>CM056093.1:1063141-6063141 GCA_002259235.3 Caenorhabditis latens
CCTCTACCAATTAGTCTGAAACTTCAATCACTGCGATCACAGAGATTACTGTGTCAAATGACCTGAATTTTTGCACATATACTAAACAAAACATGCTTGTTCAGATGCGCGTTAGCGTTTGGCGATACCTCTTCTAGAAAAAAGTTATACGAAATGCCCAGTTTTGGCCTCTACCAATTAGTCTGAAACTTCAATCACTGCGATCACAGAGATTACTGTGTCAAATGACCTGAATTTTCTGCACATATACTAAACAAAACATGCTTGTTCAGATGCGCGTTAGCGTTTGGCGATACCTCTTCTAGAAAAAAAGTTATGGGAAATGCGCAGTTTTGGCCTCTACCAATTAGTCTGAAACTTCAATCACTGCGATCACAGAGATTACTGTGTCAAATGACCTGAATTTTCTGCACATATACTAAACAAAACATGCTTGTTCAGATGCGCGTTAGCGTTTGGCGATACCTCTTCTAGAAAAAAGTTATGGGAAATGCGCAGTTTTGGCCTCTACCAATTAGTCTGAAACTTCAATCACTGCGATCACAGAGATTACTGTGTCAAATGACCTGAATTTTCTGCACATATACTAAACAAAACATGCTTGTTCAGATGCGCGTTAGCGTTTGGCGATACCTCTTCTAGAAAAAAGTTATGGGAAATGCGCAGTTTTGGCCTCTACCAATTAGTCTGAAACTTCAATCACTGCGATCACAGAGATTACTGTGTCAAATGACCTGAATTTTTTGCACATATACTAAACAAAACATGCTTGTTCAGATGCGCGTTAGCGTTTGGCGATACCTCTTCTAGAAAAAAAGTTATGGGAAATGCGCAGTTTTGGCCTCTACCAATTAGTCTGAAACTTCAATCACTGCGATCACAGAGATTACTGTGTCAAATGACCTGAATTTTTGCACATATACTAAACAAAACATGCTTGTTCAGATGCGCGTTAGCGTTTGGCGATACCTCTTCTAGAAAAAAGTTATACGACATCCCCAGTTTTGGCCTCTACCAATTAGTCTGAAACTTCAATCACTGCGATCACAGAGATTACTGTGTCAAATGACCTGAATTTTTTGCACATATACTAAACAAAACATGCTTGTTCAGATGCGCGTTAGCGTTTGGCGATACCTCTTCTAGAAAAAAGTTATACGACATCGCCCAGTTTTGGCCTCTACCAATTAGTCTGAAACTTCAATCACTGCGATCACAGAGATTACTGTGTCAAATGACCTGAATTTTTGCACATATACTAAACAAAACATGCTTGTTCAGATGCGCGTTAGCGTTTGGCGATACCTCTTCTAGAAAAAAGTTATGGGAAATGCGCAGTTTTGGCCTCTACCAATTAGTCTGAAACTTCAATCACTGCGATCACAGAGATTACTGTGTCAAATGACCTGAATTTTTGCACATATACTAAACAAAACATGCTTGTTCAGATGCGCGTTAGCGTTTGGCGATACCTCTTCTAGAAAAAAGTTATACGACATCCCCAGTTTTGGCCTCTACCAATTAGTCTGAAACTTCAATCACTGCGATCACAGAGATTACTGTGTCAAATGACCTGAATTTTCTGCACATATACTAAACAAAACATGCTTGTTCAGATGCGCGTTAGCGTTTGGCGATACCTCTTCTAGAAAAAAGTTATACGAAATCCCCAGTTTTGGCCTCTACCAATTAGTCTGAAACTTCAATCACTGCGATCACAGAGATTACTGTGTCAAATGACCTGAATTTTCTGCACATATACTAAACAAAACATGCTTGTTCAGATGCGCGTTAGCGTTTGGCGATACCTCTTCTAGAAAAAAGTTATGGGAAATGCGCAGTTTTGGCCTCTACCAATTAGTCTGAAACTTCAATCACTGCGATCACAGAGATTACTGTGTCAAATGACCTGAATTTTCTGCACATATACTAAACAAAACATGCTTGTTCAGATGCGCGTTAGCGTTTGGCGATACCTCTTCTAGAAAAAAGTTATGGGAAATGCGCAGTTTTGGCCTCTACCAATTAGTCTGAAACTTCAATCACTGCGATCACAGAGATTACTGTGTCAAATGACCTGAATTTTCTGCACATATACTAAACAAAACATGCTTGTTCAGATGCGCGTTAGCGTTTGGCGATACCTCTTCTAGAAAAAAGTTATACGACATCCCCAGTTTTGGCCTCTACCAATTAGTCTGAAACTTCAATCACTGCGATCACAGAGATTACTGTGTCAAATGACCTGAATTTTTTGCACATATACTAAACAAAACATGCTTGTTCAGATGCGCGTTAGCGTTTGGCGATACCTCTTCTAGAAAAAAGTTATACGACATCCCCAGTTTTGGCCTCTACCAATTAGTCTGAAACTTCAATCACTGCGATCACAGAGATTACTGTGTCAAATGACCTGAATTTTTTGCACATATACTAAACAAAACATGCTTGTTCAGATGCGCGTTAGCGTTTGGCGATACCTCTTCTAGAAAAAAGTTATGGGAAATGCGCAGTTTTGGCCTCTACCAATTAGTCTGAAACTTCAATCACTGCGATCACAGAGATTACTGTGTCAAATGACCTGAATTTTCTGCACATATACTAAACAAAACATGCTTGTTCAGATGCGCGTTAGCGTTTGGCGATACCTCTTCTAGAAAAAAAGTTATGGGAAATGCGCAGTTTTGGCCTCTACCAATTAGTCTGAAACTTCAATCACTGCGATCACAGAGATTACTGTGTCAAATGACCTGAATTTTCTGCACATATACTAAACAAAACATGCTTGTTCAGATGCGCGTTAGCGTTTGGCGATACCTCTTCTAGAAAAAAAGTTATACGACATCCCCAGTTTTGGCCTCTACCAATTAGTCTGAAACTTCAATCACTGCGATCACAGAGATTACTGTGTCAAATGACCTGAATTTTTTGCACATATACTAAACAAAACATGCTTGTTCAGATGCGCGTTAGCGTTTGGCGATACCTCTTCTAGAAAAAAGTTATGGGAAATGCGCAGTTTTGGCCTCTACCAATTAGTCTGAAACTTCAATCACTGCGATCACAGAGATTACTGTGTCAAATGACCTGAATTTTCTGCACATATACTAAACAAAACATGCTTGTTCAGATGCGCGTTAGCGTTTGGCGATACCTCTTCTAGAAAAAAGTTATACGACATCCCCAGTTTTGGCCTCTACCAATTAGTCTGAAACTTCAATCACTGCGATCACAGAGATTACTGTGTCAAATGACCTGAATTTTCTGCACATATACTAAACAAAACATGCTTGTTCAGATGCGCGTTAGCGTTTGGCGATACCTCTTCTAGAAAAAAGTTATGGGAAATGCGCAGTTTTGGCCTCTACCAATTAGTCTGAAACTTCAATCACTGCGATCACAGAGATTACTGTGTCAAATGACCTGAATTTTCTGCACATATACTAAACAAAACATGCTTGTTCAGATGCGCGTTAGCGTTTGGCGATACCTCTTCTAGAAAAAAGTTATACGAAATGCGCCAGTTTTGGCCTCTACCAATTAGTCTGAAACTTCAATCACTGCGATCACAGAGATTACTGTGTCAAATGACCTGAATTTTTGCACATATACTAAACAAAACATGCTTGTTCAGATGCGCGTTAGCGTTTGGCGATACCTCTTCTAGAAAAAAGTTATGGGAAATGCGCAGTTTTGGCCTCTACCAATTAGTCTGAAACTTCAATCACTGCGATCACAGAGATTACTGTGTCAAATGACCTGAATTTTCTGCACATATACTAAACAAAACATGCTTGTTCAGATGCGCGTTAGCGTTTGGCGATACCTCTTCTAGAAAAAAGTTATACGACATCCCCAGTTTTGGCCTCTACCAATTAGTCTGAAACTTCAATCACTGCGATCACAGAGATTACTGTGTCAAATGACCTGAATTTTCTGCACATATACTAAACAAAACATGCTTGTTCAGATGCGCGTTAGCGTTTGGCGATACCTCTTCTAGAAAAAAAGTTATACGACATCCCCAGTTTTGGCCTCTACCAATTAGTCTGAAACTTCAATCACTGCGATCACAGAGATTACTGTGTCAAATGACCTGAATTTTCTGCACATATACTAAACAAAACATGCTTGTTCAGATGCGCGTTAGCGTTTGGCGATACCTCTTCTAGAAAAAAAGTTATGGGAAATGCGCAGTTTTGGCCTCTACCAATTAGTCTGAAACTTCAATCACTGCGATCACAGAGATTACTGTGTCAAATGACCTGAATTTTTTGCACATATACTAAACAAAACATGCTTGTTCAGATGCGCGTTAGCGTTTGGCGATACCTCTTCTAGAAAAAAGTTATACGAAATCCCCAGTTTTGGCCTCTACCAATTAGTCTGAAACTTCAATCACTGCGATCACAGAGATTACTGTGTCAAATGACCTGAATTTTCTGCACATATACTAAACAAAACATGCTTGTTCAGATGCGCGTTAGCGTTTGGCGATACCTCTTCTAGAAAAAAGTTATGGGAAATGCGCAGTTTTGGCCTCTACCAATTAGTCTGAAACTTCAATCACTGCGATCACAGAGATTACTGTGTCAAATGACCTGAATTTTCTGCACATATACTAAACAAAACATGCTTGTTCAGATGCGCGTTAGCGTTTGGCGATACCTCTTCTAGAAAAAAGTTATACGACATCCCCAGTTTTGGCCTCTACCAATTAGTCTGAAACTTCAATCACTGCGATCACAGAGATTACTGTGTCAAATGACCTGAATTTTCTGCACATATACTAAACAAAACATGCTTGTTCAGATGCGCGTTAGCGTTTGGCGATACCTCTTCTAGAAAAAAGTTATACGACATCCCCAGTTTTGGCCTCTACCAATTAGTCTGAAACTTCAATCACTGCGATCACAGAGATTACTGTGTCAAATGACCTGAATTTTCTGCACATATACTAAACAAAACATGCTTGTTCAGATGCGCGTTAGCGTTTGGCGATACCTCTTCTAGAAAAAAGTTATACGACATCCCCAGTTTTGGCCTCTACCAATTAGTCTGAAACTTCAATCACTGCGATCACAGAGATTACTGTGTCAAATGACCTGAATTTTTTGCACATATACTAAACAAAACATGCTTGTTCAGATGCGCGTTAGCGTTTGGCGATACCTCTTCTAGAAAAAAGTTATACGACATCCCCAGTTTTGGCCTCTACCAATTAGTCTGAAACTTCAATCACTGCGATCACAGAGATTACTGTGTCAAATGACCTGAATTTTCTGCACATATACTAAACAAAACATGCTTGTTCAGATGCGCGTTAGCGTTTGGCGATACCTCTTCTAGAAAAAAGTTATACGACATCCCCAGTTTTGGCCTCTACCAATTAGTCTGAAACTTCAATCACTGCGATCACAGAGATTACTGTGTCAAATGACCTGAATTTTTTGCACATATACTAAACAAAACATGCTTGTTCAGATGCGCGTTAGCGTTTGGCGATACCTCTTCTAGAAAAGAAGTTATGGGAAATGCGCAGTTTTGGCCTCTACCAATTAGTCTGAAACTTCAATCACTGCGATCACAGAGATTACTGTGTCAAATGACCTGAATTTTCTGCACATATACTAAACAAAACATGCTTGTTCAGATGCGCGTTAGCGTTTGGCGATACCTCTTCTAGAAAAAAGTTATACGACATCCCCAGTTTTGGCCTCTACCAATTAGTCTGAAACTTCAATCACTGCGATCACAGAGATTACTGTGTCAAATGACCTGAATTTTCTGCACATATACTAAACAAAACATGCTTGTTCAGATGCGCGTTAGCGTTTGGCGATACCTCTTCTAGAAAAAAGTTATACGACATCCCCAGTTTTGGCCTCTACCAATTAGTCTGAAACTTCAATCACTGCGATCACAGAGATTACTGTGTCAAATGACCTGAATTTTCTGCACATATACTAAACAAAACATGCTTGTTCAGATGCGCGTTAGCGTTTGGCGATACCTCTTCTAGAAAAAAGTTATGGGAAATGCGCAGTTTTGGCCTCTACCAATTAGTCTGAAACTTCAATCACTGCGATCACAGAGATTACTGTGTCAAATGACCTGAATTTTTGCACATATACTAAACAAAACATGCTTGTTCAGATGCGCGTTAGCGTTTGGCGATACCTCTTCTAGAAAAAAGTTATGGGAAATGCCCAGTTTTGGCCTCTACCAATTAGTCTGAAACTTCAATCACTGCGATCACAGAGATTACTGTGTCAAATGACCTGAATTTTCTGCACATATACTAAACAAAACATGCTTGTTCAGATGCGCGTTAGCGTTTGGCGATACCTCTTCTAGAAAAAAGTTATGGGAAATGCGCAGTTTTGGCCTCTACCAATTAGTCTGAAACTTCAATCACTGCGATCACAGAGATTACTGTGTCAAATGACCTGAATTTTTGCACATATACTAAACAAAACATGCTTGTTCAGATGCGCGTTAGCGTTTGGCGATACCTCTTCTAGAAAAAAGTTATGGGAAATGCGCAGTTTTGGCCTCTACCAATTAGTCTGAAACTTCAATCACTGCGATCACAGAGATTACTGTGTCAAATGACCTGAATTTTTTGCACATATACTAAACAAAACATGCTTGTTCAGATGCGCGTTAGCGTTTGGCGATACCTCTTCTAGAAAAAAGTTATACGACATCCCCAGTTTTGGCCTCTACCAATTAGTCTGAAACTTCAATCACTGCGATCACAGAGATTACTGTGTCAAATGACCTGAATTTTCTGCACATATACTAAACAAAACATGCTTGTTCAGATGCGCGTTAGCGTTTGGCGATACCTCTTCTAGAAAAAAGTTATGGGAAATGCCCAGTTTTGGCCTCTACCAATTAGTCTGAAACTTCAATCACTGCGATCACAGAGATTACTGTGTCAAATGACCTGAATTTTTTGCACATATACTAAACAAAACATGCTTGTTCAGATGCGCGTTAGCGTTTGGCGATACCTCTTCTAGAAAAAAGTTATGGGAAATGCGCAGTTTTGGCCTCTACCAATTAGTCTGAAACTTCAATCACTGCGATCACAGAGATTACTGTGTCAAATGACCTGAATTTTCTGCACATATACTAAACAAAACATGCTTGTTCAGATGCGCGTTAGCGTTTGGCGATACCTCTTCTAGAAAAAAGTTATACGACATCCCCAGTTTTGGCCTCTACCAATTAGTCTGAAACTTCAATCACTGCGATCACAGAGATTACTGTGTCAAATGACCTGAATTTTTGCACATATACTAAACAAAACATGCTTGTTCAGATGCGCGTTAGCGTTTGGCGATACCTCTTCTAGAAAAAAGTTATACGACATCCCCAGTTTTGGCCTCTACCAATTAGTCTGAAACTTCAATCACTGCGATCACAGAGATTACTGTGTCAAATGACCTGAATTTTCTGCACATATACTAAACAAAACATGCTTGTTCAGATGCGCGTTAGCGTTTGGCGATACCTCTTCTAGAAAAAAGTTATGGGAAATGCGCAGTTTTGGCCTCTACCAATTAGTCTGAAACTTCAATCACTGCGATCACAGAGATTACTGTGTCAAATGACCTGAATTTTCTGCACATATACTAAACAAAACATGCTTGTTCAGATGCGCGTTAGCGTTTGGCGATACCTCTTCTAGAAAAAAGTTATGGGAAATGCCCAGTTTTGGCCTCTACCAATTAGTCTGAAACTTCAATCACTGCGATCACAGAGATTACTGTGTCAAATGACCTGAATTTTTGCACATATACTAAACAAAACATGCTTGTTCAGATGCGCGTTAGCGTTTGGCGATACCTCTTCTAGAAAAAAGTTATGGGAAATGCGCAGTTTTGGCCTCTACCAATTAGTCTGAAACTTCAATCACTGCGATCACAGAGATTACTGTGTCAAATGACCTGAATTTTTTGCACATATACTAAACAAAACATGCTTGTTCAGATGCGCGTTAGCGTTTGGCGATACCTCTTCTAGAAAAAAGTTATGGGAAATGCGCAGTTTTGGCCTCTACCAATTAGTCTGAAACTTCAATCACTGCGATCACAGAGATTACTGTGTCAAATGACCTGAATTTTTTGCACATATACTAAACAAAACATGCTTGTTCAGATGCGCGTTAGCGTTTGGCGATACCTCTTCTAGAAAAAAGTTATGGGAAATGCGCAGTTTTGGCCTCTACCAATTAGTCTGAAACTTCAATCACTGCGATCACAGAGATTACTGTGTCAAATGACCTGAATTTTTGCACATATACTAAACAAAACATGCTTGTTCAGATGCGCGTTAGCGTTTGGCGATACCTCTTCTAGAAAAAAGTTATACGACATCCCCAGTTTTGGCCTCTACCAATTAGTCTGAAACTTCAATCACTGCGATCACAGAGATTACTGTGTCAAATGACCTGAATTTTTTGCACATATACTAAACAAAACATGCTTGTTCAGATGCGCGTTAGCGTTTGGCGATACCTCTTCTAGAAAAAAAGTTATGGGAAATGCCCAGTTTTGGCCTCTACCAATTAGTCTGAAACTTCAATCACTGCGATCACAGAGATTACTGTGTCAAATGACCTGAATTTTTGCACATATACTAAACAAAACATGCTTGTTCAGATGCGCGTTAGCGTTTGGCGATACCTCTTCTAGAAAAAAGTTATGGGAAATGCCCAGTTTTGGCCTCTACCAATTAGTCTGAAACTTCAATCACTGCGATCACAGAGATTACTGTGTCAAATGACCTGAATTTTTTGCACATATACTAAACAAAACATGCTTGTTCAGATGCGCGTTAGCGTTTGGCGATACCTCTTCTAGAAAAGAAGTTATGGGAAATGCGCAGTTTTGGCCTCTACCAATTAGTCTGAAACTTCAATCACTGCGATCACAGAGATTACTGTGTCAAATGACCTGAATTTTCTGCACATATACTAAACAAAACATGCTTGTTCAGATGCGCGTTAGCGTTTGGCGATACCTCTTCTAGAAAAAAGTTATGGGAAATGCGCAGTTTTGGCCTCTACCAATTAGTCTGAAACTTCAATCACTGCGATCACAGAGATTACTGTGTCAAATGACCTGAATTTTTTGCACATATACTAAACAAAACATGCTTGTTCAGATGCGCGTTAGCGTTTGGCGATACCTCTTCTAGAAAAAAGTTATGGGAAATGCGCAGTTTTGGCCTCTACCAATTAGTCTGAAACTTCAATCACTGCGATCACAGAGATTACTGTGTCAAATGACCTGAATTTTTTGCACATATACTAAACAAAACATGCTTGTTCAGATGCGCGTTAGCGTTTGGCGATACCTCTTCTAGAAAAAAGTTATGGGAAATGCGCAGTTTTGGCCTCTACCAATTAGTCTGAAACTTCAATCACTGCGATCACAGAGATTACTGTGTCAAATGACCTGAATTTTCTGCACATATACTAAACAAAACATGCTTGTTCAGATGCGCGTTAGCGTTTGGCGATACCTCTTCTAGAAAAAAGTTATGGGAAATGCGCAGTTTTGGCCTCTACCAATTAGTCTGAAACTTCAATCACTGCGATCACAGAGATTACTGTGTCAAATGACCTGAATTTTTGCACATATACTAAACAAAACATGCTTGTTCAGATGCGCGTTAGCGTTTGGCGATACCTCTTCTAGAAAAAAGTTATACGACATCCCCAGTTTTGGCCTCTACCAATTAGTCTGAAACTTCAATCACTGCGATCACAGAGATTACTGTGTCAAATGACCTGAATTTTTTGCACATATACTAAACAAAACATGCTTGTTCAGATGCGCGTTAGCGTTTGGCGATACCTCTTCTAGAAAAAAGTTATACGACATGCGCCAGTTTTGGCCTCTACCAATTAGTCTGAAACTTCAATCACTGCGATCACAGAGATTACTGTGTCAAATGACCTGAATTTTTGCACATATACTAAACAAAACATGCTTGTTCAGATGCGCGTTAGCGTTTGGCGATACCTCTTCTAGAAAAAAAGTTATGGGAAATGCCCAGTTTTGGCCTCTACCAATTAGTCTGAAACTTCAATCACTGCGATCACAGAGATTACTGTGTCAAATGACCTGAATTTTTTGCACATATACTAAACAAAACATGCTTGTTCAGATGCGCGTTAGCGTTTGGCGATACCTCTTCTAGAAAAAAGTTATACGACATCCCCAGTTTTGGCCTCTACCAATTAGTCTGAAACTTCAATCACTGCGATCACAGAGATTACTGTGTCAAATGACCTGAATTTTCTGCACATATACTAAACAAAACATGCTTGTTCAGATGCGCGTTAGCGTTTGGCGATACCTCTTCTAGAAAAAAGTTATGGGAAATGCGCAGTTTTGGCCTCTACCAATTAGTCTGAAACTTCAATCACTGCGATCACAGAGATTACTGTGTCAAATGACCTGAATTTTCTGCACATATACTAAACAAAACATGCTTGTTCAGATGCGCGTTAGCGTTTGGCGATACCTCTTCTAGAAAAAAGTTATGGGAAATGCGCAGTTTTGGCCTCTACCAATTAGTCTGAAACTTCAATCACTGCGATCACAGAGATTACTGTGTCAAATGACCTGAATTTTTTGCACATATACTAAACAAAACATGCTTGTTCAGATGCGCGTTAGCGTTTGGCGATACCTCTTCTAGAAAAAAGTTATGGGAAATGCGCAGTTTTGGCCTCTACCAATTAGTCTGAAACTTCAATCACTGCGATCACAGAGATTACTGTGTCAAATGACCTGAATTTTTGCACATATACTAAACAAAACATGCTTGTTCAGATGCGCGTTAGCGTTTGGCGATACCTCTTCTAGAAAAAAGTTATGGGAAATGCCCAGTTTTGGCCTCTACCAATTAGTCTGAAACTTCAATCACTGCGATCACAGAGATTACTGTGTCAAATGACCTGAATTTTCTGCACATATACTAAACAAAACATGCTTGTTCAGATGCGCGTTAGCGTTTGGCGATACCTCTTCTAGAAAAAAGTTATGGGAAATGCGCAGTTTTGGCCTCTACCAATTAGTCTGAAACTTCAATCACTGCGATCACAGAGATTACTGTGTCAAATGACCTGAATTTTCTGCACATATACTAAACAAAACATGCTTGTTCAGATGCGCGTTAGCGTTTGGCGATACCTCTTCTAGAAAAAAGTTATGGGAAATGCGCAGTTTTGGCCTCTACCAATTAGTCTGAAACTTCAATCACTGCGATCACAGAGATTACTGTGTCAAATGACCTGAATTTTCTGCACATATACTAAACAAAACATGCTTGTTCAGATGCGCGTTAGCGTTTGGCGATACCTCTTCTAGAAAAAAGTTATGGGAAATGCGCAGTTTTGGCCTCTACCAATTAGTCTGAAACTTCAATCACTGCGATCACAGAGATTACTGTGTCAAATGACCTGAATTTTCTGCACATATACTAAACAAAACATGCTTGTTCAGATGCGCGTTAGCGTTTGGCGATACCTCTTCTAGAAAAAAGTTATGGGAAATGCGCAGTTTTGGCCTCTACCAATTAGTCTGAAACTTCAATCACTGCGATCACAGAGATTACTGTGTCAAATGACCTGAATTTTTTGCACATATACTAAACAAAACATGCTTGTTCAGATGCGCGTTAGCGTTTGGCGATACCTCTTCTAGAAAAAAGTTATACGACATCCCCAGTTTTGGCCTCTACCAATTAGTCTGAAACTTCAATCACTGCGATCACAGAGATTACTGTGTCAAATGACCTGAATTTTCTGCACATATACTAAACAAAACATGCTTGTTCAGATGCGCGTTAGCGTTTGGCGATACCTCTTCTAGAAAAAAGTTATGGGAAATGCGCAGTTTTGGCCTCTACCAATTAGTCTGAAACTTCAATCACTGCGATCACAGAGATTACTGTGTCAAATGACCTGAATTTTCTGCACATATACTAAACAAAACATGCTTGTTCAGATGCGCGTTAGCGTTTGGCGATACCTCTTCTAGAAAAAAGTTATGGGAAATGCGCAGTTTTGGCCTCTACCAATTAGTCTGAAACTTCAATCACTGCGATCACAGAGATTACTGTGTCAAATGACCTGAATTTTTTGCACATATACTAAACAAAACATGCTTGTTCAGATGCGCGTTAGCGTTTGGCGATACCTCTTCTAGAAAAAAGTTATACGACATGCCCAGTTTTGGCCTCTACCAATTAGTCTGAAACTTCAATCACTGCGATCACAGAGATTACTGTGTCAAATGACCTGAATTTTCTGCACATATACTAAACAAAACATGCTTGTTCAGATGCGCGTTAGCGTTTGGCGATACCTCTTCTAGAAAAAAGTTATGGGAAATGCCCAGTTTTGGCCTCTACCAATTAGTCTGAAACTTCAATCACTGCGATCACAGAGATTACTGTGTCAAATGACCTGAATTTTTTGCACATATACTAAACAAAACATGCTTGTTCAGATGCGCGTTAGCGTTTGGCGATACCTCTTCTAGAAAAAAGTTATGGGAAATGCGCAGTTTTGGCCTCTACCAATTAGTCTGAAACTTCAATCACTGCGATCACAGAGATTACTGTGTCAAATGACCTGAATTTTCTGCACATATACTAAACAAAACATGCTTGTTCAGATGCGCGTTAGCGTTTGGCGATACCTCTTCTAGAAAAAAGTTATACGACATCCCCAGTTTTGGCCTCTACCAATTAGTCTGAAACTTCAATCACTGCGATCACAGAGATTACTGTGTCAAATGACCTGAATTTTCTGCACATATACTAAACAAAACATGCTTGTTCAGATGCGCGTTAGCGTTTGGCGATACCTCTTCTAGAAAAAAGTTATACGACATCGCCCAGTTTTGGCCTCTACCAATTAGTCTGAAACTTCAATCACTGCGATCACAGAGATTACTGTGTCAAATGACCTGAATTTTTTGCACATATACTAAACAAAACATGCTTGTTCAGATGCGCGTTAGCGTTTGGCGATACCTCTTCTAGAAAAAAGTTATAGGAAATGCGCCAGTTTTGGCCTCTACCAATTAGTCTGAAACTTCAATCACTGCGATCACAGAGATTACTGTGTCAAATGACCTGAATTTTCTGCACATATACTAAACAAAACATGCTTGTTCAGATGCGCGTTAGCGTTTGGCGATACCTCTTCTAGAAAAAAGTTATGGGAAATGCGCAGTTTTGGCCTCTACCAATTAGTCTGAAACTTCAATCACTGCGATCACAGAGATTACTGTGTCAAATGACCTGAATTTTTTGCACATATACTAAACAAAACATGCTTGTTCAGATGCGCGTTAGCGTTTGGCGATACCTCTTCTAGAAAAAAGTTATGGGAAATGCGCAGTTTTGGCCTCTACCAATTAGTCTGAAACTTCAATCACTGCGATCACAGAGATTACTGTGTCAAATGACCTGAATTTTTTGCACATATACTAAACAAAACATGCTTGTTCAGATGCGCGTTAGCGTTTGGCGATACCTCTTCTAGAAAAAAGTTATGGGAAATGCGCAGTTTTGGCCTCTACCAATTAGTCTGAAACTTCAATCACTGCGATCACAGAGATTACTGTGTCAAATGACCTGAATTTTTGCACATATACTAAACAAAACATGCTTGTTCAGATGCGCGTTAGCGTTTGGCGATACCTCTTCTAGAAAAAAGTTATGGGAAATGCGCAGTTTTGGCCTCTACCAATTAGTCTGAAACTTCAATCACTGCGATCACAGAGATTACTGTGTCAAATGACCTGAATTTTTTGCACATATACTAAACAAAACATGCTTGTTCAGATGCGCGTTAGCGTTTGGCGATACCTCTTCTAGAAAAAAGTTATACGACATGCGCCAGTTTTGGCCTCTACCAATTAGTCTGAAACTTCAATCACTGCGATCACAGAGATTACTGTGTCAAATGACCTGAATTTTCTGCACATATACTAAACAAAACATGCTTGTTCAGATGCGCGTTAGCGTTTGGCGATACCTCTTCTAGAAAAAAAGTTATACGACATCGCCAGTTTTGGCCTCTACCAATTAGTCTGAAACTTCAATCACTGCGATCACAGAGATTACTGTGTCAAATGACCTGAATTTTTTGCACATATACTAAACAAAACATGCTTGTTCAGATGCGCGTTAGCGTTTGGCGATACCTCTTCTAGAAAAAAGTTATACGACATCGCCCAGTTTTGGCCTCTACCAATTAGTCTGAAACTTCAATCACTGCGATCACAGAGATTACTGTGTCAAATGACCTGAATTTTTGCACATATACTAAACAAAACATGCTTGTTCAGATGCGCGTTAGCGTTTGGCGATACCTCTTCTAGAAAAAAGTTATGGGAAATGCGCAGTTTTGGCCTCTACCAATTAGTCTGAAACTTCAATCACTGCGATCACAGAGATTACTGTGTCAAATGACCTGAATTTTTTGCACATATACTAAACAAAACATGCTTGTTCAGATGCGCGTTAGCGTTTGGCGATACCTCTTCTAGAAAAAAGTTATGGGAAATGCGCAGTTTTGGCCTCTACCAATTAGTCTGAAACTTCAATCACTGCGATCACAGAGATTACTGTGTCAAATGACCTGAATTTTTTGCACATATACTAAACAAAACATGCTTGTTCAGATGCGCGTTAGCGTTTGGCGATACCTCTTCTAGAAAAAAGTTATACGACATCCCCAGTTTTGGCCTCTACCAATTAGTCTGAAACTTCAATCACTGCGATCACAGAGATTACTGTGTCAAATGACCTGAATTTTTTGCACATATACTAAACAAAACATGCTTGTTCAGATGCGCGTTAGCGTTTGGCGATACCTCTTCTAGAAAAAAGTTATGGGAAATGCGCAGTTTTGGCCTCTACCAATTAGTCTGAAACTTCAATCACTGCGATCACAGAGATTACTGTGTCAAATGACCTGAATTTTCTGCACATATACTAAACAAAACATGCTTGTTCAGATGCGCGTTAGCGTTTGGCGATACCTCTTCTAGAAAAAAGTTATGGGAAATGCGCAGTTTTGGCCTCTACCAATTAGTCTGAAACTTCAATCACTGCGATCACAGAGATTACTGTGTCAAATGACCTGAATTTTTTGCACATATACTAAACAAAACATGCTTGTTCAGATGCGCGTTAGCGTTTGGCGATACCTCTTCTAGAAAAAAGTTATACGACATCGCCCAGTTTTGGCCTCTACCAATTAGTCTGAAACTTCAATCACTGCGATCACAGAGATTACTGTGTCAAATGACCTGAATTTTCTGCACATATACTAAACAAAACATGCTTGTTCAGATGCGCGTTAGCGTTTGGCGATACCTCTTCTAGAAAAAAGTTATGGGAAATGCGCAGTTTTGGCCTCTACCAATTAGTCTGAAACTTCAATCACTGCGATCACAGAGATTACTGTGTCAAATGACCTGAATTTTTTGCACATATACTAAACAAAACATGCTTGTTCAGATGCGCGTTAGCGTTTGGCGATACCTCTTCTAGAAAAAAGTTATGGGAAATGCGCAGTTTTGGCCTCTACCAATTAGTCTGAAACTTCAATCACTGCGATCACAGAGATTACTGTGTCAAATGACCTGAATTTTTGCACATATACTAAACAAAACATGCTTGTTCAGATGCGCGTTAGCGTTTGGCGATGCCTCTTCTAGAAAAAAAGTTATGGGAAATGCGCAGTTTTGGCCTCTACCAATTAGTCTGAAACTTCAATCACTGCGATCACAGAGATTACTGTGTCAAATGACCTGAATTTTTGCACATATACTAAACAAAACATGCTTGTGCAGATGCGCGTTAGCGTTTGTCGATACCTCTTCTAGAAAAAAAGTTATTTTAAGGGGATGAAGTCATATGGTTCGTGATCTATACCATTGGAAAGCTGGAAAAACGCTGATTCCAAATATATATTCAGTTTTTGTCTTCTAGGCCGGGTACTCGAGAAAAAAGGGTTAAATTTTTGGAAAATGCTAATTCTCTATTTATCCGAACTTTAACCCCGTTTTTCTCGAATACCAGGCTTGGGGGGCGAACATTGAATATAGATTTGAAATCAGCGTTTTCTCAGCTTTCCAATAGTATAGGTCACGCCCCATATCTCCAAACTGACACCTTCCATAGTTAGTGATTTTGGGCGGGAAAGGTTAGCTAACACGTTCAAGTTAATTGCTACTTACAATTAAAGCTACAGTACTCACAAGACGAAAACTTACAATTTGTTGTTCTTAAAAACTTTTTGTGGTTTGCAACCAGTTTCAGCCATTTCAGACGGTCTATAACAGGGATCTGAGGGATGGAAATAGGAAATTCAAATTCCCGACGTTTTTCGGAACTTTTTTCCAAAACCAAGTTTCAGCAAGCCTAGGGAGTCTCATTCTTTATTAAATTTTTCCACTGAACTGAGAAAGAATGAATTGCAAAATACGCGGAGTTTATTCCACTTCTTCTGCTCATCTCGCTCTCCCCCGGAGAAATTTCTGGTTGAAAATTTCATTTTCCAAGAACCTTTCTCTTTTCCTCTAATCAACCGGGATATTAATCTCTGTGTACTTTTAAGCTGTTACTCGGTGTACTTTCAACTTGCGGAGTGATCGGAAATCCACCGGGTCCCTAGAGGGGTGGTTGGTGGCTGTTGACAAGAAGAATGGCATGTGATTCTCTCTAATTTTTTATATATTTTCTGAGAAGAGAATAACAAAAAAGTGAATGATCAGTTTTTAATGAGCTTGGGATCAAACATTCAAATTTAGTTACAGAGTCGTAGAACTTGAGTGAAGAGAATAATCTGGAGCATCTGGAGCTTCTGGAGTTTCTGGAGTTGGACCAGACTGCAGACTATATCTCCTCGTGTCAGATTTTAACGTGACCCAGTGCTTACCTTGAAAAACGAGCAGCCATGACTAGACCTTCAGTTAAGCATCTGGAGCTTCTAGAAGATGGATACCAGTGTGAGGTATTCGGTAGACAACTACCGATAAATGCAGTTTTCGGTAAATTACCGGTAATTTACCGGTAATTTTTACCGAAAATTTACCGGTAAATTACCGGTAAAAAATCGATTTACCGAAAATTTACCGGTAATTTACCGAAATTTTACCGGTATATTACCGGTAAATTACCGGTAAATGAGTATTCGGTAAATTACCGGTAAATCGTGAATTTTTATTTCATTATTTTTCCCGTCCATGCTTTTCTGTGTTTTGCTCACATGGTTAGGTCCAATAAGGAACCAAAACATATTTTTGGACGTTTTTGTACTAATTTGAGTACCAGGGTTCGACCCCCAGTGGTGGCAAAACCTTTTTGTTTTTTACTTCCAGCTAGAATTTTTGAGCGAATCGAATTTTGCTGCGATTTTCTGTTAGAAAACACTTTTTCGCTTTAAAATTTTTATTTTAAACTCGAAAGAAACGAAATTTACCAAAAAGTGGAAAAGAATAAATGAGTAGCTATCTCTGGACTTGAGATTGGTTACAGAATCTAAAAAATCACCGGAAACTCCGGTTAGTTTCTTTTAGGGCTGAGACATGCAACCATTGCAGCCAGAAAACGCAAAAATTTAGCTGTTTACCGATAATTTACCGGTAAACAACTATTCGGAACGACAGCTTTCGGTAAAATTTACCGGTAATTTACCGGTAAATATTTACCGAAAATTTACCGAAAATTTACCGAAAAATTACCGGTAAAATTTCGGTAAATTTTCGGTAAATTTTCGGTAAATATTTACCGGTAAATTACCGGTAATTTACCGGTAATTTTTACCGAAAATTTACCGATAAATTTACCGATTTCTTCCGAATACCTCACACTGATGGATACCATCTCGAACCGCCTATACAAGACTAGACTATACTTCTCGCATCAAACGTCTAAACCAATGTACCCCATAACTCATACTACCAAGCGCTTGAGTTATAATGAGATATGTGTACGGGCGCCGCTTTTGGACCACTTCTCATATAGCCGTCAGGAGTATTGCGCTAATCCGGCTGCATTTGAGCGATTTTCAGCTAATCTAAGCAGATCTGACTAGGTTTTAAGCGGCATTAAACGATTTCTGAGCCCTGAGATACCGGTTTGTCTCCACAGCTTTTTGTCGATGCAGGATCACTAAAGAAGGCTGAAGACCAACTAAGCTACCTATTGGCTTCAATGGAGCACATTTGCATAGGAGCTTCCCCGATCTTAAAGTATCTTGAGTTATTACTTCAGCCAAGACCATAACACCATTGCACTGATCGGTCCAATGTAGGCAATCTGAGGTTACCGTCGATTTGAGCGATTTTCAGCCAATCCAAGCAAATCTGAGATGATTTTCGGCTGTGTTAGACGCATTCAGACCATCTGGTCTAATCTAAGCAAACTTTAGTAAATTAGAATGATAGCGGCTGGTATTTTAAATTTTCTGGAATTCAAATAACCCCAAGCAGTGTCACAATGAATATCTGAGCTCATCTGAGCCACACGGATGATTTTCATTTTGATTCATCTTATTTTTATTCGGAGATATGAAAAAGTTCAAAAACAAAACACACAAACATGTAGCATGGACTAAACATGAGTTAGAATACCCAATTCGTGCAATGTCTGCTTCACAAGCTCTTCTCGTGTCATCGCAGCTCTGAAACCTCTTTTCTCTCCGTCTTTTCTTATTCCGGGGTTACTCACCTCTTCTTCTCCTCCTCAGTTTCTCCCAATCCGAAATTTCCATTCAAAATAGTCACTAAATCAAGTATCGATAACCAATGAGCCGGCAGTGATAACACAAACAATGCGATTCCCCATTTGGCGGATGGGCCCTGGTGGTACAATTTGAAGGTGATGAGGAGGCCAGTGATAAGGATGATAGCGGAAAATGATACGAAGAAAACTTTCAGATATTGATTGTAGTTAATATGGAATAATGGGGTGGTGCGGAGGAAGACGAAGACGATGATGAGGGAGGATATAATTTGAAGGAATAGGAAGAAGAGCATCGTCTGGAATATAGAATATGGATTCCTGGTTCTGGAATCAGCCCTCACCTTCATATCAATCACCACAAGACACCCTGCAACCATAACACCGATTCTAACAATCAAATCCATTCCGAACATCACCATTAGACACTTCTTCAATTCTTTAACACGGATTACTGTAGCAATGAGATACAGTATGACACAGTACCCCATTGTAGCAAGAGAGACGGATTGAGTATAAAAGTCGTCGAGTTGTAAAAACGACTCCATCTCACGAATCAACAAAACAGCGAATCCCAGTAAGAAATATAAGACGATCGCATTAATTGAGATAAATTCTCCACATTCTGAGAGGCCCATGACGACCAGTGAATGCGGAGCGAAATGAGATGAAGAATGAGGAGAAGTGAAGCTGACTGAAAAGGGGCGGGGCTTCATTCCTCTAATCCATTGGGTCCCTGGAGACGGGGCTTGTTGACAACAAGTATGGCATGTGATTCTCTTTAATTTTTATATATTTTCTGAGAAGCGAATAACAAAAAAGTGAATGATCAGCTTTTAGTGAGTTATGAAATCGGGCGAAGAGAATAATGTGGAACAGACTGAAGACTAAAACTACCAGAATCTACCATGGAAGATGGGCGTTCTAGAAGTAATATGCCGCGTGTTCATTAGTCTAAAAATGAGGTCATTCACGACCTCGAGTATTAAGCTTGGTCCATTGCCATACTTACACAATTCACTCAAAATATAATAAAAGGAACACTAACAACTGCGTGAAACGTGAACTGTGACCAATCATACTGAAACCAATACTGTTCTGGACGTGCTCTCCTAAACTCAACCTGGTGACCTTACGATAATGATCTGTCCCACATTCCGTGCATAAAAGGAAGAGGAAGCCGTCGTCTCTCGATCCTTCACTCTCCGATGTTCTACCGTGTCTGCCGAAGGAACCTTGGAAACTGGCTGCGTGGATCTCTACATGGAGTGCCGGTGGGTGAAGTCCACAAGCTTGGATCAGGGGTTTGCCACGGGCCCACCGTCCCTCAAAGGCGTCATTTCACATTTGAATTCTCGAATTTCCATGAAATCCAAGAAATACAGTGAAAAGTGACTGTTTTCGAAGAGTCGGTATATTTTTTAAAATGTTCGTCTTGTATTAAACTACAACCATGCATCAGGGTGCCACTTCATTGACCCATTTTCACTATCAACTGTACCGACGAAAACTTATCTGCTTGGGAAATCTTATGTCACTCTTTTTGGTTTACAAGGTCGTGACAGGTGTCCCAACTTGGTGCATGTTCTTATTTAAAAATGTAAAGATGACGGTCTGTGTATTTTTTGCCGCCGTTTTCATACCCATTTTTTTGGGAATTTCAATTAAAATGTTGTTGATTTCTAACCCGGGAGGATTCAAATCCGCGTCTGCTGAAGTAAACCTCAGCCCGTATATTATAGACTACTACATCCTCTGATCGATGAGTCTACCCGGTTCCGACACAGAAAAGAATGGTTGGGGAAGTCAATTATACAAAAATAGCCCTTTTTTGAATTTCAGTTATAAAATACCATAGAAAATATCCCGTTTTTGGGAATTTCAATTAGAAGTTTGTTGATTTCTAACCCGGGAGGATTCAAATCCGCGTCTGCTGAAGTAAACCTCAGCCCGTTTATTATAGACTACTACATCCTCTGATCGATGAGTCTACCCGGTTCCGACACAGAAAAGAATGGTTGGGGAAGTCAATTATACAAAAATAGCCCTTTTTTTGAATTTCAGTTCTAAAATACCATAGAAAATATCCCGTTTTTTGGGAATTCCAATTAGAAGTTTGTTGATTTCTAACCCGGGAGGATTCAAATCCGCGTCTGCTGAAGTAAACCTCAGCCCGTATATTATAGACTACTACATCCTCTGATCGATGAGTCTACCCGGTTCCGACACAGAAAAGAATGGTTGGGGAAGTCAATTATACAAAAATAGCCTTTTTTTGAATTTCAGTTCTAAAATACCATAGAAAATATCCCGTTTTTTGGGAATTCCAATTAGAAGTTTGTTGATTTCTAACCCGGGAGGATTCAAATCCGCGTCTGCTGAAGTAAACCTCAGCCCGTATATTATAGACTACTACATCCTCTGATCGATGAGTCTACCCGGTTCCGACACAGAAAAGAATGGTTGGGGAAGTCAATTATACAAAAATAGCCCTTTTTTTGAATTTCAGTTATAAAATACCATAGAAAATATCCCGTTTTTTGGGAATTCCAATTAGAAGTTTGTTGATTTCTAACCCGGGAGGATTCAAATCCGCGTCTGCTGAAGTAAACCTCAGCCCGTATATTATAGACTACTACATCCTCTGATCGATGAGTCTACCCGGTTCCGACACAGAAAAGAATGGTTGGGGAAGTCAATTATACAAAAATAGCCCTTTTTTGAATTTCAGTTCTAAAATACCATAGAAAATATCCCGTTTTTTGGGAATTCCAATTAGAAGTTTGTTGATTTCTAACCCGGGAGGATTCAAATCCGCGTCTGCTGAAGTAAACCTCAGCCCGTATATTATAGACTACTACATCCTCTGATCGATGAGTCTACCCGGTTCCGACACAGAAAAGAATGGTTGGGGAAGTCAATTATACAAAAATAGCCTTTTTTTTGAATTTCAGTTCTAAAATACCATAGAAAATATCCCGTTTTTTGGGAATTCCAATTAGAAGTTTGTTGATTTCTAACCCGGGAGGATTCAAATCCGCGTCTGCTGAAGTAAACCTCAGCCCGTATATTATAGACTACTACATCCTCTGATCGATGAGTCTACCCGGTTCCGACACAGAAAAGAATGGTTGGGGAAGTCAATTATACAAAAATAGCCCTTTTTTTGAATTTCAGTTCTAAAATACCATAGAAAATATCCCGTTTTTTTGGGAATTCCAATTAGAAGTTTGTTGATTTCTAACCCGGGAGGATTCAAATCCGCGTCTGCTGAAGTAAACCTCAGCCCGTATATTATAGACTACTACATCCTCTGATCGATGAGTCTACCCGGTTCCGACACAGAAAAGAATGGTGGGGAAGTCAATTATACAAAAATAGCCCTTTTTTGAATTTCAGTTATAAAATATTTTAGAAAATATCCCGTTTTTTGGGAATTTCAATTAAAATGTTGTTGATTTCTAACCCGGGAGGATTCAAATCCGCGTCTGCTGAAGTAAACCTCAGCCCGTATATTATAGACTACTACATCCTCTGATCGATGAGTCTACCCGGTTCCGACACAGAAAAGAATGGTTGGGGAAGTCAATTATACAAAAATAGCCCTTTTTTGAATTTCAGTTATAAAATACCATAGAAAATATCCCGTTTTTTGGGAATTTCAATTAGAAGTTTGTTGATTTCTAACCCGGGAGGATTCAAATCCGCGTCTGCTGAAGTAAACCTCAGCCCGTATATTATAGACTACTACATCCTCTGATCGATGAGTCTACCCGGTTCCGACACAGAAAAGAATGGTTGGGGAAGTCAATTATACAAAAATAGCCCTTTTTTTGAATTTCAGTTATAAAATACCATAGAAAATATCCCGTTTTTTGGGAATTTCAATTAGAAGTTTGTTGATTTCTAACCCGGGAGGATTCAAATCCGCGTCTGCTGAAGTAAACCTCAGCCCGTATATTATAGACTACTACATCCTCTGATCGATGAGTCTACCCGGTTCCGACACAGAAAAGAATGGTGGGGGAAGTCAATTATACAAAAATAGCCCTTTTTTGAATTTCAGTTATAAAATATTTTAGAAAATATCCCGTTTTTTGGGAATTTCAATTAAAATGTTGTTGATTTCTAACCCGGGAGGATTCAAATCCGCGTCTGCTGAAGTAAACCTCAGCCCGTATATTATAGACTACTACATCCTCTGATCGATGAGTCTACCCGGTTCCGACACAGAAAAGAATGGTTGGGGAAGTCAATTATACAAAAATAGCCCTTTTTTGAATTTCAGTTCTAAAATACCATAGAAAATATCCCGTTTTTTGGGAATTCCAATTAGAAGTTTGTTGATTTCTAACCCGGGAGGATTCAAATCCGCGTCTGCTGAAGTAAACCTCAGCCCGTATATTATAGACTACTACATCCTCTGATCGATGAGTCTACCCGGTTCCGACACAGAAAAGAATGGTTGGGGAAGTCAATTATACAAAAATAGCTTTTTTTTTGAATTTCAGTTCTAAAATACCATAGAAAATATCCCGTTTTTTGGGAATTTCAATTAAAATGTTGTTGATTTCTAACCCGGGAGGATTCAAATCCGCGTCTGCTGAAGTAAACCTCAGCCCGTATATTATAGACTACTACATCCTCTGATCGATGAGTCTACCCGGTTCCGACACAGAAAAGAATGGTTGGGGAAGTCAATTATACAAAAATAGCTTTTTTTTTGAATTTCAGTTCTAAAATACCATAGAAAATATCCCGTTTTTTGGGAATTTCAATTAAAATGTTGTTGATTTCTAACCCGGGAGGATTCAAATCCGCGTCTGCTGAAGTAAACCTCAGCCCGTATATTATAGACTACTACATCCTCTGATCGATGAGTCTACCCGGTTCCGACACAGAAAAGAATGGTTGGGGAAGTCAATTATACAAAAATAGCTTTTTTTTTGAATTTCAGTTCTAAAATACCATAGAAAATATCCCGTTTTTTGGGAATTCCAATTAGAAGTTTGTTGATTTCTAACCCGGGAGGATTCAAATCCGCGTCTGCTGAAGTAAACCTCAGCCCGTATATTATAGACTACTACATCCTCTGATCGATGAGTCTACCCGGTTCCGACACAGAAAAGAATGGTGGGGAAGTCAATTATACAAAAATAGCCCTTTTTTGAATTTCAGTTATAAAATATTTTAGAAAATATCCCGTTTTTTGGGAATTTCAATTAAAATGTTGTTGATTTCTAACCCGGGAGGATTCAAATCCGCGTCTGCTGAAGAAAACCTCAGCCCGTATATTATAGACTACTACATCCTCTGATCGATGAGTCTACCCGGTTCCGACACAGAAAAGAATGGTTGGGGAAGTCAATTATACAAAAATAGCCCTTTTTTGACAATTTCAGTTATAAAATATTTTAGAAAATATCCCGTTTTTTGGGAATTTCAATTGAAATGTTGTTGATTTCTAACCCGGGAGGATTCAAATCCGCGTCTGCTGAAGTAAACCTCAGCCCGTATATTATAGACTACTACATCCTCTGATCGATGAGTCTACCCGGTTCCGACACAGAAAAGAATGGTGGGGGAAGTCAATTATACAAAAATAGCCCTTTTTTTGAATTTCAGTTCTAAAATACCATAGAAAATATCCCGTTTTTTGGGAATTCCAATTAGAAGTTTGTTGATTTCTAACCCGGGAGGATTCAAATCCGCGTCTGCTGAAGTAAACCTCAGCCCGTATATTATAGACTACTACATCCTCTGATCGATGAGTCTACCCGGTTCCGACACAGAAAAGAATGGTGGGGAAGTCAATTATACAAAAATAGCCCTTTTTTTGAATTTCAGTTCTAAAATACCATAGAAAATATCCCGTTTTTTGGGAATTCCAATTAGAAGTTTGTTGATTTCTAACCCGGGAGGATTCAAATCCGCGTCTGCTGAAGTAAACCTCAGCCCGTATATTATAGACTACTACATCCTCTGATCGATGAGTCTACCCGGTTCCGACACAGAAAAGAATGGTGGGGGAAGTCAATTATACAAAAATAGCCCTTTTTTTGAATTTCAGTTATAAAATACCATAGAAAATATCCCGTTTTTTGGGAATTTCAATTAAAATGTTGTTGATTTCTAACCCGGGAGGATTCAAATCCGCGTCTGCTGAAGTAAACCTCAGCCCGTATATTATAGACTACTACATCCTCTGATCGATGAGTCTACCCGGTTCCGACACAGCTAAGAATGGTGGGGGAAGTTACCCATTGTAACTCACGTGTCTTCTTTGTTCATCCCTCTTGTTGAACCATTGATGTGTTGTATCGCGGATTCCATGTATCGCGGATTGTGCATCGTTGTAGTGCTTCTTGACAGAAAAAGTAATGGTTTGTGAATTTGATAAGCTCGCAGGAAGAAGAAACTTAAGAGAGAAATTTGAAAAGGTATACACAGGTAGATCAAATGCATACAAAAACTGAAGGAGCCTAAAAAAAGAGGACTGCTCAGTGCGGGAGTGAAAGGGACAACTGACTGTATTCGATCAGTCTCCCCTCATAAAGACTGGGGGCGTTTCCTATTTGCCATCATCTATTAGATTTCCCAGAAAGATATGTGACAGGTGGCTGAGAACAACAAAAAGAACACTGGCCGGCATTCTCACATTTGTAATTATTGATCCCCGCGATCGCACCTTGTCGGCTTAATGAGAATTGCCTATATTATAAGTGTACAATCTGCGAGCGAAGGGGTTTAAAGACGAGTCAAGTTTGTTTGAAATGGTCTCGAAGCGTAAAACATTGTTTGCAGTTCTTTTCAGACCTGCAAAGCTTCCAATTTTTGACTAATAGTATATAGGTTTAAGCCCCGAATAGTTGAAGTAGTCATGAATTTGTTTCTTGTTTTAAACATCACCATCTCTAGAATTGAACTATTCTCCGAATATTCATTTGGGGCTTGAACCTATATACTATTAGTCAAAAATTGGAAACAATGTTTTACGCTAAAACCCTCCGGTCGCAGATTGTATATTTATAATATAGACGATTCTCATTAAGCCGACAAGGTGCGAACGCGGGGATCAATACAAATGTGAGGATACCGGCCAGTGTTCTTTTTGTTGTTCTCTGCCACCTGTCACTTATCTTTCTGGGAAATCTAATAGATGATGGCAAATAGGAAACGCCCCCAGTCTTTATGAGGGGAGACTGATGGAATACAGTCAGTTGTCCCTTTCACTCCCGCATCGAGCAGTCCTCTTTTTTGGGCTCTTTCAGTTTTTGTATGCATTTGATCTACCTGCGTTCCATATACCTTTTCAAATTTCTCTCTTAAGTTTCTTCTTCCTGCGAGCTTATCAAATTCACAAACCATTACTTTTTCAGTCAAGAAGCACTACAACGATGCACAATCCGCGATACATGGAATCCGCGATACAACACATCAATGGTTCAACAAGAGGGATGAACAAAGAAGACACGTGAGTTACAATGGGTAACTTCCCCCACCATTCTTAGCTGTGTCGGAACCGGGTAGACTCATCGATCAGAGGATGTAGTAGTCTATAATATACGGGCTGAGGTTTACTTCAGCAGACGCGGATTTGAATCCTCCCGGGTTAGAAATCAACAAAATTTTAATTGAAATTCCCAAAAAACGGGATATTTTCTATGGTATTTTATAACTGAAATTCAAAAAGGGTTATTTTTGTATTATTGACTTCCCCAACCATTCTTTTCTGTGTCGGAACCGGGTAGACTCATCGATCAGAGGATGTAGTAGTCTATAATATACGGGCTGAAGTTTACTTCAGCAGACGCGGATTTGAATCCTCCCGGGTTAGAAATCAACAAACTTCTAATTGAAATTCCCAAAAAACGGGATATTTTCTATGGTATTTTATAACTGAATTCAGAAAAAAGGGTTATTTTTGTATAATTGACTTCCCCACCATTCTTTTCTGTGTCGGAACCGGGTAGACTCATCGATCAGAGGATGTAGTAGTCTATAATATACGGGCTGAGGTTTACTTCAGCAGACGCGGATTTGAATCCTCCCGGGTTAGAAATCAACAAAATTTTAATTGAAATTCCCAAAAAACGGGATATTTTCTATGGTATTTTATAACTGAAATTCAAAAAAGGGTTATTTTTGTATTATTGACTTCCCCAACCATTCTTTTCTGTGTCGGAACCGGGTAGACTCATCGATCAGAGGATGTAGTAGTCTATAATATACGGGCTGAGGTTTACTTCAGCAGACGCGGATTTGAATCCTCCCGGGTTAGAAATCAACAAAATTTTAATTGAAATTCCCAAAAAACGGGATATTTTCTATGGTATTTTATAACTGAAATTCAAAAAAGGGTTATTTTTGTATTATTGACTTCCCCAACCATTCTTTTCTGTGTCGGAACCGGGTAGACTCATCGATCAGAGGATGTAGTAGTCTATAATATACGGGCTGAAGTTTACTTCAGCAGACGCGGATTTGAATCCTCCCGGGTTAGAAATCAACAAACTTCTAATTGAAATTCCCAAAAAAACGGGATATTTTATAACTGAATTCAGAAAAAAGGGTTATTTTTGTATAATTGACTTCCCCAACCATTCTTTTCTGTGTCGGATCCGGGTAGACTCATCGATCAGAGGATGTAGTAGTCTATAATAAACGGGCTGAGGTTTACTTCAGCAGACGCGGATTTGAATCCTCCCGGGTTAGAAATCAACAAACTTCTAATTGAAATTCCCAAAAAAACGGGATATTTTATAACTGAATTCAGAAAAAAGGGTTATTTTTGTATAATTGACTTCCCCAACCATTCTTTTCTGTGTCGGATCCGGGTAGACTCATCGATCAGAGGATGTAGTAGTCTATAATATACGGGCTGAAGTTTACTTCAGCAGACGCGGATTTGAATCCTCCCGGGTTAGAAATCAACAAACTTCTAATTGAAATTCCCAAAAAAACGGGATATTTTCTATGGTATTTTATAACTGAATTCAGAAAAAAGGGTTATTTTTGTATAATTGACTTCCCCACCATTCTTTTCTGTGTCGGAACCGGGTAGACTCATCGATCAGAGGATGTAGTAGTCTATAATATACGGGCTGAGGTTTACTTCAGCAGACGCGGATTTGAATCCTCCCGGGTTAGAAATCAACAAAATTTTAATTGAAATTCCCAAAAAACGGGATATTTTCTATGGTATTTTATAACTGAAATTCAAAAAAGGGTTATTTTTGTATTATTGACTTCCCCAACCATTCTTTTCTGTGTCGGAACCGGGTAGACTCATCGATCAGAGGATGTAGTAGTCTATAATATACGGGCTGAGGTTTACTTCAGCAGACGCGGATTTGAATCCTCCCGGGTTAGAAATCAACAAACTTCTAATTGAAATTCCCAAAAAACGGGATATTTTCTATGGTATTTTATAACTGAATTCAGAAAAAAGGGTTATTTTTGTATAATTGACTTCCCCCACCATTCTTTTCTGTGTCGGAACCGGGTAGACTCATCGATCAGAGGATGTAGTAGTCTATAATATACGGGCTGAGGTTTACTTCAGCAGACGCGGATTTGAATCCTCCCGGGTTAGAAATCAACAAAATTTTAATTGAAATTCCCAAAAAACGGGATATTTTCTATGGTATTTTATAACTGAAATTCAAAAAAGGGTTATTTTTGTATTATTGACTTCCCCAACCATTCTTTTCTGTGTCGGAACCGGGTAGACTCATCGATCAGAGGATGTAGTAGTCTATAATATACGGGCTGAGGTTTACTTCAGCAGACGCGGATTTGAATCCTCCCGGGTTAGAAATCAACAAACTTCTAATTGAAATTCCCAAAAAAACGGGATATTTTCTATGGTATTTTATAACTGAATTCAGAAAAAAGGGTTATTTTTGTATAATTGACTTCCCCCACCATTCTTTTCTGTGTCGGAACCGGGTAGACTCATCGATCAGAGGATGTAGTAGTCTATAATATACGGGCTGAGGTTTACTTCAGCAGACGCGGATTTGAATCCTCCCGGGTTAGTAATCAACAAAATTTTAATTGAAATTCCCAAAAAACGGGATATTTTCTATGGTATTTTATGACTGAAGTTTAAAAAGGGCTATTTTTGTATAATTGACTTCCCCAACCATTCTTTTCTGTGTCGGAACCGGGTAGACTCATCGATCAGAGGATGTAGTAGTCTATAATATACGGGCTGAGGTTTACTTCAGCAGACGCGGATTTGAATCCTCCCGGGTTAGTAATCAACAAACTTCTAATTGAAATTACGACGGTTGAAAGAATCAAGGATCGGACTCTGTGACAAGGGCAATACACTGGATCCAACAATGAAAGGCGACTTGGATATTTGGTAATGGATGCCAAAATTGGTAAGTTCTTTCGAAGAATTTTCCGAGCGGTTATGCGACGGGCTATAGTTATCCAAGCTGAGAGTTTACTTCAGCAGGCGCGGATTTGAGTTCTCTCAATGTAGAAATTAGTTTGAAATAGTTTGAATTGTCATGACTCGTTTTAGGCTAATTTTCGGATATGGCTCCAAGAGATTTTTCTCTTTTACCCAAAATTCCACCTTTTATTTTTAAGTATCCGAGTAGACAGACAGTTAGGCAAGCATGTTCTTTATTAGATAACCGAAAAGTGTAATTAGAAAATCATCAAAAATAAATAACCCCTCGATTAACTTCATTTATAGTGGATGATTGAGCAAGAATTGTTGAACAGCGTAATACATCTGTGGTGCTCTCCATTGTGGCGCCATATGTCCTGCTCCGCGGATAGTAATGAAGCTGAGCCCATCGAAGAGTGTCTTGAAT
This sequence comes from Caenorhabditis latens, assembly GCA_002259235.3. NCBI lineage: Eukaryota > Metazoa > Nematoda > Chromadorea > Rhabditida > Rhabditidae > Caenorhabditis > Caenorhabditis latens. The sequence continues at coordinate 1,092,769 of CM056093.1, forward strand.
CCAGCGATTTGTCTGTCGAACTTCCATGGAGTCTTCTTCAATGTTCTACGGAGTCCCAACTGATCGGAGAACTGTTGTCCCATCATGAAGTTGCACGCCATGTCGGTGTCACCGTAGTAGAGGAGAACGCGGACGTGGTTCTTGACGATCTTCTTGATGAATGGAGTCATGTCGGTGTATTGCTTTTGGTAGGTGGTGGTGACCTTATCACTGGAAGATTGGAGGGGTTGGAATCAGTTTAGATTGGCTAAGATCTGTTCAAATCGGCTAAGATTGGCTGGGATCGGCTGGGATCGTGTAAGACACGCTAAACTTGATTAGAACATATCTGAATGAGAATTTGCCAAAAAAATTACCTGCAAATATCCCATTTTCCAAGGTTGAATGGAATGTGGATAGCCTTGCGGACCTTTGGATCGTTCATGTAGGAGAGCATCTCGGTGTCGTTGAGGCATGGAACATCGGCGGTCAGTGGCTTTTGGGATTTGTTCTGGAAGAAATGAAGAGATTTTAGGTTGGCGGAGCAAAAGGTTCGAGGATTTAAATTATTTAGACATCTTAGATAGCTTAAAATTTGAGGAGGTCAAAGTTAGCACCAAGTCCGACGACCTAAACTGAAACTAGTCTAAACTTTTAGCATCTCAAGTAAGGCAAACCTATCACAGAGAAGACTGGGTATCAGCCTCCTTAATCAATAATATAACTTATCTGACACAAACTGACCTATCTCTACTTGCTTAATAATCTTAAGATCTTAAGCGATTTCAGTCACTAGCATATCTCAGGGTGTTTCAATCAAGCTTAACCAAGTTCTGACTCGATTTAACCTACTTAACCAAAGTAAACCGATTTTAGCCTTAGTTAGACTTTTTCAGACAAGCTGGACTTAATTTCTAGCCTTGATACGCTAAGCTCTACCAATTTGAAACGCGCTCAACTTAGGCTAGCCGGTCGCCGAAACTAAAGATCTGTTGGTCATTATTAGCCTGCTTAGGGTTAAGCTTAGATTTGGCTTGTCAAAAGAATCGGATCTCTAATTACACAAATCAATGTTATCTTTTTTCAGATGCCGATCTCAACCGATCTCCGCCAATCTCATCCGATATCAACCGGAATCAACCAGTCTCCACCAATCTCCGCCCCTCTCACCTTCAAAAACTGGTACAACTTGCTCTTCGTCTGATTCTTCAACTGCTCATCGAATCTCGCCATCGCTGGAGCGACTCCTCTCAACATATGGCTCATTCTCTTACTGTTCACCGATGGATTTGGATCACAGTCTCTGTACAAATCATATGGATTGAGACCTCCAAACCACAGGAACTGGAAGATATCCTCGACAAGAGTAGCGCAGTGTCCAGCGACTTGAGTCAAGTCACACGAGTCGATGCATCCAGAGCAGCAATCGCGCTCCAGCGTATTCCAAATCTTCTCGTCGATCAACCCGTGTCCATAAGCGAATCGGACAGAGGTGTCGATGTTGAGCTTCTCATTGACATATCCGTTTCCAAGTGCCATTCCCTTAAGGTTGATTGGGAAATCCTTCTGGCCATCGACAATACGGGCGGTCAGTGTTGGAACGTAGACTCCTCCATAAGACTCTCCCATAATGAATGTTTGATGGTGACGGAATTGTGGGAACTCGGTGAAGAATTGCTTGACGGCTTCGTAGTTCTCAAGGGAGGTCAAGTCATCGTTAGTGGTGATGTTACCATCGGTGGCATACGAGTATCCGACTCCGGCTGGAGACTCGATGTAGACGACTGAAGCCATCTTGTTCCATGAGTACTCGTTTTCGCGAAGTGTCTTTCCGTCCTCGTTGGCAACGTATGGTCCCATTTCGTTGAGAAGTCCATCGAGGGAGGAGCATCCTGGACCTCCGTTGAACCAGAAGATCAGTGGGTCGTTGGATGGATCGTTTTGGGATTCGACGAACCTGGAAGAAGAGGGAATTGAGGAAAAGATGGATTCGGGTTGCTGAACAGAAGAAGTTTACTAGGGACGGCCTCCGAGTGACCGTGTATTTATAGGACGTGTCCAATATCGTTGGAAAGCTTAGAAAACGCTGATTTCGAATGTATACTCAATTTTTGCCCTCGAGGCCTGGTAATCGAGAAAAACAAGCTCAATTTTGGAGAAGTTAGTATAGAAATGTTCCCTAAATTTCAGCCTTTTAGTCATAAGTGTCAGGACACTGTTTTGTAACCAGGTAACCTACGGTTGTATAGCAGTATTGAATACTAGATACACATACGTCTTTCCTAGAAATTAGTTTTTCTACCGGTATATATTTGCTGTACTCACAATAAGTCAGTAAATATACAAATTAGTCATGTTTTAGACCGACAACTTGCGAAAAGTCGGGTTTTTCCAGAAAAGTATTTGCCTAAACATGAAAATATGTCTATCAAGATGTCTAGGGGTCGCACTGTCCTTTAGTCAAAGTGCCTTTGTGTCGGTCATCTCAATCTGGTCATTGTATATCCTGACCTACTCAAAATTTACTCTAGGTGTGTCTGGATGTCCAAATGTCTATTTCAGCTGTGTGACTTCATAAGTGTGAAAATGTGGATTTCATAACTTGGAGAAGATCGGATTTTATGAGTTTTGGGAAGTCTACACCAAAGTTTCATCAAATTACAGATTTTCATATTTTCCAAAGTCACTAACCTGTCACTGTCTGCACTGCTTTGTAATTGAATAGGCTACAAATATTATGTCCGAATCAATTAATTTTTCAAGACAACCGAGATTCTTTCAATGACTACCTTTTTTCCCCTACCTTGATTTCTAACCCTAGAAATCACAATTCTTCTACTAGATCATTTTAAGCATTTTTGATTGTCTAAATTTCTGCGTCCTCCCAATCTCCCACTCACCAATAATGCAAAACATGGTTATCCGAGACCTGGAAGAATCCAGAGTAGTGCTTGAAGTTTGGCTCAAAGTCCAATCCTGGCAGATCTTTGATCTCCTCTCCGACGGTCAACCCGACGATGAAGGCAAGAAGGAGTAGGGTCTTCATACCTGCAATGACCATAGCTTACGAATTCGAAAAACGAGAAAAAATAGAAAATTCTAAAAGAAAAACCAGTGGGGGGGGGTGACAATGTCCCCTCGAGAAGCAAAGTGATGTCTGCCAGAGACAGCAGACCGGGTGCAAAAGAAGGGGGCGGAGCTTGGTATCCTTTGCCTTCCTCCTTCAAAAAGGGGGCGTGGCTTGCAGGACTGCTAGACAAAGGACATGTCAAGGACACAAATGTTTGAATTCGATAAGTCGGCGGGACATGGAGAATTGGAGAATAAAAGAAATATCAAACTTCAGGAATCAATTAATCAATATGGTTTGTTGAGGGGAGAGATCGGAAGAGCAATGAGAGAAAGATGATAGAAAATATGGTGCCATTCTGCAGAAGTTGGTCTTGGTCCCACCGACCAAGAGCCAGCAAGGATCATGGATTTTGGTTCATAAACAAGGAAACGTTCTAGGTGACCATTGGTGATTGGTTTTCACAAATAATGGGAAGATCAGAAAGTGGGGTTCATGATGTTTCTTTAGGGTGGTCAGAGTTTTCATGAATTTAAAGCTTGATCACTTGATAAGCAGTTTTGAGGCTCAAAGTACTGGGCAAACGAGGTTCAGCAATTAGACTGCCAGGGTTTTGACTTGACAAACTTATCTGAAAAAAACGAAACTTTTATGATACTATTGGTGAGACCGTATTGGTGAGACCGTAAGTAAAGTTATTAGGAAAATTCATGGAATCAGTTTAGAGATATTGGACGTGTTGTATACCATTGGAAAGGTAAGAAAACTCTTTTTCGTAAAAAATGGTTTTGATGATAACTTCATCAGTATTGTTAGGATTGGCGAGATTTTACTACCATTCAATAGCCCGTGTTTTTCTCTATCAATATATACTGATTTCAAGAAATCCTGTTTAAAAATGAAGTTGTAATGACAATTTTTTCGTTTTTAAGACTTGGTCCAAAGGGAGTTTTGGACCAAAATAGTATTGATCATAACTTTATAAGTTTTGGTCGGATCAGTGAGATTTTTATACCATTCGAAAGCTCTCGTTTTTCTTTTGATATTTGTTTTTTCTTGAATATTTTTGAGACTTGATATTTGAAAAAACTGGTTATAGTTTGGATTGCTAGCAGTCTCTGTCAGTTGAACAAACCATTTCCTTGGTACAACGTCATTAGTCAGATGAATAATACTAGCCTAGATCTTTGTTTTGGAATGATTTTCAGCTGTTAACATTAAATTTGAATCGAGTTACACGCCGGCACGAGTCCAACGAGGACGGTTTCAATTTATAATTCAAACTGTGTTTGTCTTACACCATTTTTTCTTAAAAAAAAGACAAACTCTGAACAAAAAAACTCTTTTTTTTTTCAAAATTCGTCTTCAAACCCATATTTCTTCCCTTTTCTTCAAAATAAAATCATGCCGCTTTCGCCAGATCCCAATTCCAGATATCTGGCCAACGTCCATCTTGTTAACCTCCAAAAATCCATTCCTCTCAAACCTCATGACCACTTTCCATCATTTTTCTTCAAATTCCCATCAAAAAGCTTTTATCTTTCTGAATGTGTTGATAAAAAGAAGAAAAAGTGGGGCCATCCACTTTACACAAAATAAATCAAATCGAATCATCAAAAAAGAGATAAAAGAGAAAAGAGAGGACGGGGTTTTTGCAGGCTCCATCGAAAACACATTAATAACAGAAAGAAGATATTTTAGAAGAAGATGGGGACCGAAGTGATTGATTGGGGTCACTGATAGGCGACTGGCACCACCACTTTGCTGTTAGGATTGACGGGTCGATGGGCCATTGGTGTCCGAATCGGTGCCGAACACGACAAAATGAACTTCCGAGGCGGTGAGGATCACGAATTTCTGGAAGACACTTGATGGGTAGGGGTAGAGACAGGTCTTGGCACTGCGTTATAGGTTGTCTCATAATATCACAGAGTATGCTGGTCAAACATGGAGGTCCCTGTTTTCAGTTAACTATGTTGAAGTACAGTCCTTTCTAAGAGGGTTACAGCAGGTTAAATGAAAAAAAGCTTAACATTTTCAGCAATTCGGATCAATAATAGCTACGCTGAGCAATTACAATACCTTCCAAAAAGTTGCAAAGCCTAGAGAGTTATCGACATTTTAAGATCCCATATTATTTGAAATAGGTCGATTTAAGGGAGAAATTTTTTGTCGATATGTAACTTGCTAGGGAGTGTCCGTACAAAAAAATTGTCAACTACAAAAATGAAGCTCTACCTTAGTTCTGTACAATTCATTAAAAATCATAATGATGGGATCATCAGTATTACTGTGACACACTCTCAAAGGTTAACAATTTCAACCGAAATCGATCAAAGTTTACAACCTTTTGGACGGTACTGTATATACTGTATATACTTTCTGAGAGTTTGGAATTTCTAGTTTTTTAGAAAACAGAATATCAGAATCCTCATGACCTACCTGCGGATAACTCAACAACAGCCTGCTACAATGATTCAAGTAGGTAGTGAATAGTTGATCTCGGTATTTTCTTCTGAAAAATTGTAAAAGGCTGAGTGGTTCCTTACTAATGAGCACTACTGAAACATTTTGGCAAAGTGTGTTTCTATAAGTTTCCTCAGTTTCAATACGCCAACCATCAACTAACCCATTGGGTCTCAACTTCCACACCGAGACCACTCCAGCCGCCGTGAGGGAGTACAAGTTCGAGTTATCGCAAGCCACGTCGACAGTATATTCAGATGGTCCGAAGCAAAGTTGGTGGGAGGGGTTTCTGAATTGACGGAGGTTTAGGTAAAAGACATCTGGATGAACAGAGTGAAGGACAGACAAACGGATAGATTTGAAACCGAGTTAGCCATCAGAGGAGCCAAAGTAGCTATAGACAACTGCTATAACATCTGCATATTCGGACAAGCAGACATACGTCCTGAGAGCCCAACCACTATTCAGAAAAACGGATACAGAGACCCGAGAGCGCTCCAAAATAGTTAGACATAGCTGAACGTCGACATCCGGACTAACAAAAACACAAACAAACACACAGAGTTATTAAAAAATCTACACTTTATCAATTAGTGGCTTCATGTTTTTTCTATTTAATGTTGATTTTTCTTCTCGCAGTGACGGAGAGCAGATGAGAGGTCGGGACGACTTCTGGCAGGAGAAATCGAGATGTGTAGTGGTTTTCTTGTGGAGAAGGGAGATCTTATATACGGACGATTTCACTGATAAGATCTTGGAGAGGTCAAAAAATGAGGGAATGGGGGCAAATAAACAAAGTTTTGAGGGTATTGGCGTGGTAAAAACATTGAAAAAATTTAACTTTTTCCACGTGGAATCTACAAAAGATTCAAAAATTGATGTTTTCTTGAAATAAATGCCGTATAAAAACGTGTATTACAGGACTGTGCTACACAAGTTGGAGACATCTGGATATCTGTTTATTCGGACAGACAGTCAGCCAGTCAAATAGACAGATATTGAGGTATACCTCAATTTAGATGTGAGTTTTTAAGGAAAAAAAAGAAAATAAGTATGAACATCAATTAAAACGGGAATTTTACGCTGTCCTGGCTTATATAAACGTGATTTCCGAACAAAAAGACATCCGAACACTTGGATACACAGGCAGACAAAACAACAGCCTCACAAACATACATTACAACAATTTGGACGTCCGGATCTTTTTTAATTTGTCCACCTGTCTACCTGTCTGTCCGGATGTCCATTACCACTTCCAACTCACTTCGGTTTATCCGCCTCCCAAATCGAACATGTCTGCGAAGCCCTATCAAATATCATCAGCCGATTTTCCCCGAATTTCTTGATATCTCCTTTTGTGAGTGGCTGAAAATCGTATTTTCCAGGTCTGGCGCACGCGTTTTTCTCACCTTCTCCGTCTCATAACTCTCATAGTCCAGTGGTGAATCTGGTGTGAAGCTAGAAATCGATTTGGCGGACACCACGTGGATTCGGTTTTCAATAATATAACTGGAGATGATCGGATTGAGAAGTGGAGAGCACTCGAGGATTCTGGAAGAGTTTTTGTGGTTTTTGGTGGCCTAGAAATTCAAAAAGCTTTTACTTCTCATGGTTCTCTAGCTTAGTGACTATTCCTGATGCGTTCATTGCACATATATTTCCATTGAGGACCATCAGAGACACTATTTCTTGGGATTCATAAATTTGGAGTTTGCCGAGATCGTCGATTTCCATTACCAGGATTTTACAGGGGGAGAAGAGCTGGAAATGAAAAAAATAAGGATAGTGGGAGATCCGGACACTCAGGTACACAGATAGACATACAAACAGACATTCTGGACATTCGAACGGTCAGATACATAGTTAGACTAAAGACAGCTTTAACAATTATGCTCTGAAATTGAAAGTTGGCAGGCAGATAGCAAGCTACAGTATTTAAACAAACGGGACATTTGGACATCCGGACACCTTGACACACACACAGACAGACATTCATATCGAACAACTTACGGCCACAAAATGATGACTGGAAAACAGTTGAACCTTCTCTTCCTTAAAGAAGCTATCTGGTGGAATCTCATGTTTTATGCTTTTCTGAATTTTTGAAATGAATTAAAACGTTGCCTGAGTTATGCCCTACCAACAAATTCTTCAACGACCTCAGTTCGATGAAAAAACGGTTTTGTTCAGGGATGTGGAGAAGGAGAATGAAGACGTTCTGGAAACAATTGGTGGTGTTTCAAAACGTGTCAACTTAAAATGAATTAAAATAATTATGTACGGACCATACAGAACAAAGAAAGAGCTTTATTTTTGTAGTTGACAACTTTTTTGTACGGGCACTACCTAGAGAGTTACGAATCGACAAAGTAATTTCCTCTCTCAATTCTCCCAATTTCTGTGCAAAATAGTGAGAAATTTTAAAATGACCAAAACTCTCTAGGGAGTGTCCGTACAAAAAAGTTGTCAACTACAAAAATGAAGGTCTATTTTTGTTCTGTATGGCTTATACATAGTCTACTTTGTGGGACAATCACTGATACCGTAACACCCTCTCAAAGTTGGTCATTTTCAACTGGAAAAGGCCAAGCTGTATATCTTACGGCAAGGTTCCGCAATTTTTATGATTAGTACATCAGAAGTTATTTTTGTAGGTGCCTACTTTTTTAAACGATCATTTCAATATTTTCATAACGTTTTCAATATTGAGTTGTTTTAACACAAACTTCATTGTCACATTATGCCAGTTATCCATAGAGCTTACTTTCCTTATTCACCTAATTTCTTATTCTTCAAATCACATAATCCTAAATTATTCTGTATCCGATTTCACGGAATGCAACTTTTCCCTTTTGTCGTCCAGAACTATCCCATTCCATCCAAATGCAATTCAATAGAAAAAGGGAGAAGAAGACGATCCGAAAGTGAAATCTCTGTCTCTGCGTCTCCTCGATTCTAATGCTATTTCTCGAAGGCAAGTCTCGACCAAAACGACAGGAATTCGTAAGGAGAAAAGAAACTTGGACTGTCTCGTCTCTCGTTCTCGATTCTCTTATTCTGTCTCTTTTTCTTTATGACCATGTTTAATGGAGAGGGTGGCTACTATTAATTCTATGTATTAGTACTACTATATATGTATAGCTAAAAAAAATATTGAATTTTATGATAGATTTAAAGAAAGAAAAAGTCAGAAAATGATAAAGCCAGGATTCCTCAGTTTAAAAAAAAGGCATGTTTTTGTTTCACACTGTTTTTATTGGTTTTTTGATAAACATAGTAAGATACCTGTTTTTTAATAACTTTCAATTAGGAAACTTATTTTTCTTCGTGGGAAGATGTAAAAAAAGATTAATGAAAATAACATCTGTATGTATTTCAAACACCTTTGCTTTGAAAATTCAATGAAAGACCCATTTTTTTTCGAAAAACTGCAAGATAAATATATTTTTCATGCACATAGTTTTAATTCTATTTTAATTGAAGCCAAACTTACTTAACAATTATCTCCTTACAAAATAAACAAGTCATAATTAAACATTTTCATCGAGAATTTTGTTCAAAACTTGCCCAAATTTAATGAATTGTTTGGAGCGCCTTATCGTTCTGTCAAAACCTTAACATTTTTATTTTTCTTTTGCTAAAAAGTCCAGTTTTCCTTATTTCGGCTTTTATTATTCACAAACTCGCCAAATTTCGGCCGGGACTGGCTGTACCGGCTTGAGATTTTGTTCCTTTCTTTTCCAACTTTTTAAAAATTTTTAAATGAGATATTTTTACATCTGCAACTTCCATACTGTCCCGTTCCCTTTCCAACTATCCGTTCCTCTTTCTCAATTTCAAAATAATATCCCATCTCTCCAATAAATGTGTCAAATTTGTTTGCTTTTCCTCTCACTTTCCCATCGCCCCCTTTCCTCAATTCCCTTTTCTTCCTCACCGCTTTTCTCTTTCTTTTTATTCATTTTTTTCTAATTTTTCTTAAAAACCATAACTGTTCCCTTTCAGTTCGCCCTAAAAATGCAATGGGACGTCTGAAGTTGACAATTCGGAATGTGTTGATTCCTCTATTTCTCGTCTACTTTTTTCTTCACATCGGGGTCACCACGTGGAAGTTATTCCAGGTAGATAGTTCGAGGATTGGTTATGAGGTGAGACACTTTTTCAAATTTAAAAAAAACCGAAAATAAACTTCTGGTGCGCCTAGGACGCGTTCTAATTTCATTTTGAGAATTGAAGGCTGGAAGGTAAGAGACAAAAACTGGCGCGCCTCTGACGCGTTTTGAAAAAGCCTACGTGGATTAAAATATCCCTAGAACGAAGGCGCTTGCAGCATATGGCAATATAGATTTTTTTCTAAAAATTCTCAAAAAATCTCTACATTTTATTGTTTTTTCCAGAATCTCCGCGATGGCCCTCTTCTACTCAAAGGTGGCAGACCTGTGAGGAAACCTGGTGTGGTTGAAGCAATCGGATATGGAAAGTTGTCGGCAATGGGGTTTGGAGGAAAGAGGAAAAGTGAGTTGGATTTTTATAGGTTAAAATTACAATAAGCTATTTAAGAATGACTAAAGACAATTTTTGAAAAACATTTCTGAAAATCAAGACTCTGAAATTTTGTTACCAGTAGTTTTTAACATTGTGAGAATCAGATCAAGGACAACTATTTTTCAGAACCAAAGCAAGTTCATCCAGTACTACAACCAAAAGACGAAGGTGTACCAAAGTTATCGGACAGTGTGAAAACGGTAAGTAGTATTCTTCTAAAGAGACTGGAGTGACGTAGGCGCGTTTGGTATATAAATTATATGATTAATCAATTTTCGTCAATTTTCGTACTGATTACTATATCTAGACACTATAATCTTAAGGATTCTAAATCTCTGTTCATAATTAAACTAATATGAATCAATTTACAAGGCTATAAATTTGGTTGTTGGTACTTTCGACTACATGGAATCCATTTTTGCAGTCAAAGCCGGTCACTCTGTGCTGTTTGAAAGCTCATAACTCGGATCGCAGAGACATTTATACGATTTTGATATCAGAAATGGTCTCCCCGTAGTCGAAAGTATTTAAGACCTAATTTATATGTAGATTGTTTGAATGCCGCGTTTCCAAAGACTGTCCTTGTTAGAGGATATTAACCGATTTTGGCCAATTTCATCCGATCTTAGGCGATTTTAGCCGATCTCAACCGATCTCAACTAATAGTTGCTTTACAATTTCCAATTTCCAGACCCTAATCACCGAAACCCAATCGCTCCTCAACAAAACCTCCGAATCTTCTAACTTCATCTACGTAGTCATGATAAACAAAGCTTACGAAAGAATGACATTAAATTGGATATGCAATACAGCTCTCATGGAGGTAATTTCTATGAGCAATCGCGCCCCATCGAACATTTGAAATTTCAGAACGTGCACAACCGAACCCTCATTGTCACAATGGACCCGTCGACTTGTCTATCCATAAGAAGTCAATGGGATGAGACGATAAAATGTGTGTCCCTGGAGATAAATAACTATAAAAGCGGCTATGATTGGGGACGGCAGCAATATATAAATATATTGACGTTACGAGCGAATCTTATGGATTTGTTAACCTCTAATGATATTCCGTACGTGTTGATAGAGACGGACGCCACGTGGTTTAAGGTAAGCAGAACATTCAGAAAATGCGCTCTACTGACAGTTTTTGTGAGCTGACTGGGACGTGACCTAGATTTTTGGAAAGCTGAGAAAACGCTGATTCCGAATATATATTTAGTTTTTGCCCTCGCTCCTGGTACTCGGAAAAAATGAGATCAGATTTTGGACCACTGACCGAATGACATCGGCGACGTGGTGTATGTGGTAGTGAGGAGGAAAATTTTTTTGATTTTAAAAGTTTAGTAAACCCCTTTTTCAGGACCCCCTCTACCTGTTTGCCAACAGAACGACGGCCGAAGAAGACTATGACATCATCATCCCAGTCAAAGGTTACGACGGTGGAAGCTGGGATACCCTTGCATTTGACCCGATGTTAGTAGCAGCTACTAACGGATCGAAAATGTTTATGGAGGAGATGAAGACCCGGTTGAATTCCGATAAAAAGCTTTATGATCAAGTTAGTTTTTGGATAAAGGGCTTTTCTCTAAAGTTAGTATCGCCATTCAAATTGATACCATACAACATTCAGTACCGTGTAGTAAAAATACAATTTGACCGCTTCAGTTGAAAATGACCAATTTCGAAAGGTGTTACGGTATCGGCGATTGTTCCGCACAGTAAATTATGTATAGACCATACAGAACAAAGATAGGGCTATATTTTTGTAGTTGCCAACTTTTTTGTACGGGCACTCACTAAAGAGTTATGGTCATTTTGAAGCGACAGCTCAAAAACCACTGTATTTTGCACTGAAATGGGACGATTTAATGGAGTAATTACAGTGTCGTCATTTTTTTTTGGTCATTTTAAAATTTCTCACTATTTTGCACAGAAATTGGGAGAATTGAGAGAGGAAATTACTTTGTCGATTCGTAACTCTCTAGGTAGTGCTTGTACAAAAAAGTTGACAACTACAAAAATAAAGCTCTACTTTTGTTCTTTTTGGTTTACACATAATTTACTCTGGGGAACAATCTGTGATACCGTAAGACCTTCTCAAAGTTGACCGTTTTCAACTGAAAAGGCCAAGTGGAATATCTTACAGCACGGTACTGTATATGTATAATATATTTGGAAATGTCCTGAAAATTCAAATGTCATTCCTTCCCCCCCCATTTATAAATAATTAACCACCCTCCTCCTCCAGGACGTCATGAATCAACTATGCGCATCTCAACACAACGGTCTGATCTGTCGACAGTTCGACTACAATGAGGTGGCAGATGGCAAGTGGTCAGTGGTCTCCCCCTTGATCTACCACCGAAAAATTTAAATTCTAGGTACAAGATGGATGAGACGTCGCGTGTCACTCCCTTCATTTTGAATAACAATTTCAATTCGGGGACCAAGAATAAGGAAACGAAGCAGGCTCTCAATGGATTCTGGTTCCTGGCGACGAGGACTAATCAGTGTGTCATTTCGAAAGTGACCAAGTTTATGGAAAAGTATTCGGGGAGGTAGAGATACAGATTGACAGGATTCTCTGGGGTATCATTTTTTCGGGTTAATTGTTGTTAATTGTGATTCTGATTACAGTTTTGTGATGATTCGTTTAATAAATGTTTTGAGAATATTACCCATTAAAAAAGGGTGTAACACGGTTAATTTTGGAGCTGGAAAAATTATTTTACTGGAAAAGGTGAAAATTGAAAGTAAAAAACAAAAAATGACAGAAAAATCAAAAAATTTCACAATTTTCCAAGTTTTCGAATTTGTGACGGTTATCAGGTAGTTTTTCAGATTTTTAGACAAGATTTTTTGGCTGAAAATGTTTCAAAACGCGGAAATTCAACCTTCTCGCTTATTCTGATCCAGAGTTGACCGATTTCAGTCAATTTTTCAGTATTTTAAACTGATTTTCAGCTTAAAAACTGGTAAATTGTGTCTGAAAGCGGATTGTCAACCATTTTAATCGAATTTAAACTAATTTCAGTCAATTTTTCGATGAAAAGTGTTAATAAAAACTTGAAAGTCTGATTTTCAAGCATTTTCAGCAATTTTTTCAGTCCTATTACTTTGTTTCAGCGGTTCGACCAATTTTAGAAATTTCCGCTCATTTTAAGCCAATTTTTTTCAACAAACTCAACAAAAATTTCTCACCCTTTCCCTATTATAAACCGCTTCAAAAATCGTCTTCGTCTGCACCGGTTTAATATTAAACGAGGCGTTCCTTTGTGGCTGGTCAGCAAGCCACTGTTGCAGCTGTATCCGGTGTAAATGTGCACTCATGTGACGGAGCACACGCTCCAGAGCACTTTCCGTATAGGTCGCTTCTCGATAGGTAGGAGGGAGGTCCGCGAGGCAGGAGAAGGACTGGATAAGGGGATTGTTCTCAGTGGAGCGCAGTTGCAACAACTCACCTGCATCTCAATATGTTCAGTTTGCACCCACTTGTCATAGGTTTGGTCTCCTTTTGAATCTGTCTCACAATTCTTCTCCTCTAATGTTTTTTGTCTGAAAATTCACCAGAATTTTCAGAATTTCAGAATTGGCTCCACCTACTTCCTCACATCAACCTCTTCCAGCTCATAAGCCGGTGGAATGTCTAACACAACTTCCGGTTGAGTTGAAACAATAAAAAAACATTTGGAGTTTTTCGTGGAGATGTTTAGGAGACACTCCTCGTCACAGTCACTGATAGAGGAGAGGTCTAGAATGAATTGGAAAATTTTGGGACGGAGAAAGAAAAGTGTCTTACCAGAAAATGAGTCATCCATATTTCAAAGAGGGAAATTAAATAAGGCCGTCTAAAATATCGGGCAGGGGTTTCCAGTTGAGTGGGCATAGTTTATCGGCTCAAGTAAGATTTTGAGGAATAGAAGGCGCAAATCGGTTTTTCCGGATGTCCTGAGGTTTGCATGTTATTTGAAAAAAACATTGTCCCATAGAAAGAATAGTGGGGCGGCTTTGCAAAAAGTTGGTTAAATGAAATTTACGTACCTTTTTCAGTGATTTTTAAAAATGCAACTGTGTACACCGTTTGGTAGAGCACATTTACATTATACGGATTTAACATCTTTTTCTAGATTTCTTTGTATGTACATATACCCGATCCCAATGTAATAGTCCCTGTCTAATGAATTCCAACAAACCACCAATTTTTACTTAACATGTTTCATTGATTTGTAATAATATAACTCGGAAAAAAAACAATGAAGCATTTCTAACCAACTGTTCAATGTGAGTGTCATAACAAGGGTGCTAGACAATAATGAATATATGAATCAAAGAGGAATCAGAATGTTGCTTCTTATTTTTTAAATTCATGCCAGCTACTTCTTGAGTTACGTCACCAAGACTGTCGTCGCTGTCCTCACTTCCTTGTCTCACTGTTCTGTCATTCTGGTCTTCTTCTCCCTCTTCCTCTTTATCGTCTTCTTTATCTGACTCTTGTTGGCAGGATTCTGAGCTGAAAAACAAAAGTAGAGGGAGTTTTTGTTAAACCCGATAACTTACTCAGAGGGTACTTCTTTCTCTGTAAAGTTTTTGATGACTCGGTGGTACGAAAGATCATAGAAACTTTCAAAGCTGGAAAAAATGTTGTTTCTACTGAATAGTGTGTATAAAGTAAAAACCTTTCCAAACATGAAACGGATAATATAAGTTTATATTTTTTAGCCAGTGTCATTGCCTGTGTCATTGTCATTTTTATTGGTTTTATGTCTTTCCAAGTAGTATTAAAACTGAAAACATCATGATATTTACTTCATAAACATTACGTAACAGACTGATTCACTTACAAACTTTGGAGACTCGTTGCCTTTCTTGCTCTCAAAACATCGAGAGATCTTGCTGTTTCGAACGCATCTAATGCGCTTGTAAAATATACTCTATTCTTATCATCGAATCGGCTCTCGATCAGAAACTTTAGGAGTCCTTGTATTTCTTCAGGTAAATACTTGCGACCCATTACGCTGAAAATTCTAAATTCAATAAACTTCATCTGAAAAACGTAATTTAGAAAAACGCATAATAGGATAATGAAATAATTGAAATACACCGCATAGAAGGGCATACGAAGAGTGACTTTCCTTTACCTGCCTCTTCTTTTATGTTAATTTTTTTAATTGTACAATGACAATAAAACGAGATAGGAAGTGTGATTACAACATGTATTATTGACACATTTAACGACGCCTTCGTGTGCAATCCCAAACATTGATAAAAGTTGCGGGAGAGCAAAAATTAAGACATGTTGGCAGAAGTTTAATGGCCAAATAAAAAATCTGTACCGTCAATTAGAGCAAGAATAGTACCGTTTCGAAAAATCCTTAGTTTTTTAAATGTGTTAGTTGAAAAGAAAACGTTGTGAAAATGTTAGGGTACACCTGATTGACTCAAAAGTTCATTTTTCCCTCAATTTAAACGAAAACAACAGAATTGTTCCAAGTCATTGCCTTCTAACCACATTTTCTACATCTTTGTCACTTGTAATTTATACGATACCACACTTCTTGAAAAAACGAAGTTTCTGCCTATTTCCTTTCCAACAGATATATCTGAGCATGACACAAACTCTATAGGAAAACACTCTTTGTCGGCAAGGAGCACACACAGTAGTGAACAAGAAGAACACCCAATATTTGCGGTGGCATGTGCCAACAACTTGTGCAAATACAGTAACCGGTAATATTTATTAGTTTTTGATCCGTTGTTCAGGTATAAATAGTTGAGAAAAGTTGGAGGAAAGTATCGTCTTCTTCTTCAAGTCGCTTCATTCAGCTCAATATGTTCGCTAAGTGGTAAGTCAGAAAGTTTTTCAAATTTAGATCTCAAGATTATAACTTTTTATTTCCAGCTTCGCCGCCATCCTCCTCTGCACCATGATGATTGGATTCTCGACTCAACAAGTCGTTGTTCCAGCATACTACCCATCTGCCTATGCCTATCCATCTATCTACTCCCCATACCTCACTGCAGCCGCCTATCCAACTGTCTTTGCATGGGGATCCAATAAGAATAAGGGAGGAGATGCTCCAGCTCCAGAAGGTTCAGCTCAGCCACTTACTAACAATGGCCCAACTAGCGCTTGAAGTGTTGTTGAACGATTCGAATTTTTGTAAATTTTGCGAATGTCTTTGCAATAAAACGATTTCTTGCCGAGTTTCAATGATTTATATCATCTCAACTACATAAACAGAACGCCAGGGTTATCTACAGTGGATTTTTCGATACTGAGATATTGAAAACCTGTCAAAGTTAGTCATTTTCAACTGGATACCACGTTTTCTAATGTCAAACTTTGGAAGTGTGTTACAGTATCAATTAATTTTGCTAAAGTTTGATGAAAACGTGTAGATTAAATCTGAAGCATTATTTTTGTATTCGACTACTTTTTTATGTAGGCACTCCCTGAAAAGTTACAGCCAAGTAACATTGGAAGCGCGATCTGCTATTCCTGCTATTCTAGGACACGGTCTTACAAAATTTTTCAGAATTCAGACAGACCTCCATTTCAATATATTTCAGAATTGTCCCGTTTCTAATAAAACAATAACTTTTATTGAGCTAAATTTTCTGTGCGCAAAAGAGCAACTTGGTTTGTTTACAGTTAAACATTTCCAACTTTGAAAATGAATTGCGGTATCAATGATTGTCCCACCAAGTAAAATTTTTAAGGATGATACAGATAAAGATGTCATCTTTATTTTTGTAGTTGACAACTTTTTTGTACGAACACTCACTAGAACGTTACGTATTGACAAAGTAATTTCTCCCTCAAATCGACAAGTTTCAGTGCAAAATAGCGGGAGATCTTGAAATGACCATAACTCTCTAGGGAGTGTCCGTACGAAAAAGTGGTCAACTACAAAAATGAAACTCTTTTTTTTATCTGTATGGTTCATTAAAATTCTACTGGGTGTAACAATCAGAATTACTATGACGCCCTCTCAAAGTTGGAAAAATTCAACCCTCAGAGTTTATACCCTATTGAGCGGTACTGTATCCTCCAAGCTATAGTCAAAAAACATTTTCATGGTGTTAAGGTTCCCTTGAAGCTCTAGTTGCATTTCTACCATTTGAAAACATTTTTTATTATTTCGAAATATCTACAAAACCACCAACACAACAACAAAGCTTTCTAAAATTCACAATAATTATCCGTATCACAAGCGACACTTTCACACAGAAACCTAAACAAATTCGTGCAACTAATGGGTGTCCACGAGTAAGTGCCATCCGAGTACTTCATATCAGCCACACATCCCGCACGTTGTGGTGCTGCTCCCGAATAAGGACTCAGTGGCCACATGGGCATTCCATTCGGTTGATCCCACCACCAACTACCATTGAAGCTAGTGAGTCCGTTATAGAAGGCGTGGGTGGGGTCGCTTCCCTTGGAGTTTAGGTATTCTGAAGAGATTATTAGTTTAGGTTTGTCCGGGTGTCCAGATGTCTGGGCCAACACTAACCTTCTTCCTCTAGCCCCTTCCAAAACCACTTTGCTCCGCCTTGGTTCTCATAACAAGTCCCATTCTTATCACATTGACTCCTTCTTTATTCCCGACTCTCCCATTGTTAGAGATCTCGGTCTCCTCACCGACCCTAAACTTAAGTTCCGCGCCCACATCACCCGCACTGTCAATCTCTCTCTCCTCAGGTGTAATTAACTATTTAAGTCTTTTAAATCCCTCTCTCCCAATTTCTACATTTCTTTGTTCAAAACATATGTCCTCCCTCTCCTGGAGTACTGTTGCACAGTATATTCCCCTCCTGCTTTCTTAACCTTGTCTCCCTTCGGCACCGCCGACTCAAATCCCAACTCCTCCTTCTTTATAACTTTATTTGTGGTGCCACATATTTTCCCCACCTTAATTATCATGTAAAAATCTCCCAGTCCCCTCGTCGTCCCATGACATTAATTTGCTGCCATCCTTCTATCCCCGATTTCTTTGCTTCCACCATTCCAATCTGGAATGCCATTACTGCTAATGTTCCCCAATTCCTTCCTCCGTCTAAATTCGAAACTCTCCTTAACTCTTCTATCACCCGTTTCTAGTATTTCAGTTAATTGCCTGTTTTCCCCCGGTTTTTCTTCTATTTCTTTAACTTCTAACTTCGTCAATTCTCTCCCGGTTATCTTACCCCTTACCCCAATTCTCTCACATTTTCTATTTTTACTAGTCCATCTCGTGAGGGATGTATCTAGTCTCCCCCTTTCTTATGTTTCTTTTCTGTTATTCTTCTGTCAATAAATAAAATAAAAAAATAAAAAAATGTCTACTCACCCCAATCAAAAGCTCTCTTCTGCTCATCCAGCTCACTGACCAAATAACTGGTATCTGTCATTGAGTGACAATAATTCTGAGCACTGATTCTGTTCATAGCCACCGCAGGTCTGTACACACAGACTCCATAGTTGGAGAAGATATCAGTGGATTTCAGAGGGTAGTGGTATTGATACCAATCCGGGCGGCAGAAACAGTTGGCTGGAATAGAAGAGGTACATGTATAAAACTGTGATGGACTATGTTAGGGCCTGAGCTTTCTCAAATTTCCCGAAATTCCAGATTCTAGTCGTGATTATATTTACTCGAAGCGTCTCAACTCTCGGAATTTAACTAAACCACTCAAAATTGCTTCTGAGTAAGGATTACTGTAGTTTTCGTTGTGAGACCTAAATTCCATCAAACCCAGTCATCATTATACTCATTCTGACGCTAAAAACGCGCTGTTTTTTTTTCATTCTGGAAACAGATCTTGTCTCCAATTAACTGAGTAGCGACTCACTAGCTAACAACGCCCTCTGCAACTCCAGTGTAGTATTTCCATCGGCCATCATGAACGCCATCCCTTTACTCGCTATCTTATCATGCAAGTTCTCCTGAGTGTTATCATCCCCTCCTGTATTTACAGTAATCAGTGTAGCTCCCCAGGACTTCAACAACTTGGCTTGATCTTCTGGATACGTGTTGTAGTAGCTGGAAATCTTTACTGTTTATAGGTTCCGTTTTTCTCACCACTCACTTATACTGTGATGTGAAAAATACCACCACTTTCTTATAATTATCTCTTAGACCTTGAGTGGCGTTGACCATTCTGATAGCTGCAGCCAGTCCGGTATCAATATAACTCTCATCTCTGCGTGATAGGGGTGTGGTACTGAGTTGTTGGATTTGGTTGCTCAAGTCGGAGTAGGATTGGAGTTTGTAGAAATCGGCGACCTGGAAGGATTGTGTTTGTCCAGATGGTCAGAAGGCGCAAAGTTTATTCTAAAAATGTTTTTCCATAATAAAACTAATTAAGGAAGGTCATGGAGTCAGTTTGAAGTTATAAGACGTGACCTATATCACTGAAAAGCTGAGAAAACGCTGATTCCAATTATATATTCAGTTTTTGCCGTCGATCCCTGGTATTCGAGAAAAAAGGTCAAAGTTATTGAAAAAGACCAATAAATAGATGTCTAATTTGTTTTCTATTATGTTTCGAGTTAAAAAAAATATCGTTTTTCTCGAATACCAGGCATCGAGGGCAAAAACTGAATATATATTTGAAATCAGCGTTTTCTCAGCTTGCCAATGGTATAGCTCACGTCTCACAAAAGTAATTTCAGTCAGATTTTAATTTTTTGTTACAAAAAAACTATAGGTTTTAAGGATAATAATAGTATCCTATCATATTTGTTGTAAGAAAACAGTTTTCATATTAAAATACAGGATTCAGTACAATTCAGGCTTATTGAGTTTAAACCACTTGAAACTCAAAATGAACTTATTATCAGAAATTATCATTTTTGAACAAAAATAATTGATTTTAACAAAAAATCTCCTATGCTAACACTATAGTATCTGTCGGTCTTTCTGTTTGTCTGTTCTCTGTCTGTGTGTCCGGATGTCTGTTGGTCTGTCGGTTTGACCGAACAATTGGATATTATGGACCGCCCGAAATACAACAGTCATTATAAAATTTGCAGATATTCTGTGTGTTTGTATTTTCAGATGTCCCAAAAAACTCACATCCGTCGCATTCCAGTTATAAGTGATAAATCCGACTCTGGTACTTCTCGGATCATCGTAACCGGTTCCAATTTGAACATAAGGACTGAATAGACTGGAGATCGTGTCGAACACTCTGTACATATTCATATTTTTGGAGTTATCCACCACAAATACGATATCGAGCCATAGTCGTGACATGTCATTTCCACAAGATCTATCGGTGACCAGCTGGGATTGTGTGGGGGTGGTTATGGCTGAAATTTTTGTTGATCTTGATCTAAGCCTCTAAATCAATCAATAACTTACCCAAGACCAGTAGTAACACTGTCCAAAGCATGCTTGAAACTACCAATAATCGTAAAATTATGCTCGTTTGACACCTTATATTCAAGTCGAAATAACTGATAAGACACTAATTCGAAATAGTGACGACGCGGAGTCGGTATGATGATAAATGATAAATATAGAGAATTATTACTCACTGACTCGAAAAGGTCTTGGTGTATTAGTGAGAGGAGGTCTTTGTAGGTTGGTAACAGGGGTGGGGGGAATGGTTTTTGATTTGTTTCAGAGAGAAAATCAACCGGAAAGGTTAAAGTGATGATAATTTGATACTGTGATGAGTATAATGTCAACTGTTGGTTCTGTTACAAATTATTGTATAAGTTTCTCGGACGTTTCAAAATCTGGAAACCGAGACGCTTGCCAACTGTGACGTTCCGACACTAAATATATATGTCAGAACGGTGTCCAACGGAATATTTCAAATTAAAAAAAAACAGGAAAGTTTTCTAACACTGATAGGAACTCCGCCCCGATACAGGAGTTCCTGTACTCTTTTTTGATTTCACAATTTTTGATGAAATGAAAAGAAAACAGTATTAAAAATTGATTGAATACAATTCAACATACAAAAAAAACAAAAAATTTCGGTGCCTCATGCTGGAATCGAACCAGCGACCTTCTGTTTACTAGACAGACGCTCTGCCACTGAGCCAATGAGGCGGACGGGAAATACGGCCACACCGGCCGTATATAAAACCTGCCGTATCTCTTTGCGCCTCTCCGATATAAACGGATGTCAGCAAACATAACCATCTAATTTTCCATTTTTCCTATTTTTGACAGTCAAAGAAGCAGATATGATATCATCAATTAGTATAGTTTGTACTCTCTTCAATAATTTTATCACCTTTTTATCAAATGGCAATGAAATAATTAAAACATTGGTTGATTGTGGAGCAGCGGAAACCGCATATTTTTCAATCATTATTTTTATTTTCTAGCGGAGAATTCGGAGGAAATAAAGATGAGAGGTTTCCTCGGAGCTTTCTTGCTCTGTTTGGGTGAGTTTTGAAACATTATTCTGTAGTTAACCCCTCGCAACTAAACAATTCTGATTTTTTTCGCAATTGGTGTCTGCACACAATGTATCACATCTTACGACAATCGAAACTAGCGAGCTGAAAATAATAGGATATATAAAACAAGACACAGGGAATCTAGTGGTAAGCTCAGATGTTCAAGAATATCCAATTTTCGCTCAAATTGTCGTAAGATATGATGTATTGTACGCAACGAGTTGAAAATTTCAGCACATGTGTAACAAGACACAAGGAATCTTAATTTGTATAACTTTTCCATTTCCAGCCATCTCCACCACATTCTCCATCAGTGATAGAAGATGCGGATCAGATGTGACACGTCTTTGGTTAGATGTTGTGATTATCATTGACAACTGCAATCTTATGAACCTCAACCTGGTTTATGAGACAATTTCTGGCTTATTCAATAAGAACCTGCAAATTGGAACGGGGTACACTGATCCGAGAAGTACCAGAGTTGGATTTATCACTTATAATTATAATGCAACGGATGTGAGTTTTTGGATGGAGCGGGAGAAGGGAATGGGTCATCTGGAAGTACAGACACTCAGAATATCTGCAAACTTCATGATGACTGTTCTATTACGGGCGGCTCACAATATCCAATTATTCGGACGCACAGACAGACGAACAGACGCACAGACAGACAGGTTGATATAAAAACGCTTGTTTACTTCGGAAATTGCTATCTAATAGTAAAAAAACGACAATGATAGAGATTTTAGAACGAAAATTATGATTCTGATCCGAAAAGCGGGGTTTTCAGATGATTTTGAAAAAAAATCATAAAAATCACAGCGACAGACCAACAGACACCTGGACGTGCAGACAGACCAACAGACAGACAGGTTGATGATGTGAATGTTAGGATAGTTGATAGTTTAGCGATGTGTTGTTAAATTTAGTATTGTTTATTAAAAATGTATAACTTCTGTTATTAATTATGGTTTTTTTGTGATTGAACGCAAAATTTATATCGCTAACTAATTAGATACCGGCGCCAAGTTGCGCAACGTTTAATTCAATAACTAAGTTTTAGGTAGCCGACTTCTACAAACTCCAATCATGGGCCGACTTGGACAGTCAAATTCAGCGTCTTAAAATGACACCATTGGCAAGGACCACATTGAGTAAAATGGATACGTAAGTTTCTTTATCATAGACCTGTCATAGACCAACATATTTTGTAGTACTAATCAAGACCGTCTTTTTAATGTTTTAGACGATTCTAATCAGGAAGATCCATTTTACAGCGCCCTCTACGCTGCCATCAACATGATCAACTCGACCGCCGGGTTCCGCGATAACTATAAGAAAATGGTTATTGTTTTCACATCGGTTCATGGGTGAGTTTTTTTTTTGCGATTTGATAACAGATTCTGAATTCTCACAACTTATCAACCATACCCAATACTTCCAGTTCCTACCAGAAGAACCCCCCAAAAGACGTGTCCAAACTCCTCAAAGCCCGCGGTATCCCAGTGGTTACAGTCAACACCGGATCCAGCTCAGACACCCAATCCTATCTCAAAAATATCGCCAGTGACAATATGGCTTTTGCCATGGCCGATGGAAATGCCACTCAGGAGATTTTGAAGGCAATGACTGATAGTGAGTCCCTCCTGGCGTGTCGTTGAGGCATCGTACTTGTTGCAGCCAACTGCTTCTGTCAGTCTCAATGGGCACAATATCAGTACCCCTTGTACGCCCCACAGAACCGATATGGTACATGTCTGATTTCAACGAATGATATGGTTTCTGATAGGGAAACCGCAAGACATTTCTGTCATCAACACTTCCAGAATGGATATTTGGTGAATGAGTTGGATCAACAGAAGAGAGCATATAATTTTGGTGAGTGACAGTTATATTTTCAAAATCTGCTCATTTTCAGCTCTCAGAAAAGTATAATCATGCACAGGTTTCCTTTAATTTGGGTCCCACCCGCCGGGGTACTGTAGTTTTCGTGGTGTGATCCAATTCAGAGCAAACCTAGGCATGATTATACATTTCTGAAAACTAAGAACGGGTTGATTCTGAAAATTCACATTTTATTCAGTAAAACTGAAAACGTGAGGAGATAAAATGGATTTTGCAAACTTGAATTTTTTGAAATGTTTTGAAAATCTGTAACTTTCGTCGTTTTGAAGCTAGCGGAGTGGTTTTGGTGTCAAAATGTGCAGAATCGACTGAGCTAAAAAATCTCACCTGGTCTGTACTGATTTTAGACAATTTTACCTGTCTCAAACGTTTCCAAACGATTTCAACAGTTTTGATCATCTAAGCCACCTAGAATCCTTCAATTCCTCACTTGTTTCCAGCCTATCTCAACTCAATCTCCGCTTCTCCAGTCAACGCTTTTTACAACGGACTTGTTACCCTAAACGGCGTATGGTTTTGGGATCAGCCAGACGGCAAACCAATGCTTCCGGTGAGCTCAACCCTTTAATTCTAGTGAAAACCCTTAATTTCAGCTTGACCCGAACTCGGGTGCTGCGCCACAACGTTCCGCATGCGTCGCTGATATGAAGTACTCGGATGGGACAACTGCATGGACACCAGTCAGTTGTACGAACAAGTTCCGTTTCATTTGTGAAAAGGTCGCGTGTGATACCGATAATTATTGTGAGAATGCGTGAAGACGTGTTGAATAAAGTTTTCAATCTTTCAAAATCGATAATTGAATTACTTTTTTGTCGTTGGTCTTGTTAGGCAACTTCTATGCATTTTGCAATTAGTCAATTCCCGATCGGGATGATTTGCAACCTCAACTTACCTAGCAACATCTCAAACCGTTTCGTTCGATAATCAACAGTCAAATCATCACAGTTGCAAAACGTCGCGGTTGCTAAACAAGAAGAGTTCAATGATGCAAAAAAATGCAAATATTTTTCTTTACATGCTCACGTGGAAGCTAACCAACTTGCAACCTCACCGTTTCGCAACCGTGTTCTCAACTAGCAGCGTATTAATTAATATAATAATAGCATTAATTCAGTTCATTGTCTTAGGCAACTACATATCTTAAGCAGCTTAGGCAAAAACTTACTATCATAGCTGCAAAACGTCCGAAACACCAAAATCTCTTGAAAGATTGTTAGAAACGCGACGCAACCGGTCCGCATCTGAAAACTTAACCCTTCAGGACATTATTTCCTGGCTTCTTTGCCCCACCATTTAATGACAACTAGAAAAAATGGCAGCTAGGAAAAACCTACCAGGTCATTTTCAAACAATGTTGACCGATATCAGACAATTTCAGCCGGTCCCAACCGATATGAGCCGATCGCAGGCCATCATAACAAATCTTAACTGATCTCTGGCGATCTCAGACGATCTTAGCGGATCTCAATCCATCTTAACTGATCTCAGACGATCTAAAACTATCTCAGCCAGACTTAGCAAATCTCAGACATTATTAAAGCCTTCATACCGATTCAGCAATTCTTTTAAAAAATTAAATCAACATCAAAAGCATTCAAAATAATTCAAATCTATATAAAATTATGGGCAGTATTTCTCAGTATCACACGAGGCGACTTCACACATGTAGTACTCGGCAACACTGTATCCGTTGATGTTTTGCCATCCGACAGTCAAATCCGAGCTGAATTGTTGCTCAACGACTCCAGTGTTGCTGGAGAAGGACTTTGGATAGGATGGGTTCCAGGCGGTGTATCCGGACAACTGGAAATGGAATTTGGTTTTTTGGTCTTATAAGACTTTCATCATCTTGTTATCATACGAAGCTTGACGTGTTGATAATAAGTTGATTGACATACCGGTCTGAGTGGGTATCCAGCTGGCTGTTGCCAGTTCCATCCTCCATTCACGTAACTCAATCCAATGTGGTAGATGTATGGTGCGGAGAAGGCGGTGTTGTTTTGGGCGATTCCTGAAAAATGTGTAGTTTGTAGTCATGGCAACATGAGCTAGCAGATAGTCAGGTGAGATTGGTTGAAAGACTAAGATAGAATAAAAATGGTTTAGATCGGCTGAGATCGGTGGGAAACTCACTGAAAAGGAAGTTGTGCTTTTGTCCATCGTATTCAGTGGCCAAGAATCCGCTCTGGGCAAGATTTTGGCAGGCGAATTTGGCGGCGGTCCAGGATGAGGAAATGGTGGCGGCACGGATGCACACTCCGTATTTGTACGAGTTCTCATCGTCGAAGTTGGCCTTGTATTGAGTCCACAAGTTGGGGCAGAAGCAGTTGGCTGGAATCGGAAATTGAATTTTGATATAACAGTTAATTTGTTTGGCTGAAATTGGATAAGCTAGTCTAACTTTGGTTAAATTCGGCCAAGAACAGTTACGAGTTTTTAAGATCGACTAAGATCGATTGAAATCGGCGAAAATTGTTAAACATCGGTAAAGATCGGCTAAGAATGGTTGAGATCATCTGTTATCTGCTAAAATCGGCTAAGATCAATTGCGATAAGCTAAAATTGGCTGAGATCAGTTATGACCAGCTGAGATCAATTGAGATGTTTTAAGATTGGTCAAGATTGGTTAGAATTGGCTGAAGTTGGCAAAAATTTGCAAATATTGGCAAAGATCGGTTGAAATGGTCTAAATTAGTGGCAATCAGCATCGGCTCAAAATGATTAAGATAGGTTAACACAGATAGAAAATCGTCTGAGATCAATGAGATTGGTGAAAATCGGCTCAAATTGGCTAAACTGACTACAATTAATTTCAGTAGAAAATGGTTAAGATCGGTTCAGATAGCCCATCATCTGCTCAAATCTTCAGATACGTTGTAGCATTTCTACTTTAAGGTTTGTAACTTTAGTCAATGGATCGTCCGTTCCAGCATTTCACCACAATCCGCTTAACTCTGGTGGAGATGGTCTAAGATTGGTAAAGAACGGATGCGGTCGCCTAAGATTTCCTGAGATTAGCTGAGATCAGTTTAGACCGGTGGAGATGATCAGAGATTCCCACTAAGGTGTTTTGTGAACATTCAGATAACTTGTTTGGGCGGTGCAAAGGAGTGCACTCACTCTGAAGAGCAGTTCCCTGAATTTCTCCAACCAAGTTCAAGTCCTTAGAGGTGAAAGCATAGTTTGGCGATGCGATTTGAGCGAGTCCGGCGAGAAGAGCCTCATCACCATCTTGGTCGAAAGCGACGGTGGAGATAATAACTCCGGATGACTTGAGACGGTCGGAGACTGGAATTGGGTCGTTCTCTCCTTCTCCCCTATAATGTTATAAAAGTTGAAGTCTTGAAAAAAAGTTTGATATCAGTTTTTTAAGAGGATTAAATAAAAGTTAACATCACAAAGTGTTTCCAATTAGTGTGAAGTTGTTATCAGTCAGAAATTGTAATGCACTTTTTATACCTCCGTAAATCCACACAGCTCGTAAACCCTAAACTCACTTGTAAGCCGATGCGTAAACGATGACCAATCTCTTATAGTTTCCTCTAACATTGTTCTGTCTTCCATTCTGCAAGACAGCCTCCGCCGCTCCGATTCCTTTAGCCAACAACGAGTCATCCGAGTTGCTCACAGAGCTCAGCGTAGAGAAGACAGTGTTGAACAAGTCATCGGTCGACTGGAGCAAGTTCAAGTCAGCAACCACATTAGAGACTCCGTTGTAAGTGACCAATCCGACACGGGTGGATCGTGGGTCGGTATACTGGTTTCCGATTCTGGTACCGTTTCCGAATACTGTAGCAATGTTGGCAGCGACCTCAGTGATTCCTTCATTTGTCATTCCCTTCGAGTTGTCGACAACGACGACAACGTCGAGCCACAGGTTGGCCAGGTCTCCTCCACATTCACGATCGACGTTGGTGCCTCCGGGTGTTGGGCGGGGTGTTGAGGGGAGGAATGTTGGCCCAGCGCCGGTGGTGCCCCAGCTATCAGTATATCCAGTCTGAGCAGAAGCGAGAGCTGCGACGGTCAGCGCCAAAGTTACCAGTTTGAACATGGCTGGAAATTGGGGCACATTTGAGTTAAGAAGGGGAGATTAAAAACGGGTTATGAAAATACGAAATAATTTTAGTTATCAATTTCGTATTAATCTGATTGTAAGAATTCAGAAAAGTATAATCATGCAAAGGCTTGCTTTCTCCATAACGAAAAAAATTACAGATTTTCAAAACTTTTCGAAAATTGAGCGTTTTAAAATCTGATCTAACTTCTCACTATTTGAGTTTTATGCGAAAAAACTTATATTTTCAAAATCAGCTTGTTCTTAGCTTTCAGAAAAGTATAATCGTGCCTATGCTTCCATTAAGTTGGCTCTTACTACGAACACCCGCTAGGGGTACTGTAGTTTTCGTGGTGGGACCCAACTTGATGCAACCCTAGGCATGATTATACTTTTCTGAAAGCTGAAAACGAGTTGATTTTGGAAATCTACATTTTGTTCAATAAAACTGAAAGCGGTAGGAGATACATCAGATTTTAAAACGTTAGATTTTCGAAATTTTTCGAAAATCTATAACTTTTTTCGTTTTAAAGCTAGCGAAGTGGTTTTGGTGTCAAAATGTGTAGAATTAACAGTACTAAAATATAAAAACGATTTCAACAAATTAGTAACGCTGTCATTGATGCTACGATCATCCTAAATGACCGACTGAAAAAATGTAATTGAAAATAGAAGTTTCCCTTAAAACTTGATTAAAAGCAAAGTCACGAAAGATAATAGAAATGATGAAAAGTGGCAATCGGTGGGCGTTATTTATGCCAAAATTTCCCTCTCGCTAACTGATAAGCCATAATTCTCTGCCGCCCGTTATCAGTAAGAGAGTGGGTACACCAAATAGGATGATCCAATATTTGGGTTTTTCCATTAAAATTGTTTGAAAAGGAAGTACTGATATTGTTGATAAGTTATTTTGTCAGCCCCACCCTTTTAAGTCGTGTCATTTGACATTCTGAAAAAAATTCTGACAAAAAAATGTTCTTAAAAATTTTTTTTTTGTCCGTTAAAATGATGATGTCAGTGGGCACAGGCAGTCTTATCATCATCAACATTTAAATTTTAATTACAATTTCCATCAGTTTTCATTTTTCCAATAAAAAATTTGTCATTGTTTAGTAGCGCACATCATTTCCGTTTTAATTACTTTTTTTTCAGATGTGGCATTTAGTTGCCACGTATCTATTGCTCCTCACAACGTTATCGATTGGCTCCGCCCCTCCGACGGATAGAGATTGCGGACATGACTTGATCAACTTGTGGTTGGATGTAGTGGTTGTGGTGGATAACTCGATTGGGATGACGCAGGAGGGGTTGACGGAGGTACCAAGTAGCTTTTTTGATTTTCTATTTTTTAATTTTTTAAAACAACTGTTATTCTTTACAGTAAATTCACAGTAAATTCTGCACATTTTGACACTAAAACCACTCCGCTAGCTTTGAACAAAGTTACAGATTTTCGAAAAAATGCCGAAAAACTTGAATTTACAAAATCTGATGTATCTCCTCAGGCTTTCGGTTTTATTAAATGAAATCTACATTTCCAAAATCAGCTCATTTTTAGCTCTCAGAAAAGTATAATCATGCCTATGTGAAGGGGGATCGCTCCAGAACCCCTTCTGAACGCTCAACCTTCACCTGATCCCTCGGGCTTATGTAAAGTGGAGTAGTGTTGATAATGTGTGCATGTATATATGGATTTATATATAGAGATTATATAATAGAGTAATATAAGTGAGTAATAATGTTTAATGAATAATGGGAGTAATATATGTATAGGGGCCTAAGGATCCTAGTGAGGCCCGGTCCTGCTGAGTTACAGTAGGACAGGGACTCACCCCATGCTAGGTGACGTGCCTGGGCTAGGATCCAGCTAGACTAACTAAAGAGGGGCGCCGCGCTCTCCCCATGGGAAAGGGCGGAGCCAGTCTTCTCCGTCTCTTCTTCTTAGTGTTGGGACGCTTAGAGAAGAGGGGTTAGAGAAAAGGAAGGAGCCAGACATAGTCTGGGTCCTACCCTTTCACACCTAGATTAGCTTCAAGTTGGGTCTCACCACGAAAACTACAGTACCTTAGCGGATTTTCGTGGTGGGACTCAACTTAAAGGAAGCCTAGACATGAATATACTTTTCTGAAAGCTGATGAGTCACAAAATCCAGTTTTCAAACAAATGTTCTCAAAAATATTATCAGAAAATGTCATCTAGAACTTTCTTTCTCACTGCTATCTAAAGATAACCAACTTCCTGTTTCAATGAACTTTTGAACCAGATTACATCGATTTTTGAACTCAATTCAACCATTAAATTTTTATTACATTATTTATCAGGTTGCTGCCCAAATCGTGACAGTTTTCGGTGGTGGCACACGGATTGGAACGAACAATTATGCTGATAAACGGACGACGAGAGTGGGATTGGTCACTTATAATGAAGTGGCAAATATTGTTAGTTTCAAAACGTCCCAGCAATCTGAAACTTTGAGAAAAAAAGTAATTTCAGCAAGCCGACTTGAACCGATTCCAGTCTGCAGATGACTTGTTCAACAGTGTTTTTAATATCCTTCCGCAATTGAGCAGTTCTGATGAGGTTTATTTGGCAAAGTAAGTGAATTTATGTCTGTGTGTCTGTTTGAGAGGTGTCGGGGTGCCTAGAGACAAAATTTATACAGTTGAAGACATCAGAGCACGACACGCTTCTTACAACCCTGCTCTTTCAAAACAAAGGAAATTGAGTGCGAAATTGAGAGACTCACAGTCAGAGAAAACAAGAAAACGACGTTTCGGTGGAGGGCAGTATTAAGAACTGTGCCGAGTTAATAGTCATAGCGAGATATTCGTCTGTCTGTCCCGATGTCCGGATGTCCGACGATAACATCTTAAATATTCTATTACTGTCCTGCTAGTCATACCAATCTTTTCTAGCTCCTTCTCAAATTCTGATTCTAGAATTTCCATTTTCTAGAAATCAAACCTGTCTCTCTGTCTATCCGGAACCCACAGTTAAGCAGAATACGGTTTTTGAAATGGGGGGTTTTGTAGGGATTGTGTTGCGGAAAGCGGAAGGTTGAATTCTGCTCATTAACTGATCTCAATCGGTCTTAACTGACAATCTCAGACAATTTCAGTCGACCTTAGCCTATTTAAGACCATTTCAGACCGTTTCAACCAATTTAAGCCTATCGTAGACAGTGGTAGCCTATCTCAATCTATCTCTACCAATTTCAGCCGATCTCAGACTAGGTATGTTAGACTATCTCAGCCAACCTTAGCCGATCTCAACCGATCTCAGCCGATTTTAAACATTTGTAACTGTTTTAAGCCTCTTAACCGATGTCGGACTAGGTTACCCGTAATTTCCATTTTCAGAGGAATCGCCGCCGCCGAACAAGTGCTTACTGCTGGCCGCAAAAACAACACCCGCTCGAACTACAAACAATTCGTGTTAATCTATGCATCCGCTTACAATGATGACGGGACAGCTGACCCCCGACCGATAGCTGAAAGACTGAAGACCGCCGGGGTTAATATAGCGACAGTGGCTTTCGATCAGACAGGCGATGAGAATATATTGAAAGCTATCGGGGAGATAGCGAGCCCAGGGTTTAATTTCACGAATACCGATAAGGATTTGGTGAGGGAAGTGCAGGCGGCGATGGTACAGAGTGAGTGGGGGACGGGCAGTAACTAGATAACAGTGACCAGGATGCAGAAATTAAATTGAGAAGCAGAATTAAGACTTACGCTAAACAGTTACGAGTTTTTAAAACCAGCTCTAAGATTGGCTGAAAGCAGTAGAGACAAGTTGAAATTGGCTAAGATCGGTTGAGATTGGCGGAGATTGCTTGAGATCGTCTGAAATCGGTAAACATTAGCTAAAATCGGTTGAGACGGTCTAAGATTAATATAGATCATACACTAGGGGAGGTCTTGGCGTCAGTTTGGACTTATAGGACGTGACCTATATCATTGGAAAGCTGAGAAAACGCTGATTCCAAATATATATTCAGTTTTTACCCTCGAAGTCTGGTAATCGAGAAAAATGATGTCAAAGTTTGGGAAAGGGCCTTGTTAGAAGAGAGTTATAAGGCTTAAAAAAGACACAACATTGTTTTTGATTTTGTTTTTAAAAAATTAACTTTTGAGCCTAAAGCTGCACTAAAACACTAATTCTGGGTTTTTCTGTCTGTCGGTGTGTCCGAATAAATGAATGTCCAAATTTCCAAAACTTGGTTTTTTTGCAACGTTACAAAGATTTGAAAATTGCAAAACATTTTCGCCAGTCAAAAAAGTAATAATCTATCATTTTTGCCAAATTTTGACCTTGTCTTTCTCGAATACCAGGCCTCGAGGGAAACAAATATTTGGAATCAGTGTTTTCTCAGCCTTCCAATGATATAGATTACGTTGCATACCTCCAAACTGACTTCATGACCTTCCCTAGTTAGCCATCATCAGATTATCTTAGACCATGTCAACCGATTTCAGCCGATCTCAACCGATCTCAGACAACCTTAGCCGGTCTCAACCGATCTTAGCCATTTTCAACTTATTCGTCCCGTTTCGAAACCACCTAACAATTCCAGCCAACTGTTTCTGCTCCAACCTCTGGCACCAATACCGTGACCAATTCGGTGTCGCTTCCTCCACAAAATACGGTGTCTGCCTGAGACCTGTCGCTATCACAGCCGGATGGACACCCGCTAAACTCGCGTGTCAAAATATGATTCAACTGGGATACATGGTGACGGAATACAATCAGAAGAAGCATGATTTTGTGTTTCGTGAGTGGAGTTGTTTAGGAAACAATTCATTATTCAGTTAATTCAGAGCTGATCCAAAACGACACATCGTTCCCTGAACCGTATATTTATCATATCGGATTGAGTTATGTGAATGGTGGATACTATTGGCAGCAACCGGTTGGACATTCATTAGTACCGGTGAGTTAGATGGTAGGAGGAGTATGAGAACAGATTCAGAATCCTTGGGATTTCAGCTTTCCAATTATGTAAAATATGGAAATTATTAGTTTTTTGCACTATAATACAAATTTTGGACATATAGACAAACCGAAGGATCCCGGGACACTAAGGATATCTGAGATTGTGACAGTGTAAAATAAGCTTGATATCCAGACAGACGAGATTCGGGCTCTTTTTTAAAGTTTTATGCGATAAAACTCATATTTCCAAAACCAGCTCATTCTTAGTTTTCAGAAAAGCATAATCATGCCTAGATTTGCTTCAAGTTGGGCCCCCCCACGAAAATCCGCAAGGGTACTGTAGTTTTCGTGGTGGGACCCGATTCAGAGCAAACCAAAGGCATGATTATACTTTTCTGAAAGCTAAGAACATGCTGATTTCAAAAATAGCGTGAGGAGATGCATAAGGTTTTGTGATTTTCGGTTTTTGAAAATTTTCAAAAATTTGTAACTTTTTCACATCCAGAGACCCTTTGGACACCCCGACACACAGACAGACACATACATATGCACCCCTTACTCCTTATCCTAACCCTTTCTTGCAGTTTCAGGTAAACTCCAACGATAGCTTCTGGAACCCCGGGTTCCCCCAACAGTCCTCCACCAGCCCCGCCGTCCTCAACCAACAAGCGACCTCTTCAATCTCTGTCGGATGGCAAAACGTGAATCAGTTTACGGTAGCCGAGAGATATGTCTGCGAAGTCTCCTCGTGTGATACCGAGAACTATTGTGAATAATTGTATCAGTTTGGAGGATACTGTAAATACAGTACACCATGT
This sequence comes from Caenorhabditis latens, assembly GCA_002259235.3. NCBI lineage: Eukaryota > Metazoa > Nematoda > Chromadorea > Rhabditida > Rhabditidae > Caenorhabditis > Caenorhabditis latens. The sequence continues at coordinate 1,125,948 of CM056093.1, forward strand.
TTGTGCAAAAATGAAATATATGATTTGAAACAAACGGTGTAACAGAATGTTATGTGAATCATTTTACGACTTTCAGACACACTTGATTATTGCAAGAAGCCACGTAATTTGGTAATTTAGAAGAGAGGAAAAGGTCATAAAAATCATCACGCGTGTGTTGAAACGATTATCACGATAACAAATTAATGGATGGCGTTGAAATATATATGAAATGATAAAGGGCAGCACAAAATGATATGGAGTGGGAGATGGAAATGGGAAATATTGAAAAAATATATAAACGGTCGAGGGTGGGGGTTAATGGGTTGAAAGAGAACGAAAACCTTGAATGAGGAAATTTTATACTTACCGGGAGATCGTGGAGACAATTTGGAAGATATGGGACGTGACGTATACCATTGAAACGCTGAAAGACGCTGATTTCAAATATATATATATATATATATTCAGTTTTTGCCTCGAAGCGTGGACAATACTGGTACCAAGCCGTTAGCAAACGTATAGTCGCCGTTAGTCGCATCCTATGCGAACAGAAAACCAATTGGAGATGACCGCATACGAGCCGTGCGCGGTCGACCTATGGCAAAAAGCGTTGTTACGGATTCGTAAAGACTCCGTCCGAGATCTGTTTTGTCCGTAGCGGACAGCGTCTCAGACAAACAGACCACTTGCCTTTTATATGTAAGAATGATTGCAATTATAAAAATCCATGATCAAATTTAGATTTACTAATGACGTTTTTGATCCATTTGACTGCGAAGAAGATGCCGAGTAAACAAGATAAGTTTAAGGTTAAAATATTCATTTTTTCATTTCAAAACTTTCTCAGTCGAACGTGTATTTAACATAGTGCATGCCGTCTTTATTGTAAGACTTGAAATGTCCTTTAGGAAAGTCCACAGTTCTTTTTGATCTTCCGAAACTCTTCTTATCTCCTCCTTTCAAATCAAATTTCACAATCTTCAGTCCATCCAACACTTTTTCTTTATCCTGATCCTTCTTTCCATCATGCTTGTGATGCAAATGCTTGTGATGACTATTCTTATGACGAAGTCTTCTCACTTTGAAAGGTTCCTTGTCTCCATTTGGTTTGCTTGGCTTAACCGGGAATGGGTGGTCCGGTTGGATTGGGGAAGGGCCCCGAGGTGGTCTAGTCGGACGGTGTGGGCGGGGATTCTGGAATAGATAACTTTAGAACGTAGGAATAAGGAATGGGGTGGCTGTTTTATGAAGATCGGTGAAATATTGTTAGAAATTGAGTAGAGTCCGGTAGAGCGTACTTACCCTAGTTTCCTCACTACTCGAAGCTGATGATGATGAGGATTCAGACGACGATGACGACTTCTCCACACTGTTGAAAATCTGAAAGTATGTATATCTCACTGAGTCTGAAATGAAATCTTAAGAAACCAAAGCATACCGGTGGCAACTGTGTCAGGAAGATCTGAAAATATACAAATTGACATCTGCAATTTAAATGTATTTTACCGGTGGAAGGGTGACTGGTGTTGGCTCGAAGATTGGTGGCTGAAAATATCGATTTTAGAAGATTTTTTCTTTCAGAGGGCTTACCAAGGTAACTGGTGTAATTGATGGTGCAGAAGTTTCGAAGATAGGTGGCAATGTGACAGAAGTAGACGGTGCTGGTGAGCTTGACGCAGTTATTGGCGCCTAGAAACGTTATTGGTCGAAGGGAAAAGTTCAGATATTTGGATCTTACCAATGTTGGAGTAGTTGTGGGCTCCCGGCTATAGGTGATTGGTGGTAAGGTGGTGGTGGGCGTGGCCTGGAATAAGGGGAGGATAACAGAAGGGGGATGAAGAAAACGTTGAGATACAAGCACTTTTTGCTATTTATGACTAATCTAAGCGATTTTAAAGCAAAAAACAGATCTGTCAAAATCTAGAAAAAAAAAATGCAAAAACGCATACTGTTTATGAATTTTAAGCGGTTTTGAGCAATGTTGATGCGAAAAATAAGAGAGAAATGAACCGTGCGGCAAAATTGCAAAAAGGGCGTGGCATATTGACTTATACCATTTAAAAGCTGAAAAAACGCTGATTCTGAATAAATATTCAGTGTTTGTCTCGACCCCTCATATTCGAGACAAATATGACCAAAGTTTGGAAAAATGAGAGTTAACTTGAAATCCTTATCTTTTCACTTACAACAGTAATATCCGATACGATAGCTGAAGTCGCTGGAGACGTTGGTGTTTGAGAAGACCCGGTGGTTATGGAGGCTGAAGACGTGAATCCAGATGAAGCAGTACTAGCTACAGATGATGACGGGGATTCAACAGACACAGAGCTGGCAGAGGTAGATGTGGGTGCTCCAGTAGAAGAGGAAGTTGTGCTCTCAGACACTGTCGATGTGGAGGAGAGGATTGTGGACTGAAATACCACATTGCTCAAAAGAAACTTGATGTACATAGTTACTAACCAAACTGATGACGGATCCACTGGTGGTCGAAGGGACGGAGCTTGGGGTGGATGACGCAGTAGAGGAATCTAATGAGGTGGCAGTAGAAGTCGAAGGAGTGGAAGCTGTTGTCTGAAATTTGTCCTTTGAGAGACTGGCCACAGATTTTGATGTATTTTTGATCAAAACTGAGTTGGAATAAGTCTAGAGTCCATTTTTACTCATTTTTTGAATTTCACTGGTCAAAAGCTATGATTTTTGACGAACAGGCTCTAATGATCAAATCAGAAAGTGTCAGTGATAACTTCCCGTGTTTTCCACTTTTATCCACTTCTTCTGTCTCACCATCACATCTCCGGTTACTGTAGACACAGTGGTTACTGTAGATGATGGTGATCCAGTGGATGTAGTGGCAACTGATGCTTGTGTAGAAGCTTCTCCAGATGGAATAGAGGAAGCGGTAGCGTCAGATGGTGCTGATGTGGTGGCAGCTGCGGCAGGAGTGACAGATTCCTGTAATCGCGGAAGACTTTGAAACTTTAAAACAATTTGACTTGAATTTCAGGCCCCGTCTCCAAAACAAAATAAATATGATCGGAAGACACAAGACTCAACTACAGGGGTCTGTAGCAGCAGCCTGGCGCAAAAAATGTGAGAGCTGATATTCTTCTTTTTTGGGTTATCAATCGAATCAAACTAGGTTTCTGAGCTCAAGCCGATCTATCGGACTGATCAATTTGCTTCCAGTTTGATAGGTAACGCAAATGGATCGGCTGGCGTCAAGTTTTTAAACTTACCGTAACCTCTGATCCAACTGAATCCACATCTCCTTCTGTCAGCTCAGTACTGGCGGTTCCTTCGTCTTCTTCCTATAACATTCTTTGCTATATGAGTAGAAATAACACAAATTTATTAATTGGATTTATCAATTTTGACAAAAGAACTTCTCGGGTTTGACAAAAACTTAATTAATCCACTCAATAATGTCTATCAGCCCTCACTCGTAATGATCTCTTATCTCTGATTGCTTTTGATGGAGCTCTAGTGGTTGTAGTGATCTCTTCCTCTACTTCGTCGTCTTCCAATTCGCATTTCTGGAAGAAAATGATTGGGCGGAGCTTAGAGGGATGTGAGACTCACAACTCTGTCTGTAGTGGTGGTGTCTGCAGACGGGTTTTCAGTGACAGTTGTAGGAGGGGCTCCGGTTACAGTAACCGTGCCGCCATTGTCGGAGCCGGGTTTCGTTACACTATCAGGAGTTTTTGTCACCTCATTGCTGTCAGATTCCTGAAATAACAAACGGATAATGAAAATAGGTTATTTAAAGTTACCTGTGTGATTAGGAGAGTGGACAAGGTTACTGTAGTGGCGTCCGGTGACTCAGAGGAAGTGGAGTTAGGTTTCTATAACAAAACATTGAAGGAACGCATTTGACACACTCTTTCTTTACCTTACTACACATTTGCTGTTTCGTGGTAGCAGTCGGATCACTAGAATCTGATGGCTCCACAGTTGTCGCAGAATTAGATGATTCCTAAAGAACTTTGTTCACAAAAAACCTATCTGACCCATCAATGTCAATCGGGACTTATCTCGCTTCAAACAGATTTTTGTTAGCTGAAAAATATACAGAAATATAGATCTCGGCGAGTTCTATGCCACTGATATACATAATCTTGACTGGATGGATAATCGTTAGTGTTCCGCGAGGTTAAGTGCCAAAGAACCATTTTAGCCCAGCACGCTGCACATTAGCGACTAGCCATCCGGCCCATAGAACTCGACGAGATCTTCAGTTTGATATATTTTTCAGCTCAAAATATTGTGTTTTACGCAATGGTCATCCCGTTTAGACCCGGTTGACAAGTATAATCTGAACAAACTCACAGTTGTAAACTCAGTGATGTCTCTACTAGTAGGTCCAGCGGTTACCAGTGTAGCTGCATCTGTAGGAGATCCCGCTACCGTAGTAGACCCTTCATTTGGCTCAGCTCCACCTTTGCTAGTAAGTTCACCTACAGAAGTAGGCCCTTCTGTAGTTGAACCTACTGTAGCCGATGTTTCATCTACTGTAGTAGCGGTGTCAGTGGTTGATCCATCAGCTACCGTAGTAGCCTCCTCGGTGGTCGATACTCCTGTAGCCGGGGATCCTGATACAGTAGTAGACCCTTCATTTGGATCAGCACCATCTTTGCTGGTGAGTTCACCGGTTGTTGTGGATCCGCCTACTGTAGTAGCGGTGTCAGTGGTTGATCCATCAGCTACCGTAGTCGCTTTCTCGGTGATCGATACTCCGGTTACCGTAGTTGCTCCATCTGTGAAAACTGGTGTTCCATCTACCGTAGTCGCTTCCTCTGTCGTGGAACCTCCTGTAACCGGTGCTCCGGTAGTTACTCCATCTGTGACCGTAGTAGGTACCTCCGTTGTTGGTGGAGCAGGCGTAGTAACTGTAACCGCAGGAGGTAGTGTAGTAGTGGCGCTTGGTGCCTGAAAACTGACTGTAACGATTTTGAGACTTCAAACGCGCTCCATTGACATTTATTCAATAAGCGCTTTATATAATTTGCAAAAAATACAATATTTGACAGGAAAACCGGTTTTTTTTTCAGTCTATGAAACGGAAATTGTTTAAATAACCTATTTTTGACTCGGTTTTTGACATTTTCAAGCTTTTTTCTTCTTGAAAATAGGGATTTTTGGTAGATTTCCTTCCAAAATAGCAGAAAAAAATGCGCTTCCCCAATAACATACCTTTGTTCCTGTAAGTTGTTCCAAGATCATCTGTTGAATTATTTTTATCAAATCAGTAACGAATGATGTAAAGAATGAGTTGAAGTCCTGAAAAATGGATACATTGAATATTGAGAATCGGTGATCAGAAGGAGGGAATCTGATCGCCGACTTTTGAGACTTTAACTTACAACTCCCTGTGCAGCGACTGGACTGGCAAACGCCACGAATAAGAATAATATCAGAGTCAACTTCATCTTGAATTCTGAAGTTTCTTGGAAAAAGAGAACGACTGACTTTTCCCTCTCCTCGTCCTTTCTTTTATTTAGTGTCTTATTCTCAGGTATTATCGATTTGAATAGAATAAAATATGGGGAAGTGTGAGGTAAAGCAATGGGGGAAGAATAGGAGAAGGAAGTGGAGAAGGTGATAAGAATCAAAAATCGGATTCTGAATTGAGTTCGTCTAAAAAAATTATTTGATGTGCTGGAATGTCGTGATGGATAGGTTTGTGCTGTGATAATTGTTAGGTTGGTATTTTATTGTGTTTTGAGATCATTATAATTAAAAAATGGCGCCAGATTGCTTCAACATGCCACGGACTGCTCCAAAATGCTCCAAAATGCTTTGAAATGCCTAAAAATGTTTGAGACTGCTTTAGAATGGTCCAGAATGTTCCAGAGTCAATGAATTATGTATTTTATCATTGAAACTTGGTAAGTTATGTCGGGAAGTAAGAAAATGCCAGTTCCCGTCATTTTTTGTATTAAAGAATACCGATAAAGTTGAAACAATATTAGAATTTTTTAAAATCTTTTATTTATTGTATAAATTCCAAATATAAGTATCAAATATACAAACTACAATATTCTTTTCAAAGTAAAAACCATAATTGAATAATTCCTATCCCCGGTCATATAAACGCCAGCATCATGTTGTCTTATGTTTTCCACGACAAGCTTTCCAAGATAAATATTGAATTCGGTACGTCCGGCGGGTACTGTTTTGTTGTTCTGGAAATATCCAGATGGGTTTCATGAAGTAGAAAGCTATGGATATGAAAAATTTGAAATTTTCTTTGAAATGCTTTCAAAAACCAAGTTAAAAGTCTTGCATCCATATTAATTGTTAACATTTTCAAAATCGGAAAACAGAATCAGAATCCTCACGACGTTGGCTTTCCAATCACTAATCCCTTACCTTCACATTCATCCAAAATCCACAGTCATTAGTCGTACTTCCTGAACACACCTTATAAATATGTTCATATTTCACATTTAGAGAATTTGTTCGGACTCGTCGATAAGTTTCATGAAAGGGAAGTGGGATGTAGGCAGGGAATCCTCTCTGGAAAATATTTGATTTTATGGGCGGAGTCTGGATTAGGCGGAGCTATGTTCATTTTAATAGTAGGAAAATTTTGAAAACAGTTTTTCATTCAAAAAATAGAGATACCCACCAATACATGCATTGTCGGAAAAACCTCTGGAACTTTTAGGTAATTATGGTCGGCATATGGATATGGATTGTATGGAGGCGCCATTTTGGATAAAGATAGTAAAACAAGGCAAGAAAATATTAATAGATGGTACAACATTTGTGTTTATTCATATGTTCATGACAGAATGAGAAGAGGAGAGTGTAAACTATGTATTAACGAGATAATCCCTTCAGGGACTGACTGAAAGTTTCATATTTATTATTTTAGTGGGTGAGGTCAAAGATTTGCCAAAAAATTAAAATTTTATCTAAATTTTATTAGAAGTGTTCATTGTGAGTGTCAGAAAGAATAACAGAAATAGGAAATGGACAATTATTAGATTATGAAAAGGTCAATGCGGCAATTAATTGAAACGATCAAATTTTAATAGCATTCAAATTCCCGGGTTCTAATTTCCAATTTTTCTCTCAGCATACATTTTCTGATCATGTTTTCTTTTACTCTTCATCCCCAAATTTCTGGATCCTTAGATCCTAAAATTCGAAGATTCTGAAATTCCCGGATCCAGCAATCTTCAGTTTCCTGATTTCTGAGATCCTGAAACTCTCGGATTATAAGATCTTGAGATTCCTAGATTCTTAGATAATGATATTCTTAGGTCTTAAGATACTGAAGTCCTAGGATCTTAAGATTCTGAGATTCTTAAATCCTTAGTGCTGAGATACTAACAAGGGAAGTCTTTGGAGACGCCACTTTCAAACGACCTATAAATTTGGTCAAAGGTATTTTCGACCACGGGAAGTCCATTTCTGCAGTCAAAACCTGCTAAATGTCTCTGTGAGCCGAGATATGACCTCTCGAACTTTTCATGTGGATAAGCTTTTTCACGTGGCGTTCCAAATCGACAAGTAGTATACGCAAGATATTATTATTTTTGCACAGTACAAGCACAGGTAAACCGTTGGAAAACACAAACGGAGTCGTGCGGTGGCGTATAAACCACCGATTTGGAATTTCACGTGATTTGGAATTCCACGTTCCAGCTTATCGCCATGAAAAGTTCGAGAGCTCATATCTCGGCTCACAGAAACATTTAGCAGGTTTTGACTGCAGAAATGGACTTCCCGTGGTCGAAAATACCTTTGACCAAATTTATAGGTCGTTTGACAGTGGCGTCTCCAAAGACTTCCCTTGTAAGATTTGAAAAATTCATAACTATCAAAATTGTTCAATCCTTAAATTTTTAGATTCAGAGATTGTCAGTTTCCTGAATCCTGAATTCTGGTAAATATAAAGCAGTAATCAAACCAATATTTATAAAGGTCGACATTTCTGTCCAAATGCATAAAAATGAAAAGAATTCTCCTCATAATACATATCACATACATACTACGGTACCGCATTATCAGCAAAAACCATAATGACAGTGCTCCTATCCCCTGTCATATACATCCCTGCATCGTGTTGTCTGAAATTCTCCACGACAAGCTTTCCAAGCTTAACATCAAATGTGGTACGGCCAGATGGTACTGTTTTGTTGTTCTGGAAATATATAAATGGGTTTCATAAGTTAAAAACACGAAGAATCTGAAAACAGTTCCAAATTTTGAGAAAAAACCAAATAATTAAAATTAAAAGTCTTGTATCTGGGTTCATTTTTAACTTTTTCAAATTCTGAAAACAGATTCAAAATCCTTTGCTGTCAATTATACTAAAACTGAAGAAATTACAGTCCTTACCTCCACATTCATCCAAAATCCACAATCATTTGTCGTGTTTCCAGAACACACCTTATAGACATGTTCATATTTTATGTTTTTATAATTATTCCGAACTCGTCGATAATTGTTATGGAAGGGGAGTGGTATGTAGGCGGTAGAGTTTTTCTGGAATATATGGGGTTAGGTGAGCGGAGTCTGGATCAAAGTGGGCGGAGCCTAAGGAAACCGCAGGTAAGTTCATTCAAATCGCTCGGCAGAAACCCGCATCAGGCGCGCAGCATTCCAGCAGCAGGCAAGCGTAGAGTGCGTGCCTGATGCGGTGGTGTTGCGGTACTGTAGCGTACGTGTTGCGGAAGGGCTGCGTAGTTGTTGGCGTTCAATATTAAAATTAAATTTGGCTTTGGTCGTTTTAGATGAATTGCATTGGATATAATTTTTATATATTTATTGTAACTAACAAAACAGAAAAAAGTGAGAAACACTGTAAAAACATTTAAAGCAAAATTATACTGGAATCGGAGGGACTGAACTCGGGAATCATTGCTGAACTCGGGAACCATTGAAAAGAGCCTATGAATTACGAAGAGCTGATGAACCGGATATCATTGCACTGGAAAAGAAGAGTATTGGTAACATATTTAGTCTGAGATAACTCACTAGTCTTGTAACTGTTGCTCCGTGTAGTCGTCTTGATCGATACCTTCGTTTCGACACTTCTCTCTGAAATTCTTCAGGTGCTCCCATTTGAGGTGAGCAGTGCAATCTCCTCGGCTTGTGCAGTTCAGAAGTTGATGAGAAGAAATATCGTAGTGATAGTTACGAAGAGTTCTACTGAAATAAGTTAAGGTCAATGAACGGAATAGTCTGTTTTACGGCGTACAGTGCTTGCCAGAGTGCCATCGTAAACGTTTCAAGAACGGGCTGTCGCATTTTTCGGCGTCTGTTGATCTCGTTCCTAGCATCATTAAAAGGAAGCTTTTCCATAAACCTGAAACGTAACATGTTTTGCTAAATACGAATAATCAGGCGGTTTCTCACCAATGAGACTCATCGATGGGATCTCCAAGAAAATCATCTGGGAGATAACAACCAGTGACGTCGAAGCAGAAATCTGCAATTATCGAATAGTTTTTGTTTGAATTTCTTGTCATTTCAAACCTTTTAAAGATTCCACGATATCCTCTCTTCCTGAATCCATCCATATTCAGTGTCAAAAACATTGTAATAACTCCCGGATGTTCACGATTTGCCTTTTCCAATCTATCACGATATTTAGGAGTTCTAGATAATTTCGCGGATTCTCTCTATTCTGGAAACCTACGCAGTTAGTTAAGCCATGTTCGTTTGTGTTCTCAAATATCTGCTACATTCTCTATTTGTACACATTTTTGACTCCTTCAGAAGTTTACGCTCCACAAGAGGTGTAACATCGGTTTTCTCTGTTAGACCATGTTTCAATTGTTTTGTAGATCTCCGACAACTGGAAAAAATACATTATTTGTTTCTATGAAGTCACAAAAAGTTACCGAAATAGAGCTGTAATCTCTCAGAAGTTCAGCAATTGTGAAAATGTCCTGAGCAAATGTTCTTGACACGTTATTGTACAGAAACACAGCAGAAATGACGTCGATAGCATTCTTTCGATCTGAAATGGCACTGACAATATGAACATTAAATAGAAAACCTACTGAAATTTTCGGATGTAGAACTTTCAGCTTCCGTCTCATAACTAATATTGAAGACGCCGTCATCAAAATCGAAATAACTCTCACTTCTACTATCAGTGGCCTCCCTGAAATTTTCCATACCAGAATCGGATGTTTCTTCTTCATTTTGTTTCTGAGCTTTATCCCACATTTCTCCTGAAAGTGGATTTTAGTTTATCAGTATGACACTCTTTTCACTTACTTCTTTTTCTCTTCGAAGTATATCGAGAGAATCTTTCTTTCTCTTTATTCCAGTTGATGCCATTCCTTTTCATTCTGACTCTATAAAATATATGTCAACCACACATCGAAAACATATCATAAGAAAAAACATTAAAAATATAAATAATTGGGAGCAAAAATAATTCAAACTGAAGCACACTTTTTTCATTATTTAAACGTAATGGAAGTGTTGCCGAAGTGATGCGAGAATGCTGCTCAGGTGTGGCTGTCGTGTTGCGTGTGCGTCACAGCTATCTGGAAACGGCAGATGTTGCTGCAGTGTTGCCGTACTGTTGCTAATGTGTTGCGGATGTGTAGCAGTTCTGCCACCCTCTTTCATTGATGGCTAATCGTTGCGTGCCTGCTGCGTGCCTGCTGCTAGCTTGATGCTCAAGCTCTGAATGTTGCGCGCCTGATGCGGGTCTCTGCCGAGCGTAATCTCACTTATCTTGCTCCAACGCCACATTTAATTTTAATAAAATGTGTTTTTTCTAAAATTAAAGAAACCTACCAAAACATGCATCGCCGGTAAAACACTTGGCATTTTTACTTCAGAATCTGAATGTCCCATTTCAGATAAAGATTGTACTATGATGAAGCAGGAAAATATTAAAAGTAGTACGTAGAACATTCTATAGGGAACAAAAAGAGAAGTATTCGAACTTTACGAGTTCGGCCGACTAGATAATCCGTGGCGAGCGCATGAATTTTTTGGAATGTGAATTCATTTTGGTGTTGGGAGAAGAGGTCAAAGATTTGAAAAATGTGTGTAGTTTTGATGAAAACAGTTAAAAACCATGACGGTTTGAAACCAAGAAAAGTTGAAACAGTATATACAGTACCATGCAGTAAGATACATATACAATTTGGTCTTTTTAAGTTGAAAATTAGCAGCTTTGAGAGGGTTTTACGGTATCACTGATTGTCCCAAAAAGGAAAATTATGTATAAACAGTACAGAACAAATGTAGAGCTTTATTTTTGTAGTGGACAACTTTTTTGTACGGGCGATACCTAGAGAGTTATGGTTATATTAAGGGGGACAGCTTAGAAATCACGGTATTTCGCACTGAAATGGGACGATTTGAAGGAGAAATTACTTTGTCGATAAGTAACTTGCTAGCGAGTGTCCGTACAAAAAAGTTGTCAACTACAAAAATAAAGCTCTACATTTGTTCTGTATGGTTTATGCATAATTTACTTTGTGGGACAACCAGTGATACCGTAATACTTTTTCAAAGTTGATCAAACTTTCAGCGTGACCTTCCACCCCAAAACCCCAAAACCCATTTCCTTCCGTTATCTCTATTTTCATCATTTCCCTTCCCCCCTCAACCAAAATAAATTCATTTCGAAATCAAAACATCATTTCCTACTCGAACCACTAAAAAAGTTGTGAATGTATCGATTGATTCTGTACAACGTCATCTACGTCGTCATCTTTTCCCTTTGGTTGGCAACTGGATACTGTTTGAAATTCACTAAGAGAAAGGAGGAAGAGGGTGAGTGTGGAAATTTACGGGGATTCGTGTAGATTTACGGAGCTATATGTAGATTTACGGGGAAATGTTTAGTGATAAGGATAGCGATAAGGGTAGCTATAGAGATAGCGATTGGGATAGTGATAACGACTATAATTACGATAGCGGTGTAATTTTACGGATACAATTTCCAGACCCGAACAAAACGCTGAACACCTCGAAATCCTCCACCAAATCCGGCGGCAAACCCAATCCGATCAACTATGAACCTGATGCGGCTGCTCTGGAGAGGGAACGACGTCGGAAAATTATAGAAAATCGAGTGAGAATGAGAAAGAAGAGGGAGAAACAGATAGCAAAGACGAAGGAGGCGCCGAAGGAGCCAGCGGATGCGACAAAGAAAGTTAAGGAGGAGAAATTGGTGGGTTATTAGATTTTCTTTGCGATTTTCAGAATCAGCTCGTCAAGACGCGTCGAATGAGTCTCGACACGATAGGGATACTGTAGTTTTCGGTCATGTTTATACTAAATCAACGCGTCTCGACGAGCTGATTCTGAATCTGACAATATTTTTCACTTTAGCTCGCCGAAGAACCCACACAAACATCGAATTCTGCGGAGTCATTGGAGAAATCAAAGTCTGATGAGAAGTCGCAAGAGAAGTCAGCTGAACAACTGGAAAAAGTGGAAAAAGTAGATAAAACAGCGATTGAGGAGAAGCAGGTGAGTATGGGACGTTTTGCAACTGGGACACTTTGAAACTTTCCAGCAACAAGACTTCAAAAAATCGGAAGACGCAAAACTAACGCGGTCAACGTCTACAAGTAGTGAGGAGCTTGGAGACGTTCAACTGGTGGATCATGATCCGTATGCGGGTAGGTCAAATTGAAGGGGTACTGTACTCAGTGGTATTATTCAGCCGCAAAGAAGCATATCATAAAGAAACGGGCTCAGGAGCTGGCGAGACGGAAGCAACAGGAGGATGCGATCAGGAAGCGCCAGGAGAGAGAAAGTGTGAGTTATTGAAAAAACAGGACATTTTTTAAAACTTTTCGACATAAAAGCGGTTTCAAATCAAAATCGGTTCATAAGCGGGACGTAACAAAACCAAAATAGTGAAAATCAAGGTGGTTTCAAAATTGGGACACTTTAGAACCGAATGAGTTAGAATTCGGCTTATTTGAAACCAGAAACTTTTCGATTTGGACGTTTCGAAATTGCTTATTTTCGATGTCTCGAGAAGTCTTGCTTTTAGAAATTTTGGGTTTTAAATTGAGTAGTTCAAGAACGGGACGTTTCAAAACTAAAATCGTGGGATTAAGTTTGAATGTTTTGAAATCAATCAATTTCGAAACCGAGACATTTTGAAACGTTCTAGTTTCAATGACTCGAGGTGTTGGACGTTTTGAATCAGTCGGTTCATGAGCAGGACGTTTCAAAACCAAAAAAGTGAAACTTAAGTCGTAGGATGTTTTGACTAGATGGTTTTGAAACTGGTACGCTTTAGAACCGAATGTGTAAGCCATTTTGGAAATGAGGCGTTTTTTATTTCCGAAACGTCTCAGTTTTGCATTTTCCTGGTTCTACGCAACTGAAAACAGTCTAAACCAGAAACGTAAAACCAGAAACGTTTGAATTTCTGAAGTTTTTGCGGATATTTCAGCGAAAAAAGTGTCTTTTCACTGAAATTCATTGCTAAAACCTCAAAAAGTTGGTGAAAAACAACAAAAAATCGTTCAAACCAGTAGTGACCAAGTTTTTCAAAAATTTTCGAAAGCGGGGGTTTAGAATCTCGGAATTTGGGTTTCTAGGTCACGAGAATGGTTAAAAATGAGACGTTTCAAAATAAGAAGTCAAGGATGTTCTAAAACTTGGATATTTCAAAACAGAGACGTTTTTAAACTGAAGAAAATTTTGCCTTGGTTTATAACTTCCTTTAGTTTCAAAACGTCCCCTAATTTTTTTTCCAGCTCATCAACACGGTCAGCCCAGACGACACTCTCAAGAACATCTCCTCAATTCAATACGAGTCTCAACTATCGCTCATCAAACGGAAGAAACGACTCAAAAATAGTAAAGACGGATCGTCGGAGTCTGTGGAGAGCGGTGGCACAGCGGTGGTAAGATTTTGTATGGCCTAGAAACTCAAAGTCTATCATTTCTCTTCCAGGAACCGAAATCCAACGAGTTGTACATTCGAGAAGTGCCAGAGAGGGTGATGGAGTAGCTCACGGGGTGGAAATAAACGGACTATCGGAACTATTTATCTTTTTCTGAAATTGGAATAAAGATTTTTCAAGATGGAGTAGTTTTTTATAGATTAGTCATCAGTTGACATTTTGAAAGAACTGGCGCGCCGACGGCGTTCTTTATTACAGAAGTTTGTGGAGAAAACAGGTTTGGGGAGGTAAGTTAAACTGAAAAAGTTCGAATTCGGTGTGAAAAACGCTTCGAAAAGAGTATAAACCTGAAAAATAAGTTGGTGGCCTAGAAATCCGAATTTTGAAAAAGTTAGTCCGTCGTCCGAATATTGTAGTTCTCGCTGTTTTTGATACCTTTGAATCGCTCAAACTCCGTATAACCTCCATGGCCAAGGAATCCAAAGTTTGAATCACAAAATGTTCATTTCTTATCAATTTTTGCTCCGTAACTGATATAATTAGATGCCAGTCAAATATGCTACAGTACCCACCTTCCTGCAAAACTGTTTACGTATGTGTTATCTTTTTTATTTATTTCTCGAGAAGAATTGTGCAAAATAGTTTCGTTGACAGTGTATTGACATGACAAACACGTGGAGGCGAAAGATCGTAAGAGTTTTGGTTTCGAATTGCAGAATACAGTAGGATTGGGTATAAAAGGAAAGGGTAAGAAGGAAGGGTTTCAGATTTTTGATTGAGTTTTCGGTTTTTTGGTCGGTTTGATATTTTATGGGTTTCGGGTTCAATTGGTAAAGCTTATGTTATTGCTGTGCTGTTTCGTCGGGGTTTCAACGGTGCTTTCGGCAGCGCTGCGGTTGCGTCGCGGTTTTGTGGTATCTCAGGAAATATATGAACTTGCCGATAGATATTAGAAGCCGGCCTGGGCTATAGGATAACTATCTTAGAAACAGCGCTGATAGCTTGTAATCTTACAAAACTGCTCCTGGAGCTGCGCTGTAATCTTGACCGGACTACTCTATGGCTACTATAGCATCACAGGAGCCAGTCCGAATGCGGTTGGAAAGCTGAAATCACAAGAATTCTGAATCTGTTTTCAAAAATTCAAAAAAGTAGGAATGAACCGAGATACGAACGATTTTGGCAATGTCCACGATCAGAGAAAGGACGTCAGCCGGGCGAGCCGTTGACACCCTCCTTTTGATCGCGGACATTGACAAAACGCGGTGAATCTACGTTACTGCATTTGTGATTTCCCGAGCTTGCGATACCGTCATTGACACTTTGCTCCCAGGAAATTTTTTCAGATGAAGCTCCTCCTCATACCCGTCATTCTACTATCCTCCATTTCTCTGTCCAATGCAGAACAAGTCTGCCGCAACGGCAACACGAGGGTCAACAACAAGTGTCTAGCTTTTATGCAGACCCCTCAGGTGTATTATGACGCTGAGAAAGCATGTCGTTTTAACTCTGGTGGATTAGTAGTTCTTTCGAAGAACGCGGTGGTAATATATCTGTGTGTCTGTGTGTCCAAAACAAAAATCTCCCATATTTTCAGGACAACCGAGCCCTGGTCAACTTTCTTTCTGTCTGGAATGTTTCCAATGTGTTTATTGGTCTGCAATGCTCTAATGGGGACACTTCGACATGCCAATGGGATGACGTCGATGGCCTTGGGGACTATAACAATTTTGCTGCAGGTTATCCCCTCAGCTCTCAGGGATGCGTGGTGCTCGATTCGCAATCTGGGAAATGGTTGAGTCAGTCGTGTGACCAGCCCATGCAGTTTGTTTGTGAGCTGCCACCAACGGAGAGAGGTGAGGATGAAAGTGCGCTCTATTGATAATAATTTGAGTTTTCCAGACTGCAACGCGAACTGTGAGGTAAACTACAATAACTACTGCTACGTGAAAATAATCACCCCACAAACGTTTGCCGACGCTGAAAACACCTGCAAGAAGCTAAACTCCCACTTGACCTCCGTCCTCACCTACCTCGAATTCCGACTCATTGCTGAAATGTACCGTAACCCGGGACAATATTGGATCGGCGGACTGTGTGCTTCTAACGATTCACCGATTCAATGGTTGGATCAATCCCAGGGAGAATTCTCGTTCGGCAAGACTATCATCGATGGAAACTGTCTGCAGTATGGAGTTGATGATAGGTCGTTGGGTACTAGTTACTACGGACAGAATTGTCAAGGAATGACTCCTTTCATTTGTAAACGGCCAGCATCGTGTTAAGTGAACTTATTAATAAATGAAGCAAATTCAAGTTTTGGTTTTTTCACAGCCATTATTAGTCACAGATGTATGTTTTTTTACTAAAACTTTTAATTTGATAGTCATAAATACCTTAACATGCGTGAATTTCCATCATAACAATTATTTATACAGTACTGGCCATAAAGAATACGAATCTTGCAGTTTTTAGTTGAAAATAGTCAACTTTGTGACACGGACACGGCCTACAGACTATCAGTCTCACAATATTGACTGTTTATGGAGCGTACTGATCACAAATAGAGCTTCATTTTTAAAATTGACAATTTTTTTGTACAAGCACATTCTAAGAAGTTACAGGCTGTCTAAGTGAAAAGCTCAAAAATTGCAAAAAATTTCTAGGACGATTGATAACTTCTTAGGGTGAGCCTGTACAAAAAAGTTGTCAACTACAAAAATGAAGCTCTATTTGTGATCTATACACATCATTAACAATAAATATTGTGAAACTATTAGGGCCGTGTCCCCCTCACAAAGTTGACCACTTTCAACTAAAAAATGCAAGATCCTCATTCTTCATGGTCAGTACGGTATATAATGAGTTGCAATTCTTGGAAAGATACAGTTTTGTGAAGAGACAATTCCAATATAGCCTTTTTTTGTAATTTTTCGTCTTAAATAACAAAGTCTTACCATAGTACCTTACTACTATTCATTATTTAAGTAGCTGACCTAAAGTACCGGTCATCATCGAATTAAAACACTTTTTATAACTTTGAGTTCCTACGACAGATGTCAGAAAAAAGATTGAAATGCCTCCAGGTTAAATAGTATATTTGTGGGTGGATACGAGATTCAGAATTCACTATTTTTCCAGATAATTTGAGGATAATTCTAGAAGACCCCACTGACTAGTTGCGAATTGTAAAAACGGAAGGGGGGGGGGGGTACAAAAAATGCAATAATCGAAAAGTTGGTATTGTTTTGACACTGTGAAAAAATCTAACGTTTTTAATAGTAAAAGACCGAGAAGAATAGCTTGGAAACCTTATTTTAATAGAGAGACTGTTATAACATCGAAAAATAAAATTTGATCCGGAACGAAGTTCTCATCAAAAAAAGGACATACCACTCAAAATGAAAAAGATACTAACTGCAAAAAGTCCTTTGATAATTCCTTCCTCTCCCTCTTTCATCATTCTCCGAAACCCTTCCCCTTACACGATAAAGAGGAAGTGTGGAGAATCACATCCCATCTCTATTTCCAAACAGGGTGTTCTTTTTCTTCCTTTCTCACTCTCACTCACTCTTCTTATCAGTTCATACATTTCATATTTTGCTCTCTGATTGGTTAGTTAAAATCATTTTCAGATTAATTTTATTCGAATTCTACAGTATTCTATTTGTCCTGGAAACAATTTTAATCTTTTTGTTTGTTGCAAGAAACACAAAGGATGATAAGATAACATTCAACGTGGAAGCATTTTGTGCAGCGGCGGAGGATTATAATTACAGTAAGAAGTGAGTATAAAAGGGTGAGTGGACGGGGTGTTTTATTACATTTTATTTTTTGAATTCATAGAGTTTCTTGGTACTATTCAAGGGTTATGCGGTGCAGTGCGGTCGCCTCACTGACGGTGTCTTTTACCAATGCTAAGTCTATCTCATGCTAAACTGCAGCGTCGCGTGTGATCTTTTTTTTTAAATGAGTGGATAGTGTATGCTCACAAAGCTTAGGCCTATGCCTTACCTGCATGATAAAAACTTTTCAAATTTGAAAGCGGCTCGGTCGCGTCGCGGCTAGATGGGACAATGTGGTAACAAAAGACTTGTCGATAGAAGCAGCTTGAGAAGTTGTTTATGGAGCTGCGGTCACGTAGCAATTCTCAATCTATTTTCCCTCTCAAATCTTCCCCTTAAAACCTGATTTTTTCCAGATGAAGCCTCTCCTCATCCTTCTCCCTCTCCTTGCCTACACCTCCTTCTCCACCGCTGAAAAAGTGTGTGCCAGTGGATTCAAAATGGTCAACAATAGATGCCTAGGTCTAGTCAGACAATACAAAAGCTATTCGAATGCGGAGAAAGCTTGTCGATTCAGTGGTGGCGCTGTGATCGGCTTGGCAAAAAATGCTGTGGTAAGTGCTAGGGATGGCTGGAAACATGTTGTCGTGAGGATTCTGACTCTGGTTCTTCAATTTTTCGAGGAGAGAAATGAACCGAGTTACAGTATTTTATTATTCAAGCTAGCCAACTCGGTGACTAAAAAACTTTGTAACTCTGCTTAAAATTCTCTCAGGAAAATTCTGAAAACAGATTCTGAATCCTCACGACGTCAGCTTTCTTCACATATAGAAATCAATAAACAATATTCAGGACAACCGCGCGCTCGTCCAATTCCTCCAAGACGCCGGTATCTCCACAGCGTGGCTTGGCTTACAATGCGGGGGTGGTAAATGTCAATGGGATGACGTTGATATGCTTGGTAGCTATAACAATTTCAACGGAGGTAAGTACACAATGTAGATATGTCCGGATGTCATGATGATCTTCCAGGAATCCCCAGTGGCGACGTGTGTGTCCAGTTGAATGTTGGCTCGGGAAAATGGCAGAGCGAGTCGTGTGACAAGACCCTTCCGTTTGTTTGTGAGCTTCAGGAGACTCAGAAAGGTAAGTATAACAAGTCATATAGTCATCTCGGGCCGTGAAAACACCTTGTCTCTTGTCCACGAGGAGTACACCACACAGCTATAGAACAAATTTTCAGATTGCCACTCAAACTGTGACTACAACTATCAGAACCACTGTTATACTCTTGTCAAACAACAGAAGAATTTCCAAGACGCTGAAAACCACTGCAAATCGATAAACGCTCATATGACCTCCATCCATAGTTTCCTCGAATATCGTTTCGTTGCTCAGCTCTATGCCGATTGGGGACTGTACTGGCTCGGAGGCACTCTGACTTCAGCCGACGCGAAGATTAAGTGGTTGGATGGGTCCAGTGACGACTTTGAAGCGACAAAACACCATAAAGACGGAAACTGTTTGCAGTACAGAGTTGATAGCATTGGTATTGGACATGACTGGTTTGCGGAGAACTGTGGGGATGAGTCGATCTTCATTTGTAAACGTCCCGCGTCGTGTTAAGTGGAACTGGTTTTTTGTTGTGAATTTAGTAATAAATGGAGCATTTCAATTTCCAAGTTATGTTATTTAGCTATCATCATTGTGCTTCTAAGTTGTTTCAAATTGAAGCTAGTATTGCCAGACCGCAGAAAAGCTCAACGATAACTGAACACGAGTTATTGAACAAAATTTCTCAGGAGGGTTGTCTCTTTCTCTCCGGAATAATATACCGTTCCTATTGGATATCATAAACAAATTTTGTAATGAACGTTTCCAACTTTAGGACGGTTATCTGATTTGGAAGGTTTTTACTAATAGTTGTCAGCTACCAACACATTCTCAAAAACCTAGTTTCTAAGAATCAATTCAATTTTGTGAATTCACTAAGATAGTCAGATCAACATCAGGTTGGGGTAACTCCCGAGGGAGGCGACGCACTGCCTTCAGCCAAACTGACTATCTTATTAAAAAGGTTTCATAAACGATGTTTCTAAGAATCAATTCAATTTTGTGAATTCACTATGATACTCCTGACCCTAATTAAGTTAGAGAATTTTTAAAGTTTTGAGAATTTTATGGAGAAGGCATGCGTGGCGGGACTTCGAAAACAGTCCGGCCCATGTTCCTCCAACTTCTGACCCTATCTAAGTGAGAGAATTTTAAAATTTTTTAAAAAAGTGATTTTTTCTATATGATGCAGGAGAGCTGGAAAAAAGTGTTTATCTTGTAAAATGCACAAAATAAGGCTGGCAATTCATTTCTAAAGAGATTTTGATCCTATCTCTCGAAAGAAAAATTTTCATTTTTCAACTTCAATCGATTGTTTTGGTAGGTCAAAGGGGGCGGAGCCTAATCTGGTATGGTATAAAATTCTTAGAATTCTTAGGGTACTAACATATCAAAAAATCAGCTAAAACGGATCAACTTGGCGCATGTGTAACTTGGCCTGTAGGCCTATGCTCGATCCAGTCAGAGATTGTCTCTTAAGACCTGGAGATGTTGATTTGAGGGGTCAGCATGATAGGCATAGAGTTTATCAAGAAATTAGTGAAGTTCACTTAAAAGAAAGAGAAAAACAACTGCCTGAACTAGAAAAACGACTGGATTATGTCGAGAGCCTCGGACCAATCAACACTTCTCACTCCGATGAGTCGTACTCCCAGCATATGATTGAAACAATCACTTCCTATTTTGGAAAACAGGAAACCAGTGAAGAACTTAGTGCACACTACAGCACTCAACCGGAGTTCGAGCATGCACGAGCTAAGGTTTATGAAGGATTGAAGGACCTAGTCTTGGATACGAAGGCAACACTTCAACAGTGGTATGCACGGAGGGACGGTCTCCCGGTGCCATTCGAGAGTTATATCATGTTAACCATCTCCAATCACGAGACTAAAGAAAGGAAGTACATCGAGTTTGTTAAGTACGAAAAGAAACTTTTCGAAGCCCTCAATTACTTGATGGCTAGGATCTTTGAGAATAGACGGTACCCTGTTGCCGTGAAGGTGTTGGTTCTATTTCCAAGTATCTTTCGTTTGACACCAGGTCTTCGGATTCAAATTGAGGAGATGCAGTTTGAAGGAGAAGCAGATCGTGCATTCACCGAGTTGGCACCGTATATTGAGGAGTCGAGTTATTCATTGAAGTGTCTCAAAGTCGATGTTCATGACCTTTCCATTTTCCAACACTTGAAGCTTAGAAGCGCTGAGCATCTTGTGATTGTCGGATTGGGTACCTTCGAATGGCTACCTATTTATTTAAATTTGGAAAACCATAAAGTACATATAATGGGGGATTATTTTGAAGAATTGATGCCTGTGGATGACTTCATGGCCCTCATCAGACATTGGATATCTTGTAGAAAAGAAGTGGGAGCTAGCTTCAGATATCCACTCAAAGTGGGTGACGAGGAAGAGCTTGAAAGGAAAGTATTCAAGAGAATCAAAAAACAATTCAAGAACTCTATCTCTGGACACAGGTACAATATTTTGAATTGATTTTCAGTTGAAATACATTTTCAATTTTCAGAAATGCCAAGATTCCGACCGACAACAGTACTACACTGAAAGTGTCAGTGGAAGCGAGTGGCAATGGAGAGGAGCCGTGGGACATCGTGCTGCAAATCCTACAATTAAAACAATAGTCAATCCGTTACCTACAGTACCGGCTAAAAAATTATCATAGTTTGCCTTTTTCAGTTGAAAATGCCCAGATTTGAGGGTGCGAAGTGGCAGCTCAAAAAAAAACGCACTGTTTTGCACTGAAATAGGTCGTTTTGAGGGAGAAATTACTTTGCCTAGAGGTAACTTGCTAGGGAGTGCTTCAGAGCTGTGCAGAAGTAAAATTTTCAAAAAAGGAAGTCGGAAAAGGAAGAAGGAATAACATTTTCAAAAAGGAAGACGGAAGAAGGAGTTCCGCACAGCTCTGGAGTGCTTGTACAAAAAATTGTCAACTACATAAAAAGTTTATTTGTGGGACAGTCAGTTGTACCATGACGCACTCTCAGATTTGCGTATTTTCAACTGAAAAGGGCAAAATATGATACCCGGTACTGTACTTCAATAACTTTATTGAAATTCTTCTTATATTACCAGATATGCTCTCGTTTTGCTGATTTCTGATATCTCTATCATCTACTTTGTTTCTTTTATTGTAATTGATTGTATCCCCTTTATTTTATGAATAGCTAGTTTCATAAACTTCCCGTGAATGATAACTCTCCAAAAGTAAGAAAGTCTTCACAAATTCGCAATGTCGGTCCGGGGTTTGAAATTCAAAACTTTTTTGAAATTTTTTCCAAAAATGTCATACTTGCAACCGGGCCTTGTCCGGGCCGTGAGCGGGCCTTTGAATAACTCGCTGATTCAAGGCCCGGCTGTTCACGGCCCGGCCACTAAATGGATTGTACTGCGGCTCTCACTAAACGCATGGTGAAAATGAAAATAGGTTTGAGTAGAGCTCACCGAGATCTATAATTTGACAGGTTGATCGACTCCTAATTTTCATTTTGAAGCGAGTTATTCAAAGGCCCGCTCACGGCCCGGACAAGGTCCGGTTGCAAGTATGAAACATGTCGAATTTTTCACTATATTTCAGGATTCAGTCAAAAGCTAATTATGCAACAAGAAATTGGATTTTTTGATGTAGAATCTTTTTAAAATACCAAAAATCCGGTTAAAAAATGAGTATATTTTCTTGTAGCCGGGCCGAAATTTGACAAGCTTGCTTAAAAGATTGATGTTTTGAATAGTTAACCTTTTTTTTAAATCAATTTCCCAAAGAAAACAAAACTATTAGCTACCAAGCAACCAGGAATTTTTTATTACTGCTTTGTAAAATCATAGCTCGGTGCACATGAGCATTTTGCACAATTTTGTAAAAAATAAAAGGAATTTCCTAATGCATTTTTGAAAAATATGTATGTTACTTACTAGGGAAGGTCATGAAGTCAGTTTGGAAATTTGTGACGGGCCTTATATAATTGGAAACCTGAGAAAACGCTGGTTCCGAATATATATATTCAGTTTTGGCCCTCGAGGTCTGGTATTCGAGAAAAGTGGGATTAAAGTTTGGAAAAATAGAGAATTAGCGAATCAGACAAGTAATAATTTGTCTTTTTCCGAACTATGACCTTGTTTTTCTCAAATACCGGGCCTCGAGGGCATAAATTGAGTATATATTTGGAATCTGCGTTTTCTCCGCTTTCCAATGGTATAGATTACGTCCACGGTCACCCGGAGGCCTAACCTAGTCAGTACACATGAACATTTTGTCAGGTTTCGAAGAAAAAAAAGGAATTTCATTATGCATTTATAAAAATAAGTTACTTAGGAGAGTAAACATTGGGTATATACTTTCTCAGAATACCCAGACATCCGGACACCCCTACAAACCGACAGACGTCAAGAATGACATCATAGTTTCACCCGTCAGACAGGTCTCCCTTTCTCTCTATAACCATAACCATAACCATAACTGAAACAAAAAATGTTTACAGTTTCTTCTTCTTTTCTTCGTTTTTTCTAGAATCTTCTGGACACCCATTCCCCCCTTTTCTCTCTCTCTCCTTCCAACCCATTCATTCACTTTCACTATTCCCCCCTTTTACAAGTATCATTCATAGGCTCCGCCCCCTTCCTCCATTTTGGTCTTCTGAAGAAGTTAGAAGAAGTTAGAAGACGTTGTCTCACGCCGACATCTCGACGCCATGCTTTTCCTCTTTTTCGCATTTCTCTTCTTATGGCAGCCGTTCAGGGTCAGGTTAGTTATTAATAGAAAGGGGGAGACAAAGGGAGTACAAACTTGAGAAAATTGCGGTTTGAGATAAGTAGCGGTCAGGTTGAGGTGGTTTGATTTTTGTAGTCACATCAGAAGGACGAAAAAGAAAAAGTTCTGAGTTTTTTGAAACCGGGGTTCAAACAGATCGAAAAGTCAATTTTATGAGTTTCGAAAAGTTTTTCTGTTAAAACCAGTTTAACGAGGGAAGTTCATGACGAGGGGAGTTGAACTTTTTCTAAAAATTGAACCCCGGTACTTTCGACTCTGCTGATTCCAAAAATGCAAGAAAAATCAGCAAAATGCTCACGCGAACCGAGTTATGAGTCGTCAAACTTGCGCTTCTACAGTACAAGTGTCGATGAAAACGTGAAAAGCTTAACCACGTGAACAAATTGAAAAGTTTGACGGGTCATAACTCGGTTCACGTGAGCATTTCGCTGATTTTTCTTGCATTTTTGGAATCAGCAGGGTCGAAAGTACCAGGGGTCCGATTTTTATTAAAACTTCAACTCCCCTCGTCGTGAACTTCCCTTGTAAGTCTTTTAAAGTTCGATTTTCAGGTCTCACTGTAAAAAACCTGTCATTGTTGTCGGTTTAGGCGTACAAGGTGTTTCAGCGCTTATTTTTTAACTATAAGTACTGAAAATTCTGCATTTTTTGAGCCTACATTCGGGCTTATTGGTCGAAAACTACACGAGTTACAGACTTTCGAAAAATTTCAAAAAAATATGAGATTGGAGTTTGGGAGTTGAGGTAGTCCGTGAAAACTTGAAGGTAATGTATGTTTTAAGTGTTTTCAAACCAAATTCCGGTTTTCATTAACATGACTGAAAAATGTGAAAATTTTTGAGCCTACTACCAATTTTCTAGCTCAAATACTCGCCGAGTTACAGAATTTCGAAAATTCTCTGTGAACTATGGAAATTTAATATTTATAAGTTTTGGGTTATTTTTTGAAAATCTCTGCAAGATCTCAAAATTCTACTCATTTATAGCCTAAAACCAGATCTCTAAGTCAAAAACTAGAAAAGTTACCGATTTTCGAAAAATTTCGAAATTTTGAAATTCTTAAATTTGCTATAACTTCCCAATTGTCAAGGTAAAACTCAAATATTTTTAAATTTCCTAAATCCGTTAAAAAAGGGCTTTCAAATGAGTATAATCATGGCATGTTTTGAAAGTTTTTTTTTCAAAGTGCAAATTTTGGGTCTCGCAGCGAAATTGTTTAACTTGTTGTAAATCACTGGGTATATTAAATGTAACAAGGGCTTTCGACCTACGCTGGATTTTTTGGGTCTCGAATCGAAAATTTACTCATTTGGAAGCTCTCTGCCAGCTTATGGTAACGGCGTAATTCAAAATTTTATCTACCCAGCGATTCTCTCTTTTTCACTGAGTCTCTCAATTCCGCACACAATTTTCTTCAATTTCGATAGAGCGCGGTTGTCACTAATGCTAATAGTACCAAAGGAAGTGTCCAAAAACAGTTTTTGCCCTTTTTGATAGTTGCATTGTTTTGTCCATCCTCGCCCCCAATCGACCTTTGATTTCAAGTGGCCCTCCATTCTAGCCTCCCCCACTCTTATTCAAAAACGGAAATGTATGTAAAAAACGTGCAAATTCTCTCCTCTTCTTCTCCTCCGTTTGCAATTATCAAACAGTTTTCTTGGAAGCGAAGGGGGTTTTAAACGGTCTTCTTTTTCTCTCCTTTGAAAGACATGTTCGTAGATTTTATGGGTTAGTCATAAATGGGGGAGAGACAGCAATAGTTTGACTTTTGACCTGAGATGAGATTGGAAACTAATTGAAAATGGGGTTTTTTCAGTCATTTTTCAGGCGGAATGGGTTATTGGATAGATTGTAGTATACCTATGTACAAAGTATGAAAAGGGGATGTTTTATTGGTAATTCAGGGCGTTGTCTGTGTGTTTGTGGGTCCAGATGTCCAGATTTTTGCATTACAAGACTTTAGTGTGTGCGCATAAGCTCAATAGTTATTTAAGGAGCAGGGTTGGGTAATCCCGGACCGGGTCGGGCCGTCTGGAATTTCTTTGTCTAAAAACATGCCATGAGTGTACTCATTTGAAAGCCTTTTTTTAACGAATTCAGGAAATTTAAGAATTTTTGAGTTTGACCTGAAAATTGGGAAGTTATGGCAATTTTAAAAACTTCAATTTTTCGAAAATTTTCGAAAATCTGTAACTTTTTTAGTTTTTGATGTAGAGATATAGTTTTAGCCTATAAATGAGCAGAACTATGAGAATTTGCAGAAAAAATAATTTGGAACTGATAAATGCAGATTTCGAGGAGTTTTGGAGTATATCTGCATGTATTTTTCGAGTTTTTGAGTCATGTTTGAAAAAATATAATTACATTTCTAAATTACATCACCTCGGAAGAAATTGAAATGAACAAAAAGACATGAAAATTGTTTTCCAAAATTTACAATACCCGATGTTCAAGCCTAAACTTGGCTCACTTATGCAGCGTTTCCTATAAAACACACATTTCTAGAACGCTGGAATCACAAGGATTCTGAAAATGCATTCAAATTATTTCTAGGAACAAAATAAACCAAGAGACACCTTTCCCAAGCAAGAATCCCTTCAAATCCTTGTATCTCCCCCCGTTTTAGTCATTCAAATAGTCTTTCCCCACGTCATCTTTATTTATTGGTTATTACCTAGATTTTTCTTCTTTTTACTTGAAACTGTCTCGTGAGGGACTTGTTCAAGTCTTCTGTGAATTTTTATAGTCATTTTGTCTTGAAAAATAAATAAATAATAAAATCTCGGCAAATATTCATCCTAGAAAGAATTCAAATACGGATTTGAAATCCTTAGTACTTTAGCTTTCTAGACATACTAAATTTTATTGGAAAATCATTTTCAGACCGTTCTCAAACAAGGTTTTCTGCAGGTCTTGTGAAAACCTCTTTTTTTTCAGATTTTTCTAGTTTAGCGACACTTTTCACCTATTTTTCAGTAATCACAACCCACAAACCCCTTTTGCAAGTAAAAACCAAGCCACAATTTAGAACACCCGTATTGTTACACCACCATTGTCTCAATACCTTATTCTTTCCCGCGCGTTTTGTAGCCATTTCCCCCTATAATTCGTTCCGACGCGTTTCAAATCTCGTTTTCCATGATTTTTTGGCGCCACCTGACCATTTAAACGAAACGCCTCATAAAGTATTCCTTGGGGGGAAAAACTTACCAAAAACCTTCCAACAAATGTTATTTACAGAGGTGCGTGCACTTTTCTGGATCATCAAGCATGTGACGAAGTGTGTAAAACTGACAACTTCTGGTATGGTCATTGTATCGGATGGGATGGCTTTAATTTTAGGTGAGTTTTACAACAAGAAAAAGCAAAAAATGAAAAATCAAATGTTTCCAAAAAACAAAAAAAGAATTGCATCGACCGGGAATCGAACCCGGGCCGCCCGCGTGGCAGGCGAGCATTCTACCACTGAACCACCGATGCGGTGAGAGAGGAGGGGTGAGGGGACGGTGAAGAAGGAGGAGGCCGCGGCGGCGACCGAGGGGAAGCGGGAGGCATAATACACAGTGAGGGAAAAATGACGATTTTTTGAAATGTCCCCGAAATCGTCATTTTTAAGCAAATTCAAAAATTTTTTGGATGGTGGTTGCACACAATATATCGGAGTTGACGAGCAATCTATAAAAATTTCAAAAAATTTCTGAAAATTCTGAAAATTCCAGCTGCAAATGCTATGAATACATCGCACCGCTGAATGGGAAGATTTGTGAGACTAGACAAATGGCTTGTTCCGAGAAGTGCAAGGATCAGGTAGGGAGGACATCCGGACACAGACACACAGACAGACATTTTCAGGGATCCGAAGGCGGCTTCTGTTTTCCCCAGCTGGACTCTCGGAAGTCGCTTCGCACCGCCTGTGAATGCTTCAAAAAGTTGCAAGTGCTGAGGAGAAAGAAGCGACAGATTGGAGCAAGAAGAAACTATAAACGAGTTGAATAAGAGAATTTTATAAATATATAACTTTTATTTAGATTATAACATAGAAAACATAAATTTCGAAAAAATAAATTTTTATAAATTTCCATAATTTTTGAAAACAGATAACATATTCAAATCCAGCTCGTTGAGAGCTTTCAGAAAAGTATAAACATGCCTAGCTTTGAAGCAAGTTGGGTCTCGCCACGAAAACTACAGTAACCCAAAAAAGAAAATCGCTGTGAGACCCAAAGCGAAGGAAGGTGTATTCATTGAAAAGCTCTTGAAGCGCTGGTTTTGAAATGTTGATATTTTCAAGGGATCAGTGAAGTTATAGAAAATTGAAATATATAGGATTTTCGAAAATTTTTCGAAAATTAGCAGCTAAAAACTCAATGAGCTGAAAAATATACCAAAATGAAGATCTCGACAAGTTCTATATTTTTGACCTACTACGGGTCGGATGGGAAACTGTTAATGTACCAAAAACGCGAAAATAGGGAGAAAAACGGGTCACAGCTGCCGAGACCAACATTTTGGTATAATTTTCAGCTAGTTCGGTCCGGTTTATTGCACGTTAGGGTTGGTAAAACGATGTCTGGGAGTAAGTACAAAATCCGCTGAAACTAGCAAAAATTTTAGCGCGAGATTCAAAATAAAAATTTTTTTAATCATTGAATATAATACGAGAGACAGTCAAAAAACTGACCAAAAATGCTGTAAGACTGACATAAATTGGCTCATAAGATTAGACTGCGTATCAAAAAGCCACAACAAAACAACGAATTGAAAAGTCAAAAGTACCAATGGCCATTTATATACCGATTGAAAGCAGCCTCTTCAAAGACATCCCTTGTCAGACACCGTGATGTAAATTTTCCCTCAAAAAACTCGTTGATCCACGGCGTCATGCATCTCCAGAACACTTTCAGTATAAAACAACTCCAATTGACTGATTCTCTCCTCCATTTTCTCGACAAACATCGGGTAGGTATCGATGAAATCGCCTTCGCAGTCATCCATCTTCTTGATTGTCTGCTCAAACAGTCTTCTGAAGAAACCAGTTTCTGAATACGCTAGTATTGCAATCTCTTGCTGCTTAGCCACAGTGCAATGGACGTTTTGGAAGAAGACACGGAAGTAGACCATCAGGTAGTGGAACTTTTCTAGGAGGCTCTGAAATACATAGAATTTAGAGATTGACGCCGTTTTTGACTGAAAAATTAAAAAATTTCCAAAAATTCCAGTCAGAAACACATCTAATTTTCCGATTTCTGGTTTAAAAAAGTACGTAGAGCGAGACGTTTTAGAACCAAGACGTGTTGAAACTAACCGGAAGTTCGTATTTTATATAATCCTCTCGTTCGTCCGGGTCCTGGACGTTGACGCAAAACCTTGCATAATCTCGTTTTATTCTTTCCCATAATTTTTTCAAATCGACCAACAAAATTCTTCCATCCAGTTTCTTCTGGCTTTTGTAGCGAATTCTATTCTGAAAATTGGAATTTCAGAGGTTGTTAGTATTGCGTATCGGGTAGATGACAGTTTTTAGAAATTGAAGTGAGTTTCAGACTTTATACAGTACCGTTCAGTAAGATATACCATTTAGCCTTTTTCAGCTGAAAATGACCAACTTCCATAGGATGTTACGGTATCACTGATTGTCCCACAAAGTAAATTATGTGTAAACCATACAGAACAAAGGTAGAACTTGATTTTTGTAGTTGACAATTTTTTTGTACGGACACTCCCTAGAGAGTTACATATCGAAAAAGTAATTTTTCGCTCAAATCGACCAATTTCAGTGCAAAATATAGTGATTTCTGAGCGGTTGACTTAAGATGACCATAACTCTCTAGGTACCGTCCTTATCAAAAAGTGATCAACTACAAAAATGAAGCCTTAACTCACCTTCTTACTACTCTCATAAGGCTCATTGACCATATGTGAAAACTCGCATATCTTGTAAGCCTCTGTTTCGTCCAACGAAGCATAATCCAGCACTATTTCCCCCATTCCGAATCTCTCAAAGATTATCATTTCGCCCTGAAACAGCTTAATTGTGTAAATAAAGGGATTGACTTACTTTATTAAACTCCATGTTCTCCAATTTTTCGCGCATCTTTATCAATTTTTTCTTCTTTTTTGCACTGGTCGTTTTTGGAGGACGGTAACCACCAAGACAGGATATGCGTAGGCCCATTGTAGCAAAAAGATTTTTTTTTGAAAATTTGGGAAAAAAATAATTAAAAAGAAAAATGGGATGCCAGCCTTACATTGCTGTATATCTATATACCCGTCTCCCCCATTATCCATAATTGAATCATACGGGGTACGGTAGACGGAAGAGGTCAACAACATGTTTTTGTTATTATTATCCAGCCTGGAGTCTGTCTGCCTGTCAAATTCGGTTATTGAAATGTATTTTTCTAATATTTTTCAATTAAAAATCGGGAAATTAAGAAATTCCGTCACCGAGACACGAGATATGCAATATTTCAAAACGGAGCAATTTGAAAGCTCGAAATTGAAAAAGTCCAGAACTATGAAGTTTAAAAATCGGAGCGTATTGACAAGAAGCGAGTAATTTTGGTGGCGTAGTGTTGACTTCTATTTTCAACAATGTATTTTGCAAAACTTTAAAATTCTATAAAAACTATATCAGTTTATTGTATTAGTCAGTGTGCAATAATATTATTTGTTTTTGAAACATCAATAAAAATCTTTAAAAGAAAATATCACCAATCAAGAAATATGGGTTACCATCCGCTTTTTTTCGCGAATAGTCCAATTTCGGTTGGTTGGAAGAAACATTTGGAAAACGATCATGCCAGACAAAGAAGCAGAATAGTGATTCCTGAATTATTACAGTAGCCAGAAGACTATCGTGTTCCCTTTCGATATCCAGATGTTGGGAGCAGTCGAGTATATCCGTGTCAAACAAAATACTCATTCTGTAGAAAAAAACAATTAAAACATACACCATTATCGTTGTCAAAGGTCGGGTTTTAGTTTCTGAGAAAGGAAAAAAAGAATCTTTGACACGAATGTTTTAAACCTACGTCGATGGATATTCGAAACGCCCTGCACGTCTCTCTGGATCCCACGCTTTTGTTTTAAAAGCTTCGAAAAAGCGTTTTCTCTCCAACTTTTGAGAAAAATGAGTGTCACACAAGATCATAACCGATTTTAAAATAATATTGCTCCCCTTGATCCAGTTTTCAACAAAAGCAATCAAGTCTTCTGTGGAAAATCCATTGGCAACATGAAGTGTTAGACTAGTACCTCGAAAATTGCACAAATGGTCTCTAGTGATCTTATATGGATTACAAATTGCAAGATGAGTCGTTGAGAATAATGCGTTTTCGGGTCTCAGCACGAAAGATTCCGTCGGTGTTATTTTTGCGTAATTTCTGATTCTTAGATTTTCAAAAAACTGCTCATTACTCTCATCATCATCATCATTATTTAGCATTCCAAACATATTGTCGACTTCTTTTGTTTCAGGGAACTCGGAATATCGATCCATGCGGAAGATCACTTGAATGTCCCCAGACAATTGGAATATTTCACAAATCGAGTGGTGAAGAGCCATCGGAAGCAACTTTTTATATTTGTCTTTGCACCATAGTATGGGGATTCGTTTTATAGGATGGTAGGATAGTCTGAAAAAAAGTTGATTGAAATGTTTACCGCAGTGTCCTCTAATATCGATCATTCTAATAATGCAAATCTTACCAGCACCTCACTACTACAGTACCGGACAAAAAGCTATCAAGTTTTGCCTTTTTCAGTTGAAAATGTACAACTTTCAGAGTGCGTCATGGTTAAACTAACTGTCCCACAAAATAACTTTTTAATGGGATCGAACAGATCAAAAGTAGATCTCTATTTTTGTAGTTAATAACTTTTCTGTACAGAAGCAACCTAGAGAGTTACGGCCGTTTTAACTCGACAGCTCAAAAATCGCACTGTTTTACACTGAAATTAATCGATTTGAGAGAGAAATTACTTTGTCGATATGTAACTTGCTAGGAAGTGTTCGTACAAAAAAGTTGTCAACCACAAAAATGGAGTTCTATTCTTGGTCGGTTTGATCCCATGAAAAGTTATTTTGTGGGACAATCAGCAATACTGCAACACTCTTTCAAAGTTAGACATTTTCAACTGAAAAAGCAAAAATTGATAGCTTTTTGTCCGGTACTGTAGCTACAATACAGCCACCATAATTCTATCCCCTTTTAATTGTTTCAGATGAAAGCAATCAACTTGGATAGTGTGGAATGGTCCCACAAAGTGAAATTTGCTATGGATTCAGCAAAAGTTGAGCTTCGTATGGACACTCCATAAAAGGCTATAATCATTTTAAGTGGACTGCTCAAAAATCTTATTGTTTCGCACTGAAATGGGGCGGTTGGAGGAAGAAATTCCTTAATCGATATGTATATTGCTAGAGAGTGCTGTACAAAAAAATACCAACTACAAAAATATAATCTCTTTTTGATATTTATAACCCTAAAAAATGTTCTTTGTGGGACAATCGGAGATATTATGATCAATTGATAAATTTCAATTGAAAACGTTAGAAGGGGATAGAATTATGGTCAGTATAAAGTGCCGCTCGATAGGTTATTAACTTTGGCTGTTTTCAGTCGGAAATGACCAACTTTGATAATGTATTTCGGTGTCATTTGATTGTCAATTTTGTATGGGTTGAACAAGGCAAAAATAGCACAGCATTTTTGTAGGGACACTACCATGAAAGTAACCATACTTGCAAACCGGGCCGGCACGGGCCGGCGTGTAACTCGCTTCAAACTTAATATTATGAACTGAAAAGTATACCAAAATGTAGATCTCGACGAGTTCTATCTCCTTGACCCACTACGAGCCGGATGGTTATTCGTTAATGTGCCGCGGGCCGGGCTAGAATGGCTTTTTTGGCTATTTTTGCGTTTTTTGGCACTTTTTCCCGGCCCGCGGCACAATAACAAATAGCCATCCGGCCTATAGTGGATCATGGAGATAGAACTCGTTTCGGCCCCGTTTGCAAGTATGAAAGTATCAGGTTGTTAAAGTGAAAAGCTCCAAAATTTCGCTAAAATGCACTTTCAGGGAGAAATGGCTTTGATCACCAGTAACTTTCATGGTATTGGCCCTACATGAAAATAGTCAACTACAAAAATGACATGCTATTTTTGCTTTGCTCAGCCCATACAAAATTGAATTTATCGGCTGAAAATTCCACTGAAAACAACCTAACCTTTTGAGCTCACTTACCAAATCACTGTTGGATTAATAAAATTGCCAAAAGCAAGAACAATTTTTGCTTCACATGCCGGACAAAAGTTAAAGCACTTACTTGCATCTAATTCGTTTCCCTTCATTACAAAAAGTGACTTCCCTGTCCCAATTTTGATTCGATTTGTACAGAAATTCGTTTTCAGGTCGATAATGTACAGAGGCCCACATCACTACATCCTTTCCTGTGTCTCTTGGCTTTTGCACTTTTATACAGTATTCTAATACATTTATGACAGTTTTCACAAAACTGTGTTGTATTAGTCTTACGAGTAATTTGGCTTTTTCTGAGCACATTCCAATAAAGAATAATTCGTAAAACTCCATTTGTTTCAGAATATTTAATTGTACTAAGTAGGGTAGACGCATCAACATGTCAGGATGGGCAACCTGCAAAAAACTTATTTGTTTCAAATAAAAATCGAAATTAAAATGTGAAATGAATTGTGTAACTGAAAACGGCAATTTTCAAATTTTCATGGTCAGTACTGGAAACACAACTTGAAATTTAATTGAATTTGAACAAAATGTCGTTTGAAGATACTTATTCAATCAATTAGACCAGTCAAAAAAAAGCTAAGAACGGAAAAAAAATCATGATTCAAGGATGAATTATACGGTGAAATTAAAAATAGGACCGGACAGCGGTTATTTAACATTCATCTCTGACTATCCTAAACAAAAGGACAACAATTCCGGGAAGAACTGGATGTGCAAGCAATATGCCCACCACTGACGTTTTCATCTGTGCTTTGAGAAAATCAATAACACTTATGACGACACAGTCTCCTATACGGGCAGTTCATTGATTTTACTCTTTCCCATACAAAAATGAGGTCATTTGTACACAGATGTGGTATGACGCGTCTTTCCTTATCGATCGTGGTTTCTAAGACTACATATGTTCTTCGTTTTAGGTGTACTGCTGGTCTCTTTTTGAACTTTATCACATAACGGTAGAGTTTTTTCAGACAGCATACATCAATGGAGTTTGTAGACGGAATTGTCATGAAGGATCTATTTTACGAAACTGACACTATGCTCGATTTCACTGCGAAGTTTCATCTAGTCCCAGATTCATTTCAAAACGCAACGTTCACGATTTTCACTGAGGATCCCACTAACGAGCCGTTTCGCATACCGGCGGAATCAAGCAAAGTAGTGGAAGTTAGTGAGCACGAGAAGTATCAGAAGATTACCTCGATCAAGCTGACCCTTCGTCCAGGAGTATATAATATTTTCTGTGGAATCAACGACATGTACAAAGGCCTTGGGGCTCGAGTGAGTTTGTCACATAATTTTTTTTATTTAACTGCTGAATACTGACTAGCAATTTAGGTCTAATAACTGGATGCATTCAATTCTAAGTCACTATCAAAGAGCATATTTCCCAAGTTTTTGCTTTTGTGCTTGTCATTTTCCGGCGGTATGAGTAGGGTCCGCAGCATACTTTAGGCGCATCATTTTTACAGGTTAATATGTTGATTGTGTCTGGTGCAACCATTGGGTCTGGTGCAACCAGACTGTGTAAGGGTAGTAGGAGAATTGTTCCGTTTACATGTAAGCATGTATGAATTCTGAATTTGAAACAAAAACTTCTACCAAAATTTGAGAATAAAGTAGAAGTTCCGCTGGAATCGAGGTAATCAACCTACTGAATGCTTTCTTGTAGACTTGCAACGGGCCGGGCCGGGCGGGAGTTAAAATTTTTTAATTTCCCGATTTTTTTAAAGAATATTTCTTAAAGGAGGTGAGAACGCAAAAAATTGTGATCGAAATTGTGATTGAGAGGCACTCACATTTATCACAGCCTCGAGTAGGCGGCCGCATTCTTGGCCGTGAAGCTCAGCCGGTTGGGGTTTTGTACCCATGCACGTTCGGTCATGAGTTCGGAACCCCCAGTTCAATCACTTACCGAATTTTGAGGCCAAACTTTTTTTTGAGTTCTCACCTCCTTTAAGAACAATTTTTTGTAGGTTTTAAAAGTTGTTGAAAAATACTTGAGGAAAAATATGAAATAATTTCAAAAAATAAATTTTTGGTCAAAAAATTGTAGTGAAAAAAGTTCAAAAATTCAAATCCGGGCCGACCGGGCCGGGATAATATATCCCATATTAGCAAAGTATTTTTCTTGCAACTCGAGAGAGTATTGGCGAGAGGCGCAGAGTTTTTTTCTGGCGAGAAACAGATTTTCAATGTAGTCGATCTTTTTTCACGCGAGAAAAACTCTTTTTAAGAAAAGGAGAAAATTTTTAAGAAAAGGAGAAAATCATCTTGGATGTAGAACTGAAAATCTATATAAAACAAGTTACATCATCTCAAAGTTCCCAAAAAAAAACTTTTTCGCGGTGCTCATGAAAAAGAAGTTAGTGAAAAAAAGAGGAAACAATTTTCACGCTGAGAACAAATGATAAAATAGCGCCGCGAGAGGATTTTTGGGCTTGACTTGACGAGAATTGAACCTTAGCTTTCTGATAATATATGGCATATCATATTTCTCCACGCTGACTCCATGAAATTAGTTAGATTAAACTCATTTTCGGAAACAATCTATGAAAATTTTACAGATAAAAGCGGAAATGCCTAGAATAAGTTTAGAAAATTCTGACCCATGGCAAAGCAGCAAACGATTTTTTATAGTATACAACAATGCTAGCAAAAATCTTTACAATTAGGTAATTTATATGCTATCATGTTTCAGCTCCTCGTACGTCCCAAAATCGAAATTCTGACTGCATTCAACCGATGCTTCGCTCTGCAATGGAACCGAATGTTGATTCGAAACGTCCCGATCAACGCTCGTCTCGAAGTGAATGTCAGTCAGACTCATACAAGACGTCTTGGTGATCTCGATGGATACGCTGTCTTTGCAATCTTCCCGGAAACCCCCGGTGGAAAGATTGTTACAGTGCGAGTTGATGGAAGACCAATCTCATCCAACCCGCATAATGTAATGAATCTCTGATGAACTATGATGTGACCTAATTTTTTTCAGATTCTCATTGACGAATACGACCCGCGCGAAGTTCACAACGAATGGATAGTTGCGCCATGGCAGTGTGATGATTTGGATTCCGACTAGTTGGCTTAAAAATCCTATTTTTTCTATTTATTCGAACATTTTGTGTCTATAGTTGTCATTTTCTCCCAATGTGTTGTCATTTTCTCCCCCTGTGTTGTCGTGCTGAGAGGTTGTCTCTCCGCATCCTCTCATATCGATCCACCACTTTATCGATCGACCATACCATATTCTGTGCTATTACTATCCGCCACATAGATACGAGCTGTTCCCCCCTAGCCATATATCGTTTAGGTAGACCCAGAGGCAATGATTCGTGTAGACCCATCAAAGTAGTATTACCGTGTTCAGCATCCCAGAGAGACGTTCTGTCCAAATCCCACCGCATACGCACTTTTAACACAGGCTCCTATCCCCCAGTATTTGTCCGTAAGTCTCTATCCCGTAAGGAACTTGAACTTCGGCGCCTAGAAAGGGTTGCCAAGATGAACCCCGCCGCGCAAACTCCCCCCACCCAGGATATTGAAATGTCTCCGATAGAAGCCCCGTCCGTCCCAAAAAACTAATTTGTCTTGATTTGTCTCCCCAACCAGCCCACGTAGCTAATAGACCCCCATTAAATGTCAATTACCAGCCCTCTCATAACAGCCACCACCGTCCATATTACAATTGTCCCGTAACCAAATGTACTCCCGTAACCGATTGCTCCCCTCCGAAGAACCTATCTCTTAGTATACTTACCGCTAACATACGATCAGCTGTTGCTAACCGATTAGAAATTCAAGCGCTGGCTCATCAAAAAATTCACGAAGTAATATGCCTCCAGGAATCGTGGCTCTCTGACAAGCACCAAAATACCATTATCACGGGATCCAGTAAAAACTTCTCGGTCTTCCGGGTCGATAGAAATGACGACCGTAAAGGTGGCGGCGTATGCAACCTAGTTAGTAACGAAATTCCCTGCGAAACAGTTCTCTCCGAGTCTAAGCCAAAATCCTATGAAATTCTTGTGATGGATCTCAAAGTAGACGTAGTTCCCATCAGACTGATTAACATTTACAGACCTCCATCTTGCCCTTATCACGCCACAATTCGCCTTCTTGCCAAAATATCTGACATCATACAGCACCCCGGGAAAGTAGTTATCGTGGGAGACATAAACATAGGAAAAATTGATTGGAACAATACCGATATAAACAATGACACCCAGGAAGGAAAATTACTCCGGGACTTCTGTAGTACACATAACTTAAAACAATATATTACATCACCCACTAGGAAGGACAGTATCCTTGACCTCGTGTTCTCAAATACCTCAAGTGACAATATAAAAATAGGTGCTCCTCTCGGAGCGAGTGATCATAACAGAATAGAATTCAGACTCGAGATATTGCTAAAGGTCCCTGCTCGTATGCTCACCCTCTATGACTTCAAAAACACTGACCTAACTTTTTGCGTAAACCACTTCAACAATATCGACTGGGCGCATATCTTTCAACCAGACGCATTAATAAACACAATCTATGAAACACTATTAAACCACATCAGGTTTGCGTTCGAGAATTCGGTAAACAAGAAAACGGTCCCAGAAGGTGGTCAAAGTTTGCCAGACTATCTCCTAAAATTTGAGAGAGAGGTAGAAAGAACATATCTAACTGCTAGAAGCACTCGGCTAGCCTCAGATTTCATTGAATATGTAAAATTAGCAAGAAGATATAGAAGAAAATTGAACAAGTTCCGCTCTAACGCAGAACTCAAAATCCTAGAAAAACAAGGCAACAGTCGTTTCTCGAAGCACGCGAAAACAATGTTAAAACCGAAAAAATCGGGGGAGTTGAACCTGGTGGACGGAGCGGGCACTCGAATAACGGAAGATGAGGCCAAGGCAGACCTACTAGCTGAAGGGTACGAGCAACAATATGTCAATAAAAGGCAAAAACCCCTGTTAATACCACAAAATTATACTTCTAGCCATCCCTTTATATGGGTGACTGATGATGAAGTCTGGAAAAGATTACGAAAGTCCAAAAACTCGTGCTCCCAGACGTCAGACGGCGTTCCCTTCACATTTATAAAAATAATCGGTCTGATATCAAGCGCCTTAGCCCAACTATTTAACCTGTCTATGATGAAAGGAGAAGTTCCACATTTATGGAAAGCCTCCATTGTCATCCCCATTCAAAAAGTACCCAAACCTTCCAAACCTGTCGACTACCGACCAATTAGTCTAACATCGCATTTGTGTAGACTGTACGAGCGCTGTGTTCTAGCCAAATTGATCCCCTATCTAGATGATATAGACTTTTGGAGTCCGAATCAACATGGTTTCAGACCAAAACGGTCCACAGTGAGCAATATGCTCGAAACCTTGAATGACTGGACCTCAACATTGGATGGTAAATCACAAGTGGATGTATTATACCTCGACTTCTCTAAGGCATTCGACAAAATCCCCCACGACCTCCTCCTAGACAAACTTATTGCGCTTCAGCTAAATGAGCACCTGGTCAAATGGATAAACAGCTTCTTAAGCGACAGAACGTTCCACAAGGGTCCGTACTTTCTCCTATTCTATTCGGCATCTATGTGAACGAAATATCCTCGCTTCTCCCTAAAGGAGTGCAATGTAAACAGTTTGCAGATGACACAAAACTATATGCGCCCGTTTCAAATATGAACACAAATAATACCCTCCAACAAGCGTTAGACATTATCTCCACCTGGTCCCAGGAGGTCAAACTCCCTCTAAACAAAGCAAAAACGGTAGCAATGACAATAGGGAAATGTAAATACAATGTAACCTACTCCATAGGAGGACTTCAAATAAAAAAGGAAATTATAAATAGAGACTTAGGATTTCTTGTCTCAACCAAATTAGACTTTACGGAACATTGGAGGAAAGCCACAAACACAGCCAAGCATTTCACACACCAAATATTTCATCAGTACAGCAGCAAAAAGACACGCCTAATGTCGCTTCTCTACAAAACTTTTATCAGACCAGTTCTTGAATACGGTACATCAATTAGCGCACCCATAAAAAAGTCAGACATTAAATCGATAGAATCCATCCAAAACTCCTTCACACGAAAACTCTACAGTAGGCAAAAAGGGAGATATATATCCGTAACTGACCCAGACTATAAAACAGCCGAACAACGCAACCACCTATACGGGCTCCAGTCGCTCATCGACCGAAGACTGGGAATAGACAAAAAACTAATAAGCAAGATGCTCCTTGGTAAAATAGACTTAAAGGTCTCCGTGCAAGTCCACGATATATCTGGAAGGCTCCAAAAACCAAACTTCGAAAACATTTATTTGTAAACCGCGCCTTGAGCAAAATCGGTTAGCAACAGTTGGGCCCTGTCAATTCTCACGTTCCCGGTCTCTGAATTGTCGCTTAATTGTATCATAATAGTCTCCAATTGTCTTATTATATGTAACACCAGCCCCGTCATATCATATTTTTTGTGTATGTGTCTCACCTTTCGATTTACTTGTACTGCTTTCTGTATTCTTTTTTCTCTTCACGATTCACGAAATCGTAAATAAATAAATAAATAAATAAATAATACTACTATATTTATCTGAAATTCCTGTTCTATACGGACTCATCATTCTGGAAAGTGGCGCCTCCCCTCTCAAAGCGGAAACTAACAACTTCTGACGACGACGACCCCAGTGGATTCGTCCC
The DNA here is from genome assembly GCA_002259235.3 of Caenorhabditis latens. Classification (NCBI taxonomy): domain Eukaryota; kingdom Metazoa; phylum Nematoda; class Chromadorea; order Rhabditida; family Rhabditidae; genus Caenorhabditis; species Caenorhabditis latens. The sequence continues at coordinate 1,165,458 of CM056093.1, forward strand.
GTTTTCTGCTTATCGACAACTCCATGATCACGTGGGAATCCTGACCAACATCATTTCCGATCTGAGGAACGCCCTGCTTTCCTCTTCCGCCAAATCGGTTATCGATAAAGTATCGTCTCTCGTTCCTGCCATCCCTACGATCCCTGTCCTCCCGGAACCTCAATTCCTTCCTCCCTAGCCCTCATCGACAGTTCCCGGCACTTCTACTACTATTCCTATTCCTATTCCTACTGCTATTCCTATTCCAAGTAATTCCCAAGCTTTGAGTCTGTCTTCATCACCTCCGAACCATTTCGATATCGCAATGAAAGCCACTACAATTCTCGAAAAATCCAAAAGAGCAGATTTCCTGATGATCCTAATGACTCCAATCAAGACCAATCCCAGCTCAATATCCTCACCAAGCTTGCCGAAACCCACGGACTCCCGAAACCCAGTCGTATCCATCGCCACCCCTGTAAGTCAAAGTTTAGGCCGCTCAAAATCCAATTTATCTCCTCCGACGACCGGGACGCCTTCATCCGTGGATACAATTCTATCAAGAATTCCGACTCGACCATCAAGTCTTTCGACCCTAAACCTCGAATTCGCCGCGACCTTACGTCGGAGGAACTTCTGAAGCTTCGGGAATCTCGTAAACACGTCTACAACGAAAATGTTAAAGCTGGAAAGACTGTTTTGATTATGAACGACATCACCTACCGTCCAAACCCCAAACCTCTTCCTTTTTTGTCCTATTAGCCGGCCCTCCTCTTCACTTATCCCCTCTACCTAACACCCCATCGTTTCCGTCTTTTTCACATAGATCTCTTACCTCTTGCCCCTCTAACAAACCGGATGTCCGCATCTCTTTCCTTCTGTCAAATATCCGAGGTATCGCTTCTTTATCAAAAATCAATCTTCTCATTGACTTATTTGCCTCCTCCAACACTCAACTTCTTACTCTAACTGAAACCTTCCTTGACGAATCTGTCCCATCCAGTCTCTTCATCCAACATGGCCTCTCCATTCTCCGTTTCGACCGTTCACCCTCCATCCACCGTAAAAAATGCGGCGGTGGAGTAGCCATCATCTACAAGAAATCTCTTGCACTCTCCCTAATTGACATTAACATGAAATTCCATTATCCTATCCACCAATCTGAAATAATAGCTTGTCGAATATCTCCTAGTGATTCTTTCTCCCCGTATCCTTCCTCTCCGTTTACTTTCTGCCTAGTGTATCGTCCGCCTGATACCTCTAGATCCCAAAACACTGCCCTAATTTCCCATCTTGATCAAATTCTCCCTCTCAACTGCTCCCTTCTTGCAGGGGATTTCAACTACCCATCTCTCAAAAGGGACTCTCCCCATACTAGTCACGAATTTCTTTCCTTTCTCAACTCCAAAGATCTTTTCCAACATGTCACATTCCCCACGCGTTCATCCTCTTCTACGGCTAATATCCTCGATCTAGTCATTACCACCAAAGATCTCCCAGTCTCAAAAATATCTAAACACAACTACAAGAAATGCAATGTCAAAGCCCTTAACGCCTACCTAGCCTCTTACGATTGGGATCTAGCATTCAGTACCCACTCCTCTCCCTCCTCCAAATACTCATTTTTCATAGAACTTCTCTCCCAGCCTATTCTGAGACACACTCCTTTGTCTCAAGCCCACAAACCATATCGCCCTTCCAATCTGATAAACAAGCTCCGCCGTACTCGCCACCGATATGCCGTTCTTCTGAATTCAGCCTCCTCTCACTCTTCCCAAATTTCCAAACTTAAGTACCTTCTGACCACTATCAAACAAAAACTGAAAACGTACAACTTCCGCTCAGAATCATTAATCCTTTCTGCTCCCCATTCTCGTGCTGCCCGCTATCTTATCAAAAAGAGAGTCCGGGTCATGTCCTCTGTTCCTCCCTTATCCATCAATAACCGCCTCGTCAGCTCCAATTCCGAAAAAGCCACCATCTTTGCTCAAACCTTCGCCAAAAATTTTTCTCCAAATAATTCTCTCCCTCACCTATCTTCTCTTCCTTCGCTGCACCCAGTTTCAACTTCCGTCTCAGAAATCTTTCCTCCGTGGTTGATTGAAAAAACATCTAAAAATCTGTCCCTCGCTGCGGCTACTCGTCTCACCTTGCCAACTACTTCATCCTAAAGAACTGTGCCACATCCTTAGCTCTGCCCCTCTCCATCATCTTCTCCGACTCGCTCCAAACCTCAAAAGTGCCCGACTCGTGGAAACATGCGACGGTCATTCCAATACCAAAAAAAGGTTCCCTGTCCTCTCCAGAAAACTACAGACCCATATCTTTGACTGACCCCTTCGCTCGCCTATTCGAAAGAGTCATTTGTGAATACATCAAATTACACTTTTCACATAAATTCAGTCAAAATCAGCATGGTTCTCTCGCCTACCGCTCATGCACAAGCTCATTAGTCCATTCCATATCTTGCTACAAATCTTCTCTTTCCAGTAATAACACTCTGGACGTCATCTTCTTTGACTTCAAGAAAGCTTTCGACCAAGTTAATCACCAACTTCTACTACATAAACTGGCTCTTTTTGGCATTCCCCACATTTTTATTGATTGGTTCTCGAATTTCCTTTCCGGTCGTACATTTTCCATGAAAATCGAAGAGTTCACCGATACGTCTATTACTCAAATACCTTCAGGTGTTCCGCAGGGTTCAGTCTCTGGCCCTCGTCTGTTCCTCATATATATTAATGACTTATTGCTCGATCTCGCACGCATCCCTTCCCTCCATGTCTCCGCATTTGCCGATGACATAAAAATATATTCCTCTAACCCTCCTGCCATCCAAAATGGTATAGATCTTATTGAAAACTGGGCTTCAACTAACTCTCTTCCTCTTGCTCATACTAAAACGGCTCTTCTCCGACTCGGACCAAAAAATGCATCATTCCCATACTCCATTGCTGGTCAACCTATTGAAACTTCCAAATCAGTTCGGGACCTCGGTCTCATCACTGATTCATCACTAAACTTCAAATCCCACATTAACAAAACTGTAGCCTCCGCTCTCCTGCGTACTAAGCAACTTCTGAAATCCTTCAAGTCAACCTCCCCACAGTTCTACATTTTCCTTTTCAACTGCTACGTTTTACCCATTATTGAATATTGCTCTGTAGTCTACTCACCTCCTCCTGCTTCTAAATTATCGTTATCGCTAGAAACTCCTCTCCGATTCTTCACCAGGAAAATCTGTCAACGCTGCAACATAACTTATTCCTCCTATTCCGACCGTCTAGCCCAACTTAATCTCTTCTCATTACGCCATCGTAGACTCAAATCCCAGCTCCTCCTTCTATACAAATTCCTAAGCGGTACCTCATACTTCCCACACCTAGATTCGTACATCCGGTTTTCCTCCTCCACCCGTCGCCCTATGAACCTTATTTGTATTAAACCCAAGTCCTCTGACTTTTTTTCCCACACCATTCTCATCTGGAATGCCATTACTTCCCAAACCTCATATTTTCTCTCCCCTTCCGAGTTCTATACCATAATTTCGACTAGTATTACACGCTATTAGAGCTCATTCTTTACTCGGAAACCTCTTTTCCCCGCTTTGCCATCTTTCTCAATGTATAATGCTTTCTATTTATTCCCCTCATACCGGTCATTCTTTTATTTGTTGCCCCTCATCTCTCACTTTCACACACCCTTTGAATGGTCTCGTGAGGGACTCATTCTCAGCCTCTCGCCCCATTTACTGATAATTTTCAATAAGAATAAATACAATACAATCCGGGTTACAGTAGTATTTTCAGTGCTCAAAGGGTAAAAACCACAAATTTTTTCTATTTGAACGTAGAAATTCAAACTATTTTTAGTGAAACGTTAGTCTGGTGTTATCTTGAAATTTCATAGTTTGGAGAACTTTTGGACCGAGATAGCACAACATACGTCCGTTTTTCATTAAACTTTGAGAGAAAATATTTTTTTTTTCAAAATTAGGTTCATGCTCATTGTTTCATCATCATATTAATATAGTTTGGTAAATGGACAATATTATTTTTTATCAGTTTTTTTCAACTTTACAGTTTCTCCCGAAATTCAATGAAAAAAAGGAGATTCCTTGATATATCTCGGTCGAAACGATTTTCAAGTTTTGAAATTTCAAAATAAAATCAAACTAACGTTTCACTACGAAAAGTTTGAGTTTCAACCATCGAATAGAACAATGTGGCTTTTTTTTGCTCTCGGAGCACATGCAATACTACTGTAACACGAATCCAGATGTAAAACTTTTGCACTTGCTTATTTTATATTTTCGCGTATTTGTCTTTTGATTTTGGTTTTTTGGTTCCCAGTGAATGAAGCTTTTGATCTCAAATTGGAGAAATCAGTTGAAAAAGTTTGGAGTTCCGAAAAAAGAACAGGTCAATTCAAACCAATTCAAACTAATGTTTCGATTTCGAAACCGAGAGATTTCTAAACAATTTGAGAAATTAGTTTTTTCCATAGTTGTCAAGGCCCGGGCCGGTAAAAAATTTTCAAGGCCCGGCCCGGCCCGAAGGCCCGGCTTCAAAAAATGACCCTTTTTTTCCACATTTTTTTCCGAAATTTTTTCAATTTTTCATCGAAAATGGGTCAATTTTAGACTATTTTTCTGAGTTTCTTCTAATTCTGAACGATACTCGAAAATTTGACTTTTTCGCGAAAAAATTCAAAAAACTTTCAAAAAATTTCAAAAAATTTGAAAAAAATTGAATTTTTGCCTTTTGCGCCATTTTGCCCGGGCCTTCGGGCCGGGCGCTGATTTCGCTGACAAGGCCCGGCCCAGCCCGGCCCGGGCCGGGCCTTGACAACTATGGTTTTTTCCATTACACCTAAAAATACAAAAAAATTTTATTCAAAAATGTTAAGGTGAAATCAAGACATTTCTACAATGCCCTGATTTCAAAACGTCCGGTGTTGATGTGTATAATGTCAGAACAATCAATCATCGAAGAAAAATGACATTTCAAGACTGTTTCATCCAGAACCGCTGTTTTCACAGTCTTTTATGACAGAATGCAATAAATGAAGTCCAGGTTCGGGTGGGATATAGGTTTATTAGGACAATAGGTATAGACATTAGAGAGGAGATCATGGATCTTGATGGTCGAGGGGAAGCCTCGAGATAAGGATTTGAGGGTATTTATAGTCCTGGTGGAATGTGGAGGCGGGGATGCAGAATCAGCCGGGTGGCGAGAGAGTGTTTCAGCCGCGGAGGGCACGGTGCGTGGGCTCCTGGAGGCGGTGATGGAATGTCGGCTGGGCTCGAAGGGCATCCGGAGAGATCATGAGGGAGGATGCGGAGACGGAGAGAGCAGGCGGATGAGAAGGGCCTGTAAGACGGAATGGTTAGAAATAGTATTGATATGTAAGAGGGTCTCAGAGATCTGTCCTGGACAGTCTCTGAGGAAACCTAATCCTTTCTAGTTTGGATGCCTTCTGGAATGGAGGAGATAGTGTGCTCTTCCCGGAGAGGGAAAAGGCAATATCTGAGCCCTTCCCAGATGACGAATAGTTCCGGGTTTGATCCCGGGAAATGTGACGTCATGGGACTAAGATACAGGCAAATCCTAAGGAATATGAATATTCCTTACAATGCAACATCCTTTTTTATTAGGTTTTCTTAATTTTAAAGTGCCCTTTGACGTTATAGCAATTTTGGAAAAGTTTCAACACCCCCCCCTCTCTACCCTCTCGGATTTCACCATCCTGGTCACATGACCCCCTTGTCCCATCACTATAGGGACACTATGCAACCATTCAAATGTTGTCAAGCGACCACCAGTGCGTTGCTCATCGAATATTCACAAGACACCAGCCATCTCCACTTTTTCTCTTTTTTTGTATTTGCTTATTTTCCCGTCTGTTACAACAAACTATGGAGAAGCTTCTTCTAATTTCTCTGATGATTCTGATGACTGCCACGTCATCAGTGTCATCTATCAAATGCCACCAATGCGGTGGCGCTGAGAAGATACCGGGATTTGCAAAGTCAGCGTTGAGCAAGCTGAACATCACTATTGACAGTGTAAGTCGAAATTTTATGGGTCCTGTGTCCTAACTTCCCAAATTCCAGCTTTTTGGAGATTGTAAGAAGACTTCTGGAAGCGACATGTGCTCTAATGGAACTTTTTGTCTTAAGAGAGCTAGTGAGTTCAATTTTTTTTCGAATTAAGAAAAAAAAGCGTTTTTAGAAGTCTACCAAATCGGCTACAGTGGTGTCAACCTGAAATGGACTACTTATACCAAGGTGAGTACAGTGGTTTTATTTTTCGTATATTATTCATTTGATTCTGTTCATTTCAAGCTCAAAATGAAGCTTGTAGCTTGAAAATTTAAAATGTTACAGATTTTCGAAACATTTCGAAATTTTCTGAACAATTTCTAAATTTCTGGTAGACATCATAACTCGTTAATTTCTTGCTCAGAAACATTGAAACACATATATTCGGACTCCACACGTTGTCCGCTTTCAGAAAAGTATAATCATGCCTAGGAATGAATCACTTTGAGTCCCACCACGAAAACTACAGTAACCCGGAATCTTTTCTATGTAGCGTAACTCCTCAATTTTTGACTCTAATCTTTTGAAAATATAGTTTTGTTTTAGAGTCAATATGAGCGGAAACTAATGAACTACTCTAGAAAACTACTATACTAACAAGAAATACAGTACTAACTCCGGGTTACTGTAGTTTTCGTGGTGAGACCCAAACCTAGCCATGAATAAACATTACTGAATGCTCTAAACACATTGAATCTAATCCCAACCTCAATATTCGTTTCCAGGGCTGCGCGACCCTCCGCGAGGATAACAATCAGATCCCCACCAACCAATGCTATGAGTTGGGACAAGTCAGCAACTCCACCTCGGGATATACTGCGAAACGCGTCGATTGCTACTGTCAAAAGGATTTCTGTAATTCTGCAATGAGTCAAGGATCGTTGATAAGTGCTGCGATGGTTTTATTGGCTAAGATTTTTGTATAATTCTGTACTAATTTACTTACTCCTGAGAATCATTATAATAAAATAAATATTTCATTGTTAAAAGAAGACAGTTCCAATCTGAAAGATATCAACTTTTGCCTTTTTCAGTTGAAAATGTCCAACTTTGAAAGTGTGTCATGTTATCAGTGATTGTCCCATCAAGTAAATTTTTAATGGATCGTACAAATCAAAAGTAGAGCTCCATTTTTGTAGTTGACAACTTCTCTGTACGGGCAATTCCTAGCAAGTTACATATCGACAAAGTAATTTCTTCCCCAAATCGTCCCATTTCAGTGCAAAATTGTGCGATTTTTGATCTGTCGAGTTAAAATGACCATAACGCTCTAGGGAATGGCTGTACAAAACAGTTGTCAACTACAAAAATGAAGCTCTACTTTTGTTCTGTATGGTTAATTAAAAAAAAAGACTAGGTGCAATAATCAGAATCTCCATGATACACTCTCAAAGTTAGGGCTTTATTTTGAATTGTGGACAAATAGTGAAATGAATGAATAAATGAAATACAATTTGACTCCAAAAGCGCTAAATTATAATTTTTGAAAACTGAACTTAATAATTAACCGGAACAATCGAAGGTTGTTGAGTTGTCCTGGCCACTCCCAGTGATCTCTGAGATGACTCATTACTAACAATATGAGTTCTCCTCCGAAACACTCCAAGTATCACAATTCGATATGGTTGATGTATAAAAACCATTGCAATAGTGGATACTACTCCATGAATAGACCAAGTGATGATAGCACAGTTCATATAGGCTTGATTGTAATAGTTGAAGAGAACTGATCTCGCACAATAGAGAAATGGGAATAGAATAACGAAAAAGGGGACACCGACTTGGATTGATAAGGCGATAAAGAATTTTTTCTGCATTTCAAACGTTTTTCGAGACATTCTCCCAGATTTCAGTTGTTTTAGGATACTCCAAGTGAGGGAGAGACAAAATGTGACAATTTCTAGAACACTGAAAGTGGTGCTTGAAAAACAGACAATAAATGGATAAGTGATATCGTCGGTCATCACGAAAATGGGCGCATCATAGATTTGAGGGTGGAGACATGGTAACCTTAGGAACACTTGTTTCAGGGCGATTTCCTGGTTGGGGACGTTCATTCCTAATGGGATAACTATGAGAATGACACCAACGTAATGGATTATGAGCCAGATGGCGCGGAACTTTTCCCAGATGAAGTTACCGCGCATCGAGCAGATCACGAAGAAACGGTTTTCGAATAGAGCGATGATGGAGAGACACATGACTGTAAGGAGGATAATATTGAGCAGTGCTCGGAGCTGAGAAAACGCTGATTCCAAATATATATTCAATTTTTACCCTCAAGGCCAAGTATTCGAGAAAAATGAGGTCAAAGTTCGGAAAAAAATGATAGATTATTTTCACCGTGTACTCCTCGTGGACAAGCTCAAAACTATTTTGCTACCGCTTTTCTTAAATTTTTTATATGCTTTCTTCAGTTTCCATACTTTTGAAGCGTACATAGTCTAATCGGTGTGCTACGGCAAGATTTTCCTAAGCTCCGCCTACTTCTTACAGCGCTTTGTTAAACATTGCCGCAAAAAGTGGGCGGAGTGTTGGAGGAACCGTGCCGCTGAAAAATTGTCTGTTCACATAATAATTATGAACATGACTGATTTAAATTAATTGTTATATATATATATATATATATATATATATATATATATATATATATATTTTTTTTTTAATTTGTCACCTCAAAATTCCAGCTGTCTCAGAAACGTCTGTCATTAACTTTACATAATAAATATGAATTAAAATCTTGAGAGTTTGCGGAAAGATCAATAAAATTTCAAAGCTTTTGTGAGAAAACAACAAAAAATTCAAGGAAATTTGTAAAATACAGCCAAGACACCTCAAGTAGAAGTATCAAAGTATCTCAGCTTGTCCAAGAGGAGTACACGACGGGCATTTGGTTTTTTGTTTGAAAATTCCCGATTTTCAAATAAAAAACTACAAAAGTGAAACAAAACTTTGTCCGAAGTGCCCTTTAGAAATGTCTCTTTTTCTCTGAGTCTCTCAATTTCGCACACTATTTTCTTTGGTTTCGGTAGAGCGCGGTTGCAAGAACTGTGCCTAGCCAAACTTACACCCAAAAACCGCGACAAACAGCAAAGATTGGTATAATATAGGAATATTAAAGTATCTAAGGATACCCAATGGAAATCCAGCCACCGCAGGCACCAAAATAAACGGAATACCCAAAAAACTCAACAACACATCGAGTACAACCGTCCAACAGTGGAACTGCAGCATATGCCACTTGACTGATTTCATTTGTTCCGGAGTCTTCATTAGAATACAATACATTCCGAAACTGTGGATGGGGAAGGAGAATACTGTGATGATGTGGAGAGCGAGGGTCAGGAAATCGGGGGAATCAAAGTAGTTGGCTGGGACACATGTGAGATTCATTTTTTAGCAAAATGAGTGTAGCAGTGCCTGAAATATTCAGAGAAAAATAGAAAACTACGCAGGAGCAAAATCACCTGTCTTGAAAAAGTGGGCAAGTCGCATCAAGCTGTTGAATATTGGTAACATATATGTAGCGATTATGAAGGTAACAGTTTTGAAAAAGCTGATAACTATAAAACTATTTTTTATTTTTTATTATTATATTACAATCAAATAAATGTTGTCCAATATTACTTGAGTGCTATCAATAGTAACAGCAAGCCTTATAATTGAGTTCTTCTCCATGAACTTTCTTGAGGTAGTGCTCGCCACAATTATAACAAATGAGACACTTTCCTTATCCGGTATTAACCCTTTACTAATCATTTTCTACTTATAATTATGTACTACAGATAACTATGACAGGATGGAAAAGGGGATAGTGTTGTCAGTTTGACGCCTCTGGCATACAACCTGTCAACTTGACGGCCCCATAATTCCGGGTCACGCCGATTTTCCCAGAAAATCCCCCAAAATTATAGTTCCAACCCGTCTAGTCATTTATCTCTTCTCTTCCACTTCTTTTTCCCCTTTTGTTCTACTCAAAATGGTCAACTCTACCGATTTCTATCGCCTAATGCAACTCTAATGCGGTTCCTCGGGTATTTCTTCCAGTTTTGAAACATCTAACTTTTTCCTCTACACTTTTATATGCAATGCAAGTGAATAATGTGTTAAATTATATAACTAAGACGATCTCCGGCACTTGTCAGTTATATAATTAACCAGACGGAGAGCAGGTGCATTATCCGCTCATCTATGCAATTAGCACATCACTCACATCCATTGCCACAGTGAATCAATATCTCTCCTGCCCCTATTTGCTCCTACTCTTCTGTCTTCATATTTTTGCCAACCTAGGCCTATTTTTCAACAAATGGAAGAACAACGGTATGGATTTTATTATAAGTTTTTTATAGCCTGTCATAAAACGTTTTTCAGTGAAAATGCGGGCAGATTTCCACTCCAAAAACTACCATGGTTGGTAACAGCTCAAATCATCAGGTCGATGGAGACATGGGAACAGTAAGTGGTGTATGACATTTGTGAAAATTTGCAAATTATATCAATTTCAAGCGGAAAATTATCAAATTAGTCTGTGATTTAATCGAAAGCGTTAAGATCTCATCAAGAACTGGCCTAATTTAACAAATAGTTATTTTCAGATGAGAATAGCTTTGAATTGGTTACAATCATTGAATTTCAACCCGTATTTCCTAAAAAAAAATGACAAAAATGTTGAAAATAGGTTAAAAAATTGATTTTGCCCGAATTTCAGAAAAAATCAATAGAAATCGTTCGAAAATTTCCTTTCTTGATAGAAATTCGGATCAAATATCGATTTTCCGACTCATTTCCAGCATTTTTTAATCATTTTTTCTGAAAAGTCAGGTAAAAATTCAATAATATGAACCAATTCAAAGCTATTTTCAGCTGAAAATTACTATATACCAAATTTGCTCAGTTCTTGATGAGATCTTAACATTTTCGATTGGTTTGCAGATCAATTTTATCATTTTCAGCTTGAAAAATGATTTCACAATTTGGATGATTACTCTTAATGAAAAAAAATAAGATTTTTTTGTTAGAAAGACTTATAATTGTATTATTTTTTCAGAATCCGTCTATGCCTAACTTCCAACAAAATGGAAATTATTACAAGAAGTGTCAAACTCAGACCAATGCACTACGAGTGCTACTTTTATGAAACAAAATTACTTTTTGCAAGTGCCTCAAAACCATCAAACACTTATTTCTTCGGACATTATCAACCAGGAGAACCACGGGAGACTTTAATAACAGATGAAGAAATGTCAAAGTGGATGGGGCCAACAGATGGAATTGATTTGGAGAAAACGATAAGGGTCTTCGATAGAGTTATTTCTATTATTCCTTCGAATTTCATTTCTGTCGTTCTGTACCCACCTGACATCAGCATCACAACACTCCAGAACGTGTTCTCTCACCCAGTAATCAAACATTGCGGCAAGATATTTATAGATGGAAGAGGAATAACAACAACTTCAGAGTTTTTGGACTATGTACTGAATACGGCGTCACGATTGAGGCATTTGACACTGCTGAACACAAATCCTCCATACGGTTATTATCATGAGAAAGTGAGTTTCCAATAGTGACTTAACTCTTTCAATGTGGAAAAAATGAGCGTTGTGTTCAGTGTTAGCTGAACCTTTCTGGAAAACATACAGACTTTTGGAGTGTCCATATTTTTCTACACACACAGTCTCCCACGCTGCCAAAAAGAATTAACTTGAGACCGATTTTTTCACGTTTTTATTCAATTCTTTTAATTTTTGCACTGAAAATGCAGTATTTTTGGGTTTTCAGACATCGCAATGGATGAAAAAAGATCCCATCCGACAAAATTGTTTAAATTAAATTCTATTGTTATATCGTTAGGTGGCAGGAGAGTGGAGTATAAATAACTATTTATTTACATAAGGAATAACCGACAACTATTAGTTCTCTCGGCTTATATGGGCAGATCTTCTTGCCACGTGTGACCTCAGGGTTAGACGTTCACTAGGCTAGGCCATTGCTAGTTCACGCCACAACATATATCTTATAAGCCAAAAAACCTGGATATTGGTAAGAAATAGACTTTTTCGATAGAGAAAAACCGATTTTCAAAAAAAGGAGATTTTCAGCCATTTCATCCAATAATTATTTTCCCAAAAATTATAACAGTTTTAGAACATCTTAAAGTACATTTTCTGCAATTTTTGTTCGAAAATGTTTTTTGCCAAAAAAGTGATACTCGCTTTTACGAAAATTGGTTTTTCTCTATCAAAAAAGTCAATTTTTAGGCTCATAAGATAGAGAATTCAATTTTACACAATTCTGTCCAATGGGATCTTTTTTCATCGATTGCGACGTCTGAAAACCCAAAAATACTGCATTTTTAGTGCAAAAATTAAAAGAATTGAATCAAAACGTGAAAAAATCGGTCTCACGTTTCTTGGAGTACTTTTTGGCAGTGTGGGAGACCGTGACTCATTCCAAAAACATATTCGCAGACTCCCGGAATCACTTTATAACATTGAAAATTTCAGATGTTTCGAATCGAAAAATTTGAATGTACGTCTTCCGAATGGATAAGCATCGAAACCCTGCTCCGAATGAAACATTTCGGCCCTTTCAATATGGGAAAAACTCGGCTCAGCTATGCAGACTTGAACAGATTCTTGAAGTACTGGGTCCACAGTGAAGTTGATATGTTTCATAACTTTATTTATATTGAAATGGAGGACGATATCCCGGAAGATGTGTTGTTTGATGGAATCGTACGGTTGAAATCGAACTATTTTAGAACAATCTCATATTTCATGTAAGTATCATTATCTATTTTATTATTTTATAATCAAATTTTCAGAAAAGCCGACTCAAAACAACAGCAGAGATACAGATCAATACTTAATATTTGGTACGATCCGCCAAAATTGAAGCTCACCGCATGGTCACCGGATCAACACTGGCAGAATAGAGCAGGAGAAGCTGATTCGTTTCAAGGAGAGTATGCGGCATTGAGAGTTGTGGAAAGAAGGAAAGAATTGGAGAAACGAGTAGTAACTCGATACGGGAATATCAAACTCAAAATAAGAGAGTTGAATGAGCAATTGGAGCAGTTGCAGGAGGAGTTGGATTTTACGATTGATGAATGAATTCAATTTTTTTTCTATTGATACCACCTGTACAGTACCGTCCAAAAGGTTGTAAACTTTTTGCCGTTTTCAATGGAAATTGGTCAACTTTAAGAGGGTGTTACGGTATTACTAATTGTCCCACATAGTAAAATGTTTTATGGATCCTACAGATCAAAAGTAGAGCTCTATTTTTGTAATTGACAACTTTTTCGTACGAACACTCCCTAGGTAGTTATGGTTATTTTAAGACGAGAGCTCAAAAATTGCACTATTTTCCACTGAAACTCACGGATTTGTGGGAGAAATTACTTTGTCGGTGTGTAACTTGCTAGGGAGTGCCCGTACAAAAAAGTTTTCAACTATAAAAATAGAATTCTAGACTTGGTCTGTTTGATCCCATAAAAATCTACTTGATGGAACAATTAGTATTACCGTAACATACTCTCAAAGTTGGCCAATTTCAACTGAAAACGACCAAAGTTTACAACCTTTTGGACGATACTGTTCATAACATACAATGACATTCATAAAAATAGAATTGAAGTCCAGAAAAATGTTGATTACAATTTTATTCAATTCACTTGTTGACGTTGTTGCTCCACTTTCATTGCACTTTCCTATTTACCGAGTCCCATGATATGCATTTTATCAATAAATTTCACTATTAATCGCCCCATCTCGTCGTACTCTATATTTAATTAATCCCACTTTGATAGCTCTTTTTGTCTTATGTTAGGTATTTAATGTTCCGCTTAACCCTATTTGATGCTTATAATTTACTTGTGATCGTATTCATTAAATATATAAATAATTATGGTCATACTTGTCATGGGGAGCGACATTTCCCCGAAAAGAAGGTCTTTTTCAGCAGAAATTCTTGAAAAAGTATTTTTGATGGGCGTTCTGTGCAAAACTTCGATTATATTGACGAATTTAAGTAATTCCGCAGTGAATTTACTAGGTAAGGCCTCCAGGTGACCGTGGAGTTAAGTTACAATTTTTTCCAATTTTCGCGTGTTAAAAACGCTGTCTTCCCGAACTTTGACCTTGTTTTCATCAAATACGAAGCCTCGAGGGCAAAAACTGAATATGTATTTGGAATCAGCGTTTTCTCAGCTTCCCAATGATATAGGTCACATGCCATAACTCCACGGTCAACTGGAGGCCTACCCCAGTTAGTGATAAAAAGTACTTATTATTTCCCTAAAAAGGACTAGTATGATAGTAACATCCGGGGTATAGCGAGCTAAGTCCTCACCGTTTTTGAAGATAAAGACATAGCCGACACCAAAACAACTTCAGCTTCTATGGCAACGCTCCAAATCCTCCGCTATAATTAGTATAAGCAGAGAGGAGGCAGGTGCATCGAGCCGCCATTTGCTACATACTCATTTTCACCGCAGCCCTTCATCCTATTCGTTTCGCTCATTTTTGATAAAATGGAAGAACAACGGTAAGGATTTTGATTATGAGTGTTTAGTACCTCACGTAAAATGCTTTTCAGTGAAAACCGTGGTTTCCCAATACAAAAGCTGCCATGTTTGGTAACTTCTCGAATTATCAGGTTGATGGAGACATGGGAGCAGTAAGTGGTGCATATTATTCTGATAGTTTCAGAAATGTTATCATTTCCAGAATCCGTCTATGCTTAACTTCCAACAAAATGGAAACGATTATAAGAAGTGTCAATCTCCCACCAATGGTGTATGGATGTTATTTTAGGGACTACTCAGTCATTTCAATTGGCGTCGATAACCAGTGTACGTTTTTTCACTGTGGTTCAGAGGTTCCGGAAGAAATAATAGAAAATGACTTAATCAGAGAAGAATTATCAAAGTGGTTAAAGCCAACTGACTCAAATCAGTTGGACGTGATGCTCAGCCTCTTCGAGAAGGTTTTTCCCATAATACCCCAAAGCTACATGGACGTACATCTAGCGCCTGCAGAGATGAGGACTTTGTCTATTCAAGACGTCATCTCTCGTCCAATAATCAAAAGTTGTGAAGAGATACAGATTTATGGTGGCAGAGAAATATCATCAGAGGATTTGAATTGTATTCTGGACACAGCTTCATGCTTGAAACGATTGAAACTTACGAACACAAGTCCTCCATACGGCTATTATCATGAAAAAGTGAGTTGGCTACTAAGATTTTTTCACTGAAACATGTTTTCAGTTATTTCGAATCGCTGAGTTTGAATGTCCTTCTTCCGAGTGGATGAACATTGAGTTTTTGTTAGCAATCAAAAACACTGGCGCATTGATCATTGATGAGAATCGATTCAACTATGCAGACTTGAACAGATATCTAAAGTGTTGGGTGCGCAGTGAAATCGATTTGTTTGATACGTGTCTGCTTATCAAAATTGAGGAAGATATACCAGAAAACGTGCTATTCGACGGCATCACGCGGTTGAATTCTAACCGTTTTGGTTTACCTGTATATTTAATGTAAGTATCGTTATCTATTTGGGTTTTAGAAAAACCCAACTTTTCAGAATAGTCGACATAAATCAACAGCAGAGGAACAAACCAGTACTTAGTATTTGGTATGAGGAGCAAACATTGAAGCTCTCTGCATGGTTACCGGATCATCATTGGCAGAACCAAAAAGGAGAAGGAGAGTCTGTATCGTTTGAGGGAGAGTATAATGCATTGAGATTTGTGGAAAAACGGATGGAATTGGAAGAAACATTGAAGGAGAATTATAATGATGAAAAAATCCTAAATAAGATTAGAGAGTTAAATGAGCAGTTGGAGCAGTTGCAGGATGATTTGAAGTTTACCATAACTGAATGCATTTAATGTTCCTTTCATGAAAATATAATTGAAATCAAGGAAAATGTTGACAAATGTTTTCTTGTTATATTCAGTGCTATTTTTTCATTTACCAAATCCCATTTTTACATTGTATTCAACAACTTCTTATAAAACAAATTATTTTGTTAATGACTTTTTTACCATTGAGTCATAATTTGAGCAAAAAATAGATAAAATAAATAATTAATTTTTATCTTCAGTTCCCCATAAAGTAATTTAAGCAACCCACTCTTTCTTTCATATTTAATGAATTTCAGTAACCACTTTGAAACGATTGGAAATCCACTGATTGATTGAAAGAAATTGTAGATCCTGGTCAAAAGATGAAATTTTTCAATTTGGTGTGTTTTATATCTTAACTTCGGAAACCTAATCCGTTATACTAAATAGTTCCAAGAGACAGCATGAGACATTTATCCAATTTGTGTCTCTCCCAACCACCAGTTTAATCCGGGTTTTCACTAATGACCTGAACCGGGAGTGAGAGCAGGTGCTCTTTCTCACGCAGGCAGCTCATTGCAACCAGGTCCACATTTTCCCTCTTTTCCTCTACCTCCTAGACGCCTTTTGTCTAAAAGATTCTAAAATTCGAGTATGGAAGAGCAAGAGTAAGTTATATTGATTGTTGTTCAGTAGTTTTGATTACCTTCATTTAGAGAAGTCAAGCAGTTTTCACTGCTAGCGTTGCCGTGGCTAGCAATTAATCTAGTTATAAGATTGATGGAGACATGGGAGCAGTAAGTGATCGTTTATTAGTAAAAAAGGCTGAATATGTGTTAGTAGCCTTCTTACTTGGTGTTTTCCTCGATCAGAGTGCTTCCCTTATATTTTGGAAAACTTTTTTCAAGCATTTGTTATGTTATTTGGAAAAAAATAATTAATGTTCCCTTCAAAAGCATTGCAAAATAATAATAAATTCAAATTTTCCGTTGAACAGATAGGCCAGGGCTTATTTTTATCCCAATCTCAATGGTAGTTGTCCAGTGGTTTAGAAATTGGACTCTGGCCATGTAAAAGGTTTTTGGCACTGTCAACATTTTTTTTATCGTGGACATCAGAATTTCTTGGGAGAATCCGCATGCAACCAACATCAAAATTCTAGTTCTAGATCACTTCTATTCCAGTGTTCGTCTATCTCTGACTTCGAACAAAATGGAGAATACCATCAAACGTGTTAACATCAAATACAGGTCTCACACATGTCATATAAGGGATAGAAGCTCTGGTATTTCAATCGGTATCGCCCATATGTCCGTTTTCTGTGGAACAAGACCCACATTCACTGGAGAACATTGCTTGACTAGGAAGGAGTTGTCCAGATGGTGGGGACCCAAGGATACAACTGATTTCAAGAAATTGATGAAAGTTCTCGAAAAGATAATTTACATATTTCCTTGTAATCACCTTGTATTCTGCTTTTATCAAGAGAAAATGATAAGGACAAGAATTCGGACGGTTCTCTCTCATCCGATGTTCCAAAAGTGTGATTTACTTGGGGTTGTCGAAGGAAAAATCACAGCGAAAGAAATGAACTACATATTAGATGCGTTCACATCAAACGAAACTGAATCGCGTCACTTGAAACTGGAGGATATACAGCTTCCCTATGGTTATTTTCATGAAAAAGTGAGTTGGTTTACTAGAAAAGTTTTTCCAGTCATAGGGGAGTTATAGGATGTGTTGTGTATTATTAAAAAGATGAGAAAACGCCAATTTCAAACATATATTCAGTTTTTGAAATTGAGAACTAGTATTTGAGAAAAGCAAGAACAAAGTATTGACCCCTGAGGGCAGACTTGCAAAATATCGACCCGGCTCGGCCCCACTCGGTCCGTCGGCGCGGCCCGGAGCAATTTTTCACAAAATGTTTCAATTTTTTTGAAATTTTCATCAAAAATAGCCGAAAACCCTTATACTCTTGTGTTTTATCGGTATGTAAAACCATTGCCGAAAAATCGACTTTTTTGCAAAAAATCGAAACATAACCTAGACTTGTCCCAGCCCATACCGAACCAAATTCCGATATTCCTTGACCCGAACTTTGAACATCGAAACTTTGTACCAAAGTTAGAAAATTTCCAGATTTTGTTTTCGAAAAAGGGTGAATTGTCAGTTATACTTCAGAATTCAATCAAAACCGGTTATATATTAAGAATTTAGACTTTTTTAAATGTAAAACACCAAACCTGTACTTTTCCTCACAGAACACCACAATACTACCACCCATACCATCCCCTTAATAATGAGTCTCCAGAGCGGTCAAAGCTTCGATCAAGTTTTCTTGAATACCAGGCTACGAGGACTAAAACTGAATATATATATCTGAAAAACGCATTTATATTTTATTTATAATAAAATCCAGCGTTTTTCTTTCAGATCTTCCAATTCGGTGGTTGCACTTATTATTCTGCGGACTGGATCACTATTGAGACATTGCTCACCATAAAAAACTGTTATGATTTGGAAATTGGGGAGAACTGGTTGACCTATGCAGACATGAACAGATTTTTGAAGTATTGGGCTCAAAGTGAAGTTGATATGTTTGATGATTATTTGAATATCAAAATGGAGGAAGATATACCGGAACATGAATTGTTTGATGGAATCACACGGTTGAACTCGTCGCGTTTTCGTTCTCCTACTTATTTTGTGTAAGTTTAGTGATTTTGTGCACTTTTTAACTCTCAACTTATTCAGAATGGCAAACTTGGCACAAAATCAAAGAGAGCGACAAATGCTTGTTATTTGGTATGAAGAAAATAAATTGAAGCTCACAGCGTGGTCACCAGAAGACAATTGCCAGGATACAGATGGAAAGGACGTGTCTTATCAAAAAGAGTTTGATGCGTTGAAAGATGTGGAGAAGAGGAAGGAATTGAAGAAGAAGTTGGAGGAAAACAGTCCTGATGAAGAGATAAAGAAAGAAATCAGAGAGTTGGATGAGAAACTATTGGAATTTGAAGTCAGAGGAGAGTTCAGCATAATCGAGTCAGTTTAAATAATTATTACCTTTTATTAAGATGTGTTTCAATAAATTAATGTTTACTTTCTCAACTTTCGTGACCCAATCCGTTATAATAAATTGTAGCAAGAGACAACATGAGAAATTTATCCAATTTGTGGTTATCCCAACCAATTTAATCCGACTTTTCACTAATGACCTGAACATGGAGGCAGAGCAGGTGCACTTTCTCACGCAGGCAGCTCATTGCAACCAGGTCCACATTCTTCATCTTTCCTTCTGCCTCCTAGACATCTTCTGTCTAGAAGATTCTAAATTCTGAGAATGGAAGAGTAAGAGTAAGTTGTATCGATTGCTGTTCAGTAGTTTTGATTACCTTCATTTAGAGAAGTCAAACAGTTTCCGCTGTTAGCGTTGCCGTGGCTAGCAATCAATCTAGTTATACGGTTGATGGAGACTTGGGAGCAGTAAGTGATTGTTTATTTGAAAAAAAAGCTGAATATGTGTTAGTAACCTTCTTACTT
Organism: Caenorhabditis latens; assembly: GCA_002259235.3. Classification (NCBI taxonomy): domain Eukaryota; kingdom Metazoa; phylum Nematoda; class Chromadorea; order Rhabditida; family Rhabditidae; genus Caenorhabditis; species Caenorhabditis latens. The sequence goes on from CM056093.1 coordinate 1,184,944, forward strand.
GGTGTTTTCCTCGACAAGAGTGCTTCCTTGACATTTTGAAGAACATTTTTTCAAGCGATTTTTTTGTTATTTGGGGAAGAAAAATTAATTTTCGTTTTAAAAGCGTTGCAAAATAATTAAAAATTCAAATTTTCCGTTGAACAGATAGGCCAGGGTTTATTTTTATCCCAATTTCAATGGTAGTTGTCCAGTGGTTTAGAAATTGGACTTTGGCCATGTAAAAGGTTTTTGGCACTGTCAACATTTTTTTATCGTGGACATCAGAATTTCTTGGGAGAATCCGCATGCAACCAACATCAAAATTCTAGTTCTAGATCACTTCTATTCCAGAGTTCGTCTATCTCTGACTTCGAACAAAATGGAGAATACCATCAAACGTGTTGACATCAAATACAGGTCTCACACATGTCATATAAGGGATAGAAGCTCTGGTATTTCAATCGGTATCGCCCTTATGTCAGTTTTCTGTGGAACAAGACCCATATACACCGAAAAGCATTGTTTGACAAGAAAAGAGTTATCCAGGTGGTGGGGACCCAAGGATACAACTGATTTTAAGAAGTTGATGAAAGTTCTCGAAAAGATAGTTTCTATTTTCCCTTGTGATCAAATTGGATTCTACTTTCATCAAATGTTCATGAAAACGACTAGAATTCGGACGGTTCTCAATCATCCGGTGTTCAAAAAATGTGATTCACTTGGGGTTATCAGAGGGAAAGTCACAACAAAAGAAATGAATTCTATACTGGATGCTGTAACGTCTTTAGAATACTTAACACTGGACCAGTTACAACTTCCATATGGTTATTCTCATGAAAAGGTGAGTTGGAGTTATAGGATGTGTTAAATATTATTAGAAAGATGAAAAAACGGATCCGAAGCCTCGAAACTCGAAATCGGCCAAAGTTTTATTTGGTTATTCTTGAAAACCAGGCCACGAGGGCAAAAACTGAATATATATCTGGAAAACGCTTCAGATTTTTCAGATTTTTCAATCCGTTGATTGCCTTTATCATTGGGCGGACTGGATTACTATGGAGACGTTGCTCACAATGAAAAATTGTAATTATGTGGAAATTGGAGAGAACTGGTTGAGTTATACCGATATGAACAGGTTTTTGAAGTATTGGGTGCGTAGTGAAGTTGATATGTTTAATGAAAGCTTCTATATCAAAATGGAGGACGATATCCCGGAAGATGAGTTGTTTAATGGAATCACTCGGTTGAACTCTAACCGTTTAAGTTTTCCCACCTATTTTTTGTAAGTAATGTAATGTTGGGCACTTTTTTACTCTCACTTTATTCAGAATGGCGAACACAACTAAAATTCATAGAAAGAGACAAATTATTTTTATTTATTATGATGAAAAGAAGTTGAAGTTGTCAGCGTGGTCCCCAGAAGACATTTGGAAGGATATAAATGGAAGGGACATATGTCGTCAAATAGAGTTGGATGCTTTGAAAGATGCAGAGAAACGAAATGAATTGAAGAAGAAGTTGGAGGAGAATGATGATGAAGAGATAAAGAAAGAAATCAGAGAGTTGGATGAAAAACTGTTGGAATTGGAAGTCAGAGGGAAGTTCAGCATAATCGAGTCAAGTTAACTATTTTTCGCTTATAATTAAAACGTTTTTTAATGAATTAATGTTTATCATTGTTTCTACGCAAACATATATTATGCAAGAAATCTATACAAATGTATTAGCACTAAATTGAAATACGTGTCATTTACGTAAAAAATGCAAGGTAAGAGTCAGGTAACCAAGTCAGTTCTGGTATCAATCAAAACTCAAAAACATGTTTGGAATTCTCATTTCGCTAGCTTTGCAATGATATACATATAGTACCGTCCAAAAGGTTGTAAAGCTTTGCCGTTATCAGTGGAAATTGGTCAACTTTAAGAGGGTGTTACGGTATCACTAATTGTCCCACATAGTAAAATGTTTTATGGATCCTACAGATCAAAAGTAGAGCTCTATTTTTGTAGTTGACAACTTTATTGTACGAACACTCCCTAGATAGTTATGGTTATTTTAAGACGACAGCTCAAAAATTGAACTATTTTTCCACTGAAATCCACGGATTTCTGGGAGAAATTACTTTGTCGGTGTGTAACTTGCTAGGGAGTGCCCGTACAAAAAAGTTGTCAACTACAAAAATAGAGTTGTAGACTTGGTCTCATTGATCCCATAAAAATCTACTTGATGGGACAATTAGTATTACCGTAACATACTCTCAAAGTTGGACAATTTCCACTGAAAACGACCAAAGTTTACAACCTTTTGGACGATACTGTAGGTCACTTCTAATAACGTTAACTTACTGTTACGTCCAGATCAGTCCAAAGTATGCAATAGCCATAAATTTAAAAAGACTGTAACTGAATTCAGTAATAAACCGGTGCCTGTAAATTAAACCTAGAGCTTTGTTTCTGAAAAGTTGCAGCAAAGTCATTATCCCTCCAAATTGCCAGTTGCCCAATTTCAGTGGAAAATAGTGAGATTTTGAGATGATGGACTGTAAATTCTTTGGAAGGTCCCGTAGGAAAAAATTGTGAAATACAAAAATGAAGCACACAACTTTAAAAAAAACTTACAAACCTTTAAAAAGTACAAACTTTCACTAATCTCTTCCAATTTTTTCAAATCCTTCCGAACACTTTCCCCTCTCCTAAAAAAGGAAAATCATTTTCATCCCGGATTTTCTTTCTATTCAGAAAACGAATATATAATGACGCCATACCAACTGTCTCCCGTGACAGTTCTCTTTCTTCACACAGTAATTGTAGTGTGTTTTGTTCTGTTCTCCCTTTTTTTGTCGTTTTTACTGGAGAATAAATGACCGGTCTGGGGAAAGCAGCTATTTGGATGGGTATTTCCACAATTTTTCTATGTTGATCCAAGGACCTCAGAACCTTATGCCTTCCGTGATATAGGTTTTTATAGTTGTAGATTTAGAACTACTCATCAAATTTTGGAGTGAACACGTTTTTTTTTGTAATTTCTGATAATCTGAATTCGCCTGAAAGCAAGTTTTTATGTGTTCTTTACAAATCTCCCCCATTTTTCAAATTTTTGAGCAAAACAAAAGTTGTAAAAAATTACCAATCGAGATAGTAGTCTTGTATAAAAGCATCATTCAAAGTCATGTGCCGCAGCGCTTCAAACTTGCTATAGGGAGCCGCGCAGCGTGGCTCAGTGACCGAAGGTTCTGAGAGTCCTCAAGTTCGACTCTTTTTTGGGATTATAGATTTTTGTAAGCGCTGAAAACGATCCTGCCAGGAAGAATTTCGGAGAAATGGGTTGAAAATGACTATTTGGAAATTTTGAAGCTTTTTGAGAACATGGAAAAAGTTCTTGGGATACTGTGGGTACTATACCTATTCCAAAGATTTATGAGACTTTAAGAAAAGTAGAAAAATCCTTAAATATAGAATTTTCCTGTCCGAAAATTCCGGAAAAACTCTGTTTAGTTTTTTTACGGAGTCCAAAAAATTAGTTGACATTGAGTTCAATTTCGCCACTAATTTTTAAGATTAAAAAGCTTAAAATATTGATTTTGACAAGTTTTGAGAATTTCCCTAACTTCTGATTTTCTGATTTCCCTTATCACCTCTTCCTGACTAGCTTAGCTTTCTACATTCGCTGCGCCTTTAATCCGATGTTAACTTTCCGGTAGACTGAACATTCCTCTTGTCCTACAAATTCCCCTTCCGATTCCTCGTGTTCACATATATCTTGGTAGTACGCACAACTGGGTCAATGCAAAGTCATCGGAAAGACATTGGCGGGAGGCAAGACGTTTCGAAGGAGACAGTCAACCGTCTTTTGCTTTTCTTTCCGTTTTATTATTACCACCCGGCGGTTGTTTCCGTTGCAAACATTTAGTGGTGTGGTTGTTAATTGGATTATAGGTTTTAGGTGTGTTCGGGTCTCTATTATGTAAACTGATAGGGAATCCAAGATTTTTGGAAAAATCCTAATTCTGACTTTCTCAAGCCAGTTTTCACTGTCCAAATCAAATTCCCTGTCCTCAAAAACATGTATTCTTTAAAAAGGATCTCCTGTACTCAATGAGCCACGCTGGCGCCACTCCGCGGCGTCGCGCCTCTGCATGGCTCAGTGGCTAAAGGAGATGAAGGTCCCTGGTTCGATTCTTTTTAGGGTTTATAAGTTTTTGGGGCCGGGAAATTCGAATTTTTCACTGTTTTTAACCCCAGGAGCCATTTTTAGCAGGATTTCTACCTTTTTCAGCTTTCATTCCTCAATTCGCCAGTGGAGTAAAGATGCGGTTCCCTGGTTTGGTTCTTTTTGGTGTATATAGGTTTATGGAGGCGTAGATTTTAGTTTTCCCACTATTTTTTTTAGCTGAAAACTCGGAACTTCGGGTATTTTTTCAATTTAATCAATTCTCTATCCCCATCCCACTAGTCCACTTCCTCCACACCCTTTGTTATTATCTATTCTTGTGGTTACGGTCGTTCTAATCGCATTTTAATCGGTTGTTAATTGAGAGAAGATTGGAGGTGATTTGGAGAACATTTTGACATTTCGACAGGAGAACACCAGTGGAAAATAAGAAAACAAGAGAAGAAGATAGATACATACCGTTTAATGACCATCTTCTCTTTTCTATCTCTCGGGTAGATGGTATGGGGGGGGGATAAAGGAGTTTAGATTTTCAAAACATTAGAACAAACCACTCGCTGTGCTCAAAACTAGTGAAAAATTAAAAATTCACACCTGAAACTTCGAAAACAGCTCCAAGCCTGTTTCCACGGCTCCCGGAGCCATCGCCATCTCTCTCACCCACGGAACCACCGAGGCGCGGAGCCGCACTCCGTGGCTCAGTGGGTAAGCGAGCGGTTCTGAAGGTCCCAATATGATTTTTCGATCTTTTCCTGTCAAAACTTTACTTGTAAGTCAATAAAAAGCTTCTCCTCCTCTCCTTTCTTCCACACCCTTCCTTAATTCTCCCAGAGAGAACGAAATTTCACGCTTGCATAGGACGATGAGGTCACGCAATAAAGAGGGACATACAAATTGGTTGAATTACCTTTGCATGGGTATTAGAAAAGGGAAATGTACATATATGTTTGTGTTCGGAGTAAGTGACACAAGAAACTAAAGGAAAGTGACACATGTACCTGCGAATTAGGAAAAAGAAGAAGGTACATGGGTGGGAATAGGCTTGAAATTTTACTAATGACCCGGGGTGTCTCCCTTGAAATATTTCACTATTTTGTACACAAGTAGCATTTATCGTAACTAAGAAAAATTCAAATTTATAGCGGCGCTCTCTGAGGTTTAGGGAAGTTACACAACTTTTTTTGAAAATTTTCGAAAATTTTGGTGTCCTCACTTTGAAAGCTAGTAACTTATTGAGTTTTCGTGCTACCGTGATGATTTTTGGCTCATTCGATAGGCAATAACACTGACTTTGAAAATTTCAATTTCGCCGAAAAACATGACCTGCAAAACTGTGTGAAAAAGCCGTCAGTGTGAGGTTTTTTTTAATGGAGGGGTACCACCTCCGTACTCCTTACTCTGAGTTATTTCTGTATATGTTTTTAAATATACCTAAATCGAGTTTTTGAGTCTTGGGAGTTGTTTAAGTTTCTTTTCTAGAAAACTCAGCTTTTTCACGTAGGTTTTGAGCGTAAAGTTCTAGATTGGGAGTAAAAATGTAGACCTGCATCTTTCTCAGAGATGTTTTTTGTTTTGTTTTGTGAGGGTAGATCAAAAATTGACTCCGACTGGTGTTTTGATATTTTTTGTTAGATTTTTGTTAGATTTTGGTTGTTATCATGTCGGTAAGGCCGAAAATTATCCGTTGGCTTTTCCGGAATTTTCATGTGCGTAAAAACTTATTTTTCGAAAAATCATCAAGAAACGTTTTTTAAAATGTTTTTTGATGATTTTTCAAAAACTTTCTTCCATTATTACTCCCAGTAGATTTCTGAACCCTTCCAATCTTCCTTAGCCCCCTCTAACAATAGCCTAGCCTATACAATATCCTCACAGTTACAATTACAAGTTTTACCCGCGAAACTTTCTCCTTCTTCTCTATTCTCTATTCTCCGTCTGACCATCCAATCCAAATGGGATATTCACTCTCGTTTTCCCTTTTCAATAGTAGGTTTTAGGCGCCTTTCTCCTTCTCCTCCGATCAAAAGGAATTGTTGTTGGATGACTGGGCGCCTGGATCTTAGAATCCGTTCGTTTTACATTTTTAATACGTTAGTCATACAATGTTTCTTTTTTGATAAAAAGGATTCTACATCTTTGACAGTCCAAAAACCTAAAAACGAAAAAAAATAAAGTGTCTCAAGCTCTTCGAAAACCCATTTTTGAAGCTCCCAATGTGAAATTCATATTAAAATTCAAATTCCCCGCTCCAAGAACCTATAATCCTTGAAAATAATCGAACCTGGGGCCCCCGCCCCCGAGCCACGCAGCGTTCCGACGTGGCTCAGTGGTTAAAAGGGATGAGGATCACAGGTTCTATTCTTTTTGGGGCATATAGGTTTTTGTAAGTAAGAAATTCGATTTTTTTATTTTTTCTGTCCGGAAGCTATATTTAGACCATGTCATCAAAAATCTTCCTATGACGTCACCACATCTTACTCACTATTTCCCAATCTTCCCTATTATCCAGAGGAAGCTTCGAAATGTAAGGTGTGTCCACTCTCCGGAGATTCATCGGAAAAGGGTGGACTGATTAACCCATTCTCTCTCTCTCTCTCTCTCCCATCCCGGTTTCATTAGGAGAGAAGTATTTGTTTTCAAGAGGAGGGGGATCCAGTTCAATTATATGAAAAAAGAGTGGAAGAGTGTTCACAACATACCTGTTCGGATAGCTAAGTGACTTTTTGGGTTTCCAGAAAAAACTGAGATAGAACAAAGGAGATTAGCAACGGCTGAATTTTAATTCCATTTCAATGAAAAACCGTTTTTTTTCAATATTCTTTCTAACATATTTCTTCATACTTGTCAACGGGCCGACATGGGCCGGCTCGTAACTCGCGTCAAAATGAATTTTATGAGCTGAAAAATATACCAAAATGTAGGTCTCGGGGAGTTCTACGTCCGTGGCCTACTACGGGCCGGATGGCTATTCGTTATTGTGCCGCGGGCCGGGCTAGAATGGCTTTTTTGGCCATTTTCGCGTTTTTTGGCACTTTTTCCCGGCCCGCGGCACAATAACGAATAGCAATCCGGCCCGTAGTAAGTCACGAGCATAGAACTCGTCGAGATCTACATTTTGGTATATTTTTCAGCTCATAATATTCATTTTGACGCGAGTTACGAGCCGGCCCGTTGACAAGTATGTTTCAAACATATTTCTTCCCAATTACCGCACAATATCATGTCGATTACCACCGCCGTCTTGTTTTCTCCCAAATCCTATCTCCCAAATCCATCTCAATCAGTTACCGACTACTCGTGCCACCCTCCTGCCTCCTCTATCCTTCTTTCAACATTTTTCGAAAGGGGGGGGGACTGTACTACTAGGTCATCTTCTCCCCGAGTAGATATCTATTCCCCTTTTTGAGGTGTCCCCGCCATCAATCTCGACTAACCGTCTCCTCCTTTGGATGGATTCTCCACCTTATCTTTTCCTGTCATCGCCCTTGTCCCTCGGAATCTCGAAGAATAGTCTTATTTGTTGGTAGAGGTAGTGTTGTATACTGTTCTCGTGGCAGAAAATTTTGAAAAGTAAAATGAAGAAAAAAATTTTTTGGAAAAATTTTTGGGCTTTGTTTTTTCCTCTTAGTCTCAAAATGCTGAACTTAATGATTGTTTAACATTTAAATTGTTTCAAATTGCAAAAATTTCAAGAAATTGAAACAAAACCATAAAAATCACAAAAACCCAACATCTTTTTGAAAATTGTACAAAGTTTTTTTCCCGACATTTTTTGAACCCGGAAATTCTTTTTATAGTGATTTTTGTCATTTTTCTCAAAGTAACAAAATGTTTGGGATGGAACTTCAAAAAAATCCATTTTTAAAGTTTTTTTTTTCAAAATTCTCATATAGAACTTTGTAGGCGTAGATTTTGATTTTGACACTATTTTAAAACATTGGAATAGGTTTAGGGCGATTTTTGAGATTTCAAACTGAAAAAAACGGTCAGAAACTGAAAGCTTGTCAGTGAATTGAGTAGAGAACGATGTAGAAGGTTCTTTATGTTTTTTGGAGGGACATAGGTTTTTGGGAGCGGGGAATTCAAAAATTAAAAGGGCTAAAAGCTGTTTTTACGCTTTGCAGAGCTGGCGCCACGTCGCAGCGTCAAAAACTCGCTGCGGCTTGGCTTACTGAGTAAAAGGTCCCCGGTTCGATTCTTTTCAAGGGTTAGGTTTTTGGGGGCGGGGAGTTCGATTTCTACTCAGTTTTTTGTCTCTGGAAACGACGAATTTTCTATTTTCAACGAAGTTTGAGTTTAGAAAGAATTAGAACAAAAAATTTGTTTTACCAGTCGAAAAATTTGACTTTCACGAAGAAATTTGATTCAAAAAATCACTAGAACCCCGATTTTTCCCTATCGAAAAAACCCACTGACCGTTGTCACCACTTTCCCATCACTTCCTTCCGATTTGTAACTTTCTCGACGTCCCGCGTCTTCTAATCCCCTTTTCCCTTCTCTTATCCACCCGACTTATAATTACTTCTTTCCTTCCGAGATATGTAACTTTCGCTTCTTTTCCCCTTCTTTTCCCAATGGTATCTAATTATCAATTCGTGTGTCCCCCCCCCCCTTGTGTTGCATCCACTTTTCCTTCTCCTCCTCCTCCAGAAAATCAAGATTGTCAATCCTCTCATCCAACCGAAAAAGTGCGATTCGTGTTGATTTATAGGTTCATATAAAGAATTGCCCATTTCTGTCCTCCATTGGGGTGTCGTGCTTAATAGCATCCAGTTAGGGAATGTGTTGTTGTTGATGTGAAAGGAGGTGTGTGGATATGTCGATATCATTGTTTTTCAGTTGAAATGTTCAAAATCACTATCAAATCGTCAAAATCTAGTGGAAACGCCTAAATTTTTGAATTCACCAAGCCCAAAAACCTATATCCTGTAAAAAATGGAACCAAGGACCCTTAGACCACTGAGCCACGCCGGCGCCACGCCGCGGCGTCAAAAAATCGCTGCGGCGTGGCTCAGCAGTTAAAGGGTCCCGATTGGTTTGATTCTTTTTGAAGAATATAGGTTTACGGATATGTAGCATTCGATTTTGATCCTGTTTTTGGACTATGGAAAGGCTAGAATCTCGATTTTTGACTCGAATTGTTTTGTAGGCAAGTTTTGAGAGGCAGTGACCGTTTTCGCATCGGTTGAATTACGTTACAATAATTACTTTTTACAATAATTAATTTTTGAAAATTATGTAAAAGCTATCTTACAATTAGATCAGTTTTTAATCTTCAAAAACGACGGCAAATCCAAGTTTTGAGATTCTCACTGGCTTTTGATGGGTTTTACTAGTTTTTTGAGCAGAAAACAGCAAAAATGATATAACTGTCGTACTGGACTTATACTGGGCAGCTGAATCACGTTATGCAGCTATTTTCAGTTCAAAAACTCACTCCAAACGTTATTTTTACTCAAAAGATCACCCCAAAGACGCTGCTACACCAAAAACTAATGTCAGAACCAATTTCTCCACCTAAAACGCTTGAAAAACGTGGAAACCGCTTTGAGACACCTAGATTTTCGAATTCTCCGCCCCCAAAAATCTATATTCCCCAAAAAAATCTAATCCTGGGACCCTCCTCTCGCGGAGCCACCCCTGGCGCCACGCCGCGGCGTCAAAAATTCGCAGCTGCGTGGCTCTGTGGGTAAAAGGGCCCATTTTTGATTCTTTTTGAGGAGTATAGGTTCTTGGACGCGGTGAATTCAAAATTTTCTCTATTTTCAAGGTTGTAATCGTTGAATTTTTGTTTTTTGGGGTTCAGAACCGTTTTTTCTGTTTTTTTGACAACATGTTCTTCCACGGAAGATTCTTCCGGATATCAATTTCCTCCTCACTTTTTCCTCCTCCTCCTCCTCTCATCCGTTTCAAACCGTCTCCTCCTCCCCATTCGTTTGCCTCCTCACTGTCATGTAATCTTTTTCCTAATCCCTTTTTCCCGGTGTCTTCTCCATCAACTATCCCCACCACTATGCACTATTGCACAACACCTCTCTTCTCTCTCTCTTTTTTCTCCATTTTTATCTCCGAAACGGTCAAGGCCTTTTGGTATGTGTCTCTCCGATGGATAGGAGGGGAGGGGGGTTGTCTCATCATTTTCAATCTTTCTCGGGATTCTTCTATCTGTTTTTCGTTCGAGAACATAGAACATCAGGGTTACCAGGTCATGATGCTTTTTGATGATTTTTTTGTTAAAAATTGTGAAAATTGTGTTGTTTTTTGTACCTACGGTAATTTCTATCCACATCGTTTTCTGCCTACTTATGGTCCTTTTTTTCCTTTTTTCCTGATTGGAACCTTCAGAAACTGCCCCAAATCTACTCCCTAGCTTCAAAATAGTGAAAATTCAAATTCCCCGCCCCCAAAAACCTATGTGCCTCAAAAAGAATCGAACCTGTGACCCTCAGAACCGTAGTCATCTCCCTTACCCACTGAGCCACGCAGCGCGGCTCCCCGTAGCGAGTTTTTTGGCACCGCGGCGCCATGCCTGCGTGGCTCAGTGGGTGAAAGAGGTGACTGAGGTTCCGAGGGTCCCAGGTTCGATTCTTTTTGGGGGATATAGGTTTTTGTATGCGCTGAAAACTATTCTGATAATGAAAATTTTAGAAAAATGTGTTAAAACATAGGTTTTTCAAAATTTTGGGTGGAATGTGGTTACTAGACTTAATCCCAAAGACTTCTTTGTGGGTCATATAGGTTTTTGGGGGCGGGGATTTCAAAAATTCAGGTGTCTTTGAGCGGTTTTCACGTTTTACAGATGAAAAACTGAGAAATCGTACAAACTTGATTCTTACTCGTTCTTTTCATTGCCAACACCCATCCCATCGTTTTTTTCACAAACAATATATTATTCCGCCACCAGAAGAAAATCCTGTCATGCCAATAACTTATCGAATCTTTTCAACTGCCTCTAATACTTGTTGTTCTACCACTTCTTCCAAAGCTTTTCTCAGTTTTTTTTGTTCTTCCCCACCCCTCTTTTCCTCTTTTCATCCTGCTTACCACCTCATCTCAAGTATCGAAAACTGAATGTTTTGTTTACATTTTGCATACTTACCTTGAAACACTCCTTTTAGACAAAAAACCGAGAGGAGAGGTTATAAGACGAGGTGTATACCGGACGATTTTATTTTTCACTGAAATTTCATAAAATTCTGAAAAGTTTAAGCTATAAATCAAGGTTATCGGTAAAAAATGCCAAAAGTTATGGGTTTTCGAAAATTTTCGACAATCCCAAAATCACGTTTTGTACTGTAACTCATTTTTTTTGGATGCGGAGCGCTGTGATATTTACATTTTTGAAATCAGCAAGTTAAGGGCTTTCAGAAAAGTATAATCATGAGATATTTTGGGATTTTTGAAAATTTTGTGTTTTCTTGTTATGTTTGCTCCATTTCTACACTTTCCCCCATTCTAAACCCCATACTTTACATGGATTTTTCCAGAAATGTTAATACGAGCAGTGTTAGCACTGCTACTGGCGTCCACCGCCACTGCACACATCAAACTTGTCTACCCGCCGGCCAGAGCACCGGCTCTCGACTTCTACAGCTCATCGAACAGTCAACCGCCATGTGGAGTACCGAAACCAGCCGCTGGAGAGGGTGTCCGTACCTTCATGAAAGCTGGATCCACAATTGAGATGAGCTGGTTCGTCGCCGTGCCGCATATGGTGAGTAGAGAGGGTCTAGGGGGCGGGGAACCTTGGGTGCCTTCTTTGATCATAAAGTTTCTGAATTTGTGGTCCCTGACACCTCAAAAACCACCTTAAACCTATTCCAATGCCTTAAAATAGAGTCAAAATCGAAATCTACGCCTACAAAAACCTATATGACCCAAAAAGAATCGAACCAGGGACCCTCATCCCATTTAGCCACTGAGCCACGCAGGGGCGCCACGCCGCGGCGTCAAAAACGCGCTGCTGCGTGGCTCAGTGGGTTAGAGAGATGGCTAAGGTTCCAGGGGTCTTTGGTTCGATTCTTTTTGAAGGACATAGGTTTTTGGGGGCGGGGAATTCGAAAATTTCGATGTTTTGACAAGATTTGGACGATTTGATAGTGATTTTGAACATTTTCAAAAAAAAATTTTCGATTTTTTAAAAACTTAGTCACTATATACTATAGATCATTACTATTTAACTATCCCTATATAACTACAGTACCCTCTTTCTATTCCTGATCAGATAAAAAGAGATTGGCAGGTCTCTCCCCTCCTCTTCTGATATCTATAGTTTATGATCAGGTCAATGCCATCTTCCCTCTCCAAAGGAGTACTAGTCCTTCTTCAAATGCCGACACTAATTGGTAGAGACCAATTCGGGTCGAATGCATTATTATGTAATACACTTTATTTGAGGGACGGTGAGGGAGACGGAAAGAGGAGGGAAGAAGAAAAACGGGATGAGGATTTTCGCCCCAAAATAAAATTTTGGATTCTGAAATTTGGAATTTTAGATCACAATTTGTTTCAAAATCGAGGTAATAAGTTAAAAAATATACCAAAATGTAGATCTCAACGAGGTCTATGTCTCAAACCTACTAAATTCGGTTTTTGCACATTTGACGAGAAAAACCATACTTGTTTCAAAAATCGGATTCCAGACGGTTTTCCCGCTTTCATAACTTGATATTGAGCCAGAGCCTGAAAATTCATCAAAAAGGTTAAGGACGTCAGAAATGGGCGTGGCCTAGAAACTCAAAAATTTTGGATTCCTAGGCCAAATTGCTCAAATGACTCTAATTCGCTCAAAACGCAATGTTATAAGCTGAAAGATTTACGAAAAAGTTCATCTCGACAAGTTCTATGTCTATGACATACTCTGAGACAAATGGCTTGTTGTTAGTGTGCCGCGGGCCGGGAAAAAGTGCAAAAAACGCGAAAATGTGTTAAAAAAAGTAATTTTAACCCGGCCCACGGCACATTATTGAATAGACTTCCGTCCCGTATTATACATGAACCATAGAACTCGTCGAAATCTGCATTTTCGTATTTTTCAGCTTACAAACTTGGGTTTTAAGCGAGCTACGTGCGTTTCTATGTTTTGGATTGTTCTGAAATTCAGATCAAAAGTAGACCTCCATTTTTGCAGTTGGCAACTTTTTGATACGGGCGGTACCTAGAGAGTTATGGTCATTTTAAGGGTACAACTCAAAAATCGCACATTTGTCGATTTGTGGGAGAAACAACTTTGTCGATATGTAACTCTTAAGGGAGTGTTCGTACAAAAAAGTTGTCAACTACAAAAATGAAGCTCTATTTTTGGTCTGTATGACCCATTTAATATTTCTATGCTGAGACTATAAGGGATACCGTAACACCCTTTCAAAGTTGACTATTTTCAACTAAAAACTGCAAGTGTCGTCTTCAATATAACCAGTACTGTAAACCAATTCAACCATCAATTTTCAGTCACTCCGTCATTTTTCCCATAATCTAAATTTACCATCAAATTCTCCGTGTCTTGTTTAGTCTAATCTCTAATTTTCAGCCTTCTAGCTTAAACTATAGGGTAGGATCAGACACAACAACATTTTAAGACCAATTGTGCAGAATATGTACACTACATCTTACGACAATTTGAGTTATAGTTGTTAAGCTGAAAATTGGTATATAGACTTATCAAGGCACGAGGAATCCGATTCTGACATCCATTTTAGCTGAAAATTTTCAAAAACTATGAGGAATCTGGTGATAACATTATTTTTTGCCACTAGATTCTTTATAGTGGCAAACATTCTGCTGTTACATTGATCTCCCTTAGTTCATCCCTATGTACAACTGGTGAGGTCAAGAAGTTATTTGATTTTTCTTGATCTACATCCCACCGAAAAAAACATCTTTTACGTGTAACCACTTGACTCTTTTCCCCTTTTTTCCGTTTGATCCTATTTCTGTTTTTCATTTTCAAAAAGTAAGTAGGTTAAGAGATATTGTACCTCCTGCAGGCTAGTGATTGATGAAAAATTCCTCTCCCTCCTTCACCGTGTCTTCCCCTGCCGCAATCATGACCTACATTTCAAAAAGATGAAAAGAAACAGAAACAATTTAATGAGAAAATGCGATAGTAGTAACATCAAAGGGGCTAACTCTCTGGTAGTTTGACGGTCAAAAATCGCGTCGAGACCCAAAATTTTAAAATTTCGTTGTGTTATTTGAGTTCAGCTCGTTGAGACCTTTCTAATGACACCCAGATTAGAAAAATTCGAAATTTTCGCTGCGAGACCCAAAAATTTCAAAAATTTCAAAAGTATGTCATGATTATAATCATTTGAAAGGTCTTGAAGAGCTGATTCTGAAAATAAAACTTTTTTGGGTCCCGACTCCGAATCTGGTTGGGTTACGATGAAATTTTGATTTTCGAAATTTTTCGAAAATCTGTAACTTTCTCATTTTTCAAGCTAGGAAACTGATTTTAGGCTCAAAGAATGTGGAATTTTTCGGCCAGACCCTTGAATTACTGAAAAATTAATGTTTTCCAGGGAGGAATCCGATTGGAAGTGCTGAACTCGTCAGATGAGCCAATCGCTATCTTCACCAATTTCAATGATCCGTTTAATGTCACGTAAGTGTGGGATTTGGAGGAGAAAAGGGAAATGTGAAGAAGAAGAAAAAGGACATCTGGATAGGCAGATAGACAGACAGACATTTCCTGAAATATTTATAAACTTCCATTTCGGAACGACCCGAAGAGCCCCCAGACAGACACACAGACAGACAGTTTTCGCCGTGAACACAAATAGACATATCTGAGAACCCTATACCGCTTTATACATTTGGACAGATACCCTGACATTTGGACGGAAAAAACAGACAGACAAGAAATAGTTTTATTGTCTCCGTTCTAAAAAAGTTCTAAAATATGATAGCACCGAATAGCACTAATACTCTACGGAGCAAACAGACAGACAGACAAACCAAAACTGTCCGTTCTAAAACCGTCCCGTTTCAGGACTGATACAAACCAGAACCGAAAATGTATCACGTTATCACTAAACTAAAAAACTTGATTCAATTAGTTCTTGTTTGTACCAGTACTAACACGGGTAGTTTCAAGATCGAAGGCTAACAACTGGAAGCATTTTTCAACATAGTCATAATTCCAAAAACGTTTCCCGTTTTCAGTTGAAATTGTCCAACTTTGAGAGGGTGTTACGGTATCAATGATGATCTCACCTAACAAAATTTTTATCGATCATATAGATCGAAAGTAGACCTCCATTTTTGTAGTTGACAACTTTTTTGTACGGACACTCCCAAGCAAGTTACGTACCGACTAAGTAATTTCTCTCTGAAATCGACAATTTTTGAGTTGTCCCCTTAAAATGCCCATAACTCTATAAGGAGAGCCCGTACAAAAAAGTTGTCAACTACAAAAATGGAGATCTACTTCTGGTCTGTAGGATCGATAAAACATTTTCTTGGTGCAACTATAAAGGATGCCGTGACACACTCTCAAACTTGGACAATTTTAACTAAAAATGACAGAGTTCGTATCTTTTCGCACGGTAACTCGCTTCGTACTCAATGCTATAGGTTGAAAAATATACCAAATTGTAGATCTAGAATTAACTATTCCATTTTTGCAGTGAAACGACGAAAAAAGTGGAGCTGCCTCCAAACTTCGAATGCAAGAACTGTGCGATCCGAATGACGACTCAAGCCACCGAGTACGGCAACTCCTATTTCTTCTTCTCGTGCGCCGACATCAACATAGTGAATGAAATCCCAGACGGGGACACTTGTGTTGGAAATGGAAACCGGATGAATGGGAAATGTCAATGTTTCGACGGGTTCTTCGGGGAGGAGTGCCAGTTCCAGGACGAGTGTAAGGAGGACGACGACTGTGGAGTACAGGGGTACTGTAGGCTCGGAGGCGATGCGCCGAGGAGACAATGCTTCTGTCCGACGAGTAGATATGGGAAGAATTGTGAACTTGGTTAGTTTTGGGACATTCGGATAGACAAATAGACCGTCTTGGACATCCGGACATCCGAATGGACAGACACACATATAGAGTAATTTGAAAACCGAAAAACGGAATTGCGAGACTATTTAAGATTAGACATCCGGACAGCTGGACACACAGACAGGCCGGGTATCAGAATGAATTTTTGAATTTTTCAAAAAAAAAGTTTTGATAGAAAATTTTGACACTTATTCACGATTTTTTCGGATTTTTTATTAGAAAAACGGATACTTTTGAATATACGCATCAGAAATTGAATTACGGACATCCGGACACACAGACACACAGATAGACACAGTCCGAAAATGCGGTACAAACGTTTTCTCAGGCTTCTAAGGTCTCAAAAATCCAGAAAATCGAAATTCATAAATTTTCGAACATCTGGACACACATACGCACAGATAGACAGTCAAAAGTTAGATTTCAATAATTTCTTGCGTTCTTGAGGCTATCGACCTCAAAAAGTAACATTTTCTACACAAAATTCGGCGAAAAATCAGATTTTTTGTATCGAATCCTCAATTTTATTGGATTTTTTCGCTTCCACCAACCAATCCCCAATAAATTCCAGAATCCGACAGTATTCGCAGCGTAGCCGACTTTGACGAATCGCTCTACCAAAAGCGTGAGGACCAGGGAAACAAAATCTACTGGCGTCTTCTCAAGGACGAAATCGAGTTTGTGCTCCGCTACCCCGGTCAGTCGTGGATTGCTCTCGGATGGAAGAGTCCCGATGCAACGTGCGAGTTGACGGCCAAGGATTTTATGAATAGAAATGGAGGATCCGCCTCTACGAGCTCTACGACGTCTTCCACTATCTCATCTGTCATCACCAACGCGACCGCCCATGAGCAACTCGACTCAGGTGATCAGGAATGCGGCCCCAATGAGCAATGGTCCGAGTGTCCGGAGAGCTCTCGGGAATGCGAGCACTCTTGCGACTGGACCCACTTCCCGGAGACCACACCGAACTGTCCGAACTCGTGTGGCACACCGAGATGCATTTGTAAGGAAGGATTCGTCCGAATGGCCAATGACCAGGAAGTTTGTGTACCCTTCGACTTCTGTGATAAGACGGTCGAGAACGAGGAGACGTGTGCGGCCAACTCGACTTGGGCAAAATGCGGGACGGCTTGTGAGCCGACCTGCGCCAATATGTATGATACGGCACCGTGTCCTGCGAGTTGTGAGAAACCTGGATGTACTTGTGCGGATAATTATGTACGACATAACGGACAATGCATCTATTGGGGTGATTGTCCGGAGTTGAGGGATGAGAAGACGACGACAAGGAAGATAGAGGAGTCCGCCACGCAGAGTACACTGGATAGAAATGAGATTACGGTAGCAACATCGGAGACCACTACGAAGAAGACTACTACACAAGTCACCGAATGTAGTCTCAACGAGACTTTGAATGAATGCGGTAGAGTCTGTGAGGCGGATTGTGTCTCCATCTTCACCCGTTCGGAATGCTCGGATTGTGGATCCGCTGCATGCGCTTGTCTCCAAGGATACGCAAGAAACCCGCAAGGACAATGCGTCTATTGGGGAGATTGTCCGACTGATGGTGAGTTCTAGGAGTAAAAATAGTAACAATTCGAAATCTACGCTTACAAAAACCTGAATACCCCAAAAAATCGAACCAGGGACACTTTGTCCACTGATCCTCACTGTAGCGAGTTTTTGACGCCGCGGGGTGGCGCCAGCGTGGCTCAGCGGGTAAGCGGGATGACTAATATTCTGAGGTTCCCGAGTTCGATTCTTCTTGAGTTATGTAGTTTTTTGGGAGCGTAGATTTGGATTTTGACATCAATTTGAGGCGAGAAAGTGGGTTTCAGGGGGGCTTTTGAAGTTTCAGATTTAACTTTTTGCAAAAATCAGTCAAAAATTTATATTCTACCGTCTCCCAGGAGTAAAAATAGTAAAAATTCGAATTCTACGCACCCGAAAACCTTTGCGCTTCAAAAAATCCTAACTAGGAGCACTCAGAGCCATAGACCACTGAGCCACGCGCGCATGGCGCCGCGGCGTCAAAAACTCGCTGCTGCGTGGCTCCGGGGGTTAAGGTCCCTGGTTCGATTATTTTTGGGGTATATACATGGGTTTTTGGGGTTGTAGAATTCGAAATTTAGGCTCCTAGACGTTTGCGAACCCGTCAGTTGCGAACCACGACGTTTGCGAACCCAGGTCCGCATACAGAACTCAAATCGTAAATTAAAAAAAAAACAAAAACTCAATAAATACATTTTACTGAAAAACTTGTACTATTTTACCATGTATTTCTTTAAATTTCCCTGCATTCTAACAAAAAATAAATATTTATTTTTTATTTTTTAAATATTTATTTTTTGTTAGAATGCAGGGAAATTTGAAGAAATACATGGTAAAATAGTACAAGTTTTTCAGTAAAATGTATTTATTGAGTTTTTGTTTTTTTTTTAATTTACGATTTGAGTTCTGTATGCGGACCTGGGTTCGCAAACGTCGTGGTTCGCAAACGTCGCGGTTCGCAACTGACGGGTTCGCAAACGTCTAGGAGCCGAAATTTACACTATTTTCAACCCCTGGTGTCATTTTTAGTGAGTTTTCCTAAGTTTCCCATGATTTCAGCGCAACCAACGACTCCAAAATCGATCTCCGCCGCCCCAACCACTCCACTCCCCACCCAAACCGCTCCACCAAGTGTCAACGGTGACGTTTGCTACGGTGACTTCCGCTACCCAGCCGGTTGCTCGGACTGCGAGTACAAGTTGTCATGGAACTACATCGAGGATTCAGATGAGATCGAGTTCTCCCTAGAGACCCGAGTTCCGGATAACTCCTGGACCGGTGTGGGATTCAGTAAGGATGGAACAATGTTGGATGCCGATATGATTATTGTGTCGAGCCGAAACGGGAAAATCCAGTTGAATGATATGCAGAGTAGAGGATATGACCAACCAGCAATGGACGCCGTGCAAAATGTGAAGTCGAATAGCGCCGCCCATGCGAATGGAGTGCTCCGTGCTCAGTTTACCCGGAAGGTGAATACCGGGGATGCCACTGATAAGCAATTCGACGATGGACAGTGCTGGAAGATGTTGTATCCTATCGCAGGGGGAAAGTTGGACCAATATGGAAATGTGTCGATTCATTTGAGCACTCCATTGAGCTCGGATAAATCTGTTTGTATAAGGAGCTGTTCTGGCGGAGAGAAGACACAATCCCCAGCTGCTCCTGCCTCTCCAGCCTGCACCAACGAATACCGTTTCCCTGAATCCTGCTCTGGCGCCGACTGCGATTACATAGCAAAATGGAACGCGTCCTCTGACGCTGTCACATTCGAAATCACCGCCAAAACTCCTGGAAGATGGACGGGTATCGGATTCTCGCGAGATGGCCAGATGACCAACGCCGATATGTACACCGGATGGTTCTACGACGGGAAGACGTACATCGTGGATCGATTCGCATACGGTAGACAACTCCCTGCAATCGACCCGGCTGACAGACAAGACATTTATGATATGGGCGGACGAGTTGAGGATGATGTGCAGACGATTTGGTTCACTAGGAAGCTTGTCTCGAAGGACACCAAGACAGATGTCTCCCTCGATGAATGTCACTATTTCCTGTTCCCAGTTGGTGGCGGACGGGTGCTCGCTAGAAAGAGTTCGGACTTCACCAACCCCAAGACACCTATTGGGTACCATGACCAGGTGCAACCTCAGGTCTCGGCTACCAAGATCTGTCTATGTGATCAGGCAACTGGCAAGAAGGTATCCCATGAGACAAAGGCTCCAATTTCCCGAAGAGTTCGCAGAGCAACAAACCGAGTGGCTACCAGCGCCATGCACTGCGCGGATATGGTAGTGGGTATGGTAGCCAATGGGCGTGCCCGGATAATGGATATGTACTCACCATCGAAGGCGACACCAATGGAGGACTCATTTTTTGGCGGCGAGAACTCCCTAACATCAGCCGCAGCGTTCCAGGAGGATGGTGTGACTACGTTGGTATTCCGGAAGAAGTTGGAAGCCGAGGAGCGATGGGATAACTCGTTTGTTAATGGAGAGATGACAGTGATCTGGGCGAAAGGGGCGGACCCAATGAATTATGTGCATACGACTGGAGGTGCGGCGATTCAAGCAGCTCCGGAGTTCTTTGCGAATGCGATGAAGTATCACGGGAAGAATGCAAGAGGTGTCATGAAGATTAACTTCTTTGAGACTAGCGATGAGGAGAAACCTTCCGTCATTCAATCTCCCACTGTCCATGGAATGCATCTGGAATCCACGTGCGAGGGATCGATCCGTCACCCTGAGAACTGTGAAGCCGACCAATGCCTCTACACAATCTCCTGGATCTCTGACGGCTCTGTCGCCAGATTCTCAATTCATGGAGCCCTCCAAACCAGTCAATGGACCGCCCTGGGCTTCTCCACTGATGGAAACATGGCTGCCGCCGACGCCGTCGTGATTGGAATCCAGAATAACGCGGTGATGGTGACCGACCAGTTTATGCCAAACTACGGGCGACCCGTAGTCGATGAGCAACAGGATATCTTCGATGTGGAGACCACCTACGTCAACGGGTTCCTCACCGCCAACTTCTCGCGGGAACTTCACAGCGAGGATGAGAATGACGTGGATCTCCAAGAATGCGTTTTCCTACTGTACTCTCCGTTCGGAGGCGTTATTGAGAAGAATGGGGAGATTCGAAAGCATCAGGAGACACCGATGAGAAGCAAGAGCAAGATTTGTTTGAATAAGTGCACGGAGCAGAAGGTACCGCCAACGAAGACTGATGCCGAGACCACCACTACCATCGATTCGACCACCAGAACCCCAGCTACTACTACTACCACCAAGGCTACAGTACCCTCGGTACCCTCCGGATCATCCCGCCCTGCCACCAAAGTCCTTATGCCACCAATGTCCACCAGACCATCCTACACTGTCTACGAGCCCGAAACCCCCGCGAAACGTCGCTACGGTCTCCGTGTCCGGATTCTCAACCGCGAATTCTCGGACGCTCTCAACGACCCGAAAACCGGGTTCTACCAAGACTTCACCAAGGAGGTCACCCAATCGATCGACGAGCTCCTCGCCAAGCGATGGAAGGGAATGCGTGTCTCCAAGATTCTTGGCTACGAGAAGGGCTCCGTTATCGCCGAATTCGAAGTGGTCGCCGTCGACGACACCGCCAAACCAATGGAGATCAAATCGATGGTTGAGGAGAACGCGGTGCGCGGACCCATCGGCGCATTCTCCATCGAGCCGTCTACGGTCAGAGTCACCGAGGTGGACACCACCACTGCACCGTCGGAAGAGGACATCTTCAAGAATATGGGAATGTGGAGAAACATCTGCATCATTGCCGGCTGTGCGGTTCTATCGTGTATTGCGGTTTTCTGCATTTGCTACATGTGTTGTACAAAGTGCCGGAAGAGGACTTATGTGAGTTTTTTATCGGATTTTGACGGATTTTGACGGATTTTTTTTTGCAGACCGCCTATCCAGTCGCCGATCATCATATGTCATACGCCAGCAGAGTTTGTAAGTTTCAAGCCTAAGCAGCTCCTAAGCTCTAAGCAGACCCAAATCCTCAGACCTCTTAGTCATACCGTTTCGGCTAAGCTGACCCATCAGATTTAGGAGATCCTCGAGCAGGCCGTTTAGGCTAAGCAGACCGTCTTTGCCTAAGCAGACCATCATAGCTGAGGGAGAACCTTAAGCCGCTCCTTGAGATCGTTAAGCAGAAATTTCAGCTTAAGCAGACCTATAGGTTTAGGCAGCTACGTAATCTTTAGGGCTAAGCAGCTCCGTAAATTTAAACAGACCAGTCGAAGGCCTGAAGCCTAAGATGATCCTCGAGCGTTAAGCCTATGCCGATCCTTAGGACTTCCGAGATCTTTAAGCAGACCCTTAAGTCTAAGCAGACCTTTCCCAATTTCAGTGGGTGAAAAAGGAGGATTCGACAACGCCATCTACCACCAGCCACAACGATACTACTCCCAGACTACTGTAGCCTCGACGAAAGTGACGAACGCCTCGGCGGCACCAGCAGGAGACCAAAATGGAAATAATATGGAAGGACCACCGGGAGGAGTTGGGGAGACCACTTACGCCGAGTGGTACTCGAAGGTGAGTGCTACCATTCGATTCCCCGTGTCTTGTTTAGTATATCCACCAATTTTCAGCGCGATTGCTCGACTTGTCGTAAGGTATGATGCATTGTACGCAATGGGTCTAAAAGTGTTTGCGTACACAATGCATCATACCTTACGACATTTTGAGTAATCGAGCTGAAAATTGGTGGATAGACTAAACAAGACACGTGGAATCCGATTCTGACATCAATTTCACCAGAAAATGTCAAATTTTTCCAGGTCGGCTCAAAACCCGCGTCCCAACAACACGAAGAGGTCCCACCTCAACCGCCCGTCCAATCTCGTCCCCCATCCACCACTCCATACGTTTCGTATCCGAATGATCCGACGGGATACTACACGTTAGGCGGTCGACATCGACAGAACTCCAGCTCGGGCGGTGGCTCCAATAATAAGTATGCGACCAAGTATTAATTCTACAGTTATCCTACAGTAACCCAGAAATGTTATTTTTTGAAATGTGTTGCTTTTATCTCAATCGTTCGGTGCGTTCCCCTCGAATTCCGCTACCAAAACTTGGGTATCTCTTCTCTTCTTCGAGCCACGCCCACTTTTTTTGCAATTTCGCCGCACAAATGAAACCGTGCGGCAAAATTGCGAAAGTTGGGGGCGTGGCCTAACAATTCCGTGCCTTTTTGCTCATTTGTATAGTTTTTTCCCGCCCAAATAATCCATTTTTCGCCCCAAAACTTTTACTGGTCCCTGTTTTTTTCCATTTTTTCATATTTTCTCAGATTTTTTATATTTCTTCTAAAATTCTATATTTTTCTTTTCTCAATTCAAAAAATAATAAAAAAAAGAATTTGATTTTATCTCTTAGAACAACAAACACTACAGTAATCCTCAAGGAATACTGTACAACGAGGGGAAGGGGGCGGGGCTTAAACTGAACACTGAAATTATGCGAAACCGGTAGGTCAAAAGATAACGGGGAGGGCGGGACTTAAAATTTGTATCCAAAAGACACATTGTCTGAAAATAGAGAGATACAGAAGGAGGAGAATTAAAGGATTCACAATAGAGAAAAAATATGTTTAAAATTAGGCTTAAGCTCTAAAAATCGCTGAAAAAAAAGGGGCGGAGTCTAATTTTTTGGCGGGAAAACAATAAAATTTAAAAAAGTGGATAAAACAGCAAAGAAAATGCATTATTTCATATATAGATTCATATTTAGACACTCTCGATACTCGGGTGTTGATCAATCCCTCTGAAATAATGGAATTTAATTTTTGAATTTTTAGAAAAAAAATATTATTTTTGGATTAAAAGGGTAACATTTCGAGGGTTAAGGTAACTAAATTGGGGGGATGATTATTATCAATGGAGCGCGTTTTCATTCAAACCTTTTCTTGTCTAACATCCCCTCTATTGATCGGTTAACTAGCACCACAACGATTTCCTAAATAAATGAAAAATTTAGGGGACACCCAGGGATGGGGAGAGGGAGATAGAGCACTTCACAGTTAAAAAATGCGATTTTCGAGTTAAAAATGAAGTTTTCAGCCCGAAAAACTAATAATATTCGAACAAGTGATAGATATTAGCCTAGCGTTTTTATTACAACTGCGCCCCACCGCAAAACGAGAGAGTACCGGCAAGAGACGCAGAGTTTTTTTCTGCAGCGAAACAGATTTTCACAGTTTTTGAGCTATTAACGCTAATCTTCAGAAAAATTTACAAAAACTTTTTGAAAATAGCGAAAATCGTTCAAAAACTGTGAAAATCTGTATTGGCACCAGAAAAAACTGCGTCTCTCTCGCCGATACTCTGTCTTTTACGGTGGGGCGCAGTTATAAAAGGGATGAGCTGGCAACAGCGAAATCTCGGACCAAATTAAAGTAATGTGCACAACATTTTCAAAATTTTTCGATTTTAATCGAAAATTCTACGATTTTTTTTGCAAAAAATCGAAAAACAATTTCAAATTTTGGTCGCTAGCATGTTAAAAATGTGATTTCCGACCGAAAAATTGCATTTTCACCCTGAAAAACTTCTTTTTAAAAAGTTATGGATTAGTGACGACCTAGAAAACCCACTTCTAGGCCATAAGATGAGTTTTCTAGTCGCCAAACAAAAAAAAACGAGATTCGGGCAGGTTTAGACTTAGAAAAAGTCTAGTGGCATAGAGAACTCGAAAATTGGATTCCTAGGCCATAAGCTGAGTTTTCTCGGTCATCAAAACACAAAATAGAAAAAATGAGCCAAAATGCTCAAAACGCTACATCAGGGTGGTCTAGAAACCCCAAAACTTAGCAATTCTAGGCCATAAACTTGTTCTACACTTAAAATTGTTCTGAAATGAGCTCTAATAGCCTAAAAATAACTAAAAATTTCAGATTCTGTCCTTAGAAGTCGTTTGGTGGCCTAGAAACCCCAAAACTAGGAATTCTAGGACTTAAACTTGTTCTATACTCAAAATTCTTCATTTTTGGTATCTGAAATGCGCTCTAATGGCCTAGAAAACCTCAAAAACGTGGAATTCTAGCCCCCGAGACCTAAATTTCTCAAATTTTCTGAAAATTTCATCTAAAATCTACCATCTAAACATCAAGAGATCTCAACAACTCCTGTGATCCAGCACTTCCTCCTCCTCCAAAAGATCTACGCACATTATCCTCATCCTGTTCATTCGGTGAGCTCAGTCTCCTCGAATTGAGCCCACCGGCTGCTCCGTTGAGTATCATATGGCTGGGAAGTGTGTGATGATGATGGTGTCCGTTCTGATGAGTTCCATTTCCATTCAGATGTCCGTGTCCATTGATGTTATGGAATACTTGATGATGCGGTGGTGGCTTCTCGTAATTTTGATGCGGATTCTGATGCTGCTGGTGATTCTGATGGTGTACCGGCTCTTTCCGTCCCGAACCGTAACCGAACGACGGCGGTTTCGATTCGGGAGTGGGCGGAGCTTTCGACGATTTGCGACGCACGAGTTGGTAGTTGATTTCTCCTGAAAATGACGCATTTGGTTTGAGGAGATCTGGAATTTTGGCTCCGGGACATTTCAAAACCGGACGTTTCAAAACCGAGACATTTCAATACCGGACGTTTCAAAACCAGACGTTTCAAAACCAGACATTTCAAAACCGGACGTTTCAAAACCGGTATTTTCAAAGCAGGTGTTTCAATTCTTCTTCACGACTGAAATTTTATCTAAAATGTTTTATAAAACAGTTTTAAGCAACTTTATAACCCAAACACCTGCTTTGAAAATACCGGTTTTGAAATGTCTCGGTTTTGAAATGTCTCGGTTTTGAAACATCCGGTTTTGAAATGTCCCGGAGCCGGAATTTTCAGTTTTTAAGGGAATTGACTCATGGAAAAAGCTGAAAATAAGGGGAAATGACGTTTTAGATGTCTAAAATTCGAGAAAATCGATTAAAATCGGTTTTTTCGGCGGGAGATTCGAAATTTCAGGTATTTCTGTGCGTCTGTATGTCCGGATGTCTCCAAGCTGTTTTTAGGGTAGCCAGACGTCTTTGATTCGAGATTTTTCGCTTTCGAAACGCCCCAATTGTCAGTTATTTTGAATCCGCGTGTCCTGATGTCTTTCTTAGTGTCTGGATGTATGTTTGTATGTCCTGATATCAGTCTATGTGTCCGGATGTCTGTCTGTGTATCCAGATGTCTGCCTGAGCGTCCTGACTGTTTTTGTGTGAAAAATTCGAAAATTCTCGCAGATTCGATACAAAAACTATATTTTCAACGACCATCTGTGTGTCCGGATGTCCCCTTACACTATTTTTAGACTAAAAATCTCGAAATTTTTGCAAAAAACCATAATTTCTTGTCCATTTTTATTGTAAATCACGATTTTCAAGGGAATCTGTGAGTCCGGATTTCCCTAAATCGTCCGGATGTCTGCTCAAATGTCCAGATGTCTCTCTGTGTGTCCCTCTATCATTCCAGATGTCCCTAACACCATTTTCCCGACTTCTAGATCGAAAAACTCATGAAAATCCAGAATTTTCCGGAGAATTTCGCTCATTTATCAACTAACCCATATTTCCATTGGCATGAAGTGCCCACTCTCTCTTCTCCAAATCGTCAGTCAACATTCCAGTGATTCCCTCGTCTTCGCCAGAGCTCTCAACGTTGTCGTCGACGCTGGAACTGCAAAAAGCGCGCATTTTTTTGAAAAATAAGGTTTTGACATCCAAAAACCTGCCGAAAATGCAAAAAACGAGAATTTTTCAAGGTTTTGAGGTCATTTTTGGGGGTTTTTACTCCATAAAAACGCACTTATCAGCACAATTCTCGAGTTCCGAAACGAGAAGATCACCGCCCACTTCGAACCAATTTTCCGGCATCCGTTTGGTTGGATATTGAAGACGGAACAGATACAATGCGACCTCTTTGTTCTTGAATTGGCGGGCGTCGTCCAGTGGGTAACGGCCCCATCTGAAAGTAGGGGAAAATAGAGGGAAAGTCTGTCTGTTTGTCTGTCCAGATGTCCATTTTAAAACTAATTTTCATAAAATTTGGGGAATTCCGGACATCTGAATGTATAGAAGTGCGAACAGAGGAAAATCTGGGGTGTCGGTGGCGCGTTTTAACAAAAATCGTGCAAGGTATGACCATCCGGACACACTGACAAACAGCCAGACGGGAATGTAAATCTTGATGTCTGTACGTCCGTCTGTGTGTCCAGATGTCTCGTCTAGAACACAATTTTTGACACCCTAGCTGTTCCTCGGTGTCCGGATGTCCATATATAGAGATTTTAGTTAAAATTTGGGCTCTTTCAGCCTCCGAACGCGCCAGCCGACACGCCAATCCACCGAATCTGTCTGTCAGGACGTCCAGATGTCTGCTCGAATTTCCAACTGTGTTTCTGTGTGTACGGATGTCCTCCAAATCGCAGTTTCCATATATCTGTCTGTTCCTCTATCATTCCAGATGTCCTGTGTTCAAGACGCGACTTCCGGACACACAGACAGACGTCCGCCCCGTCTGGCTGTTTGTAAGTGTGGCCGGATGTCCATATCTAACACGATTTTAGGTAAAATTTGGGTTTTTTCCTTCTCCAAAAACGCGCCATCGACACGCCAGCCTCCTCCTACTTACCTATCCCTAACATCATGCGGAATTCCGACAATATTGACCAAAAACTTGCAAACTTT
Organism: Caenorhabditis latens; assembly: GCA_002259235.3. Classification (NCBI taxonomy): domain Eukaryota; kingdom Metazoa; phylum Nematoda; class Chromadorea; order Rhabditida; family Rhabditidae; genus Caenorhabditis; species Caenorhabditis latens. Next base: position 1,212,377 of record CM056093.1, read on the forward strand.
GATGCGTCCCTCGGCGGCTGCCACATGGAGTGCCGTCCGGTTATCATAGTCGGCCGTTTTGAGATCGGCTCCCTGCATGAACATCCGGCGGAGAGAGTCCAAATCTCCGTTCTTCGCCGCGTACATCACCTGGAATATGGTCGAAAATGAAGATTTGTGAAGGGGGAGTTTGGGAAGGTTGGAGTGACGTCGTCGAGATTCTGAAGCCTTCTGAAGCGTCGTTGGTCTCCAGAAGTCCCAGAATCCTCCTCCACCGACGTCACAGAACAGACACAACAGAGATCAAAACAAAAACTCAATTCTTCAATTACTCTGACCTGCACAATCGTCTCATTCTCACGTGGACCGATCTTTCGACGCGGATCGATTTTACGCGAATCGTCCGGATGGAGCAACGAATCGTAATTGTGGAAATTGAATTTATCGATTAGTTGTCGACAGAACGCGACGCCTCGACACGAGTTGCCCGTTTTGTCGAGTGGTGGAGAGTAGAGGGCGATGCCCATCACGTTTGGAATCACCACGATCATGATACCCGAGACACCCGATTTCGCGGGAAGGCCGACCTGGAAATAAGAAAATTATGTCCTGGAATCCCAAAATTCGGTTTCTAGGCTACATTTACAATGTTTTGAACCAAAAAAATGCAAAAAATGTCGAAAATTTCACTTGAAGATTGAAAAAACTTAGTTTTCTTGAAATTTTGAGCATAGCTTCCGCCTACGCGTGACTAAATGCGCTCTACTGATAATCTGAGTGAAAACTACGGTATTTCTACAATAGCTTCCACCAAATTATCATTAGAGCGCATTTGCCACAAGTTTCGATCAGTTTTAAGTTCAAAAATCAGTTTTTGGTGTAAAAACAGCAATTTTGTCAGTAGAGCGCATTAACCACATCTTTGATTTCAAAATAGTTCTAAATTTCTTCAAATCGAACGGAAAGTATGCTGAAAATGAAATTTTGAGCATAGCTTCCGCCTACGCGTGACCAAATGCGCTCTATTGATAATCGATGTGAAAAATCCGGAATTTTCACGGAATTTTTCACATCAGATTAGCATTAGAGCGCATTTGCCACTAATTTGGAAAGTTTTTTTTCTAAAATTGATCTTTTGAATCCAAAATTTCAGAAAAACTGTTTTTGACCAGATTTTTATTCGAAAAACTCTAAAATTGTGGCATTTTAGGACTAGAAGTAGCAGTGGTGGCCTAGAATACAATACCAAAAATAGAGTTTCTAGGCCACCAATCGATTTCAGTGGAATCTTAACGTTTTCAAATCCAAATTCTTGGAGAAAACTATTTTCAAGCTCATGGGGACTAGAAAACCAGTTGAAATGGCCTAAAAATGGGATTTCTAGGCCACCAACAACCAAGAAATCAAAATTTCACGAGGCAAAGAGCGTTTTTGAGGTTTTAAGAGTCCAAAAAATTATAATTTTGAGTACGGTGGCCTAGGATTCCAATATTTCAGTTTCTAGGCCACCAAGGTCTCAATGGACGATCCTAGACGAATCCTGAGGTCTCAGGTGTCCGAAAACCGCAAAATTTAAATTTCTCGGCCGCCAAAGCGGTTTCAGACCGAAAAAACTGCGTTTTCAGCCAATTTTTCGGTTCAAAACCTACCTGAAAAGCGAATTTTCCCGAATAATCGTACATTCCACACGAGTACATCAACGAGAGAATGTCTCGACACGGTCTCGATCCCAAACATTTCTCCGTCGTCAACGGACAGATTCCTCCGTTCGCAAGAGTGGCCGCCATCACTGCGGCAGTGTCACAATTCGTTTCGAGTGAACACAATTGGAAGTAGAGATCCAATTCTTCACGGAGACCCTGTCAGATTGGAATCAATGAGAAAACGAGGAATTGGAATGAGTGAATTGCGAAACCAAGAGGTGGTGACGACGACGGGGGTTAGTTAGCTAATAAGGACTCGGACTTGGTTTTTCTCGTTTTTGAGAAAAAAAAATGATGATTTTTGATGGATTTTGGACGAGAAAATGGAAAAAAAAATAGAGTTTTTAACGGAAAATTCGAGTAATTTTGACTTAAAATCGATTTCTGTGGCTCAAAAATGCTTTTTTCGGAGGGTTTTACGGAAAAATAGGAGATTTCACTTCAAAACAGCAAGCCACGCCCACTTTCTGCAATTTTGCCACGTGGTTTCTGCGACAGTACGCTTTTTCTCGTTTTTTGAGAGAAAAATTATGATTTTTGATGGATTTTAGAGGAAAATCGTGAAAAAAACAGAGTTTTAAACGGAAAATTCGAGCAATTTCGACTGGGAATCGATCAAATTCCGTTACGAATATGGGCGTGACCTGAAAGAAGTGACGAAGCATCGGAATTCAGTACAAAAATCACGATTTCTGGCTGAAAAATGCTCAAAAATACACTGAAAATCCCATTTTTCCCCGTTTTCCAGCAGGATTCACTGAAAAATTCAAGATTTTACTTTCAAAATATCAAGCCACGCCCATTTTCTGCATTTTTGAGCGACTTTTAGCCAAAAAATCGCTGAAAAAACAGCCTAAAAAGGGGCGGCGCTTCAAAAATTTTAAAATCGAATATGAATCCGGTTTTTGCTCAAAAACCTGATTTTTCAGGTGAAAAACCTCAAGACTCCGCCCACAATCTCCATTTCGCAAAAACGGCGCACGGTGTATCATTCGGATCGATTTTTGACCAAAAATTGGGAATTTTTCGATGAAAAACTGTATAAAAACCACTTTTCTGGAGCGAAAAATCCAGAAATTTCCGATTTTTCAGTCTAAAAATCACTGAAAACCCCCAAATTTTCAAGTTAGCAGTGCTTAACTCAAATGACGTCACAATGGGTGAGTTATTTCTGTAAAGATCTGAAATTTCTTCTGAAAATATATAGAGACAATTAAAGCGACAAAATGAGGGAAACCGAGGTGATACAGTAAGCTAAATGGGGCCGAAAAAGAGAAAACCTTTGCCTTTTCATAGACCTGCGATTCGTCGGGGAAACAACGGTACTCTTTCATGTAGTACGATAGAGCGTAGTTGCGGTCGGCAGTGTCACGTTCCGAGAGGAATCTGGAAACCGAGAGAGGATTGATTTCGTGGCCTAGTTTTCGAGTAATTTGGGATTCTAGTCCATCGTCAAAGCCAAGACTCTTTTGGTGGCCTAAAATCCCAAAAACCCTGGAATTGTGCCCTAGTTTTCGAGCTATTTGAGATGTCGAATCCCGGTGGCCTAGAAACCTATAACTTAACTTTCCAATTTGATGGCCTAGAATTCCAAAAAAACCGTGGAATTATGACCCAATTTGCGAACAATTTGTGAATCTAGGCCACCGTCAAATTCAGGTGGCCTAGAATCCCTAGAAAGCGGTGGCCTAACTTTTCAATTTGGTGGCCTAGAATCTAAAAACGGTGGAATTTCGGCTTAGTTTTCGAGCAATTTGGAATTCTAGGCCACCGTCAGAGCCAAGGTTCTTTTGGTGGCCTAGAACCTCAAAAACGGTGAAATTGTGGCCTAGTTTTCTAGCTATAGAGATTTCTAGGCCATCAGGGCTGTTTCGGTGGCCTAGAATCCCAAAACTCTATCATCGTTCCTCCGATGGCCTAACTTTCCAATTTGGTGGCCTAGAATCCCACAAACGGCGGAATTATGGCCTAATTCTCGAGCAATTTGGGATCCTAGGCCACCGTCAAAGCCAGGACTCTTTTGGCGGCCTAGAATCCCAGAAAAGTTCCCCGATGGCCTAACTTTCCAATTTGGTGGCCTAGAATCCCAAAACCGTGGAATTATGGCCTAGTTTTTTAAGCAATTTGGGATTCTAGGCCACCATCAAAGCCAGAACTCTTTCAATGGCCTAGAAACCCAAAACTCAGCCACCATTCCCCTGATGACCTAACTTTCAATTTGGTGGCCTAGAAACCCAAAAACGGTGGAATTGTGGCCTAGTTTTCGAGACGTTTGGGATTCTAGGCCATCGTCCAATTCAGGTGGCCTAACTTTCCGATTCGGTGGCCTAGAAACCCAAAAAAGGTGGAATTGTGCTCTAACTTCATTGCTATTTGAAATTCTAGGTCACCGTCAAATTTAGGTGGCCTAGAGACCGATGACCTAACTTTCCAATTTGGAGGCCTAGAATCCCAAAAACCGTGGAATCGTGACCTAGTTTTCAAGCAATTCGGGATTCTAAGCCACCGTCAAACTCCGGTGCCCTAGAATCCCAAAAACGGTTCAATTGTGGCTTATTGGGATTTCTAGGCCATCAGGGCTCTATCGATGGCCTAGAAACCCAGCACTTTCCAATTTGAAGGCCTAGAATCCCAAAATCATCGACTCACGTTGCATTATCGAAACCGACGTGTCCACCACCGGCGAGTTTTCGATACTTTTTAAGCATAAAATCGAATCGATCAGCCATCGAATGAGTCGGTTTAATCATCGACGTGACAACGATCGCGCCGGCATTGATGAGCGGATTGTGAGGCATGTCTGGAAATTGAGTGGGATGGTCTTTCAGCTTTTTTCTGATGTCGTGAGGATTCTGATTCTGAATCCGCTTTCAAAATTTGAGTAATGTCGAAATGAATCGAGTTATGACGGTTTTTGTCTGAAATTTTAAGGCAATCTTGGATATCCTGACAAGATAAGACTACGGTAGCTATGAATTCGAGAGTATACCAATTGAACCCTCAGGATTCCATTTCTGTGCTCTAAATCTTGGAAACTAACAGGGTTCAGCAGATTCTAAGCACAGAAATGGAATCGTGGCGGTTCATTTAGTATTCTCTCGAATTTATAGCTACCGTACCCTTATCTTTTCAGGATATCCAAAATTTGTCTCAAAATTTCAGACAAAAACCGTCATAACTCGGTAAATTTTGACATTGCTCAACTTTTGAGAACTGATTCAGAATCAGAATCTTCACGACGCCAGCTTCATATCTATATCGATTTCGGCTCCTAGACGTTTGCGAACCACGACGTTTGCGAACCCTTCAAGGCAATCCGTGCAGCGAAAAAGTACACCTAATTTGACTTTTGCTTTGTTTTATTCTTCTTCATCGCCGTTGATGCTTTTTTTGTTGTTAAATTTGTTGTCATTTTTGTTCCAAAAAAATTTCAAAAAAGTTTTCGTTTTTTTTATTATTTTATCATGTATTTCTTCAAATTTTCCTGAATTCTAACAAAAAATACGCAATATTTATTTTTTTAAGCGGAAAATATGATTTTCGCAATTCTGGGTAAACACCACCACGTGCAATTGCGGACCTGGGTTCGCAAACGTCGTGGTTCACAACCGTCGCGTTTTCAACTGACGGGTTCGCAAACGTCTAGGAGCCTCGATTTCGTCTCCGCCCCCAAACTCGAACATTCTCATATTTTCCGTTTTTTTCTCCGAATCTTCCCAAATTTCGACTCGGAGATCGTCTTCTCAACCGGCGACTTAATTTTTTTGAATTTGAACATTTCGGTTCCCCACCCCCACTTTCTTTGTCTCCCCTTAATCTCTTAATCTCCGCCGTCGCGACGAGAGAGTGCGGCAAACGAGGAGTTCATTAGAGCGCGGTTTCACTTATTTCAATCGGCGCCAAAACCTCTGTCTCGATTTGTTTCGAATTCATATCTTTTTTCCCATTCTTCTCCACACAATGACACCACTATCCTATGCCAGTCTGACTACTGTATTAAAGCATTTGCCAGCGGATAAGCGGTAAGTTATTCATCTTCTGAATCTTCAGATTCCCAAATTCCAGAATTTCCATCTCTAAAAGATGCCCGACTATCCGGAAAATCGAGCAGAATGTTCCGATGAAAATTCGATATCTTCATATCGATGGTGCAAGATTGAAAGTGGATGGCACACGTTTCGATATGGACATTCCAGATTTCTACGACCTCTTGCCCGACCCCGTTACTCGGGTGTGGACTTGGACAGAACCCGACAGGCAGACTCTGCGGGTATACTCAAAAAGGGAATCCACGTGGAATGAAACCCTTCAAATGGGTAATCGATCGAGGAAAGATGCACTAGAATATCTTTTATCAAAGATTTTCGGTGGTCGTTCCAGAAATGTTATCAACTGCAAGACTGTATCGATCGGCGAATTTAAGTATGTGGCCCGGGTGGCGTTGAGCGCCTCGCGTTTTTTTTCGAGAAGAGAGAGTGTGCGAATTAGAGAGACGCAGACATCGCCATCTTGCAAACTTTGAATTTTTACAGCGGCGAAGTCGACGAATACACACCCCCGTGCTCTCCGATTCCAAATCTTCCGGGACTCTTGAGATTCCACACAAAGAATTTGATTTTTACTGATAGGGTCAATTCTGATTATCTGAATCGAGTTCTTGCCCCAACATGCTTCCCGCTCGAGTCGATATTCCTGCGTTGCGAGTTTCTTTCAACCCTTTTGGAACTTCCAATCGTTCAAGAATCGAAGAAATTAATTCTATCGGAACAACTCGATTTTCCCGAAGGCTTCTTGTCCGATTTAAATCATTCGAGAATCCATTTCTATAGAGAATGCTGGTATACGTGGAATATCGAAAGTCTGTTAGTCAGTTGGAAAGAGAATCAGAAACCCATTGGAACACATTTCTCGCTTGGAAGACCAACTGTTGGAGACATGCGACGCCTGCCTCGTAGCATTGGCGTCAGATTATCGGAATCAAGAGTTCGAAAGATTGGGAACAAGAGGTAAGGTCACATGTGACTGGCTTCAAAATTAGTATTATGAGACCAAAAATATACCAAAATGTAGAAAACTTCTAAAATCTTTTCAGCCGTTCCCTTCTACCCGATCAAGTTCTCATCCCAATCAACGACTTTTCTGAGATCAAAGTCTTCTGTAAGACGACGAAGAAGAAGCTGAAATCTCTGCATCTGAAGGTTCAACCTCTCAGAAGATCATAATTGATATCGATTCTGTTGATTATTGCAAATTCTGATCTCTGTATACATCTAATCCTGATTAAACTTAATTACTGTAATGTAATGCTGATAATTTCAGGAAATAAATTAATGTAAGCTTATAGTTAGCTGAAATGAGTTTTCCAGAGTAAAAAATCTGCAGTGATTCGATTTTGATCTTTATTATGACGCCACAAAAGCCGAGAGCCGATTTTTCTCTATTTTTTGTGATTTTAAGCAGATTTTTGCTTCATTTTTTTCAAATTAATACGCTTTTTGGGAGAAACTGACTATTCGAGTTGAGACAAATCTCCCTAAAGAGCCGTCCACTATGTGTCCAACGTATTCAAAATTCAAAATTCCAAATTTTCAAACAAAAACCTCTAAAACTCGGTTCATCGTGACATTACTAAAATTTCGAAAACGGATTCAGAATCCCCACAACGCCAGCTCCATCTCAATTTCGTCTCAAATCTATAGCTCCCTGGCTTACAGTTGGAGATCCGTCCGTTTCTGTAGAGGGCCGAGAAAAATGTTCATTTATCGTCTTTTTCGAGAATGTATCTCATAAAAATAGTTATAAATTTTACGTTTTTTCGAAATTTCACTCAGAACGGGCGAAATTAGCCGTTTCCCCACTCTCTCCCCCCATCTTTCTCCATCGTTGGGGCGAGAGAGTGCGGCAAACGAGGTGTGCGTTTTTTCTCACTTTTGAACGGCGTCCATTGGAGCGCGTTTTCCACGTTTTTCAACCCGCGCCAACCTCTGTCTCGATTTTTTCGAGTTTGTCTCACTTATTCCCATTCTTCTCAACAAGATGACGCCACTATCCTATGCCAGTCTGACTACTGTATTAAAACATTTGCGAGCAGATACGCGGTAAGTTTTCGTCTGAATCTTCACCCGTTTTCCGATTCTAAAATTCCAGAATTTCCATATCTAAAAGATGCCCGACTATCCGACGAATCGAGCAGGACGTTCCTATGAAAATTCGATATCTTTATCTCGATAAATCAAGTTTAAGAGTGGATGGCACATTCTTCAATTTGGTCATTCCACATTTACACGAAATCGTGGAAGATAGACAGATTAGTCTATGGGTTACCTCAAAAAAGGAACCCGAATGGAATGAAACCCTCCTAATGGATAATCAACCGATGAATCATGCTCTAGAGTATATTTTATCAAAGATTTTCAGTGGACGTTCCAGAAATGTTATCAACTGCAAGACTCTATCGGTCAGGTGCCCTTGGATGCCAAACCTTCCAGAACTCGTGAGATTTCACACAAAGCATTTGATTATTTATCAAAATGTAATGGACAAGGATTCTGATATTCTGAACCGAGTTCTCGCCCCAACATGCTTCCCGCTCGAGTCAATAAAGCTGTATTGCGCGTTTATTTGGGACGAGTTCAAGAATCCAATCATCCAACAAGCAAAGTTATTAATTCTATCCAGTCCCCGAACAATAGTCCGAGGTACTTTTAGTTGGACAAGTGGTTTACAAAAGTTGGACAGGTGGTTTGGAGGTTTTTCGAAAAAAATAGCAAAATTCGTGAAAAAAGGAAAAATTTTTGAACACCTGACCACCTCCATTCTTCAAAAACTTTGACTCGGACACATGGTTAGTCCGGAGCTCCGGACTAGTTTCGGGGACTGAATTCTATCACTTGACCTCGATTCTCACGAAGAAGACAGCGACTTTTCCACTCTGACTCATCCGAGAATCCATTTCCATAGGCAGTACTGGAAATGGCGGAATATCGAAAATCTGTTAGTCAGTTGGAGAGAGAATCAGAAACCCATTGGAACACATTTCTCGTTTGGGAGACCAACTGTTGGCGGGATTATACGTTTGCTTCATAAAATTGGCGTCTGGTTTCCAGAATCCAGAATTTGGAATATTAGGAACAATAGGTAAGTTCATCATCCCGTAACTGACTTCAAATGGAACATTACGAGCCCAAAAATATATCAAAATGTAGATACCAGCGGGTTCAATGGGTGATCCGTTACGGGTCCGATAGGATACGTACCGGCTTTGAGATCATTATTGTACCCTAAACCGAGCTAAAGTGTCGAAAATGACACTTTTGCTCAGCTCGGAGTACAGTAATGAGTTCTAAGCTGGTCCGTATCCGATCAGAGATATAGAACTCGCTGAGATATACATTTTGGTATATTTTCGGATTCGCAATCCTCATTTAGAAGCCACAAAACTTCTAAAATCTTTTCAGCCATCCTCTTCTACCCGATCAAGTTCTCATCCCACTCAATGACTATTCTGAGATCAAAGTGTTCTGTAAGGCGACGAAGAAGAAGCTGAAATCTCTTCATCTAAAGGTTCAATCAAATCAATCAGAAGATCATAATTGGTATCGATTCTGTTGATTATAGCAACTCTTATCAATTTCCCTTCACCTAATTAAGCCTAATTACTGTAGTTATCCTGATTTGAGGTAATAAAGTCTTCCAAAATAAATCGAAACGGCTGAAAATCGATTTTCAGCCGAGTTCATAAACATTTGGACAGCAGTTCCCCTTACGTGTGACTAAATGCGCTCTATTGATAATCTAGTGAAACTTCAGGGATTTTCACAGAATTTTCACATCCGATTACCATTAGAGCGCATTTGACACTAATTTGCATGGTTTTATTCAAAAATCCCCGTTTGAAGCCAAATTTTCAGATTTTTGAGCTAAAACTGATTATAAAACGACAATCTGTACATCCGAATGCCTCAAATAACAAAAATCACAATTCTAGACGTCTGTCTGTACGCATGGATGTCCAGATGGCTACTTTTGAAAGTTTCGCTTTGAAAAGAACAATTTTGACATGGAAAAATGCCTTTTTCGTCATTTTTTGCTCATTTTCATCGGATTTGAGCCGATTTTCCCTTGTTTTAAGCAGGTTTTTGCTGAAAACTCACTATTCGAGTCGAGACAAATCTCATTAAACAGCCTTCCGCTCGGCTCGTGTCCAACGTATTGATGCAATACGTGACTTCCGATTTCCGACGCGACAATTGCATAATTGAACGCCTTCGAGACGGATTGCAAACAGAAGTTCTTCTTCGAGTCGCCCAACGAGAACCGCTGTCCATCGATCGTACAAATCGACATTCCCCAAGTATGAGGACTTTGACGGGCGAGTTGAGGGATATACGAGGCGACTTCACCTTCTTTCGACTCTCGACACGATTCGAAGATCGTTTCGATCAGTTGAGTGAAATCCAACCACGATGGGATGATGAGTTGATTGCGGAGTGTACGCGAGATCAGGATCGTGCATGGGAAGATTATTCTGGAAAAATTGAATAAAAAAGTGAAAAAATATGAAAATTAGCGAGAAAACTGTGAATTTTTTGGCTAAAATCATTGAAAATGAGTCAGAAATTGAAATTTTCTGTCTGTCAGTATATCGGTATGTCCGGATGTCCACTTCTAAAAGTTTTTGTTGACAAAATAAAAGAAAATATGTTAGAAAATCGGTATTTTATTAATTTTGGACCGTCTGTCTGTGTTTCCGAGCGTCCGGATGTCAAATTTTCTGAATTTTCGAACAAAAATCGTTGAAAATAAGTCAGAAATTGCAATTTTCTGTTGTCTGTAAATCGGTATGTCCGGATATCTGGCTATAGGTGTTTTTTGTTTGAAATAGGAGAAAATTAGCTAAAAACTGTGATTTCGGATCATCGTTTGTCGGTGTTTCCCACTGTCGCGATGTCCAGTTTTCAAAAAGTGAAAAATATGAAAATTAGGGAAATTTTAGACCGTCTGTCTGTGTTTCCGAGCGTCCCGATGTCCAATTTTCCGATTTATCCGAGAAAAATCTATCAAAATGTGTCTGTCCGTCGCTCTGTGTACTCGGATGTCCGGATGTCTGTCTGTCCGTGTTTCTTGGTGTCAGAATGTCCAAACACTCAAACTTCACAAAAAGCCGAAAAATCCGCAAAAATAATGTCAAAATCGACTCAAAAAGTCGTTTTTCGTCAATTTTTTGCTAAACTTTCTTCGGATTCCAGCTTAAAAAACTGATTTTTAGCTCATTTTTCGTCTAAATTTCAAATTTTTGAGGATCTGCACATCCCGATGTCTATCAGTACATCCGAATGTCCAAATGTCCAAAATAACACAAAAATATCAATTTCCACATGGAAAAATCCATTTTTCTTCGATTTTTGCTCATTTTCAACCAATTTGAGCACAAAAAACCGATTTTCAGCTCATTTTTCGCCGAATTTTCTCAATTTTCACTCACTCCTTGAACTTCTCCTGTGACATAGCCCACTGTCGGCAGTCCTCATTCTCCTCATCGTGTTTCTTCATTCGATCGAACATCTGCTTCAGTCTCGGATCGTTTTCCCATATTCCGAATGATCGGAGCACTTTGATGAGACGGAAGAATGAGCAATCAGTGGATCCATGTGGGAGACGGAACAGAGTACAAATCAAATCGGCCGCCCGTTCCATTTTTTCATTTCGGACGAGTGCCAGTTGATTGATGGTTTGGGTCAGGAATGGGACAACCGACTTCTTTCTTTCGAGCACTTCTCCAATGTATTCCACTGCAAAATGTGCATTTTTGGGGTAAAAAACAGGAATTTAAGCAATTTTTCACATTGAAATCGACTGAAATCGACTAAAAATGGGTTGAATAGAGGATTTTTGATGTTCTGAAGGTGAAAACTTCAGAATCTAGGCGTTTTTTTTGATGAAAATCGACTAAAATCGACTAAAAATGAGTTGAAAATGGGGTTTTTGATGTTCTGGAGGTGGAAAATCATGATTTTAAGCAATTTTTTTCAATTAAAATCGACTGAAATCGACTGAAAATGAGTTGAAAATGGCGATTTTCAATGTTTAAGAGGTGAAAAATCATGATTTTGAGCGATTTTTCACATTGAAATCGAATGAAATCGACTAAAAACGAGAGTAAATGGTGGTTTCCGGCGTCAAAATAGTGAATTTTTGCCAATTATTAGACTCAAAACGACGATTTTCTATGTTTCAGAAATGAACATTCGAGATTTCGAGCGATTTTTTCGATAAAAATCGACAAAAAATGAGCGAAAAAAAGAGTTTTTTGATGTTCTGGAGGTGAAAAATGATGATTTTCGGCGTTCTTCACACAAAAAAACTTGAAAAATTAGAGAATAACTCTCGGAAATGAAGTTTTCGGAGTCAAAATAGCCAATTTTTAGATTCAAGACGACGATTTCCGTTGTTTTAGATCTGATTTTCAGACTTTTCAGCTTGAAAATTGCGGATTTGAAGCGATTTTTACATTAAAATAGACTGAAATCGACAAAAAAAGAGTTAAAACGGGGTTTTTGATGTCCTGGAAGTGAAAAATTATGGTTTTCGGGGTCAAAATAGTCAATTTTCACCAATTTTCAGTTTCAAAAATACAATTTTCGATGTTTTGGAGGTGAAAATTCGAATTTTTTAAAGATTTTTCACTCAAAAATTCACTAAAACCAACAAAAATGAGGTTTTCAGATTCAAAAAATCGATTTTTCGATGAATTTTTCCCACTAAAAGTTGTTTTTTTTTCCAATATTATAAAAATAATCAATCAAAATAATTTCTCTAACTTCTAGTGATATCGTTTCCACTGTCCAAACAAACCGGTTCTAACCGAACATTTCAGAGAAAGGACACGTGAATTCAACATGTCCAAACTGTTAAAAATGTGAAAAATTGGAGTTTTGGTGCTGTAAATTCCAGACTTTTCGATTTTTTCTTGATTTTCAGTGCAGAAAATCACGAAAACCGTCATTTTTTCATTGAAATCGGTGAAAAACCCCTCAAATCTCTACTATATTTACTCTAAACGGTACCCTCCCGTACCAAGAGGGCGGAGCTTAGTTATAGGCTCCGCCCACTTGAGCCGAGAGGTAATCAATCAGAAAAATCAGATTGCTACTGGGCGTAACCGATTTCCAGTAATTTTTTAGCCATTTTTTTCCATTTTTAGCAGATTTTTAGCCAAAAAATTCTAAAAATCGGCAAGAAATGGCTAAAATCGGCTGAAACTGGACGAAAGTGGCCGAAAATGACCGATAAACGGCTAAAAATGGGTAAAAATGGCAGAATTTTTTTAGCCGATTTCAGCCATTTTTAGCAATTTTTATGCCAATTTTCGGTCATTTTCGGCCATTTCTAGCCATATTTAGCCAATTTTCAGCTACTTTCACCAATTGTATCTGAATTTAGCGATTTTAAACCGATTTTCAACAATTTATAGCCACACAGTCTCCCCCGCTTCCGGTAAAGCAAGGTGCGGGGTAGCGCTTTCAGCGTGTTTTTGTTTGCGCACTTGCCGATTTTTGTTGACGCATTTCGCATTTTCGGCGCGAGTTCAAATTTTAGACCTCATTTTTTGGCTTGAATTGCAGTTTTTTGGGAATTTAAAGTTTCTGTGACAATTTTCCCAGAAACAATTCGCTAACTTTTTTAAGTTAGTGTTTTTCGAGTCTATTAAGCACAAAAAGTTGGATTTTCATTCAGCGTAGGAGGAGTTCTATACTTTTAAAGTTTCATTGCGAAAACTGCTGTATCTTTCTATTTACTCCACCAAAATTGAAATTTTTACACTTTTGAACGTCTTTCAGTCTAAGGAATGTCTTTCTAACAATAACAATGAGTAAAATGTAACAGAATCGAAGATCGACAAGGGCAAAAATTTTCGAAAAATCGTCCGAATTTGCGCCAGCAAGTTTTTTTCTACTTGACTGACGCGTCTTTTTCCTGCATTGCTTGGCGTATTGGAAGCGGGGGAGACTGTGTAGCCATATTTAGCCGGTTTTCAGCCATTTTTTAGCCGATTTCAGTCATTTTTCGCCGATTTTCAACGACCTTCAGCCGATTTGCATCCACTTCTTTTCGGTCATTTTCAGCCATTTTCAACCGATTCCCAACAATTTCAGCCATTTTTCGCCGATTTTTAACCACTTTCGGTCATTTTGCGCCGATTTTCATCGTTTTCTAGCCGATTATCGTCCATTTTTACCCGATTTCCAGCCGATTTTCACCCATTTTCCAGTCATTTTCAGCCAAACTCACAATTCTTCTCATCAATCTTTGGTGTGACCGACGACTCCTCCCTCAACGCGTCGTTCGGATCGTTGGAGTCGACACGCAACGCGTCGAATATACCGCCCTTCTCTGGTACGCTCATCTCGGCGATCGTCGACATTTTCACAGTGATTTGAGTGACTTGAGGCAGCTTCTGGAATTGAAATTATATGAAAAACATAGAGAAATTTGGGGAAAAAGAGATAAAATTACGAAGAAAAAAATAATAAAATTTCACATTTTGAGACCAAAAAACCCCGAAAATTCACGATTTTTAGCAGAAAATAAGGTAAAAATCGCGAAATTTCAGAGTTGTTTCAGTCAAAAACTGAAAATGATGAAAATACAGAAAAAAGAAGTAAAGTTTCAGATTTTAAGACCAAAAAAACTCAAAAACTCGCGATTTTTAGCTGAAAATTAGCTTAAAATCGCACATTTTCGGTGTTTTTGCCCTAAAAACTGAAGAACAAAGCCTAGAAATCCAAAAAGAAAAGAAAAATTCGGTCAAGTATCTTTAAGAGCATTATTTAGCGTCGATTTATGAAAAAAAAACGTTGTAAATCGGAACAACTCCGTAAATCGACACTACTAATGCCGTAAATCGACACCACCTACTTCGTAAATCAACTCAACACCGTAAATCGACACAAGAGATGAAATACTGCAAAAACTCGATGTACGCAGTTTCTAAACCCGTAAATCACTCCAACAACATGCGTAAATCGACCCTAAACTCGATTTTTCCTTTTTCGGACGATAAACAAGCTATCAGAAGTCGAAAGTCGGTATTTTATGCAGTTTCCCCTATTTTTATCAACGCGAGAAATTCCGCGTAAATCGACATGAATCAAATATTTTTACGGCATGACTATTAGCAGCCCACCCCCCAATTACAACCGCGCTCCACCGCAAACGAGAGAGTGTCGGCAAGAGAGACGCAGAGTTTTTTTCTGAAGCTGACGCAGATTTTCAGTTTTTGACCTATTTTTGCTGTTTTTTTTTGAAAATTCGCAAAAAAACCATTGAAAAACAGCGAAAATAGCTCAAAAACTGTGAAAATCTGTGTCGGCGCGAGAAAAAAACTCTGCGTCTCTCTCGCCGATACTCTCTCGTTTGCGGTGGGGCGCAGTTGTAAAAAGAGGGATACCGGATGTCAAAAAACATGGAAAAACCCCCATTTTTTCTCATTTCTGAGCTCAAAAAATCGGGAAAATGAGCAACAGAGGGAGGCATTTCGTCAATTAAATATAAATCGAAAAAACGCAAACGGATTATCGGGAACCGATTGACGGGGGGACCGCTTATTTGAACTTCTTCTTTTCAAAAAAAGTGCGTCGTCTCTTAGTATCCATTACCCCCTCATAAACGATGTGGCGGCGCCAGAAGCTCGCCACGTGGGAGAAGAGACGAAATAGTGTGGAGAAATGAGAGAGTGGAGAGAGAAAATTGTAAAGTTTGAGTAAATAGGCGGGAGGTTTGTTATGTGTTGGAAAATTCCGAAATTTTATTGAAAAAATTGAAAAAAGCGGAGAATGATGCAAAAACCGTCCGAATAGAAAGATTCGTGGAATTTTTTTTTTGCTGAAAACGTGAAAAAATAGGAAATTTGAGAAATTTGAGCCAATTGTCATCATCCACGTGGCGCCGAGACACGTGGCGGTAGCTTCGGAGAATTTTTGAGCTGAAAAAGAAGCTCCGCCCACTTTTCAGCTGTTAGACGGAATTTTTTCAGTTGACTTTCGAAAACATTCGGGCGTGGCGTCAGAGGTGCGCCAGATACCAAAAAACTATTTTTTCCAAATTATATTGTTCTGGGGTGTCTTTGACGCGTTTACAGCTCAAAAATCGAAAATTGACGAAATTAAACGCGTCAAAGGCGCGCCAGTTGACAAAAATTTAACTTTGCAAAGTCTGGCGCGTCTCTGGCGCGTTTTTGATACCAAAATCGGAACTTTTTGAAAAAAACGCGTCGAAGGTGCGCCAGTTTCCCTAAACTCTGAAAAAATCAGACTTGCAATATATCGGCCAGGCCCGGAGCCAAAAAATGTGCGATTAAAAAAAAAATGTTTCAAATTTTAAATTTTTTTGCTAAAAAACTTTTAAAAAAACCCAATTTTCTTTTTTTTTCACGAATTTCGACTAGAAAAACCCCAAAAATCTATGTCCGACCCCTCCAAAAACGCAAAAAAGTGAACATCTGTGCTCCTTCATATCAAAGTGACATCATCTTCTCCTTCCCCTTTTGTGTACATTTACGATCAAAAGCATCGAATCTTCTCACCCCAATTCATATATTTATATTGTCGGCGGGCGGCGGCGGCTCAGTTCAAAGAGACAAAAAATGGAAATGGAGAGGAAACGGAGCCACGTGACACCCCGGAAACATCTGGAAGGTGTCTAATAGGCTCCGCCCACTTTCAGACAGCTGTCAGATAACACATCTGGAAGGACGTTAGGTGACATCATCCTCAGCATAAAAGTAGGCTCCGCCCATGTATAGCTAGGTCTTCCAGTATCTAACAAGGTACATGCCACATTTCGAGGCTCCGCGACAATTCGCAACTGCGACATTCCGCAACTGCGACATTTCGCAACTCACGTAGGTTTCGCAACTGCAACATTTCGCAACTAGTCATTTCACAACTGCGACGTTTCGCAACTGCGACGTTTCGCAACTACGACGTTTCGCAACCACACCGCGTTTGTATATTTGGGTCAGTGGAATATGTTGAGTGTACCAAAAAGTCTGGGAACATATTTGAAAACAATTAAATAGACGAAAAAGTTATCTGACCCATTTTCTGACTAAACTAGGTTAAACTATTGCTAGTTCTATGGTTGCGAAATGGCTAGTTGCAAAATGTCGTAGTTGCGGAATGTCGCAGTTGCGAAATGTCGCAGTTGCGAATTGTCGCGGAGCCCATCTTTAGCCTAAAAGTAGGCTCCGCCCATTTATAGCGAGGTCTCCCAGTATCTAACAAGGTACATGCCACATTTCGAACGGATTTTTTAGCCTAAATAGGCTCCGCCCACTTTCAGACAGTCGTTTACAAGCTAGACGGGAAGGGAAGGCGTCAGATACGTTTTGAGAACGGTGATGTCATCCTTAGCCTAACTAAGCTCCGCCCACTTTTAGCTTGGACATCTTTCTTAGCCTAAATAGGCTCCGCCCACTTTCAGACACCCCCTAACCTGTGGAAAACAACAAAAAATGATGCAAAAACGTTCTCTATTTTGATATGTCTGCGTCTCTTCTGGTGCCTATTGTCTCTATGTTTATGATGACTTTTGCACTTTTTGCACTTTTCGAAAAGGAGAGAGAGAGGAGACGCAGAGAAAAGGGAATTGGGAATTGGGCCTAAAATAGGTGGAAATTAGCGGAAAATGATGGGAAAACGACGGAAATTACAGACTTATAGCTCGAAATCTCTCGAAGCTCACTAAAAATCAATCTAGAAATAGCTGAATAGCATAAAATCACGACGAAACCGATGATAGCGATTCTGAGCTGGAAATGCATGAAAAATGTGATCAAAAAAACGGAATTTACTCTGAAAACAGCTCTGGAAAAACGTTTAAAATGAAAAATTTTAACGATTTGGAGCAGAATTTGATGGTAGAGTGCCAAATGATGAAAATAACAAAAAATCGACCAAAAACACCAGAAACTCGAGGAAAAAATCAATTTTGAGCAGTTAAAACTAGATTTTTTCAAATTTTTCAGGCAAACAACCTCCAAAACCACTCAAAAAAACCTCTAGAATACTCAATATTTGACATGAAATCTAGAATTTTGGCGCTAATCATAAAAACAAGGAGAAACTAAGATTGTAGGTTTAAAATCCATAAAAATGTGAATTTTAACAAGAAATCTCACTTTCTAATATGAAAAAACGTGAAAACTCCTTTTTTCGAGCTGAAAACACTGAAAATCACTAAAAAATCAGCGAAAAAACTGAAATTTCTTGTCAAAAATTCGATTTTTACGCGATTTTATGCTTAGAAAGTGGAAAAAAGTCTATCTTTCTTTCTGAAAACTTATTTTTATTTGAAAAAATGCAGATTTTCACTGTTTTAGGCTCGAAAAACTGAGTTTTGACGGTTTTTTTCCATATTAAAAAGTGAAATTTCTCGGTAAAACTCATATTTTTATGGATTTTAGAACTACAATCTTAGTTTCCGTTGTTAAGCGTCAAAACTCCAGATTCTATGTCAAAAATAGAGCTTTCTAGAGGTGTTTTAGTGGGTTTTTGAGGTTTTTTGATGAAAAAATGTGAAAAAAAGCTAGTTTTACAGCTTAAAATTGATTTTTCTCACGATTTTGACTATTTTTAGTCGGTTTTTGGTTATTTTCATCATTTGAATCACATTTATGTGATTTTATTGCATTTTCCATGCATTTCCAGCTCAGAAACGCTATTTTGACGTCTTGAACTTGAGTTTTTGACTAAAAAATGTGAAAAAACTCATTTTTTCCTCCGAAAATTGGAAGTTTTCACTGTTTTTGGCTTGAAAAGTGGTATTTTATACTAGAAAGTGAGATTAAATAACAATATAATTTTCCTATCCAAAAATTAGAAAGACCTCCCACCCGATACTTTGATCATTACACTAACCCCCCACAAAAAAAAGGTCTACTAATAAAAATTCCCCCTCCTCTTCGTTTTTTTTCTCTTTTTTTCTAAGAGACAGAGAATTTTTGAATGATATGAAATGACCTTTACACATCTATCTACTCTTGCGCAGAGACATATTCGATATGGTCAATCTGTGTGTAGGTCAAATAAAAGAAACGAATTATTGGGGAGAAAAATGAATGAATAATTGTTTGTTTAGCAAGAGGAGAAGCTAAAATTGCATCATCATAGAAAACATTTTTTAAAAAAATTTCGGACAAAAAAAATGATTTTTTGAATAAAATGACTCATAAATAGGGTGTTTTCAAGAATAAATCGATTAAAATCAGTATTTCTGAGTATAAATGGCTTTTAAGCAAACAAAAACGAGGAAAATCTCTTGAAAATGACATAAAACAACATTTTTCTAGAAGAAAAAAATGGTAGTCGTGGCGAGACCCGATGAACGGAAACGGGTATGCGCCTTTAAAAGTACAGTATGTAGAAAATGTATTTTTTGAGATTTTGGTGGATTTTAAATCAATTTTCGGTAAAATTCAGTGAGTTTATTTAATAAAAACCCGAAAAATAAGAATTATCAGATCGGAAACATCAAAAAATCACAGAAAATACCACTTTCACCATAAAAAAATGTTTAAAAAATGTGAAAAGCGCTTTCAAGCTACAGTACTTTTCATAAGAGCTTTTTGAGATTTTTCGGTGAATTTATTGCAAAATTTCGGTTTTAAAACAACAAAAAACACCGAAACACTCCAAAAAACAGCAAAAGAGTCCTTCTTTTTTTAATTTTCGGGGAAAAAAAATCAGCATGCGCCTTTAAACTACAGTACCCTAGAATATTTTTTAGGATAAAAATCATAATAAAAACAGCTATTTTTGGCTTAAAAAAACGAAATATTCATTGAAACATGCTTTTGGCTTTAAAAAAATCAAAAATCGTGCCGAGACCCAACTTTCGAAAATCAGCATGCGCCTTTAAACTACAGTAAGTTTTTCCAATAAATTTTCAAATTTTTCGGAAGTTTTTTCGTCATAGAAAAAGCGGAAAACAGAGACATCAGAACACAAACAAAAAAGGAAAAGAAAACGAATAACATTCTAGAAAAAATTCTCAACTTCTACTTTTTTTGTTATTGGGAAATAAGTAATCGCTAAATTAGCATCGTCAGGCTGCTAAAATTAGTAATTAGAGTGATTAGGGAAGTGAAACATTGCAAATTACTCCTCAAAATCAGTGCGGCACGGTTTCCGTACAAATTATGCGGCAAAATTGCGAAAAAAAACTCTTGACACGGATTCCATCCACACTAACACATTTGATCAACTGATTAGTATACGATTAGTCGGGGAGTGATAAGAAGAAAAAGAACAAACCGACGGGATGCCTATCATATCAGGCGCAGTCCCCCTCTAATAGAGAAATCTGATTCGGGGAAACCCCTCAAAACAGTTTTTCTTTCTCTTTGTATTTCCTCGTGACGAGAGGATGCAGAGGAGACGACAAAAAAGAGAACGGGGGAGGAATGATATGATATGGTCTATTTGGTGGAGGGGGACACGTGGAGAGAGAGAGAGGAGTTGGGGAGGCGGAGCTTGTTCTGAAAATCACTGTACAGCAAAGTTGCATGAAAGCATACTTGTTAACGGGCCGAAACGGGCCGACACGGGCCGCCGCCTAACTTTCTTCAAAATCAACATTATGAGCTGAAAAATATACCAAAATGTAGATCTCGACGAGTTCTATGTTCGTGACCTACTACGGGCCGGATGGCTATTCGTTAATGTGCCGCGGGCCGGAAAAAAGTGCCAAAAAACGCGAAAATGGCCAAAAATGCCATTCTAGCCCGGCCCGCGGCACATTAACGAATAGCCATCCGGCCCGTAGTAGGTCACGGACATAGAACTCGCCGAGATCTACATTTTCGTATATTTTTCAGCTCATAATATTCATTTTGACGCGAGTTACGAGCCGGCCCGTGTCATGCATGAAAGTGAAGATAGGAAGTCGGAAGTGGAAAAAAAACCCGGAAGTCGGAAATCGGTATTCCATAAGACCAAGATTACCGTCGGGCGATAGTACAAACTTCTAACAAATTTTTTTGACTGAGAAGGTAAAGAATCTGAATTTGACGACTGATTTCCAAAAAAGTGTATTTGAACGGAGTAGCACCGTTTTTGGCAGCCCTGTAACTCTGTTCATTTTCATTTTTACAAAAATAGGAGAACAGATTCCGAATCCTCACAACGTCAGCTATCTGGTCATATAACTTTCATGTAGAAAATTTCAAGTTCTGTGCAGTCTACGGCGTTGTAAACGTAGCGACTTAAAAATTTAATGAGCCGCCCGTTCTTAGAAAGCTTGTATCTCAGTCCACGAGACAGTTAGGTCTCTTTTCGTGGTGAGACCCAAATCCTCTACCCGAAACTCGAAGCCATGATCTCTAGGAGTCTAGGAGTCAATTTCGCGGCGAGACTCAAAGGTCTGTCTATTTCAAATTCCTTCCGATTAGGCAGTGTGACAAGTCCCAGTTTTTAAATTAGTGTGGTGTAGTTATACTCATTGGAAGCGTCTTTAACTAAGGATTCTAAAAATATGAGTTTCATGGGTCTCCTCACGAAACTGGTGGCAGATTTTCTAATTTCAGGTAGTCCGCTCTGAAATTTTTGAGCAATTTTGGAATCTCTTGGTCTCCGCATGATTTTTCTGCATTCCTCACGTCTAAGCGGTTCCAATGAGCCTAATTTAGCAGAAGTATACTTATTCAAACCGTCCAACCCTAAATGATCCTTGGTTTACTAGGGTTTACGGTAGAATCGGATCGAGTTACAACGGTTTTTGTACAATCTAAGACGAAAAATCTGTTTTTTTTCACATTCCGCACGTTCAGACGGTCCGAATGAGTCCAGCTTAGTCTATCTTCAAAACGTATTCACTGTCAATCGGTCCGTCTAAACCTAAGGAATCTAAAAATCCTTGTCTTGTTCAGCGAAAATTGCTCCAAGAATCGATTTTTTGAATGAAAACTAGTGATCACAACGTAAACTATGTATGCTCACCTTCAATATTCATGAATATGTCTCTGGTGGCTGAACTTTCACTAAGCTACAACGCTATTCGACCATCGACCGTAATTCCAAATTTAAAAATTTTAGTGAAAATCACAAAATGAGTAAACCAGGTGGTCACTGCACAAGCAAACCACAAAAAATCTTGTCAACTGTTAGAATGAAATTTCCCGCGACCACCTAACGAAATAAAACTTTAATAGTCCCCCCTCCCTCGATAGCGACCGCCCCCTGTGCCCCCCTGGTATATACCAAAGTGGTGGTAAATGGGAAAAGAGTGTTTCCATTTTAAGTATTTTTTATTACTGTATGTGTGTGTGTTGTCATCACAGACACTTACTGATAAGGATGGTCATGTGTACAAGGGAAACCCCCAGAATCTTTTAGAGGACGCCGCTCGTCTCTAACTATTCCGAGACGAGACTGTGACTTTTAGTCGGAAAAATAGGTATGCGGTGGAGCGTGATTGCTCCAGCAATCCAATCAGAGCTAGCTAACGGAGGAGCGCAGCTTCTTATGGGGTTATTCACCTCCGGAAAAAAACGTTTTTTTCCATCGATTCATTTGCCGGAAAAAACGGAAAAACAGTTTTTTTTCCGGTAAATGAATCGATGGAAAAAACGTTTTTTACGGAAGTGAATAACCCCATTAGTAAGTATGTAAGTGCGCTCTAAACAAGCTTATGGTAAACGCGCTCCACCGAAATGCTTATAAGACCGCCCGGAAGTGACGACCAGGAAGAAAGTGTTCCAGATGTTTGTTTCCTATTGAAATTTGCATTTCAATGAAATGGGGGTGACTGGAGGAGTGGGAGAGAGCAAAGACCAGTGACGTAGGCGCTCTTATTCTCACTGTGAGAATTTGAGAATTTCCAGAAAAAGCTACCCGTAGAAAACCGTTTGAAGCGTCGGAGTTACGTGGTTTGGGTTTCGACTCGAAAAGAGACCTTAAAGGGAGCTAGTCTTGTGGAGTAGTTAGCCAAACTTAGTACGACCAAGCCTATATACCTAGCGAGATAGTTAAGTCTCAAAAACATGGCACAAAATTGAACTTTTCTAGTCGAAACTTATACAGCTATTTAGCTGACGTTTAGAGAATTCTGAACCCGTTGACAAATGTCACATGTATTAAAAACTAACCGAGATACAAGCTTTCTGAGAACGGGCGGTTCATTAGGCTTCCTAGTCGCTACGTTTACAACGCCGTAGACTGCACAGAACGTAGAATTTTTCACATGAAAGTTATATGACCAGAAAGCTGACGTTGTGAGAATTCTGAATCTGTACACAAATTTTTGTAAAAATGAAAATGAACAGAGTTACAGGGCTCCAAAACACAGGGCTTCAAAAAACAGTCATAAAATCTCGAACCCAAGCCGCTGGGCCACTGAAACCTCTGTATCTCTGCTAGCTCTTGTTTTTTTTTCCAGAAAACCGGATTCAGAATCCTCACGACGTGAGTAATCAAAGAAAATCCCATACGTGACTACCTTCAGTATTCCCAGACACCTGATGCAACATGTTTATCATATAAAATGTTTGTTTTCTTCGTTTTTTCCTGTCAACAGCACTAAATTGCACTAAAACTGGGTGACATAACCAAAGAACACTTTCTTCTAAGTCTAGAACTTTCTAGATGCCTTACTGGGTGTTTGAGAATTGAAATTATCATTGGAGCGCGTTTGCAAAGCATTGATTAATGGAAGGGATGAAGGAAGTTAATGACAGACGAAGATAGGGACAGACCAAAACTGGTGTAGACTTACGAGGTTTACGCCGTAAATCCACACCGACACATCAACACAGACAACACAAAACTCACGTCGTCAGCTTCAGATTTCTCTTCGTTCTCCGCCACCACTTCTACATTTTTCACCACTTCTTCCTCTTCTTCACCATCCGAAGAAGAAGAAGAAGAACTGCTCTCATCAGCATCCTCTCCCGGATCGTCAACCACCGGCTGCTCTTCGTGAATCCTTTCCAGAAGATGGCCAAAATCCATTTCTTCTAAAAATGCTGGGTAGGGTAGGGAAGCTGCGGGGGAGATGAGATACAAGGGGTACGGTTTTCGGGTTTAGAAATGTTTGAGAAAGAGCAAATTACACAGGGAATGCACAAAATTTGTAGACGGTGTTTATGATGATAATAACTCGAAGCTTGATTTTTAGCGGTTTGTACTGTAATAGCTGTCTGAGAAACGCGCTGGTTTGTCTTTCATTCATTTTGATGATTTCTGTGGTTGCTGACCTTAAGCCCTACCAATTAATAGTAAAAATTAAGCTCTAAGATCGGCAAACTCGATCCGGGAGCCATAATGGATGTATGGTGTATACCAGGGTAGTCGAATGTCGGAATTTCACGCAATTCTAGTATATACCATTCGAAAAGTGTGAGTGTTCTGGGTTCCAAAATATTTAATGAGTTTTTACACAGCATTTCTATTCGCAAAAGAATGGTTTCAAATTTCGCAGTTTTTTGATAGCAATGCTAACCAGAAGTTTCAGACTTGTCTATTTCAAACACACCATAAAACATGAAATAGAGGCGCACATAGCAATGTCTGTTTAAAGCGGTATATCTCGGCTCCCTAAAGAAATACCAGAAAGCTGTTAACTGACAAAACATAGCTTGATCTCCATAGAATATTTCTTCAGTTGAACAACATTTCATATCTCTAAAGACAGCCGAGATAGGATGCTTCAAACTCTTGCTAGCTGGTGCGCCTCTATTTTACTGCATACGTTCTTACTACTAGACTATTCGAAATCGTATTGTCAGCTTTCTAATGATGTACATAAAACAAAACCTAACCTTGCAGATAATCAGTGATTCCCTTGAGACTCTTGTAATCGAAAAATGGTAATATAACTTTTCTGGAAACTTTAATCTATCTACCTTAACCCTTTGGAATCTCAACATATTCCTTCCGCTTCCCCCATAACAACAATTTTTCCTATTCTCTATTCTGAACTCTTCCTAAACCAAAGATCTTTTGTCTATCTTATTTTCCACTTTTTGTGATATCGTTTTTTTTTATTTCAGTTTAATAGTTCTCTTTTTCTTTCTCCATTTATTGTTCTCAAGTTCAGTCACATTTTGATCGCTAGTGGTTTCTTTTCTTCCTTTCGAGAAAAAAGATAGAGAGACTAATAGAAAAAGAAGAAGAAGAATCGTAAAAAGTTAAAGGTACACTTTTTTGGTCTGACAGATAACAGATAACAGAGAGATAAGACACTAAGATGAAAAGACGCGTCAAAAATCAAAATTTTCCACACTTTTTTAATGATCAGGGCAGTTAAGTTCAACGGAAAAGGGTAAATGCGCTCTGTTGAGAATCAGAGAACCAATGCGCCCTGATGACGCTTCCCCATAGTTATGGTCTGTAGGGAAGGATGTAATTGCGCTCTACTGACAATTTAGATTTTCTCAGAAAATGCGGACAAGAAGCTTCGCTCTAATCTTAGAAATAGCAACTAGGAGACGCAGAGAAAAATCAGAAATACAAAAAATGATGCAATTGCGCTCTATTGAGATACCATTTTGGTTGGGACTGGTTGAAATACGCTCTATAGAAATTGCTAAAAGAAGTTTGCAATAAGAAAAACGAAAATTGATGCAATCGCGCTATAACGAGAACTGAGAAATAGAGAAATCATAAAATGAGTAAGAATGATGTAAATGCGCTCTAATGACAGATTCGACAACATTTGATAGGCAGTGTGAAAATCCGCTCTATTGATAATCACAAAAACCGGTTGAAATGAGAAATGAAGCGCTCTGCAAGTGACAAAAAGGACATTATGCGTCGATATTGGGAAAAAGGGGGCGGCGCTTCGAAAAAAGTTATTTTTAGTCTGAAAAACACGGTGATTTTTTCGGTACCACCTCCTTTCATTCTAACGAGTTTTTCTCGAAAATTGCTTAAAATTTTCCCAAAATTTTCTATAATTACCCGAGGTAACTGGAGAATCTATAGCAGTTGAAAAGAATTTTCCGAAAATTTTCAGCCATTTTCGAGAAAAACTCGTTAGAATGAAAGGAGGTGGTACCGAAAAAATCACCGTGGAAAAATGCTAAAAATCCGGAATTTCCCGTCACCGTGTATGCACACAATGCGTCGAATTCAACGAACTACTGAAATAAAGAAAGAACTGTGGTTTGGCTAAGCCGAATATAAGTTTTCAATATAAATTCGTTTTTTTTTTGACAGAGAAAGAATTATTTCTTTATTAAAAAATCTGAAACCAATAGAAAAGTCTAGAAAGCTTGTCCTAGGCTCCGCCCCCTCGGGGCCGAAATCCTTAACTATGAAACCGCGCTCCACCGTACCCTCTCCATTTTCAAGTTTTCACGACAAGAGGTCAGTAACTAGCAATAGGAAAACGGGTGAAGCCTAGAACTTTCGAAAATCACAAAAACTGAGAGAAGAGAGAGAGACATAGACAGAAAGTAATATATATATGTGGTCTCTGTCTGTATGTCACTTTCCAATTTCTCTGCCGTCTCTCCATATCACACACTCTCTCGTCGTCTCCATTGTCTTCTTCCCACAGCTCTCTTCTTTGCTTTATTTATTGGATCTTCGGATTTCCAATTTATATAAAAAAATTTATTTACAGTGTAGGAAAAATTTTATGTGTATAAATATAGAAATAAAATTATTGAGAAAAATTTTGAAA
Source organism: Caenorhabditis latens (assembly GCA_002259235.3). Classification (NCBI taxonomy): domain Eukaryota; kingdom Metazoa; phylum Nematoda; class Chromadorea; order Rhabditida; family Rhabditidae; genus Caenorhabditis; species Caenorhabditis latens. The sequence goes on from CM056093.1 coordinate 1,238,743, forward strand.
AAAGATATTTCAGACAGCTACGGCGGGCGGTGTCTTTGGTCGGACCGCGTCGCGGACACTCAGACGGTCGGCCGTCCGTTCGACGGACTGTCCGGACGTGTTGGATTGGAGTGTTGGGCTTCGGGTTCTGGAATAGAAATTGTGGTGAAAAGGGGGCGGAGTCAATTTTCTGTGTGTCTGTTTTGTCCGGATGTTCTATTCATGCTGAAGGGTTTTGTGAAAGATTATAGTGTTATGTGTCTGTCTGTGTGTCTGTGTGTCTGCCCGGATGTCCAGATGCAGCAATTTTGTAATGACGGGGTGGAGTCAAGGTAAAACCGGGTTTTGCGAAAAAAAAACTTTTTTTGTCTGTCTGTCTCGTCTCAGATGTGTCCGGATGTCTGTCCAGTATTTAATCTGATTTTGTGATAATTTCTGAGTCAAAAATGCGTCTTTCAGACTGAAAATCATCCCGAAATGTGTCTGTGGCAGCATCCGGTGTATCCAGATGTCCAAAATTAGTTTTTAGACAAGAAAAACTTTAATTTTTAATCAAAAATTGTTGAAAAATCAGAAAATTCGACGCAGAAAATCATTTTTAGTCTAAAAATTTGGTTTTTCACCTGAAGTAAACGTTTTGGCTTTGAAAAAACTGAATTCTCAGACCAGAAACCTCATTTTTAGTGACTTTTGACTGGAAAACTCAATTTCCTGGCTAATTTTCACTCAAAATATACAATTTTAGAAGCCTGAAATGAAGAAAGCGATGAACGTGTCCCTCTGTCTGTCGCGCTGTCTGTCCGGATTTCCAGATATCCAGATGTAGCGACTTTGGTTGGAAAATGGTAACGGATTCTTTCTGTCTGTCTCCATCTGTCTATCTGTCTGTGTGTTCATCCCCTGTCTGTCCAGATATCCAGATGTCTCCTACCTCGACGGAAACAACGAAGAAGTGTCCGACGCGCCCGTCGGACTCCTCGATCTCACCATTGCTGACAGTTGAGATGTGGATGTGGGGCTGCGAGGTCTGCAAAATGAACACTTTTTTTTGTGGGGGGAGTACTTGGCATGGTGCCAGGTGTCTCTTTTTGCAGATGGTGGGGGGGGGGATAGTGAGTCATTTGCGCACGCCTGTCTACACATACATGTGGCGAGGGGGGGGGGACATTTTTCAATTTTTTGCTTAGATGTTACATGACAGATACATACAGTTCAAACATATCAAAATATTCTTAAAAAAGTGTAAAACTACAGTATCCCTCCAGAAAAGTACAGTCACACTAAAAACCACATACTAAAAATCGGCAAACTTTAAAAGCTTATAACGGTCTTACTCATCAACCTATCTTTTGAAATTTTGTTATAACCGTATAGAGCATGTCTAGATCTTCATTTTTGTAGTTGACAACTTTTTCCTACGGACGGTCCCTGGAGAAATACGGTAGCGCGAAGCATGGGAACAATTTGCGAGGATACTTTAACCTACCGTATCTCCCTGAGTACCGGTCGTACAAAAAAAAACTGTCAAATACTAAAATAGAGAACTAGATGTGATCTATACAAAAATTCTAAATTTAGAAGTTTCGAAAAAAAAATTGGTGCTTGAAAAACTTTAATAATTAATGTTTCAAAAAAAAATTTCACATTTCTAAAAATTTGAGTTTTTTCTAGAAAACCATGTACATATCTTTTTTTTAAACACATTTTCTTGGAATATTCTGACGTACCTAATAGAAGAAGAAGACCTCCTTGACGGCTTCGTCGACTGCGACAAATCCGTTGGACTCCTTGGTCGACCAGAGTCATGAGACACGTCGGTGGGGGAGCGGGGGCGGTGTCTGGAAATAAAAATTTGTGTTAGGTTTTTATATAATGGGAAATATGAAAAAATGAGGATTCTAAATTTGTAATCAGATTTTGATAACGTTGGAAAAGTAGGGAGTTACGGGGGTTTTAGGAACTGACTAGCGAGGGGGCCGCCCGTTGCTAAAAGCGATGTGCCTCCGTTAGCTCTCACCATAATTAGAAATTTTTACGGATTCAGAATCCTTATGTCGTCAGCTTTCTAGTCATATAACTTCCAGGTGAAAAATTCCTTTATTTCGGGCGGTTTACGGCGCTGTAAGCTTTGCCACTAAGAAGCGCAGTGACTATGTTAATGAACCGCCCGTTCTTAGAAACCTTGTATCTAGTGGAGTTTTTATCGTCACAAAAAGTTGTCAACGGATTCAGAATCCAGACGTCGTCAGCTTTCTAATCATATGACTTTCATGTAGAAAATTTTTCATTTCGGGCAGTTTACGGCGTTGTAAGCTTAGCGACTAGGAAACTTATTGCCTGCGTTGATGAACCGCCCGTTCTTAGAAACCTTGCGTCTCGGCTATTTTTAATCGTAACGAGACATTTTGTACGTGTTCTGCATCCTCATGTCGCCAGCTTTCTGGGCATATAATATTCATGTGGAAAATTTTTTTTCGGTGTAGTAAGCTTACATTAGCAACTTTCTTAGAAACCTTATATCTCGGTTAGTTTTCACCGTACCTGATAAATCTAAATGGATTCAAAATCCTCACGACTTCCGCCATCTATCCATATAATTTTTGACTAAAAAATGTTCATTTTGTGCTATTTGAGACTCAACAATCTCACTTGGCCCAACTAACTGCTTTGAAGTTGTCTGTCTCTGTATCTATCTATTCAGATGTCCGTGTACTCTTACCTCATAAAAGTCGACGGCGAATCTGCGGCAATCGGACTTTTCGGCCGGCAGAACGACATTTGTGATGTCGGACGGCACAGGGACAGTTGCGAAACGTCCCTAGACATATTCGGTGTAATCATAGACCGTCCCGGGACAGTCAACGTATTGAAACTGGATCCATATATTCTATGTTGGTTACGAGTGGACATCATACTAGCCGACGAGCAGGAACCCATTCGAGACCGCATTTCTTCAACGCCCTGGAAGGAAGAAGATTATGGAGATAGGGGAACGAGGGGGCGGAGTCAAGAACTGCAAACTGTAAATTCAAACCGTGCACACACTCATACCGTACTCAGTGTATTACAAGGGATTCCTGAATTGTCATTTAAAATCTTTGAAGCCCAAAGAACCCACCTGCAACCGATGTTTCATTCTAGAATAGGCGGTCTTGAATGTCGACCGGAAGTTCTGGGAAATAAATGCATAAAGGATAGGGTTGATGCACGATTGGCAGTAAGTCAACGCGTTGAAACCCATTCTCATGTGTTTTAGGGTCTGAGTGTTCGAGGTTCGACAGATGTAACCGAAAGATGTGAGCAGCTCGTCGACTATGGTAGGCAGCCAACACACGGTGTACATGCAGACGATGGAAATGAGCATTTGAACGATCTGGAATAGAAGTTTGGGGATATTTGGCTACGTAACGTGATCATGGACAAAGACTGAAATCGCTAGAGACAGGTTGAAATCGGCTAAGATCGCTTAAGATTGTTTGAGATCGTCTGAGATCGGTTGAGATCGGCCAAAATCGGCTGAGATGGCCTAAGATGGTCTGCGATAGGCAGAGGTCGGGGATAATTGTCTGAGATTGTCTGAGATTAGTAAAAATCGATTGGCATGGTCTAAGATTGTCAGTTAAGATCGGTTGAGATTAGGGATAAGCTGAATTTCGCCTTCCGCCACTTTTTTCTTGGCTATGACAACACGACCGTGACACCACCTTGACTAGACGCTTCAAGCAGGGTTGGGAAATCCCGGGCCGGCCCGGCCCGGGCCGGGCCGAGGAAATGTTCGGCCCGGGCCCGGCCCGGTCGGCCCGGATTCAAAAATCGTGCACAATTTTTTCACATATTTTTTCGAAATTTTCATTAAAAAATGATCAAAATGCTCTAAAATTCTCATACACTTCAGTTTTTATCGATATTCCAAAACATATTCGAAAATTCGACTTTTCTGCAAAAAAATTCAAAAATTTTTCAAAAATTTCAAAAAAATTTTTTAAAAATTTCAAATTTCTACAGTAGCCGGGCCGACCGGGCCGACCGGGCCGGGCCGGGCCGGGCCGGGCTGACGGGCTGACCGGGCCGGGCCGGGCCGGGCCGAGGAAAATTTTTCGGTCGGCCCGGCCCGGCCCGGCCCGGCCCGGAATTTCCCAACCCTGGCTTCAAGGATCCTGTGATTTGAACATTATTCAAGTTTTTCACTCAGGATTAAGCGGTATTCCTCTTTCTGCCTTCCGCCATTTCAAAATCCGTATTCTGCTCAACACTGATTACTATTTTGAAAACTTTCAACTTTCCAGAAGCATTACTCAGGTCTGTGCTATTTCGACTATGTTCGGTCGGGATAGGACCGTGACACAACTGTCTTAAAAATTTTTCAATCAGAATAACACACAGGAATGAAGACATGGCTTAGAAAAGTACATAGATACTGTCAACCATACTAGTAAACCGGGCAAAAACGGGCCGACTCGGGGCGTGCCGGATTGCTATTTGTTAATGTGTCGCGGGCCGGGCTAGAAGGGTTTTTTTTGGCGATTTTCGCGGTTTTGGCACTTTTTCCCGGCCCGCGGCACATTAACAATCATCCAACATTTTTCGCCGGCCCGTAGGCTACGGACATAGAACTCGCGGAGATCTACACTTTGGTATATTTTTCTGCTCACAATATTGAGTTTGAAGCGAGTTAGGTTTACAAATATGCTGACAACAACCTAGGTTTTAGATTCTGGAGTCTGCGAAGTCGATGACGGACGGGAAGGCCGCGAGGCACCCGGCGGGTAACTCGGCCAGACGCTAGTAGATCATTATATCCGACAGCCCTGGCTAAGAGGAACCCTGGGAATGGAGAAAGTTATAGAAGATGTTGAGGCTGGCTTGGAAACAGCTTCTCTAAAGATCATCGTCCTGCAACCACGCAAACCAGTGGGATATGCGGATGATTCAGTACTAAAATCAGTACTGTAGAGAAATAACTGTACCTTGCTTGACCATACCCGAGTTGTGACTGCTCTCTGAGCGAAAAACTTTAATGGCCCCTCACAAAATAAGCTCCCCAGCAACTGGTGGCCCGGCCGAAGCCGGTAATTACCACTATTGCACCCCAGGCTCGCCATTTTACTCAACGAATTGAATTCGATAGGTCAAAATCGCTCAGATCCCGTTACTGTGGTTTGGAACAATGAAGTCTCACAACCCGATGTTTTGAAACCAAGTGAAACATTTAAGGAAATGCGCTCACCTGTTTCTTATTCGCCTCGGCTACCCTGTTATTCCGGTGGTTACTGTATGACTTGATTGTGGTGTTGGCGGTTTTCAAGTTACGAGACGTTGTGATCATTGGGATGGCTGAGTAGCCGGAGAATGTGACGGCGTCGGTGGCGGCTTTGGAGAATGCAACCCTGGAAATAAGTCAATTTTCAGAATCCTTACGTCTTCAACTCTCTCTTTATATAACTTACATAGCCTGTGACAGTATAACACGATCTTTTGAGGACTTGTATACAATTGCCGAGACACGAGCGTAGCATATCGACATGGTGAGCACTGGGAAGATTATAAGGAGGAGTAACTGAAATTCTCTCGATGGCCTAACTCCCTAATTTCTAGACCACCTACCTGATACATAGCATAAGCCTTATTCAAAGAAGTCCTTGGATAGCCTAAGAATTGTGTTGGGAACCTCCGTCGACACCAATGAACTCGCTGTCCGGATAGTGATAAATTTGTCTCGTAATCCATTCGAACGGCGGTGGGAACTGCTAGCAGAGCGGATAGCATCCAGATAAGAAGAATCACTTTCTTTGCACGGCCGATTGAGGAGAACCAGATGTTTCGCATTGGGTACGCGATGGCCAGGAATCTGAAGAAGTAATAGAAGTTCCGGGTTTTGCTGAGTAGCGACTCAATGCGCATTGTTTGGGGATCATAACTTTTACGGTCTAAATCAAAATTTTTCAAGCTATCGAGTAGTACTAATTTTGAATTAGTCATGTGCGACAGAGCACAGGTACAGTAGCGATCATAGGTGAGTACACCTGTATACTTTCATATGTATCTCAGCTGAAATAAGTCTGTTTTGCATAAACTTTTTTTTCAAAGATAGCTGAAACATTCAGCAATACGAAAATCAGTTTTTTGAAATAGTTCCAATTCTGATTTTTTTTGATAATCGATTTTTCCTGGTTGTGATTTGAAAATTCGAAAAAAAACTTTTTATTTTTCTCTTGGAGTTATTGAGTTTTTTATGTCAAAATGTTGGAAAACACTCAAATAAACAAAAAATTATGTTGAATTGGCATTCTACTTTCTGAGCATCGTGCCAGAGCTCCAGAAGTCAAAAGTAGTGCCCTCGGTAAAATCATCATAACTCATTAAAAAATGCTCCAAATTAGTCGAAACATGTACCAAAAGATGTACCTTGAGTTTTTCTACAAAACAACATCAAAAAGTTACAATTTTAGGAAAAATAAATTTTCTAATTTTTTTCACTCAAAACTTTTTTTATTCCCATTTTTTCCTAATTTTCGATACTTTCTGGCTATAAAACGAACATTCCTCTTACAAACTGGATACAAAACGCTTCATCACACATAATAAAACACATATGTGTATCCTTTGTTCGTTTTATAGCCAGAAAATATCGAAAATTAGGAAAAAATGGGAATCAACAAAAGTTTTGAGTGAAAAAAATTAGAAAAATTATTTTTCCTAAAATTGTAACTTTTTAGTGTTTGTTTGTAGAAAAGCTCAAGACACATCTTTTGGTACATGTTTCGACTAATTTGGAGCATTTTTTAATGAGTTATGATGATTTTACCGAGGGCACTACTTTTGACTTCTGGAGATCTGGCACGATGCTCAGAAAGTAGAATGCCAATTCAACATAATTTTTTGTTTATTTGAGTGTTTTCCAACATTTTGACATTAAAAACTCAATAACTTCAAGAGAAAAATAAAAAGTTTTTTTCCGGATTTTCAAATCAAGATCAGGAAAAATCGATAATCAAAAAAATCAGAATTGGAACTATTTCAAAAAACTCATTTTCGTATTACTGAACAATTCAGCTATCTTTGAGAAAAATGTTTATGCAAAACGGACTTGTTTCAGCTGAGATACAAAGGAAAGTATGCAGGTGTACTCACCTATGATCGCTACTGTACATATTGTTTTTTGTTAGTTTTTTATTAAAGGCTTGAAAAATGTCCAGATTTTTCATATTCGAAGTTTGAAACCCAGAACAAAAATGGTTGTATCATCATGATAGTTTTCAGAACGCGGATTTTTCTGGCTTTCTTATGGTGTTAAGTTCACATGGTTATCAGAATTTTCCGATTTTCAAATGTTACTAAAATTGTCCAAGAAAAGAAAAGTAGAAATGTTTTATCAATATTTTCAGGTTTTCTAATGGTATATATATAATTTATTGAAAATGCGATAGAGCACAGTCACAGGTTTTGTTGTAAGTATAGAATTTCCGACTGTAAAGTTTAAGAGTTTTTTAGTTTCAAATCATAAAAATTCAGCATTTTCCAGACTTTTTTGAAATTTTTATGAAAAATAGTCGAAAAATAGTTTTTTGCAAAAAAATCTTAAAAGTTTCAAAAAAAATCAACATTCCAAATTGTTGTACAGTTACCCGGCCTCGCCTGTTGCAAGTCTGGTATTTTTCCTGTGTTTTCAGACTTCAAGAAAGTACAATAGAGCGCGGTCACATCAAAATTTTGTGACTGCAGGGCAAAACACTTTAGAACGTTATCGATATGAAAATCTTGAAACAATTTCAATAATTCAACATTTTCTCCTTAAAAATTCATTTTATGCTCTACATTTAGAGCTAAAAACCAAAATGAAAGCTTGAAAACTCACAAAGTTACAGATTTTCGAAAATTTTATAAATTCAAGATAATCTTAATCGACTATAACTCAGACAGATTTTTACCAAACCACATGAAACTAGTATTTTTAGAATCAGCAAGTTCTAAGCTTTCAGAAAAGTATAATCACGTCTATATATCGAATTTCGGGGTTAGATGCCCAGACTCACCTCTCAAAACTGATCATAGTCATAGTGAGAACCGAACAGAAGCATGTAAACTGTTGAATGTAATGTACAGAATAACATGCGAATCGTCCCATCGACCACGTATGCGACATGTACTTCATAAACATTATAGGCACACAGAACCAGATGAGACACAAGTCGGCGGTACTCAACGAAGCCAGAAATACGTTTGTGACATTTCGCATTCTTTTGAAGCGGTTGACAACGAAGATTACCTGGAATTGATATTTTCTTTGAATTAAGCAATTAGCTAATTAAGTTAGTTACCATAGAATTTCCTATAGTTCCCACTAGAAAAACAGTCAAATAGAGGAATCCGGGGAGGGCGATCTCGAAGAGCTCCTCGTCGGTCATCGAGAAGAAGACGGTGTCGTCGGTCACGTGGCATTTTGTGATGCACACCTGGAATAGGACGGGGTTTTGGGTTTTTGGAGTTGTAGGAAATGCTTTGAGCTGTATTTCAAGCTTGGATTGGTAACTGGTTTGCAGGGACAAAATATTTTTGTCAAGCACGTTTTTAAAGAATGAAAAATTTATCTGGCATGTTCGTTAACTTACTACGGAAGATCTTGGTGTCAGTTTGGAGTTATAGGACATGACTTACATAATTGGAAAGCTGAGAAAACGCTGATTTTAAATATGTACTCAGTCTTTGCCCTCGAGACCTGGTGGTCAAGAAAAATGGGGTCCAAGTTTTGACGCCTAACAAGTCATTATTTTCATGACATGCGAAAAATGTCGACAGCACGGTGTGGGCACAACCACTTGTTGGAGGGTGATGATTTGTTAAAGGATTGACCCAACTTTTCTCGAATACCAGATCTCGAGGGTCAAAACTGAATATATACTCTTCATCAGCGTTTTCTCAGCTTACCAATGATGTAGGTTACCTCCAAACTGACTCCATGACTTACCCTAGTTAGCTATGAGTCTAGGGTTTACTTGTAAGAGTATTTATGTATTAATTTATAGATACATGATTTGAAGGCTAAAATTCAAAAATGATAAATTTTGTAAAGAAAAACATAAAATTCAATGAATATGAGCTTTAAAGTTCGGCAACTTGGCACGTTATGAAAACTCTCTAAATCTGAGTACATGTTGAGAACACTCAAGATTTCGCGTTTCTTGTATGCATAAAAGATTAACCATATGAAAAGTTTGAATGTTCATAACTTTGCCCGCAGAGACATTCAGCCGGTTTCGATGACAGAAATGGATTCTCCGTAGTTGAAAGTACCTACATGACCAAATTTATATATAGTGTTTTATTCAATAACCTACTGAGAACTAACTCCTAATTATCAGATACTGTAGAAAATACAATTCTGTGTCTTGAACTCTTTCCATACCTCCAAAAACTTATGCAACGGATGTGTACAATTACAACTGCCCGCCGTCATATTCCCCCAATCGAATGTCGAATCATACTCGTAATCGAACGTCGTCTCCTGAACCATGTAGCATGACGGATCATCTCCGTCTTCTATGCTCATGGTTCACCTGAAATTAGTATACATAAAATTAGGGGTTTTCAGAAATAAAAATCGATAGAATTTCGAGAAAAACAAGCAGTGAAATGAAAAGGAAAGAGGAGAATGAATGTAACAACATGATAATATCAAATCCATCTCTTCTCACTAATCCGCCGACCGACCGACTAATATCCTCAGGAGAAAAAAAATGGAAAGACGTCGGGTGCTCTGATATCTATTGGAGGGAACATGCAGAGGAACAGAGAAAAATGGAAGGATAGGATAGGAGGGAGGGATCAATATCAATGAGCTGAAATTCAAATAGAGCTTAGTACAGGTTTCAATTGTTAAACAAAGCGTACAATACCCCACGGCACCCTACACCTCCAATTTACCCAAGTGCAAATTCCTACTGCATCTTAAAGGTGCATAGCAAAATAGTTTCCAGTCGCGCTGACGCATTAAAAGTAAATTTTGAAGAATAGGGTGCCGTGTAACGCTTACAAACTAAGAAAACTCGAAACGAATTTGATTGATATCGATTTACGGCGTAAATCAACAAAATTACAAAATACCTAAAGAAAATTCCTGGTGTTTTTAATTTTGAAATAACTTCGAGTTGGAAAAAATAGGGAAAGGAAGAATTGAGCAAAGTTCTTGTCCGAGAGGACTACACGACCGCGAGGAAAAATTCATTTTCAAAAAACGCTCGTTTTGAATCAGGAGAACGGGAATTGTGGAGTTTAGAGAAATTTTTAGCACATACGTCAATAATAAACGGTTTTTAGAATGGCCTGAAGTATCAGAATTAGCAATAAACAAAAATATGACTTCAGTCCTCTTCACACAGTACTTCTACATATTTTTCTAGTAAGATGGGGAGGAAGAAAATGCTCCAAAAAAGTTTGACATTGAATTCTTCGGACAGCTCTTCATTTTCCGAAAATTTTCCTAGACAACTTCAAAACGAGAGACTTCAAAGAAAAAACACCGCAAGTCTCAAGCCAGTATATCAAATTAAAATGTGAATTTTGAATACAAGCTCCATGGTGATTCCAAAAACTCAACGAAAAAAGATTCCAACTCACTAATCCGCCCCTTCTACTTGTAGGGTGCTCACTCAAAATATAGGTATGTCAAGGAGAGAAGAAAAAGGAGAAAAGGCAAAAAGAAATTGATCAGGAAATCTTATTAGAATGCATAAATTAAATGGAAATGTAATGGAAAGAGAGTGGAAGTGCACATTTAATGTTGGAAGTTAGGAGAAAGAAGAAAAAAGAGAAATGCATAAATTTTTTTCTCAGTCAGTAAAGAACTAACTTTATTTGAAACAAAAAAGTATGCAAAAAAGTTTTTAACTAGACTCCGCCCACTTTTGGCAGAAGTTTTGTTTTCAACACAGCATTTGGTTTATGACCATTAGGTAGGAGGTGGTGATAAATGTGCATTGGAAAAAAATGAGCACATTATATTCTTCTTGGTGAGTCCACCAGAATAGGAATAAAGGATACAGGTCTTGTCCGCGAGGAGTACACGAGTTAGCTTCGATTTTTGTGATTTGAGAAAAAAACCAAAATTTAGGGCTCCGCCCCTAAAAACCGGTATCGGAGCAGTCAGACTGTTACTACAAGATATCTATTCGGTTATTCGATGATTTTTGTCAAAAGCGGATACTGATAAAAATAATATGAAAGGTTAAGAAACGGAAAAAAAAAACATTGTTCGAGAGGAGTACACGAGATTTGTGTTGTTTGACTAAAAATGCATTAATATGAGTAGGAACAGACATAAAATTAGATGGTGACGTGTTATATCTTGCTGGATGAGTCAGGTAGGAACATGAGCATGTGCGTGTATGTCATACTTGCAAAATATCGGCCCGGCCCGGCTCGGCCCGTCGGCCCGGCCCGGCCCGGTCGGCCCGGAGTCAAAAAATGAGCACAATTTTTTCACAAAATTTTCATCAAAAATAGTCAAAAATCCCATGTAAACTTGAGTTTTATCGGTATGTAAAAACATAGTCGAAAAACCTACTTTTTTGCGAAAAAATCGAAAAAATTTTCAAAAAAATTCAAATTTCAAATTTTTGTACTGTGACCCGGGCCGACCGGGCCGGGCCGGGCCGCGCCGGGCCGGTGAAAATTCTCAGATCGGCCCGGCCCGGCCCGGCCCGGCCCGGCTGCAAGTATGGTGTATGTGTACATTATCAGAAAATAGAAAAAATAACTGTTACAGAAAAATAATTAAGTGACAACGCATTTACGAAGAAATAAAACACAACATCTTTTGAGAATATGGAAATTGGGATACTGAAATACCAGAAGTTTGAGGGAAATTGGTTTTTATCTAATGATTACTTTTAAATCATTCCGTTTTTTAAGGTTCTGCACCTAACATGACCGTTAATGTTGAAATGAGATAACGGAATCTCACTAGGGAAGACCTCCGAGAGACTGTGGAGTAATAGGGCGTGACCTATATCAAAATAAAGCCGAAATCACGCTGATTTCAGATATATATTCAGTTTTTGCCCTCGAAGTCTGGAATTCGAGAAAAACAGGGTTAAAGTTCGGAAAATGGCTTACTTTTGTTTGAGATAAAGGTAATAATTTTTATCTTCCAAACTTTGACACTATTTCTCTCGAATACCAAGTTTTGAGGGCAAAAACGAAGTATATATTTCAAATCAACTTGATTTCAGCTTTCCAATTATATATGTCACAAGCTATATCTTACAGCTTATTCCGCGACCTTCTCCAGTTGTAAAATGGCTCAAAATCTTCCTGGAATTAAAAGTCATGAAACTGGCTATCATGGTGGCCCAGAAAGTCAACGCAACGCAAAATTTGACCAAAAACTGGTTGTCATACGCAGCGAGGCCTAGGAACTCAAGAAGTCAACACTTGGGCCGTTTCATTTTTAAACATTCGGCCAAGCCTTACAAAACACAAAAATCAAAAAATAATGAAAATTGTTTGAGCAGAACATTCTTGAAGAATCACTGATCTGTGAGTGCTCTTTTCTGTTCTAAAAGTTTTCTATTTTCAGATATTTATATGCAAAAAGAAATGTTAGTGATCATTCGAGTGGTAATAAGGAAAATTGAGTTTTAACTTATTGGGGAAAGTTTTAGTCGGGGTACGCTACAAATATTGAAAAAGGGCATACATACCCCAACTGTGCTACGTGTAAATCTACATAATAAGAATAAGACTGTTCCAGAAATTTCCAGAACCTCTTCCAGAGACTCTCGGATATATCATAAGACCAAAGTGATGATATATCATGATAAGAGATTGAATATATATATGAAATAATCGGAAAAAAGAAGAGTAATTTTCCCCATTTCTTTTCAGCAGCCAAGTGTATTTCACTAATCTCCATATATCGATGAGCCATTTGGCCAGGCAGGGGGAAAAGAGAGAGAGGACATTCATCCTCCCCCACGTATTCAATAGAGGGAAGAGCAAAAACAAATGGAGCGGATAAGTATTAGTTGGAAGGAAGAGTGCATAGAGGTAAGGGACTCGTTCAGATGTGGGGGATCAGAAAACGAATTTTCGTAAGGTATGGTGTATTGGACGCAATTTCATGAAACAGTGTTATATATTTGCATAAATCGCTTCAAATTGAGTTTTACAAAATGAAAAGTATACCAAAATGGAGATCTCAGCGAGATCTACATTTTGGAGTATTTTTCAACACGTATCATTAAATTTACAACTTTTAAGACGTGTTGGTTTACGGCGTAAATTGGATTGCAAGAAATCACAGTGTTTAAGTGTTTAAGCAAGACTTGAAATCTGAAGTATTGGAATTTTCAAATCTGAATTCGAAACTCTGTTATAATCGAAATGAACCAAGACATTTTGAGTCCAGTGATGTAGAAAATTTAAGAATTTTAATGTTAGCTCCAGAATCTGCAAGAATATTTAGAATACCTGTTTTAAAAATGCACCAAATTCATAGGTAATGTAATGTGTACCGTGCTAGAATGGATTGTTCGGCTCTTTTTGGGTTTTCTGCCACTTTTCTTCAGCTTGCAACATATATACGACCAGCGATCTGGCCCGTAGTAGGTCAGTGACTTAGAACTCGCCGAGATCTACATTTTGGTATATTTTTCAGCTCATAATGTTACGTTTAAAGCGAATTACACGGCGTCCCATGCCGTTGACAAGTATTGCTATTTTATATAAGGATTTACGGCGGAAATAACATTCACTACAACCATTTACAGTGTTTGAATGAAAGAGGGTATGGCTTGAAAGCTGAAGTATTGGAAATTTCGAATATACATTCGAAAATTTTGTGGAAATCGAAATAAACCGAGACACGAACAGGTTTATTTCCGTCAATTGACCTGACTCTGCGAATTTCAAAATTTCAGTGTTAGCCCCACAACTTATAACTATATTCAAAATATCTGTTCCTTAAAATGCACCAAATTCATAGGCAGATATTTTCTGTTGACTATTCTCAGAAGTCTGTTTTTTCAGATGAGCTTAAACCAGTACACCTTATTAGAAAATGACACCGTGAAGATTCTGAATCATGCTTATAAGTCGGACGCTCATAGTTCACTATCTTTCAATTCCAGGTCACATCTTTACCAATTACCTTAAAATTCTATCAACAAATTCAGAATCCTCACGACTTCCTTGTCAAATTCATCAAAATTGGTTTGTCAGTACAACAAAGTACACGGACAAACATGTAGAAGAAGCCTTACAAGCATTTAGATCAAATGAATCAAGCTAACAATGTAAGAGATGAAAAGATGAAACAAATTATTCTATACTTCTTTCAAATTTTCGTAAAGTTTGGTGTTTTGTACGTGATATGTGAAAAGTGTATGCGTACTGAACACCGGAACTTACGGCACTTCGAGCCTGGAGACTGTCAGTTCATAGATTTGTAGAATTTTGTCAAAATTGGACGATCTTGAGTACGAACAATAGTCCTTCGGTACTAATATCAAATTGAATATACATGTATGGCCTAGAAAACTAAACTACCGGAAAACTCGGTCATTGTGAAAAAAACTAGGGATTTTTGCCGTCCGTTCTGAGTAACAACCTACATACCTAAGTGCAAAGCGGAGAACCTAAGGATTTTGAGATTCCTCAGTGAGGCACGAGGAATTCAGTAGTGGCCTAGAAAATCAAATGACCTAGAAAACTAGTCCGCGCTGATCTATGAAATACTTCCTCCTCAATACATGCACAGCTTCTTCCTACGCTATATCAGAGAGCTGTCTAGTGACATACATGTGGTTGAAAAAGGGGAAAATGGGAGAATAAGGAACTCTATGATATATTATGACTCAAAATATTCAGTTGATATGTATAACTATATTTTCAGATAGGTGGAAAAGTTATAAGACTAGAATAAAAATAAAAATGTGATAGTTGACGACACAAAATGAAAAAGAGAGCGATGAAAGGATAATCGAGAAAAGAAGAAAATGAGATTGACCTATTAAAAGGAGATGAGATAGACTTTCGTCACTATCTTAATCCACTTGAGGTACTTTTTTTCTGTAGTCATATTTTCAGACAGTTAAAGGGATTTCTAGGTTGAAATGGGGGAAATTCTGATAATAGTGATAGTGACAAGGCATGAAACTGTTCCCTGTACCAGAATTATAAGTTTTAATATGAGTTTTAGGTTCCGCTTACAGAATAAAAGGACAGGAGCACATTCTAAATATGATACAAGTATCCGATTGTTGTTTTGATGTGCGGAGTCAACAAATTTGAAAAAAAACTTAATATATTTAGATTTTGAAAAACGTCGGAAGGTTCGATGTAAGTTACGATACAGGTCAAAGAGTGTCTGCGTACAGTACACCAGATTTTACGCGCATCTGAAAAAATGAGATCAGCACGAGACGTTTCTGTCGGGATAGGCCTTACCAGTGAACGCACGTTAGCTTCAAATTAATTTCACTGAGCAGCGACTCCCTGGGATAAGTGGTACGGAGCTAATTCGTGTCAAACCTCAGTGTCTTTTTCAATTCGCTGAGCAGCGACTCAAGGTGATAGCGATTTCTCATGTTATTCCAAATCCTTAACAAAGGCGGTTTGTAGGTACGGTTACAAGTCCCAGATTTTATTCACGATTTTTACAACTGCGTTCTACCAAAACCAAAGAAAATTGTGTGCGAAATCGAGAGACTCAGTGAAAAAGAAACATTTCGATGAAGCGCAGTTTTTAAAGCATCCCAACAATATCATAGGTTCTAGTTCAAATGTTTTACAAAACTCCGAACTTTCTCAAAAAGAAAAAGTCTAAACCTTTGCGATTTTTGACGCTTGAATCTAATAGAGGGGGTAATCGGATATCCAATGCGTATAGGTGGTGGTGGGGTGGCATTAGTTAAATGAATAAATCAGGGGGCGACATACTAGAAAATAAGAAAATGAGAGAAGGAGAGGGTGGAATTTTTATTTTTGGAGTCGGTTGTTATTTTCACCTTTTTTTTCCTGTGGTTCATTTAATTTGTAGAATTTAATATGTCCAGATAGCTAACGTCGTGAGGATTCTGAATCTGTACTCAAATTTTTGAAAAATTGAAAATACACCGAGTTACAGGGCTGTGACTAGAGAAGTTCACATTTTTTGGTAAGTTATTGTCAGGTTCAGAATTCTAGATAGTTAAGTTTCAAAAACATGGCACAAAATTAAACTTTTCTAGTCAAAACTTATACGGCTAGATAGCTGACGTCGTGAGGATTCTGAATCCGTTGACAAATGTCACCTGTGTTGAAAACGAATCGAGATACAAGCTTTCTAAGAACGGGCGGTTCATTAGGCTTCCTAGTCGCAACGTTTACTACTGCACAGAACCAGAAATTTTCTACATGAAAGTTATATGACCAGATAGCTGACGTCGTAAGGATTCGGAATCTGTACTAAAAATTTTGAAAAAGTGAAAATTAACCGAGTTACATGGCTCAGACAAGAGAAATTCACATTTTTGGTACGTCGAGCCGCTGGAGCACTGAAATCTCTGTTTCTCTGCTATTTCTCGTTTTCTACAGATTCTGAAACCTGATTCAGAATCCTCGTGAAGTCAGCTATCTACAGTAATCAAAAAAAAATCTCCACTACAGTATTCCCAATAACTTATGACACCTGTCTTACCGTCAGATTCAGAATCCTCAGAACTTTAGCTGTTCAGTTATATTACTTCTGCTGGAGGCGGAGCCTGAATATATCACAAGGGAAGTACACAACGGACCGAGTTGAACTTTTTCTATAAATTTGACCATAGATACTTTCGACCCTGCTGATTCCAAATCTGCAATAAAAATCTGCTAAATGCTCACGTAAACCGAGTTATGACCCGTCAAACTTTTCAATTTGTTCACGTTCTTAACCTTTTCACGTTTTCATCGACACTTGTACTGTAGAAGCGCAAGTTTGACGGGTCATAACTTGGTTTACGTGAGCATTTAGCAGATTTCTCTTACAGATTTGGAATCAGCAGAGTCGAAAGTATCTATGGTCAAATTTATAGAAAAAGTTCAACTCGGTCCGTTGTGTACTTCCCTTGTCAAATCAAAAAAACTACATTGACAATATTGATAGCCTTATTTCCAGGTCACATCAATTTCGACTCTAGATTCCAAAAGCAGCAATAAATCTCAATAAGGACAACAGGAAATTGGGTAGACCACCTAATTTCCGGCACTACTTCCGCTCTTGGGACCCCTTTCTGGGACCAGGTCCTAAATAAGGGGAGGAAATAACTTTTTAATCTTTTACCTAGAAAAGAAACAATGTAACAAGTTTTGGGGGGAGGGAAACGTATTTTTGGGAGGGGGGTGACGTGTTCGGATGAAGTGTAGTACATAGCTAAGGAACCTAGAACTTCTAAGTTTTGGAATCGTCTGGTTTTAAATGGTACTTTGAGCCCAAAAACTGGATTTTACGTGGAAAAACTAAAAACTGAAAGAAATCAGCGTCTGTTGGCCCAGATGTACAGAAATTTGAGGTTTGAAGGTTGAGCAACGTTTGAAACTGCAATTTTCAAAGAGATTTTTGGAGCTCTATCCGTGTGTATGTCCGGATGTCCAGATGTCCATTTTGTAATAGATTTTTAGCTAGAAATCAATTCTTCAAAGCTTTTAAGCTGGACAATGCTTTTTTTTTTGAAATTCAACACGAAAAAACGTCAAAAACTATAGTTTTCAGGGAATTTTTTGATGTAAAGTTGTTGATCTGTTGATCTGTCAGTCTGGATGTCCAAGTGCCAAAAAAACCGACTTTTGAGCATAGAATCCTATTTTGCACTAACTATAACTTTTTCAATTTTTCGCGTGTCAGAAAGGCAATAATTCACTGTTTTTCCGGACTTTGACCATGATTTTCTCGAATACCAGGCCTGAAGGGCAAAAACTGAATATATATTTGGAATCAGCGTTTTCTCAGCTTTCCAATGATATAGGTCACGTCCTATAACTCCACGGTAACTCGGGGGCCTTCCCTAGTAAAGTTGAAGGTTTTTTCTATTAAAAATTTTCAAATTGTCGTAAGGTATGATGTACTGGATGCAATTCTTCTAGCTATAATACATGGAATAATTTCTATAAAGATCCAAATGCTATGGTTTGATTCCAGAATAAAAAGCCGGCTTACTTATGTGTCAATCTTTATCAATCTTCATCTTCTCGCCGCTTTTCCAAAAAGAGAGACATAATCTGTCGTCTTTTTGTGAAAAGCTGTCGAGAGAGGCTTCTTTTTTTCGTCAAATTGATTCAGTGGAAAGAAAGACGTGGTGACGTGGAGGGAGGATATTAAAACATAGATTGGTAAAGGAAGATTGCTGGTCTAGTTTTCGAATGGTTGGGTTTCTAGGCCATGGGCTACTAACAGTAAGAGGTGAGGATTTTAAATACGCTCTCAAAATTAAAAAAAAATTTAAAATATGACATGATTATACTCATTCGAACCGTCTAGATTTGCTAATTTTGAAAATGTAAGTTTCATGGATCTCGACACGAAACTCAGTGGGTTATGGTGGTTTTAGTAAAACGAAGGTTTTCGAAAATGTTCCGATCTTTATAACTTTGTTAATATTCAACCGATTTTTGTGGTTTTTAGCTCAGAATTTCAAAAATTTTTGAATTTGGTTTCGAGTGTAGTAAAGTCGAGAGGTTTTTCAACTTAAATCATTGCCCTGCGGCTAAAAGGGCTTGTACCCTGTCAACTTGTGCACAAACCATTTCAAGAGGCGGGGCTTAAAGTTCTAATGATAATTCGACGGCGTTAAACCTCAAAAATATCTACGGACGTTGAGTTTTAAGAAGTCTAAAACCGATTTAAAGAAAAAAGAAAAAAGATATCGACTAGCGGATTTTCTCAGGTGGTAACTGAATTAGGTATCCAGCTATATTATTATTATGAGATAAAGAGAGATAGAGAGAAATTGGATTATTGAAAGTACTGAAGACGAAAAAGGAAAAGAAAGAAGAACATATGGGGACGGAATCTAAGATCTGGAACATTACATAGTCTCCGTTTAAATATGAAAAATCATGGAGTCAGCCTGAAGATATGGACCGTGACCTATATCATTGGAAAGCTGAGAAAACGCTGATTCCAAATATATCTTCAGTTTTTGCCCTCGCGGTCTGGTAATCGAGAAAAACAAGGTCAAAGTTTGAAGCGCTTATGCACGGCCTCCCACAGAGGCCCTCTCAAAGTACTGTGCGCAATGCATTGAGAGGGCCTCCGCTGGAGGCCGTGCTTATGTTATAAGAGTTGGATTTGAAGTAAAGATATGGAAAACGATGAAAGCTAACGTGTGTTCACTGGTAAGACAAAATTCGATGAAGAAAACAGAAAATGGAAATGAAAAAAGAAAGAATAAGGATTGGTACATTGGCAAGGTTCTATTTGAAAATACATTTGTTTTGCCTCCGTTATGTCCGTATACACCCTATACTTGTGTATGAGAAGATTGGCGCGATTCTTGTGCCTTGGCGCTTTTTCTGGCTGTGTCAGAATTGCTGTAATTGGTCTGGAAGAAGAGGCCATTCTAACTGATTACAAGTGGATTTTCCTCATGGACAAATTACTCAAGATCATAGTTGTCACCGGGCCGATCCGGGCCTTGTGCGGGCCTTGGGATAACTCGCTTCAAAATGAAAATTATGAGTCGATCAACCTGTCAAATTGTAGGTCTCGATGAGCTCTACTCGATTATATTTTCATTTTCACCATGAGTTTAGTAAGAGCCGCTGTACAATCCATTTCAGGTATGTGCCCGGGTGGCGTTGAACGCCTCGCATTTTCAGCAGAAATTTGAAAATGCGACGAGAAATACTTTCAGCGTCCAAAGCGCCTCACATCCCTGATCCATTTAGTGGCCGGGCCTTGAATCAAGGCCCGGCCACTAAATGGATTGTACAGCGGCTCTTACTAAACTCATGGTGGAAATGAGAATACATTTAGGTAGAGCTCACCGAGATCTACAATTTGACAGGTTGATCGACTCATAATTGTCATTTTGAAGCGAGTTATCTCAAGGCCCGCACAAGGCCCGGATCGGCCCGGTGACAACTATGCTCAAGCTGGTTAACACATTTTTTCTTCAACTACAAGACGATTCCGCGGAATTACATTAAAAATATATATGACAAGTGTAATTTTTTCGGCAAGAAAAAAACCTCACCATGATGACACTTGCATGTTTTTGCTAACATATTGATGTTTGGTTATGACATCTTTGAGAGACACCAACTAACAAGTGTCGGTCGATTAAAGAGATTACTAATCAGGAACTAGAATTCCAGTATGATTCCAAGAATTCTACAACGTGTCAATTGCAATTGCGGTCTACTGAAACTCTAAGAAATAAGGTGGGGAATTGAGAGACGCAGAAAAAAGCGACAAAGGGATTTCGGTAGGGCGCGGTTGGAAGAACTGTGCCGAGCTAATATGCTTCAGACAATAAAAATATGAAAGATTCCACTAAAATTGCCTAAAAATCGATAATGTGATATCAGTGTCACAACGAGAAAAAAAGAATCGAAAAGTGTGAGGATAAGAGAGGGGGATTATCTCATCCGGATGGCTATTTGCTCATATTTTTTCTTTCTCATAGCTTAATCCAGGTCGAAAGCATGAGCAAATGGGATGATAGACTAGTCCACTTTGAGACGAAGACGACGGATTGAGTCGCTGCTCAGTCAATTTGAAATAGTGATGACACCAAGTGATGTATCTAGAAACGTAGATCCTAGAGTCGCTACTCAGCCATTTGGATCAAAAGGCCCTTAGCTTTTTGAGTCGCTACTCAGTCAATCCTTCCATGTCGTATCCAGAATTCCACGTTTTTGGGTCTGATGGAAATTTGGGTCGCTACTCAGTCAATTTTTTCGAATCTAATCACAAAATTCCCACATTTTTCTAGTTTGCAATAGAGTCGCTACTCAGGAAATTCAGAATTCACAAAAGTGACCACAGAGGGGTTCAAATGTCTCAATTTTTATTGACACAAGGGAGGGGGGGTCCATGCAAGTTTAACGAGCGCAGAAGTTTGTGACACCTACATACTTAATTCGGGGAACATTTCACGGAAAGGTCAATTTTATGGGAGCAAACCGAAAATCAAGACGAGAAAAGAGTCTATTTTGGTTTTTTGGAGTTTTTAGACAATTTTCAGCGAAAATTGTTTAAAATCGGCTCAAAACCATATTTGAAACAGATTGTGGGGGAAAATTGCAAAAAATGGGCGGAGCTTCGAGAAAAAGTAAAAACTAAGCTCCGCCCATTTCTTGCAATTTTGCGGCACGATTTCGTTTTTTGTCAAAATTGAAAAAGGCTCCACCCACTTCTTAAGCCACGCCCCTTTTTGCAGTTTCACCGCATGGGTCCCGCTTTTCGTGCGCTAAAACTTCAGTGGGGCCTGAATTGACTCAAAAATGTCGAAAATCGATGCTATTTATTTTGAAAAACGCTGAAAAATGCCGAAAATTGCATAGTTGTCAAGGCCCGGGAAAATTGGCGCGAAAGTGAAAATTTCAAATTTTTCGAATTTTTCCGCGAAAAAGTCAAAATTTTGAGTATGGTTCAGAATTAGAAAAAAATTCAGAAAAATAGTCTAAAATTGACACGTTTTCGATGAAAAATTGAAAAAATTTCGGAAAAAAATGTGGAAAAAAATTGCGGCTCACACAATTTTTTTTTACAAGAAATTGTCTAAAAAAGGTTTTTTTTTTTTCAAATTTTCAAATTTTCCACGAGAAACGTCTCTTACACAGCATATACACATACGAGCCGCATGAGTCTTCCGGTTTCTAGTTTTTTCTCTTCAAGAGAGAGAAAGTGAAAATGCTCAAGTTTCTTGCTCACCGGAAATGTTTCCTTTTCTTGTTGCTGACTGACTGAAGTCATGTCACTTTCAATCACTAACACTTTCGCCAGTTCTTGTTCAAAACCACACCACACATATGATGTCATTTTTGTTCACAAGATATATGAGGGTTTAGCGGAAAATTTGAATTCCGATGGAGCGTCATTGCATCATTGCTTATACCAAGCAAACGCGCTCCGTCGCACAACGGTTGGCACCAGGGATGTACGGAGCGGAAATCGGGAATTCTGGGAAATTCCGACATATTTCGGAGCCGTCGGAAAATTTCCGATTTCCGAGCAATTTTTCGGTAAATTTCGAAATTTCATGTATTTTTTTGTTCATAAATAAAGAATTGCTGCAAAACCACCGTGACCGGTGCCAAAACGTCATACCCGAGTCAAAATTTACAGAATTTTCAGTTTTTACTGCATTTTTATCGACTTTGACAAAAAATTCCGGATTTTACGAAAATAATAATTTGACAATTTTTTTCATTCGTCTCATTTTTCAATAAAACCGCGACGCGCACGCAACGCGACTCGGAAAAAAGTTCAAATTCCCTAAAAGTGGAGTACAAGTGCGCTCTAATGAGAACGTCGTGTACTCCTCGTGGAGAAGTGGAATTGTCAAAATTTGTCCCGACGAAAAAAATGGAACCATTTTTTGACATTTTTTCAGAAAGTACACATTCTATGTGTCCTTAATCCCCCTTTAAAAAAAAAAGAAAAAACTAAATCTTCTGAGTATGACACACACATATTAAAACAATTTCTTCTTTTGCTTCCTTATCCCATCTCCTACATATTTACTCTGAAAATGACGTGAAAAGGAAATACAAAAAAAAATGGAAAAAAAAGAAAATTCCAGAATTCTTCTTGTTTTTTTTTCTTTTTTCAGAGTTAAGCCATCCAGCCAGCACACATGAAGGCAATATCTGCTGATTTTGGATTTTTGGCATTTGGCTTGATATTTACTGAAAAAAAGAGGAAACGAAGATGTCTGGAATGGAAAATACAACAAAAACCACACAAAAATAGGCTCCGCCCACTTTTGGAGACAAAGTTTTCGGGGGGAAATACAGAAAATGGAATACAGAAAAAATCACAAAAATAGAAAAATTTCAGGGAAAAATAAGGCTCCGCCCACTTTTAGCGACAAAATTGCTCAAAAATGGGCGTGGCTTGAGAAGTGGGCGGAGCTTCAGGAAATACGCAAAATTTTCAAAAGTCTCAAAAAAAAATTCTTGAAAATTAAGCTCCGCCCATTTTTGCAATTTTGCGGCGCGATTTTATTTCTTGTCAAAATTTCAAAAGCCACGCCCCTTTTAAAATTTCAAAAGCCACGCCCCCCTTTTGCAATTTCACCGCATGGTTCACACTTCTCGTGCGCTAAAACTGCAAGTAGTGGGCGGGGCGTAAATAATTTCTAAAATTTCAAAAAATCGATATAAAAACGTGTAGCAAAAATGAGATAAACTGAAAAAAAGTGGAGGAATATAGAAGGAAGCCGGACACCGATGCGAAGCGGAAATTGAGTGTGGTGACGGCTGGAGAGAGCAGTGGATTATGGCTTATGAGAATTTGAGCCGGATTGAGCTGAAAAAATGATAAAAATTGGAAAAATCAAGAAAAATTGACCTAAAAATTGAAAATTTGGGCATAGCTTCCGCCTACGCGTGACTAAATGCGCTCTATTGATAATTTATGCGAAAATTTCGGTTTTTAGGTTCAAAAACCGTAATTTTTCACCAAATTATCATTAGAGCGCATTTGCCACAAGTTTCGATCAATTTTAAGTGTAAAAACATGCGATTTCTAAAAAATTATCATTGGAGCGCGTTTGCCACAACCTTACTAAAATGTGACCTAGAAAAATAAAAATTTGAGCATAGCTTCCGCCTACGCGTGACTAAACGCGCTCTACTGATAATCTGGCAAAAAACGTTTTTTGGGATTAAAAAACCGAATTTTTCACACCAAATCAGGATTAGAGCGCATTTGCCACAATACAAAGCCGAATACTTCAATTTCCCCCAGAAATTATCATTAGAGCGCACTTGCATACCCAAATTCATCTCAATGCGGCGTGTCACTCATATTCCTAAATCCATCCGGATTCTCCGAGTACTGTCGATTCGGTCGGTGGAATTCTTTGAGTATTTTGTGGAATGTCTTGTCACGTATCACTTCTCGACACATTTCTAGCCTGAAAGAGATTATCAATGGAGCGCACTTGCTGGAAAAATGAAATTTTGGGCATAGCTTCCGAGTACGCGTGGCTAAATGCGCTCTATTGATAATCGATGTGAAAATTTCGCAAATTCGCGAAAATGTTCACCAAATTATCATTAGAGCGCATTTGCCACAGGTTTAAGCTCAAAAACCAGTTTTCAGTGTAAAAACCGGAATTTTGTCTTTTTTGTCAGTAGAGCGCATTCACCACATTTCGGATTTCAAAATAGTTGCTGAAAAAAAGAAAATTTGGGCATAGCTTCCGCCTACGCGTGGCTAAATGCGCTCTATTGGTAATCTAGAGGAAAATACAGTATTCCAATAAGGAAATACCAAAATTTTCACCAGATTATCATTAGAGCGCATTTGCCACATGTTTTCAGAAATTTTCACTTGATCCTCATTAGAGCGCATTCGCCATATCTACCATTTCTTCTCATCCATCGCTCCATTTTCCACTGTGAAATTCTGTCGATTCTTCTGTAATTCGACACGTAAATTCGCGATTTGCTCGTCGAATTCATTCAGAATCAAATCGTCTTTTATCATCGAATCGTCATTTTCCTCATATAAATGCTCTCGACGGACTCGTATTTCTTCGAGAATAACGAGAACTTTGAATGGATCATCCGACAGTTTCAACCATTTCGAATCACGGAAAACGAGTCGAAGAAGTTGTTCACGTTCACGGATTACGGTAGGCGCCAGGTCGATTGAGCCGCATTTCGTTTTGATGAATACTGGAATGAGAAAAATGAGAAATTTTGTCATTAGAGCGCTTTTGCATCGACTTCGAATTCAAAATGACTTTGAAAACTGAAAATTTGGGCATAGCTTCCGCCTACGCGTGACTAAACGTGCTCTATTGATAATCTGGCGAAAAAACGGTTTTTGGGATATAAAAACCGAAATTTTTACACCAAATTATCATTAGAGCGCATTTGCCACAATTCTAGCAATTTTTCAGCGGGAAAATCTGTTTTTTGGCTGTAAAAAGAAGCTATTTCAATCAAATTATCAATGGAGCGCGTTTGTCACAACAAAGCTCAAAATCGCTGAAATCTGAGCTAGAAAATGAAAATTTGGGCATAGCTTCCGCCTACGCGTGACTAAACGCGCTCTATTGATAATTTAGCGGAAAATTTCGCGAAATTACGGAATTTTTCACCAAATTATCATAAGGGCGCATTTGCCACATGTTCTGAGCTAGTTATAACTGATTTGTTAAAAAAACAGAAAACTTTGAGCTAGATTGTCATTAGAGCGCATTTACCTAGCGGATTGCAAAATAATCGGCGTTTGCAATGGGATAAAGTGCGCTCTATCGACAAATTATGGAAAATGTTTTTGCAATGTGCAAATGTGCTCTATTGAACAATTAGTACAGAATACAATACGTCATACAAAAGTAAGTGCGCTCTATTGATAATTCGCTTAAAACCCTCAATTTCACAAAATTGTCATTAGAGCGTACTTGCATTCATCTCGACTTCAAAATATCAGAAGATCGTCAAAATTCCACTCTAAAAATGAAAATTTGGGCATAGCTTCCGCCTACGCGTGACTAAACGCGCTCTATTGATAATCAGAGTGAAAAAACGGTTTTTTTGGTTTGCAAACCGCAATTTTCACCTCAGATTATCATTAGAACGCATTTTGTCACAAGTTTCGTGTTCTAGAGCGTAAAATTCCAATGTTTCACAGAATTCTCAATAGAGCGCATTTGCCAAACCCACTCAAATTCGTCTTCCTTTCAATCGAAATTTTCGGTCTGAATTGTGATAAGAACGGGCGGATCTGTTCGGCGGTCCTAATGGTATCGATGACCCTTTTATCGAAATGTGTCTCCGAGACGACGAGTACAGTATGACTGATGTACAGTAGGAAGGCGGTGAGGCGGAGCGTCTGGAAAACGTGAAAATTGGGCGGTTTTTGAGCAAAAAACCGTGAAAAAACACGATTTTTGGGCCAAAAAACCCCAAAAATTCCAGAATTTTCCACTCCACTCACATCAGAATGGGCGGTGACGTCATCCATCCGTCCACCTCTCAACTTCGGCAGTCCCTCCATTATCGAGAAACTGTGCATCGGTTGACAATCGAGAAAAATCGTGTGATTCACGATGTAAATGTCGATTTGAGTCGTTTGGTGACGGGATTGTTCGTTGGCTTCACGTGAGACCGGACGGAATACGTATTCTCTGGAACAATTTATCATTGGAGCGTACTTACATTCACTTCGAATTCAAAATAACAAAAATCGTGAAAATTTTGAGCATAGCTTCCGCCTACGCGTGGCTAGATGCGCTCTACTGATAATCTAGTGAAAATCCTCCACTAGATTATCATTAGAGCGCATTTGCCACATTTAGTAGATTGGGGATTACTGAAGACTCATACCTAGATGCTCAGAATGACATTTAGCCTGTCTAGATGTCCAGATGTCCGGATTTCAAACAATTATATGTCTTTTGACGCAATTTTTGACAATTTTCAGCCAAAAAAGCACCAAAACATGTCAATCTGTGTATCTGTATGTCCAGATTTCTGGTTTAACTGAATTTCTGAACTTTTTCACCCGAAAACTGAAAATTTGAGCATAGCTTCCGCCTGCGCGTGACTAAATGCGCTCTATTGATAATCGATGTGAAAAATTCCGAGATTTTCACGGAATTTCCCACCAAATTATCATTAGAGCGCATTTGCCACAGATTTTAATCGGTTTTAAGCTCATAAATCAGTTTTTGGGTGCAAGATTTCTAACGGATTCTCATTGGAGCGCGTTTTCTACAATTTCAACGTCAAAATAACAAAAATTGTCAAAATTCCATTTTTAAAATGAAAATTTGAGCATAGCTCCCGCCTACGCGTGACTAAATGCGCTCTATTAATAATCTATGTGAAAATTCCGGAATTTTTCACCAGACTATCAGTAGAGCGCATTTGCCACAAATTGCAATGTATTATAACTAGTTATGGCTAAGTTTGTAAAAATACAGAAAATTTTTAACTAGATTGTCATTAGAGCGCATTTGCCTAGCTTATTGCAAAATATTCGGTGTTTGCAATGTGACAAAGTGCGCTCTAATGACAAAGTTTAGAAAACATACTTTGCGATGTGCAAACATGCTCTATTGAACAATTTCTTCAAAATTAAGTTTTTTGCTACATGCTTCCCACAAAAGTAAACGCGCTCTAATGATAAATACCCACAATTTCACAAAATTAACATTGGAGCGTACTTGCATTCACTTCAACTTCGAAATAGCAGAAAATCGCCAAAATTTCACTTTAAAAATGAAATTTTGAGCATAGCTTCCGCCTACGCGTGACTAAATGCGCTCTACTGATAATTTTGTAAAAATTCCGGGATTTTCACGAAATTTTCACACCAAACTATCATTAGAGCGCATTTGCCACAGTTTTCAGCCACTTTTAGCAATTTTTGCCGGATTTTCCCATACCTATACATTTGTCTGGAATTATTTCCAGCGAGCATACTCAATATAGTCGATTTACCGGCTCCTTGAGAGCCGATAGCGGAGATCACATTGAAATTTGGACTCGTGGTGAGGAGATCCTGGAAATAAATGTTAGATTGTCATTAGAGCGCATTTGCATCAATTTTGAATTCAAAATAGCGAAATTCCACTCTAAAAATGAAATTTTGAGCAAAGCTTCCGCCTACGCGTGGCAAAACGCGCTCTATTGATAATCTGAGCGAAAATTTCGCGAATTCACGGAATTTTTCACCAAATTATCATTAGAGCGCATTTGCCACAGGTTTTCCCTCGATTTTTAAGCTAAAAAGGCAGTTTTTGGTGTAAAAACCGCAATTTTGTCTTTTTTGTCAGTAGAGCGCATTCACAACATCTTTGATTTCAAAATAGTTCCAAATTTCATCAAATGGAACTGAATGTATGCAGAAAATGAAATTTTTAGCATAGCTTCCGCCTACGCGTGACTAAATGCGCTCTATTGATAATCGATGTGAAAATTCACATCAGATTATCATTAGAGCGCATTTGCCACAGTTTTCACTTAAATTTTCAGCTAAAAAGCAGTTTTTTGTGTAAAAACCGCATTTTTATCAGTAGAGCGCAGTTTTCATCAGTTTAATGCAAATGCGCTCCACCGAAACTCCGCCCAATTCGATTTTGAGCGGATTTTCGGTGTGTATGCTCCAGTTTTTAGCCAAAAACCGAATTTTCAGCCAAAAAAAAAGTGGGCGTGGCCAATTTTTCAGCCTTACCGCCACCGCATCGGTAATCTCTCCCAAATCATTCAAAAATCGAATCGATTCTTTCATCGATTTTGATGACATATGATGAATATTCGATTCCTGTGGAGGCGGTGACCCCGCCCTTCCATTCATAGGCTCCGCCCCTCCGCCAGGTGGGCGGGACCGGATCGCTATTTTTGGACCGTTCGTTGTCGCCTGGGGACTCTGGTTTCGTCGTGGCGGTGGGCGGGACGAAGTGGTCGAAGACGTTTTCAGAATTTCCACTTTTTTCATCTGAAAAAATTAGTTTGGAGGGGGCGGGGCTATAGGGTGAGGGGGCGGAGCATATAGAAATAATTTAAAGAGGGGAAATCCACTTATTATACGAACTAAAAGAAAATGAGTTTTCAATTTTGTTATTATACAGTGTCGGGATTCAAAAAACGAAGAAAATTACAATAAAAATCCCAAAAAATGGGGGAAATTCGAGTATTTAGGCTTAAAAATGGGGGAAAAAAGAGATTTCCGGAGGGGGCGGGGCTTAAAAGCGACAACCAAATGGATAAAACCAGCAAATGTATATATATTTAAGAAGGCGGATGATAGGGGTAATACTATGCGTAAGAATTGTGGGCGGGGCCAAGGGATTGTTGGGGGCGGAGCCAAAAAGTGATTTTTATGGGATTTTTGATGGGAAATATGGGATTTTTGGCATTTTCAGACGATTTTTTTTGAGAATTCAAGATTTTTCAGCCAGAAAAGTCATTTTTAGACAGAAAATTCGAAATTTTCATCGATTTTTAAAGAAAAATCGCTTTTCCGACTGTAAATTTCAGCATTTTAACAGTAAAATCGCTGAAAATCCGTTAAAAATCCCAGTTTTTGATGTATTTTGGTGATTTTTATGGGAATTTAGATGAAAAATATAAAATTTTTGGCATTTTCAGACGATTTTTTTTTCAAAATATACATTTTTAGCCAAAAAAAGTCATTTTTAGACAGAAAATTCGAATTTTTCGTCGATTTTTGACGAAAAATCGATTTTCGGACAAAAATTCAGAATTTTCAATGAAATCGCTGAAAATCCGTCGAAAATTGCGAATTTTCAATGTAAAAACCTTGAAAAATACTAGAAAAATCAATAAAAATGCAATTTCCTGTGTAAAAATCGTCGAAAAACCGGGAATTTTTGAATTTTCTTTCAAAAAACACCCGAAAAATCGGATTTTCGTCAGGAAACTGTGATTTTTAGCAAGAAAAATGCATTTTTTTGATTTGAGACGTTAAAAATTTCGAAAAAAAAACCAATTTTCTGTTGAAAATGATGATTTTCAGACCAAAAAATCCAAAAAATCTAAGAATTTCAGCCATTTCCCATCAAAAAACCCCCAAAATCCCTGATTTTTGACACAAAAACAATGAAAAAAGCAGTGAAAATCAATAAAAATCAATAAAATTAAGCATCCATCGATACAGCGGACATCTGATCACTCAAATCGACGTCCTCAATGAGTTGATCACAAATCGCCGAGAGCTCTTCGACTCTCTTCTTCAACACATCGATTTCCTCGTTTTTACTGCTCAACTCGATGGCGTGTCGTTTCGCGCGGAGCCGGAGTCCCTTCACGTTCTCCTCGTGATTCTGAACCAGGTCCTCGTATTCTCGAGACGCTCTGGAATTGGAGAAATTGAGAAAATTTTCAAATTTTGCACAGAAAACATTGAAAAATCCGAGTTTCCGATAATTTTATGAGTTTTTTCGAGTAAAACTCATCATTTTTTGGCAAAAAATGGGCTTTTTCGCTCTGAAAATTGGGATACACTTATAGGTTGAGAAATCGCGCCGGAGGTGCCCCAGACAGGTTTCTGCATGCAAAAATCGATTTCTTGGGTCATTTTCCGCCCAATTTTCGGTTCAGAATTCGAGAAAACTGAGAAAATTCTCAAAATTTGCACAAAAAACATCGGAAAATTAGAGTTTTGTGAGTTTTTTCGAGTAAAAATGACCTAAAATCATCATTTTTCAGAAAAAATTGATTGTTTCGAAGATTTTTATGTCAAAAATGTCGAAAATGCAGTTTTCTGCCGAAAATCCGTTTTTTTCGGGTTGTTTCTGATTGAAAATTCAAATAATTTCAAGAAATTATCATTAGAGCGCGCTTGCCATAAGTTTTTATAAACTTTAAAGAAAAAATAACAGTTTTTGGGTATAAAAACTTGGGATTTTTAACAAATTATAAACGGAGCGCGTTTGCCACAACAAAGCTCAGAATCGCTGAAATTTGAGTTGGAAAAATGAAAATTCGGGCATAGCTTCCGCCTACGAGTGGCTAAATGCGCTCTATTGATAACCTGATGTGAAAATTTCGAGATTTTTCACATCAGGTTATCATTAGAGCGCATTTGCCACAGGTTTTCAGCAATTTTCGGTGTAAAAGCCCCAATTTGTCATTGGAGCGCATACAGCTCTTCAACCCTTCTCGAGGCATTTAAACTCACAAAATGTGCGGAAACTCAGATTTCTCAATTTTAAAGCCAAAAACCGACTTTTCAGGGTAAACTTGATCAATTTTTGGTAATTTTTCACTCAAAAAAGGTTGAAAACCCCGATTTTAGTCGGATTTTGGCGATTTTTAGCTCTGCAGGTACCTCTCCAACTCATTGGTGGCATTCTCCTTGATGGACATAAACTTGACTTGCCACTCATCAATCTCGGCAGTCGCCAATTTCAACTTCTCTCGGGCATCCTCGAATTCCGTTCGAATATCGTTCGCCGCCTCTCTCACTTGATTATACGCAGCGTAGAGTGTCGCGTAGTTCGCATGCAATTTCTCAGCCTCCGAACGTGCTGCGTCTCTCTCTTTCAACAGTTTCTGGACTTCTTCATCCGAAGCTCCGCCCACGTTTCCGTTCATTGCTCCGTTCACGAGACAACGGCCTTGGGAGACAATCTCTCCCGTGGCACAGCGACGCACCTCGAATTCTGGAAATTTTGAAGTGAAAAATGCTAATTTAGGTCAAAATTATTGATTTTTGGTGCCAAAAACCGAAATTTTGGTTCAAAATTTGGGTTTTGTGGGTGGAAAAATGCTATTTTGAGTCAAAATTAGTGATTTTTTGGTGCGAAAAATGCCTTTTTGGGTCCAAATTTTGGGTTTTTGAATTGAAAAATCTCATTTTGAGTCAAAATTAGCGTTCTTTTGGTGCGAAAATCTTATTTTCGATTCAAAATTTGGGTTTTGGGATAAAAAATGTTGTTTTGGTGTCAAAATTAAAGCTTTTCAGATGCGAAAAACGGATTTTTGGGTCAAAATTTGTGTTTTCTGGTGCGAAAAAACGCTTTTTGCAATCAAAAATGGGTGCTTTAAGAGTTTTTATGCTGAAATGAAGACTTTTAGGTTTAAAATTGACTTTTCGGAAGGTTTCCGGCAAAAAAAAGGTTTTTGAGTCGAAAATCGGAGAAAAATGACGTTTTTCAGCTCAAAAAAACAAAAAATATCCTGAAAAACGTCTTTTTCGCTTTAATATCGGATTTTCGGTCAAAAAAAAAACAATTTTAAGCATAAAACTGATGTTTTGATGACATGAATCGAGGTTTTGGCGAAAAAATAAAAAAATTTTTAGCCAAAACTAGATTTTTGAAAAGAAAATTGTGTTTTTGAGCAGAAATTAGAGGTTAAGAACCTGAAAACCAAGATTTTCGGTCTGAAAACTGATTTTCGCGCCAAAAAATGGTGTTTTTCATGGATTTTTGATCATTTTTTACCAAAACAGTTCAAAAACTCAATTTTAATCGGATTTCGACGACTTTTCAGCATTTTTAGCTCAAAAATCTATTCAATATTACGTTTTTAGAGCTGAAAATGCTTGAAAACCGGAAAAATCCGATTAAAATCAAGTTTTTGGACATCGGGACTTACAGACACACAGATAGACTGTTAAGAACTAGATTTCAATGATTCTTTGCCTTTTCGATGTTATCGAACTCAAAAAGTAACATTTTCAATACGAAAGTCAGATTTTTGAGCCAAAAACCGACTTTTCAGGAGGAAAACTGTGTTTTTATCGATTTTCGGTCATTTTTAGCGAAAACAAGGTTCAAAACCCCGTTTTTTTTAGTCGGATTTTTCCGATCTTTAGTCGGATTTTTCCGATTTTCAGGCATTTTTGGCTCCGTACCATTAGAATACAACAATCTCTCCATAGTCTCAGTGAGATATTTCACAGTATGCTTCATCACAATGATCTCGGCTCTCGAGAATCCCATAAAGAACTGTTGCATTTTCTGTTCTGGTTTTTCCGTCTTCTGAATCGAAGCGGCTTCTGATGGTTCGACGACGACTTCATTCGCCACGTCATCGATCACTTGTGCCTCTTCGCCGTCCTCTTTTGTGAATGTTGAATTCATTTTTTGGCTGAAAATCGGCGAAATTTTTGAGGTTGGGAGAGGTTTTGAGGTGAAACACGAAGAAAAACAAGTTTTTTGACAGAAAAATCGAGTTTAAAACCATTTTTCTAGCCGAAAATATGCAAAAAACAAAATTTTTTGCGGATATTCGATCCAGAATCGGTAAATGGTCGCAAAACATGATTTTTGGGTCGAAATGCGTGGTTTTTATTGGAAAAATTGAGCGAAAATCAATTTTTTCAACTAACAACATGCGAAAAACTGGAAAATTCAGATGAAAACCCAGTTTTCGAAGAAAAATAAATTTTACTGGAACAAACCGAGCGTTTCGATAAGAAACAAGATTTCTGAACGGAAAAACGTGGTTTTAGCTGAAAAAATGAGTTAAAATCAATCTTTCCAACTAAAAATATGAGAAAAATCGGAAAATTCATCCAAAACTATGAACTTTCCAAGAAAAATTCAGTTTTCCGAAAGCGAGGGGTGAAAATCAAGGGTTCCGACTTGAAAAAAGTGATTTTTAACTAAAAAATTGAGCAGAAATCAATTATTTCAATCAAAATACTGGTCTGAAACAAAAAATTCCCGCATAAACTAAGATTTCCGACTGAAGTCTCAAAATGAGCAAAAATCGATGATTTCGACAGGGAAAACCTGATTTTTGACTGAAAAAATGAGCTAAAACGCATTTTTTCAACCAAAAACAGTAAGAAATCGTGAAAATCGGCTAAAAATCAGTCGGAAACACCAAAAAACATCACAAAACAAACAATTATTTTTCAAAAACCCTCCACGAGGTACGGTTCTCGTGGCGAGAACCAATCTATTGATTTTTGGTATGCGCCTTTAATTTTTAGAGGGTTACTGTAATTTCCTTTATTTTTATTCAATTTTAGACCAATTTCTATGAATAAAAGAGATATTCCACGCATTTCCGACAGGCAAAACCGCCAAAAAATGGGACGGGGGACTAGAAAAATCAAGAAAATTCTAGGCCACCAGGCCACGGACCATTTATCAGGCTTAAAATAGAAAATTAAAGAATATAACATTCTGAAAATTGATGAATTCCAAATTTTTGATATTTTCTGTTAAATAAAGACATTTTGAAGCGATAATTATTGATTTTTCTAAAAATTGCGAAATTTGAAGTAATATTGGGACAGTTTCTTCTATTTTTCTGCTTTTATTTGAGAAAAATCGCTATTTTCTCGTAATTTTTATTAATTTTCGATTATTTTCCAGCTAAAAACTTGATAAAAAAGAAGACAATGGATCTTCTCGACTATATCGAACGAATTGGAGATGGTGAGATTTTATTTTTAATTGAAAAAATTATTTTCAAAAAAAAAATTTCAAAAAAATTTTCCAGATCCCCCTTCCCCTCCACGAGTCGCCAGTTACCGTCAGAATATTCGTCTTCAGATGGATTCAGAATACCTCGAATGGCCGAATTCCGATGCGGAAACGGCGAATTTTTCGACGGGCGAAGAACCGATGGCACTGCCTGAAGTGCCCTCCACGTCGGGTGGTGGTAGTATTCTACAACCGATTTCTGACACATTGAGACTCTATTTTCCTGATACTATTGAGGTGCATTTTGGAGTGAAAAAATTGGAAAAAAACGAAAAAAAAATTTTTTTCGAATTTTTCTAAATTTTCGAGCGAAAACTTACAATTTTTGAATGAAAAATCGCTTTTTAAGCATGAAAAATGCTCAAAATCTTCTGAAAATTGAGTTTCTGGACATCCGGACAATGAAAAACGGCTAAACTTCATTTTTCGAGTATAAAAATTAAAAAAAAGTTATTTTTTGAAATTTTCAAGCAAAAATCTAGAATTTGTGGATGAACAACACTGTTTAGAGCTTAAAAATCACATTTATGGCATTAAAATTACTCTAAATGCTCTAAAAATTAAGTTTTTGGACATCCGGACATACAGACACACAGATAGACCGTTAAAAACTGGATTTCGATCAATTTTTGCCTTTTTGAAGTCGTCGACCTCAAAAAACACAATTATTGACACAAAATACTACTGAAAATCAGATTTTTAGTGCCAAAACCTGTATTTTAAGTGAAAAAATCCAATTTTCCGCTAAAAATGGACTTTTTTGGCTAGAAATCCTATTTTTCGGTAAAAAATGTAGTTTTCTCTGCGAAAATATATTTAATTAGCTTGTGAAATGCTCAAAATGCTCTGAAAATCAAGTTTTGGACATCCGGACACACAGATCTACAGGCAGACAGCTTGACATTGGCAAAATCCCTAAAATTGTAGTTTTTCGTGTTTTTTGTGTTAAACCACCGAAAAATTCATTTTTCAGCAAAAAATCGATTAGAGGCGAAATTTAGTTTCAGAGAAATATGGAAAAATCGGCTAAAACTTCATTTTTTGTGAAAAAATCCAAAAAAAAGTTTTTTTCGAAACTTTCAAGCAAAAATCTAGAATTTTTAGATGAAAAATTCTGTTTAGAGCTTAAAAATTGCATTTTTATCATGTGAAATGCTCAAAATTGTCTAAAAATCAAGTTTTTGGACATCCGGACCTTCAGACACACAGATAGACATTTAGAATCTGTATTTTAATGATTTTTTGGCTTTTTGAGGTTTTGAACTCGAAAAATTCGATTTTAGACACAAAATTCAGCTGAAAACCAGATTTTTAATGCCAAAACCTATATTTTAAGTGAAAAATCCTATTTTTCTCTGCAAAAATCTCATTTTTAGCCTCAAAACTAAAGATTTCCGTCAGAAATTCATTCAAAAATAGCATTTTCGACATCCAGACACACAGACAGACAACTTTCCTCCGAAAAATCGTCTAAAAACTGTGATTTTTGACGTTTTTCCAGCTAAAAAGATCCGAAAAATCGATCTTTAGCTAAAAATTCAGCTTAAAATGGACATCCGGACACACAGACAGACAGACAGACCGAGCTCTGAAAAACTACGGTTTAAAACGTTGCTCAGCCTTAAAAACGCGATTTTTCTTCAATTTTTCACTAAAAAATCCAGTTTTTGGGCTCAAAAATCTCTTTTTTCTGATTTTCAGACAATCCTCCAGAATCTTCTGGAAATGTTGTGTTCATCCCGATCGGATAACGATATTCAATGCGAATTAATCGATTTATTGGGTGTCGAGCTGTTCGAATTGGCCGGTGACGTACTTGAGAAACGGAACAAAATCGTGTATGAAGTCAAGTCGGCTGAGTTGGCGAAAGTCGAGTTGGCGAAGCAGAACAAGTCAAAGGTGATAGGAAAAACCTGATTTTGGGTCGAAAAATGGAAGAAAATGGGGAATTTTGGGTGAAAATCGCTGAAAATCGCTGAAAAACGGCGGTTTTTCAGTCAAAATCGATGTGAAAACGCTTAGAATTCTCTAACTGTGGCAAATGCGCTCTAATGCTAATCTGATCGGGTTTTCCATCAGATTATCAATAGAGCGCATTTAGTCACGCGTAGACGGAAGCTATGCCCAAATTTTCATTTTTCTTTGTGGAATTTACGGATTTTGAATTCTGCTATGTAGCAAATGCGCTCCAACGGTAATTTAGCGGGAATTTTGGCGAAAAATCTGAAATTTTCATAAAATTATCAGTGGAGCGAACTTGAAATTGAAGAATTTGGACATCCGGATTCACAAACAGACAGACAGACAGATTTTTTGACAAAAAATCTCAAAGCTACTCGACCTTTGGTGGATACTCTAAATACGTTATTGTCGCAAATGCGCTCTACTGATAAAATTGCGGTTTTTACTCCAAAAACTGCTTTTTTAGCTCAAAAATTGAGGAAAACCTGTGGCAAATGCGCTCTAATGATAATCTAGTGAAAATTGCGGTATTTTTTTTCCTAAATACCCCATTTTTCAGCTGATTATCAGTAGAGCGCATTTAGTCACGCGTAGGCGGAAGCTATGCCCAAATTTTGTTTTTATGAAGTTGGAATTGTAGAAAACGCGCTCCAGTGAGAATCCGTCATGGCAAACGCGCTCTAATGAGAATATAACCGAAAATTTCCAATTTTTTATTTAAAAAAAGGTTTATACTTCGCTTCATTGCCACCGGAAGGCACTAATCATGCATTTCCACACAATTCTTCATAAACGAAACGGCCAATGTCAGAATGACAATGACCATCGCAATATACGATATGCCTCCTTGAATGCATCTATCATTGCAAATGAACAATTCCGATTTCTCGCGTAGATCAAATCGATTCAAATGGGGATTGAAGTGCGATCGACGGTAGTAGGGGTTACTGTAGTTTTTGGCCGATGGTTTAGTGGTTGCGTTCGATTTTCTGGAATCCGATTCCTTTCGAATCAATCCGTTGCATCCGAGAGCGTTACGGACTGTCTGGAAATGTACATGTATTCCAAATTGTGGCGAATGCGCTCTAATGATAATCTGGTGAAAATAGTTTCATCAAATTATCAATAGAGCGCGCTTAGTCACGCGTAGGCGGGAGCTATGCCCGAATTTTCATTTTCTAGTGAGATATCTGAAGAAAGTACGCTCCGTTGCCAAATACTGAGCTGTGACTATTTAGTGCGATAGAGCGCATTTTCTTCACAAATCGGAATTTAAAATTTTAACTTTTTTATTTAGTGCGATAGAGCGCATTTAAAGACTTTTGACTCAAAAACTAAAAATTGCGAATTTTGGAGGCCAAATTTATTCCAAATTGTGGCAAATGCGCTCTAATGATAATCTCATAAAAATTGCAATATTTTCGAGAGAAACACTGCAATTTCAATCAGATTATCAATAGAGCGCGTTTAGTCACGCGTAGGCGGAAGCTATGCCCAAATTTTCAATTTGAAGAAAGTACGCTCCGTTGCCAAATACCGAGCTCTGGTACAATAGAGCGCATTTTCTCACCTGTTTGAATTCGTGCGGTAGAGCGCATTTGAAAACTTTGGGTTTAAAACGCAAGTGCGCTCTACTGAACACATGGCCGGATAGCTCAGAAACTGCGCTCTATTGATAATCTGGTGAAAACGCGCTCCACCGCAATTTTTGGACAAAATTTGCTTTAGAGCGCATTTCCATCACCTACCCACCGTCAATTTCTGATACCACTCCTCGGGATCCACATAGTAATACGGTTTCTTCGAATATTTCTCCGGCACCGCCTGACACTGTCCGAATTGTGAAGCGCCCGTCCAAACACAACTGACGACGTAGTCGAAGACGTTCTCGTCGAGAATGAAACCGATTGTATCGTCATAACAGAAATCATTGAGATTTATCATCCATTCTTCGAGTCGTGAACTGAAATGGCA
This sequence comes from Caenorhabditis latens, assembly GCA_002259235.3. Lineage (NCBI taxonomy): Eukaryota > Metazoa > Nematoda > Chromadorea > Rhabditida > Rhabditidae > Caenorhabditis > Caenorhabditis latens. The sequence continues at coordinate 1,276,770 of CM056093.1, forward strand.
AATGCGCTCTATTGATAGTTTGGTGAAAATTGTGGTTTTTCTGATAGAAAAACCACTTTTTTCTCATAGATTATCAATAGAGCGCGTTTAGCCAAGCGTAGGCGGAGCCTATGCCCAAATTTTCAATTGTTCTCAATAGAGCGCACTTCCACTCACCTCAGAATCCCCACTAGCTTCCCTCTTGTGATTGAAGCCACTCGTTGAGCGGATCTCCGAAGAAGTTGGTATTCATTAGACGGTTGAGGCGATCGAAATGGTCTGAAATTGAATTTTTGGACATCCGGACACACGGACGGACGGACTGACTTGAATCCGACAGGACAGAACTTGTTATTCCCGCATTGAACGTCGGCGTCGACCGAATTCGTGTTCGAGACGATCAAAACCACTGATAATACTAATGCTAGCACGAGTTTCATTGATTTTTCGCTATTTTTGGGGGGAAATGGTGAAAAATCAGATATAAATTGAAATTTAAAAGTAATGGGGGCAAAGGTTACGCGAAAAATTGGAAAAGTTTCAAAAAAATTTAATTTTGGCGTGACGAAATTGTGACAAACGCGCTCTAATGCTAATCTGATCGGAATTTCTATCAGATTATCAATAGAGCGCGTTTCGTCACGCGTAGGCGGAAGCTATGCCCAAAATTTCGGTTTTTGAACTAAAGCCAGAAAGTGCGCTCCATTGACGTGAAAATGTGGATTTTGTGCAACAGAGCGCACTTTCATTTAACATGTGCGATAGAGCGCATTTAAAACTTTATTACGCTTAACAGAGTATTTTGAATTGGAAAACAAGCAAGTGCGCTCTACTGATAAAGTAATGGAAAATGCAATTTTTTGACCTGAAATACAGTAGGAAATTCCGAAATTTTGACATTTTTTCAAATCTATGGCAAATGCGCTCTAATGATAATTAGGTGAAAATTGCAGTATTTTGAATTCAAAATACCGCATTTTTCACTCAGATTACCAATAGAGCGCATTTAGTCACTCGTAGGCGAAAGCTATGCTCAAATTCTCATTTTTCTAGCTCGAATCTCAGCAAGGTTGTGGCAAACGCGCTCCGTTGATAATTTGTTAGAAATTGCATCTTTTTATACCAGAAAACTGCTTTTTGAGCTCAAAACTTAGAAAACCCTATGGCAAATGCGCTCTACTGATAGTTTGGTGAGAAAATTCTATAATTTCGCGGAATTTTCACATCAGATTATCAATAGAGCGCATAGAGCGCGGAAGCTATGCCCAAGTTTTCATTTTTCCCACAAAATCCATAATTTTCCAGCCCTCCGTCCCCGGAATTCTCCAAACCGTCAGTGTCCAATCGACGTCTCAAAACGAGAAACGCCGTGAACTTCGAAAAGAGGAAAAACGAACGAGACGAGAGTTGAATCGAGTGATTCACGCGTTTGGAGATGAGGAGAAGCTGGAATTAGAGTTGGCACAAAAAGAGATACAGAGACAGAGACAGTTAGAGATAGATCAAATGAAATGGAAACCGTCGTTGATGGCCGGCGGTCCCCGAGTCGAGGAGATCTATCCGTACGTGTTCGACGCGAGAATTCAGGCGGGACACACGATTTTCGATATCAATGGAATGAAGTTCGCATTGCCTGAAGGATCGAAACGAGACACTTTTAAGACGCATGAGAGTGTTACGGTACCGCCGTCGAATAAGGGAGATATTGAGAAGATTCAACACGTTTATATTAAGGATATGGATGAATTGGGACAGAAGGGGTTTAAGGTACGGGAAAATTGGCGCTTTTGAAAAGTCCAAACTGTGGCAAATGCGCTCTAGTGATAATTTGGTGGAAATCGTGGTTTTTCTGATGGAAATACCGTAGTTTTTCATCAGATTATCAGTAGAGCGCGTTTAGTCACGCGTAGGCGGAAGCTATGCCCAAATTTTCATTTTCAGCATACTTTCCGTTTCATTCGACGAAATTTAGAACTATTTTGAAATCGAAAATGTGATGAATGCGCTCTACTGACAAAAAAGACAAAATCGCGGTTTTTTACACCCAAAAACTGATTTTTGAGCTCAAAACTGATAAAAACCTGTGGCAAATGCGCTCTAGTGATAATTAGGTGAAAAACGCGGCATTTCAATCGGAAATACCCCTTTTTCACTCAGATTATCAATAGAGCGCGTTTAGTCACGCGTGGGCGGAAGCTATGCCCAATTTTTTATTCGATTTGGAGAGTTCGAGCGGTAGGGCGCGTTTTCAGATAATTTTAGAATTCGAATTTACCAGTTGTGCGGTGGAGCGCGTTTTCTCTAGAAAAACGTCATTTTGCTATAGAGCGCACTTTCAGAACCCCAAAAAAATTATTTTCACAGTAGAGCGCATTTTCATTGCTGTGAGTCAGAATTTACTCAAAAAACTTTTGTCTGTGCAGTAGAGCGCGTTTGAGGATGAAATTCATCTCCAAAAACCCAATTTCTGCGAGTTTCACGAGTCTCTCCGTGGCAAATGCGCTCCATTGATAATTTTGGTGAAAATCGCGGTATTTTTGATAAAAATATCGCATTTGGCACATAGATTATCAATGAAGCGCGTTTTGTCAATTTTCGACTAAAATCCTCTCGTTTTATCCTCAAAAACTCATATTTTCGATCTAAAACTCAATAAAATCAGATTTTGATCGATGTTACTCGTAATTTTACCTACTGTGATTGCAATTTAGTGGCAAATGCGCTCTAATGGTGATCTTGTGAAAATTGCGGTATTTCTGATTGATGTTTTGATCGAAATACAGCAATTTCCATCAGATTATCAATAGAGCGCATTTAGTCACGCGTAGGCGGAAGCTATGCCCAAATTTTCATTTTTCTAGGTCAAATTTTAGCCAAATTTTCAAAAAATTCATAAATTTTCAGGGATTCGAAAAGCTGAATGTGATCCAATCGATTGTATTCGAACAAGCGTACAAAACGAAAGAGAATCTTCTGATCTGTGCACCAACTGGAGCCGGAAAAACGAATATCGCAATGTTGACGATTCTCAACACGATTCATGAGCATCAGAATGCAAAAGGAGAAATTATGAAAGATGACTTCAAAATTATCTATATTGCACCGATGAAGGCGTTGGCCACCGAAATGACAGAGTCATTCGGGAAACGGTTGGCTCCGTTGGGGTTGAAGGTACTGAAAATCGGGCATTTTTACGATTTGGCATCCTAAAATGAGTATAAATATGAATAGATTGCATCAAAAATGGGGAAAACTTGTGACAAATGCGCTCTAATGCTAATCTGATGTGAAAATCCCGGAATTTTAACACAGATTATCAGTAGAGCGCATTTAGTCACGCGTAGGCGGAAGCTATGCCCAAATTTTGCATTTTCTAGTTCAAATTTCAGTGATTTCAAGTTTTGTGTGGCAAACGCACTCCATTGATAATTTGTTAAAAATAGCGAGTTTTTACACACAAAAACTGTATTTTTCTTTAAAATTTATCAAAAATTATGGCAAATGCGCTCTACTGTTAGTTCAAGTGAAAAAATCCGTGAAGATCCCGGAATTTTCACTCAGATTATCAATAGAGCGCATTTAGTCACGCGTAGGCGGAAGCTATGCCCAAATTTTCATTTTTCCAGGTAAAAGAGCTGACGGGAGACACTCAACTGTCTCGAAATGAAGTTGCGGACACCCAAATGCTCGTTTTGACCCCTGAAAAATGGGATGTGATCACCAGAAAGTCGTCAAGCGACAACTCGATAATCAACACCGTCCGACTACTAATTATCGATGAAGTCCACTTACTTCATGACGAACGTGGACCCGTTATTGAGACGCTGGTCGCCAGAACTCTCCGACAAGTCGAAATGTCACAGTCGGGTATTCGAATCGTCGGATTGTCGGCTACACTACCCAATTATATCGATGTTGCCAGATTCTTGAGAGTCAACCCGTATAAGGGATTGTTCTTTTTTGATGGACGGTTTAGACCCGTCCCGTTGACACAGAAGTGAGCATTTGGTGGGGAAACCTTGAAGAATCCCGCGAAAATTTACGTTTTTCAGCTAAAAAATTAGCTAAAATTCGAATTTTTAGTGATTTTGGATCAAAAATCGCGATTTTCAGCGGTTTTGTTTGAAAATTTAGTGGAAAATCAGATTCTGGAAGCTAGAATCTAAAATTCTAACACTGAAACCGGTGTAAATCTGAAAATTGTGGCAAATGCGCTCTAATGATAATCTGTTTCGTGAAAATCCCGGTTTCTCAACAGATTATCAATAGAGCGCGTTTAGTCACGCGTAGGCGGAAGCTATGCCCAAATTTATGTTTTTGAGTCGAAACTTGGTGGTTTTTGAGTGATTTCGAATTATTCGGAGAGTAAACGCGCCCAAATGAGAATTAGGTGAGAATGTCGTTATTTTTGACTGAAAATAGCCGAAATTTTCCGTTTTTTAGCTCTAGACTTTTGACTTTACTGAAAATAGGGTCCCAACACGAAATCTACAGTAATCCAGTTGATTTAAGAGGTTACTGTAGTCAATTATATTCAAAACGCGCTCTAATGATAATCTAGAATCTGGTAGAATCTGAGAAAGAATCTAAAAATCTAGAACCTTCAACACTGAAATCTGAAAACTGTGGCAAATGCGCTCAAATGACAATCGGATTTCCGTGAAAATCCCGGAATTTTCACTCAGATTATCAATAGAGCGCGTTTAGTCACGCGTAGGCGGAAGCTATGCCCAAATTTTCATTTTCTAATCCAATTTTGCTTTAGAAATCGAAATTTCGAATTTAAAACTGTAGGAAATGCGCTCCATTGACAGTTTTTACAGGTGGTGAAAAAAATCCGCTAGCTCTCAATTTTTCGAGCTGAAAACCCTATTTTCCAGATTCATTGGCACCCGAAAATGCGGAAACTTCCGTGACAACAACACCCTAATGGACAACGTGTGCTACGATGAAGTCATCGATTTCGTGAAACGTGGCCATCAAGTTCTCGTCTTTGTTCACACCAGAAATGGATGCACGAAGCTTGGCGAAGCGTTTTGTGCACGCGCTTCGGTTTTAGGACAGATGGATCATTTTTTGCCGAAGGATAAGACTTCCAGCAAATATGTTCAGGTAAAATGACCAAGAAACACGGGGAAAACGGGTGAAAATCAACAAAAAAAGATAAAATATATGAACATTTGTGGCAAATGCGCTCTAATGATAATTTGGTGTGAAAATTCTGGTATTTTTTGATGAAATTCCCGGAATTTTCACATCGATTATCGATAGAGCGCGTTTAGTCACGCGTAGGCGGAAGCTATGCTCAAATTTTTATTCGAGCGGTAGAGCGCGTTTTCTCTAGAAAAAACCCCCATTTTGCTATAGAGCGCACTTTCAGAACGTTCAAACATGTTTTAACAATAGAGCACATTTTCCCAATTGTGAATCAAAGTTTACTCAAAAAGCACTTATCTGTGCAGTAGAGCGCACTTGCAGCAGGTTTAAAGGAAAATGCTGTAATTGTAAATTCGCTCTATAGACAAATTTTCAAAAAATCGAAAAAAGTGGCAATTTTTTTGCTCATTTCACGACTATCTCTGTGGCAAATGCGCTCTATTGATAATTTTGGTAAAATTGCGGTATTTTTAATGAAAAATATCGAAATTTCACCATGATTATCAATAGAGCGCGTTTAGTCACGCGTAGGCGGAAGCTATGCGCAAATTTTCATTTTTCTCATAGAATTTCACAATTTTCAGGCCGACAAAGCAATCACGCTCTGCCGAAATCGCGCTCAAATCTCGCCACTCTTCCAACGAGGTCTCGGAATTCATCACGCTGGTCTATGCCGTCAGGATCGTATCCTTATGGAACGTTGCTTTGCCGAAGGACACATTTCCGTTCTTTTCTGTACGGCAACTCTGGCGTGGGGAGTGAATCTCCCCGCTCATGCTGTTGTTATTAAGGTATTCTGAAAATTTCAGAAAATTCTGTGTATTTTGAGCCAAAATACGTGGGAAACGCGCTCTAATGATAATAGTTAGATTATCAGTGGAGCGAATCTGACCTCTTTGGCGGTAGAGCGCACTTACACACATGATTATATCAAATAGGCTCTAATTTGCTCAATTTAAACGAGTTCAGAGAGATTTTCAGCTGAAATTCCGACAAATTTCAACTTAAACTTGTGGCAAATGCGCTCTTATGATAATTTAGTGAAAATTGTGGTATTTTCTCATCGGAATACCGTAATTTTTACATAGGTTATCAATAGAGCGCGTTTAGCCACGCGTAGGCGGAAGCTATGCTCAAAATTTTAATTTTTGTAGCTCTAATCGTGGCAAATGCGCTCTAATGATGATCTGTAGAAATAGTGGAAAACATTGGTGTGTAAACGCGCTCTAATGAGAATCTAAGATTAAAATTATGTGATTTTGAACGTTTTTGCCGGAACTTGAATCTGAAACAGTGGCAAATGCGCTCTGCTGATAATCTGGTGAAAATCGTAATGGATTTTTCACTAGATTATCAATAGAACGCGTTTAGTCATGAGTAGGCGGAAGCTATGCTCAAAATTTCCGTTTTCAGCATAACAATGACGTTCCGACGCTGAAAAATGAGGGATTTCTGTAAATTTTATTCAATTTTAGTGAAAAATTGGGGAATATTTACTTTTCGTCCCCCCCTATATTGAAGAATGACCCCCCAAAACGGACCTGGGAAAAGCCCCCCACCTGATTGATTATTGACCCCCCACCCATTGAACATTAGCCCCCCCCTTTCTCTTTTTCTTATACGCCTGAACCATTGAGTCCAACATAATTCAACTATACCCAAATCTTCAGGCTTAGGAAAAAGGACCCGGAAAGATATTTTCGGCATAATTTATATTTACGATGCTCAAGCTTATAGTCTGAAAACGGGCTTCCGTATGTTTCATTCGCAGTGTGGGGTTCAATAGTGGGGCCCTGATGTTCTATGATGGGGATCTGTTGTTAAATAAGGGTGGGGGGGGGGTTTAAAATCATTAACGGGGGACTGATATTCAACGATGGGGGCCTAATAATCCATAGTGGGGGACCGATGTTCAATGGTGGGGGGCTATCAGTAAAAGATTCTAGCTAAAGATAAACAGGGAGAATTACAGTTCCTCTCTTGGTGGGGGGTTCTAGGGGGGTGGGGGCGATAAGTCATGAATACCAGGTTCTTGACCAATCGTCCCCCACTTTGTACTGGTGGGGGTTATTGTTTCACACAGAAATAGAAGTAGAGTCCCCCGCCGTGAGGAAAAAGCCCCCACCTGTTTTGTACTGGGTGGGGGGCTCTTCCAAGGTAAATTTCAACGTGGGGGACTCTATTGATGTGGGGGGCGATAAGTAAAGAATCCCAAAAATTGGCTGAAATCGTCTGAAACTGACTGAAAGCGACTAAAATTGGCAGAAATCGGTCTCAAAAAGCTACATGACTCTCATATTGTGGCAAATGCGCTCTAATGATAATGTAGTGAAAGCTACCTTCATTGGATTATCAGTAGAGCGCATTTAGTCACGCGTAGGCGGAAGCTATGCCCAAATTTTCATTTTCAGTCATTTTTAGACAAATTTTTTGCGATTTTTTGCTGAAATTTTGAGAAGTTTTCAGTTTTCCAGGAATTTTTCGAGTTTTGACCGGTTTTTGCCCGCAATTTCATGATTCTGAATTCTGGAAAATGCGCTCTAATGATAGTTCGGTACAATTTGGTGTTGAAATTGGTTAAAATCGGCAGAAATTGGCTAAAATCGGTCTCAAGGAGCTACATGACTCTCTTATTGTGGCAAATGCGCTCTAAAGATAATTTGATGTGAGAATTCCCGAATTTTCACTTAGATTATCAGTAGAGCGCATTTAGTCACGCGTAGGCGGAAGCTATGTTCAAATTTTCATTTTTCATGATAAAAACCCATTTTTCCCCCAGGGAACCGACGTATTCGACGCTGAAAAAGGAGTGTTCGGTGACTTGGGTGTGCTCGACGTCCAACAAATTTTCGGACGTGCCGGTCGCCCACAATTCGAAAACGAAGGACACGGAATCATCATCACAACTCGTGACAAAATCGATAAATACCTGACAATGCTCGTCCATCAGAATCCGATTGAATCCAACTTCTACCAACGTCTTCATGATAATCTGAATGCCGAAGTGGCATTGGGTACGGTATCGACGGTCGATGAGGGTGTCGAATGGCTCACTTACACGTATATGTATACGAGAGCTCTCAAGAATCCGATGGCATACGGTATCGCGTATGGAGCCATTGAAAAGGACCCGACGTTACGGGATCACTTTGGAAATGTTATTCGGGAAGCGGCGATTCAGTTGGATTTGAATAAAATGATTCGTTATGATATGGCGTGAGTTTCGCTGAAAATCCGAAAATTTCAGAAAATTCTGTGTATTTTGAGCTAAAATGCGTGGAAAACGCGCTCTAATGATGATAGTGAGATTATCAGTAGAGCGAATTTGACCACGTGATTATATAAAATCTGTTCGAGTTCGGAAGTTTTACAGTAATCTAACTAATTATCCAATAATTAATTTCTCAATTTAGCAGAATTGTAGCTTTTCGCCTGAATTCAACTCAAACTTGTGGCAAATGCGCTCTAATGATAATTTGGTGAAAAATGTACTATTTTCTCTTCGGAATACCGTAATTTTCACGTAGGTTATCAATAGAGCGCATTTAGTCACGCGTAGGCGGAAGCTATGCCCAAATTTTCATTTTCTAGAACAGTTTTGAAAATCAGGATGTGACAAATGCGCTCTAATGATAATCAGTGTGAGCACGTCGTGTAGAAATGGCGAGTTTCGGAAACCCGGACACCCGAATACGTAGACAGACAGAGAAATTTCATTTTAGTCACAAAAATACAGGAATTTTACCGAAAAAGCTTTTTTCTATCTGAAATTCATAGCTTTTGGACATCCGGACATTTGGACACACAGACAGACATTAGGACATCTGGATTCACAGACACACAGACAGATACCAGCTTTGGAAGTGTCTGCCAGCTTTTATTCAAATTCTATGCTTGAGATTCAGAATTTCAACCTAAAAATGACAATTTTCAACAGAAATTCCAAATTTCTGGACATCCGGACCCAAAAATCTGAATTTTAACTCAAAAGTAGCGGTTTTCACTGTGATTTCACTTTCCTACACATCTGAAGATCTGGAAACACAAAAACTCAAATCATTTATGACTTAATGCGTTTTAATGATAATTCGATGTGAAAATTCCGTAATTTTCCATCAGATTATCAATAGAGCGCATTTAGTCACGCGTAGGCGGAAGCTATGCCCAAATTTTCATTTTTTGGGTAAAAAAGTTCGGAATTTCAGTTAAATCTGAAATCTACATACAGATACACAAATAGACATGTCTTGGTGTTTTTTTGCTGAAAATTGTGAAAAATTGAGTTCAAAATGTTAATAATCCGGACATCTGGACACCTAGACACACCAAATGCCATTCTGAGCTCATCTAGACCCAATTCATGAGTCTACAGTAATCCCCAATCTACTAGATGTGGCAAATGCGCTTTAATGATAATCTAGTGAAGAATCTTCACTGGGTTATCAATAGAGCGCATTTAGTCACGCGTAGGCGGAAGCTATGCGCAAATTTTCATTTTTCTAAAGGAAATTTCCAGAACCGAATATCTGAACTCGACGGATCTCGGTCGCATCGCCTCCAACTTTTACGTGAAATACGAGACGATTCAATTATTGAACGAAGCGGAGAAAGGCGTCGGCCTACCGGTGACATTCACCGCCTTCATGCCAGATGATATGGTCATTGGACTGGTGTCAATGGCCACCGAATTCGCGAATATCAAGTGTCGAGAGGAGGAGATTAACGATTTGGAGGAGTTGATGAGTTATGGATGTATGATGAATGTGAGAGGAGGTGGTCTGGCTTCAGTGGCTGGAAAAGTGAATGTACTCCTTCAATCTCTGATTTCTCGCACTTCGACACGGAATTCCGCTTTGATGTCTGAGCAGTTATACGTACAACAAAATGCTGGACGCCTCTGTCGTGCTATGTTTGAGATGGTGCTGAAAAATGGGTGGAGTCAGGCGGCCAACGCGTTCTTGGGAATCGCAAAGTGTGTGGAGAAACAGATGTGGATGAATCAGTGCTCATTGAGACAGTTTGTACAGGTGCTGACTGAAAATTTTGAGAGAATTGGTCCTGATGTCTGAAAATCTGAAAATATCGGATTTCAGACACTTTTGAATCCAGCAATCCTAAAAGTCTTGAATCTGGGACCACAGGAACTTGGAGAATTTAAAAATAGGGATACTAAGGGTCTGGAAATATCGAAGATGCCTAAAAATCCATTAGAAAAATCCATTAGAATCGGGCCGACACGGGCCGGCTCGTAATTCGCGTCAAAATGAATACTGTGAGCTGAAAAATATACCAAAATGTAGACCTCGGCGAGTTCTATGTCCGTGACCTACTACGGTCCGGATGGCTATTCGTTAATATGCCGCGGGCCGGGCTAGAATGGCTTTTTTTGGCATTTTTTCCCGGCCCGCGGCACAATAACGAATAGCCATCCTGCCCGTAGTAGGTCACGGACATAGAACTCGCCGAGATCTACATTTTGGTATATTTTTCAGCTCATGATATTCATTTTGACGCGAGTTACCCGTTTCGGCCCGTTTCGGCCCGTTGACAAGTATGCATGGGATCATAATGAATCCGGATGTGCGGAAACTGGAAAATTTGAGAAATTCGGATTCTGGAAATCTGAGACCTCAGGAATTTGGAGAATCTGAAAGTTTGGATTCTTAGGATCCAGGAATTTTGTAAATCTGAAAATCTGGGGTGTCGGGAATCAGGGTCTCGATATTTCGGATTCTGGAGATCGGAAAATCTTGAAATCTAGAAATTACTGATACTGGACAGTCCAAAATACAGAAATTTTGTAAAACTTCAAATCTGGAAGTTTCGATTTTCGAGAATCCGAAACTGTGGGTGGCAAATGCGTTTTAATACAAATCTAGAGAAAATTGTGATATTTTTTGCTAAAAATATCACTCAAACTTGTGGCAAATGCGCTCTAATGATAAATTGGTGAAAATTGTGGTATTTTCTTCATAAATACCCCATTTCTCACTCAGATTATCAATAGAGCGCATTTAGTCACGCGTAGGCGGAAGCTATGCCCAAATTTTCATTTTCTTGGACAACTTTAGCATTTTTTTTTGTCAAATTTTACAGTTATTTTGAGAATCCGGATGTGGAAAACGCGCTCAGATGATAATTCTCAAAACATCGGCGTTTTTGATTCCAAAATGCGATTGTTTCATAGAGAAAGGTCATTTTGAATTTATCGGTTGAGAAAGTGCGCTCCAATGGTACTTTTTTTTTTGGAAGAAACAGCGTTTTTTTTTTGAGAAAACTAGATTTTAGCGCTGAAAATTCAAATCTTGAGTCGAAAAATGAAAGGAAACGTTTAATTTTGACAAAAAATCGCTGAAAATCGGCGATTTTTCAGTCAAAATCGAATCAAAAGTGCTTAGAATTTTCTAGCTCTGGCAAATGCGCTCTAATGATAATCTAGTGAAGGATTTTCACTAGATTATCAATAGAGCGCGTTTCGTCACGCGTAGGCGGAAGCTATGCCCAAATTTTCATTTTCTAGCTCAACTTTCAGCAATTCCGTATAAGAAATCTCAAGTTGTTACACCCAAAAAACAGTAATTTTCATTAAATTGATCGAAACTTGTGGCAAATGCGCTCTAATGATAATTTGGTGAGATTTGCGGTGTTTTTAAATGAAAACACCAAAAATCTCATCAGATTATCAATAGAGCGCATTTGGCCAAACGTAGGCGGAAGCTATGCTCAAATTTTCATTTAAATAACCTGGTTTTTTCAGATAATCAACATTCCCATCACGTGGATCGAGAAAATCGAGCGAAAAAAGGCTCGCGAGTCGGATCTTCTCGAACTCTCGCCAAAAGACCTCGGCTACATGTTCAGCTGTGACGGTGACCGTCTCTACACATATCTCCGTTACCTTCCACGTCTCGAAGTGACCGCCCGTTTCAAACCGATCACCTATACGATTGTTCAAGTGGAAGTAACACTGATTCCATCGTTCCTTTGGAATGATGCGATTCATGGGAAATCGGGACTCCAATCGTTCTATTTGGTTCTGGAAAATCTCAATGAGAATCTGATTATCCATCAGGAACGGATTGGAATTGGAAAGATGAAAGTGTTGAAGGCGGAGCCTCAATTCATCGTTTTTACGATCCCTATCGTTGACTGTCAGCTCACGAATAACTTCCAGTTACGACTGGCTTCTGAATACTTTGTCACAGAAGACGTCGTCGTTCCGATGAGTCTTCACAATTGTATTCTACCGAAATCCTTCAAAAGTCATACGGATTTGTTGGATTTGGAACCGCTTCCTATTAAGGTAGAGAGTAGTCTCTTCCAGGAGCTGGCGTGCCTTTGACGCGAAAATTTTCGGAAAAAATTGATTACTGTAGTCCTGAAAGGGAAAATTTAGGAAAAATCGAGTTTTTCCACGAAAATTTGAATCCAATTCTGTGGCAAATGCGCTCTAATGATAATCTGGTGAAACGCGCTTCATCTGATTATCAATAGAGCGCGTTTAGTCACGCGTAGGCGGAAGCTATGCCCAAATTTCTGTTTTTAAGCAAAATTTGTTGTTTTTTGAGTGATTTTGAATTCTTCGTGCAGAAAAAGTGCTCTAATGAGAATTTGGTGGAATTTACGGTGTTTTCGAATCAGAGTACCGCAATTTCACTCAGATTATCAATAGGGCGCATTTGCAATGAGGGTTTGATTAATACCGAGTTGTAGGTAGAAAGTTCGAGAAAATTGGGGTGAAAATGCGCTCTAATAAGAACACGTCTTGGTTTTGAGTTCCAGATTGTGGCAAATGCGCTCTAATGCTAATCTAATGTGAAAAATTCCGGAATTTCTCTCTAGATTACTAATAGAGCGCATTTCGTCACGCGTAGGCGGAAGCTATGCCCAAATTTTCATTTTCAGCATAACGATGACGTTTCGACTTTAAAAATATGAGATTTTCAGTAAAAATTGCCTGAAATCGGTTGAAATTGACATAAATAGGCTAAAATCGGCTGAAAAAATGGCTGAAATTGGCTGAAATCGGGTCAAGAAGCTACATGACTCATCCTATTGTGGCAAATGCGCTCTAATGATGATGTGATGTGAAAATGTGATGTGAAAATCCCGGATTTTTCACATCGATTATCAATAGAGCGCGTTTAGTCACGTGTAGGCGGAAGCTATGCCCAAATTTGCATTTCTCAATCGATCTTTTCAGAGAAATTCAAAAAATTCCAAATTTCAGACGCTAAAAAACGCGAAATTCGAGTCAATCTACACCTTCGACTACTTCAATCCAATCCAAGCGCAAGTCTTCTTCAGCCTCTACAAAACCGACAAATCGTCGCTCGTCGGCGCGCCCACCGGTTCGGGAAAAACGCTTTGCGCCGAGTTGGCAATGTTCCGTCTCCTTCAAGACCATCCCGGAATGAAGGTGGTCTATATCGCCCCGTTGAAATCGTTGGTTCGAGAACGAGTCGACGATTGGAAACAGAAATTCGAAGTGGGCATGGGGTACCGGGTGGTTGAGGTGTCTGGTGACGTCACCCCGGATCCTCAGGAGCTCCAAGCCTCATCGATCCTTATCACGACGCCAGAGAAATGGGATGGAATTTCTAGGAGCTGGGCGACCCGCGAATACGTTAGACGTGTTGGGCTCATTGTGCTCGATGAGGTGCATCTCCTGGGTGTCGATCGGGGTGCCGTACTCGAAGCGATTGTGTCCCGGCTGAAAATGATTACGAGACGAAGCCATACCCGTGAGACGCCTGTAAGGTTACTTGGATTATCCACGGCACTCGCGAACGCTGGTGACGTGGCGGAATGGTTGGGGATTCCTGATGAGGCGTGCTTTAACTTCCGCCCATCGGTTCGCCCTGTCCCGATTTCTGTGCATATTCAAGGATTCCCTGGACAACATTACTGTCCCAGAATGGCACTGATGAATAAGCCGGCCTACAAAGCGATCCTTACGTACTCGCCGAGAAAACCGGTCCTAATCTTTGTGTCGAGTAGACGACAGACGAGATTGACGGCGTTGGCGTTCGTCAATTTGTTGATTGCTGACCACAACCCGAAACAATGGTTGAATATGGAAATGAGCGAGTTGGAAGTGTGGATGGCGTCGGTTAAAGGTGCATTTTTCAAAAATTTGAAAGTTATAGCTGAATTTAGCTTCAAATTGACACTAATCCTGACCAGATTGCGTGCAAAACTGGTCCCACCACGAATTCTACAGTAACCGTACTGAAACTAGTAGTTTTAGGACTTCTGTACCAGTTTTAATTCAAATTTGTGGCAAATGCGCTCTAATGATAATCGGATGTGAAAATTCTTCCGGATTTTTCCCATCGATTATCAATAGAGCGCATTTAGTCACGTGTAGGCGGGAGCTATGCTCAAATTTTTGAATTTTTCCAGAAAATTAGAGATTTTCAACATTTTAAAGCAGTTTTCAGTTAAACAGATAGAAAATTGGTAGTAAATGCGCTCTAATGGTATTCTGGTTTTGCAAGGCTAGCAATAGAGCGCGTTTAGTCAAGGGACTACTGTAGAAAACGGATCCCACGGTAGCGATAATGAAAAATGACAGTTTTTGTGGCAAATGCGCTCTAATGATAATCTGGTGGAAACCGTTTCACTCAGATAATCAATAGAGCGCATTTAGTCACGCGTAGGCGGAAGCTATGCCCAAATTTTCATTTTTCGAGGCTGAATTTTGGCTTTTTTCCAGAAAAAGGAGTGTTAGGACATCCGGACACACATATAACCTTCTGGACGTTCTAGAACTTTCTGAAAGTACCTTACTTGTCGAAAACGAACTTTTTAGTTGAAAATCTTGGGTCCGAAGAACCGATTTAGTACTTGGACATCCGGACTGACAGATTCCAGACCAAACTCTTTTTTTTTTCAAATTTCCTATTATTTCAGTCGAAATTGTGATTATTCTGAGTGCAAACTGTTGGCAAATGTGCTCTAATGATAATCTGGTGAAAAATTGGGGTTTTTACCCTAAACACCCAAATTTTCACAAGTTACGGGTCCCGCCACGATATCTACAGTAATCCTAATAGTTTCATGACTTCTGTAGCAGTTTTGAATCATATTAGTGGCAAATGCGCTCTAATGATAATCTAGTGAGGAATTTTCACTCTGATTATCAATAGAGCGCATTTAGTCACGTGTAGGCGGAAGCTATGCCCAAATTTTCATTTTTCGGGGCTAAATTTTGCTATTTTTCTCATTTTTTCAAGCTATGTACCCATTTCATTGTTTTCCAGACGAAAATCTGAAACTCACTCTTCCATTCGGCATCGGAATGCATCACGCCGGTCTCTCCGCCCACGAAAGAGCAATCGTCGAGCAACTATTCATTGAGAAAAAGATTCAAGTGCTCATCGCCACTGCCACGTTGGCATGGGGTATCAACTGTCCCGCCCATCTGGTCATTGTCAAGGGAACCGAATATTTCGACGGAAAGAAAGGGAAATATGTGGATTTTCCGGTTACTGGTTGGTTATTGGGACGTCTGGACACAAATTTGAGAAGAAAATTCAAAAAATCGAATTTTTTTGAAGAAAAAACTGAAAAAGCCGGCAAAAATGATCGAATTTCACGAGAAACGTCTGAAACTCATTGTTTTTGGACATCCGGACATAAGGAAACACAGACAGACATTGGGACATCTGGGTTAACAGACACACAGACAGATCGTAGCTTTAGTAGCTTAAAATTCAGAATTTTGACCTAAAAATGACAATTTTCAACAGAAATTCCAAATTTCTGGGCATCCGGACACAAAAATCTGAATTTTAACCCAAAAATAACGATTTTCACGGAAATTTTGAAATTTCTGAACATCTGGAGATTTGGAAACACAGACAGTCAGACCATTTATGGCAAAATGCGCTCTAATGATAATTTGATGTGAAAATTCCGTGAAAATCATGGAATCTTTACTCAGATTATCAATAGAGCGCGTTTAGTCACGCGTAGGCGGAAGCTATGCTCGAAATTTCATTATCAGTCATTTTTAAACGAATTTTCAGCGATTTTTTGCTGAAATTTGAGCATTTTTGAGTTTTCCAGAAATTTTACATTTTTGACCGGTTTTTGCCCGAAATTTCATGATTATGAACCAATTTTTAGCGTTTCTGACCGACATTTCTATATTTCGTAGCTTAGATTCTGACAAATGCGCTCTAATAGTAATCTAGTGAAAATTCTGGTATTTTTTGATAAAAATATTGCAATTTTCATTGGATTATCAATAGAGCGCGTTTAGTCACGCGTAGGCGGAAGCTATGCACAAATTTTCAGTTTTCGGGTGAAAAAGTTCGGAATTTCAGTTAAATCTGAAATCTGGACAAACAGATACACAGATAGACATGTTTTGGTGCACTTTTTGGATGAAAATTGTGAAAAATTGCGTCAAAAGACATAGAAATCCGGACATTCGGACATCTAGACGGGCTAAATGTCATTCTGAGCATAAGGACTCAAGTCATGAGTCTACAGTAATCCCCAATCTACTATATGTGGCAAAAAAAGATAATTTTTTGCTGTCAGTGAAAAATTGGCTGAAATAGGCTAAAATCGGTTATTTACGGCTAAAATTTGTTGAAATTGTCTGAAACCGATGTTTAGAAGCTACATGACATTCCTATTGTGGCAAATGCGCTCTACTGATAATCTAGTGCAAGCTACCTTCATTGGATTATCATTAGAGCGCATTTAGTCACGCGTAGGCGGAAGCTATGCCCAAATTTTCAGTTTTCGTGTAAAACAGTTGAGGAATTTCAGTTAAACCAGAAATCTGGACAAACAGATACACAGGTGGACTTGTCTTGGTGCCTTTTTTCGCTGAAAATTGGGAAAAATTGAATTCAAAATGTTAAAAATCCGGACATTTGGACACGTAGACAGACTAAATGTCATTCTAGACACAAGCCATGAGTCTACAGTAATCCCCAATCTACTATATGTGGCAAATGCGCTCTAATGATAATCTAGTGGAGGATTTTCACTCAGATTATCAATAGAGCGCGTTTAGTCACGCGTAGGCGGGAGCTATGCCCAAATTTTCATTTTTTGAACCAAACGCGCTCCATTAACAGTTTTTTGTTGTGGCAAACGCGCTCCGTTGATAATTTGTTAGACATCGCTAGTTTTTACACCCAAAACACGATTTCCTCTTCAAAATTAATCGAAACTTGTGGCAAATGTGCTCTAATGATAATCTGATGTGAAAATTTCGGATTTTCCAGCAGATTATCAATAGAGCGCATTTAGTCACGCGTAGGCGGAAGCTATGCCCGAATTTTCATTTTTCTATTCCAGATGTGCTCCAAATGATGGGTCGTGCGGGTCGTCCACAATTCGACGACTCGGCCGTCGCTGTGATCTATGTCCAGGACGCGAAAAAGACGTTCTACAAGAAGTTTCTTTATGAACCATTCCCCGTTGAATCCTCTCTTCTTCCCGTCCTTCCAAACCACGTAAACGCTGAAATCTCAGCGGGAACAATCGATTCGAAACAGGGAATCGTCGAATATCTCTCGGGAACATATCTCTACCGTAGACTATTCGCGAACCCGAATTACTACGGTCTCGATGAGGATTCCGAGGAGTCGATGCTGAAATTCATCACGAAAATCGTCGATGACTGCGTCGCAGAGCTCGTCGAATCCGAGTGTATCCACGTGGATTCTGAGAATGACGTCATCAAACCGACGCCTTCTGGCCGAATCGCATCGGTCTACTATCTCCAGCACGAGACGATTCGTTTCCTGGTGAAGACGATGCATTCTGGGTGTACTGTAGAGCAAATGTTGAAGATACTGACGGATGTACCCGAATACGCGGAGATTCCTGTTCGGCATAATGAGGATTTGATTAATACTGAGTTACAGGTAGAAAATTCGAGAAAATTTGAGGGAAAGTGAGAAAAATCCTAGAAATTTGTGCACCAGATTGTGGCAAATGCGCTCTAATGATAATTTAGTGAAAGTTCCGTGAAAATCCCGGAATTTACACCCAGATTATCAATAGAGCGCATTTAGTCACGCGTAGGCGGGAGCTATGCTCAAATTTTCATTTTTAGTCATTTTTAGACGGATTTTTAGCGATTTTTAGCTGAAATTTGAGCAATTTTTACCGGTTTTTGACCTAAAAACAGGTTTTCGGCATTGGATATTATGCAAATGCGCTCTACTGCTAATCTTATGAAACTCGCGCTATTTAGAACCCAATTAGTGCTATTTTTCTGGATTGCTGTCAATAGAGCGCATTTACCGACCCTGAAGTTTTTAAACCGATTTTCAGATAATTAGAGTCAATTTTTCAAAAAATCGGAACTTTTAGCTGAATTTAGCTTCAAAATGAGTAATAATCATGACTGGATTTCGTTCAAAACTGGTCCTACCACGATATCTACAGTAATCCTAGTTTACGATTTAAGCTTGTGACAAATGCGCTCTATTGATAATCTGATGTGAAAATCCCAGAATTTTCACATCGATTATCAATAGAGCGCATTTAGTCACACGTAGGCGGAAGCTATGCCCAAATTTTTGTTATTGATACAAAACTTCCAGGTTTTCTGAGTAATTTTGAATTATTCACGCAGAAAATGCGCTCTAATGAGAATTTGGTGGAATTTGCGGTATTTTTGAGTAAAAATAGCGGAAATTTCGGTTTTTAGCGATAAGAGTTTTGACTTTACTAAAAAAAATAGGGTCCCACCACGAATTCTACAGTAATCCAGTTTAGAGGTTACTGTAGTCGATTATATTCAAAATGCGCTCTAATCTGATTAAATTATTGTGGCAAATGCGCTCTAATGATAATTTGGTGCGATTTGCGGTGTTTTTCAATGAAAATACCGGATTTTTCACTCAGATTATCAATAGAGCGCGTTTAGTCACGCGCAGGCGGAAGCTATGCCCAAATTTTTATTTTTAGTACTTTCTGGACGGATTTTCAGCGATTTTCTGCTGAAATTTCAGTTTTTGAACCGTTTTTTTTTCTCAAATTTCCAATTTTCTAATCGATATTCTTCTTCCAGAAAAAGTTGCGAATCCGTTTCTCGACATCAGTAATGGGTACATCGGCGTGTAAAGCCCATCTTCTTTTCCAAGCCCATTTCATGCGAACTCTCCTTCCGACGGACTATCGAACCGATCTGAAGAGTGTTCTCGATCAGTGTATTCGTATTCTTCAGGCGATGAGAGAAATGGCGAGATTGAAGAATTGGTTGAGTGCAACCATGAATATCGTCTTGTTGCAACAAATGTGCCATTCGGCGAGGTAATAGACAGTCGTGGCCTAGAAAACCGAAAATTTGGGTTTCTAGGCCACCGAAATTCATGAGAGAACGCAAAATTCGGTTGCTGGCCGAGTTTTGGATTTCTAGGCCATCATCAAGGTGATGGCCGAACTTTTCTATTTCCTAGGCCACCAATCGGGGTTTTTTTTTAATTTAGACATTACCGATGGCCTAGGAATTGGAAAATAAAAAAGTTAGGCCGCAGAAATGGTTTGGTGGCCGAATCTTCCGTTTTTTCGGGATATTCGGCCACCGAAATTCGAAGAAATGCTTGATGGCCGAACTCTTTGAAAAACTCGGCCACCAAAATGACAAAAAAGGTCTATACCAAACTTTTTTGGCCTAAAATCCAAATTTCCGGCTTTTCTAGGCCACCAAAATGGAAAATTTCGATACCAAACTTTGAGTGGCCTAATTTTTTTTGGTGGCCGAGTTTTCCATTTTTGGATTTCTAGGCCACCAATTTCTTTAGAAAGTTTCGAATTTTCTAGGCCACTGACCGAGTTTCCCCACTTTTTGGGTTTCTAGGCCATGTGTTGATGGCCGAGGAAACGAAGAAATAGATTCCATGGCCGAGTTTTCCATTTTTGGATTTCTAGGCCACCAATTTCTTTAGAAAGTTTCGGATTTTCCTGGCCACTAGCCATCACTGCTTTTAGTGGCCGAGTTTTCCCATTTTTTGAGTTTCTAGGCCATTGGTTGATGGCCGAGAAAACGAGAAATATTTGGTGGCCGAGTTTTCCAGTTTTTCGGGTTTCTAGGCCACATTTGTTTTCTGAAATTTCAAAATTGGAATTTTTGGATTTTCTAGGCCACTGGCCGAGTTTTTCCACGTTTTGGATTTCTAGGCCACAAGCCAACACTTCTTTTGGTCCCCGAACTTTCAAATTTTTTGGGTTCCTAGGCCACAAGTTTTTTTTTCAGAAATTTTTGTTTGGTGGCCGAGTTTTTCTACTTTTCGGGTTCCTAGGCCATTGGTTGAATGGCCGAGGAAACCAAGAAATGTTTGATGGCCGAACTTTCCATTTTTCCGGTTTCTAGGCCATTTTTCTTTAAAATTTCAAAAATTCGAATTTCCAGATGGCACGACGACCACCCACTGCTCTGTCTGCCCCATTTGACACATGAAGACGCTCGATCTCTTGGAGATCAAATGACAATTCCACAACTTCAGAGCCTTCTGGAAATCGAGAAATCGACGTCATCAGAAGACCCGAAAATGGTGAAACGAGTGATGAAGGTGTTGAGAGAATCGACGAGACTCGATGAGACTCAAATGAAAGAAGTGCTGAAATCGTTGTGTCATTGGCCAATCGTCCAACTGAAATCTATGGATCTCGTGGATTCTGATGGCAAATTCTGTCAAGATGTCACTGGAGAAAAAGAGGTCAAAGTGACTGCTGGAGAGGTGTATAAGATGAGAATCGTTTTGGAGAGATGCGGACCGGCTAGGGTAAGAGGAAATGAGGGAAAATTGGAGATTTTTGACCAAAAAAACCGAAAAAATTGCGAAAATTTGAGCAGAATACCTATTTTTAGAAGGTTTTACGAGAAAATTGGTGTTGGGACGTTTCGAAACTATCCAGTTTTGAAACTGAGACGTTTCGGAACTGGAACATGTTGAAACAACGGCGCCCATGAAAAATACATGTTTTTTGACTGAAAAACCGGAAAAATCGCAAAAATTTGAACAAAAAGCAGATTTTTACGAGAAAATTTGGGTTCGGGACGTTTCGAAACCGAGACATTATGAAACTGGGACGTTTTAAAACTAAAGCAGAAACACATCGAAACACGAGAATCTCGAAATTGAGATGACGGCTGGAGACGTTTCGCAATTAATCAGTTTCGAAACTGTCCTGTTTTGAAACTGAGACGGTTTGAAACCGGGACATTTCTGAACTGGAACTCGAAATCCTGCCATTCCGGAAGGTTTTTTACCGAAAATTCGAGCAGAAAACCTATTTTCGACTATTTTCACGAGAAAATTGGAATTGGGACGTTTCGAAACCGAGATATTTCAAAACTGGGACATTTGAAAACCGGGATGTTTCGAAACCGAAGCGGGGACATCTTGTAACCCGAAAATCTCGATATTGAGATGTTTCCCAATTGGGACGTTTCGAAATCCTGCTGTTTCGAAACCCAGAAATTTTGAAACCGAACTGTTTCAAAACTATCCCGTTTTGAAACTGAGACGCTTCAGAACTGGGGCATTTTGAAACAACGGCGTTTGGAAAGCGGGCCGTTCCAGAACCCGGATATTTCAAAACCGAAAAATTTTTGGTTTTTCAGAATATCCTGGTTCTCAAACGTATCGGTTTCGAAACGTCTCAAAACCAATTTTGACCATTTTTGGGCCATTTTCTGGCAAAAACCATCGGAATAGCTAAAAATTGGTTCAGAAAAGGAAAAATTTGGGCATATCTTCCGCCGACGCGTGACTAAATGCGCTCTATTGATAATCAGATGAAACGGTTTTCACCGGATTATCATTAGAGCGCATTTGCCACAAATTTCTTTGGGTTTTTGTGTTTCCAGATGTCCAGATGTCCAGAAAAGCGCTATTTTTGAGCTTGGTCGAAAATTTATAATTTTGACCATTTTTGGGTCATTTTCTGGCAAAAAAACCAAATTTTTCGAGATTTTTTAGTATTTCCACCCAAAATGTTCTAATTTTTAATCCAATTCTTCCAGAACAACTCATCAATGCACCTTCCCCAATGGTCGAAACCAAAACAGGCTGGATGGATTGTGATCGTCGGCCGAGAGTTCAACGATCAAATTATCAACACGACGTCCGTTATGGGATCTCATTCGACACGCTCCACGGCTAAACTCGATATCAGGGTTCCCGCGGCGAAGTGAGTTTTCAGAATGAAAAAAAATTCAATTTTTATTATTTTCAGAGGAAAACACAACCTATCGGTGTACATTTTGAGCGACTGCTACATGGGAATCGATCAGGAATACACACTGCGATTGGATGTTTGCTAAATTTACTTTTTTTTTGTTAAAAATCGTTTTTTTTTGGTTTTTCTGCTTAAAATTATATTTTTCCCCTCTATTTTCTGGTCAAAACTCTAAATTTTTCGATTTTTACGGCTCCACCCCATTTGTTCCGTGATTTTTCCCATTAGTCACCTTCCAAAATCTTTCTTAAAGCGTGATTTCTTTTCCATGGGTGTCTGGTTTTACTTCATCTGCTCTTTTTTTAAATTTTAGGCAGGTTTATTTGTTGGTTTTCTTTTTTTATTAATAAAAATTGTTTGAATTTGTTTTTTTTAATGTAGTTTTATCAAAAAATTCCAGAAAAATACGTGGAAAACGAGGATTTTAATAAATTTTAAGCGAAAAATCAGTTAATTAAATAATTTTTGTTGAAAATACAGTAGTCTTGTGAATGTTATCACGAAAATTTGAGAAATTAGAAAATAGATCAAAAGCGGTGAGAATCTGCGTCTCTCGTTTCCGATACTCTCTTGTTTGCGGTGGAGCGCAGTTGTAATAACAATGATCGGATAATATACATATCATATTCAGCCAATGTTTCGAGTTTTTAAGTGGAATATCGAAAAAAATAAACAACAGAATATGACGTGAAATTTTGAGCCTAAAGTCATGAACTAGGATAAAAAAAGCAAAACGGAAAAAAATTGGAGCATCGTCGGGAAATGAGGGCAAAAATGATTATTCCTAAAAACAAGTGTCTCAATCCGTCAACCGAATGTATCCCGCCCAGAACTTCCCCCACGTCCAGCCCCAAATCGTGCCACCGTAAGTTTTGATCTTTTAGGAGATGGAGATTACTACTTCGTTTAATAAACATTTGAAAACGTTCTTATTTCACAAGGGAAGTACACGACGGACCGAGTTCAACTTTTCCTATAAATTTGACCATAGATACTTTCGACCCTGCTGATTCCAAATCTGCAATAAAAATCTGCTAAATGCTCGCGTAAACCAAGTTATGAGCCGTCAAACTTTTCAATTTGTTCACGTTCTTAACCTTTTCACGTTTTCATCGACACTTGTGCTGTAGAATTGCAAGTTTGACGGGTCATAACTCGGTTCACGTGAGCATTTAGCAGATTTTTATTGCAGATTTGGAATCAGCAGGACCGAAAGTATCTACGGTCAAATTTATAGAAAAAGTTCAACTCGGTCCGTCGTGTACTTCCCTTGTCAGACATGTGTGCATCGCAAGAGTTACTCAGGAAGCAAAACATCAAGCAAATGTACTAGAGATTGAAAAAACGAGAGGAGCTGACACTGAAAAAGTCGCCGAGGCGGCAATACTCATTTTGAACTCCTACGTAGAGTTGATGGAGCGTCATCATGTACCAATACAATGTGCTCGGCCATGCGGATTACCAATACACTGTAAGTTGACAAATTGTTAGATTAGGCTTCCGAGACATTTTGATACAAATTTTCAAACGTTTTTCATGAAGCCATTTTATATCATTTTACAGACGTGCCACCAAACAGAGCCAACATACCAGCAGAACTCAACCGATTTGCTTAACAACACCAACTCCAAATGAGTGTCAATGTATTTACTGAACAAAATCTCAATACTTCTTATGAATTCATCAACCCTATAATGTTTGACGTGAGACAATAGATAAACTAAATATATCTCGTAATAAGAAAATTGCAGGTGAATTCGAAAGAGATGATGCTTGAGAACTACAAGTTCAAAAACCGTCGCGGGAAAACAGTGGTCGTTGACGGCACAACCTACGATGTTCGTGTTCGCATGGAGATTCAATATGGAGAGAATCACAACGCCACTCAGTACATCTACGTTTTTCAACTCAAAGAAGTATACGTCGCCATGGTTACAAATGATGAAGTAATGTGGACACCTCTAAACGATTTCTTTGATACTCTGGACATATGAGAATTGGTTAGGTATAGTAAATTATAGAAGAGAATAAAACACGTTTACCCGTAATAAATCTTATATTACGGCACAAAATCACGAAAAGAACACAATAAAACGGTCCAACAAGACCCAAGGATAGAGGAAACAAAAATAAGAACCTGAGATAACGGCACGCTCAATGCGTGCACGTTCAGCGCCCACCAAACAAAAACTCTACACAAAAAGAGTCTAAAAACCGAAGATAGAGGTAAAAACGAACTAACGAGATAACGGGTCACCTAACGTGACTCCGCCAGCCCCCAAGAGTGCCAAAATTCTCCATTTTGAAACGAAATTGACAATATAGCAACGAGAAGTGCGCGCGCGCCGTAGGTCAAACGCGGCAACACAGTGACATACGGAGTGAGTCTAGAAACTCGAGCGACTTTAAAGAAGTGTTTCGAAAAGCACACGGTGCCAACCGTACAGTATAATGGAATAAAATGAGAATAAGAAAGTTCCCAGAAGCCTCTTGTACGTAACGTCTTGCCTTGTTCGAAAAATGGGGTATAAATAAGCGTGTTTTCAGCGGCGGCGACAGATCTCCATTGACAATTTCTCCTCCAAGTGGTGAGTACACGGCTTATGCGAAGGAGCGAACTTGCATCTCGCTCATTTTTCGCAACTTTTTTACACCTTTTTTTTCGCACAATATCAAGTACCAGCCCTTCTTCCTCGCCATCGGCGGTGCAGATGGCTGGTATCTCCTCATTTATTATGAATTCATTTTTTTTCTGTGCATGAGAAGTCCGCGCCGCACTCACGCGGCGGCCACGCCCACTCCGATTTTAACGCTGCGTTCAATTTTTGAACACTGCCGCAAGAAATGGGCGTGGCCGCCGCGTGAGTGCGGCGCGGACTTCTCATGCACAGAAAAAAATGAATTCATGATACGTGGCCACACGTTTCCAAATGTGCCCGCATGGCCGAGTGATTTAAGGCGGCGCTGCTGTCCAAAGCGCGCCAGTTCGGTTTTGCCCGCTGGCTCACTTTCTCTTCTCTTTCCAAAACCACTGCGGACATCGCCTCAGACAGACAGACAAACACCACTTGTCTTTTATATATAAGAATGATTCCAACTTTTATGAATTTAAGAACTACGATAATCAAATTATCAATTACACAGAAGTTTAGAACAGCTGATAAAATATTGATTCATTATATAGCTGATCTCTCATACCGTAAAACAGGGTTATCATTGCATTCCTTTGCAGTCCGTTATTTTGATGGGCAATTGAAGTCAGTTAACTGGTATCATGCAGTTATATCTCTCTTCAACAACAACATTATCTTCAATATATTTCAGTGCTTCACTTGAAATCGGCTCGGTTCCGTATAAAAGGAAACGTTTGCAGACTGGGAAAATGGGAAGAAATCTCAGAAAATCGTTCATTCCATTCGGTCGGAAATCCACTATAAGCGGTAGTTTGAATACTTCTTTCATGTGATTAACAAGAGCTTTTATGGCATTCTCAGGCTGTTGGGGAGCATCGATACTGAAGCGGGAGTCGCCGAGTTTCCTGAATACAGTTATATGCATACTTGCAAACCCGCCACGTGAGAGTCCCAGACTACCTATGCAGACGCGCTCTACTGACGAGCATGGTACACTTTTGCGCATACTTGTCAACCGGGCCGAGCCGGGCCGACGGTTTTTCTTGAATAACTTTTTTCAAAAAAATCGTACAATGTTGGTTGATAGCTCAAAAGATAGGTACCGTAAAAACTGTAATAGAAGCGCCCCTTTATTAGAAGCGCCCCTCTAATAGGGGCGCACCCAAAAAGGCTGTTTGAATAATAGTGGCGCACCCTGTAATAGAGGCGCACCCCCAATACGTTTCGAATATTTCCACTGGTTTTCAACAATTCTTTTCTAAAGTTTGTGAAGAAAACAGAATAGAACCTCATTTTCGTTCAAAATACAATTTACCATACTTGCAACGGGCCGGGCCGGACCGTGACGAGAATATCCAAGGCCCGGCCCGGCCCGGCCCGGCTGAAAAAATTTCAACTGAAATTTTGAACGAAATTTTGAATTTTTTCCCAAAAGTGTCGATTTACGCAAATTAGAAAATAGATTCACTGGAAAAGCATTGAAACATAAGAACTCACATAACTCGGACAGAAATGTCTCCAATGATGCCATCTCGGTAGAATTCTAATAATCTTTTCTCGTTTTCAGCTATTACAGACCATAATGAACAAACTTCAAATCTATGCATGAGTGAAACATACATCCGGCTTCGATTGATAGTTATTTCAATGTGTGTGGGTTCTGGATGACGAATGCTTTGCATTAATCTCTTCGATCTACGGGAGCACAAGGACAATTCAGTTCTAAAAAGAGAATAAAAATGTATGCGATCGGAAATAACAACTTAAATTATGAACAATTTTCTGCATCGGCAGAAATGGAAGCTTTAGAAACGGGAAACGGAAGAAGTTAGACATCTTTTGGGCAAACGGAGTGGGCGAACAATCGATAAATAAGGGAGATACGTACGTCCTCAAACAAGAGTCCAGTGGAGCGCACTTGCTGCACTTTATTGATTGTTACCCCATAGGCAGGGCTGCATGGAAGTGAAAATTGCATATCCGGAAGTCGGAAAGTGGAAGTCGGAATTAGATTTTTTCGCAAATTTTCGAAAACTACAAGAAATGTTCAAAAAATTCGCGAAAATCAGTGGACAGTTAGATTTTAAAGAAGAAAAGCCTGTGTTTTGTCCTTTTAGACCATTTTTCCATGCATTTCTGCAAAATTTACTTTTCGTGAATTCCACAGTTATGGAATGACGGAAGTCGGAAGTCGGAATTCCATGCAACTCTGTCGTGCGGTCGGCCGCGGTTCGACCGCAATGTCGAAATTTTCGAACATCGAATAATCTTTTGGTCCTTTACAAGGCAGCGAAATGCCAACAGCTTTTCTACAGGGAAAACTCGAAAACCTCGGAAAAAAGTGAAAAAATATAAAATGGTAAAATAAAACCAAACAAAAATACCGATGGGTTCTTATACCACCATTATAAACGGACCGCGTTTCGAAACTGTGCCGCCTTTGCCTTGCATTTGGAGACTGATCTAACAAAGAAAGTTCATGACGAGGGGAGTTGAACTTTTTCTATAAATTGGACCCCTGGTACTTTCGACCCTGCTGATTCCAAAAATGCAAGAAAAATCAGCGAAATGCTTATGTGGACCGAGTTATGCCCCGTCAAATTTTTCAATTTGTTCACGTGGTTAAGCTTTTCACGTTTTCATCGACACTTGTGCTGTAGAATTGCAAGTTTGACGGCTCATAACTCGGTCCACATGAGCAATTCGCTGATTTTTCTTGCATTTTTGGAATCAGCAGGGTCGAAAGTACCAGGGGTCCAATTTTTAGAAAAAGTTCAACTCCCCTCGTCATGAACTTCCCTTGTAAGGGGATTTCATGTGCCGAAAGTTACTAGCACGAAACGCTTCTTACAACCACGCTCTACCGAAACCGAAGAAAATTGTGTGCGAAATTGAGAGACTCAGAGAAAAAGAGACATTTTTCAAGGGTATTTCGGTGAAGCGCAGTTGTAAGAACTGTACCGAGCAAATATAACCTACCGTTGAGTGGTACGTTTTGATTTTCATAAAATATTAGGAACCAGCCCGTTCAAAAACTGAGACGCTTAGAAACCGATAATAACTGGCTGATTGAAAATCGTTATCGTAAGCGTGAGGTCGCGCAAACGCGCTCCGTCCCACAGCGACTGGTATGGACTTGACTGAGTGAGAAATTCAGGTTTAGCGTTTGTTTCTCCTATCTTTCAGTGAAAAACGCGACGCGCACGCAACGCGACTCGGTCGGCAAATTCAAAACTTTTCGTTGCGGACCTTACGTCTCGCGGTGAACATTTTGAGAGACTGCTATATGAGAATCGATCAGGAATACACACTGCGATTGGATGTTTGCTGAATAATGCTTTTTTTTGTTAAATTGTTTTTCAATTTTTCTAAAAATGGCCCAAACTTCCGATTTTCTCTATTTTTTACGGCTCCACCCTCTTTCTCAATGCTTTTTTCCAGACTTGTCAAAACCCGGGCCGGCCCGCCGGGCCAAGTCGGCCCGGCCCGGCCCGGGTCGGGCCGGGCCGGGCCGGGCCGGGCCGTAATTTTGCTCGGCCCGGCCCGGCCCGTCGGCCCGGATTCAAAAATGGGTACCCATTTTTTACCGATTTTTTTTGAAATTTTTCGAAAAAATAAAGTAAAAATGCTTAAATTATTGTACAAATTCACATTTTTATTCAATTTTGAATTTTTATTCAAAAGCTATACTTTTTTCGAAAAATTTCAAAAAAATTCCAAAAAAATTCAAAAATTCAAAATTTTTTCGACAAATGTTTCAAACCGGGCCGAGCGGGCCGGGCCGGGCTACGGGCCGGGCCGGGCCGGGCCGGGCCGGGCCGAGATTTTTCCTGATTTTGGCCCGGCCCGGCCCGGCCCGGCCCGGCCCGTGACAAGTCTGCTTTTTTCCATTAGTCACCCCTGAAAACCTTGAGAATTGGTCATTTATTTTTCAAGGGTGTCTGATTTTACATCATCTGCTCTTTTTCGTGTTTTCAGGCAAATTTATTTGTTAGTTTTCACTTTTTATAAACAATTATTGTTTTTATGTATTACTTTATGAAGTTTTTGCAAAAAAATCCATAAAAATCCGTGGAAAACGAGGATTTTCAGCGAAAAATCAGTTAATTTAAATTATTTTTCTTTGAAAATACAGTAAGATTAAAGGCGCACAGCCAAACTTCTGTGTTGGGTCTCGACACGATTTAAAGAGTTACTGTAATAAATTTATTTTTCTTTTCTTTTTTAATCGAATTTCAATCAAATTTCCGGAGAAATGAATGAGGAAGATATCGTTTTATCAGTAAGTGAATAAAAAAATAATAATTATCGATTTTTTGTGCAGAATTTACGCGATTCGGTGAGTCGAATCGTCGACAATCTGAAATTCAACTACATCGACGAGGCGGCACACGCCAAATTAGTCGGAATAATGGCCGATAAGCTGTTTCAGATGAGTCACACGTGTCGAGCGCTTCTGGAAAATAGTAAGAATATTTGGAACAAAAATTTTTAAATTTGAAAAAAAAGTTTTATTGAATTTTTTTTTCGATTTTCAGTCGAAAAACGTGGTTTTTACAGTGAAAATAGCGTATAAATAGCGTTTTCTAGCTGAAAATGTGCTGGAAAACACTAAAAACTCCGAAAACCATTCAAAAAAAATCAATTTTATCGAAAATTTTTTTTCACGATTTTCAATCAAATTCTTTTTCGGAAAATAGGGTTTTCGTGCTAAAAATAGCTTCTAGTACGAATTTTCAGCTCAGAATCGTCTAAAATCATCAAAATCTACCTGTAAGCCGCTAAAAGTTGAAATTTTTTTTCAAAATTTGAATTTTTTAAAAAAAATTTTCCGAAAAAACATGATTTCTACCCTAAAAACTGTCAAAAATTATGAATTTTTGCTTAAAAAGATTCAAAAATCATTTAGAAACCACTTTTAGACCAAAACCACACAGCAAAACTGCAAAAAGTGGGCGTGGTCTAGTTTTGTACAGATTTTCAAAAAAATTTGGTTCCAAAACAGTTGAAAATCGATTTTTCTACCTCGGATACATTAAAAATGTCGAAAAATGCTGAGAAGCCACACCAGATACGCATTTTTCGAAAAAATTGAAAACCATGCGGCAAAATTGCAAAAAGTGGGCGTGGCCTATGTCATTTTAGTCGAAAAACTCGAATTTTTTGGTATTTTTCACTGGAAATAGCTCGAAAACCCTCATTTTTTGCAGCTGGAAGAATCGGATCGGCACTAAACGCGAGTGTCGACATCAAACATCTCTTCCGAATCCATCGTGTCGATTTACGACAGCTCGTCGATTATACGCAACAAGTTCGACCGTTTCCGCCGAATGTATGGTTAAATTGATGGAAAAATCGGATTTTTCAGGCTTTTTCACCCTGAAAATCGCGTTTTTCCGCTGAAAATAAGCTAAAAATCACATTTTTGCTGTTTTCCAGAAATGCGACATCCATGGAGAATATGTGGCTGTAAAAGAGGTCGACAAGACAGCTGAAAACGAGAAAAATACGATGGAGACTGAGGAAATTGCGGTGAAACCACAGCCGACACCGCGCGTTTTTAGGTAAAAATGCATTTCCAGAATTTTTACAGAAAAATGTAAAATTCGACGAAAAAACATTGTTTTTACACTTTTTAGACTGAAAATTACTGGAAAACTACTTAATTCCTAGCGCTAAAGACATTCGGACACACCGACAGACATCTGGACAGATTTTGCATGAAAATCCGTCATTTTTCATCTAGAATTGTATTTTTCTGCTATTTGGGACTGTCCCAGGATATCTGGACATTTGGATGTACAGATAGCGATTTTCAGCACAAAAATCGGAAATTTTGGCTTAAAAAAGAAGATTTACGGCTTAAAATCATGCAAACCAGTGGCAAATGCGCTCTAATGATAATTGGATGTGAAAATCCCGGAAGTTTCCATCAAGTTATCAATAGAGCGCATTTAGTCACGCGTAGGCGGAAGCTATGCCCAAATTTTCATTTTTCTGACTCAGATTTTGGCGATTGAAAAATTTGGACATCCGGATTCACAGATAAACAGACAGACATATTTCTTGACAAAAAAATTCAACCTTTGGTGAATACTGTGAATTCCATACTGCGGCAAATGCGCTCTACAGATAAAAGTGCTATTTTTACACCAAAAACTGCTTTTTTAGCTCAAAATTTCCTGAGAACCTGTGGCAAATGCGCTCTAACAATAATCTTGTGAAAACTGCGGTATTTTTTATCCTAAATACCCCATTTTTCACTCTGATTATCAATAGAGCGCGTTTCGTCACACGTAGGCGAAAGCTATGCCCGAAATTTCTATGTTTGAGTCCAAACTTGCCGGATTTTGAGTAATTTTGAATTATTCGTGCAGAAAATGTGCTCTAATGAGAATTTGGTTAAATTTGGTTGTTTCTGAGTGAAAATAGGGGAAATTTTGCGTTTTTAGCGATCTAGAGTTTCGACATTACTGAAAATTGGGTCCCACCACGAAATCTACAGTAATCCAGTTGATTTTTTAGTGGTTACTGTAGTCGACTATAGTCAAAACGCGCTCTATTGCTAATAGAGCGCAGTTTGTCTTTTTTCTCGGTTTAAAATCAAAATTTCTGTGGCAAATGCGCTCTAATGATAATCTAGTGGTAGCCACCGCTGGGTTATCAATAGAGCGCGTTTTGTCACGCGTAGGCGGAAGCTATGCCCAAATTTTCATTTTCAAAATTTAAAACGGATTCAGAATCCTCACGTCTTCAGCTTTCTATTTTTCACAAAATTTTAATTCGGTAGAGCGCAATTGCACACATGATTATATCGAATCGGTTCAAATTCGAAAGTTTTTGGGATAAGCTACCGTACACCTACAGTAATCTTACTAATTATCCGATAATTAGTTGCTCAATTTAGACTAATTTAAAAATTTTTCTAGTTTTTCGCATGAATTTGAAGTGTTTTAGCTGAATTTTAACAATTTTGACTCCAACTTGTGGCAAATGCGCTCTAATGATAATTTGATGAAAATTATCAATAGAGCGCATTTAGTCACGCGTAGGCGGAAGCTATGCTCAAATTTTCGTTTTTTTTTTTCAAAAAATTTCAATTATTTTTCCAGTTTCCCCGTGTTCGACGACATGTCCGACTGGGAACTCGGTTTCGGCCACCACTCTGACACCGACTCGGCCATGTCGGAGCCCCCGACGCCCCGCCCACTTTCCTCGTCCGCCCGTCTCCTCGAACCCCCGCCACCACCGCCACCGATCCCCCCGCTCTTCTTCTATTCTCCAGAATTTCCAGATTTCGAATCGAAATATCATCCAGAACCAATCGAAAAGCAACTGAAAATATTCAAAGCCGATCCGCCGTTGTATTCCCCGGCGAAAGTGGCAAAAGACTCGTGGAAATACGAAAAATATGAAAAATATGAGAGAAATCGTCAAAAAACCAGCCAAAAACTGGAAAAAACGCCTTCGAACTCGTCGTTGGCACCGAAAATGACAAAGAAGCGTCTGATGCAAACGAACTACGAGCGGCGGCTCCGAAATGAGCAAATGGCCGAGGAGGAGAGGAAACGGGAAATGAAAAAAATGAAAACTGAACGGAAATCGATGAAAATGGAGAAAAATGAGGCGGGAAGATACCAGAGCCAGCAGAAGCAGAAGTTTAAGGAGAGAGTGTCACCTGTGATTAGGAATAAGAGGGGTATGGACTGGAAATTTTGTGAAAATTGGGGGAAAAGGACCCAAAAAATCGAAAAGATGAAGAAATTTGACCCGGAAATCGCTAAATTTGAAGTTTTGGATTTCTAGGCCAACAAAGTTAGGCCACCGTGACCTAACTCCCCAAAAATGAGGTTTTAGGCCATTGAAACTAACAAAATTGTTAAAAATGAACCTAAAAAAACAGTGGCCGAGTTTTGGATTCCTAGGCCACGAAGAGATTTGGTGGCCTAGAAAACTCCAAATGATGGCCTAATATTCATCTAGAAAACCAGTGATTAGGAATATATATTTTTTAAACGTTAAAATAGCAGAAAAACCATTTAAAAATTGAAAAACTGAAGAAATTTAACCTTGAAATCGCTAAATTATAAGTTTTGGAAAGCTAGGCCACCAAAGTTAGGCCACCGAATTGATGGTTGCCTAACTTCCTGAAAACGTGGTTTTCTAGGTCATAGAAATTAACAAAAACGTTAAAAATGAACCTAATAACACAGTGGCCGAGTTTTGGATTTCTAGGCCACCGAATTGTTGGTGGCCTAGTAATCCAAATTTTCAATTTTTTAAACTTTTTTCCGGAAAAAATGCCGAAAAACTGTCGGAAACATCATATGGCCGAGTTTTGTGTTTCTAGGCCACCGAGAGATCGGTGACCTAAAGATCCAAAATTTCACGTTTTTCAAGCCGAAAAAACGTCCTATTACAGTAAATGGCCGAGTTTTAGATTGGTGGCCTAGAAATCTTCAAATTTGGTAACCTAGGCCACCGATACTTTTTTTACCGATGGCCTAGAAAACCAACTTGTTATAGTCCCCATGGCCTAAGAATCGAATACCTTGGTTTCCTAGGCCACCAGATGAAACTAGCTTCTGAAAGTGAATTTTTCAATTTCCGGGGGCCACCGGAAGCTCCGCCCCCTTTAGCTAATCCCAAACCAATTTCCGGAAAGTTGCCATTTGTTTCGCGCTTTTTCGATATCTATAAGTGAATTCTGAATTCTGAGTCATTTCTCTCCGAAAAGACCTCACATATCACACTTTCCAGGTGATTTGGAGTTTTCAGCTTCTAGTATAGGCCACGCCCCTTTTAGTGTAACATGAAGGATACGAAAATGTCACTGGTTTTGCATAGAAAATCGCTGGAAATTTTGAAATTTGAGCAAAAAAACGGAGATTTTGATAGAAATTATGCCGTTTTTATTGGAAATCGTAGAAATTTCTTCAAAATCAATGATATGAGCTGGAAAATGTATCAAAATGTAAATCTCAGGGAGTTCTATGTCTGTGACCTACTCCGAGACGGATAGCAGATTGTTATCAGTCCCGGAGTAGGTCAGTGACTTAGAACTCGTCGAGATCTACATTTTGATACATTTTTCAGCTTATATCATTGATTTTGAAGAAATTTCCACGATTTCCAATAAAAACGACACCATTTGCGTCAAAATCTCCGTTTTTTGCTTAAATTTCGAGAATTCCAGCGATTTTCTCAGCAAAACCAATGACATTTTCGTATCCTTCATGTTACAACAAGGGGGCGTGGTCTGTTTTATACTAGAAGCTGAAAACTCCAAACTTAAATCACCTGGGTGATATGTGAGGTCTTTTCGGAGAAATTACTCAGAATTTAGAAATGAGATTCATGTTCGCTCCGCCCACTTTTGCAACCTGCCGCATGATTTTTATAGAAATTCGTATTTTTTGAAAAGTCGTGGCCTAGGATCCGACAACTCGGCCATCACGGTATCTCGCCACGAAAATGATGACACAGGGGGAAACGAGTGGTACCGTAATATTTTTGAAGCGGGAAGTTTGAATTTTTGTTTTAAGTTGAAAATTAAAATAAAATTCAAATTTCCCGCTTCAAAAATATTACGGTAGCACTCGTTTTCAGCTATGTCATCATTTTCGTGGTGAGATATCACAATGGCCGAGTTGTCGGATCCTAGGCCATGACTTCTTAAAACTGAAAATTCCAAGTTTTGAATTAAAACCAGTGGCAAATGCGGTCTATTGATAATCGGATATGAAAATTCTGTAAAAATTACGGAAATTTCAGACAGATTATCAATAGAGCGCATTTCGTCACGCGTAGGCGGAAGCTATGCTCAAATTTCTAGTTTTCGTCTGGAATTTGACCAATTTTGACTGGAATTTCGAATTTTTAATGCTTTAACTGTGACAAATGCGCTCTAATGATAATATGTAGAAATAATGAATAAAATTGGATCAAAAGTGTGGAAAACGCGCTCTGATGAGAATTTGGTGATTTTGAACGTTTTTTGTCGGAATGTGAATCTGAAAAAGTTGCAAATGCGCTCTAATGTTAATGTTATGTGAAACTTCTGTAGAAATCCCGGAATGTTTTTCTGGATTCTCTATAGAGCGCGATTGTGTCCAAATTTCTAAATTTTGAATGCAACCCAGTGGCAAATGCGCTCTAATGATAATCCAGTGAGGAATTTTGCATCAGATTATCAATAGAGCGCATTTCGTCACGCGTAGGCGGAAGCTATGCCCAAATTTTTTTCGAGCGATAATTTCAAAAAATCTGAAATTTTTCAGGCAAAAAAAAATTTTTTTTCACTTTTTTTTCAAAATCCAAATTTTTTAATCGAAAATTTTTTCAGAACATGGTGCACCTAACTTCGATGAGAACGACAACAAACTGAAGTCTTCCTCGGAAATCACACCGCCGCCGACGAAAAAAATGAAGACGGAAGAGGCTCCGCCCCCCACTCAGCCGCCACTCATCAAAATGTTGATTAGTTTCAAGAGAGAGCGTCAGGGTAAGTGTCAATGGTGGCCTAGGAATCCAAAACTCGGCCATGGGTGAAATGTTGAAAAATTGGATTTCTAGGCCACCATTATTCAAGATGGCCTAGGAAACCAAAACTCGGCCACCTAACTTTTTTAGTCATTTTTCAGCGTTTTTCTTGTAGAAATGATAGTAAAAACCAGAATAAGCAAAATACTGATTTCTAGGCCATCATTGTTCGAGATGGCCTAGGAATCCAAAACTCGGCCATAGATGATTTTGACTCGATTTTACTCGTTTTTTGCCCGGATAATGTTTGAAATTTGAGAGTTAGATTTTCTATGGGGTTATCTAGGCCACCATTATTCCGATGGCCTAGGAACCCGAACTCGGCCATGGCTGGAAACTTGGATTTCTAGGCCACCAATATTTCGATGGCCTAGGAAACCAAAACTCGGCCATAGATTATTTTGACTCGATTTTACTTGATTTTTGCCCGGAAAATGTTTGAAATTTCAGAATTTTCTAGGTCATCGTATGGGATTTTCTAGGCCACCAATTTTTCAATGGCCTAGGAATCCAAAACTCGGCCACCTACCGTTTTTACTCATTTCTTGAAGTTTTTCTGAGTTTCTATGGCCTAGAAAACTTAATTTTCGGAAAGTTAGGCCATCAACTATTCGGTGGCCTAATTTTGGTGGCCTAACTTCCCAAATCTTCGAATTTAGCGATTTTTGGGTCAAATTATTCCGAATTTTTTCGCGTTTTTCTGAAAATTTTTCAGGCCACTAATATTCCGATGGCCTAGGAATCCAAAACTCGGCCACCTACCGTTTTCACTCATTTTTCGTCGTTTTCTTGCATAAATGATAGTTTAAAACTAGAATAAGCAAAACACAAAGTATTTTTCGACATTTTTCCAAAAAAATTTTCAGGATTCCGTATCAAAAAAGTGGAAACGACAATATACAACGAAGTGGTGAACGGAGAGTGGAAACCGCTGCTCCAGACTTGGAAAAGCTCGATTGGAATCTATTCGGAGCCGGTATGTCTTGGCTCCGCCCACTTTAAGCCACGCCCACTTTTTTTGTGAAAAAATTGAAAAAAATTAGCGATTTTTCGAATAAAAAGTGAGTTTTTTTTTCAGAAATACCCAATCCGACCGCCAAAACGAGCCAGCAGTGAAGACGACGGAAAACCGAAAATACCGAAACTGAAATTGATAAAAAATGCGGATAATAATTACTCGAAAGTCTCTTGAACTATCGATTCTCCTAATATGTACCATTCTATATTCACAGAAAATTTAAATTCCTCTTTTTGTATGACTGTTTTATAATTTTAAGTAGATGAATTCTTAAACAAGTGGATTTTAAGCGTTGCGGGAAAAAAATGAAACAAAAAATTGAAAATTGGCGTGATCTTTTTTCCAAAACGTCGTGAATCCATAAACTGGGGCGCCCTACAAACACAATTTTCCTAAAAAATTAGAGCATCGGGGAAAAATGAGGGCAAAAATGATCATTTCTACCGTACTAGAACTAGCTCTACTCGACGTCACTCGATGAACCCAGTTCAACCCATGATTCCTCAGCCGTGAGTTTCACAAATTATCCTTTGGAATCGTGAAGATTAAATCTCACATGTGACGGCTCTGGTGTTATGAAGATCACATTTTCTTACTGACTTCAAACCAAACTCTCTTAATTTCAGGAGGTGCCCATGCACCCTACAAGCTGCCCTGATTGCAGGAAGGATCACGGATTCAGTCGCTCAGCGATACCAGCAAGGAGAAGACCCCGCTCAACTCCTGCGTTCTCTCGTTACGGCGACTACAGAGCTTTCCCATGTCATTCGCAGGCACCAGTTTCCAAGAGCTTGCAACCAGCTCTGCCCGTATCAACACGGTTGTGAGTTCGTAGAGAAAAAAAAAACTTACTAACATTGGGAATAAATTTTTGAATTACGAGAGGTATTTCAGTTTTTAAACACAATTTCATTTATTCCTTGTGTCCTGTAAGTTTCACGAGAGAACGTTTAGGAAGACGAGGAAAGGCTGAACGATCAGCTTCTCGTTTTTTGTACAAAGTTCCGAACATTTCGACAAGTTTGAAAAAATAAAAGATTCTTTGTCTATGTTAGAGAGAAAGATCAAAAACTGAAATTTTTAGTCAAAAATGTAAACGTCTTAGATGACAAGTATCAACTGCGCTCCACCGCAAACGAGGGAGCGAGAGACATAGAGTTTTTGACTGGCACGAAACAGGTTTTCACAATTTTTGATCCATTTTTCATAACATTCCCTTGGAAATTGGCAAAAGTATATTATCACTAGGGAGAATAGATCAAAACTGAAAATCTGTGTCGACGCCAGAAAAAAACTCTGCGTCTCTTGCCGATACTCTCTCGTTTGCGGCGGAGCGCAATCGTAAGAAAAATGCTCTGTGAATAAAATGAGTTCCAATAAACCGTAACACCAGCGGTTTCTGAGTTGAAAACAATTCTAATAATTTTCCGATCGTTTCACGGCTGCCGTGGACTACACTCGTGAAATGGTTGCTTTCCTTGGTCAACACCCTCTAATAACTTCTTATGACATATTTTCCCAGACCACAAACTTCACATTGGCTCGTCTTTTCGGTGCACATCAAGTCGATGTAAGAATACAGCAGATGGAATGTTTCTAACACTACTTTTTGCAGCTACACAATAAAAATTCGATAAGTATGTTCCTGGGAGCGCAAAAATACAATCGCCACAAACGAATCACTATTTCTGGAGAAACTTTCTTCCTTAATGTTAGAAGAAACATACTTTGCGGAGAGTCTCCCATCGGGAATATGCTGTACGCATTTAAAACTC
This sequence comes from Caenorhabditis latens, assembly GCA_002259235.3. Taxonomy (NCBI): domain Eukaryota; kingdom Metazoa; phylum Nematoda; class Chromadorea; order Rhabditida; family Rhabditidae; genus Caenorhabditis; species Caenorhabditis latens. The sequence goes on from CM056093.1 coordinate 1,315,097, forward strand.
GTAGATGTTATGTCGTGGTAGTGGGAATCCAAATGATCGCTCCATGGATCGTGTTAGATTTTCAGGAGTACTTAACAAATATTGAAACATGAAATCACCTGAAATGGAACTCAATAAAGAAGTGTATTTGTATATAACGCATTCTTTGTAAGACTCGAGCAACGTGTGCCCTAGGGCAAGATTTTTATAAAAACAGATACTATTGGTCATTAGTAACCGATATGCAAAAATTTGAGCTCGGGCACCGGGTTACGGTAGTACTTTGGAATGAAATGAGTATCGTTAGTGTAGTTATTTGCAAAATTTTAAAACATGAAAATAAGTTTTGACCAAGATATAACAAAATCAGTCCGTTTTTTCGGAAATTTTGGAAAAACTGTAATTTTTATGGAACAAGTAGGTAATACCTTTTTACAACGCTATGTTTACATGACACAACAATGTTTTAGCTTTCTTTTAAAGATAAAAATTAAAAAAAAATCCAATACTGTTTTTTGAAAAATCTCGATATCTGACAATGAAAAAAACTTTTTTAAAGATAACTCAAAAATTGTTTCAGAATCGAACTGTTCATCTTTGTTTGTGTGTTTTTTGTACTGACACTTTATTTCCAACTCTTTGACATCATTGAGAAAAATGCACTTCTATGTATGAATTTTCGCCAAATTTTCAACTTTTTTCAAAAGTTGATTTTTAAAATACTAATCATGAATACCTTTTTACCACACTAGTTTTACATTAAGCAACAACACTTCAACTTTATTTTGAAATTAAAATTTCTGAAAAAATCGATATGTCTGAAAAATTTTGATTTCTGAAACTGAAAAAAAAATTTTTTGAGATAAATTTAAAATTCTTTTAGAATCAAATTGCCCGCAAACTTTGGAAAATTTTTTGTATTGACCTTTTATTTATAATTGTTTCTCATCATTATAAAAAATCCAACATTCCTTCAATTCAACCATTTTAAGAACATAATCAGCAGAGTTGCGCGGAAGTGATTTTTTCTAAAACGGAAGTCGGAAGTCGGAAGTAAAATTTCTAATCCGGAAGTCGGAAGTCGGAAGTCGGAAGCGAAATTTTGAAAACGGAAGTTGGAAGCCGGAAGTCGGAAGTTGGAAGTCAGAAGAATACACATAACTCGAACATTTATCAGTTTCTCTCAAAATATCACAAATCGTACTCTGAACTGTTGGAACTCATTACTTATTGTAAGGTATCCGGTTGAAATCAAGTCTATAGATTATTCGCCTAATTTGACATCTTCCAAAGTCAACAACTTCGCGTCGAAACTGCTCGCTTTGCTCACAGTCTCGACGGCACAATTCCTAGGCCTGCAATCGTCGCCCCCACTCTCTCTAGTTGCCGCCGCCACTCATCACCAGGTTTGGGAAATCCCGGGACGGGCCGAGGAAATGGCCCGACCCGGTCGGCCCAGATTCAAAAATTGCGCATAATTTTTTCACATATTTTTTCGAAATTTTCATTAAAAAATGATCAAATTGCTCCAAAATTCTCGTACACTTCAGTTTTTATCGATATTCCAAAATTCATATAAGAAATTTGGAGATCTTGCTCCTTCATCGGACCATAGGGTTGATGTTTTCGCACGAAAGGTTGTAAGAAAGAGTTTGTCAAAAATTTTTTTTTTTGACAAACTCTTTCTTACAACCTTCCGTGCGAAAACATCAACCCTATGGTCCGATGAAGGAGCAAGATCTCCAAATTTCTTATATGAATACATCTACGATACGCACTAAAATCGAGGATTCCAACCTTTCTGAATTATACTTCAGATATTCCAAAACATGGAAAATTTTTCGGTCGGCCCGGCCCTGTTATTTTTTCAAACAGATGAAAAGTTGGGAACTTATGTAATCTCCATCTAATGTCTTGCAGATCAGAAATTTCTCCCTAATGATGCCAGATTTCTTTTTTTTTTTCAACTTTCTCAAAATGGGGTATTTTGAATTAGAAACATTGATTTTCAAGCCGAAATCGGCTTGAGAGAAAAGAGAGGCACTCGTCCTATGTAAGTGATCATATGTAACTGGAAATATCCTTGAAAATCGACTTTTCACTTGAAAATTAATGAAAATCACAAGTTTTGAATTACAATTTTGAAATTTCTTGAAAGTAATAAGGAAGTCTCAATTTTTTTCTGAAAAAGCCATTTTGATTCAAATTTTGATATTTTCACTTTCAATTCCAATAGGTGCAGCGAACACAAAAAACACTTCTTCCATATGGAAAGCATAGGATTTTTCTTCCGGAAATCTTCATAAATTTTTCTTTTTTACGGATCTGAAGTGAAAACCAAATATTCCATAACTGCTATGGACAGCTTTGGACTTTGGATATCTAGATTATTTGCAGAAATCTCACTGAGAGATAGTGTGTTTTTCCCGGAGGAGGAAAAGGCAATATTTGAGCCTTTTCTGTATAACCCATCCCCTGGGAAAAGACCAAGGTATGGGTGACGTCACTAGACCGTAGTACAGGAATGCCTAAGGAATACAAATATGCATATTCCTTACACAATCAATAAATTGTTACAAGTGCGCTCCATTGGACTCTTGTTTGAAGACGTTGTGCCTCCTCTATTCATTGATTCTTCCCTCTTTCTTCCCAATAGAAGGATGACTTCGTTTCCATTTCTAAAGCTTCCATTTCTGGCTATTCAAAATACTGTACATCACATGAGTTGTACTGAAATGTAAGTATTTATATAAAAACCTCACAAATAATATATGTTTTCCGTTTTTTCAGAACCGAACTCTCTATGTGCTCTCGTAGATCCAAAAGACTAATGCAAAGCATCCGACATTCGGAGCCCACCGACATTGAAATAACTATTGATCGACTTCGTATGTATGTTGCACTTAAGAATAGAATGGAAGATTGCTTGTCTTGGTCCATCAAGACGGAACTAGAAGTGGAATTATTCCGACATCTCTACCGGGACGATGATCTGGGGGGAGTTAATGTTAAAGTGATGTGAGTCACCTCTTTTTTCTTTATTTAAATTTTTTCATACTTACAACACCGGCCCGACATGGGCCAACTAGCTTCAAACTCATAGTTCATTTTTCTCAACCATTTGGTTGACGCAGCCAACGGCTGCTCAACCTCCTTCCCTACACCGAAAATATACCGAAATGTAGATCCCAGCGGTTTTTCTATACCTGTTACCTATTACGGGCTGTATGGCTATTTGTTAATATGCCGCGGGGCAGGAAAAAGTACCTACAAAAAACCATTCTGGGCCACCCGTAGTATGTCTCAGAAATAGAACTCGCTGAGATCTACATTTTATAACAGTATATTTTTCAGCTCATATCGCCTGGGAAATTGTTATCCAGCCATTCATGTTTCGCTGAAAATCTGGAACTACATTTTTTAAAGCAAATGATTTAATGCTTCACCATTTTCCAGAAAATCCGACGACTCAGGCTTCCTTATCCACGCTCCCCAACAGCCGGAGAATTTCATTAAATCTCTTGTAGATCACTTGAAAGACGTATTCAAATTACCGCTTACAGTATATTTCAAACTAACTGAAATTGAGAATTATCGCAGATTTCTTCCCATTTTTCCAGTCTGTTTGTGTTTCTTTTTCTACGGCATTGATAAGATATCAGGAGAGGAGTTGCAGTTTATTAAAGATAATGTAGTTGTTGAGTGGTTTGCTGAATATTACACCTCTGAGCCGTGAGTTTTTATTCTGTTGATTTTCCATTTCTTGAAATTAATTAAAAATTGCACAAATTAACCTCCGTTGTTTTTCTTTCGCTGTTTAAATGTACTGAACTGCGGCTCTTAAATCTTAAGCTCCCTAGTTTATGTTTAAAAAAATTTGCTGTGTAGTTATATACATAAATTGTGGTGAATTCAAAGAAAATTGTTTTCCTTTGTACTTACAATTTAGGCTGGGTAGACTTTAAGAGAGTGAGAGAGCAACAGATTAGAGGAGAAATAGAGGACGAAGAGACGGAGAGAGGAGAGAGTACCAGACTGAAGGAGAAGGAGACGACGAGAGTCAGCGAGGAGTTGAAAAGGAGAAAAGTTAAAGAAGAAGACAAAGCAGAGAGGACGAGACCGAATTAAAGTGCATTTTAGGATTACTTGATAGACGGAGTCTGAAAGGAGAAGAAAGAACCTGAAAGAGAATAAAACTAAAGAACATAGGGTGTAAAGGTATTTTATTATGGGTGAAAGTATTAGGCTGAGTCATAAGTTTCTTTCTTTTTTTAGGGTTGAACTTTGACTCACGGTTTCTAGGTACTGTGATTGTTTATCGACCCAAACTTTTTTGCACTATAATGACCTTTTTAGTGGCTAACAAACAATGTTTCAAGTTAGTGCACAGACAGTCCACTCGTGAAAACCAGACTTGTCACGGGCCGAGCCGGGCCGGGCCGGGCCAAAATCAGGAAAAATCTCGGCCCGGCCCGCTCGGCCCGTTTTGAAACAGTTTTTGAAACATTTTTGAAATTTTGATGTTTTTTTTGGAAATTTTTGGAAATTTTTTGAACTTTTTTGAAAAAAGTATAGTTTTCGAATAAACATTTAAAATTGAATCAAAATGTGAATATGTATGATAATTTAAGCATTTTTACTCTTTTTTTTCGAAAAATTTCAAAAAAACATTGGTAAAAATGGGTACCCATTATTGAATCCGTGCCGACCGGGCCAAGAGAAATTTCGGCCCGGCCCGGGCCGGCCCAATTTTTGACAAGTCTGGTGAAAACGACAGTTTTTTCTGTCTCCAATCAAATTCCTATTTTGAAAAGGTTTTTGATTCTAGTCGGATTTATATCAAAATTCTGAGATTTTCATAAGGAAACAAGTGGTATTTTTGAAAAAAGACTTTGTCTTGTTATAAAAATTTAGTTTTGGATGAAACTCTCCAAGATAAAGAATTTATGATCAGACGACCGACAGGTATGAGAAAACAATGTTCTCCTGGGGTTAAGTCGATTACTAAAATATTGGAGAGCGCATTAATATCAAACTGTTTGTAAAAGTTAGACAGTAACATAAGCAAGTTATGCAACAAAATACTATATACCAAAGTCATTTGAATTAGTGATAAAACTTGGTTGATGTGATTGTTAAGATTTTCACACTTTTGAGAATATTAGTGAAGTAGACCTGAGTGAAGTCTAGGTCTCTTTTCAACGCACCCAAACAAGTCTGAAATATTTTGTTACACATAATCAACAGTAAATACATTGTTCTAAAATTGTGCATAAGATCTTGTAGATTGATTCAGAAGTACGAACAGCAGGCTTCATCAAACTCAAAAATCACGTGAATTTGATGATGTTGATTTCTTGCGAAAAAAGACAAATGGTGTGAGAATCCAAAACAAAGTAAATTTAGAAACATCAATTTTTACTCTATTCAATAATAAACATTTTCACTGATTTCCTTAACTAGCGTTAAAGAAAAATCGAAAATACTCGCACATCTCTAAATTGTTTATGCTCACCTTTCTTCAAAGACCCGCATTAAACCCCCGTTGTTTAGTTCAAATATCTTTATTAGTTTTTTATACACAATTGTTTTTGCTCGTTCTAATTCTGAATAGCTCACACATCCTCGTCTACATTTTCTAGGAAAAAAATGGAGTCGAAGAATCGTACCAAAAAAGGGTTCCTTAGGGTGATCTGCAAGACAGTGAATGGAGCTGATGTACCCAATTCGCCATCTGCTTAAAAAAAATGACAATACGTGAACTTAGCATAGCCTTTTCATAAGAAAAAGTGACCTGCGATGCTCTAAAAAAGTTTTAAAAAATGGGGGTAAGGAAAAATTTTGTCATTTCCATCAAAATCTCGAACTAGAAATGAGTGGCCCACCAGCACTTCCAGCTAAGTAAGTGTACTCGACAAGATTAATCATTGTTCGAGAAGAAGATTCCTCACTTTCTATGTTTCAGCCACTATGACTGCAAAAGAAGTGCACTAGAGTCATTGACTCAAAAAGAAGAAAGCATCAGAGAGCTATACAACAACGGAGTTCAAGCTACACAATTATTGCCTGATCTCTTGAGATCCGTTCGTGCAATGTTAGAAATCTGTGCCAGACAGCAAACGTCGTGTCTAAACCCTTGCATCATGCCGCCGCTCCGTAAGTTTACTGTATCTAATCTCTAGAGCAAAATCAGAAATTTTCAGCACAACAGCCCCATCTTGTAAATTATACGGACGTGATCGACCAATTTGTGAATAGTAATCCGACGATTGGAGCGTGCTCCGTTTTTAGACTTTCCGACCATGAGACAATTATAAGGAAAGGATTCTTTTTCAACTTGACTGTAAGAAATTTAAAATTTTGGTTGATTTTATGTGTTTTTTCTTGCAGAACGCTGAAAAATCGGAGTTGGAATCATATTTCGGACCAAAGAGAAATGCAAAAAATAAACGAATCACACTTGCAACGAGACATTTCGATTCTGCTCTCACAAGATGATACTTTACGGGCACACGGAAAATGAGTTCTATTACTTCACTTGTCTCAAAACGACACGAGTCGTTATTGCATTTTTAGGGAGAAGGAGTTTCATGCAAGTACACAGACCGGTATGGTGGCTTGGACAAGAATTGATGCGTCTAGAGAACTGAGTAATATGTATTGAGAATATTAGAAAATAAAAGTTGAAACTGGGTCATTTTTGACTTTTTTTGTGTAAATTCAGAAAAAAAATTAATGTGAATAACAGAAAAAGACACATATATTTGGATTTCTCGGTCACCAAACTGAGAGTAATCAATTTATCAATTTATCAATTTATTGGAATCGAACAGTCAAATAAATACTCAACAACAACATTATTTTGATATATTCCAATTCCTCTTTGGTTATCGCTTCACCTCCATTTAGAAGAAGAGTTTTGCATACGGGGAAAATGGGAATGAATCTGAGAAAATCGTTGATTTTATCCGGCAGGAGAACCACTTTAAGCGGTAGTTTAAACACCTCTTTCAAGTGATCTACAACTAATTTCAACGGTTTTTCTGGGTTTTCATTAGCTTCAATTCGAAATCCCCACTCTTGAATTTTCCTGGAAAGAAAACTATTATTTCTTATGTATGTACTCTTTTCTGTGGACTTACGCAACTCTAACATCCACACCACCAATTGTATCGACCCGATATTTAGAAGGGTCCTTTTCCCCTCGTTTTATCATCGCAACCGTCCAAAACGAGCACTGTACGTGATCTCTGTTCATGACATAAATGGACATATTCTTTTGATTGAGATAGATTCGAATATAAAATAGTTCTGGACATCGGACGCTTCGAACAATACTCTTTGATCTACGAGAGCACATTGAGAGTTCGGTTCTGAAACGGATAAATATATCATTTGTGTGGTTTTTTAATAAAATACTTACATTTCAGTACAACTCATGTGATGTACAGTATTTTGAATAGCCAGAAATGGTAGTCTTAGAAATGGAAACGAAGGGGAGTCAGGCATCCTTCTATTGGAAAGGAATCAATGAATAGAAAGGGCACAACGTCTTCAAACAACAGTCCAGCAGAGCGCACTTGTAACAGTTTATTGATTGTGTGAGGAGTATGCATATCCGTATTCCTTAGACCTCCCTGTACTACGGTCTAGTGGCGTCACCCATACCTTGGTATCTTCCCAGGGGATGGGTTATACTGGAAGGGCTCATTGCATTTTCCGTCGGGATGAAAAACCCACTCAATGAGATTTCTGCAAGGAAGCTAGATCCAAACTCCATTAGATAGATGTCCAGGACAGTTATGCACTCTTCGGTTATCGCTTATAAAAAAGATTTTTGTGAAGATTTTCAAAAGAAAAATCTGCCCCCTCTTCCCCTGATACCGCTAGGTATGCGGGGGGGAAATCTTTAAAGGCGCATTGTCCAAAAAATTTTGCGCAAACGGCCCAAATTTGTCCCCTTTTTTCAGCGTTAATAACTTTGTCCGCTTTTGAGCTTTTCACCTAATTCTTTTCTTGGCAATTAGGAAATCGCTGTCCCGCCATTTCTGGAAAATTTGGTAGTGATATCACTTCTGATAGCAGAGCTATGAGCCGTAGAGTAAAAGTCATTTTTTTTGGCTTGAAAAGTTTTGGTTTTTTTATGTTTTTTAGACTTTGGATTTTTGTTGTGGGACCAGTTTTGGGTTTAAAAATATTATTTTCATATGACTTTGTAGAGGGAAAACAGAGCTAAGTGGACAAAAAAGAACTATATTGATACCTCTTTTCAAAACTTTTTTATAAACCAGAAAGTAAAAAATATGAATTTTTCAAATTTTTCAATTTTTTTCATTTTTCTCTTCATATCTCAAGTTCTATCAGACAGATTTTTATGAAATTTGGTGTCAAGATGTGAAATGAGTCGGGGAATCATTTGATTACGTCAGAATTGTGATTTAAGACACTCCTTGCCAGCTACGGCCGATGGTTTGCTGAAAATATCGAAAAAACTACAGTACCCCGAAATTCCCACGCAGTTCTTTCACCGGCTGTAACTCGCTCAGTTTGGAGAAGTTTCTGGATAAGAGAATAAAAAAATATGTAGAAAAAAAATCTCTATCGAACCATGTAAAATTCAATGTACTTTTAGCTGGGTAAACTTTCAGGAAACCATTTTTTGTGATTTTCGGGAATTCTCGGTCATGGGGGGATTTTTCCATTCGCTGTCCTTCGAACAGAATTCACTGAATCACTCTGAATTTTTGACACCGATCTAAACTTTTCGAGATCTAATGGAACCAAAAAGTCCGATCAAAAAATGTTCAAACCGGACGATTCTGTGGAGAAACCTGAATCTCCACTGACATTTTTTTCGAATACACTGACCATTTTGTCACTGTATTTGTCACTGTGAAAGACCACGCGCGCCCCCTCTTCTCTACACCCTCCATAAGGACGTTTTTCCGTGCATCGGTGGCGCAGTGGTAGTGCGCTGGGCTGAGAACCCGTGGGATTATGGTTCGGATTCTGCCCAGTTTTTTTCTTTTTTTATGAACTTTTGGAGACCCGGAAAGCATTTCTGACGCAGGGCAACAGGCCTGAAGACTCTGTTTTACTCTGGTTCAGCGCCGGAGGGCTTGAAAAATTTGAAATGTGGCGTAACTGACCGACAGAAGACTGTAACTTGGTCAGTAGGTTGGTCAGTAGGTTGAAAATATTGAGGATCTCTTCGGTGCAATTCAAAGAGCTTGAGCAGTTCTAAGTGTGTCGAGTTTGAGAAAAACTCCACACGGATTCATTGAAATGTGTGTTCTCTACAGAAACGATTAAAAATGAACGAGTTGTAATAAGGTTTGATTGACCGACAAAGGGCTGTCACTTGATCAGTAGGTTGAACATTGTGGTTCATTTTAGCAGCGCAACCGGGCCGAAGGCCCGGTTCTACTCTGGTCCAGGGCCGCAGGCCCTGAAACTCTTAAAGACTCGGGAACCATAGCGGAGCCCGCCGGCAGGCGGGGGACGCTAGTCCTATGTTTTAAAATGGAAGAAGTGTTCGTTGCACCTATTGGAATTTCGTGGGGGAATACTAACAACTTTACGACAAAATGAAATATAATTTGAATCAAAATTTCTTTTTCAGAAAAATAGGAATTACTTTCAAGAAATTTCAAAATTTAAGATTCTTATGTATTTTTGACTGAAAAGTCGATTTTCAAGGATATTTCCAGTGACGTATGATCACAAACACATGAAAACAAACACAAAAAAGCCGATTTCGGCTTTAAAGTTATTGTTTCTAATCCAGAAGACCTCATCTTGAGAAATTAAAAAAAAAGAAAGTCCGGCATCATTAGGGTGATCTGCAAGACACTGAATGGAGCTGATGTACCCAATTCGCCATCTGTTTTAAAAAATGACAATAATTCTTTCATTTTGACACAGTAGGATATTGAAAAACAAATTTATAACCATCAAGTGCACCTCATGAAACGAAAAATTTGAGAAATTAGCAGGTCTAGAACATTATTTCTTCAATTTTTAGCGTACAACTCAAGGTCAGAAGTAATAAAATTTCAGTTTTAGAATTATTCTGAATGCATTATCCACCCATTCAATCCAAAAAATCCTGGTTTTATATATTATTTCAGGTCGAAAAGGCAATTTTTCATTTTGATTTCGGAAAAATCTACGGGATTTGTTCATTTCTCAACATTATCCAACGAATGATATCTCAAAACGTGCACCGGAGAATTGTACACATTTCTGTAGGACGGTTTTTCAATTCGGTCATTAGTTTTCGAGAAATCGATAGAACTCCTATTTTTTTTCTATTTTTTGTTATTTTCTCGAAAACTAATGAGCGAATTGAAAAACCGTCCTACAGAAATGTGTACAATTCTCCGGTGCACGTTTTGAGATATCATTCGTCGGATAATGTTGAGAAATGAACAAATCCCGTAAGTTTTTCCGAAATCAAATAAGAAAATTGTCATTTCGACCTGAAATAATATCTGAACCCCGGATTTTTTGCATTGAATGGGTGGATAATGCACTCAGAATAATTCTAAAACTGAAATTTTATTACTTCTGATCTTGAGTTGTACGCTAAAAATTGAAGAAATAATGTTCTAGACCTGCTAATTTCTCAAATTTTTCGTTTCATGAGGGTAGATCAAAAATTACCTTGCAGTCGAACATCACTGTGAGCGGTAATTTGAACACGTCTTTCAAGTGATCTACTAGAGCTTTCATCGCATTCTCTGGCTGAGTGGGTGCATCGATTCGGAACCTTGAATCTCCGAGTTTTCTGGAAAAAGTGTCATTGAGAACACAAAGTTGATATCTTAGAACTCACAAAACTCGAACAGACACACCTCCAATAACATCATCGCGGTAGAGATGTTGACATCTTCCATTTTTCGCCTCAATTGCCCATAATGAACAGACAAAGGATCGTTTCACAAGTGAAACATACATCAGGCGTCGATAGATAGTTATCTCCATGTTAGTGGGTTCTGGGTGTCGGATACTTTGCATTAATCGTTTTGATCTACGGGAGCATAGTGAGAGTTCGGTTCTGAAATAGAGGAAATATATAATTGATTGAAGATGTCATTACAAATAGTGATGAAATCGAGGATTTCTACTTTTTCACTAATGTTATCTTTAGGGCGCACTTGCTGACTAAAACAACTCACATTTCAGTACAACTCAAGTTATGCACAATATTTTGAATAGCCAGGAATGGTAGTTTTAGAAATGGAAACGAAGGGGAGTTGGGCATTTCTCTCCGAATAGGACAGTGGAGAGCGGGGGGTGAACAATCAATGAATAGTGAAGGTACATAGGGCAGACATGTTCAAACAAGAGTCCAGTGGAGCGCATTTGCAACATTTTATTGATTGTTACTTGAGAGAGCAGAGCAAGTATCACGTCTCTGTTTTCATTCTGGTTTATCGAAGAAAATTCCCGTTTGCTCCCGTTTTCCATTACTGAATCACCCATTTCTGCCTATCCAAAGAACTGATTTTTCAGGTGTCTCCTCAAACAGACCATAACTTTCTAGGGAGTGTCCGTACAAAAAAGTTATCAACTACAAAAATGAAGATCTACCTTTGTTCTGTATGGTTTATACAATAATTTACTTTTTGGACAATTAGGAATACCGAGAAATTCTCTCAAAGTTGGAATTTTCATCTGGAAACACCACAATTTTTATAGCTGCTTGTAGTTTACTGTATAAGATCATTAGGGAACTACAATGTTATACCTTTATTATACAAAACCATTATCAATAAATAATAACAAATGCAGAGCCGTAAAAACAGAAAGAAATTGAAGACAGCCGTGACGTCACTTAATTCTGTAGAAATGAGGCAGTACAGCAACAGAATAAGTGAATAAATCATCAGTTATTTGATTTGTAAAATTCAGCCTGCCACTCCACAACCACATTATCTTTGATAAATTGCAATTCTTCTTCTGATATCTTATCAGAACTGTACACATAAAGATGATAACAAACTGGAAAAATGGGAAGAAATCTGCGATAATTCTCTAATCCAAATGGCTTGAACATCACTGTAAGCGGTAGCTTGAACACGTCTTTCAAGTGATCTACGGCAGCTTTTATGGCATTCTCCGGCTGTTGGGGAGCGTCGATTTGAAAGTTGGAGTTGCCAAGACGTCTGAAAAACAATATAGTGATACATAATAAGCATGGGCTCGATTGTACATCTCATACTTGTGTGGCCCTTTCATCTCATTGCTCTTTGTTCCTTCACAGTTTGGCTGAATCATTATTTAACTTTTTTTTTTAGTGTTAAACAATTTTTAGTGTTAAAAAAACTCTATGCGGAGTTTTTTCGTATGTCGATTAAATTACTAAACATGTATAACATTGTTGGACATAATTTTTAAAATCATACTGATAACTTCTAATCCGTTCGAATGAATCAATTGAAAATGAGAACTCACAGAATTCGAATGGAAACCTTATCAATTACGTCTTCACGATAATCAGTTGTCGAGAATAACTCCTTTGTCACGCTCCAAATTGAACAGATTTCGAGTCCATTCATAAGTGCAATATACATACGAAGTCTATCAATAGTTATTTCAATGCCAGTGAGTCCTGGGTGTGGATGCTCTGCATTAACCGTTTTGATCTACGAGAGCACAGGGAGAGCTCAGTTCTGAAATGGATGAACATTATAAAGACAAAAATGAAATACTTACATTTCAGTACAACTCAAGTTGTGTACAATATTTTGAATAGCCAGGAATGGTAGTTTTAGAAATGGAAACGAAGGGGAGTTGGGCATTTCTCTCCGAATAGGACAGTGGAGAGCGGGGGGTGAACAATCAATGAATAGTGAAGGTACATAGGGCAGACATGTTCAAACAAGAGTCCAGTGGAGCGCGCTTGCCACAATATATTGATTGTGTGAGGAATATGCAGATCCATATTCCTTAGGCCTCTCTGTTCTTCGGTCTAGTGACGTCGTCCATATCTTGGTATCTTCCCAGGAAACGCCTCATACAGGAATGTGCTCACAAAGGAAGCCTTTGCAGACGCCATTTCCAAATGATCTGAAATTTTGGTCATAGATGTTTTTGACCACGGGGAGCCCATTTTTGCCGTCGAAGCCGGCTAAATGTCTTTGTAAGTCGAGTTATGAGCTCTCAATCTTTTCATATGATCAAGTTTTTTTTCACGTGAAATTCCAAATCGACAAGTAGTGTACGCGAGAAACTCCCATTTTTAGGACGTTGAGTACAAGTAAACCGCGCGGTGCCACATATGCGGCTGGTTTGGAATTCCATATGAAAAGTTTGAGAGCTCATATCTCGGTTCGCAGAGACATTTCGCCGGTTTTGATAGCAGAAACAGGCGTCCCGTGGTCGAAAATACCTAGAACCAAATTTATAGATCGTTTGAAAGCGGCTTCTCCGAAGACCTCCCTTGTCAGATATTGTTTTTACCTCCTCCGGGAATAACACATTATCTCCCCATGGTATTTCTGCAAGGAATCTAGATTCAAACTCCATTAGAGAGATGTCCAGGACAGTTGCCTTCCCCATTACATGAATCGATAATATCTCACTATTTGCGGTTCCCAACTCCCACATCATCTCTGCCTCTGAGGTTATTTCGTAAGAGTGAGCGGTCTGCCAACGGCGAATCGGTAGTAACAATCAATAAATTTTTGCAAGAGCGCCCCACTGAATTCTTGTTTGAAGACGTAGTACTTTTTATATTTATTGATCTCTCACTCTTCTATTCCAATAGAAGGATGCCTTTGTTTCCATTTCAAAAGCTACCATTTCTGGCTATTCAAAATATTGTACACAACTTGAGTTGTATTGAAATGTAAGTGTTTTGTTGAAAACTTCACAAAAGATATATTTCCTCTATTTCAGAACCGAACTCTCACTATGCTCCCGTAGATCAAAACTGTTAATGCAGAGCATCCGACACCCAGAGCCAACCCACATTGAAATAATTATTGATCGATATTGTATGTATGTTGCACTTCTCAATGGAATCAAAAAATGTTCATTCTGGTCAATCGAAACGGAATCGAATGTAAAATATAATCGAGTTGATACTATTAAAAACGTTCGTGTTCGAGTTTTGTAAGTTTTTGAGGAATAATAATTGCGTCTTGAATCTTATTTTTTCCAGGAAACTCACTGAACCATATTTCATGATCGATGGTACTCACGAGCCGGAAACCGTGATGAAAGCTCTCGTTGATCACTTGAAAGATGTGTTCAAACTTCCTCTCGAAGTGAACTTCAAACCATATAAAATGGAAAATTTCTTCAGATTTCTCCCCGTTTTTCCAGTCTGCAAACGTTTTTACTTTCATGCGACTGAAGGGGTGTCAGAAGAAGAACTGAACTACGTCAAGGAAAATGTAGTTGTAGAGCAACGCGCTTATTATTACACAGCTGATAATTAAGGCTTCTTGACTTTCATATTGATTTACTGCTCAACAGTTAAAAAATAAAGTTTGTCTTCTTGTTGAAATAGATGATAAGTGAGAAGAGATAGATGATATCGGGTGCGGTTTTAATCTTTTTCCTTCATTGCAGTTACCGTAATACCTTCCAGAGAAGTTGCTGCCTTTTGAGACTTTTAAAAGTTCACAGAACAACTTTTCTAGACATTCTGTTTGCTCTTCTTAATGCTCTACTAATCACGCTGCTTCTAATCAGAGTTATGGAAAATGACCAGGAGATGACTAGTGGCGAATTTTGAACATGTAGGAGGTACCATCATAATACATGTGCCGTTTTATGACAGGTTTCACGGTTTCTGAAAAATATTGATATTGTGTGTATTCTGGCAGCTATTATTTCACCTAATCCGGGAAAATTGTTTACAAAAGCGAGAGACGCACAGGAAAAATAGCTAGTTCTCAAGAAGCATTCAGTGGGTCAGAATTGTGGAATGCACCCAGTACATCAGTGCTCACCAGAGCTGTGTGGAATGTCGTCTTCCGACTTCAGTTTCGAAAATGCCATTTCCGTGTAAAATCTTCTGAAAGTTTTTGCTTTTTCGATGGAAATTTTGGGTCGTACAAAAAAGTTGTCAAATCTGTATAATTAATAGACAAAATACCTTTGTTGGACGAGCAGTGATACCATGACTCACTTTTAAAGTTGAACATTTTCAACTGAAAAAGACCAAATTCTATGTGTTACTGCACCGTACTGACACGGTACTGTAGTCATATTATACTATTCACTGAGAAACATTGATAGAGGATCTGCAGAAACAAAAACTGGGAGGATTCTGTACAACGAAACGTATCATATCCGTTACTGGCAAGTTGTTCAGTAGTTCTGGGAAATGAAAAAAAAACATTTATATAATTACCTTGGAAAATTTTTAAACATAGAAAAGGGAGCTGAAGATCTAAGAACCATAGTTCAGTACATTTACACAGCGAAAGAGAATAAACAAAGGGTAATTTGTGAAATTTTTAATTTGTTTCAAGAAATAAGAAATAACAAATCAACAGAATTAAAATTACTTCTCAGAGGTGTAATATTCAGCCCACCACTCCACAACTACATTATCCTTAATAAACTGCAACTCCTCTCCTGATATCTTATCAATGCCGTAGAAAAAGAAACGATAACAGACTGGAAAAATGGGAAGAAATCTGCGATAATTCTCAATTTCAGTTAGTTTGAAATATACTGTAAGCGGTAGTTTGAATACGTCTTTCAAGTGATCTACAAGAACTTTGATGAAATTCTCCGGCTGTTGTGGAGCGTAGATAAGGAAGTTTGAGTCGTTGAATTTTCTGAAAAATAATGAAGTATTGAATCATTTGCTTTAAAAAATGTAGCTCCAGAGTTTCAGCAGAACTTGAATAGCTATGAGCTGAAAAATGTACTAAAATGTAGATCTCCGTGAGTTATATTTCTGAGACATACTACGGGCCGGGCTAGAATGATTTCTTTGGCAATTTTCGCGCTTTTTGGCATTTTTTCCGTCCCGCGGCATACTAACAAATAGGCATAGCCCGTAGTAGGTTTCAGGTATAGAAAAACCGTTGAGATCTACATTTTGGTATATTTTCCACCCCATAACAATGAGTTTGAAGCTAGTTGGCCAGTGTCGGGCCAGTTTGCAAGTGAACAAAGAGATAAGAGATAACTCACATCACTTTAACATTAACTCCCCCCATTACATCGTCCCGGTAGAGATGTCGGAATTTTTCCACTTCTAGTTCCGTCTCAATGGACCAACCCAAGCATACATCCAGTCTATTCTTTAGATGTACATACATACGAAGTCGATCGATAGTTATTTCAATGTCGGTAAGCTCCGAATGACGAATGCTTTGCATTAGTATTTTGGATTTACGAGAGCACATTGAGAGTTCGGTTCTAAAGCAGAAAAATATATCATTTGTGAAGTTTCTTATATGTAAAATACTTACATTTCAGTACAACTCATGTAATATACAATATTTTGAATCGCCAGAAATGGAAGCTTTAGAAATGGGAACGAAGGGGAGTCAGGCATCCTTCTATTGGAATGGGATCAATGAATAGAAAGGGCACAACGTCTTCAAACAACAGTCCAGCAGAGCGTACTTGCAACAGTTTATTGATTGTATGCGTATGCATATCTGTATTCCTTAGACCTCCCTGTACTACGGTATAGTGACGTCACCCATACCTTGGTATCTTCCCAGGGGATGGGTTATACAGAAAGGGACTCAGATATTGCATTTTTCTTCCCCAGGAAAAACACACTAGCTCCCAGCGGTTTACTGCAAGGAATCTAAATATCCAAACTCCATTAGATAGATGTCCAGGACAGTTATGCACTCTTCGGTTATCGCTTATAAAAAAGATTTTTGTGAAGATTTTCAAAAGAAAAATCCTATGTTTTAAAATGGAAGAAGTGTTCGTTGCACCTATTGGAATTTTGTGGGAGATAACTAACACCTTTACGACAAAATGAAGTAAAATTTAAAAAGAATTCCTTATTACTTTCAAGAAATTTCGAAATTGAAGATTTTTATGAATTTTTGACTGAAAAATCGATTTTCAAGTATATTTCCAGTGACGTATGATCACAAACACATGAAAACAAACACAAAAAAGCCGATTTCGGCTTTAAAGTTATTGTTTCTAATCCAGAAGACCTCATCTTGAGAAATAAAAAAAAAAGAAAGTCCGGCATCATTAGGGTGATCTGCAAGACACTGAATGGAGCTGATGTACCCAATTCGCCATCTGTTTTAAAAAATGACAATAATTCTTTCATTTTGACGTAGTAGGATATTGAAAAACAAATTTATAACCATCAAGTGCACCTCATGAAACGAAAAATTTGAGAAATTAGCAGGTCTAGAACATTATTTCTTCAATTTTTAGCGTACAACTCAAGGTCAGAAGTAATAAAATTTCAGTTTTAGAATTATTCTGAATGCATTATCCACCCATTCAATCCAAAAAATCCTGGTTTTATATATTATTTCAGGTCGAAAAGGCAATTTTTCATTTTGATTTCGGAAAAATCTACGGGATTTGTTCATTTCTCAACATTATCCAACGAATGATATCTCAAAACGTGCACCGGAGAATTGTACACATTTCTGTAGGACGGTTTTTCAATTCGGTCATTAGTTTTCGAGAAATCGATAGAACTCCTATTTTTTTTCTATTTTTTGTTATTTTCTCGAAAACTAATGACCGAATTGAAAAACCGTTCTACAGAAATGTGTACAATTCTCCGGTGCACGTTTTGAGATATCATTCGTTGGATAATGTTGAGAAATGAACAAATCCCGTAAGTTTTTCCGAAATCAAATAAGAAAATTGTCATTTCGACCTGAAATAATATCTGAACCCCGGATTTTTTGCATTGAATGGGTGGATAATGCACTCAGAATAATTCTAAAACTGAAATTTTATTACTTCTGATCTTGAGTTGTACGCTAAAAATTGAAGAAATAATGTTCTAGACCTGCTAATTTCTCAAATTTTTCGTTTCCTGAGGGTAGATCAAAAATTACCTTGCAGTTCTTTTTCGGAGTCTGGGAGACCGTGAAGTGTTGGATGAGTGACACTCAGACCGCCACCTAGCAACAACATTATCTCTGATAAATTGCAATTCCTCCTCTGATATCTTATCACAACTGTACACATACAAACGATAACAAACTGGAAAAATGGGAAGAAATCTGCGATAATTCTCTAATCCAAATGGCTCGAACATCACTGTAAGCGGTAGTTTGAACACGTCTTTCAAGTGATCTACTAGAGCTTTCATTGCAATCTCCGGCTGTTGGGGAGCGTCAATTCGGGATCTTGTCTGGCCGAGTTTTCTGGAAAAAAGTGTCATTGAGAACACAAAGTTGAATTCTTAGAACTCACAAAACTCGAACAGCAACACCTCCAATAACATTGTCGCGGTAGAGATGTTGACATCTTCCATTTTTCGCCTCAATTGCCCATAATGAACAGACAAAGGATCGTTTCACAAGTGAAACATACATCAGGCGTCGATAGATAGTTATCTCCATGTTAGTGGGTTCTGGGTGTCGGATACTTTGCATTAACCGTTTTGATCCACGGGAGCATAGTGAGAGTTCGGTTCTGAAATAGATGGAAATGCATAATTGATTGGAATTGATATCAAAAATAGTACTGGAATTGAGGAGTTCTACTTTTTCACCAATTTTATCTTTAGGGCGCCTTTGATCAACACCTTGCCGACTAAAATAACTCACATTTCAGTACAACTCAAGTTATGCACAATATTTTGAATAGCCAGGAATGGAAGTCTTAGAAATGGAAACGAAGGAGAGCCAGACATTTCTCCCCGAACAGGACAGTAGAGAGCGGGGGTGAACAATCAATGAATAGTGAAGGTAAAAACAACAACATTTTATTGATTGTGTCCCTCTGAAGCGAAGGACAGTGTTACCTCCAGAAAAATGGTTAAGTCTTCCAGTTTTCCATTTCTAAAGCTACCATTCCTAGCCATCCAAAACGTTGTCCATCACATGGATTGTACCGCGATGTAAGTTTCATATTTGTTTGTTGTCTGAAAGAGGTTTTTTTCAGCACTGCAAGACATAGTTTCTCTTCAATAAAATATGCTTCGTTTTCAGAACTCGGTCTGCCACGCATGCCTTCTCCTTAAAATCATTAAAACTTTAAAATTCTCTAACTTAATTAGGGTCAGGAGTTGGAGGAACATGGGTGGACTAATTTATTGATCGTTACCACCGAGACGACCAGGTCTGAAGTGCCAAATAGAAAAAATCGTAAACAATGATATCACTGGCTCGGGACGCGGTGCAATAGAGCTTATCGAGATCAACATTTTGAGCCAATTTATGAGTGCCAGCTCGGATGACAATTATGAAGGCCGCGTGCAAAAAAACAAACCCAAAATTTAAAAAAAAACAACCTAATCTTGTGGCGGACATCTAGACACACAGACACACCTGTCATTCTCGAATTTCTCACAAATCCTCTCATTTTCTCATTTTTGTCCACAAAGATCAATTCCCGTTGCCTTCTGAACTTGTAACTTGAGATAATCCTTTTTTCTTGTCTAAATAAACCACAAGGAAGGGGGCACTTTAGAAAATTGGGAACAAACAAAAGAGGGGGGACCATCCAATGTAATGTGTGTGTGTGTGTGTGCAGTTTGCTTTATAAAACGAAATGACGCAAATTGTAAAACATCAAAAACTTTTTGCTCCAGATTATCAAATTTCATTTCGGTTTGGCCACGCCCATTTTCGGACACCTCTCGGGATATTCAGTTTAACCGCGCTCTACACTTTTCTTACTTTTTCTCAATTTTAATGCTAAAAAAGCGCAAAATGGGAAATCTTACAGCTTGCTGGTTTGTACTCGAAAACTATGAGCTGAAAATAATACCAAAATGTAGATCTCGACGAGCTCTATGTTACTGACCAACTCTGGGGGCCGGGCCAAATTACTAAAATAGTAAAACCGTCCTAGGTCAGTGGCATAGAACTTCTTAGGATAGGTTTTATCAGTAAATAAAAAAAAACAGGCAAAATAATCAACTTTGACCTGAAAGTCCCGATAAAGAAAACCCTCCAGTTTTCAAAATCTGTGTATTCAAAAGTGTTTGTTTCATATTTTACATATTTAGTTAGTGTGGAACAGTCTAGTCTTTGGAAAACGTCGGTGTCGGATTGTCAAGTAAGCCAAAACCACTGCACCTCGTTTTAATTGTCTGCCAACATTATCAGATTGTTGATCGAGAGAGATGCAACAATCTGGAATATCTGGAATAGTCACATTAGCTCAGCACAGTTCTGACAACTGCGCTCCACCCCTTGAAAAATGTATCTTTTTCTCCGATTCTCTCAATTTCGCACACATTTTCCTTTGGTAGAGCGCGGTTTCAAGAAGCGGGTCGTGCTAATAACATTGTTGTTAGATCTGTCTATACCAGTTGGGTTTTTATCAAGGTTTTTATCAAGTCCGTAAAAATATAAATGCAGACTTGAAATTTACAGATTTTCAGCCCTTGCTTTATTATCTTAAAACAAGCATGCTTTATCATAACGCTATGAACGTACAAATCAACTTTCTTGCCGCCTGTGACCTTTAATAAGATATGCCACTACATACATTCAGTTTGAACTATATACCGGCACTTTTTGTGAATGTCCGCAATCAGAGAGAGAGAGGGTAAAGACCCCGCGCGCCGTCGATCCCCTCCGACATTGCAGAAAAATGTCGCTAGCTTGTCTAAACTATTCTAGACGCTACAAATTACGCTACGCACCGTATTTTGCACTCCTGCTCCTATCTTCTTTGCATTCTTATCATCATCATCAACAAACTGTGTACTTTTGATAAGAAATGTGACTTTCAAAGTTCAAAAACTTCCTTTTCTCTTTTCTCAATTATAGTTTTTCTAGTAAACTCTGACAATGCCTACAATGTACCTCCCCTTGTCATCTGTTCCTTCTTCCCCCTGGACTCCAAGAAACCACAATTTTTTAAATGTTTCGATGGAATAGGTCAATTTTGACATAATCGTCTCTTCTTTTTGTCATTATTTAGACGGGAGGAGGGAGGGGGAGAAAAGGAAAATGATGACTAAACATTGGAGTAAATTGCACCTACTTAAAAAGAGGAATTGGTTGGATGATTTGAAATTTTTCGACTTTTTTTGTGACTTTTATTTAGAAATAGTGAGTTTTCATGTGTTAGAACATTATGTAGTTCTGAAAAATGGTATTAGACAGTTAAATTAAAAAAAGACCTCATTTTTGTAGACACATTTTTGATACGAGCGGTCCTACAGATGACGGTTTTCAACCTACCGTATCTCTTCTAGTTGATTCTGTACGAAAAAGTTGTCAGTTACAAAAATGAAGATCAAGTTATGAGCTATCAAACTGACACAAAATTCTAAAAAAGGAAGGGTGTCTTCTGTTTCCATACCATGTTTCCATACCATGCTTCAAAACTTGCTGGTTTCTTCAATGAACCTAGCCTACGGTCATGTAAACATTATTTACATAGCTATGATTCTCTAGGACCTAACGCCAATTAAAAATTGTCAACTACAAAAAGGATCTACTTAATTTTTGTGTTTTACAAAAATCACCATTCTTACACCATTTTTACTAAAATAAGCCACTGGTGCACTGAAAACTAGTATCTTATGTGAAAGCACTCCTCTTTTGAAATAAGTTATGAAAAAGCGTCATAGGCGCCCCAGACCATTCCAATTATCTGTCTGCCATCTAGAATGTCCGTTTGTATGTTTATCTTTCTGGTTTTTTAGATTTTCAGCTACTTTTCATGAACGGGCGGTTCTAAAGAATAAAATGATAATCATCTTTGACGTACCCTATCTCCCTAGGTTCGATGCTCCCAAAAAAGTTGTCCACTACAAAAATAAAGCTTTAATTGTGATTTGTATACATATATATTTCGAACATTGTAGCACTTTCCAGTTACAATTCCTGCGTGAAACGTTACCTGCTGGCAAAAAGTAATGCGTTTTTTTGTAAACCTACCGTATCTCTTCAAGACCTTACTCCACAAAACAGTTGTCAACTACAAAAATATAGTGCTTAACTTGCTGTATCACATTTAAAAGCCTTGGGTTGCTATGTCAAGTTCTAAGCTCTAAAAATTGACAATTTATAGCCGATGGTTTTCATGTAGACATTACTCCCATTCCTATAACTCTGCAGGACTGCAGTAACCCTTCCAGTTGCTCTTCTTTCCCAACCATCTTTTTTTTCCAGTTCAATAGAGCGCATTTGCATTCTCAAGTTCATTTTTCAGATCTTAACTTCAATCGCAAAAAAATGCCCCAATTCTTGTCCGGTGTCACTTTGAAGAATCGTGAGGGGACCGAGCTGAAGGCCGAGGAGCATTTGAAGGGGAAGGTGAGTTGGGCCACCGGACATCCGGATAAGCAGACAGACAGACATGAACAAATTCCAGGTAATCGGTCTGTACTTTTCCGCCAGCTGGTGTCCTCCATGCCGTTTGTTCACTCCGAAACTCAAGGAGTTCTTCGAGGAAATCAAGAAGAGCCACCCGGAATTCGAGGTCATTTTTGTGTCCCGCGACCGTAACTCGTCGGATCTCGTCGGGTATTTCGAGGATCATCAGGGAGAGTGGACTTATATCCCGTTTGGAAGCGATAAGATTATGTAAGTACTATCTCGACAGCTTTTTGAAAACTACATACTACAAAACTCAATTCAAATTCATTTTCTTTTCAGTGAGCTCATGCAGAAATACGAAGTGAAGACCATTCCAGCGATGCGTATTGTCAATGACAAAGGAGAAGTGATCGTTCAGGACGCGAGGACCGAGATTCAGAATAAGGGAGAGAAGGCGGAAGCGTTGTGGGCTGAGTGGATGGCATTGTTCAAGTGATGGCATAACTATGGATTTATATATTATAGTTTTAGAGAAATAATAAAGGATTTTATTTAAAAAACCAGCCTATCTGCCCCGCCTTCGGCGGTTCAGCTAGCTGTTCTCTCCTCATTTACGTGGCCAGACGAATTTAAATGTGCCCGCATGGCCGAGTGGTCTAAAGCGACGGTCGCTGTCCAATGCACGCCAGTTCGGTTTTGCCCGTTGGCTCAGTTTCTCTTCTCTTTCCAAAACCGTTGCGGACAACGCCTCAGACAGACAGACAAACACCACTTGTCTTTTATATATATAAGAATGTTACCTACGTAATAACGCCGTACCAACTGTCTCCCGTGACAGTTCTCTTTCTTCACACAGTAATTGTAGTGTGTTTTGTTCTGTTCTCCTTTC
This sequence comes from Caenorhabditis latens, assembly GCA_002259235.3. NCBI lineage: Eukaryota > Metazoa > Nematoda > Chromadorea > Rhabditida > Rhabditidae > Caenorhabditis > Caenorhabditis latens. The sequence continues at coordinate 1,338,389 of CM056093.1, forward strand.
TTCCTTTTTTTTGACTGGAGAATGACCGGTCTGGGGAAAGGGGGAAAAAGGGGGCTAAAAGAAAAACGAGAAATATGCAGGTTTCACAACGACTACTGTTCCCCGTACGACAACTCTGAAACTCAACTGTTCCTCTCTCATCTACACAGATCGTCTTACTTCAACGTATTGATAGCAAATGTTGTAGTCAAGAAGCTATCGAAGAACTAAATACAATGGATGAAGGAGAGACTAGGTCTGTCTTTTACTACGCGACTTTTTGACAAGTTAACTATCTTCGTAGAACTGATTTCTGTTCAGGTGAAATCATTTGTGATCTTCTTATTCTCACGTCATCCCACCGTATACCCCTCGTCACTTTTTGTCTCTTCTCCACACCGAGTCACCATTACTAAGCGACTGAACTCAAGTGGGTCTCGTTGCTAGGCATTTTGACACCTCCGGGCCCCCTTTAAAAACCGGATTCAGCTCATTTTCAACCAGTTGTTCCCTTTTTTCACTCTCAATTTCTCCCTTACATTTGTGTTACTTTGACCATGAAGTTTCTTCTATTCATGATAGCCTTGGCTATCCTTGCTCAAGTCTCCTGTGTAAAAAGAGTATCCGGACTTAAAGGGGCTTCTGGAGATGCGGGGAGAAACGGCGACTCAGGAAAAAGTTTCGGTGAGCGACTAAAACCTGAATATACTGTAAATAGATGGGGATAGTCTTAAGGAAAATATGTGATTGTAATTCTATTGACGAATCGAGCAGTAGTAAAGAGGATCAGAGGAATCTCATGAGGGAAAAATATCGTTTTCGAAAGAGTAGTCTTCAGAGGGTACGTGTAAACGTAGTGTCCAGAAATAGCGCCAATGTCTGAAGGGATATTTCAAAAATTGATGCAAGCACTGCGGATAGTGAGCAAACTTTAAGAAAAATTAACTTCAAGTCGATTTGGAATTTTACCGCACCTTACTTTTGTCGAACGGGAACATCCGGTTTTGTTACCTAAAAATCGCAGCATAATGGATTTAAAAATTACTTCAAATAGTTCTACGTGTCCTTCTCCCAACATCCCACTGTATACCCTCGCCTCTTCTCCACACAGAGTCACCATTACTAGGATACTGAACTCAAGTGGGTCCCGCTGCTAGGCATTTTGACACCTCGGGACCCCTTTTAAACCTGGATCCAGCTCAATTTCAACCAGTTTTTCCCTTTTTCACTTTCGACTTCTCCCTAACAGTTGTGTTACATTCAACATGAAGTTTCTTCTATTCATGATAGCCTTGGCTAGCCCAGCCCAATTCCTTTCTGTAGAAACTTCATCCGGATCTAAAGGGGTTACTGTAGGTTCTGGATCAAACGGAAATCCACTATCTAATTCCGGTGAGTGCTCGCGGTTCAATGAAACCTTCCACTGTCTGAAATCAAACCGCTGAATTACCGAACTTCTGAAAATATGAAAAGTGCACAGGAGGGCGAGACATTAGGTCCGCAACAAAAAGTTTTGATTTTACCGCCTCGGTCGCGTTGCGTGCGCGTTGCGTGCGCGTCGCGTTTTTCTTTGAAAGATAAGACAAACACAAGCTAAACTTGAACTTGGCACTGTCCGAAAGAGCGCGTTTACACGACCTCAAGCTTCGCATCCGTGTGAACGTGTGTGAGAAGTACTGTAGAGTTTTTGGTTGAAGCATTTTCTACCGTTTGTATTTTCTCAACTTAGAGTAGGTCAACGAAGAGAATGACACCCTAATTAAGTTAGAGAATCTTAAAAGTTTAGAGAATTTTAAGGAGAAGGCATGCGTGACTAGACCGCGAATGCAGTCCGGCCCATGTACCTCCAACTCCTGACCCTATCTAAGTTAGAGAATCTTAAAAGTTTAGAGAATTTAAAGGAGAAGGCATGCGTGACTAGACCGCGAATGCAGTCCGGCCCATGTAACTCCAACTCCTGACCCTATCTTAGTTAGAGAATCTTAAAAGTTTAGAGAATTTTAAGGAGAAGGCATGCGTGACTAGACCGCGAATGCAGTCCGGCCCATGTACCTCCAACTCCTGACCCTATCTAAGTTAGAGAATCTTAAAAGTTTAGAGAATTTAAAGGAGAAGGCATGCGTGACTAGACCGCGAATGCAGTCCGGCCCATGTAACTCCAACTCCTGACCCTATCTTAGTTAGAGAATCTTAAAAGTTTAGAGAATTATAAGGAGAAGGCATGCGTGACTAGACCGCGAATGCAGTCCGGCCCATGTAACTCCAACTCCTGACCCTAATTAAGTTGGAGAATTTTTAAAGTTTTGAAAATTTTAAGGAGAAGGCATGCGTGACTAGACCGCGAATGCAGTCCGGCCCATGTAACTCCAACTCCTGACCCTATCTAAGTTAGAGAATCTTTAAAAGTTTAGAGAATTATAAGGAGAAGGCATGCGTGACTAGACCGCGAATGCAGTCCGGCCCATGTAACTCCAACTCCTGACCCTATCTAAGTTAGAGAATCTTTAAAAGTTTAGAGAATTTTAAGGAGAAGGCATGCGTGACTAGACCGCGAATGCAGTCCGGCCCATGTAACTCCAACTCCTGACCCTATCTAAGTTAGAGAATCTTTAAAAGTTTAGAGAATTTTAAGGAGAAGGCATGCGTGACTAGACCGCGAATGCAGTCCGGCCCATGTAACTCCAACTCCTGACCCTAATTAAGTTAGAGAATTTTTAAAGTTTTGAAAATTTTAAGGAGAAGGCATGCGTGACTAGACCGCGAATGCAGTCCGGCCCATGTAACTCCAACTCCTGACCCTATCTAAGTTAGAGAATCTTTAAAAGTTTAGAGAATTATAAGGAGAAGGCATGCGTGACTAGACCGCGAATGCAGTCCGGCCCATGTAACTCCAACTCCTGACCCTATCTAAGTTAGAGAATTTTTAAAGTTTAGAGAATTTTAAGGAGAAGGCATGCGTGACTAGACCGCGAATGCAGTCCGGCCCATGTAACTCCAACTCCTGACCCTATCTAAGTTAGAGAATTTTTAAAGTTTTGAAAATTTTAAGGAGAAGGCATGCGTGACTAGACCGCGAATGCAGTCCGGCCCATGTAACTCCAACTCCTGACCCTATCTAAGTTAGAGAATTTTTAAAGTTTTGAAAATTTTAAGGAGAAGGCATGCGTGACTAGACCGCGAATGCAGTCCGGCCCATGTAACTCCAACTCCTGACCCTATCTAAGTTAGAGAATTTTTAAAGTTTAGAGAATTTTAAGGAGAAGGCATGCGTGACTAGACCGCGAATGCAGTCCGGCCCATGTAACTCCAACTCCTGACCCTATCTAAGTTAGAGAATTTTTAAAGTTTAGAGAATTTTAAGGAGAAGGCATGCGTGACTAGACCGCGAATGCAGTCCGGCCCATGTAACTCCAACTCCTGACCCTATCTAAGTTAGAGAATTTTTAAAGTTTTGAAAATTTTAAGGAGAAGGCATGCGTGACTAGACCGCGAATGCAGTCCGGCCCATGTAACTCCAACTCCTGACCCTAATTAAGTTAGAGAATTTTTAAAGTTTTGAAAATTTTAAGAAGAAGGCATGCGTGACTAGACCGCGAATGCAGTCCGGCCCATGTAACTCCAACTCCTGACCCTATCTAAGTTAGAGAATCTTTAAAAGTTTAGAGAATTTTAAGGAGAAGGCATGCGTGACTAGACCGCGAATGCAGTCCGGCCCATGTAACTCCAACTCCTGACCCTATCTAAGTTAGAGAATCTTTAAAAGTTTAGAGAATTTTAAGGAGAAGGCATGCGTGACTAGACCGCGAATGCAGTCCGGCCCATGTAACTCCAACTCCTGACCCTATCTAAGTTAGAGAATTTTTAAAGTTTTGAAAATTTTAAGGAGAAGGCATGCGTGACTAGACCGCGAATGCAGTCCGGCCCATGTAACTCCAACTCCTGACCCTAATTAAGTTAGAGAATTTTTAAAGTTTTGAAAATTTTAAGAAGAAGGCATGCGTGACTAGACCGCGAATGCAGTCCGGCCCATGTAACTCCAACTCCTGACCCTATCTAAGTTAGAGAATCTTTAAAAGTTTAGAGAATTTTAAGGAGAAGGCATGCGTGACTAGACCGCGAATGCAGTCCGGCCCATGTAACTCCAACTCCTGACCCTATCTAAGTTAGAGAATTTTTAAAGTTTTGAAAATTTTAAGGAGAAGGCATGCGTGACTAGACCGCGAATGCAGTCCGGCCCATGTAACTCCAACTCCTGACCCTATCTAAGTTAGAGAATTTTTAAAGTTTTGAAAATTTTAAGAAGAAGGCATGCGTGACTAGACCGCGAATGCAGTCCGGCCCATGTAACTCCAACTCCTGACCCTATCTAAGTTAGAGAATTTTTAAAGTTTTGAAAATTTTAAGGAGAAGGCATGCGTGACTAGACCGCGAATGCAGTCCGGCCCATGTAACTCCAACTCCTGACCCTATCTAAGTTAGAGAATTTTTAAAGTTTTGAAAATTTTAAGGAGAAGGCATGCGTGACTAGACCGCGAATGCAGTCCGGCCCATGTAACTCCAACTCCTGACCCTATCTAAGTTAGAGAATTTTTAAAGTTTTGAAAATTTTAAGAAGAAGGCATGCGTGACTAGACCGCGAATGCAGTCCGGCCCATGTAACTCCAACTCCTGACCCTAATTAAGTTAGAGAATTTTTAAAGTTTTGAAAATTTTAAGGAGAAGGCATGCGTGACTAGACCGCGAATGCAGTCCGGCCCATGTAACTCCAACTCCTGACCCTATCTAAGTTAGAGAATTTTTAAAGTTTAGAGAATTTTAAGGAGAAGGCATGCGTGACTAGACCGCGAATGCAGTCCGGCCCATGTAACTCCAACTCCTGACCCTATCTAAGTTAGAGAATTTTTAAAGTTTAGAGAATTTTAAGGAGAAGGCATGCGTGACTAGACCGCGAATGCAGTCCGGCCCATGTAACTCCAACTCCTGACCCTATCTAAGTTAGAGAATTTTTAAAGTTTTGAAAATTTTAAGGAGAAGGCATGCGTGACTAGACCGCGAATGCAGTCCGGCCCATGTAACTCCAACTCCTGACCCTATCTAAGTTAGAGAATTTTTAAAGTTTTGAAAATTTTAAGGAGAAGGCATGCGTGACTAGACCGCGAATGCAGTCCGGCCCATGTAACTCCAACTCCTGACCCTATCTAAGTTAGAGAATTTTTAAAGTTTAGAGAATTTTAAGGAGAAGGCATGCGTGACTAGACCGCGAATGCAGTCCGGCCCATGTAACTCCAACTCCTGACCCTATCTAAGTTAGAGAATTTTTAAAGTTTTGAAAATTTTAAGGAGAAGGCATGCGTGACTAGACCGCGAATGCAGTCCGGCCCATGTAACTCCAACTCCTGACCCTATCTAAGTTAGAGAATCTTTAAAAGTTTAGAGAATTTTAAGGAGAAGGCATGCGTGACTAGACCGCGAATGCAGTCCGGCCCATGTAACTCCAACTCCTGACCCTATCTAAGTTAGAGAATCTTTAAAAGTTTAGAGAATTTTAAGGAGAAGGCATGCGTGACTAGACCGCGAATGCAGTCCGGCCCATGTAACTCCAACTCCTGACCCTATCTAAGTTAGAGAATCTTTAAAAGTTTAGAGAATTTTAAGGAGAAGGCATGCGTGACTAGACCGCGAATGCAGTCCGGCCCATGTAACTCCAACTCCTGACCCTATCTAAGTTAGAGAATCTTTAAAAGTTTAGAGAATTTTAAGGAGAAGGCATGCGTGACTAGACCGCGAATGCAGTCCGGCCCATGTAACTCCAACTCCTGACCCTATCTAAGTTAGAGAATCTTTAAAAGTTTAGAGAATTTTAAGGAGAAGGCATGCGTGACTAGACCGCGAATGCAGTCCGGCCCATGTAACTCCAACTCCTGACCCTATCTAAGTTAGAGAATCTTTAAAAGTTTAGAGAATTTTAAGGAGAAGGCATGCGTGACTAGACCGCGAATGCAGTCCGGCCCATGTAACTCCAACTCCTGACCCTATCTAAGTTAGAGAATCTTTAAAAGTTTAGAGAATTTTAAGGAGAAGGCATGCGTGACTAGACCGCGAATGCAGTCCGGCCCATGTAACTCCAACTCCTGACCCTATCTAAGTTAGAGAATCTTTAAAAGTTTAGAGAATTTTAAGGAGAAGGCATGCGTGACTAGACCGCGAATGCAGTCCGGCCCATGTAACTCCAACTCCTGACCCTATCTAAGTTAGAGAATTTTTAAAGTTTAGAGAATTTTAAGGAGAAGGCATGCGTGACTAGACCGCGAATGCAGTCCGGCCCATGTAACTCCAACTCCTGACCCTAATTAAGTTAGAGAATTTTTAAAGTTTTGAAAATTTTAAGAAGAAGGCATGCGTGACTAGACCGCGAATGCAGTCCGGCCCATGTAACTCCAACTCCTGACCCTATCTAAGTTAGAGAATCTTTAAAAGTTTAGAGAATTTTAAGGAGAAGGCATGCGTGACTAGACCGCGAATGCAGTCCGGCCCATGTAACTCCAACTCCTGACCCTATCTAAGTTAGAGAATTTTTAAAGTTTTGAAAATTTTAAGGAGAAGGCATGCGTGACTAGACCGCGAATGCAGTCCGGCCCATGTAACTCCAACTCCTGACCCTATCTAAGTTAGAGAATCTTTAAAAGTTTAGAGAATTTTAAGGAGAAGGCATGCGTGACTAGACCGCGAATGCAGTCCGGCCCATGTAACTCCAACTCCTGACCCTATCTAAGTTAGAGAATTTTTAAAGTTTTGAAAATTTTAAGAAGAAGGCATGCGTGACTAGACCGCGAATGCAGTCCGGCCCATGTAACTCCAACTCCTGACCCTATCTAAGTTAGAGAATCTTTAAAAGTTTAGAGAATTTTAAGGAGAAGGCATGCGTGACTAGACCGCGAATGCAGTCCGGCCCATGTAACTCCAACTCCTGACCCTATCTAAGTTAGAGAATTTTTAAAGTTTTGAAAATTTTAAGGAGAAGGCATGCGTGACTAGACCGCGAATGCAGTCCGGCCCATGTAACTCCAACTCCTGACCCTAATTAAGTTAGAGAATTTTTAAAGTTTTGAAAATTTTAAGAAGAAGGCATGCGTGACTAGACCGCGAATGCAGTCCGGCCCATGTAACTCCAACTCCTGACCCTATCTAAGTTAGAGAATCTTTAAAAGTTTAGAGAATTTTAAGGAGAAGGCATGCGTGACTAGACCGCGAATGCAGTCCGGCCCATGTAACTCCAACTCCTGACCCTAATTAAGTTAGAGAATTTTTAAAGTTTTGAAAATTTTAAGAAGAAGGCATGCGTGACTAGACCGCGAATGCAGTCCGGCCCATGTAACTCCAACTCCTGACCCTATCTAAGTTAGAGAATCTTTAAAAGTTTAGAGAATTTTAAGGAGAAGGCATGCGTGACTAGACCGCGAATGCAGTCCGGCCCATGTAACTCCAACTCCTGACCCTATCTAAGTTAGAGAATTTTTAAAGTTTTGAAAATTTTAAGGAGAAGGCATGCGTGACTAGACCGCGAATGCAGTCCGGCCCATGTAACTCCAACTCCTGACCCTAATTAAGTTAGAGAATTTTTAAAGTTTTGAAAATTTTAAGAAGAAGGCATGCGTGACTAGACCGCGAATGCAGTCCGGCCCATGTAACTCCAACTCCTGACCCTATCTAAGTTAGAGAATCTTTAAAAGTTTAGAGAATTTTAAGGAGAAGGCATGCGTGACTAGACCGCGAATGCAGTCCGGCCCATGTAACTCCAACTCCTGACCCTATCTAAGTTAGAGAATTTTTAAAGTTTTGAAAATTTTAAGAAGAAGGCATGCGTGACTAGACCGCGAATGCAGTCCGGCCCATGTAACTCCAACTCCTGACCCTATCTAAGTTAGAGAATCTTTAAAAGTTTAGAGAATTTTAAGGAGAAGGCATGCGTGACTAGACCGCGAATGCAGTCCGGCCCATGTAACTCCAACTCCTGACCCTATCTAAGTTAGAGAATTTTTAAAGTTTTGAAAATTTTAAGAAGAAGGCATGCGTGACTAGACCGCGAATGCAGTCCGGCCCATGTAACTCCAACTCCTGACCCTATCTAAGTTAGAGAATTTTTAAAGTTTTGAAAATTTTAAGAAGAAGGCATGCGTGACTAGACCGCGAATGCAGTCCGGCCCATGTAACTCCAACTCCTGACCCTATCTAAGTTAGAGAATCTTTAAAAGTTTTGAAAATTTTAAGGAGAAGGCATGCGTGACTAGACCGCGAATGCAGTCCGGCCCATGTAACTCCAACTCCTGACCCTATCTAAGTTAGAGAATTTTTAAAAGTTTTGAAAATTTTAAGAAGAAGGCATGCGTGACTAGACCGCGAATGCAGTCCGGCCCATGTAACTCCAACTCCTGACCCTATCTAAGTTAGAGAATCTTTAAAAGTTTTGAAAATTTTAAGGAGAAGGCATGCGTGACTAGACCGCGAATGCAGTCCGGCCCATGTAACTCCAACTCCTGACCCTAATTAAGTTAGAGAATTTTTAAAGTTTTGAAAATTTTAAGAAGAAGGCATGCGTGACTAGACCGCGAATGCAGTCCGGCCCATGTAACTCCAACTCCTGACCCTATCTAAGTTAGAGAATCTTTAAAAGTTTTGAAAATTTTAAGGAGAAGGCATGCGTGACTAGACCGCGAATGCAGTCCGGCCCATGTAACTCCAACTCCTGACCCTATCTAAGTTAGAGAATTTTTAAAGTTTTGAAAATTTTAAGAAGAAGGCATGCGTGACTAGACCGCGAATGCAGTCCGGCCCATGTAACTCCAACTCCTGACCCTATCTAAGTTAGAGAATCTTTAAAAGTTTAGAGAATTTTAAGGAGAAGGCATGCGTGACTAGACCGCGAATGCAGTCCGGCCCATGTAACTCCAACTCCTGACCCTATCTAAGTTAGAGAATTTTTAAAGTTTTGAAAATTTTAAGAAGAAGGCATGCGTGACTAGACCGCGAATGCAGTCCGGCCCATGTAACTCCAACTCCTGACCCTATCTAAGTTAGAGAATCTTTAAAAGTTTAGAGAATTTTAAGGAGAAGGCATGCGTGACTAGACCGCGAATGCAGTCCGGCCCATGTAACTCCAACTCCTGACCCTATCTAAGTTAGAGAATTTTTAAAGTTTTGAAAATTTTAAGGAGAAGGCATGCGTGACTAGACCGCGAATGCAGTCCGGCCCATGTAACTCCAACTCCTGACCCTAATTAAGTTAGAGAATTTTTAAAGTTTTGAAAATTTTAAGAAGAAGGCATGCGTGACTAGACCGCGAATGCAGTCCGGCCCATGTAACTCCAACTCCTGACCCTATCTAAGTTAGAGAATCTTTAAAAGTTTAGAGAATTTTAAGGAGAAGGCATGCGTGACTAGACCGCGAATGCAGTCCGGCCCATGTAACTCCAACTCCTGACCCTATCTAAGTTAGAGAATTTTTAAAGTTTTGAAAATTTTAAGGAGAAGGCATGCGTGACTAGACCGCGAATGCAGTCCGGCCCATGTAACTCCAACTCCTGACCCTAATTAAGTTAGAGAATTTTTAAAAGTTTAGAGAATTTTAAGAAGAAGGCATGCGTGACTAGACCGCGAATGCAGTCCGGCCCATGTAACTCCAACTCCTGACCCTATCTAAGTTAGAGAATCTTTAAAAGTTTAGAGAATTTTAAGAAGAAGGCATGCGTGACTAGACCGCGAATGCAGTCCGGCCCATGTAACTCCAACTCCTGACCCTATCTAAGTTAGAGAATCTTTAAAAGTTTAGAGAATTTTAAGGAGAAGGCATGCGTGACTAGACCGCGAATGCAGTCCGGCCCATGTAACTCCAACTCCTGACCCTATCTAAGTTAGAGAATTTTTAAAGTTTTGAAAATTTTAAGGAGAAGGCATGCGTGACTAGACCGCGAATGCAGTCCGGCCCATGTAACTCCAACTCCTGACCCTATCTAAGTTAGAGAATTTTTAAAGTTTTGAAAATTTTAAGAAGAAGGCATGCGTGACTAGACCGCGAATGCAGTCCGGCCCATGTAACTCCAACTCCTGACCCTATCTAAGTTAGAGAATTTTTAAAGTTTTGAAAATTTTAAGGAGAAGGCATGCGTGACTAGACCGCGAATGCAGTCCGGCCCATGTAACTCCAACTCCTGACCCTATCTAAGTTAGAGAATTTTTAAAGTTTTGAAAATTTTAAGAAGAAGGCATGCGTGACTAGACCGCGAATGCAGTCCGGCCCATGTAACTCCAACTCCTGACCCTAATTAAGTTAGAGAATTTTTAAAGTTTTGAAAATTTTAAGGAGAAGGCATGCGTGACTAGACCGCGAATGCAGTCCGGCCCATGTAACTCCAACTCCTGACCCTATCTAAGTTAGAGAATCTTTAAAAGTTTAGAGAATTTTAAGGAGAAGGCATGCGTGACTAGACCGCGAATGCAGTCCGGCCCATGTAACTCCAACTCCTGACCCTATCTAAGTTAGAGAATTTTTAAAGTTTAGAGAATTTTAAGGAGAAGGCATGCGTGACTAGACCGCGAATGCAGTCCGGCCCATGTAACTCCAACTCCTGACCCTATCTAAGTTAGAGAATTTTTAAAGTTTTGAAAATTTTAAGGAGAAGGCATGCGTGACTAGACCGCGAATGCAGTCCGGCCCATGTAACTCCAACTCCTGACCCTATCTAAGTTAGAGAATCTTTAAAAGTTTAGAGAATTTTAAGGAGAAGGCATGCGTGACTAGACCGCGAATGCAGTCCGGCCCATGTAACTCCAACTCCTGACCCTATCTAAGTTAGAGAATCTTTAAAAGTTTAGAGAATTTTAAGGAGAAGGCATGCGTGACTAGACCGCGAATGCAGTCCGGCCCATGTAACTCCAACTCCTGACCCTATCTAAGTTAGAGAATCTTTAAAAGTTTAGAGAATTTTAAGGAGAAGGCATGCGTGACTAGACCGCGAATGCAGTCCGGCCCATGTAACTCCAACTCCTGACCCTATCTAAGTTAGAGAATCTTTAAAAGTTTAGAGAATTTTAAGGAGAAGGCATGCGTGACTAGACCGCGAATGCAGTCCGGCCCATGTAACTCCAACTCCTGACCCTATCTAAGTTAGAGAATCTTTAAAAGTTTAGAGAATTTTAAGGAGAAGGCATGCGTGACTAGACCGCGAATGCAGTCCGGCCCATGTAACTCCAACTCCTGACCCTATCTAAGTTAGAGAATCTTTAAAAGTTTAGAGAATTTTAAGGAGAAGGCATGCGTGACTAGACCGCGAATGCAGTCCGGCCCATGTAACTCCAACTCCTGACCCTATCTAAGTTAGAGAATCTTTAAAAGTTTAGAGAATTTTAAGGAGAAGGCATGCGTGACTAGACCGCGAATGCAGTCCGGCCCATGTAACTCCAACTCCTGACCCTATCTAAGTTAGAGAATCTTTAAAAGTTTAGAGAATTTTAAGGAGAAGGCATGCGTGACTAGACCGCGAATGCAGTCCGGCCCATGTAACTCCAACTCCTGACCCTATCTAAGTTAGAGAATTTTTAAAGTTTAGAGAATTTTAAGGAGAAGGCATGCGTGACTAGACCGCGAATGCAGTCCGGCCCATGTAACTCCAACTCCTGACCCTATCTAAGTTAGAGAATCTTTAAAAGTTTAGAGAATTTTAAGGAGAAGGCATGCGTGACTAGACCGCGAATGCAGTCCGGCCCATGTAACTCCAACTCCTGACCCTAATTAAGTTAGAGAATTTTTAAAGTTTTGAAAATTTTAAGGAGAAGGCATGCGTGACTAGACCGCGAATGCAGTCCGGCCCATGTAACTCCAACTCCTGACCCTATCTAAGTTAGAGAATCTTTAAAAGTTTAGAGAATTTTAAGGAGAAGGCATGCGTGACTAGACCGCGAATGCAGTCCGGCCCATGTAACTCCAACTCCTGACCCTATCTAAGTTAGAGAATCTTTAAAAGTTTAGAGAATTTTAAGGAGAAGGCATGCGTGACTAGACCGCGAATGCAGTCCGGCCCATGTAACTCCAACTCCTGACCCTATCTAAGTTAGAGAATCTTTAAAAGTTTAGAGAATTTTAAGGAGAAGGCATGCGTGACTAGACCGCGAATGCAGTCCGGCCCATGTAACTCCAACTCCTGACCCTATCTAAGTTAGAGAATCTTTAAAAGTTTAGAGAATTTTAAGGAGAAGGCATGCGTGACTAGACCGCGAATGCAGTCCGGCCCATGTAACTCCAACTCCTGACCCTATCTAAGTTAGAGAATTTTTAAAGTTTAGAGAATTTTAAGGAGAAGGCATGCGTGACTAGACCGCGAATGCAGTCCGGCCCATGTAACTCCAACTCCTGACCCTATCTAAGTTAGAGAATCTTTAAAAGTTTAGAGAATTTTAAGGAGAAGGCATGCGTGACTAGACCGCGAATGCAGTCCGGCCCATGTAACTCCAACTCCTGACCCTAATTAAGTTAGAGAATTTTTAAAGTTTTGAAAATTTTAAGGAGAAGGCATGCGTGACTAGACCGCGAATGCAGTCCGGCCCATGTAACTCCAACTCCTGACCCTATCTAAGTTAGAGAATCTTAAAAGTTTAGAGAATTTTAAAGAGAAGGCATGCGTGACTAGACCGCGAATGCAGTCCGGCCCATGTAACTCCAACTCCTGACCCTAATTAAGTTAGAGAATTTTTAAAGTTTTGAAAATTTTAAGGAGAAGTCAGTGTGGTGTTCCCCGTTTCTCACCTAATTTTCGCCTCCTTTTGAATATCCATTGGTGTGTTTTGGCCGTGGGTCGTTGTGGTGGTTCGTTGTTGCTGAAAATGGATAAATTTCATAACGATACATTTGATGAATGCAGAAAGATATCTAGAGAGTTAGAAACGGGTCGATTTCAATGAAAAATTGAGAGCCCAAAAAAGAGAAGACTGCTCTTTGCGGGAGTGAAAGGGAAAACTGACTGCATTCCACCAGTCTGACCTCATTAATACTGGGGGCGTGTCCTATTTGTCATCATCTATTAGATTTCCCAAGGAGATAAGTGTGTATGTGAAGACAGATGTCCGAGACAATAGACCGGAATGGACAATGTGTGAATACGGTGACATGATCAAAGTGTATTGAGACATCTGCTGTTTGTTTAATGTACCTACATGTGAGTCAATATTAAGGGGGGTTCCAAAGAAGAAAAACTAGGAAAATAGGAAAATTTGAGTTTTCCTTGAAAAGTATAGAAAGTGGGATTGTGGCTAGAACATACAGAGCTACAAGAGATTTCATGCGGTAGTTGGAATAGGACACATTAATGAGAGAGATCTCATCAAGATGTGGATTTTAAATGAGAATACGGTGAACTCAGTTGAGAGTATCGGAAAAATGTGCTTCTTGATGCTCTTTTAATTCAAGAAAGGAAACTTTAAGAAAAATGATTGTAACTTTTGAGGAACCTAAGGAATTAAGATTAAAATCTTGAGAGTTGGAAACTCAGAAAGAACAGAGAGAGGCCAGAAAAGAGGACTGTATTCCACTAGTCTGACCTCATTAAGACTGGGGGGGGGGCGTGTCCTATTCGCCATCGTCTATTAGATTTCCCAAGAAGATAAGTGACAGGTGTGAGTGTTTATGAGCGAGAACAACAAAAAGAACACGGGCCGATATCTTCACATACAAAATTATTAAGTCTGGATGTTCCAAGTTCACACCCTTCATACACACGGCTGCCACTTTCTCTTATTAACCCCACTAGGTATGGGGGGTGAATATTTTTAAATGCGCATGCGTTAAAATTTTTTCATTTCTCACTAGCCAAAATGTCACGCTTTGTAATACATTTGTCCGTTTTTCACCTTTTCATCCGGTTCTTTTTCTGGCAATTAGGATTAGGCTGTCCCGTCAAATCTGGAAATTTTGGAATCGATACCACTTCTGATAGCTGAGCTATGAGCCGTAGAGTAGAAGTCATTTATTTTGGCTCGAAAAGTTTAGATTTGTTAAATGTTTTTCAGTGAAAAAACATTCGTGACCTTTCAATGACCGAGGCCAGAACCAGTAACCAAGACAAATTCATTTTTTTAAACTAGGGTAAGTAGGCGGTGATTTCGTTCCCGTTTTTTGGAAAATCTGTGGAATAGGACCCGGGAACCATTATTGACGCAGGGCAACAGGGCCGAAGGCCCGGTTTTACTCCGGCCCAGGGCCGCAGGCCCTGAAACTCTTGAAGACTCGGGAAGCATAGCGAATCCCGCCGGCAGGCGGGGGGCGCTAGTCACATTTTCTCTTTCAACTATAAATCAATTTGTTATCATTTCTCTCCTTTACCTAATTAATTGAAAATGAATTTGTCTTGGTTACTTGTCTTGGCCTAGGTCATTGAAAGGTCACGAATGTTTCTTCACTAAAAAACATCAACAAGCCAATTAACGAGAATGAATTCAAACACAATAATCGATAAGGATGAAACCAGCTTGATTTCAATTGAAATGCATATTGATCATTTTACAGATTCGCTGTAAACTCAAAATTTTAAGTTTTACTTCGACACGCTTATCTTTACCAGGTAAATCCTTTTATTTCTGATTTCTTTCCATTTAATTCACCGCCGATTCCAAAGTATTCAGATTTATAGTCAGTATCATAATATTCAATCCCAACCGGATTATTTGTCGCGTACTATTTACTGTTCTCACAGATTATTCCGAAATACGAAAAAAAGTCCACTGGTGGCCCTGTTGGTTCATCCGATCCTACTCTGAGTGGAACAGTTTGAAAGATCTGACGGGAGTAATTTCCGAGAAATTGAAAAAACCGAACAGGTAAGTGTAATAATGTGTTCCACATGTGACATTTCTAACACAACCAGGCCCTTCAGTGAGTAATACGTTTTCTTTATCTGAAACAGAATTAATACTAAAGTAGCCGTGCTTTATCACTAATACCGTCCTCAACAAGATCAAATAAATCTGGGCATTCACAAACATCAGTTGATCTCATTTTCAAACAGCATTGGCCTTCTTGAAAAAGAAGTACAAGAATAACAGAGAGAAATATTAAACAGTTCATTCTTGGTACTTCTATCCCCACAATTTCTTCACTTATATGCATTTTTCGTATGATCTCTTGGTAGATTATGATAATTAACTGACATGAATAATTTGGTTGATCAATTCAATCACTTCATAAGTATGATATTCTTTGCTCAGAGAACTTTAAGCGATTCGCATACCAATTGGCAAAACGCCCAAGGCGCTCGCCTCTTTTGCGATATGCATAGTTTTAAAACTCTAGATGCTACTGTTTTTATCAACATTTATAAATTCACCTACAAGGGAACCTCAAGGGGTCGCAAGTTTGAAATCGTTTCAAATTGCTACCAGGTATTAAGGACAGCTTGAATAGGCATATTCCGAACTGTTGTGTTGTGATCTTCACTTGCCGCTGAGAAAAACGGTCCCAAAGTTTGATCTCTGTCCTTGAAAGCCATTCTCGAGTTTTTACAGTGCTAAACAAGACACCTTGGGACCGTTTTTCTCAGCGGCAAGTGAAGAGCACAACTCAACAATTTGGAATATGCCTATTCAAGCTGTCCTTAATACCTGGTCGCAATTTGAAACGATTCCAAACTTGCGACCTCTTGAGGTTCCCTTGTTAAGAAGAAAAACTCATTTAGACGTTCTACAGATATTCATGTTTTATTCAATCTGTAAGAGTAGTAAGCTTCATTAGTAATAACGAATTCAGTCGCAATAATTTAAATAAATAAAACCAATAAGCTCAACATGATTTCAATGAAAATGCACATGTTTAAGCTGCAGGTCTGCTGTAAAATAGAAATCTCCACTTTTCATCTAACTCAATTCTCTTTACCACGAAAATCGAACAATTTGCGATTTCTTTCCATTGAACTCTTCTGGTCCGCCAAAGTATTGAAATTGTAATGCTTTATTGAAATATTCAACTCCGACCGGATACTTCGTCGCGTACCATTTATTGTTCTCACAAACTACTCCGAAATACGAGAATAAATCAACCGGTGGTCCTGATGGTGCATTCGACCCTTCTTTGCTTGGAACAGTGTCCATATACTGATAGGTTAATCGGTCGTTCATAAAAGTTTACTTTGAATTACACTCACTGCGAAATCGATCCCATCGAGGAGAAAATTCAAGTTATCTGGGGGAGTAATTTCAGAGACATTGAAATACGTTTCCAGATATGTGAAATAATGAGCCCCACATGTAACGTTTCTAACACAACCAACTCCTTCGGTAATTAATGCATTTTCTTTGTCTGTAAAAAATTGAGAATTTAAGCGGCTGTCTGTATTTTCTTTTATTTACACTCAAGCAGACAAAGATCAAGAAAATCTGAACATTCACAAACATCATCAGTTGATCTTCGCTTCAAACAGCATTGACCTTCTTGGAATAAAAAAACAAGAATAACAGAGAGAAATATAAACCAGTTCATTCCTAGTGTCGATTTATACTTCTATCGCCCATATTTACTTCCTTTATGTGGATGTTTTCGAATGATCTCTTGGCAGATTTATGGTAATTAACTGACATGAATAATTTCATTCGATCAAATCATTTGCCCACTGGAATGTTTTTGGAACTGGGCAGAAGATAAGATATCCGGTACATGCTTCACTTAAAAAAGAAGAACAGTACAAACTTCAGACTTTCAAGAATGCATTTAGAAACCTTTCATTAAATTGCGTGATAAAGTGTTTCACAGTGATACTTATCTGGTACTGATATTACAATGAAAGTTGTTGTTTAAGTATATCAGTATAATGAAATCCCTGAGCTATATGAAAAATTAAAGTTTTTGTTATATCTTTAGTATTCGACCGTTTGAATTATTAGAATCTTAACAAGGAAAGTATACGACGGACCGAGTTTAACTTTTTCTATAAATTTGACTATAGATACTTTCGACCCTGCTGATTCCAAATCTGCAATAAAAATCTGCTAAATGCTCACGTAAACCAAGTTATGACCCGTCAAACTTTTCAATTTGTTCACGTTCTTAACCTTTTCACGTTTTCATCGACACTTGTACTGTAGAAGCGCAAGTTTGACGGGTCATAACTCAGTTCACGTGAGCATTTAGCAGAATTTTATTGAAGATTTGGAATCAGAAAAGTCGAAAGTATCTATGGTCAAATTTATAGAAAAAGTTCAACTCGGTCCGTCGTGTACTTCCCTTGTAAGACTTCTTTCCTTCACCTCATCTGAACCTTTCTACACATGGACAAATCTGATGTCATTCTCTCAAAAAATCAGAAAATTGAGCAACGTGTACTTGCGGCACACTTGAAAGAGAGTTACTAAACATGTTACTACGGATCACCTTTTACGACTTTTTGACTAGCAACCGAGCTCTCGTTTTCCCCTTCTCTCTTCATTCGACAACTTTTTACATTTACGAATTCACCCATAAGTCTCTTTCTCAACTATGAAATCCCTGTTTTTGATATTGTTTCTTCCAATTCTGGTACACTGCCAACAGGACAAGGCATTGGATTGTGGATTCTTGAATTCCACATTCGTGTACACCGATTGGGATAATGTTGGAAAAAGCTATGTCGGTGGATGTTGTACTTCCGAATGTGTAAAGATTCTTGACCGAAATGATAAGGATTGGAGAAAATCGAATAACCAGCTGGCAGGGTTTGTCATCAGTGCATTATACCGTGAGGAGAACTGTTGCAATGATACTCCGTTGATAGTTGGGACAACTGAGACTTCTACATTGACGACGATTACTATCACTTCTGATACTACCAATTCAATCCCTTCCACCTCTCACAGTGCCAATCATGGTAAGTGACCATGGCCAAAAACCGGAAAGTGTTTAGTTGGTGACTAACTGATGAAATAGTAGAAGTCAAGGCTCATTCTTTCTGCCAATCTCAATATCACCTTATTATTCAAGTTGTTCATTCGTTTTGAATCTGAATACAATCTGTTTCAACTAATCGCGGTTTTTCCGCTGTCGAAACCACCTTGAGCGCATGATTTTTCCGAAAAACTGCCCTCGCCGCTTGTTGCCTCTTCTCCACACAGAGTCACCATTACTAGGATACTGAACTCAAGTGCGTCCCGCTGCTAGGCATTTTGACACCTCTCAGCCCCTTTAAAACCCGGATTCAGCTAACTTTCAACCAGTTTTCCCTTTTTTTCACTTTCAACTTCTCCCTAACATTGTGCAACTCAAAACTATGAACTCTTGTTTTCTATTTATGATAGCTTCGGCTATCATAGCCGAAGTCTTCTGCTTAGAAAGCCTATTTGGACTTAAAAGGGCTCTTGGAGGTTCTGGATCAAACGACGATAACTTCGGTGAGTGTTCGTAGCTCAATAACAGCTGAATATAAATAGATGAGGAAAGTTTTACGGAGAATATGTGATTATCTCGCCTTGCTGGGTCCAACCCAGGCATCAATTACTGTAATTTTTCTAACTGATGACTGAAAACAAACTGGATTACTTGAATATCAAAACCAGCCATTCTGCCTCGTCTGATCTCTCCTCATTTACGTTATAGTAATATATTTTATTATCAACCAGCCTGGCTGCCGCGCCTTCGGCGCTTCATCCGGCTGACCTCTTCTTATTTTCCTAATCACCCTCTCACGAAAGTGTTCACGTGGCCGAGTGGTTAACGCTCACGCCTGTCGCTGAAAGGGTGAAGGTTCGACTTTTGCCTATGGCGCGCTCTCCCCTTTATTTCTCAAAAATCTTGCGGACATCCTGAAAAACAGACAGACAAATCCACAAACAGAGCCCACACGCGTTTTATATATAAGAATGATATCGGATTCAGAGCCATCAAATTTAAGAAAAAAGAAGCATTGCGATTATGCCGCAGGTCTGCTGTAAAATAACATTTTTCTTTTTTTATTCGATGCAATTCTTCTCACCACCGAAATTCCATGATTTCTGATTTCTTTCCATTGAATTCGCCTCCGCCTCCAAAGTATTTCAATTCTCCGTTGATGTCTACATATGCCAATCCAGCTGGATACTTTGTCGCGTACCATTTACTATTCTCACAAATCAGTCCAAAAAAAGGAAACAAATCCAGTGGTGGTCCTGTAGGCGCAGACGAGTTACCTACGCTTTCAACTGTTTCGAGGTCCTGATGGGGTAATTAGTAATTCATGAGTGCTTGGTTTGCAATCAACTCACTAGGTAATTCGTGTTTTTACTCAAGTCATCAGGAGCAGATATTTCAGAGACATTAAAACGAGTTTTCAGGAAAGTGAAATAATGCGCACCACATGTGGCATTTCTAGCACAACCAGCTCCTTCACTGAATTGCATATTGTCCCTCTCTGAAAAGCATTCATTTGTGAAATTCCCATGTTTTTTGTCCTTACGGAACGCTGACCCAGCCAGATCAAGAAAATCTGAGCATTCGCAAACATCATCAGTTGATCTTCGTTTCAAACAGCTTTGACTTTCTTGGAATAAAAAAACAAGAATAACAGAGAGAAATATAAACCAGTTCATACCTAGTATATTTTTTTACTTCTATCTCCATATTTCCTCTCCTTATATGCAATTTTCGAATGATCTCTTAGCAGATTTATGTTAATTAACTGTCATGAATAATTTCAATTGATCAATTCATTTGCATATAATGGTTTCATGGACAAAATGATTTTTGATCAGATGTTATACTTTTCTATCATTTTCTCTCTTTGTCTTACCTTCTTACATCTTGCCACTTTTTTTCGCTTCTATATACATAGTCTGTACGGCTAGGATACTGCTCACAAGCATTTTGAGAAATCGGTCACCTGTAAAACCCGGCTTCAGCATACTTTCTACCAGTTTTCCTGAAACATTCCAGAATTTGCCGGTCGGTGAAAAGTTGCATTTATTGTTGCATTACACTTCTCTTTCTCCCAGCATCCCACCGTATACTCCTGTCACTATTCTCTTTTCTCCAAACAAAGTCACCCTTACTAGGATACTGAAATCAAGTGGGTCCTGTTACTAGGCATTTTGACACCTCGGGGCCCCCTTTAAAACTCGAATTCACCTTACTCTCAACCGTTCTTCTCATTTTCACTTTCACTTTTATTCTTTCTATGCATGCTTGTGTTTTTTTGAAGTTTGACGGTGTAGAGGCTTTATTAACAATATTGAATGCGATGGCATTAATTACTAAAGAAGAAGCCAACCAGCTCAAAATGGTTTCAATGAGAATGTGCATAATTATGCCGCAGGCCAGCTGTAAAATATACATCGCCATATTTCCAAAAACACATATCTTCTTACCACGTAAACGCTATTATTTCTGATTTCTTTCCATTGAACTCTGGACCCCCAAAGTATTTGGATTGATCGTCAATATTATTATATTCAATTCCGGCCGGATACTTCGTCGCGTACCATTTACTGTTCTCACAAATTATTCCGAAATACGAAAATATATCAACCGGTGGTCCTGATGGTGCATCCGACCCTTCGTCGCTTGGAACAGTTTTGATATCCTGATAGGTTAATATGTCGTTCATCAGAATTTAGTTTGAATTTCACTCACTGCGGAATTGGGCCAATTGCTATCAGTATTAAAGTCACTCGGAGGAGAAATTTCAGAGACATAGAAAAAAGTAGATAAGTAAGTGAAATAATGAGAACCACATGTGACGTTTCTAACACAACCAACTCCTTCGGTGATTAATGCATTCTTTCTGTCTGAAAAAATTGCTAGCTGAAGCGGCTGTCTGTATTTTCTTTTATTTACCTATACTCAAACAAAGGTCAAGAATATTTGAACATTCACAAACATCATCAATTGATCTTCGTTTCAAACAGCTTTGACTTTCTTGGAATAAAAATACAAGAATAACAGAGAGAAATATAAAACAGTTCATTCTTGGTACTTCTATCCCCATATTTCCTTCATTTATATGCATTTTTCGAATGATCTCTTGGTAGATTATGATAATTAACTGACATGAATAATTTCAGTTGATTAATACATTTGCATTCAATGGTTTCATAGAGAAAATGGTTTTTGATCAGATGTTATATTTTTCTAAAATTTTCTCTCTTTGCCTTACCTTCTTACATCTTGTCACTTCAAACCAGTTTTCTTCTTTTTCACTTTCACTTTTAGGCTTTCTAAAACTTTTTGAGTTTTTAAAGTTTGTCAGTGTCAAGTCTTTATTAACAATACTGAATGCAGTCACAATAATTTATAAAGAAGAAGCCGACAAGCTCAACAAGATTTCATTGAAAATTCATAATTATGACAACGGTTGGCTGTAAAGTAAAAGTTTTCAAATTTCGTACCAATTCTTCTTACCACTGAAACGTCCATATTTGAGATTTCTTTCCATTGAATTCCCCGTCAACCCCGTAGTATTTCAATTGATTGCCATCACTATATCTGATACCGAATGGATACTTTGTTGCGTACCATTTACTGTTCTCACAAATAATTCCGAAAAACGAAAAAAAATCAACCGGTAATCCTGTTGGAGCATTAGACCCGCTCTCAACTGTTTGAAGGAACTGAATGGTAATCAGTATTATAATGATGTTTGGTTTGTGATAAACTTACTGCAGAATTTGTAATGCTATTCAAATCGCTAGGAGGAGTAATTTCAGAAAGATTAAAACGCGTCAAGATGTAACTGAAAGAATCTGTGCCACATGTGGCGTTTCTAATACATCCAGCACCTTCAGTGTATAGTACGTTGCTTTTCTCTGGAAACTTTGAATTCTGAACTGACTTATAACTTTTCTTTTGCCAATACCTAAGAGTGAAAGATTAAGAAAATCTGAACATTCACAAATATCATCAGTTGATCTTCGTTTCAAACAGCTTTGACTTTCTTGAAATAAAAAAACAAGAATAACAGAGAGAAATATAAACCAGTTTATTCCTAGTGTCGATTTATACTTCTATCCCCCATATTTACTTCCTTTATATGACTTGTTCAAATGATCGCTTGGTAGATTTATGATAATTAACTGACATGAATAATTTCATTCGATCAAACCATTTGCATAGTGGAATGTTTTTGGAACTGGGTAGAAGATCCGGTACGTACTTTACTTAAGAACAAATAACAGTACAAACTTCCTAGCAAAAAACACACGTTTCCGCTTGGAAGGTATTTAGATACAGTACCGGACAAAAAGGTATCAACTTTTGGATTTTTTAAGGAAAACTGAGCTGTCCGCTTCAGATTACTGTAATTCTCCAGGAAATGTCCGTACAGTTAAGTTTTCAACTAAAAAAAGTTCTACTCTTGTTCTGTTTGATTATGTAAAAAAATATTTTCTAAGTCAGTTAGTTATACTATGGCACACAAGTTAGGCATTTACAACTGAAAAAATCAAAATGTATACCTTTTTGTCCGCTACTGTAATTGAAATGCGTGATAAAGTGTTTCAGGGTAATACTTATAATTATATTACCCTAAAACTTGTTGTTCCAGAATAATGATAATATTATCTCTGATCTATATAAAAAACTAAAGTTTTTGTTATAGCTTTAGTATTCGACCGTTTGAATTATTAGAATCTCAAGACTTTTTTCCTTCTGAACCTTTCTACACATGGACAAATCTGATGTCATTCTCTCCCAAGTCCTGGAAATTAAGCAACGTGTACTAGCGGCTTGCTTGAAAGAGAGTTACTAAACGTGTTACTACGGATCACTTTTTACGACTTTTTGACTAGCAACCGAGCTCTCGCTTTTCCCCTTCTCTCTTCATTCGACAACTTTTTACATTTACGAATTCATCCACAAAGCCCTTTCTAAACTATGAAATCCCTTTTTTTGATATTGTTTCTTCCACTTCTGGTGCACTGTCAACAGGACAAGGAATTGGAC
The DNA here is from genome assembly GCA_002259235.3 of Caenorhabditis latens. Lineage (NCBI taxonomy): Eukaryota > Metazoa > Nematoda > Chromadorea > Rhabditida > Rhabditidae > Caenorhabditis > Caenorhabditis latens. The sequence continues at coordinate 1,361,283 of CM056093.1, forward strand.
TGTGGTTTCTTGAATTCCACATTCGAGTACACTGATTGGAATAATGTTGAAAAAAGCTATGTCGGTGGATGTTGTACTTCCGAATGTGTAAAGATTCTTGACCAAAATTATAAGAATTGGAGGAAATCGAATAACCCGCAAGCGATGTTTGTCAGTGAATTATACCATAAGGAGAACTGTTGCAATGATACTCCGTCGAGAGTTGGGACAACTGAGACTTCTACATTGACGACGATTACTAGCACTTCTGATACTATCAATTTAATCCCTACCACCCCTCACAGTGTCAGTCAAGGTAAGTGACCATGTCAAAAGCCTGAAAATCATTAGTTGGTGACTAATTGATGATCTAGTTGGAGTCAAGGCTCGTCTTTCTTCAAATCTCATTATCACCAAAGTATCTCTATGTGAGAACTCTCCAGAGTAAACGCCTGTATTCAGGTAAGATCTTCTGAGAGCTTATAAGATTTTCGCAAACTCTCTTCTCACGTGTTTCCGTCATCCCACCGTATACCCTCGCCGCTTTTTGCCACTTCTCCACACAGAGTCACCATTACTAGGATACTGAACTCAAATGGGTCCCGTTGCTAGGCATTTTGACACCTCTCAGCCCCTTTAAAACCCGGATTCAGCTAACTTTCAACCAGTTTTCCCTTTTTTTTCACTTTCAACTTCTCCCTAACATTGTGCAACTCAAAACTATGAACTCTTGTTTTCTATTTATGATAGCTTCGGCTATCATAGCCCAAGTCTTCTGCTTAGAAAGCCTATTTGGACTTAAAAGGGCTCTTGGAGGTTCTGGATCAAACGACGATAACTTCGGTGAGTGTTCGTAGCTCAATAACAGCTGAATATAAATAGATGAGGAAAGTTTTACGGAGAATATGTGATTATCTCGCCTTGCTGGGTCCAACCCAGGCATCAATTACTGTAATTTTTCTAACTGATGACTGAAAACAAACTGGATTACTTGAATATGAAAACCAGCCATTCTGCCCCGTCTGATCTCTCCTTATTTCCGTTATAGTGATATCATTTATTAACAATATGGGATTCAGAGCCATCAAATTTATGAAATAAGAAGCGTTGTGATTATGCCGCAGGTCTGCTGTAAAATAACATTTTTCTTTTTTTAATCGATGCAATTCTTCTCACCACCGAAATTCCATGATTTCTGATTTCTTTCCATTGAATTCGCCTCCGCCTCCAAAGTATTTCAATTCTCCGTTGATGTCTACATATACCAATCCAGCTGGATACTTTGTCGCGTACCATTTACTATTCTCACAAATCAGTCCAAAAAAAGGAAACAAATCCAGTGGTGGTCCTGTAGGCGCAGACGAGTTACCTTCGATTTCAACTGTTTCGAGGTCCTGATGGGGTAATTAGTAATTCATGAGTGCTTGGTTTGCAATCAACTCACTAGGTGATTCGTGTTTTTACTCAAGTCATCAGGAGCAGATATTTCAGAGACATTAAAACGAGTTTTCAGGTAAGTGAAATAATGCGCACCACATGTGGCATTTCTAGCACAACCAGCTCCTTCACTGAATTGCATATTGTCCCTCTCTGAAAAGCATTCATTTGTGAAATTCCCATGTTTTTTGTCCTTACGGAACGCTGACCCAGCCAGATCAAGAAAATCTGAGCATTCGCAAACATCATCAGTTGATCTTCGTTTCAAACAGCTTTGACTTTCTTGGAATAAAAAAACAAGAATAAAAGAGAGAAATATGAACCAGTTCATACCTAGTATATTTTTTTACTTCTATCTCCATATTTCCTCTCCTTATATGCAATTTTCGAATGATCTCTTGGTAGATTTATGTTAATCGACTGACATGAATAATTTCAGTTGATTAACTAATTTGCATCACCGGAAGTATTTATTTCTTCCCATTGATCAGATTTTATATTTTTCTATCATTTTCTCTCTTTTTTTTCACCTTCTTAACTTTTGTCAATTCTCGTGGAGAAAGGACGAAATAAAACTGCAGGCAATTACATAGAGAATGTTGTAAAAATAATTTTATTGTCTTTCCGAGTAACTTGAAAATTGATTAGAGTAAGACAGAGTATCATGCTTTGAGGGCTAGGTTATTGCAACTGTTGTATAAAGAGGGTGTGTGTCTTGTAACTGATCGTTTCTTGTGAAAAATTGAAATAGAAATCCTGTCAAAATGTGAATGTCAAAACATATTAGTTCGATGTCGCACTAATTACACAAATCAAAAATAACATCTGAAACTTGTCATAAGAGGGCCACTAGTTCTAAATTTTCGATACAATAATAATAATAATAATAATCTCACTAACAATATTAAAATTAAAATTTTCAGAAACAACTACGTTATCTTCGACAACTCCCATCAGCACTGTTCTTCCCACAACTACTGAATCTTCTTCTACTCGTTCTGTCTTTACTGGCACTCTCGAATGTGGTGTTCTTACGAATACTCCTTGTTGTACACCGGTCATAACGAGATGTCTGAAGGATAATTGGCTGAGCTACGGCAGTATTGATGAATTTGGAAAAGATTTGAAAGACTGTGGATGCTTGTTAACGACGACTAGTACAACTACCAGCACGGGTGGGTAACTTTTAAAACCAGTGCGTGTGTTCAGAACGCTGAAGCCGTGAATTTCCAAATTTCGTACGATACAATGAAAAGCCGAATGTAAACCAGGACCTTTCGAAAACCGACGACTTCAGATTTCCATGCTCTATCTCAAATTATGTGTATCCAAATAAACTCCTATTTCAGAAACACCCGAAATTCCTTCAAACTCCTCAAGCTGTGGTTGGCTTGCCACCTCGTTCAACTATGATAATGCGTATCTAAATGGAATCCAAACCAACTTCTCCTACAATGGAACTTGTTGCACGGATGTAGCTGTCAACACTTTGAAAAACGGATATAAATGGGTTTTAAACGCCAACGCTACATATAATCAATGGGACTATTTGGTGAATTTGTTGTATTGTGTTGAAGGAGCTTGCACTGATCCACCACGTTGGGATAATTGCTCGAGTGAGTTATCTTCTTTTTTCCCGCTGATTCGTAGTTAAATCTGACAAACGCGCATTTTTCAGTGTCTTCCACTTCTTCGTCCTCATCAACATCTCCTCAAACCACCACTTCATCAAAGTGGACTTCTTCTGACCAAACCACGGATTCTACTACTATCTCAACCAATGGAGAGCCTTCTGAAACGACATCGACTCACACCACGACCGCTGCATCGACGGAAACTAAAAGTGAGTTTACCTATAGCCCTGTTGTATCCTATAATTCGATTTTTCAGAAAGAGACGACAACGATGAGACGACTACAATCGCAACGACTACATCTGGATCCACATCTGACTCGAAGACCACCGAGTCTTCAGAAACAACCAGCACCAAGTTGAGCTCGGAAGGAAGCACAGGAACTGGAACAGAAACAACAACTCTGACAACGATTGGAGAATCTACGACTTCCACAACATCCACCACAATCAGCACTGGAAACACTGAAACTGAAACGACATTCTCGACGACAACGACGGCTTCGTCTGGAGGATCTTTAACTGCCGAATCAACAACTTCTTCGACGTCCACCACCGACAGCATTGCCATCACTTCACCTACCACTGGAACCACTGGAAACATCATGACGACTTCTGAAGGATTCACGACACCATCCACATCAACCATGCCATCTACACCGATAACGTCACAAACATCTGGCTCCACCGACACCACTGAGATCACCATGAAAACACCGACATCATCCACCCCAGCAATGACTGAAAGCTCGACAGCTCCAACTTCGACAACAACTGAGGCTACGTCATCGGCGTCCACGACTTCCGGACAAACTGCTTCATCAACAACAACCACAGAAGTCACTGGAACCACCCCAACTTCTGCTGGATCATCTGGAGTGTCGACCACGTCTGGAACAACTGAAACAACAACTGGAACATCTGGAGCGTCTACTTCGACGAGCACAACAGGATCAACTACAACAACCGGTTAGTTTTTCAATCGCTCGTGTTTATATCCAAATGTAACATTTTTCTAGGTTCAGGCACCACAACCAACACCGATGGAGTCTACGTAAGTTACATGTGTTTGAGATGCCCCATCGTGATGTGTCCATTGAGTTTCAATAGAAAACGATCCCATTCTTCGACAATATTCTTTTTTTACAATTTCAGAGTTCTACCACCCCAATGACGACTGCTGAGCAGACCTCCACTTTCGCGTGGGCCACCGGAGGAACGACCAGGATTCTTCCTTCTGGAGAGATAGTGAGTTGTAACATACGGCCCAAAACTCACGATTCTGTCTTTAGATTTTATCGGAGTCCCTGATCTCGTACAAAAATTGTACTACGGTACTCATGCAGCTCATTTTCAATCCCTCCACCAACAAGACCAGAACCGAATCATCGAGAGACATCAATGGATGCGTGAGTTATTTGAATTTTCGATCAATCTTGACTCGGCTTGGTTCCAGAAGACCTCAACCACACCATTGATGACTTCCACGACACCGATGACCACTCCGACTCCATCCAGTACCGCCAAGACAACTACCTACAACTGGCCAACCGGTGGAACGACGAAGATTCTGCCTTCCGGAGAAATCGTTTGTTTAAACCAATACAAACTACTATTACTTAGATCTTTCAGATCTTGTCCGAGTCCCTCATTGCATACGACAACTGTACGACGGTCCTAAAGCAGTTGATCTTTAACCCATCAACCAATAAGACCAGAACCGAAACGACCACAGATGAGTATGGATGTGTGAGTCGTATTTGAAGCTGGGAATGGTCTAAAGTTGGGAATTTCAGAGAACTTCTACCTCGACCTCCTCAAAGTTCTCCACAACACCAACGACAACGACGACTTCGAAAACTGGAACCACTGCATCAACATATTTGAAGACCACCACCTACAACTGGCCCACCGGTGGAACCACAAAGATTCTGCCGTCTGGAGAAATCGTGAGTTGTTTCATACGACCCAAAACTCATCACTCCTTCTTTAGATCCTCTCTGAATCCCTGTTCGCCTACAACAACTGCACGACTCTGTTGATGCAGTTGATATTCAACCCGAGGACGAACAAGACAAGGACTGAAACGACGTCAGACGCTGAAGGCTGTGTGAGTTTTACTACTAGGACACGGGAGTGCATTGGGCGCGTTTTTAGAATCTCCTAGATATAGGCCTAAGCAAGAGTCAATGTTTCCAGAAGACCACCTCCTCCTCCTCCGCCTACATCACCACACCCATGTCTGGAGGATCCACGACCCCTTCTCCATCTGATACCACGACCAGTTTCCAGTGGCCAACCGGTGGAACGACACGGATGTTGCCCTCTGGAGAAATCGTGAGTCTACCAGCGCTGAAATCTTTAACTGATTGAATAATTGCAGATTATCTCTGAGTCCTTGATCGCATTCAAAAATTGCACCACCATCTTAATGCAGTTGATATACAGCCCGAAGATGAACACCACCAGGACAGAGACGACGGCAGATGCGAACGGATGTGTAAGTTCATTCTGTCTGAGATAGAAAACTCAACCTGCAAAAGGGACGTGTTTCAGAAGTCCACGTCGACAGGATCTCCAGGAGTCACCTCTTCGATGACAACTCCAACAACAACGGAAGCTCCGTTCACCTTCCCGGACAGCAAGACAACTCAAATCTTGCCGAACGGAGAAATCGTGAGAGGAAACGCAAAAAACTGAAAACTGAGATTTCATTTTTCAGATCTTGTCGGAGTCCCTAACTGCCTATCCAAATTGCACAACGGTCCTAAAACAGTTAATTTTCAACCCTGCAACTAACACGACCCGCACTAAGACGTCATCAGATGCCCAGGGTTGTGTAAGTAGAGAAAATTTTGAGAATATACCGAAAGTCAATATAGAACAACGTAACGCCGAATACCTGAGCTCCTTCTCTGCCTTTTCAGGACTTTCTCAAGTTTGATAGAGCGCGGTTTGATTTTCAGAAAACCACTTCAACAACGAAGCCATCAGCCAGCACTTCTGTCACCACTCCGATTCCACCAACGACTACAACCAAATCGTTCTCCACCACTCCTGTCGCCTCTAGCACTGTCTCTCCAGTCACCACTTATACCGAGGTATTTAGAAATTATAACTTCCTGGAAGTCCCAGCTCTACCGTACCTTTTTGTCAGCCTAATCGGGTATTGCTCAAGATTGATAGAGCGTCATTGCTGACCAAAAAAGTCTCACAATCCCTCAACATTTTGATTTTCAGAAAGTCACGACTACAACGAAGTCATCAGACACCACCCCGATTCCACCAAAGACTACAACCAAATCGTCTTCCACCACCCCTGTCACCTCCAGCACTGTCTCTCCAGTCACCACGACTACAACTTCTCCACGACTCAGAACAAGAAGCACCACTGCCGTCCCAGTCACTTGTCCGTTTCCATCCAATCTCAACCTGCAAAACACCAACCGTCCGACACCTGAAGAGATAAAGGAGAGCTACGCAGTTGGGGGACGAATTATCCATATATGCAAAAAATATTACATTCAAGAATTGTCCAAACAACCACTTCGGATTTATCAATGCGGAGAAGACGGGAAATGGATTGGAACATTGCAGAAGTGTGTTTGTAAGTCAATTCTTGAGTGTTTAGAGATAATTAATAGGACATTTCTATTTCAGTGGAACCAGGACGGAAAGCAGAGTTGTAGAGGAGGAGGACAAATGAAGAAAAATGCTTTGGAAATGAGTGTTTTTTTTTCGATAAAATGGGATTAGATTTAATTTGGGAATAAAGTTTTTCATCTGTTAAGTGTATATTTACTTTTGATGTGATGATCATTTAGTATTCCTTCACCATCATTCTCCTCTAACTTCTGTTCCGATTCCATCAGTCTTTCCATAACTCTCAATACATCAAACTCTCCCTGAAATTATCCAACTTTTCTACCCCCACCCCGCCAACGTTGATCCGGTGGCCATAATTCGATTGGAACACGAAACAATATTAAAATGTAAAAACAATACACATTTTTAGAAGAAAAACCATTTATTAAACCACAAAAGATTATTCAAAATTGATCCGAAACGTTTCCAAAATTTAAAAATATTCTGAAGTATTCGCTCATAAACGTTATCACCGAATCATATACACCTTGGTATCACCGTGTGGATGTAATCATCGCGAATCCGGTAACTCTGACTTCAAAACGGAGAGGCTACAACTTTCATGTGGAAAAAACCGACACACCTCATAATGCAAGCTGTTCCTAAAGGCCCGAACCGGCACACCTGGCCAAAGACACCCGCCAAGACGGTTTCTGAGGTCATAATGCAAGCTGTTCCTAAAGGCCCGAGCCGGTACACCTGGCCAAAGACACCCGCCAAGACGGTTTCTGAGGTCATAATGCAAGCTGTTCCTAAAGGCCCGAGCCGGCACACCTGGCCAAAGACACCCGCCAAGACGGTTTCTGAGGTCATAATGCAAGCTGTTCCTAAAGGCCCGAGCCGGCACACCTGGCCAAAGACACCCGCCAAGACGGTTTCTGAGGTCATAATGCAAGCTGTTCCTAAAGGCCCGAACCGGCACACCTGGCCAAAGACACCCGCCAAGACGGTTTCTGAGGTCATAATGCAAGCTGTTCCTAAAGGCCCGAACCGGCACACCTGGCCAAAGACACCCGCCAAGACGGTTTCTGAGGTCATAATGCAAGCTGTTCCTAAAGGCCCGAACCGGCACACCTGGCCAAAGACACCCGCCAAGACGGTTTCTGAGGTCATAATGCCAGCTGTTCCTAAAGGCCCGAACCGGCACACCTGGCCAAAGACACCCGCCAAGACGGTTTCTGAGGTCATAATGCAAGCTGTTCCTAAAGGCCCGAGCCGGTACACCTGGCCAAAGACACCCGCCAAGACGGTTTCTGAGGTCATAATGCAAGCTGTTCCTAAAGGCCCGAACCGGCACACCTGGCCAAAGACACCCGCCAAGACGGTTTCTGAGGTCATAATGCAAGCTGTTCCTAAAGGCCCGAACCGGCACACCTGGCCAAAGACACCCGCCAACACGGTTTCTGAGGTCATAATGCAAGCTGTTCCTAAAGGCCCGAGCCGGCACACCTGGCCAAAGACACCCGCCAACACGGTTTCTGAGGTCATAATGCGAGCTGTTCCTAAAGGCCCGAACCGGCACACCTGGCCAAAGACACCCGCCAAGACGGTTTCTGAGGTCATAATGCAAGCTGTTCCTAAAGGCCCGAGCCGGCACACCTGGCCAAAGACGCCCGCCAAGACGGTTTCTGAGGTCATAATGCAAGCTGTTCCTAAAGGCCCGAGCCGGTACACCTGGCCAAAGACACCCGCCAACACGGTTTCTGAGGTCATAATGCAAGCTGTTCCTAAAGGCCCGAGCCGGCACACCTGGCCAAAGACACCCGCCAACACGGTTTCTGAGGTCATAATGCGAGCTGTTCCTAAAGGCCCGAACCGGCACACCTGGCCAAAGACACCCGCCAAGACGGTTTCTGAGGTCATAATGCAAGCTGTTCCTAAAGGCCCGAACCGGCACACCTGGCCAAAGACACCCGCCAAGACGGTTTCTGAGGTCATAATGCAAGCTGTTCCTAAAGGCCCGAGCCGGCACACCTGGCCAAAGACACCCGCCAAGACGGTTTCTGAGGTCATAATGCAAGCTGTTCCTAAAGGCCCGAGCCGGCACACCTGGCCAAAGACACCCGCCAAGACGGTTTCTGAGGTCATAATGCAAGCTGTTCCTAAAGGCCCGAACCGGCACACCTGGCCAAAGACGCCCGCCAAAACGGTTTCTGAGGTCATAATGCAAGCTGTTCCTAAAGGCCCGAACCGGCACACCTGGCCAAAGACGCCCGCCAAGACGGTTTCTGAGGTCATAATGCAAGCTGTTCCTAAAGGCCCGAGCCGGCACACCTGGCCAAAGACGCCCGTCTAGACGGTTTCTAAGGTCATAATGCAAGCTGTTCCTAAAGGCCCGAACCGGCACACCTGGCCAAAGACACCCGCCAAGACGGTTTCTGAGGTCATAATGCAAGCTGTTCCTAAAGGCCCGAGCCGGCACACCTGGCCAAAGACACCCGCCAAGACGGTTTCTGAGGTCATAATGCAAGCTGTTCCTAAAGGCCCGAGCCGGCACACCTGGCCAAAGACACCCGCCAAGACGGTTTCTGAGGTCATAATGCAAGCTGTTCCTAAAGGCCCGAACCGGCACACCTGGCCAAAGACACCCGCCAAGACGGTTTCTGAGGTCATAATGCAAGCTGTTCCTAAAGGCCCGAGCCGGCACACCTGGCCAAAGACGCCCGCCAAGACGGTTTCTGAGGTCATAATGCAAGCTGTTCCTAAAGGCCCGAACCGGCACACCTGGCCAAAGACACCCGCCAAGACGGTTTCTGAGGTCATAATGCAAGCTGTTCCTAAAGGCCCGAACCGGCACACCTGGCCAAAGACACCCGCCAAGACGGTTTCTGAGGTCATAATGCAAGCTGTTCCTAAAGGCCCGAGCCGGCACACCTGGCCAAAGACACCCGCCAAGACGGTTTCTGAGGTCATAATGCGAGCTGTTCCTAAAGGCCCGAACCGGCACACCTGGCCAAAGACACCCGCCAAGACGGTTTCTGAGGTCATAATGCAAGCTGTTCCTAAAGGCCCGAACCGGCACACCTGGCCAAAGACACCCGCCAAGACGGTTTCTGAGGTCATAATGCAAGCTGTTCCTAAAGGCCCGAGCCGGCACACCTGGCCAAAGACACCCGCCAAGACGGTTTCTGAGGTCATAATGCAAGCTGTTCCTAAAGGCCCGAGCCGGCACACCTGGCCAAAGACGCCCGCCAAGACGGTTTCTGAGGTCATAATGCAAGCTGTTCCTAAAGGCCCGAACCGGCACACCTGGCCAAAGACACCCGCCAAGACGGTTTCTGAGGTCATAATGCGAGCTGTTCCTAAAGGCCCGAACCGGCACACCTGGCCAAAGACACCCGCCAAGACGGTTTCTTTCTGAGGTCATAATGCAAGCTGTTCCTAAAGGCCCGAACCGGCACACCTGGCCAAAGACACCCGCCAAGACGGTTTCTGAGGTCATAATGCAAGCTGTTCCTAAAGGCCCGAGCCGGCACACCTGGCCAAAGACACCCGCCAAGACGGTTTCTGAGGTCATAATGCAAGCTGTTCCTAAAGGCCCGAACCGGCACACCTGGCCAAAGACACCCGTCTAGACGGTTTCTAAGGTCATAATGCAAGCTGTTCCTAAAGGCCCGAACCGGCACACCTGGCCAAAGACACCCGCCAAGACGGTTTCTGAGGTCATAATGCAAGCTGTTCCTAAAGGCCCGAGCCGGCACACCTGGCCAAAGACACCCGCCAAGACGGTTTCTGAGGTCATAATGCAAGCTGTTCCTAAAGGCCCGAGCCGGCACACCTGGCCAAAGACACCCGCCAAGACGGTTTCTGAGGTCATAATGCAAGCTGTTCCTAAAGGCCCGAACCGGCACACCTGGCCAAAGACACCCGCCAAGACGGTTTCTGAGGTCATAATGCAAGCTGTTCCTAAAGGCCCGAGCCGGCACACCTGGCCAAAGACGCCCGCCAAGACGGTTTCTGAGGTCATAATGCAAGCTGTTCCTAAAGGCCCGAACCGGCACACCTGGCCAAAGACACCCGCCAAGACGGTTTCTGAGGTCATAATGCAAGCTGTTCCTAAAGGCCCGAACCGGCACACCTGGCCAAAGACACCCGCCAAGACGGTTTCTGAGGTCATAATGCAAGCTGTTCCTAAAGGCCCGAGCCGGCACACCTGGCCAAAGACACCCGCCAAGACGGTTTCTGAGGTCATAATGCGAGCTGTTCCTAAAGGCCCGAACCGGCACACCTGGCCAAAGACACCCGCCAAGACGGTTTCTGAGGTCATAATGCAAGCTGTTCCTAAAGGCCCGAACCGGCACACCTGGCCAAAGACACCCGCCAAGACGGTTTCTGAGGTCATAATGCAAGCTGTTCCTAAAGGCCCGAGCCGGCACACCTGGCCAAAGACACCCGCCAAGACGGTTTCTGAGGTCATAATGCAAGCTGTTCCTAAAGGCCCGAGCCGGCACACCTGGCCAAAGACGCCCGCCAAGACGGTTTCTGAGGTCATAATGCAAGCTGTTCCTAAAGGCCCGAACCGGCACACCTGGCCAAAGACACCCGCCAAGACGGTTTCTGAGGTCATAATGCGAGCTGTTCCTAAAGGCCCGAACCGGCACACCTGGCCAAAGACACCCGCCAAGACGGTTTCTTTCTGAGGTCATAATGCAAGCTGTTCCTAAAGGCCCGAACCGGCACACCTGGCCAAAGACACCCGCCAAGACGGTTTCTGAGGTCATAATGCAAGCTGTTCCTAAAGGCCCGAGCCGGCACACCTGGCCAAAGACACCCGCCAAGACGGTTTCTGAGGTCATAATGCAAGCTGTTCCTAAAGGCCCGAACCGGCACACCTGGCCAAAGACACCCGCCAAGACGGTTTCTGAGGTCATAATGCAAGCTGTTCCTAAAGGCCCGAGCCGGCACACCTGGCCAAAGACACCCGCCAAGACGGTTTCTGAGGTCATAATGCAAGCTGTTCCTAAAGGCCCGAGCCGGCACACCTGGCCAAAGACACCCGCCAAGACGGTTTCTGAGGTCATAATGCAAGCTGTTCCTAAAGGCCCGAACCGGCACACCTGGCCAAAGACGCCCGCCAATACGGTTTCTGAGGTCATAATGCAAGCTGTTCCTAAAGGCCCGAACCGGCACACCTGGCCAAAGACGCCCGCCAAGACGGTTTCTGAGGTCATAATGCAAGCTGTTCCTAAAGGCCCGAGCCGGCACACCTGGCCAAAGACGCCCGCCAAGACGGTTTCTAAGGTCATAATGCAAGCTGTTCCTAAAGGCCCGAACCGGCACACCTGGCCAAAGACACCCGCCAAGACGGTTTCTGAGGTCATAATGCAAGCTGTTCCTAAAGGCCCGAGCCGGCACACCTGGCCAAAGACACCCGCCAAGACGGTTTCTGAGGTCATAATGCAAGCTGTTCCTAAAGGCCCGAACCGGCACACCTGGCCAAAGACACCAGCCAAGACGGTTTCTGAGTTCATATTGCAAGCTGTTCCTAAAGGCCCGAGCCGGCACACCTGGCCAAAGACACCCGCCAACACGGTTCCTGAGGTCATAATGCATGCTGTTCCTAAAGGCCCGAACCGGCACACCTGGCCAAAGACGCCCGCCAAGACGGTTTCTAAGGTCATAATGCAAGCTGTTCCTAAAGGCCCGAACCGGCACACCTGGCCAAAGACGCCCGCCAAAACGGTTTCTGAGGTCATAATGCAAGCTGTTCCTAAAGGCCCGAACCGGCACACCTGGCCAAAGACACCCGCCAAGACGGTTTCTAAGGTCATAATGCAAGCTGTTCCTAAAGGCCCGAACCGGCACACCTGGCCAAAGACGCCCGCCAAAACGGTTTCTGAGGTCATAATGCAAGCTGTTCCTAAAGGCCCGAACCGGCACACCTGGCCAAAGACGCCCGCCAAGACGGTTTCTGAGGTCATAATGCAAGCTGTTCCTAAAGGCCCGAGCCGGCACACCTGGCCAAAGACGCCCGTCTAGACATTTTTCCACAAAAGCCCACCTCGACGAAGGAATACTATTCCATGACCACTGCACTGAGTCCCTCCAGCGTTCTCTCGATATATCCATCGTATTGCCCTCGATTTCCTCCCCACTTCGGTGTTCTTCCAGTCGTTGGAATTCGGCTGTCATCGAGAAGTACTCATGGAGGGGTGCGTGCCGTAGGCTGAAAAGGTGAAAGTTAAAGGAATTGAGAAAAAAACCAAAAAAAATGGCGCAAATGTTTAAAAACGCCTCGATTTTTAAACAAAATCCTCATGACTCGAACTCGACAAAAGAATGATCATTCAGACTGAATCCCGTTACCAATGGAATCGGTTGCAGTGATTAGCGCAAATGAAGCAGGGCTTCTATTGGTTTTTCGCCGCCGTCTTTTTTCCTGCATCTCTCACAGCCGGTAGTGGTGCAGCGCTGCTCTCTCTCTCTCACCTATTTTTCCTAATTTTTTTCGCCGCTACAGCTCCCGACAGCAGCACTCATTCCAAACGCTCACCTCTTCCCTTACATCAACTCCTTTCTGGAATTCATCAATCCGCGTGGGACATCGAATCGCCTCGTTTTGTCGCAAACGTTTCGAGCGGATCTGAAAACGAAATTATTACTATGGTAAGTGGGTGGAAATAAAGAATAATCACGATGAAAGATGAAACATTTCAGTTAATTTCGTACACATTATTCTAATAAATCCCAAAATTTTCAAAATATTATTATTCTCTACCGGCGCACACCCCCATTTTTTATGACAGTGTTCAAAATTGAACGCAGTATTGAAATAGGATTGGGAGTGACCGTCGCATGGAGGCGGGAAAGCTGTTCCAAATACATTGAATGGAAAAAATATCAAATTTTATGAAAAAGTTGTTTTTGAACCGCCGCGTAATCAAAGTAAATAGAACTGAAACCACGCCTTGCAGAAGAAATACTGAGGGAGAGTGGACATTCTCTGGGTTCACAAGGCGCTATTTTGGCGGGCCGTTGAAAAAATTTCTGACTATAATAAATCGACTATCTATGTGTCTGCAAGTATATAATATAGGTTACAGATCAAACTGGATTGGAGACTATGATGAACGTAAACTATGATGAACTCTGATGAACGTTTTTCGGCGAGAAAATACAAAAAGTTAAAATCTACCAGAACCGAGGAAAACTGTGTGGAAAATTGAGAGACTTGGAGAATAAGTGACATTTTTCAAGGGGATTTCGATCGATGGAGAGCAATTGTAAGAACTGCACCGAGCTAATAAAACTTTATTCCTTTAAATTTGCGAAAAAGAGAACATTCAGTGAATCTCAACAAGAAAACCTACGAAAAACCAGACTTCAAAAGTAGGTGCTACTTCTCCTAAGAACTATACGAATAAGAACTGTGATGCTTAAGAACTGGCTTAGCAGAAAAACTGCGCGAAGATGAACTATGTTATTGCTTTGATTGATTAGATTGACATCAAAATTGACTGAAAAAAAGGAGAACGAGTGATGAGACGTCGAAATGAGAGAGTAATCAATAAGTCCCAACAAGAAAAACTACAAAACACTAAACTTCGAAGAAGATTTAGAGCGAACGACTTCAAAACTAATTGACTTTAGTAAATAATCAGAGAGAGTACGAAAGAATAGAAGAAAAAATGAGCGGAGAGTTTAGAAAATGAGCAAAAAAAAGTTAAATTTCCAAAGAAATGATGACAATTCAGATTTTCGATTATATTCTATTAGCGGCCCACCCCTTCTTACAACTGCGCCCCACCGCAAACGAGAGAGTATCGGCGAGAGACGCAGAGTTTTGTTGTGGCGCGAAAAAGATTTTCACCATTTTTGATCTATTTTCCATAATTTCCAAAAAAAATTTAAAACAACTTGTGAAAATAGATCAAAAATGGTGAAAATCTGTTTCGCGCGAGAAAATACTCTGCGTCTCTCGTCGATACTCTCTCGTTTGAGGTGGGGCGCGGTTGTAACTTAAATGCTCGGCTAATAGCACAGATGATGAAATAATTGCGAAAATAAATCGATAACAGATGAAATAGAAGAAAAATCCGATTAAAAAACAGATTTTTTAGTGAAAAAACTAGGAGAAACTGTCGAAAAATCAAACTTTTCGTGATTTTTCCGCTGCTTATGAAAAAATGCGGACAATACACAAAGTCTGACGACCGAGGTATTTCTAGGTAAAAATCACCGATTTTCAAAGCAAAATGACGCTTAAACTGTAGAAAAACTGCTAAAAATCAGTTCTTGGCCAAAAAACTCATTAAAAAGGGAGAAAAAACGAGGAAAACGCTCAAATTGGCGACAAATTGATTTTTCAACAATTTTAAGCTCGAATGATGAAATCTCAGACAAATTTTTGTGGAAATAGGTGAAAAAAAGAAGTAAAAACTATATTTTTAAGCAAAAACCTAACAAAAACAGTAGAAAAATCGATTTTTCGTCAAAAAAACACAAGAAAAATCGATTCAAATGGTCCGAAAAACACATTTCCCGCCAAAATGGGGTACGGTAAGTTTAAAGGCGCATGACGATATATTTTGTGTTGGGCCTCGCAGCGATATTGCAATTATTTCTTTAATTCGAATCTTGGAGATTTTAAGTCTTGTTTTCAGCAATTATATATGAATTTTATTGCAATTTCCGAACATTTTATAATATTTAATCGAAAAGCGGTGTTTTCGATGAAAAATCCAGAAAAAATCGTCGAAAAACACATTTTTATCGACTTTCTCGCCGATTTTGTTCAAATGCACCGCCTTTTTCGCATTCCGCATTTTTACGTTACGGTGTTTGCGGACCATACACAAAACCTGACGACGGCGGTATTCTCAGGTAAATATAACTAGAGTAACGTGTCGATCGCTATGATCATCGATAGAGTCGACGATAATCGAGAAAATCATTTCGATTTGATCAAAATTTTGTTTAGTCGATGACCAGAAAATGAATCGAGACTCGACGATAATCAAAAAGTCATGATTATCATCTCAAAATTATCGATGACTATCGACGATCATGATCACTCATGATTATCGATAATTTATCGACCGGCGATTATCGATAGTCGGTCGACGATTATCGATAATCGTCGATCGTCGCGGCGATCGGCGATTATCGACGATTAATCGTCGATAATCGTCGATAATGAGAAAAATTAAAAGGCACCGGAAATGGCTTTGAAATACTCAAACTGGTAAAAAATAGTGTTTTGATAGTCTAGTAAGAGTCCTCTATTGATTCCATTAAAAAATATTTGAAAAAATTGAAAAATTGTTTTTTCAAAATTTTCAAAAAATAAAGAAAAAATTTTTTGCTTAAAAAATTTTTTTCTTGGTATAAATTGATAGTGGGTCTTCAGAAGTCAATGAAAACACCAATTTTGACCAGTTTGAGCCATTCAAAGCCATTTCCGGAGCCTTTAATTTTTCTCATTATCGACGATTATCGACGATTAATCGTCGATAATCGCCGATCGCCGCGACGATCGACGATTATCGATAATCGTCGACCGACTATCGATAATCGCCGGTCGATAAATTATCGATAATCATGAGTGATCATGATCGTCGATAGTCATCGATAATTTTGAGATGATAATCATGACTTTTTGATTATCGTCGAGTCTCGATTCATTTTCTGGTCATCGACTCGACCACCTATCGATTGTGTTCCTTTGACTATCGATTCAAAAATCATCGAAAATTCGGTCGACACGTTACTCTAAATATAACCGATTTTTATAGCAAAATGAGGCTGAAAATGTAGAAAAACTGCTAAAAATCAGTTTTTAGCAAAAGAATTCACTAAAAAGCAGAAAAAAACTAGAAAAAGCGAGGAAAGCACTCCAAAACTTGACACACTTTTCGAAAATCCACGTGGCACCGTTTTTCAAACATTTCTAGGGCAATAAAACCTAATTTTAGCATAAAAACGCGCTGAATAGTGGTGAAAATCGATTTATACACAGATGAGAACTTGAAAAATACCAATATACACGTTTCAAAACGTAAAATACACATAGAATACAAGAATAGTCAATAGAACTTCGAAAATCCAAATCGAATGCTCTGGAACTCGCTCAAAAACGGGCGGCGCATGGAATCGGTCATGAAGATGCTGGAGGAGACGGAGAAAGCGTCGGCGCCACGTGTCCTGGAAAAAATTTGAAGGTTTTTAGGCTGAAACTTCACCATACCCGAATATCTATCTTGAGAATATCGGCGATTTGCTGAAAAGTCTTCAAAACGCTCTCTTCTTCACGAACTTTCTCCTCTAATTGTAGAATTCTCTCTCTAGCTTCCGCAATTTTTGTCTCGTAATCCTCGTCATTCTTCCGGATGCATTTCTCCGCTTTTTTCGCAATTTCCAGCTCTTTTTCCGTCTTTTTCAGTGATTTCCTCAATTGATTCGCGATGTCGAACATGCGCTCCGGTTCATTTACGTACCCAACTATAATCTGTGCGAAATCTATCACAAAACCTCCTTCTTCGTTCATTTGGACGTTTTTCTGCAAAAAAAATGATGATCACAAGCTACGAAACCTTATTTTAGGTGATTTTCTTGGATTTTCAGCAGTTTTAGTACGTTTTAAACCTTAAAACCAACTCAAAATCGTCTAAAAATCCCTGAAAACCGTCAAAAACTATACCTAAACTACTGTAAGCGATTTGGTGCATTGGCGCGTGGCGGTGTTTGCGGACTTGGCAGAAAATCCACGTGGCACCGTTTTTCAAACATTTTTAGGGCGGAAAACCCAAATTTTTCACATAAAAACACGCTGAAAAGTGGTGAAAATTGATTTATACACAGATGAGAATTCGCAAAATACAAATATACACATTTCAAAACGTAAAATACACATAGAATACAAGAATAGTCAATAAAACTTCGAAAAACCAAATGGAATTCTCCGGAATTGGCACAAAAACGCGCGGCTGATGGAATCGGTCATGAAGATGTTGGAGGAGACGGAGAAAGCTTCGGCGCCACGTGTCCTGGAAAAAATCAAGGTTTTCAGACTGAACATTTAAAAAATCCTTTCTACCTCAATGTCGATCTTGAGAAAATCGGCAATTTGCTGAACTAAATTCACAAATAACTCTTCTTCTCGAACTTTCTTCTCTAACTCCTGAATTTTCTCTCTGGCTTCCGCAATTTTCGCCGCATAATCCTCAATATTCCACTGATGGGATTCGATGTGTTTCTTCGTTTTTCTCGCATTTTCCAGCTCTTTTTCCGCCGTTTTCAGGTATTTTCTATGATGCTTCGCGACCTCAAACAAGAGTTCCGGTTGATTCACATATCTGGCTGCGAAACGTCTTATATTGATCTCTCCTTCGTTCATTTGGGCGTTTTTCTGCAAATCAGGATACTGTAACCAACTTCGGTGCATTTGCTCGTGGCGGTGTTTGCGGACTTTACGAAAAATTCAAAACTCCTAGCGATTTCAACGCATATTAGGGCTGAAAAAAAATGAAAGAAGACATCAAATATATTATTAAAGCGGAATAAATCGAAATAAACCGTAAAAATCGATAATCAATTACAGAATTTCAGCTCAAAATGGTACATGAAGGTTCAAGTTACATGGTGTGGTTAAAACGTTGAATTTGATCAAATTAGTAGAAAAAATAGGCGATTATTAGGATAATGAGGGTAAAAATGATGATTTTGATGGCATTCTTTTTGTTTCGAAGCGTTGGAATCCGGCGACGGTAGTGCTGGAATTTCGAGCGCCACGTGTTCTGGAAAAATCGATTTTTTCCAGATTTTAGATGAATTACAGTGATTTTAATCGAATTTTGGTGATTTTTCTGAATATGTCGTTAATTTTCACCTCCAAATCGATTCCTTTCTGCTCTGCGATCGCCAAAAGGAACTCCAGCGCCGCCTGTGCCAGCCGGACGTCCCGATCGA
The DNA here is from genome assembly GCA_002259235.3 of Caenorhabditis latens. Taxonomy (NCBI): domain Eukaryota; kingdom Metazoa; phylum Nematoda; class Chromadorea; order Rhabditida; family Rhabditidae; genus Caenorhabditis; species Caenorhabditis latens. Next base: position 1,379,883 of record CM056093.1, read on the forward strand.
ATTGCTCGGTGATTTTCCGGAATTTATCGATTTTCAGCTTGCTCTCCGTGATTTTTTCGATTTGCTTCTGATATTTCAGCGAAAGCGCCGCCCGTTTCTGCTTTTCCGTCAACTCGGCTCTCGCTTTCTTCACTGATAGGCGCAGTGATTCGGGAAGGATTCGTCGGACGAGGAGTTGAATTGCGGCGGCGGTTTCGATGTCGGACATGTTAATTCTGCAACAAAAAACTGAAAAACGAGAAAAAATCAAGAAAAACGCCGAAAATCGGTGAAAAACGACAGGAGAAAGCTGAGAAAATTTCAAAAACAAGGATGACTGAAGTACGGTAAGCGATTCTGTGCAATGTTTGCGTGACGGTGTTTGCGGACTTTTCGAAAATCCACGTGGCATCGGTTTTTAGTCGATTTTCAGCCGATTATCAGCGTTTTCAGTCATTTTTCAGTTGTTTTTATTAATTTTTTGGTGTTTTTCGATGAAAAGCACTATAAAATTCACTGAAATCGGCTCTAAACCGTCTAAAATCACAGAAAAGTCACTGAAAACCTGTTTTAGCTGTTTCTGGTTAATTTCATCGATGTTTCAACTGCTTTTATGACATTTTCAATTTCAAAATCTCTTTTAAAACACAAAAAACGTCTAAAAATCACTAAAAATCGCCAAAAAGCATACCCAAAAGTACGGTAAGCGATTTGGTGTATTTGCGCGTGACGGTGTTTGCGGACTTTTCGAAAATCCACGTGGCATTGAGTTTCAGCCGATTTTTCTTTTTTAAGCAGTAAAAAACAATAAAACCCCAAATAAGTGCATTCATTTACAAAGTCTCTTTTTTTGGTAGATAAATAGAACAAAATGAATAAAATATATATGAAATTTTCGCGAAAAGATCAATAAAACATGTGGAAATCGAGAAAAAATGGAATAAATTAGGCGATAGTGTTGGCGAGCGAGAAGAAGAGCACCTCCTTCTTTCCCTTCAGTTGACGTGTCTGGTGGGGTTCGATCGCTTTGAGAATCGTGGCGAGTCGGGTGACCATTTCCGATTTGCTCATATCTCCACATTTTCCGTTCATTTTGTGAAGAAGTTCCTGGAAAATATCGATTTTTTCGGGTAAAATCACTTTTTTCACAATTTTTACCTTTGTAGTATGCGGTTTTCTTCTCAAATACCGCCGAACCGTCTCCTCATTCAATCCCTCCTCAAACTTCGTCGCTGGCTTCGCTTTCTTCGCATCACTCGGCCCGACGCCATCAGTTTTCACTCCAGAATCCCCCTCGAGGGGTCGTTTCTTTGCTCCGCCTCCTCCAGCCGCCTCCGCATTCTTATTCGCCTTCAAAAACACGACGGATTCAATCTTTTCCGTATCCGGATCATCTGAATCCGATCCAGATGAATCTCGCTCCTCGACGTCGTTTCCCTTCTTCTTATCATCTGGTTTCAGAAGTTTCTTCGCCAAATCATCGTCAGATTCATCTGAATCCGTCTCGAAGAGCTTTCGGGCACCCTCTTCTTCGGCCACGCCCACTAGTTGCTTCTCGATTTTCTCATCAGATGGCACTTGTTCACGGCTGAAAATTTCACGATTAGGCCACGCCCCTTTTTGGGTCAAAAAACTCACTCTGAATCGGTTCCACTGTCGGATATGTAGTCGTACTCGCGTCCCTCGTCCTCTCCGTCAGATGATTCGTATTCTGGAAGAGAATATATGAGAGTCTGGGGTACCGTTGGCGCGTTTTTGCCTTTTTTTTCTTTATTCACAAAAAACCGCTGAAACGTGGGCGGGGCTTACAGTGGGCGTGGCCTAAAAGTGGGCGGAGCTTTAAAGCCTACACTCGTTTCTAACCCTTTTTTTTCCATTTTTAAGAAAAAACGGCTGGAAAGTGGGCGGGGCTTAAGTCATTTTGCCTCTTCTTGATCGAAAAACCTCTCGAAGTAGTCTCCAGAAAATGAAAATGGGCGGAGCCACGTGTTTTTGCCCGTTTTTCATCAAAAAGGCAAAAAATTCGTTAAAATTACCGGATTTCTGACTGAAAACTGTCTGAAAAACTCCAGGGCTTTCTAACGCGTTTTTGCCTATTTTCTAATTAAAAAACCTGCTGAAAAGTGGGCGTGGCTTAGAAGTGGGCGGAGCTTCAGAGCCTAATTTCGCTTTCTGGCGTGTTTTTGCCTGTTTTTCCATTTAAAAAACGCTCAAAATAACGTCAAAAAGGCTGAAATTTTCGAGATTTCCTTCTGAAAACTATCTGAAAAGTGGGCTAACTCACTGGCAACCTCATCACTATTCTCGACTCTCTGTCTCTTCTCCTTCGCCGGCTTCAAATTCTTCTTCTTCTTCTTATTCTTCGCATTCTTCTTCTCATCTCCACCGCCTTCTCCCTCATCGTCACCGTCATCTGAATCATCCGAACTCCCTTCGTCTTTGATCTTCAAAAGTCGTTTCTGTTGTTCCGTCATCTCCGAATCGTCCGTCGCATTCAGTTGATTCTGTATCGCCGCTTTCAGTGCGAACTGATTCATCACCTTGTTTCGTTGAGAGAATTGCTCCTCCGCCTGATCGATATCCAGCGTTTTATGAGTGATCGCTGGCAGGAATTTGTGCCATTCGTCCACTTTGTACGCCTGAATTTCAATTTCCTCATGAATTTCCTGGAAAATGAGAAGGGAGGGGCGATCAGGGGGTTTTTTAGATGGAAAATGTACATTTTTAACCAATTTTTGAGCCATTTTGAGTCTAAAACTGTAAAAATCGTCGACTTTTGGGAGAAAAAAGTCGAAAATGAAGGTGTTCTGTTTTCATTATAGACCCTCAACACAACAATCAATAGTTTATGGCCTATAATAGAACTGTTTCCTCTTTTTTTCCGAAAATTTATAGCTCTGGAAGCTCCGCCCACTTCTTCAAGTAGTTACGGTTTCAGAACGTCTTGGAGCGATTTTGAGCCGATTTCAACCATTTTTCCGTGGATTTTCGGCTAAAAATTGAGGATTTAATCGATTTTAGGTCGATCTCCGCCAATTTTTGTCCGATTTGTCCTTGAGCCGGTTTCGGTGGTTTTGGGGCGATTTTTAGCCTACTTTTCACCGATTTTCAGTGAAAAAAAGAGAATTTTATCGTTTTTACGCTGATTTCAGACAATTTCAGCGGATTCTTGTGGTTTTCGGCCAAAATTTGAGGTTTTAACGATCACAAGAGGTTTTTTCAGTGGTTTTGAGACGGTTTTCAGTTTTCGAGGTTTCGAAATATCCAGTTTCGAAGTGACCCGGTTTCAGAGCGTACTGAAGCCCGTAGTGATGGTTTCAGGGCACTTTCCCGCGGATTTTCGGTCAAAAATTGAGGTTTTTATCGATTCTAAGTCGATTTCAGTCGATTATCGACCATTTTTCCCCAAAATTTTCTGGTTCCGAGGTGTCACGGTTTCAGAACGTCTTGATGCCACTTATGATGGTTTTGGGGCGGTTTTTAGCCGATTTCAACCAATTTTCAGCAGATTTTCGGCCAAAAATTGAGGTTTTTAACGATTCTGAGTCGATTTCAGTCAATTTTAGTCCGATTTGACTTTGAGCCGGTTTCGGTGGTTTAAAGGCGGTTTTAAGCTTATTTTTCGCCGATTTTCAAAGAAAAATCAAGACCTTAATCGTTTTTGAGCCAAATTTGACCAATTTTAAACGGATTTTCGGCCAAAACTGAAGATTTTAACGATTCAAAGTCCAATTTCCTACCTTAAACTCGCTGGACCCGGGCGGTTTCAAAAAAACCCAATAGTCGGCATGCTCATTGGCTCCGCCCTCCCGGATTCCCCGCATCTGTCGCTGTCGTCCTTCCGGTTCGGTGAACGTGAGTTTCCAGGGTTGATTGTCGAGTTTGTAGCTCTTCGACTGTCTACCGTACTTCTTTCGTCTCGCCTCTTCACGTGCCGCCTTACCGTATTCCGATCCTTCACCGTATTCTTGAACCGTCTGAGTCGATAGAATCACTCTCTGATTGTCTTCTCTCTCCATCGTCACTGCACTCTCTAACGTCCATTTCGATGTGTCCACTTTGTCCATTCCGTTGAACATCATCACTGAGTAACGGACGTTGTCGTTACTTTTCGCGACACGCACGTTGAAATCGTTTCGAGACGCGTCTTCTGGTTTTGACGTCATCTGGAAAATGCTGGAATTTGGGGAGGCTTTTGGAAGGAAATGAGACGAAAAATCGACGGAAAATTGAAGGAAAAAGTGAAAAATTCAACCGCGCTCTACCGAAACTGAAAAAAATAGTGTGTGAAATTGAGAGACTCAGAGAAAAAAAGACAAGGGAATTTCGGTGGAGCGCAGTTGTAAGAACTGCACCGAGCTAGTAGGCAAAAATCGATTAAAAACAGTGAAAATCTAGAAAAAATTAGCATTTCAGACAGCTTTTTGGGGAGAAATTGATGTTTTTGGATGAAAAATTATGATTTCTTTAGTCAAAAAAAGCTGAAAACGAGAATTTTTGTCGAAAAAACGCGATTTTGAAATCGTTTCGAGACACGTCTTCTGGTTTTGACGTCATCTGGAAAAGTGGGAATTTGGGGAGGGACTTGGAGGGAAATGAGACGAAAAATCGACGGAAAATTGAGAGAAAATGAACTAAAAATGAGCAAAAATAAGCATCTCAGACAGTTTTTAGCTAAAAATCGATTAAAAATCGTGAAATATGACGAAAATCGAGAAGAAATTCATGAATTGAGGGAGTTTGGGCTCAAATTCTTCAATTTTTAGGTTTTTCGAGTGATTTTCAGTGCCGAAAAGCTCAAAAACTGAAATTTCGGGCGATTTTTGACCGTAGAAGCTACAATTTCCAAGAATTTTCACATTGAGTAAGCCTTTTTCAGATTTTGTATAACAAAAGTCGATTAAAAATGATAGAAAATAAAAAATGAAAAAATCACTGAAAATGAACAATTTTGTCAAAAAAAACGCGTATTTTTCAAAAAGAAAAGACGGAAAACCAAGAATTTCATACAGAATCGCAATTTTTTTTATCAAAAAATGGAAAAAAGTCAGATTTTGAGTAAAATCTTTAAAAACTTGAACTTAGAAGAGCTTCAAATGCAGTTTTTCACCGATTTTCAGTTGTAATTGGGCAAAAAACATTTGGAACTATGGATTTTTGACTGTTTTTAGCCAAAAATCGAGCCTTAACTCAAGATTTTCATCATTTGAAGTGGTTTTCGGACCAAAAATATAGAAAAACACCGAAATTCAGAAATTTGCATAAAAAATCATGTTTTCAGTGCAGAAAAGTTATAAAACTGCGTTTCCAGTGTAAAAATTGGATTTTTTCATGAAAAATCGACATTTCCAGCCGAAAAACTATCTGAAAAATCATATTTTCCAATTCGAAAAACTCTGAAAAACCAGTTTTTAACTGAAAATCAACAAAAATAAGCCAAGAAAGGTATCAAAATGATCGAAAATTTGCATTTTCAAACATAAAAATCACGAAAATCATCAATTTTCTATAAAAAAATATGAAAAACCTTTATAAAACTCTCCTAAACTACCAAATCCTAACCGAGAAAAAGCGCTTAAAAACGGGGAAAAAAACTGAAAAATCAATAGAATAAAAACAAAAAAGGAAGCCTAACAAAAAGAGGAAAATACACGTAAAACGAGAAAAAAAAGAATTTAGAAGAGATTCAGAAGAGATTTCCGATTTTGAGCTTGATATTTCAGCACTTTCATCTCGATCACATTCGCAATCTCCTCGGCTTTTCGATTCTGACCGTAGTAATCGTGGAATTGACCATCCGGATCTGGAAAAATGGGGAAATTGAGTGAAAAATTGGATTTCTGAGCCGAAATTTGATAATTTTCGAGGTTTCTGGTATGAAAATCACCAAATTTCAGCTAGAAATCGTATTTTTCGCAGCTAAAAACTACTTTTTTATTCAAAAAATCGGAAAATTATCGATTTTTGAGCGCAAAAACTGATTTTTCAACCAATTTCTCTCTTACTGACACCAAAAACATGGAAAAGTATCAATTTTTAGGGGGACACTGATAGTTTTCCAAGTTTTTGCAGTCAGGAAGAGAAAAATCGGTTGAAAAATCAGTTTTCCGACTCAAAAAGCGATAAGTTTTTGAACGAAAAAGTAGTTTTTAGCAGCAGAAATGTGATTTTGAACTGAATTTTCGAGATTTTTCGGATAAAAAATGTAGAAAAGTACGATTTTTGAGCCAAAAATTGATAGTTTTTGAAACTTCTGGTGTCAAAATCAGTTTTTCGGCCCTACGCTTCGAAATTGTCATTTTTAAAAAGTCATGAATTGAGCCTAATTCTACAACTTTTTGAGTTTTTAGAGCAATTTCCAGTGTCAAAAAGCTCAAAAACTGAGATTTGGGACAATTTTTGAACTCAGAAGGCCTTTGTCAGGGTATTTCAGGTTTAGCTAGTCAACAAGCGCTCATAATGACAAAAATATAGAAATACGGGTATTTTTCTGTTTTCAGCACTAAAAACCCACTTTCTGGCTCCAAATTTATGAATTTCAGCAATTTTTCGCACGAAAACTCACGAATCAAGTACATAATCCCAGTAAAAACTCCTAAAATACCATGTTTATACTCAGAAAGTCAAAAATTGAGCGATTTTTCCAGTTTTTTGAACGAAAAATCAGAATTTTCAGTGCTAAAGAGCTCAAAACTGTGAATAACTAAGTTTGAGTTCAAAAACCTCAACTTCCGGGTTTAAAACTCAAATTTTAGGGTTTTCAACTAAAAAATCCCGATTTTCAACTCAAAATCGTTCGTTTTCATCAATTTTTTATATTTTCCAGACTGTTTTTCCCCGATTTTTCGCTCAAAAACTCACCAATCAAGTACATAATCACAGTATGATCAACAATATAATCATCCTCCTGCTTCGACGTGCGGGGTCCTTGACTATGATAGACACGGAACGTCTTCGCCACCTTATTCACTTGTTCCTGACTGCCAGTGAACCCTTTCAGCTTATCCGAAAACTCGCTACAGTACTCTTTGACCCGTTCCACCGAATCTCTCTCGGGGTCCACTGAAATGAAGACGGGAACGATGGGCGGTGCGTTCTTTTTCGCCTCAATAAGCTCCACTACTTTCACCATCTTCTCAATCTCATCTGGACAAATATCCGGGCAATTCGTGAATCCGAAATACATCAGAAGCCAATTTCCCCTCAATTCCTCCGATCCCTCCAGCTTTCCGCTCGTATTAATCAGCTCCCATTCTCCACCGATTCTCGCCTTTCCAGCTGTCTGTTTTCTATGCTTTTCTCGCTCTTCTAGCCTTATTTTTTTGATATAAAACAGAGCGGCTAGACAACTTCCACCGACTGCAAACGTCCCCAGCACAGTTTTCCAGTTGAAAATACTGCTACGTTTAAACGCCTCCTGCTCCGCTTGTTTTCGGAAATTCATGAAATTTTTATCGATTTTTCCAGTTGGTGTGGCGTCTTGAAGCTTCTCGTTGAGCGATTCCGTCTCTTTTATTCCAGTTTTCAAGATTTCATTCAGCTTTTTCAGATCTTTCTGCAAATCCGTCTCCAAATCGTCGCTAAAAATGATTTTCAAGGCTTTTTTTCCATAAATTTCAGCAATTACCCCTTCTTTTTATCGGAAAATCGTGCAGCGGACGCCAGTGACCATACTGACTTGGTGTTTTTGCAGAGATTCGCCGAGGAGCACACCAGCGACACCGTTCGCAACATTTTTCTGGAAAAATTTAGAGATTTTTTGTGAAAATCGAGAAAAATCAAGTGGAAAGTGATGAACATTCACAATATAAGTACAAAAATCCATTAGAAATCACTAAAAACTGTTGAAAAAACCACGATTTTTTACGAAAAAAAATCGACAGCTTTTTCGTATCAAAAACATCAATTTTCCAGTCCAAAACTATGTAAAATAGGATTTTCAGCAGATAAATCACTCTAAAACATCAAAAAACCTTCAAAAAATCCCTCAAATCCACTAAAAACCAACAAAAAACATGCAAAATCACGATAAAAATGTTATTCGAATCCCCGTAAATCCACACAATTTCGTCTCTTCGCCGCGAGACCTTTCCCGAGAGGAGTACACGGGCCTTGGTTTTCTAGTCCCGCGGACTCCAAGGCCACCGTAAATCCACACCGAATTTCTTTTTTATTTGTTTTTTCCGTTTTTTTCCCGATTTCTGTGTGTTTTTCGCCGATTTTCTTTGTTTTTTCAGTGTTTTCCTTCCAAAAACAAACAGTTTAGAGTATTTTCATCCCAATTTAATCGATTTATTCCATAAAAACATAGTTTTTCAAACCAAAAATTATTTAGCAACCATCTCATTAAAATGCTTGATCAAACTCTCCTTCGCCGACAGCACCGGCGCAATTCTCTGCAATTTCTGCGTATCCAACGCACAATTTCCCTTCGTCGCCAATAGCTGTTGAGCCCTCTCGGTTTCCACACCGATCGGTGTCGGATTCACCGCGTCATCCACGATTTCCTTGTAGATTTTGACGACTTCGTAGAGGGAAATCGGCTCCGGATTCACCAAATTCAACGTGCCGCCCGTTCGTTGCTCCATTAGGTTGCACATTGTGTTCATACAGTCGGGGAGGATGGTTAGGGACACCGGAATGTCGAAGAGCTCTTTGTATTTGATGATTTTAGAGAGCAAATTGCGTGGTTGCTCCAAATCTAGACTGAGTGGGAGCGTGATGCGGACGTTGAGGTTTTCCCAGCCCTGAAATACCGAAAAAATGAGTTTTTGGGTATTTTTTTGACAAAAAAACGTCAAAAATAGAGATTTTATGTTGTTCTGTGTGTCCGGATGTCCTCAGAAGACATACGGACATACAGATACACAAACAGACACTTTTTTCAAGATTTCAGTCCATCTGTGTGTCTGTTTGTCCGAAATCTGTGTGTCTGTGAATCTAGATGTCTCCCCTTGTGTTATCTGGGCATCCCAACACTAATTTAGGCTAATTTTCCCAATTTTTTGACGTTTTTTGTCCAAAATTGGCAATATTTTCAGCATTTTGGGTTTGAATCCCGATTTTTTGGACATCCGGACACACTGACACACAGAATTCCACCAATTTGTCTATCCGTTTGTGCAGATGTCCAATAAGACCATCTGGACATCCTGACACACAGACAGACTCAAGTTCCGGTCTTTCTGTGTGTCTGTCTCTCCGAATTTGCTAATATTTTGGTTTTTCTGTCTGTCTGTCTGTCGATCGGTTCGTCCAGATGTCCGTTTTCTGGACATCCGGACCCCCCGAACCGCCTAGAATTCTGGCTTCCGTCTGTCTGTAAATCCGTGAATCCAGATGTCCAAAAATCTGAAAAACGCGGACATCCGGACAAAAAGACATTCGCTTAGAGCTATGGCTCGTCTATCTGTCTGTCAGATCGTCCGGATGTCCAAAAAGCGGCTCTAACAGTCTACGATTTCTTGTCTGTCTGTCTGTAAATCCGTTAATCCAGATTTCCAAAAATGCGGACATCCGGACAAACAGACAGTAATCTATGACTATCTCTCTGTGTGTCTGTACATCCAGATGTCCAGAAATCCGATTTTCATCTGTCTGTCTATCCAACTATCCGGATGTCCACAGTCCTAGATTTCTGAGTAATCTGTCTGTCTATCTGTCAATCTGTCCGTCCAGATGTCCGCAGACAACTCACATTCTGATTGAAGTAGTTCATCTGTCGATCAGTGAACCCCTTCACCACCGAATACGCCGATCCAAAGAACGTTGGCTCGTCTGAAAATTACAATTTCAGAAAAATGGCAACACTTTTAGTATCCAATAAACCGGCATACCCTCCTCTTTGAATTCGTCGCCGCCAATCGGGTGTTCCTTATCATAAGCAAACATGTAACCAGTGCCAATGTACGTATAGTGCAGTCCGATTTTTCGACACATGTGCGCCAAAATTGTTGCGCTGAAAGTGAGAAAATTCGGATTTTTGGCGTTTTTACCGTCTAAATTGACGGTAAAATCTGTTTTTTGGCGTTTTTTAGCTTGAAAATCGTGTTTCCCGGCCAGTTTTCGACATTCCAGTAAGCTCCGCCCCCACTTCCAGACAAAGTGAGGCTCCACTTACCTATACATATTATCCCTGACATTGATGAAGACCTTGTCTGCTCCGCCCTCCAGGTACTCGATAGTGTTGCATCCTGGTCCATGGGTCCGTCCGGTGACACAGATCACATGGGTGACACCGAGTAGGGCGAGCTCTTTTTCGACCTGAAATTGGTTGGATAGTGGACATCTGGATAAAACGATAATGTGATAGACGGAACTCTCTGATCGGTCTGTCCTGTTGTCGGTTCGTCCGGAAATTCGAAAAAATTCGGACAAACAGACAGACTGATAGACAGAAATCCGAGATTTTCTATGGAATTCTATTTTTCACAAAATTAGCAACTTTCTGTCTGTGTGACCGTTGGTCCGGATGTCCAAAAAAGATGTGGAAGCGAAATTTTCCGTCTGTAACTCTGTTTGTCTTCAGAAAAACAGCTCTCTGGAAATCCGGACATTCGGACACACCGACAGACAAAACAATTTAAGTCTTACTGTCTATCTGCTCAAAAAAGTTGTCCTGGAAATCCGGACATCTGAACACCACGACAGAAACCGCTGATTTCAGTTCGGATCACCATCCGACTCTCTGTCTGTGCATCTATCTGTTCGGATGTCCGTTCCCTAGAATTCGGACATCCAGACGAACAGACAAGCCTAACGATCTGTCTGTAACCTATGAGGTGTCCAGTCTGTCTGTCTGTCTGTTCGGATGTCCTTTCTAACAGACATACATTCACCTATAGGTATGGCTCATCTGTCTGTGCGTTCATGAATCCAGATGTCCAGTGACTTCTGTACTCAGATTACTAGTCTGTCTGTCTTTCGGATTGTCCGGATGTCCTCAACTCTGCAAAGGAGCAATCTCTGTGTGTCTGTACATCCGGATTTCCGATTAAAGCTACTCTTTCGTCTGTCTGTCTATCCAACTATCCGGATGTCCACAGCACTACATTGCTGGGCAATCTGTCTATCTGTCTGTCCGGATGTCCTTTCTAACAGACATCCCAGTACTCACCTCCTCATCCTCATCGAATCCGACCTTCTTCTCCGCCAACACATACGGAATCTCTCTCGCTTTCAGCACATGCTGCAACTCCTGTCCAACATACCCCTTCCCTCCATATATCGCCACATGCATCTTCACGTGTTTCCGCTCCTTCAACGCCGACGCTACCGTAATCCGCATACCCTCGTCAAACGACGTAGAGGGCGTCCATCCCAACTCGTTTTGAGCCTTTTCTATACTAATAAAGTATCTCAAATCGTTATACGGACGGTCTGGAATCGACTTGTACCGCGGTGGCTCGTGAGCCCGCCCGAGTTGTCGATCCACTTCTTCTTGAATCGTTTTCGCCAAATCCGCCACATTCTTCTCGTAATAAGTCCCCAAATTATAAATCTCGTGGAGCCGCCCGTTCTCCGTGACCGCCTTCAACCCGGCACTGGCGTCATCCACGAATAGCCAAGATCTCAGTTGTTTGCCAGTACCCTGAATTGTGTACTCCCCGCGGGCTTTGGCTATCTCGATGAATCTCGGCACAACCTTGACGTCCCACTGATTCGGACCGTAGATATTATTCATACGGGCGGTCACGATGGGCAGGTTGTACTGACGCTGGTAAGCCCTGACGTACGCCTCACCGGCGATCTTGGTAGCGGCATACGGGTTACCGGGGAGCAACCTTGAATGCTCCACCTTCCCCTGCTCATCCGCCGACAGATCCGAGTCACCGTACACCTCGTCGGTACTGATATGAACGAATCGCTGAATTCGACCGTATTTTCGGACGGTGTCGAGGAATTGAATGAAGGAGAGCACGTTGTTCTGCACGGCTTCGGCGGTCTCGTTGTAGCAACGGGTCGAGGTACAGTCGGCCGCGAAATGGATTACGGTATCGATCTGGAATTGTGAAAATTGGGAGTTTTTTTCGCCGAAAATGCAGAAAAAGGTGTAAACTACGCCCATTTTTGAGCAGAAAATTGCCAAAATGTGACGTTTTTGTAGCTTACCGTAGGCCACGCCCACTTGAGCGGATTTTGAGCAAAAATCTGGAAAAAGTGGGCGGAGCCTATGGAAAATGCGGTTTTTTGTGTCTCGAAGGGTTTGTGCAAGAAGTGGTTTCTTCCTCTTTTTTCAAGAATTTCGAGGAAAACAAATCTTGCAAAAAAGCTAGGTCACGCCTACTTTTGCGATTTCACCGCATAGTTTATTCTATCTAAAAATTGTGGCAAATGCGCTCTAATGATAATCGATTATCAATAGACCGCGTTTAGTCACGCGTAGGCGGAAGCTATGCCCAAATTTTCAGCCTTGTAGGGGTAATGGCCTGGAATCCCAAACTAGGCCATCCCTCGATAGCACTCACCTCATTCTCCTCGAACACATTCAAAATCGCCGCCTCGTTCTTGATATCAGTGAGAACCAACTTGTATCTCGGCGACTGCCGCACCGACTCGTTCACATTCTGCGTATCACTATTCAGAATCAACTTGTCGATATTGACAAAGTTGCATGTCGGCCACGCGTCGTGAATGTAGTTGACAAAGTTCGAGCCGATGAATCCGCATCCGCCGGTGATCACCACGTTCTTCGGGGTGTAGGTGGGAGGAGAGGTCATACTGGAAATGGGAAGGATTTGGTGTTGAAATGGAGAAAATGAGAGAGATTTCGAGGTTATTAGCTTGGAAACTCGAATTTTCAAGTTCTGAGTGAGCAGATCGGTCAGAATTCTTGGAGTCAGATTATTGAGACTCGAGGCTTCTCTGAAACGCGAATTCTCGAATTCTACGCTGAAAATGGTTTTTTGAACATTTTGAGACACCGAATGTCATAAAAATCCCAAAGTCAGGATTTCAGGGAATCAGATGACTTAGAAATCAGAATCCTGATATTCTGAAGTCACAGATGGCCGAGATTCTGAGATTCTAGGTCATAGAATCAGAAATAGCGAGGTTCTACGTCAAAAAATGAGCTGAAACCCCGAATTTTGAGATTCCAGCCCAAGAATTGGCATAAAAATCCCAAAGTCATGATTCTAGGCTATAGAACTACCTGGAAATCTGAATTGTCAGATTCCAGAGAATAAGATGACCTAGAAATCAGAATTTCCAGAATCTGAAGTCACAGATAGCCTAGATTCTGAGATTCTAGCTACCTGCGAGGTTCTACGTCTCAAAATGAACTGAAACCTGGAATTTTGAGACTTTTGGCTGAAAATCCGAAAAAGACCCGGTTCTACGCTTGTAAAATCTCATTTTTTGAGATTCCCAGCTACCGGATTACCCAGAAACGGGGATTGGTGAAATTCCAACCCAAAAGGTAGCCCAAAATCTTGCAAAAAGAGATTCTAGACTAAAATTGTCTGAAAATCGCAAATGTTGAGATATTCATACCGAAAGACGGTGCTGAAATCTAATTTTCAGAATCAAAAGCTTCTAGAGATCTGAGAGGTCGACATTTTTGAAATTCTAGAACATAAAAACCCAGAATTTTCAAGTTCTAAGCTACCAAATGGCTGAAAATCCGGATACTCAGAATCTTGAGACTCTAGGATTCTCTGAAACCTGAGCTCTCGAAATCTAGGCTGAAAAACGGCATGGAGTTCTAATTTTTGAGAATTTAGGATAATAGATCTGGAATCTTGAAATTCATGGTGTCAGTTCATTTTGAGACGTAGAACCTCGCAATTTCCGATTCCCTCAGAATCTCGGTCATCTGCGACTTCAGAATCTCAGGATTCTGATTTCTAGGTCATCTGATTTCCTGGAATCTGACAATTCAGATTTCCAGGCAGTTAAAATCCCAGGAGCATAGTTTCTAAACGTCAGAATACAAAATTTGACCTAGAAACCCCCAAAAATGGCCTTAAAACCACAAGAAAACCGCAGAATTCTCACAGTAATGAATACAGGCGGTGTCGATGGATATATATGACACAGGCCGAGAGATCTAGGATACTGATAGTGAAGAGACGCCGAAAAGTGACTAGGTGAAGGTCATCTCGACCGACAAATCGATCAATTAGGGGAAAAAGGAGACGGAATAGGCGACACGTGGATAACAGTGGAACAAAGAACGAGAAGGACGGAAGATGATAAATAAACAAATAAATAAAAAGAGAACACACAAAAAGTGTGAATTGGAGTGGAGTGGTCATTGAACTAGGTGTTTGATCGAACTCTAGTTTAATTCGAATTCTATGTCCACTTGGGGGTGAATCACCTCGGTTAGGGTCACAATTTCAACAGTTTTTTGAAAAAGAAATGTTGAAATGACCGGAAATTACCCAAGTAGTGACCAATTATGTAATTCCACCGCCCTTTTCACTAGGTTGGAGAAGGTTACATGGTCATTTCGATGGTTTTCCCGCTGAAATCAGGTCTAGAATCAGGTCCTATTGGAATATCAGCGATTTGAGATTCTGAGAAACTCTGAAAATCCGACGATTCTAACATTCCTGGAATTCTGAAGATGCTGGTGTCCACTTGGGGGTGAATCACCCACGGTTAGGGTCACAATTTCAACAGTTTTCTGAAGGAGAATGTTGAAATTACCGTAAATTACGCAAGTAGTGACCAATTATGTAATTTCACCGCCCTATCAGTTAGGTTGTCATTTCGGTGAATTTCTGGTGATTTTTCCTGCCGAAATCAGGACTAAAATTCTGAGATTCTGGAGATTTCGGAAATTCTAACGTGGATTTGAGATCCTGAGAATCAGAAAATCCGACGATTCTAGATATCTTGGAGGTGAAATCACCCCGGTTAGGGGCTACCGGAATCACGATTTCGACAGTTTTTTGAAAAAGAAATGTTGAAATTACCGGAAATTACCCAAGTAGTGACCAATTATGTGATTCCACGGCCCTATCAGTTAGGTTGTCATTTCGCTGAACTGCTGGTGATCGCCAAAATCAGGTCCAGGAATTTCAGCGATTGAGATTCTGAGAATCTGAAAAGCTGAAGATTCTGAAGTTCTGAGATTCAGGAGATTTCGGAGACTCTAACGTGGATTTCAGAATCTGAACTTCGGGAAATCCTGAAATTCTGAAGACGCTGGTGTCCACTTGCGGTGAATCACTCACGGTTAGGTTCTACACGATTTCGACAGTTTTTTGAAAAGAAATGTTGAAATTACGGGAAATTACCCAACTAGCGACCAATTATGTAATTCCACCGCCCTTTTTACTATCAGTGAGGTTGGAGAAAGGTTACATGGTAATTTCGATGGTTTTCCCTCCGAAATCAGGTCTAGAATCAGGTCCTATTAGAATTTCAGTGATTCTGAGAAACTCTGAGATTCTGGAGATTTTGAAGATTTCGGAGATTCTAGAGAGGATTTGAGAATCTGAATGTCTGAAATTCTGAAGATTCGAGAAATCCTTCACTTGGGGTGAATCACCCGGTTAGGGTCTTCCGGTCGGTGTTGAAGAATCGAGATTTCGACAGTTTTTTGAAAAGAAATGTTGAAATTACGGGAAATTACCCAAGTAGTGACCAATTATGTAATTCCACCGCCCTTTTCACTATCAGTGAGGTTGGAGAAGATTACATGGTCAGTTTGATGGGTTTTCCCGCCGAAATCAGGTCTAGAATCAGGTCCTATTGGAATTTCAGTGATTTGAAATTCTGAGAGATTCTGAGATTCTGGAGATTTCGGAGATTCTAGAGAGGATTTGAGAATCTGAATGTCTGAAAATTTGAAGATTCTAGAAATCCTGAATTTCTGAAGATTCGAGAAATCCTCCACTTGGGGTGAATCACCCGGTTAGGGTCTTCCGGTCGGTGTTGAAGAATCGAGATTTCGACAGTTTTTTGAAGGAAAATGTTGAAATTACCGGAAATTACCCAAGTAGTGACCAATTATGTAATTCCACCGCCCTTTTTACTATCAGTTAGGTTGGAGAAGATTACATGGTCAGTTTGATGGGTTTTCCCGCCGAAATCAGGTCTAGAATTCTAGCGGAATTTCATGCGAGTTGAGATTCTGGAGACTTTTGAAGATTCTGAAAATTCTCAGATTCTGAAAATCTGAAAATTCTGAGAATCTGATATTCGGAAATTATGAGAATCAGAAAATCTGAGAATCTGAGAGTCTGAGATTCTAGAAATCCTGAAATCCTGAGATTCTTGAAATCATGAAATTCTGAGATTCGGAGATTCTGAATCTTCGTCCTCCTTGAAATAGACTTTTTTGAAGATTTTTGACTAAAAATCTGATAAAAACAATTCATTTTCCTGTCAGGACGGAATATCGGTGTGTCTGTCTGTCCGGATGTCCAAAAACTGGAATCCTCTTGAACACCTTTAGCAGATTTGTCTGTCTGTACCTCTAGTCTATCCGGATGTCTCCAATTCTCAATTTTTCCGAAAATCACGGCTAAACTATCCGATTTATCCAGATTATCCAAGCTTATATCAGTCTGTCTGTGATATATTCTGTTTATCCAATTGTGGCAAATGCGCTCTAATGATAATCTAGATTATCACTAGATTATCAATAGACCGCATTTAGCCACGCGTAGGCGAAAGCTATGCCCGAATTTTCAGTTTTTTCCGCTTTTCAAGCAGAAAAAGTGTGCATTCTGTTTCTAATTAGCACCCCTCCCAAACCCAACCAGCTGATCATTTGAGCAGCAAAAAGGAGGAACCTAAAGAGTTTCGAAAAAAGAAGAGTTTAGATGAGGAATTCTCGGGTTTCTTCACTCGTCTGACTCTCTTCGTCTCTCTCTCTCTCTATTTGTCCCCCTCTTTTCATCAGACACACACATTTTAATTCTCTCGAATTTTTCGTCCCGCACATTTAATAAGTTTGTTCGATGGGGAATTGGTCTTTAGGACCTAAAGTCAATAGAGAAAAGTTCGATTTTTGGAGAATTTTCGTCTTAAAAGTGACAGAAACTCTAAATTTGAGAGACTCTGGAGAAAGTGCGCTGTACTGAACAGCTGTACAGTGGAGCGCACTTGCATCCTTTACCTAAAAATCCTGAAGATCCGAGCTAATCCTGATTCATCATGAATCAAGTTTTGAGCGCATTGGCTTCATTTCCAGAATTCCAATTGAAATCTCCTTATTTTGTTCAGTAGAGCGCGTTTGCACTCCTCTAATCCAGTAGAGCGCATTTGCACTCTTCTAGTCCCATTTTGTCCAGTAGAGCGCATTTGCACTCTTCTAGCCCCATTTTGTCCACCAGAGCGCATTTGCACCCTTCTTGCCCCATTTTGTCCAGTAGAGCGCATTTGCACTCTTCTTGCCCCATTATAACCAGTAGAGCGCATTTGCACTCTTCTAGCTCCATTTCGTCCAGTAGAGCGCATTTTCACTCTTCTTGCCTATTTCGTTCAATAGAGCGCATCTGCACTCTTCTAGTCCCATTTTGTCCACTAGAGCGCATTTGCACTCCTCTAGTCCAGTAGAGCGCATTTGCACTCCTCTAGTCCAGTAGAGCGCATTTGCACTCTTCTAATACAGTAGAGCGCATTTGCGGTTTCCACCCATCGAATTTCAATGAAATGATACATATATTCATCATTTTATCACTTTCGTTCCCAGAGAATTTCCGGCTTCTTGTCGTGTTCTTTGGCTTCTTCTCTCCTCCCCAGAGCCCTCCTCACAGCTGGTCCTTCGCCTCAATAATTATGACGAACATTGAGTTTGTCAGAGGTTTGAGGGAGTTTCTCTCACCTGATGAGCCAAACAGCTGTTCACTGCTCTGAAAAGTAGTATACACATTCATGTGTTCTTTTGAGAGCAGAAAAGTTGGCTCTCAGTGTCCGGAAGTTTTGGAGCACCAGAATCTCAAATTAGCCACTTTTTAACCCGAAAAAAAAGGGAAGAATCGTTTTTTTGGCTCAAAAAGTGCACAGCTTTCTGAAGGAATGTCCGTGCCTCTGTCTGTCCAGATGTCCGAAAACTAGAATCCTCTTGACACCAGAGTAGCCACCTGCAGCAGATTTGTCTGTCTGTACCTCTACTCTATCCGGATGTCTCCAAACTCTGAAATTCAGAATTTGACCGAAAATCAGGGCTAAACTATCCGATTTATCTAGATTATCCAAGTCGGTCTGTGTTGGATTCTGTTCATCCAATTGTGGCAAATGCGCTCTAATGATAATCTAGTTTCACTAAATTATCAATAGACCGCGTTTAGCCACGCGTAGGCGGAAGCTATGCCCAAATTTTCCAGGTTGAGCTCAATTTTCTTTTTTTGAGCATAATCCCAAATAATCCAAACTCGCCTATTTTCGTCAATCCAATCCGGAAAATCATCGTCATTTCCTGCATCTAACAGATGACTTCCTATATGTTGGCTATTTTCTATCCCTTCTAATTTCTCACGAGATTTCCAGAAAAAGCCATACATTTCTGAAAATTTGGAAAAAAACGAAATTGAGACTTTTCTTGATTAAAAGTTCTCACAATTCCATAATTCTTGGAATGGCGTGTGTTCCAGAAATTCATCTCAATCCTATAAGATTCAATTCTATGAGATTGAGTTTGAAAGGATTCTGCTTTCAGAAGACCCGGTGGAATTCTGAAACCCTTAATCTCGATGACCTATCCTCTGAATCTCTGAAAATAGCTCAATAGGCATTTTCAGCACACATTTTCTTTTCTATTTCCCCGAGAAACAGAAATCAGAGAGCAGATTTCCAGGAAATGTGCCCCCTTCTCCGAAATAGGGTAACTACGCCTCCTGAAAAATGAGCTCAATTATACTCTCTTGCTCTCGTTTTTCAATGTGAGTATCGTGATTCGGCTCAATTCGCTCAAAAGAGCAGAAACGTCTTCATGCTCCCTTGATGCTAAATCGGCTGAAAATCGGCTGAAAATGCTTGAGAACTCTGCTAAAACCGGTTGAAATCAACTGAAATCGACTAAAATCGGCTGAAATTGGCTAAAATCAACTGAAAATAGCTAAAATCGGATGAAATTCGCTATAATCGCCCAAGATCGTGTTCTCGATTACTGTAGTCTCCGTAGCCATCTAGCCACTGGGACTCCTTCCCAAATTTTCAAATCGGCTGAAATCGATGGAAAATGATCGAAAATTCGGCTAAAAATGGCTGGAGAGGGCACACCGACAGAGTGTTAAACGTCGCTGTGGACATCTACCCACCTAGATACATTGACAGACAGAAGACCGTCTTTGAGGACATCCGGACTCCCAGACCTGTCAATAGATCTCAGAAATCGGTTGAAATAAGCTGAAATGGGTTGAAAATGCTCGAAAACTCGCCTGAAATCATCTGAAACAGACAGAAGACCGTCCAGCCACTCGGACACACTGAAGGACCAGATACCGTCTCTCTGGACATCCGGATCCTCAGACCTATCGATAGGCCTCAGAAAGTCTCCGTAGACATCTAGCCGTTCGGACACACAGACAGACCGCCTTCCCAAATTCTCAAAGTTGGTCAAGACAACTAATTAATGAAGTTTTCTCTTTCATTCCAAAAAATTCCACAACTAATAAAAATTTGTGTTGTTCATTCATTTCCTCCTCCTCTTCTCTACTACCGCCGCCAATTTCATTGTAGCAGTAATAAGAAGAGAGAAAAAGACAGAGAAAGAGAGAGTACATGTCATTCTTGATACGTCGTGAATGTGTCTGCGTCTCTTCGTTCCAAAGCCAAGAATGAGAAGACGTTGAAGACGTTGATCGAGAAGAAGAGACAACGTATATTTTTTGAAAAAATTTATGGGTGTAACGCCTTCTTTTTCGTATTTTTCAACCCTTCCGCTCACATCGCGTGTCTCTATCTGTGTGGCCATCCATTTTTTTTTCCGAAATCTCCGCCGCTCTTTTCGGGAGCACCACATCCAATTGTGTTAGGCACTGCCTCGTTTTCCGGTCAATTTCGGTTCGTTTGCATGTCGTTTTGGCTGGAGAATAGAATTTGAGAGAGAAGCCACTATGATTTCGAAATTGTTGGGTTCTTTTTGAGCTCAGAATTTGAAATTTGGAGCTCAAAACTTCCATTTTCAAGCAATTTTAGACGATTCAAATGCGAATTTCCTGGTTTTTTCACTGAAATTGCGATTCTCTGTCTGTCTGTTCGTCCAGATGTCCTATAGATCTCTGGAATTCTGCTAATAATCGTCGAAATCTTGCATTTTCAAGTAATTTTAGACGGTTTGAACACGAAAATGTCGCGTTTTTTAAATTGATTTTCGGAAAAATGAAAATTTTCTGTCCGTCTGTGTGCTCATCCAGATGTCCTCTGAAGTCCTGGAATTCCGCGTAATTCCTATTGAAATCCATCGAAGAATCAAGTTTTTTGATCAAAATTTGGTTATTTTGACCATTTTTCGTTCAGGAAATTCAATTTTCTGGTCTGTTCTCCGTCTGTCTGCCTGTCCGTTCATCCAGATTCCAGGAAATCTGCTAAAAACTGGAATCGTCATAAAAACTCGTTTTTCACTGAAAAATGTCACTTTTCATCATTTTTGAGTTGAAAATCTTGTTTTTGAAGTTTCCAAGAGAAAGGGTCTATCCGTGTGTCTGTAGAGTCCGGATGTCCACATTTCGATATTTTTGAGAGCTGAGCATCCATCCGTGTGTCTGTATAGTCTGGATGTCTTTGTGAGGCTTTTTTTCGAAAAAGGAAGGTTCCATATGGGTGTTGGAGCGTCCGGATGTCCACATTTTGAGATTTTTGAGAGCTGAGCGTCTGTCTGTGCATCCGTAGCACCCGGATGTCGTCGTAATGCCATTTTTCGAAAGTAAACAGTATATCTGTGTTAGCAGGTGTCCGGATGTCCAATTTTTGAGAGCTAAGCGTCTGTCTGTGTGTCTCAACCATCCGGATGTCCAGATCCTCAGCGTTCTGACAATCCGTTTCGAAACGATTCTAGCGATTCCCGCGGTAGTGACAAAAATCCTACCGTAATCTTTGTCACTCTCGATTCCTGCCAGTTTCCATCATTTTTGGGCTGAAAATCGTGTTTTTGGGACCGTTTTCTGTCTGTCTGTCTGTGTGTCTTTACCATCCGGATGTCCAGAACCTCAGCGTTCTGACAATCCGAGGATTTTCATTCCACGGCAACAGGGTTTCCCGTTTTGAACGATTCCAGTCAGGGATGTGCCTATGGAGGCGCTGAAAGATTTTGAAGTGGGCGAAAATGCGACGAGAGAGAGTGCGTCTCTCCATTTCGCACACTCTTTCTCATCGCATTTTCAAATTTCGGCTGAAAATGCGAGGCCTGATTCAAGTGATTACCGTGATCCTTGTCCCCCCTCGGTTCCTGCCATTCACCGTTTTGACAAAAAAGCATTCAATTTCTGCCAAAACCCCTCCCATCAATTAAACCAGTTAACCCTCCGCCCTCATCATCTCCTACTTTAAAAGTGAAAGTACTACCCTTTTTGATCTCTGTCTACCCGAGAATATCCAACCATTTTTATACAAAAATCAAGTCGGATTATCCGCCGCTGATCTGAAAATTATAACCAATTTGGAAGGTGGTCACATTTTCAACACAGCGAAAAATCTGAATTTTTGGGTTCTCTTTGAGCTTTTTTTTGTTTTTGTAGTCAGAATTTAGGATTTATAGCAAAAAAATCGTCAAAAAATTGCATTCTGATGCAATTTTAGACGATTTGAACACGAAATATCGCGTTTTTTGGATTGGTTTACCTTATTTTCTGAAAAATGGAAATGAAATCATCAATATTTATTTTATTTTCACATGAAATAAATATTTGGCTTCTACCACTCCCTCCTCTCCTGTCGCTTTTGTTGGTCGGTATTATATAATTTGAATAATTGATGATGGTTTTCATCTCACTTCCCTTTGAAATCGAAGGCTTCGATTCACTTTTTTGATGGCAATGGCTTCCCCTTTGTGTCGAAATTCCGTTGGAGGCGTCGTTCGCTGTGTCTGTGGGTCCAGATGTCCTCAAAGTCTGTCTATCTATGTGTCCGAGTGGCTAGGTGTCTACTAAGACATTCTGAGGTCTATTGGTAGGTCTGAGAATCCTGATGTCCAGAGAGACGGTCTTCTGTCTGTCTAGGTGTCTGAATGTCCAGATGTCTATGGAGACGTTATCCGATCCGTCACTTGTCAACCGGACCAAAATGGGCGTCACTCGCTCCAAACTCAATACTGTAAGCTATACCAAAATGTAGGTCTCGGCGAGTTATTTTTAGGCCCCTCTGGACCGTAGTAGGCCATGGACATAGAACTCGCTGAGATCTACATTTTGGTATACTTTTCAGCTCATAAGACTGAGTTACGCGACAGCTCTGAAAATCGTCCTTTTTTTTACTGAAAATTGTCATTTTTTGGCTGAAAATCATTATTTTTAAGCTGAAAATCTCTGTTTTTGACTGGAAATCAACATTTTCTCACTGGAAATCGTCATTTTTTGGCTGAAAATCGGCATTTATTGACTGAAAATCCAGATTTTTTGACTGAAATTTGTCACTTTTCGTTAGTTGTAGAGTCTGTAAGTGTGTCAGTTCATCCCGATATCTTGAATCCGTGAATACAGTAATCCGTTGCACTCGATGTGTCTGTTCGTTTGGATCAAGACAAAATGAGTCAGTTGAAGCTCTTGGCTACAGTATCTTTAGCTGAAAACCAATGTTTTTACACTTTGAAAGCGCTGAAAATGTCGATTTCAGCATGGAAAATAGTTGTTCCTCTTGTCTTCCTCCTCCAAATTGAACAAAAAAAGTACATTCCAGTTCTTTTTTTGCCGACAACCTCTCCTCAGCAGCTACTTGAAAATGCATTGATTTGTGTTGGTTCGTCAGTATATGTGTGTGGTTGTGTGTGTATTGCAATTTTCAACACGTCACATGTATATTTTTCGCTTTTATTTCCTGCCGACCAAGTAGACGACACCGATCACATATCACTTTCACACTTTGCCTTCTTTTTAATAAGGGTGCGGTCGGTTGATAGGGAATGACAATCATTGGGAGATGGCAGAAGAGGTGGTGGACATCTGGACGGATAGATAGAGATCTGGACATCTGGACGCACAGATATCGGAATAGACATCTGGATAACTAGATATCTGAACAGACATCTGGATATCTCGAGATTTGAACAGACATCTGGAGAACTGGAGATCTGAACGGACATCTGGATATCTGGAGATTTGAACAGCTTTTCACAACCAGATTGGTAAAAATCTGAAAATGGTGATAATCGATTCAAGACTTTGGATTTGAACCCAGTTAACTCCGCCCATTTTTATCCTTTCCGAAATCTGAGACCAGATTCAGAATCGCCACGTCTCCAGCTTCCTAATCATATATGTTTTGTTTTGAAAACGCTGAAAGTGGAGATCTGGACACCCGGAAATGTTCTCAGCTTATTTTGATCCTAGGCGAAATCTGAAACCAGATTCGGAAGCGCCACGTCTTCAGCTTTCTAATCATATAGTTTTCGATCTGAAAACGTTGAAATTGGACATCTGGACGTCCGGAAATGTAAAAAGACCGATCCTAGCCTGAAAATGCTCTCCAGGCACATATACAGTAGCGGTCATAGGTGAGTATACCTGCATACTTCTATGTGTAACTCAGCTCAATCGTGTCCGTTTTGCATAAACTTTTTTTTGAAAGATAGCTGAAATATCCAGTAACAAGAATATAAGTTTTTTGAAAAAACTTCAGTTCTGATTTTTTTCAATAATTGATTTTTCCTGATCGTGATTTGAAAATTCGAAAAAAAACTTTTTATTTTTCTCTTGGAGTTATTGAGTTTTTGATGTCAAAATGATGGAAAATGCTTAAATAAACAAAAAATTTTGTTGAATTGGTTTCTGAAACCCTCAGCATCGTGCTAGAGCTCCAGAAGTCAAAAGTAACGTCGTCGGGAAAGTCATTATAACTCATCAAGAAACGCTCCAAACTAGTCAAAAAATGTACCAAAAGATGTGTCTTGAGTTTTTCTACAAATTAACATTAAAAACTAATAATTTTAGAAAAAATAATTTTTCAATTTTTCACTCAAAAGTTATTTTATTCCCATTTTTTCCTAATTTTCGATATTTTCTGGGCATAACACGAACAAAAAATACATCAATGTGTTTCATCATTTGTGAAAAGACACTTTGTATGCAGTTTTTGATAAGTATGTTCGTGTTATGCCCAGAAAATATCGAAAATTAGGAAAAAATGGGAATAAAATAACTTTTGAGTGAAAAAATTGAAAAATTATTTTGTCTAAAATTGTAACTTTTTGATGTTAGTTTGTAGAAAAACTTAAGACACATCTTTTGGCACATTTTTTGACTAGTTTGAAGCGTTTCTTGATGAGTTATGATGACTTTCCCGACGACGTTACTTTTGACTTCTGGAGCTCTAGTACGATACTGAGGGTTTCAGAAATCAATTCAACACAATTTTTTGCTTATTTGAGCATTTTTTATCATTTTGACATTGAAAACTCAATAACTCCAAGAGAAAAACAAAAAGTTTTTTTTTGAATTTTCAAATCACGATCAGGAAAATCAATTATTGAAAAAATCAGAACGGAAATTTTTTCAAAAAACTTATTTTCTTGTTACTGGATATTTCGGCTATCTTTCAAAAAAAAGATTATGCAAAACGGACACGATTCAGCTGAATTACACATAGAAGTATGCAGGTATACTCACCTATGACCGCTACTGTAACTCATATTTTTCTGAAAATTTCAGAAATGTAGGTGATAGATGTCTGGAAGCTCCTCTGGGACTGGAACAAACATCAGATAATGCTGCAAACCTTTGAATTTCTGATTTTCCGAGCAGATTTTTTGCTCATTTCCTGAATCAAAACCTCCTAATCTTGTTATGACAGGATGACAGCCTAAGACGCGTTTTGGCGGTTTTCGCTAATCCGTTCTCTTTTCCTTGAATTGGAATGGGAAAAGCTGATGACTAACTGGAACCTTTTCAGTCATAGGTTCCAGCCGAGGTTTTTTGTTCAGGAATTTTTGTTCCAAGCTCTTACTAGGGAAGGTCCTCGAGTCAAAGTGGAGATAAGGGACGTGACCTATATCATTGGAAAGCTGGAAAAACGTTGATTCCAAATATATATTTCGTTTTTGCCCTCGAGGCCTGGTATTCGAGAAAAACGGGGTCAAAGTTTGGACTCCTAACAAGTCATTGCCTTACCGACATGTTAGAAATGTCGGCAGTGTGGTGTAGGCGGTAGCAGAGTGGTCAATGCGCAACCACTTTTTGGTTCAATTCCGTCCGGCCACCAAATTTTTTTGGTTTTTATAATTAAAAAAATCTATTTGAACAGAGCTTTCAAGAAAAACCACTTCCCGATCCAAAAAAACAACACAAAAAAAACCAAAAAAATTTGGTGGCCGGACGGAATTGAACCAAAAAGTGGTTGCGCATTGACCACTCTGCTACCGCCTACACCACGCTGCCGACATTTCTAACATGTCGGTAAGGCAATGACTTGTTAGGAGTCCAAACTTTGACCCCGTTTTTCTCGAATACCAGGCCTCGAGGGCAAAAACGAAATATATATTTGGAATCAACGTTTTTCCAGCTTTCCAATGATATAGGTCACGTCCCTTATCTCCACTTTGACTCGAGGGCCTTCCCTAGTTAGATCACATGATAGCTGCCACTCTTCTGTTCCAAACGAAGGAACCTAGCACTTAGTCAGTCTCCTCTTCATTCTGAGTGAAGAAGAACGACAGAGAGTTGTTATTATCTATCTGCTCTTCACGGCAAGACCAGTGACGACCAATTCTCAATAGAAAAAGTGTAAGTGGTGTGTGAAACATGTGTTTTCCACTTGAATCTCCCACTTTGAACGTTTTTTTTTCTGAGATAAAACGCTCTCAAATTGAAGGAATTTTTGATTTCAGTTGTCTCTTCTCCATGAAATCATAATAAGTCCTACTTGTAGGCATTAGTCTCTTATCCTGAAGGATGAAAGCGTGCACTGCAAAACTTTTTTGTGTCATTGACGTTCTTATGGATTAATGTATCTCGGTTTCACATTTTGAAAATTTCCGGAATTTTCGGACATCCGGATACTGCAGATCCACAGACAGACGCTAAGCACTCAAAAGTCTTAAAATGTGGACATCTGGATTATACAGACTCACAGACAGACTCTAAGAAAATGTTCAAATTGTGGACATCCGGACGTTCCGATACACAGATAGACAGTTTTTCCTCAAATCCCTCACCTCAAATCCCTCACCTCAAATCCCTCATTCCGACAGCGTTGAACACATTTTCTCAATTTTTTTCCTGAAAATTAGAAATGTTCCGTCTGTTTGGATTGAAGTCCTACCGTAAGACTTATTACCGAAATCTGTGAAAAAGTCGTGGCCTAGAATCCGTCAACTCGGATATCTCACTGTGAGGTCATTCGACACACCTCATTATTCAAAGACTTTCAAA
Source organism: Caenorhabditis latens (assembly GCA_002259235.3). Lineage (NCBI taxonomy): Eukaryota > Metazoa > Nematoda > Chromadorea > Rhabditida > Rhabditidae > Caenorhabditis > Caenorhabditis latens. Next base: position 1,406,342 of record CM056093.1, read on the forward strand.
CGATGCCATGATGGCCGAGTTGACGGAATCTAGGCCACGACTTTCATTCGATTTCCTACAATTTTGGAGCAAAAAACGAATAAATTCCGGCCAAAGGGGTTCTAAAACACACCATTTTCAAAACAGCCTGGTTTTAGAACGTCCTGAAGCGGTTTTTGGGCGTTTTGAGTGGAGTTTTGAACGTTTTAAACAGACGGTTCGCTTATAAGATATCCGAATGTCCGGTTTCGAGATGTCATGGTTTCAGAACGTCCTGAAACTTTTGAGATTTCGTCAAATTGAGTTCTGAATTTTCGCAGTTTCGAAATGACCCGGTTTCAGAACGTCCTTGAGCCGGTTTTGGTGGTTTTGGGGCGGTTTTGAGTCGGTTTTCAGTGAAAAGTTGAGAATTTTCTCGTTTTTGAGCCGATTTCAACCAATTTTCACCGGATTTTTGTTGTTTTGTTGTTTTTCGGCTAAATATTGAGGATTTCAACGGTTTCAGGTCGATTTCAAGCAATTCTGGTCAGTTTTCAGTCAGTTTTTAAACGTTTTTCCCCAAAATGCCCTGATTTCGAGATGTTACGGTTTCAGAACATCCTGGGGCCAGTTTTGATGGTTTTGGGGCGGTTTTTTACCGATTTTTCACCGGTTTTCAGTGAAAAGTTGAGAATTTTATTGGTTTTAAGCCGATTTCAACCGATTTCCAGCGGATTTTCGTCGTTTTCCGGTCAAAAATTGAGAATTTTAACGATTCTGAGCCGATTTCAGCCATTTTTGTCCGATTTCCCCCGTATTTTCTACCTTAAACTCGCTTTTTCTCTCCCAAATTTCCTCCCAATTTACTGAATTTTTTCAGGAGAACCTCCTCTAGCCCCGCCCATCTCTCTCCTCGGGTACTTCTAACCACACAATGATGTCCTCAAAATTCCGTACCGAAGACGCGTGGATCATCGGTCAACGAATGGCCGCCCGTCTCGACCACGAGGCGTTCCCCCTTCACAAAGCCGCCTTCTTCAACGACACTCATTCGATAGTTCAACTGTTACGGGTGGGGCGGAGCCTATCCGAGAAGGATATGCATGGAAATACGGCGTTACATATTGCGACAATGTTGGGACATCGGGAGGCGATTGCGATTCTGTTGGCTAACAATGCGCCTGTCCGAATCAAGAATATCGATGGATGGAATCCGTTGATGGAGTCTGTTAGCTATGGAGATAGACAGATTAGTGAGTTTTTGAAAAATCTGTGTGTCAGGCGAGTCCGGATGTCCAGTTTTCGAGAAAATCTGAAATCTGCGCATTCATCTGTGTCCGGATGTCCGGATGCCCACAATTTGAAAATTTTCGAGAGCTGAGCGTCTTTCTGTGCATTTTCGAGTTCGGATGTCCACATTTTGAGATTTTTGAGCGCCGAGCGTCTGTCTGTGTGTCAGAGGAGTCCGGATGTCCAGATTTCGCGATTTTTGAGAGCTGAGCGTCTATCTGTGTGTCGGGATGTCCAAGTTTTGAGATTTTTGAAAGCTAAGCGTAGATCTGTATGTCTGTAGAGTCCGGATGTCCGTGTGGGACCTTTTTTTTAAAGATAACGAGTCCTTCTGTGTGTCGGAACGTCCGGACATCCAGATTTAGAGATTTTTGAGATCGAAGCGTCTGCCTGTGTATCTGGGCGCTCCGGATGTCCAAAATTTGAAAATTTTGAGAGCTGAGCGTCCATCCGTGTGTTTGTAGCATCCGGATGTCCACAATCTGAAAAATGTTAGAGCTTAGCGTCTGTCTGTGTGTCTGTAGCATCCGGATGTCCACAAGTTGGAAAGTTTGAGAGTCTAGCGTCTGTCTGTGCATCTGTAGCATCCGGTCTGTATAAACCTTTTTTGAAGATAAACAGACTATCTGTGTGTCTAGACTCTCCGAATGTCCAAATTTTGAGAATTTTCGGACATCCGGACTCTACAGACACACAGACAGACGCTTAGCTCCCAAATTTTCCAAATTGTGGACATCCGGACGTTCCGATACACAGATAGACTCGTTATCTTCAAAAAAAGAGTTAGAGAGACACCCGGACATACAGATGCGTAGACAGACGCTAAGCTCTTGAAAATTTTGAAATTGTGGACATCCGGACGTTCCGATACACAGATAGACAGTTTTTCCTCAAATCCGTCGAACCCGGATGTCTAAATGTCCCCAGAAACTCAAATTTCCTAAAATTTTTCTTTTCTAATCTTCAATTTTCTCTTTTCTCCAGTAACCGAAATGCTGCGAAAGCTGAAAACGCAAACGAACGAAAAACTGGCTCGCGGCAAGCCACACCTGCTCAAAATGTTCCAAGACCTCGGCGACTTCTACATGGAATTCAAATGGGACTTCCAGTCCTGGATACCCCTCCTCTCGCGGATTCTCCCATCCGACGTGTGTTTGATCTACAAAAAGGGGAATCTACTGAGAATGGACACAACGCTGGCGGATTTCAGTGAGCGGAATTGGGAACGCGGCGACATCACTTTCCTGTTCAACGTCGACGCGGCGCCAGGCGAACAGCTCGTCGTCATGGACAACAAGACGAAGGTGTTTCAGCGCGGACGACGTGAGGAATCTGAAGCCGAGATTGACGAAGAAGTGGACGTGCTGATGTCCACTGACATTGTCAACGCTCACATGTCCACAAAGACTGTCGGTTTCAAACAAGCCTACTCGGGATGGGTGTTTAAACACGCGAGGGAGGAGCAAATGGGCGATTTCCCTGTGAATTTTTATAGTGTTGAGGGGTTGAAGCTGACGACGAGAAAGCGGAGAGAGCATCTGACCAGTGACGACGTTAAGAAGAATAAATCGATTTTGAGCAGTTTGACGAGTGGACACACTGTTAATGATGATGAGTTTGTGGTGAGTTTTGGGGGGAGAGGGCGGGAGGGGGCGGAGCTATAAATTCCAGACATTTCAAATAGCAGAGGAGAAGGAGGAGCTTAGGACGGAGTCTTAGGAGGCGGATCTTAGAGAGGGCGGAGCTTAACTGAAACAGACAGACAGAAACAAACAGACAGACAAATATTTGAAAATGAAGGGGCGGAGCTTGGGGACATCTGGACAAATAAACAGACAGACAGACAGATGGCCAAATATTGAAAATTGAGACATCCGGACACACAGACAGACGCTGTTTTCTAGTTTTTGTCGAAAATTGGAAGTTTTCGAACTTTTTAACTGAAAATTTGTCATTTTTTGTCAAAAAAACCTTGAACATTTTGAATTTTTACCCTAAAATCGCCAATAAAACGGGGAAACTAGTCACTGACGAAATTCTGGAGACATCCGGACATCCAGATAGACAGACAGACACAGAGACATTTGGATACATCTACCTAGAGACGGAACACTAGAATCCCCAGACATCCGGACAGAGAAATTTGGATCCTGAGACTACAGTAACCCGATCCTGAAATTGGATCCTGAAACTACAGTACCCCCGATCCTAGATCTAGATTCCTGAAACTACAGTACCCCCGATCCTGGATTTAGGATCCTAAGACTACAGTACCCCCGATCCTGAAACTACAGTACCTCTGATCCTAGATCTAGAATCCTGGCCCTACAGTATCGCAATACTGAAATTGGATCCTGACCCTACAGTACCCCGATCCTGAAAGTTGGATCCGGAGACTACAGTACCCCTGATCCAAGATCTAGAATCCTGAGACTACAGTACCCCTGATCCTAGATCTAGAATCCTGAGACTACAGTAGCCCTGATTCTGGATCTAGGATCCTGAGACTACAGTACCCCTGATCCAAGATCTAGAATCCTGAGACTACAGTACCCCTGATCCTGGATCTAGAATCCTGAGACTACAGTAGCCCTGATTCTGGATCTAGGATCCTGAGACTACAGTACCCCTGATCCAAGATCTAGAATCCTGAGACTACAGTACCCCCGATTCTGAAATTTGGATCCGGAGACTACAGTACCCCTGATCCAAGATCTAGAATCCTGAGACTACAGTACCCCTGATCCTAGATCTAGAATCCTGAGACTACAGTAGCCCTGATTCTGGATCTAGGATCCTGAGACTACAGTACCCCTGATCCAAGATCTAGAATCCTGAGACTACAGTACCCCTGATCCTGGATCTAGAATCCTGAGACTACAGTACCCCTGATTCTGGATCTAGGATCCTGAGACTACAGTACCCCTGATCCTAGATCTAGAATCCTGAGACTACAGTAGCCCTGATCCTGGATCTAGAATCCTGAGACTACAGTACCCCGATCCTGAAAGTTGGATCCTGAAACTACAGTACCCGGATCCTGAAATTGGAACCTGAGACTACAGTACCCCTGATTCTGGATCTAGGATCCTGAGACTACAGTACCCCTGATCCTAGATCTAGAATCCTGAGACTACAGTAGCCCTGATTCTGGATCTAGAATCCTGAGACTACAGTACCCCCGATCCTGAAATTTGTATCTTGAGGCTACAGTACCCCTGATCCTGTCAATCTTTTCATTTTCAGAGTCTCCAACACCGAAAATCGCTTCCCCCACCCGGGCGCCTACCGACCACATGGGAAGAGTACTCGGGCGCGGCACCCGGTGCCCCTCCACAAATGGGACGTCCACAAATCGTGAAAACGAATGAGAAACAATTCAAAGCGCTCGTCGGAATGTCGGAAGAGTTTCCACTGTCAGTGGATGTGCTCGTCGATTTGTTGGAAGTCGTCGCGCCGTTCAAACATTTGGATAAGTTGAGACGATTCTGCTCGGCACGACTACCGCCTGGCTTCCCGGTTTGTGTTGGTAAGTGTGGGGATATCTGGACGTATGGAGAGACAGATGGACAAAAATTGGAAGTTTTGAGAATTCAAAAATCTGGAAATCCGGGTACTCAGACTGAAATTAATTGAGAATCCGGATAAACAGACACACAGATAGACGGAGAATCAGAATTTGGGAATCTTAAGAATACGGAAATCCGGACATACCGGCACACAGACAGACCGATTTCCGAAAATCTCGAAATCTGGACAAACATACAGACAGACAGATTGAAACGAGTTTCTAGTCAAAATTTCAGCATTTTTGGCTCAAAAATAGCTCAAAAAAGTCATTTTCCTCACAAAAAATTGGAGATTAGGACATCTGGACACACAGACAGACAGCCGGACGCCTTTGACCATTTTGAGGATATCCGGACGTGGGATTTTCGGAAATTTGGACATCCGGACGCACAGATTCACGTCAAAAATGACAATTTTGAGTTTTTTGAGGAAAAAATTGAGTTTTCTATCTCTTTTTGTTGAAAAAATGCGATTTTTTAGTGATTTCGAGATGAAAATCGCAAAATTTCAGTTGTAGCGTAGAATTTCAGACATCCGGACACACAGACAGATAGGAACCCGGCATCTGGACGATTTTAAGTTTTTATCGGTTGAAAAGTAGTAGGAAATGGGGTTTTCAGTCAATTTATGGTAATTTTTCTCAAAAAATTCGGACATCGGGATGCTACAGACACACAGATAGTCTCTAAAGCTTGAAAATTGAATCTTCATGGACATCCGGACATACAGACTCACAGACAGACGCGTAGCTCTCAAAATTTTCAAATTGTGGACATCCGGACGTCTCGACACACAGATAGACAGTTTATCTTCAAAAAAGGTTCCACAGGGACATTCGGACACTACAGATGCACAGAGGCACGCTCAGCTCTCAAAATTTCCAAATTGTGGACATCCGGATGATACAGACACACAGACAGACTACCGGACATCTGGAAACACAAATTTTTAATACCCGGAATCTCCGAAAAACAGACTTCCGGATTTCCTAAAAATCCGGTATCTGGGCATCCGGACAGACGTCTGGACAACCGGACACAGAGACAGACATCTAGGCTCCAATATCTGGACATCCGGACACCTAGAAACTCGAATTTCCCGAAAATTCCGAAAATCTAAGTGCAAGATCCGGTTTTTCGACTAAAAATGTGATTTCCAGCTGAAAATCCTTGAGAAATCACAATTTTTGTAGCCTAGAAACTCAAATTTCTGAAAAGTTAGTCTTCACGGCCTAGATTTTCAAAATCTGAACTTTCTAGTCCGTGTCTGGACATCCGGTCACCTCGGCACTCAAATTTCTTGAAAATTCGTGGAACCAGACCCCCGGTGGCCTAACTTGGATTTCTAGACCACCGATTTCATCAAAATCTCAAATTTCCACTTCCAGAAATCCCACTGCTCGCCACGATCGCCGCGAAAGTCACCTTCCAAAAATTCCAATTCACCAACGACATCCACGACAAACTGTTCACAATACCGACGTCGTATCGAGAAGATCCGACACGATTCCCCGATTTGTGATCTACTTTTTTTTGATCTACTCTTTCTTATCTCTCTATATATATATTTATTCCTGTGCTATGGTATCTCCTCGAGACTCCGCCCCTTTTTCAGTCGATTTTATCGCATTTTTCATGTCATTTATACCCCCTTTTCCTCCATTTTCCCCCATTTTTTGCATTTTTATGCACCCAAATGATTTTACGGGTTCCCTCCATTTTTTGTATTTATTACCTTTCTCTGAAAATCTCGCCGTTTTTCCCGAAAATTCTGAAATTTTTGGAGAATTTTGAACAACTTTTGAGAAATTGAAGGCGTGGCCGAAGTTTTTGACGGGTTTTGGGTTTCTAGGTCACCAATTTTCGCGATTTTTTGCTGAAACATACGCTTTTTGGCTAAAATTGGCTCAAAGTAGCTGATTTGAAGCCGTGGACTAGAAAACTCAATATTTGGAAAGCTAGGCCAGAAGTTTGGGTTTCTAGGCCACTAAAATTGTGATTTTTCTAGGATTTTTAGCTGAGAATCACATTTTTAGTCGAAAAACTGGATTTTCCACACCAAAAATGGTGAAATTTCATTCAAAAATGACCGATTTGGAAACCTAGGCCATGCTTTCTGAAAAACCTCGGCCACCTCAAAAATTCTTTCAAAACGCTGAAAATTTTGAAATTAAGTTTGGTGGCCTAGAATCAGAGTTTTCTAGGCCACCGATTCAAAAATCTCAAAATTGTTGAGAAATGTCAAAAATCCAAGAATGGCCTAGAATTCCAAAATTGTAGTTTCCTAGGCCACTAGGTTCAAAAACTCAAAACTGTCTGAAAATACCTGAAAATCAGAAAATTTTCCAGATTTTTGTCAAAAATCCTCCTTCCATGTTTTTTTCCCTCTCTCCATCTCAGTGCAACTGACCCCCTTCAACCAAAACCCTAACTTATATATACCAAAAAATATGTGAAATGTATCCCCTCGATTGTACTGCATTACTGTAAATATACATAGATAAAACACAAACATTTTCAATCCGGGTGTCCGGATATCTCCATCTGTTCCGAAACCCCCCTTCAGACTCAATTACATTCCCCCTTAATTGTATTACCCCCTCACAACAACATGTTTCTTATTATACACCTATATTCCAGCTAGCTAGGGGGTGTCTAAATGGGATCCAATATATGCAAATTCTGTTTCTCCCCGATGGAATACATAATTGTACAAAAGCATTGTCGTCGTCGCCCGACGACACCCATTTCGAAACTATAATTATGCAGCCCCAGCAGTTTTATATAATTTAATATATAATTTCCTTTCTCTCTTCCCCACTTTTTAATACAATTCCATATATAAGGAAGACAACTGATAAGAGACCGCCCATCCATCTTTTTTCCTTTTCGGGAAGCTTCTCTTTCCATTTCATTTGACCCCATTAGCCTTATCAGTTTCTTCTCCCCGGGAAGACAGACCTCTATTCACTTTTCCCGATGCGGATCCTACTTATCTTATTATTCCTGGCGCCAGTCATTTATTCGACGGCTGTTGGTGTTGGAGGGCAGAAGGAGAAGAAGAATTGTAAGCGGGCGAAGGTTAGTCTGTGGAAAAAAAGTGGTAGTTTCGAATTCAGGGTGTCGAGACCTTCCAAATGAGTATAATCATCGAAAACATTTTTTTTGGGTCTCCCGCCACGAAAACTACAGTAACCCGAAAATTTTTAAATGTGGTCATGATTATACTTTTCTGAAAGCTCTCGATCTCCTGATTCTGTAAAACTAGAAATAATTGAGTTTGGATGAATTCTGGCTGAGTTACGGACGTTTCAGTCAGGAGGCTAGGCCCCGAAATTCCAAAATTTGAGAATATAGGCATGATTATACTTTTCTGAAAGCCCTTAATGAGCTGAATTCAAATAAATTGGTTGAATGGGTCTTTTCTAGGGTTACTGTAGATTTTATAGTTCGATGAAAAACTTGAATTTCGAACGTTAAGAGCGTCTAGGAATTGGTACACATTGGTGTTTTGAGTGGAAACAAAACAGATTTTTGAAATTTGAGCTATTCTGGGTTACTGTACTTATCATGGCTCTACCGTAACCTTACAGGCCTTCGCTTTGGGAACCCGAAGTGCGAATGGAATCGACGCCGTCGACTTCGAAGACCGTATCCTCCGAAAGCCCGTCCAAAAAGTGTATTTCTGGCCTAGCTTAACAGATTTCGAGAAGAACGTCCTCCGCGACGCCTTCGTCCAAATCGGACGTCGTACTTGTGTGAAGTTCGAGGAACAGGAATACAAGCCATGGTATCACGCGGATCGATGGGACGCCAACTCCCCTCACGTCTTGATTCGAAAGTCCGGAAAATTCGCAGCGTATTCGGATGCGGTGGTGGAGGGTCTGGTGGATCGAACGATTCTTTACGTGGCACAATCCTCGTTTGAGACGAGGAATTTCAATAATTCGAGAGGGATGGTCATGGATCAGTTGGTCAGGTTTATGGGGCTGCAGAGGGAGTTGTATAGACCTGATGCGGTTTCCTATGTACAGGCGATCAGGTGGGTTCTTAAGTGTCCAGACAGTTTAGAAACCAAAAAATGTTCTGTTTCGAAATGTCCCAGTTCTAGAACGTCCCTGTGTCATTTTGGTTAAGTTAGGATATCCAGGCCAGGACTGTACGTTTTCAGTCCGAATAATTTTGGAATTTTGTGCTGACATTAAAAAAAAACTCAGTAATAAAATAGTGATTTTTCTCTGGAAAACAGGTTTCTGGTGGTCTGTCCATGATATACTCAAATCTCCATACAAATGGTAGATTTTTTTTTCGAATTTTTTGGTTTTTTTCGGTTACAAGTTTTCAGAAAAAAAACTTGTTCGCACATCCCTGATCATGATGCGCGGATGTCGAAAATGTCATCACCAAAATGAGTTTTGTGGACATCCGTCATTCGGACACACAGACAGACATAAACATATGCATAAGCGTCATCATTATATCTGCCTGTCCCGATGTCCGAATGTCCAAAACCTCGTTTCTGAGCACACGGACAAGGTCATTGAGAATCTTTTGGACATCTGAGCATTCCGACACACAGACAGACATACGGGCACTGTCCAAACATGCCCGAAACCCTCTATTCTTGCAGCGGTGGAATTCCGAATCTCGGCACTCCCGACTACAACCCCATCCAACTCACGTGGCCATTCGACCCGGAAAGTATTACAGTACCCCTGTGGGCCCGCGAGAAGTTCCGTCTGACACCCTACTGTCCGGCTCGGAATGACGCAGACATCGGAGCCGGTCAACGAGTCGGCCTGCTCACTAAATGGGATACGGTGAAACTGAATAGTATGTACTGTCCGGATAAAGTGGTGGACGCCGATCCGTCGAGAGGGCCGTGTGTGGTCCCACGGTCGAAGGATCTGGATAGTTTTAAGAAGAGATTGTGGGCTTATAAGAGATTATTGGCCAAGAATACGAAGAGAAGGAAGGCGAAGGCGAAGGTTGTCAAGAAGCATAAGACCGTATAATTATAGGACTAATTATATATAATTGACTGTAAATAATGTGATTGATTTCTTAATTAACTTAATTGACATTTCTGAAATCGTGTACTATGAAAGAATAAAGGAATTTACCCTTGATCTCAGCCAGTTTTGATCGCATCAACAAGATTTTTATACCATTAGAAAGCCCGTATTTTCCTCTTTCGGTATCATGAACCAACTTTTGATTAACGCAGGAATTAATTCTTTTATACGTATCTCAGCCAGCTTTGATCGCATTTACATTATTGTGATACCATTAGAAAGCCCGTATAACCCATAATATTCCGGTCAGCTGTTACCTTCATACTTGCAACGGACCGGGCCGGGCCGGGCCGATCTGAGAATTTTCACCGGCCCGGCCTGGCCCGACCCGGCCCGGCCTGGCCCGACCCGGCCCGGCCCGGCTCACAGTACAAAAATTTGAAAATTTGAATTTTTTGAAAATTTTTTCGATTTTTTCGCAAAAAAGTCGAATTTTCGACTATGTTTCTACATACCGATAAAACTCAAGATTACATAGGATTTTTGACTATTTTTGATGAAAATTTTCAAAATTTTCGAAATTGTGCTCATTTTTTGACTCCGGGCCGACGGGCCGAGCCGGGCCGGGCCGATATTTTGCAAGTATGGTTACCTTGACTACATCGATTACCAAACAAAAAGGATAAATCCAAAAAAAGTCAAAAAATGTTCATTTAATTAGTTTTATTTCAGTCAAGTTACCATTACATGAAAATAAACATTTTATCACAAAGAGAGTGGCCTAGAAATCTCTTCGGCCAACTTATAGCATCACAGAATGAGTGTTGGGGTTTGAGCATCGGGTCCTCAACGGCTCCATCTCACTTCGTCGACGGAGGACCGCATTGTTGTTATTATTATTATCATTGTTGATACGTCGAAGTGGCCAACACCACCAGAGAAGTTTTTGGAACACGAATTGGTTGATTTCGGGGATTCTGGAATTGTGGAAAATTAGATTCTAGGAAATAGAAAATGTTAGCTGTGTAGAATGAAAAACGGGCTTCATTTTTGATGTTGACAGTTTTTTAATACGGGCGGTGCCTTGGAAGATATGGTAGGTTGAAGCTTTTTGAGACTTTGTGCTACCGTAACTCTCGCGAGACCGCCTGTACCAAAAAGTTGTCAACTACAAAAATGTAGCCCTAATTTTTATCTTCAAACTGATGTAAAGATTTTTGAAATTGGTCTATAACTGACTTAGTGACGAAATCTCAAAGTTTGTCAAATTTAAGAAAAAAACATATTTTTCAAAAAATTTTTTAACTTCGCTACACCGTAACTTTTTAGGGAAAGGTTGTACAAAAAAATGATTAATTACAAAAATGAAGCCCTAATTTTTTTCTACAAAATGGTATAAAGATTTTTTAAATTAAGCATGACACTGTGACGGAATCTCAAAGTTTGTCAAAAAAAAATTTTTCAAAAAATTGCAAAAATTGCTTTGAGCTACCGTAACTATCCAGGGTGGTCAGGTACAAAAAAATGGCTAATTACAAAAATGCAGTCTTAATTTTGATAATCAGACTGGTATTAAAATGTTTAAGTTTGAACTGCATATGACATCATGACGGTATCTTAAAGTTTGTCAATTTTTCAAAAAAAAAAAATTTTAATTGATGAACTTTGCTCTACCGTAATTCCCCATGGAGCGTTTGTAGAAAAAAGTTGTCAACTACAGAAATGAAGCCCTAATTATGATAATTGAATTGGGATAAAAACTTTAAAAGTTAGACGGTATATGACATTGTGACGGTATCTCAAAGTTTGTTAATTTTTCAAGAAAAAACAACATATTTTTCAAAAAATTGATCAACTTTGCTCTACCGTAATTCCCCAAGGAGCGTTTATAGCAAAAAGTTGTCAACTACAAAAATGAAGTTTTTAATTTGATCTACCCAACAAATAAAATTTTTCGCCTCTTAGACCTCACCTCGTCGCATAAATAATGGGGTTGGTCAACGTCTTTCCCATAATATTCACCAACACCACAATCGACATAATCGTGATATAAACACTTTGTTTCTTATACAACGGCATGTCTTCTGCAGTCAAAATGTACATTATACTGGCAGGCATCCATCCGATAAGGAATGTTCCGAAAATAAGGACCGCAGTGACAACGGTCCGGCGGCCACGGGCGGACGCGCCTGGCGCCGGGTTAGCCGCGGCGGTCTTGTTGCGGACCTGAAAAAAACATGAAAGGGCGGTGCTCAGGAGTCGAATAATACCTCTGTAATTTTCTGAAGCATTTTGATATAGAAAATGGTTGTGGTGATGATAAGGATGACGATGATGAGGGAGATGGCGGCACGGAAGAAGAAATTCTCGTAGAAGCTGATTCCCATGCATTTCTCGTTTCTGGAAATGGGAAATTTGAACTAATTAAGGAAATAAATTTCCGAATATCTGTTTTTATGTAATTTGATGATAATATCCATCTAAGTTGGAAAAAACCCAAAAATCTGGATTTCGAGAAAAATTGGAAATGTTTGAGATCCCGTCACGGAGCCTGTTGCTAGCTAATAGCAAGTTTCTTAAGTCTATTTGTATCAATTATAAAAAACGTCTGTCTGTATGTCTGTATGTCTGTAAAATGTCCGGATGTCCGAAAGCTTCAAAACTTATAAAACCCACCCTTAGCAACCTTAGAGACAAAGCTTCCTTGGTATGAGGTTTCTGTCTGTCTGTATTTCTCGATGTCCTGATGTCCCGGTGCCCCGAACTTGTATAGGTAATATAAAACAGGGATAGGACTACATTTTTGTAGTGGACAACTTTTTTGTACGGGCGGTCCGTAGGGAGATACGGTTGGTTAAAGATATGATGCATCTTTATAAGCTTCTTCCTACCGTATCTCCCCAGAGACCGCCCGTATAAAAAAGTGGTCAACTACAAAAATAAAGCTCTATTTATGATGTATTAAGTCAATATAAATTCAGGATCATAAAACCTAACCAGGCTTCAAGACACGATTTCAAACTTCACACCGATTTCAACCAATCTGACTCAAGAATGAATGCTTCCCAAGGGAAGACCCTGGAATCAGTTTGGAGAGTGACCTATATCATTGGAAAGCTGAGAAAACGCTGATTCCAAATATATATTCAGTTTTTGCCATGGATGCCAGGTATTCGAGAAAAACAAGGTCAAAGTTCGGAAAAATGAATAATTAATACCTTTTTTGTAAACTAACTTTGACCCTGTTTTTCTCGAGTACCAGACCTCGAGGGCAAAAATTGAATATATATTTGGAATCAGCGTTTTCTCAGCTTTCGAACGGTCCATATCTCCAAACTAACTGGCCTTTCCTACTGCACATTTTCCCCCATTCAAACTCACTGATATCCCTGTCCCTTCCAGCTAGCAAAGTATACAATCAACGCCAATGGCGGTGTGGCCCACATGAAGAAAATCATAATATGGATAGTACGCAGCGGGAGCACTTTGTGATGGTCGAATGGCCGTTTGATGGTCATGTAATGGGTGAAGGCCAACGCGACGAGATGGAAGATACCAGTAAGGAGACCACCGGTACGGAATGCCTGGAACAAGTAAGTTGTGAGTTTAAGGAAAAAATGTGTCTAGTGGTGTTGAATTTCAGCAAAAATGGAGTTTTAGGTGTTCAGAAGTCCGGAGAAACTATGAAAAGTTTAAAAATCCCCCAAAAAAGCCCAAAATAGATAAAATATCGTATTTCTGAGACCCAGCGAGTTCATGGAGGACATCCGGACAAACAGACAGACAGACAGAGGGTTTTTTGGGCTCGAAAGTTCAAAAAATCTTCCAAAAATCGTTTTTCTGGTACTTCCGGACATCCGGACATTTGGACAGACATATAGACAGACAGAAGGTCGCATGTACACCAGGGTTGACACCTGTCTAAACATGCTTCCGCCTTCCAAATGTGTGTTTGTTTGTCCGTATGTCCGCCCGGAAGACAACTCTAGACGATTTGAGAGAATGCCTGAAAATGAAAATCTGTCTGTGCATCCCGCATGTCCTGATGTCCACACTATCCTCCTAAAGTTCTTCTGATCCTTTGTGCTCATTGAGCCGTAGTATCCCCTATCCAATAAAATAAACGCAACAATGCGTGTACACACTGAATTGTTTCATTTGTCACTCGCTGAGTTTTCAGAAAATTAGAAAACTTTTTTTTTCTGATGATGTTTTTCAAAAAGTTGCTCAAGTGAAAGTTTAATTGGATCATCTGGAAAAAGGATGGACAAATTGAGTTACAAAGTTCATGGACAATTTGTCATTCTTGAGTGGGCGGAACGGACATCCGGACAATCGGATATACAGATGGACATGGAAAAGCAACCTTACCAAAGGCCGGGAAGGCCAAAAATTTGACTTTTTTGCGAAAAAATGGAAATTTTTCACTTTGACACCAAAATACCCGGGTCGGGCCTTGACAAGTATGTGAGAAAGTGAGAATTTTAGTCTGTCTGTGTGTCTGTTCGTCCGGATTTCCAAATAAGTGGGACATTGGGACACACAGACAGACAGACAGACAGACAAAGCCTAAGCTTGTTACTTATTCTGTCTGTCTGTATGTCTGTTTGTCCGGATGTCCACAAAATCTTGATTTGTTTAAAATAGCAGAATGTCCCGGTTCTGAAATATCTCGAAAATCCAAAAAAACAACTCAATAATGTGAAATTCGAGTTTATGGACATCTGGACATCCAGACACACATTTGCAAGAATCCGTCTGTCTGGATGTTTGTCCGGATGTCCGCAATTTTTCAAATCGGACAAACAGACACACATTTGGAAGCCGGAAGCATGATTAGACAGGTGTCAACCCTGGTGTCTATGCGACCTTCTGTCTGTCTGTATGTCTGTCCAAATGTCCGGATGTCCGGAAGTACCAGAAAAACGATTTTTGGAAGATTTTTTGAACTTTCGAGTCCAAAAAACCCTCTGTCTGTTTGTCCGGATGTCCTCCATGAACTCGCTGGGTCTCAGAAATACGATATTTTATCTATTTTGGGCTTTTTTGGGGGATTTTTGAACTTTTCATCGTTTCTCCGGACTTCTGGACACCTAAAACTCCATTTTTCCTGAAATTCAACACCACTAGACACACTTTTTCCTTAAACTGACCTCCAAAGTCAACGGGAAGCAATATGTCTCATGCGGCATTTGCAGTACCACCGGTTTGTAGCTATTCCAGAACAGGGACACCCCGATGACGATACTCGTCCACGTATCCGACAGGGCCAACGAGTAGGTCAACTCGAGAGACGCCGAGCGGCTCTTACAGTATCCACGTGAGATAAAGACGAGGATGTTGAGCATGGCGGCGAAGAAGCAGAGGATGCAGATGGATGGAATGCAGATCTCGTAGAGGATGTACTTGATCGTGTCCATTTCTTGCACGCTCATCTTTTTCTCTGAAAAATTTAGAGAAATTTGAATAATAATGGAGAAAAACGAGAGAGATATTGAGAGCGAGAGGCGGAAATTAAGAAAAATCCGGAGAAAATGATTCAGGGAAACAATTTCAAAGCGATTTCATAATGATTTGAAGAAATTGAAGACATTCGGATACACAGACATGAAAGAACCGGGGATGAGAAAAATGTGGACATCCGGAAAATCGGACACACAGACAGATGCAGAAATGGAAGTGATGGTTCGGACATCCGGATATTCGGACACACAGACAGACAAGCCGAGAAATAGGAAAATGAATGAGGGAAGGGATTTTTGACTGAAAAAATGACTGAAAATGGCTGAAATTGGGGAGGCTGAAAATATGGACATCTGGACACGAAAAGAGAAATGAATGCCAGTTGAAAATAGTAAAGAAGATGGAGTTTTTGAGAAAAAATTGAGAAAAAATTGAAAAAACAACGGTCAAAACAATTTCAAAGGGTGTTTCGAATGGATAATGGACATCTGGACACATAGACACACATACAGCCATACAGACAGACAGAGACTTTTTCTTAAATTCCTACAGGTCATACTTGACAAGGTCCGAAGGTCCGGCTTCAAACAACTCGAAACATTCAAAACATTTCAAAAAAAATTTTGAAAAATTTAGAAATTTTAAATTTGGGCCGGTGCAGGTAAATAACCTGTTCCGTATGCTTTGAGAATTTGAAAGTGTGGACATCCGGACATCCGAACAAACAGACACTTAGATTACTCACCCCCTGACAAAAAAGAAGCACCAAAGAACTCGACATGATTAGAAACATTCAACAAGTGACAGCACAAACATCAAATAATTTTTTTTTCTTCGCTTTTTTTCCTTCTTTGACGCAAATCATAACGATGAATAAAAGAAGATGAATGTGAATTGGGTGCTAACTAACTGGGAGACTAGAAACTATAATAGTACATACATATGTAGAGTTTGGTTTGTCAGGGTTAGGTGGAAGGATCAAGAATCTGAACTAAAATTGACAAACTGATGCTAAGACCTACCGTATCTCCCTACGGACCGCCCGTAGAAAAAAATTGTCAACTACAAAAATGAAGTTCTAGACTTGGTCTATACAACGAATACAAATTTAACAATGTTTTACAAGAACGTACACAATGGCATGCCTACGGATTTTCAGATATTTTCTGAAAATTGGCTAATTTCAAAAAAGGTGCCACGTGGCAAATAATAGTCCAATTGTCTCAAAACTTATTTTACTGTATAGATCAAATCTAGATCTTCATTTTTGTAGTTGACAACTTTTTTGTACGGGCGGTTCCTAGCTAGATACGTTGGCGACAAGTTGCCCTACTTCTCGTCACCGTATCTCCCGTACAAAAAAGTTGTCAACTACAAAATTATAGCTCTAGTTATGATCTATAAAGTCAATATAAATTCAGGGTCATAAATCGTAACCAGGTTTCAAGACGGGATCATAAACGTTACCGATTTCAACCAGTTGACAAACTAACTGTCATGATGCTAAGACCTACCGTATCTCCCTAGGGACCGCCCGTACGAAAAAGTTGTCAACTGCAAAAATGTAGTCCTAGACCTGTTCTATACAACTCATATAAATCTGGAGCACAGGGACACCAGGACACATGGAACCACAGACAGACAGAAACCTCTGCTCCAAAACATAAAGTACATGTACTTGGTGGTCTAGTCCTCCTGAAAAGTCACCCAATTCCCCCTCAAGGGTGCTAAAGATGAACACATTTTGAGCTCTTCGCCTGAGGCTCTTTCCAAATAAAAGAGCAAAAGTCTAATTAGGGAAGAAAAGCGGGGGGGAGCGGATGAGGGGAGGGGGAAGATGAAACATGTAAGTTAGTCTGCGGGAATAATTAATTATAAGTCATTTGTCACGTTTTTTGGGATCCAAGACCACCAAAAAGTGTCTAGTTCGGGTACCGGGGGACATCTGGATACACAGACAAACGGACGGACAGCTGGACATCCGAACAACCACAAAAAAAAGCAAAAAGCAACAAAAAAGAAAGCGAAGAAGTTCTCGAATGAAATAAACATGGAAGGAAATGCGGAGAGGGGGGGCGGAGCCTATTTCTCGCGCGGAGCCCTCGTTAGACCCTAGCGAGAAGGGGGGGGGGACGGATAACTCGTGGACTTTGGTTTTAAGAGCAAAGGGGGGAAAATAGGTCATTTATTTTTTCGTGAGGCACAGAAAAAAAACAGAATTTTGCAGAAAAAAAAAGTGGGAAAAGGGTTAAAGTGGTTAGTTAGGGGAGAGGGGGGGGATTCTGAGAAATCGAAAATTCTGGAAAATAGGAAAGAGGAGATTTTTAATGAGGGGGCCATCCGGACATCGGGACACACAGTTAGACAGAACAGGACGGGTAAGAAATTTCCTACGGACATCTGGATATCTGGATTCACAGATAGATCCCGAAAAATGCGAATTTAGATGGTTTTTGACTTTGAGAAAACCGGATTTCAGAGAAACTAGCGATTTTTAAGACATCCGGACACACAGATAGACCGATAGACGCCTCTAGTGGTTTTAAAAAAGTGTTTTTTTCTGAAATTCTGAAGCTCCGCCCACTTTTTTTTGCATTCTGAAGATTTTGAAAAAAAGGGACGGAGCTCAAGATTTTGGGACTTCCGAATGTTCAATTTTTGGCGAAATTTTCATTTTTTTTCATTCTTCAAAAAGTGGGCGGGGCTTAAAGACATAATTTTTTAGACATTTTGATAATTTGGACATCCGGATGTTCAGACACACAGACAGACATAACGATAACGTTTTAAGAAACAGGTTTCAAAAAGTCTGGACATCCGGATATTCAGACACACAGACAGACACCAGGAACAGACTGAAGGGATTCTTGGGTATTCAAGCTATTCAACTGGATAGTGGCTCAGAAAATTAAACATTCGGACATCCAGACACACAGACAGACATTCCGAAAACAAAATTATGAGACAATACGTCAAATAGGAACCGTGAGACCTCCAAAAAGTACTAAAATTGGAAGTAAAATAAACGGAAATCCGGACTCTCAGACACACAGACAGGCATCAGGACCCAAGATTTCTCCTATCACTATTATCAAATAACAAGCTAAAGCCTCTTGTTGACACGGGCGGTCTCTCGATTGTCAATCAAACTGATCGAGGTCGAACACGCTGAGATTTCTCAGCAGCTGTCACAGGGTATGGACCAGAAAATATTGAAGAACAAAAGAAAGAAATGAATTTTTTCTCTTTGGGGATGTCTTGTTTTTGTGTTGTTTTTAGAAATAGAGAGAACCAAGAAACACAAAAAATGAAAAAAAAAATAAAGTGAAGAGGAACAAAAAGAAGGAAGAGGAGAAGATAAAGTGACAAGTGTTCCATTTGTTTTTTGTTGGAGAAATATATTTTGTGGATTCTCTAGAAAAGGATTTTAAAAAAGATTTGTGTCAACTTGATGTCCGAAGGGACAAAATAGGAAGTAAATATGGGCGGTCTACAGTCCAAAGTGGAGTTGGCCATGTTTAAGATGGTTTTGGAACCAGGGACGAGCGGCAACGCAAAATTTCGGCAACCCGGCAATCCGGCAATTGCCGATTTCAAAAACCGGCAATTTTCGGCAATTTTCGGCAACTTTCGGCAACATAAGGGGTTTTCCTAAGTTGGGAGAAAAAAATGCAAGCAAAGTACACTTTCTTTTCCCAGTGACAGTTGTTTTGACTAACTGAGAGTATTTTCCCATTTTTTTGAAAAATATTCAAAAAATTATATTAGAAAAGCAATAAATATTGATTTTTGTATCACTTTTGTCGAATTCAGCCTGAAAATTGAACAGATTTAGAAAAAAAAACTTCAAAAAACATTGCCGAAAAAAAGTCGGCAACGCGGCAACGGCATTGCCGCTCGTCCCTGTTTGGGTCCATGTTTCTTCAGGATTCCAGACTTGTAACTCTTTTTTGGTAAGAACCAACCTACCTTTGTCAGTCAGGGTACCAAACATTATTGTACAGTACCGTTCAATAGGATATGAACTTTGGCCGTTTTCAGATGAAATTGTCGTCCAACTTTGAGAGTGTGTCAGGGTAATATTCATTGTCTCAAAAAAGTAAATTTTTAATGGATCGTACAGACCAAAAGTAGATCTTCATTTTTGTAGTTGACAACTTTTTCGTACGAACACTCTCTAAAGAGTTATGGTCATTTTAAGACGACAGCTCAAAAATCGCACTATTTTGCACGGAAATTGGTTGATTTGAGGGAGAGATTACTTGTGGATATGTAACTTGCTAGGAGTCGCCCGTACAAAAAAGTTGTCAACTACAAAAATGGAGTTCCGCTCTAGGTCTGTTTGGTCCCATAAACGGTTATTTTGTGGGTCAGTTAGTTTTACCATGACACACTCTCAAAGTTGGACGACAATTTCAACTGAAAACGGCCATATCCTATTGAACGGTACTGGATAATAATGTTTGGTACCCTGACTGACAATGGTAGGGTGGTTCTTACCAAAAAAGAGTTATAAGTCTGGAATCCTAGAAAACTCGGACCCAAAACCATCTTAAACATGGCCAACCCCACTCTAGACTATTAACCGCCCATATTTACTTCCTATTTTGTCCCTTCGGACATCAAGTTGACGCAAATCTTTTTTTTCCTTTTCTAGAGAATCCACAAAATATATTTTTCCAACATAAACAAATTCAGCAAAATGAAAAATAAGAAGGAACACTTGTCACTTTAGCTTCTCCTCTTCCTTCTTTTTGTTCCTCTTCAATTTTCATTTTTTCATTTTTTCTGTTTCTTGGTTCACTCTCTCTAAAAAGTGGGACATTTTCCACTGAAACAGGCGAAATATGATAGACCGGTACTGTATATATTTGAAACAGCTCGTTTTCAGCTTTTTAATGATACATGACAGTTTGCATATTTCTAATTGAGATTCGGTGATCCCTTCCCTTCATTAATGCTTCTAGAATCTCTATTACACTTCTCTATTAAACTTTTTTTGCAAAAAAGGGAACCAAATTTCATAAACCACCATGCCTATGAAAATGAACAAAAGTCCTGACTAGTAGGGATACAACATGAAAAAGTGTAATAATAATAATGCGTATATGGACGGCCTGAACCCTAAAGCGAGGAGGGTGTCAAAAAATGGGCGGAGTCTCCTCTCAAATTGCAAATTCTCTTCGCGAAACATGTGAATGATGTGTTCTATGGAGGGGAGAGGAGGTATGTACTTGACTTTGAGTTGAAGGAAAAGTTTAGGAGGAAATAAGTTTGTGAGTTTGAATTCAGGGGGGGGGGATTAAGGGAGACGGAGAAGGAAGTTAAGGAGATGAGGGCAAAACACATAGACAATTTTCCATTTTATTCAAGAAATTTGAATAGAAACTTGAGGAGGTGTCTGAGGAGGTGAGGAGGTATGTATAGTTTAGTCTGACAAGAATACAATTTGATTTTTGTGAAAAAAAAGAATGAAAAAAAGCGAAAAAATAAGAAAAATGGATTGAAAATGGATAAATATTGACAAACACAATAAACAACTTCACAGTTCTGATAGCTCATAGGATTCTGGACATTCGGACATCCGGACAAGTAGACAGACATCCGGACAGATAGACAGACAGGCAGACAGACTGACATCCGGACAAAGAGACAGACAGATCCGGAAGGAATGAACGGTGTAGAGACAGTCTTTAGGACTCATAAGTGCTGTCAACTAGGATTGAATAAGTATTTCGAGAAATCTGGACAAACCGACACACAGACAGACATCAGGACATCTGGACAAACTTACATACACACAGAGATACACTCGGAATGATCAACTTTGGATTTCAGATCAGGGTGAGTCGTGAAAATTAATGTCGATTCTGCTGAATATAAATGAAAATGGACATCCGTACAAACCGACACACAGACAGACATCCGGACATTCGGACTTGCCGACACACAGACTGACAGACATTCAACCCCATAACTCTCGGAAAAAAACAAAAAATTCTCCTGTTTTCTCGTCGGAAATCTGAAATCCCGACAAACCGACAAAGGTACAGACATCCGGATTAGCAGACACACTGACGACAGACATTCGGACATCCGGACAAACCAAAACATAAACTGACAGACACTCAAACTCAACTACTCCGAGAAAAAACGAAAATTTTCCGATTTTTTCGTCAAGCAGACACATCGACAGACACAGCTTCATAATTCAGGGAATTGGGACAACCAGACACACAGATGGAAAAAAAAACCCTACCTGGACATCCGGACACACAGACACACCAACAGCTAACTGAGGTAGTAAAAGTGAAAAATGAGGTGCTCTCTTCTCCCCCCCTTCCGTTTCTTTTGACTCTTGACTCCGCCCACTTTAGGCTCCGCCCCTTTGATGTATCACACAAACATCTCCTGAAAAGAAGCAAACTATGGATAAACCTCGTGGAGGTTGTTGAGATAATAGAGAAGAGAAAAAAACGTGGAACACTAATCGTGACAGGATTAAAACTTCTAGAACATGCACGTCGACGTCTACACCGGATTTAACTCTCGGTCAACATGGGATTTTCAGATTTTTCCAGACAAAAATCGGATAAAATCGGTGTTAGATGAGATGGATACGTCGTTAACGTTAAGAGTAAATAAATAGGAAAATCTGGAAAAAATGAGTCAAAATGAGTCGGATTTGAATTGAAAATGAGTCAAAATAAGTGGAATTGATAGAGAAGGAAGTGAATCAAATACGGAGTCACTAGAGGAGCCTAGAATCTCAATTTTTGTGGGTTTGTGGAGAAAGAATGGAGAAACATGTACAGTTATTGAGAGAACGCTTCATCACCCTTAATTTATATTGACTATATACATCATAACTAGAACTGAAATTTTGTAGTTGACAACTTTTTTATACATCTCGTCCCTGGAAAGATGCGGTAGGTTAACGTCAGATTGTCAAATGTAAATAGTTGAGCAGTTTTCACATTTAGGATAAGTTTGAGATCCCGTATTGAGTGCGGTTTTCAGTTTTTACAAATTTCATTTAATATAGGTCCTGTGCATCAAATTCAAGGCCCAATTTTCATAATTGACAAGTTTTTTAGACGGACGGTCCATAAAGAGATAAGTACGGTTCAATGGTTTACTAGGAAAGAATCCGATAAAGTTACGCGCCGAGACCTAAATGGTTGAAAAGGAATTCGGCTGTGATTTCCAAAACTACTTTCAAACTTTGCAGAACGCATTCAGGAATAGAGAAAATTGAGCTCAAAGTTCAAAAATTTCGACAGTGCCCCTTAGGTAACCCCATAACATTATTTTGGTGTTAAAATTTTATGCACCGTTTATAGCAAGTCAATACCTACATTTTTGTACATAGTTGACAGTTTTTTCATGCGAATTCATCCTGGAAAGATACAATAGACCGAAGTTGAGTGACATCAGAATTCCTTGGCCTAAATGATCCGCCTGTACAAAAAAAATGGAGATCTCTATTTAATCTACAATAGATATTAAAGTTGGGTCGGACTATTGGGCACAATCTCAACCTCAACCTATCCCATGTGCCAGTCAAAATCTGAGTAAAAAACGGTCAGACATCTGAAAACCAGCACCAATTTTTGACCAAATTACCTTTATGTGCTATTCAATTTAGAAATTTCCGTAACTTAGTATTTGATTCACTTCATGCTCCATTTAGTCATAGCATGCACAGCCAATGTTCATTTCAGACGAAAGACACAGTATCCAGATTAAAATTAAAAAAAAAAAAACTTAAAAACTTTCTTATTCTAGAAAACGTCAAAATGAAAAGACTGAGCCTGAGGTATGTACATGTTCTACAATTGTCCTATGTTTGGACATTTATTATCACGACTCGCGTCTTTCAACCGCGCTCTACCGAAACCGAAGGAAATTTCGTGCGACATCGAGATACTCAGAGGCAGAGAGACATTTTTCAGGGAAATTTCAATGGAGCGCCGTTGTAAAACCTCTCAATAAATTAAAAGCTTACAAGGGAAGTACACGACGGACCGAGTTGAACTTTTTCTATAAATTTGACCATAGATACTTTCGACCCTGCTGATTCCAAATCTGCAATAAAAATCTGCTAAATGCTCACGTGAACTGAGTTATGACCCGTCAAACTTGCGCTTCTACAGTACAAGTGTCGATGAAAACGTGAAAAGGTTAAGAACGTGAACAAATTGAAAAGTTTGACGGGTCATAACTCAGTTCACGTGAGCATTTAGCAGATTTTTATTGCAGATTTGGAATCAGCAGGGTCGAAAGTATCTATGTTCAAATTTATAGAAAAAGTTCAACTCGGTCCGTCGTGTACTTCCCTTGTTAGTAAGTACCGTACCTACAGTAGCGAGCATAAGTGAGCACCTACGTCCTTTTATGTGTAACTCTGCTGAATCGTGTCCGTTTTGCATAAACTTTTTTTTGAAAGATAGCTAAAGTATCCAGTAATAAGAACATAAGTTTTTTGAAAAAGTTTTAGTTCTGATTTTTTTTGATAATTAATTTTTCCTGATTGTGATTTAAAAATTCGAAAAAAAACTTTTTATTTTTCTCTTGGAGTTATTCTGTTTTTAATGTCAAAATGATGGAAAATGCTCAAATATGCAAAAAATTATGATGAATTGATTTCTGAAACCTGGAGCATCGTGCCAGAGCTCTAGAAGTCAAATGTAGTGTCCTCGGGAAAATTATCATAACTCATCAAAAACTGCTTCAAATCAATCAAAACATGTACCAAAAGATGTGCCTTGAGTTTTTCTACAAATCAACGTTAAAAAGTATTAATTTTAGAAAAAATAATTTATCAAATTTTTTTCACTCAAAAATTATTTTATTCCCATTTTTTCTCAATTTTTGTTATTTTCTGACTATAAAATGAACATACCTTCCAAAAACATTATGCAAATTGTCTTTTCGCACATAATAAAACTTATGGCTGTATTTCTTGTTCGTTTTATACCCAAAAAATATCAAAAATTGAGAAAAAATGGGAATAAAATAATTTTTGAGTGAAAAAATTTGAAAAATTATTTTTTTCTAAAATTATTACTTTTTAATGTTGATTTGTAGAAAAACTCAAGGCACATCTTTTGGTACATGTTTTGATTGATTTGAAGCAGTTTTTGATGAGTTATGATAATTTTCCCGAGGACACTACATTTGACTTCTAGAGCTCTGGCACGATGCTCCAGGTTTCAGAAATCAATTCATCATAATTTTTTGCATATTTGAGCATTTTCCATCATTTTGACATTAAAAACAGAATAACTCCAAGAGAAAAATAAAAAGTTTTTTTTCGAATTTTTAAATCACAATCAGGAAAAATCAATTATCAAAAAAAATCAGAACTAAAACTTTTTCAAAAAACTTATGTTCTTATTACTGGATACTTTAGCTATCTTTCAAAAAAAAGTTTATGCAAAACGGACACGATTCAGCAGAGTTACACATAAAAGTACGTAGGGGTGCTCACTTATGCTCGCTACTGTACTAACATTTATATGTACATAAAATCACAAGTTCAGATCTTTGATTTCGTCCCCAAACTCCCCAAACTAAAGCCTATCCTCACACAAACATAGTAAGAAAATTGTTTCCGTGTCATCACATTGGATTTACGTGAGATGATGATTGACATAACAATCTTCTTTATTTCTAATATTGTTATTTCCCTCATACCAAGACGTACGCTTTTTGACCAGTTAACACGTTGTAGGGCTTGCACTTAGAAAAGGACCGATCCAGACGGTTTCAGAGATCCGGACCAACAGACACACAGATTTTTCAATATCTTTTTGTCTAGACAGGTCAAATCCCGGTCAAAAATCTGTCAACAAAACTAAAATAGCCATTGTTCAGCTAGCTTTCATTAAGCAGACACCCCCAAAAATATTCCCGCATCGTTTGACCTTTAAGACAACAAGTGGGTGGATGTGTACCTTGAAAACAATCGGAAAAAAACGATTTTCATTCGAAAAAAAAAACAGGAAATTGATATCGGAGGAAGGAAGAATTCCAATTTCCGTCTGGAAAATCATTTGTTTTTCTAGTTTATCAAGAAAAAAGTCATGAGACACCCCGGTTTCTGGAAATCATTGGTGATTTGGGGGGATATTCAATTTCCGGATGAGATGGGATTCTGGGTATAGCGGAAGAAAGTAGGGTACTCAGGCTACACTAGGTAAATGTGATCCAATTGAAGAGGAAGTGGGAAATGGGGAAGTTTCAAAAGTTTTAAATTTGACGGTATGACGTTTCAAAACCGAGACATTTCGAAATCTGTCGTTTCGAAACAAGGGTTCTCGAGGTTCCGTGATTCTAATAATTTTTAAGGTCTGACTGTTCACTATGGGTCACGAGTTCTAAGGGTTCTAGGAGTTTATAGGCCATTCAAAGTTTTAAACATAACACCTATTTAAAAAAAATCCAAAAATATCCAAAAATATCAGTTCTAAGCAGTATATCTCGCTTTCCCGAACAATATCAAAAAGTTGGAAACTGACAAAACATAATTCATTTTTCATTGATCAAAGAGGACACTAAGGGGGTAAAACACTCTATGATACGTTTTGAAACCGGGACATTTCGAAACCAAGATTTTAAAGCTTGCCGATTTTGACTGTTGTTTGGAAATGATTGGAAAACTGGAAAATACGTGATGTTTTAAAACCGGACATGCTGAAACCAGGGTTAATTAGTTCCAGAGTCTGACAGTCTTGAGGTTTTTGAGGATTCAAAAGTCAGAAGGATTCCATTTTTTCATATCGAGAATACGAATACTTTAAGTGGATCCGGAACTTTTAAAAGCGGATTCAGAACCAAAAAGTTTTGAAATTAGACATCTCAAAATACTATCATGATTTTTAGGTTATAACGGACTTAAGGGCTTATGACGGTGCTACGCTAAGAGCTCTAGGGGTTCAGAGGGTTCCACCCTATACTATCATATTGGCCTCTGAAATTCTGAAATGTTCTAGTCTTCCAAATTCCCCTTTTTATTTGTTTACAAAGGCTCCTAGTTGCATTCCGACGAAATTAGGTTAGTCTGAGTGGTAGGTGATTGGTCTTTAAGCAAGTTTGTAGGGTAATTTGCAAATAAAAAAATGATACCAGCAAAATAGAAAAAAAAACCGGAAATTTGAGATAATGCAACTGCGCTCTATCCTAATATGCTTAGCTTGACTGAGTATAAAATTAGGAACCTATGAACAGGCGGCACAAAAAAATGTTAAAAACGCTCTAAGGTTTCATTTTTTGCTTGCCGAAAGCCATTTTCGATGTTGGGGACGTTTTAAAATCGTCTGACACTGTCCGGCTTCCAGACGGTTTTGAAACGTCCCTGGAAGCCGGACAGTTTCAGACGTGACGTATTTTGAGCGAACACGCTTTAAAACATTACAAAAAACGTGCTGGCTACGGTTTTCAAGTGTCTTCCGGTTTCAAAACAACATTCTAGTTGTTTTTAACAAAAAAACATGCCATCTATCATAAGTTTCATGATTAATTTCCTCCGCCTAATCCCTTTTCCAGCCTAATCCTCTAAGAACAACAACTTGACACATCCGAATCATTTCTTGTTATAGATACATGAAATTTCAAAAAATGCCATAATCTGAGATTGTCTGAGCTTTTTCTGGAAAAGCAAAAGCGAAATGCTCGATCTCTAATAAAATTTTGTTCTCTGATTCTTTGAAACTATGGGGAAAACTAAATATACAGGTGAAAAAGAAACAGAAAGTGATTTTTGGAGAAAAAAATGAAAATATGAGGGAGTTGGAAAAGAAATTAATTATTATAAAAAGAGAGAAAGTGACCATTGATCTTTTTGGTCTGGAATATTACTTGGTGCCAAAAGCCAAACTCCATTTTTTGAAAAAATATTGAATTTTCTTCCGCAAAAGTGATACATTTCGACTAACTTTGAGAATTAGAAGAAATTCGGAAAAATCGTTAAAAATGTTCACATTTTCGATGAAAAATTGAAAAACTTTCAAAATTTTCAAAACATTTCCAAGGCCCGACCCGGCCCGGACCTTGACAAGTGTGTGGGTCAGTATGTATGTTTGTCCGGATGTCCAACAACATTAATTTACACGGTTAGAACAGATCCATTAGTAAAATGAAATCTATGATTCTGCCTTCTCTAGAATGTATAAGTGGAAATAGTAGTACATATATCTCAAAAATGCATTGAGTTTAGAAAAATCTCTGTCTCCTTCTTTCCATGTACAACTACACAAGGAAAACCCTCCCGCGTTCTCTTTTTCTAAAAGCTTAAAAAGTGAGTTAGATGAGACAGAATGACCGGATGATTCTCACGGATCCAGTTTTCTGATGACCCGCCGATTAAAGCAATCAAATAATAAATATAGATAATTGTAACAATTCAAAGAGTGCCGCTAAACTTCGA
Source organism: Caenorhabditis latens (assembly GCA_002259235.3). Taxonomy (NCBI): domain Eukaryota; kingdom Metazoa; phylum Nematoda; class Chromadorea; order Rhabditida; family Rhabditidae; genus Caenorhabditis; species Caenorhabditis latens. Next base: position 1,434,067 of record CM056093.1, read on the forward strand.
TCTAATGATTTCAATGATCCTAATATTAGAAATGAAGAAGATCGGCTTTGTGTTAGGATAGGCTTTAGTTTGGGGAGTTTTGGGGAGGAAATCAAAGATCTGCACTTTTACATATAGATGTTTGTAGGTGCTTACTAAGCTATTAATTTACTCAAACGTAGAAGTTTTTTTAACTATTTGGTTTCGGTAGAGCGCGGTTGTAAGGAGCGTGGCGAGATAATAGAAGCATGCAAATATGAAGATTTCAATTAACTAAAAAAATTTTTACAGGATGTTTGATATGAGTCTAATTGGATTCTGTGATCATCTAGAAAGGATTTAGATTATCCGTTAACAGATTCGATTTTGATTTTGAGATTTGATTTGTTGAGAAGGGAAAACAAATCAATTTAGGGAAGAAAAAAACATTTAAGATTTATAAGGAACCTCAAGGAACCAAAAAAACCAGCGGTAAACTGATTGCTACCTGAAATTCACTAGATTCGTCAAACCCGATTCTGTAAAACAGATGAAAACGGTCGGGGATGCCGATTCGACGACATTCAGAACCGTAATCAAACAGGATTGTGCCAAAATTAAACGTTTCGAAAAAATAACCGTTTTGAAACGGCTAAGGGCTGCCAATTGAGTCGACACTCACTCAAATCGCGTGTTAATAACGTGGACGAACAATAGGGAGTTGAATTTTTTGAAAAATCCATTTTTCCATTTGTGTTATTATTTTCGATTAAACTTCGCACAAAACCATCGAAAAGGAAAAATACAAGTTTTCAACACACAACATTTTTTTGGAAACATTTTTTGAATTTCGCGCTCAATTTTATGGGAGCGCAGATGCTTTGCCTATAGTCTATAAGAAAAATAGTGAAGTTGCTTGAAAGGAAAGGTACAACTCTATTATTTCAAGAAGTTCATAAAAATCCTAATACTAATAAGCAATTTTCAGATAACTTGACACTTATCCCCTGGAAAATTGAGCAAAAACACAAAAATAAAGAAAACGTCTCCTGAAAGTGTCAGGTTTTAGAAAACGAGTCGAAAATATAGCGAAAAAAAAACAAAAACAACTTATCGCCCTCAGAATAATTAAAGCAATTTCAGAATCCCCCTTTTCAAACTTTCATTATTTTATCTATTTCAGCTTCCAAAAAAGAAATTTTCGAAAAAAAAGGAATGCAATCATCTACGTAGCCGTTCTGATATAGGAAAATATGTGTAGAACAGAATAATAACAAGGTTTTCGGGCAGTCCGTGCGGGTAATAGAGGTGCACAAGAAATTTATTTTTTGGACTTTTTGGGAAATGAGGTTAGGGAGGAAAAATATAACGATATTGAGTTTCCGAGAGGAAGTGGAACTGGTGATGAGAGAGAAAGTTAGGCCACTATTGAAACAGTTAGGCCATCCTTAAGAATGTTAGGCCACCATTTAAGAAAGTTAAGTCACCAATTGAGAAAGTTAAGCCAGGCGAATTTTCGTTTTGCAAATACGGTCGGTATTAAAAGCGCATGGAATTTCTGTGACTGGGTCTTGCAGTGCCTAGCCAATAATACGAGAGCTCAGATAGTGAAAGGTGGCAGGTAGCTAGACTAGAAAGGAAAACTAGGCCACCTGGAATTGAATAAGCAATAACATTCAGGGACCAATAGAAAGGCCGGCTAAGTCAGACCACAATAGGAATACTAGACCATTAGAGACAACAAGACCCAGCCAGACACCTGGTTCGTTATAACAATTATTGTTAGGCCACAGAAACCGACATCTGGTTTATTGTAACAATTCGGTTGGTCTATGAGAAAACGTTAGTTTACTAAAATTCCAAAATCTTATGCCTAGGCCACTTAACCCTAGGCCACTCAACTCAGCTCTAATTCAGCAACAGTTTTGCGATGTTTTGAAAACAAAAGTTTGAAAATTGAAACGAAATTCCGCCTTTCTTCAATTTTACGGGAATCACGATAAAACTCTCTCGTCTTGTTGAAAAATGACTTGCAGCCAACTTTACATCATCTAAACCATGATCTCCGCTTATTTTCTAGTCTTTCCAAAAAACTGATCCTTGTTATTTCTTATTTGGTCCGTTTCTTTTCCATCTCCACCTTTACATGAATAAGACTTTAATTCCTACGAATTGGGAGTTAAAAAAAGAAATTCTCGTCGGGGTTCCATCCATCAAAAAAAGGGAAATATATTTCTTCCCACTTCCCTAATTTCATAGAACCTTTATGATATTTTAGGTGTGCTCTAAATAGATAAAAATAGGAAGTTTATGGAGACACAGAATTTCATACAATTTCAAGAAACCGGAAAGTAGCGGGACCCTGATTCAAATGGCTCAGGATATGATGACCTATTATCACGGCACTAGTCTTACAACTGCGCTCTACCGAAACCGAAGGAAATTGTGTGCGAAACTAAGAGGCTCAGAGAAAAAGTGACAAGGGCGTTTCGGTGGAGCGCAGTTGTGAGAACTGTGCCAAGCGTGTGCGGAAGTATAATTTTTTGAAAAAGGAATTTCTCACAACTCTGTTAAGGACCGAACATTTGTCGAGACCGCAAAATTTCTCTGATTTCAAGTTCTTAGTCTCCTTAGAACTCCCCACACAGAGAACACATAAAAAAAGTAAATGACTAGCAAAAAACATATTAGATACACAATTTGATGAAAACCGGAAGAATGGGATTAGTGACAATGAGATGACTCGGATGTATGTTTACACGAAAAAACCAAATGGATCAGTTTTTAAGACAAAACGAAGTAAAAAGAAAGAGAAATGATATGAGAGTTTAGAAAAGTGCATACATGGGGATCATCTGGATGATTTTTCATGCAAATATAAGAAAAAAAACACTTTTTTCGAAAATCCTAGCTTACGATGGTCTATGGTGACAACAGTGATCAGAATAGATGTTATGAAGAAGGTACAAAATGTTGGACATCCGGACAAACAGAAGTTTAGAAACTGAGGAGAGGGAGAGATAGGATTATGATATTTAGTTATGTTTGTCCCTCTCCGTGTCGGATATCCAAAATTCCGGCGAAAAATTGTCAATCTGTGTGTCCGGATGTTCAGATGTCTTATTTCGATGCAGAAAATACTGAAAATCCGGTCGGAGGCCTGTCCATCCGTGTTTCGGCACTTCCGGATGTCCTGTCTTTGAGATTTTTCTGTGTGTCGGTCTGTCCGGGTGTCTTGATAATCCCAATGACCCCAAAAATCTCATGTTCTGATCAAATAAATCTCAAAATAGAATTCGAATTTTTTGGAGTCGAAAATCCCCCCATCTCGTGCAAAATATGTAAAATTGTGCTAAAAAATACAACATTTTTTTGATTTGAAAATTTCAGGATTAAAACCACAAAATGGTATTCAAAAATACATTTTCACTGGAATAAAATCATGTAGATCAAATATATATGGAATACCAAAAAAAGGGGGGACTCTTGTTTTTTGATCTACACGCTAAAAATATAAGGAATGGGTAAACAGATGAGAGGGGCTAGACCTCTCTCGGAATTCTTGAATTTTCAGAATTTTCAGGCATAATGAGGTTATTTTTATGAAAATTGGGTCAATTTCAAGTCAAAACAGACATCCGGACAGACAGACACACCGACAGAACACGATTTCAATTTAAATTTGGACATCCGGACACACCGACACACAGACTCACGTCCTAATGAAGTGCTGCCCGGTACCTGGCACCCTCACAGGTGTCTTTTCCCTTAATTTTTTTTCATTATTTTACAAATTAAAAATGAAACGCTGAAACAGCTGAAACATGAATTAACGATCACACCGTTATACATATTTCTCTCAATTTTCCCCGGCTTCTCCTCCTGAAAATTAGAATTCATAAATTATTCATGACGAATTGTATTAACAGAACATCTCACACACCTCGGTGAGTTTTTTTCAAGAGGAAAGAAGAAAAAAGTGATGTGTATTTGAATGAGTGAGTGAGCAGGTTATTTCTAGAGATCAAAAAGTGTTTTAGGTTTTAGCAGGGGAAGGAAAGAAGATGGGGTCAGGCGGAATATATAGCTCAAAAGTATATTAAGTTTTGGTTTTTTTTCAGTTGAATAGGCCCAACTTTGAGAGTGTGTCATGCTTATACTTATTGTCCCATTAAGTAGAGTTTTAATGGATCATACAAATCAAAAGTAGAACTTTATTTTTGTAGTTGGCAACTTTTTTCTACGGACACTCCCTAGAGAGTTATGGTCATTTTAAGGGGACGGCTCAAAATTCGCACTATTTTCCACTGAAATTGGTCGACTTAAGGGAGAAATTACTTGGTCGATATTTTCGGTGTAAAATAGTGCGATTTTTGAGCTGTCCCCTTAAAATGACCATAACTCTCTAGGGAGTGTCCGTAGAAAAAAGTTGCCAACTACAAAAATAAAGTTCTACTTTTGATTTGTATGATCCATTAAAAATCTACTTGATGAGACAATAAGTATAACCATGACACAATCTCAAAGTTAGACCTTTTAAACTAAAAAAACCAAAACTTAATATACTTTTGAGCGGTACTGTAGATATACCGACGTTTTACACGTTTCGAAACCGTGAAAACGTGATTCAGAATTTCTGTTTTGAGATGATGAAAGTTGCAGAATGCCCGGTTAAAGGCAACTTGACAGTTATCGCGTTTTTGTCACTTCAGTCGCACCAACGACGCGGACACGATACGCCACCCAGTCTCTCGTTTTGGGCCGCTTTGCAGGCACGTATAAAAAGTTTTCAACAAATTTACAAAAATGAAGATCTAGGTTAAAACACTTATCTAAAGAGGAACTCCCCGAGCATTACACGTTGGAACTAACTAACTAACTAGGGAAGGTCATGTATTCAGTTTGGAGTTCATGAAGTCGCCTATATCATTGGAAAGCTGAGAAAACGATGATTCCAAATATATATTGAGTTTTTGTTCTCGATGTTTGGTATTTGAGAAAAATGATATCAAAGTTCGGGAAATATCAAAACTTGTCATTTTTCTGAACTTGCACCTTGTTTTTTCTCGAATACGAGGCCTTGATGGCCAAAACTGAATATACAGTACTGGCCATAAAGAATGCGACAACTCGTTTTTCGACCGTAACTTCTTTGAATGGTGGTCTTTTGGGCTGAATTTTTGGGGTAATTTTTTGAGCAGTATCACAAACGTATTCAATCAACTGGATTTAACATTTTGTGAAAATTTTTCGAAAAATCCGATTTTTTGAAAATTTGCAAAAATTCGAAAAATCCATACTTGCAACGGGCCGGGCCGGGCCGGGCCGGGCCGATGTGAGAATTTTCACCGGCCCGGCCCGGCCCGGTCGGCCCGGGTCACAGTACAAAAATTTGAAAATTTGAATTTTTTGAAATTTTTTCGATTTTTTCGCAAAAAAGTCGAATTTTCGACTATGTTTCTACATACCGATAAAACTCAAGTTTACATAGGATTTTTGACTATTTTTGATGAAAATTTTCAAAAATTTCGAAGAATGTTGTGAAAAAATTGTGCTCATTTTTTGACTCCGGGCCGACAACTTCCTCTACCGGGCCGGGCCGGGCCGACGGGCCGAGCCGGGCCGGGCCGATATTTTGCAAGTATGGAAAAATCGAGGTTTTCCCTTATCAGCTCAGTAATTTTGAATTAAAGGAGAAAATAAAAGGAAATTATATTTTTTGTATAAAAACAGTCTAGTCCAATGTTTTGGAACATTTTCTCATGTTGTAACATGTATTTTTCATACTATTCGTCATCGGTTAATTTGAGTTGTCAGAAAGCATCGATTTTCCGTTTTATAACGGTCACAAAACTTTGATTTTTCGAGTAAGAAGCTTTTAAATGTTTGAAAATAGAAAGTAAAGGTCTGAAAAACATATTCCTACTCTAAAAATCTTGATATTCATCGGTAGATACATTTGGGAGATCTTTGAAGCTCCGATGCTACTAACTCTATGCATACGATTTTCATTTCCCGGCTTGAAATTGAGGGGTTAATCTATGCTGATTGTTTTCAAACTGTTAATATACAACAAATAACTTATTCGGAGTATTTTGAAACGTACTGCTACATGAGCTTTACGAGAATACTTTGCGTGAGTGTTTTTGAACAAACTAATCACATTGATAAATAACTATAGTAATATAACTCTTCGGGAAATGTAGGAAAACAAAGGCAATAATTAATTTTGATTTTGGAAAACGTAAATTGTCTTATTCCATAATTAATAAACAAAAAATAATCATCATTGAAAAATAAATTCTCAAGCGGAGTCGGAATATTGGAATGCACTGTTCAGCAGTAAGTGACCTTCAATTATGGTCAGAAAATTTGACGGATTGTGCAAACTATGAATTAGACTAAGTTTCAAAATACTCCGAATAAGTTATTTGTTGTATATTAACAGTTTGAAAACAATCAGCATAGATTAACCCCTCAATTTCAAGCCGGGAAATGAAAATCGTATGCATAGAGTTAGTAGCATCGGAGCTTCAAAGATCTCCCAAATGTATCTACCGATGAATATCAAGATTTTTAGAGTAGGAATATGTTTTTCAGACCTTTACTTTCTATTTTCAAACATTTAAAAGCTTCCTACTCGAAAAATCAAAGTTTTGTGACCGTTATAAAACGGAAAATCGATGCTTTCTGACAACTCAAATTAACCGATGACGAATAGTATGAAAAATACATGTTACAACATGAGAAAATGTTCCAAAACATTGGACTAGACTGTTTTTATACAAAAAATATAATTTCCTTTTATTTTCTCCTTTAATTCAAAATTACTGAGCTGATAAGGGAAAACCTCGATTTTTCGAATTTTTGCAAATTTTCAAAAAATCGGATTTTTCGAAAAATTTTCACAAAATGTTAAATCCGGTTGATTGAATATGTTTGTGATACTGCTCAAAAAATTACCTCAAAAATTCAGCCCAAAAGACCACCATTCAAAGAAGTTACGGTCGAAAAACGAGTTGTCGCATTCTTATGGCCAGTACTGTATAACGCGTTCTCTGTAAGACTCGAGCATCGTCATAGTACATAGGGGCCTAGAGTCTGTAAATAAGTTAGGGTTTACATTTTTGCACAAACATGTACTATGGGTCTCTAGTAACCCATATACACAATATTGGCTCCCGGCTCGCAGGTACGGTAGTACGGTAGGTGCTCAAAGGTGCAAAAATGAATGTAAATCGAAAGCAAAAATGTAAATTTTTCAATTATGTCGTAGAACGCTGAAATTTTTACTATGTTTAACAGATGTGAAGTCAAGTATTTTCACAAAGTTTCAAAACATGATTCATAAAATTTGCCGAGTTATAAGAAAAAATCATCACTTTTTTAGAATTTTTTGGATTAAATTGAAAAAAAAGTGTCATTTTTGAAATAACATGTCTGAGGATTTTTTTGTTTCAACTGAGCCACTCAAACTCTTTTTCAAAAAATTAGACCTCGCCCCATATCATCGATTTCCAATAGTCGAAAAGGGCCAAAGTTGAAAACTGAAAAAATCGAATTTCGTAATTTTTCTTTTTTCTTTTCAGAAATGCGTAGACCGTGCTTTTTTGAGTATTTTTTGTATTGACACTATATTTTTTTCTTAACATTATCATACCAAAAAATTACAATTTTTGAAAAAATAAAATTTTACGGATTTTTTATGTGAAAATTTTTTTTTCAAAAAAGTATAAAACTGATCTTTCTTTTGAAAAATAATTGTGTCAAACATCAAAAACTGTTGTTTTAACATTGTTTAGGTGTTTTTTATAACAACTACGAACAAGAGAAACTCGAATCAGAACGACCCCGATTCACAGAAAATTTTGGAATTTTTTTGACTCGTTTATTCGAAAAAAAGAACCAAATTTGAAGAAAGCATTTAAGATTCAAATATATCGTTGTTTTTTATTGTTTCATTTGATTAATAGGGTTATGGGAATCACTATTTTCTCCACTGTTCTCATCATAGACCTTTTCCGAGTCATTGAATTTTTTCCATCTCAACCGATCGGTGCACCGAGCCTTCTGCCAAAAAAAAAGTGAACAAAAATCAAATACTAATTGGAAAATAATAAAACATTGTGTAAACAAAGAAACACTTTTAATATTACACTTCCCAATCACACAGAGCAGTTGTGATTTGGGGTCGTTCTGATTCGAGTTTCTCTTGTTCGTAGTTGTTATAAAAAACACCTAAACAATGTTAAAACAACAGTTTTTGATGTTTGACACAATTATTTTTCAAAAGAAAGATCAGTTTTATACTTTTTTGAAAAAAAAATTTTTCACTTAAAAAATCCGTAAAATTTTATTTTTTCAAAAATTGTAATTTTTTGGTATGATAATGTAAAGAAAAATAGAAAGTGTCAATACAAAAAATATTTAACAAAACACGGGCTATTCATTTTTGAAAAGAAAAATTGAAAATTCGAAAATTATATTTTTTTGGTTTTTAACTTTGTCACTTTTCGACTGTTGGAAATCGATGATATAGGGCGAGGTTTTGTTTTTTGAAAAGGACTTCAAGTGGTTCATTTAAAACAAAAAAAAAATTCAGGCATGTTATTTCAAAAATGGCACTTTTTGTTCAATTTAATCCGAAAAACACTAAAAAATTGAAAATTTTTTCTTATAACTCGGGAAATTTTGTGAACCACGTTTCGAAACTTTGTGTAAATACTTTATTTTACACCTATAAAATATGGTAAAAATTTCAGCGTTCTACGACATAATTGAAAGATTTTCATTTTTGCACCTTTGAGCACCTACCGTGCTACCGTACCCGCGAGCCGAGAGCCAATAATGTGTATATGGGTTACTAGAGACCCATAGTACACATTAATATTAAAATCTGTCCCTAGGGCACACGTTGCTCAAGTCTTACAAAGAACGCGTTATATATTTGAAAGAATGGCATTTCAAGAAATATTTCAATATCAACGTGTCCCAATCACTTCTTTCCTCTCTATCTGTCCCTAAAATATCCCTCCCGAATTCATTTCCTCCATATCAACTCTTCACATATTCCTAACAAAATGAAAGCATCAAAGTCACCATCAAAACAACCCAAGAAAATACCGCCGCCAGGAGAAATTGAAATCGAAAAGATTGATGACAACCTGATGCGTTGGACATTCGATGACGGAGAGGTGATGTTTGTCGAGATGGATGACCCAGCGACCCATTCGAGAGTCGGCAAGGAGGCAATGAAGAAGGCAGGTATTGAACCAAAAGGAAAATATCGGATGGATCTTGTCACGGATGCCCCGCCCACTATTGGTAACTATGAAGGTTTGGAGTCACTGGACGCGGAGCCTCCAAGGAAAACGGATAGTGATTATTTGGCAGTGGAGTTGATAGGGTTGAATGATTGGAAGGTTGAGGAGAAGCCGAAGAAATGTGATCCAAAGAAATCAATCAATAAATCAAAGGATAAGAAGGTGTCGGTGGAGAGGGATGGGAAGAAGTCGAAGAATACAGAGAAAAAGAAGGAGAAGAAAAAGAAGGAGATTCCGAAGAAATAGTGAACTCTGGATAGTTTGATTTCGAGATAAACGTATGCTTTTGTAATTTTTAGGTCAAACTGAAAAGACGCAAAACAGACAATCTAAAACTGGCCTTGAAACGGAAACATCTCAAAACCAGAGATCTCAGAACCAGAAGCCCGTGTCAAGTTTGAACGAAACTATTAGCTGCGCAGCGACTTCGGATAGCTGATACTGAGTTTTTTAAAGTTGACTGAGAATTGAGACTTCTCGAAACCAGAGACTTTAAAACCCAACGTTTTGAAACCGGTGTCAAATGAATAATCTGATACAGAGCCATTGATATTGCTGCAAACTAATAGCGTAACAGATCACACTTACATAACGTTTATCTCTAGCGACATCCTGTCCAAATATACTTACAGTACCGGACAAAAAGGTATCAACTTTAACTTTTTTCTGTGGAAAATGACCAACTTTGAGAAAGTGTCATGGTTATACTTATTGTCCCATTCAGTAGATTTTTAATGGATCATATAGATCAAAGGTAGACCTTCATTTTTATAGTTGACAACTTTTTTGTTCGGACACTCCCTAGATAGTTATGGTCATTTTAAGGGGACGGCTCAAAAATCGCACTTTTTTGAACTGAAATGGGTCGATTTGAGGGAGGATTACTTTGACAATATGTAACTCTCTAGGGATTGTTCGTACAAAAAAGTTGTCAACTACAAAAATGGAGCTCTACTTTTGATCTGTATGATCCATTAAAAATCTACTTGATGGGACAATAAGTATTACCATGACACAATCTCAAAATTGGACATTTTCAACTGAAAAAGGCAAAACTTAATATACTTTTGAGCGGCACTGTACGTTGTGTATGGAAGTCATGACTTTCAATTAGTATCTTAACCTGGCAAAATTGATTTTACGTCCTAAATAGAGACGGCCTAACTCTCTAAGTTCTTCCTGGATTGCATTGTCTTCTAGACCATAACACAGCCAACTTCCTCTTTTCTACACTCCCACACAGACCACCCAACATAACAAAATAATAAAAAAAGAACGAAACCTTCCAGAATAATAAGAAGCGGAAGGAAACAATAAATTACTATGAAACACATGGAAAATAGAAAATAGAATGAGCGTTCTGTTTTTCTCGTTCTTTTTCGAAAATTGGAAAAACTATAAATTTATGGAAAAAATGATGGATTGGTAGGGAGAGAATGATGAATTGTAGGGGGTGTTGGTTGTTGGACATCCGGAAATCCGGATACATGGAAAAACAGACAGACTGTTCTTAAAAATACCCAGCCAGCAAAAAAAAACTGCAAGATTCAGTAAAAAAAAAAGAAAAAATGAAAAATTCCAACCCTCGAAATTGAATTCATTTTTTTCTGATCTCCGCTTCTTTTTTTTTTGCTATTTTGTTATTTTTTTCGTCTTTCAAGTGGACGTTCGTCTATACTACGCAGAGTAAGAGTGGAGAGAAATACGGAATGAAAAATAAGGAGATGGAAGGGAAGGAGGAAATGAAATTGGAGAAAAAGGAACGAAAGTGAATTGAAAATAATTCAAGAGAGTTGGGAACGGGCGGTGGCCTAACTCTCCACTTAAAGGAGGACCAAAGTCATATTAGTTAATTTCTTCCACGAAAGCTCAATTTGAGCCGGGAAAACGTGAATTTAGGTCGTTTAGAGCGATTTTTAGCATATGATCTAATAATGAAAGTTGTTCAGAATTTTCTGAAGTATCAGAATCTGAAATTCAAAAAATATGATTTCAGTCCTCCTTTAAGTGGTCTGGATTAATTGGAGCAGGACTAGGAATTGGACTATATTTTTGAGAATACGCAGTGGTGTTTATAATAACCAGATTTGCAACGGGCGGCCCAAAAATTTAAAATTGCAAAAAAAATTTTACAAAAAAGTCGACTTTTTGGCTATGTTTTTACAGATCGATAAAACTGAAGCGTATATAGATAGAAATTTCAAAAAAAAAAAAACATTTTTGGCACCGAGCCGACATACACGTCTGGTAATAATAGCCTTATTTAGTGGATGATCTAACTAAGGAAGATCATGAAGTCAGTTTGGAGATATAGTTTGTGATCTATATCATTGGAAAGGTGAGAAAACGCTGATTCCAAATATATAATCAGTTTTTGCCCTCGAGGCCTGGTGTTTCAGAAAAACAAAGCCATAGTTCTGAAAAATAGCATAATAATCTTATTTCTGACAAGCGGAAAGCTTTAGCAATTTTTTTTTGCAATTTGTTTTTGCAAATTTGTCAGAAAGGAAATAAATTTTTTTGAGGGGGGCAGCAGCAGTTTTTTCTCAAGGAAATCTGAATATTGTGAGGATTTTCAGATATAATTAAAAATCTGATAAACATAAATGGATCATATGAAAAAAAAATGAATCAAAAAAAAAAAATGAATCAAAGCCAAGAATATTGAATTTTCTAGAAAACGGTCGAACATTCCCAAAAACTTTCTTATTCGTGTCAGACTTTGCTTTTTGAGTTTTTGGGAGCCTAGGCCACGGTTAAGCCACATGAGAAATAAGCCACGAAGACTAAGACCACAAAATAAGAACGTAGGTCATTTCCTTAAGGATTCAGGCTTTGTTTATTAAAAAAGAACTGCAAAAAATGTATTTTAACACGTTTTTTGACTAACATCATCCTATTTTTCAAAATAAACATGTCTAAAAACGCAAAGAAAAGGAAAAATGCTATGAGACTAACGCTAAACTAAGAATTGCAAGAAAAGTTACATTTCGATATGTAACCCAATTAACCAATTAACTAAATTACTCAAAAAAGTAAAACTCTGAAAAAATAACTTTCTTTGAAGAGGGACTGCGGTATTCCAAAAATCGAGATTTTTTGAAAGGAATCGACTCAGAATTTTGTAGAAAACAGAAAAGCCTCTTGGAGCCAGGTTCGAAAATTTGTCTGAAACGAGTTATGAGACCTCAAAGTGTCAAAAAATGACCTCTCGCCGTGAAGATTTGCCTTATATTTCAAAATGTTTTCATGTTCACGGCGAGAGAATTTTACTTTGAAAATAAGATATAATAAATATTTTCAAAGTAAAATTCTCTCGCCGTGAACATGAAAACATTTTGAAATATAAGGCAAATCTTCACGGCGAGAGGTCATTTTTCGACACTTTGAGGCCTCATAACTCGTTTTAGACTAATTTTCGGGCCTGCCTCCAAAAGACTTTTCTTTTTTCAACAAAATTCTGAGTCGATTCATATCAAAAAATCTCGATATTTGGAATACCGCAGTCCCCCTTTAACCCAATTAACCAATTAACTAAAGTAAAACTCCGAAAATATAATTGTTTTAACTCCGCAAACTAAATGTTCATCAAGCAGACTAAAAAAACCTGATGGTGCCCTAAAACCCTTTGTTTTTGACACATTTTTCCTGGGAATATCTCTCGGAGTTCCTCTCTTTTTTATAAATGAAAAAAGAAGAACCAATTTTCAATTACAATTCACCACCCGAACCCTGTTTTTTTTTTTGAAGTGTCATCATTTCAAAACACATTTTCAGAAGAAGAGTGAGATCATAACACAAAAATATATAGAAACATAGGAAACATGACTTTCAAAAAGTCATGCGCTCTTTTTTGATAATCCTTTGAAGGTGAGCTTTCGAACTTGTTTTTACTTGGAAGGATCAAGATAAAAGATGACATTTGAGTATCGGGGGGACTCAGAACATTCCGAACTGTACTTGTACCTCAAGAATAAGAAAAACATACTAAACTCAGCATTTTTTCCCCAGAAAATGTGTTGAAAAAACGAGAAGAATGACAGTGGAAGTAATGACCATAATTCTGACAACTTTTGCCGTTTCACCAAGTTAATTTTTAATGGATCGTATAGATCAAAAGTAGAGCTCCATTTTTGTAGTGGACAACTTTTTTGTACGGACACTTCCTAGAGAGTTATGGTCGTTTTAAGACGGCAGTTTAAAAATCGCACTGAAATGAGTCGATTTGAGAGAGAAATTACTTTGACGATACGTAACTTGCTAGGGAGTGTCTGTACAAAAAAGTTGTCAACTACAAAAATGAAGCCCCACTTTTGATTGGTATGACTAGTTGAACATTTACTTGGTGGGGACATTTTCAACTTAAAACGGCTAAAGTTAGTGATTACTGTAAGAACTGCCCATCAAAAGTAAGTTTATTGGCTTTAAAATGGCGATTTTTCATTTCTAAATCAGTTTGTTTCAGTTGCGATCGGGGGCTGTTCTGACTTGGGCACAGTTATATTTCTGATTGTTCTCATTCGAACGGTTTCAATTAAGAACAGCACTGTCGGACAGTCGTATGAAAAGAGGCATATGGGAGAGCTCCGGTTCTATAAACAAAACAAAATATTATCACAAGTTAAAGAACAGCAACAACTGACTAATAAGAGTTTTTACTTGTAAAATCAGTTTTCAAGAGTGCGACCCTAATTATTCAGAAGGCCCAACCTGAATTCTCCTCAATAAGGACTCCGAGACATTTTGATACCAAACTAAAAGTGTCTAGCTTTGAAACGTCCCGTAGCACACTAAACTGAAAATCTCTTTTTTTTCAAAATTACTAAACCTTTTCAAAAAAGTAAACAAAGAAATTTGTCATTCATGTCTTAAAAACCAATTTCCTCCCTCTTCTTCAAAATTGTTTTGATTTATGCCACAGGGGGGAAGGGAGTCATAGGACTTTTTATGAATTTTCGTTGGGTTTTTTGAAGAAGTGGACATCCGGACAAATTGGGCAAGTGCTCAGGTATTTTTTGGCGAGGGTTGGGCAGTGAAAATGTTAAAAGGGGCATGTGGCCATTGAATAGGGCGAATTGCCCACAAAAAGGGCCACATGGCCCAGGGGGCACTAGTTTGGCGCGGGTTGGGCACAAGCTGGAGAGTTGGTTGCCGAAAGGAAAGGCTGGTTGGATGTGGGCACGAGTTGGACACCTGTTTGGCCCCGGTTGGGCACCACATTGGCCCGAAGTGGGCACAAGTTGAGAAATCGCGCTCTACAGCACACGCTGATTTTTCACCACGATTTTTCTACTTTATTTCGTTTCTTTTTCAATTTTATCGTCTTTCTATTTTATGCTACTTATTCAAACAGAAGATAATAGAGAATCTACACAAATCAGTCGATCAAACAGGTAAGATATTATTATTTTGTCTTTCAATTTTTGTCAAATTTCAGCGGAACAAGAAATAAATTCAGCAATACTAGCATCTTCATCACCTACGCGCTCCGGCTACTCCACTGCTCGTCTCTGTTAATTTTCACATTTACTTTAGATTTTTTGTTTTAATTTGTATATTTGTAACTTTTACTAAAAATTATATTCTTCTCCTGTATTCCTATTCTCCATTTTAAAGTTTAACAAGTTCTAGTTTATTTTAGTTCATTCTAGTTCCCCATTATTACTGAAATTATTATTTTTGTTTAATTTTGATGAATAAATAGTAGAAAAGTACAAAAATGTGTAATCTGGTTAATTCTATTGATAAATGGGAAAAAGCGAAGGGAGTGGAATGCCGCGCGTTGTACCAAATCTCGGCACTTTGCCCACGAAATGGGCCATGAGGCCCTCAAAATCGGCACGAGTGCCGGCGTAGGGCAGGCGCCGCGGCCCTTTTCTCTGGGCCATGCTGCCCATTTCGTGGGCAAAGTGCGAAAAAATACCTGAGTGGACAGATAAACAGACCTGTAGCAATCCAAAAACATCTCTTTGCCTCAAAGCAAAGTATCTTAAAAGAGCAAATAAGTTATGCTGAAAAAAATTTCAGACCTCTGGTCATCTTAAACCAACTATAATAACAGCTACTATTACAATGAAAGGAGAGGACTCTACCAGAATCGAAATGATACTAATAAAAGGAAAAGAAAAATAGGAAATATTGCGAGAAGGAGGCGCTCATTTGAATTTGACGGGATCCTCGGAAGGAGAGAGAAGAAAACGTGTTTTTCATTTTAAGAATTTTCAAGAATGACAAGTGGGTGGGGGAGGGGGGAGGTCCTAGGAATCCAAATAAGATATAGTGGTGGCCTAGAAACTATAAAAAGAAGCCTGAAATCTGATTAGGACAGAGTAGAACTTGGCAACCTAAAAATCGAAATTGCAGCACGGTCTCCTACGAGCGAAATCGCGCGCGATTTTGTCTCGCTGTCTGCCGCCCTCCACTCTCTCACCCCTGTGAGAGTGCTGTAGAAGGTACAGAGGAAAAAACGAATAAAACAGTGAAATATGGATGGATTTTTGTGATTTTTTCTATAAAATCAGCAAGAAAAACACGGAAACAACAATTTCAGTATAATTCAAAACACTTTACCATGCAAAATATAACAAAAAACGAGTAAACGTTAGTCGACTTTCTTACTGTAAACTACAAGGTATTTAATTGATTCTGAAGAGCTTCGGAGTATGTAAGTTGATAAAAGAATACTATTAACTGACAGAACTAACAAACTAAATGAAATTAGAGCTTGATACAATGTCGTAGAAGTGGGAATCATCCTCACAACTTTTCAGCTTTTCGTTGAATTTGCATCAAAAGTTTCGGCTAGGACCACGAAATTCAGAATAGTCAAGGTGCTCCAATTTTTTGTATGTGTGTTCTACCAACATAGACCTTTGTTTTCTTAGTTAAAAACATTTTTGCAAATCCTCCCTCAAGAAAGATATCGGCCGGTAAATCATGGCAACTTCAAATGGGTGACATCTTAGCTTGTTTGCTTCAATCGTCTGCAACTGCCTAGGATGCTCTTCAACAAAAAAACGATCAACTACAAAAATGGAGAGCAAGAATAGTACTACAATTTGATTAAAATACCAAACACAAGATCATCAGTTCTGACGTCATGAAACCATCTCAAAGTTGGACAATAATTTCGTAGGATCAATGATTGTCTATTAGAGAGTAAATTCAGTCAAGGTAGCATGAATTGTTTTACAACTACTTGAAAACGTTGAAAATGACTTCAGCTTTCATTTTTGGTACGTAAAGTATTCTAGATTTGATTCTTCCTTTCAGAAGAAGATCGAAAGTTGAGATCACAGTATTTCGCTAGAATAAGTACTTGAACACGAGCGTATCTGCCTGAAAACCAAAGCTAAGAAGGCGATTTCTCTCATTTATTATTCCCAGAGTGTCAAAATTCATTTGAGATAGAAAAGAAACCATGTTTCAAAGTTCCTCTTTTGATGCGCGCTCTCGAGTCTACACCTACAGTCAACGTGGTCTAGACCTGTCTCCGAGAAAATGCGAACGTTCAGTCAGTTCTTAACATAAAATGGTGATTGATAGCTCAAATGAACCGCAAAGACATTCTCTACAAACGTAAGGAAACGGATTTTTGATTTAGGTTTTCGTTTCTGAGAAATTTTCCAAAAACCCTCAAAAAATGACCAATTTTTCGATTTTAGTACTGAAATTTGTTTTAACTCCAAAAAAGTTATTTATAGACCATTTTTGACATTTTAAATTGGAAAATGATCACAATCAAATTCTCTACAAACGTAAGGAAGCCGATTTTTGATATTCTTACTTTTAAGTTTTTTAGGAGCCAAAAACCGTAAAATGTGACAAAAAGTTTATAAAATCCGTCATCAAATTCAAATAGGCTTCTCCGTGTTCCAATATTTTCTATGTTCTTTCTATTTTTCTTTTTCTTTTATTAGTATCATTTAGATTCTGGCAGAGGCTTCTTATTTCGTAGGAATAGTAGCTGTGATTATCATACTTGTCAAGGGCCGGGCCGGACTTTTTTTCAAAACTTCCGGCCCGGCCCCTCAGGCCCGTCTTTTGGAGGGATTTTTTTTTCAAATTTTTTTCAAATTTTTTTTCGAATTTGAGTAAAGGTGTACTAAGTTCAACTCTGATTTTTTTTGTAGAATAATGTATGTGTGTCTGAGTTCATTTCCACATCGAAAGAAAATTTTCAACGAATTTTTTGAGTTTTATAATATAATTACTTTCGCCATTTTTTTTATTGTTTTCTTCCACGGCTACAGAAGTGCCCAAACTGTTTCGCCGCTCGATCTCAGCGGGGTTCGGACCGAATTTTCATATTCTTTCGATAAGGAAATGAACTCACGAAAACACATAGATTATTCTGGGAAAAAATCAGATTTGACCTTAGTAAACCTTCAAGTTTTTTATTGCCGGAGGTGTCTCGCTGAAAAATTCAGTCAATCTTTCGAAAAACATACTAAATCATCATGAAAAAATATGAAAAACGAGTAAATTGAGAAATTTTTCACCATGAAAAATTGATTTTTTGGGAAAAAATATGAACATTTTTCTCAAGAAGGGCCGAGCCGGGCCGGGCCCGGGGGCCGGCCCCTTTTTGACAAGTATGGTTATTATAGTTTGTGCTTGGAAAAGGATGGCTGTTTGTCTATGTGTCTGGAAATCGAGATGTCCGGAGGTTTGAATATTTTTCAGCATATATTGACTTATCTTTTAAGAAACTTCGTTTTGACCTGACAAGGTGAAAATTGAATAGTCTGTACGTGTGTCCAGATGTCCGAATGTCCTGTAGTCAAGATCCCTTGTATTTGATCGCTACTGACCTAGTCGGAAAGATAGACGTGACAACGGTGACACGCTAGCTTTCCGGTAAAACAATAACGAGAATTAAGACGGAAAATCAATGAAAACAAAGTTTTCTAGATAATTACTAATTTATTAGCAAGAATCTATCAATTATCTTTCGATAATTGATGCAAAAAGAACAAGAAATCACGAATATAAGTCTAGAAGCCTCCCTACGCTAAAAAACACTAAAAAGACAATAAAATAGATAAAAAAGGTGACAAAAAACACCCAGAAAGATAAAGCGGGTGAAACTTGATAACAAGGTAACAGCGACCAAACCCTAGGTCACCCCAAGCTCAAGAATGAAGAAAAACTCTTTTTCTCCTTCACTTTAGCGTGTTCGCGCCGGGAAATGAAACAGTGCGCTAGAGCGCAACTGCCTCGAGACCGCGAGTTACGAAGGCAAGTCTAAAACTTGAGATGACTTTTAAGACTTTTTAGAGATAAAAACCGGTGGAAACCGGACATCTCGGGGTCTTTTCAAGTCCCTTCTCCCGTGGCTCTAACGAATGGGGCAAAGAACACTTGTGAAGTACCAAGAGATACAAAAAGATTGAGCGACTGGGTTGACTTAAACAAAATAGAGATATAGATAAGGATAAAAAGTATTTAAAAACTAATGGATAAAGATAAGGACGTGGGGGTAATATCGTCGGTGGACAGGGGGGAATAAAACAAAAGGCTAAAGCTAATTATAAAATAAGATAACCGGATAATTAATATAATTGAATTGGTAACAAGAATCTAGCAGCTGACCGTAGACATCGGAGTTGGCGGCGAGAACTGCGTAGATTGAAGACATCCGAGTAGATTCCTATGACCATGATGACACTTTGGGCTCGGTGGGTCCTTTCGAGGTCGATCCTCTTCCTGCATACGTCTCCAGTTGATATCCTCAATCCATGAATCCGGTGGATCCTTGAGTGGACGAGGTGACTCCTTGATAGGTTCGAACTTGGTATCACTCCAACTCGACTGATTTGTAGAAACTGGTGGATCCTTCAGAGGACGAGGCACCACTTGAGACTTGAACATCTTTGGGACGGACTTCTTCCATTTTTGATAGGAATCAAGGTGATCATCATTATCAGAATCCGTTGATCCCGTTGAGGCATCATTCATCCATAGATCGGAATCGAAGCAAAACACAGAATTATAGTCATAATCTGATGTTTCTGGCGAGGTAACAACTGAGTGTGATTGCTCCGTGTCACATGACGTAGGCATCACTGGCGGATCCGTTCTAGGGCGGTTTTCCTCCTTTTCACGCCGTTTGGTTTTCTTTGGAAAAGCAACACCGCAGGTGTCATCTCCCGTTTTTTGTAGTCCAGGCTTTTTGGGACACTTTTGGTTGAGAAACTTTGATTTTGATGATGTGCTTTTCTTCACAACATCCATCACTTTCCTGTTATTTATGTTCTCATATTGATTAAGACTTGAAGAATTTTCTTGAGAATTCAGTGGGGGACCTTGACACATTCCATTGTCAACAGCTTTCTGGTCCACTGTAATCTTCTTTTTTTTTCCATCTCCATCTTCTGAAGACATGTAAGACTGCATCGAATCACAGTTCACTACGCTTTTCTGAACATTGTGTTCTTTCTGATCTCTCTTCAGATCTCCAAAACTTGAAATCACATCAGAAACTTTCTTCTGCTGGACACTTTGCTTCTTTGCTTTCGACAATGAAATACTACATACTCTCTGATCCCTCACAGACTTCTGCTCTTCATCACAATTTCCGTTATTAT
Source organism: Caenorhabditis latens (assembly GCA_002259235.3). Classification (NCBI taxonomy): domain Eukaryota; kingdom Metazoa; phylum Nematoda; class Chromadorea; order Rhabditida; family Rhabditidae; genus Caenorhabditis; species Caenorhabditis latens. Next base: position 1,453,937 of record CM056093.1, read on the forward strand.
GAATATTGGCTTCTGTGAACTCCCTGTTCACACCAACATTTTTCTCCTTTGCATGTGCGTGTTTTGTGCAGGAGGTCTGAAGTCCATCAGCCTTTGTATCCCCACTACGCAACATCTCATCGGAACTCTTAACAGAAAATTCTATGGAATTGATGTTTTTTATTGGCACTCTGTCCACATCCATAACCATATCTCTCTTGAAAACATTAGCAGCAACACTCTGCCCTTCACACAGATTCTTCATTTCCATCTCGTGATCAATCAGTTTCTTATCTGATTCCTTATCACTTGAACATTTTGTATCAGACGTCATTCCGAACTTCTGATCTTCAACTGTCGACTGAATTTCCGGAGTCATTCGAACTTCTTGTATCAAAGTGTTCCTTGTCGGACACTTCGAGGCGATATGTCCTTGCTGCTCGCATCTGAAACAAACAATAGTAGGATTTATTCTCACTTTTGTTGTATTTGACCCAGGCGCTCTCGAACAAGTAGGTGCATGACAACCAGTCAGACTACATTCACTACATTTGTGAAATCCCAACGCACTACTCGACGCGTTATTAGCAGAATCAGAATTGTGGACTAAATGCTTCCAACATTCCGGACTTTTCTCATTGTAGACATAACCTTTCGGTCCTTGATGCTGTTGATCAGTCTTTTGTGCAATATGATTATTCAAATCATTACTTGTACTGAAGTTTTGTTGCTGAATAGTGGCTGATGTGTATTGATTGCTACTCGAATCAGTTCGATGACTATCCGATTGACTGTTTGGAGTATATCTGTTGTATTTTGAAGACTGTTGTGGGACGAATGTATTGTTCTGTGTATAACCTGTGCGTTGCAAGTAGTTAGAAGATTGATCCGACTGCTGTCGGTTCATTCTCTTCTCATTTTGCACCGCCTTCTTTCTCCCACTTCTCCATTCTTCATCAAACATAGTTGCTTCTACTCGGCACAACTCATACTGATTCTCAACAGGACAATTTCTCAGCTGAGAACCCAGAATTTGAAGCAAAACATCAAAAACTGTGTGCTCCCTCATTTCATCAAGCAACTTTGTTGTTTTCATTGAAGAAATTTGGTATTCAGGCACTCCCTTGTAACCAATGCGCACAACTTCGTCCATAATGAGACAAAAGTCTTGAACAGTCTGTTCTTTGTGCAATTTCAATGCTTGAAATTTGCTTTTTGCGCGACGAGACTCTTCTGGTTCCGACTGACTCAAACGACGTCTGATGGCGTCGAGAATACGCGAAACCGAATTTTTGTCCGACTCCGGTAACCCTTTATACACTGTCAACGCGTTTCCGGCAAGGAATTTCGTTTCAAGAAAGTTTTTCTGAGCCTCGATGTCAAAGAATCTGTACTTCATGTAGAATGCCTTCTCAAAAGTCTCGGCATTAACAGAGCTCTTTCCTGCAGAGAATACTGGAGGGTCTGGCAGTGCTTGCATCATTCTCCATTGAACATTCATGTTCGAAGTTTCATGCCCATGATGAACAATCATACTTCTATGATCATTTTGTTCAACAATCCGCTGATTCAAATTTCTACCAGAATCAATCGATTCATGCAGAGGGATTGTATCAATGATTTCCGAAGTGTCAGCATTGTAATAGCGCGTACTTTCTTTTCGCTCCCACATTTGCTGGTTACACTCACCGACACGAGTCGCCGAGTTTGCAGGTTGATTCGCATACTTCACTTTCAACTCTTCCGACATCTTCTTCACTTTTTCCTCTTCGGCAAGAAGTTTCTGTTGCTGCTGATCACACTTTAACCTCAATTGAACGAGTTCCGAACGAAACGAGTTCGTTTGCCGTTGAAGACGCTGCAAAGATTCTACTTTGACGCTCAATTCGTAATCCAATTGTTCATATTTCTCAAAAAATTTGATCAATTCTTCTTCGGTACGAATATTATTTGCTTCCAGCAAACTCACCATCTTCATTCTTTCTTCATCCACTTCTATCGATTGACCAGACGATTCTTGTGTTGCTTTGGCTTTGTCGAGTGACGTCTCCAATTCTTTCTGCAACGACAAAACAGTTTTATTCAGCTTGACATTCATATCTTGCCAGAAATCACTTTCTGTGTTTTTTCCACGAAACTCTTCTTCCACCTCTAACATTTTACCAATGAGCGGTGACAGCAATACTCTACACTGTTTCATGCTAAACTTTGTCTGGTTTTTGATTTCAGTGCATGTGTCACTGATAGCTTTCTCAATTTCCTTCAATCTCACCTCCTGAACCTCTTTGCATTCATCTGATTCTTCTGTTGTCATTGGCTCTTCCACCGACAATTCATTTTCTCTTCGTCGTTTCTCCTCTTCTTCCCTCCGTTTCGCTTCATCTTCATCGATCTCCGACATCTTTCACCGAGTCGAAAGGTTAAAAACCTGGAAAATATACTTGATTTTCCAATCACACAACGATAAAGCGATGAAAAAGAAGCAAAATCACGACGAAACGACGATTATTCAATGCAATGCAAGAGATTTTCAGAAAAATCAAACACAGCTTTTCTCAGCGATATTTGTGATATTTTCGGGCAGAAAATACTTGAATTCCAGAAAATTTGCAAAGTTTTTGCCAATTTCCAATTCAAATATCCACCTTTTCGAAAAGTTTGACAGATATTGTGTCAATTTTCAGCGTTTTGACGAGAAAATTCTATCGAAAATGTGATTTCCGACAAAATTAACTCAAATTTATCGAAAATTTATTATTTTCCCGATAAATTCTGTCAATACACACAAAACCAACACACAATCAGTACTCGACTGAACTTGCGATCGATTTTCTGTCTTTCAGCACGAAATTTTCACCGAAAATTAATATTTTTCGACGAAAAACTCAATAATTCACCACGAAAAACACAGTTTCGTGGAAATTATGTGCTGAGAACAGTAAAAACTGAGAAAAATTGAGTTTGCTTCCGGGTCCACGTGTAGCAAAACACAATTTTCACAACAAGAGGCAGAGAAAACTGAATGTGCTTCCGGGTTCACGTGTAGCACACACAGAGTTCTTTTCACTTCGCTAGTCTTTCTTTCCGGGTTCACGTGTAAGAAAGAACTAACGAAATGAACGATTCTCGTCCGAAAATGAATTCGGCAACGAGAGGTCGAGTACACGGCGTTCGGCCCCCAAGTCGGAAAGATAGACGTGACAACGGTGACACGCTAGCTTTCCGGTAAAACAATAACGAGAATTAAGACGGAAAATCAATGAAAACAAAGTTTTCTAGATAATTACTAATTTATTAGCAAGAATCTATCAATTATCTTTCGATAATTGATGCAAAAAGAACAAGAAATCACGAATATAAGTCTAGAAGCCTCCCTACGCTAAAAAACACTAAAAAGACAATAAAATAGATAAAAAAGGTGACAAAAAACACCCAGAAAGATAAAGCGGGTGAAACTTGATAACAAGGTAACAGCGACCAAACCCTAGGTCACCCCAAGCTCAAGAATGAAGAAAAACTCTTTTTCTCCTTCACTTTAGCGTGTTCGCGCCGGGAAATGAAACAGTGCGCTAGAGCGCAACTGCCTCGAGACCGCGAGTTACGAAGGCAAGTCTAAAACTTGAGATGACTTTTAAGACTTTTTAGAGATAAAAACCGGTGGAAACCGGACAACCTGTCTGTCTGTCTGCTTGTCCAATTTGTCTGAATGCCCACTAATTCCATTTCCTGTTTTTTCAAAAAACATTCGGAAATTCATAACAAGTCCTATGAATCCCTTACCTCCGGTGAGAAACGTGTATTATTATATTACGGTGTCTTGTATATCAATGATGGGTACATGAACACCCCTCTTGAAAAGTTGCATGGAAAATTGAAAAGAAATGAAAATTTCTTATTCGGAAGCCGGAAACCGGAAGTCGGAAGTGAAAAAAGGACCAGAAGTCGGAAGTTGGAAGTCGAGAGTCGGAAGCCGGAATTAGACTTGTTCGGAAATATTCAAAAATTCCAAGAGAAAATATCATAAAATTCGCGAAAATCAGTTAAAAAGTTAGTGTTTGGTTGAAGAAAAGCCTATTTTCTGTTTTTGTAAAATTCACAGTTATGGAATTACGGAAGTTGGAGAAACGGAATTCATTGTAGACTGGCATCGCTGTGTTTTCGATTGAGTATTAATAAATGTCCTACAAGTTATTCATGTCAAAAAATGTCAAAAATGAAGAAGTAATCGAATATTTTTCTATACTCTAGATGGAAAAAAGTGGCGTTGGGCCTCAAAAATTGTTGTTTTTATTCGCTAAGGCATTTAATTTCAATCACTTTATTCACTGAGCATATTGATCATAGGTCTGTTTTACAGAATTAGCAACGGTTCAAAATCCAACGACGATCGGCGGCCATACTTTCTTCACTAGCTTCTACCATCCACTCGGAACCACTTAACTCACGAATACTAGCTCTCTGTTCGGGATCTTTCTTCAATGCCATCTCCACAAAGTTTTTGGTATTCAATGAGTAAGAATCCTGAAATATATTCTTCAGTATTAGCAGCTTATCCCCCTTTACAACTGCGCTCCACCGCAAACGAAAGAGTATTGGCAAGAGAGACGCAGGGTTTTTTCTGGCACTGATTCAGATTTTCACAGTTTCTGCTCTATTTTCGCTATTTTCAATCAATTTTTTTGTAAATTATTATGAAAAGCAGCAAAAATAGATCAACAACTGTGAAAATCTGTGTCGGCGCGAAAAAAACTTTGCGTTTCTCGCCAATACTCTCTCGTTTGCGGTGGGGCGCAGTTGTAAAAAAGCGAGGGCTGCTAATATGCGTACATACAGTAACGATCATAGGTGAGTACACCTGCACACTTTCATATGTATCTCAGATGAAATAAGTCCGTTTTGCATAAACTTTTTTTTCAAAAATAGTTGAAACATTCAGCAATACGAAAATCAGTTTTTTGAAATAGTTCCAAATCTGATTTTTTTGATAATCGATTTTTTCTGATCGTTATTTGAAAACTCGAAAAAAAGCTCTTTATTTTTCTCTTGGAGTTATTGAGTTTTTCATTTCAGAATGTTGGAAAACATTCAAATAAACAAAAAATTATGTTGAATCGGCATTTTACTTTTTGAGCATCGTGCCACAGCTCCAGAAGTCAAAAATGGCGCCCTCGGGAAAATTATCATAACTCATCAAAAAATGCTCCAAATTTATAGAAAAATGTACCAAAAGATGTGCCTTGAGCTTTTCTACGAACAAATATCAAAAAATTACAATTTCACAAAAAATTCTACTTTTTTTCACTCAAAATTTTTTGATTCCCATTTTTTCCTGATTTTCGATATTTTCTGGGTATAAAACAAACAAAGAATGCAGAAATGTGTTTGATTATGTGTGGAAAAACACTTTGTATTCAGTTTGTGAGAGGTATGTTCGTTTAAAAGTCAGAAAAGATCGGAAATTAGGAAAAAATGGGAATCAAAAAATTTTGAGTGAAAAAAAGTATAATTTTTTTTTCTGAAATTGTAATTTTTTGATATTTGTTTGTAGAAAAGCTCAAGGCACATCTTTTGGTACATTTTTCTATAAATTTGGAGCATTTTAATGAGTTATGATAATTTTCCCGAGGGCGTCACTTTTGACTTCTGGAGCTGTGGCACGATGCTCAGAAAGTAGAATGCCGATTCAACATAATTTTTTTGTTTATTTGAATGTTTTCCAACATTCTGACATTAAAAACTCAATAACTCCAAGAGAAAAATAAAGAGCTTTTTTTTCGAGTTTTCAAATCACGATCAGGAAAAATCGATTATCAAAAAAATCAGATTTGGAACTATTTCAAAAAACTGATTTTCGTATTGCTGAATGTTTCAGCTATTTTTGAAAAAAAAGTCTATGCAAAACGGACTTATTTCATCTGAGATACATATGAAAGTGTGCAGGTGTACTCACCTATGATCGTTACTGTACCCACTAACAAGAGAGCCTTGTAAATGGTGGGAACTGTCATCTAAAACCATCTAAAACTAACCAAATAGGTAGAAAAAAAGAGTGACATTCAAAACCGGTCGAATATCACTAGAACAACAATTTTGCACGACTTAAAGTGGACTAAGGTCAACTCTGATATTTTCATAAAATAATGAGTACCGATGAGTTTATTTTCAAATCGAAAAAATTTTAAAAATTTGTCTGAAACACGCTGAGAGCGATCGCCGGTGAGTTTGGGCATATCGGTGGCCTAGAAGTTCGACTTCGGCCATGTTGATTTTTTCAAAATTTGTCGGTATTTTTGCTCATTTTTGTTGTGTTCTTTCAATAAGTTTGAAAGTAAACGGCAAAAATTGACAGAATTATTACAAAAAAGATAAAAAAAGGTGAAAACTTGCAAAAAAAACATTTTCGAAAAAAGTTCTTGAATGTTCCACGGCCGCTGAAATGCCCAAACTGTTCCGCCGCTCGTTCTCAACGGGGATTGAACCGAATTTAAAAATTCTTTCGATATAAGAATGTACTAACGGAAAGGAACAAATGAACATACGTCCGGAGTCGAATTTCTGGGTCATAACCCCGCTTTTCACCGGCCACAGAAATGCCCAAACAGACCGGCGATCGCTTTAAGCGGGTTCCAGACCAATTTTTAAAATTTGTTCGATATGAAAATGAACTCACAGGTACCCATAGTATTCTATGAAAATATCAGAGTTGACCTTAGTCCGCCTTTAAAATCTTTTTCCAATTTTGCAGAACGAGGCAAAATTCAAAAACCCGTGTGATGAATGGGGCGAACGGGACAACAAGGAATTGTAATTTCTATGCATAAAGTCGTCAAACTTTGAGCAAACAGTTTTTTTGAAACGGGCATACATAGCTGACAGTTTTCACCGCTTAAAAGGTTCTCTTGTTAGTGTTCTTGAAAAAATCTTACGTTTTTCAATCTTGGAGCTGGTCCTGTGACAATTGCAAGTTCCGGAAAATCCGAATATTTCTCATACGGATGGGAGCCTGTGACCATCTCCACAACTACGATTCCAACGGACCATGGGTCGTGGAACCGCACGAAGTCGACATTCCAGTCATCGGAAAAACTTTCCGGGGGCATGAAAGCAAGGGTTCCTTTTTTGATCGCCAAATTCGGCGAAAGAGCGACATTGATTGCAGCTCCGTAGTCGGCCAATTTGACATAACCATTTTGATCTATCAGTAAGTTACCTCCTTTGATGTCACGGTGATAGATATTCTGTAAAAAGAATGTCTGACCTGATTCTGTGAAAACTGGCTATTTTTCAAAACAGTGTCTAATATCGTTAATAATGGAGAATCTGGATTTCTAAACTTGCCAAACTTCTGCCCGGGTTCAGAAAAAGTACCTATTTTTTACCGGATTTTTAGAATTTCTCAAAGATTTTTCATTAAAAAATCAATTTTTTAATGCATTACTAGCTTTTGATTTAATTCTGAAAGATAGTCAAAAACGACATTTTCGTAGATAAAATTTCAAAAAATCTAGTTCAAAAAATTTTTGAATTTCCGGGCCAAGAAAAATTCTAAGTTCGGCTTGGCCCTAATTCTTATTTGGTAGTTCTTGACTCTGTTCTATCTGTCAAAACAAGACATACGAGGAGCCGGGCCGATTTGAGCATTTTCGCCGGCCCGGCGCGGTCAGTCCGGTTCACAGTACAAAAATTTGAAATGTCAAATTAATTTATATATTTATTTTTTGCAAACAGTCGAATTTCGACTATTTTTTTTACATATCGATCTCAAGTGCACATATTATAAATTCACAGTCTGCCACCGTAGGGGTTAAAGCCGCATGGAATTTGTTTGGATGGGTCTCGTAGTTGAAATGGGTTAAAAACCCTGTTCTACTACGGTTTTTAATATTTTTACGATCATGCTTTCAACTACGAGACCCATCCGAACAAATCCCAAGCGCCTTTAACGCCCTACGGCGGCAGACCGTGAAATGATAGGATTTTTGATTATTTTTGATGAAAATTTCAAAAAATTCTAAAACATTTTGTGAAAAAAGGGGTCGCACTGCAACAGCGAAAGATATACAGTACCGTGCAGTAAAATATACAATTTGGCCATTTTAGTTGAAAATCACCGAAGCTACATGTTGACAAAGTAATTTCTCCTTCAAATCGTCCTATTTCAGTGCAAAATAGAGTGATTTTTGAGATATCCCCTTAAAATGACCATAACTCTCTAGGGAGTTTTTGTACAAAAACGTTGTCAACTACTAAAATGAAGCTATACCTTTGTTCTGTATGGTTTATACTAAATTTTTTGTGTGGTACAATCACTGATACCTTAACACACTCTCAAAGTTGGAAATTTCTACTGAAAATACCAATCTTACTGCACGGTACTGTATATGTAACTTTCATGATGGCAGCTATCCAATGATATTGGTAGCATTTTATAACACCATTGTAAAGTTTCGTCCTTCAGACTTGTTATTCATAAACTCTCAAAACAACTGTACTGGTGAAAATCGAAAAATCTTACTCTCTCGATTAGCCAATCCAATGCGTTTAGCAAGCATTTTACAATCAGTTGACCAACGGATGCTGGCAATGGTTTATGATTGACCAATAATCTCTCCACACAACTCCGCATTGGTTCCATGATCAATTTACAAGAAGACAGAGTGCTGGTCTGTAAGCACACTATTAGGTTCGAGCCCCACACGCGACAAACATTTTTTGCGTACGTGCAGTTTGGTTTGATTTAATTTTTGCTTAAAAAGTCATATTATGCTTCACAGACCAGCTTGTTATCCTCTCGACCACCACTATTAAAGAGCGACTCATAAGTTGGACACAAAGAATGCGATCTTGCAAATAATAATTGATTTATTGATAAGTGAGGCATAAATCACTGATAATTCGTGAATTATAGGTCGCGAAAAGTTAATTTATAATAGGCAATTGAATTTTGCCACTCTTCTATTGTTCTATTGTAGGTAACGTTCAGAACTTGCCAAATGTACGCCTATTGAGTACAAGTTATCATAAGTATGACAAATTAGGTGCCGTGATATGTGAGGCGAAACACACGTGAATCTGAGTTGAAAATCGAGTGAAACAAAAGTATTGAATTCGGATTTCCAAATCAGAATATCTGGATTTTAGAGGCCATTCAACAATTTTTGAACACTGATATCCCAATAGAATTCGATTGTATTTTGACTTTACTAGAACCCGTTGCTGACATCCACAGTCAGTTTCGACGACTCGGAAACATTCTGTTATAACCCCCTGAACACATCGTTAAGCTCCACTCCCTCTCCACAAACGCTTGATCATGGTGGTGGAGCATATCAGTGTTCAGTAAGTATTATATTTTTACGGCGCGAAGAAAGTGGCAAGTTTAGCTCCTTTTACATCTACTTTTCTACATACTTGTCAAAAATCGGGCCAGCCCGGCTCTGCCCGGCCCGTCGGCCCGGATTCAAAAATGGGTACCCATTTTTTACCGATTTTTTAAAAAAATGTTTCGAAAAAATAGAGTGCTTAAATTATTGTACACATTCACATTTTTATTCAATTTTGAATTTTCATTCCTAAAACTATACTTTTTTCAAAAAATTTCCAAAGAAAAAACTCAAAATGTTTTCAAAAAATGTTTCAAAACGAGCCGAGCGGGCCGAGATTTTTCCTGATTTTGGCCCGGCCCGGCATGTGACAAGTATGCTTTTTTAATAAAGTTGATAATAATTTTTTAAATTAAAATACAAATGTTTTTCTTTTTGGAAAAACATATCAAACAACGAGTGGGCCGTGTAGTCCGCTTGAACAAGATTTTTCTTCAATTCCAGCAGGAATTGAGCGAAAATTTTGTTGTCGCGTCTAGAGTGATTGTCTACATCACTTTTACTCCAAACTTACATTGAATTCAAGCGCTCCATAGAATTTAACACTTCCAGGATTGCCGAGTGACATGATCTTTACTTCATTTATAAGTTCTTCTACGTCTTCTTGTTTGGACGATAAAGCAACTTTAATAGCGACTTCTGCACCTTTCACTCGACATAAATTTACGGCTCCATGAGCTCCGTTGCCCAATTTGCGAACAAGTTCGTAATCGTCCTCCGTCGTTTCGATTTCACGTCCTAAATATTTGATTCAAATAGAGATGTAAAAATAAGTTTGGAAGGTTTCGATTACACAAAACTGTAATTTTTCCTACAGCAGTTTTTTGTCCTACAGCAGTTTTTTGTTGTGGCAACTGTTTGCTATTTTTGAATCAAAACTATCGAAAGGGGATCTCTTATATTACCTTTTCGATATGTGAAAAATTTTGACAGCGTGGTGTAGGTGGTAGTGCACAGGTGAATCGCTACTCACGAGCAGTGTGCTCAACCAGTGAAAAAACCGGCGAAAACTCAGTTTTTTTTTCACCGGTGAAATTTTTCCCGGTTTCATAAAAAAAGAAACCGGTGTCCACCGAAATTCCCCGGTGTTCAAAATTGAAAAACCGGTTTTCCCCGGGGAATCCCCGGCTTTCACCGGTTTTTGTACGATGAAAAGACTTCAACTTGAACGAACATGACAGCAACCGGGCATTTTGCAACAGGACATTTCGAAACCAGACACTATGAAACCGGACGTCTCGCAACCGGATTTATTTTGTTTCGAAGTGTCTTTGCGAAACGTCCAGTTGCGCAACGTCCGGTTTCAAAACTTCCGGTTGCAAAACGTCCGGTTTCGATGCGTTCGGTTGTGACATGTCCGGCTTCGAAATATCCGGCTACTAAATGTCCAGTTTTGAAATGTCTGGTTGTGTGTTCTCGATTTCAAAAAAACTCCGGCGAAACCCGAGAAAAACACCGGTTTTTTCACCAGTGTTTCCCCGGGGGAAAACCCGGTGAAACACCAGTGATTTTCGGTGAAAAACCGGTTTCCACTAGTTTCCCGGTGGAGCACACTGTGCACGAGTAATAAGAAAATACTCACTGATCGCGAAAATGGTAGACTTGTAAGACGCATGATCGCGAAACTATGCGCGTCCATGAATAATTGACGGAATATTGGACTAAAGTCGGATAAGATATTCATAAATCGCGAAAATGTAGGCGGGATATATTTTTTTGTTTTTTGTTTCCTTTTTTTATAGTTGTTACGGGCCGGGCCAATTTCCAAATTTTCACAGGCCCGGCTCGGGTGAAGTGGCTTTTTCCCGAGAAACATGTTTTTTCAGCAGTAAACTTTGGAAAAGTGGTTTCTGGGAGCATTTTGTTCGAAAAATCGATTGAATTCACGAGGCGAAGTAGTTTTACAGTGAATTTAGTAATAAAAAGTACTTGACATTTATTTTTGGCGTGTAAAAATAAAAATAAAAATTTTCCACCCGTGCCGACCGGGCCGTGAAATAACAAGCATGCTTGCTATCACTGATAGCATATCAGAATTTCAGAAACTTTGTGTAACAGAGAGCATGGGTGGTTAGTTTTGATTCTTGGTTTTATCTGACAACATTCAAAACAAATCATGTCCAACAACGTGTTCGCTCTGCCAAAAACCTGTCCGCGTGGCCGAGTGGTTCCAGGCGCCGGTTGGTGAGCGAAGAGCGCAAGTTCGATTTTTCGCCCGACCGCCTTTCATTCTCATTTCTCAAAAATTGCGGACATTGCGACGGACAGACAGACTCCGCATGCGTTATATATATAAGAATGATGAATCAGTTTCGAGGATTGTATACAATTACGACTTGACAAGTTCCTTCGTAAGCTTTAATGAACTTACCATCAATCGTTAAGACGCCAGGTTTTCGATCAAGGAAGGCGAGAATGGACGTGTTTGAACCAGTTGTACTGGGAGTTGTTGTATTTGCAGTTTGTGGTACCTGTTTGGCTGTTTGGCTGTTCACTGTTGAGTTTGGCTGTTGAAGGAAAGTGGGACGCTCTTAAATTTTTAGTGGTTTTTCCAAACTCGCGAATCACAAACCTAGATTTTCTCCCATGTTTTCTCCTAAATTTCTTCTATAGTACGATTTGATTTTCGACTTAATATGAAACTGAATTCTAATGGAAATGAATACTTAGAATAACCGGGACATGTGACCAGGGTTTCACGTAGGCATTCCTACACAACACTTTTGATGTAAAATTCAAAAATTGATAAAAATGAAAAAAATGTAAAGAACGGATATGTGCGATGAAAGGGCCGCCACAGGCATTGATTAGTATACTCACCAGTCGTTTGACGCAGTCTACGGCTGCACAACCTGGTCAGAACTGACTAGGGAACGGTCAGAACTGACTGTGGAGTTCAGCAACGAAACCTAGTAAAATCGAAAGACAATCGAATTTTGTTGGGAAATCAGTTTTCGAAATAATTGCAAAATGGGCTTCAGAATCCAGATATTCTGGTCTGAAAATCGAAATGTGATACATGTGATTTACTTGATATTCCACCCATATTTTGCTGTATTTCGTCCCGAATATCACGGCACCTGAAGCTGCCTGTCGGGCAGTGACCCGTGGTCGAGGGGATACCGAGGCGGTTTGGAAAGCACACTATGAAAGGTTCGACCCCGCCTGTGCCACGCTCTTTGTTTTTTTCTCTAAATTTCGCTTTTTTTTTACTTTTCACTGTGTTTTTTTCCTACAATTTGGGGTTCTCTTCTATATTTCTGCTTCTCGCTAGCCCACAACCCCGTGATGCGATCTCACCTATATAAAAATTGAAACAATAATTTAAAAAAGGAACGTTTGTTTGGCTCTATTCCAGCTTAGATGTCCTTTGAAAACTCGAATGTCCTGAAAACACTAAGACATTTGGTTACACCTGAGGTGAGAGAGATTGACAGTGCGGGTGATGTGGGAGCGGAACTTGAGTTTAGGGTTAGTGAGGAGACCGAGATCTCTAACAATGGGTGAGTTGGGAATGAAGAAGTCAATGTGATAAGAATGGGACATGTTCTGAGAACCAAGGCGGAGCAAAGTGGTTTTGGAAGGGGCTAGAGGAAGAAAGTTAGTGTTGGCCGTGTCAATGCCAGATTGGAGGAGAGAGGGGCTGTGGGAAAACATTTAAGACACACTCTCCGTGAAACTCTTTGAGTGATTTCTCGATACTTTCTCGATACTTTCGAGACGTCTCGATACTTTTCCCGGGAAGTTGTATTTTGTCAGCAGTGTTATTTTTTTTCAGTGTGTTTTGAAACCGGACGTTTCAAAACCGGCCATTTCGCAACCGGACGTTTTGAAACGGTTGAGAAACGGCCGGTTTCGAAACGTCCGGTTTCGAAATGACCGGTTTCGAAATGTCCGGATGCGAAGTGGCCGGTTTCTAAACATCCGGTTTCAAAACACACTGCAGACCGTTTGATTTATCGGGAAATTATCGAAACTCCGGGTCTCGATACCATCAATTTTCGAGAAAAGTATCGATACTTTTGTGATCAAAAAGTCTCGATACTTTCTCGATAAAGTATCGGGAAAGTATCGATAAAATTTATCGGGAAATTTTTCGAAGCGGTCTCGAAACCACACACTGCCCTCAAGGCACATGTAGTGGCCCCCTCCTTTTTCTCATTTATATCAATTATCTCCTCTCCTCCCTCCCTCCCGAACTCCATTTTTGTGCGTTTGCTGATGATGTTTAAGATACATTCTCTGTGAAACTCGAGCACCAAGCTGTTACCCACTGTACAGAAAAAAGTCAAACCGGTTTTTATTTAATTTATTTATTGACTGGAATATAAATCATCAAAATATACAGGAGACCGGATCATGCCCCTCACGAGGCTATAGACCTGGTAGGAGGGGAAATACGTGGAAAGCAAGATATATGTGAGGAGACCGAGATCTCTAACAATGGGTGAGTTGGGAATGAAGAAGTCAATGTGATAAGAATGGGACATGTTCTGAGAACCAAGGCGGAGCAAAGTGGTTTTGGAAGGGGCTAGAGGAAGAAGGTTAGTGTTGGCCGTGTCAATGCCAGATTGGAGGAGAGAGGGGCTGTGGGAAAACATTTAAGACACACTCTCCGTGAAACTCGAGCATGGCGATGTACAGAAAAAAGTCAAATCGGTTTTTATGAGTTGGTATTATGCATAGGCGGTACCTAGACACTTAATAACACATTGGTCCATATTTCATTTGGCTCCGCCCCCTACCGTCTAAAAGAGGCCCTATGGGGGGTGAAAATTCTTTTTGGCCCATACTCCAAGGGTACAACGGATTGAGGGTACAATGACTCTTAGGGCACCATGACTCAGAGGGTACTATACTTTTAGGGTACAACGAGCAAGTTGCTCTTAGGGTACAACAGATTGTTGACTCAAAGGGTACAACGAACTGAATACTCAAAGGGTACAACGAAGTTTTTTATCATAACTGAACTCTGGCAAGTTTTATTGTTAAAACTACAATTAATCTAAGAATAATTACTGAAAATTCTCAGTCGTATTGATTAGTAGAAACAAAAAGCTATGGAAAGAAAGGTAACAATAATGTTGCTCAATAAACAAGCATAAATCGAGTGTTAGTACAACAAAACAACAAAACAACCAAGAAAAGAGAGAGATATTGATTTTCAATTTGCGAATAATAGTCCCGTGAAACGAAGTGGAGGACGAGTCTGCCGTTTTGGACGGTCGGAAGACGTAGATTGTATTAGAGCTTGTTCCATAATCGGTCTGGAAATTGTGTTGCTATCAAAAGTTTTTCGGTAGTACTCACGTTTCTGGAATTGTACTTCTTTCATCCTCCAACTTTTCACTTTTTCGTTGTTTCCTACTCATTTCACCATCAGGTTGACCGAAGTTGTCCGAAATGTGACGCTTTCTTTTTGTTTTCAGAACTTGTTCATCCAAATAATTGGCATCGCTTTCCACACGAAAAGAATCAATTTCCAAAAGGTTCGTTTCATTGTTTGACAGTGAGGACTGTGTGTTGCTTCTTAACTGCTCTTCTTTTTGCTGTGAATCTTCATCCATATCAATATAATCCATTTCATCGGAATCAAAGAGCATCCTGAAGTAGATAGTAGAAGTAATATATCATATTTACTTTACTCACATATTGCGTGAATGTTTTCTCTGCATCAACGAATTGTAAACATATCGATCTGAATAAATTGGTTCAAATTCGAATCTCCAGGCTCAAATTTTTATGATTTCGCTTCTGCTTTTTCAAAAACAGGGAGAGAAAATGATTCCACACGTTCGGCGGCGCAGTCATTACTGAAAAGAAAATATTGGCAAAAAAACACGACCAACCGAATTTTACCTTTTTTCAATGACTTTCTCAATTATATTCTTTGTAAGAACTTGGAAATAGTTTTGCTCAAACCACATTCTTATCCAATACAGACAAAATTAGGGACTTACTGAAAACTCGATTGCTATTTTTGAGAATTTTATGAATTTTGAACCATGTTGAACAACGTTCCGCAGTCTCAGGCAACTCGATATTAATCTTATGAGACGCCACGCTAATCTAATCCCAATCTAATTAGATTAACGGGATTGTCTTAGCGCGATCGCGGTGCGCGTCAGCAAAGAGCGGGTTCATATTTGGATCCAAATCAATATTAATAATAATTTTCGTGTTTTGTTATGCTTTTTTCAAATCATTCGTTTTTTTCCTCGAAAAGCTAAGTTGTGTTAAAAAAAAGACACATCCATGTATCTAGGCGTTGAAGAGCTTTGAAGAGTTTCGCCTATTTGTTTCGTTTTCATGCATTCATTCAAAAATGAAATTCAAGGAAATGTATTTTTCAGCTGAAACTCTTCACACAAAAGCGTCGTCCTGGAATAGTACGTGACAGAAGAATATTAAAAAATACAAGGAATACAAATTTATCGAGAGTCAAAGTTGATGAGATGTTCTAAATAGACGAAATATCTCTGATATTGTCTGTTCAGGTTTGTGTCATTGTGTTATTACAGGTAAGTAATCCTAATGAAACGAAATCGCGTGTTAGCTCGTGATTTGTTCGGAAGTCTGGGACAAAATGGAAAGAAGCGGAAAGAAGAGGAGAGACAAATGGAAGAGTTATCGACTATTGATGAGTGTAATGAACGTATCGATGATATTGATTTGAATGAAATGAATACATGTGTAGTGAATATCCCTGAAAACGGATCAGTTGAAGAGAACACGAGAGGTAACAGGCAAATTAAAAGTAAATCACAACGTCGTAATCTATTTCAGAATCACTGTGGAAAGCTATGTCATTAAACGACCTCCGTAGAATGTTGTTTTTATTGAACACTACACTATCGAAAAGAGCGATCAATTCGTATTTTGAGTTAGATAGTCATACAAACGAAAGTGCAATGAAGCAGTTATTGATGGATTCCGATCATATTTATGAAGTTGAAGTATGTGCTCTTTGCTCGGAAGATGTTGAAAGATGTGAATGTGTTGATCAAGCGAAAGCTAAAATTGCATTTGCCGATTACAATGTATTGTTGAAATCGCTTCTCGACGTGTATGGGGAAGATATTGTTGAGACGCAGAGAAAAATATTAAACAGTTCCAAAACAACTTCTCCCATGAACTTTGGATATTTGAAACGAAAGTTTGTGGAGTCAAGAAGTAAGAACGCGCTGACAGTACATTTCCAAAGTGGATTCGATGGAATTCGTTTACACAATAAGAGTCGGTATGTCAAACCATAGTCACAACATGACTCTGAAAAAATTTGTTTTCAGATATAAAGTTTGGCCATTTACGATGATGCCATTAGACATGGAAGACCGGGAAAGGTGTTCTATTCGATCGGTTATACTGACCTCGTTATATATTGGAAAGAAGGAACCATCATACAAAGTGCATGATAGGATTGTTTCATGGCTTCTAAACGAAATGAGTAGAGATGTGGAGTGGAGAGGATTGAAAGTCAGTTCAAAATTAATTTCTGCAATTCATGATGACCAAGCGAGACGAAAAATTTATAACCTGAAATCGCATGCATCTAAAGGAAGTTGTCCGTTTTGTCTAAATCAAGGCACTCTTCGTAAAGTGAATAGCGTAACCACAATTTCTCGCGCAGTTATGAAGGAAGCAGTTCCCGATGGTTTAGAAGATGGGCTGGTCGAGCGCGGGAATTACTCACAATTTCACGCTGTTATCCCAATGTACACTTCACCACTGGATCTATTTCACATTTTCAACGAAGGTGTGTTTGAAAGAACTCTAAACGAGCTATTTGGAGTTAGGAGGTTATCGATTTTTGATGGATGCGAAACGAGGTCTATTAGCCCGGTGCCGTTGCCTTCCAAATATAGGCAGATTTCGGGACGTATCAAGGATATCACTGGATCAGAAAAAGCGTGTATATTCGAATCAGTCGTTATTGGACGCGCATTTTCTGGATCCCTTCCGCCCATTGTATCATGGATTATAGTTGGACTACACGTGTTGTATAGATTGAACATTGATCCGCTGTCTCCATTCAAAATCAATTTTGTGGATAATGTATCGAAATGCGCTGAATCGCTGCAAGAAATAATTGAAAAGTATGCACCTGAAATGATAAACGGATCCAAAGTTTATCAATTAATATATCACTCTACGGAAAGTGTTAAACTATATGGCCCCTTATTACCGCTCTCCAGCCAATCTCACGAGCATTCATATCATCACCTTCAAAGAGTTTTGTGCCCGGAAATCACTAACGGTGTGACCAAATCAATTCTGCGAACGTGAGCATTAAAATGAATTTTTGTAGGAAATTGAATTATTTTCAGAACGCAAAATAAACTCGAATTATATGCAGAAGTCTACAGGAGAGCTGAAGAAACCGAAGACTTCTTAACATCTTGTTTTGATGCGGCGAAACTTGGCGAGAAGATGGGAATAACTATGACTAAGAGGCGAACAAAATTAATCAATGTTCCAATAGAATTTGCTTATCTTGCATCGGAAGGCGATTTATTCAGTGATACATTTTATGTGAATGGATTCAGATATAGTTCGAAAGTCGCAAATTCATCTGACGATTCAAATGTAATGTACCGTACTGGCAACAAGATTAGATATGGAAAAGTCATTGGATTTCTGTGCAAAGAGGGATTGGAAGACGTGAGACTGTTAATCTCTCCGTTTCTAATAAGTAATTCACATATGAAATCTCTTGCTGAACGAAGTGTAACGTCTGGAATAAGCACTCAGTTCTGCCAAAAATTGTTGGATACATTTTGCGACGCCTCTTATGGCGCAGTCGTAACCGGTCTAGCAGATACAATCGTGGTACACCAAAGTTATATTGTCGGACACGCTGTTTATTTTTCTGAGAATGCAATAAATATAATCTTGCCGTTCTCCCAACGTCCCATGCTGAGTTGAATCATATTCACGTTTTCCGCGTGTTTTTATTATATTACTTAAAAATATCAACCTCCCTCCCTCCTAATCAACATTTAAGATGAATTTCGTGGATAGCATACTGAGTAACAACTCACGAAGAAAAGAAGCGCCATATGATACACCAAAAACTCGTCCAGTTGCCACTGTTAAACCAAGAACAGTCAGTTTCAGATCAAAACCATTTGAAAAGGTATCCTCTATGCTCAGTTCCACTCTCTATAAAAAATTCCAGGTCACGGCTCAAAACGGAGACCACTTTGAAGAAGCAGTTGGCGAAGACGAACTGTACTTAAATCAAAAAGGTTTCGACGACGAAGCCGCGCTGCCAACTGAAGAAGAAGCCGGAAGTAGTCACCGGAAAGTGAAACAGACCACAGTTCAGTCTGCTATTTGTCCATTTGAAGTTGGCTATACGCTTTCTTCATTGCCAAAAGAACAGATCACAAGCTATCGCGTGAGTAATTTTCTAACATATTTCAATTTTTTAAGTTTCACATTTCAGAAGAAAGTTTATGATTGCACTCTTCCTCGATTGAAATTCGATGTCCGTGGTGCCGACCGCATGATGCAAAGCGACTCGGAGGAAGTGAGAGCTTTGGCATATGGAATGCGCGGTCTAATGGAAATTGTACGATTTCAAACTACAACTATTCTCAGACCCAACTTTTAAAATTGTTTTTCCATTTTTTCAGATGGAGATTCAAAACGAGAAATTGATGAGTCGAAAATCAGCCGATAATATGGTTCGTGTGATAAAGTTTTTGTCAAGACAGGAACTTCTAATTTTCAGAAGGATGTGCTCGCCACTCTTGATCCGAACACTTTTCTTATGGAGCCGGAAATTCTTATCCCCACTTTGGACGAACAAAGTAAAATATAAACTTGATCACCATATCAATTTATCATTTCACTCTTTTCAGATTTCATTTCCGTTAATAACGCTCTTGCTTCGGTGTCCGTCCAATCTGGAAGTCTCAAATCAATTCTACAAGTTCTAGCGAATCAATGGATTTCCGTGGTACTTATGAAACGAGCACGATATGAAAATCAATTTGTATATTCAGGTAATGCCAGAAGAGGATCGCGTACTCTACACGACGAGTGAGAAGCCAAGGCCACCACAAACTACACTTCCAACTCGTTTTCTGAATTCCCCGATTGGTTTGTTTTTCGCTCAAATCGTCTCTTTACTTATCAAAACTTTTCAGAACTCATTGTCAAGTGCATCAATGTCAACGGAGTCAAAGATTCAACAACCTCGCTCCATGTTTCGTTATTTTTCAAACTTCACTTATCGAATCTCTTGTGAGTTTCTACAGCCATTTACTTTCAATCATTCGAATATTTATAGCAACCATTCGAGAAATAGCGTGAAACAGAAGAAACGAAAGCACCGTACCAGCGAAGAATCAGAACACGGCAAAGACACAAGTGGCGGATGATTACGGATCATTCGAAAATAATTTGTTCTAGGAATATATAGTTCATTGTTGTTCGATTTTGTTGTGTTCATTTTTTCCAATAATAAAATTATTTGTTTTCTAAATCTCTAATTACATAATTTCAAAAATATCCGCTAAACTCCTAAGATTCCACGTCAATCTAATGAGACCGCGCGCCAATCTAATGAGACCGCGCGCCAATCTAACTAGACAGCACGCTAATCTAATTAGCTGCGGCGCTAATCTTATTATGCCAACATTGCAGCTAATCGAACTGACGCCGAAGCTCATTAGATTAATATCGAGTTGCCTGAGGTAGACCTTATATTCTGCCGAACATAATACAGTTTGAGCAACATTATTGTTACCTTTCTTTCCATAGCTTTTTGTTTCTACTAATCAATACGACTGAGAATTTTCAGTAATTATTCTTAGATCAATTGTAGTTTTAACAATAAAACTTGCCAGAGTTCAGTTATGATAAAAAACTTCGTTGTACCCTTTGAGTATTCAGTTCGTTGTACCCTTTGAGTCAACAATCTGTTGTACCCTAAGAGCAACTTGCTCGTTGTACCCTAAAAGTATAGTACCCTCTGAGTCATGGTGCCCTAAGAGTCATTGTACCCTCAATCCGTTGTACCCTTGGAGTATGGGCCAAAAAGAATTTTCACCCCCCATAGGGCCTCTTTTAGACGGTAGGGGCGGAGCCAAATGAAATATGGACCAATGTGTTATTAAGTGTCTAGGTACCGCCTATGCATAATACCAACTCATAAAAACCGATTTGACTTTTTTCTGTACATCGCCATGCTCGAGTTTCACGGAGAGTGTGTCTTAAATGTTTTCCCACAGCCCCTCTCTCCTCCAATCTGGCATTGACACGGCCAACACTAACCTTCTTCCTCTAGCCCCTTCCAAAACCACTTTGCTCCGCCTTGGTTCTCAGAACATGTCCCATTCTTATCACATTGACTTCTTCATTCCCAACTCACCCATTGTTAGAGATCTCGGTCTCCTCACATATATCTTGCTTTCCACGTATTTCCCCTCCTACCAGGTCTATAGCCTCGTGAGGGGCATGATCCGGTCTCCTGTATATTTTGATGATTTATATTCCAGTCAATAAATAAATTAAATAAAAACCGGTTTGACTTTTTTCTGTACAGTGGGTAACAGCTTGGTGCTCGAGTTTCACAGAGAATGTATCTTAAACATCATCAGCAAACGCACAAAAATGGAGTTCGGGAGGGAGGGAGGAGAGGAGATAATTGATATAAATGAGAAAAAGGAGGGGGCCACTACATGTGCCTTGAGGGCAGTGTGTGGTTTCGAGACCGCTTCGAAAAATTTCCCGATAAATTTTATCGATACTTTCCCGATACTTTATCGAGAAAGTATCGAGACTTTTTTGATCACAAAAGTATCGATACTTTTCTCGAAAATTGATGGTATCGAGACCCGGAGTTTCGATAATTTCCCGATAAATCAAACGGTCTGCAGTGTGTTTTGAAACTGGATGTTTAGAAACCGGCCATTTCGCATCCGGACATTTCGAAACCGGTCATTTCGAAACCGGACGTTTCGAAACCGGCCGTTTCTCAACCGTTTCAAAACGTCCGGTTGCGAAATGGCCGGTTTTGAAACGTCCGGTTTCAAAACACACTGAAAAAAAATAACACTGCTGACAAAATACAACTTCCCGGGAAAAGTATCGAGACGTCTCGAAAGTATCGAGAAAGTATCGAGAAATCACTCAAAATTTCTCGAGAAAGTATCGATACTTTCGAGACGTCTCGATACTTTTCCCGGGAATTTTCGAGAAATTTTTCCCGAGAAATTTCTCGATAATTTCTCGAAATAAGCTAGTATCGAGAAAGTCATATCGATACTCACACACTGCTTGGGGGACACCGGATCCGATGAGGGAAATAGAGAGATCAACATGACCGTTAACCATGACAGAATAGGATCGGTTGCTCAGGAAATCAGCAAACCAGTTAATAACAGACTTGCAAGATTCCGGGCCGGGCCGAGAAAGCTCCGGCCCGGCCCGGCCCGGTCGGCCCGGATTTGAATTTTTGAACTTTTTCCACTACAATTTTTTGTCGAAAAATTTATTTTCTGAAAATTTTTCATATTTTTCCTCAAGTATATTTTTCAACAACCTTCGAAACCTAAAAAAGTTTCTTAAAAAATATTTTTCAAAAAAATCGGGAATCTTTCGAAAAAAAATTTGAATTTTTTCAGTACTGAACTTCCGGGCCGACCGGGCCGGGCCGGGCCCTAGAAATTTTACTTCCGACCCGGCCCGGCCCGTTGCAAGTCTGGTTAATAATAAGGAAGGGGACACCAAAAGGATGAAGTTTAGCAATGAGGAGATGGTGATCTACCTTATCAAAGGCTTTCCGAAAATCGAACAATATAACATCAAGGGTATGGATTTGTAGGCCGATATAGAGTAAATTAGAAAAGAAGTACAAAAACGAAGGGGAAGGAAACCAAATTGATGGGGGTGGAATTTGTGGCTAAATGACACAAATAGATATCTACATATAATACGTTCCAAAATTCGGGAAAATGGATCTGTGAGAGATACAAACCTGCTTGCACTTTTTTCCTAAGTTTAGAGCAAGCTCCTGGATGTATCTGTTTTAAGGAATCCGCTACTTCCAGAGTGGTGAGCCTAATAGCAATACCAGAGCAAGCTTCAAGGTGTTTTTGTTTTTAGGCAATCACTACTTTCAGGTGTGTTGGGACGTCTCAATGTGTGTTGACGTCTAAACAGTTTTGAGCTTATTTGGGACCCGAAAGGACTTTAAAATATTTTTGAGGGACGTCTGAGTGGTTTTTGGGACGTTCAATTTTTCAAAGGGAATCTAAACTGGAATAAAGTTCTCCTCGATGACCCATGACTCTCATTAATCTCTCCCCAATGTCCGATAACTTTTTCTCTTTTATTGTTCCCATTTGGAATGCAATTGTTGCCAATGTTAATAGTTTCCTCTCACCTACCCAGTTTGAATCATTTCTTGACACTGCCATCACCCGGTTTTAATTATTTACTTTTCCTGTTCATTTCGTAAATTATATTTCTTTATTTTTTCCCTTTATTTAGCCTTTGGTACGGTTTTCTCCTCCCCCTTGCCATTTGTCTGTATTTTCTACTCCGCTTTTTTTCCTCATTACCTCGATTCTACTTTTCATGTCCCCCTTTATTTATTAACTCGAAACTGTCTCGTGAGGGACCGTTTCCAGTCTTTTGTATCTATATATTTTCCTTTTGCCCCAATACATATATATAATGTGACAAATAAAGCCGTTTGTTTTTTATTTTCAGGTAGATAAAATCGGCAACTGATGATTGTCTGAGAACCGAAACGTCCGAAAAAACATTCAAAAATTGTGCCATACGTCAATAAAAATCATCCTAAAGAGTAGTAATCTCCAATTATTTAACACTTTTTCATTTTTAACACTTTCATAAGATTATTATTTTTTAAATCTAGTTTTGTAGAAATAAATTTCAGTTGTTTTGAGGTTTCCTTCATATAGAAAACAATACATTTTTGAAGTGACTATCGTTAGTGTTATTAGCTTGATGCATAATTTCCTTCCTTTTTTGATGGTGTGGCTATGTCATTCTCAGTGGCTTACAAATAGTGTTTCAAGTTTGTGCCTAGACAGTCCGTTCGTTAAAACAATGGTTTTTCGGTGGTCAACCAAATCCCTATTTTGGAAAGATTTTGGTTCGTCAAAATTGGTAATAGCATGTTGAAAAATTGGTATAAACCCCATTGCAACTCCTAATGTCTCTGATTTTTCCTGCTCGGCCATCCCTTCAGCATCCTCTATCACTGTCCTCCATGATTCTGATTTGTTTGCTCCGTGGTAATTGAGAATTCCTTACGAAAAATTCCGCATTGCTGTGATTTCTCACCCCATTTTGTTATTTTTTTGTTATCAAGAAATGCGCCACCTCCCTTGCCCTTCCCCTCACTCCTGTTCGCTATTCAGTTTGAATGATTCAACTCAGAAAAATTATCAAAAATGAAATAAAATTTATTTTTTCGAAGATTTTTTTATGGTATGATCAAAAACTGTCAGGACTGAAATGAAATAACATGGCAAAATAAACAAACTAAAACTAGCAAAACCATTGTTTTGGAAAATCAAAAATGATTTACCGAGAGTGCTCGAAAATTAAAATTGAAGGTTTTATCATACTTTCCGAAAAAGTCGTTCTTTGGGTTCGTCGATACCAGTAGGGGCAACATGGTTCCAATAACAAACTTTATGTAGATTCCGAATTTTAAATAAAAAAATGTTTTCTTCTCGGGTCACCGCCGAGATAAAAACGATTTTAAGGAAACCCCCCAAAAACATCATGAACTTTGAAAATTCTCACAATGAAAGTGTTGAGCTGGAATTTTCTTCTGAACACAAAAAAATGCTCAAAATAGTGTCTCCGACGATTTCCTGTTGAGATTTCATGGCTAACTATTTCAGGAAACTTTTTTGAGAAATATCGATTTGTTATTTTTCTACGTAGGTGACGGACCTGGCCAAAAAGGACCCCAATTTGTTGAAAACACTTTATGCTATTTTTATTAAAATGATTGACAAATCGGTTCTAGCAAAAATTTTTTCGTGTGCCTATAGTCAGCTGTTCGATGCTCGATTGAGTCATAGAGTGCGTCAAACTCATACAGTGAGTTGTTGGGAATCGGCTGTCATCATAGTTTTCCCACAACCCATGTACATTTTCGTTGCGAGACCACTATTTGCCTTCATTTGATTGCTATCGATCTATCGATCCCTTACCCCTGGTGCGCCCTTTCATCGATATTTTCTAAAGTGCAAAAGGGATGGCCGTTGATTTAAAGTTTAACGTTTTCAATCTTCCAAAAGTTGCACTGCATGTAGTTTTAGGATTCATGCATCCTATTGAATTGTAAGTTTATTTATAATTAAAGAAAGAGAGAGTCAAATTGACGACTTACCATTTACAGTACCGCTCAGAAGTATATTAAGTTTTGCCTTTTTCAGTTGGAAATGCCCAACTTTGAGAGTGTGTCATAGTGAAACTAACTGGCCCACAAAATAACACAGTTAGTTTTACTATGACGAAATAAGGACCGAACAAACCAAAAATAGAACTCCATTTTTGTAGTGGACAACTTTTTTTGTACGGACAGCCCAAGAGAGTTACATATCGACGAAGTAGTTTCTCCCTCAAGTCGACTCATTTCAGCGCAAAATAGTGCAATTTTTGAGCTGTTCCCTTAAAATGACCATAACTCTCTAGGGAGTTTTTGTACAAAAACGTTGTCAATTACAAATCGGAGCTCTACTTTTGATTTGTACGATCCAAAAAAAGTCTACTTGATGGGTTAATCAGTATTTAAAAAACATTTAATTTGAGCCCGGCCCGCCCCGGCCCGGTCCGTGACAAGTTTGATAATTTTCTATTTTTTTCTAAAACTTTGGCGTTTTAAAATGTTAATAATTCTCTGTTTTTCCTATCTTTGTCCACGGTTTTCTCGAAAACCAGGCCTCGAGGGCAAAAGCTGAATATACACTTGGAATTAGCGTTTTCTCAGCTTTCCAACGATATAAGTCACGTCCCATAACTCCCAACTGACTCCATGCCCTTTCCCAGTTAGACTGACTATGAGAGACGTTCAAAAGTTCTTTCAAAATTTGAATTCGCGCCGAACATGCGAAATGCGTCAACAAAAAACGCCAAGTACGCAAACCAAAACACTCTAAAAGCGTGAAATTTTACACTATTCTATTCCAGAATTGCTTTATCCTTGTGCAGTATACAATCAAATTGGAAATGCAAAAGTTTCACTCGGAGTTTGAAAAAACGAATCGAAACATACAAAGTATCGTTTTCATGGAATAGTAACTTACGATTGAAGTTTAAGAGTTCTTCAGAAATTTTTGATGTGGTATTTAAGATGATGGATATGGTGAAAGAAGAGCGGCCGATTGTGTTGGATGGTCTTTTCAAGTTAGATGGACTATATTTTTCAAGTTGGGTACCGCGGGAAGAAAATCTTCTATATAACAGATTGTGGCCCGAGTAAGTTATATATTTCGTGTATTCAAAGTAAAATCCAAAAAAGCGAGATGGTCTGGCAAATTTGCAAATCTGGTCTGTTCCATGATAACATTTTTGTATCGTAATTTCAGGGTTTGCGCGAGTTCCTTAATATAACAAAAATTGTTTGAAACTTCAAGTGTCAGCCCGTTCCGGTCCGATTTTAATTCATGACCTCAAGTATTATATTTAGTTGTAATTCTATACGAATAACCTTTCCCATCTTTCAGTGATCCAAGAACTATACCTCAATACTCGTTGAGATTATATTATTTCAATGATGTCGTCTCTTCACTCAAAACAATGTCATTTTATTTGTCGAACCTGTTCGGTATGCCACCAACGGCTCTCTTCTTTCCTTGTCGTTTTTATGAAACGGATGACATCAAGAAAATTATGGATATCTATTGCACTAAGGAGACTAACATTAACTCTCTAGAATTGAGTAATTATCCGAGAAATGCAACAACTGATGATGATGAGATTCTCACTTTAATTTTGAGACAACAAAATGCCACATCAAATTTGCATTTATTATTCAAACCTACTTTGGATTTCACATTCGATTTCAACACTCTTCGGAATACACCGAAACATCTAGAAATCGAGTATTCTGCGTGGGTAACTTGGGAACAATTACTGTCACTTGAATCTGAAAGTGTTTGTCTACTAAAATCAAACTTCCTGAGCTCAGATTTCAAAATTTTAATTGAGACGTGGAGAGATGGTTGGACACCGAAATGGAAGAGTTTGATGGTAGAATTTAAGACGAGCTTGGATATCGATTCTTATGTTTCCGATGAGTTCAAGGTGATCGAATCGGGCAAAGAAAGACAAAGGAGCATTTTTTTGAGGTGAGCTAGATGTTTTTTACTAGGGAAGACCTCCGGGTGACCATGGAGTTATAGGGCTTGGCATATATCATGGAAAGCTGAAAAAACGCTGGGCTCTATTACAGTTTAGATGTCCTTTAAAAACTCAAACGTCCCTTAAAACACTTAGACGTCCCTTGAAACACCTAAACGTCCTTTCAAACTCTAATTTTTTTTAAACGTTCTTTCAAAAGTTTCGACGTCCCAAAAAACCTTTAAACGTCCCATAAAACATTTAAACGTCCCAAAAAATGTTTAGACGTCCCTTGAACACTTTCAGTGGCTTTTAGTGTTGAAGGGACGTCTAAACATTTTTTGGGACGTTTAAATGTTTTTTGGGACGTCTAATTATTTAAAACCAAACTTTCAGACTTCAAGGGACGTCTTAATATTTAATGGGACGTCTAAACATTTTTTGGGACGTCTAATTGTTTTAAGGGACGTTTGAACATTTTTGAACATATTTGGGATCCAAAAGGACGTTTAATTGTTTCAAAGGACGTCTAAGTGTTTTAAGGGACGTTTAAGTGTTTTTTGGGACGTTCAAGTTTTCAAAGGACATCTAAACTGTAATAGAGCCAAACGCTGATTCCAAATATATATATATATTCAGGTTTTTGCCCCCGAAACCTTGTATTCGAGAAAACAAGATCAACGTTCCGAAGAATGACAACTTATTACCATACTTGCAAACCGAGACAGTGCGTAACTCGCTTCAAACTCAATATTATGAGTTGAAAAATATACCAAAACATAGATCTCGACGAGTGCTATGTCTGTGACCTACTACGGACCGGATGGCTAATCGGTAATGTGCAGCGGGCCGGGCTAGAATGGCTTTTTTGACCATTTTTGCATTTTTGGCACTTTTTCCCGGTCCGCGACATATTAACAAATAACCGTCCGGCCCGTAGTAAGTAACGGACATAGAACTCGCCGAGATCTACATTTTGGTATATTTTTCAGCTCATAATATTGAGTTCGACGCGAGTTACAAGCCGACCCGTGTCGGCCCGTTTCGGCCCGGTTTGCAAGTACCCTTCTGACACGCGAAAATTTTTTGCAATTTCTTGCAATTTTGCTAAAAATGTAGCATTTCTCTGTTTTTGCCGAACGTTGACCTCTTTTTTCTCGAATACCAGTCCTCGAGGGCAAAGACTGAATGAATATTTGAAATCAGCGTAATTTCAGCTTTGCAATGATATAAGTCACGTTTCATAACTCCACGGTCACTCGGAGGCCTTCCTTAGGCTTTTAGTGAACCTGACAAATTCTTTCCGTTTCAGAAATAGTTCAATCCAGGCGTACCGATTTACAACAAGAATCATCACAGCAAGAAACGTTGTCGACAAGACTGGTTATCATCTCACACGATCGGATCAAACAATTGCTACAGTTACAATGGAAAATGAGAATATTGGGTGGTTTCATATTCAATCCAACGATCCAAATGCGGAAATGTTCATCCCAGTCACTAAACCGGAACTTTTATTTTTCAACTGACATTGAAAGGACCGAAAAGTTTATGCATGCAGTCTATCGTAATAATTATAAAATATATTGTCTCTCTGTTTTTTCGAACTGTAAAGAAAATTATGCAAAAATCTTGTAATAAAAAAGTTTGTTCACATCTAAAAATATGAATACCTTCCTCAGATTTCACTGTCCAGGGAGATATGATCAAAAAAGTGACAAAAATTGATGAATTTCCACCCTCCTCCATGGTAAACTGACATTGAGTGATGAAAATCAAAAATATTTTTGATTTTAGTTATTCAGGGCTAAAATGAGAGACAAGTCTGCCCATGTTTCAGTGGGTTACAGAGACCTCATAGATTAGCTTCCAGCTTTTTTTAGTCAAAAGTTTGAGCTCTTGCAACTTTCCGGATTATGATTCAAAATCTTACAAGGGAAGTCTTTGGAGACGCCACTTTCAAACGATCTATAAATTTGGTTATAGGTATTTTCGACTACGGGGAATCCATTTCTGCAGTCAAAACCTGCGAAATGACTCTGCGAGCCGAGTTATGAGCTCTCAAACTTTTCACATGGTTAAGCGTTTTCACATGAATTTCCAGATTGGCGGTATATACCAGAGTTGCATGGAAGTTAAATTTTCTTATCCGGAAGTCGGAAGTCGGAAGTCGGAAGCGATTTTCCTTATCCGGAAGTCGGAACTCGGAACTCGGAACTCGGAAGTTAGAAGTCGGAAGTCGGAAGTCGGAATTAGATTTTTTCGCAAAGATTCAAAAACTTCTAGAAAAAGTTCAAAAAATTCGCGAAAATCAGTGGAAAAGTTAGTTTTTGGATGAAGAACAGCCTATTTTCTGTCCTTTTAGACCATTTTTCCATGCATTTTTGCGAAATGCACTTTTCGAAAATTCCACAGTTATGGAATGACGGAAGTCGGAAGTAAAATTCCTTATTCGGAATTCGGAAGTCGGAAGTGATTTTTGTTATCTGGAAGTCGGAAGTCGGAAGTAGGAATGGAAAAAACGCCCGGAAGTCGGAAGTCGGAAATCGGAAGTCGGAATTCCATGCAGCTCTGGTATACAGGTCCCCATTCCGATTTTCCCAGAATACCGTTCGTTTTTTGTTGCAAGACTCACCGTTGTTGCCCCTATTGGATGTCTCCTTGCACCTAGCTCGCTCCAAAATCAATATTCCGTTATTATAAATGATTTGTATTCCAAATGACGACAAATCACGCATTTAAAATCTTCAATCTCCCGAATATTGCATTAGAAACCGTTCTTTGTTCCATGAACCCTGTTGAATTGTAAGTTTAATTCATTTGCGTATAGTCATTTATTTGATTTCAGCGTCGCCCTATCCCTCTGCACTAAAAAGACCAATTTAATATGTAAAAACCACCGGAAAACCAAAAAACTAAAAGAACACATCAAAAATTTCCAAGTATCGTTTTCATGGGAAAATTATTTGAAGTTACAGTTCAAAACTGCTTCCAATTATTTTGATTTTAAAGTAATAATACAAAAATTTCACAACGAAAACCATCAAAAAATATCAGAGAACCTTTTTTCCCTTGATGGATTATATTTTTACAATTGGATTCCACTAGTTTGGAAGAACCGTTACAGCAAATTGTGGGCGGAGTAAGTTCTGTTTCTTTTTGTCAAAAAATTGAAAAATTGGGTTTTCAGCGACCCCACTTTTGTACCTGAGTACTCAATTTTGATTTACTATGCCGGAGATAACGTCGTGCATTCTTTCAACACAATTACAACCTATCTATCAGACCTTTTTGATGTTCAACCATCGTTCTTGAGCTTGAATTATAAGTATTTGCAAGATGATCTCATTTTGAAGATTATGGATGATTACTGTAACGTACACAACTTTGAATTAAAGGACGACGTCAACAAGGATTACAAAATTGTAAACTATAATGATCAAATTATAGTTTCAATTCTTAAACAGCAAGATTCCACGTTGCAACTGAAATTGTTATTCAACCCACCGCCTGAATTCACTTTCGACTTCAATAGTTTACGGAACTCACCAGTAGTAATTGAAATTGAACATTCCCACTGGATAACTTGGAACCAACTTCTAGAAATTAAATCCGAAAACGTTTACCTGTGCAGATCAAACTTTTCAAACTTGGATTTGAAGAATTTAGTTCAAATATGGAAAAACGGATGGACTCCGAAATGGAAGTGGCTGATGGTGCAGTTTAAGGAGGATTTGGATGTGGATACCCTAATTTCCGAAAGGTTCATGAACATTGATTTGAAAGATTGTCAAACAAGCTTTATTTTGAAGTAAGTAATCACATAATATAATACTTTATAAAAAAATTTTCAGGGATATTTCAACTCACGCGTATAAATTCAGAGCAGAAATTCACACTTTTCAAGGAGTCACTACAAAAACTGGATATCATCTGACTCGTCCAGATCACTCAATTGCAACTGTTACAGTGGAAAACAATAGAATTGGTTGGTTTTATATCCAACCGAACGAGCCGAATGCGAAGCTGATAACTAGGGTAACCAAGCATGCATTCTATTAGAAACCAGCCCAGCCGAGTGGCCCAAAGCAGCAATTGCTGCCCAGTTCGGCTTTGGCCTCTCTTTTTTTCGTTTTTCCAGCTGGTGTTTCCCAATAGTGCTTGCAACTGTAACTTGATAATTAGTTTTTTTAAATAAACAAGCACGTTATTACTTAGTCATCTATTTGGGGACGATCCAGATGGGTGTTTCGAGTGAAGACTCATTTTATTGAAAGTTTTACCCTGATTCCAAAACTTTGTTTAGTTTTTGCAACGTGGACATGTTTCTAGAGTTTTCTTTGGAAGTTTCACAGTTTGTATAAAATTTAATGCATGCTTCTAATTAATTATATTTGAAGGTGTGGATTCCTAGTTTTGTGGTTCATAATTTTGGTATGGAATTTTAATAACGGTTATGTTTTAATAATAACGGTCACAAAAGGTTGTAAGCAAGATTTGTCAAAAATCGGCGACACTAGGGTAGAATCGAACCGCCATCTACAAGTTGAGTTTCCGCAGCCATTGTTCTACCGGTGCGCTCGAAATTTGACTCTGTCCTGCATGAACCTTATAGACCATAGCATTGGTCCGACATCAGTGACAAGAGTCCGGAGGACAGCGTTCAGTTGGTTACTCTAAATACTCTTAGTCAAAAAAAATTTTGAATACTGCTCCGTTGAGTACTGCTCCGTTGAATACTGCTCCGTTGAATACTGCTCCGTTGAATACTGCTCCGTTGAGTACTGCTCCGTTGAATACTGCTCCGTTGAATACTGCTCCGTTGAATACTGCTCCGTTGAGTACTGCTCCGTTGAATACTGCTCCGTTAAATACTGCTCCGTTGAATACTGCTCCGTCGTTTATTCGCCTCCCCCATCATCTAAACTAGCGCACAAGCTCGAAACTCCTCTCAGATTCTTTTCGCGGAAAATTCTTCAACGCTGTATCACACCTTATTGTTCCTACTCGGATCGCCTCTCCCAACTTGACATCTTTTCTATGCGCCACCGTAGGCTCAAAGCGCAACTACTTCTCTTATACAATCTTATAATCGGCGTCTCATATTTTCCTAGTCTTGAGACCCATGTCAGGTTAAGTTCCTCCTCCCGTCGCCCAATGTCTCTTATCTGTATAAATCCTAATTGCTCTAATTTTTTCTCAACTGTAATACCTATTTGGAATGCATTAACTATTAATGTCCCTCATTTCCTTTGCCCATCGGAATTCAACTCTCTTCTTGTGAATAATATTGCACGATTCTGATTTTTTTTCTTTCTCTATTCTCCTTCCCCCTTGCCCAACACCTATTTTATAATTCCTTATTCCCGGTTTCCTTTCTCAGGTTTAGTCTCGTGAGGGACTTTACCTGACCTCCAGTGACATTTTCTGTATATTTAAATAGTTAAATAAAATATCAAATATCAAATGTAAATAGAGTAAAATTTTTTTAAAGACAGGTAAGTATTTTTTCATTTTCATTTTTGCACAAAAAAATATCACAAAATATTAAAATATTTCACTTTCACTGTAGTTTGAATATTGAGGTACTTAGATGTGTCGGTAGTTGACGTGTCGGGAGACAGAAATGTTGTGTGTTGAAAAGATGGTGAATGCTGGTCCAGAAGATGAGTGAGCAGTTGTGAGCTGAAAATAGAATGATTGGCTTATTAAAAATAGCACTAACAAGGAGACGCCACGACCTATAAATTTGGCTCTAGGTATTTTCGACTACGTGGAATCCATTTCTGCAGTCAACACCTGCTAAATATCTATGTGAGCCGCGTTCTGAGCTCTCAAACTTTTCATATGATGAACCCAGTTCACATATAATTAGAAATCGGCTGCAAATACGCCACCGCGCGGTATTATTTGTGTTCCCCAATAATTTACCTGTGCTCGTACGTAGGAAAGATGAGAAAATCTTGCGTATATTACTTGTCGATTTGGAATCCCATGTGAAATGGCTTAACCATATGAAAAGTTTGAGAGCTCATAACTCGGCTAGCAGAGACATTTAGCAGGTTTTGACTGCAGAAATAGATTACCTATAACCTAATTTATAGTTCGTTTGAAAGCGGCATCTCCAAAGACTTCCCTTGTAAGATATCGGTAGAAAAATCGTTCATGATATTGCAAATAAAACTTGATGGCAAAAATTTTTCCTAACAAGTCAGGTTGCTAAAAATCTGAAAAAATGTTCTCACAATTGAATCAATTAAGGTCGAAAGTGTGTTCGGTTACGCAAAAAGTGAACTCAGCATCCGGTTCAGTTGATTGAATATAAAACCAGCCAATTCTATTATTCTCGACAGTTATAGTTGCTATCGCTTTGTCCAACCGAGCGATGTGATATCCGAGTTTAACCACATCTCCTTTTGTTGTTTTTATATTCTTGCAGAAGCGATTGATTTTTATTAATGAATTCCTGAAAAATCATGACTAAATATGTATTATTATAAATTTCAACAAAAAAACGGCTCTATTCCAGTTTAAACGTCCCTTAAAACACTTAGACGTCCCAAAAGACACTTAGACGTCCCTTGATACATTTAAACGTCCTTTCGGATCCCAAATATGTTCAAAATTGTCATTGACGGACCAGAAACCAACGAATCGGCATCCAAGTTCTCCTTGAATTCCACCATCAAATGTTTCCACTTCGGAGTCCAACCAGCTCTCCATTTCTCTACTAAATTCTTGAAATCCAAGTTCAAAAAGTTTGATCTACATAGGTAAACGGTTTCAGATTGAAATTCCAAAAGTTGCTTAAAAGTTATCCAATTAGAGTGCTTAATTTCAATGCATTTGGGAACAGTTCTGAGACGGTTGAAATCAAAATTGAAACTTTTCAATGGATAAAATAACATTCTCAACTCAGAATCTGCATTTTGTCGTTCCAGAATTGGAATCAAGAACTGCTCATAATTATCCACTATTGTACCCAGATACCATGAAAAAGAATGTAATTCAAAGCGGTTAATCGGTGTGTTCTCTGCATCACAATAAGTGTCCATTATTGTTTCGATCATATCCCCTTTCAAATACCAATAATTGAGACTGAGAGTTGTGGGTTGAACATTAAAAAGATTGGACAGGTAGGCACACCAAGATTGGAATGAAGAAAGATATTCCAAGTTGGAATTGTACAGTGTTAGAGAATATAATGGTATAGTTTTGGGATCGCTGAAATACGAATTATTTATAGTATCGCCATTTGATTTTAAACTTTTTTCTAAAAATTGGAGTCATTATTTTTCTTTAGTTATCATATACCCATACTTGTAAACCTGGTCGTCGCGTAACTCTCCTCAAACTCAATATTATGAGCTGAAAAATATACCAAAATGTAGACCTCGACGAGTTCTATGTCAACCTACTACGGGCCGGATGGCTATTCGTTAATGTGCCGTGGGCCGGGCTAGAATAGCAGTTTTGGCGCTTTTTTCCTGTTCCGCGACACATTAACGAATAGCCATCCGGCCTGTAGTAGGTCACAGACATAGAACTTGACGAGATCTAGATTTTGGTATATTTTTCAGCTCTAAATATTGAATTTCACTCCCTAGAGAGTTACGTTTTGACAAAGTAATTTCTCCCTCAAATCGACCAATTTCAGTGCAAAATAGTGCGATTTTTGTAATGTCATCTTAAAATGACCGTAACTCTCTAGGGAGTGTTCGTACAAAACAATTGTCAACTACAAACAAAAAGTTCTATTTTTGGTCTGTATAACTCAATAAAAATCTACTCGA
Organism: Caenorhabditis latens; assembly: GCA_002259235.3. Lineage (NCBI taxonomy): Eukaryota > Metazoa > Nematoda > Chromadorea > Rhabditida > Rhabditidae > Caenorhabditis > Caenorhabditis latens. The sequence goes on from CM056093.1 coordinate 1,488,432, forward strand.
TGGGGCAATCAGTATTCCCATGAGATACTCTCAAAGTTGGTCAGTGTCAACTGAAAACGGCCAAAGTTTACAATCTCTTGACCGGTACTGTAATTTAGGGTTTCCATCAAGATAAGAGTGTTACATAATTGTTTTCCACATTTCACGGAATAGTTTTGCAAACTTTGATACTGTTTTCTACAAAAATACAACTTTTACAGATGTTTGAAAATCAAAACTCCATATAGTATAACTAGTTAAGTTTGACACCCCGGAAGATATGAGTAACAAGTCAAGAGTAGTGGTCCACCGGTGAAAAAATAAACATCAAGACTGTTTTCATTAGAAAACTATCATAAACACTAATTATACACTCTATTTTTGTTACACCGGTCATGGAAATAAAAATTAGCGATTTCTCGAATTTTCGTGATTTTCGAAAATTTTACATAAAACGTATGAAACATGAATTTTCACCCAGAATGACATTTAAATACAACAAAAACTCTACCATAAATTCTTTCCCAAAGTTTCAAGTCGATCTGACCAATATGAAGGAAGTTATGGCTGAAAAACCAAATCGGAATAAGATTATGGCTGGCCGGCACTGTATATTTTCAGCTTATAATATTGCGTTTGAAGCTAGTTATGCGGCGGCCCGTATCGGCCCGTTTGGGCCCGGTTTACAAATATGGTTATACCGATAATTTGGAAAAACTCATTTTTTTTACCCAACATTAAAAAAAACGTACTCTTGCTGCCATCTATCGTGTTTAAGATTGTAGTTCCATGGAATCCAACTAGGAATGTACAAACCTTCGTCATACACAAAAGCGTCTTTCAATTTTAACTTGGCCTTCTCTCTTATCAATTCTTCAATTTCAAACTCTACTTCAAACATATCAGAAGGGGTTCTAAATCGTAATTTTATCACGTTACCCCATGAAAATAACAATTTGAATGTTTCAACTTGTTTCTTCATTTTAGAAGTATTCCGGAAACTTTTGCATTTCCAGCAGTGTGAATTTCCGGAACGTTTCGGTAAATTTTACCGGAAAATCTACCGGTAAATTTACCGGAAAATTACCGGCAAATTTACCGGTAAATTTTTACCAAAAAAATTTACCGAAACGCCCATTTACCGGTAAATTACGGGTAAATGGAATGAAATTAATACTTTTGGATTTATTTCTACGTATGAAAAATTCCAAATATTTTTACACGTCATCTGACCTTTCACGTGCCCTGTTTAATTTATCGCCGGAATTTACCGGTAAATTACCGGTAAATTCGGTAAATACCGGAAATTCACCGGTAAATTTTCGGTAAATTTTTACCGGTAAATTACCGGAAAGTAATTATCGGTAAGCACACACTGATTTCCAGTAGGATAATTTACTGCAGAACGATAGAGCAATTCTGCAATTTTGAGCATTGAAACGGTTTGTTAATATAACTGACAGTTCAATCGGGTTCCTCATGTTTAAAACTGCCTTTAATGCTACATTCAGAAGGTTGAAAATTCTTAATCCTGGATTCGTCAACATTTGGTTAATAGATGAAAGATTGAGTTGTACCTCAGAATAGTTGTTTTCTAAATATTGATTGGGTACGCAGAGAGAGAGAGAGAGAGTGAAACAGAGAGAACGAAGACAGCGAAGATAAATGAAGGTGATAAACGCAGCGAATGGCGCTTAGTACTCTGGGAAGATTGTAATCAGGGATGTGCAAAAATATATTGAATGAGAAACAGAAGACCGAGATCCACAGGTGCGAAGGTGAAAAGATGAGTCCAAAATTATACAAGAAATGTAAACACAGATGTTACTGTCATCTCAATAAAGTGCGTTACTCGGTGTGACAATGTGAAAATGCGGATACATCAATAGGTAGGAGAACATTTGTGAGAACTCATTTCGACCTAAGATCACGGTTTTTCTTTCCTCGGGGCCTGCTTGACGGATATCTCAAGGATCAACCATGGGTAGCTGTAGATCTTGGAATGTTTGTAATTTTTCAACAATTTCAGATGATAGAGGATTTGTTCTTCATATGACACCACTTCACAATGATATAGAGAATCAAAGGCAGGAATACGAGAAACTTTTGGCAAAAATTAACAAGGAATGTGGATTCTTTACTATAAACAGTAAGTTCACTTCGAAAAACATAATTTATAGCTAGAGACAGCAACATTTTTTCACACTCACTTTTCCATTACGATTTTTATCCTGACCTGTTCTTCAGGTAAATAGAAGCACATTCCCACATTTTTTTTTCAAAAATATTCACGCTCTCCTAACAAGGGAACTTTTTTAGTGGTTCTTAATTCCAGTGAAAACGATCTATACAGGTCGAAAAAGGATGTTTCAAAACCTATAAATCAGCTTTCAAAAGTTGCTTCCGTGACCTGTAAGTGTCTGAAATTGCCATCTGAAAATTGACCATTTTTACCATTGATTTGCTGCATTTCGTCCTCTCGCCTCCTCCTAATCTTTATCTTTACTAATAATATTCAACAGATTCCGTCTGTGTATTTATTTGTTGGCAGCCATAACTCCCTCCGTAGTGGGCCGATTTTTATGAAACCCGGATAGATAGATTGGAAATTTGACTTAGTTGATGCCCGAACTTTTCGTTTTTCAAAAATATCAAATTTGACGTCTTCTGGAGCCGATGACGTTTTCAGCGCTAAATTGTATCGATTAGGGTGTGTCCCGACAGGGTGGTAGAAGGCCCAAAATATTAACCTAACACTACTGACTCGGTGTTTCTTGAATGCGCTCTCGAGAGCGCCCCGGCCGCGTGTGTGTGGTGTAGTGGTCTACACAGATGACTCTTACGAATGGGCTGCTGAGTTCGTTCCCTCCTGATCGGATATGCTTTTTTGCTTTTTTGCTATGGGAAAGTAATTTATCGAGGTTCGGATTTAAATGGAGGGAAAAACAGTCACTATGATAAAAAGTTTCGAGAGAGAAAATGGATTGAAAATTTGGTCAAGAGCCCGAAAATTCCCGTTGGCTACGGACCAAAAGACTACAGTAATCTTAGAAGTCATATTTCTTCATGAACGCACCAGGCCGATAGAATTCGGTATTTTCGGATTCGAAAGTTCGATTTGAGATTTGAATACCGCTCATCAGAGCTGTGCGGAAGTAAAGTTTTCGCAAAAGGAAGTAGGCAGAAAGAAGAAGGAATTAAAAATTTCAAAAAGGAAGTCGGAAAAGGGAATTAAATTTTTGAAAAAGGAAATCGGAAGAAGGAGAAAGAATGTGAAATTTTCAAAAGGGAAGTCGGAAGTGAAAAAAAAGCCCGGAAGAAGGAAGGAGGAAGACGGAGGAAGGAATTCCGCACAGCACTGCCGCTCACATTCATAATGAGAATTAAAGGAACCGGGAAAGCATGTTTTCTGATAGCGAAGCCTAAAATAAATGGAAAACCACTACTCAAGAAGCTGATATGTGAATAAGAACCCGTCGTAGCTCGGTTGCCTACAAAAAAATAATGAATTCTTCGATAAGAATTTGTTAAAACACCGTCTTAGTCTGCCATATTCCGAAAAGGGAGGCGGCGTTGCCGCCGATCAGTAAAAAAAAAAACTCATACGTTCTTCTGTGAGATTGTTTTGAAATAAGGAAAACATAGGAAGAAAGTTCAAATTGGTAAAATTCAAAAACAGCTCATTCTAAATTCCATATTCTATCAGGATAGAAAAAGTCATTGAGAAAGTTTGTAGAATTTAGATCGGAAAACGAGGGATTTTACAATTGTGCTTTATCGGAACGAACTGCTCGGCAAAGAAGCGCCGCAGGCGCTGTAAAACTGAGAAGGGTGGTGTAGGGAAGGAGGTTTAGTCGCCGTTAGGCGACGTAAACCGACTGGTCCTATCACGTTTGTAATAAACTGCGGTGATACTATCAAAACGTGTTCGGATGGCGCAGGTGGTTAGCGTCTAGGAAAAGAAAAATTTTACCCTGGTTCGACCCCATGCATCATTTTTTTTTCCATTTTTTCAATGTTTTTTGAAAACTATCATAAATCATAAAATTCCACCTGGAGGCACCTCCATCTGTCAACCGGTGGATCTTCTTTATAATCATCAGTTGAAAGAGATTTAGAAGAGAATTACGTTGATGGTGCAATAAACTATGATAGCTTCCCAAAAAAACATTGAAAAAAAATGGAAAAAATAAATCGAGCCAAACAAAGAAAACAATGGTGAAGGGGTCGAACCAGGTCAAAATTTTTCTTTTCCTAAACGCTAACCACCTGCGCCATCCGAACACGTTTTGATAGTATTGCCGCAGTTTATTACAAACGTGATAGGATTAGGAGGAGGCGAGAGGACGAAATGCAGCAAATCAATGGTAAAAATGGTCAATTTTCAGATGGCAATTTCAGACACTTACAGGTCACGGAAGCAACTTTTGAAAGTTGATTTATAGGTTTTCAAACATTCTCTTTCACCCTGTATAGGTCGTTTTTGATGGCATTAGGTACCACTTAAAAGTTCCCTTGTTAAACGAAATTAATTTATTCAGAAGTTCGCATGCCAATATGCAAAGGAGAAATTGGCTCAATATATTATAAAGGCAATGGAGCATTTGCTACTGTTTCCATCGGATACACGAAAAACATTAAACTTGCCATCAAAACTCAAAAAACCGATACAATTCCAAATATGACGAAAATCATCGAAGAGCTAACAGTTCTGAAGGCTATCGGAACGTCGCCATACATATTAGGATACTTTGGAGTGTTGAATGAGAAGGTAAGCTTTTATGTTATAATAACAACATCAGGTGTGAAAAAGTTTAAAGATAACACAGTTTTTCATTCAAAACATGACTGGCCGTTCGTGCGAAAAAACTCAGGTTTTAGAGATTATAGAAAAACACTTCGACTTTCTGTTTCTAATCGGCATAGAGGATTTTTGTTAAAAACATTTTTTTTGTCCTGATTTGTCAGGCACTCAATTTCCGAAAAATGCCAATAAATTTTATTATTTGTTTTTTTATTACTTAATAAAATCTCAATCATTCAGTGCGCTAAATTAGGTTTGAATGCAAGATTTAGATGATATCGACCGCCTTGTGGTCACCCTTTCTGGTAACAAAAGGCCACCGGTCAATAGCCGCCTAGAGAGGCTCATTCTAAAAGAGATATTGACAAACAATAAAGTGCATAAGATTCAGCGCATTTCAATCTACCTTGATGCCAAATTTCAAACAAATTAACCGAGAAATCAGTGGTAGGCCCAATGTACTGTTACGCAGTTCCATTTACAACCAGCTTATTCAAGGATAAAAGCATGACACGAGGTCGGCATTGAAAACCTTCCTTATTGTGACTTTACATTAAAGGTCATTTCACGGGCCGCCCGGGTGGAACATTTTTGTGAATTTTTACATCCATAAAATAATTTTCAAGTACTTTTTCATCACTAAATTCACTGTAGAGCTACTTAAATTCGTGAATTCAATCGAATTTTTTGCACAACATGCCCTGCAAAAACTGCATTTTCAAAAATTACTGCTGACAAAACATGTTTTTCGGGAAAAAGTCGCTTCACCCGGGCCGGTGAATATTCGGAAATCGGTCTTTCCCGGACCGTGACAAGTATGTTGAGGACTGGGTATCTGTCAATAATAGGGCAAATGACGTAATCCTTGACATTGTTGTTCTAGACCCTACAGTGAAAATAAGAGAAAATTCACCTTCTCACGTTTCAGGCCTTAACTATTTTTTCGAAAAACTGTGGTCAAGGCCCTTTTCCATTTCTGTCCGAAAGTGTTACTTGAAAAGTTGAATTTTGTTTTGTGACTTTATTAAATCTCCAATTCTTTCAGAGCACTGTTGATTTTCTATTGGAACCTATGGAAATCTCATTGGATCAAATATTATCAAAAAGCAAGTTTCCGGATAATGTAGTGAAAGCGGTCATCAAGCATATTTTCAACGGTTTGCACTACCTGATGTCAAGAGTATGTAACAAACTGCTTTTAATTATTTCAACTGTTCTTTTTTAGGGAATAATCCATTTGGATTTGAAGCCAGCGAATATCTTAACAAACGTACATGGACAATTTAAAGTAGGGGACTTTGGCTCGGCTGTCATTTTCACGGATCTTACCGCCTATCCAACAATCCGTGGTACCACATTATACGCCCCACCGGAAGCGTTTTGTTTGGATAACAAAACAGAGGAAATTTGGAACTATGATATGTGGTCTCTGGGTATTACGGCTATTGAGCTTGTTGAAGGAGAACATCCTTTCTCAGGGAGCGCAGAGCCGGAGTTCAGAATAATGACTGGACCACCACCACAACTCAATTTCGTAGGTTTTTGAAAAAAATTTCCGAAAAAAAACTTGTGCATTTGTTTGCGTGTGGTTCGCAAATTAAAAAAAGGGAATCTATCAAGGTCTATCAAGAACTTGGTTTTGTTTTGAAATTCAGGAAAACAAAGATTGCAATCATAAAAATTTGCAGACTACGTTTTTGTTTCATTTCCTGCTTCTCACTCAAAATCTCAAGTTTTACGTCACCAATTTTTTAGCAAAAAACCTTTTAAAATTTGATAAAATCTGACTAGGGAATGGTCTAAACTGACCGTGGAGTTCAGAAACGAGACCTAGCACAATCGAAAGACAATCAAACTTTATTCGGGAAATTTTTTGTTTGGCCTCCAGAATTCAGATATTCTGGTCTGAAAATTCAAACTGAATACATATGGTTTACTCGATTTTTCTTCCAAATTTAGCTGTGTTTCGCCCCAAAAATCACGGCACGGGAAGGTGCCTCTCGGCCGGCGATCCGTGATCGAAGCGTGAGCAATGTGGTCTGGGAAGTACACTATGAAGTGAGTATCTTATATCCTTCAAAAAAAAGACAAAAATGTTTGGCACAGGCGGGGGTCGAACATTCATAGTGTGCTTCCCGCCTCGCACACGCCTCGACCACAAATCGTTGGCTGAGAAGCATCTTCAGGTGTCCTGATTTGGGGCGAAACACAGCTAGATTTGGGTGGTAAATCGAGTGAATCACATGTATTAAGTTTGGATTTTCAGACCAGAATATCTGGATTCTGGAGGTCATTCAGCAATTTTTGAAAACTAATTTCCCATCGGAATTTGATTCTGTTTCGATACTGCTAAATCTCGTTGCTGAACCCCAAAAGAACAAATTTTGCCATGTTTTGAAAAATCTTTGCTTTTCTGCATTCATTCAAGCAGCAGTTTTTCCAAATAATAAAAACATGGTTCTGAAACACTCGAAGAACAATCTATTAAAATGATTTATTCTTCAGACCGGTATCGACCTTGCGGTTTCAAACTTCATCAAACATTCGGTTGCAAGAAAGAGACCGAATATCGACCAGCTCAAAAACCTCGATATTTTCAATGTTGTTGACGAAGAAGAACTCAATTATTCTCGAATTTTCATCCTTACTCATCTCTAGATCTGATATATCCCGTGAGTATTGGCAGTTATGTCAGTTTTCATTCTTGTCTAGTATCCGAAAAAGTTGAAGTTTTAACATTTTCCGTTTTTCTTGTGACATAATTCTCATTCCTCCATCACCTCGAAATCTTCTATGAGTAAAGCCTTTCAAATTTTCTTATTTCCTATAAAGTACTTTTCAATACACTGAATCTGATTATGTCATCCATTTTTGCAAAACGCTTCACTAAACCGAGATATATAGTAATTTTCACTGCAAAAATTGCCCCTCTCAAAAAAGACTCGAATTCGATTTAATACATGTAAATACAGGTTGAACAATTTCAATAACAAACGTTTTCTGATTAAAAAAATTTTCAGAAAAAAATTATATCGCTTTCATTTTTGACAGTTAGACACTTGTGATGTAATGAATACAGTGCGCGTCATAAATATATGCCACCCCCAAAAAAGAGTGTCCCGTGAAAACGAAAAACTTTCGGAAAAAATAGTTGTTATAATCAAAAAAACCTATATTCAGAAGTTTTTTTTAAATCTTTCAGAAAAATAAGGTCACACCACGAAAAATACGAAAAGACGTCATTAAAATCATAAAAAATGGGCCACCTCCCGAAAATTGAAAATTTGTTCTATTTTTCGATTTCTTATCGATGTTTACTCAATTTTTTTGTTATTTAATTGATTTTTTTACTTCGGAAGAATTTACATCAGACTTGCAAAATTCCGGGCCGGCCCGGATTTTATTTTTGAACTTTTTTCACTACAATTTTTTGTCCAAAAATTTATTTATTTTTGTAAAAATTTGTTTTCTGAGAATTTTTCATATTTTTCAACAACCTTCGAAACCTACAAAAAATTATTCTTAAGACTAGCGTCCCCGCCTCCAGGAGGGCACCGCTAGAAGGGGCTTGGCTCCTTGCGCAGTGCTCAGCAAGATTTGAATCAGATCGCTACGACTATTTTAAAATGAATCAGATCGCTACGACTATCTTTACTATTAACAAACACCAGATCTTTACTATTAACAAACACCAGATTCTGTATGTTTGTCCGTATGTCGCCGATCCTACCGCCCTTCCTACTGAACCGATTTTCTTCAAATTTGGACCAAAAGCTAAGAAATTTTCTCTTAATGATGCCCGTCTTTTTCTTTTTTCAAAATTCTCAAAATTACGCCTTCTGAGACAAAAACACTGATAAAGCATGGGGAATGAAAAACGGAAAAAGCGGCGTGAAACTGTCGGCCTAAGCGTCGTCATTTCTTTCCTTTCTTCGACTTGCGTTTTCTGTGGCCGCATTTCGAGGGTTGACGGGTCGGCGCGTCCGATCTGGCAAGTTAAGCGTCGTTGACTACGGTTAGTTTTAAGTTCGATCCCGGGTGACGAGAAAAGTTTTTTCAGACTTGTCACGGGCCGGGCCGGGCCGAAAACAGGAAAAATTTTGGCCCGGCCCGGCCCGACACGGCCCGGCGGGCCAAACTCAAGAAAAATCTCGGCCCGGCCCGGCCCGGCCAGGCTCTTTTGAAACATGTTGAGTTTTTGATTTTTTTTGGAAATTTTAGGAAAAATGTGAATATGTATGATAATTTAAGCATTTTTACTCTATTTTTTCGAAAAATTTCAAATAAAATTTGGTAAAAACGGGTTCCCATTTTTTGAAATCAGGAAAAATTTTGGCCCGGCCCGGCCCGAGGCCCGGCCCGGGCCGGCCCGATTTTTGACAAGTCTGAGTTTTTTGAATTTTTGTTGATAGGTTCGGAAAAATAGAAGTTTCCGAACATGTCGTTTGTTTCCAGTGAGATCTACGTCACGAACAAATGCGGACCGTCTCTTAAAAAAGGGACGACGACAAAAAATTTGTGTTATCATCGGATTCAGAAAATAATTGAGGACTGAAAACGTTTCGTTTTCTTCCAGATTGATAGGTATCACAAATAAATACGGGCAGTTTTCAAGACACAGGTGATGGATCCATATGGGTCCACATTAAAAAAGTATTGATAGCCATTTTGGGCAACATTTCACTTCTTCTCATCACTGTTTTCGCTCCTCCCATATTTAAAATATAATGACGAGCGGAAGCCGCGTGAAGTCCTGATATGGGCCACGTAAAATCCGTTTTTTCCAACCGCTGATAACTATCATTTTCTTTCTAACTACTAACTGTTCCCGCCGACAATGCACTGGATGCTCATGGTGGTGCTTCTCCTGTTCCCCGTGATAACACCTCCACCTCGGACGCTGTTCCTCGGCTTCGTGATAGTCTGACTTTCGGGTTGAATGGTCTAAATCTGATGAGTACAGAAGAAGAAATAGATGAAGGTGTTTCATCTATCAGAGTCAGATGGGAGAGTGGAGCTTGGAGAAATTGATGGGCTAGAGGACACGACACAGAGATCGGCAAAGAAAAACGACAAGAAGAAAACGTCCGTTGAAACTATCCGGACTTGATACTGTCAGGATTCCATAGCAAATATTGTTGACCTGACGGCAGAAAGAGACGAGATGAATATAAGTACGGATATCGGCTCGGATTCAGATGTGAGCGTAAAATTTAACGGAATTGACGGCATCGAGGGCACTCAGCTGATGACACAGGAGCCGGTGAAAAAATACGGTTAAAAATATCGACAAAAAGGAGACGTCGGGCACTGCTTTCCGGCACCCAAGATTTCAAAAGACCCCAAAGATGTGACGGCGGGAAGAACAAAAGCCAACACCATCAGAGCATCTGTAACTCAAGTAAAAGAGACGAGCAGACCACGTCGAGTTCGGAAGTCGACACGTCAACGAGCTGTTTCTCCAGTAGGTGCTACTGATGCACAACCAGATCCTCACAACATGGGAAGGATAGATCAAGTTAATCCATACTGCGAGGCGCTATATTTCACGGCTAAGTTTCACTTTCAAATGGTGAAGGGGGTGTGTTTAGGAATCCGATCTGGCAAGTTAGGCAACGTTGACTGTGATCAGTTGGATGTGTCCATGTGGGGACGCTAGATTTAGAAAAAATGGAGGATTAAGGGAACGAAAGAAGGGTGGTGTAGAAAAGGAGGTTTAGTCGCCGTTAGGCGACGTGAACCGACTGGTTTTAAAACAAGTCACGAGCGTTTTTCTACTTTATGTGACCCAAGCAAGCAGAAATTCAGTAACTTTCGAATGATAGTAAGATGAAGGTTCTACAACAATTTTGAGCCGAGTTAAAAAAAAAACAAAAAATTAGACCAGCCAGAAACTTGAACAAAAAACCTCCCCTTCGGCGCACCACAACACTGCCACTGACCCAGGTCGTTCGCAAACGATCCGTTACGGATGCTTCGGGCGATCGCGCACGGTCCATATCGGTACCGAAAAAAATACTCGTTATGGATCCATAACCGACCCGTTTGCGAACGTCGTATACGGGTCCGTGCATATTTAATATTGAACTCCTTGCCCTCCCCTTCCCATTTTTCTTGGTTTTCAAAGCAAAAAAACTTTTTATACTGGCTTATTTATTTAAAAAAATATAATTTAAACAATTAAAAATTCAAGAACGAAAGATAGAAAAATCACCAAAAAAACTAATATAAAATTTATTGAAAAATTCCTAATTCTTTTTGTCGATTTGTGTCGATTTTGTGTCAATATCCATAATTCTGTTCATTTTTGAAGCCAAAATCCTGTTGTAGTTGCCCCCTTCCGTTTCCGCCAAGCCAACACTTGATGCTCTGAAAATTCATTTTCTCATTTTTATCTGGAAATAAATCGCTCACTCACCGAAATACTGCTTGAAAGTAGACTGTTTCTGCATAATTTATCGAAAAATATTGAACTTCCGGCGCCTTATTTCTTGATTTGTATATCCGACAAGACTCTGAAAAATAGATGTCCTATACTGTATTTATAGGTCGCCGATAGACAAACCTCAACAAAATTGTTGTCCATTTTGTTCGAATTGGTCTCCAATAATTTTATCGGCCTGAAAAACCATGAAAAAGTAAATAAATCAAAAAAATTTGAGAAAAAATAGGAAAAAAATATTCGATATAAAAATAATAATTGAGCTGGCCAGGAAAGAAAAGTGAGTCCAATCATCCATATACGATCCGTTTGCGAAAGCAATCAGAGTCGCTCAGGAGGACGTCATAAACCATCCTCACGCGATCTCGAATCCGAGCAGTCGATAGCGAAATTGGACATCCATAAACGGTCCGTGTGCGAATGAGAAATACGAGTTGCGCGCGAACGACCTATCGCGAGAAGCGTCGTTACGGATCCATAAAGACTCCGCACAAGATTCGCATCCGTAACGCATCTACTCGCGAACAACCTGTGCGAGCCACACACTCGCTGGTGTGTAGTCACTCAGACGACGTGTAAGTAGTGGGAAGAGGCACGCTTGCTTCGATTCGACAAATTCGAAATTCAAAAATGTTATCCAAAGTTTGGGGCACTGTAAATCAGGTCAAAATCAATATTTTTCAAATCTGTTTTTTTCTCCCCTTAGATAATTTTCTTGGCTAACACATATCAAAAAACCGTATTAGCCGGACAGAAGACACTCCAGAGCTAAGCGATATAAGCGAAAAACACGTTTTCTCCACAGTTGAGCTCCCACTGGACCGTTTTGGCTGAGACTTACGTATTCCATTAGATAATTACGATTTGACCAACATATCAAAAGCAAAAGAACTTTAGTACAAAAATTTTTCAGGACAGCCAAAACAGTCCGGTGGAGGCCGACTACAGTAATGCTGTCAACTATTTCCCAAAGCACTGTCTCCCAGACTCCGAGAAAGAACTGCAAGGAAATTTTTGATCTACCCTCATGAAACGAAAAATTTGAGAAATTAGCAGGTCTAGAACATTATTTCTATAATTTTTAGCGTGAAGCTCAAGGTCAGAAGTAAGAAATTTTCAGTTTTAGAATTATTCTGAGAGCATTATCCACCCATTCAATCAAAAAAATCCTGGTTTCATATACTATTTCAGGTCGAAATGGCAATTTTTCATTTTGATTTCGGAAAAATCTACGGGATTTGTTCATTTCTCAATATTATCTAGCGAATGATAGCTCAAAACGTTCGCCGGAGATTTTTACACATTTCTGTAGGATGGTTTTTTAATTTGTTCATTAGTTTTTGAGAAATCGATCAAATTCTGAATTTTTTTCAATTTTTTGTTATTTTCTCGAAAACTAATGAACAAATTAAAAAACCATCCTACAGAAATGTGTAAAAATCTCCGGAGCACGTTTTGAGCTATCATTCGCTAGATAATATTGAGAAATGAACAAATCCCGTAGATTTTTCCGAAATCAAAATGAAAAATTGCCTTTTCGACTTGAAAAAGTTTCTGAAACCAGGATTTTTTTTGATTGAATGAGTGGATAATGCTCTCAGAATAATTCTAAAACTGAAATTTTCTTACTTCCGACCTTGAGCTTTACGCTAAAAATTAAAGTAATAACTTTTTAGACCTGCTGATTTCTCAAATTTTTCGTTTCATGAGGGTAGATCAAAAATTTCCTTGCAGTTCTTACTCGAAGTCTGGGAGACTGTGCAAAGACAAATTTGTCGACAACTGAAAGGCTGAATGATGAGCCCCACATGGTTTTCCACGCAAAACTACGCTCATCATCGCCTTACTAATCTCTTATTTCAATATTGTCCCAATCTGTTCACTAATTCACTCTATTTATCTCTTTTCAATATCCTGTTATCAGGAATATTCAAATAATTATAATTTAAATTACCGCCTTTAATTCTCTTTTGTCAGTAAACACGCTCTGTCGCACAGCAACAGAATCCCACTCTCCTCCGCATCAACACTATCTCTATGCCGTCGGCTGCATAGCGGTCGACCACGCATCTTTTTTCCTAATCTCGTTCAACGACAGAGGTTCGTACTTCTACCCTTTGTAGAATGCGTGACTAGCGTCCCCCGCCTGCCGGCGGTCTCCGCTATGCTTCCCGGGTCTTCAAGAGTTACAGGGCCTGCGGCCCTGAACCAGAGTAGAACAGGGCCTTCGGCCCTGTTGCTCTTCAAGTTATTAATCTCCGGATCGTATTGGTAGAGAAAACACATTTAATTGGTGGGAAGTTTTTCTTACAGTTTTGTTAGTTTTGTTAAATTTGACACATTCTTAGGTCTGAATACCCTCTTCAAGATGCACCAAAGAGATAATCAATACGACTGACTGACCGAGTTACAGTCTTTTTTGCTCAATTACACCACGTTTCAAGTTGACCGTTCCCAATTCGGTACAGTGGAGAACTCACACTCCGTTAATCTGTTATGGGTTTTTCTCAAACTCGACTTAGTTACTTAGTCGATCCGTTCTTCGCTCATTGAGTGTCGGTGCGGATCACAGCTATCCATTTATTCCGATCTTTGGTAATTGTGCTACAAGGCTCGATCAGTTGAGTTCCTTGTCGCACTGAGATTTCTTTTCTCAGGGAGTCGGCCCATCGCATTGGCGGACTTCCAACTGGTCTCTTCTCGTTTCTGGGAATCCATTATTTTAGTATCGTTGTCTACCGATTATCGTTTCTTCTCATCACATCTCCAGCCCATCCTAACTTTCGTTTCGTTTTGAAGACAAGTTGGTCTTTCCGAACACCCTCTTACAGATGTACCTAAGTTCGACCGACTGACCGAGTTACCGTTTTTTTTCGGTCAATTACACCACATTTCAAGTTGATCATTCCCGAATCGTTGATTAGAGGAAAAAGTTGCAGGGACTGCTGCTCTGGGACAGAGTAGAACAGTGCTGTTGCCAAATGCTTCTCGGGTCTTAAACAGTTCATACAAAAAAGAGAAAACAATAGCGAGGACACGAACCATAACCCCTCGGATTCTCACAGCCGCCATCTACCACTGCGCCACCGACGCACGGAATGACGACCTCATGGAGGGTATAGAGAAGAGAGAGCGCGCGTGGTCTTTCACAGTGACACATACAGTGACAAAATGGTCAGTGTATTTGAAAAAAATGTCAGTGGAGATTCAGGTTTCTCCACAGAATCGTCCGGTGTCAATATTTTTTGATCGGACTTTTTGGTTCCATTAGATCTCGAAAAGCTTAGATCGTTGGCAAAAATTCAAAGCGATTCAGTGAATCCAGTTCCCAGGATAGCTCATGGAAGAAATCCTCCATGACCGAAAAACCACGTAAACTACAAAATCCGGTTTTCTGAAAGTTTTACCAACTAAAAGTATATTGAATTTTACATGGTTCGATAGAGATTTTTTTTCTACATATTTCTTTTTTCTCGGATCTTCAAATTTCCCAAAACTGAGCGAGCTACAGTCGGTGAAAGAACTGCGTGGGAATTTCGGGGTACTGTAGTTTTTTCAATTTTTTCAGCAAACCATCGGCCGTAACTGGCAGGGGGTGTCTTAAAACACAATTCTGACGTGATAGAATGATTTCCCGACTCATTTCACATCTTGATACAAAATTTCATAAAAATCTGTCTGATAGAACTTGAGATATGAAGAGAAAAATGAAAAAAATCGGAAAATTTTGAAAATTTCAACTTTTTTACTTTCTGGTTTATAAAAAAATTTTGAAAAGAGGTATCAATATAATTCTTTTTTGTCCATTTAGCTCTGTTTTTCCTCTACAAAGTCATCTAAAAATAATATTTTTAAACCTAAAACTGGCCCCACAGCAAAAATCCAAAGTAAAAAAAACGCTAAAAAACCAAAACTTTTCAAGCCAAAAAAAATGACTTTCACTCTACGGCTCATAGCTCAGCTATCAGATGTGATATCACTACCAAATTTTCCAGAAATGGCGGGACAGCGATTTCCTAATTGCCAGAGAAAGAATTAGGTAAAAACCTCTAAAGCGCACAAAGTTATTAACGATGCAAAAAGGGGACAAATTTAGGCCGTGTGCGCAAAATTTTTTGGACAATGCGCCTTTAAAAATATTCACCCCCCATACCTAGCGGGGTTAGAAGAAGAGGTGTGCAGAGAGAGTGTGATTTTTCCCTGAGAAATAGATCCTTCTAATTTTCCAGGACTATTTCTAGCCAATTTAAGCGCGTTCTGACGCTAGGGAAACCTTATTCTCCTCCTTTTTAGGCCCTAGGCCAATTTAGCTATCCGCGGTTGTGACCGCTTATTCGTCTACTTTTCGACCCGCGGCACTTCCAGCAGGACGCTTGTATAATATTAAATAATCTCTCTTTAATTAAATCTAAACTTTCGTAATAAATGGGTCATTGTCTTAAACTGTGTTCTGTTGTCGCACCGCTTATCCTCACACTATTAGCCGTTTATTCTCTTATTTTTAACCAGTTTGGGAAGATTTTCTCAGGAGCGGGTCTGTCTCCGACCGCATTTATGGCCCGCCTCCACAAGTAATGCCTTGTTTTGTTTTTCTGCTGATCACCGGTCGTACCGGGGGGGGTCATTCAAAACATGAATTTGACGTGAAAATGTGATTTCTCGTCTAATTTAACGTTTAGTTGCCAAGTTATATAAAAAACTATCGGATAGAACTCAAGATAATCGAGGCAAAGCAAAAAAAACCGAGAAATCAAAAAACCGAAAATTTTCTCAAAATAAAAAGTTGATCCCATTCAATCGATTATAACTCGTTTATTTAGAAGTATAGAATCTTGCTTACTAGGGAATGTTGTGAGTGGGGTATGGAGTTATAGCAAGTGACCTATATCACTGGAAAGCTGAGAACACGTCATTTATTTATCTGTTTTTCGTTTTTGCTGCGGACCCTCTCAGTTCGAGAAATTTAGGTCTGAAAATTTGAGGATATTTTCCCCGTGAACTCGCGGTCACAATTGATTTTCTGAGATTTTCGACAGATTCAATTCACGTGAAGTTTCAATATATAATTAAAGTGAAAACCTTCAAAAATCATCGGTTGAATGGTTCAGTGGTAGAGTTCGGGAATAGTAATCAGAGAGTCTGGGGTTCGATTCCTTCTGCTGAAATTGTTTTTTTCTGTTTTTCTGTAGATCCGAAAACTGGCTCGCGGAGCTGTCTAGGTCACTTTTTTCTGTGTTTTCGTGGTTCTCCTGTCTTTGGAGTATCTGATTCAGGTCTTTCTCAAATTAAAAAAAAATTTTTTTTTCGAAATTTCTCTATGATCATCTATCTGCAAAAATTCTCAAAATTGTCAAAAAAATTTTTGGTTAAAAATGGAAACGCTACTTTTGTGAGGTTGCTCCTGTGTGTGAAAGTGACACAGCTCCGTGAGCCAGTTATCGGATCTACAGAAAAACAGAAAAAACAATTTCAGCGGAAGGAATCGAACCCCAGACTCTCTGATTACTATTCCCGAACTCTACCACTGAACCATTCAACCAATGATTTTTGAAGGTTTTCACTTTAATTATATATTGAAACTTCACGTGAATTGAATCTGTCGAAAATCTCAGAAAATCAATTGTGACCGCGAGTTCACGGGGAAAATATCCTCAAATTTTCAGACCTAAATTTCTCGAACTGAGAGGGTCCGCAGCAAAAAAGAAAGAACAGATAAATAAATAACGTGTTCTCAGCTTTCCAGTGATATAGGTCACTTGCTATAACTCCATACCCCACTCACAACATTCCCTAGTTAGGAGGTTTTTAATAAAAAAATGGAAAAAAATTATCTACACGCGCTTAAGCCCCGCCCACATTTTTTCGCCCACTCGGTATACTCGTTCAACTTTCTGCAGCATGTCTGCCGACTTTCTACAGCATCTCTGGCGACTATTGTATAGCTACTTTGCTATCGGAGAGAGAGAGAGACGATTACACGTGGTTCTTTACTTATTACTTTATTAAGAACTGAATTCTAACAAGGGAACTTTTTTAGTGGTTCTTAATTCCAGTGAAAACGATCTATACAGGTCGAAAAAGGATGTTTCAAAACCTATAAATCAACTTTCAAAAGTTGCTTCCGTGACCTGTAAGTGTCTGAAATTGCCATCTGAAAATTGACCATTTTTACCATTGATTTTCTGCATTTCGTCCTCTCGCCTTCTCCTAATCCTATCACGTTTGTAATAAACTGCGGCGGTACTATCAAAACGTGTTCGGATGGCGCACACAGGTAGTTGGCATGCGGTCCGCATATGGCTTCAGTCCTATTTTCCGTCCGTATAGAGTCCGCGGCGGAATTGTGGCCCGCTACGGACTGTAGATGGACGCAGTGCGGACTTCGGGAAAAGAGGAGGGAGTGGGCGGCAGGCGTCCGCGCGCGGACTCAGCGCGGACCGTATATGGATTGGCGAAATAGTCCGTATGTAATGTAATGAAATATTGAATTTAAAAAACAATTACCACCCCCCTCTCTAATCTTTGGATTCTGAAAATAGTAGATTCCAAATGTGTCTTCTGTTTTCGGATTGATTCCGATCAACTGAAACACCCAGAAGAGTGGTGTTGAGAAGGAGGTTGAGAAGGAGGCGCCGTAAGGCGACGTGAACCGACTGGTTTACAAATGTTCATGAAACGTTTCCTTTTAATTCTTTATTCGCAGTCAATAAATTGTTGTTGTTCTATATTATTATTGTAAACCCACACCAAACAAAACCATTTAAGTGGTGGAAACTGTCAGCAAAAGGATAGGCTGATCTTCATCGTGATACAGGTCGAAAGAGACACATTCAAAACTTGTATTTTTGTTTTCCAAATCTTATTATGAGGCCTCTGAAATACTTAGAAAGGACCTCGAAATTTGATAACTTTAAGCATTAGAAATAACACTGTTGAGTTTCAACTTTTCATATATTACCGCCGTCAGAACATAGAAAAATGTGTGATTGGGCAGTAGATAAGACCTAGGCTCGGAAACTTTTTGGGTGTGTTAGAATTCTTTTCAAGCTGCGATTTTTTGCATGACCCTTCCAAAAAATTTTCCAGCCTAGGCCTTACCTGACTGCGCCAATCCGACACAGATTTCTGCATTCTGACGGCGGTAATAAAGGAGTTGAACGTTGAAACTTAACAGTGTAATTCCTAAGCGAAAAGTTGTGAAACTTCGAGGTCCAATTTTAGAATTTCAGAGGTCTTGTAAGCAGATTTTGAAAACGGAAAAATAGGTTTTGAAAGTCCGTCTTTCGAACCGTACAATTTTGCTGAAAGTTCCAACCACATATAAAGTTCCATTGTAAGACTTTGTCTCATCAAATGCAAAAAAAGCTAATTCTAATAGAATGCGTGCTTGGTAACACTAATCATCATATCCTCATCCTGCTTGTTTGACTGCATATGAAACCATCCAATCTTTTTGTTCTCCACTGTGACGGTTGCAATGGATTGATCGGGCCGAGTGAGATGATATCCAATTTTAGTAAGCGGTCCTTTTGAAGTGTAAAACTCAGCTTTAAATTTATAAGCACGGATCGAATTATTCCTGAATCAAAACGTTTTTTTGTTTTGTTAGTTAATTTTATAAAATAGGGTACCATAAAAGTACAGATTTCGGAAGCCGGGTTTTGAAAAAAAATCATTCTGGATTCCGGACTTTAAGAAAGCCATTCCGGTTCCGAATTTTCAAAAAAATTTACACGGATTCCAAAAATGGAAAAAAAAATCTAAATTGGGGAAAACCAAAAATCTCATTCCAAACAAATATGGTAGGTTACTTACTTCAAAATAAAGCTAGCCCTGCAATCCTTCAAATCAATTTCCATGAACCTATCGAAAATGAGTGAATCTACATTCAAATCATTCTTGAATTGGATCATTAGCCGCTTCCATTTTGGTGTCCATCCATCTCTCCATTTCTTCACCAAATTCTTGAAATCTGAGTTGAAAAAGTTCGACCTACACAAGTATACATTTTCAGATTCAAATGATAGTAGTTGATTCCAAGTGATCCAATGAGAGTGCTCGATTTCAATGTATTCCGGTGAATTGCGTAAATAATTGAAATCGAAAGCAAAATCAGGAGATGGGTTAAACATCATATTCAGTTTCTGTGTGGAGTTTTGCTTCTTTAAAATCGAAATTATAGTTTGTTCATCATAATTCACAATACTATAATCCTTGATTTTATCATCATTCAACTCAAAATCGGTGAGAGTGGAGGCACAATAACTTTCCATGATTTGTTGAACAAGGTCTTTTGGTAAATACCTATAATTCAAACTCAGCGAAGTAAGTTGAATATTGTAAAGGTTCGATAGATAGGAGGTCATTGTTTTGAAAGATTGCACAACTTCTTTATCATCGTAATGTATCAACATTCCGTGTTCAATAATATAATCTGGTTCACTGAAAAGTATCTAATTTTAATTTGTTTTGCAAATATTCCCCAAAAGTTATTAAAATATTTAAAATTTCTTAAAATTTATAATTATCAGTTGGGAATCGCAAAAGGTGATATAAAAATTACTACTGACATTTTTTGTTAAATATTCAAGCATAAAAATAAACTTACTCCGCCCATAATTTATTATACGGAATTCTCAAAACTCTTTGAAGAAAAGTGTGAAAGTAAAGTCCGCCAAGTTTAAAGCAACGTTCCGATTGTTTTCGATCAACTTCATTTCGAAAACAATTCATTATGAATTTCAGATAATGTACATCGGAAGCAGTGTTGAACTTCAAAGTTATATCTTTTTTCAGTGAAAATGATGCTGTGAATGATTTGATTTGCTTCTTCATCCTTTCCGTATTTCGGTAGGTCTTACAAATTGAATAGGATGACTTGCTGCAAAGAGATAGAGCGATGCTGAAATATAAAATTGAACTAGTATATTAAAATATAAAATATAAAAGAAGCTAGAAATTCAGATCGCAACATTTTTTCAGAAGTTTATGATTTTTGCGAGATTTGAATACCATGGAGATTGTCTTGATATTAGTATATTCTGATATTTTCATTTAAAGAATATTCAGTAGATTGCGTTCTCGACAAACAAATATTTACCATAAAAGATGAAACACAAGAAGTTTGGTATCAATCCAAAAATGCTTCATAGTTAAGAAATTGTTATATTGTGTGATTATTGACTAATTTGAGATATTTTTCCATGAAAAATTTAAGGTATTTTTCAAGATTCCGGGCCCGCGACAATGGCCTTCGAGCCTGATAAACCCTTTCATGGAAAACATTTCAACGCTACGTCGTTCTTGCGGTCTCAACATGACAATCGATAAACTTACAATTGATTAGGGTTCATAAAATCCAAAACAGTGTGTAAAGGAATACTAGGAAGACAGAGAAGGTTAAATACAGTGATCATAGTTATTCAATAAAACAGCGCAGATGATGTTGGTTGTCGATTTAAAGGACGAAAAGGATGTATGAAAAAGGAGAGATCCGATAAAACTCAATAAGTGAGAAAAGGGGGTCTCGCAACGAGAAACGGGTCGTGGGAAAATGGGCTGTGGGAAAATTGCTTGACAGTCGCGAAAACAATGCAACGAATAGAAGATGGAGTAGTGGGAATGGCTTGTGTGGGAGTACCGATGTTCCAGAAACACATCGAATCGAGAATTGGCTGAAAACAAGAATACATTTTGTGGGAATGAGAATGAAAATGGCGGGAATGAGGAGAGTGCGGTTATCGATTTGGAGCAGACTGACCTTGTTGTTAATTTAGAGTGGCCAAACAAACGGCATTGCTCTGGGAAACCTCACTGTGAAGTCCCTCGCCAAATCGATAACCGCACTCTCCTGCCCTTTTCATTCTAATTCCCACAAAATTTCTACATCTTTTCAGAAATTTCAATGTGTTTCTGGAACATTGGTTCCCCCACTCTCAGCTATCCATGCACTCTTCGTGTAAGCTTGAATAAAACTATTTATTGATACCCCCCCTAATTCAGATCACAAAATCGATACTATTCCCGCCGAAAAAGAAGAAACCATTCCCACTACTCCATCTTCCATTCGTCGCATTGCACAATGTGATAAAAATGATGAATTCACATGAATTGTGAGTGAGACTAGTACCCATTTGCCAGTGGCTGACCGCTATCTCAAAGTTGTGCCCGGGAACGCGGAGTGGGTCTCGATCGAGCCGGGTCGAACTTTGAGCAAGCGGCCAGCCTCTAGGAAACATGGCCGGGCGAGATAGGGCCGCGGCCGGCCGCGGCTTTTTCTTGAAAATCTCAAACCGTCGCAGTCGGCCCAAAAAAGAACTGGCACCAGCGGGGGTGGAAACTCTGGTTGTCAAATTGTTACCAAAAAGTCAAAAGTAAATCAAGTTATGTTTTCCCTTGAAACCATAGAAAACCGCGGCTGTTTGAAGATTTCAAGAAAAAGCCGCGACCGGCCGCGATTTCTGACAGCCTTGGCAGTTCTGGAAGATTCTATACACAGAGTTTAGAAACGCCCTCGATCGGGCGCGCACCTAAACAAGATTCTTAACTGTTAAGATAGGCCTTCGGACCTTTGCGAATTCTTGGCCTTGGGTGTACCAAATGTTATAAAATTATCTATCGACCGCAATGGCCAAATTTTCAGTGACCCTGTATTCATTCATCCAACTGTTTTATCATAGCCCCCCAGGGTAGATCTTGCTTGTAGTAATAGGAAATCGAAAATGAGCCGGAGTACAACGAGAATTTAGGCAACTTGGTAATCCATAGCCAGAAATGTGTACAATTTTCAGAGCAAAACTGTCCATTTGTTCATACCGATTGGAACTACATCTTCGATCGTATAAACGAAAGATTGATCGTATTCATATCCACTTGAGTAACACGTTCTATCTACTCGATATGTTCTATTTAGAAAATCGTTTTGGTGTCTGGTTCGAAGAAGAGGACGAAAATAAGAATTTACCGAGGCCAATGAATACTGTAACAAGATTGCGGCAGTTTAGTGGAAGGTAATGGTGGATGTCCGATATACAGTACCGCTCAAAAACTAGTAAAATTTTGTTTTCTGGTCATAACTTTTTTTAATTGGTTGGTACAATTAATATTTTCTTTAATCTGTAGACCTACCCGACCAATTCGAAAAATAATGTTATGACCAAAAAACCAAAAGTTTACAACCTTTTGAGCGATACTGTATCATTGGTTTCAAAATGTCTCGTTCTCGGAGTTTCCCCTTTTTCAAACGACTCAATAATTTGGCCCTTGATACCTTTCAGTCCGTAGATTCCGAATCTAAAACAACATTTTGCTAAATCCTTCTGTGATCCGAGTTATGAGCCGTCAATTTCTCCCTATAATTATTTTTTGCGTTTCAGCTTTGAGGGAGAACACGATTGTCTTCTCATCTTATTTCAACCGTTCCCGCCTTCTCTGTGTTTCGACGTCTCTCATCTCCTACTTTCTCTATATTCTTGCCCTCTTATCGGCTTTTTACATGGATCAGCTGGAAATTGAGACCGTCCGTCGATACTTGGATATAATTCTTCAAGGGAGATGCGAACAGATCACATTCTTTCGTAGCGAGATGAGTTGTGAGTTTTTGACAGAGTTGATGGACAAGATACCGTTGGATAAGAAATTGAAAATCGATTCCGGTATTCCGGCGGATTTCAGACATCCTAATGTGGGTTTTTTGTTCTGCCAGCACGTAACTCGCTTCAAACTGAGTTTCACGAGCTGAAAAGTATACCAAATTGTAGATCTCAACGAGTTCTATGCCTGTGCTCTACTACGGACAGGATGGCTAATCGGTAATGTGCCGCCTGTGCCAAAATCTGGTCAACTACAAAAATGCAGTTCTGGATTTGGTCTATACGGACGTTTAGTACTCTCTTCAGCCTGGAAGACACCGATTTTCCAAAATTCAATACTTTAAGGCCCTTTAGCTAAACAAGCTGTATAATTTATGCCCACTTTCTACGTTGCCGCTTCTAATCAAACCACCCGGATCTGCTTTTCGACCATTTTTGATCACTTGATCATTGTAGTTTGAGTTAAAAACGCGAAAATGACCAAAAAAACCATTCTAGCCCGGCCCGCGACACATCACCAAATAGCCATCCGGGCCGTAATAGGTTAGAGACAAGTATGCTCCCAACTCTCACTTGGTTTCTTTCAGGCTCTTAAATTCTACGGTTCGCAATATAAAAACGGGCGGTGGATTACACTGGATGACCTGAAAACGATTCGAAATGTCTTGTATGTTTCTTTAGATTCCACTATTTTCAATTGTCACGATATCAATCAATTCCTTCACTATTGGATTAACTGTGACGAAAAGATGTTCGTTCAAATGAATTTACAGTTGGATGATAGCGTGGAAATTGATGAAGATGCTGTGAAAGACGGATTGATCACCGTGCAACCCAAACAACTGGAAGAAGCAGATGAAGTTCTTTGCTTATATTTGTAAGTTGGGGGGCGTTTAGGAAATTCTGCCATTCCATTTGTTTTTTAATAACTATTACAGAAAAATGAAGAACCCGAATAATGAACAATGTGATTTGTGCTATTTGAGAATATTTGATAATCATCTAGCCAGATTCTACTCTTGGAAATCTGATGAAACTTCAATAAAATCCGAAGTACTTGAATTACTAGAGAAGAAAAAGCATCTGGAATTGGAAAATGCAGATTCGGAGACTTCGGAAACGAGGAAACAGGAGATCGCAGAGGAAATAGAGCAGTTGATACTTCTTGCATTTGAGAAGAACGAGAATTATTATGTTTTTGAAGTCTAGCTTTCTTTCAGAAAACACTTAATATTGTTAATCATTATCAATATCCCCATGTTTTAATATTTTCGAAAACTCAATTAGAGTTGTTTCATCATTTCACGAGACAACCTTTTTTATTGCTCCCAAAATAAAAACAATTTAAAACTGTACATTTTGATGATAATAAACTAACTAGAGAAGGATCCCGGAGGTTACATGTCAAGACATTTATCACTAGAACCGAAATTTTGCACTGATTTCAAATCTGTATTCTGTTTTTTTTCAGAACGATCTCCTGAAAATAATTATACGCGTTTTTGTGGCCCCTCTGCGCAAAAATGGGATGTTGTTGCAATGTTTGTGTATTTCTAACATGCACTGTTTATGTTGGAACTTTCGAAAATTTTCGGACTCATTTTTTTGTTTGATGCATCATTTTTGAAAATTTAATCACTTGCACAAAATTTTTCTGAAAATAAGTTCTGAATACGAACTCATACGTACAACAAAAAAATTGAAGAAAAAATAAGAAAAATGTTAGTTTTGTGAGTCTTTCGCACTGAGAAGCCACAAAAACCCGAATAACTTTTTTTCCTGAGATCGTTCTGCAAAAACCAGATACAGATTTGAAATCAGGGAAAATTTCCGTTCTAGTGATACGGTACCAGCAAAAATGATATCATATTTTGCCTTTTTCAGTTGGAAATGCACTCTCAAAGTTGGACAATTTCAATTGAAAACGGCCAAAGTTCGTATTGATTTTTGCACAGTAATGTATCTTTCTACCTGTAACTCTATCTCTACTCGGTATCCTTCCTCAGTAATTTTCTCTATTAACCGTCTTGCTTTTTTTGATGTTTCTATCTCATTCAGTTAAAAAAATTCCCCATTTTCAAAAAATTTTGCAAAGATCAAGAATACAAGTTTTCCGTAGTATCTACCTTGTTTCCGTTTTCCACTCCGCCAACAGCCTAGAAAAGTAAACGCGTAGGTGTTTCCATCCACCATGCCTATCATAAAATCCAAAAGTTGCGGTATTGCAAGCGGGACATAAAAAGCGTGCCCGATA
Source organism: Caenorhabditis latens (assembly GCA_002259235.3). Taxonomy (NCBI): domain Eukaryota; kingdom Metazoa; phylum Nematoda; class Chromadorea; order Rhabditida; family Rhabditidae; genus Caenorhabditis; species Caenorhabditis latens. The sequence continues at coordinate 1,513,502 of CM056093.1, forward strand.
TATAAAACTGAAACCACTCCGACCCTTCCACATCATTCACAAAAATGAAACGGTGGATCATTTTTGCAGCTTTCTTGTTTTGTATTATCAATGTTCGCGCGTTGATTATAGATGACAATGGTGAGTTGTTCTATATTTTTCAGAAATCAAGCCACGCCCTCTTTTTAGAATCCTGTGAATCCGAAGAGCACGAAGAGAAGCAAAAGATGAAGTGTCCGAAACACTACAAAGGCTACTACCGTGTCCCAAGCGCTGCCAACAATCAAACCAAGATGTGGTGTATTCGAGTGGTGATGGTCAATGTGTCGGTCTCCGAGCCAGCTGCTCAGCAAGCGTGTAATGGGGAAGGAGCTGTGCTCACGACTTTTGCTAGTTATGATGAGCAGAAGCATATCGTTAGTAAGTGAAAGGGGAAAAATGTTTAGTAATTTCAGTTTTGTCATACTTTAAGATAGTGTCCTTACTGTCCGATCATGTCAAATGTTTAATGGGATTTGTAGTTCACACCTTCATCTCTATTTTTGTAGTTTACACACTTGTAAGACTACAGTAAGCCAAGCGAATCGTTAATGTACCATAAGACAGTTTTGACCGTGCATAACGGTTTCTTAGCTCAGATTTTTGTTAAAGAATTAGGATACAGTACCACTTAAAGACAGTCAAACGCTTGAAGTTTTTTTATAGTTAAATCGTTTTTTGGACGGGCGGTCTTTAGCAAGATACAGTAAATATAAGAAAAGTTTAAACATTTCTGGTCAACTTCAAGTTTCGGTATTGTCTTACGGTACCCCAGAACAGGTTTTTGATGTTAAACTTAAAGTTACAGCACAGAGCAAACCTAGGCCTTCATTTTTGTAGTTGAAAACTTTTTTCTACGGGCAGTCCCTAGAGAGATACAGTACCCCAAAGTACTGTAGATTAAAGTTAGGAAGGTTATGTTTACCTTTAACCTACCGTATCTCTCTAAGCGCCGCTCGTACGAAAAAGTTGTCAGTTACAAAAATGTAGGTCTAAGAGTGATCTGTGCTATAAATATAAATTTAGTACCAAAAACTGTTCTGGGGCTCTGGTACCGTAAGACATAGTCAAAATCAGTTAATTTGGAGCTGATCAAGACCTACTGTACCAACTGTACCTACTGTACCTTGCTAAGGACCGCCCATAAAAGAAACTCGTAAACTACAAAACTGAACGTCAAGCGTTTGACATGCTGTAAGTGGTACTGTATCCTATGTAAATCTCAAATAAAACCTGAGTTACGACCGCTACGCAACCGCGCTGCACGGTAAAACTTTTTTATGGACCATTAACGATCCTCTTGACTTACTGTAGCCTGACAAGTGTAAAGTTAAATGGCAGAACATTATTTATTAATTTTACCCAGAATAACCTGAAAAGTTAGAAGAACAAGTTCTAAATCAAAAATAACGGGATGAATAGGAAGATTTTTGGTGAAAACCAATCTAAAAATCTGTTAAAAATTTGCTCATAGATTTGACGGTTCCGGTTCTAAACCAGTTGGTTCTTATTCGGACAGTTCTGATCTATTCTTTCCAGGACACGCCTCCAAGTTCTTCCGTCGCAACAACATCACCCAAGGGTCCATCTGGCTCGACGGTGTCCGAATCGAAGAGTGTCGTACTCTGAATGTCTCTAAACAGATATCTGCTCCATGTAACGATAAGACAAGGGTATTCGATATCACTGATCCAAGGACAGATCCAAAGTACGCGTGGACTCAATGGTACCGGACTGCACCGTCATGGGCGTATTGGCCAATGAGGACCGAGGAGTATAGTAACTAGTGAGTTGAGGGAAAAGGGGACATCCGGACATGTAGGAGAACAGACAGACAGACAGACACCCTCATGCACCCTTACATTTTTTTCAGCCCCACCCCCGACTCAATCACCGCTGACTGCATAAACATGTGGATTTACCCTGGAAACGATGACCGTAATGGACAGCTTCATGCTATGCAGTGAGTTTGACCTAGAATTGATGGCCTAACTTTCTTAAATTCTAATTTTTTAGCTGCGACATGGCTGTACCACAATATAACTTCGAGAAGGCGCTCAACACAAACTATGGTTATGTTTGCGGACGTCCGCCGGTTTTGAGCTTTTATTAAATTTTTAATAACTGGAATTTTGATTTTTGTGAAGAATAAAGGTTCTGGAATTGTTTTTGCTTGGAATTTGAAATTTTCATCAAATCATTATTATTTGTAAGCCCCGTCAGTTCAATATTTACATTGTGCTACCCACAGACATCCGGATATTTTCTTTTTCAGCACAGCAAAGGCTCAAATTTTTTTTCTCAAAATCTGTATTAAAAATGTCCAGTTTTCCAAGCATCCCACTGTCTCACCTAACGCCTTATCAACTTGATTTCACATTCTTTGTGTTGAACAAATTAGATGTGTCTTTATTTAGTGGTCAACTAGAAAATGACACTTTAGATTTTTCTATTTTTGACATCCGGTTGCTTATGTTAGACAGACATACAGAAGTTGCCCGCGTATAAATACGGGGTGATAGGTTCCGGATAAAATAAGACGACAATGAACACAGTTTCTTACAATAAATATACTTTATTGCAAGAAATTATACTAAGAGAGCGTAAACTTACAAAACCAAGCAAAACAACCAACGCTAAAACCAGAACTAACTCTGAAAGCCAACCGACTTCAGAAACTACTTGTTGCCACGTGGCGTACACGTGTCCACGTGAACTGACGCGCTGAGGTTACGGTAGGCGCGTGAGCCTTTGGCGGAGTGTCGTTGCGTATTTATTGTGATGACTCGGAGAACTACAGGGTTACGGGGGTACTTTGCCACCGGCAACTTCCCCCCCTTTACAGAAACCGGACCCCGACCGGTTCGAGTACTGTCACAGATACGACTTACATTCTTCTCCCCTTATCTCACACCACCTAGCCTAAACTCAGTCTCACCACCCTAACATAAAAATATACAAAAAGTTGTCTTTAGGAGACCTCAATGCAAAATACTACCCTAATTTTACACTCCTACTAAAACAACAAACAATTAATTAACAATTTGGATTGTCCACCAAGATGACATCACTGGTGACTCCATTTGTTCTCCTTTATCCGTGGCTCCGAAGTCACCGACTCCTTTCTCAGTTGGGCCACCACCACATTCTCCGTCGTTCTCGCCTCCAGGAACTCCAGCAGTTGTTCCCACGTTTTGAACTTCCCGCCCGCACTCGCAGACGAATCGCTCCACTTCACATGACCGGCAGTTATCCAACTCCGTCTCCAACTCTCCACCAATCCCGATTTTGTACAATCCATTTTGTATGGAATGATCGTGATCTCCTTCACTTCCTCAGCTAACTTTCGAACCAAGTCACCCAACTTTTGGTTCGTCTCCTCGTCCTCCGTGAGCTCTAACAAGAATACGATCGATTCTACATTCGCAAAATCGAACTTTTCCTTCCACGTTTCCAGCGCACTCTTCCGATACTCAAAGATGGATTTTCCTTTCACGCCGATTCTCGGAGTTATGAGAATCTTCGATTCTCTAATCACCGTCTTCTTTGGCTTCATCCCTTCTTTTTTCTCCTCCATCCCTGTATCCACAGCGATCTCCTTGCTCTTCTCCGCCGTTTCCCTGTCCGGATTCCTGTTTTCCACACGGATTCCCAGATTTCCTACCATGAAAACCTTCTTCTCCTCACTCCTCGTTTTTCCGTCACCCGTCACTGTATCCACAGCGATTTCCTGGGTTTCATCCCGCAAACCATTCGGCTTACGCTCCTCCTGCTCCAGCTTCTTCCTCAGTTGCGTCAGCGCCTTCTCCAGCTTACTGACCTGAGCCTCAGCCACCTCCTTTTCCCTCTGGATTTTCCGGATTTGCTCCCCGAGCATCTCCTTTTCCTCATTCCAGCACTCCGTCAACAAGTTCTCCTCAACTTGCACTTGCGTTGCCTTCGCACACGCCTCTCTCAACTCTTCCACCGATTCGAGCTTGAACTCTCTCATAACTCGAATCACCGATCGCGGCCATTCATCTCCTCCGATTTCTTCGAACTTTTCCAACAGCTCTCTGTGGAAAATTCTCATCGGCTCCAGAATCGCATCCGTCTCCTGTTCGCTGCATTTTGTTGCCAACTCCCCGAGTTGCAACCTTGTTTCGTCCTCCACTTTGACGCTGCTAGCGATAAGTTTAGTGAACTTCTTCACTTTCTTTCTTCTCTCCTTCACGTTCATTTGAGTCTCCACAACGATCATCCGATCGTCGTCAAGTTTCCACGTTGACTGCTTCGACGATGTTTTGTCGCTCATCTTCTGCGTTGTTGTCCGTAAACTAAGTTTTTATTCAAAAACTGTTTACTATTCGTTGATTATCCAATCGACGAAAATTATTCAAGATTCGCAAATTTCCGTAAAATTTATCCAAATTTTACCAAAAATTCTTATTCTTCCGCAAAACTTCGAAATCGCCTGGGTTTTATACTCGCCCACACGATAAATTCGAAGCTTCACAAAGAAACACGAATAATCAAAAAAAAAAACGGTTCGGTCCCCAAGTTGCCCGCGTATAAATACGGGGTGATAGGTTCCGGATAAAATAAGACGACAATGAACACAGTTTCTTACAATAAATATACTTTATTGCAAGAAATTATACTAAGAGAGCGTAAACTTACAAAACCAAGCAAAACAACCAACGCTAAAACCAGAACTAACTCTGAAAGCCAACCGACTTCAGAAACTACTTGTTGCCACGTGGCGTACACGTGTCCACGTGAACTGACGCGCTGAGGTTACGGTAGGCGCGTGAGCCTTTGGCGGAGTGTCGTTGCGTATTTATTGTGATGACTCGGAGAACTACAGGGTTACGGGGGTACTTTGCCACCGGCAACTCAGAAAAACAAATAGGTACTGGTATACAGGAAATCCCCGGCACGCAGACATCAGGACATACAGACAGAAAACTAGACAAGAATACACACAAAGAGACAAACTGCTTTGAATTATGAAAACACGGACATTAGGGTGCACAGACTGACGTAGTACGAGGGTAAATAAAAGTACAAACACACAAAGCATGCAGACATCGGGACACACAGACAGACGCACAGACCTCCCGGCAAACATATCGCACAGATTTTTGCATCATGATTGTGAATAAGTTTTTACATGTTTCCTCGTCATAATTTTCACAGGCTTACGAACGTTTCAAGCTTCAAATAACGCTGATCCCTCAAAACTGACATTTGGACAGATGGACAGACAGACAATCCGACTGACAACTTGCCACCCTTTACTTTTTTTTTTGGTTCTGTTATTCGAAACCATAGCCAGAATAAACGTTAAATAACTGTCATTTTCCCGATTGCCACCCTTCTCTCACCCATTGTCTCCAACTGTGAGCTGTCACCCTTGCCATCATAAGTAAGGCCAATTGGACTTCCCTAAAGGGCAATTGCACTTTTATTGATTCTCCACTACCCCTTCCCCCCACGTCAGTCTGTACGTTCTCTTGTACATTTGAGTTTATTGCATTTTACTTCTAAAAAAATGACGCCACGATCTGAGGGAACTATCCGAAAGCTTGTCAAGCAGGTGGCAGATGGAGAGGATGTAAGTTTTTTATTTAATAGAAATGTTCATATTTTTCTCCTTAGATTATTATCGCGCTCAAATCATTGGCCGTGCTCGACATCCCACTTGCTCTTTCCACTGATCTCCAGCTCGTGGAGCTCCTCACCCCACTCTCCGGCTCTCCGTTGCTCAATGGCTCCATCCATGAGATTTTAAAGAAGTTGGATGGGAAGAAAGGGAAGGAATCCAATGGAATGTCGATTCTCAAACCATTTCGAAGAGTCTCCAAGTCAGGATCCAGGAAGAGAAGATCCAGTGGGGTAACCAAGAAGATTCCGGTTGAAATTGAAGTGAAGAAGGTTGAGGAGAAGAAAGAAGACGTCAAGGAGAACCAGAAGGTAAGGAACACCGTGAGAACAGCCACGTCACGTTTCACATATTTGTTCAGGTGACGACGACGTCCACTCGTCTCTTCAAAAAGAACGAACCAAAGAAGAAGGAATCGGCGATTTGGAAGAAGATTAAGAAGGTTCAGGGATAAAATGATGGATGTGAGTTAAAATTGTTAAGCTCCAGAGATTTCGAGAATATCATTGGAGAGCTAAGAAAACGTTGATTCCAAACATATATTCAGTCTTTGCCCTCGAGAAAACAGAAGATATATTTAGAAAAGGCGTTTCTCAGCTGTCTAATGATATAGGTCACGTTTCATAACTCCACGGTCACCTTGAGGTCTTTCCTAGTTAGAAGAAATGAAGGCCATTTTAAGTCTCAAATCTTAAGCTTTGATCAAACACATATGTTAATAGATGTAATTCTTGCAAAACTCTGAAAAATCTGGACATACTGAATCCCCGACAGTCATATTTTTTTCTGAGTTTTAAGAACCAAAAATTGTCCTGAGTTTAGTTTTCTGCTAAAATTAGCATAATTCGAGTTCCTGTCTCTGATTTTTTGTGTAATTTTTGCTGCCCCTATGCCCCTATGGGAGATTTTTATTTAATGACAATCTTTTTCTACTGGAGATTGCTGAATGTGTATACTACCTCCACAAACTTACCCGTTCCTGTATAGGAAGGTCTTGTACAAAAAAGTGTCAACTTGAAAAATAGAGACCTAGGATTGATCTATAAAGTTGATAAAATTTATTAAAATTTAGACCCAAAAAATGCAGTAGGAAGTGAAACTTAGAAACAAAAACGATGTACCCGACTTGTCAAATATCGAACCTGCCCGGCTCGGCCCGGGTTTAAAAATGGGTACTTTTTTTAAACACAAATTTTTGAAACATTTCGAGAATTTAGAGTAAAAGCGCTTAAATTATCATAAATGTTCACCCTATGATTGAATTTCAAAATTTTTAGTCAAAAACTATCCTTTTTTCTATTAAAAAATTACCAAAAAAGATTAAAAATTCAATATTTTTTCAAAACTGGTCGAGACAAGTCAAAAAACCCTCTTCTAGATTTCAGAATCCTCCCGATCTCCACACCTGACGCCATCATCATCACAAACAACTGCAAATCAAACATCACACTTTAATAAATTCCTTATATAAATATCACACTTTGTCTCGAAATGTAATGACCTCATGCTCATTGTCCATCATATACACCAACGTCCCATCAAAACGACTCATAGATCATGTCCCTATCTCTCTCCATTTCTTCCCAGAGGGATTTCTCTTCTTCTCCTTCATCTGATTCCAATCGATCCCCTCTTCCCGTTCCCGCTACCTCTAAACAACTGCTCTCTTTATCTCCCTCTCTTCATTCCACCTATCTCTCTTCATCCCGCCCGAGAGTTGTATACTACATCTCTCTGCCATCGATGAGCAGATTCTTATTTCACTCTTTCTCTTTTCTTGTCTATCTATCTGTTTGATTCGTCAATTTCGAAAAAGTATTGACTCTCTGCACTTATTTATTTGTCTGGCGTTTTGGGTTTTTGAAGAACAAATATAGGGGGTCAGATTATCAGTGGGTGGGTGGATTTTGAGTTGGAGGAATACTGAAGATAGCTTCGCCTGACAGGAAACACTTTTGAAACTCAACTTTTTTGTGTAAGCATGTTTTTTCTGAAAAATTGAATTTGGCAGAGTTTGAGCTAATTCTTAGGCTTAGCTGCTTCATGACTTTTTGAAACCGATTATTTAAAAATTGAGCCACCTAAAAACTTTGGTATTTTGACACCAACTTTCGAGGTTTTCGTTTTTCAACTTTTCATCTCAAAAATTCCTCCCTTTAAAAAATTGTGTTTCTAAACGCCTTATTTTTCAGAATCATCTTTAGTCGTTCCCCGTAAACACATATTTTTTTTTCAATCTGATTCAGTGACTTACATGTTCACAGTTGTGATAATGATCCCTTATTTCTTATGTCCAACTGTAAACGTCCCAAACTGGAACTTTGAATACTTGAAAAAATCGAAATTGGCTTACTAGGGAAGGCCCTCGACTCGGTCTGGAGTTATGAGACGTGACCTATATCATTGGAAAGCTGAGAAAACGCTGATTCCAAATATATATTCAGTTTTTGCTCTAGAGGTCTGGTATTCGAGGAAAACGAGGTCAAAGTTTGGACCCTGTCAAGCCATTACCTTCCTCGAGGAACTTCCAAAATGCTCTGGTTGGATTTCACTTGATTTTTTTCAAAATTTGAGTAATTTAATACCAATTTATATGAGATACCGATTTGTATGACACGCTGCCGGTATTTTTAACACGTCAGGAAGGTAATGACTTGTCAGGGGTCCAAACTTTGTCCTCGATTTTTTCGAATACCAGACCTCGAGGGCAAAAACTGAATATATATTTGGAATCAGCGTTTTCTCAGCTTTCCAGTGATATAGGTCACGTCTCATAACTCCAGACCGAGTCGAAAGCCTTCCCTAGTTAGTTGAGCCTTCATATTTTCTTGTTTGATAATGTTTTGGTATTTCTATCAGCTAGTTCTTGAATTCCTGGATTCAAAATGTTTTTGCGCTGTAATTAATATCTTTTACGTATACTAAACATTTGAAGATAGAAAATGTAAAGCACATAATACAAACAACAAAAAAAATAGAATGGGTTCCGGGAAGTCGTGTTAGGATGTGTCAGGATCCGTGTCTCATCTAAAGTATTGATTTATTATTTTATTCAACACCCTCTTTGTAAATAAAAGTGTATTTTGGATTTAGGAGGATACAAGTGTATACATTTTTTAGGTGATTCCATATAATACAATTATCATTTTTGAAAACAACGCCAGTCTCAATTGATGTTCAGTCTTCAATTTTTTTTGTTTGCGTTGTTTGTTGAGAAATATTTTGTCCGACATTTTGTTTAGAAGTCACGTATTAATAAAGAATTAAAAATTCCTGAAATTGAAATCTTTGACTAGAAGAGACAGAGCCAAAAAGTTGTCAGCCACATTTTTTTTTTCAAATTTTCAATCGCTCTGTGTGTCCAAGTGTCTGCATTCCCTTAGCCCAGCTATTATAATAAAATAGTTCTTACAGCTGCGCTCCACCGAAATGCCCTTGTCTCTTTTTTCCGAGTCTCAAAATTTCACCCACAATTTTTATCGGTTTTGGTAGAGCGCGGTTGTAGGAAGCGTGCCGTGCTAATATGACAAGGACACACTGTCTGAATGACACTTGTCCAGATCGTATCATTTTTTTTCTGAAAAAAAGAATTTTCGCAAATATGTGCCATCCGAACATCTTTGTTCTCCCCTATTGTTATTTTTTCTCCGGACAAATGTTGTTTTTTTTCTCGTTCAAGTTGTTCCTTCTTCAATCCCCTTCCACTACCACCAATCACAATATCTCTTTCTCTTCTCATTCCACGCCAAGAGAGAGAGAGTTCATGGCTCCACTCTCTCTTGTTATCCTCTTCCCCATCACAACTTTATCTTCTTCTTCTTCTCGGCTACAAAGAATCCTTTCCCTCCTCGTCTTTCTCCTCGGGAGCCATTTTTTCTGTGCCTTCATCTACTCGGTCCCCCTCTCTATCTTTTGACGCCCCGTTTCTTTGACTATTACATTGTGGTTCTGAAGGAAGACGACGGAAACTTGGAAACTCGAGAGCTTTCGAAAAGAGGAGAGAAAAGAAGTAACTGCATAGAAGAGGACACGGGTTCTTTGTGCTTTAAGATTGGATTTTTTGATGTTGATGTACATAGTTTTGAAATGATCCGAGATATTTAGAATGTTATATAGGTTTTTATAAGTTTGGGCTAGACTGGTGTATTGTTAGATGAGGAGAGCAAGATTAACTGAAAAAAATAGTTAGGCGAAGGGTTTTCAAAAAAAAAATATACGGGCTGAAACACGCAAGCGCAAGTGGGTTGTTGACGGAGTTAAAACTGCACCTGGTGCTGTTCTAATTCCAGTTGTATTTTTTTGAATTAAAAACCCCGGCTTGCATTTTAAGCTCTGCTCACAACTCCCTGCGCTTGTGTGTTTCATCCTGCGATTTTTTTCTCAAAAAATCGTTGGCCAAACTTTATATTTTCAAAGTACTGATAGAATCTGGAATTAGCTGAGTTTTGTTTTAAAGTTCAATAAAAAAGTGAATTTTTAATAACTTATTTTAATTGTTTTCACTCTGTCTTGACAAACATCCTATTAATTGAGTTGATAATATACCTATCATTTTAGGATTACCTTCAAAAACCAAAATTTTTGAAATGAAAACTCTTTTTTTGTGAAAAAGGTGCAATTTTTGAATCTGGCTAAATAAGAAAGTATTATCATAACCTTTTTAAAGAACTTAATAAAAAACTTCTAAAATTAATTAACATGCCAGAAAAGCTCTGATTTTTCGCTCGAAAAAAGTTCTATGTATATCTGTTCATCATGATGTTAGAAGAAATCTGAGGACTAATTCAAAACTTTTTCCTTTTTTCTAACATTCAAATGAACCAAGCTACATTTTTATTTAATTCTATAGTATCTTGGTTCATTTACAAGAAAAGTACACAACGGACCGAGTTGAACTTATTGTATAAAGTTGACCATGTGTAATTTTTACCCTGAGGATTCCAGATTCGCAATAAAAATCTGCAAAATGCTCATGGGAACCGAGTTATAAGTCGTCAGACTTTTATATTTTTTCCTGTGGTTAAGCTTTTTGCGTGAACACTCAATGTGAAGCAAAATTGGTGTACATATTCAAAATATTTACGGTTTGAGCTTTTCAACCATATCACCTACTTTGAAGAATGCCGAAATTATGACAGTTTTTATAGTAACTTCTCCGGTTTTTAATATTTCCATCTCTCATTTTTTCAGTTTTTCTCATCCCCATCCTTATTGTATCTTTCAGGCCCGCCACCTCTGCCTGCCGGAATGGTGTTCGACGCGCGTCTCGGGTACGACCCGGACGAGTGGGAGGAATGCCCGGAGCCGGAGCATTTCCTCGTCTTCTCCGGCTTCACTCGTTATCTGCTTACTATCGGCGCCATCGCCTTTGTCTACTATTTCTTTAAACTTCTGGATGACAAGAACAAAAAAGAGTCTGGAGGGGACAATAAGGAGGACGAGAAATCGGAAGAGCAGGCACAAACTTCGGTAGAACAAGTACTGGCGGCAGCCAGTCATAAATTGCAAGATGTCAAACAGACAGTGGTATGTTTTAGGTTTTTTTCAAAAAAAAATTGAGAATTTTTTCAGCAACACGTCCCTGAAAGCGCTGAAGAGCTGATGCGTGAAGCGGACCAATACCTGAAAGATCAAGTGCACAACGTTCAAAATAATGTGCAACACTTTGCGGAGCAAGCGGCGAACAAGTTCCCAAGTTTGGAAGTTGATTTGAATGTTGGGTAAGTTTTTTTCCATGGACCGCTACGCATCCGCAACGCACGTTGAAACTTCAAAATCCTAGTGTGCGTAGTTCAGCCTGCTTCGAGTATCTCATAGTTCTTTGGAGCCGCTGCGCAGCCGCAACGCGTGGTCAAAATCATAAATTCAGAGTGGAAAGTGTTTTCCATTGCGACGCAACCGCAACGCGTAGTTGGTAGTTAATTCCGACCAAAAAATGGGTTTGGATGGGTTGGGATCGGTTCAGATCGGTTAAGATCGCTATAAACCAGAAAAAGCGCTATATCTCAAAAGTGGGTGGAGCTATTAAAATATTTTTAACTACAAAAATGTAGTCCTTAAAATTTTTCACATTTTCTCAGTTTGCACTTTTTTGATATCTCTTCACCCATCTAAGATACGCCCCTTCAAAGACAAGGAGTTAGAGGGTGCAGAAAAGCGAGACGCTCTAACCAATTCAAAAACATTTTATTTCCAGCCACGCCATCGACGCGACCAAAGAAAAGTTCGACACGGTGCTCTCCTCCGTCGACAGTCATCTCCATCAAACCAAGAACATGGATCTCTCCCCAACATCCCGAGACTCCACCCAATTCGAGCAGATTCCTTCGATTGCTCCGGACTCTCCATTCTCTCACGACTTTGAGCACGTTCCACCACATCTAAAGAAGGCGGCGGAGCAATATTATGCTCAACAACAACCACCACCACCAGTCCCACAACACAAGCAACCCGCTCCTATTAGTCCGACGGATCAACAGTTGCTTCAAGAATTCGATATCTATGATGTTCCAGCAGATCAGAGAATCAATCAGATTACTGAGCAACTTGGGCAACTCGGACAGAAGACTCCTGCTCAGATTCAACAACTTCAGCACCAGCAGCTCCAACACCAACAACTTCAACAACAAGGAGCATTCCAACAATTCCAACAACCTCTCGGACTCCAAATCCAGCCACAGCAGCCACAACAGTACTTTGACTTCTCGCAGCTCTCCCCGGGAGCCCGTGCGCGTTACGAGCAACAACAATTTGTGGACATCTCCCAACTGTCGCCAGGAGCACGAGCTCTGATTGCGGAGCAACAGGCTGCTGGTGCATTCCAACCGGTTGCACCGAGAAAGTTGACCAGGGAGAAGAGGCTTAGTGAGCAGGACGAACGCGCGCTCCAAGACTGGGAGAAAGAAAAAGCGTTGCTCGAAGCGGATCGAATCAAGAAACTTCTCGACCATGAAGCTGGAGGAGATTCCAACACCGACTTGTCGAGCTCCCAGAAGGCTTACGATCACTTCGCACCAGCATCTCATATTTCGTATGAAAGTCATAGTACAGGAGCACAGCATCAGTGAGTTTTATGTTGGGAGATAGCCCGATGAGTCCCAGCTTACCTCCGCAGCTGCGCTCTATCGAGAAATTGCGTGTTAATGAAATATTTATTTTCAAAATGGAATATCAGATAGTCTGGGCCTGATCTTGAGTAGGGATAAGCATCATTAGGTTGACCGCAACGCGACCGCGCCACACCGGCAAAATGTTTATGATACTTGCATGCAATCTAATAGTGAGTCGTGCGGCAAACCGGACTTTATATTTTTATTCAAATTTTAGGCTCCAAGGAGTCGGTACAGATTTTTTGAGCCAGCTACCTAAAACTGTGTTTATTTTACTGTATTGAAAGCGGGGCACAAAGCATACTGGCAAACCGGGCCGAAACGGGCCTGCACGGGCCGGCGCGTAACTCGCGTCAATCTCAATATTATGAGCTCAAAAATATACCAAAATGTAGATCTCGACGAGTTCTATGTCACTGACCTACTACAGACCGGATGGCTATTCGTTAATCTGCCGCGGGCCAGGCTACAAAGGCTTTTTTGGCCATTTTCGCGTTTTTGACACTTTTTCCCGGCCTGCGGAACATTAACAAATAGCTATCTGGCTAGTATACCATTACGACATAGAACTCGTCGAGATCTACATTTTGGTATAATTTTCAGCTCATCATATTGCGTTTGAAGCGAGTTACGCGACGGCCCGTTTCGGCCCGGTTTGCAAGTATGGCACAAAGTGTGCGTATTTAGGGGCGTGGTCTTCAAGTGATTAAAAAAAATTTGCCAAGCATCTCTGTTGTTTTGGACAGTATCAGCCAAGATCTTTAGCAAATTCAAACGCCAGCCGCTACGCAATCGCGACGCAACCACAAATCTTACTATTTCCAGACCTCTCACCCCGATTGCTCCAAAACGAGCCGACCAACAACAGCAACAGCAAATCGCACCACCACCACTCACTTCAATCACCAAGTACGTTTATTCATTTATTCAAGTATATACAAAAATCATCTCAAAAAACGTATCAATATTCGTTAAAAGTATCCGTACTTGATCCTAAACTATCTTCTTTCTTCGCCAACTTTTTCTTACTTCGATCCTTAAAACTTGGCTCCCTCGACTTGAGCATACTCTCCGACTGCCATGCTCTATACCTCTTGTACAAGAAAATCAAGAAGAGTATAGTTCCTTGTGACCCTAAGACTATAGTGAATAGGTAGTGCCAGAATGTGGTGTAAGGGGAGTAGAGGGTGCCAAATTGGAGGACCCATGGAAGGCCAAGAGAGATCTGCATGACGACGATTGACACTATTTTCGTTATGACGTTCGGGTCGTAGTGGTGACCCTGAAACATTTTGTAGGTGGTTGAGGAGATTATGAAAAATATTAAGTTTTATAACTGTTGAAATAACGGTAATTTTTGTGTTATCCCGTGTAATTTTGCTGCTAGAAACCTATTGAACCATGTTCTATTGGATAACATTATGACACTTCTAAATGAGCTGACTCACATATAAAGTTTGGTGGCTCATAATTTAATCAAATTAAAAAATGCATAGTAATTGCGCCTATTACTATTTTGTTGATATAAAACCAATTTTTTGTTGGTTAAAAGTTCTCATGACTCAGGTTTTGCCATTTAAGCCGGCGCCTTAAAAATAACTGATTTATTTAAGACCACTATGTAATATGTCTTCCGACAAGAGCTAACGACGTGAGAATTCTGAATCTAAAATAAATTTTTTGTTTGGGGGAATTCGAGTTTCTTAAGTATTTTTCTAGAATTACAGTAAACTGAGATACAGAACTTCAAAGATTAAAATCGCTGTAACTTGGTTTATTTCAATGCTAGTCATGTTTTGAATACAGATTCAGAATCCTTACGGATTCAGCTTTCTAAAAATGTATTATTCAAAAGCCGAAGATGTTAGGATTCTGAATCTGGACTAAAACTTTTCTTACCATAAAAATGAACAAGGGTTTTAGCTGATAAGTATGTCTGAAAGTCTCCCAAATCTGCCAAGTTCAAATTTTTTCAAATCTATTTAATAAATCTATAAGATTCAGAACCCCCACTGTATCCATAACATTGGCTGGCGCATCTATTCAGTTTTCGCGAAAGAATTCAAAACTTCCAACAAAAAACTCACCCCTTGACTAAACTTCCTCTTCATTCCGCAAAAAACTTTGTATATCATAAAACTTGTGCAGATTATTGTACTAAACAATAATACAGTAACCGGTATGATAATTGCCGCAACCACATAGTCCGGTCGTACCCAACAGAAACAATCCTGGCGGTCGAAGAATTTTGTGAATACTAACAGGAAAATGGATAGGGTGAAGGGGATGGCTGAAATAGGAATCAGGATTTTATAATTTTCAAGGAATTTGACCTACCAACTGAAATAGAGAGAACCGCTGGGGTGCTTAGTAGGATTCTAAGAATATGGTATACTGTAGATGGGAGGAAGACAACAATATTGCGTAGGGCTTGGAAGATTGTTAAGAGAAGAGAGCACAAGAGCAAAGCGTACATGACTGCAGCCATCGGGGTGCACATGTTTCCTGAGATATACTGATTTGAGAACACGGTGAAGAACACGTAGAATAGGAGAAGATCAAAGTGATAGGCGAGTGCCAGAAAGTCACGACGAGCCAGGTTATGGCCACGAACGTAGCTGTAGAGACGGCTGTTAGACAGAGAGGGGATACTGTAATTAGGGTTACTGTAGGTGGTACGGTACTAGAAAAGCAACTTACTAAGCAGCGATACTAAAGAACGTGAGGAATATTAGAGAGAAGATTGATAGGCCGTTGACAACATAGCCTAGGGTGATAAGAGCGTTGTCACAGACATTCGGGTCATTTAGAGCGGCGTCCTGAAATAAAATTTAAATTTTTTTGTTTAAATGAGCCGCAACGCAGGTCTACCACTATAATCGCAAAGTCCGTGAGATGTGAGCACTTCGCCTCCAGAATCCCGTCGGAATCCGACACAATCTCACATTGCCTTGTATCCGCCCACTGACGGCGCCCCACATCCCACCATGTCACTTTCAAGTTTCCGTGCAATGGTCTTAACAAAGTGGAGACATTAAACCTGAGTAGAGCCATTGTGGCGTCAGAAGTCGAGGCGACAGACACGGCGACACCGTTGTTGAGTACGGTAGCACTCATGACGGGCGTGGTGGGAAGGGAGGTTTGACGGGCGCAAGGGGTGAGGGGGGCGGTTTCTGGAAATGTGCCTACTATTAGAGGAAAGGTCGTAACATGAGGACTCTGAAAAAAACTGTCATAATCCGGTTAGTTCTGAACATTTTCAAAATTTGAGAACAGATTTAGAATCCTGACGTGTTCAGCTTTCTAGTGAAACCGATTCCAATAGATTCTGATATAATTAAGAACTGAAGACGTGAGAACAATGTTATTGTGAAGTTTTCTAGTTTTCTGCCTTCAGAATCTCCACGTTTTCAGTTTCAAATTAATATGAAATTATGATGAAATTAGTATAACTGGAAAGCTGAACCCGTGGGGATTCTGAATCTGTTTTCAGAATTTAGCTGGGACAAAAATGAACTGAGTTACAAGGGTTTTAGTATTGCAGATGTTAACGATTTTTTGTTAAATCTAAAATCCTCGTAACTCACTCAGTTTTAACTTTAATAAAATTTCAAAAACAGATTCAGAATCCTCATGGCGTCAGCTTTCTAATCTTGTGAATTTCGAACAAAAACTTTGGATTTAGTATGATTTTCAGTTTAGCAAACTTTCTCCGTTAAACCCATGTAACTCGCTTAATTCCACTTTTCTCAAAATTTTCAACTGTTTTAGAATCCCCTGTCAAATATAAACTCACGACTAGTAACATTCATTTCCTCCCCTTCCTCCCCCACAGATCTCTTATATCTCGGTGGTGGTGTATAGGTCCCCGCTTGTCCCGAAGATATCGGATGATTGGTTCCACTGTAACTTCGATATTGTTGCTGCCCGACGAACAGCGAGGTGTCACGATAGATAGTGAAGTAGACATGGGATACTGTAACTCACTCAAAATTTGGAAAATTTTTACCGGGAGACTTACAAGTCTGTGTGCTGCATAACTCTGATAACGGCACTAATATAGAATGCCACTTTCCTAAAGAATCCGTGGAGTTGATAAGCTCAAACTTAGTGCCAAGATCCAGCAGACCATCATCTGTTCCTAGATTTGTACAATCGATCTTTTTGGAGCTAAACCCTAAATTTGAGCCTTCGAGGTACTCTATCCGTTGGTCTACAGTATTGTCGACCATCGTGCCAAGGCTGTCGAGCACTCTGAAATTGTTTTGTATGAAAATTTATATATCCAGAAAACTGAAGACGTGAGGATTCTGAATCTGTATTTTATTTTTGAAAAAAGGAGAGCTGGCTTCCTGTAAACGCCTTTTTTCATAAATGTTCCTAATGTGCAGCGTAATTTGCCTCATTTGTGTCCTATGAAGCCTTTAAGAACAGATTCAGAATCCACACGTTGTCAGTTTTTAAAATGCATTTTAATCAAAAGATTCTGATCATGTAATCAATTTTGTAATAGGACTAAAATGAGCCGTGAACTGGTCTTAACGAAAAATACTTGCAAGACTAAAAGCCTCGTAACTCAGTTCATTTTTGTCCTAGCTAAAATTTGAAGACAGATTCAGAATTCCCACGTCTCGAGCTTTCAAATTATATTAATTTTATCTAAATTTGATTTAAATTTGAAACTGAAAACGTAGAGATTCTGAAGAGGGAAAACTAGAAAACTTCAAATTAAAAGCACCATAACTTTGTCCAGTTTGAAAATTTATAGATTCTAAAACCGGATTCAGAATCCTCACGTCTTCAGCTTTTTGATTATATCAACATCAAACGGAATCGATATCACTAGGAAGCTGAAGACGTCAGGATTCTGAATCTTCTCAGAATCCTCATGTCTTCAGGTTTTAAAATATATACATTTGTCATATATGACATAAGCGGGTTTGAAATGTCTATTTGACATGATGACCTAACTTTCTCACTTTTCAAAACTTAGGCCATCACCAAAACCACAAAACTCCTCCGAGACTGATTAAAAAACTTTCTTCAAAACTCGCCAGCTTCTTCTAGCTTAAAACGCGCCAACGTCACGCCTGATTCTCAAAAATCAAAAACTATCTAATAACCTTAAAAACATATATTGACCCGTCAGTATCTTTGAAAATTTCGAAAAACTGGAAACATTTTTTTTATAATTTTTTCAACATATTGCAAATACCTACCTCTGCGCGGAATTCCCACTCTGATACATCGTCGTCGGTGTCACATACAACATGTTATCCAAATTCCGTAATATTGACCAGGAGTTCTAAAAAGTGTCATAACTACAGTAACCCCTTAATCATTTTTTGCCCTTTTGCACTTCCTACTAACCTCACCTCGGCTTTCAGTCCGGGCACATTTGCCGCATTGATAAGAATCGTCGATATTTCCATGACTTGTGTGGCGTTCAGGTTGACACCGATTTTCGAGTAGACCAGTGTCTCGTTGAGTACGGTAGACACGTTGTTTATCCCGACACCGCTCTGAAAGTCTTACAGTAACTCTACATGGGCGGTCCCCCGAAAATACAAATCTTTGACCAAATTAACACGCTTCCGCTCAAGAGTTTCAATTAATCCGATTAATTCTTACTAACATCGCTCAAATTTTTCAGCGTCGGCACAAACATGTCCGGTGTCGTCGTAGTAGGTGGTGGCGGTGACGTCGTCGTCGATGATGACGTGGCATTCGTGGAATTCCTCACCGTTCTGTAACAAGCAATTAATTTTTTAATTGATCTTAATTGAGTGTCAACTATCACACGTAGTAGTTGCTGTGGTGCTAGTGCTGCTTGCTGTAGTTGTGAGAAGCTTTGTTGTTGTTGTGGCTACAGTAGTCTTGGGTACTGTAGTGGTGGTCTTGGTGGTAGTAGTAGCTACAGTAGTCGTTGTAAGCTTCGTCGTTGTGGGTACTGTAGTTGTTGTGGCTACTGTAGTGGGTACCGTAGTCGTAGGTACAGTAGTCTTGGCTACCGTAGTGGCTACTGTAGTAGTGGAAGCTTCCGTGCTAGTGGTTAACCTGGAGGTGCTTGGCTCTGTTGTAGAATCTGTTGTTGGGTCGTAGTTCCAGAATGGCCGGTTGCTGATGCTGGAATTATTATTATTTGGTTTTTTTAATGAGCTGAAAAAGTGAGGATTCTGAATAGGTTTTTATATTTTTAATGAAGTGAATTAGAACGAAGATGCTAGGGAATCAATAAAAGCGTTGTATCTTGGTTCATTTTGAGATTTATATATTTTCAAATAGATGAAATCATAAGGATTCTGAATCTGTATTCAAAACATGACTAGCATCAAAATGAGCCAAGTTACAGCAAGAAAATCATACTGTATGCTTTGTATCTCGGTACAAATTTGTCCGAACAAAACATCGAGTCCAGATTCAGAATCCTCACATTTTCAGCTTTTGGATTATATATTTTCAGATAGCTGAAGTCAGAAGGATTTTGAATCTGTATTCAAAACATGACTAGCATCAGAATGAGCCAAGTTACAGCAATTAACAAAATCATACTGTATCCCTTGTATCTCGGTTCAAATTTACCCAAACAAAAATGTCAGTCTATATTCAGAATCCTCACGTCTTCAGCTTTTGAACTATATATTTTTAAAAAGCGGAAGTCATAAGGCTTCTGAATCTGTATTCAAAACATGACCAGCATTGAAATGAGCGAAGTTACAGCGATTTTAATTTTTCGCAGTTTTGTTGAGAAAATGACCTTTGAATTTGCCCAAAAAAAAATTTGAGTCTTTTTTTTAATTTGAGTCTCAGATTCAGAATCCTCACGTCTTCAGCTTTTGAATTATATATTTTTTAAAAGCGGAAGTCATAAGGATTCTGAATCTGTATTCGAAACATGTCTAGCATTGGAATGAACAAATTTACTGCGAATTTAATCTTTAATGTTCTGCTTTGCGGTTCGATTTGCCCCAATCAAAAAAGATTGAGGCCAGATTCGGAATCCTGACGTTGTCAGCTTTAAAGCAAGCTAAAGTCGTGAGAATGTTGAATCTGTTTTCAAAATCAAAAAAAAAGAACATTGCTTTTTGATGTTAATAAAAAATGTTCAAACAAATTCAGAATCCTTAAATTTTCAGCTTTTCAGCCTAAGTTCATTTCGCATGTGGCATGACCTAGGAATCAGTTTTTTGAGTTTCTAGTCCCCCTCTTCTTCCAATCCAATAAAAACCTACCAAGTATCATTCGACGACAATAAGCAACTCGCCAAAATCGACCGACATATACAAATCGAGTCGGCAAACGAGTTGCCACGTGTGTCCACCGAATACTGAGATCCATAAGAGCACGAACCAAAACTCAACGTTTCAGAACACCCATTTATATACAAATCGGGTGATTGAGTGTCACCGCGGTACAGGAAACTGATAAGGTTGGATTGCTGGAATTGGGAAAAAAAAGTATGTGTTGAAGAAAAAAAAAGAAATTGTACCATATCAATTTTATTGACGACTATATTGAGCAGCTGGTTCGGCTGGATTTGAAACTTGCAGATTAGGTTGAGGATGCCGCAGCTGAAAATTTAATTGACTACATTTAAGAGTGTTGGAATAATAATAATGGTCAAAAAGACAGTGCTGATAAGGAATGTGTGCTTAAGGAAACTTTTGTTTGACATTTTGATTAGGGTGGTAAGGGGGTTTAGAGGGTCTAAAATTATAAAATTAGGGTTTCGTTGTAAGACATTTCAAAACCAAACAACCAAGACATTTGAGAACCAAGACATTTCAAAACTGGAGCATTTAGAAACTATTAAAACTTGTCATGTTAGAACCAAGGTGTTGCAAAAACTGGTACAATAGTAACGGAGCAATTTTAATCGAGTTTTAAACTACGACGTTTTAAAACTGGAACATTCTAAACCCCATTTTAGAACCATGATAATGACCAAACCGAATAAAAAGTAAAAAATCTTTCTTTGTTTCGAAATATCAGCTCGTCACAGCTGTCACAACTGCGCTCCACCGAAACGTCTATGAAAAATGCTGATTTTTTTTTGGTTTCAGTAGAGCATTGTTGTAAGAAACTTCATAGTTTCAAAACGTGACGGTTTCGAAATGTCTCAGTTGAAAATTGTGCGGTTTCTTGCTTTTGAAATGCCGCAGTGCCTCGTTTTTGAAGTTTCGTCATTTTCACCGTTTTGAAACAACTCGTTCCAGAAAAATTTCTAGTTTTGAAATTTCACGAATAAAAAATGTCCAGTTTTTTTTAAATCTGAATTTTTCTCTTCTCACAAATTATGCCTATGTTTCAAAGTTTTTAATGTCCTGAAGGCAATTTTTCAGTATTTCAATAATCCAAAAAAAAACTCACTTCCTCCCATTGACCCACATTGAAAAATGCAAGGGCGACACATTCGCCACGGATGTCGTAAAAACCGCCACTCCAGTATCCGAGAAAGTGATATCGACTTGAACATTCAAATAGTAGACTTGCAAGAAATTATTCAAGTTACTCTCCTTGAACACGAAAGTATACGTGATAGCGCTTTGTGTGGCTCCAAATAAAAGCGATATACAGACGAAGTGTCTCCAGAAAAACGAAGACATCGGAATGCATAAACCAATTATGCGGGACGAATGGAAAATAGGTAGGGAGGGGTGTGAGAAGGGGGGAGAAACGACGAGCAAAAGGGGAAATTTGATAAGATGACACACAACTGATACGGAGAAGAGAGAGTTTTCACAATAAAAACTCCGTTTGCGTATGTGTATGGCAGTGTGTCTGCGTCTGCTCTCTTCGTCAATTTCACAGTTTCTTCCTACGCACAGACAATTGGTCTGTTTTCTTGTGTTTGCGTAACTTGTGTATTTTGAAGTGTACCAGATCATTCTAGGTCATAAGGTGTGGCCAATGGAATTAGTAAGTTTTGGAATGTTAAGAGGAGTAATTTGAAATCGAGAACATAATTGAAATTTTTGTCATAATTTACGCCTTTATTGCAGATTCCGATACATTCTTAAAAAAACTTATTATTGACGCATATTTATTTAAATCGCTTTCCTGACTCAAAACACGCCTAGTTTAAGAGATGGACTACATTTTTGTAGTTGACCACTTTTTGGTACGGACTGTCATTCAGAAGATATGAATTTTCGAATTTCAATCTTTTGTAATTTTACTGTTTTTATAGCTAGCGTCTAGGAAGACTACTTAGAGATCGAAAATCTTGATTCAAACTCAATTTAAGAATATTCTTGTGTATTTTAGTTAAGCATAATGTACAAAATATTGCGAATATGTTTTTGATTTTTCTAAATATTGATTGGTATTTTGCCAAAATTTCAAAGTATCAGCTATAAAACTTAGAAACGGTCCAATTATGAACATCCGAGTGTGGTATATATTTTCAGGAAGTGACCGTACATAAAAATTTCTGACTATAAAAATATAGGAGACGGGTTGTTTAGTCGCCACATACCAGTTTCTAGACGATCTGGTTGCTCAACGAGAAATAAAATTTCATATTTATTAATTTCTAACAAATCCAAACAATATTACCCATTCCATAATTAAAGCTATTGCTTCACAGAGATACAGTACATATTCTCACCCCCTTGACACTAAAAATGATAATAAAAAGTGTACTTTGTACCCTCATTCTTCTACTACAACCGATTTCAAGTACTTCTTCCTCTCCATCTTCTCTTCCCTTGCACTCCATTTCCTCGATTCGTTCACTAGTCGTTGTCTTCTATACAAGAATATCAGGAAGAGGTCGATTCCCTGGGTGCCCAGCAAGATCACAAAGACATAGTTCCAAGCGCTGGAGCCAGTGACACCGATCACAATGAACTCGATTCCCTGGAAATATTTAAGTTGACCAATGCATTTGCGATGCGTCTTATCATAATGTCGTTAAACATTTCCAGACGTCACCCCTATTTTTAGTGATGTTGATTGTGTATTGACTCATTATCAATTTGCTACTGATAATAATTTTTGAAATTCCGGGAGAAGTTCTTCCGGCTTCAAAACATAAATATAGTAGTAACTAACTCACTTCAAACTGAGTTTTTGGAGCTGAAAAGTATACCAATATGTAGATTTCAGCGAGTTTCATGTCTGTAACCTACTATGGGCTGGATGGCTAGCCGCAAACCTATCTAGAATGGATTTTCTGCGTTTTTTGATTGATTTATCCCGGTCCGCGACACATTGACGACTAACCATCCGGGTTGTTTTCTATCAGAGATATAGATCTCGCTGAGATCTACATTTTGGTATATTTTGCAGCTCATGAATATCAGATAAAAGCGAGTTACGCTCTAATATGTGTGTCCCAACTACGGTTTTGGAGACGGGCCCTAAAACCCCCAAGAATATAAGAAAGCAACTCACCCATGGCAATCCCATCGCAAACTGCATAATAATCAGACCCAAAATCTTCGACCAAAACTCGGCGTCATAATGAGAGGCCTCCTTACTCGCCAACCCTCTCTTAGCTTGGAAGAACATCTTATAAATCGCGAAACTCGAACAAATCGTTCCATTGATAATAGGCAACACCACCGGGACCACCACAGCATACGCTATATAATCCGGACGGACCCAGCAGAACGAGTCGTTTCTCTCAAAGAATGGGGTGTCGAAGATGGCGAGGATCATGGTCAGGGTGAATGGAATGACTAGTCCAATGCTCAGAGCCGCTGGAGGGGAAGTCATCACTCCGAAGAATGCACGAAGTTTCGGGGAGAAGAAGTGGCATACCATACGGATACCGATCAGCATGCTTATCATGATGGCGCTGAAATATAAGTATGTGAGAAGGGGGAACGGAAACTTGCTGGTGTGCGTTACTCGATTCAAGCTCAATGTCCTGAAAAATACATCTAATTGTGAACACATGTTCCTGACCAACTCTTTGAACGGCTTTTGGACCTTTTTTGCGTATTGACACGACCCATGGCATAAATTTAGACCTGCCTGCACACAGAAGTTTTTAAGTTTTTGGGTTCCAAGGTCACCACCATAATCTTCTAATTCTGAGCTACAATTCGGTGTTTTCTGGGTTCAAAAATACATATTTTGAGGAAAGTTTCAATTCATTTTTGACGATCGCCCAGAAACCCAAATTCCAGAGTTTCTATGTCACCACCTGAACCATCTGAATCTAGACTTCCGACCAGTGTTTTCAGAATTTGAAAAACTCGATTATTAACTACTTTGCATTCCAATTCAAGCTGAGGCCTAGAAAACATGTTTGGATTTCTAGGTCACAGTGTAACCACCTATCACTGACCTTCAAGATAAAGTTCTTTTATAACACATTTGAATGATGACCTAGAACCCGAATTCCCGAATTTCTAGGCCACCATCAGAACTCAGGCTTTTTGACAATGTTTTTTAATATCGTCATTTTACAGACCTTTTGTTACAGGAGCCTAAACATGAACGCACATCTAATGTGTCAAAAATTTTGGGCAGTTGAAAATTCCAAATCTTTACAAACATATTTCTTTCAAATAGAGCATTTACGCGGCCCGCCCCTTTCCCTTTATTACCTGATCAATGAAAAGTACGACATAGCTGCAATCACCACACAGTACGTCGTTGTTGTAATCGGCTCGTCGATATCGCCACTTGATTGATCCATAAAAAACAAGGATAGTATGAAGAACATGAAGAAAATACAGTGATATGCAAGGCTCACAATGTCTCCAGATGCATGAGCTTGCCCTCGGATGTAGGAAAGGATTTTTTGAAGGTTGTGGTAACGGAGGCTGTAATTATCTGAGTTTATTTATATGATATAATGGTAGAACTTACTAAACCAAAGATCCGATCAGAATAAGCGCTAGCAAACATACAATCGACGCTCCGTTGACAGAGTACCCAATTATGATAAGTGGCCAACTGCATACGTACTCCGCATCGATTTGTCCATCAATCAGTACTGTAAAATCTGTCAAGTGTTCACAGGACGCCGTGACTATCCCATTTTCATCACTCTCCATTTTACACTGCTCTTGTAAGGACCATTTCTGGGTGCCCGGGATGAACCATGACACTATTTTGTTGCCGTGGAGAGGGCGGGGGATCTGAGGGAATAGCGCATTATATAAGCGGGTATGACTCAATTACCTTCCCAGTATTAAATTGAAGTTTTGCAATGATTCCTGGTCTTGCATCATCTTGAGCAGCATCTCGATTTCTAGGGTCCCGAAACGTTTTCACTATCCTATCACCAGCCATCAAAGTGGCAGACATCACGGGTACAGGCGGGATAGACACCTGACGTGTACATCTTGAAGGGGCGGGGATTTGAGAGATGGTATCCGCATCGTCTTCACTTAATACCACGTGTCGCTTATCACGTTTACCAAGGCTCTCGCTGGTTGGCTCTGTATCCTCTCCTCCATAACTTCGATACTTTTGTGGCCCAGAGAACAGTTTCTGGTGACGGTAAATCGTGAAAAATACGTGAGACACTTCTTGACTTCCACAAACGGTACCTACTGGTACTATTATAGAATTCTCACTAGTCGCCGATAGCTTGTTGGTGTCGTTGAGAACGGCGAATCCCTTATCAGGACCATAGTCGATTAGCCCGTCGTCTGTGTGGGTTTCAGTCTGGAACAAATGCTGCGTAGCGACTCAATCAATAGTAAAAGATGCGTATCTCGCTCCAAACTGACTTGTGAGTTTTATGCGGTGAAAAATATACTAAAATGTAGATCTCGGCGAGTGCTATGCCGCTGATATAGTCCGGACCAATGGATAGTCGTTAATGGACTGCGGGTCGGGTTTAAGTATAAAATCTCGAAAATGGTCGAAAAATCGTACTACTCGCGAAAATCTGCATTTTGATACACTTTTCACCTCATAGTATTGAGTTTGAAGCAAGCTACGGTAAATATCAAAAACTCACATTACAATTCACCTGCTTCGCATTGAACCCTAGATTCCTCCCACCCAAATATTGTATCAACTTGTCCTTGGTGTTCCTCACCATCGGCAATAGAACAGAAAGCAATCGGAACTCCTTTGACTGACCATTCCGTATCTCTTTCTGGTGTGCATTCAAGACATGATCCATATTTTGAAGGATTTGTAACGCGTTCTCCTTAGTTATCCCGGGAAGATTTGCAGAGTTATGTAGGATTTTTGTAATGTCGAAGATTTGGGTTCGGTTGAGAGCGGGACCTTGTTGGGAGTAGTGGTTGGTGTCGTTGAGCACTTGGGTCACGTTGTTGAGACCGACACCGCCCTGGAACAAACAAGTTAATCAATAATTGTATTTTTTTATAAGCTGAAGCCATGAGAGTTCTAAAACTGTATTCAAAAATCAGCTGACACGAAGATTAGCCGAGTTACTTGGGTTCTAGTTTTATGACCTTTGTTTTTTTGAACCCTTATAACTCGGTTTCATTCAGAAATTTGATATATGTCTTGTTTAGATTTTAGCCCAAAATTACTAGCCGGTTCAATTGAAAACCTTCAATCTTGGTTATTTTTCTGTCGTATCAAAATTTTTTAACCTGAATTGGAATCCTTACGTTTTAAGCTTTCCAGACGTATAAATTTCAGTAAAAATGAATCATTCTGATGAGCTTGACAACGTGTTTGTATAAAAACCCTGTATCTCTGTTCAATCAAAAATTTGAAACCTATTTCAAGATCCCTGCGTTTTTAGCTTTAAACATTTCATTAAAACTTACATCTGACAAATCCTGCAACGACGGCATAGCCGCAGGTGTAGTAGGTGTGACCGTACTACTAGACGTTCCCATATCTGTTGTCACTACCGTAGTAGAAGATCCAATAACATCCCTCCACCATTTCTGAGCGCCTTTCCTACTGTAACAACCAATTATAATAATTACTGTATCAAGTTAGACCTACCAAACCCCGCCCCTTCCAATCTTACAATCCATCTGGGCACTTCTACAACTGCACACTTCATCCACATAGTCTTCTCCTTCCACTTTTGTCACCTCGCTTATCCGAATACAATTCCCAAACTCTGAGAGACCATCTTCACAACCAAGTACTACTATCCTTGGGGTGTCTGTGAACTCGAAATCGAATAGATCTAGAATTTGGTCTTCCCGATAGACGGTGACATTGACACTGCCAGATTTCATAAAAGATCCCGAACACTTTTTGTTTTGACACGGATCATTTGCCACGAACACTTTGAACCACGCCTCCGCAGAGTTCTCAACTTTTATCGAGTAATTACAGTCGGCTACGGTACACAACATATTCGATGATATAGTGACTTGGTGCTTTTTGTTGTTTCTTCCCTCTGCTAGAGATATTTCGAAGGAGAACTTGTTCAGCAGGTCGTAAGTGGTAGTAGGTTTAGGGGTTGTTGTAGTTGTGGTAGTTGTTGGGGTAGTAGTGGTTACTGTAGTTGTAGTTGTGGGCGTTGTGGTGGTTACTGTAGTAGTGGGCTCCGTAGTTGTCGTTACGGTAGTTGTGGCCAGTGATGTGGACTGATCCTTCTCCCACCATGTCACTGCTCCACTTGAGCTGAAATTGGGGTACATAACGTCATACTTGAAGCCATGCGCTTAAAAACCGAGGCATATAAAGACCTAACGTACGATTTTATTTAAATCACAAAAATCTAATTTTTTCACTTTTAGTTTTAAAATTTCATGGTTTCCAAACGGTCGGTTTTGAAATATACCGTATGACTGAGAAACTGATTTATTGAGGAATCTGAATCTGTGCTTATTTTAGTATGTATCTCCGCCCATTTTTCTCCAAAATAGATATTCAAACCAGATTCAGAATCCTTACAACGTCAGCTTTCCAGTCATATAAATTTAAAAATGTAAATTCACACCACGTCAGAAAAAACAGACCACTTTCCCACCGCCGTCGTATCATCACAATTATCCGCATCCCCTCTGCACAGACATACATCATCATTGTAATAGAATCCTCCATTGTAAGAAGTTTTAAAAATATGAAGACAATTTCCAGAAGTGTCTATTAAACCGCTCCCATCTTTTTGCATAGATTGGCATCCCATAACCAGGAGTTGAGGCCCATCATCGGTCACTTGGAATTCTATAAAATCCAGATGCTCTTGAAGTCTATGAACTGATATTATCACAGCTGGGTCGCCATATTCCAGGGTGCCATGCAATGGAGATACAAACCTAAATTTCTTTATTTTTAAACAATCAAGGCTCCTGAAATCTTACTGTAACCCGTTCTCCAGCACGGTATAATAATCCGGGCTCTGGTTATCCACAGTGGCTCCATAGCTACAACTGTTCTTGGTACAATTCATAGCGGCGGTCACCAGCACTATTTTGTGCTCTTGAGTATTTTGGAGCTCCTCGTTGAGGGTCACTTTGACAGTGGTGTATTGGTTGGATGGGGTGTTGGTAGTAGTTGTGGCAACGGAGGTGGATGGTTGCGTAGAGGAGGAATGTGTGAAGCGAGTATCGGGTTGCCACCAGGTAGGAGTGCCGGAGGAGCTGGAAATCGTGGTTATTCGAAGTTGAACATGCTTCAAAAGTGGTACGAATAAGAACCGCCCGGGTTAGAACTGATAGAGTCGGGCGGTCCCAGACCACGGTTTTGGAACTGAGACGTTTCGAACCTTTGACATTTTCAAAACGTCTACAGTTGGGTGTTAAAACGAAATGATTTCAAAATGTTTTGGTTTTCAAGTTTCTGGTTGTGAAACGTCACGAAATCGTTTTTAATCTGAGCAGCATCTTTGACTTGCGTCGCGGCGGCTCTTTTACTGAATCACGATTTTCGATTGTTCGAAACTAACTTCGACTAGGAACAAGTTTTACAGAGTGTGGGATGTTATAACTCATGACGGTTCAAAACTGGACGTTCCACAACCAAGGTATTTTCATTCTGACTGGAAACGTTTTCTACGTTTCATGTGAACGACCGGTATAGGAATGTCATACTTTTTTAAAACGAACCGTTTCACAACCATTTGGTTTTAAAACGTCTCAAACACTGGTATCGGAATTCGATACTTCCAAAACTGATTGCTTCGCAACCATTCGGTTTTAAAATGCCCCTCTTCGACTCACCACGACGTTGACTGCTTCACATCGCCACAATAACTTGCTACATCTTGACACGTACAAACTTCATCGTTCCCATTCAACGCCTGAATACACTTTCCTGGAATCAACCATCCTTGCGTGCAATTCAACACCACGACATCTTGAAATTTCAGCACGAACACTTCCAGCACTTCCCCGCCAAGTCTGTAGACATGAGCGTGTCTCTCTTCTAAATAAGTGAACGATCCCTCGCATGATTCATCGCAGCTGAAACAAAAACAATTCGTCCAGATTTCCGGGAGGCCAACTCACTTCTCAAAAGTATCCACTGAAATCCCAAAATACTCTGGGTTACTATTGGCTGCGGTGGTGTGGAAGGAGCACGCCGAGTCGGAGCAAACCATATTGGTATGGATAGTGATTTGTTGGGAGTCTACTTTTTCGTATATATTCACATCGAATGATATGGAATATGGAGTGGGAGTGGTGGTGAGTACTGTAGTTGATGGTACTGTAGATGTGGAAGACGATGTCAAGATAGGGTGCCACCAAGTTGGTTTGTCGTCAGAGCTGTAGTGCTTTATTTCGCATCGATTATAGTTTTGAAAACTGATTCACAATTCCCTTGACCTCACAAGGGATGTCTTTGGAGACGCCACTTTCAAACGAGCTACAAATTTGGTGATAGGTATTTTCGACCACGAGGAGTCCATTTCTGCAGTCAAAACCTGCTAAATGTCTATGTGAGCCAAGTTAAGAGCTCTCAAACTTTTTATGTGAATAAGCTTTTTCACGTGGAATTCCAAACCGACAAGTTGCACACGCAACAAATTCTCATTTTTGTAACGTAAGAGCACAGCTAAACCGCTGGGGAACACAAATGGGACCTCGCGGTGGCGTATTTGCGGCCCATTTGGAATTCCATCTGAAATGGCTTGACCATTTGGAATATTTGAAAGCTCATAACTCGGCTCGCAGAGACATTTAGCAGGTTTTGACTGCAGAAATGGACTCCTCGTGGTCGAAAATACCTATAACCAAATATATAGGTCGTTTGAAAGTAGTGAAACCAAAGACTTCCCTTGTCAGCTTTCTAACTACATAAGTTATATAATATCCCTTATATTATTAACATACCATATTCCCGGATGAGTACTGTCATCGCATTGCATCTCACTATTCTGACAGATGCACAGATGATCATCCCTCTGGATAACTGAATCAAGTTTGACGGCACTTCTGCACTGCCCGTATTTAAACATTCCGTAGGTGCACCCAAGGACTTTGACATTTGGGAATTCTACGAATTCCATGTCAAACAAGGTCAGTTGTTCTGAGACACGGGTGACGGTGACTGGGATATGGTAGCTTTGAAGGAACGAGTCGGAGCACACGGAGCCGGGGCATCTGGAAATTTACTATTTGTTTCTCTCTATAGTAAGAGTCGGAAATTTGGTAATGGTGACACTGCTAGGTTTATACGATAGTGTGAAGAGGTGGCCTAAAAGTAGCGTTAAGAAAGTTTATATGAATGGGAAGCTGAATTTATAAGGATTCTGAATCTGGTTTCAAAATTTATGCAACTTGAAATAAATAATGACCGGTTTCACGGTAATCCATATAACTTGGTTCATTTCGATGGTAGACTAAACCTGAATACAGATTCAGAACCTTCACGACGGCATCTTTACTACCGTACTAAAATTGTCATGAAAGGTTTTTGCTACTAAAAAGCTGACACCATGAGAATTCTGAATCTGGTTTCTCATTTTTTTTTTTGCACTGATTCAAAATTTGAAACCGGATTCGGACTTCTCACGACGCCAACTTCTTATCTTTCTAAAACTGTCTAGAGGTTTTATCCCCAATTCCCAATCTCCATTACTCGAACGCCCATCTTCTTCAAAGAAATAAAAACTCACTCCTTCCCATTGACTCTCACTGTATAATACGTCTGTGCGTAGTCCACTATCCTTACAGTATACTGACACGCTGTATCCGAACAGTTCATTGCTAGGGTGACAGTCACATTATTATCCTCATCCGGGTTTCCACCATTAACTCCTTCATAGAGGAAAAATGTCAAATCGAAAACATTCGGGTTCTCCGGTGGTAAGGTGGTAGTGGCCAGGGTACTCTGGGTAGGGACAGTCGAGTGAGGATCCACGTGGTCTATCCACCAGACTGCGGGTCCGTCTACACTGAAACTTTGTTTTTTCAGTTTTTCAGTACCTTTGTGCTGTTTCGAACAGGCTTACCACACAGATACCGGAGGCGAATTTTCGCACTTCGCTGTCTTCCCCTGACAACTGCACACTACATCATTGTAATACTGGTTGTCTACTACAGGTTTATTATTGACTTGCTGACATGTATCGACAAGAACTAGGCCAGCGTCACAACTTAGTACTAGGATTTGTGGATTATGGAATAGATCTTTCCATTGGTATGTTAGAATTTCGAGGGCTTTGGGGTGACCAACTCGTTGGATCATAACTGGAGCGGAGCGGCCGATGAGGAAGTTTCCGGAGCATGAGGGTTGGGAGCATCTAAAAAAAAGGAATTTTAGAAAAAAATGGTGTGTACCTCGATTAATTTTCATGTTACAAAATCTTTGAGTAGATTTTCTAAATTCTCTTAATTTCAGCTAACAAACTATAATTTCTGAGAAAGATTGCCAAATTCAACTGCTCTTCGAACCAAAAATTGGCTAAAAATTTCGAAAACTGAGAAAGTTCTAGATTTAGTTTATAAATATTTTAGTTTTTTACGTCTTGCTGCGGTTATTTAGCTTACTAAGGTTCCAACGCGTCAAAGGTGCGCCAGAAAGTAATTTCAACATTTTCCAAGATAATCCAGTTTTGTCACAAGAGCCTGACATTTTATATGCTAAATATGATAAATTTCAAAATTTCAAAACGCGTTAAAGGAGCGCCAGATATAAACAGAATACAAGATGGTGCAGCTTCAAATATCATACCGTTTTGAGCTATGAACGCGTCGAAGGTGCGCCAGAGTCAAAAAATTTTCAACGTCCAAAAATTTACTAAAAATAGAAAAACTCACTCATCATTCCCCACATAAACCGTATAATTACTCGGACTATTATTAGTGACCGTAGTCTTATAGTAACAATTGACAATTGTACAATTCAAAAAGGCAGTCACTATCACATTTTGGATATTGCTTGGTCCACTATTCGTCAGTGTCTCCTGGAACGACACGGTGATATCATCTATGGTATAAGACCATGAGGCGGGTGGTGTAGTGGTTCCGAGTGATGTGGTGGGCGAGGAGGAGTCGCTGATAGAGTCCCACCATTTGGTTTTGCCGATTGTGCTGGAAATGATGTCATTTTTAGTTTTTCAGTTTTTTACCTGAAGAAATAGGGAAAAGGTTAAGTAGGATTACAAACAGAGTTGAGGGGAATGCGGTTTTTTGAAATGGTGGTAGGCGGAAGGCGAAATGGCATTTTCAGACGATTTTAGTTATATTTTGTTGTAAAAAAGTCTTATAATGGGTGAATTTCTGTTGTATTTGGTTTTATGTATATCGAAAATTGATATCTTTGCTGCAACAAAACTCAAAAAATGTCTGTAAATTCGAATAAGCGAGCAAAATTATCTAGCTGATATCCTCTAGGCGTAAGGCGGAAGACCAAATTCCGCTCAACCCTGATTACCAATTTTTAACCTACCATGTTCCGTCCTGAGTTGTCTTATCACAGTAAGGTGTCGATGTATCCGAACAGACACACACTTCATCGTAGTACGAATCCTCTATACCATAAATATTAAATACAGTCTCCGAAATCTTTGTGCATGAGTTATCAGTGAAAAATCCTTTCTCACAACCCAAAACCACGACATTTGGCTCTGCATCGAATGCCAAATCGAATAATTTAATATACTCCCCGGATGACTTGTAGACAGTGACATTTACAGTTTGGTGACGGTAGAATCTGTCTCGGCATATGTTGCTGGGGCATCTGGAAATAAAGATGACCTGAGGAATATTGAAATCCCATGTTATTTTTAGAATCTTTGGTTTTCTAAGATCTTTTGATAAGTCTGGTTTACAGCATTCTGATTGAATTTTTCAAAACGTCCCAAATTTTTAATATAGCAAACTTACTGCTGAACGCGTCAACCGTGCGCCAGATAATCTATTTTTTAACTGAAGTTTTGTTTGATTCAAAAACGCGTCAACGGTGCCTTAGACATAAACATTAGATACTTTTTCTGACAAATAAACTGAGGATGCTATTTCAGTACTCATTTTTCTCGAAAATTCAACTTTAACTTGAAAACGCGTCAAAGGTGCGCCAGACAATGTTATTTAAAAAAAAAGAACATTTGTTTGGTTAAAAAACGCGTCAACGGTGCACCAGACATAAAAATTAAATACTTTTCTACCTTTCCTGACTAATAAACTGAGACTACTATTTCAGTACTCAGTTTTCTCGAAAATTCAAATTTAACTTGAAAACGCGTCAAAGGTGCGCCAGACAAAATACAATTTGCTATCAAATTTACATGCGTACGAGCCAGAAAATGCCGCTCAGAAAACTAAAAACGCGCCAAAGGTGCGCCAACCTGATTTTTTGAAAATCTGCCTGTGAGCACAGTTTCATGTTGAACTTTTTGAAATGAGTAAATTTTAGAACTCAAAAACGCGTCAAAAGTGCGCCAGACGAGAAGTTTCAAAGATATATGAGGACGCGTCACAGGTGCCCCAGTCTTCTTACTAAACTAAAAAATTTTACATTTTGGCTACTTCTCCCCTCCACTTTCTGTTTCTTTTGCAAATAATGCTTACAACCAAACATATGTATGTACACACACATACATAGGCAAATATTGTTTTCAGCATTTCCTTCCCCTTACTTTCAACAAAAAACTCACTGCCTGTTGTTCACAAGTATCTGATAAAAACCATAATTCGAAATAGTAATCTCGTAGACACAATCCGAATCACCGCATGTCATTTCGGTGTCGAATGAGAGGAATTTCTGGTTTTGGTCATTTTCCTCGGATGGTTGCTCTTTGAGACTTAGGGTGAAGGGAGAGTATAGAGCAAAGGAAACGTGGAGAATTGAGATTTGAAGGAGCAGAAGAAGAGGACGCATCCGACAAAAAGCAACAAAAATAAATGATGTATCTTTTTCAATTCTTCTGAAACTGCGTGGGGGTGCCTGAAAGAAAAGAGGTGGTGTTAAAGGCGAACATAATCCGAGTGGAAAGTGAAATAAGACAGAAATGACAATGGCAGACTGATAAGGGGTGTGAAGATGAGTTGCAAGAGATGAAAAGGAGAAGAAGAAGTATGATAACGTTTCGAAAGGTCCTAAAGGGAGGGAATGATACGATGGAGAGGGGGGAGGGGAGGTGAGTCAGTAGGTAAGCGCGCTCTGTTGAGAATGCCAGCTTTTTACTCAAAAAATATAAACCGCGACGCACATGCATCTTCTATTTTAAATGTTTCCAATTCCTTTTATTGTGGAATTTTGACCCAGCTTAATCTACCACTTTTTGAGACAATTTATATCAGTTTTTCGCAATTATTTCTAAGATCAATTCTACTAAAAAATGATTTTATGAAATAAGACCCCGCGAGCCTCCTAATTTCAATATCCTGTAGCCTCTGTGCTGATCAAGCCGCTACGCCCCTTAAATAAAACTTTAATATTGGCATTTTTCAGTAGATCATACAAGTTAATTTCTAGCATTCCTGATATAAACTCCCCACCAGTGTGTGTCTTCGAGAGCATCTCGAGAGATTTTCGAGAAATCTCTCGAAAGATCTCTCGAAAATCTCTCGAGAGATTTTCGAAAGATTTCTCTCGAGAGATCTCTCGAGAGATTTTCGAGAGATTTCTCGAGAGATCTCTCGAGAGATTTTCGAGAGATTTCTCGAGAGATCTCTCGAGAGATTTTCGAGAGATTTCTCGTAAATCTCTCGTGAAAATTAAGTTTTTGACAGATCATTTCCGAGTTTATGAAGCCTGACATTTCGAAACCGGTGAAAAACGAATAACTTTTTATTCATTTCCGCAGTGGGGATCGAACCATGGTCTTCTGATTAGTACCAAACGGCTGAAAACAAAAAAACAAAAATGTTTTGCTACTAATTGCGGTCGAACCTGTTGGTGGTTAGATTTGTACCTAAAATCCAAAAACAGAATGCAAAATGTTGTGCTTGGCCCAGTGTCGAACCCCGGACCCTCGGAACCACAATAACACCATTTTTTTCAAAAATAAAAATTATTCGTGTTTCACGGGTTTCGAAATGGCCGGTTTCGAACTGTCTGGTCTTGAAATGTCCGGTTGCGATGTCACAGAGTCGAAATTTGCACTATGCTCTCTTTGGAGCAGTCTTTGAATAATCTCTCAAAATCTCTCGAAATCTCTCGAAAATCTCTCGAGAGATCTCTCGAAAATCAAATCTTTCGAGAAAAAAAATTCGAGAGCACACACTGCTCCCCACAAAAATGTGCTTCTAATCGGTTTACATCAACTACCTCTACCACAGTAACAAAACATTAATTGACGTTTTTAGATAATTGTGAAATGATCTATGGAGTCACACAAACAACAACATGAAAATCAAGATGTGGGGTGGTCGTATGAGAGTAGTATTGACCTACTCGGAAAAGCGGCAATATAAAGTTAGAGAGATGATAAGAACGTGACTGCGTGGGAAGCATGATACGTAATACTTTTCTTTCGTGGAAATTGTGAAGTCTGTCTGTGTGTCTAGAAGAGGGGAGATGATGTCACTTTTACTGTTCGGCATACTGTAGTTGGTCACGCTCGGAGAAAATTTTCAAGTGTTGCATATGATCGGAAAGCGGGTATTATGAGAATTTCAGCAATGTTAGAAATTTTTAAATTGATGCTGATCTGACAGAGATAAACCAGTTTTAGATAGATCATGTTACAGTAAGGTTCACCAGTTTTGAAACTTTGTACCTAAACCCATTGTCATTCCTTGCAAAGTTTGAAGACAGATTCTGAATCCCAACGTTTTCAGCTCTCCAGTGATATAAATTTATAACAAGGTTTAGGATGTGTATCTCAGTTTGTTATTTGTTCTATCCCAGATTTAAATACTGATTTTGAATTCCTACGGCCTCAGCTTCTTTATCATACTTTTTTTGAAAGTTTTACATGTTTAGAAAGCTGAAAACCTGCAGGTTCTGACTCTGGTTTCAGAATTTGTGAAGCTGACAAAGATACACCATTCTCAGTATACAAACCCCAACACTTTCCAAAAATACCAAATTTCAGCGTCCGCGATTCGCAGCTCACCGACTACGACATCAGTGATTTCAACGCTCACGAGGAACCTCACTACCACACAGTTCTAACCCCTCAACAACTTCAATACCAACAGCAACAGCAACTCCTCCTCCAACAACAACAACAGCAACAACGCCCCAGCGCAATCCAAGAGGAACGTCGCCGCACCACCGCTGACTCCGATGACTATGTGAAGGTTTCCGAACCAATCTATGACTACCCACCCAAGACCACCCCAACGGAAACTGTACCTCCGAAACGGATCAGTCCAACCGAGGCAGCTCAACTTCAGGAGCTCTACCAGGAGTATGATTTGGGGTTGGATCTCCCAGGTGTTGCTCCGATCGGAGGGAAGCCACCGGTCCAGCAGCAAGGGGCACGTCCATTGTTGATCCAGCAACAACAAGTGCAGAGCCCGGGACCGAACTTCAACCAGGGAGTCGTCACTCGCCAGAATTCTGTCCCGGAGTCCCCAAGAACAGTGATCAATGTTCCAATTAGTCGGAAGACAGATGTACCAATCCAACAGAATCAACAGAACCAGTTCTCCTACAACGTCCCAATCCAGGTGAAGGATGATCCTCGTAACCTGGCAACAGCTGACTTGTTCGTTCAAGACGCTCTGGAGTACATTGGACACCAACAGAATCCTGACAAAGGACAGTTTGTGATGGAGGAGGAGATGTTGAGCAGTCATGAGCCAGCATTGGACTCTGGAAAAAAAAAGTTGTCGGCGAAGAACCCCTCGTTCGAGGCTACTAGCAGACAAGTCAGGACAAATGATGTGTTCGAGAGAGTGGAGACTGATGAACACGATGATATGACATATGCACCGGAAATCCAATCTGTAGAGA
Organism: Caenorhabditis latens; assembly: GCA_002259235.3. NCBI lineage: Eukaryota > Metazoa > Nematoda > Chromadorea > Rhabditida > Rhabditidae > Caenorhabditis > Caenorhabditis latens. Next base: position 1,550,480 of record CM056093.1, read on the forward strand.
TCCCACCGGATCAGATGAGTGAGACCAGTGAGAACATGATCGACTACTTTGACAAGGTCGCCGCGGAGTCCGAGCAACAGATTCAGCGTGAGTTTTTTGTTTTTTTTTTGTTTTTGTTTTGGAGAAGCTTGTTATGGCCGGCCTAGAGTCCCTGACTTGGAAATTTAGGCCATCACACCTAACATTTTATGAGGTGGTCTAAGTAGGGAAGGTCAGTTTGGAGATATAGGACATGACCTAATTTATTGAAAAGCTGAAATTGCGCTGATTTCAAATATATATCCAGTTTTTGCCCTCGACGTCTGTTTCTCGAGAAAAACGAAATCAAAGTTTGAACAAGTGGGAAATATCAACAGCGTGGTGTGCGTGGTAGCTTTGGCTTTGTTTTTCTCAAATGCCAGGTCTCGAGGGCAAACATTGAATATATATTTGGAATCAGCGTTTTTCCAGCTTTTTAATGATGTACAGTACCGCTCAAAAGTATATTAAGTTTAGCTTTTCTCAGTTGAAAACGCCCAACTTTGAGAGAGTGTCATAGTCAAACTAGCAGTCTTGCCAGATTAATTTTTTGGGATCAAACAGACCAAAAGTAGAACATTACTTTTGTAGTTGGCAACTTTTTTATACAAGCACTCTCTAGCAAGTGATATATCGACAAAGTAATTTCTCCCTCAAATCGACCAATTTCAGTGCAAAATAGTGCGATTTTTGTGCTGTCTACCTTAAAACGTCCATAACTCTCTAAGGAGTAACCGTACAAATACGTTTTTAACTACAAAAATGAAGATCTACTTTTGATCTGTACCATCCATAACAATTATGCTTGATGGGACAATCAAGGTTACCATGACACACCCTCAAAATTGGACTTTTCAACTGAAAAAATCAAAACTTAATATACTTTTGAGCGGTACTGTAGGTCACGTCCCATATTTTCAAACTTACTACGTGATCGTCAGTTTTGAAACGTTCCGGGCGAAAAATGAACTAGAGAATCTAATGTTTTTGGCTCATTTCTTCGGATGATCGAAAATCTTAATTTTCAAACTACAAACTACACAATTCCAGATCTTCAACAGCAACAACAGAACACTCTGAAGAAGCAGACTCAACAGGTAACCTTTTTATTTTATATTATGTTCAACTGCAACCAAAAACCCCAATTTTTTCAGTTCAATAAGTTTTTCCTTTTCTTTCTCTATGTTTTACTCCTATCTTCCTTCGCTATCCTTGTGTATTGTCTTTATTTAGAAAGAAATTACAGATTTCTAGGGCATGATATCTACAAACAAATATTTATGTTCATTATCTCACCTGCACAAACACCTCCTAATCAATTATGTGTCATTTTTATAGATAGAGCCAAGTATTCCCGACTCATCGCTGTTGAAGCCCGTCGGTCGGGTAAGCATTTTTTGAATTATATCTTACCCAGTGTCTATGTACTGTACCGGTGTAGAAGAAGTGGTGGATGAAGATATGAAAGTGCGTTTTTTTTGTTGTCTGTGGTCCAAGACTTACCCCAAAAACAGAAAATTGTGGTGATAAGAAAAATGAGAAGGGGGTTTGTGGTGGGAATGGTTTTAAGCAGAGACGCAATGCAAAGGTGACTGGAAACTTACTTACTTAGTTATTCAGAATCCTAGGTATTTACAAATTTTGCTGAGTATCGACGATACGTAGTTAAATAAAGAGGTTAGATTTGAGAGAATACATGCTTCTACTACTGTAAACTCAAAAAACAGTTTGTTTCGATTTTTTGTAGAAAACAAGTATCTGTACCTGAAGCTTTTTCTAAAGTCGGTTTTGAACAGAAAAGGTTGAAAATTTGGCTCCGCGACATTTCTCAACCGCGACATTCCGCAACTGCGACATTTCGCAACTTACGTAGGTTTCGCAACTGCGACACTTCGCAACCGCGATATTTCGCCACTAGCCATTTCGCAACTGCGACGTTTCGCAACTACGACATTTCGCAACCACGACGTTTCGCAACTACACCGCATTAGCATATCTGCGTCAGTTGAAAATGTTGAGTGTACCGAAGTGTTAGGTAACATATTTGAAAACAATTAAATAGAAGAAAAAGTTGTCTGACCCATTTTCTGACAAAACTAGCTTAAACTATTGTTAGTTCTATGGTTGCGGAATGTCGTGGTTGTGAAATGTCGTAGTTGCGAAACGTCGCAGTTGCGAAATGTCGCAGTTGCGGAGTGTCGCAGTTGCGAATTGTCGCGGAGCCGAAAATTTTAGGCGATTTTTAGGCTCCGCCTCTAATTCTGGAATCAGGACACATGTTTACTTAAAAAAAAGTCCCAACCTGTCATATCTGTTATCTTTTAGGGGGCGGAATCTAAAAAATCAAATCAAAATTTAAAACGCCAAGTATCACGTTTATTATTTTGACAATAGAAGTCTGAACATTCAGTTTTTAAAAGATTCCAGTAGAGCACACTTGCACTAGACGAAAACCATTCCCACAACAAACCCTTCTTATTTCTATACCCCCTCTATCAACCCACATTCCAGGCCCCACAAATACTACCAGCCTTCGGCAACCGCGCCCCGAGTAACTCCTCCCTCGGCTCGGACAGAAGATCTGGAAGCGGAGTGAGCAGTAGTGATGTCTACCCATACCGTCATCTTCGAAAGCAAAGTTCCCTTCTATCCGTCCTCGGTGTCACTTCAATGCAAGAGATGCTCCTGACCATCACTAGTCTCGACTCGTTATCCGAGGCGATGCGTAAAGCGGGTCTCGAAACGACTAATTTGATTTTTGGTATCGATTACACGGCGAGTAACAAGTATCAAGGAGAGGAGTCATTCGGAGGTCGCAGTCTCCACACTATCCATCCACATGTTAAGAATCCTTATCAACAAGTTATCACGATTCTTGGAAGAACACTGGCGCCATTCGCTGGACAGGGAAAACTAGGAGTCTATGGATTTGGAGATGCAAAGACTGGCGATTGGAGTGTGTTCAATTTGAAGGGAGAAGGCGATTGCAGAAGTTTGGATGAGGTTTTGAATGTGTATAATACAGTCACACCGACTGTCGCTCTCTCGGGACCAACCAATTTTGCTCCGTTGATTTATCAAGCGATGGAGATTTGTCAGAAGTCCAGAGATGTGAGTTTTTTTTATTAGTTTTACCACGACGAGGCTTGTGAGACCGCTAGAACATTGAGAATTAGCACGTTTTGGAAGGAATATCTGAAATTTTCAAAGTTTAACATTTAAAAAATTATGACCGCTGCACAACCGCGACGCACGGACCAAGACTGTCTCAGAACGTTTAGTTCGGCACAGAAACTAAAAACCCAACCAGTTTCTGCCTTTTTGCATTCGGAAATACTGGGACCGCTACGCGCCGTCAAAACTACTAACCCTAGGCTCTAGAATTGTGAGAATGAACGTGCTGTGGAAGGAATTTATGGAAAATTCGAGCTAGGACCACTACGCGACCGCGACGCGCCGTCAAAACTTCAAACGCTTGTAACTTGACTTGCAAGACAGCTAAAACTGTCCAAATTAGCAGGTTTTTAACTAAATTTTTGGAATTTTTTAAATTAATATATTCTGACTCAAAAAATCGCTAGAACTGTAAAGATTGGCCTGGAATGGCTTAATTTCGAATACATAGATTGTCACGCCATTGTCAAAACTTCAAATTTTTGTAGTTTCGCTATTGAAAGCGCTAGAAATGTAAAACTTACAATTATTTTGTAGAGAATTTTCAAATTTTTGCACATTTGGATATTTAGACCGCTACGCAACAGCAACGCGCTTCAAATTCTTGAAATTTGGCTTCTAAGACCGCTAGAACAGTAGGAATTGGCGATTTACTCAGATTTTAGTGTGAAAATGACCAAAATTTAACCTTAACATCTACCTATTTCAGTACCACATCCTGGTGATCATTGCCGACGGTCAAGTGACCAACGAACGTGCCACTCGACGAGCCATCGTTCAAGCCTGCCAACATCCACTCTCCATTATTGTCGTTGGTGTCGGAGATGGACCATGGGACATGATGAGGGTAATTATCTAATTAACAATTAACTAGAAGATTATAAACCTTTTTAATCTTAGATATTTGACGAATCTCTCCCAAAACGACCATGGGACAACTTCCACTTTGTCGAGTTCCACGACATCATCAAGAAATCCACGTCGTTGGAGGATGGCGACGTGAAAGTTGCTGTTCAATCATTATTGGAGATTCCGGATCAGTACAGGTAGGGGGCGTCGCGGTTTGCGTCGCGGTGGCGTCGCAGTTAGTAGATCACGTTTCCAGGTGCATCTGTGAGCTCGGCCTTCTGGACAGATCGATTCCCCCACGTGGCAGCGAAATTCGACGCGAAATGATGCATAATCCGTTGTAATTAATGTTTTCTTTTCTTTTTTCTAACCGTGGCCTAGAAACCTCTGTTATGGATTTCTAGGCCGCAGGTATCTTTCTCAACCAATACAATTTATTCCTCTATTTTTGCTTACTTGCCTTTCTTTTTTTTAATTTTCGATATTGTCGAACGAAATTTTTAGTCCCTAAAACAAGCTTCGACTTTTTTGAATTTTTTATCCGGTCTTTACATTTCTTGCAGTCAATCGATAAACGGTTAGAAAAGAATGAAAATTCATTCAAAAAATGGGCACATACGAAGGCAAGGGATGATATAAAAATTGAGCAGGAAACAAATTATTTTTGATATTGAAATTATTATCACGATTGGAAGGATAATAAAATATTCAAAAATTAATCAAATGATTCTTATTAGGCAGAAAACGACAGAGAGAAAGAGGGATTTCCTAATAATTTAAAAGTTACTAAACACACATTGTCGCTTCTTCTTTTATTTCTGAGATCATATTCACAACTGCAAGTCCTCGAGTTGTTTGAGCAGGTTCAGTTGGGAGGAACGTTCGGATGTTGGTTGGGGATCCACTTGGGCCTCGATTTCGGTGGCGCGGAGTTGACGTTGTTTTGGTTCGGTCTGGAACGGGGATAATTGGGTAAACGGGAAAGATTTTAAAGTTTTTTTTTAAATCTTACAGCGTTTGGTTGCGAATGGTCCTAGTTTTTATTTTTTTCACTAGATTAGGTCACCGAGTCAGTTTGGAGATATGGAACGTGACTTATATCCTCTGAAAGCTCAGCAAACGATGATTCCAAATATATATTCAGTTTTTGCCCTCGAAGCCTGGTATTTAAAAAAATTGAGGTAAAAATTCGGAAAAATTACAAAATATTACTTTTCAAACATGCGAAAGATTTAAAAAAAATTGAAGAAATTTTCGTGTGCTTAGAAATGTAGTATTTGACCTGATTTTTCTCAAATACCAATTCAACTTTAACTTGAAAACGCGTCAAAGGTGCGCTAGACAACATAAAATTTGCTATCAAACTAACACCCGTACGAGCCAGAAAAAGCCGAAAAATTATGAAAACTAATGAAATAACCTGATTTTTTGAAAATACTGATTGTGAGCACAGTTTCATGTTGAACTTTTTGCAATGAGGAAATTTCCGAACTCAAAAACGCGTCAATAGGGCGCCAGACGAGAAGTCTCAAAAACATATGAGGATGTCTTACGCAAACGGTTAGTAAACGCGTCAGAGGTGCGCCAGTCTATTTATTAAACTAAAAATTTCTACATTTTGACTACTTCTTCCCTCTCTCCCTTCTACAAGTTAAATTCGGAAAAATTCGGAAAAATGACAAATTATTACTTTTCTAACATGCGAAAGATTTGAAGAAAATTTGAAGAAATTTTCGGGTGCTTAGAAATTTATTAGTTTTCCGAATTTTAACCTTATTTTTCTCTCAAATACCAGGCCGCGGGGGTTTAAACGACTATATATTTAGATTCAGCATTTTTTCAGCTTTCCAATGGTATTGGTCACGCTTCATATCTTCACACTGACTCGGTGACCTTCTCTAGTCAGTTAAAAATAATTGTGGTCATTTTTAAGCACGAAGTTTTGCAACCGGAAAACACAGGGTTTCTATATGTCAAATCTTCAAGTATCAGATTTTTTGATTCTCAAAAGTTCCGGTTTCGAACTTTGCCAGTTCCAGGTAAGGAAAAATGTCTAAGTTTTGAAATCTCATGGTTTTTAAACGTCCTGACTTTACTGTGATAAAAAGGAACAACGGGCAGTTCAATGCACTTAAGCAGCGCCAGACTATTTAGTAAAAAATTGGTCAATTTCAGAACTACTGTTTCCAAAATGTCATGGAGCTTTCATGAACATATGAACGAATTCTGAATCTTACCGCTTTAGTCTCTACTGGTGTGGCTGGAATGTGGACTGATCTGAAATCGCTTATATTTTCATTTCATCTCCTCCCAACTCTCTCCCAACTCACGTCTTTCTTCCCAACCGTTGTCCTCTTCTAGCCTGTCCTCTGAATGGTCGTCTTCCAGCCGGACGTCTTCTTGGTCTCTGGCATGTGACACAGAAGATTCTCACTGGCTCATTAGCAACAACATTGTTTCTATAATGAAGTGATGGCCATGCAGGGCACTGTCCGTTTCGGATAGCAAATGCGGTAGATGGGTTGAATTCGCAGTGTCCGTTGAGTGGGTTGTAGTGGGCGATCTGAATGATTTTTTTTGGAAATTTAAGCCCAACCAGGACAAAAACTCACAGCGCAATTGAATTCATGGCAAGTTCTGGCGCACTGGTCAACTGTGACAGCGACGGCGAAATGAGTGAAGGTAAGACGGGATGGACCACTGATTGGGGTGGAGATGTAGAAGATAGACGATGGACATTGACCAGATCGGAGACTCTGTCCGGATTGTGGTGGGAATCTGGGAGCGGCGGTGGTTGGTTGGGGTTGTGGCTGTGGTGGTGGTGGTGGACGTCTACAAATAATTTTGAGTCTGAGAAGGTTAGAAGAGATGCTAAACTTACGTAGCAAATGGTTGTGGTCTGAATGGAGCCTGAGTGAACGGAGCCTGGGTGAATGGCGCTGGCGTGAATTGTGGTCTTGGCTGGAATGGTTGCGGTTGGAATGGTTGTGGCTGTGGACGGAATGGCTGGGGTTGTTGTGGTTGGAATGGTTGAATTGGCCGGGGTTGTTGTGGAGCGATGACACGTGGAGGCGCGGTTGGTGCCGGGGGACGGATGAATTGAGGGGCGATGGTGGCGACCGTCTGGGGAACGAAGGGCACGAATGGAGCGCGGGTGCTGGAAAAAGGAAATGGGAGTAGAGATATGGAAAGGAAGGAGGGAGGGGGGGAACTTACGTGACTGGCGCTGGTGGGAGGGTGGCAAGGGTGGCTGGGGTGGTTTGGACGAATGGGATGGTTCTGATGGTGGTGGCTGGGGGTCTGGAAAAAGGTGCGTATTGTACTTTTCCGTGTATTAATTTAAGCATCTCAAAGTTTTCAATTATAAAAACTAATCGGGCCGGAAACTAAATATTGACATTTTTTGACAGTATACCAAAATGCCACAAGTTGTCCAATTGTTTAAATTTAAAATTTTTTATGCTAAACCAGTCACAAACTTCATTTTTGTAGTTGACAACTATTTCGTACGGACCCTCTCTAGAGAGAACACCGATATTTTAAGGATTTCCATGAAGACTATCTCAAACCACTTAGAAAACTTGTTTCAGTTGGTCAAATTTGTTGAATTTCAGCATTAGTCAGTAGAAGAGGTCTAGATATTCATTTTTGTTGTTGACAACTTTTCTATACGGGCGGTCTCTGGGGAGATATGTCTCATTTTCCAAAACTGAAGACGTTACCAAGTTACTTTAAGGATCTTCCCTATCTCACATCACTTAAACTTGTTGGAATCTGTTGAAATTGTTAAATTTTTGTATTAGTTAGTTAGTCGCGTTTTTGTAGTTGACAACTTTTTTATACGAGCGGTCCCTGGGGAGATACGGTAGGTCGAAGCAGGATAGGCACCTCTCTACGTACAAAAAAATGAGCAAACATATTTCTCAGCTTTGTCTATATGTCCTGATCCCATACCTGGTAGTTCTTGGAGTCGTCGTCGGCGCTTGAGTGGTCTTCTTCGGCTCCTTCTTATCACCTCCTGGACGGTATGGCTTTGGAACGAATAGAAGCTTCTCGTTGTCAGCAGACACTACATTATTATCATCATAGGCTCCGAATGGGTCCTGCACGTTAGGCGTGTTGTCTGGAGCTACTTCGATTTGCCCTCCATCGACTTCGTTGAAAATTTCTCGGCGGACCCCGTCGATCGTTCCGACATCTTCAAACATTTTATATTATACATCCCGCAATGGCAAAGAAAAGACACATCTCTTGTCCTGCGGCGGAAAAGTGAAAAAGAGATGAAAAGAATAAGAACGCACTTTTTGAATGACTTTTGCATAATAGAAGAACAGAAAGAGAGAGATGAATGCAAAAACCTAATCATGCGTGTACGAAATGAAACATACTGCTGCTAGGAAGAACTTACAGATTTTGAATTTGTCGTCTCCTCCTTGTCCTGGTTCGGAGATGGCTCGTTCGGCGATGGTTCTGGAAAATTTGGAGGTATGGTGGCCTAGAAACCTTTTTTAAAAGAAAGCTTGCCCAGGTTTTGCAGTTTTTTAAATTTTTGAGTGTCATACCAGCTCGGCACAGTTCCTAAAACTGCGCTCCACCGAAATGCCGTTCGCACATAATTTTTGAGTTTCGGTAGAGCGCAGTGTGCTAACTGGTTGCCTAACTTTGCATTCAGGTGACCGTTGAAAAGCTAGGCCATTCATTTTTCACGGAATTTCACAAATTTCTCATTTTTAGAGAGTTCTTGAGCGGAAGAGCGTGGCCTAGAAATTCTCATATTATTAAAATCTGGGCCAGAATTTTTAAAGGAATTGATGGGGGGGGGGTTTAGCCTTGCTGTGAAGAAATGTTCAGGGGGCCTAACTACTGTCTTTTGAAGATCGTGCAAAACTTAGGCCACCCATTTTTCGATTGGAAAACTTATAAAGCTGTGGTGGCCTAGAAAAAGTCAGCCAGCCATCTTTTGTAATAAACATATTAAACCTTCCAAAATCGACCTTCTCAGCAAACAAAAACACGCTAAAGACACCCCAGCCAACGAAAAAACACTCAATTATGAATCTTCGGTGGCCTGGAAACTAGCATTTAAGAAAAACTAGGCTATTCAAGAATCTGGTAGTAGGAAAAGCTAGACCACCCTTATTTTCGAAAAATCACTATACACAAACGCGCCCAAGACCCCCCAGCCGACGAAAAAACTCACTTGACTTCCTCCTGAGCTGCGGTGACACCTAGCACTACTGCCAGTAAGAGCAGCCTCTTCATGTTTTGCTGAAAAACTGACGTTTTAGGCATAATGTTATCAAATTAGAAATCCAGAAAAAAATAGAGATTTGCCAGTGGAAAATGGATGGACAAATAAGTGAAAGAGACAACACAAACGATATCATTGGATCAGTAGTGATTAAAAAAAAGAAGACGGAACTGGATTTTATCAAGCAGCCCTCCCCAGGTTTCTTGATATCGTCGTGTGGGGGTCTTCTCGATTCCCTCGACAACTTCCGTGATGATTTGCAAAAAAGGACGAAGACAGGCGGTACACAGGGGGAGGGGAGGAAGGACTTGATAGTGATGGTGGCAGAAGGAGAATTTCGGCAAAAGGGGCGGAGCTTATTGTGGGGGAGAAGAAGCGGGAGGAGAAGACAAGGTGTACATAACTTTTGTCGAGAATTGGTTAATTTCAGGAGGTCGTTTATAAGTTAGTTTGGTTGAATAGGTGTTACACTGCTTTCCTTTCAGACACCTATGATCACTTGAGGAATTTCCATATTGGAAGAAGGGAAAAATGGAAAGTTAATTAAAAAATGGACAGTGAAATTGGGAGAAAAGTCATTATTTTTTAAAATTGATGGAGAAGGTCATACTGTAATTATAGTCAAAGTATTTTGAAAGATAGATTGATACTAGGATTTTTTTTTGAAAGAAATTCTCTGAGAAAACAACAAATATAATAGGCACGGTTGTAAGTGGACATGTTCATAAGAAAACGGGGGATTAAATATTCTAATTTCGAGATTTTCCAATTTCGGTGCACATTAGATAGCTAGAAGAACATTTATATTAATATGTTTTACCATTTACCTAATCTAAGTCAAAAAAATTATTCAAAGAAAAACGACAAAAAATTTGATCAAATCCATGAAAAATTAGGTAGTAGGGTACCGTTATGACTGAAACTGTCGACGTGAGGATTCTGAATCCTGATTCAATTCATGACTGAGCAGCTCACAAAAAGTAGAGAATCCCTAGTAATAAAACCATCCGAACTTAAACATCAAGTATCTTTTATAATTTTGATGTTAGACAAAATTTGAACACAGATTCAGAACTCCTATGGCTTCAACTTTCCCGGAATATAGATTTCCTTATGAAACTCCAACTATCACTGTCAAAAACGTATCTTATCTATCTGAAGCTATGTAGACCCTCTAGAACGGTTAGACGACAATGTCCGGGATCATTATTTTTCAAAAATTTTCAAAATTTCAAAGTTTTGTCCCAAGACATGCTAAAATGAACCCTGACACAGACATATCTCTGGATAGCTAGGCGAATTCCAAATGACAGTCTCTATGTATAACTTATAACTGGACTAATCTTCTAGACAACATTTAACAGCGGATTCAGACTCCCCACGACGTCAGCACTTCAATGATATAAGCCACTCAAAAAATTAAGGAATTTCCACCTTCCAAATCTATAAAACTAGAAAAAATAGCTTCCTCGTCCCCCTCATCAGTTAAAAATCTCAATCATCACAACACTGCCCTTATCACTTTTCAAAAAAGCTTGTACCCCTTATCATTTCAATCATTCAAAGTGTCAGAACTACAAAAAGCGAGTCCGTTGACAAGAGGCGACCGGTTTTGGTCAGAGGAGGGATTTATTTTAGACTCTTTTTCAAGGAAAATTAATTTTGAAAGAAAAAAAAAAGAAAAATGACGAAAGCTATACCTAGAGAAGTGAAGGGACAACTTGTCAAAATGCAAATCAGTTAGCAGTTAACATTTGACGAAAGAAATCCCGTTCCTTTCTCCCTTTGAATACTGACCACAGTTTGTGATGACCCTCCCCGGAATGTGGTTGAAGAAGCTTCCCGAAAAGAAGCAGAAGAATAGTATGAGACAAGTTTCCGAGGAGGAGTGACTAGCTTGTTAGTTTGTAGGTTTCGGGTTGGATTGGTTGGCAATAGGAGAGAGAGAAAAAAGGGAAAAGTTTCGGATGTTAGAAGAGGAGAACGGGGAGATAACAGTGGTGGTGGATCATGCGATCTCGGATATCATGACGAGTTTTTCAGCGAACTGTTGGGAAATCAAAAATCTTGGGAGTGATAAGGAAGTTTTTTTATTTTGTGAAAAGGTACAGTACCGGCCAAAAATATATCGTATTTTGCCGTTTTCAGTTGCAAATAGTCGACTTTGTGAATGGGACACGCTCTCCTTGATGGTATCAGAATATCGATTGTTTATGGACTATACAGATCAAGAGTAGAGCTCCATTTTTGTAGTTGACAACTTTTTTGTACGAGCACTTCCTGAGAAGTTAGAGCTCGTCAAATTAGAATAACCAACTTTAATTTGAAATAGAAAAATGTTCAATCTGCGCTACAAAAAAATGCTGGATTATTCAAAGAGTAACAGTTTTGAAAGAAACTGAATTTCGGTTGCACAACGAGTAAGCACAGATCAGTGGAGACGTATATTTGGTCTACAAGGACAACTAAAATGGTTAAAGCGTTGCCAAGCACTGTCAAACTGAACATGGATATAAAAATAACTGTAAAATGTGTTTTTGGGTTTAAAATTTCTAACTTTAAATTGAGTAGTAGTATCAACAACCGTAATATAATTTCAACGTTTATGTAACATTTAAATTCAATAAATACAGGGTTTTATTATCGTAGTTGACAACTTTTTCGTAAGAGCCTTTTCTGGAAAGTTACATGTACTCAAAGTGATTTCACTCTAACAAAAGCGCATTTTGGTGCAAAATTTTTGATATTTAAGTCTTCTTCTCTTGCTACAGTAAAACAGACACACGTATGTACAGTGAAAAACATATAGTTTGGCTGAGGATTTTCAAAAATTGAACTTGAGGGCGGAGCTGAGACTTCAATCGGCGCCGTGGAAATTCCTGCTGGTTTTTTTTAACGAGAAACATTGAATTTGAAGATAAACTCGTATTTTGTATGATGTATTTTAAAAGATGTTAAAGCTCCGCCCTCAACTCCCTGCCGCACATGCGTTTCAGCCCCCGAATTTATATTTTTGAAAATCCTTGGCCAAACTTTTTTTCACAGCAACCGGAAATTGCAAACCGCTCAAAAATAAATTATTTTAATAGCACTTCTCCCCTAGTAAATGGTCAACACCCTCAATACCTTATTTGACCACCCGGTCTCGTCTTGTCCAAAAGTTTAAAAACACCACCACTTGAAAAGGAATAGTATTAAAAGAATGAGGTAAATCTAATCGTGTTCTCAAATCTACAAGTTATCTACCGCGTTCATTTCAATCTTGTCCGAAGGTCATTTGCATCCCTCCCGTTTTTTCTTCCTTACTTTATTCATTTGCCTGCCAAATGCAAACAATTCGAAAAAAGAACAAAAAGAGACGAAACTAATCGAAAACTTCACCCCAACAGGGGTCTCTCTGGGAAACAGAATCCTGTTGGATGGTTTTGGCGGGAAGGGGGAAGAAGAAAGTTTTCATTTCGTCATGCGTGTTACGTAAATGAGATTGATGGCTTCAGAAATGTGAGGGGATTCGGATGCTGTTTTAGCTGCTAGCCGTGATTTGGCATGATGGAAGAGGTGATGGGAGAATCAGCGGGATTCTGCTGAAGGAAGTTGGGAAACGCTTCAAATTTGAGGTTTAAGAATTGATGGGAAAATCGAAAAATTACTTTAAAAAGTGGTAAAATCTGGGGACATCCGTATTTGAGTCGAAAATTTGTCTCAAAAAAGTTATGGGCTCTCAACACAGCGTCTTTGAGTACGTTGATAGCCCATAACTTTGATTTGACGAATTTTCAGACTTACCTTCAAAAAATATTATTTTCAGTCGCCAAATTCTCCCAAATTTAAAAGTTGCCCGGCTGAAGTCATTTTTGTAGAAACAGTGCTCTCAGCCCTCAGTGATACTTGGCATTTTCAAAATACATATTCGTTCATGGCTTGGTCTAAGCTTTCTAATGTCAAAAGTCCACTGCAACTTTCAAAATCCGAGTACAAATCATAATCCACCGATTATGATTGCGTGGGAATCTCGGAACGGGCGAAACTGTATAATAGAAAGATTCGGATCCCATTTTTGTGACATGAACTTTGCCAGGTTAGGAAGCTGTTGGGTGTTTGGAAAGTCACACTTTTTGAGAAGATCTTTGAATAGCTTTAGATAGATAACATATTTGCAAGAGCCTTTCCTGGAGAGATGCAGTGGGTTGGTTGAAAATTTTCACTGTTGTACCAGAAAATGGGCTTAACTTTGTTGTACCGTAACTCTCTAGGATCCGTCCGTACAAAAAAGTGGTCAACTACAAAAATGGAGGTTTTAACCTGAGCTAAATCCTTACAAAATTTTAATTTGGGGTGACAAACAGTTGGAGACCTCAAAACTTTTCCAGTTTTCAGAAAAACTCAAAATTTGGAAACTTTTAGACAGCACCCTGGCACAACAAAACATTTCATAAAAATGAAAATGATTTATTTCGATTACCCAAATCTTCAATTATTTAGTAGACGGACTTTCCCTGAGTAGAATCTCGCTAGGGAGCGTCCGTACCAAAAAGTTGTCAACTACAAAAATGAAGGTCTAGACATTAACTATTTGCTGACCAAAATTTAAAAGCTTCGGGTTACATGTGACAAAGTGACAGGCTTTCAAAGAAAGTGCAGTCCAAATGAAATGTTAAAAATTCATAGCAGCAGAAACCTACACACCGTTTATATACTCTATTTTTGTTACTGACCCCTAATGCGTTTCAACTTTTTATCAAAGAAATCGAAGGGGTAAAAGGTAATACCTCTATACGATTACCCCGAAATTCAAGAAGCAAAGATTCCTTAGAATGGAAAGAAAAGTGAGTGACATATGGCAACATGAGTGAAAAAAGAGAAACGTTTTCAAGGATTTACGGCGGGGGGAATAACCGGTGAAGATACGAGCGGCGGGCAGAGATTCTTTCCCTCTCTCTCCGCCCCGCTTTTGTCACTTCAAGCTTCTGGAGGGATAGAAGACATCTAAGAAAAAGGAGGGCAGGTATTTTATCGCGTAATTTATTAGCCGAGACAATAGCCGATGTATATGTATGTTTTTGGGTGGGGCACTAATCCTGTATGGCATGGGGAAAGGGAGGAGAACGAGAATTTTTGAGGAGACAGATTCCAGAAAAGATTGTGGAGAGGAGATTTTTGAGAAGAAGAAAAAGAAGAAGACATTATGTTATTGTTTCGTAAGGGAAGAAAGGAAAACGGAACGGGGGGGACAGAGGATTACGGTCATCCCAGAAGTCTTAGAAGTCGGGAGGGGGGGGTCAGAGGCTATGATTTGTGACTTGGTTAAAAGGGGAGTAGTGAACTTTAAAGATGGGGATTAGGAGAGGACATTGGGATGAACAGACAAACAGACAGACATATTTAGGAGGGCGAAGTTGGAAATGGGACTAATGATTGTGGTAAGGTTAGAGTTTTTGGATTAGGTATTTTACACTGGACATGTGGACATAGGGACATACAGACAGATAGGCTAACCGGCTAGAAATTGAAATCAGGTGGATCCATGACTCATTAACTATTTTTGTAAAATCAAGAAATTTGAAATTTAATAAAAATCTGATTATTGGTTGGGTAAAAAATCCTATAAATTAAAAAAAGCATGTTTAATGTATGCCAGTTTAGTATAATACATACATACATTAATTGAAAATGTTGACATCCGTACAAACCGGCACACAGAACAACAAAAAATTGGGAAACTGTTTTTAGGGAAAATGGACATCCGTACAAATAGACACATAGAAAGGCGCAAAACGTACAAAAGTTGCAGACATTCGGACAAACAGGAAGACATACAGACGCTACAGAAACAAAAAATAACAATGTGGAAATCTGGACAAACAGACAAGCTGACAGACAGACAAGTTTAGAAAATGTGGAATTGGGAGGATATACCAAATCATTCAACATGTTTTGAGAAATTATTGTATTTAAAAATTGAGAATGAAAAACTGGACATCTGGACAAATATACAGACAGACTTGGATCAGTAAAACCTTTGAAAGTAAAAAAATCAAGATTTTGGCTCTCGGACGTTTTGAAACAGGACGTTTTGAAACAGGAGCTATTTTAAAACCGGTTAATTTTGCAAACTTTGAAAATTTGATGACATATAGAAGGCCATCAGAACAAAGAAATCAAATGAATCAGAAAAACAGAGATCCGTCTCGGTTCATTCAGTTTCTCGGATATAATAATGACTGTATAACGTCACAATTACTAGATGTACTACTCCCTCCTCCTCCTCCAGAAGAAGAAAGACAGATACACTTGACAAAATAATAGAGGAAGAAGGAGGAAACAGAATCTCTCTTAGATTTCTCCCCGTATGGTGTCATAACCCGAACGGAATGAAATGATCTAGTTGTAGACTGGAAGAGACTTAAATAGACCTATCGTTTTCAGATTTAATCTGAAATTACAAAGTGTAAGAAAATGTTGAAAAGAAGAGGGGAATGGTCAGATTGGTTACTTTGATAGGCGGATCTTTGTCAGAAACTTTTGGAAATGAATAAGATAAACTTGTATTTATATAAAGTAGATAAAAGAAAAAGTGTGAATCATGTAAGTTCGCTGAAAAGGGAAATTGATGACGTAAGGATGGGTTAGTCAGAGGGCAGAACATGTCAAATTTTTTGTTGTTAATATCAATCTGTGATACCAAAATGATACGGTTTGGGCGATGCAGAAGTCAGAGAAATTGCCGAACTTTTATGGTTAAACCCAGAGGGACATTTTTGTAGTTTACAACACATTTTATATGAAGAAAGTTCGCCAATAAAGATTTTGTGAAAATAAAGTTTTTGTTTGGATCTCTTATCCTGTGTGCAAACTTTCATTATCAGTTGAAAAGGTTTAATTTTGAGAGTGTGTCATGGTAATTCTGATTGTCACACCAAGTAGGTTTTTAATATAATCCTGCAGATCTAAAGTGGAACTCCATTTTTGTAGTTGACAACTTTTTTGTACGGACTCTCCCTAGCAAGTTACATATCGAAACAGTAATTTCTCTCTCAAATCGACCCATTTCAGTATAAAATAGTCCAATTTTCGAGCTGTCGTCTTAAAATGACCATAACTTTCTAGGGAGTGTCCGTACAGAAGAGTTGTCAACTACAAAAATGGAGTTCTACTCTTGGTCTGTTTTACTTTGTTGATTCGTAACTTGCTAGGGAGTGTTCGTACAAAAAAGTTGTCAACTACAAATATGAAGTTCCACTTTTAATCTGTAGAATTCATTGAAAACCTACTAGGTGTGACGATCAGAATTACCATGACACACTCTCAAAATTAGACAATTTCAAATGAAACCGGCCGAAGTCAGTATACTTTTGCACGGCGTTGTATTTGGGCTCGCAACAAGAGACTCATACTTTTGCACTGAATTTTCATAAATTAAAAAAAAGAAACCTCCAGAAAAAAAACGTGCAAGGAAGCATATTCCTCAGGTTCCAACAAAACACCTCCTCGAAAACATATTCAGGAGGCATAAGCAGTTCTTATGCGTTCTTATTCCGTTCTTCTTCTCCACTCTCACTCACTTTCCCTTCCCCCAAATTTCTAGCTAATTAAATTCAAGTTCTTTTTTCCGTTCCATTCCTTAGCCATTTCTTTTTTCTTCCTCTTTTTACCTGAACATAGTCTTAGTTACGTCAGATGGCCTAAGTTTTCAGCAAGGCCACCAAAAAACAGTTTCAAAAATAAAAAATTTATGTCAAGGTTTTAGGTTCGATTGCTAATCATTAATCATGAGGTATGTGCAAAAACAAAAAAGAAAAAACTGTACAATACTTAGGTGGGGACGACTAGATAAAAAAACTGCGGAGATCAAAAAATAATTGAAAAAAGTCAGAAAGCAAGAAAAAAAAGATTAATAGAAATTTGTAGAGAGAAATCCCGTTCACTGCAAAAGGTAGGAGAGATCAATGTGTTCCGGATGGAATAAGAAATTATCGATAGAGGGGGAAAGTCCGGGTCGCGGAGAGATTATTCGATGAGCCGGCGGCCCCGAATGCACTGTAATTGACTGCAGGGTTGAAGATTGTGCTGCTGTTCTGAAAGATATCAAAATGGGTTACAGTAGTTCAATAGAGCGCAGTTATTATATATAGAAGATAGTGTGAACCCCGTAGAAAAGTTCGGCCACTGAGACTTTGGAGGTTTTTAAAAAATAATTTTGATGAAAAGTTACAGTTATCAGCATGTAAAGCACGGTTCTTTTTGGTAGAATCGATAGAGAAATCTTCGAATTTAATGGTGGCCGAGTTTTTGCGGAAGTTCGGTCATAGTGGATGAAAAATAGTTTTGAGGAAAAAAACCACAAAAAATACTTGGTGGCCGAGGTTATTCTGACTATGCAAAAGTTCGGCCACCACTTTTCTGGGAATTGCGTTAAAAATTGGTTGTAAGTGTTGGTTTTTTGAGGAAAGTTTTGGTGGCCGAACTTTTTCAACTCGCGAAAGTTAGGCCACTACCAAAAATTCCATGGGAAGCAAAACTATAAAACTTAGAAATGGTTGGTGGCCTAACTTCCACAGACCATCGGAAAATTAGGCCACCAATATTTTGGTGTCTGAACCACGATAGCGGTCCATGGCCAAGTTTTTCAATGGCCTAGAAATCCAAATTTTGAAAAAAACTAGTCCCCGATGTTAAAAAAGTTGCTTTAAGGCTTATTTTGCTGTTTTAGTATGAAAAAACGCCGAATTTGGTTCATGACCGAGTTTTCCGACTTGTGGCCTAGGAATCCAAATTTTGAAAAAACTAGTCCCCGGTGTGGTTTTGATGGTTTTCAGCTGGAAATTGCATCAAAAACATGAAAAACAAAGAATAATGCCAATATTTTCAAAAATTATTGGTGGCCGAACTTTCTCACGGCCGTCGGACTCACATTAAATCCTGCTGCAATATTCAGTGATCTGTAATTAGCACTGGTCCAAGACGAGAAATCCGGAGCGATTCTTCCCATGGCATGTGAGTTGAAATAGTCTTGTGGGTGAGTCGCAGTGGGTGGCTGGAGGGCTTGAGCGATTCCTGAAATTCCAAATAAATTTCAGCAATTCTTACTATGTAATTTACCTTGAAAATCAAACTTGTATGCATATCTCTTCCCATGCACCTTCGCCATTATATTCTTATCATAATAGTAGCGAAGAGCCCTCGACATTTTATCATAATTCATGTTTGGCTTGGATTTCCGTTCTCCCCATTTCCTAGCCACCTCATCCGGGTCGACCAGTTTGAATTCTCCATTTGTACCCTCCCAAGTGATGACTTCCGAGTAGCGTTTGTCCGAGAGGAGTTCCAGAAGGAATTGCCAGAGTTGGGTTTGTCCGGAGCCAGAGTGCGCCAAGTTCTTGCTGGTGGGGCCCAGGATTTGGTAGGGGTCTGGAATCAGAGATAATGAAGTCACATTCTTATGCGCTGCGCAATGTTTTGATTGCTCATCACGAAGTCAATTGAATTATCCAAGTAGTGCGCGAACACCCCCATGCCCAGTGATGCAAGAGAACTCAATTATATTTATTTTCCCCTTCTCGGAACACATGTCACACAGGTGGTCTTAAGACAGTCTTGGCTAAATGTGTTGTATGACAAATTGCTTCATTGGGTTTTTGTTCTTCGTATTTAGTGTGTTTAATTGGTGGAATAAGGAGGAGGAGAAGCTGAATAAGATGAATAGGGAGAGTAACTGGGGGTGTGAGCAGGTGGAGTGGAGGAGCAGGTGTTTTGGGAACTTTGGAAATGGTAAAGGGGGTACTGTAGGGGTACTGTAGGGATACGGTAGTTATGGAATGCCCAAGGTTTTATTTTTACTAATCTTTTGAAGCTTTTTATCTCCGCCTGCTGTCAGCTTTTGCAATTTGAAAATGGATTCAGAATTCCCACGTCTTCAGCTTTCCTATGTTGTCCATTTTAAACAGAAACCTATGTTCAAGAAGCTGAAGACGTGAGGATTCTAAATCTGGGTTCAAAATTTGTGTCAGATGAGAATGAACAGAAATACAAAAGATTGAAAGTTGATTTTATGGAAATTTACGGACATTTTAGTCAAGACCCTGGAATTAACGGGGGAAGTTGAAACTTTACTGAAGAATTTTTATATTTCTGGAAAGATGAAGACGTGGGGATTCTGAATATGGTTTCAAAATTTTTAGATTGTTGATATGAGCTGAGATACAAGGCTTTTAAAGTCAAGATTTACAGAAAATACACCCAATTTTTCAAACCTTGTAACCCGGTTTATTTCAAGCGCAGAAAACATTTAAATACAGATTCAGAATCCTCACGACGCCAGTTTTCCGGAAATACAAGTTTCGTTTTAAGAATTCAATAATATCATACTGAAAATCTTGTGAAAACATTAAATCCCGTAGAAAATTCATTGAAATCGTATATTTTTCATACCGACACCGTCAACTATCTCCGACCCCCAAAATTTCAAGGACATGGTCCCCTTACCCCACTTTTTTGTCTTGATTCCAATTCCAAGCCGTCAATTCCATGCCCCCGCATAACCCATTTGTCAATCTCCCGTCCCCCCTTCCTTAATTTGTCTCGTCTTGTCCCTCCCCTTTCAAATCAGTGCTCAATTGTTTAGGACATCTTGTCTCTTCCCTTCCCCCGGCAGGGAGCCGCCACCTGACAGGAAGCAAAAACATGAGCATCTTGTTTTAATTGGCTCATCACTCCCCCTCCCCTCCCACACACATCTTGACCCCTTTTGCTAACTAACTAGGGAAAGGGAGGGGGCAATTGTGTCATGTTAGGGGGAAATCGGAATCACTGTGTGCCGAAGACAACTAGGAGAGGAGAACTCATTGATTATTTACGAGGGAGGCGCCATAGAAGAAGGAGGGTAATTAAGACGACGAAATGGGTTCGGTGCACGAAACATTTTTGGCGGGAAGCGGCTTTTAAGGAGCGGCGTGTAAAGAGCATAACGGTCTGAGCCGAACCCTATTAAGCCTAAACTCAACAAGCTTAACGGTTTGAGCCTGATGGCCTAAGGCTAACGGTCGTACCTTAACCTTAAAAAGGTACACCTCAGATATCATAGTGTTAGTACGCCCCACCATAGTTAGCCTAACCTTATGGAGCTATTCACCTCCGGAAAAAAACAGTTTGTTTTTCGTTTTTTCCGGTTTTTTGGGCTAAAGAATCTAGGGAAAAACTTTTTCCGGAGGTCAATAGCCTTATTAGTCAGCCTAAAGGTTAGAGCCTAAATATCCAAACCTAGTGGTCTAAGCCTGACGGTCTAAATCTTAAAATCTGAGCCTAAAGGTCTGAGCCTAACGGTCTAAGCCTAAGTATCTAAGCCTAATGATCTACGCCTAACAATCTAACCCTACCAATCTCATGATATTTTTAGTCTTCCTGATGTTCTTAACCCCCAAAATCTTCTTCTTAGAAGCAAACAACACAAAATGGATGACAGAGGGATGATTCTGAAACCCGACACCTCTTCCCTCCATGACACCAGAAGACGCCGCTTTGTTTGCCAAGACGGATTTACTATCTTCTTACTTCTTACTCATTTCATGTCCCCCTCTTCTTACAGTCACCCATCTGTCTTGTTACATCATCATCCATCCTCCCGCTAGAGATTTTCGCGCAAAGGTAATTGTTCTCGCCAGCGGCACGCAATTATTTCTCAGAAGGTGTGCCGCCGAGCCGGAAGCCGCACAGAAGAAGATGAGATTGAATATGAGAACAGGAAGAGCTCTATTTGAGAATAGGTTGGTGGCTACTGAAATCGGTTATACCTTGACACCGGAAATTGGAATACTTTGGTTTGGGTTATGGGGAAGAAGATGACTAGAAGATCGAGAGTGCAGATGTCCTAAGAGTTTTTCAAATTTGAAATAGCCAAAACCAGTATTTTCACCTACAGAAACCCGAGTAGGCTAAAATTTTTAGAAATCATAGAATCTAGTGGTTTGACTAAATTTGAGGAATAAATAAATTGCTGAGGTCACTTCAGAAAGCTATGACTTCACACAGAGGTTTCGAAAAGTGTCCAAATTCATTTATAGCCAAGTTTAGGAATTTTCAAATGTTCAAAGCCCATTTGAAATGATTTGGGTTACTGTAGATTAAAGATTCAACCAATTTCAAAAATGTTCAGCACTCTATAACTTTATATCCAATTTTCAGAATTTGTCAAAATTTTAACACTATAATATTTAAGACAGTTTCAGTGTTCAGACTAAATTTGGAGTTAACTGGACAACTGTAGACTGAGATAAACGCCACTGCTGAAATTTCAAGGATTACTGTACCCAACCTTCTACCCCCCCCCTTCACCTACTATTTCCACCCGTCTCTTTTTCTAATAGATACAGTAATCCCCTCCCCCCCCCTCCTCTTCAACGCCGAACATCGTTCCGACAAGCAGCTCTCGGCGAGTATGTTACATAACATAATTGCCCTCCTCCTCCCCCTCATCTTAACCACCTAATAATCTCTGCTTATAACACACAATAGGAGGAGGGAGGGAGTAAAAGCTGTCTGTCGGCAAAAGCCCTTCCAACTATGCTCATGGAGCACATTCACAACCCCCTCTATCGACACGCGACGCAATTAAAGTATCGCTCTTGCTCTCTCTTTCTTCGGAGTTTTTGATGGATGAATGAGTCCGGGCAGTGTCTAGAAGAGAGAGAGAAAACTACGGTAGTTTTGTGTAGAAGAAGAAGAACAAACAGAAGAAGAAGACGGGGGCAGTTTGTTAGGGCCGCATTCATGCGACGCGTCTTGATTGTTTTGGTTTTGAGCTAGTTGGGAATGATACTACAGTAGGCGGGAGTGAAAACAGGAAATTGAAAGAAGGCTCAATGTCCGGACGGGTTTTTCCAGGCATTTTATATTATATTTTGACAGGATGAGTTGGGTTGTCAGGTCTAGTGAGCAATATTTTGAGTTTAATGCTTGATGCGGTACTACGGATTTCTTAAAGTTGGGTCTGAGTTAAATCAAGAAGAGCTCTAAACCAACCGAGATATAAATTGTTATCGAAAAACGATAAGTCCGAAAATTAACCATATTTCAAGCCTTATTCCTTAGAAATGTGAGGTAATACCAGTTTCAAGCCGAAAAAATGATTTTGAAAACAAGTTTTTGCTCTGGAACATTTTTTGGGTCGGAGTTAAACCCTAAACCTTAGACAGGCTGTTTAAACTATTCAGAAACGGTAAATCTTAATCTGGCCACAAGATGAATCCTATTTCAAGTCGTTTTTCCTCGAAATTGTTTTCCTGAACTTAGACGAACAAAGTTTAGGCTAAGCCTAACGATCTAAGCCTGAAGGTTAAGCCTAACTGTCTAAGCCAAACGGTCAAAGCCTGAAGGTCTAAGCAACTAGGTCCTAAGCCTAACGGGCAGCACTAACACTCAAAATTTTCTGTAAATCTAAATCTAACAACTGTCCTTGGTACGAACCCGGTCTCAGTTCAAAAGTTGTGACAAAATCTGAGCCTTGAATTTGATTTTATAGCTCCTGAACCATTTCTGATAACTTTAATCGTTAGAGCTCGTGTTTACGAGTACTTTGGTATAATCGAATCTCAAAACGGACCATTTTTAGCCATGTTAAAGCTGAAAATCGCTATTTTGAATGAAATGTATGGTCTCATAACCTAAGATTTCAAATTTTGGATTTCTAGTTCCCCTCTATACATACCTGGACTAGCAAACGATGTGGAGTTGCTGAGTTTCAACGCTCCTGTATAATAAGAGCTCAACATGTTGAAATTAGGAATCTGGTCATCATTCTTCGAAGCTGGTGTGAAGGCGTTCATTGAGATGTTGAAGACGTCTTAAAATAGGAAATCTTAGCCCCCGGTTGACTTTGGCTACTACTTACCACTTTTAGCCCCTCCACTACTCGAGCCAGATCCATTGCTTCCGGCCGAGGCGGCGGCTCCATTTCCAGTGCTATTACCCCCGCCGCTTTCCGTATAGAATTGATTTCGGCGGTTCTGTAAGTGGTATCCATTTGGATGGGGGAACCTGTAATTATCTTTACCTGTTCCTTTGAAGTGGCAGAGTCAGAAGTGCCGGATGTCGAGAGGTTCATACCGGTGAAATGGTCTGAAAGAGGGTTACGGTAGGGTTGAGTCAAGAAAAGATGAGTAGAAGTCTCTAAGACAATACAAACCTAAGACTTGACACACACAAGAAACACAAAATGAAGTGATGTGAGTCGTCGCCTTCTCCTACTCCGACGTCTTCAGAATCATCGGCGGAATCAGCAGGAAATTTGGTTACCCCATCGTCTTCTCCTTCCCCCATAACAAAAGTTAAAGGAGAGGAGCAGCACGAGATGAAATTTACGGGGGAAAGAAATTTGATTTTTTTTTCGTCGTTTCAAAAAAAAGTGAATGACGGGAAGGATGGGGAAAGGGAAGGGGAAAAGGAAGGGGGAGAGAGGGGGGGAAGAAAGTTTCCGAGTAGGAAAATGTTAGTTTCCCGTGTAGAAGGGGGTTAGGGGAAGGTGATAAGGCAACAGTTTTAATAGGAACGGCTAAGATGTGGAGGATGGCCTAGGAATCGGAAATGGTGGCCTTGGAAACCATAGCGTAGAAAACAATGGCCTAGAAATTCAAATTTAACAAAATCATGTGATCATGGTCTAAGTGGATGGCTTAGGCACATGTTAAGAATTGACAAAATGGAGGAAATAATGGCCTAAAAATCTAACAATTTGGTTTTTTAAATGTTAGGCAATCAGTCGGGCCAAGGTTAAGGAGATAACGAACTAAGAGGCTTTGCCACAGCTAGGTTATACAGATAATGGCCCAAAAACTGAGGGTGGTGACCTAGGAATAGAAAATTTTCAGTTTAGTTAGACATGTTTGGTATTGAGGTTGATATTACACAAAGTTAAGGAAATAATGGCCTAGAAACCCAAAATTGCGGTTTTAAGAAGTTAACCAGTTAGTCGAAATAAGGGTAACGAGATAAAGAACTATGGGGATATCTTATTGACTATGGCATAGGTGGCCTATATAACGACCTGAAAAAACGAAGGATAGTGACCTAGGAATCCAAATTTCTAGTTTAATTAGAGATGTATAGTCTTAAGGTTAAGATACCACAAACTTGAGGGAATCGGGTCTGAGTAAAGATGACCTAGGTTTTCAGGAGGACGGCTTAGAAATCGGAACATTTTAGCAGATAATTCAGATATGTGTGGTCTCAGGTTTAAGGTAAACCAAGGTAAGGAAGATTTTTAGAAGGATGTACTTTTTAAGGAGGAAATACCCTGATCTTAGTTATCCCTTAACTCACCATTTTCATTTTTCTGTTGTTGCTGCTGTTGCTGCTGCATGATCTGATCGTTGTAGACCATACGGTTCGGTGGGAAGTCATTGGGCATGCCATGCTACAAAAAATAAGAAAATTAGAGACCCATTCAGATTATGTTAATGGGGACTTACAAAAAATGCAAAATTGTAGGGCGTCTGCGGAAGCGACGTATTGGATTGCTGCTCCTGTTTGACGGATTGAATCGTCGAATACTTGATCACCTCCTCATCCGTTGCTACTGATCTTCCGCCAACGACGACAAGATCGGACGGTGGAAGCGTGGCTGACGAGACGACTTGCATTCGCATCCGCTTCCTTTTCCTGTATCTGATTCGTCGCGCTTCCCGTCGGAGAGGAGCTGTGAGGGGGCGGAGCCTCGAGGAGAGAAGACGGGGGGAGAGGAAGGCGGAGACTCGTGGGGGGCTCATTGGTTGGAAAAGAAGCTGTTTGGTAGGAGAGGACGATGGGAATGGAATCATGTGGCTGCTGGAAAAAAAAGAGAAAAAATTGATGTGCTTTGGCAGGAAGTGGGGTGACGTGGATGAAGGATTCTGGGGGTTAAGGTTGGGGGAAAATGAATCATAGAGGTTCCGGTTGTGTCTGTGTGGTCGCTGTGTGTCCGGATGTCCAATTTTTCAGATTTTCTGATTTCAAGAGTGTGTACAGCTTGTTTATTTATTTATATACCACTTGTGACAGTATTTCCTATGTCCGGATGTGGAATTTTCTATCTGAAATTGCAAATTTTTCCAGAATTTTTACCCATAAGTTTCGGTCAGTGCTCCTGTATGTCCGGATGTCTGTCCGAAAATCCAGATGTATGTTTTTTTTCGAAGAGTATCAATGATTTGAAGTTAAAATTTTAGAATATCAACTTTAAAACTCGGATTTTTAAAATTAGGTTCATCCAGATGTCTGTCTGTGTGTCCCCATGTCCACATGTCCACAGAAACTACTTTTTGAAGCAATTTGGCTCTAAATTCAACAAAACTTTTAGTTTGTCTGTGTGTCCGGCTGTCCAGAATCTTCCAGAAGTCTTTTTTGGAAAACAAGACGTTTGAAAACCGAGGTCATTTTAAAACTGTTGAAACTGGACGTCTTGAAACTCCGGTTTCAAAAATTTCGGTTTTGAAATGTCCCAAAACTGTTTTTGACACTGAAAAGAGTTTGATAACGTTTTTGAAAACGACAAACCTTATCAAATTCGGTTTTTTAGATATTGAACGGCTTGAAGACAATAAAAATGGGAAAATCTAGATGTCAGGCTCCCTAACTTCACTGGGCAAGATTCTGGGTTACTGTATTTATTTACCTTATGTAGCATTTCTTGTGCTAAAAGGTTTCACATGACATAACTTTTCGGAAGTTACATAGCTTGAGTCCACAATATTTTGCGTAACTACAGTACCCACAGTTACGGTACCAATGACGTACATATATTTTGACTCTTCGGCTGACTACAGTACCCCATTGCAACTACATTGTCACTACTCTACTTCCGCTTCACCAATTACCTATCCTCATATTTCTTAGTCTGCCCCCCCTTTCGTCCCAATAAACACTAAATACACCAGTCATTTTTCATCACACACCTGTCGAATAACTCACCACCACTAAATGCTTATCGTACCATTCAATTCGCGCGCCAAGGGGACACCAATTACACGATTTGTCTTGAGACACATCAATTAGTCAAGAAGATTGAAATTTGGGGACGGGGGATAAAAATGAGATGGCAGGACTGATTTATGGGATGTGCCATGGCGGTGGGGCTGAAAATAATATAAGTAATTTATCTGTCGGGTAGTAAGAAAGACATGAGAAATGTTTACCGGAAGTTGGACAATGAATGAGTAGGGGTAGAGAGAAAGGGGGGTTGAGCAGGAAGGAAGCTGTATCATTGGGGAGGAGATGGAGTATGGACTGAAGGGGGGAGGACAATGTCGCATACATATAACTTAGGCTTATATGTAATTGAAACTGAGATTTTTTGAAAATTGAAAAACACACTTTTTTTAAAGTTTCTGGAAGATTTTGAGCCTGGTAAGCACAAATTTTTGTATTTTACCATGTGGTCTTGTTTCGTGTCTGTGTGTCTGTATGTCCGCATCATTTTGAATTTATGAGGTCACTTATGCATGTTTAGCTAGAGTTCACTAAGTTTCAGAACTTCCTAAGTTTCCGAAATTTTCTCGAATCTTTTGAGCCTGCTGAGCACGAATTTTCGTATTTTACCATTACCATTCAATTTCTGTCCTGTTTCGTGACTGTATGTCCGGATGTCCGGCTGGTTTTTAAGTTTATGAAGTTACTAATCGATGTAAGCTAGAACTTCCTAAGTTTCCAAACCGCAACAATTTTTTTTTTCACAAACTCCTAAAACAGGCTCAAAATTAACGGAATTTTTGATTTAAGAACAGTGGAATTAGAAAAAAAGAAGTAATTTCAACTTTTATTTTTATTACGGATTCTGTAACGCTCAGAACCTAAAAAGTCTGGAAAATTTCAAAACTTTCATTTTCCCACTAAAAAATTGAAAATCTGCAAACTTTGAGGACGCACCACAAGAACATATTATAACCCACCTGCTCCGTTTCATATTTAATGTTCAGATCAAACTTAAATCTCTATTTTTGCAGTTGACCACTTTTTCTACCGGTACTCCCTGCAAAGTTACGGTAGAGTAAACATGCATTTTGTGAAATTTAAAATTCACATTTGACCTACTTTTGCAATACGGTATCTCCCTAGGGATGGTTTGTACAAAAAAGTTGTCAACTACAAAAATGGATATCTATGTATAAGGTAATTATATAAATAATTTCAGGTTACTGGTGTTATAATTGGAGATGTTACGGGCTGACGAAAATTGAAACATTTTTTTGAAAAATTTTTTGGAAACCGAAATTTTTCAACTTTTGTATGTAGTTCCAGATGTTCGAATGTCTTCATACTTCCTTTGTGAAACAGACTACCATATTCATTATATTCCTCTTCTCCACGTGGACTACAATATTCCGTCCTCTCCGCTCATCCGACCAAAAAGGTGTGAAAACCGAACACAAATATACAAATACACAAATACACCCCGCCTGTTAGTTACAAAACGGCGCCGCAGTGTCGCCCAACACAGCGTGATCCTGTGTCGGGAACATCTCGCTAAAAATGGTTACTGTTAGCATACAACATACATCCGGTAAATCAGTGTCCTTTGATGTCATTAGTCACCGCCGCCCCGCCAGGATTCTTGACACCTCAAAAAGAATCTGAAGATGGGTAGAGGGGGGAGGGGGACCGTCTCCCTCAGAAAACTGACACAATAGACAAGTGGCATAAGGAAGCGGGTGGTTAATGAGGTCGGATACATAAATTGGTCGGTTAGAACATCTTACCGCACTTGAGAAAGGGGGGAGAGGAGCCGCCCGTTTTAGGAGTCCGCTAATGTATGAGCTGGTGACAGACGGTGGGACTTTTGAGAGAGAGCACGCGATTTGAGGAGACGCAGAGGGGGGGACCTACCAGTTGAACAGATTGCGGGGTGTCGGGATACTTCTTTCTTTTCGCGGGTTTTTATTTTGATCGAGCTGAGACTTGGAAGAAGAAGCAGAGATAATTGAAAGGGCGGAAGCATGGAAAATTAGGGAATGAGAAGGTGAGAGGTAATGGATAAGAGGGAAATAAATGGGGGAGACTTGAAAGTAATTGAAAAACTGTTAGAGTTGGCTCCAGGACGTTTGGAAACCAAGACATTTTGAAACAGAATGTTTCGAAGGGTTAAAAAAATCATAACTTGCCGTTTTCAGTTGAAAATACTCATCTTTGAGAGGGCGCCATGGTAAAATTAACTATCCCACAAAACAACCTTTCATGGGATCAAACAGAACAAAAGTAGAATTCTATTTTTATAGTTAATAAATTTTTCGTATGGACACTTCCTATTCCTAGCAAGTTACATATCGACAAAGTAATTTCCCCCTCAAATCGTCCAATTTTAGTGCAAAATTGTGCGGTTTTTGAGCTGTCGTCTTAAAATAACCATACCTCTCTAGGGGTACAAGAAAGTTGTCAACCGCAAAAATGAAGCTCTACTCTTTGTCTGTTGGATCCCATAAAAAGTTATTCTGTGGGACATTTAGTTTTACTATGACACTCTCTCAAAGTTAGGCATTTTCCACTGAAAACGGTAAAGTAAATTACATTTTTGACCGGTACGGTAGTTACTTAACATCAGGTGGTGTCAAAGCAAAATATATGCAACAACCAAAAACTCGGAAAGAATTACCAGAATTGAAATACAAAAATCTTTTTTGAACACAATTATTTTTAAAAAACTTCTTCGATTTTTCATTAAAAGCCCATCACAATAGCAATATTGAATCTCGCAACCGGAAAATTTGTTTGTAATTAGTTCAAGTCTAGGACTCCATTCCAAAATTGTAAAATTTATATTTATATCTTCAGGTTGAATGAAAACTCAAAAAAGTCGAAGAAATTTTATAAAATGTTCATACCAAAAATGTATTCTTTGCAGACAAGGATTAAAGTTTTCAAAAATTTAATATAAGCTCAAAAAAATAGTCAAAAGTTCAACTTTTTCGCATGTCTGTCTAAACATCCGGATGTCCAGATGTCAAAAATCGAGAGTAACGTCATGTCCCAAATACCGGTCTTTCTGTCTGTGTGTCCAAATTGTTATCTTTTCTGCACAAAAAACACAGTTTATTTCAAAAAAATTATGATATGAAGCAAGTTTAACAGACATAAGTATAGTTATCAGTCAAAATCAGAAATACAAAAAAATCAATTAATAGAGATATACCAGTACGGAACAGGGAAGGGGGTCTTTTTAAGGAGAAGGACAAGGAACTTTTTAAATGAAAAAGAAATGGAACATGGGGAAAGGCGGGGATGGAGGGAAAGGCAACGTTGGAGATGAGCGGTATTGAGATGGGAGGGAGGGGTATATTGTAGTTATAAGATAAGGGGAATTAAACTTCCGACTGTAGACTTCCAGATGGGGCGCGGTTGATGGGGTTTCTGGAAAAATTGTGACTATGAATTTGATATTTCTGGAAAGCTGAGCTCATGAGGATTCTGAATATGTCTCAATTTTCATGATAGCGTCAAGTTGAGCCAAGTTTCATAGCTTTGAAAATCTAACCAGATTTTCAGAACCTCCGTATTTTCAGTGTCCAAAAAACTCACTTGAATAACTCATTAGCATCGATTCGTGATATTTCACTGGATCTGGAGGAGAACGCACCGGAAGTGGCGAAATAGGCAGCGTTGTTATAGCTGGAAGAGTAAAAATTAGGAATTTTTGCAGTCTGGTGGTTTAGGAATGTAAAGCAAAGGTGATAAGATTACAATTTTTATTAGTTGGCTATGAGTAGCTTTTTATAAGTTTGGAAGCTATAAAAAGTTACTAAGAAACGTACAGAACAGCTTCAAACTTTTGCAAATCGGGTTTTTTCTAAACTTCCTTGGATAAGAACCGCCTAGAACAAAGCTGGTACGGTTTAAAACCATAAAATCTAGGTAAATTGAAAATAAAATAATGTTTGACCACTTTTTGGTCAGTTCCTATCATCGGTACAATCCGTATCAATGTTCCGTACCAGTACCAATTTTTATAGTTGAATTAGTCAGTCTAATTGAAAATCACACTACTTTGCACAAAGATGGCTCTAACTCTCCAGAAAGTGACCATTAAAAAAAAGTCAACTACAGAAGTGAAGCTCTACATTTTTAGACGATGGAGTTACAGGATGTATCATCAGAAAGCTGAGAAAATTCTGATTCAAAATGTATCTTCAGCTTTTGCTCACGTGATTTGGTATTTGAGAAAAGTACGGTCAAAGTGTTGATTGATAGAAAGATCATTACCTTTTGACAGACTTAGTTCGTCAACTTCGACCATATTTCAGTCAAACATGTTAGCAAGCATTGTGAACAGTTAATTAATATATTTCAAATATATAATGCATCTCACAACTCCAAACTTGTTCGGTGAATTCCCCTAGTCAATAATTTCTTACTCTTTAATAAAAACCCGGTGTCGAAGACTCAAAATTCACAAATTTCAAAACTTTTTGTTTTTTCATGTTCCAAATCCTTAATTTCTCCCCAAACACCCTTCCTTACCTGATGCTATGATCAATCTGGGCTGGCGACGGTACAGGCGGAAGTGGAGTTGACGTAATTCTATAAGATAACCCTCAACATCATTATTATTTGTTGTTGCTCATCGTCGATCTTTATCCCTTATCCAATTAGTGAATATCCCAATCCGTGATAATCTCACCCTCTCAAATTCTAGGATTTCATTCGGTTGTCTTGTGATAAAAAATATGTGTGTTTACATACATATGCATAGTAAATATGTATGCGTTATGTAAGATCGAAGACTGCAGGCTCTCAAAAATCTTTCAATCTAAAAATAGCGTACCTCGGTGGTGTACCCTCAATCCCAAACGTGGTGCTCTTGCTCACATGGTCCCCATCAAAAGTGGTTGTGGTTCGTTGTTGCTTCTTAACGTATAACCTAAAGACTCCATAATAAGAAAAACAACTATTCTAAAGATAGGAAAGACATAAAAAGTGTGCTTCCATACCTCCGTTTCTCATTCTTCCTTATCTTCTCCACGACTTGAGCGACACCTTCACTTAACGGCGTCTTTTTGGCGGCTAACAGTACACCGATGGCGATTGGGGTGAGACGGATTACGAGGAGGGTGATGAGCAGGTAGAGTGGGATGAAGGAGGACTCGATTTGAGGGTCACATGTGTTCTGGAATATGATGAGCATGGTTATTATAGGTACAGTATACTTGAAACGGAAATTGGTTTAAATTGAAAGTACTAACTTCAGTTATTTATATACTCTAGTGTCAAATAGTCATGAAAAATGCGGTAATTATAGTTTTAGTTGAAAATGATAAAATTTGTGAGTGTGACACGATCTTCCTGATAGTCTCACAATATCAATTGTTTATGGAGTGTATAGATCTCAAGCAGAGCTTTATTTTTGTAGTTAACAACTTTTTTGTACGGGTACATCCTAAGAAGTTACGGTACCGGACAAAAAGTTATCAACTTTTGGTTTTTTTCAGTTGAAAATGCCCAACTTTGAGAGTGTGTCGTGGTAAAACTGACAGTTCCTTAAAGTAAATTGTGTTCAAACCATACAGAACAAAGCTAGAGCTCTATTTTTGTAATTGACAACTTTTTTGTACGGACACTCCCTAGAGAGTAACGGTAGCCAGAAGTAAGGCTCACAACGACTGCATTGAGATACTTCAGACGGCCCCTCCACTTTGCGCTGCCGTGGATCTCTAGGGACCACCCGGCCAAAAAAGTTGTCAACTACGAAAATAAAGCTCTACCTTTGTTCTGTTTAATCCCATAAAAAGTTATTTTGTGGGAATAATTGTTTTACCATGACACCCTCTCAAAGTTGGACATTTTCAACTGAAAACGGCAAAATCTGATATATTTTAGGCTGGTACTCTATATACTGTATATACTGTAGTGTGTAGTCGTAGAACATTTAGGCCTTCACTTTTATACTTGACCATTTTTTTGTACGGGTGATCCGTAGGGAGATACGGTAGGTTGAAGCTTGGGCACTTTAAATTTCACATCTTGAGTGTGTAACTACCGTATTTCCCTAGGGACGGCCTGTACAAAAATGTTGTCAACTACAAAAATAGAGATCGAGGTTTGATAGACATTTCCACAAAATTTCAGAACATTATTTCCAGGCGTTCCCCATTTTTTAGTTACTCGTCATCCCATGTGTTTTTTTTCCTTTCCACTCATATCCATTAAAAATTTAAATTTTCCATTTCATTCTCCATTTTAAACTATAATCTTTATACAGGGTTTAGCGGACGACTCATAGCCTTGTTTACATCATGTACCCAGAAGATTTTTCCGAGAAATTTGAATAATAAGGAAGTTTTCGTAGAAAAAATCAAAACACATATGTAAAGTGTTTCGATTGATGTTCTTTAGAAAATGGAAATTCTTTGATCTACATGTCGACTAATTAGTTAACGAATGAGGATTAGGAATGAAGTTGTTCGGAGCTAGTGATCGAACGGATTGTGTGGTTACGTAACAAATGTTAGTTCTGCAAAGAAAAAAGAGCGAATATGAAAAAAGGAAAAAGGAGAATCAACATGTTGATGCTTTTATCCGTTCCTGAGAAGATAAACTTTGGTGAATGTGAGAAAGTGTAAATGTTAAAAAGGGGGATTTCGGTATGTCGACTAGGAAATTGTTGGTATTGAAGTGAGTTACAGTAGGACTAGGGTTACTGTATAAGTTTTTATTGTGAAATTTCAAGTCTTTGCTCCTGAAAATT
Source organism: Caenorhabditis latens (assembly GCA_002259235.3). Classification (NCBI taxonomy): domain Eukaryota; kingdom Metazoa; phylum Nematoda; class Chromadorea; order Rhabditida; family Rhabditidae; genus Caenorhabditis; species Caenorhabditis latens. Next base: position 1,583,467 of record CM056093.1, read on the forward strand.
GTAAAATGTATTTCTGAACTAACTTACAAGTGAATTATATGACGGACCGAGTTGAACGTTTTCTACAAATTTGACCGTAGGTAATTTGGACCTTGAGGATTTGAAAACTGCAATAAAAATATACTAAATTCTCACGCAAACCGAGTTATGATCCGTCAAACTTGTAATTCTACAGCATAAGTTTTGGTAGACTATTTGGAGCTTCACCACATGAAACAATTGAAAAGTTTGACGGGTCATAACTCGGCTCACCTCACCATTTAGCAGATTTTTATTGCAGTTTTCGAATCCTCAAGGTCCAAATTACCTGCTGTCCTATTTACAGAAAAGGTTCAACTCGGTTCGTCTTGTTAGTGTACATGTTAGCTAGCTTACAACTAAAACTATTCAAAAAAAGTGTGAAACCTTAAAATTCGGGACAAAAAACTTATTGAATAGACCTTTAAAAGTGCTCGTACCGATCTTTTATTTGGAGTTTTTCTAACAATAATTTGTCAGTTACAGAAACCTAGCCTAACCACAGTATCTCCTATTAGCTTTGCAAAGTTTTTACAACTGCGCTTTACCGAAATGCCCTTGAAATGTGTCTCGCACACGACTTTCTTTGGTTTCGATAGAGCGCGGTTGTAAGAAGCGAGCCGGCGTAACACATTCTGCTAGAAATCTGTTTTAGAAAACAGTTTTTCAGACACTTACAATGTCCCAAAATAACTCATTTCTGCAAAAACTCATTTTGTTTGAACATTTTGCAGACACTCATTTTGACAAGACACCAGGATGTCTAAAACTCTCAACACTTCAAACACTTGTCTATATCTATAAGGGTAATCCTATGCCACGTCAGACACCTATCTCACTCCGCCTACACCACTCAATTCGTAGAAACATACATATCTATACAATGGATCTTAAAATGGAAGTGACCTCATCACCTCTTGAACACTTCAACTTTAGCTCTTCCCCTCCCTCCCTCTCCCACCCGTTAATCCCCCTTATCATTAGGGAGATCAGAAAGAAATGTGTGTGTCTCTGATATCACTTGTCTCCTCCCACCCCGTCCTCCCACCCCGAGAAGTGGGCGGAGACAGAGCCAGAGCCCAGTATAAAACTCTCTAAGCAAGCTAATTCAGAGCAAAGTCTTCTCCAAGTCTGTCTAAATTCTGTCTAAAAATGTTCCATATTCATCAAGACGTCTACAACTTCTCCACCACTGAGATCATGGTCAAGAAGACGTTGGTGAGCCGTAAGCCGAGCAACGGGGAAAAGAAGATCATCGAGAGAAGTCTTCTCGACAGACGTCGTGGCCTCCGTCGCAGCTTCACCTCACTTCATTAAGGTTTCCAGTTTTCTTTTTGACTTAATTGACTTCTAATTGGAAATGCATACATTTGTATATTTATTTTGTGCTCTTTTATCTTTTAACGGGTTTCGTCTTCTTCAATAAACATATTTATTTGGAAATTCCACGTTGTCTAACATCACTGAAGTCTCAAAAGGGGAAGTGTACAGTTAGGGGAAGCCATGTCACTAATTAGGGGAAGACACAGATTTTGTATTGCACTAATTTGCCAGTCAGAAAAAGTCCGCTTAACCGGAGTCTCAGATAGCTAAAAATAAAAAGGGTTTGAGTCTCCGCTCTGCTAAAATTTCAGATCCTTTCGGTTATTCAGGTATCCGATATTTTTAATAGTCATTCTCAGATTTTCGAAAGTGTTTCAGATTCTAGCTTGGCCGAATCATGCTCTCCTGGCTAAACTTCTCATTAGATTCTTATATAATCGGATAGCTGACATCGTCAGGATTCTGAATCTGTTTTCAAATTTTAGCTAGGTTTTGTATGGACAGAAATACACCACTTTCAGCTAGCTCCTTTCTTCGTCAATTTCAGGAGCTCGATTTCAAATCTATGTATCTCGGTTCATATTTGCACTATTCAAAAATTGGCTGCATTTTCAGAATCCTCACAATTCTACCGTCTTGGAAATATAAAAATCATCCAAAAAACTTGACAATCATGAGATATAGACTGTGGAGCCCCGTTCTTTTACAAATTAAGGTAATTTCGTAACCAGATTCAGAATCCTCATGATTTCAGCTGTATACTCATTTAAGATATATTTAGAACTCTGCAGTAAACATTGCCCATTTAAAGTCTGTCCCAAAATCTGTGGGATGGGAGATACAGTACTGGCCATTTAGGCAGTACCTAATGTAAGCATTACGAAATCTATCAACTAAAAATCTGCATTCATTTTTTTCAATATAACTTTTGAGACTGTCCCAGCAGAGCGTTAAGGATGCTTAACAACTCCACAATGTCATTTTTCAATGAATAGTACTGTAGATTATCCGAGCCAACTGTACCACGGACGGTTCCACTGAGCCATGACTTGAATCATTGTTAGATCTCTTGAAAACCATAGTCCATAAATTTAGAGACAAATCGAGTCATATGGACCAACTGTGTCATACCAAGAAGTCTCCAAAAACTCAGTGATCGTTCACATCCAAAGTTCGCACACTCTTCTTGTCAAGTTTCTCATTTTTCTGATTTTCTGATCTCCCCCGTTTCCATTAACCCTTTTTCCAAAATTCTGACCTAGACACCTACCCTTTTTGTCTCATTTCATTCAAACTTAACAATTCCGTTGTAAGACTTCGTTTTTGAAAATTTTTGAACACATAAATTTTTGACTCCGTGACGTTTGACCCTACTAATCCGCTTCTCTTACTATCACAATTATTCATCTAATCTCTTTTTTGCAGAACATTAATTTGCATGCTTTGTTCTTTTTTCTGCTCATCCGATTTGTAAAGGAACCAAAGACTCTTCACCCACCCAACTCGACCAAAATAAAGAGACTTACATTCGGATTAAGTTTTCTTCTATTCGCCGCGTACAAATTCAAATCGAATGTGCACCCGAGACCCATTTCCATTTGTTGAATGCCACCCACGTTGTGTGGTATCGCGTGGTTTAGCAGTTTTTCGGTTGCATTCGGGAGCATTGAGGAGTAAGGCATTAGGACGAACGTGAAGATGTGGATGGGCACGACGGCGTAGATTATGCCGGTGGCGATGATTATCTGGAATCAGAGAGCAATTGGAATAGGTTAATTGGCACAAAGGGGATACAAAGAATTGGAGATTCTAAATACTACACAATCAACTACAAAACTTAATGTTTCATTGATATTTCCGGTTTTGACCGGAACTGAACTTAGAAGAACTGGATCAACTACTAATTCGTTAATAAGCTCGTGGAATTTTCTATAAAACTCGTGAAAATGTATTTTTAGACACGCAATTTTTTAAACACTGATAGTGATGTGTTTGATCTGAAAACAACATCTCAAAGGGGCTAATATGTTTTTCCGTAGATACAATAAAATGAGTCTAAACATAATGATCGTGGAAGTATCTGGTCACTTACTAGGGAAGGCCTCCAGGTGACCGTGGAGATATGGTTTGTGACTTATACCATTGGAAAGCTGAGAAAACGCTGATTCCAAATATGTATCCAATTTTTGCCCTCGAGGTCTAGTATTCGAGAAAAGCGAGGTCAAAGTTTCGGCCCCTGGCAAGTCATTACCTTTCTGACGTGCGAAAAATGTCGGCATAATAATAATGATTTGCCTGGGATCCAAACTTTGATCTCGTTTTTCTCGAAAACCAGACCTTGAGGGCAAAAACAAAATTTATCTTTGGAATCAGCGTTTTCTCAGCTTTCCAACAATATAGGTCACGTCCCATATCTCCACACTGACTCGAGGGCCTTCCCTAGTTAGTAAGGTCAACCTTATTTTATAAAATTTCGGAAAACAAAAGTTTTTGGTCTATTTTTCAAACATTTATCTTCGAAACGTGCATTTTGACCCCAACAAAACCGGAAACGTCGCTCAGAATACTCAATGGGTTCATGGCTGCAGGATTTTGCATAGACTCACCGTTGTTTCACTGGACAACAGTATCCAATAGTGATAAAAAGATGACAAACTTAAAATTCCGTCAATTTAAGACAAAAACTGACATCATTTTCAGCATCAGCATGTTTGAAAGTGAACGTCAAGACACTATAGTTCCAACCTGTTTCCAATTGTCTTATAAGATCTGGAACCGATACTGCGCAGGTTCTATACCAAGTCCAAATCCATACATACTTAACTTGTTCTCTAGTTTTTCAACTTCAAAATGCGCTATTTTTCAATCAAATCAGTTCAGTTTGAGCCAAGTTACGCAAAAAACGCGCCACCGACACCCCAACTCACCCAGAACACAACTCTAGCCTTTCCTCCGGAAATGTCAAAGCAAAAGTAGAGGAAACCGGCCAGGAAGACGAAGAAGAAGACGCCGAGTTCCGATAGTAGATATCCACGTAGAAACCATTTGTACTGTAATTACTTTTTTTATTTCCTTAATTATATTTTCAAGAAGATATCTTTCTGGATGCGTGGGTTCAATGAATCAAAGTGTCAAACACCAGGATACTTCTATTTCCGGATGGCCTAATCCCTCATGTTTTGTTTTTTGTATTCGTGGGTTAGTGAAAAAACAAAAGTTAAAATGTGTACATATACATGATGAAGATCAAAAATGATTCTATACAAAGTGTAAAGGGTAGGTGTCAAGAACTCAGACACCAGGGGTACCGGGAATCAAAAATCTAGGATAAGGAGGAAATTTTGGAAGGGGGATCTTACTGTAACAGACAAGGGAGGGAAGTCTTTGGAGATGCGACTCTCAAACAATCTATAAATTTGGTCATAGGTACTTAAGACTACGAGGAATCCATTTCTGCAGTCAAAACCTGCTAAATGTCTCTGCGAGCCAAGTTATGAGCTCTCAAACACAGATAAACCGCCGGAAAACACAAATGGTACCGCGCAATGACGTACAGTACCGGACAAAAAGGTATCAACTTTTGCATTTTTCAGTGGAAAATGTCCAACTTTGAGAATGTGCCATGGTCTTACTGATTGTCCCATCAAATAGATTTTTAATGGATCCTACAGATCAAAAATAAGCTTTATTTTTGTAGTTGACAACTTTTTTGTACGAACACTCCCTGGAGAATTATGGTCATTTAAAGACGACAGGTTCAAAAATTGCACTGTTTCGCACTGAAATTGGTCGATTTGAGTGAGAAATTACTTTGACGATATGCAACTTGCTAGGAATTGCCCGTACAAAAAAGTTTTCAACTACAAAAATAGAGCTCTACTTTTGACCAGTTTGATTCATTAAAAATCTACTTGATGGGGCAATCAGTAAGACCATGGCACTTTCTCAAAGTTGGACATTTTCGACTGAAAAAGGCAAAAGTTGACAGATTTTTGTCCGGTACTGTATATGTGGTCGATTTGGAATTCCATGTGAAAAAGCTTTACCATATGAAAAGTTCATTAGCTCATAACTTGGCTCGCAGAGACATTTAGCAGGTTTTGACTGCAAAAATGGACGTCCCGTAGTCGAAAGTACCTTTAGCCAAATATAAATACTTTGAGAGTTGCGTCTACAAAGACATCTTCTGTTAGACCATCTCAACCGATTTCAGCCGATCTCTAACGATCTAAGACGATCTAAGACAATTCCAGACAACATTAGCCGGTCTCAACCGATCGTAGAAATAACGTTTTGAAACCGTAACCCTACACTTACCGTCCTCTCACTTGCCAACACTTCATGCTCCTTCTCCGATAGCTGATAGACTCCGAGGAATGGGCGTTCGGCGATTTTGGAGATTTGAATGGTTTTGTCGAGGAAGTCGACGATGTGATCGTAGACTTGTTTGTCCTTCCACACGTAGCAGAGGAGGATGAGACTGGAGATCTGGAAAGAATTGGAAGGATAGGTTTGTGCTTTAAAGATTTTTTGTTGTTAATGAAGTGAGATTTCTAGAAACACATTTATATGCCTAGAGAGTTGAATCTGTGAGTTTTCGGTATCCGGCAACAAACTTTGTTTTGGTCTGGCGTAAAACTGGACAGATATATACAATTTTAAAAAGCGGTTCTCGTCGTGCAACTTGGTCCATTTTGATGCTAGACAAACTTTGAAGACAGATTCAGAATCCTCAGAATTTCGGGATTCCAGTCATTTCCCATTTTTCTGAGTAACCACTGTGTAAATTGGTACCTGCTGCAACAAATCCCAAGGAATCGGTCAACATGATTCTCATTATAAACTTATCTAAGGTTTACTGTTGTTTGTTGTGTTGTTTGTTAAAACGTCATGAAGATCCCAAGGGACCTGTACCGATTGTAACACAACCGCAATCATAGTACAATCTAGTTATGTCACGGAGGTATGCAATTTCTGTCAACCGCACCGCAACCGTCACGCGCCAAATAAAATTTAAATCTAGACTTTACTACCTACCATGCTTAACGATTCCAGTAAGACCTACCCAAACCACCACCCATTCGTCAGAACTCTACTATTTGAGGTTTTAGGTACTGTACCTTGTACAAAGTTTCAATGGGCAAAAGATTTTGTTATCATCGTATTCAGAATGATCGAAACTATGTATAGAACAATTTTCAGCAAATTCTCGAACATTTTCTAAAAGGAAAGTTGCTGGAGCTCAACTTCTTGAAAAATGATAACTACAGTAACCTTCAGCGATGTGATACCTTTCTACAACAATCCTTTTCGCAGTGAGACACCATCTTCATAAACCTTAAAAAAGCGCCGCAGGCACCCCAGCCATCGTCATCTCATTTTTTGACGTCGCCGAACAAAACATTCATTGAAAAGAGTTCTCCCAGACTTTTTTTATGTTTCATCCTAATAGCTTTCTCTCATTAATCCCCCAGTTTGCTTCCAAGAACTTTAGTCGGTCATCAGTACCACCACCCCCTGACGCAATTCGCCCTTTTCTCACTAGACAGGACGTCTCAAAAATTAGAAAAAAAACAAACAGCTTTTGTCAAAACGCTATAATAGATGACACATCCTCTTTGGTCCGGCAAATACATTTGACCTATGAATTATAATTTTTCGAAAAAAAAAATCATCATCATAACTTTTTGAGGGGGTTCTTCAGGAGGCAACACTTGAATATATGGATATTATATTGGATTAACATTATCACTGTGGTGGAGATAATCCGATAATAAGGGCCGCAGATTTTATAGGATTTGTCGAAATTTTCACAAAAAACTGAAAAATTGAAGAAAAAAGAGTCTAGTAAGAGATGAATGGGAAAGTGATGTGTGTAAATGAATGGAATTGAAAAACACTTACCCATGAGTAATGGGTAAAGTGACAGGAGCCATTGATCAAGGATTTTGAGGTTGAAAAATGAAATCATCGTTTGGGAGACAGAGAACAGGTTGGAAGGCTCATCTTTGGGGTGGAAAGTGACCGGGAAATCGTCTATCTGTGTGTCTGTTTGTCCTAGGAAGGCAAAACTATGCTTGATGTATTGAATCCGGGTTACGATGGATTTTACATTATAAGCTATCACTGTCTGTTTGGATTTTCAGGTATCCATATTCCCAGATATCCGGACTACGGTGAACCGAGCTATTTTAGTGGTTTATCTGTCTATCTGTCTGTCCCGATGCTCAGGTGTACAGATGTCCGCGGACTACTGTAGGCACATCAATACCCACGCTGTATAACCGATGCCTGAGTTGTGCATGTCTGGATTTTCTGGTGTCCGAATGTCCGGAGGCTCAGTCTGTATGAATTTCCAGATTTCGGGATGTCCGGGTGTCCGGATGTCAAGGTTACTGTAGATTTCAAAACCAGAGGCGTTACGGGTTAAACGAGGTCAGTACGGATACAAAAGTTTCAATTTAGTCGAAATTTTCCAAAAGTTGAAAACTGTCTCAAAACTCCGATTCAGAGTTTTGATTATGTCTGTCGCAATGTCTGTGTCCAGATGTCCAGATGTCCAAATTTACGAATGCTTGAATGTTCTTAAAGCATCTATGCCCTTACGTTAACTTGTCAGAAAATTTATATGTCTGTCTGTGTGTCTGTATGTCTAGATGTCCAAATAAGCAAAATCCTGTCTAAATTCCTGTCAAATTGCTGTCCAGATGCCTCTAAATTCCCCGAAAATGGGACTAAAAATGGTGGAAACTAGAAAAATTTTGATCTTGTTCACGAGAAGTACACGGAAGAGTACACTTCGAAAGATTTTATTCGAGATTTTATGCTCATGAACAATCGAAACTTTCTTATAATACAAGTACCAGCAAAAAATTTCTAAAACTTGACAAAAACTGGAAAAATCCGTTTTTTCCACGAGGAGTACACGGGATCTCAAGACACTCCGTAAATGGACACTTCCAGAAACATACATGTCCTTACGGGTAATCATTGTTGGTCAGAAAATTTATAAGTCTGTCTGTGTGTCTGTATGTCTAGATGTCCGGATGTCTGTCTATCTACTGTCGGTCTGTCAGAATGTCCCTTATTATAAATTCACTGTCTTCCTTCCATTTCGCATGAAAAATGGTTCCGTGTCTCAAAACTACTTTCCTACGTTTCCCTTTCTTGTCTGAAATTCAGATCCACTTCACTAACTCCGATTTCTCATTGTTATATAACAGATGAACCATATCCTTCTTTCTGTCTGTCTGTCTATTTTCATTGATCATCTTATCCTGCCAGCAGCAGACATATACAGTGTTCTTGAATGAGACTTGTTTTCCATTATACTTTTGAATAGTCTATGTACATATATCACATGACTACATGTGTTAATTAGCTGGAACACCGGCAGTGTAGACAGGAGGTGTCCAATTTCCGTTCCTCCTCTCTATTATGCTCCGGAGATCTCAAGAAATCTACAATAACAAATGAGCAATCAAGTCAGTTATAATCACTACGTGCGAAAATGTCTATCAGGAATTAGAAAATTCTGGTGGTGGTGGTGGTCAAGCGGAATGTGCTCGAGAGAATTTCAGACAAACTGAAAGTCAGTGGACTAAAACTAGAAAACAACACCTTGATTTTTTGAAACCTTACTTATATTGAGATGGTTGACTAAACTAGAGACCAGGGATGGAAGGGGGTACTGTACTTTGGAAATTGGTGGCCTAGCTTGGGATTCTAGGCCATGATTACAATGCGTACTACGTTGCGGTTCAAGGTGAATGGAAAACAACTGGTTCCGCTTAAAATTACCTCGAAAAACTGAAAAATTGCCTGCTTTTTTGGCTCAAAACTTGAAAATGTGCAATTTTTCCGCATTTTCAGCTTGATTATTGAGTTCAGCTTCTCAAAACGGGTCTAATGAACATAAACATGACAAACTTCATTCAATTTTTTGCAAAGATCTCACTATTGACCTAGAAATATCATTTTGGGTTTCTAGGACACAAAAACAAGAGATAATTTGAATACTGTTTGCTAAGATGGTCTGAATGAGCATGTGAAAATTTTGAATCCTGCAATTATCCAACTTTAAAAGAGCATGAACCCGAAATATTTAATTAAGAGCAAAATAGGCTCTTAAAACCTTTCTCGTCAATCAGAATTCAATATATATACAAAAAACTGATTATGGCCGAGTTTTGATGGCCTAGACACCCAAAAAGCTGGTTTTCTAGGTTAGAAATGGTCAAAACATGTCGCATTTATACTTTTCGGTTCGTCTTGGCAAGCGAAGATCAAAAATTGAGCGAAACTATCAAAAAATTCCATTTCTATTCATTTTTATGTGTTTCGAGCGAATAATCTACCCGAATATTTAAAAACTGTCTGTTTTTTGAAGTTTTTTTGCCAAATTTTTAACCCTCCGACCAACTTTTTTGAAATTTCATACATCAATTTTCCCTCTTGTCTTATCATTCATCTCTTTCTCTTTCTCGTGGTCACCCCCATGTACCGGTCTACTAAGCTTGTTAGTAATTCAACAAGAGATGTTTTGAATGAAACCGTCAAAGCGTACCTAAAGGTTTGATTTTTTGATTTAAAAAAAAAACATAATTTTTATGAAACTAGACACTATTCGTATGATCGGCTAGGTCTATAAGATTCTATTACATGCATATAACTTTGAACTTCAAAAAAAAACAAAGAAAAACTTGAAATTTTCAAAAACCAATTCTCAAAAGCTCTTTACTCCCACCGATTACGACAATTATCCGTCATTCACAGCGATTAGTTTCAACTTTTTCCCATTTGAACTTCTCGGCAAAGTTGAAAAACACAGTGTTATTAAGTTATAGAGTCTCTATGCTTGCAGCCAAAAGAATTTCCACCTGAGATTTAATTTCTCTGTCAGCTCAACACCTAATCGAATGAGGGTCAGCGTCGAAATTATTGTCAGACAAGAGAAGGAGAAGAAATTGAGTTTTTTGGGAATAAAGGTGTGTCATTCAGATAGAGAAAGAAAGCAGAAAGCACAAGCTGAAGGGGGCACTGTAACTTGAAATTTTCGGTGAAAGCCAGAGTTTAACGGAATGTGGTTTTTGGAACAACAAAGAGCGGAAGGCGGAATGTAGAGTTCGACTCAAGCCCGATCGGTGCGTAAGATTTTCAAAACTTGTAACAATCTACAGGGTACAGTACCTAGAGTCCGGGATACTGCGTCTCACCTACAGTCATACTGAGATAGTATGGGACAGTACAGATACAGCAGCTTGCAAGGTTTGAAGGTTTTTGATAGTCAAGTTTCAAAACCTATCATATTTAAATATGAAAATCAAAATACCGGCCATTACGGATACTTTCGAAGTTTGATTTAGAGAAATGTTACAGTTGAAACATTGTTAGCTGTATTAATAGGACACCTTCAAAAATATTGAACAATGCGTGGAGCGATCGTGTTACAGCTACGTGCCTACTTTCAGTTACTAACAGCATAGGTTGTCACTCCGGACAGTGCGATCAAAATCGCGTTGAATCATCGATTGTATAGTTTTCAACAGAATTCGGTTTTCTAGACCAATGTCTTGGTGAGAGGTTCTTGTCATGGACTAGCTGACAGTTTCTATTGAAACTTTTTTTTTACTAAAAGGTTACTAAAACTACGGACAAGTTTTTCAAATTGAAATCCTCTAAGCCGGAGGCGGAAGAAATTTTTGGGCTGAATGCGGAAGGCGGACTGTAAAATTCGCTCAACCATGACTCGAATCCCAATTGTGGAAGTTTTGACGAATGCGTGGCGGTCGGCGTTGCGGTTAGAAGTTTGATACAGTTAAAATATCGGGGCCGGAATATCAGCCCTTACGGATATCTTCAGGTGAAACATTGTCGTGTACTATTAGGGCATCTTCAAAAACATTGGACTGTGCGTAGCGGTCGCGTTCCGGCTATGTGGCTACCCAGTTACCTTACTGCTTATGGTTTCATTACAGGCGATACGGTCAAAATCCAGTGGAGTCAATGGGGCCGTGACCTATATCATTGGAAAGCTGAAAAAACGCTGATTCCAATTATATATTCAGTTTTTGCGCTCAAAGCTTGGTATTCGAGGAGAACAAGGTTAGAGTTTGAACCGCTGACATGACATACCGGCGGCAAAAGCTTCGACCTCGTTTTTCTACGACTGCCAGGCTTCGAAGGCAAAAACTGAATACATATTTGGAATCAGCGTTTTCTCAGCTTTTCAATGATATATGACAGGTTTAATATCTCCTGGATAGCCTCCGTTAGAGCTGCAACCGGCGTCCCAGGCCTCTAACGCACACCTAGCAATCCATTTTTCTTCAATTCCGAGCCATTTTGTTCTCAAATTTCACAAAACTCAATGTTTTAGCTATCCCAAACTTTGCTCTTCTCTCCTATTCATCCCATCTTCTAATCCCTTCAAATCTTGCTGATTAATTAGCATGACTCCCCTCCCCTTTTCTTCTGACTCTCCCTCTCTCTCACATGTGCTCGCTTGGCTGGAAAAGGGGCGTGGTCATATCGAGAGCACATATAAAAGCGCCAGAGCTCCACCTTCACTCATTCACTCAGTTTGTGAAGTTTTCAACTTATTCTCAAACTTATTCTCAAACCATGTTCCACATCAACCAAGACATTCTCAACAACGTCGACCTCCACAAGTCGCAAGCCGTTCAGGCGGCTATCAAGCGGACCGTCGAGGAGAAGCGTCGCGGATTCCGGCGGTGCTATTCGGCTTTTTATTGAGAGCCTCTGATTCTTATCTTTCTGTACAAATACTGATCGTCTACGTATACAAATGGCTCTGGCTCTATCGATATCATTACAATGGGTAGCTGCTTATGATACTACAAACACATATTTATCCTACGAAATCAATCAATCATGTTATTTTTGTTTCTGTTGTCTCTGAAATTCTTCTTGTTTTCTTCTTTCGTGTTCAGTAAGAATGTTCTTTGTATATATTTAAAAGAAAAGGTATTATTTTCTGCGAATAAATAAGTCATTGAAATTGTTTTGTTTTGGGAGGGGGGATGAAGATGGGTTTTCAGCAAAGTTTCAGGGATTTTAAGGAGGACGGGGTACTGTAGAAGATATGGCAGGAGGTTATGATTAAGGGGTACTGTAGGTCTAGCTGTTAGGCTCAAGGTAATGGGTTACTGTAGAAAATGAGAGTGCTACTTAGCTAGCTTCAGCACAAGGAACTTTGGCTTAGGGCGATTCTCAGGTTTCAAGGGGATTTTCAGCTTCTAAGGGTACTGTAGATGGGAGGTCAAGAACTCAGGCTTATAGGTTACTGCAGAAAGAACTCTGTTTGTGTTCTGGACATCCGGACAAACAGACACACATCAGGAAAAAACCAAATCCGTGAGGTCTTTGTTTAGACAAAGGTTTCGCCGCGATTTCAACGGTTATTAATGGAAATTTTTTGAAATTTACTTTCTAAATTAGTACAATTTCCAGTCAGCCCGCGGCCATCCAAGAGCACACATATACGAAAAAAAATCTGCTCGAACATTTTCTCAAAACTACTGAAACTACATTTTTCGGATTCTCACGTACGCTGGAAAAAAGCAAAATGTGGTTGAATAGACTAAAGTTACTACGGTAGTCAAGTTCTTGCGGAAGGAGAGGGGACTCAGAATTACAGTGTACTGTAGAATACTGTAGAAAACTCAAAAGTACAGTAATCAGGGTGTCTAGATTGTAGTCACAGTAAAGCTCTAGTCTAAATTACCCTGTAAATCTACTCAGTACTCCAATTTGTTCTACAGTAGTCAGTGTTCATATACAGTAGGCCCAAATAACTAAAATAATAAGGTAATGATAGCAAGGTTACCTATATCATTGGAAAGCTGAAAAAACGCTGATTCCAAATATATATTCAATTTCTGCCCTAGTGGTCTGGTATTCGAGAAAATGAGCTCAAATTTTTACCACCGGTTTGTGATTCCCCTTAAACATGCCAGCGGTCCAAACTTTGACCTCGTTTTTCTCAAATACCAAGCCTCAGGGGCAAAAACTGAATATATATTTGAATTCAGCGTGTTCTCAGCTTTCCGAAGATATAAGTCACACGCCTAGTAAAAACTACAGTATGACAGCTGTCACTACAGTAGTCAGCTACCGTAAATCTACACCAACTGCTACAGTATATAAGTACCATCTGCTTCTCTTGGGGTACTGTACCTTCCAAAAAAAGTCCAAAACATCTCAGACTTTGATTCATTCACAGCCACCTTCATAATCTGATAACTTATATTTTCCATTCTCTTCCTAATCTTATTGCACCGAGGCCAGAATTTCTTTTTCAGCACCACTTTTTTTCTACTCGAGTAGAAAATAAAAATCTACTTCCGTTTGATCTCACAACTATTTATTTCTGACTAACCTTTGTTCTATACTGGAACATTTCTGAGTATTTATGACAAATGAGTAATCGGATTTATGTGTTCCCGGAACTTTTTATAATTTGGGTAAATGAGTCAAACGCGCTCTAATGGAACAACTTGAGGCTTCTGCAAATAGGTAACAAGCCGTATTCAAGTGTACATAATCATTTTTTAGAAAAAAAAGTTTTTTCGTTTCACTTCACCTCTTTTTATCATAAGATAGCGTGACCGGCTTTTACATGTTCTATGAATAAGAGACTTACCGCCACAACCAATGCCAGAGCCATTATCATGAACATTCCGATCGACTCCCTCCAGGTCTGGGGTCCTTTGAAAGTGACTTTCGGGTTGTTTGTGGAGACTGTACGGATTGGAGGTGCTGGAGGCAGTTGGGGAGGCGTTTTGGGCTCGGAGTCAAAATCGAAGTCCATTTTTTGGTGGTCTGAAATGGAAAGGTAAGGAAGGAAGACAGAGATCACGGAGAAACAAGAGATGAAGGATAGAGCAGTAATCGGAAATTGGGTACGTTGGACAAACAGACATTTGAACAGACAGACAGACAAAAACACACAAGTCAGAGCGTCTGCATTCTTGGGAAACGGAGTTTTCACTAAAACCCTTTTTTAATGGATTCTCAACGGAATTTAGCGGAATTCAGGAATTTTTCAAGGGAAATTTAGCGGAATTTCAGCAAATTTTCAGACTCAGGCCCTCAGTTTTCATGAAAAATACAAACTTTATAACATAAATTCAGTCAAAAACCGGGCTTAATGTGTCAAACTTTTGAAAAACAGGTATCCGGACATCCGGACCAACAAACACCAGGAAAAGTTGAGACTCCTAACTGGAAGAGGTTTAAATGTATAGATTTTTAAAATTTCCGAAAAGTTTGAGATAAGTTGGCTCCAATCTAGCAGAAATATCAGCAGACAGACATACCAAAAAACTGGACATTCGGAAAACAGATATCCGGACAGACAAATACTCAGAAAATAGATGAAACTTATGTCAGAAACATCAAAAATTCAAAAAAAAATTTTGGACATCTGGACAAACATATAGCCGGACAGACAGAAAAGGAGAAACAGCTTTTCAACTTGCAGAGGGATTGGCCTAGCAAACACAAAAGGAATCTCAAAAACTAGGCCAGGGTTTTTCGAATTCTTTAATCCTATTATATGACTTTGTACAGAAAAACTGGTAGAGGTCATGTTATTCTTGGCCTAGAAAAAAACTGGGAAGTTAGGCCACAAATCAAATTTTTTGTTGAATAATACAAAAGCTAAGCTTGAAACAAACAGTGAAAAATGGTTATGGCTGAAAGAAAGTTAGGCCACGGATCACCATTTCCCCAAAAAACTAAGCCAAGCTTTCTAGATATATAACTGCTAGGCCTAGTACGTTACGATCTGCCAACGACGTTTTCATAAAAAAGGTGGAAATGTTCTCTTCCGGAGACAGACCGGATTTAGTATATACTAATACGATAATATGTAGGAATAAAGAAGATGGACAGGTGGAAAGGGGTACTAAAAGAGGAGAAGCATCTTCAACTGAATCACTGTCGGATAGCTAGGAGAGACCACCTGCTGAGGCGAAATACAGTCCGTCGGACTTATCGGGATGGACATTTTATTGCCACCCCGTATGTGGGTATGTGTGTGTTCGGAAATGATGCGTTTCTTCTTTTCTACATGAATGTTTGTATTTCCAAAACAGTGAGTAGTCAAGTCAACAACACTTAGGAGGGGGGGACCTCCTTAGGTAAGGTCATTTCTCTTTGAACCGGTAGGAAGGGGGGGTAATTAGTGGAAGAATAGGGGGGAGGGTGGTGAGGAGGAATGAAAACAATTATTTAGATACTTTGAGTTTGTTTCGAGGCAACGGTTTTATCAATAGAACGTACTTTTCACTGAAATACGGGCGTTGTATGTTTCAGGTTGGTTTATAACCGATATCGGCTATGTGACAATTGAAAAATTGAATTGATATGACTGAAAAGCTCTGGACGTGAGGATTCTGAATCTGTTTTCCAATTTTCGATGAAGTTCAAACAGACTGAGATTGATGGCTTTGAATCACTAACTACCGTGGAAATAAACTGATATAGTTGAAAAGCTACATGAACATGAACATTCTGAATCTGCTTTCAAAATTTTCGATACCGCAAAATTTACCGATTGAAGACTTTCGGAGCACCTTCAAAGCGTTGTAACTCGGTTCGTTTGGTACTAGACAAAATTTGAAAATACATTCAGAATCGTTATAAATTTCGCTTGTTAGACATATAAAATTTGAAATTCACAACGTTAAAATGTTTTAAGCAAAAAACAAGAAAAAATCAGTGAAGCGGTAACAAAGCATATTTGATATCATTTTTTGTTTTAAAAGTAAATTTTCTCACTTTATTTACAGTTGAAAATTATCCAAAACGTTTCCCACTATTATATATCTTAAAATTAGACTTTTTCACAAAAAAACCGTTCAAAACTGGAAAAAAAAACATGTTTAGGCTAAACAGTTTAGCTTTACAATACAGTCGTATCAGACCAAAATAGCAAATTTGCATTTTCAGCAGAAGTCAAAACTATTTTCGATGTATAAATTTAAAAACACAAAGTTTTACTCAATTTTTGTTAGTATTTGAAAACAAAAAAAGATTGAGAAATACGAATTTTAAGAAAAACTTGTTCAAAAACCTGATTTTTAGAATATAAGACTTATTAGATGGCGTTTACTACATGCTTGGAATAGTTTGGATTTCAAGAAGGTGTTTAGTGCCAGACGACTGCCAATAACTAGTAAAAATCCGAAAAATTTTATAGCTATGCCAACTCGCTCTAATCAAAGTATGCAAAATCGCGATAAAAAAATTTAAAAAACGGAAATTTTTAAATTTATAAGTTAGAACGCATTTAATACATACTTATGTAGAATCATTCGAATTTTTTAAAAGTTTTAAAATATCAAACGACAGTTTACAAGACACCTGTCAATAGCTATTTCGAAAAACAAGCTATGCAAAATTGCTTTACTAATAATCAACATCTCACAAAGATGATCCAAAACTATGAACCAAAAAGAAATCCAAAATCCATATATACATGCAAAAAGGGACCTTTTCTCCCCAGCCATAAGTATAATTAATGCGTAGTGCGGTGTATGTCTGGGTGGATAAAGAGAGGTGTTCTGTGTTAGTCTGTGTCAGGAGAAGAGAGGGTCCGAAAAAGGGGAAAAGAGACATGAGGGGGGAAATTAGAGGTAATCGGGTGGAGGAAAACGGGGGCCCACTGTGGATGTCTCTTTATACGGACATTAAAGGTCATTCCAGGGAAAAAGGGGGACAGAGAGGTTTAGAGGAAAAGAGGGGAAGTTTAAAACTGTAATTGGCTCTGGAAATGGGTCAGGACTTACTTTGAAGAATTAAATTAGTTGAGGTTAGAGTGTTGAACGCTTGTTCGAAAGGAACGGAAATTGGGAAAGCATAGAAATGAAGGATTTTGGGACAGGTATAATAAGAAGGTGACAGAATTTTGAAACGAATTTTAAATATTAACATTTCCGAACTATAAATGAAACAACGATACCTAGAAACTGCATATCAAAATCGTAGACCAGATAAAAAATAACTGTTTCAGGTTTAACGTATTTATCGTGAATAATGTAATTGAAGCACATGTGCTTTTGGGTGTGCTAAGGTTTTGCAATTTTTTACAAAATGCATTTTACAAGTCTACTAACTAGTGTGAAATCAAAGTTCCCGAAAAAATGGCGAAAAACTATTTACAAGGAAACCTTTTGGGGTCGCAAGTTTGGAATCGTTCCAAATTACTACCAGGTATTTAAAACTGCTTGAATAGGCATATCTCAAATGTTTGTTTTGTGCTCGTCACTTTTGCAAGCCATTTTCGAGCTTTTACAGCGTTAAACTACAGGAGCCTTTGAGACGGTTTTTCTCAGCGGCAAGTGACGAGCACAAAACAAAAGTTTGGGATATTCCTATTCAAGTTATCCTTAACACCTGGTAACAATTTGGAACGATTCCAAACTTGCGACCCCAAAAGGTTCCCTTGTTAAAACTGAAAAATGTAACTGAAAAAGCATGCAATTTGCCGTGTGCTCCTCTCGGACAGGACAAAGTCATTCATTTTTTCGGATTTTCACCGATTTCTACAGTTTTTCGTCCATTTTTTGATAGTTTATGTGCCTCAAAACACATTTGATCAAATCATTCGGAAAGAAAAGGAGAAACGGTAAAAGAAACGCCAAAAATAACAAAAAATGAAAAAGAAATGATGTTTTAACAAATTAGGAAACCAAAACTTTCATGTAATGCTCTTCATGGAGTTCACCATTATATTTATCTCTGTAACTTATGAATTTCCTTAATTTTAGTAGTTTTCCGCTCTAAATAAAGTACAAACCTAAGTATACCTCCTCTCTATGTCGCTCCTCATTAATTTCTCCCCCTCCCATCCACCCATTTCAAAAAGTGGGGGTGAGTCACAACCCGTTTCTGTCTCTTTCTTTTCCGGAGACAGGTATGAAGACGGATGGAGAATTGAAGCGAGTGACCCCCTCTCTTCCCTCCAGTTGAAATAAATGCGAACTTTCATTTTTCTTCTTGCTGACGAGAAGAAGAAGCCGTTCCTGGGCGGGAGATGGATCATCTGTCCTAGATGAATGACATAGTAAGACAGGGGGGAGAAAGATGAACATCGGAGATAGATAATGTTTTGGATTTGAAATGTTGAAATGGAGAACATACGCTTAATTAGACACACACACACACACACCGATGGTGACAATGTTCACAGGTTTTTGAAATTCTTGGACAAGAGGAGCCCGGATTTTCAGAATTATAGGTTTTTAATAATAACTGAAGGTTTTGAATACAGAAATAAGATAAAATCAATTAGTTTCACTCATCCAGACGTATTTTGGAGATCTGGATCGAATTATATATCAATGAATAGCTGAAAAATTGCTTTTTTTGACTATGAATTCAAATTTTGCAAAACGATTATGTTGAAAAAGTTATTCAAGTCTTATGAGATTTCAGTACTACAAATAGAAACTTTGAGAACACGTCAATTATCCAAAAAGTGGATTCATATCGGAAAATGTCTTAAGCGACGGAGAACGTTTTCTTTCCATAATTCTAGAGGTATTCTGCAAAATTCGAAAAAGGTTTTGAATTCCCCTAACTAAGTTTAGAACTTTAGAACAGTTTAGAACTAGTAAGTTTAGAACTGTCCAACCATGTAGGTCTTATTTCAAAATCTTGAAATACGTCCGGTTCATGTTTCAGTTATACGACTTATCAAGAAAATGTGTTAGAAATTTTCCTATTTCTAACAAAAATTACAAAAAAAATCAGGCTATAACACCTATGCAAATGCTATAACACCCTTTTCTAGAAATTAAAAAAATTGATGAACACCGGAGATAAAACATATAATTAGTTAGCTAAGTATGCCTGATTAAGCAGGAATAATTGGAAAAATAGATAAGAACGTGTGGAAATTCACAGAAATAGCAAAAATTAGAATCGTAAAACAAGAATTCTAAAAATTCCAATGTTATTAGCGATAAATCTATTGATTTGACATGACAGGCATAATTCTCATATTTGATGGTGGCCTAGAAATCCAAAACATGGTAAACCTAACAAACCGTTAGTAACTATCTCCAAATATCGACTTTAGGGTAGATACAACAGGTTAGTGGGCAGGAGAAATGGAAAATAATAGGGAAGGTAAGGGAAGGACGGTCTGATTTATGGCATTTGGTAGGGAAAATGAAACCTAGAGGGGAGGATTAGAGGCAATGTCTCTACGTAGGTGCCAATTGATAAGAAAACCTTAATTGACCAATTAGCCTAAAAATTATTACCACTACTTTTTCAAAATGACTAAATGGAAAGACAGTGAGGTGTGGTCACCGATATTCAAATTGAGGAAGGACGACACAATGATCTGCAATTGAGAAGCCAGGTGTCTGCGTCTCCACACGATACGATCTCCTCCCCACCGCCCAGTCAAGGTCTTCTTACCAATCGGACACCAGTAGACCTCCTGAAGACATCTAAACGGTTGAGCGCTCCCTCCCCCGCAGAAGGTCGTACTGTTTTGAAGGGAGAGAAAGGGGGAAGGAAGGCGGTGTGGTGGGAAAATAGAAGAGAATTGAAGGAAGATGGATAGAGGGAGAGGAGGAGGTGACGATTAGATGAGATGATAGTGATGGTAGTGGTAGGTGTGGTGCGAAGGCATACAGAGGGTTTTTGTCCGAGAAAACTGCTGGGGACTAGTTTTTTAACGGTGGCCTGGAATTTTAGAGATGGATAGGCCATCGGTATGAAGGTATAAGGAAGGGATAAGGTAGAAAAAAAGAAGCAAAAACTCTTAGACGTGTCAAAAATCGGCAAGGATCGGCCCGGTCTGCCCGTATTCAAAAATGAGACTCATTATTTGAACAAAACTTTTTGAAATGTTTTCAATGTTCAGAGTAAAATTGCATAAATTGTCATACATACCAACCTTTTGATATAGTTTCAAGTTTTTAATCGAAAACAGGTTTTTTTTTCAAAAAAATGTCAAAAAAGTCAAGTTTTTGGTCAAAACGGACCAAACCGGGCCGAGCGGGTTGGGCTGGGCCTAAAATCCTGAAATTCGGTACTAACTTCTAGTGGCCTACATTCTCTGATAGCAAGCTTAGAGGTGTACCACAAGAAACGTTTCGAAATTCTTTATGGCCTAGCTTTTGGTGGCCTAACATTATTAGGCTGTCAAACTGCCGACTTACAACTTGAGAACCTGAAACATTCGGTTTTTCCGATTTACCCAGAATTCTGGACCGCGTGTATTTGAAGATTGTCAGGATTCACACGATGGCCTAGCTCTAGCTGGCCTAACTTTCCAAAGTCAGATATTTCTAGACCATCAAATCATAAGTGGATCAAGACCAAGCTTTTCGAAAAAGTTCAGTTCTTCTAAAAAGGAAATTTGACCAAAGTTTGACCGTGCTCCCCAACTCTACAGTAAAGTCCTTTAAGACCCAAGGTTCCTGAAATTACATTTTATGAATAGACCTTCATTTTTGTAGTTGACAACTTTTTTGTACGGGCACTCCCTAGCAAGTTACGTATCCACAAAGTGATTACTCTGTCAAATCGACAAATTTCCGTGCAATTTTTAAGCTGTCGTTTTAAGATGACCATAACTCTCTAGGGAGTGTCCGTATAAAAAAGTTGTCAACTACAAAAATGAAGACCTACCTTTGATCTGTATGATCCATTAAGAATGTTCCTGGTATGACAATCGGTACACTCTCAAAGTTAGACATTTTCAATTGAAAACGGGCAAGTTGTTAGAATTATAACCGCTGCTCTTTGAAGCACATTCAATTCAAACACCCTGTGGCTCTCTAGTTTCCGCACGTGCAAAAATGAGGTAAATTATGAAAATGACGGAATCTTAAAACCCATCTTATTCCCAGTTTGGAAATGTTTAGGTACAGTAGGTTAACTACCACTGTTCGACATTCCTTTTTTATCGGCGATACCAAAAAAAGGGGTAACGATCTAAATCTAACGACCAGATGGATATACAGATAGCAAGGTGAGTCGCTGGTGAACGCATGGTCGCGGTATCTCAGCTTTGCAAGATAAAAACAAATTTTTGATATCTCTAAAGTCCACAACCCTCCAATTATCTATCTTCCCTCTCCTATAAAATTTCGAAAATCCACAAAGCCAGATCATGTTCAGTTTTTCCCTCTTTTTCTCTATACAAACCAGCCAATTCACAAGGCCATTTGTTGAACCAACCACACCGCTACTGTAGGAGAATGGAGAAAAAAAGGGTCGTAACCCTGGCTGTTCCAAGTTTTATGTGGTAGGAAGAAGAGGGAGAGGGGGAAGGTTTGTTGGGTAGGGTTTTGTCGGATTTAGAAAATTTCAAACTCCAGAATATCAACGTGTAACACAAAATGTTTTGTAGTTACTCAGGTAATTTTGGGCCAATTTGCCCTCAAATTGGGCCATGTGGCCCTTTTTGTGGGCACTGTGCCCTATTCGCGGGCCACATGGCCCTATCGAAAGTTTCGTTGCCCCCACCCTTGCCCAAAAATACCTGAGTAAGATTAGCAGAGTTACAATACCTACAGCTCCTGTACGAGAAAACCAATTTTGACTTGATGTCACTTATGGTCCCATAAAATCAACTTTTATAAGGTATCCAGATATAACCTACAGTAATGGTCATAGTCCTATCAACTTAGCCGTTTTCAATTGATAACGTCTAACTTTGAGAGTGTGCCATGGTAATATTGATGGATCCAACAGATCAAAAGTAGTGCTCCATTTTTGTAGTTGACAACTTTTTTGTACGGACATGTCCTAGAGAGTTACGGTAGGTTTAAGACCACAGCTCAAAAATTGCAGTGAAATGGGAACGAGAACTTTGTGGATACGTAACTTGCTAGGGATTGTCCGTGCAAAAAAAGTTGTCAACTACAAAAGTGGAGATTTCCTTTTTTTTCTATATGATCCATAAACATTTTATTTGGTGGGACAATCAGTGACACCATGAAACATTCTCAAAGCTAGACATTTTCAACTGAAAATGATCAAAAAACTGGAAAAAAAACGGTTGAACTACAAACGGCCAAACTTTTGTTCAAACCAATTGCATTTTATATTCACATTTTTCTGAAACATTGCACTGAAAATCTTGAAAATCGAGCATTTTTAAATTTTAAAAATGTTTACTGTTTCTGGACCCCTTTAAGGACCACCCGGTTTCTTCTACCTCTATTTTTCATTATCTGTCTATCATTCTGTTTGTCCAGATGTCCTCTTCTCCACGCTTGTCACCCAAGACCTAAATATATCTTCTGATCATATATTCATCTCCCCCGTGTCGTCATCTGTTATCATCATGTCAATCCGCTCTCCTCCTAATCAATCATCCAATTATACCAATAAGATAACAATAGTCCATCTCTCTGATTAATAATCTCCAAATGTGGAAGCCCCCCATTCATCCTCCCACCAATTATGGCGGATTATAATCCGAAATAAAAATTTTTGCTCTTGGATATTCTTGTTGCAGAGTATGTCTAATCTCTTCTTTTTTGGATTAGGTATGGATTGTGTCAGAACTTGTTCGTTTTTCACGTACTATGAGAAAAAGGGGTTAAGGGACCAATATGTGAAAAATTTGTTGAATAGGAAGACGGAAGTCAAAGGAAGCCCTCAAGACTTGGTATTCAAGAAAAACAGGGTTAAAGTTCGGAAAAATGGCAAATTTTTTGATTTGTTTGCATTTTTTGAATCTCTGAGTTCATTTTTCTCGGATACCAGGTGTCGAGGACAAAAATTTAATATATATTTGGAATCAGCGTTTTCTCAGCTTTCCAATAATATAGGTCACGACCCATAACTCCAGACCGAGTCCATGATTATCCTTACTAGGGAACCACAGGACCATGCACGTGCTTTTTTGGCTGAAACTTTCAGGATAGGTTAAGAATGGTTTGAATAGATCATTCTGAAATTTTTGGAGTTCGCCCGACACTTTCAGCCGAGTTATGAGCTCTCAAAGTATGGCTCAGTTCGGAAAAATGGCAAATTTTTTGATTTTTTTGCAATTTTTGGATCTTTGGGGTCATTTTTCTCGTAAAACAAGCCTCGAGGGCAAACACTGGATATATATTTGGAATCAGCGTTTTCTCAGCTTTCTAATGATATCGGACACGTCTTATAACTATAAACTGACTCCGCGACCTTCCCTAGTAAGCAAGCTGTGATCTCTGAAATACCTCCCGTGTGCCCTAATAACATAGGTCAAAGGGGGATCGGGGATTGTCTGGTGGTCTGAATAATCCAATTGATGAAGATGAATATAACAACAAAACAAAAACACAAGGAGGATTTTCTTCGGTGGAAGAATACAGAACGCGTGATTTGGATGGATAAAAGAAGTGTTCAATAGTCAAGAAATCAAAAATTATAGAAAGACAGCTATGGAGTACAGGGACCGACTGGATATTTCAGATAAATTTTAAAAATTTCGATGTTGTCGTGAATTCGGTAAAAAGTATTTGAGAAAGCAGCCACCTGACATCTGTCCGGGGTGTGAAGGTTCGGATATCCTCAAAATGATAATTTCTATCATCAGTAACCTCATTTCACAGAAATTACAGCCATGAAGCGCGCTGCAGGCGCGACAGACCCTACCGCAAATAGTGAAATCCGGATAGTATTCTCTCAATTTTATAGCAAATTTTAAGTTATAGACATGTCAATACATATTTGTGTATGTACCTTTCTTAAACTTTTTGCATTATTCATCTCCCAACAATTCTAAGTAAAGAATTCTAACATTTCAAGACCAATCGTTCAATTTCTCTCCAGTTTAAAAAAAACGTGCTGATGATGACTGGTCTAGGTACGGATTAATACATATTGTTTTTTTAAAGGTTTGTCTGTTTTTTTTGAAATATCCGGTTTAGCGATGTTCAGATTTGAAGTACACCGTCCATTTATGTCATTGCCTGTCTTTTCATACGTGTTTTTATAACTTTTCTACTTTGCACATGTTGCATCTCTCCGAGAGAGTCAGATGTCGGAGATTGGAATTGAATAAACTTACTTATGCAAAGTGCACGGTCTCCTACGCGTGAAAAATTTTATTAATTTGCACGTCGTCTGCGTCTCTCACAGAGATTTTTATCTCTCGTTTTCTCTTGTATAGCTTAACTTTAGACTGTCTGGTGACTAGGAAGAAGCAGGATTTTGATTAATTTTTATAAAAAAGTTAATGAAGGAATACATTTCCAATATTTTCATATATTAAACATATATTCCTGATGTCTATGGAGCTCAATATCTCTTGTGTAATCGAATAGAGTGTTCTGACCCATTTCCGGAGAATTGGCCTATGCTTCGTTCAGAATTGGATGGAAGGTTGTTAATGAAGACTACCGTAAGAATCTTTTGAACCGAAATCGTTCCAAAGATCACCAGACGGAGAAAAAATTGGGAATTCAGTAGATAATATGATGATTTTGTACTGTCGATGACCTAATTACGATGTATTTCAAAAATCGCTTGCCATGAGTTTTTAGAGAATCTGAATTTAATCAGTTTGGAACTTGAAATTTTAAGTTAAGACAAAAACTGAAAAAGTTGATTCAAAAATTCAATTTCAGTACAAAAAGACGATTTTTTCGCACATTTTCCGATTGATCTCAAGATCTAGGTCAAAAATCAAAAAACTGGCCTCATGCGAAGTTTCTAAATTTTATTCTAATTCGAATGAGCCTTCAATCAAAGAGTTTCGTTGGAAAATAAAAAAGTAGATGCATATATAACATTTATTACTCAGTCAAAGGAAAATCTCAAAACTAGATCAACTTTTTTATTTTCCAACAAAATTTTTTGATTGAAGGCTTATTCGAATCAGAATAAAATTTAGAAACTTTGCAAGGGGGGCACATTTTTGAGTTTTGACCTAGATCTTGAGAAAAATCGGAAAATGTTCTGAAAGTTAGCCATTTTGAACTGCAATCGAAAATTGGGATCTGCTTTTCTGGTTTTGCACCAGAAAGATTCATTCCACTCAAATAATGATCAGATCAAAAATCTCTACAACCCCATGGAAACAGTTTTTTAGCAAATGTCGTATTTAGGTATACGGTATCTCAGCTGACTGTATATTGATTGAGAATAGAATGTATTGGAACATAAAAGGACTTCCGGACGTTTTTTCAGAGCTAAGCTATCAGTAACAACTTGTTCGACAAAGTTATAGCGCATGAACAACAAAAAGTCGACTGTAATTTCTCAAACTCGGTCAACTTTCTCAGTTTTTCTGTTTCGCGTACACTGGCTTCCAAGGCCTAAGTTCAAATTACTGTTTTATACCAAAATATAGGGAATTTTTCTCTCTACCAGCATCAAAAAGTTCCAGTCAAGTTGGTTCGTTTTCCGTGAAGCTAGAGCGCTTCAAACGATTGCCCTACTTTTTTCCAAAAATAGCTATTGACAATACTCAGCGTGAAAGGTCAGATGATGTGGAAAAATATTTAGGATTTTTCACGCGTAGGAGACCGTGAAAGTGTTCAAACCTAGGTTTGAAAAGATCAATTGAAAACGAAAGTGGAATAGCGAGAGTGTTCAAAAAAGTTCAAGAAATCAAAAAAAGAAAAAAACACTTTTATGGAAAAATTCAAAAGGGCACGTCTCGGAGTCAATTTTTGCTTCAATTGCTGATTCTGAGTTCATAAATTAATGAACAACAGGCTAACGCTGCGACTTCACCCATGGCCACTAGTATTGACGTCCTACATGAAACATGGGCAAAGTAGAAAAGTTATTTAAACAACTTATGTACTAGAAGATAGACTACACATTTTTTTCAGGCAATGTCAAAAAACGGAAGGTGTACTTCAAATCTGAACATCCGTTTGAACTGGATATTTAGAAAAATGTGTATTAATCCGTACCTAGGCAAATCTTCATCAGTACATTTTAAAAATATTGTATAAAAATTGAAAGTTTGGTCTTGAAATGTTTGAATTCATCTTTTTTTTGATGAATGAATAATGCAAAAAGTTTTTGACGGGTACAACCATGTCTAGACGATAATATCAGAAAAATTCCATGGGAATTCAAAATTTTCTATAAATTTTGCTATTTAAAGATTTCTAAAAAATGAGAGGTAATAATTTGTCATTTTCCAGAACTTTGATCTTGTTTTTCTCAAATACCAAGCCTCAGGGGCAAAAACTGAATGTATATTTGGAATCACTGTTTTCTCAGCTTTCCGATGATATAGGTCACTCGGTTACCTTTTCCAGTAAGTACTTTAGTATGTCAGCTACAATGACAGATTAATGAGTTGCGCGCCGGCCCGGTTGCAAGTATGAAAACAACAACGAAAACTTCTAAAAAATACAGTTTTGGCACTATTAATTATCAAAAACCTCCTGTATTTCCTTTCCTTGACATAATTAAGTTGCACTTTGTAACCATCACTGAAACAACCAACTCATTACCAGTTCTCGTTTTTTCTCTCCGTCTCGTCTATTTACAATCAAAAAACACTCGTTGTGAGGTACATGTATGTTTTGATTTCAGATTAGTTGTCATGTTTTTAGTTCCTTTTTTTGTTTAAAAAAATAACATTCTCTTTATAAATGTGTGGTCGATTTCTCGACCGCTCATACATATTTTCAAATGTTTCACTCGTTCCATAAGTTTCAGAGATGTCTCTCGACACGGGAACCAGAAATGTGGTCAGACTGTCCATATCATTTATGCTTCTCTTTTTCGCGTATATGAGTCAAGAATTCATCCAAGAGCCACTGATCGAGGCGGAGCACAGAAGGACTGGTCTGATTGATCCGCATGCCGGGTATCATAGGTAAGAGATGGGGGATTGACGGGGTAAATCGACACGTGGGGGTAGTAACAGAGACGAGTGAGATCACGAACAGGAAGGTTTTGGTGATCGGACCTGAAGAATTTCAGTTTCGCCATCCTCTACTTTTTCTTCACCATCGCATGTCTTCTCATCGCCCCAATTGTGAAAACTATCACTGCCAAATGGTCGATGGTCACTGGCTGCTTTGCATCCTTCCTGTTCCAGGCTGGGTTTATTTGGTTGAATAGTGCATATTTGTATGTGACATCTGCTATTTTGGGAGTTGGAGCGGCCTGTGAGTTTTTAGCTTAAGGGAGGACTGAAGTCATATTTTTAAATTGTATTTTCCTATACTTCAAACATCGCTCTAAACGGTACAATTAGAGTTTTAAAAAATGACTTCAGTCCTCCTTTAATAGACCTATGCTTACGAGTTCTATTTGATGTATAGATATCAATAATTTCAGTTTTGTGGGTCGGCCAGGGAAAGTATCTAACGGAGAACTGCACAGGGAAGACTATCGAGAGGAACACTGCACTTTCTTGGCTTGTCTTTAAATTTTCGTGAGTTACGTGGGGATCATTAGTCATTTTGATCCGTCGTTCCTCAGAAAAAATCTTTAGAGCGTAATAAAAACCGATCTGTCTTTTAGAAAAGACTGTAAAAGACATATTTTCCCCCTTACTAATAACAAGCATACCTTAGTTACCATAATATACATAGTTTTAGATTAAGAGCGTTTTAGGACGGTGAGCCTATTAATCATAACGACTATGTCCTTGCTACTATTGTTTCAAAAACCTACCAAACGTTAGACCTGGTGTAGTCGATATGAGAAAGCTTGACTGAGCTGCCTAGACGATCGAGAAGCAGTTTGTCCCTCAAAGTCCTATCAAACTCTATTCCAGACTCCTCGGCGGTGGAATCTTCCTCTTCTTCATGTTCCAAAACCAAACCATGACCGAGCTAGTGGCCACTGGCGGGGTAACATCCTCCTATTCTTCTTCTAAACCAAGTCCTATTTTCAGTACAAAATATTCGTCTACATCTTCTGCTCCATCACCTTCCTGGGATCTCTTAATATCGTATTCCTCCCAGTGTCCGCATATCTACCTGAGAAAAAGGAAAAGGAGACTTTGGCGCAAACATTGAGTGGGTGGTCTAAAATTTTCAGATTTGAAATGTCAGGCCATTTGCATTTTCAGGGGCCACCTTCAAAATAATGAGACAACCTCCAATGCTTTTGCTTTCCTTCATATTCCTTTATACCGGATTCTCCAGATCTTTTTGGATAGGTACTATACATGGCCTAGGATATTCCTAGTCCCTCTTTCCAGCCATTTACCCAACCTGCATTAAATTCACTACCCAACTTGGTGAGAACACCTCGAAACTCCTTGCCATCAGTTGCATCGCCACTGGAATCGGGCAGATCTTGGCTGGTGGAATCTTCTCGATCATCGGAAAACGTGCCAGAATTATCGGGAAGGATTGGATATGTGTGATTGCTTGTTGTATTCATTTGGGTATTTTCGTGGCGATTTTCTTGTTCTTCCCCTCGGATGCACCGCTTCACCCGACCGATAAGATTGGCTATTTTCAGCCGAGGTTAGTTTTTTGATTGACATTTAGCAAAACTACAGAAATTCTTGAATTTGTGCTTTGTTCTCTCATGCACGTCATAAATGTTATCTTGTATGTTCTCAAAAATTTACAGCAAACCAACGTTTTTTGATTAGCTTTTCAAAAAAATGCACACGCACGGCCTGCGACTGATCAGCTAGTGAAAATTTAGAGAGATCAACAAATCAAAAGAAGGACCTGAGTAACCAAAAAACTGACAACAATTTCAGTGTCCACGTGGCAATAGTCTGCTCAGGTCTCCTCGGTTTTGGAGATGCTATAATTCAGACTCAAGTCTACTCATATCTATGTGATGGGTACTCCGAAGAGTCGTCTCATGCATTTGCGCTCTTCAAGTTTTATAGCGTGAGTTGGGTTAACTTTGGGATTTGCAAGGTTGGAGATTTGGTCATTGTATTAGAAATCGTTCCGCAAGGTTAAAAGGAAGCGAGTATTCTATCGTATTGTCCCTATTCTGGGAGAGTCTGTACCAAAACCTTATCAACTACAAAAACGACACTCTAGTCGTTACATTACGCTACACAGAAGCTCAAAATATCATAAACTGGGTTGAGCAATGGTTATTGTCACTCGGTTCCAAATTTTCAGATTTTCCAGTTTTCCGCTTCAAAATGTCCCTTATTGCAGGCCATCTCGTCCACAATCGCCTTCTTCATCTCCAAATACTTCACTCTGACCGGTCATCTCGTCCTCTATGGCTCTTTCGCCATTCTGTCCGCCATCACCGCCGTCATCGCCCAAAAAATGTATTTCCACAAAACGCAACATTTCTTTCAAGGTATCGACGTCACCCGGATTCAGATTTGGAATCTAAAAATTATTGCATTTTTTGCAGAAAACACCTCAAAAATCCATCCGATGATATCATCCGAGCCAATTAAGATACAAATCACGGATAGCGGATCGACGATTAGCAACATGCCCTCTTTGAAAGGGATGGAGGCTAATTGAATAGCCTAATTAACTAATTTTAATAAAAATTATGTTTTGCTTTATTGCAAAAAAAAACAAGTTGTTTTTTGTTATCACTGAAACTACCAAATCATTACCAGTTCTCGTCTATTTACAATCAAAAAACACTCGTTGTAAGGTACATGAGTAGATTGGAAAGAAAATTTCCGGGGCGGGCCACGCCAACTGTCGTACGCAAATTTCCGGGGCGCGCGTCGACACACACTAAAGAGGCACCTGCTCCCTGGAAGATATTTTCCGGGCGCCGACTATTACACTGAGGCCACACCGAGGCCGCCATTTTTCTCGGCCACCGTTTTTCTAGGCCACCATGTCTCGGCCACCATTTTTCTCGGCCACCATTTCTCGGCCACCATTTCTAGGACACCATTTTTGTATATTTGAAGAAATTTTCAAGAAAAAGAAGACTTTTTACACCATAGTTAAAAAGTCTTCTTTATTTTGAAAATTTCGTGAGCTTTATAATTTTATTTTATTGAAATAAAGAGTATGTAAATTCAAGAGACGCAGAGAAATATGAGAAAGAAGGTAATGTAGAAGCTGGGGGCAAAATATGAGGGAAACGAGGCAAAATACGATGGTAAGAGGGGGCGAATGGTATTATTTATTACTTCTCCGAGGTGAAGTTATTGATGGACATGTCGATTGCGCCAAATTATGTACTCTTTTTCGTGAAAAGCCGTGAAAATCAAAAGTTCAAAGAGTAAATATACATACTTTTTCCAACTTCGCATACTCAGGCTTCCATATTGTGGCACTGCTTTGTATTTTCTGAAGGAATTAATTCAAATTATTTCGTTTTCAAAAGTATTCTTACTCCCAAATCTCAGTATAGTCTATTCCTTTCAACTCCTCAGTTTTTTCCAATCTCAGATAACAATAATTGGCTGATGAGCCATTGTACAAAGTAACACACTCTTCTCATGAGCAGATTTATTATAGTGTAAAATAGAATATTAAAAGAATAAGAAAGGAATAAATGACAAGAAATCAGGATTATTTGGTTACATTTGAAATAAGACATAGGATTAAATGCACTGCTCACAAGAAAATTTACAAGACAAATTTTTTGAGGTCCTTCTTGTCGACTTTGTTCTTCGCAGCATCATCGAGTAGTTGGCGCTTGACACATGGAAGATCGTGCTTGAAGAATTTCACTCCAAGTTGAGATTTGAACGTGGATCGGCAAATTTTGCATAGGTTGACGGCTGTAAGAACACAATGAAAATCATAATTTTTTTTACAAATTTACCTAGTTGTTGGTTATCGTCATCGACAATTTGCATTTCAAGAGTGCGGCTCGCGATTCGGCAAGGAAGACACATGTGGATAATCAGAGTACGGTCATCGTAGAGGAACTTTGGGCACAATTCAGCAGCTTCAGCAGTTGGCATTTCTATTGTTGCTGCCTTTTCTCCAAGATATCTCTGAAAACATTAAGTTATTGAAGCAAGAAAAATGAAACAAAATACCTTACGACTTTCGCTACCATTGCATACTTTGCCATCTTCTGGAGAGCCAACTCGTGGCTCCTTTGCGAGTGGTTCAGAACCATTTGTTGGAGATCGGTCACCTGGTTGAGAATCCATACCAGTTTCATGGATGGATCGCTTCCATTTGCCGCCAGAGGCTTGGTTGGTTGGTTGGTAAGAGGAGGAATGATTGGTTGGGTGATTGGCTGACTTGGCAGCTTTGGACGTCTGAGTTGACGACTTGGCGAAACGGGTTTTCGGGGCATTGGTGGAGAGAGCAGAGGAAAAAACCGCCGACATCCAGCAAGACAAATGGTAAGAATGACGACTTTTGGAATGGAAGGTCTCTATTTATAAAAGTGGGCGGAGCCTAAACAGCTGACGCTATTAGGGATTCGAGACCCAGAGAAAACAGGAAAATGATTAATGATCATTAGACAATAGTACTGACTGCCGGGACTCGAAGATCGTTGATATTCAGAATGTTATCGAATTCTCCATAAATTATAGCATATAGCCCACCGGCAGGTGTCTTCTTAGCAAAATTCAAACGAACTGAGACATTTGTCTGTTTCACGAGCTCGAAAAGATTGTGATCCTGCGCAATTACACTGAGTTCGAAACCATAAATTGTATATCCTCCACTTCTGAACATCTCCTTACTGATGGAATTGGATGTGAAATTGGTGCGAGCGTGTCCCAATGCCTCTTGCATGAGGATGTAGGGCTCTACAAATTTTCCACCCTCAAAATCCAAATTGAATGGTCTTCCAGGAACCGATTGTCCACAATAGTCAATGTGTATTTGGGACAAATCAAAGTTTTGAAAATTGAAGGGCGATGTTTCGTATGAGCCATTGTAGGCTTCAGCAGACACGAGACCTACGAAGACGCGTCTCGGCATCTTTGACGTGAATATTGTATTAGCTGGAGCATCTAGTCTGTTTGCCTCTATGTAGAAACTTCGAATCTGTGGTGAAATCAAGGGATATTGAATATTTTTATGACTTTGCAGAGCCAACTCGAGTTCATTGGACAGGCCATCAGCCAAATCAAATTCATTCACCATTGCGAAAACGTCAGTGACATGGAATTTCATCTTATTTGCTCCAAGGTTCTGCCCTTCAATAAGAAATTCACTTGAATTCGGATAAAGAGTCAGCTTCACATCACATCCATTGATCAAGACTTTGTTCTGATTCATCAAATCAATCGAAATATTGCAAGCGACTTGAACAGTTCCCTTCTTGTAGACCATTTCACATCGTTTCCGGAATCCAGAACTTTTAGCATTTCCAACCACCTCGTCGTGAAAGAACCCGGCAGCTGTTAGCGTAGAGTTCTTGATCTCTTCCCCATGCATTAGGGCCGATTCTAGGTAGCTCTGATAGGCATAGTTTGTTGAATTGTGAAAGACCATCTGACCATTGATATGCATACTATACGACTTTATTATACTATGCGCAATATTGTTGATTGGCGCATAGAGTACTTCAGGAGTCCCACCCATCTGAACATGATTACCAGCCTCATCAGTAATTTTAAAAGTAAACACAATATAAGTCTTTTTGGGGTTCATGTAGCTGAGATTATTGTTAGTCAAGTGAAGCTCCCAAGGACCGTTCTCAGTTAGCTGATTTTTCAAAGGAATATACGTAAAACGAGAGTTAACGATGCCACATTGTGTGGCCGGTAGAGTCGAAAAGTCTAGCTCTTCAGTGATAAAGTCCTGGCTTTTGGGGTCAATACGGCTCAACATGTTTAGAGAAAGTTTCTACGAGACTCAACCAAATGGGGTTTCAAAACAGAAACACTTGATCCTTTTATACTTTTCCTAGGTCTTTTTCTTCCCGAACCACCAAACTCCTTCAGTTTTTGCTTAGCTACTGTCTTCAGACTAGATTTCAAATTATTCCCACTAGCTATTTCGGACGCTAGCGACTTGCCAGCACTAACTAGATGTTGACCAGCTGCTGAACTCAAAAATCTCGGAATCAAGGCAAGAGCGGCAGTCAATATTCCACCAAGGCCAGCACCTCTCATATTCCCACCACGTTGATATCTCGTGCCTAGAAAGGGCCCTGATCCTGGTATATTGTGCCGGAGCAGAGCCTTATAGTTAATTTTAGTCAAGTCTACAGGTACTGGAGCCATTATAAAAAGGGGGTAGAGACGAATGAAATCACAGCTATTTATACATGTTTTCTGATGACATCTACAATATTCTATCCAAGGATCCACACACCCGAAGCAAGTTCCTTGGGGTGTATTCTGCCGACGAGCTCGTCCACCTTCCAAAACCCAAAAAGAAGAAATATTGTCTAGTTGTGAATACTGACACTCAACAACAATCAGGAAGACACTGGCAAGGCATTTTCGTAGACTCCAAGCGCACCTGCCACTTTTTCTGTTCTCTGGGTGAAAGACCGAATCATCACATCATCAGCTACCTCAAAACATTTCCAAAAGTTCTACACAACATTTACAAAAATCAAAGAATCAGCGAAATCACTTGTGGCGGTTTCGTAATATTCATTCTGGCTATGATGGCTCGTGGCTATTCGTTTCGAACCCTCTGTACACTGTTGGACAATTTGACAACTGACGACAGTTTTATACGGACATATCTCTACGACTCTTATGAATATAAACTCCCACCTCCCAAGTCATTTTGATTCAAATTCATTCTACTAGTCGGTCGTATTTCCCAATGTCTCTTTCCCTATACTGTCGTGAATGTGGTTGGATGGCCTCTGATTCTATTCAGCTCGAAGAGCATTGGAAATTCATTCATCACGGATTTCGCCAACCTCCACCTAACATAACTCAAAAAGATTTCGATAATATTTCTAACTGGGGCCTTCACAAACAAGCACACACATGCCCCGTGTGCCTGGACCACCATACTCAGATGGTTGGACTGGCTCACCACATATCTAGCAGCCATCCAGTCAGAGACTATTTTCGACCAATGACCCACACCAGTCAGATCCTATTGGACCACTGGGTCCAAATTGTTCACGCTTGCTTCGGCAAGAAAATTGCAGAAAATGTAAGTGTTTTTCAAAGTTAATATTTCACAGTTTTTTTCCAGATCATCAAAGGTATAAAACATCGTAAATGCCCTGAGTGCAGAAATTTCTTCAAATCAACTGAAGATTGTGCTACACACATATTCAAAGAACACTTCAAACATCGTCAACAAGCCATAAACTCTGAAACTTATATCAACTGGTCTCGTTATGTCAATCTTGTGAACCCCGGAGTGCTACCTGCCATGGAAGAACAGCATTTGGAAGCCAACAAGAAAAGTCCCCGTTTCGTTCTTCGTCGACAACCAGACATTGAGGTCTTGATTGATTCTCCAGTTATGGCTCAACAACAAATGGCTCAAGATCTTCAAGAAGAACTCTTTGCTCAAATTTAGTTTTGTAACTCATTTAACAACAAACTTCATTCAATAAAATTACATTTTCAACTTTTTAAAATGCAAAACAGCAATAGTCGTACCCCAACTGAAGGGGATTGGATCACCACCATCAGTTAGTAGCTCAACGCGAATACTATCAATAGTACTATTAATTATTGGGACATATCGAGGATTAGGAACAGTGTAGTAAACAACAGAACCATGCTGACCTGTACAGGGAATGACAGACAGAATGTTAGTCTTCTTATTACCAACAATTATAGGCTCTACAAGATCAGAATACAAGTAAATAACACTAACATCACCAAAAAGATCAACTTTATGAGGAGCAGAAACACTACTTCTGATAATTGTATCGTCGAATCCTAGAAAATAGGAAAAGGGTTTTTCAAATTCAACGAAAAGGACATCTGAATGCAAAAATTGAACTTTGACTCTTCCATACTCTTCAGAAAACTTGATGTAAGGAGTCACATCAAAATTGGTTCCGTCAATACTGACAATTGAACGAAGTTTTTCAAATTCAATCAAAATCCTATGAAACAGGAAGTAAGACTCATTCTAAAATCGGATTCAGTCACACTGACTAACTTTTTCAATGATGTGCGGTACGAACCTGTCTCAATGATTCCGTTCGGGAGACATAAATTGTGGATTTCGAGGAAACCCAAGAAAGAAACTCTCCGCCCTTCAGCGTTCACAAATTTGGCCATCGCAGCCATCACGACTTCTGCCGCACGCCTCCGTCTCACTGAAGCTATGGAAAAAGTCGGCGTGGAAAACATGATTTATTGTGGTAAGCCTTTACTAAATTTCTCTAATGACAACACTTTTTTTCAGACACTGATTCCCTAATCTTTAAGCAAAAGAAAGGAGAAGATCCACTAAAAGACCTGAAAGGAGAGCAATTGGGCTCACTAGTTAGCGAAATTCCCGAAGGAAGTGAGCTGGTAGAGGTCATAACTATGGCTCCTAAAGTATATGCCCTCAAGATCAAGAAAGCTGATGGAACTTTCACCTACTGCGTGAAAGCCAAAGGAATGACACTCAACAGTGGAAACTCAAAGAAAATCACATTCGACACTATGAAAAAGAGCGTAAGTTATATCTAAAATGTCTATAGAAACTAATTTTTTTTTCAGATGAAAGAATTCATTGAATATGGTGTAACCGATGCTTTAGAGGGAGAGATGCTGACATTCAAGAGAGGCGAACACGCTCTAGATGGCTTATGGACATGCGTAGTGAAGAAGAGACTCAGCCCACGAATGGATAAAGGGCACTACGTGGAGGGAGTTGTGGCTCCATTCGGACAACTACAGAGCAATGTGCATCTAATTGATGATTATCCTTTTTAATTTACCCTATTTTATTGTAATTTACTCTATTTTTTCTGATTTACTCTATTTTTTCTAAGACGGGTCTTCTTAATAAATGTAAACAACTGAAAAAGTCTTAAAAACCCCAAAACCCAAAATAAGAACAGCAAAAAGCTCCGGACTTCGAATCGTCACGGTGAGTGATGATGAGAAGGGCGGTATGAAAAGGCGGCGCTCTTACTCCACCTCCCTTGTTGCGAGGTGTCGTTTTCGCTGGGTCGGTGTGTGTGTCTTTGAAGTAGGGGGGTGGGTCTTTGTGTGCGCGGCGGGT
Organism: Caenorhabditis latens; assembly: GCA_002259235.3. Classification (NCBI taxonomy): domain Eukaryota; kingdom Metazoa; phylum Nematoda; class Chromadorea; order Rhabditida; family Rhabditidae; genus Caenorhabditis; species Caenorhabditis latens. Next base: position 1,619,808 of record CM056093.1, read on the forward strand.
CTTTGTGCAGAAACCACATGTGGTGCGGGTCAACGGAAATCTGACTCTGATTTATTATTGAGAAAAGTATATGCAAAGTATCAAAACACAATTCAAGCACAATTCAAACACAATTAGCACAATCTTTGCACAATCTTTGCACAATTCAAGCACAATTCAAACACAATTCAAACACAGTTAGCACAATCTTTGCACAATCTTTGCACAATTCAAGCACAATTCAAACACAATTAGCACAATCTTTGCACAATTCAAACACAATCTTTACATGAAAAATTATACAGAAATCATTGAATCAGAATTGATCCAGCTAGCAAAAGAAATTGGATACCCTTCCCATTTGACCAGACTCTGTTTTTTTCCTCTGTGTGTCCTAGTATCCAACACCTTCTCAATCCTATAGACAGCACTTGGATCGTATGTGCACTTGGTCAGTTCTCGAGTATAGAAAACACCTTCAATTTCTTCACCGTTTGTATCTACCAAATTGTAAACTACGGGCTTTCCTCTAATCACTTTGCTAACTACATAGACTTCGGTGGTCCATCCTTGTTCATATCCTTTGTCAAAAGTTCCTCGCTTGGCCGAAATTCGGACATGGTCTCCAACATTGAACTTGATGCGGCCTGTCACTGATATATCGGGAAGAGGTATTATGAAGTCTCCATTTTTCACATCTACAGGTCTCTTGCCTATTCCTCGATTCACAGAATTGTTGATGCCTTTCACTACCTTTTGTAGCACATTAATATATTTGTAGTCATATTTTTGAGTCATATACTTGGCCAACCGCGTCTTTAAGGTTCGATTCGCCCTCTCCACTACTGCACATTTCAAATCACTTTTCGGGGAAATGTGGGTGACGCCATTTTCTTTGAAAAGCTTTGACACCTCACTATTGTAAAACTCTTTTCCCTCATCAGAGTACACACTCATCGGAGATGTCCCCATCTCTTGGAAGACTTGAGAAAGAGCTTCTGCCACCTCTTTACCACTCTTTGACTTGAGAGTCTTCACAAAAAGACGCCTGGAGTAAATGTCAATGATGGTGAGAAGAAACGTGACGTCATCATTGCTCTCCTTGTATTTCGACATGTCGGCTAAATCAATTTGCAAATCTGTGAATAGTCCAGCCGCATTAGTCTTCAATCGAGGGAAACGTTTTTGTGTTGGTCTGTGAAGGGTGAAGGACTCTACATCTTCCAGCACTTTTTCGACTTCATCATATTTCAGGGACTTGAAACGGGGTTTTAGATAGTTGTGAATATTTGTAACAGAAGTGAAAGCACATGGGTGTTTTGGGTTTGTCCACGCATCTTTGATAGCAGCTTTAGCCCTGGAAGAAACCATTTGAATGAAGAAAAATCATTGTAAATACCTACTTTTATACAAACTTCCAGAGTTTGCAATAAATTCGTGATCCTGGAGGAGCTCTTACACCTCGACCTGTTCTTCTTTTTGGTTTTTCTGGCTCAGTCTTTCTCGCAACTCCATAATTGATATTTTTCCTCGTCACATCATCGAATATTGCCGGTTCGCCACTCCTTTTAGTAGCTATTCTGTAGGCTCCAGATGTATGTTGTTTAGGCCTATTCTGAGATGGAAGGCTCTCTATCATTGGTTTTTTACGCTTCGAACCCCTGTTTTCAATTATTTCCTTCTTCACAGATTTGATTGTCTTCATATTGTCTGCAGTTTCTTTCTTTATATTTTCAATTTTGATCAATTCTCTTTTTATTGGTTTTCTATCGGGGGCCTCCTGCTTGATATTTTCTGGTTTTATGAGTTCTTTTTTAATGTCCACAGGCTCCTTTCTGACTGGCTCAGTTTTAATTTCTTTCTTGACAAGTTCTGTCTTGACTTCTGTTTTAACAGGTTCAACTTTAATTTCCCTCTTGACTTCTTTCTTCACAGCTTTTTGTATTTCTTTCTTCATTTCATTCTTTTTACCAAGCCATTTGTCTTCTTTCATTTCGCGCTTCTTTGTCTCCATTCTATTTTCCCCCTTCACCACCCTTTTTACCGGGTCTCCCTTTGTCTTTGGGGGTTTCATGTCTTCAGCTTCCATTGGTTCAGGCTTAGGTTCCAGCTTTGGTTCTAGTTTGGGTTCGAGCTTTGGCTCTGGATTGGGTTCTTGCTTTGTCACAATTCTAGATTTAGTCTTGAGCTTCTCTTTCTTTTTCGCCTTCTTTTTCTCTCTCTTTTTCATTTTCTGCACAGGGAGGCCCTTCTCTTCCACATCTTTAGGTACATCCATTGGTTCCGGAAGGGGTTCATAACTTTCTGGTTGCACCGGGGAATGATTTATTTGATGGAACTGTGCTGGAGCAACTGCTACTGGCTGACTCACAGGAGAAGCCTCTGGATGAGTCATCTGTGAAATCGGAAGAGATGGGAATGTTGGAGGTGGTTGAAATGTGGCTGGGGCCATTGGGACAGGTGTTGAGCGAGGGGCGTTTGCCATGTGGAGTTCAAAGTTTTCACGAATAATGTTGAGCATATCATCATTGACTATAGGGAGATTCATATGTTGACGAATTTTGTATAGGACATCTTGATAGAATCGGCACTTTGCAACAGCATCAAGGTTGGGGTCATTGAGGATTTTCTCTAGAAAGCGTTTACCAGATTCGATGGAGCCACCTTCGTCATAGGGTATCATATGATATTTGCGAACAAGCCTAGCCATTACTTGAGCTTTGTGGCCACTAGAGCGGGGATAATGAATGAAGAAATCTGTGATTTAGTGAGCTTAAATAGCATTTTTCTTGCCGTCTCCACATTATTTGAACCAGAAAGAGCAAGGAGTTTTGAATGAATCGGTCGAAGTATTGAAAGCTCTTTACTACTGAGTGGAATATTTCGAGAGTTGAGAATATTGTAGACGATTTCCACAAGAATATTGACTTGTTTGCTAGTAGCATTCCGGAGAGCGGCTTGATTATTTTTCATGACTTTGTATAGGAAATCATGATGCAAAATGAGTTTAGCAGCCATTTTATTATGAAAATGACTCAAAAAGTAACCCTTTTATACAGGCTCGTACGAAATTGGATACTCATCAACAAAATTTGACAGAATTCGCATGCAGGGAGGAGAGTGCGGGTCGTTATTTATGAGCATAGCCTGGTAGGGTTTTGACATTATGTCTTGGTATGCTTGGTGTGCTCCCCTCCAACTTGTACCAAATTGTTGAACGAGCAAGTTTTTGATTTGTGCCGCGTCAGAAAGACTCCGCATCAAAATGATGTATGTGCTATTGTTGCGGGTCACCGGTGGCAATGCGAATGCAGATTGAACCAAATTGAAGACGGCACAATTATAATGATGGGCATAGACGGTGAAAAGAGTATTTAAGAGGTTGAGAGAATCCTTGGATCTGGCAAAATCTGTCATTAGGTCATCGCATACCACAATATTTTTCTGATTTTTATATTCTTTGAGTAGTTCAATATCAGGTAAGCCTTCAAAAACTCTCAAATTCGGGAGATGATATGGTATACTGGGAGTTTTTACACCACAAAACCAGAATATATTTGATATTGGTTCTTCGAATGTTTTTGAGTGATTTTCAATTATTTTCCTGAGTAGTGTAGTTTTACCGCTCTGCGTAGCACCAATTATTGTGGTTTGAGAAGGGAATCGGAATCGAAAGCCAGGGTTCAGTGATTTTGACGACGAGTTAGACGATTGAATAGGAAAAGACATGGGCAGATTGCTACCAAGATTGAAATTGTAGCAATAAAATTAATCGTAAATGTGGGGGCAGAAACTGGTAGTGAAGTGGTGGTGTTAGAGAAGATCATTTTGAGTTCCGAGTGATGTTTTTATAGCCTTTTATACTTTTTCAGAGCAAAAGATGGATGACTTCTACGTGACGCTTCCCTCCAACGTTCCAAACCCACCCTTTCCAAACACTTCGAGTCGCTATGTCACCAGACTACCTGAAGTTCTTCAATTGCGTAAAGACAAATGGATGGTTGCGCTAACAGATTTGGTGTATCCTCATAGTTTTGTGAATGTGGGAAAACCTCTACATTATTGGATCCATTTCAAAACGGGTAGACAACCAATTCGAATTACATTTCCATCAGCTCATTATTTGAACTTGGAGCAAATACTTCTTACTCTCAACACTAGGAATAGGCCAAAAAGAGGTGCCGAGGAGGAGATTGAAGAAGTCTCGAGATCCAAAAGAGCAGTTTCTGGTGGAAGCGCCTCATCAGGCCCGGTACTAACAGAGGCCCAAAAAGAAATTCTAAGACTCGTTAACGAAAAAGCTGCCAGGGATAAAGCTGCCAAGGATAAAGCTGACAAAGAGAAGGATGACCAGGAGAAAGCTGACCAGGAGAGCGATGCCAAGGAAAAGGTAGATAAAGAGAAGGCTGACAAGGAAAAGGCTGACAAGGAGAAGGCAGACAAGGAGAAGTCAGATAAAGAGAAAGCAGATAAAGAGAAGGCAGATAAAGAGAAGGCAGCTAAAGAAAAAGCTGAGCGGGATAAAGAACTGTTGAAACTTCTTAACGAAAAAGCCGAAAAAGATAGAATTGCTAAAGAAAAGAAAGAAGCTGATGATAGAGCTAAAGAAAATGATGAGAAAGAAAAGCAGGAAAGGGCTGAAAATGAGAAAGCCAAGAAAGAAAAAGCAGAAAGGGATAAGGAATTGTTGAAGCTTCTCAATGACAAGGCTGAAAAGGATAGAATTGCTAAGGAAAAGAAAGAAGCTGATGAAAGAGCTAAAGAGAAAGAAGAGGCCGAGAAGGAGGAAGCGGAGAAGGAAAAGGCTAAGAAAGAAAAAGCAGAGCGGGATAAAGAATTGTTGAAGCTTCTTAATGACAAAGCTGAAAAAGATAGGATTGCTAAAGAAAAGAAAGAAGCTGATGCTCTAGCTAAAAAGAAAGCGGACGAGGACGCACAGGAAAAAGCCGAGGAAGACGCCAAGAAGAAGGCCGAAGCTGACGCAAAGAAGAAAGCTGAACAGGAAAAGGCACGAAAAGACCAACTATTGGCTTTGGTGAATAACGCTCTAGCTGTGAAGGATAATCTCCCCGTATACAAGGATATTCTAGAATCTGTTAAAGATAGACCTGAAGATCCTGCGACATATAGTGAGCTTCTTATTGAATTTGAAAAACTTCGCTCAATTGTCAGTATTGACGGAGCCAATTTCGATGTGACTCCTTACATCAAGTTTTCTGAAGAGTATGGAAGAGTCAAAGTTCAATTTTTGCATTCAGATGTCCTTTTTGTTGAATTTGAAAAGCCCTTCTCCTATTTTCTAGGATTCGACGATACAATTATCAGAAGTAGTGTTTCTGCTCCTCATAAAGTTGATCTTTTTGGTGATGTTAGTGTTATTTACTTGTATTCTGATGTTGTAGAGCCTATAATTGTTGGTAATAAGAAGACTAACCTTCTGTCTGTCATTCCCTGTACAGGTCAGCATGGTTCTGTTGTTTACTACACTGTCCCTAATCCTCGATATGTCCCAATAATTAATAGTACTATTGATAGTATTCGTGTTGAGCTACTAACAGACGGTGGGGATCCAATCCCCTTCAGTTGGGGTACGACTATTGCCGTATTACATTTTAAAAAGTTGAAAATGTGATTTTATTGAATGAAGCTTGTTGATAAATGTTACAAAATTAAATTTGAGCAAAGAGTTCTTCTTGAAGATCTTGAGCCATTTGTTGTTGAGCCATAACTGGAGAATCAATCAAGACCTCAATGTCTGGTTGTCGACGAAGAACGAAACGGGGACTTTTCTTGTTGGTTTCCAAATGCTGTTCTTCCATGGCAGGTAGCACTCCGGGGTTCACAAGATTGACATAACGAGACCAGTTGATATAAGTTTCAGAGTTTATGGCTTGTTGACGATGTTTGAAGTGTTCTTTGAATATGTGTGTAGCACAATCTTCAGTTGATTTGAAGAAATTTCTGCACTCAGGGCATTTACGATGTTTTATACCTTTGATGATCTGGAAAAAAACAGTAAGATATTAACTTTGAAAAACACTTACATTTTCTGCAATTTTCTTGCCGAAGCAAGCGTGAACAATTTGGACCCAGTGGTCCAATAGGATCTGACTGGTGTGAGTCATTGGTCGGAAATAATCTCTGACTGGATGGCTGCTAGATATGTGGTGAGCCAGTCCAACCATCTGAGTATGGTGGTCCAGGCACACGGGGCATGTGTGTGCTTGTTTGTGAAGGCCCCAGTTAGAAATATTATCGAAATCTTTTTGAGTTATGTTAGGTGGAGGTTGGCGAAATCCGTGATGAATGAATTTCCAATGCTCTTCGAGCTGAATAGAATCAGAGGCCATCCAACCACATTCACGACAGTATAGGGAAAGAGACATTGGGAAATACGACCGACTAGTAGAATGAATTTGAATCAAAATGACTTGGGAGGTGGGAGTTTATATTCATAAGAGTCGTAGAGATATGTCCGTATAAAACTGTCGTCAGTTGTCAAATTGTCCAACAGTGTACAGAGGGTTCGAAACGAATAGCCACGAGCCATCATAGCCAGAATGAATATTACGAAACCGCCACAAGTGATTTCGCTGATTCTTTGATTTTTGTAAGTGTTGTGTAGAACTTTTGGAAATGTTTTGAGGTAGCTGATGATGTGATGATTCGGTCTTTCACCCAGAGAACAGAAAAAGTGGCAGGTGCGCTTGGAGTCTACGAAAATGCCTTGCCAGTGTCTTCCTGATTGTTGTTGAGTGTCAGTATTCACAACTAGACAATATTTCTTCTTTTTGGGTTTTGGAAGGTGGACGAGCTCGTCGGCAGAATACACCCCAAGGAACTTGCTTCGGGTGTGTGGATCCTTGGATAGAATATTGTAGATGTCATCAGAAAACATGTATAAATAGCTGTGATTTCATTCGTCTCTACCCCTTTTTATAATGGCTCCAGTACCTGTAGACTTGACTAAAATTAACTATAAGGCTCTGCTCCGGCACAATATACCAGGATCAGGGCCCTTTCTAGGCAAGAGATATCAACGTGGTGGGAATATGAGAGGTGCTGGCCTTGGTGGAATATTGACTGCCGCTCTTGCCTTGATTCCGAGATTTTTGAGTTCAGCAGCTGGTCAACATCTAGTTAGTGCTGGCAAGTCGCTAGCGTCCGAAATAGCTAGTGGGAATAATTTGAAATCTAGTCTGAAAACAGTAGCTAAGCAAAAACTGAAGGAGTTTGGTGGTTCTGGAAGAAAAAGACCTAGGAAAAGTATAAAAGGATCAAGTGTTTCTGTTTTGAAACCCCATTTGGTTGAGTCTCGTAGAAACTTTCTCTAAACATGTTGAGCCGTATTGACCCCAAAAGCCAGGACTTTATCACTGAAGAGCTAGACTTTTCGACTCTACCGGCCACACAATGTGGCATCGTTAACTCTCGTTTTACGTATATTCCTTTGAAAAATCAGCTAACTGAGAACGGTCCTTGGGAGCTTCACTTGACTAACAATAATCTCAGCTACATGAACCCCAAAAAGACTTATATTGTGTTTACTTTTAAAATTACTGATGAGGCTGGTAATCATGTTCAGATGGGTGGGACTCCTGAAGTACTCTATGCGCCAATCAACAATATTGCGCATAGTATAATAAAGTCGTATAGTATGCATATCAATGGTCAGATGGTCTTTCACAATTCAACAAACTATGCCTATCAGAGCTACCTAGAATCGGCCCTAATGCATGGGGAAGAGATCAAGAACTCTACGCTAACAGCTGCCGGGTTCTTTCACGACGAGGTGGTTGGAAATGCTAAAAGTTCTGGATTCCGGAAACGATGTGAAATGGTCTACAAGAAGGGAACTGTTCAAGTCGCTTGCAATATTTCGATTGATTTGATGAATCAGAACAAAGTCTTGATCAATGGATGTGATGTGAAGCTGACTCTTTATCCGAATTCAAGTGAATTTCTTATTGAAGGGCAGAACCTTGGAGCAAATAAGATGAAATTCCATGTCACTGACGTTTTCGCAATGGTGAATGAATTTGATTTGGCTGATGGCCTGTCCAATGAACTCGAGTTGGCTCTGCAAAGTCATAAAAATATTCAATATCCCTTGATTTCACCACAGATTCGAAGTTTCTACATAGAGGCAAACAGACTAGATGCTCCAGCTAATACAATATTCACGTCAAAGATGCCGAGACGCGTCTTCGTAGGTCTCGTGTCTGCTGAAGCCTACAATGGCTCATACGAAACATCGCCCTTCAATTTTCAAAACTTTGATTTGTCCCAAATACACATTGACTATTGTGGACAATCGGTTCCTGGAAGACCATTCAATTTGGATTTTGAGGGTGGAAAATTTGTAGAGCCCTACATCCTCATGCAAGAGGCATTGGGACACGCTCGCACCAATTTCACATCCAATTCCATCAGTAAGGAGATGTTCAGAAGTGGAGGATATACAATTTATGGTTTCGAACTCAGTGTAATTGCGCAGGATCACAATCTTTTCGAGCTCGTGAAACAGACAAATGTCTCAGTTCGTTTGAATTTTGCTAAGAAGACACCTGCCGGTGGGCTATATGCTATAATTTATGGAGAATTCGATAACATTCTGAATATCAACGATCTTCGAGTCCCGGCAGTCAGTACTATTGTCTAATGATCATTAATCATTTTCCTGTTTTCTCTGGGTCTCGAATCCCTAATAGCGTCAGCTGTTTAGGCTCCGCCCACTTTTATAAATAGAGACCTTCCATTCCAAAAGTCGTCATTCTTACCATTTGTCTTGCTGGATGTCGGCGGTTTTTTCCTCTGCTCTCTCCACCAATGCCCCGAAAACCCGTTTCGCCAAGTCGTCAACTCAGACGTCCAAAGCTGCCAAGTCAGCCAATCACCCAACCAATCATTCCTCCTCTTACCAACCAACCAACCAAGCCTCTGGCGGCAAATGGAAGCGATCCATCCATGAAACTGGTATGGATTCTCAACCAGGTGACCGATCTCCAACAAATGGTTCTGAACCACTCGCAAAGGAGCCACGAGTTGGCTCTCCAGAAGATGGCAAAGTATGCAATGGTAGCGAAAGTCGTAAGGTATTTTGTTTCATTTTTCTTGCTTCAATAACTTAATGTTTTCAGAGATATCTTGGAGAAAAGGCAGCAACAATAGAAATGCCAACTGCTGAAGCTGCTGAATTGTGCCCAAAGTTCCTCTACGATGACCGTACTCTGATTATCCACATGTGTCTTCCTTGCCGAATCGCGAGCCGCACTCTTGAAATGCAAATTGTCGATGACGATAACCAACAACTAGGTAAATTTGTAAAAAAATTATGATTTTCATTGTGTTCTTACAGCCGTCAACCTATGCAAAATTTGCCGATCCACGTTCAAATCTCAACTTGGAGTGAAATTCTTCAAGCACGATCTTCCATGTGTCAAGCGCCAACTACTCGATGATGCTGCGAAGAACAAAGTCGACAAGAAGGACCTCAAAAAATTTGTCTTGTAAATTTTCTTGTGAGCAGTGCATTTAATCCTATGTCTTATTTCAAATGTAACCAAATAATCCTGATTTCTTGTCATTTATTCCTTTCTTATTCTTTTAATATTCTATTTTACACTATAATAAATCTGCTCATGAGAAGAGTGTGTTACTTTGTACAATGGCTCATCAGCCAATTATTGTTATCTGAGATTGGAAAAAAACTGAGGAGTTGAAAGGAATAGACTATACTGAGATTTGGGAGTAAGAATACTTTTGAAAACGAAATAATTTGAATTAATTCCTTCAGAAAATACAAAGCAGTGCCACAATATGGAAGCCTGAGTATGCGAAGTTGGAAAAAGTATGTATATTTACTCTTTGAACTTTTGATTTTCACGGCTTTTCACGAAAAAGAGTACATAATTTGGCGCAATCGACATGTCCATCAATAACTTCACCTCGGAGAAGTAATAAATAATACCATTCGCCCCCTCTTACCATCGTATTTTGCCTCGTTTCCCTCATATTTTGCCCCCAGCTTCTACATTACCTTCTTTCTCATATTTCTCTGCGTCTCTTGAATTTACATACTCTTTATTTCAATAAAATAAAACTATAAAATGTTCACGAATTTTTCAAAATAAAGAAGACTTTTCAACTATGGTGTAAAAAGTCTTCTTTTTCTTGAAAATTTCTTCAAATATACAAAAATGGTGTCCTAGAAATGGTGGCCGAGAAATGGTGGCCGAGAAAAATGGTGGCCGAGACATGGTGGCCTAGAAAAACGGTGGCCGAGAAATGGTGTCCGAGAAAAATGGCGGCCTCGGTGTGGCCTCAGTGTAATAGTCGGACCCCGGAAAATATCTTCCAGGGAGCAGGTGCCTCCTTAGTGTGGGTCGACGCGCGCCCCGGAAATTTGCGTACGACAGTTGGCGTGGCCCGCCCCGGAAATTTTCTTTCCAATCTACTTACATGTATGTTTTGATTTCAGATTAGTTGTCATTTTTTTGTTTCTTTTGTTATAGACAAAATATGATCCGCTTTATATATGAGTGGCCACTGTCTAGCATGTTTTTTTTTTTCAATTTCTACTAATTTCAGTTCTAAAGTGTTGATCACCAATCATTGACCCGATTGTACTTACTGACGTTCCCGGTTATCATCTGAACGATGACTTATGTAAATTTGAAGAATAAATCGAGTTGTTTCAAACGATTATGAAAATTTATTGGTTTGCTTCCTTCCGAATGCAATAAAAGAGTGACAAAAAGTGGAAGTGTTCTGTTCAAATAACAATAAAGTACTGCGTATAACTACTGAATATTGAAATATAAAATTTTTCTGATAACTATTGTATCTATCCGTAAGTGTTTGGGAAGCTGAAAAAATATATCAGAAATATACAATTTTTCAGATAAGAGAGTGTAATTTTCATAATTTGTCAATTTGTCTAATTGTGGCCCCAATGCTGAATATATTAAAAAATGAGCTTTCCGGTAAGTGAGTAACTTTCCAATTTACAGTAAGAAGATCACAGGCGTGCTACCAACATTTTTTTCAAGTCGGATGGGGATTTTTGGCTCTCAGCCACGAGATATAGATAATTTGGATTTTTTAAAGTTGTCGTTAGATAAACATGTCATTTCTTCAGGGAAGTTTCTTAGAAAATCTGAAATTTCGGAATCTGCAATAAACTTCATCCTTTTTTAAGGTTACTAAACTAATTCGTGACATGAAAATAGATAACGTACACATGTTTGACAGAAAAGACTTTGCTTTTATAATATTTCATTAAATCGAGTCCTGGCTAGCTAAAGTATATCGGCCCTTTCTCCCATTTTGGCAATCTTGAAAAAAACCAATATCATTCCTCCCCAGTACTTTTTTGTTAAGTACCCAATAAAACAAGTCTCCACACACATACTCCAAAATTATTACTCCATCAAAGTCGCGAAAACGAAACCAATCCTCCTCTCAAAAAGAATTGCGAAAAGTGAGAAATGTGACGGCCGTTAAAAAGAGAACGAAAATTTTTCGTTTTGCCCCCTCTCCGCCGTCGTCCACCCCAACAGTATTCATTTCATCACACTGGAAAAGGAAAAAGAGAAAAGGAGAAAAGAGAGAGGGGCATTATTTCGCACATTATAAAAAAAAAGACCGTTCATGGTTATATGCCTGGCGGTGGTGGTCGGTGGCCTCTGGAGAATATTTTTTGTTATTTACTAGGCACGCTTCCTACAACCGCGCTCTACCGAAACCAAAAAAAAATGTGTTTCAAGGGCATTTCGGTGGAGCGCAGTTGCAAGATCTTGGCAACTTACCTCTACCCTTGTCAGAATAAAAGAGCGTTTTCCGTGAAATTCCAAATTTAACGATTCCAAACCACGCAAAGTGAACACAATAGACATCTATCATCATTTTATTGCCTTTTATATATATATTCCGCACTTTTCACTTTCGTCCTCTCAGCGGGCTACCACTGATAATGTTTTCCTTTAATCGGTCAGTATCATCACTTGCTTCTTTTCTCTTTGTCTGTCTGTTCAGCATCAAGGAAGAAATGATGGCCTAGCTTTTTGTGGCCTAGAAACTCAGTGAGCTATTTTCGCTATGTCTGGGTGTCGGTGTGTCCAAACAAGCCTATTTAGTCGTGGCCTAACTTTTTCAAAGCGTGGCCTGGGAATTGACAATGTGAGGTGTGTGGTCTGTACCCTCTCCTTGATTTCTCATTTTTTTGACGTGGCCTAACATTTCAAAGCGTGGCCTAGAAAATCAAACCGAAAGAATGGCAGTTTTAGAATGTTTAAGACATACTTTTTGTCTCTGTGTGTCCGCGTGTCCACAGCATGCCAAAAACATTCAGTCGAAGTTTCTGGAATAGTTTTTTGAACATTTTCTAAATAATAGGTCTAAATATGTCACAGGATTTATTGGAATGAGAAAGCGCGCTCTACTGATAAACAAGACTATTAGAGGTAGGTATGTTGGTACGGCCAACCTAATCCACATTACGTCGTTAAAACCCCTTTAGGAAAAAACTAGTCTCTCGCCGGTCCTTCCAATCCCAAAAAAGTCTAGATTCCATCATGACTAATCTCAAAAAAAGTTCATTTTTACCCAAGTTTTTCGAAAAAAATACATACATAATCAAACCACTATACCCCATCCTATTAAAAATTTCTTTTAAAAGAAGCTCCGCCCACTTTTCTGTTCCGTTAAACCGTTCACAGACAGCCACACAGAAAACCAACCATTCTCGACCGCCCCGCGTTTCTCACATTTTCACGTTTTCAGTGTTCTTTTATTTTATTTTTGAGATGCATACATTTCACTGAAATGATTTCAGAGATGTCTCTCGACAGGGGAACCAGAAATGTGGTCAGACTGTCCATATCATTTATGCTGCTCTTTTTTGCGTATATGAGTCAAGAATTCATCCAGGAGCCATTGATTGAGGCGGAGCACAGAAGGACTGGGCTGATTGATCCGCATGCTGGGTATCATAGGTAAGAGAGGGGGGGGATTTACTCCGTAAATCGACACCTAGGGTACTGTAGTCACGTCAGCAGGGCTAGACGTGAATGCATAACTTTCCTGAGATAAGAAAATTGGTACAATTATTTGTATGACAATTCGAGTCAAGGTGCCGAAGGATAATCTATGACAGGCTTATACATTGTCACCTTATCCTATGTTTTATCAAAAAAAATTGTACTGATTAATAGCCTAACATAGTTGTCCCTGTCTCATGACCACTTGAACTGTGATCAGCACACAGTGTTAAAAAATTTGCATAATCCTTATTACACGGAACACCCCAACCACCACCACATATCAAGTAGGTCTAGACCTCAGACTCAACAATTTCAGTTTTGCCATCCTCTACTTCTTCTTTACCATCGCATGTCTTCTCATTGCCCCAATCGTGGAAACTATCACTGCCAAATGGTCAATGGTCATTGGATTCATGGCTTACTTTATATTCCAGGCTGGGTTTATCTGGTTGAATAGTGCATATTTGTATGTGACTTCGGCCGTTTTGGGAGTTGGGGCGTCGTGTGAGTTTTTGGGATAAGGGATATACTAATCCCTACAATAATTTCAGTCTTGTGGGTCGGTCAGGGAAAGTACCTAACGGAAAACTGCACAGGGAAGACTATCGAAAGGAACACGGCGCTTACTTGGCTCATTTTCAAATTTTCGTGAGTTTTACCAACAAGATCCACCCGGGATAATAGTAAACACATAAGATTAAAATTCCTTGTCCGGAAGTCGGAAGCGATTTTCCTTATCGAGGTCTCCAAAGTCGGAATTCCATGCAATTCTGGTATATACTTATGGTCGCTGGACGACGTAGCCTGACCAAATCTGACACAAGTTTTTTTGTGATGTTTGTAGTTTTGCTTACTTCTATATTACTCGGCCTGGCGAACTCCGGTAATCATTCCTTTCAGACTGCTCGGCGGTGGAATCTTCCTCTTCTTCATGTTCCAAAACCAAACCATGACCGAGCTAGTGGCCACTGGAGGGGTAATAGCCACCCCCCCACGCCCCTTCTCTTTAAATCCATGACCCAATTTCAGTACAAAATATTCGTCTACATCTTCTGCTCCATCACCTTCCTGGGATGTCTCAACACCGTATTCCTCCCGGTTTCAGCATATCTACCAGAGAAAAAAGAAAAGGAGACTTTGGCGCAGACTTTGAGTGGGTGGCCTAGAATTTTCAGTTTTGAAGTGTTAGGCCATTTGAATTTTCAGGTGCCACCTTCAAAATAATGCGACAACCTCCAATGCTTTTGCTCTCCTTCATCTTCCTATATACCGGATTCTCCAGATCTTTTTGGATAGGTACTATACATGGCCTAGGAAACTCCTAGTCCTTCATTCCAGCCATCTACCCAACATGCATAAAATTCACTACCCAACTTGGTGAGAACACCTCGAAACTCCTTGCCATCAGTTGCATTGCCACTGGAATCGGACAGATCTTGGCTGGTGGAATCTTCTCGATTATCGGAAAACGTGCGAGAATTATCGGGAAGGATTGGATATGTGTGATTGCTTGTTGCATTCATTTGGGCATTTTCGTGGCGATTTTCTTGTTCTTCCCCTCAGATGCACCACTTCATCCGACCGATAAGATTGGTTATTTTCAGCCGAGGTTAGTTTTTCTCCCATTGACGCAAGCAGGTGTCACAACAACTTGCGTCAATTAGTGATCAAACATTTTGCTTTGAAAAATTTAGGAAAAGAGTACAGGGGTAGGTGGAGAGCCGAGGGATAAAGTGATGTCAGTTGCGTGATAGGCTCTGCTAGAGAAGAAATTTGAAAGGAAGTGGACGGGTTTCTGGAACGGAGAAACCTGGAAGGAGAAGAAATACAGTAATCCAAGGAAGCTGCAGGGGTTTGCAAACGCGCTTTAATGAAATTTGCGAAATATTTTACTTGGTAGCACAATAAGGTCAAGGGTTTCATATCTGCTGTGAGAATTAGCTAAATTTGAGCTGGAACTGAGTTATAGTCTAAATCCGGAAAAGCTACTGTAGGCTGCTATCGTTTGTAGTAAACGCGCTCTGATGAAATGTGTCCGGAAGCACGGTGACGTCCAGGAATGAAACGGTCTGCAAGTAGCCAAACATCGAAACAAACATTTTGAGAAGAACTAGGCGACAGCTTGAAACGAAAAGCTTATTAGTCGTTTTATGGATATTTTATCTATTTTTCAAGAAAAATCGTAAATCGGACAATTTAGTTTCCGATGTTGCTTACTGTCATCACAGCCACAGTGAGCCAATACTGTAGCTGCTATGATCCTTAATTCCTTCATCATTTCTGTGCTTTGTTCACCTGCATGTCACTTCCTTGTATGTTCTCTCAGAATTGTACAGCAAACCTATGTCTTTTGATTAACTTTTTGAAAATGCACACGCACGACCTGTGCATATCATGGGATAAAGGAGGAACTGATTAGTTAGTGAACTTTTAAAGGGATCAAAAGATAAGAAGATGTGATCAAATATCAAACAACAATATAGGTAGGTAGTTAATGACACCAAAAACTGAAAACTCACAGACAGTCTTAGTAAGAGGTGCTAATGGCCGCGTTGTTTCAGAATGTATGACTACAATAACCAAAACTCGAAGAAACAAAATTTCAGTGTCCACGTGGCAATCGTCTGCTCAGGTCTCCTCGGTTTTGGAGATGCTATAATTCAGACTCAAGTCTACTCATATCTATGTGATGGGTACTCCGAGGAGTCGTCTCATGCATTTGCGCTCTTCAAGTTTTATAGTGTAAGTTTCAGATTCCGTCGTGGTATCAGAAGATCAAAATATCATAAAATGGGTTATTTCTGTACGACGTTTATTGGGCATAGTATCTCCAGAAAGCCCTAAATTCGATCTATGAATCCAACAAATAGTTGAGCGACCTAGTGAAAAATGCTCAAAGTTTTTCACTGAAAAGTCGCAAAATGCATAACCGATGATCTGTCGATGTGAAATAACTCGTCCCTTTTACCTACCGTATCTCTCCAAGGACCGCCCGTACAAAAAAGGTGTCAACTACAAAAATGGACATCTAGTCAAAAGCTATAAAATGAATGCAAATTCCGACCTTTGCGTAGTTTTGTTAACCCTTTTTTGCCACAGTTGTCTGATGAATCCGGGAAAACCATAGTTGTGACTTGTTGTCTCGGAAACTAAGTTATACCGTTTTTCCGTAATTTTGAGCTTATTCTGAATCATAGAAAATCCTAGTTTAGCCAGGACCTTGACAACTATGAGGGAAACCTTACTTTCCAAATTTTACCAAGTCCGGCCACACCTTTCCTATGACCGAGTTGGTGCAGAGCCGATAAAAACCCGATAAATCAGCTAGTTTCGGGAAAAACTCGGCCAGTGGTCGTATTAGGGCGAATTTTCTGAAAATCGGACAGAGTAACTATAAAACCAAGATTAGGGTTGAGCGGAATTCCGTCTTCAGGGTTCCACCTTCCGCTTTCTCAAATTTCAAATCCTCAAAGCGGGGAAAAAATTCTTCAAATCGTCAAAATTTCCAGTTTTCCAAATCCCCGCTTCAAATCGTCTCTTATTCTAGGCCATCTCCTCCACAATCGCCTTCTTCATCTCCAAATACTTCACTCTGACCGGTCATCTCGTCCTCCATGGCTCTTTCGCCATTCTGTCCGCCATCACCGCCGTCATCGCCCAAAAAATGTATTTCCACAAAACGCAACATTTCTTTCAAGGTTGCGACGTCACTCGGATTCAGATTCAGAATCCAAATTCTTGCTTTTTTTGCAGAAAACACCTCAAAAATCCATCCGATGATATCATCCGAGCCAATTAAGATACAAATCACTGATAACGGATCGACGATTAGCAACATGCCCTCTTTCCCGGTGAAAGGGAAAGAGGCTAATTAGCTTAATTAACTATTGTAATTTATATTGACGTCATAATATTCCCCTCTATGTAACTCCTCCCCTTTTCCTTCTCCGGGTCAATAAAAACCACTTTTTCCATGTTTATATTGCGTGTCACATAAAAAGTGGGCGGAGCCCGATTCAGGAGAAGAAGACGAAGAAGGCCAAGTCAGTGGTTGTGCGCCCCTTCTCTCCCCTTCCATTTCTTTACAGGAAACGCGCCAAAGGCGCGCCAGAGAAGTTCGAACCCTTGAACTATTTATCCGGTTCATCGTGTACCAAATCCCATTTTGTTTATTTGTTTCAAATTACTTTTTTTCGCAAAACACATTTTGCGACCAATTCCATTTTTGCAGGGGTACTTATGTATGTGAGAACATGTTTGATCTCATTTTGGAATTTTGAATTGTGAGAAGAACGAAATTTTTGAAAATTCTCTGCGGTTTTTAGGTTTTTGTATTTTAAGTGTGTGAACACGTTAAGCTAGTGCGCTCTATTGATAGGGGGTTACGGTAGTGTCCAAGCTATGGTTATGATATCTATGCTTTTCAGCCATTTCCAGAGCGAAACTCAATTTAAAACCCAATTTTTCCCAATTTTTTTTCCAAATTTTCCAAATTTCTAATATTAAAACATTCAAAACGCATATATCTCAGTTCAGTAAAGCGTTCTGCAGAATAGGATTACATATTCGGAATCAGCGTGTTAAGAAGTACCTTTGGAACATTCCCTAGATAGTTAATTGCCTGCTAATTAAGTATCAATTAACCGTTAATTTTATCACAAAATTCCGCTCCATGAAAACGTACATTTCCCAAAACTTTGCTATCACACATACAGAATGTTATGAAAGCATCGCTCTGACTGTTTGTTGCACTTAAAAAAACAGAGAGAGAAAAAAGCCAGACACCCCCCTAACAAAACATTTTTCCTTCCATCGCTATTGTGTCTTCTATTTCTCTTTTCTTTCTCTTTTCTTTTAGAAGTTTCCGTTTCAAACCAATAGTTCAAAGTCTACTCTTTTTCGTATATATACCCTTATCGTAAATCGACACAGGTCAACCAACATGCGCCAAATGTCGGAAGAAACCATCAACGTGCTCCGGGTCTCCATCTCGATGATGATTCTCTTTACTGCTGTTCTCAGTCATGAATTCCTTATGGAACCTCTTCTCCATGGACTCGCTCAAGGCGGAATCGGTGGGATTCAGAATCGGGATGGGTATATGATACTGTGTATTATGTACTTCTTCAACTCGGCCAGTTGCTTCTTTGCTCCGTATCTTGTGGCTAAGCTTACGGGAAAGTATGCAATGGTGCTTGGGATGGTGTCAGTGCTTTGTTGTCAGGTGAGATATACATAATGTCTGATATGTACATCATTAGAAAGCTGAGAACCCGCTGATTTCAAAAGTAGATTATTATTTTCAAAATAAAGACCGCGTCTTCATGTTTTGAGAGTTTCAGTCCGGCTCCCAAACGGATTCCGCACATTTTCACATGGCCTAAGGTTATAAATAGCAAGTGGTCAAAAAATTTGAACCTAGTTTTTTCTAGTACTAAGGACCGGCGTAGCTTGTACTTTCACTCCAAACTCAAGGTCGAGAACCCAAAAATGTACCAAAATGAAGTTCACGAAGAGCTCTGTCCGTTTTTTTTTACCAGTTATGCATTTTTTGCATTCAAGCTTGACGCACGGTAAATTAACTTACTTGGAGTATGTTAATGACATAGAAGGCGCTGGCATATGTACCTATGAAAACTCAAGAACCGTTACATCTCCACCAAATTTCGCTGGAAAATGATTACGTGATGACGTATTCTGATGGTTTCTTTTCTTTTTTTAGTATTTCTAACCCATTCTGTGGCAGGTTAAAGTATACCAGGGGGGATAACTTTTTGCAATATCTGGGTTTTGGTATATATCTTATCTTATAACGCTTAGGACGCTTAGGACGCTTAGGACGAGAAATTAGAATAGTGTGAACTGAATGGTTTCGCGACTGTAAAATTTTTGATTCTTACCATCAGCAAGGTTTTCAATTACCTATTCTAGTTCAAAACTTCAAACTGACCCAAAATAGAAACGTGGCAGTTTCGAAACCTTCCGGTATCAGCAGCCCATAATACTATGTCCAAATTTCAGGCCTCCTTCGTCTACCCCCATCGTATCCCTATCATAGCTACCTCGGTGTTAGTGGGTGTCGGCACCACTTGTAAGTCCCCATATTACATAAGTCCAACAAAAACCACCGAGTTTCAGTCCTATGGGTCGGTCAGGGCCAGTACATTTCTGACAACGTATCCGACGGAAACCGTGAGAAGAACACATCTCTGCAATGGGCGCTATTCAAGATGAGCCTAATCTACGGAGGACTTTTCTTCTTCTTCTACTTTCAAAACGCCTCTTTGGAGACTATTGTGGCAAATGGGCAGGTGAGAGGGACCCCCTGGTGATCGGAGCATCGTACCAGATATTTTGTAGGTACCTGCTTTCATCTGTGTCTTCATGGCTTGCACCATAATCTCCCTTGTCAACACGTGCTTCCTCACGCAAAGTGAAATGACGAAGAATCGCGTGTCACAAGCGTTTTTTCAGGTTTCTAGTATGTTTAATGGGGTTAAGATCTGAAAATTATGAGATTTTTTTTGCAGAAAACTGCCTAAAACTTCTGAAAACTCAACGGATGGTGTTTATGGGGCTCTTCTTCTTCTACACTGGATTTGTGCGCTCGTTTTGGATTTGTGAGTTTTTTTCTGTAAATGCGCTCTAATGTAAAGTCTTCCGATTTTTCGGGGATAACAAAAAAGCGAATCAGAAGACACGCGACGCGACCGCGACGTCTCCGAATCCTCGAAATTTGTACCCAAAGTAGTTGTGTATGCACTACATTTTACGAAAATTTGGATTTTTTCCATTTTTAGTCCGAGAATTTCAATATGAATCAGAAGAGTCCAAAAGGTAGAATGTGTCGCAAGATTGCAGGGACCTTCCTGAGGCGCTGCGGTCGCGTCGCGTGCTTTTCAATAGTAGTGTAAAGTTGGCAGGGTGCTATAAGGCGCCGCCCACAGGGAGTTTTCGAAATATCCGGGATTTTCGAAAAGAATAACTCGAAACTCCACCGACCATCGGAATTTCCCGGAATCCTCAAAAATTTTAGTTACACACATCCCTAGGACCACAACGAAAAGTTTCAAATTTCCGGCGAGCCGCGTTGCGTGCGCGTTGCGGTTTTTATTGAAAGATACCACCAAGAAATGTTGAATTTGAATCTTGCAACCGCTGTACGACGGAGCACGTTTACGCGACCTTACGCTTTGCACCGCTGCGGGAAAGCGGAAAGCATAAAAAAGAAAATTTTCCGGCGGAAAGCGGAATTCCGCTCCACCCTGATGCAGAGGCCCAAAATTCCCTCTTCATGTTCCAGCCATCTTCCCCGCGTGCATCAAATTCACCTCCCGCCTCTCCACCAACACCACCACTCTCCTCACAATGGGTATGATTGTAACTGGAAGTGGACAGGTCCTAGGCTCCGCCCTTGTTGCTTTGGTCGGTGACCGAGTTCGGAAACTCGGCCAGCACATTCTTATCCTCTCGGCCCTCACCCTTCATATCACTTTGTTTATGGTTATCGCTCTATCCTTCCCTAATGACGCACCATTGGGACATACCGATGAATCTGGACCGGTTTTTCAGGCTGAGTAGGTGTGTCTGTGTGCCCGTATGTCCTATGTAACTATTTTCAGTGTGATTATGGCTATGACCATCTCATTCCTGCTTGGTTTCGGTGACGCCGTACTGCAAACCCAAATCTACTCATACATCGCAAAGTACTACCAGAAAGAGAGTGGCACTGTATTCTCAATTTTTCGTTTTGCAAGTGTAAGTCATCGGGGGCTGCAAGTGCGCTCTACGGATAACTTTTCCAGGGAATCGCTTCCACTATCATGTTCTTCGGCGCCCAGTACTTCCTTTTGGTGCATCACTTAACACTTCTCACTGTCAGCGCCTGTATTGCGGGATTTTCGATTTTGGCATTCCATAAGGCTATCAAGAAACAGTATCAAGATAGTGAGCTTTTTCAGATTATCTTTTTAAGATTTTTATTTTTATTTTCCAGAAACCGCTGTCGTCGTTGTGTCTGTCGCGCCATGGAAGCCGAGAGCTGTCTCACCGATTTCGCCGGTTCGGGAATGAATTATTTTTTCTTTTTTTTTTGTATACCTCATTAATTCTACCGCATTTTAAATTATTTACTTAGTCAACCAATTCGTTCGCGGCGAGACCCATTTTCTGTACTTTTTTGAAATAGTTGTTTTTCCCTCGATTTTTTCGTTGTCACAATCAAATAAATTATTTATTGAGATAAACGCATTTTTAAACAGAATATATAATTCAAACGACATGAAAAACGACTTTTAAATGCTCTGTACAGTAACCCAAAAATGATTTAATGCTCATTTTTAATTTTCCCACAGTTTCTTTGTTGAAAAATCATTTGTTAAGCATTTAAAATACATTTTTAACAAAAAAAATGAACGAAACACTTCAATTTTTACACAAATACAGGTTTAAAATTAAGAAAACAAATAAAAAAATGAATATTAAAAAAAATTATTGCATGCGCCTTTAAATTTTCGCTACAGTAACCCAAAAATCATTTCTTGCTCACTTTAAATTTTCCCCCAGTATTGAGCAATTTTCAACTAAAATCCCGATTTTTCACCTAAAAATCGAGTAGAAAATGTCGAAATTTCTGAAAATTCACGACGACTCGTTGACTCCAATGTATATTCATAAGCTGGCGATGAGATATATGCTTGAAGAGGTAAAACTGAATTTTTTTTTTGAAAAATTCAAATTTTTTCAAAATTTTCAGTGTCATGGAGATCTCAGCGCTTTCAACAAGTACCCTCAGGGCAGCTCGAAAGGAAAAGAGGAGTATATTGTGAAGGCGTTGATTGATAGAGCTGGAAATACGCTCAGTTAGTATTCAAAAAATTCGAAAAAAATTTTTTTTTTCGAAAATTAAAAAAATTAATTCAGGAATGTACGGAACCGCCCGTGAATTCGCTGAGAATCTGGAAATCTACGGAAATTTCACAGGGAGTCATGTGTTTTTCAATGCAGCTGATGAGCCGTATCAGGTAAAAATTGGAAGAAAAAGCTGGCTGAATTTATTTTTTTTCCGCTTTTTTATGCAAAATTTCTCCTTAAAAGTCAGAAAATTGTTCGTAAATACCTGAAATTTCGAATTCGAATTTTCGCTCCGCCCACTTTTGCAAATTGGCGCATAACGTAGTTGCTGTGACACGGTTCGATACAATGCGGTGCCATTGCAAGTAAGTTATGCGGCAAATTGCAAAAATGGGCGGAGCGAAAAAATTTTGGCAAAGAAGTGAAAATTAGGTGAAAATGTTGACAGCAAATCCGCAAAATTCTTGTGGCCGAACTTTTTCTGTTTGGTTTTCTAGGCCGGCGGTCTTAACTTGACACTTCAAACCGCTGGCCTAGAAACCCAAACCCAAAAAGTTCGGCCACCTGAATTTTGCGCATTTTCTCATTATTTTCACCTGATTTTCACTTTTTTCGCAAATTTTTTTCGCTCCGCCCACTTTCGCAATTTGCCGCATAACGTACTTGCCATGACATCGCACGATGTTTTTGCGGTGTCATTTATGCGGCAACTTGCAAAAGTGGGCGGAGCGAAAAAATTTTCGAAAAAAAGTGAAAATTAGGTGAAAATAATGAGAAAATGCGCAAAATCATGGTGGCCGAACTTTTTGGGTTTGGGTTTCTAGGCCGGCGGTCTTGAGCCCGCTGGCCTAGAAACCGAAAAAGTTCGGCCACCATATCCTCTATATTCCAGACGTCTCCAATCATCTACCGCAGTCTCCACGGAAACCATGAATACATCTACAAATCGGATATTTCCGTTATTCTCCACAATATCATTAATCAAATCAACCCAAATTTTCCATTCGAAGCGGTCTCCATTATCGATTTCTCTCTGAAATCACTGGAAGAGAAAGTCACGGATAACATGGAATTCGTGCGATTCGATGAGAAGATTTTCGAGGAAATTGAGAAGGAATTGAGAGAAGAGATCGAAAAGAACACTATGAGACGTCCAGAAACAGACAATTTGATTCAGGAAATGTCTGGAATGACTTTTGAGAAATGTCTGGAAAAAGTGAAATCTGTGGCTCCAGAGGGGACGTGGGGTCAACAGAGAGACCGTCGTATCCAAACGGTTTTCACCAATTCTTGCAAAGAGTTTCCACGTGGAATGCATCATCTTCCGATGTCTTTGATCTACTTTGCATGTGATCCAGTCATCAAAGCTATCGGAAATGTTCGCCAGAATCATCTGGGATTTCTCCGTCTTCGGGATAAGAAGGCGGCGGTTACCGTGAGATTGTTTGAGGATGAACATAATGGAGAGAGATTCGTGATGAAGGATGAGCTTGACGATACATTGTATACAATTGGGGAGGGGGAGATTCATGTGATTTTGACGATGAGTGAAGAGGAGGTGTATCAGAAGTTAGGGCATCGCAATGTTGAGGTGAATATGATGCAGCGGTGTGGGGGACGGAAATCGGAACCTTTTTCCGCCGGAAAATGATCAATTTTTCGTTGGAAATTTCCGATTTCCGGCATTAGTATTTGAAAAGAGCATACTTGCAAACCGGGCCTGCCCGTAACTCGCCTCAAACTCAATATTATGATCTGAAAAATATACCAAAATGTAGATCTCGACGAGTTCTATCTCCATGACCTACTACGGGCCTGATGGCTATTCGTTAATTTGCCGCGGGCCGGGCTAGAATGGTTTTTTTGGCACTTTTTTCCGGCCCGCGGCACAATAACGAACAGCCATCCTGCCCGTATTAGGTCACGGACACAGAACTCGTCGAGATCTATATTTTGGTATATTTATCAGCTCATAATATTCATTTTAACGCGAGTTACGGGCCGGTCCGGTTTGCAAGTATGGAAATAAGAAAGCATTTTCGAAATTTCCGGAAAAGTTACGAAAAAGGTTACTGTAGTTGCCGTCAAATATGACGCATTGTCCGCAAACACCGCCACGCCAGAATGCAGACGCCACGTGTTTCAATTTAAATTTCAAAAGTGGATTTCACAATTTTACACAAGGAATTGAGCTAAAAAAAACTCTGAAATCATTAGAAACTGTGATTTCAAACAAAAAATCTAGAGACATGGAGACTTCACCCACTGATTCCTTCTATTCCAGTTCATCCTCCACCCGATTCGTCGTGCCAAACATCGAGCAGTCCCCATCAGAGGCCCCGGTGCCTCCGGTCCCAATAATTTCTTCATTCTCGCCATCGACGCGTTCTTCGAACTCTCCAAAAGTGTGATCACTGGATCCAAGTTCTTCCAGAATCATGATTTTCGAAGATTCGCGGTAATTATGGAGGAAGTCGATTCGATTCTCAAACCGAATTGTGTAAGTTAGGCCTCGACCCCGCTGGTCCCAATAATAACCCCAATATCGGCCACCCATTTTTCTTTCAGGAAAAACCATATTTCATCATCATCCAGGCGATTGATGTGATTAAGAGAACGTTGTTCTTTGGCGACTTCCTTTTCAAGAAAAACGTTCCATTGAAGGAGATCCGCAATGCGAAATCCGATGGATTCACTGTACAAAACCTGAAAAACGAGCTGAAACACCTTGGGCTCACTGATACATTTCCGGAGATCCAGGAGCATGCAGAAGCGGTTTATGAGAAAATCGATAATGTCAAAAAGGAGAAATTTCTGAGAACCTGTGACTTGATTGATGCGGTGGAGAGTTGTCAGACGATTTGTGTGCTCAATAGAATTCCGAATCTCAAAAAATTCGTTCACAATCAGAAAGGATGCGGGAGAGTTGCGGGATTGAAGTGTGAGAAGTGTGAAGAGGAGAAAAAGAAGACGTCAGAGATTCAGAATTCTATGAAGAATCTGAAAATCGAGAGTTCCGATGACATGGATTGTCACATCTGCTCTACTCAAATCAAGACATCTGATGTTGTCACGAAATGTCCATTGTGCAAGAGAAGATTCCATTCGAATGTAATTTTCTCTATTTTCCTATTACTTTTTTATAATAAATACTTTCAGTGCACACTCAAATGGCTCAAAGACCACAAACAGTGCCCAGCATGCGAAAAAGACTTCCC
Source organism: Caenorhabditis latens (assembly GCA_002259235.3). NCBI lineage: Eukaryota > Metazoa > Nematoda > Chromadorea > Rhabditida > Rhabditidae > Caenorhabditis > Caenorhabditis latens. The sequence continues at coordinate 1,644,901 of CM056093.1, forward strand.
AGGAATTTAATCGATTTTTTCAATTTTTGTTAACTTTTTCTGTTATTTTTGAAACTGTTGTTGTTAAAATGTTGATTTTTGTCTTGTTTTTATTAAATTTTATCGAAATTCGGTTAGAAAACCGCTATTTTCAGTTATTTTTTCCTTTTTCCATCAAAAAAACGTGGCAGGTTACTGTATTTGTCGTAGAGTTTAACGCATTGTCCGCAAACACCGTCACGTCAGATTGCGGAGTTTTCGAATTTTTTTCCCGTTTTTTGATGAAAAACTGAGATTTTTCAGCGTTTCTTGTTGAAAAATACGTTTTTAAGTCGATTTAGTAAGAAAAGTTGGAAAACCGTTGCAAAAACTCGGATTTTCATTTAAATATCCCCGTTTTCTATAGATTTTTTCAAAAAATAGAGTTTTTCTTATCAACCTTGTCATTTTTTTTTCAATTTTTAAATCGAAAAATGAAAAATTCGGTGTGAAAACCGCTCTTTTCAGTCTTTTTTCCTATTTTCCACTAAAAAACGTGGCAGGTTACTGTAATTGTCGTCACATATGACGCATTGTACGCAAAACACCGTCACGTCAGATTGCGGAGTTTTTCAATTTTTCTCCTGTTTTTCACATTAAAAAAATCAGTTTTTCAGCGAAAAAATGTCGAAATTCCTAAAAATCCCTGATAACGCGTTGACTCCAATGTGTTTACACAAGGAATCGCTGTTTTATATGCTTAGCGAGGTAGGAAATCACAGTTTTTTCGGTGAAAAACTGAGAAAAATAGTTTCAGCATGCTGAAAGTCTGAAAAGTTTCAATAATTACCCACTCGGGAATGCCAAAGGAAAAGAAGAAGAGATTATTGGGTTGTTGATGCAAAAAGAACGAGGGCTCCGTGAGTTTTGGGGAGAAAAAATTTAATTTTGCAAAAAAAATTTTTTTTAATTTCCAGATATGTACTACGGATCGATTGCAGAGTTCACAGAGAATTTAAAAATTTACCATCATTTCACTGGAAGTCACAAGTATTTCGGAACTGACGATGAGCCGTATCAAGTGAATTTTCGAAAAAAAAAAATTTCGAAAATTTTTTTCCAGAAATCTCCAATAATCTATCGAAATCTGAAAAACGAGGAGTACATCTGCAAGTCGGACATCTTTCCGATTCTCCAGAATATGACGATTCGATTGAATCCGAAAATTCCATTCGTAACTTTCTCGATTATTTCGTATTTTCTGAAAACTCAGGAGGAGAAAATCAGTGAGAAATTGGAATTTGTGAGATTTGATGCGAGATATTTGGAGGAGATGGAGAAGGAGTTGAGACAAGAAATGAAGAAGAATCTGTTCTCTGTTAGTGGAAAATTGGGTTTTTACTTGAAAAAATACGACTGATTTTTGTGGAAAAATGAGTTTTTCTGAATAGAATCGCTTAAAAATCAATAATTTGCAGTTTCCTCTTGTCATGATGGTCGAATAGTATCGATTTTTAGTGAATTTCTAAAAAATTACTATTTCGGCACAGTTCTTACAACTGCGCTCCACCGCAAAAAAACCAGAGAGTATCAGTGAGAGACGCAGAGTTTTTTCTCGCGCCGACACAGATTTTCACCATTTTTGACCTATTTTCGCTATCTTTCAAGCTTTTTTTTGTAAATTGTTATGAAAAACAGCGAGAATCGGTTAAAAACTGTGAAAATCTGCGTCTCTCATCGCCGATACTCTCTCGTTTGCGATGGGGCGCAGTTGTAATGGGCTGCTATTATTTTGACACATTTTCACAACTGCGCTCCACCGAAATGCCCTTGAAAAATGTCTCTTTTTCTCTGAGTCTCTCAATTTCGCACACTATTTTCTTCGGTTTCGGTAGAGCGCGGTTTTAAGAAACACGTCGTGGTAATAGTCCAAATTTCGAGCCGATGTGTGTCCTCAAGACTGAAACAACCTGAAAATTTAGAAAAACACGAAAATTACAGAAATTTTGAATAAAAACCACTGAAAATCTTGAAAAATACGGAAAATTTTTGAGTTTTTGCAGATTTTTTTGGGTCATTTCAGTCCAAATTTTAAATTTTCCAGAAATTTACATAGAAATCGATGACATCGACCATTTTTAAAGTCAAAAAACCAGATTTTTGATATCTATCCGGCACACCACGTAACTCGCTCCAAAATGAATATTACAAGTTCATAAATATACCAAATTGTAGATCTCAGCGAGTTCTATGTCTCTGTATAACGGCGGCCGGCTCAGGATGCATTATTGTACCACAAGTTAGAGTACAGTGCCAAAAAACGCGAATATCTGAAAAAATGGCCCTATAGCCCGGCCTGTTTCATATTAAAGACTTAGAACTCGTCGAGATCTACATTTTGGTATATTTTTCAGCTCATAATATCGATTTTTAAGCAATCCCAGTTGACAAATATGCAATTTTTCAATTTTCCAGCCCCAACAAACGGGAAAATTGCTTCGAGAGATGTCATCACTCACATTCGATGAATGTTTCGAAAAGATGAAAAAGTCGAATCCGATCGTGTGGACAGTGTTAAGACATGACAGAATTCAGAGTTATCTCCAATCGAAATGCCGTTATTATCCTCAGGGACAACATTCCGCATGTGTGTCGGATGTCCATATCAAGTCCACTCAAGTCATTAAATCACTACAGAATGTTATGAAGAGACGACCGGAAGTTTTTGGACCCCTGAAAACCACCAAGACGAAGAATCCAGTGATTGTGCGACTTTTTGAGGATGGAGACCAGAAATTTGTGATAAAATCGGAGGTTTTGGAGGCGATTGACCCGAATTTCAAGGATAAAATGGATATTTTGGAGACGATGGATATGGAGCAAGTAGAGAAGATGATGGGCGGTGCAAAGAATATTGAGGTAGGAGCAAACGCGCTCTAGCGAAATTGGGAAAACAAATGAAATCTCAGTGGAGCGCTGTTGCAAAAAAAGTGAAATTCATCGGAAATAGGTCGATTTAGTCGTGAAAATAGGGATTTTTTGCTTAAAAATCAATTTTCAACCGGAAAAACCGACAAAAATAGGATTTTCTGAGAAAAACTCAAGTTTTAGTCGAAAAATGTTCGAAATTTCTAATTTTTTTTAGGGTTTTCTGCTTACAAGATGGTTTCTGGCGTCGCAATCGAAAATTTTTCATTTTTATCACTATTTTTGAATGAAAGACTCAATTTTGGTTGAAAAGTCTTCTGAAAATTGAATTTTTGGCTTCAAAAATCATTTTTAAGCGACGAAAACTGGAAATCAATCAAAAAATCGCTTTTTTTTCCAACAAAAATGGACTTTTTTGTGTCAAACGCACAAAAAATAGCTTTTTTCCTCGAATTATTCAAGTTTTAATCAAAAAATGTTCGAGATTTCTTATTTTTCGAAAAAAATTTCACTTCCATGATCATTTTTCAATAAAAAACTATTCTGAAATGTGAAAAATGTTTGTAAATTTGAAGTTTTCATGGTTTTTTTTCAATCTAAAACGAAAAAATGTTCTTTTTATCACTACTTTTGGATAAAAGACTCAATTTTCTTCGAAAAATCCTCTGAAAATAGGATTTTTCTGATCGAATTTCAGCATTTTTTTTGTCGATTTTCCCTTATTTCAGTACCTCCTCCACCCGATCCACCGTGCGAAACACCGAGCTGTTCCCATCGAAAGCCCCGGTTTGGGAGATGATTTCTGTGTTCTCGCCGTCGACACGCTATTCGAATTCTTGAAAAGACTCATTCTCAGTCTGAAGGTGTTTCAGAGCAAGAAATTCGATAGATTTCTGAGAATTTTCAGCAGTTTTGAGCAGTATTTCCTTTGGGATACGGTAAAAATTACTGATTTTTTGAAATAAATTATTGATTTTTATTCAGAATCGTCCATATTTCCTCAAAACCAGTCTGGTGGACACAATGCAAATGTTGATAATGGATATCATTGAGAATGATGAGAGAATTGAGGAAAAATGCGTTCGATCGGTGAAGAAATTCGAGGGATTTACAGTGGAAGATCTGAAAAATGAGCTGAAATTCCTTGGGCTCACTGAGACATTCCCGGAGATCCAGGAGCACGCAGAAGTGGTTTTTGAGCATGTGGATAGTGTCAAAAAGGAGGAATATCTGAGAACTTGTGATCTGTTTGACGCCGTGGAGCAATGTCAGATGATTTGTGTGGTTCAGAGACTTCCAAATTATAAGAAATTCCTTCACAATCAGAGAGGATGCGGGCGGATTCCAGGATTGAGATGTGAGGATTGTGAGGGGATTCGGAAGACGACGGAGAATCTGGAACCCGAAAGCTTGGTCCTGAAGAATCCGCTTGAAGAGGAGATTCAGAATCCTCTACAGAATCTCGAAATCGCCAGCTCGGTCGCCACGAACCCACCGGAGGATGCATCCAAGTGTGAAGAGATTCAGAATCTTGTGAAGAATCAGGAAAGCTCCGTTCCCACGAATCCGCTGGAAGAAGAGATTCAGAATCCCCTCACTCCAGACGCCCCCGAGATGATTCAGAAAGAAGAAGAGGAGATTCAGAATCCTATGAAAAAACTGGAAATCGCCATCTCTGTCCCCAAAAATCCGCTTAAAGAGGAGATTCAGAAGCCGTCGGAGATTCAGAAAATCGATCGGCCCACACAAACTGGTCCACAAGTCTGCGAATCATGTCTAGAAACCTCTGAACACCTCAACAAAGCAAAGAAAAGACTGGAAATCCTTCAGAATCTTGTTGGAAAACTGAGAAAAGACAACTGGATTCTCGAGGAATCTGAAGTCAAGAAGACCGAGGAGTTGAATAAAGAGAAGGAGAAGAATCAGGAGCTCCAGAAGGAAATTCTGAAGTTGACTGGAGAAAATGAGGCGAATCGGAGAGTTATTCAGCAGTTTATGAATCGAATCACTGCGATTACAAATTATGAAGATTTTGAAGAGCCGCCCTTAGTAGTCGACTGTCTCATCTGCTCTAATCGGATTAAGACGGTTGAGGAATACGCGAGATGTCCGTTGTGCAACCGAAGATTCCATTCGATTGTAATACTTTCCTCTTTGATTTTTCTAATTGAAAATATTTTCAGTGTGCATACAAATGGCTCGAAAACCACACGAAATGCCCGGCGTGCAAGGGAGTTTTCCCGTGATTTAATTGTTGTTCTTGTTATTTCTGTTATTGTTACTTTTCAAGTTGTTGAGTTTGTTTTATCGATTTTGATTAAAAATCCATTGTTTTTTTGTCGCAATTTCCGCGAAAATTGGTTGAAAACCGCTCTATTTGTTTGTTTTTTGTCTCATTTTTCACAACTTTATTCCAGAAAATGTCGAAATTTCTGGAGACAAACGACGATTTTCCGACTCCTGCATGCCTTTTCAGAGAGTGTAATAATTATGTACTGGAAGAGGTAAGCTGGCCGAACTTTTAGTTTCCGTATCTCTAGGTCATAATAGCCGAGAGCATTTCCAATACAACTGCGGCTCATCGCAAACGACAAAGTATCAGCGAGAGACGGAGAGTTTTTTCCCACTCAAACTCAAGTTTTTTTCAGTTTTTGACTTATTTTCGCAATTTTCATGCGTTTTTTGATAAATTATAAAGAAAAACGGCGAAAATAGGTCAAAAGCTGTGAAAATCAGTTTCGGTGCGAGAAGAAAGCTCTGCGTCTCAAAAGTTTAGCCAGTTCTGGCCACTTTGAAAAATTGGGCATTTTCCGGGCTGAAAAGTCTCGTTTTGAAAATTTTTGGGACTTTTGACTATTATCACAGAATTCGGGATTTTTTTCTGTGTTTTCACACCCAAAATCACTGTCATTTCTTCAGAACCGAGAGTGTCTCGATGTGATTTGCCGCTTTCCATTCGGTTCTTGCAAGGGGAAAGAGAAAAGATTGATTGAGATGGCTATGGAGAATCCAAGTCTAAAACTGAGTGAGTGATTCAAAATCCTGTGAAAATCCTCTAGAAACCAGTCGATTTTCAGGAATGTACGGATCGTCCAGCGAATTTCTGGAGAATCTGAAAATTTATCGAAATTTCTCCGGAAATTCCGTGTTTTTTGACACGAATGATGAGCCGTTTCATGTGAGAAGCCATTTAATTTTCACATTTTGAAAGTCTCTGATTTTCAGACGACTCCAATGATCTATCGAAGCTTGAAAAACGAGAGATACATCTGCAAATCGGATCTCTTCCCCATTATTCAAAATATGATAACTCGAAATGATTCGTGTTTGGAATCCACGTCGATTGTCGCATTTTTTCTGAGAAATTTGGAGGAAAATCTCGAAAATCCGGATGAAATGGTGCGATTCGATGGGAATTTGCTTGAGGAGATTTATAAAGAACTAAAAAATGGAGCAGAAATACGTTTCGAGAAGGTACGTATTGTGGGAGCAATCGCGCCCCATTGAAAAAGCCTTTCAAAAGTGGCGGAGCTACTTCGTTTAAGAACTGCACGAGTCAGAGCTGTACCGTTTGGTGCACTTTCGATACCAAACTGATTCGTTGTAAAACTGATGCATCGTAGAACCGTTTGTCAACTAGAGCGCGTTTGCATTGCACGTTTGCATTGAGTGTGCAATGCAAACGCGCTCTAGTTGACAAACGGTTCTACGATGCATCAGTTTTACAACGAATCAGTTTGGTATCGAAAGTGCACCTACCGTTTAAGAACTCGTTTAGCAATGGAGCGCGTTCGCATTAACAACTGAAATTGGAATCTTCAACAGGTTTTCTGTTGTTTTTCGACGTTAAAATTGGAATTTTCTGGACAAATGCGCTCTATTGCGAACCGAGTTGTGAAACGGTATAGTTCTTTTAGGCGCAATTCTTAAGCGAAGTAGCACCAAAGTGGCAGATCAAGCTGCGTATCAAACAGCCATGGCGACGCAGCGAATCCCTAAAAATGCTCAAAATGGTAGTGGCCGCAGTTTGTTCTGTTTGGGTTTCTAGGCCAGCAGATTCAAGCGGGAACTGAACTTTTAAGATGAAGGCACGTTGATTCAATCTTAACCTATGCAAACGCGCTTTGTTGAGACTACATTTTAGTAATATTATTTGACGCCTAAATTGAAAATTTTAAATATTTTTTGTTTTTTCAAAAAATTGGCCTTTCTCGATTATATTTCTCCTTAAAACTATTTCTTGTCAAAGTTTTTCAGTTTGAACAAAAAAATTTAGGTAAGCGATTTTTCTCAAAAGAGCGCGTTTGCATAGGTTCACTTTGAATTATCGTGTGAAGGCGACCACCAGGGATGTGCGTATGGAGGCGTTTTGGGCGCTGAAAGATTTTTAAGTGGGCGAAAATGCGACGAGAGTGCGTCTGCGTCTCTCCATTTCGCACACTCTTTCTCGTCGCATTTTCAGATTTCCGCTGGAAATGCGAGGCGCTCAACGCCACCCGGGCACATACCTGGCGACCACTACCACTTTTGAGCGTTTTTCGGGAGCTTTTCAAAGTTTGTACACGTTTCGAAGCAATTTGGTGGCCTCGAATTTCAACAAAAACACATTTTTTCAGTCATTCGAACTATCCAGAGAGCTCTTCACCCTCAACTCCTCTCAAATCATTGAAAAGTTCAAAGCGTTGGCCCCGGAGATCTGGAATGACGAAAATAGTCTCCGCCTCAAATTTCTGGTCGAAAACGCATTCCACAACAACTTGACAGCATTGCCTCGATGTTATCTTGGCAATAATTACTCTACCGCTTGGTCTGCAATCGCATCGATTCGAAAACTAATCGATAATCGACCGGAACTGTTCATACGATCTGTTAAAACTGTGAGAATGTTTGAGGATGGAGATCAAAAGTTTGTGATGAAGGTGGAACTTTCTGAGGCGACTGGCGACGATTCTCTGAAATCCGATGACGAGATACACGTGTTGCACACAATGAATATGCAAGAAGTGATGAGAAATTATGGAAATTTGAATATTGAGGTTTACTTTTTTTGAAAAAAAAACTTTTTAATAGGATTATACTCGAAAAACTCTCAAAATCTGGGATGTGCGTATGGACGCGCTTTGGGCGATGAAAGAATTCAAAGTGGGCGAAAATGCGACGAGAGACTCTCTCGTCGCATTTTCGAATTTCGGCTATTAGTAGGACACGCGTTTTACAACCGCGCTCTACCAAAACCGAAGACGATTGCGTGCGAAATTAAGAGACTCAGAGAAAAAGAGACATTTTTAAAGGGGTTTCGGTGGAGCGCAGTTGTAAGAACCGTGCCGAACTAATAGAAATGCGAGGCGCTCAACGCCACCCGGGCACATATCTGCTGAAAACCTCGAATTTTCATCAGGAATAGTGCTGGTGGCCGAACGTTTTCTTATGGGTTTCTAGGCCAGCGGTCTCAAGACTTTTCAAGTTTGAAATTTTGAATTTTTTTGAATTTTTCAGTTCATCCGCTGCCCAATCCTGAGAGCCAAACACCGTGCTGTTCCTATCAGAAAATTGGGCTCCGTACGCCCAATCGATTTCTATGTTCTCGCCGTCGACGCGTTTTTCGAACTCTTCAAAAGTATCATTCTTGGCGCGAAAGTTTTTCAGAAGATCGAGAATTTCGAGGAGTTTTCCACAAGTTTTCGTGAAATTGAAAGCGATTTTAAGACGGATTGTGTGAGTTCAATATGAGTTGTTGATTCAAGACATTATTGAATTGTTTCCAGAAAACTCCATATTTCATCAGACATTCAAAGATTGAACATCTGAAGCTAAAGATGAAATTCTCTTTGTCTCGCCCAGCAAAAGAAGTCAGAAATGCAAAGAAGGATGGATTCACTGTGGAGAATCTGAAAAATGAGCTGAAACACTTGGGGCTCGTTGACACGTTTCCGGAGATTCAGGAGCATGCAGAATTGGTTCATAAGCATGTGGATAGTGTCAAAAAGGAGAAATTTCTGAGAACTTGTGACTTGTTCGATGCAGTGGAGCAATGTCAACTGATTTGTGTGCTCAATAGAATTCCAAGTGTAATATATTCGATTTGTTTCATTGTTAATTTATATAATTTCAGCTCAAGAAGTTCCTTCACAATCAAAAAGGATGTGGTAGGGTACTTGGATACAAGTGTGGGAATTGTAAGAAGGAGAAGGATTATCAGAAGACGTCGGATATCCAGAATTCTATGATGAAGCTGAAAATCAAGAGCTCAAATGAATCGATGTTGAATCAACTTTCACAACCTGCTCTCTCTGCTCCGAAATACTGTGAAAAGTGCTCAGAATCTTCAAAAACTCTCACTGAAACTCAAAATAAACTTAAAATAAGTCAAGATCAGTTGAAGGAGATGCAACAGAAGATAACAAATACAGAGAAAGCGCTGAGTGATTCGAAGAAAGAACACGAGAAAATAATGGAATCTGAAGCCAAAAAGACGGAGGAATTGGCTGAAATGAAGGAGGAATTGAGTAAAGAGATGGAGATGACTCAGGAGAAAGAAGAGAAGATTCTGAAGACGTCAACGGAAAATGAGGAATTCCAAAAGACAATTCTCAAGTTGACAGCTGAAAATGAGGCGAATGAGAAAGTGATTCAGAAGTTACTCGAGAGAATTACCGATTTATCAACTAGCAATGAAATCGATGAGAAAACTAACGAAGAATTGACTCCAACTGCTTCTGTCACCTCTAGAAATGCTCCTCTCGTTATCGATTGTCTCATTTGTTCCAGTCAAATCAAGTCGGGACAAGAAGTCATCAGATGTCCATTGTGCAAACGAAGATTCCATTCTAATGTAATATTTTCATAATTTTTAGTTTATTTTCCTTATTTTCTTATTTTCAGTGTGCATTCAAATGGCGCAAAGACCACACTCAGTGCCCGGCGTGCAATGGAGATCTCCCTGGACTTTAATTTTGATTTTTTGTTATTTTTGTTATAATTGTCTTTGTTAATTTGGTATTTGTTTTATCCTTTCTGTTGAAAAATCCATACGGAAGCATTGACTGCGAACACCATCACGCCGAAATTCATGATTTCTGAATTTTCTTGTTATGCTGTTAATTGTTGTTCTATACTTTTTGATCGAAATTTATAAAAATTAAAATAATAATAACTTCCAACGGAATTTGATTAAAAACCTCTTTTTTCGGTTTAAATTGCATCATTTAAATAAGAAAACGTGGCTGGTTACTGTAGTTGTCGTCAAATCTGACGCATTCCGCAAACACTATCACGTCAAATTGCGGACGCCACGTGTTTTTGCATTTTTTCAGAGATTTTTTTCACTTTTTTGACATAATTCGCTCTGAAAATCGAGTATTTTTTGCAAAAATTCTTACCAGAAACTGACAGAAAATGGAATTAATACCAGAATTCAAAAATTTACAATTTTCCAGCTATAAATGTCGAGCTTTCTGGAGTTTCCTGATGTCGCTTTGACTCCGATGTGTCTTCATAAAGAGGCGGTGATTTACATGATTGAAGAGGTGAATTATTGCTATAAATGTATCTTTATAATTGGAAAATTATTGCAGTTAGGATTGGGTCTCCTGTCGTTCAATCGTTATCCAGAGGGAAGTTCCAAAGGAAAAGAGGAAAAATTGATGCAATTATTGATTGAGAGCGGAGGTTTTAAGCTTCGTGAGTGGCTGAAAAATGAAAAATTTTACATTTTTTGATTGCAGGAATGTACGGATCCGCTCACGAGTTGTGGGAGAATCTCAAAATTTTCAGAAATTTCTCGCAGAGCCATCGATTCTTCAACACGGACGATGAGCCGTATCAAACGACTCCAATCGTCTATCGAAATTCGAAAAATGAAGAATTCATTTGCAAATCGGATATTTTCGCGATTCTTCAGAATATCACGCTTCGAATTGAGCAGAAACTTCCATTCGAAGTCATTTCGATTGTTGCGTATTTTCTGAAAACGCAAGAGGAGAAACTGAATGGAAAAATGGAATTCGTGCGATTCAATACGAAAGTTTTGAAAAAAATTGAGAAGGAATTGAGACAAGAGATCGGAAAGAATACTGTGGTACGTGTTCTGGGTCTCCACCACGTTTTGACACCAGACAGATTGATACTCGATTCAAACAAATGTGCACTATTTTATCACATTTTTTAAAGAAAATTGTCATCAAAATACCGTAAAAACTGTGTTTAAAGGAGGACTGAAGTCATATTTCCCGGCTCAAAATGAGCCTAGATGGAAGAGTTTTCCCACACGAATGTCTTCCGCCGTGTAGTCCTCTCGGACAAAATTATTTCTAAAATTTCTCGTTTTCTTGCTTTTTTCAACGAAATTTCGTTTTTTTTTTCATTTTATATCGTAAAAACGAAGGAAAATCAGGAAATTTCGTTGAAAAACGCAAAAAAAACGAGAAATCGAGAAATAAAAAGCAATAATTTTGTCCGAGAGGACTACACGGGGGCGAAAAATCGCGTGGGAAAACTCTTCCACGAAAGCTCAATTTGAGCCGGGAAAACGGGAATTTAGGGCGTTTAGAGCAATTTTTAGCATATTCTCCAATGATGAAACAAATATGACTTCTGTCCTCCTTTACAGATTTGTGTCAAAAATCAGGCCGGCCCGCCGGGCCGAGTGAGCCCCGGATTCAAAAATTGGTACTCATTTTTTTTACAAAATTTTCTGAAATTTTTTCGAAAATTCAGCGTAAAAGTGCTTAAATTATCATACGCATTCACCTTTTGATTGAATTTTGAGTTTTTATTCAAAAACTACTCTTTTTTCAAAAAATTTTTTCAAAAATTCGAAATTTTTTCAAAAAATGTTTCCGAGATTTTTCCTGATTTTGGCCCGGCCCGTGACAACTCTGCTCCGTTAAACTTTTTTTTTTGAAATTTTTTTTTGCTTCCAAAACGTTTCACGGAGCTTATCGGTGAGCATGGTTCCATTCTTTATTTTACTATTCACAGACCAATGAATGCAAACGACTTGCATTGGAAATGGGATTGATCGGAGTCGAAAGATCATTCGAAAAGATGAAATCCCTGAATCCGACAATTTGGAATCAGTTGAGAGAACTACGTATCCGCGGTCTAGTCGCTCCGTTATTGGAGGCGTTTCCGTTGGCGACACGTGGAATGGCTCTGGCAACTATTCATATTTCATCGGATAAAATTATTAGATCACTTCGAACTGTGATCGAAAAGAGACCGGAGTTGTTTCAGCGTTCTGATTCGAAAAAGGAGAAGAATAATGTTCCGATGAGAGTTCGATTGTTTGAGGATGGAAATCTGAAGTTTGTGATGAAAGATGATGTTGAAACTGATGAGAATTCAAAGGACGAAGATCGCCATCTTTTGTTTACGATGAGTGTGGAGGAAGTAATTGAGAAATATGGAGAAGAACATGTTGAGGTAAATATTAGCACGACACGCTTCTTACAACCGCGCCCCACCCCAAACGAGAGAGTATCGGCGAGAGAGACGCAGAGTGTTAAAGTTTTTGACCTATTTTCGCTATTTTTCATCATAATTTATCGAAAAAACCATAGAAAACAGCGAAAATATGTCAAAATCGGTGAAAAACTCTGCCACGGCGTCGCCAAAACGACGGTGGCCGCGAAAATTGCAAAAGTTCGGCCACCAGCTGTTAAGCACAGGAAGTTTCGTACTTTTTCCCCTCGCGATTTCTCAAAAAGTTATTAGTCAAAGAAAGATTTTCAAGCATAAATATATAGATTAAAACACGAGGAATCTAAAAATATCAAAAGTTACAAGGGTTACCGATTCCGTTTTTGCGCTGTTGCTTCGAGAAAAGAAGCCATTTTTCAGCGTCGAACTGAAAATGCGTTCAGAATTGATCAACGATATCTTGAAAAATTATTAGTCAAAATTGTTAAAATTTATATTAATTTGTAGTTGAAAACATGCTAAATCCAAAAATGTGAAAAATTTAATAGGCTGCCGATCTCGTTTTCGAGATATGGCCGTAACAATCATACCTGTTTCTCAGTGATTTCTACTAAACAGTGCAAATAGTCAGAGTATTAAAAAATGTATTATAAACAATCCGGAAAGCTGGAAACTAGTATATTTATTGATTATGTCTCGATTAATCAATATTTTGCAAAAAACTATATTTTTCGAGTTTCGTTTTCGTGATTCCGGCTCGAATTTTTCAGCGAAATTTCGAAATCGCAACAAAATTACGTATTTTCAATGACGAATTTCTCAAAAAGTTATTAGTCCAGATTGCATTTTTTGGTGTTAAATGAAAGATAAAAATACGGTGATTCTAAATTCCTAAAAATATTTAGGGGTTGCCGAGTTCAAATTTGCGCTAGAGCCCAACCAAGAAGTGCAACTTTTTAGTGCTGTAACCGACAGTTTTTACTCAAAAAAATCACGTCCGTGACATGAAACTGACTGAATGAGATATTTTATGTTTAATTAGACTGTTTCATGTGTATTTATTGCGTTTTGCGACTCCAGTTCCGACAAATTCGGTTAATAGGCAAAAATTCGGCAGAAGAAGCCATTCGATGAAGTTGAATTCTTTTGAAAACTGATTTCTCGGTGCCTCTTTTGTCGAGCTTAATGAAATTTGACCGGGAGAAAGAAAAAAGAGTGCTCTACGTTTTGGTTTTAAAATTATAGGTTTTTTATAGCTTTGTTTTTGAGTTTCTATGAAAAATCTCTGAAAAATTCAACAAAATTGTTGCGCGGCTGTAACACGAAAACCGTTTTTTGCAAATATCGGCTCAAATGTTAAAAAAAGCTCTTGTATATAGATTTTTGAAAACTTCTAACACGTTTGGGCAGAAAAAAATACTCAAAACTGTCTGTATTCTTGAGATATCAGTTGTTGAATGCACAAATCGCTAAATGCTCATTTCCCTGTTTGCTGTGATTTTTTCACAATTTTTTTTTCATCAAAAATTCAAAATTAGTGTTTTCAACATTTCTAGTGGAGTTTTTCTTCAAATTTCATCCGAATTTCCGAGATCGACAAGCTTTTCGATACTTGAAATAATAGTTTTTCGGGTTACTGTACTTTTCGCTGCGTACCTCGGCTGAGTATCTATCGCACGATTTTTCTAGTCCCTCGTCGTTTTGGCGACGCCGTGTCTGCGTCTCTCTCGCCGATACTCTCTCGTTTGCGGTGTAAGACGGGGTGGGCTGCTAATAGAGGTCTTGTCGTTTTGGGATTGCCGTGTGAGTTTTAGGTTTCCTACGGAAATCGACTGAAAAACGGTTCAAAAACCAAAAAATTTTATCATTTTTACATTTTTCTGTAGCGCAGTAACATAAACAGTGATTTACCGTTGAAAATTAGCACAAAATGTTCACCGTCTGGCTGCGAAAATAGCGAAACACAATCAATTTTCTCTTTTTCCAGTTCCTCCCCTACCCAATCCGTCGCGCCAAACATCGAGCTGTCCCCATCAAAGGCGCTGGTTTCTTCAAAGATCACAACGAATTCTATGTTCTTGCTATGGACGCATTCTTCGAATTGCTCGGAAAATTGATTTTCGGTCTGAAACTGTTCCAAAATGTGGAATTTAGGGATTTTTTGGAGATGTTTGCTGGATTCGAATCGCAATTCAAACCGGATTGGGACAAGCCATATTTCATTAATCTCAAAATGATTACAGTGTTGAAGGACATGATGGGAAATGTGATGACAAAGACAGTGGAGAAGAAAGAAATTAGGAATGCGAAAACGGATGGATTCAGTCTTCAGAATCTGAAAAATGAGCTGAAATTCCTTGGGCTCACTGAGACATTCCCTGAAATCGAGGACTATGCGGAAGTGGTTTTTGAGCACGTGGATAGTGTCAAAAAGGAGAAATTTTTGAGAACTTGTGATTTGTTTGATGCTGTGGAGCACTGTCAGCTGATTTGTGTGCTCCAAAGACTTCCGAATTATAAGAAATTTCTTCACAACCAGAAAGGATGCGGGAGGATTCCAGGATTGAAGTGTAACCAATGTGAGGAGATTCCGAAGCTCTTGAGAAATCTGAAGCCATCAAGTGACTTCATTCCGAAATCCGTATCACAATTGGAGCAGGAATTGGAGGAGAAAACGGAAGAAAATCGGAAATTTCATGAGGAAATCCTCAAATTGAATGCTGAAAATGAGGCGAATAAGAGATTGATTCAACTGCTGATCGATAAATTGTCTGGAAAATAATTTCTTGTTTTTACTTTTTGTTAAATCTGAAAATCGCTTGATTTGTTGTTTTAAACTGTTATTTTAATGCTGTTAATTGTTGTCCCATACGTTTTAATCAAATTTTATAAAAATTCAACTAATATTCCCCTCTAATTGCCACGAAATTTGGTTTGAAAACCACTAAAAATTGCATCATTTCGAAAGAAAACGTGGCAGGATACTGTAGCTGTCGTCAAATAAAATGCATTGTCCGCAAACACCATCACGTCAGATTGCGGCCGCCACGTGTTTTTTTTTCGCATTTTTCGAGACCGTACCGAACGGGGAGAAACGAGCGAGTGAGAGAAACGAAAGCGGGAGAAACGAAACCGGGAGAAATGGCGGGGCGGCGTTGTTTGGGATGTAAATGTGATGAAATTGTGCATGAAGCTATAAGTAACGTTCCTAAATGTTGTCAGATGAAAAATGACAAAAAAGCGGTCATCAAAAAAATATGAGTTGAAAGTGGTAAATGCCACTGTCTTTGTTAGAACGTTTGTGTCACATGAAATGTGTGAATTTAACTTCTAAATTAATATTCTTAAACATTGCGCACAGTTTTTGCACATGTACATCCTAAAAAACGCCGCGCCGCCATTTCTCCCGGTTTCGTTTCTCTCCGTTTCGTTTCTCCCGGTTTCGTTTCTCCCGCTTTCGTTTCTCTCACTCGCTCGTTTCTCCCCGTTCGGTACGGTCTCCATTTTTCAGCGAAAATCAGTCATTTTTCAGTAGAAAAATGTCGAATTATCTGGATATTCCGGACGTCGCGTTGACTCCAAAGTGTCTGCATAAAGAGGCAATGGCTTATATGCTGGAAAAGGTTGAAAATCTGAAAATTTTTCGTTAAAATTGAAAAGAAAAAATTAATTTTCAGCATAAATCATCAAGCCGAATGTCTGTCAAAACGTATCCGAGTAGAAGTTTCAAAGAAATGAAAGAAGAAGAATATATTCAGATTCTGAAGGATAAAGCTGGTCGTCGTTTTGGTTTGAAAAAAAAATTTCGAAAAAAATTTTTGAAATTTTTTTTCCAGAAATGTACGGCACCGTTGGCGAATTCCTTAAGAATTTGAAGATTTATAGCCGCTTTTCGGAGAGTTATCGCTATTTTGGAACACCAAATGAACCGTATCAGGTAGAATTTCGGCAAATAAAAAAAATATTCAAATTTTTTCAGGCGTCTCCAATTATCTATCAGACCTTGAATAACGGAGAATACATTCACAAATCAGATTTCTGCGCGATTCTCCAGAATATTATTTGTCTGAAATTGAAAAAAATCAGTGTCCAAGCACTATCGATTATTTCTGTCCATTTGAAGAATCGAGAGAGTGGAACGGTGGAATTTGTGAAATTAAAGGGGGATAATCTTGAACGAATCGAAATTGCATTGAGGGGAGAGATGAATGAAAGGAAGATGAAAGTAAGGAGTGCAAGCTGAAAAATATGACTTTTTTTCAAAAAATTTTGAATCATTTTTAATTTCCAGCCACAAGAATACAAAGATTTCACAAACCAGTTGGCACCACTGACTCTAGAAGATTCTCTTCGCAATTTTCCCCACATGACACCTCTGATCTACGAAAAAATGCAAGAAGTTGGACGTCTTCGATTCGATATCAACTGGCGACGTCGTCAGGCGATGGCAGATGTCTATATTCATTCTCGTGATGCTATTGAGTCGATTGAGTCGGTTATTAAGAAGCGACCAAAGTTGTTTCTTAATAAGACACCGATTGTGAGAATGTTTGAGGATGGAAGAGGTGGAGAGCAGAGATTTGTGATGAAGGCGGAGCTTCTCAAGGCGCTCAATACTGATTTTGTGAAGAATGACAACGTTTTGCACACGATGGATATGGAGCAGGTGCAGAGAAAGTTTGGTGATAAGAATATTGAGGTAAATATTCTGGAGGCGGCGCGGTCGCGTCGCGTGCGCCTTTTTGTGGTAGTCAGGAAACAACTACCTGTCAAAGTGGGCGGAGCCTATTCAGGAAACCTTACGTTCACAGAAGAGGGCGGAGCCTTTTCAGACAATCTAATAATAGCAAAAGTGGGCGGAGCCTATTCAGACAACCTGATAATCACAAAAGTGGGCGGAGCCTATTCTGGCAACATAGTAATCGCTAAACTGGGCGGAGCCTATTCAGGCAATCTGATAATCGTGAACGTGGGCGGAGCCTATTAAGGGCAATCTGATAACCAAAAAAGTGGGCGGAGCCTATTCAGGCAATCTATAAATAGCAAAAGTGGGCGGAGCCTATTCAGCAATGATAATCGTGAAAATGGGCGGAGCCTATTAAGGGCAACCTGATAATCGGAAAAGTGGGCGGAGCCTATTTTTAATATACTGCGAATAGGCCCCTCCTAAAACAGTTTTGGCTTGAAAATTCAACTCAATTTTCGAAGGAAAAACCCAATTTTCGACTTGAAATTGAAGTTTTCAGCTGTTTTCATCGAAAAATCGCATATTTGAATGAAAAGAATCGATTTTTTTTCAGTTCATTCGCTACCCGATCCGCCGTGCGAAACACCGAGCTGTCCCTATCAAAGGACCAGATTCTGATGAGTTCTACGTGCTCGCCGTTGATTTGTTGATCGAATTTTTGAGAAATCTCATTTTCGGATACAAGGCTTTTCAAAAGAAGCGATTCGAAGAGTTTAGAGAGTTGTTCCAGGAGCTTGAGGAGACTTTTGAAGCTGATATTGTGAGATTTTAGGTTTTTTATCAATGAAAAAGATTCATTTATTTATAGAAAACGCCGTATTTCGTCAAAACCAACGCGCTCTCGGAAACTAAGAAATCTATCAAAAATATTATGAAAAGCGGCGAAAAAACTAATGAAGAATCGATAAGAAAGGTGGAATCGGGTGGATTCACTGTAGAAGATCTGAAAGTTGAGCTGAAACATCTTGGGCTCACTGAGATATTTCCTGAGATCGAGGAGCATGCAGAACTGGTTTATAAGCGTGTGAAAAGAGCGAAGAAGGCGAAGAAAACTTGTGACATGTATGATGTCGTGGAGAGCTGTCAGATGATTTGTGTGATTCAAAGACTTCCGAATCTCAAAAAGTTTCTTCACAGTCAAAAAGGATGCGGGAGAATTTCAGGATTCCAATGTGATGACTGTGATGAGGAGAAAAAGAAGACGGCAGGGATTCAGAAATCAATGAAAAAACTGAAAATCTCCAGACGCTAAGAATTCGCTTTAATTATTGTTGTTATGTTGTTAATTGTTGTCCCATACGTTGTTATCAAATTTTATAAAAATTCAGCTAATATTCCCCTTTCAATTACCACGAAATTTGGTTCAAAAACCACTAAAAATTGCATCATTTCGAAAAGAAAACGTGGCAGGATACTGTAATTGTCGTCAAATAAAATGCATAGTCCGCAAACACCATCACGTCGGATTGCGGACGCCACGTGTTTTTATCTGAATTTTGGTTTTTTTAAAAATAAAAACTCGCATTTTCTGTGAAAATAAAAAGGAAAACTTGGAGTTTTGAGAAGAAAATATTTATAAAATCAATTAAAATTTAATTAACCCTAAAGTGAAGCATGCGCCTTTAAAATTCTTCTACCGTAACCCAGTTCATGAATATTGCTCATTCTTAAAATTTAAACTTTCCAGAAAGCTTAAAACTAGAGTGACGTGTCGAAAACGGTGTCATCCGAAAATTTCGACGAAAATCTAAAAAAGTCATGTCAAAATTTTCGAAAATTTTCATGAGAATCGAAAAAGTTGTTGATTATATCGAAAAAGAATGACATGACATGACTTTCATTTCATTTCGATTTTCGAAAAAAATTATTTTCCGATTTTCGAAAATAATTTTTTTTCGATTTTCGAAAATCGTGTCATTCCGACTTTTTCGATTTTCGAAAAAATCTTCGTTTCGAAAATCGTGTCATTTCGAAAAAAAGTCAGCGATTATCGAAATGAGAAACTGTGGCCGCGGCCTAGGATTTCCACACAAAATCGCGGTAATTTGAATTTGAATTTATTTTTTCATTTATTTTTTTTCCGTATTTTTTCAATAAAAACACGATTTTTATCATACTTGCAAAATTCCGGGCCGGCCCGGATTTGAATTTTTGAATTTTTTCACTAGAATTTTTTTTTCATGAATTTTTTTTCCAAAAATTTTCCAAATTTTTTCTTAAGTGTATCTAAAAAATGTGTTCAAATTGAGTTATGAGACCCCAAAATTCCAAAAATCGCTCACTTTTTCACTTTTCGTGCACTTTTTCAGTATTTTAAAATGAAAATTCTCGTCGTCTGTACATGAAATGCATTCATAAGTGTTCATTTTTCAAATTTTTCTTGAAAATTTTTGAAAATATTGCTTTCTCGTGCACGACGAAGATAATTTCTATTGAAATGTACTGAAAAATTGCATGACTAGCATCGATTTTTGGCATTTTATGTTTAGGAGTAGTTGTTTTCCCCTTTAAAAATTTTTTCCGAAAAAATCGGAAAAATTTGAAAAAAAAAAGTAATTCTGATTTTTTCCGGAGAAATTCTGATTTCGGCCCGGCCCGCCCCCGTTGCAACTCTGGAATATATGCAATTTTTTTTTATTTTCCAAAACTGATTTTTTCTTATATTATAATCCCTCATTCGGAATTTTTACCAGAAAAAAATGCATTTCCTTCGAAGTTTCAATAAAAATCGTGTTTTTCTTAAAAAAATACGGAAAAAAATAAATGAAAAAATAAATTCAAATTCAAATTACCGCGATTTTGGGTGGAAATCCTAGGCCGCGGCCACGATTTCTCATTTCGAAAATCGCTGACTTTTTTTCGAAATGACACGATTTTCGAAACGAAGATTTTTTTCGAAAATCGAAAAAGTCGGAATGACACGATTTTCGAAAATCGAAAAAAAATTTTTTTCGAAAATCGGAAAATAATTTTTTTCGAAAATCGAAATGAAATGAAAGTCATGTCATGTCAATCTTTTTCGATATAATCAACAACTTTTTCGATTCTCATGACTTTTACTGACTTTTATATTCCGATTTTCGACACAAAATTTTCCGATAATCGTGTTGACACGTCACTCTACTTAAAACTAATTATTCACTCATTTTCAGCACGAAAAATGTCGAAATATCTGGAAATTCCAAACTCCGCGCTGACTCCGATGTGTCTTCGCAAAGAAGCCGACGCCTACATGCTTGAAGAGGTTTTTCCGTTGATTTTTCTTTTTTTTTTTCAAATTTCCTTCAGCTCCGCAAACATCTCGTCGATTTTCACGATAATCCGGATGGAAGTTCGAAAGGAAAAGAGGCAGAACTCATTCAGATGTTGATGAATGCGTCTGGACAACGATTGGGTGCGATTTTTTGATTTTTTTTGAATAAAATTTCTCATTTTTGAACTGTTTTTCTTGTTGCAGGAATGTACGGAACACCTCGAGAATTTGTGGAGAATCTGAAAATTTTCAGAAATTTCTCGAGTAGTCACATTTATTTCAATACGGACGTTGACTCGTATCAGGTCAGAGATTAAAAAAAAATTTTTTTCAAAATCAATTTTTGTTTTTCCAGACGAATCCCATCATCTATCACAGCACAAAAAACAAGGAATACATAATGAAATCGGATCTTTTCCCGATTCTTCAGAATATCACTATTAGAAATAGTCCGGATTTCACATTCGAATTCATTTCTCTTGTTGCGTATTTCTTGAAGACCCAAGAGGAGAAAGTGAATGGAAAACTGGAATTCGTGAGATTCGATCAGAGGATTTTGGAGGAATTCGAGAAAGAGTACAAGTTGGAATATCGAAAGAGTCGATTGGATGTATGTGTGATGTTTTAATATGTATGAGTTTCGGCGAGTTCGATTTTATACTTCAAGAATTTCTTAATTCGGTCCACAACCCGCTGAGAGCGAGCGCTGAAAAAATTGGTGGCCGTGGCCTAGAAATTCGACTTCGGCCGCGTTGAATTTTTCAATTTCGACGGTATTTTCCATAGTTGTCAAGGCCCGGCTTCGAAAAATGACCCTTTTTTTCAACATTTTTTTTCGAAATTTTCGAAATTTTCCATCGAAAATGTGTCAATTTTAGACTATTTTTCTGAATTTCTTCTAATTCTGAACGATACTCGAAAATTTGACTTTTTAGCGAAAAAATTTTAAATAAAATTTGAAATTTTGGCTTTGGCGCCAATTTACCCGGGCCGGGCCTCGACAACTATGGTATTTTCTATCATTTTTGTTGTATTTCTTCAATAAATTCGATTGAATACGAAAAATATTGATAGAAAAACCCTAAAAACTATCGAAAATAACGGCAGAAATATCAGAATACTGAAAAAACAACTTTACCGAAACTTTCCGTTGGTTTTTTCAGTATTCTCCTATTTCTGCCGTTATTTTCGATAGTTTTCAGTGTTTTTCAAAATTTGTCGAATTTATTGAAGAAATACAACAAAAACGACCTAAAATACCGTCAAAATTGAAAAAATCAACGCGGCCGAAGTCGAATTTCTAGGCCACGGCCACCAATTTTCTTCGGCGCTCGCTCTCAGCGGGTTGTGGACCGAATTAAAAAATTCTTGAACTATGAAAATGAACTCGCCGAAATGCATACATTATGATATGAAAACATCACAACAGACCATAGTTGTTGGGAATCCGGATTCCGGAGTTCCGGAATTCCGGGTTTTTTTGACATTCCGGTTCCTGTTTTTTCAGTTTCCTTTTTCCGGAATCCAGAAATTGAAATGTTAAATGTTTTTTCATTAAAAACACTCGAAAAAATGACTTGGCCTTGCAAATTTATCGAATCATTCCGGATTCCGGAGTCCAAAGTTCCGGAATTCCGGGTTTTTTCGTCATTCCGGAAATTGAAAATTGTCATTCCGTACAACTATACAACAGACCACAATTCGCCTTTAAAATCATAAGTTTTCTTCCATTCTGCAGGAGAAAAACACAGGAAAATTGATGGGAGAAATCTCGAGAATGGACTTCACTCAATGGATCAATAAAATCAAATCGCTGGCTCCGAATATCTGGAGAAACGAGTGGAGAGAGCAACGTCTTCGAAATACTCTCGGATCGAGTCTCAACGCCCTCCCTTCTTCGACACGTGGATTGTTCGTCTTGGCTCTTTATCTCGCAATTACACCAGCATTCAAGTCACTTCAGAAGATTATCGATAAAAGACCGAAACTCTTTTCTCTTACATCGAATAGTAGCCCACCGATAGTTCGAGTGTTCGAAGACGGAAATCACAAATTCGTGATGAAATCTGAACTTTTTGGAGCGATTTCGATGGAATCGGAGGATGAAAACGACGTTTTTCACACGATGGACATGAAAGAAGTGCTTCAGAAATATGGAAAATCTAATATCGAGGTGAATGGCGGGTTTGGCTGCCAAAAGCAATCACGCTCTACTGAAATTGAAAAAATTGGGGTTCAGTAAAGCGCAGTTGAATGTTGTACTCCTAAATAAAAGTGGGCGGAGCCTGTTTATTCGACTCAATAGTTATGAGAGTGGGCGGAGCCAACCAACCCGGAAAAAACTCAATTTTTGGAGTGAAAATAGTGATTTTCACTAGTTTTTTTTCTTCCAAATATTGAAATTTTGGGCGATTTTTCCGGAAAAACCCCAGAAAACACTGAAAAACGATCGAAATCAGCTGATTTTTCGTGAAAATCCCAGATTTTTCATAGAATTTCGGTTTCTATAGTTGTCAAGGCCAGTGGTGGGCGGGGAGTGAAATTAGTGACTCTCCCCGTGGCGGCAGCGGCCACAGCGCGGGGGGAAGAGAGCGCGAGAGAGCGCGCCCCACCATTGCCGACAGCGAGAGACGCAGACATTTCTCCTCCCCCCGTGGATTTTGGAGTGAAGCCCAGCTTCACTCGCGCCCACCACTGGTCAAGGCCCGGCCCGAAGGCCTGTGCAAATTGGCGGCAAATTCAAAATTTTGAAATTTTTCGAATTTTTTTCGCGAAAAAGTCAAATTTTTGACTATCATTCAAAATTAGAAGAATTTCTGAAAAATAGTCAAAAATGGTCACATTTTCGATGAAAAATTGAAAAAATTTCGGAAAAAAATGTGGAAAAAAGAGTCATTTTTTGAAGCCGGGTCTTGACCACTATGTCAATTTCAGAATTTTTCCGAAAAATTGATTATTTTTCCAGTTTCTCCGCCATCCGATCCGCCGTGCCAAGCACCGAGCAGTCCCCATCAGAGGGCCCGGCTCCGTGGAGAGCTCCAACGACTTTTATATTCTCGCCGTCGATGCTCTCTTCGAATTTTTGAAAGATATCATTATCGGGGCGAAAATATTCCAGAATGATGATTTCAGCCGATTTTCAGAGGTTTTCAAGGATTTGGAGCAGTTTTTTAAGCCGGAATTGGTGGGATTATCGGTAGAGCGCGTTTGCAACATGCCTCCTTTTTCCAGACCGAACCATACTTTATCAGAATCCGAGCGATTGATAAAATGAAGGAAATTATGCTGAAAATCACTGAAAATGATATGCAAACCAGTGCAAAAGATGTGAGAAATGTGAATTCTGATGGTTTCTCGGTGGAGAATCTGAAAGATGAGCTGAAATTCCTGGGAGTCACTGAAACATTTCCGGAAATCGACAAGTTTTCGGAAATTGTGTTTAACAAATTGAAAAAATTGAAGAAACGACAAGTTCTGAGGACCTGTGATATGTATGATGCGGTGGAGATGTGTCAGATCAATTGTGTGATGAAGAGAGTCCCAAATGTAGGGATTTTTAATGTTTTTTGAATGAAAATTGCGTTTTCGGTGACGAAAAATAAATTTCTACAAATTTCGACAATTTTTTACTGAAAAAATCAGTTTTTTAATTGAAAATTCAACGAAAATTGCTAAAAATCCAACAAAAAAAGTTTTAATACGTGGCGTCTGCATTCTGACGTGACAGTGTTTGCGGACAATGCGTCATATTTCACGACATATACAGTAACCCGCCGCATTTCTGTGTGAAAAAAACTAGAAAAAATAGTGGAAAAAAGCGGTTTTCAGACCAAAATTTTGAAACTCGATTGAAAAAACACATCAAAAATGGTTTTTTTTCGGAAATACGATGTTTTTTGGCAAAAAAGTGATTTTTTGACACCGAAAACGTAATTTTCAGCAAATTTTATCTGCAAAAAGTGTTATTTTCATCATTTTCCAGTCATTTCACACCATTTTCCACCAAATTTCTACTTTTTCAGCTCCAGAAGTTTCTCCACAATCAAAAAGGATGCTCCAGAATCCCGGGACTTGATTGTGACGGTTGCAAGACGTCAAATCTCCAGAAATCAATGAAAAATCTGAAAATCATTGAAACTTCGGAATGTCTCATTTGCTCCAATGAGATTAATTTGAAAGACGCAGCGATGAAGTGCCCATTGTGCAAGAAAAGATTCCATTCGAATGTAATTTTATTAGTTTTGACTTAATTATCGATTTTTTTATTTTCAGTGTGCACTCAACTGGCTCAAAGAGCACAAACAATGCCCGGCGTGCGATGGAGATTTGCAGGAGATTATCATCGATTCTTAAATTGTTGTTTACTGTTGAATTTTTGTTTTATCTGCTTTTTTGAATTGTTAATCAAGATATTCTGTTGTTAAATTTTTTCAAAATGTTGCTTTTTTTGTAGAATTTCCAAATTTCGGTCTGAAAGCCGCTCTTTTCATCTATTTCTTCTATTTTCCACGAAAAAACGTGGCAGGTTACTGTAGTTGTCGTCAATTATGACGCATTGTCCGCAAACACCGTCACGTCGGATTGCGGACGCCACGTTTTTTCAAAATTTGTTTTTGTTGATTTTTTGAATTAAAAACCCGATTTTTTCCAGAAAAAATGGAGAAATATCTGGAAATTCACGAGAAAGCGATGACTCCGATGTGTCTTCACAAAGAGGCAACATTTTATGTGCTTGAAGAGGTATTTTAATAATGGGCCTATTCTGGGGTAGCAAAAAATAGTTTTTTGCTAATTTTTTGCTATTCAGAAAGTAGCAAAAAAAGCAAAAAATTGCTGGTTTGGAGGTATTTTTTGCTTGACCTTTCTAGGCCAGCCCCCGCGGTTTTCTAGGCCATGTGTAGATTTACGGGAGATTGTTTTGCGATTTTTCCAGCATTCATGTACTTTATCGCTACTTTTGAACTGAATTCGTAATTTTAGTGATTTATTCCATACTTTGTAATCGTTAAATGATTTTTTTCCGAACTTTACTGAAAAAATCCCAAAAAAAGCTCCCGTAAATCTACACCAAACACAGGTCTTGCAGCGAATGGCCTAGAAAACCGCGGGGGCTGGCCTAGAAAGGTCAAGCAAAAAATACCTCCAAACCAGCAATTTTTTGCTTTTTTTGCTACTTCCTGAATAGCAAAAAATTAGCAAAAAACTATTTTTTGCTACCCCAGAATAGGCCCATAAAAAAAATATGATTTTTTTTATATTTTTAGTGAATTTCAGCACCGCCTTAGCCTTTTGTCATTCGAAAACTATCCAAATGGTAGTTCTAAAGGACAAGAAGAGGAATTGATGCAGAGATTGATGGATACTAAACGGAAGAATTTAAGTAGGGAATAATTTTTTCAAAAAAAATGTTTTTTTCATTCAATTTTCAGGAATGTACGGATCAGCCGCTGAACTTGCAGGGAATCTGAAGATTTATCGAAAATTCCCGGGAAGTCATCTGTATTTCAACACAGATGTCGACACGTATCAAGTGGATCCAATCGTCTATCAAAGTCTGAAAAACGAGAAATACCTCTGCAAATCGGATCTTTTTCCGATTCTCCAGAATATTCTGATGGGTTTGGATAAGCAATTCACTATTGAAATCGTTTCTATCATTGCGTATTATTTGAAAATCCAAGAGGAACGGGTCAATGGGAATGTGGAATTCGTGAGAGTTGATGAGAAGTTGTTGGAGGATATCAAGAAGGAATTGGAAGAGGAGATGGCGAAAAATGAATTAGTGCGTGAAAATTTGATGGAAAAACTGCTTTCAGCGCTGAAAAATGACGAAAAAAGAGCTTTTTTCGAAGTTTTTGTGCGCCAAATTGTGGCAAATGCGCTCTAATGATAATCAACAAAAAATAACGGTATTTTTCTGAAAATACCGCTTCTTCCATTAGATTATCAATAGAGCGCATTTAGTCACGCGTAGGCGGGAGCTGTGCCCAAATTTTACGTAAAAATGACGGGATTTTGAGGTAAAAACTGCTCTCAGCGCTAGAAATGGGGGAAAACGAGCTGGCCGGACAATTAAGTTTGGTATTCTAGGCCGTGGCAACCGCCGGCTTTTTTTCCAGGTGCTAAATTAGTTTTTGGACAGATCCTCTCTGCACAAACTCGAATTTTTCATTCAAGTTTGTGGCAAGTGCGCTCTATTGATAATCTAATGTAAAAAAAAAACGGTATTTTTCTGAAAAATACCGCAATTTCTATTAGATTATCAATAGAGCGCATTTAGTAACGCGTAGGCGGAAGCTATGCCTAAATTTTCTTCGTGTTCCGATGAAAATCACGTTCAGACGGCAGAGTATTCACAACTGACGCCGTTTTTTAGTCAAAAATTGCAGAAAATAATGCTAAAATTGCAGTTTTAAGCTGAAAATCAATTTTTGAACCGAAATTCTGGGAGGCGTTGCGGTCGCGTCGCGTTTTCGCTGTGGTACGGTGCTAAACGCCTATCGTTACCTTCTAGATTTCCGTTTATCAATAGAGCGCGATAGAATACGCTCATAATCTCAAATTTTTTGTTCAGACTTGTGGCAAATGCGCTCTATTGGTAATCGGTAAAAATAGTTTCCCCAGGAAATACCTCTATTTCTAATCGATTATCAACAGAGCGCATTTAGTCACGCGTAGGCGGAAGCTATGCCCAAATTTTCATTTCGTTCCAATAAAAAACACTTTCAGAATGGAGAACTGACGCCACTTATGGCAATACTCGACTTCAATCAATGCTTCGAAATCATCAAACGCCTGTGCCCGGACATCTGGAATGACAGAAAACACTTCCGTGTGCATGAGCTCATCACATCGTCTTGCAACGAGTTACCACCTGAAATGCGTCCAGTTGTCTTTTCGATTATCGCTAAATTAGTCTTTAAATCGATCGAATCCCTGGAAAATGTCATTGGAAACCATCCGGAATTGTTCCTACCGTACTCTGAGACTGAGAATAATGCTATGCCAGTGACAGTGAGAATGTTTGAGGATGGAGAGCAGAGATTTGTGATGAAGGCGGAAATTTCGGATGCGTTGAGTCGTCGGTTGGATTGGGAGGATGATACGAACACACGTTATACCATGAATATGGAAGAGGTGTTGAGAAAATATGGAGAAGAGAGAATTGAGGTGTGTACCGTTAGAATCATATGGAAAACGCGCTTTTTCAGGTGGCCGAACATTTCAGTTTGAGTTTCTAGGCCTTCTGAACAGCTTTACTCTGTCTGAATTGCATTTTTCTTTAATAGACTCCAAATTCGTTCTTCATAATGTAGGCACAGTTTTTACAACCGCGCTCTACCGAATCCGCAGAAAATTGTGTCCGAAATTGAGAGAATCAGAGAAAAAGAGACAAGGGAGTTTCGGTGGAGCGCAGTTGTAAGAACAATGCGGAGCTAGTAAAAGTAGCGGTCACAAAAACTTTAATTCTCCCGGTTTTTATACAATTCAAGTATGAAAGACAACATAAAATAGAAGGAATCTAAATAGAAAACAGCCGTGGCCTAGAATCCGACGACTCGGCCATCGTAATATTTCACCATGAAAATGATCACACAGCTGAAAACGAGTGCTACCGTAATATTTTGCGGCTGAAATTTTGAATTTTTTCATGCGTTTCTATCGATTGTCAACAATTATTGACTATTTTTCCCAGAAAAACCAAATAAATTGCGTGAAAATCGAAAGATCCCGTAAATTTTTGGGAAAATTTTTGAATTTTCAGATTTTTTTCGGTTTTTCTGGGAAAAACAATAGACAATTATTGAAAAAGAGAAAAAACCAAGTTTTTCTCGGAATATTACGATAGCACTAGTTTCAGCTGTGTCGAATGACCTTATTTTCATGGTGAGATATCATGATGGCCGAGTTGTCGGATTCTAGGCCATGACTGTCTTTTACTAGCTCTGCACAGTTCTTACAACTGCGCTCCACCGAAATCCTTTCGGAAAATGTCTCTTTTTCTCTGATTCTCTCAATTTCGCACGCAATTTCTCTTCAATTTCGATAGAGCGTGGTTGTAAAATCGGAAAAACTGAAGTTTTT
Organism: Caenorhabditis latens; assembly: GCA_002259235.3. Taxonomy (NCBI): domain Eukaryota; kingdom Metazoa; phylum Nematoda; class Chromadorea; order Rhabditida; family Rhabditidae; genus Caenorhabditis; species Caenorhabditis latens. The sequence goes on from CM056093.1 coordinate 1,673,292, forward strand.
GTGATTGCTGGCCTAGGAACCCAAACTGAAAATGCTCGGCCAACACTTTGAAATTTCGAAACCGTGTAAAAACTACAAAAAACGTATCACAAATTCCCCTATTTTCCAGTTCATCCGCTTCCCGATTCGACGTGCCAAACACCGAGCTGTCCCCATCAAAGCGGGCGGTCCCAACGACTTTTTCATTCTCGCCGTCGACGCATTCTTCGAGTTAATGACCGATCTTATACTGGGTGCTCAAATATTCCAGAACAATAATATTGGAAGATTCTCACTGATTTTTCATGAATTGGAGAAGTTTTTCAAGCCGGATTGTGTGAGAATTCTGGATTTTAAGAATAAATTTATTGATTTTTTTTCAGATGAAACCGTATTTCATCCGGACACAAGTCTCTGAATTAATGAAAAGATTAATGCAAACGGTTACTGTAAACGATGATGATAAAGGACCTGTGAAAAGTATTCGGAATGCGAAATCAGATGGATTCACGCTTCAGAATCTGAAAAATGAGCTGAAATACTTGGAACTCGGTGACAGCTTCCCTGAAATCGAGGAGCATGCTGAAATCGTTTATGAGCATGTTGACAGTGTGAAGAAGGAGAAATTTCTGAGAACTTGTGATTTGTTCGATGCAATTGAGCAATGTCAGATGATTTGTGTGCTCAATCGATATCAGAATCTCAAAAAGTTCCTACACAATCAGAAAGGATGTTCGAGAGTTCCGGGATTGAAGTGTGAGCAGTGTGGCAAGGAGGCGTAAAAGATAATTGAATTTCATTGTTTTTTGTGTTATTTTTTTCAAATCTGTTGCATTTTTGGTCCTGTTGATATCCTTTTTTGTTCCTTTTTTGTTATTTTTGGGCTCGTGCTTAGTTAAAAAGAAATTGTTGCAAAAATTCCCTCATTTCACTCTGTTCCTTAATGAAACCGGTCAATTTGCTCCCGGAAATTTATTTTTTCTTTTGTTAATTGTTCTTTTTTTAATCGAAATTCGATGTTTCGATCTGAAACCGCTCTTTTCTACTAAGAAACGTGGCGGGTTACTGTAATTGTCGGCAATTATGACGCATTGTCCGCAAACACCGCCACGTCGGAATGCAGACGCCACGTGCTTTTCGTTTTTTTTTTTATCACAAATTAACTTTTCGAAAAGTGGTTTTTGAGATAAATCAATGGAATTTCTTTGATTTTTTTCAAATAATAATAAAGTTTAACCTTTATTTTCCAGAAAAAATGTCGAAATACCTGAAATCACCGGACAATATGCTAACATCAACATGGCTGGGGTCAATTGCTCAGTCTTATATTCTCAATGAGCTCCGTTCGTCGATTAGCAAGCGCATTCTCTCAGAAAAGAAATTTCTGGAAGATAATGGAAAAGCATTGATACAGAAAATGCTGGATAATCCAAATTTTTGTCTTAGTAAAGCTGTTTTTGGCGAAAAAAATCAATAAAAGGATTTCCAGGAATTTACGGATCGGCCGACGAGCTTATACAGAATTTGGAGATTTATCAGAGTTTTCCAAATAGTTATCGATTTTTCAGAGCTAAAATGGACCCTTACATTGTAATTTTTCTTAACTTTCTTTCGAAAAATTCCGTTTTCAGCCAAGAGTATCGCTATACCGCAGTCTTAAAAATGAGGAATACATCTGCAAATCGGATCTCTTTGTTATTCTTCAGAATATGGCGCTTGACATCTTTCCGGCGGCGGTAATCAATTAATTTTCGGAAAAGTTACAATCTAAAATTTCCAGGACTCATGTGAGGTCTTCCCTATGATTATCGCCATGCTCTTCTCTGAACAAGACCAGCTACCCCACCGTCTGGAATTCATAAAATTCGATCAAAAAGTGTTCGATGAGATTGAGATGGAAATGAGAGAGTCGAGAAAGCTCTGTTTCATAAGTGTAGGTTTTCTGATTTATACAAGTTCCATGAATTCAATTTTTTCAGTGGTCCGAACTAACCGTACTCTCCGCACAATTTGCTGCTGGAAATTTCGATTCCATGGTGGCGAAATTTGAGAAAGTCAACCGGGTCAAGCGAGATCCAGATGAAATTCGGGAAGAACTCAAAGACTACTATAGGAAAGAGAAAATGTCGAATCTGTTTCCAGCGCGAGGCCTGGCATTTTTCTTGATTACCTCCGCCGCAATGATCTGCCTCAATAAGATTATTAATCTGAAGTGGCCAGAAATGTTTCAACCGAGTTCCATCAATAAAACTCTGATGAATGTTAGATTATTCGAGGATGGAGATCAAAAGTTTGTGATGGAATCCGAGTTGGCGATTGCAATGTGGCCTGAAAAGTTATCAGAAATTATTGAAAATACTAGAAAAGATGGATTTCATAATTACTCAACGATCACATTGGATGAGGCTATCAGACAAGGAGCTGGACGTGTTGAGGTAGAAAATATAATCATGACAATTTTGCATATAAATTATTAAAACATTCATATTTTTCGATTTTTTTCAGGTATGTGCCCGGGTGGCGTTGAGCGCCTCGCATTTTCAGCCGAAATTTGAAAATGCGACGAGAAAGAGTGTGCGATATGGAGCGACGCAGACACACTCTCTCTCTCGTCGCATTTTCGCTCACTTTGAAATCTTTCAGCGCCCAAAGCGCCTCCCTGGTCTCAATAATGAGGAAACAGGGAAAATCGTGATAATTTTGCATATAAATTATGAAAAATTCATATTTTTTGCTAATATCTCTAAAATCAGAATATTTTTTCTCGATTTCCAGTTCATCCGCTACCCGATCAAAAGAGCTAAGCACCGAGCTGTTCCTATCGAAGGACCTGATCCAGAAGACCCCAATGATTGGTGTATTCTTGCAGTGGACGGTTTCTTTGAATATATGAAGAGTGCCATCACTGGAGTCAAGATTTTTCAAAAATATGGAATTTCTATCGATGTCGATCTTGAGTACATTTTTAATGATCTGGAGAAAGTATTCCAACCCGAAGTTGTGAGAATTGTTCAGGTATGTGCCTGGGGGGCGTTGAACGCCTCGGATTTTCTGAAAGTGCGATGAAAAAAAGCGAAAATGCGACGAGAAATAGTGCGCGGAATCGAGAGACGATGTCTCGCCGCTGACGCACAAAAGCGTGTTTTTGTGTGTAAACACGCAACAAAATGCGGGGTACGGTAGCACATTGCTAAGGCTAAAATTTTTGCTGCGAAAATCAAATTTTGGTTATTTTCACCCGTTTTTCTGCAAAATTGCTGATTTTTATTGATTTTTTTTGCTTAAATATTTAAAATTCATTGAAAAACAACAAAAAATGTCACTTTTTCCGAAAAAATTGCGCGTTTTCGTTCGAAATTGACTGTTTTTGCGAAAAATCATGCAAAATGATCATTTTTTCGTGTTTATATCATCCTTTCTGCATCTTTCACCTGTTTTTTTCAAAATATAATGCGAATTTTGTGCTTTTCAATAAAATTATACAGTAAAACACTGAGAATTTGTAATTTTAAAATGTTTTTCGTCTCCAAATATGTTTCAATTCTTTTTCCGTCTCATTATCGATCTCTTTTTAACCTTCTCGGAAAAATTCAATAAAAATTCATCTTTAGAAGCACAACGGAAGGATCACTCAATCTACTCTCTCAACGACGACAACTGGAAAGGAAAATCACAAAAGGAACTATGAGCGGTTAGTCGTACTAAAGTGCAGAAAATTCTTCTCCGCCTTTATTTTTACAGTTCACTTCTTCGTCTGAAATGTTCACTTCTTCGTCTGAGTCGTCATCTCATTGCCAGTTTTTATCATCCGTCCACAAGGTTTTTTGCGGTTAGTGTTATTGCCGAGCAGGTAAATTCTTCTCCGCCAAAAGTTATCGTTACAGGTTTCGTCGCTGAGTCAACGTCGCGGTATTTCTACGGTCCAAACGAGTACTCTTCACTTTGAATGAATGAAAATCTTCGAAAAAGCTGTTAAATTAAATTCCTTTAATTTTTCCTTTGTTTTCTCGAAAGAATGTAAATAAATTTATGTGTAGTTTTCATGTGTTTTTTCTGCATGTTTTGATTGTTGTTAAAGTATTAAGCGAACTCTGAAAGTGAATTAAGCCGTGTTGTTTCGGGGAAAATGTTGCCATTATTTGCTTAAGTAAAAACTTCGGTTGGCATAGTTCCTCACGATTGTGACCAAGAGGAAGACCAATTAGCAGGCTTGTTCGGAGTGGGAGAATAGGATATCCGACTTTTTCTCCGTCGGATAATTCTCTGACCTTTTTTTCGAAGAAATTTTCCGAAATTTTCCGACTCTCCGAAAAAAAATCGGAGGATTTCGGAGAATACCGGAGACGACGACACTCAAAACTCTGTTTTTCTTGTATTTTTACTGGTGAAAGCTGTTAATGATGATTAAACATGTTTAGAAAGGTGAATTCTGAAAAACGCAACAGAAAATCTGTTCAGGAGCATTTTTGGGAACATTTTTGGATTCTCCGAAATTCTCCAAAATTCTTCGATAATTTTTCATCGAACAAGCCTGCTAATTAGAATGGGATTAGAAAAAAACATTATTGTTAACAAAGACTGTTGTGTTTCTCTATATGCACAGATCTACTATTTCTAGAGAAATCAGTTTGGAACAATCTTCATCATTCTCACTCAACAAGAATGCACGAAGCAACGTCTCAACTGTTCGAGTTTTCTCTAATTAGTCTTTCTTTCAGCAAGATTTTCCACGAAACAACAGGCTCATATTTTCAGAGTTGCATGATTAAGTTCCATCGAAAAACCACTTAAACAACAATCAAAACATGCAGAAAAAACACATGAAAACTACACATAAATTTATTTACATTCTTTCGAGAAAACAAAGAAAAAATTAAAGTAATTTAATTTAACAGCTTTTTCGAAGATTTTCATTCATTCAAAGTGAAGAGTACTCGTTTGGACCGTAGAAATACCGCGACGTTGACTCAGCGACGAAACCTGTAACGATAACTTTTGGCGGAGAAGAATTTACCTGCTCGGCAATAACACTAACCGCAAAAAACCTTGTGGACGGATGATAAAAACTGGCAATGAGATGACGACTCAGACGAAGAAGTGAACATTTCAGACGAAGAAGTGAACTGTAAAAATAAAGGCGGAGAAGAATTTTCTGCACTTTAGTACGACTAACCGCTCATAGTTCCTTTTGTGATTTTCCTTTCCAGTTGTCGTCGTTGAGAGAGTAGATTGAGTGATCCTTCCGTTGTGCTTCTAAAGATGAATTTTTATTGAATTTTTCCGAGAAGGTTAAAAAGAGATCGATAATGAGACGGAAAAAGAATTGAAACATATTTGGAGACGAAAAACATTTTAAAATTACAAATTCTCAGTGTTTTACTGTATAATTTTATTGAAAAGCACAAAATTCGCATTATATTTTGAAAAAAACAGGTGAAAGATGCAGAAAGGATGATATAAACACGAAAAAATGATCATTTTGCATGATTTTTCGCAAAAACAGTCAATTTCGAACGAAAACGCGCAATTTTTTCGGAAAAAGTGACATTTTTTGTTGTTTTTCAATGAATTTTAAATATTTAAGCAAAAAAAATCAATAAAAATCAGCAATTTTGCAGAAAAACGGGTGAAAATAACCAAAATTTGATTTTCGCAGCAAAAATTTTAGCCTTAGCAATGTGCTACCGTACCCCGCATTTTGTTGCGTGTTTACACACAAAAACACGCTTTTGTGCGTCAGCGGCGAGACGTCGTCTCTCGATTCCGCGCACTATTTCTCGTCGCATTTTCACACACTTTTGATTTTTACAGCGCCCAAAGCGCCTCCATACGCACATCCCTGGAATTGTTCTGAAAGTGAAGTTTAAAACATGGAAGTTTTTCAGAAATCGCCATACTTCGTACAAATTGAAACTGTCAATAAAATGTTGGCAACGCTTCAGAACACTATGAAATCGTTTCCACTATCTAAAAACGTTCGAAATGCGGAAAATGGCACTGTGCACGATGTGAGAGAAACGAAAAAAGACAGATCCAATGTGCAGAATCTGAAAAATGAGCTGAAATACTTGGGACTTGATGCTTCTTTCCCTGAAATTCAGGATTATGCAGAAGACGTTCAAGTCGATAAAGCGAAGAAAAAGAGATATCTGAAAACTAATTTATTCGATGCAGTGGAGAGCTGTCAGATGATTTGTGTACTCAATAGAATTCCGAATCTCAAAAAATTCCTTCACAATCAGAAAGGATGCGGAAGAGTTCCGGGAATGAAGTGTGAACATTGCCAGAGGAAAAAGTCAGATGTGACCGGAAGCTCTGTCACGAATCCGCCGGAGGAAGAGATTCAGAAGGCTCTGGAAAATCTGAAAATCGAGAGTTCCACTAGCAGTCAGAAGACGTCAGATTTTCAGAATCCTACAAACGAAAGCCCCAATGATAATGAGGATGATAAGGAGAATCAGAATCCGATTAAGGATCAGAAGACGTCGAAGAAAATGGTCTCAGATATCATGAATTTGTTGGCTCAGAGATCTAAAGTACCCACTGAATCATCTGAAATTCTAAACGATAATTCGGAAAAATGTGTATCAGAGAGTCAAAAGATGGAATTGAAGGAAAAAATTTCGGCGAAAACTGAGGAAAACCAACGACTTCATGAGACAATTCTCAAGTTGACTGCTGAAAACGAGGCGAATCAGAGAGTAATTCAACAGTTACTCGATAAATTGGCAGCTGGAAGTCAGAAGAAGGAGATGGAAGAGGTATCGGATGATACTGAGGCCTCCAGAATCCCTCCCGTCGTCATCTGCTACGTATGTCACAAAGAAATCGAGTCGAACGACGACGATTGGTTGGATTGTTCCAGAAGTGGCGAGAAATTCCATCAAGTGGTATTTAGAAAAATCGATAATTTCCAGAAAACTCATTAATTTGTTTATTTTCAGTGCGTCTATTTCCATATTCGATCCACCGAACAATGTCCGGCTTGCGACGACAAGATTCCGAACTATTTTTGATTTTTCTATTCATTTTTTGTTATTTTTTATCTTGTTGTTCTTGTTATCTTTTTGAATTGTTATTTTCCACCCGTTTTACCTTTTAAGATCAATTTCTCACCCAATTCTATCATTTTTCGCTATTAATTGTTACAAAAATTGTTGATTTTTCATGGTTTTTTCCGATTTAAAATTCGGTAAAATATCCGAAAGGTTACTGTATTTGTCGTGAAATATGACGCATTGTCCGCAAACACCGCCACGTCGGAATGCAGACACGTGTTTCTTTCATTTTCAGTACCGATTTTTTGAGACCGTACAAATCGGGAAGAACGCTCAATCGGGAAGAAACGGATCGGGAAGAAACGAATCGGGAAGAAGCAAATCGGGAAGTGACGAATCGGGAAGAAAGCTTTTTCGTAAGTTTCAGTGTCGGAAATGAAAGAAACTGTCATTTGAAGGTGTATTGTGTAATTTTTGCCACTTTTAATGGTGTCTTTACCTGTTTTTGATTACAATTTTTAATTTCGCTCAATATACCGTAATTTCGCAAATTTTTCGCAAAACGAATTTCCGTAAAATCAACACAAAAACATGAAAACACACCATTAATAAGCTAAATAACTACACTAAACAGAAAACTATTAACTTTTCTTTCATTTCCGACACTGAAACTTACGAAAAAGCTTTCTTCCCGATTCGTCACTTCCCGATTTGCTTCTTCCCGATCCGTTTCTTCCCGATTGAGCGTTCTTCCCGATTTGTACGGTCTCGATTTTTTCGGGAAAAAATTTTGAAGGATGACGCAACTACTCCTAAACTTAGGATTTTTGATATGAATAGACTCAGAAAACCAGGAAAAAGATAATCTTTTTGTGGATTCATGTCTTTTGAGTTTTTTCTCGAAAATGAATTGTAATTTTCCGAATTCTATCTGTAATTATCCGAGGTAACAGTAGCAGTAAAAATAATTTTCTGAACATTTTTAGTCATTTTCGAGAAAAACTCGTCAGAATGAAAGGAGGTGGTTCCGAAAAAATCACCGTGCCAGATTTCCAAATTTTCAGCCTTCAGAATCACCGAAAAATGACCTCATTTTCAAAATATGAGAAGCATCCGATGTCTTCTTTAATCCCGATTTCAATTCTTCAAACTTACGTCATTCCGGAGGTAAAAAGTTCATTGAAAGTGGATATTCGAAAAATATTTTTATTTTAGCTCCGCCCATTCATTTCCGGCACTGCCGACACCTGGTTTTCCGATGAAGGCGATGGAATAAAGGAGATTCAGAAAATTCTCGATAATTCTCGTTTTAAACTGAGTAAATTAAATTGTTTTTCTGTTGAAAATTTGAAAAATTAATATTGAAGGAATGTACGGATCGGCTGAGGAGCTTGCGGAGAATCTCAACATTTTCAGAAATTTCTCAGAGAATTTTCGATTCTTCGGAGAAAATCGTCGTCTTTTTCATGTAAGCGCCGGGTTGTGTACTCTCAAAAGTTATGAATTATGATTCTCAGACGTCTCCAGTCATCTATCACAGCTTGAAAGGTCAAAAATACATCTGCAAATCGGAAATGTATACGATTCTTCAAAATATGGGGATCACTTTTCGCCCTAAATCGGTTAGAAATTACTTTAAAAAAAGTATTTTTCTATCATTAATTCATTCCAGAAACTCCAATCATCCGCCTCAATGTTCTGTCATTTGTTGGCAAAATATTTTAATTCGAAAGTTGATTTTTCGAAGGGAAACGTGGAATTTGTGAAGTTCGACGACAAAATTTTTGATGAAATCGAGAGAGAAGTGCGGCAAGGAGTCGAAAAGGCAGGAAAAATGGCGGTAAGTTTTGGAAAATTCCGGAAAATTGATAAAAATCGGAATAATTTTGTAGTTTGTAGCCCACCCCCTCTTACAACTGCGCTTCGTCGCAAACGAGAGAGTATCGGCGAGAGACGCAGAGTTTTTTCTCTCGCCTACACAGATTTTCACAGTTTTGATATATTTTCGCTACTTTTCATATAGGTTTCCAAAAATTCTATGAAAAGATGCGAAAATAGGTCAAAAACTGTGAAATCTGCGTCTCTCTCGCCGATACTCTCTCGTTTGCGGTGGGGCGCAGTTGTAAGAGGGGGTGGGCTCCTAATAGCAGACCAATAACGAAAAGTTTAATTGCAGGATTCGAAAAGTCGCAGTCTCAACTATCCACTCACTGCCGAATCCTACCGAGCAGTAATTCTCGAGCTGAAACATCTGAATCCGCTTGTTTGGCCTGATTCAGATGTCAGAGAGTTTCTCGAGACGACGAACGTCATCAATATGCAAACGAAAGAAGAGCAAATGTTTCTGACTCCACGGCTTTATCTCGACACGTTTGTTATGAGTTCTATCGGAGAGATTATCGATAATCGACCGGAATTGTTCAAGTTTTCCACTGATTCCACTCCGATTACCGTAAGATTGTTTGAGGATGGAGAGGAGAGATTTGTGATGGAGGCGGAATTGTATCATGCGCTGAATAGGGTGTCTACTGGATCTGAGAGATTCGAAATTCAAAATTATGGATTTGTTCACAAGGGAATGAGTTTTGAAGAAGTCAAGGCAGAGTTTGGAGATAGAATTCAGAAAATTGAGGTGTGGAAAGGCAGAAAACACAAAACAATCCCTAATTATTTTCAGTTCATCCGTACTCCGATCCTTCGCTCCAAACACCGTGCAGTACCTATCAGAGCACACTTTCCAAAGCAATTCGTCATTCCAGCTGTCGATTTGTTCTTCGAAATCTGGAGAAATGTGATTTTGGGAGTCAAACTATTCCAAAAATATCAATGTTCGGATTGGGAGAAATTCGCCCCAACTTTACACAATATTGAAGAACTTTTTGATATTGAAAAAGTGAGTTTCACAAGTTGCCAGATGATTTCGAGCTATTCATGAGACATTTACAGAAGCAGCAGTACTTCCTGAGAGCTGATATTCGCGTCGAGAGAGTAGCGAGTAAATCATTGGAACAGTACGGCGTTTCAACGGTCAAAGACGTTCGAAATGCGAAGAAGGACGGATTCACTGCGCAGAATCTGAAAAACGAACTGGCATATTTGGGACTCACTAACACATTTCCTGAAATTCAAGATTATGCTGAAGATGTTTATGAAGAAATCGATAAAGCGAAGAAAGAGAGATATCTGAGAACCTGCGATTTGTTTGATGCAGTGGAGAATTGTCAATTGATTTGTGTGCTCAATAGAGCTCCAAGTGTAAGACATTCTATTCATTCTATTGCTAATGTATACAAATTTCAGCTCAAGAAGTTCCTTCACAATCAGAAAGGATGCGGAAGAGTTCTCGGATATAAATGTGAGCATTGTGAGAAGGAGAAGGATGATCAGAAGACGTCGGATATCCAGAATTCTATGATGAAGCTGAAAATCAAGAGCTCAAATGAATCGATGTTGAATCAACTTTCACAACCTGCTCTCTCTGCTCCGATCGACTGCGATAAGTGCTCAGAATCTTCTGCGATTCTCGTCGAAACTCAAAATGAGCTGAAAATAAGTCAAGATCAGTTGAAGGAGATGCAACAGAAGATCACAAATACAGAGAAGGAATTGAGTGATTTGAAGAAAGAACACGAGGAAATTGTAGAATCTGAAGCAAAGAAGACGGAGGAATTGGCTGAAATGAAAGAGGAATTAATCAAAGAGAAAGAGAAGAATCAGGAGAAAGAAGAGAAGATTCTGAAGGCGTCAAAGGAAAATGAGGAGCTCCAGAAGACAATTCTCAAGTTGACATCTGAAAAAGTGGCGAATGAGAGAATGATTCAGAAGTTACTTGATAAAATTACCAATTTATCTGCTAATAACCGGAAAACGAATGAAATCAACGAGAAAACTATCGAAGAATCGATTCCAACTGCTTATGTCTCCTCTAAAAATGCTCCTCTTGTTATCGATTGTCTCATTTGTTCCAGTCAGATCAAGGCGGGACAAGAAGTCATCAGATGTCCATTGTGCAAACGAAGATTTCATTCGAACGTAATTTTATTTTGTTTTCTATCAATTTTCCCTCATTTTCCCTATTTTCAGTGTGCATTCAAATGGCGCAAAGACCACACTCAATGTCCGGCGTGCAATGGAGATCTTCCTGGAATTTAATTCTGATTTTTTGTTATTGTTGTTATCATTTTTGTTGTCAATTTGTTGTTTGTTTTATCGTTCCTGTTGAAATATCCCTATGGATTACTATAATTGTCGTGAAGTGTGAGGCATTGAGTGTAAACACCATCACGTCAAAATGCATTATTTCTAAACTTCTTTGTTGTTAATTCATATTTTTCCAATATTTTCGGGTTATTAAAACCTTGTGTACCTCCTTAATTTATACCGAGTAAACTACAAAACTATTTTCAATCAAAATTTACAGAAAAATGGCGCAATTTCTGAAGTGTCCCGACAATGTTCTCCACTCCAACATCGTTCATTCTCATGTCAATGCCTATATTCTTCCTGAAGTAAGTGATTTATTTCTTAACTTGAATAATAAAAAGAATAATTTTAAGCTCCGCCCATTTCTACACGATTTGGATTCCAATCAGGCGAAGAAACTGGTATACGATGATGGTGAAGAGGTGATTCAGAATATGTTGGATAAATCGAATAATCAATTGAGTGAGTGTTGGTTTCCGTCTTTTGTAAATTCACAATTTTTGCAGGAATGTACGGATCGGCCAAGGAGATTGCCGAGAATCTCAAAATTTTCAGAAATTTTCCTGAAAGTTTTCGTTTTTTCGATGGCCAGCTGTATCTTTTCAATGTAAACAGTTTATACTAGAATTTCTGATTAAATGTAAAGTTTTCAGACGTCACCAATCATCTATGAAAGTCTGAATGGAGAGAAATACCTCTGCAAACCGGATATTTATACAATTATTGGAAATATCGCACTTCATACTATTAAAACTCAGGTTAGATTTCTGGCTCAACTTCGCTTGATTTTGTTTTTTCAGCCATCCGGTGTGTTTCATTCGTTGCTCGCAAAGGCTCTGAAATCCAAAATTGTGCAGACTGATAGACCCGTGGAATTTGTGAAATTCGAGAAGAAAATGTTCTGTGAAATCGAGAAAGAGAGAGAAGGAGAGAAAAAGAGTCACCTACAAGCGGTAGTGTTTTCAATTATTATATTCTATTTTTAATATCTTAATTTCAGTGGGCGCAACGTAACAATCTAGAAATGTTCTTGTTGAATAAGAATTACGCAGCGATCATTTCAAAAGTGCGGGAATTGAATCCGACGGTTTGGGATGATGGCATGGCAAATGCATTACACAGACGGCTACAATCATTATCTGATACAGAAATCGAGACAAAAAGAGAGTTCATTTTCGACATGTTCATCGAAAGTTATACCATGAAGTGTATTGAACAAATTATGGCGAAACGAGCATCGCTCTTCATGTCTACTCCGAAATCTTCTCCAATTACAGTCAGATTATTTGAGGACGGAGAGGAGAGATATGTGATGGAGGCGGAATTGTATCATGCATTGAATCGGGTGTCTCCGGAATCTGAGAGATTCGAAATTCAAAATGATGGATTGAATTTCGAAGGAATGAGTATGAAGGATGTGGAGAAGAAATACGGAGATCAAATTCAGAATATTGAGGTTTGAAGACATGGATTTTGATCACAAATTGATCCCAAAATATTTCCAGTTCATCCGCACTCCGATTCTTCGCACCAAACACCGTGCAGTACCTATCAGAGCACACTTTCCGGGAGAATTCGTTATTCCAGCTGTCGATTATTTCTTCGAATTTTGGAGAAATGTGATTTTGGGTTTCAAACTATTCCAAAAACATCAGAAAAAATGGCGGTGAATTATGTGATCGAGGAGGTGATTGTTGTATCAAAATATAAAAAATATGTAATAGTTTCCAGTTCCGCGAAAATGTCCGCTCTATTTATCCAACCGGAGTGACTGTGGAGAGAGAGGAGGGTGTAACTCGTCTGAAAATGTACGGATCACCTCAAGAGCTATTGGAAAATGTGAAAATTTATAGAAATTTTCCGGAAAGTTATCGATTTTTTGGAACTGATGAGGAGCCGTTTCAGGTGAGAATTGAATTTTGAGGAAGAAAAACGATTTCTTCAATTTTCAGAGATCGCCAATTGTGTTCGAAAGTTTGCAAAACGAGAAGTTCATTCAGAAATCGGATGTTTTTGTGATTCTTCAAAATATCCTTTCCTCACTACTACCGGGCTCTACTGAATATTTCGCGCAGATTTCGTACTACTTGGACTCGAAAGACCCCGAATGTATGGAGTTTGTGCGATTCGATCAGAAGATTTTCGATAATCTTCATGCAGAAATTTGGGATGTGATGCGAAGAATTCATAGCACAGTACGGTTTTCAAGTTTGTGGCAAATGCGCTCTAATGCCAATTTCCTGAAAATATTGTTTACATTAGATTATCATTTCGAAACTTAAAAAGTCCACTTTTTGACCTATTTTTCACTGAAATTGTAATAAAACGATGAGGCAAATGCGCTCTAATGGTAATTTGATGTACACTGCGGTATTTTTGAATAGAAATCCCTGATTCAATCATGTGGCAAATGCGCTCTATTGGTAATCGGTTTAAATAGCGGTGTTTCCCCCTTGAAATACTGCAATTTTTATTAGATTATCAATAGAGCGCGTTTAGTCACGCGTAGGCGGAAGCTATGCTCAAAATTTTATTGCAATTTCAACTTTCAATCAGAAAGTTTCAGAAAGAATTGGAGAAATACGAAAAAGAGTTTTCCAAACTGAATTTCGAGCAAATCTTCTCAAAACTCAAAGATTTGACACCAGGAGTTTGGAACGAGAAGAGAGAGGAATATATTCTTGAGCGACTCGCCGATCTACATTTTGGATCGGAGGTTCTAGCTCCAATTCTCGCCAAAATGTATTGGACGGCTTGTGGAACAATGAAGACTCTTCCAATTATTATCGATAAGCATCCGGAATTGTTCCGCCCACATTCTGAAACCAAGAATAATAGTATGCCAGTGACAGTGAGAATGTTTGAGGATGGAGATCAGAGATTTGTGATGAAGGCGGAACTTTCTGAGGCGACTGGCGATGATTCTCTGAAATCCGATGACGAGATACACGTGTTGCACACAATGAATATGCAAGAAGTGATGAGAAGTTATGGAAATTTGAAAATTAAGGTTAGATTTGATCGATTATAAGAAAATTCTCCATTTTTTTCAGTTCATTCGTTACCCAATCCGTCGTGCTAAGCACAGAGCGGTCCCTATCAAGGGTCCAACTTCATTCAAAGACTTCTTTATTCTCGCCGTCGACGCATTCTTCGAATTATTGAAGGATCTAATTTTCGGTGTCAAGATATTTCAAGTCGTTAAATTCGACGATGTTGCTCCGATTTTCCGTGGTTTCGAGAAGTATTTCCAGCCGGAATGTGTAAGAAATTGCTAATCCATTTTTTATTTTTAGTTAATTTTGGTTTCAGAAAACTCCATATTTCATCAAAATCAAAGATATTACTGTTATGAAGCAGATGGTGACGAAGGAAAGAGAGAAAACGCAGGCTAATGATGTGAGAGAAGCGAAAAGAAACGGATTCATTGTCGAGGATCTGAAAAATGAGCTGAAACACTTGGGACTTGATGCTACTTTCCCGGAGATTCAGGAGCATGCAGAAGCGGTTTATAAGGACGTGAATAGTGTCAAAAAGGAGACGATTTTGAGAACTTGTGACTTATTTGACGCCGTGGAGAGTTGTCAGATGATTTGTATTCTCAATAGAATTCCAAATCTCAGAAAATTCGTTCACAATCAGAGAGGATGTGGAAGGATTCCAGGATTGAGATGAGAGCAGTGTGCGGAGATTCAGAAGAAGAAGACGTCAGATGTGACCGGAAGCTCTGTCACGAATCCGCCGGAGGAAGAGATTCAGAAGACTCTGGAAAATCTGAAAATCGAGAGCTCCACTAGCAATCAGGAGGTGAAGGAGGAGGTTCAGAAGACATCAGACACTCCGAATACTACAAACGAAAGCCTCAATGATAATGAGGAAGAAAAGGAGAATCAGAATCCGATTAAGGATCAGAAGACGTCGAAGAATATGGTCTCAGATATTATGAATTTGTTGGCTCAGAGATCTAAAGTACCCACTGAATCATCTGAAATTCTTAACGATAATTCGGAAAAATGTGTATCAGAGAGTCAACAGATGGAATTGAAGGAAAAAATTTCGGCGAAAACGGAGGAAAACCAACGACTTCATGAGACAATTCTCAAGTTGACTGCTGAAAACGAGGCGAATCAGAGAGTAATTCAACAGTTACTCGATAAATTGGCAGCTGGAAGTCAGAAGAAGGATATGGAAGAGGTATCCGATGATACTGAGGCCTCCAGAATCCCTCCCGTCGTCATCTGCTACGTATGTCACAAAGAAATCGAGCCGAACGACGACGACTGGTTGGATTGTTCCAGAAGTGGCGAGAAATTCCATCAAGTGGTATTTAGAAAAATCGATAATTTCCAGAAAACTCATTGATTTTTGATTTTCAGTGCGCCTACTTCCATATTCGATCCACCGAACAATGTCCGGCTTGCGACGACAAGATCCCCAATTATTTTTGATTTTTCAATTCATTTTTTGTTATTTTTTATCTTGTTGTTCTTGTTATCTTTTTGAATTGTTATTTTCCACCCGTTTTACCTTTTATGATCAATTTCTCACCCAATTCTATCATTTTTCCCCATTAATTGTTACAAAAATTGTTGATTTTTCATATTTTTTCCGATTTAAAATTCGGTAAAATATCCGAAAGGTTACTGTATTTGTCGTGAAATATGACGCATTGTCCGCAAACACCGCCACGTCGGAATGCAGACGCCACGTGTTTTTCTTTTTTTTAACGAATCAATTTTAAATTAATTTTTGAGATAAATGAATGGGATTTCTTTGCTTTTTTTCCTAATAATAATAAAACTAAACGTTTATTTTCCAGAAAAATGTCGAAATACCTGAAATCGCCGGACAATCTTCTCACATCGACAAGCCTGGACTCGATTGCTCACTCTTATATTCTCAATGAGCTCCGTTCGTCGATCAACAACAATGTTTTCTCAGAAAAGTGTTTTTTGGAAAATAATGGAAGGGAATTGATACAGAAAATGCTGGATACTTCGAATTTTAAGCTTAGTAAGGCAGTTTTTCGCTGAAAAACTCAATAGAAAGGTATTTTCAGGAATGTACGGATCGGCCGACGAGCTTGCGCAGAATCTGAAGATTTATCAGAATTTTCCGAAGAGTTATCGATTTTTCAAAACTGAGTTCGAGCCTTCCACTGTAATTATTCTAAACTTTTTTGCGAAAAATTACTTTACCTTTTTCAGACAACGGCAACAATCTATCACAGTCTGAAAAATGAGGAATACATCTGCAAATCGGATCTCTTCGTTATTCTACAAAATATGGCGCTCGACGTTTTCCCAGGAACGGTAGCCAGTGAAAAATTTGAATTTTATTATAAATTTTTTGAATTTTTAGACCTCAATTTCGGTCCGCTTATCGATTCTCACCGTTGTCCGTGTAGAACAAGACCAGCTACCCCACCGTATGGAATTCATAAAATTCGATCAAAAAGTGTTCGATGAGATTGAGAATGAAATGAGAAAAGCTAGAGAGCTCTGTTTCATAAGTGTAGGGTTTTTGACTTATAAAAGTTCCAAGAAATCAATTTTTCAGAATGCCGAGTTAGAAGTGCTTGCCGCTCAATTAGCAGCTGGAAATTTTGATACTCTGGTGGCGAAATTTGAGAAAGTTCATATGAAAGAGAAATTAACGAAGAATGATTCAGTTGGAATTCGTAAAAGCTTGAAAGATTACTACAGTAAACTGATGGCGTCGAATAAAGATCCTGCACAAGCCTTGGCTTTTTTCTTGGTTAAAACAACTGCTGTGTCGTGTCTCCAGAAGATTATAAACGGGAAGAGACAGGAAATGTTTCTTCCGAGCTGCACGAAGAAGTCCCCGATGATTGTAAGATTATTCGAAGATGAAGATCAACAATTTGTGATGAGATCCGAGTTGGTGATTGCAATGTACCCAGAAAAAGCTTCCGAAATTTTCGTTGGTAGAGGCAAAGTTGGATTTCATGATTACTCAACAATCACATTGGATCAAGCTCTCAGAAAAGGAGCTGGACGTGTTGAGGTAGAATATTTCACAGTTTCTAGCTCTCAATGATAAGGAAAAAGCGAAAATCAAGACAATTTTGCATAGAAATTATTGAAAATTCATATTCTTCGGTACTTTCCTCATGTTTTTTGCTAAAATCCCAAAAATCATTTTTATATACAAAAGACAAGTGGTGTTTGTCTGAGGCGATGTCCGCAACGGTTTTGGAAAGAGAAGAGAAACTGAGCCAGCGAGCAAAACCGAACTGGCGTGCTTTGGACAGCGTCGCCGCTTTCGGCTATGCGGGCACATCCAGAGATGTTCGTATGGAGGCGTTTTGGGTGCTGAAAGATTTCAAAGTGGGCGAAAATGCGACGAGAGAGAGTGTGTGTAAAATCGAGAGAGTGCGTCTGCGTCTCTCCATTCTTTCTAGTCGCATTTTCAAATTTCGGTTGAAAGTGCGAGGCGCTCAACGCCACCCAGGCACATACCTGGGCACATCTGAGTGGCCACGTAAATAAAGAGAGACCAGCCGTCTGAACCGCCGAAGGCGGGACAGCTAGGCTGGTCAAAGATATTTTTTCTCAATTTCCAGTTCATCCGCTACCCAATCAAAAGAGCCAAGCATCGAGCTGTTCCAATCGAAGGACCTGATCCAGAAGACCCAAATAATTGGTGTATTTTGGCTGTGGACGCTTTCTTTGAATATATGAGTATGATCACTGGATTCAAGATTTTTCAGAAATGTGGATCTTCTGCCGATGACTTTGCCGTTTTTGAGTCCTTTTTTTGTGCCCTCGAGAAAGTATTCAAACCCGAAGTGGTAATAATTACGCTGAAAGGACAGTTTAAAATATGGAAGTTTTTCAGAAATCGCCATATTTCTTACAAATCGAAACTGTCAATTATCTGTTGACAACGCTTCAGAACAATATTCAATCGGTTCCACCAACTAAAGACGTTCGAAATGCGAAACCGGATGGATTCACAGTGCAGAATCTGAAAAATGAGCTGAATCATTTGGGTCTCACTGCGTTCTTTCCGGAAATTCAAGATTATGCAGAAGATGTCTATGAGGAAATTGATAAAGTGAAGAAGGAGAGATATCTGAGAACCTGCGATTTGTTTGATGCGGTGGAGAATTGTCAATTGATTTGTATTCTCAATAGAATTCCAAATGTAAGATATTCTATTTATTATATTTCTAATTTTTATAAATTTCAGCTTAGGAAGTTTCTTGACAATCAAAAAGGATGTGGTAGAGTTCTCGGATATAAATGTGAACAATGTGAGAAAGAGAAGAAGGCGTCGAATGCACTAGAAGTCAGTCAACAACCTGCGGAGGTTTTGAAGACGTCCGATATCCAGAATTCTACGAAGAATCTGAACATTGAGAATTCGAAAAGCTCAACTCCGAAACAATACTCTCAACCGACACTCACTGCTCCAAAGGACTGTGATAAGTGCATGGAATCTTCGAAAACTCTCGAGGAGACTGAAAATGAGCTGAAAATGAGTCAAAATCAGTCGAAGGAGACGCAACAGAAGAAATCGAATACAGAGAAAAAGCTGATTGAAATGAAGAAAAAACACGAGAAAATTGTGGAGTCTGAAGCCCAGAAGACAGAAGAATTGGCTGAAACGAAGGCGGAATTGAGTGAAGAGAAGGAGAAGAATCAGGAGAAAGAAGAGGAGCTTCAGAAAACAATTCTCAAACAGGCAGATGTTTATAAACCGACTCCAGAGGGATTCAAGACGGTTTCGAAACCGGAAACTGAAAAATTCGATATAGAAGCAACGAATTCACATGAAAATTCTTTTGCCGACGTGAATAAAGAATCCAAAGAATCCGAAGCCGAAATCGAGATTCTGAGGCGAAAATTGATGGAAAAAGAGAAGGAAATTGTGAATTTCAAACGGTTTGTGTAGAAAACACGCGGTATCGACAATTATTATTTATTTCAGCGGCGCTCTGATTCATGGGAAAACAATGAAGGGATTCAAGGAGTTAAAGGAGAAAATTGCGGATTATGAAGCTCGAGAAAAGGAGATGACTGTGGAAAGAGAAAGGTGAAAATGGCTAAGTTCGGTAGAGCGCGTTTTCAACGGTTTGGGAGATTTTTTACAGAAAAATAGAAATTTTCTTGGTTTTCGGCCAGTTTCGATGGGTGTGAAGTCAATTTATAGAGTTTTTTTGTTATCAATTTCCTCAAAATTGTTTCCGAAATAACTAAAAATTGATTTCTCGACAAATTTTCTGAATTTTTTTATATTTCTATAAAAATGCAAGGCAATCTTAGTCATTTTCTGTGAAACTGTCTCCAACTTATTGCAATCGCGCTCTATTGACAATAATTGTTTTTCAGAGACGCTCTAACTCATGGAAAAGCTGTAGAGGCATTGAAGTTGGACATTTCGAGATATGAAGATAAAGAAAAGGAGTTGACTCAAGAGAGAACGAGGTGAGAATGAAAGAGCCCGGTAGAGCGCGCTTGCAGCTATCAGAAAGAGTTTTTACAGAAAAATTATTGATTTTTCTAATTTTTAACCGATTTTTCTAGAAATTTAATTAAAATTACAAAAATTCGCGAATTTTAACATTTTCTGTTGCAAACGAGCTCTATTGACAATTCAATTTTCTAATTTCAGAAATGAATTGGCTCATTCGAAAACTGTGCTCGAAAATGAGCGTTTGATGCGAGAGAATGCTTCATTTAGAAGCAATTTGAAGGATTCCGACGAGAAACTCAAATCGTAAGAATTGTTTTCGGTAGAGCGCATTTACAACTTGAATTTTCAGAGAAATAGACATTCGTGACAAGGAACTCGAGAAATTGGCGAGAAAAATTGCAAATTATGAGGAGAAACAGATGAAGTGAGTGATCAGTGGAGCGCGTTTTAAAAAAAAAGGAAAATTTTCAGAGAAGAATCGATTCGTGCTGAAATCGAGAAGGAAAACGAGGAATTAAAGAAGAAAATTGGAGTCTTTGAAGTGGAAAAGCAAAGGTTGGTTTCTCTCAATCGCGCTCTAATGAGAATATGATATTTTCGGTGGAGCGCGATTGCATTTCTCAGTTTTTTCAGACACGCGAAAACACTCGAGGAACTTTCGAATTTAAAAATCCGGATCGCAGGACTTGAAGCTTCAGAAGCACAGATGTCAGAAGCGAGATCACAGTAAGAATATCAATATTTCGGTAGAGCGCATTTGCATCAGATGGAATTTTTCTTGCAGGGACACCACAACTATCGAACATTTGCAAAAGGAGATTCTGGAGCTGAAAGGGAGCAATGAGTTGTACTGTAACAATTTCAATTCGATAAATGAGACGGTTTATAGGTGAGACAGAGAGCAAATGCGCTCTATTGGAATTTAAGAATTTCAGAGAGCGTCAAACGTTTGGAGCAGCTCAACAACAGCTAGTCGAGAGGATTTCAGAGTTGGAGAGGGAGTTGATGAGGTAGAAATTGGATTTTCAGGGAACAATAATGAGAAAAAAAGTTTTTTCAGCAGAAATCAACCTGGAAATGTAGGAAATAACGATTGGATGGCTGAAAAACGAGTGATGCAAGAGGAAATCGCCTCGAAGACACGACAAATTGCACAGTGAGTCGGAGATGAAGCAAACGCGCCCCACCGCACTAATTTTTGCAGAGTTATCGAATCGAATGTGGTGTTGAGAACGGAGAATGAGATGAATAGTCGGATGGTTCAGAATCTGTTGGATCGGTTGTCAGGGATGTCGATTTCTTCTGGTGTCGCTCCGACTCCGCCCCCTTCTGGCCCCTCGACGTCTTCTGGCCCCTCGACGTCTTCTTGGAATCACCAGAATCCGACGAGAGATTCTGAATTGGAAGACGTGGAATGTGTGATTTGTCTAATCGATATCAAACAGAGACAAAATACGATCAAATGTCATCAGTGTCGACGTAGATTCCATTCAAAGGTACGTTATCGGTGGAGCGTGATTGCATTATTATTTATATTTCAGTGCGCATCCGATTGGCTGAAAGTGAAGAGCGAGTGCCCGGCATGTCGTGGTCGACTTCTGGATCCTCACGAATTTCCGGCGTTGTAAA
This sequence comes from Caenorhabditis latens, assembly GCA_002259235.3. Classification (NCBI taxonomy): domain Eukaryota; kingdom Metazoa; phylum Nematoda; class Chromadorea; order Rhabditida; family Rhabditidae; genus Caenorhabditis; species Caenorhabditis latens. Next base: position 1,694,543 of record CM056093.1, read on the forward strand.
ATTCAATGTTTTCTAATAGTTATCTTAAATATTTCATAGTGTCTTCTGATGAAATTTGTTATTTTTCTTTGTTTCCCGTTATTGTTGTCTATGGAATTGATTTTAAAAAGTATTTTGTTTTAATTCCGCAACCATAGAACTAACAATAGTTTAACCTAGTTTTGTCAGAAAATGGGTCAGGCAACTTTTTATTCTATTTAATTGTTTTCAAATATGTTACCTAACACTTCGGTACACTCAACATTTTCAACTGACCCAAATATGCAAATGCGGTGTAGTTGCGAAACGTCGTGGTTACGAAATGTCGGAGTTGCGAAATGGCTAGTGGCGAAATGTCGCAGTTGCGAAACCTACGTGAGTTGCGAAATGTCGCAGTTGCGGAATGTCGCGGTTGAGAAATGTCGCGGTGCCTCTATTTCATACTTGTCACGGGCCGGGCCAAGCCGAAATCAAGAAAATGTTCGGCCCGGCCCGTTTTGAAACATTTTTTCAAAACATTTTGAGTTTTTCAAGTTTTTTTGAAAATTTTTGGAAATTTTTTTGAAAAAAGTAGTTTTCGAATAATAATTTAAAATTGAATCAAAATGTGAACATGTATGATAATTTGAGCATTTTTACTCTATTTTTCGAAAAATTTCAAAAAAAATATGGTAAAAATGGGAACTCATTTTTGAATCCGGGCCGACCGGGCCGGGCCGGGCCAAGAGAAATTTCGGCTCGGCCCGGCCCGATTTTTGACAAGTATGATCTATTTAATGCATTCTTTTTTTTATTATGTGATGAATAGTGAAAATGGCAAAGTACTCATTATTAAACTAGATAATTACAGGATTGGGAAATTCCGGGCCGGGCCGGGCCGGGCCGACTGAAAAATTTTCCTCGGCCCGACCCGGCCCGGGTCACAGTACAAAAATTTGAAAATTTGAATTTTTTTCGATTTTTTCGCAAAAATGTCGAATTTTCGAGTATGTTTTCACATATCAATAAAATTCAAGTGTACATAGGATTTTTGACTATTTTTGATGGAAATTTCAAAAAAAATTCAAAAAATTTTGTGAAAAAATGGTGCTCATTTTTTGACTCCGGGCCGACCGGGCCGGGCCGGGCCGGAAGAAATTTTCCTCGGCCCGGCCCGGCCCGGGCTGGCCCGGAATTTCCCAATCCTGGATAATTCCCCATAAAGACGCATCTAATTTGTTCAAGCCGATAAGAAAAGGGAAAACATTTTATTCATAAGAAAGTTTCGGGAAAATATTGGAAAAGTGTTCAAAAAGTATTCGCTCCAGGGATGTGCGAATGAAGGCGCTTTATTGCGCTGTAAAAATTCAAAGTGTGTCTGCGTCTCTCCAATTCCCACACTCTCTCTCGCCGCATTTTCGAATTTCTTGTAGAAATGCGAGCATATATGGGACACATATCTGATTCGCTCATAAACTTAATCACCGGTATCACCGAGTGGATGTAATCATCGCGAATCAGGTAACTCTCTCTCCAAAATGCATGGGTCAGTTAACCCCGAGGGGACACCACCCGGAGCGGTTACAACTTCCACGCGTTTGAACATCAACCAGAGTACTTCCCATTTTGCAAGCAGGATTTGAATCCAGCTCCGCGTGTGTAACCGTATCTCCAAAATGCATGGGTCAGTTATCTCCGAAGAAATACCACCCGGAGACGTCACAACTTTAACGCCGGGAAAACCTCAACGAGAGTACTTAACCATTTTGTGAGCAGGATTTTAAACCTACTCCGCGTGTGCAACTCAATCTCCAAAATGCATGGGTCTGTTACCTCCGAAGAGATACCACCCGGAGCGGTTACAACTTCCACGCGTTTGAACATCAACCAGAGTATCTCCCATTTTGCGAGCAGGATTTGAATCCAGCTCCGCGTGTGTAACCGTATCTCCAAAATGCATGGGTCAGTTATCTCCGAAGAAATACCACCCGGAGACGTCACAACTTTAACGCCGGGAAAACCTCAACGAGAGTACTTAACCATTTTGTGAGCAGGATTTTAAACCTACTCCGCGTGTGCAACTCAATCTCCAAAATGCATGGGTCTGTTACCTCCGAAGAGATACCACCCGGAGCGGTTACAACTTCCACGCGTTTGAACATCAACCAGAGTATCTCCCATTTTGCGAGCAGGATTTGAATCCAGCTCCGCGTGTGTAACCGTATCTCCAAAATGCATGGGTCAGTTATCTCCGAAGAAATACCACCCGGAGACGTCACAACTTTCACGCCGGGAAAACCTCAACAGGAGTATTACTGGAAAAAAGCTAGAGTGATCGTTGCATACACTCATCATGGCTTTTTTTCTCCGAGAACTATTGGTGTCGGTTCTGAAAAATGTGAATGTTGTAAGAGATTTCGGAAAGAAACAAAAAAATTGAGAAGAAAAACGAGGGAAACAGGAAACATTAGTTTAAATGGCAGTAGAGCGCAACAAATGTAGCGTTTTGGTGGAAAAACGTTTCCTAGAAAGGAACCTTTTGAATCAGCAAAATAGAGTTGGGCAGAACGAAAACGGATCGATAACAACTGAATCAGATAATTAAAGCCATAAAAATTATATTTCTCAAATGAAAATCTAGAAAAACGGCTGGAAAATCAATATTTCCTACGGGAATTATCGGGTGGATTCAAAAATATAGATTTTTGTGGAAAATCGAAGAGATTTCGCTGAAAACGGAAGGAAAGAGACTACGGAAAGATGACAAATCGATTTTTTATTGAAATTTTAGCAAATTCTAGCACAGATGTTGAAATAATAACCAAAATGAATCGAAAATGGATGAGAGAAAAAATTAAAGCTATTAACATATTATTTTCAATCAGAAAATCTGAAAAAATAGTCGAAAAATCACTTTTTAAAATCATTTTCGCCGATTTTATTCAAATGCACCGCCTTTTTTTAGGTCCGCAATTTGGCGTGATGGTGTTTGAGGGCAATACACAAAAACCGACGACGGAGTCTTGTGGAATGTCAGTTGAGCTATTTCTAGGCCAAAATCATAGATTTTTATACCAAAATGACGCTAAAAATTTCGAAAAACTGCTGGGAAGCAAGTTTTCAGCAGAAAATTGATTAAAAATGAGAAAAAACGAGGAAAACACTACAAAACTTATAGCATTGCACTACAGACGTTTCTAGTCCAAAATCATCGATCCAAAATGACGCTAAAAATTTCGAAAACCTGCTGAAAAACAAGAATTCAACCGAAAACTGATGAAAAATGAGAAAAATAACGAGGAAACGCTCTTCAGACATTTTTAGTACAAAATCATCGATTTTTATACCAAAACAATGCTGAAATTGTTGAAAAACTGGTTTTAATGCTATTTTTCTAGAAAAAAACCTGCCAAAACTCGAAAAAATACCAAAAAAACCACCGAAAACAGCCGATAAACCGACAAAAATTGAAATTGACGCGCGCACGAGAAAAGCGCCAGGGCCCTTGGCGCACATCTCGATCTTCCAATTTTCTTCGATAAAATCGTGATTTTCGAATGAGTTTTGAAAATCTGTTTTTTGTATTTGCTAAATGGGATGTCTGGCTACATTTTAAGTACAAAACCCTCGCTGGTGGTTCGGTATGAAGGTCTTTTTGATTTTTTTTTTTGAAATAATACAAATTTTTAGCGAAAATGTGTAAAATGTCTTTAAAACAGCAGAAATTGAAGAAATATTTTGTTTGGATGAGGAGAAGAGTGGCAAAGATGAAGCCGTAGGTGTAGGTCAGCATTTCTGAAAAAAATAAATATAGAAAATCTGAGATAACTTTTTCAGATAAACTCCAATAAGGCTTAAAGCACGATTCTCAGATTCCTGAGATGAATACCTTTCATTTGATACCCATATCGACCTACTTCTCACCACTTTGAAATTTTAATGAATGGCGCGACGCGGTCGCGTCGCGTGTCGAAAATCAAAATGCGCTGAAACCGGTCGATATGGGTATCAAATGAAAGCTAGTGACTTGGAGAACATGAATATTTGTATTTCAAGAGTTTTAGGAGAAACAACTGAAAGTTAAAAGTCTGATATCACATTTTCAAGTTTCAGGTGCTAAATTTTTTTTGAAGATACACTCCAATCAGGTTGTAAGCACAATTTTCAGATTCCTGAGGCGAATACTTTTTATTTGATACCCATATCGCCTAGTTTTGATGAATTTCAATTAGTGGCGCGACGCGGTCGCGTCGCGTGTCAAAAATGAGAATGCTTGAAAACAGGTCGATATGGGTATCAAATGAAAGCTAATCAAGAGAAGATTATGAATATGTAAATTTCAAGAGTTTTAAAAGAAACAGCTGAAAGTTAGAAGTCAAATATGGGCCAGATTGTATCAAAAAAGCAACGAACACAATCTTTCTTCAGCTTTCAGTACTGCGTCTTTAATGTGGATCTATGAGTGAGTTGGTTCTTCCCGAGAGAATTTACCCATTTTTGATGGGATTTCACAAATAATTCGCAAAACGGTTAAAACAAATAAATTTCTATAATCAATTCCATAAACAACAATAACGGTAAAAAAAGAAAAACTACAGAACACACTATGGAATATCAAGGTGGTTAAGATAATTATTTCGAAAAAATAATGAATTTTACAACGCCGGAAATTCGTGAGGATCCAGAAGTCGTCCACGACATGCCGGGCACTCGCTCTTCACTTTCAGCCAATCGGATGCGCACTGAAATAAAAATAATAATGCAACCACGCTCCACCGATAACGCACCTTCGAATGGAATCTACGTCGACACTGATGACATTTGATCGTCTTTTGTCTCTGTTTGATATCGATTAGACAAATCACACATTCCACGTCTTCCAATTCAGAATCTCTCGTCGGATTCTGGTGATTCCAAGAAGACGTGGATGGGGCAGAAGACGTCGAGGGGCCAGAAGGGGGCGGAGTCGGAGCGACACCAGAAGAAATCGACATCCCTGACAACCGATCCAACAGATTCTGAACCATCCGACTATTCATCTCATTCTCAGTTCTCAACACCACATTCGATTCGATAACTCTGCAAAAATTAGTGCGGTGGGGCGCGTTTGCTTCATCTCCGACTCACTGTGCAATTTGTCGTGTCTTCTCGGCGATTTCCTCTTGCATCACTCGTTTTTCAGCAATCCAATCGCTATTTTCAGGTTGATTTCTGCTGAAAATAGTTTTTTTCAATATTCATTCTTGAAAACTTATTTTCTACCTCATCAACTCCCTCTCCAACTCCGAAATCCTCTCGACAAGCTGTTGTTGAGCTGCTCCGAACGTTTGACGCTCTCTGAAACTCTTAAATTCCAATAGAGCGCATTTGCTCTCCATCTCACCTATAAACCGTCTCATTTATCGAATTGAAATTGTTACAGTACAACTCATTGCTCCCTTTCAGCTCCAGAATCTCCTTTTGCAATTGTTCGATAGTTGTGGTGTCCCTGCAAGAAAAATTCCATCTGATGCAAATGCGCTCCATCGAAATTTTAGGGTTCTTACTGTGATCTCGCTTCTGACATCTGTGCTTCTGAAGCTTCAAGTCCTGCGATCCGGATTTTTAGATTCGAAAGTTCCTCGAGTGTTTTCGCGTGTCTGAAAAAAAAACTGAGAAATGCAATCGCGCTCCACCGAAAATACGAAATTCTGATTGGAGCGCGATTGAGTGAAACCTACTTTTGCTTTTCCTCCTCATTCGCTTCTATTTCCTTCTTCAACTCCTCGTTTTCCTTCTGAATTTCAGCACGAATCGATTCATCTCTGAAATTTTTTCTTTTTTTCCAAATGCGCTCCTCTGATCACTTACTTCTTCTGTTTCTCCTCATAATTCGCAATCTTTCTCGCCAATTTCTCGAGTTCCTTGTCACGAGTGTCTATTTCTCTGAAAATTCATGTTGTAAGTGCGCTCTACCGACAACAATTCTTACGATTTGATTCTCTCGTTGGAATCCTTCAAATTGCTTCTAAATGAAGCATTCTCTTGCATCAAACGCTCATTTTCCAGGACAGTTTTCGAATGAGCCAGTTCATTTCTGAAATTAAGAAATTGAGTTGTCAATAGAGCGCGTTTGCAACAGAAAATGTGAAAACTCCCGAATTTCTGTGTTTCTGTGTTTTTTTCACTATTCCCAATTGTTGTAAGTGCGCTCTACCGAACTCTTTCATTCTCACCTCCGTCTTGTCTCAATCATCTCCTTTTCTCTATCTTCCATATCTGCAATTTTCGCCTTTAACTCCTCGAATCCCTTCACTGTTTTCTCATGAATCAGAGCGTCACTAAAAAAAATAATAATTGTCGATAGAGCGCGTTTTCTACACAAACCGCTTGAAATTCACAATTTCCTCCTCTTTTTCCACCAATTTTTGCCTCAGAATCTCGATTTCGGCTTCGGATTCTTTGGATTCTTTATTCACGTCGGCAAAAGAATTTTCATGTGAATTCGTTGCTTCTATATCGAATTTTTCAGTTTCCGGTTTCGAAATCGTCTTAAACCTCTCTGGAATCGGTTTATAAACATCTGCCTGTTTGAGAATTGTTTTCTGAAGCTTCTCTGCATTCTCCTGAATTTGTTCTTTCTCTTCATTCAATTCCTCCGTCTTCTTTGCTTCTGACTCCACGATATTCTCATTTTCTTCCTTCATTTCACTCAGCTCTTTCTCTGTATTCGATATCTTCTGTTGCGTCTCCTTCGACTGATTTTGACTTATTTTCAACTCATTTTCAGTCTCCTCGAGAGTTTTCGAAGATTCCATGTACTTATCACAATCTTTTGGAGCAGAGAGTGTCGGTTGAGAGTATTGTTTCGGAGTTGAGCTTTTCGAATTCTCAATGTTCAGATTCTTAGTAGAATTCTGGAGCTCTGACGTCTTCTGAACCTCCGCTGGTTGATGACTGACTTCTAGTGCATCCGACATCGTCTTCTCCTTCTTACACTGCTCACACCTGTATCCGAGTACTCTTCCACATCCTTTTTGATTGTGAAGAAACTTCCTAAGCTGAAATTTATAAAAATTAGAAATATAATAAATAGAATATCTTACAATTGGAATTCTATTGAGCACACAAATCAACTGACAGTTCTCCAACGCATCAAATAGATCGCAAGTTCTCAGATATCTCTCCTTCTTCATCTTATCAATTCCTTCATAAACGTCTTCTGCATAATCTTGAATTTCAGGGAAAAGCAAAGTGAGACCCAAATGATTCAGTTCGTTTTTCAGATTCTCTGCAGTGAATCCATTTTTCTTCGCATTTCGAACGACTTTGACAGGTGAAACTTCGTATTCTAGCAATGAATTTCCCACTACAATCTCGATGTGATATCCAGTTCTCAGGAAGTATTGCTGCTTCTGTAAATATTCCATAAATAGCTCGAAATCTACTGAAACTCACTTTTTCAATATCAAAAAGTTCTTCAATATTGTGAAAAAGTGGGGTGAATTTCTCCCAATCTGAGCATTGGTACTTTTGGAATATTTTCTGTCCGAAAATCACATTTCTCCAGAATTCTAAAAAATAATCGACAGCAGGAATGACGAATTGTTCCGGAAAGTGTGCTCTAATAGGAACTGCGCGGTGTTTGGTGCGAAGAATCGGAGTGCGGATGAACTGGAAATAATTAGGGATTGTTTTGTGTTTTCTGCCGCCCCATACCTCAATTTTTTGAATTCTATCTCCAAACTTCACCTTGACTTCTTCAAAACTCATTCCCTTGTGTACAAATCCATCATTTCGAATTTCAAATCTCTCAGATTCTGGAGACAATCTATTCAGCGCATGATACAATTCCTCTTTCATCACATATCTCTCATCTCCATCCTCGAATAATCTCACGGTAATCGGAGAAGATTCCGGTGTAGACATGAAAAGCGGTGTTCGTTTCGTCATAATTTGTTCAATACCGTTGATGACACAAGTATCTGTGAGCCAAGTGATAATGCACTCTTTTTGTGCCTTTATTTGCGAACGAGGGAAATGTTGTAGCTCTATGAGTAAAGCATTTGCAATGTCATCATCAAAAATTGTCGGATTTAATTTCCGGAATATTGAAGCAATCATTGCATAATTCTCAGTCAACAATAACATTTCTAGATAGAGACGTTGCGCGGACTGAAATTTTGAAAAATTAATATTAAAAAAAGAATTGAGAACACTACCGCTTGTTGGAGACTTTTCGTTTCTCCTTCTCTCATCTCTTTCTGGATTTCATCGAACATTTTCTCATCGAATTTCACAAATTCCACATGCCCATCAGTCTGCGTAATTTTGGATTTCAGAACAAGTGCAAGAAAGACACGAAACGAATCGTTTTTCTAAAAAACAGAATAAAACAGAGTTAACCCATTGAAAATATAACACTGACGTCACGTTTGATAGTATGAAGTGCGATATTCTGAATAATTGTATAAATATCCGATTTACAAATGTATTTCTCTTCATTTAAGCTACTATAGATGACTGGAGTCGTCTGAAAACATTTTGATCAATTAGAGATTTCAGTATAAACTGCTTACATTGAAAGGATACTTGTGGTCATCGAAAAAACGAAAACTTTCAGGAAAATTTCTGAATATTTTGATATTCTCTGCAATCTCCTTCGCCGATCCGTACATTCCTGCAACAATTTTGGGTTTACGAGAGAAGGAAAACAGTTCTCACTCAGTTGATTATTCGATTTATCCAAAATCGTCTGAACCACTTCTTCACCATCATCTTCTACCATTGTCGTCGATTCCTCAGGCTGCGAGCCGTGTAGAAACGGGCGGAGCTTGAAATTAAAATTATTATTCAAATTTAGAAATCAATCACTCGCCTCAGGAAGAATGTAGGCGTTGACATGAGAATGAACGACGCCGGAGTGGAGAGCATTGTCGGGACTCATCAGAAGTTGCGTCATTCTTCTGCAAATTTTGATTGAAAATAATTTTGTTATCTATTTGGTACAAATTAAGGAGATAAAGAGGTTTTGATACCCGAAAATATTGAAAAATATGAATTGAAAACAAAGAAAATTCAAAAGTCATGCATTTTGGCGTGACGGTGTTTACACAAAATGCATCACACTTCACGACAGCTACAGTAATCCAAAGGGATTTTTCAACAGAAAATGATCAAATAAGTAACAAATTAACAACAGAAAGTAATAACAAAAATAACAAAAAATCAATTAAATTCCAGGGAGATCTCCGTTGCACGCCGGACATTGAGTGTGGTCTTTGCGCCATTTGAATGCACACTGAAAATAAGGAAAATGAGTGAAAATTGAAATGAAAATAAAGAAAATATTACATTCGAATGAAATCTTCGTTTGCACAGCGGACATCTGATGACTTCTTGTCCCGACTTGATTTGACTGGAACAAATGAGACAATCGATAACGAGTGGAGCATTTCTAGAGGTGACAGAAGCAGTTGGAGTCGATTCTTCAATAGTTTTCTCATTAAGTTCATTGGTTTTCTGGTTTTTGGTCGATAAATCGGTAATTCTATCGATTAACTTCTGAATCACTCTCTCATTCGTCTCATTTTCAGATGTCAACTTGAGAATTGTCTTCTGAAGTTCCTCATTTTCTTTTGACGTCTTCAGAGTCTCCTCTCTATTCTCTCGATTGTTCTTCTTCTCATTATTTAATTCCCCCTCCATTTCAGCCAATTCCTCTGTCTTCCTGGCTTCAGATTCCACGATTTTCTCGTGTTCTTTCTTCATATCACTCAGCGCTTTCTCTGTATTTGTTATCTTCTGTTGCACCTCCTTCAACTGATCTTGACTCATTTTCAGCTCATTTTGAGTTTCGACGAGAATTGTAGAAGATTCTGAGCACTTTTCACAGTCTTTCGGAGCAGAGAGTGCTGGTTGGGAGTATTGATTTGAACCCGACTCATTTGAGCTCTTGATTTTAAGATTCTTCATAGAATCCTGGATATCTGACGTGTTTTGGACCTCTTCTTCTTCCTCACAATGTGCACATTCGTATCCGAAAACTCTTTTGCATCCATTCTGATTGTGAAGAAACTTCTGATAATTCGGAACCCTATTGAGCACACAAATCAATTGACAATTCTCCACCGCATCAAACAAATCGCATGTTCTCAGATATCTCTCCTTCTTCGCTTTATCGATTCCTTGATAGACATCTTCTGCATAATCTTGAATTTCAGGGAATGTGACAGTGAGACCCAGATATTTCAGTTCGTTCTTCAGATTCTGCACAGTGAATCCATCTTTCTTCGCATTTCGAACGTCTTTTACTGGTGAAACCTCGTATTCTAGCAATGAATGGCTCACATCACTCTCGACGTAATTGTCAGCTGTCAGGAAGTATTGATGCTTCTGTAAATTTCTCATAAATATTTAACTAGATCGAAATCTACCAAAACTCACTCTTTCAGTGTATAAAAATGCCTCGATATTACGAAAAGTTGGAGCGAATTTCTCCCAATTCGAACACTGATATTTTTGGAATAGCTTGACTCCCAAAATCAAATTTCTCCAGAATTCGAAGAAAAAATCGACAGCAGGAATGACGAATTGTTCCGAAAAGTGGGATTTGATAGGAACTGCACGGTGCTTGGAGCGAAGGATCGGAGAACGGATGAACTGGAAATATTTTTTTCGATTTTTCGCGATTAAAATCCTTTCAAACCTCAATATTCTGAATTAGATTTCCGTATTTCTTCTTCACGTCATTCATATTCATTCCTCCAAAATTCAATCCATTATTTTCAGTTTCGAATCTCTCAGATCCAGTAGACAATCTATTCAATGCATGATACAATTCCGCCTCCATCACATATCTCTCCTCTCCATCCTCAAATAATCTTACGGTAATTGGACTAGATTTCGGTGTAGACATGAAGAGCGTTGCTCGTTTCGCCATAATTTGTTCAATACACTTCATGGTATAACTTTTGATGAGCATGACAAGAATGAACTGTTTTTGTTGTTCGATTGGTTTATCAAACCACGATTGTAGTACTGAAATTGTTGGGGCATCATCCCAAATTGTTGGATTCAATTCCCGGAGTTTTGAAACGATAGCTGCGTAATTCTTAGTCGACAACAACATTCCTAGATAGTCAAGCTGCCCGATCTGAAATTAAAAACATGAAAATAGGAAAATAAGCATTGAGAACACTACCGCTTGTTCGACACTCTCATTTTCTACTTCTTTCATCTCTTTCTCGATTTCATCGAACATTTTCTCATCAAATTTCACAAATTCCACGTGTCTATCAGTCAGCACAATTTTGGATTTTAGAACCATTGCAAGCAACAAATGAAACGAAGTGGTCTTCTGAAAAACAAAATAAAACAGAGTTTAGCAATTGAAAGGAAAACTGACAGGATATTTAATAGTATGTAGAGCGATATTCTGAATAATTGTATAAACATCCGATTTACAAATGTATTTTTCTCCATTAAAACTTTCATAGATGACTGGTGACGCCTGAAAACATTTTGATCATACAGAAATTTCAGTATAAACTGCCTACATTGAAAGGATACGAATCCTCATCGAAAAAAAGAAAACTTTCAGTGAAATTTCTGAAAATTTTGAGATTCTCGGCAATCTCCTTGGCCGATCCATACATTCCTGTAAAAATTCTAAATTTATGAGGGATGAAAAACAGTTCTTACTCAATTGATTATTCGATTTATCCAACATTCTCTGAATCACCTCTTCACCATCATCTTCTACCATTGTCGTCGATTCATCGGACTCCACGTCGTGTAGAAATGGGCGAAGCTTAAAATGAACTTTTTATTATTCAAGTTCAGAAATCAATCACTTACCTCAGGAAGAATGTAGGCGTTGACATGAGAATGAACGATGCTGGAGGCGAGAGCATTGTCGGGACACTTTAGAAATTTCGCCATTTTTCTGAACATTTTAATTAAAATAAATTTGTTATCTATTTGATACAAATTGAGGAAATAAAAAGGGTTTTTAAACCCGAAAATGTTGAAAAAATATGAATTGAAAACAAAGAGAATTCAAAAATCATGCATTTTGGCGTGACGGTGTTTACACAAAATGCATCACACTTCACGACAGCTACAGTAATCCAAAGGGATTTTTCAACAGAAAATGATCAAATAAGTAACAAATTAACAACAGAAAGTAATAACAAAAATAACAAAAAATCAATTAAATTCCAGGAAGATCTCCATTGCATGCCGGGCATTGAGTGTGGTCTTTGCGCCATTTGAATGCACACTGAAAATAAGGAAAATGAGGGAAATTGAAACGAAAATCATGAAAATATCACATTCGAATGAAATCTTCGTTTGCACAATGGACATCTGATGACTTCTTGTCCCGACTTGATTTGACTGGAACAAATGAGACAATCGATAACAAGAGGAGCATTTTTTGAGGAGACAGAAGTCGATTCTTCGGTAATTTTCTTATTAATTTCATTCGTTTTCTGGTAATTAGTCGATAAATTGGTAATTCTATCAAGTAACTTCTGAATTACTCTCTCATTCGCCTCATTTTCAGTTGTCAACTTCAGAATCGTCTTCTGGAGTTCCTCGTTTTCCTTTGACGTCTTCAGAACCTTCTCTTCTTTCTCCTGATTATTCTTCTTCTCATTATTCAATTCCTCCTTCATTTCAGCCAATTCTTCTGTGTTCTTGGCTTCAGATTCCACAATTTTCTCGTGTTCTTTCTTCAAATCACTCAGTTCTTTCTCTGTATTCGTTATCTTCTGTTGCATCTCCTTCTGTTGATCTTGACTTATTTTAAGTTTATTTTGAGTTTCAGTGAGAGTTTTTGAAGATTCTGAGCACTTTTCACAGTATTTCGGAGCAGAGAGGGCTGGTTTTGAGTATTCATTCAACATCGATTCATCGGAGTTCACGAGTTTCAGATTTTTCATAGAATTCTGGATATCTGACGTCTTCTGAATATTCCCTGGTTGCTGACTGATTTCCAGCGCATCCGACGCCTTCTTCTCCTCATCACAATGCCCACATTTGTATCCGAGTACTCTTCCACATCCTTTCTGATTGTGAAGGAACTTCTTCAGCTGAAAATTGTATGAATTAACAATATAATAAATATAATATCTTACATTCGGAATCTTATTGAGCAAACAAATCAATTGACAATTCTCCACTGCATCAAATAAATCGCATGTTCTCAGATATCTCTCCTTCTTCGCTTTATCGATTCCTTTATAGACATCTTCTGCATAATTTCGGATTTCCGGAAAGAGCACAGTGAGACCCAGATATTTCAGTTCGTTCTTCAGATGCTGTACAGTGAATCCATCTGGTTTCGTATTTCGAACGTCTTCAGTTGGTGGAAACGATTGAATATTGTTCTGAAGCGTTGTCAACAGATAATTGACAGTTTCGATTTGTAAGAAATATGGCGATTTCTGAAAAAAAAACTTCTATATTTTAAACTGTATTTTCAGCGTAATTCTTACAACTTTCGGTTTGAATACTTCCTCGAGGCCCAAAAAAATGACCTCAAAAAAGGCAAAATTGTCTGCAGAAGTTCCACATTTCTGAAAAATCTTGAATCCAGTGATTATACTCTTCATGTATTCAAAGAAAGCGTCCACAGCCAAAATACACCAACTATTTGGGTCTTCTGGATCAGGTCCTTCGATAGGAACAGCTCGGTGCTTGGTTCTTTTGATCGGGTAGCGGATGAACTGGAAATTGAGAGAAATAATTGTGATTTTCGACATTTTAGAAAAAATCTGAATTATTAATGATTTCTATGCAAAATTATCGTGATTTTTGCTGTTTCTCCATTATTGAGCGCTAAGAACTGTGAAACATTCTACCTCAACACGTCCAGCTCCTTTTCTGAGAGCTTCATCCAATGTGATCGTTGTGTAAGTATGAAATCCAACTTTGCCTCTACCAACGATAATTTCAGAAGCTTTTTCTGGCTTCATAGCAATTGCCAACTCGGATTCCATCACAAATTGTTGATCTCCGTCTTCGAATAATCTCACATTCATCGGGGACTTCTTCGTGGAGCTTTGAAGAAACATTTCCGGTCTCTCCAGATCGATAATCTTATTGAGGCAGATCCTTATGGCGGGAATAATCAAGAGAAAAACCAGATCTTGCGCTGGATATGGATTCGACGTCTTCAGTTTACTGTAGTCATATTTGAGCTCTTCACGAATATCATCTGGATCGCCCTTGGTCAGTTTCACATATTTCGCCACCAGGGAATCAAAATTTCCAGCAGCAAATTGGGAGCCAAGTACGGCTAATTCGGCGTCCTGTAAAAATTGAATTCGTGGAATATTTAAAATTCAAAAACCCTACACTTATGTCACAGAGCTTTCTCGCTTCTCTTATTTCCATCTCAATCTCATCGAACACTTTTTGATCGAATTTTACGAATTCCATACGGTGGGGTAGCTGGTCTTGTTCAGTGAAGAGAGTGACGATAATTGTTGAGAAGACGTCAAGTGAGGTCTGGAATTTTTAGATTGTAGTTGTTTTCGAAGTTTAATTGATTACCGCCGCCGGAAAGATGTCGAACGCCATATTTTGTAGAATAACGAAGAGATCAGACTTGCAGATGTATTCCTCATCCTTTAAACTGCGATATATTGTTGCCGTTGTCTGAAAAAAACAATAATAACTTTTTCGAAAGAATGTTAAGAAAAATTACAATGTAAGGCTCCAATTCAGCTTTGAAAAATCGAAAACTATTTGGAAAATTTTGATACATTTTCAGATTCTGCGCAAGCTCGTCGGCCGATCCGTACATTCCTGAAAATTACTTATTTATTAAATATTCCAGCCAAAAAACGCTCTTACTGAGCTTATAATTCGATTTATCCATCATTTTTTGTATCAATTCCCTTCCATTATCTTCCAAAAAACACTTTTCTGAGAAAACATTGTTGTTAATCGACGAACGGAGCTCATTGAGGATATAAGAGTGAGCAATCGACCCAAGGCTAGTTGATGTGAGCATATTGTCCGGCGATTTCAGGTATTTCGACATTTTTCTGAAAAAAAGGGTAAATTTTATTTTTATTTAAAAAAAAAACGACGAAATCCCATTCGCTTATCTCAAAAACCACGTTTCAAAAAATAAATTTGTTTGAAAAATAAAAAAACACGTGGCGTCCGCATTTTGACGTGATGGTGTTTGCGGACAATGCGTCATATTCTACGACAAATACAGTAATCTGTTGGAGATATTACCGAAAGCGAAAAAAGATGGAACATCAACAACTTTTATAACATTTAATATGAAAAAAGATCGAATTGGGTGAGAAGCATTCAGGCTTAAGATTGGAAAAAATAGGTGGAATCGGAAAAACTCCATTTAAAACAACAAATTGATAACAATAACAACAAAGAATAAAACAAGGAAATTTTAAAAAATTTAAAAGTATCTCGGAATCGCAACGTCGCAAACTGGACATTTGTTGTGAGTTTTGATCGATAGGGATTTTTTAACGGAAAGGATAAAACAAATTGCAAATTAACAACAAAAATTATAACAAAAGTAACAAAAAAAGCTATTAAATTCCAGGGAGATCTCCATTGCACGCCGGACATTGAGTGTGGTCTTTGCGCCATTTGAATGCACACTGAAAATAAGGAAAATGAGGGAAAATCAATTGAAAATAGAGAAAATATTACATTGGAATGGAATCTTCGTTTGCACAGTGGACATCTGATGACTTCTTGTCCCGACTTGATTTGACTGGAACAAATGTGACAATCGATAACGAGAGGAGCATTTATAGAGGAGACAGAAGCAGTTGGAGTCGATTCTCTACGTCGACACTAATCGATGAATTGGTGATTCTATCGAGTAAATTCTGAATCACTCTCTCATTCGCCTCATTTTCAGCTGTCAACTTGAGAATCGTCTTCCGGAGTTCCTCGTTTTCCTTTGACGCCTTCAGAATCTTCTCTTCTTTCTCCTGATTCTTCTCTTTCTCTTTACCCAATTCCTCCTTCATTTCAGCCAATTCCTCCGTCTTCTTTGCTTCAGATTCCACAATTTTCTCGTGTTCTTTCTTCAAATCAATGAGCTCTTTCTCTGTATCCACCGTCTTCTGTTGCATCTCCTTCAACTGATCTTGACTCATTTTTAGCTCATTTTGAGCTTTCTTAAAAGCATTGGAAGATTCTGAGCACTTATCGCAGTCATTCGGAGCAGAGAGAGCAGGTTGTGAGTATTGATTTGAACCCGACTCATTTGTGTACTCGATTTTGAGATTCTTCATAGAATCCTGGATATCTGACGTCTTCTGAACCTCCGCTGGTTGTTGATTGATTTCTAGTGCATCCGACGCGTTCTTTTCCTTCTCACAATGCTCACATTTGTATCCGATAACTCTATTGCATCCTTTTTGATTGTGAAGGAACTTCTTGAGCTGAAAATTGTATGAATTAACAATAGAATAAATAGAATATCTTACAATTGGAATTCTATTGAGAATACAAATCAGTTGACAATTCTCCACTGCATCAAACAAATCGCATGTTCTCAGATATCTCCCTGTCTTTGCTTTATCGATTTCCTCATATACATCTTCAGCACAATCGAGGATTTCAGGAAATGTGACAGTGAGACCCAGATATTTCAGTTCGTTCTTCAGACTCTGTGCAGTGAATCCATTTTTCTTCGCATTTCGAACGTCTTTGACTGGCGAAACTTCGAATTCACCCCATGAATCGCACCCTAGAATCTCGATGTAATATTCAGCCCTCACAAAGTATTGCTGTTTCTGTAAATATTCCATGAATAGCTCGAAATCTTCTGAAACTCACTTTTTCAATATCAAAATATTCTTCAATCTCCTGAAAAAATTGGGCGAATTTCTCCCAATCCGAACATTGATATTTTTGGAATAATTTCTGTCCGAAAATCACATTTCTCCAGAATTCGAAAAAATAATCGACAGCAGGAATGACGAATTGTCCCGGAAAGAGTGCTCTAATAGGAACTGCGCGGTGTTTGGTGCGAAGGATCGGAGTGCGGATGAACTGGAAATATTTTGGAATTCTTTGTGCTTCACGTCGCTACATACCTCAATATTCTGAATTCGATCTCCGTATTTCTTCTTCACATCATTCATATTCATTCCTTCGAAATTCAATCCATCATTTTCAAATTCGAATCTCTCAGATTCTGGAGACAATCTATTCAATGCATGATACGATTCCGCCTCCATCACATATCTCTCTTCTCCATCCTCAAATAATCTGACTGTAATTGGAGAAGATTCCGGTGTAGACATGAAGAGCGGAGCTCGTTTTTCCATAATTTGTACAATACAGTTTACGATACAAGTATTGGTGAGCCAAGTGAGAATGCACTCTTTTCTTTCCTTTATTTTCGTACGAGAGGAATTTTGTAGCTGTATGAGAAATGCATTTGCCATGTCATCATCCCAAATTGTCGGATTCAATTCCCGGATTTTTGAAACGATCGCTGCGTAATTCTTAGTCAAAAAGGACTTTGCTAGATGTTCAAGATGTGTGATCTGAAATTAAAAGCATTAAAAATAGAATATAATTATTGAAAACTCTACCGCTTGTTGGTGACTCTTCTTCTCTACTTCTCTCATTTCTTTCTCCATTTCATCGAACATTTTCTCATCGAATTTCACAAATTCCAAGTGTCCATCAGTCGACACAATTTTAGATTTCAGAACCTTTGCAAGCATCAAATGGAACATCACGGATTTCTGAAAGATAGAATATAACACAGGGGTGCGAGACGTAAGGTCCGCAACGAAAAGTTTTGAATTTACCGGCCGAGTCGCAATGCGTGTGCGTCGCGTTTTTCACTGAAAGATACGACAAACACACGTTAAATTTGAACTTGGCACTTAGCCAAGTCTGTTTTTGCCACCGTGCCAACCGCTGAGCGACGGAGCGCGTTTAAGCCACCTTGCGTCGCTCACCCCTGTGATATAACAGAGTTATTGAAAAGTAAACTGACCTGATGATTGATAGTATGAAGTGCGATATTCTGAAGAATTGTATAAATATCCTGTTTACAAATGTATTTTTCTCCATTCAAACTTTCATAGATGACTGGTGACGCCTGAAATTTTCCGATTAATCATAGGTGTCCGGATTCCAGTGTCGCAAGTCGCTTTTTTGAAAAATTTGGGAGAGTGGTGACAGGTCGCGGAAATGATGAAAACATTTATATTTTTTAATTTTTGAACAAAATGTTTCAAATTTATAAAAACATTTTATACCAGGCCGCAAAATTTTCGATTTTTTGGGGGCCAGGTGGCGAACTTTTTTTTTAACCGGCAGGAACCTGGTACACGTATGCGATTAATCAGAAATTTCAGTATAAAAGTGCCTACATTGAAAGGATATTGCTGGTCATCGAAAAAACGATAGCTTTCAGTAAAACTTCTGAATATTTTGATATTCCCAGCCAACTCTTCCGCCAATCCGTACATTCCTGAAAAAATTGTGAATTTACGAGAGATGAAAAACAATTCTTACTCAATTTATTATTCGATTTATCCAACATTCTATGAATCACCTTTTCACCATCATCTTCTACCAGTTCCGGCAGCTCATTGGACTCCAAGTCGTGTAGACATGGGCGGAGCTTAAAATGAACTTTTTATTATTCAAGTCCATACTTCAATCCCTTACCTCAGGAAGAATGTAAAAGTAGACGTGAGAATAAACGATGTTGGAGGCGAGAACATGGTCGGGACACTTCAGAAATTGCGTCATTTATCTGTATATTTTAATTAAACAAACTTTTTCTTTTTTTGGTACAAATTAAGGAAATAAAAAGGGTTATGATAACCGAAAATATTGAGAAATTATGAATTAAAAACAAAGAAAATTTAGAAATCATGCATTTTGGCGTGATGGTGTTTACACTCAATGCATCACACTTCACGACAGTAACAGTAATCCATTGGGATTATTCAATAGAAAAGGATAAAACAAATTGCAAATTAACAACAAAAATTATAACAAAGATAAAAAAAATCAGAATTAAATTCCAGGGAGATCTCCATTGCACGCCGGGCATTGAGTGTGGTCTTTGCGCCATTTGAATGCACACTGAAAATAAAGAAAATGATGGAAAAACAATTGAGAACTGAGAAAACATTACATTCGAATGGAATCTTCGCTTGCACAGTGGACATCTGATGACTTCTTGTCCCGACTTGATTTGACTGGAACAAATGTGACAATCGATAACGAGTGGAGCATTTTTAGAAGTAACAAATTCAGTTGGAGTGGATTCTTCGAGAGTTTTCTCATCGATTTGATGAGTTTTCTGGTTATTAACAGATGAATTGCTGATTCGATCGAGTAACTTCTGAATCATTCTCTCATTCGCCTCATTTTCAGCTGTCAACTTGAGATTTGCCTTCTCGAGCTCCTCATTTTCCGTTGACGCCTTCAGAATCTCCTCTTCTTTCTCCTGATTCTTCTCCTTCTCTTTACTCAATTCCTCCTTAATTTCAGCCAATTCCTCCGTCTTCTTGGCTTCAGATTCCACAATTTTCTCATTTTCTTCCTTCATTTCACTCAGTTCCTTCTCTGTATTCGTGATCTTCTGTTGCATCTCCTTCAGCTGATCTTTACTCATTTTCAGCTCATTCTGAGTTTCAGTAAGGACTTTAGAAGATTCGAAGCACTTTTCGCAGTCCTTTGGACTAGAGAGAGCCGGTTGTGAGTATTGATTCGGAGTCGAGATATTTGTGTTCTCGATTTTGAGATTCTTCATAGAATTATAAATAACTGACGTCTTCTGAACCTCCGTTGGTTGTTGACTAATTTCTGGCGCATCCGACGCCTTCTTCTCCACACCACAATGCTCACACTTGTATCCAAGTACTCTTCCGCATCCTTTTTGATTGTGAAGGAACATTTTGAGCTGAAAATTATGAAAATTAGTAATAGAACAAATAGAATATCTTACATTTGGATATCGATTGAGCACACCAATCAATTGACAATTCTCCACCGCATCAAATAAGTCGCAAGTTCTCAGATATCTCTCCTTCTTCGCTTTATCGATTTCTTTATAGACATTTTCAGCATAATCTTGAATTTCCGGAAAGAACGCAGTAAGACCCAAATGATTCAGCTCATTTTTCAGATTCTGCACAGTGAATCCATCCTTCTTCGCGTTTCGAACGTCTTTACTTGGTGGAAACGATTTCATTGTGTTTTGCATAATAGTCAACTGATAATTGAAATGTTCAATTTGTAAAAAATATGGTGATTTCTGAAAAACTCCCATTTATAAACTACATTTTCAGAGCAATTCTTACAACTTCACTTTTGAATACTTTCTCGCTTTCACCAAAAGTGAAGTCAAAAATGGCAAAATCATGGATGGAAGTTCCATATTTTTGAAAAATCTTGACTCCAGTGATGATGTTCTTCATGTATTCAAAAAAGGCGTCCACAGCGAGAATACACCAACTATTTGGGTTCTCTGGATCAGGTCCTTCGATAGGAACAGCTCGGTGCTTGGTTCTTTTGATTGGGTAGCGGATAAACTGGAAATTGAGAAATATAATTCTGATTTTGAAAATTTTAGAAAAAAATTATGAATTATTATTGATTTCTATGCAAAATTGTCTTGATTTTCGCTGTCTCCTCATCATTATCGTCACTAGACATTTCGCAGCCAGACGTTTCGCAGCTGTGAGCTCCACAGCCTCAAATGGACCGTTTTTTCAGTGATAACTTGACTTTTTCCGATAATTAGTTGTTTGAGAACTTATAAAGAACATTTATTGTGATTTAGATTAAGGGGACCACGAGAAATTCCGCCCAAAAAACTCAAACAACGTTTTTTGAAAAAGATGAAAAATATGGTTTTCTCGTAGAATTAGCGGGTTTTGTCATTTTCTGAAACGAACTTTTCGGTTTTACGGCTACTTCTACGAGAAAACCATATTTTTCATCTTTTTCAAAAAAAAAATATTTAAGTTTTTTGGACGGAATTTCTCGTGGTTCCCTTGAATCAAAATCACAATAAATGTTCTTTATAACTTCTCTAACAATTAATTATCTGAAAAATTCAAGTTATCACTGAAAAACGGTCCATTTGAGGCTGTGGAGCTCATGGCTGCGAAACGTCTGGCTACGAAACGTCCCGGAGCCAAAAAGCGTGCAATATTCTACCTCAACACGTCCGGCTCCATGTCTGATAGCCTCATCCAATGTGATCGTCGTGTATTCATGAAATCCAACTTCACCCCTACCAAGGAAAATTGTCGAAGCTTTTTCTGGGTACATTGCAATCGCCAACTCGGATCTCATCACAAATTGTTGATCTCCATCTTCGAATAATCTCACAATCATCGGAGTTTTATTGATGGAATTCGGTAGAAACATTTCCTGTCTCTTCCCGTTATTAATTTTCTGGAGGCACGACATAGCAGTGATTTTCACCAAGAAAAAAGCCAAGGCTACCGCTGGATTTGAATTCGACGCCTTCTGCTTACTGTAGTAATCTTTCAGACTTTTACGAGTTTCATCCGAATCTTTCTTCGTCCATCTCTCTTTCACACGAACTTTCTCAAATTTCGCTACCAGGGAATCGAAATTTCCAGCTGCCAATTGAGCGGCAAGCACATCTAACTCGGCATTCTGAAAAATTGAATTCGTGGAATATTTAAAATTCAAAAACCCTACACTTATGTCACAGAGCTTTCTAGCTTCTCTCATTTCCATCTCAATCTCATCGAACACTTTTTGATCGAATTTTACGAATTCCATACGGTGAGACAGCTTATTTTGTTCAACACGGACAGCGGTAAGAATCGATAAGCGGACCGAGATGGAGGTCTGAAAATAAATAGATAAATTGTTGTAAAATTTGAATTTTTCACTGGTTACCGTTCCTGGAAAAACATCCAGCGCCATATTTTGTAGAATAACGAAGAGATCTGATTTGCAGATGTATTCCTCATTCTTCAGACTGCGGTATATTGTTACAGTTGTCTGAAAAAATAAAAATAACTTTTTTCGAAAAAAATTCAAGAAAAATTACAGTGTTAGGCTCGATTTCAGTTTTGAAAAATCGATAACTCTTTGGAAAATTCTGATAAATATTCAGATTCTGCGCAAGTTCGTCGGCCGATCCGTACATTCCTGAAAATTTATTATTATTGAGTTTTTCAGCGAAAAACTGCCTTACTGAGCTTGAAATTCGAAGTATCCAGCATTTTTTGTATCAATTCATTTCCATTATCTTCCAAAAAACACTTTTCTGAGAAAACATTTTTGTTAATCGACGAACGGAGCTCATTGAGAATATAAGACTGAGCAATCGACTCCAGGCTAGTTGATGTGAGAAGATTGTCCGGCGATTTCAGGTATTTCGACATTTTTCTGGAAAATAAAGGTTTAATTTTATTATTATTCGAAAAAAATCAAAGAAATCCCATTAATTTATCTCAAAAACCACGTTTCAAAAAGTTTTTTCTTCAAAAAAAACACGTGGCGTCCGCATTCTGACGTGACGGTGTTCGCGGACAATGCGTCATATTTCCCGACAAATACAGTAATCAGTTGAGGACTTTTACCGATTTTAAAGCGGAAATGTGGAAAAATCAACACATTTTTAAAGAATAAATGTTTTAAAAATGATAGAATTTAGAGAAAAAGAAAAAAAACAATAAAAGACTATCGAAAACCATTTTCTAAATCTCAAAAACAGGCAAAAAAGGAAAACACGTGGCGTCCGCAATCTGACGTGACGGTGTTTGCGGACAATGCGTTATATTTTACGACTCCTACAGTAACCGAATATCATTCTTTTTTTCTGAAATTGAAATTCGTTTTTGTTGAAAAATACTGAAATTTTCGAAAAGAAAATTGAAAA
Organism: Caenorhabditis latens; assembly: GCA_002259235.3. Taxonomy (NCBI): domain Eukaryota; kingdom Metazoa; phylum Nematoda; class Chromadorea; order Rhabditida; family Rhabditidae; genus Caenorhabditis; species Caenorhabditis latens. The sequence goes on from CM056093.1 coordinate 1,717,392, forward strand.
ATTGCCAATAAATTATTTTTTCGCGGCGCGCAGAAGGAAAATAATTTCAGCTCCTCCCACTTTTGCAATCGCCGCACAATATTTTGCTATGGAAACGTTAAAAGCTTCTATTTTTCTTTAAAATTCGAGCCAGAAAAACTCAGAAAAGTGGGGGAGACTACCCTTGTCCTCGCTTCGTATCTCAATTTATATAGTTTTGCTGAAAACTGGCGTGCCTTTGACGCGTTTAAGTTCTGATTTATTTTGACCTTGTTCAAACCAGACTTGTCAAAACCCGGGCCGGGCCGGGCCGGGCCGTAATTTTGCTCGGCCCGGCCCGGCCCGTCGGCCCGGATTCAAAAATGGGTACCCATTTTTTACCGATTTTTTTGAAATTTTTCGAAAAAATAGAGTAAAAATGCTTAAATTATTGTACAAATTCACATTTTTATTCAATTTTGAATATTTATTCGAAAGCTATACTTTTTTCGAAAATTTTCAAAAAAATTCCAAAAAAATTCAAAAATTCAAAATTTTTTCAAAAAATGTTTCAAACCGGGCCGAGCGGGCCGGGCCGGGCTACGGGCCGGGCCGGGCCGGGCCGGGCCGGGCCGAGATTTTTCCTGATTTTGGCCCGGCCCGGCCCGGCCCGGCCCGTGACAAGTCTGGTTCAAACTATGTTCTTACCAAATTTTTATGGAATGTTTAGGTATTTCTGATTACAATTAATTGCGGAAAATCAAAAAATGAAAAGTCTAGGGCGCCTCAGACGCGTTTTTTCAAATCAGGATAGTTTAGAGCCGGTTTTGACAATTTTAGGATAATTCTGACAAGAATTCCCTTGGCTGATTCCGCATTTGACGAGAAATTATATTTATTGATAAAAACAGAACAAAAAATAATAAAACAACACAAAACAATCAATAACACTTGTCATCACATCCTCATAATCATTCCATCAATCCAATCCTTTACTCCAGATGACGCGCAATTCGTTTGTATGAAACGTTGAAGATTCGGAATGTGTATGGAACTATCCCGTCTGTATTCGTAAACGCAGGACATGATTTCAGTCGCCAGTTCGTCTTTTTCATCTTCAGCCATGTTTCGATTTGTGGAGAATGAGAAGATATGAATGAGGATATCCACAGCGTCGAGACGAGAGTGGTGGTTAGAGCTTGTCATCAGGTAGTTACTGAAAATGAAACATCTTTGCGATTTTAATTGACTATCGTTTTGCAGGCGCTCCCCATCAAGCCGAAAATGTTCTAGTTTCGCTCTCCGTCTTCCGCCATTTCAAAAGCCGCATTTTGCTCAACTGTGGTCGGCAAGTACGCCCTAAACATGACATTGGTAAAAAGGTAAGAAATTGCATCGAAAAAGAAGAGGCGGTGACGGGAGGCGAAGATTTCAGCTTAATTTGCACTCTCATCCTTGGGCCATACCCTACCCATCTTTATACCATGATTAAAAAAACTCACAAAAGACCATCGAATCTCTTCTTTCGAAAAGTCTCATCACTTCTAGACATCTTGCACAAACATTTGCCTAATATCGATGCTCCCATTTCAAGACAGGAGTCTCCCCTTTTGACCGCTCGAAGAACTAAATCGATCGTTTTGTTACAGATCATACTGTAATTGATATGAGGTGTAGCAAGGAAGGCGTCGCTAGTGAAGCACTCTCCGAACAGACTGAAATAATCAGAAATCTGATGATCATGTGGTTGCAGTGCCAGTAGGTATCTGGCTAGAGAGCGACGTTGAGAAGGGGTGATTTTTTGAAGTCGGGACTCACTGAAAATTGATACACAGGATATAGATTATGACTAATTTAATCTCACCTCTCTAATTTCGTCAAGATATCAAGTGGTCCATCATTTATAATGATTTTGAATCTCGATCCATGATCAATGACTTCAATTACTTTGCCTAGACACTGGACCATCAGCTCTTCAGGACTAGGCCAATCTTTTTGCCATCTGGTCTCCAGATCGATAATATCGATTATCCTGTCGATAGTTTCACGCTGGTATCCCCAGTTGTTTAGGTAATAGTCGAGAGAGTCTATACAATGCTCGAGCGGACCATTCTGAAGCAGTTTGACACCTGGGATCGCAATGTTGTTATCGGAAGAGAAGTCGCAATCTGAATGAGAAGTTTTATAACTTGAAGTTGAATTTGTTCAGCTAGGAAAGGTAAGCTAGTTTGTCACTAAATCACTAATTAACTCAAAAGTAGCCCCAAGATACCCTACATCGTCCTCACTCACCAATCAATCCTATCGTTTCCAACTTCGGATAAATTTCAACCAATCTCGCTATTTGACTCATCACCAAATCGTCCCCACAACCCGAAATGTCCAAAAACTTCAACTCGGGATGAGGTGTATTTTTTGCTTCTCGCAAAGAATACTTGACGAAACATACAGCCGGATCCCTACGGAAGTCGGCCAGATTCAAGAATTGCAGTTTTCTCAGTTTGAAGAGTTCTTTGAAATCAGCGTTGTTTAGTGGTATGCCAGCAAGCGATAGCTTCTCCAGATTTTTCAATTGAGATAATCCCTGAATCGATGAGAAGCTTGAGTTAGATACATCAAGTTCTGTGAGGTTCGGAAAACGATTGAAGACAGTTTTGAATGGATACCGAGGTAAGCGACAAAAATTGATTTCGAGTTGTTGGAGCACTGGACCGAGGACTTTTGCTATCTGGAAAACAAGAAAATATCTGGATTCATTCTTCATCTTGAAATCGTTACCTGCTCAATCCAATCACTGTTAAATTCGGTGTGATCTCCATCGATTTTCAGAACGCGTAAGCTTTTGCAGCTTTTTGAACTTAAAATCGAGTCGAGAGCAGCGATAATGTCGAAGAAAGACCTTTTCTCATCGTCTGAAAATGATTTGAAATAAGAAGGGTTGCGGACAGGTTGTCTATGCATAACTTTCTAGAAACCGCACATACAAGAAAGTTTTATACAAAAATAGAAGGCTTAGTTTAATCTAAAACTTAAACAAAAATTGGCTCTATGAGACAGCCAGAATAAGGACCGGAATTCAGTCTCCCGCCACTGTTTTCAAGAATTGAAATTTCCAGGTTGGCCCGTACGGTACACCATGAAACATTCTCAAAGTTTGATTGTGTCTACTAAAAAACAAAAACTAACCATAATTGCGTTCCGCAGTATTCTCCTCCTTCAGATTTAATAACCTCAGCTCTACCAAATTGAATGATCGCAGAAGATCAATGGAAGCATCGTTGACAACTGGAGATGTCAGTGTCACTTTCGTCACGTTGAGAACTTTCGAAATATCGTGCGCTGTCTCAGATGAGAATCGAAGAGGTCTCTTGGTCAGAATCTCAAATATTCTGTTGCTCGGCTCCGGAGGAATTTGATATTTATACTTTTCTCCGCTTGGCAAGCCATCGATTAGTTTTGCATAACCTTTGAATTTCGCTGGAATTATAATAAGATAAAAAAATTAGATATTGAAAAACAACTCACATTCTTCAATAAGATTCACCAGTGCTGGTACACAAGTTGTTTGGAGTGATTCCATTCTGGAAAAAGAGCAATTTGGGTTAACGAGAAAGAAGAAACATTCAAAAAGAAGACGGAACGAGACTCAGACTACACGATAAGCGATGGGTGAAGAGAGAGGGACAAGGAGAAATGATGGAGACGCAGATTATGCAAAAAGTGTTGTCGGGAAGGACGGTGGGGGGTCAACATGAAAAGAGAAGGAGAAGAGAGTGCGCTTGGCAACGTGCCAAGGAAACTAAAGAATGGTTGAGACAGGAAAAAAGCAAAGCATAGCTTCGAGACGTTCTGAAAGCAGATGTTTGGCAAACGAGACATTTACACACCTTGAAAAAACGAATGAGACTTGTGAGAATTAGTTTGGTTTTTAATAATTCAATTTGGAAAAATTGTTCATATGAAAACACCAGGCAATCTTCTATTGTAAGGCGTTTTCGACAATTTTCGAAAACACAGGAATTTATACAAGAATTCACCAACTGTATTGACCGAAAACCAAAATCTTTGAGATATTATATTTATTGCTTAAATCAAAACAAATAACAAATAACAATAAAAATCAATGACAGTTGTCACCACATCCTCATAATCCCTCGATCAATCCAATCCTTCAATCCAGATGACGCGACATTCGTTTGCATAAAACGATGAAAACTCCGAATCTGCATGGAACTGTCTTGTCTGTATTCATCAGTGCAGGACAAGATTTCAGTGGTCAATTGGGCTTTTTGATCTTCAGTCATGTTTCGATTTGTGGAGAATGAGAAGATATGAACGAGGATAACTGCAGCGGCTGGACGGGAGCGTGGGTCGGAGTCGGTTATCAAGAACATACTGAAAATAAAGAAGTCTTTGTAATTTTAATTGACTTTCTTTTTGCAGATTTTCTCTAATATCGCTCTGACAGGTAGTCATCTCAAAATCCGCGTTCTGCTCAATTCTGGTCGACAAGTGCGCCCTAAAGATGACATCGGGGAAGATTTCAGCTTGATTTGCAATGTCATCTTTAGGCCGTACACGTCTTTGTATCATGTTAAGAATAAGAAAACTTACAAAAGGCGATCGAATGTCTTCTGTCGAAAAGTCTCATCATTTCTTGACATCTTGCACAAACATTTGCCTAATATCGATGCTCCCATTTCAAGGGCATCTAGTCTATAGAAGTCCCCACTTTTGACCTCTCGAAGAACGTAATCGATCGCTTTGTTACAGACCATACTGTAATTGATATGAGGTGTAGCAAGAAATGCGTCGCTAGTGAAGCATTGCTGATACAGACTGGAATACTGCCAAGTCCATTTCTCAAGTGGTTGTTGTGCCAATAGGTATCTGGCTAGAGACAGGCGTTGAGAAGCGGTGATTCCTTGAAGATGAGACTCGCTGCCACTGAAAATTGGTACATTGGATATTATTGGATCATTCGTTATTTAAACTTACTAAATCAATGTTAACAAGAGCTCAAGTGGCTCTTCAATGTCTTTGAATGTCGCTCCATGATCAATGACTTCAATCACTTTTCCTAGAGATAGAATCATCAACTCTGTAGGAGTAGGATAATGTTTTTGCCATCTGGTCTCCAGATCGATACAAGCGATTATCCTGCGGATAGTTTCACGCTGGAATCCCCAGTTGTTGAGGTAATAGTCGATAGAGTGCGCACATTGCTGGAGTGAATCATTCTTAAGAAGTTTGACACCTGGGATCGCAATATTGTCGTTGGCGAAGAAGTGGTAATCTGAATGAACAATTTTGTTATTTGAAGTTGAATTGGTATGCCTAGGAAAGGTCATCACTCACCAAGTAATCCAATTGTTTTCAACTTCGGATAAACTTCAACCAATCTCGCTATTTTACTCATCTCTATATCCTGCACAGAGCCAGAAATGTCCAAAAACTTCAACTCGGGATGAGGTGCATTACCATTTTCTTGCAAAGAAAACTCGACAAAACATACAGTCGGATCCCTACGGAAGTCGGACAGATTCAAGAATTGCAGTTTCCTCAATTTGAAGAGTTCTTTGAAGTCATGGTTGTTTAGTCTTATGCCAGCAAGCGACAACTTCTCCAGATTTTTCAATTGAGATAATCCCTGAATCGATGAAAAGTTTGAGTAAGACACATCGAGTTCGGTGAGGTTCGGAAAACGATTGAAGACCGTTTTGAATGGATTCGGAGGTAAAAGACAAGCGTTGATGTCGAGTTGTTGGAGAACTGGACCGAGCACATTTGCTATCTGGAAAACGTGAGGATATCTGAATTCATTCTTCATCTTGAAATTGTTTCCTGGTCAATCCAATCCCTGTTAAATTTGGTGAGATCTCCATTGATTTTTAGAACGCGTAGGCTCTTGAGGCTTTTTGAATTCAAGATCGAGTCGAGAGCAGCGATGATGTCAAAGAATGATTTTTTATAGCCTGAAAATAATTTGAATTAAGTATTAAGGTTGCGGACCTTTCCTTTGTAGTTGACAACTATTCTGTACGGGCGGTCCGATGCGAGTTGCACAGCGAAAGGGAAATTTCTTTGCCGACGATAACTTGCTAGGGACCGCCCGTAAAAAAGAAGTTGTCAACCACAAAAGTAAAGCGCTCGATTTAGCTAAAATTTCTACAAAAAATTGGCGACTACCAGACTAAGGAGCCGGATGCTTTTTTTGCAAACATTTATTTTCTGAAAATTACGAGCACGATGCTCCCTGTTCTAACTCACCCCGGAAGTAATGGCCACTGAACAGTTTTTCTGAATTTTCCTCCTTCAGATTTAACAATCTCAGCTCTACCAAATTGAATGATCGCAGAAGATCAATGGAAGCATCGTTAACAACTGGAGATGTCAGTGTCACTTTCGTTACGTTGAGAACTTTCGAAATATCGTGCGATGTCTCAGATGAGAATCGGAGAGGTCCCTTGGTCAGAATCTCAAAGATTCTGTTGCTCGGCTCCGGAGTGATTTGATATTTATATTTTTCTCCGCTTGGCAAGCCATCGATTAGTTTTGCATAACCTTTGAGTTTTGCTGGAATAATAACACGATAAACAATTTAGATATTGAAAACAACTCACAATCTTCAATAAGATTTGCCAGCACTGGTATACAACTTGTTTGGAGTGATTCCATTCTGAAAACAGGAAAATTTGGGTAAAAAAGAAAGAAGAAACATTCGAAAAGGTGTGAAAAAACGAGACAGAGACGCAGACAACACGATAAGCGATGGGTGAAGAGAGAGGGACACAGAAAACTGGTGAAGACGGAGAATACGAAAAAGTGTTGGGAAGAACTGCGGGGGGGGGGGTCAACATGGAAAGAGAAGGGGAGAGGGCGCTTGGCAACGTGCCAAGGAAACTAGAGAATAGTAGACACAAAGGGATATCTATCATCGGGAGGTTTCCATACCAGATGTTTGGCAAATGTGACATTTAGACACCAGACAACCAAAAACTCCTCATTTTTCAAGATTTTTGTCGATTGAAAGATGCGTGTCGTAGGCTTGGTGCAGTTGATCCTTTTGAAATTCAAGAATCAAAGGAATCGAGCTACTTGGAAAGATAAAATAACTTTTTCAAAATGCAGGGGGAAAGAGAAAGCGATGTTAGCAGCACAGTTAGGTCAAGTACAATGAGAAACAGAGAAATCACAAAATGAGAGGACTGCACGGTGAGGGAGTAAAGGGGGTAACTGAATGTGTTTCATCCATCTAACCTCTCCTGGTCAGGGGGCGGGGCTATGGACTGCATCAGGTCGGATTTCCCAAGAAGACAATATGGAGATAGGTGGTAGTAGGTGAATAGAAATGACCAAGACAATAGACCGTGACAAACAATGTGAGAGTTAGTTGACATTACATTAATAATAGGAATCGAGGAAAAAAGAGGTTGGATTAGAGACGACAGTTCTCTGGGAAAGGACAAATTCATCTTCTACCCTTATGTATAACCTAATCTTACGAGGGTCTATAACAGAATGTACCCAAAAACTGCCTATAAAGTATTTCTTCGCGGCAGAAAAAAAAGTGTGCCAGCTCTTCCCACTTTGTAATTTGCCGCACCATATTTAGCAAGGTTTTTCGAAAAACTACTATTTTCTGAAAAACGATAGCTAGTAAGGATCAGACCAGGAATTCACCAACTTTGTTGCCCGAAAATCAAAATCTTTGAGATATTATATTTATTGATAAAATCAAAACAAAAAAAACAAATAACAAAAAGAAATCAATAATACTTATCAACACGTTCTCATAATCCCCCGATCAATCCAATCCTTCAATCCAGATGACGCGACATTCGTTTGCATAAAACGATGAAAACTCCGAATCTGCATGGAACTGTCTTGTCTGTATTCATCAGTGCAGGACAAGATTTCTGTGGTCAATTGTGCTTTTTGATCTTCACTCATGTTTCGATTTGTGGAGAATGAGAAGATATGAACGAGGATAGCGGCGGCGGCTGGACGGGAGCGTGGGTCGGAGTCGGTTATCAGGAACATACTGAAAATAAAAAAGTCTTTGTAATTTTAATTAACTATCGTTTAGCAGGCTTTCCATAATATCACGACAAGTGCGCTCCAAAGATCACATTGGTAAAAAGGTTTTAAAAATTGTAACGAAGAAGATTTCAGCTCAATTTGCAATGTCATCCTTAGGGTCTTTATATCATGTTAAGAAAACTTACAAAAGGCGATCGAATGTCTTCTCTCGAAAAGTCTCATCATTTCTAGACATCTTGTGCAAACATTTGCTCAATATCGATGCTCCCATTTGAAGGGCCTCTAGTCTATAGGAGTCCCCCCTTTTGACCTCATGAAGGACGTAATCGATCGCTTTGTTACAGACCATACTGTAATTGATGTGAGGTGTAGCAAGAAATGCGTCGCTAGTGAAGCATCGCTGGTACAGACGGGAATACTGGCAACTCCATTTCTCAAGTGGTTGCTGTGCCAATAGGTATCTGGCTAGAGACAGGCGTTGAGAAGCGGTGATTCCTTGAAGATGAGACTCTCTGCCACTGAAAATTTGTACATAGTATATAATTGTATCATTCCTTATTTAAACTTACTTAATTAAAGTCAACAAAAGATCGAGTGGTTCTTGAACACTTCTGAATGTCGCTCCATGATCTATGACTTCAATCACTTTTCCTAGAGACAGAATCATCAACTCGGTAGGAGTAGGATTATCAGCTTGCCATCTGGTCTCCAAATTGATACAATCGATTATCCTGCTTATGGTCTCACGCTGGAATCCCCAGTTGTTCAGGTAGTAGTCGATAGAGTGTGCACATTGCTGGAGTGAATCATTCTTAAGAAGTTTGACACCTGGGATCGCAATATTGTCGTCGGCGAAGAAGTGGTAGTCTGAATGAACAATTTTGTTAATTGAAGTTGAATTGGTATTATGAATTCATTTTTTTCTGTGCATGAGAAGTCCGTGCCGCACTCACGCGGCAGTCACGCCCATTTCTTGCGGCAGTGTTCAAAAATTTAACGCAGCGTTAAAATCGGGGTGGGCGTGGCCGCCGCGTGAGTGCGGCGCGGACTTCTCATGCACAGAAAAAAATGAATTCATAATATGCCTAGGAAAGGTCATCACTCACCAAGTAATCCAATTGTTTTCAACTTTGGATAAACTTCAACCAATCTCGCTATTTTACTCATCTCTATATCCTGCACAGAGCCAGAAATGTCCACAAACTTCAACTCGGGATGAGGTGCATTTCCATTTTCTCTCAAAGAATACTCAACAAAACATACAGCCGGATCCCTACTGAAGCCGGACAGATTCAAAAATTGCAGTTTTCTCAGTTTGAAGAGTTCTTTGAAGTCGGCATTGTCTAGTGGTATGCCAGCAAGCGACAGCTTCTCCAGATTTTTCAATTGAGATACTCCTCGAATCGATGAAATGTGTGAGTAAGACACATTGAGCTCTGTGATGTTCGGAAAACGATTGAAGACAGTTTTAAATGGATTCGGAGGTAAACGACAAGCGTTGAGGTCGAGTTGTTGGAGAACTGGGCCAAGCACATTTGCTATCTGGAAAAATGGGAACATCTAGATTCATTCTTCATCTTAAAATCGTTACCTGGTCAATCCAATCCCTGTTGAATTCAATTTGATCTCCATCGATTTTTAGAACGCGCAAGTTTTTGAGGCTTTTTGAATTCAAAATCGAGTCGAGTGCAGCGATGATGTCGAAGAAAGATTTTTTATAGTCGCCTGAAAATGATTTCAGTTATTTATCAAGGTTTCGGACTTTGTGTGGGTGAGTAGATGAAACCAAGAGATTCAAATGAAGTTGTCAACTACAAAAGTGTAGCGCTTGATTTGAGCTAAAAATTCTACAAAATTGGCTCAATGAGATAACCAGACTGAGGAGCCGGATGTCTTTTGTGCAAAACTCAAAAAACCTATGAAAACAAAACCAGTTTTATTAAGATTTTTCCCAAGGAGGCCCCTATGAGCACGATGCTCCCTGCCCCCACTTACCCTGGTAGTATCGGCAACTGCGTTTTTCTGATTTCTCTTCCTTCAAATTCAATAACTTCAGCTCTACCAAATTGAACGATCGCAGAAGATCAATGGAAGCATCGTTGACAACTGGAGATGTCAGTGTCAATTTCGTCACGTTGAGAACTTTCGAAATATCGTTTGCTGTTTCAGGTGAGAATCGGAGAGGTCCCTTGGTAAGAATCTCAAATATTCTGTTGCTCGGCTCCGGAGTGATTTGGTATCTATACTTTTCACTACTTGGCAAGTCATCGATTAATTTTGCATAGGTTTTGAACTTGGCTGGAATTATAACACGATAAGTAGAATAGGTATGGAAAAACAACTCACAATCTTCAATAAGATTTGCCAGCACTGGTATACAAGATGTCTGAAGTGATTCCATTCTGGAAAAAGAGAAGATTAGGTGAACGCAAAAGAAGAAACATTCGAAAAGCTGTGAGAGGAAGGGAACGAGACTCAGATAACAAGAGAAGTGAAGGGTGAAGAGAGAGAGACAAATAGAACTGATGGAGACGGAGATTATGAAAAAAGTGTTGGGAAGAGCGGTCAACATGAAAAGAGAAGGGGAGAGGGCGCTTGGCAACGTGCCAAGGAGACAAGGGAATGTTTGAAACGAAGGGGAATCTGTCTTCGAGAGGTTTCCATACCAGATGTTTGGAAAACAAGACAGCAAATATACTGAAAACACCAATTACAAAACATAAAATTCCTCATTTTTCAATAGAAAAAACTACGTCTAGTGTCCACTATTAGGGTGGTTCGAAATCGCCCAACTGCCACAACGTTGGCAAGATGTAATCTGTATTCATGCCCAATTCAAAACTTATTAGAAGTTCTTTCTCATTAATAAAGAAATTGATGAAAACTGAGAAAAGGACTTTGGGAACACTCTAATACTAAAATGGAGTTCTGCTTCCTTGTGTGTAGTCGGTTGAGAAGAGAAAATTCAGGAAACAATGGGATCGAGAGACTTGGAGAGAGGGGTAAAAGAAATCGATATTAGTAGCTCAGGTAGATCGAGCAACAGAGAGCCCAAAAAGAGAGGACTGCTCGGTGAATGAGTGGAAGAGACAACTGACTGTATTCCACCCATCTAACCTCTCCTGGTCAGGGGGGCGTGGTCTAATTATTGAGTACGCGGGAAGAGAGAGAGAGATATGTGGAGATAGGAGATAATAGGTGAAGATGGTTGAACAACAAGACAATAAACCGAGTGACAAGCAACGTGAGAATTAGCTGACACGACATGAAATATAGGGGTCATGGGAAAAAGATAGGGATAAAGAGGAATTGGAGTTTGGAACATCGGACAATAGGATCAATATTTCCTCAGAAGACTGTCGTCCCTAATCCGACCGTTCAAGGTTCCAAGTTTCCCAGAGAAAAATTTAATCAGGTACCACGTTTTGTAGGGGACTAATTCGGCTTACTAATAACATAGGTTTAGGCTATATTCAGAGACTAGAATCGTAAGAACTGTAATGATACCTTTAAACTACAGTACTGGCCATAAAGAATGCGACACTTGCCGTTTCTAGTTGAAAATGGTCAACTTTGTGAGTGGGACATGGCCTACCTGATAGTCTCACAATATTGCTTGTTTATGGAATGTATAGATCACAAATAGATCTTCATTTTTGTAGTTGACAACTTTTTTGTACGGACACATCCTAAGAAGTTATAGGCAGTCAATGTATCCAGCTCAAAAATTTCTCCTTTTAGCACTGAAAAACGGCAAAAATTGCTAGAATTTTTTAACTATTGGTAACTTCTTAGGATGTGTCCATACGAAAAAGTTGTCAACTACAAAAATAAAGCTCTATTTGTGATCTGTATAGTCCATATACAATCAATATTGGGAAACTATTAGGGAGGCCGTGTCCCCCTCACAAAGTTTACCACTTTCAACTAAAAACTGAAAGATTCGCATTCTTTATGGCCAGTACTGTATTTTCCGCTGATTTTTGATAAATATTGGTCAGTTTTCGCAAAAAAATTCATAAAAACACAAGTTTTCATGTTCAATGTGCTCTGATTTTGGATTTTTACCTTGATTCAGTCAGAAAAATGTTGATTTTGGTATGAAATTGTAGAGATGGAAGGATAACAAAACAGACAGTTTGAAAAGTAGAGGCGCATGTGTCTATAACATCTGGACTCCGCGCCTGGCCCCGCGCCGTTACCCCGCATCTGTTCAAATTTCTCTGTGGGAAACTTGTCTTCTGGGGGAAGGGCAGGTGCAATTTCTAATTTTATCGTTCTAGGTTTGAAATAAGAAATCAGAAAGTGAATATCGTTATAACGGTGATAGAGGAACATCCTCAATACTCATAAACTTTTTTCTACAAGTTTTCAATAATTCTTTTTCAATCTTTGAAAAAAAATCCGGACATAATGTAAATTTGACAAAGAAATGTAGACTTAAGGGTAAAGGGATACTGCGGTATTCCTAAAATCTGGATTTTTGATATGAATCGAGTCAGAATTTTATAAAAAAGAGAAAAGTCTCTTGGAGCCAGGTCCGAGAATTAGCCTAACAAGAGAGAGACAAATTCCATGCGAAAGACCCTTTTTTGAAGACACTTTGAGGCCTCATAACTCGTTTTATCAATTCTCGGACCTGCCTTTTCTCTTTTTCACCAAATTCTGAGTCGATTCATATCAAAAATCCAAATTTTTGGAATACCGCTGTCCCCCTTTAAGACTGATAAGGAGAGTCTCACTGTACTCAGAATGGCTTCTTACTCTTTCAAACACATATTTCCTCTTTTTTTCCCAATTTTTTCCCACGGCCCCTATTATTAAAGTTATGACCGCTAATTTTCACGTTGTCTGTCACTCGGTCTCTCTCTCTCTCTCTCTCTCTCTCTCTCTCTCTCTCTCTCTCTCTCTCTCTCTCTCTCTTTCTCTCTCTCTCTTTGGAAAATCTTCCCGCGGAACTAATAATTAGAAAAGGCCTCGGACCAGGGGAGATTAGATGGAAGGAATGCAGTCAGTTGACCCTTTCACTCCCTCACCGAGCAGTCCTGGGCTCTCTTTGAACGAAAATAGATACGAAAAAGTGTCCATTTGATATTTGATCTATGATAAATGAGAGGATTGACTTTCGATATAATAAAAAAGTGTCAGAGGAAAGACATTTTTGCGGAATAGATCTCATGCTGAGATATATATCAACTTGATGGACGTCCCGAAAACGAGACGTTTGAAAACTGAGCCTATTCGATAGTAGATATCAGAGTTATGTGAGAGATCAGTCCATTTTTGTAGTTGGCACGAAACATGATTTTTTTTTGAAAAGTGAGGAATTTTTCGTTGTTTAATAGTTGTGTCTGCTGTCTAAATGTCTCTTTTGCCAAACATCTGGTATGGAAACCTCCCGATGATAGATATCCCTTTGTCTCGGTCATTCTCCTTGGCACGTTGCCAAGCGCCCTCTCTCCTTCTCTTTTCATGTTGACCCCCCCCCCGCTGTCCTTCCCAACAACACTTTTTGCATAACCTGCGTCTCCATCAATTCTCCTTGTCCCTCTTTTCTCACCCATCGCTTATTTTGTTGTCTCAGTCTCGTTCCCTCTCTCTCACACACCTTTTCGAATGTTTCTTCTTCCTCTTTTACCCAAATTGCTCTTTTTTCCAGAATGGAAACGCTCCAAACAGCTTGTATACCAGCACTGGTGAATCTTATTGAAGAATGTGAGTTGGTTATCAATATCTAATTCTTTTATCTTATTATTATTCCAGCAAAACTCAAAAGTTATGCAAAACTAATTGATGGGCTGCCAAGCGGAGAAAAGTATAAATATCAAACTCCTCCGGAGCCGAGCAACAAAATCTTCGAGATTCTTACCAAGGGACCTCTCCGATTCTCATCTGAAACAGCAAATGATATTTCAAAAGTTCTCAACGTGACGAAAGTGACACTGACATCTCCAGTTGTCAACGATGCTTCCATTGATCTTCTGCGATCATTCAATTTGGTAGAGCTGAGATTGTTAAACTTGAAGGAGGAGAATACTGGGGATTCCCGTTATGGTTAGTTTTTTTTGTTCCAAATTACAAAAAAAAACCGTCCCAATAGTTTACCCAACTTTTTTTTGTCCGATAACGTTTTTGCACAGCCCTGCTCAGGATAGAGCGGAATCTTTCCACCATTTCTAGATTTTTGCAGTTAATCTATTAGTTTTTACCAACAAAAAAACGAAATAACACAAATTTTTACCATTTCTAGGGTCTTTTACAACAAAATAGGGCCAAAATCGTCTACCAAAAATGACTCCGCCATTTCAAAATACCGTAAATACTGTATTATAACGGCACCTGTAATAGAACGGCACCCAATCTATACTCAGAATTCATGAAAATGATTCTCAGAGTGGTTTTTCTTGGTTCTGATTAGATGCAACGTGCTTAGTAACTTCTATATCAGGAAATAGAACGTCCAAACAATTTTTCGTTTAATTTGAATGGATTTCTGAAACCAACAAATTTCTCTCAAAGTCAGTTGAAAAATATAACGGCAAGCCGTTATAAAACAGTATTTACGGTAATAGTTGTTAACTACAAAAGATATGCTCATGGTTTATTCTATGTACCCCGTCCGCAATCCTCCTTAATTCAAATTATTTTCAGGCTATAAAAAATCTTTCTTCGACATCATCGCTGCACTCGACTCGATTTTAAGTTCAATAAGCTGCAAAAGTCTACGCGCTCTGAAAATTGATGGAGATCAAACCGAATTTAACTATGATTGGATTGAGCAGGTAACAATTTCAAGATGACGAACGAATCCAGATATCTTCATGTTTTCCAGATAGCAAAAGTCCTCGGTCCAGTTCTCCAACAACTCGACATCAACTCCTGTCACATGTTTTGGAATCAATCCACAACTATCTTCACTGGTTTTCCAAACCTCACAGAACTCGATGTGTCTTACACACAGATCTGTTTGGCTGATGGAATATCCCAATTGAAAAATCTGGAGAAACTGTCGATTGCTGGCATAAGACTAGACGACGATGACTTCGAAGAACTCTTCCAGCTGAGGAAACTGCAGTTTTTGAATCTGGCCGGGGTCTATAGGGGTCGATACATGGATTTCATGAACTTTTCCTTTCATGAAACGGCGCCTTTTCCGGAGTTGAAGGTTTTGGACATTTCGGCAAATGGATACGATTTGGGACTTATACAGAGATTGGTTGAGGTTTATCCAAAATTGGAAACAATTGGATTGATTGGTGAGTGACAACGGTGTTAATTTAGTGAAAAATGCGCTTAGCTTTCGGAGCCAAACTACAGTACCGGACAAAAAGCTACCAACTTTTGCATTTTTCAGTGGAAAATGTCCAACTTTGAGAGTGTGTCGTGGTATCAATGACTGTCTCATCAAGAAAATTTTTAACGGATCGTACAGATCAAAAGTAGAGCTCCGTTTTTGTAGTTGACAACTTTTTTGTACGAGCGATTCCTAGCAAGTTACACATCGACAAAGTAATTTCTCCCTCAAATCGACTAATTTCAGTGCAAAATAGTGCGATTTTTGAGCTGTCGAGTTAAAATGCAAAAAAGTTGTCAACTACAAAAACGGAGCTCTACTTTTGATCTGTACGATCCATTAAAAATCTACTTGATTGGACAATCACAATTGCCATGACACCCTCTCAAAGTTGGACATTTTCCACTGAAAAATGCAAAAGTTGATAGCTTTTTATCCGGTACTGTAGTTCAACTTCAAATAACAAAATTGTTCATTCAGATTACCGATTCCCTCCCAACACCAACATCCCAGGTGTCAGACTTCTTATGAATACGACTGTCGAGCAATGTTTGGACTCCCTCGACTACTACCTGAACAACTGGGGGTTCCAACATACAACTATTGCCAAGATAATCGAAAGAATCAATCAGGAGAGTGAAAGAGCTGGAAGGTTTATGATCAAGAGTCTAGGCAAGATAATTGAAGCAATAGATCATGGAGCGAAGTTCAAAAAGGATTATGAACCACTTGCAACCTTGACAAGTTTAATTAAGTAATATTAACTTAGGCATGATCCAGTTATATTCTATGTACCAATTTTCAGAGAGGACCGTCTTCGAGGAATCACCCCTTCCCAACGCCTGTCTCTAGCCAGATACCTACTGGCACTGCAACCACATGATATTATCTTTTATCACCGTCTGTTCCGGCTGTGCTTTACTAACGACGCATTCCTCGCGACACCTCATATTAATTACAGTATGATCTGTAACAAGACGATCGATTTAGTTCTTCAAGTGGTCACAGGGGAAGACTACCATATTCAAGACGTCCTTGAAATGGGAGTCTCGGTATTGAGCAAATGTTTGTGCAAGATGCCTAGAAGTGATGAGACTTTTCGAAAAAAGAGAATCGATGGCCTTTTGTGAGTTTTTTTGACAAGATTTAAAGACGGGTAAGGCCCAAGAGCAGGATGCGGTTTTGAAATGGCGAGAGCCGGGAGACAGAATTCCGCTGAACCCTGTTACTGACTTCCTGTCAGAGCGATATCAGGGAAATCCTGCAAAAATAGGGTCTAACAAGGGAAGTTCATGACGAGGCGAGTTGAACTTTTTCTAAAAACTGGACCCCTGGTACTTTCGACCCTGCTGATTCCAAAAAGGCAAGAAAAATCGGCAAAATGCTCACGTGAACCGAGTTATGACCCGTCAAACAAGCAATTCTACAGCACAAGTGTTGATGAAAACGTGAAAAGCTTGACCACGCGAACAAATTGAAAAGTTTGACGGGTCATAACTCGGTCCACGTGAGCATTTCGTCGATTTTTCTTGCATTTTTGGAATCAGCTGGGTCGAATGTACCAGGTGTGCAATATTTAGAAAAAGTTCAACCCGCCTCGTCATGAACTTCCCTTGTAAAACTAAAATCGCAAAGATGTTTCATTTTCAGCATCTTCCTGATGAATACCTCCGACCAACGCTCCCGTCAAGCCGCTGCATCTATCCTCATTGATGTTTTATCATTCTCCTCTAATCGAAACATGACGAAACATCAAAAAGGAAAACTGACCACTGAAATCTTGTCCTGCACTAACGACTACAGACAAGATAGTTCCATGCACATTGGGAACTTTCACCGCTTCATACAAAGAAAGCGCACGTCATCTGGAGCAAAGGATTTGATTGATTGGGTGAAGATGTTCGGTGACATGCGTCACTGATTTTTTGTTGTGAACTTGTATCGTTTTTGTTCCGTTGTTATCAATAAATATAACTTCTTTTGAAAATTTTGATTGTTCTTATTGAGTAGACAGACGTGGAAGGGGTACGAGTGTAGTCTGTCTCATGTAAATAAGTCCTATTCCTAATTAAGGAGGGAATTTAAAAAAGTACTTTAAGAAATAGTCATTATTAAGGAATGGAAAGATTCAAACCAGAAGATTCTGTGGAGAAACCTGAATCTCCGCTGTTTTTGAACACAGAGACCATTTCGTCCAAACGGATTCATTTATGTTTGAGCTGAAAATACGATGAAGAACAATTATATATAAGTTGAGTGAATTGCGAAATAAAAAAAACCAACGGATTTTATATGAGATGCCAGAAAAGATCTACTACAAGCAATGATTATAGCATTCATGAGTTTTCACTAACAATTTCACCAAAGTCAAGTCGAATTGTTGAATCCTTGGTTCCCTGTGTCCAACCTTAAAATACAGTCATTTGTGTGATCGTTATCAGTTTTTAAAATTTAGTCAGTATTAGGTTGTCTGAAGGAGTTGGAAATGGTACAGTAAAGATGAAACAGAGTTGACTTTTAGAATATCAAACTGTTTACTAACGCATTACCATTTTCATTTTTATTTTAGCCGTAAGTAGCGCAAATTGTACAAAACGGGTGACACATACAAAATGTACAATGTACATGCAGTACCGGACAAAAAGCTACCAACTTTTGCCTTTTCCAGTTGCAAATGTCCAACTTTGAGAGTGTGTCATGGTATCAGTGATTGTCTCATCAAGTAACATTTTTATGGATCGTACAGATCAAAACAAGAACTCCATTTTTGCTGTTGACAACTTTTTTGTACGGGCGATTCCTAGCAAGTCTCATATCGACAAAGTGATTTCTCCCTCAAATCGACCAATTTCAGTACAAAATGGTGCGATTTTTGAGCTGTCTCCTTGAAATGACCATAACTCTCTAGGGAGTGCCCGTACAAAAAAGTTGTCAACTACAAAAATGGAGCTCTACACTTGATCTGTACGATCCATTAAAAATCTACTTGATTGGGCAGTCAGAATTACCATGACACCCTCTCAAAGTTGGACATTTTCAACTGAAAAAGGCAAAAGTTGATACCTATTTGTCCGGTACTGTAACTGGTTCGCTGTAAACCTTAGTTCATTTCTGACTTACTCACCCATTTTCATAACATTTTTCGCAAACATTTCCAATAGTAGAGCAACGAGTATGTATGGGGCAATCAGGTACACACTCCGTACGATTTCCAAACTCCGGATTATAAAATGTATAATCTCGGCAAGAAAGACAATCGAACTCTCCTGATCCATCACATGTTTCACATTCAGGAGAGCATTTCTGACATGTCATTGAAGTTTGATTTCCAAAATAACTGTAACAAGAAAAAAAAAGAAATTTTCAAAAAATTTCCCGGTTTACCCGATATCACATTTCGACACACATGTTCCCATATTGTTCCAAGTTCGACACTCCAGGCAATCTTCCGGCTGTCTTCCCCAGCAGCCTCGAGAATTGCAGTTCGGATCACAGACTTCCT
This sequence comes from Caenorhabditis latens, assembly GCA_002259235.3. Classification (NCBI taxonomy): domain Eukaryota; kingdom Metazoa; phylum Nematoda; class Chromadorea; order Rhabditida; family Rhabditidae; genus Caenorhabditis; species Caenorhabditis latens. The sequence continues at coordinate 1,736,189 of CM056093.1, forward strand.
CTTCTTGAACTAAAAAATTGATTTTGCATAATGGTAGTGGCTAAGCTATGTATTAAGGAAAGACGTACAGTACTCACCATGAAGAATGCGACAGTTGCAGTTTTCAGTTGAAAATGATCAACTGTGTGAGTATGAGACGGCCTCCCTGATGGTCTCACAATATTGATTGTTTATGAATTGTACAGATTACAAGTAAGGCTTCATTTTTGTAGTTAACCACTTTTTTGTATGGGCCCTCGCGAAGAAGTTACAGGCAGTCAATGTAAACAGCTCAAAAATCTCTCCTTTTGGCACTGAAAAACGGCAACAATTGCGAGAAATTTTTTGGCGATTGATAACTTCTTCGGATGTGCCCGTACAAAAAAAGTTGTCAACTACAAAAATGGAGCTCTATTTGTGATCTGTATACTCCATAAACAATAAATATTGTGAGACTATCAGGGAGACCGTGTCACAGTCACAAAGTTTACCATTTTCAACTAAAAACTGCAAGTGTCGCATTCTTTATGGCCAATACTGTATTCGGAGATGTTGTATTAGTTCATATTATAATAAATATAATAGTTCTAAATACGTAATCAATTTTAGCAAAGCGCTTTCAATAAAACGAGATCAAGACGTTTTCAGTGCTACAATTATATCTGTCAAAAAGTTCAAACTTTCAAGCAATTTTTAATTTTTTTTCAAAATTGTTTATCATCCATCCGCCGGTGGCTGACCCCTCGCTCAAAGTTTGGCCCGGAGTGGGTCTCGTTGCGACTACCGTAGTATAAAACTTTTTATGGCTAAAGCACGGCCAAGAGCCGCCGTAAACCGAAAATCCGGAATCAGACCCTCTCCGCGTTCCGGGCCGAACTTTAAGTGAGGGGTATACGAAATATACAAAAACTCAAACTACAGAGTCTAAAATCGATCTTTGTTTTACCGTTATTATTAACTCAGATATATATCCTGTTTCATTCAAGCGTTAGGCAATAATGAATTGCACATTCAAACTTTGCGTGTTGAAACGTATTTAATGAGATACAAGCCATTGCAAAAGCTTGATATACGTCTTAGTGAGCTACTATTATATAGTTTTAAAAGTAACTTGAACTTACTACACAATTTACGGTCTCTATTTCCTTCAACCTTCAAACTTGGTTTTCCTTGATCTCCTTTTGACTGTATTATCGATTCCCAATCAACAGTTCCCACGTAGCATAATCTATGATTATCTACGATAATCACTGATCCAGTTCTGATTAATTTGAGCGAGTTCAGATTCAATTCGATCAAATTGTCACATTGATAAATAGCCAAAACCCATCTCATATGGTGCAGAGTTCGTCCTTCGATGATTTGCAAGTTTTTGAGGAATTTCAAATCAAAAAAGTCTTGCCGAACAATTGAAATGTACTCGCTGACAATTTTCACTGATTCCAAAACTTTCAGTTCCTCGTATTTGAACCTGAACGATAAGTTATTTGTTTTACAAGAGAAGTCTTTGGAGACGCCACTTTCAAACGATCTAGAAATCTGGTACAGGTAGTTTCGACCACGCGGAGTCCATTTCTGCAGTCAAAACCTGCTAAATGTCTCTGTGAGTCTAGTTATGAGCTCTCAAACTTCTCAAATGGTTCAGTTTTTTCACGTCAATTCCAAATCGAAAAGTAGTATACGCGAGATATTCATATTTTTGCTACGTACGAGCACAGGTAAATCGATTTGGAACACAAACGGAACCCCGCGGTGGCATATATACGGCCGATCTGGAATTCCATGTGAAAAAGCTTTTTGAGAGCTCATAACTCGGGTTTTGACTGCAGAAATGGGCTCCCCATGGTTGAAAACACCTACAACCAAATTTATAGGTCGTTCAAAAGTGGTGTCTCCAAAGACTTCCCCTTGTATTCTTACCAATCTTGAATGATTAGATGTCCATCAATTTGTTCACATCCTTCGAGGGTTTTCAGTATTTCGCTTGTGAGAGGACCCTCGACCGTGCAGACTGTAAACATGGCAAAATGAAACAAGTTTCATGCCACTTTTATATCACTTTGATCTCAGTTCACTCACTTTTAGAACATCCGGACCCTCGACATTTTTCACATTCCCTCGAATCTTCTGTTGTATTGTAACCTGCTGAGCAATGGCGAACACATACATCGTTTTCAATCAGCAGATCCGCTGAAAGTGAGTTCTCAATAGTTTTTGTTCAAAATAAAAATGAAACCATGGCTCGGAAAATCTTCTAGAAGATCGGATCCGCGACAATTCACAACTGCGACATTCCGCAGCTTATGTAGGTTTCGCAACTACGACACTTCGCAACTGTTGATTTCGCAACTCGATATTCCGCAACTACTACGATTCGTAACTATAAAACTAGCCATAGTTTAACCTAGCTTTCCTCCCAGACCCTTTGGTACAATCAGCCTTTTCAATTGACCCAAATATGCAAATGTGATGTGGTTGCGGAACGTCGGAGTTGCGAAATGACTAGTGGCTAAATGTCGCAGTGGCGGAATGTCGCAGTGGCGAATTGTCGCGGAGCCAGAAGATCAGAAGCTAATTATTTTGAAATAAAGTAAAAAAAAATCTTACGAGGACACTCTTTCACACATTGATCTCCATTCTGATACCTCCCATCGGGATTCGGAACCAATTTTCCTCTTTTCTCATTGTATATTTTTCTTGGTGGGCACGTATCAACGCATATCTTCTCGTCCGTTTCGTATTTATTGCATGCGATGCAACTATCAGGTCCGTGATCTGTGCATCCACCGAGACAATTGGTGTCACAACATTCGTAAGACTGGGTGATGTTGGAGAAGAAGCATTGGGAGCAACATTTTGGGCATACTGAGCGGTAGACTGAAAATCATTTTTACTAATCTGATTCTTACTAGGAAAGGCCCACAGGGGACCGTGGAATTTTAGGACGTGACGTATATCATTGGAAAGCTAGGAAAACGCTGATTCCAAATGTATATTAAGATCTTGTTCTTGATACCTGGTATTCGAGAAAAACGAGATCAAAGTTTGAACCGCTGGTAAGGACTTGTCAGCGGTCCAAAATTTGACCTTGTTTTTCTCGAATACCAGGCCTAGATCTTGGAAACTGACTGTGTATTTGAAATCAGCGTTTTCTCAGCTTTCCAATGATATATGTCACGACCCATATCTAAAAGTCAAACTAACTTATCTGACAATCATTCTCTCCTTTCCCCCAGCATTTATCATTTGTACAACTTCCATGGCATGACGCGAGAGGATATCCATTGTTCCAACAAGCTTCGTGAGAATTATAGGTCTCAACTGTCTGTTTTGAACTATCGTAAAGAATCTCATTCCAATCAACTTTGGTACCCAGGAAACACATTTTCGGGTTGTTTAGGATGGTAACCGATCCATTTCGAATCACTGAAACAAAAGTGTTTGAGAACTAACTAGAGAAGGCCTCTAGGTCACCGTGGAGTTACAGGACGTGACCTATATCATTGGAAAGCTGAGAAAACGCTGATAGAGTATCATTACCATACTTGTCACGGGCCGGGCCGATTTCCAAATTTTCACCGGCTTGGCCGGCATGTCAAATGATGGCCGGCCTGTTAAATGACAAGTGTGATCATTACCTTTTTAACACGCGAAAACTGCAAGAAAAATTTAAAAATTTGAAAAGTGTTTTGCGTGTCGGTAATAATTTGTCATTTTTCTGAACTTTGACCTTGTTATTCTCAACTACCAGATCTCGTGGACAAGAACTGAATATATATATATTACGAATCATCGTTTTTCCAGCTTACCAACGATATAGGTGGCATAGTTGTACGGAATGCCATTTTCTGAAAAACCGGAATCCGGAATCCGGAACCGGAATGTCAAAAAAACCCGGAATTCCGGAATCCGGATTCCGGACAACTATGATAGGTGGCGTCCCATAACTCCCAAGTCACCCGAAGGCCTTCTCTAATAGCTGTACATTATCTGATAGACCCTACCTCTCAATTCGTTCATCACCAATTCGTTCACTTTTTCGTTTTGACTAATATACAATGCATAGTCATTATGCACTTCGTCGCCATAAATAACACGTAACTTTGGAAATGAAATCTTCTGGATATTGGCTCGATATATGATAAGACTTCCGCGGATCTAAACAATAATATGTTCGATAAACTTTTGAAGTTTCTCTCACTTCTTCAACATGATCAAAGTAGTCGATTGTTTTCAAATAGTCAACATTAGGATCCACGGTTTGATTAGTAGATTTTATCCACTTTTGGATTTCCCATCTTTCAATCCACGTTATTTCTACATTTCCGAGAACACGACGACATCCTCGAAACATCTGAGACATTCGGAAAAAATGTAATTTTTTAATATCCATTAATCAAAACTCACATTTTCCATATCTTCTATATTATTGCCTGATCCATATTTAGAGATTCCGTGAGTGGTGCCGAAGCAAACTGAAACAAGAAGGCCACAATGAAATTTGTGTAAGTTTTTTTTTCTTATTGGGGATAAATAGGGTTGACCAAGAAACTCCGGGAAAATGTGATACCAAAAGTTTCCATTCTTATGTAGATCTCCATTTTTTATCAATCTTACCAGTCTATAGATTGTCTTAGAAGAATCTTTTTAAACATTTTTGTGTAATACAGATCATACAGTTAGACATCCAACAAGCAGACAAAAAGTACAGTACCGGACAAAAAGCTGCCAACTTTTGCCTTTTCCAGTTGAGAATGTAAGACTTTGAGAGGGTGTCATGGTTTCAGTGATTGTCTCATCAAGTCAATTTTTAATGGATCGTACAGACCAAGAATAGAACTCCATTTTTGTAGTTTGCAACTTTTTTGTACGGACAATTCCTAGCAAGTTACATATCGACAAAGTAGTTTCTCCCTCAAATCGACCAATTTCAGTGCAAATAGTGCGATTTTTGAGCTGTCGAGTTAAAATGGCCGTAACTCTCTAGGAATCGTCCGTACAAAAAAGTCATCAACTACGAAAATGGAGATCTACTCTTGTTCTGTGTGAGAGTAGATCTCCTGTAAAAAGTTATTTTGTGGGACAGTAAATTCTACTATGACACCCTCTCAAAGTCGGACATTTTTAACTGAAAAAGGCAAACGTTGATAGCTTTTTGTCTGGTATTGTACGTTCATTTTGAAACACGAGTCTTTGTTTTTATTTAAAGTTCTGTTTAAGCAAAAATGGAAGGTTTTTGATATGTTTCAAAAAGAATACCATATCCTCAATAGGCAGGCAAAATATCAGTAAGCAGGAAATTTAATCGAAATTGACTCACATTCTTTAACCACTATTTCCCCTGGTGTCGATGATGAAATGGCATCTTCTGTGTTGATTTCGAGTATCAGGAATAGAAACGGAAAAAGAAATCGCATCTGCAATAACGATAGGAGAAATTACTAGACGGAGGATAGAGAAACAAGTTAAAAATTTGATGTATTTGATAGAAGGGAAAAGAAAAGTTTAAAAAGTTTGAAAACAAGCATACAGAGACCAAAAATGTTTTAATGGTGGCGCCACATCGGTCACCGACCTTGGGTGAGCTAGTAATAGGATAAGGAGTATGGTATAAATTTTTAGTTCTCAAATAAGGAAGAGCCGCCTATTTGGCGAAAATATTTCTGATATTTTCAGCATTGAAGCCGAGACCAGTTTTTCATATCAAAAAATGTATGTCCGTTTTATTGGTCATGTTTTTGCCTAGGTGACCTGAAACAGTAATGTTTCATGTCCTTTGGAATAATTGTATTTATTAATAAAAGGTTAGTAAAGATATTGTCCATTAAAAATGCAACACTTGCAATTTTTAGTTGAAAATGACCAGCTTTCGATATCGATTCTTTATGGAGTGTATAGATCACAAATAGAGCTTGATTTTTGTAGTTGACAACATATTTGTACGGACACATTTTAAAAAGTTACAGGCAGTCAATGTAAACAACTCAAAAATCTCTCCTTTTAGCACTAAAAAAGAGCAGAAATTGCGAGAAATTACTTTGAAGATTGATAACTTTTTAGGATGTGTCCGTACAAAAAAGTTGTCAACTACATAAATAGAGCTCTATTTGAGATCTATACTTTCCATAAAGAATTGATATTGTGAGACTATCAGGGAGGCCGTGTCACAGTAACAAATTTAACCATTTTCCACTAAAAACTGCAAGATTCTCATTCTTTATGGCCAGTACTGTACGTATATAAGGGTGATCTAACTATAGAATTGATAATTCATAATTATGGGATTTAATTCGTTTGTTGCCTAAATATTTAAAAAATACTAGGAAGAATGTCAAAAATGCTGAGCAGAAGAGGTATTTTCTCTGCGACCAGCCAGGTGACCTGCCGGAAACAAGACTGATTGGTGTCTCTTCTCTTGCTGCCTCTCATCTTTTTCTTATCAGAGGATGTACTTAACAGCTTGAACTGTTTTCTGTTTACGTCCCCGACATGTGTTTGAGCGGTGTCTTAAAGGGGCTGCTGATAAGAAAAAAGAGCATGAAGACGGTCTACAATGCAATGAAATACAATGAAATACAATGAAAAGAGGAGTTTTCCGGGCGGTTCAATGAGATCTGAAAGTGAAATCGTTGGTTTAGAGCACAAATCACCACGTGGTGCCACGTGGCGGGTGACGAAACTTTGAAAACGTGGAGACACCACGTGGAAATAGGAAATTCGAGAAGAAATCGAGGAAAACCGTGGAGAACCGCGGAAATTCTTGCGATATATGCGATTTTATAGGTTTTAATAATGAAAATCAAAAAAAATTCTGAAAAATCTTCTGAAAATCGCTGAAAATCGCCTTGTCGTGAGATTTTATGCATTCCCCGCAAACACCGTCACGTCAGAATGCGGACATGGGGAAAAGCGGTACGTTCGAGATAAATGATTTTTTTTTCGAAAAAAAGTGGTTTCTAGACGGTTTTTTCCTGGATTTTTCAATGAAATTATTATTGTTCCCAACTTGCTCGTCATTTTCAGTGCATTTTGTGCAAACACAACACTTGCCACGTTTCCAAGTTTTGTTTGGACATAATTCCCGGGAAACTGATATTGGTAAAGTTGGTAGATGTGTTAATTGAGGTCAGTTAACAAACAATGAATGTGAAGAAGTCGGCCTGTGTTCCTATTGTTATTCTCTACCGCTCACACCTGTCCCTTATCTTCCTGGGAAATCTAATAGATGATGACAAATAGGACACGCCCCCCCCCGATCTTAATGAGATCAGTCAGTTGTCCCTTTCACTCCTGCACTGAGCAGTCTTCTCTTCTTTTTGGGCTCTTCTTTTTTTGATTCCCCCGCATTTTTATTCAATTTCTTGTAAAAACTTCACACCTAATTTGTTGATTCCAGTTTGGTTCTTTCAATCTTTTCATGACCACTATCCAATCAACATATCGAATTTCCTACAAATTCTGAGAAAGTATCAATTCTAGAAATAATTCTTCTTTCTTGATTCCTGATATTTAAACTTATACGTTTTAGTCATTTTCTATTTACAACTTTTGAAGAATTTCTTTACAAGTTCTTCTTAATCACTTTCTCTGTTTCTCAAATCACTTGTCTTTAGTTATTGAATTTATTGATCAATAGGATACAGAAAAGTGACTCGAGGTCAGGTGAGGTCACCTTCTTTCAAGAGCCATCTGTTATCGATTCCCATTGAAAACAAACAACGGGTGTCATAATCCAATGTGTACGTGTTAATTGAGATTCACACATTGCCTCTCTTATTGTCTTAGCCATTCGTTTTCTTCACATAAATACCATCTGTCCTCATATCTCTTAGGGCAATCTAATACAAACGCAGATTGTAGAGACCGCCCCTTTTAGCCATTCTACTCACATTCTTGTCCACTTAACGTCTCTTATCTACCTGTCTCCTTTTCTCTTCTCAATTTTTGAAACATATCTCTCCAATCCTTACTCTCTCTTATTAGTTACTGATTCTGAATTCAACTATTTCCAGCACCACGACAATCTACAGCTATCTACACTCTGCAATCAATTAATCAACACCCAGGACGACACAAGAGGGATCAGGAAAAGGAAACAATCTATCTATTGCAATGGACTCAGGTTAGTTATAGGATTCATTAGGGTCAGGAGTTGGAGGAACATGGGCCGGACTGCATTCGCGGTCCCACCACGCATGCCTTCTCCTTAAAATTGTCAAAACTTTGAAATTCTCTAACTTAGATAGGGTCAGGAGTTGGAGGAACATGGGCCGGACTGCACTCGCGGTCCCACCACGCATGCCTTCTCCTTAAAATTGTCAAAACTTTGAAATTCTCTAACTTAGATAGGGTCAGGAGTTGGAGGAACATGGGCCGGACTGCATTCGCGGTCCCACCACGCATGCCTTCTCCTTAAAATTCATAAATTCTAAGATTCTCTAACTTAGATAGGGTCAGGAGTTGGAGGAACATGGGCCGGACTGCATTCGCGGTCCCACCACGCATGCCTTCTCCTTAAAATTCATAAATTCCAAGATTCTCTAACTTAGATAGGGTCAGGAGTTGGAGGAACATGGGCCGGACTGCATTCGCGGTCCCACCACGCATGCCTTCTCCTTAAAATTGTCAAAACTTTGAAATTCTCTAACTTAGATAGGGTCAGGAGTTGGAGGAACATGGGCCGGACTGCATTCGCGGTCCCACCACGCATGCCTTCTCCTTAAAATTGTCAAAACTTTGAAATTCTCTAACTTAGATAGGGTCAGGAGTTGGAGGAACATGGGCCGGACTGCATTCGCGGTCCCACCACGCATGCCTTCTCCTTAAAATTGTCAAAACTTTGAAATTCTCTAACTTAGATAGGGTCAGGAGTTGGAGGAACATGGGCCGGACTGCACTCGCGGTCCCACCACGCATGCCTTCTCCTTAAAATTGTCAAAACTTTGAAATTCTCTAACTTAGATAGGGTCAGGAGTTGGAGGAACATGGGCCGGACTGCATTCGCGGTCCCACCACGCATGCCTTCTCCTTAAAATTGTCAAAACTTTGAAATTCTCTAACTTAGATAGGGTCAGGAGTTGGAGGAACATGGGCCGGACTGCAATCGCGGTCCCACCACGCATGCCTTCTCCTTAAAATTCATAAATTCTAAGATTCTCTAACTTAGATAGGGTCAGGAGTTGGAGGAACATGGGCCGGACTGCATTCGCGGTCCCACCACGCATGCCTTCTCCTTAAAATTCATAAATTCCAAGATTCTCTAACTTAGATAGGGTCAGGAGTTGGAGGAACATGGGCCGGACTGCATTCGCGGTCCCACCACGCATGCCTTCTCCTTAAAATTCATAAATTCCAAGATTCTCTAACTTAGATAGGGTCAGGAGTTGGAGGAACATGGGCCGGACTGCATTCGCGGTCCCACCACGCATGCCTTCTCCTTAAAATTCATAAATTCCAAGATTCTCTAACTTAGATAGGGTCAGGAGTTGGAGGAACATGGGCCGGACTGCATTCGCGGTCCCACCACGCATGCCTTCTCCTTAAAATTGTCAGAACTTTGAAATTCTCTAACTTAGATAGGGTCAGGAGTTGGAGGAACATGGGCCGGACTGCATTCGCGGTCCCACCACGCATGCCTTCTCCTTAAAATTGTCAAAACTTTGAAATTCTCTAACTTAGATAGGGTCAGGAGTTGGAGGAACATGGGCCGGACTGCAATCGCGGTCCCACCACGCATGCCTTCTCCTTAAAATTGTCAAAACTTTGAAATTCTCTAACTTAGATAGGGTCAGGAGTTGGAGGAACATGGGCCGGACTGCAATCGCGGTCCCACCACGCATGCCTTCTCCTTAAAATTCATAAATTCTAAGATTCTCTAACTTAGATAGGGTCAGGAGTTGGAGGAACATGGGCCGGACTGCATTCGCGGTCCCACCACGCATGCCTTCTCCTTAAAATTCATAAATTCCAAGATTCTCTAACTTAGATAGGGTCAGGAGTTGGAGGAACATGGGCCGGACTGCATTCGCGGTCCCACCACGCATGCCTTCTCCTTAAAATTCATAAATTCCAAGATTCTCTAACTTAGATAGGGTCAGGAGTTGGAGGAACATGGGCCGGACTGCATTCGCGGTCCCACCACGCATGCCTTCTCCTTAAAATTCATAAATTCCAAGATTCTCTAACTTAGATAGGGTCAGGAGTTGGAGGAACATGGGCCGGACTGCATTCGCGGTCCCACCACGCATGCCTTCTCCTTAAAATTGTCAGAACTTTGAAATTCTCTAACTTAGATAGGGTCAGGAGTTGGAGGAACATGGGCCGGACTGCATTCGCGGTCCCACCACGCATGCCTTCTCCTTAAAATTCATAAATTCCAAGATTCTCTAACTTAGATAGGGTCAGGAGTTGGAGGAACATGGGCCGGACTGCATTCGCGGTCCCACCACGCATGCCTTCTCCTTAAAATTCATAAATTCCAAGATTCTCTAACTTAGATAGGGTCAGGAGTTGGAGGAACATGGGCCGGACTGCATTCGCGGTCCCACCACGCATGCCTTCTCCTTAAAATTGTCAGAACTTTGAAATTCTCTAACTTAGATAGGGTCAGGAGTTGGAGGAACATGGGCCGGACTGCATTCGCGGTCCCACCACGCATGCCTTCTCCTTAAAATTGTCAGAACTTTGAAATTCTCTAACTTAGATAGGGTCAGGAGTTGGAGGAACATGGGCCGGACTGCATTCGCGGTCCCACCACGCATGCCTTCTCCTTAAAATTCATAAATTCCAAGATTCTCTAACTTAGATAGGGTCAGGAGTTGGAGGAACATGGGCCGGACTGCATTCGCGGTCCCACCACGCATGCCTTCTCCTTAAAATTCATAAATTCCAAGATTCTCTAACTTAGATAGGGTCAGGAGTTGGAGGAACATGGGCCGGACTGCATTCGCGGTCCCACCACGCATGCCTTCTCCTTAAAATTGTCAGAACTTTGAAATTCTCTAACTTAGATAGGGTCAGGAGTTGGAGGAACATGGGCCGGACTGCATTCGCGGTCCCACCACGCATGCCTTCTCCTTAAAATTGTCAAAACTTTGAAATTCTCTAACTTAGATAGGGTCAGGAGTTGGAGGAACATGGGCCGGACTGCAATCGCGGTCCCACCACGCATGCCTTCTCCTTAAAATTCATAAATTCCAAGATTCTCTAACTTAGATAGGGTCAGGAGTTGGAGGAACATGGGCCGGACTGCATTCGCGGTCCCACCACGCATGCCTTCTCCTTAAAATTCATAAATTCCAAGATTCTCTAACTTAGATAGGGTCAGGAGTTGGAGGAACATGGGCCGGACTGCATTCGCGGTCCCACCACGCATGCCTTCTCCTTAAAATTGTCAAAACTTTGAAATTCTCTAACTTAGATAGGGTCAGGAGTTGGAGGAACATGGGCCGGACTGCATTCGCGGTCCCACCACGCATGCCTTCTCCTTAAAATTGTCAAAACTTTGAAATTCTCTAACTTAGATAGGGTCAGGAGTTGGAGGAACATGGGCCGGACTGCAATCGCGGTCCCACCACGCATGCCTTCTCCTTAAAATTCATAAATTCCAAGATTCTCTAACTTAGATAGGGTCAGGAGTTGGAGGAACATGGGCCGGACTGCATTCGCGGTCCCACCACGCATGCCTTCTCCTTAAAATTCATAAATTCTAAGATTCTCTAACTTAGATAGGGTCAGGAGTTGGAGGAACATGGGCCGGACTGCATTCGCGGTCCCACCACGCATGCCTTCTCCTTAAAATTCATAAATTCCAAGATTCTCTAACTTAGATAGGGTCAGGAGTTGGAGGAACATGGGCCGGACTGCATTCGCGGTCCCACCACGCATGCCTTCTCCTTAAAATTGTCAAAACTTTGAAATTCTCTAACTTAGATAGGGTCAGGAGTTGGAGGAACATGGGCCGGACTGCAATCGCGGTCCCACCACGCATGCCTTCTCCTTAAAATTCATAAATTCCAAGATTCTCTAACTTAGATAGGGTCAGGAGTTGGAGGAACATGGGCCGGACTGCAATCGCGGTCCCACCACGCATGCCTTCTCCTTAAAATTCATAAATTCTAAGATTCTCTAACTTAGATAGGGTCAGGAGTTGGAGGAACATGGGCCGGACTGCAATCGCGGTCCCACCACGCATGCCTTCTCCTTAAAATTCATAAATTCCAAGATTCTCTAACTTAGATAGGGTCAGGAGTTGGAGGAACATGGGCCGGACTGCAATCGCGGTCCCACCACGCATGCCTTCTCCTTAAAATTCATAAATTCTAAGATTCTCTAACTTAGATAGGGTCAGGAGTTGGAGGAACATGGGCCGGACTGCAATCGCGGTCCCACCACGCATGCCTTCTCCTTAAAATTCATAAATTCCAAGATTCTCTAACTTAGATAGGGTCAGGAGTTGGAGGAACATGGGCCGGACTGCAATCGCGGTCCCACCACGCATGCCTTCTCCTTAAAATTCATAAATTCCAAGATTCTCTAACTTAAATAGGGTCAGGAGTTGGAGGAACATGGGCCGGACTGCAATCGCGGTCCCACCACGCATGCCTTCTCCTTAAAATTCATAAATTCCAAGATTCTCTAACTTAGATAGGGTCAGGAGTTGGAGGAACATGGGCCGGACTGCAATCGCGGTCCCACCACGCATGCCTTCTCCTTAAAATTCATAAATTCCAAGATTCTCTAACTTAGATAGGGTCAGGAGTTGGAGGAACATGGGCCGGACTGCAATCGCGGTCCCACCACGCATGCCTTCTCCTTAAAATTCATAAATTCTAAGATTCTCTAACTTAGATAGGGTCAGGAGTTGGAGGAACATGGGCCGGACTGCAATCGCGGTCCCACCACGCATGCCTTCTCCTTAAAATTCATAAATTCCAAGATTCTCTAACTTAGATAGGGTCAGGAGTTGGAGGAACATGGGCCGGACTGCAATCGCGGTCCCACCACGCATGCCTTCTCCTTAAAATTCATAAATTCCAAGATTCTCTAACTTAAATAGGGTCAGGAGTTGGAGGAACATGGGCCGGACTGCAATCGCGGTCCCACCACGCATGCCTTCTCCTTAAAATTCATAAATTCCAAGATTCTCTAACTTAGATAGGGTCAGGAGTTGGAGGAACATGGGCCGGACTGCATTCGCGGTCCCACCACGCATGCCTTCTCCTTAAAATTGTCAAAACTTTGAAATTCTCTAACTTAGATAGGGTCAGGAGTTGGAGGAACATGGGCCGGACTGCATTCGCGGTCCCACCACGCATGCCTTCTCCTTAAAATTCATAAATTCTAAGATTCTCTAACTTAGATAGGGTCAGGAGTTGGAGGAACATGGGCCGGACTGCAATCGCGGTCCCACCACGCATGCCTTCTCCTTAAAATTCATAAATTCCAAGATTCTCTAACTTAGATAGGGTCAGGAGTTGGAGGAACATGGGCCGGACTGCAATCGCGGTCCCACCACGCATGCCTTCTCCTTAAAATTCATAAATTCCAAGATTCTCTAACTTAGATAGGGTCAGGAGTTGGAGGAACATGGGCCGGACTGCACTCGCGGTCCCACCACGCATGCCTTCTCCTTAAAATTGTCAAAACTTTGAAATTCTCTAACTTAGATAGGGTCAGGAGTTGGAGGAACATGGGCCGGACTGCATTCGCGGTCCCACCACGCATGCCTTCTCCTTAAAATTCATAAATTCTAAGATTCTCTAACTTAGATAGGGTCAGGAGTTGGAGGAACATGGGCCGGACTGCACTCGCGGTCCCACCACGCATGCCTTCTCCTTAAAATTGTCAAAACTTTGAAATTCTCTAACTTAGATAGGGTCAGGAGTTGGAGGAACATGGGCCGGACTGCATTCGCGGTCCCACCACGCATGCCTTCTCCTTAAAATTCATAAATTCTAAGATTCTCTAACTTAGATAGGGTCAGGAGTTGGAGGAACATGGGCCGGACTGCATTCGCGGTCCCACCACGCATGCCTTCTCCTTAAAATTCATAAATTCTAAGATTCTCTAACTTAGATAGGGTCAGGAGTTGGAGGAACATGGGCCGGACTGCATTCGCGGTCCCACCACGCATGCCTTCTCCTTAAAATTCATAAATTCCAAGATTCTCTAACTTAGATAGGGTCAGGAGTTGGAGGAACATGGGCCGGACTGCATTCGCGGTCCCACCACGCATGCCTTCTCCTTAAAATTCATAAATTCTAAGATTCTCTAACTTAGATAGGGTCAGGAGTTGGAGGAACATGGGCCGGACTGCATTCGCGGTCCCACCACGCATGCCTTCTCCTTAAAATTCATAAATTCTAAGATTCTCTAACTTAGATAGGGTCAGGAGTTGGAGGAACATGGGCCGGACTGCATTCGCGGTCCCACCACGCATGCCTTCTCCTTAAAATTGTCAAAACTTTGAAATTCTCTAACTTAGATAGGGTCAGGAGTTGGAGGAACATGGGCCGGACTGCATTCGCGGTCCCACCACGCATGCCTTCTCCTTAAAATTCATAAATTCCAAGATTCTCTAACTTAGATAGGGTCAGGAGTTGGAGGAACATGGGCCGGACTGCACTCGCGGTCCCACCACGCATGCCTTCTCCTTAAAATTCATAAATTCTAAGATTCTCTAACTTAGATAGGGTCAGGAGTTGGAGGAACATGGGCCGGACTGCAATCGCGGTCCCACCACGCATGCCTTCTCCTTAAAATTCATAAATTCCAAGATTCTCTAACTTAGATAGGGTCAGGAGTTGGAGGAACATGGGCCGGACTGCAATCGCGGTCCCACCACGCATGCCTTCTCCTTAAAATTCATAAATTCCAAGATTCTCTAACTTAAATAGGGTCAGGAGTTGGAGGAACATGGGCCGGACTGCAATCGCGGTCCCACCACGCATGCCTTCTCCTTAAAATTCATAAATTCCAAGATTCTCTAACTTAGATAGGGTCAGGAGTTGGAGGAACATGGGCCGGACTGCAATCGCGGTCCCACCACGCATGCCTTCTCCTTAAAATTCATAAATTCCAAGATTCTCTAACTTAAATAGGGTCAGGAGTTGGAGGAACATGGGCCGGACTGCAATCGCGGTCCCACCACGCATGCCTTCTCCTTAAAATTCATAAATTCCAAGATTCTCTAACTTAGATAGGGTCAGGAGTTGGAGGAACATGGGCCGGACTGCATTCGCGGTCCCACCACGCATGCCTTCTCCTTAAAATTGTCAAAACTTTGAAATTCTCTAACTTAGATAGGGTCAGGAGTTGGAGGAACATGGGCCGGACTGCATTCGCGGTCCCACCACGCATGCCTTCTCCTTAAAATTCATAAATTCCAAGATTCTCTAACTTAGATAGGGTCAGGAGTTGGAGGAACATGGGCCGGACTGCACTCGCGGTCCCACCACGCATGCCTTCTCCTTAAAATTGTCAAAACTTTGAAATTCTCTAACTTAGATAGGGTCAGGAGTTGGAGGAACATGGGCCGGACTGCACTCGCGGTCCCACCACGCATGCCTTCTCCTTAAAATTGTCAAAACTTTGAAATTCTCTAACTTAGATAGGGTCAGGAGTTGGAGGAACATGGGCCGGACTGCACTCGCGGTCCCACCACGCATGCCTTCTCCTTAAAATTGTCAAAACTTTGAAATTCTCTAACTTAGATAGGGTCAGGAGTTGGAGGAACATGGGCCGGACTGCATTCGCGGTCCCACCACGCATGCCTTCTCCTTAAAATTCATAAATTCTAAGATTCTCTAACTTAGATAGGGTCAGGAGTTGGAGGAACATGGGCCGGACTGCATTCGCGGTCCCACCACGCATGCCTTCTCCTTAAAATTCATAAATTCTAAGATTCTCTAACTTAGATAGGGTCAGGAGTTGGAGGAACATGGGCCGGACTGCATTCGCGGTCCCACCACGCATGCCTTCTCCTTAAAATTCATAAATTCCAAGATTCTCTAACTTAGATAGGGTCAGGAGTTGGAGGAACATGGGCCGGACTGCATTCGCGGTCCCACCACGCATGCCTTCTCCTTAAAATTCATAAATTCTAAGATTCTCTAACTTAGATAGGGTCAGGAGTTGGAGGAACATGGGCCGGACTGCACTCGCGGTCCCACCACGCATGCCTTCTCCTTAAAATTGTCAAAACTTTGAAATTCTCTAACTTAGATAGGGTCAGGAGTTGGAGGAACATGGGCCGGACTGCATTCGCGGTCCCACCACGCATGCCTTCTCCTTAAAATTCATAAATTCTAAGATTCTCTAACTTAGATAGGGTCAGGAGTTGGAGGAACATGGGCCGGACTGCACTCGCGGTCCCACCACGCATGCCTTCTCCTTAAAATTGTCAAAACTTTGAAATTCTCTAACTTAGATAGGGTCAGGAGTTGGAGGAACATGGGCCGGACTGCATTCGCGGTCCCACCACGCATGCCTTCTCCTTAAAATTCATAAATTCTAAGATTCTCTAACTTAGATAGGGTCAGGAGTTGGAGGAACATGGGCCGGACTGCATTCGCGGTCCCACCACGCATGCCTTCTCCTTAAAATTCATAAATTCCAAGATTCTCTAACTTAGATAGGGTCAGGAGTTGGAGGAACATGGGCCGGACTGCACTCGCGGTCCCACCACGCATGCCTTCTCCTTAAAATTGTCAAAACTTTGAAATTCTCTAACTTAGATAGGGTCAGGAGTTGGAGGAACATGGGCCGGACTGCATTCGCGGTCCCACCACGCATGCCTTCTCCTTAAAATTCATAAATTCTAAGATTCTCTAACTTAGATAGGGTCAGGAGTTGGAGGAACATGGGCCGGACTGCACTCGCGGTCCCACCACGCATGCCTTCTCCTTAAAATTGTCAAAACTTTGAAATTCTCTAACTTAGATAGGGTCAGGAGTTGGAGGAACATGGGCCGGACTGCATTCGCGGTCCCACCACGCATGCCTTCTCCTTAAAATTCATAAATTCCAAGATTCTCTAACTTAGATAGGGTCAGGAGTTGGAGGAACATGGGCCGGACTGCATTCGCGGTCCCACCACGCATGCCTTCTCCTTAAAATTGTCAAAACTTTGAAATTCTCTAACTTAGATAGGGTCAGGAGTTGGAGGAACATGGGCCGGACTGCATTCGCGGTCCCACCACGCATGCCTTCTCCTTAAAATTCATAAATTCTAAGATTCTCTAACTTAGATAGGGTCAGGAGTTGGAGGAACATGGGCCGGACTGCACTCGCGGTCCCACCACGCATGCCTTCTCCTTAAAATTGTCAAAACTTTGAAATTCTCTAACTTAGATAGGGTCAGGAGTTGGAGGAACATGGGCCGGACTGCATTCGCGGTCCCACCACGCATGCCTTCTCCTTAAAATTCATAAATTCTAAGATTCTCTAACTTAGATAGGGTCAGGAGTTGGAGGAACATGGGCCGGACTGCATTCGCGGTCCCACCACGCATGCCTTCTCCTTAAAATTCATAAATTCTAAGATTCTCTAACTTAGATAGGGTCAGGAGTTGGAGGAACATGGGCCGGACTGCACTCGCGGTCCCACCACGCATGCCTTCTCCTTAAAATTGTCAAAACTTTGAAATTCTCTAACTTAGATAGGGTCAGGAGTTGGAAGAACATGGGCCGGACTGCATTCGCGGTCCCACCACGCATGCCTTCTCCTTAAAATTGTCAAAACTTTGAAATTCTCTAACTTAGATAGGGTCAGGAGTTGGAGGAACATGGGCCGGACTGCATTCGCGGTCCCACCACGCATGCCTTCTCCTTAAAATTGTCAAAACTTTGAAATTCTCTAACTTAGATAGGGTCAGGAGTTGGAGGAACATGGGCCGGACTGCACTCGCGGTCCCACCACGCATGCCTTCTCCTTAAAATTCATAAATTCTAAGATTCTCTAACTTAGATAGGGTCAGGAGTTGGAGGAACATGGCGTCAGATGCGCGTTAGCTTTTGTCGATACCTCTTTCAGAAAAAAAGTTATGGGAAATGCCCAGTTTTGGCCTCTACCAATTAGTCTGAAATTTCAATCACTGCGATCACAGAGATTACTGTGTCAAATGACCTGAATTTTTGTACATATACTAAACAAAACATGCTTGTTCAGATGCGCGTTAGCGTTTGTCGATACCTCTTCTAGAAAAAAGTTATGGGAAATGCCCAGTTTTGGCCTCTACCAATTAGTCTGAAATTTCAATCACTGCGATCACAGAGATTACTGTGTCAAATGACCTGAATTTTTGTACATATACTAAACAAAACATGCTTGTTCAGATGCGCGTTAGCGTTTGTCGATACCTCTTCTAGAAAAAAGTTATGGGAAATGCCCAGTTTTGGCCTCTACCAATTAGTCTGAAACTTCAATCACTGCGATCACAGAGATTACTGTGTCAAATGACCTGAATTTTTGTACATATACTAAACAAAACATGCTTGTTCAGATGCGCGTTAGCGTTTGTCGATAGCTCTTCTAGAAAAAAGTTATGGGAAATGCCCAGTTTTGGCCTCTACCAATTAGTCTGAAATTTCAATCACTGCGATCACAGAGATTACTGTGTCAAATGGCCTGAATTTTGGTACATATACTAAACAAAACATGCTTGTTCAGATGCGCGTTAGCGTTTGTCGATACCTCTTCTAGAAAAAAAGTTATGAAAAATGCCCAGTTTTGGCCTCTACCAATTAGTCTGAAACTTCAATCACTGCGATCACAGAGATTACTGTGTCAAATGACCTGAATTTTTGTACATATACTAAACAAAACATGCTTGTTCAGATGCGCGTTAGCGTTTGTCGATACCTCTTCTAGAAAAAAGTTATGGGAAATGCCCAGTTTTGGCCTCTACCAATTAGTCTGAAACTTCAATCACTGCGATCACAGAGATTACTGTGTCAAATGACCTGAATTTTTGCACATATACTAAACAAAACATGCTTGTTCAGATGCGCGTTAGCTTCTGTCGATACCTCTTCGTAAAAAAAAATTATGGGAAATGCCCAGTTTTGGCCTCTACCAATTAGTCTGAAATTTCAATCACTGCGATCACAGAGATTACTGTGTCAAATGACCTGAATTTTTGCACATATACTAAACAAAACATGCTTGTTCAGATGCGCGTTAGCGTTTGTCGATACCTCTTCTAGAAAAAAAGTTATGGGAAATGCCCAGTTTTGGCCTCTACCAATTAGTCTGAAATTTCAATCACTGCGATCACAGAGATTACTGTGTCAAATGACCTGAATTTTTGCACATATACTAAACAAAACATGCTTGTTCAGATGCGCGTTAGCTTTTGTCGATACCTCTTTTAGAAAAAAAGTTATGGGAAATGCCCAGTTTTGGCCTCTACCAATTAGTCTGAAATTTCAATCACTGCGATCACAGAGATTACTGTGTCAAATGACCTGAATTTTTGCACATATACTAAACAAAACATGCTTGTTCAGATGCGCGTTAGCGTTTGTCGATAGCTCTTCTAGAAAAAAGTTATGGGAAATGCCCAGTTTTGGCCTCTACCAATTAGTCTGAAATTTCAATCACTGCGATCACAGAGATTACTGTGTCAAATGACCTGAATTTTTGCACATATACTAAACAAAACATGCTTGTTCAGATGCGCGTTAGCTTTTGTCGATACCTCTTTCAGAAAAAAGTTATGGGAAATGCCCAGTTTTGGCCTCTACCAATTAGTCTGAAATTTCAATCACTGCGATCACAGAGATTACTGTGTCAAATGACCTGAATTTTTGCACATATACTAAACAAAACATGCTTGTTCAGATGCGCGTTAGCGTTTGTCGATACCTCTTCTAGAAAAAAGTTATGGGAAATGCCCAGTTTTGGCCTCTACCAATTAGTCTGAAATTTCAATCACTGCGATCACAGAGATTACTGTGTCAAATGACCTGAATTTTTGCACATATACTAAACAAAACATGCTTGTTCAGATGCGCGTTAGCGTTTGTCGATACCTCTTCTAGAAAAAAGTTATGGGAAATGCCCAGTTTTGGCCTCTACCAATTAGTCTGAAATTTCAATCACTGCGATCACAGAGATTACTGTGTCAAATGACCTGAATTTTTGCACATATACTAAACAAAACATGCTTGTTCAGATGCGCGTTAGCGTTTGTCGATAGCTCTTCTAGAAAAAAGTTATGGGAAATGCCCAGTTTTGGCCTCTACCAATTAGTCTGAAATTTCAATCACTGCGATCACAGAGATTACTGTGTCAAATGACCTGAATTTTTGCACATATACTAAACAAAACATGCTTGTTCAGATGCGCGTTAGCGTTTGTCGATAGCTCTTCTAGAAAAAAGTTATGGGAAATGCCCAGTTTTGGCCTCTACCAATTAGTCTGAAATTTCAATCACTGCGATCACAGAGATTACTGTGTCAAATGACCTGAATTTTTGTACATATACTAAACAAAACATGCTTGTTCAGATGCGCGTTAGCTTTTGTCGATACCTCTTCTAGAAAAAAAGTTATGGGAAATGCCCAGTTTTGGCCTCTACCAATTAGTCTGAAATTTCAATCACTGCGATCACAGAGATTACTGTGTCAAATGACCTGAATTTTTGTACATATACTAAACAAAACATGCTTGTTCAGATGCGCGTTAGCGTTTGTCGATACCTCTTCTAGAAAAAAGTTATGGGAAATGCCCAGTTTTGGCCTCTACCAATTAGTCTGAAATTTCAATCACTGCGATCACAGAGATTACTGTGTCAAATGACCTGAATTTTTGCACATATACTAAACAAAACATGCTTGTTCAGATGCGCGTTAGCGTTTGTCGATACCTCTTCTAGAAAAAAAGTTATGGGAAATGCCCAGTTTTGGCCTCTACCAATTAGTCTGAAACTTCAATCACTGCGATCACAGAGATTACTGTGTCAAATGACCTGAATTTTTGCACATATACTAAACAAAACATGCTTGTTCAGATGCGCGTTAGCGTTTGTTGATACCTTTTCTAGAAAAAAAGTTATGGGAAATGCCCAGTTTTGGCCTCTACCAATTAGTCTGAAATTTCAATCACTGCGATCACAGAGATTACTGTGTCAAATGACCTGAATTTTTGTACATATACTAAACAAAACATGCTTGTTCAGATGCGCGTTAGCTTTTGTCGATACCTCTTCTAGAAAAAAGTTATGGGAAATGCCCAGTTTTGGCCTCTACCAATTAGTCTGAAATTTCAATCACTGCGATCACAGAGATTACTGTGTCAAATGACCTGAATTTTTGCACATATACTAAACAAAACATGCTTGTTCAGATGCGCGTTAGCTTTTGTAGATATCTCTTCTAGAAAAAAAGTTATGGGAAATGCCCAGTTTTGGCCTCTACCAATTAGTCTGAAATTTCAATCACTGCGATCACAGAGATTACTGTGTCAAATGACCTGAATTTTTGCACATATACTAAACAAAACATGCTTGTTCAGATGCGCGTTAGCGTTTGTCGATACCTCTTCTAGAAAAAAGTTATGGGAAATGCCCAGTTTTGGCCTCTACCAATTAGTCTGAAATTTCAATCACTGCGATCACAGAGATTACTGTGTCAAATGACCTGAATTTTTGCACATATACTAAACAAAACATGCTTGTTCAGATGCGCGTTAGCGTTTGTCGATACCTCTTCTAGAAAAAAGTTATGGGAAATGCCCAGTTTTGGCCTCTACCAATTAGTCTGAAATTTCAATCACTGCGATCACAGAGATTACTGTGTCAAATGACCTGAATTTTTGCACATATACTAAACAAAACATGCTTGTTCAGATGCGCGTTAGCGTTTGTCGATACCTCTTCTAGAAAAAAGTTATGGGAAATGCCCAGTTTTGGCCTCTACCAATTAGTCTGAAATTTCAATCACTGCGATCACAGAGATTACTGTGTCAAATGACCTGAATTTTTGCACATATACTAAACAAAACATGCTTGTTCAGATGCGCGTTAGCTTTTGTCGATATCGGCCCCTCTTCTTAAATTGCGTAAGTATGAGCGTGCCGATTTGGAGTGGGCGGAGTTTGTCCAAAAAAAATGTCGACAAAAATGTCCACAATTTTGACCGCTTTTATTTCTTTTAATAACTTTCTTTGTTCTCAACTTTTTCAAAAAATTCTTTTTTGTGGTGATACAAAAACTTGGGGCGCCGGTGGCGACCGACAAGGGGTTGGTGTGGAGCATTCGGAGAAGAGTTATGAGCACAGAAGTAAAAGCAACTTTTTCCTCTCAAAAAAATGGCTTGAGAAATTCACGATTTTCGCCTTTTCCTGCTTCGTACGGCGCCAGTTTTGAACATTTCGGGGGGATATTCTGGACTTAAGATCTCTGAACATCTGGCTATCGAAACATGTAAAAATTATCTGGAAATCTGGAAAATTGTGATTTATGGCCATAAAAGAAAGGGAACTACTTTTTTTCCCGAATTTTTTACTTTCCTCTCGATATCTCGAGTTGTACTGAACCGAGAGCTTTGAAATTTGGTACAGTTATGTAACTCGGCATGGAGAAGATGGCTAAAAAAACAGATTTCAAATTAGAAATGATGCAGTCGAGTTATACTCAAAAAACAGTCAAAAAATGAGCAATTATCGATCCATCCCCCTTTTTCCGCCCAAAACTTTGACCGGCTGTAACTCGCTCTACTTTGAGAAATTTCAGGATCCGAAAAAAAGGAAATGCGTAGAAAAAAAATCTCTATCGAACCATGTAAAATTCAATATACTTTTCGTTGGTAAAGCTTTCAGGAAACCGGATTTTGTGGTTTTCGGGGATTTTCGGTCATTGAGGATTTCTTCCATTCGCTGTCCTGGTCACTGGATTCACTGAATCGCTCTGAATTTTTGGCACCGATCTAAACTTTTGGAGATCTAATGGAACCAAAAAGTCCGATTAAAAAATATTGAATCCGGACGATTCTGTGGAGAAAGCAGAATCTCCACTGACATTTTTCCGAATACAGTGACCATTTTGTCACTGTATTTGTCACTGTACATATGCGAGAAGCGCCCCTCTTTTCTTTTCCTTCATTCGTGCATTTCTCTGTGCGTCGTGGCGCAGTGGAAGAGGGCGGGGGTGATAATCGGTGTGGTGGGGGTTCGAATCGTCTTATCGTTTACAATTTTTTACTTTTTGCATCGAAGTTTTCATAATCATATTAACAAATTTTTCAGCAGATTTAACTCACTAAGTTGTTACAACATCCGAGCGTGATGTGTGGGTACATAAGAATCCAAACCGTTTCGCTCAACAATTTTGAGATTTTGAATACAGAGTTTTTGCATTTTTTAAATTCATCATTACAAATTTTTAAACTTTAAATTTAAAAAAAAAAAACGTTATATCTTCTTTTTGTTATACTTTAGAGAGAAAGAGAAGGTTGAGTCACCGCAAAGTGGTCACTTAGCAAACAGACAGAGGGTCACATTTGTACAAAGCGCCCCTTTTTCTTCTTTTTCTTCCAAAAGTTATTTCATTCTTTTAATATCATTTCTTGATACTTAGGTTATTTCATTTTCCAATTTTTCTAATTCTTAAAAATACTATATTTCCACTTTTTCAATCTATAAAATTTTTCAGACGTAGTTTTGCCGAAAATATTTAACTATTTCTACATCTCACAGGGTCAAATTTTGTCCATATGAATTCAAATAATTTTCCCGCGAAACCGGAAGCTCAGTGAAGCGCGTTTGCACACAACTTGGGGCGTGGCCAATTGAGTCGCAGATCAGCAAAATGCGGGACCTTTTAACGTGGGCACAGTAAGACGAACGATAGCGAGTCAAATTTTTCAAATGAAGCCGATTTTTTTTCCATTTTTCTCGCTATTTTCGAGAAAACTTCGCACAAAAACATATCAAATTGATTAAAAAAGAGAAAAATACAAATTTTGAATACAAAAAAAATTTTTGGTTAAATTTTTTGAATTTCGCGCTAATTTTACGCTAATTTTTTTAGAGCGCAGTTGCTTCATATGGACAAAATTTGACCCTGTGACATCTCTCTTCATCTCTCTCTCTCATTTTCTGCTTTTTCTGTCTACAGTTTTCAATTCTATATCTTTTTTCCAAAACTCTCTGTAGAATTGAAGTTTTCCCGAGAATCCATTTCGTTCTTTTTCATAACTTATTTTTCATCTGTCTCAATATGAAATTTTACTTCTATTGATCTGCCCATTATTTTAGCTTTCAACAAATTTTGAGATTTCGAAGACCATGATTCTGGATTTTTAAACTTCAAAATTTTGAAATTTTAAAATTTCGAATAAAACGCAAAAAACTCTCTATCTTCTTTTTGTTATATTTTAGCAAGAGAAAAGGTTGAGTCACCGCATACTGGTCACTTTGCAAACACACAGAGGGTCGCATTTGTACGAAAGCGCCTGAGAATGCCACTTTTTCTTCTTTTCCTTCTAAAAGTTCTATCATTCTATCTATATAATTTTTTTCACTTTACGTTTATCCCGCTATAAAACTCACAAAGAAAAAACAAGTCAACCTCTTTATTCCCTTCCGCTATTTTTGTCGAAAAAAAGGAACGGTTTAAAGAAAAGTGTTTTTTATGTAGTTCGAAGTTTATTTCAAAAATTCTTTCTTTGGCAGAAAATGTTTAATTATTTCTACAACTTTTTTCTCTCTTACTTTTCGCGGTTTTTGTCTACAATTTTCAACTCGGCCTTTTTCTTCCAAAACTTCTTAAATTGAATTGGACTTTTCCCAAGCATTCATTTTGTACTTTTTCACCTTTTTGCTGTCTCATCTATCTCAATATGAAATTGTACTTCTATCTGTCTATTAGTTTGTTGAATTCACTTTATTACACATCGGCACATTGGGTGATGGAATTTTTTCAATGGAATTTTTAGCACGTTAAACTTAGCATGTTTTATTGATTGGTTCATTTTTTCAATTTTTTTGTAACTTATGCTGTTATTTTCTATTGTTTTTTATTTTTGTTATTATTACCGTGGAAATATAAATTGTAATACATTATTTGAAACTGTTTAAATATTACAGAAAAAATTCAAAGAATGTTCAAAAAGTGTAAATTATTAAAAAAGATTATTTGATCATTTATTTGACCACTCGAACAATTTCCATATGTTTTCAACGCAATTACTATGTCCAGTGAAATTTCATTTTAAAAAAAGCAATGGAATCTTTTGAATGCAAAACTTGCCATGCACCGAGCACGGGGCGAAGCCCCGTCTTGCGGAGCCCGCCGGGAGGCGGGGGACGCTAGTCTCTTTTAGAAAAAAAGTTATGGGAAATGCCCAGTTTTGGCCTCTACCAATTAGTCTGAAATTTCAATCACTGCGATCACAGAGATTACTGTGTCAAATGACCTGAATTTTTGCACATATACTAAACAAAACATGCTTGTTCAGATGCGCGTTAGCTTTTGTCGATACCTCTTCTAGAAAAAAGTTATGGGAAATGCCCAGTTTTGGCCTCTACCAATTAGTCTGAAATTTCAATCACTGCGATCACAGAGATTACTGTGTCAAATGACCTGAATTTTTGCACATATACTAAACAAAACATGCTTGTTCAGATGCGCGTTAGCGTTTGTTGATACCTTTTCTAGAAAAAAAGTTATGGGAAATGCCCAGTTTTGGCCTCTACCAATTAGTCTGAAATTTCAATCACTGCGATCACAGAGATTACTGTGTCAAATGACCTGAATTTTTGCACATATACTAAACAAAACATGCTTGTTCAGATGCGCGTTAGCGTTTGTCGATACCTCTTTCAGAAAAAAAGTTATGGGAAATGCCCAGTTTTGGCCTCTACCAATTAGTCTGAAATTTCAATCACTGCGATCACAGAGATTACTGTGTCAAATGACCTGAATTTTTGCACATATACTAAACAAAACATGCTTGTTCAGATGCGCGTTAGCTTTTGTCGATACCTCTTCTAGAAAAAAGTTATGGGAAATGCCCAGTTTTGGCCTCTACCAATTAGTCTGAAACTTCAATCACTGCGATCACAGAGATTACTGTGTCAAATGACCTGAATTTTTGCACATATACTAAACAAAACATGCTTGTTCAGATGCGCGTTAGCTTTTGTCGATACCTCTTCTAGAAAAAAGTTATGGGAAATGCCCAGTTTTGGCCTCTACCAATTAGTCTGAAATTTCAATCACTGCGATCACAGAGATTACTGTGTCAAATGACCTGAATTTTTGCACATATACTAAACAAAACATGCTTGTTCAGATGCGCGTTAGCTTTTGTCGATACCTCTTCTAGAAAAAAGTTATGGGAAATGCCCAGTTTTGGCCTCTACCAATTAGTCTGAAATTTCAATCACTGCGATCACAGAGATTACTGTGTCAAATGACCTGAATTTTTGCACATATACTAAACAAAACATGCTTGTTCAGATGCGCGTTAGCTTTTGTTGATACCTCTTCGTGAAAAAAAGTTATGGGAAATGCCCAGTTTTGGCCTCTACCAATTAGTCTGAAATTTCAATCACTGCGATCACAGAGATTACTGTGTCAAATGACCTGAATTTTTGTACATATACTAAACAAAACATGCTTGTTCAGATGCGCGTTAGCTTTTGTCGATACCTCTTTCAGAAAAAAAGTTATGGGAAATGCCCAGTTTTGGCCTCTACCAATTAGTCTGAAATTTCAATCACTGCGATCACAGAGATTACTGTGTCAAATGACCTGAATTTTTGCACATATACTAAACAAAACATGCTTGTTCAGATGCGCGTTAGCTTTTGTCGATACCTCTTCTAGAAAAAAGTTATGGGAAATGCCCAGTTTTGGCCTCTACCAATTAGTCTGAAATTTCAATCACTGCGATCACAGAGATTACTGTGTCAAATGACCTGAATTTTTGCACATATACTAAACAAAACATGCTTGTTCAGATGCGCGTTAGCGTTTATTGATACCTTTTCTAGAAAAAAAGTTATGGGAAATGCCCAGTTTTGGCCTCTACCAATTAGTCTGAAATTTCAATCACTGCGATCACAGAGATTACTGTGTCAAATGACCTGAATTTTTGTACATATACTAAACAAAACATGCTTGTTCAGATGCGCGTTAGCTTTTGTCGATACCTCTTCGTGAAAAAAAGTTATGGGAAATGCCCAGTTTTGGCCTCTACCAATTAGTCTGAAATTTCAATCACTGCGATCACAGAGATTACTGTGTCAAATGACCTGAATTTTTGCACATATACTAAACAAAACATGCTTGTTCAGATGCGCGTTAGCTTTTGTTGATACCTCTACGTGAAAAAAAGTTATGGGAAATGCCCAGTTTTGGCCTCTACCAATTAGTCTGAAATTTCAATCACTGCGATCACAGAGATTACTGTGTCAAATGACCTGAATTTTTGTACATATACTAAACAAAACATGCTTGTTCAGATGCGCGTTAGCGTTTGTTGATACCTCTTCTAGAAAAAAGTTATGGGAAATGCCCAGTTTTGGCCTCTACCAATTAGTCTGAAATTTCAATCACTGCGATCACAGAGATTACTGTGTCA
This sequence comes from Caenorhabditis latens, assembly GCA_002259235.3. Lineage (NCBI taxonomy): Eukaryota > Metazoa > Nematoda > Chromadorea > Rhabditida > Rhabditidae > Caenorhabditis > Caenorhabditis latens. The sequence goes on from CM056093.1 coordinate 1,763,757, forward strand.
AATGACCTGAATTTTTGCACATATACTAAACAAAACATGCTTGTTCAGATGCGCGTTAGCTTTTGTCGATACCTCTTTCAGAAAAAAGTTATGGGAAATGCCCAGTTTTGGCCTCTACCAATTAGTCTGAAATTTCAATCACTGCGATCACAGAGATTACTGTGTCAAATGACCTGAATTTTTGCACATATACTAAACAAAACATGCTTGTTCAGATGCGCGTTAGCGTTTGTCGATACCTCTTCTAGAAAAAAGTTATGGGAAATGCCCAGTTTTGGCCTCTACCAATTAGTCTGAAACTTCAATCACTGCGATCACAGAGATTACTGTGTCAAATGACCTGAATTTTTGCACATATACTAAACAAAACATGCTTGTTCAGATGCGCGTTAGCGTTTGTTGATACCTTTTCTAGAAAAAAGTTATGGGAAATGCCCAGTTTTGGCCTCTACCAATTAGTCTGAAACTTCAATCACTGCGATCACAGAGATTACTGTGTCAAATGACCTGAATTTTTGCACATATACTAAACAAAACATGCTTGTTCAGATGCGCGTTAGCGTTTGTCGATACCTCTTCTAGAAAAAAGTTATGGGAAATGCCCAGTTTTGGCCTCTACCAATTAGTCTGAAACTTCAATCACTGCGATCACAGAGATTACTGTGTCAAATGACCTGAATTTTTGCACATATACTAAACAAAACATGCTTGTTCAGATGCGCGTTAGCGTTTGTCGATACCTCTTCTAGAAAAAAAGTTATGGGAAATGCCCAGTTTTGGCCTCTACCAATTAGTCTGAAACTTCAATCACTGCGATCACAGAGATTACTGTGTCAAATGACCTGAATTTTTGCACATATACTAAACAAAACATGCTTGTTCAGATGCGCGTTAGCGTTTGTCGATACCTCTTCTAGAAAAAAGTTATGGGAAATGCCCAGTTTTGGCCTCTACCAATTAGTCTGAAACTTCAATCACTGCGATCACAGAGATTACTGTGTCAAATGACCTGAATTTTTGCACATATACTAAACAAAACATGCTTGTTCAGATGCGCGTTAGCGTTTGTCGATACCTCTTCTAGAAAAAAGTTATGGGAAATGCCCAGTTTTGGCCTCTACCAATTAGTCTGAAACTTCAATCACTGCGATCACAGAGATTACTGTGTCAAATGACCTGAATTTTTGCACATATACTAAACAAAACATGCTTGTTCAGATGCGCGTTAGCGTTTGTCGATACCTCTTCTAGAAAAAAGTTATGGGAAATGCCCAGTTTTGGCCTCTACCAATTAGTCTGAAACTTCAATCACTGCGATCACAGAGATTACTGTGTCAAATGACCTGAATTTTTGCACATATACTAAACAAAACATGCTTGTTCAGATGCGCGTTAGCGTTTGTCGATACCTCTTCTAGAAAAAAGTTATGGGAAATGCCCAGTTTTGGCCTCTACCAATTAGTCTGAAACTTCAATCACTGCGATCACAGAGATTACTGTGTCAAATGACCTGAATTTTTGCACATATACTAAACAAAACATGCTTGTTCAGATGCGCGTTAGCGTTTGTTGATACCTCTTTTAGAAAAAAGTTATGGGAAATGCCCAGTTTTGGCCTCTACCAATTAGTCTGAAACTTCAATCACTGCGATCACAGAGATTACTGTGTCAAATAACCTGAATTTTTGCACATATACTAAACAAAACATGCTTGTTCAGATGCGCGTTAGCGTTTGTTGATACCTTTTCTAGAAAAAAGTTATGGGAAATGCCCAGTTTTGGCCTCTACCAATTAGTCTGAAACTTCAATCACTGCGATCACAGAGATTACTGTGTCAAATAACCTGAATTTTTGCACATATACTAAACAAAACATGCTTGTTCAGATGCGCGTTAGCGTTTGTTGATACCTCTTTTAGAAAAAAGTTATGGGAAATGCCCAGTTTTGGCCTCTACCAATTAGTCTGAAACTTCAATCACTGCGATCACAGAGATTACTGTGTCAAATGACCTGAATTTTTGCACATATACTAAACAAAACATGCTTGTTCAGATGCGCGTTAGCGTTTGTTGATACCTTTTCTAGAAAAAAGTTATGGGAAATGCCCAGTTTTGGCCTCTACCAATTAGTCTGAAACTTCAATCACTGCGATCACAGAGATTACTGTGTCAAATAACCTGAATTTTTGCACATATACTAAACAAAACATGCTTGTTCAGATGCGCGTTAGCGTTTGTTGATACCTTTTCTAGAAAAAAGTTATGGGAAATGCCCAGTTTTGGCCTCTACCAATTAGTCTGAAACTTCAATCACTGCGATCACAGAGATTACTGTGTCAAATGACCTGAATTTTTGCACATATACTAAACAAAACATGCTTGTTCAGATGCGCGTTAGCGTTTGTTGATACCTTTTCTAGAAAAAAGTTATGGGAAATGCCCAGTTTTGGCCTCTACCAATTAGTCTGAAACTTCAATCACTGCGATCACAGAGATTACTGTGTCAAATGACCTGAATTTTTGCACATATACTAAACAAAACATGCTTGTTCAGATGCGCGTTAGCGTTTGTCGATACCTCTTCTAGAAAAAAGTTATGGGAAATGCCCAGTTTTGGCCTCTACCAATTAGTCTGAAACTTCAATCACTGCGATCACAGAGATTACTGTGTCAAATAACCTGAATTTTTGCACATATACTAAACAAAACATGCTTGTTCAGATGCGCGTTAGCGTTTGTTGATACCTCTTTTAGAAAAAAAGTTATGGGAAATGCCCAGTTTTGGCCTCTACCAATTAGTCTGAAACTTCAATCACTGCGATCACAGAGATTACTGTGTCAAATAACCTGAATTTTTGCACATATACTAAACAAAACATGCTTGTTCAGATGCGCGTTAGCGTTTGTTGATACCTCTTTTAGAAAAAAGTTATGGGAAATGCCCAGTTTTGGCCTCTACCAATTAGTCTGAAACTTCAATCACTGCGATCACAGAGATTACTGTGTCAAACAACCTGAATTTTTGCACATATACTAAACAAAACATGCTTGTTCAGATGCGCGTTAGCGTTTGTCGATACCTCTTTTAGAAAAAAAGTTATGGGAAATGCCCAGTTTTGGCCTCTACCAATTAGTCTGAAACTTCAATCACTGCGATCACAGAGATTACTGTGTCAAATAACCTGAATTTTTGCACATATACTAAACAAAACATGCTTGTTCAGATGCGCGTTAGCGTTTGTTGATACCTCTTTTAGAAAAAAGTTATGGGAAATGCCCAGTTTTGGCCTCTACCAATTAGTCTGAAACTTCAATCACTGCGATCACAGAGATTACTGTGTCAAATAACCTGAATTTTTGCACATATACTAAACAAAACATGCTTGTTCAGATGCGCGTTAGCGTTTGTTGATACCTCTTTTAGAAAAAAAGTTATGGGAAATGCCCAGTTTTGGCCTCTACCAATTAGTCTGAAACTTCAATCACTGCGATCACAGAGATTACTGTGTCAAATGACCTGAATTTTTGCACATATACTAAACAAAACATGCTTGTTCAGATGCGCGTTAGCGTTTGTCGATACCTCTTCTAGAAAAAAGTTATGGGAAATGCCCAGTTTTGGCCTCTACCAATTAGTCTGAAACTTCAATCACTGCGATCACAGAGATTACTGTGTCAAATAACCTGAATTTTTGCACATATACTAAACAAAACATGCTTGTTCAGATGCGCGTTAGCGTTTGTTGATACCTCTTTTAGAAAAAAGTTATGGGAAATGCCCAGTTTTGGCCTCTACCAATTAGTCTGAAACTTCAATCACTGCGATCACAGAGATTACTGTGTCAAATAACCTGAATTTTTGCACATATACTAAACAAAACATGCTTGTTCAGATGCGCGTTAGCGTTTGTTGATACCTCTTTTAGAAAAAAGTTATGGGAAATGCCCAGTTTTGGCCTCTACCAATTAGTCTGAAACTTCAATCACTGCGATCACAGAGATTACTGTGTCAAATAACCTGAATTTTTGCACATATACTAAACAAAACATGCTTGTTCAGATGCGCGTTAGCGTTTGTTGATACCTCTTTTAGAAAAAAGTTATGGGAAATGCCCAGTTTTGGCCTCTACCAATTAGTCTGAAACTTCAATCACTGCGATCACAGAGATTACTGTGTCAAATAACCTGAATTTTTGCACATATACTAAACAAAACATGCTTGTTCAGATGCGCGTTAGCGTTTGTTGATACCTCTTTTAGAAAAAAGTTATGGGAAATGCCCAGTTTTGGCCTCTACCAATTAGTCTGAAACTTCAATCACTGCGATCACAGAGATTACTGTGTCAAATAACCTGAATTTTTGCACATATACTAAACAAAACATGCTTGTTCAGATGCGCGTTAGCGTTTGTTGATACCTCTTTTAGAAAAAAGTTATGGGAAATGCCCAGTTTTGGCCTCTACCAATTAGTCTGAAACTTCAATCACTGCGATCACAGAGATTACTGTTTCAAATGACCTGAATTTTTGCACATATACTAAACAAAACATGCTTGTTCAGATGCGCGTTAGCGTTTGTTGATACCTTTTCTAGAAAAAAGTTATGGGAAATGCCCAGTTTTGGCCTCTACCAATTAGTCTGAAACTTCAATCACTGCGATCACAGAGATTACTGTTTCAAATAACCTGAATTTTTGCACATATCTTTACTATTAACAAACACCAGATTCTGTATGTTTGTGTGTCTGTCGTCGATCCTACCGCACTCCCTACTGAACCGATTTTCTTCGAACTTGGATCAAAAGATAGGAAATTTTCTCTTAATGATGCCCGCCTTTTTATTTTTTCAAAATTCTCAAAATGACGTCTTCTGAAACAAAAACACTGATAAAGCATAGGGGAGTCGACAGCGGAAAAAGGGGAAGAGACGCTCGGCAAAGCGTAGTCTCTTCTTTCCTCTCACCGGTCGGCGTTTCCCTTGCGCCGCATGGTTCAGGTGGGTACGTCGCCGCATCCGATCTGGCAAGTTAGGCAACGATGACTGAAGTTAGTTGGTTCGAACCCATGTCGAGATGTGAACATTTTTTTTGATATCATCAGATTCAGAAAAAAATAGAGGATTCCAGACGTGCTGTCCGTTTTCGGGTTGAGCCACGTCATCAAAAGATACGGTCCGTTTTCTAAAAAGTGACGACGTGAACGGTTTTTTAGTATCATCGGGTTCGGAAAAAATAGGGGATTTCAGACGTGTCGTCCGTTTCCGGATTGAGCCACGTCATAAAAAGATACGGTCTGTTTTCTAAAAAGTGACGACGTGAACGGTTTTTTAGTATCATCGGGTTCGGAAAAAATAGGGGATTTCAGACGTGTCGTCCGTTTCCGGATTGAGCCACGTCATAAAAAGATACGGTCTGTTTTCTAAAAAGTGACGACGTGAAACATTTTTCAATGTGTTCGTATTCAGAAAAAATAGATTATTCCATACGTGTTGTTCGTTTTCGAATTGATCCACGTCATAAAAAGATACGGGCTGTTTTCGAAAAAGTGACGACGTGAAACATTTTTCGATGTGTTCGTATTCAGAAAAAATAGAGGATTCCATACGTGTTGTTCGTTTTCGAATTGATCCACGTCATAAAAAGATACGGGCTGTTTTCGAAAAAGTGACGACGTGAAACATTTTTCGATGTGTTCGTATTCAGAAAAAATAGAGGATTCCATACGTGTTGTTCGTTTTCGAATTGATCCACGTCATAAAAAGATACAGGCCGTTTTCTGAAAAGTGACGACGTGGAAGAATCCGATTATTCAGAAAAAATAAAGAATTCCAAACGTTTTCGGATCCATTATAGTTCACTGCAACACCTAGAAGGGTGGTGTTGAGAAGGAGGTTTAGTCGCCGTTAGGCGACGTGAACCGACTGGCACTAAACAAAACATGCTTGTTCAGATGCGCGTTAGCGTTTGTCGATACCTTTTCTAGAAAAAAAGTTATGGGAAATGCCCAGTTTTGGCCTCTACCAATTAGGCTGAAACTTCAATCACTGCGATCACGGAGATTACTGTGTCAAATGAACTGAATTTTTGCACATATACTAAACAAAACATGCTTGTTCAGATGCGCGTTAGCGTTTGTCGATACCTTTTCTAGAAAAAAAGTTATGGGAACTGCCCAGTTTTGGCCTCTACCAATTAGTCTGAAATTTCAATCACTGCGATCACAGAGATTACTGTGTCAAATGAATTGAATGTTTGCACATATACTAAACAAAACATGCTTGTTCAGATGCGCGTTAGCGTTTGTCGATACCTTTTCTAGAAAAAAGTTATGGGAAATGCCCAGTTTTGGCCTCTACCAATTAGTCTGAAACTTCAATCACTGCGATCACAGAGATTACTGTGTCAAATAACCTGAATTTTTGCACATATACTAAACAAAACATGCTTGTTCAGATGCGCGTTAGCGTTTGTCGATACCTTTTCTAGAAAAAAAGTTATGGGAAATGCCCAGTTCCAACTCCTGACCCTATCTAACCTAGAGAATTTCAACAATTTTACAATTTTAAGGAGAAGGCATGCGTGGTGGGACCGCGAATGCAGTCCGGCCCATGTTCCTCCAACTCCTGCCTTAACATTACCCGTCAGTTCTAGCCACTATCCCCCCACTCTACACTTTTCGAAGAAAATATTAAACTTCAAACCTAATTGATATTCTTAATCCCCCTCTTCCCCAATTTTTCTTCCCAGAGACCCCCCCTTTATTATAGATTCTGGGTACATCAAACAAACAACAGATGTCATTATCAACTGTCGGCATGTCAACTAATTCACACATCTGTCTTTTTCGGTCTATTGGCTCTTCTTCACATACCCCCATATCTCCATGGGAAATCTGACATGGCCCGGTCATTAGGCTCCGCCCCCTTCCTTGCACATAAGTGTTAGTAGACCAGTATTTGATCATACTCCCCTTACACAGACCTACAAAAAGGTGGTTCTAATTTTTCTCTCATTTTCTCAAGATTTTTTTTTAAATCGATTTACTCCTTATCTTGACCACACGCATGCCTAACTCGAACTTTTCATACTATTTGCATTATTATTCTGTGTTTTAAACTGATAAGTTTTCAGCCACACCCGTCTTTACCCAGCCAACGACCAAATGGGCGAAACATAGGATTTGGAAGGAAGGTGCACGTCTTTAAGCTCATTGAACACAGGTTAGTTATCATCTCAAAGTATTAGGTTGATGCATAAGTTTCTTTCTTCTTTTGGGTTATTTTTGGTATGAAATTTTTAGAAGACTAATAGTTCACAGAATAAGAAATATAGTTGGTTAGTACCTATAACTCATTGTGATTATACCTGTGACTTGACGTCTGCCATCCGCTTAATCTCAGCCGGAGGCAGGTCAAAACACTTGAGGAACCCTTTTTTAGTACCATTTTTCGTCTCCATTTTTTTCCTAGAAAACGTTTACAAGAATGGGCGAGCTATTCAGAATTAAAACAAGCAAGAAAAGTTATTCATAAAAAGGAAATAAAAGCATTCCAACTAAGCAACGATAGTTCAGTGCGGGTCCCGGACAAAATGTTAGGATCAGCAATTTGGGAGTGTGCGAGTGTTTTCGATATTTCTTTAACTGCAGATAGGGAAATTGATGGAAATGTTTATTATTTAGTAACGTAGACATTGATGTTTCTAAATATGCTTTGTTTCCGATATTCACAACATGTGTCCTTTTTCTCAAGAAGCCCGAAGTCAACATCATCAAAATCTTGTGATTTTTGAGTTTGATGAGGCCTGCTGCTCCTACCTCTAAAGCAATCTACTAGATATGTTGCATGTTTTTACGTCAATGTATGTACTATTGATTACTTACAACAAAATAATTCAGACTTATTTGTGAGCGTTGAGAAGAGACCTAGACTCCACTCAGGTCTAGTACACAAAATTTCTCAAAAGCGCAAAAATCGTAAGAAATTTATCAGTCAAGTTTTATCACTTAATTTGATGGCTTTGTCATGAACTTTTTTATGGCATACTTTACTCATGTTATCCTCTAACTTTTACAAAACTTTTGGTATAAATGCTATCTCAAATATTTCTGTAATCTGTTTGAACCCAGCTGAACCACGGTTTCTCGTTGCTGTCGATGGTCTTATCACAACTTTTTTGTTTTCAACATTCCGACTGAAAACTAAAATGTGATAACAAGATCAAGTCGTGTTCTATAAATTGTGTTTAATTTCTTATGAAGATCTTATCATTTGGATACCAATCCGACAAGAATCAAAAAACTTTCCAAAATAGGCATTTGGTTGACGATCAAAAAAGCCATCGTTTTCACGAGCGGACTGTCTTGCCACCAACTTGAAACAATATATGTTAGCCACTAAAAAGGTCATAAAAATGCAAAAAAGTTTGGGTTGAAAAACAACCTCATCGCTTAGAGACCGGGGATCAAAGTCACACCTTCAAAAAAGAAAGAAACTTATGCATCAACCTAATAGATGTAGTCATACTTTATCTCGTTTCATTAGGAGCCTGACAACTCTTACTTTGTGTCGGTAATTCATAGAACCCAGGGAACCTCAAGAAGTGCTGTAATTAGAGGGTTGATTGCTTATTTCAGTAGACACCGGGGGTTAGAATTCTCCGCTATTAAAATCTCTAAAGATCTTATCACCAACTATAAAATTGATCAGTTTCCAGCCACGACCATCAACACCTTGCTTACCACACACTACAATCTATCGATCAATCAGATGACCACAACAGAGGGATTGACAACAAAATGGAAACGAGGTGGCTAGGAATGATGAAATCTCGTGAACACAGGTTAGTTTTATCAAATTCCTCCTTCTCATACTCTTAGTCCCTTAAAATTTTTATTTTTCCCTCTATTGACTCCCAGTAGATCTTACAAATATGTCATAACCTACTGTAAACATGTCAGCTAATTCACACATCTGTCTTGGTCTATTGTTAGGGTCATTCGTCTTCTTCACATAAGAACACCTGTCTCCATATCTCCTTGGGAAATCTGACCTGACCCAGTCATTAGGCTCCGCCCCCCTGGATGCAGTGAAACCAGTATTTAGTCATTCTTTCCTCATCTAGCCCTACAAGGAGGTCGTTTTAATTTGCCTATCTCATTTACTTCAAGATCCTTTTGTCCTTTTCAACTTAACTCCTCAATTTTTATTCTCTATCTTTCCGTACGTTTGAGATTTGTCTCTCTTTGCGGCCAGGAATCATCTCTAGATGGCTATTTCAGTTCAAACTCTATGGCATTTGACATACCTCTTGAATTCTTTGATATTTTAAAATTGATTCATTTTTTGGATATTCTGATCAAACCTCCCCTATCTATTAGTGTTCCAGTAGCTCTCTTGATATACTCACTGTATTTTAATGTTTTAATGTTGAAACGTTTTCAGCTTCGACCAGACAGCTACACAAGAGACCTCTACAGACGATCAACGACTAATACAACAACAAGAGATGGAGCTGGAAACAAGAGGAATGACGACTCATCAAGTGTCAGGTTAGTGGTCAGGAGTTGGAGGAACATGGGCCGCACTGCATTCGCGGTCCCACCACGCATGCCTTCTCCTTAAAATTGTCAAAACTTTGAAATTCTCTAACTTAGATAGGGTCAGGAGTTGGAGGAACATGGGCCGGACTGCATTCGCGGTCCCGCCACGCATGCCTTCTCCTTAAAATTGTCAAAACTTTGAAATTCTCTAACTTAGATAGGGTCAGGAGTTGGAGGAACATGGGCCGGACTGCATTCGCGGTCCCGCCACGCATGCCTTCTCCTTAAAATTGTAAAATTTTGAAATTCTCTAACTTAGATAGGGTCAGGAGTTGGAGGAACATGGGCCTGGACTGCATTCGCGGTCCCGCCACGCATGCCTTCTCCTTAAAATTGTCAAAACTTTGAAATTCTCTAACTTAGATAGGGTCAGGAGTTGGAGGAACATGGGCCTGGACTGCATTCGCGGTCCCGCCACGCATGCCTTCTCTTTAAAATTGTCAAAACTTTGAAATTCTCTAACTTAGATAGGGTCAGGAGTTGGAGGAACATGGGCCGCACTGCATTCGCGGTCCCGCCACGCATGCCTTCTCCTTAAAATTGTCAAAACTTCAAAACTTTGAAATTCTCTAACTTAGATAGGGTCAGGAGTTGGAGGAACATGGGCCTGGACTGCATTCGCGGTCCCGCCACGCATGCCTTCTCCTTAAAATTGTAAAATTTTGAAATTCTCTAACTTATATAGGGTCAGGAGTTGGAGGAACATGGGCCTGGACTGCATTCGCGGTCTCGCCACGCATGCCTTCTCCTTAAAATTGTCAAAACTTTGAAATTCTCTAACTTAGATAGGGTCAGGAGTTGGAGGAACATGGGCCTGGACTGCATTCGCGGTCCCGCCACGCATGCCTTCTCCTTAAAATTGTCAAAACTTCAAAACTTTGAAATTCTCTAACTTAGATAGGGTCAGGAGTTGGAGGAACATGGGCCTGGACTGCATTCGCGGTCCCGCCACGCATGCCTTCTCCTTAAAATTGTCAAAACTTCAAAACTTTGAAATTCTCTAACTTAGATAGGGTCAGGAGTTGGAGGAACATGGGCCGCACTGCATTCGCGGTCCCGCCACGCATGCCTTCTCCTTAAAATTGTCAAAACTTCAAAACTTTGAAATTCTCTAACTTAGATAGGGTCAGGAGTTGGAGGAACATGGGCCGGACTGCACTCGCGGTCCCGCCACGCATGCCTTCTCCTTAAAATTGTCAAAACTTTGAAATTCTCTAACTTAGATAGGGTCAGGAGTTGGAGGAACATGGGCCGCACTGCATTCGCGGTCCCGCCACGCATGCCTTCTCCTTAAAATTGTCAAAACTTCAAAACTTTGAAATTCTCTAACTTAGATAGGGTCAGGAGTTGGAGGAACATGGGCCGGACTGCACTCGCGGTCCCGCCACGCATGCCTTCTCCTTAAAATTGTCAAAACTTTGAAATTCTCTAACTTAGATAGGGTCAGGAGTTGGAGGAACATGGGCCGCACTGCATTCGCGGTCCCGCCACGCATGCCTTCTCCTTAAAATTGTCAACACTTCAAAACTTTGAAATTCTCTAACTTAGATAGGGTCAGGAGTTGGAGGAACATGGGCCGGACTGCACTCGCGGTCCCACCACGCATGCCTTCTCCTTAAAATTGTCAAAACTTTGAAATTCTCTAACTTAGATAGGGTCAGGAGTTGGAGGAACATGGGCCGCACTGCATTCGCGGTCCCACCACGCATGCCTTCTCCTTAAAATTGTCAAAACTTTGAAATTCTCTAACTTAGATAGGGTCAGGAGTTGGAGGAACATGGGCCGCACTGCATTCGCGGTCCCGCCACGCATGCCTTCTCCTTAAAATTGTCAAAACTTCAAAACTTTGAAATTCTCTAACTTAGATAGGGTCAGGAGTTGGAGGAACATGGGCCTGGACTGCATTCGCGGTCCCGCCACGCATGCCTTCTCCTTAAAATTGTCAAAACTTTGAAATTCTCTAACTTAGATAGGGTCAGGAGTTGGAGGAACATGGGCCGCACTGCATTCGCGGTCCCGCCACGCATGCCTTCTCTTTAAAATTGTCAAAACTTCAAAACTTTGAAATTCTCTAACTTAGATAGGGTCAGGAGTTGGAGGAACATGGGCCTGGACTGCATTCGCGGTCCCGCCACGCATGCCTTCTCCTTAAAATTGTCAAAACTTTGAAATTCTCTAACTTAGATAGGGTCAGGAGTTGGAGGAACATGGGCCGCACTGCATTCGCGGTCCCGCCACGCATGCCTTCTCCTTAAAATTGTCAACACTTCAAAACTTTGAAATTCTCTAACTTAGATAGGGCCAGGAGTTGGAGGAACATGGGCCGGACTGCACTCGCGGTCCCGCCACGCATGCCTTCTCCTTAAAATTGTCAAAACTTCAAAACTTTGAAATTCTCTAACTTAGATAGGGTCAGGAGTTGGAGGAACATGGGCCTGGACTGCATTCGCGGTCCCGCCACGCATGCCTTCTCCTTAAAATTGTCAAAACTTTGAAATTCTCTAACTTAGATAGGGTCAGGAGTTGGAGGAACATGGGCCTGGACTGCATTCGCGGTCCCGCCACGCATGCCTTCTCCTTAAAATTGTCAAAACTTCAAAACTTTGAAATTCTCTAACTTAGATAGGGCCAGGAGTTGGAGGAACATGGGCCAGACTGCACTCGCGGTCCCGCCACGCATGCCTTCTCCTTAAAATTGTCAAAACTTCAAAACTTTGAAATTCTCTAACTTAGATAGGGTCAGGAGTTGGAGGAACATGGGCCTGGACTGCATTCGCGGTCCCGCCACGCATGCCTTCTCCTTAAAATTGTCAAAACTTCAAAACTTTGAAATTCTCTAACTTAGATAGGGTCAGGAGTTGGAGGAACATGGGCCGGACTGCACTCGCGGTCCCGCCACGCATGCCTTCTCCTTAAAATTGTCAAAACTTCAAAACTTTGAAATTCTCTAACTTAGATAGGGTCAGGAGTTGGAGGAACATGGGCCTGGACTGCATTCGCGGTCCCGCCACGCATGCCTTCTCCTTAAAATTGTCAAAACTTCAAAACTTTGAAATTCTCTAACTTAGATAGGGTCAGGAGTTGGAGGAACATGGGCCTGGACTGCATTCGCGGTCCCGCCACGCATGCCTTCTCCTTAAAATTGTCAAAACTTCAAAACTTTGAAATTCTCTAACTTAGATAGGGCCAGGAGTTGGAGGAACATGGGCCAGACTGCACTCGCGGTCCCGCCACGCATGCCTTCTCCTTAAAATTGTCAAAACTTCAAAACTTTGAAATTCTCTAACTTAGATAGGGTCAGGAGTTGGAGGAACATGGGCCTGGACTGCATTCGCGGTCCCGCCACGCATGCCTTCTCCTTAAAATTGTCAAAACTTCAAAACTTTGAAATTCTCTAACTTAGATAGGGTCAGGAGTTGGAGGAACATGGGCCGGACTGCACTCGCGGTCCCGCCACGCATGCCTTCTCCTTAAAATTGTCAAAACTTCAAAACTTTGAAATTCTCTAACTTAGATAGGGTCAGGAGTTGGAGGAACATGGGCCTGGACTGCATTCGCGGTCCCGCCACGCATGCCTTCTCCTTAAAATTGTCAAAACTTCAAAACTTTGAAATTCTCTAACTTAGATAGGGTCAGGAGTTGGAGGAACATGGGCCTGGACTGCATTCGCGGTCCCGCCACGCATGCCTTCTCCTTAAAATTGTCAAAACTTCAAAACTTTGAAATTCTCTAACTTAGATAGGGTCAGGAGTTGGAGGAACATGGGCCGCACTGCATTCGCGGTCCCGCCACGCATGCCTTCTCCTTAAAATTGTCAAAACTTCAAAACTTTGAAATTCTCTAACTTAGATAGGGTCAGGAGTTGGAGGAACATGGGCCTGGACTGCATTCGCGGTCCCGCCACGCATGCCTTCTCCTTAAAATTGTCAAAACTTCAAAACTTTGAAATTCTCTAACTTAGATAGGGTCAGGAGTTGGAGGAACATGGGCCTGGACTGCATTCGCGGTCCCGCCACGCATGCCTTCTCCTTAAAATTGTCAAAACTTCAAAACTTTGAAATTCTCTAACTTAGATAGGGCCAGGAGTTGGAGGAACATGGGCCGCACTGCATTCGCGGTCCCGCCACGCATGCCTTCTCCTTAAAATTGTCAACACTTCAAAACTTTGAAATTCTCTAACTTAGATAGGGTCAGGAGTTGGAGGAACATGGGCCGCACTGCATTCGCGGTCCCGCCACGCATGCCTTCTCCTTAAAATTGTCAAAACTTCAAAACTTTGAAATTCTCTAACTTAGATAGGGTCAGGAGTTGGAGGAACATGGGCCGGACGTCACTCGCGGTCCCGCCACGCATGCCTTCTCCTTAAAATTGTCAAAACTTCAAAACTTTGAAATTCTCTAACTTAGATAGGGTCAGGAGTTGGAGGAACATGGGCCTGGACTGCATTCGCGGTCCCGCCACGCATGGCTTCTCCTTAAAATTGTCAACACTTCAAAACTTTGAAATTCTCTAACTTAGATAGGGTCAGGAGTTGGAGGAACATGGGCCTGGACTGCATTCGCGGTCCCGCCACGCATGCCTTCTGCTTAAAATTGTCAAAACTTCAAAACTTTGAAATTCTCTAACTTAGATAGGGTCAGGAGTTGGAGGAACATGGGCCTGGACTGCATTCGCGGTCCCGCCACGCATGCCTTCTCCTTAAAATTGTCAAAACTTCAAAACTTTGAAATTCTCTAACTTAGATAGGGTCAGGAGTTGGAGGAACATGGGCCTGGACTGCATTCGCGGTCCCGCCACGCATGCCTTCTCCTTAAAATTGTCAAAACTTCAAAACTTTGAAATTCTCTAACTTAGATAGGGTCAGGAGTTGGAGGAACATGGGCCTGGACTGCATTCGCGGTCCCGCCACGCATGCCTTCTCCTTAAAATTGTCAAAACTTCAAAACTTTGAAATTCTCTAACTTAGATAGGGTCAGGAGTTGGAGGAACATGGGCCTGGACTGCATTCGCGGTCCCGCCACGCATGCCTTCTCCTTAAAATTGTCAAAACTTCAAAACTTTGAAATTCTCTAACTTAGATAGGGTCAGGAGTTGGAGGAACATGGGCCTGGACTGCATTCGCGGTCCCGCCACGCATGCCTTCTCCTTAAAATTGTCAAAACTTCAAAACTTTGAAATTCTCTAACTTAGATAGGGCCAGGAGTTGGAGGAACATGGGCCTGGACTGCATTCGCGGTCCCGCCACGCATGCCTTCTGCTTAAAATTGTCAAAACTTCAAAACTTTGAAATTCTCTAACTTAGATAGGGTCAGGAGTTGGAGGAACATGGGCCTGGACTGCATTCGCGGTCCCGCCACGCATGCCTTCTGCTTAAAATTGTCAAAACTTCAAAACTTTGAAATTCTCTAACTTAGATAGGGTCAGGAGTTGGAGGAACATGGGCCTGGACTGCATTCGCGGTCCCGCCACGCATGCCTTCTCCTTAAAATTGTCAAAACTTCAAAACTTTGAAATTCTCTAACTTAGATAGGGTCAGGAGTTGGAGGAACATGGGCCTGGACTGCATTCGCGGTCCCGCCACGCATGCCTTCTCCTTAAAATTGTCAAAACTTCAAAACTTTGAAATTCTCTAACTTAGATAGGGCCAGGAGTTGGAGGAACATGGGCCGCACTGCATTCGCGGTCCCGCCACGCATGCCTTCTCCTTAAAATTGTCAACACTTCAAAACTTTGAAATTCTCTAACTTAGATAGGGTCAGGAGTTGGAGGAACATGGGCCGGACGTCACTCGCGGTCCCGCCACGCATGCCTTCTCCTTAAAATTGTCAAAACTTCAAAACTTTGAAATTCTCTAACTTAGATAGGGTCAGGAGTTGGAGGAACATGGGCCTGGACTGCATTCGCGGTCCCGCCACGCATGGCTTCTCCTTAAAATTGTCAACACTTCAAAACTTTGAAATTCTCTAACTTAGATAGGGCCAGGAGTTGGAGGAACATGGGCCGCACTGCATTCGCGGTCCCGCCACGCATGCCTTCTCCTTAAAATTGTCAACACTTCAAAACTTTGAAATTCTCTAACTTAGATAGGGTCAGGAGTTGGAGGAACATGGGCCGCACTGCATTCGCGGTCCCGCCACGCATGCCTTCTCCTTAAAATTGTCAACACTTCAAAACTTTGAAATTCTCTAACTTAGATAGGGTCAGGAGTTGGAGGAACATGGGCCGGACGTCACTCGCGGTCCCGCCACGCATGCCTTCTCCTTAAAATTGTCAAAACTTCAAAACTTTGAAATTCTCTAACTTAGATAGGGTCAGGAGTTGGAGGAACATGGGCCTGGACTGCATTCGCGGTCCCGCCACGCATGCCTTCTCCTTAAAATTGTCAAAACTTCAAAACTTTGAAATTCTCTAACTTAGATAGGGTCAGGAGTTGGAGGAACATGGGCCTGGACTGCATTCGCGGTCCCGCCACGCATGCCTTCTCCTTAAAATTGTCAACACTTCAAAACTTTGAAATTCTCTAACTTAGATAGGGTCAGGAGTTGGAGGAACATGGGCCGCACTGCATTCGCGGTCCCGCCACGCATGCCTTCTCCTTAAAATTGTCAAAACTTCAAAACTTTGAAATTCTCTAACTTAGATAGGGTCAGGAGTTGGAGGAACATGGGCCTGGACTGCATTCGCGGTCCCGCCACGCATGCCTTCTCCTTAAAATTGTCAAAACTTCAAAACTTTGAAATTCTCTAACTTAGATAGGGTCAGGAGTTGGAGGAACATGGGCCGCACTGCATTCGCGGTCCCGCCACGCATGCCTTCTCCTTAAAATTGTCAAAACTTCAAAACTTTGAAATTCTCTAACTTAGATAGGGCCAGGAGTTGGAGGAACATGGGCCGCACTGCATTCGCGGTCCCGCCACGCATGCCTTCTCCTTAAAATTGTCAACACTTCAAAACTTTGAAATTCTCTAACTTAGATAGGGTCAGGAGTTGGAGGAACATGGGCCGGACGTCACTCGCGGTCCCGCCACGCATGCCTTCTCCTTAAAATTGTCAAAACTTCAAAACTTTGAAATTCTCTAACTTAGATAGGGTCAGGAGTTGGAGGAACATGGGCCTGGACTGCATTCGCGGTCCCGCCACGCATGCCTTCTCCTTAAAATTGTCAACACTTCAAAACTTTGAAATTCTCTAACTTAGATAGGGCCAGGAGTTGGAGGAACATGGGCCGCACTGCATTCGCGGTCCCGCCACGCATGCCTTCTCCTTAAAATTGTCAACACTTCAAAACTTTGAAATTCTCTAACTTAGATAGGGTCAGGAGTTGGAGGAACATGGGCCGCACTGCATTCGCGGTCCCGCCACGCATGCCTTCTCCTTAAAATTGTCAAAACTTCAAAACTTTGAAATTCTCTAACTTAGATAGGGTCAGGAGTTGGAGGAACATGGGCCTGGACTGCATTCGCGGTCCCGCCACGCATGCCTTCTCCTAAAAATTGTCAACACTTCAAAACTTTGAAATTCTCTAACTTAGATAGGGTCAGGAGTTGGAGGAACATGGGCCGCACTGCATTCGCGGTCCCGCCACGCATGCCTTCTCCTTAAAATTGTCAACACTTTAAAACTTTGAAATTCTCTAACTTAGATAGGGTCAGGAGTTGGAGGAACATGGGCCGCACTGCATTCGCGGTCCCGCCACGCATGCCTTCTCCTTAAAATTGTCAACACTTTAAAACTTTGAAATTCTCTAACTTAGATAGGGTCAGGAGTTGGAGGAACATGGGCCGCACTGCATTCGCGGTCCCGCCACGCATGCCTTCTCCTTAAAATTGTCAAAACTTCAAAACTTTGAAATTCTCTAACTTAGATAGGGTCAGGAGTTGGAGGAACATGGGCCGGACGTCACTCGCGGTCCCGCCACGCATGCCTTCTCCTTAAAATTGTCAAAACTTCAAAACTTTGAAATTCTCTAACTTAGATAGGGTCAGGAGTTGGAGGAACATGGGCCGCACTGCATTCGCGGTCCCGCCACGCATGCCTTCTCCTTAAAATTGTCAAAACTTTGAAATTCTCTAACTTAGATAGGGTCAGGAGTTGGAGGAACATGGGCCTGGACTGCATTCGCGGTCCCGCCACGCATGCCTTCTCCTTAAAATTGTCAAAACTTCAAAACTTTGAAATTCTCTAACTTAGATAGGGTCAGGAGTTGGAGGAACATGGGCCGGACGTCACTCGCGGTCCCGCCACGCATGCCTTCTCCTTAAAATTGTCAACACTTCAAAACTTTGAAATTCTCTAACTTAGATAGGGTCAGGAGTTGGAGGAACATGGGCCGCACTGCATTCGCGGTCCCGCCACGCATGCCTTCTCCTTAAAATTGTCAAAACTTTGAAATTCTCTAACTTAGATAGGGTCAGGAGTTGGAGGAACATGGGCCTGGACTGCATTCGCGGTCCCGCCACGCATGCCTTCTCCTTAAAATTGTCAAAACTTCAAAATTTTGAAATTCTCTAACTTAGATAGGGTCAGGAGTTGGAGGAACATGGGCCGCACTGCATTCGCGGTCCCGCCACGCATGCCTTCTCCTTAAAATTGTCAACACTTCAAAACTTTGAAATTCTCTAACTTAGATAGGGTCAGGAGTTGGAGGAACATGGGCCGCACTGCATTCGCGGTCCCGCCACGCATGCCTTCTCCTTAAAATTGTCAAAACTTTGAAATTCTCTAACTTAGATAGGGTCAGGAGTTGGAGGAACATGGGCCTGGACTGCATTCGCGGTCCCGCCACGCATGCCTTCTCCTTAAAATTGTCAAAACTTCAAAACTTTGAAATTCTCTAACTTAGATAGGGTCAGGAGTTGGAGGAACATGGGCCGCACTGCATTCGCGGTCCCGCCACGCATGCCTTCTCCTTAAAATTGTCAAAACTTCAAAATTTTGAAATTCTCTAACTTAGATAGGGTCAGGAGTTGGAGGAACATGGGCCTGGACTGCATTCGCGGTCCCGCCACGCATGCCTTCTCCTTAAAATTGTCAAAACTTCAAAACTTTGAAATTCTCTAACTTAGATAGGGTCAGGAGTTGGAGGAACATGGGCCGCACTGCATTCGCGGTCCCGCCACGCATGCCTTCTCCTTAAAATTGTCAAAACTTTGGAACTCTCTAACTTAGATAGGGTCAGGAGTTGGAGGAACATGGGCCTGGACTGCATTCGCGGTCCCGCCACGCATGCCTTCTCCTTAAAATTGTAAAAACTTCAAAATTTTGAAATTCTCTAACTTAGATAGGGTCAGGAGTTGGAGGAACATGGGCCGCACTGCATTCGCGGTCCCGCCACGCATGCCTTCTCCTTAAAATTGTCAAAACTTTGGAACTCTCTAACTTAGATAGGGTCAGGAGTTGGAGGAACATGGGCCTGGACTGCATTCGCGGTCCCGCCACGCATGCCTTCTCTTTAAAATTGTCAAAACTTCAAAACTTTGAAATTCTCTAACTTAGATAGGGTCAGGAGTTGGAGGAACATGGGCCGCACTGCATTCGCGGTCCCGCCACGCATGCCTTCTCCTTAAAATTGTAAAATTTTGAAATTCTCTAACTCAGATAGGGCCAGGAGTTGGAGGAACATGGGCCGCACTGCATTCGCGGTCCCGCCACGCATGCCTTCTCTTTAAAATTGTCAAAACTTCAAAATTTTGAAATTCTCTAACTTAGATAGGGTCAGGAGTTGGAGGAACATGGGCCTGGACTGCATTCGCGGTCCCGCCACGCATGCCTTCTCTTTAAAATTGTCAAAACTTCAAAATTTTGAAATTCTCTAACTTAGATAGGGTCAGGAGTTGGAGGAACATGGGCCGCACTGCATTCGCGGTCCCGCCACGCATGCCTTCTCTTTAAAATTGTCAAAACTTCAAAATTTTGAAATTCTCTAACTTAGATAGGGTCAGGAGTTGGAGGAACATGGGCCTGGACTGCATTCGCGGTCCCGCCACGCATGCCTTCTCCTTAAAATTGTCAAAACTTCAAAATTTTGAAATTCTCTAACTTAGATAGGGTCAGGAGTTGGAGGAACATGGGCCTGGACTGCATTCGCGGTCCCGCCACGCATGCCTTCTCCTTAAAATTGTCAAAACTTCAAAATTTTGAAATTCTCTAACTTAGATAGGGTCAGGAGTTGGAGGAACATGGGCCGCACTGCATTCGCGGTCCCGCCACGCATGCCTTCTCCTTAAAATTGTCAAAACTTTGGAACTCTCTAACTTAGATAGGGTCAGGAGTTGGAGGAACATGGGCCTGGACTGCATTCGCGGTCCCGCCACGCATGCCTTCTCTTTAAAATTGTCAAAACTTCAAAACTTTGAAATTCTCTAACTTAGATAGGGTCAGGAGTTGGAGGAACATGGGCCGCACTGCATTCGCGGTCCCGCCACGCATGCCTTCTCTTTAAAATTGTCAAAACTTCAAAACTTTGAAATTCTCTAACTTAGATAGGGTCAGGAGTTGGAGGAACATGGGCCGCACTGCATTCGCGGTCCCGCCACGCATGCCTTCTCCTTAAAATTGTCAAAACTTCAAAACTTTGAAATTCTCTAACTTAGATAGGGTCAGGAGTTGGAGGAACATGGGCCGCACTGCATTCGCGGTCCCGCCACGCATGCCTTCTCTTTAAAATTGTCAAAACTTCAAAACTTTGAAATTCTCTAACTTAGATAGGGTCAGGAGTTGGAGGAACATGGGCCGCACTGCATTCGCGGTCCCGCCACGCATGCCTTCTCTTTAAAATTGTCAAAACTTCAAAACTTTGAAATTCTCTAACTTAGATAGGGTCAGGAGTTGGAGGAACATGGGCCGCACTGCATTCGCGGTCCCGCCACGCATGCCTTCTCCTTAAAATTGTAAAATTTTGAAATTCTCTAACTCAGATAGGGCCAGGAGTTGGAGGAACATGGGCCGCACTGCATTCGCGGTCCCGCCACGCATGCCTTCTCTTTAAAATTGTCAAAACTTCAAAACTTTGAAATTCTCTAACTTAGATAGGGTCAGGAGTTGGAGGAACATGGGCCGCACTGCATTCGCGGTCCCGCCACGCATGCCTTCTCTTTAAAATTGTCAAAACTTCAAAACTTTGAAATTCTCTAACTTAGATAGGGTCAGGAGTTGGAGGAACATGGGCCGCACTGCATTCGCGGTCCCGCCACGCATGCCTTCTCTTTAAAATTGTCAAAACTTCAAAATTTTGAAATTCTCTAACTTAGACAGGGTCAGGAGTTGGAGGAACATGGGCCTGGACTGCATTCGCGGTCCCGCCACGCATGCCTTCTCCTTAAAATTGTCAAAACTTCAAAACTTTGAAATTCTCTAACTTAGATAGGGTCAGGAGTTGGAGGAACATGGGCCGCACTGCATTCGCGGTCCCGCCACGCATGCCTTCTCTTTAAAATTGTCAAAACTTCAAAACTTTGAAATTCTCTAACTTAGAAAGGGTCAGGAGTTGGAGGAACATGGGCCGCACTGCATTCGCGGTCCCGCCACGCATGCCTTCTCCTTAAAATTGTCAAAACTTCAAAACTTTGAAATTCTCTAACTTAGATAGGGTCAGGAGTTGGAGGAACATGGGCCGCACTGCATTCGCGGTCCCGCCACGCATGCCTTCTCTTTAAAATTGTCAAAACTTCAAAACTTTGAAATTCTCTAACTTAGATAGGGTCAGGAGTTGGAGGAACATGGGCCGCACTGCATTCGCGGTCCCGCCACGCATGCCTTCTCCTTAAAATTGTCAAAACTTCAAAACTTTGAAATTCTCTAACTTAGATAGGGTCAGGAGTTGGAGGAACATGGGCCGCACTGCATTCGCGGTCCCGCCACGCATGCCTTCTCTTTAAAATTGTCAAAACTTCAAAACTTTGAAATTCTCTAACTTAGAAAGGGCCAGGAGTTGGAGGAACATGGGCCTGGACTGCATTCGCGGTCCCGCCACGCATGCCTTCTCCTTAAAATTGTCAAAACTTCAAAACTTTGAAATTCTCTAACTTAGATAGGGTCAGGAGTTGGAGGAACATGGGCCGCACTGCATTCGCGGTCCCGCCACGCATGCCTTCTCCTTAAAATTGTCAAAACTTCAAAACTTTGAAATTCTCTAACTTAGATAGGGTCAGGAGTTGGAGGAACATGGGCCTGGACTGCATTCGCGGTCCCGCCACGCATGCCTTCTCCTTAAAATTGTCAAAACTTCAAAACTTTGAAATTCTCTAACTTAGATAGGGTCAGGAGTTGGAGGAACATGGGCCGCACTGCATTCGCGGTCCCGCCACGCATGCCTTCTCCTTAAAATTGTCAAAACTTCAAAACTTTGAAATTCTCTAACTTAGATAGGGTCAGGAGTTGGAGGAACATGGGCCGCACTGCATTCGCGGTCCCGCCACGCATGCCTTCTCTTTAAAATTGTCAAAACTTCAAAACTTTGAAATTCTCTAACTTAGATAGGGTCAGGAGTTGGAGGAACATGGGCCGCACTGCATTCGCGGTCCCGCCACGCATGCCTTCTCCTTAAAATTGTCAAAACTTCAAAACTTTGAAATTCTCTAACTTAGATAGGGTCAGGAGTTGGAGGAACATGGGCCGCACTGCATTCGCGGTCCCGCCACGCATGCCTTCTCCTTAAAATTGTCAAAACTTCAAAACTTTGAAATTCTCTAACTTAGATAGGGTCAGGAGTTGGAGGAACATGGGCCTGGACTGCATTCGCGGTCCCGCCACGCATGCCTTCTCCTTAAAATTGTCAAAACTTCAAAACTTTGAAATTCTCTAACTTAGATAGGGTCAGGAGTTGGAGGAACATGGGCCGCACTGCATTCGCGGTCCCGCCACGCATGCCTTCTCTTTAAAATTGTCAAAACTTCAAAACTTTGAAATTCTCTAACTTAGATAGGGTCAGGAGTTGGAGGAACATGGGCCGCACTGCATTCGCGGTCCCGCCACGCATGCCTTCTCTTTAAAATTGTCAAAACTTCAAAATTTTGAAATTCTCTAACTTAGACAGGGTCAGGAGTTGGAGGAACATGGGCCTGGACTGCATTCGCGGTCCCGCCACGCATGCCTTCTCCTTAAAATTGTCAAAACTTCAAAACTTTGAAATTCTCTAACTTAGATAGGGTCAGGAGTTGGAGGAACATGGGCCGCACTGCATTCGCGGTCCCGCCACGCATGCCTTCTCTTTAAAATTGTCAAAACTTCAAAACTTTGAAATTCTCTAACTTAGAAAGGGTCAGGAGTTGGAGGAACATGGGCCGCACTGCATTCGCGGTCCCGCCACGCATGCCTTCTCCTTAAAATTGTCAAAACTTCAAAACTTTGAAATTCTCTAACTTAGATAGGGTCAGGAGTTGGAGGAACATGGGCCGCACTGCATTCGCGGTCCCGCCACGCATGCCTTCTCCTTAAAATTGTCAAAACTTCAAAACTTTGAAATTCTCTAACTTAGATAGGGTCAGGAGTTGGAGGAACATGGGCCGCACTGCATTCGCGGTCCCGCCACGCATGCCTTCTCTTTAAAATTGTCAAAACTTCAAAACTTTGAAATTCTCTAACTTAGATAGGGTCAGGAGTTGGAGGAACATGGGCCGCACTGCATTCGCGGTCCCGCCACGCATGCCTTCTCCTTAAAATTGTCAAAACTTCAAAACTTTGAAATTCTCTAACTTAGATAGGGTCAGGAGTTGGAGGAACATGGGCCGCACTGCATTCGCGGTCCCGCCACGCATGCCTTCTCTTTAAAATTGTCAAAACTTCAAAACTTTGAAATTCTCTAACTTAGAAAGGGCCAGGAGTTGGAGGAACATGGGCCTGGACTGCATTCGCGGTCCCGCCACGCATGCCTTCTCCTTAAAATTGTCAAAACTTCAAAACTTTGAAATTCTCTAACTTAGATAGGGTCAGGAGTTGGAGGAACATGGGCCGCACTGCATTCGCGGTCCCGCCACGCATGCCTTCTCCTTAAAATTGTCAAAACTTCAAAACTTTGAAATTCTCTAACTTAGATAGGGTCAGGAGTTGGAGGAACATGGGCCTGGACTGCATTCGCGGTCCCGCCACGCATGCCTTCTCCTTAAAATTGTCAAAACTTCAAAACTTTGAAATTCTCTAACTTAGATAGGGTCAGGAGTTGGAGGAACATGGGCCGCACTGCATTCGCGGTCCCGCCACGCATGCCTTCTCCTTAAAATTGTCAAAACTTCAAAACTTTGAAATTCTCTAACTTAGATAGGGTCAGGAGTTGGAGGAACATGGGCCGCACTGCATTCGCGGTCCCGCCACGCATGCCTTCTCTTTAAAATTGTCAAAACTTCAAAACTTTGAAATTCTCTAACTTAGATAGGGTCAGGAGTTGGAGGAACATGGGCCTGGACTGCATTCGCGGTCCCGCCACGCATGCCTTCTCCTTAAAATTGTCAAAACTTCAAAACTTTGAAATTCTCTAACTTAGAAAGGGCCAGGAGTTGGAGGAACATGGGCCTGGACTGCATTCGCGGTCCCGCCACGCATGCCTTCTCCTTAAAATTGTCAAAACTTCAAAACTTTGAAATTCTCTAACTTAGATAGGGTCAGGAGTTGGAGGAACATGGGCCGCACTGCATTCGCGGTCCCGCCACGCATGCCTTCTCCTTAAAATTGTCAAAACTTCAAAACTTTGAAATTCTCTAACTTAGAAAGGGCCAGGAGTTGGAGGAACATGGGCCTGGACTGCATTCGCGGTCCCGCCACGCATGCCTTCTCCTTAAAATTGTCAAAACTTCAAAACTTTGAAATTCTCTAACTTAGAAAGGGCCAGGAGTTGGAGGAACATGGGCCTGGACTGCATTCGCGGTCCCGCCACGCATGCCTTCTCTTTAAAATTGTCAAAACTTCAAAACTTTGAAATTCTCTAACTTAGATAGGGTCAGGAGTTGGAGGAACATGGGCCGCACTGCATTCGCGGTCCCGCCACGCATGCCTTCTCTTTAAAATTGTCAAAACTTCAAAACTTTGAAATTCTCTAACTTAGATAGGGTCAGGAGTTGGAGGAACATGGGCCTGGACTGCATTCGCGGTCCCGCCACGCATGCCTTCTCCTTAAAATTGTCAAAACTTCAAAACTTTGAAATTCTCTAACTTAGATAGGGTCAGGAGTTGGAGGAACATGGGCCGCACTGCATTCGCGGTCCCGCCACGCATGCCTTCTCCTTAAAATTGTCAAAACTTCAAAACTTTGAAATTCTCTAACTTAGATAGGGTCAGGAGTTGGAGGAACATGGGCCTGGACTGCATTCGCGGTCCCGCCACGCATGCCTTCTCCTTAAAATTGTCAAAACTTCAAAACTTTGAAATTCTCTAACTTAGATAGGGTCAGGAGTTGGAGGAACATGGGCCGCACTGCATTCGCGGTCCCGCCACGCATGCCTTCTCCTTAAAATTGTCAAAACTTCAAAACTTTGAAATTCTCTAACTTAGATAGGGTCAGGAGTTGGAGGAACATGGGCCGCACTGCATTCGCGGTCCCGCCACGCATGCCTTCTCCTTAAAATTGTAAAATTTTGAAATTCTCTAACTTAGATAGGGTCAGGAGTTGGAGGAACATGGGCCTGGACTGCATTCGCGGTCCCGCCACGCATGCCTTCTCCTTAAAATTGTAAAATTTTGAAGTTCTCTAACTTAGATAGGGTCAGGAGTTGGAGGAACATGGGCCTGGACTGCATTCGCGGTCCCGCCACGCATGCCTTCTCCTTAAAATTGTCAAAACTTTGGAACTCTCTAACTTAGATAGGGTCAGGAGTTGGAGGAACATGGGCCTGGACTGCATTCGCGGTCCCGCCACGCATGCCTTCTCCTTAAAATTGTAAAATTTTGAAGTTCTCTAACTTAGATAGGGTCAGGAGTTGGAGGAACATGGGCCTGGACTGCATTCGCGGTCCCGCCACGCATGCCTTCTCCTTAAAATTGTCAAAACTTTGGAACTCTCTAACTTAGATAGGGTCAGGAGTTGGAGGAACATGGGCCTGGACTGCATTCGCGGTCCCGCCACGCATGCCTTCTCCTTAAAATTGTCAAAACTTTGGAACTCTCTAACTTAGATAGGGTCAGGAGTTGGAGGAACATGGGCCTGGACTGCATTCGCGGTCCCGCCACGCATGCCTTCTCCTTAAAATTGTCAAAACTTTGGAACTCTCTAACTTAGATAGGGTCAGGAGTTGGAGGAACATGGGCCTGGACTGCATTCGCGGTCCCGCCACGCATGCCTTCTCCTTAAAATTGTAAAATTTTGAAGTTCTCTAACTTAGATAGGGTCAGGAGTTGGAGGAACATGGGCCTGGACTGCATTCGCGGTCCCGCCACGCATGCCTTCTCCTTAAAATTGTCAAAACTTTGGAACTCTCTAACTTAGATAGGGTCAGGAGTTGGAGGAACATGGGCCTGGACTGCATTCGCGGTCCCGCCACGCATGCCTTCTCCTTAAAATTGTCAAAACTTTGGAACTCTCTAACTTAGATAGGGTCAGGAGTTGGAGGAACATGGGCCTGGACTGCATTCGCGGTCCCGCCACGCATGCCTTCTCCTTAAAATTGTAAAATTTTGAAGTTCTCTAACTTAGATAGGGTCAGGAGTTGGAGGAACATGGGCCTGGACTGCATTCGCGGTCCCGCCACGCATGCCTTCTCCTTAAAATTGTCAAAACTTTGGAACTCTCTAACTTAGATAGGATCAGGAGTTGGAGGAACATGGGCCTGGACTGCATTCGCGGTCCCGCCACGCATGCCTTCTCCTTAAAATTGTCAAAACTTTGGAACTCTCTAACTTAGATAGGGTCAGGAGTTGGAGGAACATGGGCCTGGACTGCATTCGCGGTCCCGCCACGCATGCCTTCTCCTTAAAATTGTCAAAACTTTGGAACTCTCTAACTTAGATAGGGTCAGGAGTTGGAGGAACATGGGCCTGGACTGCATTCGCGGTCCCGCCACGCATGCCTTCTCCTTAAAATTGTAAAATTTTGAAGTTCTCTAACTTAGATAGGGTCAGGAGTTGGAGGAACATGGGCCTGGACTGCATTCGCGGTCCCGCCACGCATGCCTTCTCCTTAAAATTGTCAAAACTTTGGAACTCTCTAACTTAGATAGGGTCAGGAGTTGGAGGAACATGGGCCTGGACTGCATTCGCGGTCCCGCCACGCATGCCTTCTCCTTAAAATTGTCAAAACTTTGGAACTCTCTAACTTAGATAGGGTCAGGAGTTGGAGGAACATGGGCCTGGACTGCATTCGCGGTCCCGCCACGCATGCCTTCTCCTTAAAATTGTCAAAACTTTGGAACTCTCTAACTTAGATAGGGTCAGGAGTTGGAGGAACATGGGCCTGGACTGCATTCGCGGTCCCGCCACGCATGCCTTCTCCTTAAAATTGTCAAAACTTTGGAACTCTCTAACTTAGATAGGGTCAGGAGTTGGAGGAACATGGGCCTGGACTGCATTCGCGGTCCCGCCACGCATGCCTTCTCCTTAAAATTGTCAAAACTTTGGAACTCTCTAACTTAGATAGGGTCAGGAGTTGGAGGAACATGGGCCTGGACTGCATTCGCGGTCCCGCCACGCATGCCTTCTCCTTAAAATTGTCAAAACTTTGGAACTCTCTAACTTAGATAGGGTCAGGAGTTGGAGGAACATGGGCCTGGACTGCATTCGCGGTCCCGCCACGCATGCCTTCTCCTTAAAATTGTCAAAACTTTGGAACTCTCTAACTTAGATAGGGTCAGGAGTTGGAGGAACATGGGCCTGGACTGCATTCGCGGTCCCGCCACGCATGCCTTCTCCTTAAAATTGTCAAAACTTTGGAACTCTCTAACTTAGATAGGGTCAGGAGTTGGAGGAACATGGGCCTGGACTGCATTCGCGGTCCCGCCACGCATGCCTTCTCCTTAAAATTGTCAAAACTTTGGAACTCTCTAACTTAGATAGGGTCAGGAGTTGGAGGAACATGGGCCTGGACTGCATTCGCGGTCCCGCCACGCATGCCTTCTCCTTAAAATTGTCAAAACTTTGGAACTCTCTAACTTAGATAGGGTCAGGAGTTGGAGGAACATGGGCCTGGACTGCATTCGCGGTCCCGCCACGCATGCCTTCTCCTTAAAATTGTCAAAACTTTGGAACTCTCTAACTTAGATAGGGTCAGGAGTTGGAGGAACATGGGCCTGGACTGCATTCGCGGTCCCGCCACGCATGCCTTCTCCTTAAAATTGTCAAAACTTTGGAACTCTCTAACTTAGATAGGGTCAGGAGTTGGAGGAACATGGGCCTGGACTGCATTCGCGGTCCCGCCACGCATGCCTTCTCCTTAAAATTGTCAAAACTTTGGAACTCTCTAACTTAGATAGGGTCAGGAGTTGGAGGAACATGGGCCTGGACTGCATTCGCGGTCCCGCCACGCATGCCTTCTCCTTAAAATTGTCAAAACTTTGGAACTCTCTAACTTAGATAGGGCCAGGAGTTGGAGGAACATGGGCCGCACTGCATTCGCGGTCCCGCCACGCATGCCTTCTCTTTAAAATTGTCAAAACTTCAAAACTTTGAAATTCTCTAACTTAGATAGGGTCAGGAGTTGGAGGAACATGGGCCGCACTGCATTCACGGTCCCGCCACGCATGCCTTCTCTTTAAAATTGTCAAAACTTCAAAACTTTGAAATTCTCTAACTTAGATAGGGTCAGGAGTTGGAGGAACATGGGCCTGGACTGCATTCGCGGTCCCGCCACGCATGCCTTCTCCTTAAAATTGTAAAATTTTGAAATTCTCTAACTTAGATAGGGTCAGGAGTTGGAGGAACATGGGCCTGGACTGCATTCACGGTCCCGCCACGCATGCCTTCTCTTTAAAATTGTCAAAACTTCAAAACTTTGAAATTCTCTAACTTAGATAGGGCCAGGAGTTGGAGGAACATGGGCCGCACTGCATTCGCGGTCCCGCCACGCATGCCTTCTCTTTAAAATTGTCAAAACTTCAAAATTTTGAAATTCTCTAACTTAGACAGGGTCAGGAGTTGGAGGAACATGGGCCTGGACTGCATTCGCGGTCCCGCCACGCATGCCTTCTCCTTAAAATTGTCAAAACTTTGGAACTCTCTAACTTAGATAGGGCCAGGAGTTGGAGGAACATGGGCAAATATTGATAAAAATATTCCAAAATTCCCGGAATGATCGCTTTATTTCTTTTTTTGTGAACCTGTTCTGTTGTTGAAAATAAAGTTTTTTTTTAATGAAAATTGATATTATTGTGAAAAACTCAGATTTTCCACACAAAAACCACATTTTTCCAGTGAAAATCCATTAATTTTCCGAGCAAACGTGGCAAGTGTTGTGTTTGCACACAATGCACTGAAAATGACGAGAAAGTTGGGAACATTGAGTTTTGAGCAATTTTTGCTTTTTTTAAAATAAAATTTTTGTTAGTAAGTGAGAAAACCTAATTATCTAAACGTTTTCAGTATTTTTAGTGCGCAAAAAAACCAGAAAAAAAAACAGATTTTTGCCTCCAAAGTTATTTTCGGACTACTGTAGAAATGCGCATACACCGTGACGTTTCTATTGCGGACTCCTCGTTTTTATTTATTTGTTCGCATTTTTCAACACTTTTCCACCAAAAATGTCCAAATTTCTGAAGAGTTCGGAGTCTGTGCTATCAGCGGAATGTGTGCTGATTTCCACTTTCGATTATATTCTAGAAGAGGTATCGATTTTTCGAAAATTCCTTTGAAAAATCAAAAATTTTCAGCTCCGAACCGAAGAAATGACAAAAGTCGACGCGGCGACGTGTTATGTTGAAGATGATGGAGTGGAAACCATTGAAAAGATGCTAAAATTATCGAATAATCGACTCAGTAATCAAAAAACTTTTTTTTTTGAAAAAAATCAATATTTTTTCTTCAGGAATGTACGGAACCGCCCGTGAGCTCGCTGAAAATGTAAAAATCTATCGAAATGTGTCGGGAAGTCATCAGTTTTCTGAAATGCACGGCTATCGTCTGTATCCCTATCATGTTAGTGGGACAAAATAGGCTCCGCCCATTTTTTGGCGAAAAATGCTAAAATTCAGCTGAAAAACTTATTTTTTGCAAGTTTGCCGCATGGTTTTTTGCGGAAATTTAAAATTTATCATTTCCAGCATGTCTGTCTGTGTACCCAGACGTCCGGATGTTTATTTCTACCGTTTTTCGCAAAAACTCCACTTTTCGAATGAAAAATGTTAAAAATTGCATTTTTGGCTCGAAAAATTTGTCAAAAACTGTTTTTTTTTTTTCAAAAAACCCCATTTTTATCGATTTTCAGCCGGAAAAACCAAAAATTGCATCATTTTCCGCGAAAATCAGAAACCGTGCGGCAAAGTTGCAAAAAAGGGGCGTGGCCTGACTTTTTGCAGAATTTTCACAAAAATTCCAATTTTTCGCGAAAATTTCACCGTTTTTCCGCTAAAAACTGAAAAATTGGACATTCGGACATCTGGATTCACAGACAAACAAAAAAATTTGAGAAAAAATCAGATTTTTTTCAAAATCGGCGAAAATCCGCGAAAAATTCGAATTTCTCCGAAAACCGTGCCGCAAAACTGCAAAAAATGGGCGGAGCCTAAGTGGGCGTGGCCTAAATTATCAGTACATTTTCAGACGACTCCAAACGTGTATCTCAGTCTGAAAAACAAGGAATACATCTGGAAAATCGACGTTTTTGTCATTCTTCAAAATATGTTTTTCGATATTTATCCATTAGATGTACGTTGGAATTTTAAGTGCAGAAAACGCGCTCTACCGTTAATTTGGTGTAGTTCACGTGGAAAACGGCGGTTTTTATCGACAAAAATAGGTTTTTATCGATAAAACCGCTATTTTTATTGACAAAAATGGGTTTTCATCGATAAAACCGCTGTTTTTATCGACAAAAATAAGTTTTTATCGATAAAACCGCTATTTTTATCGATAAATTCGTGTTTTTTCGGTAGAGCGCGTTTGCATCCCTTCTCGAATTCAAATTTTTTTTGAAATTCTATTTTCAGAAGCCTCAAGTGCTCCGAACCATCGTAGCGATTTTTCTCCGTTCTCAGGAGCTGAAAATTGTCGAAAAATCCAAATTTTTGGTTTTCGACCAACAAATTTTCGAAAAAATTGAGCAAAAAATGCGAGAAATGATGCAAAAGTGGGCGGAGTCTGAGATCAACGTGGATATCCCGTTGCTGATGGAATTTTCGAGTCTTGATCTACCAGAAATACGAGAAAAATTCAAAAATCTGGTGCCGATCGAGTGGAAACAGTCGGATTCCAACTTTTTCCATAATATTCTGCGACGATTTTGTAGTTTTGTGGGAAACGAGACGGTGGCCATCATTCGGCTCTATGTTAACACGAAACGGGTTGTCGAGTGTCTTCAGAAGATTTTGAGTGAAAATTCGGAGATTTTTCTGGAAAAATCTGCAAAAATTCCAGTTACAGTAAGACTGTTCGAGGATGGAGATCAAAAATTTGTGATGAAAAAGGAGATTTTCGACGCGATTAATAGGAAGAATCCGAATGATAGAATTATTGATTTTTGTGATGGAGAGTTCACGATTAGTACTATGAGTTGGGAAGAGGTCGAGGAGAAGTATGGAGAGAAGATTGGCGGTGTTGAGGTAGAGAAAGTGCGCTCCATTGCGAAGTTTTGAGCTTGAAAATAGGGGTTTTTGAGCAAAATTCCGAATTTCTAGCTCAAAATTAGCATTCTAGGCTATAAATTCGGAAAAAACCACTTTTTGACCGATTTTTCACCGAAATCGTGAATAAATTATGTGGCAAATGCGCTCTAATGATAATCTGCTGTAAATTGCGGGATTTCTGTGAGAAATCCTGTAATTTATTGAAGATTATCAATAGAGCGCATTTAGTCACGCGTAGGCGGAAGCTATGCCCAAAATTTTCATTTTTCTAGGTGAAAATTGACGGATTTTATCTCAATTTTTGTATAAAATAGCCCTAAATTGTGGCAAATGCGCTCTAATGATAATTTGATGAAAATTGCGATGTTTTCAAGAGAAATCCCGCAATTTTCATCAGATTATCAATAGAGCGCATTTAGTCGCGCGTAGGCGGAAGTTATGGTCGAATTTTCATATTTTCTCGGTGATTTTTACCCGAAATTGTGTTCAAAATGTTCCTCGATTGTGGCAAATGCGCTCTAGTGATAATCTGCTGAAAATTGCGGTGCTTCTGAAAGAAATCCTGCGATTTCGACAAGATTATCAATAGAGCGCATTTAGTCACGCGTAGGCGGAAGCTATGCTCAAATTTTCATTTTTCTGGGTGATTTTTACCCGAATTTTTGTTAAAAATGTTCCTGATTTGTGGCAAATGCGCTCTAAGGATAATCTGTTGTAAATGTTGGTTTTACTGCTTTGAAATCCCGCAATTTACATCAGATTATCAATAGCGCGCATTTAGTCACGCGTAGGCGGAAGCTATGCCAAAATTTTCCATTTTTTGGGTGAAAATTGACGGATTTCCTCCTAAGTTTTTGTCTAAAATGTTCCTCAAGTGTGGCAAATGCGCTCTAATGATAATCTGCTGAAAATTCTGATGTTTTTTGATAAAAATCTCAAAATTTCAGCATAATTATCAGTAGAGCGCATTTAGTCACGCGTGGGCGGAAGCTATGGTCAAATTTTTGGTTTTCTGGATGAAATTGACGGATTTTCTCCCAAATCTTTGTTTAAAATGTTCCTGAATTGTGGCAAATGCGCTCTAATGATAATCTGCTGAAAATTCTGATCTTTTTTGATAAAAATCTCAAAATTTCAACAGGATTATCAGTAGAGCGCATTTAGTCACGGGTAGGCGGAAGCTATGCCCGAATTTTTCAATTCTGGGTGAAAATTGAAGGATTTCATCTCAAATTTTCGGTTAAAATGGTCCGGAATTGTTGCAAATGCGCTCCAATGATAATTTTTTCATTCTTATTCCAGTTCATCCGTACCCCAATCCTCCGTGCCAAACACAAAGCGATCCCCATCCCACAACCAACTGGCGATGGATTCTGTATTCCTGCCGTCGACGCGTTGTTTGATTTCATCAAAACAGTGATTTTCTTCGTGAAGCCTTATCAGAAATTCAAAAATCCATATTTGCACGATTTGACGCCGGGTTATGCGTTCACGGGCGAAGCGTTTATTCCAGATATTGTAGGTTTTGGAAATCTCGAATTTTCAGCCGGAAATTTGCTCTTGGGCTGGTGGCCGAACTTTGGATTTCTAGGCCAGCACTGAAATTTTGATCAAATTCTGTGGCGAATGCGCTCTATTGATAATTTGCTGAAAATTGCGGTATTTCTGAATAGAAATCCTAAATTTTCTGTAAGATTATCAATAGAGCGCATTTAGTCACGCGTAGGCGGAAGCTATGCCCAAATTTCCTATTTTTGGGTGAAATTGACGGATTTTCACCCAAATTTTTGTTTATATTGTTCCTGAATTGTGGCAAATGCGCTCTATTGATAATCTGCTGAAAATTCTGATATTTTTTGATCAATATCTCAAAATTTTAACGAGATTATCAGTAGAGCGCATTTAGTCACGTGTAGGCGGAAGCTATGACCAAATTTTTCATTTTCTGAGTGAAAATTGACGGGTTTTCTCCCTAATTATTGTTTTTATTGTTCCTGAGTTGTGGCAAATGCGCTCTATTGATAATCTTCTTGAAATTGCGGTATTTCTGGATAGAAATCCTGCATTTTCTGTAAGATTATCAATAGAGCGCGTTTAGTCACGCGTAGGCGGAAACTAT
Source organism: Caenorhabditis latens (assembly GCA_002259235.3). Classification (NCBI taxonomy): domain Eukaryota; kingdom Metazoa; phylum Nematoda; class Chromadorea; order Rhabditida; family Rhabditidae; genus Caenorhabditis; species Caenorhabditis latens. The sequence goes on from CM056093.1 coordinate 1,797,168, forward strand.
GCCCAAATTTTCATTTTTCCGGCTGAAATTTCGCGTTTTTTCTCAAATTTTCATAATTTTTCTTCCAGAAAACTCCATATTTCGTGAAACTGGACAAGCTGAGAGAGCTGAAAGGTCTATTGCACATCATGTCATCAGTACTACTCGGTATTCCAGCCAAAGAAGTCCGGAACGCGAAATCCGACGGATTCACGCTCCAGAATCTGAAAAATGAGCTGAAACACTTGAGTCTCAATGAGACTTTCACTGAAATCGAGAACTATGCAGAAGTGGTTTATAAGCATGTGGATAGTGTCAAAAAGGAGAGATTTCTGAGAACTTGTGATCTATTTGATGCAATTGAGCTCTGTCAGCAGATTTGTATTCTTAATAGAGTGCCCAGAGTGAGTATTCACGTCATGGGTGAAAGTGCGCTCTACTGGACAGACAAGCTTCTTCTCGTCCACGAGGAGTACACGACAAGCATGACGAAATTCACTTTTCGACCCATTTTTCACTAAAATTTCGAAACACTCTGTGGCAAATGCGCTCTATTGATAATCTGCTGAAAATTGCGGTGTTTCTGAATAGAAATCCCGCGATTTCAAGAAAATTATCAATAGAGCGCATTTAGTCACGCGTAGGCGGAAGCTATGCCCAAATTTTCCGTTTTTTGGGTGAAATTGACGGATTTTCTCCCAAATTTTTGTAAAAAGTGTTCTAGAATTGTGGCAAATGTGCTCTATTGATAATTTGCTGAAATTTTTGGTATTTCGGAATAGAAATCCTGAAATTTCTAATAGATTATCAGTAGAGCGCATTTAGTCACGCGTAGGCGGAAGCTATGCCCAAATTTTCATTTTCTAGGTGAAAATTGACTGATTTTCTCCCAAATTTTTGTTTAAAATATTTCTGAATTGTGGCAAATGCGCTCTATTGATAATCTGTTGAAAATTGTGGTATTTCTGAATAGAAATCCTGCATTTTCTATAAGGTTATCAGTAGAGCGCATTTAGTCACGCGTAGACGGAAGCTATGCCCAAATTTTCTGTTTTTGTGGGAAGATGGTGGCCGAACTTGGGATTTCTAGGCCAGCGGAAGAAAATAAGGTTTTTTCAGCTAAAATTACAGATTTTTAGTTAAAAATTTGATAATTTTATCGTGAACACGTATTTTTAACAAAAATTCGGTAAAAAATCGATAAAAACGAGAAATCTCATGATGGCCGATGTTTTTCACGGCCTTCGGCTTGTCCACGAGGAGTACACGGCGTGAAGTTCGGTGGAGCGCGTTTGCATCCTCAGCTATTTTTCAATTGTCCAGTAGAGCGCACTTCCATTGCAGAAAATTCAAATTTTTTGGTTTTTCGCTGAAAAATCGTATTTTTTCAGCTCAAGAAATTCTTACACAACCAGAAAGGATGTGGAAGAGTTCCGGGACTGAAATGTGATGAATGTTCAAAAATTCAGAAGATTCAGAAGGCTCAGAAGACGTCGGACGCTGAGATTCCTTTGAAAACCGAAAAAATCCGTGAATGCCCTAAAAATCCACAGATTGGATGTGAAAAATGCACAGAATCGTCGCAAATCGTGCTGAAAACGAAAAATGAGCTGAAAATAAATCAGAATTTGATATCGGAAATGCGTAAAAAACTGGAAGAAGCCGAGGAGAGTCATAAGAAAGTTCTGGAAGAGAGGAAGAAGGAAATTGGGAATTTACAGAAGAAAATCGATACGCAGACGAAGTGGAAAAATGAGAATTTGGAGTTGAAAAAGAGAATTTCAGAGATTTCTAACCAAAAAAACCAAAAAAATAGTGAAAATCGGGTCAAGGAGCTGGAAAATAAGGGCGAGGAGAATGAGAAAAAGATTGAGAATCTGATGGCAATGATATCGAGTATGGAGGTGACCGAGGAGAAGTATCAGGATATTATTACGGAGTTAGTGGGAGGATTAGCGGAAAAATTGCGGAAAATTAAGAAAAATCGCGGTTTTTTGGGATCTTTGGTGAAAAAAATTGGAAAAATTGCTTAAAACTGAGTAAAAACCTGAAAAATCGCGATTTTTCGAGTTTTTAAACTTGAAAACTGGAAAAAAAATGGGTTAAAACCAAGAAAAACCATAAAAATCGCGATTTTTGGTTTAAATTTGAAAAAAAATGGGTTAAAACTGAGTAAAAACCTGAAAAATCGCGATTTTTGAATTTGAAATTCGAAAAAATGGGTTAAAACTGAGAAAAATCGGTTGAAATACAAAAATTCAGCCAAAAATTACTATTTTTGTCTGAAATTTTGTCTCCCGGTTTCGGTTCACCATAGAGCGCGTTCGCACAACTAAAAGTTCAGAAAATTGATTGAAAACGGCTGAAAATGTATGAAAAAGCGCGCGAAATTTGAATTTACCGCCGAGTCCAGTGAAGCGTAGTTGCTTATCCCAAGAACCACATGTGGAGCGAATGCGCTCTATTGATAAACACAACCAGTTGGATTACGGTAGGGATTGGCCCGGTGTCAACGCCCCTACCGTGATCCTAATGGTTGCTTTTATCAATAGAGCGCATTTGCTCCACATGTGATTCTTGGGGGTAACCAACTGCGCTCCACTAAACTTGGCGGTAAATTCGAATTTCGCGCGCTTTTTCAGACATTTTCAGCCGTTTTCAATCAATTTTTTGAATTTTCAGTTGTGCAAACGCGCTCTATGGTGTACCGAAACCGGGTAACGAAGTTTCAGGAAAAAAAATTAAATCTTTGGCTGAATTTTAGTTAAAAAATCCAATGGTAGAGTTCTAAAAACCGTTTTTTTAAATTTAAAACCCGAAAAAACGGTAAAATTGTTCGTTCCTTTTTTCAGAGAGGACCAGAAATTCAAGCGTCTCCGCTTAGACTTCATGAATGCATCTGAATCCTGGAATTCTGAAAAACAACAACTCCATCATGAGATTCTGACGAAAAACCAACGGATTCAGGAGTTCCACGTGGAGAATATCCGATTGAAAGCTGAAAATGAGTTCAAGGAGAAGATGATTGAACAGTTGATGAGCAAGTTGTCGACACCTCCTGGATTCTTCCCGCCGACGAGTCAATATGATCCACGTCTACAGTATCCGCCGTCAGCGCCCTAAATAACTGTAATATAGAAAATTATCGATCTTTACTTGTAATATTTAAAAATTCTTGTCTTTTTTAACCGTTTTTTTAATAAACCGGTGATTTTTCCCTTATTGTTTGAAATTTTCACTGCAAATTGTGATTAAAACATCAAAAAATGATATTTTTCCTTTGGTCCGCAATTTTGCGTCATGGTGTACAAAATTTTTCTATCGTACCCCGAAATTGGATTTTAAGATTTTTGACACCGTTTTTCAGGTTTTTTGACGCTTTTTTTGTATTTTTTCTTTTAAATAAACTTTTTACAATTTTAGTTTATACTAAATATGCACAGTTTTTAAGATCAGTCGAATTATGAAGAACAGACTATGCCACTGAAATGATTTCTATTTTTTCTAATAATAATTGTTGTTTATTTTTAATAAATTAACTTTTATAATTGTTTTTCTGTTTGAAATTTCAAAAAACCAACGAAAAAATAAATTCAAATTCGAAAATTTCCGATTTTCGGGGTACGGTAGAAAATTGTGTACACTGTGACGCACAATTGCGTACCAACTTTAAAAATATTTTGTTGTTGTTTTTCGCTCATTTTTCCACGAATTTCCACCGATTTTCCACCGATTTCAGCCTAAAAACGTCACTTAAAAAGTGTAAATTAATGAGTCGTGAACGAATCACAGCCGGCGACACGCCCGTCTTTACGACAACCGATTTCTATCGAATCGCCGGGAAATATATGGTATTTTTCGTGATTTTTTTTGATAAAATTCACTTTTTTCGCTTCAGAAAACGCTGATATTCAATACGCATCTGGAAGTGTCTCGTAATGGACTTAAAAAACAAGAAAACTCGAAACAACTGGAGAGTTTGGTGAGCCTGATGGAGTTGCCGCATGATAGAGTGTTGGTGTTCCGGGCGAAAGAGGAAATGCATATTAAATATGCTTTCGATGGTTCACAGTTGTTTGGTAAGGGAAAATAAGACAGATTTCGCAAGAAAATTAGAAAAAAACCAAAAAAAAATTTTTTTTGGAAAATTTTTTCCGCTAAAAATCCCTAATTTTCCCAATTTTTTTAAAAGTTTTCAGTGATTTTTTCTGAAGAAAACTAGTCAAAATTCAATGCTTTTGCTATTTTTAGCACAAAAACGTTCAAAATTTTGAAAAAAAATATTTTTGAAAAAAAAATTTTTAATCGAAAAACCCCGAATTTTCTTAATTTTCAAGTGTTTTCAGTCGAATTTTGTGGTGAAAAACTGCTGAAAATTTCAAATTAGCACTATATTTTGTTATTAAAACATAGCAAAAGTGTTTTAGAATTTTTTGAGAAAAAAAGTTTGGGGGTACTCGATTTTAGAACTCGGAAAAATAGAACTGCGACAAAATAAAACTGTTACAATATAGAACTGACTAAAATAGAACTGCTACAAAGTGGAACTGAACACAATGGAACTGTAACAAAATAGAACTCCACGAAATAGAACTCGGAAAGATAGAACTGCTACAAAATAGAACTCTACCACTGGTTTTGAAAAGGCTATTTGGGCTTATTTAATATAATTTTTCCCAGTTTTTTGTTGACTATTAAATAGACAAAGACTTTATCTTCATAAAATAAGTGTTTTTAGTCGACTTTTCTCCTCGAAAAATGGTTCTAATTTTTCTAAAAAGTCACGAATGCAAACGCGCTCCGTTCGAACTAGAGTTCTATTTTGTAACAGTTCTATTTTGTCGCAGTTCCATTTTGTTCAGTTCTATTTTTGTCAGTTCTATACTGTTACAGTTTTATTTTGTTGCAGTTCTATCTTTCCGAGTTCTAAAATCGAGTACCCCCAAAAGTTTTCTTCAAAAAATTTTTCCCCGAAAAGTTCAAAATTTTCATAATTTTTTGAAGTGTTCAGGCGAATTTTATAATGAAAAACCGCTAAAAGTGTTGAATCTTCTAATTCTCTTCTATAAAAACCAAAAAGAAGCGAAAAATTTTTAGTTGAAAATTTTTCACAACATTTTTCACAAAAAATCTGAAAATCTGAAATTTTTCGATGTTTCGATGACTGAAAAACTGCTAAAAATCATAATTTTTCTTATTTTTAGCCTAAAATTCGACAAAAAACCTCAAAAACCGCCCTAAACCACCCCATGGCCGAAGTTTTTCCTAGGCCACGCCCCTTTTCCCCTCAATTTCTTTATATTCCAGATGTCTACGGCTCGCCACAAGAGTTTCTCCATGAAATGAAGATATTCCAAGATTTCACACAAAGTCACAAGTATTTCACGACGAATCCGACGAGCACTTATTATGTACGCCCGTAAAATTAAAAAAAAAAATTTAAAAAATTTTTTTTTTCCAATTTTTATATTTCAGTCAACTCCATTCATCTATTTCAATGAGAAACGCGAGAAATTCGTCTACAAACCCGATTTGTTCGTCATTCTTCAGTATATGATGCTTCTGAATGTTCCCATTTCGGTAAGAGGGCGGAGCTCAGGGGGCGTGGCGCTCTTGCAACTGCGCTCCACCGCAAACGAAAGAGTATCGGTGTGAGAGACGCAGATTTTCAGTTTTTGACCCAAAAATCATGAAAATCTGCGTCTCTCACGCCTATACTCTCTCGTTTGCGGTGGAGCGCAGTTGCTAGAGGGGTGGGCTTCTAATCGATTTCCTTTTGCAGAAAAATCGAATTATTTGCTCATTGAGCTCAATTCTTCTGAAAGCGTACGAAGACACTCTAATCAACGCGTCGGAATTCATTCGATACGACGAAAATGAGTTTGAGATCATTCGAAATGAGTTATTGGACACGAAACGGACATTTATCGATTCGAATGGACAGTTACAGTCGGATTTCTATCGGAAGGAGATTCTCGAGAAGTTGGAGAAGGATTTCGAGAAGTTGAGGTGCTGAAATAGCTAGAAAAGGGGCTGAAAATCAGTTTTTCGAAAGAAATTTGTGGCAAATGCGCTCTAATGATAATCTCATGAAAATCGCAGTGTTTCTATGAGAAATATTGCAATTTTTCTGTAGATTATCGATAGAGCGCATTTAGTCACGCGTAGGCGGAAGCTATGCCCAAATTTTCTTTTTTTTTCGCAATTTTTCCAGTTTTTGGTTCTGAAAATGCGAGTTTTGCAGCAAAAATCACAAAAAATCACGATTTTAGTCACAAAATCACCAAAAATGATGATTTTTGGTGAAGAAAGACTCGGTGGCCGAGTTTGCGAATTCTAGGCCACCAACTGGTTTTCTAGGCCAAATTGAGCGGAATTTCAGCTATTTTTGAGGTTTAATGATGAAATTCGGTTGAAAACGGTCTGAAACTGTCTAAATTCGAATTTTAATGGTTAGTGGCCTAGAAATACATTTGGTGGCCTAGAAACCCAAACTTCGGCCATCGCTGGTTTTTGTGGTTTTTGGGTGGTTTTTCAATCGGAATTTGGTTTTTTTGCTATTTCCTGCTTTTTAGGTCTAAAAGTATTTTTTTCACTAGAATATGGGCGGAGCCTAATATGTCAGCTAATGCTTTGAGCACTTTCCTAAAGTTAGTAATTCTCTGAAATTTGCTGAAAATAGTCTAAAAAATGATTTTCAGCCCGAAAAACCGTCTCTATCCTATTCCACTTGTGGAAAATGCGCTCTATTGATAATCTCATGAAAATTGCAATATTTCTATGAGAAATATTGCAATTTTTATGCAGATTATCAATAGAGCGCATTTAGTCACGCGTAGGCGGGAGCTATGCCCAAATTTTCATTTTTCTGATCGAAATTTCCAATTTTCAGCATTGACGAAGTGCTGGAAAAGCTGAAAAAGATGGTTCCATTCGTTTTGAAAGAGGACGAGGCGAGATCGATCCACGACTGGCTGGAATACGAGAGGTCCAATGAGAAGGAGTGGCTGAAATCCCTAATTGTCACGTATACAAATGCTGGATTTGTCTTAAAATCACTTCAAGCGATTCTCAAGAAGCGTCCGGACGTTTTTACGTTTAAAAAACCGAAAATTCCGGAGGAAAATCAAGAAAATCAAGAAAAATCCACCGAAAACAAGGAAAAATCCGAGAAAAAGGAGGAAAAAAAGCCGCGTCTCTGCGTCCGAGTGTTTCAAAACGGTACTCAACGATTCGTGCTGAAAGATGAGCTCTATCTATCCCTCGGTCAGACGTGCAACTGTAAAAAGGGGCGGAGCCTGAAGAGTTTGTGCTCCGAGCTCGTCCAACGGATAGAGATAATACAGTTGATTCCATTCCAAGAGGTTCAAAAAAGATACAAAGAGAGAATTGGGCATATTCAATTCATTACGGTCCCACTCCGTCGAACTAAGCACCGGGCGGTCCCTATCCCGGCGCCTGACTACGGGAAATTCTATGTGCTCGGAGTGGATGCGGTGCTCGAAGCACTCAACTCGTTGATTTGGGAGACGAGAGTGTTCCAGAAGTTCCCGATGAAACAGAAGAAGACTTTGTACGAGTTGTTTGGAGATCTCGATTGTTTGATAAGGCAGCAGAGTGTAAGTTTGGGGATGAGGACATCTGGATGGACAGAGGGAGAGACAGACACATAGAAAAACCAGAATTTTTTGACTAAAAATCATCAAAATCCTCACTTGTCAAGGCCCGGCTTCAAAAATAACCTTTTTTTCAATTTTTCATTGAAAATGTGACTATTTTCGATAGGCAAAAATTCAACTTTTTCGCGAAAAAATTTCAGAAATTCGAAAAAAAAAATTCAAAAAATTTGAACTTTGAACTTTGGCGCCAATTTCGCGGGCCGGGCCCTGACAGGTATGCAAAAAGCCAGTTTCTAGGAGCGATTTTGACTCAAAACTGGGGAAAAATTGCAAAAAATGCTGTTGGAAAGGGTTATAGGGACATCCGGATTCCGGACACACCGACAGACAGAGAGTTAAATAAATTCGAGATCAGAGGGGGACATCTGGACAGAAAGAGGGAGAGACAGACGGAAAACCTGAATTTTCGATTAAAAATCATCAAAAAAACCAGTTTTTTGGAGCGCTTTTGACCCAAAACTTGAGAAAAATTGCAAACATTGCTATTGGGAACATCGGGACACAAATTTGAGACCAGTGGGGACATCTGGACAGAAAGAGGGAAAGACAGATGGGAAGTCGGAGTTTTTCGTCGAAAAATCATCAAACAACGGGTTTTAGGAGCGATTTTGACCAAAAATTGAGAAAAATCTGAAATTTTTTATCTTAATAGTGTGTGGGGGACATCCGGACAAACAGACAGACAGACAGACTGCTCCAGTTGATAGCGAGATAGCAGAGTTGGTTATGAACATTTCGACATTTCTTATTGAAGAAAAATTGAGAGATTGTGGACATCCGGACAGACAGATAGACCGACAGACATCGAAAAAGTGCATTTATTAACCTGTGAATCGGAAAAATTGAAGAAAATCGAAATAATTACAGTGTTCTGCGTATTTTTCACAAGATTTGGACGCAAAACCATGAATTTTTGAGATTTTCTATCATTTGGACATCCGGACAGACAGAAAGACGGGCTTTATTGAAAAATGTAAATTTTGGACATCTGGATATTCAGGCAGACAGAAACTCCAGTATTTCGGTTTTTACTCAAAAACTCAACAAACAGACATCGGGATACACAGCCAGACATCCGGACATCCGGACATACCGAACTATTTTTCTTTCCAGGACCCGTACCTCGTCGAACACAAACGTCTCCAAGAGATCATCGCAATCTGTGACTCAAAATGGGATTTCCATCGAAAAGTGCCGACGAACGAAGTGAGAAAAGTGTCTCCGGATGGATTCACGGTGGAAGATATCATCTCGGAGCTGAAATATCTGGAAATCGACACATTCTTTCCAAATATCGCAAATCATGCGAAATCGGCGTGGTCCGAAGTGAATCGAGCCAAGAGAGCGGAAGTTTTGAGGACTTGCGATATGTATGACGCTTTGGAGATATGTCAGCTCTATTGTGTCTTCGAGCACTTTCCTAAAGTTAGTATTTTTCTGAAATTTGCTGAAAATAGTCTTCAGCAGGATTTTCAGCCCGAAAAACCGCCAAAAATCCTATTCAAATTGTGGCAAATGTGCTCTAATGATAATCTCATTAAAATTGCAGTATTTTCATGAGAAATACAGCAATTTTCATAAAGATTATCAATAGAGCGCATTTAGTCACGTGTAGGCGGAAGCTATGCCCAAATTTTCATTTTTCTGAAAGAAATTTCAGATTTTTCGCAATTTTTCAAAAAGTTGTTAAAAAAAATAATTGAAAAAATTCAAATTTTTGTGCAAAATTCCGAATTTATAGCTCAAAATTACCATTTTAGGCTACAAATTCGAAAAAAATGCACTCTTTTACCTAATTTTCACTGAAATTGTAATCCAAATTTGTGGCAAATGCGCTCTAATGATGATTTCATGAAAATTGTAGTGTTTCCATGAGAAACACCGCAATTTTTTATGCAGATTATCAATAGAGCGCGTTTAGTCACGCGTAGGCGGAAGCTATGCCCAAATTTTCATTTTTCTGAAAGAAATTTCAGATTTTTCGTAATTTTTCTAGATTTTCGAGTCTCAAAATGCGATTTTTAAATCATAACTCATTTATTGAATGGGAAAATGTTGATTTCGGTGGCCTAGAAACCTCCAATCTCGGCCACGGACATTTTTGCCGGTTTTCAGTGTTTTAGAACCGAAAAACTCGCGATTCGGAGGATTTCCGTGACGAAATCGGCAAAAAATCACAGTTTTCGTCACGAAATCACCAAAAATGGAGATTTTTGCTGAAAAATGATGTGGTGGCCGAGTTTGAGAATTCTAGGCCACCAACGGGTTTTCTAGGCCATTTTAAGCGGAATTTCAGCTATTTTTTCGATGTTTAATGCTGAAATTCGGTTGAAAACGGTCTAAAATTCTCAGAAAGTCGAATATCAATGCTCGTGGCCTAGAAAGACATATGGTGGCCTAGAAACCCAAACATCGGCCACCGCTGGTTTTTGTGGTTTTTAGGTGGGTTTTCGACGGAAAATCGTCATTTTTTCGATTTTGTTAGTGTAAAATTGTGATTCTGACAGTGTTTTCGCTCTGAAAATCACATTTTTTCAGATCAAAAACTTCTTCCACGCCCAAAAATCGTGTCGCCGTGTACCCGGCTATCGATGTGCCACGTGTCTAGACTTCTGGAGCGTCGGCGTGTCATCAGATACACCGACCGACCTACCGTGGGATAAGATGTCGACGGAGACGGATTCAGATTCAGAAGACGTCGTGACGTTGGATTCAGAAGCACTTGCAAAGACTACAGTAGAGGATTCTGAATCTGAAAGATCTAAGGATTCAGAAGAGGAATCTGATGTAGATGACGTCACGGAGACGGCATCAGAATCCTCATCTTCTGAAGTCGTCGAATTCTACACGACGGCGACACAAACGGATCCGTCCTCTGAAAATCTCGAAAAATCGCTGGAATTCAGTGAAATTGAGCGAGAGAAATTGGAGAAAAAGGTGTTTTTAATCGAGAAAAAAGTGACGGAAATGAAGAATTCGCATGGGGAAATTGTGGAGCGAATGCGTCGAGAAATGAAGAAAAAACAGGAGGAGAATGAGAAATTGAAGCAGAAAGTGACGACGTTCGACGCGATTCAGAAGAGTAATGAGAAGTTTGAGAGGAAAATCGGACGGATTGGAATCGATTTGCAGGAGAAACAGAAGGAGATTATGGAATTGAGGCGGTACGGTTTTAGGGCGGAAATTTGTTGAAAATCCGCTGAAAATCCGCTGAAAATTGCCAATTTTTGGTCTAGAAACCTCGAAGTTGGCAAAAAATCAACTTTTGACAGTTTTCGGCTGAAAAATCCGCTGAAAATGGTCAATTTTGAATCTAGAAACCACAATATAGGAGAAAATCCGTCGATTTTCGAACGTTTTTGCTCGAAAAAATCCATAAAAATAGCTGAAAATCCGCTGAAAATGGTCGATTTTCAGTCTAGAAGTCAGGAAATCGGCGAAAAAACGCACTTTTCGATCTGGAATTGGTTAAAAATCTCGTTTTTATCGATTTTGATCCGAAAAATTCATGAAAATGGCGGATAGTTTGCTGAAAATGGTCAATTTTTGGTCTAGAAACCTCGAAATCGGCAAAAAATCCAGCGTTTTGGTTTGGAATTAGTAAAAATTCTTGCTTTTTCACAATTCTGGTTCGAAAATCGATGAAAATAGCTGGAATTTCGCTGAAAATTGTCAATTTTCAATCTAAAAGCCTTGAAATCGGCAAAAAATCCACTGTTTTAGAAACGTTTTTCGAACGTTTTTTTGCTCGGAATGAGGCTAAAAATAACAACAAGTTTTCACAGTTTTGAACTGAAAAATCGCTGAAAATGGTCAATTTTTGATGTAGAAACCTGAAAATTGACAAAAATCCGTGATTTCCAGTGTTTTTCCTGTGAAAATCCATTTTTCTGCACTTTTCAGCTGGAAAAGCTGTGAAAATAACACGATTACCGCTGAAAATTTTAATTGTAGGCTATTTTTCACTGTTTCTTGCAAAAAAAATCTTCGCTTTTTGAATATTTTCCGTCACAAAATCGCAATTTCGAAATTCGGTGGCCGAACTTTCGTTTCTGATGGCCTAGGAGGCAAAAGTTCGGCCACCATCGTTGGAATCGTGTTTTTTGTACCAAAATCACAATTTTTGATCTGAAATTGCTAGAAAACTTATATTTTCAACAAAAAAGTGTTTTTTTTTTCAAAAATAAAAAAATTCCAGTGAACTCTCAACCCACACTACGACCACTCGTAGAACTGAGTCGAAAATCGAAAAATTGGAGAAGGAATTGAAGAGAATCCGTGAGAAACCGACAGTGTCTCCACTCATCGCCCAGGAAAACGAAGAGCTGAAAATGAGAATTTCGATTTGTGAATCCGATGAGATTCGACTTCACGAGGCCTATGCGGCGTACGTTTTAAAGGCTCCGGGGGGACATTTCAACTCTAAATTTGAAAAAAAATCACTGAAAAAAGGAGGAAAAATCTCATTTTTCAGGGATTTTCTTCAAGTTTAGTGACAGTTTTTGATGGAAAATCTGGAAATTTTCCAAATTTGAGATTTTCAGAATGAAGAACAAGTTCGACGAGGATCGTGTGGCGTTCTCCGAAAGGATTTCGGAAATGGGACGGAATTTGAGAATGTGAGGGATAGTGGACATCGGGATGGGTGGATAGACAGACAGACAGACAGACAGAAAATCCGGTGGAAATCCAATTGATAGATCTAGAGACAGCCAAAAATGGGATCAGGAAATGGAAAAATCCGGATCCTGGAGAGTCGGGACATCTGGATGTTGGAATGGACAGACAGACGTACTTTGGACATCCGGACAAACAGAGAGACAGACAGACAGACAGATACAATAAATAGTGTGATGACAAAATGGTGGCAAATGCGCTCTAATGAAAATCTCATGAATATCGCAGTGTTTCTATGAGAAATACTGCAATTTTTATGCAGATTATCATTAGAGCGCATTTAGTCACGCGTAGGCGGAAGCTACTGTCGAAAAAATTAAGTTTCGACAAGGATTTTCAAAAAAAAATTCGCGGGCTGGAAGACACAAACTTTATTTTTTCGACAGTATGCTCAAATTTTCATTTTTCGCAATTTTTCCAGTTTTTTGGTTCTGAAAATGCGATTTTTCGTGACAAAATCGGCAAAAAACATGATTTTTGTCTCAAAAACACCAAAACTGGAGTTTTTTTGCTAGAAAAAAGATGCGGTGGCCGAGTTAGCGAACTCTAGGTCATTTTGAGCTTAAAATCTTTCTCAATTCTATTCAAATTGTGGCAAATGCGCTCTAATGATAATCTCATAAAAATTGCAATATTTCCATGAGAAATACCGCAATTTTCATGATGATTATCAATAGAGCGCGTTTAGTCACGCGTAGGCGGAAGCTATGCCTAAATTTTCATTATTTTTTTCGCAATTTTACTAGTTTTTGGGTCTGAATATGCGATTTTTCGTGACAAAAATCCCAAAAAATCACGATTTTCGTCTCAAAAGCACCAAAACTGAAGATTTTTGCTAGAAAAAAGATACGGTAGCCGAGTTAGCAAACTCTAGGTCATTTTGAGCGCAAAATTTTTCGCAATTCTATTCAAATTGTGGCAAATGCGCTCTAATGATAATCTCATAAAAATTGCAATATTTTTATGAGAAATACCGCAATTTTCATGATGATTATCAATAGAGCGCGTTTAGTCACGCGTAGACGGAAGCTATGCTCAAATTTTCAGTTTTAGATGTTTTTTTCGACATTTTTCACCGAAAACCCCGAACTTACCCACGAATCGGGGAGATTGCGGACATCCGGACAGACAGATAGACAGAAAATCAAAATATCGACTTTTTGACATTGTGAAAATCCAAAAAATATCAAAATTTGAAACATTTTTTCCAGTGAAAAGCAAAAAGTGACGGATTTGGAGCAACAGCTCCGAGCACAACACGAGGAGATCACAGAGAAGACACATCACTTGAGACTGTAAGTTAATTGTGCAAAGTGCGCTCCATTGGACAGAGCAGAAATATTTCGGTGGAGCGAGGTTGCAACGGATTGTTGTTACAACAGCGCTCCACCGAACGTGAGCGGATTTCAGTAGCGCGCGTTTACAATATGGCAAATTCCAGATTCCACGACTCGAATTGCCAGCTGAGAATGGAGAACGAGACGAATAAGAGGACGATTCAGGAGTTGATGAGTCGATTCAGACACAATTCCACGTATTCCAGTGGTTTTGGAATGAGCTATGAGGTTAGGAGATCCACGTGGCCTAGAAAACCAAATTTTGAAAAAGTTTGGCCACCACTGACAACGTTTTTTCCTACATTTAATGATTCTTTTGAGGGCAAAAATCGATTTTTAGTGGAATTTTGGCCTTAGCCTAGAAAACTCTACTACAGGAAAACTCGGCCACCGCCATTTTTAGGCTGAAAACTATGGTTTTAGAATGATTTTTTGCAAATTTTGATGCGGTGGCCTAGAAAACCACATTTTGCAAAAGTTAGGCCACCACATCGTGAAATTGAATCTCTGCTTTTTAGTGCAAAAAATCGAATTTTATTGGAATTGTGGGCGTGGCCTAGAAATCCGGAAACCTCGGTCGTCATATTTTTACAAAATTTTGTAGGTTTTATAGTGAAAAACCGGATTTTCAGACTGGTTTTTCGTAATTTTGATGACGATTTCGAACAAAATCGCAATTTTTGATGCTGTGGCCTAGAAAACCGAATTTTGAAAAAGTTCGGCCATTTCGGTTTTCATCGATTTTAATTCGATTTTCATAGAAATTCAAGGTAAAAATCGACTTTTTGCGGTGGCCGAACTTTTTTTTTCGGAATCCTAGGCCACCATCTACAAATTTTCCATTTTCCAGCCACCCCTCCCACCTCCAACCGTCGTTCCTCGAATCGCAGCAATCGGCTCCGAGCGAGCACAACGAATGGCGTCTGCCTCGGCGTCGTCACTTCAGAATTCTCCGGTTCCACTTCTGACTCCGCCCCCTCAACCGCCGATTCTGGAGATTCCCCAGAATCCGCTAAACATGGAATTGACGGATTCGGAATGTTTGATTTGTTTGACGGAGATGACGAGAGACGACGAGACGACGATCAAGTGTCACGAGTGTCGAAGACGATTCCATTTTCAGGTTGGTATTAAATGCGCTCTATTGAGAATCTTGGTGTACTCCTCGAGGACAAGTGGGATTCGGTTTTTGTTGAAAAATCGACGAAAGTCCCATCAAAATTGAGTATTTCGATCAGTTTAGGAGAGTTGTCCACGCGGACTACACGGTGGAGTCCGTCGTGTACTCCTCGTGGACAAGTTGGATTTTTGAGTTTTTGAGCGTTTTTTTGTCAATTTTTCGAGTTTTTTCAACTTTTTCCTGTTGAAAAATTGATGTTGTAGACAAGATTTCATCAGAAATAACTGAAAATTCGAGAAAATTGGAAAAGCACCGTGTACTCCTCGTGGACAAGAGGAATTCGAATTTTCACGGATCTCACTCAATTTTAGTCGAAATTCGACAACTTTTCAAGTTTTACGTGATTTTCGATTTGAAAACTGGAAAAATAGACAATTTTCAATCAAAATCGACCAAAAATCGGACAAAAAACAAGAAAAGTTTCGTGTACTCCTCGAGGACACAAAGTGGATTTTTGAGTTTTTGAGCGTTTCTGTCGATTTTTCGCCATTTTTCTCTTGAAAAATTGATTTTACAGACGATTTTTCATCAGAAATAACCAAAAACCCGAAAAAATTGCCAAAAAAACACCGTGTACTCCTCGTGGACCAGAATTTTCAGAGTTTTTAGCTGACAAAATGGAGTTTTTAAGTTTCTGAGCGTTTTTTGTCAATTTTTTCGAGTTTTTTACTCGAAAAATCTATAAAAATTACGAATTTTTTGACAAAAATGTGTCAAAAATCAATAATTTATAATTTTCAGTGCGCCGCCGAGTGGCTGAAAGTGAAGACCATATGCCCGACGTGCAAAGGGAAACTTCTGGATCCCAACGAGTTTCCGGCTCTATAATTTTCTCTTTTTTCAATTAAAAATTTTCTTTTTTTCTTTTTCCTCTCTCTCTTATCTCTGTCTAAATGTGAATACGGTATTTCTTGTTGATTTCATAACACATTTAACAATTATTAATGTTCTTGTTGTTCTCTTTCTCTGTATCTCTTTTTCTATTAATTGAGATTTAATTAAGCCTAATTAAGTGTTAATTGTCGTTTTTTATAAGAAAATATGTTTTTTTTTTCAAAACTTTTGTTTTTGTTTTCGAAACTATGTTTTTATTCATAATTTTCATATTTTAATTGTCTGAACTTTGTAAACACGCTCCATCTCACCCAATTCAGGAAGCCCCGCCCCCTAAGAATGTCCAAATTCTTCGAGAACGTCACACCGCCCTACTCGTCACAACATAGTTTTGCTTCGCTCAAGAAGTTTATTTTGACTCAGGTGAATTAAGAAGAAACAATCAGTTCTGAGAATTTCTCTCCAGAACCGCCGACGCATTCTGATTTCAATTCTGAACGGCTACAAATCCGAACTGGATGGTTCGTCAGATGTCAACGCCGAGGAGCAGACTGTTCAGATGTTTTTAGAGAAATCCGATCATAAGCTTAGTAAGGATTGAATCTTTTTGTAACTGCGCTCTATTGATAACGAGTCGGGGACTCCTCGTGGACAAGGCAACAAATCTGGAAAATGTTCCGACATTTCACTGAAAATTTGACTCAGTTCTGTGACAAATGCGCTCTAATGATATTTCAGTGAAAATTACGGTATTTTGTGTGAAATAACGTAATTTTCTAATCGATTATCAATTGAGCGCATTTAGTCACGCGTAGGCCTAAGATATGCTCTAGTTTTCGCCAAAAACTGCTGAAAATAAGCTGGCTGCACTTTTCGTTTTGGATTTCTAGGCCGCGGTCATTGTTTAGTCCGGATTAGTCGGATTTCAGGCTCCGCCCACTTTTCAAGGAGCGCAAAACCTCGTTTTCGACCGATATTTTCCTAAACTTTCAAATCAGGCTATGTGGCAAATGCGCTCTATTGATAATCTCCTGAAAATTACGGTGTTTCTGAAATAAAAACCGTTAGTTTTCTGTGAGATTATCAATAGAGCGCATTTAGTCACACGTAGGCGGAAGCTATGCCCGAATTTTCAGTTTTTTGAGTTTTAACTTCCAGGAATGTACGGATCGCCACGAGAGTTCTCTGAGCAGCTGAAAACATTCAGAAACTTCACCGGAAGTCACATGTATCTCGGTCTCGACGATCATGAATCGTATTGTGTAAGAAGTTGAAAAAAAATTCAACAAAAAACAAGTATTTTTCAAAATTTCCAGACGACGCCATTGATGTATTACAGTTTGTCCGGTGACGAATACATCTGCAAATCGGATCTTTTCGCCTACCTCCAGAATCTGTCGATTCGAGTGCACAAAGATTTGGTTCGGGTGGTAAACGCGCTCCATTGAGAACTCATCAAATTTCGTTGCAGAACGGCGACATTTTCATGCAATTTTTATCGATTTATCTGAAAGCGAAAGAACGAGAAATGTGTGGAATGCGTTTGGATTTTGTAGCATTTGAGCCGAAAGTTTTCGAGGAAATTGAGCGAAAATTCGAGGAGAGAATGCAGATTCTGATACAGAGTGTTAGTGGTTGCAGTTGAAGACGTGGGGATTCTGAATCCCTAGATTTTGTTTTATTCGAATCATTAGCTATGTCGCAAATGCGCTCTATTGAGAATTTTCTGGAAATTTCGGTATCTCTAAGTGAAAAACCGCAATTTTCCTGTAGATTATCGATAGAGCGCATTTAGTCACGCGTAGGCGGAAGCTATGCCCAAAATTTTCATTTTTCTGAAAGTAATTTCAGATTTTTCGCAATTTTTCCAGTTTTTTCGGATCTGAAAATGTGTGTTTTCAACTTCAAACTCACTTTTTGAATAGAAACTTTCTATTAGAAATGCTCGATTTCTGTAGCCTATTTAGAAATCTCAAAAACTCGGCCACTTTCATTTTTGAGATTATTTGGTGATTTGAGATCAAAAAACTCAGTTTTAGAGTAGTTTTTTTGATGAAATTTATGAAAAATCACCAAACACAGACGATTTTCAAGGAAAAACTAACAAAAACATCCCGTGGCCGAGTTTGAGAATTCTAGGCCACCAACTGGTTTTCTAGGCCATTTTGAGCGGAATTTCAGCTACTTTTTGAGATTTAATGGTGAAAACGGTCTAAAATTCGAAAAATTTGCATTTTAATGATTTATGGCCTAGAAAAGCATTTGGTGGCCTAAAAACACGATTTTCTAAGAAATACAATCTTCTGAATTTTTTGGTCGAAAAATATTGAATTTTTTACAATTTTGAAAATTTCAGAAACGCGATGAAAGCTGCGGGCCAAGAGTCGTCGTTTCCGACTATAGCCCGACGGAAGTTTTCAATAAACTAAAAGAGTTGGTGCCGGTTGAGTGGTCACAAAAAGAGATCGATTATTTCCGACATCAATTCACGAATTTGACAAGTAATATGACGGTAGAACAAATCAAAGTGACACTCGATTGGCTATATTTCAATATTCAACGAGTTATTGAGACATACGATCTGATTATGGGGAGGAGACCGGATATGTTCTGTAGTAATGTGGTAAGGGACGATGTTCGGGGTATCAAACATACTAGCAAACCGGGCCAGCGCGTAATTTGCTTCAAACTCAATATTATAAGCTGAAAAATATACCAAAATGTAGATCTCAGCGAGTTCTATGTCCGTGACCTACTACGGGCCGGATGACTATTCGTTAATATGCCGCGGGCCGGGCTAGAATGGCTTTTTTGGCCATTTTCCCGTTTTTTGGCACTTTTTCCCGGCCCGCGGCACAATCACAAATAGCCATCCGGCCCGTAGTAGGTCGGGGACATAGAACTCGTCGAGATCTACATTTTGGTATACTTTTCAGCTCATAATGTTGAGTTTGAAGCAATTTACGTGCGTGGACAAGGCAACAAATCTGGTGGACAAGGCAACAAATCTGGAAACCTTTCCGACATTTTACTGAAATTTTGAGTCAGTTCTGTGACAAATGCGCTCCAATGATTATTCAGTGAAAATTACGGGGTTTTTTTGTATACAATAGCGTAATTCTCCTGTCGATTATCAATAGAACACATTTGGTCACGCGTAGGCGGAAGCTATGCTCAAATTTTCATTATTTTTTGATTTTTGTCAATATCTTCTTCCAGACTGGAAGAAAAACGATCCGAGTCTTCGAAGATGGATCATACTCATTCGTTACTGAATACGACATCTTCACATCGTTGAACGTCATGTATGGGGAAGCTGGCGAATTTTGTACAATCATGGATTTGGAATGGACGCGTGATTTCTTAAAACCCCATCCCATCGACATCGTTTTCATCCGAGTTCCCATCCAACGTGCCAAACACAAAGCCGTCCCTATCCCGGGACCGAAACGCAATGAATTCTCGATTCTGGCGGTGGACGCGTTGTTTGATTTGTTGAAACAGATGATTTTCGGCGTGAAGCTGTTCCAGAATGGAAAATGTGTGGAGAGAATTGTGGGGGAGCTGTTTAAACGATTGGAGACTGGATTTATGAAAGAGACGGTAAGGATTGACAAATTGAACAGAAATTTGAAACTCTTCAAAAGAAAAGCCTTTCCTCTCAAACATCATCAATAGAGCGTACTGTTACATGTACCTCGGTTGGGTATATGTCTTCCAGTCTTTATCTACTGTGGCATAACCTCTGGTGGGGTCTATGCCTACAGTCGTTTCATATACATTACATAACAGAACACAATTATAATAATAAAGGGGTTTATTAAATAAAGCTAAATGAAGATTGAGTATAAAAGAGTAAAATATAAAAACAAGGATATATGAATAAAGGATGGGACCGAGGAGGTGTTCTCTCGGTCACGATCCGTGATCGAGCATGATGCCACCGACTGACTAGTCGGCGTGCTTCCTTTCCTCTGCGCCCTCTCTTCTTGATGTTTCACATAAAGGGTCGTGTGCTATTTCCTTCTCTTCTCCCCGGTCACCCCTTGACAGTACTTTATAGACTACAGTACCAAAACTTCTTTCCAGAACCGTCCATACCTAATGAATCTGAGACATTGTGAACTCGTTCTGGAATTGCTAACCGATGAGATGACTGAACTATCGAAGAAATGCAATCCCGCTCCACTGAAGGACGTTCGAAATGCGAAGAAAGACGGATTCACGGTGGAGAATTTGAGGAACGAGTTGAGACATCTGAATCTGACGGAGATGTTCCCAGAGATTCTGGATTATGCTGGAATTGTGTATGAATGGGTCGATAAGATGAAGAATGAGGACGTTCTGAGGACGTGTGACTTGTTTGATGCGGTGGAGATGTGTCAGCTCATTTGTATTTTCAAGAATTATCCTAAAGTGGGTTTTTCGCAGGTTTCTTCAAATTTTTAATTATATTTTTCAGCTCAAAACTTTCCTGCACACTCAGAAAGGTTGTGGACGAGTGTTGACACTCCAATGTGATTCGTGTGATGGAGCACAGCGAACGGAGGAGGCTTCAGGGATTCAGAATCCCAAATCAGCGACGTCTTCAGAAGCTTCTACTCCGGAAGTTCTCGAACCGCCAGAAGAATCGAAGAATTCCACGTCATCCGAAGCGATTTGTGAGAAAAATGACGCTGCTGAAGTTTCGGTGGATTCTGGATCTCCAGGTCTTCTGAATCCCACTTCATCCGCTTCGGAAGTTGCTCTCAAGCCGAAAAAGAACTCGGAGAAGGTTCCAGGATCCGCCATGAATCAGAAGTCGTCTTCCGTGGATTCTGAATCTTCGAAGCTTCTGAATTCGAAGAAATCGAATCAGAAGAAGGCTCCAGAATCCGCGAAGAATCAGAAGTCGTCTTCTGAAGTTCCGCCCCCGCCAAAAAAGGAGTCGGCGAACTGTGTGAAGTGTTATCGAACGTGTGAAATGTTGAATGAAACGAAGAAAGAGTTGAAATCAACACAGAACAAGTTGGCGATTCAAGAGAAGAAGAATCTGGAAATGGATAAAGAGAAAATGAAGAAAACGGAGAGAATTCTGGAAGAACAGCAGGAGAAAATTGAGGAACTACAGAAGGGTCTCGACGCGAAAGACCAGGAAATCGAGGAGGCGAAGAGGCGGAATGAGAGAGAAATAGAGCAAACGATTGGGGAATTCGAGAGGATTCTGGAGGCGGAGCGTCTGAAAGCTGTGAGAAAAGAAACGGAGCGCGATATCGAGAAACAGGAATATATACAAAGTTTGAAGGGGAAGGAGAAGGAAATAGAAGACTTGAAAAGGTTAGAATTGCTGAAAAATCGGGTTTTTTGCAATTTAAGCTTAAAAGTTCCAACGAAAATTGAGTAGAAATCGTGCGTTGAGTCTAAAATTGTTGATTTACGAGCTCTTAGGTTGATTTGCAAGCTGTCTGATAAATTTCCGAGGCCTAATAGCTATTTAAAAGTTTTGATGTAGATTTTAAAGCTTCCGGTGTAGATTTATAAGGTCTCAGATTGATTTGCGAGCTTGAAAAGTGATAATGTAGTTATGTTTATGTGTGTTTATAACTAACCATAAACATGTATGCGCTAAATAAGGCTTTATTAACTACAAAGCTAAGCTTACAGATAAAGTGGCGCTGGGGGATAAGGAGTAACAGAGGATAAGTAAAACAGGGAAAGTAAAACAAGTTAGGGGTACGGAGATCGACCTAGAATGAGCTTGCGCTCGGCCTTATATACTGGTGCGGGGGGTGGGAGACATTGGCGCCCGCGGGCGTGGGGCAAACGGGGGAGGTCAAATGGTGGGAGAATGACAAAGGGTGAGAGATAGAAGTGCGCGTGGAGACGCAGACAACGAAAGTTAGAATTATCAGTCCGTTGAATCCAGTCCATACTTTACATCTCCCTCCTTTCACATAAGATCGTCCTCGATCGTCCAAAGAACGGACTGATGAATTGATCCATCGATCATCCTTCGACTGCTTGGTTTGGACCACGGTGTTGCCTGATTGACACGAAGTGTGTTGCCGAAGTGGCCAGAGCTCACGTGACTAGAACGTCCGATGTAGGTTGCAGTGAACGAATTTCTCTGGAAATCGAACAAAAGTCATGAAAATTTGAGGTCCGAAAAGGGTGTGAAAATTGGTTTTGGAAACCGCTTTTCCTAGGTCTACACCAAGAAATGCATCCAGGATGACATTTCCCGGCTCCCTTTTTTAAACGAGACCGTCCCTGGTCTACTAAACCAAGTTAAACTTAGACCTAGGAAAACTTATTCTTTCGGCCAAATCTTGTCCACTGGGCCATGGCGCTTGGTGGGCGTGCTCGCTGTGTCTGGTCCCTACTCGTGGAGTAGTGGTTGTCTCTCCAGAGTCTGTCGTACGACTCCTCGGACTCGTGGATGTGGATGTCCTGCCACAGAAACATCTTGCGAAGGCATGATCTTTCGCCTCCACCGGGTTGGCTTGGTGACTGTTCGCTGGGTCTTCCGACTTTTGCTGATTGACCAGTGACCGCTGCTTTGGCTTATGACTTCTTGCCATATGTCCTACCTTGCCACCATAGTGACACTTTCCTGTAAACATGAGCGAGAAGACTCACCAATTTACCTGGTAGTCGTTCCCAGAACTACGACCTCTATGGTTGTCGTCCAGATCTTTGCTTCTTGGGTGATTGTCCCGACGATCAGCTCGATGTTCGTGATCCGACTCCATGTCTGCCGTCGTAGCTACCGCTTGTGTCGACGATTGAGGGAGCTGTTGCTGTTGCTCGTTGGGGACGAGGCTTTCTTCTCCTTCCAGGACGGCGTTCACGGCCTGATCCGGTGTTGTTCGTGCCTCCCGTATGACCAGGCTTCTGATTGCTTGGTTCAATCCTTCCCGGAACCGTTCCAGTGTGACTTCGTTCTGGTACTCGGGGTCCTTCCGGTACTCGTGGTACGACTGCGTCATCAGCTTGAGAGCCTCGTGGAAGAGGGAATCGGCAGATGGTTCCTCTGGCGGACCGTAAGTTGATCGTAGGTGTCTCGCCTCGCTCGTTGAGCTTCCAGAAGTCGAGTAATAACCACCAGGAATGATCCTGTCGAGTTGCTTCCACAACTTCTCGATCTGCTCATCTCTCGCTTTGACTGCATCGCGAAGAGCTTTCACCTCGTCATCTCGAAAGACTGCGTTGACATCTACTTGGTGATTATGTCGTGGGTTCCAGTCCCTGTCGGATCGTTGGTTGATGATCCCGTTCTCGCGATCTTCCCGCTTCTGCCGACAGTCTCGAAGGTAGTGTCCTGTTTTCTGGCAATAGTAACACTTTCTCTCCGGCGACTCGTTTCCACCTCTGTCGCGGTTTCGTCTTCTGTTGTTCCGAGAGACGTTGCGTTGACTGACCCGATCCCTGTAGTCGATGACTATGTTTGTCGGAGAGGCTATCAGCTCTGCCGGAAGTTGTGCGTTTGTTGCGGGTTGGTTTGTCGGTGTTACACATCCGTCAACTGATACGGCATCACTGTGGGCTTCTTCGGGTGTTGATGGTGTACGAAGCCATGCGATGGACTTGCTATCTGGGTTCAGACCAATCAGGAACTTCTCCAGTGCTACTTCTTTTTGGGACGTCGTGTTGCCACTGTACGACTCCCTAGCTAGTTCGCTGATCCTGTGGGAGAATGACTCAGCAGATTCTCCGGTGACTTGCTCGATTGAACGCAAGAGTGCTTCGCTTCTTTGCCTGCGGTTGGTGTCCCCGAGCTTTCCGCTCACTCCTTGGACGATGTCTTTGAATGTTGCATCCGGATTCTTCGTCAGAATGTTCTCTGCTTGGTCCCTTGATTTGTCCTTAGGTACGGCCAGGAATGCCCTCTTGACATCTTCTTGTGTCTTGTCTTCACTCTCCAAGTCTTGTAACATGTCGTTGCTGTGTGAAGTCATGAGAAACGATGGGACCTGATGTCTTACGACCACAGGGGTGTAAGGATGTTGCGTGTTTGTACCACTGTTAGGTGACAAACTACGGGTTCTGGTTGTGATGGCGGCAGTTGGAGGGATGACACGGTGTTCATCCCCACTTCCAACCCCGATCACCTCTCGGTTCCGAAAACCACGATCACTTACCTTATGATCCAAATCAACTGGCTTTGTAGAAAGTGCTTCC
Source organism: Caenorhabditis latens (assembly GCA_002259235.3). NCBI lineage: Eukaryota > Metazoa > Nematoda > Chromadorea > Rhabditida > Rhabditidae > Caenorhabditis > Caenorhabditis latens. The sequence continues at coordinate 1,821,014 of CM056093.1, forward strand.
TCCAGATGGTTCAACCTCTCGGCCACGAAAAGAGCTCGATTGACTTGTCTCTGCACCAACTGCAAGTTGATGCGCTGCTCCGCTGCTAGCTTGTCCGCTGCCTTGCAGGCCATGTCCAGATTCTTGATGGTCTTCTTCTTCATCAGCAGTAAGTGCTGAATTTTTGACTTCGTGTCGTCTGTGACACTATTGCTTGACTTCTGGGCGTTCCAGGAAACCAGGTGGTTGGGGTTTCTCAGGGGATTGTTCAAAGAACTAACCTTGTCAGCGTTGTAGTCGCCTCCGTGATCTTCGTTCAGAATGATCTCCCTTCTTTCTCTTGCTTGATCCTTCCGCATTGTAGTGAGTGCTCGCTCGTTGTCTCTATCCGGAGCCTCCGCCACGATCGCTGCCACTCGACCGTTGAGTTCACGCACGAATCCGTTGAAATCTTCTCGGCTTGTTTCGCCATAACTGGCCAGTGTTGGCGCTGCTCTGCCCGATGGCACCACTACTTGAGGAATGAATTCATCCTCGAAGTTCTCTTCGTCGCTTGCTTCGACCTGTTCCTCGGTGTACTTCCGTTGATTGACCGATGTGTCTTTGCCACCTGAAAGGTTTTCCAGGTCTCGGATTTCTCCAATCGCTTTCAACCGATTAGCAATGTAAGCTGTATTCAAGCCGAAGCCCGAGATACCAGCTGTTTCAGATGTATTTCGAGGCAGGCTCAGGCTTCCACCCGAGACACCGCTCGGTTGTATGCGTATGACCGGAGAAGTGACCTCAGCGAGGTCAGCGACGGCAGTTGGCGGGCTGACACAGTGGTCAGCCCCTTCACCAACCCCGCGACTGACCTGTGTCGCTTCGGCGTCGTCTTCTCCTCCTCGACAGTTGTTGCTTTGATGCTCCAGCCTGAAAATACGAGCGTAGCCTAGACAATTAGCGACGAAAACGGCCGGAAATAGTCCGCGAATGACGAAAACATACGGAAAAAAACGAAAATGTTTTTAGGCCAAGACGAAATTTTGTCTTCCTCAAAATTTTGCGAATTTGAGCGGCGTTTTATCACCAAACTAGCTTTAACGCTTGCTAAAAATATTTTAAAGCGAAGGAAACGCGAAAATTTCAGCAAAAACGGCGAAAACGGAGAGAAAAACTACTCCGGCGACGTTTCGAAACCAAAATGATGACTTGTTGTTGTTGTTGTTCGCTTCAGCTTACTGTCGGCGCCGCGGTCGCGTCTGCGGTTTTGTCGTGCCGAGACCTGTCGGCCGCGCCTTGCGATGCGCCTTCCTCAAGAAGTTCTTACTGTACTTCATTGATTTATGACGAATGCCATTCCTTTGCCTCGGAAAACTTGGAGAACGAGTGGAATTTCAGATTTTCAGGCTTCTTTCCACTTCCGATGGATTTTAGTAGAAATCCGACGTCAATCCCTGACTTTTGTTGCTTCCGAATCGGAAAATGACGACGATTTGTCCTCTTTCGTCCGTTTTTCAGTGAAAAACTCCTCCTTCTTCGGCTACTCCTTGTTGCGCCACGTTTTGGCTTGTTTTCCTGCTTCCATGTCACTCGATGACTTGTCGACTTGCTTCCTTCTTGATCCTCGACTGTTTTCGGATGTCGAAACTCCATTGTCACGTGCTTGTGACGCCTTCTCCCTGTCTAAAGGTTGTTCTGACAGGTTATCTTCCGTCTACCTGTCTCCTGTCGTCTTCCGCTCACTGATGGAGCCCCGAGGTCTTCTCCACCTCTCGTACCAGCTTTCGAAGCCAAAAATATTTCTTATTTTCGCACCGATGCCCTACCGAACAGTTATAGACTGTTCTTTTGTACGAATGCCCTAACCGAACAGTTTGTTTACTGCTCTATGTATGAATGCCCTAACCGAACAGTTTTTTGACTGTTCTTTGTATGAATGCCCTACCAAACAGTGTGCTTACTGTTCCGTACTCTTCGTACCAGCTTCTAAAGCCAAAATTTTCGTACCAGCTTCCGAAGCCATTCCCTAACTTCCGTAGGGGCCCTACCAAACAGTCGCTGACCCTGACTGTTCCTTGTCGGCGCTCGATACTGAGGCCTCTGCCTTCACCGCAAAATCATCCTTTGTAGCCATTCGCCGACCAAACCTGATAAAAATTTATCGAGAATACTCACTCTGCTGTCTCACGACAACAAGAGTAAGGGGTAATTGTTGTGTAGAGAATACTACGTGTCTTATAGACAGAAACGATTCCTGAGGGAGAAGGTGGCAGTTAGAGGGTTGACACGGTGGTCAACCCATTTTCTAACCCCACACAACCCCCTGTGACCAGGAATGCGCTGACTTACCGACTTTCGACGGGAAACTGTCCTGTAGTCGAGTTGAGTGTGATTTGCCAAGCTTTCCGTGTGCTGCTGTCCGGAAATCGATGACGGTCGTGATGTGTTGTTCCATCCGTTGCGAATTGAAAAGGGATCACTGGGACGCTCTGCCGGGGGGATTTACCGGACAGAAAAACGATAACGAGTTAAAACGGACCGAAAAACTGCTGATCACACAGTTTTGTTAAGAGGGGAAGAGGGGTGCGACGAACGGTTTCTAAAACGCGTTACGATAAGCTTATCAATGCCTTGGGTGGCACTGCTACCTACTGAGTGACCCAAAAACGACCGGTGAAGACGGTCAAAGTGTCGCGCTTCCCATTAACCTACGTGAAGCCCTAAAAATGCTAAAATTACCCAGAAACTACCTATGTTAACCTACAATTACTAACCTAAAACTACAGGCGGGCCCTCCTGTTAACTAGAAAAAGGAAGTAAAAGCCCGTGCGCACAAAAATCAATAAGAAGCGGGGTGGGTGGGTGGGTTGTTAACGTCTTAAAGTAAAGACGCAACTCGCTGCTACCAGTTATGTTTATGTGTGTTTATAACTAACCATAAACATGTATGCGCTAAATAAGGCTTTATTAACTACAAAGCTAAGCTTACAGATAAAGTGGCGCTGGGGGATAAGGAGTAACAGAGGATAAGTAAAACAGGGAAAGTAAAACAAGTTAGGGGTACGGAGATCGACCTAGAATGAGCTTGCGCTCGGCCTTATATACTGGTGCGGGGGGTGGGAGACATTGGCGCCCGCGGGCGTGGGGCAAACGGGGGAGGTCAAATGGTGGGAGAATGACAAAGGGTGAGAGATAGAAGTGCGCGTGGAGACGCAGACAACGAAAGTTAGAATTATCAGTCCGTTGAATCCAGTCCATACTTTACAATGTGATATTTCCCAAGTTCTATGACCAATTTGCAAGCATACTTGCAAACCGGGCCGAAACGGGCCGGCTCGTAACTCGCTTCGAACGCAATATTATGACCTGAAAAATATACCAAAATGTAGATCTCAGCGAGTTCTATGTCACTGATATAATACGGACCGGATGGCTATTCGTTAATGTGCCCCGGACCTGGCTAGAACGGCTTTTTTGGCCATTTTCGCGTTTTTGGCACTTTTTCCCGGCCCGCGGTCAATTAACGAATAGCCATCCGGCCCGTATTATGACAGTGACATAGAACTCGCCGAGACCTACATTTTGGTATATTTTTCAGCTCATAATGTTGAGTTTGAAGCGAGTTACGGGCCGGCCCGTTTCGACCCGGTTTGCAAGTAAGATTTGCAAGTGTTCAGACCGATTTACGAGCTTCCTGTGTAGATTTACGAGCTTTTAGACCGATTTACAACAATTTCATTTCCATTTTTCCAGAAAACTCGCAACCGCCACCAAAGAGTTCCATCAAAACCAAAAATCCGCATCCCAGTCGTTTCTCAACGAAAAATCGGCGTTCCAAGCGCAAATCGCTAAGCTCGAACGTGACGTCATCAGCGAGAAGCAACAAATGCAGCGAGTCGAGCAGAAGTTGCAGGAGACAATGAGGAAACTGAGTGATAAGAAATCTGGTGGACTCCACGTGGAGATTGTACGATTGAAGGCTGAAAATGAGACGAAGGAGCGGATGATTCAGCAGTTGATGGATAGGCTCGCGAATTCTGTGCCGATTGGAACGACGACGACGTCAGGAATTCAGATGCAGATACAGAATCCGATGCCAGAAAATGTCGCCACGTCATCATTATATCTACAGTACCCCGATACGCCAACTTTCGAAGAACCGTACCTACAGTATCCCGAGCCGCAACGCTGGGAGCCATATGACTATGAGATGCCTTACGCAGAGTTTCATAATCCTATGACGTCTTCAGAAACCTACCAGATTCCTTATATGGAACAACAGCCAGAGATTCAGAATCTCCCGACGTCTTCTGAATTCTATGCGACAGAAATGACTTATTATGAGGTTCCACCGTCTGACGCAGAAATTCCAGCTTCAGAAGTCTCGACGCCTTCTGAAGTATCTCCAGAATCTGTTCCAGTTGTGGAAGTCACAAAGAATCCAGAATCTTTGACACCTCCTGCTGCTCCAGAATACCCGGATTCAGAATGCCCGATTTGTCTCGTTGAAATGAAGCCAAAAAACAAGAAAATCAACTGTAATCAATGCAAGAAACAGTTTCATTCTCATGTAAGGGAAACGCGCTCTATCGATAACTTTTTCATTCTTTTCAGTGCGCCTCGAAATGGCTGAAAGTGAAGAGCGAGTGCCCGGCGTGCCGTGGACGACTTCTGGATCCCAATGAGTTTCCGTCGCTGTCATAGATACTTAATGCTTGTTTTTTGTTGTTATTTTTTGAAATTTGGAATATTTTATGCAATTATTATTATTAGCACAGCACGGTTGAACCATAAAATTCCAAAAAGTTAATTATCATCTAATTGCTCTCTGAGCTCTTCCAACTCTCTCAAAAGTCTCTTTCGCGACGTCACATCATTCGGATTCATCGCCAGAATCTCCTTCTCAATTATATTTTTCTTCTTCACAAGACGCAACAGCTCCACCACACTTCCCAAGAACTTGTCCTCTGGCGTAAATTCACAGCGTATTCCGTGATTGGTGACTTCGATTGTTGCGATTCTAGAGGAGTCACGGGTTTCAGAGCGGCTGAAAAAAAGAAGAATTTGGGTCGAATGATAGAACTTGGTGCGGGCTAAACTGGTTCTAAACCGTATTATGGCGCTTTAGACTCCCAAATGTGGGCTGGTACAAATCTAAACCGCCGAATCTAGGTCAAACGTTTCAAATATAACGTTTAACCATCTCTTCATCGGTTCTGCGACCTCCTAGAACTCGCTGACTAGGGAAGGTCCTCGACTCGGTCTGGAGTTATGGGACGTGACCTATATCATTAGAAAGCTGAGAAAACGCTGATTCCAAATATATATTCAGTTTGAGTCCTCGAGATCTGGTATTCGAGAAAAACAAGGTCAAATTCTTAAGGCAATAATTTGTTTTTCTCGAATGCCAGACCTCGAGGACAAAAACTGAATACATATTTGAAATCAGCGTTTTCTCAGCTTTCCAATGATCTAGGACCCATAACTCCAGACCAAGTCGAGGACCTTCCCTGATCGACACTTTCGTATATTTTCGAGCTCATTTCAAACCATAAACTCTAAAAACTCACCCATAGAAAGTCGTAGTCCAGGGGTCTTTCACCACAACCATTCCATTAAACAAATCTCCCAAATCCAGAATCCCTCCAACCAATCCTATCGTTATTTGACCACACACTGTCTCCTCAGTATCAATACAGTGGTGAATGAAGGTATTGATCTCTGCCAATTTGAGATTGGTATACATCAATGTGACCTCTGTGACTCCACGCATTGAGAGAAGATGTTCGATGCGGACCCATCGCGCATCGAAATAATGGGATTGCTTGAAATGGAACGCCTGGAATATAGAAATGTGGTTTAAACCAAGACGGTATCACAGGGGTGCGCGACGCTAGGTGGCATAAATGCGCTCCGTCGCTCGGCGGTTGGCACGGTGCCAAAAACAGACTTGGCTGAGTGCCAAGTTACAATTTAGCGTGTGTTTGTCGTATGTTTCAATGAAGAACGCGCCGCATACGCATTGCGACTCGGTCGGTAAATTCAAAACTTTCGTTGCGGTATGCATGTCTAACTCACCTTGTCATGTCTAAAACTCTCCGGAAGAATCACAGACGGAGAGCAATAGACTTGTTTTTCCAAACTCGCGTAGTCCATGACCACACCGAGCCCTCTCGCGTCAAGATCTCCATTCACACATGTGATCATCCATTCCTTAAACTCCTCGGCTACCATCACCTTCTCCACGTCATCACTGCTCAGCCTACCCAAACAGAGGGAGATTCCAGTGCTAGGGATCAATCGGTTGATCTTTTTAAACACCAACTGAGTGTTGTGGATCGTGGGGAGCGTCTTGTCACACCTTAATAATCGACAAGTTTTGTAGTCACGCTTTTTTCCGTACTAGTGGACCGGGCCGGCGCCGAACTCGCTTCAAACTCAATATTATGAGCTGAAAAGTATGTCAAAATGTAGATCTCAGCGAGAACTATGTCCCTAACCTACAACGCGCCGGATGGCTATTCGTTAGTATGCCGCGGGCCGGGAAAGAGTGCCAAAAAACGCGGAAATAGCCATTCTAGCCCGGCCCGCGGCACATTAACAAATAGCCATCCGGCCCGTAGTAGGTCAGTGACATAGAACTCGTCGAGATCTACATTTTGGTATATTTTTCAGCTCATAATATTGAGTTTGAGGCGAGTTACGCGCCGGCCCGTGTCTGGCACAATCAACACGTGTACTCCTCTCGGATAAGACAACCATTGACAAAAAACTGAGACCGTCTTGACCGAGAGGACTACACGACTAAGGTTCATTGTGAAATCCCTACCATTTCGAAACTTGCACTACTTTTCTCATAGTTTCACCATCCATTTCCTGATGAGCTACTCCACATTGAACAACCATCGCTCCAGCGTCGTTGCTGATTGCGATATCAGCGACTTGTTCATTTTTCTGATCACAGAAAACTATTGCATGAACACCTTCCTCATGATGAAATCTGCACCGCATCAAGAATTGCTCTGTTTTGGTGGAAGTCAACGCCAAGGAGAGTCTGGAAATTGGTGGATTGGGATTCGAGAGTTTCAGACTTTATTCAGAATCGCCCGGATTAAAACTGGTACGAATCAGAACAAACGGTTGAACGTTATAGAATTAGATTCGTTTCTGATTCGGTTCTGATTCGTACCAGTTCTGATCCGGACGGTTCCTATTCAGTGCGGCGAATTGCAAAAGTGGGAAGAGCTGAGACACGCCCCTTTTTCTGCGCAGCAAGAAATTATTAACACCTACCTTTCCTCCATACCCAAATGCTTGGCAATAAGCTCCAGCGGCAGGAATGGGAGCTTCTGGATTGGGAATCCACGGTTAGCAGTTGTTGAGTGTTCTTCCATTGTGACACAAAGGGGGTCACTCACTGAAAAAAAAAATCAATAATTGAAGACTTTTCAAATCCGATAATAACTATAGACAAGACAAGAATGAACAGTATAAGAGGAAAGGGATAAAAAAGAAGAGTGTGAATGACGCACTGTCCACCACACTGATAGACGACGCAATACTGGTCATATTGAGATTCCCTCCTCAGTCGCGAAGAAGACAGCTGCTGCGTTTCGTGCAATAGCGCGTTGTTCAATAGAGCGCTGTTGTACACCTCGATCAATATCAGACGTGGTGTGACACTCGATAATTGCGTGACATTAACATTGCATTTGGGTTTTAGGCTCCGCCCTCGAAATAGTTTCTTATCTAAAAATGAAAATTGGAAGTAGGTTTTTTTAAAAACATTTTTCGACAAAAAGAGTCCTAAATTTGTCAAAAACAAAAATCGATAGTTTACAGTGGAAAAGCTCGTCTGTTAAGCTCTAGAATGACGGAACCTGGAAGTAAACTTTTTTATCCGGAAGGCGGAAGTCTGAAGTCGGGAATTATTAAAAAATATACATAACTCTTATATATAGAAGATTTTTGGAGAGAGAAGAGAAACTGACAAGGGACGTCTTTGGAGACGCCACTTTCAAACGACCCATAAATTTGGTTATAGGAATTTTCGACCACGAGAAGTCCATTTCTGCAGTCAAAACTTGCTAAACATCTTTGCGAGTCGAGTTATGAGCTCTCAAATTTTTCATAGGGTTGAGTCAGTTCACATGGAATATCAAATCGGCGGTATATACGCCACCGTGCGGTTACATTAGTGTTTACCTGTTCTCGTACGTTGCAAAAATGAGAATATCTTGCGTGTACTACTTATCGATTTGAAATTCCACGTGAAAAATCATATCCGCGTGAGAAGTTTGAGAGCTCATAACTCGGCTCACAGAGACATTTAACAGATTTTGACTGCAGAAATGGACTCCCCGTAGTTGAAAATATCTATAACCAAGTTTATAGGTCGTTTGAAAGTGGCGTCTCCAAAGACTTCCCGTGTGAGCCCAAAACCGAACTGGTGTGCTTTGCAGTTAGCGAACATCATTTTAGACTAGTCGGTCATCCGGGCACATTTTAGAGTAGGTGGCCACGTAAATGAGGAGAGACTAGCCTTGTATAATAGAAATGACCGATGGAGCAGATTCGCTCACTATCACCCCTGGGAGACTATACAGTGTGGTTTGAGCAATGCCTTCTGCCTAGTCACTCTAGATGAACAGAGAGGGCAGTCTGCCCCAAATCAATAACCACACTCTCCTTATTCCTGCCCCTCTTCTCATTCTAATTCCCACAACATCTATTCTCCTTTCCAGCGATTTCAATGTGTTTCTGGAACATAGGTTCTCCGACTCCCAGCTATCCATGCACTCTTTGTGTGAGTTTGAATAAAGGTATTTATTGATCTCCCCCTGATTCAGATCATCAAATCGATACTGTTCCCACCGAAAAAGAAGAAGCCATTCCCACTACTTCATCTTCCATTTGTAGCATTGCACAATGTAATAAAAATGATGGATCCGCATGAATTGTGAGTTGATTTTGAAAATATTTAAATACTTTCTTTATTTTCAGAGTAAAACTGTCAATGTGTTCCTATCGACTGGAACTATTTCTCAGAGGGTCTAAACGAAAGATCGAACATCTTCATATTCATTTAAACAACGAATACTACCAAATCGAGCTGGTTAACAAAAATGCTCGTTTTTATACCTATTTTCAAAATGGGGACTTTGAAAAACCAGTGAGTACAGTAACCAGAATGTTGCAGTTTCGTGGAAGGTAGGTTTCTTAATTTTGCTAGTTTTGTCTCAGCTGTATATACATATTTTCAGTTATGAGACAGAATCCGAAAATTGTCTAACGTTCACCCAACAATTCCCGCTTTCCTTGTGCGTCGACGTCTCCCATCTCCTCCTTTCCTTTTATTCAAGCCCTCTAGTTGATTGGGTATTTTACATGAATCAGCTGGAAATTGAGACTGTTCGCCAGTATCTGGGTATAATCCTGTCGGCAAGATGTGAAGGGTTCACGTTTACCGATTGTGAGTGGAGTAACGAGTTGTTGACGGAGTTAATGGATAAGATACCGTTGGATAAGAAATTAACAATCGAGTCTAAAATTCCGCCGGATTTCAAACATCCTAATGTGAGTGTTTTTCATATTTGAAACTTGGAGATCTTCAGAGTTGCAACGGGCCGGGCCGGGCCGGGCCGAAATCAGAATTTCTCCGGCCCGGCCCGGCCCGGCCCGGCCCGAGCCCGGCCCGGCCCGGTCGGCCCGGATTTTCAGTACTAAAAAATTCAAACTTTTTTTTCGAATTTTTTCCGATTTTTTCGGAAAGATTTTTTAAAGGGGAAAACAACTACTCCTAAACTTAGGATTTTTGATTTGAATCCATTCAGAAAGCCAGAAAAATTTTGTGGATTCATGTCTGAAAATGCGTCTGAAGCGAGTTATGAGACCTCAAAATGCCAAAAATCGATGCTAGTCATGCAATTTTTCAGTACATTTCAATAGAAATTCTTTTCGTCGTGCACGAGAAAGCAATATTTTCAAGAATTTTCAAGAAAAGTTCGAAAAAATGAACAATTATGCATGCATTTCATGTACAGACGACGAGAATTTCTACTAAAATGTACTGAAAGAGTGCATGAAAAGTGAAAAAGTGAGCGATTTTTGGAATTTTTGGGTCTCATATTCCAATTTCAACGCATTTTTTACATATACTTGAGAAACATTTTGGAAAAATTTTGGAAAAAAATTATTGAAAAAAATATTTCTAGTGAAAAAAATTCAAAAATTCAAATCCGGGCCGACCGGGCCGGGCCGGGCCGACACTTTCTCGGCCCGGCCCGGAATTTTGCAAGTCTGGAGATCTTGTTCCTTCGGACCATAGGGTTGATGTTTTCGCACGAAAAGTTGTAAGAGAGAGAATGTCAAAAATCGGTGACACCAGGATGGAATCGAACCACCGTCTACAAATTAAGCCTCCTGTGTTTTTAATCAATGTAACACAACGGTGCGCGACGCAAGGTCGCTTAGCGGTTGGCACTGTGCCAAGTTCAAGTTTAGCGTATGCTTATCGTATCTTCCAAAGAAAAACGCATTGCGACTCGGTCGGTAAATTCAAAACTTTTCGTTGCGGACCTTACGCCTCGCACTCCTGTGATGTAAGTGTTTTTTAATCAATGGAATTGTAATGATCGCGTTTCTTATGGAGCTGTACATGTCCGAAAAACAAAAGTTTTCCGATAGTGGAGCGTCCTTTCCTAACTACAGTCCAGCATACTCCTTGAGATCACGTCAACTGAAAGTTCACGATTTTTTTCAGATCTTGAAATACTATGGAATGAGTTATGAAGATGGACGGTGGATCACACTGGATGACCTGAAAACGATTCGAAATGTGTTGTATGTATATTTAGATTCCACTATTTTCAATTGCCACGATATCAATGAATTCCTTCACTATTGGATCAATTGTGATGAGAAAATGTTTGTTCAAATGGAATTACAGTTGGACGAGAGTTTCCAAATTGATGAAGATGTTCTCAAGGACGGACTGATTACATTGCAACCCAAACAACCGGAAAAACCCAATGAAATTCTGCGATTTTATTTGTAAGTTGGGGGGAGATTGGGAAATTTTTTCATCACAGAACTATTACAGAAAAATCAAAAACCCGAATAATGAGCAATGCAATATTTGCTGTTTGTCGATTCGCGATAACCATCAAGCCGTATTCAATTCTTGGAAATCTGAGGAGGCTCCAAAGGAATTCGAAATTCTCAGTTTGCTGGAAAAGAAGAAGAATCTGGAATTGGAGAATGAAGATTCGGGGACTTCGGTGGAGAGGAAACAGGAGATCGCACGGGAAATAGAGAAGCTGGTGTATCAATTAAATAACCAATCCGGATATGTTTTTGAAATATAGTTCTTGAAAAATTACGTTTGTTTTAATAATAAATTAGGCTGAAACATGTGAAAAAATGTACAGCGAAATATCAAAATGTGTAAATAAGTGTAGAAGATTATGTTATCGCGTCGAGACCCAGAGACAATTTTTCAGCATGTACCTTCAATGTCAATTTACGGCGTTTACAGTAATTAATTTTCTGTTCCTGTTTTCGAGTGTTTTTTAGTGTGTTCCGCTGAAAAAGTCTGAAGGAAGTCAGAAACAAGTCAGAAAACAAAAAAATGTATTTTCTTTTATTAAGCCTTCTTACTCGCCTTTTCGCAGAATAATCTTGCTCTCCCTTTTTCTCGTTTTTTTTTTCCAAAAAAATAGCTGTTTTCTGAGTCTAATTTGATAAAAAAGCACTATAATAAACATTCCCGTGATTGATTTTTCAGCAATTTCGTATTTTTTAAATACTTTATTCGAAAAAATACTCCAAAAACCCCAAAAATCGCAATGAAAAAATAATTACAGTACCCCTCGTAAATCCTCTCATTAAAGGCGCATGCCCAAAAATTGTCGCAGGGTCTCACCACGATTAACATTTATTGCGTTTAATTTATTGAATTTTTCGCAGATTTCGTCGTAAAATGTCGTCGTTTTTCAAACCATTCGACCAGCAATTTTCTACTCAACTCAATGCGAACGCTTTCTCCACATATATTTTGATTCAGGTAGTTAAAACAAATATTTTTTTATTCTACAAAATAATTTTCAGCACCGAAACGGTGTTCTCTCATCGGAACTCGTCGGAAATGAGTATGAGCCGGATGAATCGCCGGCGGAGAGTCAGGAAATAAGACATATGCAGCACTGTCTTAATAATACGGATCATATGCTCAGTATGTTTAAATTTCAAAAAAAAACTTTTTTTTGAGAACATTTTTTCCAGGAATGTACGGAACGGCTCGCGAATTCTGTGATCATCTGAAAATCTTCAAAAATTTTCCCGGGAGTCATGAGTACTTGAATTGTCCAGTTTCTGATCTATTTAATGTGAGAATTCGTGACAAAAAATTATTTTTTAAATTTCAAATTTTCAAATTTCAGACGACTCCAATGATGTATGACAGTCTGAAAAATGAGAAATACATTCTGAAAACTGATCTACTTGTCCTCACTCGAAATTTGGTTCTTTCGACGCTAAAAGACGCGGTAATTGATTTTTCCAGCATAAAAATCAATAAAATTAAAAATTTCCAGCTTTCCAATGTGTTGGTCTCATCGATTTCTGTATATTTCATGGGAAGAGAGAGAATTCTGAACGAAAAGAGAATAGAATTCGTGCGATACGATAAGAAAGTTTTCGATGGAATTGAGAAGGAATTTCTGGAATTCACGAGAAAGGCAAGAGGTTTTTTGGAATTTAAATTTCAAAATTTCAGAAAAATACTTCATTTAAATAAGCTCCGCCTACATTTCGATGCAAATAAGCTGCTATATTACCAGGGAACGCTTTTTACAACCGCGCTCTACCGAAATCGAAGAAAATAGTGGGCGAAACTGAGAGACTCAGAGAAAAAGAGACAAGGGCATTTCGGTAGAGCGCAGTTGTAAGAACTGTGCCGATCTAATAAATGACTGGCCTTTCCAGAAGCGATTTTAACAATTTTGACACAGAAATTACTGATTTTTTCGACTTTCCACTCAAAAACTCCTTTTTTTGCTTTTTTAAGTAGAGTTTTAACGCTGAAAATTCAAAAAATAATTTGAAATTTGAAAAAATCGATAAAATCTCGATTTGTCAGTGAATTCTATGCCAAAATTCACAAAATTAGTACCAAAATACAACTACGCTCCACCGAACATCCACCTTTCACAGTTTCGGTTGTAAACGTGCTCCACTGCACACGGAAGTTGTGTTTTATTGAAAATCTGTATCAAAAGAAGTGGTGGCCTAGAATCCGACAACTCGGCCGTCTTGGTATCCCACCGCCAAAATTACGTCATTCGACACAGTTAGAAAATTTGAATTTTTTCAATTTTTCAATGACTTTCGAGCGGAAAATCATTGAAAAATTCAATAAAATTCAAATTTCCCGCTTCAAAATATTACGGTAGCACTGGTTTCGAGCAGTGTCGACTGACGCCATTTTTGTGGTGCGATATCATGATGGCCGAGTTGACGGATCCTAGGCCACGACTTTGAAAACCGTGCGGCGAAATTGCGAAAATGGGCGTAGCCTAGTGCTCAGTCGTGGCCGAACTTGGGATTCTAGGCCAGCAGTCTTGCAAAAATACATGAGAAAATGGTCGGAAAGGACAGAAAACCTAATTTTTCACTGATTTTCACGAATTTTATGAACTTTTTCTAGGAATTTTTGAAAATTTGGGAGAAAATCGAATTCCGACTTCCGACTTCCGTTTTAGACAAAAATCACTTCCATGCAACTCAGGCGGATACTCTCTCGTTTGCAGTGCAGAGATGTTGGGAAGTGAAAATTTTCTTATCCGGAAGTCGGAAGTCGGAAGTGAAAAAAAGCCCGAAAGTCGGAAGTTGGAATTAGATTTTTTCGCAAAATTTCAAAAACTCCAAGAGGAAAATCATAAAATTGCCGAAAATCAGTGGAAAATTAGTTTTTGGCTGAAGAAAAGCCTGTTTTTTGTCCTCTCCGACCATTTTTCCATGTATTTTTGCGAAATTTACTTTTCCGAAATTCCACCGTTATGGAATGACGGAAGTCGGAAGTAAAATTCCTTATCCGGAAGTCGGAAGTCGGAAGTCGGAAGTCGGTATTCCCAACAACACTGTTGCAGTGGAGCGCTGTTGAAACAAGTGTGTTCGCCCAATGAATTAATGCATTTTCAGCAAAATCGAAACGCCTCGACACCATCGATCTACGAACTTTCCACATGCGGTTTTGACAAGATTTACGAGCATTTTGAAACAATTCATCCAACGAAATTCAGTGAAAGTGAAGACGAGTTCCTGAGAAATGAGCTATCGGATTTTTATCATCAGCTGCCGATTGTGAGAAGAGCAACGTTCTTCGATGTCTATTTTAGAAATTTGAAAAGTGTGATCGATGCGGTTCAGAATACTGTAGTGAAGCATCCCGAATGGTTTTTGACCTATCCTGTAAGGAATTTCAAAATGGTTGCGAAACGTCTGGTTTTGAAAAATCGAGTATCAGCTCGACACAGTCCTTACAATTGCGCTCCACCGAAAACCCATTGAAAAATGTCTCATTTTCTCTGATTCTCTCAATTTCGCACACTATTTTCTTTGATTTCGGTAGAGCGCGGTTGTAAGACGCGTACAGTGTAAATAAAAAGTCAAATTTTATTAGCAGCCCACCCCTTCTTACAACTGCGCTCCACCGCAAACGAGAGAGTATTGGCGACGGAGACGCAGAGTTTTTTCTTCTTTTCCCGCGCCGAGACATAGTTTCACAGTTCTTGACCGATTTTCGTATTTTTTTGATGATAATTTTCAAAAAATACTGTGAAAAATGCGAAAATCGGTTGAAAACTGTGAAAATATGTGTCGGCGCGATGAAAAAACTCTGCGTCCCAGTTCTAGAAAACTGTCAAAGAGACGTGCCCCACAACCATTGAATAGAATTTTCAGAAATTTTGAGTTTTCATGAAAAAAAAATGGCTAAAGGCTGTAAAAAATCAGTCGAAAAACTCAAAAATCACGCGATTTTCCTCCCAAAAAAGCCATCAAAAGTGGGTAGTGCTGGTGATAGCCGAACTTTTTCTGTTTGGATTTCTAGGCCAGTGGAAAAATTCTTCCACTTTGTCATAAATCACACTTTGAATGGAAAAGCTGTCATAGAGATTTTCACACAGTGCACAGTTCTCACAACTGCGCTCCACCGAAATGTCTCTTTTTCTCTGCGTCTCTCAATTTCGCACACTATTTTCTTGGGTTTCGGTAGAGCGCGGTTGTAAGAAGCGTACCACAATCCCAAATCAGACGATTCGCAACCGAATAATTCTCAGAAATCCCATTCAATGCTGCGAGTCGTTCGAGTATTCGAAGATGGAAAAAGTCGATTCGCAATGATCAGCGAGCTGCTCTCCACAATGAATCAGACGTACGCCGACCAGGAATTCACCTATCGAACAGTCCAATTCGAGAATATCAAAGCGACGAGTGGAAGTAATCTGAATAGTATTCAATTCATTCGGACACCCATCATTCGTGCCAAACACAAAGCGGTCCCCATCAAAACGGCCGACGGATTCTGTATTCTGGCGGTCGACGCGTTGTTTGATCTGCTCAAACATTTGATTTTCGGAGCGAAACTTTTCCAGAGATGCACAGTCGTCGAACCAGTAGTTTTCAGCCGACTCGAGCAGTTGTTTTTCTCGAAAGCTGTTAGTTTTAGTCATTATTCATCGTTTTCCGCGGTATTATGAGCTGAAAAGTATACCAAAATGTAGATTTCTGCGAGATCTATATTTCTGATAAAATACGAGTCAGCTTAGGATTCGTTCAGACTCTGCTGCCCGGGCTAAAGTATCATTTTGGACGATTTGCCCGGGTCACGGTGTCCTAATCTGGCTCGTATTATATCAGAGACATAGAACTCGCTGAGATCCACATTTTGGTATATTTTCCAGCGCATAATATTAATTTCGAAACTAGTTGCAGCCCGGTTGCCAAGTGAGTCTAACAGTAGTCATTCCCCAACCTAAATTTTCAGGCGGATCGCTACTTCATCGATCTGCAGCACTATGACATATACCGGGAGAAGCTCATGGAGATGCTGAATTGCTGTGAACATTCAAGGAAACTGAAGGACGTCCGAAATGCGAAGAAAGACGGATTCACGGTGGAGAATCTGAGGAACGAGTTGAGACATCTGAATCTGACGGAGATGTTCCCAGAGATTCTGGATTATGCTGGAATTGTGTATGAATGGGTGGATAAGATGAAGAATGAGGACGTTCTGAGGACCAGTGACTTGTTTGATGCGGTTGAGATGTGTCAGCTCATTTGTATTTTCAGGAAATTTACAAATGTGAGATTTGCGATAATTGCCAGATGCATAAATGTGATATAACTTGCCTCAAATTGAATATTATGAGCTGAAAAATATACCAGAATGCAGATCTCAGCGAGTTCTACATTTTTGTATATTTTCAGCTCATAACATGATGTTTGAACTTTGAAGGGAGTTCAGGAAACCAAAGAAAAGAGAAAACCCTATTGGAGCTAGATCTGTCAGGAGCGAGTTATTCTCGAAAACGGTATAAAGCTGAGTGATGGCCTAGGATCCGTCAACTCGGCCATCGTACTATTGGATACAGATGAAACGATGGCCGAGTTGACGGATCCTAGGCCATGACTTCTTTTGATCATACTTGCAAACCGGGCCGGCGCCTAACTCGCTTCAAACTCAATATTATGAGCTGAAAATTATACCAAAATGTAGATCTCGACGAGTTATTATTATTATTATTATTATTTATTTACGCATTCTTGATACGTGAAGGTTAACCAATCAAAAAAATAGAATACAATAAAAAAGTACAATAAAAAGAGTAGGGGAAGTCAAGTTAAGGAATGTCAGAATCCGTGTTTCAACTAGACCTTTGGTTTACTATTTTATTCAGCACTCTATTTGTAAAAAATAATCTACTTATTTTAGTCTTTGATTTTTTCCATCGGTAGGAGTGGCCACGCCGGGTTTTTGTGGGAGAGTAGCTAAAGTAATTGTTGTGATCGATTGCAATTTTACCTAGTAAGAGGTTTTGGAAAAATTTTACGTCAAAGTGTTCCCGCCGATCTTTAAGAGTTTGTAGGTTGTAGTCAATAAGACGGTCAGCAGCACTTCGATACTCTGGATCCGTATTAAGAATCCTTTTACCTGCCACTCTAAACATTACTCTTCTAGTGAAAGTATTTTGCACCGCCTCTATGGATTTGACTGTTTTCATATCCGTTGGGTTGGAAACGACCGTCCCATACTCTAAGAATGGCCTGGCAAACGTTTTATAAAGCAACAAGAGCAACCTTACGTTGGAGCTACAGAATGATTTAAATATGGAGTAAATCGCGAAATTCGCTTTCTTGATAGCTATGCGCCAGTGAAGTTTAAAGTCAAGTTTTTCGTTGAGTATGAATCCGAGATCTCTAACTGTTAATTCACGTTTTATTGGCTCGTTTTGGAGCCGATATTCTATTTTGGTGGGATTTTTTCCTAGACTCAGCACATACGTTTTAGTTTTATTTAATTCTAGCTTGGCATTATCGGACCATTTGGTGATGGAGTCGATCGCTTTTTGGAGATCTTGGGGTTCTATGTCTGTGACCTACTACGGGCCGGATGGTTATTCCTTAATGTGCCGCGGGCCGGGCTAGAATGGCTTTTTTGGCCATTTTCTCGTTTTTTGGCACTTTTGCCCGGCCCGCAACATATTAACGATTAGTCATCCGTCTCATAATAAGTCACAGACATAGAACTCGTCGAGATCTACATTTTGGTATATTTTTCAGCTCATAATGTTGAGTTTGAAGCGAGTTACGGGCCGGCCCGGTTTGCAAGTATGCTTTTCATACCGTTTTCGAGAATAACTTGTTCCTGACAGTTCTAGCTCCAAGGGGATTTCCTCTGTGTATTTTGGTTAGCGAAGTCCCCCGTCAACTCCCTTTTTTCTCAGCTCCGCCAATTCCTGCACTCGCAAGAAGCGTGTGGACGTGTGCTGACACTACAGTGTGATTCGTGTGAAGGCGCTTCGGACTCTCCCCGAACAGCTCCGGAATCTTCGAAGATTCAGAATTCCAAGTCAAAGACAGCGGATGCGAAATCGCCGTCTTCAGAGCATCAGAATTCCACGTCATCAGTTTCTAGTGAAAAGAAAAGGGATCCAAAGAAAGGGAAGGCTTCAGACAGCTCCCCGTGGATTCAGAATGTCACGTCACCAGCGCCAGCTTCTGTAAAGCCGAAAGATGCTCCAGAATCCACCAAGAATCAGAAAGCGACGTCGTCAGCGTCGTCTCCCGTGGCTTCCGAATCTTCGAAGCTTCTGAATTCGAAGAAATCGAATCAGAAGAAGACTCCAGAATCCGCGAAGAATCAGAAGTCGTCTTCTGAAGCTCCGCCTCCTCCGGCTCCTCCGAAAAAGGAGTCGGCGAACTGTGTGAAGTGTTATCGAACGTGTGAAATGTTGAATGAAACGAAGAAAGAGTTGAAATCAACACAGAACAAGTTGGCGATTCAAGAGAAGAAGAATCTGGAAATGGAGAAAGAGAAAATGAAGAAAACGGAGAGAATTCTGGAAGAACAAGAGGAGAAAATAGCCAAATTACAAAAGGGTCTCGAAGCGAAAGACCAGGAAATCGAGGAAGCGAAGAAACGGAATCAGATTGAAATTGGGGAATTGAAGAAGAAAAACGAGCGAATTTTGGAGAAAAAGAATGGAGAATTTGAGGAAATGTATAGGGAATTCGGGATGCTTTTTAAGTGAGTAATCGCGCTCTACCGACATTTTTTCGATCGATTTTTCAGAAAACTCGGACATGGTATTGACAGGGAACAAGAGAATCAGAAGCTGAGAGAGGAGATTCTCAGGTTAAAAGGAGAGAATTTGAGGTCTGAAATTTCAATCGACTTTTTGAAAATTTTTCAGTTTTTTCTCGGAAAACTTGCGAAAATTCGCCCCAAAATTCGATTAAAAAGAAGGTTAGCTCGGCACAGTTCTTACAACTGCGCTCCACCGAAATTCCCATGAAAAATGTCTCTTTTTCTCTGATTCTCTCAATTTCGCACACAATTTTCTTCGGTTTCGGTAAAGCGCGGTTGTAGGAACCGCACCTGGCTAATTTTTTTTTTGAAGTTTCGAAACGATGGCCGAACTTTTTCACGACCTCCAAAATCTTCGGCCACCAACCTCAAAATTGAATTTTCAGCCAAAAAGAGGAGTTCGTCAATCAAAAAGAGTGTCTAAAACGTGAATTGGTTGAAATGAGACCGGAATTGGCGGATGCGAAACAAAAAATCGATAAATTGAACCAAGAGAATCGACGATACGAAGCGGAGATTCTGGAGAAAACCGGAGAGAATCAGAGGCTCAACGTGGAAAATATACGGTTGAGAAGTGAGAATGAGACGAAGGAGCGGATGATCCAGCAGTTGATGGATAGACTCGCGACGTCGGGGATTCAGAAGTTGGATTCTGAAGGCGTCACGACGTCACAGTATTCGGGAACTCCAGAATACGCTTCAGAAGGCGTGACGTCACCATCAGAATCTCCGAGTTCCCAGGAGGAAGAATCTTCTCAAATGACTCCAAACACTCCAGAATCCATCCCAGCTCCAGAATCTTTTCAGGAGAAAAGAATTCGGATTCCATGGTTCGCGGCGATTACTGGATCATGGGCGACGACTTCGGATTCTGGGTCTGCAATCGAAATGAGATCTGGTACTTCTCTAGAAACCACTCTCCTGAATCCAAACCAAAAACTCCATTCGATAAATCCAGAATCCGCGGATTCAGAATGCCCGATTTGTCTCGATGAAGTGGAGCCGAATAAGAAGAAAATCAACTGTAATCAATGCAAGAAACAGTTTCATTCTCATGTAATGATGAAAATGCGCTCTATTGATAACATTTCAAATTTTCAGTGCGCATCGACATGGCTTAGAGTGAAGAGCGAGTGCCCAGCGTGCCGTGGACGACTTCTGGACCCCAATGAGTTTCCGACGCTTTCATAATTTCTTTTAATGTTTCCCGTGTTTTTCTTGTTCTTTTCTGTTTTTATTTTGATTGTTGTTGTTGTTCACTTACTTTTTCGTTGTTTTTAGGCTAAAATTATTGATTTTTGAGTCGAATTTATAAAGGAGCAGCATTTATTACAGAAAAATCTTGGTTTTCAGACGATTTCAGCTTTTTTCGAGACTTATTCATCGAAAACAATTCAGAAAAAAACGGAAAATTTAATTACAGTAACCCTCGTAAATCCGCGTTAAAGGCGCACGCGCAAGTTTGGTTGATGGATTCCCGCCACGATCACAGGGATTTTGTGATTTTGCTATTAAAAAATAGAGTAACGTGTCGACTAGAGTGACGTGTCGATCGCTATGATCATCGATAGAGTCGACGATAATCGAGAAAATCATTTCGATTTGATCAAAATTTAGTTGAGTCGATGACCAGAAAAAAAATCGCGACTCGACGATAATGAAAAAGTCATGATAATCATCTCAAAATTATCGATGACTATCGACGATCATGATCACTCATGATTATCGATAATTTATCGACCGGCGATTATCGATAGTCAGTCGACGATTATCGATAATCGTCGATCGTCGCGGCGATCGGCGATTATCGACGATTATCGACGATTATGAGCAAAAATAAAACCCTCCGAAACAGTTTTAAATGGCTCAAACTAGTCCAAAATGGTGTTTTGGTAGACTTCTGAAGCCCCTCTATCAATTTAAACCAAGAAAAAAACAGTTTTAAAACAAATTTTTTTTTCATTTTTTTGAAAAATTCGAAAAAAAATTTTTTTCATTTTTCAAATTTTTTTTGATGAAATCAATAGAGGACTCTTACAAAACTATCAAAACACTATTTTTAACCAGTTTGAGCCATTTAAAACCGTTTCCGGAGGGTTTTATTATTGCTCATTATCGTCGATAATCGTCGATAATCGTCGATAATCGACGATTAATCGTCGATAATCGCCGATCGCCGCGACGATCGACGATTATCGATAATCGTCGACCGACTATCGATAATCGCCGGTCGATAAATTATCGATAATCATGAGTGATCATGATCGTCGATAGTCATCGATAATTTTGAGATGACAATCATGACTTTTTGATTATCGTCGAGTCTCGATTCATTTTCTGGTCATCGACTCAACTAAATTTTGATCAAATCGAAATGATTTTCTCGATTATCGTCGACTCTATCGATGATCATAGCGATCGACACGTCACTCTATTAAAAAATAGAAAATTTAAAAACTTTTATTGAAAAAATTGATAATTATAATGATTTCAAGCTATTTCACTCGAAAAATGTTTTTTACGCGTTAAAAAACCATTTAAGAAAACTCGAAAATCACCGCAGAAAAACAAAAAAATTAAAAATTTATTACAGTACTCCCCGTAAATCCACATTAAAGGCGCATGCCTCAATTTGTTGTCGGGTCTCGTCACGATTACACCTTTTTTGCAATTATTTTAAATTTTATCGCCTTCTATTCGTTTTTTTTTCCTCTGAAACGGTTTTTAAATTAATTTTTTTTCCAATTTTCAGACTAAAAATGTCAAATTTCACCCGTGTCGTCGCCCCGCCGTACCACTTCGATCATGACGGCGCTCCACTTCTCAGCTATCTCCTTGCTCAGGTTTTTCTGAAATTTTTTGGTTTTTTATTAAATTTTTAAATGATTTTCAGCATAGAAAGCGAGTTATTGAGTATGTTTCGACGGAACCGGAGCTGAACTACGATAAGAACTCAGAACTCGGACCGAGCGTCCAGCATATTCAGAATATTCTGGATAATACTGATTATATGCTGAGTAATCATTTTTTTCAAATTTTTCATTAAAAAATTCTAAATTTTTATTGATTTTTCATTCAGGAATGTACGGATCGGCCAGCGAACTATCGGAAAATCTGAAAATTTATCGAAGTTTTCTCGGAAATAGTGAATATTTTCCGAATGATACAATATCCTACTGTGTAAGTGGAAAAATACGTGGATTTTGGAGAAAACAGGAGGAAATTTCTAAATATTTGTTTTAAATCACATTCTTCGCTACATTTTGGAAGAAATTTCAAAAAATTTGTTTCAGAAATCGCATATATAGCTAAAATTATGATTTTAGATGGTTTTAAGGCGTTTTTTCGAAAAAATTTCAGTTTTTCACTAGAATTTTTGAAATTAGTTTGTAGATCACGTCTCTAGCTACATTTTGGTAGTAAAATCGGGAAATTTGATGCAAGAAATCGGTGAGAAATCGATTTTTTGTGAAAATTCACCATTTTTTATTCAAAAAGTCGATTTAAAGCGGATTTTTCCTATTTTCGCAAAGTTTTCAAAACGAATTTTTGTACTGAGATTGTAGATCACGTTTTCAGCTATATTTTAGTAGGAATTTTTCGAAATTTGGTTCAGAAATCGCTGAGATCTCGTTTTTAGCGCATTTCTTTTGATTTTGCGAGAATTTTTTCATTTTTTTGGTTTTTTTTGGTTTTCAGCTTGTAAATCTTATTTTCAGCTTTATTTTGGAAGTAAAATCCAAAAATTTGATGGAGAATTCACTGAGAAATCGATATTTGAAAAAATTTGCTGAAAAAGCTGGAAAATCGTTTTCTCAGTGATTTCTGATCCAAATTGATCGAAATTACTATCAAAATGTAGCTGAAAATGGGTTTTCTATCAGAAAATTCAGATTCAGAGTGTTTTTTTTTCAAAAAAAGTCAAAATCTCGAATTTTCCATTTCCAGACGACTCCAACCATCTATCGCAGTCTGAAAAACGAGGAATACATCTGCAAATCGGATCTCTTTCCATATCTCCAGAATTTGACTATTTTCACCCATAAAGAATTGGTAATTCGTTCAAAAAATCTGAAAAAATTAATTTTAAACCGAAAATTCCAGGCGGAAGACCTATTTCTCCCTTTCATCACAGTCTATTTGAAAGGGAAAGAGAAGGCGATGACAACGGAGGCGTCGATGGAATTCGTTCGATTCAAACCACAAGTTTTCGATGAAATCGAGAGAGAATTCAAGCGGAGAATGGAGATTTTTGAGAAAACTGTCAGTGGGCGGGGTTTCGAATGCTGAAAAATCGATTTTTCAAATAATTTTGAAGCGATTTCATATGTTTCTACAGGAAAAACAGAAAAAATAGCTCAAAATGCGATTTTCAGCCTGGAAAACGTCTAAAAGTGGTCCAATGACCGAATTTGGGTTTCTAGGCCACCGGTCTGGACAGTTCTTCTACCTACTATGTTACTACTATGATGGAAGAACTTTGAGACAGCTGGCCTAGAATTCCAAGTTCGGCCACGACACCCCTTTGCTAGGCCACGCCCATTTTCGCAATTTCGCCGCACGGTTTTCAAAGTCGTGGCCTAGGATCCGACAACTCGGCCATCGCGGTATCGCACCACGAAAATGACGTCACACAGACGTAAACGACTGCTACCGTAATATTTTGAGGCGGGAAATTTGAATTTTTCAATATTTTTGAAGCCATTTTCATACATTTCTACTAGAAAACAGAAAAAAAATCGGTCAAATCGCGATTTTTCAGCAGAAAAAAGACTCAAAAATGGTCTAATGGCCGAATTGTGGGTTTCTAGGCCACCGATCTCAAAGGGAAGAACTTTTGAGACCGCTGGCCTAGAAACGGAAAAAGTTCGGCCATGAGACTACTTTTCAGCGTTTTCCAGCCTGAAAATTCTCATTTTTGGTGTTTTTTGAGTGAAATAATAGCATTTCTATAGTTTTCAGCCCGGAAAACGCGGAGAAAAGTAGTCTCATGGCCGAACTTGTGTTTCTAGGCCACCGGTTTGGAATGTTCTTCCACCTTCTGTATGATGGAAGAACTTTGAGACTACCGGCCTAGAATTCCAAGTTTGGCCACGACACCCCTTTGCTAGGCCACGCCCATTTTCGCAATCAATTTCGCCGCACGGTTTTCACAGCATGTCGTGGCCTAGGATCCGATAACTCGGCCATCTTGGTATTCCACCACGAAAATGACGCCACACAGCTGGAAACGAGTGCTACCGTAATATTTTAGAGCGGGAAATTTGAATTGAATTTTATTTTTCAATGATTTTCAAGGGTTTTCATATTTTTTACTAAAATCGCTCGAAAATCGACGTAAATTCAAATTTCCCGCCTCAAAATATTACGGTATCACTCGTTTCCAGCTGTGTGACGTCATTTTCGTGGTGGGATACCAAGATGGCCGAGTTGGCGGATCCTAGGCCACGACTTTTAAAACCGTGCGGCGAAATTGCGAAAATGCTCGAAAAAAGCTCGAAAATGCTCTAAAAAGGGTTGAGTTGATGGCTGAACTTTTTCAGTTTGGATTTCTAGGCCACCGCTTGCGACCTAAGCTCGCTGGCATAGGAACCCAAACAGCAAAAGTTCGGCCATCAGAACTACCCATTTTTGAGCGATTTCGAGCTGAAAACTCTAGAAATTGACATCATTTAACTCAAGAATGAGAAAAACTTGAATTTTCAGCTTGGAAAACGCTGAAAATTGATTGTTTTTTGAGATTTTCAACAATTTTTTTCCAGTTGAACGACAGAACGCATCCGATGTCAACAATACTTACAGTCAACTACTCTCCCGATCAGATATTTGAAAAATTGAAAAAGTTGGTGCCTGGGGAATGGACGAAGTGTCAGGTGGAACGAGTCAAGGAGATAATTGGCCGGATTTATGAGAGAATTGAAGAAATGGAGAGAAAGAAGGTCTTGGATTGGCTCTATTTCAATTTAAAGAACTTGATGGAGACTTACGAATTCATTGTGAGGAAGTGGGCGGAGTTATTTGGGAAAAAGGTGAGTTACTGTATTCAGTGTGTAGATCACGTTTTCAGCTTCATTTTGGTGGTAATTTTGTGAAATTTGATGAGAAAATCACTGAGAAATCGATTCTGGAAAAAAATTTGGTAATGGAATTATGAATTTTCCAGTTTTTTGTAATTTTTTTCATTTGAAGAGGGGATATTTTGTTCTCATCTTGAAGACCACGTCTTCAGCTCTGTTTTGGTGAAAAATCCGTGAAATTTGATTCAGAATTCGCTGAGAAATCCTATTGTATGCAAGTGCGCCCCAGTGAGATTCGGAGGCGTGACCCATTTTCTCGTGGATTTTCTCTATTTTAGACGATTTTCAGTGCAAATTAGATGTATTCAGTGGGTAGATCACTGTTTTAGCTACATTTTGGTGGTAATTTTGTGAAATTTGATAAGGAAATCACTGAGAAATTGATTCTGGAATAATCTTGATGAAAATTCATGTGATAGCTATGTTTTCTCGAATTTTTCAATGTTTTCTCTATGAAAAATTTTGTTCCCAGGTTGTAGATTGCGTCTTTAGCTACATTTTGAGCAGTGTGCTCCACCGGTGAAGAAACCGGCGAAAACCCGGTTTTTTTTCACCGGTGAAAACTGTAATACTCACCGGTGACATTTTTCTCGGTTTTATAAAAACAAAAACCGGAGTCAAGTTTGGCAAAAACCGGTGTTCACCGGAATTCCCCCGGTTTTCAAAATCAAAAAAACCGGGTTTCCCCGGTTTTCATTTTCACCGGTGCCCGGTTTTCCCCGGGGAAAACCCCGGTTTTCACCGGTTTTCACCGGTTTTTTGATGACGCAAACACCACAATTTGAAAGAACAGGACAACAACCGGACTTTTCGAAACTGGATTAATTTTGTTTCTGCTACATTTGTCAAGGCCCGGCCCGGGCCGGCCCGTAAGCCCGGGAAATTGGCGCCAAAGTTCAAAATTCAAATTTTTTCGAATTTTTTCAAAATTTTTTTGATAATTTAGAATTAGAAAAAAATTCAAAAAAACAATAAAAATAGTCACATTTTCGACAAAAATTTGTAAAAAAATTCCGAAAAAATTCGGACATTTAGAAACAGGAAATTTCGCAACCGGACGTTTCGCAACATGAATTATTTAGTTTCGAAGTGTTATCCGGTTTGGAAATGTCCGGTTGCGAAACGTCCAGTTTTGAAATATTTGGTTGTGTGATGTTTCAAAAAACTCCGGTAAAAACCGGTGAAAACCGGTGAAAACCGGGGAAAACACCGGGGTTTTCACCGGTGTTTCCCCGGGGAAAACCCGGTGCTCACCGGTTTTCCCCGGTTTTTCCCCGGTGAAACACCGGTGATTTTCGGTGAAAACCGGTGAATATTTTCACCGGTTTTTTCATGAAAACCCGGTTATTGCTAGTTTTAAAATCCCGGTGGAGCGCACTGATTTTGAGGGTAATTTTGAAAAAAATGGTGCAGAAATTTGTAATTTTTTGTCTCGAAAACCATTTTTCCCAAAAATTTGAACATTTTCACTTACCAAGTAATGCAAGCGCGCTCTATTATGACAATATGAATATAAAGCTAGTTCTCAATATTGTATCCATATGAAACCGCGCCCCACTGCACACAACGATCCGAAAACTTCTTTTCCAGAAACCCACGAATGGTCCCAAAACGATTCGACTCTTTGAAGACGGCGATTATCGATTCGCAATCCTCTCTGAAGTCTGCACCGCCGCCAACATCCATTTTGTAGAACAAGGGAAATTCAGTTATGATCTACTTGATTTGGAACAGATTCGATCACTGATAAAAGAACAATTCAACACTTCCATCGAGTTCATTCGAATCCCAATCCGTCGTGCCAAACACAAAGCGGTCCCCATCAAAGCGCCGAACGGATTCGCTGTTTTGGCTGTCGATGCGCTATTCGATGTGCTCAGAAATTTCATTTTTGGGACGAAACTGTTCCAGAATGGTACGCGCGTTGAGGAGATCGTGACGACGTTGTTCACACAGCTCGAACGGGGATTTACGGCGAATTTGGTGGGTTTTAGAGGAGAAAACGTATGAAAACTACCAAAAAATGCGAATTTTCAGCCCGGAAAACGTCTAAAAGTGATCGTGGCCGAACTTTGGATTTCTAGGCCACCGGTCTGGAATGTTCTTCCACCTTTCTCCTTTGAGACTGCTGGCCTAGAATCCCAAGTTCGGCCACGACACCCCTTTACTAGGTCACGCCCATTTTCGCAATTTCGCCGCACGGTTTTCAAAGTCGTGGCCTAGAATCCGACAACTCGGCCATCACGGTATCCCACCACGGAAATGACGTACCACAGCTGAAACGAGTGCTACCGTAATATTTTAGAGCGGGAAATTTGAATTTTCATCGATTTTCAAGCGATTTTTTCGTATTTTCAATAAAAATATATGAAATCCCTTGAAAATTATCGAAAAATTCAAATTTTCGGGCCCAAAATAATACGGTAGCACTCGTTTCCAGCTGTGTGACGTCATTTTCGTGGTGGGATACCGTGATGGCCGAGTTGGCGGATTCTAGGCCACGACTTTGAAAACTGTGCGGCGAAATTGCGAAAATGGGCGTGGCCGAACTTGGGATTCTAGGCCCTGCAGTCTCAAAAGTTCTTCCATCATGCAGAAGGTGGAAGAACTTTCGAAAACGGTGGACTAGAAATCCAAAGTTCGGCCATGGCCACGAAATTCGCAAAAATTCGAAATTTTCAGCCCAAAAAATGAGTTTTTTCCAGAAAAATCCGTATCTAGTAAGATTAGAAGAATGCAACGGACTCATCGACAGTCTATCGGCTCAATTGGACTCTCTGAGAGAACAGAATTACCTTTGCAACACGAAAGATGTCCGAAATGCGAAGAAAGACGGATTCACGGTGGAGAATTTGAGGAACGAGTTGAGACATCTGAATCTTCTGGAAATGTTCCCAGAGATTCTGGATTATGCTGGAATTGTGTATGAATGGGTGGATAAGATGAAGAAAGAGCGAGTTCTGAGGACCAGTGACTTATTTGATGCGGTGGAGATGTGTCAGCTCATTTGTATTTTCAATAAGATACCATATGTAAGCAAGAAACGAGAAAAATCGATAATTTTCCAGAAAAGTCGATGAAAATCACAATTTTCAGTAGATTTTTGACGTTTTTAGACCTCCGAAGACATAATTACACACTTTTTGAAGTTTTTGAGCAATCGCGCTCCACTGGACTCGGCTCTAGATTTTGGCGCGAAATTCAAAATATTGAAATGATCGAAACGTTGACCTGCGATCATTTCAACTGAAAATTTTGAATTTCGCGCTAAAATTCCAGCTGAGTCCAGTGGGGCGCGATTGCAAGAACGGCTTTAAAAATTGCTAATTTCGACTTTTCAGGTCTGAAAACTTCAGAAATCCGTCAAAATGTTAAAAAAAAACTTTCTGAGCAATCGCGCTCCACTGGACTCGCCACATTTTTGGCGCGAAATTCAAATTTTTCAGTTGAAACTGGCTGTAAACCGACCAGGAGCGATTAAACTGCGTATCGAATGTGTAATGATGGCGCAGTGAATTGAATTCTAGCGAAAAAACATTCGATACGCAGTTTAATCGCTCCTGGTCGGTTTACAGCCAGTTTCAACTGAAAAATTTGAATTTCGCGCCAAAATATGAGCAGAGTCCAGTGGAGCGCGATTGCAAGAAACTTTTTAAAAACTTTGAATTTTAGACAAAAACTGTGGATTTTCATCGAAAAATGGTCAAAATTGGCGATTTTAATGGGAAAATATTGATTTTTCACTCATTTTTCACCTAGAAATCCCCCAAAACTATTTTTTCCAGCTCAAAAAATTCCTGCACTCTCAAAACGCTTGCGGCCGTGTGTTGACACTCAACTGCTATTCCTGTAAAGCATCCCCAACAGTGGCTACAGTACCCCCAACACCTACAGTACCCTCAGAGACCCCTTCAGAATCCCCGAATCCTCCTCCAGAAGTCGTTCAGGAGTTCCTGATGATAAAAAGGAAAAATCAGAAGATGGAGGTAGTTCCCTTGAATAAAGAGGCGAAAATGGAGAGGTTTTCGGAGATTTTGACGATTCTGAATGCGGTGTCGTCGGCCACGTCATCAGCACCGGCTTCTGTAAAACCTCCAGAATCCACCAAGAATCAGAAAGCGACGTCGCCAGTGGATTCCGAGCCTTCGAAGCTTCTGAATTCGAATAAATCGAATCAGAAGAAGGCTCCAGAATCCGCGAAGAATCAGAAGACGTCTTCAGAAGCTCCGCCCCCTCCTCCGGCTCCAAAAAAGGAGTCGTCGAACTGTGTGAAGTGTTATCGAACGTGTGAAATGTTGAATGAAACGAAGAAAGAGTTGAAATCAACACAGAACAAGTTGGCGATTCAAGAGAAGAAGAATCTGGAAATGGATAAAGAGAAAATGAAGAAAACGGAGAGAATTCTGGAAGAACAGGGGGAGAAAATTGAGGAATTACAGAAGGGTCTCGAAGCGAAAGACCTGGAAATCGAGGGATTACAGAAGGAAATTGAGAAAAAGGCTCTGGAAATGAAGCAGAAAAGAGTGGAGAACGAGAGGATGCTCGAGAGAAAGCTATTGGAAATTGAGGGAATGGCCAGGGAGATTTTCAATCTCAAGAAGTCAGTAATCGCGCTCTACCGAAACCGAAGAAAATAGTGTGCGAAATTGAGAGACTTAGACAACTGCGCCCCACCGCAAACGAGAGAGTATCGGCAAGAGAGACGCAGAGTTTTTTTTTCTCGCGTCGACAGAACTTTCACAGTTTTCGACCTGTTTTCGCTGTTTTTCATAGTTTTTTTAATGTAAATTATTATGAAAAACAGTGAAAATAGGCCAAAACTGTGAAAATCTGTGTCGGCGCGTGAAAAAAACTCTGCGTCTCTCTTGCCGACACTCTCTCGTTTGCGGTAGAGCGAGAGTTTTCGCAAACGCGCTCTATCGAAACCGAACCAAATTTTTTGAAAAATGCAGAAAGTTTCGGCGGAGCGCAGTTGCAATTATAGTTTTTTTTCTGGAAAAAACGAGAAAAAAAGAGAGATCGCAGATTTTTAGGCGAAAAACTGAAAATTTTCATTAAAAACAGCAGAAATGTGTTTTTTCGGTGAACAATCCCAAAAATTCCGACAAAAACCAGATTTTCAGGGTTTCATCTGCTTAAAATACACAAAATCACCGAAAAATTGGGTAAAACCTATGCCAAAATTCGAAATTTCGGAGTTTTTTGAAAATTTTCAGCCAAAAACAGTCTGAAAATGAGGTTTTCAACCTCAAAAATCGTGAGAAAATAGAAAAATTCTTAATATTTGTTGTTTTTTTGAAGAAAATCGACCAAAAAACACTTTTTTAAAAACAATTTAAAACCTAAAAAATGACGTTTTTGAGCCCAAAAACCTCCGAAAATCCTCATTTTTCTTCCAGAATCATCTCCAACTCCGTCGACATTTCTCACGAGAATCTGGAGTTGAAAAAGGAGATTTCGAGTCTAAAAACCACGAATTCCAGGTAAAAATCCCGGATTTTCTACCAAAAAAACCAATTTTTCACCTATTTCCAGCCAAAAACAGTCATTTCTCGCTGAAAAGTCGAAACTTTTGGAGCGAATGGGGATTCTGGAGACGGAGAATCACACGTTGAAAGCGCGCTCCAAGGAACTGGGCGGCGCCCGGATTCTGGAGCGTACACGTGAGAATCAGCGGATTCACGTGGGAATTCTGAAGCTAAAGACGGAAAATCGGACGAAGGAAAGGGTGATTCAACAGTTGATGGATAGGCTAGCGAATTCTGTTCCGATTGGGACGACGTCGGGGATTCAGAATCCGCATCCGCATCAGAATACGCATCAGAATCAGAATCCAGAAGACGTCACGACGACACCGTATCTACAGTATCCAGATTTCGAGCCACTACAGTACACGTCATCTGAAGCTGCTCCAGAACCATGGGATCCATATGCTCCAGAATATTTTCCTCCAGAAGCCGTCACGTCTTCAGAATCTCCATTTTTCTACGAAGAAGAAATTCATCATCATATCGTCACGTCGTCTCGAATGACTCCAGATGCTCCAGAATTCATCCCAGCCGCCTCCAGAAGCATCGCGACTCAATGGTTCCACTCGATCTCTTCTGAATCCGCCACGTCATCATCGTCAGGGGCTCCGAATCGAGAAAAATCGGAATCCGCGGATTCAGAATGCCCGATTTGTCTCGATGAAGTGGCGCCGAATGAGAAGAAAATCAATTGTCATCAATGCAAGAAACGGTTCCATTCACATGTAAATGCGCTCCATTGAGAATTTTATTTTTTTTCAACTTTTAACATTTTCAGTGCGCATCGACATGGCTCAGAGTGAAGAGCGAGTGCCCGGCGTGCCGTGGACGACTTCTGGATCCTAATGAGTTCCCGACGCTTTCTTGATTTGGTTGATTTAATGTTCACATTTTTTTTCATTGATTTCCTGTTTCTTGTTAAATTTTTAAGTTAAATTTATTTTTCTGAAGTTTGTAGTAAATTATTCGATTTTCAGCCAGTTTTCAGTTTTTTAAAGCTGAATTTCATAAACAAATCTTGTGAAAATGTTGAAAAACCGTCAAATCACTGATGAAATTTACAGAGAAAAAAAAATTAATTACAGTACCCGCGTAAATCGACACGAAAGACGCATGCTCTCATTTTGTCGTTAGGTCTCGACGCGATTACAGGAAATTTTCATTTTGGGACGATTTTGAGAATTCGAACCTTGTTTTTATAAATTTATTTCGTACGAAAAGTATGATTATTACAGAAAATTGAGATATTTAGAGCGTTTCTGACTGGCTGGAGGTAATAAGCGAATGTTCAGAGCGCCGAGGACAACTTATACAACCGCAAGGAGTTTTCTGATTCGAAATAATAGTAAGTAATTTTTTATAATTATTTTTCTGTCGAATTTTTCTCTAAAATTACCTTTTTTAAAACGAAAAACCATTTTTCTTTCCCCCATTCAAAAAATAAACTTTCCCTCCAAAATGTGTGAACATTTGCGCGTCACGGTGTTTGCGTACAATGTGCGCAATTTGACGAACAAAGCTGTCAATGAATTTTTTATTTTTTCCAATGCAATTTTCTTATCTTAAATCGATTTTTTTCCAATAAAAAAATGTATTAAAACGTTCAGAATCTCTCGAGCTACTCAAATTTCGCCAATTTGAACCATGGCGTCGTCAAATTCCAGTGAAAATGTAAGTTTTTTGGTGGCTAGTCAAAAAAATCAATTTTCTCAATAATTCCAGCCAGATATCAACGTGGCAGCTCGAGAACACATTCTTGCAATGCTCTCAGCTACCGGATATCATCGAGCACGAGTTGCGATTCTCAATGATTATGATAGAGTGAGAATAATAATAAAAATTTTTTTTTTAAACCAATTTTTTCAAAATTTCGTTTAGATGGTCGGTGGAATCGCATGGGCGATCACACGATTTGATGACGTGGCGGTGGCAGCGAATTTGCTTTACGAAGAGTCAAATGATCAGAATATTAAGCTAAGAACGTAAGTTTGTGTGGACATCCGGACTGATAGACACAGAAAATTGCAAATATTCATGAAAAACACGAATTTTCGTGTTAAAAACCAGATTTTCATGTGTTTAAACGAGTTTTGTCGACAAAATTCAAGAAAACTTGCGAAAACTTGGAAAAAAAACATGAAATCGATCTGAAATGAGACATCCGGACACACAGACACATGGACAGACGCAAGGCTTCAAATATATACATTTTGGCCAAATTTTTTGAATTTTTAAAGAATTTTCAACATTAAATATCCAATTTCTTAATGTATAACTAGAATTTCTCGAAAAAAAATCAAATTTCGCTGGCAAGGTCACAGAAAACTAATTTTCCCTCCGAAAAATTGAAAAACCGTGGTTTTTTGGTACTTTTTGACGGAAATACCAAGAAAAAGCCGTTTTTAGCCAAAAAATGCTGAAAATAATGATTTTGAGTTGTAAAAATCTGGAAATTTCGAAAAATCCTCAGAGAATCGACCATAAATTTCCGAGTTTTTCGAAATTTTTTTCAACTGAAATAGTGGATTCTCGGGTATTTGAAGCCTGAACATATTATCAATCCACTTCTTTTACAAGTGCGCCCCACTGCAAACGAGAGAGTATCGGCAAGAGAGACGCAGAGTTTTTCTCTTTTTTTTCTCGTGTCGACTCAGATTTTCACCGTTTTTGAGCTATGTTCGCTGTTTTTTGAGTTTTTTAAATGAAAAACAGCGAAAATAGCTCAAAAACTGTGAAAACTCTGTGTCTCTCTCCCCGGTACTCTCTCGTTTGCGGTGGAGCGCAGTTGTAAAAGAAGTGGGCTGGTAATAGGCTTAAAAATGCGTTTTTTTTCGAAAAAATTGGCAAAAAAATGCACGTTTTTATTTTTGCAGTGAGAAAATTGTAGTTTTTTTGTAATGTTTGACTGAAAAAACCAAGAAAAAAGGTGTTTTTAGTCACGAAATACTGAAAATGATGATTTTTAGCTGTAAAAAACTGGACATTTCGAAAAACTACTCGAGATTCGGTATTTTCAGTTATTTAAAACTTGAAAAATGAGCATAAACAATGCACTATTAGCTTGTCACAGTTTTTACAACAGCGCTCTATCGAAATGCCCTTGAAAAATGTCTCTTTCTCTCTGCGTCTCTCAATTTCGCACGCTATTTTCTTCGGTTTCGGTAGAGCGCGGTTGTAAGAAGTGTGTCGTGCTAATATTTTCGAAAAAATCAGCACAAAATCTCGGTTTTTGCTGTAAAAGGACTTTTTGCAGTGAGCAAAGTGAGAAGATAATCGAAGCGCCCACCGCCGTCGGTTGTCCCCATCAGATATCCGACATCGGGACACACAGACACACATACATACATTTTGACAAAAATTTTGAATTTTTCATTCAAAAGTTCAAATTCTTGATGCATAACTAGCTGTTGGTTGAATTCTGAAGTATAGTCAGAAGTGCGGTTTTTAGCGACGAAAAATTGAAAAAATCAGTGATTTTTTAATACATTTTGACGGAAAAAACCTGGAAAACTCGAAAAAATGAGCTGAAAATAGATTTTTTGAGTGAAAAATCTAGAAAAAGTCGGTTTTCAGTCAAGAAATGCTGAAAACAATGATTTTGAGCTTCAATTTTCCGGATTTTTTCGAAAAATGTTGAGCAAAAAAGTGCATTTTCAGTTTTTTAAACCCTAAAATGAGCTTTAAAATGCACTTTTTTCGACAAAATAGGCACAAATTCCCGGTTTTTGCTGCAAAAAGACTTTTTACAGTGAGCAAAGTGAGAAGATAATCGAAGCGCTCACCGCCGTCGGTTGTCCCCATCAAATCTCCGCCCATCAGTTATTCGGTCTCGACTATCCGTCGATCAAGAACGTTCTTCAATGGCTCCTCCGAAAAGTGGTGACTCAGAGTTGTCAGGAACGACAACAGAACAAATTCCGCGAGTGGTTCTCAATGAATCATCATAAACAGAAAGGCAACGAGGAGAAGACGTTGAAGACGTTCAGAGAGGGATTGAAGGCGTCGAGACGGTTGAATACGACACGGAATATGAAACGATTCGATCCGGCGATTATGTTTGATTTGACGTTGGACGCCAAGTGTACACTGGCGGAATACACGATTTATAGAAGGACTGGCGAGAGGTTTTATCCGGATGAACAGATGAGGGAGTGGATTGATGAGAAGATTAGGAATGAAGAGGGAGCTGGGGAGAATTTACAGGTAATGGGGACATCTGGACACATAGATAGACAGACAGACACAGGAAAATCGAGGAAAACTGAAGAGATCCAGGACATCTAGACAGCCATACTTGCAAAATATCGGCCCGGCCCGATATGTAGAAAGAGCGGAAGAAATGCATTTTTTGGTAGTTTTTGTGATAAAAATGTCAGAAATTGGGGTTTTGAGTCAATGTTGAAGAGGTAGAGTCATCTCTGGAATTGAGAGAAATTTGGAGCGGCTGGGGTGCCTTTGACGCGTTTTTGGAAAAAGTTTTCATCAAATCGCATTTTTCTCGAGAAAAACTGTCAATTTTAGCAGTTTTCGACTATGAACTCAATTCTGGCGCGCCTCTGACGCGTTTTTAGAAGGTAAGTGTAGTTTTTGACCTAAAATTCGCATTAAAAACCCATTTTTGATCGAAAACTTGCATTTTTGAGTAGATTTTGCAGAAAAAATACGGAATTTGAACAATTTTGAGCTGAAAATTTCAGTTGGCTGGAAAATGATTCAAAAAATAAAGTCTGGGGTGTCTTTGGCGCGTTTTTAGGCATTTTCGACCGGAAAATGCATTTTTGGTAGTTTTTTGCGAAAAAATCGAAAAAAAAAATTCAAATTTTTGTACTGTAACCCGGGCCAGGACGGGCCGACCGGGCCGGCCCGGCCCGTTGCAGGTATGTAGACAGCGAGATCTCAGAATTCGAAAACCGTTCCGTATGATTCACGGACATCCGGACAGACAGATTGACAGACAGACAGACACAAGTACTGTGCACAGTGCATTGAGAGGGCCGCCTCCGGTGGATGACAAAAATGCATGAAAATAACGAATTTTTGTGGGTTTCGTTCGTGAAATTCAAGAAATTTTGCAAAAATTCGGAAAAAAAAGCAAAAAAAACATAAAATGAGACATCCTGACATCTAGACACACATCAGGAAGTCGAGAAATTCATTATTCTGACCATCCGGACACCTGGACACACAAATACACATTATAGATGTGTTTTAGGCAGAAAATCATCGCATTTTTGTTAAAAACAGCTAAAAACAGCTGAAAATATAGCTAAAATCAGAAATTTGTCCAAAAATAAGTTTTCCGCCCTTTCCAGGAGTCGTCCGCGAAACGATTCGTCCAATCAAGTACCGCCCGTCAACTAATGGAACAGGCGGTCCATGTGACGTACAAAAACGAGGGTCCAATGCATTCAGCACTCCGTTTGAGTATGGCCAAGACACTCGACTCATTCCAAATCCCTCAACATCTCGAAATTCTCGAAAATCGAATTGTCGACGAGGCAGCGGAATTCCAGAGGACACAAATCGAGCACGAGCAACTCTATCAGAAATATTCGACCGTGCTCAACTTTTCCGATGAAAACGAGAAGATGTACGTCGTCTTCTTTCATTCGCTAATTAAAACGTGCGGCAAAGTTGCGGAAAAGTGGGCGGAGCCTATCGAGATACTTAGTTTTTCGGTTTTTAGCGATTTTTGATGGAGTGGGCGTGGCCTGAAAGTGGGAGGAGCTTAGAATTCACAAAATCTTTATACTTTGGCTCCGCCCACTTTTCAGCCACTCCTATTTTTGACTGTTCGGGACAAGTTTTCCGTTTTTTTTTCCCGAAAAGTTCGAAATATTCGTATTTTTGAAAAAGTAGGCGTGGCTTCAAAGTGGGCGGAGTGTTAAGTTTCTGAATTATGAAAACAAATAGGCTCCGCCCACTTTTAGGTCATTTTCAGTCTTTCCCAAAAAGTTCGAAAGTTCTATATTTTCGGAAAATAGGCGTGGCTTCAAAGTGGGTGGAGTTTCATGCTTTGAAAATCATTGTAGGCTCCGCCCACTTCCAGACTACGTCCAGTTTTACATTTCTGATAAATTTCAAATATTCGTTTTTCCGGAAATAGGCTCCGCCCACTTTCAAATTTCTGACAAATTTTCAAAAATCCGTTTTTTTTTCGAAAAATGAGACCAGTTTTTCTTATTTTTTGGAGGAGAGAAGGGCTAAGGGGCGGAGCTTATAATGATATCATTCTCAACTTGTGAAATTACAGCTCGACACGTAGCATGCTGGATATCCTGCGTCTATTCCAAGAGACACAATACCGTGCTGTCGAAATGCGTAATTGGGTGGTGAGAGACCATCAATTGTGTCTACAAGAAGAGGAACGCCTCCGTTTGAATATGGATGAAAATGAGAAAGTTCAGAAATATTGTGCCTTTAAGAGAGAGGTGATGGAGCAGTACGCCGCGAAGACACTTCTCGTCGCCGAGACTCTTCGAGAAGTGCTCACATTGCAGTTCCGGCTGGATAGAATCATGAAAAGTGTGCTGACGGCGCACCAGACGAGACGAAATATGGAACAGATTCAGAATTCTGCCCAGTTGACGCAAGAGGCGAAGAAGGCGGTCATCGATTATAATGTGACTGTGGATATTATGAAGTTTAATACGAGAATTTCGGATTTCGCAAACGAGGTGGAGAGGAGTATGAAGATTGAGTGAGTTTGGGACGTTTCAGAACCGATTTCCGGTTTCAAAACGTCCAAAAAATCGGTTGTTTTTGGGACATCCGGACTTACAGTAGCACAGACAGACAGAATTATATTTGTTTTTGAAATGGGTATAGAAATAAGAGTCCTCGGCACAGCTCTTACAACTGCGCTCTACCGAAATTCCCTCAAAAAGTGTCCCTTTTTCTCTGAGTCTCTCACTTTCGCACACTATTTTCTTTGGTATCGGTAGAGCGCGGTTGCAAGAAGCTTGCCGTGCAAATACGAAATTTTCGAACTTTTTCTGAAAATTAGTCAAAATCCTGTGCACATTCGTTTTTTTAAATCGAAGTTGGAAAAAAAATTGTTTTGAAAAAAGTTCAAAATATTCAAGTTTTCCATTTTTTACTGCAAACCCAGGCCGGCCGACCATAGGGCCCGGTGGCCTAGCTTCTCAAGTTCGGCCAGCAAAAACTGACAATTTTTGAGCGTTTTTCGAGCTGAAAATTCCTTAGATTCCTGCAAAAATGGGCGTGGCCTAACTAAGCCACGCCCATTTTCGCAATTTCATCGCACGGTTTTCAAAGTTACGGCTTTATTACAATTGAAATCTGTATAAAAATAAGTAGTCGTGGCCTAGAATCCGACTACTCGGCCATCGTGATATTTTACAACTGAAATGAGTGTTACCGTAAGATTTTGAAGCGTGAAATTTGAGTTTTTTCGATTTTCAAGCGGTTTTGTTCAGTTTTTCTGGAAAAAACTGAGTGAAACTATTTGAAATCGCCTGAAAATCATTGAAAAATTCAATAAAATTCGAATTTCCTATCCAAAATATTACGGTAACACTCGTTTCCAGCTGTGTGACGTCATTTTCGTGATGCGATGACCGAGTTGTCGGATCCTAGGCCACCGCTTCTTGTTTTTTACTGATTTCAATTAAAATAAACAGTAACTTTGAAAACCGTGAGGCGAAATTGCGAAAATGGGCGTGGCTTAGTTAGGCCACGCCCATTTTTGCAGTTTTTCTGGAATTTCAGCCCGAAAAATGCTCAAAAGTTGTCAGTGCTAGATGGCCGAATTTGGGAGTCTAGGCCACCGGGCGCTCTGGATAGGAACTAAGTCCTTGACTAATTTTTAAAGAAAATATCAAAAAATTTCGTATTTTTTTGTGAAAAACCCCGTATTCCTTCTAAAAACCCCCAAATTTCCAGACCATCCACGCAAGAATATCGTGACGCATTCGTCTCCTACATGAACGACGTCCGTATCCAACTGGCCGAATATCACTGGAAAGCAAAGATCACTCAGGACAAATCGATCGCCGAAAAGGAGGCGTTGGCTCAGTTACGAGTGGCGATTCGAGCGAAAGAGCGTGAAGTGTCGTTCACTTCGTTCGAGTTGAAGAAGGTGCTCGCAGTGAATGCGGTACTTCAGAAGGCGTGCACTCAGTTGTTGGATCTCGAGGAGAAATCGCCGGCCTATCAGCGTGCGGTGGCGAGAAAGGCGGCGGAGATGGGGGAAAACTTGAAATAAATGTGTTTTTTGATGATTTTTAATATAAAAATGCCCATTTTTCTTGTAAAATAACCCTTTTTCCGCGAATTTTCGACGATTTTCCACCCCGTTTTGTCATTAAAAGCTAAAATTCATTTATTTGATGATTTTTTTTTCTAAAATTGTCTATTTTTTCATCCTTACTTGGTCCCAAGCTGAAATTTCCTCCATTTTTAAGTCGATTTTGCTCAAATCCCTGAGTTTTCCATAATTTCCTATGTAGAATGATCCGTTTCTCGTGTGAAACGCCCAATTTTGCCCGGATTTCCTGATTTTTCACCGTTGTTCTGTCATTGAAAACCAAAATTTTGATAATTTAATGATTGTTACTCTAAAATTGCCTATCTTTTCATGTAATTCTAATGGATTTTCAGATTTTTCGATTGTATTTGAACCCTAGTTTTCCCGTTTTTCCAATTTGAAATATTTTTTGCTCAAATCCAATAATTTTCTATAATTTCATGTAAAATGATCCGTTTCTTGTGTTAAATCACCAATTTCGCCCAGATTTCCTCATTTTTTCATGTAAAATACCCCGATTTTCCGATTTTATTTGTAGTATCGTCCCCTTCTTCCACCATTTCCAAATTCGGTCATTATATCCAAGATTCTTTAGAACTGTAGTCAGTTTGAGCCCGATTTACCCGGCTTTTTCATGTAGATCACACTCTATTCGCATATTCAGTTCGTTCGAGTTGAAGAAGGTGCTCGCAGTGAATGCGGTACTTCAGAAGGCGTGCACTCAGTTGTTAGATCTCGAGGAGAAATCGCCGGCCTATCAGCGTGCGGTGACGAAAAAGGCGGCGGAGATGGAGAAATCTTGAATCTTTTTTGGTTGTTTAAAAAAGATTTTGATGTATTTTTACCCTAAAATTGCTCATTTTTCATGTAAAATAACCTTTGGCCCGTTGTTCTGTCATTGAAAACCAAAATGTTGATAATTCAATTATTGTTACTCTAAAATTGCCTATCTTTTCATGTAGAATATCATTATAAGCTGAAATTTCAATATTTTTCATGTAGAATTACTCATTTCTCATGGATTTTCAGATTTTTCGATTGTAATTTGAATCCTAAGTCCCCCGAGCTGAAATTGCTTCCGTTTTGTCCCCCTGCTTCTCACTTTTTTTTTATAATTTGGTCATTAAACAGTGTTTTTCCATTTGTAGTCAGTTTGACCCACGATTTTTTCCAGTTTTTCAGATTCCAATAAAAAATTCCCCCATTTTTCATGTATAATGTCCCCAAATTTCCCAGATTTCTAGATTTCTATTGCCGCTTGCCATGTTATTTTCTTAAATTGACATGTGATTTGAATTGTCTTCTTCTTTTTATTAATTTTTGTCAAAAAATTATATAAATTCTCCTCATTTCCTCCTTACCCCTAGAGGTACAAAGTACTCCAGACTAATAAATCACCGTCTCATTTTTCCTGTTTAGACATTTCAGCTGCCCCCAATTCACCCATTCCTAACTAGCAAATTTTCTGAATTCCTCTGTAATAGTTGTCTCAATTTTCAATGATTTTGATCCCAAAAACTTGCGAGAATACACTTTAGTTCTTATACCCAAACATCATGTCGATGACTAATTGATATCAGATTTTTTTTCACCTTGTCATTTAGAATTCATAATTAAGTGGAATGGGAGCAGAGTACATATTTATTTTTCAAAAAATAATTATAAAAAAGTAAAATCTTTATTCACAGCTCCCAGATATCATAGCAGTGCGACGCGTAAGGTTGCGGAAACGCGCTCCATCGCACAACAATTGGCACTGTGCCAAAAATGAGTTCCCAAGAATTTTTACGTTTATTTGTGGTACTTTTCGATATAAACCGCGACGCGCACGCAACGCGACTCGAAAAAATTCAAATCTGTATGTGAGGAGTGAGTAAATGCGCTCTAGTGGTGAGCTGACGGCGCTCAATTTAAATTTTTTGTGAAAAAAGCAGGTTTTTGGCTTGAAAATGGCGCATTTCTGCTTAAAATCGATTGCAAATCACATTTTCAAGTTATATATGCAACATTTTTGCTTAAAATGAGCCAAAATCTCGGTTTTTTTCATTTTCACGCATTCTAAACGGATTTTTTCTTAAAATTGACTGAAAATCACATTATCAATCAATGTTTTAAAATTCACCACTTAAAAATGATGTTCTAAGCGGGATTCTATTACCTATCGTTTTTGGAATTTTTCGACAAGTGATATTAGCACGGCACGCTTCTCACAACCGCGCTCTACCGAAACTGAAGAAAACACTGTGCGAAATCGAGAGACTCAGAGAAAAAAGGGATTTTTCAAAAGGATTTCGGTGGAGCGCAGTTGTTAGAACTGTACCGAGCGAATATAGTTTTGTCACCTTTTTTGAGAACCGATTTGAACTGGGATCCTCTGGTCTCAGAGGAGTCAGTTTTGGTACGTGTCTTACGGTACAAAAAGTTACGGTATCGAAAATGTGTGGACTCCTTGTAAAAGTCACAAAATAAGATTCGGGGCAAGGGTGGAGCACAGCACCCTGCACAAGGAATGCGCAACACTGAAAAGCTGTTACAGCGAAAATGAAGGCGCATTTGGCGTGCGTGTCTGCGTCTCTCCTTTTTGTGTAATCTCTCGCTTATTCAACCAGTACGTCCACTTATTCTGAGAATTTGAGAATTTCGTGACTTTTTCCGGCTCAGGGACATATCAGAAACATAATTTGAACAAAAAAAACTCATTTTTGTCAAAAAAATATTTTCATATTTTTTGACCGATTTCTCAAGTTTTGACGAAAAGTTTTCATTTTTTCTATTAGATATCTTGCTAATCAAGCTTGAAAAAAAGTTTTTCAACAGAAAATCTGAAATTCATTTTCGAAAAACTAGTTTTTGGAGGTTCGAAAAAGGTGCCTTCAGGAAAACGAGCTGATCTCAGTGAATACGCAATGTTCCGCGATGAATTTTATATATTTTCGTAGATAAAGACATTCTCCACAATCTGATGGTGTTCTAACTTCACTGAAAATTGTTTACGCATTCCTCGTGCAGGGTGCTGTGTGGAGCGGAATTCCGTCTTCCGTTTTTTGACACTTTCTTCCTTCTTCCTTTCGCCTTCCGTTTTCCGCTTTCCGCCATTTCTCTAAAACTGCATTCCGCTCAATTCTGTCGGTGACCTTCCCTAGTAAGCGTAAATGTCTTGAATGCCAATTGTCTCGAATTTTACACTGTCTGGTCTCAATTCGTCCATAAAATGTGACTTGTGCCCAAGTCACATACTCCATCTCTTTCTGATTGTACATTTGATTTCTCTTCCAATTAAGCCGGTCCCCCCTGGGAAATCTTCTAATTGTTTTTGTGGAAAGGTTATATCGCTTTTAATCCCTTCATATCTCTCTCTCTCGAAAATTCTCGAAAATTCCCAAAAAGATTCTGAATCCTCACGTCTTCAATTTCCCCTCTTAATGACGTCTTCCCTTAGAAACATCTGCCCCTCTACATATAAACACAACTACTAAATTAGGCCACGCCCCTTTTAGTTGAAATTTCGAAATTATAATTGAAGGTTGTCCTGGGGAGAAGAGGGAGGGGATGATAATTGATGGCTTCACCAAGTTTTCGAGAATTTTCTTTTTTCTTCTTTTTCACGAATTCTTCATTTATCATGCTTTATTTCGACGAGTTCTCACAGAAAATTTGAAAAAATTGTCTCTAGAGCGCGTTTACTTACTACACTCAGCATGTGTACGCAATTTGTCGTTAAATCCAATGCATCATATCTCACGACAAAATGCACAGAAGCAGAGCTAGTACTAAGATTTTGAAAAAAGTACGCAACTTGTCGTAAAATTCGGTGCACCATATCTCACGACAAAATGCACAGAAACACAGCTAGTACTAAGATTTCGAAAAAGTACGCAATTTTTCGTAAAATCCGATGCACCACATTTCACGACAAAATGCACAGAATTGGTGAAAAATTGGAGTTTTTTTGAAAAAAGTACGCAATTTGTCGTAAGATCCAATGCATTATATTTCACGCAAAAAATGCACATAATCTGATCCACCAGTAAAATTTCAAAAAAGTACGTAATTTTTCGTAAAATCCGATGCACCATATCTTACGACAATATGCACAGAACCACAGCTAGTACTAATATTTTGAAAAAGTACGCAATTTATCATAGAATCCAATGCACCATATCTGACTACAAATTGCAGACAATTAGGTGAAAAATTGAGTTTTTTTGGAAATGTTCGTAATTTATCCTGAAAACACTTTAATTTACGACAAAACGCACAGAAACACAGACAGTACTAAGATTTTGAAAAAGTACGTAATTTGTCGTAAGATCCGATGCACCACATCTTACGACAAAATGCAGACAAATTGATGAAAAATGGACGTTTTTTTTAAATAAATGTACGCAATTTTTCGTGAAAGTACCATAATTTACGACAGAATGCACAGAAACACAGCTAGTACCAAGATTCTAAAAAAGTACGCAATTTTTCGTAAAATCCGATGCACCATAATTTACGACAAAGTGCACAGAATTTTAAAAATTGGAGAAAAATTGGAGTTTCTTCGAAAAGAAAGTACGCGATTTGTCGTAAAATCCGATGCACCATATCTTACGACAGAATGCAGAAAAATTGAAATATTGGACATTTTTGAAAAATGTACGCAAATTGTCGTAAAATCCGATGCATCATATCTCACGACAAAATGCACAAAAGCGTGGCCTAACTCCATTCCCGCTGGCCTAGAATCTAGAATCCCAAATTCCTTGGTCCCCAATTTCCTAAAAACGTCGTGTAAAAATCTCACATGACACTCCCTTCTGATTATTTTTTCATCTGCTGCCGTCATTCTCAATTCTTTTTTTTTCTTCGAAGATACATAGAATCGGAGACTACATTTTTTTTTTTTGAAGATTCCAGGTTTTTTTTGTTTTTCCGGGTTAGAAAGGGTCAGAAGATGAGAAATAGGATATAGCGAAAAGTGGGCGGGGCTTAGATCTGGAAGTAGTTGGATTTCTAGGCCGCCGGTTTTCCTGAATGCAAAGTTTAAGTACGTCATACCCGAACGGGTTTTCAGAGAAAAGAGTGAGAATAGGAAAATGGGAAAATTGAATTGAACTCTATTTTATGTTATTTTTTGCGTTTTGCTCATGTTTTGATTCTTTGATTATAATGTAAGTAGGATATGTTTGTAGTTTGATTATATTATGAGAATTTTAGGGCGATTTTGAAAATTCGCCTGTTTTCGAATGTTTTCAAAATGATAGAGATGAGACCCGTCACTATTAAAAACGCTTTCCACCTATCCGCCATCTTTAGATATTTCCTCCTTTCGCCTAGATGACAACAGCTTGAAAAATGTGTTCGCCTACTCGAATTTACATTTTTCTGGGTTTTTTTCAACTAAAAAGGCCAGAATCGTCTTCAAAAAAAGAATTTTTGTTCCGCGTTCCGCTTTCCGCCATTTCCGCATTCTACTCAACTCTGTCGGTGACCTTCCCTAGTAAGCGTAAATGTCTTGGTTGCCAATTATCTTGCGAGGGAAGTCTTTGGAGGCGCCGTTTTCAAACGACCTATAAATTGATGATAAATGTTTCGGCTATTCTTTTCTTGTGCTGTTGTGCGTTCATTATGAATACCTATAAATTTGGTTATAGGTACTTTCGACTACGGGGAGTCCATTTCTACAGTCAAAACCTGCTAAATGTCTCAGCGAGCCGAGTTGTGAGCTCTCAAACTTTTCATATGGTTAGGCCTGTTCACATGGAATTCCAATTCGACCGCATAAACGCCACCGCGCGATTCCATTTGTGTTCCCCAGCGGTCTACCTGTGTTCGTACGTCCCAAAAAAAAAAGAGAATATCTTGCGTATACCACTCGTCGATTTGGAATTCCATGTGAACCGACTTATCCATATGAAAAGTTTGAGAGCTCATAACTTTGCTCGAAGAAACATTTAGCAGGTTTTGACGGCAGAAATGGACTCCTCGTGGTCGAAAAGACCTTTGACCAAGTTTATGGATCGTTTGAAAGCCGTGTCTTCAAAGACTTCCCTTGTTAGTTGTACACTGCACACTGTCTCAACTCGTCCATAAAATGTGACCTGTGCCCAAGTCACATACTCCATCTCTCTCTGATTGTACACTTGATTCCTATTCCAATTAAGCCGGTCCCCTCGGGAGAAGTCACCGCTTCTAATTGTTATTCACATGGAAAGGTTATA
Organism: Caenorhabditis latens; assembly: GCA_002259235.3. NCBI lineage: Eukaryota > Metazoa > Nematoda > Chromadorea > Rhabditida > Rhabditidae > Caenorhabditis > Caenorhabditis latens. Next base: position 1,865,923 of record CM056093.1, read on the forward strand.
TCGCTTTTAATCCCTTTATATTTCTCTCTCAAAATTCTCAAAAATTCCCGAAAAGATTCAGAATCCTCACGTCTTTAGTGACCACCATCTCATTTTCAAAAGAGCTGAAAACTCAAAAAATAAATTTGTCTCAAACTTCACCGAAGATCGCCGGTGAATTTGGGCATTTTGGTGGAAAAATCGTAAAAAATTAGCGTTGCCGCTTAGAAATTCGACTTCGGTCGTATGTTCATTTGCTCATTTCCGTGAGTTCATTTTCATATCAAAGGAATTTTCCAAATCGATTGTGCATTTCCGCTCAAAATTTCAGCAAACTTCTTGTGAGTCACCTACCAAAATTGTTCAACAATCTTTTCCCTTCAAAACCTGACTAACACAACCTTCTCAAGAGATAATTGTCCTAGAAAGGTTATCCAGACATATGTACATTTCGAAATATTTTGAAACATCAATATCCTTTTTTCACATAATTGCCATAACATGAGATCGCTTTTTAAAAAAATTTTTTTTGCTATTTTCAATATTCTCGTGGCCTAGAAAACTCCCAACATTTCCTCTTCCAGCATCCCAACAATGCCACCACCAATCGAGCGCGAAGAATCCTCCGGCGACACCATGAACTCCTCAAATGCAGAAACGAGTACGAGCAGTGCGGACAACGGAACCCTCGAGACAACGTCGGACTCGAATCGACCGGTAAGTCCATAGAGACTCTATAAATACTTCTTCCAATTGACGCCATCTAGTACTACTAAATTATTCAAAATTCTTCATAAAAAAGTTCCCTCAATTGACGTCTTTCCACCAGATTTTTCACCTGCTTCTCTTTTTTTCGTTTATTTTGAAATCTCTTGATTCTTGTTGTTATCATGCTATTTCTGGATCCTGATTCTGACGAGGCTGGGGTGCCTGAGGCGCGGCCAGGTAGAAAGATAAGAACAGACTGGGGCGCCTTTGACGCAATTGTTAACGGAAAATGCATGGGAAGAGTATTGATATTGTTAAGGCTTTACTACACCGGCCAGAAAGAAAGACAAGAACAGTCTGGGGCGCCTGTGGCGTGGGTTTCGAATGGAATTGTGCGAACCTGATAGGCACTGCGAGAATTGACAAACTGATGCGCCTTTGACGCGATTTCTGATCAAAAATGTACAAAAGTGCATGAGGGTCAACAGTATCGGCCAGGCAAGGCTGTCCGACCGTCGTCAGATTTTCATTTTTCAATAGACCGCCTGGATTTTCTCGCAGTGGTCCACCTAAACTGAAAATATTTTTAGACCTGTATAACCCCTGCCACAAAGTAGTATCTGAAAAACTGCTAGGATTTTCAGAATAAGCACATTTCTAGCTTTCTGTGTTGTTGCTTTGACCGGAATGCCAGGTTCCTCTTGGGCTCATTTTCTTCGATCTCTAGAGGCGTTCTGCAAAATTTGAAAACTGATTTGAAATCCTGAGATCTAGAACAATCCAACTATGCAGGTCTTATTTTGAAAGCCTGAAATAAGCCCGGCTTATTCCCTAGCAATTGGATTTCCCCTAACAATTTTGATATTTCCTGGTCTTCTTTATGTTACTCACCCTCCACCACCACATGCTCAAGTTGAACCCTATAACTACCCCAAACTTTTGCGTTTCATGTAAATGCTTTTCAGTTTCGTGTTGAAAACATTTTTCAATGTGGTAAAGTTCATCATTAAAAAGAAGAAACAGGTTTGGACGTTTGGACATGTTTGCAGAGAATAAGAATGGAAATGAGAGTAAAGTCAGAAGGAGATTATCTGAAGGTTTTGTGAGAAGGTTAATGAACATGACAAGGAAGGCAAGGTGTACTTTCAGATAGTACTACATAGAATTGGAGTCAGAGTCAGCAGAGCAGAGATTCAGATTCCATAACTCCCGAATAAAAACCACCTGGGTCAGAACTATCCAAATTAGAACTGACCTGAATCAGAACTGACGGAGAGATAAGGAATCGTCAATTTGAAGCAGGCAGACCTCAATATCGTAGTTCAATCAGTTCTAAAACGGGCGGTTCTTATTCGGGTTTTGATACGGAGCACATTTGATGCTGATCAGAGTTTAGCGGATTTTCACCTTCCGCGATTTTAAGGTTTTTTCTTCGACAAGGTCACGTCTTCTCAGGAATGTCAGGTCTTACTAGGGAAGGTCCTCGAGTCAGTCAGGAGGTACGGGTCGTAACCTATATTATTGGAAAGCTAAGAAAACGCTGATTCCAAATATATATTCAGTTTTTGCCCTTGACGTCTGGTATTCGAGAAAATCGAGGTCGAAGTTTGAACCTGTGTTAAGTCATTACCTTTCTGACGTGGAAAACATAGGCTGGATTCACAGTACCCAAAGCCATAACTGTCCTCGATTCTATAGTCTTTTCAGATTTTTTGACGCTATCTAGTCCTTACTAGCCTCCATGAGCCCGTCACACCCGTCTCAGACACCCTAATTACTGTCTATGATGTCATCCACTGTGATCTACGTCCGAAAAATCAGTTCCGCTTTCTAAGAATCTGTTTTGAAGACATATATAATGATATCATAGGTGAGCCTCCCTGGGGAGCAGCTAATTAGAGGAGATTTGTTGACTGATGTCAGATGAATGATTCACTTTTCTAATTCATATAGATTTAAGGCAGTTTGATTGAGCGCAGTTACAAACATAGATTCTGTTCCAGTGAAGTCACGTTTGCACTTCTGACTTTTATCCTCCCTTGCGGATAAGCCAGATACAAAACTGGTGGTGCCAGGCACCCTGATAACATTTTCTAAATTTATGATTCAGGGGAAGCCTCAGGGGAAGGTGACAGGTTCGTTAACAGCCTCATTATTTTGTTTTTGTCTTCTTAGATGTGTTATTGAAGAAACGTGGTGAATTTTTCGTTGAAAACATTTACATGTCAATAGCGGAACTGATTTTTGCTATAACCAACATTATGAGATGCAAAAATGTGCTCTTGGGCTGTGTCAAAACGGCAAAAATTAGAAAAACTAAGGATTGTAACTTCACTGCGTAGCGACTCAGTTAATTCATAAGCGAGTAAAGTTTGTTGCCAGTTAGTCTCATAGGTTTTAAGCTGTGCGGTAGAGCGAGGTTCCAGCCTCTAAGCTCGTATATTGACAGCTTCCATATAGGTTCCTGACAGAGTTGCATGAAATTCTGGCTTCTGCCTACCGGGCTTTTTTCTTCCTACTTCAGTATGTCGGGGCGTGGAGCCCACAGGTAAAATAGTGTTAACCCAATTTCAGTGCGTATACCATGACTCGTTAATTTTGGCTAACCCATGTGCATAATCCTGGCATCCCTGGGTTACTGCAAATACTTAAATGTGCGAAACTAGTTTCAAAATAATTTCAAGCATTTTTTGTCGAGTTGTTCGCAAAAAACCGAACATTTTTGACTTTTTAAAACACTGACTAACACGTTTATGTCATCTTCACCTAACCTGATTCTGTGATATCTGTGGTTATCTCATTGTAAACTGATTCATGACACGTAGTCAACTTGTCCTCCTTGTTCCGTAGCTATGTGACTATATCCTGATTGCGTAGGACACCAGTGCTAACCGTTATTTAAGCCTTATAGTTCCAATCCTAAGGAAGTTATCAACTACGATTACTGTGCGACTATAAACTAACTTGATCGGGTAGCTACCAGTGCTTGCTACAGTTAACCTGATTACTGTATCTATCCCAACCTATGAAAGGTCCTCACGGGTTTTGTTAAGTCACTCTATTTTCTGATTACCTGTACGCCATTTTGCTTGATTCCGTGCTCAGCGGACTTCCATGGATTTCCGATTTCACAAGGGAAGTCTTTGGATCTATAGGTCTTAGGTAGTTTCGACTACGGGCAGTCCATTTCTGCTATCAGAACCAGCTAAATGTCTCTGCAAGTCGAGTTATGAGCTCTCAAACTTTTCCGACTTGGCTTGACCGTATGAAGAGCTTACCATATGACTTGGCTTGACCGTATGAAGAGCTTACCATATGAAAAGTTTGAGAGCTCATAACTCGGCACGCAGAGACATTTAGCAGGTTTTGACTGCAGAAATGGACTGCCCGTAGTCGAAAGTACCTAACGTCAAATCAATAGGCCATTTTCAGAATTCCGACTTAATGCAACTTCGATTCTCACTAGTCAGTGTTAAGATATATTTCTTGAATTCTCTTTCCATGTACCTAAAAATTCTTTTATAGTACTAACTTCATTCTTCAATAACCTTCCATCTACCGTACCCCACAAAACTAACCGCACGCCATTTTTTAACCTCCTTCCAAATACAGAACCCGGCTCCACCCCGTCGCCCACCGAATCCACAGCCACCACCACCACCATCAATGCCTCCAAAACCACCACCACCACCGCCGACTGGATTAGGATCGTGCCTCACCTGCTGCAGCTCTCGAAAAGTGAGTGGTGCACATGTCTAATTTCTTTTTCATGACGTCACAAGTCAATCTGAACTCAATTTCCTTCTCTCTGCATGTGTGTGTGTGTCTTAGAGTTTGACTTGATTTTCTTTTTCTTTTGATTTTTTTTTCATTCTTTCAGCAGTGTTTTTTTTTTCATTTTTCGCTAGGTATATTTAATGAGAGAGGTGAATGAGAAACCAAAGAAAAATGATGATGCATTTTTGGTTTTGTTTTTTTCGGTCCACTGTTCATAAGCTGGTGTGTCTAATATCAAGATGAACTGTAACCAACTAACATTTTAGAGTAAATGACATTTTTAGCACTTCTTTAGACAGGCTGGGGTGCCTGCGGCGCGGGAATGTTCGGGTTGAAAGAAGCTATCGTGCTAAATAGTGCATATCTCGGCTCCTTTTGACATTTCTGAAAATTTGTGACTTTAGGTTTTCGGGTATTCCAATTAATATAGGCATTTGGTATTTACGAAACTGACTAATAATGGTCATCATTGGAAAGCTGAGAAAACACTGATTTCAAATATAAATCCAGTTTTTGCAATTGAGGCCTGGTATTCGAGAAAAACGCGGTCAAAGTTGGAAACGGAATTTCAACATTTTATTTTCCAAACTTTGACCTCTTTTTACTTAAATACCAGGCCTTGAGGGCAAAAACTGAATATATATTTGGAATCAGCGTTTTCTCAGCTGTCCAACGGTATAGGTCAAGTGCTATATCTGACTCGGTGACCTTCCCGAGTAAGCTGTTTTAACTAAAATATACATACATGCTATATTTGACGTCATGTCATGAACACTGTTAAAAATCTTTTGCACCGGGCGCCTCATTATTTGGTTTTCACATGAAGGGCGGATTGTTTTGGAGAAAAATGGGAGTTTTAGATACTAAGAACTATGTACAATACGCAATTTCTCATGGTCCTATCGTTTTGCAAGCTACGTATGCTGTGTTCAATAGAGCGCACTTACACAATTTGTGTTTTGTTGGTAAGCTTAGCGATTTCCATTATAATTAGCGTATACCTCTACCGATTATTACAAAATCTATAAAGATCGATAAGAAACTTATTGCTTGGTCGCCTAATTAGCCATTCTAGATGTCGAACAGGTGAAAAGTTGGTTGACTATGTAGGTTTCTTGCTAACATATTATATGTACACACAACTTTTGTCATCACCACCATAATTTATTTCTCAGAATCTCAATGTCAGGAACTTTCTCTAAATTTGGTTTGTTCCGGAAGTCTTGTACTAAGTAATCGAGTTTCTGTCTAGTCTAGTTGAACCGTCCGAGTCAGGTGGAGTAGAATTCTAAAGGTTGGAATTGGAATTCTAAGCCGTATACTTTCGTTTTTAGGTTCAAGACCGCCTATGAACAAAGTATGACATTTTTGAAAAAGCCATTTTCTGCAAACTTGTTCTACCGCTTTATAATAACCAGTTTTTGACATTTTTTGGTATATTTCAAAGCCAACAAACAGAATTTCTTCTTCTGATGTCTTTGAACTTTCCGGATGCTTAAACTAATGACTCACCACCCCCACCCTCTCCAAAACTCATCGGAGCACACCAAATTATGTCAGAGTTCAGAGTATGATCAAATAGTTGACGTCTTCTAATTAGATTGGACACAAAGTACGAAATGTGATATCGGTTTAGATGTGGCCTAGAAAAAAGTTAGGTTAGAGCACATTTTCACTTTTTTGGCTCCTAAAATAACCTAATTGTGTACCTTTTCTAGCCTAGATCCGTACACCATGTCCCCCATATTAATAAGTTCGTGGAATGGATTCATTAGAGCAAAAAAGAAATGAGCATACTTCACTAACACTGTGAAAAATAGAGTATGTTGTAGTTTTTGGAGGCGCCACTTTCAAATTATCTATAAATTTGGTCACAGGGACTTTCGACCACGGGGAGCTCATTTCTGCAGTGAAATCCTGCTAAATGTCTCTGCGAGCCGAGTTATGAGCTCCCAAACTTTTCATATGGTTAAGTCTGTACACATGAAATTCCAAACCGGCCGTATACCGTAAAGCCTGTAGTAAAGGAGCACCTGGCGGTGTGTGTTCGCAGCGGTATATCTTGGTTCCCAAAGGAAATATCAAAAAACTGCAAACTGACAAAATATAGTTTAATGTTCATAGAATATATTGTCAGTTGAAAACGTTTTCATATCTCTGAAAACAGCCGGAATAGGATGCTCCAAACTGTGCGCCTCTATTACTTAAGGTGTACGCCACCGCGCGGTGCCATTTGTGTTCCCCAACGGTTTATCTGTGTTCGTAAGTTTCAAACATAAGAATAACTTGCGTACACTACCGATTTGGAATTCTAAGCTTAACCGTATGAAAAGTTTGAGAGCTTATAACTCGACTCGCAGAAACATTTAGCAGGTTTTGACTTCAGAAATGGACTCCCCGTAGTCAAAAATACCTATCACCAAATTTATAGGTCGTTTGAAAGCCGCGTCTCCAAAGATTTCCCTTGTAGGGTTATGCGAAAAAAGTTTATGCAATTGAAAAACATATTTCATATCTTTCTGAATGCTCGACCTAATTTTCAGATATAAGAGCATGTTTTAGCTTTGTTCTAGAGATAAATAGTTGTATCCGTATGCTTTTTTAGAGAGCGGACGTCTTATAGGTTCCGAGACTGTTTTCAGATTCTTTTTAGCACAAAAATTATTAGAGATACACTTTTTTGTTTGAAAGGTTTTTAGAACTTGAAATTTCTCAAAATCTCTCTGCCTTTTGTCATAACTGCACTACTAATTTTTCCTTCTTCTTACTCCTATTCATTTCCAGATTTCGTCAGAATAAAATGGAAAAGATAACGTGATTTTTGAAACCGAATTAACCCAGGGAGAATAGACACTGCAAAGAAAAGAGAAAGGGGTGACATGGGTGTGTACACTCATTGAAGTTCCACCTGTCCCCCCCAAGTTTTCCATTATATTCTAAAGTTTTTGTGTTCTTAGAATGAGAAATGCTATACTTTAGGTTCGAGGAAAGTTGCTGATTGTGCTTGGATAGCTAGTTTTTGTGGTTTTGAGTCTTTTCTGGCCTATTTCTATATAAATTCAGTTTGAAACTTAGTTTACGCTCTCAAATGATTGCATTCTAGATGCTACTTAAGTAAAACTTTTATAAAAACTATACTGGGAAGCTTATAAGGATTTTGGTCAAGGAACTTTAGGTTTTTGGAAAAACATTGTTTTTTATTCATTGTGCTTCTTAATTTTTTTCGCAGCTTGATTAGAATACCAGTCACTCTGGTTAGTTTGTCAATTCCTTCTCAGAAATCGAGTCATAAAGGTCAAGGTTTTATTCAAGCTTGAACAAAGATACGAAAGGTAGGTATGATATCACATCATACAGAAATTCAAAAAAAATATATTTTAAGTTACTCAGAATGTGGTTGTTTTAATCTAGTCAGTCTTATGGATAAATGAAATAATCTATATAAAAAACGTTAATATTTTCAAGCGCTGACCCTAATAAGGAGGATCGCCTGAAATACAACTGATACAAATCAGATTCGACTCAAAATAGGTTAAATCTTATAGTAAAGACATGGGAACTAGATTTGACGGTTTTTATTCGTACCTGTTCTGATCTGTGCGGTTTGAGTAGGGTACGTCACCAATTTTTGTGTCTATCAAAAATCTGCTGTTTCGTAGTTATAGAAAGATAGTTTCTATCAACTTGACTAGCTGAGAAACAGTTTTCTTATCAGGCTGATAACTGACCCTATAATGTTCGTTTTTATCTGAGTTTAGCGTACCAGCAACACCTTAGCCGACTGAACTCCAATATGAATTTTCATTGGTACACTAGGGAAGGCCATGGAGTCAGTTTGGAGCTATGGCCGTGATTTATATCATTGGAAAGCTGAGAAAACGCTGATCTCAAATATATGTTCAGTTTTTGCCCTTGATGCCTGGTATTCGAGAAAAATGAGGTTAAAGATCGGAAAATGAAATGTTGAAATTCCATTTCCAACTTTGGCCTTGTTTTCCTCGAATAGCAGACCTCAAGGGCAAAAAACTGAATAAATATTTGAAATCAGCGTTTTCTCAGCTTTCCAGTGATGACCATTATTAGTCAGTCAGTTTGGAGATATGGCCGTGACTTATATCATTGGAAAGCTGAGAAAGCGCTGATCTCAAATATAAATTCAGTTTTTGCACTCGTGGTCTGATATTCAAGAAAAAACAAGGTTTGAGTTTCTTTATTTTTTCATAATTTGTCATTTTTCCGAACGTTGACCTTGTTTTTCTTAAATACCCGGCATCGAGTGCTAATCTTGAATATATATTTGAAATCAGCGTTTTCTCAGCTTTCCAATGATGAAGACAAGTTGGGACGTCACTTTGTATGCAGTTTTTGATAAGTATGTTCGTGTTAGTGATGAAGACAAGTTGGGACGTCACTTTGTATGCAGTTTTTGATAAGTATGTTCGTGTTATGCCCAGAAAATATCGAAAATTAGGAGAAAAATGGGAATAAAATAACTTTTGAGTGAAAAAAAATTGAAAAATTATTTTGTCTAAAATTGTAACTTTTTGATGTTAGTTTGTAGAAAAACTTAAGACACATCTTTTGGTACATTTTTTGACTAGTTTGAAGCGTTTCTTGATGAGTTATGATGACTTTCCCGACGACGTTACTTTTGACTTCTGGAGCTCTAGTACGATACTGAGGGTTTCAGAAATCAATTCAACACAATTTTTGCTTATTTGAGCATTTTTTATCATTTTGACATTGAAAACTCAATAACTCCAAGAGAAAAACAAAAAGTTTTTTTTCGAATTTTCAAATCACGATCAGGAAAAATCAATTATTGAAAAAAATCAGAACGGAAATTTTTTCAAAAAACTTATTTTCTTGTTACTGGATATTTCGGCTATCTTTCAAAAAAAAGATTATGCAAAACGGACACGATTCAGCTGAATTACACATGAAAGTATGCAGGTATACTCACCTATGACCGCTACTGTATTCTTGAAATTTCGGAAAAGTCCCCAGCTATGTCTTCGGAATCTGTGAAAGTTTGACTATTCTCCGACAAAAATTGACCGTTTTTCAAGATGACCACCCGATGAAATGTGGGACGTCCTATTTCGAGCGTTACGCCTCATAACTCCAAACTGACTCAATGACTTTTTCTAGTAAACTCGAGCTACATATCGTCAAATAAAGTGCTCCCATGTTTTAACGGTGGTCTTATTTTTGTCTCCACAACACTGTGTGATACCTTCCACTAATTGATCCCCCTGGCAACATCCCTCCCTTCTCAAATCATTGTTATCCCCTTACACCTTGTCTGCGGTTTTAGTCGGTGCCAGCTCATGTGCCGGCACATCTCTCTGTCTCAACAAAATTTTGTTTTCCCAAAAAACCAAAAGAATTTCAATCTTCTCGTGTTGAGAAACCCAACTATTAGACTAATTGCGGTGCTCGATCTGACATTTTTTCCTTTCGAAAATGTCGGTTTTTCCTTTTTCGAAAAATTGAATCTTAGTCACGCCCCCCCTCGCGAGATTTCTAGTCACTCGGTATTCCTTCTAACGAATTGGCGTAATAATTGGGATAAGTGAGTATCCCAATTAAGCAATTAACATCTGGAAACTATATTTTCAGAAGATAATTGCTCCGGCGAACAGTGTGGCGACGAGCTCCAATAATAGAGTCCAGCCATTACCCCCATCGAACAGCAGGACCACCAATCGCCAGCCTGTAAGCATTCTCTTTGTGTGAACGCGCTCCTATCCAGACTTCTTCTTTCTCACTTTGCACCGCCCATTCAAATATTCCAAATTCTAAACTCTCTATCTCTCCTAGAAGCTGGCTCAACCATCCACCACTACAGCACACAGTCAACATAATATTGAGTCGAGTGCCTCCGCAACTTCAGACATTAGCTTCGGATTTTTGTTGTGCGGGCGACTGTCGTTTACGACACAAGTCAATAACAGGTATGTTTTGGGATACAGATAGGGGGAAGGGGGGGTCTGTCGGTGTGTCTGTGTGTCCGGATGTCCAGGTCGAAATTGAGCGGAAGGCGGAAGGCAGGATTCACCTATCTGTGTCTGTCTGTTGGATCGGTTTGTACCAGTTATCTGTCTGTGATGTCACGATGTCTGTCTGTCTGTTCTATGTTGGTTTGTCCGGATGTCCACTTTTTGTCTTTTTAGGAGTCGGTCTGTCTGTATGTCCGTAGCTCCGGAAGTCTTGGACCGAATCTGCTCGCAGTGAACCCGAAACGTGTCAATGTACGATGTCTGTATGTCTGTCTGTCCATGTGTCAGTTTGTCCGGATGTCCGCTTTTTGCCTTTCTAAGTGCCAATGTGTCCGAATCACCTGTTCAAAAAATGTTTTCGGTCGGTTTTTTGGTGATTTTCGAAAAAAATTTTGCACCAGATATACAACCGATAGAAAAGCTGGGATTTCTACCTGTGTGTCCGTCTGTCTGTGTGTCCATGTGTTGATTTGTCCGGATGTCCACCAGCTTGTCTGTCTGTCTGTTTTTCTGTCCATGTGTCGATTCGTCCTAATGTCCAGTCCGCTCAATTTTCGCAAAATCCCAGAATGTCAGATGTCTAAACGTTCAATATCTCGATCTCAGCTTGTCTTTCTGTCTATCTGTACATCTGTTTGTCCGGATGTCCAAAATCTCAATTTTTGTAAAATTGTGGTATTTTGTCTATCTGTGTGTTCATATGTCTGTGTTTCGGTCTGTCCGGATGTCCTAAATCTCAGATAACTAACAAGCGTTCATCTGATCACAGATTATTAGTCTGTCTGTCTTTCTGCCTGTCCTGGTGTCTGCCTGTCTGTCTGTGTTTTGGTTTGTCCGGATGTCCAAGTCGTAGAATCTCAAATGAGTAGTTTTTGCTCGTTTTCATGATGTCTGTCTATCGATCTGTGCGTCCCAATGTCCAACGACACCAATTTTTTCCCTTTTTCTCCAGAGTCAACGTATGCGGTGGCTCCGAATTAACCCCTGGCGACATGGCCCGCAAGAACAGCCTGATCAATCGACAACTCGAAAAAGATAAGCTCGAAATGAAGCGAACGCTGAAAATCTTACTCCTCGGCGGCCCAGAATGCGGCAAATCCACAATTTTCAAACAGATGCGTATCATTCATATGAGCGGATTCTCCGAGTTGGACTATGTCAATTTTCGATATTTGATCTACAGTAATATCATGCAAGCGATGGATCAGTTGCTGGAAGCAGCGGAGATGTTGAATTTCCCCGCAGATGACTCACCCTCTATTAGAAGGGCATTGAACCATTACAGATCTTATAAAGTGCGGTATAGCATGTCGGAGGTGGAGCTTAACAGAGAGTTGACGGATTCCTTGGCGAAGTTATACAATTCGGAATTCATCAAGGCCGTGTTGAACAGGAAAAATGAAATAACCTTGTTGGATTCTGCAACATAGTGAGCTCCCCATCCCAGACTACAAACTACAAAAACGATTTCAGCTTCCTCGACGACCTGGACCGCATATCAGCGCACGAGTACAAGCCGACAGAGATGGATGTTCTGAAGGCACGGGTCCCAACCACGGGTATCACGGAAATCGAATTTCCGTTCAGGGAAGCGACGTTGAGGTGTGTAGGGTGCTGGAAATATTGAAACATCACTTTTTCACCTGTCGCTTAATTACCCGTTATGCATTTTGTGGTTTTCAGAATGGTTGATGTTGGTGGTCAACGATCGGAGCAGAGGAAATGGGTGAGTCAGATGGAAAGAGGACATCTGGACAGTGGACACACAGATAGACAGACAGACAGAAGTCGGAATCGTTGGGTTATGTCGCCAGGGGTTTATTCGGAGACACCGTATACGTTGACTCTGAAAAAAGAAAAAAAAATTCGTGTCGTTGGACATCGGGACACACAGATCAACAGACTAACATCGTTTGAGATTCTATGACCTGGACATCCGGACGAACCAACACACAGACAGACAGACAGAAGGACAGACTGACAGACATGTAGGAAAAGATTGACTCTATCAGGTCATCTGGACATCCGGACGAACCGACACATAGACAGACACACAGATGGATAAAATACCAAATCTTTTGCAAAAACTGGGGATTTTGGACATCCGGAGAAACAGAAAGACAGACAGACAAGCTGAGATCAAGATATTGAACATTTAGACATCACATTCTGGGGTTTTGTGAAAATTAAGAAGTCTGGACATCAGGACAAACCGAAACACAGACAGACACACAGAAAACCTGAGAATAAGAATTCGTTGATTTTCAGCGAGTTTGACATCCGGACACACAGACAAACGCACAAATTGAAAATTTACAAAAAAAAACGTTCGGACATCCGGAAAGACAGACAGACAGACCGACAAGCTGAGATCGGGTGTTTGAACACTTAAACAAAATGTTCCGAGACTTTTTCTCAGATTTTTTTTTCTGGAAACCGACACACAGATAGACGCGCGGATTAAAAATTGTACCAAATGATGAAAAAATGAACGTTTGGACATCCGGACAAACAGACAGGCAGACATCCGTTTTTACAAAGAACAGGACTATGGAAACACTCAAAAACCAAGTGTCCTAACAATTCAATACTCGGACATTTGGACATCCGGGCACACAGACATACAGACAGACAGCTACATCTCTCAGCTCCTAAGAAAGAGCGCCCTTCCTCACCCCACCACTCAATTTTTTCCAGATCCACTGTTTCGACAACGTGAACGGCGTGCTCTTCATCGCAGCGATCTCCGACTACAACCTCTACACCGACGACGAGGAGAGCCGCACCGAGAACGGGGAGCCCGTGAAAATCAATCGGCTCCGCTACTCCATGGAACTCTTCAAACGGATAGCCAACCATCAGTGTTTCAGCAAGAAGACCGCGATGATCTTGTTCCTTAACAAGATTGATATATTTAAGGAGAAAGTTGCCAAGTATCCCTTGACGACTTGCTTCAAGAATTACAAGGGGGCAAACACCCTGGGACCGTCTGCCAAGTACGTGACGGATCGGTTCACCCGACTCGTCAGTGGCGATATCCAACACGAGAAACCCGTCTACTCCCACCATACAAACGCGACGGACACCCGAAACATCGATCGGGTGTTCGACAGCTGCATGGACGTCGTCTTCAAGATCTCCATGGAGAAAGTGGGATTCATGTGAGTGGCTCCTGACTGTAAGGTCCGTGCCTGTTCCCCCCTCGTTTGACTGAAATTCTGAAATGTGAATGATTCAGATGATATTACTAATCGTTTGGTGTGCTTATCTATACCCTAACCCCGCCTTTTCCCTTATATCGCATGGAATGTGTAGGTGATGACTTGATTATATATTTGTGATGGGTTCTTCTTCAATCGATTTGTTTCAGGTACGCTTAAAAAGAAACTTTTCACAAAACTCGACAACTGCCGGATTCAGATATGTATTTTTTGGTTTGGATGGTCTACATAATTGTATTTTTTCTTCGTGTAACTGCTTTTTTGAATATTTTGATACCCTGTATGAATAAACATGTAATCATTTCAAAATATCAAAAATGGTCAAAAGAAACATACTGTAGGAGCTGCAGCCGAGAATACTGTAGCACGGTACCGTCAAAGTCGGGGATGCTCTAGAAGTCTCTGACATAGCTGTAACCTACCTGATACGGATTTTGTACATGTCCCGGGGATACTGTAGAGTACAACCGAAGCTGTAGACGCCTCGGATACTGTCAATTTTAAATTGCCCGGGATACTGTAGGCTCCATCGATCTTTTAGAACCAAACCGCACTGTAACTAACAAAAATGTTGTCGGTGCCTCAAATACGGTTGCTGTAAAAGCCAGGGATACTGTAGCGCGGTCTAACACCTGCAATCTGTAGTTTCTACCAAAACTCATGCCGCATATACTGTAGCTTCCATGCATACTGTAGGAGCGACAGATACTGTATCTACTGCTGTCTTAGATACGGAAATATTTTTTTCTGGTCTTACAGAAAAGATATAGAGCATCATTTTTGTAGTTGACGACTTTTTTGTACGGGCACTCCCTACAGAGTTATGGTCAAAAATTGCACTGGTTTGCACTGAAGTTGGTAGATTTGAAGGCGAAATGACGACTTTGTCGATACGTATCTTGCTAACGAGTGTCCGTACAAAAAAGTTGTCAACTACAAAAATGAAGCTCCACTCTTGGTAAATAGGATCAGTAATAGAACACTCTCTCAAAATTGAACAGTTTCAACTGGAAAAGGTAAAAGTTCGTTTACTTTTGCACGGCACTGAAGAAGTCACAATATACTCTTACTGAAGTTTCTGTAAAATCTAATAACACTACAGTGGCCGCCTAAACTATTGTATTCAGTGATACCGACACTTGTTAAAGATACTGTAGCTTTCATGGGTACTGTAGGCGTAATAAAGGATGGCCGATGACGTGAAATTGGTCCATTTTTTGGGTTTGTCAAACGTTTTTTTCAACACATTTTCATTCGTAACTTGTTCAGTTTTGGTCGGAGCGCAAAGATTTTTATACCATCCGAAAGCCCGCATTTTCCTCTATCAAAATGACCTAGATTGAAAAAATTTTCATCAAAAATGAAGCTCCAATGAGCGATGGCCATACTTTAAGGGATCGTCCAACTTTACTACCGAAACGGTTTCTTCTATAACTTTCTCAGTTTTTGTCGGATCTTGAAGATTTTTATACCATTTGAAAGCGCTTGTTTTTTTCTATCGATATGACCTAATTTTATAAAATTTCCAAAAGAAATAAAGCCGTAATAAAGGATGGCCGAAGACGTAAAATTGGCCCATTTTTTGGGTTTGTGAAACGTTTTTTTTCAACACATTTTCATTCGTAACTTTGTCAGTTTTGGTCGGAGCGCAAAGATTTTTATACCATCAGAAAGCCCGCATATTCCGCTATCAAAATGACCGACGCGCGACGGCTAATACTGCATTATTGTCTCGGATACTGTAGCTTATACGCCGGTGAAGCCAAGCCCCTAAGCGCTCCATATTACTGCATTTGTCTCCGATACTTTGGCCATAACCGATATTCTAGACTCCTCTCCTTCAAGTAATCTGAAAATTTGATCTTTCGGTCCAATCACCACCACCACTACCAGCTGACTGATTCCCTTTCTTAGCTCCCCCAAATTTTCCGCAACTTCCTCCCCCTATTCATTCCATCATCATCAATTCGGTCACTTTCTATTGGCACAATATTTATCGGGGAGATTGTTGTGTTGGCTACTTTAGAGGCTCACTGTCCTCCGCAGAAAAAAGAAAAACTGTGCGCGGGAGCGCGCACAAAAGACACAAAAGCTCATAATCGTCGGTAAACAGGTGATGCAGGGGGAGAACTATGATGCTCTCTCCGAATATTACGTCGTTCCGGAAGGCGCCGAAATGCGGAAAAGGGAATAATGGGAGACACTTTTTGGAGCAAAAAAAGCAAAAAAAGTTGGCACGTATTACGTTGAGTGCTCTCCCCCTGAGAGTGACCACGTGCCGGAGAACTGACAGTTCTAGTCTCCCGCTCAATTGCCACCTATTGCCGTTCATTTTTTCGATATGCCACGTTTTTATTGAGCTGGATTTTATGGAATTTTGAGTTTGCTGATTGCTCATTTGTCTTTGCAATTATACTAACCAATGTGCCCTAGCGAATTATATTCTAGTTTCCATTGTTCTGGTTGATTTTGGTTTGACCGATTCTTGGTTTACTGTATTTTTTGGGTTGGAGAATGTCAGGCGTTTAATTTACCTCTCAAAAATGGAAAATGTGTTGTTTTTGACCATTGACTGCGCTATCTTTCTCTCCCAGTGTCAGACTTTTTGTATTTTGAATTTTTGAATGCTTGACTTCTTGGTTTCTAGCTTTATTCTCTTTAAGTCGGTATGTCTGCATGTCAGTATGTCCAGATTCTCAAACACTCTGTTTTCAAGTGTTCAGATCGCTTGTTTCTCAGTTTTGAAGGTTCCACCTGTCTACTTTTATACCCGAATGTCCGAACTCTCCGTTCATGTCAAATTCGGTTGACTGTGTTTTGGTTTGTCCGGATATTCAAATTCGCTGGAGTGCCAGTAAATACAAACTGTCGAGACGTAATGTCTAAAGGTTTAAGTCTCAGCCTCAGTTTTATCCATTATTTTGTCTGTCTATCTGTCTGTCTGTCAAGATGCCCACATGTCTCATTTCACTCTTCCTATTGTATTTATATGTATGAGTATGACTATAATCAATTAAAAGATTTCTAAGATCTCAAGCTAAACCCGTGGCGTCTGAGCAACTTTGGGGCTTGGTTTATCGAAAAATACAGTCAAATGGTTATGCACGTTGGCAGTACTGTGCAAAAAGGACGTTTTCAGTTGAAATTGTACAACTTTGAGGGTGTGTCATAGTAATTCTGATTGTCCCATCAAGTAGATATTTGATGAATTATACAGAACAAAGGTAGAGCTCCATTTTTGTAGTTGACAACTTTTCTGTACGGACACTCACTAGCAAGTTACGTATCGACAAAGTAATTTCTCCCTCAAATTGTTCCATTTCAGTGCAAAGTAGTGCGATTTTTAAGCCCATAAAACGACCATAACTCTCTAGGGAGTGTCCGTACAGAAAATTTGTCAACTACAAAAATGGAGCTCTACTTTCGATCTGTATAATTTATCAAAACGGCCAAAGTTCGTTACCATTTGACCAACTTTTTATCTTCAAATTATGTATTTCGAAACGAAAAACATATCATTAACAGCTCAAGAGTTGGAGATTCTATATAAGCTTAAAAATATAAAAAAATGTACCAAGATGCCGAATCTTGAATTTTTGGGGGAATATCACAACCATTTGCATTCCATCAAATGACGTGTATCTTCGCTGATTTTCATTATAAACAAAATTTTAATACAGATTTAGAATCCTCATAACTTTATACATTAACAATTAGCCAGCCGGCTCGTAGAAGGTCTCCGACATAGAACTCGCCGAGATCTACATTTTGGTATATTTGGTATATTTTTCAGCTCATAATATTGAGTTTCACCCTCAAAAACCGATAAGCTCCCAGTCCAACATGTACTAACCAGGCAGAACTCTTCTTAGAATTGCACCTGTCAACTACAATCATCTTAGATCTTCCAGATCCTCATTCCTTCTTTTCAACAACCATTTACCTCAAATCTACATCTCCCAAAATGTCCCGCATGCTAACTAACCTAGGCAACCGATTTCCTTCCTGCCACCTCCTACCTCGTTTCACTAATCCTCCTCCCCCTTCTCTTATTTCAAAACCCACAAATACATGCATAAATGCATTCGTGTTCATTGTTTATGTCATATACTCTTCACACCCATTTCCTCCTTCCCCCTTCTCATGGCTCCGATTAATCAAATGATACCAGAAAAGACGGGCGGTGCCTAGAGAGACGGACTGCTCCTTCCTCATTTTTCCAATTAACCCCAATCCTTCATTATCCTCCTCTCTCTTCAATCATCATATTCTCCTCTTGAGATGTGTTCCTGTTATTCTTTCTTTGTCCGGGACGGCTGGGGTGTCGTTGGCGCGTTTTTCTGAAGTCTGAGACCCTAGAAGAACCGTTTTTCTTTGAATTGCTCTAATTCTGAAGTTTAGAAAATCTGGCGTTCCTTTGACGCGTTTTTTTTCTTGATTTGAATAGCGTCGACCGGATCGAGCGGACACTGTTCTGTAAGGGAGCTGGGGCGCTGTTGACGCGTTTTTTGTTTGGGCATTTCGCCTTGAATTCATCATAGGCTCATTTTATAGTTCAAATTCTGAGTTTTATATTAGCTGGAGTTCTTTTGACGCGTTGTTCTATACAATGCGTTTTTATTTTTTCAATTAGTTTTCCTTCTGGTGGTGGAGGGAGAAGAGGGACCGCGTTTTTTGGAAGTTTTTGGTTGTGTGCGGTTTATCCTGAATATAGCGGATTGTTTTGTGGAAAATTTGTCATTAAAGAGTGCTTAATTGCTAAACTTAAAAGATATTCAATCGTATAATTTTTGTCAAAAATTCCTGTTTTACTTGAGAAAAAACCATAAAAATTTGACCTGGAGGTTTCGTAAACGCTATAAACCATGTTCTAAAAATAAAATTTGTGTATCTGGGCTCAGTCCGGTTCCGAAAAAATGTTAAAACCAGTTTCAAAATCCCATTTTCAGACTTTTTTTAAATCATATGCTGAAAGTATTTCAGACAAACTTGCAACCGGGCCTTGTCCGGGCCGTGAGCGGGCCTTAGAATAACTCGCTTCAAAATGAAAATTAGAAGTCGATCAACCTGTCAAATTATAGATCTCGGTGAGCTCTACTCAAATCTATTTTCATTTTCACCATGCGTTTAGTGAGAGCCGCAGTACAATCCATTTAGTGGCCGGGCCGTGAACAGCCGGGCCTTGAATCGCGAATAATTGTCGAAAGTAAGTTCTACGCCTATCTTTTAATAGCCTTGTAGAAATTTAAGTACTAGCTAAGATTAACAAGTCCGTTCTAGTTTTTAGACTATTTCTAACCTTAAGAATATATATCTCGGTTAATTTTGACCATAGACATAACTTAGAACCAGATTTTGAATTCACAAACACAAATTTTTCACCTTTTTCTGAAAAAAGTAATGTTTACCTAATTCTACGTTTATAAATCATATAATTTTGGTCCTAGACGGAGTTTGAATAGAGATTCCGAATATCCAGCTATCTGCTCTAACTTTTGCTTAAAGCATGTCAAAATTTAAACGGAATCTAAATTCCAGTGGTCATTAACCACATTTTCTCATACCAACATGATTAGGTGTCCTGGCTTAAATGTTATATTATTAGGACGGTAAAAACATGGTGATTTTGAAAATGCCATCTATTTTCGATGAGGAAGTTCACATTTTTGTATTTGCTCCAATTCTACTCACCCACTGCTCTCCTAACCACGTAACTAGTCAAACCTAGTACCCAAATGCTCAAGAAGGGGGGAAATTGGTCGAGAGAAGAGAAGCACTTTCCCCCTTTTCCTCAGTAGCGTTCATTCAATTACACTCGTTCTCTTTCTATAACTATCTGCGTCTCTCTCTGCGCAATCTCTCTCTCTTCCTTCATTCATTAAAACTGCCCCCTTTACTCCCGGGCGGTCCCTTCAACATCTCCAGAAGTGTCTGCGTGCTCCGCGTGCACCCGTACTCTCTACAGGGAATAAAAACGGGAGGGGGGCGAAGGAACATGATGTCCGGGACACCCATTTGTGGGCGGACGACGGACATGAGGGACCCTGGACTCCACGGCAGGCACGTCTTTTCTTTAGTTTTCCCTTTTACTTTTCTTGTCAAAACGGAGAATTCTGTGATGATGATGAGGGGTTTCGACCATCTTCCTCATATCAAATCGAGAAACTGGTTCTGTTCTTTTTTCAAAGTTTCGCAATTTTTTCTGTTTTGGCTGGTGTCTTGTGATTAGTACATGTTGTTTTCTCTCAATGAGACTTTTTGGACTATTGATGATGATTTGCAAGTTTTTAAATTCAGTTTTGATAGGAAATAACATTTAGGATGTATAATAGAGAAAGTTAGACTGGGGGGATTCCGAATCTAGTGGTAGGTTTCGGCAGGGGTTGATATTGACCGAGTTATATCAATTTTAAGTAAACATTCAGTCTAAAAACGCACAAAATGGACAAATTTTGACCAAAAATCTTCAAATTTTTTGAAAAAATATTAAAATCAGGACTTTTGAAGTTACATAAGATATTAAGGTACCCACAAATTTGTATTTAAGAAAAAATGGTTCATTTGCAGGTCCTGAAAATGCTATGGTACCGCAAATAACTTATTTCAAATCAATTTTTCTAGATTTTTATATTAAACTTCTGTTTTGAATACCCTAAACATTTTTTCTTCAATTTTTCGAACATATTCAGAATCCTCACAATTTCAGCTTTCTGTCCATACCAATTTCCTAGTCGGTGTTTTGACAAAACTTTTGAAAACACAATTTTTTAAAAATCTCCATGTTTTCCTTATTATTCCGTTAAAATTTCAAAGCATTCGGTTTAAACACTGACGAGTTATAAACGATCAAGTTCAGATGGACCTGACAAACTTCCAAACTTCTAGGACCCATATCTCTCTAGGGACCACCCGTACAAAAAAGTGGTCAACTACAAAAATGTAGACCTTGATTTGAACTATAACATATCAAAAATTCAATTAAGTACAGTTATTCCTAATTTCTACACACTGTCTCAATCTTTGTCATTTTCAACCTTAATTTCCATTCACTTCTTTAAATAATCAAATGTCAACACCCGTCTCAACTAGACCATCATTCTAAAGGTTTCCTAAATATTTCTCCATCTGTACATCCTCAGATTCACATTTCTAATTATCCTGTGCCAAATCAACACCCGATACCTTTTTCCTGTTATCTACCTATCAAATCTGCAGCTCCCGTAGTATTTTCTGTGTCACACAAAAGTGTAATTTGCCCCCCTCTCGGCTCTCGCACTATTAAATATCAATTGGGTATTTGTGTGTGTAAAGAGAGGGTTGGAGGAGGGAGAGAGAGCGGTCATCGGCAAACGGGAGCAAGAAGAAAGATCCCATTTTAAAATGGATGAGATGAGGGGATGAAGAACAAAAAAATTGAGAATAGGGAGAAGAAATGGGTAATGGGGTGTTGAAAATGGGGTGTTGATTCAACATTATCGAGAAGGGGGATAATTTTTAAATGTTTTAAAACAAGTTTAGACCCTTATTTTTGTAGTTGACCACTTTTTTGTAAAGTCTCTAGCTAGAAAGATAGAGATTTGAAAAAGTTTCAAATTTTCAGGAAAAATGTTTTTGGTGAAAAGCTTTAAAACTTTGAATGTGTGGGCTGGTTCTGAAAATGAACTTACGTTGTAGAAATTTTGGTATGTTATAGAACAAATCTAGATCTCTAGTTTTGTAGTTGACCATTTTTTTTTGTACGAGCGGTCCCTGGGGAGATATGCCCCATGGATGTAGCAGCTATTTTTAAGCTATTTAGCAATCCGCTCAACTTTAAAACCTCATATCTCCTTTATCTATCAACCAATATGTCCCATTTCTTGATATGTAATAGTCCAAGTCTAGATCTCAATTTTTGCAGTTGACCATTTTTTTTGTACGGACGGTCCCTAAGGAGATATGCTTCTTGGAAGTAACACCTGTTTTTTCCACCACAAGGACACTTTGAGGTCCGCTCAACTTCGAAATCTCATAACTTCTTCATATATTAACCAATCTGCTTTATTTTTCGACATGTGATAGTCCAAGTCTAGATCTCCATTTTTGTAGTTAACCACTTTTTTGTACGAGTGGTCCCTGGGGAGATATGGCTCCTACCGCAATTAGCTATCCTCCTCCCCCACCATCACGCACAGTCTCCAAGTGGAAACCCGGTAGATCTTTTTTACTAATTTCCGCTTCCTTAACCCTTTATCCAATCCTGTATAATCCGTTAAAACACGCGGAAACCAAAATGACCATTCAATAATGTCTTCCGCCTAACTGAGCACACCTTCACACCTACATACATACATAACTGTACAACAATTGTTATACATTCATATGTACCAGACGATTAGAATAAAAAGAAGTGGTACACACATACACATTGTGTCTCTTTCACTGTCTAAATCTCTCCTCCCCCTTTTTCTCTCTCTCTATTCAGAATCGCTAACTAAATCCCTCGGGTGGTAGGGGGGAGACTCCATTCTACTATTTTGTTTACTTTTCATTCTTAAGTTATGCAAGTCCGCTCTAATGTCAATTTTTAATTTGGCTTGATATATCTCATGTTACTTAAGTTATGCATGTGCGCTCTACTGAGATTCCCCTTTATGAAACTTTCCAAAAACGTTCGGAATCTTCTAAGAATGTGGCTCCTCTGGGGTAAACACGGGTTACGGTTGATTTCCCCTAAAACCAAATATTTGTGTTTGTAGGTGGATGGTCACAAAGTTCAACTTGTTTTTGTTTTATTCTAGATATTAAAAACGGCCTAACTTTCCCTAGGCCATGCTTTCTAAACCAGTAGAGTGCAGTGGGTGTCTCATCTCATAACTCATAAAATTTGATTGATGTACAGCTTTCTGTGTCTGTTGTCGAGAGTAATATTGTTCCGAGGGGGAGACTTGTGACATATTGGTTATTATATGTACTAGTAGGGAAAGCAAAGGGCACTTTTTGTTGGAATTCGGTTTGGAATGTATTGCTTTGGGGATATGCCCGATATTTTCAGTTTTTACCAAAAAAATAGTGCCATGTTTTAAATGTTTTTTTTTTTGAAAACTCGCCACAGTCTCAGTTTTGACCCAACTTTTTCAAATTTATATTTATTTTGTAGACCAAATCTAAATCTCCATTTTTGTAGTTGACCACTTTTTTGTACGGGCGGTCCCTACTGAGATATGGCCCTTGGAAGTGGCGTCCAGTGGTGGCGCCCACGTTGCGACTGGCCCATCTTTGAATGCTCTGCTTGTTCTAAAACCGACTCTGGCAGGATTTTGTAAAAATGCTAATAATAAAACATGAAAAATTCAAAAATTTATTATGTTTGTTTTGCCGAGTTAGTCCTGAAAACGGTCCTGAAAAGAATGTTCAGTATTTTTCCAAATTTTTTGTGAAAACCGGTTAAATCATTTTGAAAGCTTGCCACTTGATCGTTTTTTTTCAAAATTGTTGGCTTTATAACCATTTTGTAGATAAAAATTAAATCTTCATTTTTGTAATTGAACACTTTTTTGTACAAGCCTTTCCTACTGAGATATGGCTCCCACAAGGTCTCGCCTGCAATTCGACCGCAACGCGCTGTCAAAAACGTGCCTTTACTTGAAGCCACCGTATCTCTCTAGGGACTACCCGTACAAAAAAGTGGTCAACTACAAAAATAAAGAACTAAACTTGCTCTATATTTTTGTAGTTGACCACTTTTTAGTACATGCAGTTGCTAGTTAGGTATGGTGCTTGGGAGTAGGCTGAGCGGTTCCCTAACATTATACCTCGACCGTTTTAAGAGCTAACATTGAGGAAAGTTGTTATTCTAACGAGTTATAAATTCAGTAGGTTTATTACATTATTTTATACAAAAATGGTAGTCAATTGCCACATACCTTAAAGCAGTGCATTGCAACTGCGCTCCACAGAATCTTTGCTCAATTTCCAGAAGATCGCGCTTGCCTATTTAGACAGTTATGTATAACCAGTACCTCCACCACATTATTAAATTGAATACATCTCTAGGTACATATATAATACAAAAAAAGTGACAGAGAGAGTGCTCTTCAAAAACACTCCATATATATATTGCTCTCCCCCCTTCAAAATGTCATTCACTCCTCTCGTCTCTCGAGTAAATGCAAATTGCTCACCCAACCTATCCATCCTCCTTTTTTCGCACATTTCCTCTTTCTTGACCAGTCTTCAAATTGAGTGACCCCCCCCCTTTTTGCTCCAGTAGACTAGACTGGTTATAAGAGAACAGTCCCCCGCGTAACATATGGGGGCTCTAGTCACTAAACACAACAATGATGTGTTATGGTTGGTTAGGTGGGTAGTTCGGCGCTTTTTTTCGGTGGTGACGGTCTAGAGGGGTTTGGGTTTGCCGATAGTGATTTTTAAAGAACACAGGAACAAGAATGTGTACTTTGTTTTAGGGGGAAGATAGTGAGAGTGGGTTTTTCAAAACGTTAAGATTCCTAGGGTAGTAATCGGCTAGTTACCGTAAGACTTCTAATAGAGGTGCCCCTAAAGACATGCCGCATTAAATAGGCTTTGTTGGGGCTCCTGTATTAAAGGCTTTACGGTATATGTAGTTTTTTTCCATGTTAAGAATATTAGATCGGTGTTTTTTTCAGTTTTGGATAGTTTTTGAAAGGGTATGAACATGTTTCACAAGGTATAAGTAGTTATCATGATATTTTAGTTCATTTTGATTGTTTCAGAGCTAGTTTTCTGGTTTTTTGACAGTTTTTCGTGATTTTGGAACATTTATAACAATATTAGACAAGTTATAACAAGTTTTTGCAAGATTGCTGTAATTTTCTATAGGTTTTCGTAATTTTCATAAATTTTCAAATGATTTTCCTGTACTAGACAGTGGTTTTTTATAGATTTTTTGCCATTTTTCTCGTTTTAGTACGATTTTGAACACAGATTTTCGTGTTCTTGATGTTTTGTAGTTCTTAAAGACTTCGAGCCAATTTTTCCTATTTTGAGTGCTTTTTGTTTTGTTTTAAACGCCTGAAATCAACATCCTACTAGTCAAAAGAATCTCAATCCTCACGACGACTCCTGGCCTAAATTTTCATGACCTAGAAAACCTCGGCCATCGAATTATGACCGATTCCTCATGCCTTCTTATAATTTTCATCATTTGTTCTAATAAAAAGGTGAATTTTTTCATATTAGAGGACCCTAAAGCCGCATTCTTGAATTTCAGCTTTTTGAAATTTGTCAATTTTCACACCCCCATTCTAGCATGCTTTGCGCTTTTTCTTTTTCACTTTGTTATATTCAAGTACTTTATAAGGTATATATGTTACAAGTGTAATATACCACTACTACGACAATGTGAATACTGAAAGTGGAAAAGAACAAGTTTTTTCGATGAAATGAATGATATGGGGAGGGCGATTGCCTGCTTCCGATGGTCATTCCGTGGATTTCTATGGATGTGTGTTGGTTTTTTTTTGGGTGTGTGACTAGATCAGGGTATGGAAGTTGTACGAAAGGCGTTTTTATTGGACAGAGAACTGATAGGTACAGTACCGGACAAAAAGGTATCAACTTTGACCGTTTCCAGTAAAATTTGTCCAACTTTGAGGGTGTGTCATAGTAATTCTGATTGTCCCATCCAGTAGGTTTTTAATGGATCATGTAGATTAAAGGTAGAACTCCATTTTTGTAGTTGACAACTTTTTTGTACGGGGGATTCCTGGAGAGTTATGGTTATTTTAAGAGACATTTCAAAAATCACTCCATTTTGCACTGAAATTGGTCGATTTGATGGAGAAACTACTTTGTCAAAATGTAACTCTCTAGGGAGTCTCCGTACAAAAAATGATCAACTACGAAAATAGAGTTCTACTTTTAATCAGTATGGTTTAAATGTAATTTACTTTGTTCGACAATTAGTCATACCCTCTCAACTGAAAAGTGCCAAAATGTGTTTATTTTTATCCGGTACTGTAGATGGTTCTCACTAGTGAATAAAAACGCGGAAAACGCATATTCGAAACGCTTAAATCTTGAAAACGGGTAGAATTTAATAGTTGAATTTTCATTCTTTTCTTACAGTAGTTGACCCAATTAATTGTAAAGGGGAGTAGCCAAACGTTTAACGTCAGTCAGTCTGTCTGTGTCTCCGACTGTCCAGATGTCCAGCGTCTGTCTGTCCGAATGTTGAGGTGTCTAGCTTTTCAATAAAATCGTTTCAAAATTTCCAGAAAAAAGAAAGTTTTAGAAAATCATTTTTCTGTGTGTCTGTTAGTCTGTCTGTCTATGTGTCCAGATATCCGGATGTCCAGAAACACACATATTTTACTTTTAGATAGTTTATCTCTGTCTATCCAAATGTCAAGATGTCCGGATGTCCATATCCTCATTAAAAAATTCTGTGCTTCTATTTGTCCGGATGTCCCCCTCTCTCCCTTTTCTAGACTCAAAAACCTCTCGAAAGATGTTTTTTTTTCCTATTCCCCAATAAGAAAAGTCTATCGGGTGGATAATAAATAAACAGCGCCCCCCAAAAATCATCATCAATATTATTCCTCCCTTTCCGTACCGCCCGTCCCCCCTCCAATCCTCTTCACACATTTTTTGTTGAATCAAGCGATTAACCCATCGAGAGACACCGAGTTGTTGCATGCACGCATATATCGTATTTGAAATATTTCCTTCTCTCTTCTTTTTCACCTATTTTTAGCGGCGTAGATCAAAAAAATATTTACAGTTCTATCTGGGTAGGCCTAAGCCATATACATGTCCAATGTACCATCAACAGACGCCCAGATGCCACAGACTACAACGACGACGACGACGACGAAAATGCGATTGCCCAATGTTAAGGAGCTTGCCAAGAGGTGAGGTTTTGAAAAAATTTTAAAAAAGTTGGTAAATTGTGCGGCGGAGCGCAGTTGCAATGGGACGAAATTTGAGCCAGCGGGATTCTTAGAAGATTCAAACGCGCTCTAATGATAAACATTTGAATAGGAAATTTAAATTAAATGGTTGGAAAGCTGATATTCTGAGGATTCTGAATCAGTATTCAAATTTCTAAAATCTTTTAATCAAACTGAGATACACCACTTTTATTCCATACATGTCTAGTTTCTAGGTGGAAAAAAAAACTGCTCATCTTCAAATCGATGTATCTCGGTTCATTTTGAAGATAGTCAAAATTTGAAAACAGATTTGAAATCCTCATGATTCGAACTTTTTAACCATATAAAATTCTACTGTGGTTAAGCCGGAACGCGTCGGTCCAGTCTGTTGACCGGAAGAGAAATTTAATTTGTTTTTTTTTCTTGTATACGGGTTTTTTTCAGCTTTATTAGGTACCTGAAGAGTGCGTTACTTTGAAATTTAAAATGTTAGAATTTTCCAATTTTTGATAAACATAAAACTACGAAAATGTGTTGCAACAGTATTATAAAGTTGCCAAAAAACCAATTTCTGAAAAAAGTTTATCTTTCGAAATTTGGTCATCTTTGACACCTAGTTATTGACATAAATTTCGAACAGCTTTTACATTTTTTTATTATCATTGTATAGTTCAAATCAAGATCTCCATTTTTGTAGTTGACCACTTTTTTGTACAGGCGGTCCCTGGGGAGATACGGTGGGTTGAAGTAGACGCACATTTTTGACAGTGCTTTGCGGTCGAATCGCGGGCCAGGCCCTGTAAGAACCATATCTTTCTTGGGACCGCCCGTACAAAAAAGTGATCAACTACAAAAATAGACAACTAAATTTAGTCTGTAACATATCCAAAAATCACAGAGCTGTGGTAACAGGGTATACTGTAGCAATGTTTCCAAAATTATCACTTTCACTAAACACTTTTTTCTAAAAAACCTACCGTATCTTCTCTCGCACAAAAAAGTGATCGACTACTGTAGCATATAATAACCAAAAAATTCTAGGACCCAATTTGATACCGTGGTGCACAAAAAAACAGAGAATTTTGCACTTTTTCAACTATTTTCACAGCTTCCTTCATTTTTTTTGAATGAGTTATCATTAGATTCTCATTTTCACCATTAACGTCAATCATAACTTTCCAATAATACCTGACCGTTCAAATCACCTACTAGTTGTTCTTTTCTTCCGTCTCTCCCCCTTTCCTCTCAATCAAACAAACACCGTCTTCTTCTTCTAAACGAACAAAACAACAATGGCATCACCATTACCCTCCGGTTGATTGACACAATATGATTCCAATATATTGAAACCGGACAAGAGGAAGAGAGAGAGAAGGCGTTGTCGCCTACATTCTTCTTTTCCTTCAGCTTCTTCCAGAAAGAAAAGAATTTTGTTTGTTTTTGAAGGAATCTGCTTTCTCTTATCAGTATGTATATGTAAATGACCACCCCTCCCATTTTATCGAAGCGGGAGAGAGAGGAAGAAACTGAAACTAAACAATTTTGTATAGTAGGAGGAGATGAGAGAGATTTTTTTCAATTTGGATAGTTTTTGACCTCTGTCATTGTTTAGAACGGAAGGATATCTACAATAGAGCGCTTTTTTCATGAAAGCTGAAAATAACAGGTTTTAAGATCCCGTCACTGTGCCAAATTTTAATATATGTTATAGAGGAAGTCTAGACCTCCATTTTTGTAGTTGCCCACTTTTTTGTACGGGCGGTCCCTAAAGAGTTATGGCTCCTGCAAGACCTCGTCCGCAATTCGACCACAACGCGCGGTCAAAAACGTACGTCTACTTCAAGCTACCGTATCTCCCTAGGGACCGCCCGTACAGAAAAATAGTCAACTACAAAAATAAAGGCCTAGGTTAGTTCTATAACATACTTATATTTTCACAATTTGTAAACGCGTCGCGGACTATACAAATTTAACTATTTGAAGTTTTTGTCGGAAATTAACGATTTTTTGAATATATTTGAAACCTGGTCACAGCGCTCCTTCAAACCCATAAAACTCAATTCAGAATTTATGTTGTAGATAAAATCAAAGGCTTTACTTTTGTAGTTGACCACTTTTTTGTACGTGCGATCCCTAGAGAGATATGGCTCATGGAAATGGCGTGGGCGTCGCGGCTGCGTATCGGCTGCGTAGCGACTCACTCAATTTTGAATGCCTATAACTCCGCCCTTTTTATACACCGAAAATACTGAATTTTTGCAAAATTATTAATTAAAACATGAGAAATTGAAAAATAATATTTGTTCTGTGGAAGGTCAAAATTGATGTTTTTTGTTTGAATTTTTTTTCGAAAGTTGGTCAACTTTGACACTCAGCCATCGGCTTGAACTTTGAGCAAATTTTGAAAACTTTAAAACCTTTTGAAAACAAAAAAACATCTTCATTTTTGTAGTTGACCACTTTTTTGTACGGGCGGTCCCTGGGGAGATACGGTAGCTTGAAGTAAAGACACATTTTTGTCCGGGCGTTGCGGTCGAATCGCGGGCGACGCTTTGTAGGAGCCATATCTCCCTTGGGACCGCTTGTACAAAAAAGTGGTCAACTACAAAAATAAAGATCTAGACTTGCTCTATGACATATATTAAAAATATGGCACAATAAGGTACAGTGACGGGATCTTAAAATCTTTCATTTTTTAGTTTTCTCGATAAATCTGAAATCATCATTGTTACTTGAGTTTCCAAGCTTATAACCTAGAACTTTTTCAATTTTAATCATTTCTACCTACCGTAATCCCCAAAATTTTCCAATTTTCAGATTCGAGACCGGAGCCCGAATCGAGCACAAACCGGTGACCGCAAAACGGATTGGCAAGTTCCGGGTGGTTGAAAACATTCAACAGTAAGTTTTTTGTTATTCAGCTTCTACTAATTACTTAATTAATTAATTGATGATTTATTGTTTTTCAGGCCGTGTACCTCCTCTTCCTCCCCATCGTGCCGAGTAATTCGTGGCAGCGCTATTCCGCGACGAAAAAGTTCGTTGAAACGACGAACGCGGAGCAATAGTGAGTTGGCAGCAGCAGTGCTCGTCGTCACATCTTCTGACTTTCGGAAGAGCAAATCGACGGACGACTTCTCGCCCTCTGGAGGAGGAGCAACGACTTCTGAGGCTCCGCCCAGTGATAATAAGTGTACAGAGAGTGCATCAGAATCACCAAGGCCTGCACCTAGGTTACGGTAAGTACATAGCTTGGAAATGTTGGTTGGGGAAAAAAAGTTAGAAGTCTTGTATGTCGGCTCCCAGGAGTCTAGTTAGCGTTCCCAAATTCTGTCAAAATACAGAAAAGGGTCCATTCTAGGTTGTGTCAAAAAATCAGACATCTAAAATCGAAACCAGCTGAGTTATGAAGACTCAAAGTTTTGATCTACGCGCTGCTCTCGGCGTCGCGGTCTCGGCTCCTAAACTTTGAAGAGCAACTTCTAGATGTTGTAGAGGTCCAAAATTTTGTCAAGTTATAAAAAAAGGGTCCGTTTTAAATTGCGCCAAAAAAACATGGCTCTAGAACCGAAACCAGCTAAGTTGTGAAGGTTAAAAATTTGATCTATGCGGCCGGCGTCGCGGTCAAGTGAAACACTTTGAATTGTTGTATTTTGATTTCTAAATGTCGTAGCTGCCTCAAATTTTGTCAAAATACAGAAAAGGGTCTATTCTAGAATGTCTCCAAATATGAGACCTCTAGAATCAACTCCCACAGAGTTGTGACGGCTCAAAATTGTGATCTACCCGATGCGGTCGGCGTCGCGGTCAGGTGGAAAATTTTGAATTGTTGTATCTCAATTTTTAGTGGTCGTAGCGGCTCCAAAACTTGTCAGAATACAGAACAGTATTCTTTTTTCCATATGTCAAAAGATCAGACCTCCAGAATAAATTCCCACAAAGTTTTGACTCCTCAAAGTTTTGATCTACGTGTTGGGGTCAGGTCTTCCTCTTGGAACTGTTATAACTCGGCTCCCAGAAGTAGGAAAAGGCACAAAATTTGTCAAATTACAGAAAACGACCCATTCTAGGTTTTGTCAAAAAATCAAACCTCTAGAACTAAAACCCGTCGAGTTATGACGGCTCAACATTTTGAATCTCTGTATCTCATTTTTTAGATGTCTTAGCGGTTTTAAATTTAGTCAAATTACAGAAATGCGTCTATTCTAACTTGTTTCCAAAAATCAGATCGGCCCCTCTTCTTAAATCTCTAGAATCAAAACCCGCTGAGTTATAACGGTTCAAAGTTTTGATCTACCCTGCGCGGTTGCGTCGCAGTCATTGTATCTCGGCTAAAAACGGTCCTAACGCTCTAAAATTTCAGCAGAATATGTTTTGAATGGTCCTATTTCTGAAAATTGTCAATTTTAAACATTTTCCCCAATGAAAACACCAAAAACCAGCGTTCTATCTATTCTTAGAAAGTTTCCATGACTCACACCCCTCCCTTCCTTTCAAAAAGTCAACACTATGAGACATTTTGTCCTTTTCCACCTTTTCCATCTCTATTTTTCTTCAATTTTCTATTTCCAGTCTCCAAACAACAAGCATGATTGTTGAATCCACAAAGAAGGACACCATCCCAGTCTACGAGGAGCGTTGTCGGGTCTCCCTAACCATTCCGATCCAGGAACCATCCTCCTCCACCTCAGCGGTATCCCCTCCGCCACCACTACCCAGTGCGCCACCGTCCAGGGAACGTATCAAACGGATACCCTCTTATTTGAAGCCAACACCAGCGCCAAGGTCTAGTACGCTACCGAGACCGCGGCAGCCACCACCACCGCCGACTGCTCCACCGGTTAACTTTAGGAGCTCCACACCCTCCACGGCGTCTGGAACCCTGCCTAGAATTCCTAACATCCCGGTGCCAGATGTGCCGTCCACAACAGCTACAGTAACCGACGACGACGACTGTTACGAAGAAATTATGCTGGTCACCTCACAAGAATGTATCCCAACTCATATCAAGTCTTCTTCGGAGTACTCTTACGAGTCTACAGATTTCACCCGGCCATTCGATACAGTACCCCGACGGCTACAGTACCCCAAAGATGAAGAAATTTTCGATGAAGCAGAGGAGGAGTTTGAGGTGCCTGTAAAGGAAAGATTCCAATCTGCCACGATGCAACGGGCGCCGAAGAGCTCGAAGAGGATGAGCTCGATGGAGTTGGAAAAGTTGTTCAGGTTTAAGAGCGAGTTGCAGTTGAATTTGTCGAAAAAGGTGGGTGTCTACTGCAATCTGAAATTTTCGGAGTATCGGAATCATATAGAGCAAGACTAGAGGATCGTTTTTGAAGTTGACAACTTTTTTGTGCGGGCGGTCCCAAGTGCGTTGCGGTCGTTTTGCGGCTGACGACTTGTACGCGCCATATCTCTCTAGGCGCCGCCCGTACAAAAAAGTGGTCAACTATAAAAATAAAGAGAAAGTTTTAATCTTTATTTTTGTAGTTGACCACTTTTTTTCTACGGCGGATACCTAGAGAGATACGGCGGCTTGAAGTAGAGGCGCATTTTTGACCGTGAGTTGCTGTCAAATTGCGGGAAAGGTCTTGTAGAAGCCATATCTCTTTAGGAAGCAAACGCATCAAAAAGTGGTCTATTACAAAAATTTAGAACAAATCAAAATCTCCATTTTTGTAGTTGACCACTTTTTTGTACGGGCGGTCCCTAGAGAGATATGGCTCCAACAAGATCTCGCCCACGATTCGACCGTAACGCACTTGAGACCGCCCGCACAAAAAAGTGGTCAACTACAAAAATGAAGATCTTGATTTGAGCTTTGCAGTGATATAAAAGTTTTGTTTAAAAAGTTGTAAACTTTTTTTTCCGCAGTAAAAGGAAGTCGGGCTCCGCAAAAAAGGAACACCCAACCCATTAACCAATTATCCCTAATTAATTTCCGCTAATTGAAGGTTGGCCAATTACGACAAAAAGTGGGCGACAAACAAGCGAAACGACGATCGAAGTGCCACGTTAGTGTCGACTTGCTCGACACGGATTTCAGTGCTACGGTAGGTTTCCCCTTTTCTGAAAAAGTGGTAAAACTTGAAACATTTTGATTTCCAGATGTCAAAATCGTCTTGCGTTGACAAGCCGTTCCAGGATGACGACCATATTTATGGGGATGATTGGAGCAGTGATGATGATGATGTTTATCATGGTAAGTCGTTCATCGACCTTCAATTTTCAAAACACTGCCATGATGTCTCACTTTCCTCAAATAGTTTTAAATTTATATTTATTATGTAGACCTTATTTTGATCTTCATTTTTGTAGTTGACCACTTTTTTGTACGGACGGTCCTTAGGGAGATACGGACCTTAGAAGTTGCGTAATATTTTAGTAACGGTAGGAGTTCGTCTAACTTTGAATGTTTTATACCTTAACTGTAAGTTGGCGTAAAATTGTGCCATTTTGGCTGGAAATGAGTCTAAAATTTCAAAATTTAGGTATTTTATAGTAATTTTTAAACCATGGGCTTGGGTTGTATGAATATCGGGTCGTTAGTTATCATTAGTTTTCTCATTACTACTGTTCTGCTCTAGAGGCTCCCAGACAAGTTTTTAGCCTATTTTTTATCGAAATCTTGAATTATTTCTAGTTTTTCTAAATTTTCCTTGTTTTTATTATTATCCTGTCAAAGTTTTATATCACTTTGTCTGAAATCAGCAAAGTTACATACAAACAGTCAAAGATAAGACATGACCGCTAGGGAGCCACATAAGATTCCAAGACCCATATCTCCCTAGGGATCGCCCGTACAAAAAAGTGATCAACTACAAAAATGGAGATCTAAATTTGTTCTATAACATACCCAAAAGTCAGTAAGCTGGAGTACCAGGGGATACTGTAGCACAGTTTCGAAAAAAAAGTCATTTTCTTCATTTTCATTGAAACTTTTGAAAAATATAGCATTGTTTGAACCAACCGTATCGCCCCAGGGATCACTCGTACAAAAAATTGGTCAACTACAAAAATAGAGATTTAGATTCGTGCTATACAATGATATTAAAATTTTTAAATGTGCATACAATTTACGTCAATGGATGGACGTCAAAGTTGACAAAAATTCAATTTTTTTTTCAAAAATTGGCTTTTTTGGAAACTGTATTTCAGGGCTATGGTACTATACCAACACAGTTTTGTAGTGGTAATCATGTGTTTTTGCGTTTTTGGTGTACTGTAGCATACTGTAGCATATTGAAAATCTGAAACTTCAAGGTCTCCATTAAGATGTGTTGCCTTATAGTCATGCCCCCCAAAAAAAACGAAAAAAAAGTTTTTTTTCTTCAATTTTGCACTTTCTCCTATTGTTAGCACCTATTCTTTGTTATCCTTACTTATTTTTTATAAGAAGTGTCATAACCTTCTTTGTTCCTTCCAATAGCTTACAAAAAAATGTTTATAAAGTTTTATAAAGAAAAACAATTTTCCGAAAAAAATTTTTTTGTCCAAATTTTTTTTGTTACTCAATGTTTTCCATACACAACAATACAATACAAACTATAAAGAAAACTATGCTAAACCCTTCTTGAGGTTCTAAAGCCACCGATCCCCCCGGTCCTAAGCCTACTGTAGTAGTAGTACACAAAAAAGTCAGTGCGGCGGAACACACAACTTTTTTAATATCAATTCTTGTCTCTCTCTCACCTTTTCCATATTTTTCTTCTTCTTCTTCAAAAAACAATTCGCTTCTTCTTTCTCTTCTTCGGATGACGAATTGCTCTCGTCCTTTTCTTCTTCTTCTTCTCCACAACTCTCTGTATACATTACGGCGGAAAAGGGGCTTGTACTTTTTTCTTTTTATTTTCACACTTTTATTATTAGATATTATAAGAAGACTTTTTGGAATTTTCCATACCTTTTTTGCTATTATAATTGATATTTTTCCAGATGACCGTCGCTCTTCAATGTACCGACAACTAGAGGAGCAATTGAACAAGGCTTTTCCTGAATACGCGTCGAGATCTCGTGAGTTTCAGGGTTTTCGTAGCTTTTTATTTGGTTTTAAGAGTGTTTTAATGAAATTCAACCCGGAAAATTAGATTCTGAGGGTTTTCTGGGATACTGTAGGGAAACTGTAGAAACCTGACGCCCTAGAACTTGGAACAAAGTTGTTGTGTCAAGGGCTCTCAAATTATATCTGACATTAGGGAGGAAATTAGTCTTAGAATAAAAATGTTTTGCGGTTTTTATTGTTTTCAATAAATGCAAATACAGACGGTGCTGAATATAGACAGTGCTGACTACACTACCTAGGTGGAAACTAACTAACTTCAAGGACGTCCCACGGTGTCCTATGTGGACCAACATGTAGAATATCTTTAGATCATCATTTTTGTAGTTGACCACTTTTTTGTACGGTCCCTCCCTTTATAGATACAGTAGCTTGAAGATCGGCCTGTGTAAATTTACAAAAAGTTTAAAGCTTAATTTGAACTTTCTACAAAAATCATGTTTTCAATTGTGAGAGCTGTAAATCAAAATCTGACTACAAAAAACTCAAAACTGTTTATTCTCCTATAAGTTTTCAATAGTGGATTAGAAAATTAATTTATTGGACATCCGGACAAACATACAGATATTTAAACACACAGACAAACATCCGGACACTATGCCATTCTCACGTACGGAAAGTCGAAACCAATTCCTTCAGTTTCTGGAAAAAACAGTGCTTCAAACCTTCTGAAATACAGAAAATTCAAAATGAGGACATTTGGACATCCGGATACACAGGCACATAGTCCAACAGTCGGGACAAATCAGTAGAGTTCCAGCAGCTAGAAATCTCAGATTTTGAACTAGCAGTTGTCGGATATACGGGCATCCAAACAGACAAACAGACATACAGACATGCAGACAGATAGAAATTTGGACATTTGGACACACAGACAGATCTAAGACAATTTTATTGAATATCTAGACATCTCGGCATCCGGACAGACAGACAGATTGACAGTCATCAGAACTAGAAAACAACAACACAAAAATCAGTTGATCTCTCATTCCCTTCCTGTTTTTTGACCTATAAGTATTTTTATTATCATTATCTCCTCCTCCTAATTTTCTAAAAACCGGTTCCGTTTTCTCTCTCTATCTCTCTAATGTGATTGTTGTCATCAGGTGGAAAAAGTTCGATACCGTCACTATCATTAGTTTCGAAATTACCTGTCTATTGATTTTGATTTCCGATCGAGAACGTGAAAAAGGCGCCCCAGCTCTCTATTAGTTTTTAATGGTGAAATCGTGATTAAGCGCGCCTACGGCGCCCCAGATAACTAGTGTCATAAATCAAAAGAGAGCGGCTCATTGGTCATTTTTCTGCCGACTGGAGCCGTTTAAACTATTTTTTCGAAAATGTTTTTTGTCGTTGTATAGTTTTGAACCTTAAAACACATATGTATATATTTTTAGTACTGGCGTCCTTAGTACGGACCGCCCTACTAGGCGCCTGGCACCAATTTCATGAGCTGGAGCTGTTTTTATTACTCAGTCCATATTTTTATTCGTATTTTTTGGGGAGTAAGGATACTGAAATCGATTGTGACGGTTTTGAGTAGGAAGATGTAGATTCTGGGTTGGTGTCCAAAAATCGTTTTTTATTTAGTTGCAGGTTATTGACTTACCAAAATGTTGAAACTATCAACTTTTGAACAAAATTTTTTTCCTAGAATTAACAATGTTTTTAGAACCCTTGTCACAGCCTCCCTTTTTGTCCCATCACGTGAATTTTACATTTTTTGTGTAGACCACATTGAAATCTCCATTTTTGTAGTTGACATCTTTTTTGTACGGGCGGCACCTAGGGAGATACGGTAGGTGGAAGCTCGGCACTTCTCCATGAGCCGTGCCAGTGTGGTGACTTTGCTCTACCGTATCTCGCTAGGGACCGCCCGTACAAAAAAGTGGTCAACTACAAAAATGAAGCTCAAAACCAGTTTTATAACATACCCAAAAATCAATAAGCTAGGGTAATAGGGGATACTGTAGCACAATTTCAAAAATTGTCGTTTTCACAGAAACTTTTTTGAAAAACATACCGTATCTCCCCAGGAAACGCCAGAAAATTTAAAATTAACAATTTATAACAAAACCTAAGACACTCTGCGAATTGTAGTGCATCTCATTTTAAAACTGTGACGTTTTGCAACCACCCAGAAAAAAGTAAAAAGCAGAACATCTTAAGCGTCTCAGGTACAAAAGCTCAAAACGTCCCAGTTACAGAACAGTCTGGTTTCGAAATGTCTCAGTTAAGAAACTACCCTTATCTCACAAAACCATTCATAACCCATCCCCATCTTCCAGAACTCTCCTCCTCTGACTACGAATCCGCCGACATCCTTCTCTCCGACGCCCCACCGATTCCCCAACGTCCCATCTCCTCGACAATCATGCCGGACACAGAAAAGTACGTGGCTCGTCCCGCGGTCGGTCACCTGCCATTAGATGACTCATGGTCTCCCTCTACCACCGGGGTCCCCGATGAGCCATCGCCTGCGGAAGAGGAATACAAGAGACAGTACACGTGTCGAATGGTTCCCAACGAGCAGCCGTTGTATCAACATTATATGATGGAGGCTGTAGTGGTTGCGAATGAAAATGAAGAGAAAGTTGTGATGGAGGAGATTAAGGAGGAGCCAGTGGAGATGCCCATTATTCCAGAAGTCGTCGCGTTGAAACCAGCGGTGAGTGAGGGGGGGAAATCAAAGTGTCGTAAGATCCGATGTATTGTACCAAAAACGTGTTTGCGTACAATGCATCAGATCTTACGACACTTTGAAAAATCGTGCTGAAAATCACGGAACCTGGGTAATGTAATGTAATATGGGAAATCTGATGATGTTTAGAAATCAGCCGAAATCAGTTTTTCTTAAATAATTGAAGTTTCCACTATTTTGCCAAAGTGTGTCGTAAGATCTGATGCATTGTACGCAATTGGTCTGAAGCTGTTTGCGTACAATACACCAGATCTTACGACACTTTGAGAAAACGGTCAAAATGCAGTATTTTAAGCGTTAAAACTACAATTTGACGTCACAACTGGATTCCTCAGCGCGATATTTCAAAGTGTCGTAAAATCTGATGCATTGTACGCAAATCCGTTTTAATCGTGTTTGCGTACAAAACATTAGATCTTACGACACTATCTCAAAATAGAAGATCTGACGTTTCCACTAGATTCTCCATGCCTGTTTACATATACTCTGAAATTTTCAGCTCGATAGCTCAAAGTGTCGTAAGATCCGATGCATTGTACGCAAGTCATTTTTAAAGTGTTTGCGTACAATACATCAGATCTTACGACACTTTGAGCAATTGAGCTGAAAACTTGAAAACCGACGTAAACGGACATGGGGATCCCAGTGGTAGCATCAGTTTTTGGTTTGGGTGATTTGAAGTTTATCAAAAATCAAAATTTCTAAACTGTCGTAAGATCTGATGCATTGAGCGCAATTGGTCTGAAAGTGTTTGCGTACAATACACCATATTCTACGACAGTTTTAGTTTGATTTCAACTCCAGTGTCGTAAGATCTGACGCATTGTATACAATAAAGTGTTTGCGTACAATGCATCAGATTTTACGACACTTTGAAACATCGTGCTGAAAATCGCGGGCCCTGGGAAAAGTGTTATGAGGAATCCAGTGGAAGCGTTACATTCAGAATTTTGACAGTTTTTATGAATTTTTGATGTTTCAAGAAGATTCCGACCTGAAAACTAAAAGTCAGACCGAAGTTAGAGACCCTTAGAATCTGAAATATTTCCAGACCCGCCGCGAATCGTCCATCTCCTCGGACTCTGGCCGTGGCGCCGACTGCTCTACGACCTCCGCCTCCGCCCTCACATCCAACACATCCATGAGACGTGACCGTCTCGTCGGCACATCAAACTTCGGCTCGCAACGAAGTCTCTGGTGTGAACTACCGGAAGTCCGTGCCGCCGGACTACTCGAGAAGCTCGACGACGCGTGTAAACTGAGACAGGAGGCGTACTTCGAGGTGATCACGTCGGAAGCGAGTTATCTGAGATCACTCAATGTGCTGATCACTCATTTTATGGCGAGCCCGCAGATGTTGGGGTCCAAGTCAACGCTGTCGGTGTTGTCGGATTCGGATAGGAAGCATCTGTTCAGTAATATCTTCGCTGTGAGGGATTGTTCAGAGAGGTGAGTGGAGGGACATCCGGACATTTGGATAGACAGATGCACAGACAGATCTTGAAAGAAACATAGATTAGTAACGGATTGACATACCCACAGATTAGAAATCTGGACATCCGGACAGACAGCCAGACAGACAGACAGACAGGCAGATGGGTATCCAGACACGAAGACAGTGTAACGGACTCCAAATTTGATTATTCGAACTGACAGACACACCGATTTTCGAATAACTTAGGAAACTAGATATCGGGACATCCGGACAAACAGAGAGACAGACAGACAGACGCACAGACTTGGAAAATCGTTCTGAAAACGAGATATTCGGTGTTATTCATCTGAAAGACGCATTTTTTAAACGATTTTTTCAAATGTAATTTGTGGACATCCGGACAGACAGATAGGCATACAGATTAATATTTGGACATCCGGACAGACAGACAAACAGACAGACAGACAGAAAAACTTGACTGAACATTTCAAAAGAAAATCATATTTTTTATAAAGGTATTTTTTTGCAAAAAAGGATTTCTAACATCTTTTCAACTTTTGCGGATGTCCGGACGATCTGACACACAGATTGACATTCGGACATCCGGACACACAGACAGACAGACAGACAGACAAGCATTAGGATGTTTGGACACATAGACAGATCGAAGAAACTTCCAGAAATCGGGTTTTTTCTTAAATTTTCTAAATTTTTAAACATCCGGACATCCGGAAAGACAGACAGACATCTGGACACAAAGACACAAGGACAGAAAGCTTCAATTTTTTCGTTTTTCGCATTGAATCGGACATCCGGACATTCGGAGACACAGATAGACAGACAGATCTAACTTTGGAATCATAGAATCTCAATCCTGGAGTCTTCGATGATTTTTAAAACGATTTTTTGAGCATCCGGACGAACAGACACACATATACATAAATTTTGCTGAAAATGACTTATTCGGCTGAAAAAATCTGAAAAAAGGCTGAAAATAGCCAAAAACGCAAAATTGAAAAATCGGATCTCAGCTACAGTAATCCGATCCAGGATCCAGGATCCAAGATCCACAATCAAAAATCTAAAAACTACCGTAACCCGATCAAAAGCTTTTTTGGGGTTACTGTAGTATACTGTAGAAGGGAAATCGTAACCCAAACTCAAAAATTCCCCATTTCCAGACTCCTCTGCGACCTGGAAACCCGTCTCGAGGAGAATCTGATCCTCGACGACATCTGCGACATCCTTTCCGAACATTTCGAGAAATACTTCGAGGTCTACATCAAATACTGCTCCAATCAAGTCTACCAAGACCGCACGCTGCGTCGTCTAAAATCCGACAACGCTGGCTTCCTGTCAGCAGTGCAGAGGCTAGAGGAGAATAAGCAGTGCCAGGGGCTAGACATGCGGAGTTTTTTGATGCTTCCAATGCAAAGAATCACCCGGTACCCTCTACTACTGTACGCTATCCTGGATAGAATCCCGACTAGTGATGAGAGATATAAGACTGCCACCGACGCATTGACATCTTCGAATCGGGTGGTACGGGACTGCAATGAGGGCGCTAGACGGATGGAAAGGACCGAGCAGCTTCTAGACATCGATCGCCGATTAATCTACAAGGACGCAGACCTCAAAAGGATCCCCCTGGTGTCAAATAGCAGGTACCTGGTCAAAAAAGGAGTGCTGACACAACTAGTGGAGCGGAGGTCCTCCAACATCCTGCAAAGTCGACAAAAAGCGCGGACCCTTCACGTTTTTCTGTTCTCCGATATGATCATGATCACGAAGAAGAAGTTGAACGGAACATTTGTGTGTAAAGACTACGCGTCGAGAAGATTCGTTGACATGCAGCCGATTGAGCCGGATAACCCGAAGATTCCTATTGGAGCTGTTAGTAACCTGGTCGGACGGCCCCATTTGTTCTTGTGTACCTTGATGAGGAATGCGAGGGAGAAGCAGACGGAGTTGTTGTTGTCTGCGGATAGTGAGACGGATCGGGAGCGGTGGTTGAGTGCAGTCAGACCTCCTACAGTAAGTTTTGTCTAGCAGAGTGTGTGGCACGCATTTAGAGCCATGAAAATATTTAAAACTGTGTAACTTTGTCAGTTGTGAGTCAAAATAAATGAAAGTTATACCATTGGATTCAGCGTGACTAGAGCTTTCAGAAAAGTACCCACATGCCATGGTTTCAAAAAAATTGGGTCTCACCACGAAAACTACAGTACCCCTGTTTAAAGGCGCAGACCGGAAATTCAAGTTTTTGCAAACATAGCCATGATTATATTTTTCTAAAAGCTCTCATTGCGCTGAATTTGACTATGTATATTAAAACGCTCAAAAACCAAATCTGACTGTTTTAGAGCCCTGAAAATGTTCAAATCGATGTAACTTTGTCAGTTGTGAGTCAAAATCAATGAAACCTGGACCATTGGATTTAGCGTGACGAGAGCTTTCAGAAAAATATAATCATGGCTATTGTTGGAAAAACTTGAAATTTGGGTCTGCGCCTTTAAACCGGGTTACTGTAGTTTTCGTGGTGGGACCCAATTTTTCTCAAACCATGACTTGTGGGTACTTTTCTGAAAGCCCTCGTCACGCTGAATCCAATGGTATAGGTTTTATTGGTTTTGACTTAAAACTGACAAAGTTACACGTTTTTTAAAAATTTTGACGGTTCTAGAGCCATGCGTTGCGTGTTGCGTCGCGGTTCTTTAATCTGATTAACTTTGCGACAGAACGAGCTATCTGAAAGTCTGATTATTTCAAATTCTGTCTTTTTTTTTCATTGCGTCACGTGTTGCGTCGCGGTCGCCACCCAGAGAGATTTTGGTGTCAAGCGATGCGGTCGCGTCGCGGCTCCTCAGCATGGCCTAGCTTTTTCTAGTCCCTCCTTCCGACCATTAACTCCTTGAGACCTTGGGACCCCCCTCCTCTCCATTTCCTCCTCTCTAATCCAACATTTCAGTCTACTAACCCGGAAGAGCGGATCTACGCCGAGTGGGATTGTCCGCAGGCGGTCGTCATGCATGCCTACCAGCCATCCCAAGCCGATGAACTACTTTTGAATGTTGGCGACTCGTTGAATATCCTGAGGAAGATGCCAGATGGTTTGCATTACCTTTTTTGTGATCTACTGGCCCTGGAAAATTTGAAAAATTTTGATCTACCGGGACTTAACTTTCATCGTAACCTCTTACCGTAATCCCAATCAAAAATTCTGACTTTTTGAGCTACAGTACTCCTACAGTACCCTACAGTGACCCTTATTCCAGGATGGCTGTACGGAGAACGAGCTGGCGACGGGATGGGCGGATGGTTTCCGTCATCGTACGTCCAACCGATCATCAACGATCACACACGAGCGAATAACTATCGACAACGGCTACGTATCATACAGGTTAGTATAAGGGAGAGGGGCGTCGCGTGTCGCGTCGCGGTTGGCGGGAAAACAAGTTTTGATCTACCGGGTGTTAGATCGTTCAAAACTGATTGGGGTCATAAAATCTGTGGTAGATCAATTTTTGACCAACGCGTTGCGGTCGCGTCGCGGTCTGATCTACCTCCAAATTGTCCAAAATCAATTTTCGACCATGTGCGTCGCGTGTCGCGTCGCGGTTGGCGGGAAAACAAGTTTTGATCTACCGGGTGTTAGATCGTTCAAAACTGATTGGGGTCATAAAATCTGTGGTAGATCAATTTTTGACCAACGCGTTGCGGTCGCGTCGCGGTCTGATCTACCTCCAAATTGTCCAAAATCAATTTTCGACCATGTGCGTCGCGTGTCGCGTCGCGGTCGGCGGGAAAACTATTTTTGATCTACCGGGTGTTAGATCGTTCAAAACTGATTGGGGTCATAAAATCTGTGGTAGATCAATTTTTCACCAACGCGTTGCGGTCGCGTCGCGGTCTGATCTACCTCCAAATTGTCCAAAATCAATTTTCGACCATGTGCGTCGCGTGTCGCGTCGCGGTCGGCGGGAAAAGAGTTTTGATCTACCGGCGTTAGATCGTTCAAAACTGATTTGGGTCATAAAATCTGTGGTAGATCAATTTTTGACCAACGCGTTGCGGTCGTCTGATCTACCTCCAACTTGTTCAAAATCAGTTTTCGAACATGTGCGTCGCGTGTCGCGTCGCGATCGGCGGGAAAAGAGTTTTGATCTACCGGGTGTAAACTTGATCAAAATTGGTCTGGTAGATCAAATTTTTGACTGTGTGCGTTGCGTGTTGCGTCGCGGTTCTTGAGATGATCCTAACGCTTTGAAGTTTTGGCGCCGATTTCCGGATGCGTCGCGTGCCGCGTCGCGGTTCCCCTCCCTCAACTTCAACCGCCCATAACTCCTTTCCCAAGCAACCTACGGCTCCCAAACCTGGCCAGTTCGATAGAGCGCGTTTTCCTCTTCCCAATAATTCAAAATTTTTAAAATATAACAATTTCAATTTCAGGCAGCGGCGGGTTGGCACGGAAACGCTTCTCCTTCGACAACTCGGAGTGGGGGGCTGCCCCTGATGGATCGTCTCCGCCGGATGTCCAATCCGAAGTCCTATTTCACTCAGTCTGGCACTGTCGGACTGTAATAATCTATTTTCTGTTGTTGTGACGAGTTTCCCCCAAATAGTATTGTGATTATAACATCGTATTCTCAAAAAACCGCTTTCTCCAAAAAAAAGTATTTCATCCCAATTTTCTAGAAAAATCCCTGTTCCCTGTCTCCAAAAAAGTGGTCTTTCATCTGTTACCATGTCAATTGTACACTAGTGAGTTTTTTTTGTCCCATAGAGATTTATTTTACCTCTTTTCCCCTTATTTATGCTCAATTTGAAGACTTAATAAATTTATTTTCAAAAAAAACTATTTAATCGATGCGTCGCGTGCTGCGTCGCGGTCGAAGGAAAAAATTCTGATCTACCTGGTGTCAGATTGCAAGAACTTGGTTTGATAGATCAAATTTTTGACTAGTGCGTTACGTGTTGCGTCGCGTGTTCTGATCTACCTTCAAATCCTTCGAACTCAAATTTTTGACGCGTGCGTCGCGTGTTGCGTCGCGATCGGCGGGAAAAAGTTCTGATCTACCGAGTGCTAGATTGCGAGAAATCGGTAGATCAAATGTTTGACCAACGCGTCGCGTACTGCGTCGCGGTCGGCGGGAAAAAGTGTTGATCTACCGGGTTTTAGATTGCGAGAAATTGGTAGATCAAAACTTTGAGCAACGCGTCGCGTGCTGCGTAGCGGTCTGCACACTATTCTAAGTTTTGAGCTTATCGGGTCTCAAAATCGATGGTAGATCAAAATTTTTGACGCGTGCGTTGCGTGTTGCGTCGCGGTTTTTCTCCTTAACTTCAAACGCCTATAACTCTCTCCCCAGACTACCTAGAGCTTCCAAATTTGTTCTGTTCGATAGAGCGCGATTCCTTTTATTCAAAAAACAAAAAAAATTTTAAAATTTTATGTATAAAAAGTTATTTTTGGAAAATAACAAGTTAAAGCTATCATGATGAAGAAAAGAGAGGAAAGACCTGGATTTCGGGGGACAAAATAAAATTTCAGGCTGAAATTTTCACAAAATATATAAAATATCAATTAATCATTATTCCGATGACTAAAAATCTTTTTCAACAAATCCGTAAGCCTTTCCGGGTCGGCGACAAACATCGAAGCGACCTGATGGGGTCTCGAAGGGACCAGGGGTACTGTATTGTTACTTTTCTCGATTTCAAAAGACAGGCGGCCTTCTGTAGTCTCTGGAGGGGGTGGGGTGGTGGTCAGCTTCACCCAAAGTGAGTCATCCGTGATGGTGGTGGTGGTAGGGGGTACTGTAGTTGTCGTGGTGGGTACGGTAGTCGTGGTGGTGGTGGTGGGTACGGTAGTCGTTGTAGGAGGCACTGTAGTGGTAGTTGTGGTTACTGTAGTTGTGGATTCTGGTGTCGTCGAAGATTCTTCTGGCACATCCTCAGTCGTCGATGTCGCCATTGTAGTGGTACGGAATAGAGGGATGCGGTCGTCTGGAAAAAATTTCCCGAAATTGCA
This sequence comes from Caenorhabditis latens, assembly GCA_002259235.3. Taxonomy (NCBI): domain Eukaryota; kingdom Metazoa; phylum Nematoda; class Chromadorea; order Rhabditida; family Rhabditidae; genus Caenorhabditis; species Caenorhabditis latens. Next base: position 1,910,732 of record CM056093.1, read on the forward strand.
TTTTTATGAATTTTGATTAGGATAATTGGATTCAGCGTGACGAGAGCTTTCAGAAAAGTATAATCATGGCAATAGTTAAAGAAACTTGAATTTTGGGTCTGCGCCTTTAAACCGGGTTACTGTAGTTTTCGTGGTGGGACCCAATTTTTCTCAAACCATGACTTGTGGGTACTTTTCTGAAAGCTCTCCTCACGCTAAATCCAATGGTACTAGTTTTATTGATTTTGACTCACAACTGACAAAGTTACACCGTTTCAAACATTTTCAAGGCTCTAAAACAGTAAGATTTGGTTTTTGACGGTTTTGATCTACCTAATCAATTTCAGCGTGACGAGAGCTTTCAGAAAAATATAATCACGCCTAAGTTTGCAATAACTTGAAATTTGGGTCTGCGCCTTTAAACAGGGGTACTGTAGTTTTCGTGGTGGGACCCAATTTTTTCGAAACCATGGCTTGTGGGTACTTTTCTGAAAGCTCTCGTCACGCTGAATCCAATGGTATAAGTTTCATTGGTTTTGACTTAATATAGACAAAGTTACACCAATTTAAACATTTTCAAGGCTCCAAAACAGTAAGATTTGGTTTTTGACGGATTTGATCTACCTAATCAATTTCAGCGTGACGAGAGCTTTTAGAAAAGTATAATCATGGCTATAGTTGGAAAAACTTGAAATTCGGGTCTGAAATCGGGTTACTGTAGTTTTCGTGGTGGGACCCAATTTTTATCAAACCACGTCTTGTGGGTACTTTTCTGAAAGCCCTCGTCACGCTGAATCCAATGGTATAGGTTTCATTGGTTTTGACTTAAAACTGACAAAGTTACACCGTTTCAAACATTTTAAAGGCTCTAAAATTTCCAGATTTGATTTTTGACGGTTTTGATCTACACAGCCAGATTCAGCGTGACAAGAGCTTTCAGAAAAGTATAATCATGGCTATAGTTAGAAAAACTTGAAATTTGAGTCTGCGTCTTTGAATAAGGGTACTGTAGTTTTCGTGGTGAGACCCAATTTTCTTCAAATCAAGGCTTGTGGGTACTTTTCTGAAAGCTCACGTCACGCTGAATCTAATGGTATAAATTTCATTGGTTTTGACTAAAAACTAACAAAGTTACACCGTTTCAAACATTTTCAAGGCTCTAAAATTGTCAGATTTGGTTTCTGAAAGTTTTGATCTACACAGTCAAATTCGGCGTGACAAGAGCTTTCAGAAAAGTGTAATCATGGCTAGGTTAGAAAAAACTTGAATTTTAGGTCTGCGCCTTTAAACCGGGTTACTGTAGTTTTCGTGGTGGGACCCAATTTTCTTCAAACCATAGCTTGTGGGTACTTTTCTGAAAGCTCTCGTCACGCTGAATTCAATGGAATAAGTTTTATTGATTCTGGCATAAAACTGACAAAGTTACAACTCACCGACAGAACACGCCAACTGAATCTCCTCGGCGTCCAGATCGCTCGCCTCGTAGATGCTCCCGCGTGGACATTTTGTTCTGAAAATTTCAAAAATGTTACTTTTAGAGACTACAGTAACCCATACCTGTACAATCCCGCCAATTCCTTCTTCGCTGTTTCCGACAGATTACTGTAGACGTCTTGCTTCAGAAGTCTCAAGGATTCCAGGCGGTCGTGGGCAATTCTCGCTTCTGATGAGAGTTTTTCGACCTGGAAACTCAGATTATCGATTTTTTTTTGAAAAAAAATTTGATCTACCAACTTTTTGCTTAAAACTCTTATTCTTCCTTTGCTGGAAAGTGATGAATTGCTCGACTTGATTGATGGCGTCTAAATCCAAATTCTCGGAAGCCCAGTTTCGGAGTAGATCATAACGCATGTCGTGGGTTATGGAGCGGTTCGACATTATCTGGAAGAGGAGAAATGGTTTTGAAACGGGGGGACGTTTTGAAACCGAAACACAAAATTGGTTTCAAAACGTCCCTGTTTCAAAATGTATTAGTTTGGAACCTTAGTACTGGGACGTTATGAAACCATTAATTTTGAAACCGGGGACGTTTCGCAATTATGACGTTTCAGAACCTAATTTCACATCTCTAAAAAGCCTGGTTTCGAAATTTCCCGGTTTCAAATCGTCCCAGTTTAAAAAATTATCAGTTTCAGAACAATTGACACCAGTGGTTTTTCAACCAGTACCTTTGAAAACGGGACGTTTCAGAACTGTGAAATTTCGGGACCAGTTTTATAACACAAATATGATATTGTACGGTTTCAAAACGTCCCAGTTTGGAAATGTCAATTTTTCTGATTTAAGAGCAATGACCAAACATTAAAGACGTTTTAAAACCAGAAACTCCAAAACTGGGACGTTTTAAAACTATGCCGTTTTAAAACGTCCCAGTTGTCCCTTTGAGCATTGGAAGTCGTTTTGAAACTAGCAGTTTTAAAACCCGGACGTTTTGAAACTATGGTTTTTCAAATACAAGGTTTTTATGGTTTCAAAATGACCTGGTTTCAAAACGTCCCAGTTTTGAAACGGCATTTCTGCAACCAAGACACTTTGAAACTATTTTGAAATGGTCCTGGTTTCAAAACGTCCTCTGTTCCTCTATCTATCTGTCCATCTGTCTATCCCGATGTCCCCCACTCACCCCGGAATAAACTTTAGTCTGCTCCTCCGACAAACCCGCCAGAAAATTGGTCCCTCTTCGTTCTTCCGTCGGACTAACAGTCGGCCGGTCCCAATCCAATATTTTCAATTTCATATCCTCGGCGAGCCCGGCGATGAGCTCTTTCGTTTGAGCCAGTTGCCTGGAAACCCGTTAATAGTCAATTTTATTTTCCGAAATTCGTCATCGAAAAACATACCGCTCACACTTTCTAGCTGACGTTGTCGAATGAAAACCGGCCCATATTTTGCGAAGTTCTCGTCTTGAATTCAGTGGTAACAGGTTGGTGAATGGGGGTAGTTGGCAGGGCGGTGCACGACCATCTGGTACGGTAGACTCGGTGGATAGGGGGATGGTGAAGAGGATAGGGAGAAGATAGAGGAAGAGAGGGATTCTGTGTTTCATGGTTTAGGAGTCTGAAATATTCTGGAATAACAACGATACGGTAGAGTTTATAAAGTAGAGTTATGAAAATTTAATATCGTTCGAGCTTATACACTCAGTGAGTGAAAACTGACATAGTTAAGATAAGGATGATACTCATGAAAATGAAAAGCTGAAGTCAAAAAGAATTCTGAATCTGTTTTTAGATTTCAAAAATATCAAAACTGACTGAAACACAGGGTTTTGAAGATTATGTTGAAGACGTGTATCTCGGTTTTTTTGTTGACATTTTTCTAACAAGGGAAGTTCATGACGAGGCGAGTTGAACTTTTTCTAAAAATTGGACCCCCGGTACTTTCGACCCTGCGGATTCCAAAAATACATGAAAAATCAGCGAAATGCTCACGTGAACCGAGTTATAACCCGCCAAACTTGCAATTCTACAGCACAAATGTCGATAGACTATTCGGAAAAGTTTGACAGATCATAACTCTGTTCACATGAGCATTTCGCTGATTTTTCTTGCATTTTTGGAATCAGCAGGGTCCAATTTTTAGAAAAAGTCAACTCGTCTCGTCATGAACATCCCTTGTAAAACGGATTCTGAACTCTAATAATTTGAGTTTATAACAAAGTGAATATACATTTTCAAACTAAAGTTACCAGGCCATGTAACTTGGGTCATTTCTACTTTTTTCAAAATCTAAAAACAGATTCAGAATCCTCACAACTTGAGCTCCATAATCATACTAAATGTTCATTAAATTAGTATTGTCAGTGTTCTGTTTGAGTGCTTAAAAGAACTTTTTGACTACGATCCAAATAATCTAAGATACAACTGGGGTTTCTGATATAACCGCATGCATAACTGTTAATTTTTTAAAAGTTCAAAACATCGACATTTTGTTATTTATTATTTGAAATGTTAATGAAATTCCAATTAAAATGAGAAATGATTTCCAATTTGTGTTGGAAAAAGTCTGTGGTTTCAACGGTTTTTAAGAAACAATTCAGATAAAAATGTTGCAAAAAACTGAATTGAATACGAATATAGAAAATGACAAAATTTGAAAGAAAAAGACAAAAATTGACATCACGGCCGGGGATTTAAAATTTTGAATGAATTAAAAAAATTGAAAGCTACTTAGACAAAAACAATGCTCTCCAAAGCCCAACAAAAACCCCAAAAATGCGTCTCCCCCTGTCCACCAAGTTTCGTGATCCTCACCCCTCCACTTGACACCGAGGCCCTCCAACTTTTTTCCCTCTCTAACTCTCTGCGTCTCCACCAATCGGAAATCTCTCTTCCTCAATGGTTTAGGGTTATTCGGCAGGCTTATCGGGGGGTGAGAAGATTAGAATTGAAGAAGCTATGGAAGGAGAGACGCAGAGAAAAATGGGATGGTCATGGAATAAAGAAAATAATGGATGATGCATGACCCCTTTATAATAAGGATGATGAACGGATATTTATAAGAAAGACCTCTTGAAAAAAAGGGAAGAGGGGACGGTCAGTTTAGGTAAACAATACGTTTTTCTCTTTGCACTTTCATCCCCCCCGCCGACAGATTTACTAGAGACATTTTTATTTATTTCTTTTCCATTCCATTCACGAATTAAAGTTGACACACAGACATTCATCCTTAACAAACAGTAACAGTTTAATAGGGGACCCAGGTGGGCAGCGGGGAGACGTCGATTGCGTCGATGGAGTCGATGGAGTACGAGTCGAGTGGTGGGTAGAGCCATTGCCACTCGCGAGCACGGTTTGTCTCGAGTTCCAGGTAAAGACCGTCGTTTCGGAGGAACCTGAAGGAATACAGTAGTAAGGGGTTGAAATTTAAGCGACTGCGATATTTTGAAACTGGCATACTTGCAAGCAGAATTGTGTGGAATGCGGTTTTTGAAATGGTGGAAAACACAAACCGGGTCAACACGGACTGACACGAACCGCCTGGCTTCAAAATGAATATTATGAGTTGAAAATATACCAAAATGTAGATCTCGGCGAGTACTATGTCACTGACCTACTACGGGTGGGGAAAATGTACCGTTTTTTGGTCATTTTTGCGTTTTTGGCACTTTTTACAGACTTTTCAAAACCGAGACAGCTGGGCACTATGACACCATGGAACAGGAGAATTTAGAAGTCAAGGTTTACAAATATGTTAGATTAATACAGAAGTGTCAGTTAGTTAAACCAAGAAAAGTATGAAACCTTCCCATATTGTTTGTATAAGTCACTTTGTCCGTGAAAGTATGTACTGTACCGCTCAGACGTATATGAAGTTTTTCCATTTTCAGTTGAAAATGCCCAACTTTCAGAGTGTGTCATAGTAAAACTACAAAATGACTTTTGATCGGACAGACCAAGAATATAACTCTATTTTTGTAGTTGACAACTTTTTTGTACGGACACTTCCTAGAGAGTTACATATCGACAAAGTGATTTATTTCTCAAATTGACTAATTTCAGTGCAAAATACTGTGATCTTTGAGCTGTCGTCTAAGTTCTACTGTATAAAGTTATTTTGTGGAACAGTCAGTTTTACTATGACACACTCTCAAAGTTGAACATTTACAACTGAAAAATGCAAAAGTTGATACCTTTTTGTCCGGTACTGTAAGTCGGTATTTTCGTATAATGGCGAAAGTAGGTCGGCCCGGTTTGGCTCGGAATAAGCAACGTTTTTCCCGGAAAACACGTTTTTTCCAGTAACTAAAAAAAGGAGTTTTTGGGGCATTTTGAGCTATGATGAAAAAAAAACTTAATTGACGAACTTAACAAGGGAAGCCCTCGAGCTGTCCTATTTCAAACGACTAAAGAATTCGACTCCTGACACTTTCGAGTACGCAGATTTCGAATCTGAAATAAATCCTTCTGTGAGCCGAGTTTTGACTCGTCAAACGTAGGGAAAGTGGGAAATATGATTGGGTAGACAGTTCGGCAAACCAGCTTCACCATATGAAAAGTTTTACGGGTCATAACTCTGCTCACAAAAGGATTTAGTAGAATTTTATTTTAAATTCAGAATTTACGTACTCGAAAGTATCAGGGACCATATTCTTGAGTCGTTTGAAAAAAGGCACTTCGAGGGCTTGCCTTGTTAGTAGTTCTACAAATTTAGGACATAGTAATTGAAAATTATTTTTGGGGGCATAAAGTTCGAAACAATTTTCCATCCGGTCCGGCCTGCCAAACGACAAATATGATATTTTCCAGTCAAGTCCCTCTATCTGTTAGTTCAGACATCCAAAATCTTACTAATCAGTCTCTCAAACCAAAAATAATTGAACAAATTTCGACCTACCTGAAATTCTCCCAAATTCATTTTCAAATTCTCTCAGCTTGTCGTCAAAAACAACGACTCCTTCTATTTTTACTCCGCTTACTAAGCTACCAGGAAAAATCCAAAATAGCCTTTCTTCATGTCCTCACCTATGTACCTTTACATCCGGTTTTCCAACTTTTTTCCCAAAAAAAGAAGCGGGTGGGACCAATATACACCCTCTCAAAAACTCAAAAATCTCTGCGTCAAGAAAACATGTTTTTTGCTTCCTCCTTACTTACCATGTTTGGTTTTTTCTGCTCGGTGCACTTCGGCCGAAGACGTCAAACGATTCGGAGAATCCGAAGAGTCCGTACGCATCACACCAGAAGTGAGAGTCTCCTGAAATTGGGGGGTAATTATTAATTAGTGGTGTGGCCTAGAAATTTTTGGGTGGCCGAAGTTTTTTTTCTAACTTCAGGGTGTCTTAAGGCCTTAGGACCTTGAGTTGTCGTTATACCAATTTCCTGTCTGTCTATGTGTCGGTGTGTCCGGATGTCTATGGTCCTGGGGCCTAGAAATCTGGGGTGGCCTAATTTTTTTCAAATTAAAAACTCTGGGTTGTACCTTAAGCCTATAGGCTTAAAGAAGGTCCAGTTTTGAAGTCTGTGTGTCCCGATGTCCAGGGTAAATATGCATATCTCAAAATTGTGACTCTGGGACGTTTTGAAACCAAAAAATTTTACAAAAAATAATGATTTTCTTATTTTTGAGAAACATTTTCCATTTTTGAAACATCTCGGTTGGTTTCAAAACGTCTGAAAACTCCAAAATTGTCTGATTTTGAAGCTCCGCCCATTTCGTAAGCCACGCCCCTTTTTAGGCCACACCAATTACAAGCATGATGTCACATGAAAAAGTAAAAACTAAAGCTCCGCCCATTTTTTTATAACCACGTCATCTTTTTTTTGGAACAACGTACTTGAAGGGCATTCCAATTTTATGAATGTCAACATTTATGGACACCGAAAGTGGGCGGAGCCAGAACTTTTTGGAATATAGAGTTTTCAGTGTTTTACGAACTTCATTAGCGTCTGAAAATCGGTCGGTACCAAATAATTTTTTTTTTCAAATTAAAGTTTTTAGGACATAATACATCACTTCGCACTATACAGAAAAGTTTTTAAAATGGGCGTGGCCTAAAAGTGGGCGGAGCCTATTCTAGTCTTAATTGACCTCTTAAAATGCTGAGTTACGAGAAGTTTAGAGTCCAGGACGTTTTGAAACCAAGAAAATATAAAACTTGAGAATTTTCGGTTGTCAAATACCTAGGTCTTATGCCCTAATATATCCTGATTAAGAAATTTCGTGGTTTCAAAACATCCTGGTTCCTAAACGTCCTGGTTTCAAATTGTCCCACTCCAGGACCACCAAAAACCGTTTTTTTTTTCATTTTTTCTAAATAAAAAAGAAAAAGACCAAAGATTCCAGATGACGTGACGACAAGAATCTTCAAACTTTAATTTTGGATTTTTTGTTCAAGTGGGTCCTAGATTTTCTTATTTTTCTTCTTCTACTACGTCTTCTCCCACCACCACGACGACTACATTTCTGTGAGAAATTACTTCCGTTCAGACCCTTCTCACCACTGAAATTTCTTCTTAATGGTCCACTGAGCATTTCATTTTTTCTTTTCAGTGGGGGTCCTAGAGAGAAGATCGAAATATATATTATTTATTCTGCGCACCTCGTTTTGCAACTTTTTTCTTTTATGACGTGAGAACACCTTTGAAAAGTCTAGTTTTTGCATTTTTGAGCAGGGTGGGTTGCAAGAGTTTAAAAGTCAAAAAATGAGGTCATTTTTTGAGACGGTTGGTTTTTGGTCTAAGTCTTGATGTTAGAAAAAAGGATATTGCAGTTTTCAGTTGTTAATGAACCACGTTGTCACTGTACTAGGAACCGCCCGTAGAAAAAGTTAAAAATTTGGCATAGAAAGATTACACATAGTACAGTGACGGGATCTAGAAGACTGTCATTATTCAATTTTTGTGAAAAACTGTTGTGAACTAAGTTCAGACCTACAGTTTTTCAATTTGAAGCTTTCAGACGTTTATTACTGTTCCCAAACCTCTTCTAGCTACCGTAATCCATAGTTTTCCATAAAATAGCAAAAGTCAATGGCTTTTTCACACTGGTACTGTTTCATATCTAGGCTAATATACAAGTTTGACTTAATTGAGGTATGTGATAATGTGACAACTGCAAATATTGCAATTTTTATGGTCAGTAGGCTTACTGTAGGCTTTTTAGACGGGATCACAAATTATTTTTTTGAAGAATTTGAAAAAAAAAAGTTCAACTGAATACTGTTAAATAGTTTTGGCGCTGCTTGTAATTTTAGAAAGACTGGTAGCGTGGTGGCGCAAGGAAAACTGCTCTTTTTTATTGCATGACAATTACAATAATTGTAAAATCGTGTGGAGCGGACCATCCAAATCAGAATTATCCGTTTCAAAGTTGATACACATCATAACCAACAAGAAAATGGCTAAGCTAAACTTGATCCGTACCAGTTTTTAACTGGTTAGTACCGTCATTTTTATAAATATGTTGGTTTAGGTAATCAGAATTCACATTTAATAACAGCGCGTCACGGTGACAATGCGGTCCACACATTGCCACGCTGTTCTAAATAATTAGACGCCTCTAACTAGGGAAAGCCCTCGAGTCAAAGTGGAGTTTACCGTTTTTCTCGAATACCAGACCTCGAGGGCATATAGTGAATATATATTTGGAATCAGCATTTTCTCAGCTTTTCAATGATATAGGTCACGTCCCATATCTCCACTTTGACTCGAGGGCCTTCCCTAGTAATATCTCTAAACCAGTTTCAAACCCTCATGCATATTATCGTTGCTGAAAATGTTCTACGATGATTCACAGTCCACCCTCACCTCTACCTTTACCTATATTTATCAGGAATTCCAGACAAATTTATCCTTTTCTTGTTATGTCTTCCAGGTATCAGTCAGGTACCCAAAAAATATGAGAAATTTATGCATGTACATACCTAAACCGAGAGGTTCAGTCATACTTGTTTTCTATTTTCTTCTCAAAACGTTTTTGGAGTTTTCTGTTGCTTTTTTGAGTTCAAAGCTTACTCCATAGGAAAAAAATTGTTTAATTTTTCTCACGGTTCCTCTTGTTTCCTTGTCTACTGACTAATAAGATATGTATGTATGTGGGAAAAAAGAACCAAGATGTTAGAAAATTAGAGAAAAGGATAAGATCGGGATCTGGGAAATTTTATTAGTCTGGGACGTTTTAAAACTACGACGTCTGGAAACCGAGAGATTAGGAAACTAGTAACAAACTGATACCGTACTGATATAATTTCAAATCGTACCAGTGGGAGCAGGACATTTTAAAACCAGAACGTTTGGAAACCGAGACATTTTGTAACCAAAAACAACCTTGAGTGAATATAAGTGTCGACTAACTTCAAGGAAAAGCCCCGGTTCTAAAATGTCTCGGTTTCAAAACGTCTCGGTTCTAAACTGTCCCAATCTTCTATCTCCTAGCTTCCTGTCACCTGACCTTTCTCTCTCTCATATTTATATGTATTCAGACACGTATAAAATGTAAGGAATGTATAAATGGCTGCACCAGAGCACCCATTCATACATACCCTCTGGAAAACTTTATTTTTCAAAAATCACAAGATTTCTTCTGCAAGTTTATGTGAGTGTGAGTGTGTGTGTGACATTTGCATCGGATTTAAAGTGGCCTTGGTTTCCGGTATTATGCAACCACCCACAACACCTCAACCACTTTTATTCGAAAGTAATAACAAAACAACTTTCTTTTGACGCTTCGCGGTATTGTCAATACCCTTTAGTCGATACCATTTGATACCATTCTTGCAAACCGGGCCGGCTCGTAACTGGCTTCAAACTCAATATTATGAGCTGAAAAATATACCAAAATGTAGATCTCGGCGAGTTCTATGTCACTGATATAATACGGTCCGGATGGTTATTCATTATTGTGCCGCGGGCCGGGAAAAATTGCCAAAAAAGCCATTCTAGCCCGGCCCGCGGCACATTAATGAATAGCCATCCGGCCTGTAGTAGGTCACGGACATAGAACTCCCCGAGACCTACATTTTGGTATATTTTTCAGTTCATAATGTTGAGTTTGAAGCGAGTTACACGCCGGCCCGGTTTGCAAGTATGTTTGATACTATTTGGTATGATTACTGTATTTTAGTGGTCGCACCCCAGTACAGGTCCCTGTACTTGAATCGAACAAAAAATAGGACTGTTTTTGGGCGTGGCCTAAAAGCGTAATGGCTGCACTGCCGGATCGTGATTCTTTAGTGTTCACAACAAGTTTTTTCCCCAAAAAGTTCATTTTCATTCAAATTTTGAAGTTTTTGACTTTTGCGTCAGTTCTACCTCTCCTTAACTTTATATCTATATAATTTCGCTCTGAATCGTGCACAATTTCTCATTTTTTGTCAACACTGATTATTTCTACATTTTCTATAAGTTATTCGTTTTTCAATCCAAAATATCATACTTGCAAACCGGGCCAAAACGGGCCGACACGGGCCGGCGCGTAACTCGCTTCAAACTCAAGGTTATGCGCTGAAAAATATATCAAAATGTAGATCTCGACGAGTTCTATGTCCGTGACCTACTACAGGCCGGATGGCTATTCATTAATGTGCCGCGGGCCGGGCTAGAATGGCTTTTTTGGCAATTTTTCCCGGCCCGCGGCACAATAATGAATAACCATCCGGACCGTATTATATCAGTGACATAGAACTCGCCGAGATCTACATTTTGGTATATTTTTCAGCTCATAATATTGAGTTTGAAGCCAGTTACGAGCCGGCCCGGTTTGCAAGAATGGTATCAAATGGTATCGACTAAAGGGTATCGACAATACCGCGACGCGTCAAATGAAAGTTGTTTTGTTATTACTTTCGAATAGAAGTGGTTGAGGTGTTGTGGGTGGTTGCATAATACCGGAAACCTAGGCCACTCTAAATCCGGTGCAAATGTCACACACACTCACATAAACTTGCAGAGGAAATCTTGTGATTTTTGAAAAATAAAGTTTTCGAGAGGGTATGTGTGAATCCGTGCTCTGATGCAGCCATTTATACATACCTTACATTTTATACATGTGATTTGTGTCAGAATACATATAAATATGAGAGAGAGAGAGGTCAGGTGACACAAAGCTAGGATATAGCTAGAAGGTTGGGACAGTGTGAAACCGAGTACTACTACGGGCCGGATGGCTATTCGTTAATGTGCCGCGGGCCGGGCTAGAAAGGCTTTTTCGGCCATTTTTCCCGGCCCGCGGCGCATTAACGAATAGCCATCCGGCCCGTAGTAGGTCACGGACATAGACCTCGCCGAGATCTACATTTTGGTATATTTTTCAGCGCATAACCTTGAGTTTGAAGCGAGTTACGCGCCGGTCGGTTTGCAAGTATGCAAAATATAGTTATGGTTTGTATTGTTACAGAAAACTATCAAGTTTCTATCTAATCGGCAGTGTGGTCAGGAGAACGGAAATCGAAGCGTATCCGTCAGTAATAAAATGTTCCTAAATTTTCGGAATCTGCTATTTGAAAATATGAATTCAGTCCTCCTATCAGGCTCAATTCTATGCAATTTTTTCAATCAAAGTCGCAAACTAGAAAAATAGTAGAGTCTCGACCCTTTCCTCATTAACACATCCCTCCTCCCGGATGCTCTTTTTTCTTCTCCCCTTTCAACATCATTTGTTCTCCGTTTTTCTTTCTAATTAACTTCTTTTCCTCCCCCCGTTTTCTCCTTTTTTCACACAGCTTTTAATCCTTTTTGCTCCTTCTTCTTCTATTTCCTATTAGTTTGTGTGCTACTCGGGTTTACAACACATATACATACATATGTACACCTCCTCATTTTTTTTCTTTTATTTTTTATTTTTTTTACATACAAATGTGTATTATTAGTGTGTTCTACTTAAGAGTGTACTGTAAAATGTCGTATGTTCGATAAGCAATCTGTAAGCCTATTGGTATACTGTAAGCTTAGTGAACATACTGTAAACCTTACCTAGCATACTGTACAGTACGCCTTGGCTTTTGACATATTGTACGCCTGGTAAGAATACCGTAAGTCTAGCCTGTTTGTAAATACATAGACTATAAGCTTATTGAGCATACCGTAACCCTTACCTGGTAGAGGTACCACATGATAAGTAAGCGTCCCCTGAACCTACCCTACTAGCATACCGTAAGCCTGGTAAGAATACAGTAAGCCTAGGCTGGCATACAGCAAGACCTGCCAGCTGATACAGTAAGCCTAACCTGTGAATCATAGTGTAAGCTTAGTGACCATACCATAACCCTATCCTGGTAAGAATACCGCATGATTAAGAAGCGACTCCTCAGCTCAGCCTACTGGCATACTGTATGTCTGCTAAGGTTGTCTTAAGCCTAACCTGCTAAGCATACTGTACCCCCTGGTAACATACAGTAAGCCTCACCAGTGAAACACACTGTAGCCCTATTAAGACAGTCTCAGTCTAAGGCATACAGTTCCCTTCTGGATTACTGTAACCACTCACCTCTATCAATATCATAAAACTCGAACGACACCTCGTCCATCGGTCCCATAAATGTGTCCTTAAAGTCTGTCTTGATGGATTGACATCGGATACGAACGTTCGCTTCAGCATGGTTGTGGATAGTGATCTGCAAAAAAAACTGTGAGTCCGGATGTCTGTTTGGCTCCGCCTATTTTCTAATCGTTATTTTGAAAACAAAAGGTTTTAAGGTGAAAGTCACAATCTAGACATGATGTCACTTTTCGAGTCTATAGTCACTAGGCTCCGCCCACTTTTAACAAAATTTTCAGCTTTAAAAGTGGGCGGAGCCTAATCCGGGATTGTAAGGAACCTTAGGCTTAGGCTTACCTTACTTCACCAATTTTCAAACAATGTTTTTTAAGTGAGCGGAGCCAAATTAAGCCTAAAACTCAAACATTACAGATGTAACTTTAGGCTTAGGCTTAGGACTTTAGGATATTTTTTTGCTTATTTAGCATAGAGGGGCGGGGCTTAACGTGAGCGAAGCTTCAAAGGTCTTAAGATGGGACGTTATGAAATTATGACGCCTGAGAACCGAACATTTTGAAACCGATTTTGTGAAAAACGTCACAGTTTCAAAGTGTCTTGGTTTCGAAATGTCTTGGTTTCAGAACGTCTCTTCATCATTGTTGCAAAAATCGACAAATCGGGACGTTCCGAAACCGTGGCTCTTGAGAACCGGTTTCAAAACGTCGCTATACCTGAGAAGTTTCAGAACTACGGTTTCCAATCGTCCCTGAGCACCTCTCAGCCAGCTCCTCTTTTTTTTCTATGTTCCCAGAAACGCACTTTTCCCTTCTTTTTCCTATTTTTTTTTGGTTGAATTTTTCAATTATCTCCTTCTCCTCTTCTCATCTTTTCCCCACTAACAACTGTGCCCCCGGTCCCCCGTGTTTCCCCCTCACACATTGAAAAAAGCATTTCCAACCACCACTCCATCCCCCTTCCGCTAATTGGTTCTTAGGCGCCTCGTCCCTAACTTAACCACAAGGAGTGACTCTTTTTTCTATTCCTGACATCATCATCACCGTCAACACCTTCTGAAGGCGACGTGACTGGTCTTCTGAATCAGAGGACTTCTATTAGACGGCGTAAATTGGTGGTTTTTGGATTTTGTGTAGTTTGCTTGGGAGAATAGAGAATGGCTGGGGTGTCGTTGACGCTAGGGTCTAGGGTCTAGGGTCTAGGGTCTAGGGTCTAGGGTCTAGGGTCTAGGATCTAGGGTCTAGGGTCTAGGGTCTAGGGTCTAGGGTCTAGGGTCTAGAGCCCAATTCCTCCAAAATCCTTTTTTTCTCAAAAAAATCCACTATTGCTCCTCCTTCTGCACACAGCATACACACACCCACTACATTTAAATCAAATTCATGTCCCCCATTCTTGACGTCTTCTGAATAAGAAGAGCCCACGCTTTCAGAAGAAGAAGAACAACAAAAAAGAAGTGCATCAAACCTCATTCATCCGCCGATACTTCCGCGAATCGACGATGATGATGGCGAGGAGGAGGAGGAGCGAGAAGATCAGAAGACGTCGCATTTCTGGAAATTTCGAGATTCGTTTTCTATATTTTTTCCAATCAGCTGACACAGAGAGAGTGCTCTAAGATTCTTTTAGAAAGATAACGGGGTTGAGGATCCCTAGGGACGGTCGGAAGAGGTTGGGACATTAGATTTTCCATTTAAATGGAAATGAATCTGAAATTCTGTAAGCGGTGTACTGGGAATAGAAAAACAGTTAGAATAAGAATCTGAATGAGAATCTGAGCGGGTTCCCAGTTATCTAGGTTTGCCAGGAATGACTATTTTGTCACGGTGTCTTAGTAGGGTTTGTCTTAGAAGCAGTCCAGGTTTTTCTTTAGGATCTACGTTTTTTCCATTGTTTTAGGTATCGCGTGCTTGGTAAGACACCGTAAAACTAATTTCTTACCGTAATCCTAGTTTTATAGCATACGGTAAGTTTGAGGACTCTGTTCAAAAATTGCATCCTCCTGACTCAATTTAAACCTTCGAGAAATTTTTTTTTGCGCGTGGTCGTGTAGTCCTTTCGGACAAGATGTTCGATCAATTCCTTGTTTAAGGCTAGAGACATACTGTACACCTAGCCTAATAAAATACCGTAAGCCTATTTGCCTAAAGTCCTGGCATACTGTAAGTATAGTAAGCCTCATGAAAATATCGTAAATTCTAACCTGTCAGACTAGTGTAAACTTGATAAATATCTTTATATGAACAGAAGGTCTAATGGAGTCACCGCAATCTTCTTGGTCCAAGGTAAGCTTTGTCGGGTACCGTAAGTCTTCCAGTGTACCATAAGCTTATCCTGGTATCTTACCAGAGCCTGAGTCGGCTTTAAATCGAGACGGTTCTAATTTGGGAGAATTCAATTTGGAACAGTTCTTATTTGACATAGCTCTAAACTAGAAGAGTGCTCACTTTACTAACGGGATTTGAGTAAAAATGAAGTTATAGACTTCCAACTAGATATACGGACCCCTTCTTAAACTAGTAGGTAATTTTCGACCAAAACTTTTTTTGCGATTACGATATTTTCCTATTGTCTAATGCATATAAAACCACCAGATCTAGATCCTCAAAACCTAGTCCGCACGTCATTTTCTAACTTTTGAGCAATCTAACAATGCTCTCCGGTATCAAAAATCTTATTTATCATAGTTTTTTTCATTCTTTACTCATTGAAATTCAAAACCGCTTACTCAGAAATACTATATCAGTCTGATCCTAATCCTTTCTTCTGAAAAAATTATTGATTTTTATCATTTTCGTAAAGTATAAATGGAGATGAAATCAGCGAACCAATGTGACAGAGCGTGAGATTTGTTGGTGGCCTAGCTTCTGATTTCTTTGGATTTCTAGGCCACGCTAGTCTAACTACCGTCCAGAGGACTAGAAAACTCGTGCATAGTTTTCTAAATTACTAACTTCCGGGGACTAGTTTCTCAATAGGTATTTTACTAGGCCACCATGACCTAGAACTCCCATTATGAATTTTCCAGGCCTTCCCAGTTATTGTTATTTAAATCCTATTATTATTATAGTCATTATTATTATATTTTCTACTCCCACCCCTCTGCGGCTATTCATCTAAATCTTCTTCTTCCTCCCGTCTATTCATTTAGTACGAGGGCATCTCAAATCTCTTTTTTTTCCTCTTTTAAGCAGTAAACTGACCCTCTGGGGAGATCAACCCATCAGAACACACATAAAAATATGTTTTGTTGGATATAGATATGTATTTGGAATTCAATTTTTTTTTTGTTGCTTCTTCGAAATGTTTTTGGCGGGAAAGTGTAACTCATTTTGAACAGATCTTGTGGGAGGAGGGATAAGTTCCTGGTCGCCTTAAAAATTCATGGCCTAGGAATCCAAATTCTCGGGAACTAGGCCATGGTTTAATATTGTCATATTGGTAGCCTAGAAATCAAACTAGTCCCCAGTGCTGAAATCTCTTCTTTTTTTAAAAAACATTTTCATAGTGATTTAACTAAAAACAATTGTTTAATTTTCGAAAAACTGTAAAAAAAAAGAAGATGGCCTAGAAAACCAAACTTGCGGTAACTAGTCTCTCAATCATAACATCGCTAAATTGTCTGTCTGTCTGTCTTTCTGTCTTTCTGTTTGTCCGGATATCCAAATCCGACTTTTTAAGAAACCTTTTTTAACTTTGTAACCTATGTATATAGCTGTGTAAGGATGTTGGCCTGAAGGACTTGGAGTGTTTTTCTGTCTGTCTGTCTGTCCGGATGTCCGGATGTCCTGATGTCTACAGGTATCTAGAAATTGAAGCACTTTATATGTCTGTCTGTGTGTCTGTTTACCCGTTTGTCCGGATGCCCAAAAGGAGGTTAAAAAAGCAAGAAATCTCAGAAAAAAGAAAAAAAAACGTAAAATTCGAAGAAAAAAAGAAAAAAGTGTAAACGGACTCCCTTCCCTTCTCCCGATTATGATTTGGATCTTTTGTTTATTTCTTTTCCGTCCAAACTTTTCTTTACTCATCCTCCTCTCCCCTTTTTCTTCTGGCTCTGGTTGACATTCTCCCCCTTCTTCTCCCACTTTCTTCTAAACAGAAGAAGTGAGAGAGCCTCGTCTTCTTTTTTCAAATTCAATAAACATCATATACACAAACGAGCCTTCTTCCAGAGATCCTGGAGGAAAGAAGGAGGATATGGGTGCAGGATAAGAGCATTGGAATTGAAACAAAGAAAAAAAGTGGGAAAAATCCAAAAATGTGTTGGGTGACAAGATATTATTTTGAATGTTTTAGAGATAAACCTGTTTTTTCATATTTTTCAAGGCCTCTCGCTTCAAACTCAATATTATGAGCTGAAAATTATACCGAAATGTAGATCTCAACGAGATCTATGTCTGTGACCTACTACGGGCCAAATGGGTAGTCGTTAATGTCCCACGGGTCGGGCTGGAATGGTTTTTTGGCGTTTTTAGCCACTTTATCCTAGGAATGCCAAGTAGGTTCAGGATTCTAATCGCTATCACTTACATTAGACTCTGAGCACCCTAAATTAAGGCATCACATCTTTCAAAATAGCTCTGTTGGTTCGACCGCTACCAAGATTCCCCTTCAAACGAGTAAAATGATTCTCCAAGACGTTTTCTTACCATATTTTTTATTCATCTAAATATACAGAAAAAAAAGAGGTACTGGTAGAGTTTCTGACGAGGCCAAACCTGAGAACAGGAAACCGAGTAATGGAAGAAAATTATAAAAGTAGGAGTATCCTCCAGTAAAATTCCCCAATCTTTAACTCCTAACGGTTTTACTAATGGGTGGTCCGGCGTCTTTATATCTACTTCTTTTATTTTCTATCTTTTTGAACTTTTCTATCGCAATCTTAAACTTTTAATTCTACCGAACCCCGTTTCTTGTATTTGTGTCATTCTCCGGTGATTTCGTTACTCTCGTGGAGCATAGGTGGCATGGCCCATCTACGAATATATAAATAAATAGAAAAGTTATCCCGGGCCACGGTTCATTAAAAAGTAGCCATCCGGTATTAGGTCACGGGCAGAGAACTCGCCGAGATCTACATTTTGGTATACTTTTCAGCTCATAATGTTGCGTTTGAAGCAAGTCACGCTACCGCCCGGTTGACAAGTCTGGTTTTTTGGTGGGAAAATGTGTGCTAAAAACTTAAAAACGTGGCTTTCTGATGGGTAACTTACGGATGGCTTGAAGTGCAAATTATTATGATATTCGGGATATCAGTTTGACAAAAATTTGGGGCTATGCATAGTAATTTCGGAAAGTTGCAGCGCCGATATAAGGGAAGTTCATTTGGCTGATTTTTCTTTCAGTTTTGGAATCCACAGCACCGAAATCAACCAAAAGTACTCAATTTCCTATCCATCCCGAACACACATACACACGTATTATCCTCATAACCTCTTCCTCCCCCCTTCCTTATTCATTTCTCTTTTTTTCGGTTCTGTCACACAATGAAATAAGTAAAGTTATAAATTATATATTGACCACCTCCTCCCCCTCTCCCCTATTACTTTAAGGAACACGACTACTATTTTTACTTTTTTTGAGAGTTCTATGACCCGTGGCTGGTCATTTGTGTATAACATTTTGAAAACCATAGAGATTCTAGGCCATCGGGGTTTTCTAGGCCACCAGATCTGGATCTGGGATTCTGCTGGTGGCCTAGAAAACTAATTTTAGATGCCCCTATGTACTTACGTCACTTTTTTGAAATTCTCTGTATCCTCATGAGCAATAAAAAAGTTTGTCCTCCACTCTCAACACATAATCAAATTACACCAGAGACAACTTTTAGGGATTTTTTTGGTTGTTTTTCACACTTTTTCGAATTGTGCTCTCTTTGGACTTTGAGGAAAAGCTGAGTTGCTTGGTTGCTTATGTCTTTGCCGGTCTGTGTGTCTGATTGTCCGGATGTCCGCACGCCAAAAGGAACGGATGTCTACTTTACCGCATTTCCTGAAAACTTTTCGAAAAAAAAAGAAAATTCGGGACTTGCAATTTAAATCCAAGTCTCGGTCCAGGTGTACAGATGTCCTTCTTACTTGGTTGCTTATGTCTATGTCGGTCTGTGTGTCTGATTGTTCGGATGTCCAAATGTCCAGTTGTCCGGACGTCTGCTTTACCAGATTTCCTGAAAACTTTTCGAAAAAATCTGAAATTTTGGTATTTTAGACTTACGGTCTTAAGCCCAAATATCGATCCAGGTGACCATATGTCCGTCTGTGCGTCTGATTGTCCGGATGTCCAAATGTCCGGATGTCGGTCTTGCCGGATTCAAAGAAAAAACATTTTTCTAGCAAACATCGAAAGTTTTGTGGGGAATTTTCGCAAAAACTTATCTTTTTTGGTCTTTTTTAGTGTCTGTCTGCCGGGATGTCTGTTTGTCCGGATGTCTGTCTGTCCGTCAGTGTGTCCGGATGTTTGTCTGTCTGCCCGTCAATATGTCCAGATGTCTGTTTATAAAAAAGTTTTGAAAAACTTTATTACGAATCTAAAACGCATCATTTACTACTTGCCAGTCTTCATGTCTGTCTGTCCGTCTGTTTGTCTATTTGTCCGGATTCCTTCTTCGATTTCTTATGGTCCAGACTCCTGTCTGTCTGTCCCAATGTCTTTTTCTTTTCACTTTTTCTCAATTCCGTTTATTTTTTGACCCGTATCTCTTCTTCTCTTTTTTTCAAATTTTTTTCAAACCCCATTCATTTTCCAAAATTTCCGAAATTCCAGAGTATGGGTAACAACACAAAAGTGCTGACAGCGTCGTTACTATCCCTGTTGCTTTCCCTCGTGCTCGCACAATTCGAGCCGCCCGTCGGTGGCGGTCCGCCGACCGCCGGCAAACCGTGCTCCTCGTCGTTCCACTGCTGGAGGACCGAACCGATCAACGTATTTGGAGAGCCTGTTGGGTTGTTGGAAGGTATGAGTTGGGGTGTTGGGGTGTTGGGACACGGATCGATGCACTTGGATAGGCTTAGATGATGTCAGAGGAATGGGGGAAAGAATGGATGGAAATAGAAATTTCAATTAATTAGTTTTCTTTTTTGTATTGTTTTTGTGTAAGAGGTCAGAGGTTAGTAAGGAAGATGGGTGAAACAGATTTGTCTGATGCGTCGCGGTTGCGTAGCGTTCCACCAAATTTCTGGTATCACTTGAAAGCGAAACTCGTGATGATTCTTAATCTGGTTTCAAAATTGCTCTGAAATTACAATGAACAGAAATACAGAACATCTAATACCGATGTATCCGGGGTCATTCAAGACTAGAAATGAATTTTGAAAAATCTTTGCAAATTCAGTGCAATAAAATAGTTTAAAGCGGTATGAATGGAGAGCTGAAGTCGTTGAGATTCTGAATCAAGTTTCAACATTTCTCCGTGATTACAATGGCCTAAGATACAAAGCTTTCAAAATTGACAACTTCAAAATGTTGTATTCCCCGGTAGTTTTGGTCCTAGATGAATTTTCAAGACAGATTTGGAATCTTTGTGACTTCAGCTTTTTAGTGAAATAAAAAGCTGAAGTTGTGAACCTGTACTACCAAAATAAACCGTTGCTTACCGCTATTATATCTTGGCTCATTTTAGGCCTATGAAAGCATATTAAGAATCCAGCTTTCCAGGAGTGAATTTTTGTGAAACAATATCAAATTAATATGGAATCATGGTACTGCAGGTAAAATTTAGGCAGACTCCGCGTTGTTAGAGAATATGTTGACTTTTGGAGCACATTTTCAACTTTGTAGTGTTTTTTATCACCTAAATCACTGTAAGACTACTTAAATTTGTCAATTCACTCGAATTATAGCTCAAAATGTCCCAGTGACTCATTTTTCAAAAATTAATGTTTAAAAACATATTTTCCGGAAAAAAATCGCTTAACCCGGAAACCTTGTTAATTGGCCCGGCCCGGGACAAGTATGCCTTCCCTGAACAATCATAACTTGTAGACATTAGAAAGAAATTACGTTTGCTCATGGCTTGAATTCTAGCGTCTAAACTGTCCGGATCAGAACCACGCGGATCAGAACTGTCACTGATTAGAACCAATTGAAAAATGATGGAACGGCGTGTAATGCCATTTGATGGTTTCGGATATGTATCAATTCTAATCCGGGCGGTTTTGGTGTGTGAGCAGCGCTATCGTAGGTTCTCAGTGAGTGAAGGACACCGCGACATACTTTTGTCTTGTCCAGTTGGAAAACTCATAGGTACTGTAATTTCTAGCCGGTACTATACCTGCTAAGTCATTCGGTCCCTCATAACCCTCTCTTGTTTTCAAATTTCCGAAAAATTCTGTAAAGTTCTCAAAAAATACCAAACCGGAAGAACCACTGGGTGCAGACATGATGATTTCAGACATGATTCACCATGTCTCAAATTTTTCTAAAAAAAAACTATATTTAGCAACAGTTGACGCAATCACCCATAAGTAAGTGTCTACGACCTCCAAATGTTTTGAAAACTTTGTAGTTATTTAAGACACCTCCCTCATTTTCAGACCCCCAAACCGATTTTCACCAATTTTTTTCTAATTCCCAAAATATGTATGATATCACCCATCCCTTGACGTCTTCTATTATACACCCAATTTTCACGCTTGAAAATCTCGTTCCAGACAGAAAAAAAGTAGTAACGTGTGCAAAAGATGAGATCAAATCGGATATTCCCCATTTCCAGAATATGAACATAGTAGTAAAAGCGTAGGAGTAGTCTGGCGTGCCTTCGGCGCGTTTTTTTAAATGATTTAAAGGATGCCGATATTCAGATGTATCTGAAGTTATAGGTAGTCAGTACGTTTTGACAGGGCTGGCGCGCCTTGGACGCGTTTTTTGAATCCATGAATGTGTAGACAGAACAACGTATGGAGTCATACATAGTCAGCAGATTTGGGAAAATCTGGCGCACCTTGAGCGCGTTTTTCAGGGCTAGAGAGTAGGTGCATAAATAACGTGAGCTAGAATACTTTGAATTCGGGCTGGCACGCCTTGGGCGCGTTTTCTGAGAACGTAGGCGTTGCAACGTGGTGTCGCAAAACGGTTTTTGTTAAGACTGGCGCACCTTCGCGTTCCTGGACATCCGGATTTCCATCCACACAGACAGACAAAACAATTTTTGTTTAATTCCATACTTGCAATCCGGGCCTATCCGGGCCGACGGTTTTTATTGAATAACTTTCTTCAAAAAAATCGTATCGGGTTGGTTAATAGCTCGAAAGATAGGTATTTTGACCTGTCATCAGACAAAATCAAAACGAACTTTGTAGAACATTCACAGAGGCCCGGGGCCGGCTAAAACTGCTGTCGGCCCGGCCCGGCTCGGCCCGGACACTTTTGCCCGGCCCGGGGTCTCTGTGGATTTTCATGGAAGTTAGTTCTGATTTTGTCTGATGACAGGTCAAAATACCTATCTTTTGAGCTATTAACCAACCCGATACGATTTTTTTGAAGAAAGTTATTCAATAAAAACCGTCGGCCCGGATCGGCCCGGATTGCAAGTATGTTTAATTCAATTCAATTCTTGCAGGAAACCGTCGAAAACGTCTAGAAGTGGGCTCATCATTCTCGAAAGGCGGCCGATGTCGATGCATTGAGGGCACATGTGCACAATTCCAGCAACGATCGCAATCATTCCTACCGTGCGAAGAGTTTTGATCTACAATAATAATAATAATTCATTGATCTCGCACCCCCCATTTCTCCCATCTCGTCTCGCAAAGAATATGAATTGTGTGTTCCCGTGTTGTTCGGTTTTAATTTGAATTGGAAGGGTGTCATTAAGGTTTGGAGGAAGTATAATTTTTATGTTCGCTCGGAAAAAGTCGTCATCGTCGGAAGATGTGGACGTCACTGCAGCGATCAGAAGATACAGAAACTACGATTTTCAACTATATGTTAGAAGTTTGACCTGAGCGGTGCGGTTGCGTAGCGGTGCGAGCTTAGAAAAATTTATATGACTAGGAAGCTGAAGACGTAGGGATTCTGAAACTGTTCTTGATTCTTTTGTTCGATTATAATAAGCAGAGATACGGAACTTGGAAGGTTGGCGTGGGGAAAATCTAAAAACAAGTGCAATTCACTTAAAACGCAATATTATACGCTGAAATATATGCCAAAATGTAGATCTCGTCGAGTCTCTAATATAACATGGATTAGATGACTATTTGTTAATGTGTCGCGAGGCGTGAAAAAATGTTTAAAAAAACATTCTAGCTTGGCCAGTGGCACATTTAAGTCATCCGGTCTGTATTATATCAGAAACATAGAACTCGCTGAGATCTACATTTTGGTATATTTTTCAGCTCATATAACTCAGTTTGAGGCGAGTCATGCGTCGGCCCGGCTGGGAAGTATGTTCTCATGCCTTCAGTCTTTTTTTCAATAAGATAGCAAACCTTTTTCAAAATTCAAAAAGTGCCATACTGAAACAAGGCACACAATATTGTTATGTATGAAACAGCAACAGGTACAACCTATTCAGACTGCAGTACCTTAGGCTAAATAAGCTATACAGTTTGACCTGAACGGTGCGGCTTGCGTAGCTCTGGCAGCACTGGAATACTGATAGGCCTAGTCTAAATAAACTGTGATACCCTGAGTTCCAGAAATCGTGAGTACTTTTTCCCTGGGCGGAACGATTAACTTTCCAAAAATCGGTCTTATGGAAAAGTTTAGGTCGTGAGGATTCTGAATATGTTCTCAAAATTTGTCCGCTGTGAAAATAAACCACAAAGGATAGACAATTTTAGCCAGAGTGAGTCCAAGTACGTCCGATTTGACTTTTCTCAAAATATGAAAATAGATTCAGAATGCTCACAATTCCAGCTTTCTGTTCTTGGTTTAATGTGGAAAAAATGGGCACAATTACAGCCATAGTTAAATAATTCATTAGTTACAATCAACTTACGCCCGCTCAATCAGCAATCGATGGGTCTCGCCGCGGCAACGGTGAAAGAGCACGGCAAACCGAGAGGCCGCAGACAGTGATTTATTGTCAGCTTGTACTTCCGATCATCCGGATGTCCCTTTATTGCTTATTTTTATAGAAATCCAGTCAGAACCCTCTCTCTGCAACCCCAACGCACATTTCTGACCACTTTTCCTTTGCAAGAAATTATTCAATGTATCCAACTACACCCTAGTCGTCGTCACAACACCCTCCATGCTTTGATCTTTCATAGTGAGGTGAGCAATGTCATTCTGGTACATATAACTCCCTCAACAGGTTGTTCTGACCGACCGGAACTTTTAATCCCCATCGTAATCTGGTCAATTGTGCTCATGGAGATTAGATTACTATCATGATTTGTGACATGGGGAACGAAGCAGAATGAGGGGAAAAAGAGAATGAGATTGGTTTGTTGAACTGTTGAGCATTTGATGGAATTGGAAGAATTATTTTTCATTTTTGTTAAAAATTTCAATCTTAGCAATTAAAATGTGCACAACTCCGTCTCTAGCAAGTTTCAGTAAATCAACTAGGTTGGAATAATTGAATTTTCATTGTCGGATAGTATGTTTCATAGCTGAATTTGATTTCCAGACTTTATTGAGTTCAAGTTTGAGCCAGATGTATGTACATGTTTCTAAAGTATGTAACTGGGCTCAATTCCATCGTAGGAAAATTTCGATTACAGATTCAGAATCCTCACGCTTTCAACTATCCGTATCTATTATTCCCAAATGGATTCAACATTTTTGATCAATGTTAACAGTCAGAGTAAAGAAACAGAGCGTTCTTACATTGATGTTTACCAAAAGTCGTGTAACTCGGCTCAATTCCATTGTAAAAAAAATTTGATTACAGATTCAGAATCCTCACGACTCCAGCTTTCAAACAATAGCAGTATCTGAGCAAAAAACTTAAACCGCATCCATATAAACATTACAGTTCCAAAATCATGCATATCTCACACACCCACATAGTTACAGCTTTGACCAGTTCGCAAATTTAAAAGGGACCGAAGTCAAATCTTTTATTGTAGTTTCAGAAAGTTCAGAAAATTCTAAAAAACTTTTATTATTGTCGCATATCCCTTTAAATCTCTCTAAACACCAAAACATTAGACTCGAAAGAAGATTTAGTGGAAGAATTCCTCCACGCTGCCGTGTACTCCTCTCGGACAAGATTTTTGCTCAAAAAAAATCAATACAGTATTGCTGGTTTGTCAGATTTTTCCCACCCCATTTCTAGAATTTTTTGGATTTCTAGAAAACTAGATTTCCTATAAAAGTTACCCATAAAGGATTTAGACACCCCCTCTCCCATTTTTTTTTCCAATAATGAATTGGATATCACCTGCTCATCATTTTCAAGAACTGGAATCAAAATTTTAATCCATTTCTTTCCTGTGTCAATTCGTGCGATCTCTATAGCCACCCTGACCATCCGTCTCAAAGCAAAATTTCCTGTGGATTTCTGGTTTTTGATGGATCAAAATGGATCAAATATGAAAATGATAGTCAAGTGACCCCGTCTTGAGTCGGTTGTTCTAAAGCAGCTTATCCTCCAAGGCGGTGTGTCTTTTTTTTGGTTTAGCAGAAACACAGGAACATTTTTCGAACTGGAGACACATCTTCGTACATAGAACAACATTTTTTGAGAAGGACTTTCAGTTATTCGTTGTTGTTTTTTTTTTGCAAAAACTAGAAAAAAATCCAGTAAGATCATCCGATTAGGAAGTGTTGTGGTATTTGGTATTTATATCGGAAATGAAATAAATAATTTTTACTACAAAATAGTAAAAAATATAAAAATTTGCATGTTAGAACTATAATCTGTGATTATTGGTCGCATTATCGTTTCTGTTGGTTTGTCCGGTTGTCCAGATGTCTGGCTGTGCGTCCGGATTTTCGGATGTTTAGAATTTTACGTTTTCAGGTAGTTTTGTTCAAAAAACCGCGTCAAAGGCGCGCCAGTTGCAGAAAATGTAGTTGTGAAGCGTTTTGAACATGCTTGAACAGAAAACGCGTCAAAGTCGCGCCAGCAGGAATTTCGACTTTCTAAAAATGTTCAGACGGATGGTGCGGTCTTCATATTTCTTATTATAGACGATAGGGAATTGTTTTGAAAAACGCGTCAAAGGCACGCCAGATTCATAAAAAAGCATTGTAAAGCATTTTGAACATGCTTGAACAGCACATAACAGTCAAAAACGCGTCAAAGGCGCGCCAGACTGAAAACTCGAAAACTGGGTATGAGGTTTCGTAGGTTTTGACAACTTTTTAAAATGTATTTATTGTTTTAGACTCCGCCCCCAAAAACAGAACTTGTACATATTAGGCCCCTGTACAAGCTCATTCAGGTGTCAATACATATTTTATGCGGAGAAATGCGCCGCAGGCGCGCCAGACCCAGATTTGTCAGACTTGAGAGCCCTTCTTGCCGTAAAATGTGTTTATTTTGGTCATTCTTTTTAAGAAAATCTTGTGAAAAAACAACAAAAAAGGGAATAATAATTGATTTTGAATAGCCAGAGATCAGGATTCATCGACACCAATATGTATCAATAAACATAACTACGGGAGTGTATCAATAATAAATAATTCTGAAAAAATGGGGGTGGGAGGAGGGAAAAATAGAATAAGAATTGAGCAAAAAACATATATATTTTTTCATTGTTTTAATTTTGGCCACGTCTTCTGAACAAAGAGATTCTAGGAATCCTAGACACGATAACGTCCGAAATTGAGAAGAAGACGTCGGGAGCGAAGATTCGGAAGACGGGTCACTGGTTCCACCTCTTCTGCGTCACGTCTAGACGGTCCTCGTCGTTTTTCTGTGGTCCGTGAGTCGAAGACTGTCTTGAGCACGTTCACCATCTTCCAGAATGTGTAGTCGGGTCGGAGTGCGACGATGTGCGAGGAGAAACTGGAAATGAAAGGGTATTTTTTGGAAAATAAGACCTATGATTTGAAAAACAAAGAATTTTTAATATGTTCTGAAAATTTCAGGACGCTGGGACCGGTAGCTGATGAGATATAAGGGTTCAAAGTTTCGGAGTGGCCGCGACGCGACCGCGACGCGTGGTCGAAACTTTGAATGCTTATAACTCGGCGGGTATCACTTTTAAAGGTTTGAAATTTTGAGGAAATGTTAAAAGAGGCCTTAAGAGTCTTGTGACAGTTAAAAATCACAAATAATGAAAAAAAAAATTTTCGAAAATTTTGATGTTTTTTGTTGTTTTTAGTAAAAAATTCTGTAAAATTGGGTTTTATCGAGAAATTTGTTAGAAAATAAGTCCTTAACATTCAAAATTTTGGAAAATTCGAAGTTTTTGCACCCAATTTTTAATTGAGACCGTATTTTGACTACCTTAACCGCTAGGACAAAATTTTTGAGCCATGCGTTGCGGTCGCGTCGCGGTCCTAACTTCTTCAAAATTTATATGCCTAGAAAGCTGAATTTATGAGGATTCTGAATATATTTTCAGATTTTAGCAAAAATTGAAACGAGCTGAGATACAAGGGTTTGATTGGCATCATGGGGCCAGCGTCTCAAACTAAAACCTGCGTATCTTTGTCAGTTTTTATTTTCCGCGAAATTTGAAAGCATATTCAGAATCATCATAACCTCAGCTTTCCAATCATATATCTTCAATAAAGGTAGAGCCGCTACGCAACCGCGACGCCCAGGTCAAACATTTTAAGCTTTGTGTTCCTAGGGCCCTTTTCACAAAAATTTTCCAAAAAAAAAAAGTGTTTCTTGAGTTTTTGCAAATTCCTTTCCAAAATAAGTAAAAAGCATTACTCACCCTCCCTGTTGCTCATCTGGCGACGTCGGGTGATCCAGTATAAACACCTCTTCTTGACATTTGACATAGCAGAAGACGACGGTGAGGAGCAGGAGCAAGAATTTCATTTTGTGTTTGAAAAAAGGAAGGATGTAGAAGATATCTGAAAACTGAAGGCATTGCTCTGGAGAAGGCGGGTGTCTTTAGGCTCCGCCCATTTGAGCTAGAGGGAGGAAATGAGTGAGCAAAGATTGAGAGTCGAATGAATTTTAAAAGTTCGGACACTGAGGATTGAGAGGGATTAGAAATGGATCAGAGGAATATAATTAGTAGTTGGAAATGTAGTAGAAAGGTGTGGAGGAGGAGACAAAAATTAGATTTAGATGGGATTTAGAGTATAAATCTGGAAATGTGGATTTGGAGTATGAGTCTGGAAGATCTAGAGTGTCAGAGTCTTAAGAAAGTTGGTTTTTTTGAAGCCATGTGTCTAAGAATCTTGAAATTCAGTGCTAAAACAATGTAACATGATGAACAATCAAAAAATGAGTTTGGCCATACTTGTCAACGGGCCGAAACGGGCCGACACGGTCCTGCGCGTAACTCGCTTCAAACTGAGTTTTATGAGCTGAAAAATATACCAAAATGTAGATCTCGACGAGTTCTATGTCCGTGACCTACTACGGGCCGAATGGCTGTTCGTTAATATGCCGCCGGCCGGGCTAGAATGGCTTTTTTGGCCATTTTCGCGTTTTTTGGCACTTTTTCCCGACCCGCGGCACATTAACGAATAGCCATCCGACCCGTAGTAGGTCACGGACATAGAACTCGCCGAGATCTACATTTTGGTGTATTTCTCAGCTCATAATATTCATTTTGACGCGAGTTACGAGCTTATCAAAGGTATATGATTGAAAAGCTTAGGTTATGAGAATTCTGGATACACTTTTAAGTTTTGCAACAAATCAAAACTGACGGCTTTGGACGTAAGCCCCGTCGCTAATCAAAATCTTGTATCTCAGCTAATTTTAATTTTTGTGAAAATATAAAAACAGATTCAGAATCCGCATGAATTCAGCTTTCTAGGCGTATAACGTTTAAGGAAATTTGCCCGCAATGCGTGACTCAAAAACATAGTTCTAACGGTTTGAGTGGAAATTTGAACAAAACAAAAAGGCTTTCCGAAATTTAAATTTTTCTATTTCTGACACGTTAAAAAAAATTATTGTGTTAAAAAAGTAACATTTCTCTGTTTTTCCGAACTTTTACCTCGATTTTCTCGAATATCAGGCCTCGAGGGCAAAAACTGAATATATATTTGGAATCAGCGTTTTCTCCGCTTTCCAATGATATAGGTTACGTCATATAACTCCACGGTCACCTGGAGGCCTTCCCTAGTCAGCGGCGACTCGATGGGAAGCCTGCCAAGCGGTACGCCCTGCCAGGACAGAAACTGCGATTCTGAGAACTTTGACAAAATTTCAGCTCACTACTAACTAGTAAGCCTGCAAAGCACTGAGGCACAAAATCTGATATCATTTATAACTTTCAAATGTTTCAAAATATCTCAACTCCAAATCAGACCAAGTCAGAATTCAAATAAACTTTAAATTTTTGTGTCTAATTTCATATTCCAACATTTTCCACAAAAAAAAAAAAATATGAAACAATATGTTTTCTGCTAAAAACTACACAAACAAAATCTCGTGACCTTTTCCCCTCATTCCAAATTCTACAAACCACTAATCAAAGCTCAACGACACCTATTGTAAGACACCCCCTCCTCCTTCTAAAAAACTTGGTGGCCTAATTTTCCATCCGCTTGAGTTTCTAGGCCACTATTTTCAACTCGATCAAAAATTACATTTATGTATTTCCTCATAATCCAATCCGGTCAGAGCAAAAAATGAGAGAAAAAAAAATAAAATTACATTTAATAAATACTAAATCCGATTTGAGAGATTAAATACATTTTCGCCTAGCACGAAGTTGCATAAGAGACATGATTCATGTCAAGAAATATAAATGTAGACATGGAATTTCACAAATCTTGACCGCGCGGCTTGCCTAACTATAAGAGCATATGTTTTTTGCTCCAAGGTCAAAAAAAGTGAAATCTAGTAAGAAACCGTGCTTTGTCCAGTTTTAGCAATTTGAAATTATTGCTCCGACCGCGACGCAAGACGCGACGCGTGGTCGAAATTTTTCGAAACTTGAAACTTGAAGAAAAATCCTTACAGGGCCATTTTTCCAACGACTCAAGAATTTGACCCCTCACTGAAGGAGTTATCTGAATTTTATTACAGATTCAAAATCTGAGTATTCAAAAGCACCAGGATCCAGATTCTTGAGTCGTTTGAAAAAGGACACTTCGAGAACTTCACTTTAAGAAGTCGTAGGAAAATTCGATATTGTGAAACAGATTTTCTATGAGCCGGGAGAATTTCAAACAGAAAAATTGTAAAACATTTTTTACACTCATCAAAAAAAAAGTCAGCACTCATTAAGTTTTGTAAAAAACATTTCCAGGTCAAATAAGCTAGACAAAAATCGGAATTTTCAAAAAATTCGAGCTCTCTTTTCTGACTAGACCAAAAAACCAAACCAAACCAATAAAATGCTAACAGAAATAACCCGTTTAGCACGTTCTTATGAGTCCGGAACATGGACGTCATCATGGTAGACAGGGGATGGGGGAAAAGTTTATGTCTTATAAACAATATACCTCACATATAAGAAAGAAATGCAAGTTTTTCTGACGAATCTATGAGGATTACCTAAATATGTGACGTACCGGATAAGGGGGTTTACTTAGAATATTTATATTGTTAGGGTTCATTTTATATAAAATATACAAATAACAAAATATTATCAGTGTGTCATGAACTTGTTATTTAGGTAAATACTAAGTATGGGTACATGGGGGGTGTTTTTAGGGTGTACCTATATTAGGCACTGGCTTTCGGGACGTTTTGAAACTTGACGTTTAGAAACCGAGTTTATTCGAGACTTAGACACTTCGAAACCGGACGTCTGAAAACTGAGGAATTCTCCATATTTGTTACGTTTAGTATCAAAATCCCACGGTTTAGAAATGTCTAGTTTCAAAACGTCCCGAAACCATTCAGATGGCTCAAAGGAGCAAAGTTACGGCTTAGAGACCGTTTGATCTCAAAAATTCGTAATTTTATAAAAAGAATTTCAGCCACGCTTCACTAAGCAGTACATGACCTAGATGAATGCGGGAAGAACAGAAAAGATGGGGGAAAAGACACATCATTATTAGGAATTCAGATTTCTGAGGAATTTAGAAATGGGGAATGGGGAATAAGGAATAGGGATGAGAAGAGGAGGAGGAGGAGTACTTTGAAATAGAAAAAAGAGAGAAAAGACCTTTTTTGGGAAATGTGAAAATTTAATGATTTGACTAAATAGGATTTTGAGGGTTCAGGAAGGCTTGAATTTCGAAGAAAAATCACTATAAGAGACCAAGCATTTGAGAACTAAGACATTGGGGCCAGCCATTTCAAAACTATGTCATTTCGAAACCGAAGAATCGACACGTAGCAAAAACTGGGAGCCTGAAAACCCTGACGGTTTAGAACCGAGACCTGAGGACATTTTAAAACTGATACAGTTGGAACGGTTGAGAACTGGGACACTTTGAAACCGAGACATTTCAAAATCGAGATGTTTAGAGACCTAGAATACCAAAAAACCTAAAACCTAGGTCACGGAACCGAAAAAACGGGATTTTCTGAAAAATTTTGAAAATTCTGGAAATTTCTTGAAATCGGGAGCTCTGAAGGTATCAATCTACGTGTCTGTTTGTGTGTCCATATATCCGGATGTCCATTAAGGGATTCGGATATCTGGGCATACAGACGTTTTTAAAGGAACTTCTCAATAATATGGACCTTCGGACATCCGGATTCACAAACACACAAAATGAAAAAAAATGCACTAATTTAAAATCTCCATGGCTTCCCTATAGACATGACGACTCTTATATACCCAACTCCTACCCACATCAACCAGCATGACCAAATCCGTCGTCACACTAATTCCTCCTAATTCAAAATTTCATGAAACCCTAAAACACCGCCACGACGTCAAAGACACACCACTTCCGAGATTTTGGAGTTCAAAAAGATGCCTTATTTCTAAAAATGGGGGCAGATTTTCTATTTTTCGGTGGACGACTTAGCCGATAAGCGTGCCTAAGCACTGACACTTTTTGATTGCACGTTTCAAGATGGTTTTCATGGAGGAAAATGACAAATTTTGGAGGGTTTAGAGATCACAAAGTATCAGAATTGGTCAAGAAGCAAAAAACTTTTATCTGTGTGGTTTTAGAGGTCTAGAAAGTAGTTGAGCCACGGGACAGGTAGTGTTAGGTTTGATAGAGTGGTGCGGCGCGGTTGCATCGCGATTTTTTGCTAAATTTTGAATTCAATTGAAAGCTGAAATACTGAGTTTTGTCTCAACAAAATATTAGACCCTTAGAACACGCTAATTCCAAAATACAACGTTCTGAAGTTTCGAACGCACGGTGCGGCGCGGTTGCGTTGCGGTTTTGGAAACTTTTGACAACAATTGAAAGCTGACTTTCCAGTTTACGTTCCAGCTAAGCTTTACGCTTCTAGAAGACGTTCCAGTCATAATACAGCGATTTGAAATTTAGACAGTGAAATGCGGCCGAAAAACGGTCAAATCGTACCCTGACCTGATTTCAGACTTATAGAACTCATTACAGTCAAAATCATGTCAAAATCCTTCTATAGCAGCTCAAAGTTGAGATACAGTTTTATGTCCCAGCCAAGTTTCAGACTGTTAAAACATGTTCAAGACAAGGTACGGTAATTTAAAACTTTGGAGCGCTGTAACTCAGTGTAAAGTACGCCTAGAACCTCGATATTTTGAAAAAAATAGTAGCTAAAGCATTAGTAACCTTAAACTTTTAGAATTTCCCAGTTTTCTACCCTTATATAGCAGCTGAGTGGTTGCATGTAACCTTTGGTGTCTTCCTGATTTGCAGAAAATGTTAATTTCATGATATCAACACCGGATATGAACTTTTTCTTATTATTTTTTGTTTTCAAAACATGAGGACACACCCTTTGTGTCTTCCTGTCTTCCAGGATCTCAGGATTCAGATGATGTCAGGAAATTAGAATCCGAAATTAAATTCTAGAATCATTTTCTAGAATTTTCTAAAAACAGATGCACCGCACCACCATCTTCAAATCAGCCTAACAAATAATTCATGCTAATTTTCCAATGGGTACCCCCTAGTACCCCCTGGCACCGCTGCAGGATAGGAAATGAGCTGGAATAATACGAAGAATAATGACAATGGAGCAAGAAAAAAGAGCAAAGAAATGGGGAACACAGGGGGAACTGAAAGATTTGCATGTCTGGGTGGTAAAACATTAAAGGGATTAGCAGGGTGTGGGTGGGTTGGTTGCAAATGGATAGCTCAGGAAATGGATCGGGAGTGGTTTTCTTGTGGAGATTTTCGTCTAAAAACAGATAATTTGGCTAGGGAACATTCGGACACGTGACCTTTTTTAAGACAGTACACGAATATACCATGGTAAACCTGAAACCGAAAAGTGGGTGGTATAATTCTTGCCAATCTTTGTAGGGTATCTAGCACACCATTTTTGTAGTGGACCACTTTTTTGTAATGGCGGTCCATGGAGAGTCACAATAAGTTTGAGAATTTACTAGCCGCATCTCAGTGAGAAGGATTTCTGTAGAACAGAAAAAATGACAGAAAATCTCATTTGTTCCATGTTATTGGTACTAGAAACAGGTTTGGGGCTAAGGTATTTAACGAATCCTTGCAAATTAGCATTGTATCATGATTGTTGATTCTGGGACATTTCAAAACCGGACTTTTGGAAACCCTGATTTGTCTAAAACTCATACAATGTAAACTAAATCCCCAGCTAATAAAAATTGCAGTTTTTGTCAAAAAGAAATGAAATTTGAGGGACTTGAGAAAACTTTTTCAGAAAAATTTCAATTTTCAAAATCGGGCGTGTCTGTTTGACGGCCCAGATATCCGGATGTCTATTTAGACATTCGTATATCTTCCAACATATGAGCGGACAGCATTTTTCAGATTCAGAAACGGAGACATTTGGACAAACCGATTCTACGGAATGTGCCTTGTAATACGTCATGACGCCCTGACTTTACAAAAGTTTAAATGTCAGCAAATTCAAAAAGAAATTAGAAATACTCTCTTGCAAAAATTGTGTAAACG
Source organism: Caenorhabditis latens (assembly GCA_002259235.3). Classification (NCBI taxonomy): domain Eukaryota; kingdom Metazoa; phylum Nematoda; class Chromadorea; order Rhabditida; family Rhabditidae; genus Caenorhabditis; species Caenorhabditis latens. The sequence continues at coordinate 1,944,671 of CM056093.1, forward strand.
TAAACATCATCTTGCAGGAAACCCATAGTACAGCCAATTCCACTTCTTTAAAATCTCAGCGTTTTCTGAAAATAATGACCACATATCCCTCCTCCTCCAATTCCCGTTGTACAACTCATTAAAACGCGGGGGAGTAGGAGTGCATAGTGGAGAAAGAGGAATGGCTAATAGTAGTAGTACACACGTTTTGGTTCCCAAATGAATAAAAATGGAGAAGTGGTAGACATGATGTGTTTAAGTGGGTGGGGGAGAAACACTTTTTGGAGTTTTTTGGGGGAGAGTCTTCAAGTGGGAGTTGTGATAGAACAGGGAGATGAGTAATTGGAGAACCGGACCACAGGAACTGGTTGAAGTTCTAAAACAGCAAAAAACATATAGAGTGGTGGAAAACAAAATACAGATTTGAAATCAGCGCAAAATTTCCGTTCTATTCATATATATCTCGACCTGAAACTCCAAATCGACACCTTCCCCAGTCTAATCACAAGCAACGCGTCGCTGTCAGCGACGCGGTTGGGGTCTTAGACAAATTTAGGTCACATTGAAAGCTGAAGTCATAAGGATTCGGAATCCGGTTTAAGATTTTAGACGGAATCAAAATGACCGGAGATACAGGGCTTTCCGATTTTCAGCATAAAGTAACCGATGTATCTCAGTTCGTTTCAATGCTAACTACAGTTTGAACACAGATTCAGAATCCTCATGGCTTCAGCTTTTTGATCATATGGATAGTTTACTAGGTAACTAATCAAATGAAATAAAAATTCAAGTTTTGGGAAGCTAGTCCACACAGCTTTTAGTCATTTATCCGTCTGGTGGCTAACGGGACATTCGAAAACTTGTCGTCTTAAGAGATATCGTAACCAAGGTATTTTTCAATCAGATTTTTCAAAACTAGGACATTCCGCAACCGGGAAATCCCCAAGTCAGACGCTTTGACGCTATGACGATTTCAAAGTGTCCCAACATACCTAGCTAGTGTCCCATCACGCCATAACGCTGTAAATTTTGATGACCAGTGGCTAGCGGTGGCGATAAACAAAAAATAAAGGTTCAGGCCTTTAAGGGTCTTAGGTACTTGAACTTAAACATCTCAAAAACCTGCTTGGGACCACAATCCAAAGCTTAAGTACCTTCAGGACAACTCAAGTGCTGTTTAACAGGACTCGAGGACTAGAAAAATCCCAAAAATTTTCGAAAAATTGAAGGTTCTCGAACAAAAGTGCAAGTGGGACAAGCCAAGGAAGACCAGACAAATACATGTTATGTATACTATACGATTTCTAGCTCATATTTATATATACTGGTATCATCTGAATCCTCAGGAGAGTAATGAACACCGCCTCCCTCCTCCCATTTCTTCAAAGAAAATAATTAGGTGCTCCCTCTCAAAGACCGCCCATATCTGTCTCTGTCTGTCACCGGCTTACTCTGAAAAAAAAAACTCGGGAGGTGTTCCGAATTAAAATGAAGAGGGAGGAAGTGGCAATTTAAGGATGTTTTTTTAGAGAGATACTCGGATAGATATGTCAATGAGTCAGACGACGTCATTTGTTTTTATTTTGTATACATAAATGTAAATGTATGTATACAAACATGGAAGAGTAATACATATGTAAAAATGACACATTTCGGAAGAAAGAGATGAAGACGTCATAAGGAAAAAGATATTGTACCTATTCTTTAGGTTTTTTGAAAATCAAAAAGTCAGAATTTGATTTTGACCTTGTTGTTTTTAGGGAAACCCTGGCGGCTTGGATGTTTCATTGGTGGAAGAATTTTTCATTTTTAAGGAAGTCCGCACAGCTCGGACGCCAGATTATTGAGAAGAACTTTAGAAACATTTAACTGATCCAAAACTGGCAAATTATAGCGATCTCATGAATTCTCAGATCAGTCGCCCTACCGTAACCATAGCATCTAATCTAGTACCCAATTTTTCAAGTACTCCAGTTTGAAACCGAAACACAAGTCTATCGTTCCTTCTGGCTTGAAATGAAATCCAAGACTGCTATTTGGCTACTTCCTTCCACTAATTGCTATGTATTTTTGAAAATAAAAACAAAGCTATCAATTTCAATTTTCCAAGTTTTGTTATTTCAAAACAGCCCGAAAACTTATCTTCTGACTTGGAAAATTAATATTTATGGTTTTGGAAAAAAAATTCGTTCAGACTTATGCAGGGATAAATATTTGTGATTTGAGGGAAAAATAAGTTATTATTATTATTATTGTTTGGTTACTGGCAGTACTAGGTCGGAATAAAAGTGGTCCTGGGAGAGTATCCATATATATTTATACTGAGATTGGATAATTCTATAAAACAGATGGATAAGATAGGGGCTGATTAAAAAAGGTACTGGACAACCGGACAAACAGTCATACTTAACTACCAGGGATCTTGGAGACTATATTTCGCAAAAAATTGAAAGCTTTACTGAAATTCCTAAAAAGCGCTAGTCCAGAGAACTTGGCAGATAAATGAACAGCTGGACACCCGGACCCACAGACATACATCATGTCAGGAAGGAAAATGAAGAAGAAGGTGTCTAAACGAAAAAAAACTACTAAAGGTACTTCGGTCATACAAAAATAGATAACCCCGGGTGTGCATACACCCAACCCATCAAGTCTTCTTTTTTTCTTGGCCACGAACTACGAGCGAGTTGGATGCGCTATGCATCCAACCCATCAAGTCTTCTTTCTTCTTGGCCACGAACTACGAGCTAGTTGGATGCGCTATGCATCCAACCCATCAAGTCTTCTTATAACTACGAGCGAGTTGGATGCGCTATGCATCCAACCCAGCAAGTCTTCTATTTTTCTTGGCCACGAACTACGAGCGAGTTGGATGCGCTATGCATCCAACCCATCAAGTCTTCTTTTTTTCTTGGCCACGAACTACGAGCGAGTTGGATGCGCTATGCATCCAACCCATCAAGTCTTCTTTCTTCTTGGCCACGAACTACGAGCGAGTTGGATGCGCTATGCATCCAACCCATCAAGTCTTCTTTCTTCTTGGCCACGAACTACGAGCTAGTTGGATGCGCTATGCATCCAACCCATCAAGTCTTCTTATAACTACGAGCGAGTTGGATGCGCTATGCATCCAACCCAGCAAGTCTTCTTTTTTTCTTGGCCACGAACTACGAGCGAGTTGGATGCGCTATGCATCCAACCCATCAAGTCTTCTTTTTTTCTTGGCCACGAACTACGAGCGAGTTGGATGCGCTATGCATCCAACCCATCAAGTCTTCTTTCTTCTTGGCCACGAACTACGAGCGAGTTGGATGCGCTATGCATCCAACCCATCAAGTCTTCTTTCTTCTTGGCCACGAACTACGAGCTAGTTGGATGCGCTATGCATCCAACCCATCAAGTCTTCTTATAACTACGAGCGAGTTGGATGCGCTATGCATCCAACCCATCAAGTCTTCTTATAACTACGAGCGAGTTGGATGCGCTATGCATCCAACCCATCAAGTCTTCTTTTTTTCTTGGCCACGAACTACGAGCGAGTTGGATGCGCTATGCATCCAACCCATCAAGTCTTCTTATAACTACGAGCGAGTTGGATGCGCTATGCATCCAACCCAGCAAGTCTTCTTTTTTTCTTGGCCACGAACTACGAGCGAGTTGGATGCGCTATGCATCCAACCCATCAAGTCTTCTAATTACTACGAGCGAGTTGGGTGTGAATACACCCAACCCATCAAGTCTTCATTTTTTCTTGGCCACGAACTACGAGCGAGTTGGATGCGCTATGCATCCAACCCATCAAGTCTTCTTATAACTACGAGCGAGTTGGATGCGCTATGCATCCAACCCATCAAGTCTTCTTTCTTCTTGGCCACGAACTACGAGCTAGTTGGATGCGCTATGCATCCAACCCATCAAGTCTTCTTATAACTACGAGCGAGTTGGATGCGCTATGCATCCAACCCAGCAAGTCTTCTTTTTTTCTTGGCCACGAACTACGAGCGAGTTGGATGCGCTATGCATCCAACCCATCAAGTCTTCTTTTTTTCTTGGCCACGAACTACGAGCGAGTTGGATGCGCTATGCATCCAACCCATCAAGTCTTCTTTCTTCTTGGCCACGAACTACGAGCGAGTTGGATGCGCTATGCATCCAACCCATCAAGTCTTCTTTCTTCTTGGCCACAAACTACGAGCTAGTTGGATGCGCTATGCATCCAACCCATCAAGTCTTCTTATAACTACGAGCGAGTTGGATGCGCTATGCATCCAACCCATCAAGTCTTCATTTTTTCTTGGCCACGAACTACGAGCGAGTTGGATGCGCTATGCATCCAACCCATCAAGTCTTCTTATAACTACGAGCGAGTTGGATGCGCTATGCATCCAACCCAGCAAGTCTTCTTTTATTCTTGGCCACGAACTACGAGCGAGTTGGATGCGATATGCATCCAACCCATCAAGTCTTCTTATATCTACGAGCGAGTTGGGTGTGAATACACCCAACCCATCAAGTCTTCTTTTTTTCTTGGCCACGAACTACGAGCGAGTTGGATGCGCTATGCATCCAACCCATCAAGTCTTCTAATTACTACGAGCGAGTTGGGTGTGAATACACCCAACCCATTAAGTCTTCTTTTTTTCTTGGCCACGAACAACGAGCAAGTTGGATGCGCTATGCATCCAACCCATCAAGTCTTCTAATTACTACGAGCGAGTTGGGTGTGAATACACCCAACCCATCAAGTCTTCTTTTTTTCTTGGCCACGAACTACGAGCGAGTTGGATGCGCTATGCATCCAACCCATCAAGTCTTCTTATATCTACGAGCGAGTTGGGTGTGAATACACCTAACCCATCAAGTCTTCTTTTTTTCTTGGCCACGAACTACGAGCGAGTTGGATGCGCTATGCATCCAACCCATCAAGTCTTCTAATTACTACGAGCGAGTTGGGTGTGAATACACCCAACCCATCAAGTCTTCTTTTTTTCTTGGCCACGAACTACGAGCGAGTTGGATGCGCTATGCATCCAACCCATCAAGTCTTCTTATATCTACGAGCGAGTTGGGTGTGAATACACCCAACCCATCAAGTCTTCTTTTTTTCTTGGCCACGAACTACGAGCGAGTTGGATGCGCTATGCATCCAACCCATCAAGTCTTCTTATATCTACGAGCGAGTTGGGTGTGAATACACCCAACCCATCAAGTCTTCTTTTTTTCTTGGCCACGAACAACGAGCAAGTTGGATGCTCTATGCATCCAACCCATCAAGTCTTCTTTAATCTACGAGTGAGTTGGGTGTGAATACACCCAACCCATCAAGTCATCTTTTTTTCTGGCCGACAACTACGAGCGAGTTGGATGCTCTATGCATCCAACCCATCAAGTCTTCTTTAATCTACGAGTGAGTTGGGTGTGAATACACCCAACCCATCAAGTCTTCTTTTTTTCTGGCCAACAACTACGAGAGAGTTGGATGCTCTATGCATCCAACCCATCAAGTCTTCTTTAATCTACAAGTGAGTTGGGTGTGAATACACCCAACCCATCAAGTCTTCTTTTTTTCTGGCCAACAACTACGAGAGAGTTGGATGCTCTATGCATCCAACCCATCAAGTCTTCTTTAATCTACGAGTGAGTTGGGTGTGAATACACCCAACCCATCAAGTCATCTTTTTTTCTGGCCGACAACTACGAGCGAGTTGGATGCTCTATGCATCCAACCCATCAAGTCTTCTTATATCTACGAGCGAGTTAGGTGTGAATACACCCAACCCATCAAGTCTTCTTTTTTTCTGGCCAACAACTACGAGAGAGTTGGATGCTCTATGCATCCAACCCATCAAGTCTTCTTTAATCTACGAGTGAGTTGGGTGTCAATACACCCAACCCATCAAGTCTTCTTTTTTTCTGGCCAACAACTACGAGAGAGTTGGATGCTCTATGCATCCAACCCATCAAGTCTTCTTTAATCTACGAGTGAGTTGGGTGTGAATACACCCAACCCATCAAGTCTTCTTTTTTTCTGGCCGACAACTACGAGCGAGTTGGATGCTCTATGCATCCAACCCATCAAGTCTTCTTTAATCTACGAGTGAGTTGGGTGTGAGTACACCCAACCCATCAAGTCTTCTTTTTTTCTGGCCAACAACTACGAGAGAGTTGGATGCTCTATGCATCCAACCCATCAAGTCTTCTTTAATCTACGAGTGAGTTGGGTGTGAATACACCCAACCCATCAAGTCTTCTTTTTTTCTGGCCAACAACTACGAGAGAGTTGGATGCTCTATGCATCCAACCCATCAAGTCTTCTTTAATCTACGAGTGAGTTGGGTGTGAATACACCCAACCCATCAAGTCTTCTTTTTCTGGCCAACAACTACGAGAGAGTTGGATGCTCTATGCATCCAACCCATCAAGTCTTCTTTAATCTACGAGTGAGTTGGGTGTGAATACACCCAACCCATCAAGTCTTCTTTTTTTCTGGCCAACAACTACGAGAGAGTTGGATGCTCTATGCATCCAACCCATCAAGTCTTCTTTAATCTACGAGTGAGTTGGGTGTGAATACACCCAACCCATCAAGTCTTCTTTTTTTCTGGCCGACAACTACGAGAGAGTTGGATGCTCTATGCATCCAACCCATCAAGTCTTCTTTAATCTACGAGTGAGTTGGGTGTGAATACACCCAACCCATCAAGTCTTCTTTTTTTCTGGCCGACAACTACGAGAGAGTTGGATGCTCTATGCATCCAACCCATCAAGTCTTCTTTAATCTACGAGTGAGTTGGGTGTGAATACACCCAAACCATCAAGTCTTCTTTTTTTCTGGCCAACAACTACGAGAGAGTTGGATGCTTTATGCATCCAACCCATCAAGTCTTCTTTAATCTACGAGTGAGTTGGGTGTGAATACACCCAACCCATCAAGTCTTCTTTTTTTCTGGCCAACAACTACGAGAGAGTTGGATGCTCTATGCATCCAACCCATCAAGTCTTCTTTAATCTACGAGTGAGTTGGGTGTGAATACACCCAACCCATCAAGTCTTCTTTTTTTCTGGCCAACAACTACGAGAGAGTTGGATGCTCTATGCATCCAACCCATCAAGTCTTCTTTAATCTACGAGTGAGTTGGGTGTGAATACACCCAAACCATCAAGTCTTCTTTTTTTCTGGCCAACAACTACGAGAGAGTTGGATGCTCTATGCATCCAACCCATCAAGTCTTCTTTAATCTACGAGTGAGTTGGGTGTGAATACACCCAACCCATCAAGTCTTCTTTTTTTCTGGCCAACAACTACGAGAGAGTTGGATGCTCTATGCATCCAACCCATCAAGTCTTCTTTAATCTACAAGTGAGTTGGGTGTGAATACACCCAAACCATCAAGTCTTCTTTTTTTCTGGCCAACAACTACGAGAGAGTTGGATGCTCTATGCATCCAACCCATCAAGTCTTCTTTAATCTACGAGTGAGTTAGGTGTGAATACACCCAAACCATCAAGTCTTCTTTTTTTCTGGCCAACAACTACGAGAGAGTTGGATGCTCTATGCATCCAACCCATCAAGTCTTCTTTAATCTACGAGTGAGTTGGGTGTGAATACACCCAAACCATCAAGTCTTCTTTTTTTCTGGCCAACAACTACGAGAGAGTTGGATGCTCTATGCATCCAACCCATCAAGTCTTCTTTAATCTACGAGTGAGTTGGGTGTGAATACACCCAAACCATCAAGTCTTCTTTTTTTCTGGCCAACAACTACGAGAGAGTTGGATGCTCTATGCATCCAACCCATCAAGTCTTCTTTAATCTACGAGTGAGTTGGGTGTGAATACACCCAACCCATCAAGTCTTCTTTTTTTTCTGGCCAACAACTACGAGAGAGTTGGATGCTCTATGCATCCAACCCATCAAGTCTTCTTTAATCTACGAGTGAGTTAGGTGTGAATACACCCAACCCATCAAGTCTTCTTTTTTTCTGGCCAACAACTACGAGAGAGTTGGATGCTCTATGCATCCAACCCATCAAGTCTTCTTTAATCTACGAGTGAGTTGGGTGTGAATACACCCAACCCATCAAGTCTTCGTCGTCTGATTGACCGCACTGAAAAATGAAATATTCGAATTAAAAAAAATTTTAATTCAATTTTTCAAAAAATATTTTAGCGTCAAGAATTTTTCGCGAAGCAAGCGTTTTAGTAAACATTCGGTTGTTTCTAGAAAGGTATCATTTTGTTCTCAGGCAACTCAATTTTAATATAATCCTACTACCGCATCAGTCAGATTAGCTTGAATATTGGCATGATTAGATTAGTGCCGCGTCTAATAATTTCTGAACTCACAAAAGAACTTTCGTTCGAAGCTTATATAGAGGGCGCTGACGTTGAAGAAGTAGACGATTACACCTGAGGAATCAACTACTATTGACTGTTAATTGTGAGAGAAACAATTCGCTTACCAAAGAATGTATCCACTATTTCATCGCAATGTTGCCTTTTTTCCAAACCAGTTGGATGTTGTGGAAGACTGAAGAGTGCAGTTGAAGACTTGAGGAGCCATAGAAACCGAAAAATACAATTTTCAAAAGTGGAAAATAGTGAAAAAGTCGGAAAAAACCGCAAACGAAATTAGTTCGCAACGGTTTCAAACTTCCGATCCATAAATAGATAATAAAACGTGGAAAAAACATAAAAAATTTAGATTGAAAGAAATTTTGCGCGTTTTGTATTGACTTTTTTGTGCGCAGGCAAAATCCACTAATCAATGAGACTGAGACTGATGCGGTTGTAGGATTAGACTGATATTGAGTTGCCAGAGTGGCTGGAAATTTGATCTCTGTTACTTGAGAAATTGGTTATCAGGCGAAAATGTGCTAGAAAAGTCTATTTTTATTTTTTTCAATTAGATACCGAAAAACTGAGTTTTCAGTCATTTCCTATTTATTTTTGTTAAAAATCAAACGTTTCCAGTGATTTACGTACCTGGGCATCGATCCTCTACTCGCTTCCACTCTTCGTCGCCACATCGCCACGTCATCTTGCCATCAATCGAAGGGCGGAGCGTCTGAAAATTGAAAAATAGAACAAAAAAATCTAGACGAAAATTGAATAAAAGTAGCAATTATTAGTGAAAATTTTTAAAAAAGCACCAAGTTCATGACCGAAAATAATTTTTAAAAATAGACAAATTTTTGAAGTTTTCCGGCAAATTTTTCCGTTAAGATTTGATTTTCTCAATTTCAGCTTCGAAAAAAAACGAAAAATCAATAAATCAGCGTATTTTTCAGCACAAAAATCGACAGAAAACGGAAATTTTAATAAAAAATCGATAAACGCCAGTGAAATCCGAGAGAACTTTTCAAAATGACGAAATTGCCGCCAGGTAGGTCAATTTTTTCTGTTGGAGGCGCCTTTGATGTCGATTTACGAGAGGGGTACTGTAATTAATTTTGAAGTTTCGAGTCGCTTTTTCCCACTGAAAACTTATGTTTCAGTCTCAATTTTACATTTTATCGATTTTTTTTTCGAAAAAGTAATTTAAAAACACTGTTTTCATTCTTAAAGCGCAAAAATTGCTGTTCTATCATAGATTATGAGCAGAAAGCGCGAATTCGCTCAAAAAACAGTGACAAATTCAAATAAAGCAGTAATCGTGGCGAGACCCCACTGACAATATCGAGCCGTGCGCCTTTAATGTAGATTTACGAAGGGTACTGTAATTAATTTTTTGTGTTTCTCACCGAAAACTTACTGTTCGCCTTCAATTTTACACATTATTGCTGAATTATTTTGAAAAAATGTATTTAAAAACTCTATTCTTATTTTTGAATAATAAAAATTTCTTGGTTTATCATGGATTTTGAGCTGAAAACGCGATTTATGCTCAAAAAACAGAATTTTGCCAATTTTCAGTCAAAAATATGAGTTTTCAGCCAAAGAAGCCGATATTCAGACCAAAAATTGGCCATTTTCAGTCCAGAAATGATTTTTCAGGCGAGAAAGGCGGTATTTAGTCAAAAAATGGCCATTTTCCGCCAAAAAAATGATTTTTTCAGGCGAGAAATGCGATATTTAGTCAAAAAATGGCAATTTCAGTCAAATATTTGAATTTTCAGCGAAAATTGACTATTTTCAGTCAAAATCGATCTTTTTAGCCAAGAATAGTGCATTTTCAGTGATAAATGGCTGATTTTCAGCCAGAAATATGCATTTTCAGCCGAAAATATGCGTTTTCAGCCAAGAAAACCATTTTACCCGAAAATTGTCAATTTTCAGCCAAAAAATGGTTTTTTTAGGTGAGAAAGTCGATATTTAGTCAAAAATCGGCATTTTTCAGTCAAAATTGATGTTTTTAGCTAAGAATAGTAATCAAAAATCGACAGAAAACGGAAATTTTAATAAAAAATCGATAAACGCCAGTGAAATCCGAGAGAACTTTTCAAAATGACGAAATTGCCGCCAGGTAGGTCAATTTTTTCTGTTGGAGGCGCCTTCAATGTAGATTTACGAGAGGGGTACTGTAATTAATTTTGAAGTTTTTGAGTCGCTTTTTCCCACTGAAAACTTATATTTCAGTCTCAATTTTACATTTTATCGATTTTTTTTGAAAAAAGTAATTTAAAAACACTGATTTAATTTTTAAAGGGCAAAAATTGCTGTTCTATCATAGATTATGAGCAAAAAGCGCGAATTCGCTCAAAAAACAGTGACAAATTCAAATAAAGCAGTAATCGTGGCGAGACCCCACTGACAATATCGAGCCGTGCGCCTTTAATGTAGATTTACGAAGGGTACTGTAATTAATTTTGTGTGTTTCTCACCGAAAACTTATTGTTCGCCTTCAATTTTACACATTATTGCTGAATTATTCTGAAAAAAAGTATTTAAAAACTCTATTCTTTTTTTTGAATAATAAAAATTTCTGGTTTATCATGGATTTTGAGCTGAAAGCGCGATTTATGCTCAAAAAACAGAATTTTGCCAATTTTCAGTCAAAAATATGAGTTTTCAGCCAAAGAAGCGGATATTCGGTTGAAAATTCGCAATTTTCCGCCAAAAAATGGTTTTTTCAGGCGAGAAAGACGATATTTAGTCAAAAATCGACAATTTTCAGTCAAATATTTGAATTATCAGCGAAAATTCATTATTTTCTGCCAAAATTGGTCTTTTTAGCCAAGAATAGTGCATTTTCAGTGATAAATGGCTGATTTTCAGCCAGCAATTGGCAATTTCAGTCGAAAAATATGCGTTTTCCCTTAAAAGCGGTCATTTTCAGCCAAAATTAGACCGTTTTCATCCGAAAATATGCGTTTTCAGCCAAGAAAATCATTTTACCCAAAAATTGTCAATTTTCACCCAAAAACCGCTCGTTTTCAGTGATATACACAACAATAGCTGGAAAATTGGAGAGCTATCAATATGGGTTTGTATTGAGGAATTCTATAAAGTGGAAAATGTGAAAAAGTGACACAAGATAGTCGGAAAGTTCATTATGTTCTGATAATAAATGAGGTTGATGGAATGCCTGAAAATGATTCGAAAGTGTCTACCACAACATAGGAAGGCGGCTATACAATATGGTTGATAAACTGTTTCTTGTTTGAATTGAAAAATAACTCAAAAGAAATAAAAATGCCGAAAAAAAAAACAAAAAAAAAGTTTGACAAAGTCGGGGTCGAACCTGCTTAGTGTGCGTCATAGACAGACGCGCTCACCCCTCGACACAGGTAGTTGGCCAGCGACGAAATACGGACCATATACGCGTCCGCGACGGACTCAAAAAGAAGTAGCTAAGGACGATATGTGTGCGTCATATACGGTCCGCGCGCCCAAAAAGTCGCTCCTCTCCCTCCCACCGCCAGCCCCCTCCCTACTTTGTTCCCCGGTTCAGCTCGTCATTTAACAAGGAAGATTAGTTATAAAATTACTATTTTATTTAAAGAAAGAAAAAAGGAACATTAAAAATAATGAAAATAAGAAGAAAACATAGCAAAATAGACATAGAAATCACAAGTTTGTCGGGCGGTCGTTTCCTTGAAATCCATCGAAATCCAATCGTCGTAGAAGGAATTTTCAGTTGTTGATTTCCGTGTTTCCTTTTGTATTTCTGAAAAAAATCCATTAATTGCGGAATAAAAAACAATTTTTAAGTTAACTTACTTTCGAAAATAGGTTCCTCCTTCCGGAAAAATACAATGTTGTGCTTGAGTAGTGCAGGCAAATTTTATCGAATTTCCTCACTGAAAAAAACTTTATTTTGAATAGAAAATGCTGAATACTATTACAAACCTTTTGAGGAAATCGAAGAATTGGTTCCATTTCAGCTATCGCCGATGTTTCTCTTTTTGGGATCATCGGACTGACTGAAAACATACTAATTTTTAGATCATTCACAGTTAAATGCGAGAATTTTTCACGAAAAAAATTAATTAAAAGAAATTTCAATATAAAAAACATAAAGAAAGGCAAAACTTTCGAAGAATAGGGAAAGAAACGTAAAAGCTCTGTAAATGATTAAAAAATAATCATTATCCGAGAGGAGTCCGAGAGCTTCGGACGAGCTGCTGCAAGCGGCAGCCACGGCCAGTCCATACGGACTATTTCGCCAATCCATATACGGTCCGCGCTGAGTCCGCGCGCGGACGCCTGCCGCCCACTTCCTCCTCTTTTCCCGAAGTCCACACTGCGTCCATCTACAGTCCGTAGCGGGCCATAATTCCGCCGCGGACTCTATACGGGCGGAAATTAGGACTGAATCCGCATGCGGCCCGCACGCCAACTACCTGTGGACCACGGATCGCTGGCCGAGAGGTGTCGTCAGGTGCCGTGATATTTGGCGCGAAACGCGGCTAAAATCAGGTGGAAAATCGAGTAAATCTTATGTTAGGATTTTCAGACCAGAATATCTGGATTCTGAAGGCTCGTCATCAGTTTTTGAAAACTGATTTCTCATCAGAATTCGATTGTCTATCGATTCCGCTAGGTCTCGTTGCTAAACTCCAAAGTCAGTCCTGGCCATTCAGCGGGTTTCAGATTTTAGATTTTCCGGAATCCAGAACCGGAATGAAAACTTCCATTTTCCGGAATCCGGAACCGGAACCGGAATGTCAAAAAACTCGGAATTTCGGAATCCGGAATATAGTTTTTCATTTTCCGGAATCCGGAACCGGAACCGGAATTTCAAAAAACTCGGAACTCCGGAATCCGCATTGCGTACAACTCTGGTTGGTAGATCTTGGACTAAATCTTCAAAACGGACAAAAAAACTCAAAACTAATAACTAAAAGTACTTCCTCTTCTCGCATAGAGACATACTACTCATGTGTACTTGTACTTGTGACCAGCGGTCAAAAAGTTCTCCTCCTTCTCAGTCTCCCCCTTCTCCTCGAATCGGATCCAATTCACAACATCAGGCGTCATCTCAGGTTCTATTCCCCCCCCTTTCCAACAATCTTCTCAAATTTTTCACAAAATTTCCTCTCCTCCTTCTTGTGCTCCTGGAGCAAGAAGAAGACGGATAGGAAATCTTTTCCGTCTCCTGCTGCCTGCTGCCGGTGCCTTACACTAGACATATGTTCAATATCAACACACACACACAGGGATTCTGATGATTTTTTGGAGAATCTAGAGAAAAAAAAGTCAGAGGACTGACCCCGGGAGCCGCCGCCCTTTTTCTCCTCGGGCTCCAGGGCTCTTCACTTCTCACACCACGGGTACCCCGTGTGTGGACACCTCCCCTTCTACCTCATCCCCACGGATTCTGAATCTAAGGGATTCTGAATTCAGGATTCTGAAGTAGAAGTCAAGATGACGGTCTCTGTTTTGTTTCTGATCATTGGATTTGTCGTTCAGGTTAGTGTTGGGGGGTGCCAGGAGCCACCAGGGGGTCATTAGCAGGATATTTTATGAGGGGGACCAGGGTGTAGGGGATCAGAGATCATAGGATTAGGATCTTCGGGGAAAAGATGAGATGCAAACGCGCTCTAGTGATAGTCAGAGAGTCTGCGCGAATTATTCATGCGGAGCGGTTGAGTAGCGGTCTAACCTTATTAGTTTGTTATATAACTGGAAAGCTGAGATTATGAGGATTCTGAATCTGGTTTTAGATTTTGGAAAAAAGAAGGTTGAGCTGAGTTACAGCGATTTTAAGATTGGTTCCTAAAACTTTTGTGATACCAAAGCGTGGCGGTTGCGTAGCGGTCTAACCTTATAAGTGTGTTATATGACTGGAAAGCTGAGATTATGAGGATTTTCAATGTGTTTTTAGATTTTGGAAAAAATGGAAATTGGACTAAGTTACAGCGGCTTTATTGTGTTTAATTCGAGCCAATCAAAAACTTGAAACCTGCTTAGGGTTCCCCATGACTTCAGTTTTTGAAGATTATATCACTAAAAAGCTGGAATTCTAAGGATTCTGAATATATAATTCGTTTTTACAAAAAGTCGCTACTAATCGAAATCTGACAAGTTGAAATCTGTGTATCTCGATTCATTCGGAACCTAATCGAAATTTACCAACGGATTCTGAATCCTCAGGATCTCAGTTTTTGAAATTTATACTATTAAAAAGCTGGAATTCTAAGGATTCTGAATCTGTTCTCATTTTTATTCAAAAGTCACTAAACACCGAGATACACGGCTTTTAAGTGTAAATTCATTCGTATCTCGGTTCATATTTGGTCTAGCCTAAATTTGAAAACTGATTCAGAATCCTCAGTACTTCAGCTTTTTAGTCATATAAAAAGTTCCAAGAAATCTATAAATCCTATGTGGCCTAGAAACCCAAAAACTTGAAAAACTAGTCCCTCATACATTCAGATCTCTTGCCATGGGTCCTGTATATAGCTGTCTGTCTATCCATCTATCCATCCGGATGTCCAGCTGTACATCAAATAGTCCCCTAATAAAAAACCCATTCCCTCACCCCCCTTCCCTCACTCTCTCCCTAAACTTTAAAAACGGAAGGTCACCTACACTTATTGTTTAAAAAACGCCACTAAAAATCTCCTCTTTTTCACTTTTTTTCACTTTTTTCTCAGTGTAATATGTGACGAGAAATGAGATTGCAAAAAGTGAGAGAGAGTTGTGCACACGTGTTTTGCTTCCTGTGGGTCAGTGTGGCGGTGGATATCCGGATTGACAGATGTACAGACAGACAGACAGACAGAGAGAATGGGTACATAGAGTACCGTGCCTTTTTCAGTTAAAAATGACCAAGTTTGAGAGGGTGTTACGGTATCCATGATTGTCCCAATAGGTACAGTTTAATGGGTTATACAGATCAAACCTAGCTCTACATTTTTGTAGTTGACAACTTTTTTGTACGGGCGGTCCCAAGAGAGTTATGCTCATTTCAAGACGACAGGTCAAAACTGAAATTGGTCGATACTTTGTCGATAATTTGTCGATACGTAACTCTCTAGGGAGTGTCCTTACAAAAAAGTTGTCAACTACAAAAATGAAGCTCTATTTTTGAACTGTATGATCCATTAAAAATTTTGATTGATGGGACAATTAAAGATACCGTAACACCCTCTTAAGGTGGTCAATTTCAACCAAAAAATGTCAAATTGTAAATCTTACTGTGGGGTACTGTAGGGTACTGTAGGGTACTGTACATTGTTCAAAAGCTACAATTGTCAAGCCTAAAATTCTTAAAAACACTGAAACCACTAAATCCAGCCTGAAAAGCCTTAGTACCGCCTGAAATATAAAAAGCTGTGAAAAAGTGACATTTTTTGCCTGAAACTGCCTGAAACCAAGACGAACTGTTCCAAAAAATAATGTGCAGCTGATATCTGACAAGCCTAACAGTCCTTAAAAGCCAGAGGGCCCTTAGAAGACCTAAATTCTGCTTAAAACATGCCTAGACCCAGCCTGATCCGCCTAAAACTTGGCCTAACAACTTTGGGAGGCCTTACATGCCTAAAATCAGCCTAAACCCTTCAATTTTCAGATCTCCGAATCGCAATACCGTCAACACCAGGCATCGTACCCCCAAAACTACCATAACCACCACCACAACGCCCACCAACACCACTACCATCAGCAGCAGCTCGCCCAGCAACAAAAAAACGCGGCAGCGGCGGCTCAGCAGCAACAACAGTACCCTTACAACAACTATCCGAGTCCAAGTGGGTTTTTGGTTTTCTAGGCCACCAGATGGATTTCTAGGCCACCAATTTCCAGATTCCATCAAGGCCTACCAAACCGCCTATCCTACAGTACCCCACGCCTCTGTCCTCAACCAACCGACCCATCAAATTTGCGATATTCCGCCGGATTTGTGGTAATTTTTTTTTTGAAAAAAAATGCTTAGGCCTGACAAGCCTAAAACATGCCTAAAATTTTCAGGTGCGACAGTCCGCAGTCCGCCCAACAATGTGGTGTCCAACGACAGTGTGACTCGCTTCGTCACCGACGAGCACCCATCAAAATCACGTTGATTTATGAGGCATTGTGTCCGTATTGTCAGAAGTGAGTTGAGCCTGAAAATGAGCCTGAGGGGCCTGAAATGCCTGAAAATCAAAAACTGAGGTGAAAAATGCAAAATTTTTTGAAAATTAGGTCTGTAATTTTGATGAGCCTGAAATACCTGAAATGCCTGAAAAGCCTAAATTAGCCTTAACATGCCTACAAGCCTAAAACTGGCTAAAAATGTCAAAAATCTCGAAATACCCAGTTTACGTCCCTGAAATGCCTAACAAGCCTAAAACTACCTAAAATTGCCTGAAATGCCTAAAAAACAAGCCTAACTACAAACCTACAAGCCTACAAGCCTAACTACAAGCCTGAAATGCCTAATCATGCCTACAGGCCTAAATGCAAGCCTAGAGACCTAACTACAAGTCTGCAAGCCCAGAAGCCTAACTACAAGCCTGAAGTGCCTAAAACTTTGACTGACCAGCCTAAAATGCCTGAAACGCCTAACCTTACCTTAATTCCTAAAAATGACGTAAAAGACCTGTAAGCCTAACGACAACCCTACAAACCTAAGAAACCATGCTTACAAGCCTAACCACAACCCTGAAATGCCTAAATACAAGACTGAAATGCCTAAATACAAGCCTACAAGCCTACAAGCCTAACTGCAAGCCTACAAGCCCAGAAGCCTAACTATCAGCCTGAAAGGCCTAAAACTTTGCCTGACCAGCCTGAAATGCCTGAATACGGTCTGAAACTCCTAGTGTTACCTACAAGCCTAACTACAAGTCTAAAAGCCTAAGACGGGCCTACAGACCTAAAACCATGCCTACAAGCCTAAAATGGGCCTACAGATCTAACTACAAGCCTGCCGATCTGAAAACCATGCCTACAAGCCTAACTACAAGCCTATAAGCCTAACTACAAGCCTCAAATGCTTCAAATTTTGCCTGACTAGCATAAAACGAGCCTACAAGCCTACAGACCTAATTACAAGCCTAACTACACGCCTAAAAGCCTAACTACAAGCCTAAATTCCCAGATTCATCGCCAACCAACTCGGCAGCGTGTTCAACCAATTCCAAGGCCAACTCATCCTTGAGTTGGTCCCATGGGGCAACTCTCGGATACTCAGGGTAAGCTCCGCCCCTTTCTCCATGAAAATAAGCTCCGCCCCTTTTTCTTCCAGGACGGCTCATTTTCGTGTAATCACGGACAGAAAGAGTGCGACGCGAATCGTCTTCAATCGTGTGTCATTGATATTTTGAAGGTAGATCAAAAAAAAAATTTTTTTGATCTATCGATTAATTTTTGTAGGTCAAAGGGGCGTTACCGTTCATCGTCTGTTTCGAGCGGAATATTCAACATTATGGGGTGGAGAACGCGATGCAAACGTGCTCCGCGTTCATTCGGAGCCAGTATCGACAGATTAGGTAATTTTTTGACGCGTTGCGGTCGCGTCGCGTGCCTTACCGCAACGGTTAAATTCCAGACAATGCTACGACGGTCCACGTGGCATCCAACTGCAACGAGAGGCCGCCCATCTCACGATGAGCACCCGACCGAATCCGATCGTCGAGGTACCGTACCTGCTGATCAACGACTACACACCATCAGTCGATATGAACAATTTGAATGTGATGTTGTTGCCGCAGTTGTTGAGCAAATGGACTAAATTGACGCATAAACAGTGAATTGGGAATGAATGATTTTGAATTTTTTTCTGAATCTGGGATCTAGAATTTTGAAAGAACCGGAAAAGACCTGGCGGGAAAACAATAATATCAGTGAGTATTCATCATACTTGCAAACCGGGCCGAAACGGGCCGGCGCGTAACTCCCGTCAAATTGAATATTATGGGCTGAAAAATATACCAAAATGTAGATCTCGGCGAGTTCTATGTCACTGACCCAACACGGGCAGGGCTAGAATGGCTTTTTTGGCCATTTTCGCGTTTTTTGGCACTTTTTCCCGGCCCGCGGCACATTAAAGAATAGCCATCCGGCCCATAGTAGGTCACGGGCATAGAGCTCGTCGAGATCTACATTTTGATATATTTTTCAGCTCATAAAACTCAGTTTGAAGCCAGTTACGAGCCTGCCCGTGTCAACCCGTTTCAGCCCGTTGACAAGTATGGTATTCATAAAGGAGAAAGGGATCGAAAGATAATCGAAAGTGGAGGATAGAAGACAAATAAATTAGGGCGTTGTGGGTCAAAAAATACACAAAATGAAAAATTGGGGGAAAAGTCGATAAAAAGAGAATTATTGAAGCGATGTGTCAAACCGCGCAAAAATTCACATTTAAAAAACCAAAAAGTTTATGGGGTTATTCAAGTCATGTAAAAATGTATTTTAATACATTTTTTCCTTATTCACGACCGTCGAGAAACTATTTTTCACAAATCTCAGTTTAGCGTTGGTCTAACAGCGTTTTTCCGCTTTTTTGTATTTTTCGACATGCGCATGTAGAAAAACTGTCAAAAAATGGGGGAGAAATGAAGAAAAATGGGAAAAAAATGTGTAAAAAATTACATTTTTTAACGGTCGTGAATAAGGTAAAATATGTATTAAAATACATTTTTACATGACCTGAATAACCCCATTAGAACTTTTGACGGTAGTTGCTCGGGAAAGTGTACTCAAATTCATCGATTTGATGTTCCGACGACAGCAAAGTGGTAAAATGTTCAAATACATTCAAATACGAACGTTCAAATACAATTTCTATGACTCGCAACCTTATTTTAACAAAAAATGGAAACAGTTCCATTAAAATACTTTATTAAAATACTGAAAAAAAACAAAAACTGCGGCAGTAAAAACCGGACTCGTTCATGGCAGGCCACTACGATACCCGAAACCTCCTCTTGAATAAAATTATCGACCCATTCTTCCCGGAGCTCGAAAATTGGACGATTTCCCAGAGCATTCTTCATTGTTTACATCGGAGAGGGCCTGTTAGACCGGATCAGACCTCATCGATTCTCTATTCTTTTTTGTCCAGTTTATTGATTCTTCAGACTATTTTCAGGTTAAACATGTGCTTCTCAAAAATCGGATCCCCTATACCAAGTTATCCATGCACCCTCTGCGTAAGTTTACGATCATTGAGTTATTGATTTTTTCAAATGTTTCAGGAGCTCAAATCTCTATGCATCTCGGTTTCTGCAAGAATCCGATACGTGGAAAAACCACCATTTCCTCTTCTGAAACTTCCAGATGTTCCACTGGAATTGGTAACGAAAATGATGGATTCTAATGAGATGTATGTATGTTTCAATGAGAATAAGCTAATAATCTTTTATAAATTCCAGAATCAAACTCTCCGTTTGCTCCTATCGATTGGAGTTGTTTCTGAGGACTCATAGATACAGAATCAAAGGATTCCATGTCCATTTGAGTGACCGATTGATTCAATTCGATATGAACGAGTCGACAGTAATCAACAGTACCTTATTCGAAAATGGGTTCTTTTTGAGGCGGCCGATCAAGGAGGTTGTCAAGATGGAACAGTTTTGTAAAAGGTATATTTATAAACATACAGTAGCTGCTAAAAACGTTTAGTCGGAAATGACAAATGCCGTCACTTCTTGCCCAAAATCCCAATTTTTGAAGATACCAAAGTTAGGGATTTGTATTTGACAACCTTTTGTACCATAGTTGCAAACTGGGCTGAAACGGGCCGACACGGGCGTAACTCGCTTCAAACTGAGTTTTATGAGTTGAAAAATATACCAAAATGTAGATCTCGACGAGTTCTATGTCCGTGACCCACTACGGGCCGGATGGGTATTCGTTATTGTGTCGCGGGCCGGGAAAAAGTGCCAAAAAACGCGAAAATGGCCAAAAAAGCCATTCTAGCCAGGCCCGCGGCATATTAACAAATAGTCATCCGGCCCGTAGTAGGTCACGGACATAGAACTCGTCGAAAAAAAATTGACTCAAATTTTGATAAGTGTCTGCGCTGTGGGCCCCTAACTCATGACCAAACGCGCATGGGTGCAAAATCGCAATCGACTGAGAAACACGGCCGGGAACGTGGACGCCCACTGCTCACTGTGATAAATGAAATAAAATACAATAAAACCACTTTTTTTTGCGTTTTCGTTTCCTTTAACAAATAGTCATCCGCTCCGTAGTATGTCACAGACATAGAACTCGTCGAGATCTACATTTTGGTATATTTTTCAACTCATAATATTCATTTTGAAGCGAGTTACGCGCCGGCCCGTGTCGGCCCGTTTCGGCCCGGTTTGCAAGTATGTTTTGTACGAAACTTCTCTGGACTCACTGCACCCTATCACTCCAAAATCTACTTTTAATGCGTCAGCGAGACGGGAAAAGCGTCAGAAGCCTACTGTGCGCATAACGCGATAAAAATGTTTTGAAAAAGTTCTTTTTTTTCAGTCCAACTACGGAGTATAACAATTATTTCAACATCCAATCATTTTCACCTGAGGCCAGCTTCGAGCTCTACCATCGTATTAGTTCACTTTTCCTTAGTCATCCGATAAGCTGTGAGGGGCGTATCACCTCAGTGCTCTCAACTCCTTGCGTCCATTGGGTATTTTTGAATGATGAACTGAAAATTGAGACTATTAAACGTTATTTGGATACCACGTTGTCTCAGAAATCTTGCCAATTCACATTCCGGAGGGGTCAAATGAGTAAAGAGTTGCTAACAGAAATAATGGATAAAGTCCCTGTGACAATGGCGTTGAACATCGATTTGGGTATCCCATTGGATTTCAAACATTCTAATGTAAGTGTTTCCTTTTTTCTTACTGTGAAGAGGTTGCTCCTGAAGCCTTGAGATAACTTTACCTTAATCAGATCTATTGGACTTTTGAGTAGTACACAGGTGAATCGCGGACGACCCGTTACGGATGCACCGCAAGTCGCGCGCGGTCGGCATAGGAATCATATGTGGGTCCGTATGCGATCAGTGACGGATCGATTCGCGAACGGTTTGAATGTAACGGCGAGCGCTTCCTCCCTTCTATTTTTGTTCTCATTTACTACAAAACCCCCCGTTTTTCAAGAAAAAAATACTTACATGGGTAACGGATCCGTACCCGAATCCGTAAACCATCCGCGTGCGAGACAATTGCGTTTCTGCGCAAAAGTACAGAGCCGTATTCTATCCGTTCGCGATTTTTGGAAACGGACCGTACGCGACTGGCCAGTCGTGAAAATAGCCGTAACCGATCAGTTACGGACCAGAAATCTGGCCCATCCGCATACGGTTGAAGCGCACTTTACCTGTGTAGAAATTATTATCGGTAGGGTCTCAACTTCCAGAATCAAGATCCTAAAGTATAACTGTAGAAAAAGGTCCTGTCCCCGGGGGATTAAGAGGCCCGCCCTCTTGCGGTAGCCACGAAACTCCCATTCTATACGTAAACCATTCCCCAATCAAGCCATCACAATACCATATTTTCAGGCTTTCAAATACCCCGTAGTTCAGTATACCGAGGCTCGCTGGGCTACACTAGACGACTTGAAATCTGTCAGAAATTCCCGTTACATTGAGTTGAAGACTACTAATTTCGACTACGAAGACCTTAGCCAATTCTTAAAATATTGTGTCAATTGCGATGATGATATGTTAGAGCTGCTGACAGTGGGCATACGAGAAGGTCTGGAATACGACGGAGAGAGACTCGCCGATGGACTGGTCACGCTGCAAGTTCATGGCTTTTTTGAATATTACACGTAAGTTTGACGAGGGAAGTTCATGACGAGGCGAGTTGAACTTTTTCTAAAAATTGAAGTCCTGGTACTTTCGACCCTGCTGATTCCAGAAATGCAAGAAAAATCAGCAAAATGCTCACGTGAACCGAGTTATGACCCGTCAAACTTTTCAGTTTGTTCACGTGGTTAAGCTTTTCACGTTTTCATCGACACTTGTGCTGTAGAATTGCGAGTTTGACGGCTCGTAACTTGGTTCACATGTGCATTCCGCTGGTTTTTTTTGCATTTTTGGGTTCAGCAGGGTTGAAAGTACCAGGGGTTCAATTTTTAGAAAAAGTTCGACTCGTGTAAACTCTCGCATATTTGGCAAGAATGTCAAAAATCGCGACCGTCCGTGAAGAGCCGCGGCCGACCGCGGTTTTCTAGGGTTTCAAGGGAAAACATAACTTGATATACTTTGGACTTTTTGGTACCAATTTGACAACCAGGGTTCGACCCCCACTGGTGCCAGCACTTTTTGGCCGACTGCGACTGTTTGAGATTTTCAAGAAAAACTGACCGCGGCCGACCGCGGCCGGCCGTACGACAGCCTTGATTTTTAGCATTTAGAATTTTCTGACTTTTTTCGCTCAGGGACATATAGGAAACATATAATACCATACTTGTCAACGGGTCGAAACGGGCCGACACGGGCCGGCTCGTAACTCGCGTCCAACTCAATATTATGAGCTGAAAAATATATCAAAATGTAGATCTCGACGAGTTCTATGTCCGTGACCTACTACGGGCCGGAAGGCTGATCGGTAATGTGCCGCGGGCCGGGATAGAATGGCTATTTCCGCGTTTTTTGGCACTTTTTCCCGGCCCGCGGCACATTAACAAATAGCCATCCGGCCCGTAGTAGGTCACGGACATAGAACTCGTCGAGATCTACATTTTGGTTTATTTTTCAGCTCATAACATTGAGTTTGAGGCGAGTTAGGCGCCGGGCCGTTCTGGCCCGTTTCGGCCCGTTGACAAGTATGTAAAATACATTAATCTAAACAAAAATTTAGTTTTTTCAACACATTTTTTAAAAATGTTTTTGACCAATTTCTCCAGTGTTGATGACCTTGATAATCCAGCTGAAGAACTCTTTAGGTAAAAAAAAACGGTCAAACACAAAAATGAAGTGCTATTTCTGTAGTAATTGCAACACACACTTGCTCATGTTTAATAGAATTGCAGAAAAGTGAAAAACACGAAGAATCGACAGTTTGTGATAGCCCGGTTTTTTCTGGATTCGCTTAAAAGATTTGTTCTCCATATGACTACTGCCGACCAAAATCCTATCGAGTTTGCACTTCTTGAAATGCTTGAAAAGAAGAATGGACTGGAAAAGGAGTTGATGGGGATACAGGAGGCGGAAGATATCAGTGAGATCGGCGAAGGACATTTCGAAGAAAGGAATAGAAGAAAAAGAGAAATTGAGATGGAAGTGGAAAGGTTGAGAGAGGAAATAGTTATGAGAGATACTGTTGGATATGCTTATGAATTGTAACATCGTTTTTCTTGAACTACTTTTTTTTCAAAAAAATCGTATTTGGTTGATTGATAGCTCATAAGATAGGTATTTTGAATTGTTGTCTTTTTAAATAGATGACAATTCAAAATACCCATCTTTGGAACTATCAATCAATCAATCAGGTACGATTTTTTTTAAACAGTTATCCAATAAAAGCCGTCGTCCCGACATGGCGCGGTTGACAAGCATGTAACGTGTAGATGTATACGAGCAGATGTGATTTTGACTGTAACTTTAGTTTCATCTACATTTTTATGCACTTCTCTTTTGTATCACATTTTCTGCATTTTTAAAAGCGTTCGTTTGCTGTTTATTTTTCATGCTAAAGTGCTATAAATCATAACGGAATTATTGTTTTCATGTTCTTCTTGATGATTTTATAGAAAAAATCACAAAAAAAAAACTCCCACATTTCACTTATTTTAGCGCGAAATTCAAAATAAATGTTCTATTTAAAAATGGTATTTGTTTTATTATTAGAACTGATCTCGAACGGTCGAAAATCCGGCCAAAAATGCGGGAAAACGGACATAAATCAGCTCAAAAAGTGGTCGATTAGGCTGCGTATCAAAATGCCACAATGAAACAGCGAATTGCAAAAATTAAAATTCGAATTTACCGCCAATGTCTAGTGGAGCGCGTTCGATTTCAGTACTCACCCATAGACCCTGTGGTGAGAGAGTGGAGAGGGACAGACAACGAGACAAAATCTGGCGCGATTTCGCTCGCATCGCAGGAGAGTAGTGCTATCGCGGTCTATTGAACAAGCAGGCTCAAATTGGTTCACTGATTTCTTCCGCATCGATTTCCCTCAGTGGTTATAGAAACCATTGAAAGCAGAGCATTTACTCCTATTTTCCTCGAAAAACGCCTAAAAAACAAGCCAGTGGAGTGAAGGCCCCTGAAATACCTGAAAAGTCCTTATCTGTCAGTTAGGCAATTCGAGAAGGGCCTGAAATGAAATTGTCGTCTGAGTCTCCGACTCTCTGAGCCATTGTAGGATTAGTCTTCAATCGATCGAACACTTTGAACTTCTGGAGACCTCATCAGTGTATATGAATCTGAAAAGAGTCTTTAACAGTTAAGAGAAAAAAATAATCAAATATCAGAGAGTATTCATAAAGGAGACTGGGATCGAGAGATTATCGAAAGTGGGAGAGAAATAAATTAAAGAATTGGGGAATCAGGTCAAAAAAATACACAAAATGAAAAATTGGGGAAAAAAATCCATAAAAAAGGGAATTATTGGAGGGAAGTGGTGGCCATCATTCCAGCGAGACTTTGCACAATATTATCGTTGAGCATCTTGCTCACTTCATCAGCGATATGTCGTTTTGGATCCATTTTTCCGACGTTCTTGATCGCGAGCTCCTGATCCGTCATGTTCTTCTCGTCCTCCAACGCCTTCTTGTAGTTCTTCGCCAGCTTCAACATCGCCTTCAGATGCTCCTTGTTCGCCTCGCCGCACTTTGTGTAGTTCTCCACACTCACTGCGTCCATCCACGACAACTTGTTGAGATTCAGAAGCATCTTTTGCTCGAGATCGTGGGTTCGGTAGGCGATTGGGATCGAGTAGTAGTGACGGTTGAGACCATGGATCAGCGCCTGAAATCAAAGAAAAATTAGAGTTTTAAGCTAAAATATCGATTTTTGAGCGAAAAACTTGAAAATTTGACTGAAAATGATGATTTCGGAGGATTTCTCAGGTGGAAATGAGCAGATTTTCAAACTTTTCAGACATTTTCAGACATTTCTAACCAAAAATGATGGATTTTGAGCGGATTCGAAGCAAAAATCGATGAAATTACAATCTGGAGAGTAAAAATACTATTCTAGACCATTTTAACGCACAAAATTAGAGAGTTTAGAGTGAATTTCAGCTGAAATATCGATTTTCGAGGTGAACACTTGGAAAATTGGTAGAAATTTTGGATTTTGAAGGCGTTTTGGGTGAAAATGAGCAGATTTTCGAGCTTTTCAGTGATTTTTAGACATTTTTGACAGGAAAAGATAAATTTTGAGCGGATTCGAAGCAGGAAATCAGTGTAATTACAATCTGGTGCCTAAAAATACTATTTTTGACCATTTTCCAGGCCCAGATTCGATAAAATTGAGCACCAGAAGCAGAAAACAGGCCCAAAAATATAAAAACGTTGTCAAAACTGGCAGATTTTTCTCTTAAAAAGCTCTAAACACCAATCATTGGCATCAGAATAAGGGAACCACTGAAATTTGACCGGAAAAACGTCACCAACGCAACAAATAGTCGCCAATTGACTAGTTTTTCATGTTTTAGAGCAAAAATTTGTGAATTTTAGTGTTAGAAACCTAAAATATGCTCGAAACTGGTCATTATTAGCATTCGAACAGCAAAAATAGGTTTTGGCTCAACAATCGGACATTCTCATTGAGATTGCAACGCTGAAAAGCTGAAATCTGGACGGAACTCGATGAAACGACTAAGTTAGAGCGAAAAAACTACTTTTACACGCTAGTTCAAGCATTTCAAAACGGAGAAAGCTAAATTTGAGTCACTGATATCAAAAAATTGCCTCGAAATCCCCCATTTTGAAATCGGAGAAGCGGAAAACAGCGTTTGCATCAAAAAATCACGAGTTTCAAGTAGTGTTGTGAAGAAACAGAGCACCTAACACTGAAAATCAAAAACCTAGACAGAAATTAGCCACGAAACGGTATCGTTCTTGCGCTCCGAGTGATTTGAGACAAAAAATAGCTCAGAAGTGCTGAATATCGGCTTCAGAATAGCAAAAAACTTTCTAGCTTGAATTTTCTCTGTTTCGGACGTTTTTTCTGAAATTTTTGTAAAAATCAGATGAAATTTTGGATTTGTCAACGGAAAATGACAAATTGGGCCAAAAATTGGAGCAAAAAACCAAATTTCGGCTGTTAAACATCGAAAAATACAGCATTTTTCCAATTTTCGGTATAATCTTCAGCTGAATAGATGGCCGACCGTCTGAAGAGAGCCAATTACGGCGAATTTCGCGGAAAATGCCGAAATTTGAATGAAAATTATCATTTTCAGCAAGAAAATGGTTGAAAAACGCAACTTTTTCGACTGTTCGAACCAAAAATTGACAAATTCAAGCGATTCGAACGGAAATTGTGCTCGAAATACTAGAATTCTAGTTTTCGAGACAGAAAGTCAGCCCAATATGCTTTAAATTGAATCCCGATTGCGAAATTCGACCGAAAAGACACAATTTCCGATACAAATTGGCGAAATTGATAGATTTCCAGCTCAAAATATCGATTTCGAGCCTGGAAACCCGGAAATTTTCAAATTTTTCCAATTTTCCTGCTGGAAAACGTGATTATAGTACAAACCTGTATGCTGGGCTTCTGCAAGTGTCCCAAATTACTCGTGGTCTGACGTGGCTCCTGATTGAGTGCCATCGATTGTGGATTGATGGTCCTGAACGCGTCGATGACCACTTTTCCCTTCACCGACTGAATCGGGTCCACAACGACAGCGACTGCACGATCCGAGAGCGCTTCGAACGACTGCTGGGTGTTGATATCCACTCCAGACAGCCAGCAACCGAATCCAGGATGGGAATGGTACCATCCGACGACCATTTCGGGGCGACCCGTCTGTTTGAGCATATCGAGCATCTTTGCTTGGAAAACTGGATCGACGGCTTCAACGGAGACTCCCTGAAAGCATAAAAATCATTAAAATCTCTTAAAAATAGTGATTTTCACCGAAAAACTTGAAATTTTCGCTGAAAACCAAAAAAAAACTCACCGTTCCGGACTGTGGCATTGCGAAAACGTCGATGACGTTGACAGTGTAGTCGTCGACAAACTCTCCAAGCATCAGACCCATCACCTCCATCGGCACTCCGGCTCTTCCGTGTTTGAGCATCTTCAGGAGCGCCAGTGACGAGATATATACCGTCTCGGAGGTGTCCACTTGATTCGAATCCTGTGGATTCGCGCCGAATTGTCCGAGTCCGCCGCCGAGACCGCCGAGTCGCAAGAATC
Source organism: Caenorhabditis latens (assembly GCA_002259235.3). Classification (NCBI taxonomy): domain Eukaryota; kingdom Metazoa; phylum Nematoda; class Chromadorea; order Rhabditida; family Rhabditidae; genus Caenorhabditis; species Caenorhabditis latens. Next base: position 1,972,344 of record CM056093.1, read on the forward strand.
GTTCCATTCCTCTCTGAAAATTGGGAAAAATGCATTTTTGAAGTTTTCACTCAAAAAAACGATAAAATCACGATTCCAATCACGTTACGACATGAAAAACGATGAAAATTACCATTTTTTAGATGAATTTAGTGTTTTTTTCGCTGAAAATAGACGAAAAACTCAAAAAATAGATGAGAAATAGCGAAAAATCGAAGGATGACAATTGGGGGGTACGCAAACACCGCGACGCAAACACTGCGTACTTTGCATTTTATTTGACGCGCAAAAATTTTCGCTCATTTTCAGATGATGATTTCAGCTGGATTGAGGTAGTTTTTGCAGATTTTTAGATGAAAAATTGTTGAAAATTAATTCTAAAATATTTGAATTATTGTGGGAACTCTAAAAAATCGATAATTTCGGTCAAAAATCAGTGAAACCTGAAATCAAAGAAATAAAGTGATTTTACCGCTAAAAACTTGGGTGAAACACTGATATTTCAATAGAAAACAGGTAAAAAGTGAATAAATCGATTGATTTTTACTGGAATACGCTGAAATACTCTAAAATGTCTGAGATTATTCAATAATTATGGCCAAAAATCAGTGAAACCTGAAATTAAAGAAATAAAGTGATTTTACCGCTAAAAACTTGGCTAAAATAAAGATGTTTCGATTGAAAAACAGCTAAAAAGTTAATAAATCGATTGATTTTTACTAAAATACGCTGAAATACTCTAAAATGTATGAGATTTTGGGCAAAAATGGAAAAATCAACGGTTTTGCCCATTTCCAGCTTTCAAATAGATCAAATTTGTTTTATTTTTATTTTTACACGCTAATAAATATATAGTTTAGGAAGGTAGTGCGCCCTAATGATAAAAATAGAGAGAGAGACAACTTTCTCTGCGTCTCCTGATTTCCAGTGCTCACTCTCATTTCATCATTGGGGCGCACTTGACTCCTTATTAAAGGGTATAGATACGAGATACAGAGAAAAAGAGAATCAGAATTGTGTTTCGTGCCACACGAAGAAATCGATCTGGTCAGATTGGTGCATGATTGTCCCAATCATTCCATCACTCTTTCTCTCGAAATCCAGACCTTTCTCACAGTCGATTTCTTCCGTACTGTAGATATAGCGGTTTCTGAAAATGACTATGAGTGAGGTTTAGGAATTGAAATCTTACATGAAATTTTTCGGTCGCTTCTTCGTTTTCTCATCCCATAGTTCATATTCAATCCCTTCGAGAATGTGCTCCCAATTAGGAGTCATCTTAAAACCTCTCAGCCTAAGATGCATCAGTTTCGGATTACTCCCAGCCATCCAAAGGTTTATGAACTTTTTGACATCTTCCTGTGTGAATGAGTGTTTTTTGAAGAATGCTTTCTCACAGTCCATTTTCAGTAGGTCGTCGAATGAGACCCATTTAGCATTAGTTACACGGATACGTTTTAGATTGAAAATCTGCAAAAAAGAAAAAAAATAATAGCAAGAAGAAGCCTGCGATAAAACCGGACACATCAGAAATATATGAACTCACACTTCTCTGGTTGAAACCCTCCTCGACACGGCATTTCAAAGTGACACCAATCGTTGGCTTCAACATATCCAATAGTTGTGACGTAAGGCTGTTTGATAAAACAGTCTCTTTACCCAGAATTTTGAAAAATAGACAATTTTCGAACTGGAGATTTGAAAATAAGAAATGTGAAGTTGCAATTCGGAATGGTCGAATCTAGACAGTGACAGTCTTATTATTAAAAAGATCCGATAGATAGTTGAAGAGGCGTATTATTTGTAAATCGATATCTTCCTCTTTAGAGTCGCTGTTGAGATAAATACTCAAGTTTTTCTCGATTTTCTCCCTGAAATATTTTTTCTTTTCAAAATTTTGAATCATGTCGAGAGTGTGATTAGTGTTCTCACTATGTCTGTTTGTGAAGTTAATTGGTCCCAAATGAAATAAGATACTGAGTCACTACTGTAAGACCTACCAAACATCTAAAACTGAGTCTTTCATTTTCAGCTGTCTCATCACACCATTTCGCTCGTTCTCCGTTTTCAGCCAAATAACTAATTTAGCATTTTCGTCCGTCTTCTCATACACACTTATCGTCCGACGTTTTTCTGCTTTGAACAGTTGAATCGGCTGGATTCGGCGTTTTGAATATTTGATGCAACCGAACATTCGTTTTGATGTTTGAGACATTTCGAACCTAAATTCGTAAATTTATCCTAAAAAACATTATTCAGAAACTACTACTCAGCACGAATTTAATAATCCGCACGGGAAGAGAGATTCTGAATGAAATTGATAACTTACACCTCAATAATTTCCATCAGTTTTATAATCTTCTGGAATACTAGAAACGGAGTGTCCATCAATTTGAACGGCTCCATTTGGAAGGGAAGAACAATAAATATATCGATTTGACTACTGGTGAGGGAACCCCTCTGCAAGGTTGGTCTGTGGGAAGGACTCCTCTGTTGGTAGGGGCGGAGGCACCCCATCACACCGTAGACCAACAAAGGATTCCCTCATACAAACCAACCGCACTGAGGGGTCCCCTCACCAGTAGTCAAATCAATACATTTCTTCTTCTTCCTTTCCAAATGGAGCCGTTCAAATTGATGGACACTCCGTTCCTAGTATTCCAAAAGATTATAAAAATGATGGAAATTATTGAGGTGTAAGTTATCAATTCCATTGAGAATCTCTCTTCCCACACGGGTAACCAAATGAGTATCAGTTGTTGAATGAATTTTCCTAGAATATATTGAAAAATTCAGATTGGAAATGTCTCAAACATCAAAAAAAATGTTCGGTTGCATCAAATATTCAAAACGCCGAATCCAGCCGATTCAACTGTTCAAAGCAGATAAACGTCGGACGATAAGTGTGTATGAGAAGACGGACGAAAATGCTAAATTAGTTATTTGGCTGAAAACGGAGAAAGAGAGAAATGATGTGATGAGACAGCTGAAAATGAAAGACTCAGTTTTAGATGTTGGGTAAGTTGAAAATAGTTTGTGGTCAGAAGAAGTTTCCTACCAATGATAAACTTAAAAGATACTGTAGTAGGATCTAGAATGTGATTCTCGCTTGGAAATAAGGATGAATCGATATATTTTTTGAATTTCAGAGAGAAAAAGGAGAAAAGCTTAAGTTGCTATCTCCACGGCGACTCCAAAGAGGAAGATATCGATTTACAAATAATACGCCTCTTCAACTATCTATCGGATCTTTTCAATAATAAGACTGTCACTGTCTGGATTCGACCATTTCGAATCGCAACTTCTCATTTCCTATTTTCAAATCTCCAGTTCGAAAGTTGTCTATTTTTCAAAATTCTCGGTGATGAGTCTGAAATTTTATCGAATAAAGATACGTCAAAACTATTGGATATGTTGAAGCCAACGACTGGTGTCACTTTGAAATGCCGTGTCGAGGAGGGATTCAACCAGAGAAGTGTGAGTTCTTATTCTTTTTTGGTGTATTTTGTTATATCTCAGATCTCTTTTTGTTCTGATTTTTTTTCTTGCTGAAATTTTTGCAGATTTTTGATCTAAAACGTATTGTAATTAATGCTGAATGGGTCTCATTCGATGATCTACTGAACATGGATTGTGAGAGAGCATTCTTCAACGATCACGCGTTCACAGAGGAACACTTAAAACAGTTTATAAACCATTGGATGGCTGGGAGTAATCCGAAACTGATGCATCTTAGGCTGAACTGTTTTAAATTGGAGCCGAATTGGGAGCACATTCTGGAAGGGATAGAATATAGAGTATGGGATGAGAAAGAAAAGAAGAAAAGACCAAGAAATTTCAAGTAAGTCTTCAATTCTTAAACCATATTCATATTAATTTTCAGAGACCATTACATCTACAGAGTGGAAAAAATCGACTGTCAGAATGGTCTGGATTTCGAGAGAAAGAGTGATGGAATGATTGGGACAGTCATGCATCAATCTGACTGGATCGATTTCTTCGTGTGGCACGATACACAATTCTGATTCTCTTTTTTTCTTTTTGTCTGTATCTCTGTATCTTTCAATTCAAATATCTTTGTCCTCTAGTAAGGAGTCAAGTGCGCCCTCTCTATTTTCATGATTAGGGCACACTTATCGAAAATATAATATAATAAGTGATAATAAATAACTTTTCTTCACATCAGGCTGACATAATTATGAAGCTGCTTTGAAAATGTTTATGTTATTATGGATGTGGACGGAGAAAGTTTCTGAACGGGACTGATAACTTACACCTCAATAATTTTCATCATTTTAATAATTTTTTGGAATACTAGAAACGGAGTGTCCATCAATTTGAAGGGCTCCATTTGGAAGGGAAGAAGAATATCGATTTGACTACTGGTGAGGGGACCTCTCTGCGAGGTTTGTGTGTTCAAGAGACCTCCTCTGTTGGTTTACGGTGTGATGGGGTGCCTCCGCTTTCTACCAACAGAGGAGTCCTTCACACAGGCCAGCCGCGCAAGGGGTCCTCTCACCAGTTGTCAAATCAATACATTTATTCTTCTTCCTTTCCAAATGGAGCCGTTCAAATTAATGGACACTCCGTTCCTAGTATTCCAAAAGATTATAAAACTGATGGAAATTATTGAGGTGTAAGTTATCAGTCCCGTTTAGAAACTTTCTCCACACACGGATAATTGAATTAGTGTTGAGTAGCAGTTTTTGAATGATTTTTCGTAGAATAAATTGAAGATTTCAGATTCGAAATGTCTCAAACATCAAAACGAATGTTTGCTAGCATCAAATTTTTGAGACAACGAATCCAACCGATTTGGGTAGCAGGACAGAAGAAAAGTCGGATGATTCGCGTGGATGAGAATCAGTATGTGAACTCGAAATTTAATATTTATCTGACGTCGAAGAACGTGGAAAAGGATGTGCTGAGACAGTTGAAAATCAAAGAGACAATATTTGATGTTTGGTAGGTCAATGATTTCGGTAGAGCAAAGAACTTAGTGGGACCAATTAACTTCACAAACAGACATAGTGAGAACATTAATTACACTGTCGACATGGCAGAAATTTTGCCATTTTCACTTGAAAAGTGCGAGTTTCTTGTGATATAACAACATTTCTTGAGGCGTCTCTAAGAAAAAGAATTTCAGCGAGAAAACCGAGAAAAGCTTGAGTTGCTATCTCCACAACGAATTGACAGAGGAAGACATTGATTCTCAATTAGTGCATCTCTTCAATTATCTATCGGATCTTTTCAATAATAAGACTGTCGCCGTATGGATTCTACCATCCCAGATCGCAACGTCTCCTTTTCTTATTTCGAATCTCCAGTTTGAAAGTTGCCAACTTTTAAAAATTATTTATGGCGGTTCGTTCATTTTATCAAACGAGGATGTGTCACGACTACTGGAAATTTGGAAGCCAACGATTGCGATCACAATAAAATGTCGAGTTAAGGAGAACTTTGGTCCGAGAAGTGTGAGTTTATTGTACTTTTACTTTTTCATATTGTTTCCCTACTTCCCTTCAGATTCTGAATCTCCCGCAGCTCTATATCTTCGATGCTCGATGGCTCACTTTCGATGATCTACTGAATATGGAATGTGAGACGGCCTTTTTAAGATACCATTCATTCACAGAGGAAGACGTCAAAAAGTTTATAAATCATTGGATGGCTGGGAGTAATCCAAAACTGATGCATCTCAGACTGAACTGCTTTAAATTGGAGCCAAATTGGGAGCACATTCTGGAAGGGATAGAATATAGAGTATGGGATGAGAAAGAAAAGAAGAAAAGACCAAGAAATTTCAAGTAAGATTTCAATTCTTAAACCTTATTCATATTAATTTTCAGAAACCACTATATCTACAGTATTGAAGAAATCGACTGCAAGAATGGTCTGGATTTCGAGAGAAAGAGTGATGGAATGATTGGGACAGTCATGCAAAAAGATAACTGGATTGGTTTTTTCGTGTGGCAAGATATACAATTCTGATTCTCTTTTTCTCTGTATCTTTGCCCTTTAATAAGAAGTCAAGTGCGCTCTAATGATGATATGAGAGTGAGCACTGAAAATCAGGAGACGCAGAGAAAGTTGTCTATCTATTTTCATCATTAGGGCGCACCACTTCCCGAAACTATATATTTGCTTGTAAAAATTATAATTTGAGGAAAATCTCCGAGAAATGTTGTTATATCACACGAAACTCGCACTTTTCAAGTGAAACTGACGAATTTTCTGCCATGTTGAGAGTTAATGTTCTGACTATGTCTATTTGTGAAGTTGGTGTATTCAAGGGACCTCCTCTGTTGGTTTACAGTGTGATGCGGTGTGCTCCGTAGACTTGAATGTAGCAATTGCGCTCTGCAGAAAAGGAGAATTTTCGAAAATGTAACTTGCTGGTAAAAATTAAGAATTAAAAACAATTTCAAAGTGGCTCCATAATTATGACAACTTGGTGTGAAAAACGTGCTTTATTATTACTTTTTATATTATATTTTCACAAGCCAATATATTGTTCCGAGAGATAGACGACAAGTTTGCTATTCTCATATCATTATTGAGGCGCACTTGACTCCTTATTAAAGGAAAAAGATATTTAAATTGAGAGATACAGAGAAAATGAGAAAAAGAGAATCAGAATTGTATATCGTGCCACACAAAGAAATCGATCTGGTCAGATTGATGCATTACTGTACCAATCATTCCATCACTCTTTCTCTCGAAATCCAGACCATTCTGACAGTCGATTTTTTCCACTCTGTAGATGTAATGGTCTCTGAAAATGATTATGAGTGGGGGTTTAGGAATTGAAGACTTACTTGAAATTCCTCGGTCTCTTCTTCTTTTCTTTCTCCTCCCATACTCCATATTCTATCCCTTCCAAAATGTGCTCCCAATTTGGCTCCAATTTAAAACAGTTCAGTCTGAGATGCATCAGTTTTGGATTACTCCCAGCCATCCAATGGTTTATGAACTTTTTGACGTCTTCCTCTGCGAATGAATGGTATCTTAGAAATGCCGTCTCACATTTCATATTTAGTAGATCATTAAAAGTGAGCCATCGAGCGTGGAAAATATAGAGCCGTGGGAGATTCAGAATCTGTAGAAAAATAGGAAAACAATATGGAAAAGTAAAAGGTTGAACTCACATTTCTGGGACTAAAATCTTCCTCAATAGGACACTTCAAAGAGATCCCAATCGTAGGTTTAAAAATTTCCTGTATTCGTGACATACTGTCATTTGACAATATATCAGATTTTGCTACAATTTTAATCAATTGACAACTTTCGAATTGGAGATTCGAAAAAAGAAAAGGAGACGTTGCAATATGAGATGGTCGAAGCCAGACAGTGACAGTCTTATTATTGAAAAGATCCGATAGATAATTAAAGAGATCCACTAATTGAGAATCAATGTCTTCCTCTTTCAATTCGTTGTGGAGATAGCACGTCATGCTTTTCTCATTTTTCTCACTGAAATACGTTTTCTTTTCGAATGTTCTGTCATGTCGATTGTAATTAGTGTTCTCATTATGTTTATTTTGAAGTTAATAGGTCCCAAGTGAAAAAAGAAACTAACTAGGAAAAGATCCAGTCATACTTTGGAGATCTGGTCGAATTATATATCGATGAAAAGCTGAGATAATGCTCTTTTCGAATATGTGTTCAAATTTACAGAACGATTTTATTTAAAAAAGTTATACATGTTTTTGTGGGATTTTAGTACTAAAAACTCAACTTTGAAGTTACGTAAATCAACCAAAAAGTGATTTATGTTTTCGACCAATTTTTGCAGTTTTTGGTGGCCAACCCATGGGCGAAAATTCGACCAAAATTTTTTTCGAATTTTTTTCCAAAAATAGTTGTTGTGAAGTTGTAAAAGTTTTAAATGTTTACAGTTTACAATGACCCAAAAACCGAGACGTTTTATTCTCTCAAAAATTAAACAGAAACAAAACCCTGGAGAGGAACCGAACCATCACCTTTTGTTTACTAATCCTCCCTGTTAACCACTCGGCTGTCTCACCGCCGAAAACTAGGTGAACACGAGGGACAGAAAAGAGAAATGAATTTCCAAGTGGGACTTTCACGTTACCTATGGTAATGAAATAGAAATCGGTGCTCAATACAAAGTTCTTTGATCTACGCCCCCCCCCACTCGTTCAACCTACCAAATGCCTAAAACTGTGTCTTTCACTCTCAACTGTCTCAGCACATCCTTTTCCAAGTACTCCGGTTTCAGAAAAATAGCAAATTCCGAGCTCACATCCTGATTCTCAACCACGCGAATCGTTAGACCCTTTTCCCTTTTGAACAAATATATCGGTTGGATTCGGCGTTTTGAATATTTGATGCAAGTGAACATTCGATTCGAAGTTTGAGACATTTCGAACCTGAACTCTTCAATTTATCCTACGAAAAATCATTCAAAAACTGGTACTCACAAGGGAACCTTTTTCATACACCGGTTGGGAATTGGTTGAAACTTTGCACTTATATACTTTCGCATAGGGGTGCGAGACGTAAGGTCCGCAACGAAAAGTTTTGAATTATCCGGCCGAGACGCGTTGCGTGCGCGTCTCGTTTTTCATTGAAAGGTAACACACGCTAAACTTGAACTTGGCACTCAGTCAAGTCTTTTTTAGCATACTTTTCAAGGGCCGGGTCGGGCTTTTTTTTCAAAACTTCCAGCCCGGCCCGGCACGGAGCGGGCCCTTATTCCCTTTTTTTGGTGGGATTTTTTTCAAAATTTTTTGACTAAGTTCAACTCTGATTTTTTCATAGAATAATGTATGTGTGTCAGAGTTCATTTTCATATCGAAAGAAAATTTTCAAATAATTTCTTTTCAAGTTTTATAATATAATTACTTTCGCCATTTATTTATTGTTTTCTTCCACGGCTACAGAAATGTCCAAACTGTTTTGCCGCTCGATCTCAGCGGGGTTTCGACCGAATTTTAAAGATCTTTCGATATGGAAATGAACTCACGAAAACACTTAGATTATTCTGGGAAAAAAAATCAGATTTGACTTTAGTACACCTTCAAGTTCTTTATTGCCGGAGGCGTCTCGCTGAAAAATTCAATCAATCTTTCGTAAAAATATACTAAGTCATCATGAAAAAAGTATAAAAAACGGCTCGTTGGCGAGAAAATTGGGTCTGAAAATTTCTGAAAATCTCCATGTTCAATCATAAGCGGGACGTTCCTTTCAATTTTTGTTGATATATATGTGTTTTTGAAGTATGTTCCACTATTTTTCTGAGATTTTGAATAATAATCGGTAAAGTTACGAGAGCTCAAAGTTTTTCAGTCGAAAAAATGGAGGTGGCTGTAACTCATTGAAACATGACCAGAAATGCCTGAAAAGTTGTATGAATATTAGTCTAACTCCAAAAAACTCAAATCGAAAATATTGTTAATTTTCGTCACCTAGCCATTTTTTTTTACCATGGAGGGGGGTACGTTGAAATGCATAACATTTCGTCTATTTTTTAATCATAGCTCGGCTAGCCACCTAAATCTGGGGAAGGTATTTATATTTCCAAATAGCCAACACAAATATGTGGTTTATCATTATAAATTTACTTCGGTCCGCAGTACTTCTACTAGCTGAAAAATCTAAAAAACATGAAAAAATTGACAAATTTTTCGAAAAAGTTAATTCTTCTATATGATGCAGGAGAGCTAGAAATTAGTTGTTATCTTATAAAATGCACAAAATAATGCTGGTAATTCATTACTGAAGAGATTTCGTTCGTATCTTTCGAAAGAAAAATGTTCATTTTCGACTACAATCGATCGCTTCGGTAGGTCAAAGGGGGCGGAGCCTAATGGGGTATAGTATGAAATTCTTAGAATTCCCATGGGGGGGGGCTAACATATTAAAAATAAACCAAAACGGATCAACTTGGTGCATGTGTAACATGGCCTGGTGGCTATACATTGTCTCTTAATACTACACAGCGATTTCCTGAAGTTTTCAGACCCAGTTTCTTCGCCAACGAGCCGAATTGCGCCGCTTTTGAAAACGGCATGTGATAGAGCAGGGCCGAAAATTTATGTGTGCAAAGTTTCAGCCAATTACCAACCGGTGTATGAAAAATGTTCCCTTGCCAGCCCGAATTTGATTATCCGCACGGGAAGAGACATTCTGAATGGAAAAAAGATTCTGAAATGGAATAACTTACACGTCAATAATTTCCATTAGTTTTATAATCTTTTGGAATACTAGAAACGGAGTGTCCATTAATTTGAACGGCTCCATTTGGAAGAGATGAAGAATATTTCGATTTGCCTACTGATGAGGGAACCCCTCTGCGAGGTTGGTGTGTTCAACAGACCTCGTCTGTTGGTAGGGGGGCGGGCACTCCATCACACCGTAAACCTTCTTACTAGGGAAAGATCCCGAGTCAAGATGGAGTTACAGGTTGAGATAGATATCACTAGAACCGAAATTTTGCTCTGATTTTAAATCTGCATTCCAATTTTGCTAAACGAACTCGTAAAAAAAGTTATTGCCGTTTTTGTGGCTTCTCAGTGCAAAAATGAGCATTTTCAAGACTCCCAAAATTAACGTTTTTCTTATTTTTTTTAAAATTTTTTTGTTTTGTACGTATGACTACGGATATAAAGATGGTTTTGGCATAATTTGATTTCGGAATTTATTTTCAGAAAAATTTTTGTTGAGTTTCTTAAATTTTCAAAAATGACGCATCTACAAAAAATTTGTCTGAAAATTTTCTGAAGTTCCAACTCAAACAATACAATTTAAATAATTGGAACTGCACGTACAACACAAAAAAATTTGAAAAAAATCAGAAAATCGTTAATTTTGGGAGTCTTAAAAATGCTCAGTTTTGCACTGAGAAGCGACAAAAACACGAATAACTTGTTTCACTAGATCGTTTAGCAAAATTGAAATACAGATTTAAAATCAGCGCAAAATTTCGGTTCTAGTGATATATATCTCGACCTGTAACTCCATCTTGACTCGGGATCTTTCCCTAGTTAGAAAAATAAATATATCGATTTGACTACTGGTGAGGGAACCCCTCAGCGAGGTTGGTGTGTTCAAAAGACCTCCTCTGTTGGTTTAGTGTGTGATGGAGAGCCCCGCCCCCCTACCAACAGTGTAGTCCCTCATACATACCAGCCGCGCAGAGAGGTCCCCTCACCAGTAGTCAAATCGATATATTTATTCTTCTTCCCTTCCAAATGGAGCCCTTCAAATTAATGGACATTCCGTTTCTAGTATTCCAAAAGATTATAAAACTGATGAAAATTATTGAGGTGTAAGTTATCAGTCAGAAACTTTCTCCCCACGCGGATAACTAAATTCGTGCTGAGTAGTAGTTTCTGAATGATTTTTCCTAGAATAAATTGCAGAATTCAGGTTCGAAATGTCTCAAACATCAAAAAGAATGTTCGGTTGCATCAAATATTCAAGACGTCGAATCCAACCGATTCGGGTGACAAGAAAGGAGAAAAGTCGGATGATCCGCGTGGTTGAGAATCAGGATGTGAACTCGAAATTCAGTGTTTATCTGACGTCGGAGAACGTGGAGGATGTGCTGAGACAGTTGAAAGTGAAAGAGACAATCTTTGATGTTTGGTAGGTCGATGATTTCGGTAGAGCAAAGAACTTGTTAGTGTTATTGACTCACAGTAGTGACTTAGTTTCTTTTTTCGTTTGGGACCTATTAACTTCACAAACATACTTATTGAGAACATTAATTACACTCTCAACATGGCAGAAAATTCGTCAGTTTCACTTGAAAAGTGCGAGTTTCTCGTGATATAACAACATTTCTCGTCTCTAATAAAATATTTCAGTGAGAAAAACGAGAATAGCTTGAGTTGCTATCTCCACAGAGACTCAACAGAGAAAGATATCGATTCTCAATTAGTGCATCTCTTCAATTATCTATCGGATCTTTTCAATAATAAGACTGTCACCGTCTGGATTCGACCATCTCAGATTGCAACGTCTCCTTTTCTTTTTTCGAATCTCCAGTTTGGAAGTTGTCAATTAATTAAAATTCTCAGTGGCAAATCTGATATACTGTCAAATGAAGGTGTGTCACGAATACTGGAAATTTTGAAGCCCACGATCGGTCTCACTTTGAAGTGTCCTATCGAGGAAAACTTTGGTCCGAGAAGTGTGAGTTCAACCTTTTACTTTTCCATATCGTTTCCCTATTTTCCTACAGATTCTGAATCTCCCACGGCTCTATATTTTCCACGCTCGATGGCTCACTTTTGATGATCTACTGAATATGGAATGTGAGACGGCCTTTTTAAAATATCATTCATTCACAGAGGAAGACGTCAAACAGTTTATAAACCATTGGATGGCTGGGAGTAATCCAAAACTGATGCATCTCAGACTAATGGGTTTCAAATGGGTGCCGAATTGGGAGAACATTTTGGAAGGGATTGCATTTGGAGTATGGGATGAGAAAATGGAGAAGAAGAGACCGAGAAACTTTCAGTAAGTCTCTGAATCTTAAGCTTAGCTTATATTAATTTTCAGAAACCGCTATATCTACAGTACGGATGAAATCGACTGCAAGAATGGTCTTGATTTCGAGAGAAAGAGTGATGGAATGATTGGTACAGTCATGCATCATTCTGACTGGATTGATTTCTTCGTGTGGCACGATATGCAATTCTGATTCTATTTTTCTCTGTATTTCGCATGTTAAATTTCCTTGTCCTTGAGAATAGCACTGGAAATCAAGAGACGCAGACAAAGTCGTCGTTGTCTTTCCATTTTTTCACGATATATTTGCTTGTAAAATTTAAAAATAATAATATAATCAGTAATAATAAATAATAAATGCTTTTGTGGTTTTTTTTTAAATTTCGCTGAAAAGTTTCAGAATATTTCAGTGAAAATCATTCGATTCATTCACTTTTTCCTACTTTCTATTGAAATATCATTATTTTAGCCAATTGTTTAGCGGTAAAACCACTTTATCTCCTCAATTTCTGTTTTCGCTGTTACCTGGAATTTCGTAAAACCGTTGTTTTTGCCCAAAATCTCAGACATTTTAGAGTATTTCAGCATATTTTAGTAAAAATCATTCGATTTATTCACTTTTCACCTGTTTTCTATCAAAATATCATCATTTTAGCCAAGTTTCTAGCGGTAAAATCACTTTATTTATTTGATTTCTGGTTTCACTGATTTTTGACCGAAATTATTGATTTTTCAGAGTTCCCCAATAATTCAAACATTTTAGAATTTATTTTCAATACTTTTTCATCTAAAAACAGCAAAAACTACATCAATCCAGCTGAAATCATAATCTGAAAATGAGCGAAAAGTTTTGCGCGTCAAATAAAATGCAAAGTACGCAATGTTTGCGTCGCGGTGTTTGCGTACCCCCCCCAATTTCTAGACCCTCAACTTTGGCTTGAATTTTCTAAAAATTGGCCTTTGGTTCCCCCAAATCGTCTTCCGGTTCCCCTAAAGAAAATAATGGAGAATTTTTAACAATAGGTTTCATGCTATACTGTTCTCAGTTTCATAGTTTAATTCGCCTTTTACTTTACATGACATTCAATATAGTGTAAAAAATTATTCCATGTTTCGAACGCGCTCTACCTGCACGTGCGAGAGAAGATAGACGCAGAACGAAACGAGTGCCGCAGTTGCAAAAAACCGCGTGCCAAGCTTGCATCCAGACTCCGCCCATTTTTTTCCACTGTTTTCCACTGCGGCCGAACTTTTTTTTCGCTACCTACTATTATCGAAATAAAAAAGTTCCGAAATTTTTTACCGACGCGTGTTTGCGGACTCAATGCAAAATTTAATAATTTAGCACTATGTCCGCAAACACGCGTCGGTAAAAAATGTCGGAACTTTTTTGTCACGACAATATCTGGTACCGAAAAAATCACGTAATCACAATTTTCATCGTTTTTCATGTCGTTATGTGATTGGAATCGTGATTTTATCGTTTTTTTCAAGTGAAAACTTCAAAAACTAAATTTTCCGATTTTGCAGAGAGGAATGGAACGATTTTTGCGACTCGGTGGTCTCGGCGGTGGACTCGGACAATTCGGCGCGAATCCACAGGATTCGAATCAAGTGGACACCTCCGAGACGGTATATATCTCGTCACTGGCGCTCCTGAAGATGCTCAAACACGGAAGAGCCGGAGTTCCGATGGAGGTGATGGGTCTGATGCTTGGAGAATTCGTCGACGACTACACTGTCAACGTCATCGACGTTTTCGCAATGCCACAGTCCGGAACGGTGAGTTTTTCAGTTTTCAGCAAAAATTTCAAGATTTTCGCTGAAAAATCGTTATTTTTTGAGCGATTTTAATGAATCTTTTGCTTCCAGGGAGTCTCCGTCGAAGCCGCGCACCATAAATCCTCAGTCAATGGCACTGAATCAGGAGCCACGTCAGACGACGAGTAATTTGGGACACTTGCAGAAGCCCAGCATACAGGTTTGTACTATAATCGTGTTTTTCAGCGGGAAAATTGGATAACCTCGTGGAGGAAGTCTGTTTGGAGGACTGAAGTAGGCTATTTTGAGCTAATAATCTCTAAATTTTGCCAATTACTGTTTAAAAATGACGTCCTCTCGCTGGAATTTCGCATTGAGAAGACAAATTAAAACATTTTTTGGCTGATTTTTGTCTCAAACTCTAGAATTCAGTTTGTAACGGTGCTGCTCAGACAGTGTGAGGCTCCCGGGACGATTCGGGAAATTTCCCGGGAAATTTTCGGTAAAAAATTTCCCGGTTACTTCCCGGGAAAATACCGGGAAATTTTCGGTAAAAATTTCCCGGGAAATTTCCCGAAATTTATAGTTCCGGGAAGTAAACTTCCCTTGAAATTTCACCTATGTACAAATCTAACAACCAGGGTTCGACCCCTACTAGTGGCAAAACTTTTTTGTTTTTTGTTTTTGACTTTTTGGTACCAATCTAACAACCGGGGTTCGATCCCCACTCGTGCCAAAACTTTTTTGTTTTTTGTTTTTGACTTTTTGGTAACAATCTGATCACCAGGGTTCGACCCCTCCGGTGTTAAACCTTTTTTCATTTCATTTCTTGATTTTTGGTACCATTCTGAAACCATTTCAGAAAAAAAAAACATTTTTAGATTAAAAGTGTCTATTTTCAGAACAGTCCTTCTCTGAAAAAGCAACTTTGGTCTTCAGATTTTTACCAAAACCCAAAAATGAAATGAAAAACAGCTTTGACACCAGTGGGGTCGAACCATGATTGTCAGATTGGTACCAAAATGTCAAAAACAAAAAACAAAAAAGTTTTGGCACGAGTGGGGATCGAACCCCGGTTGTCAGATTGGTACCAGAAAACAAAAAACCAGCAAAACTTTTTTCAAAAACGACAAAGTTTTGCAACTTTGAAAAAAAGCCGTGGCTTTTTCATTTTTTTCTTCTCGCGGCCGGCCGTGCGACAGCCTTGCATTCATTCAATTCCTATGTAAAAATATATTCTGATGATGAAATTTCAGAAAAAGATAGTTGAGATCGAACCCTGTTTGTCAGGTTGGTACCCAAAGTAGTTCTGAGTAATTTCCCGAAAAAAATCCCGGATTTCCCGAACTTCCCGAAAATTTCCCGGGAAATTTTTGGGAAAATTTCCCGGTATTTCCCGGGAAGTTCGGGAGCTTCCCGGAACTTTACCGGGAAATTTTCGGTAAAAATTTCCCGGGAATTTCCCGGGAAGTTTCCCGAAACAGCATTTCCCGGGAAATGTTTCCCGGGAGACTCACACTGTGCTCAGATATGCATAATTGTTTTAATGAAGCGACTAGAAATCGTGTTTTATCGCTTCTGCTGATTCTGACGAATCTTTGTAAAAATTATTCGAAGTTAATCATTTTTACCGAAAGATCGCCATCAATTCATTCAAAATCCCCCCGATAAATGACTAATTTTTGAGCGATTTTAATGAATTTTTTTGATTTCAGGGAGTCTCCGTTGAAGCCGTCGATCCAGTATTCCAAGCGAAGATGCTCGATATGCTCAAACAGACGGGTCGCCCCGAAATGGTCGTCGGATGGTACCATTCCCATCCTGGATTCGGTTGCTGGCTGTCTGGAGTCGATATCAACACCCAGCAGTCGTTCGAAGCGCTCTCCGATCGTGCAGTCGCCGTCGTCGTGGACCCGATTCAGTCGGTGAAGGGAAAAGTGGTCATCGACGCGTTCAGGACCATCAATCCACAGTCGATGGCACTGAATCGGGAGCCACGTCAGACGACGAGTAATTTGGGACACTTGCAGAAGCCAAGCATACAGGTTTGTACTATAATCGTGTTTTTCAGCGGGAAAATTGGAAAACTTGCTGGTTTCCACCCTCGAAATCGATATTTTGAGCTAGAAATCTATCAATTTTTCCAATTAGTATCGGAAATGTCGTCTTTTCGCGTTCCGGAGATAAATCAACGCATTCAGCCCCCTTCAAAAACAAGAATTCAGTTTGTGACGTTGTTAATCGCATGGAATCCCATTCGGCATAGGTTTTCTGATTCTCGGACACAAATTTCTAGTATTTCGAGCACATTTTCTGATCGAATCGCTTAAATATTTCATTTTTCGGTTCGAACAATCGGAAAAGTTGCGTTTTTCAAACATTTTCCTGGTGAAAATCGCAAGGATTGGCTCTCTTCAGCAGTTCGGACGTTCGGACACCTGATTTAGCTGAAGATTATACCGAAAATTGAAAAAATTCTGTATTTTTCGATGTTTGGAAACCGGAATTTTGGTTTACATCTCATTTTTGTGTCGGAATTCTTCAAATTTGTAATTTTCCTTTGACAAATCTTTAGTTTCTTCTGATTTTCGCTCAAATTTCTGTAAAAATGTCCGAAATCGAGATGGTTCTATCTAGAAAGTTGTTTCGCTATTCGGAAGCCGAAACGCGGTTTTTTTCGTAGTATTTTTCATCTCAAATCAATCGGAGCGTTAGAAAAATACCGTTTCGTAACGAATTTCTTCATAAATTTTGTTGTTTTTTGTGTTAGATGCACTGTTTCTTCACATAACTACTTGGAACTTGTAATAATTCAGAGCGAAAGCTATTTTCCTCTTCTCCTATGCTAAAACAAGAGATTTTGAGGATATTTTACAACGTAGGAGCTCAAATTTATCTTTCTCCGTTTTGAAATCCTAAAACTAGCTTGTCAAAGAAGTTGTTTCGCTCCAACTTAGTCGTTTCGTCCAGATATCAGCTTTTTAGTGTGTCAATCTCAATGAAAATGTCAGATTGTTGAGCCAAAAGCTATTTTCGCTGTTCGATTCCTAAAAACGACCAATTTCGAGGTTATTTTGTGATTCTAACACTCAAATTCACATTTTTTTCGTTTCGAAACGACTAGAAGTAGTCATTTGGTGACTATTTGTTGCGTTGGTGACGTTTTTCACAAATTTCATAGTTTTTAGCCTGAAATGAAGATTCCCGTTGTTCAGATGTCAAAAATTGGTGTTTTTTCTTGCTAGGAGAAAAATCTGTCAGTTTTGTTGGAAAACTGGATAAATGACATCATTTTCGTATTTTTGAGCCTGTTTTCTTCATCTATTGCTCAATTTTGTCGAAGCTGTGCATGGAAATGGTCGGTTTCGCTCAAAATCCGTCCTTTTCTGTCAGCAATGTCTGAAAATTACAGAAAAGCTTGAAAATCTGCTCATTTCCACCCAAAACAGTTTCGAAATTCATGATTTCTATCAAATTTTCTGCTCAAAAATCGATTTTTTAGCTGAAAATCGCTCCAAGCTTTTTTGCGTGAAAATGGCCACAAATAGTATTTTTAGGCATAAGATTGTAATTTCATCGATTTCGCGCTTCGATTCCGTTCAAAATCCATCATTTTTGGTCAGAAATGTCGTAAAATGCGTTTACTGCCCGAAAATGTACTCGTTTTTACCTAAGAGGACCTTCGAAATCATTAATTTTAATCAAATTTTCAAGTTCTCCGTCAGAAAATCAATATTTTGCTGAAATTCACTCCAAACCTTCTAATCTTGTCTCAAAATCTATCCTTTTCTGTCAGAAATGTCTGAAAATCACTGAAACGCCTAAAAATGGCTGAAAGCGGTCTGAAATGCCTAAAACTGCCTAAAATTCACCTAAATGATATGCCTGAAAAGCCTGAAATGCCTTAAGTTTTTACCTGACCAGCCTGAAATGCCTAAATTTCGAAAACGCCTTCAAAATCCATAATTTCTATCAAATTTCCAAGTTTTTCGCTCAAAAATCAATATTTTAGCTAAAATTCCCTTCAAACCCTCTAATTTTTCTTTAATTTCAGGCGCTGATTCATGGTCTCAATCGTCACTACTACTCGATTCCCATCGCCTACCGAACACACGATCTCGAACAAAAGATGCTTCTGAATCTCAACAAATTGTCATGGATGGACGCAGTGAGTGTGGAGAACTACACAAAGTGTGGCGAGGCAAACAAGGAGCATCTGAAGGCGATGCTGAAACTGGCGAAGAACTATAAGAAGGCGTTGGAAGACGAGAAGAACATGACGGATCAGGAGCTCGCGATCAAGAACGTCGGAAAAATGGATCCAAAGCGACATATCGCTGATGAAGTGAGCAAGATGCTCAACGATAATATTGTGCAAAGTCTCGCTGGAATGATGGCCACCACTTCCCTCCAATAATTCATTGATTTTTTTTCCCAATTTTTCATTTTGTGTATTTTTTGACCCCATCACTCAATTCCCTAATTTATTTGTCCTCAGTTTTATCCCCCTCTCGTTCTCTTCGATGCTCCCTATATAAACACCACACTGATATGTGATTATTTTTTTCTTAACAATTAAAGCGTCTTTTCAGATTCATATGATGACGTGTCCAGAAGTTCAAAGTGTTCGATCGATGGAAGACACTTTTCTGATGGCTTAGAGAGTCGGAGACTCAGACGACAGGCAATTCGAGGCTTTTTAAATAAATGGTCTGTAAGGCATTTCAGGCCCTTCTCGAATTGCCTAAATCTTTTTGTTCCCTAAAAATGTCTTTTTGCACAAATTGAATTTCCCTCTATACATCCTTTTCTTGTCAGCCATCAATTTCATTTTTGGTATATTTCGTGTTCTTTTTTCCGGTGGAACAGCGATCGAAAAAGTGGCAAAAAGAATAAGTAAAATGACGGAACATTGGGGAGTTTGGTTTGGAAAATTGGCGGGAAATTTGTGTTTTTTGAGTGGATAGACAGAGATAATTATAGAGAGTCAGAAGACGATCATTCGGTTCATTCTACAGTCCTTCGAATTCGGAATCTTCGGAATTGTCTACTTCCTCTTCAAGTCCATTCTCTTCAGTATCTGTTTCATTTTCATCCATCTCAACGTGAACATCTTCATCCATCTCAACGTGAACATCTTCATCCATCGCAACGTGATTAATCACTTCCATCTCATTCAACTCATTGATCCTGATGACCAAGTCGTTTTCAATCATCACATGCCAGAGATGTTCACGAAGAGCCATAATAGGGCCTTCTTCACGACGTGTTGCCTGAATGATCTTCAATAGCAATAGGAGTTTTTCATCTCCGGCGAGGTGGGGGACGGTCAGGCGAGCAACAGTGTAGACGTCATCGGCATTCATATCTGAAAGAACAGAAGAATTGAATGAGATGTAGAAAAGAATTAGTGTGGTGCGTGGAAGGGTCGGAACGAATTCAGAGAGGGATTCTGAGACTTCAGAATCCCTCGAGAATCTAGAAAATGTCGAAAATTCAAGAAAATTCCTAACTTTTGCGCCGATAATAGAGAAAAACAAGGGAAGACGGTGAGGAGAGCCTACAGAACATACCCACGGCCCCTCGTCAGATTCTGATGAAGATTCTGATGACGTCACGTCATCAGAAGTTTTGGTGACTACTGTCAGAAAAAGGCGCCAGAATGTCTAGAAATCTGAGTTTCGAGACGGAACGATTAAGAAGGGTCACAGAAAAAAAGAATCGGGGAATCTGAATTAGGCGAGGATTCAGAATCAGATGACGTGACGTCGTCAAAACTAAAATTTCGGGAAAAAACGCCAGAGAGACACCGAAATTGTCTAATTCGACTGGAAACAAGAGAAATCAGCGCCAAAACAAAAACTGTGGTATTTGCGAAGTGCTCGGGGCTGCTGGAGGGGATTCTGAAGGCCAGACGACGTCAGGAGGGAATTTTTCGGAAAAAACACTAAAAATTTCAGTTTTACGAAAGAAAAGATGGAAAAGAGCGGGAAGATGACCTGGAGCATCTACAGCGGGATCTCGCCGTTTCTCACAGATTCTGACGAAGAATCTGATGAGGATTCTGATGACGTGACGTCGTCAAAATTTTAAATTCGGGAAAAAACGCCAGAGAGACACCAAAATCGTCTAAATCGACTAGAACTAGGGGAAATCAGCGCAAAATCAAAAATTATGGTAACTCCGATGAGCTCCAGGCTATTACCTAGAATTCAGAAGACTTAAGACGACGTCAAAGACGGAATTTTTCGGAAAAAGTACAAAAATTTCCAGTTTTGCAAGAAAAAGAAAGAAAAAGAGTCGGAAGATGATTTGGAGGATCTACACCACGTTTTTGCCGTTTCTCGACAGATTCTGACGAAGAATCTGATGAGGATTCTGATGACGTGACGTCATCAGAAGAGAATTTTTTTGGAAAATGGGTGGAATCGCATGGATAACGGGATTTTAGAAAGGAACAAAGTGCAATGAGCTCAAAATGAGGAGAATCGAAGCATCAGAATCGTGAAAGGATTCTGATGACGTGACGTCGTCAAAACTAAAATTTCGGGAAAAAACGCCAGAGAGACACCAAAATCGTCTAATTCGACTGGAACTAAGAGAAATCAGCGCCAATACAAAAACTGAGTCAATTTTGAAGAGCTCCGGCCTAATGGAGGGATTCTGAGGTCCAGAAGACGTCAGGTGGGAATTTTTAGGAAAAAATACTAAAATTTTCAGTTTTACGAAAGAAAAGGTGAAAAAAGGATGAGAAGATGACCAGAAGAATCTACACCACGTTCTCGCCGTTTCTCGACAGATTCTAACGAAGAATCTGATGAGGATTCTGATGACGTGACGTCATCAAAATTAGAAATTCGGGAAAAAAGGCAGAGAGTCACGAAAATCGTCTAATTTGACTAGAACTAGGGGGAATCAGCGCGAAAATTAAAAATTATGGTAACTCCGATAAACATGCTGATACCTAGAATTCAGAAGACCTAAGGCGACGTCAAAGACGGAATTTTTCGGAAAATGTACAAACGTTTCCAGTTTTGCAAAAAAAAAGATGGAAAAGAGCGGGAAGATGACCTGGAGGATCTACACCAAGCTCTCACAGTCTCTCGACAGATTCAGAAGTGAATTTTGGCAGGGAAAATAGGGGAAATACGGTGGCTAGGGAAACTACGGGACATAATAACCCTTACCTGATACAGTGGACGGAGAAGTCGAAGACGGAAGGGTACGGAGAAGTGGTAGACGTCGAGAGATGATTGAATTGAGAGCTTCGATTGGGATGATGACGAGTCGAGTGATGAGTCGAGTTTTCGAGACGAGCACAAGATTCCGAGTCGATGTTCGATCAGACGATTCGGAGATCCTGAAATTAAGAGAATATAATAAAAAGAAATTTGAGATAAAAAATGTGTCATGCAACATCTCAAAAACGTGCCATAATCTCTAGGAATCAAAATTTTAAGAAGGAACAGTTCAGATAAGGCGCAGGAGAAGAAGAATAGAGGAATCTGAATTTGACGAGGATTCAGATGACCTGACGACGTCAACAGTGGAAAAGTAGGAAAAAAGGACAAAAAGGACAAAAAGACACGAAATAAGCGGTAGTTAATTCGCGATAGATTCTTGGGGCGAGGTTTCATCGTGACAAGATTCTGAAGACTCAGAATCCTTCGAAAACGATGAAAAATTCCAAATTTTGCTAAAAAGAGAAAAAAGAAGAGGGATATGGCCAGAAGAGTTTCCACATCTCCTCGCCGCTTCCCACCTGATTCCGACGCGGATTCAGATGACGTGACGTCATCTGAATCAGCGAATCGTTCAAAAATGAGAAAAAATCATCGAACGGTCTAGAAATTGGGTGGCTTACAGGGGAATGGAGAGGATTCGTAGGAATCATTAAGGAAATACTCGAAATGAGAGACGGGACCTAAGTTACAAGAAAAAGGGCACCTGAGTGGGAACAAGAAAGATTTTTAGTGGGGGTTCGGAATACGTGATATAACTTACTGATTTATGAACGTTGACTCTAACTCGAACCGCTCGGTATCCAGAAGTTGACTCGAACCGCTCGGTATCCAGAAGTGCCTTTGGACCAATTGGATCGAGTGGAGTTGCCAGTTGAGAGCGAACGTACGGAGGTCAGTGGGAACCTGAAGTTAAGAGAATATAAATACAAAGCTTAATAGAATGCAAAGAGAGTTATCAGAGAGACATACGAGTAAAAAAAGGAAAAATTGAGATTATAAGGTTTCATGCAGATCAATAATAGGTCAAAAACGCGCCATAATGTCTGAGAATCTGAGATTTGAGGTAGAACGACTAAGAACGAGTGCAGGAGGAGAAAAACAGAGGAATCTGAATTTGACGAGGATTCAGAATCAGATGACGTCACCAGTGGAAAAGTCGGAAAAAAGGACAAAAAGACACGAAATAAGCGGTTTTGAATAGATCTAAGTAAAATTATCGTCTCCTAGAATTCAGAAGGCCAGGGAAAACGTATAGAATGGATTTTTTGGAAAAATTTGGAAAAAAAATAGCTTGAAATCCGTAGATTTCAGAGTTTTGGTGCAATTAAATGGAGAATCGTTTCAGAGAAAGGGTCAATGCGGTAATGAAGAGTTCCTAATTAGTAAGGCTAACACTATTATAACCCTCCCCGGCAGAGGACGAACGAACGGAAAAGATGAAAATGAAAAAAAAACGAAAAAAAATCGACAAAATCGTGAAAAACTCACGCATTTCGAGTAGAAAACCAACCTGAAATGAGTGTTTGTTGTTTTAGAAACGTAAAATTCCCGCCATCCCGCCTTCGTGGTCCCTTGCAGAAATGATGACTATAAATTTTTTGACCTATAGATCAAATTTAATTTAATTTGGTCCCTGTACTGCGAAAATAGACCACGCGCCCTTCTTTTTTCTATGCCCTTCTTGGATCCTACTTTCGTACCTCCGTGGCTCACAGGTGGTTGGCCAGCGACGAAATACGGACCATATACGCGCTCGCGCGCGGATTCTATAGGAATTAGGAATGGGCGATATGTGTGCGTCATATACGGTCCGTCTCGAGTCCGCGCGCGAACAAAGTTGCGTCCCTTGCTCCCACTGCCAGCCCCCTCCCTACTTTGTTTCCCGGTTGAGATCGTTATTGAACAAGAAGAAGTAGTGATGAACTTACAATTTTATTTGAAGTAATATAAAAGGAATATTACAAATAATGAAACTATGAATAATGAAACATAACAAATAAAACTTATAAATCACAAGTTTGTCCGGCAGTCATGTCCTTGAAATCCATCGAAATCCAATTGTGGTAGAAGCATTTTCAGTCGTTGACTTCTGTTTTCCCTTTGTATTTCTGAAAAGAAAATCAATTAATTGCGGAATAAAATATAATTGTTAAGTTAACTTACTTTCGAAAATAGATCCCTCCCTCCGGAAAAATACAATGTTGTGCTTGAGAAGTAGTGCAGGCAGATTTTATCGAATCTCCTCACTGAAAAAAACTTTATTTTGAATAGAAAATGCTGAATACTATTACAAACCTTTGAGAAAATGGATGGATTGATTCCATTGTAGCTGTCGCCGCTGCTTCTCTTTTTGAGATTATCGGACTGACTGAAAACACAATAATTGTTTGATCATTCACGGTAAAATGTGAGAATTTTTCACGAAAAAATTAATTAAGAGAAAATTCGGTAGAAAAAACATAAAGAAATGCGAAACTTTCGAAAAATAGGGAAAGAAACGTAAAAGCTCCGTAAATGATAAAAAAATTATCATTATCCGAGAGAAGTCCGAGAGTTTCGGAAGAGCTGCTGCGTGCCGCGGCCGCGGCCAGCGCGTCCATATACGGTCCGCGCGCGGATGCCTGCCGCCGACTTCCCTCTCTTTTCCCGAAGACCACACTGCGTCCATATAGAGTCCGTTGCGGGTCATATTGCCGCCGCGGACTCTATACGGACGGAAAATGGGACTGAATCCGCATGCGGTCCGCACGCCAACCACCTGTGCTCAGTGGTAGAGGGCGGGGGTGGCAATCGGTGAGGTGGTGGATCGAATCCATCTGTTTTGTTTTCGTTTTTTTCTTTTTTGTTCCAATTTTCTAAAACGTTTTTGAAAGATTCATTGCCAATTTTTTTCAAATTGAAAAAAAAAATTAGTCGTAAAAAGGAAAAAGGAAATTGTCCTACAAAGTGGATTTTTAATGGATCATACAGAACAAAGGTAGAACTTCATTTTTGTAGTTGACACCTTTTTTGTACGGGCGGTCCCTAGAGAGTTATGGTAATTTTAAGTGAGCAGCTCGAAAATCCCACTTGGAGGGAGAGATCACTTTGTCGATATGTAACTTGCTAGGGACCGCCCGTACAAAAAAGTTGTCAACTACAAAAATGAAGCTCTACCTTTGTTCTCTATGGTCCATTAAAAATTCATACTGTGGGGTGCTCAGTGATACCATGACACACTTTTAAAGTTGGACATTTTCAATTGGATTGACCAAGATTATATATTCGCTCAGCTCAGTTTTTATAATTGCGCTCCACCGAAATCTTATTGAAAAATGTTTATTTTTCTTCGAGTCTCTCAATTTCATAAACAGTTTTCTTTGGTTTCGATAGAGCGCGGTTGTAAGCCGTGTGTCATGCTATTATGATACTGTAACTGTGAATTCTAATATTGATCGAATGCATAGTTGGAATTAAAGTACGGTACAGTACTTTAAAGGGCAAAGTGATTTTGAAAACTACCTCTATTGATGTGTGCGAGCTGTGGCCTAGAATTCCAAACAGAAAGGTTCGACCGGGTATTTTCAGTTGCAATCACAGGGTTTGTGTGAATGTCTTTAAGTTGACGTTTTGAAACCAATTCTATCCAGAACATTCCCATTCCATAACTGTTCTGTTCTGGAACCGTCCCTTCTGAGAACTGTCTCTTTCGAAAACTGTCCCTCAAGGAACTCAATTTTCCCAGAGGGGTCAGGTGAGGGGCGGGGTGCAAACTCACGATCCATAGCGAACGATGTAGTGGGAAATGAACAAGAAAATGGATGACACGGGGCAAAAAAAAAAACTATGCCTGAAACGGTGTTCTGGTTTCTAATTACACGTAAAATAAGTTTTTAAAATTGAAAATTTACTACAGTAACCCACACATTTTACAGGATTCGGGAGAGAAATTCTAGAAAAACAGCGTAAGTAAAATATTTTTCAGATTTCTGAGCAGGTTACTGTAATAAGAAGTTTCGAGATCAATGTTTGACCATTTTCAGTTTCTGATCAATAGCATGTCCTCTGCCACTCTCCCTTTTCTACGTCTCCTCTTTATAATTTCCCGGATTCGCAGCCTGAGATGTGTTCGATTGGCGCAGTCGGTAGCCACTTCTCTTTTGGGAAATTTTCACTCAAGTTCGATTCCCCCTTCCGCTTTTTTCTTTTTTCTTCTTTTTTTTGTTTGTCTTTATCACTTTTTTGTTACAAAAATCCATGGAATAGAATAAATCCAGGTTATTTGAAACCATTTTGTTTTGGGTGTTGTCTTGTCCTCCTATAATAACTGTAATAACTGATAAATTTTCTTAAATCAGAGCTTCTTGTAAAAGAAACTCGAAATTAGGGATTCCAGCCCGCCCCTAAGACACATGGCTTCTGGAGACGGTGGCCTAGAATTCGCAAAATTTGGTTTTCTAGGCCATCACCGGTTTTTTTCACTTTTTGAAGGTATTTCAGATGGCATAATATATCAAAACCCTGGAAAGCTAGTCCTTCACCTTTTCTCTCAGTTTTAAACCAATTTTGAATAGTGTCACAAGTCTGAACATTGGCTCACGTACTAGTTCTAACACGCCGATTTCAAAAATTATAATTTCTGAGTTTTTGTTATTTTAAGACACGACATTTTTTTCAACTGCCCTTTCTCTTACGTTTTTTCAGTTACAAATTGTCTCGGTTTTAAATCAACCCAGTTTTAAATCGTCCCGGTTCCAAACACCATATGTACCATGAATCTGTTCTCGTGTCTCCGACTTGAAAGGATATTTGTAAGGCCCGAAACAGAACTACCAGGTTTACGTCTTCTAAATAATCCTGAGATTTTCACAGAATGTTTTAAACTTCTCAAAATCTTATTTTTATTCCGTCTTGTGTAACAAGGTCAAAATTTAAAAAAAAATCTACATCACATCTTCCTCAGTCATCTCTTCTCTCACAAGCCGCATCATTTTCTCCAAAGTGTCCAGCCTGTTTACGAATTCTCTCTTCTTTTCCAGGAAACCTAAAAGTGCATATTGGATTTGGATATCTGTCAGGAGGAAGAACTTGAAACCCAATGAACCGGGCTACCATTTAATTCTGCAAGTACGCTCTGCTGCTCTACAGTGTCGGCCAGAACATTATAAATTTTACCTGTTTTCAGTTGAAAATTACCAACTTTGAAAGGATGTCTCGGTATCCCTGATAGTCCCACAACAAAATTTTTGCATGGACTATACAGAACAAAAATAGAGCTCCATTTTTGTAGTTGACAACTTTTTTGTACGGGCGGTCCCTAGACAGTTATGGTCATTTTAAGAGAACATCTCAAAAATCCCTCTATATTGCACTGAAATTGGTCGATACTTTGTCGATACGTAACTCTCTAGGGGGTGTCCGTACAAAAAAGTTGTCAACTACAAAAATGAAGCTCTACTTTTGATCTATTTGATCCATAAAACCTTTATTTTACGGGGGGCCATCAGGGCTACCGTAACACAGTCTCAAAGTTGGTCATTTTTGTATACATATCTTACTGCACGGTACTGTACGTGTCGATTGCTTGAATTTGTCACTGATTCCAGTGGAGCGCAATTGTAGTCAATTCTCACTAACAAATGTTGATAATTTTCTCATTCCCCAAAGTTCCTCCAATTTTTGTCCAGCAAACCTTCCTCTTCCACAAATAAAACCTGTCACATTCAATTCATGAAAATCTTGTGATCCTACCAGTTTTCTTAATCCCTGGGGTTTCAGAGAGATGCCTTGTGTCGTCCGTCATGTGTGACCGTTCAGAATTTTGGATGGAGAAGAGATCATCCGATAATATGACCCCTTTCTTTTCGTTTTTCGGAAAAGGAGGAGGAGAAGAATGGCAAGTTTTAGGAAAATAGTTTTTTTCGTGTGTCGGGGTATTGGGGGTGTCCAGATGTCCCCTTTATTTGGTAAAATCGCTGCTCTAAACGCCACAATTCCCGACCTAGGTGGAAGAGATTTTCCACACGGCCGTGTAGTCCTCTCGGACAAGATTTTTCAGTTCAATTTCTTGTTTTTTCAGTTTTTACGGGCGGTCCCTTCCCCTCCTCGTTATCCTCTCATTTCGATTTGAAACACTTTCCACCCCCTTTCATCCTTTTTTCCACTTCAATAACGTTCTTCATTTCGCTATTTTTAAAAAATCCAGAAAAAAATTCTGAATGGAATGGCAGACAATGCGGAAACGCCAAAGGCAGAATGATTTCGATTTCTTCCAGAAAGTAAAAAAAATCTTCTTGTGTTGCATAATTGCGTTGGGGTAGAGAGACCGGATAATTACGCGCCAAAAACATTCTCATCATTATTATTACTCCTTTTTTGCTGTGACTTCCTTCCTTAAAAGCTTTTACTTCTAACTATAAGATTTCCCTTTTTTCTCTTTTTGTGGAAAGTTTGAATACGTGATTTTTTGGTTAATGTGTAATGGTGTAGCACAAAAAAGATAAGATTAGATAATTAAAGGAAAGATAAGATAAGTTTTTGGTTCATGGGAAAAAAAGCATTTTCTTTTTTTCCGGCCTTGCGTTTTCTTAAAATATTTCATTTCAAAATAAACATTTTTGGGCTCCGCCACTGTACTTAACAAGAATGTTCATTGCCACGACAAGTTGTAAACCCCGTTATCAATAGAGCGCGGCTGCGGAGGTAGGCTGCTGAGCCTCGTCGTGAGCAATCAGAATATACAGTACCGTGAAGTTTTTCCATTAAAAATTACGAACTTTGAGCGGTTTTTACGATTTAACTGATTGCCTTATCAAGTAAAAACAGATCTTCATTTGTGTAGTTGACAACTTTTTTGTCCGGTCACTCCTTAGAGAGTTACGTGTCAAAAATGTCATATTTTTCCTCAAATCGTTCCATTTCAGTGCCGTGAATGTGATGACCATAACTCTCTAGGGAAAGTCCATACAAAAAAGTTGTCAACTACAAAAATGAAGCTCTACATTTCTTCTGTACGATTCATCAAAATTCTACTTGATACGACAATCAGTTTTACCATGACATACTGTCGAAATTGGATATTTTCAACTGAAAACGGCCAAAATTTATGACCTTTTGAACGGTACTGTACATAACCACACGCAGACCGACAAAGCGGCTTGTGTTTTTGACCGGCGTTGTAACTTCTCTGAGCCATTATTTGAGTATCTATTTGAGTCTCAGTTCAGTAACGTCTGGTTTAAAAATGTCTCAGTTTCACAACTGTTTTGAAAAAAAACTATTTGATCCCTTCAGGACAAAACTTTTCTAAATCTTCCGTTCTTATTTTCAGCTTCATAGCTACAACAATTGTACTTGAAACTCTAACCACTTTTTGAATTCAAAAAAAACTACAAGTCAATATCTATCCACTTTCTCTCCCATTCCCCAAGTACCTTCTCTCTGTTCCCCAAACCAATTTTTGTGTGAAAAGTGGAAAGTGTAATAGTTCACATCATCATTCGATGATTCACCTTCAAAAAGTCAAAAGTGAACTTCCGTTATACAGATTGCTTTCCCATAATTTCAATTTCATAAAAAAACGAAAACTGTTTGTTTTTCTCCTCCCCTAAGTACCAACAATTACACAGTGTGGTTTGGTTATTTATAATCATCGCTCTTTTCTCCTCCTCCTCGATCTCAATGAAACGCGATTCCCGGCCCCGCCCCCAGAATTTCCTCCTTGCCTCTCTCCGCCGTCCTCAGTCGGTCGCCTCACAGAATTTTCCGGTGATGTTCCCCCACGATCCCCCCCTCTCCAAGCCTGTTTCTGTTTCATAAGCATACATTCATCCTCTAAAACTGACCAGTACACCCCCCTCTGCTAGAGGGGGACGTTAATCGTTCGTTTCTTTTTCTGTTGGTTGGCTGGTCATTCTGGTTGCTGTCACCTTCTTTCCACCTTCCATTACACTTTTTTGTATTGATGGGGGAGAATATTGTGTTGCGGTGGCTTAGGATTGTCAATTTGATGAAAATTTTGGGTATGGTGGAAGAGGCCTAGAAACCCAAAATTCGGGATTCTAGGCCACCCCTGATACTGACAAATTCTGATGACCTTGAAACCAGAATTTGGTTTTCCAGGCCATCACTGGTTTTTCCATGTTCTAAACGTTTTATTGATGGCTTAGAAATTTTTGAGAGGCGTGGCCTAGAATCTACAAAATTTGGGATTCTAGACCATACTCCTAGGGAAGCTTCTGGAGTCAGTGTATCTCCGGAGATAAGGGACGTGATATCATTGGAAAGCTGAAAAAACGCTGATTCCAAATATATATTCAGTTTTTGCCCTGGAGTCCTGGTATTCGAGAAAAACGAGCCAGAGAAATTGCTAGGTCATCACAAGATTGGTCCATTTTTAAGCGTTTTTGATGGCCTAGAATTTGCTAATTTTGATTTTCTAGGCCACTACTGATTTTTCAACTTTTTGAGGGTATTTCAGATGGCCTAGAATCTCAAAATTATGAAAAACTAATCCGCCATCTTTTTTCTTCATTTTTGAACGAATTTTGAGGTATCAGAAGTCTGAAAATTGGCACCTATACTAATTCAGACACGCTGAATTCAAAAATCATAGTTTCAGACTGAAAAATTGAGTGTAAAAGTACAAAAAACTGACATTTTAAGACAAAAAAAAGATTTTTTGAAGTCAGCGTATTTAAAAATGTGGGTTGTTAGCCAGTTTTTCAAAAAAAAAAAACATAAAAATTGACCAGTTTTTCAGGTTTTTACAGGTTCAAACTGTCTTGGTTTCAAAAAAAATACTCAGTTTTGAGACGTACCAGTTCTGAAACATGCAAAAACACACATATTTTCAATTCTCGTCATGTTATTGTATGTATGTTGTACTGTATCTTGTGACCGTCCTCAAAACTTTTTCTGCAATTTTTCTTATTTTATGACATAATTTGTTTATTTACAGAAGTCAAGTGAAACACAAAGGAATAAGAAACAACATCAACACACACAGATCATGTCTTCAATGACATCATTATTGTTGTTGCTGTCCTCCTTGGCAGGTGGTAAGTTTTTTCGATGGCCTAACTTTCCTACTTGGTGGCCTAACTAGGGATTACTAGTCCTAGTCCCCCAATCAAAAACAAGCCGTCATCTATGTTTTATGGTAGTAGCAGCAAGCTTTAGTTGAAGATTAGTCGTCCCTCCGCTAAAAAGTTTTTGGTTTTCAATTTCAATTTACTCGATTTCACTCTTGCCAACAACACCAAACCAGACGGAACAATTTGCGAATAAGGGGGGACACACATCCTTTTGTATCCGATTGCCCTCTCCGAGAAGACGGCTAATTTAGTGGGGAATCTAAAAGAAGGGGGGGGCTAAGCTAGTGAGGGAGTTTTACTTCAAGAGGAGAGATCGGCTACGTAAAGGAAATTTAATGATTTTTAGTTTAATTAACAATTTTTTGAGGGATGAGATTTGTTAAAGATGGAAGACTGGAAAATCGGAAATTTTGAGTTTGACAGTGAGTTTTTAAATATGTGGCATTGGCATAAAGATTGTGCCATAGTTATAAAAAACTGGTAACAATACAGATCAAGACTGCTTTAACATTTTTGTAGTTGACAACTTTTTCATACATACGATTCCTAGAGAGATAGGAATTGTTAAAGATGTGAAATAGTAAAAAAAAAGGGAAATTTGAGTTTTGACTGTGATTTTTTCAAAAAGGTGTTATGGCTTTAAGAAAAGTGTCATGGTTATGAAACTTTGCAAGCTTATACTTCAAGATTCGGATGTCATTTTTGTAGTTGACAACTTTTTTGTACAGACGATTCCTAGGGAGATAAGGATACTGAAAGCCTGAAGAACCATAAAAAATTGCAAGGTTTTGCGAGTTTTTGTAAGGAGCAATGTTGCTATACTATAAAAAGTGTCACGTTTATGAAATGTAGCATTATTATACTTTAAGACTTGGTTGTCATTTTTGTAGTTGACACATTTTTTGTACAGACGATTCCTAGGGAGATAAGGATACTGAAAGCCTGAAGAAATATAAAAATAGCAAATTTTGAGATTTTGCAAGTTTTTGTAAGAAGCAGTGTTTCGGATATTAAAAAAGTGTCACAATTATGAAATTTGACATACTTATACTTTAAGACTTTGTTGCCATTTTCGTAAATGACAAGTTTTTGGTACAGACCGTTTCTAGAGAGATAGGGCTACTGAAAGCCTGAAGAACCATAAAAAATGCAAGATTTTGCGGTCTTTTGTAAGGAACAGTGTTACGGGCACTACAAAAAGTGTCACAATAATGAAAATTAGCATACTTATGCTTTAAGATTTGGGTGTCATTTTTGTAGTGGACAACTTTTTTGTACATACGATTCCTAGGGAGAATGGGATACTGAAAGCCTGGCAAGCTAGCAAAAAAGGCAAGAAAGCAAATTTTGAGATTTGAAAGTGGTTTTGTTGGGAGAGGCGTTACTTGCTTAATAATTGTGCCACAAATATAAAAACTGGTAACGATACAGATCAAGACTGCGCCAACGTTTTTGTAGTTGACAACTTTTGTACAGACCGTATCTAGAGAGATAGGAATTGTAAAAGATGTGAAATTGAAAAATCGGAAGTTTTGAGTTTTGACACTGATTTCATGTCATAAATATAAAAACTGGTACACACTTACAACAGTTTACAATCAGATCTTTATTTTTGTATAGCTATGAACTTTTTCGGAGCCGATTCTATAAAGATTTTCAGTCGTTTTCAGCCCTGTTACGCTGTTTTTGACATACATAAGTTCTTACGAAAAATAAATATTCAGGTTTTCCAACTTCATGAGACTGCACCTGACTAAAAAAGGACCGTACAAAAAAGTTGCCAACTACAAAAATGAAGATTTAGGTTTGGACTATCTATGTATAAGATTTCGAGACCCTTTGATATTTTCATGCTCCGTGACACCAGTAGAGCCAGAAATTTGTGACTGACCAGCTAAGGACTGTACAAATAATTGGTCTATTACAAAAATGAAGATCACTGTTTAAAATATGTATTAGCCAATTTTTGTGACTGTAGGCAGATTCGTTGTATCCCTTCAGGGTCCCCCGTTCAAAAAAGTTCCCCATCCTGAAAATCATTACCTAGCTTTTCCTAGGCCATCCATAGCCCCAACTTCTAATTCCAGCGCACTCCCTATCCTGCTACATCTGCGGGGACGCGGGTCTCGACGAGTTCGGCGAGTGCAGCTCTCAATTCCAATACGACTGCAACGACTACGCCAGGAGGTTCCCAAAAACCGAGAAAATCTTTTGTCGGAGTACAAGGACGAAGAATGAGACGAGTAGTGAGTTTTTTTTTGATTGTCTGTATACAAATCTGTAAGTCCAGATGTCTTCTGCACTATATAGGTCACATGGACTCGTATAACGAATCATTTTCGGTGAAAGTTTCACGAAAGTATATAATATTTTGTATTCCGCGCGAGAGAGGGACAGGCCATACAATTGTTTGCGGACACCGAATTAGCTTGGATCTCTGTCCTCCCCCCGAGAAACTAAATCGGTCTTAGTAGAGGGGGGTTTAGAAGCTTCCCGCTGGGGGCTGAAGAATTTGCATATCTACTACCTTGGCCTAAAATCGTTTTTCTTTTCTCCTAAAATTGGGATGGATACGGTTGCATGATGATAGTAATATCATAAGACAAACATTATATTTAACCTAAAGTGCGCATTGGTTATGGATCACTGGTTATTTTCCGGGTAAAAGAGGGAGAGAGGGGGGTGGGGGGATTGGTATTCATCTAGGTGTTTAGGATATGAGGAGAGGGGAGGGGGGGAGACATCCGGATGGACAGATAGACAGACAGACCAAAAAATAGATAGGGGAGACGATTTGAAATTTTGTGGTTTTGAAACACTTTTTTTGAAAATGGCAAAGTTTCAAAAAGGCGGAAAACTTGGCAGTTCTGAAAAGTCCGGTGGTTTCAAAACGTCACAAATTTGAAGTTTTGAGATATTTAGTCGGAAACTGTTATGGAAGCGACATTTTGAATCTGCGACGTTTTGAAACCGGGACGTTTTGAAAACTGCGAAATTTTAAAACCGAGACGATCCTAAAACAGGGAGATTTTGAATCCAGGACGTTTTAAAACTCACAATTTTCCCAATGTAAAAAGCTGGGACGTTTTGAAACTACGCGATTTCTAACCAAAGGCAACCAAAAATGCAAAAACCAGACATCTTAAAATTGGGACGTTTTGAAACCAGGTCGTTTTAAAACTGAGACTTTTTGAAAACTGTGAAATTTCAAAACCGATATAATTCTAAAACCCAGACATTTTGAAAGCAATACACTCTAAAACTCATAATTTTCTCATTAAAAAACTGGGACGTTTTGATACCGCCCCGTTTCGAAACAAATGCAAAAAAGTGTGTCATAACCAGAAAAGTCAAAACCCGGACATTTTGAAACAGGACGTTTCAAAACTTTGACGTTTCGAAACCGAGGTGATTCTGAAACCAGGACGTTTTGAAACCACAAAATGTTGGTTTCACAACACTTTGAAACTCTATCATTTAATTTTCATACCAACTTTTTTCCAGAAACCTACACAATAATGAAAGAATGCATATCGGAACAAGACCACTACAAAAAATACCCACAAAAGGGGTATAGCATCGATGAAGAGTGTGATCTCGTAGACGTCCACGGCGTCGAGATGGCCTACTGTCTCTGCCGTTCCGATAACTGTAACCGTTACCCTATCGCCGAGCAATTTATGGATTTCGAGAAGAAGCATCCAGAGTTATTCGGAGACATTGAGGACGCCGCACCACCGGCTCCTCCACGAGCCCCGCCCATTTTCAGGACAGGAGAGGTGCCTTTGAAAATCCAACCACTGCCAGCAGGACTTGTACCACATATCCCACAAGCCGCCAGCTCATTTGCTGCACCGATTTTGAATCCACCAGCGATAGTGCCGGTGAATGATTTGAGGGTGAGTATTTGAGAATCTGAAGAAAAATTAGCACACTGCAGGAAGCCCTTAGAGAGGTATACCCCGTTAGAACTGATGATGCGGAGCTTACATACATGTGATATGTCTACCTACCGTAACTCCCTGGAGACCGCCCGTATCCAAAAATTGTCAACTACAAAAATGTAGCTGTGGTCTTATTCTAGGTACGGACTAGCTTTGGCCTTGTTTGAAAAAACAGTATAATGACAAAAAGTTATTTTTACATCTAACCGTATTGGGCTATCCAGGTTTTACACAAAACTGAAGATTCATAAAACTGTATGCTTCGATTGTCAAGACTTACCCTAATAACGTGACTTCTGGCCAAAAAAACTCAAGTACGTTTTATACGCCATTACACTCTGCAGACCACCCGTACCAAAAAGTTGTCAACTTCAAAAATAAAGCCCTGGTTGTGATTTACCATTTGGTCAATTTTGAGCTAACTGACGCTTTCCTCGGTCCGGTGACGCTATGTCAAAGTTGATAGTGTTCCAAGTAGTTCCAAATTTTCCAAATAGTACCAATCCTATTCCAGACCCAACCCCAATCAAAATCCTCCGAGATCATTGAAATCCGTCGCTCCCAACTCCCGTCAAGGGCATCCGGTATTGAAACGGAAATCAGCAATCAACCACACCGCCCGATTTCAAACTCCCGCGAGACCGAGATCCCTCTGATGAACCTCCCAGCTAACACTATCAGTCAGGGAACGTTCGTTGGCAGTGGTCAGATTGTACCGAAGCCGCCACAGCTACCGACCAAAGGTAAGCACGGAAAACTTACCGAAATTTCGGAAACTCAATATTTTCAGAAGTCTCCTCCTCCACCATGAGATGTATTCAGTGTGGAGATGGCTCTTTGAGAAATGCGAACGAGGAATGCAAGAGACAAGTACAAGTCGAGTGTGCTTCCGAAAGATCGTTGTGTTTTACAAGGCAGATTGAGTTGGGGAATGGTAGGTGTCTGTCTGTGTGTTTGGGTGTCCGGATGTCCCAATGTTTAGATATCCAAATGTCCTGAAACCACATTTCTCAAATCTCAAATTCCCACAATTTCCCTATTCCAGGAATGTACGGTATGGAAAAAATGTGTGTGCTACCCGAACAACTAGTCAACGAGTTCGGCGAGTCCGCTCGGAACGAGGGATGTGGAAGCTCAAATGCCGGAAGAGTCCAATATTGTGCATGCTCATCGCCAGTCTGTAATCAGCTGCCGTTGGCTCAGCAGGTGAGACCCTAAACCCTAGACCCTAAACCCTAGACCCTAGACCCTAGACCCTAGACCCTAGACCCTAGACCCTAGACCCTAGACCCTAGACCCTAGACCCTAGACCCTAGACCCTAGACCCTAGACCCTAGACCCTAGACCCTAGACCCTAGACCCTAGACCCTAGACCCTAGACCCTAGACCTTAGACCCTAGACCCTAGACCCTAGACCCTAGACCCTAGACCCCTAGACCCTAGACCCTAGACCCTAGACCCTAGACCCTAGACCCTAGACCCTAGACCCTAGACCCTAGACCCTAGACCCTAGACCCTAGACCCTAGACCCTAGACCCTAGACCCTAGACCCTAGACCCTAGACCCTAGACCCTAGACCCTAGACCCTAGACCCTAGACCCTAGACCCTAGACCCTAGACCCTAGACCCTAGACCCTAGACCCTAGACCCTAGACCCTAGACCCTAGACCCTGTGACCAAATCCCCCTACCTCCCCTAAAAAACCAATTCCCCGCTAATCAGCTTCATTTTCCCATAAATTCTAATTTGAATACATTCACCAACTACTAAATCTCCCGTAGTCAACTTGTAAATGTTCTTGACTTTGCAATTCGGGTCAAGTGTGATTTGTCATGTCGCCACTTCATCGGAAAGAAGAGAGAGGGGAAACGCATAACTAGAAGGGAGGGATGTCGTATTATATCGAACTAATTGTCACTTTTTACACACCTTGCTTTGTGTTCGGTGTTCGAGAAACGACGGAAGGAAGCCATTAGATTGGGGGAGAAGAATATTATAATACTTTTTGAAACAATGACTGTGAGATAGATAGTAGGTCAGGGAAAAAGTGTTAGGTGTTTGTAATCAGGGGACCGAGTTGTGATCTTGCGGCAGTATCTCTGGAAATCTTATAAACTTAGTTCAATTTTCGTAGTTGACCAATTTGTTTGTATGGATAAATACAAGCTTACCCCTACCTTCAGGTCGTAACTCTCTGGGAACCGCCCGTAGAAAAAAGTTATCTACTACAAAAATAAAGCCCTGGATTTTATTTACATGGTGTATATAAATTTTAATTGCTAACTCACTGTCTAAACAGGTTGAGGGGTTTCGGAACTGATAATCTAAATAGGGAAGGATCCTGAGTCGAAATGGAGTTATGGGTCAAGATATACCACTAGAACGGAAATTTTGCGCTGAATTCAAATCTGTATGACAAAAGTGTGGAGATCTAATCTGTGATATGTGATCGGTGCTAACAATCTGAGATAATATGTTAAAAATAGTCATAAGAATTTCTAGCATCATAGACCGTAGTCCTGTCAAAAACTAGAAGGTTTAAACTACAACGCGCTGCTACAAAACCTCTCAACTCATATATTTAAATCTTAACGATTGTAAAAACCAAACTAAAATTGGAAATTCCATGCAAAATTGATATCTTAAGAATGCTAAAGACATGAGGATTCTGAATATGTTTTCAAATTTTTTCTAACATCAAAATGAACCGAGATACAGAGAATCTACTGTATCTAGGCGGCCGACTTCACAGAACCTTCAAATCGCGATCTTCATAGCGGCAAAAACCCTACAATTAAATGAAAATCAAACTAAAACTAATATTCAAAGAAAGCTGAAGACATAAGGATTCTGAATCAGTTTTCAACTTTTTTCTAAAATCAAAAAAAACCGAGATACATCCTTCTGAAGTAAAATAAATCGAAATTCTGAACCTTCATGTCTTCAGCTTCTTGATGAACGACATATCCCCTATTTCCAGCGCCAACTGCTCACCGCCATCGCCCCTTCCCGCTCCAAGACCGTCCCGGATCTCGCCACTCCAGAACTTCCAATTCCTCAACCTCCAAGATTTGTGGAACCCCCTCCACCACCACCACCAACCAACCCACCAACCACCACAGCACCTCCACCTCCACCTCCACCGACAACTACTCGTACCGCCCGTCCCATCATTCCATCCGTCGTCCATCGTCCCCAAATGCCCTCCTTGATCTGTATCACGTGTGGAGAAGCTAACATGTCGGATCCGACGGCTGACTGTACGTCGGCTAGCGAGGAGGCTTGCGATGTGAACGCTAAATATTGTGTGACTAAGCAAACACAGATCTCGACGAGTAAGAATTGAAATGGAAAAATTGAGAGAATGTGAGAGTTTTCAGGTTCATTTGCCATGGAGAAGAGATGCTTGTCGGAGAATGATGCGGCGGTTTTCTTACCAGGGGAGAAGGTAAGATTAGAAGACGTAGGGATTCTGAATCAGTGTGCAATATTTGAAAAAAATCAGTTTGACCAGAGCTATGGCACATTTAGATTGAAGACTCTGATCGATCCTGTCAGCAAAATTAGGAGCATCAGCTTAAAAGTCTCGTAACTCGGCTCAAAATTATTTTTTCTTAGAATTTCAAATTGATTCAGAATCCTTGTAATCTCTGCTTTCTAGTCATATAATTTCAATTTTGGGCATATTTCAGCTAACCGAAGGATGTGCGACAAGCGAGGGAGGACTTGTGAATTACTGTATCTGTCGTGGGAATACCTGTAATAGACCGTCATTGTTGCAACAGGCACAGTCATCGGGGTAAGTTAGTGGGGCTTAGGCTTAGAAAGTTTAAGGTTGACAAGTTTAGGCTTAGGCTTGCGGGATTTTAGGCTTAAAAGTTTAGGCTTGGCAAAGTGAGGCTTGATAAGTTTAGGCGTAGACTCACAGGGCTTAAATCTGACATGTTTTAGCTAGTGAGTTGAGGCTTAGGCTTAACAACTCCAACTTCGGATAACTTAGGCTTAGGCTTACAGGACTCAGATCTTATCAGATGAGGTTTGGCTGGACTCGAAACTTAGGCTCAGGTTTCACATGTTTAGTCTTAGTTAATTTTAGCCGAGGATATCGCGACTCAGGTAGAATAAGTGTTGACTGAGATACCATGGGTTTTTAGGCTTATATTTAACAAGTCTTAGGCTTAGGCTCAAGAAATCTAGATTGGCAACAGCTAGTCCACTGTTGGGACGCTTTAAAACCAAGACAATTCCTAACCGTGACTTTTGGCGGCCTAGCATTCTCTCTTCCACTATTCTCTGAAATCTTCTCTGAAAACAACTTTCTGCATTCCAGTGTCCGCGACTCCCTCGAAGAACAACGTCTAATCGAGGAAGAAATCCAAAAGTCTCAACGCCTAGCCAACGCCATTCAAACCAACCGAGTCCCCAATCAAGCCAACGTCGGAGTCCTCCCACCACACAGCCACGAAGACCATCAGAAGCCGAAGCTCCCCCCAGTGTTCCTAGATGAAGACGAGTCGATGGAAGTGGCAAAGGACGTGAGAACAGAGGATGATATAATAAAAGATCGACAGAAAGAATGGGCCAAGGCAGCGGAGACGACACGTGGGGCATCTTCTAGAAATGGCGCTCTACTGATGTCACTTTTTGCAGTTTTATTGCTTCGTTGGCTGTAATTTTTCATTGTTTCAGATATTTGTTCTTTTACTGTAGATCCTCCTCCACTCTTTCCTTACCAAATTTGGCTCACACTATGGGTTTCCTTTAATTAATTATGTATTTTCTTTATTTTTCTGTGATTTTCATTGTCAGATTTCAGTTTTTTGTTCCAAAGATTATGTGATAACGCTGTTATATGTATATTAAAGAATTCAATAAATACAAATTGTTAGAACATTTGAAAATATCAAAGGTTTGCAGAAAACCAGCTAATATTGATTTCAGCTTACCAAATTATTGGTAATTGTTCAAATAAAATATCGCTCTCCATTTTTGTAGTTGACCCCTGTTTTGTACGGGCGATCCTTAAAAAATACGATACCTAGACGGAGGTAGATATAGAAGGATTAACACATGACGATAAATTTGGTGACGTCATCAAGGTCAACAGCCTGTGGGAAGGTAGTTCTCCGTCTCATTGATTCTTATGAAGGGTCACGCCAACCACCATTGTTCCCTCCACCAATAAGAACAATTGATTTCTGCTGCTATATTATTGAGAGCCGGATTGCGCACAAAACATGGTGAGTTGTTCTGAAAGTTATCGTTCCTAACAAAAGTTGCATAGAAAATACAATTAAGATAACTGAGAAATTCCATTTTCCGACCTGACTTTGTTTGCTCATTATTTTTTTAAACTATATGATTCCTGACTTTTTTTTTCATTTTTGGAAGATTATTATTACTACTCTTGGATTTGATCTCTTCATTTCAATGCGAATGCGAACTTCTCGAAAACTTTGTACGTGAACTCGTTAAAAAAATAATTGCTCGCAAAAAAAGAGACTGATGAGATAAAAACTTTCACGCAATTACTTATTTTACGCCATAAAAAAACCCGTTAACCCACGAATAAACCCACGAGCACGGTCTCCTGCGCGTCAAAAAGTCTAATTAATTTGCCACGTCGCCGCCACGTCATCTCTCCCACTTTCACGCTAATCTGTTGATTTTTTAAATTTTCTTCCGTTGAAGAAAAGGATCCCCCGTTGAAAAGATATAATAACTTCTGCTGAAGTATGATACAAATCAGTTATTTATTGCTGAGAAAAATTATGATGATAATAATAACAAGTAATGGGTTTCAATTGAGAAGTTCGCTTCATGTCATATTTTCTTCATTGTCAAATGTCCAATTCCGAATACCGAGCTGTTCCACAATTAGACGGGCTCGTTGTATTACATTTGGAACAGATTGAAAGTGTCGCTTCAGCTTATTGAAAATAGCGTGATAGTGTTCTATCGATTGCTCAGAAGTTCTTCCCCATGTTCCATATCTTCGGAGATAAGGAACTAAATGATACAATAAGATATGCAACTTGGGTGTGATATTCTCTTTTGGAAACAAATTTTGCATGTTTTTCGAAAAATTGATAATTAAATCTTCAATTTCGTCTATTTTGGACGGTGAAAATGCATCGCTCGATGAAAGACTCATTATTTCAGAAAGTTGGAGAAGACTATCTCGTATTAGCTTGTTTCTTGGTGTGTCCTCAAGTATTGTCATAATTGCATTTATGTTTTCTTTTCTTAGTACTCTTCTGATTTGATTTCCGTTATGAGTCTGATACCATGTTCTTTTATCACAACCAATGCTTCGTAAAAACTTCTCTAATAATTTTCGAGTTTGTCCTGCTGACTTATTGAGAATCTTTTCATACTCTGACCTTTCTTCACAAATTTCTTGCAACTTTTGATCTTCATCTTCAAGCGCCTCTTTTAACTTTTCGATCTCCTGCATTGTCACAATATGATGCTGAACTTTATCCAAATTCAAGCATTGTGAGCACATCCAAGAAGAACTCGGATTTGTGATTTCAGCTTTTGTTTCTGGAGAGAACGCGTTGATACACACATGATGGTACTCTTTCAGACATTTAGAGCAACTTGACCAATCATCTCTTCTATTTTTCGATAAGTGGTTCACAACGCAATATGGTGAATCGCATAACTTCATGGGTTGTTTCAAGTGTTTCTTGGGATTTTCGATGAGAGACGTCAGAGCTATTGATACTGCATAAGCGTCATCTAGTGAACTACTTAAAGTAGCAACTTGCAGTTCAATCTCTTTTTCTATTTTTGAAATTTTTCTCAAATGCTTCTTTTGATCTTTTAATGAGCTTTGGCTGCCATTTGTCGAAATATTGGAGTTCTTTAGATTATTCAGATCCATCCGATTTGCCTCGCCAAAGATATATGCTTCAAAGTAACTTGTATAAATTCCCATTATTATATGAACAGTAGGAATCAGAAACTCAATTGGCTCAACAAGACATAAGGGAGTTGACTGTTTCTTTATACTGTTATCGCCATTCTCCGAGTCTTTCTCAATAGACATAAGAGTTCTGTAGCTAAAACATTGTGAAAAATTACAATCTTCGAGTTTCTGCATCCCGGCTCCATGTTGAGACCACGACATTGTACAGATGTGACACGGCGATGTAGCGGATTGACCTTGATGCCCCAGGAGACAAGATAAAAATTTGAGATCACCACATACTTGTTTCCTCAATTGCCGAGTAATGAGTGATCCGTTTTTCGCAGTGTATGTTACTGTGGTCATCTCATTCCATTGATCAAATACACGGGATGCTTTCGATTTGAGTTCTTTATCGTTGTCAGCTCCCTCATAATAACCCAAAAGAATCAGATTATCCGGACTATTCGCATAATTGACATTTTGTAATGAAATGCAAAGTTTCGTCTCATCAGACCCTTTATCGCCACACAGAGTTACAACAATGTCTCCTGAAAATGGCGAAACATGCTGAGAATTTTAGTTTAGCAAATACCTCCAGAGTTTTCGTCGAAAACTAGTTTATTCGTTTTGTCCAAATCGGTGAGTCTAGCACTCAGAAGCTCTTGAATATTTCGAACTATAACTCTTGCTGATGGTATCATTGTTTTCCGTCCATTTCCTGCTTCTTTTTCGATGGAGTCGGTGTAGAAATCGTATTTGTCTGGGATCCTCAAGTCTTTTCTGAACTTATCAACATCTCCTCGGCTCGCCAAGAAATCTACGTCCAACACTGATTTCAGAAATCTTTTCATCTCTTTCAAATTGCCATCAGTCAAATGAAGCTTGTTTCTCAACAGAAACGTATTTTTTGGAGACAACGAAAAAAAGGAAGGATTAGAAGGAGACAAATTTTTCATGACTTTTCTTCCTAATTCTTCCAAATCGGATTGATTAGGTGCAGCAACTTTCATATAATCAATCACACTTCTAACAGAGGACATTTGTCGGTAATTTGTGCTAACTGCACTATATGTAATCGGCGCCGGAAATTTTTTCGATAAGTTGACTTCAGTCTTCTCTAGTTTTGATTCAACTTTCTCCGTAATTTTTTGTCTCTTCGAAAGTTCTGTATAATTTCCAGATAAAGCCGCTCCATTTTTTTCTCCATTTTTTCAATACACAACTGATCTTTCAGGTCTTGATTGATCTGTAAGCTCAAAATCTCAAACATTTTTCTACACTATAGTACCTCATTCATCCTTTTCAGCTCCTGTTCTACCAATTTACAATTATTCGCACTATTGTGTAATTGATCTTTCAAATCCTTCGCAAGCTAAAATATTCTATAATGTCTATGACCATGATGAACTGTTCCGCAACCTTTTTTTCAATCTTCAGTTCTTCAATCACCTGCTTGAGGTTTTTTCTGGTCTCATCCAAATCCGTTCGGTGTTCTCCGTTTTCCTATAGGAATTTCAATGAAACGAAAAAAAAAACTCTAGAAACCTTGTGTGTTGTCTCGAATTTCGCTTTCCACTTTTGGGTACGTGGAGTTCCATTGAGCCGCTGGAGCAGCGCTATATTTCGTTTACCAGTTGCAGGCATGAGCTACTTTTATTTTAACTCAAAATGATGAGAATCCCACGTATCTCCAGTTAAAAAAAAATACTCACGTTTATGAGATATTTGTCCCAAACATAGTAGATACAGTAAGAAAGTACTGCCCGCCTGACTTCAAACTGCATCTACTTTTTTGTATGTGGATCAATTTCACCGTTTCAAAGTGCTATAAATTCAGGATGAAATTTAGAAACTTCGCATGAGGCCAGTTTTTTGATTTTTGATTTAGTTTTCAAGATATTTGCCAAAGTGTGCGAAAAAATCGTCTTTTTGCACTGAAATTGAATTTTTGAATCAAAATTTTCAGTTTTTGTCTGAAATTAAAATTTCAAGCTCCAAACTGATTAAATTCAGATTCTCTACAAACTCATGGCAAGCGATTTTTGAAATACATCGTAATTAGGTCATCGGCAGTACAAAATCACCATATTTTCTACTGAATTCCTGATTTTTTCATCCATCCGATGATGTTTTGAACGATTTCGGTTTAAAAAGTTCTTACGGTAGTCTTCATTAACAGCCTTCCATCCAATCCCAAACGAAGCGTTGCCTAATTCTCCAGAAATGGGTCAGAACACTCCATTCTATTACACAAGAGATATTGAGCTCCATAGACGGCAGAAATATATGTTTAATATATGAAAACGTTGGAAATGTCTACCTCCATATATTTTTCAGAAAAATCAATCAAAATCCTGCTTCTTCCAAGCCACCAGATAGTTTAAAGTTAAGTCTATAAAGAGAAAACGAGAGATAAAAATCATAGTGAGAGACGCAGACGACGTGCAAATTAATAAAATTTTTCACGCGTAGGAGACCGTGCACGAGTAGAAATTATATTTTTCAAAATCTTTTATTTTCAGTATATCGAGATTTTCAAAAATCAATCTTCGGTTTCTTTGCTGGAGGTTGCGGAGACTCCGTTTTCTGGAATTAACAAAAACTTGCTTGCAGGCTATCATATTGCCGATTTGTCATATGTACAACTAAAAATTCCAAAACTTACGCCAGATTTTTCGATAGTTTCGGCCAAAACTGCTTCAATGGGAATGATCTTTACATCCGGCACAAAGTTTGCAATAAGGTTGAAATCAATGGTCGATATTATTTGCCCGAAGGTAAAGTCCTTCATGGCAACACACATTCCAATGATTTTCCCTTGATTGTCAAACAATGGGGATCCTGAATCGCCTTTCTCTCCCAAACTATCGCCAATAAGATGACCTTCTGAAGTAATTTTCTGCATTCGTCAATCTTATTGATTGATTTTATTCTAATAAACTGTCACTGGAACTTGAATTTTTAAAAGTTGTGTTGTGAATTTTT
Organism: Caenorhabditis latens; assembly: GCA_002259235.3. Taxonomy (NCBI): domain Eukaryota; kingdom Metazoa; phylum Nematoda; class Chromadorea; order Rhabditida; family Rhabditidae; genus Caenorhabditis; species Caenorhabditis latens. The sequence goes on from CM056093.1 coordinate 2,016,733, forward strand.
TGCCTTTTTCACAAGAAGCCTTTTGTAAACTTACGCATCTCTTTTTTTATCATCCCGCGCTTGAAAACCACTTCTCTGGTTTGATCCAAAGTGATCTGAGTATAGTGTTGACCTCTGTATCCCTCGGTCATTGCAGGCGGGTAATGCTCAAACTTTCCTTTCGTTATTTTGAATAGGACGAAATCAAACTGATGTGAAATTGCAATCACCTCCACCTGAAATTCTCTGGATGGATTTTTTGCTGAAGTAAGACATTCTTCTGCCCAATTTTAGTCGTTAATTTTTATTTACTTGTCTCTTTTTTCCCTCCTCCCGGACAATAATTAAGTGCTTTTTATACTTTTTTGAGCTTTTTTTCGTTTCGAAAATATTGTGAGTTGTTATTATTCACGTGCTCAACTTTACTGATTTCGAAATTTCCTATCAAACGGTGTTGTCATTTCTACCATTGTTTCCCTGATAGCATAAAACAGAAAAAACCTTCCAATTTTTTAAATTGCGAGAATGATATTTTTTCTCAACCGTCCCAAGAAAAATGACCTGCTTCACGATATTTTGGTTGATCAGGTTAAAAATTAAGATTTTTTGCCCAATTGAGAATTGCGCGTGAGGTCCGTGTTGGAATGAAGCCGCATGTGAATCATCAAACGAAAAACAGCACATGTGAAACTGATTGTTTGGCTGGGTTGTTGTGAAAATAGATTTTTCCAAACGGACACACATGTCTTTATTCATCTGCAATCAAAAAAATTGTCGAGCAGTGAGATATACTGCTTTGAAGAGCTTCATAAACTAAACCATAGAAACTTTTTAGTGCAGATATTGGGTTTTAGGATGAGAAGTTGTCAATTTGCACTTAAAAAATAGCTATAGTGTTTTTTATGAAGCTCTTGAAGACCGTGTCTCCTAAAAAACTTTCATTTAGTTGCAAATCAATTATTTGATTATGTGAAGGACTTTTGTAAGTCAGAAATAAAAATAAGCTTAGTAATTAAAGAATCTTGATTTTCGGAGACACCACATAACGTGACATAACATTTTGAACACGTTGAATCTTGGCATGAATCAGTTTTTGATAATCTGTAGATCAAACTATATTTCTGCAAATTAGAACACTTTCAGACCGTGAAAAACCATTTTGGGTTCCTCATTTTTTCTATTCAAGTTTTCAATTCACAAACAGTGCCGTTTTTATGTGTTATAAATTTTCAGACCAAGTGAAGTGGCTTCTACAATTGATAATTTATTCGTTTCGAAGAATTGGAAAACCTGTTTTGCTACCGTGAACTGATGCTTAAAACAAAGAAAACGCGTTGAAGGTGAAGTTAAAAAATTTTGAAACTTCATTACTGTAATCATTTCTGTTTTAGTCAGTGTTTGATCGAACATTCAAGATGGAGTCCAGAAGTGAAGAAAGCGTTGAAGACACGGTATGAGCAGGAGAACTGCATTTACAAAACATGGCTAACTATGCATTCCGCAAGTATGCAATCAAAATTAGGATATTTTGCTTTGCTCTCATTTTCTTTTTTGTTTTTTCAAGCCATCCATTTTATTTCCAGAGCCACGGCTCCGGGATGTTTCGAAACCAGAAATTTCAATAGTTGTACACCAGGAACTTTTTCGAGCTTCCCGTTTACTCAAAAAGTGCCGAATTGATTAAATTCAAATCGAGGTCGAAGAACTGGGCTGACCAGGAATGTCGCAAATCCCAATTGATGATTTTGAATATGGCCGCTCAGTTCGTAACTTTTGCTGTTTTCAGTCGAAAATTATGAAATTTCTGAGTCTGTGACGGGGTTGTTAATTGCGTTATAATATAAGTTTTAGATGAATGATAATTCATTTTTGTAGTTCACAACTTATTGTACGGGTCGTACCCAGAGAGTTGTATATAGTGCAAGAATGTGGAAATTTTGTAGCGTGCTTCGTTTGCGTGATGATTAGTTGGGAAGTGAATCGGAACCAATTTTTATTTGCTTACAATTTAAAAAGTCTTGTTAAACTTTGAAAAAGTTGGAAAAATTGCCGGGCACACTAAATCAGACGTGGACTTCTAGTTTAGCCTCGCGAAGGTCAGAAAAACGAAAATAATTAATTTCAATTTTTAATAGTACAAATAATATAAACAACTCTTGTTTGATCTTAAATTCGTAATTTTTTCTTTTCAGGAGCAAGAAAAAAAACGGGTTAAAGAACAAATAAAGAAGTATCTATACGAAACTATTGGAAAAGATGGAGAATCAACTGGCATAGCAATCGTTGTTTATGATTCTTTCATCGCGGCAAACAGTAACCTAGGTCACTCAGATCTAGAAAAAGATGCAAGAGTTCATATCAAACATGTTGAACATCCTAACTCAACGACCGTTGTAAGTTTTTTCGCAGTTAAAAATTTCTACAAATTTCACATTTGTGAGCCAAATCAGAAAGTAATTTTTAGGCTAAAGTTCTCGAAACGCGAGACTTCCAAAACATCTTGATGATGAAACTTCTGGACGACGAAAAGTTTCCGGATTTCCCTCGCGAAAGTTACGGCGAAAAGATTGGGAGGAAAATTATCAGTATGGGGTGGAACCAGGAAACCAGAACTGTGCAGTTCAGTGAGGGAATTGTCGAGAGATACAGAAGTGAGTAATTTTTTGAGAGTCTTCTGATAATTAAAAGAGCGAATATCATTAAAACGCACTTGTTTTTACAAAACAAATCCATAACTCAGACGGCTATTGCTACGCCCAACTAGAAAATGGAGCCGTTGGAAATGGGGTTTTCAGTGAGGATGGTGAGTTCTTCGGCTTAGTTTCTCGAGTCGATGACGGAGAATGCAAGATCGCATCCAAAAATATTGTCCTCGGGTTGACAGGAGGTCCAGAAGGGGTGAGTTTAATGAAAAGGGGTGAGGTTAATGATCAATGCTTTAATTTCAGTACACTCATACCTAGCAGTCACACATACTAATACCCATACTTCAGTCTCGTCATGCTTTGACATGATTTTACTGGTTTTCAACAATTAATTACAATTATCTTGGCTGCGTTTAATAAATCTTCTTTTCTTTTATTGTCTTTTTGAATAAAACTAAATCTGCTATCTGAAAATTTTAAAACTTGTTTTTTTGACGTTTGCTCAATATCTGGAATTCCTTCCACCGGTTATGACAAAAGTTTCAGGGAACTAGTCCCCCGGACTAGTTTTCTCATAGAAACCTCCAGAAAATTATTCTTCCCAGAGCTGTCCTAACGGCTATGCAAAGAGAGCGGGTACTGTGTGCGCACAATATTGATTTTTACACAATTTTTCATTGTTTTACGTGCTTTTAGGACTCTTCAAATTCCGTTACGATCCCCCTATTTCAGCCTGTCCCTCTATGAAGCCATACGGGCTTGAAGAACTCAAAAAGTATGTGTACACCACGAAACCGTTCAACTCGGAAAGCGAGGGATTCGCTATTGTAGTCAAGAAAAATTTCATAGCTGCGAATAGAAATTTGGCTCATCAAGTGCTGAATAAGGGATCGAAGGTTCATTTGAGAAGTGTGGCGTGTCCAAGAGCGGTGACTGATGTAAGTTCGCTCTGTTGGCAGGGAGATTTCCAATTTCTCGTATATATTTCAGGTAACCGTGAAGGCCGCACAGGACATCCAGAACATAATTATGATGAAGCTCAACGAAGAGGAGCAGTTCCCTCACTACCCGCGTGAGAGTTATGGAGATGACGAAGGAAGAAAGGTTATCAGCGTCGGGTTGACTAAAAACAAAGAGATTCAATTTGAAGAAGGTGTTATTGAAGATTATGAGAGTGAGTTGGTGTTAGTGATTGCAAAGGTCCTCTAATGACATTCTCTAATGACAATTTGGAACTTTAGATGGCTACTGTTTCGCCAAACTGGAAAACGGTAGAATCGGGAATGGTGTGTTCGACGAAAACGGAGGTTTCTCAGGGATTGTTGTAGGATTCGATGAATCTACAAAGGAGGCCAGAATCGCTTCTAAGAACGTGGTGCTCTGTTTGACGGGAGGGCCTCCAGGGGTGAGTTTTTTTCAGAGTGTGTAGGGTACAGTACCTTCCAAAAGGTTGTATACTTTTGTCGTTTTCAGTTGAAATTGGTCAACTTTGAGAGGGTGTTACGGTATCACTAATTGTCCCACATAGTAAAATCTTTATGGATCATACAGATCAAAAGTAGAGCTTCATTTTTGTAGTTGACAACTTTTTTGTACAAACACTTCCTGGATAGTTACGGTTATTTAAAGACGACAGTTCAAAAATTGCACTATTTTTCAGAGGATTTCAGTGGAACACATTTGTAAGAACTGTGCTGAACTAATACTATTTTGTATGGTTTTTTTTTGAATTTTCTAACATTACCCGTACAAAAATGTTGTCAACAGAAATTAATGTAATCCACATACGCTAGGAATCTGGATTCGACTAAAAAATGATTTCAATTTTTTTTTTCAGTATAGTCCGATGTAATTCGCCACCCAATGTCTTCGATGATGTTCCAGAAGAAAATATTGCTTCTCTTCAAACAAACTTAAATAAACTTCTGCTTTTTGTATCTTTACTTCACATATCTATACATTATCTGCCTCTCCTCATACACTTTATCTGTTATGTTAACTTCCAGAAAACTAAATAACTTATCCATAAATTATTGTTTCAGAAGTAAAATTTGATTCAATTTATCTTTATTCAACTTGGTTTTGTTTTATGAACACATTAGGAAACCATAGCCACAAGGTACAGTACCGGACAAAAAGGTATCAACTTTAACCTTTTTCAGTTGAAAATGTCCAACTTTGAAAGTGTGTCATGGTAATACTGATTGTCCCATCAAGTGGATTCTTACTGAATTATACAGATTGAAAGTAGAACTTTATTTTTGTAGTTGACAGCTTTTTTGTACGGACACTCCCTAGAGAGTTATGGTCATTTTAAGGAGACAGCTCAAAAATCGCACTATTTGCACTGAAATTGGTCGATTTGAGGAAGAAATTACTTTGTCGAAATGTAACTCTCTAGGAAGTGTCTGCACAAAAAATGTGTCAACTACAAAAATAGAGTTCTACTCTTGTTCTGTGTGATCATGTAAAAAGTTATTTTGTGGGATAGTTGGTTTTACCACTTAGAGTGTTGGACATTTTCAACTGAAAACAGCAAAAGGTGATGCCTTTTTGTCCGGTACTGTAGACTTTTCATTGTGTGGCCAAACAGTTTTATATATATATATAAATTTTAATGGGATCATTCAGGTTAAAAAACGTTTATTACATTTTCAAGTAACATCATAAACGAGCAGAACAGTAGATTTCTCTAAAAGTGCCGAGTTTTCATTTTGCAATTATGCTACTTTCGATACATTGAAAAAAAGACTTTTTCTAAGTTAAATTTTCCTCTTAAAACTAAAAAAAACTAAGAGAGTCAGGATCGACACTCCAAGTTTTTCCACACTAAAAACTCAATAGACCCAAAGAGATGCACCAGAGTCCCTACCATTCCATCCTTTCTAAGGAAATCGAGTCCGTTCCGACAATACACTTCTTCTATCAGATGTGTATAGCTTATCCTGAAAACGAATAAGTGGGAAGAGTTTAATTTAATTGTGTCTCTGTCTTACTCGTAACTTTCTGGCCGTCTTTTTCCATCCCACTTTTCGTATTCTACGTTATCCAAAATGTTCTCCCAATCTGGCAGCGACTCGAAATTTCCGAGTCTGAGTCGGATCAGGTTCGGATTATTTCCAGCCAACCAATGGTTTATAAACTTCTTGACGTCTTCCTCTGTAAATTGATGGTTTTCGAATTCAGCCACTTCACAATCCATATTCAGTAAATCTTGATATGTTATCCGTTGTGCATGCCAGATTTTAACTCTTGGTAGGTTGAGAATCTGAAAAATGACTCTTGGTGGACTGAAAAAAAAGTTGAAAAATAGTAAAAACCATACTTGCAAACCAGGCCGAAACGGGCCAAAACGGGCCGGCGCGTAACTCGCTTCAAACTCAATATTATGAGCTGAAAAATATATCAAAATGTAGATCTCGGCGAGTTCTATATCCATGACCAACTACGGGCCGGATGCCTATTCGTTAATATGTCGCGGGCCGGGCTAGAATGGCTTTTTTGGCCACTTTCCCGTTTTTTGGCACTTTTTCCCGGCCCCCGACCCGTTTCGGCCCGTTTCGGCCCGGTTTGCAAGTATGATAAAAACTCACGCTTTTCTCCGAAAATTTCTGATCTAAAGCACACATGATAGTAATCTGGAATGTCGGTTGGAGTGATTCCAATAGATTTGACATGTCACCATTTGTGAGAGGTGCCTTGTGTCCTTTCACTCTAATATACCTACACTCTTGGAAGTTAAGGTTTGAAAATAACCATTTGGATTCATGAATCAAATCTCTATCGATCCAAATTGCTATCGTTTTATTATTGAAAAGATTCGATAAATAATTGAAAAAATGAGTCAAGTGAACATCGACATCTTCTCGCTTTGAATGAAAGTGAACACTTTTTTCTTTCACTCTTTTTTCACAAACACTTAAAAAATGTTGTCCCATTTCCAATATCGTATTGGATTCGTTTGCCATTCTTCCAGATAAATTGTGAGACCAGTTCGTTCACCTTTTCTCTCAACGACACATACCGTGTACTCAAATTTTTCTTTGGTGATTCTAATCGGCTCAATTTTTCGCTTTACGAGTTTAGTACTAGCAAACATTCGCTTCGAGGTTTGTGACAACTCGAATCTGGAATTCTCTGCTAATTCAATTTCAAAAATCTCAACTTACATCTCTAAAATCTCCATTAACTTGATAATTTCTCGAAATACAGTAAGAGGGGTGGAGAGCAGTTTGAAGGGAGTCATATTGTTTGAAGAATCAATAAATACGACTGGTGGGAAGAGGGATAGACTGTGCAGGTAGAGTTTATCGGATCGATAGGAGTGTGCAACTGCGCTCTGTCGCAACGTTAAAACCAATTGTTAATTTTCGAAATTCATTTATCGGTATCTCGGTTAAATTGAAATGATTACATACAAATTGAAAATAACTAATCGCATTGAGAGTACATTATAGATATGTATGTCTTGTCAATACGACTTATGAATAGAGATGTCTGTCTGTCTGTCCGGATGTCCAGTTTAAGAAAAAAATTAAGCGACAAATTATCATAACTATATCGCGCCATTCGTCTAACTATAAGGTACAATAACTGGCAAAAGAGAATATTCAAATTGGAGGCATTCATGATCTGAAGGGAATCGTTGAACAATTATATTTTGATTCATTGACAAATTGACCGGAATCCCTATCTCATTTGGCTTCTTTACAATAATTTCTCCAGTGAATCCAATAACCCTTCTGACCTTCAGTTGGTCCCAATTAAAAATCCATGAAACACAGGCTTCTTGTGGTGTAGTTCTTGTTTTAACCACACTGAAAGTAAAATAATTACGTAATTATGTAATTAAAATAGCGTCTTACCACTCCAATCCGTTAGTTGTGCTAATTTCATGAATCACATAATTTTCACTACACATTATGAGTTTGTTGGACGATTTGTACTTGAAAACTTCACTAGACATTGTTTCAGAAAAAACGTTTGAATCGATGAAGAAAAATATTCGAAAAATGTGCATTTATGGGGTTCAACATTTTATGATATAAGCAATGATATAAAAAAGAAAAGGAAACGTTTTATTGCTTGATATTATGATGCAAATACCAAATATTGTTATCAATGAGAGTTTTTGCTGTTTGTGTTTGGAATGGTTATCTGATTCAGGAACGGTTAAAGAACAGAGCCTTTTATCAATAGGGAACTTTTTTTAAAAGATTATGACAGACAAAACAGTTTCAAATATATTGGAGCTGGCTGATCAATTCCTGGTCCCACTTTTCATCCGCTATTTATGGCACGTATCTTTTGTATACAATTTTTCATTATCTGCTCTTCCTATCTCGAAGCTTATCCATAACTTCAAAAGTTCAATCCCCCCTTAACAGCTGCCCAGTCCGTCTCATTTATCAAGCCCACTCTCCTCCATCCTTTCAGTTTCTAAAGAAAAAAGAATCGTTCGATATCAAATGCGATAGGGAGTATTGAACACTTTTAAAAGTTGTCTGTCAACCCCCGGTTATCAATCAAAAGGACCAATTGTTGTTTTTGAAAAAATAAAGTGTGTTTTGAGTGCAATTTAAGAGAAGTCGAAAGCATTGGACAGTTTTTGTCTGTCTGTTTGTCTGTGTGTCCGGCTATCTTATTTATAAAGAGTGTCCAAGTGTCCCCAACCATCCTCTTATTGTTTATGTTATGTATGTATGTACATAGACGACTAATTTGTTTGACAAATAGAAAATAAAATGGAATGGACAAAATGAAGAATCAGATGACTTTTAAAGGAGAATTGGAGAAAAATTGGAAAGATGAGAAGAAAAGAACCGATGACGTAGTGAAATGGAAAAAAGGTAACTATTTGTTTTTTCCAACTTTGACCTTGTTTTTTTTTCGAATTCCAGACATCGAGGGCAAAAAGCGAATAGATATTTGAAATCAGTGTTTTCTCAGCTTTCCAATGATATAGGCCACGTGTCATATCTCCACACTGATGGAGTAGTTCGGAGTACTGTGACTTCCCAAGGATGATCTGTACAAAAAGTCAGGCTTACAACGAGCCGGGCCTGGCCGAGCCGGAAAAATGGCTCGGCCGGAAAATCAGTACTAAAAAAACTACAGGAAAAAACTACTTAAAACCGATTTTTGTTGGGTGTTTGCGGAATATTAAGAAAACATTTGAAAAATTCAAATCAGGGGAGCTGACTCGAAATTTTGCGTAACTTTCCGTTGCGGAAGTCACCCCCTAGGTTCTGTATGTCCTTCAACAGGTTCTGCCAGAGCCTGCTGTAACAGGTACCATGTACCATGATACTCGACAATGAATAAGAAGTAAAAAGTAGAGCTGTTAGGGATTTATTCCTTCTTTCGATTTTTCCGACTTCAGGGTTTTTTCACTTCCGACTTCCGCTCTTACTGACAAGTAACTTTGTCATTTTCAACAAAAACCTACAGTACACAGTAACTGATTACATAACATCATCATGACATCTTTTCACTAAATTGTTAGAAAAATGGTAGTTTTCGCTTATTCAGACAGTTATCACACACTTTTAAAGGTCACTACTAACTTATCTTCAATTAAAAAAACTTCCTAATTTCCAGTTTTTTATATCAAGTCGATGGTTTTCGCTACTTTTCTCTTTTTCATCATTGTGACTTTAATCAGTTAGTGTACTGTAGCAGATGTCAGTGTACTCCACGTGGACAAGGGTGCTAGGATCAGGAAGCGGTTTTCCTTATTCGGAAGTCGGAAGTCGGAAGTAAATTTCTTATCCGTTAAAATGTTCAAAAAATCGTTGAATTTTCAACAAAAATTTTGGCTGACAAGGGAACCTCAAGGGGTCGCAAGTTTGGAATCGTTCCAAATTGCTACCAGGTATTAAGGACAGCTTGATGAGGCATATCCCAAATCTTTGTTTTGTGCTCGTCATTTGCCGCTGAGAAAAACCGTCCCAAAGTGTCTGGTTAAGCACTGTAAAAGCTTGAGAATGGCTTTCAAGTACAGGGATAAAACTTTGGGATCATGTTTCTCAGCGGCAAGTGACGAGCACGACACAAAAGTTTGGGATCTACCTATTCAAGCTGTCCTTAATACCTGGTAGCAATTTGGAACGAATCCAAGCTTGTGACCCCTTGAATCCTTGTGAATTCAGTTGTTTTAAAAGAATGATGGTTTGTATTAAAACAAAAGTCCAAAATATTTTTCAATGATGACTAGAAACATTTACTTCCAACATCCAGGCTTCCGACTTCTGTGGCGTCGGGTCTAGAAATCGTACAAAAATGGGAATCTTCCTTCAGAATCCTTTCTGCTTCCTGGTCGTCCCACGCTCTCTTTCCGTCAAAATCCTTCCAGAATCTTCCAGAAAGGAACAAAAAAGAAACTTCCTCTCATCTGTGCCCTCAACGTCATTGGAATGCTTTCTCCCTACCCCCACGTGGCTTCTATCTCATGTTCCCATTGAAAGATTCTTTTCTATTCTTTTTCTCGTTTTTTCTTATTCTTCTCCTCGACATTACAACACACACAACTTTTCTCTTTTCTCCCCTTATCATTTTTCTCTTCTCCTATCAGTCACCTCCATCAATCTGACGGCGGTACACATGCACCCCGTCTCTTCTTCGTATCGCTTTTTTCAAATAGTTTTTAAACAATTTCCTGAGTGTTTGCTCGTTCTCCCGGGGTTCTTTTGCACCGCATCACACTTTTTTCTTATCAATATTATAAAAATTGTTTAGTTGTGTACAGTTGCGGCTAGAAGACAATAAAATAAGGTACAATGTACCGAAAACGTGGAATATATGAAGATATGGAGGTACGAAGAATACGTGTTATTTGGACTATGGACTTTTATCTTATCTCGCTTTCGGGAAAATTGGGGGAATAATAACAATTTGATTTCATAGTCAGTTGCCTGGAGTCTTATTAAGAGTCAAAATTTTTTTTCCAATGTTATGGAAATTCAAATATCAGTGAGGCCGTCTGTTCCTGTGTACGAGTGTCGAATACTATATTCATTTTGCAAACATTTATTTTCTGTAAATTTCCATATTTTTCCTCAAGTTTATTCCTCAAAAGCTTCTGAAACCGTCTGTCTGTGTGTCGGTTTATCCCAATGTCCACTGTCTCTTTATCTCTATCTCTCTTCAATCCCCCTATCTCTCTTTCTCTTCCATCCGAATCCTGAACAACTGTTCGTTCATTTCTTCACCTTCTGAACTCTGATCACCTTATCACCCTTCTCTATTATCGGGGGGATAGGGACCATTTATCACTGATTTCACTGAGATAACAATAATTCGGGAAGAGGGTCTACACACGCACGTTTTGTTGTTTATATTCTTTTCTTTTTGTCAGTCAAGGTATTGATTAATTTCAATTTGATCCATGTCAATCACTTCATGTGACTTATTGTACAAATGAATTTATAAGGTAGTCGTAGAAAGTTCCAGTAAGGTGATTCTTATTTTTTGTTTGTTTTTTGAAATTAATCTAGTGGAAGAACAGGTTTCTAGTCGGGCGGTCCTGTGGTTTCGGAAATGTTCCTTATAAAACTGTGCCACTTTGAAACTTGAGAGAGACATTTCAAATTTTGACCATTTATCCGAAAAAGTCTATACAGCCCAAAACAATCAAACCGGCCACCCTTCTGTACATCCGCAACTACCTTTCCAGGCCCTGAGCCATCTGACATTTGGAGGTGTCATAGCTACTTTAGGACATCCCGTGGCCGTGTTTAAATGATCTGGTAGGTAAAACTGATAATACATGATTCTGAGGGTCCCGGATTTAATATTTTTTAGGTGATATAGGTTTTTCAATACAGGACTCAAGAATCTTTGAAATTACTCCATTTTCACATTAACTTTGCTTTTACAAAACCCAAAAAAAGTTTCAAGACAACAACACTAGTATCGTTAGAAAGCTGAAGGAATGAGAATTCTGAATCTGTTTTCAAAGTTTTGCTAGCGGTAAAACGAACCAAACTCCAACGCTTTCAGCCTTGACTGCTAATTTCAACTTCAGGGGGTCCGTATCATCGTTCATTTCAATCCTTATCAAAATTCGTAACCAGATTCAGAATCTCCACACCTCCAGCTCTCCAGTCATATAAACTTGTCTTTTATGTCCCAGCTATTTTCTAGGTACTCCTAAAAATAACGGTCTCAATTTTTCCACCGTAATCCCCGTCCGTTGATCTCTGATTACACACCAATCACTTTTTGAAGGTTGTGTTTTTTGAACAACGTGAAAAACGTATGACCCCAAGACAACTTTTTCATCAGTTCCTGTCTGTTTCTAATTCATAATATTTACCTGTTTATGTTCTATATATACTGCATTCTGACGTTTGGCAAACATGTGTCTGAAACTTTTTCAAAAAAAAATTCAAAAAAAAAATTTCAAAGCCTAAGAACACCCGTTCAAAGTCCACTCCACTTCTTATCACTAATTTTTTCGTTCTTTGATAAAGAAGTGGGCGGAGCCCTGTGTCCCTCCGGAAGACAGCATGGCGATCACATGGATAGGCCACGCCCACTCGCCGATTTTTATAGGTCGGGGCGAGTGTTTCCTTCCTATCAGTCAGTCGTGTGTTGTCGACGGCAGGAGGACAACGTTTCTTTTTGTTTTGTACGATTTTTGTGGGGGTTTTGGGGTCCGAAAAATGATTTCCAATATTTTTTGGTTCAAAAAATTTTTGAGTCCAAAATGTTTTGACTGGCCTAAGTTTTGGGGACTCGGTTTTTCCCGTTTTTACCAAGACATGAGTTTAGGGCCTAAGTTTCCCTAATTCTAGATAAACTGCGATTTCTAGGTCACGCAGAGAAAATTCGGCCACCTGGAGGGTTTTCTGCGTGGCCAAGCTTCTCATTCTTGTATTTTTCTAGGCCGTGGATAGTAAATTTAGTCCACCAAGCTAACTTCTCACAATTTGTTTTTGATGGCCTAGAAATCCCGAGCGACCAAAACTAGTCCCCCCTCCCCTAAAATTAACTTTTCTAGAATCTCATGCCACGTGCCCCTATCACACTTTTTCCGACTTCCCCCAATTCTTATTATTCTTAATTATTTATTATCAGTGTGTCATAATTACAACAATCAAAACAAGAATCCTCCGATCATTGTACACTTTTGCATTGTTTTCTGATCACAAGGAAAGGAAAATATTTAAATTTCCCGCCATGTGTCTCTCATTTTCCATATTTCACGTTTTGTTTCTCATCTTTGATCTTATCAACTTTTCATTTTTCATTTTCAGAAATACTAAACACGAAGAAGAACCAAAAAAGTCATTTCTAAATTACCAAGAATTTCTGAAGTTCTGAAAATATGGTCCTCCTGTCGGCAATCGATCAAGGCACCTCGTCAAGCCGCTTCCTGGTTTTCGAGGCGGACACTGGCGAGTTGGTGACCAGTCATCAGGTACAGTAAGATTTTTTAATACAGCCGTGTAGACCAATTCAAGGGCAACATTTTTGTAGTTGACCATTTTTTGGTACGGGCGGTTGCTAAAGAGGTACCGTCCGTCTAATCTCAGGCAACCAGATCTCCCTCGGGGTGTGGGGCCTATCCTTAAACCTACCGTAACTCACTAAGGACGGCCTGCACAAAAAAGTTGTCAACTACAAAAATAAAGCTCTAGACTTGTTTCATAACATATTAAAAATTCAAACTGATTCGATTACTTCTAACGTCACAGCACCCAGTCAAAAGTTGGGTATTTATTGAAAAAACAACAAAAAATTCGAAGAAAAGCACCTTGCCCACTTCGAGCTACCGTATCTCCCTAGGATTTTCTTTTGCAGAAAAATTATCAACTACAAAAATAGAGATCTAGACTTTCTCTATAACATATCAAAAATTTCGAGCTCTAACTGACCGTTACCCTGTTTCCAGATCGAAGTCCGTCAACTCTTCCCAGCGGCCGGATGGGTCGAGATGGACCCAATGGAGATCTACGATACAGTAGTCACGTGTATCAATAAAACTATCGAAAAACTTGAAAACCTTGGTATCACGGCGGACGAGATTAAGTCAGTGGGCGTGGCTAATCAGCGAGGTACAGTACCCCACATGGTAGAGTCACCAGTAGAAACGTTGCAGAAACCAGTATTGTGTGGGATCGGACAACCGGGAAGCCACTCTACAATGCTATTGTGTGGCTAGACACGCGTACCTCTTCGCTGGCAGATGAGGCGATTTCCAGAACGAATTCCAAGTCGAAAGACGAGTTTCGAGAAAAAACGGGCCTCCCGATTCACCCATACTTTAGCGCCCTAAAACTCAAATGGCTGTTCGAGAACGTGCCGGAAGTACGGAAATCTTATGAAGCCGGAAATCTAATGTTCGGCACTGTCGACACGTGGCTTATCTGGAAACTTACCGGCGCCTACGTGACTGATGTGTCGAATGCGTCGAGAACCCTTCTGCTCGATTTGCACAAGAGGAAATGGTCCACTGAACTCTGTTCGTTTTTCAATCTACCCATGGAGATTCTTCCCGAGATAAAATCCAGCGCAGAGGTCTATGGACACTTTAATAGTGGCCCGTTGGAAGGTGTCCCCTTATCCGGATGCCTCGGGGACCAGCAAGCGGCGATGGTAGGACACCAATGCCTGAACGCAGGGCAGACTAAGAACACCTATGGCACAGGGACTTTTATGTTGTGTAATATTGGCACCCGACCGATTATATCGAAGAACGGACTGCTGACCACAGTAGGATTCCAGTTTGGCGCCGACTCGCCCGTAGTCTACGCGCTCGAAGGATCCGGATCGATTGGAGGGAATGTTGTGAGATTTCTACGGGACAACTTCAAATTTATATCGGACGCCAAAGAAATGGAGGAGCTCTGCAGAAGTGTCAAGGACACCTCTGGTGTCTACTTTGTCCCCTCTTTCACCGGGCTGTACACCCCGTACTGGGACTCGACGGCGAGAGGAACCATTCTCGGTCTCACTCAGGTCTCCCAACGAGAACATATCTGCTTGGCGGCTCTCCGCGCAGTGGCATTCCAGAGTGCGGAGATGATTGCGGCCGTCGAGCAAGACCTCGAGAATGATACGAAGGTGACGACGTTGAAAGTGGATGGTGGAATGATTGCGAACAAGTTGTTCAACGAGATTCAAGCGGATATTATGGGACGGGATATTGCGACGCCCAAGATTTCGGAGATCTCAGGATGGGGAGCCGCGGTGGCCGGCGGGATCGGTGCACAGCAGATCAGTTTGGATGAGTTCTTGTCGCAGAGTAGTGAGGTGAGTGACTTGTCATTTTGAGAGTTTAGATACCTACGCGTTGCGGTCGCGGTGCGGTTACTCGCGTTTTCGAAGTTTTATCCAAATTCAAATTGCTATAACTCCGCCCCTATACAACTTATCGCTTCGAATTTTTGCCTCTAGACTAAACCCAACCTGAATTTTCCAAATCTTCCAACTAATTTTCCCTTATTCCAGGCCAGCCGCTACACGCCACAAAAAGACGACAAATGGAGATCCACCGAACTGGCTCGCTGGAAGGAAGCCGTCAAACGGTCGTGTGGATGGGCACAATAAGTGATCCCAGACTTGGTTTTCACAATTATTGTAATCATTTTCAAAATATTCAAGTAGTTATGATGGATACCTACTTGAGTTTCCCCACATTTGCCTGATTTTTCCAGGCTACCCTGTAAATAGCTTATCCTGCTCATTTATTTTATACGGTTACTGTAATACAACAATGCCATGATACACCCGCCGACACGTCTGTGAATAAATGTGTTTGTAGTCGGAATTCTATTTTTTCACCTGGTGCCAAGGACAATTCTGGAAGTTGGTGCATACAAAGAATGGGACAGATGTTTTATAACAGGGTGTAAATAATGTTCGGGGTACATTGCAAAATCAGTTGAGCACAGTTAGAGGTACATTTGGAAACTGGAGACGTTTTGAAACTAAGAGAAAGTTTTTGTGGAGGGCCGTGCTTGAAAGGCTCTAACTCTCTAAGGACCGCCCGTAGCTAAAAGTGGTCAACTACAAAAACATAGATCCAGGTTAGATCTACAGTTTGAATATAAATATGAAACAGATGGTACCTTACCGCACTCTTAAAATTTCACTTTTTCAACAAAAAAAACGTTTGGTAGATTTTTTGAAAATATGGTTAGTTTGACAGACAGTCATGATGTCGGGAGTAATATCAATTTAAATTTTTAACATGTTATATAACAAGTCTAGATCTCCATTTTTGTAGTTGACAACTTTTTTGTACAGGCCGTCCCTCGAGAGATACTGTAGGTCTTTCTAGACCCACCTCCGTGTGTCATGTTTGACCTACCAGCACGCGCGCATTCCTCATCGCTGTTTTGCCAGTCTCGCTTTCAAAATGGATGACGATGGCACGTTCGTTTCTCCTTTTATTGATTTTATCTCTAGCTTTGTATTTTAGACCATTTTGCTCTGATTTTGAAGCGCTGACAGTGTCAAGACACATCTTTTGTTTTCACTAGCCATTTCCTCAGCGGTTTAGACAGGTTTCGGTAGTTTTAGAGAGTTACGGTAGGTGACTCTAGGCCCCCTTAGAGAGGGAGAGCAGACTTCTCTAGATAAGACGGGCGGTACCTCTCTATCAGCCAATCGTACAAAAAAGTGGTCAACTACAAAAATGTAGCTCTTGATTTGATCTGAACGGCTGATTCAAATTTGACATTTTTGAACAATCGTGGGACCGGGGTCTCAAAAGGTACTGCACATATGTCTACAGCTCTTCACAGCCTGGAAGACACCGTAGTCCCATAATTCATTATTATAAGGCTCTTTAGCTAAGCCTGGCTCAGACATACAGTACCGGACAAAAAGCTATCAACTTTTGCCTTTTTCAGTTGAAAATGTCCAACTTTGAGAGTGTGTTATAGTAAAACTAACTATCTCACAAAATAACTATTTATGTTATCAAACAGACCAAGAGTAGAGCAACATTTTTGCAGTTGGAAACTTTTTTGTAGGGCCGTCCCTAGAGAGTTATGGTCATTTTAAGACGACAGCTCAAAAATCACCCTCGATTTGAGGGAAAAATGACTTTGTCGAGATGTAACTTTCTAGGGATTGTCCGTACAAAAAAGTTGCCAACTACAAAAATGGAGTTCTATTCTTGGTCTGTTTGATACCATAAATAATTACTTTGTGGAACGGTTAGTTTAACCATGACGCACTCCCAAAGTTGGGCATTTTCAACTGAAAAAGGCTAAAGTTGATAGATTTTTGTCCGGTACTGTAGTACATTCCCACTCTCTAGGTGTCGCTCCTAATCAAACTGTCCGGATTAGAACCGCCCGTGAAGCCAACAATCTTTTTAGTCGGTTAGGGGCATCACTATTTCTACTCAGCTACATGTACATATATCATTTCATCAAAATCTCAAAATTTCCTTCAAAATTAACTTTCAATTCATCCCCTTTTCCCTCACCACCACCTCATTAGCCACATATTAATACTTTTTTCGATAATACCTTTTCTCTCTCTCTCGTTCTCGAGTCCCCTCCCCCCTCTCCCTAAAAGAGCACTCTTCTTCACCTGTCCGTCTCTAACCACCTTCCTGCCACCCCTCTTCCCCCCAACCGACACCAATTTTGGGTAAACAAGAAGACACCCTTTCTCTCTCTGTTTCCCGTTTATAATATATATTTTGTGTGTGTGTGTGTGTGTGCACTTTTCACCCCCAGTCCCCTTTGTTGTGTATAAGCTTTGGGGAGACGGTGGTCTCACACGGTTTATGTTGTGGTATGGTGTGAACTTTTTGAGGTATACCTAGCCGCTTTTTGTATAGAATTGGGAGAGGGTATTGTTGTATTCTTTTTTCTAACCGTTTTGTGACGTCGTTTTAAAAGATTTTGGCCCTGGCTGTCGCTCCTTTGACGCCTTTTTCCGTTGTTGTAATGGTGAAGTAAGTGTTTATTTAAGAATGAGATACTTAATGAACATCTGGAGGACATCAAAAAATTATTACGGCAAGACGTTTAAATTTCGGATCTTGACAAAGTTTTCATTGTGAAGAAAGTTCCTGGTTTTGAAACTTTATGAGGTTTTGAAACCAAATTGACGGTCCGTATTTCTCAATAATTCTGTCATTTTACGTTTTTTTAAGTAGAAATGCAATTTTCAATGTCTGGCAACGTTACGCATATTTCCAAAACGTCAGTTCTTAGTGGTATGTAGATCACAGGCGGTCCATAGTTGGTATTTCGAAGGGAAGACGCCCGTGGTAGTAGGGGTACCCAGGTACTCACACTTCCATTTGTCATACCTCACTAGTGAGAATTCGTACAAAAAAATGGTCAACTATGAAAACAGATGTCTTGTCTTGTTTTATAACATATTTAAAATTTTGGGACGATACGGTGACTTGCAGTACTGTTAGGATAAACTTTAAAAGGACACCTCTGGTTTTTAAGGGAAGACGACCCACAGTCATTTCACCTATATCAATCCTGATCTGCCTAGAAACCGCTCGTATTCAAAACCCGTCAACTACAAAAATAGAGATCTAGGTTACGGCTCTAACATACTCAAAATCTGTAAAAGTAGAACAACATCGGGCACCATGACAGTATCTCAAATATTGCTCAAAAAAAATTCAAAAAAAGTCCTGCGAAAATAATTTTGACCTTACAACTTGGAATATTCTCAGGCTCACGTTTTTCAATCCAAATTGTTAATAAGGATCAAGGCAAGTAAATTCTGTTAGTTCTTTTAAGTTTTTTTTACCAGAAAATAACGTTTCCAGTAGTGAAGTTACCCAAAAACATGTATGTTCAAAGAGCCCAAGCTGACTTGTTAACCCTAAACACCATTTCTGTTGTTAAAAACTATTTGTGCAAAGCCCCAAATAAAGTACTTGGAAGAGAAAAACCCCGTGATAAGTATAATAATGTTGTCCCAACTGTTACATCGGACTAAGGAAGACTCGTACAAAAAAGTGGTCAACTACAAAAATGAAGGCCTAGGTTAGGACTATAACATTTTCAAAATCTAGAAAAGTAGAACTATATCGAGAACCAAGACGGTATCTAAAATATTCTGGTTTTGAGGCTAAAGTTGAAAGTTAAAACTCAAATCTTTGCTCTCTCTCTCTCTTTCTCTCTCTTCAGATTCTTCACACTTCCCTCCTCCAATCTCATCTTTCACATACCCCCTAGGTGTTCCCTTCCTCCCCCCGCCTGACCGCCGACCGGTTGGTAATCCGAGCCATTTGGTGTATGCAACCAGTTGATCCCTCTCCCGCCCGCCCGTTCATTTTCCCGCCCCTACAGTGTTTCTATTGTACACGTGTCTGAGCGCGTCATGGGAAGTGGAGACCGCCTATTGTTTTGACAACCTTCACGGGGGGCTCCTCTTAGATAGATGTCTTCTGTTGGTTAGACACCCCCCCTCCACAATTCCACCCACAATTCGAATCCTTAAACTTTTTTATCGACCAGATGTCTTTTGGATTCAACAACTTTTTTAATTGTTGCTGAACACTCTTTCGATTCGTGTGTTGGATTAAATGTTGAAAAACTAGTAACGGTTTTTTTGGTGAGAGGATGATGAAGTAGGTCAGAAACGAAAAACGGAAAAGTTCTATCTAGATATGGCAGGGAGGTTTTGGGTTTCGCAACAATTTACGCATGTTTTCGATTTTTTCGAAAAATGTTCTGTTGGAATTGTTTCATCTGTTTGGAATGGTAACTTTTTTGAAAACGTTTGTGTGTCTTTTTTGGGGGAAAAACTTATTAGAATTGGCAGAATTTGTCTGCTGAGCTCTTTATCAAAACTTTGGATTTAACTATCTCAGCCTGAGAACTTTCACAAGGTCAAAATGTTTTTCTCAGGACTTTTTTCCTATTTTTTGAGTCTTTTAACCACCATATTTAAGGTCTCGTTTTGGTGCCCGATGTAGCTTTACTTTTACAGATTTTAGGTATGTTATAGACCTAACCTAAACCTCCATTTTTGTAGTTGATCACTTTTTTGTACGAACTTAGTCCGGTGTAACAATTATTATTCTTATCAAAGGATCTTCTTCTTCCAAGTACCTTACTTGGAGGTTAACACAAAAAATTGTTAACTACAAAGATGGAGATTTATATCAGTTTCAGAGAATACAAGTTTTGGAATAATAAATCAGATTGTGCTCTTAGAACAGACATGGTTTTGGCTAACTTGACTACTGTGAAATCGCTTTTTTCGGTAAATTTCTTGGAACTCACAGAATTTACCTATGAGCTATTATTGATCTTTATTAACACGTTTGGATTGAGCTACCTGAGCCTTAAAATTTTTCTAGGGTTAAAATTCTATTCTCATGGCATTCTTCCCATTTTTTAAATGAAAAATGGCCTTTTCACAGTCTTAACCGTGAGAAATCTTATCTTTTTTCAGTTTTTCTTTAACTTATTTCCACTGAAACCTTAAGGCCAACGGCTAATAGGAGTTCGTCCAATATCACCTTCTATTTTTCACAAATTGAACTAGTTAAGTAGAATAAACCTAGAGCTCCTTTACTGTAGTTGACCACATTTTTTGTACGGACGGTCATTAGAGAGTTACATTGAAAAATTTGCTCGCCTACTCGAATTTACTGCTTTTTATCAGTTTTAACCAATTTTTACACAAATTTAGTCATTTTTATGGGCTTTTTACAACAAAATTAGGTCAGAATCGTCTTCTAATAATGGCTTAATATTCCGTCATCCGTTTTTTGGTGCTTTTTCATTTTGCTATTACATTAGTCAGGTTCCTCCTAACACCCACAAGTTTTCCCGCGTAAACTAGAAAACGCATTCAGTCTCAGTTACCAAACAGTTAGCCATTGTCTTCTAAGTATCCTCCTCTCTTCCTCTATTCCATTCTTCCTTATTTCCCCGTGGTGCCCGAAACTTCTCCTGCCGGACAGACACAGACCGGTCTCATTTTCATCCCCCTCTCTCTCGATTAAATGGAAAGAGAGAGAGAGGTTTTTCTCACTTCACTCATCCCCCCTCCAATTGTTATTTCATATCGAAACACGAGGCGCATCCCCCCTCACTCCGCGGCGCACTATGATGATGGACAGCTCTCCGCATTGCGCACCTTTCTTTTTTGTTTGGGTGTCATCCGATCATGTTTTTTTTCTTGCTCTCTGCCTTCAGAAAAGTTTCCATGTGTTCCGAAGCTCATGTTGGCATGGAGGCTGGTTTCTGAAGAAAAAGGGAAGAAGAGCATCAAAGAAACATGGGATGCGGGAGATGTTCCATGGTTGTTAAGACTTTGTAGGTTGTATAACCTTTTTAGGATCCGCCTATCTTTACATGATTTCGAGATTTTGTAAGCATAGTTGCAAACCGGCCCGGCGTGTAACTCGCGTAACTCGCTTGTAACTGAATATTATGAGCTGAAACATATACCAAAATGAAATTCTCGGCGAGCTCTTTGTTCATGGCCTGGTACGGATGCCTATTCCCGAATGTACCGCCCGTACCAAAATGTTGTCAACTGCTAAACATAGCCCTTGTCTGGGCCTAGACGACTAATAACACTTTTAAATAACTAGGGGGCCGGGATCTCAAAGGTACTGTACATAACATACGTCCAAAACTTTCCACAGCCTGGAAGACACCATGGAGCCAAAATTCATTATCTTAAAACTTTTTAGCACATAGTTTATGTCCATTCTCTAGTTTTCTGATTCTAATCAAACCGTCCGGATTAGAAGGAGAGTCACTTACAGATATATAATTCCCCCAAGTTCCAAAATTTCTGACTAAACAACAAATCATACTTGCCAACGGGGCCGGCGTGTAACTCGAACTTGTCGAGATCTACATTTTGGTATATTTTTTAGCTCACAATATTGAGTTTGAAGCGAGTTAGGTGGTCTCCAAAAGGTTGTTAACTACAAAAATGGAGGTCTAGGTTACGGATAAAACATATTTCAAACTTGGAGGTGATGAGAAAGGGTCACGTTTTCAAAATTTTGAATTTTTAGCGAAAAATTACTGATCTGTTCGGTTTTTTGGAAGCAAATAGAACTCAAAAAATGAGGACCAACATTTTCCACAAAATAATTAAGTTTGAGCCATTTTGGACATTCTAACAAGATTCGGAGGCGCTAGGACACACGAAAGCTCAATGAAATCGAAAAATATGTACAGTAAAAGTTTTTTGGGATCTAAAAAATCTGACAGTTGAAAACCTTAAAGTGAGCGTTTTAGTTACATTTTAAGACGACTCTTGGCTCAAAACACTCAAAATTTTTCTGGAATTTGAGGGACCAATTTGGTCCTAGGGAGACAGTTATTCAAAGTTTAGACCGCGACGCGCTCCAAAAAATCTCCTTTCTGGCCTACCTGTCACATCTCATTACCCCTTCCCATGCTTCCACTGTCCATCATATTTTCACCTCCCTCCCACCCCTCATAAGTCCTTCCGTTTATCCGTCCGTTTTGACCGAGAGGGCAAAAGAAGAACGGTTATATAAACACGTTTGACACACATCAAATGTTTACCCCGTTGAGGAGACCGTTCAGAATACGTCGGGGAGAAGAAGAAGTTCATGGAGATGTGAGTGTGTGGCGCAAAACTAATTATCGGAAGGTGTCTGCGTCCCCATGAGAGAGAGAGAGAGAAGTGAAACCTAAAACTTGGCCCCGATATTCAGATGAAGATGACAACAAACGGTAGCTGAGGAGAAGGAGAAGGAGGCGTAATAATTATTCAAATTCCTTGTATGCGTAATAACACTTCTTCCTCCCTTTCTTCTTCGCATTCTCTTGTGTGGTGGTGTACAGTGTTTACGACATCATCACTGGGGAGAAGCTTCGAGAAAATTAGGGGTAGATCATGATGTGTATTACAACTTGAATTCAGGTTTCTGTGGGTTTTTGCCATTTTTAAAATTTTCCCTTAACATGAGTTTTTTGGCGCTAATGTTCTCAAAAATCGGATTTTTTCTAAGTTCCAAAAACTTTTACTGTATTTTCCGATTTTATCACTTATTTTTCTTATTTTCATCCAAATCTCGGTTTTCCACGACAATTAATTTTTGACACTGCAATAATGTGTCCCAGCGGCTCCGAATTTTGTCTGAATGTCTTAAAATTGCTGAAAATGTTGCAAATGCTGAGAAAATTTGATTAAATAGCTGTAGTTTCACTGAAATAAGTCCAAAAGTCTACAAATTTTTCGAAAATCTGACATTTTTGAGCTTTAGCTGTGACGCAACCGCCACGCGTGCAGAATTTCACGGGAAGCAGTACTAAGGCTCCTATTTCTGATTTTAGTCGCAATTTTGAACATTTTTGATTTCCCTGATTCAGTCCCCCTAGGGCCGTCAGTACTGGACCCCCAAATCCCAGAAAAAATCTGAAAATTCTGAGAGTCATACGATTTTGAGTTCTGAGAATCTGGGAGGCATACGTTTGGTAAAATTGGTGACAATCTGATAATCCCAAATTTCTACAGCAATCTGAAAATTATTAGCTGTAATATCACATTATTGAAGTTCTTATGTGCGGAACTGAACATTTCGGAAATTTCGGAATTCGAAACGTTTTCTTTTTCCAGAAATCGGAAATTCCAGAAATTGCGAAATTTCCGATCTCCGTACCTCACATCCCTGATGGTCCCCCTCGTTTTATATCTTAATGATCCTAAAAATACCACAGTTGTCAAGGCTCGGCCAGGGCCGGCCCGGGCCTTGACAACTATGAAAAATACTGTTTTGACGTGATCCCGCTATTCAACATCGAATAAATCTACATCCTTAAAGGCGCATAGCCCAATTTTTTCAAATTTTTTTACCACTTGGTCAAAACTATTATCTTTTCAACCATACCATATAAACCATGTCTCTCTTTTTTTTCTCAAGTACTACTCTCTAGACTACTATTTGCACTTGAACACAACCAGACCATAACCAGACCACCCAGCTTCTTTTCCTTTTTCCGTTATTCTTTCTCCAGCCTTGCCACGTCTTCTGAAAAGAATCCGTCTTCTCCAGAATTCTCTTGTTTCCCATCATGTCCTTTTTCTCCTCCCTATATATGGCGGCACTTCATTTTAATGTGACCTGTTGTTGTGTGAGAGAGAAAGAGATGTGTTCACCTATTCGACAGCTTTCACCCTTTTTCCGACACCTTTTTCTGACAAATTATTGATTTTTTGATGGATTTCAGGAATCAGAAAACAACAGAGACAATTTGCGTCGAGAAGAGAGTTCGGGATTTGAAATCGGTTAGTTTTTCACTTCATAATTGAAAAAAAAACAAAAAGTGTCCTTAAAAATTTGGGCTCCTCGGACCTGTTACTCAAAATTTTTTTCCGGATCTGGCTGAAAAGATGTGTTTAAGCAGTGTGTGCTCGAAATTTCGATTCTGCCATTTTTTGGTCTTATGCAGCATTTTACAGTTCCAGGCAAACTGAAATTGTAAACAAACTCAAATATTGCCGAAATTTCGCGGATTTTCGAATTTTTGTAACTTTACCCTAACATATCCGAAATATTTCAAACTTTGTCACACGATTAATTTTAGTCAAATTGAGTTTTATGAGCTGAAAAATAAACCAAAATGTAGATCTCGGCGAGTTCTAACTCTATGACCTACTACGGGCCGGATGGGTTCTCGTTAATGTACCGCAAAAAGGAAAAATGCCAAAAAAACTTATTTTGGACGGGCGGTGCGGGAAAATTTGACAATTCGGATTTTCAGTACAAAAACTGTAAGTTTTGATTGTTTGAAAAAAGAGACGACTATTCGACTATGTTTTCAAATTTTGATCAAACGTCGAATGTATATAAAAATTTCAAAAAATGCTCACAAATTATGTGAAAAAATTGTGCATAGTTTTTGAATCCGAGCCGACAGGGCCAAGATTTCGCAAGCATGCAAAAAAAAAATCAACTTTTACAATTTTCGTTCTGAAAGCCAGGCCGACCGGGCCGGTAAGTAAATTTTCAAATCGTCCCTGCTCGGCCCGCACCGGGGACCGCACCGCAAATAGCCATCCAGCCCGTAATAAGTCAAAGACCTAGAACTCGCCGAGATCTACATTTTCGTATATTTTTCAGCTCATAAAACTCAGTTTGAAACGAGTTATGATTTTTTCAACATATATCAAAAATCCTTTAAAATCCTCCCCGTCGAAACGCCACTTGGCAGTGATCCCCCCTTTGGATTCCATAGTAAAATCCAGATTGATGTGCAATGTTGCGTGGCCATCCTCCCTCTCCTCCGATTAAAATCATTCTCTGTCAGGAAGTGAAAAAGACAAGCGTATAGTATAGAATGGTCACCAAGGCTTTTGTACTATCTATCTTTTTCCATTGGGGTTTTTGTTATGATGATTCTGATCCCTCCGCCTCCTCCTCACTTCTTCCGCTTCCTGTAAAACATTCTGTGTAGCCCTCCGTCATCATAATTACAGTTTGGTATCTAGGTACTCTAATTGTCTTTCTTTTCTTGTAAACTTCTTCTCAAATCTAGTTTTTTTTCCTCTTTGGTGTCACCTAATTGAGGTTCATTTCCGAGTGTCTCTCTCTCTCGAAACATGCCAATTACCTCTCCGCACCGCCTGTCCCGTAGAAGAGGAAGACATTGATGGCATGTGTATGACCTAACATAACAACAAGAGAAAAAATGAAATATGACTGGGTTAGGGATTGGGACGTTTTGCAACTAGGACAGTTAGAAACCGAGACGTTTGGAAACCGCAGATAACGTAAGTAACGTGAGAATGGTTTTTTAAGGTTCCCAAGTGTCCTGGTTTCAAAATTTCCTGATTCTAATGTTCTAACACGTCCCAGAGCCTTAATGCATGTAATTTTACGTTCTGACAGGTTTTAGAGAAAACTATACAACCGTTCCTCAATTTTTCCTCGGTTTCCAAGTGTCCTGGCTTAGAAACATCACGGTTTTGAATTTCCTTGGTTCTAAAACGTCCCAGAACCTTGACGTCAAAAATTTCACGTTTAGGAACCCCTCAAACCCTCGAATCTCACTTTTCTCGGGTTTCGCAAGTTTTGCTCTGGAAAACTCGCATTTTTCTGTCCCTAAGTTGGAAAATCTCAAAAATTTACTAAAAGTTACCAAAAAACTCATAAAAGTAGTTTTCGTTGACCAAAACCCTGCACTTTTATATGAAAAGCGTACTCATACGGTTTTTTCAAACGCGTCAAAGGCGCGCCAGACGTTCTAGTATTATTTTTTGTAAACTTTCTGAAAACAACCAAAATGGTCTTTTCCGTGTCCTTATTTTTGAAACGCGTCAAAGTCACCCCAGCCACATTTTCACTCTTTCCAATTTTGAAAGATTTTCTCGTTTTAGAACGCGTCAAAGGCACGCCAGACATTAAAAAATTGTATATTTTCTGAAAACCGCAAAAATGATGTTTTCGAATGATTTCACGAGTTCAAGCTGTTTTAGAACGCGTCAAAGGCACGCCAGGCGAAGTTAGACACGTGTATGTGTAGATCAAAACAAAAAAATGAGCAATCAGAATCCAATTTTCATTCTCATTTTGTCTGTCTGACGTACGTAATCCTTCCCTTGTGACAGGAGTACAACAATTTTTGTCTAACCGAATAATTCATCTATTTGAAGTAATTTCTCAATTTTTTGTTCAAAATTTTCTCTCAGGAATGTGTAGTACTTTCTCCTCTTATTACATATTTATATACATATATCGTTTCGGAAATTTAGGCTGTCGGTGGGGGGAAGGGGACACACACATAGCTTCCGTAGGGGGAAAGATAGTGACATACCTATAAACAATCTGATAAAATCCGGATTTCCAAAATTCGGAAGAGGCGAACAATACATAGTTAAGAAAGAAGGCGAGAAGAAGATAACAATCGGGAGAGACCCCCTCCTATATTCCGCGCGGACACCGTTTCCTATCCTGCGGAAAATAGGAAAATGCTTTCCATCTCCTGAGAATAATACGACGAAATTTTCTTCCATTCACATTTTCTCCCAGGGTGCTCTAATATGGGGCGCCACTCGTGATGGCCGCCCTTTTTATACCTCATTGATTCTGGATGATGCTTTCATTTTGACTCTTTTTGGTCTTCGTCAAGAACAATTTTTTGCAAAAAATTTTTGTTTTAATTGTAGATTTCAATTATTCAGAAAGTTTTAGGAAACTTTTAGTATTGAGGCATATCAGCGCGGCCGTGTAGTCCTCTTGGACAAGATTTTTAGGCTCAATTCTCATTTTCTTAATACTTCCAACATTTATACCTAAAAAAATAGTAAAAACTACTAGTGAGGAAACAAGGAATTGAGCAAAAACCTTGTCCGAGAGGACTACACGACCATTCTGGAAAAATCTTCCATCTAGGCTCATTTTAAGTCAGGAGAACGGGAATTGGGGCAGTTTTTGGATTTTCTAACCAATTTCTTCCTTTTTTCATTAATATGAACATGTAATCTTTATTATGCTTCCAAAAAAATTTTATTTGAAAAAAATGTCCTGTGCTACCTGTTCAGCCTGCACACATAATTCTCCATAAAAAAATGTTTGTAAAATTTTTTTCACCGGAAACTTTTTGGCACTGTGTCTCACTGTTTTGAGCCCTTTTTATTTTAAAAATGTATGCTAATTTTTTCTCTTATTAGACATCCTTAACCTTTTAAATCGTACAATTTCTATTTTTCTTATTCTTGAGCTACATTTTATTGTTGTGAGCAATTACTTGGTGTTTGTGGACTTCAAATTTTTGCTCAAATTTTTTCATAGCCGCAAAAAAAATAGTTTCAACGTTTTTGACCGAAATCTTTCAACATTTTTTTGTGGCTTTTCCCAAACTTGTACCCTCAACTTATCTCCCTGTTCCCTCTTTCTTAATTCATAATTCCTCAATAGACTCCGCCCCCTTTTCTTAACCGAAAACTACATATTATTCTTTATGACGTTGTTATGTGTGAGGGTGTGTCTGGTTCTGATGCTCCGTCTTTTTGTAGGAACCCCATGGGACACCGATGTCCGATGTCTTCCTTACTTTTTTACTTTTTTCAAACCAAAAAAATTCTGACCAACTGGCTACATGGACCAAAAATCGTTGTTTTGTTTTTGTTTTTGTTTTCTTGTTTTCTGTTGTAAACGTTACCAATTCCCTGTTGACATAGCTAAAATAAGGTTGCAAAAACTATTGGGCCCATGAGGGAATTGAACCCGGGACCTTTTGAACCATAGCCAGACACTTTACCACCTGAGCCACCCGTGTCACAACCGAGTGGGCGTCGCAGCCGCCATCTTATCACCACCTCGTGTTTCCACCGCCGAGCTCGCCCCTGTGGCCTAGTGGTTAAGGAGGTAGACTACCACCCAAACGGTCGGGGGTTCAATTCCAAAATCTCAGAATAGTTTTTGCTTTCTTTTTCACCCTCCCTAATAGCCATCATCATCATAATTAGGTAGGTATTTCATATGTCTGTCGATTCCTGGTTGGGGGTTGCGTGACCTCCATTTCACTACTACTCGAGAAGACAGTTGACTCTCTGTGAAGGATCGGATTTATGAATGAGAAATGGTTGGGGTGGGTAATTACATGGCCCAACGCTTAGCCTCTTCTTATGAATTTCTAATGAACGAGTTCTTCGTCTGGAGGGCACTCTGGTGTTTGATGTTGCTTGGTCAATAGGGAAACAAAAAAGATAAGACACAACGTCCTTTTTTTGTTATGAGAACACGAAAGTTTTTTTTTCGAAGCAAAAAATTTTCCTCGAAAAAAATTGCTGACGTGCGGGATTCGGGCAAATGGGAAATTGGAACAATTGAAACATTTTTGTAATTCGTGACTCAATTTTTCATAAGAAAAAGAGGGAAAATGGAATGGAATGGAATGGTTGACGTGGTGGGGCAATGTGTGACCGTGGCCTAACTTTCATGGCCTAGCGGAAGTTTGGCCGAATTTTTGGTGGCCTAACTTTTTACCGTCGTGGCCTAGGACCTCAAATTGTGACTATGCGCTTCAACCTGTGCCTAGGGTACCCCTTACGGCTTTTTCCATAAAATTTGAAATTTTTTCTTCAAAATATTTATGGCCGAATTTTAGATGACCTAACTTTTCCATAGGTCTAAAAATTTCACATGGGCTAAAGTGGCCTAACTTTCTACCGTCGTGGTCTAGGACCTCAAATTGTGACTATGCGCTTAAAACCTGTGCCTAGGGTACCCTTTAGGTTTTTTTCTGAAAATTTTGAAAATTTGTTGAAAAAATTTTTGGCCGAATTTTTGGTGACCTAACTTTTCCACATGTCCAAAAAATCCACGTGGCCTGATTTTCTCAACTCAGGAGGCCTACAAATCCGCATGTGCCTATCACCCCCGGAAAAACCGGGAGCGTTCTATAAAAAAAATGAAAGGGCCCAAAATTTTTTCGGGCGAAAAAATTTTTTTTTTCCAAAAACCAAAAGTTGGGGTTGATGTTATCTATGTATAAGTAAGCTCCATCTTTTTTGTCCTCTCCGCCGGAAAAGGAAAAAGAGACGCCAAGGAGGCTCCGCCCACTTTTCATTGGTCTCTCGCTCTCTCTCTCTAACGCCCCAAAGGCTCTCCCCGCAAGAG
Source organism: Caenorhabditis latens (assembly GCA_002259235.3). Taxonomy (NCBI): domain Eukaryota; kingdom Metazoa; phylum Nematoda; class Chromadorea; order Rhabditida; family Rhabditidae; genus Caenorhabditis; species Caenorhabditis latens. Next base: position 2,045,923 of record CM056093.1, read on the forward strand.
TTTCGTTTTCCAACAACGATGTTCGTGACGGATTCTGAATCTTCCTCTATTCCTTGCACTTCTTCTACTTCTAATCTTCCGACGTCTTCTGCAACAATGCGATTGTGTTATAATGGGGCGACGAGTCTATTAGCGGCGACTGCGTGCCCGGCGGCTTTTGTCGACTTGGATTCGATTAGAGAGGAGCCGTCGACACCGTCGAGATATTCTCTCGTCGACGAGCGTGACTCGGATTCTGTATTCTTTCGAGAATCGTGCTCATCGTCGACGTTCGGGTCACCGGTGACAGAAGACGTGCCCTCTTCCACTTCCTCACCATTCAAATTCATGGAAAGTATTCAACGGAAGCGGAAGAGTATGTTTAGAAGGAATCAGTCGAGCAGGTATGATAATCCGTGGGCTCTTTTGCTTCTGCATTTTTTCCTAATCCTATCAGGAAAATGTGTATGGCACTCACGTGGGGTGATAGAGAGGGATAATGTACTGGAAAAGTTGGGAAGTCAAAAAATGTCAAAAAAAAAAATGAAGGATATAGAGAAAAAGGGCCCAAAAAAAGCTTAGGACGATGGGATCTCAAAGGAATGTAGTGATATTTAGTACCATCGGGTGTCTGTCTGTGTGTCTGTATGTCCAAGTGTCCACTCCTACCCATTTTCTTTTCGAAACGGTTCACCAGACGAATTTGTGCATTTTTTGGAAACATTTTTTAAAGGATTTTCATCACGATTTGCGTTTTTTTTCCTAAGGGTTTTTTGGATTTCCGTCTGTCTGTCTGTCTGTGTGTCCGGATGTCCGGATTTCCATATTGAAAGTTGTCTTAAATACGCCGTGAAACGTTTGAAACACAGAAAAATTTTGACAGAAAAACTCGTTTTTCTGAAAATTTCAATCTTTGGCTATGTCCCGAATTTCGCGTTTATCTGAGAGTCAATACTTGTGTCTGTCTGTGTGTCCGTGTGTCCGGATGTCCGGATATCAAACTTTCCACTTGTCTCACGTTCGTTTATTTGAAAAAATTCAAAAATAAAAAATTTTGAAAATTTTTTTTGTTGGATTTTTTATCAACTAACTCTTTCCCTATGCATCAGCCAGTCTAGATATCCGGAATATTTTTTTCTGTCTGTCTGTGTGTCTGTCAATCCGGATGTCTTAAAGCTTACTGCAGTATTCTTCTAAGCAACCTAGTGATTCAAAAATTTGTCCAAATAAAATTTTTTTGGTAAACTTTTTTTTGTGATCTACCCGATTTTTCGGCATCCACTTTCCCACGATTTAGTACCATTGTTAGAGGAAAAGGATATCCGTTCTTTCACCATGCTCTCCCGGTTTTGCTCTTTTTGCGTCATCCCCCTTTTCCCCCCTTTTTTGTGCCATTTGATTTGATATTGAATTCAGAAAAAGGGAAAAAAGAAACAGAGTGCAAATATTGCGTGTCATCTGCAGGGGAAGATGAAATAAAAATTGAAAAAGAAAAAAGTGGGGGGAAATTAATTTCCCTATCTTCCATCGAATTGTTCGCCGCCTTAGGCGCTTCGAGAACAAAATTTCTGAGAAATGGATACACATAGTTTTTGATCTTCAAAAATTCATAGATTTCTCTGTTTGGGGGATCAGAACAACAAAAACATTTTTTATGTATTATATATATATAGGATGAACAAGAATACATAAACATCGAGGGTGAAAAAATTTCAAAAAAAAACAGTCGGACTATTTAGTAGAGTCAAAAAAAAAACTCAAATTTTCAAATTCAGACGATCAAGACGGTTTGAATAAGTATAGTCATGGTCAAGTTCTAACAATTTTTGGGTTTTAAGCCTTTTAAATGGTCAACACTCAAAAATTTCCTTTACAGGTCATGATTATACTTGTTCAAACCGCCTGGACATGCTGATTACAAATTTTTTAATTTCACATCGTTGGAATGCGTTTTGACACAGACACAACGTGTTTAAGAATTAAAGGAACCTTAGGTTTTTCCATTTTTGTGATGTTTCTTAGTAGGGTTTTGTTTTTGTTGAAAGTAACATAAATTTTCGAATTCAGATGGTCAAGACGGTTCAAACGAATATAATCATGCCCTACTTTGGACCACTTTGGGTTTTGAGCCCAAAAGGTGTCTAGCAATGGTCAAAACTCAAAAATTTCCTATATAGGTCATGATTATACTCATTCAAACCGTCTGAGCACGCTGATCACAAATTTTTAAATTTCACAGCATAAAAATGAGTTGTAACAGAGATACAACGTATTTAAGATCTGAAGGAACCCTAAATTTTCCCATTTTTGCGATGTTTCTTAGTAGAGTTTTGTTTTTGTTAAAAACAACTTAGATTTTCAAATTCAGATGGTCAAAATGGTTCAAAAGAGTATAATCATGCCGGAGTTTAAGTAACTTTCAATTTTGAGCCAAAAACGTGTCTAACAATGGTCAAAACTCAAAAAATATTGGACAGGTCAAGAATGTTCTTGTTCAAACCGTCTTGTCACGCTAAACTCAAAAATTTTGGTTTTTATGAATTTTAATCAATTTTGACATAGTCACAGTGATTTGAAGTTATTACGTCACCATCAATTTATTAATTTTTGGGACATAACAAAGTTTTTAACAGGCCGAATGTTCAAGACGTCTTGACACACTGAACCAAAAAATGTGACACTCATGTCAAATCTGACCAAATTATGAGGTCTCTAAGTTTTAAGGGATCCCGAAACGTCTAAAAATGTTTTTTGAAAGTAGTCAAGGAATCGTGAATGTAAAACTATGCGCTCTTTACTTCTTGTTGTTTCCTCAAATGTTATGCTTCCAACACCCAACCCAATCCATTTTTCAGCAGTCTCCTGAGCAACGAGAAGCGTCGAACGTGTCGAAGGCCATCGCTTCCATCGATACCACCAACAATCGATGAGATGAGTAGTAGTGTGGGACACGCGCGTAGCAGACGTCCGTCGCTTCATAACGATTGGACGAACGAGCCGCATAATGGACGTGGCGGGATGATGGGAATGATGGATGTGAGCCTTTTTTGTTGAAAAATTGAAAAACATTTCGGCCTTTAAACATTAGACCCAACAGAGTAACGGGGGATTTACGGTACCCTAAACTTTTCAATTTTTGGGAGATACCTGAAAATAAAAAATTTTTCTTTAAAAGGTCGTGTGATACGGAGTTGACACGCTGAACCAAAAAAAATTTGTTTCAAAGAATTTCAGGTCAAATATGACGGTTTTTTGAGTCTCAAAAATTTTTTGTTGGTTTTTTGAGTTTATCTCAATAATAGCAGTTTTCCTGTCAAAAATAACCTGAATTTTTGGTTTCAGACGGTCAAGACGGTTCAATTGAGTATAATCATGCCTAAGTTTAGGCAAATTTGGGTTTTGAGCCAGAAGTGTGTCTGGAAAGGGTGAAAACTCAAAAATTCTTAATGGCGGTCATGACTGTACGCATTCAAACCATCTTGACACGCCGAATCAAAAAAATTTTGGGTTTCGAAACATTGAGATCAAATTTGACCTCTATCAAATTTGACGTTTTGAGGTTTCTAAGTTCTCCATTAGTGTCCAAAAAAAATACGGGCAATTATTTTTTGAGATTGAAAAAAACTAGTGCATCCTGATAGCGTTAGCGTAGTACATAACAGCTCAGGCCGTGTTTGTCATTCTGAGAAGTTCCTAGGCCGCCTGTGAAAATTCTAGGCCACCTGTCGGGTTCTAGGCTCCCTGGGACCACCTGATCTCTCAGCGTCACCGTACTACCTGAAGGCCCTGGCCGAGTTTTTCATTCCGAGAGATTCCTAGGCCACGTTTCGTATCCTAGGCCACCTAACACCTTTAAATCTTCATCCCATTTCACACATTTCTGCCCCGCGCAGACTTTTAACCATGCCTTGTCCATTTATTTCCTCTCCCCTCCGCCGTTTCCTTATCAAGTATTCCCCTTTCCCTCCAATTTTCGTGTTCATAAATCGTCACAACCCCCAAGAGTAGCATTTTACATTCTCCTCTATGTTTTTTTATTTTTCGAGTTGAAACAGGCCATCAATTTTTTCGAGAAGATAGAGATAACTTCCAAAAAAAGTTGGAGGGGTGAACTTTGCGTTTTTTGCCGAGAGGAAATGTTTTGGGGAAGAAATTTCAAGAAAAATGAGAAAAAGACTTCTGGACAAACAGATAGACAGACAGATAGACAAGCTGATTGTAAATGATGCTATTTTTCCCTAGAAATCTGATAAAAATGAACATTTTCAAAGTCATTTTCAAAAAATAAAGCAAAAAACCGTGTTTCTGGACATCCGGACAGATGAACATTGAGACAGACAGACCTCGAAAATGCGGACATTTGGACGTTCGGTAACACAGACAGACAGACAGACAGAAAGCCAAACTATTCGAAATGAACGTTTCCTGTTTACTACCGGTTTTTTTTTGGAAATCCGGACATCTGGACAATCGGACACATAGACAGACATGGCCTAACCTTTCGACAATGTACTCGTGTCTAGAATATTACATTCCTAGTTTTGAGATGGCCTAGAAAAAACTAGGCCATTTTTAAGAAAACAAACATCATCATGCCTAGCTTCCGCTCTTTTTGTGGGGGTGTAAACGACCATACAAAAAGCGAAAGGGGTCATGATGAGGTACTTGAAAATTCGTATTCTCGAAAAGCAATCCGTTTTCTTGTTGTCCGAAATCCCTCAAAAAATTGTTCCATATATATTTTTTTTGCTGCTTCTCAAAATTCCCTTATAAGTCACCGTATCTCAAATTTCTTGTCCCTTTGTTAATTGACACTTATATAATTAGGGATTCGTATTTTGAAATGTATCACCTATTAAGACTTGGTAATTGATTGATATTATATGTTGTAGAAAGTTCTATGGTGACAGATACAAGAAAGAGAGACACAGTGAACTGTTGTAACAAAATATCGAAGGGGGAAACAAAAAGGAAAAAGCAATTATGTTGTTTCTTCTTTTTTTTCTTGTGTTGTGTCTCTAGATGATTATTTTTCTTTACTTTTTTGACTAGGTAGACAATATGATATTGGTTACGTGCTTAGTTAGGTCTGGTTCCTGTACTGAAATAAGTTCTTGAGCAGTAGATATACATAGGGTGTTTTAAATTGGGGAAGTTATACCACGAGGAACGGTGTTAAATTTTTGAAAAAAACATTCAGTCGCCTTCAAAAAATAGTGTGTTATTTGCACAAAATAGTTTTGTCACCTGCACTAGAAAGCTGGAGACGTGAGAATTCTCTATCAGATTCCAAATTTTGATAAAACCCAAAATTGACACCATATCTCGGTTCATCCGGATTCCAGAAAAATGTTGAAACCAGATTTAGAATTCCCAAGACATCAGATTTTCAGTTATATCAGTTGCTTTTCAAAGAGCATGGCTGTGAGCACCAAAAAGGTGCAATTCCGGGAAACTGGAAATGGAACCATATAACTGAAGACATGAGGATTCTGAATCTATTTTCAAAAATTTTTGAAAATGTGAAGGAAGCGAGATACAAGGGGGTCAGACTAAAAACGCTGTCTCTCGGCTTGCTGAAATTCTAGAAAAATTCTAAAAATAGATTCAGAATCCTCACGACGTCAGCTTTCTAGCATACTTGTCAATCGGTCGGAAATGTTTCGAAACGGGCCGGGCCAACTCGCTTCAAACTCAATATTATGAGCTGAAAAGTAAACTAAAATGTAGATCTCAGCGAGTTCTATATCTGTAATATACTTCGGACCGGTTGGCTTTTTTTTTGACGTGCTACGGGACGGGCTTGCTTAGGCATTTCTACGTTTTTTGCACTTCATTCCGTCCCGTGGTACCTTAACAACTAGCGATTTGGCCCGTATTAGATCACAGACATAGAACTCACTGAGATCTACATTTTCGTATATTTTTCAGCTCATAAAACTTAGTTAGAAGCAAGTTAGGGGGCTAGGCAAATATAGACACCTTGTACAGGTGAATAGCTATTTTTGAAGCCGAATGAATTTTTTCCAACAATGCTTAAAACCTGTGCTTAAAAACGTTCGTTGTCTAATTCCTGTTTTTCCTTCAATCTATGTATGTGTCCTGGCCTAGTAAACTCCTAGTCCCCCGACCGTTTTTTCCTGGAACCCTTAAAACTAGGCCACCTCCTCCCTTCCTAATTTATCTCCATGTTCTACCACCCCATGTCTATAAAGTACAATCATTACACCTACCTTTCCCCTTTTTTCCCGACGTCTTCCCTTTTCTAATTTTCAATTTCTCTTCTTCTTCTTCTCCTTATCAAATCGAATCACCACACACACTTTGACACAATTTCATTTCATTTCATTCTTCCAATTTCTCCTATTCGGTGTCTTTTTGAACTAAAAACAAAATTTGACAGCTTAAAACAGCGTATGTCATATGCCGAGTGTCAGAAAACAGTCGTCGTTCCATCGGGAACGCGTTCAGAACGAGGCGGCCAGCATTCGTATCAGATCCCATTCGGCTAAGTGTAAGGTAACACGAAATTGGGGAAAGAATCGAGTTGGTGGCCTAGAATAGTGAAAAACTTAAAATTCAAAAAAATATTCGGTTCCAAAACTTTTTCGGCCTAGAAAACTTGGATATCAAATAGCTAGAATTGAGAAGTTAGGCCACCCTGAGAAAAGTTCGGCCACGGGAAAAATTGGGAAGCGCGTTTTATGCTTTTTTAGACCATGTAGAAAGAAGGTGGCCTAGAAAACTCAGACATCGTGAAAATAGCTCGAATTGGAAAATTTAGGCCTCCCTGAAATTTCTAGACCATCAGAAAAAGTTCGGCCACGAAAAAAATGTTGAAATCGTTTTATGGTTATTTTCAGGAATTTCAATTTGAGCTATTTTCACAATATCTGTGTTTTTAGGCCACGATTCTCTGCTCCTAGGCCACCATTTTTTATTCCAGGGTTTCAAAAGCTCAAAATGAACATAAAACGCGATTTCAAAAGTTTTTAAGTGGCCGAACTTTATTTGCTTGAAATTTCTAGGCCCTCAAGAAAAAATTCGGTCACCCATTTTCAGAAAACAGCAAAAATATTGACTTAAGGTCTTTAAAATTTAAATATTTTTTATATTTTTTTATTTCAATCTCCAATTTTTTGCAGAATCGCATTCACCACATCGACATCGAACCGCAAGTCAACTATTTCATTGCGGTCTTCCAAAATTTGGACGATCGACGAGAGGATACTGTAGAGCACATTCGATTCGACAATAATCAGCGGATTTATGAAGTTTTTGAGCGTGAGTTTCTTAAATTTTCAATCTTGAAAACTTTGGGACTTCTGGAATATTTGACACATTCCAGCCTACCTCCGTTGCCGTGGTCTCGCCGTTCACGATGTCGAATTTTTCCTGGAGAAGAGCTCCACACCGATTCCCGAAAATTCTGGAGCACACTTTTTGGCGGGACAGAAAATTTACGTGAGAGGTATGTTTGATACCAAAGGTGTTCTCCTCCTCCTCCTACACATTGCTCAAATATTTTCGTTATACTTTTTTCGCCATCTAGTTTTTTTTTCCGTCGGAGAAAGCAAACATGATGTCCTTAGCGGGTAAACATGTACATAAACCGAAGGAAACTGGATTTTTTATTTTCAGCGGTTTTTTTTGGTTGTCAGATGGTAGTTTGTGCTTAAAAATGGTTTAAGTTGGGTAGGATTATGAACTTTAAGCAAAAACTAATTCTTTGAAATTTTTTTCGAAAAGAGTGTTCAAACGTCAAAGTCAATATATTAGCAAAGTTTTAATAAAAACTAGTGACATGGCCTAATTTTCCCAAAAAATGAAACCTAGGCCACATGACGGCGTGGCCTAGGATCCCAATTTTTTTTCAAACAAATTGATATAACGTTTTTTTTCAGCAAGTTCTGAAACCGAGACATTAGCAAAGTTCGAATAAAAACTAGTGACATGGCCTAACTTTCCAAGAAAAAGAAGCCTAGGCCACCTCAAGAGCTTTTAACTTCCGATGGTGTGGCCCTTAGAATCCCAACTTTTTTTTTCAAATTTTTGGCATTTTTCGATTTCATGAGGTGTTAAGACGTCTAGTCTCCAAAAATTTTTAAAATTTTTTTTGATTTTTTAAAATCTTACGACTTTGGGCGTGGCCTGGACCTCAGGACCTCATATTTTTATCAAACATTTGATTTTTTAATTTTTTTGCATAACAGACTTTTTTTTAATATGACATAAGTTAGGCAAAAAAGGAGGTCTAGGCCACCAACACGTGACCTAGGACCCCAATTTTTGCAATAGTTAATCCACGTCACTAACCCTATAATATTTATTTATAACTTATTCGAGATTGAGTCATCCCTTATATTTGACCTCCGTATCATTTTTGGTTCCAAGAACTTTTTTGAGGAGAAAATTTTCCTTCTATCCCGAATGATTCACACAAACATGCCAGCTTAAAAGTTGAAAAATAATACTAATTCCTCGTAAAAAAAACGTTTCTTGATCACTTCCCTCTCTCGTTCTCACTAATCCGCCTCTTTTACGTAATCACAACTAGTATAGGATCAAAAACAACGAGAAATAAAATAAAAAACAAAATATTATTTATCTATTATACATCGAGCAGTGTGTGTGCGTTCATTATCAGCTTCTTCTTCTTCTTCTTCTCACTTTTTTCTTTTATCACATGTTTTTTTTCTAATCTCAGTGTACTAGTGGAGCATTGTAGTGCCCTTTTTCAATTTTTTTGCGAAAAACGGTGGACGAGGAAGTTTTCTAGGCCATAAGATTTACTTTTTTTAATTGGTGACCTAACTCTTCAAATCTGCTCAAACCTTGGCTTAGGCTTAGCTAAACTTAATGGATGAGGTTTTGCGTGGCCTAGTTTTTAAGCTTTGGGTTTCTAGGCCACGTGCACAACCTAGAATTAGTGTTGGCTTAAAACTTCCCTATTATCATAGAGATGGACTAAATTTTCAAATTTTTGAGTCTCCAGACCCCTCCAAATTTTTCAACCGATTAATCACCACCTCAAATCCAATCCCCCGCGGGTACAAATACGAATTTTGTATTTTTGTTGGTCATTCTCATTCTGTTATTGTGCCGCCTCCTCACCACAGACACCATACAAAAAATTGGATTCTGGTTTGTTTAGACAAAAAAGAACACGCAGATTTTTCTGACGTGTCCCCCATTTCTAGAAGAAAGATACTAAGACATCTGAAAACATGAAAAACGTGGGGTGGCCGAACCTTTTTTAGGCTTGAGCTTGAAAGGTACCTCTGAAGTTTTAGGCTTAGGCTTAACGGGTACGTTAAGTTTGACCGGCATCTTAGGCTTAGGCTTAACCGATATCATAGAATTTTTAGGCTTAGGTCTAATAGCTACATCAGAGGGCCAGGCTGTGGATAGCCCCGGGACACCATATTTGGAATTATGACATTTTCTCATGTGTAATTTATGAAGCATCAAAAATATGGTCAAAACCGTCTCAGTGATTTTCCTGAGTATTTGACCCCGCCCACAAATTATTCATTTTTACAGAATTTTAAAGGCTTAAGCTTAACGAGCACCTCGGAAGCCTTTAGGTTTAGACCTGACCAGTATCTTAGGCTTAGGCTTAACCGGTACTTTAGAAACCTTAGGCTTAGGCTTAACTGCTATCTTAGAATCCAAATGTCCTAACTTTTTTGTGATCATCTCCATTTCTACGTTTTCCCACACAGACAACACAAACGGCAGTAGCATCATAACAAATAATAATTATATAATTTATTTGTTTCCTTCCGCCCACGAACTGGAAGATTTGTTCCGAATAGAGGAACGGATTGGATTCGGCGGGGGGAAATTGGAAATACTATAACTGGTGGGAGGACAGACGGGAATGTGGCATTCCGTGAGAAGAAATTGGTGGCAGCTAGATGGATTTGGATGGTTTTGACAGTTCTATAAATCCGACGTAGTACTTTGTGTGTCCGGATGTCCATTTCTGTTTGTCTTTGTTTTTATTTTCAAAATTGAAATGCCTTTCTGAGTATCTAAATGTCCAGCTGTTCAGATTCTGGTTTTAAGTTTCGAAATTCGTGTGATTTTTGTGTCTATCTGTGTGTCTGGATGAGTTTTCGCTTTCTAGATTCTAGATTTTGAACTCAGGATGTCCGAATGTCCACCGACTGCATTCTTGGTCTTACAGCTCTCTGTCTTTCCAGATATCCTTATGAAAATAAACGTGCCAAAACCAACTTTCTAAAAAAGATTGTCCGATTTAGCGGTGTCCGCAGTTTGGAAAGCGTGAGAAAAAACCTGAAAAATATTTTTAGCTATACATACCAGTATGATATTGACTTGAGGCACAAGTTTTTTTAACAGTTTTTTTTTTTCAGATTCCGATATTTCTGAAAATCGCTCTAAACGCTTTGGTGGAAGAGTTTTTCCAAATGATGGTGTAGTCCTCTCGGACAAGATTTTTGGCTTAATTCTCAGTTTCATTGTGTTTTTCAACAAGTTTTTGTGTTTTTTGTCTTTTTTTCGATAGAAATTTTGGAAATAATGAGGAATTGAGCGAAAATCTTGTCCGAGAGGACTACACGGCCACCTGGAACATATTTTTCCACCAAAACTTCAGGAGAACGGGAATCGGGTCAATACCAAATGTTTTCTAGAATGTTCAAAAGTATCGGAATCTGCAAATACCAAACGCCTCAAAATCAAATTTTTGGTATCTTTTTTGGCATCGGCTCTAAACTCCCTCCAAAAATTTCTGTTCCTCATCCGCCTCGTTTCATCTGCTCTGCCATTCCATTCCATTCCTACCACCGATCAGCTTAAAAACACACACACACACACTCATCTGATTAATCCAAAAAGGAAAAGCATCAAGACGTCCCTCCAAAAAAAAAAAACTCCGCCCTTAGTCTTCTCCTTTTTCTTTTTTCTCTGTGCTCTCGGAGCACAGCCGAAAGAGACATTAAAGCAAAGCGTCTCTGCTTTTCAATCCATCCATCTATTCGCTACTGACTAACGGAGACGGTCATGAATTTATTCATGGGATACTTTTATCTCGAGTCTTGAGGCACTTTTCTTGTTTCGCCAAATGCATCACTTGGAGCCACGTGGCGGCAGCAACGAGATGGATAGAGCGAGAGCTAGTAAGTTTTTGTTTTGGAGGGATTCTGAATCCTCCGACGTCTTCACGTCATCTAGATTTTGATTCTAAAATTAGAAAATTCTGAATCCAAATCCAGAATCTCGATCATTCTAAATTTGTCACTTTGTCACTCTCCTTATGACGATTTTGGCTCTAATCTCACGCCCTAGAGACAATTTTTTTTTTGGCCCTTTTTGTACTTCTTATGTCATAAATGTGTGCTTGTGGTGTGTACTTCTGACTTTACACATCTTCATTCGTAGAATTCTGTTTTTCAATTTGAAAAATTCTCATTTTTGAATTCATTTTTGCTTTCGGAGAGCCGTGTGACCTAGTAGCGACAAGAGGTGTGGGAATTTGCTTTTAAAAAGTGGATATCTTATGATAAATATGGTTTTTGAACTTAGAATCGATTCGCGGACTAGTTTTCTTTATTTTGGGTTTCTAGGCCACCGACTTTTGGAGGTCCAGGAGGGATTAACGAAAGCTCACAAGAAATTATGTTTTTCGGAGTTTGAATGACTTTTAAGGTTTAAAATTTAGCGGGGGACTAGTTTTTCAGGGTTATGAGGTTCCAGGCCACCAGTTTAACTCAAAAACGACTTAAGAAGCTCAACATTTTCCAAAAAAAAACGATTAAAGTCGTATTTTTGAAAATTTTTGCGCTTAACAAGCTTAAATTAAAAAAAAAAACTAAAAAGACTAGTTTTTCAAGAATTTGGGATTTCAGGGCCCCAGCGCTTAACCTTAGAGGATTGGTAGGCTCAAATTTAGAGTTGAAAAAAGAAAACAATTTTAAAAAACCGTCGATTCTGGGTCATGATTTTGTTTAAGAGTTTTCAATGTTTGAAAACTCAACATTTTCCAAAAAAACATCCAATGGACTAACTTCCCAAATTCCCGATTCCTGGGCCACAGGCTTTTCCTCTACAGTGTGAATATTCTCTTACTTTGCCAAATGGACTATTTTTCCTAATTCCCGATTCCTAGGCCACAGGTTTTTCCTACACAATCCGGTTTTACTCTAACATAGCTTGAAGGACTAGTTTTCTTTTTTTTTTGGGTTCCTAGGCCATTAGCTTGTTTCAGAATTTCCAAAGTTTGAAAGACTTAGGCGTATCTTTAGCTATGGCTCGGCTGGCTCTGGGATTTTCAAAAATTCAGACTCCCCCCCCCATCTTTGTCATGTTCCTGATCTCCCAATCCAAAAAACAAGTATTTTTTGTTCTTAATTTTCTCAACCTAATCCCCCCACCGAGTCTAGCCATCCCCTCTCACAAAAAGTCCACATGCACCCCATCACCTATTCCAGTGTTCCATTTCTCCCTAAAAACCGATTGGATTCTCTTCTTGTTCTTCTCTCCCTTTTCCTAATCTCATTTCCCTCATTTTAGAGAGTAAAATTGGGGTGTGCTGCACAAGCAGAACTCGGGTTCGTTAGAAAACGAAATAGGAAAAGTTTCAAAGTTTAGAAGAATCTCTTTTTTGTTTGTTTTGTGGTTTTGTTAGAGGGTTTCTAGGCCATGTATTTGGGGGTTCTAGGCCACCAGTTTTATGTGTTAAAAACTTTGTAAAAAGTGATGGTGGCCTAGATTTTTGGGATTTGAAGCCTAAGCCTAAGGTCTTTACCTTATAGTCTGAGGTCTGAAATTCTGACACAACCTTGGCACCCAATATATGTTTTATTTCGGAGACTAGTTTTCTCCTCTTCCAAATTTCTAAGCCGCCAGATCAATCCACTTTTTGATGAACTAGTTTTTCATGGTTTTGGTTTTCAGGTCACCATTTTGAAACTGACTTTACCACACCCTCAGTCTCAGAATTGTCTCAAAATTGATTTCTGAGTTCATTTTTTGTTTTAGGAGCCTTGATTTAGTACCAGGGTGTGGGAAAATGTTATAAAATGGATGTCTTGTGATAAATGAGGTTTTTGAACATAAATTTTCAACTTAAAACTGATTGGCGGACTAGTTTTCTATATATTGGGTTTCAAGGTCACCAATTTTTTAATGGGTCATGCATTAACGCAGCTCACAAGATTTTTTTGTGATTTGAATATCATCGATGACCTAACTTTTGCGGAGGACTAGTTTGTCAAGGTTAAGGGGTTCTAGGTCACCAGTTTTACCTGAAATCGACTTTAAAAAGCTCAAAATTTTCAAAAAAAAAGCATTGAAATCATATATTTCAAAATTTTGGCACTTAACAAGCTCAAAGTTTTCCAAAAAACCTCAAAGGAACCTTTTTTTGAAAATTTGGAATTTCAGACCACCAGCTTATCCTAGGTAGGCTTAGAAAGCTCAAAATTAAAAAAAAAAAAAACGAAACCGTCAAATCCTAAATTTCAAGTTTTGTCAGTTTTGATAAAACCTAAAGTCATGATCATAGCATGGACTAGTTTTTTCAGTTCTAAGATTCTAGGCCGCCAATTTTTGTCTGGACTGTCTTAGGGCTCAACGCTTCGTGTGCTTTTCCAAAATGTTCTGTTCTAAAATTCCAAAAAACTTGGTCTAAAATTTTCAAAAACGGATATCTTGTGATAAATAAGGTTTTTGAACATAAATTTTCTGGTTAGAACTGATTGGCGGACTAGTTTCTAAGGTTTTCGGGTTCTAGGCCAGCGGTTTAACCTAAAAACCACTGTGAAAAGTTCAAAAGGACTAGTTTTTTAAAAGTTGGAATTTCAAGCCACCAGCTTATCCTAAAATGCTCAAGAGGCTCAAAAAAAAGTCAAAATTTTCCTAAATTTCACTATTTGAAAAGCCCTTGAAAGCAGGATCATAGCAAGGACTAGTTTTTGCAGTGTGAGGATTCTAGGCCACCAATTTTTAGAGGAGATTGCCTTAGGGCTCTTACAGGTTAGGTGCATGGTGTGAGTCAAAATCCTGTGTTTTCCGAAAATGTTCTGTTTTAAAATTCCAAAAAACTTGGTCTGTGATAGTAGATACTTTTTTCCGGTCTTCTCCTTCTTTTCTCTTCTCTCTGACGTCGTCGTCGCCGTCGAAATGAGCCGTAGTAGACCTTCTGCTCCGCCAACAAACTTCTCCTCTTCCTCTTCTTCTCCTTTTTCTCCATCTCCTCGTAAAAAACTTTTTTTGAGTCATCGAAAACGGATATCTTCTTTTCCAGGGGACCGCCAGGGGTCCGCCTGGAAAAAAAACATTAATTGAGTATTTCTCGTCTCCAAATCTGTCCATGATGATACAAATAGTTGGTGACACGTCTTGAGACATGTCACTGACTTCTAGCAGGGCCTTAGTCGACCCCATACTAAATAGAGTGCATACTAGTTTGGGTGATCAGTGTGGTTAGCTGAGCAGAAGTGAAGAATTTGTTAGTTTTTGAGTTTTATCTCTTTTTTCAAGTTTTTTGCCAAACTTTTAACTTTTTAAATAATCTGCGAATTTGTACTGAAACTTGAAAACTAATTTCTTCAGTTTGTCCGTTTGTCCGGAAATCCGGATGTCCCCATTTGTGAAAGATTTTGAGCTGAAAATTATCATTTTAGACTATTTTTTTGGCTTGAGATAGTCTTAATTCTTAAATCGTACTGATAGCTTTTAAAAATAAAAAAATTTCGAAAATTCTTCCTTTTTTTCGGATTCTGTCGGTCTGTTTGTCCAAAAATCCGAAAAAAGTTCAACCGATGCACCATTATGGTGCATCGGCCGGTTTTTTCGATTTTTGAGATTTCCTTGTCCGGATGTCCGGATGTCCACAAAACTATAATTTCTTCCAAATGCACCATGTCGTCAGTATGGTGCATCGGTACAGATGTCTGTGTGTCCGGATGTCCAAATATCAAAAATTGCAATTTTTCAAATTTCAAAATTCCGCAGAAAACGTTTTCTTTTTTCCTCAAAATCGCCAATTCTGAGACTCAAGTTTTCCACTTTTTTTTTAAATGTCTGTCTGTCTGTGCATCCAGATGTCCGGATGTCCACAAAATAGTATTTTCGCCTTTCAATGCACCATGTCGTCAATATGGTGCATCGGTACAGATTATTGTGTCTGTCTGTGCATCCGTATGCCCAGATGTCCACTAAATGGTATTTTCTCTTTTTTGCAACAAGTCAGATGTCTGTATGTCTGTGTGTCCCGATCTCCACTGTGTTTTTCCCCAGAGATCCCTGTCAAAAAACAGAACAAATCCGATTAAAAATTTTCCGTGGTCCCCTAAATAAAATTGTCTGGAATTGTAATTTTTCCTTGTTTTCTGGTCTGGGCGGACTAGAAAAAAGTGGAAAAGACAGGGACTAGCTTTTTCTCGGCCACCATACTTATTGTCACCTGCTATAATCATTTTTTTCAAAAAAACTTTTTTTTTCTTTTTTTTGCCTGGCCCTAAAACCAATTTACCCCTCGGCGTCTTGGGTGTTCTGTCCCTTCCTGTCTCTGCCTATTCCTATCCATCACTCATATTCACCTTTTATTGGTACCGCCCATCTTTTTTTTTGAAAAACTATTTTTCCCCATTGTGCATAAAGGTGGGTGGTGGCGGTGCAAAACGAGGTCATATTACGGAAAGAGAGCTTGCAAGCGAGACGAGAAGTTTCAGAATTTCCTTAGTTATTCTAGAATTTTCGATGGAAGTTGCTCTGCGTTTAAACTTTTTTTTTTGGAATATGGAATATGTACTGGCTTGAGGAATCCGAGTACGTGCGTCATTTTGAAGAAAAAACTTTTGGGATTTTCGAGATGACCTAGCTTCCCTTTTTTGATTTTCTAGGCCACCACAGTTAAAAATATTCTAGGCCTTCAGAATTCGGCCATCAAAAACTGAAAATTTGGATTTTTCCTGAAGGGTGTGGTGGAGGACGCCTAGAATCCCAAATTATAATACTTTGAAGATTTTTTGTGTGTCTGTGTGTCCGGATGTCCGTTTTTTTGATTTTTCAATTTTTAAAAAATTTTGGAAAAAAAATGTCGAAAAACTTTTTGAAACTTTTTTCCCTCCCATTAAAGCTTTTCGAATGCAGGCCTAAAATCCCAAATTTTCAAAATCTGAATGTGTGTCTGTGTGTCCAGATGTCGCAGTTTTTGATTCTTGTAAACTGTTATGTAGCTCTGCTTTCTCCTTTTCCAATATAAAAATTCCGAACCAAAAAAGATTTTTTTATTAAAAAACATACATTTTTCTCGTGGCTTTCAAAAAACCTTCAACTTTTCAATTTCGTTGATATTTTCTTATTTTCTTGTGTTCCACTTTTCACTTATCTATCTGTCTGTACATCCGGGTGTCCGGATGTCCACAGACTCAGAAACTTTAACGATGCACCATAACATGGTGCATCTGCACTGACATTTTGAAAATTGTCTGTCTGTCTGTCTGTCTGTCGGTCCAGATGTCCGGTTGTTATTTTTTGACAATTTTCAGCAGGACGGAGGTTTCTAGGCCACCACTCTTAAAATTTTTTTCTCCAAAAAAAATTCTTGTGGTGACGTAAAAGGGCAAGCCTTTTTCCAAAAAAAAGTTCGAGTTCTTCCATTCCCCAAGGCTCTTCTCCTTGACACAGAAAAAACCTTATTTATTTATTTTGCCCTCCCAGTCCCCCCCCTAGTCATCTGAAAAAAAAAATAAAAAGAAGATAGGAGGGGGGATTCTCAATTTATGTGCTGTGCTGTGCTATGCCCTTTGTGTTTAGGCCACGCCCACTTTTTCCAGTCGTTCTTTTTTTCAAATCAAGTGGATATTGTCTCTCCCGCTCTACCCTTTAAGCCGATTATCCTTTCTTTCCTATTTCCAATTTCCATTTTTTCTTATTTTCTGACTGTGACTGGTCTAGGGTCTCGTCGAGTCCTGAGCATCGAGACCCGACGAGATATGCATATGCTTCTTTATTTAAACTTTTGGGTCTCCAAAAAAAATATTTTAAGAACATATTTAGTACCACCTGATAGCCCAGAAAATGCTGATTCTTATGCAAAAAAAATTGGGTTCCTAGGCCATCATATTGGTGAGTTATACCGTGTCAAAGTTTCGACCGCGACGCGACCGGCGGCGGTCAAAACTTTGAATCTTCATAACTTGGCGGAAATAAGTCGTAGAGCTCTGAAATTTTGACAAGATTATGATCAAGACATTCTGTGTTTAATTATGTAAAAATTTTACCGTAGAAGCCGTGACGCGACACGCGACGCAAGGTCGAAATTTGAGGAACGCTATCTCAAACTGTAGTAGACGTAAGAGTCTGAAATTTTGGGGGAACCCTGGGCATTTTATGCGGGATTAAAGTTTTTAGAATTTCGGCAAAAATAATTTTCTTCGGTCTAACCTTCAAACTTTGTGTCGAGAAGTAAGACTTGCATGCGGACGCATAGACACCCTATAATTATTTTCGAAAAGGTCGGGGGCGCCTCGTTTCAAGATGATTACAGCCCCAACGCCTCTCCCCCCCTTTTCATTTTCATTTTATTCCAATTCAAACTTTTTTAATTCGAAATTTCCAGGACGCGGGAATATGAAAGTGGTCAGACACACACGGGCGGCACACAGTATGGACGAGAGTAACGATCGAGCGACACGCAAGATGAGCGCCGAGGCTGTCTCCAGGAAATCTTCGTTTGTGAATAGTCGAATTGTGAGTTTTTTTTTGGGATTTTTGAAAATTTTAAATAAATAAAAAATTTTTCGTCATTTTCAAAAAACTGTTGTCTTCAAAACATAGCTAGGAACAGCTGGACAGACTTATAAACAGCGAGGCATCCGGATATCCGGACACACAGACACACAGACAGACAGACATATAATTTTTTGAAACTCTTCTCGGAAGTACCTCGGAACTGTACCTTTACAGTTTCTTTTCGTAAAAATTTGGACGTTTTGGACATCCGGACAAACAGACGGACAGACAGACAGAGAAATATACATTTTTCGACAAAACCGTGTGTAGACATCCGGACATCTGGACACAAAAACAGACTAAAACTTTGAAAAATTGATAGTTTCGGACAAACCGACACACAGACAGACGTTGGGAAGTTTCAAGGAAAACGCAAGAAAATTAGTTTTGGACATCCGGAAACACGGACACAACGACAGACCGAAAAACAAAACAAAAATTCCTTTCAAAATGTCTTAAGTGGATATCCAGACATTTAGACACACGAACAGACATTTCGAAATTTTCATCTGCATCTGGACAAACAGACACACAGACAGACATCCCAAATTTTAGAAATCGTGACAAAATGATAACTTTGACCACATGGATGTCTGTACACACAAACAGACATACCATAATTAAAATATTTTGGACATCCGGACACACAGACACACTTACGAACGTCATTGACTCTAAAAAACGAAACCTTTCAATGGCAAAAAGTGTGTGAAGTCCCACACACACTCAATTAGTCGTCTATTTTTATCATTTTCTGCATTCCAATATATTCTATTTTCACTATTTTGCAGCTAAACCGCGGCTCTCGTAATCATCCGACATTGAATGGAAGCGATGACGCCGAGTGCCGAAGCAATGATAGTTCGTTGAGGTAAGCGGATTAGGAGGGGAATTCCACTTTGAGCTGAAGACGTGGGGATTCTGAATCTGTCTTCGAAATTTTATAAAGTTTGAGGTGAACCGAGATACAAGGGTTTTAGTTTTGACCATACTTGTCAACGGGCCGAAACGGGCCGACACGGGCCGGCTCGTAACTCGAGTCAAAATGAATATTATGAGCTGAAAAATATACCAAAATGTGGGTCTCGACGAGTTCTATGTCCGTGACCTACTACGGGCCGGGTGACTATTCGTTAATGTGCCGCGGGGCTGGGCTAGAATGGCTTTTTTGGCCATTTTCGCGTTTTTTGAAACTTTTTCCCGGCCCGCGGCACATTAACGAATAGCCATCCGGCCCGTAGTAGGTCACGGACATAGAACTCGTCGGGACCCACATTTTGGTATGTTTTTCAGCTCATAATATTCATTTTGACGCGAGTTACGAGCCGGCCCGTGTCGGCCCGTTTCGGCCCGTTGACAAGTATGGTTTTGACAATTAAATTTTTTTTTGAAAATTTTTGAAAATTTTCCAATCAGTACATCTCGGCCAGTTTTGACGTTAGATAGTTTTTGAAAACAGATTCAGAATCCTCACAACGTCAGCTTTTTGAATGTAGCAATTTTTTCAAATCAAAAATCAAGACAACAGCATAACGTACTCGCCTGGCTCAAAAAAATTAACAATTTTTCAATTTTTCTCAGATTTCAAATTGTGCAACGTTGTTCTTACTGTACTGTGCATAGCAAATGTACATTCATTGTGTAGATCAAACCTAGGCTTTCATTTTTGTAGTTAACCACTTTTTGGTACAGACAGTCCCTAAGAAGATATAGCGCTGCTAAGGGGCATAGCCCGGAGGCCGTGAGATCACCTGTAGAAAGGGCGGCTACTTTGACATCTTATATTTCCTTAAGGACTTCTTGTACCAAAAATTTGTCAACTACAAAAATAATTGTCTAGTTGTGATCTACACAATGAATATAAGAATTTCTAGTATCAAACAATCAGGAACATCCTAACAAGGTCTCATTCAAAATGTTCGAATTTTTTTTCACAAACTGTTCAATTTGTCTCAAAAAACGAAGTCTAAAGTTTACATGACCACCAATTATCAGCTTATCTCTTCTATTCTCTTTCCCACCATTCCCCCTCCAATTCCCACAAGAAAATTTACCCTAAACTAGTATAACTCCACACACGTGACGCCGCGACGCGCCTTCTCTTTTCTTTCCCCAAACCACAAAAATGCGAGACGACGGAGCCCTACAATTTCTGTTCTTCTGATTACCTATTGAGTCACGTAGACATACCACCACATATTAATGGGAGAGGGGGGATACCACACGCAAAAACAAAAACGAATATTTTTCGTTGGTTTTCGTCAATATGACTATCCTGTTACTCGTTGTTAGGCAAGACACAAAATTCTGATATTTTTTGACATGTTCAGGTGAGTAGGGCCTCAGACAAGCAATAGACTGAGCCTAGGCCTTTTTCAGTGGCGGAGCCTAAGGCAAGCCTTGAAATTGCATAAACCAGACCTTACCAAGTCTTAAAATAGGCTAAGTCATGCCAATGGACTTTTTAAGACTTGCCAGATCTAGCAAATTTTAGCCAAACTTTCACATAATCTGAGTAAACCTGAGCCAAACCTCAAAGATACAGTACCGGACAAAAAGGTATCAACTTTTGCCGTTTTCAGTTGAAAACGCCCAACTTTGAGAGTGTGTCATGGTAACACTGATTGTACTATCAAGTAGATTAGTAATGAATTATACAGAACAAAGGTAGAGCTCCATTTTTATAGTTGACCACTTTTTTGTACGGACACTTCCTGGAGAGTTATGGTAACTCAAAGAAGACAGCTCAAAAATCGCACTGAAATTTGTCGATTTGAGGGAGAAATTACTTTGTCGATATGTAACTTGCTAGGAATTGTCCGTACAAAAAAGTTGTCAACTACAAAAATAGAGTTCTACTCTTATTCTGTATGATTCTGTAAAACATTATTTTGTGGGATAGGTAGTTTTACTATAACACGCTCTCAAAGTTAGACATTTTCAACTGAAAACAGCCAAAGTTGATAACCTTTTGGGCGGTACTGTAGGCCTTCACCCTATGAAGCGTTTCTGCCAAACCTCAAAATTACTTACTATGAATCTTAGTCAAGCCTTAAACAAGCCTTAGCCGAACCTCAGCATATTCTGAAAACCTCAAATCGGGATCCGTTCACTAGTAAGACCTTAGCCGAGACTACGCCTATCCTTCACCACGCCTAAAACTTCTCAATTTCCAGCGTCCGCGACGGTTACCAATACGACGAGCCATCTTGCTCGGAGCCGACAGACGACGGAGGCACCCGTCGTGCCCGCTCAGTCACCTCCTCCCGAATCTCCCTCTTCTTCGGAAAAGACAAAAACGAAATGTTGCGAATTCTTAATCAACGAAAAGAGGAGACCGATATGGACAGATCGCAAGTCTACAAGTTCGAAAAAGATTGGCGGGAAATTGTGAAGGATCATCAGAACTTGTCGGAGAAGAGTATTAAACAACAGGAGGCGATTTGGGAGATTGTGGCGACGGAGCACAGATACATCAAGTTGCTTCGCTATTTGTACGATCTCTCTTCTTATATTACGAGTCTGCAGGGACACGGGTTTTTGAAGTGAGTTTGGGGCTCTTGAATTGTGTCAGAATGAGCCTTTTGTCAATTCCAGAGACGTCGAAAATCGACTGTTATTCTTCGCGCAACTGTACAACGTCCACACGGATAAAGTGTGGGGTCCATCAATTGAACCGCTGCTTTGTCACTCTCGGGACACCGGCAAACCGCTGGACGTGAATTTTTTGAAATTTGGGTTCGATAACATCGAGGAGTGGTCGAAATACTATAACAACTTTTTTTTGGAGCACAACAGCTCGTTGAAGCATATTCAGAAGCGGTTGAAAGATAGCGAACAGTTTAGGGATTTTGTTGCGGTAAGTTGTGGGGAGGGAAGACATCTGGACACACAGATAGATCTGATTTTCAGTGGGCCGAATCTCAGGAGAATCTTGACCGGCAGAAACTTATTGACACGTTTTCTCAGCCGATGCAACGTCTCACCAGATACAAATTGCTTCTTTCGGTAAGTAGGGTCTTCTGAAATAGACTAATTTTCCCATTTAGGCCGTGCTCAAAGTGACAGTCGACGAAAGGGACCGTGAAATGCTAGAGAAACTTGTGAGCTCCGCAGGCAACGCGACGCGCCAACAAGACTATGAAATGGACAACAACAACCAGCGTTTGCGGCTAGAAGACATCATGCGAACCATCGACGGTCCCGATTATGTGGATTCAGATGAAGTGGAGAAGTTGTTCAGAGTTGGTGCTCCCTTGAATGTTGTCAATTGGATGCCAAACCTTCCTCATCGATATCCATCCTACCGTCGGGTCTTTCATAGAGGAGATCTCAGAATGCAGGAGGGAAAGAAGGGGTCGAAGATCGATGTGCATTGTATCCTGTTCACGGATATGTTCCTGATATGCAGGAGGGTTCAGGCAAAAAAGGATAGACTTAAAATCCTGAAACCGCCGGTACATATTGAGAAGTTGGTGTGCCATTACTTCCCAGACAACACCGGATTCCACTTTCTAATCCTCACCGACTTCCACTCCCCTGCTGCATTATACTCATTCCACACTTCTAATCTAGAAGATACATCGAGATGGCTCGACCGACTGACATTTAGTCAGAAGGAGTACGCTCGGATGAAACAAGATCTGTGGTTAAGCAACAAGGAATTCGGATCGCCGACAGCAATGACTAAAGAGGATGAGTATGGACAGGCGTTATTTGACGAGCAGATTGACTACTATAACCCGGTAATTTTGCCGCCAGGATATGGTTTTCAATCGCATATGCCGTCAATCCATCGGAAAGCGAGTAGCATGGACTCACAGGCAGTGGCTGCTGCGTCATATGCTCATTTGAATTGTAAGTTATGATTTTGTTGAAGGGAAATGCGCCCTAGTGGAATTCAAGCTTGCTGAGTAGAGTCTGACCCACAGTGTCATTTAAGCGGCGTAAACCTGACTCGGTAAGCCTAAGCCTAATATTCTTGAAAATGTTGTGGTTACTGGACCCCTTAGGACCTTTTTTAAAACAACTGTAAAACCTTGCGATTGCTTGGCCGCACAAATTTTGGAAAACGCTTTCGTTAAGCCTAAGCCTAAAAGAGACCAAATTTCAAAGCTTTTTTTTTTGCACAGGTAAGCCTAAGCCGAAGATTCTTAAACGTTTTGTGGTTACCGGACCCAAAATGCCTTAAAACAAGTTTTTATTAAGCCTAAGCCTAAAGCTGGAATTTACCTTTTAGCTCACTCAGGCCTAAGCCGAAAAATTTTTGCGTAGCCTAAGAGGTTTGCCTTAAGCCTAAGCCCTAAGTATAAGAATCTTGTGAATTTTGTGGTTGCCGGAACCATAAGACCTTAAAACAAGTTTTTCTTAAGCTTAAGCCTAAAGCTCACTCAGGCCTTAGCCTAAGACTTCTTGCTTAACATAACTGGTAGAGGTTTTCCTTAAGCATAAGCCCTTAGACACTGAGCGCTGAACGTGTATCCCAATTTTCCAGACCTCCACCGCAGCTCAGCCGTCTCCTCCACCGAACAACTCGACCGTCACCACCACCACAACGGAATGGACAAGTGCACTCCACCACGTCATAAGCTCAGCGTCGCCAGCTGTCACGCGAATCCCCTATCTTCCAGCAAGAGCTCCGTAGACCTCTACGTAGCTCATGGCGCCGAGAACGGGGATATCGAAAGACCGCGTAGTAGATCCAATTCTTCGGGTCCTGATATCGAGGGAATCAAGCAGAGGTCAAGGAGCTCCTCACCTGCTCCAAAGGAGACCGGGACTCCGGCGGAAATCGATTCTCCGCAGACGACGACTCCGTGTAGGGACTCCCCGACACTTCTTATCACATCGGATGACTGTGTGGAGCCGTGTCAATCGGGAAGACGATTTGAGAAGAGATACCACACGGCCGATGGGATCGATGTACTGAAGCCGAAGGGGTCTATGCTGTCTGGAGCCATTTTGAAAAGATTCTCCTGGAACGTCGGCTCGGCGGTGACTGGAAGTAGTAGGAAGAGACTGGAGAACTCTAGACGCATTTCGACAACTACGGGCGGCACTCAGGGAAGTATGGACTCGTTTAGTAGCTCAACTAGTGGAATATCGACGGCTTCATCGAATAATAATAATGATCCGACGATGGAGGCCTTAGCGGTGAGTGATCCTGTTTTCATAGATTGTTGTATTTTGTATCAATGGATAGAAAATTTTTAGACGCTCATTTTTGTAGTTGACCGCTTTTTTGTACGGGCGGACCCTAGAGAGTTATAGCGCAGTAAAGAAGGAGACCCTCTAGATCCACCCACAGTGAGGGCTCCGTAACTCCCCAGGGACCGTCCCTACAAAAAAGTTATCAACTACAAAAATGGAGAAGTAGGCTCCAGCTACACAACAAATACAAATTCAAACAGTTTTGACCGAACCATGGTTCCAGGACGGGATATCAAATTTTTACTTTTTTCGAAATTTTTTTTTTGAAATTTTAGTGAAATTTTGACATGATGTAAAACCGTCCATTTCTGCGAAAACCTTAATATTTTTATATCACTGTGTAGATCAAACCCAGATCTCGGTTTTTGTAGTTGACCACTTTTTTCTAGGGGCGGTCCCTGGGCGGGCGGAACCACATGACATCTTGAGGCTCTTGAGGGGTAGCCAACTTCAGAGCGCTATAACTCCGTAGGGACCGCCCGTACAAAAAAGTGGTCAACTACACAAATGGAGGTCTAAATTTGATCTACACGACGGTATAAAAATTTTGACAATGAGACTAAATCGGACACCGTTACAGGACATCAAAAACTCACCTTTTTTGCAAAAAAACAAAAAAACTGAAAATTTTTTGAAAACATTTTTAGATGTTTTCCACCCAGCTTTTCATGGATTTTTATCAATATTATTTATTTTCCAGATCAAACTCTCGCACATTTCAACAATCTCTATCAACGACTCCCCAACCGCCGAACCTCAATCCACCCTCAGCATCCATCTGGAAGGCCCCCCGCCAGTAGTCCATGAGGTATGTCTATCTGTCTGTGTGTCCGGATGTCCAACCAAAATATCCAATTTTCAGAAAGACGAGGATCAACAATCCATCGAGGTTACTGTACCACCGCCACCAGAGCTGCCGCCACCGAGCAAGACACCGTCGCCCAACTTGCCCAGTCACAAATCTGAGAAAGGCAACGCAAAGTGCCAGGATTTTATGAAATTCATTTTGGATAATAATTTAGAGACATCGTGAGTTTATAAGATTCAAAAATTCATATTTAAAAAATTTTCGGTTTTTCGAAAATCTCACATTTTGAGATTATTTGAGATCCCGTCACGGTCTCAAATTCAGTTCTAGACAATCAAATTTATATTTTTTGTGTAGATCAAATCTAGATCTCTATTTTTGTAGTTGATCACTTTTTTGTACGGGCGGTCCCTCGGGAGATATAGCCTAGAAAAGATGGAAAGCGCCTCCTCTCCCAGTGAAAACAGCCGAGAAGTAGGCGTCTTGTAAGCATCGTATCTCACTAGGGACCGCCTGTACGAAAAAGTTGTCAACTACAAAAATGTACATCTAGATTTGATCTACACATTGAATATAAATTTGAATTAATTGGTCAATTAGCGAAGCTGTGACGAGCTCTCAAATATAGTCAATTTTCAAAATTTTTCAAAAAATAATTTTTTCAGAGACGTCTAAAACTTCACTCACCAACTTCACTTCCTCAACATCAGTTATTTTTTATGTATATACCAGTCCCCGCCCCCTTCTAGGCAACGTTTGCCTCCCTTTTCTCTAATTCCCTGAAGTAGTAGACCACGCCCCCATTGCACAGGTAGTATTGATAAAATCATCGGTAATACTGTATTTTTGCACTGTTCTTCCCATCTTCCCCAGAAAATTGTGATATTTTATGTTTGAAAAAAGTTTCTTATTTTTTTCAAAAAAATTGTACTAACTTTCATTTTCTATTCTTGTGTCCCACTGTCACTTTCACTATTTTTTGTACTCATAATTGCGTTTAGATATTAATAAAAATGGTAATATATTTATGGAATTTCGGTAGAAAACTGAAGGAGATGATGTTGAATAATAAAAGGAGAGTGTCGCCGAGGTGAGATAAGATTGCAAAAAAAGTTTGACACCCAAAAGAATTGAACCCCCGACCCTTTGATTGTCGGTCAGACTCCTTAACCACTAGGCTACACGTGTCGGGCCGCGAGTCGGAACCCAAGATGGTGATAAAGGGGGAGGGAGGCGGCACCTGAGCGGCGCAGCGCGGGAGGAGGCGTGGAATTCTTGGTGGCCTAGAAAACTCAAAAATTCGGCCATCACTCAAAAACACCTAAAATGGGAAAATGAAAAAGAATGGGGGACTCTGAACCCAAAGCGCTGGTCCAACAATTCTTTAAAATTTAGTTTGTAACCGCAAATCCTGGAAACCTGCAGTTCCTAAGAGAATTTTTTTTAAGCCATGGCCTAGAATCCCAAACCCTGCAAAACTTTGGCCACCACTCCCGCACCCATCTAATTGCTATTTTCCGCCCTTATTTACAACCATTCATGTTCCTAAATCCATCTCTTTCGTGTTTGGGTGCAGCTGTCTCCCATCTCTAACTGTCTGCACCCTCTCTGCTCCCCACACTATTTCTCGCCCGCTCTCTCCATCTGTCACCATGCCAATTACGGAGAGCAAGACGGGCGGTTGGGGGTTACGTGAAACATTGGGAAGACGCCATTTCCCGTTTTCTCAGAGTGTCTGCGTCTCTCACTGTCTCGCATTTCTGCGTTTTTTTTACGCCTACTACTACTGTTCCCTATAAGCCTATTCTGAAGTATTCTGGAGTTGAAGGACATCCGGACAGACAGACAGACAAAATGAGTGCACGGAGGCCACCGAATTACACAGAAATCGACGAGTTGAATCGGATACTAACGGTGAGTTTTTAAATTTTCTTGAAATTTTGAAAAACTTTGTGAGTGGCCTAGAAAACTCAGAGGATGGCCTAGGATTCCAAAATTTCAATTTTTCCAGTTTTCAAGCAATTTGAGGTTCCTAGGCCACCATTTTTTCGATTTTTGACCGATGGCCGAGTTTTTGCGTTTTCTAGGCCACCAATGCCCAGATGGCCGAGAAAACCAAAGATTTGGGAATCTAGGCCACCCGCACTTTGAGAGATTGGTGGCCGAACTTTCTCGGTTTTTGGTTTCCTAGGCCACACTTATTGTTTCCAGGTCGAACGAGAACTTGTCTTAAAAACGCAAGAAAACTACCGTACCCTCAAGGAGAAGTTTCTGGAAGTTTCCAAGGAAAATCAAGATTTGAAAAAAGAGCAAAAGAAGCTTCTGGAGGGGGCGGAGTCACGTGAGAAGCTAATGGAATTGGAGACACGGAGTGACGAATTGATAAAGAATATGAGACAGTCAAATGAGGAGAGGGAGGTGAGAGAGGGACTAGGAAAAGTTAGGCCACCAAAATTTTTTTAAGGTCCGCTACGAAAAATTCAAGGTGGACACTATCGAGGAGTTGCAGAATGTGTACCGGAAAGAGTTGCAAGACCAAAACCAGCAGATTGAGAAATTGCGTGTTGACCGTCTAGACTTGGTCAAGGAGAACGATGAGCTTCTGGAGAAAATTGTGCAACTGAATACCCAGTTGGATGACTTAAAACGGAAGGAGAAGGGGAAAGAAGTGGAGTTGCGGCTGAAATTCGACAGGAAATTGAAGGAGATGGTGTTGAATAATGAGAGGAGGGTGTCGCCAAGGTGAGATAAGGTTGCAAAAAAGGTTTGGCACTTGGAAGAATTGAACCCGGGACACTTTGATTGGCGGGAGACTCCTTAACCACTAGGCCACACGTGTCGAGCGGCGAAGCGGAATCCAAGATGGTGATAAAGGGGGAGGGAGGCGGCAGCGGCACGGCAGCCTGATGGAGGCGCGAGGGTGGAAATGACCGAGTTTTCGGGGACTAGAAATCCTTATTTCCCTATTTCAAGAATGTTGGGACCCTCAAAAAAGAAAACAAAAAATATTTTACCCCTGAAAGAATCGAACCCGCGACCCTTTGGTTACCGGTCAGACTCCTTATCCACTAGGCCACAGGTGTCGGCGGTGCGCCGAAACTCAAGGTGGTGATAAAGGGGGAGCGCGCGGCAGCTGAGCGGATGGGGGCAGAAACTTTTATTTTATAGGTTTTTCAAAAAAAAAGAAGCTAATTTCAGATTCGAGCACATGGAGCAAATGATCGAATCGTTGCATCAGGAGATTCAGAAGAAAGAGGAGCAAATATTGGAAAAAAATCGCGAATTTTCAGCGGAAATTTCGCGGAAAAACTCGGAAATTGAGGACTTAAAACGGGTAGATCACTCGCAAAAGTTTCAGATAGATCGGCTAGAAACTACGATTCAAAAGTAATCAATTTATCGATTAATTTTCGAATAATTTTCAACAAATTCCAGTCTAAACCTCCAAATCGAAAAAATCACCTCGGACACTGACCAATCAATTCAAATCAATACGTTAAAAGCGAAAAATGATGAATTTTTGAAAGAAAATCTGAATTTGGAGATGAAATTACGTCTCGAACAGAGAGAATTCTCCAGAAAAATGGGCGTGGCCGAGGAAAATTTTTCGGTTCGAATTTCAGAGTTCGAGAAGTTGTGTGAGCAGAAAGATGCCGAAATTGAAGGTTTGTTTGTCTGTGTGTCGGTTTGTACGGATGTCCAGATGTCCAAATGTCTAAAATAGCGATAAATAATTTTGTCATTACATTTTGAAAAAGAAAAAAAATTCGAAAAAAAAATTTTTGCCGAATTTTTTTTCAAATTTTCTGGAATTTTTTTGTTTGTTTTTTCGATTTTTCAGTTGTAAATCAGAAAAAAAACTTCGGAAAATCCCAAAAAATCCCAAAAAATCACTAAATTTCACCCATGGCCTAGAAACCTCCAACTGGTGGCCTAGAATTCCAATACACTGAATTTTTCGAAGTTTTTGTGCTTTTAAGGTTTTTTGAGATGATGAAAACAAAAAAATAACTGAAAATACTTAAAAAAGTCTAAAATTTACATTTGGAGGTTTCTAGGCCACCAAAATAAATTTCGAAAAAAATTTTTTTTTTGGATTTTTTTTTCGAGAAAATTTTCCGGCATAAAAATGTCTCCATGGCCTAGAAACCTCCAACTGGTGGCCTAGAATTCTAAAATTTTCCGAAAAAACACGCTATTTTTGAGTCGATGCACCATTTCGCCTCATATGGTGCATCGGCCCTTTTTTTTGAAAATTTTCGGATTTCTAGGCCACCTTACTGAATTCTAGGCCATGGGTTGAGACACACAAAATCCAGTCTGTTTTGTCTGTTTGTCTGTTTGTCCACGCTAACTGTTTCGAGTCGATGCACCATATAGCCTCACATGGTGCATCGGCCAAAAAAATTTTTTTTGGAAATTTTTTTTTTTGGATTTTTAAAATCTTCCTGTCTATCCTCATGTCCGTCACTATTTTGCAGACCTCCACTCCCAACAAGAAAAGTTCGAAAAACTGGAAGAGACGCTTGAAAAAAGCGAACGGTCCCGCCAAATCGAGGAAGAGCACCGGCAGAGATTGGAGACGGAGGTCAAAAATTTATACGAGAAATTGCAAAAAAATGGGGACGAGAGGCAACAATTCGAGACGAATTTGAAGATGGAGAGGGACCGGTTGGAGGTCTCATTGGTCACTTTGAAGTGAGTGGCCTAGAAATTCCACTTGGTGGCCTAGGAAACCAAATTTCCCGATTTCATACACTTTGGAAAGACGCAAGTGTGCTAAAAACTGAAAAACCAGAAAAAAATTTGATGGCCTAGAAAATGAGATTGTGGCCTAGGAACCCAAATCTCGATTTTCTGGTGGTATTTTGTGTTTTTCGTCAGTTTCGTTGGTTTTAAACATCTCAGAAACGTCTAGAAAGTCGGTGGCCTAAAAAAAGGGAAAATGGTGGCCTAGAAACCCAAATGGTACTATTTTGTAAAGATATGGGGCATTGAATTTTGTCTATTTATCCGGATGTCATTGTTTCTGGATGTCCGGGTGTCCAAAAACATCGTGAATTAAAAAAATTTTGAAAAAGAAAATTTGAAAAAAAAATTTCGAAAATTTTTTTTTCGAATTAAACAAAAAATTCGGTTCAAAGCAGTTTTCCCTAGTCGCCAATTACCCAAAAACTCAAAAAAAAACTAACAAAAACCATCAAAATCCGGCAAAAACCCATAAAAATACCCATGGCCTAGAAATCCAGATGGTGGCCTAGAAACCCAAACCTCGTTTTTTTTGCCCAAAAAACGTATTTACGTTGTTTCAAACATTCTTATCTGTTTAGGACACTACAAAAATCATCAAAATCCCTCAAAATCCCTCAAAAAAACGCGTGGCCTAGAAATCCCCATGATGGCCTAGAAACCCAAATCTCTGTTTTTTCGCGGAAAAATCGGATTTTGGATGTTTCAGACAGTTCTATCTGTTCGGAACACCACATTTGAAACAGCTGGAAAGCCCATAAAATCGCCCATGGCCTAGAAATCCAAATGGTGGCCTAGAAATCCGAATTGTGGCCTAGAAATCCAAATTCTGTTTTTTGTCGTTTCAAACAATTTTTGCTGTTCAGAGCACTATCGAAACCACTGGAACGTCCAAAAACCCATAAAAATCATAAAAATAGCGCGTGGCCTAGAAATCCACCTGGTGGCCTAGAAAACCAATTCTCGTTTTTTTGGGGTTTTTCCCGATTTTCAAGCAATTTCTTTGTTCAGAACACTTTTAGAATCCCTAAAATCTTCCAAAATCATCAAAAACACCCCGTGGCCTAGAAATCCAAATGGTGGCCTAGAAACCCAAATCTCGAAATTCTTCCAGAAAAAAGCTCGAAATGACTCCAGAAGCACCTCAGAACGTGGAAAAACTCAGAAAAGAGCTGAGAGAAACGGTAAGGTCTCAATTGTTTGTGTGTAACACACCTGACGACAAATTGCGTACCTACAGTAACCCGCGAAATTTGAATTTTCAGGAAAGAAAACGTCAATCGGAGAAGGAGAAGAACCAATTAGTGATTTCGGAATTGAAATCGGCGCTGAAACGTTTGGAGAAAAATTATCGCGACGCGGTGGTCAAATTGCAGGAAAATATTCCGCATTTTTGAGGAATAGGCAAGTGCGCTCCATTGATAAATTACGGTTTTCTGTGGTGATAATCAATAATTGTGATCTCATAACAAAAATTTTTGAAAAAAATAAATTATTTATTCATCTTTTAACCGTAACAAGTTCTCGTTTAGTCTCCGCTGCTCTTCGATGTACTTGGCGTACCTGGAAAATTTTTGAGAATAATTATTTTTGAAAACTATTATGATATTCAAATCCAGCGCGTTGAGAGCTTTCAGAAAAGTATAATCATGCCATGGTTTGACGAAAGTTGGGTCCCGCCACGAAAACGCGAAAACTACAGTAACCCAAAATTTTCTGGTTTTCGCGTCGAGACCCGAATCGCTTCAAACCATGGCATGATTGTACTTTTCTGAAAGCTGTCAACGAGCTGAATGCGAATATCACAGTTAAAATCAACAAAAATATCAAAAGATTAAAAAAATCGAAAACTTTTTTTTGAAAATATAATATTTTTAGATTATTTTCAAAAACCGATATCGGAATCAATTTCAGCGCGTTGAGAGCTTTCAGAAAAGTATAATCATGCCATGGTTTGAAGAGAGTTGGGTCCCGCCACGAAAACTCGAAAACTACAGTAACCCAAAATTTTCCGGCTTTCGTGGCGGGACCCAACTTGCTCCAAACCCTGTCACGATTATATTATTCTGAAAGCTTACAACAAGCTGAACACGTGTATCACAATAAAAAGCGATAATATCAAAATATATAGAAATTGAAAAACTTTTTATTTTGAAAATTTAAACTTTTCAGACTTTTTTATAAAAACCGATATCGGAATGATTTTTAGCTCGTCGAGAGCTTTCAGAAAAGTATAATCATGCCCTGGTTTGAAGACAATTGGGTCTCGCCACGAAAACGCGAAAACTACAGTAACCCAAAAATTTCTGGTTTTCGCGGCGGGACCCAATTTGCTTCAAACCATGGCATGATTATACTTTTCTGAAAGCTCTCAACGAGCTGAATCCAACTATCCTATTTTCAAGTCCCAATTACCTCCTCCTCGCCCAATTAACCACAAAAATCGTGGAAAAATAGGCGAACGCCACCAGGAACAGCGTTCCCGACACGAGAAGCACACACAAGAACCCATCGTCGTCTTGTGAGTAAATGTGGTCTGGCATTTCTAGAATTTCTAGAATTTTTAAGTTTCTAAGCACAAATTCTTTTGGGAAAGCAGCTAAACGGCCTGTCAACTTGCAGTATGTACTGGAAAAATGGAACAAAACAATTTTTTTACGAAATTTTAAAAAATATAAAACAAAACTATCATTCGGGATTGTAGAGAGAAAGAATAGTGAGAAGCTTAAATAATGAAAGAGAGAGAGAGAGAGGGAGAGAAAAAATTTCAGCCAAATTAAAAAATTTAAAAAAAATTGTTTTTTGGCCTAAAATTTTTTTCCGAAAGATACCGAAAAAAAGGAGAGATCAGTCATCGACACATAATGGTATTCTAAATGGGGGGCCGGGTGGGTGAGTACCTATATAAACAATTCTGAAACTAGCGAGTGGGAAAAATTTTTTGGAAAAAAAATTTCCAAAAATTTTCTTTTTTTTTGAGATCACAAGTTTCAACGGGACATATTAAAAACACTTATTATAGAAAAACAAGAGATTATTAATCGAAAGGCAATCGGGGGGCGGAGCTTAATTAGGGGCGGGGTAATTAGGAAGAGTTAATTGGCAAAAAACAACGTGAAAATTGAGCAATCAGTGGGGAGCGAGGGGGTGAGAAATGAGATTTTGAATGACACAACGACGCAGAGAAATAGAGAGAGAGAGGTAGATGGATTGGAAGAGATTATAGTGATGAGGAGGCGGAGTTGGAGAAAGGGGGCGGAGCTTAGACGGGATTCTGAAATTAGAAGATTAGTCTGTGTGTCCAGGTGTCCGGATGTCCAGAAACCCCAAAAAATCTGATTCCCGTTGTTCTAGAAATCGGTCTGTCCGGATGTCCAGATTCCAAAAATCTGAGCTTTTTTCGATTTTCAGATATTTTGAGCTCGTATGGTATGCCTGTCTGTGTACATGTTTGTCCAAGTGTCCGGATGTCCCAAAATTTCATTTTTTGACTTTCTAGCTGTTCGATGCACCATGTCGTCAAAATGGTGCATCGACCACTGTCTGTCCGAATATCGGTATGTCCGGATGTCCAAAAAGTGAAAAAAAATCGAATTTTCGAGAATCCGGAACTGGGAAAACTCTCATTTTCAGTTTCTTGTCTGTCTGTGTGTCCGGAATTTCAATTTTCCAGACATATCGGTGCGTCCGGATGTCCGGATCACTGTATTATTGAGAATTGGGTCTTCTGTCTGTCTGTTTGTGTGTCCGGATGTCTCAATTTTGTTGAAAAATCACTAAATTTTATCATTTTTTCGAATTTCAAAAATACAGAATCTCAAATTTCGAAATTCCGGATATCTGTGTGTCCGGATGTCCGGATTTCCGAATTTCTGAAAATATCCAGAAGTCCATATGTCCGGATGTCTGTCTATCTGTTTAACTGTGTATCCGAATGTCCACAACACAGAATTTTTGTTTTTTGACCGGTTTTCTGTCTGTCTGTGTGTCCATGCGTCTGGATTTCCCAAAACTTCTAACAAAAACTGTCCAAAAGTTCCGAAAATTCGGATTCTCAAAATGTCCGCAAACTTGTCGGTTCGTCCGGATGTCTGTCTGTCCGTCTGTGTGTCCAGATGTCCATTCCTACCTGTTGCGCCGCCCAAAACTCCTCAATCACTGTGTCCACTTGTTTCGTTTGGTAGAACTTCGATTGTTCAGCGACAGCGTGCACATTGTTGACTGCAAAAAGTGTTATTAGGCTCCGCCCATTTTTCGCAATTTTGCCGCACATTCTCATCTCGAACCGTTTTCTAGCTGTCCGGATGTCCGGATGTGAAACAGTGCGGCAATTTTGCAAAAAAAACGTACGCGTAATCTGAATATTCTTCGTCATGACATCCAACAAGAGTCGCATGTCCTGCCACTTGGTGTCCAACTGCAAATGTGTCAAATTCTCGTTTTCCAACCAATCGGCGACCAGTGGAGACATAGAGACGAGAAACGAACGAGACATTCGACCCCACGCGTCGTCTCCCAGGAAGCGAACGTCGACTCGATCCGCGTCGTTTTTGGGTTCACTGGAATGAGCATTTTTTTGTTTTGGGGGACTTGAAAATGTGAAATTCGGAATCAGTGCGTCGAGAGCTTTCAGAAAAGTATAATCATGACGGGGTTTGATGCAAGTTGGGTCTCGCCACGAAAACCAGAAAATTTTGGGTTACTGTAGTTTTGGCGTTTTCGTGGCGGGACCCAATTCGCGTCAAACCCCGTCATGATTATACTTTTCTGAAAGCTCACAACGAGCTGGATATGATAACAATACTGGTTTTTGAAAAAAATCTGAAAATATAACATTTTCAGAAAAAAAGTTTTCAATTTTTTTGAATTCTTTCGATATCTTTCTTTTTAATTGTGATAACCGTATTCAGCTCTTTGTGAGCTCAGAAAAGTATAATCATGGAATGGTTTGAAGCAAGTTGGGTCTCGCCACGAAAACTACAGTAGTCCGAAATGATTACTGTAGTTTTCGCGGCGAGACCCAAATTGCTACAAACCATGGCTTGTGGGTACTTTTCTGAAAGCTCTCAACGCGCTAAAAATGATGATAATAGTCGTTTTCAATGAAATCGAAAAATTTACAAAAAAATTCAACAACTTTTTAATTCGTATTATTTTGGTTTTGAAATTTTATAAAAAACGATTACAAAAACCATTTTCAGCTCGTTTAGAGCTTTCAGAAAAGTATAATCATGCCATGGTTTGACGCAAGTGGGGTCCCGCCACGAAAACTACAGTAACCCAAAAATTTTGGTTTTCGTGGTGAGACCCAACTTTCTCCAAACCATGGCATGATTATACTTTTCTGAAAGGTCTCGTCACGCTGAATCCAATTATCCGTATCCCAATCCTGATAAACTCACTAATAAGGTGTTTCGTGTAAAAATCTGGCCGCCGGACACGATTGTTTGTGGTGGCGATTGAGGTTCCACTCACTGCAGTAGAACTTGCCGCATTCCTGGAATCAAATTCTTCAATTTTTTTCAAAAAGAACTCAAAATATTGATTAGGAATGGAGAAATGGGGAAAGCGTTAACATGCAGAAGCCCGGACGTTTTAAAACCATTTTTGGTTTGAAAACAGGTTAGAAATCAAGCAAAACGAAGGATAAGGCGGGGGGAGGAGGGATGAACAACTGCGCTCTATTGAGAATCACCTAATAATCTGTGTAGTCCTCTCGGACAAGTATAACCAAGAAATCTGTCTGTATGTCTGTAGATCCGGATGTCTAGAAGCGGTTTTCAGAGGTTTTCTATATTTTGAGTGACTGGATGTCCGGATGTCCGAAATCATCGGATTTCTTGGATTTCCAGATTGATATGTCCGTCCAAGTGTCCGGATGTCCGCTGATCCATGAAAATCCTCGGAATTGCTGTCTGTCTGTGTGTCCAATAATCCAGATGTCCGCTCTGTGTTCAATTTCGTTAAATGTTGAGAAAAAAGGTAATCAATATTTATTTCAGGAATTCAAGAGTGATGTCTGTGTGTCCGGATGTTCGATTTTTTTGTCCAATTCTCAGTTGTCTGTCTGTCCGAAAATCGGTATGTCCGGATGTCCAGAAAGTCGAAAAATGGATTTTCCGAGAATCCGAAATTCTAATTTCCAAATTATTGTCCGGATGTCCGAATGCCCGTATTTCTGAGAACTCTGATCTCTGTTTGTCTGTCTGTGTGTCCGGATGTCACAATTTTGTTCAAAAACCTCCAAATTGGTCATTATTTGGAATTTTCGAAAATACGGAACCTCAACTTTCGAATTTCCGGATATCTGTGTGTCCGGATGTCCAAATTTTCAGAATTTGGGAGCTTCCGATGTCTGTCTGTCCGAATATCGGTATGTCCGGATTTCCATAAATTCGAAAAACTCTAATTTTGTCTGTCTGTGTGTCCGGATTTCAAAAAAATTTCAATTTTCCAGACATATCGGTGCGTCCGGATGTCCGGATCTCCTATTTTTGAGAATTCAGACCTCTGTCTGTCTGTTCGGGTGTCCAGATGTCCAAAAAGTAAAAAATCGAATTTCCGAGAATGTGAAACTCAAAAAACTCAAATTTTCAGATTCTTGTCTGTCTGTCTATCTGTGTGTCCGGATGTCCACAGAACCCAAAACTTCTCGTCTGTCTGTGTGTCCTGAAATCCTGATGTCCGTTTCGTCTATACCTATATATCATAGTATCGTATCTCTCTCATCTGATCATCTGTCTGTGTGTCTGTCTCGTCTCGTTTTCTAGAAAAACTCAATAAATTCTCAATAGAGCGCACTTTCCTCCCCACCAAAAAGTGCTACAGTAACCCACACAAAAGCAACCAAACACCATGCAAAACGAAACATATTTGTCAGATTTTTCCGATTTTTTGGCGCCAAAAATGTCTCTCATTTATTTTTAAAATATTTTCAGTATTTCTTCTTATTCTCCAACCTGACACATATGTCTCGCCTGATTAATTCTCGGCTGATCAATCGGACCTCCTGATGACGTGGCAGAGGTGGCAGAAACGGCAGAAGACGTGGATTTTGACGATGAGAGTAACGTGAGAAGTGGTGGAAGTGACGTCGCCTTCTCTCCAGATGAATACAATTCACGTGACTTCGGTGGTGAGACGCCACAGTACGACGAGGCACGAGACGATTCGATCGAACGGTATTCAGAAGACGTCGTGATATCGGTGGCAGAGGGAGATGAGTCTTGGAACATTGAGAAATCCGGTGTCTCTTCGATGAATGCGGGCGGTGGAGGGGAGAACGTCGAGTGGCTGGAAAATTGGAAAATTTTAAATTTTTGTTTGAAAAATTGCCAAAAATTGTGTTTTTATAAGTCTAAAATCGCTTGAAATCCGTCAAAAAACACTCAGAAACGGCCCTGTGGCCTAGAAACCCAAATTTTTGATTTTTCCCGATTTAG
Source organism: Caenorhabditis latens (assembly GCA_002259235.3). NCBI lineage: Eukaryota > Metazoa > Nematoda > Chromadorea > Rhabditida > Rhabditidae > Caenorhabditis > Caenorhabditis latens. Next base: position 2,082,880 of record CM056093.1, read on the forward strand.
CTGGCAAGTTGGGGGTTTTGAGTGATTTTCAGTAGATTTCCGCATAAAATTTCGAAAACATTGCCAAAAATAGCTCAGAATGACGGCATGGCATTTCAAAAAATAAGTCATGTTAGTACGGCATGCTGCTTACAACCGCGCTCTACCGAAATCAAAGAAAATTGTGTGCGAAATTGAGAGACGCAGAGAAAAAGAGACACTTTTCAAGGGGAATTCGGTGGAGCGTAGTTGTAAGCACAAATTTTTGAAAAATTGCAAAAAAATCGGGAAAATAGGGGTTTCGGAGTTTTCTGGGTCATTTTCTTCAGATTTTCTTGTAAAATTTCGAAAAAACGCCTAAATTTGCTTTAAATCGGTCAAAAAATGCTCAAAATGATGGTGTGGCCTAGAAACTCAAAATGGTAGCCTAGAAAACCAAAATTTTGAGTCTTCCTGAATTAGCTGGCAAATTGTGGTTTTTGGCGATTTTCAGTAGATTTTTGCGTAAAATTTCGAAAAAAATTGCCAAAAATCGCTCGAAATCGGTCAATAAACACTCAAAATGATGACATGGCCTAGAAATCCAAACTGGTGGCCTAGGAACCCAAATGCTTTATTTTTTGGCTGGAAAATCGGTGTTTTTGGAGTTTTTTAGGCCATAAAAACAGCGTTTTGGCGATTTTTAATAGATTTTCGCGTTGGATTCTTACAAAATTGCCTAAAATCGTATTTTTTTTTTGAAAATTGCAAAAAATCGAGAAAATAGGGGTTTCGGAGTTTTTTGAGCCATTTTCAGTAGGTTTTCGCTTTAAAAATTGCCAAAATTCGCTCGAAATCGGTCAAAAACGCTAAAATTGACCTGTGGCCTAGAATCCCAAACTGGTGGCCTAGAAACCCAAATTTTGATTTTTCCCGATTCCACTTGAAAATGGGGGGAAATTGGAGTTTTCCAAGCGATTTTCAGTAGTTTTTTGCTCGAAATCGGTGAAAAACACCGAAAACTGATCGAGTGGCCTAGAAACCCAAACTGGTGGCCTAGGAACCCAAATTTTCACCAATTTTTTGTGTTTTAGAATGTTTTAGATCGTTTTTCAAGCCATAAAATGCAAAAAAATCGTTTTAGAATCGCTCAGGAACAATATAAAATGGCCGAATTGGACGCCCAGAATCCAAAAATTCGGATAATTTCGAGTTATCCGATCGAAAATTGAACTTTTACAGTAGTTTTCGCTATTTTTATTGTTGAAAACCAAAAAAAATCGGGCAAAACCGTCAAAAAACACTCACGGCCTAGAAACCTCCAAATCGGTGGCCTAGAAACCCAAATTCTCGATTTCCAACAAATTTTTACAGTTTTCACGTGGTTTTTATCAAAAAATCGCTCAAAACATGTCAAAACAAGCCAAAATTTGCGAAAACCCGGTCTCAAACTCTCAGAAATATGTTGGTGGCCTAGAATACCAAACTGGTGGCCTAGAAACCCAAAATCTTGAAATTTCCATATTTTTCTAATTATAAACACTGTCGAATGGCACAAGGTGCTAGAAATAATGAAAATCTCAAAAATCAACAAAAAAATTTGGTGGCCTAGAAAATGAGATGGTGGCCTAGAAACCCAAATCTTGATTTTTTGGTGGTTTTTTTGTCAGTTTTGTTGGTTTTAAGCATCTAAAAAACGTCTAGAAAGTCCAGAGCACTCCCGTGGCCTAGAAACCTCAAACCGGTGGCCTAGGAACCCAAATGTTCATTTTTGAGCGTTTTCGACTCAAAATTTGTCGATTTTTATCAATTTTCGGGGGGTTTTAAGTGAATTTGTTGATTTTTCTGTGTTTTGAAGTTGATTTTCACCGATTTTGAGCATATTTTATGTAAAATTCCCAGTAAACTGTACCTCATCGCCTCTTGTCTCTCCTTCTTCACCTCCTCAATCACATCCCAAACCGTCGGCGGCAGAGGCAACGCCTCCATCTCTTTCATCGCCTCCCGGGCATCAGTTATCTGCTTCCGAAACGCCTCCTCTCTCGCCGCCGCCTTCTCCGCAGCGGTTCGTCGTTTCGCCGGTGGCTTCGGGTAGTGGGGATTTCGGATCTTTTGTACCGACGCACAACCGGTTCGGTGTCTTCGTAGCGAGTAGTCGGATCCCAACACCTTACTACAACCAGTGCACATGTGCCTCTGCGTTTTTGTGGGCGGGGCCGAGCGTCGAGGGGGCGGAGCTACTCTCCACGCCTGGTACTGTACCGGTGTCGGGGAGCTTAAAGATGGAAGCCCCACGCTTGACGCCGCCGTGGACGTCTCCTTAGGCTCCGCCTCCTCTGTGTCCTCCTCATCCTCTGACTCCTCCTCCTCAGACTCCTCCTCCTTAAGCTCCGCCTCCTTAAGCTCCGCCTCCCCCTCCACTTTCACATCCTCCCGTGAAAACTCCTCGCGTAACGACTTGAAAAGAATCGCATCGTATTCTGAATCCTCTTGGGGCCGTTTCTGATCCTCCAGCTTAATCTCAGCACACCTTTTCAGCTCCGCCGCAATCTTTGCCATCGCCTTATTATCCTCCTCATCGGAAAAGCGGGGCGTGGCCAAGGTGGGCTCCGGCTCCGGCCATGACATGAAGCCATCCCATGATGGGTGTACTGTAGCGGGGGGCGGAGCCTCCACCGCTGTAACCGGAGCCACCGGCGACACCGATTTCCGTACCAAAATAGTGGCGGCTGGTGGTAAAAGCGGGGGCGGAGCTTGCACGAGAATCTTCGGCGACTCCTGTGGCTCCTCATCATCAGAAGCCGCCACCTCTTTTCCCTTCTTCATCGGTGCCACCACCGGTACGGCCTCCGACGCCTTCCGCTTGGCGGGGTGTCCAACAGACTCCACCCCCGCTACCGTATGCCGTCTCGCTTGGAGTTGTGCACTCGGAATAGCGTCTGGCGGCGCCGGGTGTTCGGGTTTCGCGAGAATCTCGTCGAGCGACATCTTATGAACGGCCATTCGATGGCGTTTCACATTTTTTCGACACGAATACGTCTTGTCGCATTCCGGACACACGTATGGGATCAACTTCTTATTTTGGGAATTCGGAAGCGCGTCGGTTATCGATTGTTGGGAGTCCGCACTGCTCAGCCCTTGCTCCGGTGGTTTGTTGGCGGAGACAGATGACGTCATCTGATTGTTGTGATGATGGACTTCGACGGATAACGGGACCGAGGTGATGATCGAGTCGAGTGGCGATCCGGGACGTTTCGGGTGGAGTGGGGCCGTTGTGATGGTCGTCGTGTCGCTGAAAATGGAAAAATAACAATTTTCGCGTTGAAATTTTGAAAAAATTTGCAAAAAATCGCTTGAAATCGGTCAAAAAACCCCCAGAAATGACCCGTGGCCTAGAAACCCAAACTGGAGGCCTAGGAACCCAATTTTTCCGTTTTAGCTGGAAAATGGAGGGAGCTTGCGATTTTGGAGTGATTTTCAATCGATTTTCGAGAAAAATATAGAAAAAATCGCCTAAAATCGCCTAAAATCGGCCAAAAAACCCCCAGAAATGACCTGTGGCCTAGAAATTCAAACTGGTGGCCTAGGAACCCAAATTGTTTATTTTTACCGGTTTTTAGTGGTTTTTAATCGTTTTTCGAGGGGTGAAGCGCATAAATCGCTGGAAATCTTTCAAAAACACTCAAAACGATGACCCGTGGCCTAGAAACCCAAACTGGTGGCCTAGGAACCCTAATGTTTTCCGATTTAGCTGGAAATTTGCAGAAAATTGGTGTTTCAGAGGTTTCTAAGCGATTTTCGCGTTAAAATTTTGAAAAAATTTGCCTAAAATTGCTTAAAATCGGTTAAAAACACTCAGAATTGATCTGTGGCCTAGAAATTCAAATTGGTGGCCTAGGAACCCTAATGTTTTCCGATTTAGCTAGAAATTTGCGGAAAATTGGGGTTTAGAGGTTTCTAAGCGATTTTCATCAAATTTTAGCGGTAAATTTCTGAAAAATTGCTTAAAATCGGTAAAAAAACACTTAGAAATGACCTGTGGCCTAGAAATCCAAACTGATGGCCTAGGTACCCAATTTTTCCGATTTAGCTGGAAAATGGGGGGAAATTGCGATTTTGGAGTGATTTTCAATCGATTTTCGAGAAAAATATAGAAAAAATTGCCAAAAATCGCTTAAAATCGGCCGAAAAACCCTCAAAAATGACCTGTGGCCTAGAAACCCAAACTGGTGGCCTAGGAACCCAAATTTTTGATTTTTACCGGTTTTCATGTGTTTCGCACTGTTTTAGACTGTTTTTCAAGCTAAAAAATACAAAAATCGTGTTAGAATCGGTAAAAAACTATCATAAACGCACTAGTGGCCTAGAAACCCAAACTGGTGGCCTAGGAAACCAAATTTCCGATTTTCAACAGATTTTTACTCGTTTTCAGTTGGTTTTTTATCGAAAAATCGCTGAAAACTAGCTAAAAAGTTGCAAAAACCCCGTCACAAACTCTCAGAAATGAGTTGGTGGCCTAGAAACCCAAACTGGTGGCCTAGAAACTCAAATTCTTGACATTTAAGCGATTTTTCTCGTTTTCAGAGTTGAAAATCGCCTAAAAACACAAGGATGGCCTGGAAACCTCCAAATTGGTGGCCTAGAAATCCAAATTTTCATTTTTGAGTTCTTTCGACTCAAAATTTGTCAATTTTGGGGTAGATTTTAGGTAAAAATCCCAAAATTTCATCTAAAACTCACTCATTACTCTTCTGATTGCTACTATTACTCTCCACCGCATGAGCCGTCGTCATCATCATCATTTTCTGTTGTTGTTGTGGTACTGGTGGTAATGGCTGGGGCGCCTGCGGCGCGTCCTGTTTTATGTACGGAGCGATTGGAAGAGGGGCTCGAATCGGAGGCCTCTGCGGCTTCTGAATCTGTGGTTGAGGATTCTGAAGGCTAAATTGACGATGCATTTGGTGGTGAGGTGGTGGCGGATTCTGAGGATTCTTCGGATTCTGAATCTGATTCTGAATCTGCGGATTCTGAATCGGCGGACGTCGACTCGTGAATTGAACTTGGTACGCTACGGGGGCGGGGCGTGTCGGCTGTGGTGGTGGAAGTTGAATGGGCGGAAGGGGCGTGGCTTCCTGGCGGCTCTTTTTCTCGGGGATCGGCTCCGATGTGATGAGCACCAAGTCCGTGTTTTTGTGCTCAATGATTCCTTTTTTAGGCGGGGCGGCTCCAGAAGGCGCTGACGTCATCGGATTCTGAATCTGAAGCTGGGGCGGTGGACGTGACACCATTGGAATCTGATTCTGTGGCGGATTCTGTGGCGGATTCTGCATCATATTCAGAATCGGATTCGGTGGACGTGGTGGGAGGATTCTGGAGTTGTTCGCCGGGAATCTCGGTGACGTCATCTGAAGATTCTGATGCTGCGCTTTCAGCGCTTCTCCAACCGTCAATTCTGAATGCGTCGTCGTCGTCACTGTCGCCGATGACGTCGTTGACGTCTTCTGCTTCGGTGACTTCAATTTCAAATCCGGCGACCACGACGCCTTCGTCGTATAGGTTACGGTAGCTGTCGTTTCTGCTGGAGCTGCTGGTGGTGGGGGCGGGGCTAAAGTGGGCGGGGCCACCGCTGGAGTTGGGGGCTCCGATACAGTAGTCATCGTCGTCGATGGAGCAGCTTTACACGTGGCACGGTGACGTTTCAGGTTGCTCATTGAGCACAACTTTTTGGAGCAACGCTCGCAAACAAATGTTCCTTGAGGCTTGTTGGTGGTGGTTCTGGAAGAAAAAATGGATTTTTTGGGTGAAAATTTGAGAAAAATCGTGAACTTGATGGCCTAGAAGTCCCGAAATGTGGAAAACTAGTCCATAAGAGCGAAAATCGGGGTTTTTAGCGGATTTTTAAGGAATTTTAGCTTTGGTGGCCTAGAAAACCTCATGGTGGCCTAGAAAAGTAAAAAACTAGTCCCGGGCATTAAAATGGTAGTTTCTTTGCGAATTGTTCCATTTTTTGTCGAAAAATGTCGATTTTAGTGCTAAAAACTCAACTTTCTGTGGTGGCCTAGAAAAGTGAAAAGTTAGTCCCCCGGGTGCAAAATGGTCGATTTTTGTTATTTTTTCGTCATTTTTTCCCGAAAAATCTCGAATTGAGTGCTGACCTAAAATTTGGACATCAAAATCCCGTTTTGTCTACAAAAATGGAAGAATTTCGACAAAATTTTTCGGTGGCCTAGGAACCCAAAACCGAGGAAAGTTAGTCCAGAAGTTAAAAACCGTCAAAATCTTTATTTGTTTGGTTCTAAATTTGGAAATTGTGTTCAAAATTGCGAAAATTGTAATTTCAGCAATTTTTCAGGTGGCCTAGAAACCCAAAACCCTGTAAACCTAGTCCCCAAGTTAAAAATCGTCGTTTTTTCGATATTTTTTGTGAGAAATCGTAAATTCTGGACAGTTTTTTCCAGATTTTCACCCGTGGCCTAACTTTCCCCCATTGGTGGCCTAGAAAACACAAAAACTCGGCCATGCATTCACATTCATTCATGCCAAATCACAATAAAAACTAACCCACTACTACTTCTACTATCCCCATCCTCCTCGAACTCGTCGTTCAACAAAATCTGCAGTGGACTAGTTTTCGTAGGTGTCGGCGCCACGGCCGCGGCCATCGTTGCCGCTCCAGAAGTCACCGACGTCGCCGGTTGAAGCCACGACGCACTAATCGACGGTAGCGAACCTCCGTGATACTGAAAAGGGGCGGAGCCTCCTATGGTAGGAGGCGGAGCATGACTGTTCAACACCTTCAGAATCGCACTATTCTTCTCGGCTGGCGTTCCGTCGGCGCCTTTTTTCGCTGCCGCTGGTTTTCGTCGGATTGGAGGCGGTGGAATCGGACGTCTAACGCTGAATTTTCACAATCACAGTGGGGTGGGGTGGGGGATATCGATTGATTTTCATATAATTAAAAAAAATCGATAAAAACTAAAAAAATCGGTAAAATCGGTGCGGCGACAAATGCAAAAATATGTTTAAATTGGGAAAAAACTCACTCGTTGGCCGCCGCGTTCTTCGCTAATTCCGCTTGATACTGCTTGCATGTGTTGTAGTGACGACGAAGCGATCGGTCGGAGGACACCGTTTTACTGCACGATTGACAGCTGGAAATTGGAAAATTTGTGGTTTTCGAGAAAAATGATTGATATATTGAGATTCAGCGCGTTGAGAGCTTTCAGAAAAGTATAATCATGAAGGGGTTTGGAGCAAGTTGGGTCTCGACGCGAAAACTACAGTAATCCGGGGTGACTACTGTAGTTTTCGCGTCGAGACCCAATTTGCTCCGAACCCTGTCATGATTATACTTTTCTGAAAGCTTTCAATGAGCCGAATTCGAGTATAACAATTAAAAACCGAAAAATTCAAAAATTCAAAAAAATCGAGAAATTTTTTTTTGAAAATTTTTATATTTTCAATTATTTTCGAAAACCGGTATCGGAACTATTTTCAGCGCGTTGAGAGCTTTGAGAAAAGTATAATCAAGAAGGGATTCGGAGCAAGTTGGGTCTCGACGCGAAATGTACAGTAGTCCTGGTGGATTACTGTAGTTTTCGCGTCGAGACCCAATTTGCAACGAATCGGGGCATGATTATACTTTTCTGATAGCTCTCAACGCGCTGAATTCGAATTTCACAATCCTATCCCTTACATATAGCTAGGACCCGTACTACTAGTCCTGGGCGCCGTTGCCGGCGTTTCTCTTCCCTGCGAACTCGACGATAACGACGCCGATTCCTCTTCACACTCCAACTCCAACGGGTCAAATCTCGGCTGGAAAAATCGATCAGGATCCTGTGGATTCGGATCAAGCGTCTGAAGCATTTCCGCCGGTTCCAGATAGTCTCTCGACGGTTCTTTGTGAATTTCCGTCTCAAACGGTGCCAAATGACTCAGATTTTGCATTGGATCATGGAGAGGGTCCGGATGGTTATGGTAGAGGAGGGGGTCCCTTAGGGGATCGTGATGAAGCGAGTCCTGGAACATCAAATCCATATCCATCGGATCGTGGGACGCCGATTGTGGTTCCGAGTGGAAACTATCGTCTCGAGACCATAAACTGTCGCCGCCCGACTGGAAGTATCGATCGGATTTCGAGTAGTCGTACCCATCGGATAGCATCACATTCGGGTCGACAATCATCTCCTGCGGCGAGTAGAGCATCCGGTTACTGTAGCTATGCGGTAGGTATTCTGATGGTGGTGACGTCACTGTAGGAGCTCCAGAAGCTCCAGAAGATCCAGAAGCCGTCGGTGAGCTCAACAACGCCGCTAGACGATTCGACGTCGCCGGTGGAGCCTCCTGAATCGACGTTGACGGCGTCGGAAGCGACGGAAGCGGTGTCGATGTGATAGCCGACTGCTGACCGCACGATTGACGGTGACGTTGAAGATTCCGACCGTTCGATAGGCATCGATTGCAGTTTGGACATTGGAAAGCGGTCTTGGTGGAGGGGAGAGGCGCCAGCGGGGCCAGTGATGGTGGTGGGAGTTGTCTGGAAATTTTTTGTTTGAAATGAGAAAAAATGGAAAATTTGAAAAATGCTGTGTAAAAAAAACTGGGGTTTTCGGCATTTTTTGGGCCTAAAAACCGAAAAATTGACGAAAATCGGCTTCGGGACGATTCGAAACCGGTGTTCTCTGCAACTGAGACGTTCTAGAACCAAAAAAACCGAGAATTCTCGAAACCGGGACATTTCAAAACCAGGAAACCAGATGAAACGATTTTGAAATGTCCCAATCCAGGACATTTCGAAACCAGGACGTTTCGAAACCAAGTTATTCCAAAATCTTGGTTTCAAAACGTCCCGGTTTCTCATGATCAAGTTTTAAAACGGAATTTTGGGATCTAAAAACTTAAAAATTGAAATTTTTGGACCAGGGACATTTCGAAACCGGGACATTTGGCAACGGGGACATTTCGAGTCTAAAAGATGTCATGGTTGCCAAATGTCCCGGTTTCGAAATGTCCCTGGACCAAAAATTTCAATTTTGTGGTTTTTAAATGTCAAAATTCTGTTTGAAACATAAATTATGAGAAACCGGGACGTTTTGAAACCAAAATTTTAGAATATCTTGGTTTCGAAATGTCCCGGTTTCGAAATTAGCGCTCTCAAACCCAAATGGTACATTTCAGAACCGGTTTCCAAATGTTTTTTTGAGCCTTTTATCAGTTGGGTCATTTCGAAACCAGAGGGGACAGTTTAAGAGTAAAAAATGGGCGGTTTTGAAATGTCCCAGTTGCGAAACGTCCCGGAGCCTATTTTCGTCAATTTCCGGTTTTTAGGCCCCAACGTCTTGGTTACAGAAATGTCTCAGTTTCAAAACGTCCCAGTTTTTTCAGTTTCGAAACGTCCCGGTTTCAAAACGAATCCGGCTCTTGGTTCTAGAACGTCCCAGTTGCAGAATGTCCCGGTTTCAAAGCGTCCCTGAACCGATTTTGGTCAATTTTTCGGTTTTTCGGCTCAAAAATTGCGGAGAAACCAGTTTTTGACGGAATTTCGTCAATTTTGTTCAGTTTCTCAGTGCTCACCTCTGTGTCTGCGGCTGTTGCATCTGATTCATCGTCGTCTGCGCTGTCTCTTGTCTCATCTCCTGTTGCTGACTCATCGGTGGTTTCATTCCACTTTTCGACATAATTTGTGACAAATTTCTCGCCACCTCAATGTCCACACGATCTCTCTCCTGAGCAACGTCTGAATGTCTCTTCTGAAATATCGGCGCTCCATTGCCGATGGGCGTTCCATTCGGTGTTCGCCGCGGCGTCATGACGGGCGGTGCGGATGGCGGTGTAGTTTGTAGTGTCGTCGTTGTGGCAGTGTTGGTGGATGGTTTCGAAGTGTTATTGCTGAAAATTAATGTGATAAGAGAGTGAGGAAACGCGCTCTAGTGAGAACAAAAAAAATTTGACGGATTTTGCTCAAAAATGACTTAAAATGGCTCAAAAACACATTTTTAGACGGATTTTTCAAATTTTCGAGTGAAAAAGAGTGAGTAAGTGCGCTCTAACGAGCTAACCGCGTTCAATTCAAATATTTAGTGAAAAAAGCAGGCTTTCGGGTTGAAAATGATGAATTTCTGCTCAAAATGAAGTTTTGGGCTCATAGATGGTGCATCGGTGGTGAGAATTCTCGCATTTTGGACGGATTTTTGCTAAAAATTGAGTAAAAATCACATTTTTAAACCAGTTTTTCATATTTTCCGCTCAAAATCGATTAAAAACCACTTAAATCGGCTTAAAATCGCATTTTTAGCTTATTTCTGTAAAAAGTGCAAATCCGCTCCAATGCACCATTTTCAGAAGCTTGGAAACCGGTCAAAAATGCTCTCCGGCATCGAAAAACCCGATTTTTCAGCATTTTTCTATGGATTTTGCATGAAAAATCGTTTAAAATCGGGTAAAAAGCTGTAGGAGATCCGATGCACCAAGTCTGTGCGGGATAGGTCATAAACCCTTCATAGAGGGTCCTAAAACCTCATAAAACTCATAAAAACCGGCAGTAAACGGGGGGAGAGGGTACTAATACACCTAATACTGTCTGGGAATCCTCCGAGAAGACAATAGAATATAGTATAAACGTGATCGCGATTAGCAAATCCCCTTTTGTGACACATCTCCTGGGAAAAAATGACTAAAAATCATCTAAAAATCTTTAAAAATTCGGAATTTCCTGGATCCAGGATCCGCCTACAGTACTCCCAGGATCCAAAACTTCTATCCTGCTACAGTACGCCAGAAATCCGCCAAAAATCTCCATCAAAAAACAAATTTCCCGCCGCTGTCCACTCGATTTGAATCGACTGCGTGTGTGCGTGCGTCTCAGTGGGGCGCGTTTGCATAGCGGACGGGAGGGGGAAAACACCTTCAGCGATAACAACAGATGGTAATCGCGTGGGAGAGATCTAATTATAGGCGAAGGGAGAGGGACAATGGATGTGTAGATCATAATGATTGAGAGGTGGATAATCATTAGTGGGTTACGGTAGCCTAGGATTCCAGGATCCCATTCAGAATTTCCCATCGGACGGTGGCCTAGGATCCGACCAGGATGGCCTAGGAAAACATATTTAAAATCTTAGGCCATTCGCTTGGTTCCAGATAGTCTACGTTCAAACCAGAAAAGCTTAGATCCGGCTAATATAGCTTATGATCTACGTGGCCTAGGATCCGACACGGATGGCCTAGCTTCCCAACTAGACAATTTTCTAGGCCATTATCCGGAAAATCTAGCCTGGAACCTCCAAAATAGCTGAGATTCCGATTCAGACGAATCTAGGCTCAAATCTGGCCTAGGATCCGATCTGGATAGCCTAGGTTCCAAACTAGCTGGCCTAGGATCCGAATTCGGCCACCGGCCACTCAAGATTCGAAAAAAAACCCCGAAACCTGTACGATTCGTATTTGGCGGGAAACAACGACACTCCGCTTACCCGCTGCCGGCAGAGATCGAAGAGTCTAACAGAGCGCATTTGCACAATGGGAGATAGGAGATTCTGATTAAGAAATTCATGAATCTTGTGGGGCAAACAATATGACTGGTGGAAGGAAAATCAAATAATTGTTTGATTTTCTCACGAGTAATGGGTGTGGTGGTACTGTATTACTGTACATATGCACACACTAAAGTGTGATGAGCAATAATAAGTGGCTGGTAAAAGGGGGAGAATGGATTTGTACATTGGTGGGATAACGGGGACGGTTTGAAACCATAAAATTCGAAAAATGTCGAAAATTCTGATTCTGAGCGTCTGGAATCCAAGATCCAAAATTTGAGCTCTAGGATCCTAGCTCCAGAATTTTAGAATCATAGGATTCAGAATCCGAGCTTCAGGATCTGAGCTCCAGAATCCTAGCTTCAGAAATCTAGGCTGGGAATCAGAGGGTTCAGAATCTGAGCCTCAGAATCTCATGGTCTGAATTTCCAAAACTGAATCAGAGCTCCAGACTTGGTGAGATCCCGGGACGTTTTGAAACCGAGAGACATTTCGAAACTATTCAAAGAAGAATTCCTCATTTTTGAGTAAATTTTCAGATTCATGGTTTCGAAACGACCTGGAACACAGGATTCGTGCGTGAGCTTGAAAATTCAGTTTTTAGAATTTCAGCTCTGATTCTGAGCGTCTTGAATTCAAAATCCAACAAATGGAGCTCCTGGATCCTAGCTCCAGAATTCCGGACTGAGGATCATAGGCTTCAGAATCTGAGCTTCAGGATCTGAGCATCAGAATCACAGCTCCAGAATTCTAGCCTATGAATCATAGGATTCAGAATCCAAGCTTCAGAATCTGAGCTTCAGAATTTCCAAAACTGAATCAGAGCTCCAGAACTCTCCATTCTAATTCCGAACTTCCTAATCGGAGCCGCGTTATTCGGATATCCAGAACCTGAGCTTCAGAATTCAGATTTGAGAATCCGAGCTCCGCAGAAACGGATTCTGATTTTGACATCAGAATTCGATCGTCTGAATCCGAGTTTCAGAACTTTGAGCTTCGAATTCTTGTTGGAGCTCCAGAATAACAATTTCCAGTCAAAATTCCTCAATTTTACACCTAAAACCCTCATTTTTAAGCCAAAAATCACTTTTCCTGCGCCGAGACTTATCAAACTAGGCAAAAAACATGAAAAATAAGCTCAAAATATGCTCCTAAGCTGTTTTAAACGGATTTTAATAGATTTTGAGCCACATTTCGCTACGATGCACCATTTTCGAGCCAAAAACTTCGAAAAATTGATTGAAAAAGGGATTTTTACTCAATTTTTAGCAAAAATCCGTCAAAATTCTCTTCGATGCACCATTTATGAGCCCAAAGCCTTGTTTTGAGCAGAAATGCATCATTTTCAAGTTGAAAACTTATGTTTTTCACTAAAAATTCGAATTTAGCGCCGTTAGAGCGCGTTTACTCACTCGAAAACTTGGAAAAATGATTTTTCATCGATTTCAAGCACCTAAAAATCCCATTTCTCCGCTCAAATTACCTCAAATTCCGACTATTCTGCACCTGCGCGTACACCTGTTGCGGATCCAACACCTTCACCGGATACTGTGGCACGTGGCTCCGCGGATACGGTGGCGCCGATTGTGGCGGCTGCGGTGGCAAGTGTTCGTATCGTACAGTATGCAGTGGCGCCAACTCGTAGTGCGCGTGCGGAGGGGGCGGAGCCTGGTACTGTTGGTACTGAGGGGGCGGGGGCGGGGCGGTGGTCCCAGACGGTCCGGGCGCCGAGTTGTAGTGGTGGAGTGGTGGATGATACTGCTGGGGATTCTGCTGATTCTGATGAGACGCTCCAGATGACGTGGAGGGCATTTCGAAATGAGAATTATTATTCGACGTCGTCGGATTCATCTGATTCTGCACGGCGCCATTACTGCCACCACTTCCACTTGGTTGACCGTATTGTAGTGGTGGTGGTTGTGGGTGGAAGTACTGTTGTTGTTGTGGTGGTGGGCCTCTGAAAATGGAGTAAATTCGGCTCAAAAATATGGGAAATTGATCAAAAACGAGATGTTTTTAAGTTTAAAATCGGTTGAAATCGAGGATTTTTCACTCAAAATGCTCGAAAATCGGTAAAAATTGCGAAAATTCCAAGTTCTGACTGGTTTTTTCCTGGTTTTGAGCATATTACCTCAACACAGTTCTAACAACTTCGCTCCACCGAAATTCCCTTGAGAAATGTCTCTTTCTCTGAGTCTCTCAATTTCGCACACAATTTTCTTCGATTTCGGTAGAGCGCGGTTGTGAGAAGCGTGCCGTGCTAATAAATGGGTCAAAAATGAGTTTTTGAAGTTTTTTTTTGTGAAATTTGTCGATTTTTAGATCTAAAAGGCCTGGAAATGGCTGAAAATCAACTCATACATGGGGATTGGCTCATTTTCGAGCATTTTCAGCCGATTTTCAGTCAGTTTTAGCGTTTTTTTGATAAAAATACGTGTTTTTCTACAAAATTCGGTCGGAAATCACAGAAATCAAAGCGAAAATAGTTTTAACGCGTTTTCATCAATTTTCTGTCAAAAACAACGATTTTCTATTGAATTTTTAGCAATTTCAGTTGGAAAATGGGTATTAGATTTGCTCTAGACATTTGAAAATCGCAAAAAAAACTTCGAGCAATTCGGTTTTTTTCCAGATATTGGAGCATTTTCAGTGATTATCAGTCAGAAATTGCACATTCATTCCCTAATATTCAGATTTTGTCACTTTCATTGATATTTGGCATCAAAACGAACCATTTTTGACAGAAAATGACTGAAAAATGCTTGAAAATCGGCGAAAATTAGTTAATCGGTCTTTGAACTGTAAAAACGGGTTAAAAACTACTCAAAATGAGTAAAAATGCCATTTTCAATTAGTGCTAAAATTGCTGAAAACGGCCGATTTTTATGACTATTCTACTGAAAATACGACTGAATTCATGTATATAAGCCACTTTTAACCAGAAATTACTGAAAAATGCTAAAAAATCGGCGAAAATTGGTTAATCTGTCGTTTTTATGCGGATTTTTGCGATTTTCAGCTGTTTTCAGAGTCGAAATGTAGAAAAATTAATGAAAAATGAGACATTTTTGACTGAAAATGACTGAAAACGCTACTGAACCAACAAAAATCGGTTTCAGCAGAAAATGGCTCATTTCGAACCGGATTTTTTGTTGAATTTTCAGTTTATAGCGAATTGAAACAAGGAATTCTTATTATCCGATCGAATTTCTGCGATTTTCAGTCATTTTAAGCATAAAATGACGATTATTGGATAGAAAACGCAAGAAACTTTATAATTCCAATGTCAAAAAGCTATAAATCAGCTATTTTCAGCCCAAAAGTCTCATTTTTTCCGATTTTAAGCCGAAAATAATGCATTTTATACAGTTTTAAGTGATTTTCGTCGATGTTTACTAGATTTTTATCATTTTTATTGGTGTTTTCGTTGGAAAACATATATTTCTGTCATTTTTGGCTCAAAATTGACAAAAATTGAACCAAAACGCTCTAAAACTCCTATTTTCACTGCTAAAAACCCGGATTTTCGCCAAAAACTCCATTTTTCTCAAAAATGTCAATTTTTCGCCTAAAAATCGCTTTTAAAAACCCACTGAAACTCCTGATTCTGCTGTTGGCCATGTTGCTGATAGTGATGTTGTTGAGGTGTCGTCAACTGAGAAGACTGTTGTGAATGATGTATTCCCGGATGATGATGATGGGAATGATGAGAGTATGAGGCGAGGGAGGAGTGCCCCTCCATCGACTCTATTGGCGCATTTACCTGCAAAAAATCACCGTTTTTCAGCGTCAAAAACAGAAAAAATAGCGGAAAATTCGAATTTTTGTTTAAAAAAAACACATTTTCTTATCTAAAAACGCTAAAACTGACTGAAAATCGGCTGAAAATGCTCGAAAATGAGCCAATCCCCATGTATGAGTTGATTTTTAGTCATTTTCAGACCTTTTTGATCTAAAAATTGACAAATTTCACAAAAAACTTCAAATGTCGCTCAAAACTCATTTTTGACCCATTTATTAGCTCGGCATGCTGCTTGCAACCGCGCTCTATCGAAATCGAAGAAAATAGTGTGCGAAAGTGAGAGACTCAGAGAAAGAGAGACATTTTTCAAGGGCATTTCGGTGGAGCGCAGTTGTAAGAACCGAGCTGAGCTGATAAAAATTAAAAATAATAGATTTAATGCAATTTCCAGTTGAACAAATCGAATCTAAACCATTTTCAGTAATTTTTAGTGCCAAATTGGCTAAAATTGACGATTTTGACAATGTTTATATTGAAAAGACCAGTGAATTCATAAAAATGAGTTTTTACTGACTAAAAATGACGAAAAAATGTTGAAAATCAGCGAAAATTGAAGCCCGCCGCAACTTTCAGCTGGTTTTAGAGTCGAATTGTAGAAATCTTTTGACTAGAAAGTGCTGAAAATGATTTCAGCTAAAAATGGATCATTTCGATCCGAATTTTGTTTTAAAACATGTTTTTAGTCATTTATGGCGGATAGAAATGAAAATTCTTATTTTCGATGAAAAATTGAGCTATTTTCGACCGAAAATGAGGTAAAATAAGCATTTTCCTATTCGAAAACAAGAAAAATTGCGGGAATTTTGAATTTTTGATAAAACATTCCGGATATCAGCCAAAAAACTCGTTTAGTTATGGCTTTGTAAAGGCGAAATCGCCTTTATTCATCGAAAAATTCGGCTTTGCCAGTCAGTCTGTGTGTTTGTCGGTCCGGATGTCCCGAATATTGGGTATTTGGGGTGAAAATCGGTTTTTGGAGCAGTTTATTATTCAAAAACTTGAAAATTTGGAATTTTTTAATTAAAAATCGATTAAAAATGCCTGTCTGTACGTCCGAATGTCTGATTTTAAGGCGGAAGAATACTGAAAATCCGGTCTCCGACGGCTGAAATCGGTATTTTTCCGGGCCCATAATCCAAGGGTACATCGAAAAAGGGTACATCGTGATCATAGGGTACATTGAATCGAAGGGTACAATGAATCTTAGGGTACATCTAAGACCTACGATCATGGGGTACATCTATGAGGTTATCATAGGGTACATCGAGTCAGAATTTTCATGAAATTTGAGAAGTCTCAAATTTTCATAAATTTTTGAAAAACCGTTTACAGACGGAGTACAAGGAACATGTTACTGCTTTTTTCAGAGGGATGAAATAACATGAAATTTATTCTAACAACCATTTGCAAGATGGTCATATTTGAGTTTCTATAATGAATTTGAACATCTTAAATGCTCTTATTATCCTCTCTGATAAAAGTCAGTCAGTATATTTGAACTCCGCCTGTAAACCTTTTTTTCAAAAATTGATAAAAATTTTGAGACTTCTGAAATTTTATGAAAATTCTGACTAGATGTACCCTATGATAACCTCATAGATGTACCCCATGATCACAGCTTCTCGATGTACCCTAAGATTCACTGTACCCTTCGATTCAATGTACCCTATGATCAAATTTTTCATAGATGTACCCTTTTTCGATGTACCCTTGGATTATGGGCCATTTTTCCGATTTCGACCGGCGAAGGCCCGTCCATCCGTGTTTCCACACGTCCGGATGTCCGAATTAACTGCTTATATCAATCTTGTCTGTCTGTGTGTCCGGAGTGTCCGGATGTCCAGTTTTAACCGGAAAAAGCTGAAAATACCGGAATTCTGAAACTGATTTTTGACCGGCGAAAAATAAAAATATCACGAAATTTCAGGATTTAAAGATTTTTGACCGGATTTCCATTATTTTTGGCTGAAATTTGAAATCCGGACATGCGGAAACACAGATGGGCAAGTTTTCAGCGGTCAAAAATCAGTTTTAAGCCGTTTTCGACCGGAATTTCGTAATTTTTCCGCTCTTTTTCGGCCCAAAACTGGACATCCGGACAATCCGGACATACAGATGGAAAGTTCACTATCATTTCCACAAAAAGCATACACAGCGGACATCCGAATGTGCGGAAACACAGATGGAACATTTTTCGCCGGTCAAAAATCGGTTTTAGCCAGATCCGACCCGAATTTCGGTAAATTTTCGGTTTTTTTCAGCTGAAATTGGAAATCCGGACAACCCGACACACAGACAGACTCTTCAGCGTCATTTCTAGTTGAAAATTGTCAGTTTTGGACATCCGGACGAGCGGAAACACAGATGGAAACGACTTTCGCCGGACAAAAACGGGAAAAACTAGTTTTTAGCCGGTTCCGACCGGAATTTCAGTATTTTTCAGTTCTTTTTCGGCTCAAAACCGGAAATCCGGACGATCCGGACACACAGACAGACATCGTGGTTGAAAATCAGTTACGTCGGACATCCGGACGTGCGGAAACACCGACAGAGGTCAAAAACTGAAAACAGTCAGATTTCCGCCGTCAGAGACTAGATTTTCAGTATTTTTTCGTCACAAAATCTGACAGCCGGACATTCGGACACACAGACAGACATTTTTTGAAAAAATCGATTTTTAATTTTTGAAAAAAATCGGGAAAAATTAAAATTCTTACGTGCGTCGTCGTGACTTCCGAAACCGGTGACGGATTCTTCTCTTCTGAATTCTCAGCTACTACTTCTGACGTCGTCGTCGCTGTCGTCGATGACGTGGATTTGGCGATTCTGGAGAAAAAAAAATTTTTCGAAAAAAAAAAAATTTTCCACAAAAAGTTTTTTTCGAAAAAAAAGGGACTAAAAAGTTGTTGGGGGAAGTAAAAGTAGAAAAAAGACGGAAAAAAAGACGAAGAAAAACAGCAAAATTGAGGCCTATTTGGGAGAGAGCTTTCTGAGGAGAGAGAGACGAGAGAGTGTGTGAAAATGAGAGACGCAGAGAAAAGAGGAGCACAATGAGCTGAGAGAAGACGTCGACTGACGACGACGACAACGATGTATTCAGAATTGTTTGTGGGGAAGAAAAAAGAAAGAACAAAGAACAATTGTTCCCAAGATTTTGAAAATTGTGAGGGGTGTAAATGCGCTCTAATGAGAAAATCGACTTTTTAGGTGCAGAGTGTCGAATTTACGGTTGAAAATGATAAGAAAACGCGCTCTACCGAAATCGAAGAAAACATTGTGCGAAATTGAGAGACTCAGAGAAAAAGAGACATTTTTCAAGGGCTTTTCGGTGGAGCGCAGTTGAAAGAGGCGTGCCGTGCTAATAACGCTTTTGACGAAATTTTGAATTTCCGATGTGAGAATGATGAAATCGCGCTCTAATACAGATTTGGCAGATTTTTTGAATTACTGAATTACAAGCGATAAGTTGAAGATGTAAATGCGCTCTATGGTACAAAATCGAAAAAGATTGATTTTTTGCGAATAAAAAAAGATTTTAAGGTTGAAAACACGCTCCAACGCACAAAATCGTTTAAAATTTGAATTTTAGGTGAAAAACACGATTTTTCGACAATCTTAAGGTTGCAAATGCGCTCCAACGCGCGGACATTGAGAATTTTCAAATTTTCGACCGAAAATATCGAAAATTTGAGTATTTTCTTGGCTTAAAACACTGAAAATGCAAAAACGGACATCCGGACAATCCGACAGACAGAAAAACTAATGGATTGGAAATCTATCGGGAAGAAAATGACAAAATATGGTTTTTATGGAAAATGAAAGTGCGAAAAACACAAATTGTTGACAAAAAAAATTTTGGCGCCAAAAATTTTTCCGATTTTTTTTTCAAATTTTTTAAATAAAATTTTTTTAATCGGCGCGAATTTTTTTTTCGAAAATTCATTTTAGCGATAACTTGCAGCTGTAATTACAGACGTACTTACGAAAGCTTTCTTTCGAAAGAAGAACTGCGAAAAATGCAACCGCGCTCTACTGGACACACCCCAAAAACGTTCAAATTTCGAAAAAATTTTCAAAATTTTCGAGAAAAAGAATGTTCGATTTCGCCGAAAGCCATATGATCGGATGTCATTTGTCTCTTTATCTCTTCGGGGATGACTGAAGAGAAACAAATAAAAACAGATGTCATTTAGACAGACATAAAAATAGAATTGGTTCCGATAGTCGTCAGAAGATGGGAGAGAAAAAATTCCGAACAAAAATATGAAAAAACTGAATTTTGATCAATCGATTTTTTCAGAAAAACTTTTTTCAAAAATCCTTTTTTTCAATCGATATTTATAATTCGCCGGCACATAACTCGCTTCAAACTCAATATTGTGAGCTGAAAAATACACCAAAATGTAGATCTCGACGAGTTCTATATCCGTGACCTACTACGAGTCGGAAAAAAATGACAAAAATGCAAAAAAAAACCAGAAAAATGGCTTTTTTAGTCATTCTCGCGTTTGTTTTGTTTTTTTGAGCATGCTATTCGTTAATGCAGACTTGCACCGGGCCGGGCCGGAACCGGTCGGGCCAGAAGATTTCGAACATTATCCTTTTTTTTTGGAAAAAAAATTCTTACGACTGATTTTTTGTGAAGATTTGAGAGGTTTTACTAGAGAAAAAAATTTGGAAAAAAAAATGTTTTACCATTTTACGAATACTCGTCAGAGAGTGTTATTTAAAGGCGCATCTAATTAATCGGAGATTTCGCGGAATGGTCTCGAAATTGAAAAAGATCAAAAATTTTGCTTTTTTGAGCTTTGCAGGTCTGAAAACAACTGCAAACATTTTTTTCCGCTTTGAGACTGTTTTGTACAAATTAAATGAGCCTTTAACATCACCGGCAAGTGTTTGTGAACCGATAAAATAGTGAAAAAATTCAAAAATTCACGGAATTTCACAATTCTCGGGTTGAGCGCCAAAAAACGTGAAAATTGTCAAAAAACTGTTTTAGCCCGGCCCAAAAAATAGCCATCCGGCCCGTAGTAGGTCAGTGACATAGAACTCGCTAAGATCTACATTTTGGTATATTTTTCACCGCATAAAACTCAGTTTAAAGCGAGTAAGACCCTTTTTGGAAGTATACTTTCAAAAAACTGTACGAAAAAACGCATCTCAAATTCAATGAAAAAATCCGTTGTTTTCCCTCCGCCACTTCAGAAGACGTCGTCCTCTTCAGAAGACGGAGAAGAAGACGAGAGTAGAATGTGAATTGAATGGGACAGAAAAAAGGGAAAAGAAGAAGAAAAAGACGATGTTGAAGGGACTCTCTCTTCTGGGACGGGGGGAATAGTTGAGTGGAGAAGAAGAGAGAGAGAAACGGCTCTTTTTTCCCTCTCTCTCATCAAAATTGCATCCATTTTATTTATGAGAGGGGGTCCCGAGAGAGAAGAAAATGAGAGAAATATGAAAAAAGAGAGAGAAAGACTAAAAATAAATAAATAAATGAGAATATAATAAGAAGATGTATGCCTATCTGTGTGTCCCTATTTCAAAATGGCTGGAAATGCGCTCAGTGAGTTTTGGCGGATTTTTGAATTTCCGATATGATGAAATCGCGCTCTAATGCAGATTTTGCGGATTATTTCTATTTTCAGCGATAAGTGAGTGTAAATGCGCTCTATGGCACACAAAATCGTGAAAATTTGAATTTTTGGTGATAAAATAGTTTTTGAACGGATTTTCGAGGTTGAAAACACGCCCCAACGCGAAAAACCAAGAAATTTGAGTTTTCGACACGATTTTCAACAATTTTAAGGTTGCAAATGTGCTCCAACGCACTGAAATTGAGAATTTTCAAGTTTTCGGATGAAAAAAATCCAAAATTTGTGTTGGAAATGTTAAAATGCGCTCTAATACAGATTTGACAAGCTATCTGAATTACAAGCGGTAAGTAGAAGGTGTAAATGCGCTCTATGGCACAAAATCGCGAATTTTCGAATTTTTGATGATAAAACAGTTTTTGAAGGTTGAAAAAACGCTCCAATGTACGATATTGGAAAATTTTGAATTTTGGTGACACAAACACGGCAATTTTAAGGTTGCAAATGCGCTCCAACGCGGTGAATTTGAGAAATTAGAAAGGTTGAAAAGCTTGAGGTCTGTAGGGTTCAGAATCTAGTTTCAGATTTCCAAAAAAAGACATAAACGGACAAAATCCACCTATTTCTAAGGACCCCCGAAAAAAGTTGGAATTAACACGGAATTACACCTATTTCTAGAAATTTGAGACTTAAATTTTGACATCTTCAACCAGAAATTGGCATGGTTGGGTAGCTGAAGACGTAAGAATTCTGAATCTGTTTTCAAATTTTCAAAAATGTGAAAATTGACGAAGTTACAGCCTAAGATACTCTCCACTAATGTATCTCCGCTCAATCGACTCCTAGGAAAGTTTTGAATACAGATTCCGAATCCTTAGGACTTCAGCTTTCTAGTCATATAAAAGTTTCTGCACAAATTGAGTACGATTTTTGAAATCAGCGTGTTCGAATGTCTCGGTGCGCCATCTTATTGGCTTCTAGACCAATTTTCCACCAATTTTTTCGAAATTTTTGCTAATTTTCACGTTTAAAAACTCTTTAACGCCCCCAAATACCCCTCTATTCAATGCCTGAGGGGTCATGGGTGAGAGAAAAGAAAGGGGGTCATTAATAATGTATAGATTATCCCCCCCTCTCTCCCGATGAAATCCTCATTGTATGTTGGTTGGTTGGGGGATGGAAATAGAGGGACCTCCCAAGAGAGAAGAGGGGAGACAGGTGGTGAGCAGAGAGAGAGAATGAGAGAGCTCATTTATTTCCGGAAGAAAATGATGAAAGGGTTGAGGGAGGAAATTGGATTGAGGAGAATGAAAATGAAAATGAGAGAATGAATTATGGGAGCAAAGAGAACGTTCCGGATGTCCGGATGTCCAGCGAGAGCACAAAATGAACGGTTAGAAGGTCTACATAGGCATACAAAGGTCTGGATTGTCCAGGTTTTCAGAAAATCGGGGAATTCTGTATGTCCATATATCCAGGAAGGCTACTAACAGACCTGATAGGGAAACAGTTTCAGGAGAATCAGGAAGTTCAGAACAGACCAAGCACAGTAGACCAGTCTAGGGAGCTCTTAGAGATGGATGAATCGTCGATACAGAAGTCGGTAGATACGGATGTCCGGATGTCCAGATTCAACGGTTAGAAAGTCTACATAGGGAAAATGAACATCATTTTTTGATAGGGAAAAGCAAAAAAAATCACAAAAATCCATAAAAATTGAGAAGTTTTGGTCATGGACCTATCCTGGAGGTAGCAAAAAAAGCAAAAAACGATTCTTTGTAAGTAGTAAAAAATTGTTTATCGCGATTTTTGCTACCTTCAGATCGGATTTAAAGAATAGGCCCATTACAACACACATTAGATGTTTGCCTGTGTGTCCGGATGTCCGGATGTCCTAGCATTACAGACAATTAAATAATTATTTGACAGAGATGACAGAAACGGAATTGACAGAACAAATTAGATGTCTGTCTGTGTGTCCAGATGTCCGGATGTCCAGAAACTCAAAAAATGAGGAAAATCAAAGAATTTCTGGTAGGGATTACTGTACTACCATTATGATAACATCATAATTCTAAACCCAAAAAATCGGTGTGTCCGGATGTCCGGATGTCCGGATGTCTTACAGTTCTATAGTTGGGGGAAGTGAAGCATGGTTGGGGTACGGTAAGATCGGTGATGTAGATTACGATGGATTCAGAAAATCCACATTTACAAAATGTTCTCGAAAAACTAAAAATGGCGAAAAAAAAACATTTTTGGCATTAAAGTTCACAAAAATTGAGGAGTTTTGGGTACAAAACAGAAATGACGAAACGAATGAGATGTCTGTCTGTGTGTCCGGATGTCCAAATGTCCTAGAATTACAGAAAATCAAATAATTATTTGACAGAGATGACAGAAACGGAATCGAAGAGATAGATGAGTTGTCTGTCTGTATGTCCGAGTGTCCGGATGTCCAGAAACTCAAAAAATGAGGAAAATCAAAGAATTTCAGCAATTTCAAGACCTAAAACTTCAAAAAACTCCGAAATTTCCAGAAAAAAGTAATTCAACTCCTTTGAGAGTCTCAGCAAGTGCGCTCCACCGCACCCTCACCATTTTTAGCAACAGTTAAAGATCAAAAACCGGTCACTCTTTTCAACACAACTGTTTCACCACCACCACCCGATTGGAGAGAGAGAGAGACATGTGTGGAGAATCACGTGACACAAAAATGTCCAAAATGTTCAAAAAAGTTCCAAAAAAAAAAATTTTTTTTTCAAAAAGTGGAACGAAATGTTGCGTAAAAAATTCGATGAGAGTATGAGTGTGTGTGTGTGTGAAATTCGGCGAAAAAAGAGAGAGAAAGAGGAAGAAAAAGCACCTGTTCAAATAGTGAAACCCTTCCCGTGAGAGAGTTGAGACCCCCCCATGGGGAGAGTGACGTCATCAGTTTACGGAACGAAAATGGCACAGACCGTTTTAGAACGGTTCTAAAACCGGTTGACGGTTTCTCTGTAAAAAACGATGATTGCGCGGACATCCGGACAAGCAAACGCACAGACAGACGGGTCAAAAGGTTATTCAGAACGGTAGGTTTTCAGAGAGAAATTCGATTATCTGTCTGTCTGTGTATCTGTGTGTCCGGATGTCCAAATCATTGAAAAGCATATAAAAGGTAAATGAGAAACTTTAGACTAGTTATTTGTCTGTCTGTGTGTCCAGATTTCGCTTTTTGGGCTCTGGACATCCGGACTCACATTTCTGTGGTTCCAGATGTGTGTACCTGTGTGGACATCCGGACAAACAGACACACAGGCGGAACCAAAATTTCCGATTTTCCCTGAAAAAAGTAGTTTCAGGACACACGTCTAGATGTTTCTCTGTCTGTCTGTCTGTCTGTCTGCCCGGATGTCCGGATGTCCGTCTAAATATCAGCGGTACGTCCTCATTTTTGTCTGTCTGTGTGTTTGTCTGTCCGGATGTCCGCAACTTTAGTTTTATGATGATGCACCAAAAATCTAAAAGTTTTAGTTCAAAATTTCAAATTTCCGGTTAAAAAACTGAAAAATAGATTTTTTTCCCAATTTTACAGATAAAAAATGGTCTCTCTGTGTGTCCGGATGTCCAAAAACCGTTTTTTTAATATGTCCGTGTATCCGAGTGTCCGAACGCCCCGGAATCAGATAATACGGTATGAAATTGTCTATCTGTGAATCTGTGCGTCCGGATGTCCAAATTATGACAATTTGCAATTCTAAGCCTACTTTACTCAAGCGCAGGAGTCTGAATATTCCAAAAATTAAATTTAAAATCGTTCAAAAAGAGTCCAAATTCACATGGGGCAACGTGGGAAAAAACAGAATTATAAACAAAAAAGGTCAGTCTCTCGTTTCTCTGCGTCTCTCACTCTCTCGCTCTCTATGTAAATATGGTTTATATTGTTTGTATATTTACGCAACATATAGCAGCACTAGTCAGAAAAAGAAAAAAGGAATTGAAAGAGAGATTGAGAGACGCAGAGAATGAGAAGGGAGTCATTGAGTAAGAAAGAGAGAAGAACGCAGACACTCCCACCGGAACAATGGAATTCGAAAATGCCGAATTTTTTCATTTTTACGGTGAATGTGTTCGTGTATTGGTGTATGTTCAAGTACACACATTTTTTTTCGCAAAATTTTTTTGAAATTGAGGTTCAAGTAGGTAGTAATGGCCATAATTGTCGTTTTGAAAATGTCAATCTTTGAGAAGGTGTCATGGTCTCACTGATTGTCCCAACAGGAAAATTTTTTGTTGGATCATACAGATCAAGAGTAGAGCTCTATTTTTGTAGTTGACAACTTTTTTGTACGGGCGGTCCCTAGGGAGATACGGTGGGTTGAAGGCCTGAAGGGGTACCCTCTCGGATTAGCAAGTTTAGAGCGCTATAACTATCTAGGGAGTGTCCGTACAAAAAAGTTGTCAACTACAAAAATGAAGTTAGATTTTTGATCTGTATGACGCATCAAAAATTAACTTGATGGAACAAGAAAGGATACCATGGCACACTCTCAAAGCTGAACATTTTCAACTAAAAACGGTCAAAGTTGTTGGAATGATGATCATTACTGTAACTCTGGTGTTTCGAACCTAAAGTTCAGAAACCCATTTTCAAAATGTCAAAATGTAAATTTTAGGAATGCGAAAGTGGTGCCGGAAAATCCATGAGAAATACAAAAAATATAAAAATTTCAATTTCAGAATTTCAATTTCAGAGCGCTTATAAATTGTAATTCTAGGTTTTTGAATCTGGAAATCGGAAGTTTCAATTGAGACCTTTATGAACTGAGATATTGCATCTTGAATTCAGAGTCTAAAAGTCAAAACATTGCGATTCTGATTCTAGACTGAAAAATTTGCAAATTCAAAATTACAGCCTTTAAACAAAGAATCGGTTCTTAGATTCTGAATTCTAGGACCTCTGGAAGTCAGAATTTGAAAGCCAATGTCTCAAAATCAGATTCTAGACTTCAGAATCTGCAATTAGATTTCAAAATTAAGCCGATAGTCGGCATTCAGAATCAGTACCTTGGAATTTAAAAACATTGTTCTGAAATTCAGACTCCTCCAATACTACAAGTCTAAACCCTACACAGAAAAAAAAACAAAACAATTTGTTGTCTTCTTACTATTTTCCAGTAAAAATAACAACAAACCCAACAAAAAAAGAAAAAGAAAAATGACTCGTCAGGAAAAATGAAGAAAAAGAAGAAGAGAAGAAGACACTTATATACAAACACACTGACATTCCAAAAAATAAAAGAAAAAGATACTAATCTATCTTCACTACTACTCCAGTACATATATAGATAGATGGGGCAGATGATTTCCGAGAAGGGGGGTCACTTCTGTGGAGGGTACTGAATCCAGTACTATGAGCACCAACCGTCAGAGTCTGAATTTCCAAAGCCCTGAGCCAGATTATGTAAATCCTATAGCCCAGTAGCCTTCCAGATTGTGAAACTAGACAAAAGATAGATGACTGGAAAACCGAAATCACAAGGATTCTGAATCTGTTTTCAAAATTTTGAAAAAGTTGAAATGAACCAAGATACGAATGATTTTGGCAATGTCCGTGATCGCAAGCGGGCGAGCCGCTAACATCGCTTGTATCCTGGTTCATTTCGATCCTAGACAAATTTTGAAAACAGATTCAGAATCCTCTCGTCTTCAGCTTTCTTTTCATATAAGGTTGGTCAGGAAAATCTGATTTTTGGAGATGGTTCAAAACATGATTCTCAGCTAGACCGTCGGCAGACCTATTTCTAGTTACTGGCGGCAGATATGGTCTATAGCATGGCATAGTAATTTTTTAGGTCATGCCTGAAGTCAGTGGCTCAACGATTGTCCAGTTTTAATAAACCGCAAAGTCGAGTACCAGAGCATGGCCCAGAAAAAAGCTTGGCCCAGAAAAATTCTGGACCATGCTCTGATCTGGAACTAAATGGATCTATAACACTCATAGTGTTGGTAACTACGCAGATTCCAGTCATTAGATGGCCTAGAAAACTCGTAGGCCATCGCCTCCGCCTAGACAAGCCGGGGTGGTCTAGAAAACTTCTGATCCATCAAAAATGTAATCCACAATTGACTCATTATAAATTGAGACGTGGCAAACAATACCATATGTCCTCCAGAAAAGGGGGATTAGATTACTGTCTCTCGATCTCCATTCAATTTCAAGTACACACATACATCATAACGTTAGAGTAAATAGAACGGGCGGGGTGTAGAGCATCTAAATAAGAAAAAAAAAGTTGCTCGAAGGGGGGAGAAAAAAGTGAGAAAAGAAATCCGAGAAGAAGAAAAGAGTTTTGTTACAATTTTACAACTGCTGTTTCTTCTTCTTTTTCCTGATGAGATGGGGATGGGATAGGCGAGAAGAAGAAGAAATGAGATAAAAGAAGAAGAAGAGGAAGAACACAAGGAATAATAGGAGAACATTTACTCGAAACAGATGTGGAGAGAGATTCTGAAGAAGAAATGGCCAAAGACTAGGCGCGGACATCTGGACGAACAGATTGTGGGATTCATAGTTCTGGGATTCAGGATCTAGGGAATTTGAGAATTCTAGGAGGTTTTATACGGAAATAGGAGAGCTCGGAGGCTTTAGGGGTCGGGATACGTGCTAATTAGGGAATCCGAAGATCAGAAATTAGGGTACCCAAGGGTTTAGAAGTCCTAACTTGAAAGTTTTATGTAGTAATGTCTAATAGCTTCCACATACAGGTGAGTCGCTACTCAGCGAATTCTCTTGGATCCCAGACGATCCAGATTTTGAGAGCTCCAGCGTCATTCCATTCCTAATTTCCGGTCACTTAATCTCCCAAAAACAGGCCGAAAAAAGAGAAAAAAAAGAGAGATTTGCCTATTAATAGACCATCTGGACACTTAATCCTCTCTTTTCGTCACCCCCCCACCCAATTTCATTTACTCATCTCCTCCTCTTTTTTGTGCCTCCTTTTAACTTATACCGCCATTTGTTAGTTATTTTGGAAAGGAAGAGTGGGATGATGACAAGTGGATTTAGGAGGGAAATGAATTAGCACATGGCAGTGGGGGATATCGGGAATGGGTTAATTGGTTCAAAATTGCGTAGACTGGTGTTCCAGAACATTAAGGGACCTGGTTCAGCCGGATTTTTCAATTTAAAACCACAAAAAAATGCTTAGGATCAGTTAAAATTGACAACAGGCCAATTCCAGTACGTCCAGATATGTTTCAGCATATGTTGTATCTGTTGTGTCTGTCTGTGTGTCGGGAATGTCCGGATGTTCAAGGTTTTGGACATCCGGACATTTTTACACACAGACATAAAAATGAGAACCTGCTGTCCAGAAATAACAAACTTGGAAGTTTTGGTGTCTGTCAGTGTGTCTCGATGTCCAAATGTCCAAAATGTTTGAGAGTTAGACATCTGGACATTTGGGCATTCAGACACACAGACAGAGCTAGAAATCTTGACGGATTTCAGCGCACTATTTTCCCTTGATTGAAATCGATCTTAGATCTACTCCAGAACATCTCAAACGTCATTTATTTCCTCTCTCTTCCTCTCAGCAGTTTCTCTTATTTTTTCAATCCATCAGCACACTTCCACTTCCTATCCACTTTCTACCAAACACATGTGAGATAGGTGTCATAAAAACAGAAAGAGAGTGTACTACAGCGTACATCGCCTTCTGTCGTTTTAGTACCCCAAACTTTGTATTTTTGCAAAAAGTTTGAAATAGAGTGCTCCTATCAAAAAATGGTCTGTTACAGAAATGGTCAGCTTGACGAGATCTACACAGTTATAACAAATTTTTAGACCCCTGGCACCAGTGGGACCCTTCAAGCCTCCCTCCAAAAAAAAAGCTTTTCAAAAGGACAAACAAAAAAGTGGAGAAGAATCTAAGAAGAAAAAAAAACGAAGAAGAGAGAACGAAGCGAATAAATTAGGCGTGAGAGAAACGAATTGAATTGGTGGGGGGCCTCTCTTCTGACTGACTGACCTGATGGATGGATGGGAACAATAGGATGGAGAGAGAGAAGAGGGAGAATGGAGGAATAATAGAAAAAAACGGGGTAAAAAGGGACCTTCAAGGGTCAAAAATGCTCTTAGGAAGACAGTTTTCAGCCGGGAGGTTTGGAGGTACCAGAGGTACATGAAAGTGAACAAATCCTTATTTGGTAGTCGGTATACGGACGGATAGGCAGTCAAACGTTCGGATAATTCAATTTCCGGCTCATCTTCGATTTTTAAGGGTCAAATTTTCCAGTACTTTCAAGAGGGCAGTGTTTTAAGGTGGCACAATGTCACACTTTCAAAACGGGCCAATCCCAAAACTTCATCGTTTTAAAATTCTTACGTCTTAGTACTCTGTAGCCTTGGAAATACAAATTTTTGACTAAAAAACGGAAGGAAATTGCAAAAAACGAAAAAATGAGAGTGCGGACATCCGGACATGCAGGCAGATGCTACAGACGCTCTACCAGTAGTATTTAGTATGCCAGGAAAGCTAAAGACGTGAGGATTCTGAATCTGTAGTCAAAATTTTGAAAAGTTTTAAATGAATCGAGTTACAACAATTCTAGAAGTGTGGACACCAACTCGAACCCGATTAGAGCTCCTTTCTGTCCCAATCTCCTCTACCTACTTCTCGATTCATTCATTCTACATTTTCCTTCTCTTTCCAAACCAATCTAGCAGGGCCCACATGTCACGGGGGTTCTATTAATACTACATTTTTGGCATAGAATTGAGTGGTGGCCTAGAAAACTCAGATTTTGAGAAGCTAGGCCATTAAGTCAAGCCACTAATGTATTCGTACTAAAAGGGATTTATTCATTATGTGCAAAAAAAGAAGAGATTTGAATAAAAAAGTACTCTGGTCAAGAAGTGAAATATGTATTAGTGGGATTAGTTTTTGATATCCATGGAAATTGGGTGAAATGAGGAATGTGGTATGTCTGGAAAACGAGAATCAGACTAAAATCGCTATAACTCGATTATTTTCCAACTTTTCGAAATTTTGAGAACAGATTCAAAATCCTCACGTCTTTAGCTTTCCGGGCATACTAAATACTACTGGTAGAGCGTCTGTAGCATCTGTCTGCATGTCCGGATGCCCGGGACCTTCAGAAGGGTCTGTCTGTGTGTCTGGATGTCCCGATGTCCACCTACCTCAATTTTCTGACAATGTTAGGTTGGAGGACGTTGGTGGGCTAGAAATTGATGAATTTGGGCTATCGATTAGAAATATCGAAGAGTCAAAAAGTGGTATGGTGGTCTAGAAACCCAAAATCTAGAAAGTTAGGCCATCATTAAAAAAAGACTGAAAATTCCCATTTTCTGGTTCAAAAACCCGACATTTTTATACCAACCTGGGTGTCGTCCAGTACAGAAAATAATGAATCTCACCTGATTTCTTCCCACTCCGTTAAAAAAGGAAAAAAAGAGAAAACGGATAGAAGATAAACTAGTTCATTTGGTCAATTCATACTTACTCTTGTTGGTATCAAATCAGGAAAATGATGAACGTTTTTTCGCGGTGATTTGGGATCAAAGTTTGGTAGCGGACATCCGGATAAACATACAGACAGATAGACTTCTAGAATTGTTTTTGTAGTGTCTGTCTGTGTGTCTGTGTATCCGGATGTTCATAGGTCAATGGAAGCTGAAGACATCTGGATATACCGACCAACATACAAAAGGAATTCCGAAAAAAAAATTTTGTTGTGTCCGTTACTTGGACATCCGGACAAACAGACCAGTCCCCGAAACTAGTCCGGAGCTCCGGACTAACCATGTGTCCAAGTCAAAGTTTTTGAAGAATGGAGGTGGTTAGGTGTTCAAAAATTTTTCCTTTTTTCACGAATTTTGCTATTTTTTTCGAAAAACCTCCAAACCACCTGTCCAACTTTTGAAAACCACTTGTCCAACTAAAAGTACCTCGGACTATTGTTCGGGGACTGCAAACAGACACACAGACAGACATTACAAAAACAATATAAGAATTCTACCATCTAGATGTCTGTCTGTGTGACGGTTTGTCCGGATGTCCACAGGTCCACAGAAGCCGGTCTGTCAATCCGAACGTCCAGATGTCTACAAAATGTAAAAAATAGTACTAACACCAAGAAAAAAGACACATTTGGACAATCGTATTAATAAGACGATTACATTTTTCTTTTCCTTTTTCTTTTATCAATTACAACGAGGAATTATCAGTTTTTATCAGTGAAAATTGGACGAGAATAATAGCAACATTTTGTTATATATTGGGTTTTGAAATGACCATTAGGTAACTTTTTTTTGAATAATTTAGACTAGAAGAACAGCAAAACTACGGTCACATAAAAAGTGAGAAGTACCAAAAAAGAAGAAGAAAATTCGCTTGAAAATCATTTTGTGATTAATTTTTGGTACTGATAAAGAGAGGAGAGAGAGAATACTGGGGAACTGGAGGGGGAAAAGAAATGAGAAAAAAATAAAATGATGTGTGATGTGCTGAGAAGACAGAAATATGGTATAGCAATGAGGAAGTCATTTATTTCCCCATAATGTCAATTTTTTGTAGATATATAGAAATATTATTAGAGATCAAACCTCGAGCTTCATTTTTGTTGTTGATAATTTTTTTGTACAGGCGGTCCCTAGGAAGATACGGTAGGTTAAAGATAGAGTTGAATCTTCGAAATGTGAAACTTTACTGAAAATCGATAATTTTGAAGGTATGTGTCTCATTTGTTTTGATTTTGTTATATGTTATAGCCCAATTCTAGTTCTCTATTTTTGTAGTTGACCGCTTTTTTGTACGGGCGGTCCCTGAGGAGATACGGTAGGTTAAAGTTAGAGTTGAATCTTCAAAATGTGAAATTTTGGTGAGCTGACGTCATGAGGATTCTGAATCTGTATTCAGAATTATCAGAAAATCAATATGAACCGAGTAACAGCGCTTTCAAGACGTGTATCTCAGTCCATTTTCACATTTTACAAATTTAGAGCGCAGATTCAGAATCTTCACGTTATTCGCTTTCTATACATATGAATTTTGAGGTGGAAACTTGCAAACCCTTGACATCCGGACAAACCGACATACAGACAGACATCGTTCGTTGAAAAAGTGGTTGAAATTAGTCATCCAAATCTGTCTGTCTGTCTGTCTGTCTGTCTGTTTGTCTAGATGTCCACAGGACAATCAGTCTTGTAACCGATCTGTCAATCTGACAGTAGGCTTGTGGACATCCGGACAAACAGGAAGACGCTACAGAAACCAAACACACCTTATGGTCTATAAAAATGTCTGTGTGTCCAGATGTCCAGAACCTTATTTTTCTCAAAACATAGCCAAGTAAATAAAACAAAAACTAAAGAAAAGAGACAACAATTCGGGTTGCAAAAAAAGAAAAGGAAATTTGAGATTTCTTCTCTTCTTCTTTTTCCCTTCGATGCTCAAAGTCTATCGGTTTCACTTGTCACAGAAACATAGAGGTCCGAAGACATTTATAAATCAAAAAGGTTTTGAAAAATCCATGTTTAAATCAGAAATCCTACAACAATGACGACGCCAAAAAACGAATCGGATGTCATCTGTCCGTGTTTTTTTTCTTCCTCATGTTGTGTCCCTTCGAAGGTCATTCTCTTCTTCCCATCTATTCGGAAGAGGAAGAATCAACAAATAGATGTAAAAATCGAGGTCTAGAATTTGAAAATTGGAGAAATTTCGATTTTTATTGCTCGTTGATTTCCGGAAAACCGGAATCCTGAATGTGTCCCGGACATCCGGACACACAGACAGACAGACTATTGTTCTGTGGAGATTGGGGATATTCAAAAGGCTAGGCACACGAAGATTTGGTTGAAAAACGCGTCGACGTCACGCCAGACAGTTTTTGTACTCAAAAAACTTAGTCGCCGAACGATCTGAGATAACCAAAACTTAGATTCGGAAAACGCGTCAAAAGTGCGCCAGCCGAATTCCCACATTTTCAAAAAAGTTGTCTCAAAAACGCGTCCAGGGCACGCCAGACAGTATCGAAATTTTGAAATTTTGAAGCTTCTCGGTTTGGAAAACGCGTCGACGTCACGCCAGACAGTTTTTGTACTTAAAAAACTTGGCCCGCGAACGAAGTGAACCCCAATACAAACTTAGATTCGGAAAACGCGTCAAAGGCACGCCAGCCAGTATTAAAGTTTTCGAAAATTTTGAAACGTTCATATCTGGAAAACGCGTCGAAGGCGCGCCAGCGGTTTTGAAATCAGAATAATTGGTTATCTAGTGATGTTTCTGGGTTTGGAATTTTTGATTTTGAAACATCTCGGTGCCAAAAAATGGAGTGGAAAGCGGCAATAAAATTATATTTTTTAAAAATCGGTTTTGACCATATTTTGTATAAAAAACCTCAAAAATGATTAAATTTTCGTGTTTTTTCGGTAAAAACTGATAGTTTTGCTGTAAAAAAACTTTAAAAATGTTAGTAAATTCGAGTAGACGTACAATTTTTTCAAGCTGAATCTTAAAATAATCTAAAAACAGTATCAGAATGAATTTTCGCACAAAAATAATGAGCAAAACTGGAAAATATTGCAAAGAGCCGGAGGCCAGAAAGACAAGAATTTCCTCATTTCCAATATTTCAGCTGTATATCCAAATATAGCCTCCAGTAGTCTTCCTCTTCTTCCTCTTCAATTTCCATCGTTAAATGAGAAAAAAGAAGCGAGAGATAGCAAAAAAGGGAGACGCAGACAGCGAGAGATGTGTTTAATTAAATTCAATTTATTTCTCCCGGCCGGTCGCTGAAGAAGACAGAAACAACAACATTTTCTGGAAATGAAGGGACTAGTTTTACAGAATTTGGGTTCTGAGACCGCTAAATAAGTTTCATAATGTTTGATTTTCGACAAAAAAATTCTCGAACTTTCCGCATCGATGACGACGATAATTTGTATTTGTACATGTGGGAATGTGTTAGTTCAAGAAGTCTTTTTTCCTAGTTTTGAAAAAAAAATAGAGCGACAGCTGAACAAATTATAGGGTTACGTGTTCGAACACTTTTAAAAGTCAACATCTGAAAATAACGTCTTCCGCAAATTTGGCTCCGGGACATTTCGAAACCGGACATTTCGAAACCAGACCTTTTTGAAACCGGAACCTGTTAAAGTTTTATTTTAGAAAACAGGTAGTATTATGGTTCCGAGGGTCCGGGGTTCGACTCCGGCCCTGGCAAAACTTTTTTGTATTCCATTTTTGGCTTTTTGGTACGAATCTGAAAGCCAGGGTTCGATCCTTACTAGTGGCAAAACTTTGATACCAAAAAGCTAAAAACACCCTGTTTTATACGTGTTTTACCCGTTTCGAAATGTCTGGTTTCGAGATGTCGCGGTTTCTAAATGTCCCGGAGCCGAAAAAGAAGCGATTCACGGACTAGTTTTCCAAGATTTGGGTTCCTAGGTTACTAGTAAGAGCGCATGGCGTAGGAAACACATAGTTGAGGGTGGCCTGGAAATCGCTGGCTTGGATTTCTAGGCCATTAATTCAAAAAAAAAACTGTCCAAAAATCTCCTTTTTTATGTCTGAAAACTTAAAATCGGCGTTTTCAGCGATTTCAAATTGTCAAAGATGCTCAAGATAGCGGTTTGCTTGACACCAAAGATTGTAGTGGCCTAAAAACCCAAAAATCAATTTCCTAGGTCACGAAACAAATTTCATGATACTTATTACACCCTGGACTACTATCATGTCAAGTTGAAACTGTTCTGGTGGCCTAGAAATTCCCAAAACGAGGTTTTAGGCCACCGACTCAAAAGGAGACCCTATTCTAAGAACCGTGACCTAGAAACCCAAAAATCGGAGTTTTCTAGGCCACAATGGTTTCAGCAATGAGAACGGTGGTCTAGAAACTCCAAAGCTGAAGTTTCTAGGCCACAAAACCGGAAAAGCAAGAATTTTAGCAATGAGAAAAAACCCTTAAGCTCGGATGACCTAGAATCCCTATAATTTGGTTTTCTAGGCCACGTGGCTCACAAAGAGAACGTGGACCGAGTTTTTGAGAGCCTAGAATTTTTGATTTGGAGGATTCTAGTTATGGCCTAGAAAACTCAATTATTGGATTCTAGGCCACAAAGAAAACGTGGAAAACGTGTATTCCTAGTTATAAACAACCAAAACTGATAATAATTTGATACTATCACTATGTTCTCTTTTAGAAGAAGACGAGAGAGAGACGCAGAGAAAACACAGAAAAAACGAAAAGATGACACATGTGACGATTTGAAAAGTGACCAGCTGTGGGTGTCAAGAAATTCGAAATTCAGAATCTGTCTGCGTCTCTCGGTGAAGAGAAAGAGAGGATTCTGGAGAATATTCAGAAGACGTCAAATTTCGAAATGGACGGTTCGCAAGACCAGAGAGTGGGGGAGAGACCTTGAACCGCATTGACTACTTCAGAAGAAAAACGAAAAAGAAGAAGAAGAAGACGTCTTCGGAGAATACCAAAACTTTTTTGTATGTTGTCCCTCCTCTCCTTTTGAAATCAATTACCGCATCGGGAGGACGTCTTCAGATGGGGTCAAAAAACCGCGGGAGGTGGGTGGGAGGAACGGAGGCTGGCGTGCCTTGGACGCGTTTTTCTCTAAAAAGTAGTTGGAAAATGTCAAAACCTCATTGTTGTAGGGCACATAGCTCTTTTCTTGAAACTGTCTGGCGCGCCTTGGACGCGTTTTTATTGGTACAAATGTAGGTGGAAAGTGTCAAAACACTATCCAGTTCTAATCTTTCGGATTCCAAAAACTGTCTGGCGCAGCGTTGGCGCGTTTTTCAGATGTTCAGTTATTTTTGAAATTAAAGAAAACCTGGTGCACATTGGACGCGTTTTTCAGATCGGATAAGTTTTGAAGTTTTGAAATTTTTGAGACTGTCTGGCGCGCCTTTGATGCGTTTTCTATGCTACAAACGGAGTTGGAAAGTGTCAAAACTCTTCTGTTGAGTCTCTCTCTTTGCAATTCGAAAAACTGGCTGGCGCAGCGTTGACGCGTTTTTCAGATCAATAGGGTTAAAAAATTTTCCCAAAATTTGGAGGCTGGCTGGCAGGCCTTTGACGCGTTTTCTATGCTACAAAAGTAGTTGGAAAGTGTCAAAACACTATCGAGTTCCTATCTTACAAATTCGGAGAACTGTCTGGCGCACCTTTGACGCGGTTTTTAGACGTTTTCAGAACTTTCGAAATTGAAGAAAACCTAGTGCAACTTTGACGCGTTTTTCAGATCAATAGCTAAAAAATTTTTCCCAAAATTTGGAGACTGACTGGCGCGCCTTTGCCGCGTTTTTGAGATACTGAGTTTCTGGTCGGTTATATACTTTTCACCCAACATTTTTGAAAGTGTGAAAATTCGCTGGCGTACCTTCGACGCGTTTTCAGAATCCAAGTTTTGATTAGGAATCAAATCGTTTGAGGGCCGAGTTTTTCAAGCCCAAAAACTGTCTGGCGTGCCGTCGACGCGTTTTCCGACCCCAAATCTCCAATCTCCACAGAACAGTGGTCTGTCTGTCTGTCTGTGTGTCCGTGTGTGTCCGGATGTCTTTTCTATCTATTTCCTCTCTATTTTCTTATCATTTCTCTCTCCCACCTTCTCTCAAAAATTGCGGTCAAATTGAATGGAAATGGCAATATTTGTTTTAAAGTATACAAATATCCCCTTTGAAACTAGGCTGGGGCGCCTTGGACGCGTTTTTCATTGGAAAAAGAAGTAAATCCTAAACCTAAGAAAGAATCTGTGTTCATAGGGTACTTACATAGAAAAAGGCTGGGGCGCCGTTGGCGCGTTTTTTCTGAGAGTCCAATTTGCAAAAAGCTCTGTATGGTATGTTTATTACCCTTTAAAATAGAATATGACAATCTGGGGCGCCATTGGCGCGCTACATGATAAAGCTGGCGCACCTTCGACGCGTTTCACAACAAAAACGAGCAAAAGAAAAAAGCAAAAATCGAGGAAAAATGGTTGGCAGTTTCTCGTCGAAACCGGTTGTTTATTCGTTGCGCAGTCCCTTTTCTCTCCGCGAATCGCTGTCAAAGATCAGAGTGGAACATGATGAGAGAGTGTTGGGAATCGAGAGACGCAGACAGTTTTTTGGGAGGAATGAAGAAGACAATCGCGATAAAAAAGAAGTGTGATGGGGTATGGGAGGAGGAAATAAAATGAGGAGGAGGAGGAGAATGAGGATGGCAGGAGAGAGAGTGACTACTTGAAAATTTTAAGGACTCCAGTTAAATGAAAATTGGAACTTCATTTAGTGGTGTTTGGAATCGGAAGATTTGATTGGAAAACGCGTCGACGGCGCGCCAGATGTTTCAAAATCTGAAACATGGAAATGCATCCAGAGCAAGCCTAGGGTCTTAGAAATGCACCACCTTCTGTTCCAGCCAAAATATATATATATAATGCTTCGGGCAAAGCGCCAAAGGCACGCCAGACACGCCATTTTGTAGAATTGATGTACTGTAATTTTCGAAGGGAGTCACGTATATAAAAACGTATTGAAATAATTTACTGAGGCTGATTTGCTCCGTCTTACAAAATTTGTTGTTGTGGGATACCAACAAGTCAATTTTAGCACTGGAAAAGCCTTAAAATGGATATATCTCGGTTCAATGAAACGTTCTGCAAAATTAAACTACATATTCAGGATCAGCACGTTGAGGAGTACTGATTCGAAAGCTCGAGATACCTCTGGAACATTCCAATGGACAAAATTCTAGTTTAAAAACCAGATTTGAGTACATCAATTACCGTCCAGCTTGGCTTAGACGCGTCTTTACAGCCTCGGAAAGAAAATACTCCGGTTATATGGTAACTGAGTCGATGGTTTCGGTTGTCGGAAGCTACTTGAGATCTTGGAAACTTCAATGTACTTGCGCTATAATGTCGATGGTTTCGGTTATAGGAACTTGTCAGACGCATTTTGGAAACCTCAGAACCATATCGAAATGAAGTCCTTGGCATTGTTGGAAAGCTCTCCCAGTTACAGTTTCAAATATTTACACAGCATTCACTTTTTGAACGGAAGTACACGAGTATAGAGTCAGCAAATTGGATAGCTTATAAGTTATAAAAATGAAAAAAGTCAGATGGCTCATTTTTTCGAAATTCAATGCACATGGCCGAACTATGACATTCTGCAAGTTCACGGTACTTACATCATTCGACTTTTAAAATTTCTGTTCTCTGAAAACTGCAAAACCCAAAAAATGCTCATCTTTACTAATAATATTCAGCAGATCCGTTTGTCTGTCCGTTTGTCGCCGACTCTAGCGCCTTCTGTACTGAACCGTTTTCAATGAAACTTACACAGATCGATTGGAAATTTGTCGCGGATGATGCCCGTCTATTTTTTAAGTTAGAATAGTTCTAAACTAGGTCACAACTTGAAAAAATGTGGTTTTCAAGCCTTTCATTGCCTTTTATTTCTAAAATAGGGAATTAGCAGTTCACGGGAAAAATAATAAAAGAACTTTTTCATTCTTCAAGTGAA
This sequence comes from Caenorhabditis latens, assembly GCA_002259235.3. Lineage (NCBI taxonomy): Eukaryota > Metazoa > Nematoda > Chromadorea > Rhabditida > Rhabditidae > Caenorhabditis > Caenorhabditis latens. The sequence continues at coordinate 2,121,302 of CM056093.1, forward strand.
TTCATTTCTTCAAACTATCGTGAGGTTTTGAAAAATTTGGACTACAAATCTCGGGTCAGATCTATTCTGCAAACTTTGACCTGTTTTTTGCTGTAATCATTTTGATGTGGACGAGACGAGTCAGATGTTGAAGCGTAGGTTAGATAATATTTAACATATCTGTTTTTTGCTAATAGTAAAACATTTGAGTACTTGCAGATGTTGATTTTCATCCAACCGAAATTCCGAAAAAATTCCAGAAACTTCTCGAAACAAATGAAGTATGTCAGGATCAGAATTAAATATATTTCTGATGAGTCAGTAATATTAGAAGATCTGCTCAATATTATTAGTAAGAATGACAGTGAGAGATAATTTGTTCGTGCATCGTGAAGGACAAGTTTCAACGTGATCTGTCTATGTTTCCTAAAGCATTTTTGTCAGCTTTTGTGAAACGTTTTTAGGTGCAAAAGGGAATGATCGAAAAATAGATTGAATAAGGTGGTTCTTTAACTTTTGAACTTGAAAATAAACAAATGAGTTCTGAAGTATTTCCGTGAAAAGAGGCGGCATCGGCGCCAATCAGTAAAATATTTAAAAAGATTACTTTAAGTGCATTTTTCAAAGAAGTGGATAGAAAAGTCTCCAGATTCCAAGCTTCAGTGAGATCATGTTCGAATAGAGAAAAAACATAGTAGTCCACATTTTAGGTTTCGGTAAAGGTTTCACAGTCTCAAGCCAAAAAGACCGTGAAGAAGATTTGTTAAAACATGGTCTTAGTCTGCCATACTTAGAGGACGGAGGCGGCTTTGCCGCCGATCAGTCAAAACTTCAAATTGATTATTTAAAAGATCATTCGCTTCTTGAAGAGAAAACGTAACTGTTCACTTCCGGAACAGGCTTCTTAGTCAACGAAAACTATCGGCAAATGAAGAAGTTTTACGATCCAGGAGTAGGAGAGAATTCTGAAACCTCGATAGTCTGAACCATTTGAGAAGCGCCGCAGGCGCTGTAACACCCAGAAGGGTGGTGTAAAAAAGGAGGTTTAGCCGCCGTTAGGCGGCGTGAGCCGACTGGTACTCGAGATTGAACGAAGATTTCGGAAAATTGAGAACGCATTTCAAAATGTGTTATTCTAGCCCTGTCCGCGGTGCATTAACAACTAGCCATCCGACCCGTAGTAGGTCACAGACACAGAACTCGTTGTGATCTACATTTTGGTATATTTTTTAGCTCATTGCAATGAGTTTGGAGCAAGTTACGACCCGTGTTGGTCATATAAGTACGAGTTTTTTGAAATTTTCAGTGATCTTCGCTACTCAGAGAATGATACTGGAGAGATATACGATCAAATGGAGCGTTTGGAACGAAACGAGGAGAGACTTCACGAGAAAATTAATAAGCTGGAAGAGAAGTTGGCGGAGTACGCGGAGAGTGATGAATCTGATGAATCTGATGAAGATTGATAAAGTTGATAGTTAAGGGAGAATTTCGGGAATTGGTTTTATTGAAATGTGTTTAAAAAAATATGGAAATTCTGGTGATAATACTCAAAAACCTTACTCAAAACGCGAATTTTTAGACCAAAAATGTTCAAATTTCGAAAAAAAACGTCAGTGCTCGCCAAACTTTTTTTGTTTTTGCGTTTCTAGTTCTTAGTAAATTCCGACCATTTTTCTTACAACTGCGTCCCACCGCAAACGAGAGAGTATCGGCCAGAGAGACGCAGAGTTTTTTCTCGCCACAGTTTTCACCTATTTTTGGTACTTTTCAGAGCATTTTTTACAAATTCTTATGAAAACCAGCGAAAATAGGTTAAAAACTGTGAAAATCTGTGTCGGCGCGACAAAAAACTCTGCGTCTCTCTTGCCGATACTCTCTCGTTTGCGGTGGGGCGCAGTTGTAAGAGGGGGTGAGTTGCTTTTTTTTTTTAGATTTGTGAGTATATTCATAGCAATTTCCTTATTTTCCCACACATTTTGATAAAACTTAGGTCGGGCATTAACGGCTAGTCATCCAGCCCAGGTACCGCGGGCTGGGATAACGTGCCGAACAACGCGAATTTTATCAAAAAAGCCAGGGGCTGGACAAATTATTTGACCACGTTTTGAGTTCATTGTGACCGCACAACTTTATTTCCTGAATTAAGTTACCTATTGTGAGAATTGGTAATTGAAAACAGTCGAAAAAGTTTTAAACAGATTTGTCAACTTTTACCACAGTTGTCAAACATTCAAAACTAGAACTCAGATAATTTGTCCAGTTTTGATTCTAGCCCTGCCCGCGGTACATTAACAATATGTCATACGGCCCATAATATGTCAGGAACACAGAACTCGCCAAGTTCTACATTTTGGTATATTTTTCAACTCATAACATTAAATTTCACGCGAGTTATGCTTCGCCCGTGTTGCCCATCAAGCAATGATTGGAAACAACTCAAAGTACAAGGCTCTACGCGCTTCTGATGTATCACAAAATGATCGAATCCCCTTTCTCCAAATTGAACTAATTTCAAACAACAAGAAAAGAGAAAAATGACTAAAAAACTAGTAGAACTAACTAAGAAGTCCTTTAAAACTCTGCAAGAAAGAATAACGAAGAACGAGCTAATCTCGGTGGGAAAACATCAAAAACATCAAAAAAAAAGAAGAAGAGAAATGTGACAAGTTTGATGTTTCTTTTGAAGAGGGTAGATGAGAAAAGATAGATTATAACTTTTGGGAAGCAAGGATCGAAAAAATTTCAAAAAAGTTCCTTTAAAAAACTCACTTTTCGAGGGGTTCCGAACCGTTTTCCTTCTCTTTGACCTCCTTTGGCTCTTCCTCTTTTGGCTCTTCCTTTTGTTCTTCATGTTCCTCTTTTGTAACCTTTTTTTCTGGAATTTCTTCTTCTTTTTCCTTTTTCACATCGTCCGCCTCCTCTTCCTCATCTGAACTCGATGGGATCGGACAGTTGAGTGGTGCCAACATCGCGGCGATACCGGTGCTGAAATAAATTGATAGAGATAGAAATGTGAGCTTTGATTCAGGACCTAGGGCTTTGAAAGTCAGTATCAACAGTCAAACTGAGTTTTATGGGCTGAAAAATATACCAAAATGTAGATCTCAGCGAGATCTATGTGTGTGACATATTATGGCCCGGATGGCTATTCGTTAATGTGCCGCGGACAGGGCTAGAATGGAGCGTTTTGAGACACTTTACACCTTTATACGGTACATTAACGATTAGGCCCGAGATAAGTCACAGACATAGAACTTGCTGAGATCTACATTTTGGTACATTTTTCAGCTCATAGTATTGAGTTTTGACCGAGTTTTGCGTCGTCCCGGTTTGCAAATTCGAAAAATTCACGCGCTCAAGGCACCCCAGCGCTTCAGTTTCTAACGTTTAAAGAGTGATGAGCATAGCGATGGCTTCAGGTGAACGGACTTTCTTAGAAATTAAATATAAAACACCAAAAGTTAAAGCAACACAAATGTGTTAAATTCAGATGTTTTGGCGAGGCTCCTGATCAGAACGCCCCGAAATTTGTTTTTGTCGGTTCTGTTTTGTATCAATTCTAACTCGTGCGGTTTTGATCCATAGTAAATCTGGTTCAGAACAGCACAGAGATGGTCAAACGTTACATATATCAAATCCATCAGATCCTAGTTTTCAAAGTCCTGTCATCTGAAAACCAGGACATTTTTAAAATGTAATATGCGTCCAAAATGCAAATCGGCGTGGTCTATCACTATCGTCGTCAACTACACATATCCGGATATTTTTGTCAGTATGTACTTCTCTGCGTCCGGATGTCCAGCAAATTTCATAATTAAAAAAACTCACTACTTGGTCTCCCTTCCCATCTTCCTCGTCTTCTTCAACATTTCCTGATTCCAAATACTGCAACAACAATCCTCAGAATCTCCAGAATCCTTTGAAACCCACCTCATTCGCCTTTCCTTCTTCGCCTTCTTTTCGCATCCCATCGTGCCATTTTTCACTGATGTCGACGGTGAAGAATCCAGTTTGGGCTCCTCTTTTTTTGCGCCTATTTCTATAAATCATTGGAATTATTTTCATTAGAAAAAAGAGATGAAAGAGAAATCCAATTTCATTTCGAATATAATAAATAGAATAAGAAAGAACATGTTGTGGGAAAAAGCGAGGGGACAGGTGCATTATATTTATAATCAAGTTTTTTTGAAAAATAAATTATTTTTATAATGAAAAATCTGAGAAATCTGGACAGACATAAACCTAGAAACGTTCAAAAACTAGCCATCAGGATAGCCAGACATCCAGACAAACAGACACACAGACAGACAGGCTCACAGATATTTACAGGGCACCTAAATAGAAGCTGTCTGTCTGTCTGTTTGTCTGTCTGTTTGTCCAGATGTCAGTTTCAAATTTGGCATGTCTAGAAAGCTGAAGACGTGAGGATTCTGAATCCGCTTTCAAATTTTGCTTCGGATCTCAAACGGCCGAGATACAGGGGTTTTGCCTGAAAGTTTGAGATTTCCCTAACTAAAACCGGTGTAACTCAGTCAATATCAATTCTAGACAAAGTTTGAAACCGAATTCAGAATCCTCACGTCTTCAGCTTTCCAGTTATACTACTTCTAACTGAAAATGCTCAATTTTTAATGCAATTAATCCTAATTTAGTGGAATTAGCATGTTTTTGAGTCATTTTGGCTCAAGGACACACGAAAACTAGACAGTTAGGAACTGGGACAGTCTAGAACCAATGTTTATTGTAGTCAAAATAAAAACGGTTTTGAAACTGAGACGTTTTGAAACCGGGACATTTCGAAACCTGACCAAAAAAAATGAAATTGTTAAAAAATGACGAGTTTTGACCGGATTCAAAGTGTTTGGTTGCAAAATGTCCCGTTTTCTAAGCGTCCCGGTTTTGAAATGCCTTTGTTCTAATAAAAAGTCAGTTTCAAAACGTCCAAGATCAGGAAAAACCATCAAAACGCGCTAAAGGCGCGCCAGCCTATTGAATTGGAAAAAAAGTGGTTGATCGTCAATGATGAAATATATTTATAGCTAAGCGTCTCAAACTGAAAACGCGTCGAAGGTGCGCCAGACTTTCAGAGAGGAGGCACACCACATTCAAAATCGAAAAACCAAGAGAGTTTTCTAAAAAAATAAAATCTTTCCGGGTAATCTGAATCTGATAAATCCGAGCTAAGCTCTGATTTAAGATTATCGCTGATTTTGTTATATCACTCAAAGAAATAAACTTTCGAAATAATCAAGTAAATTTCCCAACATTCTGTAAAAGTTCATGTCCAAACTAGACAGTGATGTATGTGCATGCAGAATTCTAGAAAAAAAAAACAGAAAACATATTCAAAAATAAATAAAAGAAAACATTGTTTTCCTTTCTAAGTCTCTGCTGTCTCGCATTGGGGGGAAAAACGAAGAAAAAAGAAGAAAAAAATAGAAAGAGAGTATTCAGAAGACGTGAGAGGGGGGGACTAGAAGAGAGAGATATCCGCAGAAAAGAGAGCCGAGAGAATGAAAATCGAAACGACCGCCCGATTTCTTGGAGAGCACTTTTTTGAATGACAGATGCTCCATTTTTTTGTTTCTTAGAATCTTTTCATCAGAAGACGTCAACGGCTTTTGATAAATTCAAGTGGCTATAAGTGTTGGTTGCGAAATGTCTCGGTTTCGAAACGTCCGGAGATTTTTTGTGGTTTTTTAGCTCAAAATAGTCAAATTTTCAGTAAAAATTATCAGTTTTTTGGATGAAAATCTTCAAAATGAGATAGTTTTTTACCTTAACATCACATATCTATGGGAGAATGGCTCGGTTGCGAAACGTCTCGGTTTCAAAACGTCGCTAGTTTTAATGCCAGATAATGCTGAAGACTGTTATCACCTCCAGGACGTTTCGTAACTGAAAGTTTTGTCACAAAATAGTTTTAAAACGGCGTTCCCGAGCACCGGTGTCCACACAGACATTGAAATTACTACGGGACGTTTCAAAACCGGACGATTTAGAACTTCAAAAATTTCGAATTTGCAAAACGTCCTAGTTGCAAAGTGGGAGTATTTAGTAACCTTTAACACAGCTTAATTAGTTTTATTTTCAATTTTGCGAGTTTTAGACGTGGGGATAATTTGAAACTAAAACTGAGACACTTCAAAACAGGGACATTTTGCAACCAGACACTTTGAATCCGGCCAAAACTACGTCATTTTTGACAATTTACATAAACTTTTTATTTTTGGTCTGGTTTTGAAATGTCCCGGTTTTAAACTGTCTCAGGTTCAAAACCGTTTTTATGTTGACTACAATAAACATTAGTTTCAGACTGGGTTCTAGACTGTCCCAGTTCTTAACTGTCTAGTTTTACGATGTCCCTGAGTCAAAATTACTCAAAAACGGATGAATGTTACTAAATTGGGAGATTTTGCCTCTCTAATCAAAAATTTTCTGTTGAAATTGGTATAACTGGAAAGCTGACGTCGTGAGGATTCTGAATCCGGTTTCAAATCTTGGTTAGGCTCAAAATTGACTGAGATACAGGACTAAAACCCCTGTATCTTGACCTATTGAGATCCCAAGCAATATTTGAAAGCGGATTCAGAATCCTCACGTCTTCAGCTTTCCCAAATTCAGATCGCCGACATTTTCTCAAGACGGAAAAAAGGAGAGAAAGTAGAAAACGGAGAAGTGGGGATATTCTCTCGATTCGAATCGAATGGCTCATTAGTTTGAGTCGTTTCTTCCCTCTCTCTTTTCTCCTTTTTCTCCATTTTCTACACGGGTAAGAGGGGGGGGAGGAAGATGTGAAAAGGACGGGGGGCTCTTATTCAGATGACCTCTTTTAGCAAAGGTCTTAAAGCGATTAAGTGCGCTCTGTTGACAATTGGCGATAGAGCGCGGTTGCTTCAAAACCTTTCTTTGTGGAAACATGGTTTCAAGTGTGCTCTATTGACAATCGAGTTGGTTCAATAGAGCGCGGTTATTGAACATGATCTCAAGGCGGATCTATTGACAATTTACCCTAAAACCGAATTTCCAGAAATTCAGATTACGTCATGTCTACATATATGTATATGTATAAAATGATGCGATTCTGACCAGCTGGGAAAAGAAAAATTTCACTAAAAAGGGGGGAATCCTTATCTGAGAACTTTTTAGCTAGTAGATTTCAAAGGAAGCCTTAGATTGGATTAGCAAAAATGTTCTGTCTGTCTGTGTGTCGGTGTGTCCAGATGTCCAGACATAGACAATCAGGGACTTGTAATCGGGACACTTTGAAACCGGGACGTTTCGGAACCTAGGTGACTCTGTGTCTGTGCGTCCAGATGTCCGGTTATGAAAAAAGTTATTTAAGTCTGGTTTCAAAATTTCATCGGTTCTATAATGTCCAGTTTCGAAATATCCAAGTTTTGAAATGCCATGGTGGCCTAGATTCTCAAACTGTGCTAAAAACTCGGCCACCACAATTCGATTTTAGAAAAAAAATCGAAAAAAAGTACAACGATGTCAAAGCCATGCCTTAATAACACTATTTTTGCAAAAATGGGATGTTGTGGACATTCGGACATCCGGACAGACAGATAGACAGACAGACGAGCAAATTGGCTTAAGGAAGGTCTATGTGTCTGTGCATCCAAATGTCTCCCAATAGAATTTTCGAGAAACTTGTTATAAACCAAAAATTCCGCAGAAAAGAACTAACATTTTTGGAAATTACAGGTTTCAAAGTGTCTGAACATACTTTCATGAAAAAAATTTCCAGATTTTCGTATCCGAATGTCTGAAAGTCGAAGAAAGGGGAATTAGTGAGAAGAATGGATCTCTCTATCAATTTGAATACATGTGTATCAATCGGATATGGGAGAAGGGGGATTAGTTCACTTTTTTATGTTATGGGATATAAAAAGTGGCTCTTTTTATATAATAGACTTATTAGTAGAAATTGAAAGGATTTCGAAAAAAAAATGTCTGGGATTAGAGAACGTTGGATCGGAGACAGAGTTGAAATGGCTGTAGGCGGAATAAACAGAAAAGTTTAAAAAAAATTTCGTTTTTTTTGGTACTTACTGATAGCTATTTTTGTCAGATGTAAAATTTTGTGTTGGAAAAAGTTGGAGTCTCAGATCGAGGATCTGAAAACCGTTGTATTTCAGTTATTTCCCAGCTTTATAAGAATTTGAAAATAGATTCAGAATCTTCACGACGTCATCTTTCCAAACATACAACTTGTTCTGAGTCGCTACTCAACGAAAGTTGAGCGAATGAGGGTTTTGAAATGACAGAAGGCGGAAATTCGCTCAATCCTGATCCTACACTGACAGCTAGTCAGCCGAATTTTATTAAAATGACAATTTTCATAGGGGGCACCCACTAGAGCATCACTTTTGTCATCTTGTACAAAAAGAAAGAAAATGAAGAAAACACGGGGGGAAACAGTGACCTGCAACGGTGAGAAAAACGCGCGCGCGTATCCGTAGGTCAAACGTGGCAAGACTAGAAACTGAAAGGCCTATTGGGGTCACTTATGATATATATTCATATCATAATGTATGCATTTTAGCGAGTTTATTTTCATACTTCAAGAATTTTCCGATTCGGTGCTCAACCCATCGAGAGCGAGCGCCAGAAAGTTTGGTCCTATAATTTTGACGGTATTTTCGATCATTTTTGTTGTAATCTTTAGTTAATTACATAGAATACGGCAAATATTGATAGAAAAACACTAAAACTATCGCTAGAAATAGCAAAATACTGAAAAAATCAACTGTGAAATTTTGAGAACTTTCCGGTGCTTGCTTTCATGCGGGTTGTGCACCAAATTTAAAAATTCTTGAACTGTGAAATTGAACTCGGCGAAACGCTTAAGATGTAAAAGTATCACCACTGACCACTATACAACATTGAAACCATCTTGCGTCGTGACGATTCTGAATTAGTTTGAATCGTTTTCAAAAGTTCAAAACTGACCGAAATAAAAGGCTTATATCTCGATCCATTTTTATTTTTCAAAAAATTTTAAAACATATTCAGAATTCTCACGTCTTCAGCTTTCCAGCCATACCAGAATCTTCACAAATTTCCGTATCTAAAAAAACCAAAAATTCAGTTTCAAATAATGTTCTGATCTGCTCACTAGACCGAATCAGTAGTATCTCCCGCTTGCTCAAAACTTCTTCTTTCACCTGACTGATTGCAGATGTCTGAGATCAAAAAGACCGCAAGCCACGCCCACTTTTTTTTTGCAATTTCGCCGCAAAGTTTCTTTTAAATGGTTGAAAAATGAGTGAACTCAAAAGCTATAAGCATCGCAAATGCTCCGAAAAAAGTGGGCGTGGCCTGATAAAATGCACTTTTAACACAAATTGTAATGGAGGAATAAATAAGAGATTACAACTATAAAAGTTCTGATTTCTTGAATTTTCGAATTTTGACTTGGCTTCAATTTTAAGGAGAAAAGTGCAATGTCATGAAATTTTTGAATTTAGAGTTTTAGACACTGTAAATACATATGATTATAAAGATTTCAGGGATCTTCAATATGACTAAACTCCGCCCCTTTTTTTGCAAGTTTGCCGCATGGTCAGATTTTGAAAAAGTTTAAAAGTTTCATAATAAGAATGCTCAAAAGTTTAACCCAACATTTTCTAGATAAGTATATGCTGCGCTGAACATGTAATTAGCAGGAATTCGTTCTACATAAAAATTGAAAAATTTAGATGCCTAGAAAGCTGAAGACGTGGGGATTCTGAATCTGTATTCAGAATTCGGCTAGGATCAAAATGGACAGAGATACAAATATTTCAGTCCAGGAATCTGAGTGTATCTCGCTTCATCTTGTTCCTAGATTATATTTTAAAGTGGATTCAGAATCCTCATGACGTCAGCTTTCCAGATATTTAACTTTTTTGAGTCGCTACTCAGCGGAATCAGGTGTTACAACAATTAATTGATACAACAACTCAATTTGATTATAAATTTGACGTCATCAGGAGAATCTTTCTCTCAAACTCCGTCCAAAAGCGGTTTTTACCGTGTCAGATATTTAAATAGTGCAATTTATAAAAAGTGATAGCAGATATGAGTGGAAAGCTGACGTCATGAGGATTCTGAAACTGCTTTCAAATTCTTAGAAAGATAGAAAATAACTGAAATACACCGGTTTTTAGGTCCCCGATCTGAAATTTTCCAAAACTTTCTCCAACACAAAAAGTGCCAGGGAATCGATATGATAAAAAGTTCAAAATCATGTCACAAGAAAACTCAGAAAAAAAAGAAAAGGAAAAGAAAAGCTGGCGAGTAATTTTCCCATGGCTTATCCCTCCTTCGACTCAGCATTCTCAGCTACGTGACAACCTATTCTTTCTCTCTATATATATTGTTTATCAGTAATCCCCCATACTTCTTTCAGAAAAGGAAGGATTACATCACTTGGGAAAAAGTTCTGGAAAATTCTTTTTTCAGATCAGGGCACCTGAAAATCAGTGTATCTCAGTTATTTTCCAGGATTATAAGAATTTGAAAAGAGATTCAGAATCCTCAGGACTTCAGCTTTCAGCTCATATCAATTATCATATGCGTCGATTTAAAGGAATTCGAGAACAACCTGATTTAGGATCCTCCTGATGACGACAACGTCATATTGCATGGTTGTAGTGATGCCACCCGATTCCGCTGAGTAGCGACTCAAAAAGGTTACATAAATGAAAAGCTGACGTCATGAGGATTCTGAATCTGTTTTTAAATATTGTCTAGAAGTAAAATGAAGCGAGATACGCGTAGACTCCCGGACTGAAATCTTTGTATCTCGGCCCATTTTGATCCCAGCCAAATTTTGAATACAGATTCAGAATCTCACGTATTTAGCTCTCTAGTAATTTGAATTTTTTTTTAATTTTATGAACAACATGTCTAAAAAATAATAACAGATGAACCCTATGTCCTCTAATACATATTCTAAAAAGGTAAATGGGTGCGGCGGTGTGTATGTCTCTATTCTGAACTCCGTTTTCCTAAATTTCAAGGAAAAGGTGACGTTGTGTTCTTTTGAGAAAGCAGAGACCCGGGGAAAGACGAATTAAATATAGATTTGAGAGAGGGGAGTGAGAGGGAAAAGACGAAATGACAAGGTGCACTAGATGATGATGATGATTGCATTTTGAAATCCGAAACACTACAAAAATCTGTTTTAGAAGAAAAATATGTCATTTTGTCAGAAGCTTTGTCTAGTCGATTTGATTGGGAGAGAATGAGGTAAAGATGACCAGAGTAATGTTAAGAATGATAAAGATTCTTAGGTCGTCCAGAATGGTCAGAAAGAGAATCAGAAGGATTCTCAGGACTCTCACTATCCGCAGGTTGTTCATGGCTCACAGAATGCGCAGGACTCTTACTAGGGAAGATCATGGGGTCGGTCTGGAGATATGGGACGTGGCCTATATCATTGGAAAGCTGAGAAAACGCTGATTCCAAATATATATTCAGTTTTTGCCTCCGACGCCTGGTATTCAACATACTTGTCACTTGACGGGAAAGCCCGGTCGGCCCGGGTGGAAAATTTTTAAAAATTTTTGCACCCCAAAAATAATTTTCAAGTGCTTTTTTATCACTAAATTCACTGTAGAACTAATAAAAATCATCAATTCAGTCGAATTTTTGCTGAGCTGAAAATGCCCCAAAAACCACATTTTCAAAAATTACTGCTGAAAAAACATGTTTTTCGAAAAAAAAGTCGCTTAACCCGGGCCGACCGGGCCGGGCCGGGCCGGTGAAAATTTGGAAATCGGCCCGGCCCGTGACAAGTATGGTATTCAGGAAAAACAAGGTGAAAGTTTGGGAAAATGGCAAGTTATTACATGTAACGAAAACAGTTAAGCAACTTTTTCGCGTGTCAGAAAGATAATAGTTTGTCATTTTTCCAAACGTTGCGTAAGTTCCTCATGGTTATCAGAATGCTCAGAATTCTTAGAAAGATGAAATCTCGCAAGGATACTCAGGGAACTTAGTAGTTTTAAGGTTTTCAGGACGCTCAGGGTTCTCAGGATGCACAAATTAAAACCTACATATGCAATATTCATTTTATTTCTAACGCCACACGGCTGAAAATGCACTATGAATAAAACTATAAAAACAAGAAGGAAAACCAAAGCTAAGGTAAATTATACAAAAACAGAAACCAAAAGCGACGTGGCCAGTGTCCAAAAGTCCAAAAACTCTCCATTTTGGAATCGAGATTGACAAAACGCGGCGAGAAATGCGCGCGTTGTAGGTAGGTCAACACAGTGACATACAGAGGTGAGTCTAGAAACCCCAATACTTGTTTGGACGAGCACACGGTGCCAACCGTACAGGATTCTGAGGACACTCAGGATACTATTTTCAAGATGCACAAGATTTTTCAGATCAGGACTTTCAGAAGGAGTCTTAGAACAATCAGAATGCGAGGTGAAAACAAAGAAGCTTGTAGAAATCGATGTATAATAGACTTGTATGAAAATAGACATATGGGACCGCCCATAAAACCCGGTCAATTACATATCTTCATAATAGAAACCTCCATAATATGAACTCATAAAAACATGGCTCCACAAAAATGCATTTATTTCTTCGAGAAAATGAAATTACATAATAGAGACAAAACGATTGAAAAAGTTCATAAAATTTACAAAAATATTGGAATGTCAAAAAATTAAAATTAAAAAAGAAACAAAAATTAAATTCCCGGTCTTCCTTGATAAAACGCATGGAATCCCAATGGAATTCTGGCTTCTGGAATAGTGAATCTGGCGATTTCTGTGACATTTCGAGCGTCTAGGATGAGGACGAACGGACGTTGACCATCGGAAATTGTCATGACGGGCACGATGAGGATTCCTGGAACAATGTTTTTGCAACTGCGCTCCACCGAACTCTTTTTCCTTTTTCTCTGCGTCTCTCAATTCCCCAAACTATTTTTTGTCAGGTTCGGTAGAGCGCGGTTGTACGGTGTCTGTCTGTGTGTCTGGATGTCTAGATGTCCAAACGTTAGATTACAGACAAGAGAGCACTGAAAATTGAGAGACGCAGAAAGACAGAAAGACACGTGTAATCCACGTGGACAAGTTCAATTTCGAGCTGTTTTACTCGATTTTTATTGATTTTTTGTGGTTTTTTGCACATTTTCGGATGGAAAATTGTGAAAATTCGGTGAAAATTCATATTTTTCAAAAAAAAATTGTCGAAAATGACATAAAATCGCATAAAATCGGCTTAAAACAATTTTTGACAGTTTTTGGTCTTGTCCACGTGGAGTACACAGTGAAAGAGTGCCAACAGTAAAACAAAACTATAAATTCATACTTTGCTGCAAATGCGCTCTATCGATAAGCAGCTAATAATTTGAAAAGTATGATAAAAGTCGTGTACTCCTCGTGGACAAGTTGTAATTTGGTTTTTCAGTTTTTTTTCTCGAATTTCCGCCAATTTCAACAGATTTTCACCAATTTTTTTTTGTTTTTCCAGATTTTCTGCTCCTTTTTCAATACTTACCATCATCCTCCTCCACACCATCCGGATCGGGTACAAAAATCGGCTCTCCACACACTTGTTGAACATTCTCACGTCGCCACACCTTATGCCGCCCGTTCGCCAGATCCGCCTTCACGATACCGGGGAGATCTTCAGATTTTTGGGTGCCCAACACGCTGGAGCCGTAGACGTACTTGTACTCTTGCATATTGATCTTCTCCCAGTGGTAGCGCGGGAATTCCATGGCTGAAACAAAAAAAAATTTTTCGAAAAAAAAATGTTTGCTAAAAATTAAAAACTCACAAATATCACAGGCCTTCTTCTCCTTCAACCGTATCTCCCCATTTGCTTGTAGAATTGCAGAGCATCCACTAGTCCAATCCAACGATTTCAGAAGGTTATCTCCTGGCTGAGCACCTTCTGGAATCGACAATGGAATGATGAGGCGGGTGAGGTAGGGCAGGAAGTTGGGGTCCTGGAAAGATCAAGAATTAGGTAAAGTGTCTGTCTGTGTGTCCGGATTTTTGAATGTCCGGATGTCCAACTCGAAAGTAAGTTGCCATATTGTTTGTCGATGCCTAGTGTTTCTAAGAGTCCGGATGTCTGTCTGTCTGTGTGTCTAGATGTCCAGATGTCCACTTTTCCGATTATCCGGATGTCCGCAAAATCACCAAATGGACAATTGGGAGAAAACATGGCAGCCTGTCTCTCTGTCTGTGCGTTCAGATTTCCGGATGTCCAAACGTTGATTACTGTATTTCAAGGCTAGAGAGCACTGAAATGTGAGAGACGCAGAGAAAGACACTCGTGTACTCCACGTGGACAAGTTTAACTTCTAGACGTTTTACTCGATTTTTATCGATTTTTGTGTTTTTTGCACATTTTTAAGTAGAAAAATGTAAGAAGTCGGTAAAAATTGATGTTTTTCAACAAAAAAAAATTGAATATCGCATAAAATTGGCATGAAACAATTTTTGGCAGTTTTTGGTCTTGTCCACGTGGAGTACACGGAAAATAAGGGACTACAGTAATCAAAAACTGTACATTTCGACCTTGCTGCAAATGCGCTCTATTGACAACCTGCTGAAAACTCAAAACGTTTGATAAAAGTCGTGTACTCCACGTGGACAAGTTGAAATTTCTTTTTCATGTTTTTTCTTTTGTTTTTGTCCGATTTTTGCCGATTTTTTGTGTTTTTTTGCACTTTTTAGGTGGAAAAAATGTAAAATTTTGATAAAAATTGATACTTTTCAAAACAAAATAGTGAAAAATCACATAAAATCGGCTAAAAGTAAATTTTGACTGGTCTTGTCCATGTGGAGTACACGATAAATCAATGCCAATTGTATCTGTCTGTCTGTCTGTGTGTCTGTCTGTCCAGATGTCCCCTCCCCTCCAACTCACATTCTGAAACTCTCCCGTCTTCATATTCTCAATCAACAACGCATCAAAGTTTCCAGTCCTCTCCATCCTACAGTAATCCACCACCAGACATCCGTCCTTCTCAAAAGTGTTCGCATGATGGAAAGTGAAAAACGGTGCCATTTTCAGATTCATTTTCAACTGACCGCCCGTCTTTTTATCCATAATAAACACCTTGACGTCCTTCTCCTCATGCCACTTCATACAATCCCGGTATGTCGTCGTGATGAAGTGTCTCATCACAAACTTTTTGATGTCTATCCGAATCGGCGACTCGAACATTATCAAATAGTTTTCAGACATCCCAAACGAATGCATGTATGTCGGGTAGAACGCCTCGGAGCACTTGATCTCACCGATCATTGACGTGTGCTCCCATGAGTGATCGCTATCGGACTTCTCAGCGGTTTTCGGGTTACGGGTTACTGTAAAAACGTGAGCGGAGTCTGGACCGAAGCGGGAGCCGATGTTGTAGATGTCGCCGTTAGAGTCGTAGAGTTGATGGGCGGTGCAGGTGTGGAGGGAGACGTATTTGGAGAAGTCCGTCTGGAAGGAAACTGCTCCTAGTTTAAAAACTTTAAAACGGGGACCTTTCAAAACCAGGACGTTTTGAAAACGGAGATTCCAGAATTGAACATTTTCTGGTTGTAAAGTGTCCTGGTTTTGAAACGTCCCAGTTTTCATATATTCAAAAACCATGAAATTTCAAAACCTATCAAAACGGGTATTAAGACTTTTCAGAACCCGATAAATTCACGGTTTTGAAATGTCCTGGTTTTGGAATAACCGGTTTTGAGATGTTAGAAAATGTCCGGTTAAAACACACCGATTCAAAATGTCCCATTTTCTCAAACATGAATTATTAAATATTTATAAACACAAGGACATTTCGAAACCGTGCCGCTTTAAAACTTTTTGATTCGGAAGTTTCAAAACTAGCCGATACAAAACTGAGACGCTCTAGAACCGAATCATTTAAAAATCGAAAAATAAACGGTTTCAAACTGTCTGTGTTTTTAAACGTCTGGGAATCCAACAATTCTAATAATTCAGTTTTGAAATGACGCTCACATTCTGGAACCAGTTGTCCCGGTTCCCAAAACGTCTAGCCCTCCACTCACCGGCTCCATCGTCTTCAACGTGTCCAAGTCCACACGATACATATGCGGTGTCTCCGTACACGCATACAGCCCATCTCCAACAGGTGTGAATGCCACGTTCGCGTTGTCATGCTTCTCATCACTCGCCACAAAATTCGAGAAGAATCTTGAGAAAATCGTTTTGCATGGATCGGGGAAGGCTGCAGTCCCAAAACTTCCTGCGACAATTCGCTGAGCCTCCATGTTTTTCTGATAGGCCTCGGATTCTAGGTAACGAGCCGAGTAGAACATCTGGAAACGGACATCCGGATAGTGGGACACACAGACTTAAATACCTTCCCATCCTCAAAATGGTAGCGTTGAATGTAGCCGAGCCCGTCGAACCAATGCTTATACTCGTTATCACCGATTTTGAACATCCCTGGGCCATTTCTAACCATTGTACCTTTTAGGTATGCTGGCACGGTACCAGATTTTGAGCAAAGTTTTGGCTCGATCACATTTTCGAAATTGTGGAAGAGACGAGCGAATCCTTCTTTTTCCATTTTGGGAAGATTGCTGGAAGGAGGTGGATGGTTACTGTAGGGTTATACTGTAGCAAATAGATAAGAAGAGATGATTATGTGCTACATTTTTGTAGTTGACCCCTTTTTAAACGGTGTATCTCTCCAGGGTCCGCTCGTACTAGAAAGGTATCAACTACAAAAATGGAGGTCTAGGTTCGATCTACAGGAAAAATGAAGATTCGGAATGGCTGGATATTGTTTTGAGGTTTTGATAATGCATAGTTCTCTAGGGTATTAAAAAATGCAAAACTAAAAATTTTTCCAAAATGTTTTTTTTCAGAATTCAGTTTTTTTTTTCAAATTGAAATCACGATAAAAAAAGAATAAATAGACTACTATTATAATTAACGGATTTTAATTAATTTTTTTAGTATCACTGAGATTTTGAATGAAGCTTCCATCACCACACTGGTCCAATTAGGACATCTGGTTAAAGTAGCCCGTGATAACTGGATTTTGAACTTTAACCGTATGTCACGGCGTCGGGAATAGATAATTTTTTTAAATTGTTTTACAGCTTGATAGAACAAGTTTAGATCTCCATTTTTGTAGTTGACCACTTTTTTGTACGGGCGATCTCTAGGGAGATACGGTGGGCCAAAGTCGGTTTTTCAAAAATTTTCAAAAAATCACAAAATATATTTTTGATCAACTTTATATTGTGTTATGCTGTCAAAAACTAATATATTGTTTTGAAATTATGTTCATTGCGTAGACCAATTCTAGATCTCCATTTTTGTAGTTGACCACTTTTTTGTACGGGCGGTCCCCGGAGAGTTGTAGCTTGCCGAAGTTGCAACCCTTCTGACACCTTGCTGGCGCCTCTAGAGGCTTAGACGTTCCGCGTACTATGTATAACTCTCTAGGGACCGCCCGTACAAAAAAGTGGTAAACTACAAAAATGGAGATCCCGGTTTGGTCTACACAAAAATATAAAAATTGAAACTGTCAGACAATGTATAATACCAGGACGGCCTTTGAAAGTTGACGATTTCTCAGAGGAAAACTACAGCGGGCTTAATGGTTAGGTGAGAAATGTGAATACTAACTAACTAATTTTCTTGTATAATTAGATTTTAATCTTCTAAATATAATATAGGCCAAGTATTTAGAGTGTTTACTACTAAAAAGTAATAGGAAAAGGAAGGGAGGTGGCGCGGGAGTAGTAAGATAAGAGAAAAAAGTGAAAGACTAAAGAATTTTTTTCTCCAAAACAAAAAAAAGTTTCACACAGAAAACCTATAAAAAATGTTCTGCTCCCTCTATTCTTATATACCCCAAATACTTAGGCTCCGCCCCTTTCTTCTAGTAACAAAAAAAAAACAGAAAATTGGTCAGAAATTGATAAAGACAATGTTTACTCGTTAGAAAAAAAAGATGATGGAAAGAAATGGAGAGAGAGAGAGAGGGAGAGAGAGAGACAGACAGTCAGAGAATTGGTCATAGACTCTAGGTCACAAAGGAGTTTGTGTCGGTGGTGGTGAAAAATGAGAAGAGTAAATAAATAAATGAGAATGAGTAGATGGGATCAGGTACAATGTAGTTGGACAACTGGAGAGGCTGGGGCGCTGTGAGGCGCGTTTTGGGTTAAGACGGACATCGGGACCAGGGGCAAAAAAATGTTCGGACGAAAAGTTTTTCGATTTTTTGCTGAAAATTTCAAAAATTAAGTAACAGAATTAGTGATTTTTCGATGTTTTGCCTCCCAAAAGTTCATTTTTCAGACATTTTTTCTTCAAATTTTTTCGAATTTTTCGGTTTTTTGGAAACTTTTTTTCGATTTTTTTGTTTTTTCACAAAGCCCTGATCGGGACGCTCGAGATTCGTAATGTATTCTCCGTATCCCCAAATCACGCGTGAGTCGCTACGCAGCCAAATTTCCGTATCGCTACGTATCATGTTGAGTAGCTACGCAGTCAAAACTTAATACTCTGAGCTACATAAATCCCCCTTTACTCAAGCTCCGTATCCAACTGATAGTGAGTCGCTACGCAGCTTCTGGCTCCGTATCTATCAACCTTCAATTTTCAAGTTGAGTCGCTACGCAGTTAAACTACCTCATCCTTGAAGTATGGTTGACTCAAAATAACTTAAACTCATCAGACTCCGTATCTATCTAAGTCGCTACGCAGCGAAATCGGTCCAAAATCGTGCTACAAGTCCCTGAAGCGCTGACCAATCTCCGTATCAGTCTGAGTCGCTGTGCAGCCAAATGTCTTCATCCCAAGGTCTATGAAGTTCAGAGTCGCTACGCAGCCAAATCCTGATTCCACGTTCCCCCAAAGAATTATTGCTTTAAGATCCAAAAAACACCAAGAAATTTCTAAAAATCAATTCCATTTCACAAATTTCAAAACAAACATTTCACAGCAAATAACAATAAATAAATAAACAATTTAAATCTCAATCTTCTTTCACACCGGCTCCTCCTATTCATCCATCATCCGAATCAACGCCACCGATGAGTACTTCGCCCGCCGGATGTCCTCAAATTGCCAGTTCTTATCCACACAGAGCTCCAGAAGTTTCACTCGATCTCCAAGGATCTCGTGGGTGTTGTGAGTGGCTTGGGGTGGCTGGGGAGACTTCGGTGCGGCGATTTCAATGAAGAAGTTGTCCTCGGCATGTTTGGCCTTCTTCTCCTCCAACTCGCTCTCGAACTTTTTCATGTTTGTTGGTTTTGTGGTCTCCTTGAACACAGTGGACCATAAGGATCCGACGAAAACTGGAATATCGGCAACCTTCTGGAATCCGGCATCTTTGAAGTTCTTGAATCCCGCCAAAATCTTCTTATCTTGTCCGTCTTTCAGGAGCCTTTGATACCATCCAATTAATCCAGTGGGGTTCAGAAATGGTTGATCGAATGGGTGAATATTGAAAACATAGTCGTCTCCTTTCTGTGGTGGGTTCGACCATAAATGTCCATTCTTGTATCCCAGACCGCCCATGTATTCATAGTACGTGTGGATGAGGAGGTTATGGATTTCTTTCTTTTGGACTCCATCGAATTTTTCGAAATACGGTAGCGAGTCGATGTAATCAATTATACACCACTTCTCCTCTCCTCCGCGGTACTCATACTCCGCCGTATAAATGGCAAAGGTGATAACATCCACATCATCCACTCTCTGGTACACGTGGAGTGCTCTTGATACGTAGTTAATCGTTCTCGAGTGCTTTTTTACAAATTGGCTCATCAATACGGGCGGTACGACTGTCGAGGCCTTGGCGCTTTTTGCCTCCGAGAATCCACAGATCCGAATTGGGTACTCCACCACACCCAGTCGAGACGCCAAGAAATCCATCATCTTCTTGGTCATGTACGCTCCAAGGGGACACTTCTCGACTCCAGTAATCGTCTTCTTTATTCTGATTCCACTACACGACTCGCAGACGAACTTAGTCAGGTCCTCTTCGTAGTAGAACGAACAACATAGATGAAAGCTCATTCGACATTTCTTGCATTCCAGAATCGGTTCCACTTCGTCGTTGTCATTAGTCTTCTTTTCGAACTTCCCTTTCGGTTTTTTCTCTTCGAAGCACTTTAGACAGTAGAATGTCTCTGTGGCACTGCCTTCGAGCTCCCAGAATTCTGCGTCTGGAGGAATACGGCAGTCAGGATGGTTTTCGCATCGAAGGTTGCCGGCATTGTACGGGAGAATGGTGGCGTTGAGGGTGCAGCACGCGAATTTTGATGGCTGAAAATAGAATATGTTGGTGGTGAGAATTATAGACCGCTTTTTCAGCTTCATTTTGGTGTTAACTTCAAAAAAATTGGTTCAGAAATCATCGAGAAATCAATGCCTGAAAAATCGGTTACAATTTTCAAGCTGAAATTTTCAGACATCAATTCCTCAGTAAAATCTGAACCAAATTTTTTGAAACTACTATCAAAATGTAGGCAAGAACACAAACTACAATTTGCGTACTAAAAAAATTTTCAAATTTCCGCTTAATCAAGAAAAATCATGTCAGATAGAATACCAGCCAAGGTGCGCTTCTGTTAATTTGGGGGCGTGGTCTAATTTTCATGAAAACTTTCTTAGTGTACTAAAAATTGTTGTATGTGATTTATAGTCAGCTTTTTCAGCTTCATTTTGGTATAAACTTCAAAACATTTGGTTCAGAAATCACCGAAAAATCAATGCCTGAAAAACCTATCACAATTTTCATACTGAAATTTTTGGACATCAATTTCTCAGTGGTTTCTGAACCAAAATTTCTGAAACTACTATCGAAATGTAGGCAAGAAAACAAAGATTTTTATCAAAAACAAGTTCTACCACTTACATTAGCGGTTGCTGCACTTGAGGTGGTTGGCACGTTCTCCTTATCCACTTGTTGTTGTGTTCTTGGAGCATTTTGACTAGAAGTAGTAAACGGGCGGTCCGAATCCGATTGGCTTGAGGTAGATTGAACGTCTTCAGTTTGTTTCTTAGAAGAAGACAGTGGCTTCTTTGTTACAGGCATTGGGATCGGCTCGACTTGGTTAGATTTTGCAAGGAGTCTAGTTAACCGGCGAGTGGGCGGTGGTGAGGAGATGAGGACGGGAGGTGGCTGAAACAAATGAGATTACAGTAACCCAAGTGGAGCGCACAATCGGGTACCTACAGTAACCCCGGTCAGCGTTTCTCAATAGAGCGTATTACCACTTACCATATCAACCTGTTCCTCCTGCTCTATCACTTCTGGAGTCACACGACGACTGGCTGGCGTAGAACTCAATTCTGAAGTCGTCGGCTCCTCGGCTCTTTGAGCATTTGGACTTGATGTCGACGGAATGTTTTTGGATTGTTCGAGGCGTGGGAGGCGAGCTGGCGGTGGCTGGAATAGAATTATATTTCCAGGATCATATCGCTAGGTATATACGGTATTGCCTTACACTTACCATATCAACTTCTTCCTCTTGCTCCATTGCTTCTGAATTTTCAGCAACACGACGGCATGACGTCTCCTCAACATTCTCCTTGTTCTCCTCAGCTATTGGAGCATTTGCGAATTCTTCTTCAAGCTCCTCTGACACCGCTCTAGATGACGATGGTAATGTGGCAGGATTCAGATTGTCGAGGCGTCTGGCTTGGCGGGGAGTGGATGGTGGCTGGAATGAGAGAATAGGAGAATGAAGTGGGCTGTGAGCAGTAGTTTCCAAAAGCTACAGTAACTACAGTAACCCAAATTGTCACGTAGGGCGCACAAGCTTTTTTGGATTAATAAGAAGCGCTGCGGTCGCGTCGCATGCTTGCAACACCCCAATAACTCGAAAAGCGGCATGAAGCTACAGTAACCCTAAGTGATACAGCATGCCTTGAGTACTACATTACACCAAACACTTCCTAGCTTGTTATGGTATCTACAGTAACCCCGATTAATCCGCGGTTCTCAATAGAGCACATTAGTTGACCACCACTTACCGTAGAAACTTCAGGAGCCTCCTTCTCATGCTCCATTGCTTCTGGAGTCTGAATGCTTGACGTCGTGGAATTCGACGAATTCAATTCCGGTGTCGTCGCCGTCTGCTCCGATTCCGCACTCGGCGATCTTGACTCGGGAGCATTTTGAATTGAAGTAGACGGGCGGTCCGGTGACACTTTTTTTGAAGACGATTCTTCTGTCTCCGCTCTAGATGAAGTGTCTCGCTCCTCCTCCTCCTCTTCATCTTCCTTCATCTGAGAATCCGTCTGATTCTTTTCGTCCTCCTTATCCTCAGACTCCGCTTCAGATGTTTCGCCTGATGGTGGGGGAGCTTCTGGGTTCTCCGTCGGGCTTTCGGGGCGTGGCTGAAATATGTAATGTTAAGTCATTTAGGGGGCGTGGCTGAATTTTGAGACCCGCTGAATATCAAATCGCTTTTGTTGGCCACATTTTGATAGCAATTTCGAAAATTTTGGTTCAGAAATCACTGAGAAATTGATGTCGAAAAATTTTAACTTGAAAATTGTGCACAATTTTTCAGACATTGATTTCTCAGTGATTTCTGAACCAATTTTTATGAAATTTATACCAAAATGTAGCTGAAAAAGCGGTCTATAAAGTGTGTTCAACAATTTTTGGGTAAATACTATTCTGAGACTCAAAAAATGTCAATGAAAATGAGATTCACGGGAATTTCGACACAAAACATTTCAAAACCGGGACATTTCGCAACCAAGACATTATAAACCGGGAAATCTCAGAATTGCAATGTTTCGGAACCGAGAGATTTGGGAATAGAGCAATTTTCCCAGTTTTCAGAATTTCAGAATGTCTCAGGGCAGTTTCGGAACCGAGAAATTTTGAAACCAGGAGATTTTGAAACCGCGACGTTTCAAAACCAAGGCGTTTAGAAACCGGGACACTTCGAAACCAGAAATGTTCCGAAAATTTTCAAAAAATTGCAACCGCGCTTCACCGAGATCCCAACAACGTTTCTTTTACTATGTTTCAGTAAAGAGCAATGCCTTCATCCCAAAATAAAACTACTGTACTTACCGTAAGACTCCGAGCCATCGGTTGAGGCTCCACCTCCTCATCCTCCATCTCCTGCTCTGAATCCATCTCACTCTCCTCGGATTCCCCTTCTTCTGGTGAACTTTGACGTCGGACTGGAGCTCTCTTGGCGGCTCTTGATGGTGGGCTTCTGGCTCGTTTCTGTAACAAAAAACTAGACATCCTGTATCCATCTGGTATACTGAAACTTACGCGATTCCCGCCTCTAGCACTGGACGCTCTCGGAGCCACCACTCTTCTCTCGGAGCCACTCCTCCTCTTGGCGGGACGACTTCGTGGGCGGGGCGGTACCTGGAACAAGTTGGATGAGACTATGTTACCCAGAAATAGGATGCAACCGCGCCCCAATGACAATCACTTACCGGAGCGACAATTTGTTGCTCATCCGCTCTTCCCCTTCCACTGCGGCTCCTTTCACCACGACGTCCGGAAACACTTCTGGCGGCAGCTCGCTGGGAATAGAACAGTTGAAATGGTCGCAATCGCGCTCCACCGAAATCCGGCAGTATTCCGGTGGAGCGCATTTGCACACCTTATTAAACACTTACCTTACTAATTTTCTTCTTTTTCTGTGGTGGGCTCGGAGGGCTCCAGCATTTCTTCGGTTTGGGAACTCGTTTCCCCTCAACTGCTGTCCGTTCCATTTTCAGTGGTTAGTTGTGATTAGTATCTGAAAAAAAAAGTATTGAAAATTGAAAAATTGCGAGAAAAATCGATTGGGAAAAGTGGAAAATGAGGTGAGAGAGAGTGAAAAAAAACAAGGAAAACGATGGGGGATGGGGTAGATCAAAAAATTGGGAAATTTTTGAGCGGTAGGTCAGAAAAAGATGAGAATGGGAATGTGCGTCTAAGACGGTGCAGAAGGGAAAGAGGGTCGGCTGGGGCGTGTTCGGCGCGCCCGTTTGGCCACCACGAATTTGGTGAATTTTGGTATATTATGATACGAAATTCTTTTAAATTGGAGTTTCGGAAATTCCGGGATTTTGGGATTCCGGAATTTCAGTTTTTTTAAAGGTGGACTAAGGTCAACTCTGATATTTTCATAGAATAATGTATGAGTACCTGTGAGTTCATTTTCATATCGAAAAAATTTTAAAAATCGGTCTGGAACCCGCTGAGAGCGATCGCCGGTGAGTTTGGGCATTTTGGTGGCCGGTGAAAACTGGCGGTATGGCTCAGCAATTCGAGTTCAGTCGTATGTTCATTTGTTCATTTCCGTTAGTATATTCTCATATCGAAAGAATTTTAAAAATCGGTCTGGAACCCGCTGAGAGCGATCGCCGGTGAGTTTGGGCATTTTGGTGGCCGGTGAAAACTGGCGGTATGGCTCAGCAATTCGAGTTCAGTCGTATGTTCATTTGTTCATTTCCGTTAGTATATTCTCATATCGAAAGAATTTTTCAATTCGGTTCATTCCCCGCGGAGAGCGAGCGGCAAAACAGTTTGGGCATTTCTGTGGGCGTGGAACATTCTAGAACTTTTTCGAAAATGTTGTTTTTTCGAGTTTTCTTTGTTTTTTCTATCATTTTTTGTAATAATTCTATCAATTTTAGCCGTTTACTTTCGAAATTATTGAAAGAAAACAACAAAAATGAGCGAAAATACCGACAAAATTTGAAAAAATCAACATGGCCGAAGTCGAATTTCTAGGCCACCGAAATGCCCAAACTGACCGGCGATCGCTCACAGCGGGTTCCAGACTGAATTTTAAAATTTTTTCGATATGAAAATGAACTCACAGGTACTCATACATTATTCTATGAAAATATCAGAGTTGAGTTTAGTCCACCTTTAAGAACCCGGAAGTGAAGGACCCCTATTTCTTATAAGGAAATTGAGTTTGGATTCTGAAAGTAGGCGGGGTTTAGGAAAAACTCAATAAAATTCGATTTTTCAAAATCACATTTTTCATAATTCCTGTATTCCGGAAACTCAGAACTGAACTAATCCAGTCTGGATTTTCGAAAATGTAGAGTTAGATACCCGGGAATTTATTAGCTGGTTGTCTAATCAGACTGGTATCAGGTGGTAGGACGGGTGACAGCTACCGTACCA
Source organism: Caenorhabditis latens (assembly GCA_002259235.3). Classification (NCBI taxonomy): domain Eukaryota; kingdom Metazoa; phylum Nematoda; class Chromadorea; order Rhabditida; family Rhabditidae; genus Caenorhabditis; species Caenorhabditis latens. Next base: position 2,146,407 of record CM056093.1, read on the forward strand.
CCATTCCGTATTCCCGGAGACTGGAGGGTAACAGTTAAAGGGATAGGCTATATTAAAACAGAGAATCAGTGGTGTCATTTTGAAACCAGGTACTAAGGAAATAGTTCTATAGCGTAGAAGGCTCACTGAGGCAGATCGGTAGTGTGAGCAGGTTTCACACCGTCATCTCATCTGTATAACCCACATAAATAGGAAATCGGCTCCCGGGAAAGTTATGCAGGTTTTCATCAAGAGATGGTCCTAGAGGAGGACACATACACATAACGTTAGATGAGACAGGAAAGTTAAATCAATTTATAATGGGAGGACAGCAAAGAGAAAGGAAGAGAGGTACCGTATCCCCTGGGAAGAGGTGTGGCGGCCGAGAAAAAAGCTCGGCCACTAGGAAACGGGCGCCGTGATATCTAAAGGAGTGATGATCCAAAGGTGTGAGCACCAATTCGCTGAGTAGCGACTCAGGTATTCACTAAAGTGGCGGAGCTACGAAGTCGAAGGAACTGATAGCAGGAAAGGAAAACGACACTGATAGCGAGATGACTGAGGAGTACGGTAGCTACGATTGCGTGAGGGAGATGCTGAAGAAGGGTTACGGTAGGGATGCAGTTACGCCTAATAGCGATGGCTGAGGCTAATAGCGGTGATAGGTGGCATGGCCTCCTTCTACTATGATAAAACAAGTGAATGAATAAATAAATAAGAAAGGACCTATCCATCAGACGGTCATCTATGTATCTAGCCAGCTGGTCAGAGAGAGAGCGCGCGGGAAAGAGGGAAATGTGAGGGCCGCCTCTCTTATACTATGACGGAGATCAATATGAATCGTGTAATTTCGTGAAGAACGTTTTGTGACGTGACATTGTCACATATTGAGAGAAAGACAAAGAGATGGGAGGGGAGATAGAAATCTGGGCCGTCTTGATGTTTGTGTAGTCCCCCTTTATAGGCATAGTGGAGGGTACATAGATTCTGGGAAAAATGTTTGTGTGGTGGCAGTGGAGGAGTACGGCATACGGTATCGGGTGGGAACTGGCCGAGGGGAAGAGAAGTGGGAAGTAAAAGTTGTTACCCGGAAGTCGGAAACCGGAAGTTGAAACTAGGAAGTCGGATTTTGGAAATTGGAAGTATCAACTTTGGAAACTTGGAAATCAAAAATCGAAAATCGGAATTGAAAATTACCATCCGGAAGTCGCTAGTCGGAAATCGCAATAACTCTGCTTGGGCCGTGCATCATGAAATTCAGATAGTTATGTACCGGAACCTCAAAAACACACAATCGAGCTAAACTACGACGTTTAATAGTCATCTGATATGTCCGCCATCCCAATTAGCTACTACAAATACATAGTCCGTTTTCACCTGCCTCCTTATCTATCTCCTATTCGCACTTATCAGTTTCCGTCCAGGGTTTGATGGATGACACGTCATAATGTGTTTTCGAGACTCCCAGAATTTCAATTTTCACTTGAATTTGGAGCTCCGCCTCCAAAACCGATAAACTGCTTTTGGAAGATCTTATCCGGAAGTTGCATGGAATTCCGACTTCCGTCTTCCGGGTTTTTTTCACTTCCGATTTCTAATTTCCGGCTTCCGGAAAAGGAATTCTCACTTCCATGCAACTCTGATCCCCAGTACCTCAGCCTTGGAAATTTTCCAATCTGAGTTTGTGTGCATACTGGTGCCTAAAACCACTCTCAGTGGGTCCACCTCAGCCATATGATCCTGAAATTTTTATCCAAGCCTAACATTATACAAATTGTAGAAGTTTGTTTCATTCAAGTTGAAAATATATTTTGTATTTTTCACTTCCGTATCCCCAAAGCACATGTTGAGTCGCTACGCAGCGAAATCCTACATCTTTATTCATATGTAGTTGTCAAGGACCTGATTTTCGCCAAAACTCAAAACTCAAACTTAAAAAAAATTTCACGAAAACTCAAATTTTCCACTAACATTCAAGATTCACAAAAACTGACAATTTTTTCAAGACCCTTATCGTGCTACCCGTAACCCATTAGTCACGATGTTGATAATATTCTCTGTATCAATGAGTCGCTACGCAGAAAAGTTGCATTCTATAGAACATGCTGCCAAACGACACTCCGCTATCCCTTCCCTCTTTGTCATCATCATAATTTCTTTTCACTCTACCAGTTTTGTATTCCGGTTTAGTTGTTAACTTGTTAATTGCCATAATCATCATTTACGATATTTATTTAATTACAGTAATTCATCTTTAGTTGTAAGCGAACCTTTTATTATTTTTTATTTAGATTTGATTTTGAAAAACATTATTTTAAACTTGAAAACGAAATTCATTTCCTCAAAAAATGAAAATTATTATAGCTTGGAGTCTGTCTGCGCCCTAGGCGCGCCAGCGTTAACTGGTATACCCTAACATAATTAACATTATTTTCGAAAAACATAGAATGTTATGAAAGTAGTGAACACGGCCTTTCCCCAGTCCCTCTCTCCTATGGGGGGGGGGGCTGCCAGCAAGGTTATTCACCTTTGAGTCGTCTATTAGTTAGTATTCAAATCACATGAACTTTGTTCAAAAGCTAGCTAGGCATAGTGGTGATATGTACACACATATTGCATCAACATTTTCGAATGGGGAGGTCACTTATACTATTGTCGGTATTATCTTGAGATTGTGACTCACAAATAGAGTCACTTTTTGCTAAAGATGTGAGAGAATACTAAATTTTTTCCTGTTTTACCTATAGCCTCGGATTTTCCTTTGATTTCAAAATTTACCAGTTTAAACCTGTCTTAGTTTAGAAATGTCTCAATTTCCAATTTCTCTGTTTTAAAACGGTCCACAGTCGCCAAGTTTTGTGATGGACTAGGATTTCGACTTCAGCCATGTCGACTTTTTCATTCTTCGCTAGCATTTTGTGTTTCTTCAAAAAATTTTGAAGAAGCGCTTCGGTTTTTAAATTTGGAAGTTTTGAAACGTCCCAGTTTCAAAGATTTTTGGTTTCAAAACGTCTCTGTTACAATTTTTCAATGCGTTTTTCATTATCCGTCAAAGATTTGAGCTCCGGGACGTTTCGAAACAGGATGTTTTAAAACCAGACTTTCTGAAACCATAACATTTTGACACTGATAGGGAAACTCACATTTCTTTTCATAATTTGCGATTTCGACACGTTTTTTTTCAATTTTCCGTTAAAAAAAGCAAGTTTGGGCATGTGGCACGTTATCACAAGTTGTCACATCAACTTAATTTCTAATTAAGCTTGTAGATCAAATTGTGGGCGTTCTCAAACAAGTTATAACTTGTCGGAGCCATAGGCGGCTCAGTGTGCTGTAACTTCTCAGGGACCGCCCGTGCGAAAAAGTTGTCAACTACAAAAATGAAGCCCTGAATTTGATCTACAATTTTGATAAATAATTAAGCTTATGGGACAAACAGAAAACACGTGACACGTGTTAAAAGTTGCTTATTTTCAACTCAGGTGTCAAAAAGATAATGGTAGACGGAATTGATCGATCCACCAAAAAATTTCTAGTTTTGGAATACCTCGGTTTCAAAACGGTACAATATCCCCCTTCCCCAACCGATCCCCATCTCCCCCCATCCCCTGAGCATCCATCTGCCTATCTCCCATCCCCTGTCATTCAAACTCTTTTTATCTCTATTGGAACATGTACTAATTGGATTAGATAGTAAGTGCTAATTGGTACACAGGGATCCATCGAAGACTTTATTCAAATAAGATTAAATAAACATGGAAAAAAAGTGGGGACTGCGCCCCATCGCACACGGAAGAGTCTTATTTAACCTTGCAGTACTTGTTGATGTAGTCCCTCGCTTTGTACTCGAACCCATCCTTATTCTTCGCCCACATCTCAGCGGCTTGCACGTTCAACGGATCATCAAAATCGATGAGATCAGTGAACAACGAAACGAGTCCGTGAACGACCTCCCGGAGATTTCTCGTCGGTCTCCACCCATACTGATCCAACGAGTTCTGACGAAGGATCGATAAGCAGATCGCGCCGTCCTCGGTGATGTTCGGATGCCAGACACGTGTGAGACACTTGACGATCGGTGGCGAGTTGTTGTACTCTGGTGGGACGGTGATGTGGAAGCGGAACATGCCGCCCTTGTAGATCCCTTCTTGTGGGGTGACGGTGAGTGACATCTCGTGGACGACGTTGGCTTCAGGGACTGCGAGTTTCCACATCTTTTGACCGCGCATAGCGACCTCGAGATCTCGCATTTCTGGAATAGACAGAATTAGGATTCTGAATCTGTATTCGAAATTTCGCTACGATCAAATTGGAGTGAGACCCTGTTAGTGTGTTACCCCCTTACCTTGAGCCAAAAGTCGATCTCTCACTGCGATCCGCGTCTCCAGATAGGTACGATCCGCGTCGTTGCCGTTGATACGCTTTTGAAGGTTGAACATGGAGTCTGGAAGAAGGGGATGGTTAGGTAAAGGATGGATGAGAGAGGAGCGAGTGGGAAAACTGGAAGTAGGTTAGGACCAGACGACGTCAAAATGCGCGGAAGGCGACGTATGGGATGCGGAGGACGAATGAAAATGGATGTAGCCAAAATGCAATAGGGATGGACAGATGGGAGCGTTAGTGAGCAGATAACGTCAAAACGCAAGAAGGACTCTGGGAAAACGCTGTCTGATTTCTGGGAAGAGATGGATGAGACAAGGAGTCTATGGGTGCTGGAGGCGAATGAGGAGGCCTGTAGCTCTTATCCGGCTAGAAGACACAGATGATCGAGCTAGGCCGCATATGACGACGAAATGCGCGGCTGGCTCCTGGGAAAAAACAATGGAGACTCACAGCCTTATTTGTGGAGGAAGGGGTCTCCACCTAATAAGGGACGGTTACTGATGACGTGGAGAAGGTCAAACGCGCGAGAGGCTCCGGGAAAGACTGTCCAAACGGCAACCGAGATGTATAGGACTGTTCGAATGAGAGAGAAAGGGTTGCTGAGGATGTGGGGGGACCTGACGACGTCTGAATACACAGAAGGCTCCGTGAAGAATCAGAAGGAGAGCGCAGTCTCTATTTGGGGAGGAAGACGCTTCTGGGAAGAAAACGAGGTGACTGGGTTTCTGCGCAGAGGACGAGAGGTAATCGCGATGGACCGTAGAACCAGGGGGACCTCAAAATGCGGGAAAGGCTACGGGAGCAAAGTGATTGGCAAGGAAATAGGAGAGACGGGGAAATGCGTGGGGGAGGCTCTGCGAGAGGACTTCTGAGACTTCTAGAGAAGTATGGGTATGAAATGTGGAGAGGAGAAAGCCGTACGGTACGTGAGGACCAGACTGAATGCGCAAGACGGCTCCGGGAAAAAAAATGGTATGTACAGGTTACAATAGCAACGCGGATGAGTTCGTAGAAACAGAAAAAGGGCTAACTAGCTTTGAACTGAGTTCTATGAGCTGAAAAACATACCAAAATGTAGATCTCAGCGAGATCTATGGCTGTCACCTACCACGGTCCGGATGATGAGTCGTTAATGTACCGCGAGCAGGGTTGAAGTGCCACAAAAGCCATTCTAGCCCGATCCGTACTAGGTCTTTGACATAGATCTCGCGGAGATCTACATTTTAGTATACTTTTCAACTCAGAAAACTCAGTTTGAAGCGAGTTACAGGACAAACCGGTGGACAAAGAAATATGTTTGATTCAAATAAAAATGCCCTTGGTAGACCTTGCCCCGGCACGGAAAAATTGATATAAAGGGTGGACCTTCTAGATCTTGTCCGATTTGGGGCAAACAAATAGAAAGAGGTTAGACTGCGGATGACGTGGCCAAGGGCCAGCGTAGAGAGAGGGTCCGGGAAGAAAATGACGTCACAGGTGGGAAGGGGGTCCCTGTGCGCTGGAATGAAGGAGGAAGACCTTAATAACAAGGGAGAATCGATAGGAGGGGTGGACTGTGGTCGAGGCCAGGAAGACGTCGACCGTCGGACCCGTCGGGACGGCAAGACTGGGCGGGTAATATAGAAAAGGTACATATGAGGCTCCGGGAAGAAAATGACCGTAATGGCAGACTTGCCTCATCCTTCAATGACGAGAAAATAACGTGCGGAGGCTAAATGACGTGGAAAGGCTCTGGGAAGAAAAATTATGTACGTGACTAGGAAACCATAGAACGCGGACCGTATTGGCAATAGACAAATCCAAATAAGAACGTCGTAGTGCGGTAAAAAAGAAGAGATGGGGGCTGATGACGTGGAAAGGAAAGGCCCCGAGAAGAAAATAACACACGACTAGGGGAGATGGATAAGAAACAGTATTGACAGAAGAGATGGAAGGGCGGGATGGGGAAACCCCTACCGTCTCCAGAATACAATAACCCTCCATACCGTAGCCCCGAGTCATACGGTACCTGTTCCCTCTCTAGACACCCTAGGGCGCCTGCGTCTCTCCGATCTTTCAATCTCTAACTGATTTTGATGAAATCCTAGGCCCACTTCCTTCTACTCCTGTGATCTACCCGCCTCGAATTTTTTTTCTCTCGTAACAAAATTTTTCTATTGTCATCATTTTTCCTTTTCTATTCTTTTCATTTCCCGTCTCCTCTCTCCTCCGTAGTTATCGATTTTTCTCGATTTTCCAGCCGCCACCCTCCGATGTCCGCCGTCGCCCATCAATACGACTACCATCAATGCCACATCTGCTTCAAGACGTTCACCACGTTGAAAGGTGAGAGAGTCGCTACTCAGCAAGCTCCGTATCAAATTATCGATTTTTCCAGGTCTAACCCAACACGCCGTGATTCACACCGGCGAGAAGCCGTTCCAATGTGACGTGTGTTCCCAGAAGTTCCGATTCAAGTCGAATCTATTCGAGCACATGTCGGTACACAACGGATCGACACCCTACGCGTGTCCGTACTGTGGAAAGGCTTGTAGGTTAGTGAGGGGGCGGAGCTAAGTGTCGGTGGAGCGCGTTTGCTGAGCTCACCGATTTTCCGAGAGAAAAGTTGGAAATTTGCGGATTTTTTGGAGGAAATGAGTATGAGAAAGTCAAATTTTGAAAATGTCACGTTCCATACCGGGTTACGGTAGAAAGTTGTCAGTGACGCATGTCTGTCTGTCTGTCCGTCCAAGAATCCAGATGTCCGCAAAACAAGTGAAAACTAGAAAGACTGTTTGTCTGTGTGCCCGAGTGTCTGGATATCCGGAAAAAACCTTTCTGGAAAAGACGCATTTTTGTCGAAAACACAAATTTTGGTCTGTCTGTGTGTCGGAGTCTCCGGATGTCTGTCCGGATGTCCACAATAATGACTTCCTGGTCCGCTTCTGGCGCGTTTTTTCTACTTTCCTCCTGCTGACTGCTCCAGATTCCTGTTTTTCAAATATGAATTTACGATATTGGAAATTGATGCACAAAACGCGCCGGAGGCGCGCCAGAAAGACATGATTGCGGACATCCGGACACTCGGGCACACAGACAGACAAACCGACCGAAAATTGGAAAATACTGTTTTTGCCAAAAACGTGTCTTTTTCCCAAAATTTTTGGACATCCGGACACTCGGACACACAGACAGACATCCAGTTTTGTGTCCAATTGAATCAGAGATCCCGATTTAAAATATGTCAGAAATTTCCAATTTTTCGAAATAAAAACCAAAAAACTTCTTCTTTTTTTTCTTCAAAATTTTCAATTTCCAGACTAAAAGGGAATCTCAAAAAGCACCTTCGCACACATGTCACATCGAAAGAGGAGCTGGAAGCGGCGTGGAAGCCATTCGCCAAAGTTGACAGGACGCCCGACGCCAACAGGAGAAGATCTCAGAAGATTGTGAATCGTCTGCCGCTTATCGACGTGTCGGATGACGGCACCAACTATTTGCCCAAGATTTTTTTGCCGAAGAAATCGTGAGTTTTTGGGGTTCTTGGCTTCGGGACGTTTTGAAACCAAGACATTTCGCTACTTGTAAATTTTTTAGTGCAGGAGAATTTTGTAAGCGCGCTCTACTGGACTACAGTCGGAAGGCATAGGTGTCGATTTACGGAGACGCTGCGTAAATCTACATCAATTACAAAAATCAGCGCAGTCTATGCAAAATCGCTATAATAAGTAGCAACTGCGCTCCATTGGACTTGACGGGAAGTTTGAATCCTAGTGATCTCAATTTGCTGCGCCGTCGGATGCTGTTTATACGGAGCTCTAAAAACCGGAAAATTACTTAGCGCGCCAACGGAACCCCAGCCGTTCTGCTGCGACCGCGCTCTGATAGACTTAAGTGAAAGCTGGCCAACGCTACAGTATACCCCTGGCTCCGGGGATCATTTTGAAGTTGAACGTTTTGAAACCGGACATTTCGACACAAAACATGAAAAAATCTCAAAAAAAAGAGGTTTATGAGACGTATTTTTCAGATGTTTTTTCACATTCAGTGTCAAAATGTCTTGGTTTCCAATCGTCTGGTTTTGAAACGTCAAGTTTTTGGTTTCAAAATAAAGCTGACGTTGTGAGGATTTTGAATCTGTATTCAAAACCTTTCTAGCTTCAAAACCGGCTGAGATACAAAGGTTAGAAAATGTTTCTTTTTTCTGGCGTTTTTGAAAAAAGTCACTCAGTCTAAAACTGTTGTATCTCAGTAAGTTTTTGTCGTAGAAAAATTTTGACTACAGATTCAGAATTCTGACGACGTCAGCTTTTCAGACACTCTTAATTCGTATATCGTCTAACGTTGCGGAGCGAAATTTTTCGTTTTCAAAGTTTTCCATCGACCAAAAACACAAAAGTCATATTCCAGGAACCTGGGCCTCGGCGAGCTATCCGATTGGATCCAAAGAATCGAGAACGGCTCCCTGATTCCCCAAGTGGATCTCGACTACAAACTACATCGCCTCGAAAGTAACATCTATCACAATCAGACACTCATCAGCTGGACCGATCTCATCGAAGTGGCCAAACCGATTCCACTGGAGTCGTACAACTGTCCGAAGTGTCAATTCCAGTTCATGACCAAAGCGGATTGTGTCAACCACTACAATATCGAGCATCAAAAGTGTCCGGAGTACAATTTCTACTGTGACACGTGTTTCCGCGGATTCTCGAATCACTCGAGCTACAATCAACACATGCAGTATCATGACAGTACGAAGGACTTTATTAAGAGCAAGGAGAATGAGGTGAGCCAAGAAGTTTATGTGGCAAGACAGCTGAAGACGTGAGGATTCTGAATCTGTAGGAAACTTTTTTCTTGAATGAAAACTTGCTGAGATATACAGCATTTTGTCAAAGAGATTTTTGGCGAAAACGCCAGAAAAATGAACATTTTTGAACCTTTGTATCACAGTGGGTTTTGACGCTAGAAAAGTTTTGAATACAAATTCAGAATTCTTACGTCTTCAGTTTTTCTGAAAAGCTGACGTCGTGAGGATTCTGAATCTGTAGGAAACATTTTTCAACGATGAAAACTTGCTGAGATACAACAGTTTTAGTCTGTGACGTTTTTCAAAAACGCCAAAAAAAGGAAAACTTTCAAACCTTTGTATCTTAGTGAGCTTTGAGGCTACAACAATTTTGAATAGAGATTCAGAATCCTCACATCTTCAGCTTTCTGGCTATCTTTTGTTGTTTCGAGATTTTGATTTTAGGGAATGTGTGTCACGATTCATGAGAGTTACATGAGCTCGAATTGGACCATTTTGATTTTGAGAATACCGTAGCTACAAGGTTTTTTGACATTTCGAAACCAAGACATTTCAAAACCATAAAATTTCGAAACTGAACAAAAAATGACTAATTTTCAGAGATTTTTCCCACATTTAGTGTTGAAACGTCATGGTTTCAAAACGTCCAGTTCCAAAACGTCCGATTTTGACTTGAGCCCCGGAGCCACTGACGTCCATTAGAGCGAATAATAACTAGTTACAAGAATCGCTGGGGTTCCGTTGGCGCGTGAAACCATTTTTCAACAGCCCACGACTGCTCAGTTTGCTAGACTTTAAACTTCCCGCCAAGTAAGTTAGAGCGCGTTTGCATACCAGAAGCTGTCCTAGCTTCTGTAATTTATGTGACTGGTGTAGATTTACGCTGTTTCATCTCCGTAAATCGACACCTAGCTATATTCTCCTCCACAGACAGCTCTTAAACCTATGCCTACCCCATGCTTAATTGTAGTTCTGTAGAGCGTGCTTACAAAATTCTCCTATTCTCCGTAAATCCACATCTAACCTCTTTTCAGTCCACCACCAGCACCAGCACAACATTCACCGACCCGGAAATCATGATTCCGACAGCCGAGGAGTTTGAGATGCTGATGAACGAGGAGTCGCAAGGTGCTAATTATTGATTGGATGGTAATAAGAAAGAAATGTTTTAATAATAAAGTTTGTAAGTTTATTCAGTATTTAGTTAATTAGAAAAGCAATTAATTAATTATGTTGATTATGTTGATTAGCAGCTCTCTTAGCGCGTACTCGTGCCTTGATGCGTTGGAAGAGATCTGGCATATCGTCGACTGGTTGGGGTTTCTGTTGCTTCTTGTGGAGCGCCGTGAAATCTGAAACAGAAATTAATTATCGATTTTTTTCAAAGGTTTTCTTAGGCTTAGACTATCTTAGGCTATCTAAACCTTAGGCTTAGGCTTAGACTATTTCAGGCTTAGGCTTAGACTATCTTAGGCTATCAAAGGCTATCTGAAACTTAGGCTTAGGCTTTTTAAGGTATCTTAGGCTATCCCAGGAAAAAACTTACCAATCAACGGCTTTGCATATGTCCTACTCAAAAAGTCTTCCGACGAGAAGGGTCCCATTAGATTGTCCTTCATCTTTTTGGATTCTGGAGCTGCCACGTCATCTGAATTGTTGTCGTCATCATCGGTGGAGGAGCTCCGTTTAACCAAAACCCGTGGTGACACTTTCAGCTTACTCCGGATATTACAGACAAGCATTGCGTGAAGAATTTCCTCACGGTGACGGATTTCTTCCTCGAAGAACATTTCGCGGTGGCGTTGCTGGGCCAGCTTCAGAAGGTCGATAGGATGGAGACCGGAGTTTTCGGATTCGCCGAAGGAGGTAGAGGTAGAGGAGTCCATATTGAGATAGACTGTAAGTGTAGAAGAATAACGGGTGACTGAGAAGTGAGTATAGTAAGGATGTGACTGTGTGAATGACCTAATTCAGATTTTATGGCGCGTTCTCACGGTATACCTACCAAGTATGCCTACCAAATTTCCCAGGGATCAATCGATAATTGGTTTCTTTAATAGATATAGACTAGAGACAGCATCTGTCACACGGTTACAGAGATGTACTAAGTTTCGAAACGTTTCGAAAATTTCGAAAAATTTCGAAATCTTTTTTGGGGCGTACTGTAGCTTGTTGGTAAGATGGCATGATCTACGGGGGAGCGCCAGGGTTACGGTAGGTGTGTTGGCACTGTTCTAAAAGAGTACCAAAGATTGTCCTGTGTCCGGAAATCCAAATGAAATGAAAACTGTCTTTTCGAATCCCCGGATTTTTGTCTCAGCCTCCGAGAATCTAGATTTCCGTTGATCTTTTAAAATTGCTGCCGATTTGTCTGTATGTGTGTCCGGTTTGTCTTGGTTTTCAAACGTCTTTCGGTTTCGAAACGTCCCGGAGTCCGAAATCGTAAATTTGAAGATGAGAACCGGGATTCCGGAGTGGAACCGTTTCACCAGCTACAGTAGGATTACAGTGATTCATCAAAGATTTCCCAAATACCAAAAAACCGATTTGAACTATGATCAAATTCAAATAAATTAACCTTTTTTTTGACATCTTTTCAATTTTTCCTTGAAAATATGAAAATTTTTTGATGATTGTTGACACAAACTTGGTGACGGATTTCGAGGTTGGCGCAATTTCAGTGACTATCGAAACGAACGCATTTTCACATCCAGTTAATGGACGCAGTTTCTGTGACAGTTGACACGTTTCTAGTGAATAACGAGATTGACGTTTTTTTAGTTAAGGTGACACACGGATTCCGATATGACTGTTGGCGCACTCTCGGAGACAAATGGCGCTTTTCCAGACGGATTTTCAGACCTGACTCAGTGACACTTTTAGAAACGATTGACGCATTCCCAATAACCAATCAAACCGAACATTTTTTCATAAATAATCATAAACTTTATCGCTGAGATGTATAGTTCTCTGAACTCTCCAAAAAATATCATAAATAAAGGCCAGTCACGAAGTCAATCAAGAAGTGTACCCATCCCGACACTCCTTATGGTCGAACCACCTGTATAATATCTTCTCGATGCCGAACTGCGAATTTATCACTCTCGTCACTTCCAGCTCATCCAGAAAGAATGTCTGAAACTTTGTCTGTCTGTCTGTCTGTCCAGATGTCCCCACCTCCGTCGGAATCCGTCCCCTCGTGATAAACTCCGATGGGATGAACGCTTTGATAGTGTTGCCACACACGAATGACTCTTTTTCGATGGCTGGCTCACAGTAGTTCACGAAATACACGTAGATTGTGGGGCTGGTATTGAACTGAAAAAATGAAAATATTAATTGATTATTGTAGATTTAAAAAAATTCACCGTTTCCACATAAGACCCATTCAAATTGAAATAACCATCAGGGGTGGTGATCATAGAGTCCAGAAGGGTGTCAAATGGTCCTGTAAGTAAGAAAAAGTGGGAGGGGCCTAAATTCCTGACCTACCAAAAACATTCGCCCAAATCTCCACTTTCTCCCCGGCATACGGTTGCCCGTGACACAGAAGACGTCCCTGGACATGGGCGGAGCGAACGTAGCCGCCGTGGCAAAAGGGGAGGAGCCAGCAGAGAAGGGGGAGGAGCCACTGAAAAAAAGGGACGTTTCGAAACCGGGGACGTTTTGAAACCGAGTAACGGATTACCTGTCTCATGCTAACCGTCGTTGAGAAATGAAAATTTTGAAAAAATTGTTTGAAAATTTCCACCGAAAAAGTTTTGAGAAGGACACGTGGCAAATGGAAAATTGGGATTTAGCAAAAAAGGGTCACGCGGGAAATTTGAAATTTTGAAAAAAAAAGTTTGGCCTGGCGTGCCGTTGGCGCGTTTTCCAGTCCACACGGCTGAAATTATTGTTTTTAAAAAATTTTCTCCCGATTTTCACAGGGATTTGTAAGTGGGCTTAGCCTAAAAGTGGGTGGAGCCTATTTCTAGCTCCGCCCACTTTTCGCGCCAACGACGCGCCAGATATCCTTCTTATCTTTCTGGTAAGTGTACACACTGAAAATTATAAGTTTTTTTTTCAAAATTCAAATTTTTTGAATTTTCCGCGAAAATCTGCAAAAACCATATTACTCAAACTGCCGTGAACTTCAGCCATGTGGACTAAAAACGCGCCAACGGCACGCCAGCCCAAACTTTTTTTGTTCATAAAATTCAAATTTCCCGCGTGACCATCTTCCTTAAAATCTCAAAATCCCTGTTTGCCACGTGTCTTTCTGAAAATTTTTGTGGAATTTTTCAAATCGATTATTTCATTTCTCAACGACGGTCAGCATGAGACAGGTAATTTCTTACCCGGTTTTAAAACGTCCACCGGTTTTGAAACGTCCCATTCAGTTTCTGCTCCTTGTCTGCTGGCTCCTCCCCTTCTGCCACGCTGGCATCGGATCCGTCTACGTCCGCGGACGTCTTCTATGCCACAAGCAACCGTTCGTCGGGGAGAAAGTGGAGATTTGGGCGAAGGCTTGGGGTATGTAGATCAAAAATTCCGATGATAGGAGGCTCCGCCCCTTTACAGGATTCTCCGACAAACTTCTGGACTCAACGACCACCGACGCTGATGGCTACTTTGCGTTGAATGGGTCGTATTATGAAGCGGTAAAAAACTTTTTTGATCTACAATAATTCATCAACATTCTTATCACAGCTGGCCACCAAACCTATGATCTACGCGTATTTTGTAAACTACTGTGAGCCAACCATCCGAAAAGAGTCGTTCGTGTGTGGCAACGCTATCAAAGCGTACATTCCATCAGCGTTTATCTCTGTTGGGGAGAATCCGTTGGAGGTGGGGACATCTGGACAATGACAGACATACAGACAGATATTCAGACATTCCATCTGGATGAGCTGGAAGTGTCAACAGTGCAAAATCAGCAGTTCGGGTTGGAGACGATTGTTTATAGCTGGTTCGATCGGAAGGAGTGTCGGGATGAATAGTTGGAGAGGCGGAGAAAAAGAAATCAAATGAAATTTAGCAGTTAATGATGACATTTTTGACAATAAAGGATAAATAGTGGCCTAGTTTTCCTGCCAGTTGGTTTTCTAGGCCACCTGTTTCTTGGTGGTCTAGGAAATTAGTAATTACGGAAGTTAGGCCACGGGGACGCTTCGAAACCAAAAAGGTATCAAATCGAAAAATATCGAGTGGCCTAGAAAACCATAAGATGTGAAAGCTATGCCGTCCTTTTTTTCAGAATATATGAAATCGACACGCTTAAACACCACGGTGTCTGAACTTCTCGGTTTTGAAATGTCCTGGTTTTGAAACGTCCCAGGATCCCTAGAAAACAGTTTTCTGAGAAATGGAACCGTCCGAAAAGAACCCCCGGATTAAAACTGGTATGAATCAGAATCACGCTCGAAGTATCCAGTATAAAACCGCCCGACTCAGAACCGTCCGAATCAAAACCGCCCGAATCAAAGCCACCCGTAACAAAACCGTCCGAATCAGAACCGTCCGACTCAGAACTGGTATGAATCCGTGCGGTGCGGATTTGTACCAGTACTAGTACGGGCGGTTTTTCCGTTTATTTTTACTTTTTGAAATTTCATTTTTCAACGTGACACCCCCCCTCCCTTATTACCCCCAAAACCTTGTCTTTCCACGTCGACAAAACAACATCTCTCCCACAATCAAAATTTCCCAATTTCTCTCCTCATTCCCACTGCGACCAGTCCCCCCAAAAACCACTCGCTTGATAAGAAGAAAATGACAAAAGAAGACAATCAGAAGGAGAATCAAAAAGAGAGCAATTCGAAGAATGAGAAGGAGAACAAGTCGGCGAAGAATGATGGCGACGACGCGAATTCGGAGTCGTCGAAGGTGCCGATAACGATTGATCCGGAGGTGAGCCCTTTGGTGGGCTAGAGACTTTGGTGGCATAGGATCCGGTGGCCTAAAATCTGTTCCTATTCCAGGAAGCGAAATTCTCAAACGCCGGCGGCAAATCGGAGCACATGGTCGTCAACTTCACCGCCAAACGAATGGCTCTCAAAATCCGTTGTGGAAACGCGCTGTTCCGTGTCGAGCCGACGCATATGATCATTGAACCGAACAAGTGTCGCCAGTTGACAATCAACCGAATGCCTGGACCGATTCAGACAGACAAGGCGATCGTTCAATTCATTGATATCGAGAAGGACGCGCAGGACCCGAAAGTGGCGTTCAAGGCGGCAGAGGCGGCGGGAACGAAGATTCCGCATATCAAGATTAAGTTGGTGGTGAGTTTTGAAACGTCCCGAGGTCTTACAGTATAAAATTGGAAAACTAGTCCACTGTGAAATTGACGATTTTCGGGACATCCGGACTCACAGAAATTGAAAATCTAGGGCGTCAAACCTTGGACATTATGACAAAAGAAAATGGTTAACGGTTTTTGGTTACCAAAAACGCGCTGAAGGTGCGCCAGAGCCTCTCAAAGCGCACCATAACTTTGTCAGTATTGTTTCATTTTTTGTGAAACATACATTTCTGAAGTTAGACGGTCAAGACGGATCTGATGGATAAAAATTTGCAATGATTATGTCAAAAATCGGGTTGAAACACTAGCAAAGACAGTTACGAATTTTTGGATTTTTTCGAGAATTACTGCTCTCACAAAACTTGCTGTAACTCGGTTAGTTTTGCTCTAAATCTGATGAAATTTATATTTTGGAAATTGACAGGTCTATACGGATCAGATGACTATAAATTTGATATATTTTTCTACAAATTTGAGCTGATACAGTAATACATAGACTGTACATTTTTGATAATTTCCCAACCTACTAAAACTCACTGTAACTCGGCCAGCTGTGCTTCAATTTTTATGAATGCTATATTTCCGGAATTACTCCCATAACGTGGTTTTATTACTAAAAAAGGACGAAGAAAAAACAAAAACTCTGATGTCTCCCGCGTACAACAAATAAGGCCTCATGTGTGATATATATGCAAAACAAGCAAAACAAGACGGTTAAAACGACTATGTTTTTGTCATGAGGATGTCAAAACCCAAGTTGGTACAGTATAGTGCCAATTTTCGAACTTTTCAAAATCTCGGTGTACAAATCTTACTGTAACTCGGACAGATTTACGTCAATCTCAATGAATGTTATTTTTTGGAATCAGGAAGTCTGGAGGGTTCAAATGTACACAAATTAATCCCGGTTATGAAAAAAAGATCGAGCTGAAAGACCGATAGACATGTGTTGGAGCCCGGCGCACCTCTTTATGGCGGTTTTTTACTTTTTGAAGGAAAATCTATCGCCGTCCGTTCGTTCGCTGAGACAGTTAAAAACCAGGAAGTTTTGAAACCAAGATTTTCCGGATCCTATAGTTTCAACGTTCTGAAATTTACCGGTTCCAAACCGTCCCGCTTTCAAAAACCACCCCTGCCCAATATTATTCCGTTCCAGGCAGCTGCCAGTGGTGGGCGAAAGATGTCACGAGAAGTGTTGGACGAGTAATAAGAAGAGCATCCGGCCAATAATGAGATTCTCTCTCTCTCACAATATTTGTATAATAAAACGTAGAAGGAAGATTTATTACAAACATACACCCCAATTATTATTACTTTTATTATTACTCTCTCCTTTTCTAGAAAATAGAAAAAGTTTCCGCTTTTTCTAAAAAGCCCCGCGTGATACTTTTCGAATATGTAGTGAGATACAAGGAAATGAGTGTACAATAGAACCGGAAATTTGGAATCTGAAGTTTTCTCAGAATCTTAGTTACACCATATGCGGAATCTCGTCGTCGTCGTCATCCGTGTCGTCATTATCGTCGTCGTCGTCGTCGTCTCCGGTGTGATGATTGGAGATGACGAAGGAGTCGTTGGTGTCTTTAGCGGCTCCGCTGAAAACCAGCTCACTGGAGAGCAAGCGACGTGCGATGGCAATGGCGACGGCGTCGATTTCGGTGCCGATTTGACGGGAGGAGTCGCTGGAAGATGTGGAGAGGGTTAGGCGTTGATTGGGATTGGTTGGGCTCTATGGAAGAAGTAGAGTGTGGGAGAGGATAATAGTAGATAGTGGGGGAATTGGGAGGTGGTTTGGGTGGAAGCTGAAGACATGAGGATTCTGAATCAGTTTTTGAAATTTGGATAGGGTTAAAATGGAGCGAGATACATCAGTTGCAAATTTTTAAAAAAATTTTTTGAAAAAAATTGAAAATTTTCAAAGTCGCGTATCTTGATCATTTTTTATCGTAAAAGAAAACTGAGCACAGATTCAGAATTCTTACGTTTTTGGCTTTAAGAATATATAAGTTTCAAAAGCTGGAAACATGACGATTCTGAATCTGCTCTCAGAATTTGTCTGCGATCAAAACGAGCCGAAATACAGATGGCTTACCTCCCGCGTTTGTAATCTAGGCTCGGTTATTAGTTTGTTGGTATGACTGTCATCTGTCTAAAAGAATATGACGTCAGAATTCTGAATCTGTTTTCAGAATTCGGATATATTTAAATTAAGCCGAGTTAGACCGCTATCAGTCGAAGTGATTTTTTTTTGAATTTCTGAGAAAAGTCGAACATTTTAAAAATTGTGTATCTCGGCCAGTTTTGAGGCTGAAAACGTTTTGAAAGCAAATTCGGAATTCACATAATGTCAGCTGTCAGGTTATAATAAATTTAAATTCAAATTTCGAGTGGAGCAAAAAATTTGAGCTTACTAAGCTAGAACCACTAGCTGAAATTTTCTAAACCAGACTTCTCACCAAACTTGCTAACCCGCCAGGGTGTCAAAAAACAGTTTTTTATTATTAAAAATTATAATTTCAAATAGCCCTTTTTTTTCCCCATTTTTGTAGTTGACCACTTTTTTGTACGGACGGTCCCCGACGAGATACGGCACCGTGAAGTGTATTTTTACTTTGCAGCGCTATAACTCACTAGGGACCGCCCGTACAAAAAAGTTGTCAACTACAAAAATGTAGACCGATATTAAATCTATCGAAAAAATACAATTTCGGTCTATCCAGTTCAACACAAACCACCTCCCAGAACCCATCAAAGTAGATATACCAAACACATGGAAGAGACATTAGTGTGAGACTTGAAGGAAATGGAAGAAAAAAAGGTGGATCGTTGTTTCAAGTGAAAGAGTAGATAATCATGCATTCGGTGGCCTAGGTTTGGGTTTCTAGGCCATCGAAGAATATGCCCCTACTTTTGCTGAGCTCTTACGACGTCAGTCTGACTTGGACTGAGCAGCGATATGGCGCCCACTACCGTCAACGGCATGGATTGTCTGAAACCGGGATGAGGTGGCCTAGGATTCCAAAAATCCGCATTTTAAAAGAGACTTACAAGCTACGGGTTACTGTAACATAGTCCTGTTTGCGGGGTGCACTTGCACTATGGCAGACCAGCGGCTTGATGGCTTCTCGGATTTCCTGCAAAACGGGAAAGTTAGGCCACGTTCTGGAATTCTAGGCCACGGCCTAGAATTAGGATTACCTGATTGAACAAATAGTAGACGAATAAGCGAGTGGCACAGACCAATATATAGAGGACGGATGTCACATCGGTGCATGTTTCGTAAAACTGAAATTTTTTTGTTTTTAAAATGTTAAAATTTTTAAAAGGTACTTACCGCATACGCATCACCGGTCTGTGTCGACTGAAAAGCCACGTACTCCCACAGTGTGACACCGACATTCAGAATATTCGCAAGCAGGTAGGAGAAGACGATGCATACCATCAGAATAGTGGCCGAACGGATTTTGGTTTTATGGTCGGACGATAGGAAACGAAACATTTGGGCGGATCGTTGTTGCATGCGGAGGATTTTCACGATTTTGTAGTTGAGAATGGCCAAGAGCACGAACGGGACGAGGACTGTCATTATGTTTCTGGAAAATGCGAGATTTGGGGTTGAAAATGGAATTTTTACGTTATTTTTGCTGAAAAAAGTAGTTTTTTGAGTTTTGCATCCTTTTTTGCCATCGATGCACCATTTTTCGGATTTTCCGTAATTTTTTAACAGAAAAAGTGGTTTCCCGGGTCGATGCACCATTTTTTTGGGCGTTTTCGCGTTTGTCGCATCAATTTTCCGTCAAAAAACCCGGTTTTTGGAGTCGATGCACCATTTTCACCGATTTTTTATCTTATGTTAAAATCCTTTAAAATCTTCATGGCCTAACTTCCCTGGCCTAGAAATCTTCAAGTCGTAAAAATTAGGCTCAAACTGTGCCGACCCCACTTTCCTATACGCCCTCGCCGACCGGGTTCCTCACGCTCCGTTGTGGTCTAGTGGTTAGGATTTATGGCTCTCACCCATAAGGCCGGGGTTCGATTCCCCGCAACGGAAGATTTATTTTTTTTCTTTTTTGTTTTCTTTTTTCATCAAGTTTTTGAGGTACATACCTGATATAAAACCGATACACGGTACCATACCAAAACGTGTTGACGATCGGGGAGAGGTTCAAGTAGTACTCGGAGATCTCGCCGATGCAATCCGGATTCTGTTCGATTTGCATTTCGAAAATAATCGGAGCCCGGAGCATCAGAGCCAGTAGGAACATGCAAAACGCGGCGAGTCCTCGACACTTTCGGAATGTTCCCAGGCATTTGGCGCGAAGTGTGATCAGGTACCGCTCGATGGTGGCCAGGATAATAAGGTAGCATGAGAACGTCATGGAAGTCTGGGAAAGTGCCAGCAGGGGTCCCACGTATTGGATGTAGAGATTCGAGAGCCAGCGGAGTTTTAGACGATCTTTGATTATATCCATTGCTATCACGGGACCGTAGTTGAGCGAGAGGAAGCAGTCGGAGAGGGCGAGTAGGGCGAGGAAGTAGAAGTGGTTGTGTTTGGAGGAGAGCAGCACCTGGAATACGGTAGCTAGGAGAGAATTGGGAACAGTAGTAAAGGTCTGAAAGCTTCAAATTAAACATTCTAGGTTTTGAACTTACTATTAGGTAACATTGATGATTTCAATTTCTCACAAAAATTCGAAAATGACAGACTGTAAGATCCCGTCACTGTACCATTATACTCTTACCGTGCACAATTTATATATAATTTATATATAGTTATAGAGCATGCCCAGACCTCCATTTTTGTAGTTGACCACTTTTTTGTACGGGCGGTCCCTGGGGAGTTAGAGGGTTGCAAAGTTGGAAAGGCGCTCGTAGCCTGCAGGAAGTCAACGCAACTTTACAGCATTGTATCTCTCTAGGGACCGCCCGTACAAAAAAGATGTCTACTACTAAAATGGAGATCATAAAACGGACTATCCAAATGTGTAATTTTCATAAATATATCTTGTACTTTAACTACGAGACATCACCGTAAACCTTGAAGTCACACGAAATACTTGACTACGGTAGGTGTTGCGACCTTGTTAAGTGTTTAGGACAAGGATTTTTGCATTGCAATTTAAATTTTTCAGATAAATCAAATTTAGTTCTGCATTTTTGTAGTTGACCACTTTTTTGTACGGGCGGTCCCTAGTGAATTAAAGGGTTTGCAAAGTTCGGAGCCCTTCTAAACTTCACTGCCCCGTATCTCCCCAGGGACCGCCCGTACAAAAAAGTGGTCAACTACAAAAATAAAGCACTGAACTTAATCTACACAATATATATAAAAATTTTAACATTTCAACGTACTCTAACTATCTTACAGTATCCCAAAGTTAGCGATCTACCACAACCGGCATATACAATTCTCACCTTGCGAGCCCTGTATCATCGTGACCCAACACTAAACCGTGTTCAAAAGTTACAGTTACATCAAGCTTGCAATGTTGAACAAATTTGCGAGCACCCTGAGACCGCCCGTACCAAAAAAGTTGTCAAGTACTAAAATAAAAATCTAGTTGTGATCTACATACCTTTGAAATAAGCATATTCGACACAATCGACAGAACTGATAGTGATGTTCCACACACGGCCACCAGATACCACCTCCTGTCGAGACTCTCCACAGCGCACGCCTCATTTATCACTTCCACAGATGACGTGTCTGTGTAGTTCATGGCTCTGGAACAAATCAGGGTTTTCTAGAGTAAGAAAAACTGAGAAAATGAGCACCAAAAAATGACCAAATCGATAAAAAATGGGGGGAGTAATGAAAAGAGCCGGAGGAAGGTCAAAGGATAGGGGAGAGATAGAGAGACACTTTGGAGTGGTATAGGGGTACAAACGGACATCAAACATCAATTAATATATTTTGGAGAGAAGAGATATAGTAGGTGAAAAATGGTTTTTTGTTTGAAAAAATATGCGAAAAATGAATGAATCTGAGCTTTTTAACAAGGACTTCGATTTTTGGTTGTCTGTCTGTGTGTCTGTGTGTCCGGATGTCCAGGACCTCAACAAGGCAATTTATCAACAATGTGGGATTCTCAGGTACTTGTTTGTGAGTCTGTCTGTCTGTGTGTCCAGATGTCCGAATGTCCGTTTTTTTTGGAAGATCTAAGGTTTTTGAAAAATCGTCATAAAGGAAAACTTTGGAAGGATTTGGATGTCTGTCGGTCGATCTGTGTGTCCGGATGTCCAAAAAGAGTAGAATTTGTGAATTTTGATGACCCTAAAAGCACAGGAGCGTGTCTGTCTGTGTATGTACGTCCGGATGTCCAAAAAACATTTCAAATGAAGGAAAAAAACAACTATTTTAACAAACTTCAAAATCCAAAAAGACAGTGAAAAGTGTATGTCTGTGTGTCTGTGTGTCCGGATGTCCGGATGTCCGAATGACACAAAAAAGGACCACCGGAACAAGATAAAACGGGACGAAAAAATGTTGCAAAATTTAAAGTGGCGGTTAGCGTGACCCTCTTCAGAAGGCGTCAAAGATTCAGAATCCCCCTTTTTTTCAAAAACGAAACTTTCGAAACTGACTAAATTCTTCAAGTTGTTATTCCCTCTGAAAGGGGCGTGGTCCCGTTCTTAAGGAAGTAACAAAACCAATTCATTTTTTCCAGTCAACAAAAAAAACATGGTTGAGATTTATATGTAGACCGGAAATTATAGGGTGGGGGGAACAACGACACAAGGAAAAAAATTGAATAATGTTTTGCTAGACACTTTTTTAATATTTTGAGGGGACATACCAATTAACATTGCACGCAGCGTTTTGAGCACGTAACAAACAAAAATCATAAAAAAAGGAAAACGTAAGTATGGCCAGATGCTCCGTGAGCCAAGTGGGCGTGGCTTCGGGATGAGTTGGAGTTGGTGGCTAGGCATAGCCGGCTAGCATTGCAAAGGAGAGGAGAGGAATTGAATCAGAAGATATGAATAGGGGGAGGGACACGGAAGGAAGGGGGAGAGGGGTGACGTGGCAGGGGAGACACATATTTCAGAATATATTTCAGAAAAGGTTAAGGTGGAGACGTCAAATAGAAATGAAAAAATATAATTAATTAATAAGAAGGGGGCAGGTGATTAGAGGGGGGGGGGAGGAGCAGGTGTGTTTTATTGTGTTTTTTGAGGGCTTGGTACTCGGGAACGGGGGATAGAATAAGGGATGGGCTAGGGTATGACGGAGAGCTTACGGTGTTATAGGACTATTTGCCATGGCCTAGAATCCGACGGGGCCGTGTAAGGAGATACCGGATTTCCCGTGGCCTAGGATCCGACAGAAAAGAAGGATGCGGTAAAGGGCTGGGTCCGACAGTTGGCTTATGGTAGTCGTGGTCTCAAATCCAATAAGATGGAAGTCATGGCCTAGGATCCGACCAAAATTTGAAGGATCCTAAAATCCGAAGGCAAGCTTAGCATGGCCTAGGATCCGACGGGGCCGTGTAAGGAGATACCGGATTTCCCGTGGCCTAGGATCCGACAGAAAAGAAGGATGCGGTAAAGGGCTGGGTCCGACAGTTGGCTTATGGTAGTCGTGGTCTCAAATCCAATAAGATGGAAGTCATGGCCTAGGATCCGACCAAAATTTGAAGGATCCTAAAATCCGAAGGCAAGCTTAGCATGGCCTAGGATCCGACGGGGCCGTGTAAGGAGATACCGGATTTCCCGTGGCCTAGGATCCGACAGAAAAGAAGGATGCGGTAAAGGGCTGGGTCCGACAGTTGGCTTATGGTAGTCGTGGTCTCAAATCCAATAAGATGGAAGTCATGGCCTAGGATCCGACCAAAATTTGAAGGATCCTAAAATCCGAAGGCAAGCTTAGCATGGCCTAGGATCCGACGGGGCCGTGTAAGGAGATACCGGATTTCCCGTGGCCTAGGATCCGACAGGATGCACATGGCAGTTCAATAAAGATGCTTAGCATGATCTCGAATCCAATAAAATGGAAGGCATGGCCTAGGATCCGACAACAATTTCGAGTAGCTTAAAATTTGATAGCAAGCTTAGCAACGGTGGCCTAGAACCCGACAATAACAAAAAACTAGGCTCCTGAACTAAGTTGGTCTTATGATGCCGTGGTCCATGGCCTAGAACCCGACACTCATGGCCTAGGACCCGATGTACATATGTAGTAGAACAAAATGAAATGAACAAACCCCTCCTCGCAAATTTAGTGCCCCTTCCCCCCTATTTCCCCCAGTTTTACAATTTAACGACACAAAAATAGTTGAATTATTGATGTGGATCAGACATCTGGTGTTTGGAAGAGGACACACAACCCGGGACAAAAAAAATGACGAGATGAGAGAAGGAGTAGGTCATAAAAAGAATATTTATAAGGGAAGAGATGGTTTTGTTTTTGAGAGGAGGAAATTTAAGGGAAATTGAGATAAAGGGATTCTAAGAAATGGTTTTTAGGGGCGGGGATGATCCTTATAGGGCCTCGACCACGACAGGGTCCGCCCGGACTTAAAAAATATTCGGATTCTGTCGTGGGGTCCTGAGTACAGTACCGGACAAAAAGATATCAAGTTTTGCCTTTTTCAGTTGAAAATGACCAACTTTGAGAGAGTGTTACGGTATCACCTGATTGTCCCATCAAGTAAATTATGTATAATCCATACAGAACAAAAGTAGAGCTTCATTTTTGTAGTTGACAACTTTTTTGTACGGACACTCCCTAGCAAATTACATATTGAGAAAGAGTGATTTCAGTGCAAAATGGTGCGTTTTTTGAGATGTCGTCTTAATAGGACCGTAACTCTCTAGGGAAAGACCGTACAAAAAAGTTGTCTACTACAAAAATGGAGCCTTGAACTTGATCTACACAATTAATATAAAAGTTTTAAAATTTCAACGTAACCTAACAATATTAGACTATCCCAAAGTCAGGAATCTACGAACAACAACCGACATAAACAAACCTCACTTTGCGATCTTCGTATCTCACTAGGGATCTCCCGTACAAAAAAGTTGTCAACTACAAAAGTGAAGCCCTACCTTTAATCTGTCTGATCCATTAAAAATCTTTTAGATGGGACAGACAGTATTACTATTACCCACTGTCAAAGTTGGTCATTTTCAACTACAATTGTATATCTTGCTGCAAGGTACTGTACCTCACAAACGAACTTTTTTTTTATGTCAAGAATCTGTTTCCCGTTGACAGGATATAAGAAAACGATTTATATTTTTCTCACCCACACACCTCAAGCTCACCAACAACAAAAACATTACCTATTCTAACACATGTCCCCCTCCCCTCCCCCCTTCCAACAAAAAATTTTTCAAACCTCTCCTACGTCAAAGTGCAACACAAGGGGGTCTAGACCTCCCGCTAAAACTTTTCGGCACAAAATTTGTTCAACAACAATAGACCACTTTAAGGGAAGGGTGGGACTCCGATAGCGGTCATCTCAATGGACAAGGAAATAGGGAGAAAGGGTTTTTGACGTCTTTTGAATATACTCGACGCTCGGAGATTTTTGATTTGCATATATGGAAAAATTGATGTCATCGGGCGGTCCATTGGGTGTATGTACTCATGGGTCAAAATGAGTGTTGCATAGAGGGGGGAATGGGCGGAGCTATAGTGGAAGAAGGGGGCGTGGTCTCGGGATTCTCAATGTGGCATAGGATCCTCAGCCACCGAGGCAATGAAATAGTTACCATAAAGATCGGGGACTAGGTTTTGAGAAAATTGGTTTTCTAGGCCACCGACTGCAAATCGAAATTGCCTATGTGTGTCAGTCCGGATGCCTGTACATCCAGATGTCCGAATTACCAAGTTTTTGTTTGTCCACTGGAAGAGAACGCGCCGAAGGTGCCCCAGACTAGTTATTTTTTTAGAAAAAGATGCAATCAGCAGCGTCGATTTTCAATGAAATTCAAATTCACCAAAACGCGTCTCAGGCACGCCAGACAGTTGCCATCGGGATTTCCGTTTGAAAACGCGCCGGAGGTGCCCCAGCCTGGTGGCTTTTTTCTAGTTTATGCAAAAAACCCCACGAAAAACGCGTCACTGGAGCGCCAGACTTTGGGATTTCAGTTTGAAAACCGCGTCAAAGGCACCCCCGACTTTTTTCAGAGGGCGCAAAATTACGTCAAAAACGCTTAGTTTTCAAGAGAATTCGTTTTAAACTCATTTTAAAGAAAAACGCGTCACAGGCACGCCAGACCATATATTTTTATAGATTTGAGTTTTACGTCTAAACCATCGTTTTTCATACATAACTTTATTATTAAAAAACACGTCTAAGGCGCGCCAGACATGATTTTAAACGGACTTTTGCTCAAACCTTCGATGTTTCAAAAAACGCTCCCAAGGTGCGCCAGACTTTCATAGTTTGTTGGAGAAGGGAGATAAAGAAGAAATTAGCCATTTATCTTATTAGTAAAAAGTCCAAAAAGCCATCTACTAAGAAATTCTTCTCCCCGCCCGTCGGCCTAGCTGGATGGCCAAAGCGTCATTTCTCACGATATGACGAATAGTTATTGAAAAAGTCTAAGAAAAGGAAAAATAAAGTTTTTATGTTTTGAGTTACTGAGCAACCGTGGAAAACATAAAAACTTTAAGAAAAAGAAAAAATTTGGGCCGACAATAAATTTTTAGGACTACCATAAGGTACACCAGAAGAGCACCCGACCCTTTGTCTAAAAACAAACAATAAAATATTTTCCGGAGCGTCCGAAAAAAAAATAATCGGAGGGCACCACCGCCCGTGATTGATGACTATTATGACACCACCGCACACAAACCGCTTGGCACTTGTAAGTGGTAGGTGAGAGGATATTGAATGAGGGGAAGAGGTGAAAGATGGGAGGGAACGAATGTGAGTTTTTTGTTAAAATCACAAAAAAAATCTTTTGCGGCTTCTCCTCTTTGTTAGTAAGATAAATAGTTGCAAAGAAAAAAAATTTTCAGGAAAATTTTTTTTTGAAAATGGAGGAACTTGGAAATCGGAAGGAACGGCGTCTAAGCAGTGAAATGAGGACCTTGAACTAGAAAACCAGAAAAAAAGAAAAAAAGGGAAACCTAGGCCACCAAGTTTTCACAGATTTAGGTAACTGAGCTAAAATTCCAGAAATTTTTGAAAAAAAATTTTGTCTACCTGTTTTTGGCTCCTCGGGAGCTGTATTTCTTTTAAAATATCTGGATTATCGGAATTTTCTGTGAAATTCAAGGGTGGTTTTTGAAATCAGCTTGTTTTAACACATATGCAAAACATATAGATACATATACTATCTTTTCAGCAATTGAAAAAAAATTCACAACATTTTTTATCGATTTTTTTTCAAAAACATTTTTTCTTTTACAATTTCTTTTGTTAGTTTATTATTACCTACATATTTTAAACTTTGGTCAGTCAATTCTTAACATTTTTTTTCAAAAAGTCAATAAAAATACATTTTCAAGTACTATAAGGGTTGGTAAGCGGAAATTATTACAAAAATTTCAGACATTCTATTCTTTTTGATGTGCCAGACGGATAGAAATAACTTTTAAGAACAAAATTTTATAAAATCTGGTAGATCACGTCTAAATCTCCATTTTTATAGTTGACAACTTTTTTGAACGGGCGGTCCGTAGAAAGATAGGACTCAAGGAAGTCGGGCGAGACCATAACACAAGAAAGCAGTACGGTATTTCCGACCTACCGTATCACTTCAGGGACGGGTTTTACAAAAAAGTTGTCAACTACAAAAATGTAGAACGACTTTAAGACTATCTACACGTCAAATTTCAAAACTGTACAACGCCACGGGTTACTGTAGCAGACTCACAAAAAATACGCAGTTTGCTTCTAGAAAACTGGTCACCAGAAACCATGCCATATATTAAGAACCCAATAGAAAAAGAAACCAATATAAAAAATAATAATTCTTGATCCGTATTTATACGGGAATTTGATTACGAACACACATTCTTATAAAGTAATAAAAAAATAAGCAGATAACAATATTATTTATTAGAGGAACATGGGATTAGTCAGAAAAAAAACAGATGAAAATAAAAATGTTCCGGTATTTTCTGACAATTGTGGTATAGATAGTGTTAAACACACTGATTCCAAAAATCATAACGATTTCTAGTTAAAAATTTAGGAAAATGACCACGTTGGTGTGACTTTAAAGGCGCATACCCTTTTTCAACAGCAAATGAGTGTGATATTGGAAATTAGAATGTTTGAAGGTTAGAATGTTCAGAAAATATAAATCTTACAACCCGAAATTCATGCAAAAACGTAGATTTTTCTCATGAAAAGGAATCACGAGTTTCCAGGAAAATCAACCAAATGCGTAAAAGTTCTCACTCCCCCAGCATACACCGAATGAAAATACAATTTCCATTCCAAAAAAGGCCGAATTTTCCAGTAATCATAATAATAACAAGAGTAATAATAAAAAGTAATGAACTGCGTAGTGGTCTAGACCCCCCTCCCGTATCCACTACACCTTTAAGAAGCCAAAAATGTGTTTTTTTTTTTAATAATTCTAGAGCGTAGAGGGGTGTAAAACTTCAAAAAACTATCAATATCTCTTTTCTAACAATGCAAAACAAGAAACAAAAAGAGAAAAAATAAATCTTCCGTTGCGGGGAATCGAACCCCGGCCTTATGGGTGAGAGCCATAAATCCTAACCACTAGACCACAACGGAGCGTGGAGAACTAGGTCGGCGAGGGCGAATAGGAAAGTGGGGGAATGGTGGCGGCGGCGGGAGAGAGGCAGTCTCCCATGGGATTGGGGAGTGGTGGCCTAGGTTTTTCAGGTCAGGGGATTTCTAGGCCAGCAAAGTTAGATCTCTTGTTTTCGGACTATTTCTCTATTTTTTCTCTATATTTTCGCGATAAGAACACAAGGGCGTATAGGAAAGTGGGCAGCGGCGGGAGTGAGGTGGTGGCCGAGGTTCCCGCATTAGAAGATTTCTAGGGCACCGATTAGAAAAATTCGGCCATGAAATGAGTGTTTTGGACTCGTTGGTTGTTTGAGGCCACAAGTAGGGTGGATATTCCTTAGATAGGTATAAAAACCGATGTACTGTTTAAAAATGGTGCATCGGAATAGAAAAAAGCGTGACGTTTGAGCAAAAAACATTCAATTTGCACATTTTAAAAACTTGAAAAACGGGTATTCAACAAAAAATCTAAACTGTTCATGTAAAAGCCGGAAGAAAACTAAGTATTGACAGTGTTTGGTGCAAAAGCCTGGAAAATGGTGCATCGACCAGAAAATATGAGTTTTTAGGGGAAAAAATCAGGGTTGGGAAATCCCGGGCCGAGGAAATGTCCGGCCCGGGCCCGGCCCGGTCGGCCCAGATTCAAAAATCGTGCATAATTTTTTCACATATTTTTTCGAAATTTTCATTAAAAAATGATCGAAATGCTCTAAAATTCTCATACACTTCAGTTTTTATCGATATTCCAAAACATAGTCGAAAATTCGACTTTTCTGCTGAAAAATTCAAAATTTTTTCAAAAAATTTCAAAAAATTGTTATAAAAATTTCAAATTTCTACAGTAGCCGGGCCGACCGGGCCGGGCCGAGGAAAATTTTTCGGTCGGCCCGGCCCGGAATTTCCCAACCCCGGAAAAAATGACACTTTTACAGGTAGAAATTGGAGCAAAAAAGATGTATCTTTGGTAGTTTGGTGTACTGACTAATAATATGACATAACCCCAAGATAAACGGTGCATCGACGATTTAAAAACCGTTTTGAGCATAAAATTGCACCTTTTAGGTGAAAAAATGATACTGGACAACATTTTTCAATTTTAAGTGATAATATCAAAAAATGGTGTACCGATCAATATAAAAAGGCTTATAATTTTTTTTCAGTTTTTCAAGTCCACCGATTTGAAAACCTAGGCCATGTCATTTTTTTTAATTATGACTAATTCCTACCACAAGGCCATATAACAATCAATTATTCTTTCTACTCGCCCATCATCACTATTTGCACCTGACCAAGGACAGATTTAGTACATGATATATTATGCATAACACGTCTTATATTACACCGATAAAAACTACTTCCCAGATAGGCAAAAAAAGCAATTTGAGGTATGTATATATGGCAAACAAGTTTTTTTTCTTTTCAATTATTTTCAGATTCCTTGTGTCGGAAGCCAATTTGTTATGAGGTCTCGTGTTACCACAAAATGTTTTTTTTTTTTGGCTGAACCAAGAAAAATTGACTACCAGGGCAACACCCTTTACCCTGAAATTTCACCCTGAAAACCCAGAAAAAGGGGAGCGCGCCCAGGGCGCCCCAGCCTCACCCAAAAGAGACTGAAAATGCAAAACGAATGAAGATCCACCCTATACATGACGCCAATTTATTTCAATTTTATTATTCTGAATAGGAGAAAAAGACGAAGAAGACGAGACGAACCCAAATGAGATATTGGGGACACGAAGGGGGATATGAATATATTAGTTATAGGGGAGAAGGGAAATTTGTGTATGTATATGTGTATGAGAGTCTGAAAGTCTAGAACACAATATATGCAATGGCTGGAAGGTTCGAAAAAAATCCAAAAAAAATTTTTTCAAAATTTTTTAGTAATTTGCATTGTTTGAAAGCGCTCAAAAAACTACGTAGATTTCAAAAAGTTTTAGTATTCCTCGACTGTTTCAAGCAGAGATACGAGATGTCTAAGTTTGAAAGCAGCCGCGACGCGACACGCGCCGCATTTATTAAAAAGTTTCTAAAAATAACCCAGGGTAGGTCAAACCGCCCACCGGGTCATTAGTTTAATGGAAATCTTTTCAAATATTCTGGGTAAAATGTAGAATGAAAAGAAAACAAAATGGAGGAAGGAGGATGCGTCTTCCGTCTTAAAGAAAAAAGGGGGACCGGGGGAAGTGTCTTATTAAAAATATGAAAGACAACGATTGAAGAACCAAGAAAAAGGGGGCAGAGAAGGCTCTTTCTTCAAAAAATGACGAAAAAATGTGGTTTTTCCATCAAAATCAATTTAAAATCATGTTTTAAAGAAGCAAAAAAAGAGAAAAAATAAATCTTCCGTTGCGGGGAATCGAACCCCGGCCTTATGGGTGAGAGCCATAAATCCTAACCACTAGACCACAACGGAGCGCGGAGAACTAGGTCGGCGAGGACGTATAGGAGAGTGGGGGAAGGTGGCGGCGGCGGGAGAGAAGTAGTCTCCCATGGGATTGGGGAGTGGTGGCCTAGATTTTTCAGGTAAGCGGATTTCTAGGCCAGCAAAGTTAGATCTCTTGTTTCCGGACTATTTCTCTATTTTTTCTCTATATTTTCGCGATAAGAACACCGGGTATTGCTCTTCTTAGTAGGGTGGTCTATTGCCTTGAAATGGAAGAAAAAATAATTTCAGAAAAAAGAAAAAATAGAAAATTTTTAGGATGACATCTCAAAAAAAAGATTGCTACACACAAACACACGCAACATGTCTGGAAATAGAGAAAAATTGAAATTTTGTGATTTTTTTTTCGTTTTTTATGTAGATGAAAAAGTGGATGGGGATGATAGAATATATGGGGTTTCTTATTAGAAGATGAATTTATAAAATTTAAGTGCAAACTTATAGGTTTCCTTTCCTGGAAATCGGTGTACTTGACATCAAAAGGGGCATTCTAAGGAAGAAAACCTGGGAAATTCTGAGAAAAAAACAGTGGAAAAACAATAGAAATATAAAAATTCTTTTAAAAACAAATGGCCTAAGTTTGGTGGCCTAGAACTTCCAAAATCATGAAAAGCTAGGCCAGTACCCCCGCGGGAGCCCACCTCTCCCGCCGCCGCCACCTCTCAAAACTCCCACTTTCCTATACGCCCTCGCCGACCTTATTCTCCACGCTCCGTTGTGGTCTAGTGGTTAGGATTTATGGCTCTCACCCATAAGGCCGGGGTTCGATTCCCCGCAACAGAAGATTTCTTTTTTTCTTTTTTGTTTTTATTTTCAAATGGTTTTTAGCCGATTTTAACTGAAAATGTTTTGTAAAAAAAAGGGAAAAATGCATTTTAGTCCTTTTTTCCTCTCAGAATACAATTTTTCGGGAAAAGGTTGGGGAGGGGAGATTGGATTAGTTGGCGTAGTTCCTGGCGGAGAGAAAAATATGGAATTTAATATTTTTTTTCTTGATTAAATTTTTCAGTGTTTTCAGTTTTTGGATTGATTACTTGATCACTTCTTTTCAGAACTTATTGTGTAGTTTATTTGGTGGCCGATAAAGGGGTTCTAGGCTACCGCGTGAATGACGTGGCCTAGAAACTCGCATTTTGGGTTTCTAGGCCACCATATGGAGAAACGTAACATGTTGAAAACCAAGGCGAACCCGGTGACCTAGAAACCAAAAGCTAGGAAAACCTAGGCCATCACATAAAAAAAGCAAAGAGAATCTACTTTTCAGTACTCCCGGTAAAAAAAACCACTCCGCCCTTAAAAAAGTCAAAAAAGGAAAGAAATGCCCACTGCAACACTCACAAAATTTATTATAGGCTCTGAACTTTTTTCTTCTTTTTACTTTTTCTGCAGCCCCCTCCCCCCCCTCCGACCACTCCTCCAAAATGAGAAAAGGAAACTAGTGATATTTCATGACCGGAATGATGGATTGGAAACTTTTTTTCCTTTCTTCCCTTTTCCCCTCTGAGGAAGAGGAAAAGGATAGTTTAGGGGGTAGGAGGAGGAGTAGGTAAATCATTGTGTTGTACATACAACATGGTGGAACCAGGGGGCTTAGTTTTGTGTTCAAAAAATAGAAAATGTTTTGTTTAGTCACTGTGCAAAGTTTGGGGGTTCTAGGTGATCGTGGTGGGGAGATACGAGGGTTGGAAGTTTCGACCGCGCGACGCGGGCGCGTAGCGGTCGAGCCATGGTGTATCTTTGCGTAGAATTGCTTAACGATGGTGTATAATTGGAAAATATCCAAAAATTAGTGGAATTTTATGGAAGATTGAAAAAATTTGAAATTCTCAAAAAAACAAAAAAAAGTTTTTCTCAAAAATTGAAAATTTTGCTTTTTCAAAGATGTGGGAGAGTTAAAATCATTATCATACAAAAAGTGAACCCTCCAGGACTCTTGTACACCGAGATTAATCGCTTCAAACATTCGACCGAAAAGTTTTTTTGAAAATTGGAAAAAATTTCATTTAATTTTCTTGTTTCAATCTTTGCTCTCTCAAAAAAAACGAACAATGAACACCCAACAAATCCAAACAATCAAAGAACAAAAAAGTGGAATGTTGTTATTTACAAAGATACAGAGTACCGAACACACATACACACAATGCAACAAAAAAAATAAGAAAAAGGATTAGTAACCGTGGTTGGACCATAGAAAACACAAAACAAAAAACAAAAAAAGAAATCTTCCGTTGCGGGGAATCGAACCCCGGCCTTATGGGTGAGAGCCATAAATCCTAACCACTAGACCACAACGGAGCGTGGAGAACTAGGTCGGCGAGGGCGTATAGGAAAGTGGGGGAAGGTGGCGGCGGCGGGAGAGGGGTTGGATACGTGGTCTCCCGCGGGAGTGGGGTGGTGGCCTAGACTTTAGGATTTGGGTTTCTAGGCCATCAATTTTTTTTTGTAGGAGTGAGAAGAAGGAAGTAGACGACGTAGTGGTACTTACTAGCTAGTAGCACTTTTCCAGAGTAAACAAATCGTTTTTAATAAACCCCCAGAAAAAATGAATATTGAAAATTTTATAATGTGAATACGTCCTCCGGTTATGAAGCATACTCAATTTGTATATATTTTTAGTTCAACAAACAAGAAATCAGAAAAAATTTCAGCCAAATAAAAAAAAGATTTCCAGATAATTGAGACACAACCAATTATGCTGAAAGTCTGAAAATCGCGAGCGTTGGTTGTTCAATGGAATAAGGATACATCGTGGTGATGGTGGAGGAAAAATGAATGACGCCGCCTTTTTCTGGAAGAAACAGAATAGAAATGACACATAAGTTCTCCCTATTTTTTTTTGCTTTTTTCTTCTCTAGCCTTCGCGTTGCTTAATAAAAAAATGGATACATACATACATGTTGGGGAGAGAGGAGAGGCTGACTCTTTTAAATTATTCAAGCTTTTTTCATCATATGCTAATGTACACCCATCCCTCTGGAGCGCGGGAGAGGGGGGGGAGTCATCCTAAACTTTCTAAAAAATGGGCGGAAAATGGCAAACTCCACTAAAATCCTTTAAAAATCATGTGTTGAAAAAAGAAAAAAGAAAAAAAAAAGAAATCTTCCGTTGCGGGGAATCGAACCCCGGCCTTATGAGTGAGAGCCATAAATCCTAACCACACAGGTAAACCGCGATGGATCCATTATGGATGAAACGCGGATCGCGCGCGGGTGCTGTGGGTATGGCAGATGGATCCATAATGGATCCATTATGGATCCACGCGCAGGCGGCATCCGTTTAGCACCCACGCGCGATCCGTGGTTTCTTTGATTCGATTGGGTTCATACCACCACTGATTGTGGCTGTTTCGCATACTAGAGACTTATTCTTATGCTACTATAAGTTTCTTATTATGTGTACTGTGTTGTTACTATTGCTGTTTCAACTTCCTTCCTCGTCCAACTCTGTTCGTTTACAAAATTTTCTCCGTTTCCACTCATTTTTCATTGAAAACAGATTATGGTTTCCCTTTTCAAATTTACACGGAAAGAAGAACACTTTTATGGAGTAAAAGTCCCTATTTTTCTTTTCGGAACGGCAAAAACTTACCAGTTTACTTTTTATTCCACCTGCAAATTTATTTTATCATGCCGTTCTGAAAAGAAAAATAGTGATAACCTATACTTTTTTCATAAAAATAACCATAAATTTTCAAAAAAAGTACTCAATGACATTACTGAGTTTTGGTGAAAAATGGCAGAAATTAGTTTCGGAAATATTTTAATTATTTTTTATTCAGTGAACCAATTATTTGTTTTCAACAAAAACTGCCTAAAAACTGATGAAAACTTTGGAAAACGGAGAAAATTTCGGCGAACTCCTAAAAAATAAATCGCCTCGATTAATGATAAACAACACGCAAAGCGGAATATCGGATTATCGTTGGAAAGCCAGATCAGGCGTGGATCTATATGGATCCTATATGGATGCACGCGCGATCCGCGAATGATCGAGGACGACCGACATGCTCCCTATCCATATTCCATCCGCGCGCGATCCGCGTGGGGATCCACGCGCGATCCGCGTTCTAAATGTGGACGCATTATGGATCCTATGTGGATCCATATTCGATATGGGCGCATATGGATCCACAATGGATCCATCGCGGTTTGCCTGTGCACTAGACCACAACGGAGCGTGAAGAACTAGGTCGGCGAGGGCGTATAGGAAAGTGGGGGAAGGGGGCGGCGGCGGGAGAGAGGTAGTCTCCCACGGGAGTGGGAAGTGGCTGCCTAGCTTTTCAGGTATGGGGATTTCTAGGCCAGCAAAGTTAGGTCAGTTGTTTTATTAGACTATTTCTGTAGTTTTTCCGCCTCGGCGCCGAAGGTGGCCGAAGTTAATCTGATGTTTCTAGGCCAACTAACATGACGTGTTTTCGATTAGAAATTTTGACAAATTTGACAAATTTGAGATGACAACTAGCAATTTCACATTGCCATGACAGATATGTATGTCAAGGCCATGTGACATTTAGAGGGAGACCCTGACAGCCAAGAACATTCTTAAAAAGAAATAAACTTTATTTCTTCTTTGACCCAGTATAGTACCCAACATTCCATATCCGTTGTTCAATTCCTGCCAACAACTCCCAAAATATGGAAGAACATTGTCAAGATGTCGACGAACACATGAGTGGCGGCGAAGATGTACTCCTCCGGCGAGATTTCCACACGACGACCGCCCATGATAAGCTGGAAATAGGAGACTTTTGAAAATTTTAAAAATTTAAAAAGTACCTGAATATCAATAGCCAAGTAGAACATGCAGAGCAGTGCGCCCAGTGCCGAGTAGACAATGTGCAGGAAGTACCAATGGAAAATCAGAACAAAAATACATGTCATGAGACCGAATAGGAGGAGACAGATGCCAAGGATGTACGCGATACCGAGGCACCTGGAAGGTTACGGTAGTGTGAGCAATCGCGCTCCAATGAACTCACGACGTCAAATCCTTCTTGGTTGTCGCCGCGAACAATATAATCGACGCACTGCAACCGGTGGTGATGAGCAACGCGATCATCACGGATTCCACCGAATACGACGCCGTGATGAACATCGTCATGACCGCGGCGGAGAGGGTCTGCAAGAAAAAAAACTCACTGTAGTGAAAAAACAACGCAGGTGCGTCACCACACTTACAAAAAACGTGAGAATTATCAAATTGCACGGAAAACACCGACGGACTCCTTGACAACACATGAGCGTGATGTAGAAGATGAAGAAGACGGCCCTAGGGAATTGGGTCAGAATATTTTCAAAATTTTGTGATCTACTTACATCGCCACGTAGACACCCCACCAGTACTCGCGGCACCAGTCCTTGAACTTTTTGTTGAAGATCGGGACGGAGGAGAAGGCGGCGGTGACGGCGAACTGCAAAACATCGGTTGAGCGGGATGGTGGCCGAGTTTTCCAGAAACTCGGCCACGTTGTCGATTTACGCCGTAAATCCACACCGAAATCGAGATTTTTGCACAGAACAGTGTCGTGGCCTAGTTTTTGCAATTTCTAGGCCACCATGTAGTCTAACGCGAAAAATCGATTTTAATGTCGATTTACGGCGTAAATCCACACCGAAATCGGTATTTTACCACAGAACAGTGCCGTGGCCGAGTTTTTGCAAATTCTCGGCCACTACTCGAAAACTGATTTAGATGTCGATTTACGCCGTAAATCCACACCGAAATCGATATTTTTGCACAGAACACTGTCGTGGCCGAGTTTTCGCAGATTCTCGGCCACCAATCGAAAACTGATTTTAATGTCGATTTACGCCGTAAATCCACACCAAAATCGATATTTTGGCATAGAACAATGTCGTGGCCGAGATTTTGAAACTTCTATGCCACCACTCGAAAACTGATTTTAGTGTCGATTTACGCCGTAAATCCACACCGAAATCGGTATTTTACCACAGAACAATGTCGTGGCCGAGTTTTTGCAAATCTTCGGCCACCACTAGAATACTGATTTTGGGGTAGATTTACGTCATAAATTCACACCGAAATCGGTATTTTACCACAAAACAATGCCGTGGCCGAGTTTTCGCAAATCCTAGGCCACCAACTCACCATCAATGTAACCAGCGCAAACACCCGTCTCACGAAGCCGGCACGAATACTTCGGTCACTAAATTATCGATTTTTTTCTTTTTTTTTAGAGGATGGGGGTCCCAAAAATTTCGACACCTACTCAAAAGTCAGACGTCGTGGAGTCCTTGCCACAGACACAGACCGCGGCGGTGGCGCGTCGTCCTCCTCCTCATCGCCACCGTTTTCGAGCTGAAAATTATTGGTTTTTTTCGGTTTTTTTTTCAAAATTTCAGTGAAAAAACTCACATCTGCTTCATCGGATCCGGCGGGCCAACGTGTCGGTTTATTCAAGTATTCCATGTGTGTCTTGTTATGTCAACAAGAAAGCAACAACAACAAAATGATTGCAAGTTTGGAATCGGTTTAGGGGGGATGGTAATAAGGAAATGAGGGAAATTGGGGGAATGAGATTACCCGGGTAGTGGGGGATAGGGTGGGAGGTCAAGGGTTGTGAGAGGGCCGCGCGGGAATTCAAATTTCTTTTTTTGGATTTTTGAAAATTAGAAAGTTAACCGGCTGGATTAGAAGAAGTGGTACAAATTTTAACCGCCTGAATCAGAACCGTAACTTTTCAAAAAAACTTCATAATTTTCAGTTTTTCGTCAAGTATACAGTTCCCGCCACAAAGAAATCAATTTTTGCCTTTTTCAGCTGAGAATGACCAACTTTGAGAGGGCATTACGGTATTACTGTCTCCCCCAAAAGGCAAATTATGTATAACCCATTCAGAACCAAGGCAGAACTTCATTTTTGTAGTTGATAACTTTTTTGTACGGACACTCCCCAGAAAGTTATAGTCATTTTAAGACGACAGTTCAAAAATCTGAAATTGGTCGATTTGAGGGAGAAATGACTTTGTCAATACGTAACTCTCTAGGGACCGCCCGTAATAGAAAGTTGTCAACTACAAAAATGGAGCTCTACCTTTGATCTGTATAATTCATTAACAATCTTCTCCATAGGACAATCTGTATTACCATGACACACTCTCAAAATTGGACATTTTCAACTAAAAACAGCCAAAGTTGATGATAGCCTTTTGGACGGTACTGTAGATCACTTTCCTGTTTTTTTTATTTGAGTGACTTTATTACGGTTGATTAGCTAGTGTACTGAAGCAAACATAAGGTCATGTGAAGCTTTGGTCAGCTAGACCTGGATTTGAGCGGCGGCTAGTTCCAGTTAGGGCAATTAGGGCCCGTTTTTCTCAAATACCAGGCCTCGAGGGCAAAAACTGAATATATATTTGATATCAGCGTTTTCTCAGCTTCTCAATGATATAGGTCACGACCCATATCTCCAGAACGAGTCGAAGCCCTTCTCTAGTTAGTCTTGTTTGTTCTGGAATTCCAACTACCGACTCCCGGACGTCTCACTGTCAATCTCATCTTTTGTCAGAAGTGAATAACACGTTTTATGATAAACTAATTCATTTAAATTAACAAATCAATACATTAACAAAACACAATTATTCATACCTCGGCAGATACTGAATCAATGCCACCGACGCGTACTTCGCCCGTGCCAACGTCGAAAACTCCCAATTCTCCTTCACACACTTCTTCAAGAAACCCATTCGATCCCCAAGTATCGGATGGCTATAGTACCAGGTATCGGATTCCCGGGGTGTCTTTGATCCCGACAGCTCGATAACAAAATTATCAGTGGCATGGATCTCGAATTGCTTCTTGAGAGCTTCCATGAATTCCGATGGGCCATTAGGACCCTCAAAATTAATCTCCTTCATCACCTGACACCACAGCGAGTCGAAGAATATCGGGAGGTCACTCGGCTTATCTATAGAGCCTCCCTGATGCTCCAATTCCTCTCGGAAGTTTCTAGACTCCTTGATGATACCGAGATCCCTTCCATTTTTGAGAATCCGTTGGTACCAGGCGATCAACCCATACTTATCGAGATACTTCATAGAACTGGGGTGAATGTTAAAGCAGAAGTCATCTCCAGGCTTGGGCGGTGCCGACCAAATGTGTCCATTCAAATAGTTGATGGAGCTCATGTATTCCATATAGGCATGGAACACTTCTTGATGGAACTCCCCGCTTTTCAGGTTGTCGTAAGCCTTGAAGTAAGGCAACGAATCGAAATAATCTATCATCCATTTCTTCCCCACCGACGTCTCCTGTGTGTACAAACTACACAGTATCACATCCACTCCGTCGATCCTTTGGAAGACATGGAAGGCTCTTTTGACGTACTTGAACTTTCCGGAGTACTTAGTTTTGAATTCCGCCTCGAACATCGCTGGGACCAATGCTTTTGTCCAAATCGATTTCTCCTCCGAGAGCCCGCACACTCTGATCTTGTCCTTCCTCGCTACAGTAGTCCCGATCCTGGATCTCAGCAGCTCGTTTAACTTCTCAGTCATGAATGAAGATGCATGTGCGTGCTCTCTCGTGTCGATGGTTGTCTTCAAGTCGGACCGCCCACCGCCACACTCGATACACACAAACTTCGAGGAGTCTGCGTTGAAGAATAGTGCACACGTCTTATGCCACTTCTCCTGACACGTTGAGCATTTCAGAATCAGATCGCACGCCGTGTTGATGTTCTCCGCCATCTTCCAATCCCTCTTGTTTCCATGCGCCGGGAACTTTGTGTCGTAGCACGGGATACAGTAGTTTGCCACATCGCGCTCCCCTTTCTTGTACATGTACGTTGCGCCTGGCGGGATGCGACACTCGCCATTCGCCAGGCAGTACCGGTTGGAGACGTTGAATTGGGTGTCTTGGTTGGTGCAGCAGACGACTTTCTGGAAAATGAGAGGTTTTAGTAATAGGATTAGCGAAGTCTCTGCTTTGACATGATAACATTTACTTCAGATTCTTCAGATAAGGCCAATGCGCTTTAGTTTCAAAAATAGCTCTACCAAGACGTATTTTGTTCAAACAAATGGAGCTCAAAATAGTTTTATCAGTTATGAAATGGGCGGCTCTTCGGGAAAATCCAATTTGCTCCAGTGATGTTATGAACGGTTCTGATTCGGACAGTTACGATTCGTACTAGTTACGATATGACCAGTTTTACATCAGTCTAGTATTTTTTTTTCAGTTCTAACGCGGGCGTTTCTCAGCCATATCCGTTTCAGTAGGTTGGTTTCAAACTAATCCAGTCTGATTACCGACTTCGGAACTTCCGAGCTAGATCCCGCCCATTTAGGCTCACAATCTCAGGAAGTTAAGAACGTATTTCAGTCTACACATTTAACATCATACTAGCAAACCGGACCAACACGGGCCGGCACGTAACTTGCTTCAAACTCAATGTTATGAGCTGAAAAATATACCAAAATGTAGATCTCAGCGAGATCTACATATATCCAGGACCTAATACGGACCGGATGACTACGTGTTAATTTGCCGAATGAATTCTAACCATTTTCTCGTTTTTGACACTTTTTATCGACCCGCGGCACATTAACAAAATAGTCTTCCGGTCCGTGGTAAAACACAGGAAAAGAACTCGAAAAAGTGTTGAATGTTAAACTTGCGCCACATTGCTATCTGATATTGTCAAATTTGTCACGAGCCAGTACAAGCTAACAACGCAATTTTTCTAGGTTGTTTATTATTCAATGAAAAACTACATTGTTATGCATCAACACCACTTTTCTTATTATTCCAATTATCTCCAATGTTACTGATATAAATCATGTCTAGATCTCCTAATTAGGATCGGTTGACTACTGTTCTGCGGGTCAGATAAGGCGCCAAAAAATTTGAACATGACATTCTAGCCTGTCCCGAGGCGCATTAGGGAATGACCCTCTGGTCCGTTTTTGATCGGATACATAGAACTCGTTGAGATCTACATTTTGGTATATTTTTCAGCTCATAGCAAGACGTTTCAAGAGAGTAACGCGCCTGCCCGGTTCGCAAGTTTACTTTACATGACATCCAATCTCAGTCTCACCTTCTCAAAAGCCTCCGATCCCATCGCTTCCATCATTCCAATCATATTCTTTATCTGCTCGATCTTCTCCTCCGACATCACATAATTCGCAATCATATCTAGGGTGACGATCCGCAAGAGGCTATCCCCCTTATTCCTCTTGTCTTTTGGTTGAGAAGTGCTTGGCATGGATGGGTCGATGTCACAGCAAAGCATGTCTGCGCATGTTCTCTTGTTGTTTCTGTTGGAATTCATTTGGGAGATTCTGGAAACAGTAATGTTAAGCCGTTGAGAAGCTTTATCTGAGATAAGTAAGTACGTAAGTAGGTCAAGAAAAAGGAAAATGAGAAATCCAATGACCTGTCCTGCTGAAGAGAGTTGGAGCGGTCTCTCGAGCCCTATGACTATGTATGCTCATTCATAACGACTTAAGAGCAGCCACAGAAAATTGAAGCAGCTGTCCGCGTCGGCTAACACTATCTACAATATGTGTGTGTGTGGGGAAATCTGTTGTTTTATCGAAGGTCCTCCTCTCCATGTTTCCCAAAAATACCAAATCAAAATAGCAACTGTCATAAAATAAGACAGTTGCCCTGCTGACCCTTCACCCTCACCCTCCTCCTCCTTATCTCCAGTTTCCCACCATACACAGTCCTATTGTCTGAAGTGCTAGTTGGTGTGGCAGCTGTGACAGTACTCCGTAGCCAACCGTTGCTCATATTATCTTCCATTTCCCTTCCAATAATGACAACCCTTCCATTAACCTACCCATGCCTTCAAACCGTGCTGGAACATATGGAACCAAATCTCCGGTTAGTTAACTATGACAGATTTCAAAAACTCCATCCATAATCCATTTTCAGAATCCAATTATCCCTTCACATCCCCTCTATCCGATTCGCTGAGAAAGCGACGCCCATGAAAATCGATAACCTTCATCTAGACCTCACCATGATTAAAATTAACAACACACAATACAAGCTAGGCGTTATCCAGATCTATAATGGAGATGATAAACCAGCCCAAGTCGAACAGGATAACAGTGCCGGTGGAATTTCATACGACCTGAATAACTATGGGGTCCCCGATTACTCATTCGAGGATGTCCTTTTACCAGGAGACATCCTTATCCATCAAGACCGTGAAGGTGACGAGCAGCGACGTGCTGCGCATCTTTTATATCTCCGTGGTGCTCTCAGAATTGCTATGATCCGCCAAAGACTGGAGAAGAGTGCCGAGAACCCTCCGGTAGCTCAAGCAGTAGAAGAAGATGACGTCATAGAGCCGAACGCTGCTTTTGTAGACAGCCAATATGAATTCTGGAATCGAATGGATGCCCGAGATTGCAAGTTCATCGAGAGTACTCAATGGACAGTTCTACCGCATATATTACAAGAGGATGGTGGGGTCTACCCATTTGAGAACTATTTACAGTTTACTATGGGGTTGGAGGGCTCGGAGAGCTTCAAGAGTTTTGAAAGGCTAGTCTACACGAAGAAAATCCCAGAGGCTATGAAACATCTGCTCAACCAGATACTTGGAAACCGGAAGAAAAACTTACTGCATATCAAAAATTTCAAGCCTGCTGACACAGGGATTCTACGAGTCCCTCAAGGCCTCAAGTTGACGACTCAGAAATTTCTTGTCGGCGAAAACCTAGCCAAGACACTGCACGCTCTCCAACCAGTCACTGGCTCCACCTTCGCCGCCATCGAGATGACAGGTTACGGGCATACCCTAGAAAATTTCCAGCACCCCGCTATACAACATGCAGGAAAGTTGATTCTGACTTATGAGTGCTCTGGGGTTTCTATGCTAACGCTGCTCCAAGGATTGAGGAATTTCGAGGTGTTTTGGAGGAAAGGAGGATTCACATTGGAGGAGACAGTTGATTTTGTGAAGCATTTGATGGAGGGTAGAAGGAAAATCGGGTCGAGTTTCACGTTTGGGATTTCCCGGGAGGAATTTGTGGAGGAACTTGTGGAAGCCATGCACCAGGGGGTGCCCGGGGCTAGGCTAGCAGCATTGGATGCGTTGGATGGGTGCGTTTGCTCGAAAATTCCAAAAAAGCCGCCTAGACTCCATTTATTGCCGCATATGCTAAAAATTGCGTTCTCCTGGCTGAAAATGAGCTTTGGTGGAAGAATTATTCCACGCGGCCGTATAGTCCTCTCGGAAAAAAAATTTTTGTCCGAGAGGACTACACGACAAACTCTTCCATCAAAGCTTCTTATGAGACAGGAGAAACGGGGATTGGTGGTGTTAAGAGCGTTATTTAGTATATTGATGATTAATTAATTAAATGAATTGCAGATGCAAGATGTTCCCCTATGTAATCAGCATCCCTATTGATGAGTCATCGGAATTAAACATTTTTGGAGAGGAGGCTGAAAACAAAATTGGTTTTAACGTGATTCTGTTCAACTTTAAGCTTCAGATTATGAAAATCGGGTCAGCGAAGGATTCGGGATATGGGTTTGAGGAGAAGATGTTTTGCGACTTGTTTAGTGGATATTGAAACTTGTGTTTGTAAATTGGTTTGGTTTGCAAATAAAGCGTTTTTGAAATTTTAATGGATGACAGTTTACAATACCTATCTTTTGAGCTATCAATCAACCTGGTACGATTTTATTGAAAAGGGTTTTTCAAGAAAGGTGACTCGGCGCGGTAGACAAGTATGGTCACAACTAATGCGCTCTATGGCACACTGTGCGGTCGTATTGGCAGAAAATGGCATGTCCCTAAGAAAATGATAACTATTACCGTTCCTAACCGCTTCATTTTAATGTATGCCCCAGATTCTAACAATGAAATCAAACAAGCGCCGTCCAGGACTAATGCCACTGAAACTGTGGTTCGATTCCATCCTGGTGTAATTTATGGTCCCGCCAAGGAAAAGTACTCCAATTTCTATATTTTGTAGCCATCATTTCGAAGGAGAAGTTTCACCTAACCTATAACTGAAAAATGGAATAAAAATAAGTCGTGGCCTAGGATCCACCAGCTCGATAATACATCGTGGTAACATCGTGGCATCGCACCACGATAGAAATTAACGCTACCGTAATATTTTGGATCAAGAAGTTTGTATTTTACAATTTCTACTGAAAACCAGAATAG
The DNA here is from genome assembly GCA_002259235.3 of Caenorhabditis latens. Classification (NCBI taxonomy): domain Eukaryota; kingdom Metazoa; phylum Nematoda; class Chromadorea; order Rhabditida; family Rhabditidae; genus Caenorhabditis; species Caenorhabditis latens. The sequence goes on from CM056093.1 coordinate 2,190,179, forward strand.
CAATAAGACCGTTGTGCTATTGACCCTTCACCATCTGACAACACCTGCCTATCTCCAGTTTCCCATCATACATAGCCCTATTGTATATGTGGGTGTCTGTTGTCTTATCGAAAATCCTCTTCTCCATTTTTCCAAATTTCAACTGTCATAAAATAAGATCGTTTCCCTAAAGACCCTTCACCCTCATACATAGTCCTATTGTCTAAAGTGCTAATTGGTGTGTCATCTGTACAAATAGATTGTACACCGTCTTCGTTGTGAGTTCACTCTGACAGTAGTCCGTAGCTAACCGTTGCTATGATGACAACCAGCCCTTTAACCTACGCCAGCCTACAAACCGTGCTGGAACATATGGAACCAAATCTTCGGTAAGATACCTATAACAGATTTCAAAAAATCCATCCATAATCGATTTTCAGAATCCAGTTATCCCTTCACGCTGCCTCAATCCGATTTGCTGAGAAGGCGACGCCCATGAAAATCGATAATCTTCATCTGGACCGGACCATGATTAAAATTAACGACATTCAATACAAGCTAGGAGTTATCCGGATCTATAATGGAGATGACAAACCACCTCAAGTCGAACAGGATAACAGTGCCGGTGGACTCCCATATGACTTGAATGAATATGGCAGCCGGGATTACTCATTGGAATACTTTTTGCTACCAGGAGATATTGCTGAAGACCGAGAAAGTGACGAGCGGAGTCGTGTTGGTGAGCTTCAATACCGCCGTATTATTTTGAGAAGTGCTATGATCCGTCAGGGACTAGAGCAAGACCCAGAGAACCCCCCAGCGGTGCAGAAGGATGAATTCTATGCCCAGGATTGTAGAGTCATTGAGAGTAACCAATGGACAGTTCTACCGCATATATTACAAGATGATGGTGGGGTCTACCCGTTTGAGAATTACTTACAGCTTACTGTGAGCTCGGAGGGCTCAACGAATTCTAAGAGCCTTGAGAGGCTAACCTACGCGAAGAAAATCCCGGAAGCTATGAAACATCTGCTCAACCAGATACTTGGCAATCGTAAGACGAATCTCCGTGTCAAAAATTTCAAGTGTGCTGAAACAGGGGTCCTACGAGTCCCTCAAGGCCTCAAGTTGACAACTCAGAAATTTCTTGTCGGCGAAAACCTTATCAAAACTCTCGACGCTCTCCACCCAGTCATATGCTCCACCTTCGACACCATCGAGATGACAGGCTTAGAGTACACACTGGAAGATTTCCAGCATCCTGCTATAAAACACGCGAAGAAGGTAGTCATGACTTATTGGCGTCGAGGCGTGGAGTTTATGCTGGATGCCCTTCAAGAAATGAGAAATTATGAGGTTATCTGGAAGAGAGGAGTGTTTAATGTGGGAGAAGTTATCGATTTTGCGATGCATTTGACGGTAAGTGGAAGAGAAATCGGGTCAAGTTTCGCGTTTGGCGTTTCCCGGCAGGAATTTTTGGACGCATTTCTGGAAGTGTTATATGAAGAAGTAGCAGTTGCTAGGCTAGCAACCTTGGAAAATCAGGATGAGTAAGTTTGCAGTTTTTAACTACGGAAGGTCACCGAGTCAGTTTGGAGTTATAGGACGTGTTACATATTTTCGGAAAGCTGCAAAAACGCTGATTCCGAATATATATTCGGTTTGTGCCCTCAAGGCCTGGTGTTCGAGAAAAACGGGGGGAAAGCCAAACTTACAGCATTCAGAAATATAGCAGTCTTCAGGTTTACCCATATAGCATAGTTGTCCGGAATCCGGATTCCGGAAATTCCGGATTCCGGAATTCCGGGTTTTTTTGACATTCCGGTTCCGGGTTCCGGATTCCGGAAAATGAAAATGTTTGTTCCGGTTCCGGGTTCCGGATTCCGGTTTTTTGAATTTTTTTCCGGAATCCTGAAGTTGAAATTTCAAAATTTTTTTGAGTCTTAAAGACAACTGCATTACTTCTTTTTCGGTTTTAAACCTCAAAAGTAGTTGTAAATTTTATATAACATTAAAAACACTCGAAAAAATGACTTGGCCTTGCAAATTTTTCGAATCATTCCGGATTCCAAAATTCCGGAATTCCGGGTTTTTTCGTCATTCCGGTTCCGGATTCCGGATTCCGGTTTTTCGGAAAATGGCATTCCGTACAACTATGCCATATAGTACTCGTTTGGCTGATATCCCTGTATCCGGACATCTTCCATGCGTACTGTCAAAATTTTCCAAAACACCTTGGCCGGAATTCCCTTGAAAATTCACCTTTTTTTCAAATACCAGGCCTCGAGAGCGAAAACTGAATATATATTTGGAATCATCGTGATTTCAGTTTTCCAATGATATATGCCACGTTTCAAAACTCCTCACTGACTCAAAAACAATCCCTAACAAGGGAACCCCAAGACCATGCAAGTGCTTTTTCGGCTGAAACTTTCAGGATAGGTTGAGAATGGTCTGAATAGATGATTCTGAAATTTTTGGAGTGCGCCCGACACTTTCAACCGAGTTATGAGCTCTCAAAGTTTGGCTCTGATTTAACACTGGATTTAACAATTTCGAATTTGGCTGACCACTGGACGCAAGATTTGCGAGTTTTTGTGGAAAAATAAAATTTTTTGAAACTTTGAAATATGAATTATTGTGATATTTTGAACTAGAAAACAAAGAAAAGAAGACACAGAAATGTCCAAAAAAGTGGTAAAAGTGTTATCAAGAAAAACAAAAGGACAAAAACCAAAAAGGGGGAAACGAACCCCCAACACTTTGACTACCATCCCAGCGCACATCCCCTCGGCCACCCGGCCAGACGAAAACGTGGCACCTAGAGGACAGGCATATTTTGGGAACTGTTTCCAAGCGAGAAAATGAGCTCGGTAACTCGGTTGAAAGTGTCGGGCGCACTCCAAAAATTTCAGAATCATCTATTCAGACCATTCTCAACCTATCCTGAAAGTTTCAGCCGAAAAAGCACTTGCATGGTCTTGGGGTTCCCTTGTAAGCAGCTTTGTGATCAATCATTTGAATTCCAGATGCAAGATGTTCCCCTACGTAGTGAGTATCCCTATGGATGAGTCATCGGAATTAAACATTTTCGGAGAGGAAATCGATGAGAGCAATAGAATTGGTCAGGTTTCGTTCCATTTCAAGTTTCAGATTATGGAGATTGGATCTGCCAAGGATTCGTGCTATGGGTTTGAGGAGAAGATGTTTTTCGATTTGTTTGGTGATTATTGAAGCTTGCTGTAATTTTGTTGACATTTTTCCTATTACCATTTGTTTTTTGCTTTATGTGATATTACCTTCTTTCCTTCTCTTTTTCTCTAACTATCTTATCCTATCTTACCGAAAGCGCAGAAGCCCATTGTTATTTTTTTTTAAATATAACTCCACCTTCATCGAAGACGGTCGAGCTACAGTCGTCCGTAACTTCTTCCATTGTTACTTGCTATTTTATTATCTAATAAACAATTATTGAATAGGACAGTCTAAACCACCGCACCATACTACAACACATCAATGTTTTCTGTGTTAAAAACAAACCTCTGGAAGTCATTAATATCGGAGCACGTTTCTTTCAGTATTCTAAATTCTCAATTTCTTCTGAATCAGTCTCAGGTATACCCGCCGTTAGCATGTGCTCTGATTCAAAACACCCGAGACCATGCCTTTAAAATAGGAAAGTGCGAGTGCAATCATTCAAAAGGACCCTCTCAGCAGCTTAACCATTCCCCAGTAAGTCTCTACACTCCCTGAGATTGTCATAGCAATTACGCTTTTTTGATAACCGAATCCTCTCCGAAATTTCGTTGGGAAACCCATCAGCTGGTGACGTCATGCGTGGCGCTCCGAGTAGACCTCAGCGAGAAAAAAGAACAATTCCATGACTCATATCAATTTGCCTATTCATTCTGTTTACTGTTTCGATAGCCTCCACGACTTTTCTGAATCTCCACACTTACCACACTATCTCAACCACTGTTTTATTCGTCCAAGAGAATCAATACAGGTTCGAACTAGGACAGTGTGAACGCAAGCGGTTTCAGCTCCTGGGAAGATCAAGCCACACATTTTATTGATTCCGCGTTGCGGTTGCGTTGCGTAGCGTCCGAGGGACAGTTCTCCATATTCTCATAGTCAGTCTTCCCCTCACATCGCTCTCTCACCGTTGCCTTCTCTCCTATCCAACAATGTCCCCATCACCTCGTCGTGAGCACACTTTCGTAGAGCCCCCAATCGATTCTAGCCTTGTTCTGCAACTGGCTCAATCTACACTTCGAAAACTCCGCAAGAAGAAAGATAGCAGTTTGAGAATCCGAGTACTTCACAAGGAACTCATTAAGAGTATTTGGGAATTGCCGGTTAAACCAGTGAAGACTAGTAAGATTCCGAATATTCTCAGAAGACGTGGAGGAATTCAGAAGCCGAAGGCTCGTCGAGGAGTCACTACGTAAGTTTGGATAAAAATCAATCGATAACATTCAATAAATGTATTCTGTTTCAGCAAGCCACTATCCTCATACATTGAGCAATTGGAAAAGGAAAGTGCTCTCCGAGAAACAAGTCTGCACCATAAAATGCTCCGTCAAACCAACACCATCAACAAGTGCAAAACGGTCAAAGCCCTCCTCAAGACGTCCAAAAAACTCACATTCGAGTGTGACCGTCTCGTTGCTCAGCGTAAGGACAATCAGGAATCGATGTGGTCGTGCGAGAAGTGTGACAGAGGATTCAAGGACTTCTCGAGTTACAACCATCACATGGAGTACCACAGCAAGGTCACCAGTTTTATGGAGGGAGTCGAGGATTTGGAGCCGAAGATTGTCCCCTTCTAAAATCCTCTTAAAAGTCTGTCAATCTCTGTGTCATTATCTAATAATTTCTGTCTGTGACATTTTAATAATCTGTCTTAATTACCCTATCCATCTGATAAAACAGCAGCTAATAAAATTTGAAACTATAGTACTTTTGTAGTAAAAACACACTTAAAACATCACAAAATTTATAGACCACAAGCATCAAATAATGAATATACTTATCCCCTAATCTTCTCCACTTCCGTCGGTTCGTTTTCCTTGCTCTCCTTCTCCGTAGACTCCGCCCCCTCATCGTCATCAGTCTCCCACGACTCCTCCCTCCATGCTCTGTCCTTCTTACTCAACAAACTCGACCGGAACTTGATTCGATTGTTCTTGTCACGAAGGTCCATATTCCTTTTGACACGTCTCGTGGCGTCCCGCGCGATTCTCGGTTTCAGAAATTTCCGTGACGACGGTGGTGTTTCGACGATGGTGACTTCTGGAGAATTGTGGGCGGAGACTTCTGGTGACTCGGGGGATTCGACGGGTGCCGGTGGGTTGTTGGAGACTCTCGGATATTTGCGGGGCCGCCCGACTGATCGCTTCACAACTGTTGACATTGGTTCTGGAAAAATTGGAAAATTATTTTGAGTTGGGCAGAAAGGAAGACGAGAAATCGCAACAAAAACCTTAAAATCGTTAAGAAAATTAATAAAATGAGCAAACAAGAAAACGGGCGGTCCGGTAGGTCAAAACGAATCTGAGGTCTAAAACAAGGAGGTCTAGAACAGAAAAAGCTAATAATTCGGTTTCCGAGAGTTAGGCCACGTATTCAAAAACTCGTCCATGCTGAGAAAACTAGGCCACGCGCCATTTGAACGCGCCAAAGGTGCGACAGCCGATGGAAATCGATCGGTAGTCAGGCTAGGCCACCGACCAAAAGCTAGGCCACTTGGTCAAAAATTCCAACAAAGATTTTTAAAACTTACGTGTTTTTCCACGTTTTTTACAAAATAAGTTTTTTGTTGCATTTCTCACATTATCGATTATTCCCCGTGTAACAGGAAAACCAGTTTCTCAAAAAAATCCAAACGATGCTCCGAAATCCCGCTGCTGCTTGTGAATACCTTAGTTTCTCAGGCCCACTCGGTAAGTCGTTGCTCCTGATTTGATCTACAAAGACCGCCTATTATTTGGAATTGTTTTTTTTCCTTTTTTTGAGTTGGGTTTCCTCATTTTATTGGTTTTTTGCCAATTTTTAGTGTTTTTTGTCTTTCGTTCCCCCTAAAACTCATAAATTTCGTAATTTTCCAGAACCAATGTCAACAGTTGTGAAGCGATCAGTCGGGCGGCCCCGCAAACATCCGAGAGTCTCCACCAGCCCACCGGCACCCGTCCAATCCCCCGAGTCCCCTGAAGTCTCCGCCCACAATTCTCCAGAAGTCACCATCGTCGAATCACCGTCATCCCGTAAACTTCTGAAACCGAGAATCGCGCGGGACGCCACGACGAGACGTGTCAAAAGGAATATGGACCTTCGTGACAAGAACAATCGAATCAAGTTCCGGTCAAGTTTGTTGAGTAAGAAGGACAGAGCATGGAGGGAGGAGTCGTGGGAGACTGATGACGATGAGGGGGCGGAGTCTACGGAGAAGGAGGCGGAGAGCAAGGAAAACGAACCGACAGAAGTGGAGAAGATTAGGGGATAAGTATATTTATTGTTTGATGCTTGTGGTCTATAAATTTTGTGAAGTTTTGAGTGTGTTTTCACTACAAAAGTACTATAGTTTCAAATTTTATTAGCTGCTGTTTTATCAGATGGATAGGGTAATTAGGACAGATTATTCAAATGTTACAGACGGAAATTATTATATAATGACACAGATTGACAGACTTTTAAGAGTATTTAGAAAGGGACAATCTTCGGCTCCAAATCCTCGACTCCCTCCATAAAACTGGTGACCTTGCTGTGGTACTCCATGTGGTGGTTGTAACTCGAGAAGTCCTTGAATCCTCTGTCACACTTCTCGCACGACCACATCGATTCCTGGTTGTCCTTACGCTGAGCAACGAGACGGTCACACTCGAATGTGAGTTTTTTGGACGTCTTGAGGAGGGCTTTGACCGTTTTGCACTTGTTGATGGTGTTGGTTTGACGGAGCATTTTATGGTGCAGACTTGTTTCTCGGAGAGCACTTTCCTTTTCCAATTGCTCAATGTATGAGGATAGTGGCTTGCTGAAACAGAATACATTTATTGAATGTTATCGATTGATTTTTATCCAAACTTACGTAGTGACTCCTCGACGAGCTTTCGGCTTTTGAATTCCTCCACGTCTTCTAAGAATATTCGGAATCTTACTAGTCTTCACTGGTTTAACCGGCAATTTCCAAATACTCTTGATGAGTTCCTTGTGAAGTACTCGGATTCTCAAACTGCTATCTTTCTTCTTGCGGAGTTTTCGAAGTGTAGATTGAGCCAGTTGCAGAACAAGGCTAGAGTTGATTGGGGGCTCTACGAAAGTGTGCTCACGACGAGGTGATGGGGACATGGTTGGTTAGGAGAGAACGTAACGGTAAGAGAGCGATGTGAGGGGAAGACTGACTATGAGAATATGGAGAACTGTCTCACGGACGCTACGCAACCGCAACGCGGAATCAATAAAATGTGTGATTTGATCTTCCCAGGAGGCTGAAAATGGCTGGGTTCACACTCTCATTGTTCGGACCTGTATCGATTCTGTGAGACAATAAAACGATGGTGGAGATAGTGTGGTAACTGTGGAAAGAGCTACTGGGGAAAGTCGATTACAGCACTCCTGAATCCTGAATCCTGAATCCTAAATCCTGAAAGAGACATGTCTAAACGATGCTCCGATATTCCGTTGGCATTTTTCGAAACCTGTGTCAAAAGTACCGTCCATACCTGGAATTAGTACCATCCATGTTAGAAAACTGCACAATTCTATGAAGACGGTAATCGTCGCGACCAGAGTTGATAGGAATTTGGACTTTTTACTTTTCGATAACAACTTCCGCCTTCCAGGCCTTCCAGACAACAACACCCAGTTGTCCGAGAGGAGTACACAGCCGATTTACCTACTTTCTGGGTTTTTTTTTTGATTTTTCTTAGGATTTCCCAATAGATCAAGCAAAATAAGCCATGTGTCATGAATAAGTGTTAAAAAGTCGCCAAAGTAGTTAAAATCGAAAAAAAATCGACTTGTCCGAGAGGAGTACACGGCGGATTTTCCTATTTTCAGGGTTTTTTCTAGATTTTTTACGGATTTCTCACTAGATCAAGCAAAATAAGCCAAGTGTCATGAATAAGTGTTAAAAAGTCGCCAAAAATCATGAATATTGAAAAAATTCGACCTGTCCGAGAGGAGTACACGGCCGATTCACCTGTTTTCAGGGTTTTTTGGGGGTTTTTTCTTGGTTTTTTTGGATTTTTCCAGACTTTTTTTCAATTTCTGAATTCCAGCTTCCTCCTTCCCCCTTTCCGGATACCAACTTTTCCATACAAGACCCTTGATTTCAATTTCAAATTCATTTTATGAAATTTAAGTCAAAACAAAACAATAAATCAAAATAATAATTAATTTCCTAAGCGCTCAGCTTATCATCATCCTCATCATCCTCCTCTTCCTTCTTGACCTCCTTCTCTGAAACTGATGGCTCCGCCCCTTCCTCATCATCATCAGTCTCCCACGACTCCTCCCTCCATGCTCTGTCCTTCTTACTCAACAAACTCGACCGGAACTTGATTCGATTGTTCTTGTCACGAAGGTCCATATTCCTTTTGACAGGTTTTCGAGGGTCCTGCGCGATTTTCGGCTTTAGAAGTTTCCGTTTTTCTTCTTTTTTGACGGCTGGCTTCTCCTCTGGCTCCTCCTCTTTCACTGGTGTCATCATATAGACCATTGTAGCCTCTGGCGACGTCAAAATATCACTGGGCGGCAGGGACATCGCCGTCCGCACCCGTGGGATATACCGTTTTGGAGACAGACTTCTGGCGGGAGACGAGCGATGGGTACTGGCAAGACGGGCACGTTTTGAAGGCGTGGAGCTGGCGGATTTGCGGGGGGAGGAGCGAGTTGGCGGGTCTGTTAGATGCTGCTTTTTGGGGGTTGCGAGATCTGGATTGCGGAGGGATTTTGTGGGGGATCTGGAAAGAGAGCGACGGGAGGTGGATGGACCGGCGGTGGTGGTGAGGGTGTTCTCCTGAAAAAGAGCATGAGGATTTACGTGATTTTGGAGTGGAAGAACACTAGAATCCGTCAACTCGGCCATCACCATAAAAATGACGAACGAGTGCTACCGTAATATTACGATAGTACTCGTTTCCTAGATCCCGACATTTTCAAAAAATTCCAACATTTTCAGAAAAGTCCTAAAAATTTTAACTGAATCTAATCCTGAACTCTCTACCCTAAAGTCTGGCGTGCCTTTGACGCGTTTTCAGTAGTTTTCAGCCAATTTTTGAGAATTTCAGGACGGTGTTTACCAATTTTTTATAGAAAACTCAGAAATTTATCAAAAAGTCTAAAAGGTTGACCAAACTATTGCCAAAAAGTCAAAAATTGTTATAAACCTGGCGCGCCTTCGACGCGTTTTTGCCAAAGGCTCTTTTTGAAGGTATTCAACCGATTTTCGATAGTGAAAACCGTCCCAAAACTATCAAAACATCGGCACAAAACCACCGAAAAGTGCCTCTGACAAAAACGCGTCAAAGGCACGCCAGACTTACTATTTTTTGAGTTTTTGGCGATGATTTGTTTGACTTTTAATACTTTCTGATGAATTCCTGATTTTCCTTTTAAAAAGTTTGTGAAAACCGTCCCAAAATTGTCAGAAATCACCTGAAAATCACCGAAAAGTGTCTTTGACAAAAACGCGTCAAAGGCGCGCCAGACTTTCAATTTTATGGATTTCTGGCAGCGATTTTTTCATCTTCTTGTTCTTTTTGACAATTTTTTGATTTTGCTATGAGCAATTGGTGAAAACCGTCTAAAAATTATCAGAAATCACCTGAAACGAAAAGTGTCTCTGACAAATCCGCGTCAAAGGCGCGCCAGACTCACGATTTTTTCGAATTTTTGGCATTGGCTTGGTCAACTTCTTAATCTTTTTGATGGCATTGAAGTTTTCTAGAAAAGATCGGTAAAAATCATCCCAAAATTATCAAAAATCGGCTGAAAATCACAAAAAAAGAGTCTGACAAAAAAGCGTCAAAGGTGCGCCAGACTCCCATTTTTTTCAGTTTTAGCAGTGGTTTGGTGAACTTTTTGGATTTTTAAACTGAATTTTTGACAAAAACGCGTCAAAGGCGCGTCAGACGTTAAGTGATTATACTTTAGGTTAGGTTTTCAGTAAAATTTTTTGAACTTTTTTGAAAATTTTCCAATTTTTTTTTTTGAAAAATTGAAATCCAGACACTTCAGAATCTAGGAAACTTTATTACTTTTGAAATTACTAAATTCAAAATTTCAGAGTAGACTAGTTTCTACTCACCATCTCATCATACACCATATTTTCAGCCGCCTGCTTGTCCTTCAGGTGCTGTTTATCTGAAAATCAACAGATTTCAATGTCAGGTCCTCACAACGAGACCCAGACGACCTCCGCAAATGCGCTCTATTGAGAAAATGCGGTTTTTGATTCTTTTTGTCAATAGAGCGCGTCTGCTGACTAGGGAAGGCCCTCGGGTCAAAGTGGAGATATCGGACATGACCTATATCATTGGAAAGCTGAGAACACGCTGATTTCAAATATATATTCAGTTTTTGCCTTCGAGGTCTAGTATTCGAGAAAAACGAGGTCAAATTTTGGACCCCTGACAAGTCATTACCTTACCGACGTGTTAAAAATGTCGGCAGCGTGGTGTAGGCGGTAGCAGAGTCGTCAATGCGCAACCACTTTTTGGCTCAATTTTTTAAATTAATTTTTTTATCTATTTGAACAAAACTTTTTGAAAAACCACTTCCCGATCCAAAAAACGAAAACTAAAAAACCAAAAAAAATTGGTGGCCGGACGGAATTGAACCAAAAAGTGGTTGCGTATTGACGACTCTGCTACCGCCTACACCACGCTGCCGACATTTTTAACATGTCGGTAAGGTAATGACTTGTTAGGGGTCCAAACTTTGACCCCGTTTTTCTCGAATACCAGGCCTCGAGGGCAAAAACTGAATATATATTTGGAATCAGCGTTTTCTCAGCTTTTCAATGATATAGCTCACGTCCGATATCTCCCCCCACTCACACTTCCGAACCGCTTTCTTATAATTCTGTTTGTTCTCCTCACTCGTCAAATACGCTTTGATACTCCAATGACGGATTCCGGACGGGGCGAAACTCTCGATGGGTTCCCAGGTGGCCAGGTCCAGGTGGTCCCAGTTTACTTGGAATTGGAGGACGCCTTTACGGCAGCGCACGTCGTCCACGGATTTTACCTGGAAATAGGGGGTGGTACAGTAATCCAGGGGTACAGTAATCTTAGATTCAACTACAGTAACTTTTGAATCTAAAAACCGTCCCTAAAAAGTCCAAAAATTTGACCAAATCCTTGGTGAAAACACAAAAATTGTGAGTCTGGCGCGTCTTTGACGCGTTTTTGTCAGAGGCACTTTTTGGTGATTTTCAGCCGATTTTTTGATAACTTTGGGACGATTTTCACTTATTTTTCGATAGAAAAACCCAAAAAGATCCTAAAATCATTGCCAAAAACACAAAAATTGTAAGTCTGGCGTGCCTTTGACGCGTTTTCGTCTAGTGCACTTTTTGATGGTTTTCAGCCGGTTTTTGATAATTTTGGGACGGGTTTCACTTTTTTTTTAATAGAAAATCTGAAATTTATCAAACACTCCAAGAAGTGGACCTAACCATTGCCAGAAACTCAAAAATTGTAAGTCTGGCGCGCCTTGGACGCGTTTTCGTCTAGTGCACTTTTTGGTGGTTTTCAACCGATTTTTTGATAACTTTGGGACGATTTTCACTTATTTTTCGATAGAAAAACCCAAAAAGTTTCTAAAATCATTGCCAGAAATACAAAAATAGTAAGTCTGGCGCGCCTTTGACGCGTTTTTGTCAAGTGTACTTTTTGGTGGTTTTCAACCGATTTTTTGATAAGTTCAAGACAGTTTTTACCAATTTTTCATAGAAGTACCAAAAACGCGGCAAAAAATCCGAGAAATTGACTAAATCATTGCTGGCGTGCCTTTGACGCGCTTTAGTGAAAAGCTCGTTTTGGTGGTTTTCACTGTTTTTTTTTTCAAATATAAAAAATTAGGGAGTTTTCAAGTACAGTGTCTTAGAATTCAGGTACAGTAATCCATGGCTATCGGATACTGTAACCTTAGTTAGATTTTGGTACAGTTTTTTGGAATCTTATCACAGTATCTCCTTAAATACAGTAACCTTAACCCAAACTTCACAATTTTAGAAACAGATTACTGTAACCTTATACAGTAACCCGAAAGAACTTAGGGACAGCAACTAACAACTAGAATACAGTAACCTACAGTACTCTTGTACGGTAACCTTAACTTTAAGATCAGGATTCAGGGACATTGACCTTAAAACAGTAACCTACAGTATCCTAGTACAGTAACCTACAGTACCCTAAATACAGTAATCCAAAGACCCCAAAGACTCAAAATCAAAAGGCTAAGCTTCTTACCGTATGATCCTGACCAACTTTTGTCGGTGACTCCTTCGAATGTTTCCTTGGCCTTCCAATGGCTCTCTTGACATCTGATGACATCACTTTGTCCCCCCTGAAACGTGACACTTTTCTTTTTCTTCTTCTTTTTGATTTCTGGGAAGGATGGTACATAAAAGGGGACGTCAGCGAGCGGAGGGATAGTGCTAATGAGAAAAAAACGTGAAAAAACGACAGGTGTACATGAAGATTGACAGGTTTATAAGGTTTTTTTGAGGGGCCGATAGGTTCACACCGTCATGCTGATGTATTTAGAGATCCCTGCTCAATTAAGACTGAAATTCTGGATTTTCAGAAGAAACACAGCATTTTGTTTAAAAAATCCCGTAAAAATGCAGCAAAAAACTTTAATCAGCGGCTTTTCAGGAAAAATAGGTGACAAACTTTTGAGAGCCCGTCACTGCTTCCCTAATTACCGTAGCTATTCCAAATTTATATTTGTTGTGTAGATCAAATCTTGAGCTACATTTTTGTAGTTGACCACTTTTTGGTACGGGCCCTCCCTAGGGAGATATGGGCGGTTTAAGTGAAGTACCTAGTTTCCACTGAAAAACTCGAACAATGAGGTTTTATCGGCGAAAAAACGCCCGAAAACCCAAAATTCCAACCTAAAACCCACAAAAAATGAGTTTTGGAGCATTTTGACGAAAAGTGACCAGATGGCGCAGTGCGGATTTTCAGAGCGGTGTGTCCCCCGCAGAGGTACCCGGGTTCGAGTCCCACCAGGGGAAAATCTTTTTTGTTTTTATTTGCAGGCATAGAAAATGGGTCTAGAATGTGATAAAAACTATTAAAAACTGAAAGGAATTTCAAAAAACCGAAAAATACCAAAAAAACTTGTTTTTAGTCATACTGAAATATTTTGAGATCCCTTCGCAACCTCACCTTATATCCCACATTTCCAATTTTTACAGGGTGTATAGATTAAGCCTGGAGCTACATTTTTGTAGTTGACCACTTTTTTATACGGGCGGTCCCTGGGGAGAACCATCACAGGTATCTGTGAGAGGTAAGCAACTTCGGAGCGCTGTATCTCCCTGTGGACCGCCCGCACAAAAAAGTGGTCAACTACAAAAAAGGAGTTCTAGATTTGATCTACGAAATGAATATAAATTTGGAATGATTAGGGTAATCAGGGAGCAGTGACGGGCTCTTAAAACTGTTGTTTTTCTGAACCATCTTATTTTTGGCTAGGCCTTTCTGGCAAGGTCCTAAAAGTTGAGTTTTTTCAACATTTTTTAAAGTAAATTTCAGTTTTTCCCTGGTTTGGTATCTAAGGGGTTCTAGTGGAGTGGAAATAAATAAAAAAGAAACATTTTCCCGCATAGAGACGCAGAGAAAACATAGACGTACTGGTCAAAAAAGAGAAAAAAATGGAAGGGGGACACACACAAATACTACGTGAAGAAGACCCCTAATGGAGAGAAAGTGAGTGACGTGTTATATCTACTGTGGTAATCTGACTAGTCGTCACACAAAATTAATTGCCTATTGTCTATAGACACAGAGAGCAGAAACAGATGGGTTATAGTGAGAGGGAAAGGAGAGCTGTGGGAAGAATTGAAAAAGCGCGCGAAAAATGGGAAATTCAAATTTAATAAGTGTAGTAGGACAATAAAAGTCACAAAAATAAGGTTTTACAGAAGAAAAATATCGAAAAACTCATATTTTCAACCTAAAAAGACTGAAAATCCATTTTTCACCGTTTTGACAAAAAAGTGACCAGTGCGAATTTTCGAGGTCTAAACGATATTTGGCTCATTCGTAGTAATTAGTTGGTTAATTACCCAATTAACTAACTTTTAGTAATTTTTGAAAAATGTTAACATTCAAATAGTAAAACCAGCGGTACTTTAAGCGACAAAAATTTTACATTGAAATTTTGGAAAATTTTGAATTTTTGTGTAAAGTGGGCGTGGTCTAAATTTCAATTTCAATTTTTGAAAAATGAAAATCAAGATATAAAAAGTGGGCGGTGCTTAAATTATTTATTTATTTATTTTTCGACTTCAAAAAAGTTCAAATACACTACTAACGCTGCTCTGTTCACACGAAAAAGTTTCTGAATATATTAAAAAAATTGTGAAAAGTGGGCGTGGCTTAATTAACTCTAAATTCAAATTTTTTGAAAAATTGAAAAAGAAAACCAAAAAACACGAAAAATAGATAAAATTACATTGCACTTCTCATGAATTTCAAAACGTGGGCGTGGCTTAAAATCTTTAAAATATGGAAATTTCAACCGGATAATTTGCACCAAAATTCTTCGAAATTTTTTGATTATTTCTTTCAAAAATGTCAAATTTTCAATCTTATTCCGAATAATTTGAAAATATTTCACATTTTCAATAAAAATTCACAGAATTTCAATTTAAAAAGTTTTGAAAAAATTGGTACATTTTTAGAAGCCGGACCCTGAGCACATGAAAAATAAGTTTCTAATGAAGCGGGCGTGGCTTAACCTACTTCAAATATCGAAAAATTGAAGAAATGAAAAATTCCAAATCGATACAAGCTTATATATAATGAAATGAATTTTCTCTCTCCCACAAAACGAGAAAAAAAAGAGAAAAAAAGAAGGAAATAATGTCGAAACCAAGACAAGAAGAGAGTGTATGGAGAGAGAAGCAGAGAAATTTTTACACAGCGTGCTTGGCTTGTCTCCCGGTCCCCCGGTTCTCTATTTAGAAGAGAGAGAGAGAGAGAGAGAGAGAGAGAGAGAGAGAGAGAGAGAGAGAGAGAGAGAGAGAGAGAGAGAAATGAGAGATAGAGAAGGTCACTCGCTTTTCTTTTTCTCTTGGTTCGGGGGAGAGAGAGAATTTCTCCTTTTTTTCAATTTTTATGACTGAATTGGACATTCGAATATCTAGCAAAGCGTTTAGGATACTTGACCACTTATCATTGGTGAAAATGACAGCAATTGAATTTATATATATCCGCTCAAAAAGTTATGTTTTCAGTTGAAATTGTCCAACTTTGACAGTATATTTCGGTGTCTCTTGATTGTCCGACAAATTTTATTTTGTATGAGTTAGACAGAGCAAAAATAGGACACTATTTTTGTAGTTGACAACTTTTTTGTACGAACAATCCCTAGAGAGATACGGTAGGTGGAAGCTCGGCACTTCCGCTCCATAGGTCGTGACAGTGTAGCAACTTTGCTCTACCGTATCTCCCCAGGGACCGCCCGTACAAAAAAGTTGTCAACTACAAAAATGGAGCTCTACTTTTGTTCTGTATAGTCCACACAAATTTTTCTTTGTGGGATAATCAGAGATAGCGAGACATCCTCTCAAAGTTGGGCATTTTCAACTGAAAACAGCTAAAACTGATAAACTTTTAGCAGGAACTGTAGTCGAATGAGGACTGAAAATGAGGAGACAAGGAATTGAACAAAAATTTTGTCCAAGAGGACTACACGGCCAAGCGGGAAAACTCTTCCAATTAGGCTCTTAAATTGGGATCAATGGTCAATATAATGATATCTAAGGATCCGATTCCAATGACTTGTAATAATATTATTAAAGTGATTTATTAGGCAAGATTGAATAAATTATTACCGGTTACAATCAATAGTAATGGAAAGAGATAGTAGCATTGAAGCAGACTCGTTTCTTCGATTTTGAACCCGAATCCGAATCCTTGACCACAAATGGATTAGGTACCAGATGAACTCGAGTGATCGACGGCTCCTTCCATTCCGACTCATCGCGAAGACGTGGAATCTGACGACGTCGTTTTTTGGCCGCATGAATGTTGTTCTCCTTGGCGTAGTCCTCCCAGGAGCCGAGCGAGTTGAAGACATCGTCTTGTGGAGTACCGGTGGGAGCAGAAGTCGTAGGAATAGGAGAAGTAGAAGGCTTGGCCTCAGAACCAGAATATTGGGTAGTTGGAGGAGAGGAAGACATGGTGGTGGATGGTACAGAGAGATGAGGAGTAATGACACAGAGGGTCCCATCGGGTCAGCCAGAGTGAGGCCAGATAAAGATCTTTCTTCCCAGAGCTCTTTTTCCCAGAGCCCCCCTACTGTAGGTACTGTACTGTAGGCACCGTCCGTCACTCACACTGTTCATTATTCCCTACTCTACCCCCCAACTACTATGCCCTTCCCAGCTCACGCTATTCTCAAACCAAAACAAAGAATCGATATTGACGACCTTCTGGAACTGACCAGATGCAAACATGAAGAACTCCTTGATCTAGCAGATTTGAGACTGACATGTCTCAATCGGAATCATTTTGTGGCTTTGTGGAGGCGACAGGACTCGAGACCAGTGCCAACTCTTTTGGTGGTAAAGACGTCTTCCCTGAAAGCTGTGAAACCACTGAAAGCTACCACACCCAGCAATTCGACGATTTTTGGATCAGTTTGGGGATTCTTCAAGGAGTTGTGTCAGGGGTTCAGGAGATAGGAAATATATGGATCTATAATTTTGTGTATTCCAGCTTAAGGACGCTCGACTGAAACGGTTAATATCAGATTACTGTACATTTGTTACCATTTTGAAACTGCTGTTTGTTTGTACTTTCACTATTTTCCGCAATAAAAAAGTTTCTTGGAGTTGTCTGATATATGACTTCAATGTCCTCCTTTAACTACAGTACCACTCCAACGGTTTCGGTCGTTTTCAGTTGAAATTGTCCAACTTTGATAGTGTGTCATGGTAATTCTGATTATCCCACAAATTAAATGTTTAATGGATCCTACAGATCAAAAATAGAGCTCCATAGTGTCCATCTTTAACTACAGTACCACTCAAACGGTTTCGGTCGTTTGCTAGTGTGTCATGGTAACTCTGATCTTCCCACAAACCACATGTTCAATAAATCCCACAGATCAAAAGTAAAACTTCATTTTTGTAGTTGACAATTTTTTTGTACGGACACTCCCTATCAAGTTACGTATCGACGAAGTGACAGTGCAAAATAGTGCGATTTTCGAGCTGCCGTCTTAAACTGGCCATAACTTTCTAGGGAGTGCTCGTACAAAAAAATTGTCAACTACAAAAATGGAGCTCTACTTTTGGTCTGTTTGATCTCATAAAAAGTTATTTTGTGGGACAATTAGAATTACCGTAACACCCTCTCAAAGTTGGACAGTTTTAACTGAAGTTTACAACCTTTTGACCGGTACTGTACGTCTCCAAATTGTCCGAAAAATTGGTTCATTGTGCTCCGCTGTGTTGGCTCATCCTTATCATACTCTCCTCTGTATGTAGGTATGGTGACTCGGATGATTTCTGCTCCGGGTTCTGATTTCCCTATTGTCATGAGACTCATAGGGCCGGGCGACTGACTAAATCGAAAGAACGATTTTATTATAATAAGCCTTATTTCTATCAAAAGAAAAGAACAAACAGGAAAATGAGTCGATGTTACAGAATTCAGACTCCCACCACCTCCAACTTCAGCATCCATTTTGCGCCTTCTTCCACAAATCTTCGTTCCACAATCACTCGAATAACTCTTCCCGGAATTGACGCGATTCTCATGCATCTGAAAATACAAGTTAGAAAATTCTCAACAGAGCACACTTACCGCCCTCCAAACTTCTTCTTCGCCTTGAACTTTCGAGAAGTCTTGATCAGAATTTTCATAAGTTTCGAGGTGGAATCGATTGCAAGTGAGTAACATGTCCCGATTGGTTTTCCAAATTTCGCCCAGTGCTCAATAAGACTAACGAAATCTCGAGGTGGCATCCGAACATCGATTGGTAGGTGGAAAGTTTTGCACTGCAGATTCAAAATCACCGGAAGCCAATTGAATCCGAAAACCACGAGTTCCAAATGTCGCGCATCCCTGATAACTGGATGGCTCAGATCGTGAAATGGGACCCGTGACCGAATCCTGAGATGTTTCAGCGGGAAGCTTCTCCGATCAATGATTTGATGCATTTCGTTGTAGGCTTGAGTCATCACTCCATCCAGCCGCCATTCTTGAATAAAGAATTGGACGTCGCGTGGCAATCTGATGATGATATCTTCTTTGATATACAACCGTTTTACTATTATCGAATGGCGACGATTCCCAAAAAACTTCGAGGTGAGGTACTTCGCCATTTCATGGAGTTTCACACGGTACTCCGTTCTCTCCGTTCTCTTCACATGGTGGGCTCCGTGTTGGATAACAAGTTGGAGATACGGCACGAAATCTGGCGCACTGTCATCTTGTATATATGAGTAGGGCTCTAGGCAGTATAATGTGGTGCTGATCTTCTCGGCTAGACGTTGTTTTTGAAATTCATCTGGGTGGTCTTTGATTCTTTGGTATTCAAGTTTCAACTCGGATAACTCATTTTTAATTTGTTGATACCAGTCGCCCATTCCTTGTACGTCCTCTTCACTCCAAGCTCTATACCGATTTCGGCTCAAATCGATGTCGCCTGGAGCCAACGTTCGAGAACATAGATAATCTTGAAATTCCAACTGCTCCAAGTCATTGGTCACATCTCGTTTTCTAACATTTTTGTAATATTTCTCGAAGATTCCGAATTGAAATGAGTGATTGTTGATGGATACTGATGTTTCATCGAATTTGAGGTTTTCTATTTTGAGGGGCACTGATCTCTCGGCGTAGCGGAGTGATGGGAGACGGGCGACGAGGAAGAATCTGGAATAGACACGTATAATTGTCAAAATAGAGAATATTTTAATATCTCCAGAAAGCTGAAGACGTGAGGATTCAGAATCTGTTCTTAAAATCCGTGTAGCTTTAAAACTAACCAAGATACAAGAGTTTGAAATTCTAGAACTCAAAAATTATTGACTCAAACTTCAAAGCCACATAACTCGGTTCAATTTTATGCTACCTGAAAACTGCTCACAGATTCTGAATCCTCACGTTTTCAACATTTTGAACTAAAAAACTGACAACGCGAGGATTCAGAATCTGTTCTCAGAATCCGCATAGTGCTAAAACTAGCCGAGTTACAATGCCCAACTTTGAGAGGGTGTCATGGTACACAGATATAACTTTTCATAGAATCAAATAGACCAAGAATAGAGCTCTATTTTTGTAGTTGGTCATTTTTTTTACGGAGTCCCTCTGGCAAGTAATTTCTCCTTAAAGTCGACCGATTTCATTGCAAAAAAGGGCGATTTTTGAGCTGTCCGCTTAAAACTAACGTAACTCTCCAGGGACCGCCCGTACAAAAAAGTGGTCAACTACAAAAATGAATCTCTATTTTTGATCTTTCTGATCTTATAAAAAGTTATTTTGTGGGACAGTTAGTTTTACCATAACACACCCTCAAAGTTGGTCATTTTCAACTAAAAAATACCAAAGTTCCCCCACTTACCTCCGATTCGCTTCGAAATGCTGGAGTACTGTAGTTAGGCTCGGGTAGGAGAGGGGACGGGACGACGACATCACGTCACACGACGTCTAGAGACTGGCTAGAGAATTTGAAAAAGAATGGCAAAATAACGGGAGGGGGGAAGGGGGAATGCGCGCGGGAAGTCGAGTCGCATTTTTGATCTACCGCTCTTTCTTTGGATTTATGTACTTTGTAGGTCTAAAACTCGTTCCTATTAGGTACTTCTTGACACGCTGATTCCGAATCTGTAATCTATTTTTGCAGAACGCTTCACTGAACAGAGATATGGGCATTTTAAGTCGTATTTTATACCCAAATTTTCCAATTTTTCTGTGTAAGGCAATGATAGCCTAATTAAGTTATAATAATTATATCATACATTCAATTCTGAATATCCACGGATCTCTCCACGGTCATCTTCACAACTGTCTTCTTCCTCATCCCTGAAAAATGTCTTATTTTCAGTTCAGGGTATTTTCAGTCCTCACAACAACACAAGGTCGTTCTATAATTCTCGATAATAAACATAGTTGGTAGCGGGTCGACAGCTGGATAGATAGCAATAGTGGCTGTGATAAAACTACTAATAAATCCCACTTCAATATTAAACATTGGGAAAATGAACAGGATTCCGATAGGGGCGTACATAAGGACCACTGGGATTAGGGTCTGGAATTTATATATAGGTTACAGAGTTAATTTGGAGTTACATTACGTGAGCGATATCATTGGAAAGCTGAGAACACGCTGATTCTAAATATATATTCAGTTTTGCCCTCGAGGTCTGGTATTCGAGAAAAACTAGGTCAAAATTTAACAAGTCATTACCTTACCAGCGGTTCAAAATTTGACCTCGTTTTTCTCGAATACCAAATCTCGAGGGCAAAAACTAAATATATATTTGGAATCAGCGTTTTTCCAGCTTTCCAATGGTATGGGCCACGTCTCATAACTCCAGACCGAGTCGAGGCCCTTCCCAAATAAGTAGGGAAGGCCTCCAGGAGACCGTGGGGTTATGGGGTGTGACTTATAATATATATCATTGGAAAGCTGAGAAAACGCTGATTTCAAATGTATATTCAGTTTTTGCCCTCGAGGTCTGGTATTCGAGAAAACCGAGGTCAAAGTTTGCTTTGGTCCAAAAACTGAATATATATTTGGAATCAGCGTTTTTTCAGCTTTCCAATGATATAAATAAAGTCCTCTAACTCCGAACTGACTCCTAGTTAGATACCTGCATAACCAACGCCTGAAACAATTGCTGTTGAATCGATTTCTTGTAATACGAGGACATTTTTGACTTGACTAATAACTTGGTCAGTTTCCAATAACACTTGAAACCAAAGTAGATGACACAAAATAGGGAAGAGGAGATCATGAACCACATGTTGCTCATTCCGAGGAATGCTGGCCAGTTCGGGGAGAGTTGGTCAGAGTTGGGAGTGTCACTGGTGTAGAAGAGGACGACGGCGTAGGTGATGTCTTCGATGCGGGTGTCGTAGCCGTGGAGGAGAGGGGATCTGGAATAAGGGAAAGTTAGGCCACCAAGATTAGACCGGCTCCGCGACAATTCACAATCGCGACATCCCGCAACTGCGACACTTCGCAACTGTTCATTTTGCAACTGCGACATTTCCCAACTATGACGTTTCGCAACCATAGAACTAGCAATAGTTTAACCTAGTTTAGTCAGAAAATGGGTCAGAGCACTTTTTCGTCTATTTAATTGTTTTCAAATATGTTCCCAGACTTTTCGGTACACTCAACATTTTCCACTGACCCAAATATACAAAAGCGGTGTGGTTGCGAAACGTCGTAGTTGCGAAATGTCGTAGTCGCGAAACGTCGCAGTTGCGAAGTGTCGTAGTTGCGAAACGTCGCAGTTGCGGAATGTCGCGGTTGCGAATTGTCGCGGAGCCATTAGACCATAGTTCGATCTGTTAGTTTAATCGCACAGTATTTTTCAGAGCTGTGCGGAATTCCTTCCTTTGACTTCCGACTTCCGACTTCCGTGTTAACCGTTTAGAATATTTTCGAACTTTTCCTAAAATTTTAGGCGGAATTCGAAAGTTTTCGATGAAAGTGATGCGACTGGAAACCTTTTTTCTCAAATTTGTCACTTTCAAAATTTATTTCCGTTTTTCGACTTCCGACTTCCACACAGCTCAGGGCTCTTTTTTCATGATCTCATTTTTACACTGCTTAACTATTTTATTTCCTTACCTATTTATGACTGATTTTCAAAAACTGACCTACAGTGATGACCTACACTACCGCTCAAAAAATCATCAATTTTGGCTGTTTTGAGTGGAAAACGCCCAACTTTGACAGTGTATTATGGTGTCACCTGATTGTCCGACAAGTTTTATTTTGTATGGATTGGACAGAGCAAAAGTAGAGCTTCATTTTTGTAGTTCATCATTTTTTGGTAGGGACAGTGTCTCGAAAGTTACAGGTTGTCAAAGTCATTTCTCCTTGAATGCGAAATTTTTCACTTTCACATCCTTTTCACTTTGACACCCTGTAACTTTCCTCCTAGTGCCCCTACAAAAAAATGGTCAACTACAAAAATGAAGCTCTACTTGTGCTCTATACACTCCATGTACAATCAATACTATGATATCAACAGGAAGGTCGTTTCACACTCTCAAAGTTGACCATTTTCAACTAAAAACTGCAAGTGTCGCATTCTTTATGGCCGGTACTGTAGCTTCTTCATGACCTAACTTTTAGCTTTTCTACTTTAATCATCTGCCTCTACAAGGCCCACCTCATCAACACATCCGTCTCCCTAGTCGACCGAAACATCACCATCACCACCATCGCCCACCAGACACAATAAACCACTGGCATCAAAAACAAGACTGTCATCTTCCTCCCGTCGAGATACTTCTTCCGAAACACGCCGTCCACCGCACTATACCGATATATAAAATGAACTCCAAACAGGGCGATCGATAATCCAAAACTGCCACAATACATCATAATAAGATGGAATCCTTGGTTCCTTCCGAAGTAGGAATGCTTGAAATACCGGAAGACGATAAATGCGGGCCCGTGGGAGAATACATTTGGTTCGACGATAGCGTCCAGGATAGAATAAGAAATTTCGAAAATAGAGATGTAAAACATTAAATATTTATATGCACCGAGGTGTTTGGGGGATCGGAACAAGATTAAGATGATGAGAAGGGTGTTGAGAGGCACTGCAAGGAAGGCACCACCCCATTGGATGATTCGGAGAAAAGACTTCCAGAATTCGAAGGTCAGCATTGATATATACTTCCTTTTTTAGAAAACAAAATAAAAAAGTAAGAAGAAGAAGAAATTCTTAAAACTACTAATTATTTGTTATTCAAAATGGGGGAAGGGTCTTCAGGGAGTGTAATAACATGTTGATGGTCTTAAAGAATAATAAGGAACAAGTAAAACAGCTTCTGAGAAAACGTCATGTGTAGATTTACGAGAAATGTCGATTTACGAGGTTTTAAACATGTCGATTTACGAGGTCCTAGGAATGTCGATTTACGAAGTTTTAGCTGTGTCGATTTACGAGGTTTCAGGGAAGTCGATTTACGAGGTTTTAGGAATGTCGATTTACGAGGTTTTAGGCATGTGGATTTACGAGGTTTCAGGTATGTGGATTTACGAAGTCCTAGGAATGTGGATTTACGAGGTTTCAGGCTTGTCGATTTACGAAGTCCTAGGAATGTCGATTTACGAGATTTCAGGAATGTGGGTTTACGAGGTTTTGGGTATGTCGATTTACGAGGTTTCAGGGAATGTGGATTTACGAGGTTTTAGGTGTGTGGGTTTACGAGTGTGGAGTTTTTTCAAATGTAGGTTTACGGCAGAGCTGTACGGCAGAGTTGCGCGGAATTCCGACTTCCGATTTCCGGGCATTTTTCATTTCCGAATTCCGACTTCCTTTTGGAATATTTTACTTCCGACTTCCGACTTCCGTTTTTGAAAAAATCACTTCCGCGCTATTATGCTGTACGGAATTCCTTCCTTTGACTTCCGGGTTCCAATTTTCGTGTAAAATCTTCAAAAAATGTTGAATTTTGATGGTTTTCGATGTAAATTTTGTCATTTTCCAAATCACCTTTCCGAGCTTCCGTTTCCTCCGCTTTCCAAAAACCCTAAATCTAGTGGAGCGCGGTTGCACCATACCTCATCCCCCATTCCCTAGTGATCTCAACAAAGATAATTAAAGAATCAATTAGTTTATTATGACTAATTACACTTAATCATCAGAATCCTCCTCCCAATCCTCGAATCCATCATACTCCTCGATATCCTTCAGCCACTGGTCGCTAAACTCATCCGATCCCTCCGGTCTCGGGGAATCCTCAGTGTCTTCTGAATCCTCCTTTTCTTTCTTCGCTCCAACTGATTCCTCTGGAGACGATGGTCGTTTCCTGGATTCCTCCTCTTCAATCTCCTCAAGTCTCTCCCATAAATCCGCGTGGAATGCTCTGTTGACAGCGATCAGTCTCCATGGGCGGTCTTCTTTCTTCTGAAACTTCGAGTGCTTGCATTTGGCCATTTCGATGAGATTCGGGAGGTCGGTGAGACTGTTTCCAGTGAGCATTGGGGTGTTGGTAGACATTGGACAACTGAAAATCATGGAAGAA
Organism: Caenorhabditis latens; assembly: GCA_002259235.3. NCBI lineage: Eukaryota > Metazoa > Nematoda > Chromadorea > Rhabditida > Rhabditidae > Caenorhabditis > Caenorhabditis latens. Next base: position 2,214,628 of record CM056093.1, read on the forward strand.
GGGTTGGTGGGGAATGAAAATAGGTAGATTGTTAGAAAGTGACCCGGAGAGCAGTGTGACAGTCCTAAAAATGTGAAGATAATTATCTTTCCCACTGTGTCATATAATTGGGTGATGATTGACAAGGGATGACAATTCCTGAAAAATGTGAAGATGCGTCCACCATCTGTCCTCCATCCACCACTATATAAGAACCTGATTCCCCCATTTACAAGTCATTCTTACATTCTCACACCCCTCCTTTCTCCCCCTTTTTTTCCAATTTTTATATTTTAATTCCCATTTTTCAGCTATAACTATGTCTTCTTCAACCAACCAAGTGAGTCGCTCCACCTTCAAGCGCACCTTCTCCGTCACTGAAGACGCCCCGCCCACCAAGAAGACCAAGACCTCAGCAGCCACTACAGTACCCCCCACAACCCCAGAAGTCGTACCACGTCAATCCAAGAAACGTAGCTTCACCCAAATGCAAGTGGCATCACGGGAATTCGAGGAGACTGATGAGATGATCGTCAAGAAGCCGGAAGTCAAGACGAGAGCGGAGGCACCGGATGAGTTTAGTGACGAGTGGATTCAGGATATCGAGGAGTATGAAGGATTCGAGTACCCGGATGATGACGAGGAGGATGAAGATGTTGAGGAGGTTTTGGAAAATATGCAAAGTGTGTCTTTGCTTTAATTAGGAACATTTTGATAAGAACTTTTTGATAATAAGCTTTTGGAAACATCTTTTGGAAAACACTTTTTGAAAAACCACTTTTGAGAAATCCCTTTCAATAAGAATTCTTTAATAAGAACCTTTCGATAATAACCTTTTTAGAAACACCTTTTGGAAACACCTTTTGAAAACCCCTTTTTGATAATAACCTTTCGATAATAAACTTTTTCTTTTTCCATACTGTTTTATGTTTTACATAACTTTTCAGGAGAGCTTCGGACAGAAAAGTGGTAAACTACAAAAGCAAAGGGCTAGGTTTGATCTGCACAAAAAAGCTAAAATTTGACACAATTCGGCAAAAAAGGGCCACGTGGCAAGGTCTCAAAGTTGACTGATGTGTTTCATACTGGAATTGTAGCTGAGTCTATTTGGGGGTCACGAAGTAAATAGATAATTGAAATAAAATCGAAAATTAATCAGATACTGTTGTTTTTGTGTTTCGACCCAAACTTGATGCGCTGAGTACCAATTTTCAATTAAAAAATTAGCGACTTTGAGTTCATGTCATCCTTCCCCCTCTGTCCCTCAACTTTCAAGACGCATATCTCAAAAGTGGGCGGAGCTATCAAAAAGTTGTCAACTACAAAAATGTTGATCAAGTTTATTTTTATATTATATTGAAAATTCAAGTACATCAAACAAAAAGTGACAAAACTTGATTCAAAAATTTTGAAAAAAACATTATTTTCGAACTTAAGATTCCGTCACACTTTCCGATATTTTCTAGAATTTTGCATTTTTGATATGTTGTAGATCAAAACTAGCTCTACATTTTTGTAGTTGACGACTTTTTTGTACGGGCGGTCCCTAGAGAGTTAGGCCTCCGAACCACAAGAAGTGTCTGTGAGAGGTCGAGCAACTTCGGAGCGCTGTATCTCCCTTGGTACCGCCCGTACAAAAAAGTTGTCAACTACAAAAATGGAGATCTAGATTTGATCTACACAATCAATATAAATTTCGGATAATTGGGGTAAGTAGAGAGGTCGTGACGGGCAGGGTTGGGAAATTCCGGGCCGGGCCGACTGGGCGATTTTCCTCGGCCCGGCCCGGCCCGGCCCGGTCGGCCCGGTCAGCCCGGGTCACAGTACAAAAATTTGAAATTTTGAATTTTTTTGAAAATTTTTTCGATTTTTTCGCAAAAATGTCGAATTTTCGAGTATGTTTTCACATATCGATAAAACTCAAGTGTACATAGGATTTTTGACTATTTTTGATGGAAATTTCAAAAAAATTCAAAAAATTTTGTGAAAAAATGGTGCTCATTTTTTGACTCCGGGCCGACCGGGCCGGGCCGGGCCGGAAGAAATTTTCCTCGGCCCGGCCCGGGCTGGCCCGGAATTTCCCAACCCTGGTGACGGGCTCTCAAAGTTGATCAAAATCTGAAAAGTGAACATTTTTTGGAATAGATTTTAAGACAAAAACTTATTTTGAAAATGGTTTATTGTTGTAACTGTTATGATAGGTAGTTATGAGACATTATTCACTTATAGAGTTCAAAAATAGCAACAAGATCCTGATATCCTTCAACTTCCTCGACTTCCTGGTCCTGGTTGTCCCTCATCCACTCCTCAAATCGAGCAATTAAGTCACTGCTTTGTTACGTGGCTTCTGGCTGGTCGGCTTCTGAATCCTCGAATCCATTGTACTCATCCGATGCCTCTGGGAGATCCTCAATGTCTTCTGAACCCCCCGACGTCTTCTGTTCCTTCGCTCCAAGTTCTTCTTCTTCTTCCTCTGAAACCAATGATCGTTTATTGGATTCCTCCTCTTCAATCTCCTCAAGTCTCTCCCATAAATTTGTGTGGAATGCTATGTTGGTGGCGACAAGTCTCCACGGGTAATCCTCTTTCTCGATGAGCACGAAGTGCTTGCTTCTAGCCATCTGGATAAGACTCTGGATGTCAGATGCAGGAGTGGCTGGTGAGGAAGACATAGTCATAGTTGAAGAATTGGAAAGGGGGGACAAAGGAGAGGTGTGGTGTCCGGTCCTTTTATGATGGTGGATGGTGGACAGATGGTGGGCGCATCTTCACATTTTCAAGACTGTCTTCCCAGGGTCTTTCCCAACTCACACTGCTCTCGAGGTCTCTGTTCCTGCTCACAACTTCCCAATTCTCATTACCAGTCACTCATCACCCCAACAACTTCCCTTATTTTCAGTGTCTCCATGTCTACCAACACCCCAATGCTCACTGGAAACGGGCTCATCGACCTCCCGAATCTCATCGAAATGGCCAAATGCAAGCACTCGAAGTTTCAGAAGAAAGAAGACCGCCCATGGAGACTGATCGCTGTCAACAGAGCATTCCACACGGATTTATGGGAGAGACTTGAGGAGATTGAAGAGGAGGAATCCAGGAAACGACCATCGTCAGAACAGGAAGAAGAATTAGTTGGAGCGAAGAAACAGAAGACGTCGGGAGATTCAGAAGACACTGAGGATCCCCCGAGATCGGAGGGATATGATGAGTTCAGTGACCAATGGCTGAAGGATATCGAGGAGTATGATGGATTCGAGGACTGGGAGGAGGAATCTGATAATTAAGTGTAATTAGTCATAATAAACTAATTGATTCTCTTATTATCATTGTTGGGGAAACAGGCTTACTAGGGGATGAGGGATGGTGCAACCGTGCTCCACTAGATTTAGGATTTTTGGAAAACGGGAAGCGGAAGACGAAAGCCGATGGAAGGAATTTCGTATATAAATCCACATTTAAAGCCTCAAAAATCTGTTCATAAATATTGTAAATCCACACTCGTTAATCCACATATGTATCTAAAACCTCGTAAATCGACACTCCTGAAACCTCGTAAATCCACACAGAATTTGGATAAACGAAAATCGTCGTAAATCGACATCGAAATCATCGTAAATTTACATCACTCGTAAATCGACACTCCTGAAACCTCGTAAATCCACACCTAACCGGGGGAGGGGAGGGTTCACGTTGTAAAAAAAAGTATGAAGTTTATTGATTGCATCATAATTGGTCCCAAATTAGCTGTTATTATTATTCTTCTCTTGACCTGCGGCCTGATATCCCTCGCCGACGATTGAGGCATCTGATGTTTCCGACGTCTTCTTATTCTTCAAACATCCAGAATTCTTCATCTTCTGACTCCCAACGTCTTCCATTTTCGCCTGCTTCTCCACTGGAGATCCTCCTCCTCCTGACTCGCCGTGACTTCTCTTTCTCCCTGGAACGGCTCCTTTGTATTCCAACCGAAGTTTCTCATAAAAGTTCCAGTTGATGCATCGAATTCTCAGCGGGATCTTCTTATTCTTATGCAACTTTATTGTCTTCCGTTTCGCTATTGCGTAGAGTTTCGCAAGTGGGTTGATTGGTGGAAGAGGCGCTGGCATTTTAAGTAAGATCTGGAAAGAGATTGATATAAAAAAGAATAGAAAACGATAGAAAAAGGGGAACAAAAATAATAGAAAATAAACAGAAAAACTCAATAACTGCCAATGAGTCGCCATACCATCTTATGAGATGGCTGTATGGCAAAGTGGCCCTGTGCGACCATCTGTCCTCAAATATTGCCTGTGGGAATGAGTAAGCTAGATGGGGTCCGCATAAAACTAAATCAATAAAAACCAGGAATGGGTTATTTATGGATGCGGTGCTCTCTAATCAATGATAATATACATAGTTTCAGTAGGGGGATTAGTCATTTTACAGAAAAAGGGTGGCCTATCATAAAAGAATATAATCAAAATAAGACAATATATACAGATCAGATTAAGGGTTTATCATCCGGAAGTGGAGCCAGAACGCATGGCAAAAGATGTGGGTTGAGAGTGAGTGAAACTGAATCCATATCGACTTGCTGCAGATTCTCCTCTCCTCGACGGCGCTGATCGTCTTCGGATTCCTCGTTACGTTTGCCTGAAATTTCCTTGTTAAGCCATTAACTGACATTTGAAACCGTGCAAAACCTTTCGCATATTGTCGGAACTTCTCGAAGAAATCCGGATCGACGTTGTCGAGGTTCGTATTGCACGGAACATAGCACAGCTTCTCGTAGAAGAACTGACTCATGTCGCAGAACTGATACATCTTGGCGACGATGAAGTCCTGACAGTGCATATCGCATACTATCTGGAAATTTATTTATAGAATTTAAAGATTCGGGGGGATCACCTCGATCTCTTCAAGCAACAAGAGAATATTCTCGAGTCGGAAGTCCGGATTCTCGAGGTTATGGTCTTTGTACCAGGTGCAGAGTCGCATCGTCGCCCAATCACGACGTCGTTCCATCTTCTTGACCGTTTCCTCAGTCACATGAGAATTGTCTGGAAATTTACAGTTTTCATTGAGCTCTTCCCACGTAATTCGCTTCAAACTCATCGAAATAAGTCGAAAAATATATCAAAATGTAGATCTCGGCGAGTTCTAGGTCTCTGACCAAATATTTTGTGAGATCATAGACGAGACGCTGGCGAATCGGCCTCCATAGCGAAATTTTGATTCCGATGGGCTGAAGATACTAGAAAATACAGGAATTCGTCGGAAAGCTTGGTAATTGAGATGTCCTAGATGGAGGAAGTTAGTCTCTTAGCCTTTTTTACTTTTTCAACAATTTTCTTGTAGTTTTTTGTGTTTAGCCGTATCCCTTACATAACTGAATGTCATTTGTCAAAAACAAGACAACTTCTGCTCTCAGATTTGTCTTACTTTTGACAAATGACATTCTTCTATCTAAGGAATGAATAAGACTAAACACAGAAAACTACAGAAAAAATCGTTTAAAAAGTGAAAAAGCTTGAGGGACTAACTTTCTCCATCTAGGCCATCTCAATGGCCAATTCTTTTCGGCGAATTTCTGTATTTTCTGAAACTTCAGCCCGTCGTAATCAAAGCTATGAGAACGGATTCGCCTGTTTCCTTTATGTTTTCACAAAATATTGTCTCACACCGCAAAATACACCTTCAAATATCCGCCCCCAGTTCGACATATAACTCGCTCAAATCTACATTTTGATATATTTTTCAGCTCATAATACTCAGTTTGAAGCGAGTTACGCTCCGGCTTCTTCCAATCTCCTACTTGATTCACTCCACAACAGCATGCAGTGGAGGAAGACAATCTCCGCATCGGTCATCTTCATTTGCACGAAACGATCAATGACGTTGTTCCAGAATCGGTTGAAAGTTCTCGAGAATGCCCTGAAAATGATATATTCCAAAAGGGATTCGGAAGAATAACCCTGACCCTCTCTTGGCTTCAATCTGATGGGCATCGTCTTCAGGGAGCTCGAATCCAGTACGGTCTTCTGGAACGAACGTGTAGTTGTTCATGACGAATTCCCTCTTGCCGCACTGAAAAATGATTGAGTTTAGTCTTTTTTTCGAGATTGATAAGTTGAAAAAAGTAAAGTTTCAGCCAGAATTTTGAGTTTTTGCAAAGGGGGCAAAATTGTGGGCGGAGCCTAATGGAAGCGCTGCGCATAAAATCTCTGGAGAAATTCGATTTTTACATGAAAAATACACAATTGCACGGCAAAAAACTATAAACCATCGTGTTTTTTCCATGTAAAAATCGAATTTCTTCCAAAAGTCATTATTAGCCCTGGATTTGTATTACAACTGCGCCCCACCGCAAACGAGAGAGTATCGGCGAGAGAGACGCAGAGTTTTTTCTCGCGCCGACACAGATTTTTACAGTTTTTGACTTATTTTCGCCAGACTTGTCAAAACCCGGGCCGGCCCGCCGGGCCGTAATTTTGCTCGGCCCGGCCCGGCCCGTCGGCCCGGATTCAAAAATGGGTACCCATTTTTACCGATTTTTTTTTTGAAATTTTTCGAAAAAATAAAGTAAAAATGCTTAAATTATTGTACAAATTCACATTTTTATTCAATTTTGAATTTTTATTCGAAAGCTATACTTTTTTCGAAAAATTTCAAAAAAATTCCAAAAAAATTCAAAAATTCAAAATTTTTTCAAAAAATGTTTCAAACCGGGCCGAGCGGGCCGGGCCGAGATTTTTCCTGATTTTGGCCCGGCCCGGCCCGGCCCGGCCCGGCCCGTGACAAGTCTGATTTTCGCTGTTTTTCATGATAATTTACCGAAAAAATTATGGAAAATAGTGAAAATAGGTAAAAATTGTGAAAATCTGAGTCGGCGCGAGAAAAAAAAAGAGTAAAACTCTGCGTCTCTCGCCGATACTCTCTCGTTGGCGATGGGGCGCTGTTGTAAAAGGGGGTGGGCTTGCATCAAGCTCCGCCCACAATTCCCTGCGGCACTTGCATGCGAAAAATTCAAAAATCTGGATGAAAGTTTCATTTTTTCCCCAGTACTGACATGCATTGGATGCTTCGATGCACTGTAAAAATGATCCAAGCTGAGTTTGCGAACAGAGTATCTCATGAGCAACGCCGACTTGTCCTCACTCGGCAGATCCTTATACGGGCGCTGCTTCTCGATCCAGTAGAGCAACCCGACCAACTCCACCTCCGACAGCTTCTTCACATCAGTTGGCTCCCATTTTCGCAGTTTCTGCCCTTCGTTGTGCTCTTCGAGGAATTGTTCGATAGAGGAGAAGGACAATTGCATCATACGCTGGTGGACTCTGTAGGCGTAGACTAATTCGTTGAATTCCGCCTGGTCGTCGTTGATTGGAGAGCCGTGGAGAAGGTACTGGAAGGAAAATTTTGAGATTTTTTATCATTTTCATAGTAAAAACTAATAAAAATCGTCTAAAATCACTAAAAATCACTTACCTTTCCAAACGATGAGTCATCAGACGGCTGCAACTCGTCCTCAATCACGATTTTCACTTGTTCCAGACGATTCGAACCGCCCGTCGACACGTTTTTCGGCAGCGAGACGTCATCCGAGGTGATATCCCCACCGCTTCGCTTCCTTTGTCGTTCTTCAATCAATGACATGATGATTCGACGCCTGGAAGCGAGAAAATGAGGAAAAAGAGAAAAATTCGGGACAAAAATGACGAAAAATCAGAAAAAACTATGGAAATTGCTGGGGAACAAGTAGATCAAAAGAATCAAATGAGGTTTTAGCAGAGAAAAATCGAAGATTCGCCGTTTTCGAGGGATTCCGCCAATTTTCTGAGGGAGAGACATGAAAACTGGCCTAAAACCGATAAAAAGTCTTTTTTTCAATTTTTCTTTGCAAAAATTGCTAAAAATTACGACTTTCACTAGAAAATCACTCTGAAAAACCAAAAATTGCAATGCATTTTGCAGTTTTTCGAGGAAAAAACTACGAAAATGCCATTTCTTCAACAAAAACCATCATTTTCTAGAAGAACCAATTTTAAAACGTTTTCCGACGGTTTTCAGTCGAAAATAGGTTCAAAACAGTGAAAAATCAACAAAAATCTTTATTTTCGAGAAAAAAATCACAAAAAATCGACAAAAATCACTATTCCAGAAGAAAAAACAATGAAAATTCAGAAATTCGCGCCGCCCGTAAATCAAAATCTCTACAGTACTTTTTGGAGTTAGATGTGCAGGTGGTGAAGTTGGCAGCGTGCCAAGTTTGATTTACGGCGGCGGGAAAGCTGAAAATTTGAATTTTTCCGTTTTTTCCCGATTTTTATCGAAAAAAACCTCTATTTTTCGTTATTTTTAGTCATTTTTCACTTCAATTTTATGAAATTTCAGGTAAAATGACTACAATTTCAACCGAAGAAATGACAACGATCCTCAAAACCGCGCAACAAGGTCTCTCGTTGCTTCGAGACGAGCATTCCACGATTTCAAGGACTTTGGAAGCGATTACTTCTGGTAAAACCGTCCGAAAATATCATTTTTCAATTAAAATAAATGTATTTCAGGTCTCAACGACGACGAAATCTCTCTGCCACGAGAGAAAAACGCTCAAGTCAACGAGAATTTCGAGAAACTGATGACAGGCATCGAGGAGACGTCGTTGATGATGCTCGTCGCTCAAATGATGAAATCAGACGACCTCAGAAATCAGAAGACACGAGATCTCCAGAAGTTGTTGAACGAGGAGAACGGATGGCTTCGCGAAGAGCTCGCATACACTCAGAAACGACTTCAAGAGTCGGAATCTGCTGTGGTGAGGCTGGAAGAAGAGCTGAATCAGTTGAGATTCGTGGATTCGATGAAGAATGTGATTTGCGACACGGTAAGGAGGGTTTTCGTGTCGCGAAAATCGGTTTTTTTCAGATTATCAGCAGTTTCGGTGGTTTTCTGAGTGAAAAAATCCGGAAAATAGCCGTTTTCCACACCGAATCTTTCGAAAAATTGGAAAATTGTAACCGAAAATGCGATTTTTTGGTGTTTTTCGTCTAGAAATATTGTTTTTAGGAGCTTTTCAATAAGGAGAAGCTGAAAAAATCGGTTTTTTTGAGTTTTCACACGGAAAATCTGTCAAACTAGCGATTTTTCGCTTAAAAAATCTTTTTTCTCGGATATTTAGTGAATTTGTGGTATTTTTCAGTCCTAAAACCGGCATGATAAGCTATTTTTTGCCTCAAAACTCATTTTTCAGCAAATTGTCACCGAAAAATCGGTTTCAAAACGTTTATTACTTGAAAATCTTGTTTTTTGCAGCTTTTTATGGGAAAATCTGAAAAAATCGGGTTTTCACACCTAAGATCTGTAAAACGAGCGATTTTTCATTCAAAAATCGGTTTTTCTTTTGTATTTAGTGGAATTTTGATATTTTTCCGCCCTAAAATGAATAAATTATGCGATTTTTTTACCTCAAAACTCATTTTTCTGCAAATTGCTACCGAAAACACGATTTTAAGACGTTTTTCACTGGAAAATCGTATTTTTCGCAACTTTTTAATGAGGAAAAGCTTAAAATGTTCAAAAACCGAAAAATAATCGGGTTTTCACACCTAAAATTTGTAAATCGAGCGATTTTTTGCTCGAAAACTGGTTTTGCTCAGGTATTTAGTGGATTTTTGACAATTTTCCGCCTCAAAACGAATAAAATAAGCGATTTTTCACCTCAAAACTCGTTTTTCAGCAATTTTTTGGCTTTTTTCGCCCAGAAATCCTGTTTTTTCGCAGCTTCTGACTGAAAAACCAAAAAATAATCGGGTTTTCAGACTAAAGACTGTAAAACGAGCGATTTTTCACTTCAAATCTTAATTTTTCCACCATATCATTTTAAAAAGAGAAAAATAAACCAAAAATTTGTTTTTTTCTGCGTTTTTCATCTGGAAATCATGTTTTTTGCAGCTTTTTGATGAGGAAAAGCTGAAAAAATCGGGTTTTCGCACTTAAAATCTGTAAAATTACCGATTTTTTGCTCAAAAATCGGTTTTTCTCAGGTGTTTAGTGGATTTTTGATATTTCACTGCACTAAAATTTGCAAAATAAGCGATTTTTAACCATCAAACTCGCAAAAATAGAAAAATTACGGTTTTTTGGCCTTTTTCACTTAAAAAATCTTGTTTTTTGCAGTTTTTTCAATAAGAAAGATCGAAAAAAAAGCGGGTTTTCAAACCAAAAATTTAAAAAAAATGACCGACTTTTTGTCAAAAACCAGGATTTTAGTGGATTTTTGATATTTTCCAGTCGCAAATCTCATTGTTTCCAGCATACCACGAGCCTCGCCGACGAAAGCTCTCGAATCCCGATAATCGACGTTCTGGATCTCGGATTCGACCCGGAGGAGGATATGAACAACAACAACAACGATCAATCCAACTCCAGCAACTCCGCTCCGAGCCGTCTTCAAACCCTCAACGCTCTCGTCATCCAGTATATTCGAGAAGGTCGAACCGAGATCGCCGGTCCACTTTGTAAGCAAGCACTGGAGGAATTGATGAGCACAAGTGGAAAAGAGCATCCGGATGTCGCCACAATGCTCAATGTGCTCGCAATGGTGTATAGGGACCAGCAGAAGTATAAGGAAGCGAGTGGATATCTGGAACAGGCGCTTGCGATCCGCGAGAAATGTTTCGGGGAGAACGATCAGTTGGTCGCGTCGACTCTTAACAATATGGCGATAGTTTTCGGAAAAAGGGGAAAGTATCGGGAGGCTGAGGTGTATTGTAGACGTGCGCTGAAGATTCGAGAGATGGTTTTTGGAGAAAACGATCCGGATGTGGCGAAACAGTTGAATAATCTTGCATTACTATGTCTTCACCAGGGAAAATACGAAGAAGTTGAGGACTGTCATCGGAAAGCGCTGAAAATTCTGGAAAAACTTGAGGGAATTGATGACACGAACACCCTGAAAACCCAGAATCAACTGGCGTCGATCTTGTTGAAGCAGGGAAAGTATGAGGAGGCGCAGGGCGTTTACAAGACGATTCTGACGAAAATACACAAGAAATCGGGTGGAAATGAAGGGAAATCGTTGTGGGAGGTGGCTGAGGAGAGGCAGAGGAAGATGGAGAATGGGGAGAAGATGGATATGGTGGAGACGAGGCAGTTGGAGTATTTGGAGAAGTTAGTAGAGGGTTTTTGCACGGAAAATTGGGATTTTTTGGCTTGAAGATGGAGACTTTAGGGTAGAAAATGGGTGAAAATGTAATTTTCATTGATTCTGTAGAGTTTTCGCCCTGAAATTTGACTGGAAATTGTTATTCTGAGGCTAGAATCGAGTTTTTCGGACCTAAAATGAGCGAAAATCTGATTTTTAGACAAAAATTGATACCAAAAATCCACGAATCGATTCATTTAGACTGAAAAAACTGGTTTTTTACCAATTTTTAAATGAATTAGCACTGCACGCTTCTTACAAGCGCGCTCTACCGAAACCGAAGAAAATAGTGTGCGAAATTGAGAGTCTCAAAGAAAAATATACATTTTTAAAGGACATTTCGGTGGAGCGCAGTTGCAAAATCTCTACAGAGCTGAAAAATTGCAAAAATCAGCTGAAAAACGCAACAAAGTTCACCCCTCTTACAACTGCGCCCCACCGCAAACGAGAGAGTATCCGTAAGAGACGCAGAGTTTTTTCGCGCCAACACAAAATTTCACATTTTCAGACCAATTTTCGCTAGTTTTCATAATAATTTACCAAAAAACTTTTGACAAACAGCGAAAATAGGTCAAAAACTGTGAAAATCTGTGTCGGCGCGAGAAAAAACTCTGCGTCTCTGTTGCCGATGCTCTCTCGTTTGCGATGGAGCGCTGTTGTAAGAAGGGTGGGCTGATAATAAACTTTTTCGCGAAAATTACGTCTTCTCGCTTCAAAATGAAAATTTCCGATCCGAAATTATACCAAAATGTAGATCTCAGCGAGTTTTATGTCTTTGCTGTAATACAGTATCACTAAGCTGGTCCGTATTATATCAAAGACATAGAACTCGCCGAGATCTACATTTTGGTGTATTTTTGGATCGGAAATGTTCATTTTGAAGTGAGTTATCAGCACGTCACGCTTCTTACAACTGCGCTCTACCGAAACCAAACAAATAGTGTGCGAAATCGAGAGACGCAGAGAAAAGGAGACAAGGAGAGTTCGGTAGAGCGCAATTGTAAGAACTGTTCTGAGCTAATCTGTATCAAATTTCGAAACCATAAAACCCCTTATTTCCAGTCCTGACATTATCACATCAGTCAAAAACTTGGCGGCCGTCTACCGAAAACAAGGGAAGTACGAAGCGGCGGACACCCTGGAGGACGCCACGATGCGAGGTGGACACCAGGATGACAGTAATACGACGTCGAATATCTCAATGGAAGTGTCACGTCGATCTTCTAATATTTCAGCACAGAATAATTTGAAATCCAAAATTTTGCATGTATTTGGTTTCAAATTTTGAGAATGTTTTGCTTATTTTCTATTTATTTTGATATAATTATGTAGTTTTTTCCTGTTTAGTTAACGCCCTGATATGTTTATAATTGTATAACCTAAAATAAGATTTGTTATTAGTTATCTAGGATCTAGATTCTAGGTACAGTAAGATTCCCAGGAGAAGGAGTTGCAATTTCGTGGTGGGACCTTTGTGTGTACACGAAATATCGAGTGCGTTGCGCTATGCCTCATTTATTTATTTTTACCACAATTTATTACGATTTATTGCGTTTTATTTGCAATTTTCTACTATTTTGAGTATACTTTTCAGGTAATTATCAACTATGGCGTACTCCCAAGGACCAGTCCTTCTCACTGGAAACAACCGTCAGGACATCACTAAGCTAATGGATATGGCAATAGCTAAGAATGTTGTCTATGGAAAACTCAAAGAGCTACCTCTCCGCAAGAACACGCTGAATCGACAGCTCTACCATGGTCTATGGAAGAGACTTCAGAAGATTCCGGATTCTGTGAAGCGTGGAGCCTCGGAGGATTCAGAATTCGCTCAGCCTATTGCTAAGCAGGCCAAGGGTTGTGAAGAGTTGGGATCTGAAACCCAATTCGACCTCTCTACATTTGAGAATCTTATGCCATTGATGGATCCAGCTGAGATCTCATCGCAGAATCTGAATCCAGAAGCAATAATGGCTTCTGATGAATCGCTGGAAGTTGGACAAGAGCTCCAACAATATGATGCTCCAGCCGCCATCAATCTGAATCCAACAGATTTGGACCCTATTGAAGATTTTGGAGCCTGGCTCGAGGAATTCGATGAAGCTCACGGGCTCAATGAGGTCGATGTCAATTTGGATAGAGTTTTGTTTGGAAATCGAGCTAACTTTGATGATAATTGGAATGATCTTCTAGACATTACTGCCTGATTTGAAGACTTTTGAATAATAAATGCTTATTTTTCAAAAGTTGAACACATACATGGGTTACCATACTTGCAAACCGGGCCGAAACGGGCCGACACGGGCCGGCGCGTAACTCGCTTCAAACTCAACATTATGAGCTGAAAAATATACCAAAATGTAGATCTCGGCGAGCTCTATGCCGGTGACCCACTACGGGCCGGATGGCTTTTCGTTAATGTGCCGCGGGCCGGGCTAGAATGGCTTTTTTGGCCATTTTCGCGTTTTTTGGCACTTTTTCCCGGCCCGCGGCACAATAACGAATAGCCATCCGGCCCGTAGTAGGTCACGGAGATAGAACCCGCTGAGATCTAAATTTTGGTATATTTTTCAGCTCATAATATTGCGTTTGAAGCCAGTTACGAGCCGGCCCGTTTCGGCCCGTTGACAAGTATGAAAAACACATTTTCTTCAAAAATTAATAAGATTTATTAGAACAAATTATTATTATTACAATATAGAATCATTAGTCTCTCAGGTTAAATCAAAATAACTAAAAATGGCTCTCAAATTGTTCCAAATCGTGCTGAAAATCGTCTTCCGCTTCTTCGCCACGGGCATGTCCTCCACGGATCGTCGCTTCCTATCCAACGGCAATTTCTCCAATCGATTCCACAAATCGTTATAGAAACTCCCATTGAGCACGAATCGATGGGAAACTTCTTGTTTCCGGAACACTGCTTGTTTAGCAACGGCTAAATCGAGTAGAGTGGAGAGATCGGTACGGGCATGGCCAGTCAGAGTGGTTGGGGTAGAGATAGGGAATGGAACGAGAGCGGAGGGGGGTGGTGGCATAGCTAGATGTTCAGTGTGAGGAAAGAATGGAAGAGTGAGACAAGGACAGATGGACTGGGTGAATGGACAGACCGTATAAATTATCGATTGATTCGACTGACCTACACTCAGGTATACAATGTGTAGCACTATACGGTTACCCACCAATCCACATAATAGAACATTCCAGAAATTTCGCTCATTTTCTAGTGAAAATCGTAAGAAATAATGGGATATTAGAGAATTAAAGTTAGGGATTTTCGAAAACTCGATTGGATAAGTTCGATGATATTCGGGTGATCTCACCACGAAAACTACAGTACCCCCCTCCCCCCCTCCCAGACATGATTCTACATTTATGGAGGGTACTGTAGTTTTCGTGGTGAGACCCGAATCCATGATTTTGCTTTTATGAAAGATGAAATTGAGCTGAATTCAAAAAACAAGCTTGATTTTCGAAAATTTTCGAAAATCTCTAACTTTGTTAATTTCCCAACATTTCCTTCGATTTTTAGCAGAAAACATGCGAAATTTCTGGAATTTCCCGTTGGTAGCATCTTTAAACCACTATATCTTCCCAGGGACCGCCCGTACAAAAAAGGGGTCAACTACAAAAATGAAGATCTAGATTTGATCTACAACATATCAAAAATTTAGAATTGTAGAATAAACCGGGATGATGTGACGGCATCTTGAAGTCTGAAAATTTTCAAAAAAAAAATTTTTTGAAATTTTTTTTCTTAGTTTGTCTTGGGAACACTTATATCTCAAAAGTGGGCGGAGCAATCAAAAAGTGGTCAACTACAAAAATGGAGAGCTAGTTTTGAACTACAAAATGCATATAATTTTGAGATAATTGGGGTAATTAGGGAAGCCGTGACGGGCTCTCAAACTTCACCGTCCACTCTTGTCATTGGAGCGCACTTGCTTCATGTCTGACTTTCTTATTTCCCTGAATCTTCAAGTTCAAATCGTTCAATCCTCGATTATTTTCATAAAATGCATATCTCCGAGACCCCCCGATATCTATCCATATCCAGTTTTCTTATCAGTGCCCCCCCCACTAGCTAGGATGAATCGAGAAAAATCGAGAATTTTCTTTTCTATTCTCGATCACCATCACCATCTCACTATTTCCCCTTGTTTTCCACGAAAAAAAAATGACAAAATTATCGATTTCTTCTCTAATTTTGCCTCTACTACTGGTTACAGTAACCCATTCCCTGACTAGACAGGACCTACTGGATCACTTGAAATACGCGCAAGGTGAGTGTCCTATCATGTCAAGTTTGTATTGGTTGTGTAGATCAAAAGTAGAGCTTCATTTTTGTAGTTGACCGTTTTTTGAAAGCTCCGCCCACTTTTGAGATAGGCGTCTTTAAAAAAAGAAAATTTTTCAAAAAAATTAAAAAAACATTTTTTTTTCAAGTTTCAAGACTCCGTCACATCATGTAATTTTTTCTACAATTCTGAATTCTTGATATGTTGTAGATCAAATCTAGGTCTGCATTTTTGTAGTTGACCACTTTATTGTACGGGCGGTCCTTCGGGAACCATCAGATGACACCTCTAGTGGTTTGGGGCGCTATATCTCCCTAGGGACCGCCCGTACAAAAAAGTGGTCAACTACAAAAATGTAGATCTAGATTTGATCTACAACATATCAAAAATTCAGAATTGTAGAATAAATTTGGATGACGTGACGGGATCTTAAAATCTGAAAATTTTCAAAAAAAATTTTTTTTGAAAAATTTGATATTTTTAAAAGCTCATATCTCAAAAATGGGCGGAGCAACCAAAAAATGGTCAACTACAAAAATAGACTTCTATTTTTGATCTACAAATTTTTTGAAAAATTAAAAATTTGGAATTCTAGAATAAAATGGGATGATGTGGCGGAATCTTAAAATCTGAAAATTTTCAGAGAAAAATTATTTTCGAAAAATTTTGATTTTTTCAAAAGCCAATATCTCAAAAGTGGGCGGAGCAATCGTAAAGTTGTCAACTACAAAAATAAAGCTCTAGATTTGATCTACTGTATATCAAAAATTCGGAATTCTAGAATAAAATGGGATGATGTTACTAACGGAATCTTAAAATTTTAAAATTGAAAAAAAAATTTTTTTCGAAAAGTTTGAATTTTCAAAGGCTCATATCTCAAAAGTGGGCGGAGCAATCAAGAAACGGGCAACTACAAAAATGTAGAGCTAGATTTGATCTACAACATATCAAAAATTCAGAATAGTAGAATGAAATCGGAGGGTGTGACGGAATCTTAAAATCAGAAAAAAAATTTCAAAAAAATTTTTTTTCCAGAAACCCGTAACACTTTCGACTCCCGTATTCGGCAGGGTGATTACATGAAACCGATAGGATATGTAGCTGGGAAGTGAGTCCTTAGCACGGCACGTTTTTTGCAACCGCGCTCTACCGAAACCAAAGAAAATAGGGTGCGAAATTGAGAGACGCAGAGAAAAAGAGACAAGGGCATTTCGGTGGAGCGCAGTTGTTAGAACTGTGCTGAGTTGGCAGGGACATTTCAAAACAGTTGCGAAACGTCCCATCCCATTTCAGACCAATCTGGCCGCGTGTCTTAGAAAGGGTCCGGTCGACCGGTGAGCTGTTTTTCGACGATGACAATATTGCATATGTGGTGAGTACCCTGGTGGTTTTGAAACGTCCCAAAAAGTTCCGAAATGTCCCAATCTCTTTTTCCAGGTCCATGACCGTAACCCGGCCGGAATGATCCGTAAAATGGATAAGGAGAAGAATTTCGAGACTGTTATGCAGTTTTTGGACAAGTATACATTATAAGTTTATTGAAATCCAATGTAATAAGGTTAATAATAAAATACCCGTTTAATTGATTGGTTTGGGGGGTTAATTGGGGTAATTATTGGTGAAGAAGATGGGTTTGAAGAACTCGAAAGTCATCACGATGAACATGACGGCACAGATGTAGAAGACGACGAATAGTCCGAGTTCACGGCCCTGGAATAACGGGGACGTTTTGAAACCGGGACACTTTGAAACCTTAAAACTAGAACACCTTGAATGGTCGGTTCCGATTTCCAAATTTCCCGATTTTGAATCATAGGGACATTTGGAAACCGAGACACTTAGGAACCCGGGACATTTTGAAACCGGTTTCAAAATGCCCCTGTTTTGAAACTTTGGAACATTTCGGAATCGGGACACTTTAGAACTGTCTTGGTTTCAAAACGGCTCGGTTCTTAAACGTACCAGTTTGGGACATTTGGAAACCATTCGTTTGGAAACCGGAGGACATAGAAAAACCGGATTTTTTTTTCTCCTGTTTGAAACTACCCGGACGTTTTGAAACCGCTCATCCTGGTTTCGAAATGTCCCGGTTTTGAAGTGTCCCTACGGTTTTAAAACGACTAGTTTTTCGAAAATGTGAGCCCATTTCAAAACTGGGACGTTTTGAAACCGGGGATTTTCGAATTTGCGAAATTCCACGGATTTAGAAATTTCAGTTTTCCCGGATTTTCAAAGTTAGGACGTTTCAGAACCGGGGACGTTTTGAAACCCCACGGTTTTGAAGAGTCCATTGGTTTCAAAACGTCCCGATCCCCCCAATTTCACTTACCTTCAAAGTATTGACTAGCTCCTCCTTGTTATACGGATCCTGATCAGTGCCAAGAGTGATTTCTGGAAATTAATTTGAAAAATTTGAAAAAAATTTTCAAATCTAATGATTTTTATTTTTATTTTTATGAATTATATATTTTTAGAAAGCTGAAATTATGAGGATTCCAAATCTGTTTTCAAATTTGATCTACCTTTCAAACTCGTTGAGATACAGCGGTTTGAAAGTCAGAGACTTTCAAACATTTTTCAATTTTCGGTTTTTTTTACAAACCCTTGTATTTCAGTGGGGTTTGCTCGTAGATCAAATTAAAAAATATATTCAGAATCCTTAAAATTTCAGCTTTTTGATAATGTAGATATCATTCCACAAATATGTGTTTCAGTATGCCAAAACTTGAGCCCAAGTAGTCATCCCACAACAAAACACCAACTGCGTTCAAACCCTTGTAACTCGGTTAGTTTTCAACTTTCCAAAATGTTTAAAACGGATTCAGAATCCTTAGAATTTCAGCTTTCTAGTCATAAAACTTTAATTTTGAAAATTTCAAATTTTCCCCAAATTTTGGGCCTACAACTCACGAGTAGGTCGACGCGCTGCATGGCCGCCACCTTGAACCATTTTTACAAGAAGAAAATGGAGAATTTTTTCGATTTTCTATGCCGTAGAGAGAATATGTCAAAAGTAATCATGTGATGACAAGAAGATGTATCTTCTTGATTTCTCTAATTCTCTCAATTCCCCGTGCTATTTCGTGTGGTGGAGGAGAGGAAAGAGCTTTCAGGATTAATGAGGAGCAGAGATGGGGGGACTGCTGGAAAAGGGGATTATCCCTCGTTTTGAATATATGTATATGAATACATATATTTCATGTCAGAAACATATGTATTCATGGACAATTTGAATGTTGAATTCAGACAGAGGGTTGAGGGATTAGCAAATAAAAAGTGGATTAAAAAGTTATTTTGTTGGTTTCAGGATGATTGGAAATCATGGAACTACCATGATTGCCCACCGTCTGGTTTCAAGACATTCTGGGGCCACTTTGTCGATTTTAACAATTGAAGATAACGATAATAAGCCATGTTTTTGTCCCAAAAAGGTCAAAAAAGCTGATTATGCGGACTAATTATTGATAACTTATTAGTAGTGCCGGAATTCCAAAAACTAATATTGCAGCATTTGTCGATAATACTGTCGACTGAGTTTCCGACAACTTGTCGACAAAGTTATCTATGATTTCGTCATCAATTCGAGTACGTTGAGAAAATCAGACTTGTTGCGGTATTCGGTCAACATCATAGTTGTACGGAACGCCATTTTCCGAAAAACTGGAATCCGGAATCCGGAATGATTCGATAAATTTGCAAGGCCAAGTCATTTTTTCGAGTGTTTTTAATGATATATAAAGTTTAAAACAACTTTTGATGTTCAAAACTAAAAAAGAAGTAATGCAGTTGTCTTTAAAACTCAAAAAAATTTTTTAAATTTCAACTTCAAGATTCCGGAAAAAAAAATTCAAAAAACCGGAATCCGGAACCCGGAACCGGAATGAAAAATTTCATTTTCCGGAATCCGGAACCCGGAACCGGAATGTCAAAAAAAACCCGGAATTCCGGAATCCGGATTCCGGACAACTATGGTCCACAGAATAACTTGGAATGCTTTAACTAACGGAAAGAGATACATTGCATGAACTGATAAAGCATTCCAGACAGGTATTGTAATCAAAGACATGCATAATGGAAATCGGAAATTTCAACATTTTTCCCCTAAAAATTTTTGATTTCCGTGAAATTTTTTTGAAAAAGAAACTTCGGTTCCAAAATTTCGAAAATTCCAAATATTTTCTGTGTTTAAAGAACCTCAACGTACAGTACCGTTCAAAAAGATTCGAACTTTGGCGTTTTGAAAATTGGCCGACTTTGAGAGGTTGTTACGGTATTACTGATTGTCGCATCAAGTAGATTTTTAATGAATTATACAAATCAAACGTAGGCCTTTATTTTTGTAGTTGACAACTTTTTTGTGCGGACACTCCCTAGAGAGTTATGGTCATTTTAAGACGACAGCTTGAAAATTGCACTGAAACTGATTGATTTGAGGGAGAAATGACTTTGTCGATCCGTAACTTGCTAGGGAGTGTCCGTACAAAAAAGTTGTCAACTACAAAAACCAAGCTCTGCCTTTGATCTGTATAATTCATTAAAAATCTACTTGATGCGACAATCAGTAATACCGTAACAACCTCTCAAAGTCGGCCAATTTCAACAGAAAACACCAAAGTTCGAATCTTTTTGAACGGTACTGTACGTTGATAAAATCAAACTTCTTAAGGTATTGGGTCAACCGCATAACTTCCTTTAAACGCAGAAAATATTCGCAATATTTAAAAAAATTTTGGAATCAAAGTTCTCTTTCGAAAAAATACCCCGAAATCAAAAATTTTCAAAGGGAAAAAAGTTCCGAAAAAAGTCGGGATTTCCGATTTCCATTCCGTACGTAACTGATCAACTAGTCATAAATCTCTTTTTTTTTGTCCGTCCGAATAGAAGGGCAGGCCGGGGGAATGATAAAAAAAAACGCAAAGAATAGCCAAAAAAGCCATTCCAGACCGGCCCAACGATTAGTGATCCGACCCGTAGTAGGTCAGAGACATAGATCTCGCCGAGATCTACAATTTGGTATATTTTTTAGCGCATGATATTGAGTTTGAAGCGAGTTACAGCCTTTTTATTCAGTAAACCTACTTCTTCCCATCATTCTCTCACCAGAACCGCTCATTTTTCAGGCAGGGTCAATGAAACTTCAAGTTTCTGAAAACTGTAACAAATAAGTAGTCTAAGAACCCCAAAACTTCAAAAAGAAAGAAAGAGAAAAAGTATAAATTTCCTTGTCGCGTGTCAAGAAGACATGAAGTATGTATGTAGTCAGTCGGACTTCCGGAAGGAAGGAAAAGAAAAAAAAACTCAAACATTTTTTTTTAAAGTAAATGTCAAATGGACTCAGTAGAAGGTGGGTAGAGGTATATTTATATATTTTATACATCGACCCACCTTCTTGTGAATTATGGATGACATGGGGAAATGGAAATAGGTGGCTCAGACCCTAAGGGGGAAAATTCCTTGAAATTGGGAGTACTTTGAGAGCCCGTCGACAGTCTCATCTATAATTTTTCACCCTCAAATCTATATTGACTGTGTAGATCAAGTCTCAATATCCATTTTTGTAGTTGACAACTTTTTTGTACGGGCGTTCCCTGGGGAGATACAGTATGCCGAACCACTTGACCTCTGGAGGTACCCCGAGCGGTGTCAGGTGGTTTAGAACTTCGGCGCGCTATAACTCCCTAGGGATCGCCCGTACAAAAAAGTGGTCAACTACAAAAAAGAAATCTAGACTTGAGCTACACAATGAGTATAAATTTGGGATAATTACAGTAATTAGGGAAGCAGTGACGGGCTCCCAAAGTTGGTCAATTTCCAAAATTTTCAAAATTTCTTTTTTTGAAAAGGCGCAAATTCTCACTGGTTAGGCTCTAAAAGTTGGGGTTCTTACAGCATTATTTCAGCATTTTTATAACAAAATGCTGTTTTTTATGCTGAAAACCCTGAATTTCAGTCTCAAAAAAAAAATGTCAAAACAAGGTTCTACCTGCCCAACCAGTACCCAACTTTGACATTCTATTTTGGTTTTAAAATATTTGAATATTTATTTTTTCTTTATATTTTCAAAAAGCTGAAGTCATAAGAATTCTGAATCTGTTTTCAAAATTTGGATGGGAACAAGTTGAGCCAAGTTACAAGGGTTTGAGTGTCAACGACTTGAAAGTCAACGACTAGTCAACGACATTCAAACCGCTGTATCTCACGTGGATTTCAATATTTTCAAAATTTGAAAACAGATTCAGAATCCTTGTAATTTCAGCTTTCCATTCATATAACATTTTTATACAAAATTTTTTGGTAAGTACCTAAAATTCAGGGTCAAAAGTCACTCTCAAGTTCTGTTCCTAAAAAAAGTGAGTCTTGGAAAAAAGAAAAAAAAAGAAATTGGGTAAGAACCCAAAAACACATATCTCTCGTCTTCATCCAGATGTTTTGACTCTCTTTTCTTCCGGAAAATAGAGGTAACTCAGAGTGAGAGAGTGTGTGAACATGAGAGACGCAGAGAAATTAGAAAACCGAGGAAGAGGGAGGAAGAAAATTGGAAAAGGGTCCCCTTTTCGTATAAGTCGTTCCAAAATAAAAAATGGAAATTGCGTTTTTTTTCTCGAAAATTTAAGGGAAATTGAGAAAGGAATGACATGGCAGCTGCTCGTTTTATTGGAACACATGACTAGAGAGGGCTGGCTAACTTTGACAGCCCGCCACTCACGTCCTATAGCATTTTGACACCCCGAAATTATATTGATTGTGTAGATCAAATCTAGATCTCCATTTTTGTAGTTGACAACTTTTTTGTACGGGCGGTCCCTGGGGAGATATGGTGCGTTGAAGATATATAGAGGTTAGGTGCCTTAATGGCCGGGGAGTCCTCGAACAAGCGATTTCATGTACTTACCAAAACTTTTTAATTACAAATGTTATATGTCTAGAAAGCTGAAATTACAAGGATGTTGGGTACTGGTTGATGCAAGGGAGGCAAGTGCAATTTTTTGTTTTGAAATATTTTTAAAAATTAATAGAAATTCTCGGTTTTTAGCTTGAAAGAACAGCATTTTGCTGTAAAAAGAGTTCAAAAAATGCTGTAAAACCATTTTTCATGACATAAAAAGTGAGAATTAGCGTCTTTTTCAAAATGAGAAGATTTAGAAAAAATTGGAAAATAACCCATTTTTGAGAGTCCGTCACTGTTTTCCTAATTACCCTAATCATGCCAAATTTACATTGGTTGTGTAGATCAAGTCTAGATCTTCAATTT
This sequence comes from Caenorhabditis latens, assembly GCA_002259235.3. Taxonomy (NCBI): domain Eukaryota; kingdom Metazoa; phylum Nematoda; class Chromadorea; order Rhabditida; family Rhabditidae; genus Caenorhabditis; species Caenorhabditis latens. Next base: position 2,237,336 of record CM056093.1, read on the forward strand.
TGTAGTTGACAACTTTTTTGTACGGGCGGTCCCTAGAGAGGTACGGTGTGTTGAAGGTGCTAACCTTTTGAGGCGTCTGAGAAAGGTACCCAACTTCGGAGTGCTGTATCTCCCTAGGGACCGCCCGTACAAAAAAGTTGTCAACTACAAAAATAGAGATCTACATTTGATCTACACAATAAATATAAATTTGGGATAGTTGGTTAGTAAGGGGAGCCGTGACGGGATCTCAAAACTCAATTTTCTAAAAAAAAATTTTGGATCAAACATTATTTTTTTCACTGTTCCTTTTTTCACTTTTAGAAAAAAAACTCACTTTTCTGCATAGCCATCATCATTCTCTCCTTCTCCTTATCGGCACCCATAGTAGTATCAAAAAATCAGAATGAGCAAAAAATGAAGAAAAAAAAGAAGATTGCTTAGACAGAGTGGTCAAATATTTACATTGTCATTCAACATTTTTTTCTCTTTTCATTTTCTTTTCATCTAGGTTGTTGAGTGATCATTAAGTGATCAAATACAAAGAAGCAAAAAAGAAAAAAAGAAATCCGCAGTCAGCAGGATTCGAACCTACGCGGGCAGAGCCCAATTGATTTCTAGTCAATCTCCTTAACCACTCGGACATGACTGCACGCCGAGGAGACGACGCGGCAGGCGTATATAAAAGCGGAGGGGGGAGAGCGCATAGGAAAGAAAAAAAGCGAGGAGGAGATACCAATATCCTATGTTGGAGGCGAATTTTGGGTACTAATTTGTAAAATTTTTATTATGAATGATATATTGTTGAAAAGCTGAGGTCATGAGGATTTCGAATCTGTTTTTAAACTTTTGAAAAATTGAAAACGGAATGAGTTACAAAGTTTGGAAGATTTCTGTTTTTCTTGGCAGATTGGACTCAATTTAGCCTTGATTATTGAACATTTTTCAAATTTATTTTTATATGACTGGAAAGCTGAAAAAACGAGGATTCCGAATCTGGCAACAATTTTCCAAAAAACTAAAAACTGAGAAAGTTACAAGGCGTTGAAAAAAAAGTACTCCAAATATGGTGCATCGATGCAAGAAATGGTGCATCGGCCCGAAAATTCACCATTTTTTCCGGAGTTTTTCATAAAAACCAATATTTTAATAAAAACTCACCATGTCCAGTGCCCAACGTCGTCTGCCTGCTCAGCTGCGCCTTTAAAACTGGTCTCTGCTCTGAGGAGTTCCCGCCGTTGCGGACCAACTCGATTTGATCTCCCATTTCTGGAAATATGGGATACGGTATTACGGTAGGAAGGACACGTAGAAATTAATGAAAAAGAGGAAAAACGAGGTTAGATAGTGCAAGTGCGCTCTATCGAAAAAAATTGCCCAAAATATCGATGATTTCAAAAATTTATGTTATGAGCCGCCCGTATTTTCCTATTTTTCCCGCCGACCAGTTGCTAGGTGATCGTGAGAAAGAAATATAAAAATGAGATTTTTTTCTTTTTCCACATAACATTTGTATATAAGGATACGAAAAACAGGTGGATAATAGAATAATAAATACAATTTTTTTTCGAAGAAAAAAATCCACACGGAAAAAAATAGAATGGAGAAGAAGGAGGTGTTGGGTGTGACTTTAATGGAAACAGGTGCAAAAATTTCATTATTTTTTTTTAATGTTTTATGAAATTAGATTTAGGATACAAAATTTATGATGTCAGCTGTATAAGAATTACGGTAGGTTCAGTGGATTGGTTTGATTTGGGGGACTACCCGGCTGGAGGAGGTATTGGGGTGTTTTCACCTAGAAAAATTGAAAATTCTCATAAGAAAATTATATGACTGGATAGCTGAAGTAATGAGGATTCTGAATCTAATTTCAAAATTTGAAAAAGTTGAAAACTGACGGAGATACAAAACTTTAAAGTTCAGGAATTTTCGTTACTTTTTTTTTGAAAAATTTTCAAACCCCTGTATCTCACGTAATTTTTGACATTTTTAAATTTCGAAAACATATTCAGAATCCTTATAATTTCAGCTTTTTATTATGTAAATATCATTTTGTGAAATTGTGTTTTAGTAGGCCAAAAGTTGAGCCCGAAAAGACGAAACAGAGATACAACGGTTTGAAAGTGGCAGGGGGAGTTCTGACGCCCATAAACCTAAATATCAAAAATCTTTTCGATTTTATATTACTATAAATAAAAAGATGAAATTCTGAGGATTCTGAATATGTTTTCAAATTTTTGTAAAGTTTCATACTGGCCGAGATACACCGGTTTTAAAGTATCTGCGGTTTGAAGCCAGATCAGTTCAGTTTATTAATTTTGAACGGGAATTTGAAATGGATAATAAAAACTTTTTAAAATTATATTTACATAATCAAAAAGCTGAAATTTCAAGGATTCTGAATCCGTTTAAAAAATTTCGAAAAGTTGAAATCTAATCGAGTTACAACATTTGGAAGGTTTTTAGTTTTCCAAGTAGGCTTGCCATTTTTGGACTAAATTTAGTCATGGGTAATAGGTATTCATCTGTTAAATATTTATATGAATAGAAAGCTGAGAAAATAAGGATTTCGAATCAGTTTTCAAATCCTGAAAAAATTAAAAACTGACAGAGTTACACGGCGTTGAAAAAATGTAACCAGAATATGGTGCATCGATGCAATAAACGGTGCATCGGGCCGAAAATTTGCGATTTTCTTCCGGATTTTTCATAAAAACTGAGTTTTGATAAAAACGAATCTGTTTCAGTTATTAAAAACGACTCAGAATCTCCACAATTTCAGCTTTTAGACTGGAAATCTTAAAATATGAGTAAAAATTGAAAATATTAAAATATGCATCACCAGCAGATCACGTCCACTTCAAAATCTTGCTGATATGAGTCAAATCATATTTTAGTCATGACTAACCACAATATAAAAAAAAAAGTACTAAGATTTTCTTATTAGCACGGCACGATTCTCACAACCGCGCTCTACCGAAACCGAAGAAAATAGTGTGCGAAATTGAGAGACGCAGAGAAAAAGAGACAAGGGGATTTCAGTAGAACGCAGTTGTAAAAACTTAGCAGAATTTTCAACTATTTATTTCATTTTTTGTTGAAAAAAAAAACGCAAGGAAGTTTGTTTCTTTTCAACTTCTGTTTTACTCCAGAAGAGAGAAAAAGAAAAAAGAAGAAAAATAGAGTAAGTGTAATAATTCTTTGTCGGTTGCACAAAGTTCGTTCTTCTTCTTTTTTGAAAAAAAAAGAAACGGATATCCGAAAACTTTTTTGCGGTTTTTTTGGAAAAAGGAAATTGAATTTTCAAAAGAGAAACATTCTGCTTGCAACCGCGCTCTACTGATAGCAACACCGTGTAGTCCTCGTGGACAAGTGAAATTGGTAGTTTTTGAAATTTTGTTATGTTTTGTAGTTTTTAGCGGTTGTACGCTTAAAATTTAAAAAAATTTAAGCGCCGCCTCCCAAAACAAGATAGCGCTATAACTCTTTAAGGACCGCCCGTACAAAAAAGTTGTCAACTACAAAAATGGATATCTAGATTTGATCTACAACTTCACAGATCATTGGAAAATTGTCGTGTTATCAATAGAGCGCATTTGCACTCGTAACGCAATCAGTCGTTTGGCAACCACTCAAATGGTCGATGCACCATTAATGGGCACCGAAATGGTGCATTGACTGGAAAATATGGAAATTATCAGTTAAATTCATGAAAACTTGGTCAAAAATCAGTTTTAAAAACATTTTACACCAAAAAACCAATGTATAACCAAAAAAAACGCGATTTTTTTGACCGATGCACCATTTTTCGGTTCAAAAATTTTTCTAAACCCCAAAACCTCAGAAACCAAAAAAGGGGTCACAAATCGAGTATACATAACTTATATATAGAAATCGAATTGACGCCTAACCCTGCTTTCTGGTGACTAACTTTCTAACTTTTTCGTGTGGAGCAGATGGAAAAAAGAGAGAGAAAAAAAGAAGAGAAAGAATTGTCAGTAGTAGTTCACTGCCTATTTTCCATCTGTTTGTTTGTCTCGAGTGAGTCTTCTGGAATGGAATATTTTCAATTCAACAAAAAAAAGAATGGAATGAGATGTGAGAGAAGCATGAAAACACAAAAAGCAAAAACATTCTGAAACCACTGGACTTTGACATCCCGTCACAACTTCCCAAATTACTCCAATTATGTCAAATTTATATTCATTGTGTAGATCAAGTCCAGATCTCCATTTTTGTAGTTGACAACTTTTTTGTACGGGCGGTCCCTGGGGAGATACAAGGCTTACAAATTTGGCTAGCCTGCCTGCAAGGTTGAAGGGTTAGCAACTTCAGAGTACTGTATCTCCCTAAGGACCGCCCGTAGAAAAAAGTGGTCAACTACAAAAATGGAGATCTAAATAAGATCTACACAATGAATATAAATTTGGGATAATTACGGTTATTAATGAAACAGTGACGGGATCTCAAAGTTAGTCATTTATCGAAATTTTCGAAATTTCTCATTTTTAAAAAAGGCGCAAGTTCTCAATGGTTATGTCTAAAAAGTTGGTTTTTAAGCATTTTTACAGCATTGTTACAATAAAATTTCTTGAAAAAACCGGGATTTGTAAAATGTTACCTAACATAGTTGGAAAAGTACAAAAATTGAAAAATAACAACAAAATGTTTTTTTCAAAATTTAGGAATTTTAGGGTTTTGTCATGTTAACTTTAACAGTATTTTAGTGATTTTATGTTTGTTATGTAGATCAAATCTGGATCTTCATTTTTGTAGTTGACCACTTTTTTGTACGAGCGGTCCTTAGTGAGTTATAGCATTCTGAAATTTGATGGCAGGCGTAGAAAGGTTAGCGTCTTTAAAACAACCATATCTCCCGAGGGACCGCCCGTACAAAAAAGTGGTTAACTACAAAAATAGAGATCTAGATTTGATCTACAAAATGCATATTATATTGGAAGGATCAAAACAAAATGCTATTAAGTTATGAGCAGTCAAAGTGAGCGGATTTTCAGTGAAAAAAACTTTTTTTCCAAAATAAAAACACGGAAGTATGTAACTTCTTTCACAATAAACAAGGAACAGTGAGCAAAAAAATTGTTCATTTCTTAGCTTTTTTAGCTCCACCACTTCAGAATCTCCAACAAAAAAAAGCGAATAAAAAAAAGAAAGACTTTTTTTATTTTCTAGGTGACATTCCCTTTTCCCTCTCCTCCTCCCACCAACTAATACCCACTTTTTGCGTCGAATGTCCTTTCCCCTAGGGGGGGGACAGCACCACTTCTTCTTTTTTCTTTTTTTATGGAATTGAATGGGAAAAAGGATTAAGAAGAAGAAGACAAGAAGGAATGTTGGAAATATGCTTCCGGGGTGAAATGCGCTCGGAAAAGTGCGATTTTTACCCCAAAAAACCCAAAAAAAACTTCAAAACCACCATGGCCGAACTTCCGCGGCCTAGAAACCTCCATGTCGAAAACCAAGGTCACCGAGAGGAAGGTGCGCCAGATGCGACTTCCCCCACTTTCCTATACGCCCTCGCCGACCTAGTTCTCCGCGCTCCGTTGTGGTCTAGTGGTTAGGATTTATGGCTCTCACCCATAAGGCCGGGGTTCGATTCCCCGCAACGGAAGATTCTCTTTTTTTCTTTTTTGTTTTAGTTGAAAATGGGTTATTTGGATTTTTGAGGTCATTCTCCCGCTCTTGCTTCGCTTCTCTGACGTCAACCATGAATTAGTGAGTAAATGAATGAAGAGTCAAAAGAGCAAGAAAAAGAAGAAAATGTGTTTTTTATTTATTTCTGCAGACGCAAGATGTTGTGTCTGACAAAAAAAAGGACGAGAGGGAAATTAAAAGTTCAAAGGGAGCACATGGGACGTTTTGAAGCGAGGGGACACTTCGAAACCGGGACATAAAGAAACAGGGACATTCTGAAACCCGAGAGTTAGCAAAAATGGTCACTAGCTCCAGGAAAACAGCTATTTTCAGGTTGTCAATGGAGCGCATTTGCACCAAAATCTATATGATTAGAAAGCTGAAGATGTGAGGATTCTGAATATATGTTTGATATTTTTCTGGGATAAAAACTGAGTGAGTAATGACGGTTTGAAATTTGAGTCTGAATTTCTGAAAATAATTCTGATTGAAAAACTAAAATCCCTTTAACTCGGTCAGATTTCATCCTAGAAAAAATGTAAGACCAGTTTCAGAATTCTCACGTCTTCAGCATTTTTGTTATACCAAAAAATTTCAGTCGGCACACTCTACTCGAAAATTGACCAGTCGAAAAGATACCAGACGATTCAGGGATTAGGTTCGGCTAGGCTACTCACACCTTCTTTCGAAGAGCCAACCATCAAGTGGAGTGTTCCACCTGAAATTTTTCGGGTATGTTGAAAAAGCTGAAGACGTGAGGATTCTGAAACTGGTCTCAGATTTTTTCTAGGACCAAATTTGACCGAGTTACAGAGGTTCTCCAAATTCGTCCCCTCAATTATTTTTATTCCCTGAAGATCTGGAAATCTCAAACCAAAATCACGAGTTCAAAAGTCTCAAGTTATTTTCAGCATCTTATTCGAATACTATCATCTCATAAATCACTTTATATCTTGATTAAAAATGTATTGTTGAAGAAAGAAGGGGATTAGAGAGAGGAGCCAGTGTGCACACATATAGATCTTCTTTTTTCTGATTTACTCTCTATTCAGACACATGATTGATGTCATTCTTTTGCAGTGGTTGGTTGTGACTAATAAAATATACTCATAAATACATGTAGATTTAAAAAAAACCTCGTAGTTTGTGATTGTGACGGTGGTATTACTGTAGGAGGAGGTCTTGAAGGTTAGGCTTAAAGTTTTTAGGCTTAAGGTTTTAGGCTTCCAGTTTTAGGGTTAAAGTTTTAGGCTTAGGGTTTTAGGCTTAGAATCTTAGGCTCCAAGTCTTAAGCCTTAAATCTTAGGCTTGAGGTTTTAGGCTTAAGGTTTTAGGCTTAACATTTTAGGCTTAGGGTCTTAGGCTTAAGCTCTTACACTCTTACTCTCTCTCTCTCTTACGCGTGTAATTTTACAAGGCGATTTTCAGAAATTTTCGGACCCAATTTTCTAGCCAACGAGCCGTATTGCGCAGCTTTTGAGAACGGCATGTGATAGAGCAGGGTCGAAAGTATATATGTGCAAAGTTTCAGCCAATTCTCAACCCTTATATGAAAAAGGTTCCCTTGTTAGCCGACCCCAGTGTTGGTTGATTCTGAGTGCTCAACGCCCAGAATGAGATTCCAGACTTTGCGTACTCCTCTAGGAATCTGGAATGGATCGATTTTATCAATTTTTGTTGCAAAAGATAGAAAAAGTCTCGGGCTACATTTTTGTAGTTGACCATTTTTTGATAGGACCCCGATTTCTCGAGATACGGGCGGTCAACCTAAAAAATTTGAACTCCCCCGGTATCGACAAGTCTCGTGGATCATCCCGGATCTAGAATTCTCTCAATTTTTTCCAATTATTTTTTCACTTTCTTTCCGTTCGTACATATTACACATTTTCATTGTTTTCCATATAAGACACTCGATATGAATTCTTAATTTCAATTTCTTATTAACTTTTCCTTGTTTTTCCTATCCGTCATGAACATTTCCTTAGAATTTCCGCCTTTCTGCCCTCATGAAATTCTGAAATTCTGATATTCCAGATATATCTTTCGAGGAATTTCAGACAAGTAGTACTCTATTCTCTCTTTCTCATACACTTTCCACGTCATATTCCGGGGACGGTTTCTGGTGCTGTTTTGGGAGGGGAAGGGTATAAAATGGGAGTCTCGACTCCACGAGACATCTGAAACTGCTGACTAACATTTTCCGTCTAATTTGTGAGAGCATGAATATGCGGCTGGTTGGTTTTATGGCTTCATTTATGGTGTCTCATATACGAACAATATAAATTGTGTGTTTTATAAGTTATATGTTGACATCACTTTGGATGTTCTATCTAGGCTTCAAAAATATAATACCTTTTTCCAATTTCCGTTGAAAAATGACGGCTCGTAACCCCCTTCAAGCTCAATATTATGAGCTGAGAAATATACCAAAATGTAGACCTCGGCGAGGTCTATGTCACTGACCTACTCCGGCTCGGATGGCTGATCGTTAATGTACCGCGGGCCGGGATAAAGTGCCGAAACCCCAAAACCCCAAAACCCAAAAAACCCCTCCTAACCCTGCCCCCCGGTATATTAAAGGTGCATAATATCAAAAATGACAGAATCGTCGTTAAGACTTTATTTATCTGTCAAATTTGAATTGAAAAAAAACGTTTTACAAACCCGAAAAATGGACCAACTTTCACGTCATGGGCCATCCCTCTTTAAAGCTTTATTTTTTACGAAAATTTTATTAAATTAGGTCATATCGATAGAGAAAAACGATAGCTTTCGAATGGTATAAAAATCTTCAAGATCCGACAAAAACGGAGAAAGTTATAAAGGAAACCGTTTAGGTAGTAAAGTTGGACCATCCCTCAAAGTATGGTCCATCTCTCATCACAGCTTCATTTTTAATGAAATTTTTTTCAAACCAGGTCATATCGAAAGAGAAAACTGCGGGCTTTGTAATGGTAAAAAAATCTTGGTGATCGGACCAATGGTCCAAACCATTTTGGTCCAAAACTCCCTTTTCTTTTTTTCTTTATGGAATAATGTACTAATGTCTGTGAGCTTATTTTCAAATCAAAATATATATTAAATTCCGTGTGAAACCCCTTGAGCACAAGCGCCAGAAAGTTTGGTCAGAGAGAAAGTTCTAGAAATTTCACAGTTATGGCGTTCTTTTCTATAATTTTTAGTGTATTTCTATCAAAATTTGCCGTATTTTATAAAAAAAATACCGTCAAAATCGAAAAATTCAACTCGGTCGAAGTCGAATTTCTAGGCCACTGCGCCAATTTTTTCGGCCATTTTACTAACCAAACTAACACAGAATTCACGAATTCTATTAAAAGTATGAATATCAACTCGCATACATTATAATGTGAAAACACCATATCCAAACACTATACACCTGTAATGTACAGTACCGGACAAAAAGCTATCAACTTTTGCCTTTTTCAGTTGAAGATGCCCAACTTTGAGAGTGCGTCATTGTAAAACTAACTGTCCCACAGAATAACTTTTTACAGGATCACACAGAAAAAGAGTAGATCTCCATTTTTGTAGTTGACAACTTTTTTGTACGGGCGATTCCTAGCAAGTTACATATCGACAAAGTCACTTCACCGTCAAATCGACCAAGTTCAGTGCACTTTTTGAACTGTCGTCTTAAAATGACCATAACTCTCTAGGGAGTGTCCGTACAAAAAAGTTGTCAACTACAAAAATGAAGTTCTATTCTTGGTATGTTTGATCCTATAAACAGTTATTTTGTGGGGCTGTTAGTTTTACCATGACACACTCTCAAAGTTGGGCATTTTCAACTGAAAAAGGCAAAAGTTGATGGATTGTTGTCCGTTACTGTACCTCAGCCAGAATGGCCTTTTGTTGCCTTTTGCCGTATTGTCTCGGCCCTTAACGAGCCATCCGATCCGTAGTACGTCACAGACGTAGAACTCGTCGAGATCTACATTTTGGTATATTTTTCAGCTCAAAATATTCATTTTGACGCGAGATACGAGCCGTCCCAGTTTGCAAGTATGATGAATACTGCCTGATTCTATAGTTAATCAATTTTTTTGCAAAAAATTCTGTCTGACAGAATTAAAGATGACACACCTCCTCCCAAACCCCATTTTCCTGTGTTAGATATGTGTTGTTTTTGTTTTTTTTTCTCATTTGCAAAAAAAGGAACAAAATTCCTAATCGAAAATGCATGAAACATAAAATTTCAGCACAGTCTCCTCCTCTTCCAGCCCCTTTCAGCTTCCTTGTCCCACCGGAAAAACGTCAAAAACTGGTGCCTCGTGATAACAGACTCCGCCCCCTTCTAGCTTAATCCCCGCTTCTCGAACTCTAATTTCCGTTTTGTTGGTAGATCATACGTGAGCACGCGCGCCGAGCGGCTCACAAATTTTTGATGACGGTCTCCTATTGTGAGAGCGACGACACCTTTTTAGTCTTTTTAAAAACTTTCATAAATTATGTAAAAACTAGCAGTTTTGGTCGTTATAGTTGACTCCGCCCCCTTTTTGGCAATTCTGACGCATGGATTCTTTTTAGGGGTCGGTGTCACCACAGTTCGCCAGGCATAGTATTGTGTACTCCTGCAAAAAGTGGGCGGAGCCTATTTGTGTCTAAGATCTAAGATGTTTGGTTGATGCACCTTAGGATTTTGCACTTTTTTGAATGGGTCTAATTTTTTTTGCATATACTTTTTCAATTTAACGCCTATTCAAATTTCATTTTTTCATGTGATATAGCACTTGGAGCATTTGTAGCATCCCGTTTTTCAGATTGTATCAAAGTTTCAGATTTGAGTTTTTAGTATGGTATAGAACACGAATAGATCTCCATTTTTGTAGTTGACCACTTTTTTGTACGGGCGGTCCCTGGAGAGATATAGCGATCCGAACCACCCGACCTCAGGAGGTACCAAGGATCAACGGGTTGCCAGCTTTGTAGCGCTGTATCTCCCAAGGGGCCGCCCGCACAAAAAAGTTGTCAACTACGAAAATGGAGATCTAGAATTGATCTACACACTGAATATAAATTTGGAATAATTGCGGTAATAAAGGAAGCAGTGACGGGCTCTCAAATGTTAGTCATTTTCAAAAAATAATTATTTTTAAAAATGCGCTAATTGTAACTGGTTAGGTTCTAAAAGTTTGGGTTTTTACAGCATTTTAACATCTTTTTACATTTCTTAACAATTGAATTCATATGGACTCAAAATCTGTTCCCAAAATTTTGATAAGTAAAAGTTGAGCCGAGTCACAAAGGTTTGAAAGCCAGCAACCCTGGTTCGGAGCGCTATATCCCTCTGGGGACCGTCACTGTTTTCTTAATCACCGTAATTATCCCGAATTTACATTGATTGTGTAGATCAAATCTAGATCTCTATTTTTGTAGTTGACAACTTTTTTGTACGGGCGGTCCCGGAGGAGATATAGCCTTTCGAACCACAAGAGGGGTGTGCGAGAGGTCGAGCAACTTCGGAGTACTGTATCTCCCGAGGCGCCGCCCGTACAAAAAAGTTGTCAACTACAAAAATGAAGGTCTAGACTTGATCTATAACATACCAAAAATTTGAGACCAGGGGACACCGTTTTATTTTTATTTTTTGACACCGTATTCAGCCTTAGTGCTCTGCCCCACTTTGCCCTTTCCAGTCATCGGATCTAATCAAAAATTCTGGTACAGCTATTTTTCTTCTTTTTCTTTTTCTCATTCTTATTATTATTCGTATCAAATGACACCTTGTTATTATTCCGTACTTTTTCTCACCCCTTTCTCCTAAAAAATGTTCCCACATGTCCCATGATTCAAAATTTTTTAATTATTTTTCCTTTCCCACCAGTACTAGTCATGACTTGACTACCAAATGATGTCAGTCCTTTTCCAGCCAAATTTTTTAGTTTTTCTCAGGAAAAAAGAAAAGAGACATGTATACTACTAATCTGACATACTGAAAAGCACAAAACGGCCGTAAATCATGTCACTTTTTACTACTTTTTTGAAAAAGTTTTTTTTCTTGTGCTTTAGTTTTGTGTGGAAAGGGACTCGTCACTTTTTTGGTTTTTTGGCGCGAAAATTTGGTATAAATAGTAGAGCAATCCAATGAAAAAACCGAAATGATGTGAAATTTTTCTGTGTGTCCGGATGTCCGAACGTCCCAGTAGCTAATTTTCTAGGCTCCGCCCACAGAGCAGGAGTCAGGACACATTTTTCAATTCTCTGTCGTCAAAACTGAGTTCAGATTCCAGTTCTGGAGGCGGAACCAGAAATTGCAGTGAAATTTTTCAAAACCTTATTCTAGGTTACTTTACATCCTTCATTTCTCCAAACCCCTTGAAGCCCCGCCCCTTTGTCCTATATCGCCTCAAATTTATGTTCTTTGTGTAGCCCAAACCTAGATCTCCATTTTTGTAGTTGACCACTTTTTTGTACGGGCAGTCCCTAGGGAGATACAGGGCTCCGAAGTTGCTCGACCTCTCGCAGACACCTATGGTGGTTTGGAGCGCTATATCTCCCTAGGGACCGCCCATACAAAAAAGTTGTCAACTACCAAAATGTAGAGCTAGTCTTGATCTACACGCTCATATAAAAATGTATAACTGTAGAACATTCCAGGTAACAATGCGTTTCTCCCAATTCTTGGCGCTCTTCTTCATGTTGACCGTGTTCTCCTTCTCCATCACCACGGCTCAACCCTACCAAGGCTACCGTACCTACCGTAGTCCCCTCCGTGACGGAACATTCGATCACGCCTCAATGTTCAGGTAGTCTATGGAGCAAAAGAACGCGCTTCAGAATTTCTTATTCAATTTCAGATTCACCTCAGACGGCTCAGCCGCCAGTGGTCAGAAGCTTCCAAGGTTTGGACAAGGTTTCAGGTAGTTAGTACCGACACTTTCCTATATATACCCGTTTCTATAGCTTTTTTGGTTTTGGGGGTGTCTTAAATCTTTTCAAAACTCAAAATAATTCTGAACAATTGCAGAGACTACCCGTACGCCCAGGTCCAATACGGCGCCTCGTCGCCGATGTATGTTTTTGACGGTCGTCTGTACAATCTGGCGTCAGCACGCTCTTAGACAAGCCGCCTCCGAATCGAAATGATATTCTAATTATCGATTTTCTTTTTTTTCCCCTAAACAGACCCAAAAGTTGATAAACGAACAAACAAACCTGCGAGATAATAAATTCTTTTGTTGTTATCCAATTTTTTTCGTGTGGTTTTTCAGGTTTTTCAGCTCAACCGTCCTTATCTCGTGAAAAAAAGATTCTGCCAAAAAATGGTCAACTACAAAAATGTAGCCAAAGACTTTTTCTACATTTTACAAAAAAATCTAATAAAATCGGTCATATCCAGATTCTAGGAGAAATACGCAAAGTCTGGAATCTTGTTCTGTGTGTGGAGCACGCAGAACTGACATTGACCGCCCGTATCTCGTGAAATTGTAGTTCTATCAAAAAATGGCCAACTACAAAGTTGTAGCCCGTAACTTTTTCTATGCTTTGCATAAAAAATTTATCGAAATCGGTCATTTCCAGATTCTAGATGGAGTACGCAAAGTCTGGAATCTCAAAAAGAGACCCTAGACCCTAGAAAACCCGGCTCCGGGACGTTTCGACACCAGACATTTCGACACCGCGACAACTCGACACTGCGACATCTCGACACCGGACATTTCGACACCGGACATCTCGACACCAGACATTTCGACACCATTGAAAAATGAGTAAAATTTGTCTCAAAAAGGAGGTGGTTTTAGGGTTTGAAGGGTCTGGGGTTCGGCACCGGGTGCTGGGAAAAGTGTTTTACTTTTATTTTTCAATTTTTGGTACCAATCTGACCACCAGGGTTCGAACCCCACGGGTGTCAATTTATTTTTGTTTTTTACTTTTGACATTTTGGTACTAATCTGACGTCCGGGGTTCGACTCTTGATGCCGGCAAGTATTTTTTGACTTTGTTTTCTGACATTTTTCTTCATTTAAGCTAGATAGAAGTATTATTGCGAAAAAGGTAGGAATAACTGTTGGTCAAACAATTTTTACATGTTCTTGAAAAACCATTCCCTATTTCGTATGTTTGAGAAAAGTTTCTCCGTATTCCGGGAGTGATTTTCTGGAACATTCGAGTTATCATCATATGCGTTGATCCACTTAAAAGTTGTTTGGCCAACAATTATTCTTATTTTCCTCGCAATAATACTTCTATTTTGCTTAAATTAAGAAAAATGTCAGAAAACAAAGTCAAAAAAGACTTGCCAGCATCAAGAGTCGAACCCCGGACGTCAGATTAGTACCAAAATGTCAAAAGTAAAAAACAAAAATAAATTGACACCCGTGGGGGTCGAACCCTGGTGGTCAGATTGGTACCAAAAAGCGAAAAATAAAAGTAAAACACTTTTCCCAGCACCCGGTGCCGAACCCCAGACCCTTCAAACCCTAAAACCACCTCCTTTTTGAGACAAATTTTACTCATTTTTCAATGGTGTCGAAATGTCTGGTGTCGAGATGTCCGGTGTCGAAATGTCCGGTGTCGAGATGTCGCAGTGTCGAGTTGTCGCGGTGTCGAAATGTCTGGTGTCGAAACGTCCCGGAGCCGACAACCCAAAATTTGATATAAAAATTTATTTTCAATTTTCTCAAAATCAAAAATTCGATGTCTGAATGTACAAAGTGGTAATACTTCTGTGCGGAAGCTTGAATTGATAGTGATTTCTGTTGTCCGCAGCGTCCTGCACAACTACAGTATGCTCCGTAGCAACCAGCTGCAAATTTTTGAATCAGTTTTGATCTACATCATAAAATAAGCTTACCGATCCCTTATTAACCATCACAATGACTTTAGATCCATCTGGATTCAAAAACGCCGCCGATTCCACTTCCAACTCGATCACATTCAACGAATGGTCGATTCTCACGGCGCCCGGTTTAATGAAGTGGCTGCAAGTGCGCTCTAATACTAAATTGTCAATGGAGCGAGGTTGCTTACCTAAAATGCCCAATCGCGTAGAACATTGGTTGCTTGTAGAACTGTGCCAACGCGGGAAACGCAATAATTGGTGCATCGGCGAAGTCAGACACCCAAGACGGTCCACCCTGGGCGTCTAGGATAAGATTCCGTTCAGTCCAACCGACAACCCAGTTGTTTAGGTCCTAAATGTACAATTTTTTTTTTGAAAAAAAAAACTTTTTTTCCAAAAAAATCGATAATTTTCAACCTACATCCAAAATATCCGAAACAGTGTCCTCCGCACGATCCCAGCTACCGTAATCCACTGAAACATCCTTGGCTCCGCCTCCTTCGCTAGCCTAAACTTTTTTTGATCTACTTGAACATATTTCGGAAAAAAAACTTGCCTCGGTGCCCAAAATTAAAAAGTTGGGATGATTTTTGTGGGTCTCGTCAAGATGTTTGTCGGATTCTGAGTCTTGATACGAATGGACACCGATTCCGGCGATGAACGGGGCGGCGTCACGGTCGTTTAGCACCTGAAATAGGGGTCTAGGGTCTAGGGTCTAGGGTCTAGGGTCTAGGGTCTAGGGGTCTAGGGTCTGGGGTCTCGCCCAGGGATGTGCGGAACGGAAATCGGAAATTCCGAAATTTCCGGAATTTCCGACTTTTTCCGGAGCTTTTTTCAGTCGGAAATTTTCCGAAATGTTTTTTCGGAAATTTCGGAAATTTCCGATTTCCGGATATAATTTCGGAAAAAGAAAGCGTTTCCGAAATTTCCGAAAACATATTTCGGAAATTTCGGAAACAAAACAGTACTGTAGTTTGCTGAAAAAATTACATTGGTCTCGCGAACAATTCGCGAAACATTCGAATTTTCGAATTTTATTTATTTTTAATGTTCATATTTCCCAATAGAGTAACGCTTCCGCTGATCTTTCATGCGTTTTTATTGCATTAATTGAAAATTATTGCTTTCAGCATCAAAATTTATCATACTTGTCAAATGACGGGCCGGCTAAACAATGATTTCCGGAATTTCCGGAATTTCCGAAATTTCCGAAAAAAATTTCGGAAAATTTCCGAGTTCCGAAATTTCCGAAATTTTTATTTCCGCACATCCCTGGTCTCGCCCCTCCCAACTCACCGTGTCCGCCCATTTCGGCAAATTCCCTCGATTATCGTCCATAATAAGCAATTTCACATCTTTTCCCACGTTCGACCCCTTCAACGCCGGTCCCAAATCACTCTTGATGAAGTCTCGTTGAGTCTCGGCGGTGAACAGTGTCGACTGAATCTTATTCTTCTTATCCGACCCCAGTGTTGGCTGATTCTGAGTGCTCAACGCCCAGAATGAGACGCCGGACTTTGCGTACGCCTCGAGGAATCTGGAATGGACCGATTTTAATAATTTTTTTTGGAAAATAAAGAAAAAGTCTCTGGCTACATTTTTGTAGTTGGCCATTTTTTGCTAGGACCTCAATTTCACGACCTACTTTACAAAATACGTGGCGTATGCCTTATGGTAGTTATCCCCCGCTTTCCCGCTCAATGCACCCGGTCCCGACATGACTTTTGTAGTTTTCATCCAGCCTGAAAATAAATTATCTTAAAATACGCCACGCCCCTTTAGAGCCTTACCTGGTGCGCTCCACGGCGCTCCGAACAATTTCAAATTTTGATTGTATTTCTTGGCGGCTTGGATGTATGGAATCTGTAGATCAAGATTTTTGAAATTTTTTGATCTACCGGTTACTGTACCTTCCACTGATAGTCTTCTTTTGTCAAATTAAAGTTTACCATCATGTAGTCATCGCTGACATCGTTATAGCTATAAACGCGGCCGGAAAAGTCGGTACTCGCTATGGGAACCCGTCCGAATTGAAGGTTCAGGCCTGAAAGTCTCGTTTTGGTCTCGGGAAGTCTCGGTCTCGGTCTCGAGACTCCTCACCTGACTCCGAGAAGTACTGTCGGATTACTGTATCCGCTAATTTGTCGGGAAGACTTCTTAAATTCGCGCCTGAGGCGTCAGAAAACGTCGAACCGAATCCTTGAATCGTCTGGTACTTTTTCGAGGAGTCGATGGTCAGGTGGAGTGTGCCGACTGAAATTTTTTGGGTGTCATCAGAAAGCTGAAGACGAGAGGATTCTGAATCTGGTCTCAGATTTTTTCTACGGCCAAATCTGACCGAATTACAGAGTTTTTAGTTCAAAAATTGCCAAATTTCAGACTTTTTAGGTCATTACTCAGCCAGTTTTTATCCCAGAAAAAATTTCAAACATAGATTCTGAATCCTCACATTATCAGCTTTCCAGTCATATAGATTCTGCTGCAAGTGCGCTCTACTGCCAACCCAAAAAAGCACTCACAAGGTTCCGCATCCGTTGCGTAGATCACATCACGATGCATTCGCGCTCCAGCGTGGGAGGACGTGTAAACCGCCGCCTGACCCATAGTGATGTCCAGAGCGGGGATCTGTGCGCCATTGATAATTTTTTCAAAAAAATTTGATCTACCAACCTCATCACAGTAATCCAAACTGCAAACGCATACTGTACCATCCTTGAATGATTTCGATGTACAATCATCGGCATTTGCTGCAACAACAAACGCGCTCTATTGGACAATTTTTTTTGACCTACCTAAACTAATTATAATGAATAAAATAAATGAGAAAATAGCAGGAAACCGTGACTTCATGACGAGGGAGAGACTGAAATTTGGAAATTTTTGGCAAATTTCCGTCACTTTTTTTTCTTATCAGCGGAAAATTTTTATTTCTTATCAGGGGGAGAGGGGGAACCCGGTTCATAGAACACGTGTGATGAGAATCACAGATCATAGAATGTAGTTTGCGAAGAGTCTGCACAGATGTGTTAAAATTTTGTAAATTCAGACATTGATTTCTAAAACAAAAAAAACACATTTTTTATAATAAATTTTAATATTTTTTGGCTCAGATTTTTCTGAATTTTTAAAATTTTACTTTCCTTCCTTTTTTTTCAAAAAATTTCACTCCAGAAGCCGTTAATTCGGCGTCAACGTCTTCATCAGGGTTGGGAAATTCCGGGCCGGGCCGGGCCGGGCCGGGCCGACCGAAAAATTTTCCTCGGCCCGGTCAGCCCGTCAGCCCGGCCCGGCCCGGCCCGGCCCGGTCGGCCCGGTCGGCCCGGCTACTGTAGAAATTTGAAATTTTTATAAAAAAATTTTGAAATTTTTTGAAAAAATTTTGAATTTTTTTGCAGAAAAGTCGAATTTTCGACTATGTTTTGGAATATCGATAAAAACTGAAGTGTATGAGAATTTTAGAGCATTTTGGTCATTTTTTAATGAAATTTTCGAAAAAATATGTGAAAAAATTATGCACGATTTTTGAATCCGGGCCGACCGGGCCGGGCCCGGGCCGGACATTTCCTCGGCCCGGCCCGGCCCGGCCCGGGCGGGCCGGGCCGGGCCGGGTCGGGCCGGGCCGGGCTGACGGGCCGGGCCGGGCCGGCCCGGGATTTCCCAACCCTGGTCTTCATTACCGGCTGATGATGCAAACGCGCTCCACGGCTACGCACGAGAGAGTGAGAGACGCAGAGAGTCGCGTATTAATTAAATTTTTCATTTTTCCGAGTTAAAAATTGGTTTTTTCGCAAGGAAATCAGTGATAATTATGTTTTTCGAGTGTAAAATTCAAATTTACAATAAAATTTCCATTGTTTTCACAAAAAAATCAAAAAAAAAATGATTTTTTTTTCCATTTTTTGGCAAAAAATGAATTTTCGGTACGAAAAAATAAATAAAAACATGTTAAAACCAATGTTTTATTCCATTTTCTCGCAAAAAATCTAATGTTTTAAGCCTAAAAACTTCTAAAAAACCAAAAAAGTCGCAAACAAAAAATTTTCAAAAATTTTTTTTTGTGCAAAAAAAATAAATTTTCGGCATGAAACATTAGAAATCAGGATAAACTAAAGTTTTATTCATATTTTTCGCAAAAAATCCAATGTTTTAAGCCTAAAAACTTCTGAAAGAACCAAAAAATCGCTTAAAATTTTTTTTCAATTTTTCGCAAAAAAATTAATTTCCGGTTCTAAAACCGGATAAATTGGTGTTTTTTTCAATTCTCTCGCAAAAAATTACATTTTCAAACCCAAACACTTCTGAAAACCGCGAAAAAGCCAAAAAAAATTTTTTTTTTCCAAAATTTTAAAATTTTTCAGACAATTTCCCTATGGATACTCCGTTGAAATCCTCCACTCTCCTAAGAAAACCGACAAAACACTCTGATGACGTGGAACTCGACGAGAATTCAGAAGAATTGGATATAGACGACGTGGAGGGGGGTTCAGAGGGTTGGTGTGCTGGGAAATCTGAAAAATCTGAAAAAAATCAATAATTGACAGGGGGAAATTGACAAAAAACACTTGGAAACATCTTAAACACACAAAAAAGCTATTTTGAAAATTTTCGAAAAAATTTTTTTTTTTTTCAAATTTCAAATTTTTTATAGCTCCAGAATCCTCCTCATCCCAAACAAAACGAGTGCGCCGCCAATTCTCCGATTCCGAACGTCTTCATGTATTCCAATTCATTCTAAGTGAATGTCGGAGTCGGGTACCTGGAAGAGAGGGGCGGATCGCTAAATATAAAGTGCAGACGACTAGTTCAAGGGTTTGGGAGAGATTTAAACAGTTGTATGGATATGAAAGGGATGTCGCCGTGTATAGGCTACAGTGAGTTTGTGCAGGGAAAAAATTGGGGGAAAAACAGAAAAAAAACGATAAAAAATGAGGTTTTCTACATCAAAATCACTCATCTATTAGCACGGCACGCTTCTGACAACCGCGCTCTACCGAAACCTACCGATAGCGAAACTGAGAGACGCAGAGAAAAAGAGACAAGGGCATTCCGGTGGAGCGCAGTTGTAAGAACGATTTCGATCGAAATGCCAAAATATTGATTGAATTATGAAATTTTTGAGGTTTTTAGCTCAAAAATTGGCGAAAATCGATAAAAAGTCAATTTTCCTATCAAAAATGGGCGGAAACCGCACAGGAAGGTCCGCAACAAGCAGATTTGAAAAATTTTCGAGTCGCGTTGCGTGCGCGTCGCGGTTTTTAGTGATTTCGCCTCAAACATACAACAAATATATGAATTTGTCCTATTTTTGACGCAAAACCGCGACGCGCACGCAACGCGACTCAAAAAAAAAACTCATATCTGCTTGTTGCGGACCTTCCCGCCCATTTTTGATAGAAAAATCGACTTTTTATCGATTTTCGCCAATTTTTGAGCTAAAAACCTCAAAAATTCCAGAATTCAATCAATATTTTGCCATTTCGATCGAAATCATTCTTACAACTGCGCTCCACCGGAATGCCCTTGTCTCTTTTTCTCTGCGTCTCTCAGTTTCGCTATCGGTAGGTTTCGGTAGAGCGCGGTTGTAAAAAGCGTGCCGTGCTAATGGGAAACCTGAATAAAAGTTGCATTTTTCGTCTCGAAAATGTGATTTTTATCGATTTTTCAGCTACAACTTCAACTCGTCGCGCCTTCACACGGTACCCGGTTTGTCTCCAGACGAGCGTGTCGATTTGTATTATGCAATGGATATTCCAGTGACAGATGAGAATGAGAGAAATATGATAATTGAAAAGTACGGGTGTACATTGAATTCCGATAATATAGTGACTGGAAGCACGAAATGTGAACATTGGGATTTTGTTCATTCGGATAGTGAAGACGATGGCGATGGTACGTGTTACAACTGCGCCCCACCGCAAACGAGAGAGAATCGGAAAGAGAGACGCAGATTTTCATAGTTTTGACATATTTTCGCAGTTTTTCATTATAATTTTGAAAAAAAAAATTGCGAAAACAGCGAAAATAGGTCGAAAACTGTGAAAATCTGCGTCTCTCTATTCGATACTCTCTAGTTTGCGATGGGGCGCAGTTGTAATAAGATGTTCTCGGCTAATAGATTGTTGCGCTCCATTGATAACAAGACAATTTCCAGAAGAGGCGCCGTGTACTCCTCGTGGACAAGGTGGAAAAATTATTTTTGGGGTTTTTCAGAAATTTTTGGCGATGAATTCGAGAAAATCAGTATTTTACAAAAATCTCGAGACGTCTTATCCGTGCGGAGTACACGGCGCCTCTTATGGAGCCTGTTATCAATGGAGCGCGTTTGCTATATCACGGCTAAAAATGCATTTTTCACCATCGAAATTGCATTTTTAGCTATTTTTCGTGGAAAAATCGATATAATTTTCACTAAAATCGAAGATTCTGAAAGAAACTCTCATGTCTGAAAAGCTGAAGACGTGAAAATTCTGAATCCAGTTTCAGAATTTTGTTGTAAAAATAAAGTTGTAAAAATAAAGCGAGTTATAAGGTTTTCAGTGCAAAAATATCATATTTTCACCACCGAAACCCTTATAACTCGCTTCATTTTGACAATTTTTGAATTCTGAAACTGGATTCAGAATCGTCACGTCTTCAGCTTCAAGTTTCTTTCAGAATTTTCGATTTTAGTGAAAATTATATCGGTTTTTCTCAATTTTCCATGAAAAACATCTAAAAATGCAATTTCGATTGAGAAAAACGCATTTTTGACGTGAAATTGCAAGCGCGCTCCATTGACAACAGGTTGCGTAAGCGGCGCCGTGAACTCCGCGTGGACAAGACGATTTGAGGTCGACATTTGTGACAAAAATCGCCGAAAAAATTCGACTTTTTTTGCAAAAGTTCAAAAAATTTTTAATTTTTGTACTGAAACCCGACTCCGCCCCTTTTCCAGAAGGCCGTGAAACAACGCGATACGTGGAATATCATGATGGTGTCATGTGGCAATTCCTGTTGGATCGTGCCATGTCGACATCGGATATCATTAGTTATGGATTGCCGGCGTGGACAGAGTTTCGAGAGATTTATAACACACCGATAATTAGGAAAAAGTCGGATGTGTGTTATCTGGATAGGTACGGTGGTGTGGATTTACGCGCGTAAATCGACATGATTTTTTGTTCCTCCAGATGCCGTCGAGTCCTTCTCCCAAATCTCCACATAATGCCATTCGATATCGAGACTAAAGCGGCGTTATATCAGTCGCTGGATTACCCGGTTCCACCGGAATTCAAAGAATTGTAAGCTCCGCCGACTTTGTCAATGGAGCGTGCTTGCGAAACAGTGATTTTCAGCACGTTTTTAGCTATTTTTGGGTGTAAAATTTAGGAGATCGGTTTTAGGCGAAGGGATCTAAAAGCAAATGATATGACTGGAACGGCGAAGACGTGAGGATTCTGAATCCGGTTTCAGAATTTGGAAAATGACAAAATGAACCGAGATTTGAGGGTTTTAGTGGAAAATTTCCTATTAAAGTCCTCATATCTCGGTTCATTTTGTTATTTTTCGAATTCTGGAACCGGATTCAGAATCCTCACGTCTTCGCCGTTCCAGTCATATCATTTGCTTTTAGATCCCATCGCCTAAAACCGATCTCTCTAAATTTTATACCGAAAATAGCTTTAAAATCCGTTTTTGGTGACAGAAAACGCAATTTTCGGCTAAAAATTTGCTGAAATTTGTGTTTTCAAAGGGAGTAGGAGGAATGGTTGCAAACACGCTCTATTGAAGTTTAGATAGGTTTTTTGGCTGAAAATCATCGATAACCCGGTTGCACCTAAATTCAAAGAATTGTAAGCTCCGCCCACTTTGTCAATGGAGCGCGCTTTGATTTTTAGCCAAAGCTCAATGGAGCGCGCTTGCAACCATTAAAGCTGAAAATTCAGTTTGCTGACATCAAAACCGCGATTTTTAGCTATTTTTGGTGCAAAATTGAAATAAATTGGTCTAAGGCGAAGGGATCTAAAAGAAAATGATATGACTGAAACGCAGAAGACGTGCGGATTCTGAATCCGGTTTCAGAATTTGGAAAATGGGAAAATGAACCACTAAAACTCTCATATCTCGGTTCATTTTGCGATTTTTCGAATTCTGGAACCGGATTCAGAATCCTCACATCTTCCCCGTTCCAGTCATATCATTTTCTTCTAGATCCCTTCGCCGTAGACCAATTTTTTTTCAATTCTACACCAAAAATAGCTAAAATTCACGTTTTTGAAGGCGGAAAACTGAATTTTCAGCTGAAAAATCAGATTTTTGAAGTGATGGTTGCAAGCGCGCTCCATAGACAAAGTGGGCGGAGCTTACAACATTTATTTCTTCAGTCTGATCACCGAAACCGGTGTAAAAATCCTCTCGAACAACTTCATCGCCGATTACCCGAGTCGCCCCGCCCACCTCGTACTCCAGTCCCGCCCATTCGACGACTCTCCGATCGGAATCACGTCGACAACGAAATTCTCGACACTACGAGCGTCGGAAGAACGTCGTCCGCGCCAATGGATTGAAGATCAGAGAGGGTGGTCGGACACTGAAAATCGCGCGATTTGGGAATATATTCTGAAAATGGCGGATAAAATGAAGCGACCGATTGAGGTGCCGAAATATGGAACGGCACGGTTTTGGTGGAAATTCACGGAGACGGTGAAGACGAACAGATCGTCGAATGCGTTGGCTCAGCAGTTAGTGATATTAGCACAACCGCGCTCCACCGAAATCTACCGAAAGCGAAATTGAGAGACATAGCGAAATTGAGAGACATTTTGTGGAGCGCAGTTGTAAGATCGATTTCGATCGAAATGACAAAATATTGGTTTTTAGCTCAAAAATTGGCGAAAATCGATTAAAAAAAGTCAATTTTCCTATCAAAAATGGGCGGAAACCGCACAGGAAGGTCCGCAACAAGCAGATTTGAAAAATTTTCGAGTCGCGTTGCGTGCGCGTCGCGGTTTATAGTGATTTCGCCTTAAAAATACAACAAATGTCTAAATTCTTGGCACAGCTCCAGTCGTTTGTCGTATTTTTGAAAGGGAATCACCAAAAACCGTGACGCGCACGCAACGCGACTCGGAAAATTCACATCTGCTTGTTGCGAACCTTCCTGTGCGGGTTTCGCCACTTTTGATAGGAAAATTGACTTTTTTATCGATTTTCGCCTATTTTTGAGCTAAAAACTTCAAAAATTCCATAATTTAATCAATTTTTTCCCATTTCGATCGGAATCGTTCTTACAACTGCGCTCCACCGGAATCCCCTTGTCTCTTTTTCTCTGCGTCTCTCAGTTTCGCTATCGGTAGGTTTCGGTAGAGCGCGGTTGTAAAAAGCGTACCGGGCTAATGGAAAACCTGAATAAAAGTTGCATTTTTCGTCTCGAAAATGTGATTTTTATCGATTTTTTTTTTCGTAGTTGTGAGAACAGTGCCGACCTAATAGCCTAATGAGACTTTCCCAAAGTACCGTAATCCAGTTTTTTTCCAGTTTCAAACTTCTTCGCGCCCAAATTATGTCATCCGGTCTCGAATTGGAAACCAACATCAATCTATATTATATAATTTCCCAACCTGTTGATAGAGTTGCTCTGGAGAGGTGAAAAAATCATGAAATCGGCTGAAAATCTTTAAAAAATCGCGTTTCCAGATTCAAATCGATATCGATTTTGGTGTTGGATGCGCAGCGACTCATCCGATACGCAGTCGGAAAAACGTTTCTGACTGGACCACTCGTCGGAGAGAGATTTGAGAATTTCAACACAGACACCTACTCGTTTCATTATGATCCGACGGTGTTGAAGGATATTTTGGGATTGGAAAGGGATGGGAAGTGGGTGGAGTTATTGGGAGCACGGCTTTTGCAACCGCGCTCTACCGAAACCTAGGGAAATAGTGTGTGGCAGAGTTGCGCGGAATTCCGACTTCCGACTTCCGGGCAGTTTTTTTTCACTTCCGACTTCCGTTTTCGGATTTTTACTTCCGTCATTCCGCAAGGGAAGAAGACCAAAAATAGGGTTTTCTTCAGTGTTGTGGGGAATTCCGACTTCCGGGTTTTTTTTTCACTTCCAACTTCCGACTTCCGGAAAAGGAATTTTACTTCCGACTTCTGTCATTACATAACGGTGAAATTTCGGAAAAGTAAATTTCGCAGAAATACATGGAAAAATGGTCTAAAAGGACAGAAAATCGGCTTTTCTTCAGCCCAAAACTAATTTTCCACTGATTTTCGCGAATTTTATGAACTTTTTCTTGGAGTTTTTGAATCTTTGCGAAAAAATCTAATACCGACTTCCGACTTCCGACTTCCGACTTCCGGATAAGAAATTTTACTTCCAACTTCCGACTTCCGGATAAGAAAATTTTCACTTCCCAACATCTCTGGTTTTCTTCAGCCAAATATTAATTTTCGCAAATTTTATGACCTTTTCCGGGCTTATTTCCGACTTCCGACTTCCGTTTTCAAAATTTCACTTCCGCGCAACTTTCGTGTCCAAAATTGAAAAACTTTAAGAAAAAGAGGCATTTCTCGAGGGGATTTCGGTGGAGCGCAGTTGTAAGAACCTCTGCTGAGCTCATTTTTCTCCAGACCCAACTACTCGCTAGTCCCTCAACAACTACAGACACATATGCTTGAATTCGAGCGAAAACAACACTTTGTCTATCTCCATTTGAGTAATGGTCTGAAGTTTCCCTATATGTGAGTCGTAAACGCGCTCCATTGATAATCCAAGAAAAATGTTTGCAGCGAAGCTCCCTTCTATCGAAGTCGATCGAAGCGAAAGACTGAAGATTTGTGGTGAGTTTCGAAACGGGCGGTGGGGTTTCTAAATCGTCCGATTTCAGCCACCAACTACCGCCTGAGAAAGAGATGAAAGTGGAGCCTGTTGAGCAGGAACAGGAGATGGAAGATGAGCTGGAGAGGTAAAAAATGCGAATATTTATCAAGTTTTGGGCCAGAAAATAACGTTTTTAGTCGAAAAATTGGCTCTGTAGATTTACGAGGTGTAGATTTACGATGTGTCGGTTTACCATGTTTTAGGTATGTCGATTTACGAGAAACTTAGTGTGGATTTACGGAGAGTTTTGTGTAGATTTACGCTATGTTGGATGTCGATTTACGAAAGGTTTCTATATGTGGATTTACAGGATGTTCAGGTGTAGATTTACGAGGGCCTCGTAAAGAGGCTTTCCTTTTGTGTAGATCACGAGGTTTTAGGTTTTTCGATTTACGAGAAACTTAGTGTGGATTTACGGAGGTTTTTTTGTGATTTACTGATGGAAATTAACGACATTTTAATGTCGATTTACGAGGGGTTCTGATGATTTACGAAGTGTTCTATGTGTAGATTTACGAAGTGTTCTGTATTGATTTACGACAATTTTCGATTCACCAAACTCTGTGTGGATTTACAGAACGATCGTGTAGGTTTACGAAGTTTTACTCATGTAGATTTACGAGTTTGTTTTTCAAATGTAAGTTTACGAGCGCTTTGTGTAGATTTACGAGGCATCAGATTTGAATTTCTGTACTTTAAAGTGCAGAACTCTTCCCCGTAGATTTACCATAATTTTCGGCACAAAATTGGCCATTTTTACACAATTTCCTATTCAAAATGTTCATTTCTCGCCCAATTTTACCCAATTTTCCATTCAGTGACCTGCCGCCGCCTCTATTCCCGATGATTTCAATGAATGATGTGAATCCACAAGAAATACCGTATCCCCCTCTAGAATCAGCATTCGAAGAACTCGAAAAACGGATTCGAATTTTCACGGAGAAACTTCAAGAAGGATGTCGAATGATGAAGCCATCCCATAGAATTGATTATATGACCGAGTTGGGGGTAAGCTTCTGATGACGTCACAGGATTCTGAATCCATTTTCAGAAATCAAAAATGTGGACTCTAATTGTTGAAGACCATGATCTCAGCCCTCAATTCTGGTGTGCTGATGTGAATTGTGCTCACGAGAGATGTGCCGTAAAAGGCATTCGTCGCGGATCCATCTATTTCAGACATGATGAGGGTGTTCATGAAGCAATTCCAGTCAAGGATAATCTCAAGAACAATGACTGGGGTAACGATCATCAAGTGAGATTCAACTGAATCCTAATTTTCAGAAGCCAAGAAGGCCTTCCGGAAAGAGCAGAGTAAAGTGGCTTCCGCCCGTTACCGTGAGAGAAAGAAAACGAAACAGCAGGGACTTTTGGATATAATAGAGGCTGAAGAGAAGCGAAATGTTCGTCTCAAACGACAAATTGTTCAATTGGAAAAAGATGTTGTCGAAGCGAGATTCCATTTGAAACTTTGCCAAAAGTAGATCTATTTCTATAATTTACCAGTTAGTTATCGATTTTTCACTTTCAATTTTTTTGGTTTTTTGTTGTAATACATTTTTCATTGTTTTAGAGAATCTAGGAAATTGAAAGAGGCTGGGATGCAAGCGCGCTCTGTTGAGAAGCGCACGCGACGTGACTGCTACACATTTTTCAAAAAGCGTTATTTAAAAATAATTTATTGAAATGTAAATATAGAAAAAAATCACTTTCGACAGGACCTCCAACAACTATTCATTTTGAGAGCTTCAATTGCTTTGATAGTGGTGAATTGCGCGTTCCGACGAGTATCGAACGAGTACTTTTCATTGGAATTTAAAGTTGATGCCTTCTTTTTTGGTGATCATCCATCAATGTGTCACTGTATTTTCCAGGCAACAAATACATTTCCATCAGAAATTAGAGACATTCCTCTTCAAAGATCTTGACTACCAAGGACGTTGCAATTGATTCCTTTCGAATTGTCGGATCTATTCCATTAGCGGCCGGAATGCACCGAGTCTTCAGAAGTTCAATATCGGGTTTTGATTGAAGACCGGTCCGAACTCTCTCAAACATCTTCGCGAGGTCCCCATCTTTTCCTTGCCTCATATTCTGGAGATGTTCTCTGTATTCCAAAGTTTCCCAAAGATTGACGTGGAGTTTTCACTGGCGGAAACTGAAGTGGATCTCCAAGCATCATAATGTTATATCCTCCAAATTGTAGAGAGTTGCCACTGATTCCACGTATTCGACGATGAATTTTCATCAAAATAACGTTCGACACCATTGATACTTCGTCAATAATCAACAAGTTAACATTGGAGAATAGCATTTTCAATTCGTCCAACTTTTTGGGAGATAACGCCACGAATAACTGCTGGAGTGACCTGAAATATCACAATTAGTCGAATAGACTAATGACAAATAATGTCTAACTTACCTTCAAACATAAGGATCCATAGGAAAAGTGCAGGAGCAAGGGAGAAACTAGTATTCAATAAAAATAAAAGAAAAAGGAGGACCAGCCATACAGTAGGCAGTCTGGGAGGCAGAATGAGATGGGAGATCGTCGATGCCTTACGTCAAGTAAAAACATATCTGCGTATTCTGCGTAATGGCTCCTGGGAAGAGCGCGCACCACTTTTAGGGTCATACATCTGTCCGCGCTTCCCCAGGAGCCAATACGCAGTACCTATGACCATAGAAATGGTGCGCGCTCTTCCCAGGAGTCATTACGCAAAAGACGCAGATATGTTTTTACTTGACGTAAGGCATCGACGATCTCCCATCTCATTCTGCCTCCCAGACTGCCTACTGTATGGCTGGTCGCCCCTTCTCCTTGATTCTCTTTGAATACTAGATTCCCCCTCCCCTGTCTCCAATACGTCTCGGTAAGTCATGAATTCATTTTTGTCCCACAAATCCTGTTTTATTACAGATTGTCGAAACACTGCCTCGAAATATGTGTTGTGCCGAAAAATATGGACAGAGCAAAAGTTCAACAAGTTCTATTTGACTGAGTGACCACAATTTCATGTGAATCGACTTCATATTTCTTCTTCCGAGTCCCCAATTGTTGTACCATCAGATGTGTCTTTGAGAGTCAATGAGATGAGAGTGGATGGTTTCGATAACTACTTATCCATCGTCGACTTATACAGTTTACCTTCAAAAAGACTTTATACCGAGGTTGATGGAGTCAAATTATGGTACAAGTGGGGATTCGTATGTCCCGACGAAGAATGCAAGGTTAGTATTTTCTCCATGTAGTAGTTCCAATTGTTTCAATTCCAGTGGTTCTTCCGTCGACGTACCCACTCCAATTGTGTAATTAACACACGCACGAGAGGAGACTGCCAAGCGTGTCGACTGCAAAAATGCCTAAAGATGGGAATGACAAATGCTGAGTTAATATGACTCGCTTATTTCAAAACTCCGGATCAATGGACGTGCGAGCAACTGGTGGAAAATTATGTTCGAAGTGTCGTCAGTTTTCATACTGCAGATGGAAATGAAAAGTCAGATAGTCTTCGATAAACGCCAACAAGTTTTTCACAAACTTCAACAGATTTCGATGCGTCCCACGAACTCTTTCGGAAGAAAACGAACTTATCAGGATGGTGCGGCTGGACCTGCAACTGTTACTCAAAATCTTAAATAAATCGTGTTTTTTTTCAATAAATGATTAATACCAGTCGGTTCACGTCGCCTAACGGCGACTAAACCTCCTTTTCTACACCACCCGTCTGGTTTTTACAGCGCCTCCGGCGCTTCCCGAACGGTTGAGACTGTCGAGGTCTCACAATTCTCTCCAACTTCTGGATTGTAATACTTTTCTTAACTTGTTAGTAGTCTTTTAACTGTGAGCAGTCTGTTCCGGAAAATCACCATTTGAACGTCGAATTTAGCCTTGAAATATAGCGCCTCGCAGTATGGATAATTGATAAGTCGCGGAGTGGGTCTTGTTGTGGAATTCCGATTTACGGCGGCTCTTGACCGTACTTTCGCCATAAAAAAGTTTTACACTACGGTCTTCGCGTCGAGACCCACTCCGCGACCCTCGGCCCGAACTTTGAGCGAGTGGTCAGCCACCGGCGGATGGGTAATATAGTTTGACTGGCGACTGCTCAGTGTCAGACTGTACTCAGGTAATTTTGGGCCAAGTTGCCCTCAAAATGGGCCATGTGGCCCTTCAAATCGGCATGGTGGCCCCACACATGTGGGCCAAAGTGGCCCACTCGATGGGCAAAGTGCCCAGATTCGGTACAACGCGCGGCATTCCGCTCCCTTTGCCCCTTCCCCTTCAGCAATATAATTAACCAGATTACACATTCTTATACTTTCCACAGTTTATTTGTTAAATTTAAACACAAAATAATAATAATTTCAGTAATTATGGGAAATAATAGGACAAAATAAGCTAGAATTGTCAAACTATAAGATGGAGAATAGGAATACAGAAGAAAGAGATAATGTTTCGTGAAAACTAAAAATATACAAATTACAACAAAAAATTCAGAGTAAATGCAATAAGCTTGAAGATAGAAGAAGATGAAAGATAGAAGACGGTGAGCAGCTGGAGAGCGTAGTTGATGATGATTATTGTGTCGTTGATATAATTTTTTGTTCAGCTGAAATTACACTAAAATTGAACAAAAACAAATAAAAATACTGTCTTACCTGATGGGTCGTGTGTTGATTTCTTTCATCTTCTGTGCGAAATAATTAGCATAAAGTAGAAGGACGATAAAATAGAAAAAGAAGCGAAATAAATAAGAAAAATCGTGGCGAAAATTCAACGCGTGCGGTAGAGCGCGATTTCTGAACTTGTGCCCACCTGGTGCCCATGTGGTGCCCAATCGTCGTTATCTGTGCCCAACCTGTGCCCACTCCCACCATGTCTTCCCTCTCATGCACCTTGTGGCCCAACCCGTGCCCAACTAGTGCCCATTGGGCCATGTGGCCCTTTTTGTGAGCACTGTGCCCAATTCATCGGCCACACGGCCCAAATTATCGTTTCGTTGCCCCACCCTTGCCCAAAAATACCTGAGTAGAAATCGTCGGACTGATGTATCATCTGTATAATTTTCAATCTCAAAGATAGTAAAGATCCTGACAATCTTGGGTGCCTGAAAGCAGTTCCCGACGTCTCCTTTTTGTCAAGTTTTTTCACCGGCTCTTGTGTCATCAGCTGAGTCCCCTCGATCCCGTCAATTCTGTTAAGTTCT
Source organism: Caenorhabditis latens (assembly GCA_002259235.3). Lineage (NCBI taxonomy): Eukaryota > Metazoa > Nematoda > Chromadorea > Rhabditida > Rhabditidae > Caenorhabditis > Caenorhabditis latens. Next base: position 2,267,847 of record CM056093.1, read on the forward strand.
ACGCTCACATCTGAATCCGAGCTATATATATCTGTTTCCGTACCTACCGTAAAAACTGTATTTGAGTTGCCCCTCAATTTGAAGTGCCCCTCTAATAGTGGTGCCCTCCGACGGACCCTTCGAACAATAGAGTTGCACCCTCTAAGTGAGGTGCCCCTCTAATACAGTTGCCCTCCTGCGATTTACAATTTTATCTAATATTCTCATTAACTGACTCCGAAATGCTCTCTCTCTCTCATTACTATTTCAGCATTTTTGGCGTCAAAACGTAGTTTTCTTTAAAAATTCAGGATTTTCTTTGTTTTTTACGTAGAAGTTCAATGAATTCGGCATAAAAAAAACTAATGAAATCAAACGAATTCAAGAGATTGTTGGGTTGTCGATCTCTATGTCGTGTTCTCTACCTCACCATTTCTCCGAGCTCCACTCTTCCATCTGATTCTGATAGATGGAACACCTTCATCTATTTCTTTTTCTTTACTCATCAGATTAAGATCATTCGACCCGAAAGTGGGACGATCACGAAGCCGTGGAACAGAGTGCGAGGTGGAGCTGGTATCACCGGGAACAGGAAAAGCAGCACCATGAGTATCTAGCGAATTGTCGGCGGGAATAGTAGCAGTTGGAGAAAGTGACGCCATTAAGGGAAAAGGAAAATGGTAGTAATCAGCTGTCGGAAAGAACGGGTTTTACGTGGCCCATGTCAGAATTTCACGCAACTTCCGCTGGTTATATTTAAAAAATGGGCGGAGCAAAAACAGAGATGAGAAGAAGGGAAATGCTGGCCAAAATAGCTATTAATAACTTTATAAATGTGGACCCAAATGGATATATCACCTGTGTCCTGAAAACTGCCCATATCTATTTGTGATACCGATCAACCTGGAAGCAAACGAAACGTTTTTAGACCTCAACTTTTTCTGAATCCGCTGGAAAGGTTTCGTATTTGTTTGCGACGTAGATCTCGCTGGAAACAAACGAAACGTTCCGGAACCTCTACTTTTCCTAACTATCAACAAAAAAAAAGAAAAAACAACTGTTCGTCTCCTCGGGATCGAACTAAAAACTAACTGTAGTCAACGACGCATAACTTGCCAGATCGGACGCGGCGACACGCCGGCCATCACACGCGGCCCCACAGGCAAACCGCTCCGGATGAAATTTGGTCCAAACGCGGATGAACACTCGGGTCAAAACGATACCAAAAAAGACATCAAATTTGGTCCTAATTTGGACCAAATTTCATCCTCGGCGGTCGGCAGCGAAAATTTTGGGCAGGGGTTCCCCGCTTCAAAATTTTCTGGTTCTTTCTAATTGTAAATAGTTATGATGCAGCAAGCAATTGTATCAATGGTTAGCAATATTTATTAAACTTAAGAAAAAAAACTTAAGAGAAAAAACATAGAAAAATTTAGACAATTTCTGGCCAATTCGAATATTTGACATTTTTGTTTTTGATGCTGCTTCTCGGTTTGTTTCCGAGGCACAATCCATATGTTGACGACGATCTGAAAAAAAAGACTTATTGATTATTGGTGATTCCAAATAAGGTGAAATGTTAATGGGCAATCCCTATCTCTTTGAGAAAAAATTTATGAAGGAAAATAATGTGTTCAACCCAAAATTTTCATAGTTATAGGGCAGAGACTCTGTAATTTTGAAAAAATTTCGGTCGAAATTGAAATACGTACGCAAAAACTGAAATATATTCATATTCTGATTGACATTGTCGAAATTTAATTTCTTTTTTTGCATTACAATTTCCATTCATGGCCAAAAGCGTTGTTTCGAAACTACGAAGTTCTCGTGTTATGCAGGATAACTTACAGTTGTGGAAATCCAGTGAAAATACATAAGAATGTGTAGGCCAGAATCCAAACATCGGAAAATCTTCTGAAAAGAACGATCGTCAATTTTTTCTACTTTCGAAACGAAACTTACCTCTATGCTGTTTAAATAACGTTGTCCCTCGATCTAGTTCATTTTCCAGACCGTTCTTTGACTGTAGTTGACTGAAATTTATTTATTTTCGATGAGAAAGCGAAAAAGCTTACAGCAAAAACGAAAAAATTGAAGAAATAGAAATAAAAATTGAAAATGAATGAGTGCCAACTCATCCACATTTGGTCCTCGTTTCATCCTCGGCGCTATTGAGAAACTCCCAAAAATCATACTTGTCAACCGGGCCGAGCCGGGCCGACGGTTTTTCTTGAATAACTTTTTTCAAAAAAATCGTACAATGTTGGTTGATAGCTCAAAAGATAGGTATTTTGAATTGTCATCCGTTGAATATAAAATCAATTTTTCAAATAAATCACGCGAGCTACAATCGCTCTCGGCCCGGTTTCGGCCCGGCCCGGCCCGGCCCGGACGGGCCGAAGGCTGTATTGGCTCGCGTGATTTATTTGGGAAATTGATTTTATATTCAACGGATAACAATTCAAAATACCTATCTTTTGAGCTATCAACCAACATTGTACGATTTTTTTGAAAAAAGTTATTCAAGAAAAACCGTCGGCCCGGCTCGGCCCGGTTGACAAGTATGCCAAAAATGAGGACGCCCGCATCTCACCCGCGTTTCATCCTCAAAACGACCTTGAGGCGTGTAGGATTAAATTGGGGCCACGTTTGGTCCTAATTTCGTCCTTCGCCCGCGTTTGACCCGCGTTTCATCATCAGCGGTTTGCCTGTGCCACGGAAAATGCACACCGTAGAATTGAAAGAAATGACGACGTTTTGGCCGACAGTCTCAATTCACTTTTTCCGTCTTCATTCCCCTATGCTTTATCAGTATTTTTGGCTCAGAAGACGTCATTTTGAAAATTTTGAAAAAAGAAAAAGACGGGCATCATTAAGAGAAAATTTCTGATCATTCGGTCCAAATTTGAAGAAAATCGGTCCAGTAGGAAGGGCGGTAGGATCGGCGACATACACACATACACACAGAATCTGGTGTTTGTTAATAGTAAAGATTTCATGGCTTCGAATGTTATAAATTTGGAAAAAACAAGAATTTTCCGATTTTAAGAAGCATAAAGTTTTCAAAAACGACATAACTCTTGATCAAGCAAAGCAAGTTTTCTGAAATGATGAGAATGACTACTCCAAATTTGAAACAATCTTGTTCAAGTGCTCACAAAAACATTTAAGAAACAATAAATTATTTTCGGAGAACAAAGAATGTTAGTTTCCAATTTTCACCCAATTTATCAGGTTTTTGATTATGAAACAATCGAACTTACTAGGGAAGGGCCTCGACTCGGTTATGAGTTATGGGGCATGGCCTATGTTATTGGAAAGCTGAGAAAACGCTGATTCCAAATATATATTCAGTTTTTGCCCTCGAAGCCTGGTTTTCGAGAAAAATAAGGTCAAAGTTAGAAAAATGGCAAATTATTGAAGAAAAAAAAACTCAAAACAGTTTTTTCTAACTTTGACCTCATTTTTCTCGAATACCAGACCTCGAGGGCAAGAACTGAATTTATATTTGGAATCAGCATGATTTCAGCTTTCCAATGATATAAGTCATGCTCCATATCTCCAGACCGAGTCGAGGCCCTTCCCTAATTAACTGAAAGAAGGGCTACATTTTGTTTAATAATGTTTATAAATGTAATACGCTTCTTTTCCCACATTTTTCGGACGGAGAAACGATGACATCTTTAGAAAAACTCGATTGGACACATGGTTAGCCGTAACAGTTTTCTCCAGAATGGCTATGCCGATCATTTGAAATTCCGTGATGTAACACATGCACATTTCCCAAAAATAGCCGCTTAGGACTTGTGAATTACTGGTATATTTTAATTTCTACCATTTTTACCCTAAATTGTTCGTACTTTGTAAATTTTTTAAACTTATTTTTCACATGTTTAACAATTTTCTTCTCCAGACAGTTTCATAATTTTCCGTAGTAATGTCGCTACGCTCACAAACTGCATACAAGACATTTCCCCCCAGAGCCATCTTCTCATTACTACAAAAGACGGAAAACAAAAAAACAGATATGGAGATATTGACCTTTTTATTCATAATATCTTGATTGTCCTCCGTATTGTTATTGTTCTCATTTTCAGAAAAGTAGGTCAATGAGATAGGAGATCCTCTCCGGCTTACGTCGAGTGGAAACATATCTGCGTCTTTTGCGTAATGGCTCCTGGGAAGAGCGCGCACCACTTTTGATGACAATGAGTTTTGATGACAATTAGTCAAGACTAATTGTCATCAAAAGTGGTGCGCGCTCTTCCCAGGAGCCATTACGCAGAGTACGCAGGTATGTTTCAACTCGACGTAAGCCATAGACAATCTCCCATCTCATTCTGCCTCCCAGACTGCCTACTGTATGGCTGGTCATCCCTCTTCTCCAGTGATTCTTATTGAATTTTAGATTCCCCCTCCCCTTCAAGTCTCGGTAAGTCAAAAAATATTTTTTGTCCCAAAAATCCTGTTGTATTACAGGTTGTTAAAACACCGCGACTCAGCGACCGTCCGAGGACCAGAGAATTGGGAGCAATTGAGAACTTTCCGCGGTGAAGTCTATGATACTTGCTTGGAAGCGGCTCGTGCACAAGGACTCATGAACGGAAGCACCAATCGAATGCAGACGTCTCTTCGCCAGCATACTCATCCATCGTGCGCCAGTCAATCCGAGAGAGCTGTGGCCGAAACATTGGGATGTGCTTGTGAATCGAAGCGTCACCTGGAGTAACGAAGCGAAACAAGCACATGCGCTTTGACACATCGAATTTTTATTTGGAATAAAGCTTGCGTATTTCGAATTGAAGTACGACGACAACTACGTGCCAATCATCGATCCAGTAGAAGATATCGACAATCCCACCGCTGTTCAGTTGAACCCTGCTCAACACAAAGATGAAGGAGAAGCAAAGTATGAAAAAAAAGAATAATAAACTATTGGATTTTTTTTTAAATTTCTTTGTTATCTTACATTGTTAGACAGTGGGGGAGGATGACTGGAAACCTGATGATGGTCGGGATAACAATTCGAAATCGCCAATGTTTCTCAAAAGTATCGGTTCTAACTCGTCCCTGTACGGATAGGTAGTCTACCAATATTAATTTTTATTGAAATCCATATAAAATTAAAGCAAAAAGAGATATCAGGCAAGACTTTTGAGAGAACACACTCGGGTGGGATGATCCAATTTACAGACGTTTAATTTTCACGGCATGAGTTCCAATAGCATTCAGGGCAGCCATCATTTCATCGCCTGTCGCTCGAATGTACGATGGCGGTAAGTTGAACGCGAAACTGTTCGGATTATCAGTAGGGCGGAGTTCCACACCATAGATATAAGGGACACCACGATGTTGCATGAAGTCGATGCTGGTCCCGGAGGCGGGGTCTGGAAATTTCTAGGGGTACTGTACCTGAGAAAAAAACTTTAAGACTCACACATCATTTCAGAAATCGTGCCGTAACTATAAGAGACTCCAGTAGTGTTCTTGATAGCCAACGCGGCTTCCTTCGCAGCGTTTTGCTGAAAAAAGCTCTCTCGGCTACAGTAACCCAAGGTACTGTACCTGATCCTGATAATTCTCCGTTCTCTCATTAGTGTATCCCCACGGGGAGAGAAGGAGTTGACCGTATGAGTGGAGCGAGATGTAGACCATCGGATTCGTGATTTGCCACGTGAAAAACTCTTTTAGACCTGGAAAAAAGGGTCTAGGGTCTAGGGTCTAGGGTCTAGGGTCTAGGGTCTAGGGTCTAGGGTCTAGGGTCTAGGGTCTAGGGTCTAGGGTCTAGGGTCTAGGGTCTAGGGTCTAGGGGTCTAGGGTCTATACGGCATACGACATACGATCTCACCTTTAATCTCCGGCTCCGAATATGGATGACTTCCCATGTAGATGTTCGAGCAGGGTGTACGATTGGCTCCGGCCTCGCCTGAATTCAATTTTTTCTCCAAAAAAAATTCTGGCTACAGTATACCCCATCGATATCCCCAATTGCGATTCGCATCCGCTCCAACACACCATCGATTCACCGTCACATTCTTGCTCCGTGTTTTACGCCACAGGCGGTCATTCGTCCTACTGTACTCGTAACCGTCTGGATTCACTTGTGGCATGATGTACCAATCGAATTTCTGAAGATTCGCTGTCACTTCGGCGTTTCTACCGTACTCCGACACGATTTTTTTGATCATGAAGAGCCCGACGGCTGGGGCGATCCATTCACGTGCGTGGACACCCGCGTCAACGATTATTGACGGTTTTTCGGGTGGGGAGGTGCCGGGAGGATGGATCTGCAAGTTTCGTTCAGGTCTCGTCCGGTCTCGTCGCGAGTCTCGCCCGGTCTCGACTCACCTTCACTCCATAAATCGATCTTCCCTCTGACGACGTGGCAACCTTCACCATCTCCACCATATCTGGCTTCTGTTCCGACAGTAATCTCATGAATTCGACCATCTGGAATGGAAATAATCAATCTACAGTAACCCCGTTATCTACAGTACCTCATCGTAAGAATGATATGCGTTGGTGTCGAAATCGTGCCAAGACCTCAATGCTCGCTTCCGTCGTCGTCGCACCGAGTTGTGAATCATCGCTCGACGTTCGGCGTTTATTTGGCTGGAAGAGTGGAAGATTAGGCCGTGGCCTAACTTTCCCAAATTTTGGAATCCTAGGCCACCACCCCTACCTTTGAATGTCTCCCTCGATCATTTTGAGGGTGGAGAGCTCGGCGGCGGTGAGCAACGATTTGAATTTAAGGAGGAATTCTGGAGCAACTAAGACATCGGCGTGAGGATTTTGTTTGGATGGCTCCGCCCAGATATCAATTAGTAAACGTGCGGTTTGGGTGGCCTGAAAAAAAGAAAAAATTCAAATTTTCAAAAATTTCGAAATAATTTGACGATTTTGAAGAAATGCCACAAGATCAAGATTTGTCGCAGTGTATTGATTTTATGGTATGTTGTAGATCAAAACTAGAGCTCCATTTTTGCAGTTGATCACTTTTTTGTACAGGCGATCCCTGGGGAGTTAGAGCGTTTTGAAGTGGGGTACCTCTCACAGACGCTTCTAAAGGTTAGCAACTTCAACCCACCGTATCTCTTTAGGGACCGCACGTACAAAAAAGTGGTCAACTACAAAATTGTAGTCCTAATTTTGATCTACAAAAAAAAAATACATTTTTAGACTATTTGAACTATAGCCGACAGCAGGACACCTTTTCAAAAATCGAGAAATTTCAGTAAAACTTCAAAAAATGTTTTTTGAAAAACAACGTTCGCATTTTCTAAACTTCTCAAACTTCAATTTTTTATAGTTTTGACTGTTACTCAATTTCAGAAACATTTCAGAATTTGAAAAAAATCCAAAAAGAGCCATACCTGATCCAATTCCATATCATAACTCTCCAACTTCTCCATTGTATTCGATGTTGTGTCGACTTGGAAGCGATGGAGGGTATATCTGTAAGAAAAGTCGATAAAAACCTTATCTATAAGGTTAAAAACTACTTTATGTAAGTTTTCACAAAAACAAAAAATGGTTTTCCCCGAGAAAAAATTGAACCCTCGATGTGTCGCACCCCGCCCGCGCCTTTGACCACTCGGCCACGCAACCACTCGCGGCGGCGACACCTCAGGGCGTATAAGTAATTGGTGGTTTCCGCGCTTCTCCAACGCGTCCTAGTCACGCCAGACACCAAATTTCTTGCATCGGAGCACACTTACCCACTATAATCAGCCATTTTTCCAGCGGTTTCATCGATGACGTGGCAAGTGACGGTCCACGTCGTCAGAAGGATCAGTGGAACCAAGAAGTGAAGCCGCATCTCTCTTGAGGCCTTAAAATTTTGGAGTTAAAGGGGGGAAAATTTCAAAATATTTTTCGAATTTCTTTGGGGAACAATGGTCCGTCTTGTCAGAGAAATATGATAGTTTGAGAAGGGGAGAGTGATAACAAGAATGATATTTGAGCCTAAGGGGAGCTGTCAGATAGACACAAAACATGACGGAGAGTCCGAAGAAAAATGATGACGAAGGTGAGTTCTTCCTTGTTCAAGAATGACAAAAAAAAACAGAGAAAATATGAAGAATTTCAAAAGGAAACAGTAGAAAGTTAAACATTTCGATTTGTCAAAAAAAAATTTTACATTTTTTTTTTTAATTGAAAATTCACCAACCTTGAGAGCCTGTCACGACTCCCCTAATTACCCCAATTATTTCAAATTTATATTTATTGTGTAGATCAAATCAAGATCTCTATTTTTGTAGTTGACAACTTTTTTGTACGGGCGGTCCCTAGAGAGATACGGTGTGTTGAACTTGCAAACCATTAGAGGCGTTCGAGAGAGGTACCCAACTTCAAACCGCTCTAACTCTCTGAGGACCGCCCGTACAAAAAAGTGGCCAACTACAAAAATGAAGGTTTATATTTGATCTACACAAATAATATAAATTTAAAATATTTGGTTTAACCTCAGACACTGAAGCACATCATTAAACATTTATATTTTTTAATTCAACCAGTTTTAGTCATTTTTGACACAACATAACATTGCCAAAAACAATGTATAATTTATAAAACTTATATTCTTTATGTAGATAAAATCTAGGTCTAAATTTTTGTAGTTTTCCACTTTTTTGTACGGGCAGTCCCTAGGGAGATACAGTGGGCTGAAGTTGCTAACCTTTAGAGGCGTTAGAGAGTGGTACCTAACTTCAAACCGCTATATCTCCCCAGGGACCGCCCGTACAAAAAAGTTGTGAACTACAAAAATGTAGATCTCAATTTGATCTACACAATGAATATGAATTTGAGATAATTGCCGTAATTAGAAAAGTCATGACGGGCTCTCAAAAATGGTCAGAATCAAAAATTTTGAAAATTGTTGAAAATTTGCACTTCCCCAAAATCCCCTACCTTCGCCAAGGCTTATAACATAAGACATATCATTCGAAAGCTGAAAATGTGCAGATTTTGAATATTCATTTAGTTTTGACAAAGAAAACTCAAGTTTCGAATAAACCCGATCTAAAGTTGGGGGACTTTCTACCATCAAAATGTCAAAACCTTAGTAAAATGAACTTTCTAAAATGTTCCCCCTCCCCCTCGTCCCATTCCCCCTTTTCACCATCTGTGAGCAATTAGGAAGGAAGAAAAGAATAGGGGAGAAGGCTGACCATATGTTTATAAATTTTAAAATTTCTTCTCTCTCAGTTTCTCTAAGTCTCCTCATTATGTGCACTATTTCTCGCCTATTTATTACTTTCAAAGATTTGAAAATTTTTGGGAAACGACAGGGAGAATCAACAGATGGTCAGACTGGAGAGGGAAGATCAGAGTAGAAAAGCTAAATGGAGCGGAGGACATCGGGATGAGTGGACAAACAGACAGACAGACATCCGGACAAACAGACAGACATATAGCGACTTTTTTTCTGAAAGCCCCCAACTTTAGATTGGGTTTTCTCGAAAATATAAGTTTTCTTTGCTAAAACTAACTAATTATTTGAAACAAGCGTGTTTTCAGCTATTGAATGATATAGATTATGTCATAATCCCTAATGAAGGTAGGGGATTTTGTCGAAGTGAAAAATTTCAACATTTTTCAGTTTTTGTCATTTTGACCAATTTTGAGAGCTCGTCACGGCTTTCCTTATTATTCCAATTGTTTCAAATTTATATTAATTGTGTAGATCAAGCCTAGATCTCCATTTTTGTAGTTGACAACTTTTTTCTACGGGCGGTCTCTAGAGAGATACGATGAGTTGAAGTTGGGTACCTCTCTCAGGCGTCTCTAAAGGTTAGCAACTTCAATCGCCCGTATCTCCCCAGAGACCGCCCGTACAAAAAAGTGGTCAACTACAAAAATGGAGATCTAGATTTGATCTACACAATGAATATAAATTCGAGATAATTGGGGCAAGTAGAGAAGTCGCAACGAGCTCTCAAATTTCGTTAAATATCAAAAAAATTGTAGTTTTTTTCAAACTATATTGCTACTATATTTCGAGTACAATATATAGAAACAATATAGAAAAAATGTGTGCGTTTTGTGTCATCATTTGACAAAACACACCAAAAATTGATTAAAAATCTACAATAACAACAAGAAATGGGCAAAAAAAGAAACCGTTTTTGATCACAATTCTGATGAAAAAACGAGACGAGTACTACCTGCGTACACTCTTCATTTCTATATTTCACTGATGTAAGGGTTTAATGAACGATCAAAGTCTTATAGCAGTCAAGCAGTTGCCACAGTTTTTGAAAATTGACAAAAAATTGTTTTTCCAATTTTCAAAATTTTTTGAAAACTGACAAAGTTTGAGAGCCCGTCATGACTTCCCCAATTATCCCAATTATCCCAAATTTATATTCATTGTGTAGACCAAATCTAGTTCTACATTTTTGTAGTTGACCACTTTTTTGTACGGGCGGTCCCCAGGGAGATACAGTACTCCGAAGTTGGGTACCTCTCTCATGCGCCTCTAGAGGTTAGCAACTTCAACCCACCGTATCTCCCTAGGGACCGCCCGTACAAAAAGTGGTCAACTACAAAAATAGAGATCTAGATTTGATCTACACAATTCATATAAATTTGGGATAATTGGAACAATTAGAGAAGTCGTGACGGGCTCTCAAAAATGGTCAAAATGACAAAAACTGAAAAAAAGTGAAAATTTCAATTTCAGGAAAATCCCCCACCTTCACTAATGACTATGACATATTCTATACCATTGGAAAGCTAAAAATCCGCTGATTCTGAATCTCGAGTAAATTTCAGAATTTCAAAGCTTAGAATTCGAGAAAATCGCAAATTCAAAAAAAAGGTGTTTAAAAACCTTCGAGACCAGACAATAAAGAGACACCTCGGTGTACCAAGAGTCATAAAATTTAAAATGGGGTTGCAAGTTGTAAGAACAATTATTACACCCACAACTACTGACAAGGGGTACTAAAGGAGAAGATACTAAAGGGGGGGGAAGCTTCTAAACCCGTTTTTTTCTAGAAGAAAGACAAAAAAATTGGGGGAAAAAAAAGATTGATAACGCTGATTTTTGTTTCTCGCGGTTATTGATCATAAGCTAGAAAAATTAGATTATAAAAAACTACACAACCGAGAGCAAGCGCGCTCTATCGGACTCCGAGTTCAGTGGAGCGCACTTTCTCCCCTAAGATATCAAGCGCGCTCTATTAGACTCCTGAAAAATTGGGAAGTCTGGTGGAGCGCACTTGCTTCCTGCCAAAGCTCGCGAGAGAGGTATGCAGGTGCGCTCCACCAGACTTCTCCATTTTCCAGGAGTCCGATGGAGCGCGCTTGTGAATTTACAGAATAGGGAAGTAAGCAAGTGCGCTCAACCAGACTTATCCATCTTTCAGGAGTCCGGTGGAGCGCACTTGCTACCTCAGGGAATGGAGAAAGTGCGCTCTATTGAACTCCCTAGTCCTGGGAGTTCGCTGGAGCGCACCTGCTTTCTTAGGGAATCGGGAAAGTGCGCTCCATCGAACTCGAGTTCGCTGGAGCGCTGTTTCGCTCAAAAACCCCAAAAAATCCTCAGAAAATCAAAAACCTCTCGATTTTATACGAGTAAAAAGTTGACCCCGATAAAACCAGAACTTGAAGAGTTCTACCAGTTTTCTCGCCAACTTTTTCCGGAGGGGGGCGTCAAATAACCTTTTTCCGCAAACAAACTCTCCAACTTTTTTTTTTCTTTCCGCGCGGTAATAAACATCAAATATTTGCCAGGCGCTCCCTCTGTTTGTTTGATTGATGGCGCGGCTGAAAATCTGGAAAAATCGCCTATTTTCCACATAAATTCATTTAAAATTGACATCTATCAACGGGGGGAGGAGAGAGGATGAATTCTACAAATTCATCCAATACAATTTAATACAGCAAAAGAGAGAATGAGGAGGAGAAGACGTTCGCGTTATTCCATTAGAAGAAGCTCTTATTGTTTCTGTTGTTCCGGAATAATGTTGTATGTCGGTTTTCCGTTTGAATCCTGTCCGGCTGGAATCTTCTTTCCGTGAAGAACGTATGGCGACGCGAAGTCGTGACGACAGTTCGACCATCCCGTTCCGAGGCCGACGCCCGATCCGAACCAGATTGGCCACGAGCGGCTCTGCAAATCAGTTTTTTTTCAAATAGAAAATTTGAAATATTCTGGTGGCAAGTGTGCTCTACCGAACAGTCCAATGGAGCGCATTTTCAACCTTTTTCCGGTTTGAAGAGTCCAGAGGAGCGTGAGAAACAGCGCTTTACGTAAAGTGTGCTCTACCGAACTTTTCCTAATTCGGTAGATCGAAGTTGCAAAAATCAGTGTTTTTTGTAAAAAATTTCCTGCTTTCGATAATATATATTTTGGTAGCAAGGGCGCTCTATCGAACTCTCCAACTTCTCAATCCAATCATTTTCAGCCTCTTTAAAGTGCGCTCTATCGCTAGTTCAGGTTCGAAGAGTTCAGAGGAGCGTGAGAAACAGCGCTCTGCCGAACTTTTTCCACTTCGGTAGAGCGAAGTTGCATGGATCAGTCATTTTTTGTTCGAAATTTACTTTTTTTCACAAAAATAATAATTTTTGAGCACAAAATTCATGTTTGGACGTTTCCAACATTAAAAATGGCAGTTTATTGGCTGAAAATTGACGAAATTCTAACAATTTTTGTCCAAAAATCAATAATTTTTCATCATTTACTCGATTTTTCCTCAAATTTCCCAAATTTTCACCTTAAAGAACGCCACACTGGCGACAATTCCGATGGCGACTCCACCGGTCACTTTGAGAAGTGAATCCGCAAAGCATCTGTCAATTTTTTGTCCGACTTCGTCCTCGCTGCGTGTCATCTGCAAAGAATGGTGTCGAAAAATGAGTGAAATATACAAAAAATAGCAGAAAATCGATATAAAAGCGTCGAGAAACGCACAAAAATCACAAAAATCGCGAAAAAAATCAATAAAAACATTCAATTTTCTTCTAAAACGAGGTGTACCAATGGAAAAAATGGAGATTCAATAGAAGATATGTGTCGGAATGATAGAAAATGAGTGAAATCGATTACAAAAATCAATAAATTATCATATTTTTCAACGTCTCGATCCATAATTCTCGATAATCTGTCGGAGTTTCGTCATCGCCTCGTCTTCTGAATCCGAATCCGAATCCGATGAATCGCGTCGGCGGTCTTCTGGAGGAGGCGGTGGTGGGGGTGCTTGGGCGAGTTGCTGAAACAAAAATTGGGTGGTTTTTGATGGAAAAATCTGGATTTCAATGAAAAATTGACTTTTCAAACGGGAAATTCCAAAATTTTAATAAAAATCCAGAAATTTTCCTGGTTTTCCTAATGAGAATCTGATTTGTTCTCCAGAATTCATGGATTTGATTGAAAAAAAATAGTTTTTCAGCGAAAAATCAAGGTTTTTACTAGTTTTGCTTTTAAAAATCGATTCCTGAGCGATAAGATCATTAATTCTGTTCGGAAATGACTTTTTTCTTGTCTTGATTAAGAAAAATCACTTTCTGAACCGGAAATGATGCAGAAATTAGCCAAAAATCAAGTTTCCAGTAGTAAAAATGCTGAAATTCCGGTAGAAAAAGTGAGTTTCGAGCCAAAAAACCTAGAATTTGGCTGAAAATCTTGGATTTTCTAACATTTTTTTGCCGAAATCTATCGAATTGCTCCAGAGTTCACCGTTTTCATGGTTTTGATTGGAATAAGTAGCTTTTGATCGAAAAAATCGAACTAAAATGTTGAATATCCAGATTTTTACTGGTTTTGCTCTTGAAACTCGATTTCCGCTTGAAAAATGTGATTTTCCAGACTAAATGTTTGTATTCTGGACGGGGAAATGACTATTTTCTTAGTTTGATTAAGAAAAACCACTTTCTGAACCGAAAATTATGCAGGATTTAGCGAAAAAACGCTGAAATTCCGGTCAAAAAGGTAGTTTTCGAGCCAAAAAGCATAGAATTTGGCTAAAAATCCATATTTTCTCAACATTTTCATGCTGAAATCCACCGAATTTCTCCAGAATCCGCACCTGTATCCCATCATTACTATTCCCACTCCACACGCCGAATGGATTCATCGTCGCACTCGACGCAGCACTGATCCCATTCAAATATTGATTCGCGTATCGTGACGTCGCTCCAGGAGGCGTCGGCGTCGACGGCGGATAGACGACGTCGGGAATCGGGACGTCTCTCGGCACGCCGAATGGATTCACATTTTGAGGATTCTGGAGATAAGAAGAAGACGTCGCCGCGTAGTATGGAGATGACGTGGAGGAGAATGGGGCTCCTGGAGACGTCGTGGATGCTCCAGATGACGTGGAGAGGGTGGGTTGGGACTTGAAGAAGTAGCCGGGAGTGGCGGCGGGAAGTGATGAGGATGGGCTGGAAATTAGCATTTTTCAGCAGAAATTTACACATTTTCAGAGTGAAAATGAGGTTTTTCAGCTTGGAATAGCATTAAACGCAATATTTGTTGGTGGAATTATCAAAAATTGGTGAGAAATCGCAAATTTTCGACTGGAAATGGCATTTTGATACCGAAAAGTGCGAATTTTGGTGTTTTTCGGCCGAAAACTAGATTTCAACATCAAAAATCGCAGTTTTTCAGATGGAAACCGCTGTTTTTAAGAAAAATTCCAAACTTTGCTACCGAAATTCAAATTTCCAAGTTAGAAGCCTGAAAAATAAGTACTTTTCCAGCAAAAACTTGGTTTTTTCAGATGAAAATGGCATTTTTCAGCAGAAATTGACATTTTCACACTCAAAAAGTGGTTTTTCAGTCAGAAACAGCCTTTTTTGAAAGAAAATTTCAGATTTTTCGGTTGAAATGCAATATTTCTCGGTGAAATTATCAAAATCGGTGAGAAATCGCAATTTTTCGACTGGAAATTGCACTTTGAAGATAGAATCCTGAAAAATAAGTACTTTTCCAGCAAAAACTTGGCTTTTTAGCCGTAAAATGGCATTTTTCAGCAGAAATTAACACATTTTCAACTTGAAAATGTGGTTTTTCCAGCTACAAACAGCATTTTTTGAACGAAAATTTCAGATTTTTCGGGTTAAATGCGATATTTCTCTGTGTAATTATCAAAAATCGGTGAGAAATCGCAAATTTTCAACTGGAAATGGCATTTTGATACCAAAAATGCGAAATTTTGGTGTTTTTCGGCCAAAAACTAGATTTCAATCAAAAATATCGCAGATTTCTAGCTGGAAAAAAGCATTTTGATATCGAAAATACGAATTATAAAGTTCGATATCTAAAAAAGGTTTTTTTCAGCGAAAAATTGGTTTTTTTGTAAGCAATTTTATTCCGAAATGCGAATTTCGATGCTAGAAACCTGAAAAATCTCGAATTTTTTGTTAAAATGCTCAAAATTTGACATTTTTCTACAGAATTTTTCCGATTTTCCGCAAAAATGCGTACCCATAAGTCTGTTCCTTTAACGACTCGACCCGTTGCTTATACTCTTGAAACCATGATTTTTGTTGCGAAGTAACGGGTCGATATGGGATATTACGAGGATTCTTTCCCAAATAATTCGATGAGGGATAATGAAGAGAGGGGGATTCAGAAGTAGAAGACGGCGGAGACGTCAGAAGTGCCTTTTTGATGTTGTTGTGGTAGGGAGCGGGGGTCTGGAATCGAAAACTTGTGGACTTGCATTTTCAACTGAAAAAGGCGAAAATTCAGTGTTGAAGCTACGATTTTTATGTTTTTAAGGGAATTTTGAAGCAGAAAATGACAGAATTTGCCTTAAAAAAGTTAATTTCTGACTGAAAATAGGATTTTTTGTAGTAAAGGTGCTGGCCTAAAATCCGACAACTCGGCCATAATCTTCTGAAAATCATAAATTTATCACATTTTACTCCAAAAATGCCAATTTTTGACTGAAAAATGGAATTTCTAGTAGTAAAATACACTGAATATTATCGAAATCGTTATAAAAAGAACCGATGGCCTAGAATCCGACCACTCGGCTATTGTAATATCGAAAATGACGTCACACAGCTGAAACGAGTGCTACCGTAAGATTTTTGAGCGGAAAATTTGAAGTTTATTAGATTTTTCAATGATTTTAAGCAAATACTAAAGAAAATCATTGAAAAGTTCTAATGCCCGCTCCAAAATCTTACGGTAGCACTTGTTTCAGCTGTGTGACGTCATTTTCGATATTACAATAGCCGAGTGGTCGGATTCTAGGCCAGCGATTCTTTAAAGCGATATTATACCTGTTTTCAACAATATTCAGTGTATTTAACTTCGAAAAATGTCTTGTTTCAGTCAAAAATTGACTTTTTTAGAGAAAAATGTGAAAAAATTGTGATTTTCAGAAGATTATCGCCGAGTTGCTGGGTTCTAGGCCACGACTGTCATTTTCAGTCCGAAATGGACTTTTTGAAGTGAAATATGACAAATTAACTTCTAGAAATGTCATTTTCTGCGTCAAAATTCGCCGAGAAACACGAAAATCGCTGCTTCAACACCGAATTTTTGCTATTTTCCGTCAATATTCTACCTCAACGGGTGCTTCTTTCACTGCTGACTCCTCAACTTCTTCATACTCGTCTTCCCCTTCATCCGGATTCTTCCGTTTTCTCTCTTTCCGTTGTTTCTTCTCGTTTTTCTCCGATTCTTCGTCTTTCTGCATCCGATTCATCATTTCTATTTGTTGACGAGCTTTCTGAAACTGTGGGAATGGATGAGAATAGTGGAATTTCTCGCGTTTTTCATAACTTTTTGAGAAAAATGAGTCGAAAATTGAGATTTTGAGCTTTTTTGGGTCAGAGAGTTTCGGAAATCACGAGTTTCAGACAGTTCAATGTGAGTTTTGACTAAAAATCGATTCCACAGCAGTAAAACTCTGAAAATTCGCGTTTTTGGGCCAAAAATGAAGATTTTTCGCTCACAATGCTCTAGAACTCATTAAAGTTCATTGTAAGTCGGATTTAAACGAATCAAAACGAGTTTCTCGGAAAAAATCGAGAGTTTGGCCAGAAAATCAATTCTAAACAAGTTTTGAGCCAGAAAATCCGGATTTTCCATGAGTTTTGACCGGAAAATTGATAAAAATCATATTTAAACAAACTTTGAGCCCAAAACTCTGCATTTTCTGCTCAAAATCACCCGCACCTTGTCCAAATCCTCCTCACTAAGCCTATTCGCTAGACCAGGTGGAGGTTTTCCATCTCCTGATCGTCGCATCTCTCTTCCTGGATTGAATGTGGGTGGGGAGGGCTGAAAATGGTGAAATTATTGATTTTTAATAGAAAATAGCGAAAAATTCGAGTTTTTCAGCCGAAAATTGCTATTTTTCCCGGCATTTTTAGCGAAACTTACCGCCCGACAGTCTGGATCACGAGTTCTCAGTGTGTAACCATCTCTATCCACCAGATTTCCATTATTCAGTCTGAAAACCAAAAACCACAAATTTAACGTCGAAATCTAGGGATTTTTCCATTATTTTCACCTTTTCGCACCATATCTATCCAGAAATTCGTCGTCGATGGGCATCGGAGCGCGATCTGGAACGATTTGCATAAGTTTTTTTCGAAAATTTCACAAGAAATTACCTCTACCAAGCCTGAAATCTCTCGGAGGACCCGATTTCCAGCTATCACTCCGTCGCCGCTCCTCAGAAGCACGGGAACCCGGATTCCGGCGGGAATCTCTGGAAAAAATCGATTTTTATTGAAAAATTTCGATTTTTCCTGGATTTTGACGGATTTTTTCAGCTTTTCTGCTTGTTTTTCATCATTTTTGCGTATAATTACCCTCGCCACGTCTCCTCTCTCCTCGGCGCCGACCAATCGTCGTCTTCTTCGTGCCAACGCTCATATCGATCGTTTCTCACGCCGTAACTCTGAAAATTCTTGAAAAACCATCATTTCCATCGTTTTCGCCGCCCAAACTTGCCCTAGAAGACGACGGAAAGCTATCATATCGTGGGTACCCTGCAAAAAATAATTTTTTAAAGTTTTTCCCGGAAAATCGATATTTCTCACCGTTTCTATAGGAATTTTGGTTGTTTTGCATGATTTTTGAGATCGAAAACACCCTTTTTCCAATAAATTATGCGGAAAATCGATTTTTACGCTAGAAATTCGGTTTTTACACCGAAAAATAAATAGACAAACAGACAGCGCGTAAATCAAAACCACGGGGAAATCGACACAGCGCAAACGAGTGTTACCGTACCACGCGGTATTTTGCGGCCGGTTTTTAGGCTAATTAAATAATAAATTATTATAAAATTTGTATAATAATTTTTTTCTAAATTGAATTCACAATATTCTGCAAAAAAAATCATAAAAATCAATGCAGAAACCGCTATTTTGAAAAATTGAAGATTGGGTCTCGCCACGAAATTGCTCAATTTGCACTAAATCTCTCAAAACTCTTTATTTTCAGCAGTTTTTCAGTATTTTTCAAAGATTTCAATAAGATTTTCGTTATTTTCAGACAAAACTAAACTAGAAAAATACATTTTCTCGCGGAAAACTCTGTCAATTATTGATTTTTAGAGAAAAACCAAAACAAAAAAACATTTATTAACACTTTTAATCAATTAATTCTGAATATACAAAGTAACAATTGATCTGGGACCCATATGAACTTGATAGTGATCTGAGGAGTGTTGACTGTCTTTGACACTGACACTGTAAGGAGCCAAAACGTTCTTATTCAGAATTACGACCACTTTCGAGCCATCCGGATTCAAGAATGCACTTTTTTGAATATCCAAGTTAGGTAAATTGAGTGAATGATCGATTCTCACAGCTCCCGGTTTGATAAAATGGCTGAAATTTTCAAAAATGTCAAAAAATCGGTAAAAATTCAATTTAAATGGTGCATCTGCGCTCTACAGCTAAATTATCAATAGAGTGCATTAGCTTACCTAAAATGAGCAATTGCATAAAACATTGGTTGCTTGTAGAACTGCGCCAACGCGGGGAACGCAATAATTGGTGCATCGGCAAAGTCAGACACCCAAGACGGTCCACCCTGGGCGTCTAGGATGAGATTCCGTTCAGTCCAACCGACAACCCAGTTGTTTAGGTCCTAAATATTCAATTTTTTGTATTAAAAAAAATAAAAATAAGATAAATCTGAAAAATTTTTCTCTAAAACTTACATCCAAAATATCCTCAACATAATCTTCCGCCCGATCCCAGCTACCGTAATCCACTGAATCCTTCGACTTGTATCCCTCGCTGGCCTAGAAAAAGTTAGGCCATCAAAATGTCCAAAAAAATTTTCTCAGTTTCCCTCCTCTCTCCCTCCCCCTCTCCTCGCCTCTCTCCCCTCCCCTCCCCCTCTTTATATACGACCGCCGCGTCGTCTCCTCGGTGTGCAGTCATGTCCGAGTGGTTAAGGAGATTGACTAGAAATCAATTGGGCTCTGCCCGCGTAGGTTCGAATCCTGCTGACTGCGGATCACTTTTTTTCTTTTTTGCTTTACCTCCGTTCCAAAAATAAAGTATTTCGGGTGGTTATCGTGGGTTTGTTGGAGATGTTTGTCACTTTCCGAGTCCTGATAGGAGTGGAGACCAATTCCAGCGACATAGGACGCAGTTTCAGTGTCTTTAAGGACCTGGAAATTGAATTTTTAAGAAGATTCCAGTCTCGGGACTTACCGTATCCGCCCATTTCGGCAAATTTCCTCGATTATCATCCAAAATGAGAACTTTAACCGCCTTCGCCGCACTCGACGTCCTCAACGCCGGCCCCAGATCCAACTTGATAAAGTCTCGTTGAGTCTCGGCGGTGAACAACATGGACTGCGCCTTCGTCTTCTTGTCCCCACCACTCGTTGGCTCATTTTGAGTGCTCATCGCCCAGAAATCGATTCCATTCTTCTGATATTCCTCGAAAAATTTCAGAAGATACGTCACATAGGCCTTATGGTAGGTGCCTTGACTGGAACCGAGCAGGCTACCGTAACCCGAAGTGGAGTTTGTAGTCTTGAGCCATCCAGGTGCGCTCCACGGCACTCCGAAAAACTTCAAGTTGTGATTGTACTTCTGAGCCATTTGCATGTAGGGGATCTGGGTAGATCAAAATTTTCAAGTTTTTGATCTACCGGGTTACTGTACCTTCCACTGATAGTCCTCCCGTTGCAAACTGAAATGTGTCATACTGTAGTCGTCGGCCACGTCGTTATACGTGTAGACACGACTCGAAAAGTCGTTGCTGGCGATGGGAACACGTCCGAATTGAAGGTTTAGGCCTGAAAGTCTTGTTTTAGTCTCGGGAAGTCTCGAGAAGTCTCGGTCTCGAGAAATCAGTCTTACCTGACTCCGAGAAGTACTGTCGGATTACTGTATCCGCTAATTTGTCGGGGAGACTTCTTAAATTGGCGCCTGAGGCGTCGGAAAACGTCGACCCAAATCCCTGAATCGTCTGGTACGATTTCGAGGAGTCTATCGTCAAGTGGAGACTGGTTACTGTAGCAAAAATCAATCGATAATCAAAAATCGAAATTTTTTTTGACCTACTCGGATCACTATCCGTCGCGTACACGATATCGCGGTGTAGACGTGCTCCAGAATTGGCTGTGGTGAATGTGGCCGCCTGTCCGGACGTCAAACCGATATTTGGGATCTCATCGCATTTTGTGAGGTCACACACGCATACTGTACCCGATTTGAACTTCTTTTCGGTGCAGTCGGAGCCGGAGGTGGGCAGGAAGAGGGCTAAAAACAAAATGTTTGAATTTTCCGTAAAATTTGGAGAGTTTTGAGCCCCATATTGCCTAGGTTTGGAGGGATTCTAGTTTTGCTCTATCAAACCGCGACGCGACCGCAACGCATCCCACTCGGAGAGCGTTCTAGTAATAATTTTTGGATTTTACACAAAATTTCCAAAGTTTTGAGCCCCATATTGCCTATATTCAGATGAATTTTTAGATTTGACCTACACGACCGCGACGCGACCGCAACGCATGTAAGTCAAAATTCGATTTCATCCAAATATAGGCAGTATGGGGCTCAAAACATTGGAAATTGCATGGAAAACTCGATTATAACTACCAAATGCGTGCCAAGCAGCATTTGTGTGTGATGCGTTGCGGTCGCGTCGCGGTTGTGTAGGTCAAAACTAGAATTCATCCAAATATGGGCAATATGGGGCGCAAAATTTCGGAAATCGCACGGAGAATTCGAAAATCGTAATGAAAAAACCTCTAAACTTTAAAAATCAAGTGTGAAAACGTGAAAACTTAAAAACTCACCACAAATCGCCAACACCACTAACAGTATGCGAGTAGCCATGAGAATATAGTCTAGAAACTTAATTCCGCTTATCAAACTCTTTCCATTTATACTATTTTCAGACGTATCAGTTCAATTAGTACTCCAAAATTTTTGTCATTGTCCTTATCTTTGCGTGTAGTCTGCCCGAGTCACTTTTCACACAAAACCACACGGAATTTCGTGTCCGTCTGACATAAGTCATACCGGAGAGAGTGTAGTATTTGTAGTCTGGGTCTCGATTCATCAAATATCACATTTATTGGCTTAATGAGCAAAATAGATCATATTTTTCAAAATAAGTTGGTAGATCAAATCAACGCCAACGTCTCCTGACGTCTGAATTGTCGATACAGGGCCTCGGTCTCCTCGTTGTGAATATCTCGAGCCTTCGCTTCCATTATTGGGCTCACAGACCGTTTGGAGAGCGTTGGTGATGATGGGACGGCCGGTTTACGGTGACGGACAGGGCTGTTTGGTTTCACCTGGGAAAGTTATTGATTTGAGATTGTGAAATTTGAGTTCTCCATAAAATTTCTGAAATTTTGAGCCCCATATTGCCTAGGTTTGGAGGAATTCGGATTTTGATCTACACCGACCGCGACGCGACCGCAACGCATCTTACAACAATTGCTTCTAACAAGATTCACATTAACAAATTTAGATTCTCCACAAAATTTCCAAAGTTTTGAGCCCCATATTGCCTATATTTGAATGAATTCTAGTTTTGACCTACACGACCGCGACGCGACCGCAACGCACCACACACAGATAACGCAGAAACACTGGTTTTTTTTGGATTTGTGCTGATTCGGATTCAAATTAATTATTCCGCATTCTAAAGGTGAGGCACCCATTTGCCGGGGCTTTTCTTTCTTTTTTGTTTCGAAAATCCAGCGCGTTGCGACCGCGTCGCGGTCGTGTAGATCGAAACTAGAATTCATCCAAATATAGGCAATATGGAGCTCAAAACTTGGGAAATTTCATGGAGAATTTGAAAATTGCAATCAAAACCTACGATTTCTTGGAAATAGCTAGAATTAAAAAAACAATTTTTTTTGAAATTTTCCAAATTCTTTTCTATTAGCTTCCAGACCCTTTAAAAACTTACATCATGCATCGGCGGAGTACTCGGAGGTGTCGATGAGCCCGTGGAGTCGTCACTACTGTCATCATCGTTTTTCTTCTTGTTCTTATCAGGATTATATGCGGAATTCGAGGAGGACAGCATGAATTGATTATTTCTTTCAAAAACCCAAAATGTTTCCATTACTCCCTTTCCCTGAAACAAATTGGGTTGGTATGCAAGCGCGCTCCATTGAGAAAATGTCAAAAGTTTAGTTATCAATGGAGCACATTTGCTTCTAAACTCACTTTTATAATAACATCACCCCTCGACGCAGTATTGTATTGATTCGGGTAGTGTTTCATGAGAAGTGTGTAGGAGGCGGCGCTAAGATGGATGTGGGACGCTGAAA
Source organism: Caenorhabditis latens (assembly GCA_002259235.3). NCBI lineage: Eukaryota > Metazoa > Nematoda > Chromadorea > Rhabditida > Rhabditidae > Caenorhabditis > Caenorhabditis latens. The sequence goes on from CM056093.1 coordinate 2,290,562, forward strand.
ACGCAAAATCATGGAGAATTTCCAGTCAGATTCGAGTTCTCCGTAAAATTTCTGAAATTTTGAGCCCCATATTGCCTAGGTTTGGTGGAATTTGAAATTTGATCTACAAGATCTACACGACCGCGACGCGACCGCAACGCGTGAGTCGTTTTTTTTCAAATTGAGGCATCACTAACTATCCTACGATGCCATCTATCTCATGAAACGGTTTGAACAGCAAAAAACAACTATTCCGATTTTCGACCGCGGTGCGGTCGCGTCGCGGTCGGTGTAGGTCAAAATTCAAATTCCGCCAAACCTAGGCAATATGGAGCTCAAAATTTCGGAAATTTTACGGAGAATTTGAATATCATGACCAATTTCCCTGGAAATCACTCACGCTTCCCATTACTCTCCATTCGAGACGCCGTATTCACAGTATCCCCAAAAAGACAATAGCGTGGCATGCTTAGACCGACAACTCCAGCGACACACGGTCCCGAATTGACGCCGACTCTCAATTCGACCTTCTCACGTGGCAAATGAGGGATTTTGAATGCTTTACAGTATGCCATAAAGTCCAGGGAGAGCTCGACGATTTGTCTGAAAGTCTCGTTAAGTCTCGTTGAGTCTCGTGAGTCTCGAGTCTCGTTGGGTCTCGATATCTCACTTAATATGCGCATTCCCATTTCTCGACGGGAGTCCCGAGACACAAAGGTAGCCGTCACCAATCGATTCCACTTTATACACACCGTGCTCCTCAATTATCGCGTCAAAGTTACTGTACAAGTCGTTGAGAAGGTTGACCACCTGGTAGATCAAAATAAAAATCAATAATAATTTTTGATTTACCATACCTGAAAGGGGGAACACTTGGCGGCGAGTTGAGTGAATTTGACGACGTCCGAGAAGAATACGGTAACCGAGTCGAATCCCTCAGGCTCGACGGTTTGGCCCTGTTTTAGGCGTTCGGCGACTTGTCTGGAACAAAAATGGGAGTCTCGTGGGGTCTCGGTCTCGTTAGGTCTCGTTAGAAGTCTCGGTCTTATTTGCTATTAATCTAGCTTGGTCTAAGCTCGAGTCTCGTCGAGTCTCGAAGCACAAATCTCGTCAAGTCTCGAAGCACAAGTCTCGTCAAGTCTCGAAGCTCACGTCTCGTCAAGTCTCGAAGTTCAAGTCTCGTAGAGTCTTGAAGCTCAAGTCTCGTCAAGTCTCGAAGCTCAGGTCTCGTCAAGTCTCGAAGTTCAAGTCTCGTAGAGTCTTGAAGCTCAAGTCTCGTCAAGTCTCGAAGCTCAAGTCTCGTCAAGTCTCGAAGCTCAAATCTCGTCAAGTCTCGAAACTCAAGTCTCGTCAAGTCTCGAAGCTCAAGTCTTGTCAAGTCTCGAAGCTCCAGTCTCGTCAAGTCTCGAAGCTCAGGTCTCGTCAAGTCTCGAAGCTCAAGTCTCGAAGCTCAAGTCTCGTCAAGTCTCGAAGCTCAAGTCTTGTCAAGTCTCGAAGCTCAAGTCTCGTCAAGTCTCGAAGCTCAAGTCTCGTCAAGCAACGAGACGTGACGAGACTCAACACGAGACCTGACAAAAATCGGGTCTCGAGACTAAACGAGAATCGGATTTGGGTATCGTGGAGTCTCGAGAAACCTCAAGGCTGCTGGACTCTCAAGAATCTTGAAGTCTCGTTGAGTCTCGTTGAGTCTCGTTGAGTCTCGTTGAGTCTCGTTGAGTCTCGTTGAGTCTCGTTGAGTCTCGTTGAGTCTCGAAGCTCAAGTCTCGCCAAGTCTCGAAGCTCGAGTCTCGTCAAGTCTCGAAGCTGAAGTCTCGTCAAGTCTCGAAGTTCAAGTCTCATAGTCTTGAAGCTCAAGTCTCGAAGTCTTGAAGATCAAGTCTCGAAAATCAAGTCTCCACAAGTCTCGAAGCTCAAGTCTCGTCAAGTCTCGAAGCTCAAGTCTCGTCAAGCAACGAGACGTGACGAGACTCAACACGAGACCTGACAAAAATCGGGTCTCGAGACTAAACGAGAATCGGATTTGGGTATCGTGGAGTCTCGAGAAACCTCAAGGCTGCTGGACTCTCAAGAATCCTAAAGTCCCGTTGAGTCTCGTCGAGTCTCGTTGAGTCTCGTTAGGTCTTGTTGAGTCTCGTTGAGTCTCGCTAGAAGTCTCGTTAGGTCTCGTTCCCCACTCACTTCGGCAACATCCTGCCCAACAAAACGTCCGCTTTCTTCTTCTCCGCCGTCAACTCTTTCGTCCGATCCTCCACTTCCACCTCCAAATTCGTTGTGTAATCCTCGAGAATATTGAAGACGTGATCCATCAGATTCCCCTTTTTCGGCATCATATTCTTCAATAGATTACAGATGACGTCCGCAGACGGGCGGTCCATCGGCTCTTCACTCCAACAGTCACGGATCAGGATTAGCTGGAATAGGGGCGAGACGTTTTAGAACCGTAAGGACGTTTTGAAACCGCACATACCAAATTATGATTGATCTCCACACCGTCCATGTCCAAATCGGGGCGTGGCGGGTTTGGGCCGCCCTTCTTGATGCGGTACACGATTTCTGAAAATAGAGTCTTAGGCCTATGGCCTTAGGCTTATGGCCTTAGGCTTATGGCCTTAGGCTTATGGCCTTAGGCTTATGGCCTTAGGCTTATGGCCTTAGGCTTATGGCCTTAGGCTTATGGCCTTAGGCTTAAGGCTTTAGGCTTAGGGCCTTAGGCTTAAGCCCTTAGGCTTATGGCCTTAGGCTTATGGCCTTAGGCTTATGGCCTTAGGCTTATGGCCTTAGGCCTTAGGCTTAGGCTTAAGGCTTAAGGCTCTCAGCTCCCCAACGTACCATCTACCGTATCCTTTCTCTCCGACATATTCCACGCCTCCTTCCTCGTCAAAACCTCCGACGCAATCACAGCCAACGAGTAGATATCCGCAGACTTCTCAATCTGATGAGGCAGAAGTGTGCCCCTAATGACTTCCGGTGCCATCCACAACTGCCTCCTCTTCATCGGTTTCTTCTCCTCCGCCAGATTTCCGAGACCGTAATCCGTGAGTTTCGCTTGCCACGACTCGTTGATGAGTACGGTACCACTGCGGAGGTTCGCGTGGACGTGAAGGAAACTGTTGTGGAGATATTTGAGTCCTTCGGCCATGTCACGGATCACGCAGAACATGAAGAACGGGTCGATCGAGAAGTTTCCCTGACCGATTATGTCCTGGAAATGGTTTTTTTTGAGGTGGGAGGAGTTTCGAGTCTCGTCGAGATTTTGAGGCGAGACTCGACGAGACTCAGGTGACGAGACGTATGGAACACATCTCGTAGTCTTAAAACTCGAAATTTCTCACGATTTTTGTCGATAGAAAATATTGTAAATTATCGAAAAAGTTATTTTTGTCGATAAATTTGGGTTTTGTCGATGAAATTGAAAATTATCGAGAAAATTTGAAATTGTCGATAAAAATGGAATTTCGTCGATAAAAACTGATTTCTCGTGGAGTCTCGTCAAGACTTAAGACAAGACTCGACGAGACTCTGACTACGAGACTTTATGAGACTAGGTTTCTGGTCTCGTTAAGTCTCGAAGCTCAAAGTCTCGTTGGGTCTCGTCAAGACTTAGGACAAGACTCGACGGGACTCAGGCTGCGAGACCTAAACTCAAGTCTCGTTAAGTCTCGAAGCTCAAAGTCTCGTCTGGTCTCGAAATCAAGTCTCGGCGGGTCTCGTCTCGTTTTTTCCCGTCTCTCTCACCTGTAAACTTCCCCGCATACACATTTTCCACACCGACAAATACTCCGCCCCATCAATCGACAGCCCAATGAACTTATTCACATTCTCATGCTCCAACTTCCTCAATTTCACAAAAGTATCGTAATCCGCTCGGAATAAATTGGACGCGGGATGGGCGGTACTTAGCACGGGGTCCTTATCCAAATAAAATATGGAATAGTTGGAAAAAGTGTTGTCAAATGTCATTTTCGAGGTGTCTGTGATGTTGGACGGCGCCGATTGGAGGGATCGCTTCGACATTTGAGATTTCTCGCGTTTCGGTGGCTTCTGGAGTTTTACAAGGGGGATTTGCCATTCCGCGTCGATACGGTCACGTTCCAGTCGTTTTTGTCTACAGTAATCAAAAAATCTGGTTTTTTTTAAAATCCACCAAAGACCTACCGTAACACATAAAAGAAGCAAGTGATCAAAAACAAGAGCGCTAGCGCCAAGACTCCGCCCACCGAAAAAACGAGAGCCCCATATTGATCTACAAACGATAGGGGACACTCTGTCCCGGTGAATCCACAAGTTGGTACGGAAAGTGGGCGGAGTCCGTTATACCAGAACCATAAAGACGCTTCATTTGTGTATCCCAACGAGACACTCTGAAAAATTAATCGATAATCGATAAAAATGGGCGTGGTCACTCCCCACCGCTCCTCCGTCGACAGAGTAGGTCAAATTCATGTAGGACGCCTGGTCGTACTTCTCGTTTAGCGCGTAGAGCATCAGTTTTGGGACACGGGTGTTGTTGGCGTTTATTGACACTTCTCCGGTGAGTCCTGGAAAGTCTCGGTGGGTCTCGGTCTCGGGAGAGTCTCGAGACTCATGTCTCGAAGTCTCTCGGGTCTTATGGAGTGAAACTGGGTCGAGACTTGGCAACGAGACCTGACGAGACGTGACGAGACTCAACTCGAGACCTGGCGAGAATCGGATTTTGGGTCTCGTTGAGTCTCTTTGAGTCTCGTTGAGTCTCGTTGAGTCTCGTTGAGTCTCGTTGAGTCTCGTTGAGTCTCAAGGCTCCTGGATTCTCAAGAATCTTGAAATCTCGTAGAATCTCGTCGAGTCTCGTTGAGTCTCGTTGAGTCTCGTTGAGTCTCGTTGAGTCTCGTTGAGTCTCGTTGAGTCTCGTTGAGTCTCTTTGAGTCTCGTTGAGTCTCGTTGAGTCTCGTTGGGTCTCGTGGAGTCTTGTGAAGTCTCAAGGCTCTTGGACTCTCAAAAATCCTGAAGTCTTGTCGAGTCTCGTTGAGTCTCAAAGCTCCGTGTCTCGTCTCGTCTTGTTCCCGTCCTTACCTTGAAATGTGACCTGCATGGCGTCATTTATCACACTCCCAACACCCAAATTCGCTGGATTCTGATTATAAACGTTGGTAATAGCCAATCCGTACAAATAGAAGAGGTCGTGAAGGCTTCTGGCGAATGCGGATGGCGGCTGGAAGTCGACAAAATGATTTTTTGTCGATAAAATTGAAATTTATCGATAAAAATTGAAATTTATCGACAAAAATCGATTCTTACCAATGTGGAAGCATTAAGACACTGTTGTGTTTGACATGAGACGGGCGGATTCACCACTTGAGCTCCACACTGTGCCGTGAACGTATTCAGATAATTGACGTCAGGCACGTCGGTCGACAGATCCATCTGGAAGAAAAAATTATCGATAAAAAATTTTGTCGACAAAAAAATTTTTTTGAAATTTTTTTTTGGTTGTGTATACGTGTCTCCTACCGTAGCCGGGAGATCCATCTGAAAACATGTGCAACTTTATTAGAGGGGTTCACGTCAAGAGAGATACGGTAGTCTACTGAACTACCGTAACCCATTATACTCACAACCAGCATCCGTGTCGCCGTCTCTTTCAGCCTCTCGTTCCAACCGTCGTCCGGATTGACTTCCCATACAGGTGACATGCCAGAGGATACTGTAATTGTGGTAGATCACAAAAAAATATTATGGTAGATCACAAGACAAAATTGATAAGGACAGGTACAAACCACTGGACACGACGGATATCCAACTTACAGCAGCCTAACTCACATTTCGTCAGGCCTGCACTTTGTTTACCTGGAAAATGGTTTGGTCTCGGTCAGGTCTCGTTTGAGTCTCGTCAAGTCTCGTCTAAGTCTCGTGGAGTCTCGAAGCTTAAGTCTCGTGGAGTCTCGAAGCTTAAGTCTCGTCAAGTCTCGACGCTCAAGTCTCGTCAAGTCTCAAAGCTCAAGTCTCGTCAAGTCTCAAAGCTCAAGTCTCGTCAAGTCTCAAAGCTCAAGTCTCGTCAAGTCTCAAAGCTCAAGTCTCGTCAAGTCTCAAAGCTCAAGTCTCGTCAAGTCTCGAAGCTCAAGTCTCGTCGAGTCTCGACGCTCAAGTCTCGTCAAGTCTCGTTTGAGTCTCGTCAAGTCTCGCTCCAAAAAACTCACCAAACCCGATACTCCTCAGACCCAACAAAATGTGCACGTACTCCTCGTTCGCCATATTCTGCTCGGTGATCATTTTCAGATATTTTCGACGATTGGGCGCCGTTTGGATGACAAAGATTATGACTGTATATAAAATTATGATCTACGTAAAATTTTCAAAATTTTGAGCCCCATATTGGCTATATTTCAAAAAAAATTTTTTTTTGGATTTTTAGAATTTTCCAGATTCTTGTAGTTTCCAAGAAATTGTGAGTTTTGATTATGATTTTCGAATTCTCCGTGCAATTTCCGAAGTTTTGAGCCCCATATTGCCTATCTTTGGATGAGTTCTAATTTTGACCCACACGACCGCGACGCGACCGCAACGCGCCTGATTTTGAAAAAAAGAAAGAAAAAGAACGGCAAATGCGTCTGGACTTTTGAATGCACAGTGAATTCGAATGCGAGCTAGAGCAAGTCAAAAATCCAAAAATCGTTTTTCATGGTGCGTTGCGGTCGCGTCGCGGTCGTGTAGGTCAAAACTAAAATTCATCCAAATATAGGCAATATGGGGCTCAAAACTTTGGGATTTGCGCGGAGAATTCAAATATGTTGATGTGAATCTTGTTAGAAGCCATTGGTGTGAGATGCGGTAGATCAAAATCCGAATTCTTTCAAACCTGGGCAATATGAGGCTCAAAACTTCAGAAATTTTATGACAAATCGTGCTGACTCACTCCGACACCGACTCTTAATCCGATTAAGCACCGAAATGTACTGAGCGTCATTGGCATCTCCACTGGGAAGTGCCTGTTTAACGACCACATTGACTCCATATGTTTCATACTCGTTTATCGCCGTCTCCACATCATTTATAATCGATAACGGGTAGTCTTGGGCACTGGTTTCATATAGAAGGGCAACACGATCCCAATCCATCATTTCGAGCAGTTTGACAAGGGAGAAACCGAGTCTGCAAAGGTTAGAACTGTCTCGTTTTGAAAAAAATCAACTTACGACAAGGAATTGGCCATTATATTCGTCAAATACGGATATCGATCGGCGTCAGTAAATTTCGAATCCGTCACGAGACCCCATGCCAGCAGAGGTGTCTTATAGAACGTCGCCATCGTCGCCATCACTTCCATTGCTACAAATTCAGATTATTTTTTTCTGTGATCTACCAAATAGCTTACGATCCTGACAAGGCGCCCCAATAACCACGTCTAACTTTTTGTTTCTCATGAATTCCATTCCAACAGCGGCGCCCAACGATCGATCACATTCTGTGTAGTTTACGGTGAGTCTGGAAGATGTAAATCATGTAGATCATAACAATACTTGGGACGTAGATCACAAAGAAGCCTTATATGCCTCAAAAACCCACTCGAAATCGAAAGCCGAAATAAATCCGTCGTCTCGTAGCTTTTGAATCGCGAGATTTATCGCACCACCTGACATTGGCCATCCTATGCTATCCAGCTCTGTGGTTTGTACAGCTGCCACGCCCACGCGGATCTGAAAACAAAAATTTTGAAAAATTGGGTTAAAATATGACTTAAAAACCTGAGAAAAAAATCTGAAAAAACAATGCAAAAAAAAATTTTTGTGACAAATTTTGTGAGCCCGTCACGAGCTCCCTAATTATCACAATTATCCCAAATTTATATTTGTTGTGTAGATTAAACCTGGATCATTATTTTTCTAGTTGACCATTTTTTTGTACGGGCGGTCCTTGGGGAGATATAGCGCTCCGAAGTTGCCTTGCCTCTCGCAGACACCTGTGGTGTTTCGGAGCACTATAACTACCTAGGGACCGCCCGTACAAAAAAGTGGTCAACTACATAATTGGAGATCTAGGTTTGATCTACACAAAAAATCTAAAATTGATAAAATAGGATAAAAAGGGACACTGTGTCAAAGTGGCAAAATTGGTCAAAAACCTCAATTTTTGAAAAGTTGATTTTTTGAACATTATGCTTACCGTAACCCTAAAAAAGTTTATTTTAAAAAAAGAAAAAAATTCAGGAATGCGTTGCGGTCGCGTCGCGGCTTTTAAAAAAAAAGTTTTTTTTCGAACTTAACTTTTCAGAAGTGCGGCGCGGTCGCGTCGTAGTTCACCTAAATTTAGTCAGAGTGCAATAGCGCGCATTTCTAAACAGAAAGTTCAAATAGAGAGATTACTGTAGTTAAAAAAGGTGTGCAATTATCAAAGTTTTAAGCAATTTGAGCACGCGGCGCGGCTGCGTAGCGGCTTTTCCTAAGAACAAAAACAGTATAAAAACAAATTCATCATGCGGCGCGGTCGCGTTGCGGCTCTAAAATCACCTAGCGGGGACCTTCTTTACCCAAAATCAATATTTTTGAACAGTGCGTATGCGGTCGCGTCGCGGTCTACAAATGAAATTATTCTATCGACTAACCGTCCTCCGATTCGCCGCTGGCACCGGTGTCGTTGTAGTGGTACTCTGAGTGATTTGTCCATCGGTGAAAGACGGTGAAAAACCACCAAAAACCAGCAAAAATAACAGGAATTCCATATAAAACCGATTCAGGAAAGGAAAATATATAATAATTTGAAAAGTTAAATGCGAGGGGACGGGAGGATTAGTGAAAGGTTTCTTATTGAAATCAGAGAAAATTTCGAATAAAAATATGAAAAAAATTTAATTTCGAAAAAATTTGTTGGCTTCCTTCCCCCATGTCATAGGGCCCCCCGTGGTCATAGGGTCTAAGTGACTAATCTTTAAACTCCGCCCACTTTTCAAAACTTTTAGAAGGGCATCTTTAGGGGAGGGGGATTAGGGAGGAAAAGGTGTGACTGATCTTTTAAGGAATCTTTTGATCTACATGAAACAAAAACATGTGTGATCTGCAGAAAGTTGCTGTAGAGCCGACGGCGGAAGGGACCAGTTAGAACTGGGACGTTTGGTAACCGGGACAGTTTAGAACCGATACTTTTGAAAAATTGTGGTTATTTTAAAACCTCCCCGTTTCAAAACTGGGCACTTTAGAAATAATTGAACTGTGATAGATTACAACTAGAGCCGGACGTTTTAATAATGTGAAACTGTCCCCCCCCGTTTAAAAACTGGTACGTATAAAAACCGGACCCACCCATTTTATAACCGAATGTAAAATAGCATGTACAAAAAGCAATAGTTTATTAGGTGTTATCTTTGTCGGCAAGGGCAGCAATGAGAATTTGGAAAACTTCTATCAAATCGCGTTGTCCAAAAAAGAAAATTGTCCCAAAATGTTACTGAATGGCTTGTTGTGATCTCGACAGTTGGCATACTTCTCTCTTATTCCAGGGCAACTATACATAATATTCGATATGGTGTTCTTGAAACAGTCTGTTGTGTCGGAGGCCAATAGGAGGTATGGGAGGTCGATTCGATGTGGAGCAAAGTTTGACAGTCTCACTTTCAAGTTTCTTCGAATCTTGCTGATGATGTTCGAAATTCTTCTCCGGCACAGACACGTTTGAAGAGTTCGAATTGGTGCTCACATCCATATCAACACTCGATGTTTCCAGAATCATTTAGCCATTCAGTCCGTGCGTCCAGATGGAAGGAGGCATACAGATTGTGTTGTAGCATTTCCAGTTCTTCCGCCGATTTTCTTATCTGTAATAAAACAAGATTTGAGGTACCAAAATGATTCTATAACTTACCGAGACGTATTGGAGACAGGGGAGGGGGAATATAGTATTCAAAGAAAATAAGAGAGAAAAGGGATGACCAGCCATACAGTAGGCAGTCTCGGAGGTAGAATGAGATAGAGAGATTGTCTATGGCTTACGTCAAGTGGAAACATATCTGCGTACTCTGCGTAGTTGACTCCTGGGAAGAGCGCGCACCACTTTTACGGTCGAGTTTTCCCAGGAGCCAAGCCTCATTGTCATCAAAAGTGGCGCGCGCTCTTCCCTGGAGCCAATGCGCAATAGACGCAAATACGTCTCCACTCGACGTAAGTCATAGGCGATCTCCCATCTCATTCTGCCTCCCAGCCTGCCTACTGTATGGCTGGTCGCCCCTTCCCCTATTATCGAAAAAACTTCCTGAACTCGAAAAACGACTGGATTACGTTGACAGCCTTGGACCAATCAACCACTTTGATTTGTCATATAAGCAGTCGGATATTGAATTCATTTTGGGATATTTCATGGAACGCCGAACGACGACAAGTCACACTTCACACTTCAAAGTTAGAAAAGAGTTCGAGAATGCGAGAGCTCGGGCTTATAAAGAACTAAAGGACAAATTTGTCGTATGATCCTTTGTTTGACAAAATTGTGTTTGAAAAATAAAAATGTATTTTTCTATATTGTTGTTAAAAAAACTATATTTTCTGTGAAAGCAACAAAAAACATCGGATGTTTTTCCCGTTTGTAATAAGATTCAGTGCCTTGAAAAGTTATAAGAACTAAAACAAATGAAAACGCTGAAAATAAACTAATTTTCATTGGGATTTTAATTAAAAATAAAGTGAGCAGTATGTGAAAAACTCCACGTGAAAAATGTAAATAAAAAAAAAAGAAAAATGCAACTACGATAGATTAAAACATACACAGAGTGTTTGTGGACTTACACACCGTACTCACTTCCAGATTTGTCAACATATTCAAAATTTTCAGTGATTTTCTTTTCTGCTTATTTCTGACAATTTGTGATCTGAAAAAGATTATTTATAAAGGGAACAGTTGAAAACAAGGTTGAATTCACAAATCATCACAAGAATACCGTAGAAAGTACCAAAAATTTGACAATTAGAACAATTTGATAAGACGGTCGAGAGCTTTCGCTTTGGCATTATCCGACAACTTCTTATATTCCGGAGACTGATCCAATTTCTTCGCTTTCTCCACGGTATTCAGTCCACGAATACACTTTTCGAGAAGGTTTGGCATTCCATACTCATCAGCCATCCACAACATCTTCTCACTATTGATTTTCGAGTTGTTCAAAAGGTGGTACTCGATAATGTTGATAACCGAAGAAACCAGAAAACGACGCGCCAATTCCAACAGCTTACCTACAGTACTATCATTTGGAAACACTGGATTCGGGTCGAAAGTGCTTAGGAGCAGAGCGAAATCTTCATAAGAGACATCTCCGATCGGAATTTCATCCATTTGTCCTTCTTTGAAATTCGATGAAAAGAGAGCGCGGAAGTATTCGGAGTGGTAGGAAAGGAACTGAAAAATGTAATTTTAAAAGTGAATAAAAGCTAGCAACAATTTGCTAATATGAACTCACCGCTTTGCTAACATGAAGCTTTTTTCCGTCGACAACTAAAATCGCATCGTTCTTATCGGAAGGCAGAAACATCTTGTCGTAATCTTGTTTTTCAGGAGCTGCTGGAGTGTAGTGAGGAATGAGAGAATATTGATAGTAACAAGTATCGGGAGCATGATTGAATCCAATTTGCTGTGTGATCACTTGGTTGTCTTTTGTGATTTTAACATCAAATTTCTTTGCGGGGAAGTAATTATTCACAGAGATCTGTCCAGTGATTTCATCGACGCCTTGACTTTTGAGCTCACTCCAATCAAATGTCCAGGTGAGATTAAATTGAATGGGGCTGTACGTCCCGCTCCAGACACTGAAAAAATGACTCGTTCCAATCATTCTTTGGTTCTGTTAATTTCATTTTTGATGAGAAATATGACTTACCATTTGATTCCGTGATGGGTCTTCGTCTCCAAAACATTGGTGTTGCGAGTGATTTGATAAGCACCACTTTTATACTCGATTGCGTCATCCAGCATTTTCGTTCAATTTTCCTGCAATTAATACTATTGAACTACATCGAATTTAGAAAATTTTGTATGTAAATGATCGCAAACCCATTTTACGGGGAAAAAACTATTTGGAAATCAAAAAATCAAGACTTTTCGCTGAAAAATCTATTTATAAAAATTAAAGTGAGCAAAATTATCAAACAACGGAGTGTTTGCGGACTTGCGTACCGTACCCTCTTCTAAAAATTGTTATCACTATTATAAATTCACGGTCAGCCGCCGCAGGGTGTTGTTGACAGCATGAAAATCGTAATAGATAACAGTTTCTCACCCATTTCAACTACGAGACTCATCAGAACAAGTTTCATGCGCCTTTAACACCCTGCGGCTGCAGACCGTGTGAATTTATAATACCAATCGGTCGGTCAACCTCCTTCCCTACACCACCCTTCTTAGTTTTTCAGCGCCTGCGACACTTCTCTAATGGTTCAAACAAAAGAACTCTATCTTACTACTGGATCGTATTTAACATTTGTTTCTTGTTCGTAGCCTTTGTTAGCTGAGCAGCCCGTTCTAGTCCGTTTTAGAACAGATTCTTTAGGAAAATTGAGGAAGATTATGAGCAGTGGGAAAGTTTAACCTTTCTGAGGCCAAAAAATTTGACAAGAGAGAAATCGAGGTTGGAAAGAAATGTACGAGTTAGAGCCGGGGGACGTTTGGCAACCGGGGACCGTTTAGAACCAAAACTGAATCGATACCTTAAAAAATTGTGTTCCCGATTCCGACTGACAGGATGGTCTCTCCTCACGTTTTCAAATTTCCTGTCATGCTTCCCACTATCAAAAATGTAAGATAACACAGAAGTTTACAAAAATCAATAATTTATTATTAAAACACATTTCAGCGCAGATCATTCCAGGAATCAAGGTTGTGGTGCTTGAGTTCGTAGTGTGCGAAACACATGCCACATTCCGTTATTTCGCTTTCAGCAAGTGAAAAATGGTATTATAGCAGAATGTTTTTCCTGTTCCTCCAGCACCACCGACGTATATCATTCGCGACTTTCCGATTATCATATCCAGCTCGAGTACTCTGTCGACGAACTTCTTCTGCTTCTTGTTGAGCAGCACATACGCTGCTTCTCCTTTATCCTTGTGTTTGGCAGGGTTCTACTGGATAGCTAACGGATTGTCGTTTTTCTGGCTTTCGACAAATAGTTTTGTAGCAGAATAGGTCGATGATGGGCACGTAGTCGTCACTGTATTCCAGTTCGAAATCGTTCAATTCCATAACATGTACTCCAGGTTGAACTTCGATTGAGAAAGGTTCGACCAATTTTTATCCCATAGCTCTTTTACTCGCGAAGAGACGTCTGCATTCGATTGTTGCGACGTGTCTTGCAATCTCCGATATCGCATTCTCCCATTCAATGTTTCCATTCATAAGTCCTCGTGCACGGACCACTTCCAAGCAAGTGTTGTAGACGGCGTCGCGGAAATATCTCTTATTGACTGAGACACAAGTCGAGTAGCTGTCAACTCCAGGAATTGAGGATGTGGAGCTTGAGTTCGTCCCATCGTGAAAGACAATCTGTAACCAAACAGGGTTTGAGGGACAAAATATGATTTTTTAACTAACCTAAACCATTGGAGACGGGGGATGGGAAATCTAGTATTCAATAAAAATCGGGGAAGGGGCGACCAGCCATACAGTAGGCAGTCTGGGAAGGCAGAATGAGATGGGAGATTCTCTCTGGCTTACGTCAAGTATAAACATATCTGCGTACTCTGCGTCTTGGCTCCTGGGAAGAGCGCGCACCACTTTATAGGGTCATAGACACTGTGCCTTTGCTCCTGGGAAAACTCTAGGCCTATGACCCTAAGAAGTGGTGCGCGCTCTTCCCAGGAGCGAATCCGCAGAGTACGCAGATATGTTTATACTTGACGTAAGTCATAGACAATCTCCCTCCTCATTATGCCTTCCTGACTGCCTACTGTATGGCTGGTCATTTCTTCTTCTCCCCTGATTCTTATTGAATACTAATTTCCTCTTATTCTATGTTTCTGTACAAGGTAAGTAAATTCTATACTAGAGTTTTTAACTCATCACACTTCATTTCAGCCCATTCAACATATTTGCTGACTCCAAAATCATGCCAGATGTTGTGCTCAGTACTCCAACGGGTACTGCTGCACTGACAATCAACGGAAACACCATTCACTCGTTGCTTGGAATTGAAGTTGTACAAGCAGACCAAAGATCTGAAGAGCCGTTCGAAGAGTTGGTGGGAAAGAAGTTCGACGAGTTGAATCTGTTGTTCTCGAATGTGAAGCTGATCATCATCAATGAAGTTTCCATGGTCTCAAATATAATGTTGTCAGTCAAAGATTCATAGCAAACGTCGTGCGGAGGATATAATATTATGTTTCAGTAGTAGGTGGGCTTAATTTCACCCTCCCCTCCTGGGGCGTCAGGTGTTGCGCGTCTTTTAGTTTCTTAGTAAATTTTTTTTCTAGACATGCAGCTCACTATTGCGCTCAATCTCATCACCCCTTTGTGGCGTGATGGAGATTTAAGCCATGAGGCGCTGCGAGCGCTCGGCCCACGAACAATCGAAGTTCCTGTATCCTCTAGGTGGGGGCTCAAAAGTGAGTTAACATTTTTTTAGTCTTTTTTAGTCGTAGCTAATTGTTGTCTTTCAGTGCTTTCATGCATTTTGGGCCAAGGGGCCGCCGCACAACTGTGGCGGCGCATTTCTTCGCGGTCCACAGGACCTGACTTCGCCATTCTGATTCCCTGTACCCCGTTGAGTGCGTGAGCATCTTCCCATAGATGCTCACCCTCTCCACATACCACGTCACCACCACCATCATCACATCAATCTAAACCGCTATCAACACATTAACAGTAGTAAGTTGATAGAAAAAAGATAGAGATAAAAGTAGTTTTTCAGACTCATTCAAATCACAATTTGATTCGGCATCGACTTCAGACTCCTCCTCCTCTACCCAAACAAATGGATACAATACATCAGTTTTTCCACTGCTCCTTCCTTTTCTTTCTTTTGTTTTTCGATGCTTTTTTTTCCTTTTTGTATTTTCAATAAATTTTGGATGTGAAAAAACTGTGTTTCTTTCTTTATACAGGTACATTTCCGCTGTGATAAATTTCTCTTCTTATGTAGAAATGGCTCCGGGAAGAAATGTCTTGTATGCAACAATAGGTTTATTATTGTCTTTCGTACTGGCCGTGAAAATGAGTAAAAACTCAAATCCTGTTTAGTTTCACTTATGAAACTGTCTGAAGAAGTGGATTGTATAATGTGGGGAAATACGAAAAAAAAAGAAGTTGGAAAAAATTTTTAAAGAAAGAATTATTTGGCGAAAAAAAATCATTACAAACGAAATTACAATCGACCAGCATTTCACAAGTCCTCCGTTCTCTTGTTTTGGTCATTAAAAAATGAGCTGATATTTTCAGGGACACCTGCATGGCATGCTCAATGTCTCCTCACAGATTTTTTAAATTGCAAATTCCAATACTTCAGACGTTTCTAAGAAACTTTAATTGTTGATGCATATGCTGAAGCGTCTATGTAGAATCGTTTTTCCACGCGATCGTGTAAACTTATTTTCGATATGAAAATTGGAAAAATACATTATTATTTTCCCAAAAAAGTGCTGATTCTGAAAGAAATACGATGTAACAACCTCAATAACAAAAAAAATCAATAATTTATTAATAATTTTTTTAGTTAACAAGTGAAAAGTTATATAATAGGTAGCAATGTTGCAACATTTGGTGGCGAGGGTGCACGACCGGTGTTTTCCGAGAATTTCTCATCCGTCGGCGGAGAGAGTTCCGTTTGATTCCGTGAAGACGACTAGACAAGATGTATTATGATAAGAGTACAACTCTCCATTGTTGATAAAATTTCCGATTGGTGCAATCTGAAATCGAAAAGTTTGAAACAAGTTGTGAAACAACCGACTCACCAGTGCCACATTTCCATATACTCTTGTTGGGTTGTTCCAAGCACAGATTTCCAGCGTTTTTCCAGGGATGATCGCATCAAAATCATTCTTCAGTACAGCTGGCTGTCTTATCGGATAAAAGGCACCCTTCATATTTGTCCATGGGTAGAGACTACAATTGTTCAAATATTCAATTGTATATTGACTATTGGCCTTCACATACGATTGAAATGGCTGCGTTCTTCCACCGAACATACCCTAACGAGGTTTCACGTGGAGGCTGAAATACTTGAAAATTAGATGAAATATGAGCCTGTGGTAGCTTACCAGTAGCAGACAGGGCATAGGGTCAGTGGAATAGAGGAACTAGTATTCAATAAGAATCAAGGAGAAAAAGAGCGACCAGCCATACAGTAGGCAGTCTGGGAGGCAGAATGAGATGGGAGATTGTCTACGGCTCACGTCAAGTGGAAACATATCTGCGTCCTCTGCGTAGCTGACTCCTGGGAAGAGCGCGCACCATTTTTTCCGGTCATAGTCATTGCGTCTTGACTCCTGGGAAAAATTGAAGGCCTATTACCCTAAAAGTGGTGCGCGCTCTTCCCAGGAGCCAAAACGCAGAGTACGCAGAAATGTTACCACTTGACGTAAGCTGTAGACAATCTCCCATCTCATTCTGCCCTCAAGACTGCCTACTGTCTTATTGCTCTCTTATTTTCTATCCCGTCTACCAATATGGCCCCACGACCAATCCCCCACTCTATTCTCTCTTCTTCGACTACCCTTATCCCAGCCACCCGTCCCCACCCTATCCAGAAGACCTCTCTCGAGACTTCTGCAGAGAAAGTCGCCAAGTATTCGAAGATTCTGAAACACTCCAACTGTAGACATGCTGTTAGTCGTGCTCTTCTCAGACTCGCCCAACTGAACTGCCCAATGAGGGTATTTGAGACATGTAAGACGGAAAAGAGACTGCAGAGATTCGAAGGAAATGTTGAGTGCCTGTATCAGGTCAATATTCTGAAACGGAAATTCGAGGAGCTCCGTCGCAAAGAAGAATCCGAGAAGTTTGGAAAGAAAGCAGCTAAGTTGGAGTTGAAGGAGGAGGAGTACGACCCGGAGTTCTCAGGATCCAACGGACTGAAGACTACAATAATGGAGATGTATGCAGAGTACAAACCAACTCCGATTATTGGAAAATTTAATCGATAAATGATCTCAGCATTTATTTTGTTTGCTTATGTCTTTTTAATTATTTCTGTCATTCGATTGTTATTCTCATTCCCTCATTCAATAAATCTTAATAATAATAAAAAGTGTATTGTTTCTAGAATTTCTTTAATGGCAAAAACAATCAGCAAACTTGTCATTCGCCGTTTTGAATCAAAATTTGAAAAATTTCTTCTTCTGTACTGAGCCTCTTCGCGGCGAAGAAGATCAACAGATGTTACACTTCTACAAACCCGGCGAATTCGTCACGCCGGGAGTGAAACATCTGGCCAAGAAGTACAACGTCTCACGCAGGTCAGAGGTAGCGTCGAATACTCTCTGTGACCGGGCGGCTTTAGCATTGGTTTAGCAGACCATAATAAAGTAACTAGAGACACCCAAACCGCTCAAAACAGCACCAAAACCTGCCTCAGTCCTCCGCACTCGGCCTCTGCAACTGTTACGGTAGATTCAGTAGCACGTCGAGAGAGGCGATCTAATCCCGGAGTTATGGATGTCTACCACTCAAAAAGGACAAAGCTAACCCGGCCAAAAACCAGAAAAACCGATCTAAGAATATGCACTTTTAACTGCAGGTCTGTCGCCACAGACAACAGACTTGCAGAACTACTCGAAGAGACAAATCGCATTAAATACGACATTATTGGTCTCTCAGAAACAAAAAGATCCGCAGAAGTGCATATGACAAATCGGGACGGAACCGGCGTAATACTTGGAAAACGCAACGACTCTTCTGTATCTGGCGGTGTAGGATTTATAATTAATAAATCCCTTATGCCAAAAATAAAAGAGATAAAGATAGTGAGTCATCGTATCGGATACATTACACTGCAAGTGAACAAGAATCAGTGCACTATCATACAAGGCTATGCACCCACCGCTGATTACGAAGAAGAAGAACACTCAAATTTCTACGAAAATCTAGAAGACGTGTACAAGTCATGCAAGAGTAGATATAAAATGGTCATAGGAGACTTTAATGCCAGAATCGGCGAAAGGAAAGGAAACGAAGTATTCATTGGCCCACACTCCATGGAAAAGAGAAACGACAGTGGAGAGAGACTTGCCACGTTCTGCGAGGTCAACAGAGTATTCCACATGAACTCACAGTTCATAAAGCCGACTCACCGACGATGGACCTACATCAGTCCCGATAAACAACACAGACACGAGTTGGATCACATTCTTGCAAACGGAAAATACATCACCGACGTCTCTGCTGTTCCTTCATTCACAAACGGCAGCGATCACCGTATGCTACGAGCAAATGTCCACATAAACGCAAAGCAGGCGAAGTACGAGCAAGTGAAGAGAAGGAAGCCGCCTAGAAGAGTCCTAGACCCGACAGCAGCGTTGCTCGCAACAGAAACTCTTGACTCTTGTGAAGATCAAGATATCGATAAGGAGTACGATACCCTTATACACGTTCTGAAGAACGCGCAAGACGCTGCTGTGACAATGCCAAATAATCATTCTAGAAATAGACTGACGGACAATACAAGACTATTACTGACAAAGAGAAGATGCACTAATAGATCAGACCCCAATTTCAAGACCCTGTCCAAAGAATGTTGGCAAGCAGTGAAGAAAGATCATGAAAATTTCACGAAAGATAGACTTCTGAATGCTGCAAACCAGAAAAGGAGTCTGAAGAAGGTTGCAAGGGACATCAACGAATACCAATCATACATTCCATGTTTGATATCAGGAGAGACGGGAGAAAAACTCACTTCTCGAGAAAAAATGGAAATCGAAGTAAGACGATTCTACGCAAACCTGTTTGCAACCAAAAAGCCGAGCGCTACAACCACTCTCCCTCAACAAACAGAAGCATTACCTCCATTCCTTCCAGAAGAAATCCAACACTCCCTGAACTCATTCCAAAACGGTAAAGCGGCGGGAGAAGACAAGATATCAGCAGACTTCCTGAAAAGCTGTCACTTCACCGTTCACAAACTCCTAGCGAAAAAGTTCTCGCGCTACCTGAAAGAAGGAAAAGTTCCAACAAAGTGGAAATCGTCAAAAACGACTCTAATATTCAAGAAAGGAGACAAAGAAAATCTAGAAAATTATCGTCCGATCTGCCTGCTTCCCGTACTATATAAAGCTTTCACGAAATGTATTCTGAATAGAATCCGGAATTCATTGGAAGAAGCACAACCGGTCGAACAAGCAGGATTCAGAAGATCCTTCTCGACGATTGACCACATCCATTCAGTGCAACGACTGCTGGAAGTAGGTCGAGAATACCAAATACCAATCACAATGATATTTATCGACTTCAAGAAGGCATTCGACACGATCGAACCTGCCGCTCTATGGGAAAGCCTGAAGACTCAAGGGATAGACTCTGGATACATAAAACTCCTAAAAGAATGTTACAACGATTGCTCCACCACAATCACACCATTCTATAACCCAGTCAATATCCCCATTACCAGAGGTGTCAGACAAGGTGACCCCATCTCACCAAACTTGTTTTCTGCTTGTCTCGAAACGGCCTTTAGTCGAATGTCATGGCCACATATAAAAGAAGACAAAGATGACTATGATAACTCCCCTGGTATCAGAATTAACGGCAGAAACCTAACACATCTACGATTCGCCGACGATATCATTCTCATCTCGAAAACTCCACAAATAGCGGAAAAAATGCTACAAGAGCTGGTAAACAGTTGTGAAACAGTCGGTCTGGAAATAAACGCAAATAAAACAAAAGTGCTGAGGAACAAATTTGCGTCAAGTCACCAAATAAATATCAGAAAAAACAACACCATGACTGCAATTGAAGATGTTGAGGAATACGTATACTTGGGAAGACTGCTCAATACAAAAAACGATCTAGAGCCAGAAATTCACAGAAGACGACGATCAGCATGGGCGGCACTCAACAACATCAAAAACACAACAGATGCCTTGACATGTCCGAAAATCCGAGCGCAACTTTTCGACTCCATTGTTCTCCCCGCACTGACATATGGATCAGAAACATGGACTTTCACTAAAGCTCTATCCGAAAGAGTAAGAATAACACATGCCGCACTGGAACGTAAACTCGCCGGAATTACCCTCACGGAACAACGAGAGAAAGACCTCCACCGAGAAGATATAAGGAAGATGTCCCAAGTGAAAGACCCTCTTGTCTTCATAACGAAACGAAAGTTAGGTTGGGCTGGCCACGTGATGAGAAGAAACGATAATCGGTGGACAACGTTACTTCAAGAATGGATACCCAGAAATGAGAAAAGACCAGTAGGAAGACCACCAATGCGATGGGCCGACTCCCTGAAGAAAGAAATCTCAGTGCGACAAGGAACTCAATTGATCGAACCTTGGAGCACAATCGCCAAAGATCGGAAAAAATGGATAGCTGTGATCCGCGCCCACACCAACTGAGCGAAGAACGGATCGACTAAGTAACTAAGTAACTAAGTAACATGGAAACTAAATCAATACGCCTATTATCGAAATAAAAAAGTTCCGACATTTTTTCCTCGTCGGTGTTTGCGGACTCAAGCCAAAATTATCAAATTTTGGCTTGAGTCCGCAAACACCGAGGGGGAAAAAATGTCGGAACTTTTTTGTTGCGACAATATGTTCAAGAGTAACATGAGAGTTGTAAGGAAATATTTGAAGTAGTTATGGGAAAACGAAACACAAGAAATATAGATCAGGAGCCAGGTATAATGTGAACTGAACAGGTTTCTAAGTTTGGGAGTTTAAAGAAATGCTAAAAACAGTACACTTTTCATTATTATTATTATTAAGATTTATTGATTGAAGGAATGAGAATAACAATCGAATGACAGAAATAATTAAAAAGACATAAACAAAATGAATCCTGAGATCATTTATCGGTTGAATTTTCCAATAATCGGTGTTGGTTTGTACTCTGCATACATCTCCATTATTGTAGTCTTCAGTCCGTTGGATCCTGAGAACTCCGGGTCGTACTCCTCCTCCTTCAACTCCAATTTAGTCCGGTTTTTTGGCGTAATGTTGGGCGAGAGTGTGTGGCAAAAGAGGAGGGTGTCCCGTTTTTTGGCACGGGGGGTGGAGGGGTAGTGCGCGAAACAGCTGTTGGGATCCCTCCCTCTCCCGGATTTTCCACCCGATACTACTCTCGAGTTCACTGGTTAATAGAGTGGACGATATGGAATATAAAGTTGGAATCGATAAGAAATATCCAGAAGGCATTGATTCAGATCATCGTGGATTCAATGATTTGCCCTCTAGACTTACGTTGAAAACTGGAGACGTTGATTAAAAGAACTTCCTGAAGTCGAAAAACGACTGGATTACGTTGACAGCCTTGGACCAATCAACCACTTTGATTTGTCATATAAGCAGTCGGGATATTAACGAACGACGACAGATCACACTTCACACTTCAAAGTTTGAAAAAAAGAGTTTGAGCATGCGAGAGCTCGGGCTTATAAAGAACTGAAGGACAAATTTGTCGTATGATCCTTTGTTTGACAAAATTGTGTTGAAAAATAAATATTTCGTTTTCTATATTGTTGATATAATAACTATTTTTTCTGTGAAAGCAACAAAAAACATCGCCCATTTTTTCCGTTTGTAATAAGATTCAGTGCCTTGAAAAGTTATAAGAACTAAAACAAATGAAAACGCTGAAAAGAAATTGATTTTCGCTGGGATTTCTATTAAAAACAAAGTGAGCAGTATGTGAAAAATCCACGTGAAAAAATGTAAATGAAAAAAAAATGCAACTACATACGATACATGTACGATAGATGAAAACATACACAGAGTGTTTGTGGTCTTACACAGCGTACTCACTTCCAGATTTGTCAACATATTCAAAAAAAAATTCAGTGCTTTTCTGCTTATTTCTGACAATTTGTGATCTGAAAAAGATTATTTATAAAGGGAACAGTTGAAAACAAGGTTGAATTCACAAATCATCACAAGAATACCGTAGAAAAAAAGAACCAACAATTTGAGAATTATATCAATTTCATGACACGATCGAGAGCTTTCGCTTTGGCATTATCCGACAACTTCTTGTATTCTGGAGACTGGTCCAATTTCTTTGCTTTCTCCACGGTATTCAGTCCACGAATACACTTTTCGAGAAGTTTTGGCATTCCATACTCATCAGCCATCCACAACATTTTTTCACTATTGATTTTCGAATTATGCAAAAGGTGGTACTCGATGATGTTGATAACCGAAGAAACCATGAAACGACTGGCCATTTCCAACAGCTTACCTACAGTACTATCATTTGGAAACACTGGATTCGGGCCGAAAGTGCTAAGGAGCAGAGCGAAATCTTCATATGAAACCTCTCCGATAGGAATTTCATCCATTTGTCCTTCTTTGAAATTCGATGAGAAGAGAGCGCGGAAGTATTCGGAGTGGTAGGAAAGGAACTGAAAAACGTAATTTTAGGGAAAATTCTTAATAATAGCTGATACAGAAATCGAGTTTTTCATTGATTCTATTAAAATAGAAAACGTGAATAAAAGCTAGTAACAATTTGCTAATACGAACTCACAGCTTTGCTCACATGAAGCTTTTTTCCGTCGACAACTAAAATCGCATCGTTCTTATCGGAAGGCAAAAACATCTTGTCGTAATCTGGCTTCGCAGGAGGGTAGTGAGGAATGAGAGAATATTGATAGTAACAAGTATCGGAACCATAATTGATTCCAATCAGCTGTGTGATCACTTGGTTGTCTTCTGTGATTTCGACATCAAACTTCTTTGCCGCAAAGTAATTATTCACAGAGTAGACAGTGATGTGTCCAGTGATCTCGTCGATTCCTTCGCTTTTGAGTTTACTCCAATCAAATTTCCAGGTGAAATTCACTTGAGTGGTGAAATTCACTTGATTGTTGTTCCACTTCCCGCTCCAGACACTCAAAAAAAGACTCCTTCCAAACATTATTTATTTCTATTCTTTTCATTTTTGATGAAGAATATGACTTACCATGTGATTCCGTTATGGGTCTTTGTCTCCAAAACATTGGTGTTGCTATTGACGGCATAATTGACACTTTTATACTCGAATGGGTCACCCAGCATTTTCGTTGAATTTTCCTGCAATTTTTGCTATTGAAACACATGACATGTGAAAAATGTTGTATGTACAGTCACGGCCATAATCTTATTCCGCAAGGGTTTTTGAGCCCTAACTTCTTTCAAATTGGTCTGATTGACGTGAAACTTTGAGGAAACATTTATTGTGAAGTTTTTGTCATATTTAATAAAAGTTCAGGGTGAAAAACCATGTTTCACAAGTTTTACTTAAAATTTTGCGTCACATGAAGAATGCGACACTTGCTGTTTTGAGTTTAAAATTGTCCACTTTGTGGTGTGTGACGGCCTCCCTGAAAGACTCACAATATTGATTGTTTATGGACTTTACAGAACAAACATAGACCTTCATTTTTGTAGTTGACAACTTTTCTGTACGGGCACATCCTAATAAGTTACAGGCAGTTAATGTAAACAGTTCAAAATTTTCACCTTTTAGCACTGAAAATAGGCAAAAATTGCGAGAAATGTCTTTGACGATTGATAACTTATTAGGATTAGCCCGTACAGAAAAGTTGTCAACTACAAAAATGAAGGTCTATGTTTGTTCTGTAAAGTCCATAAACAATCAATATTGTGAGGCTTTCAGGGAGGCCGTGACACACCCACAAAGTTGACAATTTTTAACTGAAAACTGCAAGTGTCGCATTCTTCATGGCTAGTACTGTTATTTAGGGGTTCATATCGAGGTAAAAATGTTACATTAATGTTTTCCACATTATTTTCAATACATTGGTAAACTTTGATACTGTTTTCTACAAAAATATAAGTTTTACAGGTGTTTGAAGTGTAAAACTCCGTGTATTAGTACTACCAAACTTTGACAGCCCGGGAGACATGGATAGCAAGTCAAGAGT
Organism: Caenorhabditis latens; assembly: GCA_002259235.3. Taxonomy (NCBI): domain Eukaryota; kingdom Metazoa; phylum Nematoda; class Chromadorea; order Rhabditida; family Rhabditidae; genus Caenorhabditis; species Caenorhabditis latens. The sequence continues at coordinate 2,314,566 of CM056093.1, forward strand.
AGTGTTCCAGTGGTTAAAAAATGAACATCAAGTCTGTTTACATTTTAAAAAACTATTATAAACACTAATTATACACTATTTTTGATACACCGGTCATGGAAATAAAAATATCCTATTTTTCGATTTTTCACGATTTTCGAAAATTTTACAAGAAATTTGTGAAATATGATTTTTCACCCAAAAAGTTGATTAATTAAAACGAAAACTCTACAATAAATGTTTCCCCAATGTTTCAGGACAATCCGACCTATTTGAAAGAAGTTAGGGCTCAAAAACCCTTGCGGAACAAGATTATGGCCGTGACTGTAAATGATCGAAAAACCACTTTTCGAGAAAAAAAAACTATTTGGAAATCGAAAAATATGAATATTAAAGTGAGCAATATTATGAAACAACGCAGAGTGTTTGCGGACTTGCGTACCGCACCCTCTTTTAAAAATTCTTAACACAATTGTCACAGGCCAGTCTCTGCCCTGTCTCTTCTCTCTTTTCCGCGGGTTCTCTCTCGACAGAGATTACGTATTGCCCTCGTCTCAGCGGGGCGTAAACAACCTTGCGGCTGGCCTAGAGTCCCTTTTCTCCTCTTTACATTTGGAATCATTTCAATGACCGTAACTCTCTAGGAAGTGTTCGTACAAAAAAGTTGTCAACTACAAAAGTGGAGCTCGATTTTCATTTTCTATAAATCCTTAAAAACCTACTGGATGTGACACTCAGAATTACTATAAAACCCTCTCAAAGTTGAAAAATTTCCACTGAAAACCGCTAAAGTTCGTATCTTTTTGCCCAGTACTGAAGAATATCAAAGCAGTAGGAAAGGTAGAAATAGAATTTCCCGCAAATTTCCCCTATATCTGTATTCCCAAGTGCCGTAGGTAGTATGACTTTCCTGAAAACCCCCTCCTACTGTAATCCTGGTTGTCAGTAGAGCGCACAAGGTTGACATTATTTCAGCAGTCTGTTACTAATACGTATTGCTCAGTAAGGTGGTGTTTCAGTAGAAAAATCCTTAACAACAAAATTGATTTTCAATCGGAATTATTTATTTCCTCTATCGGAAATAAGACGTGGAAAACAAAAGTTTATTGAACATATTGATCAAAGTATGGTGAATCTGATTTAAAAAAAGGAAATACAGTTGGTCTCAAAATCTAGTAAAAGGATGGAGAGGCTTATTATCCAAGACCGTGAAATTGTTGAGAGATATATCTTGTTGAGATTTGATTCTGGAGACATGAAACATCTGAAAGAAATGAAAGTAAAAAAAAACATATAAGAATGGGATGACTTACCTTGATAACATATCCATAAGAATACCAGTAGAGAACCAGGACAGGGAGAAGGGATATTAGGAGTCAATAAAAATAAGAAGGAAAGGGGATGACCAGCCATACAGTAGGCAGTCTCGAAGGCAGAATGAGATGGGAGATTGTCTCTGCCTTACGTCGAGTGGAAACATGTCTGCGTATTCTGCGTAATGGCTCCTGGGAAGAGCGCGCACCACTTTTACGATTATAGCCATTGTGGATCTTGGCTCCTGAGAAACCTCTAGGCCTATGACAGTAGAAAGTGGTGCGCGCTCTTCCCAGGAGTCGATACGCAAAGTACGCAGATATGTTTCCACTTGACGTAAGACATAGACGATCTCCCATCTCATTCTGCCTCCCAGACTGCCTACTGTATGGCTGGTCACCCTTTCTCTCTTATTTTTATTGAATACTAATTCCCCTTCCTCAGTCTCCACTGCGCCTCGGTAAGTTATTAAATAATTGTTATCCTTCAAATTATGTTTTATTACAGATTGAACAACCTTGTTGGCAAAATCACCCTCCGATTCGGCAACTCTGGGTTTGTGCCAGCTGTTTTGCTCAGAGCTGCACTTGCAATCAACGGAAACACCATCCACTTGGAATTGAAGATGTACAAGCAGAACGAAATCCTGAAGAGCCGTTCGAAGAGCTGCAACCAAAGAAGTTTGATGAGTGGAAGCTGTTGTTTTCGAATGTGAAGCTGATCATCATCGATGAAGTCTCCATGGTCTCCAAAAGAGTTGTTATTTTGAACAAACCAACTCCAATGAAAGGAACTTCGGGAGTATTGTGTATGTTCCCAACTGAAATTGGAGCAACAGTTGCTGACACGTTACCATCAGGACAAAATATGGTCATTGAAGTGCGAACCACATGGCAAAAACTTGAAATATTAACATGTGGCATTTCCTGCAATACCATAAGAATATGAGACAAGGAGAAGATGGCTAAAATGTTTGAGAGAATCGGAACTGGACTTCAGATGATATTGAAATAATGAGAGGGTGCTGTACAGTGTGTGCTTTCGAAGTCATTTCGAAAGAAATTTCGAAATTAATTTCGAAAGATCTTTCGAAATTTTTCGAAATTTTTTCGAAAGAAATCTTTCGAAATTTTTTCGAAAAAAATTTCGAAAGATCTTTCGAAAGATTCTTCGAAAGAATTTCGAAAGATCTTTCGAAAATATTTACTGTAGCTTTAAAGGCGCATAGCAAAAAAGTTTTCATACAGTATACAAAAATTACTAAATCAGCCGTCTTCTACCGAATTCAGTTAAGTTTTGGTGTTTTATAGCAATAAATTTTCAAAGTTTCCTCTGAACTTATATTTAATCTCCAAAAGACTGGTTAATTGAAAATACCAACAAAAAAAAGAAAGAAAATTGAATTTGAAAACAACAACGATGCTCCGAAATCCCGCTTCGCGCTCTCTTTAGCGAAAATTGTCTTTTGAAACATCTTTCGGTTTCTTTCGGAAAATCTTTCGAAAGATATTTCGAAATTTAAAAATTTCGAAAAAAAAAATTCGAAAGCACACACTGGTGCTGTATTCCCGCTGCCAATGGAAAGGAGCCAACAATTAAGGAGATTTATTTTTTTTTTGAAAAATAAATATTTATTTTTTTGATACGTTTTTACAATAGAACAGTCTTTTTCAGTGTGTCAAACTAATATGGGAAGCCAACTTCCAAGGAAGGCACCAGTGAAGAGAGCGCAGACAGTTAGACACTCTCGCTTCTCTGCGTCTCTCCTTTTCTTCCACAGTTCCTATCTCTCGACTGCTAACTGATAAGTTTACCATAGAATTTGAGGGTCCGATCTTGGTTGAAATTTTCCGAAAAAAAAACCCCTCTCACCCCCCAGAGCGGAAAAAAACGGGCCCACCCTTCTCCTCATCCCTGCGAAAAAAAAGGGGCCAGTTTCCAGAAAAATACTTACTTTTTTTGGAAAATGTCAAACTCTTTTTCAATTTTTCACCAAATTACGTTCCACCTGAAAGAAAATAACACGAACAGTTTTGTACCACCAATCAAAATTTATTTAAATTTTTTTGATATAACGACAAATTAAACAAATAGCAATTAAACAAAAATGGAATATGCGGAGACCTTGAATGGAGACTTCCTTCGTTCCAGTTGCTCATTGTTTCAGTCTTTATCAAATTCATTCCTCACAAAAAGTCAAGACCTCTCGACCGAGATGATTGATCTCCCACTTGATGTTCTCCAGTTGATTTTTTGAGACTTGAACCGTTCTGAATAGGAAGACCGTTCGTGTTCTCACGTCAAATGCAGTGATCAGCGCTAACTTTGATCCATGGTTCAACGTATCGTACCACGATCCGTGTCGATGTAGACGGGCCATGGTGATGGATGACGCAGTGTGACTCTGATCCGATCCATTACAACGGATCCATTGTCTCCAGTAAGTGATGCTCGTCCTTCCAGAAGATCTTTGATGAAGTTGTCGTTAGGTTGAAATGGCAGGACTGGCGGGAGGACATCACAATCCATAAGAATATCAGAAGAGGAGTCAGGGGAATAGAGGGACTAGTATTCAATAAGAATCAAATAAAGAAGAGGGGTGACCAGCCATACAGTAGGCAGTCTGGGAGGCAGAATGAGATGGGATATTGACTCTGGCTTACGTCAAGTGGAAACTTATCTGCGTCCTTTGCGTAATGACTCCTGGGAAGAGCGCGCACCACTTGACCCAGAACGTAACGTTAACCGTAATAGAGACTGGGTAGAGGCTGTAAAAATAGTATGCTTGGTGACCTACTTATTTGAATGCTGACGATGAGAACAACAACCATACGGATGACAATCAAGATAAGAAATGAGAAGGTCAAGCACCATATCTTTCTTATGTAGTAATGAGAAGATGGACCTGGGAAGAAATGTCTTGTGTGCAAATACAGGTTGTCAATTGTCTTTCATAGCGTTAGTGTTTGTGAGAGTTAAGAAAAATTATGAAACTGGCTGAAAAAGAAAGTTGTATAAAGTGTGGAAATGTGAAGAAAAAAGTTAACAAAGTAATAACTATTTAGGGTAAAAGTGGTAAAATTAAAATAGACCTGTATGTTACAAGTCCTCCGTTTTCTCGTCTTGGCTGTTTTTGGGACATGAGCGTGTGGTACATCAGGAAATTCCAAACGGTTGGCTTAACAATACTGGAGAAATTCGTCACGACTAGCCATGCGTCTAATCGTGTTTTCTGGCTACGAACTGTTCAGCTTCAAAAGGTTCTTAAAAAATTCTAGTTGTTTTTTCAAATTTATAGGTGAAATGAAGAGCGACTAATGTGAAACCATGAAATATTAATAATTTATTTAATAAAACAAGTAAAACAATGATTTGGAGCTGTCGTTCTCTTCAGGCAATTATTATATTTTCGAATTTGTGTTTCCAGTTTTCGAATGAAGTTCTCGAACTGCCGGTTGAACGCTAAATCCAGTGGTTGAAGTTAACTTGTTGTTCCATCAGGTAGTACCACAAACTCTAAGTTTTTGGCGTCCATCATTTTCTTCCATCCTGGCCACAAAGTTTTGAAATAAGCGGGTCGATTGTCTAGTATTTGATTTAGCCGATGAGAATCCATTGCCCGTGTCAGGAGTATCAGTTCAGATTCATCTTTCCGGAAATGTCACTGTCATTCCTGTCAGATATAGTTCGTTCCGTCTCCAATCGCCAAAATTCGAGCTGCATAAGTCTTTCCAAACTTTGAGTGTACCGAGCTACTCCATGTCCTCGAATTCCTTCCACAATTGTTGGAGCAAGATGTCAACAGCTTCCACGATTCTTCTGTCTGTCATGCAGATTTCGTCCCAGATGACACAGTCGAGCAATTTCACTGCGGACAATCCTTCTTTGAGTGGTTCGCGAGAGACCTGGATCCAAATCAGTCCATTGTCTTTGACTCGTGTAGTTTATTGAATATGCCATCGCCAGCATTGATGTCGAACAAGCTAGACAATCTGTAATGAAACAGGATTTGTGGGACAAAAATGGATTTTTTTTAACTTACCGAGATGCATTGGCCTAACTGGGTAGGGGAATCTAGTATTCTATAAAAATAAGGAGTAAAGGGGGCGACCAGCCATACAGTAGGCAGTCTGGAAGACATAATGAGATGAGATATTGACTCTGGCTTACGTCGAGTAGAGACATATCTGCGTCTTTCGCGTAATGGCTCCTGGGAAGAGCGCGCTCCACTTTTAGGGTCATAGGCACTGCATCTTGGCTCCTGGGAAAACTACCAACCCTATGACACTCAGAAGTGGTGCGCGCTCTTCCCAGGAGCCATTACGCAGAATACGCAGACATGTTTTTACTTGACGTAAGACATGGACAATCTCCCATCTCATTCTGCCTTCCCAGACTGCCTACTATCCTATTGCTCTCTTATTTTCTACCCCGTCTACCAAAATGGCCCCACGACCAGTCCCCCACTCTATTCTCTCTTCTTCGACTACCCTTATCCCAGCCACCCGTCCCCACCCTATCCAGAAGACCCCTCTCGAGACTTCTGCCGAGAAAGTCGCCAAGTATTCGAAGATTCTGAAGCACTCCAACTGTAGACATGCTGTTAGTCATGCTCTTCTCAGACTCGCTCAACTGAACTGCCCTATGAGGGTATTTGAGACATGTAAGACGGAAAAGAGACTGAAGAGATTCGAAAGAAGTGTTGAGTGTCTTTATCAAGTTAATATTTTGAAGCGGAAATTCGAGGAGCTCCGTCGTAAAGAAGAATCCGAGAAGTTTGGAAAGAAATCATCTAAGTTGGAGTTGAAGGAGGAGGAGTACGACCCGGAGTTCTCAGGATCCAACGGACTAAAGACTACAATTATGGAGGAGTACGCGGAATACAAGCCGACACCGATTCGAAAATTTGGAAAATTCAACCGATAAATGATCTCTGGATATATTTAGTTTGTTTATGTCTATTTAATTATTTCTGTCATTCGATTGTTATTCTCATTCCCTCAATCAATAAATATTAATAATCGTGATAAAAAGTGTAGCATTTCTTTAATGGTGAAAACAATCAGCAAACTTGTCATGGGCCGTTCTGAATCGAAATCCGAAATCGGATTTTTGACAATTGTGCAAATTAAAACCGTCAAAAAATCCAGATCTTCTGGTTTTTCCATCCTATCGTCACATTTCCTTAATCCATGGGAAAGAAGTGGTGCGCGCTCTTCCCAGGTGGGTAGACGCAGTGCTTCACTGACCCAACGTAAACAGTAAGTGAGACTGGGTAAGGGCTGTAAAAATAGTATGGTTGGTGACCTACTTATTTGAACATAAGAACAACAACAATACGGAGGACAATCAAGATAATGAATGAGAAGATCAAGTCATACCTTATCTGCTTTTTTCTCTCCCTTTGTAGTAATGAGAAGATGGCTCTGGCACAAAATGTCTAGAGAATTGTATGAAAAAATGAGAAAAAGGGGTTGAAAAAACGATAATAATCGTGAGTCAAGATTCATTCTGGGTAAAAATAATGAAAAAAGGGAGAAAATTAAAAATACACCAGAAATTCACAAGTCCTCCGTTCTCTCGTTTTGAGTCTGCATGTGCAATGTCTCGAGATTTATTTCTTTGATTGCAAATTCCAAACTTCGGAAAATTCTAAGAAAATTTTATTATCGACGCATATGCTGAAAATCGCTTCAATTCCCGTTCACTTCACAGCTTTCGTGGAAGAGTTATTTCACGCGGATGTGTAGTCCTCTCGGACAAGTCGTTGTTTTTCAACTTTCGATATGAAAGATGGAAAATTACATTATCTTGTTTTTCCAAAAAAAAAGCTGATTCTGAAATAAATACGATGAAACAACCTCGATATCACAAAAAATCAATATTTTATTAAAAAAATTTTAATTAACAAGTGAAGAGTCATATTATTTCTTATCCACAGCATAGACATGATCCGGAGTGTGAACTATTTTGAGTGTGCAGATCTTGTAGGTAGCAATGTGTTTCACAAGCATTTCACATCCGTCGTCGGGAAAATTCCGCGAAAGACTGCAATGCGTGATGTATTACGATAAGAGTACAACTCTGCATTGTTGATGAAAATTCCGATTGGAGCGATCTGAATTTAAAAAGTTCGAAACAAGATGTGAAGAATAAAACCGACTGACCATTGCCATAGACTCTTGTTGGATTATTCCATGAGCATATTTCCAAAACGTCAGTATACTTGAAAGAATCCATCATTGAACAATTTCGAATCATCGACGATTCATCCATAAGAATATCAGTAGCAGACAGGACAGCATGAACAATGGGATAGGGGAATCTAGAATTCAAAGAGAATCAGAAGGAAAGGGGGGACCAGCCATACAGTAGGCAGTCTCGGAGGCAAAATGAGATGGGAGATCGTCTCGGTTTGTGTGCTCGATTGTATACTTTACACTCTCCCACTTTCCATTTCTCGCTCCCAATCGAATGATTCATAGATTCCGAGCCTTGAATCATTCTATTTTTTTTTGTAAATATTACATTCTTCCACCAACACTTCCACCATACATTCTTCCACCAACAGCTATGTTTTAAATTCCGCCTCTGTCTGGTCAGTATAAAAGCAGAGGCGAGAGCATATACTTTATGTTTAATAAATATTATTCCCACAGCCAGTTTAACCTTCTGGGAAGAGCGCGCACCAATTCTTAGGGTCATAGGCTCTGCTCCTGGGAATCTTCCCAAAAAATGCTGATTCTGAAAGAAATACGATGTAACAACCTCGATATCACAAAAAAATCAATAATTTATTAAACATTTTTCAGTTAACAAGTGAATAGTTATATTATTTCTTATCCACAGCATAGAAATGGTTCGGCGTGTGAACTATCATTGGTGTGCAGTTCTTGTAGTTAGCAATTTTTTGCATCCGTCGGCAGAGAGTGTTCCATTTGATTCTGTGAAGACGGCAAGGCGTGATGTGTTATGATAAGAGTACAACTCTCCATTGTTGATAAAATTTCCGACTGGAACAAGCTATCTGAAATCGAAAAGTTTGAAACACAATTTGAAAAAAAGAACAGACTGACCAGGGCCACATTTCCATATACTCTTGTTGGGTTATTCCATGCACAGATCTCCAAGTGGTTCGCAGCGGCTTTCCAGGGGGTGATCGCATCAAAATCCTTCTTCAGTACAGCCGGTTGTCCTATCGGATAAAACGCACCCTTCATATTGGTCCATGGGTAGAGGCTACAGTAGTCCAGATATTCAATTGTATATTGACTATCGGCCTTCACATACAATTGGAATGGCTGCGTCCTTCCTCCAAACATGCTCTCACGGGGCCTCAGGTTGTGGGTGTGAGATAGAGATCCTTAACTGAAATAATGGAGGTTTAGAAACGATATTGAGTATGTCATAACTTACTTTGGTGATCCATCCATAAGAATATCAGTAGCACACAGGAAAAATGAGTCGGGGGAATAGAGGAACTTGTATTTAATAAAAATAAGAGGCAAAGGGGGCGACCAGCCATACAGCAGGCAGTCTGGGAAGGCATAATGAGATGGGAGATTGTCTACAGCTTACCTCGAGTGGAAACATATCTGCGTCTTTTGCGTAATGGCTCCTGGGAAGAGCGCACACCACTCTTAGGGTCATTGTCACTGTGGGTCTTGGCTCCTGGGAAAACTCCCAGGCATATGACCCGAAAAAGTGGTGCGCGCTCTTCCCAGGAGCCATTACGCAGAATACGCAGACATGTTTTTACTTGACGTAAGCCGTAGACGATCTCACATCTCATTCTGCCTTCGAGACTGCCTACAGTCTTATTGCTCTCTTATTTTCTATCCCGTCTACCAATATGGCCCCACGACCAATCCCCCACTCCATTCTCTCTTCTTCGACTACCCTTATCCCAGCCACCCGTCCCCACCCTATCCAGAAGACCCCTCTTGAGACTTCTGCCGAGAAAGTCGAGAAGTATTCGAAGATTCTGAAGCACTCCAACTGTAGACATGCTGTTAGTCACGCGCTTCTCAGACTCGCTCAACTGAACTGCCCTATGAGAGTATTCGAGGAATCTCAAACGGAAAAGAGACTGAAGAGATTCGAAAGAAATGTTGAGTGTCTTTATCAAGTTAATATTCTGAAACGGAAATTCGAGGAGCTCCGTCGCAAAGAAGAGTCCGAAAAGTTTGGAAAGGAGCCATTTAAGCTGGAGTTGAAGGAGGAGGAGTACGACCCGGAGTTCTCAGGACGGAAGACTACAAGAATGGAGATGTATGCAGAGTACAAACCAACTCCGATTATTGGAAAATTCAATCGATAAATGATCTCTGGATTTATTTTGTTTGCTTATGTCTTTTTAATTATTTCTGTCATTCGATTGTTATTCTCATTCCCTCAATCAATAAATCTTAATAAGAATAAAAAGTGTACTGTTTCTAACATTTCTTTAATGGCAAAAACAATTAACAAACCTGTCATGCGCCGTTTTGAATCAATATTCGACAAATTTTTGAAAATTGTTTGGATTCGGACTAAAAATTTAAAATTTATTCAAAAGGTTCGTAGGATTTTTGACAATTCTGCAAATCAGAACCGTCAAAAATCTGGATATTTTGGTTTTTCATACAACCGTCTCTTATCGCTTCTTATCAGTATACTAGTTTTGATCCGGACGGTTTCAGATTCCGGTTGTTAGTACCTGCCGCTTACCTGACTGAAACAAACTCCTAAATTTAGAGACCTGCTCAGTTCAAACTATCTCCTAATCCTGGCTCCTGATCCTTATTTCTATATTTGTTGTGTTTTCCCATAACTACTTCAAATATTTCCTTACAACTCTCATTTATCTCTTGAATATAGGCGTATTGTTATTGATTTAGTTTCCATGTATAAGATTCTTGTTAGTAAAGAAGTCAATATTTATAACGACGTTCACACGTTTTTTGCTCGCACTGTAACAATATGTGAAGATGAACATTCCCATGTGGCCCTTAACTCGACCCATCCTATCGTCACATTTTCTTAATCCATGGGAAACAATAGAGTGTGAGAACGCCTCTAAGGGTCCGGACACCAAGACACCCCCTAACAACCCGAATCTGAAACCGTCCGGATCAAAACTGGTATACTGATTAAATTTCATTTTTTAGTCGAAAACTAAATTTTTTCCAAAAAATTGTCAAATAATGATTCAAAACTGCCAACAAGTTTGCTGATTTTTTTGCAATTGGAGAAATGCGTACACGTTGTTATTCTTATTAAGATTTATTGATTGAGGGAATGAGAATAACAATCGAATGACAGAAATAATAAAAAAGACAGAAACAAACAAAATAAATCCTGAGATCATTTATCGATTGAATTTTCCAATAATCGGAGTTGGTTTGTAATCTGCATACATCTCCATAATTGTAGTCTTCAGTCCTGAGAACTCCGGGTCGTACTCCTCCTCCTTCAACTCCAACTTAGATGACTTCTTTCCAAACTTCTCGGATTCTTCTTTACGACGGAGCTCCTCGAATTTCCGTTTCAGAATATTGACCTGATACAGGCACTCAACATTTCTTTCGAATCTCTTCAGTCTCTTTTCCGTCTTACATGTCTCAAATACCCTCATAGGGCAGTTCAGTTGAGCGAGTCTGAGAAGAGCATGACTAACAGCATGACGACAGTTGGAGTGCTTCAGAATCTTCGAATACTTGGCGACTTTCTCAGCAGAAGTCTCGAGAGGGGTCTTCTGGATAGGGTGTGGACGGGTGGCTGGGATAAGGGTAGTCGAAGAAGAGAGAATAGAGTGGGGGATTGGTCGTGGGGCCATATTGGTAGACGGGATAGAAAATAAGAGAGCAATAAGACAGTAGGCAGTCCGTAAGGCAGAATGAGATGGGATATTGTCTCTGGCTTACGTCAAGTGGAAACATATCTGCGTCTTTTGCGTAATGGCTCCTGGGAAGAGCGCGCACCATTTCTTTGGGTCATAGGCCTAGAGGTTTCCCAGGAGCCAAGATCCACAATGGCTATGATCGTAAAAGTGGTGCGCGCTCTTCCCAGGAGCCATTACGCAGAATACGCAGATATGTTTCCACTTGACGTAAGCCAAAGACAATCTCCCATCTCATTCTGCCTCCCAGACTGCCAACTGTATGGCTGGTCACCCCGTCTCCCTTGATTTTTTTTGAATAATAATTCCTCTTATTCTATGGATCTGTAAAAGGTGAATCAATTGCATACTACATTCTTTAACTCATTACACTTCGTTTCAGACACTTACTGACAAAATCACTTTCTGATTCGGCAACTTAGAATCATTGTTTCCCCATCAAACGAGAACTTGCATTGTTCAAACATAAGGATGAGATAATAACGAGAACTCAATTCCCACTAGTGAGTGCCTAAGAGTTCTGAAAAAAGGACAAGTTCTCGAACGACCGGATGGATCTATTTATGACTTTGATGAAAATCTAGGAAACTTTACTGCTACTATTGCCGATGATATTTTGCTAGAAATGGAAAACGCATTTCCCTTGGACCAACCTATGAAGCCACGTGTTCTTTAAAGCTTTATGAAATCGCACTTGATCTCAAATGTACTTATTTATTTATCCACTTCTTTTGTTTGCTTATGTCTTTTTAATTATTTCTGTCATTCGATTGTTATTCTCATTCCCTCAATCAATAAATCTTAATAATAATAATGGAAAAGTGTAGCATTTCTTTAATGGAAAAATTAATCAGCAAACTCGTCATGGTCCGTTTTGAATCAATTTTTTGGAAACAAGTTTAGTTTCGACTAAAAGTTTAAAATTTAATCGAAAGGTTGGCCCTATTTTTTGAAAAGTTTGCAAATTAGAACTGTCAAAAATCTAGTCTTGGTTGGCGTACCCTCAGAGGCGTTCTCACACTTCGTTCTTTCCCATGGATTAAGGAAATGTGACAATAGGGTGCATTAAAAAGGGTCACATGAGAACGTTCATCTTCACATATGATTATAGTGCGAGCAAAAAACGTGTGAACGTCGTTATAAATATTGACTTCTTTACTAACAAGAATCTTATACAATGGAAACGAAATCAATAACAATACGCCTATATTCAAGAGATAAATGAGAGTTGTAAGGAAATATTTGAAGTAGTTATGGGAAAACACAACAAATGTAGAAATAAGGATCAGGAGTCAGGGATAATATGAACTGAACAGGTTTCTACGTTTGGGAGTTTGTTTTAGTCAACTTTTGTAAGCGGTAGGTACTAACAACGGTCTAGATTTTCGACGGTTCTGATTTGAAGACTTGTCCAAAATCAGACCAACCTTTTGATTGAATTTTAAATTTTTAGTCGTAAACCAAAAGTTTTTTTCAAAAAAATTTTCGAATATTGGTTCAAAACGGTCCATGAATAGTTTGCTGATTGTTTTTGTTATTGAAGAAATGCTAGAGACAGTACACTTTTTTTATTATTATTAAAATTTATTGATTGAGGGAATGAGAATAACAATCGAATGACAGAAAGAATTAAAAAGACATAAGCAAACAAAATAAATCCTGAGATCATTTATCGATTGAATTTTCCAATAATCGGAGTTGGTTTGTACTCTGCATACATCTCCATGATTGTAGTCTTCAGTCCTGAGAACTCCGGGTCGTACTCCTCCTCCTTCAACTCCAACTTTGGTGATTTCTTTCCAAACTTCTCGGATTCTTCTTTACGACGGAGCTCCTCGAATTTCCGTTTCAAAATGTTAATCTGATAAAGACACTCGACATTTCTTTCGAATCTCCGCAGTCTCTTTTCCGTCTTACATGTCTCAAACACTCTCATAGGGCAGTTCAGTTGGGCGAGTCTGAGAAAAGCATGACTAACAGCATGTCTACAGTTGGAGTGCTTCAGAATCTTCGAATACTTGGCGACTTTCTCAGCAGAAGTCTCGAGAGGGGTCTTCTGGATAGGGTGGGGTCGGGTGGCTGGGATAAGGGTAGTCGAAGAAGAGAGAATAGAGTGGGGGATTGGTCGTGGGGCCATACTGGTAGATGGGATAGAAAATAAGAGAGCAATAAGACAGTAGGCAGTCTCGAAGGTAGAATGAGATGGGGAGATTGTTTACGGCTTACGTCGAGTTGAAACATATCTGCGTATTCTGCGTAATGGCTCCTGGGAAGAGCGCGCACCACTTTTAGGGTCACAGGCCTAGAGTTTTCCCAGGAGCCAAGGTGCAGTCTCTATGACAGTAAGTAGTGGTGCGCGCTCTTCCCAGGAGCCATTACGCAGAATACGCAGACATGTTTCTACTCGACGTAAGCCGTAGACAATCTTCCATCTCATTATACCTCCCAGACTGCCTACTGTATGGCTGGTCGCTCTCTTCTCCCTTATTCTTATTGAATACTAATTCCCCTTATCCTCTTGTTCTCCTGTTCCCCTCCAATGGTCCCAAATCTGTAAGTTTCGTTTCTTTCACGATTCACATTTTCAGTCAGCCGACAATGACTAAGATCATCTATTTCTTTTATTTCAGCTTTTCGATGAATTTGCTGATACAGTCGGACTTGATGCAGCGCAAAAGCTTGTATGTGGCCACACTTCTCGACACTACCAGTTACAGATTTGTGGAACTGAAAACTCTTATGATGAAGTGATATTAGTAAGTTTAAAGAAGATGGAAACCTTCGATATATTATAACTTCTTTATTCTAGATCGCTCTACCAGGAAACTACGCAAACAAAGAAACAATTTATGCCTAGTAAGTTGGAGGATGTCTAAAAAAATGACTTCAAGCCACAAAAAGTGATAATTCTTATCACCTCAAATTTCTTTTATAGTAATTCCAAAAGTGTACTTTTAAAAACAGAAAGAATTACGACTTTTTGGATATCTGTATGAAATTTTAGGCAACCATGAAGAGTCAGAACAGAGGAAGGACTCGAGTCAGCATGAGCATGGAATGTTAGAGAGAAAAGAACCAGCGACAGTGACAAGTGAAGAGAACGCTATTGGCAGTGGTAAGTAGAGCGAAAACTGAAAAAACGTTTTTAACAAGCTAGAACTCCAATTCTCTCTTCAAACTCACACGCTGAAAATTTCAGAAAGCTCTGTGGAACCACAAAAAGCAACCGAGGAACTATCTAAAGATTCAAAATGCCAAGAACCTGAGGAACCTGAAAAGGAGGAGTCGAGGAGTCGAGGAGTTCCAACCAAAAATCCCGTACTGGAAGAAACGGGAAAAGGAGCAGCCAAAAACCAGAGAAGACACTTCAAATCATGAAAAAGCGAGGGCCAAGGGCTGCAGCCAACAAACCTTCAACTTCTTTAACTGTTCGCGAAAAAGTCGAAACTCTGATTTCAAAACTGATGGAGGAGGAGAAAGGCGACCAAACACTTCAAAGAGATCTGCGAGACATTTTGAGAAAAATCAGAGGAACGTATGAAGAAACCGATCTGATGAAGATTGCATTTAATGGATTGAAAGGACGAACCAAAGAAAAGAAAATCAGGAAGGTTAGTTTCTATCACAGACTTTGCAATCTGTTTATTACTAATCGATTCTTGTCAAAACCCGTTTTGAAACACCAGTTATTTCACTCTATAGTCACTAGTCTGATTGGTTATTTGTTTAACTTTCTGAATTTCAAACAATTTTGTTTTCAGTTCCTAGAAAACTGTCAACTCCACTTCATCGAGGCTGGATATGTCTGTAGGATCATCATTGACGCCATCAAAAGCAGCGAACCTGTAACAATCTTGTTAATACGCTTGACGTGGATGAGTAACCCTTGACAGTTTTACGACGTGGCAACCAAACAGAGAACCCCGTTCATCAGACAGTGGTAATATAGGAAACGAAAACACACACATCTTTCGGGAAAACGATTTGCTCATCAATGACTGTTCTAAATGTTTGCACTAAAAATTACTATTTCCAACTAAAACAACTGAGGGTTAACATTGTAGCTCGTATTTCTGTATCAATTTAGTTATATTGTCTCACTTTAGGTGTAGTTGGTAACGACTTGGACAAGGGAACTAGGACAAGAGCACTTGGCGAGAAAACCGTGTTGGTGTGCAGAGAGTTTGTGAAGACAATCTAATTTAATTCGGTTACATATAATTCTCTCAAAAATTCTGGAAAGGGGTCCGTGAGCGAGATGGGGTTTAATGCATGTTCCTTTTTTGCACCTACAATTTTCTCTCACTTTGGAAGAAAAAATGCAAATTGACTGTGAGATTTTTACTTCTTTCATTTCCTCCTTCTTTTCTGGGGGTATAGATTAGTTTTTTGTCTTAATCTTCTTGAAACTAAACGTTCAAAAAATACAATAATCTCACAAAAAAAGTAGGTATCACCGACACAGTACGGCTGTACGCTCCTGCTTATATCGTTCGTCAATAAGTATAGGTAACAAACGGCAAGCATTATGGTTCTCTCCAAATCTTCTTCTCACCTCCCCTCGTGCTTGTCTACTTAAAACAATTTTTTGGAGGAGTGATAGAAAGTTCCGAAATGCGTTGTTTTCACTGATGAAGGTCCGATGTCTTCTATCATCTGTCAGCCCTTCTCCTATTAATAGGTTGTATTTGGATGATATAGGCTGGGTCACCGAGGAGCTCAACTTTACCATCAAGTGGAAAAGATTCATGAAGTGTGGCATTGGGACGACTCAAAGTGGTTCAAAGGTGGATTCTTCCGAAAGTATCTGAAACTACTTTTGAAAATGAAACATGAGGCGTCCGGCTGGCTACGACCGAACATTAGCGACAAGGAAAAACAGGACCACATCGATGCCAATAGGTTCTTGAAGTTGTGGAAAAGTGGAACTTTTAATACTCGGATGGAACATTTGAGAACTGTAATTGAGGGAAATTTTAATAAGGACAAGGACTTCACGCAATCGAACAACCTGAAACAACTGAAAGAACTTTCATATTCTCAAGAGATCATGTTATTCAAGACATCATTTCTGGAGGTCACGATATTTAACGAAATGTTATAATATTTCTTTTTGGCCATAATTTGTTCTTCTCTTTTTCTAACTGTTCATTTTTGCTTTTTTGTAAGAATCATGCTTTCAAAGGATTTTGAAAATTTTCTTTCGAAATAAAGTATATCTGGTTTACCCAAGTCGTTAGTTAGTGTTCAAAAGAGTAGGCCACCAACCGTACTATTGTTCTTCCCTGGAGGGTAGACGCAGTGCTTCACTGACTCAACGTAAACAGGAAGTGAGATTGGGTACAGGTCGTAAAAATAGTATGGTTGGTGACCTACTTGTTTGAATATTAGAACAACAACAATACGGAGGACAATACAGATTATGAATGAGATGGTCTCTTCTTATGTAGAAATGAGAAGATGGCTCTGGGAAGAGGTGTCTTGTATGCAACAATAGGTTGTCATTATTTATACAGTTTTATTGCTCAAATGAAAAATCAACAGTTGAAGAGAATTTATGAAAGGGAAACAATTATACGGTTAATGAGCTCGTGGCTGTCTCCTCGGTATTCTGCGAACGACGATTGACGAGTGGTGCCTTGTTTGCTGATGCGGTCAGCTCAGACAGCTGTTACACGGCTGACTGCAACATAGAAAGCTCCAGCTGCGAAAATGTTCCGTGTTCGAATGAGACAATTGTGGAGTGTCAGTCCTTAAGCTTTGTGGATAGTTGCTCCGTACGCAATCACCAGTGGGAATCATCATCTCATCCTTATGTCTGAACACTGGATTGGGGAGGAATGATTGCGGTCGTCGAATTGGACATGAATCCAGTCCACTACTTCTTGATTGTTCTTGACAATACTCGTGACTACTCCGGTTGTTCCATTGACTAGTCGGTCGCGGATCCTGATGTTTCGACGGAGCATGACACGAGATCCAACAGCGATTGTGAGTTGTGGAGGCAATCACGGTTTTGAAAATGAGGTTGTAATGAAGTGTGATGAGTAAAGAACCTAGTATATAACCAACTTACCTAGTACAGATCCATGGAATGAGGAAAATTAGTATTCAAAGGGAATCAAGGAAAGAGGGGGACCAGCCATACAGTAGGCAGTCTGGAAGGCAGAATGAGATGGGAGATCGTCTACGGCTTACGTCAAGTGGAAACATATCTGCGTCCTTTGCGTATTGACTCCTGGGAAGAGCGCGCACCACTTTTAGGTTAATAGACACTGCTCCTGGGAAAACTCTAGGGTCATGACCCAAAGAAGTGGTGCGCGCTCTTCCCAGGAGGCATTACGCAGAGTACGCAGGTATGTTTCCACTCGACGTAAGCCATAGACAATCTCCCATCTCATTCTGCCTTCGAGACTGCCTACTGTATGGCTGGTCAACCCTCTTTCCCTGATTTTTATTGAATACTAGTTTTTCGTTTTTTTTGGTCCCCGTTGTCCTGTCAGCTGCTTTCCGCGAACGCACCCAAGGCACACCCAGCGTGGGGGAAGTTTGCACAGAACCCACTGAAGACGGATATCAAAATGTTTGACGTAAGCGATGGAGACGCTGTTTTTGAGTTCTTCAATTCAAACCTTCATCAACCAGTATCTCTGAGCCACTCAAAGAAGGATTAATTGGCGCCAAGTTCACCAACATTATGTCTGGATCCATCACCACTGCCACAGCTCGGGTTGTAGCAAAAAATCTCATTTATTGTGGTAAATATTATACTTTTGAGAGAAAAATCCAAAAAAAGAAACATTTTTACAGACACGGACTCTGTCATTTTCAAACAACGTGTTGGTGAAGACGAAGTATTTGAAGGGTGACGGTCTCGGGATGCTCACCGATGAGGTCCCCAATGGGTTGAGGATTGTGGAAGTTGTTACCGTTGGTCCCCAAGTGTTATGCTTTGAAGATGTAGAATGCGAAAGGTGAAATCACCTATTCAATCAAGGCGAAGGGAATGACACTCAACAGTGCCACGCTAGATGGAGGAACACCTCGCGGGCAAAGCCGTCACGCCACTTCAAGGCAGGAAGACGCAGTTTGCCAAAGGGACAAAGCGGCCACTCGACAGACCCCACACAGTTCATCAGACGAAGAGGGTGCGTCCGATCACGGAGTGTTGGATGATGCCGGCACAACCCATGCATATGGCCATCTACCTGCGAACACTTCCCTCGTGCAAAATTACCTACATTGATGTAACTAGAGTGTGTTATGTTTGTTATTTTTCGGTTATTATTTCATCTCGGTAAAAAAACAATAAAACAAATTATAAATTCAAGTGTAATATTGAGCTTTCGGGCACCCAGCTGTCAGAAGATGCTGTGTAGCAGACTTGCATGGAATTTCGACTTCCGCATAAGGAATTTTACTTCCGACTTCCGTCATTCCATTACTGCGAAATTTAGGAAGAATACATTTTGCAAAAATAACTGTGATGAAGCTTGATAACTTTTCTCAGATTGATTCTGTGCGAGATTTTTTTCCCAAGCCAAACGGCTAAAATGCACTAAAAGCCCACAAAAATTATAAAAAATGGTCGAAACCCAAAGAAAGAGGTAAAAATTAACACCTAACGCCCCTCCGCCAGCGCTCAAGAATGCCGAAATTCTCCATTTCAAAAGCGAAATTAACAAAATACAGTACCGTCCAAAAGGTTGTACACTTTTTCCGTTTTTAGTGGAAATTGGTCAACTTTGAGAGGGTGTTACGGTATCACTAATTGTTCCACATAGTAAAATGTTTTATGGATCCTACAGAGCAAAAGTAGAGCTCTATTTTTGTAATTGACAACTTTTTTGTACAAACACTCCCTAGATAGTTATGGTTATTTTAAGACGACAGCTCAAAAATTGCACTATTTTCCACTGAAATTCACGGATTTGTGGGAGAAATTACTTTGTCGGTGTGTAACTTGATAGGGAGTGGCCCGTACAAAAAAGTTGTCAACCACAAAAATAGAGTTCTAGACTTGGTCTGTTTGATCCCATAAAAATCTACTTGATGGGACAATTAGTATTACCGTAACATACTCTCAAAGTTGGCCAATTTCAACTGAAAACGACCAAATTTACAACCTTTTGGACGATACTGTAGCTTCGAGAAGTGCGCGCGTGCCCGTAGGTCAAACGGCATAGAGTCTAGAAACTCAAGCGACTTTAGAGAAGTGTTTAGAAAGCACACGGTGCCAACCGTACAAACTTGCCAAAAAGTTTAGAATGAATTTTACATCCACGAGAACGGAGACGTTCCGATATCTTTGTGTCCTGGGAAACAATCCTATATTTGACCAGTAGACCAACCGCAAATACCAGATGTGAAGCTAAAATTTCAGAAAAAAGACTTCTGGATCCAAAAATGTTTATTCAGTTGACAAAATCATGTAGGAAAAGTATAAGATTGGAATAAAAAAGTGCACAACTTATGTGAGATGTTCCATACGAGTATTGCATTTCAGAGCCTTCCAATGTTTGAAATTTGAGATCTCTGATCAGTTGACTATATGGATAGCATTTGTCATGAGAAGATCGTCCAACTGACTTTGAAATGCCACTGATCCTTGTTTTGCTTTATACGACATTATATAATCAACATCGTTTATTCGAATCACCGCAGCGCTTGACCCTGAGCTTTATGGTAGGTGAGCGCATAGGCTGGTGTTAGATGTAGATGCAGCTCGAGTGTTCGGGTAGACGTTGACAGCCTTTCCTCCTTCAAACCTATAAGATAATTTTTTTTTTATATTAAAACACACGCGAAACTTACAAAATTGTGACACGATTGACAGCATCGTTTCCATGAATTTCGATTGCCTGCCCTATTTCTCCATTACGAAGTCCTGAGCTCCGGATATTTTGGGTTTTCATCACGTTCCTTGATCTGTGGTGGTTCGGGTTTCTCATACTCTTGGTTGGGATTGCACCTATACTGTATCAATATCTTGAAGATGATTCATGTCGACGTCTCCATTTACATCATTGTGATCATCCACTTCATCTCTGTCTTCTCCATCGTCCAACTCAACCGCCGCGTTTTCCATCTCAATATCATCGGCCTCCTCTCTAAATTCATCTTCACTCTCTTCACTTCCACTGACGCTTTCTTGATCATCAGAATCTTCTTCGCTTCTATAGGACTCCTTGGGAGCTAGCGGCAACAGTACTATTCGGTGTTCCAGCCTGTCGAACAACTCCATTTTCAACGTATTCCAGGCAACATCAAACTCCTTTTTCGACTTGAAAAAAAAAGAGTTTCAACAGTTCTTCGATATGTCTTGAAGTAGGAACTATCGGAGGTTTGTCGTCTCTCTATCTCCATTTCTTCCAATATGCATTTTCTGTTGTACCAATTGATTAATTTCTTCTTTGCAGTAATCATCTCCTTGTACCGGGGAATTTGCGAACAGGTAGCAGCATCCAAAAAGAACTGTTCATCGAATTTGAACTCATCCTTAACTGAAATAACGGAAAATGAGAAGGATATGAAATTGACTATGGGATAACTTACCTTCACGATTCATTCATAAGAAAACCAGTAGCAAACGGAACAGATGAGTCAGGGGAATAGAGGAACTAGTACTCAATAAGAATCAGAGGGAAAAGGGGGACCAGCCATACAGTAGGCAGTCTGGGAAGGCAGAATGAGATGGGAGATTGTCTATGGCTTACGTCAAGTAAAAACATATCTGCGTATTCTGCGTAATGACTTCTGGGAAGAGCGCGCACCACTCTTGGGGTCATAGTCACTGTGGGTCTTGGCTCCTGGGAAAACTCTAGGCTTATGAACGTAAAAAGTGGTGCGCGCTCTTCCCAGGAGCCATTACGCAAAAGACGCAGATATGTTTTTACTCGACGTAAGCCAGAGTTAATATCCTATCTCATTATGCCTTCCGGACTGCCTACTGTATGGTTTGTCCTGTCTGATTTTCTTCGAATTTTCTCTTTTCTCGTTTTCCCCTTATTCTGCCCCTGCTATTAAGGCAATCTGAATTGTGTCTTCAGAACTTATAACCCTCAACATCTTCAACAATGGCGACCATCGATAACAACTCCAACACCTTCAACTCACTGGATGAGGAGCTGGAGGCAGAGGCTAGAATCCTCAAGCAGATTCAGGCTAAGATGTCTGAAACGATGGATTTTGGAAAGAAGCCCACCGAACAAGAACAGAAGGCGATCGATGCAAAATCGATCTTCATAGGAAACGTGGATTTCGGAGCGACGGCAGAGGAGCTCGAGCGTCATTTTAAAGGATGCGGAGGGATCGTCCGGACGACGATCCCAAAGGATAAGATGTCGAATAGACAAAAGAAGTGAGTATTGAGAATTTTGTCCGTTGAGCGTGTTTGCATTACAATTAACCAAATCGCTTTACCCTATTTGCTTTCAGCTATGCGTTCATCGAGTTCGAATGTGATGCCAGCGTGGAGAACGCGACTTTGATGAATGGGACGGTATTCTGTGGCCGTCCGATTGTCGTCACCTCCAAAAGGACCAACAAGCCGGGAATGGGAGCTCAGAGAGGACGAGGAGGATTCAGAGGAGGACACGGCGGTCTACAAACTGTCGTTGTGAAGTACGTCTATGTGAATGGGCCGGCACCAAGAGGACGTGGAGGATTCCGTGGAGGACGAGGACGCTTTAATCCATATTGAGAAGATCTTGGCTTTTTTTGGATTCTTTAAGTTTTCTATCTCATGTTTCTTGTTCACTTGTTTGTAGTTTTTCAATAAATTCTTTGAACCAAAATTGCGTCTGTTAATCAGAATTGGTAATTAAAAACAGCGTTTTGAACAGACTGGTCAATTTTCACCAAAAATATCAAACATTCAAAACAAGAATTCAAATAATTTTCATAATTCATGATTTCCCCATTTTCAGAGGGGCGTATGGACTTACCTCAGGTGGTGACACTCTGCGTATTTGACTCTCGGAAAGAGCGCGCACCACTTTTAGGGTGATAGAAACTGCTCCTGGGAAAATTCTAGGCCTATGACCCTAAAAGTGGTGCGCGCTCTTCCCAGGAGCCATTACGTAGAGGACGCAGATATGTTTGCACTTGACGTAAGCCGTAGACAATCTCCCATCTCATTCTACTGTCACTGGCCAGTCTCTTCTTCCCGTAGTGTTCTTTTTCTCGACCGAGAAAAATAATTGTCCTTGACCCAGCGGGAGAGTACACAACCCACCGACCGACCGAGAGACACTTTCCCCCTTTACATTCACTTTCTATTCTCACAAACTGGTGAAGGAGAGTGACCACAAGTCGCTCTCCCTGCCTTCCAGACTGCCTACTGAATGGCTGGTCCCGCTTTATCCCCTTGATTCTTTTTGAATTCTAAACTTCCTTCAGATGTTATTGTATTTTCATTTCTAAGGTATGTTTCTATATTTTGGGGAAGAAAGTTAATGATGGACGATACAATTCAATCATTTTATTTCAGGAAAGCTATTAGTTTAGCAATCGGACTCATTCGTCTCAATGCAGCTCTTCACGATCAAGTTGGACTTCTAAACGAACGAATTGAACTCTCGACGAAAGGAAAATAGATCTCCTAAAGAAAACCTGTGAAATGAAAGACAATGTTATGGATGTCCGAATGAAACGTATCGAACTGGATGAAAAGTTCACAGCGATGTTGAAAGCTGCTCAATGAATGAATTCGCGTAAGATTAATAGAAGAGAATTTTTTTCAAAAAACACACATTTTCAGCAAAGAAACTGTATGTTTACGAGGCGGAAGTTCCGATGAATCGAAGGAATGCAAACGGAAGTCTGCTCCGTGTTTCCACCCGTCCTTCCCTTTGGGCACTTCTCAATTCAAATACATCGATGGCTATCTAATTGATCAAAGTTATTGCCAACCGTTCATCTGGTCTTCACTTCAAGAGACAACTCCTAACTTCTCCTGTAGTTTACATGACTTCTTCACTAACTAAATTCTGAACAGTTTGTTATATATTTTCTACTAATTAAGTACTGTTATTTGACTATTACTACTTGTTTATCCAAAGGAATCACAACAGAGAATATACATCAAAAACATATTTTTTTTTTAAACGTGTCAGCATATGAATAGAAAGAAACATCAAAGAACAGTTCAGAAGTTATTGTAATTTTTGGGACAGAATGGGAAAGAGTGAGAAAAAATAGGACAAATGTTCGCGTTTAAAGTTGGGAATGGTTTCGAGCATCATGGGAAAAGTTTGAATAGTAAAAAATGACAATCAGCGGAGTTGTGACATAATGGAATTAAACGAGAGCGAGAGCAAGCACATGAAATTAATTACAAAACTAGAAAACTTTCTTTTGACGTCTTTCCCGTTTGGCTGGCAAGCCCATCTCTTTTTCGAATTTTTCTTCAAATGTCCGTTTTCTTCTGACTGGACCGGCAACAGCTGGCAGAAGATGTTGAGAAACATCTTGGTTCTCGTCTTAACCCTCATCATGTTCTTCTTCCGCATTCCATTCCGTTTTCTGACACCATTCATCTTCCAGAATTTGCTCCCAAGTTGGTCGTTGCGCCGGACTACACTTGAGAATTCTCCGGACAAGTGCTGAAGAGATTTATGTCATACCAAATATTAGTTTCATGGCAGACTAAAAAAAAAACAACAACTTACGCATTATTTTTTTGTCGTTCGCCTCAATAAAATCGAACGTCTTGCATGTCCAGTTGTGCGGATTTTTGAAGTAATCGGCGAAAGCCTGATCTTCCGAACTAAAAAAAGAAATAAACTTGAGGAAAATTCTAGAAATAACTCACGATTTTGCAACTTCCCATGGGGTATCGGAAGAAACCATATCGATTAGGACCATTCCCACAGACCAAATGTCTAGTGGTGGTCCATCTACTTTTTCTTCTCCCCAATTTTCTGGAGCAGCAGTTCGTTCAGTTCCATTTCCACTGGTTACTTTGATTATTTTCGAATCCTTCCTATACGGGCATGCTAGTCGGAAATCCGCAATTTTAATGGTTCCTGAATGAAACATGTTTACCACGACTTAAATCAATGATATATTCAAGAAAAACTTACTATTGCACAGCAGCAGATTCTCTGCCTTAATATCTCTATGACAGTATCCTTTGCTGTGGATGTATTGTAATCCGGAAACCATTTGCTTGAAATACAGTTGAATGGTTTTTAAACCCAAACTCCGAATGACGTCTCGCAGGGTTCCGTCTCTTGCGAATTCCATCATAATGACTGCATGTTTGTAGAAGATTTTGGCAAAAAACATTTCAATTATGTGCGCAAGTTTTCCTTTGCTTAGATCTTTATGAATTTCGATCTCATCTTCATATCCCGGCACATTTTTACTGACTCGTTTCATCACAATTTTCTTAGCATTCCTCTCTTTCTTGCTTTGGACGACCGACACTTTTCCAAAACCGCCCTCACCCAAATATTTGATCTGGACGTAATTGAGTATGTTGGCCAAGGAAGAATTTGTCTGAAAACATTTCCTATTTTTCAAAATAGTCAAATTTGGTGTTTTAAATTTTCATAGTTAAAACTTCTCGAAACTCTACTACAGTGCGTCCAATAATGATAGGACCCCCTAGATTTTGGAGTTCCAGACAGAACCAGTACAGATACAAAAAATCTGCGTTTACCATTCGATTCAGGGTATTTTTCTTAAAAGCGTACCATTAAAAAGTCATTTTTTCAGCCGTTCAATTTCAGCCGACCACCTCGAAAATCGAATTTCATCGAAAATGGCTGGTGGTCCTATCCTTATTGCCAGACTTGTCACGGGCCGGGCCGGGCCGGGCCGGGCCGGGCCAAAATCAGGAAAAATCTCGGCCCGGCCCGGCCCGGCCCGGCCCGTAGCCCGGCCCGGCCCGCTCGGCCCGGTTTGAAACATTTTTTGAAAAAATTTTGAATTTTTGAATTTTTTTTGGAATTTTTTTGAAATTTTTCGAAAAAAGTATAGCTTTCGAATAAAAATTCAAAATTGAATAAAAATGTGAATTTGTACAATAATTTAAGCATTTTTACTCTATTTTTTCGAAAAATTTCAAAAAAAAATCGGTAAAAAATGGGTACCCATTTTTGAATCCGGGCCGCCGGGCCGGGCCGGGCCGAGCAAAATTACGGCCCGGCCCGGCCCGGGTTTTGACAAGTCTGCTTATTGCACGCCTGCAAAAGCGACTTCTGGATGGTACTTGAGTACGGAAAGTGATAGAGACATGAAAATTTGGCTCCTGGGGCTTTTTTGTATTCTGAATCGAATGGCAGTCACAGATTTTTCATATCATTTTTACTTTTCTCGGAACACCCAAAATGGGGGGGGGTGGTCCTATCCTTATTGCACGCACTGTATTTATAATCTTGACTTTCCGCAGCAGCGGATGATGTTGGTTGAAATAAGTTGAACAGAACAATCACTTTTTGAAACTGTTATATCTTGCCCTCATTACTTATACGTGAAACTCTAGTATATTATTGACTTACCTTGTACAGATCTGGGAATTAGTATTCAATAAAAATAAGAGGAGAAGGGGTGACCAGCCATACAGTAGGCAGTCTGGGAGGCATAATGAGATGGGAGATCATCTATGGCTTACGTCGAGTAAAAACATATCTGCGTCTTTTGCGTAATGGCTCCTGGGAAGAGCGCGCACCACTTTTAGGGTCATAGGCCTTGAGTTTTCCCAGGAGACAAGACCAACAATGACTATGACCCTAAAAGTGGTGCGCGCTCTTCCCAGGAGCCATTACGCAAAAGACGCAGATATGTTTCAACTCGACGTAAGACATAGACAATCTCCCGTCTCATTCTGCCTCCCAGACTGCCTACTGTATGGCTGGTCCCCCTTTTCCTCTTATTTTCATTGAATACTAGTCCCTCTATTCCCCTATCCCCTGTCCTTCCTGTCTCCCACTGGTTTTCTTATGGAGTTGCTCAAAATCGTAATACGGATGTATCTGGATTCGAGATGGAGGTACTTGGAATGTCTACATTCACTTTCAGAATGTTAGTTACCCTTTTTGCTTTTGCGACTGACCACAATTTATATTCAGGAAATCCACGAAGAGTTCAATGTAGATGAGGTTGTTGGCAGTGATGTGTTGAAAACGTTGAAATACGGTTTCTACTGTGACATCCAGAATTCCCTGATTGCTCGCGCAAATATGAGCAAATACAAAATAACCGGAACAATTGCGAAGGTAACATAGTTTTTCTGGATTTTTTTTTCAATATATGCAGTTTTTCAGGTTGCTCCAATAGGAAGTTTCGTCGATCATGAACCTTTCCCAGAGGATCTGAATGAAATTGTGGAAAAGTCTGAGGACGATTTCCTGCGTCACTGCTACAATAGTCACCTGGAGTGCCGAAACATTACACACGCCATGCACATGTCCCAAAAGCTTGCCGCATGTTTGTTGAATGCTCAGAACAAAAAGAACGGAGGATAGAAGAATCAGAGTACATGCATGTCTGAATCAGTTCAAAGCTCCACGATACAAAGGATTGATGGAAAGAGGATTCTTTAAATAATTTTTTTATATTGAAAGTAAAATAAATATTGTATAATTGTTCATATTAATTATTTCACACACACAGCATAGTTGCATGGAATTCCGACTTCCGTCTTCCGGATTAGAAAAATCACTTCCGACTTCCGGATATAGAATTTTACATCCGACTTCCGTCATTCCATTACTGTGAAATTCAGGAAGAATACATTTTGCAAAAATACATAGAAAAATGGTCGGAAATGACAGAAAACAGGCTTTTCTACAGTCGAATCTCAATTTTTCACTGATTTTCACGAAGAATTTGGGAAAAAAAATCTGATTCCGACTTCCGACTTCCAACTTCCGAGTTCCGGATAAGAAAAACCACTTCCATGCTACTCTGACACACAGATTGCATCTTTTCTCCGATCCTCATAACATTTGACAACTATTCTCTGGTTCAACGTTGCGAGTGTCCAATAGAGCGCGTTTGCATCACATCATCCTATTCCCCTCCATCCACCCTCTGCGCAACACCTGACCCTCTCTCTCCACTTTTTCAGCCCCGCCCGATTCCTCCCACCCACCTAGGCCTGGCCAGGAGGGGACTCAGTGTGTCAGAGTCAATATCCCATCTCATTCTGCCTCCCAGACTGCCTACTGTATGGCTGGTCACCCCTATTCTCCCTGATTCTCTTTGAATACTAATTCCTCTATTCCCCTGAGTCCTGTCTCTGTCATGTCTGCTACTGGTATTGACAACTTGACACCACGCGTAAGTGACCACTTTTTCTGTTCGAATACGTTTAAAACAGTCCTTACTTTTCAGCTTGTCGAAATCGATGGACCACCAAGAATACTGTTAAAAGAGCAATCGCAGCCAACGAAGAGCTTCTGTACAACTACAATGACAAAATATGTAATTCGATCGAGCAACTTTCTTGTAACCCGATATTTTCTTTGTCACTTTCAATTCCCTTTCTTACTTGATTTCATCCAATAAAGTATTGTTAGTACATATGTCTGCTTGTATAATAACTTTTTTATCCCAGGAAATTGTTGTTCAGGCTTCGATGAGCAGCAAATCCCAAGCAGATTAACGTATTGAAATGACGAAATGGGGAAAAGAGACACGAGGATTTTTGCTAGAGCCCTTGGATACACATTTGTTGTCAAAGAGACACAGGCATGCAGAGAGTGCCGGCTCATCGGAAGAGAAGGAGCCGTGTCCTGGTGCCAGATGGCTCGGCCCGGCGACTGCATGTGCGAGAGCAGGAGAGCAGGGATAGTGAAATTGTGTAGTCTTTCAGTGTGCATATCTTTCTGAATTTCGTGTTGCTTTTCACACCCGCCCGTGCCAGTTGGTACGGGGGACACGGCTCCTTCCCTTCTGATGAGCCGGCTCTTCTCTACATGTCTGTGTTTCTCTGACAACCAGGTGACAGGGAAATTGGATTTGCTGTTAGATAAGGACTAACTTTTCCGGCGATCATTAGACCAGGGGACATCGGGACACACCGACAGAAAGAGGAGGAGGATGACACCTGTGACACACCTACCGTAAAACCTGTAATAGAGGCGCATCTGCGTGTTCTCAGCGGTATATCTCGGTTCCCAAAGGAAATATCAAAAAGCTGCAAACTGACAAAATATAGTTTAATGCTCATAGAATATTTTGTCAGTTGAAAACATTTTCATATCCTTAAAAACAGCCGAGATAGGATGCTCCAAACTGATGCTTGTGGCCTCTATAGCAGGTTTTACCATACTTGCAAACCGGGCCGGGCTAGAATAATTTCTTTTCAGCCATTTTTGTGTTTTTCGGCACTTTTTTTGGCGCGCAACATATTAACGACATAGAACTCGTCGAGATCTACATTTTGGTATATTTTTCAGCTCATAATATTAAGTTTGAAGAGAGTTACGAGCCGGCCCGGTTTGCAAGTATGGGTTTTACAGTATGTATCGCTAATCCGCGCAGTTAATTCATTCATACCAGTCATTCTGAAACTGTTGAAAGTGGTTTCGGACAGCCCGTATCCGAAATGTGGACTGGAAGTATATAAGAAGACCGAGAACTGAAAGTACTGAACGCTGAGGAGAATAATGGAGAACTGATTAGACATTTATTTTAGATCACATTTGAAACAGTGAAGAGATAAATAACAAAATAAATTATTTGTTCAACATAAAAAGGTTCGTTGGACAATCCTTGGTATGCCATCTTTTGCGACAGAATGGACAGTTCACATCCACCAAAAACGGCATGGAATTCATCAGTTGCTTCAGCACTTCTTTTCCGACGGTGAAAATCCTTTTGGAGTTGTACCATATCGAGTTCTTTCAATCGAGTTTCGTGTGTCTTAATGTGGAGTCCTCTTTTTTTTCGGAACATCGTCTTACTGTACAACAAGTTGACAGCAACATTAACGAAACAATCCGCCCTAATGTGAGCCATTTGATAGCCACGATTCTCAACATATTTCAAGTTTGCACTCCTGGTTGACGGGCACTGAAAAATGTAATTGTTAAACAGAACTTAACAGATAAATTGACAAGATTAGAAACTTACAGTTATAGTTGTTGCGATAAACGTCATGTCTGCTACGTCTAGAGCATATTCGTGATCAGCGTAGCCCACAATATTCCAACCAGTGTAGAAATAAGACATTGGGACAGGGGGACAGAGGGATTACTAGTATTCAATAAAAAACAAGGGGGACCAGCCATACAGTAGGCAGTCTGGGATGCATAATGAGATGGGATATTGACTCTGGCTTACGTCAACTGGAAACATATCTGCGTCCTTTGCGTATTGACTCCTGGGAAGAGCGCGCACCATTTTTTAGGGTCATAGGCACTGGATCTTGGCTCCTGTGAAAATTTGACCCAAAAAGTGGTGCGCGCTCTTCCCAGGAGGCAATACGCAGAATACGCAGGTATGTTTTGACTTGACGTAAGACAGAGTCAATGTCCCATCTCATTTTGCATCTCAGACTGCCTACTGTATGGCTGGTCGCCCCTTTTCCCTCTGATTCTTGTTGAATACTAGATTCCATATCCCCTGTCTGCTACTGGTAAGTTATCCCCTGTTTATAGTTCATCTCACTTTCCACTATTTTAGTCACAATCAATGATTATACTAGAGGAAAGTTTACAGTACTGGATATAAAGAATGCGACACTTATAGTTTTTGGTTGAAAATGGTCACTGTGAGACGACTTCCCTGATGGTATCACAATATTTATTGTTTATGAGCTATGCAGATCACAAGTAGAGCTTTATTTTTGTAGTTGACAACTTTTTTGTACGGGCACATTCTAAGAAGTTATCAATCGTCAAAGTAAACAGGTCCAAAATCTCTCGTTTTTGCACTGAAAATGGGCGAAAATTGCGAAAATTTCTTTGACGATTGATAACTTGCTAGGGAGTACCCGTACAAAAAAGTTGTCAACTACAAAAAAAAAGCTCTATTTGTGATCTATACACTCCATAAACAATCATTATTGTGATACCATCAGGGAAGTCGTCTCACAGTCTCAAAGTTGACCATTTTCAACTAAAAACTATAAGTGTCGCATTCTTTATGGCCAGTACTGTATTAGAAAGTTCTTCTCATCAACAAATATTTGATAAAAATTTGATAGAAAACGTGCAGAGATTTTTGAAACACCCAAATATTTTGTTAAGAAAACATTTTTCAGAAAAATACTAGCGTCCTGCAGCAAAGCAACTGGAATATTTGTGTCCGGCTTACCGATTTATCGTTTCCAAAGTTTGAAGCTTTGTATTGAACGTGGCTTGAGCACTTCTCTACTTTCCAGGAGACCTACAAAAACTCGAGATGCTACTTTGAGAAAGTGGAGTTTCCAAAAGGCTGGGAACTAGACCATGTTTCATTACACCTATAAGAGTATCCCATTTCGATGTAATACGTTTGTCTGGCATTTTGACGGCTTTGGATCACTTCCGGAAACTAATAAAACAATATTCCTGCACGATACATTTTGTCAAATATTCCACGAGGCTGTTAAGACTCTTGTTCTAACCTCAGGATTCATCTTCGGATGGGTTTGGTCTAGATAATAGTGTCAATATGACATGGAAAAAAGCTGAAAGTTTGTATATCGAATGTTGCCACATAAGCGCAGACCAGAATAGAGGCATCGACTGGAATTTCAGCCAAGGACGGAGCTTATCAAAGTAAGGATTTGTGAAATTATTTGAAAAGAACAGCAGACAATTTTTTTCTTGATTCTTAATTCAACATTTTTAGGTATATGAAATACGCGAACACCCGAAAAGAAGTTGCCTCATCGTTAACTTCAACAAATGGAACCCAATCGTCCAAACTTGTACTCTGGCTGGCTTTGTGATGTTCATTTTGAAACATGAGCATTTTGAAAAGGGAGTTGTTGGTTACATCCCTGAGAACGGATTCCGCAGTCCAGGCCGATCCAACTGGCTGTAATTATATTATATAAATGAATTGTTTAAATAAATAAAAAATTTCAAAAAAATCTCATTTTTCAATAGTTTTCCTTCATTTTAGACATCACAAATGGGGTCCTTATAGTCAAGTTACTATAAAACCCGTTTTTCAGTAGTACGAGAGAAAGCGCAGACAGTCAGACACTCTCGCTTCTCTGCGTCTCTCACAATCTTTAACAGCTCGTATCTTATGACTCCGAGCAGCTATCAAAAAGTTGTCAACTAACAAAATGTGTAGAATTTTAAGCTCTATATTTTACCAATTAAAAGTTTTTTGATAGCGTGCTTCCCTGTTGGGATAAACAGGGTTGAAGTTTTCCATGGAGAGAGACGCAGACAACGAGACGCTCTCGCTTCTCTGCGTCTCTCCCCCTCTCCCCTTGTTGATATCTTCTGATATTTGATCTAAGAGTGATATTAAATCAATATTTGAAAGATTTGACTGTTTTATCTGGAAATTTTCAGTGGCTTTCCAACATTATTTCAGCTGTTAGCTTACCCAAGGTTCCTACGCGCCGAAGGAGCTCCAGATTACATTAATTTTTTGCATTTGTAATACTAGATGTGTTGACCTACCTATATATCTACTAATTTTTCCTTTTTCCTTTAGAAATCCCTGTTTATTTAGCACTTTCCGCCGTCTTCCCTCTTTTTATTATTTAAACGACGCGCCGAAAAGAGTGTCCAATGGAGCGCGCTTGCATCACACTTGCCGGTTGTCAATTTATTTATCGCCCTGAAATCCCTTCGATTTCATCGATTTTTCTCCGATTTTTTGAGTTAAAAGTGAAAAAAATGAATGAAATAAAAATCACGGATTCAGAGAAACCCCAAATAATGCAATTGCGAGGAGAATGAGCGGTGAAGACGAGACACCGAACTATCAAGAGCAACCGGCGCGGATATTGAATCAGATATGGACGCCGCAGAATATTAGGGTGTGTTCTGGAATAAAAAATGCAAAAAATCATAGAAATTTGATTGAAAATTCAGGTTTTTCAGCGAAAATTGGGTTAGAAATGCTATTTTTGCTTTTTTAATCAATTTTTGACGAAAAAACGGATTTTTTTTAGTGAAAATACTGGTTTTATTGTTTAAAAATCATGGAAATCACCTTTAAAACCTATAAAAACCCATAAAAACCAATGAAAACCAATAAAATTCACAAAAATCCGCTAAAAAAGCCCAAAATCTGGTAGATTTTGAAATTTTGCTAATTTTTGTCAAAAAAAATCGATTTTTCTGTCAAAATACAGGTTTCCTGACCTCAAATACCGTAAAAATCACAGCAAAAAACCTGTAGAAACCACAAAAACGCAAAAATAACTGCTAGAAATGCCTAAACTCAATTTTCTTGCTTTTTAGCTCAATTTTTGTCGAAAAAATAGATTTTTAGGTGAAACAGACACAGAAAATCATGAAAAACACGACTAGAACACCGAAAAACTGCAAAAACCCCATTCCAGATCGAAAATCCGCCACCTCCTGCCGAAAATGCTCAAAATCCACGTGGCGCCGCGGCGGCGGCTCCGCCCCCTCCGCCCCCTCCGCAGAATAACAGTTTAAACGCGGCTCGGTGAGAGAATTAAAATAGAAAAAATTCAGAATAAATATGTTGAAAAACGAGTTTTCCTCAAGTTTCAGCGATCGATTATTTCACGCGATGCTCGTGAGAATAGCGTTGAAATATTCGGGAAGGGTTAGTCTGCGGTGGAGAAAAGCGATCGAAGGGTCCATTCTGTTTGTGGTGAGTTTTTCTGCTAAAAAATAGCAAAAAATAGTGAAAACCTGGAAAAAATCGATAAAATTTGGCTTATTTTCCACAAAAACATAGAGGCTGTCGCGCCTTCGGCGCGGTTTTCAAATCTCGGCACAAAAAACGCCTCCAACTGCAGATTTTCGAATCAACAAACGTGTCTGGCGTTCCTTTGACGCGTTTTCTTGAATTTCCATTAAAAGTAGTAGAAACAAGGTTGAAAACTGTTTGAAAACAACAGTTTTGAACCTTCTGGCGCGCCTTCGGCGCGTTTTCTCAAGTTTTCGCCGGGAAAATAACTAAAATTATGCTAAAAGCGGCTGAATACGACGGATTTTTCAAAAAATAACAAAAGGCTGGTGTGCCTTTGACGCGTTCCAACCAATTTTCGGATCGAAAAACCCGGGAATCACGTAGCTGGCGTGCCTTTGGCGCGTGTTTTTTTTTCAAATGTTGTTTAAAAAGTTCTGAAAAACGCCACTGGCGTGCCGTCGGCGCGTTTTCTCAATTTTTTTTTTGTTGAAAATTGCTCAAATCGAGTAGGAAACACTTAAAATAGCTGATAAAGGGAAAAATTCCAAGTCTGGCGTGCCTTCGGCGCGATTTTTCGAATTTTTAGTTAATAAATGCTGAAATTAAGTTAAAAATGGTTTTAAAAAACCATTTTGAACGTAATGGCCGGGCTGGCGCGCCTTTGGCGCACTATTTTTTAGAAATCACTATTAGAATCGTCTAAACATGAGACTGGCGTGCCCTAGGCGCATTTAACCTCATTTTTCTCGTGGAAATCATATAAATTATGCTAGGCACCGAATAAAAATGATGTAAAACATGAATCTGGCGTGCCTTTGGCGCGTTTTTTCGAATGCTTAGTTTAAAAATGCTGCATCTATGACAAAAATTGTCAAAAAGACGGCTTTGGACCTGATGGAATGTCGCGCCTTTGGCGCATTATTCTTCAACAGAAACATGCAGCTGGCGTGCCTTTGCCGCCTTTTCTCTGAATTTTCAGTTTAAAAATATGCTCAAAATGATGAAAAAAGTGTATTTCTTTCTAGAAAATCGGAAATTATTCCAATTTCCGTTTCCAGGCTCTTCTCCTATTCGCCTCTCTCTCTACAGACACAAGTCTGGCGTGCCTTCGGCGCGTGTTTTTTTTTCAAATTTTCGTTTGAAAATCACCCAACTTTGGGTGGAAAACGCTAAAGAAACCCAAAAAGATAGAAATTCCATGGCTTTTTCAAGGGAAACACGAGTCTGGCGTGCCTTCGGCGCGTTTTCTAGGTACATCGTCAAAAACGACGGTTTTGAACCTGATGGCCTTGGCTGTCGCGCCTTTGGCGCACTATTTTCTAGAAATCACTATTAAAATCGTCTAAACATGCGCTTGGCGTGCCTTTGCCGCTTTTTCTCTGAATTTTTAGTTGAAAAATATGCTCAAAATGATGAAAAAGTTGTCTTTCCTCCTAAAAAATCGGAAATTATTTCAATTTCCGCTTCACCGGTTTCCAGGCTCTTCTCCTATTCGCCTCTCTCATCTTCATCCATTTCAATTTCACTCGATCACCGGCTACATGTCTCGATTCGATGCAAGCCGATTGGATACGAAAAGGTAGTTTTGAAAACGGAAAATTCTCTGACAATTTTTCTGCAAAAAAAAAAAATTTGGAATTTTGGAAAAAATTCTTGAATTCTTTATTCGAAAGTCCTCAAAGCGAGCATGGAACTTGGCTCAAAAGTGTGAAAATTGCAATTCTGGCGCGCCTTTTACGCGTTTTTTTTTACCTGAAACCGCTGGAAAGCTGCATTTTTCAACAAAAAAACACATTCTGTCTGGCGTGCCTTTGGCGCTCTTCTACAAAACCAATTTTCGAGAATAAGAATGTGGCTGGCGTGCCTTTGACGCGTTTTTCGCAGTGTTTAGCTTAAAAATCGCGTTAAAAGGCCCAGAAAATATATTTTCACGAGTTTTAGGCCTAAAAGTTTCCTTATTTCCAGGAATCGTGCGAATCGAAGTGGTCAGGAATCTGGAAGTCCTTGAGGAAAAGGAGAATTTTATCAGTTCTTACAGTAAGACACTCAATTTTGATCTACAGTAATCTTCTCTCTATTCCAGTCAGTGACAACTCTCACCGAACGTGTCACTTCAACCCAATCGATGTGTTCCGTTTCGGTCCAAGTGTCATACCGTACTCGATGAAAGAACGACAAGCGGCGAAGGCGCGCCAGATGAAGATTGCGAGTCCGGTAAGGAAAATTTGAGATTTTGGGGAGCTTTCAGCCTCCAAATCGATCCAGATCTCGAAAATTTAAGTATTTTGGAGCATTTTTTTAAAATGAAAATGTCGGAAATAGCCAATTTTTGAGTGATTTTGATAGAATTGAAGTCTAGGAGATTCTGAAAATCTTGGTTACCATAAGAGATTTTTTGACTGAAAATATTGTAAGGTGTCGATTTCTAACCAATTCTTTTCAGTTCCGACCAATGACGTACTACTCATCAGTTCTTTCATTCCTCCGACCCAATTTATTCTTCGATGAGGAAGAGGAGGAGGTGTATACGGTAAGATTATAACTGCTTATTTGGGCTGTAACTCGCTTCAAACGGAGTTTTATGAGGTGAAAAATACACCAAAATGTAGATCTCGGCGAGCTCTATTCGTATGACATACATCGGCCTGGATTTGAGCATTTACGGCTAAACGTCGCTGATTTTTTATGAGAAAAACGGGTTTTATGGGTTTCGAGTATGTTTTTCGCGACTTTTTATGTCGCAAACCTTGTATTTTCAGCAAGAAAGGAAATTTTCGAAAATAAAATTAGCTAAAAAGTAAACACACACAGTCTCACCATTTTTACTGACCCATTTTCTGACTAAACTAGGTTAAACTATTGCTAGTTCTTTGGTTGCGAAATGGCTAGTTGCGAAATGTCGTAGTTGCGGAATGTCGTAGTTGCGAAATGAACAGTTGCGAAGTGTCGCAGTTGCGGAACCTACGTGAGTTGCGAAATGTCGCAGTTGCGGAATGTCGCGGTTGCGAATTGTCGCGGAGCCGTTTTTTTAAACAAGTTTTCAATGATTCTTTAACGGTTTCTGCTGTCAGGAAGCCTGTATTTTCATCGAACAATCTCTTTTTCTGGAGAAAATTGAGCAAGAAAGCAAGAAAAGCGTTTCTCTCTCAATTTTCGCTGAAAAACTTGAATGTTCCATCAAATTGCTATAACTGGCAGCTTGTTATTGCCGTTTCAATGTGCCTAACCATTCTAGCTCGGCCCACGGCACATTAACGAACAGTCATCTTATCATTTGTAGGTCACGGACGTAGAACTCGTCGAGATCTACATTTTGGTATATTTTTCAGCTCATAATATTGAGTTTGAAGGGAGTAGCAGTTAAAAAACGAATTTCCAGTTAAAATCCATCTAAATTCACCTATTTCTCTATTTTCCAGACAGTAAAACACTACGATTCAGTGGAGGAGCTGGAGTATCATGATCCGCTGGAAGCGGAGGCTGATATTGCGTTTTATGAGACTATGAAAGGTGATTACGATTCGAAAAATTGCAAAAAATTCAATCAAAAAGCAATGTTTCAGACCGCCCGGAGCCGCGTGAATACGAGTATTTGTATCGTGTCGAGTACGCGATGCTCTACGGAGTACTCCGATTGCCACCTGATTTCCGAGAGGAACACGGAATTCCGACGACGTGGATTCGGGTAAGCCGTCTAAAAATTATTGCCGCCCATTTTTCCTGTACTTTCCGTTTCAAACTCGCTAGAATCATTCCAAAAGTTATCTATGTGCGTATTTCGAACCTTGAAGGTTCCAGGCGCCTCTTCAGTCGCGTGTCTGGCGCGCCTTTGGCGCCTTCTCCACTCAATTTTCTCCGAAAAATCCCGAATTTTCTTGCAGACCGTCAAAAAATCAACTTTTGAGACTGAGAATGTGGCTGGCGTATCTTTGACGCGTTTTTCATAGCGTCTAGTTTGAAAATCGCGTTGAAAGGTCCAGAAAACTGTCCAATTTCTTATATTTCGAACCAAAAAAAAAAAGTGTCTGGCGTTCGGTTGACGCGTTTTTAAACCTGAGCTGTCGCACCGTTGGCGCTTTTTAACACATTTCTCTGTTAGGGAATCGTGAAAATTTTGGTAAAAACTGCCTACCACCACGTGTCTGGCGTGTCTTTGGCGCTTTTTTTGCAGCGTTTGGCTCAAAAATCGCGTTAAAAGATTCAGAAAAGTGTTCATTTTCTTGTTTCTGTCGCGCCTTTGGCGCGTTTGAAGCGATAAATCTCGCAAAGACGTGTATCTGGCGTGCCTTTGGCGCTTTTTTTCCCAGCGTTTAGCTCAAAAATTGCGCTCAAACGAATGGCTGGCGTGTCTTTGGCGCCTTCCCAGTCCCAAAAATCCCGAATTTTCGTTGCAGATCGACTCGAAATCGCGTTGTTTCGGCGACCAAATGTCTCGTCTAATGATGCGTCTATTCGTCGGCTACGAGGATACAATCATCGCCGCCCTCCGTGGACAAGCCTACAATCTGTCACTCGTCCATCCGGAAACCCATTCGATGGGATACCTTCATAACCTCCAAACCCATGATCACTACCATTTTGTGGCGAATTCACTCGGCAAATGGAGTTATATCACCGCCGCCGTGCTGATGATCAGTTTTGTGAGTTTTTTGGAGAGAAAAATGGTGAAAAATCGAGTTTTTCGAAGTAAAATCGTCGAAAAAATCGAAAAATTTGAACAAAAACGCAAAAATTTGAGTTTTTGAATGTTGCTTGGCGCACCTTTAGCGCTTTTGATACATTTTTAAAAATCTCTATAATTTTGTGAGTTTTTGGCGGGAAAATGGTGGAAAATTGCATTTTTTCGGAGCAAAATAGTCAAAAAACCCGAAATTTTGAACAAAAATTCAAAATTTGAGTTTTGGAGACCGTCTGGCGTGCCTTCGGCGCGTTATATACATTTTTGAAATCCACTATGATTAGGCTAAAAAATAGTCTTAAAACAAAGTATTTTCCAACAAAAACGTGCGACTGGCGTGCCTCAGGCGCGTTTTTTCGATGTTGATGTGAAAAACCCACTGAAATCACGCGACTGTCGCGCCTTCAGCGCGTTTTATCA
This sequence comes from Caenorhabditis latens, assembly GCA_002259235.3. Classification (NCBI taxonomy): domain Eukaryota; kingdom Metazoa; phylum Nematoda; class Chromadorea; order Rhabditida; family Rhabditidae; genus Caenorhabditis; species Caenorhabditis latens. The sequence continues at coordinate 2,352,632 of CM056093.1, forward strand.
CCACCACCATACTCATGACCATTTTTGTTAGTTTTTTGGGGGAAAAATGGTGAAAAATCGAATTTTTCGGTCAAAAATATGAAAAATCCCGAAAAATGTGATCAAAAATGGTAAATATTTGAGTTTTTGAATGTTGCTTGGCGCACCTTTAGCGCTTTTGATACATTTTTAAAAATCTCTATAATTTTGTGAGTTTTTGTAATGAAAAACGATGAAAATCGCCTTTTTTGTAGTCAAAAATACGGAAAACCCCGAAAGATATACTCAAAAATGCAAAATTTTGAGTTTTTGAGACCGTCTGGCGCACCTTCAGCGCGTTTTACACATTTTCTTTTTTAAAAATCACTAGAGTTAGGCTAAAAACCCTACAAAACAATGTATTTTTCAACAAAAACGTGCGCCTGGCGTGCCTTAGGCGCGTTTTTGAGATTTTGAAGTGTGAAATTTCTTTTTTTTTAATCAAAAATACGAAAATTTCCGAAAAATATGAACAAAAATGCAGAGTTTTTGAGCCCGGCTGGCGCACCTTCAGCGCGTTTTATAAATTTGCAAGAACCCCTATGATTAGGCTAGAAGCCTTATTAAAACCATGTATTTTTGATCAAAAACGTGTGACTGGCGTGCCTCAGACGCGTTTTCCCGAGTTAGTGAAAAACCAACTGAAATCACGTGGCGTGCGTGCCTTCGGCGCGTTTTTGAACATTTTCGAAAATCACTATAATTAGGCTAGAAACCCCCATAGAAACGATGTATTTTTCAACAAAAACGTGTGGCTGGCGTGCCTCAGGCGCGTGTTCGACTCAAAATCGTCTAACTCAATCACGCGCCGGAGGCGCGACAGCCAGAATCGTTTTGTATCAGTTTTAGTCGGATTTCTTGTGATTTTCAAAGAAAAACATCACTTTTTGAGAAAAAAACGCGTTAGAGGCGCGCCAGACACACGTCTTATTCGGTTTCTAGCATAATCTCTGTAGTTTGCACTATAAATTGCTGAAAAACGCGCCAAAGGTGCGACAGACATGGATTTTTCCTTAGTTTTGACAATTTTAGCCCAGAAATTCCGGTTTTTGGACGTTTTTTTTTTAATTCTAAAGGCTCTAGAATATGAAATTTAGGATTTTCGTGTCAAAAAATGTGGATTTTTGACTGAAACTTCAATTTCCAGACATTCGCCATCTCGATGCTTCTCCGCTTCTCTCACCATCAAATATTCGTGTTCATCATCGATTTATTGCACATGTTCGAGTTACAACAACCACTGAATCCACCTGTGGCACCACTGATTACTGTAGTGTTGGCGTTAGTTGGTGAGTTCGTTTAGGTCTAAATCGAGAAATCCCATTCTGAAACTGTGCCGTTTTGAAACTGTTTTGAAATTGGTATCTGCAAAAGAGCGGGTTATGGTACATATCTGAACCGTTTCCTGGCTTAGAACCATGCCCTTTTAGAACCAGTTCAAAACTCGTACCGTTTCGAAACTGATAGTTTTCAACCCGTATGAAAAAGGTCCGATTTGAAACCGTTCTAAAACGGAAATAGTAAAAAAAGTACTTTTCAAAACCCCGCCGTTTTAGAACCGTTCTGAACTGCTTCATGATGACATCGCCTGTGTGAGAACCGCCGTTTTAAAACTATCCTGTTTTGGAACCGTTTCAAAACCGTCCCGTTTTAGAACCTTTTTGAAACCGTTCTAAAACGAAACCAGTCGATGATTGTACCGTTTCGAAGTGATTCCATTTCGGAACCGTTTCAAAACTATCCTGTTTTAAAACCAACTGCTTTAGAACCGTTTCAAAACGGCTCCGCGACGTTTCGTTACCATTCATTTCGGCACCAGACCATTTCGGCACCAACCATCTCGGCACCAGCCATTTCAGCACCAGTCATTTCGACACCAGCCATTTCGGCACCAGTCATCTCGGCACCGTTGAAAAATGAGTAAAATTTTTCTCAAAAAGGAGGTGCTTTTAGAATTTTAAGGGTCCGGGGATCGACACCAGATGCTTGGAAAAGTGTCTTTTTCTTATTTTTGGCTTTTTGGTGTCAATCTGACAACCAGGGTTCGAACCCCAAGCGTGTCAAAAATTTTTGTTTTTTGTTTTTGACATTTTGATACTAATCTGACGTCGGGGGTTTGACTCTTGGTGCTGGTTAATCTTTTTTTATTTTGATTTATGACACTTTTCTTCATATAGGCTGTTAGAAGCATTATTGCGATGAAGATAGGAATAACTGCTGACCAAAGATATGTACGTGCTTCAAATCAAATGACGATAATTCGAATGTTCAAAAATACCGCTCCCGGAATACGGATAAACTTTTTAAAGATATGGTTTTGCAAAAACATGTACATATCATTTGATCAGCAGTTATTCCTATCTTCATCGCAATAATACTTCTAACAGCCTATATGAAGAAAAGTGTCATATATCAAAATAAAAAAAGATTAACCAGCACCAAGAGTCGAACCCCCGACGTCAGATTAGTATCAAAATGTCAAAATGTCAAAAACAAAAAACAAAAATTTTTGACACGCGTGGGGTTCGAACCCTGGTTGTCAGATTGACACCAAAAAGCCAAAAATAAGAAAAAGACACTTTTCCAAGCATCTGGTGTCGATCCCCGGACCCTTAAAATTCTAAAAGCACCTCCTTTTTGAGAAAAATTTTACTCATTTTTCAACGGTGCCGAGATGACTGGTGCCGAAATGGCTGGTGTCGAAATGACTGGTGCTGAAATGGCTGGTGCCGAGATGGTTGGTGCCGAAATGGTCTGGTGCCGAAATGACTGGTAACGAAACGTCGCGGAGCCTTCAAAACTGTTCTGAATAAAAACCACCGGCTTCGAACCTTGCCATTCTAGAACCATTTCGAACCGGCTAGTTTCAAAACCGCTTACCTAGAAAGCATCCGTTTTGAAACCGTACCGTTCTAAAACAGATCCAGTCGAAGATTATTTCGTTTTGAAACTGGCCCAACTGATTCGGTTTGAAATTTCCCGTTTCAAAACCTTGCCGTTTTAGAACCGTGGTGGCGTCACCTTTGTGAGAATCGCCGTTTCAAAACTGTCCTGTTTTGGAACCGTTTCAGAACGGCTTCGGTTCTGAACCTCACCGTTCTAGAATCATTCCAAACCGGGTAGTTTGCAAACCGTCCCGTTTCAGAACCGCTTATTTAGGAACTGTTTTTAGAACCTTCTGTTTTGAAACCGTTCTAAAACGGTCCCATTTCAAAACCACGCCCATTTCGCAACCATTCTCTCCAAATACGTGGAAAACAGGTGTTTCAGGAATGGAGGCGATCATGGCTGAAGTGTTCAACGACACCTCCATCGCCTTCTACGTCATTCTCATCGTTTGGGTCGCCGATCAATACGATGCGATATGTTGTCATTCGCCGACGTCGAAAAAGTTCTGGCTTCGATTCTTCTATATCTATCAGTTCTTTTTCTACTCTTATCAATATCGATTCTCGGGACAATACGGTGGATTAGCACTGCTCACCTCGTCAATGTTCATTTTGGTGGGTTTTGGGATACGCCGGATTTAGCACACAACCAAAAACGCGCCTGGGGCACGCCAGCCACACGTTTTTTGTTTTAAAAAATTACACTGCTTCAATGAGATTTCCAGCCTAAAAAAAGAGATTTTGGAGAATATAGAACGCGCCGAAGGCACGCCAGACGGGCGCAAAAGTTCAAAAATTGCACTTTTAGGTAGATTTTACGGGGTTTTTTGTATTTTTGACTGGAAAAATGCATTTTTTCACCAAATGTGTCGTGTTTAGCAGGTTATTGGCGCAATTTTGAAAAACCAAAAACGCGCCAAAGGAACGCCAGCGCCACATCTTTTGGCTTACGGATTCCAGTAACATTTTGATGAATTTCAGGAGATTGAAGCATAAAACGCGTCAAAGGAACGCCAGGCAGATGATTTTAATCAGACTTGTCACGGGCCGGGCCGGGCCAAAATCAGGAAAAATCTCGGCCCGGCCCGGCCCGGCCCGGCCCGTAGCCCGGCCCGGCCCGCTCGGCCCGGGTTGAAAAATTTTTTGAAAAAATTTCGAATTTTTGAATTTTTTTGAATTTTTTCGAAAAAAGTATAGTTTTCGAATAAAAATTCGCTAAAAAATGGGTACCCATTTTTGAATCCGGGCCGACGGGCCGGGCCGGGCCGAGCAAAATTACGGCCCGGCGGGCCGGCTCGATTTTTGACAAGTCTGATTTTAATGTTATTTCAACAAAATATCACATTTAAAGAGAAAACGCGTCACAGGCACGCCAGACAGTTTTTTTTTTCAAAGTTCGTGTTTTTGAAAATTTCAAATCTAAAAAAGACCAAAATTCCTGTAAAAATCGCTAAAAACTAGCTCGGCTGTCGCCCCTTTGACGCGTTTTTCGAATTTTACCTGGAAAAATATAAGAAAAAGCCAAGTTTTGTGATTTCTGTCGACATTTTCGCACTTTCGCACTTTTTTCAGCATTTTCTGCTAAAATTCTGTAAATGACGCGCCTAAGGCACGCCAGGTTACTCAAAATCAAAAAAAAACAGCGCCGATGGCGCGCCAGACACATCTTTTTTTGTGAACCTGGAGCAATTTCACTTTTCGCGCGCCGAAGGCACGCCAGACACGGTTTCTGGGAAAAGACATAGTTTTAGGTGGATTCTCGCATAACTTTTTAGCAATTTTCACTCGAAATCTGCAAGAAAAGCGTCGAAGGCACGCCAGTCACAGCTTTTTCTCCTAAATTTATCGATTTTTTTCAGCACTCAATGATCTACTTCTTCCATCACTACGAAATGCCGCTCATCTTGTATCAAGATCGTGTTTCGCAGGTGTTGGTCGATCTACACGCACCACCGGTACAGTTTTGGCGCGAATTTTGAAAAAAATTTCTGTGAAAACGCAATTTCGATAGAGCGCGCTTGAATTTTTTTGGATTTTTTTTCAATTTTTTTTCTCATCTGTCACTTCCATCGCCTCTATACTTTTCTCATCTTCGAGATGTGTCTCCAGATGACATTTCTCTCGTTTTTTTCCCGTTTTTTTTCTGGAAATCCGACGCCTTCTTTTCCTTCTTCTCGTTTTTCTTCTTTAGCTCATCCATCTATGTATGTTAGGTGATGAATTATTAATATTCATGTAGAGAATTCACTGGTGGTCTTTTTCCCTAACGGAGAGTTTGAGACCTCAGAGATTATGACAGAAAATTGACTTTTTGACCGCAAAAAGCGAGATTTTGAATGGAATTTTTTGTTTTAAATGTCGAAAATAGGGTATTTTAGACGGAAAAACCGTTTTTACATAGTTTTTAGATGGTTTTTCGAGTGTTTTCGGAGGAAAATCAATAATTATTCACTATTAGCTCGGCAATGTTCTCACAACTGCGCTCCACCGAAATTCCCTTGAAAATGTCTTTTTTTCTCTGAGTCTCTGGTTATGAAATTCTCGGTTTCGAAACGTCCGGTTTCAATACGTGCCCGTTTTTTAAGATGAATATTTACATTTGATTTTGGCTCATAAGAAACCGACCAGATTCAGAAGATTTGATCTTCAGAATGCAATTTTCCGTTGTCAGAGAGGTTCCAGACATTCTCAGAAGACATTGATCCGAAGATCTCAAGATTCTGAAGCTGTCGAACATTCGCAAGGTTACTGTAGCCTGGATAGCTCCTAGATGTCTCTAGAATCTGCTTCTGATGCGATTGTCGTTAAGCTAGAGCTTGAGCTAGAAAGGTGCCTATAATTGGCCAGAATCCGGATAAGATCTGAAATTTCAGCATGAGATTCAGAAAACAACGGTTTTTAGGAATGATGGTGATGACTCTGACGTCTCGTCTCGAGATTCTCAACAGGAGATTTAGCCGTCCGGGGAAATTTCTGAACGGAACCGCAAAAGTTGCCTTCTGAATGCAATTTTCCGTTGTCACAGATGTTTCAGACATTCTCAGAAGTTCTGAAATTGATAACATTCTCCAGAATTTCCAAAGACTTCGTTAGAGAGTAGTTGCACTGGAATCGCTTACAATTAGATTTCAAGTCCGCGCCTACGGATGCGTCTATCGCTATCGTTTAGAATCTGAAATATGATGGAAGTGATCTCTGTGCTTTCCTCAACTGTGATTTTGGTGGAGCGCACTTACATCGAACGCATACGTCTCGAAAACAGACTTGCTCATTGAGCAGCGACATAACTTGCTTCAAACTCAATATTAAGAGCTGAAAAGTATACCAAAATGTAGATCACGAAGAGTTCTATGTCACTGACATACTCCAGATTAGGTGACGGGATGTTAATGTGCCGCGGGCCGAGCCAATGTGATAATGACCAAAAAGTCATTCTAGCCCGGTTCGCGACACACTAAAAGTCCGCCATTCGATCCGGAGTATGTCAGTGACATAGAACTCGCTGTGATCTACATTTTGGTATATTTTTCAGCTCATTTCGATCAGTTTGAAGCGAGTTACAGTCTGACCTGTGATTTCGGTAGAGCGCACTTGCGGATCCGCTCAGAACCCTCGAAAGCTCCCTTGCATCCTCTTTGGGGATATAAAAACCGAAAAACTGGTTGAAAATGTCCAAAATTCCCCAATTATCCCATAAAAACCGCAACTTTTCTCCATCTTTTTCAGTTTAAAAACACTTGAATTCAATGTTTTTTTCTTTTTCTTCTTCATTTTTTTACTCAAAAACAAAATTTCCCTCTTTTTCTTTCTAACTCACTTCTTCTTTTCTCCCCTTCCTTTTCTTGTTGTGTGGGAAAATAAGTGATGTATTTTAGAGGAGAAAAGAAATGCACATCATCAAGAAAGATGGGTCCCCCCCTCGACACAAACTCAACAACTTTTTTTCTCTTTTTCTGCGTCTCCTTTTCGAAGAATCTTTCGAATTTCTTCTGGCGGGGTGCTTAACTTTTTTGGAGACGACGTCGAAAGAGTCTTCTGGAGCGACTTTACTATTATTTTTTGGGTTTTCACCATCATGAATTCAGTGAGTTTGAGTCGCTGCTCAGCAAAATCAGTGCAGGTGAATGATACGGAGCTTACTCCCACTTCCATCTTCGTAATGAATCAGTGGCTTAGCTGTAGCTCCGTATCTCTATTACCTCCTAATTGACTGCGTAGCGACTCAATTCAAAGCAAACCTCCGTCGTTTCTCATCTCTCTCTCTCGGTTTTTAGCGTCACATGTGTCAAGATTCTAATCTTTTCTGACAAAATCATCCTAGAGTAAGCTCCGCTCACTTTTTGAGGTTTTACAATGCCAGGAATTTCGTATTGTCGTATCTAGCTAACAAGCCTAAAAAGTCAGAACTTATAAGCCTGAAGAGGCGGAGCTGATAAGCCTAAGCCTAAATAGGCGGAACTTCTAAGCCTAAAGAGGCGGAACTTCTAAGCCTAAAGAGGCAGAGCTTCTAAGCCTAAGCCTTGGGGGGCGGAGCTTTTATGCCTGAAGAGGCGGAGCTTATAAGCCTAAAGAGGCGGAGCTGTTAAGCCTAAAGAGGCGGAGCTTCTAAGCCTAAAGATCATTGCTTCTAAGCCTAAAAAAGCAGGGATTTTAAGCCTAAATGGGCGGAGCATGTCCATATACTTTGTGGGCGGAGTCTCAGCTCGATCAGTATCGATTCCGCTCTCCCCTTAATGTAATGGCATTCATGAATGGAAATTCTCATTTCATTTCCATCCATTTTTTGGCCTCCCCCCTCTTCCCAACACTTATTTATTTGTCTTTCCTCTCGTTCCCTGTCATAACCATCACTATCCAAACACTATACATACACATATGTGTATGTATGAGTATGGAATTCCTTCTCATTTACTCACATTTCATTTCTTTCTGTTATCATTTGACAGAGAAAGAATTGGAGTAATAGGATTATTGGCGCTTTCTGGAGGAGCCCCTTTTTATCCAGAAAGGTCTCCGTGGTGCGATTTTTAAAAGCCCTCCCCCGTGACCGGAAATCATTTCAAAAAGGTCCCCCCCACACCTATTCAGTCCGTTTTGTGGGAAATAAGTGGTCTCAGAAGGTCTTTTGAAGCTCAGGAGCTTCCAGAAGGCTTCTGGAGCTTCTAGAGCATGTCTGGTATCTGGCAGAGCTCAAAAGTAGGCTCCCGCACAGTTTCAGATTTGCTTCTGATGAGTTCCTGGCGTTGTTCAGCTGTCAGTCGAATTCTTGACGCTTACGAGCTTTCTGAACGTTTGAAAGGGCTTCTGGAGCATTTTTCGACTGCTAAGACACGTCCGACGGTCTTAAGGCTCTCTTGGAGCTTTCTGATGACTTCTGAGCTACTCAGACATCCTACGGTCTTCAGAAAAGGTTAGATTGATTTCTGGCTTCTGAAGTCACTCCCGCCATCGACAGAAGTCAATTCTGACGTCTTCTGGTCTCTAGATGAGTCTCTAGCGTCCTGAACGGTCATATAGCCTTCTATATTTCTAAAAACTGGCTGGCTGGCCAATCGTCCCAGGAGAGTCTTGACGGTCTCCAGATTCTTCTGAATCTTTTCGAACGATTCCGAGGACGCGGAGGGCTCAATGGAGTTTCTTGGCTTTCAAAAGACACTCCGACGTCGTCAGGCCTTCTGAAGCCTCCCGTACGGTTGCTTGTCTTCAGGGGACTCTCAGACACTTACAGAACTCCAAATGACTCTCTGGCGTCGTTCAGCCTTCTGTAGTTTCCTAGACGAGTATTTTTCTCCAAAAAGCTGTGTGACACCTCCAGACCTTCTGAAGACTTCCTGACCTCGTTAGACCTTCTGAAGCCTCTGGTCTCCTGGCCTCCCAACACATCATTCCGATACTAATTACGCTTAATTATCACCACCATCTGAAGACATAGACACCTTCTCTCCAAGGGATCCGGTCTGCTTCTCAATTCCATTACTTTGATTAGTTTTGGTGGGTGTGTCTAGAAGAGTGTCACTCACACAACTTTCTTATTTTGAGTCATTCCCCCTTCTTCTCTCGCTCGCCATTTTTTCATTATCTTGATGAAAAATAGCGAGGAGAACAATAGAAAGGGCCTGGGTTTGACAGGAGAAGTGTCTAGAAGATTCTGAAGCTGTCAGACATTGTCGAGGTTACTGTAGCCTTCTGGAAGCCTCTAGAATCTGCTTATGATGCGGATGTCGTTGGTTCTAATTGTCTGAGCCCTCTAGGCACCTGGAATCGGCCCGAATCCGGATAAGATCTGAAATTTCAACTAGAGATTCAGAAAAAACTTGCACTGGAATCGCATAGATTCAGAGCCCCCGCCTTCAGAAGCGTCTAGATATTGTCTAGAGTCTCAAATATGAAAGAGGTAATCTCTGTTACTATCCGAACCTGATCAACTGTGATTTCGGAAGAGCGCAGTTTCATCTCAGGTGACCGTGCTCAGGTCTCTTATGCCTAAGTCTCTAAAACTGACTTGCTCACTGAGCAGCGACATAACTCGCTTCAAGCTCAATCTTATGAGCCGAAAAATATACCAAAATGTAGATCTCGGCGAGTTCTTAGTCCCTGGCAAATTCAGGATCAGGTGACGGACTTTTGATGTGCCACGGACCGGGCGAAAATGACTTTGGTCATTGATCCGGCACGCGACACACTAACAATCCGTCACCTGGTTCTAGGTATGTCACTGACATAGAACTCGCCGAGATCTACATTTTTGTATATTTTTCAGCACAAAACATTGAGTTATAAGCAGGTTACTGTGATTCCGGTAGAGCGCATGTTGTGGCTCCGTTCAGAAATCTCGAAGGTTCGCAGGAGCGCACTTGCTCTTCACACCTTTCCAAAATAATAAAAAGGTGAGAACTCTCGTCCACCCCACCCACAACCAATTTCCTGTCGTTTTTTCTTCCCGCCATCCCTTCCATTTTTCCATTTCCCCCCATCTCTCTCTCTCTCTCCCCGTCATTTTATATATTTGGGTATTTGCACACACACACAGAGGGACACAACACTAACGAAATGAGAGAGAGAGAGAGAGATGTGAAAGTATTATTTGTTGTTCTGTGTGTGCTGCTATTTGTCCTTCTTTTTTCCATCCTTTTCAATACTCTTCTTTTTTGGGCTCCTTTTTGGGAGTGAGAGAGTGACCGATAGGTTTTACTTTCGGTTTGAAAGGGCTAGGCTGGTCTAGACAAGCCTGAAACGGTCTAAAGGCCGTCAGGATCCCTAATCCAAGCCAAAACCAAAAAGTCTCTGGTTTAGTCAGGAATCCGCCGTGATCTATCTCAGACGGCCTGAATCTGGTAATCAGATTCTGTTTGTGATGCTGTAGTCTTATCAGTTTCCAACTTGTTTTGATGAGTTTCTGCTGAAATCGGTCTTCTGACAACGGTCAAGATCTAGCTACCAATCCCAAGTCAGCGGTCTCAAAGCTCTCACTGCGTAGCGACTCGAAATTCACAGTCCATGGATACAGAGTCAAACGGCATATCCATAGTCATTTGAACCAGAACCGTTCTGAATAGCTACTGGATGACCATGAAGCTATTGAGCTATTGCCTTAAGTTGGTCAGATAACAAATCTGATATGGCAAACGGTCTGAAGTTGTCAGTTGGCTAAAATAGATCGGCTTACCAGGGTTTCTACCGTCTGACTTGGCTAAGTCTTGTCTGAAAAGGCCTAGCCTCACTAGGGATGGATCCCGATAGAGTTGCGGGTTGAGACCTACCGTAAAAACTGTATTTGAGTTGCCCCTCTATTTGAAGTGCCCCTCTAATAGTGGTGCCCTCCGACGGACCCTTTGAACAATAGAGGTGCACCCTCTAATTGAGGTGCCCCTCTAATACAGTTGCCCTCCAGCGATTTACACTTTTCTCTCATAACCTCATTAACTGACTCCGAACTGTTCTCTCACATCACTATTTCAGCACTTTTGTGGTTAAAAAGGTAGTTTGCTATGAAAATTCAGGATTTTCTCCGTTTTTTACGTGAAAGTTCGATGAATTCGGCAAAAAAAAACTAATAAAATCAGACAAATTCAAAAGCTAGTTGGGTATCGAGGACGGGCGAATTCGTCGAAGAAAAATAGAGGTGTACCCTCTATTTGAATTGCCCCTCTGATAGAGTTGCACTCCGACGGACCAGAGGTGGGCGAGAATGAAGATCGTCTTCGATTGCCGCCGGAAAATTTCTCTGCGTCTCTCGCGGTCGGCAGTGGTGCCGCGCGCTCTCTCGCCTAATTTTTTCCGCCGGCGGACCGCCGCTGCAGCTGCCGCCGCCGGCAAATTTCAATCGGCGCCCACCTCTGCGACGGACCCTTTGAACAATAGAGTTGCATGCACCTCAAATACAGTTTTTACGGTAAATGGTTGGAAAGGAAATCGGCTGGGATTTCCAAAATTATGCTCAAACCAGCCTGGCTGCCGCGCCTTCGGCGCTTCATCCGGCTGGCGTCTTCATATTTTCCTGTTCACCCTCTCACAGACGTGTTCACGTGGCCGAGTGGTTAACGCTCACGCCTGTCGCTGAAAGGGCGAGGGTTCGACTTTTGTCCATGGCGCGCTCTCCCCTTTATTGCTCAAAAATCTTGCGGAAATCCTGACAAACACACAGACAAATCCACAGACAGCGCCCACACGCGTTTTATATTATGCTCAAATTTCGCTGGACGCTTCCAGGAATTGAGAGAATTGAGCTCCGATCTCGATTTTTACCATATGAATCGTTCGAATCAGTGGATGGTCTATACCGGCCTGACGGACTTGAAAGACCGAGAATCCAGGAAACGTTACGGTATTGAACGGATTCAAAATCCCTGCAACTTCCCAACGTGTTCAAGAACCATCGGATAGACTGGAAAGGCGGAAAATCCAGGGGGACGTTGCAGTATAATATTCAGACTCCGCCCCGATTCCTTCCTCCGACACCATAATCCTTACTATGCGTCGAGTCTATTCTCACACACCTCCCACTCACCTCCTATTTCCAAATACCGACCGAACAGGTGATTTCCGAGCCGCTCGTCGTGCTCTTTCACAAGTGCTCTCTCTACCCCGAAACGGCGAGGAGAAAGAGAGCAGCTGGTGGTCATTGGCTATTTTCGGAGCACTTATTTTTGGGAGAAGGTCGCCCTGATTTCTTTGTGTCGAACAGGTGTAAGGTGGTTTTAGAGACTCAAAATGAGGTTTTTTTAACCAAATTTTGGGTTGAAAATCGGTTCTTGAATCAGAATTCCACTGTTCTGACCCAATATTCGAACTTCCTGATCTCAGGATGCCACTTTCGAGTAATTCAGAGCTCAAACTCAAGATTTGACCATTCTTAAACAGAAAATCTCAATTCCTACAGATTTCTGATTGAAAATCGAGGGTTTTAGCGGTTTTTTTGGCTCAAAATCGGTGTGATTTACTAAAAATCGGTTTTCGAGCAGTCGAGGACCTGTTCTGACTCAAATTTTGGCTGGAAATCTGATTCCAGACCAACTTTGAGCAAAGAAACCAAGTTTTTGGCTCAAATTTTGAGTCTGGAACTGTGAAACTAAATTCTGATCGATATTCGACGGTTTTTGTTGAATTTTTGAGCCGGAAAATGATAGTTTTTCCCCACTACAAACTACAAACCTTCTGAAATCCGATTTCAAGCTGAAATTTTAGCCGTGTCTCAACCTCATTCAAGGGGAAAATCTCAATTCCAACCGAGTTTACGCGAAAAATTGGTTTGATATCAGTTTCAGACTGAAAATTTGCTCCTGGATCAGTTTTTGAGCCATTTTTGAGCCGAAATTTGCTTCTAGAACGCTTTTCAGCCATTTTTCTCAAATTTTTTGACTACAAACTACAAACTACATCCCAAAAACACTGGAAACATTAGGGATGTGTAGTAGTAGTGAGTAATCCTTCTTCTTTCCGAAATCCAATTAACTTTTTCACTTTTTTTCTCTCTCCTCTCTCTCTCTCTCGCTCTAATCCCATGTGTGTTTTCTCGTGTTTTCCCCCTTATAATTGGGTTAACCAGAAAACCAAAAATTTGAAATTAGAGGAATTTTTGGTCATTTTGGACCCCAAACAGAGGTTTTAGGGCAGAAAACGCGCCACAGGTGCGCCAGCCTGTCTTAAAAATCCCAAAATCCGCAATTTTTACACTAAAAATGGGACTTTTTTCCTCATTTTTTGCATTTTCTCAAATTACCAAAAGAGAAACGCGCCGCAGGCGCGCCAGACAATGTTAGAATCACTTGTCTATTAGCTCTGCACGGCTCTTACAACTGCGCTCCACCGAAATGCCATTGGAAAATGTCTGTTTTTCTCTAAATCTCTAACTTTCGCACACAATTTTCTTGGGTTTCGGTAGAGCGCGGTTGTAACAAGCGTCATTTTGGACCCAAAAACGGTGTTCTTCTGAAAAAGCGCCGGCGGCGCGCCAGCCTCTCTTAAAAATCTTTTATTTTTTGACATTCTTTTGAAATTCCAGCCTCTAATATCGAAAGAATTAAAATTTTAAAATGAATCAAAAACCCTATCAAAACGCGCCGCAGGTGCGCCAGACAATTTCAGAATCATACTGAACTTGTCAATTTTAGGTTTAAAAACTTGATTTTTTTTGAAATTTTTTTTCAAAATACTTTTATAAATCTCTCAAACTTCATTATTTTTCCATTTTCAAAAAATAACTTCTGTCATTTTCAGAACGGAATGGGAACTGTCGAAGTGCAAACAATCTCCGTCGCCATCCATAATCGGCAACAGCAACCGACAATGACCGGACCCGCTGGACCCGCCGGAATCACAATTAACGCGGGAAATGGCGATGGGTCACAGGCGGAAAACGAGCGGCCAGCGGTTGGTTTTTTTTTTTTTAATTTTTGAAAAAAAATTTTGAAAAATTTTCGAAAAAATTTTTTCTTAAAATAACCATTTAGTACTGTAATTATAGTCCTAACATTTTGTTTTTACAGGAACCACTCAGCCCGTCAAGTGTATTCGATGCTCGTGGACCGAATCTCCCAGTGCCACCGGGTAGGTCAAAAATTTTGATTTTTTTCTCAAAATGAAAAAAATTCAAATTCGAAAAACTTTCATATAGATCTAGGAAATCGAAAAAATGACATCCCACGCATTTTTCTAGGCGAAATTCCGTCTAAAAATGACTAAAAAACCCCCCTTAGCAAAAAACGCGCCGACGGTGCGCCAGACTTGCGGTTACTGAGCTTCAGAACGATTTCATTGAGATTTAAAGGGCATTTTAGCTTGATTTTGACAAAAACCCCATTCAAACTCACTGAAAATCAAGTTTTGCCCAAAAAATAGCTCGAAAACGGTCCAATTTTGTTGGAAACTGAAAATCGCGTCAAAGGCGCGCCAGACTTTCAATTTGTTGAGCTTTTGGCAATGATTTCGGCAAATTTTTGGGTTTTTTGATGAATTTCTGATTTTTCTATGAAAAACTAGTCCAAAATAATCCAAAAATCGACTGAAAATCGGCTAAAAACCACAAAAAATCAAAACGCGCCAAAGGCGCGCCAGACTTTCAATTTTTTGAGCTTTCGGCAATGATTTGGTCAAATTTTTGGGATTTTTTGGTGAATAAGTTTTCTGGATAGTTTTTTCATAAAAAATTTGTGAAAATTGGCCTAAAAATCTCCGAAAACCGGCAAAAAACCACCAAAACTCAAAAACGCGCCAAAGGCACGCCAGAACTTCGGTATTTTTTGAGTTTTTGAAGGTTTTTATCAGTTTTTTTCCAGTTTTTTTGTTAATTCTGAGTCAGGGATTAGGTTTTAACTTAAATTCTCTAAAATGTCGTGCCGATTCTGTCAAAAATGAGGAAAATTCGGTGAAACACAAAAATGCGCCGAAGGCGCGCCAGACTCGGCATTTTTCCTAGTTATGGCAAGTCCTAGGTAGAATTTTTCGATTTTTTCAAGGAGTTTGTTTATTTTTCACGAAAATTTAATGAAAATCGTTAAAAAATCAGATAAAAACTGAAAACGCGTCAAAAGCGCGCCAGACTTTTCGGTTTTCAGCGTTTTTAGGCCAAATTTTCGGGGTTTTTTCCAAATTTTTTGAAATTTTTTCAATTTTCAGCACCGCCAGCAGAGAACGCATCAGAAATGGAGACGGTCGAGCGGGAACCACAGATTCCAGAGGAGATAATTGCTCATCAAATTGTCAACGATGCCATGAACGAGCTCTTCAATAATCAGGAATAAATTTTTTGAATTTTTAAATTTTTCTGAAATTTTCAAATTTCCCGCCATTTTTTACCCCCTCTCAAATGTGATTTTCGCGCCCATTTGCATTCCAGATTATTGATTTTTTTGAATTAGAAAATTGTTAGTTCCTCGTCCTAAAATTCACTATTTTCATGGGTATTCTTATAATTTTTTTTTTGATTTTTTGGATTTTTAATTACAGTCTATTTATCTGTTGATTTTTCTCTGAAATTCTGCTGAAAATAATATGAAAACGCGCTCTATTGAGAAAAGTTGATTTTTGTCTCATTGGAGCGCGTTTGCATCATTTTTCAGGGGATTTTTCGGAAAATATCTCATAACTTTTTTTCTGTACATAGATTTATCTATATATTTCACAGAGTTTTTTTTGTTCCAGCATAAAATCAAATTTATTTTATAAAAATTACAAAAAAAATTATTTTTTCTGAAAAATTTGGTCAAATTCATTTTCCCTCGTTTTATCTGTGTGATTTCCATTATTTTTTTCTAAAATAACAAAAAATCGTTTCGTGGCCTAGAAAACCGAAAATTTGGGAAACTAGTCCCCTTCTTTTTGTGGTTTTCTGTGAAAAAAAACGCGTCAAAGGCGCCCCAGGTCAATTTTTTTTATTTTTCTGGATTTTTAACGGTTTCAGACAGTAAAATGTCTCAAAATGAGCTGAAATTCACCTTGAACCGAAAAAACGCGTCCAAGGCGCGCCAGACTCGCGAAATTTTGAATTTATTGCGGTTTTCCAACTATATTCTTGTCAAAAAAACAAGAAAACTCGTGTTTTTTTTTTCACTTTTTAGAATTCTCTGGGGTCCGCTCATTGTCGATGACCCCTTGGTCTCATCGGTCCCTCTGTGACAGACGGACCGCCCATCTTTTTCTTTTTTCTGTCCAAATTTTGAAGTGTTTGCGTGACACAAGAATAGGAAGTGTTTTCCGGGAGGGAATTTGAAGATAAAATGCCGATTTTTGGGCGGTTTGGGTAGTTCCGGATCGAGAAAATGTGTCCGCTTTGTGTCTGCTCTTTTCCTATTTGTCCGGATGTAAAATTTGCGAAAAGTTTGAAAATTTGATGAAAGATTCAGAATCTTCAAGAGTTCAGGGAATCAGGCTTTGAGCATGAAGTTTGACTTGGCAAAGAATCACAGGCAGATATTGACTATGTATCCACTCGAGTCGCTACGCAGCGAAATTGTATCTCAAAGTCAGTTAGGCTCGGTTCATTCGGACGATATGATTATCTGTCTGTCTGTTTTCAATCGCCATTGGCAAGTGCTGCACATAGTTTTTGGGGTAGCTGTAGTTGCCAGTATACCTGTAAATCGGGCCGCCCTCTAACTCTTTTCAAACTCGACAAACTCGATGTCATGAGCTGAAAAGTATACCAAAATGTAGATCACAACGAGTTCTATGTTACTGGCATACTCCGGATCGAATGACGGATTGTTAGTGTGTCGCGGGCCGGACCAATAACCAAAAAGTCATTTTAACCCGGTCCGTGGCACATTAACAGCCCGTCACCCGATCCTGAGTAAGTCAGTAACATAGAACTCGCCAAGATCTACATTTTGGTATATTTTTCAGCTCATAAAACTCAGTTTGAAGCGAGTTACGCCGGCTAGTTCCAAGATGTCCCTGTTTCGAAATGTCGTTTTGATTGGTAATGTGTCAAGCCTGACCTGCAAAACATTAACAATCTATAACTCGTCCTTTGAGAAGAATATTGACTTATACCTCGCTGACAATAACAAATATTCATCCGGCCCGTAGTAGGTCACATATGTAGAACTCGCTGAGATCTACATTTTGGTATATTTTTCAGCTCGTGAAATTGAGTTTGAAGCGAGTTTTGCGACATTATAAAACGGACGACAAGAATATGAAGTTATCATGTCCGGCCACTTCATATCAGTTGATCAGTTCATCCATCCATGTGTCTAGATATCCGTCAGGCTATATTGATGTGGTGTATTTTTGACCTGCACCGTTTACAGCCGATCGATAAAAACCATTAGGATCTTGTCCATCTGTCTGTCCATCGATCTGTCTATCCAGATGTCACTCGTCTATGACCCCCCAATCCTCTTCCAAAGATCATCGCGTCCATTTTCTCCCCCCCACACTCCCAAGGGACCAGCCCTTGAAGATACATTTTTTATCCCCCCGTCCGTCGTCTTCAACAACAAAAAAAGAGACAGAAAATGACCGCCCATCCGGGGAGTGGAGACTGGTACCACCAGTCTCACGCCCCTTTTCCGTTTTCGAAAAAAACGAGAAGAGGCGTTGATTGTTTTCGCATTGGCGGCGACTTTTTTTGGGTATAAGAAACCAAAAAACGCCTAGCGGAGCTGAAAGTCGGTTTGGTGGCCTAGAAATCCCATTTCTAGGCCCGCAATCTGAAAAAGTGTCGGGGACTAGTTTTCCCCACCTTGAAGGTTAGGCCACAAGGGGGGACTAGATTTCCAATTTTTGGTTTCTAGGCCATCCTAAAAGGGCATGCGACCATTCTGACCAGTTTTTGCACTCTTAGTGCGTCTATCCTTTTGGAATGTATCGGATTTCTTCTTTTTCTTCTTTTAGATTCACTTTGTGTGAAAAAAGAAGAGATGAAATTGGATTAACAGCCTCTCTTTTTCACACTTTCTGTCCTCATCATGTCGGAATTTGACGTCGTGAAGATTCTGAATTTGGTCTCTTACAACAGCGCTCCATCGCAAACGAGAGAGTATTGGCGAGAGAGACGCAGAGTTTTTTTCTGGCGCCCCGACAATAATTTTCACAGTTTTTGACCTATTTTCGCGATTTTCATTGCATTTTTTTGCAAATTTCAATGAAAACTAGCTGGAATAGGTCAAAAACAGTGAAAATCTGCGTCTCTCTCGCCAATACTCTCTCGTTCGCGGTGGGGCGCAGTTGTAAGAGGGGTGGAGTGCTTTTACTTGATGGATTCCTGACAATTAGTTTTAGGATACCTATGCAAACGCGCTCCATAGATAAATTACGTTTTTATTGAAAATTTCGTTCTAAAATGAAGATTTTTCGAAGATTTGACGCGTTATCAATAGAGCGCAGTTGCAAAAACATTCATCAGTTTCATATTACCTCGGCACAGTTCTTACAACTGCGCTCCACCGAAATCCCCTTGTCTCTTTTTCTCTGAGTCTCTCAATTTCGCACACAATTTTCCTCGGTTTCGCTAGAGCGCGGTTGTAAGACACTCTGTGTAGAAGTCGTGTCCTAGAATCCGACAACTCGGTCACCGTAAGATTTTTGGGGCGGGAAATTTGAATTTTATTGATTTTTTACCGATTTTTGTGTTTTTTTTCTGAGAAAAATGATTAAAATCGTGGAAAATCCTCGAAAAATTCAATAAAATTCAAAAGTTCCCGCCTCAAAATATTACGGTATCTCTCATGACGTCATTTTCAATATTTCGATGGCCGAGTTGTCGGATCCTAGGCCACGATCTCTTCTTTTTAAAAACTGATTTCATTAATGCAACCGCGCTCTACTGCACACAGTGATCGTATCAAATCTTCGAAAAATTTGCTCTTTTTTCGATGGCCGAGTTGTCGGATCCTAGGCCACGATCTCTTCTTTTTATAACGATTTTCGATTTTTTTTCATTCAACCCGTTCCTTTCTTTCGTAATTTTTTAAATTTTTTAAAAGATTTCTCTTCCAGCCTCGCCCCGCCCCCTTCCGCCATGTCCCTCCCAACACCTCAATACCGTCTCCAAGCGATTCGAGCACACGATGTCTACGAGCCAGCCGAAGACACTTTTCTGTTGATTGATGCGATTGAGAAGGATATTAAGGTATCGATTTGGGGGTTACTGTAGTCCGCAAACACCGATGCACCATATTTTACGACAAATTGGAGTTTTTGAGCGGGAATTTCAAAATTTTGAGAAAAAATGGCAAGAAATTGCGGTTTTTCACAAGAAACAGTTTTCTTTTCAAAAAAAAAACTCAAACTTTAAAAAAATTTCAACTTTTTTTTTCATTTTTGAAAAACTTGGTTACTGTAGTACGCAAACACCAAAAGTACGCAAACACCGATGCACCATATTTTACGACAAATCGGGGTTTTTGAGCGGGAATTTCGAATTTTGAGAAAAATGTGAAGACTTCACAGGTTTTGAAGCCGGAGATTTTTTTCAAAAATTTTTTATTTTTTTGATTTTTGAAAAAAAATTTGAAAATTTTTTTTCGAAAACTCAATTTTTCTCAGGAGATCCGTTCCCGCGAGCCCCAACTAGTGTTGGAAATTGATATCGATTTTGAAAAATTGGGTTACTGTATTCGGAAAGTACGCAAACACTCCGATGCACCATATTTTACGACAAATTGTTGTTTTTAAGCGGGAATTTCAAAATTTTGAGAAAAATGTGAAGAAATTGCGATTTTTCACAAGAAACAGTTTTTTTTTCAAAAAAAATCACACTATTTTTTTTCAAAAAATTTCAAAAAAAAATTTTGAAAATTTTTTTTTAGTTTTCAAAATTTTCCGAAACTAATTTTCCTCAGGAAATCCGTTCCCTCGAGCCCCAAGTAGTGCTGGAAATCGATATCGATTTTGAAAAACTGGGTCACTGTAGTCGGAAAAGTACGCAAACACACCGATGCACCATATTTGACGACAATTTGTGGTTTTTGAGCGGGAATTTCGAATTTTTGGGATAAATGTCACGAAATTGCGGTTTTTCACAAGAAACAGTATTTTTTTCAAAAAAAAATCACAAAATTTTTTTCAAAAAATTTCAAAAATTTTTTTCGAAAATTTTTTTTTTGAAATTTTCAAAATTTTCCGAAACTAATTTTCCTCAGGAAATCCGTTCCCGCGAGCCCCCACTAGTGCTTGAAATCGATATCGATTTTGAAAAATTGGGTTACTGTAGTCGGAAAAGTACGCAAACACACCGATGCACCATATTTGACGACAATTTGTGGTTTTTGAGCGGGAATTTCGAATTTTTGGGATAAATGTCACGAAATTGCGGTTTTTCACAAGAAACAGTATTTTTTTCAAAAAAAAATCACAAAATTTTTTTTCAAAAAATTTCAAAAATTTTTTTCGAAAATTTTTTTTTGAAATTTTCAAAATTTTCCGAAACTAATTTTCCTCAGGAAATCCGTTCCCGCGAGCCCCCACTAGTGCTTGAAATCGATATCGATTTTGAAAAATTGGGTTACTGTAGTCGGAAAAGTACGCAAACACACCGATGCACCATATTTGACGACAATTTGTGGTTTTTGAGCGGGAATTTCGAATTTTTGGGATAAATGTCACGAAATTGCGGTTTTTCACAAGGAGACTATGTTTTTTTTTCAAAAAAATTAAAAATTCAAAAAAAAATTTTGAAAAAAAAATTTGAAATTTTTTTTTTGAAAATTTCAAAATTTTTCTAAACTGAGTTTTTCTCAGGAAATCCGTTCTCGCGAGCCCCAACTAGTGCTGGAAATCGGCTGCGGCTCTGGCGTCGTCTCGACATTTGTAAATCAAGCACTCGGTGGAAACGTGACGTCGATGGCCACTGATCTGAATCCCCATGCTCTCGACGTGACACTGGAGACCGCGAAACTCAATGATATCAAGATAGATGTGGTCAGGACGGATTTATTCGCTGGATTGGAGAATTTGGTTGGGAAGGTAAATATGGTTTTTGGAAAAAACATTTTTTTTAGAAAATTTTTTTCTGAAATTTTTTAAAATTTAGGTGAAAAATGACATCAACAGACTTTAATTACTGTCTAAAAACCTTCAAAATTAGTGTTTTTCACCAAAATTTCCGTTTTTTTTTCAAATTTTTCAAAACTGAAAAAGTTGTCCACGAGGACTACACGAGGGAATTTTTGAATTTTTATCATTTCTGATATTTTTGGCCATTTTTGTGCTTTTACATCGAAAGGTATTTGAAATTCACGAAAAACCAGTTGAAAACAAAAATTTCACAAATTCCCCCCCTGTACTCCTCTCGGACAAGTTGGGATATCTTGTCCACGAGGAGTACGCGACTTGTTTTTCGATTTTTCAGTTGATTTGCTATTTTTGAGCTGAAAAATGTGAAAATCTACAAAAAAGTTCTTATATGCCTAAAATCTCTAAAATCCCACCGTGTACTCCTCTCGGACAAGTCATGCCAACTTGTCCGAGAGGAGTACACGAGTAATTTATGATATTTAATCGAATTTTAGCTCATTTCGACCTTAAAACACTTGAAAATTACCAAAAATAAGTCAAAAACCAAAATTTTGAAATATTCCTCCGTGTACTCCTCTCGGACAAGTTGGGATGACTTGTCCACGAGGAGTACACGAGTAATTTATGATATTTAATCGAATTTTAGCTCATTTCGACCTTAAAACACTTGAAAATTACCAAAAATAAGTCAAAAACCAAAATTTTGAAATATTCCTCCGTGTACTCCTCTCGACAAGTTGGGATGACTTGTCCACGAGGAGTACACGAGTAATTTATGATATTTAATCGAATTTTAGCTCATTTCGACCTTAAAACACTTGAAAATTACCAAAAATAAGTCAAAAACCAAAATTTAAGGTATTCCTCCGTGTACTCCTCTCGGACAAGTTGGGATGACTTGTCCACGAGGAGTACACGAGTAATTTATGATATTTAATCGAATTTTAGCTCATTTCGACCTTAAAACACTTGAAAATTACCAAAAATAAGTCAAAAACCAAAATTTAAGGTATTCCTCCGTGT
Organism: Caenorhabditis latens; assembly: GCA_002259235.3. Classification (NCBI taxonomy): domain Eukaryota; kingdom Metazoa; phylum Nematoda; class Chromadorea; order Rhabditida; family Rhabditidae; genus Caenorhabditis; species Caenorhabditis latens. The sequence continues at coordinate 2,374,519 of CM056093.1, forward strand.
ACTCCTCTCGGACAAGTTGGGATGACTTGTCCACGAGGAGTACACGGGGAAATTTTCAACTTTTTTGGTTTTTGCTTTATTTTTAGCGAATTTTCGATTTCTTTCAACGTTTTAGGGGTTTTATAGCATGGAAAAAGCGATTTTAGCTATTTTTCATTTCAAAAAATTCCAAATTTCCAGGTCGACGTGCTGCTCTTCAACCCTCCATACGTTCCAACCGAAGAGGAGCCATCCACAAATATCGAATTGACGTACGCGGGCGGTCGAACGGGTAGATCAACACTCGATCGATTGCTGCCACGTGTCCCTGAGCTATTGTCGCCACGTGGCGTCTTCTATCTCGTCGCACTGCACTCGAATGATATTCCCTCGTTGCTCAAAGAGCACTCCGATCGGATGACCGCCTCCGTCTCAATGGAGCGACGTTGCGGCATCGAGCATTTGTATATTTTGAAATTTGTGATGAAGGAGAAGAAATTGAGCAATGATTGTATTACTGCACCGCTGGCTTGTCCTGAATAAATCGCTTATTTTCTTTTTTTTGTTTTAGAACTTGTGAACGAGGACTACATTGCACAAATCACCGAAAAACATGAAAAAATTGTGAAAAGAATCGAAAAATCGCCTAAAAAACAGGAATCTCAAAAATTCACCGTGTACTCCTCGTGGACAAGTTGGGCTTGTCCACGAGGAGTACACGAGGGAATTTTAAGAAATTATCAGTTTTTGCTCATTTTTGTCGTTTTTTTTTTTTGGATTTCCGAATGACAAATCGTTTTAAAGGCGAAAAATCGCGATTTACTGAAATAAATTATGCTGGAATGATGAATTTGGGAGGGGAAGTGAAACAATACCGAGATTATACACAAAACGGGGGGTCAATCAAAAATACCGAAAAATTACACACACAATAAATATTGAAATAAATAAATTTAAACAGAGAATGAGGAATTATTCGTTGCGAGAACTCGGACGAGACGGTGGGCGGGCGATTCGGGAGTTGGATGGAGGGCGGGGCAGAGCTGATGAGGAGCCGGGACGAGCGATTCCGGATGGGGTGGCTGAAAAAATAATTGAAAATTTGAGTTTTCAGCAAAAAATTGGGTAAAAATCGGTGGTTTTTGATAGAATTTCAGCAAATATCAGAATTTGTGAAAAACGCGCCGACAGCGCGCCAGGCGAACCAATGTAACCATTTCTGTAATTTTACATCGAAAGATCTTCAAAACCACCAAAAACCAATCAAAACCCGAACTTTTGAAAATTTCATCCGTGTAGTCCTCTCGGACAAGTGGTGTCTCCTTTTCCACGAGGACTACACGGAGAAAAAATTCGATTTTTGGTAATTTTGACTATTTCCGTTCCAAAAATACGGTATAAATCACTAAAACTCAAGTATAATACGGAAAATTAGGAATTTCCTTCGTGTACTCCTCGTGGACAAGTTCGGATGTCTTCTCCACGTGGAGTACACGAGTAATTTCCTATAATTTTGGGTTTAGAGCTCATCTTGCACCTTGAAACACATGAAAACTACCAAAAATTACCAAAAATGAGTCAAAAATCAAAAATTCGAGATATTCCTCCGTGTACTCCTCTCAGACAAGTTGGGATGACTTGTCCACGAGGAGTACACGAGGAAATTTTCAACTTTTTGGTTTTTATTGAAAAATCGTCTTTTTAACGATAAAAAAAGTGAAAAACGCGCCAACGACACGCCAGCTCAAAACCGTACCAATTCTAGATCTCGTTGGACCCCCTGTCGACGGGGCGCCGGCCGTCTGTGGTCTAGCGATTCCAACGGGTTTCCGAGCCATCGGAGCCCCCGGAGCCACCGGTACAGTATGCCTGACAACATTCGGAGCAATTGGTGTCGGTCTGACAGGAGCCATCGGCCTTGTGCTAGTCGTCGGCCGTGAGCTGGGAGCAACTCTCGGAGCAACTCTCGCCGGAGCTACCGTAGCCTTCGGTTTCGCGGCGGGACCCGCCGTACCACCACCACCACCGAAATTCGGCGCTGGTCTCGCCACGAACGGTTTCGGCTTCATTGGTGGTACTGTAGCGGTTGGGGGCGGAGCTTTGGGTGATGGTGCTCGGCGAGTTGCGGCGGATTGAACCGGACGGACGGTGCCGGATGGTTTGGCGGATGAAGACGTGCGAGGGGGCGGAGCTGCCGCCGCAGAAGTTGCTCTTTTTGTGGGCGGAGCCGAGGGTTTGGGCGGTGCGGTGCCACCGATTTTGTAGTGTTTCGCGAGACGAAGGACTTCTGGAGCAGCGGAAGTACCGTACTCTTTTTCGAGCTCCTCGATTATGGAGGGAATCTGGAAATTATCGAAATTTGAATTTTTCTTTTTTGTAGTCCTCGTGGACGAGTCAGTTCAAGTTCTCCACGAGGAGTACACGAGTGGGATTTCAAGATATTCGAATTTCAGATCATTTCGCAACTTAAAGCCAGTGAAAAATAACAAAAATCGTGAAAAGAACCGAAAATTCGAAAATCTCGTCGTGTAGTCCTCGTGGACAAGTTATAGTTTAGCTTGTCCACGAGGACTACACGGAGAAATTTGGAAACTTTTTGTGATTTAGGTCTTCTAACAGCTCAAAACAGGTGGAAATCAACAAAAAATAGAATAAAAAATCGAAAAATTCGAAAATCCTTTCGTGTACTCCTCGTGGACAAGTTTTCACAGCTTGTCCACGAGGACTACACGGAGAAATTTGGAAACTTTTTGTGATTTAGGTCTTCTAACAGCTCAAAACAGGTGGAAATCAACAAAAAATGAAAAAAAAACCGAAAATTGAAAATCTCGTCGTGTAGTCCTCGTGGACAAGCTGGGATAACTTGTCCACGAGGAGTACACGGCGGAATTTCGAAAACTTTTGAAATTTCAGACTATTTTGCAGCTCAAAGCAAGTGAAAATCATCAAAAAATGAGCTAAAACCGCGAAAATTGAAAATCCCTTCGTGTACTCCTCGTGGACAAGATTGTTGGACTTGTCCACGAGGAGTACACGGTGGAATTTTCCAATTCCAACGTTTTTTAGCTCATTTTTCATCAATTTTCGCCGTTTTTTCTCGAGGGTTACTGTACCTTTTCAGCCTTCAATTTATCATCATATACATCCGCTAAAAGTCGTTTCGCAACCGCTTCTCCGAGTGATTTTTGAATTGAGGCGACGATACGGAGCGACGCTTCACGCACTTCTTTGTCGGCGTCGTTGGTCGCCTGGAATTCGGATTTTTTGGATGAAAAATGGTGAAGAATTTCAGATTTTCAGCTCAAAAATACCTTCAAAATGTGCTCGACCAACTGTTTGACCACATCGATTTCCACCGTTTTCGCGTCGTTTTTCGCGTAGAATCGACTGAGAAAAAGGGCGGTTTGTTGACGAGTTTGAGGGTTTTTCGAGCCGAGAGCAGTGATGACAGCTTCCGAGTAGGCGGAGAGAGGTGTCTGGAAATGAAGGGAAAGTTAGACTGGAATATAATTGAAAAACTGTAATTCCAGGTCAAAAAAATTTGAAATTTAACTTTGGTGTCCATTTACGCAGTAAATCGACAATTTTGAGGTAGATTTACGGCGTAAATCGACACAAAATCCGCATTTTTAGCCTCAACGTTCGGTGGCCGAGTTTTTGCGAAAATTCGGCCACCAATCAAATCTCAGGTAAAAAGCTCCATTATTGCTCAGATTTACGCCGTAAATCCACACCAAAATCATCTCTTTTCTATCTTGAAGCCCCGTGGCCGAGTTTTTGCAGAAATTCGGCCATGGCATAGTTTCCATCAGGAATGCTTAATTTCAATGTAGATTTACGCCGTAAATCGAGACAGAATCCGCATTTTTAGCCTCAACGTTCGGTGGCCGCGTTTTTTGCGAAACTTCGGCCACCTGTAGCTTTAAATCTACAGAAAATCAAATCTTGGGCGAAAAATACAATTTTGGGGTCGATTTACGCCGTAATTCCACACCAAAGGCATCTCTTTCCTATCTCAAAGCCCCACGGCCGAGTTTTTGCGAAAATTCGGCCATCGTATCGTTTATTAAGATAAATTTTCAATTTTGATGTAGATTTACGGCGTAAATCGACGTAGAAACCGCTTTTTTTCACCTAAACGTTCAGTGGCCGAGTTTTTGCATAAATTCGGCCACCAGAGTGAAACACAGGTAAAGCGCTACATTATTGCGTCGATTTACGCCGTAAAACTACACCAAAATCATCTATTTTCTATCTTGAACCCCCATGGCCGAGTTTTTGCGAAAATTCGGCCATCGTATCGTTTTTAATGATAAATTTTCAATATTGATGTAGATGTGGCCGAGCTTTCGCCATGTGGCCGAGTTTTCGCCAAAATTCGGCCACGCTTTCGAATTTCAGCAACTTCGAAACCTCCCTTACCGTAACCGCTGCCTCATCACAAAACTCGACCAACGCATCTCTCAACACGGCTTTCTTATCCTTCAACTTGTCGAAAACGACAGGAAATGCTCGATGAGCCAACGAGGCGAACGCGAATCGACTCTTTTGGGCGGTCTCTTTGAGAATTTGGGCCGAGAGGGCCGCCACGTTCACATTCACATCTTTCTCAATGATTTTGATGAGAATTTTCAGGAGTTCGTGAAGACGTTCCGATATCTCGATTCGACCGATTCCGTCCATCGATTTCTGGAAGAAAAATGTTAAAAATTGCAGAATAACTAGGAGACAGTAATCCTACAGTAGTCTTATAATACGGAATTCGATCTACAGTAATCCTAGATGTCAGGGAACCATCTAGCCAGTGCTACAGTATCCCAGTATCACGTGAACATAGGATCTACAGTAATCCTATCAGACCTACAGTAATCTGATCAACGCTACAGTACTCCGATAACGCAATCATTATAAAAAGACAGTGGTGGCCTAGGATCCGACAACTCGACCATCGTAATATCGAAAATGACGTCACGAGAGCTACCGTAATACTTGGGGGCGAGCGTTTTTTGTGTTTTTCTGGGAAAACTGGCTAGAAAATCATCGAAAAATTCAAATTTCCGTCTCAAACATATTACGATAGCTCTCGTGACGTCATTTTCGATATTTCGATGGCCGAGTTGTCGGATCCTAGGCCACAACTTCTGACTCCCGGTGATGATTTACAGTGAATTGGTGAGAGGCTACAGTAACCCAGTTAGAGCCTACAGTACCCTTTCCAGTTCTACAGTAATCCAGTCATAAATTTGATACATTGGAATAGAGTTCCTAATCATTAGTTAGTCATTTTTCGTCACGCGATTAATGACGTAAAATGATAATCAAAATATCATAAATTATAAAACACAGTGTAATTGGACTATCGGAAATGAGAAAACAACTATCGAAACGACGTAAATGATTAATTCCGATAAAAAACAATTATCAAAACGACGTAAATGACTAAGAAAATGAGCTTTCATTTTAAAAATATTCTGAAATTCTTCATTTTTCCTGCTCTGAATACTCACGTTTCGGCTATTTACGTTTGTACTATTTCGACTATTTTTTCAAAGTTTTGACAAAACAGTTGAATCGACTATCGTTTTCGTCATTTCTAAAATGATTATGACTATATCGATAATCATTTCCTTTCGACTAGTTGACGTGAATAGTATAAATGACTATCAGTTTAAACTGATTTCGTCATTTCTTTACACTGACTAGGAACGTTACATTGGAAGCTACAGTATCCTATCCAGCAGCTACAGTAACCCAATCACAACTTTAATAGGCGTTTTACACAGATCTTGAGCTAAAGTACGTGTTTTGGACACGTAGCTACCGTAATCCAGTATCAGAGCTACAGTAACCTAGTAAGACACTACAGTACCCTGACGACGCTCCGCCTCCTCTATCCAGAGCCTACAGTAACCCAATTACAGCTAATAGGCGTTTCACATAGATCTTGGGCTAGACATGTAGCGACCGTAATCCAGTATCAGAGCTACAGTACCCCCTGATAACGGTCCGCCCTCCCTATCCAGAGCCTACAGTAACCCAGTCTGACCTACAGTAACCTTACAACAGTTGAATGAAAGCCAAGCTACAGTAATCTGGCGAGTGCCACGTTTTTGAAATTTGGGAAGCTACAGTACCCCTGATAACGCTCCGCCTCTCCTCTATCCAGCGTCTACAGTAACCCATTAACCGCTTTAATAGATGTTTCACTTAGATCATGAGCTAAAATACGCGTTTTGGACATGTAGCTACCGTAATCCAGTTCCAGAGCTACAGTAACTTAGTGAGACGCTACAGTACTCCTGATAACGCTCCGCCTCCTCTATCCAGAATCTACAGTAACCAAATCACATAGCCGTTTCACACAGATGCTACCGTAATCCAGTATCAGAGCTACAGTAACCTGGTGAGGTGCTACAGTACCCCCTGATAACGCTCCGCCCCTCATATCCAGAATCTACAGTAATCTAGTACAGTACCTTAATACTCTCTCCTCCAGCCACTCGTTCCTTCCAATTCTTATCCACCAGCAGCCCCTCCACTCCCTTCTCAATCTTCTTCCCAACGTCTTCTGCGTCCATTATCTCCCATGGATCCATCGCTGATGACGTGGCAGCGGTCTCTGTTTCCTCTGACAACGAAGCTCCGCCCCCTTCCACCCCATCCCCGGTTTTCTCCGAATTTCCAACGGATTTCGGTTGGGATTCCTGGAATTTTTTGAATTCCTCAGTCGCCTCCTCCTGGTATTGCTGGATTTTCTCCATTTTTGAGGTGTCTGTGGAGATTGGAACGAGGAACGCTGAGATGGCGTCGCCCATCAGTCTTTTGAGGGCTCCGAGTGCCTGACATGCTTTGTCGCGGACGGTGACGTCACTGTCTGTGGAGGCCTGGAAATGGAGAAAAAATGGGGGAAAAAACGATTTTTTACGTCTAAAAATGCAAAATTTTCCAATTTTCCTGATAAAAACATCAAAAATTTCGAATTTTTCGTCTGAAATTTCAGTTTTTCAAGCAAAAATCGGTTTTTTAGACTCAAAATTTATGGAATTTTCGGTAAAAATGGCGAAAAATACTGAATTTTTCATCTAAATTCCATATTTTTAACGTTTTTTTCGGGTTTTTATACAAAAATTCAAAATTTTCTATGATTTTCAGACGAAAAGCTCATTTTTCCACCTCGATTTTTGAGATTTTCATCATTTTTGCCCCAGAATTAATGGGTTTCCTTAATTTTCAGCCGAAAATGATGCATTTTTCAGTTTTTCTGGTAAAAAATCGTCAAAAAATCCGTTTTTTACAGATTTTTCACGACTAAATTCATCAATTTTTCAACTTTTTATTGAAAAAAGCTACGATTTTCTATATTTGTCATATAAAATATCATTATTTGTTCTGTTTTTGATGAAAATTCAATATTTTTTCACAAAAAAAGTGATTTTAGAGGGAAAAAATGCAGCTTTTTTGCTCGAAAATTTGTATTTTTTCAAACTTTTTGCTTAAAAATCCATGATTTTTCACTAGAAAATGTGATTTTTCGAGAAGGAATTGGTCATTTTAAGTTTTAAAAAATCAGCTTTTTGCTCAAAAACTACTGTTTTTCGTTGATTTTTAGTCAAAAAAAAAGCTAATTTTTAAAGATTTTCAGCCAAAATTTCAGATGTTCTCCGATTTTTCATGTGAAACTTGGTATTTTTCAAACTTTCTTCCTAAAAATTCCGTTTTCTGGCCCGTTTTTTACGAAAATTCTTTGATTTTTCACTAAAAAATTTGATTTTTTGAGGAAAAATGCATAAAAATGCGTCAAAATTTCATTTTTTTTAAAATTTATTTTTAGTCAAAAAATGCATTTTTTTAAAATGATTTTCAGTCAAAATTACAGCGTTTCTTCAATTTTTAATCTGTAAATTAGCAATTTTTCAAATTTTTTGCTTTAAAAATCCATTCTTTCTTCAATTTTTATGTAAATTCAATAGTTTTTCATTGAAAAATGTGATTTTTTGATGGAAAAATGCATATTGAAGGTCAAAATTTCAGTTTTGCTGAAAAAAAGATAGGTTTTCATGGATTTTTAGCCAAAAAAGCTAATTTTTCGATGATTTTCAGTTAAATTTTGAGTTTTTCATGCATTTTCCATGTGAAAATTTGTATTTTTCAGAATTCCCCCCACAAACCTTGACAACCAACGGCGCGACAGCCTTGACGAATGGAATATCCGTCTGAAATTGTCGACACCAATACATGAAAAGGAACGAGAGAAGTGTCTGTTTGGATTCTGGCGACGGAATCGAGAACCAATCGATAATATCCTTCAGAAGACGTTCAGATGACGTCGTGTCGGATACCGAAGAGAGGGCCGAGAGAATTCCGTCTCGGACATTCTTCTTCTTGTCTTTTGCACGTTTGATTAAGAATGGTATCACCTGCAAGTGGAAAGAGAGCATTTTCAGGTGGAAAGAGTATGAAAAATGGGGTTTTTGAGTCAAAAATAAGCCAAAAACGGGATTTTTGAGGAAGGAAACGACTGAAAATTCGGTTTTTGAGTCGAAATTGGCCGAAAAACGTGATTTTTTGATTGAAAATAAACTAGAACTGGTGAAAAACTGTGAAAATTGCGATTTTCAACTGCGCCGAAGGCGCGCCAGCGTCTCGGACATTCTTCTTCTTGTCTTTCGCACGTTTGATTAGGAATGGTATCACCTGGAAATGGAAAGAGACATTTTCAGCTGAAAAGAGTAATCTCGACTCAAAAACTGCATTTTTCAGTGATTTTTACGACTTTTGATTAAACAATCTGAATTTTAGGTATTCTGGGGGCAAAAATCCCATCGTTTCGCTCATTTTCGATCGTTTTTCGATTCCAACATCGTGTTTTGCAGCGATTTTTCCGTTTTCAGGGTCAAAAACCGTAATTTTCAGCCATTTTTTATCAAAAAATCGCTCGTTTTCTTCCCTTTTCCGTCCATTCCGTACCATTCCAACGTATCCACCAAACTTCTGTCTGAGTCCTCTGGCCAGTAGTTCGACAGTTCTAATCGCTGTCGTCACAACGACAATATTCGATTCTCGATCGAGAATTTTCCGTATTTCGTCCATTAACTCTCCGTAAATCGTCATTGATGACGTGGCGAGACGTGGATTCGATTCGATTATCGAGTTGAGTGCCTGGAAATCGATATTTGAGATTTTCAGATGGAAAATTATGGTTTTTTGGTGCTGAAAATAGCATTTTCGGAATCGTTAAAATTTTGAGTAAAAAGTGAGATTTTCATGCAAAAAATGAAATTTTAAGCGGGAAAAATGAGTTTTTGACGTAAAATCGCCAAGTTTCGATTAAAAATCTGGAATTTTTGAACAAAAAATGAGCTTTTTCGGCAAAATCATCCAAAAAATGCATTTTTAGAATTAAAATTTCTGAATTTTCAGTCAAAATATCGAAATTTTCAATTTTCTGCTGAAAAAAAAGAGATTTTGGCTGAAAATTTCCGTATTTTCAGTGAAAATCTGAAATTTTCCGTCTGAAAATACAAATTAGAGTCTGAAATTCCTCTAACCTCCAATCCCTCCTTTCTCTCTTTCCACTTGGCTCCCGCCTCCAAAACGGCCTTCTTGTGCTCCGTGGGCCATTTCGCAATCACGTCGACCTCATCGAGAATCGACCATTCGTCCATATTGCGAAATCTGAATCTCAGTGAATGAATATTCTGGAAAGAAGAGCAAAAAAGAAATATATTCGAGTAAATTCTGATCGAAAAAACGTGAAAATTCTGTAAAAGGGGGAAAATCGGTTCGAAAATGACCAAATTCGGGCAAATTCATAGAGAAAAATCGGGCAAAACCAACAAACAAAAGAATATAAAAACGGGATAGAAGAGAGCACACAAAAAGCGCAAAAACGGGAGAATATGGAAGCGGGAATTTCAAAAATTTTGAAAAGTTGAAACAAAAAAAGCGGAGAGAGCAATACAAAAAGAAGAAGAGAAAAAGATCTTGGGGGGCGATATAAAGAACCATGGAGAGATGCTTAAAATGTTAGGGGGCGGGGGTTAAGGAAAATCAATGAAATTTTTGTGAGAAATTTATCGAAATTAGTGTGGCATGACCTCTTGTTTCTCTCCACCAACAGCCTTCTTCGTTCCCGAGACGATGTCGTCGATGCGGAGAAGCATTACCTGCAAAAAAGAGACTTTTGGAGGGAAAATGGAGAAAATGTCGACTGAAAATCAGAATTTTCAGAGAAAAAGTGAGTTTTTGGAGCTAGAAATAGAAATTTCAACTAAAAATTGTGTTTTTCAAAGAAAAATTGTATAGAAATTGGTTTTTGGGAGAGAAATTGGTGAAAATTCATGGATTTTCAGAATAAAAATCAGGGTTTTCAGCGGAAAATTGTGTTTTTCTACAAAAAACTGTATAGAAATCGAATTTTGAGATGGAAATCAAGAGAGAAAAGACGTTTTTGGTTGAAATTCTATGAAAAATACACATTTTTTGTTTAGAAACCGAATTTTTGCGATTCTTGAACCAAATCCCTCATTTTCACATCGCAAAACACGTTTCGGAGAGAGATTTTGCAAATCTGGCTGGAAATATGGTCGGAAATCGTATTTTCGGGTCAACTTTAATGATTATCGCGCAAAAACCATAGAAATCGAATTTTGAGCAAAAAAACTGCTGAAAAATGCTCAAAATTCAGTAAAAATCCTATTTTCCGACAAAAAACACAGTTTTTCTGAACTTTTGCGACTTTTTTGTCGAAAAGTCATCAAAATCTCATATTTCCCCATTTCCTGTACCGATGTCTCGATGGCTGTCTTGAGGACTTGAATACGGACGGCAAGTGGATCCCAGATCTCCAATTTGTTCATGTCGACCTGAAAAAGTGCATAATAAGCGAATTTTGATTATAAAAATGCGTTTTTCAGCCGTTTTTCGGCATGAAAACCTCCCTCATCGCTTACCAATTCTCCAGTGGTGCCATCAACTCCGAAAGTCCAATTCTTTGCGTCCTGAGCATGAACAGCACGAAGTTCAGTCATTCTTCTGATCGTCGATCCACCACAATTCTGAATGAGTGTACGTGGAATCACTTCCAGCGCCAGACCGATCGCCTTGTACGGCCACTTCTTCACTCCGTCCATCTTGGCTCCTTGCTCTTCGATTTCACGGCTCAGCGCCATCTCGAGAGCTCCGCCTCCTGGCACCAGCTTCGGGTTGATCATCACGTTTCGGACGACGTGGAGGGAGTCTTGCAAGTTGCGTTCGACCTGGAAATATGGAATTTGTGCTGGAAAGGGTAGTTTTTGAAATCAAACTGTCAGAAGTACCTATTTTCCAGCTAAAAATCGAGATTTCAGCTCAAAAACCTCGTGCTTCACTAGGACATTGCATATTTTAGCTTTAAATCTCACATTTTCGAGTCTGAGAAGGATTCTGTGTGCTAAAACACAAATTTTCAGCTCTCAAATCACCGATTCGAATTGAAAACACGGATTTTGCTATTTTAGACTTTCAAATCCCATATTTTGAAGTGTTGAACCAAACTTAGGCACCAGAACTCTCATCTTCCACCTCTAAATCTTAAAATTTCAAGTTCTCCACAGGATTTTCGATCTGACATCCCATATCCCACTAGTTCTGCTTCTGAGAGCTCTATTTTTACAGCACCAGAAAGCAAAGCTATTCTTGATTTTCTTCCAGACTACTCTACCTCATTGATGACATCCTTAGAAGGTCCACGAAGTACGACAGTACACGCGGTAGTCGTCTCCGAAGTGACATAAGTGTAATACTCATCAGCAATCTTGACAACTTCGAAGAGTTGTGCCTGTGTTCCGACGTCTTCCTCTCTCAAATCAGAAGTGTCATGAGCAATTCGTGCTCCACAAACTCTCGACAGACGGTTGTTATCCGTCTTCTTGAGACGTCTCAAACAAGTAATTCCCGCTTTCAGCAAGAAATGTTGAGCCAAGTCGGAGATTCCTTTTTCGGTGAAAACGAGATCTGGCTTGAGGGCGATAATCTCGTCACACTGCTTACGAATCGCGTGTTCCTCTTGTTCGAGAATCGCCGAGATGTCCTCTTCTCTCATAATTTCCAACGACGTCTGCGATTCTCCCTTCTTGTATTCCAGATTGCAATCCAACAACACGATACGTGGATTCTCGATACGACGACGCATTTTCGCGTGGAGAATGTCCTTATTCAGCACGACACCCTTCACCACTTGAGAGTCCTCGATACGGCCTCCTGGGATCTTCTCGATACGGCAGTATCTGAAAATTTAGGAGAATTTGAGTGGAAATTTGAGGTTTTTACTCGAAAAATCTGTCAAAAACGATAAAAATGTGTTAATGGTGAGCAGAAACTCGAATTTACGACTCTAGGACTAATTCTACGTGATCAGTTTGATTTTACGCGTTTTCAGCACAGAAACAACGATTTTCGTTGATAAAGTCTTCAAATCATTGATTTTTTGCTTCGTTTCGACTAAAAATCGCTGAAATTCGACTAAAACTTAGATTTTTCGTGACGAACAATGAAAAGCGACTCAAAAGTGCAATTTTCAGATTGTAAACTACCTGACTGACGATTTTCAGCCAGAAATCCGTTTCTAGCTTTATTTTGATCAGTTTTCGTGAAAATTTGTCGAAAAACGAGGACTATTTGCTACGGAACAGCTGAAAATTGGTTTTTTGTTGGAATAAACAGAGCCAGTACTATTTTCCAAGCTTTTAATGCAAATTTCTCATAAAATCCTCTTAAAACGCAATTTTCGGCGCTTCTACGAGTTTTCGACACGGAAAATTCCCCTTTTTGTGATTAAACACCGATTTCTTCATCCAAACGCAGTACCTCTTGATATCAATCTCACGATGACCGCCCTTCTCAACACGGATAGTCTTGACAGCCTCAATGGAGATGTTTACAGCCAAATCCATCCAGTGACTGATCATTTTCGTGCCCAAACACGATTTGACAACCTTAGCGATCTCATTATCGTCAGTAATGTCTACTGGTCGAGAGAATTTATTCTCCGCCCATTTGATCATGTCTTCGAGAGCCTGACGATAGGCTTGAATAATGAGAGTTGGATGAGTTTTCTGCTCCAAATAAGTCTGAGCGTGAGCCATAACTTCTCCAGCCAAAATGATGACTGAAGTGGTGCCATCACCGGTTTCCTCGTCCTGAGTACGAGCGATTTCGATCATACTCTTCGCTGCCGGGTGTTTTACGGTGATTTCTCTGCAATTTTTCGATTTTAATTTGAATTTTCAAGCATTTTCCTACCTAAGAATGGCATTTCCGTCGTTTGTCATAACGATTCCTCCCATTGGGTCCATCAACATCTTGAGCATGGCTCTTGGTCCCAAACTTGTGCGGATCACGTCGGCGATGGTCTGAAAATTGAGTTTTCGGTTAGTTTTCAGCGTCTTCATACCTTGCACGCATTGATATTTCCGACTTGGACCTGATGGCCACTCTCTCGTTTTGTACCCTGACTGAGCACGATGATCGGCGATTGTCCGGCTCCGCGCATCATTTTGAACGGCTGAAATAAGATGAATGGTGAGAAAAAGTTATGGAATATGAGAAAAACGCGGAAGAAATAGGATAAATCACGGGTTTCATCTGTTTTCAGCTTAAAACTCCACTGAAGTGACCGGACACCGATTTTTGGTGAGATAGAAATGAAAATCACAATTTTGAATATGAAAAAAAGATTTTCGCAACGGTTTTCTCGTAGAAACTGAGAAAAAACATACATTTCAAGCTTTACAATCGAAATATCAGTGGAAACTCATCAAAAAACTATTATAAATCAGTAAAACTCATTGTTTATTACATTTTACTGAAAAAAAGGAGTTTTTCGTCCATTCTCAGATTTTCGAGGTCAAAATATCGATTTTTGGGAGATTTTGACGCTTCTGAGTGGTATTTTTGATGAAAAAACCATGAAAACCGATGAAAAACGTCTATATTAAAGATTCCAGAGATATTAGCGGAGCAAGCACGATTTTTCGCTTTCTACCCCAAATTTCATAGCAAATTATCGATTTTCGAGTGAATTGAACGCTCCGGAGTCGATTTTTCACTCCAAAATCATCGAAAAATCACGAAAAACCGTGAAAAAAGACAAATTTCGGAGATCCAAGACGTTTTCTCGAACAAAACCGAATGGCGCCGATTCAAAAAGAGAATTCCAGTGCGTTGGGAGATTTCGTGGCGAGACCCACAAAATGAGTACTCTTTGGTTTACTAATTTTCCATGCAATTTTCTTTTAAAATCTTATTGAAATGAAAAATAAGTTTAATTTCTAATTGTTCAATAACAAAATTATAATTAATTAAGCAGTGCAATCATTTTTAATTGAGTTGTGAAAAGCGGCCGACTACGGTAACACTCGTTTCAACTGTGTCGGTGTGTCGATTTACGGGGAGGGTGGAATTCGGGTTTTCTCGGGAAGAAAAGAAGAAAAAAGGGATTTTAACTTCAAATAGACGATTTTTATGTAAATTTTCGATTTAAAAAACTAGTAGGAATTTCGAAATACCATTAAAATCAGAAAAGTTTGGAAAAATAAAAGGAAAACGCATGTTTTGCGCTAAAAAAACAAAAAAGCAGTGAAAATATAAAGAAATTCTAATTTTTTACACAAAGAAGATCCAAAACCAGGAAAATTCAATTTTATTCAAGGTAAAAAATGTTTTTAATGAAAAAATGCTGCAATTTACTGTTTTTTCAGCCGGCTCTCGTTGATTTTGCTCAATTTTGCTCGATTTGCTCGCATTCTCCACTGGATTCACCCCGAAAATCACTTCCAGAAGCATGACGACGTCCATAAAATCTTATTCTGAAGGTGCTTATGCTGATCAACTCGGAAATCTTTCTCTGTTTTTGAATTAAAAAATTATATTTGAAAGAATCTCAATTTTTTTCGAAATAACAATAAATTTCTCTATTTTCTTCAATTTTTGTCATAAAACTGATTGATCCCCTCCCTGACACCCCTTGCACCCTATCACCCATAGAATAAAATTACAGAAAGACCGAAAAAGTCAAGCACAGTAACCAAAAACCCCGCAAAAGTCAATACTCAACAAGAGAAAAGGTGATTTTCTTTATTTTCTTTTGAGAAAATAAGCAAAATCATGAGAGACAACACAAAAACAGCTGAAAACACACATTCAAAAACATAAAAACACTTTCGCACTGTGAAAGAATCGAACCCGGGATGGGTCCCGTGCTAGACATCCCTCTTAACCACTAGGCCACGAGGTCGCAGTTGGGCCCAGCCGCGAAGAAAATTATTAAGCTTCAGCTGACGGAAAGTAATTGAGAGACATTTTGCGTCAAGAATTTCAGCAGAAAAACAACTCTGGGAGTACTGTATGCATACAAAATAGATCAAGACAGGTCGGGCAGCCTTCAAATGAATGATTAAAGATGGAATTTCAATGGGAATGATGTGATGAGTAACATGTTACAATGGGCCCGACCATATACTCATCACATCGAAATATCAACATCTACAGGCTTCAGAATCACTCTGAACCACTGAAATTTCAGATTTTCAGGTGGCATACTGTCAATTTTATAGTTGAAAGGAGGGGAGGACACCCAGACACTAAAAAAGACCCTGGACATCCGGGAATCCAGATAGACAGACAGAGAGACATATGGGTTTTGGAAGCAAGTGTGTGGACATCTGGACGTACAGACAGACAGACATCGGATTTCAGAAATTGAGATATGTATGCAGATTTATTTCAGAATCTCCGAACCCTGGATATCACATCGTCACCAACAAGGGAATCTGAAATTTCATGAACTTTCATCATTTTAAAATCAAAATTTTCGTAATAAAATCTTCCAAAACTGTACGAAATTGCTACCTGATCATAAATAGTTATATTGTAAAATCAAAAAGTGGCGTTTTTTCACAAAAACCCGAAAATGTTCGACATTGTCGAGCTCTAATTTCAGGTTTACTAACAAGCCCCCAACGCCCCCAACGCCCCAAACGCCCATCTCACCATGGATCTCCAACGCGACGAAGCCAACATCGCAAGCAGGGCTGGGCATTGTTTGAGAGGTCAAACAAATTGTTTGACCAAAAAATGTTTGAATTTTTTTCCAAACAATTTATTTGATCAAATAATATTTGAATTTCCTTATCAAATAATTTATTTGATCGAACATTATTTGAATTTTTTTCTCAAATATTCAAACAATTTCAAATAATTTCATACAACTTTTTCAAAAATGTTATCGCCAATATGAGCAATAAAAAGAACAAAAAACAGTGAATCAATTTTAAAACACGTGGAAATCAATGACAACTACTATTTTTGTGATTTGTTCCGTCCTGAAAAACTTTCTCAAGTTCGAATTCATTATTTTTCCTAACCTTTTGACAGTTTGACGAGAAAAATTATCATAAATGCTACACAGAAATGGGTTTCAAATTATTTGAACAATTTCAAATAATTTGGTCAAATAATTTTATTTGATATGAAATTGTCAAACATTATTTGATCAAACAATTAGTTTGAAAAAAAGTTCAAATAATTATTTGAAGCAATTTATTTGACTTTTACCTCAAATTTCAAATAATTCAAATAATCAAACAAATAATTTGCCCAGCCCTGATCGCAAGAGCCAAGGACGCATTCGGAAGAGTCATCGTGTCGCTGAACGTGGTAATGATGAAGAAACCCAAAATTGGTTGTCGAAATCAGTTTTTTTTAGCCCAAGAACGTGGATCTCAACCTGATCCCAGTCTCAGCGTACCGTGACTCTTTCGACGACCTTGGTCTCCCATCTCGGTATGCATTTGACACGAACTTCAACGCTTCTAATAGTCTCTTCTTTCAGCGAAGAGGATCCATCGACGAGAAAAAAAACTGACCGTATTGCTCGGTCCGACATGAACGAAGCGGGAAAGCGCGAAACAATGGGACTCGTCATCATGAACGATTCGTTCATTCTGGACGACAAGTTCCGTTTGAAGGAGAACGCTGGACGCATTCTCAACGCGATTCTCGGCGGACGAATCACCGGAAACTTGTCGATTCATGACAAACGATGTCTGTTTCAATGCATATGTTTGTTTTTCCAGAATTTCTCATTTTCAGATGGTTCTGTTGACAAGGAGAGCCGCCAATGGATCATGACCATTGCCGAAGAACGTCGGCGAAGGTTCCGAGTTCAGAACATCGACTTCACTGCATTCAAGGACATCGACCAGATCGCGATGTTCCTTGGAAGCTGCAAAGACCTGAAGTCGGTTGTCGTCGAGGATGTCAAGTCCTTCATTGCGGCTCAACCGGCCGCAAAGGTTGGAACTGAAAACAAATATCTCTATTTCAGTAAAAATTCTTTTAGGAGGCAACTTTCACCATCAAGCACGCGCCGAACCTCTCTGACTTCTCGGATATCGTCGAATTCATCGGAGAAAGTTCGATGATGCCCTCTGGCTACAGTGTCATCATGTTCGCTAAGAACGGAGCCAAGAAGTTCCGCAAAGTCGTGCCATATCCTGATCAAGCGTAACTATTTTACTTCTTCCAGAATTTTCAGCGGGAATCAGAATTTGCAGTGTTCTACAGATTGCAGAAGGAAGGGACCAAAGAACATAAAACATTATAATTAGAAGAAAATTACTAAGGTTGAGAGTACGGAAAGTAGTTCGGAGACATGCTGCGTCAAGAATTTCAGCAGAAAAACAACTCTGGGAGTACTGTATGCATACAAAATAGATCAAGACAGGTCGGGCAGCCTTCAAATGAATGATTAAAGATGGAATTTCAATGGGAATGATGTGATGAGTAACATGTTACAATGGGCCCGACCATATACTCATCACATCGAAATATCAACATCTACAGGCTTCAGAATCACTCTGAACCACTGAAATTTCAGATTTTCAGGTGGCATACTGTCAATTTTATAGTTGAAAGGAGGGGAGGACACCCAGACACTAAAAAAGACCCTGGACATCCGGGAATCCAGATAGACAGACAGACATACATATGGGTTTTGGGAGCTAGTGTGTGGACATCTGGACGTACAGACAGACAGACATCGGATTTCAGAAAATGAGATATGTATGAATCCCGTTTTTGCAGTGCTGAGAATCACGGTTAGTCAAATTTCTGTACATATTGCATGTTATTTTTTGCACACTATCACACAAGTGCGCAAAAAATGAAGAACGTATCGATGGTCTAACCTTACCAGTTGGATTCCGAGGCTAAATAACCGAAAATGCGAATTTCCGACCCATTTTAGCAAAAACACCGGGTAAAATCAGATTATGTTTCAAAAAATATAAAACCTTTGAATTATATTTCATTATGCTTAGACACCACCTCAAAATCGAAAATGCGAAGTGGTCTGTGATGATCGAACTTTTTAGTTTGGATTTCTAGGTCGCGAGCTGAAAACTCTTTCATCTCATTTTCCCTCTAATTCTCATAAAGCATCGATGTCTTAATACTGATAGACCGACAGCAATGCAAGTGAATAAAAGTGTGAGAATTCGAGTGAAGCTCTCCTGAAAAGTTTTTCAGATCTTGACCTAGAAACCCAAAGTTCGG
This sequence comes from Caenorhabditis latens, assembly GCA_002259235.3. Lineage (NCBI taxonomy): Eukaryota > Metazoa > Nematoda > Chromadorea > Rhabditida > Rhabditidae > Caenorhabditis > Caenorhabditis latens. The sequence goes on from CM056093.1 coordinate 2,393,092, forward strand.
CCAGCACTAATCATTTTGGGATTTCGAGTTTTAAAATGATTTCTGAGCATGACATGACCCTGTTTTCTAAAGAGTTTGTACTATCAAAAATCATTGAATCCTTATTTCACCAATTTGTCGTTTTCAGAAGATATTCGGCCAGAAAGATCAACTTCGTGGTTTCTTCGACGCAATGGCTCAAGGTAACACAGGACTTCGAGGACCTTCGCCGAGTCACCATCCAGCTTTTCGATCTCAATGAGCACTCCTTCCCCATCTAAACCTCATATTTGGGTTTAAGGGAGGATGGAACTATTGTTTTATTATAAGAGCACCGCGAAACGCCTTTTTCAGTTCTTTCTTCGCGGCTAGCTTCTTTTAGACCGATTTTCGAACCTAACTCAGAAGCATTTTCGATTTTATCATGAATTCTGCGTCGGCTCATATGAAAATATTAATCATTTTCGAATAGTTCCATCTTTCTTTAAACAACCTCTCATCTGCATCCTTCCCCCCCTTCGCCCCCGTTTTTTTATGTCCCCCAATTGCTTTGATTCCTATTCCATCTGTCAGCCTTTATTCAATATGTTCTGTCCTTTTTGTGAACGAATAAAGGTGAATCAAGCAAATGTCATGGTTTTCTCAAGCAAAAAATCGCAGAACTATGGATAGTGAGGATAGGACTACAAGTGGCGAGGAGGAGTGGATGGTGCAAATACGCTCTATTGCACACATTCGCGGGCCACTTGGCACATTCGAATCGACTCGCCCCATTTTCTTCGTTTGTTATTCATGTTTCTATAAAATCGAGGGATGGAATCTGATTCAATATTCGAAAAATGGAATCTTCTTCCAGAGGAAATGAAACTGGAGTGTATACAATGGCTAGATTTCAAAGCGAGGTGATTACAGTTTTCTGAGAGGCGGAGCTTACTGGAAACACAAAACGATTCAATTTTTTGAGCAAGATGAAATAATTTATGCACTGATTTGGCTGACCGAACTTTTCATGTTATATTTCTAGGCCAGGGGCACGTTTTTCACTTTTCCTTACTGTAGGAAACAAAATGTGAGAAAATCGATAATGATCATAGCTGCCTTGAGGCCCTGGTTCAAAAAAGTACCGATTCATGGTCGAAAATGACATTTTCGCTGAAAAAATCGAAAAACTTCTGGAAAAATGCTCGCAAATATGTAGAGAAACATAGAGATTCTTATGATGATACCCAAAAATCATTTTAAAATTAAAAAAATATCACTGCCCTGGTGGCCGACCTTTTTCTGATGGGTTTCTAGGCCATTTTGAGCACTTTTTCAACAGAAAATTTGAGTTTTGGAGGCATTTTCGAGTATGATTATGGGAATTTCCACATTCATCTACACACTACTCCCAGATATCATCTCCGAAACACGTGTCACACGGAGCGCCGTTTAGTGAACTCCCAGAAGTTTCCAATGCATTCGATGGAGCTCGATAGGCATGAAATGGATGGAGACACAAAATTGATAGTGTTTTTCGGCAACGACGAGACGAACGGATACCGTTGGGTATTCCGAACAGAGACACTGGAAGCGACGTTCGTGCCGTTGCTATCATTTATTCTTCAAACATCCATCATAGATGATCTCAGTATTTTTCATTATGCAGGTTTGTCAAAGAAAAAACTAGATTGTCTGGAACAGAAATCTTGTCAAACAGACAGTTACCACCGATCTTCCTTAGAGGAGGACTGAAGTCTTTTTTTCAGATTCTGATACTTCTGAAAATTCTGAACAACTTTCATCATTGGAACATATGCCGAAAATCGCTCTAAACGCTCTAAATTCCCATTTTCCAGGCTCAAAATGAGCTTTTGTGGAAGAGTTTCCCCACGCGAATTTCTTCCACCGTGTAGTCCTCTCGGACAAAATTATTTCTTTTTGTTTCTCGATTTTTCTTTTTCTTGTTTTTTTTTTCAGCAAAATTTCGTGTTTTTTCAATTTATATCGTTAAAAAGAATAAAAACACCAAATTTTGTTGAAAAAAGCAAAAAAAAAACGAGAAATCGAGAAATAAAAAGAATTTATTTTGTCCGAGAGGACTACACGGTGGACAAAATTCGCGTGGGAAAACTCTTCCATTTAGGCTCCTTTTGAGCCGGGAAAACGTGAATTTAGGGCATTTAGAGCGATTTTAGCACATGCTCCAATGATGAAAGTTGTTCAGAATTTTCTAAACTATCAGAATCTGAAATAAAAAAATACGACTTCTGTCCTCCTTTAATCCAAAAAGTAAAAATAACTCAGGCTGCCCGATAAAATGTCTGGAATCTCTTGACTCCACGACTCTCTATCAAATCAACACACTTCGCGGCTATGTGCCCTTGTGTCTTATCGAAAAATGTGCCAGAAATGCGGTGAAAAATATCGGGATATCAAGAATGGAATTCAAGAAACGTCTCGTTCCAAAACTTCTCACATTTCCAGCGGTAAGTTAGCAATCTTCGCTCTAATGACCATAAAAATAGATGATAATTACAGTTAGAATCCACAAAAGACTGGGATCTCCATCTCGATCGGTGCTCTGATTTAGGAGTTGGTTTCGCTCGGAAATTCATGAATATAGATGTGAACATTCGTAGCTCACTGAATTTCGGAAGTGTTTCTCACGAGACGATCGATGATTTTGTTGGAAAAATGGGAGATTTGAGAATGTGAGTGACATTATCAATGGAGCGCACTTTCAACATAATTTCAGTGTCGACAGAACCGACGCCTTGGTACGATTTGAGACGAATAACCCGGAGAAGCACATGATATTGAAGAGATTCGAAAGAAGACAGTATAGTCGAGAACATCGTTTTGTGATGGTTGTCGTGTCGGCGGATATTGAAGCATCTCAATACGACGAATATGTGTTTGAATGATTAATAAACGATGAACGGTTATTTTTTCTCCGGAAATTTCAGAATGCGCCTCAAAATGTGTCGAAACATATGAAAACTTCCTATATTAATACTCAAAAACCCTGAAAAACTCCTCAAGCCGCGAATTTACATCTCTTTTTTCGGAGTCTTTGAAAATTTGGAACATATTACCAAGTTCCCGAAATCCCCATTTAAATCAGAAACAGTTTCAAAAGTGAATATCAGCTCAGCATAGTTCTTACAACTGCGCTCCACCGAAATGCCCTTGAAAATTGTCTCATTTTCTCTGAGTCTCTCAATTTCGCACTAAATTTTTTTCCGTTTCGGTAGAGCGCGGTTGATAGAAGGTTGCCGTCATAATAGCTCAAAATAGAAAAGTGGAAAACGGTTTTGGAATGAACTGCGTTCCGACGTTCCCCGTTTCATCTAATCAGACGTGTTCTGGACGATTCGTGCTTCACAAACTTTCGACACACACGTTTTCGACGGGTTCCTACGAATATACACCAGAGAATAGCTCTCTGAAAACTGTGAGGAAGTGATTTTTTCTAAAGCGCAAGTCGGAAGTAGGAAGAGAAAATCATAAAATTCGTGAAAATCAGCGAAAAATTAGGTTTTGGCTGAAGAAAAGCATGTTTTCTGTTATTTCCGACCATTTTTCTATTGATCTCTGTGAAATGTACTTTTCGTAAATCTCACAGTTATGGAATGACGGAAGTCGGAAGTGAAATTCCTTATCTGGAAGTCGGAACTCGGAAGTCAAAAGTCGGAATTCTATGCAACTCTGGTGTGAAAGTGACTGATTTTCTAAAACAGAAGTGAGAAGACGGAATTCCGCGCAGCTCCGATATGCCCTATCTCAGCGTGATTGATATTTAGGGGAGAAGAAAGAGAGTCCTAAATCATAGCACACCCAACAAGAACCTTCTGGACAGATTCCATCCAGCCGAGGGAGTCTTCTCTCATAATTTCCAACGACGTCTGCGATTCTCCCTTCTTGTATTCCAGATTGCAATCCAACAACACGATACGTGGATTCTCGATACGACGACGCATTTTCGCGTGGAGAATGTCCTTATTCAGCACGACACCCTTCACCACTTGAGAGTCCTCGATACGGCCTCCTGGGATCTTCTCGATACGGCAGTATCTGCAAATTTGGAAGATTATAGGGGGAAATTAGAGGGTTTTTACTCGGAAAATCGCTCAAAAACGATAAAAATATGTTCATGGTGAATAGAAATTCAAATTTTACGACTCTAGAACTAATTCTACGTGATCATTTTGATTTTAAGCGTTTTCAACACAAAAAACACTGATTTTCGTTGAAAAAATCTCCATAACATTGATTTTTCACATCAAATCTATTGAAAATCCTTGAAAATCGGGTTTTCAACAGAGAAACAACAATTTCACAAAAAAAATACAGAAAAACTCTCAAAACTCACTGAAAATCCGAGTTTCTTTTCAAAAATTCGAATTTTCTGGATTTTTTGTGATTTTTTCCTCAAAATCTCGAGAATTTTCCCGCTTCCCGTACCGATGTCTCGATGGCTGTCTTGAGGACTTGAGTACGGACGGCAAGTGGATCCCAGATCTCCAATTTGTTCATGTCGACCTGAAAAATAGCATAATAAGCGAATTTTGATTATAAAAAAGCGGTTTTTCGTCCTGAAAACCTCTCTTATCGCTTACCAAATCTCCAGTGATGCCATCAACTCCGAAAGTCCAATTCTTTGCGTCCTGAGCGTGAACAGCACCTGAAAATTAATTTTTTCGACAAAAATTAAGTAAAAAGGGCGAAAATAGCGTTTCTAGCTCAATTTTAGCTGAAAAACATGAATTTTCCATCGAATTTCTATGATTTTTCGCAATTTTTAGTCCAGAACACACCCTAATATTCTGCGGCGTCCATATCTGATTCAATATCCGCGCCGGTTGCTCTTGATAGTTCGGTGTCTCGTCTTCACCGCTCATTCTCCTCGCAATTGCATTATTCGGGGTTTCTCTGAATCCGTGATTTTTATTTCATTCATTTTTTGCACTTTTTAACTCAAAAAATCGGAGAAAAATCGATGAAATCGACGGGATTTCGGAGCGATAAATAAATTGACACTCGGCAAGTGTGATGCAAACGCGCTCCATTGGACACTCTTTTCGGCGCGACGTTTAAATAATAATAAATGGGAAAAGGAGGGAAAGTGCTAAATAAACAGGAATTTCGAGAGAAAAAATTAAAAATGAGTGGATACACAGGTAGATCAATACGTCTAGTATCATAAAACTGAAAAATATATGTAGTCTGGCGCACCTTGAGCGCGTAGGAGCCTTGGGAAAGCTAACATATGAAATAATATAGGAAAAACACTAAATATTTCCAGATAAGACATTCAAATTTTTCAAATACTGATTTAATATTTCTCTAAGATCAAATATCAAACAATTTGGATAAGGGGAGAGACGCAGAGAAACGAGCGCGTCTCGTTGTCTGCGGCTCTCACTAGAAAACTTCTAACCCGTTTATCTTAACAGGGAAGCACGCTACCAAAAAACGTTGAACTGGTAAAATATAGAACTTAAAATTCTGCACATTTTGTTAGTTGTCAACTTTTCAATAGCTCTCTAGAGTCGAGAGATATAGGCAGTTAAAGAATGGGAGAGACGCAGAGAAGCGAGAGTGTCTGACTGTCTGCGCTCTCTCTCGCACTACTGAAAATGGGTTTTATAGTAATTTGACTATGAAGAGTCTATTTTTAATGTCTAAAATAGCGGGAAACCAATTGAAAAATGAGATTTATTATTTCAACATTAATTAATCTCACAAAATTACAGCCATTGAGCGAGTGTTGGATCTTCAAATCGGGATCTTGTTCGTTCAGTCACTGCAAATATTTGAGAGTAAGATCTGAATAGGAGCGTCGTGGTTAGCGCGGTACGGTAGGATACCAAAATCAAGATCGATTGGTGGCATGACATGGGAAAATACGACGGCTCTGTTACATGTACCTCGATTGGATATATGTTTTCCAGTCTTGTCTACTGTGGCATAGACCTCTGGTGGGGTCTATGTCTTCTTATATACATGTCATACCAGAACACAATTAGAAAGAAGGGGTTTATTGGGTAAAGATAAATAAGGATTAATAAAAAGTCGGGGGTGTCATCAACTCTGGCTGGTAGTACGCTTTGTTCTGGGAGGCTTGGGAACTTTTTACCATAATGATCCTCGTGATTGAACATGTATGGGAATGTTCCTTTGGTCAACTCCTCGAATCCGAAAGCGGCGGGCATCTGACTGAGAGCCATCGGCAAGACCTTTATTTTGTCATTTTTCTTTTCGGGTTCACTGGACTTGAGCTCTTCGCAAGATGTTGTTCGTAGCAAGCTTTTTTGTAGAATGTTCCCCGACACGTATCGCACTTTTTCTTATACTCGGTCGCCAAATCTTCCATGGTCTTCTCGGGACATTTTAGAACTCCGCAACTACGACACTTTGCAGCACACCGTGTATTGTGGTTTTTTCGAGAAGCCTGCGACGCGTCCGTAATGATCTTCTGGCAATTCTCACAATAGTTTACGTTGGCCACCAGCGATTTCTTGGTAATATCGAAGGGCTCAAAATGACTCCGTTCCATATATAGAGCAATTATATTTGGAGCTCCATCGTTATAGATAGGGAAGTCGGTGGATAGTGTAATCGTTTGTACTCCGAGTTGAACGCACACACAGATTCGATATGTGGGGAAGGCTTTGGCCAATTTCTCCAAATCATCCTGATTGTGTAAACCTCGTTTTTCATTCATACGCAACAATTGAAGTGCAGCTTCCATCTGGTTGTGTGCCGTGGATCCTGTTGTTTTATCGGCTCGAGTAATTTGGCGATATTCGTTCTCGAGCCTTTTCCGAAGAGTTTTGTCTTTGCAATTCTTATACTCGGCATGCTTCCGACCAATGACGAGTGATACAGGGGGACAATGAGTTTCGGTTTGAGCAAGTTGCCGTCTGAGTCCAAGATTTTTCTGCAAATCATTATTTTACATGTTTTTTGACCGTTTTTGATTCAACATACCACATCGACGACACTTTGCAGGGTCTTGATCTTTTAACCATTGAAGATATTTGAGAGCCAGAACGGAACAGGCTAGGGAATCCGTTCCAGTAGCAGACAGGAGAGAAGAGACAGGGTAACTTAGAATTCAATAATAATAAGGAAGACGGGGGCGACCAGCCATACAGTAGGCAGTCTGGGAGGCAGAATGAGATGGGACATTGTCTATGCCTTACGTCAAGTGGAAACATAACTGCGTCTTTTGCGTATTAGCTCCTGGGAAGAGCGCGCACCACTTTCTGGGTCATATGCACTGCATCTCGGCTCCTGGGTAAACTCTAGGAGCGCGGACAGATGTATGACCCTAAAAGTGGTGCGCGCTCTTCCCAGGAGCCATTACGCAAAAGGCGCAGATATGTTTCCACTTGACGTAAGACATGGACAATATCCTATCTCATTCTGCCTTCGAGACTGCCTACTGTATGGCTGGTCACTCCTTTTTTCCTGATTCTTATTGAATTCTAGCTATTAACCAAGGAATACAGCCAAAACTCATCGCACCACTGGCCCAATCAAGCTGTTTTGCTGAAGTACGCCAGTCGATATACCCTGCCAAGTCATATTGAATCTGCTGGGACGTTGAAGACGTCATTTCAATCAATTTGGAATCATCAAAGTATCCAGCGGAAATGGAACTCCGCAAACTGCTGCGCCAGAAAATTGGACGGAGGAGAAAGTCGATGGTCCACCTCTTGACATTTGGTCTGTGGGGAATCGTGAGTTATTTCTAGCGTTCTAAACAAGTTTAGTTGCTTTTTTCAGGAGGAAGACCCCGTTTTTGCCAAGTACTCTAAAAATCCGCACAAGTGGACATGCAACCAGGTTATTGAGGCTAACGAATAAGGAGTAAGTTGTTGTGTTACGTCATCAAACAAATCTACATTTTTTCAGAACTGGTCAGGAGCATTCTCAAGTGTAATGCGTTAGTCTAAAACTTCAATCACTGCGATCACAGAGATTACTGTGTCAAATAATCTGAATTTTGGTACAAATACTAAACAAAACATGCTTGTTTAGATGCGCGTTAGCGTTTGTTGATAGCTCTTCTAGAAAAAAAGTTATGGAAAATGCCCAGTTTTGGCCTCTACCAATTAGTCTGAAACTTCAATCACTGCGATCACAGAGATTACTGTGTCAAATAAGCAACGACCAACATTGGAACAAATTCTCCAAAATGAATGGTGTCAGAAAACGGGACAAGCTGATGAGGGTCAAGACGAAAACCAAGATGATACTAAAGTTTTTTCCGATCCAGTCAGAAAACGGACATACGAAGAGAAATTCGAAGAAGAGCTGATGACTTTGCCAGCCAAATATTTTTGAGTGTTGTTATTGATTTCTTGTTCTTAATCTTGTCCAATTCCTGATAAACAGTAAATTGTTGGTTACCAAGTTCTACTGGATAATTATTTGCATCAGAAGCGCTTGCTTTCACCACCGTGGCCAATAAAGAGTTCGGCTATTAGCAAGGCACGGTTCTTGCAAACGCGCTCTACAGGAATCGAAGAAAATAGTGTGCAAAAATGAGAGACAAAGAGAAGAAGAGACATTTTTCAAGGACATTTCGGTGGAGCGCAGTTGTCAGAACCGTGCCGAGTACCTTTGAGCATTTTCAAAATCAGCGTTTTAGAAGTGTTGCTTTTGAAAAGGATCGTCATTTTCAAATAATATACAGCACCGGACAAAAAGCTATCAACCTTTGCCTTTTTCGGTTGAAAATACCCAACTTTAAGAGGGTGTCATGGTACAACTAACTGTTCCGCAAAATAACTATTTATGGTATCAAACAGACCAAGAGTAAAGCTTCATTTTTGTAGTTGACAACTTTTTTGTACGGCCCATACCTAGAAAGTTACATACCGTCAAAGTCGATCAATTTCAGTGCAAAATACTGCGATTTTTGAGCTGTCTAGTTAAAATGACCATAACTCTCTAGGGAGTGTCCGTACAAAAAAGTTGTCAACTACAAAAATGGAGATTTAGATGTGATCTACACACATCCAACCTAAATTCAAAACAGTCCGTCAAATTTAGGTGCCACGAGGCAATGTCAAAGTTGGTCGGTGTCTAAACTTTTGAACAAAAAAACTTTGTTTCTCGAACTTCCTTCAGTTGAAAATACGCAAAATGCATTTCAGACCCATTTCCTATGTTTTCAAAAGAAAAGTTCATACCCTGGGGGACTCCAACCCGGGTACATCTGCGGGGGACACACTTTCCGAAAATCCACACCTGGTCACTTTTTTTCAAAAATGCTCAAAAACTTATTTTTGTCGTTTTTAGGTTGCAAATATGAGTTTTTCGTCATTTTTCAAAAGTTAGTCGAATTTCAAATAGTTCGGATTTGGATTCAAATTTTCGTCGTGTTTAGTAACCAATATCCGTCATTTCTCACTTTTATGTTGTTTTTTTTACTTATCCTCCCCCAACTCTCCTTCTGATCTCACTAGTCGGAAGCCGCCAGCCGCCATTGTCAATTCTATTACACTCATCTCCCCCCTTCTCACATATTTTCGAAACCAACAGGTGTTCCGTGAAGGTCGGGGCTCCTGCAGCCCTCCGGTGAGAGAGCACATTTGATCTATTTCACTGCTATTCTTCTCTTCTTTTATTCTTTTATCTTGGGCGAATTCTTTTTCGATTTTTCGACGGACCCGACCGTTTTTTTTTTTTGGAAGGACACTGATTTATTGAGATATCCCTCTTCTTTATCAATTTCTCGTTTGACTGAGCAAGTGCGCTCCATTGATAATAGTTGAACTAGTCCCTGACACGTTTCTTACTGGTTTTCCTTGTTTTTTTTACAGAGAAATCAAAGAAATTTTAGTCAACACAACAAGAACAACATATTGGAGGGCTACTTTCTCAAGTTTCTAGACTTTTAGGTCATTTTTGAAAAAAACTGAGACGCTCTGAAACTGGTACACATGAAAGGACGTTTCGTAACCTAATAGCAGGGCGGCATGCTTTTTACAACCGCGCTCTACCGAAACCAAAGGGTATTTCGGTGGAGCGCAGTTGTAACAACTGTTAGACCCATTTTCTATGATTGCAAAAGAAAACCAAAAAGTTTTCACCCTGGTGGACTCGAACCCCGGTACCTCCGAGGGAGACGCACCGCTCCGAAAATCCCCACTGCGCCATCTGGTCACTTTTTTCAAAAAATGCTCAAAAACTCATTTTTGTGGTTTTTAGGTTGGAAATATGGGTTTTTGGATGTTTTTTTACTATAAAAACCACACTTTCTTCTGATTTTTTTCGTTTTTTTAAAACAAATTTTCAAATTTCGTCTTTTTTCCAGGACCTCCCGCAAACCACCATGCTCCCCCTAATACCACTCCTCCTCCTCCTCCATCTCCACATCTCTCCCATCTCCACCCTCCACCCCATCCATCCGTGCTCTCCGAGCCCCTCGATAACCTTCCGTGGCTCCAATGACGTCACGAGAGCCGGTGGCCCGGCTCTAATCGTATTCGCTCCATTGCAATGTGCAAATTGTTATAATTATTTGAGAAGGTGAGTTTTCCAACAAAGTGCGCTCTACCGAACTTTATTTGAAGAGTCCAGTAGAGCGCATTTTCTCTTCATTCCAGACTCAACGACTTGGCGGCCTCGAGATCCTACCGGATCTCAGTGGTGGCTCCGGATTTCGAGTCAAATCATATTATTCAGAGGACAACGACGGCGGTGAGTGGGGAATCGGGGGACGTTCTGGAGCCAGGACGATCAATTGGCCTAGTTTTTGAACCCATGGCCTAACTTCCCAATTTTTCGGTTTTCTAGGCCACCAAAACTTCAGTAATTTCGTTTTTCTTCTAGTTTCCCAACCTCCAAATCGACAGAGCTGGAGAAGGATGGCCACGTCTTGGAGCAAAGAATTTCGATGCGATGGTTCTGGATGCGTGAGTTACTTTTTTTGAAAACTTATTTTTTGGTTAGGAGGTACTGTAGTCATCCTATTTCAGGATGTTGGCTGAAATTTGAAAATCGACTTACTGTGACATAGTGCCGCCATGGTTTCCCTAATAGGCCAAATATCTCAAATTTATTTTGGATTTGTAGATCAAACCTAGATCTCCATTTTTATAGTTGATAACTTTTTTGAACAGACGGTCCCTCAGGAGTTATGGCCTGCCGAAGCTGTGCCGCCCGTCTCTAAGTCCTCTATTTCAACCTACCGTAACTCCTTAGGGACCGCCCGTACAAAAAAGTGGTCAACTACAAAAATGGAGATCTAGATTTGATCTACACAACCAATCTAAAGTCAAAACAGTCCGTCAAATTTAGATACCACAAGGCAATGTCAAAGTTGGGTCAGGTCTAAACTTTTGAACAATTTTTTTTCGGTTTTTTCAAATTTCCTTCAGTTTTTATCACGAAAAATACATTCTACACCTATTTTCTATGTCTGCAAAAAAGAAAAAAAACGTTTTTACCCCAGGGGACTCGAACCCGGGTACCTATCCGTGGGACGTTTTCTCTGAAAACCCCACTGAGCCATCTGGTCACTTTTTTTCAAAAATGCTTTAAAAAAAACTCATTTTTGTGGATTTTAAGTTAGAAATAGGGGTTTTACATCATTTTTCACCCTAAAAACCCTCATTTTTCGACTTTTTCTGTTCAAACTAGATACTTCATTTAAACGGCCCATATCTCCCCCGGGACCGCCCGTACAAAAAAGTAGTCAACTACAAAAATGAATATCTAGGTCTGATCTACAAGACTAGCCTAAATTTAAGACGGTAGGTCAAATCCGAACCCCCTAAAAGTCCACATTTCCAGCTGCTCCCGAGTAACCGACACCTTCCAATGGCCTCAATCCGATGTCACAACGTCGTCGGCTATCCAGACGGCGTTGGACGCCACCTCCATCAAATGTGGGGGCGGAGTTCAGAAGTGTCAGACGTCATCGGGGACCCACTCGAAGAAGCGGGTGAATGCGTGGATTAAGGAGCAACAGGAGGCGGAGCAGTTGAGGAGGCGGAGTCAGAATTCGCAGAATCCGCAGAATCCCCAAAACCTACAGTACCACTATCAGAATCCTCAGAATCTCCAGAATCTCCATATCCCATCAAATTCACATCAACAACCGTACTATCCTCAAAATCATCAGATTCAGAATCAGAATCCGCCACACCTTCAGAATCCCCAGAATCCCCAAAATCTGAATTCCAACTCCTACCAGAACCATAATTCCTATAACAATGGCTACCAGAGCTTATACACACCGCCGCCGCCACCAGTAGTGGTGCCAACCGAGAAGGCGACGACGACGACGACGAGTGAGTTTGCGCGTTTCCCGTGCCTTGGCGCATTAAGCGAAATACCGTAACCCGTTTGCAGCTACCGATGCGTCTAGCGACTATGACTACTACCCGGAATCCGATAGCCTCGCGATCACAACTCAGTCTACGCAGGTAAGCGCGCTCTATTGAGAAGCATTGTCAAATGACGTCATAATGACCTTCGCTCTGTGATAACGTGAACTGTACGTACTTTACTGATAAGTATGTATAGCATCATCCGTATTATCTGATAAGGTACCCCCTCTATGCGAAGAAATGGGAAACTTTTAAGACTGAGCAACAATATATTGAATTCCAGATTTCCCGTATGTAAGCTAGTCTTGTAGATCAAGTCTAGACCTTCATTTTTGTAGTTGACCACTTTTTTGTACGGGCGGTCCCTGGGGAGTTATCGGCGGTCTAAGTAAAGTGGGCCAAAAATGCCGAAAAATGAGGGTTTACAGGGTGAAAAAACGGTGAAAAATGATGAAAACCCCCTATTTCCAACTTAAAATCCAGGAAAATGAGTTTTTGAGCATTTTCGAAAAAAAGTGACCAAGTGGCGCAGTGGGGATTTTCGAAGTGGTGTGTCCCACGGTGTAGGGGTACCCGGGTTCGATTCCCCTAGGGTAAAAACTTGTTTGTTCTATTTCGGATATTGAAAATAGGTCTCAAATGTATTTTTTGTAATAAGTATTTTATATTTAGGTTGGTTGTGTAGATCAAATCTAGATCTCCATTTTTGTAGTTGACCACTTTTTTGTACGGGCGGTCCCTCAGGAACTACGGTAGGTTGCAGTGCCCTAACTCCCGCAAGCGACAACTCCTTATGCACCGTCTGTACAAAAAAGTGGTCAACTATTAAAATGGAGATCTAGATTTGATCTACACAACTACCTTAAATCTAGAACAATCAGATGGCTCCAGACGCCATGACGCCTTTTTGGTAGATTTTCAGCAGAATTTTTTTTATTACGAAAAATACATTTGAGATCCATTTTTCCAGTCTGAAAATCTGTAATTCTTTGTTTTTGATACACACAGAATAATCCTTCTTTCCACCTCTTTTTATACCGTTAATCAGACAATCCGAAAATCCGATTGGTTTTATTCCAATAACAAGATCGTTCCATCCGGATCAGGCGTTTATTATATTTCAGCTTTAAAACTGGTGATGGAATCTCACAATGATCATCAAAAATGGGGATTTAAAAAAGGAACTGACATGATTAAAAAGCTGACGTCGTGAAGATTTTGAATCTGGTTTCAAAACTTTCAGAAGGTCGAAATGAGCCGAGTCATGAGAGATTTTGTCTGAAAGATCCCCAACTTGGGGATATTCCAGACAAAAAGTCTCATAACTCGGTTGATTTTGAATTTCTGAAAAACTTGAGACCAGATTCAGAATCCTCACGACGTCAGCGTTCTAAGCATACCGAATTCTATTGGATTCGGGTAGATCAAATTTTGAGCAACGCTCATTCGTAGCAACTTCAAAATTAGTGAGAGATCAAAATGAACCGAGTTACGACACTTTTTGTCCAAAACATCCATAATTCTTAAGACTTGTGGATGTTTCAGACAAAAACTGTCGTAACTCGGTTAATTTTGACGCTATCAAAAAGTTGAGACCAGATTTAGAATCCTCGTGACGTCAGCTTTCCAGTCATACTATACTAAATCGTTCGGAAATTTTCGAAATTTGAGAAGACCATCTTTTGTCCAAAGATTCCTTGAAACCTTGCCATTTTGGAAAAACCTCATTTTCAGTGATTATTAAACATGTCTAGGTTTCCAAATGTCTCTAGTTTCGAAACGTCCCCGGATTCTAACTCGTACTATCTCTAGCTCGGGCAGTTCTAAATCGGAAACTGATTCCTCAAATTCTAAAAATAGCTTACTGACCCCGAATCTTTACCATCACAAACGGCAACATTTCCCTTCTTTTCTCTGCAAACCATCTCCTCTATCCATCATTGCAACCCAACCATACCTTCACAAATATGTCCCCCCCCCACCTCCTCTTCCGCTTCTTAGTTAAGGTCAACCTCTCTCGTTCTCCGTGTGCTCTTCCCGCCGAGCCCCCCATCACCAAAATTTGAGAGCAAATATACTACGTGTGGTGCTCTTCGGAGCTCTATGTGCACTCTGCGTCTCTCCACTCGTCCACACTATTTCGTCGGAGCACTGTCTGTGACTACTGTCAGAGAGACAAATAAACTGTCATTGCGGCGGTGCGGAGAGAGACGAAGGGCGGCGGTACAGTCAATAATATTTCGAAATCAAACTCATTTATGTTGACCCGAGTGGAGGTAGTGAGAGAGAGAGAGGATTTTCGACGTGTTAGAGAAGCAGACGGATTACTGTATGCACTTTTCAATAGTGCAACTCGATACCCTTTTGTAGGAAAAAGTGAAAGAGCCACTTGCTCTTTTGTACTTTGACCCCAGGAATCTCTGTCATTGGAGCGCACTTGCGTCGGAACAGATATGCTTAGAAAGCTCACGACGTGAGGATTCTGAATCTAGCTTCAAAATTTTCAGAAGGTCAAAATAAGCCGAGTTAAGAGAGATATTGTCTGAAACATCCCCAACTTTGGGATATTCCAGACAAAAAGTCTCATAACTCGGTTAATTTTGAATTTCCGTAAAATTTGAGACCAGATTCAGAATCCTCACGACGTCTGCTTTCTTGTCAAATAAAATTTTTTTAAATAGATTTCCGGAAAAATATATCAAGTTGAGACGGAACGAGGCTTAGCTAGACTTCTAGCCGAAAACTATTCAAAAGAGCGCAATTACACCCATTGCTGACAGAATTTCCAGATCGAATCCCTCATAACTAGAAACCTGACGTCTCGAGGATTCTGAATCCATTTTCAATATTTTCAGAATCTCAAAATGAGCACGAGCCTTAAAACTGGAGATATAAAAATCAAAACGTGTCATAACTCGGCTAATTTTCAAATTTACCGAATTAAGATCTCAGAAGACCTCTACCAGCCTACAAATCTAAAATTCCAGACCCAAATCCCTCGTCCACCATCATCATCACCCAACGGGAACACGTGGCCAACCTACTCCCCATTCTTCCAGCACCCACAAAACCAATGGAACTCTCAGTACCCCTATCAGCAGGTCCGCCCCAAATCTATAACTCTCGCTATACCCAAGTATTCCGGAATTTCAGCAAAACCCCTATCAAAAAAGTGGACCACCGCCGCCCAACATGATGGACGCAAATCTACCGTGCAGCGCGTTTACCGATGATATTTGTCATCAGCAACGCGAGCAAATGGGGAATCTCGTGTCGAAATGCTGCAATAAAGGAATCTATCTAACCGATGTGTGTATTCCCGGAAAATGCTCGAATAGCACAACTCAGCTGTGCTGTTTCCAGAAGTTTCTGCAGGTCTGTCGGTAGTTTTGTTTGTCCGGATTTCCCTTCTTTTCAGGCCAAATATTCCTGCTGTAATGACCCGACTCAAGACGAAGGTGCGCCGAAAATGACGAACAAATTCAACAAGTGTTGTCACAACCTCTTCGTGACGGATGTAAGACCGTAGGACCAGCTACAGTAAGAAACAACTTCGTTGCAGGACCCATGTTGCCCGGAATCCGCAGCACGGCGCTACTGGTCAACAGCTTATGAGGTGTGCATGCCGACGGTGACAGTGGATTTCTCGCCGGTCAGGTTTGAGGTAAAGCTAGAGGAGGCTAGCGGTAGGAAGGTATATTCCAGCACCTTGAGCACCTTTTTGCCGTGATTCCGCACTTTCCGAGCCCTCCCTGCAGTCCGATTCAAGGGATCCAATTTCCAGGTCCACTTCACCGAAGGCGTACGCGTTCTGGATCTTTCCGTGGACCGTCAATGGGAATTCAACTGCACATACGGTGTCAAACAACCGCAATTCGCGTATTTGCCCTCCGATCACATCGTGGTCGCGGATTTTATAAGGGGGCTCTAGGGGATGTACACTCTGTATTCTTTGTTTGTATTATTAGGTACCCGAATAAATCGATTTGTATAGTCTTCTAAGAGATCATTAACCTAAAAACTCACCGTATGTATAAAAATTAGACTCTAGCCAATGCGTGGCAGTATGTGGCCGAGCTGAGCGCGGTTTGCATTCAGCTATGCCAACATCTTGCCTAGCTTTGACGAGTCTTTCGGAATAGTAGTGAATATAGCGGTTGGGGGATCACCATGGAAGACATCGCTAGCTCTCCAACTGGAAAATAAAGGCGAAATGGAAAAACGAGAGCATAACGACGGGGCGGCGGAAGGGAGGGGAATATAGAGAGGAGCAAAAAGAGCACACAGCCGATCGGTGGAGGCCGAAATGAGCAGAGTGACGAAGGGCGACGAAAGAGGAGAAGACTGTGTGTATGCACACTTTTCTATGTGTGTGCTCACCTCCATTTGGCTCCGCCCACTACCTTCACGGCCGAGCGCAGCACGTACAGGGAGGGATACGCCCACTTTTTGTGTGCTGTGGGAAGAGGGGAAAATCAATAATTTTAGGCCAGAAAATGGAGGGAATTTTCGGGATTTTCAGATTCAAAATGAGCGGAAGATCGGACAGAAAAACCTGGGAATAAGCAAAAACCTCAAAAAAGTGGTCTCATTTTCGATAATTTCTGTCGAAATGGTGAGAAGAATACTTATGCGAGTAGATATATGAAAAGAGCCATGCATATCAGATGCGATTAGGCGAGAGCCGGGTGATGAGCCTAACTGATGCTACTAGTATCGAAAAGTAGCGTTAGACACCGGATTTCTCAAGAAGAAGCCTTCTAGAGAAAGTTTTTTCTGAATATTTTCGAGCAAAACACAAAAAATGAGTTAAGTCCGGACAAAGTTCACTAAGGAGTCTCATTCATGGAATAATCGAGACAGAATACTTTTTGTCAGAAGTGTTATTTCTTATCAGGAAGACACTGACGCATTGACTCAGCCGTGAAACTGACGGAAATTTTGCGGGAAGCGGGTTATTGCAGCGCTTTTATAGCAACTTTTCATCGATCGATCGCCTACGCCTGGGGTAGTGTCAAAAGTTTGCGAAAAAATTGAAAATTCCCGTTCTTCACCGGAAGTGAGCTTAATTTTCGTGTGAACTCTGCACAGAAGCCATAATTCCGAACGGAAATTGAGGTTTCCCAACTAAAAATAGACACAAAACATAGTCTTTTTGTGATTTTATGTCGAAAACGACATTTTCGAGAAAATAAAAGATACGAAAAAGGCCAAAACTATGGAAACTTGGATGAGAAAACGTAGAATTCGCGTTTTTGAGCAAAAAACCCAATCTGACGTTTGTGGGAATAGGAAAAGTGACGAATCTCACGTTGAGTCCAAGGCTACCTATACGAATACGCTCTAACGAGAAAATACGTGGAAAATGAAATATTTTCACGTATCCTAAAATTTTCTGTAGGAAAATAGATTCTAATGTTCACCGCCACGTATTGCGGACCATGTCTTTTTCAGAGCGCGATTGCATAGGTAGCCTGGGACTCAACGTGGAATCTCAGCTAAAGGCGATCTCAGGGAAAGAAAAACAGAGCAGCGACACATCAGATCGAAAATACTCACTTTTATAGTGAAAATTGAAAAATAAACGACTTCAGAAGCCATAAAACTTCACATGACTAAAATGCTCGAAAATTGCCTCTAGAAGTTAGAAAAACGGAGAAAGAAGGCGAAAACTGTCAAAAAATACCAAAAGTTTCGAGAAAACGACTAAAGTGAGTGTTTTGACGATGAAAATGAGCTCAAATAGCACGAAATGAGCCTCGAGAAGCCAGGAAACGGAGTGTCGCTGGCGACTATTACGAAAACCTGCTGAAATCGACAAATTCGGGGTATTTAAGAACGAAATTCGTAATTTTTCAGAAAATAAGCCAGGTTTCTCGAAAATCTGCTGAAAATGAGTGTTTCCAAAAAATAATACATCAGAACTGCCAAATATCGTATTTTTACAACGAAAATCGGGTCAAAACCCTTGAAATTCATCTAAAACAACGAGAAACGGACAAAACCCAAAAAATCTAACTTTTTACTAATATAACGACGATAACTAGCAAAATCCTACCTTAAAATTACGAAAAACCACCTCGGAAACCTATAAAAACCACTCAACACTTTGAAAAAAAATATTTTTAAATGGAAAACTTTAATTTTCAAAATTTTACCACTTTTTGACTGAATTTTCAAGGAAAAAAGACTGTTAATTAGCTCAATTTTTAATAAATTATTAATTTTTTACATTTTCAGCAAAAAAATCGGGTTTGGGGACTCTGAAATAGGCGAAAATCACCAAAATTTAGGCCGTTTTGTGTCGAAATTCGTGGTGGCCGAACTGGAAAAAACTAGTCCCCCAGCCACGGCCGCGGGCGGGAAATTCTAAAATTCAAAATTTAAAAATTATTTTTTCTTTTCTCGGCTAATTTAACGGGTTTTTCCATAATTTTTTAAATAATTTTCAACTAAAAAAGGGAGAAGAAAAATCAATAATGTATTAATTATGAAAAATACCAGTCAAAAATCACAAAAAATACAGAAAAAAGTAGAATTAGCGCAAAATCAATAAATACGAAACGAGGTATGGCAATTGGTAGAAAACATCATCAGTATTAATGAGAGGGAATGTAAAAATAGATCAAAAAATTTTTAGGCGGGAAAAATTTATATGGTAGATGTGGGTCCGGAGATGTCGAGACGGCCATAGTTGAGGTAGGCGTAGATCATGACACCGATCTCGCGGTGGTCGTTTTCCAAAGCGATCGATAAGGCGGTAGAGTTGTCCTGAAATATTAGAAGTTTGAATTATCCCGTGCGCGACACGCATCGCGCCGACCGCGCGACGCGGCGCGGTCGGCGTCGCGGCTCTCTTTCCACCTACCACATCAGTCAACGATGCGTTACACGTGTTCTCCGCCAACAACATCTTCACCAACTCCTTATGACCGTGCTCGGCGGCACACATCAGCGCCGTCGACCCATCTTGATCTTGCTCATTCACGTTGGCTCCGCACGCCAATAATAGCTCAGTCGTTGTCTTTTTGCCGTGCGATACCGCCAGCATCAGAGCGGTCTGACCGTGTTGAGAGGCTTTTGCATTGACGTCGCCCATTTGGAATAGACGGTGCACGACGGCCTTCTCGAGCTCGTCGTCGAGTTGCGAGAGAGCGGCGAGCATGACGGCCGTGTACCCGGCCTGGAAATTCGGAAAATTTAGTAAAATTTGAGAAATTTTTGTTGTAGGCGTCGCGGTCGCGGAGCGATGCACCATGTCGAAATGGTGCATCGCCACTTTGGAAAAACTGATTTTGACGGGGTTTTCACTGGTTTTAGGACAGTTTTTGCTTAAAAATCTGTAATTTTGAAGGATTTCGAGCTATTTTGACTGCGTTTCTCGGGTTTTTCAATCATTTTAAATGATTTTTTGACAATTTTCGGCGGTTTTTCGGGTTCTGACCACTTTAGACCATTTTTGATAGGTTTTCGACCGTTTTTCGACGGATTTATTAGTTTTTAGCTAAATTTTTACACAATTTTATAGAACTCTAGACGTTCTGACGTCTTGATATACCTCCAATCGTGTCAGATTTCAAAAAATTTCGAAAAAGTCATTTTTCAACTTTTTCGAGATTGGTTAGGTTAGAAATAAGAAATTATTGATTTACATAACTTTTTTAGTCCAAAAAAACTATGCAAAAAAAATTTACCCCAGTGCGGGCTCGAACCCCGGTACCACCACACGCTCCTGAAAATCCCCACTGCGCCACTCGGACACTTTTTTTAAAATTGTCCAAAACTGGTTATTCGGGGTTTTTAGGGTCTTTTAGGGTGAAAATCTAAGTTTTTCATGGTTTTATGGTGTTTTTTGGCCGTTTTTGGCTGTTTTTGGCCATTTTCCACACGCAAAACATCGGTTCAGGTTCCCAAGCTGCCTGACCCCAGCTAAGCCTAAGTAATCCTAACCTAAGCTACTGTCACACACACACTCTAATGTACATAAATGTCTTATTGTGTATTTTTCACGTCATCATCCTCCATCTACTTGAGACAGTGCTAAGATCTGTCGCTATTTGCTTAATACCCCATTATCACCTCGGGGGGTCAAATATGTGGGAAAATTAACAGAAAAAACCGTCTAAAACCACCTAGAAACCCTCCGAATGCCCGAAAATGGCATTTTCCCAGTTTTTCCAAAAAAGCGTCCGAATGGCTCAGTGGTCTCCGTCTCTACCACCGCCTCTCATACCCCCGCGCAAACTACCAGGGTTCGACCCCCGCCTAGGCTCAACATTTTTTTTCTTCCTTTTTTTCTGAAAGGTTTGACCTACCCGATTAGGCGCGTCCAAATCGCACTCTCCGCTGTCCAAAATCGAGGAGACCACGGCGAAATTCGCGTGCGACACAGCATAATGTAGAGCAGTGTTACCCTAAAAGTACAGTAATCCAAAGGTTTCAAGTTTTGATCTACTCACATTCTGATCACAAAAATTAACAACCATATGAAGGATTTGAGGGCCCAAATTGCCTAATTCGCCGACAAATCTGTCGACATTCTCGTAGCGTGAGGAAGCGTTGCCAGCGGTGGTCATCCACACGTGGCGGACCAGTTTTGCGGACCATTCCTGAAAATTTTCAGGGGTTTGTATATATCAATCGATGGGGAATTTCAAGGGCTACAACTTTCTAGTTGAAAATTTTTTGCTAGAAGAATTGGTTCTCGAGATAAAGGCCCTCAAACTAAAAGGACTAACCACAGTCTCCTCGGGCACACTACCCGGCTCTAGAATCGATGAGTTGAAATTCTCGAGAGCTTCACGAAGACGATCAGATACTTCGAATGGGGCGGCTGAAATTTTTGAAAAGTCGTGTAGATCAAATCAAATACGGTACTCACCATCGAACACGTCATCGTTGACCTCAAACGTTGCGTCACTGTGTGCAGAGCAATCGGATTCCGCGTCGGAGTCACTGTAAATATAGGAAGGGAAATTAGGAGGGAGTTTGGTCAAGAAATGGTTTTTTTTTGGTAAGGGCGTCGTGAGAAATTCGAGGATTACAGAGAAAAACGTTTAAAAATTTAAAAAAAAAAGGAATTTTTGAGCCCGGCGAAGATGTTAAGTTTACAGAAATAGTACATGACTAGAAAACTGAAAATCTGAGAATTCAGAATCCGGTTTCAATTTTTGTCTAGCATGAAAACAAGCCGAGATACAAGGGTTTGAAAAATTTGAGAAAATTTTTTCTGATACGATTTTTTGAACATGGCTAAGGAAGGGTGTCAATTGAAGTTTTAGGGTGAATGGTACATGCCCAGAAAGCTGAAAATCGGAGAATTCAGAATCTGGTTTCCGTTTTTTTCGTAGCATCAAAACAAGCCGATTTACAACAGCCTTAAAATTTGAGAAAAATGTTTTGGTCAAAAATTTTTCTGATACGTTTTTTGAGGCTGGCCAGGGAAGGATGTATGTTGATGTTTTAGGGTGAATGTTATATGTCTAGAAAGCTGAAAACCTGAGGATTCTGAATCTGTATCTGAAAGTGTTATATCATCAAATCATATTGAGATACAAGGGTTTGAAAATTAGAGAAACATTTTTTTGGTCAAAATTTTTTCTGATACGATTTTTTGAACATGGCTAAGGAAGGGTGTCAATTGAAGTTTTAGGGTGAATGGTACATGCCCAGAAAGCTGAAAATGTCAGAATTCCAAATCTGAATTCAAATTTTGAATATCGCCAAAATGAACCGAGATACAGGGCTTTATTTTAGAGCTCTCCAAATTTTATGGGATTCCCCGCTTGGAAGACGTGTATCTTGGTTTACTTTTAACTTAGAGGGAATTGAAGAAGATATATGTGATCCCATCGTTTTTAGCTCTTTAAATATATAAAATCTTCCAAAAAACGTAAAAATTGAATTGCTACCAACGAGATCCAAAGAAAGTTTAATTTTGAAAAATGTTCCAAAAATTTTTTGTATTCGAAATTTTTTTTGAATGTCACTATCTAAGAATGTTTTACATTTTATATGAGCAAAAAGCTGAAATTCTAAGGATTCTGAATCTGTACTTCAAATTTTTCTATCCTCAAAACTTACCGAGATACAGCATTTAGAAAAAAAAACACAAAATAATGTTTTTGGAATTTTTTCAACCTTCGCTGAGAACCCTTAAAATCCAGATTTTTAAGACCAATTCTATACCCCCAGAAAGCTGGAATTCTGAGGATTCTGAATCTCTTCTCAAATCTCATCAAGTCCCAAAACCCGCCAAGTTACAACCTCATTTTCATACCTCATATCTTCCTGTTGTGCCGCCGCCGAGCCGGCATACGGTAGGTGT
Organism: Caenorhabditis latens; assembly: GCA_002259235.3. NCBI lineage: Eukaryota > Metazoa > Nematoda > Chromadorea > Rhabditida > Rhabditidae > Caenorhabditis > Caenorhabditis latens. Next base: position 2,415,733 of record CM056093.1, read on the forward strand.
TGAGTGTTGGTGGCGGCGTTGTTGACACCACGTTGCCACCTAAATTCAAACAATTGTCTGTCTGTAAGTCTGTGTGTCCAGATGTCCACTACTCACCTATTTCCCAACTGCCTCATATCACTTCTCAGTGGTGTCAACCTATCTTGAGCCTCCTCTTGCTCGTCAGGTGTCTCCGCCGCTTCCTCCTCTGACGTCACCGCCCATTTACTAATTTTCGGACGTGGAATTCTAGCTGGTATCGGGTCGGGGAGCTGCTTAGCTGGCGGTGGCTCGATCACCACCTCTTTCTTCAGAATCACTTTCGACTTTAACGGCGATTCGGAGGGATCTGGAATTGTGGGCGGAGCTTCGTGGGCGCCCGTGGCGGAGGACACCGCGTTTTTCTTGTCGACTATGTAGTCTAAGTCATCCACGGATCGTTTACGGTCGAAGCGGGCGGATCTGAAAATAATAAAAAAAACTTTGAAAAAAAATTATTGAGGTCGGAATTCTCCAAGAAAGATTTTCATTGTTAAATTTAAATTCTCCGCAAAATTTCCAAAGTTTTGAGCCCCATATTGCCTAGGTTTGGAGCAAATTGAGTTTTGACCTACAGACCGCGACGCAGCCGCGACGCGTCTGAAAATTTTTGACTTAAGAACATCTCTCGCTCATTTTCAAATCAGAAACCGCTAGATAACAAGTTTTCATCAAGTTTTGTCAAGTTTCGGAGTTTGGGTGCGGTGCGGTCGCGTCGCGGTCGGTAGATCAAAACTCAATTTGCTCTAAACCTAGTCGATATGGGGCTCAAAACTTTGGAAATTCTGTGAAAAATTTGAATATCACTATGAATTTCAAATCAGAAATAGCTGGGAGATAATTTCAGATCAAAACTGGAAAAAAATTTATTTAAAAAATTTTTTTTTTGATTTTTAAAAATTTACAAAAACTCACTTTGAAACCGCAGTGCCTCTCTGAAAATTGCTTTTTTGCTCATTTGTGAGCAATTTCTTGACCGCGTTGGCTTTAGCAATCTCAAATTCCCGTTGCTTTTGGTCGTCCTTTGGGTCGATCTGGAAAAATATTGTATTGCTGAAAATTAGGGAACCTTGGGGGAGGGCAGATACAAAAGTTTTAATGGTATACTGTAGAAAAAAACGTGGGCTATAATTTTGTAGTTGACAACTTTTTTGTACGATGTCACCCTGGAGAGATATAACGTGTTTTAGCTAGCTCAGTTTTCAAAGCAAAAGTACCTGAACTTCTAGGTGCTATAACTCATAAGGGAGAGCTTATATCAAAAAATGATCAACTACAAAAATGTAGCGCGTGTTTTGATCTACACGATGCATATAATTTCGAAAATATTCCCTCACCTTAAAACCCGGCGCCTCGTTCTCATCGGCCTCCTCCACTTGCTTATCACAGCTTATGCAAATTTTATCAGAAATCGAGCAGGCGCCCACTCCGACATTCCGTGTGAACACATCCTGTCGTTTCACGCATTCTTGACATTCAGATGACGTGGCTGTCGTCGCAGGTACCGTAACCACCTTCTCCACTTCCTTGATAACTTCCCTTACTTCCGGCTCAAACCCGACCGGACTGCAACCTCGATCTACCGTAACCCGCTCATCTGTCTGCGTCTCTCCATGTGATGATTGCAATGGCTCAACAATGTCTGGCACGGTGCCAACTTCTTTCGTGGAAGTTGGCTCGGTGCCAAGTGCCACGTGGCATTGCTCAAGGGGGTCGGAGCCGACGGATTGGTCGGTGAAGGCGAGCGGGATGGTGGAGGTGGACACGTGGCAGGTTTCTGCAGGTGGTGGGGGGATTCTGAAAGGAATGTGAAATTTGGTTCGAAAATTCTTTAAAAATTTCAAAAACCAGGGAAAAAATGGTTAAAAACGGTTAAAAACCACTTTTTGAAAAAATGCCTCAAATCTCGAAAATGGTCAAAAAATGAGTTTTTGGCTTCAAAAGTACCTTGAAATACCTTAAAACCCCTTTAAAATCACAAGTTTTACCCTAGAAACTGCTAAAACCCGTTTTTAAGCATTTTTGAAAAAAGTGACCCTTATGGCTCAGTGGGATTTTGGAAAACATGTCTCCCGGTGGTGGTACCGGGGTTCGAGTCCGCACTGGGGCAAAACTTTTTTGTTTTTTGTAGAAAGCTAGGAAAATAGATTTCTGACGTTTTATAACCATCCAAATACTTAAAAACAAATTTTGGAAAAAAAATTTTGAACATTTTTGGTCAGAAATTTATTTTTTGGGATTTTGAAGTCCCAATTTATGAAAATAATCATTTAAATCGGTTGCTCAGTCTAATAAAACTATGTAAAAAACATATACCCCACCCGGGGCTCGAACCCTGGTACCCCCATTTGGGGGCCCACCAATCTTCAAAATCCCCACTGCGCCACTCGGACACTTTTTTCAAAAGTGCTCCAAAATTGGTTTTTAGGGTTTTCTAGAGTGAAAATTTGAGTTTTTCATGGTTTTTACGGTATTTTTGAGTGTTTTTAGCTGTTTTTAACACCAAAACCCACTTCTCGACCGCCAAAAACAACTCCTTCCTCAATCCGGCGCACTCTCCGCATGGCTTCGGCGCCGGTAGTGGTCCCGTCGACACAGCTATCGACCGTGTGACCACTGGCTTCTGGATATTGTGGGCGTGGCCATTCACCGGTTCGAAGGCTGAAGTTTTAGGGGGTGGCGGCGGTGAGGTACTAGTCGACTGAGTCCTCGCCAACACTTTTTGACCATTTTGAGTTTGGGCGTACGTGAAATGCGATTCCACGTCGATGGATGGTCCCGCTTGGAGAGTTCTCTGAAACAACAAAAAATCAATCTTAAATAATTCCATTTTCTACAGTATACCCTCTGAACTTTTGGGGATGCTGAGAAGAATCTGACCCTTGAGTGATGCTGATGCTCTTGTTCCGGTGGAAGAGCAAATTCTCGGCCACGTCTTAAACTAGCAAAGTCCCCAGGGCCAGTACTAGCGGGTACATGAGAGTAGTGACGTGGCAGGTCTCCCTGAGACGGTGCCCTTCTGAAAGTCGGTGTAGGCGTCGGCGGTAGATCATCATATCTGGCGAATCTGGGAGTTTGGTAACCGTTTGTGGAGGAATTCTGATGGAGACCCAAGTCGATTGGGGTCCCGACACGACTGTCGGGAAATGGAGACTCGGCGTTTCGAGCTCGGATTTCTGAGACGGTTTTGGCAAGGGCGGTGGAGTAGCCTGGAAATTGGTGAACTTTGAGATCCCGTCACGGTACCCTTTTTTGTCCGACTGGTTCGAAATTTTAGTAAGTCTAGATCTTCATTTTTTAGAAAACTAAAGATCTAATCGTGGTCTGTAACATAACATACTAAAAATTTGGGGTAGTCAGACAACTTCTGACGTCGTCACGCACCTCTAAACTTGACGAATTTCAAAAAATTTCGAAAATTGTATTTGATTTTTTTTCGATTTTAAAGAGATTTTAAGGCTTAACTTTAGAAATGATTGATTCACATCAATTTTTTAGTCCAAAAACCCAATGCAAAAAACAATTACCACACCGCGGGCTCGAACCCTGGTACCCCCACCGGCACACAAAATCCCCACTGCGCCACTCGGACGCTTTTTTCAAAAATTGTCCAAAACTGGTTTTTAGGGTTTTCTAGGGTGAAAATATGAATTTTTCATAGTTTTCATAGTAATTTTGACTGTTTTGACCGTTTTTAACACAAAAAGCTTACCATTGGAATTTCCATTAGGTGCCCCGAATCGAGTCGGGGTATTGCTACGACTACCAGTGAATCCAAGGTTCAAGTTTACCGGTCGAGATATTGGTGACGGTTTGACTGCAAAAAATTAATCGATAATTTTTATAAATTTTTGACCTACCCGGTTCAAAATGCGGCGCCCTTCTCGGTAGCTCTGGTGGGTAGTTCGGTGGTGGTCCGTGAGGGGCGTGGCCTCCACGTCGATAAGTGGTGTAGTCCGAGTTGTAGCCACCTTGTAACCGGTTTCGAATGTCTGACACGGTTTTGGTGGTCTGGAAAAATTTTTTTTTTTTGAAATTTTTTTTTCTAAATTTTTAACCAACCTTCTTAATCTCCTTATGGGGTGCCAGGACATCATCAAAATCACTCATCAAATTTTCCAAAGAATCACTGAAAATACTGTTATCCAGAAGGGGTGACATCAGCTGACGGTCTACTCCATTGCCACGTGGCATCATGTTGGTTGGGGTGCCTGAAAATTGAGAAATCTGGGTTTTGGGTGAAAAATAGTGAAAAATAGTTGAGAAAACTATTAAAAACGCATATTTTTACCCTAGAAACTTCGAAAACCCGTTTTTGAGCATTTTTGGAAAAAGTGGTCAAATGGCTCAGTGGGATTTTGGCGAACATGTCCCCGGGTGGTGGTACCCGGGTTCGAGTCCGCACTGGGGCAAAACTTTTTTTGTTTTTTGTAGAAAGCTAGGAAAATATGTTTCTGACGTCTGATAACCATTCGAATACTTAAAAACAGAACAATTTTTACCAAATTTTTGAAAATTGACTAATTCAAAACTTTTGAGAATCCCGGGCCTAAAACCTGCCGAAAATTTTGAAAAATTACTGATTTTGTAATCTGGAACGGCTCAAAACGGGTTTTCTTAAGTTTTATCTACAAAAATCTCAAAACATCTCAAAAAAAAACAACCAAATATGGTTCATTTGAAGAAAAAAATGCATCAATTTCTAAATAACTCCAAAAAAGAGTCTGTGGACTCAAAAAACACCCTAAGACACTCTAAAAACCCTTAAAAACTACTAATTTCACCCCTGAGATGCCTAAACCCGGTTTTTGAGAGTTTTTGAAAAAATTGGGCGAATGGCTCAGTGGGATTTCGGAGTACATGTCCCCCGGGTGGTGGTACCCGGGTTCGAGTCCGCACTGGGGTAAACCTTTTTGTTTTTGTAGTAAGCTAGGAAAATGGGTTTCTGACGTTTTATGACCATCGAAATGCTTTTAAAAAAGCTAAAATTGAAAAAAAAAAGCTGAAAATTTTTTTGGTCAAAAACTTTTTTTTCATCCCGATTTTGAAACATTGTCACAATCAATGTCAAGCTTTTTTTGCATTTTTTTGTCATTTCAAACTCAAATAAGCTTCTCACCTTGTCTCGATACGAAACCATTGCTCACATTCTGTGCGAACGAGACGAATCCCAAATCGATATGATACCCATACGGACAACAGTCGCATTTCGCTTTATTCTGATTCTGATCATGCTCCCCACCGGATGACGTGTTTGGTGACGTCATCGAATTCGGGGAAACTTCTGAAGACACTCCTGACGACGTCGTCGAGTTATTGTTCCCATTTCGTTTGATTATTGTGGCGGATGTGCTGGCGGAGGAGGCCGACGACATGGCTCCGCCGAAATCACGCATTTGGTTCTGGAAATTGGTTGATTGGATAAGGAAAATAGTTTTTGCGGAAGAAAAATGATACGGAAAAATTCAACAAAAAAATTGAGTAAAAACCGTCTAAAATTCATCAATAAGGAAGACACATGGGAGACTGGAGGAATGTAAACCTGACCAACTTTAAGGTTCCGTAACGGTACACAATTCTGTCCCACTAACTTAAATTTTTGGTATGTTATAGCCCAAGTCTAGATCTCCATTTTTGTGGTTGACCACTTTTTTGTACGGGTGGTCCCTAGAGAGTTATAGTCATTTGAAGGTTGGCAGTCCGTTTACCTGAAGGGAGGGAGGTATGCCTACTTCGACATGTCATAACTTTCTAGGGACCGCCCGTACAGAAAAGTTGTCAACTAAGAAAGTGTAGAGCTAGGTTTGATCTACATAACCAACACAACTTTTTTTTAAATGGATAACAGGGAACCTCGTGGGAAAGGTCAATTTTCCCTTAAAATTTAAAAAATTAAATTTTTCGTCAAACCAATTCTTTGGAAAAATAAAAGTATAAGGAAGAGGGAAAAGGCGGAAAAAGAGGTTTTTGTAGTTCAAGAATGTTTTCGATTTGAAAATTGAAAAAAACTGACAAAAAAATGAAGGAAATCTCAAAGTTTCAACCACAAAAAATTTCGAAAAAATAATCGGATATATTTTTTTGAATTGCCTAAATTTTTTCAAAATGCCCTAAAAGTGGTAGAGGTTTTTTACTGAAAATAGTCGGATTTTGACGTTTTCCAATGATAGAAACCCGAAAACATGGTAATAAATTTTCTCAGGTTTTTAAAAAAAATTGAAAAATTGAAAAAAATTCAATTTTTTAAAGGTACACAGCCCGGAACACCCTGCGAGTCTCAAATTCATGAAATGTCTCATACAAAAACAGATTCCTATAAAAAAGAGGAGGGAGACGTTGTAAAAGCATCATTCTATACCCCCTCCCAAAATGAAATCATCTTGTCACAATTCAACTTGATTGATAGAAGGCGCGGCGCCAAAAAAAGTGAAGAAATTTAGAGAAAAAGACGGAAAAAAGGGGAGAAGAAGACGACGCAAAAATTATATATGGAGAGGAGTGAAGGACACCCATGAGGGGGTATAAGTTTCCGACTGTGATGATAAAAGGGTGTGGTCTCCACTTCCCCTTCTGTATGCAAAAATTTAGATAAAGATTAAGATGGATATGTAGATATATGCGTGTTTTGGGTGGTAGGAGGTGTGGCTATATGAATTTGAGGGAAAATTTTGTTTGGAAAAGTTAAAACACACAAAAAATTGATTAAAAAATGATTAAAAGCGGTTAAAAACTACTTTTTAAAAAAATTGAGTCAAATTTTCAAAGGATATCAAACATGAGTTTTTGACCTCAAAAACCTCTCAAAATACCTCAAAAACCCTTAAAAACCCCAATTTTTCCTCTAGGAACTGCTAAAACCCGCTTTTGCGCATTTTTGAAAAAAGTGACCCTCATGGCTCAGTGGGATTTCGGAGTACATGTCCCCCGGGTGGTGGTACCCGGGTTCGAGTCCGCACTGGGGCAACACTTTTTTGTTTTTTGTAGTAAGCTAGGGAAATAGGTTGCAGATGTTTTTCAACCATCCAAATACTTGAAACGACAAATTGGGAGAAAAATTGAAATTATTTTTGGTCAGCATTTTTGTAAACTAGGTTTCCAGACCCAGAAATACCCTAAAACAGCTGAAAACGCTGAAAAACACTTTTGATAGCCTTGAAACCCGCGAAAATCTAGTTTTCCCGCATTTTTGGAAAAAGTGACCCAGATGGCGCAGTGGGATTTTGGAGAACATGTCTCCCGGGGTGGAGGTACCCGGGTTCGAGTCCGCACTGGGGTAAAACTTTTTTGTTTTTTGTGGAAAGCTAGGAAAGTGGGTTTTTAATAATTTTAGTGGTCCTTAAATTCTCAAAACTCAACGTTTTTTCAACAAAAATGTCCAAAAGAATTTATAAAAATTTTGCAGAAGGGAGAAGGGAACACGAACCCCGAAATGTTGTTATCTCGCGGTGATCGATAATATAATTGATTTGATATCTTCTCTTTTATTATTGGGTCATTAAATGGACGGGACGGTTGGCGGCGAATAAGGGATAGCGGGGGGAGGAGGAGACCGGAAATAGCGAAAACACAATGATTTTTTTGTATCTAGGTAGGTACAAAGTGTAAAGTGCGCTCTATTGCTAAATTTTAGAAATTTTAAGTTTTAGGGACTAAGGGGTTAGGGATAACAAGACTTTGAAAAAAAATTTCTATAGATTATCAATGGAGCGCACTTGCTCTCACTGAGCCTGAGAACAATACAAAATGTGTATTGAAGGGGGCAAAGGAGAAGCTAAAACAAATAAAAATAGGTCAGAATCATATGTACAGATAGTGGGGGAAAACGGTGAAACGGTTTGTGACGGAAGGGAAAATGTGCATAATGACGAGGAAAGATAAACAAATCAATACATAAATCAGGGAAGGGAGTGGTGATAACTTCGGGGGCCTCGGAATCGGTTTTAATCTCAAAATTCAGAAAAATAAGTGGTATCAATAGAAAGCTAAGGTTATGAGGATTTCGAATATGTTTTGAAATTTTTGAAATTTTTGAAATTTAGGGGAGATATGGGTCCTGTAAGTTTGTGTTTTATGCTCCCAGGAGAAAACCAACGCCCCATTTCAACGCGTTCTAACTCGCCGCCTTTTTAACCTACATAAAATCTGATTTTAGATTCAGAATCCTTGAAATTTCAGCTATCCAGGTGTGTACGAATAGTTATATGAAAATAAAGTTTACCTAGGTGTAAACGCGCTCAAACGAAATCCATGGGAAGAGGAGAGAGACGCAGAGGAAAAAAGGGGGTTAGAGAGTTCCAGGGGGTACATTTTGGAGTAAATATGAGCAAAAAGGAGTTTTCTGACATATGGAGTTTCAGAAATTACAGTAAATTTCAGATTTTTTGTTTTTTTTTTCGAAATCCAAAAAATTTGGAAACAATTTATTTTTTTCGAAATTTTTTTTTTGGCAAAGTAGAAGTAAATATAAGGAATATTGATTAAAACTAGATAATTTTAGATTGAAAAAAAGCTTTTGGGCTTGAAAACTATTTAAAAACCAACAAAAATCCTCAAAAATCGGTTTTGACAAAAAATTCAGTTTTTCAATTTTAAGGGAAATTCTAACAACTTTGAGCCTTTGTCTCGAGGTTCTCTGTTAAGCAATTAAAAAAAAAAAATTATGTTCGTTATGTAGATCAAACCTAGTTCTACATTTTTGTAATTGACTACTTTTTTGTACGGGCGGTCCCTAGAGAGATATGACGTATCGAAAAATGACATTAGGTAAACGGGGCTGCCTACCTATTCCACTTGGAATGACTATATCTCCCTAGGGACCGCCCGTACAAAAAGTGGTCAACTACAAAAATGGAGATCTAGGTTTGATCTACACAACCAATATTACATTCTAAAAGTTTGGGCTGTCAGAGCCTCAAGACGGAGGCTCAAAGTCACTGAATTTTCACAAAAAAATAAAAAATGGTTTTTTTTCGTTTTTCAAATGACTATATCTCCCTAGGGACCGCCCGTAGAAAAAAGTGGTCAACTACAAAAATGAAGATCTAGATTTGATCTACACAAAAAACTAAAATTGGAAAAAATTGGACAATTTTTGGAAGTGTGACGGGATCTCAAAGTTCATCAAGGTTTTCAGCTTACATCTGTCAGGGCACTAGGGAATACCCCAGAATGAATTTGAAAAACATTCCAAACCCATTGTGATGTTGATTTCTTCCTTTCCGAAACCGTTCCTCTCTCTTTTCCATTTCTTCCTCCGTGCAGGAAATGCAAATAGGATTATCACAAGCAAAAAAAGTGGACAGTGACGAGAGAGTACGTAGGAATAAGAGAGCGCAGACACATCGTTTTGATGATTTGCACAATTTCGGTGCTCTTTTGTGATTGGAATTCGAGAAAAATAGACCAAAAACAGGAAATTCAAGATGAGGGAGGAGGCGGAGTCAAAAAAACATGATAATCTGAAAATTGAACCCACCTAAAAACACTAAAAACCTTCCCTCAGAAAAATTTCATCATGATTTCCAAATTCCTTACAAAATTCCCAAAGTTTTGAGCCCCATATCGACTAGGTTTGGACCAAATTGATATGGAACTCTCCCGACCACTCCCGACCGCGACGCGACCGCAACGCGTCGCAAAAAATACAATTTTCCAGAAGTGTGGTTCAATTGTTTAACTCGAATGCTTCAAATTGTGAAAGGCTAAAGTTTTTAAATCAAAAAATCTGAAAAACGGAAAATGTGTTAAGCGCGCTGCGGCTGCGTCGCGGTCTGGGTAGGTCAAAATTCGAATAACTCCAAACCTAGTCAATATGGGGCTCAAAACTTTGGAAATTTTGTGGAGAACTCGAAAATTGTGATGAAAATTTACTCGGTTCTCAAATTCCCGGGGTGCACCAAAAATTTCACAATTTTTTTTTTCGAAATTCAACTATTTTCAACAGAAACTAGTGATAAATCACTCCCATTGGACAAATCGAAAACGGAAATGAAGACAGATGTTCTCTTCGAAACTGCACATGTTCGAAGTGGGCGGAGCCTAGCTAGGGCTATGCCAGGCGGGGTCATTTGACAGGTGTTGGGTTGAGTTTTTTTGTTGAAACATTTGGAAATGGAAAAAAGAAAAAAATGTACTATGGACAATAAAAGTGAACATAAAATTAGAAAGTGCAAGTTGGGAGCATAGAGAACAAAAGAACAACTTCCCCAGTGCATAAAGTGTCTGGCGCGCCTGCGGCGCGTTATTGTTATGATCATTGAGGTGACATTATCTGGCGCGCCTTTCGCGCGAAACGAAAGTTTTTTTAGTGTATCTTATGTAAAATTTTACGCTCTCCAACTTTGCAGTTGACAAATTTTTGATAACTCCTCTAGATTTTGAGATAAACCGTCTAGAAGTCGAGCGACAGGAGCTTTTCCCCCAAGCTGAGGTAGACCTCTTTGAAACGGCTATAACTCACTAGGGACCGCCCGTACAAAAAAGTGGTCAACTACAAAAATGGAGACCAAGGTTTGGTTCATAAGATACGAAAAGTTGGGAAAGGTGGAATAATTTTTGGAGCCGGGACACCTGCTCAAAACCAAAGAAAATTCTGAAAATCGTATATTGACCAAAAATGGTGCATTGGCCCCATTTAGTACCAAAAAAGTAACTTTTTTTGAAATTTCAAGTTGTAACATGTAAAATTCAATGTTTAACATTTTTTTCTGTTAATATCTCGAGATTCTAGAAAATTCTGAAAAAGCCAAAACATGGTGCATCGACCCTTTAAAGCACTGAAAACCCGTTATCTTCTCAAAATGTTCACGTCAACTAGGTAAAAAATTGTTCTTAAAGTTAAAAACTTCAAAAAATCTCAAAATTTGAACAAAATTTTTATACAGTCAAAAAACCTAAAAAATTGAAATATGGTGCATCGATCATATTTTTTTACTGAAAAATCAAAAAATCAAAACTTTTTTTTGAAATTTTTTGATGAAACAAGCGAAAATAGGGTTGTAAATGTTAAAAGTTACAATGAAAGCATAAAAATACAAAAAAAAATTGAAAAGTCCCTTGTATATGGTGCATCGGTCTCATTTAGCGCTATTAACTCAAAAAAATTTTTTTTTGATCTACACTTTATTCTTGACACACATATACAACCTAAACCTAATAAAAAATTTAAAAAAAAAAGATCGAAAAATCTCAAATTTTCGACGAATTTCAGACAAAAAACCACAAAAATTAATATATATGGTGCATCGACCCTATTTGACATTGGAAAATCAACATTTTTTGGAATTTTTTGATGGAATAAGCAAAAATAGGGTTGTAAATGTTAAAAGTTACAATAACAGCATAAAAATACAAAAAAAAAACCAAAAAATTTGAAAAGTCCCTTGTATATGGTGCATCGGTCTCATTTAGCACTGAAAACTCAAAAAACTTTTTTTTGATCTACGCTTTATTCTTGACACACATATACAACCTAGTCTCCTAAAACCTAATAAATCGGGGAGAAAACATAAAATGCTTCATCCAACCTACAACTACGTTCAAATGACTGCGACTAACTAATAAACGGCCATCAAAATGAGGTCCCATAAAGAAAAGACGAGAGAGTAGAGAGAAGAGAGAGACGCAGAGAAAGAGAGAAACAAAAAACATATGCGATACTCTCTAGATACCCCCTTAGAAACACTCTTAGACAGATTTGTGACAAAATGTGAAAAATGGGAATGTAGACACATCTGGACATACTTTACTCGGGGGACCAATTTAAAACAAAAAGAAAAAAATTGGTTGGGGCGCCTTGGGCGCGCCCGGAAATCCCAAAAAGTCCAAAAAAAACTTTTTTTCTCCACTTGAGAGCGCTCTCTAAGGGTACAACTTCCCCAATGCATGAAATGTCTGGCGCGCCTTCGGCGCGTTATCGTTATGATGTTAGCTGGCGCGCCTTTGCCGCGAAACTTGGAAACTTATATATCACCGGAAAGCTCTGATTATGAGAATTTCGAATATGTTGTTAGATTTTGATTCAGTTTTATAACAAAACGAGATATGGGGAGTTTTCATTATTTTGCCTTCTAGATTTTTCCAGAGTCTCAAGTTGAAACCGCTGTATCTCGATGAGTTTTGAAGCTAGCAGAAATTTGAGGACAGATTTGAAATCCGCGGGATTTCAGCATTCTGGTGATATACAAAGTTTCAAGAAAATTTGAACTTTAGGGGAAGAAAATTGGGTTTTAACAAAAAAGTTCGAAAAAAATATTGAAAAAAAATTTCGATCAATTTTTTTGTTGCCAAAATTTATTTTAAAAATTCGGAAAATTGTATCAAAATTAGTCTAAAAACTGCGAAATTTGCATTTGAGAGGGTACAACTTCTCAACGATTAAAAAGACTGGCGCGTCGTCGGCGCGTTTTCAGAGAGTTGGCTTGTACCGGGAAAATTATACTCTAAATCGACCGAGAAACATGACAGATTTTTGAAAAACACAATTTTAGGTTTCAGAATTGAGTTTTTGAAAAAATTTCAGAAAAAAATTTTGCCAATTTTTTCAGATTAGATTTTTTTGACCGTTTTTTGTCAAAAAAACTGAAATTTCAACTTTTCACCTCCAAAACTCTCACAAAGGCGGCAAAAAAGCTTAACCTTTTTGTTAAAACATACACAAAAAAGTACAAATATAGAAAAAAGAGTGAGAAATAGAGAAAAAAAGAGAGAAATGGCAACACACCATACGGAGTATTGTGTTATCAGGAGATTATTGTTATCAGCCCAAGTTGATCGGCGAGGAAAAAAACTAGTGGTAACGGGAAAGGGAATTATTTTATGTATACGTATGTATGTATAAGGAAAGGAGGCAGGTGATGGATGGGTTGGTTGGGAAGAGACGAGAAAATATTGATTAAAGTTGTATCAAGGTATATCATAATGTTTTTATATTGCACAGTGTTATAGAGAATGAAACATCTGCGCTTTAGTAAAATCAACTCGAAATTTAAAAAAAAAATAGCGAGAAAAATGGAAAAGAAGTGAGCTTCATTCGAAAAATTGAATTCCCTATTGTTCTTCCACATTACAAACTCGCTTCACTAGATTTCCGGTTCCGAGGGAAAATAATTTCATCTCGTATGAACTAATTATGACTCTGTGATATGGTAATGTGTGCGTTCCCGTGAGTTTATTTCCAAATAGAAAGAATGTTTAATTCGGTCTAAAACCATCCGAGATCGAGCAATGATACGGTCTGGTCAGAGAGAAAATTATAGAAATTTCACTTCGGAAATGTGGGTTTGTTCAGTTTGCTTTGATTTGCGTCGTTTTTTGACTGTTCCTATTAGTTTTTGTAGTTTTCTATTGTAAAATCAACACGACCGAAGTTGAATTTCTAGACCACCGTGCAAATTCTCTCAGTCATTTCCCTGACCAAACACGCGTTCCTAACAAGTTTCGAATCAAATTCACGGATCACAGAAATACATACTTTACAAAATGAAAACATCAGAACAGACCTTACTACACAGCTTTACTGTACGATTGGTCACGTAAAAATGCCCCTCAATTTAGGTGAGCACGATGTCTATCAACTTCACTTTCAAAACTCAAATCGCACTAGGGACCGCAAAAAAGACTGAAGTAATATATTGCAAAACGGAGAAAACGCTGATTCCAAATATATATTCAGTTACCACCTGTGACACGCTGCCGATATTTTTAAGACGTCGGTAAAGTAATGGCTTGTTAGGGGTCCAAACTTTGACCCGTTTTTTCTTGAATACCAGACCTCGAGGCCAAAAACTGAATATATATTTGGAATCAGCGTTTTCTCAGCTTTCCAACGATATAGGTCACGTCTCATAACTCCACACTGACTCGGTGACCTTTCCTAGTGGAAACAACGAAAAAATCCACGGGTTTTTAAAAAACAAAAAGTTCCAGAGTACAAGAGAGGAGAAGACTCACTCAGGGTGTTCTCGTCTTTGTGAATCATGGAAAAATGCACAGAAATCATTGGAATAAAGTCAAGAACTCTGATACGCACACTAAAATCATAGACACTTTTTTGTTCGCAAAGTCCGAAACTTTTGGTAAAAATCCAAAAAAAACCATGGGGTTAAAAATAGGATAGGGACCACCACCTGACTAGTACGTCTACTGGTACTCTCCTACTAACACAATAAGCCATCCCTCTCCTGACAGGCGTGTGTAAAAACAAAAAGGTGATACCAAGAGGAGAGAAAGGTTGTATTGGTCAACAAGTTGCATCCTGGTGAGCACATAGGTATAGCTAACGGGTCCCCTTCTCTTTCTCTCTTTCTTTTTGTGATTAGAAAAAGTGTAATGTTTGACCCCTCCTCTCTCGGGAGGACTAACCTGTGGTCAGAAAGAAAAGGGATAGGGGGAGAGCGGAAGGTGCAAAGTGATTGATGGTTGCAATTCATATTTTTTCCAAAAAAAAAAGAAAAAACTCGAAAAATCAGAGGAGAGAGGTTCATGATACTGTCTGGCGCGCCATTGGCGCGAATATCTAGCTGTACCACAGGAAAATTTCAAAATTTTTGAACAAGTTTTGACGGTACTTAGCCCCCCCCCCCACAAGTTTTGACGGTACTTAGCCAGATTCAAAAAATGTAAAAGATCCTGAATTTTTTATAAAAAATGAGAAAAAACTGATTTTTTTTTGGTCGATGCACCATGTTTTTGGGACCGATGCACCATTTTGGGGACTTTTTTGAAATGTTGCGAGATTTGACTAAAAATGATCAGAATTTGACAAACTTCAATATTAAAACCCTTTTAAAGTTTTTTTTCAGAAAAAAAATGAAAAAGTTGGACACTTTTGGACAGATTAAAAATTTCAGCTCATTTACAGAACAACTAACTTTGAGAGCCCATCATGACTTCCCTAATTACCACAATTATTCCTAATTAATATGAATTATGTAGATCAAATCCAGATCTCCATTTTTGTAGTTGACAACTTTTTTGTACGGGCGGTCCCTAGAGAGTTATGGACCGGAGAACATTAACTACATGGAACACAAGTGGTGTCACAGCGAGGAACCATAACTCCCCAGGGACCGCCCGTACAAAAAAGTGGTCAACTGCAAAAATGGAGATCTGGACTTGATCTACAAAATCAATATAAAATTCTACAAATTTGGGGTACCAGGGACTCTAAGACGGAAGCTCAAAATCAAACAATTTTCACTAAAAATGCAAAAATTGAAAATTTTCAGTTTTTCAAATGACTATAACTCCCTAGAGACCGCCCGTACCAAAAAGTTGTCAACTACAAAAATGGAGATTTAGGTTTGGTCTACACAACAAATATGAATTCAAGCTAATTGGTCAATTAAGAAAAGTTGAAAAACGGCTTCAAATGTCCATCTTAAAATAAAACTTTCTTCAAAAGCAACATTTCTAAAACTATACGAAATTATGATCTACACATACAATTCCGTCTCGTCGTCCACCTTCTTCTCCCCCGTTCAAATCGTACATTTCTTCTAAATGAATAAATGAAAGAGAAGAGAGAGAGAGAGAGAGTACACGAAAACGAGAGACGCAGAGAAAGAGATAGAGATCTGTCTAATTATTATCTTCTCCATAAGAAAAGAAGAAGAAGACGAATGGAACGGAAAGAAAAGAGAAGGTGTTTCACGCAATTAAGGACAAGAGGAAATGGAAAATTGAGTCGCTACGCAGTGAATTTACCGTTGTGCAATGATACGGACTTAAAGATGACTCCTTAAAAAGGAATGTGAGTCGCTACGCAGCCAGTTTAGTGTGTGATACGGAGCTTACTACACAAAAATGCCCTACGTCTGGAAAGATGAAGACATGAGGATTCTGAATCCGTTTTCAAATTTTGTCAGCCTTCACAATGAACCGAGATACATTACTTTTAGTAAGGAGATATATGCTCCTGGCTAAAAGCCTATGTATCTCGGCTCATTTTGAAGCAAACTCGAATTTTTATACAGATTCAAAAAGCTCATAACGTCAGTTTTTTAAATATTTAAAATTTGCAACAAAATTCTGTACTGAAAAGCAAAGAAATTAATGAGAAATTTCATTAATTTCGTTACTTGTCACCTTCAACTTAAATTTACTCCACTTTTAAATTGCGTCATGTTGTTTCAATTATCTCCAATTAACATTAATTTTGTAGATCAAACCTAAATCTCCATTTTTGTAGTTGACGACTTTTTTGTGCGGGTGGTCCCTGGGGAGACACGGTGGGTTGAAGTTGCTAACCTTTAGAGGCGGCTGAGAGAGGTACCGAACTTCAAAGCGATGTAACTCCCTAGGAACCGCTTGTACAGAAAAGTTATCAACTACAAAAATAGAGATCTAGATTTGTTCTACACAATAAATGCAAATTTGAAATGATTGGAGCAATTTGGAAATTGTGACGGGCTCTCAAAACTGGCCAAAAGTCGAAAAGTAAAAAATTGTGTTCTTCTTCAAAAACGTGCTTGAAACCAATAAGTAACGCATCCCCGTTAACATGAAACCCCAATTAACTTTGAAAACCCTTCTTTTCCCCTAAAAACGTCAAAATAACAGTTGTTTCCCATCAAAAAACTGTTGGAAACTATCTAAATCCACCAAAAACCATATGCCACGTGTCAACTGGAACTATGAAACAAAAAGTGATAGGAAATGCGTGTACACAACAAGTAACAAGTAGAGGTACAGAGATAAAAAGCCAAAAAAAGGAGAAAAAGAGAAATCGTACATACATAAAATGGAAAGTCAAAAAGGAGAGAGAGAGAGGAATGGTTCCTGTCAAACAAGAAAAGAAAAGAAGACGTCTCCCGAAATGACAAAAAAAGGAAAAGGGAGATGATAATGGCGCCGACGCCGCCATTCTGTATTCATTGATGGCGGGGAAGGGCAGAAGACATTCTTCTAGGGGGGTTAAATGGGGAACATTGATGGGGGATGGCATCAGGGAAGGGGGTTAAAGGTTAACGGACCTCTACTCTGGGACAACTTTTTGGTTTTTCGAACTAAATTCTAGTAACCGTCACGTGGTATGGTTTTTGGGGGGTTTTTGGCAGTCTTTAGCAGTTTTCAAGCAGATTTTTGGAGAGAAGTAGGTCTTCATTTTTGTAGTTGACCACTTTTTTGTACAGACCGTCCATCAGGCCATTAGGCGCCAAAATAGGGATCATTGAACCTCAAAAATGAAAAAATGAAACGGGTTTTTGACCGATGCACCATGTTTTTGGAGCCGATGCACCGTTTTGCGGATTAAAAAAAAATTGCGGGTTCCGGCTAAAAATGATTAAAATTTGACAAATTCACAACCGTTTACAATATCAAGGTCCATCAAAAGTATTTTTTTGAAAACAATAAAAAAGTTGGACACTTGCGGACTGATATATAGAAACAACTTCAACTGAAACAGCTATCTTTGAGAGTTTGTCACTCTTTCCCTAATTACAGCAATTATCTTCAAGATATCATAAAGAATGCGACACTTGCAGTTTTCAGTTGAAAATGGTCAACTTTGAGAGTGTGACTCGGGCTCCCTAACACTCTCACAGTATTGATTGTATATGGACTATACAGATCACAAATAGAGCTTCTTTTTTGTAGTTGACAACTTTTTTGTACGAGCACATTCTGAGAAGTTACTAATCGTCAAAGAAATTTCTCGCAATTCTGGCTCTTTTTCAGTGCTAAAAAGAGAATTTTTTGAGGTGTTTACATTGACTGCTTGTATCTTCTTAGGATGTGCCCGTACAAAAAAGTTGTCAACTACAAAATTAAAGCTCTTTTCGTGATCTATCCACTCCATAAACAATAAATATTGTGAGACTATCAGGGAGGCCGTGCCACACTCACAAAGTTGACCATTCTCAACTAAAAACTGCAAAAGTCGCATTCTTTATGGCCACTGTAGATCAAATCTAGGTCTTCATTTTTGTAGTTGACCACTTTTTCATACAAACCGTCCATTAGGTCATTAGGCGCCAAAATAGGGATCAATGAACTTTGAAAATGAAAAAAAAACGGACTTTTTGGTCGATGCACCATGTTTTTGGAGCCGATGCACCGTTTTGCGGACTTTTTTTGAAAATTTGAGGGTTTTGGCTAGAAATGATCAAAATTCGACAAATTTTTGTATTTCTAACCGTTTTGGTTGATATTTAGGATCACTCTTTAAACTTTTTTCAAAAAAATGAAAAAGTTGGATAAATTTTGAAGAATCTAACTTTGAGAGCCCGTCACTCTTTCCCTGATTACCACAATTATCCTCAATCAATATTCATTTTGTAGATCAAACCTAGATGTTCATTTTTGTAGTTGACCACTTTTTTGTACGGGCGATCCCTGGGGAGTTACAGCTCTTTAAAGTTGCTAACCCGAGAATGTACCGCTGCAGGAGGCTTTGGAGGTTAGCTAGTTTGGAGTGCTATATCTCCCCAGGGACCGCCCGTACCAAAAAGTGGTCAACTACAAAAATGAAGATGTTAGCTTGTTCTATAACATACTAAAAATTTGGGTGTCTGGTATAAAATCCCAAGCCGTGACGGGATCTCAAAGTTGATAATGTTCAAAACAAAAAATTTTGAGAATTTTTTTTACTGAAGTTAAGCTAATACCCGATAACAAATATACCAATTCTGAAACGTCCCAGTTTCAAAACGTCTCTGCAATAGACCTCCGACCTCTCTCCCTCTAAACCCCCGCGTGCTGACCACTCTTCCGAAACCGTAAAAACCGTCATAAAATGCGTTTTTTCTCCTCTTTTTTTGACTATACCTGAGGAGGGGGGACACCAATATGTTATAAAATCAGACGACAAACATTACTCACTTTTTGGGGACAATAGGAAAGAGAGGGATGACACAGACTAGGCTGAATAGAGTAAAATTTTGGGTGTGGTGACAAGCTGATGACGTGAGGATTCTGAACGCAGAAAAATAGAAAAATGGAGTCGCTACGCAGCCAATTGATACGGAGCCTGCTCAACTAGGAAAGTTGTGCACCTCAAAACTCTTGAGTCGCTACGCAGCCAGTTTAGTGTGTGATACGGAGCTTACTACCCTTAAAATGTTATATGACTAGAAAGCTGATAACGTGAGGATTCTGAATCCGTTTTCAAATTTTGAAAAATGTCGAAATGGGCGGAGTTATAGGAAGTTAACTGTACTATCAACTATGACAGATGTTCTGTGTTCAGTTTTTCTAAGCCACGCCCCCTTTTTTGGCGCTTTTTTGAAGTGGGCGCAGCTGGGGTGGCACCACTGGCAGGTGGTGACCCGTCGGGACAACTTTTTTGGGTTGGTTGGAGTATGTATACACAATATGGAGTGGGGGATATGAGTCATGGGATGTGAGGGGATGTGAGGGATTGAGAAATATGTAGCTCATAACTTTCTAGGGACCGCCCGCACAGAAAAATGGTCAACTTCAAAAATGGAGATCTAGATTTGATCTACACAACCAATATGAAATTTCAGAAATTTGGACTACCAGGAACTCTAAGACGGGATCTCAAAAACAATAAATTTCCACTAAAATTGCAATGAAACGTTTTTCAAACGACCATAACTCTCTAGGGACCGCCCGTACAAAAAAGTGATCAACTACAAAAATGGAGATCTAGATTTGATCTACACAATGAATACAATTTTTAAAAGTTTCAGAATGTCTAGGACCCCAAGACGGAATCTCAAAGTAAACCAATTTTCACAAAAATTTCAAAAAATGAAAATTCTCTGTTTTTCAAATGACCATAACTCCTTAAGGACCGCCCGTAGAAAAAAGTGGTCAACTACAAAAATGGAGACCAAGATTTGATCTACACAACCAATACAATTAAAAAAAATTTCAAACTGTCTAGGACCCCAAGACGGGGGCTCAAAGTAAGCCAATTTTCACAAAAATTGCAAAAATCGGAATTTTATTTTCAAATAGCTGTAACTCCTTAGGGACCGCCCGTACAAGAAAATTGTCAACTACAAAAATGGAAATCTTGGTTTGATCTACACAATAAATATAAATTCTCTCTGGAATTCTCTGAAAGAATGCTACTATGGAAAGCATAGTAATCAAATCACTTATCACACCAACTAAGCATAGTTTACACTCCTCAAAAAGTGAAGAGATGAAACCTGTTTGTATGCCAAAAAGATACAGATAACTGTCCCCTCCATCAATCTCATTATCATATGAAAAAGAGAAAGAAAACGGGCGGTTTCTTTTCTTTCCGATATCGACACAAGCCTTGTGTATTAGTTCCGCCCGTTTCACGCCTTAAGGGGAGAGGAAGTGATGTGGAACTTATTCAGATCATTCTTAGGGGGGAGGGATTACCAAGGCCACGCCCACTTTTCACAAAAGTTACAAAGTTTTAATTCAAAAAAGTGGATTAGTAGAGCCTTAGAGACCGATTTTGAGAAGTTGGGTTGCTACGCAGCCAATTCAACATAACAACTTGATACGGAGCTGGTCACGTCCACTTTAGATCCAATTTAGAGAAGAAATTTGACGTAAAAGGCAATTTTAAGAGTTTGAGTCGCTACGCACCCAATTCAGCATAATAAATTGATACGGAGTGGATATGGAAAAACGCATAGAGTCGCTACGCAGCCAATAGAACACGCCAGGCGAAATTTAACAAAAATGTGATAAATAAAGCGTGTTTGCACTTAAATCAACGGAAACTACGATTTTTGAGAATATGAGTCGCTACGTAGCCAATTTGAGAATGGAGAATGATACGGAGTTGAAAGGAGGAAATTTCAGTTATTCTAGAGCCTTTACAACTGAAACCCGAGAGTTTGAGAAGTTGAGTCGCTACGCAGCAAAATCAGCACAAAAATTGATACGGAATGATCAAAAATGCGCATTTGCACCTTAAAGTCGTTAGATCCTGCAAACATCTCAAAATTATACCACTTTGACCTAGCTCCAAGAGTTGAGTCGCTACGCAGTCAATGCAACACATCCTGTGGATACGGAGTCAATGAGAAAGATCTCATCTTCTAGTCACTTGCGCAAAAATTTGATGAAAAACAAGTTTGGTAGAGCCTTTTGGTCAAAAATGAGTCGCTACGCAGCCAATTCAGCACAAAAATTGATACACAATCGGTTAACAAAACGTGGAACTAGCCGTTAATAAATCAATAATCAATGATATTTTGACATTTTCTCGCGGGTCTGAAAAGCAGGTAGATCAAAACTTTTTTGTGTAGATCAAAATAATTTTTTTAAATTGCGGTAATGTTCTAATAACAAGACAGTTAAAAACACGTAAAAAGTGATTTGAGTCGCTACGCAGTCAATTCGGCACAGATATGGTGCATCGACTCAGAAAAATCTAAAAATTTCGGCTATTTTTTCGGTTTTTCACATCATTTTTTGGTTTTTTTGGGGTGAAAATAAGTTCGAAACACTTTTTTGAAGATGAATCATTGTGAAAATCAAATAAAAAACCCAAAATATCAAAAAATTCGATTTTTGCTCACTTTTTTTGTTTCGCATTAGTCTACACATTCGTCTCCAACTATACATACAAAATGTAATAGCTCCTCATAAAGCATGTTTTTAGGCTTAAAAACCCATTTTTCTGACAAAAAACACACTTAAACCCCTTCTAAATACCCAAAATATCCATTATTCATAAAAACAAAAAACCAAAAAGAGAATGGGCCGAACCGGGGATTGAACCCGGGACCTCTCGCACCCAAAGCGAGAATCATACCACTAGACCATTCGGCCGCAACAAAGAGAGAGGCGGAGGGCGTATAAGAATGCGCGTCTCCCCCACCGCCGGCGGCGAGGGGGGAGGCGGATTTTCATTTTCTTAAAAGTTATTTTTCTTCCAAATGTTCCGTTTTTTCTGAACAAAAACCCATTCAATCATTCATTCTTCTTCTAAAACAACCAAATAATTAAAACAAGTAAGATATTAAAGAAAACCCTAAAAAAGTGAATAAGAGTGGGCGGAGCCTAGAGAGGGGAAAGATCGAGAAATTGGCGAGAAAAATGAAAAATATGGTGACGATAATAGTGGATATTTATAATATTAACAGAGAAAAATGTTTAATTTTAAGTCATTTGATAAAGAAAAGAAAGAGAACAAATGTGGAGGGACCGTAATAATTAATGGAAGTCGAAAGTGGGCGGAGCCAGGCGAAGGGGGCGTGGCCAATCAGATGAACAGCTTGGCGAGGTCCCGGGTGTGATTGAAGACAGCGTGTCGTTCTTTTCTGGAAAAACTGATGGATTTTAGGAGGGGAAAGTAAGTGCGCTCCACTGGAAAATTTCTCTTTTTTTTGTTAATATTCGTTAATTTTCAGATTTTTTACTAAAATTTTTGCAGGGTAAATGGATTTTTGATCGTAAATTCCCTATTTTGAGCAAAAATGCGAAAACAACTCAAAAACCAATAGAAACCAGCTGAAAACTAAAATCACTCCTTCGAAAATCGACTAAAAACTGCAAAAAATCGAAAAAACCAATTGGACGTCGTGTACTCCTCGTGGACAAGTCTAACCAAATTTTTTGAACTTTCGAGTTTTTTCAGAATTTTCTAACAAAAAAATCACCTGGCGTGCCATTAACGCTGTTTAAAGTATATAAAAACACAAAAATTCTATCTGGCGCGCCTTCGTCGCGTTTTTTCGAAGTTTACGAATTCGCTAAGACTACTGTAAATGAAATGTTATTTTTGGTCTGGCGCGCCTTTGGGAGCGTTTTGAGCTAAGGATTTTAGAAAATTTCATCCTTCCCAGATTTTCTCAATTTCTGAGAGCCAAAATTTTCAGCTGAATCTGGCGTGCCTTTGGCGCTTTCAAATTCGTAAAAAATTATCAAAACTGCGATGTTTTAAGCGTGAATTCATAATTTTCAAAGATAATTCTTAGAAAAATGACCAAAAACAGCGACAAAATTCAATTCTTTGCAAAAATTCACAATATTTCTCGTCAAAAAAACTTACTCCCTCGCCACATTGTTCACAAAATCCGTCAGTTGCTGGGCGGTCGCCTTCATCGGATCGTTGGGAAGCGAGTGGACAGCCACCGCGATTCTCTCCTTGAATTTCTGGAAAAGATATCGAGGATACTTATAAAGAGATCTGAAATATGAAAGTACCTCCTGATCGTGTTTCCCAATTTGAAGGATCACATCGGCCATATCCCTTCGAATTTGTCCAGAATGACTGAAGAGAGCCATCCAAAGAGCAGTCGCCGTGATGTGTTGAGCCTGATTGTCGACGATCAGTTGGGCTCTCGTCACACCGTCGTCCGAGTAGTTCGTCTGCAAATTATCACATTCATTAGGAATTCTGGGTCACAAATGACGAAATTTTGACCCCGCCCCAGTTTTTTTCATAAAGTTTGGGCTTTAAAACAAAATTTTCGATAAAAAAATGTCTAAAACGGATCAAGACGGTTCATTTTCCTTCAGAAAAGCGCTACAGGCACGCCAGACTCATCGGAGGGAAGACCGGCCAAAACTACGTCGAACTACAGTACTTTTGAGCAATTTTACACTAATTTGAAACACGCCAAAGGCGCGCCAGATGATCAATCTTTTTGTTGAATACTAACATCATTATTAAATGCGTCAAAGGCGCGCCAGCCACAGCAGGAAAAATTGGGCTCTTACAATCCGAGAAAGCCTACAAGAATCACGTGTGACTACTGTAGTTTCCAGCAATTTTCTAAAATCCTAAACTCAAAACGCTCCAAAGGCGCGCCAGTGAATCCGAAAACTCAGAAAAACGCTCCCAAGGCGCGCCAGATCGACTTTTTCTTTGAATTTGACGGTTTTAGACCAATTTGTCGTCTCAGAAAGCGTCAAAGGCACGCCAGACGTTTTGATGGTCACAAAAATGACATGTTTCACTTAAAAATGGAAAATTTTGGATTATTTCAGACTGAAAATTGGCAATTTTAAATAAAAATCCGATGAAAAGTGTCTAAAAATGACATTTTCAGAAAAAAAAAAAGGGAAATTTTCCATGCAAAACGGCTCAAAAAAGCAAATTTTGAAAAGCGCCATAGGCGCGCCAGATCAACTTTATTGAGTTTTTGCGTTTTCAAAGCGTCAAAGGTGCACCAGCGCTTTCAAAAATGTCTCAAAAAGAACGTTTTCAACTCAGAAAAAGCTCAAAAAAGCCAATTTTCCATCAAAAATCGTGATTTTTTCCCAATTTTCCACTCGAATTCTCACCTTTTTAGCGGCAGCCAACTGTGCCAATATCTCCAAAATGAATTTGGTGATACTCTTACTGGCATCCGGATGATCCAGCCGAAGATTCGAGATGGCGTGAATGAAGAGCATCTGGGAGATTGTGTGAGTGAAGAATATCGTCGTCGCACGCATCGTGAATCGCTGCGCCAAACGGAACAAATCGTCGACGGTGTCCGGATTGTTGACGGCTCCACCGTTTTCGAGCAGTGGGAATGTGTGACGGGAGAGCGTCTGGAAATAGAGTTTCAGACGGGGGAACACTCGTTTTCAAAACTCGTTTTTAAGACAACTTTCAGCATGTTAAAGGAGAACTGAATTCACATTTGTAGACCTCGACTCGGTTTGGAGTTCTGGGACGTGACCTATATCATTGGAAAGCTGAAATCATGCTGATTCCAAATATATATCGCATTTTTGAACTCGAGTCCTGGTACTCGAGAACAACAAGGTCAGAGTTAGAAAAAAAGACCTTGTTTTTCTCGAATACCAGACATCGAGGGCGAACACTGAGTATATATTTGGAATCAGCGTTTTCTCAGCTCTCCAATGGTATAGGTCACGTCCCATAACTCCAGACCGAGTCGAGGACCTTCCCAAGTCAGACACTTTAATTATTGACCCATAATCTGAAAATCGCTCTAAACCATAGTTGTCAAGGCCCGGCCCGAAGGCCCGGGCAAATTGGCGCGAAAGTCAAAAATTCAAATTTTTTGAAATTTTTTGAATTTTTTCGCGAAAAGTCAAATTTTCGAGTATCGTTCAGAATTAGAAGAAATTCAGAAAAATAGTCTAAAATTGACCCATTTTCGATGAAAAATTGAAAAAATTTCGGAAAAAAATGTGAAAAAAAGGGTCATTTTGTGAAGCCGGGCCTTCGGGCCTTGCCGGGCCTTGACAACTATGCTCTAAACGCTACGATTCCCGTTCTCCTGACTCAAAATGAACCTAGATGGAAGCAGACTTGTCACGGGCCGGGCCGGGCCGGGCCTAAATCAGGAAAAAATCTCGGCCCGGCCCTTAGCCCGGCCCGGCCCGCTCGGCCCGGTTTGAAACATTTTTTGAAAAAATATTGAATTTTTGAATTTTTTTGGAATTTTTTTGAAATTTTTCGAAAAAAGTATAGCTTTCGAATAAAAATTCAAAATTGAATAAAAATGTGAATTTGTACAATAATTTAAGCATTTTTACTCTATTTTTTCGAAAAATTTCAAAAAAATCGGTAAAAAATGGGTACCCATTTTTTAATCCGAGCCGACGGGCCGGGCCGGGCCGAGCAAAATTACGGCCCGGCCCGGCCCGGCCCGGGATTTGACAAGTCTGGATGGAAGAATTTTCCCGAACAGCCGTGTAGTCCTCTCGGACAAGTGTTTTTCTCAATTCCTCGTTAATCCGCTTTTTCGAATATCGAAAAAATAGAAAAACTAGGGAACTTTAAACAAAAATCTTGTCCGAGAGGACTACACGACCGCGTGGAAAAGCTCTTCCACCAAAGCTCTTTTTGAGTGAGGAGAACAGGAATTGTGGCGTTTAGAGCGATTTTAAGGAATATGCGTCAATTTTTCGTGTCTTAAAAAAAAGTGTCTTAAAATTGTGAGAAGAAACCGAATCCGGAATGTCAAAATTTGACTTCAGTCCTTCTTTAAAAGTACTAAAACCATTCAGACTGAAAAATTAGGAATTTCTCAAACTTACATCAAGCATATGAAGGAGACCTGGTCTCATCTCATCCAATTGTCCGTACTCATCGACTATCACTGATGCCATATAGAGATACGACGAGTGACGGTGTTTCGGGTACGTTTCGATCATCTGGAAAGAGGAAAAATTTGAGTCTGGCGTGCCTTTGGCGCTTTTCAATTTAGAGGGATAATTGCTTAAAATCACCGTAGTTAGATCTATTTTTATCGAGTTTTCTCGTTTTTTTTTTCAGCCAAATCTCTCCGTCACAGCTGTCGTGCCTTCAGCGCTTTGCAACTTACAAAAAGTAGTTGAATTGAGGTTTTTAGATGGAAAATACGTGTTTTCGAACAGTTTCTGATTGGCTTTTTTGAGCATGGAAAATATAGAAACAGTCGTTTTCGGCTTTTCTCTTTTATAAAATAACATTTTCAGACATTTTCCATCGTAATTTTTATAAAAAATTGCCAATTTTCCGTCTGAAATTATCCAAAAAAGGTCATTTTTAAGTGAAAATTGTCAATTTTGTAACATAAATGACGTCTGGCGTGTCTTTGACGCTTTTTAAGTAAAATAAAAACACGAAAATTGGTCTAAAACCGTTAATTTCACCGAAAAAGTCTATCTGGCGCGCCTTGGGAGCGTTTTTCTGAGTTTTCGGATGTGTTAACACTACTATAAATGAAATTCGCATTTTTCGCAATAAATAAGTGATAAAACTGGTCTGGCGTGCCTTTGGGAGCGTTTTGAGTTTGGGATTTCAGAAAACTGCTCAAAACTACCGTAGTCAGATCTGATTTTCGCGGATTTTCTCAAATTTTGAGAGCCTAATTTTTCGAGCTGAATCTGGCGTGCCTTTGGCGCTTTTGAAAAGCGTCAAAGGCACGCCAGACTTCATGATTGGCACAATTCTCACGTTTTTCTATCAAAAATAGTCATTTTTGGCTAATTTCAGCTGAAAATTGTCAATTTCTCGCGTTTTTTTCCCAGATTTTTCGATAAAAAACCGTCTCAAAATCTATTTTTACCATTTCCACAACTGGCCCAACCAACGGACGACTCTGTGGTCCGAGAGCTCTGAAAATGAGTCGACACGATCGTATCGAATGTTCAATGACACGTGGAGTGCCTTCGAATTTTCGACACGATTTGAGGAGTGCTCCGATGAGTTGCTCGGCGACTGGAAGCAGTGGAGACGGTTGTTGTGGAGACGATGATGATTGACCATTTGGGGACCATATGTCTGCAAAATTTCACTTTAAAAACGAAAAAAATTGCATTTTGAGCTGTAAATCCGTCAAAAATAACGATTTTTAGCACGAAAATCACATTTTCAAGCTGAAATTACGTCCAAAATGTCGATTTTCAGCCGAAAATTGTATTTAATGCTGAAACTTAGTCTAAAATTCTAATTTTAGCCCGAAAATCTTATTTTTGAGCTGAAATTTCTTGTCGATAGAAAATGGCGACTTTTAGCCCGAATATTGCACCTTTATATTGGAATTCCGTCTAAAAAATGGGATTTTCAATTAGAAAATCGCATTTTTAAGCTGAAATGTCATCTAAAATTAAGATGTTTAGCTCAAAAATAATCACATTATTAAGCTGAAATTTAGTCTAAAATGAGGATTTTTATCCTAATCTGAAATTCATTATAAAATGTCGATTTTCAGCCCGAAAATCTCATTTTAAGCTGAAATTCAGTCCAAAATGACGATAGCTGAAATTCCTGATAAAATGTCCAATTTCAGCCGAAAAATCGCATTTTCAAGATGAAATTCAGTCCGAAATGATGATTTTTGCACGAAATTGGATTTTTCGCTTGAAACTTAGTCTAAAATTCTAATTTCAGCCTGAAAATCGGATTTTCAAGTAGAAATTACGTCCAAAATTTCAATTTCTAGCCAAAAATCTCATTTTTAAGCTGAAATACCTTATAAAAATAGAATTTTAGCCCGAAAATCGTATTTTTATGCTGAAAATCCGTCAAAAATAACGATTCGTAGCCTGAAAACCTTATTTTTGAGCTGAAATACCTAATAAAATGTCAAATTTTTGCCAAAAAACC
The DNA here is from genome assembly GCA_002259235.3 of Caenorhabditis latens. NCBI lineage: Eukaryota > Metazoa > Nematoda > Chromadorea > Rhabditida > Rhabditidae > Caenorhabditis > Caenorhabditis latens. Next base: position 2,443,709 of record CM056093.1, read on the forward strand.
CATTTTTAAGCGGATTTTTGATTAATAAATGCACTTTTTCTGCATTTTTTTCACTTAAAATTCCATTTCCTCACCTTTGAACACAAAAGCGCATCGATCAATCCAGAGAATGGGTCGAGTGGCGAGTGACGCCCACGATTCATACGATTTTCCCTTGAATAGTCCTCCCTCATTCTCTTTGTTGGCTCCACTTGAAGCGGACGAGTTGTTATTGTTGGAAGAGGACGGCGGATGGGTGGCTTCTGTGGCGTCCGTTGACTGAAACTTTGTGACGAATGGGTATACGGTATTGTTGGGTACTGTAGAAGAGAGATGTGGCTATCAGAGTTGTCCGCAGACTTGTCACGGGCCGGGCCGGGCCGGGCCGGGCCAAAATCAGGAAAAATCCCGGCCCGGCCCGGCCCGGCCCGTAGCCCGGCCCGGCCCGCTCGGCCCGGTTTGAAACATTTTTTGAAAAAATTTTGAATTTTTTTTGGAATTTTTTTGAAATTTTTCGAAAAAAGTATAGCTTTCGAATAAAAATTCAAAATTGAATAAAAATGTGATTTTGTACAATAATTTAAGCATTTTTACTCTATTTTTCGAAAAATTCCAAAAAAAATCGGTAAAAATAGGTACCCATTTTTGAATCCGGGCCGACGGGCCGGGCCGGGCCGAGCAAAATTACGGCCCGGCCCGGCCCGGGTTTTGACAAGTCTGGTTGTCCGGAATCCGGATTCCGAAATTCCGGGTTTTTTCGTCATTCCGGTTCCGGATTCCGGATTGCGAAAATTTGATTCAAATTCCGGAATCCGTATTCCGGAAATCGAAAAATGTCATTCTGTACAACTCTCGTGGCTATCATATTACAGCCAGATTTTAGCTTAAAAAAGAGGTTTTCAGCCAATTTCAGCCATTTTCAGAGAAAAATCGCCAATTTTCAGCAATCCGTTGACTGAAACTTTGCGGTAGAGATGATTTAAGATGGGAGAAGGGTTACTGTAACCCTGTCAAGTCGGGCGGGGCACGTATAACTAGTCAGAGGGGTATACGGTATTGGGGTACTGTAGCGAGGTTCTGGCTATCATATTACAGCCAGATATTGGCTTGTTGAAAAATGAGTCTTTCTGATAGAAATTGCAGCTCAAAATGCTGTTTTCAGACGACAAAAACCACCAAAATACGGCAAAACACCGACGACCATATAAATCGTGGGCGGAGCCTAAAATTACAGGATTTTTACGTAAAAACTGATTTTTTTGACGTTTTTAACATTGCAATCCGCTCAAAATTATGTTTTCGGATGCAACTTCGCTGGCGTGCCTTTGGCGCATTTCCAATGTTAAATTCGAGGAAACTGACGTGTGTTTGGCGCTTCTGTGGCGTCCGTTGACTGAAACTTTGCGACGAATGGGTATACGGTATTAGGGTACTGTAGTTATACGATCTTGGGGTACTGTAGGCATACGGTATGTGACAAGGGGTATACGGTAGAGAGGAGAAGAAAAATTGACTATTTTCAAAAAAAACGCGCAAAATGTTACCTTGAAAACGCTAATTTTCGACTAAAAATTTGAATTTTTCGGTGAAATTTGGCGCGTCTTTGCCGTTTTCTGGCTAAAAAATGACAGAAAAAGTAGAATCTGGGGCACCTTTAGCGCGTTTCAAATCAGAGAGCACTCAAAATTCACTTGTTTCTCTAAAGTTTTACTATAAAAACGGTAATTTTTGACATAAAATTTGAATTTTATATAATTTTTCGATGAAATTCGAGTGTCTGGCGCGACTTGGCCGCTTTCGTGGGACAAAAGAACATCTCAAAACCTTGAAATAGCGTTTTTTGGTTCCAGAAAAAAAGAGCGACTAAGGCGCGCCAGATAGACCAATTTTTCGTGTTTTTTCACTTAAAGAGCGTCAAAGGCGCGCCAGCCTTTACGATTCTCACCATACTGACATTTTTCGCTTAAAAATCGTCATTTTTGGATGATTTCAGATCGAAATCATCTGAAAATCAACATTTTTTCGTGAAAATCTGGCCTTTAAAATGAAATGTTCCTATAAAAACCGGTAAAAACAGTCTAAATCCATAATTCCAGACAACCTACCCGATTCAAATTCCTAATAATTGGTTCACAGAGTTGTTGCATTGCGACGACGGCCTCCTCTGCCGGCAGTTTGGATATAATCGTTGAGACGGCTCTCGTCAGTGAGCATATCGCCTCTTCCACTTTGATTCCATTCGTCGTCGTCTGTTCGAGTACGGAAATGAGTGAGAATAACTGGGGAAGCAGTTGCATCATTGGTCCCGCGCATTTCGCTGTGATCTGGAAATTGAATTTTTTTAAAAATGCCTGAAAATGGAGGCTTTTGGAGCTCTAAAAAAATCTCGAAAACGAAACTTTCAGGATTAGGAGATGGTGAAAATGGAGGAATTTGAACATTTTCAAAATATGGAAAAAAATGGCTGAAAACACAATTTCGATCTGAAAAATGTCATTTCGATGAAATCTGGAAATAAGAAATGGCTGAAAATGGCGGGTTTTGGAGCTGAAAATCGGTGAAAATCTCGAAAAACCGGTTTTCAGGATCCGGAAATGATGAAAACCTAGAAAATCGACTGAATTTTTTTTAAAAAATGGCTAAAAACTGAAGAATTTTGAGTCTTTGGATCCAAAACCTGTAAAAAATCGGCAAGAAAAACTGAAAAAATCAGAGATTTCGTGAATTTCAGTATTTCTTCCAGGTTTTCAGGCCTCAAATCTCATTGTCTAGTCAAAAATTCACGCTTTCAAGCCAAAAATCTGCTTAGCAAAACAGCATGAAATTCTGAAATTTCGCCAGATTTATCCGATTCTTACCCGATCGAAGCACACGGCGACATGATAAGCGAAGCGAGGATCTGTGGCGAATTGTAGAATCCATGGAACTACGGGTCCTGAAATTTAGCGTTGTTGTGGTCGCAAAACTGTTCCGTGCAGGAATGAGCGTAAGAGTTGGCGGATGGAATCCTTGAATTGGCGGAATAGCTTTTCTTTACTAGGGAAGGCCTCCAGGTGACCGTGGAGTTATGGGACGTGACTTATATCATTGTGAAGCTGAGGAAACGCTGATTCTAAATATATATTCAGTTTGTGTCCTCAAGGCCTGGTATTCGAGAAAAGCGAGGTCGAAGCTTTGAAAAATGTCAATTTTTTGTTGTTTTCGCGTGTTAAAAAGACAATAATTTGACATTTTTCAAAGGTTTGACCTTATTTTTCTCGAATACCACACTTCGAAGGCAACAACTGAATATATATTTAGAATCAGCGTTTTCTCAGCTTTCCGATGATATAGGTCACGTCCCATAACTCCACACTGACTCGGAATTTGTCTATCGATTAGAAAAAACAAGATTCGAAAATATTAATCATTAAAATATTTACAGCCACTTAAGCTTTATTTCCCGCATTTCGCCCCGCCAAATGGGCTCCGGGACGTTTCGCCACCAATTTTCGGGAAATTTCCAAAGCTGTATGGGGGAAAAAACACATCACCTTGACTAGCATAATCAAGGCGTACCAGTGATATGTTTTTTCCCCATACAGCTTTGGAAATTTCACGAAAATTGGTGGCGAAACGTCCCGGAGCCCATTTGGCGGGGCGAAATGCGGGGAATAAAGCTTAAGTGGCTGTAAATATTTTAATGATTAATATTTTCGAATCTTGTTTTTTTCTAATCGATAGACAAATTTGTACCCCAACTTTCGTGGTTCTTGCGAAAACCATTCCGCCATTTTGAGGATTACTTCCGCCAACTCTTCCGCTCGCTATTCCTTACCCAATAGATTCATGTGCAACTCGAACCAATCATTCAAATCGGATATCAAATTGAGTGACGTGGCGATGAGAGCAGGCGGGGAGACGGGTGAAAGTGAGCAAATCAGTTGGAGCACTTCTGGCATATTCGACTCCGATTCACTGCAAAACATTATGAATCAGTTTATGATTATATTCCTTATCCTTATTTTGTAGAAATTCTTTCGATTAACACATTAAAAACGCGTCAAAAGCGCGCCAGACTCCACTTTTTTGAAGTGAAATTAACGACTTTAGACCTATTTTTCGTTCCTTTTGTTTTACTTAAATAGCGTCAAAGACACGCCAGACGTCATGATTATCACAAAACTGGCATTTTTCACTCAAAAATGATCGTTTTTGGATAATTCCAGACTGAAAATTGGCCAATTTTTATCGAAAAATTGAACTTTTTTCTTGGATTTTTCACGATTTTTGCAGTTTTTCATTCAAAAATGATCATTTTCTAGATTTTAATACGATTTCAGCTGATTTTCACTCAAACTTTTCAGCAATTTTTGATGTTTTTACTCAGATTTTCAGCCATTTCCAGCCAATTTTTCACTGTAAGTCGATCTTTGAAACTCACGGCAAGAGATTCTGCACGACAGCGGCCATGACAAACAGTGCGGATTCCGATTCCTCCCACGATTTTTAAGTTTTTGCGTTTTAAACGCGTCAAAGGTGCGCCAGCGACCATTTAAATGAACGTTTTTAGCTCAAAAAATACTCACAAAAGCCAATTTTCCGAAAAATTGAGTTTTTTCTTGAATTTTTCACGATTTTTGCAATTTTTAGATCAAAAATGACCGTTTTTCTAGATTTTGAGATGATTTCAGGGCCAATTTTCCACTAAAAACCGTATTTCCAAACTCACGGCAACAAATTCTGCACGACAGCGGCCATGACAAACAGTGCGGATTCCGATTCCTCCCACGATGCGTTCTCCCGATGACAACACTCGATTAACTTCTGATGCATCATCTGAATACATTTATCCGAGTTGACAATGAACACGACATCTCTGAGTGCTTCAACAGCTTTCGCTCGAAACTCTCCGAATTCTGAAGACTCATCTAGAATATCGTCGACGTCATCTGAATCCATTTTACAGTGTTCGTAGAGGCATTGAATGAATTTCTCGGCGTACGGACGGAATTTCCCAATGTATTGATCGTCGTCGTACTTGAATAACTCCTCGGTGATACGGTACCATACGTTGAATGTCATTTCGATGAGAGACCAATCGTGATGTCCGGCGACAAGCAGGAGGAGATCAAAACAGGCGAGAGAGCCGACCGAATGGGGATCCGGATGGGCTTCGTTGACGATTTGGACGTAGAATGATTCGACCGTCTCGACGAATATACGGGCAATGTTCTGCAAAAATTGGAGTAAAATTCTGGAAATTGTGAGCTAAAAATCGGGTTTTCAGCAGTTTCTGAAGTGAAAATCTCTTTTTAGCGTCAGAAATCAATAAATTTCGAGCTAAAAATCGAAATTTAGCCCTCAAAAATGTAAAATTAACAGAAAATTGACGAATTTAGCGTCAAAAACTGAGAAATGTAGAGTTTTGGGAGTGAAAATATAACTTTTTATCGTCAAAATCCATAAATTTCAAGCTAAAAATCGCGATTTCAGCAGGTTTTGGAGGGAAAATGTCTATTTTTTCGTCAAAAACCCAAACATTTTGAGCTACAAATCGTAATTTTCCTCTCAAAAATATGAAAATTGACTAGAAATAGGCAGTTTCAGCGACAAAATTAGTGAATTTCGAGCTGAAAACTGCATTTTATTTGAGTTTTGAACTGAAAATCAGTAAATTTTAAGCTGAAAATCGCAATTACAGTAGCTTTTGGAGTAAAAATATCACTTTTAGCGTCAGAAATCAATAAATTTCGAGCTAAAAATCGAAATTTAGCCCTCAAAAATGTAAAATTAACGGAAAATTGACAAATTTAGCGTCAAAAACTGAGAAATGTAGAGTTTTGGGAGTGAAAATATCACTTTTTATCGTCAAAATCCATAAATTTCAAGCTAAAAATCGCGATTTCAGCAGGTTTTGGAGGGAAAATGTCTATTTTTTCGTCAAAAACCCAAACATTTTGAGCTAAAAATCGCAATTTACCTCTAAAAAATATGAAATTTGACTAGAAATAGGCAGTTTCAGCGACAAAATTAGTGAATTTCGAGCTGAAAACTGCATTTTATTTGAGTTTTGAACTGAAAATCAGTAAATTTTAAGCTGAAAATCGCAATTACAGTAGCTTTTGGAGTAAAAATATCACTTTTAGCGACAAAATCTATAAATTTCGAGCTGAAAATCGAAATTTAGCCCTCAAAAATGTAAAATTAACGGAAAATTGACAAATTTAGCGTCAAAAACTGAGAAATGTAGAGTTTGGGGAGTGAAAATATCACTTTTTATCGTCAAAATCTATAAATTTCAAGCTAAAAATCGCGATTTTAGCAGTTTTTGGAGTGAAAATGTCTATTTTAGCGTCAAAAACCCAAACATTTTGAGCTAAAAATCGCAATTTACCTCTAAAAAATATGAAATTTGACAAAAAATTGGCTGTTTTAGCGTCAAAATCAGTGAATTTGGAGCTAAAAGTCGCAATTTCAGCAGTTTTTGGAGTGAAAATCACTTTTTTTAGAGTGAAAATTAGGAAATTTTGAGCTAAAAATCGCAATTTAGCTCTAGAAAATGGTAAAAATTGACTGGAAATAGGCAGTTTTAGCTTTAAACTCCATAAATTTCAAGCTAAAAATCGGGTTTTCAGCAGTTCAGTCCTCAAAATTCGTATAAACTGACAGTAAATAGACGGTTTCAGTCTCCGAATCCATACATTTTAAGCTGAAAGTTGCAATTTCAGAAGTTTAATTTTCAAAAATACAAAATTTAAAAGAAAAACCCCGAAAATTGACCACGAAAGTCACATTTTTCTAGTGGAAATTGAAATTTTAAGCCAAAAAATGAAATATGGCCTAAAATTTCTGATTTCCACTGGTAAAATGGGGATTTTGTGATCACTTATCGATGTTTTCGTTCGAAATTTTGTACTTTTGAAGGCTAAACTGCTGAAATTCCTATTTTCTGATCAAAATTTATGGATTTTGACGCTGAAACCGTCTATTTACTGTCAGTTTATACAAATTTTGAGGACTGAACTGCTGAAATTGCGATTTTCAGCTCGAAATTTATGGAATTTGCCGCTAAATCCACCAATTTTCGGTCAATTTTCATATTTTTGAGAGCTGATTTCCGATTTTCAGCTTAAAATTTCCAGATTTTGACGCTAAAAAGTGACATTTTTACTCAAAAACCTGCTGAAATCGCGATTTTCAGCTTGAAATTTATCGATTTTGACGCTAAGAAATGATATTTTTACTCCAAAAGCTACTGTAATTGCGATTTTCAGCTTAAAATTTACTGATTTTCAGTCCAAAAACTGCTGAAATTGCTTTTTTCAGCTTAAAATTTATGGATTTTAACGCTAAAACCGGTCATTTTCACCATTTTTTCACCATTTCTCCTTTACCTGCAACCGATCCAAATCCTCAACCTGCTGCGCTTGTTGGAATGGTCCAATCAACGAGATGACTCCTCTGTGTATAATTTCAGCCAGCTTCCCATGCGAATCGATATCTTCTACTCGGTAGAGAGCAGCGACGATACAATTCGTCGCCGTCTCGTGGAGACTCGACGGAATCGCCGGATCGATTGTGGCGATGACGTGGAATATCGATGAGATGAGGGGAGACGTGGCGAAGTGATCGGTACGCATTTGATGGTTTTGTAGGTTCGATTCCAGACATTTGAACACCTGGAAATGGAGATTTCAGAGAAGAAAAACTCTTTTGGAGTATTTGGAGAGTTCCGTACAGCAGTGCACCCCCTAAAATTTGTCGTTCCTTAAAATCCTGAATAGTTATCAAAAATCGGTGAGTGCAGTTCGATTCAGCGAAAACCCCTATGAGACGACTGATTGTTTAGACTGAGCAACATTGATCAGCTCTTTGCTCTAAAGTCACTTTTGAGGCCGCGTCATAAAGATAGGACATCCCCAAAAAAACAGTAATTATCACCTCGTAAACGAAAAAAACGTGGAACTGTTCGAATACAAATACGATCTGGAGTTAGTAATTAGTCATTTTCCCGACTATTTAGTGATTTCTCACTTTTTGAGTTTCATCCTAAACTTATCTGAAAATACCAATGTATTTCCAGTATATATGTATCCAGAACAACGAATTGCATCTTGAAATCTAACATGTTTAGTTTCGAGATGTCTACAAAAAGTAATTGAGAGATTGGTAAATCGCATTTCTTCCGAGTTTTTTCAAAAAACTTTTTTTCTAATAATTTTTGCGAAAACATTCGAAAATGACTAACTACTTGACAAACTCCAGATCGTATTTGTATTTGAACAATTCCACGTTTTCTGTGTTTATGAGGTGATAATTACTGCATTTTGGGGATGTCCTATCTTTATGACGCGGCCTCAAATGTTTTAGAGCAAAGAGCTGATCAAAGTTGTTCAGTCTAAACAATCAGTCGTCTCATAGGGGTTTTCGCTGAATCGAACTGCACTCACCGATTTTTGATAACTATTCAGGACTTTTCAGAATGGCAAATTTTAGGTGGTACCCTATGATAGGGTCCTATCTTTATAAATTTCAGTCTAAAACTCTTGAATTTTCCACCGGAAAATACAGTTTTATAGCCTAATCCCTCACCCTCTTCAACATATCCGCATTCGCATGGAATTTCTCGAGAACGTGCGATAAGAAAGTGATCATCGGCTGCTCGCATCCAGCCAGTTCCTCTCGTATCGCAATTCGTCGATTCTCTCCGATTCCTCGAATATTTTCAACTTCTTCAGGGAATACTTGAAGGAGGGTCAGTGTCATGATTGTACGGTCTCCCTCGAGGGTTTGGCATCTGGAAAATAGTAATTACAGATAATTAACTAGGTAATTAACTCACTGATTGAGCAATTCGAAGATCCAATTCGTCCACGTCGGCACTTGAATATATAAATCAGCAATTGCGAGACATAATTGAGTGGCCGTCGCTTCTGATTGACTGTCGTGCGCTGACGCTCCGTGGCGGCTGGAAAAATTCAAAAATTAGAGTTAAACAAGGGTCTCAGGGCTAAAAATCCCACTCCAAATGTTGCAACAACGACTGTCGTAGTGCTTCGTATTGATCTGGTGGCAGTTGTGAGAACTTCTTGAGAATCTTCGTCCGAAGTGTCTGCGAAGCGAAGTAACACGCCAGAGAGTTCGAGTGTAAACGGATGATTTGGTCACAGATTGTCCATGATTCTGTCTGGAAATTGTAATTATGCGGCATTATTGCTGAAAGTGGGCGGAGCCTAATCTCAAAAATATCCAAAAATTCGAGAAAACTGATACAAGAATGCATCAATTTCTTTAGCCGTTTTGAGATAAGCTCAGCCCACTTTTGCATTTTTGCCGCACGGTCTTTATTTCACGCGATTTCAGCCAAATCGGTATAGACTCCGCCCACTTTTCGCAATAACGCCGCACAGTTTTGCTCTGGACGTTTCTAGTTGGTTTTCGAACTCTTCCTGATTCAGGCTCCGCCCACTTTTGCGAAACTGCCGCACGGACACATTTTTGACAGTTTTAAATCACTTTTTGAGTCATTTTTTCCAATTTTTTCAGTTTCTAGCAGGCCCCGCCCACTTTTTCCTCAAATTTCTCTCAAAAGTGTCAAAAAGGGAGAGCTAGGCTCCGCCCCTTTTTCTCTTCGCTTACCGACTCCTGAAATTGTTGTAGAAACTGTTGAGCGGGTTGAACGTCGGGCCCACCGTTATAAAACGCGTCAATGGCGCGACAGACAGTGTCCATCGAATCCATTTCTCTGTGTGTGTATGTGTGGGCTCTGAAATTTTGGGTTTTCGGGTGATTTCGGGCTGAAAAACCTAAAAATCGCTGAAAATATATGAAATACGGGTTAAAAACCACAAAAATTAATGAAAAAACGTGGAAATTTCGAGTGAAAATAGAAGAGAAACCGAAAAACCGTACATTTGACACAGTTTCAGACAATTCTAGATGGATTATGATGGAAAAAAACACAAAAAACGAGGAAAAACGGCTGAAAAACGATGAAAACCGATGATTTAAGGGGGGAAACTATACAAAAATGACCAAAAATGATGGGAAAACAGGGAAAAAATCAATAATTTAAAAGGCGAACAGGTCGATACGAGCCTCGAAGAGTGCACGGGAACAACCGAGTGCAGATGTGTAACCACCGGCGATCAGATCCTGGAATGGGACGGTTTTAGATGGAAAATGGGGGTTTTGGAGAGGGAAAGTGGGATTTTTAGCGAAAAATGAGCGTTTTTTTCGCTGAAAACGCCAATTTCCAGCAAACTTACCGGAGTGGCATTGCGAATATGAGCGAGATAACCCATCGATTCGATTTGAGATGCATTCGGCATTGGTGGTCCGTTGATGACGAGTTCCAGGGGCTGAAATGGAAGGGAAATATGCAAGTTTTTTTTGAACTTACTAGGGAAAGCAAAGTCAGTGTGGAGATATGGATCGTGACCTATATCATTGTAAAGCTAAGAAAACGCTGATTCCAAATTTATACTCAGTTTTCGCCCTCGATGTCTGGTATTCGAGAAAAACAAGGTCAAATCATACTTGTCAAGACCCGCCGGGCCTTGTCAACGAAATCAGGGCCCGGCCCGGCGAATTGGCGCAAAAATCAAAATTTCAAATTTCTTGAATTTTTTCGCGAAAAACTCAAATTGTCGACTATTATTCAGAATTAGAAGAAATTTTGAAAAATAGTCGAAAGTGGTCCCATTTTCGATGGAAAATTGGAAAAAAAATCGGAAAAAAACGTCATTTTTTGAAGCCGGGCATTGACGCCTTGTTCTCAGCTTTCCAATAATACAGGTCATGAACCATGACTCCACGGTCACCTGGAGACATTCCCTAGTAAGGTGATTACTTTTTTTTGTTTTACATGAGATTTTAGCTCAAAATGTCTGAAAATGCTCACTTCCAGACACTGTAGGTCTCCGTTTTGTACGAACATTTTGGTAAAGTGACGACTATGTGGGAATTCTGACATTTTTAGCGGAATTTCACGTTGAAATTCAATTTTTGATAGATTTTTCAGAAAATTATGCTCGGAAATCATAACAATTTTCAGCTGAAAATGATGAAAAATTTGTAGATTTTCAGCTGAAAATAATGAAAAATTGCAGATTTCCAGCCGAAAATGATGAAAAATTGCAGATTTTCAGCTGAAAATAATGAAAAATTGCAGATTTTCAGCTGAAAAAACACGGATTTTCAGCTGAAAATAATGAAAAATTGCAGATTTTCAGCCAGAAACGATGAAAAATTATTCATTTTTCCTCTAGATTAACGATTTTTGAGTGAAAAACACATTTTTCCTTCTGAAAATTGCGTCTTCAAAGTACAAACCTGATGCAAATAAGCCCTTCCAGCGATACGAATGACCGTATTGAATGACATATTCTCGGCGGCCCGTTTCCTCGTCTGCAACATCTCCTTATTCCGTCTCTTTCTCTTCTCTTGCTCTTCTTTCTCTTCCAACTCCTTCTCAATCTGTTTCTTCCTTTCTCTATCCAGAATCACCTCAGCCGCCACATTCGAATCACGCAATTCGTCCATTATCTTTCGGGTGTCCGTCACGGCAGTGGCACTCTCCTTGTCGCGCTGAAAATGGGACATTTTGAGAAGTTTCGGTGCATCTGGGGTGTCTTTGACGCGTTTTAAAGCCAAAAAATAGAAGATTTCAATTGAAATTCGGAATCTGGGGTGTCTTCGGCGCGTTTTCAAGCCAGAAAATTATGGAAATGCTAAATTTTTGAACCGAAAATATGGAGTTTCAGACAAATTTCAAAACTGGCGCGTCTCCGGCGCGTTTGTTGGTGAGGTTTTGGTGAATCTGGCGTATCTGGCGTGTCTTCGGCGCGTTTCTATATCGAAAATTTTAAAAAATACCTCAATAATTCAGCCGAAAACACAGATCTTCTACTGAAATTTCAAGGCTGGGGTGTCTTTTGCGCGTTTTTAAGTCAGAATAAGATCGAAATTCATAATTTTTGAACCGAATAGTTTCAGCAGAAGATTGAAGGCGTCTGGGGTACCTTCAGCGCGTTTTTAAGCGAAAAATGATGGAAATTCTCAAACTGGGGTGTCTTTGGCGCGCTTTAAACACCAAAAATGATAGGAAAGCAAAGATTTAAGTTCGAAAATTGGAGTTTCCAGTCGGAATTCGGAATCAGAATCAGGGGCGCCGTCGGCGCGTTTCTAGATCGAAAATGATGAAAAATCTCGATATTTCAGCAGAAAACACGGACTGAAATTTCAAGTCTGGGGTGTCTTCGGCGCGTTTAGTTCCAAAACCACATTTGAGTGATTGGTGAGTTTTTAGTGAATCTGGCGTGTCTTTTGCGCGTTTTTAAGTCAGAATAAGATCGAAATTCATAATTTTCGAACCGAATAGTTTCAGCAGAAGATTGAAGGCGTCTGGGGTACCTTCAGCGCGTTTTTAAGCGAATAATGATGGAAATTCTCAAACTGGGGTGTCTTTGGCGCGCTTTAAACACCAAAAATGATAGGAAAGCAAAGATTTAAGTTCGAAAATTGGAGTTTCCAGTCGGAATTCGGAATCAGAATCAGGGGCGCCGTCGGCGCGTTTCTAGATCGAAAATGATGAAAAATCTCGATATTTCGGCCGAAAACACGGACTGAAATTTCAAGTCTGGGGTGTCTTCGGCGCGTTTTCAAGCCAGAAATGATGAAAATTCCTGATTTTTGAACTAAAAACATGGAGCTTCTGCTAAAATTTCAAGACTGGGGTGCCTTAGTCGCGTTTTAGAAACAAAAAAGTGATAGCAACGCAAAGATTTCCCTTCAAGGGCACCGTCGGCGCGTTTTCAAGGTAGAAAATGACGGGAATTCTTAATTTTTGAACCGAAAATATGGAGCATCTGCTGAAAATTCAAGGCTGGGGTGTCTTCGGCGCGTTTTTAAGGCAGAAAATGTTGAAAATTCCTCATTTTTGAATCGAAGACATGGACTTTCAGTAGACTTTTCAAAACTGGGGTGCCTTTGGCGCGTTTTATAGACAAAAAGTGAAAGGAAAGCAACATTTTCCGATCAAAAATTGGAGGTTTTAGTAGAAATGCGGAACCTGGGGTGTCATTGGCGCGTATTTGTTTCAAAACCACTTTTGAGTGGGTGATTCTAAAAAAAAAGTGCATTTTCTGAGTTTTTGGTGAATCTGGGGTGCTTTTGGCGCGTTTTGAAGGCAACAAATTAAAGGAAAACAAAGATTCCAGTTCGAGAATAGGAGTTTTCAGTCGGAATTCGAAGCCTGGTGCGCCTTGGACGCGTTTTCCTCGACTTCTTGTCTGAAACTCTCGTTTCTTACCGCATCCGTCTCCATGTGTTCCGTCATTCTCGCCTTCATTTGTCTCTCGTCACGCAACTGATCCTCAATCCATTTCTGGTCTTCGTCGAGTCTGGAACTATGGAAATTACCATTTTCAGCTCAAAAACGGGAATTTTTGCCGGGAAACCCGTAAAAAGGGAGTAATTTGTACTGAAAGTGAGCGATTCTGGTGTAAAAATCACATTTTTCCTCTCATTTTCACTGAATTTTCATTTTCCAGCCTCGCAAAACAAATTTTCCAGCTGGAAATTGCGTTTTTCACTTGAAAACTGTTATATTCAGCTTAAAATAGCACTTTTTAACGGGAAAAAACAATCAGAACTGATTAATTGTTCGAATTTTTACAGACCAGCCTGTCTTCCCCGCCTTCGGCGGTTAAGCCGGCTGGCCTCTTCTTATTTACGTGGCAACCCTTTTTCAAATGTGCCCGCTTGGCTGAGTGGTCTAAAGCGGCGGTCGTGTCCAAAGCAGGCTAGTTCGGTTTTGCCCGCTGGCTCTGTTTCTCTTCTCTTTCCAAAACCGTTGCGGACAGCGCCTCAGACAACGCCCAATTGTCTTTTATATATAAGAATGATGATAGCTAATTTCAGCAGCGAAATGACAGATTTGGCTCGAAAAACGGCAGAAAATTTGGAAATCGAAGTCATTTTCACGGAAAAATAGCTTTTTCAGCTCAACAACTGTAAACTTCAGCACAAAAATTGTTTTTTAGTCCGAAAAACACTATTTTTTGTGCTTAAATTGAAAGTTCTAGAGCTGAAAAAACGATTTTTAAGTGAAAATGACACCGATTTTCAGAATTTTCAGCTATTTTCGAGCGAAATCTGTCGTTTTTCAGCTAAAATTCATTGTGAAAATATGGAAACCACAACAAATTATTTAAACATGAAAATTGTGGCTGCGGTACCAAAAAAAGCAACTTTTCTGGCTGAAAATCTCACTTAATCTCAAGAAAAAATGCGATTTTTAGAAGAAAAACGGAGTTTTTACGTTTTTCCAGTTGCGATTTTTCGGCAAAAATTCTGATATTTTCAACTTTTTCGAAATGAAAAACGCTATTTTTGTGTCTAAATTGAAAGTTCTAGAGGTTAAAAATGCGATTTTTAAGTAAAAATGACACGGATTTTCAAAATTTTCAGCTTTTTCCGAGCGAAATTTGCCATTTTTCAGCTGAAATCAGGTTCTTTCCTTCTGTGAAACTATGAGAACTATATAATTAATTCAAATGTGAAAATTGTGGCTCCCGGAGCCAAAAAACTACTTTTCTAGCTGAAAATCTCATTTTTAAGTGAAAATGACACCGATTTTTATAATTTTCAGCTTTTTTCGAGCGAAATTTGTCGTTTTTCAGCTGGAAAACCTGTTTCCGAGACTGTTTTAGGGTGAAAATGAGCAGAGAATAAGCGTTTTTCCGGAAAACTCTTGAATTTTTCCACTGAAAATGCGATTTTTCAGTCAAAAAGTGATTTTTTAGCCACAAAAAGCTATATGCGAAAATTTTGGCTCCCGGAGCCAATAAAGCAAATTTTCTGGCTGAAAATCTCGTTTAATCTCAAAAAAAAGCGATTTTTGTGCCTAAATTGAAAGTTCCAGAGCTTAAAAATGCGATTTCTGAGTGAAAATGACACCAATTTTCAAAATTTTCAGCTTTTTTCGAGCGAAATCTGTCGTTTTTCAGCTGTTTCTACCTTCTCCTATTCTTCTCAATCTCCTCCTTATGCTCCTCTTCGAACGCCTGAATTTCAGCATTCGTCTCATTGACATTTGTCTCAAAAACCAAATTATAAACGAGTGTTTCAAATCTCTCCTGATAGTCTCCAAACTCTTTCAACGTCTCGAAATTGTCCTGCTTCAAATTATAGATTTTTCGAAGTTTTCGACGGAGAAACGTCTCTTTGTCAATGAGCGGATCGTCGTAAATCTGCTCGCGGAATCCATTTTTACGAAGGACTCGACTGCATACGTGACAGTTGCCAGAGTTCAGGGCGAAGATGTTGTCCACACAGTTTCTGCAATAGAAAATGTTGAAATTTCGAAATTTTAGCTTGAAAAATAGCATTTTTCGCGTAAAAGTTGACTGAAAATCATCATTTTTGACTGAAAAGCATCATTTTTTGACTGAAAATCGTCTTTTTTTAACTGAAAATCGTCATTTTTTGACTGAAAATCATCATTTTAGTGCTTCTTTGAGCCGAAATGTGAGTTTTTTTCGATTTTCAACTGAAAATAAGCTTTTTACAAAATTCAGCATGGTAAAATGAGGGTTCCGACCAGAATCGGGCATTTACAGTCAAATTACGGGAAAAACAGTTAAAATTTCGAGATTTTAGCTTCAGAATGAGCTTTTTCAAGTAAAACTTGACTGAAAATTGACAATTTTTAGTCAAAGTTACTGAAAAAAGTGTGAAAGTATCGATTTTTGCTTGAAAACGAGAATTTTTCGAGTCAAAATCACTGAAATTCTGATCTAAATCATCAGTTTTTGACGGGAAAGCAGGTCTTCCGGCTGAAACAGGCTGAAAATCACAAGTTTTTGAGATTTTTTGGAAATCAGAGTCGAAAAAACGCGATTTTCAAGTCAAACAGACTGAAAATCGTCAGTTTTTCGAACAAAAATGACCAAAAATCATAGAAAATTATGTGATAAAACCTATTTTCTCAATTAAAAATGTCACTTTTTGTTGAAAAATCAGTTTTTCCGGACAAAAACTACAAAAAATCATCAATTTTGGGCCAAGAAACGGCGAAAACCCTCTGTAAATGTGATGTTTGACGGAAAAGCAGATTTTTCGGCTGAAAATAACTAAAAATCTAGAGTTTTAGAGATTTTTTATAGAAAATTTGAGAAAAAAACGCGTATTTTGAGTAGAAACTGCTGAAAATCAACAACTTTTAGAGCCAAAATAACCAAAATTCATCAAGATTTTCCGGCTGAAACAGGCTGAAAATCGTCAGTTTTCGAGCAAAAATGACCAAAAATCATGAAAAATTGTGTGATAAAACCTATTTTCTCGATTAAAAATGACCATTTTCAGTTGAAAAATCAGTTTTTCCGGATAAAAATCATGAAAAATCATCAATTTTCGGTCGAAAAATGCCAAAAAACCGCTGAAATTTCAGATATTTGATAAAACTCACTTGCACAATGGATGTCCACACTCGTTGATCATCATCACCAGTTGTTTGTTGGTGTACTCGTTCGATTTGCACTTTTTACACTCTCTCATTCTTGTGAGTGACATATTGGGGGAATTTGTGGGGAGAGGGTTTAGTGGTGGCCTGAAAACAATGGAGAAATTAAGATTTTTGAGACGATTTTGACCAAAAACCGCCAAAAAACGGTTAAAAACAAAATTTTTGCGTTAAAAAACGACGGAAAACGCTAAAAACTCAAAGAAAATCGATTTTTCGCGGAATTTTTCTCATTTTTAGGTCAAAATCTATGATTTCAGATCTAAAAAATGAAATTTCCCGCCGGAAAATGAGACTTTCGACAAGTTTAAAGCCATTTTTTGGGTCTAAACCAGGAAATTTGGAATTTCCCGCCAGAATTTCGTCTGGTAGATCAAATCGTTATTTTTGGTCGGTTTTATGCGAATTTCCGGCTTTTTTGATCCAGAAATCTTAAATTTTCGAGATTTTTTTTCGGATTTTCTCGCATTTTTTACTACAAAAACTTGAAAAATTGAAATTCCCCGCATAAATCTCGTTTGGTAGATCAAAATCCAGGATTTCGGGTCTTAAACTGAATTTTCCCGCCAGAATTTCGTCTGGTAAATCAAAATACAGGATTTTTGATCTACAATTGTAATTTTTGGCTTATTTGAGCCAAAAACCTCAATTTTTCGAGATTTTTTCGGATTTTTATCGCATTTTCTCGCATTTTCCATCAATTTCCACTCATTTCCGTACCGAGTTTTTGCTCGACAATAGTTTTGTTATGTGGATAGAGACGAGTGAAGACGGCCTGTCTCTTCAACGATTCCAAGCTCTGAACTCCCTCCTCGTAGAGTTTTTTCTGCTGAACGACGTCGCTCACTGAGCGATTCGCCACGAAATGATCACGGATACGGCGTTGATAGAAGGCGCGGTAGTTGTATTGTGGGATCTGGAATTATAGAGGAATTTGGAAGTTTTGGAGGTTTTTAAGCGGGAAAATGTGATTTTTGGACAGTTTTTGAGCGGGAAAATGGGTTTTTTCGACCTTTTTAGCTAGTTTTTGAAGATTTTTTCGGTAAAAAATGAAACTTTCCAACGAAAACCCAGATTTTTCGGACATTCAGCTTATTTTTAATGCTTTTGTGCTCCCAATTTACTGAAAATTGTGATATTTTTTGGAGAAAATGATGAAAAATCGGTCATTAACAAATTTTTTGTCGAAAAACCCATGTATGATGAAATTTTCCTCAAAAAGTTGATTTTTCAACCTAATTTTACGTTTTTACAAGCTATTTATCTATAAAAACTGAGAAAACTTAATAAAACCACTCATTTTCCGAAAAAAAATTAGAAAAAATCTCTGAAAAACAAATTTTTATCAAAAAATGACGAAATTTTCGCAATTCTTCGATTTTTCTAGTTTTCCCAGAATAGAAAACACGACTTTTTTCCGATTTACATGTCTTTGCCCCATTTTTATCTCCTAACCACTCACCTTATCGGCCTCTTTCTGGAGTTGTTTGTAGAGGTTCACCCAGGCACTTTTAGTGATTGCAGAGCTCATTCAGTGTGTAACCCTATTAAAAATCACTATTTTAAGATTCAGAATCGTGAAAAAATCTCAAAAAATGATTGAAAACGAGCGAAATAATTCGAAAAAAGTGAAAAATAGGTTGAGAAATTAGTTGTCGTCAAATCTAGTGCATTGTCTGCATGTACACCGTGGTGTATATGCAGACGATTGCATACCGTATCGCTTTCGAAAATTCGAAAAATTTATTTTATTTCACCTATTATTGGGAGTTTTTACTCAATTTTTATGATTTTTCGACAGTTTTTTAATGATTCTGATTCAAAAAATTAAATAAATCCTAATTTTTTACATTAAAATGTTGAATAACTTTTTTAAAAGACGATTCCAGGAAAAAATGGCAGAGGACATTGGAATGGAGCCATGTTTCGAGATGGAAGATCCGAAACCACGTAAAGAGGCGTTGAAAAAGATGAAAAAGGTGGAAAGATCGGCGCCGGTGAAGGAGATCGAGGAAAAAATGGAAAAATCGATGGAAATCGTGGGAGAAGGAGAGGAAAAACCAATGTCAAAGACACAAAAACGCAAATTGAAAATTGCAGCGGCGATTGAGAGGAAGGAGAAGGTTTGTTAGCTGGAAAAGGCCGGAAAAATCGATTTTTTGAGCCAAAAATCATAATTTTTGGTAGAAAACTTGAATTTTTCACTCAAAACCTCCAAATTTTTCCAATTTCCAGGCTGAAAGAGGCGAAAAAGACGAAAAAGAAGATAATGAGGCTCCAGAAGCGAAAAAAGCAAAATCCGAGCCCAAACATAAGGACAAAAAGCACAGTTTCGAGGCGATCGAGAAGAAATTCAGTGCTTTATTGGGAAAATTGTCGGAAACCACGACGAATTTCAAAGAAGTTAGCAATACACGCAAAATTTGGCTGATTTTGGGTTAAAAACCGTCAAAAATGACCGATTTTCATTGTTTTTGACTCAAAAATCATGAAAATTGACCGGATTTTACTGTTTTTGCTCTAAAAACCTAAAAATTGACCGATTTTCATAGTTTTTTACTAAAAATTCCATTTTCAGGGCGAAGTTATCATCAAAAAAGACGTTGAGGACGGAAAAATCACCGCTGAAGAGGCTAACACACTCTATCGAGTGTATAACAGAAATTTGCGGCAGAAGGTGAGAAAAATCGATTTTCAGAGTGGGAAATTGATGAAAGTGATGATTTTTCGAGTTAGAAATCAATTTTTATGCTGGAAACGCGATTTTTTGTCACTAAATCATCATTTTTTGACTGAAAATCGTCAATTTTTGAATGAAAATCGTCATTTTTTGAGCGAAAATAGCCAGTTTTCGACTGAAAATCGTCATTTTTTGGCTGAAAATCGTCATTTTTTGAATAAAAATCGTCATTTTTTGACTGAAAATTGTGATTTTTTGAATGAAAATCGTCATTTTTCCATCATAAATCCACGATTTTTATCAAATTTTGTCATTTTTTGACTGAAAAATTCCGTTTTCAGCCCCAAAACCACCTTTATATCTTAATTTTCCCAATTTCCAGCGTCTCCGCAACAAATTGAACGCGACACTCGGCGAAAGCGCCCCACTGGAAGCCGTAAAACAGAAGATCAACGATTGGAGAGCGGCTGGAAAAGTGACGGAGGCGGATGCGTGTCTTCTGGTGAAACGATGGAAAACGAGAGAGACGAGACGTGTTGGAAGACAGGAACAGAAGATTACGTATGTTTTGATAGGGGGAAAATGGGGAAAATTTGAGCTGAAAATGGCTAAAAATGAGATATCTGGACATCCGTAAACATAGGTGTGCAGACAGACGGACATCTGGATTTGTAGACAGACAGGTGTCGAAAAATCGCTGAAAAATTGGTGTAAGTCAACCTGAAAATGGCTGAAAATGACTAAAGACGGACATCTGGACATTCGGATATGCTCATTTACAGAAAGATATAAATACGGACATCCGGACAAACAGATGTGCGGATAGACAGTCAAAAAGTGAAAGAATGATAAAAATGGAGTATTTTGAGCTGAAAACGGGTAAAAGTAGGACATCTGGACGCAGATTTATACGTTTAGACACCTGTAATCACAGATAGACACCCAGAGAATGAACTGTATTGGAAGACCAGCGCCCAATTGTCTTTTATATATAAGAATGATTAGCCAAAAGTCGGTAAAAACTGACGAACAGTGAAGTTTTTTGAGCTAAAATAGTCGAAATGAAACATCGGAATATCGCCGACATAGATAAATCTAGATAAATCCAATCAACAAACAATCAGGTAAAACTCGAAAATGAGGAATTAATGAACTCACAATCAGGGATGTGCCTATGGAGGCGCTTTGGGCGCTGAAAGATTTCAAAG
Source organism: Caenorhabditis latens (assembly GCA_002259235.3). NCBI lineage: Eukaryota > Metazoa > Nematoda > Chromadorea > Rhabditida > Rhabditidae > Caenorhabditis > Caenorhabditis latens. The sequence continues at coordinate 2,464,083 of CM056093.1, forward strand.
TGGACGAAAATGCGACGAGAGAGGGTGTGTGAAATCGAGAGAGTGTGTCTGCGTCTCTCCATTTCGCACACTATTTCTCGTCGCATTTTCAAATTTCGGCTGAAAATGCGATGCGCTCAACGCCACCCGGGCACATACCTGAATGAACTGAAAAATTATCGAAATAAGACTTCCTGAACATCTGAAACTCCCTGGGAAGCAATTAAAGACTATATGAGAAAAATAAGGATATTTTCACATCTGAGCAGACATTCATAAAGATAAGCATCAGTATGCTCGTAAATCACAAGCCTTGTGGTCCACCGTAGCGACATTAATCTTCTTGCGATTAGCACCATAATCCGACTTGTGAATTGAGCATGATATCAGATTGTAAATCTGGATGATAGAAATACGACATATTATCAAGACGGCTCGAAAAAAGGGCGAGATGTTGAGAACCTACCAAGATTTACAATCTGAGATCAATGCTGAATTCTCACGTTAGATTGACGTCATGGAGTTTATCATATTTGGAAATTTTCGTCCCGGCCTGGTCCGAAGACCCACTTTAAAAAAAGGTACTAAATTTTTGGATTTTTTAAAGCAATTTTTAGTGTGCTTAAAGCCGAGAAAATAGAGTATTTCGGTAGGAAATTGAAGAGGAAACGGAAAATGAGTCATTTGATATACAGACTAGCATACGGGCATTTGGTGACAGTCATACTTGTCCTGGTTTTTATTTTTGAAATAGGAGTTTTTGGGCCATTTTGAGTTATGGCCAATAATTCGTGTAAATTGACGATATTCTCTTATTTTCCAGTGGCGCCGCGTGTTTCCACTGCCGTGAACCTGGTCACCGACTGGCTGATTGTCCGAAACGAAACAGTTCCCAATCGGATGGTGTCTGTTTTAAGTGTGGATCAATGGAACACTCGATTCATGAGTGCAAGAAGAAGGGTGTTAAAGGTAAGGGTTTTGAGATCATTTTCTGTCAAAAAATGATGATTTTCAACGACAATTTTATGGTCCAAAATTATCATTTTCAAACGAAAAAAAGACTATTTTCGGCCAAAAAATTACGATTTTCAGTCAAAAAAAGACGATTTTCATTATAAATCGATGATTTTTCGGTCCAAAATCTTCGTTTTCTGTCTAAATGTTACCATTTTCAATCAAAAAATGATGATTTTCTGTCAAAAAATCAAAATTTTCAGTAAAAAAGTGGCGGTTTTCAGTCAGAAAATGGCGATTTTCAGACGAAAATGATGATTTTCAGCCCCAAATCCGCATTTTCCGTCCAAATTTAATAGTTTTTAGTGAAACAGACGGTGTTTTAATTCAAAATTTTCATTTTCAATCGAAAAATTTTTCATTTCAAGTCAAAAATGATGGTTTTGGCTGAAAAAAGACCATTCTTTGGTGCAAAATTTTCATTTTCAGTCGAAAAATTACAATTTTCAGCTCAAAAATCCCCAAATTTTTTCAGGATTCCCGTACGCGACATGTTTCGTCTGTAAACAAGTTGGTCACATCTCCCGTGACTGTCATCAGAATGCGAACGGCGTCTATCCGGACGGTGGAGCGTGTAATGTGTGTGGAGCTGTTGGTCATTTGAAACGAGATTGCCCCGAGTTGGCGGCACAGAAAGCGGGTGGAGCGTTCAATCAGAAGAAACGTAAGGGTTTCAGAGAGAGTTTTCAGACGAAATTGCTGAAAAACCCACCTAAAACAGACTCAAAAAGGCTGAAAATGATAGTTTTCAGTCAGTTTTTGTAGTCTTTGTGTTGCTTATTAGTTTCAAGACAAAGTCTCATCATTTTCAGTGAATATTAAGCAATTCGAGCCGTTTTTTCTATAATTTTGATGATTTTAAACCATTTTTTGCCTCAAAATCGATCAAATTGCGTTTGAAAATGCTCTTTTTAGTGTATTTTCACCGATTTTAGGTTGTTTTTTTGGGCAGTTTTCAGCCATTTTCATCCTAATTACCTTCCAAAACCTTCAAATTTCCAGATTTTTTCTGGATTTCTGTGGGAGAAAATGCAGTTTTCTAATCTGAATGTGTCATTTTCACACTAAAAACTCATTGAATCTGTTGAAAACGACTGAAATTCAGCCAAAAGCCTATGATTTTCAGTGAATTTACAGCAATTTTAGCCGTTTTTTCCATAATTTTGGTGGTTTTAAACCATTTTTCCACTCAAAATCGATAAAATTGCGTTTGAACACAACAAAAATTCGCTGAAAACGGTCTTTTTAAAGTAAATTTTTACCGATTTCAGTCATTTTTCGGCTTTTTTTGCAGTCAAAATCGATAGTAGCATAGGAAAACGACGAAAATTGGCTGAAAATGGTCAATTCTAAGAATTTTTGGCTGTTTTTCAGTGATTTTCAGCTAATTTTCAGCCATTTTCAGCCCCATTTTCCCCCCAAAAGCTCCAAATTTCCAGACTTCACCGCCCGTGCTGCCACATCCGACTGGAAGACACAATCCGCCGACGCCGACTACGATCCAACTGAGACTTCTGGAGACATCAAATCAGATGACGTCGCGGCGAAAAAGAAGTTTATGGCGAAAAAAGTGGCGAAACATATCAAGTTTTGAGCGGATTTTTGTTAATTTTTATTGTTTTTTCACTGTTTTTTTTCTGTTTCATTTGTTATCGCCTACTATTGTTTCGTTATATTCAAAAATGGATTTATTCAAAAATTATTATTTTTAGCCCCGCCCCCTTCTGATAGCCTTCTGATATCCCTCGTTGACTCTCCTCACGCAATAATCGATGGGCGATACACAGTTTCGAGAAGAATTTTGAAATTTTTCCACCGAAATCTTCTTTTTTCTCCTGAATATCGAAGATAACTTCCATCGATTCCTCGACGATTCCATTTTCAGAAAACCGTAACCAATATCAAATTGATAGCCGAAAAGGCAAAAAATGCCCAGAAAAATGCATAGAAATGAGAATGGAACCATCAGGAATTGAGTGGCGATGGGTAGTTCGGCGATGAATCGACCCATTAGTTTGCCTGTGGACTCGCCGAACTGAAAATATGGAAATTTAGTGAAAAAATGGAGTTTTTAGGTGAAAATTTGAAAGAAAATGGGCTAGATTGAGATTTTGAGCCGTGTACTCCTCGTGGACAAGAGGAATTTTGGAAATTTGAATTTTCGACCGGTTTTTGAGGGATTTTCTAGCGTTTTTCTAATAAAATATAGAGTGAATCAACTTTTAACCAAAAAATGGAGTTTTTAGGTGAAAAAATTAGCAAAAACGAACTAAATTGAGATTTTGAGCCGTGTACTCCTCGTGGACAATAAGAGTTTTGGAAATTTTTGATTTTTGACGAACTTTTGCGCGGTTTTCTAGCTTTTCTCAAATGAAAATTAGAGTGAATCGACTTTTAGCGAAAAATTGAGCTTTTAGGTGAAAAAATGAGCGAAATCGGGCTGAATTGAGATTTAGAGCCGTGTACTCCTCGTGGACAAGAGGAATTTGGAAAATTCGAATTTTTGATCAGTTTTTATCGAATTTTTTTGCTTTTTCTTGTGAAATATTGTCAACTTATACATTTTCCGACTTTTTTCAGCTTTCTCCTTCTAAATATGCGAAAAAACGGTGAAAAAATCGAAAAAACATTCAAAATTCGAATTTTTTAAATTCCACTTGTCCACGAGAAGTACACGGATAATTTTTAGGGTTTTCGCATTTTTTCTTCACTTAAACACTTAAATCATCATGTTTTATGAAAATAATTTTTTTAAAAACCGTCAAAAATTCAAAAACTCGAAATTCCACTTGTCCACGAGGAGTACACGAGCCAAAATCTCAATTTTGCTCGTTTTCGCTCAATTTTTCACCAAAAAACTCCATTTTTGCTGAAACTGGCGCACCTTTGACGCTTTTTTCTTTTTTATTCGAAAAAACACCCACCACCGACGCGGCTAATACAATAATCCTTCCCAGGAGACTAAAGGGTACTGTAATCGGGTTGACATGCCATTTCCAATGAGAACTCTCTGATTTTCCGAGCGCCCAACGGATGAGTTGATTAGTGAGAGTGTCTGGAAGAAATTTGGGGAGTCTGGCGCGCATTGGACGCGTTTTGAGGGAGAACGCACTTACCATCCCGCCACTTGTGCTCCTCTAACATTAGAATCGCTTCGAATAGGATTATTCTGGAAATTTTTTTAATTTTAGGGTCAATTTAATTGCTCAATTAACTCAATATAGTTAATTGGTCAACTAAAACTCACACAGTGCCCAAAAACGCTCCGAAAAGTGCCCAATTCTCGATTTTCAGATATTTATAAATCGCTTCTCTGGTTAATAAGAAAAAACCGAGAAGGAGGAGGATCCAGGTGGTAAAGAAGATTATATCGAAGAGTAGCATGTCTGAAAATGGGGGCGGAGCTTAAGTGTTTTGAAAAAATCCAAAAATATGAAAAATCGATAAAATAAAGGGATGAACTAATAAAAAATAAAGTTCTTGCTCAGTTAATAAGTTATGTTAGTTTAATTAATTAACTAATTAACCAATTAAATATACCAAATAGAGCTTCCGCCATTCAAAACCACCGGTTTCCCTCCAATATGAATAAAATAAATGTGTGTAGATTTACGGTAAACAAGACGCGCTAGGTGGGATGGCGGAGTGTCGTTGGAAGGGGGGCACGGGAGGAAGAGGGGAGGGTACATAAGGGATATAAAGAAAGATGGCATTTGCACAGACCGTAGATGTACATACAGTATCGTCCAAAAGGTTGTAAACTTTGGTCGTTTTCAGTTGAAATTGGTCAACTTTGAGAGTATGTTACGGTAATACTAATTGTTCCATCAAGTAGATTTTTATGGGATCAAAGAGACCAAGTCTAGAACTCTATTTTTGTAGTTGACAACTTTTTTGTACGGGCACTCCCTATCAAGTTACACACCGACAAAGTAATTTCTCCCACAAATCCGTCAATTTCAGTGGAAAATAGTGCAATTTTTGAACTGTCGTCTTAAAATAACCATAACTATCTAGGGAGTGTTCGTATAAAAAAGTTGTCAATTACAAAAATGGAGCTCTACTTTTGATCTGTCGGATCCATAAAAAATTTTACTATGTGGGACAATTAGTGATACCGTAACATCCTCTCAAAGTTGACCAATTCCCACTGAAAACGACAAATTTTTACAACCTTTTGGACGGTACTGTAATGACATTGTTCGATTTCCGGAATCCGGCACCCGGCTCAAAAAATGGTTAGTGTCTACTTATCCTGCCCGGTTTTCGTTATTTTGTTCTACCCGATAATCTGAGCAACCGTTGATCAACAAAACTTCCCATCTACATTCCAAACGCATCGTGTGACATTTCGTTTCCGGTTTATGAACCTTTTCCGTTTTATGTATGCCTAATTTATGTTTTCTATCACTATGTTCACCCATCCAAATAGTGTTATCTGGCTGATATGGCGAATCTGAGTAACCGTATACAATTAACATCACTTCTAGCCGTTGTGTGCACATTTTCCATCTTTCTTTGTGTTGATCTGTCTAAAACGGCGAATCTGAGTACCCGTTGATGAACATAAATTTCAATGCGCTCTGTACTTGTGGAATTCTCTCCTGATTCGAAACGTTTTTCATGAAAGTTTTGTGAAAGACTTCCACCGGAAACAACGTCTCGTCATCGACAGTTATGGATTCCACCCAATCCATTTTGAGTAATTGCATGTACTTTGTGATAGTGTCGTTTTTCGTGATCTGTGCAACGCATGGATTACAATGTAAACTTCCGATTTACCCGTACATCGCTTTGCTCTCCTTTTCTCAAGGACGACCATCCGATTCATCGGATTGGTGAAGAATAAGAACCACCTTGTACGTTTTGGCCTGTATCTCTGTCTTCTTAAAATTCCAGTACCCAAGTTTCACGCTGTTCTGTTTGACTTGGATGCTCTAAAAAATTTTGATTCTCCGGAAAATTTTCTCATTTTGTTTGTAGAACATTCAGTTTTGAATACCACCCTCCTCGTTCTTAACTTTGAACTTGAATTACTGAAATGCCCTTCCCTCAAACAAATTTTTATGTTCCTTCATTGAGAAACTCAAACTCCCTCCCTTGGATTGTCTCCAACTCATTTCCACTCATGCTGTCTTTTCTATTTATGAATAAATCCGTATTATCCCGATTTTTTCAGTTCGATAAAAAAATCAGAACATCAAGAAATGTAGTTGACCAATCAGAATGTCGACAAATGAGGTAGACCTATTGAAATGTGCACCGTTTTCTAATCGTTTCAGATAGTACTAACTATTTTCTGACACGAGAAAATTATAAAAACAAAACGAAAGTTTGCTTTGAAATGATTTATGCAAACAATTTGACAATTATACTAATTCAAGTTCAGTATGGACCACCGGTTTTATAGGAATCATAATTGTTGCATTTTCCGTCGGTGCAGCGAGGAATCATTGTTTCCATAAACGGGTAGCGACAGTCTTCATCGGAATAGCATGTCTTGTAGTGTGGAACACCTGTGACCTCCGAAGCCCAGCCAGCCTTGTTGTTGTCAGGTAAGGGAAGTCATCATCTGGATATTTTGGCGGCGGTTGCGGGTTTCTCTCTGGATGCTCACAATCTCCGATGGTGAATCCTTTGATGGTGGCAATGAAGGCCAAAACAGCAATAAGAAGAATTGGAATGAAACGCATTCTCGACTTGTATTCAAGCGATTGAATGATGGTTTTCACTGCCAGAGCCCTCCTATTTATGTAAAATATGGTAGTGAGAATCTCCATACTTGCAACCCGGGCCGAAACGGGCCGAAACGGGCCGGCTCGTAACTCTCGTCAAACTCAATATTATGAGCTGAAAACTATACGAAAATATCGATCTCGACGAGTTCTATGTCCGTGACCTACTACGGGCCGGATGGCTATTCGTTAATATGTCGCGGGCCGGGAAAAAGTGCCAAAACACGCGAAATTGACCAAAAAAGCCATTCTAGCCCGGTCCGCGGCACATTAACGAATAGCCATCCGGCCCGTAGTAGGTCATGGACATAGAACTCGTCGAGATCTACATTTTGGTATATTTTTCACCTCATAATATTGCGTCTGAAGCCAGTTAAGGGCCGGCCCGTGTCGGCCCGTTTCGGCCCGGTTTGCAAGTATGGGAATCTCGAGAATTTCCAATTCTCTGTATGGGAATACGAAGCCGACATAGAACTGTTTCTCAGCCACACACCCCAACTATACGATTTTGATCAGTGATCTCCTAACGGTTACTGGGAATCTGATTTTTCAGGAAAATTTTTAAGATTTTTCTATGATTTTTCAGCCTAAACTTTAATTACAGATTGGTAAAGAAAGCTTAAAGGAGGACTGAAGTCATATTTTTTATTTGAGATTCTGATACTTCAGAAAATTCTGAGCAACTTTCATCATTGGAGAATATGCTAAAAATCGCTCTAAACACCCTAAATTCACGTTTTCCCGACTCAAAAGGAGCCTAGATGGAAGAGTTTTACCACGCGAATTTTTGCCCCCGTGTAGTCCTCTCAAACAATATTATTTCTTTTTATTTCTCGATTCCTCGTTTTTTGCTTTTTTTTAATTGAAAAAAAACTCGAAATCCTATTGAAAAAAGCAAGAAAACGAGGAATCGAGAAATAAAAAGAAATAGTATTGTCTGAGAGGACTACACGGGGGCAAAAATTCGCGTGGGAAAACTCTTCCATCTAGGCTCATTTTGAGTCGGGAAAACGGGAATTTAGGGTGTTTAGAGCGATTTTTAGCATATGCTCCAATGATGAAAGTTGCTCAGAATTTTTTGAAGTTTCGGAATCTGAAATAAAAAGACTTCAATCCTCATTTAATATTAGACAGGTGTACCTTACGGCAGGGTGTTCCCTATTTTTACAAAAAAAAACACTTTATTTCTCGATTTTATGTCATGAAAATGGTCTAAAAAGGACGCAGGTCCGCCAAAAGTTTTTACGCACGACCGTGTAGTCCTCTCGGACAAGATTTTTGCCACAAAAAAACTTGCTATCAGTAAGCACACCTTATATTTAGGGAGAAAAACACTTACCTCAAAACCCGATTTTAGAATTTAGAATTCAATAAAAATAATATAATATTTCATAATTTCGACGTTCCAACCAGAAGGATGTCTTGATGCTCCGTTACATTCACACTTTTCTGAGCGAAGAAGGAAGGAAGAGGTTCTCACCCATATTTTCTTATGGAAGAGGCGATTCACACGAGGAATTGTCTGAAAAGCAAACATAAGAATTGGGACACTAGAAAAGAATCAAAAGGGAGGGAAAACGAAAAATTGACCATCGGCCCCTCTTCTTAAATCACGTAAGGACAAGCTTGTCGATTTGGAGTGGGCGGAGCTTCAAAAAATGTCGACAAAAATGTCCATAAAAACGTCCGCACTCATTTTTCTTAATAACTTACTTTGTTATCAACTTTTTCAAAAATTTCTTTTTTGTGGTGATACAAAAACTTGGGGCGCCGGTGGCGACCGCCAGGGGTTAGGTTTGGGGCATTTGGAGGAAAGTTATGAGCTAAATAGCAAGAGCAACTTTTTTCGCTCAAAAGAATGGCTTGAGAAATTCACGATTTCCGCCGTTTTCTATTTCGTACGGCGCCAGCTTCGAACATTTCCGGGGGATATTCTGGACTTAAGATCTCTGTATATCTGGCTATCGAGACATGTAAAAATTATTTGGATACCTGGGAAAATAAGATTTACAGCCATAAAAGTGTTAGCTCAACTTTTTCCCTTGATTTTTTCACTTTCCTCTCGATATCTCGATTTGTATTGAACCGATTGCTTTGAAATTTGGTACGGTTATGTAACTGGGCATGGGAAAGATGGCTAAAAAATCAGATTTCAAATAGGATCTGTTTGCTTCGAGTTACACTCGAATAACCTCAAAAAATGAGCAAATGTAAAAATGACGTAAATTGACGTGACGGACTTTTTAAGAATTTTTTATTCTTAATTTTTAATAAATCATTTCTTAATTTATTTTTTTCATTTCTTAATTTATTTATGCAGAATGGTCCGTTAGTCTAAAGCACGAGCAGATAATCGAAAGAAAAGTTTAAAAAATCAAGAAAAAAAGTTGAGCTCACACGGGAAAGCTCCGCCCATCAAAATAACCTGTCGGATTTACTGAGATTTTTTCTGCCCAAATCTTTAGCCGACTGTAACTCACTCAGTTTTGAGAAATTTTTGGATCCGAAAAAAAGTATATGCGTAGAAAAGTATGTGAAATTAAACCATGTGAAATTAAAAACACCTTCAGTTGGACAAAAATAGTTCCAGTCCACTTACAGCCAGTGTCTTTTGTCCGACATTTTTATATTTTTCTTTAAATCGAGCAAACTAATTTCTGAATATATTACTTGCTAAACACCGCGCACGAGGCGCAGCCGAGTACTGCGGAGCCCGCCGAGAGGCGGGGGACGCTAGTCCTCGAATAATAATAATTCATCGCATCTCCACCGAGGTATAAATAAAAAATATTCAAAAGAATGGGAAAGTTAGTTTAAATACCGAGATTTTCAAAGTAGAGAGAAATCGGGGAGAAAAGTGAAAAAGTGGGCGGAGTTTCAGAGAGTAATTACATTTTAAATCAGATAGAAAAAGCTGAAATTGGAGATCATTGATGGTATGGCAAGGGGCGAGAAACGTGTTAATTTTCAAAAAGTTTAGGAAAAAAGTAAAAAAAAAATAAAAAAGTAAAAGATTAATTCTGTTTGTCATCAATTGTGGGCGTGACGAAAGGGGGCGGAGCCTGTGAGTTATCGATCGCAAAGATGGTGCAGATGACGGAGCTGGGACGGGTGATGACACGCATTCGGGTATTCGGGTTGTTCATTTCGATAAGGAACTCGGAGACGCCGCTGGAAATTTTTTTTTGAAAAGTTAGGTATAGTGACTGAAATTTTCAGACAAAAAATGATTTTTGGGGTCAAAATAGCGATTTCAGACGATTTTTGATCGAAAAATCAGTTTTTAGGCTTAAAATCGAAAAGTTAGGCATAATGGCTGAAAATCGAAAAGTTGGGTATAGTGGCTGAATTTTTGGGAAAATTCGGTTATACTCCCCCACACCGATAGCTTCCCCGCATGTTGGAATACACCCCCCTCCAACAGAAAAGTGGGGGGTTATAACTGTGGGGGTGCATAATGGAACAGAAAGTGTGGGGGGTTATAATGAAACTATTAAAGTCCCCCACAGTGGAAAGTGGGGGTTCATATCAAAACACCTGGTAAACTTCTATTATAACCCCCCACGTGTATCAATAAGCACCCCCCCAAACGCCATGTTGGTATACCACCCCCGGGGGGTGTTTAATAGAATGTCTCGGGAATTTGAGCTTAAGCCTAAGAATTAAGGAAAATCTGCTTCCAGGGCGCTGAGCTGGCTCCGGGACGTTTCGACACCAGACATTTCGACACCGCGACAACTCGACACTGCGACATCTCGACACCGGACATTTCGACACCGGACATCTCGACACCAGACATTTCGACACCAGACATTTCGACACCATTGAAAAATGAGTAAAATTTGTCTCAAAAAAGAGGTGGTTTTAGGGTTTGAAGGGTCCGGGGTTCGGCACCGGGTGCTGGGAAAAGTGTTTTATTTTTATTTTTCGATTTTTGGTACCAATCTGACCACCAGGGTTCGACCCCCACGGGTGTCAATTTATTTTTGTTTTTTACTTTTCACATTTTGGTACTAATCTGACGTCCGGGGTTCGACTCTTGATGCTGGCAAGTCTTTTTTGACTTTGTTTTCTGACATTTTTCTTCATTTAAGCTAGATAGAAGTATTATTGCGAAAAAGGTAGGAATAACTGCTGGTCAAACAATTTTTACATGTTCTTGAAAAACCATTCCCTATTTCGTATGTTTGAGAAAAGTTTCTCCGTATTCCGGGAGTGATTTTCTGGAACACTCGAGTTATCATCATATGCGTTGATCCACTTAAAAGTTGTTTGGCCAACAATTATTCTTATTTTCCTCGCAATAATACTTCTATTTAGTTTAAATTAAGAAAAATGTCAGAAAACAAAGTCAAAAAAGACATGCCAGCATCAAGAGTCGAACCCCGGACGTCAGATTAGTACCAAAATGTCAAAAGTAAAAAACAAAAATAAATTGACACCCGTGGGGGTCGAACCCTGGTTGTCAGATTGGTACCAAAAAGCGAAAAATAAAAATAAAACACTTTTCCCAGCACCCGGTGCCGAACCCCAGACCCTTCAAACCCTAAAACCACCTCCTTTTTGAGACAAATTTTACTCATTTTTCAATGGTGTCGAAATGTCTGGTGTCGAGATGTCTGGTGTCGAAATGTCTGGTGTCGAAATGTCCGGTGTCGAAGTGTCGCAGTGTCGAGTTGTCGCGGTGTCGAAATGTCTGGTGTCGAAACGTCCCGGAGCCGCTGAGCTTAGGGTCGGGGTGAGAGCAAGCTTCAGGGCGTCCTTGTTTCAAGGTAATCACTACTTCCAGGCAGGGTTGGGAAATCCCGGGCCGGCCCGGCCCGTCAGCCCGGCCCGGCCCGACCCGGCCCGAGGAAATGTCCGGCCCGGGCCCGGCCCGGTCGGCCCGGATTCAAAAATCGTGCATAATTTTTTCACATATTTTTTCGAAATTTTCATTAAAAAATGATCAAAATGCTCTAAAATTCTCATACACTTCAGTTTTTATCGATATTCCAAAACATATTCGAAAATTCGACTTTTCTGCAAAAAAATTCAAAATTTTTTCAAAAATTTCAAAAAAAAAATTTTTTTATTTCAAATTTCTACAGTAGCCGGGCCGACCGGGCCGACCGGGTCGGGCCGGGCCGGGCCGGGCTGACGGGCTGACCGGGCCGGGCCGGGCCGGGCCGAGGAAAATTTTTCGGTCGGCCCGGCCCGGCCCGGCCCGGCCCGGCCCGGAATTTCCCAACCCTGCTTCCAGGGCGCTGAGTTTAGGGGGTCTTCAATAGAATGTATCGGGAATTTCAGCCTAAGCCTAAGAATTAAGAGAAATTGGCCTCAAGTTTAGTATCCACGCCCCCGTATGCCACCCCCGGGGGTGTTTAATAGAATGTTACGGGAATTTCAGCCTAAGCCTAAGAATTATGGAAAACCAGGTGGAATGTCAGCATAAATCAACGTTTTAGTTATAGCCTAAGAATACATTTCAAAGTTTCAGCAAAAAACTGCTGAAAAACGCACAGAAAACGAGCAAAAACGAAGAAAAATCAGAAGAAAAAAATTATTTTTGAGTGCAATCAATATTCAATTTGGCTGCCAACTATGATACTCAGTCATTGGGGGGCTTATATCAAAATGATGCTCATATTACAATATATACCCCCACATCTACTTGAAATTTGGGGGGGGTTATATTGTAATGTGTGGGGTTCTATAATAGAATGTTCATAAAATAGTCCCAACATTCCAATAAACACCCCCACCCAAATGACTAAATCAATGGGGTTATTCAGGTCATGTAAAAAATGTATTTTAATACATTTTTTCCTTATTCACGACCGTCGAGAAACTATTTTTCACAAATCTCAGTTTAGCGTTGGTCTAACAGCGTTTTTCCACTTTTTTGTATTTTTCGACATGCGCATGTAGAAAAACTGTCAAAAAATGGGGGAGAAATGTAGAAAAATGGAAAAAAAATGTGTAAAAAAACACATTTTTCAACGCTCGTGAATAAGGTAAAATATGTATTAAAATACATTTTTACATGACCTGAATAACCCCACAAGCGTTGTGGGGGTGTATTCCAAAGTTCATCCAGGGGGGTGTATAACCTAATCTTACGGGGGTCTATAATAGAATGTACCCGAAATTTTCAGACAAAAAATGATTTTCGGGCTCAAAACCGTGATTTCAGACGATTTTTGATCGTAAAATCAGTTTTTAGGTCAAAAATTGGTGAAAAGTCCCTAAAAATGATAAAATCTCCTACCTATCCTGATGCTGCGACTGCATGACTTTCAAATTTTTGACGACGTTCGCCGAGCTCTTGATCTGTACATAGATGACGAATTGTGAGCGAATAGGGTAGTTTTGGTCGTTCCAGCGCTGAAAATCATCAAAAAATTAAACATTTGGTGGCCTAGAAACCCAAAAATAGAAAAATTTCGCGCCATTTTAACACAGCTTAGCAATGGAGCGCAGTTGCATAAGCTGTGAAAGTTAAAATTCCGGATCTATGCAACGGCGCCATATTGATAATCGTGTTTATCCATGATTCCAGCGGTTTTCTAGCGGTTTTCTAGCGACTTTAAACGAATTTAACCAGATTTTTGCTATGGAGCGCAGTTGCACAGCGGGATTACGGTAGCCAGGGAACATATTTCGAAATTTGGTGAAAAATATGGGTATTTCTATGATAACTTGTCTGAAAACATGGATTTTCAGCAGGAAAAACGGTCAGTGGCCGAACTTTTTCAGTGTGGGATTTCTAGGCCACCGACTTCAAAGTTCTTCCACCGTCCGTTTGTCGTGGAAGAGCTTTGAAATCGCTGACCTAGAATATCCACACAGAAAAAGTTCGGCTACTGACCACTTTTGACCATTTTTCGGGCTGAAAATGCTCGTTTTTAGACGAATTATCATAGGAATTATCATATTTTTCACCAAATTTCGAAACACGTTTACTGGCTACCGTAATGCCGCGGTGCAATTGCGCTCCTTAGCTAAAATCTGGTTAAAATCGTTGAAAGCCGCTAGAAAACCACTCGAATCTTTGATAAACACGATTATCAACAGGGCGCCGTTGAATAGTTCCGGATTTTCAACTTTCACAGCTAATGCAACTGCGCTCCATAGCTAAACTATGTTAAAATTACCTAACTTTCTCAATTTTGGGTTTTTTAGGCCATTTAGAGCGAAATCTACTTGAAAAATTCCAATTTTCGTGATTTTTTCTGAAATTTTCTCTGAAATTCTCTATTTTCTCCACATACATGCAACAACTTGTTCACTCCAGCATCCGTCGCGAAATCCGTTGAAATCTGAAGGTGTTGGGCACCGAGCTGTGGTAGCAGCCGGTCGTCGAACGTGCTCTCGTAGATTAACATCAGTTTTCGAAGTTTCGCGGCCTGGAATTGATTTTGGGTGAAAATTGACTGAAAATAGCGATTTTTGGAATGAAAAAGTGTAAAAAATCTGATTTTTCACCCGTTTTCAGTTAAAATTGACTGAAAATAGCGATTTTCAGGGTAAAATATTGTGAAAAGTAAAATTTTTCGCTCCTTTTTGAGTTAAAATTGACTGAAAATTCCAGTTTTTGGGGTAAAAAAGTTGGAAAAATCAGATTTTTCGCCACTTCTTGACCTAAAATCGCCCAGTTTCGACCTGAAACCTCAATTTTGGGTGAAAATTGCTATTTCAGAGTCAAAATTTGCTGAAAATTGCAGTTTTGAGGCTAACAATTCGAATTTTGGTTGAAAATTGACTGACAATAGCAGTTTTTAAGCTGAAAAAGTGCAAGAAATCCCATTTTTAACCCTTTTTTGAGCTAAAATTGACTGAAAATTGCAGTTTTTGGGGTAAAAAAGTGTGAAAAACTCAATGTTTCGACCTAAAATCGCCCAATTTCCTCCTAAAACGGCTTACGAAAGGTAACTGAAGGCTGGAATCAATTTTGGGTGAAAATTGGCTGGAAATTGCAGTTTTCGGGGTAAAAAAGTGTGAAAAATCCTATTTTTCGCCACTTTTTCAACTAAAATCGCTCAATTTCGACCAAAAAACCCTTATTTTGGGTTAATATTTGCTAAAAATTGCAGTTTTTTTGCTAAAAAATTCAAACTTTCCCTTACAAAAGGTAACTGAAGAAACCGATTCGCATCCATAATGCCATTTCCCCTATAAATGAACGATTCGACGTCTTTCGTCATATGTGCCAACCATCCGTGAATCGACGGATAGTTCGTTTGAACAGTGATGTTCACCTCCTTCACTTGCAGTTTTCGCTTCTCGACCATCCATTTTTGGTCGAATTCCTGGAAGAAAACGGGGGGAAATTAATGGAAAATCGGGAAAAATTGAGGAAAATTAGTGGAAAATTATGATTTTTTTGAGTTTTTGGAATGTAAAAGAGCTGAAATTCGTAATTTTTTACATTTTTAAACTATTTGTTGCTGATTTAACCAGTTTTTATACGGAATTTTCGCGCTAAAATCCATTTTTTTCACTTTTTAAACGAAAAAATCCGGTATTTTTATCGATTTTAAGTCTTTATCGACTTTAAATAAGTCAAAAATGACGTAAATTGACAATTTTCTTTCCGGTTTTGGGCTTAAAAATAAGGAAAATTGCCCATTCTCATTCAATTTCCAGCGAAAAACAAAGTTTTTCGATTTTTCTGCATGGAAAATCGTGAAAAAATGGAAAAAAAGAGTGGAAAAACATAAAAATCTCAGCGAAAATTTCCGATTTTAACTCGATTTTTTGGGCTAAAAATCCAAAATTTCACCGTCTCAGGGATGCGAAGCTCAAGGTCACGTAAACGCGCTCCGTCGCACAGCGATTAACAGACTTGGCAGGGCGCCAAGTTCAAGTTTAGCGTATGTCTGTCGTATCTAACAGGGGTGCAAATCCCTAATTTTCTTCCTAGAACTGAAAAAATAAACATTTTTCACGATTTTTGACACATTTAAAGTCAATAAAGACTGAAAATCGAGAAAAATAGTGATTTTTTCATTTAAAGGGTGCACAGAGGTGCGAGACGTATGGTCCGCAACGAAAAGTTTTGAATTCACCGGCCGCGTCGCGTTGCGTGTGCGTCGCGTTTTTCATTGAAAGATATTAGTTCGGCACTGTTCGTACAACTGCGCTCCACCGAAATCCCCTTGAAAAATGTCTCTTTTTCTCTGAGTCTCTCAATTTCGCACACTATTTTCTTCGTTTTCGGAAGAGCGCGGTTGTAAGAAGCGCGCCGTGCTAATACGACAAACACACGCTAAACTTGAACTTGGCACTCAGCCAAGTCTGTTTTTGGCACCGTGCCAACCGCTGAGCGACGAAGCGCGTTTAAGCGACCTTGCGTCTCGCACCCCTGTGTCGTATCTTTCAACGAGAAACGCGACGCACACGCAACGCGACCGGAGGGGTAAATTCGAAACTTTTCGTTGCGTACCTTACGTCCCGCACCTCTGTGTGACTTTTAATTACTCAAAAATCGCGATTTTTACATTTCTGGGATGAAAATTGACACTTTTCTTTACGGTTTTGGGTTCAAAAATAAGGGAAATTGTCCATTCTCATTCAATTTTAGGCCACAAAACGAGTTTTTAACTTTTCCTAATTTGAAAATTGATATTTCTCTTCTCGACAATCCATTTTTTTGATCGAATTCCAGCAGAAAAGGGGGAAAATGAGTGGAAAAACACTGAAAATAGGGAGAATTCATTACTTTTTGAGTTTCTGGGATGAAAATTTCCGATTTTAACTTTCATATTGCGAGAACTTTCGCAAAAAGAATAGTTTTTTATGATTTTTCTTTGCTCGAAGTGAAAAAACTCGGTTTTGAACTGGATTTTTGGGCTAAAAATCCAATTTTTCACCTTTTAAACGAAAAAATCCGATATTTTTCACGATTTTCAGGTTTGAATGTGTCAAAAATCGCGATTTTTGCATTTCTGGGATGAAAATTAACAGTTTTCTTTGCCTGGACTGGATTTTTATGGTTTTTTTGAGTAAAAATAAGCGTTTTAATGCATTGTTCAGAGGTAGTCGCAATAAAGTGGCTTTTCAAGCTCCAATTTTCATATTTGGTTCAAAAAATCTAGCAGAAATCGATTTATAAGACAAAAAATCGGTTTTTCACAACGAAAAATGACACTTTTTAGCAAAAAAAAAAACCCTTTTTCAAGTCAAATGTTTGATTTTGGGCTAAAAACAGTGAAAATTTGAACTTTTCACAGAAAAACGGCTTTTCCAGACTCCAAAATCAGTAAAAATGATTTCACGGCTCGAAAACGCTGAAAATAAGGTGTTTCATGCAGAAATTCCGATTGATGAGCGAAAAATCCCTTGTTTTCACTGAAAAACCACTTTTTTAACTCAAAAATCACCGATTATCACTCAATTTCGAGCGAAAAATCCACTTTTTTACTATTCTAACCCTGAAATTCTCTATTTTTCACTATTTTCCACCTATTTTCAACTCATTTTCATTATTTCCACCCCATTACCATATCAATAGTGGCCGAATCGATCCAAACATTCGGATCGGTGAGCCACGCGAGATGCCAACGAGCCAATTCGGCTAAATCGAATGCGTAGAACGCGGTTTTCGACTCGGATTTGTCAATGTCCACGTCGTAGTGCACTCTGGAATGAGAAAATTGGGATTTTGTAGGGAAAAAGGGGTTTTGAGTGATAAAAATAGGGGTTTTGCACCTAAAAATAGTGGAAAAGTGTGATTTTTTGACCTAACATTGTCATTTTTGGCTTAAAAACAACGCAAAAATCGAATTTTGCGATCCGGAATCGGTTTTTCATAGCAAAAAATGGTATTTCCAAGTGCCAGAGCACTAAAAATTGATTTTTTCGATCGAAAAACTCGTTTTTGGAGCCAAAAAGCGAGTAATAATCAAAATTTAGCGTCAAAATGAACCTTTCTTGTGACAAAATCACAAAAATGACCTTTTTGTGCCGTTTTTAACGAAAAATCAACTTTTTAGCTTCAAAAACTCATTTTTCATGCTGAATATCACGTTTTGATATTATAAAATTGCTTTTCAAGCGCCAATTTTCATACCTGGCTTGAAAACCGAGCAGAAACCGAATTTTGAGAAGAAAAATCGGCTTTTCAATGCGAAAAATGAGATTTCTGAGTGTCGGAGGAGTAAAAACTGCTTTTTCCGATCGAAAACTCGTTTTTCGAGCCAAAATTTTCGTTTCTGGCTGAAAATGAAAGTAATAATCAAATTTTGGCGTCAAAATGAGCTCTTCGTGCCGTATTTTCACGAAAAATCAACTTTTTACCTTTAAAAGCATGTGTGACCTCAAAAACTCATTTTTCAGCCTAAAAATGCGATTTTTGACTAAAAAACGCCGTATTTGGTGCAAAAATCGAATAGAAACCGAATATTGAGAGGAAAAATCGGTTTTTCAATGCGAAAAATGAGATTTCTGAGTATTGTAGCAGTAAAAATTGATTTTTCGAAACGGAAACTCGCATTTGGAGCCAAAAAAGCTTAAAAACTGTGCAAAATTGAATTTTGAGCTGCTGAAATTGGTTTTCATATCGGAAAACAGCATTTTCAGACTCCAAAACGTCAAAAAATGCCCGAAATCGGTGAAACCATGATTTTTCGTGCTAAAATCCCGATTTTTGACAAAAAAAAATCGAAAAAACCAATTTTTTCACTCAAAAACCATTTTCCGCTTCAATTTTTTGCATTTTTGATGCACATTCTCCAATAAAAACACACTTTGTCTGTGTTCCACCCGATTCGGTGGGTTGATTGGGCGTGAATGTGACTCCGAGCCGTCCGTCGATCCAGATTTCCTGAAAAAATGAAAATTTTTAGAGAAAATTGATGTTATTTAGGTTTCAAACCCAAATTTTCGAGTTTTTACGATAAAAATGATGTTTTCGAGGTTTTTAGCAAGATTTCAATAGAAAAATTGAAGATTTTTGCCTTTTTCTCATTTTTTACCGACTTTTTTCTAGAATTTCTGATTTTTGAGCTCTTTCCTTCATTCTTACATTGCAAGTATCATTAAACTTCCAACAGACATGTTTCAGCTTACACGGCCGCTCCAGAAGTCGGTCCGCCGTCGCAATTGGTACTCTGCAACCAAAAATTTCAAAATTTTTCAATTTTTCATCGATTTTTCGCGTTTTTCATGGTTTCAGACCTCAAAAATTGCATTTTTCACGTCTAGAAACCTTTAAAACCACAAAAATCCCGTCAAAAACCCACATTTCCTCCATTTCCATCCACCGCCTCGCGATTTCTTCAACACCGTCTTCTGTCGTCGACGATGATGCCATTACGATCTAAATTGATTTATTATTGAAATTTAGACTTAAAAATCATTATTTTCTCAAAAAATTGAGAAAAAACGATGAAAAACCAAGAAAAATAAATAAATCCATGAATCGACTTGTTTGTCCGAGAGGAGTACACGGAGGTGAGCGATGGAGCGCGCTTGCGTTAATCGAATTTTTCGCGCTAATTCTCAGCTTTCAGCAATGTTTTCAGAGGAAATATGAGGTTTTCGCGGGGGATTGAGTGAAGAAAAATCTGGAATTTTACACAAAGTATGTAAAATTAACAATTTATTGAGAAGAGCGAGAAATGTGACAAGTTTCCGGGTTTTGAACAGAAAAAAACAGAAAATGATTAAAAAGAGACATAAAAAGAAGAACAACAAAACGATGAGAAACAGAAAGAAAGTCATTCATTTTCTATATTTTCATAAGAAATATCTACCGTATGAAATTTCAAAGTCGCGGAAACTATTTACGATATCCTCTAAAAGCGGCTCTGACTCTGGCTCTCTCCAAGAGGCTCCATTCCGGAGACTGAAGAAATCAGAGGCTTCCATTCCGACTGTCCAATCCATACTGAGATCATATTCAGATTTTTCCAAATCGGAAGGAATGATGGAGCAGGTGAGGAATACGCTCATACTGAAAGGATCACCCCAACTGAGAATTCTCAGAAGAATGTGCTTCGAGTCGTTGTTGGTCCAAATTCTCGCTTCGTTCTCGTTTTGGTACCTGGAAAATCGATAAATCAACCTGAATTAAGATATCGAAAGTTAACTGACACAATTCGATCGGAAAATTCCTCAACAAAATTCTCCAGAAAACGATCTGAACGGGCGCTTAAACCACATTGGAGTTTGGTGGAGATTTCCGCATCGTTTTCGATCCATTTCTGAAAATTAGCTGCTATTAACTCGCTGAATCATAAAGTTCTCTGAGATCTCCAGTGTTTGTTGATTTTGTTCTGAAAATCTGTGCAACCAACCTTTGCAAGTTTCGAAGGGGCATCAACAATGGCGAGCGATTCGATTCTGATTGTTTCGCAGTTGTAGAACTGAAAAATTATTGATTTTTTTTCACATTTTTAAAGGGGGATATATCTATTTTCTGGGTGTCGGATATATTTATATGGTTTGACGAATAATTCATAGGGCAATCGGAAATCTTTTGACAGGAGGTCCAAAATCGGGCTAAAAGAAGTTATTAGCAAAAGAAGGTTATCAGCAAAAGAATTAAAGCGGGTTTCGTGGTGCTCTTATATTAATTTCAAAGGAGAAAACTTCCGTGGTGCACGTGAAAGGAAAGAATAATTAAAAATGAGAAAATCCTCATGGCAATTGAATTCCACGTACAAAGCGAGAACTCAAAGAGGACCACGCAACCCGTTTTTTCAGCGTTTCTTTTGCTGATAACTTCTTTTTGCACGATTTGGACCTACCTCCAGGGGGATTTTCGATTTCCCCCATGAATTCTTCGTCGAACTATATAAATATATCAGACACATAGAAAATAGTTCTATCTCCCTTCAAAAGATTTTTTGATACCTACCACTGGGAAAGTCAAGAACTCATCGAATGGGAAACTCTTACAACCCTCTCCGTGCAAATGAATCGTCTCGAGACCTGGCGCCAAGTTCTTCATAAAAAACATCACAGCTTCTTTTTTCAGTTGACAGATTTTCAGATTCTTGACGTTGAATGGAGCACTTTTCTCAAGAATTTTCAGGAATTCATTGAACCGTTTCGGTGAATAGCCTTCCAGAATCTCGAGACTATCGATTTTTCCAATTTTCAGAGCATATGCAAGAAAATGGACAGCAGATGAGTACAACTTTCTGTTGAAGATGCGGAACGAGACTAACTTTTCCAGAATTTGTCGACCACGAAGTTCTGGAGGAATCTCCTCATAGGTTCCATCTGAAACTTAATGTGAAATTCGACTTATAGACAGTCACTTACCTGGATGAGTCGGGTATTCCACCGAAATTTCACCCCATTTTCGTTCATCGTTACTATATAAAGACACCGACTTGAAATTGATTTTCAGCGAGTCGACGAGGTCTCTCTCATTTCTCGCGGTCATTCGAAGTTTCAGTCTCGCCGGAAAATCCAACAATTTGATAACTTCCAGCTTGATCTCCGGTGGCAAATGACACCAGTTTTTGCGTTTGATAAACAGAAGTACTTTAATTTTCTTCAGTTTTTCATCTCTTGATAGTCTCATCCAATTCATTGCACTCTGACGATTATGCGACGCGGCCATTTTTCCATCAAATGCACGAATTAGAGCATCATCAGACATTTTTCGAGGTTCTGAAAGTAAAAGGATGATGTCGGAAAGCAGGAAAATAAAGGAATTATGGGGCTATTCACGTCCTGAAATTTTTTTTTGCCGAATAATAGCAGTTAAAAACTTTTTTCCGGAAGTAAATAACCCCATCAAAGAAAATGCAGGTTGAAAGTTCGAAAAATTGATTACAAACTCAAGCGAACAAGAAATTTTCTACTATTTTTGATGAGAATTTCGAAAAATTCCGAAAAAAATTCCGAAAAAATTGTGCAAATTTTTTGAATCCGGGGTTTTTTTTTTCCAAGTCTGGTTTCTTTCGATATATTAGCGACCCACCCCTTCTTACAACCGCGCCCCACCTCAAACGAGAGAGTATCGGTGAGAGACGCAGAATTTTTTCTCGCGCGAACAAATATTTTTACCATTTTTGACCTATTTTCGCTGTTTTTAAGAACAAATTACATAAAAACTTTTAAAAAATAGTGAAAACAGGTCAAAAACTGAAAATAATTGTTGGCGCGAGAAAAAAACCTGCGTCTCTCGTCGATACTCTCTCGTTTGCGGCGGAGCGCAGTTGTAACGAATTTGCTCGGCTAATATACGTTTTCGGAAAATGAAAATCCTAAATTTCATTAAAAACGGCTGAAATTTCGTTTTAAAATGACAGAATTCTGCAGAACGTCTCGTTTCGAAAATTCTATGCTTTTGACACGATTTTTCTAACGAAATCTATGAAAATTAACTGAAAAATGAACGAATTATTGTTTTTAAGAGTTTTAAGTTCTATTTTAAAAAAAAATCCGGCTGAAAATAGCGAAAAATCGGAGGAAATAGATAAATTAAAAAGGAAATTAAAATTTGCCACGTGGCATGAGCAATTCGCCGTGGAGCGCGCTTGCAACATTCAAAATGATGATTTGTTTTCAGGTGGATATTACGCTAGGAACAGTTTTTCTTTAAAATTTTTTTTGTACAAATGATAATTCAAGTCTCGGGCTTCATTTTGGTTGTAATTTCAAAAAATTGAAGAGAAATTCATCGAGAAAACAAAGTCTGAAAAAGAATGTGTAGAATGACAGTTTTCGTTTGCAATAATCGAATTTTGCAAGGTAATTCCCGGTTTTCAGCTACATTTTCAGAAGATATATGAGGTTTTCCCGGGGAATTGAGTGAAGAAAAATCTGGAAATTTACAAAAAACGACATAAAATTAACAATTTATTGAGAAGAACAAGAAATCAGACAAGTTTACGGGGTTTGAACAGAAATTGATTGAAAAAGAGACATAAAAAGAACAGAAAACGGTAAAAAACGGAAAAGAGGTCATTCATTTTTCGATATTTTCAGAAGAAATCGTTCCCGTATTAAATGCCCATGTCGCGGAACATCCCTTTGATCTCCTCCACGTACTCTTTCGAAAAGTGAAAAAGTTCCAATGGATCTGGCTCTGGCTCGCTCCAAGAGGTTCCATACGGACCGAAGGAATCACAGGCTTCCATTCCAACTGTCCAATCCATATTGAGATCATATTCAGACTTTTCCAAATCGGAAGGGATGATGGAGCAAGTGAGGTATTCGTCCCCACTCAAGTCTTCGTACTGAACGAAAAATCTCAGAAGAATGTGCTTCGAGTCGTTGTTGGTCCAAATCCTCGCTTCGTTCTCGTTCTGGTACCTGGAAAATCGATAAATTGACCTAAATTAAGATGTCGAAAGTTAACTGACACAATTCGATCGGAAAATTCCTCAACAAAATTGTGCAGATAATTATCTGAACGGATGCTTAAACCACATTGGAGTTTGGTGCAGATTTCCGCATCGTTGTCGATCCATCTCTGAGAAAAATAACTATCATATCAACGTTTTTGCTTTTTTTCATTTTCAGATGAGTAAGCAAACTCAGCGACACAAAAGCAAAGAGTTAACCGGCGGAATCATAAAGCTCTCCGAGATTTCCAATATTTGTTCTGAAAATCTGAACAACCAACCTTTGCAAGTTTCGAAGGGGCATCAACAATGGCGAGCGATTCGATTTTGATGGTTTCGCAGTTGTAGAACTGAAAAATTATTGATTTTTCGCCATTTCATTTACATTTATAAACACCTACCACTGGGAAAGTCAAGAACTCATCGAATGGGAAACTCTCACAACCCTCTCCGTCCAAACGAATCGTCTCGACACCAGGCGCCAAGTTTTTCATAAAAACCATTACAGCTTCTTTTTTCAGTTTCTTAATCATCAGATTCTTGACGTTGAATGGAGCACTTTTCTCGAGAACCTTCAGGAATTCATTGAATCTTTTCGGCGAATAGCCCTCCAGAATCTCGAGACTATCGATTTTTCCAATTTTCAGCGCATATGCAAGAAAATGGACAGCCGATTCGTACAACTCTTTGTTGAAGATGCGGAACGAGACGAATCTTTCGAGGAGACTGCCACGTGGCGAAGGAGTCATCTGAATCACACCCCATCTTTCACTTCTGTCATTCGTCAATGTCACTGATTCGAAATTGATTTTCAGCGAATCAACAAGGTCTCTCTCATTTCTCGCGGTCATTCGAAGTTTCAGTCTGCCCGGAAAATCCAGCACTTTGATAACTTCCAGCTTGATCTCCGGTGGCAAATGACACCAGTTTTTGCAGTTTTTGAAATACAGAAATTCTTTAATTTTCTTCAGTTTTTCATCTCTTGGCAGTCTCATCCAATTCATTGCACTCTGACGATTTTTCCATGAGCGCACTTTTTCTTCCATCATACGAAGTAAGACGTCATCAGGCAACATGTTTTGAGGTTCTGGAAAAAGAGAAGGAACGTTATCTGTGTAGGAAAGCAGGAAATAAAGAAAAAACCGGTCAAAAAATCGAAAAATTAATGACAAAAATTGATATTTTAGGTTAAGAAACTGAAAAATTATAGTTTTCTCTCAATGTATAATGTTTTTAGGAATTAAAGAACATAAATTTCAGAGGAAACAACAGGAATTTCGTTTCAAAACGACAGAAGATCTCGTTTTGAAAATTCCATGCTTTTGACACGATTTTTCTAACGAAATCTTTGAAAATTAGCTGAAAAAGTGATGAATTATTGTTTTTAAGCGTTTTAAGATTTATTTGAACCAAAAAATCTGGCTGAAAATAGCGAAAAATCGGAGGAAATAGATAAATTAAAAAGGAAATAAAAATTTGCCACGTGGCATGAGCTGGAATTCGCAGTGGAGCGCGCTTGCAACATTTAGTGTTTTCAGGCTGATATTACGCTAGGATCAATTTTTTCTCAAAATTTTTCTTGTACAAATGATAGTTCGTAAATCGGGCAACATTTTGGTTGTAAATTATAAGAAATTGGTGCAGTATTTATTGAGAAAACAAGGTCAGAAAAAAAACAATAAAATATATCAAATAATCAACATAATCTTATCCAAAATCTTCCCCTTTGCCTTGTCAGACAACTCCATATATCTCGATGACTCCTTCAATTTCTTGGCCTTCACCACCGTATCCAATTCTCGAATCATCTTCTCCAACAGCGCCTCCATTCCATACCTATCAGCCATCCACATCAAATTCTCATTTTCTATTTTAGAGTTATTCAGGAGGTGGTATTCCACTAGTTTGATAACAGCTGGCACCATAAATCTATCAGCTAGTTCCAGAAGTTTCTCGGATGTTTTGTCTGGAAATTTTTCTAGATAAAAGATTTGAGCGACATCGAAACTTACCATCTGGGAATACTGTATCCGGGTGAATCACGCTTAAAAGTTGTCCAAAATCTTTGTAAGAGACGTCTTTGATAGGGATCTCTTCAAGTTTTCCTTCTATCATATTGGTTGAGAACAATGCTTGGAAGAAATCCGAGTGGTAGGACAGGAACTGAAATTTTTATAATGTATTAACATTGGAGCGCGTTTGCAGACCACTCACCGCCTTATTAACATTCAACTTCTTTCCCTCAACCAGCAGTACCCCATCATTTTTATCCGACGGTGCGAACATCCTTTCAAAATTTTCAATCCATAACCGATATGGCTTCAAACTCAATTTCCAAATAAGAAATCTCTCTTCACACCAGATCTCATTCTCCAACTTTTTCTCCACCAACTGATTTGAATCGCTCAATTTCAAGTCGAAATGAAATTCCCCAGGGATCGGATCGAATTCAGCAAGTGCTTGAAGGGAGAGACGACCCTCGAGAGTGTCGACACCTTGGTCTTTCAGTTCGTTCCAGTCAAAGTTGAAAGACATCATAACGGTGGTTCGGTTGTTGGTGATGGCGCCGGTCCAGACACTGGAAATTGGTTTTGAAATGCTATCTGATAGCAAATTTTGCGCTGATTTCGAATATGTGTTTCGTTTTTGCAGATTCGCTATGTGGAAAAAGTTATTCCAGCTTTTGTGAGCCCGTGGTGCAATCTCGGGTCTCAAAGTTGTCGAGACTTAAGGTCCGTGATGAATTTGAATTTGGCACTCAGCCATATTTACAGTACTGGCCATAAAGAATGCGACATTTGTAGTTTTTAGTTGAAAAATGGTCAACTTTGTGACTGCAACACGGTCATCCTGATAGTCTCACAATGCCAACTATTGTACGACGGAGCGCGTTTAAGCGACTTTACTTTACGCCTAGCCAATTTTTAAAAATGATGCATATAACAATTGACTCACCATTTCACTCCATTCGTTGTTACAGTGTCCAGAATCCTGTTTCTTCCTGTCACCACCTTATTATCAACACACTCATACTCTATCATATCATCTGACATTTTTTAACTGAAAACCTAAACTTTTTTAAAGTTATTGAAGAGTAGAAGATATTGCGAAACTGGTGTCGGAAAAGATGAATGAATGAAAACCAAAAATCTATTTTTTGTGCGATAAAGTCAAACATGAGGGAGTGTTTCGCAATCGACGGAGGAAATGACCATGTCCGTTTTTTTCTCTATGTCTGCGTCTCTTGATTAGTCCCACTTCATTGAACTTATAAATACAATTTCTTATTAGATTTTGTATAGGAAAACAATAAAGTACATAGAAAAGTTTAACATTCTTTAGTCAACAGAACATTTGAATAATTTTATACTGGATATCATCTAACAATTCACCGGAAAACATTCATAGCACAATCAGTACTGAAGAAAAGCTGCTCGCCTTATACCTTTCCCATATTCCGCCAAAAATTTCGCAGTTGCGTCATTCTCTGGTATCTCCTTCTTATACCAAGACAAGTGATTCTGATGTATCTTGGGGTTCTGTCCCATTCCGTTGCTCCACGATAGATCATTGTCATATTTTGAATCTACGGTGTTAGAGGAGATGATTGAGCAGACCACAAAGTTGCGGGAATCTCTGGTGAAAAGTTGGATGAGAATATGCTTCGAATCGTTGTTAGTGCGGATTCTAGCTTGACTTCCGCTTTTGCATCTGGAAATAGAAAATAGTCAGCTAGAAAAATTCTCACAGGGGAAGTCTTTAGAGACGCCGCTTTTAAATTTCGTTATAGGTATTTTCGACCACGAGGAGTCCAATTCTGCAGTTAAAATCTGCTAAATATATCTGTGAGTCGAGTTACGAGCTCTCAAACTTTTCATATGGCTAAGTCATTTTACATGGAATTCCAAATTGGCCGCATATACGCCTCATCGCGGTTCCATGTGAACAGGCTTAACCATTTGAAAAGTTTGAGAGCTCATAACTTGGCTCTCATAGACATTTAGCAGGTTTTGACTGCAGAAATGGACTCCCCGTGGTCGAAAATACCTTTGACCAAAATTTTAGGTCATTGAAAGTGGCGTCTCCAAATACTTCCCTTGTCAGGACACTTACACAACTCGATCGGAAAAGGTTTCCACGAACTTCTCCAACATAACAGAGTGATCTCCAACTGCAAGATATTGAAATTTGGTGTCGATTTCAGCTTTGTTTTCAATCCATTTCTGAAAATATTGATACTCGGAATGTTCTGGAAATCCAGGAATACCTTAGCAAGTGTAGAAACAGCATCAGTGTTCAAGAGATCATCGATTCGAATGGTTTTACAGTTGTAGAACTGGAAAATTTGAAGTTAGAAAGTGGTCGGATAAGAGGAGAATTTTGTGATGTGATGATTAAAAAAATTTTATCATAAGGAATTTGGAGCTGCGATCAGATTTTTCATTCTCCGCGACATTCCGCAACTACGACACTTCGCCACTAGCCATTTCGCAACCCTGACGTTTCGCAACTGAACCGCATTTGCATATTTGGGTCAGTTGAAAATGTTGATTGTACCGAAGGGTCTGGGAACATATTTGAAAACAATTAAATAGAAGAAAACGTTGTCTGACCCGTTTCTTGACAAAACTAGGTTGAACTATTGCTAGTTCTATGGTTGCGGAACATCGTAGTTGCGGAATGTCGCAGTTTCGAAATGAATAGTTGCGAAGTGTCGCAGTTGCAAAACCAACGTGAGTTGCGAGTTGTTGCGGAACCATTTTTTTAAACGCTAACTGAGACCGAATTTTTCACACGTCAGGAAGGTAATGACTAGCCAGGGGTCCAAACTTTGACCTAGTTTTTTTCAAATACCATACATCGAGGGCAAGAACTGAATATATTTGGAATCAGCGTTTTTCCAGCTTTCCAATGATATAGCTCACGTCCCATATCTCCAGACTGGACCCCCAAATATGGTTAGGTCCCAGCCAATATTCACTTAATTCTGATTACAGACATGGAACCCTCAGAGCCGAAATAATATTCTCTAGGATTTGAGAAGTTTCAAAACCAGACGCTTCAAAACTGAGACATTTCAAAACTTTCGAAAGGCGTTGCGGTTGCGTCGCATGCGCTAGTAACTCACCACGGGGAAACCCATCAACTCATCAAACGGGAAATCGTTGGTACCCTCTGCATCCAGATGAATCGTTTCCAGACCCGCAGATATATTCTTCATGAACAACATCACCGAATCCTTCTTCAGATTCACAATTTTCAGATTCTTAACATCAAACGGTGCACTTTTTTCGAAATCATCCACGAACGCATCGAAATCCGCCGGGTAGAACCCTTCTAAAATGGTTAGCTGGTCGATTTTTCCAACTTTCAAAACTTGGCCAAGACAGTTGAAAGCCACCAAGTACTGGTGTTTGTTGAAGATGTTGAATCCGGCGCGTTTTGTATTTGGAGTAGTGATTTCAGATTCAGAAGATATCGGGGATCCATCTGGAAAGACATAAGATAAGCCCCGCCCACTATTCAATATCTTACTCGAGTCAACTGGATACTCCACATAGATTGCACCACATTTCTGTCCCTTACGGCTATCGAACAGGACTGTTTTGAGAATGAGACTATCCGATGAAGACAAGAGTTCCTTGATGTGATCGTCCGCCATTTCTTTTCTTCAACTTTTTGGAATAAATATTTAAAAAAAAACAGTGTTCCAATAAAGGCATCAAAAATAAGGCTAACGGGTTAGTAAATCAAAAAATTAAGAAGGTTCACTTGGTAAAATGAAGAAAAAGTGATCACAATTTTGAGACTGAGCAATGGTATGGTGTAAAGTGGAGGGTGTTTGCAACAATCAAGGGAGCAATTCGATTACAATCATTAATCAACCTTAGAGGAGTCAAATGTCTCGAGCAGACATGTGTCGCGTAAAAAAAAATGAATTGGAGAAAACGTTTTTCAATTGGAGAAAACGTTCCGGCCCGGTAAATGAACCTAAACTTCAGACCTTCAGTAAACAAACAGAAATTTTGTTTCAAAATGGCAAAATATGTACCTCGACTCCAAAATTCCATGCTTTTAGCTTTTTTCTAGCAAAATCTTTGACAATTAACTGAAAGATAAAATTCATAAATTGAGGAAGTTAAAATTTGACCTGGAACTCGCCGTAGAGCGCTCTTGCAACAATTAAAAACTGTTTAGTTTTCAGATATGATGAAAACACGCTAGAGAATGAAATTATATGGGCTCATCATTGAAGAACTTGCAAGAGGTTAAAAGATCAACATTTATTACAAGTGAAAATCGAGAATTTTACCAAAAAACATGAACAATTGAGTAAAAATTAGAAACAAAAGCTTTTAGAGTTGAAAAATTCAAAAAATAATGTTTCTCAAATTCTTGATAATTTTCTTCGTATTTTTTGGCTAATTTGGACCATTATATCAATTCAGCCAAGCTTACCAATAGTTATACTTTATTCAACAGAAAATTCATCAAAACGAAACAGTTTAGTTAGCAATAATCTAAACAAAATGAAGTTAATTTTGAGCATATTTGCAACCACATCTAAACTTTTAGACAATATTATACAAAGAAACTCCAAAAATAACTAAATAATTTCCATTAATCTGTGATACAGCTTGGCTTTAGTGCTTTCCGACAACTCCTTGCACGCTTCGCAAGTTTTCAAAAGTTTTGCTTTTTGAACGCTACTGATTTCCTTTATAGTCTTGTCCAAAAGTCTCGTCATACCAAATTTATCAGCCATCCACATCAACTTCTCATTGTTGATTTTGGAGTTGTTCAGAAGATGATACTCGACGTGTCGAATGACAGACGGCATCATGAAGCGGTCCGCAAGTTCTAGTAACTTGTCAACAGTGCTGTCTGAAAATTTAGAACTCGAAAATTCATAGTTGTCATCGGGCCGATCCGGGTCTTGTGCGGGCCTTGAGATAGCTCGCTTCAAAATGACAATTATGAGTGGATCAACCTGTCAAATTGTAGGTCTCGGTGAGCTCTACTCGATTATATTTTCATTGTCACCATTCTTTTAGTGAGAACCGCTGTACAATCCCTTTAGTGGCCGGGCCTTCATTTAAGGCCCGGAAGTTCAAGGCCCGGCCACTAAATGGATTGTACAGCGGTTCTCACTCAACCTATAGTGGAAATAAAAATAGACTTGAGTAGAGCTCACCGAGACCTACAATTTGACAAGTTGATCGACTTCTAATTGTCATTTTGAAGCGAGCTATCTCAAGGCCCGCACAAGGCCCGGATCGGCCCGGTGACAACTATGCGAAAATTGACAATCTTGCTAACTTACCATCTGGAAAGATGGTTTCTGGATATATTGTGCCGAATAGCAAACAGATATCTATATAAGATACTTCCATAATTTCAATCTCATTCATTTGGCCTTCCTTGTAGTTTTCTGAGAAAAGTGCGCGGAAGTATTCGGAGTGAATCGAGAGGAACTGAAAAAGAAATTAGGTTGCAGCACTTACGACTGACAAGGGAAGTCATTGTTTATCTTAACAATTTTTGCATTTTTTCTCTAACACTCAGACAGTTTCAGAAAATAGCTATTTTCAAAAACTATCAGTACTTATTAAAAGGAGACTGCGGTATTCCAAAACTCAAGATTTTTTGATATGGATCGACTCGAGAAATTCGCCTGGAACAAGTTATGAGCACTCAAAGTGTCAAAAAAGGGCCCCTCAAGGTAAAATTCTCTCGCCGGGAACGTGAAAAATGAACATTGAGACAAAAACGGCGTGAACTCTCTTTAACTTCAGTATCTATAGAAAACTTCTTCAACTCTCTGAAAACAGTTATCATTTCTGAAACAGCTATGGAGTTTTAGAGAAAATAACGTCACATTCTGGGTGCTCCTGGCTGTGTAACTAAATGAAATATCTAGAGGATTTGTCTGCTTTCTCAATGGTGCAAAGTTCTTATGGTTCTCTCAAATTATCTAGGTCAATTCCTGCCAAAGTCTTCATGATCATAGAGATACTTCCTTATTTGAACAGTAGAATATACACATAAAAGAGAATTCACGGCGTTATTGTCTCAATATTCATTTTGCTCAAGAGACCGTCAGTTTGAGAAGGTTTTGGTTACAGTACCGTCCAGAAGGTTGTAAACTTTGCCCGTTTTCAGTTGAAAATGTCCAACTTTGAGAGTGTTTCATGGTGATTCTGATTGTCCTATCAAATAAATTTTTAATGAATTATACAGAACAAAAGTAGAGCTTCATTTTTGTAGTTGACAACTTTTTGGTACGGACACTTCCTAGCAAGTTACATATCGACAAAGTAAGTTTCTCTCAAATCGACCAATTTCAATGTAAAATTGTACAATTTTTGAGCTGTCGTCTTAAAATGACCATAACTTTCTAGAGAGGATCCGTACAAAAAAGTAGTCAACTACAAAAATAAAGATCTAGAATTGGTCTGTTTAATCCCATTAAGAGTAATTTTGTGGGACAGTTAGTTTTACCATGACACTCTCTCAAAGTTAGACAATTTCCACTAAAACCGCCGAAGTTTACAATCTCTTGGACGGTACTGTAAGTACAAAACAACTAATATCTGTTATTTTTTGTTGGATAATTTTGAAAACATACTCACCACTTTGTTGACATGAAGCGTTTTGTCTTCTACCTTTAAAACGATATCAGTAAAATCCGAAGGCAGAAAAAGGGCATCATACTGTTTGATTGGAAGACAACGGGCGACCAGAGCATAATTGAAGTGAAATGGTTCGTAAGTGGTAAAGAAAATGTTATCTTGAGAATAGCGGAATAGGACAGTGTTGACAGGGTTGTTAACATCCACATTAATGGTGCTTGACCACGAATCGTTGCTTTGATATGTCCAGTGAGCCCAAACACTCCGTGTGGCTTCAACTCATCCCAGTCGAATTTCCATCGCACATTATTGTCAGAGAACGTGCATCCACTGAACATTTCATATTATTGTTATTATCATACTTGCAAACCGGGCCGAAACGGGCAGACCCGGGCCAAACCAGGGTTGGGAAATTCCGGGCCGGGCCGACTGAAGAATTTTCCTTGGCCCGGCTCCTGTAGAAATTTGAAATATTTTTTTTAAAAATTTGAATTTTTTGGAATATCGATAAAAATTGAAGTGTACGAGAATATTGGAGAATTTTAACTATTTTTTGATGAAAATTTCGAAAAAATTGAGAAAAAAATGTGCACATTTTTGAATCCGGGCCAGCCCGGGCCGGGCCGGGCAGGAGCTGACAAGTCGGCCTGGCCCGGAATTTCCCAACCCTGCTTCAAACTCAATATTATGATCTGAAAAATATACCAAAATGTAGATCTCGACGAGTTATATATCTGTGATCTACTACGGGCCGGATGGCTATTTGTTAATGTGCCGCGGGCCGGGCTAGAATGGCCTTTTTGATAATTTTCGCGTTTTTTGACACTTTTTCCCGGCCCGGGGCCCGCGGCACATCAACGAATAGCCATCCGGCCGTATTATATCAGTGACATAGAACTCGTCGAGATCTACAATTTGGTTAATTTTCCAGCTCATAATATTCAGTTTGAAGCGAGTTACGAGCCGGCCCGGGTCGGCTCGTATCGGCCCGGTTTGATAATAACTGCATGTGAAATAAAAGTTACCATTTCAACCCTTCTACATCGCTTGTACCCAGTAGTCCGATATCGATAACCGTGTTGGCACTGCTATATTTAAAAGTCGTATTTTCCATTCCTCCAGAGTCTTAAAGGAAAATGTTTAAAGGTTGTAGCTCCATTATTGCCGAAATCGGTATGAAAAGAAGAACGTATTTTTAAACCGATTTTAATAATAATTAAGTAGTTAAAAGGCTCCGCGACGATTCGCAACTGCGACGTTTCGCAACTACGACATTTCGCAACTCACGTAAGGTTTCGCAACCACAGGGCATTTGCATATTTGGATCAGTTGAAAATGTTGATTGTACCGAAGGGTTTGGGAGCATACTTGAAAACAATTAAACAGAAGAAAAGGTTATCTGACCCATTTTTTGACAAAACTAGGTTAAACTATTGCTAGTTCTATGGTTACGAAACGTCATAGTTGGGAAATGTCGCGGAGCCAGTTCAAAAATTATTCATGATTAGCAATAGAGAGGGGGAAACATAGTGCTGCCACAAGGTTTATTTAAAAAGTAAGATGTGTTTTTAATAACTCATTTGGTCGGAAAGAATTAAAATAATAAAAAATTTATACAGGTTTTGCAGACATCCAACAAAATATATAGAATAATTTGATATAAAAGAATATATACATAAAATAATGATTTCACAATCAAACATTGAAACATTTTCTAACATGGAAACAAAATAGAAAAATAGTGTTATAGAGAAGAAGACGGCGGCAATGAGAATTTATAAGGGTGGGCAACGAAGAAGAAGAAGGATAGTGCTATATTTAGAGACGATGAAACATTAAAGGCCAAGGAGGAGAACGAGAAATGAGAGATAGAGAACAAAGGGGTAGGTGAAAAGAGGTTGATCGTTGTAGAAATTTAGATCATCAAAGTTTTATCTAGAAAACCGTGTTTATTGATTTCTCGTCTCATTCGCTTGTTGTCTTTATTACCAGTTCACGTTATAAAACGTCGGAGTACCATACTGAAACTGCCGAACATCTTGTTGAACATTTTGTTGAACTCCTCGTTGCACCAATTCGTTGATCACCATCATCTTGTCCAAAATCTTTCCCTTTGCCTGGTCAGACAATTCTCCATAGTCTGGAGAGTCCTTCAACTTCTTCGTCTTTGCCATGCTATCCAATTCCTTGATCATCTTCTCCAACAGCAGCTCCATTCCATACCTATCAGCCATCCACATCAACTTTTCATTGTTGATTTTGGTGTTGTTCAGAAGATGATTTTCAACGTTATGGATTACAGAAGGCATCATGAATCGGTCAGCAAGTTCCAGGAGTTTTGGCACGGTTTTGTCTGGAAATAGGTTTGTCTGGAAATAAAACTATCCCGTTTCAAAAACTCACCATTCGGAAAAGTTGCTTTCGGGTAAATCGTGCTAAAAAGTAACCCAATTTCTTCATAGGACACATCCTTGATCGGCACCGCATCCATTTGGCCTTCCTTGAAATTTGAAGAGAATAGAGCACTGAAATAGTCGGAATGGTAGGAGAGGAACTGCAATCAATTTTCAATTTCAATTCTGGAATTCTGGAAAGCATGGTCTTACCGTTCGATTGACATTCAACTTGACGCCACCGACTTCCAGTATCGCATCATTTTTCTCCGATGGAAGGAACATTTCGTCGTAAATTTCGGTGCAGAGAATTGGGAGAAGAGAGAATTCGAATTGGAATTTCTCTGTATCAGTCGGCTCTTGGAAAATGTGAGTCACCTCTCGTTTTTCCGTGGTAATATCCACTGGAACAGTTAGCTCTTGTGGTTTTTTGACAATGATCTCTCCAGTGAACCCAATGACGCGTTCAGCTTTCAGGTTTTCCCAATCAAAAGC
The DNA here is from genome assembly GCA_002259235.3 of Caenorhabditis latens. Lineage (NCBI taxonomy): Eukaryota > Metazoa > Nematoda > Chromadorea > Rhabditida > Rhabditidae > Caenorhabditis > Caenorhabditis latens. The sequence continues at coordinate 2,498,621 of CM056093.1, forward strand.
CCAGGACATTTAAGACATTTGGCCAGCGGCGGCTTTCATTACACTGAAAAAAGGTAAAATGTATGTACAACAATTTTAACTTAGATGGTTTAAAGAATCTTCAAAGGTGTCTAGAGTTATAATTGCTGTAGCACGTTAAGAGCTTGAAAGGGCTTCTTATGGTTTAGAGGGACTTTTATCTTTTTAAAGGACACTTAACCTGGAATAGAGCCAAAGTTTCATTACTAAAACTTTAAGTTTAACATTATGGGACTGTATGTACTAAGCTTACATAAATTGAGTCATCCAGAATAGATTTATACAAATCAGAATAGATTTATACGAAAAGTACAAAAAGATAAAGCAAAACTTTGAAAATTGGAAAAAACTCACCATATTAATCCATTTGTTGTGCTGGTATCAAGTGTAATCGGATCTGAACTGCTTGTAGTTTTTTCCGCAGATTTGTACGTGATGATTTCGTATACCATGCTGTTCTAAAGCTTGAAAGTAATGGGGGTTATTCAGGTTATGCAAAAATGTATTTTGATACATATTTTATCTTGTTCACGACCGTTTTTCACCCATTTTTCTACATTTCTCACCCTTTTCTGACAGTTCTTCTACAGTACTGACCATAAAGAATGCGACACTTGCTGTTTTTAGTTGAAAATGGTCAACTTTGTGAGTGTGACACGGCCTACCTGATAGTCTCACAATATTGATTGTTTATGGGCTATACAGATCACAATCAAAGCTTCATTTTTGTAGTTGACAACTTTTTTGTACGGGCACATCCTAAGAAGTTACAGGCAGTCAAAGAATTTTTTCGCATTTTCAACCCTTTTTCAGTGCTAAATGGAGAAATTTTTGAGTTTTTTATTTTGACGGTCTGTAACTTCTTAGGATGTGCCCGTACAAAAAAGTTGTCAACTGCAAAAATGTAGCTGAACTTGTGATCTACACACTCCATAAACAATCATTATTGTGAGACTATCAGGAAGGTCGTGTCACACTCTCAAAGTGGACCATTTTCAACTAAAAACAGCAAGTGTTGCATTCTTTATGGCCAGTACTGTACATAAACATGACGAATGCTGTTAGACCAACGCTAAACTGAGATTCGTAAAAATTAGTTCTTGTAAATAAGGAAAAATTGTATTAAAATACATTTCAAATGTCCTGAATAACCCCTAAAACTTTCTAGGATAGATATAAAAAATCAATTTTAAACTGAGCAATGCATATTGCGAAAGAGGGAGGACAGAGAGGGTGAGAGAGAGATGACCTTTCTCATGTTGAAAAGATGTGATTCATTGGAATGTCTGCGTCTAGTATCCCTTTTAGCAGAGGGGACACGGCGCCGGTCAAAAAGAAACATGACAGCTGTTGTGAGTTAGTTGTCTCCCGATTTTTCCCCCTTGATTCTACTTTTATGACTCAAACTTTTTTCATGAAACTACAGTACCTGGTTATCAACTTTGGCTGTTTTCAGTGGAAAATGGCTACTGTATTTCGGTGTCACCTGATTGTCCGACATACTTTATTTTATATGGGTTAAACAGAGCAAAAATAGCACATTATTTTTGTAGTTGACTATTTTTTTGTAGGGACACTACCTGGAAAGTTACAGGTTGTCAAAGTAATTTCTTCCTGAAACCGGAAAAAAAAACTTTGCCAACCTGTAACTTTCCAGGTAGTGTCCCTACAAAAAAATAGTCAACTACAAAAATGATGTCCTATTTAGGCTCTGTTTAACCCATATAAAATAAAATTTGTCCATCAATCAGGTCACACCAAAATACACTGTCAAAGTAGGCCATTTTCCACTGAAAACGGTCATTTGAGCGGTACTGTACCTATAGTTTTTAGGTAGAACTACTAAACCATGACGGAGACACCAATAACATACAAATTGACCACTACAAGAAAAGCCAGTGCGAGTACCTCGGTTCTTGATGCTTCTGAAACTAGTGGGCTGAAATGGTGAGTTTTTTGAATTTTTTCGCGAAAAAGTCACATTTTTGTTTATGATTGAGAATTATAAGAAAATCTGAAAAATCGTGTCAAAAATATTTGAAAAAATTAGTTGTTTTTATCAAGCCGAGCCTTCAAATGTTTTTTCGAGCCCGGCCTTGACGCGTATGCTGGCCTAGGATCCGACAAATCGGTCATCGTGAAATCGCATCAAGAAAATGACGTCACAGCTTAAAACAAGTGCTACCGTCATCAAAAATCTCATGAGAATCGAAAAATTAATTAAATTAAAAATTTCCCACCCTAAATATTACGGTCACTTTTGTTTAAGTAGTGTCGAATGACGTCATTTTCGTGGAGCGATACCATGACGGCCGAGTTGTCGGAATTTAGGCCAGGACTGTCTTTTATCCAGATTGTCATAATAGGTCATCACAGGGCCATTGTCCATACAAATTCATATTATTTTCCCGCGAAAGCATTTGACGGGCTGCCAGTTGAGTCGCCGCTCAGCCAAATCCCGTGTGTCACGTGGACTAACGATAGGGAGTTACATTTTTGGAGACTTCGCCCAAAATTCATGAAAACAGGAAAAATACAACTTTTCGGCACTCAAAAAATGTTAATTTCACTGGAGCGCAGATGGACTTTCTATAAATTTATAATAATAATAATAATCAATTTTTTCAGTGTCTGGCGATGCTCTATGATTGATAACCTATCATCCGCTTGCCTCTCCTGGAGCTTCAATTGGCAAGAACTGAAAAAGTTGAAAGGAGTCGATGGGCTCACTGGATATATTCTTGTTACTTACAATGACAACAACACTGAACAACCACCAGTACGAGTTGAAGTCGACTTGACAAGTGAACATCAAGTTATCGAGAAAGTTATCCATAAGGATACTTCGTTTGATGATTTTTCGGCGAAATTCGAATTCAGCTTGACTCCACATAAGTATCCGGAGGAATTGAGTTATGAGGAGATGTTTGAAGCGTCGGAGAAGAATGACGCGGTTTTGGTGATTGGAGACAAGAAGTTGCATGTGAATAAGTCGGTGAGTATACTAACTAGGGAATGGCATCGAGGCAGTTTGGAGTTATGGGACGTGTGTACATCATACTGCGGACATTTTTTGCACATTAAGAGACCCCATTTTTCTCGAATATCAAAATTTTAGGGTAAAAACTGAGTATATATTTGGAAACAGCGTTTTCTCAGCTTTCCAATAATATATGACACATCCCTTATATCCAAACTGACTCCAGCCGAATGCTTCCAATTTTTATTTTTACTTTTCCAGTTCCTGTCCCTCCACTCCGACTTCTTCAGCGCACTATTTTCTTCTAATTTCAAAGAAGGGCAAATGGACGAGGTCCCAATCAAGGATATCTTTTTTAAGGACTTCGGACTGCTCATGAGTACAATCTATCCGAAAAACGTGTTTCCGAATGGTAAGATTTTTGTTTGTGCGGTGCGGTGCGGTTGCGTCGCGTATCGTTTTAACTAGGGAAGGTCATGGTGTCAGTTTGAAAATAACGCACACATGAGACCTATATCATTGAAAAGCTGAGAAAACGCTGATTCCAAAGATATATTCAGTTTTTGGCCTTGAGGTCTGGTACTCGAGAAAAACGAGGTCAAAATTCTGAAAAACGTTGATTTTCTCGTGATTTTCGCATTTTTCAGAACTTTGACCCTGTTTTTTTTCTTAAATACAGGTTTTGAGATCAAAAACTGAATATAAATTTGAAGTCCGCGTTTTCTCAGCTTTCCAATGGTATATGACACGTCTAGTAGCAAGGCCGGGACGTTTGAAAACCGGACTTTTTGAAACTAAGACTTTTTGAAACCCAGACATTTCGAACCCACCTCATTTCAACTTTAAAAGGAGCGACATGTCGAAAAATTTAGCAAATTCTGAGCAGATTTCGCCCAATTTTACAAAACGGCACACATTTATAAGTGCCGGAAAATACCATAAGATCGCATCTGTCACAATTTTTAGTGTGTCGAATTTTTGGGATCTTTAGATCGTTGTGAGCATCGCGTATTTCAGCTAGGTAAATTTTTGTTCTGTTGCATGTCTGTCTCTTGTTCAAACTCACTTTCCGACCCTTTCTACCCTCAAGCTACCTTATCAAGTTCTAATATCGGTCTGACAGGTAGTCGGCAAGTACGCCCTAAAGATGACATTGGTGAAAACGCTCTATTTGCAATGACATCATTGGGGCGCACTTGCCGGCAACCTTTCAGAACAATAATCCGGCACGTCGCAAAATTTAGCAAAGGATTTCCTTGCTTAAATTTAGATCAATTTCACAAAGCGGCTAACAGTACCTATCTACCAAAAGTATCCTATTATTCAGACTCCACCGCCGAAAAACTTCTGGAACTTGCCGACCGCTTCATTATGCCTTCAGTCACCCGTCAAGTCGAAAACCATCTGGTGACCGTCTCCCAAATCGGGAATGAGAAATTGATGTGGATGGCTGACAAATATGGAATGAAGACGCTGATGGAGAAAACCATATCTCAGATGGACACTGCCGAAAAAGCAAAGAAATTGAGGATGTCGGAAGAATATAGAGAGTTGTCGAATGAGACGAAAGCTAGACTTTTTGAAAGACTTGTTCAGATTGTTTGAACTTTTTTCTGTTATAAAAGATAATATTTTTTAATTGTAGTTATTTTCAACTGTAGTGTTTAGACCAATGCAATCAACTCACAAGGGAACCTTTTAAGTGGGAGTTAACGCCAGCAAAAACGACATATACAGGGTGAAAGAGCATGTTTGAAAACCTATATATCAACTTTCAAAAGTTGCTTACGTGACCTGTAAGTGGCTGAAATCTCGACCTGAAAATCGACCAATTTTACCATTGATTTATTGTATTTCCTACCACGTTTATAAAGACTTCGGCGGCAGTATAAAAACGTGTTCGAGTGGCGCAGGTGGTTAGCGCCTAGGAGGAGAACAATTTTGCGCTGGTTCGATCCCCTCTACTGTTTTTTTGTTTGATTTATTTTTTTCTTTTTTCCAGTGTTTTTTGGCAGTTATCTTTATAGTTTTTCGGATTCCACCTGGCGGCACCTGCCAACCGGCAGATCTTTCTTATAATCAACAGTTAAAAGGGACTCTGAAAAGAATCACGTTGATGGTGGAATCCGAAAAATTATAATGATAACTTCCAAAAAAAAACATTGAAAAAAGGAAAAAAACAATTCAAAGAAACAAAAAAAAAGATTAAAACAGTAGAGGGGATCGAACCAGCGCAAAATTGTTCTCCTCCTAGGCGCTAACCACCTGCGCCACTCGAACACGTTTTTATACTGCCGCCGAAGTCTTTATAAACGTGGTAGGAAATACAATAAATCAATGGTAAAATTGGTCGATTTTCAGGTCGAGATTTCAGCCACTTACAGGTCACGTAAGCAACTTTTGAAAGTTGATATATAGGTTTTCAAACATGCTCTTTCACCCTGTATAGGTCGTTTTTGCTGGCGTTAACTCCCACTTAAAAGGTTCCCTTGTCAGAGAACGTGAGAAAGAGAAGAGAGAGCACAGTCAGTCATATGCTCGAACTTTGACAGGCCGGATCTTGCTAACTATTAGAGTTGTGAAAAAGTTGTCAACTAACAAAATGTGTAGAATTTTATGCTGATTATTTCATCAGTTTGAAACTTTGATTTATCGCTAATGGGCGTTAAGATAAACGCGTTTAAATAGCACACAGTGAGAAAGCGGGCTTATGGATAGAGCGCAGACAGTCCGACACTCTAGCTTCTCTGTGTCTCTCAGCATATCCGTTGAGGTATCATACTGGAGATCCATGTTTGATTAAGTTAATCAAAGTTTGAGATTCAACATTTTCAGCCATTATACAGTTTTCGAAAACCGTGAATTTTTAAAAAGTTCCACAATAAACTGACCCCTTGACCCCTTAACCCCTTTCTTTCAAAAAAATTAATTCCCTACTTTTCGAAAATTCATTCCCGGATTACGCGTAACTATAAATCAATAAGTTCCATCGAATGTAAGTCAACCAACTCATCCGGATTGACATTGTAATTATTCTTATTTCAGATACTAATTCCTGCTTAACAAAGTAGAAAATATAATTGTATCGACGTTCTGGAAGCGCCCTTACCGTAAGTTTGTCAACACGTGAACTTTCATTTTGAAAACTTAGTTTAACGGAAAAAGTGAACTGACCCCTTGACCCTCTGCCCCTAAAAATCATTTTTCCCTTTTTCAGAATATTCATTATTCGATGACGATGTGGTTGTCACTGGTGAGCACATTTCTACTCTTCTGTGGATCTATAAGTTCTACTTCACGTAAGTCATTGGACCTCAAATTTCTAATTTAAAAAAAGTCCATAATTTCAGACAGGAACTTCCAATTAAAAGATGTATATCACAAAATAGTGTCTATCCCTGAAACAGCCGAGAGGTTATATTTGGAATCACAATTACTGACTGGAAAAATGACTCCGATCAATTTAACTCAGGAACTATTTGAACGGACAATCGATGAAACCACTTTTGAGGAATACAGTAAGATGGAGATATATAAAGGATTGAAAGAACAGAAGGAGATATCGAAGATGTTAAATGAAGCGAAGAAAAGTAAAACAACTGATGAGATCCGGATGGCTATTGGGGATGGATTGAAAGCGCTGGATGGGTACAGTAATCTGAAATCATTTATCGAAGAGATTGACTCAAATGCAGTAACCAGTGATATTGAAAAGATTGAAAATAGGTCAAAGTTCGAACTCGACCCTGTCAATGATCGTTTTGATAGATTCGATGAAAAGGATTCGTTGTTAGTAATTGCACAATTTAGAGAAACAATTGAGGACCTGAACTCTTTGGTCAAAAAAGAAACAAGAAGTTATGAAGTTGGACATGCATTGGACCGACTTGATCGTAATATAAGACGAATGAATGTTTTCGATAATATAAAAAACACAACTAAAATGAATAGTGGTTTTTTTGAATCGAATACCACATCCTCGTTTAATACTATCAAAAAGGTGCTGGATGAAGTTTTGGGAAAGCTGGCGGAAGTTATGAAGTTGGAAGGATTGGCTGAGAAGTTGAATTCGATGAAATCAGATATGGCTTTACTGGAGAAGTTGAGAGAGGAAGTCAGTGGAGTGAGAACACTGGAGCAAAATCTGAAAGCGACTACGGTACTGATTGAAAGAATCAGAATGCCGAAAGAGAAATACGAAAAGTATCGAAAAATTGATTCGATTTCACCGATTCTTCAACAGATTTTGATATTCTCCAAGTCGATGAGGATTCTGGAAATGAGGTCATTCAAGATGTCGGATGATTTGAAACCTTTTTTGAAACACTTTGAAGATTTCAAAATTCCGGACAGAGACTTGACCACTCCATTCGATGGATTACGTAAATGTCTGGAGGCGTTTGATTTCAAAGTTGATCTGTCTACTGATAAATCCCACCTTGAAGCAATTATCGAGCTCTTGTCAAAGATCCAGTCGGTGGACCAAAAGTTTAAAGAATCCTGGGATAGAATGGTCAAAAACACTAATCTAGAAAACTACGATGGACTAAGAGATTTAGGACGTCATTTTGCGTTGACTCGCAAGAAGCTTGTTGAACTGTTGTCCAAGGCTAACGTGACGGAGTTGCAACAGATTGAGATGGATTTGAAGTTAGTTTTCTTGAACTGAAATGATCTAGTACTATTATATAATTTCAGCAAAACAATCAATGCGCGAAAGGGAAAGCCAATGACATATTACGAAAAAACAGCCAAAGAAATACTAGACTTGCTAGTTGAATTGGATTTCGATGGAATGAGGAATGTGACCAAAGCTATTATTGATAAACTCAACAGTGTAAAACAACTCTTGGATTGCCATTCTGATTTGAAAATTTCGATCGATGATACAGTTGCACTGATGGAATTACCGAAAGAATTATGGAATTTTAATCCGTTGAGGATGTTGGGATTGTTGGATATCGTGAGTCTATTCAAAGATGCATACGAGAAGATGGTAGAGATTCGGGATTGGAAGCTAGAAACTAATCCGTCGATTGAGAAATTCCCATTGGATTCTGAGGATGTGAAGGCGATGTATGATGGGAAGGAGGCCTTTGAATCCATTATGAGAATTCATGAGTACTGGGAAGAGATGGAAGATTGGGATGAGGAGGAATTCGAGGGACACAACGTTGAATGGAAATCTATTCATGATGGTGTATCTGATCTGGTGAAAAGTCTGGGACAGTTGAAATCGAATTCAAAGTTGTCCGATGTTCAAGACCTAGTAGCCACTATTCAGTTTCCAGTGGATATGCAGATAGATGAGTTCAAGACATTCATCAGAGGGGATTATGAAGGGAGCGGACGATTCGAAATACTGAAAATTCTGAATGATCTGGAAAAGCTGAAAACAGACTTCCCAGATGTCTCAAGTAAACTGGAAAAGATGAATCAGTCGATAGATAAAATGAAGGAGTGGGAAGAGAAGGAACACCCAAAGAGTGTAGATCAGAAAGAGCCATTTGTGGATTGTGCAGTGGTGAGAATTATTAGATTGATGGAAGAGTTATAGTCGAACATTTTCAGAGTCATCTCAACCAATGCAAGGAGCCCTTGACACTCCCAGACGGGTCACTTGAACCATTGAAGAAAGTGGAGTTGTAAGAAGATAGACATGAAGTGGACATAAAAACGTTTTCTCTTTGATTGTAATGAATAAAATGTATAATTGGAACATCGGAGTGTCGTTTAGCAGGGAACGCGTTATAAGATTATAAACATGGTGATGAAAATCCAGGACTGTGTCGATGCTGCCCGAATCTAGGTATAGTGGCTTAAAGGGGGACTGCGGTATTCCAAAAAGTGGGATTTTTGATATGGATCGACTCAGAATTTTGCGGGAAATTAAAAAGTCTCTTGGAGCCATGTCCCAAAATTAGTCTAAAACGAGTTATGAGGCCTCAAAGTGTCAAAAAAGGGCCTCTCGCAATTTTTCATTATATAAGACGGCGGGATTTTGAAAATTTTTTTTCCTCGGCAGTTTTCTCTAAATATTTGGCAAAAAATGAGTAAACTCATAATTGTTGAAATCTGGCGAATTTTTGAAAAGTATGTGATTTTCAACAGAATTTCTTAAATTTTCAGCTTATCGAATTTTTATGGATAAAAGCTAGTTAACTCATAGCAGAAACTTTCTCTTTAATAATACTTGGTTAACGACAAGTTGTTAAGATCGGAATAATGCTCACACAAACTTTATTGAAGGAATTTTAAAAAGACAAAAACAGATATGTAACAGTGATACTTTTGTGAAAAACAGAAAAAAAGAAATTGCGTGAAAGTTATAATAATTCCGAGTTTACGTGATGACCTGCGGCCTTCTCAAAATCGTCACTGTTACAACTCTGGGAATAATCCACGAATCTATGTTTATGAGTGTCAGAGTTCTACCTGAATTAAACGAACTGAACGTATTGACATATAAAAAGGAAACGACAAACCTCATTCTGACTTAGAAGAGCATTTTGAAATATATAAACATTCAATAGTTTTCTTTGGAATAGGCATAATTCACTGTATAGAGCTATATTTCATATCATCGAGCAAATTTTCCAATAAAGAACAGTGGGAATAAAATGAATCATCAAACGTGGTTTTCTTTCCAAATTAGATTGTTTTTGTAAACGTGGCAGAATTTCAAATAATAAGCCACGTTGAAAAAGGTCCTTTGCTTTTTTAAAAGTTCCACGTCATTTGTTTTCATGATTCATTTTATTCCCATTGTTCTTGATTGGAATTTTCCACGATGCATCGCGATGTGATATGAAATATAGCTCTATACAGTGAATTATGCCTAGTCCAGAAAAAACTATTGAATGCAGGTAAGGAATTAATACAAATTGCAGATTTTTCATCTAATTTTCAATTTCCAAGTTCTATTACTTGGCTTTTTCAATGCTAATTGGTCTACTCAATAGTGTTCGGAAGGTAACCTAACGATTACGGTTTCAAGAATAATCCTTTCAGATTTTCAGATGTATTTTGTTGAGTTTAGAGTGACATTTTATTTTATATTGGCTTATGTTTATATATTTCAAAATGCTCTTCTAAGTCAGAATGAGGTTTGTCGTTTTCTTTTTATATGTCAATACGTTCAGTTCGTTTAATTCAGGTAGAACTCTGACACTCATAAACATAGATTCGTGGATTATTCCCAGAGTTGTAACAGTGACGATTTTGAGAAGGCCGCAGGTCATCACGTAAACTCGGAATTATTATAACTTTCACGCAATTTCTTTTTTTCTGTTTTTCACAAAAGTATCACTGTTACATATCTGTTTTTGTCTTTTTCAATAAAAGCTGGTCGATTTTTCACGTATCTCTTTTTGAAACTGTTTCAATAAACCAAATTGACAGCGATTTGAATCAGTTTCTGCGAACCAAATGAGGAAAAACTGTAATTTCGTAGAAATCCTGTTGAATTTCTCAGAAACTCTACAATTTTTCCGTTTTCTAACTATTTTGGGAGATTCATTCAATTTTCACATCAATTCTCGGAATTTCGCAATTCTCGGTTGTTTTCGTAAAAACTCACAGGAAAGCTGAAAATTTGTGAAAAAACTGTCGAGGAAAAAAAATTTTCAAAATCCTGCCGTCTTATATTTCAACTTTTTTTTCACGTGCACGACGAGAGAATTTAACGTTGAAATATAATGGAAAATTCCATGCGAGAGGCCCTTTTTTAGACACTTTGAGGCCTCATAACTCGTTTTAGGCTAATTCTCGGACCTAGCTCCAGGAGACTCTTTTCTATAAAATTCTGAGTCGATCCATATCAAAAAATCTCACTTTTTGGAATACCGCAGTCCCCCTTTAACTACATTCGTATTCTGATCGGTTCTGAATGAGGACGGTCCCACTGTGTCAAGATAGAACTACAAGTCTTCAAAAAGTATATTTATTAGAATCAAAAAACAAGAAGTTTTCAGCTTACAGGAAACAGAAGGTGTTCAAGAAATGCCTTGGGCAATTTAACAGAAAAAAAGTGTATTGGGCGGCAGAGGTCATCCAGCTGACCATTAGCTACTAACTGCCTGTCCCATCATCTCAATGATCATATTCACGAGTCCTCCCTTCACATCCAGCGCATTTGCCGCACACAACACTTGTGTCAATTCCGGCATCCCCATAGTCAACAGCTCCTTATCCCAGCTTGTCATCACTACAGGCTTCTCCATCTTGTGTTGCTCACACCATTTCAAGATGATGCTCAGTGGAGCAGCCATAACATCCAAGAGAATCGGGTTGGCCTTGTTGTTGAGATAAATTCCATTGGTAGACTTGTACGCAGATATGAATCCAGATAGCTTAGCGGCGTTTTCAGTGAGTTCGAACTGCTGACCATCTTTAGACAGGATACTGTAACATAATCCGCAGGCCTTGAGTTTATCCTCGGTAGACATATTGCGAGTCTTATTTGTGAGAGTTTGAAAGCAAATATTCATGATCGGCGCCACAAAAAGCTCCGTCGCCGCCATCAACAGATCCATCATCTTCGAGTCCTCCATGCTGAAGAACTGTCGGTCCCATTGAGTGAGTGGCTGGTACAAGGTGTACCCATCTTTGTGGTGCTCACAGAAACGGACGATCTGCTTCAACTCGGCGTCAGCAACGTTGACTGGGATGGTCGTATGGCGGGTGGTTTTGATGGCGTGCATGACGTTTTCGAGGTGTTTTACGGCGGATTCACTGATCCATGTCGATTTTCCGTCGGTTGATTGGAGCATGTAGTTGGTGCAGATTCGGGTGGAAGAGTTCATAATTGTCTGGAATGAGAAATGGGGTTAGTAAAGGGGAAGGGAGGAATGCAAGACTATTAGTAAGAGTCAATAACTTCTCACAGTGCCAGGGCAGCAATGGGAAAACAGGAAAACAGGACAAGGGAGAGAAAGGAAAGAGAGGAGACTGCTCACCGAGCGATAAGGGATGAATGAATGAATGAGACATCCTATGCCTACCTAGACACAGGACAGATGTCATCCTTGGTTTTCCGCGCGCGTCGGTTCCTGCGTCCGCTCCTGGGAAGATGACGACGCACTTCTGGAGCAGTGTAGAGGTACGTGTGTATAGTCTCATTCATCCTATCTAGGAGCGCGTTGACTGGTGAGTAGTCCTTTTGTCTCTTCCCTTTTCTTTGTCCTGTCTTCCCATTGATGTCCTGGTTGGTTCTGTGGGAAATTATCGATTCTTGCATTGACGTCATACCTTTATTAATCCCAACAGCACCTTTTTTGTCCGATTTTATCCATTTGAATTCAAATTATTTTCCCGCGAAACCGGAAGTCTAGTGAAGCGTGTTTGCACACGACTTGGCAGGTTGCCAACCGAGTCGCCACTCACCCAAATTTTGTGTTCATAACGTGTACGAACAATAGGGAGTTAAATGAAGCGCTTTTCTTCGGTCGAACCTCACACACGGATACATTTTTCGAATTTCCCGCTAATTTTACTCAAATTTTTTGGAGCGCAGATGCTCCATATGGACTTTATATGATCTCGTCGGAAATGCTTTTTATCTGACGCGCTCAACTGATAAACGCGGGTGTTTTGGTTACGGTAGGCTTCAGGCAAAGAGATGTCAGTGAGCACGCGACGCGACCGCAGCGCCTCTCAAAACTTTGCGGAAATTCAAATCAATGAAATTCCCGACGAACCTGTCTGGTTGCAAGCTTTCCCATTTATTCCCAGCTACCACTAGGAACGTGCGAGACCGAAATTCCGAGATTTCCGAGGCTGTTCCGGAAATTTCCGAGAACTTGGTCGGAAATGTTGCAAAATTTATGAATTTTCTAGTTTTTATTGCATGTTTATTACTTTGGATCAATAAAAACTATTAAAGTTCAAAAACCCCGAGTTCCAGAAATTTCTGAGTTCTGAAATGTTCGAGTCCAGCGATTTCCGAGTTCCGAAACTTTCGAGTTCCTCAATTTCCGAAACCCGGAATCCCCGAGTCCCTCTATTTCCGAATCCCTATATTTTCGAGTCACTGATTTTCCGAGTTATTTAGTTCCGCACACCCCTAACCCCAATTACTTCCATATTTCAGACCATGACCCCCGCTACCCACTACATGATCAAATCAAACGACAACAAATCCATCTGGATCACTAAAGAAGCTGCTAGACACTGCGAGCGAGTCTTCAGCATCTTCCAAGCCAACCCCCAATTGGTCATCCCTGTCACGGCGGCTTCGAACGAGTTGAGGAAAGTGGCCACCTGGTGTGAACAGTATAAGGATGGGTACACCCACCATCCACCAACCGATTGGGACCGACAGTTTTTGGCAATTGAGGACGCCCAACTAACAGATGTTCTTACAGCGGCACGCAAGCTTTTGGTGCCTCCGCTGATGGGTATCTGCTTTAGAGCACTTTGCGAGCGGAGCCAACAGAAGAGACTGGAGGAGAAGCAGAAGAATGATGGGCTCTGCTACAGTATCCAATCGGAAGACGGACAGGTGTTCGAGCTGACTGCAAAAGCTGCCAAGTTATCCGGCACTATTTGTACAATGATCTCAACGAATGCAGTTCAAATCAATAATAAGGAGAACCCGATCCGCTTGGAACTCAATGCTGCTCCACTGTCAATTATCTTTAAATGGTGTGAGCATCATAAGGATGGTACTGTAGGAGTGATGACTGCTTGGGATAAGGAGCTGTTGGCAGTCGGGAATCAGGAGTTGATGGAAGTGTTGTGTGCGGCGAATGCGTTGGGAGTGAAGACACTCTTCCAGATGGTCACCGATATTATTGGACAGCCAGGATGGGGAAGACAATGAGATCTTAAAGAAGATTGTGGCGGGAGGATGCGCATTCCTGTTAAATGAAAATTTCGTGTTGATTCTAAGATAAATATATTTTTTGAAGAATGTAGTATTAATTTCTAACACACTGGGGCTGTCATTAATCATGAATGGGTTCTATTGAGAACCATCAAAGTTGGTGCCGACCAAAATATAAAAGAGACCTAGATTTAACGGTTCTTAAGGTTTGTAGCTGTAACTTGCTCTAATTTGAGTGGTACTGCCCAAAATCAAAACCAATACAGATATGGTTGTAATAAAGCCATCAGACCTAGATTTAACGGTTTTGAACTGTACCAGTCCTATTTCGGGAAGCACCAACACTCGATTTTCAATCCCGGCTAAACGACAGTCCGATGTCTCAATTCGGGCAGAAATGACTCGATTTTCACGATCCCAATTATCGAATTCCCGGCTAAATGACACCCAACCAACTAAACTAACATTTCAATAATACATTTTTATTCAGCAAAATCAGAGAGAAAACTTTTTTATGGTCACTTCATGTCTATCTTCCTACAACTCCATTTTCTTCAATGGTTCAAGTGACCCGTCTGGAAGATTCAAGGGCTCCTTGCATTGGTTGAGATGACTCTGAAAATGTTCGACTATGTATAACTTCTATCAATCTGATAACTCTCACCACTGCACAATCCACAAATGGCTCTTTCTGATCTACAGTCTTCGGATGTTCCTTCTCTTCCCACTCCTTCATCTTATCTATCGACTGATTCATCTTTTCCAGTTTACTTGAGACATCTGGGAAGTCTGTTTTCAGCTTTTCCAGATCTTTCAGAATTTTCAGTATTTCGAATCGTCCGCTCCCTTCATAATCCCCTTTGATGAATGTCTTAAAGTCTTCTATCTGCATATCCACTGGAAACTGAATAGTGGCAACTAGTTCTTGAACATCGGATAACTTTGGATCCCATTTCAGCTGTCCTAGACTATTCACCAGACCAGATACACCATCATGAATAGATTTCCATTCAACATCGTGTCCCTCGAATTCCTCCTCATCCCAATCTTCCATCTCTTCCCAGTATTCATGAATCCTCACAACAGATCCCAACGCCTCAACTCCACCAGAAATCGCTGTCAGATCTTCAGAATCCAATGGGAATTTCTCAATCGACGGATTACTTTCTAGTTTCCAATCCCGAATCTCTACCATCTTCTCGTATGCATCTTTAAAAAGACTCACGACATCTAACAATCCCAACATCCTCAGAGGATTGAAATTCCATGTTTCTTTCGGTATTTCCATCAGTGCAACTGTTTCATCGATCGAAATTTTCAAATTGGAATGACAATCCAAGAGTTGTTTTACATTGTTCAGCTTATCAATAATTGCATTGGTCTCCTTCCTCATTTTATCAAAATCCACTTCAAGCAGCAAGTCTTTCATATCACGTGCTGCTCTTGCGTAATATGGATTTTTGTTGTCATAAAAACTAAGGCTGAAAATAGACGTAACTAGTAGATCATCTCAATTTATGGAAACTCACGCCGAATACGATCCAACCTTGCGCAAATCCGTCACGTTAAACTTGGACAGCGGTTTAACAAGCTCATCGAGATGAAGTTTTTCATTGACAGCAAACTTAGACAGTAAACTCAACAGGTCTTTGTATTCTTCGGGATCCGTGAACTTTACCAATGCATCCCATGATTCTTTATACTCTTGACCCATTGACTGGATCTTTGACAAGAGTTCGATAACTGCTTCAAGGCGTGATTTTTCCGTAGAGACATCAACTTTGAAATCAAACGCCTCCAGACATCTACGTAATCCATCGAATGGGGTGGTCAAGTCTCTGTCCGGAATTTTGAAATCTTCAAAGTGTTTCAAAAAAGGTTTCAAATCATCCGACATCTTGAATGACCTCATTTCCAGAATCTTCATCGATTTGGAGAACATCACAATCTGTTGAAGAATCGATGAAATCGAATCAATTTTTTGATACTTTTCGTATTTTTCCTTCGGCATTCTGATTCTTTCAATCAGTACAGTAGTCGCTTTCAGATTTTGCTCCAGTGTTCTCACTCCATCTACTGCCTTACTATCTCTCAACTTTTCCAATAAAATCATATCTGATTCCATCGAATTCACCTTCTCAATCAATCCTTCCAACTTCTTAACTTCCGCCAGCTTTCCCAAAACTTCATCCAGCACCTTTTTGATAGTATCGAACGAGGATGTGGTATTCAATTCAAAAATCCCACCATTCTTTTTGATTGTGTTTTTCATATCATCGAAAACATACATACCGTGTTTTAACATATAATCAAGATGACCCAATTCACGTTTAATTGTAGAACTACTTGTTTCATCGAACTCTTTGTTTTTTTCGGCTATTTTTTTCAGCCTTTCAATCGGTTTTTCTATTCTTTCAATCTCGCTCAACAAATGGTCCCTATGGGAACTTGTGAGAAGATCATTGACATGGCCGAGTTCGAACTTTGACCTATTTTCAATCTTCTCAATATCACTGATTACTGCATTTGAGTCAATCTCCTCGATAAGTAATGTCAGATTACTGTATCCTTCCAACGCTTTCAATCCATCCCCAATAGCCGTTCGGATCTCATCAGTAGTCTCACTTTTCTTCGCTTCATTTAACATCTTCGATATCTCCTTCTGTTCTTTCAATCCTTTATATATCTCCATCTTACTGTATTCCTCAAAAATGGTTTCATCGATTGTCCGTTCAAATAGTGACTGAGTTAAATTGATTGGACTCATTTTTCCAGTCAGTAATTGTGATTCCAAATATAATCTCTCGGCAGTTTCAGGGATCGACACTATTTTGTGATATACATCTTTTAAATGGATGTTCCTGTCTGAAATTATAGACTTTTTTTCAGAAATATCAGGTCCAATAACTTACGTGAAGTAGAACTTATAGATCCACAGAAGAGTAGAAATATGCTCACCAGTGACAACCACATCGTCATCGAATAATGAATATTCTGAAGGGGAAATGGTTTTTTTGGGGGCAGAGGGTCAAGGGGTCAGTTCACTTTTTCCATTAAACTAAGCTTTCGAAAAGAAAATTCACGCTGGTGACAAACTTACAGCAGGAGCGCTTCCAGAACGTCGATACAATTATATCTTCGACTTCGATGAGCAGGAATTAGTATCTGAAACAAGAACAGTTTCAGTTCCAATCTGGATGAGTTGGTTGACTTACATTTGATGAAACTTATTGATTTACAACTACTGTGTAATGAATTTTCCAGAAGGTCTAGTTGGGAGAAATGATTTTTTAATGAAAGGGGGGTAAAGGGGTCACGGGGTCAGTTTATAGTGTAATTGTAAAAAAAGATCACGGTTTTTGGGTTTTGAAAACTGTATAATAGGCTGAAAGTGTTGAATATAACATAGTCTAGGTATAATCTTTTGACATAGAGACGCAGAGAAGCTAGAGTGTCTGACCTGTCTGCGCTCTCCCTCCCTCCCTCTCTCTCTCCTTTTTAACTGGGTGACACTTTGAACGTGTATATCTCAAAAACCATGTGTGCTATCAAAAAGTTGTCAACTACAAAAATGTAGAGCATAAAATTTGCACATTTTGTTAGTTAACAACTTTGGCACTGTTCTAGAACGCCGGAACGAAAAAAAAATCCCGGAACGAAAAAAAATTACCGGAACGAAAAAAAAATCCCGGAACGAAAAAAAAATCCCGGAACGAAAAAAGAATCCCGGAACGAAAAAAAAATGCCGGAACGAAAAAAAAATCCCGGGACCAAAAAAATCCCGGGACCAAAAAAATCCCGGAACAAGAAAAAGATCCCGGAACCAAAATTTTTATTCTATTATTTGAACTTTTGTGGAGATATAATGTTCCAGAGTACCGAAAAGAGACTAGAAAAGTCCAACTGCTGTTCAGTACGGATCCAAAATTTTTGTAATTTTGCGGAGATATAATGTTTATTTGGAATACAACTAAATTCCGGAAAACACAATCATTGTCCTTCGTTTTTGGATTAGTTAGATTTTCCAGATTTTTGAGGAGTTTTCGTGGTTTTCGAAGCTTTAGTTGTGACAAAGAAGTTTTATGGAGGTTTGGTGGAAACCTGCGCCTCAACCCTAAGGATGTTTCACTGACTGTTATGTGTGTATTGTGATCATTGTGATCTGAAAGAGGCACACAAAAAAAGATCGATAAATCTTTTATTGTATAGGTAAGCTCTTAGTGCAAGCAGGTAGTTGTTATCTTCGGTTGACGGCTGGCTGGTAATCGGAGAGTGTGGTGTCTTACTTCGGAACTGTTGATACTCACATAGCTGAATGCCCAAATCTCGAGTTTGCTTGTAGGTGTTATTCGATCTTTCTTGATCCTCAGTAGTTGGAGTTAGAGTGCTGATAAGGAACTTGTCTTTTGACTGTGGCTATCCTCGTCGCGAGACGTAGCTTCTGATGTTGCTCGGAATAAGCGGCTGGTATGACTTGTAGTTGTTCAAGTGTGATTGGTCAGATGGTTGTTGTTATGTCCTCTGGTGGCGGGAGAAGGGACTTATAAAACAATTTATTTACATGGTGAGAATCAACAACTAAGAGTTCTCTTCTTCTTATATAGGCAGATCTTTTTGCCACGTGTGACCTCAGGGTTTGACATTCACCAGGCTAGGCCACGCTAGTTCACGCCACAACAGTTGTATCTTTCAGGAGTGTGATATCCAGAAGATGAGTTGTGAAACAGTGAAGTTGTTGAAATTCTTTGGAATTTCAGCCGAAGCTGTCTGCTTCCTCCTATTAAGTGGGTTTGAGGTTGACATCTTGGCTCCTGAATTCTGGAATCGTTGACTTTTTGTTGATGAATCCGTTTAATCCTTCGCTATTCATGAGGTCGAGCTGAGGGACTGATGTTCCTGGCTCCCTCTTGTCGAATAACTGATCCATAACCTTACTGAAGACCAACTTGGGAAGTAGATGACTTCTTTTTCCTGGCTTTCATCAGTTGTTCGACGAATCCTTAAATCCATGAGACAAAGATGTGAATGGTGGATTGTCGTTGGGCTGTCGTCTAGTGTTTGAGGTGATTGAAGGAGAAATGAGGCTTCAAAAAGACTTGTTGACTTTTTAGCCAGTGTTTTCAAGTTCTTTGCATACTGGATCTGAACTTGAACCAACACTTTTGCTACAACGGGACATAATAACATTTTTGCTACAAGAGGGCATAAGATTCTGAGTTAATGGGCAACCAGCTGATGACTTGCTGGTAAGACTTTGCACCACTTTCTCAGAACCGGTATCTCTTTTGGACCCGTACTGAATAGCAGTTGGACTTTTCTAGTCTCTTTTCGGTACTCTGGAACATTATATCTCCGCAAAAGTTCAAATAATAGAATAAAAATTTTGGTTCCGGGATCTTTTTCTTGTTCCGGGATTTTTTTTTGGTCCCGGGATTTTTTTGGTCCCGGGATTTTTTTTCGTTCCGGCATTTTTTTTTCGTTCCGGGATTTTTTTTCGTTCCGGGATTTTTTATTTTCGTTCCGGGATTTTATTTTCGTTCCGGCGTTCTAGAACAGTGCCACAACTTTTTGGTACCTTTCTTAGTTTTTGAGATAATCCGGTTCAAAGTTGAGAGACACACTTGGTTCTCTGCGTATCTTCAATGTTTTGATATTTCCAGGTATCATAATCTATAGTGACGCCTTTTCGACACCACCAAAACCCTATTCAGTCCGAACGGCTTTGCCTCCTGGGCCATCGCTCAAGTGGTTACCGTATCCTCAGGCATTCTATCGTACCCCTGGGATACTGTACGTCGGGGAGTGATGATGCAAGCAAATCGGAAGGATATTATGTACAAGAATACCATGGATTGTCCGAAAAAGATTATGAGGGACGAGGGAACGATAGTATCCTCAGGAATCCTTTGGTACTTTTAAACTAGGACGTTCTGCAACTAGGACGTTTTGCAACTTTTCAAAACCATACCGTTTCAGAACTACTTCCTACGATTGCAGAGAAGTTACAGTAGTAAATTGTTCTCAGTTTTAAATCGTTTCAGTTTCAAAATGTCCCAGTTCCAAAGTGTCATTTCTCAGTGATGTTTGATGTACCTATGTATACCAACAACCAAAGTTCTCCCCCTCACCAATCCGTCAATTCCAATCTTCACCCCTAAATTGATTATAATCACCTGATTTTTCTCATTTCATTTCAACGTCTTGAACACATTCTTCTCTCTCTATCACTTTCTGTTAGTTTTTCATGTTCCGCCCCCGGGAAAACCAGTTCTCAAACTGTCTTCCTTTCATCATTGATAACAATGATGCGTTATGTGATTCCCCAAAATGGATATGTACATTTTTTTTGTGATTGCGGAACTTTTAATCTTTTTTTTCAAATTGGTGTGTAATTTTGAGATATTATACTTTGACCTCAGAGGTGGGTTGATCAGAAGATCACAGCCCGACAGTGTCAACACGCGACGCAACACGCGACGCAGTGTCAAAAAGAAAATCGATTTGTCGTTCTGACGGTCGAAATACTGTTTTTCCCTGTAATGTGTCAACATGGGGCTCTAAACTTTGGAAATTTCACGGAAAACCTGAAAATTTTGATGGAAAATCCATCATTCATCTTGGAAACCCCAATTTTCGGTCTGTTTCTTACAAAATGGAGACAAAAATCGCGGAACAGTCCAAAGATTTGTAGTTAAGACCGCACTTTTTGAATCTATAAGTTTCAAGCGGTACGCGACACGCGACGCATAGCGAAAAAACTCATTTAGCCTAAAATCGTAGATACCGGACTCAAAGCTCAGGAAGTTTCACTTTTACACTCTGAAATTTTCACAATTCAAAAAATAGGCGACACGCGACGCAAGGTCATCACATCTCATTTCCGTCTAAACCATGAATTTGAACCGCCGCGTGAAACGCTACGCGACACGCAACGCTTCGCATCAGATATCACAATTGTTCAATTTCTGTCAGAAACCGCTACGCGACACGCAACGCCTAGCCAAAAAACTCATTTCCGTCTAGCTAATGAATTTGAACTGCTATGCGACCGCCTCGCACCAGAAATCACAATCATCGTCATTTGAACCCCTGATTATCTCAGCCACGCAACGCGCCGTCAAAAACGATTTGATTTTTTCTAAAATAGGTTCATACCAGAGTTTCAGAGAGTTCCGACTTCCGACTTCCGTGTCAAGGTGTACCATTTTGTTTTCCCGTTTCTAGAATAATCTACCCTAGGCGGTACTGATAAGACGGTATGGTATATAAAAGGACTCGTGGGGGTTCTCTTATCATAGACAACTATTTATTTGTTTATTTTTTCAAAAGAGTAAATAAGTGTGAATTCAAAATATCGAGCTAGTACTAGTTTGTACTGGTATACATTATGAAAGACTTCAATTTTTCACTTCTGACTTCCAAATAAAAGGAAAATCGCTTCTCACTTCCGACTCCCGACTTCCATATAAGGAAATGTTCACTTCCATGCAACTCTGGTCCATATGGATCTCAAATCCCTATTTCCACCGTATCCAACCGTCCTACCTTCCAGAGTTACATGAAAGTGAAAATTTCCAATCCGGAAGTCGGAAGTCGGAATTCCATGCAACTATCTACCGTACCGGAAAAAAAGATATCAACTTTGGCTGTTTTCAGTGGGAAATGACCAACTTTGAGATTGTGCCATAGTAATTCTGAGTGTCACACCAAGAAAACGTTTAATGGATCATATAGATTGAACGTAAAGCTCCATTTTTGTAGTTGACAACTTTTTTGTACGGACACTCCCTAGAGAGTTATGGTCATTTTAAGGAGACAGCTTAAAAAGCGTACTATTTTGCACTGAGGGAGAAATTACTTTGTCAATGTGTAACTTGCTAGGGAGTGTCCGTACAAGAAAGTTGTCAACTACAAAAATGGAGTTCTATTTTTGCTCTGTATGATACATTAAAGCTTTTCGTGGTGTGACGTTCAGAATTATTATGGCACACTCTCAAAGTTGGTCATTTCCCACTGAAAACAGTCATCTATGTAC
Organism: Caenorhabditis latens; assembly: GCA_002259235.3. NCBI lineage: Eukaryota > Metazoa > Nematoda > Chromadorea > Rhabditida > Rhabditidae > Caenorhabditis > Caenorhabditis latens. The sequence continues at coordinate 2,520,479 of CM056093.1, forward strand.
TATCCTTGCAACCCTCCAGCAATCTCGCCCCACCGCACATCTCCCCTTGTTGTCTGCGCGTCTCTCCCCCCCTTCATCAACACCATCACTTCCGATTAGAGCGCATTTCCCTAATCACCCCTCTGAATTATTTATTTTGACCCATCACGCCGCCTCAACCTGTCCATGACACGAAAACATCTGTCGTTGAAATCCCCTTTCCTGCGTACGTGATAATTGCAATTATCAATTATCAGAAGTTGATAAGAAGGGGGACGACGACAACGACGACGACTACATCAGTTTTGAATCAGATGACGTCACCAGTACAATCACATTTCTTTTTTATCAAAACTGACGACGACGTCTTCTTCTTCTTTTTGACCATTCTTATCACAAATTTCTTCTTCTTTTTCATTTTTTTGGTCGCAATTTCAGAAGTGTCTAGATTTTGTCTCCCGAAAATATTTATATACATACATGTAATTTTCACTTTCTGATCTTATCTAAAGCATGCTGTCGACGAGAATCGGGTGTCTTGTTTCTGACACTTTCGATTTGTATATCTTATTAATTATTTATAGAAAGATACATAGGTAGATCACAATACTGAGTAGTGGTACTTAGAGGGGTACTGTAGTAAACCAGAATGTTCTAATGTATATTGATGACAAGTTACTAATTTTGGACGTTTTGGAACTAAGAAATTTTAGAACCGAGACGTTTCTAAACTGAGACATTTCAAAACCGGAAACTGTGGAACATCCTCATTCACTAAAGGGTCGTAATACTGTCAAATTTAAGTTCTCAACAAATTTTGAAGTGTTGAATTGAACAAGAGTAACCAAAGTTTGTATTTTTTGGTTTTGAAATGTCCCGGTTCCAAAGCGTCTCGGTTTCAAAGTGTCCCGTTTTGAATTGTCTAAGTATTGCTATTCTTTCGATAGAAATTGTTCTTTTACGGAGTGTCTGGTTTTCCAATATTCTCGATATGTCACGGTTCTAAAATGTCTCGGTTTCAAGACGTCCGCTTTTGAGCTGTTCTAAAGCCCTGGTTTGGAAACTTCACGGTTTCAAATTGTCTGGTTTTGAATCGTCCTTATTTTAAAACGTCTGAGCAGCCAAGTTTTAAAAAATTATAGCCAATATATCCTAGTTTCCAAATGCCTCGTGTTTTAAAAAGTCTAATATTGCCTTTTCTGTCACTACCTGTATCTAAATGACATAGTTTCGAAATGCCTCAGTTCTAAAACGAGACGGTTTTGAAATGTCTCTGGTGTTTCAATCCTGGCTATAATGTTAAAAACGTTCAGGAATACCCGCTATCTAAGTATTTACAGTAACCCAGCAGTTGCGCCTCACCACTTTGGGAGTCCGGTACTAAATGTACATTTTTCTGTATCAAGTTTATACATTTTTACAAATAAATCTATATGACAAGAAAGCTTATGTCTTAAGGATTCTGAATCTGTACTCAAATCAATTCTAGCTTCAAAATGAACCGAGATACACCGTTTTTAGTTTCCCAGGCTCTTACGGTACCTACCGTAATGCTTCCACCTCGTCCTCCTTCACATCTCTGCTGTTATTCAAGGCGCTTCGAAATTCCAGCATTCCTTTTTTTCAGATTCCCAAAAATGGTATCATTCGTGCAGCTAGTCGTCCAAATCCGTGAAATCTTCGGCCAAAAGATGGTGGATGTGGATGAGGTGAAGAAGTTGATGGGCTCCTACAAGAGTAATATCAACGAGTGGAGACGATTCGCCATTTTCGATATGAATAAGTGAGTGGGGGCCTAGTTTTGGAAGATTGTGCAAAACTTCGGCCACCGGATTACAAATTGTGTTTTCAGGTACACCCGTAACCTGGTGGACATCGGGAATGGAAAGTACAATCTGATGATTTTGTGTTGGGGACCTGGTATGGCTAGCAGGTATGTTTTACGGAGGGTGGGGTGGATTTACAGAGCCTAGTGTCGATTTACGGAGCTTGGTGTAGATTTACGCTCGTTCCAGTCGATTTACGCTTCCTGATGTCGATTTACACCGTATTTCTTCCAGTGTCCACGACCACACCGACGCGCATTGCTTCGTGAAAATCTTGGACGGCGAGTTGACTGAAACCAAGTACGACTGGCCGAAAAAAAAGCACACCCCACTAGAAACCATCGAGAATAAAACGTATGGTTTGAATGGGGTGTCTTATATGAATGGTAGGTCGGAAATTTTAGAAATTTTGTGAAAAAAAAACGGTTTCAGATGAGTTGGGCCTTCACCGAATGGAGAATTTGAGTCACTCGAATGGTGCGGTCTCTCTTCATCTGTATATTCCACCATACAGTACTTGCAATGCGTTTGATGAGGTAAGGATGGGGTACAGTAACCCAAAGATGGGTACAGTAACCTAAATATGGGTACAGTAACCCAAAGATAGGTACAGTAACCCAAAGATGGGTACAGTAACCCAAAGATGGGTACAGTAACCCAAAGATGGGTACAGTAACCCAAAGATGGGTACAGTAACCCAAAGATGGGTACAGTAACCAATAGATAGGTACAGTAACCGATAGATATGTACAGTAACCCGATGATAGGTACAGTAACCCAAAGATGGGTACAGTAACCCAAAGATGGGTACAGTAACCAATAGATAGGTACAGTAACCAATAGATAAGTACAGTAACCCGATGTTACCTACAGTAACCAAAACCTATCCCAATTTCAGAGAACCGGAAAGAAGACCCAATGCACTGTCACCTTCTATTCCAAGTATGGAGAAAAAGTGGATTACAAGGGATGCAAGGAGGGAAAATAAATAATTTTTGACTTTTTTTTGATAAAAACTTTTGCTATGACATAAATGTAATAAACTTGTATTTTTTTTTGAATTTTCGATTTTCTTCTGTCTGTTTGTCCACATGTCCGGATGTCTGTCTGTGTGTCCCATTGTCCGGATGTCTGTCTGTCTGTCTGTCTGTGTGTCTTAGAGTCCGGATGTCTTTGTACCCAAAGTTCTTCTGACATACCTGCCTGATACAGTCCTGGCCTAACATAAAAAAAGTTTTTTCTCAAAAAAAATTATGATCAAATTCGGCGGCGCGCCACGATTTTCCTTATTGACCAATTAACTCAAATTTATATTAATTGTGTAGAACAAGTCTAGATCTCCATTTTTTTAGTTGACAATTTTCTTGTACGGGCGGTCCCTGGAGAATGAGAGACGCAGAGAAGCGAGAGTGTCTGGGTGTCTGCGCTCCCACTCTCCTTTTAAACTTTGAACGTGTATATCTCAAGAACCACGTGTGCTATCAAAAAGTTGTCAACTACAAAAATGTAGACCATAAAATTTTATACATTTTGTTAGTTAACAACTTTTTGATAGCACACATGGTTTTTGAGATACACACGTTCAAAGTGTCAAGTAGAGCGGGAGAGCGCAGACAACGAGACACTCTAGCTTCTCTGCGTCTCTCAATGTCAAAACTTTCAAAACGTTGTAAACTGCAAGAATAAAGACATTTTCTATTAAAAAAATATAACTTAAAGTAGTATGAGATCCTCTTCTGCTCCCTTCACCTCAAAAGTTGTAGAACTCCCTGACGCGCCTCAGGCGCCCCAGCCTCCATTTTCTTGATAACTTCTGAAAAGTAAATTATACTATGATATCACTCCCAATAACCCAACCCAGTCATTTTTAAAGATATTTATACGAATAACGAATCAAAAACTGTCGAAACAAAAAAACACCAAAAAATTCAAACACGCTGCGTCTCCTCACTCCACCTTATACTTTTTCGTTTGTTGACCAGATGTTTGGTCGTCTAATTCTCCGATTTCTCTTCCGAATGGAAAAAAAATGAGGGAAAAAAGGGAAAACAACATGTTTATGTTTATACACATCATATGGAAAAGGGTATTCCCCCATTTCTTTTTGGGCCAGGTGGTTCAGTTTGGTGGTTAGTCGTAAAGATTTTTTTCTATTTTTTCTCTGTTTTTTCTGCATTTTTAAGAAAAAGTTAGTTTTACTTAGAATATAAAAAATTTTTGAAATACTGACACCGGTATAATTAAACTTTGGTTGAAATTTTTCGATATACAGTAATTGTCATAATTCTAACAGCTAGTTGAAAATGCCCAACTTTGAAAGGGTGTTACGGTATCACTGATTGTCCCACTAAGTAAAATTTTTAATGGATTATACCGATGAAAACTAGAGCTCTATTTTTATAGTTGACAATTTTTTTGTACGGACGGTCCCCAGGGAGATATGAGCGGTTTAAGTAACATACCTTGTGAAATACCTTTTTCAGTTGAAAATGTTCAACTTTGAGAGTGTTTCATGGTATCCCTGAGTGTCCCACCATGTTAAATTTTAATGGATCTCAGAGATCCTGAGTGGAACTTTATTTTTGCAGTTGACAACTTTTTTGTACGGACATTCCCTAGCAAGTTACGTATCGACAAAATAATTGCTCTCTTAAATCGGCCAAGTTCTACCTGTCATCTTAAATTGACCGTAACTCTCTAGGTGCCGCCCATACATAAAAGTTGTCAACTACAAAAATGGAGCTTTGCTTTTCGTCTGTATTGTCCATTAAAAACTTTCTTGGTGGGACAATCAGTGATACCATGAGATCCCCTCAAAGTTGGAAGTTTTCAAGTGAAAACAACCCATTATGATCATCACTGTTTCCTCGCGATTTTTTTTCCCAATATCAATCGCTTAAACTCAATTTCTCTTTCTTTTCCAGAAATGTCTGAAAAACAAGACAACTCCACGCCTAAAACTGGCCAAAAAGAGGCCTTCAACCTGCGTAAATTCCTCATCGATCTTGCCTCCGGTGGTACCGCCGCGGCCATTTCCAAGACCGCCGTAGCCCCCATCGAACGTGTCAAACTGCTAATGCAAGTACAGGAAACCTCCAAAACGATAGCAGTCGACAAACGGTACAAAGGAATAATGGATGTGTTGACTCGGGTGCCCAAGGAGCAAGGCTACTCGGCTCTCTGGCGTGGCAACCTTGCCAACGTCATACGGTACTTTCCGACGCAGGCGTTGAACTTCGCATTCAAGGATACCTACAAAAATATATTTCAAAAAGGAGTAGACCGAAAGAAGCAATTCTGGAAGTTCTTCGCCGGGAATCTGGCGTCGGGAGGGGCCGCTGGAGCCACCTCGTTGTGTTTTGTGTACCCATTTGATTTCGCCAGGACGAGGCTGGCGGCAGACGTGGGAAAGGGGGATGCAAGGGAGTTTAAGGTGAGTATTTTCTACAGTAACCGTCGTAAATCCACACAACGAAAAAGTCTAGCTTCCGTCTAGCTCTCGCAACCCTACACACGGTTGCGTAAATCTACACAGCCTCCCGTTAATACCACCAGGCTTAAGTCTAGCTTCCGTAAGTACACCCCGCCTCCGTAAACCTACTCTAGATCCCGTAAATCTACACAAAACCTTGAGAACCTTGTTGAGGCTATGTCTAGCTTTCGTAAATCCACACTGACTACCGTAGTCTACCGTAAATCCACACAAGATCTTGTGAACATCCACGAGCTTTTGTAAATCTTCACCAATTTTTCTTTTTTCAGGGAATCACCGATTGCCTTGTCAAAACTGCCAAATCCGACGGAGCGATTGGTTTGTATAGAGGGTTTGTGGTTTCTGTTCAAGGTATGTGCACAGTTTTTACTGTGAGAGACGCAGAGAAGCTAGATTGTCTCGTTGTCTGCGCGCGCGCTCTCCCTCTCCTTGACACTTTAAACGCGTGTATCTCCAAAACCATGAATGCTATCAAAAAGTTGTCAACTACAAAAATGTAGAGCATAAAATTTTGCACATTTTGTTAGTTAACAACTTTTTTGTATCTTTCTTAGTTTTTGAGATAATCCGGTTCAAAGTTGACATAAAGAGAGAGCAAGGGAATGAGAGAGCGCAGACAGCGCAGACAATCTAGCTTCTCTGCGTCTCTCATCACCTTCAATTTTTCAAAATTTTCAGGTATAATAATCTACCGTGCCGCCTATTTCGGTCTCTTCGACACCACCAAAACCCTATTCAGTCCTGACGGGAAGCAACTCAACTTCTTCGCCTCCTGGGCCATCGCTCAAGTGGTTACCGTATCCTCAGGCATCCTATCGTACCCCTGGGATACTGTACGTCGACGAATGATGATGCAATCTAATCGGAAGGATATTTTGTACAAGAACACCATGGATTGTTTGAAAAAGATTATGAGGGACGAGGGAACGATGGCGTTGTATAAGGGAGCGCTGTCGAATGTGTTCCGTGGAACGGGTGGAGCGTTGGTGTTGGCGATTTATGATGAGATTCAGAAGCATATTTAATTGTTTTTTGAAGTTGATTGATTGATTATAAATGAATATTTGATCTCTCGTAAATCCACTCCGCAAATCAGCTACCGTAAGCCTACAAAAGCATCCTTAAGCTTCCGTAAACAATCAATTAGCTATATCTCCCGGAGGACCGCCCGTACAAAAAAGTGGTCAACTACAAAAATGAAGATCTATATTTGTTCTACACAATGAATATAAATTTGAGTTATTTGGTCAATTAGGAAAACCGTGAAACCCCTCCGAATTAGATTGGTACAACGTCTCCTTAAATTCGCACTCTTTAACTTCTAGTTACACTCAAACACGTTTATCTCAGCGTCTTTTAGTAATAATTTAAAAATTTAACATCGTAAAATAATTAGCATAAAATTTTACACATTTTGTTAGTTTATAACTTTCTCACAACTTCAAAAGTTAGCAAGACACGGGCTGTCAAAGTTAGAGCGTCCTCTCTCCAACGTTCTCTATGTTGGCTGCACTTAAAGGGGCATATCTCAGCAGCCGTTATGGATAATTCAACATTTCAAATTAACAAAATAATTAACACAAAGTTTTACACATTTCGTAACTTGCCAATTTTCCCTAGCACTGAAGACATTAGAGATACCAGCGGTAGAAGTTCGTCACAGAGAAACTGTTCGAAAAAAATTTCTCTATTAATTAATTTCTTGAGGTACAGTCTAGTGATCAGTCGTAAATTGGAAAAATGAAAAAAAAATGAAAAAAAATTCTGTGAAATTGGCAGTCGTCATGTATCTTACACCAGTCGATGCAGACTGATAAGATAAGAAAAGTTTTTAATTTTCAATTTTTTTGTCGACCGGTTTCACTTTCACATTGGTTTTCACTTTCTTTTTGTTTTAGTTTTTTTTTGAAATTACTGGCTCCGGGACGTTTCAAAACCGAAAATTTTGGAACCAAGACACGGAAATTGAAATTTTTTTTGAATTGCCACGGTTTCGATCCGGTTATTTTTAAAATGTCTGGTTTCAAAACGTTCCAGTTGACCACTTTTTGGTACAAGCGGTTTATAGGACACTGTAACTGTCTAGGGACCGCTCGTACAAAAAAGTGGTCAACTACAAAAAAAGAGGTCTCGAATAGATCTACACAACCAACTTAAATTTGAAACAGTCCGTCAAACTTGGTCACTGAAATTCTATTAACAAAAATATTTTTTCGAAGTTTTTTAAAATTTCCTCCAATTTCCTCCAAACACCACACATTTTATTATGTAGGTTAGAAATATAGGTTTTTGGACGTTTGTTTTCGACTGTTTAGGTACAAACAAGGTATTTCCCTTAAACCGACCAGGGACCGCCCATACCAAAAAGTGGTCAACTACAAAAATAGAGATCAAGATTTGATCTACACGACGAGTTTTAATTCGACAAATATTGAATTCATGAAGTTGCTCAGCTTTAAAAGTTTTCCATTCCTTTGTATAGAGAGGTATCATGTGTACGTGTTCCTGATGTATCAACGGTGCCGCCCGTTTCCAGGTCACCTTACTGAAACCAATCGTGACTCCTTAAGACCCTCTTGAAACACGAAATTTCCAGAATGTCCACCTCCTCCTCCTCCCCCCACCACCACGTGGTCATCTCCATCGACGCCCTCAAATGCAAAGTGTGCTCCAGAATCTTCCCTGGAATCCCCCAAAAAATGAATTGCGGACACTCCCTGTGTCTCCGTTGCTATGACCGGTTTTCAATAGTACACGAATCGTTCTACTGTCCGATATGCGGAAAACCTGTATGGAACATTTGCACAGCGCCGAATTTTGAGTTGAAAGGGATATTGGATAGTATGGATAAGATTGCTGGGGATCAGAGAGGGCTGCTGGAGAGTAACTTGGATATGGCGGTGAGGAATTTTTTTGAAAAAATATACTGGATAGGGTTTTTCAGACAGAGAGGATGATAGAGGAGAATAAGTTGATGGCGAAGCAAGTGGAGAAGTTGGAGAGGGAGAATGGACAGTTTAGAAGGGATAATGTGAGTCAAAGGGGGTGTTAGGGGGACGTTTTGAAACTAAAGACACTTTGAAACCAAAAATTCAGGGTTCCAGGTGTTTAAACGTCTAAGAGGTACGGTTTTAAAATGTCCTAGTTTCCATACGTCCCAGTTTCCTATCATCTTGTCACTAACTTCAGGAACAACTCCGACAAAAATACTCGATCCTGAAAGAGTACAGCTCGTTCCTTGGATTACTGTTTGGGTATGCTGCTATTGCTGCCGCATGGTTAGCTGTGGATCGTTTTATTTTGAAGTATCTTCTCTGAGCATGTATTATGAATAAATGTATGTATATAAAATTGTGTTAAATGAGATTACAGAATTGTGTTCTTGCTTCAAACTCAATATTATGAACTGAAAAATATACCAAAATGTAGATCTTGACGAGTTCTATGTTTCTGACCGGGTGGCTAGTCGTTAGTGTGCCGTGAGCCAGGAAAACATTTCAAAAACCGTGAAAATTGTCTAAAAACAATTCTAGCCAGGCCCGTTTTGGCCCGGTTTGCAACTCTGAGATTTAGCCATATTTGCGAATTTTTTTTGTTAAAAATATAATAGTCAGAAATCGTACATGCGATTAATCGAAGTTTGAACACATAGTCAAAAATTTGACTTTTTTAGCAGAAAAAACAACATTTTCAATTTTTGTACTGAAACACGGGCCGACGCAAGTAAAGGATACAGCATTTTTCAGCAAATTCCAAAATCCGCGGATTCAAACAATCAGGGACGAACCCCAAAACTATATAATCCATTCATCTCATTATTCATCCATCAACCCATTCCCCCCCTCTCCCCCTTGTCTGATACCATCTGCTTCTCCCTTTTCTTCAGAAACGGCAGATGGCACTCTTCTTCTCCCCAGGGGGTCGTCCTCCTCTCCTCTTTGCTTTCCCTATATAAGCCATCCCTTTCACAATTGTATTCTTTATAATCCTTGTCTATCCTTCGCCCTAGACTACTTGTGTTGTGGTCGCTATATATATATGTATCCTGATTTTCTGTGAATTCTGAAAAAATATTTATCTATTTATTTATAATGTTGTATAAGCTCAAGAAGAGGAGATAAGATTGGTGAGTTTTAGTAAGATATTATACGTTCACGGTCTGCTGCCGGATGGTGTTAAAGGCGCATCTAATATATTGGAGTTTTCGCGGTATGGTCTCGTAGTTGAAAAAGACCAAATGTCGTATTTACGAGCTTCGCAGGTCTGAAAAGAACTGCGAATCGTGTTTTTCGCTTCGAAACCATTTCGAACAAATTAGATGCGTCTTAAACACCCTCGGCAGCAGATCGTGAATTTTTAATAAAGGTTTTTAAAAAGTGAATTTCTAGCTAATCGAATTTCTGCTCACCTGAATGAATACCAAATTGTGGTTTGGACAGGAGGAAAAGGAGGGATTCGTCGGTTTTTTGTATGCAAACAACCATTATGACTTTTTCGTCAACATCGTGCGTTTTTTCCAACACGACGTGACCTCAAATTTATAATATCATGCAGATTTTGCTTCAATTGTGCCGCCAAACTTGTCAAGAGATTGCAATCTACATCTGAATGTACCTAAAACAGACAGAAATGATAAAAGAGCATGGAATCTCCAGTTACTACACGATTCACCAACATCGTGTATAGATTAATCACAACCTCGGCAGCTAGAATCCGTCTCTATGAAGCAATGCAACGAGTTGGTGAGAACTGTGCCTTTTTTCAAATTGACAAGTATCTGTTCCAGATCCTAACCGTTTTAGTGTTGGATGACTTGGTTAGTGACGGTCCTGGAAAATTGACTAATGAAGTACCAAAAGTGAAACGGATTGTGGAGGTTGTAACGGTGTCAGCAAAAGTAAACGGTATTAGATATGAAGACGAGGAGGAGAATGTTTCTTATTCAATCAGAGCAAAAGGCATCATACTAAATCGAAAGAATGCGGAGAAGGTCGCTCAATAAAAAATGACACTATTTCTTTCAATCTAACAAACTATAACTATCTGGAGGACACCGTTATTGTTGTTTGTTTCAGGAAATACATTATAATTTTTGTTAAATGACCCAATCAGGCGGCATAAAACAGTATCGAGAAGGGCATGATTATCAAATTTCAAATTTCATTAAATTACAAAGTTAACAAAGCGTTTAGAGAATTAATTCACAATCAATATAAATTTATAACTGCCAGTTCGAACTGTGGCGTCAGCACCATCTTTACTTCTGATTTTGCGCCCAACCGGTTCCTGCTCCTCCCAATATTGAATACCTTTCCAGAGCACTTCCTCATTAATTGCACGGTATTGATCATGAGGCTGACCACGACCTACCGACAAATATTCCAGCCTAGGATTCGAGCCAGAAATCCAGTGTTTCAAAAACTTATTCAACTCTTTTTCCATTATCTCAGTGTGGCTAATGATCACATCCGAAGCATTTAGAAGTAGCAAGTCATCAAGAGAAAAGAGTGGAGAATGGAAAATTACTAGTCTTTCGAGGTTTTGAATCAAGACTTCATTCAAGCACGCATCATTTTTGACTGCAAACGGATTATGATCCAATTGCAGCCATTTCATGGGCTTTATGCACTTTATCACATTTTTCATATGCCGACTGGGCGTGGCCTGACCAATCAGAAGTTTGTCAATGTCCAATCCTTCAACAGCTTGTTGTAAAGACTCCACTGCATACATTTGATAATTCACAACCAACTCATCAATCACATTATCTCTGTGCAATACGTGAAGACAGTGTCCAACCCAATACCTTATATCCGTTGACCAGTTTCTCCATCCATAAGTTTTTGTACCGTTTGTATCGGTGACATGGCACTTAATCACGTTCGGAATGACTATCTTTAGGCGTCGAAAATTTCTCGAAAGGTCCACACCGTATTTAACGAATTCGAAACGTAGAATGTGATCATGGCAAGTGATGTTGAAGCCGTAAGATCTCTCCACACGCAGTTCTGTCTTTTCAGCGGAGAGTTTCAATGAGCAAACATATTTTCGCGACTTTTGGGAAAGGGTGGCAAATACAATTCTGTTAAAAAATTGTTAGGAAATAAAGTTAACCATACTTGCGATCCGGGCTGAAACGGGCGGGGGCGTAACTCGCTTCAAACTCAATATTATGATCTGAAAAATATACCAAAGGGTAGATCTCGACGAGTTCTATGTCCGTGACCTACTACGGGCCGGATGGCTATTCGTTATTGTGCCGCGGGCTGGGAAAAAGTGCCAAAAAACGCGAAAATGGCCAAAAAAGCCATTCTAGGACGCCCCGGTTTGCAAGTATGGTAAAACCTGCTATAGAGGCCACAAGAACAGTTCGGAGTATCCTATCTCGGCTGTTTTCAAGGATATGAAAATTAACAAACAGCCCGTAGTGGGTCACGAAGATAGAACTCGTCGACATCTACGTTTTGGTATATTTTTCAGCTCATAGAACTCAGTTTGAAGCCAGTTACGCCCCGGCCCGTTTCAGCCCGGTTTGCAAATATGAAATTAACTTACTGCTCAACTAGATCCATATTCCGAAGTACCAGATTGATAGCATCGTCCGTTAGACGGAAAAATGGAAAATGCGGAGAATTCATCGGAGAATCAATAAAATGTAAAGTGGAGAAACAAGAACGGTGGAGAGAGGGTTACAATAGCACTTTGTTTCCCACAAGTCATATGTCTTTCCATAGGGAAACATACATAAGTGAAGGATTTATTAAATTAATTAACAAACACTCTTGCGGAGACAAACGTAAAAACAGTATTACATATACAGTGCCGGCTTATAATCTTATTCCGATTTGGTTTATCGGCCCTAACTTCTTTAAAATTGGTCGGATTAACCTGGAACTTTTTTGTGAAATTTTCGAAAATCTCGAAAATTCGAGAAATATCATATTTTTATTTCCATGACCGGGTGTTTGAAAACTAGAGTGTGTAATTAGTGTTTTTGATAGTTTTCTGATGAAAAAAGTCTTGATGTTTGTTTTTTGACTTGTTACTCATTTCTCCCGGGCTGTCAAAGTTTGGTAGTACTAATATATGGAGTTTTACACTTCAAACACCTGTAAAACTTGTATATTCTGAAGAAAAATGTGTCAAAGTTTACAAAAATGTTGAAAAAAATGTGAAAACCATTTTTGTAACACTCTTACCTTAATAGAACCCCTTCATCACAGTACTGATCATATAGAATGCGACACTTGCGGTTTTTAATTGAAAATGGTCCACACGGCCCCTTGATAGTCGCACAATATTATTTATTCATAGACTGTACATACCACAAATAGAGCTTTAATTTTGTAGTTGACAACTTTTCTGTACGAGCCCATCCTAAGAAGTTACAAGACATTTTTCGCACTTTTTATCCTTTTTCAGTGTTAAAAGGATAAATTTTTGAGTATTTTACTTTGACTGTCTGTAACTTCTCAGGATGGGCCCGTACAAAAAAGTTGTCAACTACAAAAATAGAGTTCTAGCCTTGATCTGTTTGATCCCATAAAAAGTTATTTTGTGGGACAGTTAGCTTTACTATGGCACACTCTCGAAGTTGGGCATTTTCAACTGAAAAAGGCAAACATTTGAACATGGTATCTTGTATGCGACGATAAACTCTCCATTGCACGAGTAGTAATTTAAAAGAAAACATGATAAAAATAATTAAAAATGTATTCCAATGATCAGACATAAATGTAACTTCAAAAATCTCTTTCAAATTAAATCAATACCAATTGGCGCATCAAAAATACAAAATAGTACAGTTACCAAAGATTTTCGAATAATTTTGAAGCAAATACACAAATAATTATCATTCCTGTTGAGCAACAGGATTTTGAGTCGATGTCTGAAATCCGTCAAGCCACATGTATTCATTGAGGAAGTCCGGTAGGCGAACATGCTCCTTGATGTCGGCTATGAACGATTTTTGGAAGTGGGTCACGTCTGGAAATAGAGGGGGTTATATGGGAAATTATATGTTGGTAAAAGGCTGAAGACGTGGGGATTCAGAATCTGTGAGCTGTTTTCAGGTAGCATCAGGTTGAGCCGAGATACAAGGCTTTGAAATTTTCAAATTTTCAAAACGTTGAACAGATTTAGAATCCTCACGTCTTCAGCTTTCTAGTCATACATTATTTTTTGTAATTGACATGTCTAAAAAGCTGAACTTCTCAATCTGTGCTCGGGTTTCAGGTAGCATGAAATTGAGCCGAGTTACGGAGCATTGAAGTTTTCAAAAGTTCAAACCCTTATACCTCGGCCCATGATAGTCTTGTCAAAAATCTGAGTACAGATTCAGATTCCTCACGTCTTCAGCTTTCTAGTCATACATCACTTTTGTAATCTATATGTCTGGAATGCTGAAATTATAGGGTCTGTCTGGAATGCTGAAATTATATTAAAATTATAATAGAATTATAGAGAACCGAGTTACAAGGGTTTTCGGTCAAAAATTTTGACATTTTTTGAGTAAAACCGGTGTAACTCGGCCAGTTTTAGCCCTAGACGGATTCTGAGAACAGATTCAGAATCCTCACGTCTTCAGCTTTCCAGCCATATAAAACAATTCTATACGATTCAAAAGCTGAAGACGTGAGGATTCAGAATCTGTAAGCTGTTTTCAGGTAGCATCAAATTGAGCCGAGTTATGAAGCTTTGAAGTTTAGGGTCAATTATTCGGATTTCTTAAATTTCAAACCCTTGTAACTCGGGTAGTTTTAGCGCTAGACAAATTCTAAAAACAGATTCTGAATTCTCATGTCTTCAGCTTTAGTTCTATATAAAAATTAAATATATTCTGAAAGCTGAAGACGTGAGGATCCAGAATCTGTACGCCATTTTCAGGTAGCATCAAATTGAGCCGAGTTATGAAGCTTTGAAGTTTTAGGTCAATAAATTGGATTTCTTGAATTTCAAACCCTTGTAACTCGGTGAGTTTTAGCGCTAGACAAATTCCAAAAACAGATTCAGAATCCTCACGTCTTCAGCTTTTTATTCCACACAAAAACAAACTCACGAATCCCAGACAACTTCATCTTCAACTCCAACACCCTCTCCAACACCTCCTCCCCGTGTTTTACCATCTGATACTCCAGAATATTCTTATAAAGTGCGCAGACACCCATCAACTTCTCCCCAGCCTTGAATCCAGTAATCTTCTGGAATTCTGGAATCAAATCCTGATAGAATGAGGCGACGATGAACACCGCCAGATCCGTCTCCTCCATTTCCATCTCTTGAAATTCCTGGGCGAATCGAATCATCTCATCGGCAAGGTCTCCGTAGATCAATTTCAGAAATTTAAAATCGATAAACAGTCCATTGGGGAAGAACAATCCCTGCGGAGTGATATCTCGGATGCATCTGAGAAAGTAGATCAAAAATCCGTACGTCTTGAACAATATCGATTGATCGTTCGAGTTGAATTGGTTGAAAGAGGGCATTCCCATTGCATAGACCATCGATTGTCCCATTTCGTTTTGGAGAACAGGCGCGTAGGCGTTCCACACGTCAATTCGGTCGTTTTTGGTGGTTTGAATCTGGAAAAATGGGTTATGAAGCAGGAAAATCAACACTGGTCTCCGTAAATCTACACAGAAGCCAGTAAATGTACACAGGAGCCCGTAAATCGACACAAGATCTCGTAAAACTACACTGAGGCCCTGTAAATGTACACCAGCTTCTTCCGTAAATCTACACTAGAGTCCGTAAATCTACACTAACCCCTCGTAAAACCTAAACAAGTTTCTCCCGTAAATCTACACAGGAACCTCCGTCAATCTACACACGGCTCCGTAAATTTACGCCAAGCCGTCGTAAATCAACACAGAAGCCAGTAAATCGACACTAAATTCCCTGTAAAACTACCCAAGTTTCCCCCCGTAAATCCACCCCAACGTCTCCCCGTAAAACCACACACACCGTACCATCTCAAAATGCCGTATATTATCCGAGTATACACCAGCTTCTCCCGTGAATCTAGGCTCCGCGACAATTCGCAACTGCGACATTCCGCAACTGCGACACTTCGCAACTCACGTAGGTTTCGCAACTGCGACACTTCGCAACTGTTCATTTCGCAACTGCGACATTCCGCAACTGCGACGTTTCGCAACTAAGACATTTCGCAACCACGACATTCCGCAACCATAGAACTAACAATAGTTTAACCTAGTTTTGTCAGAAAATGGGCCAAACAACTTTTTCTTCTAATTAATTGTTTTCAAATATGTTACCTAACACTTCGGCACACTCAACATTTTCAACTGACCCAAATATGCAAATGCTGTGTAGTTGCGAAACGTCGTGGTTGCGAAATGTCTGAGTTGCGAAACGTCGCAGTTGCGGAATGTCGCGGTTGAGAAATGTCGCGGGGCCTGAATCTACACTAGAGCCCGTAAATCGACATTGCGGCTCTGTAAATGTACACCAGCTTCTTCCGTAAATCTACACTAGAATCTGTAAATCCACACTAGAGTCCGTAAATCTACACCAACCCCTCGTAAACCTACACAAGCTTTCCCCCGTAAATCCACCCCAACTTCTCCCCCGTAAATCCACACACCGTACCATTTCAAAATGTCGTATATTATCCGAGTAGTCGAGTTCTGAAGTCTTCTTCAAAAACTTCTCATGATTGGCGACGATCATTGTGATAACCTACAAGAATGAGTTCTGGGGTTTTGTGATCTACCAAAAAAAGCAGTTACCATATCGAAACTGTGGGCGATTTGTTGAAGTTGCTCGGGTATCGTAAGCTCTTTTTTCTCAATTTTCTGCTCAGCTGGCTCCTCCAAAATTTCAGAAACATTCTCTAACGGCTCTACGGATCCGTCAGAATTCCGTTTGGTAGCCGGTGCACCAGTGATCGTGAACACCGAGTTATGAAAGAGATTACGGGCGGTTGTGGGCTGGGTTACTGTAGTGGGCGGTTCCAGCGACTTCATATAGTCCTCGTAGCTCACAGTGGGATTCTCATGAGTTACTGTAGCTTGCTGGGTTACTGTATCCTTGTTGAACTTCACCGGCGTGTTCATTTTCCATAGTTGGAGTGCAGTACCCTCGTGTGCTGAAAAAGAGACTGTTAAGAACAGGAACGGGACGTTTTGCAACTTACGCTTCCTTGTCATTCCCACTTCAATACACTTCATGTATCGACAATAGTGACATTTTCTGGGAATTGTTATGTCGATTGGGCACTTCTTTTGTCCTGTCCAACATATATACTTCACCTCGCCGGTTGACGTTTTTCGTGAGAAGAATTTCTGAAATTTTCAGTTGGAGTGGGAAGATCGAATCTAGATCTCAGTTTTTGTAGTTGACCACGTTCTTCTACGGGCGGTCCCTAGAAAGTTATGGCGCTCTGAAGGCGCTTAGGCTCTCGAGGCGCCACTGGTTCGACGCGTTGTACCTCCCCAGGGACCGCCCGTACAAAAAAGTGATCAACTACAAAAATGTAGATCTAGGTGTGATCTACACAGCCAATACAAATTTGGAACAACTGGGGTAATACAAGAAGTTGTGACGGGCTCTCCTTGTTTGTTAATTTTTGAAAAAAAAATTCAAAATTTTTATCAACTTTGAAAGCCCGTGACGACTTTTTTTACAACTTCAGTTATTTCAAATTCATAGTAGATGTGTAGGTCAAATCTGAATCACCATTTTTGTAGTTAACAACTTTTTTCTACGGGTGGTCCCTGGAAAGTTATAGCGCTCTGAACTCGCTAACATTCTCGAGGCGCCACAGGAGGTAAGCTGGTTCGGTGCGTTGTATCTCCCCAGGGACCGCCCGTACGAAAAAGTTGTCAACTACAAAAATGAAAATCTAAATTTGATCTACACAGACAATACAAATTTGGAACAACTGGGGTGATACAAGAGGTTGTGACGGGCTCTGATAGTTTGTTGATTTTCAAACAAGTTTTCAACATAGAAAACATTAATCAACTTTGAAAGCCCGTCAAGACTTTTTTATTACTCCAATTATTCCAAAAAAAATGAAGATCTAGATTGAATCTACACATTAAACATAAATTTGAAATAATTGGAATAATAAGAGACGTCGTGACGGGCTCTCAAAGTTGATAAAAAATTTGAAAAAATACTTGAAATTTTTTGAATATTAACAAACTTTGAGAGCCCGTCACAACTTCTTGTATCACCCAAATCATTTTAAATTTGTATTTATTGTGTAGATCAAATCTAGATCTCCATTTTTGTAGTTGATCACTTTTTGTACGGGCGGTCCACAGAGACTTATAGCGCTCTGAAGTTGGGTTCCCTCTCAAGCGCCTCATGTGGTTCGGACTTCTGTAACTCCCCAGGGACCGCCCGTAGAAAAAAGTGATCAACTACAAAAATGGACATCTGGATTTGGTCTTTCAAACCAATTAAAAATTTGAGATTTTGTACGTTTCCCTACACCTCTAGGACTCACTTGACACGCCTGACATGCCGAAACACCGTAGGCTTCTGAATACGAGCGGTCACCACACACTTTGCACGTCTCTTTTAGATTTTGTTCGGTTTCTCGCTCCTCAATTTTAGAAATTTTTGTTAAGGGCTCCAGGAATCCCTCAGAATTCCGTTTGGTAGCGGGTGCTCCAGTGATCGTGAACACCGAGTTATGAAAGAGATTCCGGGCGGTGGTGGGTTGGGTTACTGTAGTGGGATCCGAGAATTGGACGGATTTGGGGACGGGCGGTTCCAGCGACTTCATACAGCCCTCGTAGATCACATTGGAATTCTCTTGGGGTACTGTAGCTTCCTGGGTTACTGTAGCAGCGTGAGCTCCCTCTTTCTTGTTCATTTCTTTCAGTAGTTGGAGTACTGTACCAGCGTGTGCTGAAAAAGAGACGGTTCAGAACCGGGACGGGACGTTTTTAAACCAAGAAACTTACGATCCCTTGTCATTCCCACTTCAATACACTTCATGTATCGACAATAGTGACATTTTCTAAGAATTGTGTAGTCGATGGGGCACTTCTTCTGTCCCGTCCAACATATATACTTCACCTCGCCGGTTGACGTTTTTCGCGAGAAGAATTTCTGAAATTTTGATTGGAGTGGGTAGATCAAATTTAGGTTTCCATTTTTGTAGTTGACCACTTTTTTCTACGGGCGGTCCCTGGAAAGTTATAGCGCTCTGAAGGCGCTTAGCTTCTCGAGGCGCCACTGGTTCGGCGCGTTGTATCTCCCTAGGGACCGCCCGTAGAAAAAAGTGATCAACTACAAAAATGGAGACCTAGATTTGATCTACACAAAAAATATAAAATTCTGGAAATTTGGGCTACCGGGAAGCCCAAGACAGGATCTCAAAGTCCGTCAATTTTCACATAAATTTCGAAAAATGAGTTTTTTTTTCAAATGACCATAATTCTCTAACGATCGCCCTTAGAAAAAAGTGGTCAACTACGAAAATGGAGATCTAGATTTGATCTACACAATCAATATAAATTTTTATAAATTTGGGTTAGCAGGAAGGTCAAGACGGATTCTCAAAGTCTACCCATTTTTACTAAAAAATTCAAAAAATGATTTTTTTCAAATGACTCTAACTCTTTAAGAACCGCCCGTAGAAAAAAATGGTCAACTACAAAAATTGACATCTGGACTTGATCTTTCCAAAATTTAACACAAAAATATTTTGTATCCCTCGCCCCAGACCACTAGTACCCACCTGACACGCCTGACATGCCGGAACTCCGTAGGCGGCTGAATACGACTGGTCTCCACACACACGGCACGCTTCTTTTGGTTTTTTTGGTTGTGATATCGATTGTGGAAGATTTTCTTGCTGTGACATCTGAAAGAATAGGAGTATGTGGTGTAGATTTAAGGGGTAACGCGATTTACGGAAGGAAAAATTGACAAAATAGAGATTTTTGGGGTGAAAATTATGAAAATATGATATATTTTTATATGTCCTGAAAGCTGAAGACGTGAGGATTCAGAATCTGTTCTCAGAATCCGTCTAGGCTTAAAACTCCCCGAGATACAAGAATTTGACATTCTAGAAATCCGAAATTTCCGACCCAAAACTTTAAAGCCTCATAACTCGACTCAATTTGATGCTATCTGAAAACGGCATGCAGATTCTGAACCCTCACGTCTTCAATTTTCAGAAAATATGTAATTGTATAAATAACTGAAAAGCTGAAGACGCGAGGATTCTGAATCTGTTCTCAGAATCCTTCTAGCCCTAAAACTAGCCGAGTTACACCGGTTTTTCTGGAAAAATGTCAATTTTCAAACTTAAAACCCTTGTAACTCGGTTCGTTTTAATCCTATCCAAATTCTGAATACATATTCAGAATCCTCATAACTTCAGCTTTCCAAACATATCAATTTCTGTCTGAAACTTTCAGACAAATCTTGAAAAATTCCTAAAAATCAATAAAAACATGAAAAACTCGATATTCACTTCCTGAGTTATATTACAGGTCTAATAACAAAAAAATAACAAAAAATAGATAAAAATTTCCAAATATTTATTAAATTAATTATAAAACCAATCAATTTCGACACCTCAATCCTCAATCACACATCGTAGCCATTCCAAACCATTTCTGAAACAAAAATTCTATAAAATTTCAGTTTTTCTCTACAGTAGCCCACCAAAATTTCCGGATTCTTCAACGATTCCCTATCATTATGAGTTTTTCGGATGTGGCTGCCTAGCTTCGACTTGGAATTGAATTGTTGGCGGCATGCTGGACAAGATGCTGAAAAAAACCCCCGTAAATCAACAAAAAGGTCTCGTAAATCTACACCACATCTTGTAAATCTACACTAGCTCTCCGTAAATCTACAAGAAGGTCTCGTAAACCCACACTTGAAGAAAGTGCTACAGTAACCTCGTAAATCTACACAAAAAGATCCCGTAAATCCACGCTAACCCTCCGTAAACCTACACAGGAAGATCCCGTAAATCCACACAAGACTTCCGTAAATCTACATGGGGCTCCTCGTAAATCTACACTTAGCTGCCCGTAAACCCACAGGAAGATCCCGTAAATCTACAGTATCTCCCAGTAAACCCTCAGGAGAATCCCGTAAATCCACACAGAGCTTCCTGTAAATCTACACTTAGCTGCCCGTAAACCCACATGAAGACCCCGTAAATCCACACTGAGCTTCCGTAAATCCACACTAAGCTTCTGTAAACCCACAAAAGGCTTCCCCGTAAATATACACTGAGCTTCCGTAAATCTACACTAAACCTCCTAAAATCTACCCTAAGGCTATGTAAATCCACAAAAGGCTTCTCGTAAATTTACACTACGCCTCCGTAAATCTACACTAAGGCTCTGTGAACCTACTGGGGGGATCTAGTAAATCCACTCTGAGCTTCCGTAAATATACACTAAGCCTCCGTAAATCCACCCATAGCTCCCTGTAAACCTTGAAAAGGATTCCGTAAATCTACAGAAGTCTCTGTAAACCTACAATAGACTCCCCGTAAATCTACACTAAGCCCCCGTAAATCCACCCATACAGTAGCCCCCCCCCCTTCCCCAAAAACTCACCTTCCCCTTGCCATTTTCCCTTAATCAAGCATCCAATCACTTCAATATCCTCATTGATTTTCGCCATCAAATCGTCCAATTCCTGCGATTCAGATGACTCCACTCTGCCACGTTTTGGCTGGGGCTCCGGTGATAGCTCTGGCTTCGAAACTCTCTTCCGGGTTACTGTAGTAGGCTCCATGGCCTCAGGAGCAGCAACAGTCTGCCTGTCGGAGAATCGTGGGCCAGCTCGGGATTCGTTGGAAGATGACGTCGGGGTAGTCACAGGTACCGTACTACCTATCAATATTTCCTTCCAAGTCTCCACTCGATTCCCCAATAAGTTGGTGAGCAGTGTGGAGACCTCCTGGACTACTGTAGACTCATCGGACTCATCGGGAAGGTGAGAGACCAAAAGTTCCGTCGCTTTCTTCATGATATCGGCGATGTGGGACTTGACTGGCTCTGGCTCCATCCCATCTGGCTTACTATTAGCTACAGTATCCCTCTCTAGATCGGAAGGATGCGGATCCTTAGCCTTGATGACAGGTGGCACCCGAGTTGTGTCAGCTACAGTATCCCGATCCAGGATCAAATCTCGGTCCGTAGCCTGATACTCCTCTACGTCGGGTTCCACCAGTAGATGATGGAAAACCTCATCGTCGTCATCTTGGAGAATCACAACTTCTGGAATTTTCTCGCCAACAGGCACCAATGGCTCCTCCAAAATCATCACCGATGGGCTCCGATCCTTCGAGTAGTCTCCTAACGGCTTAGCAGGAACCGTTGACTCCGCCCCCAAATCGATCCGAGTTACAGTTGGAATCCTGGCTTCCGGTGTTCCTGTCCTCATGACTGTGTCTTCAGAATCCCCATTTTTCGGCGCCGCCACCTTCTCCCAGATACTTGCAATATTCGAGACGACTGCGGCTTGTGTGGCTTTCTCATCCTCCAATCCAAATTTTTTGAATTCTGGAAAAAATTTCTATATAAAGAATTTCACGCAGATTCCAAATCTGTAATTAGTTTTCCTGGCGGGAGCTTTGGAGAAGAGTTATGCACGTTTTTCTGTATAAAACGAAGTGGTGGCCTAGAATCCGTCAACTCGGCCATCGTGGAAACGCACCCCGAAAATGACGTCACAACTATTTTTATCGATTTTCAACAATTTTTTTCTGGTTATTCTAAGAAAGCTTAACTATAATCCAGGAAAATCAAAAAAATCGAAAAATTAAAATTCCCCGGCCCAAAATGTTACGGTAGCACTCGTTTCCAGCTGTGACGTCATTTTCGTGGTGTGATATCACGATGGCTGAATTGTCGGATCCTAGGCCATGACAGGCCATGACCTGACCTTAAGCACCCAGGGTTGGGAAATCCCGGGCCGGACTGACAGAAATTTTTACCGGCCCGACCCGGATTCAAAAAATGTACACAATTTTTTCAAATATTTTTTCAATATTTTCATTTTAAAATAATCAAAATGCTATAAAACTCTCGTGCACTTCAGTTTTTATCGATATTCCAAAACATAGTCGAAAATTCGAATTTTCAAAAATTTTTCAAAAATTTTAAATTTCTGCAGGAGCCGGCCCGGCCTGGAAAAGTGCTCCGCCACTCGCCAGCCTAAAACGACTGCTATCGCTTTTTTGTCTTTGAGCCCTGTCCATGGCACATAAACATTCCATTATCTGGTCCGTAATGGTTCGAACACATAGAGCACGTCAAAACCTACATTTTGGTATATTTTTCAGCTCATAACGTTGAGTTTGAAGCGAGTTACGCGGTATTACATCCAAAAAACCCGAAAAACTGCAAAAAATTGTGGGAAAACCTCAATTGAGAACTTTCGTAAATACTCAGTTTTGCACCTTGTGCTGACAAAACCGCGCATAACTTTTTTCAGAGACTCCCGTTTGAAAAACTAATCACAGATTTGGAATCAGCGTAAAATTTCCAATCTGAATACTCACTCCTTTCTTGGCTTATTTTCCGACGCTTAGGCTCCTTGGGCTCCTTCTGACTCTCCGCCAATCTCGCCATAATACTGGCAATATTCGATGCGACTTGAGCATCCGTCTCCTCATCTGGAACATCTGAAAAAAGTTATTGACTCTACAGTAACCCTACAGTAACCCACCATTTCTCTTCTTCCCATTGGAGGCGGCAACCATAGCTAGATCGATAATTCACTTGAATTTTGTCCGGAGAACCTGTACCTGGAAATGAGGAAATTTCGGTTATTACAGAGAAGTGGTGGCCTAGGATCCGACAACTCGGCCACGAGTGCTCCCGTAATGTTATGGGGCGGAAATTTTCAGTTTCTTCTGAGAAAAATCGATAAAAACTCGAATTCCCGCTCCCAAAATTTTACGGTACCACTCGTTTCATCTGTGTGACGTCATTTTCAAAAGGACCATGGCCGAGTTGACGGATTCTAGGCCGGGGACTGAGAAAGAGAGAAAGAGAAAACGTGTCAATCAGCTAGAAAATAAAAAGATGAAAAAAATGAGTGCCACATCATCAAGTGAGGATTGAGAAGAACGACGTCGATCGATAATTTGTATGGGAAGGGTTCCGAGATCAAATATATCTTCCCAGGGACCACCAGAAAAGAAAAGAGGTCAACTAAAAAAAATGCAGGTCTAGATTCGGTTTTTTTTCGAAATTACCGGAATAACTATTTCATAGCCAAAGTTGTATTGAGTCCTCGTACAGATGAGATTGAATTGAAGACGTCATTATTAGTGACTTTTCAACAGCGGAAATGCAGAATGTGGTATATTTTGAGTTGGCTAGTACCAGGGTTGGGAACTTTCAGGACAGATTCAAAAAATGTGCACAATTTTATTTGGCTATCGTATGTCAAGTCTTGTCTGACATCGCCGGCTTAATCTAGGACAATTTGCTAGAATTCGTAAATTTTATGTTCGTAACCTTTATGCTCGATAAGATAATAATATTCTTGGAGATTTTCTTCCGCCCGGGAAATGCATTCGTCAAAAAACTCAACATTTTTGGACTGTTTTCAAGTTATTTGCCGCAAAAATTGCAATATTAGCTCCCCGACCCAGTCGACCACACCTAAATGGAGATTGTACAAATCAGGAAGAACTGTTTTTCGCAAAACTTACAACCCTCCAAGCTGTCAGGTTCACAAATCCTAAAAAAGATAATATTAAGTGTTTCATGATGCATGTTGTAGCACAACAAGAAATTTATTTCAACAAAGTTTTCTGCACAACTATTAACAATCAACAAAGACAAGTGATAAAACGGTGAGTTTTTGTCAAAATCAGATCAGAGAAATCAAATGAAATCCATGAGACGATCGAACGCTTTCAACTTAGTCTCAGCCGATAATTGTTCATACTTCGCCGATTTCTTCATTTGTTTCGCCTTTGCGAATGTATCCAATCCACGAATAGACTTTTCGAGAAGTGTCGGCATTCCATACTCGTCCGCCAACCACAACATCTTTTCATTATTGATTTTCGACATGTTCAGAAGATGATGTTCGGTGACTTTTATGACTGAATCCACCAGAAATCGACGAGCCAATTCCAGAATTTTCTCTACAGTTGCATCCGTAACGAACACTGGATTTGGGTGAAATGTGCTGAGGAGAAGAGCGAAATCTTCGTAAGAGACGTCTCCGATCGGAATTTCATCCATTTGTCCTTCTTTGAAATTAGATGAAAAGAGAGCGCGGAAATAATCGGAGTGATATGAGAGAAACTGAAAATTTAAGAAATTAATCGATATTTTACGAGAAAATAAGCTCACCGCTTTGTTGTGCAGAAAACTTTGTTGAAATAAATTTCTTGTTGTGCTACAACATGCATCATGAAACACTTAATATTATCTTTTTTAGGATTTGTGAACCTGACAGCTTGGAGGGTTGTAAGTTTTGCGAAAAACAGTTCTTCCTGATTTGTACAATCTCCATTTAGGTGTGGTCGACTGGGTCGGGGAGCTAATATTGCAATTTTTGCGGCAAATAACTTGAAAATAGTCCAAAAATGTTGAGTTTTTTGACGAATGCATTTCCCGGGCGGAAGAAAATCGGCCAATACTTTTTGACTATGGGATTTTTGACTTTTTACTTTTTGACTTTTTTTGACTTTTTGACTTTTGACTGTTTGACTATCACTTTTTGACTTTATAGCTTTATGACTTTTTTTGCTTTTTGACTTTAGCCTGAATGACTTTGCCTTAATGACTTCTAGGCTTTTGGACTATTGGATTTTTGACTTTTTCCCGTTTTAACTGTGATTTCGCAATAAAAACATCTGAAGAGAACGAATAATATTGAATGAGTCAGGACGTGTTATGGAATATTGATTGTGGTGACGTCACCGGTGACTGTGGGAAGTGTTCTCGATGCAGTGTTATGGATGGAAGCAGCTTTGCCTTGTCGATCGATTTCTAGATGAACTCGGAATCTAGCAGGAGATGGATAACAAGAACAGAAACAGGGAGATAAACAATTTTTTTATTAAAGTTCAAGATGACACATTCATTTTGCTGGGAGAAGAGACGAACATCCAAAATTCTTATGGGGACAATGAGTGAGTGGCAGCAACGGCAACCTGGGAAGAGCTGTTGACTTTGGCGGATAGCAAGATCGGGACTTGGGGAGTACTTGGTGGCGAGATCGTAATCAGCTTCACTTCTTCCGATCTGAATCAAAACAATTGTATGCAACGTTTTTAAGCCTCATGTTTACCTTCAATCCAAGTTGAGTTCCAATCTCAACATTTAGGAGCAATCTTGAAGAAGAGAGAAGCTCCGAAGCCGTTAGAGTTGATCACCAAGGAGTGAAGAGTGTATTGTAAGAATCGAACGGAGAGTCAGTTTTGGACGCAGCCTTCACAAGCTCATGCACGCCTCTTTGTCTTGAATTATCGGCACCGCTGGAACTATGTTTATTTTATAACAAACCTGGACAATCAGAGGCGTCGGAGCCATTCGTAGGTGTGAACAAAGTGGATAGATTCATATGAACAACGAGTTAAAGGTGGACTAAAGTCAACTCTGATATTTTCATAGAATAATATATGAGTACCTGTGAGTTCATTTTCATACCGAAAAAATTTTAAAAATCGGTCTGGAACCCGCTGAGAGCGATCGCCGGTGAGTTTGGGCATTTCGGTGGCCTAGAAATTCGACTTCGGCCATGTTGATTTTTTCAAATTTTATCGCTATTTTCGGTCATTTTTGTAGTTTTCTTTCAATAATTTCGAAAGTAAACGGATAAAATTGATAGAATTATTACAGAAATGATAGAAAAAACGAAGAAAACACCAAAAAAACAACATTCTCGAAAAAGTTCTAGAATGTTCCATGGCCACAGAAATGCCCAAACTGTTTTGTCGCTCGTTCTCCGCGGGGAATGGACCGAATTGAAAGATTCTTTCGATATGAAGATGAACTCACGGAAATGAACAAATGAACACACGACTGAACTCAAATTGCTGAGCCATACCGTCAATTTTCACCGGCCTGCGAAATGCCCAAACTCACCGGCGATCGCTCTCAGCGGGTTCCAGACCGATTTAAAAAATTTTTTCGATATGAGAATGAACTCACAGGTACTCATACATGACTCTATGAAAATATCAGAGTTTACCTTAGTCCACCTTTAAACTAATGTTTCAGTGATGCGGTGTTGTTCGAACCATGTAGTTGGAACACATTGAGCCACCGTTTTCTCGAAATCGGCATAGTTTTCACGTTGCATTCTAGTAGCATCGACATTCTAAGGGATTCGAAGTTTGGATCAGTGAGAATTTATCATCTCCCGGATCGTGGAGTATCGAAGTGCACAGGTCTCATGTTTGGATGGCAGTCGTTGAGAACGACGTATGAATCTGTAATTATAAGAATTGTGGAATCGAAAAAATGGAAAACACAAGTATACGAATTAATACGAATTATAAAGCCAGCGGTTTTAATAATTTTTTGATAAAAATCAAGCAAAAATCGAGAAGTAAGTGACCGGACGAAAAGGAAACGAAATGCGAATTATTGTGAGAGAAAAAATATTCAAAATTTGAACAAATTTGGTTTGTTTTGTTCTTGTTCTTCATTAATGTTACTTTAATTCAATAAAGAGTAGTTTTCGATCCGAAAAAAACCCTCTCTACTACATAATCCTTTTCATTTCCTTTTTTGAATATCGTTGTTACACTAAATATGACGAAATTCACTAATAACACGTTTGATCCGAGAGGACTACACGGCTCCGCGTAAAACGTGTTTGGAGACTGGTCTCGCGACGACCTCCCACTGCAGCGAAATCGTTGACTGAGTACTCAACGTTAATGCATGTGGATGCGCACACGCGAATGGGTGGGATTTCATTTTGAATTTTTTCCGCCTTTTCAATTGTTTTTTTAATTGTCTTTTACCAAATTTGTTCAAATTTTGAATATTTTTTCTCTCACAATAATTCGCATTTCGTTTCCTTTTCGTCCGGTCACTTACTTCTCGATTTTTGCTTGATTTTTATCAAAAAATTATTAAAACCGCTGGCTTTATAATTCGTATTAATTCGTATACTTGTGTTTTCCATTTTTTCGATTCCACAATTCTTATAATTACAGATTCATACGTCGTTCTCAACGACTGCCATCCAAACATGAGACCTGTGCACTTCGATACTCCACGATCCGGGAGATGATAAATTCTCACTGATCCAAACTTCGAATCCCTTAGAATGTCGATGCTACTAGAATGCAACGTGAAAACTATGCCGATTTCGAGAAAACGGTGGCTCAATGTGTTCCAACTACATGGTTCGAACAACACCGCATCACTGAAACATTAGTTTAACTCGTTGTTCATATGAATCTATCCACTTTGTTCACACCTACGAATGGCTCCGACGCCTCTGATTGTCCAGGTTTGTTATAAAATAAACATAGTTCCAGCGGTGCCGATAATTCAAGACAAAGAGGCGTGCATGAGCTTGTGAAGGCTGCGTCCAAAACTGACTCTCCGTTCGATTCTTACAATACACTCTTCACTCCTTGGTGATCAACTCTAACGGCTTCGGAGCTTCTCTCTTCTTCAAGATTGCTCCTAAATGTTGAGATTGGAACTCAACTTGGATTGAAGGTAAACATGAGGCTTAAAAACGTTGCATACAATTGTTTTGATTCAGATCGGAAGAAGTGAAGCTGATTACGATCTCGCCACCAAGTACTCCCCAAGTCCCGATCTTGCTATCCGCCAAAGTCAACAGCTCTTCCCAGGTTGCCGTTGCTGCCACTCACTCATTGTCCCCATAAGAATTTTGGATGTTCGTCTCTTCTCCCAGCAAAATGAATGTGTCATCTTGAACTTTAATAAAAAAATTGTTTATCTCCCTGTTTCTGTTCTTGTTATCCATCTCCTGCTAGATTCCGAGTTCATCTAGAAATCGATCGACAAGGCAAAGCTGCTTCCATCCATAACACTGCATCGAGAACACTTCTAACAGTCACCACAATTAATATTCCATAACACGTCCTGACTCATTCAATATTATTCGTTCTCTTCAGATGCTTTTATTGCGAAATTATAGCTAAAACGGGAAAAAGTCAAAAATCCAATAGTCAAAAAGCCTAGAAGTCATTAAGGCAAAGTCATTCAGGCTAAAGTCAAAAAGCAAAAAAGTCATAAAGCAATGAAGTCAAAAAGTGATAGTCAAACAGTCAAAAGTCAAAAAGTCAAAAAAAGTCAAAAAGTAAAAAGTCAAAAATCCCATAGTCAAAAAGTATTGGCCAAGAAAATCTCCAAGAATATTATTATCTTATCGAGCATAAAGGTTACGAACATAAAATTTACGAATTCTAGCAAATTGTCCTAGATTAAGCCGGCGATGTCAGACAAGACTTGACATACGATAGCCAAATAAAATTGTGCACATTTTTTGAATCTGTCCTGAAAGTTCCCAACCCTGGTACTAGCCAACTCAAAATATACCACATTCTGCATTTCCGCTGTTGAAAAGTCACTAATAATGACGTCTTCAATTCAATCTCATCTGTACGAGGACTCAATACAACTTTGGCTATGAAATAGTTATTCCGGTAATTTCGAAAAAACCGAATCTAGACCTGCATTTTTTTTAGTTGACCTCTTTTCTTTTCTGGTGGTCCCTGGGAAGATATATTTGATCTCGGAACCCTTCCCATACAAATTATCGATCGACGTCGTTCTTCTCAATCCTCACTTGATGATGTGGCACTCATTTTTTTCATCTTTTTATTTTCTAGCTGATTGACACGTTTTCTCTTTCTCTCTTTCTCAGTCCCCGGCCTAGAATCCGTCAACTCGGCCATGGTCCTTTTGAAAATGACGTCACACAGATGAAACGAGTGGTACCGTAAAATTTTGGGAGCGGGAATTCGAGTTTTTATCGATTTTTTCTCAGAAGAAACTGAAAATTTCCGCCCCATAACATTACGGGAGCACTCGTGGCCGAGTTGTCGGATCCTAGGCCACCACTTCTCTGTAATAACCGAAATTTCCTCATTTCCAGGTACAGGTTCTCCGGACAAAATTCAAGTGAATTATCGATCTAGCTATGGTTGCCGCCTCCAATGGGAAGAAGAGAAATGGTGGGTTACTGTAGGGTTACTGTAGAGTCAATAACTTTTTTCAGATGTTCCAGATGAGGAGACGGATGCTCAAGTCGCATCGAATATTGCCAGTATTATGGCGAGATTGGCGGAGAGTCAGAAGGAGCCCAAGGAGCCTAAGCGTCGGAAAATAAGCCAAGAAAGGAGTGAGTATTCAGATTGGAAATTTTACGCTGATTCCAAATCTGTGATTAGTTTTTCAAACGGGAGTCTCTGAAAAAGTTATGCGCGGTTTTGTCAGCACAAGGTGCAAAACTGAGTATTTACGAAAGTTCTCAATTGAGGTTTTCCCACAATTTTTTGCAGTTTTTCGGGTTTTTTGGATGTAATACCGCGTAACTCGCTTCAAACTCAACGTTATGAGCTGAAAAATATACCAAAATGTAGGTTTTGACGTGCTCTATGTGTTCGAACCATTACGGACCAGATAATGGAATGTTTATGTGCCATGGACAGGGCTCAAAGACAAAAAAGCGATAGCAGTCGTTTTAGGCTGGCGAGTGGCGGAGCACTTTTCCAGGCCGGGCCGGCTCCTGCAGAAATTTAAAATTTTTGAAAAATTTTTGAAAATTCGAATTTTCGACTATGTTTTGGAATATCGATAAAAACTGAAGTGCACGAGAGTTTTATAGCATTTTGATTATTTTAAAATGAAAATATTGAAAAAATATTTGAAAAAATTGTGTACATTTTTTGAATCCGGGTCGGGCCGATAACTGGCAAAAATCTTTATAGCCGCGAGTACGGTACACAAGTCCGCAAACACTCTGCGTACTTTCTCGCATACCGTAGTTTACTGAAAAATACGTGGATATTTTCACGGGGGTACTCGATTTTAGAACTCGGAAAGATAGAACTGCAACAAAATAAAACTGCTACAATATAGAACTGACAAAAATAAAACTGAACAAAATGGAACTGCGACGAAATTGAACTGAACACAATGGAACTGCTACAAAATGGAACTGCTACAAAATAGAACTCTAGTTCGATTGGAGCGCGTTTGCATTCGTGACTTTTTAGAAGAATTATAACCAATTTTCAAGGAGAAAAGTTGACTAAAAACATTTATTTTATAGAGATAAAGTCTTTGTCTATTTAATAGTCAACAAAAACTGCATAAAATTATATTAAATAAGCCCAAATAGCCTTTTCAAAACCAGTGGTAGAGTTCTATTTTGTAGCAGTTCTATTTTGTAGCAGTTCTATCTTTCCGAGTTCTATTTCGTGGAGTTCTATTTTGTAGCAGTTCCATTGTGTTCCGTTCCACTTTGTAGCAGTTCTATTTTTGTCTGTTCTATATTGTTGCAGTTTTATTTTGTCGCAGTTCTATTTTTCCGAGTTCTAAAATCGAGTACCCCCATTTTCACATAGCTTACTTCAACTTTAAACCGTTTTCCTAGCAAAAGCAGTGATTTTTTGGTTTGCTAATTGTTTTTTTTCTGTTAAAATGTTGTCGCGACAATTTTCTCTACAAATTCACTCAGTTTCTAACCGTTTTAGTGAGAAAAATTACAGGAAATTCATCGAAAATGGCGAACGACGTAATCGGGTACAGAAGTGACTATCATTTGGTGAACGGCGGGACTAATGTTTTGGAGACAAAATCTCATTATAAAATCAAATGGTGAGTTAACCATTTCTTTAAAATAATGATTTCAAATTGTTTTGTACAGAAACAAAACGAAAAATTGTTCAAACGAAACATTTTTCAGTATCTGGAGCGGAAGAATTTATGGCAATCAATACAATTTCACCTGGAAATTCAATTGGAATAAACTCAGAAATCAAGGAGTCGACAAGCTCACTGGACACATTTATGTCAGCAATACGTACACTGTACTGAAAATCGAGGTGGAATTGACTGAAAACAATCAAGTTATCACAAAAGAATTCGATAGCAATCATACTGATGGTGATGTCTACTATACATATTATCTCACTCCTCATTACACTCCCGTTTCTGAAAAACCGCCAAACGATGAGATGTTTGCGCCATCCGATCAAAACGACACGATTCTGATTGTCGAAGGAAAGAAGCTTCATGTCAACAAAACTGTGAGTTCATTTTCTCCAAAAATATCGATTAATTTTCCAATTTTTTCAGTTCCTCTCCTACCACTCCGAATACTTCCGCGCTCTCTTCTCAACGAATTTCAAAGAAGGACAAATGGATGAAATTCCGATCGGAGACGTTTCGTTCGAAGATTTCGCTCTGCTTCTCAGTACTTTCCACCCAAATCCAGTTTTCGTAACCGATGCAACTGTCGAGAAAATTCTAGAAATGGCTCGTCGCTTTCTGGTGTCTTCAGTCATAAAAGTCACCGAACATCATCTTCTGAACATGTCGAAAATCAATAATGAAAAGATGTTGTTGTTGGCTGACGAGTATGGAATGCCAACACTTCTCGAGAAGTCTATTCGTGGATTGGATACATTGGCAAAAGCGAAACAAATGAAAAAATCGCAAAAGTATGATCAATTGTCCGATAGGACCAAGTTGAAAGTGTTCGATCGTCTAATGGATTTTATTTGATTTTAACGAAAACTCGTCGTTTTATTTCTTGCACATTGTTATTTTAACAGTAAACATTTTGCAAAAGTTTGAGAGAGAAATAAATGCCTTGTTCTGTTATTCCTGTTAAACATGTTTCATGGTGATGAAATCATAATCATTTTCTGGGTTTTCTCGTTCGAACTAATTGTTAATTGGCCCTTCTAAGCATTTTTGTCACGAGTACGGTACGCAAGTCCGCAAACACTCTGCGTACTTTCTCGTCTACCGTAGTTGCAAGAAAAATACGTGGATTTTTTTTATTGTTGCTCACTTTGTTTTTA
Source organism: Caenorhabditis latens (assembly GCA_002259235.3). Taxonomy (NCBI): domain Eukaryota; kingdom Metazoa; phylum Nematoda; class Chromadorea; order Rhabditida; family Rhabditidae; genus Caenorhabditis; species Caenorhabditis latens. The sequence continues at coordinate 2,552,793 of CM056093.1, forward strand.
AACTGTTTTTCCTGGTAAAAACAATGATTTTCTATCTTCTTGATTGTTTTTTCTTTGTTAAAATGGTTTTTTAATAAAACCTTCAACTTCTACCCATTTTGATAACACAAATTATAGGAAAATTAACGAAAATGTTGGGCGCCGTAATCGAGTACGAAAGTGGCGATCATGGCTTGAGTGGCGGTACTACTATCTTGAAATCGAAGAAAAAATCTCGTAATGGAATCAAATGATGAATTAACCATTTTTTTTAAAATAATGATTTCCAGTTATTTTGTACGGAAAAATTATTGAAACGAAACATTTTTCAGTGTCTGGAGCGGAGGTGTCTATGGTTATCCCTCCAATCGATTCAGTTTCGAATGGCAATTCGATTGGAATCAACTCAAAAATGAAGGAGTCGACAAGCTGACTGGACACATTACTCTGATTTCGCTTCTCAATTCGTTCACTGCAAAGACAATTGATGTGGAATTGACTGAAAATAATCAAGTATTCACAGAAGAATTCGAATGCAAATATCTGAACGATGAAGTCAGCTACCAATATTTTCTCATTCCTCACTACATTTCTGCGAAACCATCAGACGATGAGATGTTTGCGCCATCTGACCAAAATGATACGATTCTGGTTGTTGACGGAAAGAAGCTTTATGTTAGTAAATCAGTAAGTTCATTCTCCCATAAAATATCGATTAATTTTCAACTTTTTCAGTTTCTCTCCTCCCACTCCGAGTATTTCCGCGCACTTTTCTCATCGAATTTCAAAGAAGGACAAATGGATGAAATTCCGATCGGAGACGTTTCTTACGAAGATTTCGCTTTTCTTCTAAAAAATTTCTATCCGAATCCAGTGCTCCCAACTGACAAAACTGTCGAGAAACTTCTCGAATTGGCTCGTCGCTTTCTGGTGTCTTCAGTCATAAATGTCGCAGAACATCATCTACTGAACATGTCCAAAATCGACAATAAAAAGATGTTGGTTTTGGCTGACGAATATGGAATGCCGACACTTCTCGAGAAGTGTATTTGCAAAATGGATAAATTGGCAAAGGTGAAAAAAATGAAGAACTCGGAGAAATACGAGCAATTATCAGATAAGACCAAATTGAAAGTGTTCGATCGGGTCATGGATTTCATTTGATTTTAACAAAAACTTACCGTTTTATTTCGGCTCCGGGACATTTCGCCACTAGACGTTTCGCCACCAAAAAATGGAGAATTTTCAAAGCTTTTTAGGAAAAAAAACATACCACTAGTACGCTCTGATCATGCTTATTAAAGTGTTGTGCATTTTTCCTATAAAGCTTTGGAAATTCTTCATTTTTTGGTGGCGAAACGTCCCGGAGCCTTTATTTCTTGACACTTTGTTATTTTAATAATAAAAATTGTACAAAACTGTAGTTGAGAAATAAATTTCTTGTTCTGCTATTCCTGTTCAAAATACTGGTGATGAAATCCTTAATATTTACTGGTTTTCGCAACTTTTACTGCCACGAGTACGGTACACAAGTCCGCAAACATACATTCTCGCCTACCGTAGTCGAGTGAAAATACGTGGATTTTTTGATTGTTGCTCACATTATTTTTTAAACTGACAATTTCTTTGATAAATTCTTGAATTTCTAACCATTTTAATATCAAAAATTGCAGGTAAATTAACGAAAATGTTGGGTGAACCAATCGAGTACACAAGTGGTACTTATCTCGTGAATAACGCTACTAATATCTTGGAATCGAAATCTCATAATGAAATTAAATGGTGAGTTGTTTTTTTTTAAATAATGATTTTTAATTGTTTTGCACGAAAAAAAAACCGAAGCATTATTGAATCTAAACATTTTTCAGTACCTGGATGAAAAGAATCTTACTTCCCGACCCCTTTCGAATCATTTTCACATGGAAGTTCGATTGGAACAAACTCAAAAATGAAGGAGTCGACAAGCTCACTGGTCACATTACTCTTTTTTCAGTAAATAATGCGTTCACTGCAATGAAAATGAATTTGGAACTGACAGAATATAACCAAGAATTCACAAATGAATTCGGATACAATTCTTCAATATTTGGATACGATAAGGTCTACTATGCATACTGTCTCACTCCTCATTACAACCCGATTTCTGAAAAACCATCATACGAAGAGATGTTTGCCCCATCCGATCAAAACGATGCGATTCTGGTTGTTGGCGGAAAGAAGCTTCATGTCAACAAAACAGTGAGTTAATTTTCTCATAAAATATCGATTATTTTCTTGATTTTCAGTTTCTGTCGTACCACTCCGAACACTTCCGCGCTATTTTCTCTTCAAATTCCAAAGAAGGACAAATGGATGAAATTCCAATCAAAGACGTCTCTTATGAAGATTTCGCTCTTCTCCTCAGCACTTTCTACCCAAATCCAGTGTTCGTAACCGATGCAACTGTAGAGAAAGTGCTAGAAATGGCTCGTCGCTTTCTGGTGTCTTCAGTCATAAAAGTCACCGAACATCATCTGCTGAACATGTCGAAAATCAATAATGAAAAGATGTTGTGTTTGGCCGACGAGTATGGAATGCCGACACTTCTGGAGAAATCTATTCGTGGATTGGATACATTGGCAAAGGCGAAACAAATGAAGAAATCGGAGAAGTATGAACAGTTATCGGATAAGACCAAGCTGAAAGTGTTCGATCGTCTTATGAATTTCATTTGATTTTAACGAAAATTCATTGTTTTATTTCTTGACATTGCTATTTCATTAATAAAAATTGTACAGAACTGTAGCTGAGAAATAAATGTCTTGTTCAGTTACTTTTATTCAATTTTCTGCAAGGTTGCAAAATCCATAACATTTTTCCGGCTCACTTCGAGTTTTCAGAAAAAATTCAACGTTTTGTGACTATTTCCAAGTTTCCTTAGAACCGCCTGACAATATTTTTTATCAAACCGAGTACGGTAGGCAAGTCCGCAAACACTCTGCGTACTTTCTCATCTACCGTAGTTACATGAAAAATTTCGTGAAATGTTGGTCACTTTTTTGGGAAAAACGGTGATTTTTTCTCTGTTAAAATGCTTTCGCGACACTTTCTTCAATAAATTCTTCAATTTCTAACTGTTTTAATAACAAAAATTGCAGGAAAATTAACGAAAATGTTGGGTGACGTAATCGAGTACAAAAGTGGTACTTATCAAATCAATGGCAACACACAGCACCCCAAAACGAGATTCAGCGGCGAAAAAAATTCAAACGTTCGCCGGGGAGCGCGTTTGCACACCTCACTTTTTTCAGTTGATTTTTTCAGCTTTTTTTAAAACAGCTATAACTTTTTATGAAGTTAAAATTTATAGAAACTGAGGCCTAACTATTGTCGGCAGAGAGTTGAATTATCGGTTTTTTTATTATTTCGCCACTTCTGATCACTTTATCGGCTCAAACATTCGCTCGTTCTGAAACACTTGTTTTTCTTCTTCGCTTTTCTCATTATTCTGGACTTTTTTCTCGCTTTCCTCCAATTCAGAAATTTTTTTGGCATAAACCAATTCTGTTCTCAAAAGTCAAAACAAAATCTTGACGAAAGAATCCAATTTTATTAACTTTTTCAAACGAAAATAAGAAGTAACAAAAAATCTCGATTTTCAAATATTCCACGCTTCACCAATGTCGGTAAGATAATTTGCATTAGAAAAAGCATTGATGAATGCGTATCCTTTCGCAACAGGATCTTTCATTGCAGCTAAAGTAAGGTGTAGCTTGTTGAAATCGGCGTGAACATGCTCTACTGGTTGCTCCGTGAGCCGGCCCCAGGAATGATGAGATTGCACAAAATCGGGAAGGTGGGCATTGACCAAATGCAATTTAACGTTGACCGTATAAGTTGGATGAGCACTTCGTAGGTTCGCGCACATTTCTCTCAATTGACCTTTGATATCTTCAATTTGTTGTTTTGTCTTCAACTCATTATTTGAAAACGACATGAGGGTCTCCAAGTTGTAAAGGAAGTTTTTGACGCTATCCATTTGAGAAGATCTCGGAAAGATCCCAATCACTTTATCAATGTTTTCTTTTTTCAAATTGTTAATCAGACTATTTTTCTCAGGATCGTTTCTCGATAAACCGTGGCCTTCGTTCTCGTCACATCGTAAATCCGAATTTTTCTTGCACTTCTGCGATAATCTACCGTTCTCTTGACTTGCTCGTTTTCTTTTGGGGAGTACCATTTCTAAATTATAACAATTGTTTTTAAACACTACTGATTTTTACTGCTTTTATATACAATCTTTCCGAAACCTGACACGCATACCTCGTTAAATGTCTCGTTTTTCGTTTCAACGGAGCAAGCAGAAGGTATTTCTAATCACTATTTTTACCTGAAATCATACTTCATTTCATTTTTCCCGTTATCTCTGTTGTGTAAATCATATTTGTATATATTCAGGAACTCTAGAATCTGAAGAAAAGCGAGAAAAAAGTCCAGAATAATGAGAAAAGCGAAGAAGAAAAACAAGTGTTTCAGAACGAGCGAATGTTTGAGCCGATAAAGTGATCAGAAGTGGCGAAATAATAAAAAAACCGATAATTCAACTCTCTGCCGACAATAGTTAGGCCTCAGTTTCTATAAATTTTAACTTCATAAAAAGTTATAGCTGTTTTAAAAAAAGCTGAAAAAATCAACTGAAAAAAGTGAGGTGTGCAAACGCGCTCCCCGGCGAACGTTTGAATTTTTTTCGCCGCTGAATCTCGTTTTGGGGTGCTGTGCAACACCAATGTTTTGGAGACGAAATCTCATGAGGGAATTGAATGGTGAGATGTTTGGCTTGGGGTCGCGAAGTGGGTCTCGACGCGACTACCGTAGTATAAAACTTTATGGCTAAAGTACGGTCAAGAGCCGCCGTAAATCGAAATTCCGCAACGAGACCCAAATATTTCTTTTTCCAGTGTCTGGACCGTGAGAATTCCTAACATTAGTGTTTCCACCTCCTACAAAATCGATTTCACATGGAAATTCGATTGGAGTAAACTCAAAAATCAAGGAGTCGATGAGCTCACTGGACAAATCATTGTCAAATCAGCAGTTGATGTTTTCATTGGAACGAAAATTGATGTAAAACTGACTGAAAATAACCAAGAAGTCTCAACAAATATGCGAATCATTAATAATGCTGAACCTGTCTACTATCAATATTCTCTCACTCCTCATTACAACACCATTTCTGAGAAACCATCATACAATGAGATGTTTGCCCCATCCGATTAAAATGATACTATTCTGATTGTCGACAGAAAAAAGCTTCATGTGAGCAAAGCGGTGAGTTCATTTTCTCGAGAAATATCGATTGATTGTTGAGATTTTCCAGTTTCTCTCCTATCATTCCGAATATTTCCGCGCATTGTTCTCATCGAATTTCAAAGAAGGACAAATGGATGAAATTCCAATCGGAGATGTCTCTTACGAAGATTTTGCTCTGCTCCTTAGCACTTTCTACCCGAAACCGGCGTTCCCAAATGATAATACTGTCGAAATAATTCTGAAAATGGCTCGTCGTTTTCTGGTGTCTTCTGCCATAAGTAGCGCTGAACATCATCTGATAACCAACTCAACAATCGAAAACGAGGAGATGTTGTGGATGGCTGACGAATATGGAATGCCGACACTTCTAGAGAAGTGTATTCGTAAAATAAATACAGTAGAAACCGCGAAGAAATTGAAGAAATCGGGAAAGTATGAACACTTATCGGATAAGACCAAGGTGAAAGTGTACGAGCGTCTGATGGATTCGATTTGATTCGAAAAATCTCTGTTTTATTTCTTGTCATTTTGTTGGTTAAACATTTTGCAAATGTTTTGTTGATAAATAATTGTTTTGTTATTTTTGTTATTTTTGTTCAACATGGTTCAAGGTTATTAAATCCTTAATATTTTCTTGTTTTCGTAATACTTGCAACGGAATAGGTCGAAAAGACCGATTTTTCAGTTAACAATAAAAAATGTTAATACTATTTCGAATTTTCAACAAAGATATTTTTCTCCGAGTACGGTACGCAAGTCCGCAAACACTCTGCGTACTTTCTTGTCTACCGTAGTTGACAGAGAAAATGCGTGGATTTCTTTTTGTTTTGTTATACAAATTTCAGCGAAACACACAGATTTTCTAGCTTACGACGCGTATAAAAATGTTTTAATAATTTTCGCGATAACTCATTTGATAAATTTATTCAATTTCCATCCGTTTTAACGAGAAAAATTGCAGAAAAGTCATCGAAAATGACGAATGGCGCAATCGAGTACAAAAGTGAAGATTACATAATCGATAGTAGCACAAATGTTTTGGAGACGAGTGTAAAAAATAACATTCAATGGTGAGTGAAGCCAAGTAGACTAAAACAAAAATTTGAATTTAAGTATTTGGAGTGGAACAAAAAATAACTCTGAATCATTCGATTTCACGTGGGAATTCGATTGGAATGAACTCAAAAAACAAGGAATCGAAGAGCTCACTGGACACATCTTCATCGAATCAACAGATAATTGGTTCACAACCAAAATTTATGTGAAACTAACAGAAGATCACCATATTATCACTGAACAAGTCAGTACCTACGATTTGAACGATGACGTCGCCAGTTTCAGTTATACGCTCGTTCCGTATATTCCTGTAGAGTCAACGAAATACTGCAAGATGTTCGCGCCGTCCGATCAGAATGACACGATTCTGATTGTCGGCGGAAAGAAGCTTTATGTTAGCAAAGCGGTGAGTTCATTTTCTCATAAAATATCGATTAATTTTTCATTTTTTTCAGTTTCTCTCCTACCATTCCGAATATTTCCGCGCTCTTTTCTCATCGAATTTCAAAGAAGGACAAATGGATGAAATTCCGATTGGAGACGTCTCTTACGAACATTTCGCTCTTCTTCTCAGCACTTTCTACCCGAATCCAGTGTTCCCAAGTGACAGAACTGTCGAGAAACTTCTAGAAATGGGTCGTCGTTTTCTCGTTTCTTCTGCCATAAGTATTTCTGATTATCACCTTCTCAACAACTCAAAAATCAATAGTGAGAAGATGTTGTGGATGGCTGATGAATATGGAATGCCGAATCTTCTCGAAAAGTGCATTCATGGATTGGACACAGTGGAGAAGGTGAAGAAATTGCATCAGTCTCCGGAATATGGAAAGTTGTCGGATAACACCAAAGTGAAAGTGCTCGATCTTCTTATCAAAATGATTTAATCTTGAAGTACCCCCTTCTTTTGTTTTAATGTTTTATTATTGAAAATTGTACAAAAGTTTTGTTGAAAAATGAATGTCTTGTTATTTTTGTTATTCTTGTTCAACATGTTCCATGGTGATGAAATCCTCAATATTTTCTTGTTTTCGTAATACTCGCAACGGAATAGGTCGAATAGACCGAGTTTTCAGTGAAAAATGATAAATTTCAATATTATTTTCAAGATTTTTTTGCAAAACATTCGAACTTTTAACTAACGGACAAAATTATTTATTGATACGAATACGGTGCGCAAGTCCGCAAACACTCTGCGTACTTTTTCGCCTACCGTAGTTGCATTAAAATACGTGGATTTCTGTTTTGTCTTGTAATACAAATTTCAGCGAAACACACAGATTTTCTAGCTTACGGTGCGTATAAAAGTGTTTAAAAAATTTCACGATAACTTATTTAATAAATTTATTCAATTTCCACCCGTTTTAACGAGAAAAATTGCAGAAAACTCATCGAAAATGACGAATGGCGCAATCGAGTACAAAAGTGGTACTCATGAAGTCATGGAAAACGTCAATGTTTCAGAGATGAGTGTCAAAAATGGCATTACATGGTAAGCATGAATATGTGTTAAACAGTACACTTAAATTGATATATTCTATAGTGTTTGGAGTGGAACAATGGACTATAACTGTTATATCGATTTCACGTGGAAATTCGATTGGAATGAGCTCAAAAATCAAGGAGTCGATGAGATCACTGGACACATCACTCTCTTTTCACTGTACAATCACTTCGATGCAACAAAAATCGATGTAAAAATAACGGAAAATAACCAAGAAATCACAAAAGAAGTCGAAAGCGAATATGTTTTCGACGATGTTTTCTACGAGTATTCTCTCACTCCTCACTACGAAATCTCATCATTCGATGAGATGTTTGCGCCATCCGATCAAAATGATACTATTCTGGTTGTCGACGGAAAGAAGCTTCATGTCAACAGAACGGTCAGTTAATTTTCTCGTAAAATATCAATTAATCATTGAAATTTCCAGTTTCTTTCCTACCACTCCGAATACTTCCGTGCTCTTTTCTCATCGAATTTCAAAGAAGGACAAATGGATGAGATTCCGATTGGAAAGGTCTCTTATGAAGATTTCGCTCTTCTCCTAAGCACTTTCCACCCAAATCCAGTGTTCGTAACCGATGCAACTGTAGAGAAACTTCTAGAAATGGCTCGTCGTTTTCTCGTTCCTTCCGTCATAAAAGTCACCGAACATTATCTGATAAACTGGTCCAATATTGATAATGAAAAGATGTTGTGGTTCGCTGACGAATATGGGATGTCGAAACTTTTGGAGAAGTGTATTTCCAAAATAAATACAGTAGAAGACACGAAGAAATTGAAGCAATCGGAGAAATTTGAACACTTATCGGACAAGACCAAGTTGAAAGTGTACGATCGTCTCATGAGTTTCATTTGATTTTAACAAAAATGTACCTTATTATTCCTCTTCATTTTGTAGTTAAAAATGGTGAAAAACAGTCCCAATTAAATTGTTTTCTTTTTTCTCTCTCCTTCTCACTTTGTTCCTTTATATCAGTATTCTTTACTGCAATTATATTTACGTTTTTTACGTGTCTTCTATTCAGTAGTTTTAACTGATTTTTGATAATTTTGCAGGAAATTCTTCGAAAATGTCAATAAAGTACGCAAGTGGGACATATACAGTCTCTCCCGACACCAACGTTTTGGAGTCAAAAACGAATAATGGAATCACATGGTGAGTCAAATGTTTTGTAAGGGGAAAATAATCGAGATTGAATAACATTCTACTTTTATTTTATAGTATCTGGAAAGGAACAGCAATCGGTAACCGAATCAATTTGACGTGGAAATTCGATTGGAGTGAACTGAAAAGTCAAGGAGTCTATGAGCTCACTGGGCACATTAGTGTCTTTATATTCTTAAATTCGTCCACTCCGATGAAAATTGATGTGGTGCTCACTGAAAATAACCAAGAAATCACAAAAGAATTCAATGGTTATGCCGATGTTATCAACTACGAATATTCTCTCACTCCTCACTACACCCCTATTTTTGAGAAACCGTCATACAAAGAGATGTTTTTGCCCTCCGATCAAAACGATACTATTCTGGTTATTGATGGAAACAAGCTTCATGTTAGTAAAGCGGTGAGTTCATTTTTTTCGTAAAATATCGATTAATTTTTCATTTTTTTCAGTTTCTCTCCTACCACTCCGAATATTTTCGCGCTCTTTTCTCATCGAATTTCAAAGAAGGACAAATGGATGAAATTCCGATTGGAGAAGTTTCATACGAAGATTTCGCTCTTCTCCTCAGCACTTTCTATCCAAATCCAGTGTTTCCGAATGATAGTACTGTCGAGAAAATTCTAGAAATGGCCCGTCGTTTTCTCGTGTCTGCTGCCATGAGCAGCGCAGAACATCATCTCATGCACATTTCCAGAATCAATAGAGAGAGAATGTTGTGGTTGGCTGACGAGTATGGAATGTCGAACCTTCTCGAGAAGTGCATTCACGGATTGGATACAACGTACAAGGCAGAGAACATGAAGCAATCGGAGGAATTTGAGAAATTGTCAGATGAGACCAAGTTGAGAGTTGCCGACCAAATTTCTGAATTGTCCCATATTTGAAATATATTTTTCTGTTATGATTTGTTGTTTTGTTGTTGAATTATTAATATAATAAATGTTGTTACTTTTCCTCTTATTTCATTATTTCAAAATCTCTCAGTATTCTTCATTGCGAAGAAATCTCTAATATTTCATATTTCTTCCCAGTCATTTCATTATTTTACAGAAGAAAATATGCCTGAACTCAGCTGAAATTCTATATAAATCACTGAACATTCCGAAAATATTGAAAATTGGGGGTATTTGAGTTTAGAACTCGGAAGAATAGAACTGTGACAAAATGAAACTGTGAAACTATAGAACAGGAAAAAAAAAGAACTGTTACAAAGTGGAACAGTGAAAGTTAGAACCGCAACAAAATAGAACTCGAAAAAATAGAACTGAACGCAATGGAACTGCTACAAAATAGAACTGTTACAAAATAGAACTCTAGTTCGAATGGAGCGCGTTTGCATTTTTTTCTGTTTAGAAGAATCAGAACGATTTTTTGTTCAATTTGAACGATTTTTCGGTGAAAAAATGAATTTATTTAAGAAAAGTCAAGAAAAACAACAAGGAAAAAATCATAATAGAGATCAAGAACCAAATTTTAACCGGTGGAAAATAAAGAAAAATGAAACATAACGAAACCAACATAATTATCATGTAATACTCGAAAAAAACAGAAGAACCATGAGCTAATCGATAAAATTTATGTTTTTTTTGCGTAGAAAATAGCTTTCAAGAACGCGATTCCGGAGAGTGGTGCTCTTGGGATGACTGGAACGTTTTCAATGACATTTTTGAGTTTTTTGTCCTTCAACACATTAGATGTTTTTCGAGATTTGTTGACCTGAAATGAAAACCATCACTTTAATTTATTCTAAATCAGAAAACGAACCGAAAAACTGGGATTAATTTTCAGTTCGTTATAATCCAAATATGTATGACGCTCCTCTTTCTGAAGTTTGATCAGCAAGTCCGACAGCTTGATAGCCGTAAATCCACTATGCAAAGTGGCCACAGACTGGAGCAGTCGGTGCCACGTTTCGACGCAGTTGGTGGTTCGATGGATATTACTTGCCGTTCGGACTGCGCACGACCATAAACGAGGACTGAATCGCGGAGGAGCGGCATCTCCGACATAGGTCTTGACCAAATACTGGATATAACCTGAAGGATAATTCTATAATGATGAACTTCAGGAAAAAGCTTACTTTTCATTTCTGGACTGACCACTAACGGAACACAGTGATCTAAGATTGCACTGAAGTAATCTGGGATGTCAGCCTCGTCGATAAATGGCAAAGTCTTCAACAGATGCCAGAATTCTTCGAATTCTCCATCTGAATCGAGAAAGTGTCAATACGAGATGTATAAGAACCAAACTCACCAATAAACGCAGCATAAACATTTAATTTCTCAGCGTGTCTTCGCCAACTTTGAATCAAATGGAACATACATCCAGAAATCAGAATATTTGGGAATTTGTCCTTGAATGCCGAATGTATGGCCGTCTCGAAGTCGCAAATAATCATTCCTGGAAACCAATTCGTCAGTTCGGGAAGATTTTTCAATTTTGTAAGCATTGAGGAGTACGTCGTCAGCTGCTTGTCAGGAAGAAGACAAAAAAACACGGGACGAACAACATCTTCAGATATCTAAAACAGATTGAAATTAAATTTTCATTAAATTCACCAAAGAACTTACGTAACAGTGAATGCTGAACAACTGGGTAAAGGATTTTGGAGCACAATCGAATGTTCCATCTACAAAACACACATTTCCTTTCGATAAAATCTCCAATCCTTCATCCGATGCAAATGCAATCATTCGTTTTCCATTGACTTCTTCGTCGAAGAGCAAAAATCGAGTTTTTCTCATAGTTTCGGCGAACTGCCCTTTAATTTTTCCTCCATTATCGATAACTTTTTTGTCGGAATTCGAGTGCGATTTCTCATAATGAACAAGTCGTCTTTTAGCGTCATAATCCCCTGTAAAGATACATTAAACTACAAAAAAGTTGTATTTTCAAAAATTACCCATCATCATCGAAGTATCTGTTCCAAAGTTAGATCGCATATCATCAATGACTTCGCGCACACTTGCAGAATTGGCATTTTCTTTTAAATACTGACGACCAAGATTAACCTGAAATTATTCCACAATTTAGAGTTTCTGCTTGTTTAACTTACATTATTCGATAGTTTGTCTTGTTCATGGTTAATATGGGGTTTAATTACACGCACCGCTCCCGTCGAATTAGAAACTCCATAAGCAGCAGGACATCGATACTTTGTGCATCTGCAAAAAAAATGTGAAAGGAAAAAAACCAGTTTTCAGTGATACCTTTCGACACAATGAAATATAGTCTCATTCAACGAGGGAATCATCTTTTTTTTGCGCATAAACCAACCGTCCACCACTTCGCCAGTTCTTTTTCGATTTTTTGGCATTTTTCAATCTGAAAATTCAAAGAATAGCGTGAAAATATTGTTTAAAAAATAAAAAATAGAATTAATGCAAAAAAAATAAAATTTTTGCAAAAAATGCAAACGCGCTCCATTCGAACTAGAGTTCTATTTTGTAACAGTTCTATTTTGTAGCAGTTCCATTGCGTTCAGTTCCATTTTAAAGCAGTTCTATTTTGTAACAGTTCCATTTTTTCGTAGTTCCACTTTGTTCAGTTCTATGTTTTCCTGTTCTAAATTTTCACAGTTTCATTTTGTCACAGTTCTATTCTTCCGAGTTCTAAACTCAAATACCCCCATTGCAACTCTATTTTCAATAGAAATTTCAGCGAAAAACAGTTTTTGCATCCGTTTTTCCGTTTATAATTTTTTCGCACTTATTCTTATTAAAAACGAGAAAACGACCGAATGTTTTGTCGCTTTCTCAGATTTTTTAATTAAAACTGGAATATCTGCTAATATTACAAAGAAAAATCAAAGTTTTCCCAGTTTGTAACTATTTTAATAGTTCAGAAAATCCGCATAAATCGAGAAATTTGCAGAAAAATTAACGAAAATGTTGGACGACGCGGTCGAGTATAAAAGTGTCAATTACGAAGTCAATATGGCTACAAATGTTTTGGAGACAAAATCTCAAAATGGAATTAAATGGTTAGTATTGTTCATATTTCCGAAACTTACTATTAGACACAGCACCCTGCACGAGGAATGCGCAACACTGAAAAGCTGTTACAGTGAAAATGAAGGCGCATTTGGCGTGCGAGTCTGCGTCTCTTCTTTTTGTGTGATCTCTCGTTTATTTAACCAGAAAGTCCACTTATTCTGACAATTTGAACAGTTTGTGACTTTTTCCGGCTGAGGGACATATCAGAAACATAATTTGAACAAAAAAACTCATTTTTGTCAAAAAAATATTTTCTTGTTTTTTGACCGATTTTTCAAGTTTTGACGGGAAGCTTTCATTTTTTCGATTAGATTTCTTGATAATCAAGCTTGAAAAAAAGTTTTTCAACGGAAAATCTGAAATTCCTTTTCGAAAAACTAGTTTTTGTAGGTTCGAAAAAGGTGCCTTCAGGAAAACGAGCTGATCTCAGTGAATACGCAATGTTCCGCAATAAATTTTATATATTTTCGTAGAGAAAGACATTCTCTACAATCTGATGGTGTGCAAATCTTGAAAACATTGTCTAATCTTGAGTAAAACAATGCGAACCGGCGACATTTTCGTCTCTCAGTTGTAAAATTACAGTATGATGCAAACGCGCACCACGGCTAACTTCACTGAAAATGGTTTACGCATTCCTCGTGCAGGGTGCTGTGTTAGATCACTTTGTTTTGTTTGGTAACAGCGGGAAGTATAACCGAATATTACATTTCTCAGTGACTGGAGCGGAAAGGTGTATTACAACGACCTTTTTATCGATTTCAAATGGGAGTTCGATTGGAGTGAACTCAAAAGCCACGGAGTCGATGAGATCACTGGACACATTACTGTCTATTCAGTGCACAATTGGTTCCCTGCAACGAAAATCGATGTAAGAATTACGGAAGATTGCCAAGAAATCACAAAAAAAGTCGGAAGCGGTTATGATTCTTATAATGTTTACTAGGCAAATACTCATTTACTACCTACTCATTTACTACCAATTCCTCATTTACTACCTTACTCATTTACTACTTCAACTCATTTACTACCATTTACTCATTTACTACCGTTTGCTCATTTACTACTTTTACTCATTTACTACTTTTACTCATTTACTACCGTACTGCTCATTTACTACTTTACTTTTCACCATTCTCTTAGGCTTAGGTTTCTTAGAAATTCGGAAAACAATTGACAAATACGATGAATAACCGTTTTCGTCAACTTTTTCCAAATTTCTAAGAAACCTAAGCCTAAGAGAATGGTTAGAAGTGAATCCCAGCATATCGCTCTAAAGTAGTAAATGAGTAAAAAGTAGTAAATGAGTAATAGTAGTAAATGAGCAAACGGTAGTAAATGAGTAAATGGTAGTAAAAGAGTAATGGTAGTAAATGAGTTAGGTAGTAAATGAGCAATTGGTAGTAAATGAGCAGGTAGTAAATGAGTATTTGCCTGTTTACTACGAGTATGCCCTTTCTCCCCACTACAGTCCACTTCATGAGAAACCGTCATACGACAAGATGTTTGCACCATCCGACAAGAACGACACGATTCTGGTGGTCGGCGGAAAAAAGCTTCATGTTAGCAAAGCGGTGAGTTTATATTTGCAAATTGTTATTAGTTTTTTTTTCACTTTTTCTCTTTTTTCAGTAAAATCAATGAAAAACAAAATTTTTTAAATCAGTTATTGTGTAGAATTTTCTAAAACTCGCATTTTCCAGTTTCTGTCGTACCACTCGGACTTCTTCTCCGGACTTTTCTCATCGAATTTCAAAGAAGGACAAATGAATGAAATTCCGATCGAAGACGTCTCTTACGAAGATTTCGCTCTTCTTCTCAGCAGCTTCTATCCAAATCCAGTGTTCCCAACTGACGAAAATGTCGAGAAACTTCTGGAAATGGCCAGTCGTTTTATGGTTTCTTCAGTTATCAGTATCATCGAGTATCACCTTTTGAACAATTCGAGAATCAATAGTGAGAAGATGTTGTGGATGGCTGATGAGTATTTGATGCCAAAACTTGAGTATGGAATGCCGAAACTTCTCGAGAAGTGTATTCACGGATTGGATACAACGTACAAGGCAGAGAATCTGAAGCAATCGGAAGAATATGAGAAATTGTCAGATGAGACCAAGTTGAGAGTTACCGAACAAATTTCTAAATTGTCCCACATTTGAAATATCATTTTTCTGTTATGATTTGTTGTTTTGTTGTTGAATTAAACGTTGTTACTGTTTTTCTTATTTATAGTGTCCCAACTTGTCAGTATTCTTCATTGCGAAGAAATCTTTAATATTTCATAGTTCTTCCCAGCCATTTCAGCATTTTTCAGAAAAAAATTTGTCAGAAATTAGCTGAAATTCTCTATAAATCGGTGAACATTTTGAAAATGATGACGAAAATTCGAAATGAGTACGGTATGCAAGTCCGCAAACACTCTGCGTACTTTCTTGTCTACCGTAGTTGCATGAAAAATACGTGGATTTTTTCACATATTGCTCACTTCTTTTTCAATAGAAATTTTAGCAAAAAGCAGTTTCTTTTCAGCATTTTCATTCATTTTGAGCGCATCAAATCAGCATTAATCAAAACAAATTTGCTGAAAAATTATCGGAAAGATGGGTGACACAATTGAGTACAAAAGTGGTGATTTTCGCGTGGGTGGCACCATTAATGCTGTTTTGGAGACGAAATCTCAAAATGGAATTAAATGGTTAGTTATGATCATATTTCAAAAACTTAGATCCCTTTGTTTTCTTCAGTAACAGTGCCTTCTAGGGGAAAATATAATGGAAATTAAGTCATATTCGACATTCATTTTATAGTGATTGGATAGGAAGACTGGATTACTCCGGAAAATTCCATTTCAAATGGAAGTTCGATTGGAGTGAACTCAGAAGCCAAGGAGTCGATAAGATCACTGGACACATCACTGTCTCATCAAGTTACGATAGGTTGTTCTCTGCAACGAAAATTGACGTAAAAATTACGGAAGATAATCAAGAAATCAGAAAGCAAGTTGAAGGGGATAGTACATACGATACTGTTTACTACGAGTTTTTTCTCATTCCTCATTACGCTCCGGTTACTGGAAAGCAAGATTACGACAAGATGTTTGCACCGTCCGATCAGAATGACACGATTCTTGTTGTCGACAAAAAGAAGCTTCATGTCAACAAAACAGTGAGTTCATATGTGCGGTAAATTCAATAGAAATTTTGTCAATTTCAGTTCCTCTCGTATCACTCCGAATACTTCCGCAAACTCTTCTCTTCGGACTACAAACAGGATGATGTCAAGGTAGAGTTAATCGGTTTTTGTTTCATCCGAAGCACGGCAAACCAAAGTTTCAAAAATTTTGATTTTGCGCAGCGGTGCTCAAAAAGAAAACTATCTTCTTTGCGTTTAAACACACTTCCTTTTTTTCAGCCGCCAAAGCGCCAGCGTAAGCAAATTCCTGACGACAAAGACGGACAAATCCAAGAGTTTCCGATAAAAGATGTCTCATTCAAAGATTTCGCTCTTCTCCTCAGCACTTTCTATCCGAATCCAGTGTTCCCTAATGACAAGACTGTCGAGAAACTTCTGGAATTGGCTCGTCGTTTTCTGTTGTCTTCAGTCATCTGTATTTCTGAAAATCATCTTCTGTACAGTTCAAAATTCAATAGTGAGAAGCTGATATGGTTGGCTGACGAGTATGTGATGCCAACACTTCTCGAAAAGTGTATTCGTGGACTGAATACCGTGGAGAAAGCGAAACAAATGAAGAAATCGGAGGCATATGAACAATTGTCGGATAAGACCAAATTGAAAGTTGTCGACCGCATTTTAAAGCTCTCTCATATTTGAAATATACTTTTTCTGTTATAATTTGTTGAATTGTTGTTGAATTAAATGTTGTTATTTTTCTTTTTTTGTTATTTTCTCATAACTTCTCAGTATTCTTCATAGCGAAGAAATCTTTAATATTTAATAGTTCTTCCCAGCCATTTCAGTATTTTTCAGAAGAAAATTTGTCAGAAATGAGCTGAAATTCTCTATAAATCACTGAAAATTCTGAAAATAACTGCGAAATTTCGAAGCGAGAACGCACGGTGATTTTTTCGGAACCAGCTAGTAGGTAGCGCTCAAAAAGTTCGGCCGCAGTGGAAAATAAAATGGGCGGAGTCTGGATGCAAGCTTGGCACGCGGTTTTTGCAACTGCGGCACTTGTTTTGCTCTGCGTCTCTTTTCTCTCGTGCATGCAGAAAGAGCGCGTTTGAAACATGGAATAATTTTTTACACTGTATTGAATTTCAAGTAAAGTGAATGGAAAATTAAACTGTGAAGCTCAGGAATTTATAAAGGGAAACTTATTGTTAAAAATTCTCCACTATTTTCTTAAGAGTTGTCAAGCCTTTTTATCCGGAACTGTAGCGTTTAATTCGAGAAAATTCAAGCCAAAGTTGAGGGTCTAGAAATTTCAACGGCGCATTGGAGCGGGTTTGCTCGGGGCCGTCAATGTGATGGCCTAGAAATCAAACCAAGTGGTTCCGAAAGAATCACCGTGAGAACGGTACGCAATTCCGCAAACACTCTGCGTACTTTCTCGTCCACCGTAGTTGCTTGATAATTTTGCTCACTTTAATTTTATAGATTTTTCAGCGAAAGGTCTTGATTTTTTGGCATCTATTTAGTTTTTTCCCCGTTACAAAGCTTTTGCGACAATTTACATACAAATTTTTCCAATTTCTATGTATTTCAATAGCAACAATTGCAGGAAAATTATCGAAAATGCTGGGTGAACCAATCGAGTACAAAAGCGTCAATTATTCCGTCAGTAGAGACACGAACGTTTTGGAGACGAAATCTCAAAATGGAATTAAATGGTAAGTAGTACTTTTTGTCGAAAAAATAAAGAGAAAAAAATTTTTTTCAGGGTTTGGAGCGGAAAGTACATCAACTATCAAAATAATTTCTCGTGGAAATTCGATTGGAATGAAGTCAAAAGTCAAGGAGTCGATGAGATTACTGGACACATCACAGTCTACTCTGTGAATAATTGGTTCACCGCAAAGAAAATCGATGTTAAAATCACTGAAGACAACCAGATAATCACTCAGCAAATTGGAGCCAATTATACTCCTGATACTTGTTACTATCAATATTCTCTTG
The DNA here is from genome assembly GCA_002259235.3 of Caenorhabditis latens. Lineage (NCBI taxonomy): Eukaryota > Metazoa > Nematoda > Chromadorea > Rhabditida > Rhabditidae > Caenorhabditis > Caenorhabditis latens. The sequence continues at coordinate 2,570,924 of CM056093.1, forward strand.
CTCCTCACTACGCTCCAGCTCCTGAGAAGCCAGATTACGACAAGATGTTTCTGCCTTCCGATAAGAACGATGCGATTCTAGTTGTCGACGGAAAAAAGCTTCATGTTAGCAAAGCGGTGAGTTTATATTTGCATATTGTTTTTAGAATCAATGAAAAACTCGATTTTTCATCAGCTATTGTAAAAAACTTCCTAAAAATTGCATTTTCCAGTTTCTCTCATACCACTCGGACTTCTTCTCCGGACTTTTCTCTTCGAATTTCAAAGAAGGACAAATGGATGAAATTCCGATCGGAGAAGTCTCTTACGAAGATTTCGCTCTACTTCTCAGCAGTTTCTATCCGAATCCAGTCTTCCCAAACGACAGAAATGTCGAGAAACTTCTGGAATTGGCGCGTCGTTTTCTGGTTTCTTCAGTTATCAACATCATCGAGTACCATTTGATGAACAATTCAAAAATCAATGATGAGAAGATGTTGTGGATGGCTGACGAGTATGTGATGCCAAAACTTCTCGAAAAGTGTATTCGTGGACTGAATACCGTGGAGAAAGCGAAGAAATTGGATCAATCTCCGGAATACAAAAAGTTGTCGGATAGTGCCAAAGCGAAAGCTCTCGATCGTATCCTGAAATTGATATAATTCTCTAATTTTTTGTTTCCTCTTGTTATTATTTTGCTTTTATGCAAAGCTCAATTGTTGTTGAATTGTTGAATTAAGTTTTGTTATTGTTTGACAGTTTATTCCCCATCAATTTTAGAAAATAATTGGTTAAAAATAACCTAAAATACTACTTTGCAAACCTCTGAAAAAGAGCTCTGAAAATGTGGGCAACTTGAAAATAATGACAAAATTTCGAAGTGAGCACGGTACGCAAGTCCGCAAACACTCTGCGTACTTTCGCGCCTACCGTAGTTGACTGAAAAATACGTGGATTTTTTTTCGTTTTCAATTGAAATTCGCGAGAATGCAATTATGTTTTCAGTTTCGAATCAGTTACTAACCGTTTTCAAATTCTTTTGCGACAATTTATTTATGCAATACTTCTATTTCTAATCAGTTCACGTGAGAAAAATTGCAGAAGACACATCGAAAATGTCGGGCGGAGCAATCGAGTATATCAGTGAGGAGTATGAAGTTAGTAGGGACAATAGTGTCCTAGACACGAGTATCAAAAACAATATTAAATGGTAAGTCGAATTGATTAAAATAAAATGAAAATTTTCAAAATTTTTCTCAGCACCTTCAAAGGAACAATGAGCAACTCTTATCGAGTCAATTTCACGTGGGAATTCGATTGGAATGAACCTAAAAGTCAAGGAGTCTATGAAATCACTGGACACATTTCTACAGACTTGTCACGGGCCGGGCCGGGCCGGGCCGGGCCGGGCCAAAATCAGGAAAAATCTCGGCCCGGCCCGGCCGGCCGGCCCGGCCCGGCCCGGCCCGTAGCCCGGCCCGGCCCGCTCGGCCCGGTTTGAAACATTTTTTGAAAAAATTTTGAATTTTTGAATTTTTTTTGGAATTTTTTTGAAATTTTTCGAAAAAAGTATAGCTTTCGAATAAAAATTCGAAATTGAATAAAAATGTGATTTTGTACAATAATTTAAGCATTTTTACTCTATTTTTTCGAAAAATTCCAAAAAAAATCGGTAAAAATAGGTACCCATTTTTGAATCCGGGCCGACGGGCCGGGCCGGGCCGAGCAAAATTACGGCCCGGCCCGGCCCGGCCCGGCCCGACCGGGCCGGGCCGGGCCGAGTTGGCCCGGCGGGCCGGCCCGGGTTTTGACAAGTCTGCATTTCTATAAAATCATCGAAAAATGCATTCGCTCCGATTAAAATCGATGTGAAATTGACAGAAGATAACCGAACAATCACTAAACATTTAGGAGGCTGTTATACTCTTTATTATGTCACCTACGAATATTCTCTCACTCCACATCTCGTTCCACCAGAAGAACCACCATATCATGTTATTTTTGCGCCCTCCGATAAAAATGATGCTATTCTGATTGTCGACGGAAAGAAGCTTCATGTTAATAAAGCGGTCAGTTCATTTTCTCGTAAAATATCGATTAATTGCTAAAATTTTCAGTTTCTCTCGTATCACTCCGACTTTTTCCACGCACTATTCTCAATGAATTTCAAAGAAGGACAAATGGATGAAATTCCAATTGGAGAAGTTTCTTACGAAGATTTCGCTCTGCTCCTCAGCAGTTTCTATCCAAATCCAGTGCTCCCAACTGACGAAAATGTCGAACAATTTCTTGAAATAGCAAGCCGTTTTTTGGTGTCTTCTGCCATGAGTATTGCCGAACGTCATCTTTTGAACAATTCGAGAATAAATAATGAGTATATGTTGTATTTGGCTGACGAATATGGAATGCCGACACTTCTCGAGAAGTGTATTCGTAGGCTGAATATCTTGGAAACACCGAAGAATTTCAAGCGATCTACGCAATACAAAAGAATGCCGGATAGCACTAAAGCGAAAGTTCTCGCCCGCATCAGAGCTGGGTGTCGACGAATTTTTACGCCGTATTTGAAAGTTTCAAAGGAGTGAGAGAAAAAAATTAAATAAATAAACGTGAAAATAGAGTAATGTAGAAACTTTTGTGAAATAATTGCAGAAAAGTCGACAGATAACACAATCGAATACAAAAGTGGTTCATATCCTGTCGAGCGCAGCACTAATGTTTCGGAGACGCATGCCAAAAATGGAATTATATGGTAAGCCAAATTATACTCATTAAAAACTTTTTAATAAAAAGCGGTAAATTAAAAAAAAAAGGTATCTCATACTGAGACAGAATTCCACATCGTGTTAAATACATAGTAAATTAATTTTTATGGAGAAAATAAATTGTCTAACTTTCTCACCGCCTACTGACCGATATGATTTGCTTATTTTAGTGCCTGGAGCGGAAAAAAGAACGATTCCAATCAAATCGATTTCACATGGAAATTCTATTGGGATAAACTCAAAAGTCAAGGAGTCGATGAGCTCACTGGACACATCACTGTAACGTCAAGTATTGTCGAAATAAAAAAAGTGATACCCGGTGTTTGCGGACTTAGTGCAAAATTTTAAAAATTAGCACTAAGTCCGCAAACACCGGGGTATCACTTTTTTTATTTCGACAATAACAATCGGTTCCCTGCAACGAAAATTGGGGTTAGACTGACGGAAAATGGCCAAGTAGTTACAAGTGAAATTAAATGTCTACTGTGAAAAAAATAAAGTTTGGCCAAGGATTTTCAAAAAAAAATTTCGCGCCCAAAACACTTTAGTTCACAAATGCACTAAAGTGTTTTGGGCGCGAAAATTTTTTTTGAAAATCCTTGGCCAAACTTTATTTTTTTCACAGTACCTTATTATGTATATGTCAGCTATGCTTATTCTTTCACTCCCTATTATGCCGAAATTCCGGAGAAACCGTTAGATTACGATGAGATGTTTCTGCCATCCGATAAAAACGACACGATTCTGGTTGTCGACGGAAAGAAGCTTCATGTTAATAAAGCGGTGAGTTAATTTTCTATTAAAATATCGATTAATTGCTTACTTTTTTCAGTTTCTCTCCTACCACTCCGAATATTTCCGCGCACTTTTCTCATCGAATTTCAAAGAAGGACAAATGGATGAAATTCCAATCGGAGACGTTTCATTTGATGATTTCGCTCTTCTTCTCAGCACTTTCTACCCAAATCCAGTTTTACCGAATGACACAACTGTCGAGAAACTTCTAGAAATGGGTCGCCGTTTTCTGGTATCGTCTATCATGAGAGGCAGCGAAAATCATATATTGAGAAATTCAAAATTCAATACTGCGAAGATAATATGGTTGGCTGACGAGTATAACATGCCAAGACTACTGGATAATTGTATTCGTAGACTGAATACACTGGAAAAGGCGAATAAAATGAAGAAGTCAGATAAATACGAACAATTATCCGATACAACTAAATTGAAAGTTGTCGACCGAATTTCTAAATTGTCACATATTTGAAATATATTTTTTCTCTTACAATTTGTTGTTTTTGTTATATTTTTTTGTTATGATTTATTGAATTGTTGTTAAATTAAACGTTGTTACTTTCCTTCATTTTTCATTGTTTCCCAACTTCTCAGTATTCTTCATAGCGAAGAAATCTTGAATATTTCATTATTCTTTCCAGCCATTTCAAAAATGAGCTGATATTCTCTATAAATCGCTGAACATTTTGAAAATGATGACGAATCTCAAAGCAAGTACGGTACGCAAGTCCGCAAACACTCTGCGTATTTTCGCGCCTACCGTAGTTGCATGAAAAATATGTGGATTTCGCTCATTTCTCACTTCCTTTTTCAATAGAATTTCCAGCGAAAAATGTGTTTCATTTAGTTTTTCACTTCTTGAATCTTTTGGTCTGCTTATTCTTGAAAATACTTCGAGTTTTATCAATTTTAATCGATAAACTTTCAGAGAAGTTTTCGAAAATGGCGAGTGGAGCGATCGAGTACAAAAGTGGTCAGCATGTCGTATATAGCCACCCCACTGTTATGGAGACAAAAACGAATAGTGGAATTACATGGTAAGTTAAATTTTTTTTAGGGAAAAACAATCGGAATCAATTTATATTCTACTCTTATTTTATAGCGCCTGGAGCGGAAAAAAGAACAACTCCATTCAAATCGGTTTCGGATGGGAATTCGATTGGGATGAACTCAAAAATGAAGGAGTCGATGAGCTCAGTGGACACATCACTGTCTCGTCTAGAGACAATTTGTTCCCTCCAACAAAAATTGATGTAAAAATTACGGAAGATAACAAAAAAATCACAAAAGAAGTCGGAGGCGGTTATGACTCTTATAATGTTTTCTACGAGTATTCACTTATTCCCCACTACAGCCCACTTCATGAGAAACCGTCATACGAAGAGATGTTTGCACCATCCGATCAAAACGATACTATTCTGGTGGTCGACGGAAAGAAGCTTCATGTTAACAAAACGGTGAGTGAGTTCTCAGAAGTGGAAAGTTTCTATCAATTTTTCTAAAATCAAAACTAGAATCAATTTTGCAACTTTTTCAGTTCCTTTCCTATCACTCTGAATACTTTCGCGCACTTTTCTCATCGAATTTCAAAGAAGGACAAATGGATGAAATTCCGATCGGAGACGTTTCTCACGAAGATTTCGCTCTTCTCCTCAGCAATCTCTATCCAATTCAAGTTTTTCCCACTGACAAAACTGTCGAGAAACTTCTGGAACTGGCTCGCCGTTTTCTCGTTTCTTCTGCCATGAGAAGCGCCGAGTTCCATCTGATAAAAAATTCGAAAATCAATGATGAGAAGATGTTGTGGTTGGCTGACGAGTATGGTTTGCCGACACTTTTGGAGAAGTGTATTCGAGGACTGAATACCGAGGAGAAAGCGAAAAAGTTGAAGCAATCTGAAGAATACAAGAAATTGTCGGATAGTGCAAAAGCGAAAGTTCTCGATCGCATTTTCTCTCAATTTTACTAGTTTTAAATTGAATTCGCTCAATTGTTGTTAATATAATTTTTCTGTTATAATTTGTTGTTTTGTTGTTGAATTAAACGTTGTTACTGTTCCTCTTTTTCAATGCTTCCCAACTTCTCAGTATTCTTCATAGCGAAGAAATCTTTAATATTTCATAGTTCTTCCCAGCTATTTCAGTATTTTTCAGAAGAAATTTTCTCAGAAAGGAGCTGATATTCTGGCTCCGGGACATTTCGCCACTAGACATTTCGCCACTAGACGTTTCGCCACCGGACGTTTCGCCACCAGACGTTTCGCCACCAAAAAATGGAGAATTTTCGAAGCTTTATAGGGAAAAAAACATACCACTAGTACGCATAGGTTATGCTAATTAAAGTGATGTGCTTTTTTCCCTATAAAGCTTCGAAAATTCTCCATTTTTTGGTGGCGAAATGTCTGGTGGCGAAACGTCCGGTGGCGAAACGTCTAGTGGCGAAATGTCCCGGAGCCGATATTCTCTATAAATCGGTGAACATTCTGAGAATGATGACCAAAATTCGAAATGAGTACGCGAAACCACTTGGTTTGATTTCTATGCCATCACATTGGCGGCCGCGAGCAAACCCGCTCTACTGCACCGTTGAAATTTCTAGACCCTCAACTTTGGCTTCAATTTTCTAAAAATTTAATTAAATTTCCCCCAAATCGAATTAAAATTACCCTAAAGAAAGGAATGGAGAATTTTTGAAAATAAGTCTCGTGCTATTCTGTCCTCAGTTTCACAGTTTAATCGGCCATTCACTTTTCTTGACATTCAATACAGTGTAAAAAATTATTCCATTTTCGAACGCGCTCTACCTGCACGTGCGAGAGAAGAGAGACGCAGAGCCAAACGAGTGCCGCAGTTGCAAAAACCGCGTGCCAAGCTTGCATCAAGACTCCGCCCATTTTATTTTCCACTGCGGCCGAACTTTTTGAGCGCTACCTACTAGCTGGTTCCGAAAAAATCACCGTGAGTACGGTACGCAAGTCCGCAAACACTCTGCGTACTTTCGCGCCTACCGTAGTTGCATGAAAAATATGTGGATTTCGCTCATTTCTCACTTCCTTTTTCAATAGACTTTCTAGCGAAAATACGCGTTTTATTCAGTTTGTTTGTTTTTTGAATCATTCGGTCTGCTTATTCTCGAAAATACTTCGAGTTTTATCAATTTTAATCGATAAACTTTCAGATAAATTATCGAAAATGTCAAGTAAAGCAATCGAGAACAAAAGTGACTATCGAGTAGTCAGTGGCACCACCAATGTTTTGGAGACAAAAACTAATAGTGGAATTACATGGTGAGTTAAATTATTTGTTAGGTAAAAACAATCGGAATTAATTTATATTCGACATTTATTTTATAGTGTCTGGAGCGGAAAAGTAAACAACTCTTATCAAATCGATTTCACGTGGAAATTCGATTGGAGTGAACTCAAAAGTGAAGGAGTCGATGAGATTACTGGATACATCTTTGTCTCTTCAGTGCACAATTGGTTCCCTTTCACGAAAATCGATGTAAAAATTACGGAAGATTGCCAAGAAATCACAAAAAAAGTCGGAAGCGGTAATGCTTCTTATAATGTTTATTACGAGTATTCTCTCACTCCCCACTACGCTTCAGTTCACGAAAAGCGAGATTACGACAAGATGTTTGCACCATTGTGAAAGGCCATTCGACCCCTTCTGGTCGTTGGTCCCTTTCTTATTCTATCGCCCGAGTCCGTCACTCTTGTGGCTCTTCCGCCTTGCGGGTGGTCACATGAGTGAGAGGGACGAGGGAGGAAAAGGCACGCGGAGCCACACCCACGAGTATTCTATTCTATTTCATCAGTAAGAGTTTACATCTGGCCGGAGGGAGGTCGGTCCATCTGGGCCTCTCTCCGCTTACTCAATAAACATGGATCGATCCTTAATCATGTTTTCTATATCTTATGGGAAAGATATGGGCGAAATATCTAACCTATAACATGGAGATTCCCACCTCGAGATTGAACTCGAACTCTTATCTTCATATAAGAGTTCCTGGTCGTCTAGCCCGAAATTTTATCTTTTTGCCACTGCACATGATCCCACCGCAGTAGATAAAATTTCGTTAGCTAGAAGGAGTTCTGAGTTTGCTCTACCGCTACACCATGGCCCACCTAGTATTCCTATTCTCCCATCCTCTACACCACCCACTCCCTTACTTCTATTTTACTCTGGTCTAGCTATTATATTCCTCAATCAGTTGCGGCCATGTCACTTGCTTCAGTGCGGATTTTGGACGTAAATCGTCATGTATCGTTGGATTTCGACATCGCTGCTGAAAGTGCAAACAACTGTGTATCCTGATGAACCCGTGATGGTCATATATGGTATTTAATTGGATGATAATTGTTCCTCTATAATGAGTTATTTTGTTCCTACGTTGAATTTTAAGCCAGTGAGCTAATCCGTAGTGATTTGTATAAGAGCGTTGATATTTCCGCCTTGATTCAGACATCCCCCGCCCCACCCTTACCATATTTTAATCACAGTTAACTAATCTCAACGATTAAAATTTCTTTTTCCTTTTTTCTAAGAAGTAAGACCCAGACAGAAGCCGCCAAAAATAGTCTCATTTTCATTGTAGGCCCCCGCAGCCCCCAGCGCCGTCGTTCTTAAAATTCCGGTAAATAGAGTAAGACTGGGCAAAGAATTTTTGAGATGAATCTGGTTAAATTGTATTTTATGCTAGACTAGAATATTATTTTGTTTGATAGTTTTTCTTGATTGTTTATTCCTTTTAAAAAACGGTTTCAACCTCGAGCACTAACACCAACTTCCGGTGCTCCGAGGACGAAGCAATTTTTTAAAGGGGTGGGATGTGGCGTCGCGTTGCGACATTAATTTTGGCTAATCTTTTAGGAAGTTGTGACGTACTCGGGCTCTAATTATATATATACACATATATGTATATATGTGTATATATGAGCTCGGAGGACCTCGCTGCTTTCTAAAAGGGGTAGGATGTGAAAGGCCATTCGACCCCTTCTGGTCGTTGGTCCCTTTCTTATTCTATCGCCCGAGTCCGTTACTCTTGTGGCTCTTCCGCCTTGCGGGTGGTCACATGAGTGAGAGGGACGAGGGAGGAAAAGGCACGCGGAGCCACACCCACGAGTATTCTATTCTATTTCATCAGTAAGAGTTTACATCTGGCCGGAGGGAGGTCGGTCCATCTGGACCTCTCTCCGCTTACTCAATAAACATGGATCGATCCTTAATCATGTTTTCTATATCTTATGGGAAAGATATGGGCGAAATATCTAACCTATAACACCATCCGACAAGAACGATGCGGTTCTTGTTGTCGGCGGAAAAAAGCTTCATGTTAGCAAAGCGGTGAGTTTATATTTGCAAACTGTTATTAGCTTTTATTCACTTTTTCTCTTTTTTCAGTAAAATCAATGAAAAACAAAATTTTTCAAATCATTTATTGTGAATAATTTTCTAAAACTCGCATTTTCCAGTTTCTGTCGTACCACTCGGACTTCTTCTCCGGACTATTCTCATCGAATTTCAAAGAGGGACAAATGGATGAAATTCCGATCGGAGAAGTTTCATTCGAAGATTTCGCTCTTCTCCTCAGTACTTTCTACCCAAATCAAGAGTTTCCAACTGACGCAACTGTCGAGAAACTTCTGGAGATGGCTCGTCGTTTTCTCGTTTCTTCTGCCACGAGGAGCGCCGAACATCATTTGATGAACATGTCCAAGATGAATAGTGAGAAGATGTTGTGGATGGCTGATGAGTATGTGATGCCGAAACTTCTCGAGAAGTGTATTCGTGAACTGAATACGACGGAAAAAGCGAAGAAATTGAAGCAATCGGAGGAATACAAGAAGTTGTCGGATAGTGCCAAAGCGAAAGTTCTCGATCGTGTTTTTTCTCAATTTTTCTAAGTTTCAAATTGAATTCGCTCCATTGTTGTTATCTGTTGAATTAAATTGTTTTCTTTTTTCTCTCTTCTTCTCACTTTGTTCCTTTATATAAGTATTCTTTACTGGAATTATATTTACTTTTTTACTTGTTATCTATTTAGTAGTTTCATTCGATTTTTGATAATTTTGCAGGAAATTCATCGAAAATGTCAATAAAGTACGCAAGTGAGGCGTATCAAGTCAATCGCGACACCAATGTTTTGGAGACAAAAACGAATAGTGGAATTACATGGTAAGTTAAATTTTTTGTTAGGGAAAAACAATCGAGATTGAATTATATTCAACTTTCATTTTATAGTGTCTGGAGCGGAAATATGAATTCCATCTCATATCAAACCAATTTGACGTGGAAATTTGATTGGAGTGAACTCAAAAGTCAAGGAGTCTATGAGCTTACTGGACACATTAATGTCCTTTCATATTTCACTTCGTCCACTCCTACGAAAATTGATGTGCAACTGACTGAAAATAACCAAGAAATCACAAAACAATTCAACGGTTATGTCCCTGTATTCAACTACGAATATTTTCTCACTCCTCACTACACCCCTATTTCTGAGAAACCATCATACAAAGATATGTTTCTGTCATCCGATCAAAACGATACTATTCTGGTTGTTGATGGAAACAAGCTTCATGTCAGCAAACCGGTAAGCTCATTTTCTTTTTAAAAACCTATTAATTTCTCAATTTTTTCAGTTTCTCTCCTACCATTCCGAATATTTCCGAGCACTATTCTCATCGAATTTCAAAGAAGGACAAATGGATGAAATTCCGATCGGAGACGTCTCATACGAAGATTTCGCTCTTCTTCTCAGCACTTTCTACCCAAATCCAGTGTTTCCAAATGATAGTACTGTCGAGAAAATTCTGGAAATGGCTCGTCGTTTTCTGGTTTCCTCTGCCATGAGCTGCGCAGAACATCATCTCATGTACATTTCCAGAATCACTAGAGAAAGAATGTTGTATTTGGCTGATGAATATGGAATGCCGAAACTTCTCGAAAAGTGCATTCACGGATTGGATACAACGTACAAGGCAGAGAATCTCAAGCAATCGGAAGAGTTTGAGAAATTGTCGGATGAGACCAAGTTGAGAGTTGCCGACCAAATTTCTAAATTGTCGCATGTTTGAAATATCATTTTTTCTGTTATGAGTTGTTGTTTTGTTGTTGAATTAAATGTTGTTACTTTTTTTTGTCTTTGTTTTCCCGACTTCTCAGTATTCTTCATTGCGAAGAAATCTTTAATGTTTTATAGTTATGCCTTGCCATTTCATTATCTTTCAGAAGAAAATTTGTCAGAAATGAGCAGAAAATCTCTATAAATCGGTGAACAAAATGAAAATGATGACGAAAATTCTAAATGAGTACGGTGCGCAAGTTCGCAAACACTCTGCGTACTTTCGCGCCTACCGTAGTTGTATTAAAAAGTTTTCCAGAGACCGTACAAATCGGGAAGAAACGAAAGGGGAAGAAGCGAAACGGGAAGAACAGTTTTTCGGAAGTTTTCCTGACTTTAGCTATAGTAATGGCTGCGGACAATGCTCTAAATCGATTTTTTAGTTCCGTAGCTTTATTTTTGACACAAATTTTAGCGCATAAGCCAGTAAAATCTTTTCTTAATTTTGGATTACGGTCAACACCGCAATTTGACGTGAAGGTGTTCACAGAAATTTAGCTTGTTCTTCCCGATTCGTTTCTTCCCGTTTCGTTTCTTCCGCTTTCGTTTCTTCCCGATTTCGTTTCTTCCCGATTTGTACGGTCTCGTTTTCCACATATTGCTCACTTTATTTTAATGTTACAAAGAAAATCAAAGTTTTTCCAGTTTGTAACTATTTTAAGCTCATTAAAGTCGTTTAAATGAAAAATTTGCAGAAAAAATAACGAAAAGATGGGTGACGCAATCGAGTACAGAAGTTATAATTGTAACGTCACTAGCGACACTGATGTAATGGATACAATCTATCAAAATGGAATGAAATGGTTTGTTATTTTCATATTTGAAACACTTAGATCTCACAACACCCTGCACGAAAAACAAGATCGCTAGAAACGCAAAACGCGCACAGCTTTCAAAATTACACCCACTGTCTGCATATCTCTCATTAACTTACTCTCTCGCATAATGATTAGAGAAATCAGGTTTCTTCGGAGCCATTGGAACACGGATTTTTCATTAAACTCGGGTAGGTACCACAAATACACAACATTAAAGTATGAAAATTGACAAAAAATATACAAGAAGTTCGAGATCTTTTTCAGTGTCTGTCACGGAAGGATTAATACTTACTATTACATTGGTATCGAAAACTTTCGTATCGATTTCATATGGGAATTCGATTGGAGTGAACTCAAAAGCGAAGGAGTCGATGAGATTACTGGATACATCATTGTTACGTCAAGGAACGATTGGTTCCCTCAAGAAAAGATCGATGTGAAACTGACAGTAAATTATCAAGTATTCACAACGCAAGTTCGAGGTGCAAATCTTTACAATGATATCAGTTATCAGTATTCCCTCATTCCCCACTATGCTCCAGTTCTTGAGAAACCAGATTACGACAAGATGTTTGCACCATCCGATCAGAATGATACGATTCTGGTGGTCGACAAAAAGAAGCTTCATGTCAATAAAACAGTGAGTGAATTCGGGAAATGTAAAAGTTTCATTTTTTCAAGAATCAAAACTGGAATCAATTCTGTTCATTTCAGTTTCTCTCCTACCACTCCGAATATTTCCGCGCACTTTTCTCATCGAATTTCAAAGAAGGACAAATGGATGAAATTCCAATCAGAGACGTCTCTTACGAGGATTTCGCTCTTCTTCTCAGCACTTTCCACCCAAATCCAGTTTTCCCGAATGATAGAAATGTCGAGAAACTTCTGGAATTGGGTCGTCGTTTTCTGTTGCCGTCTGCCATAAGTAGTGCCGAACATCATCTCGTCTACAACTCGAAATTCGGAAGTCAGAAGATGCTGTATTTGGCTGACGAGTATGGAATGCCAAGACTTCTAGAGAGGTCGTTTCGTGGACTGAATACATTGGAAAAGGTGAAACAAATAAACCAATCGGAAGAATTTGAGAAGTTGTCGGATGAGACTAAAGTGAAAATTATCGAACGAAATTTTAAAATGTTCCATATTTGAAATATAATTGTTATAATTTGTTGTTTTTTGTTGACATAAACGTTGTTACTTTTCTTTTTTCTTTTCTTTTTTCCAACTTGTCAGTATTCTTCAAAGCGAAGAAATCTTTCATATTTCATCGTTTTTCCCAGCCATTTCAGTATTTTTCAGAAGAAAATTTGTCAAAAACTAGCTGAAATTCTCTATAAATCACTGAACATTCTGAAAATGATGGCGAAAAACCGTATACAAATCGGGAAGAAACGAAAACGAAAGAGAAATTTTGCAAACATCTTCTCGTCAAATGCGAAGTTTCTCGGAATTACGAAAAGATTTTCCAGGCTTTTGCGCTGAAATTTGTGTCGAAAATAAAGCTACAAAACTAAAAATTGATTTAGAGCATTTTGCGCAGACATTTCTTTAGCTAAAGTCAGTTAAACTTGTGAAAAACTATTCTCCTGGTTTCATTTCTTCCCGATTTGTATTATCGAAATAAAAAAGTTCCGACATTTTTTCCTCGTCGGTGTTTGCGGACTCAAGCCAAAATTATCAAATTTTGGCTTGAGTCCGCAAACACCGAGGGGGAAAAAATGTCGGAACTTTTTTGTTGCGACAATACGGTCTTTGAATATTTTTTCGAAGAGGTTACGGTACGCATCTCCGCAAACACTCTGCGTACTTTCGCGCCTACCGTAGTTCCATAACAAACTACGTGGATTTTTTCGCATATTGCTCACTTCCTTTTCAATAGAAATTTCAGCAAAAACAAGTTTCTCTTCAGCTTTTTCATTCATTTTGAGCGCATTAAATCAGCATTAATTAAAAAAAATTGCAGAACAATTATCGTAAATGTTGGGCGACGCAATCGAGTACAAAAGTGGTGATTACGATCTTTGTAATGACGAAGAAATTTTCGATACGAAATCTCAAAATGGAATTAAATGGCAAGTTATTTTCATATTTCAAAAATTAAATTTCCTTCGTTTTTTCGATATTTAACAGCGTCAAAGTATGATCGAATGAGACCTTTTTCAGTGATTGGAGCGGAACGGTGTATTCCTTCTCCTATAAAATCGATTTCAAATGGAAATTCGATTGGAGTGAACTCAAAAAACAAGGAGTCGATGAGATCACCGGACACGTTACTGTCTCGTCTAGAGAAGATGTTTTCTCTGCAACGAGAATTTATGTGAAAATTACGGAAGATAACCAAGAAATCACAAAAGAAGTTCGAAGCGAACGATACTATGAAGGCGATACTGTCCGCTACGAGTATACTCTCATTCCCCATTACGCTCCAGTTCTTGAGATGCCAGATTACGACAAGATGTTCGAACCCTCCGATCAGAATGACACGATTCTGGTTGTTGAAGGAAAGAAGCTTCACGTCAACAAAACGGTGAGTAAATTCGTGGAATTCGAGATCTACTTTCTCAACAAAACTCGATTAAATAGGTTTTTTTCAGTTCCTCTCCTACCACTCCGAATATTTCCGCGCACTCTTCTCATCGAATTTCAAAGAAGGACAAATGGATGAAATTCCAATTGGAGACGTTTCTTACGAAGATTTCGCTCTTCTTCTAAGCGCATTCTATCCGAATCCAGTCTTCCCATGTGACAGTATTGTCGAAAAACTTCTGGAAATGGCCAGTCGTTTCATGGTTTCGTCAGTTGTCAACATCATCGAGTATCATCTTCTAAACAATTCGAGAATCAATAGTGAGAAGATGTTGTGGATGGCTGAAGAATATGTGATGCCAAAACTTCTCGAAAAGTGTAGTCGTGAACTGAATACCGAGGAGAAAGCTCCAGTTCTCGAAAAGCGAGATTACGACGAAATGTTTGCCCCATCCGATCAGAATGATACTATTCTGGTTGTCGACAAAAAGAAGCTTCATGTCAACAAATCTGTGAGTTTATATGCCCAAGTTGTTATGATTTCAACTTTTAATCAGTCGGTAGTTAAATATATTTCTATTTATTGCTGTAAATTCAATAGAAATGTTGTTAATTTCAGTTTCTCTCCTACCACTCCGAATACTTCCGCAAACTCTTCTCATCGAACAACAAACAGGGCGATGCCAAGGTAGCGTTGATTTCGTTTCATCAGAAGCACTGCATACCAAAGTTACAAAAGTTTCTATTTATGCGCAGCGGTGCTCGAAAAGAAAACTATTCCCGCTCCCCAGATTTTGTCTGTCACTTGAAAAAAACTATATTTTTTTACGTTCAAACACACTTCTTTTTCTTCAGCGCCCAAAGCGTCAGCGTAAGCAAATCCCCGTCAACAAAGAAGGAAAAATGGATGAAATTCCGATTGAAGATGTTTCATTCGAAGATTTCGCTCTGCTCCTCAGCACTTTCTACCCAAATCCAGTGTTCCCAACAGACAGAAATGTCAAGAAACTGTTGGAAATGGCTCGTCGTTTTATGGTTTCGTCAGTTGTCAACATCATCGAGTACCATCTGATGAACAATTCGAGAATCAAAAATGCAAAAATGTTGTGGCTGGCTGACGAGTATGTGATGCCGAAACTTCTCGAGAAATCTATTTATGGACTGGATACCGACAAGAAAGCAAAGAAGTTGAAGCGATCTGAGGAATATAAAAAATTGTCGGACAGTGCCAAAGCGAAAGTTCTCGACCGTCTTATCCAATTGTTTTAATTCTCTAATTTTTTGTTTTTTTCTTGTTATGATTTTACTTTCATGCAAAGTCTAATTGTTGTTATGTTGTTGAAATAAATTTTGTTTTTTATTTAACAGTTTAATCCCCATGATTTTTCCCAAAAAATGAGTAGAAATAACCTCAAACACTACTTTAAAAATGTGTGCAACTTTTGAGAATAATGACAAAATATCGAAGTGAGTACGGTAGGCAAGTCCGCAAACACTATGCATACTTTCGCGCCTACCGCAGTTCCATGAAAAATACGTGGATTTTTCACATATTGCTCAATTTATTTGCATTAGAACTTCCAGTGAAAAGCAGTAGCTTTTCAGCTTTTTATCCTTTTTTCGTTTAAAACTGTTCAATGCACTTAATTTCATCACAAACAAAAAAAAACGACCGATGTTTTGTCGCTTTCACAGATTTCTCAGTTTTCGCAATTCATATTGCTCATTCTTTTTTCGATTGCGAAAACTGAAATATTTGCTAATGTTACAAAAAAATTCAACGTTTTTCTAGTTCGTGACTATTGTGATAGTTCAAAAAAAACCATTTTAACTATGAAATTTGCAGAAAAATTAACGAAAATGTTGGACGACGCGATCGAGTACAAAAGTGGTGATCTTCGCGTGGATGGCAAAACTAATGTTTTGGAGACGAAATCTCAAAATGGAATTAAATGGTTAGTTATGATCATATTTCAAAAACTTAGATAAACGATCGGGATTGAATTCTATTCTACATTTATTTTATAGTGTTTGGATGGGAAGAGTCACCTCTTGGCGATTCGATTTCACATGGAAATTCGATTGGAATGAGCTCAAAAGTCAAGGAATCGATGAGATCACTGGACACATTACTGTCTCGTCAACTAACAATCGGTTCCCTTTCACGAAAATCGATGTAAAAATTACGGAGGATAAACAAGTGATCACACAGCAATTTCAAGCTCCACATGGTTACGATACTGTCAGCTACGAGTATTCTCTCACTCCCCATTACATTCCCGAAATGCGCAAATACAACAAAATGTTTGCACCATCCGATCAGAATGATACGATTCTTGTTGTCGAAGGAAAGAAGCTTCATGTCAACAAAACAGTGAGTAAATTCGTAGAAGTTTGAAAGCTCCTATTGAATTTTCTAGAATCAATATTGCTCATTTCAGTTTCTCTCGTACCATTCCGAATATTTCCGTGCTCTCTTCTCGTCGAACTACAAGGAAGGACAGATGGATGAAATTCCAATCGGAGAAGTTTCTTACGAAGATTTCGCCTTACTTCTCAGCAGCTTCTACCCAAATCCAGTGTTTCCAACTGACAAAACTGCCCAGAAACTTCTAGAAATGGCCAGTCGTTTCATGGTTTCTTCAGTTATCAACATTATCGAATATCATCTTCTAAACAATTCGAAAATCACCGATGAGAAAATGTTGTGGATGGCTGACGAGTATGTGATGCCAAAACTTCTTGAAAAGTGTATTCGTGAACTGAATACAGCGGAGAAAGCGAAGAAATTGGATCAATCTCCGGAATATAAGAAGCTGTCGGACAGCGCAAAAGCGAAAGCTCTCGACCGTCTTATCAAATTGTTTTAATTCTCAATTATTTTGTTTTTTCTTGTTACGATTTTGCTTTTATGCAAAGCCTAATCGTTGTTATGTTGTTGAATTAAATGTTGTTTTTTATTTAACAGTTTACTTCCCATCATTTTTCTCAAAAAATGAGTAGAATCACCTCAAATGTTACTTCAAAAATGTGAGCAACTTTTGAAAATAATGACAAAATTTCGTAGCGAATACGGTAAGCAAGTCCGCAAACACACTGCGTACTTTCTCGTCTACCGTAGTTGTAGTAAAAAATACGTGTTTTTTCCATACTTGTCAAATGACGGGCCGGCCCGGCCCGTAAAAAGCCCGGCCTGAAAATCTTCGGCCCGGGCCGGGCCGGGCCGGCCCGTCAGCCCCGTCTTGTCAGGGATATGGGATTTTTGAGAAAAATTTTCAATTTTTTTTTTCAATTTTCAATTTTTCAGGCGGAAAAATTGACAAAAAGACACTCATATTATTCTATGAGAAAAGTCTGAGTTCATCTCAGTACACCTTAATCAAATTTGAAAAAAAAAATTGAAAAAAAAATTCCCTCCAAAAAGACGGGCCTGAAAAGCTTCGCCCCGGGCCGGGCCGGGCCTGACGTTTTGAAAAAAAAGCCCGGCCCGGCCCGGCCCTTGACAAGTATGGTTTTTTCACATATTGCTCACTTTATTTTTAATAGAAATTGTAGTGAAAAGCTGTGTTTTAATTAGTTTTTCATTTCTTGATCAAAGACCGAATATTATTCTCGACATTTCTTTGAGTCCTATCAATTCTTAACGATTAACTTTCAGAAAAATTATCGAAAATGGCGAGTGGAGCGATCAGGTACAAAAGTAACTATAAAGAAATCCATATCTACACCGATGTTTTGGAGACAAAAACGAATAGTGGCATTACATGGTGAGTCAAATTTTGAGGAAAAAACAATCGGAATAAAATTGTAACCTACAATCATCTTAAAGTGTCTGGAGCGGAAAATTCACGCACGTCAACACAAATCAAATCGATTTCACATGGAAATTCGATTGGAGCAAACTCAAAAAACAAGGAGTCGATGAGCTCACTGGACACATTACTGTTTCGTCAGATTACAATCGGTTCACTCCAACGAAAATTGATGTGAAACTTACGGAAGATAATCAAGAAATCACAAAACAAGTCGGAGGCGATTATGAGCCTTATATAGTTCACTACGAGTATTTTCTCTTTCCACATTACGCTCCAGGTTTTGAGAAGCCAGATTACGACAAGATGTTTGCACCATCCGATCAGAATGACACTATTCTGATTGTCGAAGGAAAACAGCTTCATGTCAACAAAACAGTGAGTAATTTCTACAAGTTTGAAAGCTTCTATCGAATTTTCTAAAATCAAAACTAGAATAAATATTGTTCATTTCAGTTCCTCTCCTATCACTCCGAATACTTCCGCGCACTCTTTTCATCGAACTATAAAGAAGGACAAATGGATGAAATTCCGATTGGAGAAGTTTCATTCGAAGATTTCGCTCTTCTCCTAAGCGCATTCTACCCAAATCCAGTCTTCCCATGTGACAATATTGTCGAAAAACTTCTGGAAATGGCCAGTCGTTTCATGGTTTCTTCAGTTGTCAACATCATCGAGTATCATCTGTTGAACAATTCAAGAATCACCGATGAGAAAATGTTGTGGATGGCTGACGAGTATGTGATGCCAAAACTTCTCGAAAAGTGTATTCGTGGACTAAATACCGTGGAGAAAGCGAAGAAGTTGGATCAATCTCCGGAATATAAGAAATTGTCGGACAGCGCAAAAGCGAGAGCCCTCGACCGTCTTATCAAATTGTTTTAATTCTCTAATTTTTGAAAAAGTTTTGTTGTTTTTTGTTATGATTTTGCTTCTATGCAAAGCCTAATTGTGGTTGAGTTGTTGAACTAAATGTTGTTTTTTTTAACAGTTTGCTCCCCATAATTTTTCTTTAAAAAATGAGTAGAAATTACCTCAAATACTACTTCAAAATGTGTGCAAGTTTTGAAAATAATGACAAAATATTGAAGTGAGTACGGTACGCAAGTCCGCAAACACTCTGCGTACTTTCCCATTTACCGTAGTTCCATGAAAAATACGTGGATTTTTTCACATATTGCTCACTTTTTTCAATTGAAATTCCAACGAAACGCTGTGTTTTAATCAGATTTTCACTTTTTTCATCTTTCGGATTAGCATATTCTCGAAATTTCTTCGAGTTCTATCAATTTTAATCGATAAACTTTCAGAAATGTCATCGAAAATGTCGAGTCAATCAATCAGGTACAAAAGTGGCACTTATTTAGTCAGTAGCTACACCAATCTTTTGGAGATAGAAGCGAAAAATAGAATTACGTGGTAAGCCAAAATTTTTAAGGAAAAAACGTTCGGATTTAAATTACATTCGAAATTTATTTTATAGTGTCTGGAGCGGAAAATTCACGCACGTCAACACAAATCAAATCGATTTCACATGGAAATTCGATTGGAGCAAACTCAAAAAACAAGGAGTCGATGAGCTCACTGGACACATTACTGTTTCGTCAACTAACAATCGGTTCACTGCAAAGGCCATTAATGTAAAAATTACGGAAGATAATCAAGAAATCACAAAAGAAGTCTGGGGCATTTATTATTCTTATAATGTTTACTACGAGTATTCCCTCACTCCCCACTACGCTTTGATTTCTGAGAAGCCAGGTTACGACAAGATGTTTGCCCCATCCGATCAGAATGATACTATTCTGGTTGTGGGCAAAAAGAAGCTTCATGTCAACAAATCTGTGAGTTTATATGCCCAAGTTGTTATGATTTCAACTTTTAATCAGTCGGTAGTTAAATATATTTCTATTTATTGCTGTAAATTCAATAGAAATGTTGTTAATTTCAGTTTCTCTCCTACCACTCCGAATACTTCCGCAAACTCTTCTCATCGAACAACAAACAGGGCGATGTCAAGGTAGCGTTAAGCTGTTTTCGTTTCATCAGAAAACCAAAGTTACAAAAAATTTTAAAAAAGCACAGCGGTGCTCAAAAAGAAAACTATCTTCTTTGCGTTTAAACACACTTTAATCATTTCAGCCGCCAAAGCGCCAGCGTAAGCAAATTCCTGATAACAAAGAAGGACAAATCGAAGAGATTCCGATCAAAGATGTCTCATTCAAAGATTTCGCTCTTCTCCTCAGCACTTTCTACCCAAATCCAGTATTCCCGAATGACAGAACTGTCGAGAAACTTCTAGAAATGGCTCGCCGCTTTGTGATTTCTTCAGTTATTAACATCATCGAGTATCATCTGATGAACAATTCGAAAATCAATAGTGAGAAAATGTTGTGGATGGCTGACGAGTATGTGATGCCAAAACTTCTCGAAAAGTGTATTCGTGGACTGAATACCGTGGAGAAAGCGAAGAAATTGGATCAATCTCCTGAATACAAGAAGTTGTCGGACAGCGCCAAAGCGAAAGCTCTCGACCGTCTCATCAAATTGTTCTAACTCTCAATTAATTCGTTTTTTCTTGTTATGACTTTGCTTCTGTGCACTCTAACATAAATATCCGACACTAACTGGGGGTTATGCAAATACGCTCTATTGAACTCTAAAAACAGGCGCGAAATTTAAATTTGTTGACTATATTTATAGAATTATAAAGCTAAAGTCCGCCAAGTTTCGTAACCAGTTGACGCTGGGTCAGAAATCCTGCATTTATAGAAAAAAACACCAAGAAAATATCAAAAATTTTAGAAGAAACTTCAATAAAGGCACAAAGTAAAAATCTCTCGAAATAATAATTTCCAAAGGCACTAATTGAAGGCCGTGGCCTTAAAAGCAGAAAAAATGTTCCTAACTTACTGAAAAACTGAGAGTTATTGTTTAAAAATATCAACAAAAAAGTTTCGGTAGCCTGGGTTCGAACCCAACACCTACTGACTACTAGCCGCACCCTCATCCACTGAGCCACCGAGGCACTGAAACTGGAGGGTGCGGCAGCTCCCTATGTGTGGGGTTTTTTTTTGATAATTCAAAATATGGGTGTGTGGGTGGTGCAACGGGGCGCGTTTGCATAACCCCCAGATAGTGTCGGATATTTACGTTCAGCTCTTCTGTGCAAAGCGTTGTTAAGTTGTTGAAATTGTTGTTGAATTAAATTTTGTTTTTATTATATTATCTCCATCAGTTGTTGAAAAAATGAGTAGTAATTACCTCAAACGATACTTCAAAATGCGAGCAACTTTTGAAAATAATGACAAAATTTCGTAGCGAGTACGATACGCAAGTCCGCAAACACTCTGCGTACTTTCTCGTCCACCGTAGTTGCATGACAAAATACGTGGATTTTGGAATTATTTCTTACTTTATTTTCAATAGAAATTCCAGCGGAAAACTGTGTTTTAATCAGATTTCACTTTGTTCATCTTTCAGTCTAGCACATTCTCGAAATTTCTTTGAGTTCTATCAATTTTAATCGATAAACTTTCAGAAAAATTATCGAAAATGGCGAGTGGAGCGATCGAGTACAAAAGCGGTACTCTTCAAGTCAGTAACTACACCAATCTTTTGGAGACAAAAACGAATAGTGGCATTACATGGTAGGTTAAATTTTTTGTTAGGCAAAAACAATCGGAATTATATTGTATTCTACAATCATCTTATAGTATCTGGAGCGGAAAATTCATGCGCGTCAACTCATATCAAATCGATTTCAAATGGAAATTCGATTGGAATGAACTCAAAAGTCAAGGAGTCGATGAAATCACTGGACACATTACAGTTTCGTCTAGAGGCAATTACTTCCGCCGAAAGAAAATTGATGTAAAAATTACGGAAGATAATCAAGAAATCACAAAAGAAGTCTGGGGCATTTATTATTCTTATAATGTTTACTACGAGTATTCCCTCACTCCCCACTACGCTTTGATTTCTGAGAAGCCAGGTTACGACAAGATGTTTGCCCCATCCGATCAGAATGATACTATTCTGGTTGTGGGCAAAAAGAAGCTTCATGTCAACAAATCTGTGAGTTTATATGCCCAAGTTGTTATGATTTCAACTTTTAATCAGTCGGTAGTTAAATATATTTCTATTTATTGCTGTAAATTCAATAGAAATGTTGTTAATTTCAGTTTCTCTCCTACCACTCCGAATACTTCCGCAAACTCTTCTCATCGAACAACAAACAGGGCGATGTCAAGGTAGCGTTAAGCGGTTTTCGTTTCATCAGAAACACGGCAAACCAAAGTTTGAAAGTTTCCATTTATGCTGCAGCGGTGGCCGAAGTAAAACTATTCCCGCTCCCCAGATTTTGCCTCTCACTTTAAAAAACTATCTTCTTTGCGTTTAAACACACTTTAATCATTTCAGCCGCCAAAGCGCCAGCGAAAACAAATTCCTGATAACAAAGAAGGGCAAATCCAAGAGTTTCCGATCAAAGATGTCTCTTACGAAGATTTCGCTCATCTCCTCAGCACTTTTTACCCAAATCCAGTGTTCCCAACTGACGCAACTGTCGAGAAACTTCTAGAAATGGCTCGCCGCTTTGTGATTTCTTCAGTTATTAACATCATCGAGTACCATTTGATGAACAATTCGAGAATTAATAGTGAGAAGATGTTGTGGATGGCCGATAAATATGTGATGCCGAACCTTGTGGAGAAATGTATTCGTGGACTGAATACCGTTGAGAAAGCGAAGCAATTGAAGCAATCGAGAGAATTCGAGAAATTGTCGGATAAAGTCAAGTTCAAAATTCTCGATCGTATTATGGAGTTAGTTTAACTCGATTTTGTTTGTTTTATTTCGATCATTTTTTGTTTTTTCTTGTTATGATTTTGCTTTCATGCAAAGCCTAATTGTTGTTATGTTGTTGAATTAAATTTTGTTTTTTTTAACAGTTTATTCCACATCATTTATCTCAAAAAAATGAGTAGAAATTATCTCAAATAATACTTCCGAAATGTGTGCAACCTTCATATAATTCATTGGAGATTTTGCAGACGGCGAATTTATGATAGTTGAATGAAAAATACGTGGATTTTTTCACATGTTTCTCTTTTTTTTAAATTTTCAGCGAAAAACAGTTTATTTTCAGCTTTTCTCTTTTTTAATTTTTCGATCTTTCATATCCTCGAAACTTCTTCAAGTTTTATCAATTTTAATCGATAATATTTCAGAAAACTCATCGAAAATGTCGGGTGAAGCAATCGAGTACAAAAGTGGTACTCATCAAGTCAACATCTACACTACTGTTTTAGAGATAAGCGTGAATAAGTGGATTACATGGTAATTGAAGAAATTTTTGAATAAATACTTCATAAATTTCCTCATCTTTGCAGTGCCTGGGGAGGAACAATGGATAAATGTGCACTAATGCATTTCAAATGGAAATTCGATTGGGACAAACTCAAAAATCAAGGAATCGACAAGTTCACCGGACACATTACTGTCAGCAATTCGTGCACTACAATGAAAATCGATGTGAAACTGACAGAACATAATCTAGTATTCATAGCGCAATTTGAATGTCACAATAATTACAATAATGTCAGCTACGAGTATTCCCTCATACCTCATTACGTTCCAGTTATTGAGAAGCCAGATTACGACAAAATGTTTGCACCATCCAAACAAAATGATACGGTTCTGTTAGTAGATGAAAAGAAGCTTCATGTCAATAAAACTGTAAGTGAATTTGTGAGTTTTGAGAGCCAATTTTCTCTTACAAGGGAAGTATGATGACGAGGCGGGTTGAACTTTTTCTATAAATTTGACCCTGGGTAATTTGGACCTTGAGGATTCAAAAACTGCAATAAAAATCTGCTAAATGCTCACGTGGACCGAGTTATGACCCATCAAACTTTTACTAAAAAAACTATTTCCGTAGTTAAAGTTTGAAAGGTCATAACGCGGTCCACGTGAGCATTTAGCAGATTTTTGTTGCAGTTTTTGAATCCTCTAGGTCTAAATTACCTACGGTCAAATTTATAGAAAAAGTTCAACCCGCCTCGTCATGTACTTCCCTTGTTACTCTATTAAATCTGTGTTTTCAGTTTCTCTCCTACCACTCCGAATACTTCCGTGCACTCTTTTCATCGAATTTCAAAGAAGGACAAGTGAATGAAATTCCGATCGACGGCGTTTTTTTCGATGATTTTGCTCTACTTCTCAGCACTTTCTATCCGAATCCAGTGTTCCCAACTGATAGAACCGTCGAAACACTTCTAGAAATGGCCAGTTATTTCGAGGTTTCTTCAGTTATCAACATTATCGAGTACCATTTGATGAACAATTCGAGAATCAGTAGTGAGAAGATGTTGTGGATGGCTGATAAATATGTGATGCCAAAACTTCTCGAAATGTGTATTCGTGAATTGGATACGTTGGAAAAAGCGAAGAAATTGAAGCAATCGGATGAGTATGAGAATTTGTCGGATGGCACGAAAGCAAAAGTTCTCGATCGAATTATGGATTTCATTTGAATCGATTTTAATTGTTTTATTTTGATTATTGTTCCTCCGCATTCCAGCTAGTTACTAAAAAGAATCTTAAGAATTTCAGATCTCTCCTCTAGTTTTCAATTTTTCTTTGTTTTTTCTTGTTATGATTTTGCTCTTATGTAAAGCTCAATCGTTGTTATTCTGTTGAATTAAAATTTGTTTTTTATTGATCAGTTTACTCCCCATAATATTTCTGAAAAATGAGTAGAAAATAGCTCAAATAATACTTCATAGATGTCTGCAACATTTGAAAATCTGACGAGAGACGGAACAAATCGGGAGGAAACGAATCGGGAAGAAGCGAAACGGGAAGAATAGTTTTTCGCAAGTTTTCCTGACTTTAGCTATAGTAATGGCTGCGGACAATGCTCTAAATCGATTTTTCAGTTCCTTAGCTTTATTTTTGACACAAATTTTAGCGCATAAGCCAGTAAAATCTTTTCTCAATTTTGGATTACGGTAAACTCCGCAATTTGACGTGAAGGTGTTCACCAGGGTTGGGAAAATCCGGGCTGGCCCGGCCCGGCCCGGGCTGACAAAAAATTCTTCCGGCCCGGTCGGCCCGGATTCAAAAAATGTGCACCATTTTTTCACAAATTTCTGCAAAATGTTCATTTAAAAAAAGTCAAAATTCTCAAAATTTCTCGTACGCTAATGTTTTTACCGATATTCTAAAACACAGTCGAAAAATCCACTTTTTTGCAAAAAAATCAAAAAATTCAAGATTTTTTCAAAAAATTTCAAATTTCTACAGGTGCCGGGCCGACCGGGCCGGGCCGAGGAAAATTTCTCAGTCGGCCCGGCCCGGAATTTCCCAACCCTGGTGTTCACAGAAATTAGATTCGTTTCTTCCCGATTTGTACGGTCTCCATGACGAAATATTGAAGTGAGTACGGTAGGCAAGTCCGCAAACACTCTGCGTACTTTCTCACCTACCGTAGCTGATTGAAAAATATATGGATTTTTTCACATCACTTCATTTTCAATTGAAATTTCATCGAAAAGCTGTGCTTTTAATCAGTTTTTCACTTCTTGAATCCTTCGGACTAGCGTGTTCTCGAAATTTCTTCAAGTTCTATCTACTTTAATCGCTAAACTTTCAGAAATTTCATCGAAAATGTCAATTAAAGCAATAGAGTACGAAAGTGACTATCGCGTAGTCAGTGGCGACACCAATGTTTTGGAGACAACTGAAAATAAAGGGATTACATGGTTAGGCGAGAAGTTGTTTTTATATTCCAAAATCTCGGATGTATCTTTTCAGTGTCTGGAAAGGAATAATAAAAACACCCCATGTAATGCATTTCACATGGAAATTCGATTGGAGCAAACTCAAAAAACAAGGAGTCGATGAGCTCACTGGACACATCGGCGTTATGTCAAATTACAATTGGTTTACTACAACGAAGATCGGTGTAAAATTGACAGAAGATAATCAAGCAATCACGTACCAAGTTCAATGCCAAAATTATTATGATGACGTCAGCTACGTGTATTCTCTCACTCCTCATTATGCTCCGACACCTAGAAGACTAGATTGCCACAAGATTTTTCAGCCATCCGAGCTAAACGATACTATTCTAGTTGTTGAAGGAAAGAAGCTTCACGTCAACAAAACAGTGAGTGAATTCGGGAAATTTGAGAGCTCACATCAATTTTCTCGAGCAAAAATCGATTAATTTTCCAATTTTTTCAGTTTCTCTCTTACCATTCTGAATACTTTCGCGCTCTCTTCTCATCGAATTTCAAAGAAGGACAAATGGATGAAATTCCGATCGGAGATGTCTCTTACGAAGATTTCGCTCTGCTCCTCAACAGCTTTTACCCAAATCCAGTGTTCCCAACCAGTGTGTCTTCTCGAGACGGTCTCGAGAAAATCGAGAAATCTCGAGAATGTCTCGAGAATTTCTCGAGAAATCTCTCGAGAGATCTCTCGAGAATTTCTCGAGAATTCCTTTTCTCGAGAATTTTTTCTCGAGAAGACACACTGTTCCCAACTGACGCAACTGTCGAGAAACTTCTGGAATTGGCTCGTCGTTTTCTGGTGTCTTCTGTCATAAGCATAATTGAATATCATCTCATGAACGTTTCCAAAATCACCCATGAGAAGATGTTGTGGATGGCTGATGAGTATGGAATGCCGAATCTTGTGGAGAAGTGCATTCGTGAATTGGATACGTTGGAAAAAGCGAAGAAGTTGAAGCAATCGGATGAGTATGGGAGTTTGTCGGATGGCACAAAAGCAAAAGTTCTCGATCACCTTATGGATTTAATTTGAATCGATTTTGATTGTATTATTTTGATTGATTTATTGTTATCCCCCGAATTCCAGCTATTAAAAATGTTTGTATTACTTAGGTATTCGTTATTTACCAAGAATAAACTAAAGAACGTTTACTCCTCACCATTTTTCTGAAATAATGAGTAGAAATTACCTCAGATACTTCAAAAATGAGTGCAAATTCTGTAAATGATTACAAAATATTGAAGTGAGTACGCACGGTGATTTTTTCGGAACCAGCTAGTAGGTAGCGCTCAAAAAGTTCGGCCGCAGTGGAAAATAAAATGGGCGGAGTCTGGATGCAAGCTTGGCACGCGGTTTTTGCAACTGCGGCACTTGTTTTGCTCTGCGTCTCTTTTCTCTCGTGCATGCAGAAAGAGCGCGTTTGAAACATGGAATAATTTTTTACACTGTATTGAATTTCAAGTAAAGTGAATGGAAAATTAAACTGTGAAGCTCAGGAATTTATAAAGGGAAACTTATTGTTAAAAATTCTCCACTATTTTCTTAAGAGTTGTCAAGCCTTTTTATCCGGAACTGTAGCGTTTAATTCGAGAAAATTCAAGCCAAAGTTGAGGGTCTAGAAATTTCAACGGCGCATTGGAGCGGGTTTGCTCGGGGCCGTCAATGTGATGGCCTAGAAATCAAACCAAGTGGTTCCGAAAGAATCACCGTGAGTACGGTAGGTAAGTCCGCAAACACGCTGCGTACCTTCTCGTCTACCGTAGTTTCATGAATAATACGTGGATTTTTTTCACTTTTTTCAATTGAAATTCCAACGAAACGCTGTGCTTTTAATCAGATTTTCACTTTTTCCATCTTTCGGATTAGCATTTCCTCGAAATTTCTTTGAGTTCTATCAATTTTAATCGATAAACTTTCAGAAAATTCATCGAAAATGCCGAGTGGAGCGATCGAGTACAAAAGTGGTACTTATCTGGTCAGCACCAATGTTTTGGAGACAAATGCAAATAGTGGAATTAGATGGTAAGTCAAATTTTTTGCTAGGAAAAAATAATTGGAATTAAATTATATTGAAATTCATCTTATAGTGTCTGGAGCGGAAAAATGAACACTTATCGAATCGATTTCGCATGGAAATTCGATTGGGATGAGCTCAGAAGTCAAGGAGTCGATGAGCTCACCGGACACATTATTGTTACGGCAAAGGACGATTGGTTCACTACAACGAAGATCAATGTGAAACTGACAGAAGATAATCAAGAAATCACAAAGCAAGTTCAAGCTCGAGGCTATCTTGACACTGCCAGCTACGAGTATTCCCTCATTCCCCATTACGCTCCAATTCCTGAGAAACCAGATTACGACAAGATGTTTGCACCGTCCGATCAGAATGATACGATTCTGGTTGTTGACGGAAAGAAGCTTCATGTTAACAAAACAGTGAGTAAATTCGTGAAATGTTTGAAAGGCTAAATCAATTTTTGGCTCCGGGGGCATTCAGCAGCTAGACGTTTCGCAGCCATGAGCCCCACAGCCTTAATATTCCCGTTTTTCAGTAATAACTTGACCTTTTCCGGTATTTAATTGTTTGAAAAGTCAAAAAGAACATTTTTTGTCATTTTGATGAAGGGGACTACAAGAAATTTTGTTCAAAAAACAACAAAAATTTGTTTTTTTGAAAAAGTGAAAACTGTTTTTCTCGTAGAACTAGTTGTTTTTAGACAAAATTTCTTGTAGTCCACGTTATCAAAATTTAAAAAAAAGTTATTTTTGACTTCTCAAACAATTAATCATCTGAAAAAACCAGTTGTCACTGAAAAACGTTAAAATTAAGGCTATGGAGCTCATGGCTGCAAAACTTCTGCGAAATGTCCCGGAGCCCAATTTTCTCGAGAAAAAATCGATTAGTTTTCACATTTTTCAGTTTCTGTCGTACCATTCCGAATACTTCCGCGCACTGTTCTCATCGAATTTCAAAGAACGACAAATGGATGAGATTCCGATCGGAGAAGTTTCTTACGAAGATTTCGCTCTCCTCCTCAGCACTTTTTACCCGAATCCAGTGTTCCCGAATGACAACACCGTCGAGAAAATTCTAGAATTGGCTCGTCGCTTTCTGGTATCTTCTGCGATGAGTAGTGCAGAACATCATCTGATGAATAATTCCAAATTTAATAGTGTGAAGATGTTGTGGTTGGCGGACGAGTATGTGATGCCAAAACTTCTCGAAAAGTGTATTCGTGAATTTGATACGTTGGAAAAAGCGAAGAAATTGAAGCAATCGGATGAGTACGAGTGTTTGTCGGATACTATCAAATTGAAAATTCTCGATCGTCTATTGGATTTAATTTGACTTTTCTACTTTGTATATTTTATTATTGTATGTTGTATTATAATTCCTCATCCCCCGCATTCCAGCTATGTGAAAATGTTTGTATTTCTAAATTTCAGTTTTCTCCTTCTGTAAATATTTTTGAGCCGAAAAACCATTCTTCTGATGTAACAGATTAATAATCCATTTGTTTATCATGCCCCAATCCCTTTTCAGGTGACCTTATCAACTAATCCAACATATCCATTTATGGAGATTAGTAATCTCTGTCTTGTTTCTTAATGTCAATGTCGGTGGAGCTTATTGCTAATGTCATCCGAAACAAGATTAGCACAACAATCAACACCAACAAAAAACCTTTTAAGCTAATCCACCTTGTTAAGAACATGGGCGTGGCGTATAACAAGATTTTCATGGCTTCTTTAAGTATAAATAGTCGAAAAATTTAAAGTTCATTATAATGCTGCGTTTTCCAATTCTTCTCTGCCTTCTGGCATCCATCTGCCTTTCCTCTGCCTATAACAACCGGAACTTTGACCAGCTTGAATATGCGCTCGAGCAGGACACCAAGGCTCTTTCAAGACCTCGTCGTGTGCCAGCACCAGAAGAAGCTCGGTATTGCAGAAAGCGAATGTTGACCTATATTTTCAGCATTTGTGAGAAGACTTGTGATTCAAGTGAGTTTTCTTTTTTTTTAATTTGGAAAAAAAATTGAAAAATCATTTCAGAGAACGGAAAAGACATTGCGACAGAGTGTTGTGGAAAGCAGTGCTCTCCAGAATTTGTACGTCTTCATTGTTGCCCGTCGAGTGTTTGATTCTGCCGGAGACTTCTGATTCTTCTCGTGCTTTGTGCGCCTGTCTAAGTTCCTGTTCACACAATTGACAGTAATAAAATATTTGTTGAATGCTCGACTTTTAACGCGTCGCGTGAGATGGCATTGCCAAGTTTGAAAATAATGACTTACTAGGGAAGGCCCTCGACTCGGTCTGGAGTTATGGGACGTAACCTATATCATTGGAAAGCTGAAATCACGCGGATTTCAAATATATATTCAGTTTTTGCCTTTGAGGCGTGATATTCGAGAAAAACGAAGTTAAAGTTTGGAGCGCTGACAAGCTTTGTCAACTTTGAAAAAATGATTTAGAGCTCTGAGGCGAAGTTTCAATCAACAGCAGGGAAAATAAACGTTTATGATTTATTATAGAAGAGGCAGAGGGACGAAAGTAGAGCTTGCTTCTTGATGTCTTATGTTTACAAAAACCAAGAATTGGTGCAAACGGATTAGGATTAGCGTTTCCTCATGCGGAACAAAAAATTGAGCACGTAGGACTCAATCCACTCACTCATTTGGCAGGAGGGGAGTATTTATATCATGAAAAGTTGGGGTGATGTTAGAGAGAAGTCAGTTAGAGTGCCCTTAAGGTAGTGTTAATAATGGCTAACACGTACTCTCGCCTGACTTTTGATTTTGACAATCAACGGTTTGTCGCAAAATTTCCGGTCTTCCTCACTTGTCTCCTCCCAGTAGACTTTTAATTCAGTGTGGTCACTCAATGGAACAAAAACGCATTCGGGATTTTCGGTCGATCTGAAATACAATCAAAGGACTAATTTATTCGTGAACAGGGTATAACTCACCTTGCTCCCTGAATGCTTCTAAATGCATTCAAAAGCTCCTCCACATCAATTGGGTGTTTAAATCCGATAGAATAATAACATTCATTCGGAACTCCTTCCTGTCTCCATTTTATCATAAGATCTATAATGTTCTGTTTTGCAACAAAATATACATTATGATGCACTCGCTTATTGGGGAGTGTGATCAATATTCCTATTAAAGATGTCCAACGAATACACAAAAATTCTGCAGTATCTCTAATCGGATCATTAGAAAGCTGTCGCTGGTCAATTTTTAAAAATTTCAACGGAACAATATCCTCGGATACAACACTCTTAAGCATTTCCATAGAGTCAGTAAACCTTTGGTAAGAAGCAAACATCTTGTCAATTACCAATCTATCTGTTTGTAGTGATACTACTCCTTCCAAACATGCTCTCAGGTAATCAAGTGTATGTATCGATGGTCGATAAGGTCTCCAGTTAAAGTCGACGTCGGACACTTGAGCAGCGAGGAATGGCTTAAAGAAATAGGAATGATCTTCAATGTTAAGAGACTCAATGAGAACTCGGCCAGCAGTACCAATAATCTTTTTCAGCAAGTAGTTTCTAGCATCCGTCAAAGTTTGCTGGTAATCCAAAATTTCAACTTTCTCCCCATTGTTAGTAAACTGAATAAACTGGTCAAATGGCGGGTTTTCATTCGCCATTCTCATCTCATACGAACAGATTTCCAACTTTCTTTTCTCTAATTGAATGGCCCGTGTAATTCTGGATCCCGTTGTTTTCTCCAATTGAATTGCACTCTGTTCTAATCTTGTCTTTATTTCCGCATCTGTTAGTACTTCTCCGTTGATTTGTCTTCCTTCCGGAATCGTAGGGATACCGTACTTATCCACATCATATTGGATTCCACCCTCCTCATTTTTCATAGCTATTGATTGTGGGGTGTCGCCGGATCGATACTTCCGAAGGACTCCAAGTCTATAAACGGTTCCGTTCATCTCAAAATTTGCGTATTTGATCCGGAGTTTTCGGATTCTTATAGCTTGGACTTTGTGGATAGTTCGGAATGATGGACATCGTTGATAGAGTTGGAATCTAGAATTTCGTATGAATTGGAGGTTGGGGGTATATCGTTATTACTTACCGAATATTAGGCTCGAGATACAGAGCTACACATTTGGCAGTTTCGTAGAACAGTGGAGGGTTTGACATGTTGCTGAAACTGTCTAAAGTTGGAAGAAAAAGAAAAAAGTGGGAAAGAAATGCAAGGAGGACGACTCAACGCAAACCATTTTGACAGGTGTATGCTGTTCAACAGACGGTTTGTGTGGGCCGTTGAAGGTGGCTTACCCAAATGAGTGAACCAACAGTGATGGTCTCAAGGACAAAGAAAACTACTCAATGCAGACGTTTGTGCTGGAGGAAAGACCGAATCGTTGTGTCCAATAGAGGGTCCGCCCTTATGAGCGAGTAAACATAGAAGACCTCGATGACGTCGCCCTAATAGAGGGCAAATAGGATTCAACAGGTGACGTGGCAAATCGCACCTATAAATCTACGTGATGTAGCTCTAACTGAGGTTTAGGGAGACATCTTGGGTGGCCTCTTCTCGTTCTATTGGAATGGTCTGCGGGAAAAATAAAAGAGGATGAGTGACCTCACCCACATCTCAGGGATGCGCTGGCCAACAGACTGCTAACAAGCTCTCCCCTACAAGTTTATAGGGATCAAAGACCTACTGTAGTCGCATGAGAGTGTCCTCCACCCTGATTGAACCAATTGAACACATCAGACATTTATTTGAAAAAAAACATGACAATATAAAACAATGGAAGGAGGAACTGCTGGTTACATTGTGATAAAATAAGATCTTGAAAATTCGATAAACAACATCCCTCATAGAGAACCTCTCTTAAAAAACAGAGCTGGATCCCTTTCCTGAACTCTGATAAATGCAATGTATGGTCGGTAGCAATAGTCCTCATCGCTGGTCTCCTTCCACCAAACTTTCACTTCTGTGGTGTCACTCAATGGGACGCAAACGGTTTCTGGATTTTCGGTCAATCTGAAGACAGTGACGTAGAAAAACTAAAAGCCTGAAGCTTACCTTGCTTCTGGAAAAGCTTTGAAGCACTCCATTAGCTTCTTTGGATCCAAGTAATATTGAAATCCCATAGAATAACATCGACCGACCATGGTTTTATCCTCCTCCTTCCATTTCCCCATAAGCCGCTCTACATCATTTTTTACCAATGAACACTCTATAAGATGAACTCGCATATTGGGGAGTTTAAGCAGTACTCTGATCCTTGACGTTCCATTTACACTCAAAAACTCGGCAGTGTCTCGAATCGGATCATTGGGTTGTAATTTGTTAGGGACTACCAGTAGTTTCAACGGAAAGAAATCCGCGGGTGCAATGTCCTTGAGAACTGACATGACTATAGGAAGAACCTGTATAGTAACCAACTTTCGGATTTCCAGTCTCCCTCCTACAGCTCTAATCGGTACATCGAATATTACTCTGGTGTTTCGTGGTTTTACGATAACTGGCCGAAACGGTCTCCAATAATATAACTGTGGGTCATCAGCAAGTGATGATGTAAAACTAGTACTGTCCCCACGATAGTCGAGTACCCAAATTAAAAGTTTCCCGTCGACACCGAGGATCTTCTTTAGTAGATAGTGGTGTGCTTGCTTCAAGTTCCGATTATAACTCAAAAATTCCTCTTTCAAGAGCTTGCTCCCAGAACTGACTGTGAGTTTAAGGAATTGCTCAAAAAGCGGCTCTTGGTTCCTCATTCTTCTATCATACGAATTCAGTTCAAGATTTCTTCTCTCTAGTTCCATTTCAACATTACGACTCAATGTCGCCTCATACCTCTCCAGCTGCATCAACTTCCTTTCCAAACTCGCTTTTATCATCTCATCCTCCGGTACTTCTTCTCTAGTCTGTGCTCCTTCCGGTATAGTAGGAATACCGTATTTATCCACATCGTATTGAATTCCACCACTTTCATTCTCAACAGCTACCGATCGTGGTGTCGTTCCGGAGTGGTACTTGCGGACGATTCCAATTCGGTACTGGATCTCATCTAGTATGAAGTCTGCATGGTTGATCCGGAGCTTTCCGATTTTCATGTTTTGCGTCCTGTGGATGGCTCGGAATGAAGGACATTTTTGGTTAAGATGGAATCTGGAAATAATAATTTAGCAAAAATCGAGCGTTTTGGAGGCTACCTCAAATTAGGCTCGAGATACAGAGCTACACACTTTGCGGTCTCGTAGAACAGCGGCAGTTGAGTGCGAGGTTTCGACATTTTTTGGAAAATTGGGGGTTGGAAAAGCGAGAAAACAGGGAAGACCGAATTGTATGGCCGCTGAAGGTGGTCTACCCAAATGAGTAAAGGGAAAGGCTCGATGATGTCGTTCTAATGGAGTGCAAATAAGATTCAATGGGTGACGTGGCTAATCGCACCTACAAATCTATGTAAAGACCTTCTAGAAGACCTCTCCTTCTATTTGTACGTACTGCGGGAAATTATAGAAGAGGATGAGTGACCTCACGTGTATGCTGGCCAACAGACAGTGCTAAGCGCTCTCCTACGCATTTTGGAGGGATGGAAGACATAATGTAGTCGGATGGGAGCCTAAGAAGCTTCACATAGTCACTTAACCAAACTTATAAAGAAGAACATTACTTTATTCGAAAATATCTTAAAATCTTCGGAATCTTGGAACCCAAATGGGTAATATCTTCTAATTGAACTGTGTCGGATTGTTTGAAAGTCCAGAATCGACCAGAACATTGGGGAGATCTCCCCTAACTACCAGCATGTCCACGGCTTCCAACTTCCGATTTCTGGATATAAAATGACAGATTTATTCAATTTTGAAAAAAAAACACATATGCAAAAAACAGAAAACAATGATCCCATTTTGCTGATTAAACTTTAATCTTAACAATCAACGGCTTGTCACAATATTTTGTGTCCTCCATGCTTGTCTCCTCCACGTAGATGTTCAGTTCTTTCTGATTGTTCAGTCGGATTACAATATGTTTCGGCAAGTTGGTAGATCTGAAATACGCACATTCAACAGTGCGTTCCAAGTTAATCTTAATGTTTACCTGATCCCTGCAAAGTCTCCTCTCTCTGCTCCCGGGAGACTTCTGAATCGTTTCACCAACTTTTTCGCATCCTTCAATTCGCGGAGTTCGATTGAATAGTATCTCATGGTTTCAGCCTCTTCCATTTTTCCCACTAGAGCGTGAAATGCCTGCTCATTACCCACCAACTGATCAAAATGAATTCGATGGTTCTGGAGATGTTGGATTTCGGTCACTCGTGAGGCACCAACGATGTTGAGAAATTGAGCGGTTCTTACAACTGGATCATCCGGAAACGGTTGCGCCACAATTTTCAATTCCTTTAATGGACTCTCAGACAGAATTGGTTTGAGACTAGCCAGAGCGTTGGCGAAGTTTCCTGTCACCATCAATCGATGTACCTCTACAGATTCAGCTCGGAGTTTTAGCAGAGGCACAACATCAGCTACTCGTGCCTGCGTATGGAAAACTGGCAGCACCAAACCTCGAGGAGGAAGGAACATGTGTGGTGGATTTTGAAGAAACAATGCTAAATGCCGATTGAAGTCATCCCTGCCGATTTGCAAATTTCCAATAAGAACTTTGGTGTCAATTCGGAATATTTTATGGAGGACGTAGTCCCTGATTTCATGGAGAGTCTTTTCATATGTTACATACTCGCACTTCTTCTCTTCTCCAGAACTCATAGACAATTCGACAAAATGTTGAAATGGTGGGTTTTGATTTCTTATTCTGAACTCATAGGAACGAACTTTTAGGCGTATTCTCTCAATTTCCAGTCTATGCGATTTAACATCATCTTCTGTCAATTCACGACGTGGTGGTGCTATCGGCCCATTCCTTTCCATCCGAAACGCTTGTTGCTCCAACAGTTCTATGTATTGAGCATCAGTTGGAAATGGTTGTCCAAATTGATCTTGAGCCGGTTGAATCGGTAGACCATACCTATCGATATCATGTCGATCTCCACCTGCTGCATTCTTCAATTTCGTGGATTCCGGAACATTCCCGAATAGGTAATGACGAAGGATGCCAAATTGAAAGACGATCCCATCGATTTCAAAGTCTTCAGGTCGTATTTTGAGGTCAGCAACTCGAAAATTCTGTGCCCGATGGATGGTTTGGAAAGCGGGGCAACGGAGATAGAGTTGAATCCTATAAGAGATTCAAGCGTACTGTAAGGAGGAGTACTGTACTTACCTAATAGTAGACTTCAAATAAAGCGCCACACATTTAGAGGTCTCATAGAAAAGTGGCTTGGAAGGAGGACGAGTCATCCGTTCTGAAATTCTTATAGGTGAGAAAAAGGAGGAATCAATATGAAGTAACGTAAGGAGGTCCTAATGCGGCGTAAATGACTGTCTCCCCTTACTGTGTGCCCATGGAACAAATAGAGCTGGGGCCAACATGGCTCTCTGGGAAAAATATGAGTGGGGTGGCTAATCGCCTCCAGAGACAACGATTATCACGATCACACATTCTGACCGTCTGCTCGGACCACGTTGCCCTCTTCTTAATGTGTATTTACTTTCCCAGGGCCTTGCCTTGATGACGTGGCGACGGGTCTCTCGCACACAGTACCCGCAAAAGCTACATGTAACGTTGTCGCGGGGGAAATTAGATCGCTTGGAAGAATTTGGTTGCTCTGTATACATAAGTTTATTCATGCAGTTCAAAAAGGTGAAAAAAACGAAAAGATTCGTGATTACAGTAGTGAAGAAAACGAAAAGTTAGGCAGGTACAATCACCATTCAACAGCTCTCGCATATCCTCTCGGCTGCCATTTCATTTTCATAATGAACTCCGAGCTACAGTACTCCGTCTCTTCTTCATCCGGCTCGCTGTAGTAGACATTCAACTCCGTGTCGTTTTTCATTGGGATAATGATGCATTCCGGGAATGCGGTTAATCTGTAATTTTGAAAATTTTCGAATATGAACTCTCGCTCGAGCTCACCTGGTTTCTTTGTTCTCGCCGCTACGAGCCCCTGGGAGCCTTCTAAACTTAGCGAGCATTTCCTCGATAAATCGAGCATCGTTATCTCCGATCGAGTAATATGTTCCAACGCTGATGTTCGATTCCATCCATTTTTCCACTACATTAGTGAGTTGCTCATCGAAAATCCACGGACATCCTTCAAAATGAGTTCGTTTGTTCGGACAACTGCTGAGTGCCGTGAACGGCAACTGTTTAACGATCATAACAAGCTGCGAAGTTTTGATGATTGGGTCATCAGGAAACGGTTGATGCACAGTTGTCAATTTTTTTAATGGCAGAGCTGAGAGAACTTTTTGAAGACTGGCCAATGCATTTGTCACATTTCCAGTAACTTTCAACACTCCAACTTCTAAACATCCTTTTCGAATAGACAGTAATGGTTTCACGAGATCTCCTTGAGGTAAATACTGGAAGAGAGGTTCTTCTTGCGATTGCACAAAACCTCTTCTAATAAGGTCAACTAAATCGTATTGATACCTATCTCCTCCAATTTGGAGATTTCTCACTTGGATGTTCCCATTGCTAAAAATCCGTTTCTCAATGTATTCTCTGGTTAGTTTGAATGGTTTTTCGTAAACCACACGCTCCATTTTAATATCTTCTCCTGCTATAACAGTCAATTGAAAATAAATCCGACACGGCGGCGGCGGTGATTTGTTAATTCGCATCTGGAGTCTCTCGACTTCCCACTGAGCGACTTCGATACTCATCTGGATGGATTTAATGTAATCGGATGTGAGGTTTTTATTTTGTAAAATTTCCTCTAATATCTTGATTTGTCGTTGCAAATTTGCCACCTCTTTTTTATCGTCCGGCATATTCCCGGTCTCGTTTAGAGTTTCAACTGGTAGACCAAAGACATCGAAATCCCCTTGCAATCCTCCTCTAGAGTTTCTAACAGTTACCCAGCTGGGATTCGGTGTATCCGTGTATTGGGTAACCACTCCCATTCTGTAGATAGTACCATCAATCTCAAAGTTGTCCGGGCGAACGCAGAGATCCCTGATTCTAAGCGTCTGACTTCTGTGAACAGTCCGGAACTGTGGGCAGCGAAAGTAGAGTTGTAGTCTGGAATTTGGGATTTCAGCCTTTAAATTATCAAGGAATAACTTACCGCACGTTGGGATCCATGTAAAGAGCGACGCATTTTGCAGTTAGATAGACTAACGGTTTGGGAAGCGTTGTCATAATTCTGAAAATTGTATCTTTGTCGATTTCTTAGTTGGAAAAAACGAGGAAAAGGGAGGCTATGGAGAGTTCTGCTGAATAGGGGGAAGGAGGCGTACACCGTCTGCTCTGGCCAGTTGCTTTGGCAACGGACTGCCTCGAATGAGAGGTTGTCCTCAATCTGTATTTATTCTGCGAGGGGTCCTTACTGTTGGCCTTGATGACGTGGCTGCAGACACCGTATGGGCGAGCCCCGTTGCCACGTCATCAAGGCCAACAGTAAGGACCCCTCGCAGAATAAATACAGATTGAGGACAACCTCTCATTCGAGGCAGTCCATTGCCAAAGCGATTGGCCGGAGGGGATGGTGTTCATCTCCTTCCCCCGTCCTTCTTTTACAATGTATACAGCAGGTGCCCAAAAACCACCATAGACAACAACACACATTGCCACGTCACATGTAGATTCTTGCGGATAGTGTGTGCGAGAGACCCGTCGCAACATCATCAAGCCCGGCAGTAAGGCCCTGGGAAAGTAAATACACATTGAGGAAAGGGGTATAAGACATGGAGGCAATTAACCCCACCTCTCATCTTTTTTCCCGGAGAGATTTGAGGGCCCCTCCGATGTATTTGTTCCATGACCACACAGTAAGGGAGACAATCATCCACGCCGCATTAAGACCTTATTACCCTATTTCATATTGATTCCTTCATTTTCTCACCCGTAAGAATTTCAGAACGGATTCTGAAATTCTGAAAGTTGTATCTTTGTTAATTTTTGAGTCTGTGCAATCGGAAAAAGAGAGGCTATGGTGGTTTTTGGGCACCTGCTGTATAAATTGTAGAAGAAGAACGGGGGAAGGAGATGAACACCATCCCCTTCGGCCAATCGCTTTGGCAATGGACTGCCTCGAATGAGAGGTTGTCCTCAATCTGTATTTATTCTGCGAGGGGTCCTTACTGTTGGCCTTGATGACGTGGCTACGGGGCTCGCCCACACGGTGTCTGCAGCCATGTCATCAAGGCCAACAGTAAGGCCCGCCCCGCCAAGATAAATACACATTAAGAGGACTACAACCTCTCATAGGGGCAGTCCGTTGCCAAATCAATTGGCCAGAGCAGACGGTATTGGTCTCCTTCCCCCTATTCAGCAGAACTCTCCATTGCCTCCCTTTTCTCCGATAGCACAAACTCAAAAATCGACAAAGATACAATTTTCAGAATTATGACAACGCTTCCCAAACCGTTAGTCTATCTAACTGCAAAATGCGTGGCTCTTTACATGGATCCCAACGTGCGGTAAGTTATTCCTTGGTAATTTAGAAGATGAAACCCCAAATTCCAGACTACAACTCTACTTTCGCTGCCCACAGTTCCGGACTGTACACAGAAGTCAGACGCTTCGAATCAGTGATCTCTGCGTTCGCCCGGACAACTTTGAGATCGATGGTACTATCTACAGAATGGGAGTGGTTACCCAATACATAAATAAGCCAAATCCCAACTTGGTAACTTTGAGAAACTCTATGGGAGGATTGCAATCGGATCTTGATGCCTACGGTATACCAATAAACGAGACCGGTAATATTCCGGACGATAATGAAGAGGTGGCGATTTTGCAGCGAGAAATCAAGAGTTTAGAGGAAAAATTACGGAATAAGAAGTTCGGAACCTATTACACCTTCGAACACATCCATTGGAAGATAGAAAGTGCTCGGTCAAAAATTGAAGTATTCCAAATGCGAATTAACAAATCACCGCCACCGTGTCGGATTTATCTCCAATTGACTGTTATAACAGGAGAAAATATTAAAATGGAGCGTGTGGTTTACGAAAAACCATTCAAACTCACCAGAGAATACATTGAGAAACGGATTTTTAGCAATGGGAACATCCAAGTGGGAAATCTCCAAATTGGTGGAGATAGGTATACAACCAATTTAGTTGACCTTATTGAAAATGGTTCTGTGCAACCGCATGTAGAACCTCTCTTCCAGTACGCACCACAAGGAGATAATGTAAAACCATTACTGCCAATTCGAGAAGGATGTTTAGAGGTTGGAGTGTTGAAAGTTACTGGAAATGTGACTAATGCAGTGGCCAGTCTTCAAAAAGTCCTCTCAGATGTGCCATTAAAAGAATTGAGAACTGTGCATCAACCGTTTCCTGATGACCCAATCATCAGAATTTCAAAATTTGTTTTAATCGTTGGAATCTCGCCGTTCACTGTGCTCAGCAGTTGTCCGAACATTCGAACTCATATTGAAGCAGCGACAGCTATTTTCAATAATCACTTCGCTAATGTGGTGAACAAATGGATGGACTCGGATATGAGCGTTGGAACATATTATTCGAGGGGAGGTCACGAGGCTCGATTTGTTGAGGATCTGTTATCTATGTTTAGAAAACTCCCTGGGGCTCAGAGCGGCGAGAACAAAGAAACCAGGTGAGCTTCTGGTTTTTATTGTGTGATTCTTATCCTTAATTGCAGATTGTCCAAATTCCCCGAGTGCGTCATTATCCCAATGAAAAACAATACGGAGCTGAATGTCTACTACAGTGAGCCGAACGAAGAAGAGAAGGAGTACTGTAGTACTCGGTACATTTTGAAGATGAAATGGCACCCGAGAGGATATGCGAGAGTTGTTGAATGATGACTGCCCCTGACTAACTTTTCGTTTCCTTCACTACTCTAATCACAAATCTTTTTGTTTTCTCACTTTTCTGAACTGAATGAATAAACTTATACAGAGCAGCCAAATTCTACCAGTCGATTTAATTTCCCTTATGACGACAACTCACATTGCTACGTCACTTGTAGATTCTTGCGGATACTGTGTGCGAGAGACCCGTAGCAACGTCATCAAGGCGGATAGTGTGTGCGAGAGGGAGAGGTCAATCCGTCGCCACGTCATCAAGACAAGGCCCTGGGAAGATGAATACACATTAAGAAAAGGGGCATAAGATGTGGAGGCGATTAGCCACACCCCTCATCTTTTTTCCCGGAGAGATTTGATTGCCCCTCCGCTGTATTTGTTCCATGGGCACACAGTAAGGGGAGACAGTCATTTACGCCGCATTTGGACCTCCTTACCCTACTTCATATTGATTCCTTCATTTTCTCACCTATAAGAATTTCAGAACGAATGACACAGCCTCCTTCCAAACCACTATTCTACGAGACCTCTAAATGTGTCGCGCTTTATTTGAAGTCAACTATTAGGTAAGTACAGTAGTTATTATCCTTACTACGCCAAATTTCATAGTCTTGCAGGATTCAACTCTATATCCGTTGCCCCGCTTTCCAAACTTTTCATAGAACACTGAATTTTCGAGTTGCCGAACTAAAAATACGACCTGAAGATTTTGAAATCGATGGGACAGTATTTCAACTTGGCATCCTCCGTCATTACCTATCCGGGAATGATCCGGAATCAACGACTTGGAAAAATGCAGCAGGTGGAGATCGACATGATATCGATAAGTATGGTCTACCGATTCTTGCTCAAAATGGACAACAAGTTCCAACTGATGCTCAATATATAGAACAATTGGAGCAACAATCGTTACTATTAGAGAGGAATGGGCCCAGATCATCGCGTGCACTTACAGAAGATGATGTTAAATCGCACAGAATGGATATTGAGAGAAAACGCTTGAAAATCCAATCCTATGAACTCAGAATGAGAAATGAGAAGCCACCATTTCAACATTTTGTTGAGTTGGCTATGACTTGTGGAGAAGAGAAGAATAGCGAATTTGTAGCATATGAAAAGACACTCCAGGAGATCAAGGACTACATCTTAC
Source organism: Caenorhabditis latens (assembly GCA_002259235.3). Lineage (NCBI taxonomy): Eukaryota > Metazoa > Nematoda > Chromadorea > Rhabditida > Rhabditidae > Caenorhabditis > Caenorhabditis latens. The sequence goes on from CM056093.1 coordinate 2,612,585, forward strand.
ACAAGATATTCACAATCGATGCCAAAAGTTTTATTGAAAACTTGCAAATCGGCGATGATGACTTCAATCGGTACTTAGCATGGAATCTTCAAGATCCACCACAATTGTTCCAAGTTAACCCCGTGTTTCAAGCTCAAAATGCTGCGCAAAATTTTTTTATGCCTCTGCCAGGCCTTGTGCCGGATGTCCCACCGGTATTTCAGGAGCAACCACGAGTAGCTGATGTTGTGCCTCTGCTAAAACTTCGAGCTGAATCTGTAGAAGTACATCGATTGATTGTGACAGGAAACATTGAAAATGCTTTGGCTAGTCTCAAACCGTTCCGTTGTGAGACTCCATTGAAAGAATTGAAAATTGTGGCGCAACCGTATCCGGATGATCCAGTCGTTAGAACCGCTCAACTTCTCAACATCGTTGGTGCCTCACGAATGATCCAAATCCGAAATCTCCAGAATTCTCGAATACATTTTGACCAGTTGGTGTGTGATGATCAAGAGTTTCGCGCTTTTGTGAGAATGATGGAGGAGGCTGAAACTACGAGATACTACTCTTTCGAATTCAGTGAACTGAAGGATTTGAATTTTTTGGTGAAACGATTCGAAAGAATCCCCGGAGCAGAGAGAGAAGATTTCGCGGAGATCAGGTAAACATTAAGCTCAAATTGGACGTGAATGTTGATTATGTGTATTTCAGATCTACCAACTTCCCGAAACATATTGTAATCCCACTAATCAACCAGAAGGAACTGAACATCTACGTTGAAGAGACAAGCATGGAGGACACAAAATATTGTGACACTCCGTTTATTGTCAAGATTAAAGTTTAATGATGTGTTTAATGATTGTGTCTTTCTAAATTTTCGTTCGAAGTCTTCTTTATAACTGTAATCACGATTCTTTTTGTGTTTTCACTTTTTTGAACTGAATGAATAAACTTATACAGAGCAACCAAAATCCGCCAGTCGATCAAATTTTCCTTATCGCTACGTCACATGTAGATTTTTGCAGATAACGTGTGCGAGAGACCCGTCGCAATGTCATCAAGCCCGGCAGTAAGGCCCTGGGAAAGTAAATACACATTAAGGAATAGGGTATAAGATGTGGAGGCGATTAGCCACACCCCTCATCTTTTTTCCCAGACAGAGCTGGTATTTGTTCCACAGTAAGGGGAGACAGTTCTTTACGCCGCATTAGGACCTCCTTACCCTACTTCATATTGATTCCTTCATTTTCTAACCTATAAGAATTTCAGAACGGATGACCCAGCCTCCTTCCAAACCACTATTCTACGAGACCTCTAAATGTGTCGCGCTTTATTTGAAGTCTACTATTAGGTAAGTACCGTACTTCTTCTTACAGTACGTTTTAATCTCTTGCAGGATTCAACTCTATCTCCGTTGCCCCGCTTTCCAAACCATCCATCGAGCACAGAATTTTCGAGTTGCCGACCTCAAAATACGACCTGAAGACTTTGAGATTGATGGGACACTCTTCCAATTTGGCATCCTTCGTCATTACCTATTCGGGAATGTTCCGGAATCCACGAAACTGAAAAATGCAGCAGGTGGAGATAGACATGATATCGATAGGTATGGTCTACCGATTCTACCCGCTCAAGGTCAATTTGGACAACAACTTCCAACTGATGCTCAATATATGGAACAATTGGAACAACAAGCGTTTCAGATGGAAAGGAATGGGCCGAGAGCAGTGGCTGATTTTACAGAAGAAGGTGTTAAATCGCATAGACTGGCAATTGAGAGAAAACGCTTAGAAGTTCGTTCCTATGAGTTCAGAATAAGAAATCAGAAGCCACCATTTCAACACTTTGTTCAGTTGGCTATGACTTGTGGAGAAGAGAAGAAGTGTGAGTATGTAACATATGAAAAGACTCTCCAGGAAATCAAGGACTACGTCTTGCAAAAGATATTCGGAATCGATGCCAAAATTCTTTTTGAAAACTTGCAAATCGGAAACGATGACTTCGTTCAGGACTTAGCATGGGTTATTCAAAATCCACCACAATTCTTCCCAAATGATCCCTTCTTTCAAGATGAACTGGCTGAACACAATTTTGGGGATCCTCTGCCAAACTTTGAGCCGGAAGCACCACCGGTATTCCAAGACAGACCACGAGTAGCTGATGTTGTGCCGCTGATAAAACTTAGAGCTGAATCTGTAGAAGTACATCGATTGGTTGTGACAGGAAACCTTGAAAATGTCTTGGCTAGTCTGAAACCAATTCTGTCTGAGACTCCATTAAAGGAATTGAAAGTTTCCGCGCAACCGTTTCCGGATGATCCAGTTGTAAGAACCGCTCAATTTCTCAGCATCGTTGGTGTCTCAGAAGTGGCCGAAATCCAACATCTCCAGAACTCTCGAATTCATTTTGACCACTTGGTGGGTAATAATCAGGCATTTCTAGCTCTAGTGAGAATGCTGGAGGAGGCTGAGACCATGAGATACTACTCTTTCGGATTCAGTGAATTGAAGAATTTGAAGAATTCGTTGAAACGATTCAGAAATCTCCCAGGAGCAGAGAGAGAAGATTTCAAAAAGATCAGGTGAACATTAAGATTATCTTGGAACTGAATGTTAATTGTGTGTATTTCAGATCTACCAACTTGCCGAAACGTATTGTAATCCCACTAATCAATCAGAAAGAGCTGAACATCTACGTGGAGGAGACAAGTATGGAGGACGCAAAATATTGTGACACGCCGTTTATTGTCAAGATTAAAGTTTAATGATGTGTTTAATGATTGTGTGTTTTTAAATTTTCGTTCGAAGTCTTCTTTATCACAGTAATCACGAATCTTTTTGTGTTTTCACTTTTTTGAACTGAATGAATAAACTTATACAGAGCAACCAAAATCCGCCAGTCGATCAAATTTTCCTTATTGCTACGTCACACATTGCCACGTCACATATAGATTCTTGCAGATAACGTGTGCGAGAGACCCGTCGCAACGTCATCAAGACAAGGCCCTGGGAAAGTAGATACACATTAAGGAAAAAGGTATAAGATGTGGAGGCAATTAGCCACACTCCTCATCTTTTTTCCCAAAGAGATTTGATGGCCCCTCCGCTGTATTTGTTTCATGACCACACCGAAAAAAGGGAGGCAATCATCTACGCCGCATTAGGACCTCTTTACGTTACTTCATATTGATTCCTTCATTTTCTAACCTATAAGAATTTCAGAACGGATGACCCAGCCTCCTTCCAAACCGCTATTCTACGAGACCTCCAAATGTGTCGCCCTATATTTGAAGTCTACTATTAGGTAAGTACAGTACTCCTTCTTATAGTACGTTTCAATTTCTTGCAGGATTCAACTCTATCTCCGTTGCCCCGCTTTCCAAACCATCCATCGAGCACAGAATTTTCGAGTTGCCGACCTCAAAATACGACCTGAAGACTTTGAAATCGATGGGACACTCTTCCAATTTGGTATCCTTCGTCATTACCTATTCGGGAATGTTCCGGAATCCACGAAATTGAAGAATGCAGCAGGTGGAGATCGACATGATATCGATAAGTATGGTCTACCGATTCTACCCGCTCAAGGTCAATTTGGACAACAACTTCCAACTGATGCTCAATATATGGATCAATTGGAACACCAAGCGTTTCAGATGGAAAGGAATGGGCCCGTACCATCAAACCGTTATATACTTACAGAAAATGAAGTTCGATTGCATAGACTGAAAATTGAGAAAAAACGCTTGAAAGCCCGATCCTATGAACTCAGAATGAGAAATCAAAACCCGCCGTTTCAACATTTTGTCGAATTGGCTATGACTTGTGGAGAAGAGAAGAAGTGCGAGTATGTAACATATGACAAGACACTCCAGGAGATCAAGGACTACGTCCTGCAAAAGATATTCACAATCGATGCCAAAAGTTTTATTGAAAACTTGCAAATCGGCGATGATGACTTCAATCGGTACTTAGCATGGAATCTTCAAGATCCACCACAACTGTTCCAAGTTAACCCCATGTTTCAAGCTCAAATTGCTGCGCAGAATTTTTTTATGCCTCTCCCAGGTCTTGTGCCGGATGTCCCACCGGTATTCCAGGAGCAACCACGAGTAGCTGATGTTGTGCCTCTGCTAAAACTTCGAGCTGAATCTGTAGAAGTACATCGATTGATTGTGACAGGAAACCTTGAAAACGCCCTGGCTAGTCTCAAACCGTTCCGTTGTGAGATTCCATTGAACGAATTGAAAATTGTGGCGCAACCGTATCCGGATGATCCAGTTGTAAGAACCGCTCAACTTCTCAACATTGTTGGTGCCTCACGAATGATCCAAATCCAAAATCTCCAGAATTCTCGAATACATTTTGACCAGTTGGTGTGTGATGAGCAAGAGTTTCGCGCTTTTGTGAGAATGATGGAGGAGGCTGAAACCATGAGATACTACTCTTTCGAATTCAGTGAACTGAAGGATTTGAATTTTTTGGTGAAACGATTCGAAAGAATCCCCGGAGCAGAGAGAGAAGATTTCGCGGAGATCAGGTAAACATTAAGCTCAAATTGGAAGTGAGTGTTAATGATGAATTTCAGATCTACCGACTTGCCGAAACGTATTGTAATCCCACTAATCAATCAGAAAGAGCTGAACATCTACGTTGAAGAGACAAGCATGGAGGACACAAAATTTTGTGACACGCCGTTTATTGTCAAGATTAAAGTTTAATGATGTGTTTAATGATTGTGTCTTTTCAAATTCTCGTTCGAAATCTTCTTTACAACTGTAACCACGATTCTTTTTGTGTTTTCACTTATTTGAACTAAATGAATAAACTTATACAGAGCAGCCAAATTGTTCCAGTCGATCTAATCTCCTCTATGACATTGACAGACATTGCCACGTCACATGTAGATTCATGCGGATAGTGTGTGCGAGAGGAAGGGGTTAGTCCTCCATCGCCACTTCATCGAGGCCGTCGTGAGGGTCTCGCAAAATAAATACACACTAAGAGGAGGGCAGCCTGGGCAGAGCACACGGTCACAATTAGCACCGCCTGTTAGACACTATTAGACGTAGAGGCGATTAGCCACACCCCTCATCTTTTTCCCAGAGAGATTTGATGGCCCCTCCTCTGTGTTTGCTCCATGACCACACAGTGAGGGGAGACAGTCATTCACGCCGCATTAGGACCTCCCTACCCTACTTCATATTGATTCCTTCATTTTCCCACCTTTAAGAATTTCAGAACAGATGACCCGTCCTCCTTCGAAACCACTTTTCTACGAGACCTCCAAATGTGTCGCGCTTTATTTAAATTCTACAATTAGGTGAGTACAGTAGTTATTATTCTTACTACGCCACATTTCAATGTCTTGCAGAATTCAACTCTATATCCGTTGCCCCGCTTTCCAAACCATCCATAGAGCACAGAATTTTCGAGTTGCTGAACTAAAAATACGACCTGAAGACTTTGAGATCGATGGGACACTCTTTCAATTTGGCATCCTTCGTCATTACTTATTTGGGAATGTTCCCGAATCAACGAAATTGAAGAATGCAGCAGGTGGAGATAGACATGATATCGATAGGTATGGTCTATCGATTCTACCCGCTCAAGGTCAATTTGGACAACAACTTCCAACTGATGCTCAATATATGGAACAATTGGAACAACAAGCGTTTCAGATGGAAAGGAATGGGCCGGTACCATTAGTCCGTTATATACTTACAACAAATGAAGTTCAATCGCATAGACTGAAAATTGAGAAAAAACGCTTGAAAGCCCGATCCTATGAACTCAGAATGAGAAATCAAAACCCGCCGTTTCAACATTTTGTCGAATTGGCTATGACTTGTGGAGAAAAGAAGAAGTGTGAGTATGTATCATATGAAAAAACTCTCCAGGAAATCAAGGACTATGTCCTCAATAAGATATTCGGAATCGATGCCAAAATTCTTTTTGAAAACTTGCAAATCGGAAACGATGACTTCGTTCAGGATTTAGCATGGTTAATTCAAAATCCACCACAATTCTTCCCAATCAATCCCTTGTTTGAAGCTGAACTGGCTGAACACAATTTTGAGGATCCTCTGCCAAACTTTGAGCCGCAAGTACCGCCGGTATTCCAAGAGCGACCACGAGTAACTGATGTGGTGCCTCTGCTAAAACTTCGAGCTGAATCTCTAGAAGTGCATCGATTGATTGTGACAAGAAACTTAGCCAACGCGCTGGCTAGTCTCAAACCAATCCTGTCTGAGACTCCATTAAAAGAATTGAAAGTTTCCGCGCAACCGTTTTCGGATGATCCAGTTGTAAGAACCGCTCAATTTCTCAACATTGTTGGTGCCTCACGAGTGACCGAAATCCAACATCTTCAGAACCATCGAATTCATTTCGATCAGTTGGTGGGTGATGAGCAGGACTTTCTAGCTCTAGTCAGAATGCTGGAGGAGGCTGAGACCATGAGATACTACTCTTTCGGCTTCCGTGAATTAAAGAATTTGAATTTTTCGGTGAAACGGTTCGAAAGAATCCCCGGAGCAGAGAGAGAAGATTTCACAGAGATCAGGTAAACAATAAGATTAATTTGAAACTTGATGTGAATTCTGTGAATTTCAGATCTACCAACTTGCCGAAACATATTGTAATCCCACTGAACAATCAGAAAGAACTAAACGTCTACGTTGAAGAGACAAGCATGGAGGACACAAAATATTGTGACAAGCCGTTGATGATCAAGCTTAAAGTTTAATGATATTTTTTGATGAAGTTTAATGGTTGCGTCTTTCTAAATTTTCGTTCGAAGTCTTCTTTCTTACTGTAATCACAGCTCTTTTCGTGAGTTCACATTCCTGAATTGAATGAATAAACTTATACAGTTCAACCTAAGTCTTCCAAGCGATCTAGTTTCCCCTATGACAACCACATAAATTCCTGCGGATAGTGTGTGGGAGAGGAAGAGAAGAGGTCAGTCCTCCGTCGCCACGTCATCAGGGCCCTCGCAATGCAAATGCACATTGCGAGGAGGTCAGCCACACATAGACAAAAAAGGGCAGTAAGTTGCCACAGCAATCGATTCCTTGGCCACTGCCGTCATTCAGACTGGGCAGAAGATCCTCCAGAAGCAAATAAAACAGAGGAGAGCACTGTCTCTCTCAACGTTTTTTTTTTCAACGTATTGCCACGTCTCATGGAGATTCTTCTAGATAACGTGTCTCAGGGGGGGAGGACACTCCGTTGCCACGTCATCAAGGTATTTTGCTTGGACAGATGGTCTTAGACCTTCCCATAGAGAACGCAACCTGTTTCGACATTTATTGCTTTCTCAGTATCTCTAGACGTCTTATGTTCTTGTGCTGCGTTTTGTCTTACTCCCTCCGATTTTTTGTCCATTCATAGTTTTCCATGTTTTTCAGAAGTATGACCACTTCTTCCCAGCCGTTATCTTACTTATCATCAAGATGTGTTGCACTCTACATGGATCCGAACAAACGGTAAACAGTAGACTATATCTAATCCGTCAGTATCATGAACATTTCCAGGTTACAACTCTACCGACGCTGCCCATCTTTCTCTAGTGCCCACAAAAGTGAACCGATGAGAATCAAGGATCTAAAAGTGCGACCAGAACACTTTGAGATCAATGGAACTATCTACAGCCTAGGAGTCATTACCTAATACACGGATACACCGAACCCCAAATCGGTAGTTTTGGACAATGCTAAAGGCGGAATCCAAGAGCACGTGGACATCTACGGACTCCCGCCGAGACAGACACAAGATGATGCGGGAAATGTGCAAGCAGATTATATTAGGTTGTCCCAAAAGTTTTCGAACATAGTTTTGCTATTCTGCTATAGGACAGAGAGCAAGAATCAAACAAAATAGTGCATGTATTCCATGATATAAGACGTCGGGTGTATTAACAATAACATTCATTTCTTCTGGCTGCCTCCTCACAATGAACGCGGCACCAATCTTTGTCCCCGACCTACTTCATATTCGTCATGTAATTTTATTTTTGTTTCTATCTAACTCCAAACTCACTGAGATTGAAGAACGTATGGTTGAAGTTTATAAGGATAATGCCCCTCAACGGCAGACAATAAGCCGTTGGGTCCATCGTTTCAAAAATAATGATTTTTCTTTGACCGAAGAAGCACGTTCTGGAAGACCAGTGGAGTTCGACATTGACAAGTTACGGGAGGAAGTGGAAAGTGACCCATTTCAATCCATTCGTGAACTGGCAACAGTAATGGGCTCTACTCACTCTGCGGTAGAAAAAGGACTGGGAGCTCTTGGCAAGTTAAAAAAAAAGGAAGATGGATACCACACAAATTGTCTAACTTTGACCTTGAGCGCCGAGTGGACATGTCACTGCAACTTCTAACCCTCCATCCTGATTTCAACTGGCTGGACCATTTGGTTACGTCGGACGAGAAGTGGGTCTTATACGAAAACCACCACAGAAGAGCCCAGTGGGTTGATGCTGATAAACAGCCAGAGGATGTCGTCAAACAGGAGTTACACCCTAAGAAAATAATGCTCTCCGTCTGGTGGTCTGTTCATGGAGTGCTTTATTGGGAACTGCTTCCGGAGGGAAAAACTATCACCGCCGACTACTATTCTTCTCAATTACAAAAGGTGGAGTCCAAACTGAAAACCTCCCCTCTACACGGTCACAGAGTCCACTACCTACATGACAACGCAAGACCACACACCGCAAAGACGACCAAGTCTCTCCTGGCTACATTCCACTGGACAGTCCTTGCTCATCCTCCGTACAGCCCTGATCTCGCTCCTTCGGATTACCATCTGTTCAGCGACATGCATCGATCCCTCGAAGGCCAGAACTTCAAAACAAAGTCAGAGGTCGAGAAATGGTTGAAGAAGTATTTTAACCCAAAGCAGCCTGAGTTTTGGCGGAAAGGTATTGAATCTCTACCTACTAAATGGCAAACAGTCGTGGATGAAGGTGGTCACTATGTTTGATTCTTGTAATATTCTGGTTTTGAATAAATTTGATTTCAATAATGTTCGAAAACTTATGGGACAACCTAATACAATGATGGCCAGTTTAAGAGAATTGATAGCCAACATGTTCATGATTGAGCCTGGAAGTCGTTCTAAGATAGAGCGAATCAATTTGATGGTGGAAGCATATAACATGAGAATCAACAACACTCCGCCGCCATACCGTCATTATCTGCAATTAACTATTTCAACAGGAAAACGAGTCAAAATTGAGCGAGTGGTTTATGACAGACAACTTGGAATTGGCAAGGAATACATTGAGAAGATGGTGTTTGGCATCAAGAAAATTCAAGTGGAAAATCTTCTAATTGGCGATGACAAGTATCGCCTTGGTCCGGATAACAACTCCGGTATCCCTCGTCGTTATGAACCACTTTTCGCCTACACACCACAAGCAGATAGTGTGAAACCATTACTGTCGATTCAAAGTTTAGAAGTAGGCGTATTGAAAGTAACTGGAACACTGACTAATGCATTGGCTAGTCTCAGACCTATTTCGCCTCTATTAAAAAGACTAAAAGCGGTTTGTCATCAACAAACATTTCCCGAGGACCCAATCGTAAATGCAACAGAATTCCTTCAAATCGATGAGTTCTGCCCAATAAACGTATTGAGTAACCGACCAAACTACCGAATTCATCTTGGTCAAGCTTGTCAAAAAAATGATTTCATCAACTTGGTAGACGAGTGGAAAAAAAGGGGGATCCCAGTTGGAACTTATTACTCGATGGGAGAAGATGAGTATACGGTCGACACTATTTTTTTTGCGTTTAGAAACGTGCCAGGTGCAAAATTAGGAGAGAACGAAGAAACCAGGTTCGTTTTCCCATTTTTAGTTTTCAACAAAGTTGTTCAATTGCAGATCGACTGAACTATCCGAGTGCATTATTATCCCAATGGAAAACGACACGGAACTGAATGTCTAGCGAGGCGGATGACGAAGAAATGGAGTTGTGTTATTCGAAGTTCATTATGAAGCTGAAGTGGCAGCCGAGAGGTTACGCGACAGCTTACGAGGATATGACTAACTTTTGGTTTTCTTCACTACTGTAATCACGAATCTTTTTGTTCTCACTCTTATGATTTGAATGAATAAACTTATACAGAGCAACCAAATTCTTCCAATCGATTAAATTTCCCCCATGACAACGACACATATTGCCACGTCACATTTAGATTCCTGCGGATATCGTGAGCGAGAGGGAGAAGAGGTCAGTCCTCCGTCGCCACGTCATCAAGACCCTCGCAAAGTAAATAAACATTGCGAAGAGGACAACCTCTCATGCGCAAAAAGGGCAGTCTGTGGCCACAGCAAACGAGTCGTTGGCCTGAGCAGACGGTTTACGCCTCCTTTCCCAGACGGCAGACGGAATATCGTAGACCAGACGCTCAAAAACCTCTGAGCAAGTAAGAATTGATGAGAGAACTGTCTCTCTCTCTCAGCGTTTATTTCTTTTTCAGTTCATTGCTCCTCTCTCCGCTTTTTTCACCTCCAATTTCATTCACAGTTTTCACTGTTTTTCAGCAGTATGACCACTCCTTCCACGCAGTTATCTTACTTATCATCGAAATGTGTTGCACTCTACATGGATCCTAACACACGGTAAACAATAATATGCCTAGTCTTTCAGCATCATGAACATTTCCAGGTTACAACTCTACCGACGCTGCCCATCTTTCTCTAGTGCCCACAAAAGTGAACCCATGAGAATCAAGGATCTAAAAGTGCGACCAGAACACTTTGAGATCAATGGAACTATCTACAGCCTAGGAGTTATTACCCAATACACGGATACACCCAATCCCAGATCTGTTGATTTGGACAACGCTAAAGGTGGAATTCAAGATCACTTTGACATCTACGGCCTCCCGCCGAGACGGACACAAGATAAAGCGGAAAATGTGCAAGCAGATTATACAATGATGGCCAGTTTAAAAGAATCGATCGCAAGAATGGAGCGAGATGATGCGAAGCCTGGAAATCGTATTAGGATTGAGCGACTCAAGTTGAAAGCGGAAGCATACAGCATGAGAATCAACAAAACTCCGCCGCCATACCGTCATTATCTGCAATTAACTATTTCAACAGGAAAATTAGTCAAAATTGAGCGTGTTGTTTATGACAAACAATTTGTAATCACCAAAGAATACATTGAGAATATGGTGTTTGGCAACAAAACAATTCGAGTGGAACATCTTCAAATTGGCGGCGACTATTATCTACTTGATTCGCAAAAAGACCGCGGAATCCAGTTCGGTCCTCCTCGTCACGAACCACTTTTCGCCTACACGCCACAAACAGATAGTGTGAAACCACTACTCTCAATTCAAAGTATAGAAGTAGGCGTGCTGAGAGTCACTGGAATTCTGATAAATGCATTGGCTAGTCTCAGACCTATTTTGTCTCAGACCCCACTAAAAAGACTAAAAGCGGCTTGCCATCGACGTACATTTCCTGAGGACCCAATTGTGAACACAACAGAATTTCTTCATATCGCTTCTGGTACGCCAATAAACGAACTAAGCAACCGTCCAAACTACCGAATTCATCTTGGTTCAGCTTGTCAAGAAAATGACGATGATTTAATCGACTTGATAAACGAGTGGAAAAAAAGGGAGATCCGAATCGGAACTTATTACTCGATGGGAACAACTAAAAAAACGGTCGAAGACATTTTCATTGAGTTAAGAAACATACCAGATGCAAAGTTAGGAGAGAACGAAGAATCAATGTAAGCTTTTAGTTAAAAAAAGATAAGTTCTCATCAAAGCAGTTCTCAATTTCAGATTGACTGCATTTCCGGAGTGCATCATTATTCCGATGGGAAACGACACGGAGCTGAATGTCTACTGCAACGAGCCGGATGAAGAAGATAAGGAGTACTGTAATTTTGAGTTCATCGTAAAAATGAAATGGCAGCCGAGAGGATACGCGACAGCTAACGAGGACATGTAGTGTTTTTCTACTATGACCTCTCTATTCTCACGCTTCTGTGTGCCTTGTTCATTGTTTCAATGTTTCTGATTTCCTGATTCTGTACTCACTATCAGATTTCTAATGTGAGTACCTTCCTCTTTCAGTTCTCACCTCATCTAGCGGGAGAAAAGGCCCCTTTCTCTCCCTCTCAATACGATATTTCCCAAAGACTCTTAGAGAGTCTACACTATTTGGTCTCTTCTCTTTCTCATTGAACTCTATTAGCACCTTGCTAATACTCTCTCCCTCTTCTGCCTCTTACTATCTCTAGTAAGACTGTCTGGCTACAATCAAATACGGCGAGAGCGAGATCTTTTCTTTGTTTCCCCTTATTGAGAGCCTTCCTAAAAGCTTACTCCAGTTATACTCCTTTTTGTTATCGTTATGTTCCTTTATCTTTTATCGCAGTCTAATAAAAGTTTAATCACCCTAGTTTGACTTATTGCACGTTTTGACAAAGCTACCAAATTCTTCCCGTCAATCTAATTTCCCCCTCTGACAACCACACACATTGCCACGTCCTATGTACAATAGACTCTTGCAGACATCGTGTGCGAGAGGGAGAAGAGGTCAGTCCTCCGTCACCACGTCATCAAGGCCGACAGTGAGGTCTTCTTGCAAAGTAAATACTCATTGCGAAAAGGACAATCTCTCGTGCGCAATAAGGGGACGGTCCGTTGCCACAGCAATCTCACGTCGTCATTTAGCTTGGGGCAGAAGGTCTTAGATCCTCCAGAAGCAAATAGAAACGGCGGAGAGCACAGTCTCTCTCAACGTTTATTACTGTTTCAATTTCGCCTTCCTCTCTCCGCCGTTCCCTGCATTAATTTCATTCATAATGTTCAATTTTTTTCAGAAGTATGACCACTCGACCCAAGCCGTTATTCTACGAAACAGCAAAATGTGTTGCACTCGACATGGATCCTAACACACGGTAAATAATAATATGCTTAGTCCATCAGTCTCATAAACATTTCCAGATTACAACTCTACCTACGATGCCCATCTTTCGGAACTGCCCACAAAAATGAAGCCATGAGAATTGGGGATCTAAAAGTGCGACCTGACAACTTTGAGATCAACGGAACTATCTACAGACTGGGAGTGATTACCCAATACACGGATACACCCAATCCGAGATGTGTTGTTTGGGACAACGCTGATGGTAGAATTCAAGATGATGTTGACATCTACGGTCTGCCGCCGAGACGGACACAAGAAGAGGCGCAGAATGTGCAAACAGATAATGCAGAAATGACCCATTTGAGAAAAATGATAGCAGGAATGGAGCGACTCCTGTTCAGAATGGACACACTTGGAAATCGTGTTATTATTCAGCGAGACAAGTTGAAAGCTGAAGCATATAACATGAGGATCAACAACTCTCCGCCGCCGTACCGTCATTATCTTCAATTGACTATTTCAACAGGAGAATTTTCGAAAATTGAGCGTGTGGTTTATGACAAACAATTTGGAATTGCCAAAGAATACATTGAGAATATAAGAAGAGTAGAATTTCAAAAGTTGGAGATTTTTGTGAAAAAAATAGTAATTTACGTTAAAATGTGTAGTTTTATACACTTTTAGCCAATGATGCTTTCGCGGTGCTGAAATAACGGATAAAACTACAGTTTTAGAACGTTTCTACACCCAGCATGTGGAAAGTGTAGCCAAATTGTGGAAAGATACGAAAACTACCTTTTTTTGATTTTAGAATGCAAATTTTCACTTTGACCTATTAGTTTGTTAAAAACTTTATTGATCAGAAAAGAAAACAAAGATACTTGAATAAATAAAGAAAAACACGTGAACTACAGAAAATGAACATGTTCAAATTCTGTAGTGTAAGGAGAAAGCCACGTGGACTACAGAAAATAAACATGTTGATTTTCTGTAGTTTCAGGAGAAAAAGACGTGGACTACAGAAAATGAACATGTTTATTTTCTGTAGTTTGAAGAGAAAGCCACGTGGACTACAGAAAATAAACATGTTGATTTTCTGTAGTTTGAATAGAAAAATGATAAAATGAACCCATTGAATGTCAAAAACCAATATGGTTCGAGTACTATCAAAGGGTTGAATCCGACCATTAAGACTGTGTAGTGATGAGTGAGTTAGTAGAATTATCTGAAAAGAACAACGGTTTACTATGTCTCATCAACATCAAACTAACATAATCTAACAGGCAAAATGGTAGATTTCGAATATTTTGAACAAGTGCCTTGAGGAAAAATTCTGAAAATGAATTTGTTTCGTCTGTGCTTCTTTTCCTGACTTCAAACATACATTTTCCCTCAGTTGAACTGACACACTTTCGAACGACAGAGAGACAGCATAGAACAATATCCGTTCCATGACAAAAATTAAGTATAACCGTACGCATTGTATGTATAACACATGATTAGAAAAAAATCAGATTAGCTGAAATTACTTCGAGAATTAGATTACTTACCGCTCCATCAACCCAGAGAAATTGGAAAAAGGATTATATTTAAATGCATTGACAAAATTTTTTGAAGGAATAAAACATGACACGTGTCTTTTTGTTTCTTCAGGGGAAATAAATTTAGAGCACGTTCCAAAGTTTGCGACGTGTTCTCCTAACAGAGTCGTGATATTGTTGTGTTTAATTCATTTTCAAAATGCATACATTTAAATATAATCCTGTTTCCAATTTCTTTGGGTTGATGGAACGGTAAGTAATCTAAAAGTAATTTCAGATTTTTTTCTAATCATGGGTTATACATACAATGCGTACGGTTATACTTAATTTTTGTCATGGAACGGATATTGTTCTATGCTGTCTCTCTGTCGTTCGAAAGTGTGTCAGTTCAACTGAGGGAAAATGTATGTTTGAAATCAGGAAAAGAAGTACAGACGAAACAAATTCATTTTCAGAATTTTTCCTCAAGGCACTTGTTCAAAATATTCGAAATCTACCATTTTGCCTGTTAGATTATGTTAGTTTGATGTTGATGAGACATAGTAAACCGTTGTTCTTTTCAGATAATTCTACTAACTCACTCATCACTACACAGTCTTAATGGTCGGATTCAACCCTTTGATAGTACTCGAACCATATTGGTTTTTGACATTCAATGGGTTCATTTTATCATTTTTCTATTCAAACTACAGAAAATCAACATGTTTATTTTCTGTAGTCCACGTGGCTTTCTCTTCAAACTACAGAAAATAAACATGTTCATTTTCTGTAGTCCACGTCTTTTTCTCCTGAAACTACAGAAAATCAACATGTTTATTTTCTGTAGTCCACGTGGCTTTCTCCTTACACTACAGAATTTGAACATGTTCATTTTCTGTAGTTCACGTGTTTTTCTTTATTTATTCAAGTATCTTTGTTTTCTTTTCTGATCAATAAAGTTTTTAACAAACTAATAGGTCACGTCGGCAAAAATAGAAAACGCAGCAATGAAATTATAGGAAAATACAGTAAATTTGGTTTTCCTTTTTAACTTCAAGAATTCTTGTATTATTATACAGCTAATTTATGGCTTCCTCTCCTCATGCAAAAACCTGGATTGGCTACAGAATATCACAAAACCTGTCGAATTATGGCCGAAAATAAAAACTTTTGAAATTTGACCCTTCTTATATGGTGTTTGGCAACAAAAAAATTCACGTGGAAAACCTTCAAATTGGTGGTGACGAGTATCAACATGATTCGGATAACAACCGCGGCATCCAGTTCGGTCCTCCCCGTCACGAACCACTGTTCGCCTACACACCACAAGAAGATAGTGTGAAACCATTACTTTCAATTCAAAGTTTAGAAGTAGGCATTCTGAAAGTCACTGGAATACTGGCTAATGCGTTGGCTAGTCTCAGACCTATTCTGTCTCAGACTCCGTTAAAGGAATTAAAAGCGGTTTGTCATCAACATACATTTCCCGAGGACCCAATTGTGAATACAACACAATTCCTCCAAATTGCCGAGAGCTCGCCAATAAACGTACTAAGTAACCGTCCAAACTATCGAATTCATATTGATACAGTTTCTAATCTGAATGGCGATGATTTGATCAACTTGGTAAACGAATGGAAACGAAGGGAGATCCAAATTGGAACTTATTACTCTATTGGAACAATTGAGCACTCGGTCACCCATATCTTCACAGCGTTTAGAAACATTTCAGGTTCAAAGCTAGGAAAGAACGAGGAAACAAGGTGAGCTTCTAGTTATTAGTCTGTAATTCTTATTAAAACTGTTTTTTGTTTGCAGATTGACCAAATTCCCAGAATGCATCATTATCCCAATGGGAAACGACACGGAGCTGAATGTCTACTACAGCGAGCCGAATGAAGAAGAGAAGGAGTACTGTAGGAGCCAGATCATTATGAAGCTGAAGTGGCAGCCAAGAGGATATGCAAGAGTTGTTGAATGATGATTTTCCCTGACTGACTTTTCGTTTTCTGCACTACTGTAATCACTATTCTTTTTGTGTTCTAAGTTTCCTGAGCTGTATGAATAAACTTATACAGAGCAACCAAATTCTTCCAATCGATTGAATTCCCTCCTATGACAACGACACACTTTGCCGCGTCACACTTATATTCCTGCAGATACGGTGTGGGAGAGGTACGTGACGTGGCAATACATATTAGGAATTAAGATGTCACCTTCAAGATTATGACAGATTGACAATCGAGAACGCCTCATCATGATTTTTTGGGTGAAGGGGCAATGTGTGCCGTTCTCATCGGGTAATTTGGCAATCTGGAGGGAAATACCTAATATGGAGTCTAATGAGATTGTTGTAGCGTGAGCTAGCATGGCCTAGCCTATTAAACGTCAGGGTTGAGCGGAATGCGGTTTTGAAATGGCGGGGAGCGGAAGGGGGAGAGCGAGCTTGAATAGTTATACCTTTATTAGGATAAGATAAGAGATAGAGAAACATAACAAAACGAAAAGTGTTGGTGTGTTGGCGTGGCCAAACAGTCTCACTAGACATAGAGGGGGGGCAGAATGAGGAGAGAGTATTAGCAAGGTGCTAATAGAGTTACATGAGTAAGGGAAGAGACCAAATAGTGTACTCTCTGGGAGTCTTCGACAAGCAACATACTGAGAGGGAGAGAAAAAGGATCCCTGAAAGAGGAGATGACATGGGAACTAGAAGAGGAAGATACTGAAATAAAAAACTCGGAGTACAAAAGCGGGCAGGAGAAGAGCACAAAAATAATGAATAAAGCACATGGAGTGGTGAAACACACTACATATCCTCGTTGGCTTTTGCATATCCTCTCGGTTGCCATTTTATTTTCACAAGACTACTGTAGCGGTCCCTCTCTAGTTCAATCGGCTCGGTGCGGTAGACATTCAGCTCCGTATCGTTTCCCATCGGGACAATGATGCACTCCGGAAATTCAGTCAATCTGCAATTAAGAATTATTTTATTATAACAATAAATTGAAAAAAAAAACTAAAACCTTGTTTCTTCGTTCTCACCAAACTGTGCACCTGGAATGTTTCTAAACGTTCTGAAGAGAGCCGTAATCAAGCCATCATAGCGATCTCTTATCGAGTAATAAGTTCCAATTCGGATCTGCCTTTGTTTCCATTCGTTAAACCAAGTTGATCAAATCTTCGTCATTTTGACAATAAATAAAACGGATATGAATTCGGTTGTTTGGACGGTTACTTAGTACATTTATTGGGCAGAACTCATTTATTTTCAGGAACTCTGTTGTGTTAACAATTGGGTCCTCGGGAAAAGTTCTTTGATACGTTGCCGCTTTTAGTGTTTTTAATGGGGTCTGAGACAGAATAGGTCGGAGACTAGCCAATGCATTACTCAGTATTCCAGTGACTTTCAGCACGCCTACTTCTAAACTTCGAATCGACAGTAATGGTTTGACACTATCTGTTTGTGGTATGTAGGCGAAAAGTGGATCCCGACGAGGAGGACCGTGCTGGAAACCGATGTTGTTATCCGTATCATTTAGATACTTGTCACCACCAATTTGAAGGTTTTCTACTCGAATTTTGCTGATGCCAAACACCATTTTCTCAATGTATTCGCGGGCAATTCCAAAAGCAATTCCTTGTCATAAATCACACTCTCCGTTTTCATTGATTCTCCTGCTGAAACACTCAATTGCAGATAGTGACGGTATGGCGGCGGAGTGTTGTTGATTCTCAGGTTATATGCTTCCAATTTCAAATTGAGTCGCTGAATCTTAATACGATTTCCAGGCTTTCCAGGAATTCCTCGGCTCGCATCATCTTGCTCCATTCTTTCTATTGTTTTTCTTAAACTGGCAATTTCAACGTTATCCAATGCCACATTTTCCGCCTCATCTTGTGTCCGTCTCGGCGGGAGACCGTAGATGTCCACGTGTTCTTGGATTCCACCTTTAATGTTGTCAACAGCAACCGATCTGGGATTCGGTGTATCCATGTACTGGGTAATGACTCCCAGTCTGTAGATAGTTCCATTGATCTCAAAGTGTTCTGGTCGCACTTTTAGATCCCTGATTCTCATGGCTTCACTTCTGTGGGCAGCTCCGAAATATGGACAACGTAGGTAGAATTGTAACCTGGAAGTATTCAAGATACTGATGGGGTAGGCTTGTTATTGTTTACCGTTTGTTAGGATTCATGTAGAGTGCCACACATTTTGATGTTAAGTAAGATAACGGCTTGGAAGGAGTGGTCATACTTCTGAAAACATGGAAAACTATTAATGAACTCGGTGGCGGTGGTAAATAGGAGGTAAAAGGAGAAAACACAAGACTGTTGGAGAAACTGAACAAGGAATGAATGTTGAGAGAAGTTGCCCTCTCCTCCGTCTTTGGAAAGACCAATACCTTGATGACGTGGCAACGGTGTGCCCTCTTCTTTTCAGAGATGTTATCCGCAAAAAACTACACGTGACGTGGCAATACATTATTAGGAATTAAGATTTCACCTTCAAGATAATGACAGACAGACAATCGAGGACACTTCATCACAATTTGATGGGAGACTGGGCAAAGTGTGCTGTTCTCAGGGGATAATAAAACGTAATGGAGGAATTAAGAATGGTTTGCGAGGTACTGTAGACAGCAGTTGTTTAGATTGGAGAATTAGAGGTTTTTATTGATCTGGAACGTTGTAAGAGAGGAGGTGGTAGCGCTTATGAGAACCATCCGTATAAGAAGCGTTCAAATACGATTGAAGATAATAATGAAACATCAATCTGCTAGTTTTAACTCGTATCAGTTTTGATCCTGATAGTTTCCATTTGTGGTACCACTATTAAAGGAAAAATTTGGAAGGAACATCTTCTTTTAAGAAGATTAAAATGTATGTACATTTGCGATAGAAGGACTAGACCCCTTCTGCCCGAGATAGAGGACTTGATGACGTGGCAACGAACTATCCATTATTTGTCCATTATCTATCGCCCAAATTGACTTGTCACGTAGCAATGTGTGCCGTTCCAATGGGGCTAAGATTGGAGTCATCGAGATAAGTGTGGGAGGCAAATAGAGAATGGACTATCCAATGCAGTACGAATACATTGTTTTATTTCAAAACATTTCACACAAAAGCAGAAAAACAGTTATGAATTTAAAAATAGTAAACTTAATTAGGGAAACACAGTCCCAAAACGTTTGTTGTCCCTCTTGGCTCCACTTTCATCTTCACGACAAACTTCGAGCTACAGTAGTCCAGCTCTTCCCCACTTGGCTCATCACAAGTGAAAACCAATTCTGTGTCGTTTTTCAGTGGGATAACAATACTCTCCGAGATTTGAGACCATCTGAAAGGACGTACTTAAAAGAAGTGTTTCAAAATTTTTGTAACACTCACTCTTCATCCTCAATTTCTCCTCTCTCTGCATCTGGAAAATTTCTAAACAATTGCAAGAGCGGCGCGACATCTGGCCCGCTTCGAAACCCAAGTGAGTAGTAGCTTCCAACTCGGCTCTCCATCCCATTCAACTCTTCCATCATAATCTTGAAATCCTCTTCTTCCAACTTGCATCTCTCCAAATGAATTCGATTATTATGATGGTGACTGAGCACTCTTAGACTTGATCTTCCAGTAACACAGAGAAAGTTGCCATTTTGAAGCTCAAAAATCAGATTCATGGAAAGTAAATAGGGTCTTATTTGTATACTTTGTACAATAGGGGCTTTCTGAATGTCCTCCAGGCTAAACACTTTCTCCAGAAGATATTCTTTGGCCACTTTGATTGCTTGATCATACTCCATTCGTTCCACTTTCTCGAGATCGTCTCCAGTTCTGATTGTCAATTGTAGATAGTGAGTGAATGGTGGCTCCTCATTGTTCTTTTGCATATTCTCCGCTATTCTTGTCATTTCTAACCAATCTTTCGTGAAACGCATAATTCGGAAATTTTGCTCCAACAATTCAATTTCAGCTTCCTCTTTACCGCTGTTCTCCTCATCTGATTCCTTTGGAAAACCGTATCTGTCCACATCATATTGAAGACTTCCTGTCGCGTTTTCAAAAACTATCAATCCGGGAGGGGTCACTTCTTGTGGATATTTTGTGATGATACCTACTTTATAGCTGGTGCCATTCATTTCAATACTTCTCTTTCGAAGTTTGAGATCCCTGATTCTCAGCGGTTGAGTTTTGTGAATTGGACGGAATGATGGGCATCGTAGGTTGAGTTGCAGTCTGGAAATTATCATTTATAAGATTCTTAGACTCCAAGTGTCAAGACTCACCGAATATTGGGATCCAAGTAAAGGGTAACACATTTTGAAGTTTCGTAGAACAATGGTTTGGGAGGAGTTGTCATAGTCCTGAAAGCGGATAATTTGAGAATAACAAAGTTTGGACGGGTAGGAAGATGTACAAATTAAAAACTACGGGAGGTGACTACCCCCCTCTCAATGAGTATTTGCTATGGATGGGCTAGAGACCTTTAGTCCGAGATAGGCGACTTGATGACGTGGCAACGGACTGTCTCCCCGTCTCACACCCGTTGTCTCCAAGAATCTAGAGGTGATGTGGCAATATGTGCCTTTGGGTAATACGAAGGACGGGTCAAATAAATGCTTAGATATGCACATTCATAAAGATAATGTCAGCAGGCCTAGCTACCTAATAAGAGCAAAGCGGCCTTGTCCAAGGTCTTGTTTGATGTCATTCGATAACTGAAAGCGTAGAGATTACGCATTCGGAATCACAGTGTTGTCAGGACGCAATTTCAGGTGTCGAATCCTTAGCACCTGATTTTTGTGGACACTACGAAATGATGGGCAGCGAAGGAAGAGTTGTAAGCTGAAACTTGTCATCATTTAAACCCCCAATTAAAAAAAAACGAACCGTATGTTCTGATCCAAATACAACGCAACACATTTGGACGTTTCATAGAACAGCGGTTGGGAAAAACTAGGTATTCTTCATCAATCGAATCGTAGAGAGGGAAATGAAATAGACTAAGAAGGATAGGTACACAGTAGACAGGGAGAGAGAGGGGGACTGACCTCTTTGTGATCCTAAAATCTACTTCGTTTCGATACAGACACACATTGCCTTCTGGGAAAATAAATAACACATCGCCACGTCATCAAGGTCGGTACAGCCCCCACAGCGAATACGCAAACAGGTCTGCCCCTCCCCATCCCTCTCTCCATCTGTCTACTGTGTACCTATCCTTCTCAGTCTATTTCATTTTCCTCTCTAAGATTCTATTGATGTAGAATGCCTACTACCACACCACTTTTCTACGAAACGTCTAAATGTGTTGCGTTGTACTTGGATCAGAACATACGGTAAGTTTTTTTAATTGGAGGTTTAATAGAAGACAAATTGCAGTTTACAACTCTACCTTCGCTGCCCATCATTTCAAAGTATCCACAAAAATCAAGTACTAAGGATTCGAAATCTGAAATTACGTCCCGACAGCTTTTCTATAAATGGGACCACCTACAAACTGGGCATATGGAGATATACAAAAAGAGAAGCACCAAAGGAAATAACATTCTTTAAAAACGGACGCTCTCAACCTCTTGACATAGATAGGTACGGTATTCCGATTCCAATTGAGGGAGTGGCTGAGACGGATGCTGAAATAGTGGAACGATTGGAACAAGAGTTGCGACGACATCGATCAGTGGTTTCAAGGACGATTAATGAAATAACGATGCGGCCTAAGATTGTCCAATACCATATGCGAATGAATAATATGGTACCTTCATTCACTCACTACCTGCAGTTGAAAATGACTACTGGAAAAAATGAAAAAGTGGAGTATGTGGAGTACAGCAAAACTCTGAATGAGGTCAGGGACTACATTCTAAGCAAGATATTCGGTTTGAACTCGCGAAAAGTGAAAATTCAAAACCTGAAAGTCGGACCGGATGGCTTCAAAGATATGAGAGAACCAATATCTGATCTAGCACTCCAAGTTTTTTCTCACATTGGAAAGGAGTTCTTAGAAATGAGCAGATTGGGAGTTAGCGGGAATGTTGTAAACGTTCTCACTGGTATTAAAGAAGTTATTGATATGACTCCTCCCCTGCTGGAATTCAAATTGGCCTACCAACCGATTCCTGATGACGCAATTGTTGAAAGCGCAGAGTTACTTAATATCGCGAAACTATCAACGCTCAGAATTTTAAGTGGACGTTCCAATTATCATATTCACCTTCATGAATGTGTTATTGATAATGGAGATTTGATGGACTTGATGAATGAATGGAACAATAATACGAGCAGAGCTATCAGATATTATTCTATCGGATTTTCTCAAAAATTGGAAATAAATTGGTTTTTAAACATGTTTAAAAATATTCCCGGAGCAGAGAGAGGAGAAAATGGGGAGACCAGGTGAGCATGCATATATAAAATAAAAATTCTAGCCGTTTTTATTTCAGACTGGCCGAATTCCCAGATTGTATCGTCATCCCGCTGAAAAATGACACTGAGCTGAACGTGTTCTGTCAGATTACCGAAGCTGAGGATGAGAAGTACTGTAGCACGGAATATATTGGCAAAATCAAGGTCCAGCCGCGAGGATTCGCAGAAGTTATTGGGGCGTTTTAACGGGATTCTTTACATTTTTGTTGCATTTTTGTTCTTGTATTCAAATAAATAATTTCATGTTCTACCTGGTTTTTTCGTGGTTGGTTTTTTAAACAGAAAACGCACATTGGAAAGAGGGACTTCAAAAATATACCAAAACGTAGATCTCTGCGAGTTCTTACACATTTTGAGGTTTCGTAGAACAATGGTTCGGAAGGTGTTGTCATAGTCCTGAAAACGGATAATTTGAGAACTACAATACTCGTTAGGGTATTAGAATAGACAAATAAAACAAATCTACGGGAGGTGACCACCCCCTTTCAATGTATATTTGCGATGGTTGGGCTAGAGACCTTCACTACAAGATAGGGGACTTGATGACGTGGCAACCTTCCCGTCTCACACCCGTCGTCTCCAAGAATCAAAAAGTGACGTGGCAATGTGTACCCTTAGATAAGTACACTCATCAAAATAATGCCAGCTGGCCTCGCTATCTAATAGGAGCAAAACGAGCAACTATAGGAAGGATGGAGGAAATTATCTAGAAAAAATGTTCGGAAGTGAAAATTCCGGAAATTGGAAGAAAAAATTTGTTGCCCGGAAGCCGGGTTTTGCAGAAGTTAATAATATCGAGCTCCCTCATAAGATGTATGCGCACATTTGGTAAGATGTACATCTGATAGCTGTAAATCCGGATAAAACTCCTATTGTAGTAGCAAAACTCATAATAGTTAACATTCAATCCTACTACGTAACTCCTTTTAGGTGAATTTTGATTTCAAGAATGTACCAAGCCCTATAGTACTCCTCATCCACTCTTGCCGTCTGGCAGAACACTCTAAGCTCCCTGTCGTTGTTCAATATGATAACTATGTCGGCTTAGACCGGTCTAAAGTTAATTGTGACCACAAAAAACCGGATTGAACATTCATTTATTTATTCAAATATAAAAAAAGAGAACAAAGTAACACATTTAAAATCCCATTACACCGCCCCAAGAACATCTGCAAATCCTTGTGGCTGAACCTTGATTTTGACAATATATCCAGTACTGCAAAACTTCTCATCCTCATCTTCCGTTTTCTGACAGAACACGTTCAACTCGGTATCGTTTTTCAGTGGGATGACGATACAATCAGGGAATTCGGCCAGTCTGAAAATAAAGCGGCTGGAATATTCGTTTTATATATGTAGGCTCACCTGATCTCCTCAATTTCTCCTCTCTCTGCTCCGGGAACGTTTTTGAACATGTTCAAAAATCGTTTTAGTTCTGAACGTTGAGAAAATCCAATTGAATAATATCTGATAGCTCTGCTCTTGTTATTATTCCATTCATTCATCATAAACTTCAAATCTCCATAATCGATAAAACATGCAAAGAGATGAATATGATAATTGGAACGACCACTTAAAATTCTGAGCGTTGATAGTTTCGCGATGTTCAGTAATTCTGCGCTTCTAACGATTGGATCATTAGGAATTGGTTGGTAGGCCAATTTGAATTCCAGCAGGGGAGGAGTGATATCAATAACTTCCTTAAGCCTAGCCAGAACATTGACAACATTCCCGCTTACTCCCAATCTGCTCATTTCTAAGAACTCCTTTCCAATGTGAGAGAACACTTGGAGAGCTAGATCAGATATTGGCTCTTTGATATCTGCAAAGCCATCCGGGCCAATTTTCAGGATTTGAACTTGTACTTTTTGCGAGTTCAAACCAAATATCTTGTTTAAAATGTAGTCCCTGACCTCATTCAGAGTTTTGCAGTACTCCACGAGCTCCAAACGTTCCACTTTCCGCGCAGTGCCAGTTGTCATAGTCAATTGCAGATAGTGAGTGAATGGAGGCACCTCATTATTCATTCGCATACGGTATTGGTCAATCCTAGGATTCATCATTATTTTTTCATGTACTATCCTTATAACCTCTGATCGATGTTGTTGCAACTCTTGTTCCACCCGTTTCACTATTTCAGCATCTGTCTCATTCACCTCCTCTTTTGAAATCGGGATACCGTACCTATCTATGTCAAAAGATTGAGAGCGTCCGTTTTTAAAGAATGTTTTTTCCTCTGGTGTTTCACCATTTGTATATCTCCTCACTATGCCCAGTTTGTAGGTGGTTCCATTGATCTCAAAGTTGTCAGGACGCAATTTCAGGTTTCGAATTTTTAGCACCTGATTTTTGTGGACACTTCGAAATGATGGGCAGCGAAGGTAGAGTTGTAAACTGCAATTTGTCTCCAATTAAACCCCCAATTTAAAAAAAACGTACCGTATGATCTGATCCAAATACAACGCAACACATTTGGACGTTTCATAGAACAGCGGTTTGGAAGAAGTAGGCATTCTACATCAACAGAATCGTAGAGAGGGAAATGAAACGGACTGAGAAGGATAGGTGCACGTCTTCAATATGAGTAGATAGGGAGAGAAAGGGGGGAATGACCGCTTTGCGTGTTTGCTGTGGGGCCTGACCTACTGACCTTGATGACGTGGCAATGTGTTATTTATTTTCCCAAAAGTCAAGACCAGAGTTGCATCAAGGAAATGAGTTTTTGAAAGCCGGGGGTCGGTGCCAGTGATCGGAAGTCGGAAGCGAAAAGATCCCGCAAGTCAGAAATTGAAATTCCGCGCGAATCTGATCGGGATATTTATAGACACAAAAATTCATCTACCGTACTTGATATACCCATCTTGCGTAAGGATTTTCAGCTCGGTATTTCTGAAATGCTTCTTACAAACAATAAAGCAACAGTATAAGAGATTTATTCAAGTTTCCATACAGAGATAAACTGGAAGAGCAATAATAAAAGAAAATTAGAAAACTTAGTTGACTTGTGCGTGTCCTCTTTTTTATACTTTGATCTTCACTATGAATTTAGTGTTACAGTACTCCTTATCCTCCGCGTTTGTTTCTTCAAACCACACATTCAACGCGGTCTCGCCTCTCATCCGGATAATGATACATTCTGGGGATTGGGACAGTCTGAAAATATATTATTGTGTTTGGTAAACTTATGTGTCTTACCTTGACTCATCATTTGTTCCTGTCTCCGCCCCTGGAAGGTTTCTGAACATCTCGAAAAATTCCTCGATACTTGTTTGATGTTGGAACCCGATAGAGTAGAATTGTCCAGCCTCCGTACATCTATATACAAGATCCGCGAAATCCCTTGCTATGATATCACATTCCGCCAGATGGATTCGACTGTTGAGACTTCTATTGAACACTTTCAGAGTTCCAATTCCAGCGACACACAAAAAATCAGCGTTTTGAACCAATGGATCATCCGGAAATGGTTGATAGGCACATGTTATCTTTTTCAGAGGGGGATTGCCCTCGGATAAACTTGTCTTGATACTAGCCAGAGCGTTTTTTAGATTCCCAGTGACTCGAATCTCACGAACTTCTAATTTTCCTTCTGGAACTGGCAACAATGGTTCCATTTGATCTTCGCAACGACTTATTTGGAATGCGTTGTACGGTCCGGTTTTCTGCGGGATATCTCGGTCTTGGTTATTAGCAACACGCTGAAGGCGAAGCATCAGCTGTGGGTCAAAATCGTCTCGACCAATTTTAGGTTTCTGATTTGAACTCTTCTTCCAGCTACACCAAATATCTTCCCGAGAATGTAGTCCCTGGCGATTTTTTGATTATTGTCATACTCCAAACGTTCTACTTTCTGCACAGTGGCAGTTGTCATTGTCAATTGGAGATCCTGGGTAAATGGCGGTTTCTGATTATTATTGCGCATACGATGAGCATAAAAATTAGCAATGAAAAGTCCTTCTTGCAATGTTGAGTCGTTCAATTTGCTTACTATGTTGCTGTTTTCCACACTGAGACCATACCTATCCACGTCATATTGAATTCCACCGATGGCATTCAAGAGTTTTATGGATTCAGGAGTTGGCTTGGTAGTATATTTCTGGATGACACCTAGAGTGAAAGTGGTGTCATTGATTTTGAAGTCATTTGGACGCATTTTGAGATCATGGATTTTGAGAGTTGTGGTCTCATGAACTGCTCGGAATCCAGGGCATCGTGGGGATAGTTGGAATCTGAAAATGCGCAATAGTGGATTGTCTGGTTTTGACTTTCTATGAATTACCTAATATTCGCCTCCAAGTACAGGGCTACACACTTCAATGATTGGTAGAACAGAGGTTTGGGACGACTAATTGTCATTTTTCTGAAAATGTCTGACTCAATATCAATATATGGAAGGGAAATGTAAGAGAAGAAAGGTAAGAAGGAGGCGGGTGCACAGGAGGGACGGTACAAGAGGCAATAACGGGCGCACACATCACATTGAGAGAGGTCCGCAGTGTCAACGAGGGTCGGTACAGGACTTGATGACTCGTCCAGATGTCTCCTTTTCCCATAGTTCTCAGCCTTCTTCAATAGAGAGCGTTAACCTTTTCTGCGCAGAAAAGAAACCTTCAGAGAGGACACATCCAACATTGTACACAGTTAGCACACCGTCTGTCTGTTTAAATGGTCGATGAGGCTGGTGTGACGTCACCGAGGCCTTCAGAGGGGATACGTTCATTATTTAGTGTGCATAACCGTCATCATCACTTGTACCGCCCCCGTCTTGAGAGGTGATGGACCTAATTTCTGCCTATTGCCTCTTGTATCGTCCCCCTGTGCACACTGCTCCTTCTTACCTTCTTTTTCTCATTTCCCCTTGCATACAATGATTTTACGACAGAAATTTTCAGAAGTATGGCAACAAGTCGTCCCCAACCTCTGTTCTACCAATCATCAAAGTGTGTGGCTCTGTACTTGGAGGCTAATTTAAGGTGAGCTATTGGAAACCAATACCAAATCATCACCTATTGAAAATTTTCAGATTCCAACTATCCCTACGATGCCCTGGATTCCGAGCAGTTGACCAGACCGCAACTCTCAGAATCCATGATCTCAAAATGCGCCCGAATGATTTTGAGGTCAACGGTACCGTCTATTGTGTCGGTGTCATCCAGAGATACACTTACACACCAACTCCTGAATCCGTTAAACTCCGGAATGCCAGCGGTGGTATTCCACATGACGTGGATAGGTATTGTCTCCGTGAAGAGTGGATGTATCGACGCTCCGTTAAACGGTTGGAAGAGGAATTGAAGTTGATGGTGAGAAATCGTGATTTGGATCTTGCGATTGAAGAAAAACAGTTGGAGATTTCGGCAAATCGCCTGCGAATCAGTAATCTGGAACCGCCATTTACCCAGGATCTCCAATTGACGATTACAACTAGCAATGTGGGGAAAGTGGAACGTTTCGAGTATGACAAGAATCAAAAAATCGCCAGGGACTACATTCTCAGGAAGATGTTTGGTGTAGCTGGTAGAAGAGTTCAAATCAGAAACCTACAAATTGGTCGAGACGATTTTGACTCACAACTGATGCATCACCTTCGGCGTGTTGCAAATAACCTAAACCGAGATATCCCGCAGAGAGACGGACCGTACAACGCATTCCAAATGAATCGTTGCGAAGATCAAATGGAATCATTGTTGCCAGTTCCAGAAGGAAAATTGGAAATTGGAGAGATACGAGTCACCGGGAATCTGAAAAACGGGCTGGCTAGTATCAAGACAAGTCTATCCGATACTAACGCCCCCTTGAAGAAGTTAACATGTGCCTATCAACTACTTCCGGATGACCCAGTGGTTCAAAACGCTGAGTTTTTGTGTGTCGCCGGATATGGAACTCTGGAAGTGTTCAATGGTAGGGAGAACAATCGAATCCATCTGGCGGAATGTGATGTCATGCGAAGGGATTTCATGGATCTTGTTAATGGAAGTAGGAAGATTGGACAATTCTACTCAATTGGGTTCCAACATCAAACAACTGTCGAGGAATTCCTCGAGATGTTCCGAAACCTACCAGGCGTGGAGACAGGAATAAGCAATGAGTCAAAGTAAGAATAGATGAGTCTTCTTAAACATAGTAATCTATTTTCAGATTGTCCCAGATCCCAGAATGTATCATTATCCCGATGGGAGACGAGATCGAGATAAATGTGTGGGTTGACGAAACAAACGCGGAGGATAAGGCGTACTGTGACACTAGATTCATAGTGAAGATCAAAGTACAGAATAGTGGATATGCACAAGTCCTTGGATCATTCTAATCTACCATTTTATAAACTGCATGGACGTGTTTCCCCTGAATTTTGATTGTTCTGATTGTTTCTCTGTTAAAATCTATTCAAAAACTCGAATAAACCTCTCTTCACTGTTTCTGTTTATTATTAATATTATTTGTTAGAATCGGTTGAGACTAAAATTTGTGTGCGAGAACGATGTGACATCACTCAGAGTTTGTTTACTCTCTATCCCCCACTAGCCTACGGAATGAGACTCCCATAGCTACTCAACGAGAGTCTCTGTAGGTGTTAATTGGTTTTCTCAGAGCTACGATGGCCTAGAAGGGTCGAGGCCATATCTGTGTACGTGATTTTTCTTCATACAGATGGCAAAGGGGATCCTGAGTTTGAAACATTTCTAAACTGCGAACTAACAAAAAACCAGAGGCAAACATAGAATATTCATTCCAATTAAAGGCATAGAAATCCAGATTTCAGTAAAAACAATTATACAGCCCGTTATAATTAATGAAATGGTAAATTAGAGTGATCCATAAACTTGTGCATTTCCAATATTCTGCACTTTGATCTTCACTATGAATCTAGTGTTACAGTACACCTTGTCCTCCAATTTTTTCTTCTCAAACCACACATTCAATTCAGTATTATCTCTCAATGGGATAATGACGCAATCCCGGTACTTGGACAATCTGGAAATATATTAATGGGCTTGATAAAACTAATCTAGTCTCACCTTGTAACATAGCTTTCTCCTGTCTCCGCCCCTGGTACATTTCTTAAAATTTCGAAGAATCGTTCAACTTTCTTGACTTTATTGAATCCAATGGAGTAAAATCTGCTAACCTCGTTAGTTTCCATCTCCCATTTGTTGACGAGATTCAAAAAGTCTGTCTCCAAAATGTCACATCTTTCCAGATGAATTCGATTATTGCTGAAATTTCCATTGAACACCTTCAGACTTGCTTTACCAGCAATGCATAGAAATTTAGCGGCTTGAACAATTGGGTCATTAGGAAATGGTTGATAGGCACATGCAAATTTCTTTAAAGGTGGATTGCTCTCAGATAGGCATTGCTTGATACTAGCCAGTGCGTTTTTCAGATTCCCAGTGACTCGCATCTCTCCGATTTCCAATTTTCCATCTTGAATTGGCAACAATGGTTCCACTTGCCCATCAAGTGTAGCAATATAAAACGCATTGCCCGATTGTCGTTTGGTAACTAGTCCTTGCTCTTCAGCAAATTGAAGGAAGAACCCTAAATGTGAGTCGAATTTGTCTTCCCCGATTTGTAGGCTTCCGACTTGAACTTTTACCACACCAAAGATCCTTCCAAGAATGTAATCCCTGATGTACTTGAGATTCTGGTCAAACTCCACACGTTCCACGTTTTGCACAGTGCCAGTTGTCATTGTCAATTGGAGATATTGAGTGAACGGTGGCTCCTGATTAGTCATTCGCATTTGATACGCCAAAACCTCCAATCGTTCCGCCTCAATCCTAAGATCCAATTCAGGTTCCACAACCAATCCTCGTCTCTCACGATTTGCCACCATCCATTGCAAGTGCCTTTCCAAATAGGCGAGTATGATGGCGTCTCGATTCTCCGCTAGTCCATTTTCACTTTTTAAGCCATACCTATCTACGTCATACTTGATTCCACCGCTGGCATTCTGGAGTTTTACGGATTCAGGAGTTGGTGAGGTAGTATATTTCTGGATGACACCCAGAGTGAAAGTGATGTCATTGGTTTTGAAGTCATGCGGACGCATTTTGAGATTAGTGATTCTGAGAGTTGCGGTCTGGTGAATTGCTCGGAAGCCAGGACATCGTAGGAACAGTTGGAATCTGAAAACATAGAGTAGACAATAGTTTGGTAATGGCTTTCTATGGCTCACCTTAAATTAGCCTCCAAGTACAGGGCGACACATTTCGACGATTGGTAGAACAGAGGTTGGGGACGACTAGTTGCCATACTTCTGAAAAAATCCGTCATAACAACAATGTATGCAGAGAAAACGAGAGAAAGAAGGTAAGATGGAGCAGTGTGCACAGGAGGACGGTACGAGGTGCAATGATGTGTGCAGGGAGGCGAGACAGGGCTTGATGACAGTTATGCAAACTGAGTGGAGGCTGTGCCCTCCCTGAAGATCTGATGACGTCGTACCGTTTTCAACCGCTTGCACAGAGAGACCCGCGGTATGCAAGGGCAACAAGACGAGGCATACTGACGGGGTGCAATGGTGGGTGTGCCCTCTCTAAAGGCTTCGTTTCCGCGCGCACAAAGAGTAAACGCTCTTTGTTGAGGAGGCTAAAGACTATGGGAAAAAATGACATCTGGAAGAATCGAACCGTCATCAAGCCCTGTACCGCCCCTTGTTGACACTGCGGATTTGTCTCCATGTGATGTGTGCGCCCGTCCTGCGGGGTGGTGGACCTTATTTCCTTCTATTGCCTCTTGTACCGTCCCCACTGTGCACACTGCTCCTTCTTACCTTTTTTCTCTCATTTTCCCTTTGCACATTAAATTGAAGACATACATTTTCAGAAGAATGAAAACTAGTCGTCCCCAACCTCTGTTCTACCAATCGTCCAAACGTGTCGCTATGTACTTGGAGGCCAAGATTAGGTAATTCATAGAAATTCGATATCAAATCATTACTTACTCTTGATTTTCAGAGTCCAACTATTCCTTCGATGCCCTAGCTTTCGAACAGTCCACCAGACCGCAACTCTCCGAATCCATGATCTCAAAATTTGTGAGCAAGACTTTGAGATCAATGGCACGGTCTTTAGTGTCGGTATCATCCAGAGATGCACTTACACATCAACTCCTGAATCCGTTAAAGTTCTTAATGCACGCGGTGGAATCAAGCATGACGTGGATAGGTATGGTCTCCGTGAAGAGGTGATCAGGCCAGACTCCACAAACGTTGAAGAATTGGAAAAGGAATTGCTGTTGATGATGGGCCGTAGACAGAGATGGGGTGTGATGCCTAAATTGGACCTTGCGATTGAAGAACAACAGTTGGAGATTTTGAGATATAGTCTGCGAATGAATAATCAGGAACCAACATTTACCCAAGATCTGCAATTGACGATGACTACTGGATTTGAGAAAAAAGTGGAGCATGTGGTGTATGACAAGAATCTCAAGTTCACCAGGGATTACATTCTTGGAAGGATTTTTGAAGAAGCCCAGAGAAAAGTTCAGATCAAAAATCTAAATATCGGACCCAACAGTTTTGACTTACATCTGAATTTTTACTTCCGAATTGTTGCGGAAGATCCACGGCAAGATACGCCGCGGAAAACCGGACCGTACAACGCATTCCAAATGAGTCGTTGCGAAGAACAAATGGAACCATTGTTGCCAGTTCCAGAAGGAAAATTGGAAGTTCGAGAGATTCGAGTCACCGGGAATCTAAAAAACGCGCTGGCTAGTATCAAAACAAGTCTATCCAAGAGCAATCCGCCCTTGAAGAAGTTAACATGTGCCTATCAACCATTTCCTGATGACCCAGTGCTTCACAAAGCTGAATTCTTGTGTGTCGCTGGAGTCGGAACTCTGAAAGTGTTCAATGGAAGACTCAACAATCGAATCCATCTCACGGAATGTGATGAAGTGCGAACGGATTTTATGGATCTTGTTAATATATGCACGAAAGCTGGACAATTCTACTCTATCGGGTTCAATCATCAAACACCTATTGAAGAGTTCTTCGAGATGTTCCGAAACCTTCCAGGGGCAGAGAGCGGAGAAAGCGATGAGTCAAGGTATGACTACATGATCCTTACCAATGTTATTAGTATATTTTCAGATGGACCCAACTCCCAGAATGTATAATCATTCCGATGAGAGAAGAGACCGAGTTAAATGTATGGATTGAGGAAACGAACGAGGAGGATAAGGTGTATTGTAACACTCAGTTCATAGTGAAGATCAAAGTACAAAGAAGAGGACACGCACAAGTCAATTAATTGTTCTAATCTACCATTTCATAAATTGCATGGACCTGTTTCCCATGAACGTAAATGGTTCTGACTTTATCTTCTTTTCTTTCTGTTTATCTCTTTATGGAAACTCGAATAAATCTATGTTTGCTCGTTTGTTGTTGATTTGAAACAGTTCAAACAGATGGAACTATGTTGTGTATTTTAGTATTTGCACGACACGCTCTTACAGCCGCGCTTTACCGAAGGCGCTCTAAAGCTCTCAAAGGGCTTCGGTAGAACAAGGTTGTAAGACGCGGGTTATGCAATACAGTAGCTTTACATACAAATCTATTTTGAAGATCAAAATTCAATCACGAGGAGAATTCACTGCATGTGGCGTCGGTCAAGTTGCCTTATATTTTTAACAGGACCTGCTTGATTAATGAATTGAAGTGCGAAAAAGATGTGACATCACTCCGAGTTTGTCTACTCTCCATACCTCACTAAGATAGGAAATGAGATTGGCATTGCTACTCAACGTAAGTCCGTATAGGTGTTAATTGGTTTTCTTATGAGCTACTTTGGCCTAGAGCGGTCGAGGCAATCTCTGTGTACGTGACATCGATCTCAGTGTCCTTTTTTTGTTTTTCTAAATACTGATGGCAAGGGGGATCCTGTGTGTGTCTGAAACATTTCTGAACTTTGAACTACAAAAAACCCAGAAACAGAAATGAAATATTCATTCGAATCAAAATCATAGAAATCCAGATTCCAATAGGAGCCATTAAACACTCTGTGCAATTAATGAAATGGTAAATTAAAAAGATTTATAAACTCGTGCATATCCGCTATTCTGTACTTAATGGGAAATATAGTAAGGCTTATCTAGTCTTACCTTGACTCGTCGTTCTCTCCTCTCTCCGTCCCTGGAAGGTTTCTGAACGTCTTCATGAATCGCAGAATTTCCTTTTCTTGTCTGAATCCAATGGAGTAGTATCTGCCAACCTCGTTTTTTTTCCGTTGTCCATTTATCAATAAGATCCATAAAGTCTGTCTGCAGTATGTAACAACTTCTGAGATGAATCCGATTGTTGTTGAGATTTCCATTGAACACCTTGAGACTTGCGTGACCGGCAATACATAACATTTTAGCGTTTTGAAGCACTGGGTCATCCGGAAATGGTTGATAAGCACATGTCAACTTTTTCAAAGGGTTTTCTGAAAGACTTGTTTTCATACTAGCCAGTGCGTTTTTCAGATTCCCAGTGACCCGCATCTCTCCAATTTCCAACATTCCTTTTGGAACTGGCAACAATGGTTCGATTTGACCAGTGAGTGTATAAATATCAAAAGCGTTGCCCGCGTTCTCGAGAACTATTTCTTCATCTTCACCACGAAGACCCAAAAGTGAGTTGAATTTGTCTTCTCCGATTTGTAGGCTGCCGACTTGAACTTTTACCACACCAAAGATTCTCCCATGGATTCTAAAAGGTTGAGTCTTGTGTACAGAACGTAGTCCAGGGCATCGTAGGTACAATTGGAGTCTGAAAATGTATAGTAGATAATAGTTGGATAGGTTTGATATGACTTACCTTATATTAGCCTCCAAGTATAGGGCGACACATTTCGACGATTGATAGAACAGAGGTTGGGGGCGACTAGTTTTCATGCTTCTGAAAATGCCTGTTTACAAATCAATCTATGCAGGGGAAATGAGAAAAAGAAGGAAAAGAAGGAGCAGTGTGCACAGGGGAACGGTGCAAGAGGCAATGGACAGATTAGATCAACCACCCCGCAGGACGGGTGCACAGATCGTATTGAGACAGATTCGTAGTGTGCGCAAGGGGCGGTACAGGTCTTGATGACTATTAGCCATACTGAGTAATGGATATGTGCTCTCTGAAGACCTCGATGACGTTGCATCGTTTTCAAACTGTTGACACAGACAGACGCGCGGTAGGCAAGGGCAACGAGACGAGGCATTCTGACGGTGTGCAATGGTGGATGTATCCTCTCCGAAGGCTCTGATTCCGCGGGCAAAGACAGAACGCATACAAGAAAGGGGATCGAGGAGGATAAATGCTCTCTAATGAGGTAGGCTGAAGACTCTGGGAAAAGTCAACATCTGACAAATTGAAGCACAGACTAATGGCAAAGGGGATCCTGCGTCTGAAACATTTCTGAACTGCCAAGTAAAAAAAAGCAGAGACAGTATTAAAGGATTTATTCAAATTAAAGTTATACAATTGCAGAGTCCAGTAGTAACACTTTTGAAGTCGGTATAATGGTAGATTAGAAATATCCATGTACTTGTGCATATCCGCTATTCTGCACTTTGATTTTCACTATGTATTTAGTGTTACAGTACACCTTATCCTTTTCGTTCGTTTGCTCAAACCATACATTCAGCTCGGTTTCATCTCTCATTGGGATAATGATACATTCTGGGAATTGGGACCATCTGAAAATAGATCTCGTGGAATTTAGAAAGGCATCTCAAAGGGCTAGTCTTACCTTGTCTCTTCGTTATCTCCTCTCTCAGCACCTGGAATGTTTATGAACAAAGTGAAGAACTCCTCTATTTTCTTGACTCGTTTGAATCCAATGGAGTAGTATCTGCCAACTTCGCTTTTTTCCATTGCCCATTTATTGACAAGATTCATAAAGTCCGTCTCGCGAATATTACATCTTTCGAGATGAATTCGATTGGTGTTGATTTTTCCAGTGAACACCCTGAGACTTGCTGTACGAGCAATACATACAAGTTCCGCGGTTTGAACAATTGGGTCATTCGGAAATGGTTGATAGGCGCATGTTAACTTCTTAAATGGTGGACTGCTCTCGAATAGACTTGTCTTGATACTAGCCAGCGTGTTTTTCAAATTTCCAGTGACTATCATCTCTCCAATTTTCAATGTTCTTTTCGGAACTGGTAGTAATGGTTCCATTTGTCCACTGCGTGTATCAGGATCAAAGGCGTTGCCCGGTCGCTCGATAACTAAACCTCCCTCTTCAGCTCTGTGAAGGACGCGTCCCAAAAGTGAGTTGAATTTGTCTTTTCCGATTTGTAGTCTTCCGACTTGAACTTTTGCACCGGCAAAGATCTTACCTAGAATGTAGTCACTGGTGTACTTGAGATTCTTGTTATACTCCAAACGTTCCACGTTCTGCACAGTGCCATTGGTAATCGTCAATTGAAGATATTGAGTGAACGGCGGTTGCTGGTTAGTCATTCGCATTCGATATGCCAAAATCTCCAATCGCTTCGCCTCAATCTGTAGATCCAAGTCAGGCACCACATCCCATCTCTGTTTCTCACGATCCCTCACCATCCGCTGCAAATGTTCTTCCAAATGGGCGACTTGGGCGGCGTCACGCTGTGCAGCCTCCATCGCTTGAATCTCCTCTTGTCCATAATTTCGTATTCCATACCTATCCACGTCGTGCTGGACTCCGCCGCCGGCATTCGAGATCTTAACAGGTTTTGGAGTTGGTGTGGTTGTTGGGTACTTCCTGATGATTCCTACGCTGAACACGGTACCGTTGACTTCAAAGTTGTTCGGGCGCACTTTCAAGTCATGGATTCTAACAGGTTGAGTATTGTGTACAGAACGAAACCCGGGGCAACGTAGGTATAGTTGGAATCTGACAACATATGTTAGGAACGGTATTGATTTTTTTGCTTACCTCAAATTGAGCTCCAAATACAAACCCACACATTTCAATGTTTCATAGAACAGAGGTTGGGGACGAGTAGTTGTCATACTTCTGAAAATTTCTGTGTTCTATGTATAAGAGCAGGGAGAGGGCGGGTAGGAAGTAAGAGTAGGAGCAATGCCTACAGGAGGGTCGGTAGAAATTTGGTTGA
This sequence comes from Caenorhabditis latens, assembly GCA_002259235.3. NCBI lineage: Eukaryota > Metazoa > Nematoda > Chromadorea > Rhabditida > Rhabditidae > Caenorhabditis > Caenorhabditis latens. The sequence continues at coordinate 2,649,499 of CM056093.1, forward strand.
CCACCCCGCAGGACGGGTGCACAGATCGTATTGAGGCAGATTCGTAGTGTGCGCGAGGGGCGGTACAGGGCTTGAAGACAATTAGCCATACTGAGTGATGAAGAGGCCTTCTTGGAAGACCTCGATGACGTCACACTGTTTACACAGAAAGGCATGCGAGGGCCACGGTGGATGTGTCCTCTCTGAAGGCTTCGTTTTTGAGCGCAACATCTGACAAATTGGACCACAGACAAATGGCAAAGGAAATCCTGCGTCTGAAACATTTCTAAACTGCAAACTAAAAAAAAACTAGAGACACTCATAAATGATTTATTCGAATTAAAGTCGTAGTAATTGAAATTCCAGTATGCAGTCGGTGTATTTAATGCAATGTTAGATTAGAACGCTCCATGTACTTGTGCATATCCGCTGTTTTGCACTTTGATCTTCACTATGAATTTAGTGTTACAGTACGCTTTATCCTCCTCGTTTGTTTGCTCAAACCACACATTCAGCTCAGTCTCGTATCTCATCGGTATGATGATACATTCTGGGAATTGGGACCATCTGAAAATAGATTTTGTAAAATTTAGAAGGGCATGTCATCTCAGAGGGACTAGTCTCACCTTGTCTCCTCGTTATCTCCTCTTTCAGCACCTGGAATGTTTATAAACAAAGTGAAGAGCTCCTCAATTTCCTTGACTTGTTTGAAACCAATGGAGTAGAATCTGCCAACCTCGCTCTTTACCATCGCCCACTTGTTGACAAGATTCATAAAATCCGTTTCCACGACAACACACTCCGCAAGATGGATTCGATTGTTGAGTCTTCCACTGAACACTTTCAGACTTCCATATCCGGCGACACACAAAAAATCAGCGGTATGAATAATTGGGTCATCAGGAAATGCTTGATAGGCACATGTTAATTTCTTCAAGAGTGAATTGCTCTCGGATAGACTTGTCTTGATACTAGCTAGCGCGTTTTTCAAATTTCCAGTGACTTTCATCTCCGCAACTTTCAAATTTCCATTCTGAACTGGCAACAATGACTCTATTTGACCCTTGCGTGTGTTGACATGAAACGCGTTGCCCGGTCCTTCTTGTTGCTCGGGAAACTGCTCTTCGTCGAATCCATGAATAAAGAATCCAAAACGGTAGTGGAATTTGTCTTCTCCGATTTGTAGGCTTCCGACTTGAACATTAACCACACCAAAGATCTTCCTGAGAATGTAATCCCTGGTGAACTTGAGATTCTTGTCATAATCGACACGCTCCACGTACTGCACCGTGCCATTGGTAATCGTCAATTGGAGATATTGATTAAACGGTGGCTCTTGGTTAGTCATTCGCATTCGATACGCCAAAATCTCCAATCGCTTCGCCTCAATCGCAAGATCCAAGTCAGGCACCACATCCCATCTCTGTCTCTCACGTCTTCTCACTATCCACTGCAAACTTTCTTCCAGCCGGGCGATTCGGGTGGCGTCACGCATTGCAACCGCCATCTCTTGATTCTCCTCCTCTCGTTCATCAGCTCTTATCCCATACCTATCCACGTCATGCTGGATTCCACCGCCGGAATTCGAGAGTTTCACGGGCTTTGGAGTTGGTGTGGTTGTTGGGTACTTTCTGATGATTCCTACGTTGAACACGGTACCGTTGACTTCAAAATTGTTTGGGCGCATTTTCAAGTCCTGGATTCTAACAGCTTGGGTCTTGTGTACAGAACGAAATCCGGGGCAACGTAGGTATAATTGGAATCTGACAACATATTTCAGGAACTGTATTGATTTGTTTTGCTTACCTCAAATTAGGCTCCAAGTACAAACCCACACACTTCAAAGTGTCATAGAACAAGGGTTGAGGACGGCGAGTAGTCATTTTTCTGAAATTTTTTATTTCAATGTAAAAGGGGGAAGGGGTGCGCAGAGAAGACGATAATGACGGTGAGAAAAAACGGTGAGCTCTATTGAGAATGGGAAAAGACAACGGGGTGAAAAACTATATCGAGACGAATCGATAAAAAGACAGACAGGGGAGGGCAAGTAAAAACGAATAGAGCAGTGTGCGCGGCGGGACGGTACGGGGAAGAATGAGCAAGAATGTGGTCCACAACCCCCGAAGAATGGGTGCACACATCGCATTGAGATAGAACCGCAGTGAGCACAGCGGGCGGTACAGGGCATGATGACGGTTAGGCATACTGAGTGATGGATGAGCCTCAGGGAAGGTCTAGATGACGTCACATCGGGTCCGCTAACACAATGTGTAAACGGGGAAGAATACAAAATTTTGACATTCCCATGACTCCTCTAAGTAAGACCCTTTAATCGGTTTTCCCCAGAGCTACTTTGGCCTAGAACAGTCGAGGCCATCTGTCTCTCTCTCTCTCTGTGTACGTGGCCAGAGATACACACATCGATCTTACTGTCCTTCTACCTCCCAACCCCAAAAATCAATCGTTTTACTCTCTTCATCCCATTATGGATTCTGACGACGAGATTCAGTTTAACGATTCTGGTTCTGATGGCGAATCCGAACAGAAGGGTACTCAGGTTAGTGATATGCTCCACCCTCTTTTAGCCCTCTATCAATAATTTTTAATTCCAGATCCTCTCATTCGCCGACTTGGAGACCAAGATGAAAGATGCCATCTCCGAGATCCAAGACATTCTAGAGGTGAAGCCGGGAGTGTGCCGAATCCTGCTTCAGAAGCACAAATGGGATAAGGACTCTCTCCTCGAACGATTCTACGAGCACCCCGATACCAATGAATTCCTGAAAGCCGCTAATGTGATTCCCGAGGAGTCCGAAACCTTCCCAGAGCTACCGGTTCCCACGGACTGCGATATTTGTTGTATGCCAGGGGAGCTCACTGGCCTCGCTTGCGGTCATCTGGCGTGTATCGATTGTTGGAAGGCCTACATCTCGGATAGGATCAACGATGGGAAGTGTGAGGTGGAATGTATGACTGGGGAGTGTAAGCTGTTGATGGAGGATGAGAAGGTGAGGGGGATGATTAGCTCCTGGGAAGGGTTAGGTGACGCTCCACTGATAATTAGACGTGGCGTCGTGTACTCCCAGTGGATAAGACTTTGCACCAGCAGGAATAGGATTTTTCAAAATGAGATATCTTCAGTGATTTTTTTCAAGTTTTGTTTCAAAATTTTATGGTTTTGAAACGTCTCGTAGCCATTAGAAGCGATCGTATCTGGTACGAATCAGAATTGTCACGTATTAAAACTGATCATATCAGAAGAAGGTCGTATCAAAATTGTCCGTACTAGAACTTTGGACGTATCAGAACTGATTATACTAGAGTGTGTACGAATCAGTATTGTCCGCATTAGACACAACCGTATCAGAACTTTGGACTTATCAAAACTGATACAAATGAGAACTGGTACGGATTAAAACAGCCAGCTTTACAACATAACGTATTAGAACTGTCAGTAACAAAATTGACAAAATTGACCTGATCAGAACCGCCCTAATCAGAACTGGCATCGTTATGTATGTGCACTAATTATATCTTGGTATAGGTTGTTAGTATCAGTCATTTCTAAAACGGGCGCTGTTTCAACTAGGAACATCATCGCTTTTTCAGATTTTTCCTTCAAACTCACATTTTTATCTTCCAGGTCCTCTTCTACATCACCGACCCCATCATCCTTGAAAAACGCCGCCAACTCATAGTCAACAGCTACGTGGAAATTAGCAAATGTCTTAGATGGTGCCCCGGGAAGAACTGTGGAAAGGTTATCAAGGTATTTATCTTTATTCTGAAGTCGAGACTACCCAATTCTCTTTTCCAGGCCGCCCATAGCGAGCCGCACCTGGTCCAGTGCTCATGCGGCACTCAATTCTGCTTCTTCTGCGGAAACGATGGCCACGAGCCCGTCAGCTGCCGTTTGATGAAACTGTGGGAAAAGAAATGTCTTGATGATAGTGAGACAGCGAACTGGATCAGTGTACATACCAAGGATTGTCCGAAGTGTTTGGCGCCGATCGAGAAGATCAGTGGATGCAACCGGATGCTATGCAGAAACCCGTCTTGTAAATTCCAGTTCTGCTGGATGTGTATGAGAGATTGGGATGTGCATGGATACTCGCCGTGTAATAGGTTAGTTGGAAATTGTCAGTAGAGCGTATATAAATGCATTGTTAAGCTATGACCCAAAGAAGGAGAAGGATCGTGTGAAGAATCGTGCGAACTTGGATCGTTACTTGTTCTATTACAATCGGTATAAGGGACATGGTGATAGTTTGAAGTTGGAGAGAAAGGTTTGTGCGTTCTGTTGAATTTTAAGACTTGTACCTTGGCTCATTGTGAAGATTTTTGAAAATTCAACACGGATTCAGAACCCTTACGTCGTCAGCTTTCATGTCATATTAATTTTGTTTGAAATTGTGATTGAAAGCTTAAAATGTGAGGATTTTGAAGCTGTTTTCAGAGTTCGATTATCTTAAAGTTAAGCTTGGTTACAATGCTTCGAAGCCTTGTATCTCGGCTCAATGTAAAAATTTTTTGAAAAATTGAAAAAATTCAGAATTTTCACTTTTTCAGCTTTTTAGTCATTTTAGGTTTTTTCAATTTTGTACGACTCTGAAGCTGCTGACGTGAAAATTTCAAATATTGTTTCCAGAACTTGTCAATCGTTCCAATGAACCGAGATGCATCGCTTGAAAGTCTTGTATCTCGGCTCATTTTGATGCTTTTCAAGTTTTGAAAACGGAATCAGAATACTTACGTTGTCAGCTTTCCAGTTATATTAAATATAGATAAAATAAATATAGCTAGATAACTGAAAACGTGGAGATTCTGAATCAGTTTCGAAACTTCAAAAATCTGTACTATGAGTCGAGATACAAGTGTTTAAAAGCGTGTATCTTCGTTAATTTTGACGACTTTGAAAAATTCGAAATTGATTCAGAATCATTACGTTTTCAGCTTTTTAGTCAAGTCAGATTTCCAAGAATTCTATATGATTGAGAAGCTGAAAACGTGAGGAATCAGAACCTATTTGCAGAACTTGTCTAGCGTCTCAATGAGCAGAGATACATCGCTTCAAAATCTCAGATCTAGGCTCATTTTGACGCTATGCAAGTTCTGAACACCGATTCAGAATTCTTATGTCTTCAGCTTTTCAGTTAATCTAGATTTGAATAAAATTAGCATGACTGGAGAGCTGAAGACGTGAGGATTCTGAATCTAGTTTCAGAATTTGTCTAGCATCACAATGAACCGAGATACATCGCTTCTAAGTCAAATTTTTGAAAAGTATTTCATAAATTCAATTCCAGCTCGTCAAGGCCGTCGAGACCAAAATGGAGGTGCTGCAACATCACTCTCAAATCTCCTGGGCTGACGTTCAATACCTCCCGAAAGCAGTCGAAATTCTCTCCACCTGCCGTCGGACCATGATGAACACCTATATCTTCGCTTTCTACTTGGAGCATAATAACCATGCAGAGATGTTCGAAGCAAATCAAAAAGATCTCGAAATGGCGACGGAGCAACTCTCCGGGTTCTTGGAGCAAGATCTGCTGTCACAATCAGGACAGGAAAAAATGAAGACGCTGATTCAGAATGTGCAAGACAAGTGCCGTTATGTGGAGCATAGACGCAAAATTCTTATGGATCATGTCGTCGAGGGAACCGAGCAGGATGTATGGGTTTTTAGAGAGGAGTGATTTATTTATCGACTGTCTGCTATGATGATAATAATTCTTTGTTAAACCAATCAAAAAAAGTTAAAATTTCGAATAAAAATGTTTTAAAATCGCTCCACAATTCCCGTTCTCCTGAGCCTTGGTGGAAGAGTTTTTCCGCGCTACCTTGTAGTCCTCTCGGACAAGCTCAATTTCTCGTTTCTTTACTTTTTCCAGAAAATTGTCGTGTTTTTTCCTATTTTTTGGGATATAAAGTTGGAAAATCCCAGAAAGCGAGAGATTAAGCGAAAAGCTTGTCCGAGAGGACTACACGACCGCGTGGGAAAACTCTTCCACCTAGGCTTTTTTAGTATGTTCGTCAATTAAGAAAGAGTCTTAGAATTATCTGAAGTATTGGAACCTTTTTTAGTTCTTCTTCGACCATACCATCTTTTCTTCTGCTTCTCCTTCTTCTTTTCTTCTATAACAGGTTCCTCTTTTTTCATCATGTACAATATATTAGCCACCGCAAAATTCGGCATAACTTGTCCACACTCATCCACGGCTCCACATTGTGCACAGGTGAGATTCTGGAAGGATTCGGAATCTCATTTCAAGTTTTTACATCTCTCACTCACCTGCCCCTTCAATTCCCGTTCTTTCCTATTGTGTAAAATACAAGGACGGCAAAATGAGTGACCACAGTCCAGGGTATCCGGTATTTCTGGGAATATCTTTTTGCAGATGTCACAGGTTAGGTAGGTCTTATTGTCGAAGTCTTCCCGGACGAGTAGATGAAGCTGAAACTAGTTTTTAGGAGGTTGCATAAGCTTGTACAAAAAAGTTGTTAACTAATAAAATGTGCAAAAATTTATGGTCTATATTTTACAGTTTTGAAAATTTCAAAAACTTCAAACCATTCATGAGATATCCTTATTTTAGTGTTTCAAAGTGACAGAGCGCGCGCAGACAATCCGACACTCTAGCTTATCTGCGTCTCTCCAAACTTCGACTGCTCATATCTCTTCACGTTTTGAACATATCAAAATGGTACAAACTAAAAAAATGTAGGGCCTAAAATTTTGCACATTTTATTAGTTGACACCGTTTTGATAGCTCAGCAAAATTTCAAACAGATTATTATCTCAGTTGCAACTTTTTTTGAGGAGGAGAGCGCAGAGAGTCAGACACTCTAGCTTCTCTGTGTCTCTCTGAAAGTTTGACAGACTGTATCTCCCTAACCTTCAATGCTATCAACAAGTTGTCAGCTAACAAAATGTGCAGAATTTTACGGTCTATATTTTAAGGTTTGAAATTTTCAAAAAACTCAAATCGTTGTCGAGATAACTCCTTTTTAGTGTCTCACAGTGAGAGAGAGCGCGCGCGCAGATAGTCAGACACTCTAGCTTCTCTGCGTCTCTCAAATGTCTTTTACCCACCTTCAACTTCTCCAAACCATATCTCTCTGCAATCCCCTTCAAGTTTTTTGCACCTTTCCGGGAGCGCTCCATCAAAAAATACTCGCATCGCTTAGCAATCACGGGGAACTTGAATTTGTTTGCTGTTTGAAGAATCCGAAGCACCGTTTCATCTGAAATACGTGATTTTTTAATTGAAAATTTGAAATCTTTAGAAATACCTACCATTTATAACGGCGGTTTCATTCAATACTGGAAGAAGTAGTGGCAAATTAAAAACAGGGCGTCCCACCGGAATCTCACAACTTCCTGGAGGTTTCCTTATTAATAATTCACGGAAATGGGGAGATTCCTTGACAAGAGTCTGTAAGTGCGCTCCATTGAACTCATTTTCAAAAAAAAATTGGCGCCCACCTTCCTCGCCACCTCTATTTTTTCCTTATTGACTATCAGCGTCACCATAGGCTCATCATATTCTGGAACGCCACTAACATCAGTGACCTCCACGAAAAAATTGAATTTCAGCGGTTTCTCCTTGCATATCTCCCAATATCTCTCGAGATCATCAAAGTTTTCGGATTTTTGAAAATTTTCAGTATGAAAACAGTGATCCAACTCGAAAAAAGAGAAGCCAAGGACCTGGTTGGATTTCAGGGAGATGTTGGTGATCACAGACCATGGGGACTTGGATTCGGGGGGAGCCTGACATTTTAGACCGATGTGTAGGTCCGACTCGTTTCTATGTATGTAGGTGGTCCTGAAAATTGAAAAAAATTGGAAAATTTGAAGGCTCATAAGTACAAAACTGATACCGCTACAAAAACGTTATTAACTTAGAAAATGTGCAAAATTTCAAACTGATTATTTTCTTAGTTACAACTTTTTTGCTAGCTTACAACCTTGTAGAAATATACGGGTTTAAAGATGGCGCTCTAGCTTCACTGCGTCTCTTTGCAATGTTGACTTTCCGTATCTCCCTAATCTTCAGTGCTATCAAAAAGTTGTCAACTAACAAAATGTGCAAAATTTTGTGCTCTATATTTTACGTTTTGGAAATTTTCAAAAAACTCGAATCATTGCGGAGATAATTTCATTTTAGTGTTTCAAAGTGACAAAGCGCGCGCAGACAGTCAGACGCTCTAGCTTCTATGCGTCTCTCCAAACTTCGACTGCTCATATCTTTTCAGGGTTTGAGTATATTAAAAAAGCACAAACTACAAAAATGTAAAGCATAACACTTTGCACATTTTATCAGTTTCACCACTTTAATAAAGCAATCAGCAGGAGAGATATGAGCTTCAAAAACTTTAGAAGAGGAGAGCGCAGACAGTCAGACGCTCTAGCTTCTCTGCGTCTCCTCATATGTTTGACTGGACTACTTGCACTTGGATTATTCAAAATAAGTACGGTGTTCAAGTTTTGTTCTGTTTTTTTTTCTTCAATTTAAAATGTTTTTCTAAAATACGCAAAAATTGCGGCTTCAAAATTTTTTTTGTTGTTTCTAGTAAAAAAATATCAAAATTTTAAAAGTGTGCTCTACTTCCTACTATCCCTACTTATCTGATAAGGCCTTTATTTTTGTAGTGGTTGACCACTTTTTGTGCGGGCGGTCCCTTGCAAGTGACTGTAGCTCCCCAGGGACCGCCCGTACAAAAAAGTGGTCAACTACAAAAATTGAGGTCTACTGTTGATGTACCTTACTTTAAAAAAAATATTGGAATTGTGGGATAATTAATGACACCTTGATACTGTCTCCAAGTTTCGAGAAGGAAAACTTGTGTCTTTCATCTAAATACATAGTAAATAGTATTATAAGGAATTTAATTATCACCTGTTTCCCCAGATACTGTTATCTAACAGAAAGCCGTTCTCTTGAACCAATTTTCCCCAAACCATCTTGTTTTTCAGCCCAAAAAATCAAAATACTCACCAACCAACTCCAAAATGGGTCTCCGTCTCTCCATGATGAATATCCCCCACTTTTATCTTCTTCATACTTTCTATCACATGCGTCATCTTGAACCTTCTAGTAGTATACTCTTCTTCGTCTTCATTCATTTTTAGCAAAATAAAATTAGGAATAAGCAAAAAAAAGTGAGAAATAAGACAAGAAAAAAATGTAGTCCTGCTTCATTGCCTCAGGTGTATTACGTCATAATCCTTATCCCCTTGGCTCTCTGACTTGGAGCCCCCTCCCTCTTTTCCTTCTCTTCATCCCTCGGCTCTCTATTTCACAAGATTTTGATTTTGGACGGGAAGATTAGAGAGATTAGAAAAAGGGGTCTCTTTTTTTTCCACATGCCTAATGTTCTCACGTCTCTGTCTTTTGATAGCTTGAGAAGAAGAAAAGAAAGATTTCGAGAAAACGGGGATATAATTGGGAATTAGAGTGTCGTCTCGCGAGAATCAGTTACAGCACTTTGCGAGAATTCCAGCTGAATCCAGCATATTCTCTTCTCGTTTTGTCTCGTTTTGTCCAGCATAAAGTTCAGCATATTCTCGTTCAGCATAGTTCAGCAAAAGTTCAGTTCAGCATAGTTCAGTTACAGCATATTCCAGCACGTTTAATTTATTTCTCATTCCCGCATAATTTCTTGCTGAACATTGCGAGAATCTCTCGAGACAAAAATGACCCTTCATCCTCACGAATAAATATAATTTTGACGTTTTTATCCAATTTTTCATACAGATTTTGGCACTGTTCTAGAACGCCGGAACGAAAAAAAAATCCCGGAACGAAAAAAGAATCCCGGAACGAAAAAAAAAATCCCGGAACGAAAAAAAAATCCCGGAACGAAAAAATAATCCCGGAACGAAAAAATAATCCCGGAACGAAAAAAAAATCCCGGAACAAGAAAAAAATCCCGGAACCAAATTTTTCATCCTATTATTTGAATTTTTGCGGAGATATAATGATTCAGAGAACCGAAAAGAGACTAAAAAAGTCCAACTGCCAGTCAGTACAAGTCCAAAAAAGATACCGGTTCTAAAGAAGTGGTGCAAAGTCTTACCAGCAAGTCATCAGCTGGTTGCCCATTAACTTAGAATCTTATTTCCACTTGTAGCAAGAATGTTACAAGCAGGTCAAGTTCGGAGCCAGTAGGCAAAAAACTTGAAAACTCTGGCTAAGAAGTCAATAAGTTTTTCTTTTCCTAGTCAATTCTTTAATAATTCTTCAACAAGTCAAACTTAAGTCTCATGCCTTTAACAATTTTCTCAAACACCAGAAGACAGCCCAACGCCAATCCACCATTCACATCTTTGTCTCAAGGATTTAAGGATTTGTCTAACAACTGAAGAAAGCCAGGAAGAAAAAGTCATCTACTTCCCCAGCTCGATCTTCAGTAAGGTTATGGATCAGTTAGTCAACGAGAGGGATCCAGGAAAATCAGTCCCTCAGCTCGACCTCATGGATAGCTAAGGAATAACGTGATTCATCAACAAGAAGTCAACGATTCCAGTGTTCAAGAGCCAACATGATAACGTCAAACCCACTTAATAGGAAGAAGCAGACAAACGACTTCAGTTGAAACTCTAAAGAATTTCAACAACTTCACTTTTTGACAACCCATCTTCTGGATATCAAACTCCTGAAAGTTACAACCATCTGACCTACCACACTGAAATGAGTCTTCTGTGAAGAAGCTATTCTGGAACTGTTATGGGAAGTGAACAAGTCACAGCTACAAGTCATACCAGCCGCTTATTCCGACCAATACCAGAAGCTACGCCTCGCGACGAGGATAGGACAAATTCAATACCAGCAGTCTAACCCCAACTACTAAGGATTCAAAAAAATATCGAATAACACCTACAAGCAAAGAAGCTTGAAATTTAGGCATTCCGCTATGTGAGTGTCCGCAGCTACAAAGTGAGACACCACACTCTCCGACTACCAACCAGCCGTCCACCGAAGATAACAACTACCAGCTTCCATTAATCATACCAGCTAACCTATGCAGTAAAAGATTTATCGATCTCTCTTTGTGTGCTTCTTTCAGATCACAATGATCACAATACGCACATAACAGTCAGTGCAACATCCTTAGGATTGAAGGGCAGATTTCCACCAAACCTCCATAAAACTCCCTCGTCACAACTAAACCTCTGAAGACCACGAAACTCCTCAAAAATTTGGAAAATCTATATAATCCAAAAACAAAGGACAATGATTATGTTTCCCGAATTTTGTTGTCTTGTTTATCATGTATTCCAAATAAACATTATATCTCATCAAAAAATCAAATAATAGAATGAAATTTTAGGTTCAGGAATTTTTTTCTTGTTCCGGGATTTTTTTTGGTCCCGGGATTTTTTTTCGTTCCGGGATTTTTTTTCGTTCCGGGATTTTTTCTCGTTCCGGGATTTTTTTTCGTTCCGGGATTTTTTCTTTTCGTTCCGGGATTTTTTTTTCGTTCCGGCGTTCTAGAACAGTGCCCAGATTTTTACAAAATGAAAATTTTAAACATTTTGAAAATCAATATTGTTAGAACCGTGACCTGTGGAAAGTTCAAAATGAGGGAAGAATGTGCTTGATTCACAATGAAAGGTCACTGAGATAATACTTTTCAATAGATTTTTCTATTTTTCTCACAGGAAATGAAAATACGTTCGTCTCGCGAGATTCTCGCAAAGTCCAGCAAGAAATTATGCGGGAATGAGAAATAAATTAATCATGCTGGAATATGCTGTAACTGAACTATGCTGAACTGAACTTTTGCTGAACTATGCTGAACGAGAATATGCTGAACTTTATGCTGGACAAAACGAGACGAAACAAAACGAGACGATTGCGAGAATATGCTGGAATCAGCTGGAATCGTCTCGCTATTCGACACTCTATTGGGAATGTGTGGAAAAATATAGACATTTTAATGATAATACTCAAAAAATTTCTTTAAACGCGAATTTCCAGCCCAAAAACGGGAAAGAAATGAGGAAAACATCAAGATGTTAAAAAGGCAATAATTTGTTATTTTTTCTAACTTTGACCTCGTCTTTTTCGAATACCAGGCCCCGAGAGCAAAAACTGAACATTTATTTGGAATCAGCGTTTTCCAGCTTTTTAATGATATAGGTCACGTCCCATAACTCCAGGCCGAGTCGAGGCCCTTCCCTAGTAAGTAAGAAAATGAAAATTTTAGTAAGAATATGAAATGTTTCAGATGCCACACCATTCTTATCTAAAAAAATGGTCTGATTTCAAAATGTGTCAATAAGAGAAAGCGACGGATTGGATAAAAACGCATGGGTGCTGTGGTGGGGTGGAGAAAAAGGATTTGTAGTTCTAACCATATTTATTATCTCTTTTACAGAATTCTCTGATTCAGTCTCAAAATCCGCCAATTCACTTGTTTTGCTGACATCATATTGATTCCGATTTTTTCAGAGACCTAGAAAAATCGGAGAGAGCTCTTTCTACTAACCGCCATATATTTATTGCTGGTTATCCATGGTAACACCGCTATTTTAAAAGGACACCTTTCTCTTTTGCTCATTACCACATTGTTTCGAATTTCCGTGCTTCCTTCTGCAACCATGATGAATTCCCGTCCCCTGTCTTATGACAGTTTGAAAACTGTGCTGAAATATATGGATCCGAATAAACGGTAAGAAGTCTATGCAGCTCATCCTGTAGTTTTTTTTTTAATTCCATTTCCAGATTCCTCCTGGCCTCCAGATGCCCATCAATCCGCTCAGCCGACAAAGCCACTCCACTAGTTATCGAAACCTTTGAATACAACGAAAACTCATTTGAAGTGAACGGAACCGATTACAAAATTGGGATTTATAAAAAATACCTGAATAATGCCGAAACTCCTCCAAAAGCTATAGACGACAATTTTAATGGTGGGGGGTCTAAAGATCTTGACCAGTATGGCTTCCAAGATCTGTCCGGAGAAAATACACTGACAGCAGGAGACGTTGATTTGAGAAAACCGGATTATGGAGCATGTAGGCCTAGAAACTTGCAAGGTGATGAAAAAATTGCTGAGTATGAGCAGCAATTGGCGGATGCTAGAAGTAGATTGACATTGCTCAAAAATTCCGAGCCGACAAACACTGAAGAGGAGAACAGATTGGAAACTAACATCAAAAACCAAATGGCCAGACTGCAACCGTTCTACTCTCGACGGGATGGTCTCCCTGTACCATTCAAGAGCTACATCCAACTGACTATCTCATCTGACAATGGAGAACAATATATTGAGCGTCTGGAGTATACTAGGAAACTTTATGAAGCTGTCAAGTATTTGACAGGAAAGTTTTTTGGAAATCGCCTCCATCCAGTAGCAATTCGGGACTTTTGTGTCTATGGAGAAGTTATGCGTCTCCCTATTGGATTGCGGTTGGATATTGAAACTCTGTCGGTGAGCAACATCCAAATTGTACAAGAATCACTGACACCACTGCTGACAAACACTGTGAAAACACTACATGTCGAGGTGGAATACGCTGGAGATTTTGAATGTGCAATGCTGAAAAACGCGGAAAACTTGAGTGTACACGATGGTGGTTCTGGTTTTATTAACCCTCCGATAGTTTTGAATCTCGCTAGTTTGAAAGCAAAGATCGTTATAGTGCGCTGGGATGTTGAAGATTTCATGACAATTGTAAATTGGTGGGTAGAAGTTGTCGAGAAGGAAGTTGGTACCTTTTACAAATTTGTTGATTTCCATGACGAGAGTATCATAGAGGATCTTATCGATAGTATCAAGGAGCAGTACGAGGAAGCTGTGGAGATTGGAGAGCTGTATGTATATTATCATACTTGTCAACGGGCCGAAACGGGCCGACGCGGGCTCGTAACTCGCTTCAAAATGAATACTATGAGCTGAAAAATATACCAAAATGTAGATCTCAACGAGTTCTATGTTCGTGACATACTACGGGCCGGATGGCTATTTGTTAATGTGCCGCGGGCCGGGCTAGAATGGCTTTTTTGGTCATTTTCGCATTTTTTGGCACTTTTTCCCGGCCCGCGGCACATTAACGAAAAGCCACCCGGCCTGTAGTATGCCGAAGACGTAGAACTCGTCGAGATCTACATTTTGGTATATTTTTCAGCTCATAGTATTCATTTTGACGCGAGTTACGAGCCGGCCCGTGTCGGTCCGTTTCGGCCCGTTGACAAGTATGTATATTATGATTTCAGCCGAAATTTATATATTTGATTTGCAGATCTATGGCCATTCCCACAAAACATGGATCATATGTCAATGTGTCAAAGAAAGAAGTTGTGTCTTCTTACAACGAACATCCATATGATATAATTTTCGAAGTGGTGCAGAAGCTCTAATCATTATTCCCCCTCTTGTTTCGTTTGTCAATCCACAATTCTTAATCCCCTACATTTTTTTTCTTGTTTTTCGAAATTCACATACTCATTCTCATACACATGTGATAATCTTTTCCACTCGAATAAACCGAAATGATGGACTTAGAGAAAACAGAGAGCAAGAGCCCTCAGGTTGCCCTGAGCAACGCCGTGAGAGCCCAAAAAGAGGAGTACCCGTCACCGCTATCTGCTCATTCTTCTTGTTATCACAATGACTACTCCGCGAATGTCCAATAGAAGTATGGAAAATGTTCTAAAACACATGGAGGCGAATAAGAGGTGAGCTGGTTTGGGGAACACCTGGCACCTAACTACAGTGTAGGGTAGATCAAAAATAGGGCTTCGCTATTCTAGTTCCCACGGGCACTTTTTTAAAAAAAAATTTCATCAAATTGTGAACAATTTTGATGAATTTTCAGAATATCTTCTAATCCTGAATCATAGTTGAAACATTGGCTCAAATTCAAGCAAATTCAAAAAATTCCAAAAATTCGAAAAATTAAAAAAATTGAATTTTGGCGCCAAAAGCTAGTTTTTTCTAACCGAAAATTTTATAACCGGACATTTTGAAACCGGATGTTTGAAATCCGAAAATGTCATAACTTAGGTTCAAAACAACTATAAAATATACATTTCCGGTCCAAGAACTTTCAAAATCAAACAAAAATTCAACTATTTTTGAGAAACGCGTCTAAGGTACGCCAGATTTTAGAGACATTTTGACACCGGAGGTCTCAATACCGTTTTTTTTTAAATCAAAAAAAGTTTGATGAACAGGTTTCTGACTGTCCGGTTACAAAACTTGAAAAAATCCCAAAAAATTGTTTTTGTTCTGAATTTTAGTGAAAATCGGCAAACTTTGACATTGCCTCATGATACCGAAATTTGACGGACTGTTTCGAATTTAAGTTGGTTGTGTAGATCAAATCTAAATCTCCATTTTTGTAGTTGACCACTTTTCTGTGCGGGCGGTCCCAGAGGAGTTACGGTAGGTTGCAGTACCCTAACTTCAGCCAGCGACAACTCCTCTGAGACCGCCCGTACCAAAAAGTGGTCAACTACAAAAATGGAGATTTAGTTTTGATCTACACAATAAATATAAATTTGGGATAATTGGGGTAATGACGGGCTCTCGAAGTTGTAAAATTTTTGAAATAGGGAAATCGCCATTTCCAGATTCCTCCTCTCCTCCAAATGCCCGTCAATCCGCCCGATCGACCGAGCAACTCCACTCAAAATCCAATCATTCTCCGCCAACTCCAACTCCTTCAAAATCAACAACACCGAGTACAAACTAGGCGTCTATCGACAATACTCACCAGATACATTACCTCCGATTGTTCAGAAAGTTAATGAGGACGGTGGCCTACCGGATGATTTGGATGAATATGGATTTGAAGACAAGTCAGGGAGAAATAAGTTGACACGAGGAGATGTGGATTTGAGGGATCCAAGAATTGCGCAAGATGATGCGAGGAATAATGTGGAGCAAATCTCAATCCCTGATCACGAGGAAAAACTGAAAAAATTCTATCGCCTACTGAACCAGGCTGAAGGTTTCGGCCCAATCGTTCGCAATCACGATCACCGCGGTCCTAAATTCGATCCAAAGCGTCTTGAACAATGTGTCAATTATTTTCTCGATGATAGCGTTCTCCTCAAAGCTACAAACTGTCCAGAATTCGAGATGGCGCGACAAATCAGTTATGACCAGTTGGACAATGACATCAAGAATCTGGAGGCTACGCTGCAGCCGTTTTATTCACGGCAGGATGGGGAGTTGCCACCATATGAGAGTTACATCCAGGTTACGGTATCCACGGGGGGACAGAGCCATGTAGAGCGAGTAAAGTACAGTAAGAAGCTCCATGAAGCCTTGAAGTACTTGAGCACCAAGTTTTTTGGAAGACGTGACTACCCGGTGTACATCAAGGAGTTTGACATTTCCCTCAATGGAATTATCCGGTTCCCTCCTGAGCTACGCCTTCAAATCCAGGAAATGATAAAAGGATCCGACATTCAAATTGTGCAAAAACACCTGGCACCGATTTTGACCACCCCTGTACACCGTCTTACCCTACTGGTCAATAGCGATGCAGACTTCCGGTGCCAGATCCTCCGAGAAGCCAAGATCCTAACGTTCAGGGAGCAGTTTGGGTATGACGTCGGTACCGAGACTTATCTGAATCTGAAAAACCAGTTTGTTCACAAGTCACTGGTCCATCCGAATAACTGGACGGATTTCGTGTTTGTTGTGAAGAGATGGTTGGATGTGAGGAAGCCAGTCGGGATGTGTCGGAGTTTCGGTGTCGTTGACAACATGATGGAGGACACGATTCTGGAGAAGTTCCGGAAGAAGTTCAAGGGGACGAAAGGAGGCAGAAATTTGTGAGTTGTTATATAAGCGTCCTGCAACCGCGCTCTGCCGAAACTTGCGAGATTGTGGACATTTCGGTGGAGCGCAATTGTAAGAACGTTGCATTTTCCACAAGTATAAGTTTCCAGATGCATCTACATCCCAACTAAATGGGGTACCCAAATCAAGGTGTCTACTGTCGAGGATAGCTACAGAATGGCGCCGTGGGTGCTGAAATTCGAGATTCTTTGGAAGTGATTCTCCTAATTTCTCTGTTTTTTTTCTTGCATTCCCTGTTTTTTCCAAATATCTTCATTTCATTAAAAATTGTAATTTTTGGTTTTTTCTGACTACATTCCTTGTTTTTCTTTCTCAAATATCTATATTCAATAAAACTAAAATAAATTTCCACTCCACTGAACCAAACGGCTAATAATAATAATACCTTTCCAATTTCCGTTGTGGGGATTACTCGGGTAAACAAGAAAAAGGGGAAAGAGAGGAAGCTTAATCTCCTCCTCTCCATTTTTGGGTAGCCTAGGTTTCCAATGTGGGGACTAGGCCCCATCCGGTTATCGAGACGATCATAGACATCAGGACTTTGGTCGTCCTGACAGACAGACACCGGAAAACCAAGAAATAAGATTCATAAGGCTCTGGACTCACCCGGAAATTTAAAATGTTCTAATTTTTGAGACTCGGGACATCCGGATACCCAGGATTACAAGAATGGGGACTTTGGTCACCCGGAAATCTAGCAGTCAAATTCCTCAGGCTCCGGAAATCCGGACATTCGGACACACCGACAGACATGGAAATGGGGAGAGGGAAAAAGAAGCCTAATCTCCTCCTCCCTCTCTTGGCTTTGCACTTGTTTCATTCTTTATTTGAAGAATTAGAGAAGTAAAGGGGGAAGGATTATCCATTTTTCAATTGAGGTAAAAAAAAAAGAGAATTTCATATGTAAAAAGTTAGAGAAATGCATGATAGACATAAGAATAATAGATAAACGAATTGATAAGACGATTCAGATATGACATTAATAAAAAGTTGGAGAATCACTGCGACGCCCGTTCAATCGGAAGAACCTCAAACTTCAGAACCCATAGATCAAATCTGAGACCCTCTTCAATCGACACCTTCACTAGATTATTGAATCTTGTCGGAATTGAGATATTTCTGAAAAAAACTGTAATTAATGTCTCTTAACCATAAAACACAAACTCACGCATCCACAGTCTTTGCACCCATGTGTGCTTGCGTGATCTTTCCCAAAATAGTGTTTTTGACGTGCTCACAAATGCCGAAACTGTAGCAGCTACCAACTTTCTTTCCAGATTCAACCCAATTCTTGATGACTAGCAGAAAGTCTTCTACAGACCAGCTGTTCACAAATCGAGATATCTTGTGGAAATTCAAGTTTTGAAGATTCAAAATCACTGGTGGACGGATTTGGTATGGGAGGCTCTCGGAAACCTCGAGATACCGTGCCTCCTGGAGAATTGAACTTTCGAAATCTTCATCGTTATTGACAAATGCATACAGCCGCTTCAATGGAGCATCCAACAACGGAGCAAATGATCTCTGCAGAAAATGAATATCCATGCGACGATCGATCTCGTCAATCTTAAGCCGTAATCCCTCAGGGAGTCTCATTATCCCATTCCAGCAAAGATTAAGCAACTTGATATAGACTGGGTGAAGTCGATTTCCAAAGAACCGAGTGGTAAGGTACTTTGCGGCTTCATGAAGTTTTTTACTGTATTGAACAAGCTCGACATGCTCGTGACGCTGCGAAGATACAGTTAATTGGATGAAGCACTCATATGGAACTGGTACACCATCCCGTCGGGAATAGAATGGTTGGAGTTTTGCCATCTGATTCTTGATATCTCCGGTTAGCTGGTCATGAGCCATTTTTCGAGCTCTCTCGAATTCTGGAGACCGCTCGGTGTTAGGATTCACAGATCTGTCTAGAAATCCTTGAACCAGGATTTGAAGCGGGAACCCTTTGCGATTTGGGTTCAACTCAAGAATTACTCTCAATGGTCCAAAGCTTTCCACAAATTCAAGTTTCCTTCTCGATTCCTCCAACTTTTTCTCTAGATCCGGAATCCTTTCATCTTGCTGATGATATCCTGGCTCACCATTTGCTACCAACCTCTCGTCCCGCAAGTCCACATCTCCAGGAGTCAACTTATTCTTTCCAGAATCATCTTCAAATCCATACTGATCTATATCACTTTGTACCCCACCAGAATTTTTAATTTCCTGAACTATTGGAGGTGTCATGCCAGGCGGGTACTTCTTATAGATTACCACCTTATATTTGGTATCGTTGATTTGAAATGTGTTGTTGTGGGCCAAAAACGATTGAATCCGCAGTGGAACTACTTTGTCGATAGGGCGGATCGAGGGGATTCTGGTGAATAGGCAGAATCTGAAAGTGTTATATTTTGAGGAAAGTTATTGGCTTCTAAATCTTACCTTGTATTTGCATCCATTTGTCCAAGAACGCGTTTTAAACTCTCATAGGATAACGGGGGAGAGCTGTTCATAGTTGTAGTGGTAGAAGAAAAGAAGGAAGACGTGAGAGGGGGTATAAGGGGGAAGAGGGCTCTGTCTGTGTATAAATGAGTAAGACTGACCTAGATGTGGGGAAATGTAGTGAGGAGGAGAAAAGGTGACAGGTGTAAATCCCTGGGAAACCACAAATAAGGAGGCAAACGGCAATAAAGAGATAGGACTCCTCCCCCTTTCTCAGTTGCGCAACGGGAAACAGATGACCTAGGTTCCCAGAGGGATGGCCTACGTTATCGTTTTGTGACGGTGGGGATGCAAATATGGTGGCGATGCAAACGAGAGTTTGTAATTGCTCTCTATTGGACAATCTGAGAAATCCCTATTCACACAATTTTCTTTTGTTTTGACTAAAAAAACTCAAAAACCCGATCTCTTGCACCTGTTTCTTTCTTTAATTGAAGATAAGAGAAGTAACGGGGAAAGAACTATCCATTTCACATTTTAGGTTAAAAAAAAGAATTTCATACATAAAATCAAAAACAAGCGCGTATTATAGATATTATAAATATTAAAGTTAATAACAAATTCAGACTTAAAAGAAAAACAGAAAATAAAACATTGGTAGAATCACTGCGACTCCTGTTCGCTTGGAAGAACCTCAAACTTCAGAACCCATCGATTAAATCCATGACCCTCTTCAATCGACACCTTTACTTGATTGTTGAATCTTGTCGGAATTGAGATAAATCTAAAAAAAAAACTTTTTCAATTGATGTCTCTTGAACCACAAACTCACTCATCCCCAGTCTCCGCATTCTCATATGCCTCCGTGATCTTTCCCAAAATAGTGTTCTTGACATGTTCACTGGTGCCGAAACTGTAGCAGCTACCAACTTTCTTCCCAGATTCAGCCCAATTCTTGATGACTAGCAGAAAGTCTTCTACAGACCAGCTGTTCTCAATTTGAGACACCATGTGGAACTTTAAGTTTTGAAGATTCAAAACTACTGGTGGCAGGATTTGGTATGGCAGGTTTTCTAAAACTTTGAGATACCGTGCCTCCTGGAGAATCGAACATTTGAAATCATCATCGTTATTGACAATTGTAATCAGCCGCTTCAATGGAGCATCCAACAACGGAGTCAATGATCTCTGCAGAAGATGAATATTTATCACATGCAACTCAATCTCCTCAATTTTTAGCTGCAATCCCACAGGGAGCCTCATTATCGCATTCCAGCAAGGATTAAGCAACTTGATATAGACAGGGTGACTCCGATTTCCAAACAAGCGAGTGCTAAGGTACTTTGCGGCTTCATGAAGTTTCTTGCTGTATTGAACAAGCTCAGCATGCTTCTGACGCGGCGAAGTTACAGAGAATTGGAGAAAGGTCCCATATGGAACTGGTACACCATCTCGTCGGGAGTAGAACGGTTGGAGTTTTGCCAGCTGATTCTTGATATCTTGGCTTAGCTTGTAGTGAGCCATTTTTCGTGCTCCCTCGAATTCCGGACAACGCTCGTTGATGATGGTATTTCCAGTTCCTTTCAAAAATACTTCAAGCTGTTTCTGATGCTCGAACGGTTGGTAATCCGAGCCCCTCCTAAGACGCTTTGGAATCGGTCCAAAGCTTTCCACAAATTTGAGTTTTCTCCGTAATTCCCCCAATGTTTTTTCTAGATCCGGAATCCTTTCTTCTCGCTGATGATACCCTGGCTCATGAGTTGCTACCGTCAAACTTTCATCCCGCAAATCCACATCTCCAGGAGTCAATATATTCTTTCCAGAATCATCTTCAAACCCATACTGGTCTAAATCAGTGAGTGCCGAACCAGTTTTGTTGACACCATGGTACTTCTTATAGACCATCACCTCATATTCGGTATCGTTGATTTTGAATCTGTTTTCTTGTGAGCCGAAAACTTTTGAATCCGCAGTGGAACTACTTTGTCGGTAGGGCGGATCGATGGGATTCTGGACATTAGGCGGATCCTAAAAAACTGTTTTATTTTGGGGAAAGTTATTGGCTTCAAAATCTAACCTGGTATTCGGATCTAGTTGTCCAAGAACACTTTTTAAACTCTGATAGGATAACGGTGGAGAGCGGTTCATTCTTGTAGTTGTAGTGGTATACCTACATTTACAACAACTAGAAACTGCACTCCGCCAAAATCCCATCTCCGGACAAACTAGGCCACCCAATGAACAAAAAGAATTTTATATATAAGAATGAAAAACGCACAAGTATTATAGATATTATAGGCATTAAGATTGATAAAAATTCAGATTTAAAAGAAAAACAGAAAAAAGCATTGGTAGAATCAATGCGACGCCAGTTCGATCGGAAGAACCTCAAGCTTCACAACCCATTGATTAAATATGTGACCCTCCTCAACTGACACCTCCACTTGATTATTGAATCTTGTTGGAATCGAGATAAATCTGAAAAAAAAAACACTTTTTCGATTGATGCTTTTATGACCACAAACTCACGCATCCCCAGTCTCCGCATCCTTATACTCCTCCGTGATTTTTCCCAAAATAGTGTTCTTGACATGTTCACTGGTGCCGAAACTGTAGCAGCTTCTAACTTTCTTTCCAGATTCAACCCAATTCTTGAAGATTAGCAGAAAGTCGTCAGCAGACCAGCTGTTATCAAGCCGAGATATCTTGTGGAAATTCAAGTTTTGAAGATTCAAAACCACTGGTGGCCGGATTTGGTATGGATAGTTTTCTAAAACCTCGAGATACCGGACCTCTTTGAGAATTGTACATTCGAAATCTTCATCGCTTTTGACAGTTGTCCTCAGCCGCTTCAATGGAGCATACAACAACGGAGTCAATGATCTCTGCAGAAGTTGCAGATTCGTCCCATTAGCCTCAATCTTCTCAACTTTCAACCGCAATCCCTCAAGGAGTCTCATAATCCCATTCCAAGGATTAAGCAACTTGATATAGACAGGGTGACGCCGATGATAAGGTACTTTGCGGATTCATGAAGTTTCTTACTGTATTGAACACGTTCAATGTGCTTTTGACAGCGCAAAGATAAAGTTAATTGGATGAACATCTCATATGGAAGGGGTACACCATCCCGTCGAGAGTAGAACGGTTGGAGTTTTGCCATCATATTCTCGATATCTGCGCTAAGCTTTTTGTGAGCCATTTTTCGTGCTCCCTCGAATTCCGGACGACGCTCGGTGGTGATATTCCCAGTTCCTTTCATGAATACTTTAAGCAGTTTTTGATGCTCGAACGGTCTGTAATCCGGGCCCCGTTTGAGACCCTCTGGAATTGGCCCAAAGCTTTCCACAAATTTGAGTTTTCTCCGCAATTCCTCCAATGTTTTCTCTAGATCCGGAATCCTTTCTTCTCGCTGATGATACCCTGGCTGACGATTTGTTATGAACCCTTTATCCCGCAAGTCCACATCTCCAGGAGTCAACACATTCTTCCCAGAATCATCTTCAAATCCATACTGGTCTAAATCAGTGAGTGCCGAACCAGTTTTGTTGACACCATGGTACTTCTTATAGACCATCACCTCATATTTGGTATCATTGATTTCGAGTTTGTTGTTGTGAGCCGAAAATTTTTGAATCCGAAGTGGAACTACTTTGTCGATAGGGCGGATCTAGGGGATTGTGGAGAATATGCGGAATCTGAAAACATTTTATTTTTGAGGAAAATGATTGGCTTCGAAATCTAACCTTGTATTCGCATCCATTTGTCCGAGCACACTTTTTAAACTCTAATATGATAGAGGGGGAGATCGGTTCATTGTTGTTCTAATAGTAGTTGTTGAAGAATGAAGACGTGAGAGGGTGGTGTATGAGGGAAGGGGGGCTCTGTGAGTGTATATGTAAATGAGAAAGGACGACTGACCGAGATGTGGGGAGAGGGACGTGGAAAAGGTAGGGGGAAGAGGAGACAGGTGCAAAGCCCTCGGAAACCACTAATTAAGAGTCAGATGGCGAGAAAGAGATAGGACTCTTCCCCGCTTCTCTTGTTTATCTGAGTTGCGCAATGGGAAACAAGTGGCCTAGATTCCCAGAGGGGTGGTCTACGTTTTGCATAGATGATAATTGCGCTCTATTGGGCAATTTGAGGAATCCCTTTTCAAGGAATTTTCTTGTGTTCTGGTAGAGCGCGGTTGTCGTGCTAATAGTTACGGGGGATAGCAATTTGATCCCATCTCCGAACAAGCTAAACCACCCAGTGAACAAAATGAATTTCACATGTAACATTTAAAAAAAAGTTCATGTATAGTAGATATTACAGACATATAAATTAATAACAAATTCAGATTCAAAAAAACTGAAAAAAAACATTGGTAGAATCACTGAGACGCCAGTTCGATCGGAAGAACCTCAAGCTTCACATCCCATCGATTTAGTGCCTTGCCCTTCTCAACCGACACCTTCACTTGATTATTGAAAATTGTCCGAATGGCGACAAATCTGAAAAAAGCAACATTTTTTCGATTGTTGCCTCTTAACCATAAACTCACTCATCCCCAGTCTCCGCATCTTTATATTCCTCCGTAATCTTTCCCAAAATAGTGTTCTTGACATGTTCACTGGTGCCGAAACTGTAGCAGCTATTAACTTTCTTTCCAGATTCAACCCAATTCTTGATGACAAGCAGAAAGTCTTCTACAGACCAGCTGTTTTCAGTACGAGATATTTTGTAGAAACTCAAGTTTTGAAGATTCAAAACCACTGGTGGCCGGATTTGGTAAGGGAGGTCTTCGAAAACCCGAAGATGTTGTGCTTCTTTCAGAATTGGAGATTCGAAATCATCATCGTTATTGATGATTGCATTCAGCCGCTTGAATGGAGCATCCAACAACGGAACCAATGATTTCTGCAGTGTATGAATATTCGTCACCTGCTGAATCTCCTCAATCTTAAACCGCAATCCCACAGGGAGCCTCATTATCCCATCCCCGCAAAGATTAAGCATACTGATATGGACTGGGTGACGCCGATTTCCAAACAAGCGAGTGCTAAGGTACTTTGCGGATTCATGAATCTTTTTACTGTATTGAATTCGTTCGATATGATTCTGACGCGGCGAAGTTACAGAGAATTGGAGAAAGGTCTTATATGGAACTGGTACACCATCTCGTCGGGAGTAGAATGGTTGGAGTTTTGCCATTTGATTCTTGATATCTCCGGTTAGCTCGACGTGAGCCATTTTTCGTGCTTCCTCGAATTCCGGAAAGCGCTGGGGGGTGGCCTGTTCAATGCCGTTCACAAATTCGTTTATCAGATTTCGAAACTTGAACGCATTGAAACTCGTGGTCTTTCTAAGACCCTTTGGAATTGGTCCAAAGCTTTCCACAAATTCAAGTTTTCTCTGTAATTCCTCCAACTTTTTCTCTAGATCCGGAATCCTTTCTTCTCGCTGATGATACCCTGGCTCACGAGTTTCTCCCGTGAACCTTTCATCCCGGAAATCCACATCTCCAGGAGTCAACACATTCTTTCCAGAATCATCTTCAAATCCATACTGATCTAGATCAGTAAGTACACAACTAGAATTCTTGACATCTGGGTACTTCTTATAGATTACCACCTGATATACGGTATCGTTGATTTTGAATCTGTTGTTAAGAGCCGAAAATGTTTGAATCCGAAGTGGAACTACTTTGTCGGTAGGGCGGAGCGAGGGGATTCTGGTGAATAGAAGGAATCTGGAAATGTTAAACTTGGGGAGAGTTGTTGGTTTCTAAGTCTTACCTTGTATTCGCATCCATTTGTACTAGCACATTTTTTAAACTCTCGTAGGACAACGGGGGAGAGCGGTTCATTCTTGTAGTGGTAGAAGAAAAGAAAGAAGACGTGAGAGGAGGTGTGCGGGGCTCAGTCTATGTATAATTGAGAAAGGACGACTGGCCTAGATGTGGGGGAACGTAGAGGAGAAGGTGAGAAGGAGACAGGTGCAACGACCTGGGAAACCACTAATTAGGTGTCAGAAAGCAAGAAAGAGATAGGACTCTTCCCTCTTTCTGAGTTGCGCAACAGAAAACAGGTGGTCTCGGTTTCTGAGGGGTGAGCTATGTTTTCTTATCTCTTTCCCCCATCTGACTCCTCATTAGTGGTTTACCAGGCATTTGCACCTGTCCCTTTCGTCCTCATCCTCTACGTCTCTTCCCCCCACATCTAGGCCAGTTCTTCATTCTCATTGATACACAGACAGAGCCCCCCTTCCCTCTCTCACGTCTTCCTTCTTTTACCTCTTCCACTACAACAATGAACCGCTCTCCCCCGTTATCTTATGAGAGTCTAAAAAGTGTTCTAGGACAAATAGATCCTAATACAAGGTAAGATTCAGAAGCCCACAACTTTTGCCAAAGTATAACATTTCCAGATTCCGCCTATTCTCCAGAATCCCTACGATCCGCCCTACGGACAAAGTAGTTCCACTGCGGATTCAGAAATTATCGGCTCGCAACAACAAATTCAAAGTCAACGATACCGAATATGAGGTGGGGATCTACAAGAAGTACCCACCTGGTATGACACCTCCAAGGGTCAAGGAAGTCAACAATGCTGGCGGACTACTCTGTGATTTAGATCAGTATGGATTTGATGATGATTCTGGAAATAATGTGTTGACTCCTGGAGATGTGGATTTGCGGGATGAAAGGTTGTCGGTAACAATTGGTGATCCAGGGTATTATCAGCGAGATGAAAGGATTCCGGATCTAGAGAAAAAGTTGGAGGAATCGAGAAGAAAAATTGAGTTTGTGGAGTGCTTTGGACCAATACCAGATGTACTTGAGGATGATTTGGATCACGATGAATTTGAGCTTCGAAAACTGGTTCAAGAGTTTCTATCTGCGTCTCGAAACGACACCAGCGAGCG
Source organism: Caenorhabditis latens (assembly GCA_002259235.3). Classification (NCBI taxonomy): domain Eukaryota; kingdom Metazoa; phylum Nematoda; class Chromadorea; order Rhabditida; family Rhabditidae; genus Caenorhabditis; species Caenorhabditis latens. Next base: position 2,675,641 of record CM056093.1, read on the forward strand.
CCCTCCAGAATTCGAGAGAGCACGAAAATTGGCTCACGACGAGCTAAGCGGAGATATCAAGAATCAGATGGCGAAACTCCAACCGTTCTATTCCAGACGGGATGATGCACCAGTTCCATATGAGAGCTTTATACAATTAACGGTATCATCACGGCGTCAGGAGCACATCGAGCGTGTTCAATACAATAAGAAGCTTCATGAATCCGCAAAGTACATTAGCACTCGGTTCTTTGGAAATCGGTGTCACCCAGTTCATATCAAGTTGCTCAATCTTTGCTGGAATACGATAATGAGGCTCCCTGTGGGATTGCGGTTGAAGATTGAGGAGATTGAACGAGGGATGAATATTCATCTTCTGCAGAGATCATTGACTCCGTTGTTGGATGCTCCATTGAAGCGGCTGATTACAATTGTCAATAATAATGAAGATTTCGAATGTTCAATTCTCCAGGAGGCACGGTATCTCGAGGTTTTCGAAAGCCTCCCATACGAAATCCTGCCACCAGTAGTTTTGAATCTTCAAAACTTAAAGTTCCACAAGGTGTCTCAAATTGAGAACAGCTGGTCTGTAGAAGACTTTTTGCTAGTCATCAAGAATTGGGTTGAATCTGGAAAGAAAGTTGGAAGCTGCTACAGTTTCGGCACCAGTGAGCATGTCAAAAACATTATTTTGGGAAAGATCACGGAGGAATATAAGGATGCGGAGACTGGGGATGCGTGAGTTTGTGATTTAAGAGGCATCAATCGGAAAAAGTGTTTTTTTTTCAGATTCGTCTCAATTCCGACAATATTCAATAATCAAGTGAAGGTGTCAATTGAGGAGCACCAGGGAATGAATCGATGGGTTCTGAAGTTTCAGGTTCTTCCGATCGAACGGGCATTGCAGTGATTCTTCAACTTTTTAAAAATGTCTCTGAATCTGAATTCGTTATTAATTTTAAAATCTAATACATGTGCTTGTTTTAAATTTTGTATATGAAATTCTTTTATTGTTAAAAATGAGAAATGGATAATCTTTTCCCTCTTGCTTCTCTCAATTCTCAGTGAAAGGTGCATACATGAGGATGCAAATATGGTGAGAATGCAAAAGTGACAGTCTGTCTTTCAGACAATCGAGAAATCCCTTTTCACGCAACTTTTGTTAGATTTGATAGAGCGCGCTTGTCATGCTAGTGTGTTACAAAACAAGCAACAAACGCGCCTTACAAAAACCTTCACCGTCTGTCTGTCTGTGTGTAGGCGCTTCCGGATGTCTGTTTTCATACAAGCTTACAGTCAGCTGCACAGCGGTGCCGAGGAGCCCTTTTGAATTTTTTAAAGTTTCCGGGTGTGAGAGCGATGTGTGCGAGGGGGAGGACTGGCTAAATGTGGGAGAACGAAGAGAAGGAGAGGAAAAGGAGACAGGTGCGAATTCCTGGGAAACCACTAATTGGGTGTCAGAAGGCAAGAAAGAGATAGGACTCTTCCCCCTTTCTGAGTTGCGCAACAGAAAACAGGTGGTCTCGGTTCCTGAGGGGTGAGCTAGGTTGTCTTATCTCTTTTCCCCATCTGACTCAGGAACCGAGACCACCTGTTTTCTGTTGCGCAACTCAGAAAGAGGGAAGAGTCCTATCTTTTTCTTGCCTTCTGACACCTAATTAGTGGTGTCCCAGGGCTTTGCATCTGTCTCCTTTTTTCCTCCTCTTCTAAGTCCCTATGGAAGGGTATTATCAACAAGATGAAATGATTCCGGAGCTAGAAAAAAAGTTGGGGAAATCGAGAAGAAAAATTGAGTTTGTGGAGAGCTTCGGACCAATTCCAGAGGTTCTTGAGGATGACATGGATTACAATGAATTCGAGCTTCAAAAACTGGTTCAAGGATTTCTAGACGGGACTCTCAAGTCCACCACCGAGCGCCCTCCGGAATTCGAGAGAGCACGAAAAATGGCTCACGACAAGCTAGGCGGAAAAATCAAGAATCAGATGGCAAAACTCCGACCGTTCTACTTCCGACGGGATGGTGTACCTCTTCCATATGAGAGCTTCATCCAATTAACTGTATCTTCGCAGCGTCAGGAGGACATCGAGCACGGCCTCCCACAGAGGTCCTCTCAAAGTATTGTGCGCAGTGCATTGAGAGGGCCTCCGCTGGAGGCCGTGATCGAGCGTGTCTGTTACAGTAAGAAGCTTCATGAGACCGCAAACTATCTTGGCATTCGGTTGTTTGGAAATCGGCGTCACCCAGTCCATATCAAGTTGCTTAGTTTTTGCTATAATGAGATAATGAGGCTCCCTGTGGGATTGCGGTTGAAGATTGACGAGATCGATCGTCGCATGGATATTCATTTTCTGCAGAGATCATTTGCTCCGTTGTTGGATGCTCCATTGAAGCGGCTGTATGCATTTGTCAATAACGATGAAGATTTCGAAAGTTCAATTCTCCAGGAGGCACGGTATCTCGAGGTTTTCGAAGGCCTCTCATACCAAATTCGGCCACCAGTGATTTTGAATCTTCAAAACTTGAGTTTCCACCAAATATCTCGACTTGATAACAGCTGGTCTGTAGAAGACTTTCTGCTAGTCATCAAGAATTGGGTTGAATCTGGAAAGAAAGTTGGTAGCTGCTACAGTTTCGACATCCGTGAGCATGTCAAGAACGCTATTTTGGGAAAGATCACTGAGGCTTATGAGGATGCGAAGACTGGGGATACGTGAGTTTGTGGTTTAAGAGGCATCAAATAGAAAACGTTTTTCCAGATTCATTTCGATTCCTACAAGATTCAATAATCAAGTGAAAGTGTCGATTGAGGAGCACCAGGGAATAAATCGATGGAGTTTGAGGAGTTGGAGTTTGAAGTTTGAGGTTCTTCCGATCGAACGGGCGTCTCAGTGATTTTCCAACTTTTTAAAAATGTCTTATCTGAATCTGAATTCGTTATTAATTTTTATATCTATAACAATTGTGCTTGTTTTTTATTTTACATATGAAGTTTTTATTTATTTTACCTCAAATTCGAAATGAATAATACTTTCCTTCTTACTTCTCTAAATCCTCCATGAAAGAATGAAACAGGTGCATACGTGAGAATTCAAGTATGATGAAGGTGCAGACAAGACAGTCTGTAATTGGATCCATTGTTGCATCCATTGGAAGTCTAGGCCACTCATAAATTCAAACAGCAAAAAATCGATGAACTCAAATCCAGAGACCAGTTTTGGGGGGCGGAGCAAAAATTTGAACAAAAACGTAATGTCCACGAAATTCGAATGCCACTTCTGACACCTATTATCCTACTGTTCTGTAGAGCGCAATCGCAAACTCCTGTTTTCTAGGCCACGATCCTTCCCCATCCCTTCTCCTCCCAATGTGCTGAATCATCCAGATTCGCACTTTGATAAGCTTCACAATATCTTAATCAAAACTTTATTGTTTATCATGTGAAATACATTTGATTGAATTCCTTGTTCCCCCTCCGTTTCTCCGCAAAGGTCAATTTATCATTCTTCCTTTTTGTTCTCTTGCAGCCGCCACATGAAATCAAAGACACTGATAAGACCCCCCTCTCTTGTCAATCGCCACTTTTCCTCTTTCTCTAAAACTCCCCGATCGACGTGCTATATCTCCCCTCCCCCCTTCTCCCATTTTCTTGCTAACACTAAAAAATCATTCATTTCCAATTCTTTTTTCTCCTCTATACAATTCCTACCCCTCATTTTCCAAATAATGGACTGCAAGATATGCTTCCATAAGTATGATGCAAATGTGAAGAAGCTGACCCCGAGGATTTTGACCAATTGTGGACATACAATGTGTGAGGATTGTATTGGACGGCAAGTGGAGGATGAAGAAATTATATGTCCATTTGATAGGAAGGTCACTTTTGTAGGAGGTTAGTTATAGGAGGATTTGCTGGGAAGCGGTAGAACAGATTTACTGTAGAACGGCTGAGCGTGTAGATCGGTAGAGAACGTTTCCTGTGCATTGATAGCGAGCTTTCAGTTCGGATCGGTAGAAATTATTTGTTGTGAGTGATGTAACACGTTTAACCCAGAAGGTTTACTGTGTAAGGACCAGACCTATTTACTGTAAAGCGATAGGATCACAGTTGCTAAGGAGGGATAGAGCGCACTTGCTATAGATATGCAGGGAACATTCAGTTTAAAGCGGTAAAGCGCGTTTTCTGTAAATCATTAGAGCGCCCTCGGTTTAGAGCGATAGAGCTGAATAGAGCACTATTTTACTGTAGCGCGACAGACCATGTTCACTACGGAGCGGTCGAGTGCATTAGCTATAGAGCAATAGAGCGCTTTTGTTTATTTGCACCCGCACGCTGCAACTCAGAATCCAACTGTTCTGGAACAATGGAGCCCAATTAAAACTGCTCGTTAGAGCGCGTTTACATGAACACAACGTATCTCTTTTCCAGATGATGTCGAGAAACTCCCCAAAAACTTTGCGGTTCTGGAAATTCTGGAAGAATTGAAACCTCGGCGAAGTTCTCTGACGGTGTTACCTGTTACTGCTCCTGTTGTCCAAGAAACTGTCCGCCAAGAAGTCAGACGATATATTGTAGAAGATTCTGATGAGGACGCTGGAGATAGTGAGTGTGATTTAAATGAAAAAATCTTCATTTTTGTAGTTGACCACTTTTTTTCAGGGTATCACGGAAATATCGTGGATTCAGACTTTGAGGATTCTGAAGCTAACGGTCATTACGAAGATGACCGGTATGAAGAAAATGTGGAAGATGAAGACCGTGCAGGTGATTCTGATGTAGATGAACAATCTGATGAGTACCCTGATAACAATGACGTCTATTATTACAACTCTGACTATTATTACAACTCTGATGCGTACCCAATTGAAGATGAAGATGACGGGGATTCAGAAAACGAGAATCAAAATTTTGACGATGGTTACAACGTAGAGAATGAGGATGATGATCAGAATTGGCCGGATTATAATCCTGAAGATTATGAAGGGGATTCAGAAGAAGGCTATCCAGAAGACGCCCCAGATTCAGAAGCATCGCAGAATGATGAGGAAGAGGAAGACGTAGAAGAGGAGGACAATGCCCAGGAGAATTCAGACGGCGGGCCAGATGACGTGGACCAGTACAATGATAATCAGTCGGATCCGGAGGACAGTTACAATCCTCACAATCACTATTATGATAGTGATAATGATGATCAAAACCGGATCGGTACTGTTGATGAGATAGCGTACTTGTACACTGATGACGAGGACGGGGAAGATTATGAGGATTACTGGTACTAACTATAGGACCTGGTGAGAAAAATTCATTGTTTTGAAAATGAAATTCAATCGAATTTTTTTGCAGAATGGCAGTCAAAAAGTTATGGACGATTCGAGATTGGATTTTCATTATTTATATGGTTTCCGGCGTTCTAAAACTTCCCAGATTTTCTAAATTTGTTTGAAAACTCTGAAAAATGCAAAAAACATAAATAAATCGGTTGCGTATTTCTACTTGAAATTTTAGGCGGGAAAATCTACTTTCCGAATTTTCGAAACATTTTGAAACCATCACTCTTATCACCTCTCTTTTGCTCAGACTTAAACTTTTTTCTCTAAAACTCTCGCTGTCTCTCACTATCTATCTCTCATTTCGATTGCTAACCCTAAAAATTATTTTATTACCACTGTCTTCTTTTTTCTCCCAATACGATTTCTATCATTATGGACTGCAAGATATGCTTCCATAGATATAGTTCAAATGTGAAGAAGCTGACCCCGAGGATTTTGACGAATTGTGGACATACAATGTGTGAGGATTGTGTTGGGAGACAAGTGGAGGATGGAGAAATTATGTGTCCATTTGATAGGAAGGTTACAACTGTTGGAGGTTAGTTATGGGAGAATTTGATGTGAAGCGGCAGAGCGCATTTACTGCAAAGCGGTTGAGCAAGTTTGCAACTGACCGATAGAGCGCATTTTCCTTTATCCAATCATTCCTATTTTCTAGGTGGTCCCGAGCAGTTAGCCAAAAACTTTGCCGTTCTGGAGATTATAGAAGAATTGAAAAATTTCGCAATTGTGGAGTCAGATGAGGAATCTGCTGTCGTAGAGAAAACCGTTCGAGCGGATTCTGATGGTGAGTGCTATCTTTTAGCGTACTTTGATGATTTTTTTCAAGATTCAGAAGACCAGCCAGCGAATGTGGAGGAAGGTCATCCAGATGACGTGGAAGAGGCTAATCACGAAGATTCAGAAGGCTGGCCGGACGATGATAGTTACGATCCTTACGACCTCTATTACGACAGGGATGAATTTGATTCTGATGGTCACGATTCAAATCCCACGATATTTGAAGGTACAGACAATGAAGATCAACAATCTGAAGATCGTCCAGATGACTTGGAGGATGTTACCCCTCAACGCCGCACCCTTCAGAATAGTAACCATGGTCGTTGGGTTAATTATCCGAACCGTTCTAGCCAACAATATCCCCGCAGACAACAGAATAACCCACATGCTCACTACAGTAATCCCCCAAGTCTGCCTCCGTCAGTTAATTACAGTAATCCTCCACCAACATTCTATGCTGGCGCACCGATTTACTACAGTGATCCACCACAAAATAACTACAATAATCCCCCGCAAGTGGTATATTGTCTTGTTCCACCTAATCACAACAGTAATCTCATGGGCGTCATGAATAGTCAGCCACAGCAAGGTAGCTACAGTAATCCCCCACAAGTTAACAATAGTCAGCCGCCACAAAACCACTACAGTAATCCCCCACAAGTGCTCTATAGTCCAGCGCCACAAATGATCTACAGTAATTCCCCGCAAATCAACAATAGTCAGCCGCCACAAGTGAACTACATTAATTTCCCGCAAATCAACAATAGTCAGCCATCACAAGGTAGCTACAGTAATCCATCACAAGTAAACAATAGACAGCCGCCACAAAACAACTACAGTAATCCCCCACAAGTGTTCTATAGCCCAGCGCCACAAATGATCTACAGTAATAGCCCACAAGTTACCAATTGTCAGCCACCATTACTTAACTACAGTAACCCTTCACAATTTACCCGTGGTAATCTCCCGCAAATCAACAATGGTCAGGCACCACAAGGTAACTACAGTAACCTATCACAAGTAAGCAATGGTCAGCACCAACGAAACAACTACAGTAATCTCTCACAAGCGTCGGCAGGTCCTCTGCCGAATAGCTACAGTAATCCGCCACAAGCTAACCGTAGTCAGCAACTACTATCTAACTACAGTAACCCCTCACAATTCAACCGCGGTAATCCCCAGCAAACCAACATAAATCCACCACTAGTTAACCGCAGTAATTACACACAAGTGAACTACAGTTATCCCCCATAAGTTATACTTTTGTACTTTTTTCCCTTCTTCGTATCTAATGTCTTCTGAGTTTGTATTTTTATAATATTACCCCATTTTTTTGTACTACAGTAACCCCGCCTCCACTTGGAAACTCTCAATAAAAGATTATTATATATATACAACTATCTTACCTCCAATTCGAAAATTCGAACAAAAAACGTCGTATTGCCTACAAGGAGTACACAAATACTACAGTAAGAACCTATCGAAATTGGAAATTTGCGAAAAAATCACTAAAATTAGCTCCAAAATCCCCTTGTCCACGAGGAGTCCACGCCACGCGCCTATTTTCTGCGTCTCTTTCACCTCCCTACTCTATAAGTATCAGTGGAGCGTAATTGCAACCTTTCAAATTGAAAACATAATGAATTGGTTCTCAAAATTTTATTTTTACTTCAAAAGTTAGACGGGGGAGAGAAAAAGAGTAAAATAAACCAAAAAAAGTTACAAAAAAGCGAAAAGAAGACTGTTACACAAAAAATAAATTAGGAAGAGAGAGAAAGAAAACAATCCGTTGGGAGGTGTACTGTAGCCAAATGGAAGGTACTGTAGCCAGCAGGCAGCTTAGGCGACGTACTCGTACAAGTCGCGTTGTTGCTCGGAACGCTTCAAATAGTCCTTCTCGATGAGCGATCCAATGGTCCGCTTGATCAGGTCAATCTTTGGCTTGAAACGACCCGACATTTGAGAGATCACTTCGGTCACCAGATTCGTGTGAGTCAGCGTCTTGCGGGCTTTCATGATGCGCACGACGCAGGCCTGGAAAAATAAGGGAATTGAAGTTTAAAAAAATTAAAAGTAGGATGGTTAAAAAGCAGAAGATGTAAGGATTCTGAATCAGTTTTTCAATTTTTAAAATGTTGAAAATGAGCCGAGTTACATAGTCTCAAACTTTCCAAGCTGCGTATCTGGGCTCATTTTGATGCTACAAAAATTTTGAAACCAGATTCAGAATCCTCACGATTTCAGCTTTCTATGCACACCGAGTAAAAACAAATTTGGTATGACTCAGAAGCTGAAGACGTAAGGATTCAGAATCCGTTTTCGAAATTGTTCTGGCGTCACTATGACCCGAGGTACAAAAGATCTTGAAACTCGCATATTTTCCAACGTTTTTAAATAATTCAAACAGATTCAGAATCCTCACGATTTCAGCTTTCTATGCATACTAAGTAAAAACAAATTTGGTATAAGTGAAAAACTGAAAACGTAAGAATTCTGAATCCGTTTTCGAAATTGTTCTAGCGCCACTATGACCCGAGTTACAAAAGATCTTGTATCTCGGCTCATCTTGACGCTAGAAAAAATTTTGAAAACAGATTCAGAATTCACACATTTTCAGCTTTTGAGAAAAACAAGATTTGAAAACATTTGATATAACTGGGAAGCTGAAGACATGAGGGTTCTGAATCCGTTCTCAAAACTTTTCTAGCGTCAATGTGACGCGAGTTACAAACGATCTTGTAACTCGGTTATTTTCTAGAATTTTCGAAAAATTCAAACTCACCGCAATCATATTCTTTCTATCCTCATCAAGACTCTGCTGCACATTATCCGCATCCTTCACCGGCTCCGCCTTCATCGTCATTTTCGACAAGTCGACGCGCACCTTCTTATTCGTATAACCCGCATTCAGTGTGATCGTCGCATTGAGTGGCACCTCGTCTCCTTCCAACGCCTGATCCGACTTGAGCACCTGATTCTTGACAAGCGATCCGACGACGGCCTTCGTCGACTTTCCATCCATACCAGTCGCCTCCATAATGTGTTCAGCAGTGAACGTCGTCTGCTCATTGAACAAGAGAAGCGTACACATTTGTGGTGTCGTCACTGCAAACACGTACTTCTTTCCCTTGAACGCAGTCGTCGTCACCTCGCCACGACTCTGCGAGTAGAGCCACTTGAGACGGCGTCCGGTGTACTTGGTCTGGTAGTGTGCTTCAAAGTTCTCAAGCGTCATCACCAACTGTTGTGGAAGCGTCAATACCGACACCGGGAAGTTCGGCCACGCGCCCGAGCTCAGCACCATCGCTTGGAACTCGGCACTCTTCTTGTCGTCCGGCAACTTATCCTTGAATGCCGACGTCAAATCCCGCGAGACTTGAATGTCTTGGAACATTTTCGTGAGGCGTGTCGTGAACTCGTATCCGCATGTGGCGGTGAGCTTTTGGATGAACGTCAACTCGGCTTCGTCAGACGCGGACAGCTCGTTGATCAGTCGTTTGCAGAACATTTTTGTGTAGAATTTGAGGAAGATGTCCTTGTCCACGAGATATTTGAAGATGGTCACCTGGAAGAAAACAACATTTTCATCTATAATTCTCAAAAAAACGACCTTCACAGTGCATTCTTGCAAACCGGGCCGGGACGTAACTCGCGTCAAACTCAATATTAGGAGCTGAAAAATATACCAAAATGTAGATCTCGGCGAGTTCTACGTATGTGACCTACTTAGAGCCGGCTTTTGTGTTCATTTTTGCGTTTTTGGTCCTTTTTCCCGGCCTGCGGCGCATTAACGAAAAGCCATCCGGCCCGTAGTAAGTTACATACATAGAACTCGCCGAGATCTACATTTTGGTATGTTTTTCAGCTCATAATGTTGATTTTGACGCGAGTTATGCCCCGGCCCGTGTCGGCCCGTTTCGGCCCGATTCTCAATAAAGCGCATTTTCCCTCTATCCTTATAACCCCATTGCCAGGATCCCAAGAACTCACCACTTTCTTCTGAATATCATCCATCTCATTCTCATCCGGCATCTTGGCACTCTTCCTGAACAACTGATCACAATATCTGCTCAACAACTCCGACGACTTCAACGGCTGCATTTGTGGTGGCGCGCGCAACGTCACCGCGTTCTTATTGACAAACTCGATCGCCGCACTATCCAACGACTTCATGAATCCGGGTTCTTTGCTGAACGAGCGATCCACCAGTCCTTGATATCTCTCGTGCACTTCCAACAGGGTGGCCACATAGAGCTTCGGGTCGTTGAACGCCTCAGCAGCCACACGTTCCAACGCCTCCGTTCCCTCTTTTTGGACGTGCTCTTTGAGCGCTTTACGGAGAGCTGGGAGCCCATTCTCAACACGAAGACACAACTTGTACATTCTCGCGAGGTGATCGTCCATCTTATCCATAAGAAGTCTTCCGAAGTGCGCTTGAATAAACTCCAACTGCTTTGTGATCATCACATCGTTGCAACACCCTTGTAGTGGTTGCGATGTCGACGAGTGAAGACAGAGTGTCACTCGATTGTCTTCCTGCTGGATTCTCGTCTCCACCTTGATCATGTAATCCGTGCAAGACCCATTGTCCATGTGGAACACGCTGACCTCATTGGTATAAAAGTCACGGGTCGCCTCGATGAACTTCTTCTCAAACGAGTTCTTGTAGATATCGAGTCTCTTCGCCTCCTCCTCCTTGGCCGATACCGTATCATCCATGCCAAGCTCCACCAGATTCTCCACTACCGCCGAGATAAACCGCTTGTTGATTGTGTGTCCGGTACGTTCCAAGCGGATCAGCTCCAACATCGCCGGAATAATCTTGTGCTCGAGTTTATCGAACATATCACGCTTCCAGAGCACCATACTCAGCATATAAATCATATATCTCTCCTTGCGACCCTCATCAATCTCACGACGAATCCAGTGCCGATTCAAGTACGAGAAGACGCCGTCGAGGACTTTCGCCGAGAATCGATAGCTGTCCCATTCTTTGGTGTAGAAGTCGAGAAGCGCCTCGCCGTCCATGTCTTCACAGCGTTTGCAGAGTGCCGTCGTGTAGGCGGACACGTAGTTCTCGACATGTGAGTAGAGGTCACTTCCGATGAAATTGTTGTGGAGTTGAGCCTCCGCGGTGGCTGGCACATGGGCGGCGGTGAGGTTGGTACAGTAGTTGTAGACGGTTCTGGAATAAGGAGGGATTTTCGATGAGTTGGAAATGGGTAGTGGCCTAGGATACCTAAAAGGTGGCCTAGGATCCTAAAGAGAGGCTTAGAATCCTAAAAAGTGGCCTAGGATCCTAAAGAGTGGCCTAGGATCTTAAAAAGTGGTCTAGGATCGTAAAGGATGGCTTAGAATCCCAAAAAGTGGCCTAGAATCCTAAAAAGTGGTCTGATATCCTAAAAGGTGGCCTAGAAACTTAAAGGGTGGCCAAGAATCTTAAAAGATGGCCTAGGATCTAAAAACAAATCACTTACGCTCTACATGTCCTAGCTTCCTTATACTAGCTATGCTATCCGTGGCCTAGCTATGCTATCCGTAGCCTAGCATTTGACTAGGTGACCTAGCTGGACTCAACATGGCCTAAATATTCTTATAGTGACCTAGCTTCCTTATACATGACCTAATGTCCCTCTTACATGACCTAGCTTTCCCTGATAAACCCCAAAACAAAAAATTTCACTCACGAGTACAGTCCCATGTAGTACTTGGCGGACATGTTCTCGCGTCGAAAGATGATGTCGAGTCCATCGCGAAGTTTGGGCCAAACTTGCTCCAAATCCACTTCCGACATATCGGCGTCCATTATTATCGCTTCGAAACGAGAGAGAGAGTTGGTTGAGAGTACCTGGAATGAGGGATGATTGGGTAAAGGGGATTGGGGAAGAGAGAAGAGGAGAGAAGAGAAATAGAAGACGAGAGAGGAAATGAGAGGAGGAGGAGCGGTCGGTACGATCGGTGAGGGGAAGACTGAATGAATGAATGAATGAAGAGAAAAGGCCAATACGCACTGTGTGGACGCAGCAGAGGACAGATGGCGTGAGTGCGCCGGAGCGCGCACCAAATAGTAGTCTCTGGGAAGCCCAGGAGGCGAAATGACAAAAAATGAGTGTGGATGGAAGGCAAGAAAGAGGGAGAAATCAAGAGTTCGCGGGCTCTGGGAAAGTTTTTGTAGTTTGACCTACCGTACCTCAAAACAACGGATTTTGAATTTTGAAGAAAAAAAGGTAGGAAGTAGGTCTAGGAAATGCTGTTACTGTAGGAACGGATAAAGAGAGTACTGTGGATTTGGAGGAGAGGTGAATCCGGAGAAGAAGTACTGTAGGATTGGATTAGAAGCTCTATAGGATGTTCAATCCTATAGGATTGAGAAAGCGTAGTACTGTAGGAATGGAGAAAGAGAGTACTGTAGATATAGGGGTGGGGTACTGTAGAATCCGAAACCGCTCCATTGATAATCATCTTACTAAATATCAGTGAGTGAAGGACCTATAAAGGCTTCCATCGATTGAGGACACCCTAAGGGAGACGTAATAAGAGAGACTGGAGGGAGATGAGGGACTGAACGGTATTATGTGTGTGAGGTGGAGAAGGAGTGACCCTCTCTCTTTCTCTCAGGGAGTCTCGTAGAGAGAGGGAGTTTTGGGAAAAACTATCTAGACGTTGGACAGATGTTGACGGGGGGCACTGTGCTAAAGGAGGATGAGGAGGAGGAGAGGGTCAGAGGCCGTGGGAAAAAGAGGACTGTGGAGGAGAGATCCAAGAGATAGCTGGGAAAGAGGAGGGTACTGTAGAACCTGAGGGACTGTAGGATTCGTGAAATCTGGGGCTCATATCGGATCTAGAAAGTTGTGCTACTGTGGTATAGTAGAAACTGGGGTATTGCTGGAATGAGGAAAGTAAGACTGCAAGAGTTGGCCTACTGTTAGACTGCTGTAAAAACCAGACTACTATGGAAACTGAGCTACTGTAGAATTGGTAGATTCAAGCTAGTTTAGGCTACGATTGAACAGTTGTAGAAAACGCGCTCTACTGATAACCGTTTCACTGATATCAAACATTCAAAAGACTCGAAGAAAGCTCGATCAAAAAGTGTATCGTGTGTTCTTGAGAGCGCGCAAAGATATCTCTCTCACTCTCTAGTAATACTGGTCAGAATTCCTATAAACAGTTTTGAAGGCTCTATGACTGATAGAAAAGATAGGTGTGAATGACCTAGAAGAATCTGAGTAAATACACTTACACATACACTCTCTTCTAGATCTTATCTACTATCCTAATCCTCTCGTACGGCCTTCTGGAGAACAATGGAATAGGGTAGTTAATGAGTGAGCAGATGGTTTCTGGAAGAGAGGGACGGTGATGACGTGGAGGAGAGAGATGGGGAGAAGGGAGATAACGTACAGCCTTTTGAAGAACAATGGAATAGGGGAAGGTGGAGAGCAAATAGAAAGTAAATTAGAGGAATAGGGTTTGGAGTGAGAGAGAAAAGGTACATTGGGAAAAGGAAGAGGAGATCTGTAGAAATATATGAATAGGGTGACGATCGTAGAAACTGAAAACTACTGTAGAAAAGAAGGGGTACTGTAGGTTGGAACAGAAAGGGGAGACTACGGTACGCTTTGGAAAGCAGTACTGTCCAACTACAGTAGGAATTGGTGAAGATACTGTAGGATAGCTTTTAAAACTACTTGAGATACGGTCACTGGAGGATAGGTCTGGATACAGTAGACTAAGAAGGGTACTGTAGGAATGCTCCAAGGGATTACTATCGTTTAAACTATCAGTACAGCTCACTTTCGTTCTCCCGAAACACAATTTCTCAATGGAGCGAACTTTCAACATTCTCACAGTCAGTGAAGTGTCTAGCTAACTTCAGAACCAAAACACTATATCATAACACATTTTTATTAAGAAACGTTCTATAATAGAGTCGAAAAACGAATTATCAATATTTATTGTTTCTGCTGGCAAACGGCTTTCTGGCTTGGCTGCTAACGACCTTCTCCTGTTTTCTCGTGTCTTTTTCCTTCTCTTTCTCAACAACTTCCTCAAAAACTCGCTTGCGATGGTCGTGAGCAATCTGAAAGCATCATGATAAAAATCTGGATTTTCAGAAAGTTTTCTAAAACTTACAGTATCCGAAACCAGCTTCATTTTCGCTCTCAGATTCAGCTCATCCAATCTCTTTGCTTCCTTTCTCATCGCTTCCAGCTGAGCCAGTCGAGATGTCAAGATCTTCTGCAATTACTTAATTATTACTAATTAATTGTTACTAACTAATTTACATACCATCATCTCTTGATACTCCTTATTTCCTCTCAAATTTTCCTGAAGTCGACCAATCTGGTCGATTGGAATGAAGAGCTGAAAATATAATTTCAGGATTAAATTTCCTATTGAGTACACATGCCGTGTTCTCCGGAATCCCTGGAATTTTGACTGGAGCTCCATGTCCTAGGACCCCATTGATGTACTGCTTCACAGCGTCTTCCCGCATCAGAATCTTGAAAATAATGAAAGTTTTGAAAAAAACGTACAAAACTTACAGGTGCCGGTGGCTTCATTGGCTTCCTGGCAGAGTGGTTGCGGGGGATGCGGCTACCAATATTTCCAGAGGACTGGCTCATCATTTTCGAAGATTTTCTGAAAATAATATTCAGTAGAGCTTTAGTACATGAAAGCTGTTACAGAGCCATTATACGTATGTATATCGGTTTGACCAGTCATGAGGCGGAGCCTGGGGGAGAAGTGAAAAGTGTCAAGAGGAGACCAGGAGGGTTCTTAAGTACTTACACCTCTAATTAGTTTTTTGTTCATCCTATTGATAGACTCAAAGGAGGGATGAAAATTGGAAGAATAAACATTAGATAAGATCTAGAAGAGCGGTCTGGATTTGGACTACTTTGAAGATGGTTAGGGTAAGGTAAGCAGGGGGGGGTCGTTAGAAGAAAAAAAGTGGGTTCGTCCAAAAAATTTAGTATAAAAAGTGAAGCGCATGGGATCCGAGATAGCTGGGAGAAGGTACTGTACGAGTTAGATGTGCAAATAATGTTAAAATGAAAAAGGAGTACTGTAGGACCGGCAAAGACTACTAAAAACTGATAATACGATTTCTCGAAAGTGCTGGCCTAGAAACCCCCTGCAGATTTTTTCAGGCCACTTTCCCCTTATTCTGTCTCCTGGTACGATGCCAAGTGTTCGGTAAGTAACGAATGAGTAAACAAAAAACCACGTATTCAAAAATAAACATATTTGAATCCTACTTTCTATTTATAGCTGGTACCCATCAAGGCCAATAACTCTACTTCTCATGCTATGGAGATCACCTTACACACCAATATGTTGTCATAACATACACCCCGCTTTCCCTAGGACGAGGAAGGCGGGAGGGGGGAAGCTAAACATAGGATGTCCTTGTAATTCAACATTTCTCAAGATTGATTCAAAAATTCTGCTTTTTCACAGTGTTAGTTAGTCAGAAAAATGGGATGTCTACCATGGCGCCCAAAACCCTCAGATATCTAAAATCTGAACTCTCAGAGCCCATCCTAATAGTCATGCATGCTGTCCCTAAACATGCCCATATCTCCTCTCTTCTCTCATTCACACATCTCCTTGTTGTATTAAATATGACGTGTACAGTGGGCTACACAGAAGAAAGAGGGATGAGCAGACTACATATTGGAGGGAGACAACCACCCAATGAGAATACATCTATTCTTTCTGACGACGTGAATTTTCTGTTTGTTTACTCACCGGTTCTCTTTCTATTGCATTATCGATTTGGTAACGGGTGTAGTAAAAATCAAGCCTAGAAACCGCGCGTGGTCCTTTTCGCTTACCACCTAGATTATCAGTGAAGCGCGCTTTTCTCCTGAGTACAGAATCATGTTTACGATGCTCTACCTAGTCGCGCATTGTTTATAATAGGAAGCGCTAGATATGATTCAAAGTTATTTCTGCATTAGGAATATGTAGTACAAATAGAAACAGAAAGTGTTGGCGCCATACTATTTTTTGAATTCCCATTCCCTTTCCTCTCCTCTTTCTCCCTCCCTTCTTCGTGTGTCAGAAGTCTTACATCATAAAAGTTGAAAAGATCACCGCCTTTATAATGAACCGCAGCCCGCCACTCTTTCTGTATGACACGTTTTTGGCTGCATGTTGCAAGATAGGGAATTTGAAATGCAGAACTCAGGCAAGGGAGGAGAAAACGCCAAAGCATTCATAAATTTGCCCCTGATACTTTCAAGTACGCAGATTCTAAATCTGATATGAAAGTCGGCTAAATCCTTATGTGAACCAAAAAATCAAACTCTCCCAACACCATCGATTGTTGTAAAAAAGGGAAATATGTTTAGATAGACATTTTGGCAAACCGCATGTCACGCGGAAGAGCTTGACCATTGGAACAGTTTGACGACTCGGCCAACAGAGGCTTTTAGTCAAATTTTTTTATCAGCTTCATAATCTACGTACTTGAAAGTATCAGGGGCCACATTTTGGAGTTTTTTTGAAAAAGGACACTTCGAGGACTTCCCTTGTGAAATCACTGCGTCCAATTTATTACCGTACTAGCGCAAGATTGATGTTTCCTTATAAACGTCGTTTAATTGCAGGCTAATCAGTCCGTACCGAAGTACAAAACATGCAAATTCTGCCTCTCCACATCCTGGTCTCAAACTTTATTGCCAAGGGAATTGTCGATGGTGAGTACCTTGGAAAGCACTATAAACTTCTGAACCCCTAGAATTTTCAGGCACTTTGAACCCCACTCGCTTCTCTTTCCACCCAAACAGCCATGTCCTCACTGAGCTCTACCGTCTCACCTTGCCCACCTACGAGCCTGAGATCTACAAGAAGCTCCTCCACACCTTCAACTTCTCCACTGCAAACCACCAAGGCTTCTGGATCTGTCGAAACATGATTCAACTCTTCCAAAACCAAAATTTGACATCCCTGGCGTTGGGAAGGTTCAGCTGGTGTCAGGATTATAGGAGGAAGAGCACTCGTAGCAGGTGCGCTGGAGTGTTTGAAGACTTGGAGCATAAGGCTATGGGTAAGTTGGGAGTATCTGTCTCACAGTCTAAAAACGTATAAAAATGTTCAGACCTCTCCAACCCCATCGATATCGTAGCAATCGTGGGGGACTGTCTGAACGAGGACTCACAGAAAGAACTCCTAAGCTTATCGATCGACACTGAGGTCCACGAAACCACCAAGATGTTCCTCCCCAATTGGATTGCGCCACTCGCCAAAATGCTCCTAAAACTCCAATCCCTAAGCATCTCTGGCCGAGTTTTGGAGCCACAAGACTTCAGGGCTCTCTGCTCCGGATTCCCCCATCTCCAAAAGCTAAACATCAACGGGACTCGACTGAACAACTTGTCCGGAATCTCTCAGCTCAGGAGCCTAGAAGTCTTATCGATTGGGAATCTGAAACTCGGTTCGGCTCTGGATTTAGTGGATATTTGCAACCTTCCGAACCTAAAAGTGTTGAGTTTATCGTGTGAGGGGTAAGTTAGCCGTGAAGAATGAGAGACCCTTAACATGGATTTTTAGGAGCTGCCGAGAGCCGTGTTGCCCAAGAGACCTATTGTTTCAGTTCTTGGAATGTAATAGGGTTATGCCGGAGCTG
The DNA here is from genome assembly GCA_002259235.3 of Caenorhabditis latens. Lineage (NCBI taxonomy): Eukaryota > Metazoa > Nematoda > Chromadorea > Rhabditida > Rhabditidae > Caenorhabditis > Caenorhabditis latens. The sequence continues at coordinate 2,693,370 of CM056093.1, forward strand.
GTCTACTTGGATGTGTCGTTCAATGGGTTGCCGACTTATTGGATGGGGAAAGTGATGGAGAGATGTCCAAAGTTGAAGGTCGTGTCGGCTATTGGTGAGTAGAATTGGAATTTAGAGGACTCACTGTGACGCTACTAAAAATCTGAAAAGAGATTTAGAATCCTTGAATTCTAACAAAATTTTTATGAGTGAAAGCTGAAAACGTGAGGATTCTGAATCAATTTTCGAAAATTTTCGATGATCAAAATGAGCTTGCGTATCTCGACTCAATTGGACGCTTCTAAAAATCTGAAAGCAGATTCAATTTCCCGACGTCTTCAGTTTTTTAACCATTGTAAATTTAATCAGATTTTATATGACTGAAAAGCTGAAGACATGACGATTCTAAATCCGCTTTCAAAACTTTTCTAGAATGAAAATGACTCGAGTTACAAAAGATCTTGTAACTCAGTAATTTTGCAACATTTTCGAAAAATTCAAACGGATTTAGAATCCTTGCGATTTCAGTTTTCTATGCACACTAAGTAGACACATATTTGATATGCTTGAAGAGCTAAACACATGAGAATTCTGAATCTGTTTTCAAAACTTTTCTAGCGTCAATATTGCCCGAGTTACAGAAGACTTGTTTTCCAGACTTTCCTAAGTTCAGAGCGAGCTCTCCTATCTCGGCTCAATTTAACGCTAAAAGAATTCTGAACACGAATTCAGAATCCTCACGTCTTTGGCTTTTTATTTCTAAGTCTCACATCTTTCCTTTTTTCTAGGTCCAATCACCGAAAGCGACTTGATCAAGACCATCGAGGTCATCTCCAGCCACAACTTACCATCTATCACCAAAGCTCTCCGCCACTACATGCACCTCCACAACCGCCCGATGCTCCTGGAGCTCTTCAGGATTCTGATGGAAGTTTTGGATAATGTAACGGATTTGACTGCTAGGAAGGATCTCCAAGACTGCTCAGAAGTGCTCTGCGAAATCCATCAGAAGTTTCGGGGGGACTATACGATCCTTGATGAAAGTACCCCAATTTTGGTGATGCTGATGAGGTGAGACATATTTTTCGGCATTTTAAATGTGAAATTATTTTCAGACACCACAAACGTCTGGAGCCTTTCCACACAGTCGATCTTCTCAATTGTTTATTATATACCTGCACTTTCTTCCTAGACAACTCATATTTCAATGCATTTTACCCGAAATTCGAGTCAATTTTTCAAGTTGTGGATGACACCATCAAGCTCAATATCAACATCAACAAATTCTATCTAGTTGCCTTCCGTGTCATCGGGTTATCGATTGAGGAGGAGGCCTGGAAAATTCCATGCATCGGATTCCTCCACAGAATTCTGAATACAGTGGAGACGACGGAGGAGGAAAGGGAGGGTATCGATTGGAGAACAGTTGTTGGGAGTCTCCGAAAATTCGGGAAGAGTAAGAGATGTCTGACGGTGTACAGGGACGCGGCGAGACCTATGATGAGATTTGTGCAGAAGAACTTTTTGTAAATGAGAAAGATAAATGTTTATTGATTGAATGAAGAGAATAAAAAAGATATTTAATTATTGATTTCTAGATCCAAGTGCCTTGCGTTTTCTACTAACAGTCTTCTTTGTCTGCTGCGCTTCTTCCAGAGCTTTCAAATCTTTCTTATTGAATTCCAGTCGCTCCATCTCTCTCTTCAGCTGCTCCTTCAGCTCAGCAAGCCGGTTTTCAGCTTCATACAGCTCCTTCTGCAAATCGATAATTATAAAAAAAAAATTGTAGAATAACTTTAATTACCTTTTTCAACTCATACTTCCATCTCTTCTGTGAATCCAAGAAGTCCTTGTGCATATGAAGTGGTACCAATAAAGTACCAGCTGGCACTCCTGGAATCTGGACACTTTTCTTGTCCGCCTTGAGTCCTTCGAAGTATTTTTTGGCAAAGTCAGCAGAAAACAAGAGGGAACCCTCAGGGACTGGAGCTCCTTGGAAGGTGATGGTAGGGGGATTCATAGTGGGGAAGGGGTAGTTGACGCAGGGAATGTCAGAATGATTGAATGAGAATGACTTGGCTAGAGATAGTCCTCCGCAATTCCCAGAAGGAAAAACGCAGGACACAGAAAGGGACAGACGGTAGACTCTTCCCAGGAGCTAGCGCGTCCTGATATGGGCGGACCATAAACATAGCAGTAACAGTAACCTGTGAGCAGTCATCTCATTTTCATTCTTACTGTACCCTGTCAAATGGACTGGTCCGTCTTCCTTGTCCTCCTCTCGCCCTCTCGGTCTTGTGAGAAATGCAGTAATTTGATTTTTTCTTACTGTTGGTAGAAGAGCATAATGTAGACTTCCCACTAGCTGAAATGCAGGACGCTCACACTTCCTAGGAATCAATACGCAACGGTCCTACTGTAGTAGTCACAGTAATCTGTGAGCAGTCATTTCATTCTCATTCTCTCCTTTCCTCCTCTCTCAATTCCCTCTCGCTTCTTGTCTTTAGGATTCCGGTCTCTAGGATACGTAGTGGTTCCTTATTATAAGAAGTACAGTCCTTATCTTATTAACCTCTTCGCATATTGATTTTTTGGTACTGTAGACCCTTCCCAGGAGCTAGTGCGTACCCTGAGATGTGGGGAGCATAAAAATAGCAGTCACAGTAACCTGTGAGCAGTCATCTCATATTACCGTCACCCACCTTGAAGGACTGGTCCGTATTGGTGCTGTAGACTTCTCACAAGCTAAGAGACAGGCCTCCAACTAGTGTGTACTGTAGACAACCCAGGAATCAATACGCAACGTTCTGACTCTAGTAGTCACAGTAACGCGTGAGCAGTTATCTCGTTCTTGCCTGTTCCCCTTTTTCCTTTCCTTTCTTGCCCCAGTTATCTAGGATACTAAGTGGTTCTTATCTTATTCCCTTCATCGTATATTGATTTTTTGTTTTATGAGAGTGTACTAAAGATTCCCCACAAGCTGAGAGGCAGGCCTCCAACTAGTGTGTACTGTAGACATCCAGGAATCAATACGCAACGTTCTTACTGTAGTAGTCACAGTCTTATTCTTCCTTCTCTACCTAGACGGACTGGTTACCTCTCTCATATCCCCTCCAGGTCTCTGGGATAAAAAAATTGCGTTTTCTTACCTTCCTCTGGTAAAAACGGTCATTCCCTTACTTCTAACTATCTCACTTACTGGTGGATATGGTACTCACTCTTTCCTTATCTATGTACGCGTCCTCACTTTCTATCATATCTACTTTCTATCTTATCTCGTTTAACTCTACTATTTCTATCTTAATGCTTGAATTCTACTTAGTCCATTCTCTCTTATTTGATAAAGTCACAGTAACCTGTGAGCAGTCATCTCATACTTCCTTCACTCATCTAGATTAACTGCCTCTATCTGTCCCCCTTGTCTCTAGGATACTCAGTGGTTCTTATCTTGTTCATTTCATCGTATATTGATTTTTGGATACTGTATACATATAAGAGTATACTGTAGACTTCCCAGGAGCTCGCGCGTCCTGATATGGGCGGACCGTAAACATAGCAGCCACAGTAACCTGTGAGCAGTCATCTTATTCTCATTCTTTTCTTCCTCTCTTTTCTCCTAGTATCTTCTCGCTTTTCGTTTCCAAGAATCAATCGATACGCAACATTCTTATTGTAGTAGTCATAGTAACCCGTGAGAGTCATCTCATTCTTCCTCTCTCCTCTAGCATCAGGTCTCTACAGATCACTAATTCCTTGTTTTACAGATCAAATCTCCACTACTCACCAACCAGCAAAAATGGAAATCCAAACCCTTCAAATCATCGCTGCTGCTTCAGTTGCCAAAGGATTAGCCGAAGGTTAGTTAGGTATTTTTAGTGGGTGTGGGCACAACCACATACAGTAGGACAGTAACACATTCAGCAGACACAGACTTCACATGCAATTTCACAGTCGCATACAGTAATACAGCATTCAGTAAAACAGACACACAATAAGACAGACTCGTACAGTAAGATAGATACGCGTACTCTAGACACAGACTTCACATGCAATCTCACAGTCGATTACAGTAAGACAAACACATACAGTGAAACACAGACTTCATATGCAATCTTACAATTGCCTACAGTAAGACATGTCAATCCTGTACTATATATACCTTATTTTCAGGATCCATCCACCCTACCAACTTCCCACTCTCCGAGTCCTCCAGCACCAAGATATTGAAGGATCTCTTCCGACTGACCTTCACCAACTACTCCCCTGATCTCTACTCCCACCTCTGCGAGATGCTCAAAGTGAGCAAAGTAGATCACAAAGGATACTGGCTCTGCGACAACTCGATTCGCCTTTTCCGTGCTCAAAATCTGAAGTCCCTCACACTTGGCCGATTCGATTGGTTGGTGTCTCACATGAGTAGAAATACGTATGGAGAGACGAAATTTGAAGACCTCTATCATAAGGAGATGAGTAAGTGAACGCTAAGATTTCGGTTTAACATAATTAACTTCAATATTTTCAGTCATGAAGAAACCAACGGACATTGTGAGAGTGTTGGAGCACGTTTTGAATGAGGATTCGCAGAAGAACTTGATGCATCTCAACATGGACACCGAAGTGTACGAGACAAGAAGGATGTTCTCTCGAAACTGGGTCACGCCAATCACCCATATGCTTCCTCAACTGCAATCTCTGAGCATCTACAATCGGATTCTGACAGCCGAGGATTTTCAAGTCATTTGCTCCGGATTTCCAAACCTCCGAAGTCTCAACATTAGTGGGACTAGACTCAACAACTTGTCTGGAATTTCCCAACTGAAATATCTGGAAGTGCTCTCTATCGGGAACCTGAAATTGGGGTCTGCAATGGATCTAATTGACATTTTCAATTTGCCGATGCTGAAAGTGCTCAACATGTCCTGCGAGTTGAGTTGCCGAAAAACTTGCTGTAATCGTGTGCAATTTATGCAATTCTTGGAGTGCAACCGAATGATGCCAGAGCTTCTTTCTCTTGATGTCTCGTTCAATATTCTCCCAAATCAATGGCTTCCAAAAGTAATGGAGAGATGTCCAAAGTTGAAGCAAGTAGCAGTTGTTGGCGAGACTCCTGTTCTGACTCGAGGAATCGAAATCATCAGCGGACACGATTTGAAATCTATTAACCGGGCGTTGAAACACTACTTGACTATGGAGAATCGGCCGATGATTCTGGAATTATTGGATTTGGCAACGGAGATCCTCGAGGATGCATCTGAAGACGAAATTCCATTGGTCCCAAGCGACATCCAAGACTGCGCTGAAATTGTTTGCAGAATCAATGATATCTACCAATCGGACTACCCGATCCACCATAAATCGGCGCCAACACTCTCTTTTCTGTTGAAGTAAGTTTCAAAATGCCAATTATTCAATTATAATTACATAATTAATTTTCAGAAACCGCTGCTCGAACAAACCCAAAGTCCTTAGATATCTCAGATTCATCTGCAACTTCTATTTGGACAACGACTACTTCACCGAGTTCTTCCCAAAGTTTGAATACATATTTGAAGCAATCGGAGATCAGGAATTGATGAGGGATACCACACTTGACTTCAATCAATTTTACTCAATCGCCTACCGTATCCTTGCGTTGTCAACTGAAGAGGAGGATTGGAAGATCCCGTGTATTGCATTTATCGAGAGAGTTGGATTAAGGAAATTGGACAAAAATGAATATCGATTGATCAATAAGACAACACTTCTCGGAAGCCTTCGTGCGATCGGGAGAAGCGAGCAATATTTGGAAATCTATAGAAACGCGGCAGAGAGAATCCAGGCGTTTGTAACTAGAACATTCCCTTGATTGTAAAATTACTTGTTCCTTGTATTTGTTACTTTTGTTTTTTAAAAACCTAATAAATTTTTTTGAAAAAAATTTAAACTTTTTAGAAATTGCAAAACCCTCATTCCGGTGACAAGAATCAGAAACTTGTTAAGTTTTTTGTTTTTTTAGTTATTAAAGAGGAATTTCGCTTCCATTCTCATGTTTTATACTATTTCCCATTGTCATTCTATCAGGAAAGGCTGCATTCCAAAAAAAATGAATAAAACTTTATGAATGACGCGAAACAAACGACTAGAAGAAAAGTTCTGGATGCGCTGCCATTGGAACGTATGTATTAGGTTGGCAAGAAAGTTTTTGACCATGATTTGTTTTGAATGCTGTCAGACAAATGACGAGAATCAAAACCAACTATGCATGTCCTATGTTAGATAAACTCTCTATAATTCTAATAGTATACAACATTTCCCTCCGACGCTTCCTTTCTGGGAGAGCCCTGTCTATTTTCATTCTTGACCAACAACTCTTACAGCAATATTTTAGATTTCCCTTTACAAGTTATATTAAAATTACTATAATTGCTCAACCGATAGGAGAACTTAGCAAGGGTGAAGTCTTCTATCGACACACTAAAAGTAATTGAGTTCACAACTTTGAGAATTGTCATTTTTTAATGATCAAAGTATCACGTACTGAAAGACAATATGAACAGGTTTTGCACATGCTGTGAGTTATAGAGGAAGAGTATCCATCCAAGTGTTTTTGTGAATTGTCAATGACAGTTCACACTATTTATTACAACAGTTAAAAACTTCTTGAAACGTGTTGACAAGAATAAAAATTGAGACATGTGTTTGACATCTTTTAGTCGATTTTAACTTTTAGCGAAGGGTAGTCCTACGACTTGAATTCCTCACTTCTTCTCCAAATTACAATTGGCTGAACCGTTTCTTAATTTTAACAGGGCGATGATTTTGTACAGTAGTTATCATAGAAAAGTCAAGTGACTCGGCGTTGATTGAACGCCAGCAGACATCGTCGAACGAGAACGATTCCAAATGAAAGTCATACCCTCCCTACACAACGCATACAATCGGAATCTTCTTGAAAAGTCCAAAACAATAATCTTACACTACTGCTCTTTCACTGTGCAAAAAATTAAAGCTCTACGCGAGTCCTCAGTTTCACGCGGTCAAAAAATCCACCGCCTCCATGATGTTGCGCATCCGTATGTTACATAACCGACGACGTACATTTTCACCTACTTTTGCAAAATACTTCTTGCTCACACAAATTACAGCTGTTACCTTCCTCTAACAAAATATCACATATTCGGAGTAAACTAGCGGGCTACAGCTGAACAGGACTTCGAAACTTGAAGCCAAGTCGAGAAATGAGTTCGAATTTACTTTAGCTTGAAACAACCGGAGTATTGGCAGGAGGATATCCGGAACTTACCCAGTAAACAGCAGACTGTTGTGTACCACTATACTCACTACGTATGCTATAGGGCATGTTTTCTGTCTGAGTAGGAATGACTTGAGTTATGGTCAAAAACTTTCTTGCCAACCTAATACATGCAATTTCGATAATTTTCTTAACATGAGAATAGTTTATTCGAGCAAAAAACAACAACAAAGTTATCAGAAAGTAACAACAAAATTATCAGAACCAATCAAATTTTCCTTTCAATCCACGTATTCCACATCGACCACCGATTCAACAACATACAGCTCCATATCTGGGTGGGTGTTGTTCCTCATCACGAAGTGTTTGAGTAGGCGAACCTTTACAATTACATGGATCGGGTCCGTTTTCAATCGCTCGTAACAGTCCTTCTGGAGGCTTTCGACGAGCTGAAAATAATATGTTTGAGTAATGGGAGTAGGTTTTATAAAAAGGTCTTACTTTGATAATATGAATAGCAAAGTCATTTGGAATTCTGACCTTTCCCAAGTAGACATTATAGAAGAAAACCTTGGATTGGACACCTTCCTTTCTCTCCTCCCAGTTGGTGAGTCCACGACTCCATTCTTTTTCGAAGTGGTCATGCTCGAATACAAAGTTCGTGGTCACCTCCACATCTTTTCCACCATCGACGACTTCAGTGGATAGCGGTGGGTCGATTTTCACTATGTTTTTTGCAGTGAAATTCCTATGAAGAGTATAATCCGGATTATCATCGGGGTCATTACGTGTGCATCTTTGCATTGAGTGCTGGTACCAACATCCAATCTGAATAACAATATAACTATTCCAGTTCCCAAATCAAGACAAACCTCTTTAACAATGAGACTCCGAATCACTCCAAATCGTGAGCTAACCAACAGGGAGCACGTCTCTGTGGAGCCGTGATGTTTCTTATTGTAGGCCAAGTTGTCGGCTACATCACGGACGCATAGGGCAAGTCGGGCACATGAGCCATTACGAGCTTCAATCTCTCGACTTGGGAATGCATTGTAGTAAATTGAGAGGATGGGTTGGTTCCATGGCTGAAATTTAGTATATAGGTAACAAGTGTATTTCACTATTACCGCTGGTCGGTCAGGCAACAAGAAGCTGTATCTACGTTCGTCGACCTGTTCCATTTCGAATACATCATTTGGGCGGTTGACATAGCGGACAAGAATCTGGAAAAGATTTGATACAAAGAATCTTGATTATTATTAACAACTCACCGATCCCATTCCACCTTTTCCAAATCTCCTCTCGAACATTCCACTCGTGTCGTTGAGCAGTCCTAGGTAAGGAGCCCACACTTTACCCTTGTACTTCTCACGGATTTCTACTGGAAGATCCGTCCCTGGACTAACCGCCCACGTGCTGGCGTATACTCTTGTGTTTTGCTGTCCCGTGAAAAACTCGAAATTTCCTGCGCGATTGTATCCTCTGCTCTGTGTGGGCGGCTAAAATTAAAAAGAAACTGTAATTAAATAAATTTTAAAAATAGTATCGAAACCTCCATATGCTTGAACCGATACCAAGATGCAAGTTCCAAAGGAATCATCTGGTCATGAGTGATAAGACCGCGTTTTAAAAGTTGGTCTTTTGGATCGAATACCTGAAATTTAGAAAATTTTGTTCTAGAATTAAAAAAAGTGATTACCATGACATGAGTAGCATTATGCTCCATCAAGAAGCCAGAAAGATTTCCAGGGGCGTCGATGTACATCTGGGAAGCGAGCGGCTTTAAAAGTTAGGAAGGATGAGAAAGATAAAAAATGAGAGAATGAGAGAGAGAGAGAGGGGGGGAGTAATAAGGCACACTGTTGTGCAAGCGTGTATAAAATCAATACTTTTGTAACAGGGTGTAGTGAGGGGAGGATATACAGACTTGGTTACTATAAGAGATTTTAGAAGAAACACTCACATAGCGACCTGGGATGATTTTTTCCAATTCCGGTCCGCTCACTTTGTTCCAAGGCTGAAAATTGTATTTTTTAATGAAATTGCCTAATTATGCCTTACCGCTGGTTCCTTATGCACAAAATCGAATTTCCAATCATTGACGTGATCAATCTCAAAAACTTCATTCTGTCGATTTACATAACGAACAAAGATCTGAAATGCAACTCCAACTAAAATATGGTCCTGAGATTCTCTATCTTACCGTTCCGTATCCACCTCTTCCGAATTTCTTCTCGAACATTCCATTCGGATCGATAAGAAGTCCCAGCCAAGGTGACCACACCATTCCCTTATACTCATCTCGAGTCTCCACGTCATCTCCAGGAGCCACCGCCCATGTCTTGGCCATCATTTGCCCCTGATTGCGGCGGCTAGAGTAGAACTCAATATTTTTGTCAGACGCTCTATGAGATAACTTGGGAGTCTGAAATACAGTTAAAGAGAATTAAAACTAATTGAAAAAGTGAACTCACCTTTCCATGTCGGAAATAGTATAATTTTCCAAGTGTCAATTGAATATCCTCTTTATAGGAGACACGGCCTCGCTTCAATCGATGTTGTTGCGTGTCGAATACCACAAATTGAGTCCTGTTGTATTCGAGCAGATAGCCGGAGATTGTGTAAGAAGTTTCAAAGCTCATCTGAAAATAGTTGGGATAGAAGATGAGGTGAGATGGGAGAAAAACGACTGAATAGACAGGAGAGAGGGGGGAATGAAACCTTTCGTGTGCATGGGGTGGATGAATGTCACAACTAACTGTCCAGACGGTTAGAGAGGGGAAAAGAAGTAGAGGTTAAATGAGCGGACAGTGGAGAGGGAGAGGTACTTCTGAAGAGACGTTAGAGAAAGACAGCGGGGGTGGGGTATAAGGCTGTGAAGCCCGCGGGGGGGGGAGTAATAAGGCACACTGTTATGCAACCATGTATAAAATCAATACGTTTGTAACAGGGTGTAGTGAGGGGATGATATACAGATAGAAAGAGAGGGTGACGTTAGAGCAAGTAGGGCGGGATAATGCAGTGGTAAAAGGAAAAAAAAGACAAGCGCAATTATTGGAATTATCATTTCATTACTAATTTGATTCTAAACCCCGGATTGTCAAAATCGATTTTTGCGTGAAAAAATTATATTGATGGCCAGCTCAAGGAGTAATACTCAACTTATATATATGTATATATATATCAAAAGTTATGGAGCACAAAACTATAAAACCACACTTTTAAATTAAATTTAAACAAAGAAAAATACGGCGAAGGAACCTGAGAGGCGTCGTGTGAACGGGGTGGGTGAATGAAACGACAAACTGTCTAGATGGTTAGAGAGAGGGAAACGAAGTAGAGTACAAAAGAGTGGACGGTGGAGAGGGGGAGGGGTCCTTCTGGAGAGAACATCTCTCTGGAGAGGAGAAAGAAAAAGAGGGAAGGGTCTGTGAAGCACGCGGGACCTTGACGCTATGTGTCTGTCCAACTTGAAGGCACTCTGGTCAGGGAATTTTATGCCATAACTTTTCTCTATCTAGGCGCGATGCAACCACGACGCGTCCTCTTCTAATCTTTAAAGCAACTTTAGAGCAGGCGGCTTCGTGTGAATGGCGGGGGTTGAATGAAACGGCTAACTGTCTAGACACTTAGAGAGGGGGAGAAGAAGTAGAGGTCAAATGATCGGACACTGAAGAGAGAGATGCGTACTTTTGAAGAGACGATAGAGACAGAAAGAGTGACCTTGAGGATGTGTGTCTCTCAGACTTATAGTCACTCTGATCAATGATGTAGAAGCTGCATGTGCATTTCTGAATACCTGAAAATATCTTCACAGCAGAATCGATATTAATAGTTTATTCGAGAAAAACAACAGATTCATCATGTTATTACCAATACACAGCAGTGGGAGATGTAAGATCGCGAAAACGCGCTCCATCTCACAAAATCTGTTTGTTGCGCATCTTACGCCTCGCACTGCTGTGTCAGTATAGATTTTAATCCGCATACTCCACCCCGACAACAGAGTGGACTCGAAAAAGCGCGTGGTCCGGATGGTCCCTGTTCCTCCGTACTATTCAAACTTTGGGAAGAACTCGGTGAAATAGCTGTTATCCAAATAAAAGTTGCAGATAAATCTGAGACATCTAAGGACTTTGGTCTTGTTGGAGCAATTGTTTCTGAAAATTAATTATGTAATTATATTAATTGACATTTTGAAACTTACTTCAACAGAAAAGAGAGTGTTGGCGCCGATTTATGGTGGATCGGGTAGTCCGATTGGTAGATATCATTGATTCTGCAAACAATTTCAACGCAGTCTTGAATGTCGCTTGGGACCAATGGAATATCGTCTTCTGATGCATCCTCGAGGATCTCCGTTGCCAAATCCAATAATTCCAAAATCATCGGCCGATTCTCCATAGTCAAGTAGTGTTTCAACGCCTGGTTGACAGCTTTCAAGTCGTGTCCACTGATTACCTCAATTCCGCGCGTCAGTGTAGGCGTCTCACCGACACACACTACTTGCTTCAGCTTTGGACATCTCTCCATGAGTTTTGGAAGCCAGTGATTAGGAAGAATATTGAATGAGATGTCTAGGGAGAGAAGCTCTGGCATGGTTCGGTTGCACTCCAGAAATGGTAAGAACTGCACACGGTCGCAGCAGTTTTGCCTGCGACAGCTCAGCTCGCAGGACATGTTGAGCACTTTCAGCCTTGGAAGGTTGAAGACATCAATCAGATCCATTGCAGACCCCAATTTCAGGTTTCCGATTGAGAGAACTTCCAGATTTTTCAGTTGGGAAATTCCAGACAAGTTGTCGAGTCTAGTCCCACTAATGTTTAGCATTTGAAGTTGTGGAAATCCGGAGCAAATGGCTTGGAAATCCTCGGATGTCAGCATCCTATTGTAAATGCTTAGTGACTGGAGTTGAGGAAGCTTATGGGTGATTGGCGTGACCCAGTTTCGAGAGAACATCCTTCTGGTCTCATAAACTTCGGTGTCCATGTTGAGATGCATCAAGTTCTTCTGCGAATCCTCATTCAAACAGTGCTCCAACACTCTCACAATATCTGTTGGCTTCTTCATGACTGAAACATTTTAATTAATTCTGTTCAGCCGAAATATTTGCGTTCACTTACTCATCTCCTTATGATAGAGGTCTTCCAACTTTGTCTCTCCATAAGTGTTCCTTCCCATGTACAGACGTGTCAATAGCCTATGTGTTTATTTCTCATCTTTTTGATAAGAAATCTAAGTGTATCTGCAGGGGAGAAGACTAAATTCTCCACGACAGACGTGTCAATTGGCCTATGTGTTTATTTCTTATCGGTTTGATAAGAAATCTAAGTGTATCTGCAGGGGAGAAGTCTAAATTCTCTACGACAGACGTGTCAATGGCCTATGTGTTTATTTCTTATCGGTTTGATAAGAAATCTAAGTGTATCTGCAGGGGAGAAGTCTAAATTCTCCACGACAGACGTGTCAATTGGCCTATGTGTTTATTTCTTATCGGTTTGATAAGAAATCTAAGTGTATCTGCAGGGGAGAAGTCTAAATTCTCCACGACAGACGTGTCAATGGCCTATGTGTTTATTTCTTATCGGTTTGATAAGAAATCTAAGTGTATCTGCAGGGGAGAAGTCTGCATTCTCCACGACAGACGTGTCAATGGCCAATGTGTTTATTTCTTATCGGTTTGATAAGAAATCTAAGTGTATCTGCAGGGGAGAAGTCTAAATTCTCCACGACAGACGTGTCAATTGGCCTATGTGTTTATTTCTTATCGGTTTGATAAGAAATCTAAGTGTATCTGCAGGGGAGAAGTCTAAATTCTCTACGACAGACGTGTCAATGGCCTATGTGTTTATTTCTTATCGGTTTGATAAGAAATCTAAGTGTATCTGCAGGGGAGAAGTCTAAATTCTCCACGACAGACGTGTCAACGGCCTATGTGTTTATTTCTTATCGGTTTGATAAGAAATCTAAGTGTATCTGCAGGGGAGAAGTCTAAATTCTCCACGACAGAAGTGTCAATGGCCAATGTGTTTATTTCTTATCGGTTTGATAAGAAATCTAAGTGTATCTGCAGGGGAGAAGTCTAAATTCTCCACGACAGACGTGTCAATTGGCCTATGTGTTTATTTCTTATCGGTTTGATAAGAAATCTAAGTGTATCTGCAGGGGAGAAGTCTAAATTCTCCACGACAGACGTGTCAATTGGCCTATGTGTTTATTTCTTATCGGTTTGATAAGAAATCTAAGTGTATCTGCAGGGGAGAAGTCTAAATTCTCCACGACAGACGTGTCAATGGCCTATGTGTTTATTTCTTATCGGTTTGATAAGAAATCTAAGTGTATCTGCAGGGGAGAAGTCTAAATTCTCTACGACAGACGTGTCAATGGCCTATGTGTTTATTTCTTATCGGTTTGATAAGAAATCTAAGTGTATCTGCAGGGGAGAAGTCTAAATTCTCCACGACAGACGTGTCAATTGGCCTATGTGTTTATTTCTTATCGGTTTGATAAGAAATCTAAGTGTATCTGCAGGGGAGAAGTCTAAATTCTCCACGACAGACGTGTCAATGGCCTATGTGTTTATTTCTTATCGGTTTGATAAGAAATCTAAGTGTATCTGCAGGGGAGAAGTCTAAATTCTCCACGACAGACGTGTCAACGGCCTATGTGTTTATTTCTTATCGGTTTGATAAGAAATCTAAGTGTATCTGCAGGGGAGAAGTCTAAATTCTCCACGACAGACGTGTCAACGGCCTATGTGTTTATTTCTTATCGGTTTGATAAGAAATCTAAGTGTATCTGCAGGGGAGAAGTCTGAATTCTCCACGACAGACATGTCAATAGCCTATGTGTTTATTTCTTACCGGTTTGATAAGAAATCTAAGTGTATCTGCAGGGGAGAAGTCTAAATTCTCCACGACAGACGTGTCAATGGCCTATGTGTTTATTTCTTATCGGTTTGATAAGAAATCTAAGTGTATCTGCAGGGGAGAAGTCTAAATTCTCCACGACAGACGTGTCAACGGCCTATGTGTTTATTTCTTATCGGTTTGATAAGAAATCTAAGGGTATCTGCAGGGGAGAAGTCTAAATTCTCCACGACAGACGTGTCAACGGCCTATGTGTTTATTTCTTATCGGTTTGATAAGAAATCTAAGTGTATCTGCAGGGGAGAAGTCTAAATTCTCTACGACAGACGTGTCAACGGCCTATGTGTTTATTTCTTATCGGTTTGATAAGAAATCTAAGTGTATCTGCAGGGGAGAAGTCTAAATTCTCCACGACAGACGTGTCAACGGCCTATGTGTTTATTTCTTATCGGTTTGATAAGAAATCTAAGTGTATCTGCAGGGGAGAAGTCTAAATTCTCCACGACAGACGTGTCAACGGCCTATGTGTTTATTTCTTATCGGTTTGATAAGAAATCTAAGTGTATCTGCAGGGGAGAAGTCTGAATTCTCCACGACAGACATGTCAATAGCCTATGTGTTTATTTCTTATCGGTTTGATAAGAAATCTAAGTGTATCTGCAGGGGAGAAGTCTAAATTCTCCACGACAGACGTGTCAATGGCCTATGTGTTTATTTCTTATCGGTTTGATAAGAAATCTAAGTGTATCTGCAGGGGAGAAGTCTGAATTCTCCACGACAGACGTGTCAATAGCCTATGTGTTTATTTCTCATCGGTTTGATAAGAAATCTAAGTGTATCTGCAGGGGAGAAGCCTAAATTCTCCACGACAGACGTGTCAATGGCCTATGTGTTTATTTCTTATCGGTTTGATAAGAAATCTAAGTGTATCTGCAGGGGAGAAGTCTGAATTCTCCACGACAGACGTGTCAATGGCCTATGTGTTTATTTCTTATCGGTTTGATAAGAAATCTAAGTGTATCTGCAGGGGAGATGTCTAAATTCTCCACGACAGACGTGTCAATAGCCTATGTGTTTATTTCTTATCGGTTTGATAAGAAATCTAAGTGTATCTGCAGGGGAGAAGTCTAAATTCTCTACGACAGACTCTTCGCCCAAAGCGAAAACTCCTGTCAAACCGAGAACACCACCTCCGCAGCAACTTCGTAAATCGACTAGGAATGTTAAATCCCCTTCAAAACTTATTATAAACCCATCTTTGAAATCTTACCGTTAGTTAAATTCCCCCTTTCTCAGTAGTTAAGTTTTCTCTAGGCTCCCCCGTTTTATTGTTACATTGTCTTCATCTTAAAAGGGAGGTGTTACATTCTAGGCTCGCATGCATAAGTTCTAGGTTTGATCTACCTCAAGTAAGAGCGCGCACATTGGTCTATCTGCGCGTCTCTCTTTCACATTGTTTATAGTTTGGTCAGACTTCCCTATATAAGGAACTGACATCCCTCGTTCAGGTTCTTCCTGATTCACACCCCCATTATTGACTACTGTTTCTGTATTAGTTTATCCCCGAATAAACTCTCTATATATTCACACCGCTGTTCTTGGACCAACCACCGGCTACAGTATGCCGGATCCTAAGGACGCAACAACTGGCGATCAGGCTATGGCAATGGCGGATCTCACAAGACAGATATCTTCGCTGGTCGAAGCCTTCACTAAAATGGCTCAAGCTACTGGAACTGCTACAGCGTCTTCATCAGTCACGAACACAAGTAGCCACTTGGTAGAATCACTCTCAACCCGGATTCCTATGTTCACGTATGAACCAGAGGAGGACAAGACGTTCGACTCATGGTACAACCGCTATGAGGACTTCATCACTAAGGACGGAGCATCTCTCTCAGAGGATGCCAAAGCACGGTTAGTTCTATCAAAACTCAACACAAAAGAGTATTCTCATTTTGCAAATCGTATTCTCCCAACTCTCCCAAATGCACTCGAGTTCACCGATCTCGTTCCGAAACTCAAGGAGACGTTCAAATCAACAAGCTCCATCTTCCGGAAACGACAAGATTTTCTCCGAACAGAGTACAATGGTTCAGCAATAGAGGAATACACAGGACTCGTGCTCCGTCGTTTCACGTCATCAGAATTCAAAACGATGACGGATGACCAGATCTGCTGCATGGTCTGGATAAACGGGCTCCGAGACAACTCCTACTCGGATATCCGCACCAAAGCGCTACAAGTGATGGAAACAAAGCCAAATAGCACACTTCTCGAATTGGAGCAGGACATCAAGCGCCTTCTTGACGTCCGAGCGGACTCGAAATGTGTGTCAAAAGTGGAAGACGTGTCAAACGAGGTCAACGCCATACACAACAAGATAAAAAGGGACAAACCACAGAAAGCTCCACCTTCACCATGCTACAAGTGTGGAGGTAGTCATTGGGCTAAGGAATGCAGTAAAAAGGTCACATGCTCTCACTGTAATAAGAACGGGCATATTGCAAAATATTGCAGATCCAAGCAGCGAGACACTTCTAAATTCAACAAGAAGGTCAGATCAGTGGTCATATCTACCGCGTCAACTTCTGGATCCAGTCGAATCTACCGTATCATCACAATCAACGGCAAGAAGATTCAAATGCAACTGGATACCGGTGCTGACGTCACGTTGCTCAGCATAAAGGACTGGAATCGTTTGGGTCGTCCACAACTTCGGGCACCTTCGATCAAGGTCAAATCGGCTAACCATCAACCGATAGCTGTAAAAGGATCATTCCAGTGCAATTTCATCATTAACGGGAATTCAGCAACTGGAGAGGCTCATGTAGCGGAGACAGGTACACTTTTAGGAACCGATTGGATATCTAAGGATACAAAACTCTGGCAAATACTCAACAACAACAACCAAATCAACGCAGTACGTTCTGAGGTCGGATCAGCATGCAACTACCTGGACGGCAGTCGTGAACAGCTGAAGATTGATTTGGAGAAGGAATTCAACCCCGTTTTCCAGCCAGGACTCGGTTTTTGTACCAAAACCAAAGCGTCTCTTCTACCAAAACCGGAGGCACAACCAGTGTTCCGGAAAGCTCGACCTGTTCCATACGCAGCACTTACTACAGTAGCCGATGAACTGGAACGTCTACAACAAGCAGGTGTCATCTCACCAGTCGATCATTCGGAATGGGCAGCGCCGATCGTGCTGGTCAAAAAGAAGAATGGATCACTTCGCATGTGTGCAGATTTCTCCACAGGATTGAACGATGCCATCCAGCAGCATCAACATCCATTACCAACGGCAGATGATATTTTCTCAACTCTAAACGGTGGGAAGTACTTTTCGCAGATTGATCTCGCCGAAGCGTATTTACAGATAGAAGTTGATGAGCAAGCCAAGCAGATGCTCTGCATCAACACACATCGTGGACTGTATCGCTACAATAGACTCCCATTCGGCGTCAAGTCAGCTCCAGGATCTTTCCAACAGATTATGGATTCCATGACTTCTGGGTTGGATGGAGTGGCAGCCTATCTCGATGACATCATAATCACGGGTTCATCAGTGGCAGAACACAATCAGCGACTCAAAACTGTGATGAGTCGAATTCAAGACTTTGGATTTCGCGTAAGGATAGAGAAATGCACTTTTCTAAGTCCAAAAATAACTTTTCTTGGGTTCATCATTGACAAAGATGGACGCCGACCGGATCCAGAAAAAGTTTCTGCAATTCGACACATGCCAGCTCCACAAAATGAGAGTCAAGTCCGATCTTTCCTCGGACTCATTCAGTTTTACGGCTCATTCGTCAAGGAACTCTTCAAACTGCGTCCTCCACTGGATGCTCTCACCAAAAAGGATGTCGAGTTCAAATGGACGGCTCAGTGTCAAAATGCTTTTGATCACATCAAGCAGATTCTCCAGTCGGATCTGTTGCTCACACACTACGATCCGAAGCTTCCAATCATCGTCGCAGCTGACGCTTCTCAGTACGGAATAGGTGCTGTTATTTCACATCGATTTCCGGATGGCTCCGAGAAGGCCATCTACCACATCAGCAAGGCTCTCACTGCTCCTCAGCGAAACTACAGCCAGATTGAGAAGGAGGCCTTTGGACTCATCACTGCCGTCACCAAGTTCCATCGATTCATTCATGGTCGACACTTCACACTACGAACTGATCACAAACCTCTTCTTTCCATCTTTGGCGAAAAGAAAGGGATTCCTGTGTACAGTGCAAACCGGCTCCAACGCTGGGCAATCATCTTGCTCAACTACGATTTCAATATTGAGTACATCAATACTCACGATTTCGGACAAGCCGACGCTCTCTCAAGGCTAATTGCAGAGCAAGTTCAGCAAAAAGAGTGTGAGGATCGTGTCATTGCTCAAATCGAATCTGAAGTCGTGACCAATTTGGTCAGCTCGTGTGATCAACTACCAGTGACAGCAGATATGGTACGATCATGCTCCAAAAAGGACAAACTTCTGGTCGACGTGTTCCAATACACGATCTCAGGTTCGTGGCCAAAAGTCATTGACAAAAATTCACAAATCTTTCTTTTTCACAATCGACGTGACCAACTATCAATCGTGTCGGACTGTCTCATGTTCAATGATCGAATTGTCATCCCCACATCACTCCGATCTCGTGTGCTCAAGATGCTCCATCGTGCTCACCCAGGAATAGTGAGGATGAAACAGTTGGCTCGCACCCTCGTATACTGGCCATCCATTGACAAGGATATCGAGAATATTGTCAGAAGTTGTGATCAATGTGCCGCAGTTGCAAAGGACCCTGTCAAGAACACACTCTGCTCCTGGCCAATTTCTACTGCTCCCTGGCAACGCGTACACATCGACTACGCTGGTCCCATTGACGGTACATATTTTCTGGTTATAGTAGATGCCTATTCAAAATGGCCGGAAGTGGTTCCAACTACATCAATCACTACCACAGCTACTATCAACATCCTGCGCAAACTCTTTGCACAATTTGGAGATCCAGAAACTTTGGTTTCTGATAACGGAACTCAGTTCACATCGACACAGTTTGCCGAATTCTGCATACAACGAGGAATTCGTCATACTCGAGCTCCACCATTCCATCCTCAGTCGAATGGCCAGGCGGAACGATTTGTGGATACCCTGAAAAGGGCATTAGGCAAGTTAAAAGGGAGGGAACTACAGATACCGCCTTGTATTTGTTCCTTCAGAGTTACCGCTCTACACCTTGCACAGCCAGTCTGAATGGCTCATCACCTGCTGAGAACTTCCTTGGTCGAAAGATCCGCACCTACTTGGATCAACTACTCCCCAACGATCAACTCACCGTCTCGTACGATACAGAGATGGAAGAGCAGTTCAACAAGCAGCACGGTGCTCGTCCACACAACTTCCAGAAGGATGAAAAGGTTTATGTTAAGGATTACCGAAACATAAATACTACCACATGGATTCCAGGTACTATCCAACGCCGTATCGGAAAGACACTCTACAAAGTCTCGGTCAACGACACCACCTGGATCCGCCACTCAAATCAACTTCGCAGACGGGATGAACCGATGAAGGATATTCCACTGGACACGTTGGATCTCATGGATTTTATGCCAAGCTCCACTACACGCCCGGACAACTTCACTGGCAACTCTTCGCCCAAAGCGAAAACTCCTGTCAAACCGAGAACACCACCTCCGCAGCAACTTCGTAAATCGACTAGGAATGTTAAATCCCCTTCAAAACTTATTATAAACCCATCTTTGAAATCTTACCGTTAGTTAAATTCCCCCTTTCTCAGTAGTTAAGTTTTCTCTAGGCTCCCCCGTTTTATTGTTACATTGTCTTCATCTTAAAAGGGGAGGTGTTACATTCTAGGCTCGCATGCATAAGTTCTAGGTTTGATCTACCTCAAGTAAGAGCGCGCACATTGGTCTATCTGCGCGTCTCTCTTTCACATTGTTTATAGTTTGGTCAGACTTCCCTATATAAGGAACTGACATCCCTCGTTCAGGTTCTTCCTGATTCACACCCCCATTATTGACTACTGTTTCTGTATTAGTTTATCCCCGAATAAACTCTCTATATATTCACACCGCTGTTCTTGGACCAACCACCGGCTACAGTATGCCGGATCCTAAGGACGCAACAGGTTTGATAAGAAATCTAAGTGTATCTGCAGGGGAGAAGTCTAAATTCTCCACGACAGACGTGTCAATGGCCTATGTGTTTATTTCTTATCGGTTTGATAAGAAATCTAAGTGTATCTGCAGGGTAGAAGTCTAAATTCTCCACGACAGACGTGTCAATGGCCTATGTGTTTATTTCTTATCGGTTTGATAAGAAATCTGAGTGTATCTGCAGGGGAGAAGTCTAAATTCTCTACGACAGACGTGTCAATGGCCTATGTGTTTATTTCTTATCGGTTTGATAAGAAATCTAAGTGTATCTGCAGGGGAGAAGTCTAAATTCTCCACGACAGACGTGTCAATTGGCCTATGTGTTTATTTCTTATCGGTTTGATAAGAAATCTAAGTGTATCTGCAGGGGAGAAGTCTGAATTCTCCACGACAGACATGTCAATTGGCCTATGTGTTTATTTCTTATCGGTTTGATAAGAAATCTAAGTGTATCTGCAGGGGAGAAGTCTAAATTCTCCACGACAGACATGTCAATAGCCTATGTGTTTATTTCTTATCGGTTTGATAAGAAATCTAAGTGTATCTGCAGGGGAGAAGTCTAAATTCTCCACGACAGACATGTCAATTGGCCTATGTGTTTATTTCTTATCGGTTTGATAAGAAATCTAAGTGTATCTGCAGGGAGAAGTCTAAATTCTCCACGACAGACATGTCAATAGCCTATGTGTTTATTTCTTATCGGTTTGATAAGAAATCTAAGTGTATCTGCAGGGGAGAAGTCTAAATTCTCCACGACAGACGTGTCAATGGCCTATGTGTTTATTTCTTATCGGTTTGATAAGAAATCTAAGTGTATCTGCAGGGGAGAAGTCTAAATTCTCTACGACAGACGTGTCAATGGCCTATGTGTTTTATTCTCATCTTTTTGATAAGAAATCTATGTGTATCTGCAGAGGAGAAGTCTAAATTCTCCACGACAGTCTGCCCTGTGTTCCTCCAATTCTTAACTCTATTAGAACTTACCTGTTTTCGCGTTTCTCTCTCGACTGTTCGTGTTGCTATTTGTCCCTCTGTGTCGGCCATTGATTGCTTTGTGTCGTTGGCACTATGTAGTTGATCGTGTCTAAAAATTTCTTACCATTGAAATTATAAATCAAAGGAGAAAATCAATAGATTCAGCATGAAGAAGATTTAGCATGAAACGAGAAGTAAACAATGAGTGTAAGCATCACAGGTTGGTCGTATGCCATGAAAACCAGAAAGCTTAAAATAAATGACTGCTCGGTGCGGCAGGGAAAGGAACAACTGACTGTATTCGCTATGTCTGATCTCATGTAGTCTGGGGGCGTGTCCTATATGCAGTCATCAGTTTGATTTCCCATGGAGATAAGTGACAGGTGTGAGCGTTTGCGGCAGAGATGAATAGTAACAACACATGCCGACTTCTTCACATTCATAGTTTGTTAGTTAATCTTTTGTGTTTGCACTTGTCAACATGACCTCAATTGACATATCTACCAACTATTGCATTAACGGTTCTCTGGGAAATATATTTGACAACTTATACTCCTGTCCTAAGAGTTTTCAAATTGAAATTCTCTCCCAATAAGCCAAAGTCAGTCCTCTGATGCAGGTAATAATGGTGAAGGAAGTCAATAACATAGACAGTATCCCAATTTTGATACCACTTACCAATTTTCGAGTCTCTCTTCGTGCGATTGGCATATTTCTTCTTCGGTGCGGTCATCGAACCGTTTTAGTCAGTGCAATCTTCCGTCTTTCCATAGGTCGCTGCGCGGACCGAGTTTCTAGGAGAATGCGGCACCCGGTGCTGGAAGCAAAAATTAATTTATGCATAAATGATATAACACAATGCAGGAAATTAGAAGCATTGGAAGAAAACTAAAAAAATGACATGTTTACTCATATGACGCTATTGGCTAGAAAATAAAAAAGGAGAAGAAGTAATTCAGGTCATACAGATCGACGAGCCTGTATATTATAAATTCACAACACCACGCCGCATGGCTTTAAAGGCGCATCTAGTTTATTAGAAGTTTCGCGGAATGGTCTCGTAGTTGAAAAAGATCAAATACTGTATTTTCGAGCTTTGCAGGTCTAAAAATAAATATAAAAAATGCTTTTCGCTTCGAGACCATTTTGAAGAAAATAGATGCGCCTTTAAAGCCATGCGGCGCGGTGTCGTGAATTTATAATACGTTTTTTTGAATAACGATCACGGAATAAATGCAAAAGCGAGAAGGTGTTTGAGTGACTTTCCCAAAGCTCTCGGAAAGTTCATATCGAAATTCTGATAGGTGATAGTATTCGAAAAAAATATTGGTACAGTTGTGAGAAGACAATAAAAAACGACAATTAGAAAGACTCGTAGTTATGGAAAAAAGAGTAGGAAAAGGGGTTAATTCAATTTTCATGTTGAGATCTCGTGGCTCATTTTTGGGTATGTAATAGAGTTTTCTCAGTTTCTTAATTGTGTCTTCTATATAGTTTTAAAATGAGAACTAACCAGAGTTTGAGGCACTTGATGACACTCTATTCTCCTTTATTTCAGATTCGTTTCTTTCTATCGTCTTGGTTGCTGATTGCTTTATGTAGTGGGTTGTTGTTGTTGAATGTGGCTGAGATTTTATTATTATTGAAATCAGAAACCATTTCGAATAAAAAGTCGATAAAAGAGAAATATAAATAATTCAAGGGAAACAGTCATGCAATGAACACTTGAATATAATCAATGAATTGTGTTTCATATGATAAGTACTCTTTCTATTTGTTGATAGCCTCTTTTTGAAAAAGAAGACATAGACAATCTTTCAAACATGTTCTTCCTTTGTCTACATGTATTTTTTTATTCCCTGACCCCTAGTATCATTATTACAGTTATTATTATTTCCCATTGGGTAAAACGAACAAACAACACATGTCGGAATCCGATAGTAACATGTCAACTAATTCTCACATTGTCTGTCACTTGGCCTATTGTCGCGCTCATTTTTCTCCACCTAATTCCATCTGTCCCCGTATCTCCTTGTGACATCTTCCCAGAGGCAGTTATTCGAACCCGCTCTTCGGACCAGGAAAGGGTAAATGATGGAAATACAGTCCGTTGTCTATTTCACTCCCTCATCAAGCAGTCTTTACTTTTTGTGCCCGCATTTTTTCAAAACTTGTTTCATCCTGCCCTACTAGTTTGTGTTTCAAAATTCTCTCTCTTTTGTACCAGACACCCTCATCCTCTTTTTCAGCTTGATCAATAAATTCCTGAATTAAACTCCTAATATCAAAAATGAGATAAGATACTGTCTATGTTATTGACTTCCTTCACCATTATTACCTGCATCAGAGGACTGACTTCGGCTTATTGGGAGACAATTTCAATTTGAAAACTCTTAGGACACGAGTATGAGTTGTTAAATATATTTCCCAGAGAACCGTTAATGCAATAGTTGGTAGATATGTCAATTGAGGTCATGTTGACAAGTGCAAACACAAAAGATTAACTAACAAACTATGAATGTGAAGAAGTCGGCATGTGTTGTTACTATTCATCTCTGCCGCAAACGCTCACACCTGTCACTTATCTCCATGGGAAATCAAACCGATGACTGCATATAGGACACGCCCCAGACTACATGAGATCAGACATAGCGAATACAGTCTGTTGTTTCTTTCCCTGCCGCACCGAGCAGTCATTTATTTTAAGCTTTCTGGTTTTCATGGCATACGACCAACCTGTGATGCTTACACTCATTGTTCATTTCTCGTTTCATGCTAAATCTTCTTCATGCTGAATCTATTGATTTTCTCCTTTGATTTATAATTTCAATGGTAAGAAATTTTTAGACACGATCAACTACATAGTGCCAACGACACAAAGCAATCAATGGCCGACATAGAGGACAAATAGCAACACGAACAGTCGAGAGAGAAACGCGAAAACAGGTAAGTTCTAATAGAGTTAAGAATTGGAGGAACATAGGGCAGACTGTCGTGCAGAATTTAGACTTCTCCAAAGCAGATACACATAGATTTCTTATCAAAAAGATGAGAATAAAACACATAGGCCATTGACACGTGTGTCGTGGAGAATTTAGTCTTCTCCCCTGCAGATACACTTAGATTTCTTATCAAACCGATAAGAAATAAACACATAGGCCATTGACACGTCTGTCGTGGAGAATTTAGTCTTCTCCCCTGCAGATACACTTAGATTTCTTATCAAACCGATAAGAAATAAACACATAGGCCATTGACACGTCTGTCGTGGAGAATTTAGTCTTCTCCCCTGCAGATACACTTAGATTTCTTATCAAACCGATAAGAAATAAACACATAGGCCATTGACACGTCTGTCGTGGAGAATTTAGTCTTCTCCCCTGCAGATACACTTAGATTTCTTATCAAACCGATAAGAAATAAACACATAGGCCATTGACACGTCTGTCGTGGAGAATTTAGTCTTCTCCCCTGCAGATACACTTAGATTTCTTATCAAACCGATAAGAAATAAACACATAGGCCATTGACACGTCTGTCGTGGAGAATTTAGTCTTCTCCCCTGCAGATACACTTAGATTTCTTATCAAACCGATAAGAAATAAACACATAGGCCATTGACACGTCTGTCGTGGAGAATTTAGTCTTCTCCCCTGCAGATACACTTAGATTTCTTATGAAACCGATAAGAAATAAACACATAGGCCATTGACACGTCTGTCGTGGAGAATTTAGTCTTCTCCCCTGCAGATACACTTAGATTTCTTATCAAACCGATAAGAAATAAACACATAGGCCATTGACGCGTCTGTCGTGGAGAATTTAGTCTTCTCCCCTGCGGATACACTTAGATTTCTTATCAAACCGATAAGAAATAAACACATAGGCCATTGACACGTCTGTCGTGGAGAATTTAGACTTCTCCCCTGCAGATACACTTAGATTTCTTATCAAACCGATAAGAAATAAACACATAGGCCATTGACACGTCTGTCGTGGAGAATTTAGTCTTCTCCCCTGCAGATACACTTAGATTTCTTATCAAACCGATAAGAAATAAACACATAGGCCATTGACACGTCTGTCGTGGAGAATTTAGTCTTCTCCCCTGCAGATACACTTAGATTTCTTATCAAACCGATAAGAAATAAACACATAGGCCATTGACGCGTCTGTCGTGGAGAATTTAGACTTCTCCCCTGCAGATACACTTAGATTTCTTATCAAACCGATAAGAAATAAACACATAGGCCATTGACACGTCTGTCGTGGAGAATTTAGACTTCTCCCCTGCAGATACACTTAGATTTCTTATCAAACCGATAAGAAATAAACACATAGGCCATTGACACGTCTGTCGTGGAGAATTTAGTCTTCTCCCCTGCAGATACACTTAGATTTCTTATCAAACCGATAAGAAATAAACACATAGGCCATTGACGCGTCTGTCGTGGAGAATTTAGTCTTCTCCCCTGCAGATACACTTAGATTTCTTATCAAACCGATAAGAAATAAACACATAGGCCATTGACGCGTCTGTCGTGGAGAATTTAGTCTTCTCCCCTGCAGATACACTTAGATTTCTTATCAAACCGATAAGAAATAAACACATAGGCCATTGACGCGTCTGTCGTGGAGAATTTAGACTTCTCCCCTGCAGATACACTTAGATTTCTTATCAAACCGATAAGAAATAAACACATAGGCCATTGACGCGTCTGTCGTGGAGAATTTAGACTTCTCCCCTGCAGATACACTTAGATTTCTTATCAAACCGATAAGAAATAAACACATAGGCCATTGACACGTCTGTCGTGGAGAATTTAGTCTTCTCCCCTGCAGATACACTTAGATTTCTTATCAAACCGATAAGAAATAAACACATAGGCCATTGACGCGTCTGTCGTGGAGAATTTAGTCTTCTCCCCTGCAGATACACTTAGATTTCTTATCAAACCGATAAGAAATAAACACATAGGCCATTGACACGTCTGTCGTGGAGAATTTAGTCTTCTCCCCTGCAGATACACTTAGATTTCTTATCAAACCGATAAGAAATAAACACATAGGCCATTGACGCGTCTGTCGTGGAGAATTTAGACTTCTCCCCTGCAGATACACTTAGATTTCTTATCAAACCGATAAGAAATAAACACATAGGCCATTGACACGTCTGTCGTGGAGAATTTAGACTTCTCCCCTGCAGATACACTTAGATTTCTTATCAAACCGATAAGAAATAAACACATAGGCCATTGACACGTCTGTCGTGGAGAATTTAGTCTTCTCCCCTGCAGATACACTTAGATTTCTTATCAAACCGATAAGAAATAAACACATAGGCCATTGACGCGTCTGTCGTGGAGAATTTAGTCTTCTCCCCTGCAGATACACTTAGATTTCTTATGAAACCGATAAGAAATAAACACATAGGCCATTGACACGTCTGTCGTGGAGAATTTAGTCTTCTCCCCTGCAGATACACTTAGATTTCTTATGAAACCGATAAGAAATAAACACATAGGCCATTGACACGTCTGTCGTGGAGAATTTACTCTTCTCCCCTGCAGATACACTTAGATTTCTTATCAAACCGATAAGAAATGAACACATAGGCCATTGACACGTCTGTCGTGGAGAATTTAGACTTCTCCCCTGCAGATACACTTAGATTTCTTATCAAACCGATAAGAAATAAACACATAGGCCAATTGACACGTCTGTCGTGGAGAATTTAGGCTTCTCCCCTGCAGATACACTTAGATTTCTTTTCAAACCGATAAGAAATAAACACATAGGCCATTGACACGTCTGTCGTGGAGAATTTAGTCTTCTCCCCTGCAGATACACTTAGATTTCTGATGAAACCGATAAGAAATAAACACATAGGCCAATTGACACGTCTGTCGTGGAGAATTTAGGCTTCTCCCCTGCAGATACACTTAGATTTCTTTTCAAACCGATAAGAAATAAACACATAGGCCATTGACACGTCTGTCGTGGAGAATTTAGTCTTCTCCCCTGCAGATACACTTAGATTTCTTATGAAACCGATAAGAAATAAACACATAGGCCATTGACACGTCTGTCGTGGAGAATTTAGTCTTCTCCCCTGCAGATACACTTAGATTTCTTTTCAAACCGATAAGAAATAAACACATAGGCCAATTGACGCGTCTGTCGTGGAGAATTTAGTCTTCTCCCCTGCAGATACACTTAGATTTCTTATCAAACCGATAAGAAATAAACACATAGGCCATTGACACGTCTGTCGTGGAGAATTTAGTCTTCTCCCCTGCAGATACACTTAGATTTCTTATCAAACCGATAAGAAATAAACACATAGGCCAATTGACGCGTCTGTCGTGGAGAATTTAGTCTTCTCCCCTGCAGATACACTTAGATTTCTTTTCAAACCGATAAGAAATAAACACATAGGCCAATTGACGCGTCTGTCGTGGAGAATTTAGTCTTCTCCCCTGCAGATACACTTAGATTTCTTATGAAACCGATAAGAAATAAACACATAGGCCATTGACACGTCTGTCGTGGAGAATTTAGTCTTCTCCCCTGCAGATACACTTAGATTTCTTATCAAACCGATAAGAAATAAACACATAGGCTATTGACATGTCTGTCGTGGAGAATTCAGACTTCTCCCCTGCAGATACACTTAGATTTCTTTTCAAACCGATAAGAAATAAACACATAGGCCATTGACACGTCTGTCGTGGAGAATTTAGACTTCTCCCCTGCGGATACACTTAGATTTCTTATCAAACCGATAAGAAATAAACACATAGGCCAATTGACGCGTCTGTCGTGGAGAATTTAGTCTTCTCCCCTGCAGATACACTTAGATTTCTTTTCAAACCGATAAGAAATAAACACATAGGCCAATTGACGCGTCTGTCGTGGAGAATTTAGTCTTCTCCCCTGCAGATACACTTAGATTTCTTATGAAACCGATAAGAAATAAACACATAGGCCATTGACACGTCTGTCGTGGAGAATTTAGTCTTCTCCCCTGCAGATACACTTAGATTTCTTATCAAACCGATAAGAAATAAACACATAGGCTATTGACATGTCTGTCGTGGAGAATTCAGACTTCTCCCCTGCAGATACACTTAGATTTCTTTTCAAACCGATAAGAAATAAACACATAGGCCATTGACACGTCTGTCGTGGAGAATTTAGACTTCTCCCCTGCGGATACACTTAGATTTCTTATCAAACCGATAAGAAATAAACACATAGGCCATTGACACGTCTGTCGTGGAGAATTTAGTCTTCTCCCCTGCAGATACACTTAGATTTCTTTTCAAACCGATAAGAAATAAACACATAGGCCATTGACACGTCTGTCGTGGAGAATTTACTCTTCTCCCCTGCAGATACCCTTAGATTTCTTTTCAAACCGATAAGAAATAAACACATAGGCCATTGACACGTCTGTCGTGGAGAATTTAGACTTCTCCCCTGCGGATACACTTAGATTTCTTATCAAACCGATAAGAAATAAACACATAGGCCATTGACACGTCTGTCGTGGAGAATTTAGTCTTCTCCCCTGCAGATACACTTAGATTTCTTATCAAACCGATAAGAAATAAACACATAGGCCATTGACACGTCTGTCGTGGAGAATTTAGACTTCTCCCCTGCGGATACACTTAGATTTCTTATCAAACCGATAAGAAATAAACACATAGGCCATTGACACGTCTGTCGTGGAGAATTTAGTCTTCTCCCCTGCAGATACACTTAGATTTCTTATCAAACCGATAAGAAATAAACACATAGGCTATTGACATGTCTGTCGTGGAGAATTCAGACTTCTCCCCTGCAGATACACTTAGATTTCTTTTCAAACCGATAAGAAATAAACACATAGGCCATTGACACGTCTGTCGTGGAGAATTTAGACTTCTCCCCTGCGGATACACTTAGATTTCTTATCAAACCGATAAGAAATAAACACATAGGCCATTGACACGTCTGTCGTGGAGAATTTAGTCTTCTCCCCTGCAGATACACTTAGATTTCTTTTCAAACCGATAAGAAATAAACACATAGGCCATTGACACGTCTGTCGTGGAGAATTTACTCTTCTCCCCTGCAGATACCCTTAGATTTCTTTTCAAACCGATAAGAAATAAACACATAGGCCATTGACACGTCTGTCGTGGAGAATTTAGACTTCTCCCCTGCGGATACACTTAGATTTCTTATCAAACCGATAAGAAATAAACACATAGGCCATTGACACGTCTGTCGTGGAGAATTTAGACTTCTCCCCTGCGGATACACTTAGATTTCTTATCAAACCGATAAGAAATAAACACATAGGCCATTGACGCGTCTGTCGTGGAGAATTTAGACTTCTCTCCTGCAGATACACTTAGATTTCTTATCAAACCGATAAGAAATAAACACATAGGCTATTGACGCGTCTGTCGTGGAGAATTTAGACTTCTCCCCTGCGGATACACTTAGATTTCTTATCAAACCGATAAGAAATAAACACATTGGCCATTGACACGTCTGTCGTGGAGAATTTAGTCTTCTCCCCTGCAGATACACTTAGATTTCTTTTCAAACCGATAAGAAATAAACACATAGGCCATTGACACGTCTGTCGTGGAGAATTTAGACTTCTCCCCTGCAGATACACTTAGATTTCTTATCAAACCGATAAGAAATAAACACATAGGCCATTGACGCGTCTGTCGTGGAGAATTTAGACTTCTCCCCTGCGGATACACTTAGATTTCTTATCAAACCGATAAGAAATAAACACATAGGCCATTGACGCGTCTGTCGTGGAGAATTTAGACTTCTCCCCTGCAGATACACTTAGATTTCTTATCAAACCGATAAGAAATAAACACATAGGCCATTGACACGTCTGTCGTGGAGAATTTAGTCTTCTCCCTGCAGATACACTTAGATTTCTTATGAAACCGATAAGAAATAAACACATAGGCCATTGACACGTCTGTCGTGGAGAATTTAGACTTCTCCCCTGCAGATACACTTAGATTTCTTATCAAACCGATAAGAAATAAACACATAGGTCATTGACACGTCTGTCGTGGAGAATTTAGTCTTCTCCCCTGCAGATACACTTAGATTTCTTATCAAACCGATAAGAAATAAACACTTAGGCCATTGACGCGTCTGTCGTGGAGAATTTAGACTTCTCCCCTGCGGATACACTTAGATTTCTTATCAAACCGATAAGAAATAAACACATAGGCCATTGACGCGTCTGTCGTGGAGAATTTAGACTTCTCCCCTGCGGATACACTTAGATTTCTTATCAAACCGATAAGAAATAAACACATAGGCCATTGACACGTCTGTCGTGGAGAATTTAGACTTCTCCCCTGCAGATACACTTAGATTTCTTATGAAACCGATAAGAAATAAACACATAGGCCATTGACACGTCTGTCGTGGAGAATTTAGTCTTCTCCCCTGCAGATACACTTAGATTTCTTATGAAACCGATAAGAAATAAACACATAGGCCATTGACACGTCTGTCGTGGAGAATTTAGACTTCTCCCCTGCAGATACACTTAGATTTCTTATCAAACCGATAAGAAATAAACACATAGGTCATTGACACGTCTGTCGTGGAGAATTTAGACTTCTCCCCTGCAGATACACTTAGATTTCTTATCAAACCGATAAGAAATAAACACATAGGCCATTGACACGTCTGTCGTGGAGAATTTAGACTTCTCCCCTGCAGATACACTTAGATTTCTTATCAAACCGATAAGAAATAAACACATAGGCCATTGACACGTCTGTCGTGGAGAATTTAGACTTCTCCCCTGCAGATACACTTAGATTTCTTATCAAACCGATAAGAAATAAACACATAGGCCATTGACACGTCTGTCGTGGAGAATTTAGACTTCTCCCCTGCAGATACACTTAGATTTCTTATCAAACCGATAAGAAATAAACACATAGGCCATTGACACGTCTGTCGTGGAGAATTTAGTCTTCTCCCTGCAGATACACTTAGATTTCTTATGAAACCGATAAGAAATAAACACATAGGCCATTGACACGTCTGTCGTGGAGAATTTAGACTTCTCCCCTGCAGATACACTTAGATTTCTTATCAAACCGATAAGAAATAAACACATAGGTCATTGACACGTCTGTCGTGGAGAATTTAGTCTTCTCCCCTGCAGATACACTTAGATTTCTTATCAAACCGATAAGAAATAAACACATAGGCCATTGACGCGTCTGTCGTGGAGAATTTAGACTTCTCCCCTGCGGATACACTTAGATTTCTTATCAAACCGATAAGAAATAAACACATAGGCCATTGACGCGTCTGTCGTGGAGAATTTAGACTTCTCCCCTGCGGATACACTTAGATTTCTTATCAAACCGATAAGAAATAAACACGTAGGTCATTGACACGTCTGTCGTGGAGAATTTAGTCTTCTCCCCTGCAGATACACTTAGATTTCTTATGAAACCGATAAGAAATAAACACATAGGCCATTGACACGTCTGTCGTGGAGAATTTAGACTTCTCCCCTGCAGATACACTTAGATTTCTTATCAAACCGATAAGAAATAAACACATAGGCCATTGACACGTCTGTCGTGGAGAATTTAGTCTTCTCCCCTGCAGATACACTTAGATTTCTTATGAAACCGATAAGAAATAAACACATAGGCCATTGACACGTCTGTCGTGGAGAATTTAGACTTCTCCCCTGCAGATACACTTAGATTTCTTATGAAACCGATAAGAAATAAACACATAGGCCATTGACGCGTCTGTCGTGGAGAATTTAGACTTCTCCCCTGCGGATACACTTAGATTTCTTATCAAACCGATAAGAAATAAACACATAGGCCATTGACGCGTCTGTCCTGGAGAATTTAGACTTCTCCCCTGCAGATACACTTAGATTTCTTATCAAACCGATAAGAAATAAACACATAGGCCATTGACACGTCTGTCGTGGAGAATTTAGTCTTCTCCCCTGCAGATACACTTAGATTTCTTATGAAACCGATAAGAAATAAACACATAGGCCATTGACGCGTCTGTCGTGGAGAATTTAGACTTCTCCCCTGCAGATACACTTAGATTTCTTATCAAACCGATAAGAAATAAACACATAGGCCATTGACACGTCTGTCGTGGAGAATTTAGACTTCTCCCCTGCGGATACACTTAGATTTCTTATCAAACCGATAAGAAATAAACACATAGGCCATTGACACGTCTGTCGTGGAGAATTTAGTCTTCTCCCCTGCAGATACACTTAGATTTCTTATCAAACCGATAAGAAATAAACACATAGGCCATTGACGCGTCTGTCGTGGAGAATTTAGACTTCTCCCCTGCGGATACACTTAGATTTCTTATCAAACCGATAAGAAATAAACACATAGGCCATTGACACGTCTGTCGTGGAGAATTTAGTCTTCTCCCCTGCAGATACACTTAGATTTCTTATCAAACCGATAAGAAATAAACACATAGGCCATTGACGCGTCTGTCGTGGAGAATTTAGACTTCTCCCCTGCAGATACACTTAGATTTCTTATCAAACCGATAAGAAATAAACACATAGGCCATTGACACGTCTGTCGTGGAGAATTTAGTCTTCTCCCCTGCAGATACACTTAGATTTCTTATCAAACCGATAAGAAATAAACACATAGGCCATTGACGCGTCTGTCGTGGAGAATTTAGACTTCTCCCCTGCGGATACACTTAGATTTCTTATCAAACCGATAAGAAATAAACACATAGGCCATTGACACGTCTGTCGTGGAGAATTTAGTCTTCTCCCCTGCAGATACACTTAGATTTCTTTTCAAACCGATAAGAAATAAACACATAGGCCATTGACACGTCTGTCGTGGAGAATTTAGGCTTCTCCCCTGCAGATACACTTAGATTTCTTATCAAACCGATAAGAAATAAACACATAGGCCATTGACACGTCTGTCGTGGAGAATTTAGTCTTCTCCCCTGCAGATACACTTAGATTTCTTTTCAAACCGATAAGAAATAAACACATAGGCCATTGACACGTCTGTCGTGGAGAATTTAGGCTTCTCCCCTGCAGATACACTTAGATTTCTTATCAAACCGATAAGAAATAAACACATAGGTCATTGACACGTCTGTCGTGGAGAATTTAGTCTTCTCCCCTGCAGATACACTTAGATTTCTTATGAAACCGATAAGAAATAAACACATAGGCCATTGACACGTCTGTCGTGGAGAATTTAGACTTCTCCCCTGCGGATACACTTAGATTTCTTATCAAACCGATAAGAAATAAACACATAGGCCATTGACACGTCTGTCGTGGAGAATTTAGTCTTCTCCCTGCAGATACACTTAGATTTCTTATGAAACCGATAAGAAATAAACACATAGGCCATTGACACGTCTGTCGTGGAGAATTTAGACTTCTCCCCTGCAGATACACTTAGATTTCTTATGAAACCGATAAGAAATAAACACATAGGCCATTGACACGTCTGTCGTGGAGAATTTAGACTTCTCCCCTGCAGATACACTTAGATTTCTTATGAAACCGATAAGAAATAAACACATAGGCCATTGACACGTCTGTCGTGGAGAATTTACTCTTCTCCCCTGCAGATACACTTAGATTTCTTATCAAACCGATAAGAAATGAACACATAGGCCATTGACACGTCTGTCGTGGAGAATTTAGACTTCTCCCCTGCAGATACACTTAGATTTCTTATCAAACCGATAAGAAATAAACACATAGGCCAATTGACACGTCTGTCGTGGAGAATTTAGGCTTCTCCCCTGCAGATACACTTAGATTTCTTATCAAAAAAAAAAAGAGAAATATACACATAGGCGCATCCTGTATCAGCTCTCTTCTGTAAGCCTAGAGCCGCCTTCTGTAATGTTTATTCTCCAATTCATATTGTTGATTCTTTTTAGAGCTTCACCTCTTCTTACAGCTTCTATAGTGCAACTTGTGCAAACCTGTTAGCGTTCGAGAATTTGTGAGCTGGAAATTCCTACAGTACCCGAAATGGATGCTATCAACTACAAGCAGTCAACATTTAAAAAAAACAACACGCGACGCAACCGCGCAAGCAATCGGACAGAAAAAAAGACTGAAAAGTATTGATTCAAGTTGTTTCTTTATTGCAACTATGTATATTTATCAATATCCAGAATGCCTCGTATGAGTCTTAGTAGTTCTCCCAGCCTCTGAATGTGTATGTGTCACGGGCTCCACCATTTCCGACGTCTGAAATTTTCTCTTTTTTTTAAGATTCCAATTTTCCCTACCTTATTATTTTTCTCCAAACACAACAACCTTTGAACCACTGTTCGATACTGAGTGGATAAGAAGAAACATATGAAACAATTGAATATTGAGTTGAACGTCAACAATATTTTTGCCACGTATTCCAACATGATTCCTAGTTGGCTGAAATTACAGCTTTTTTTTTCACCAAAGATTATTTAAAGGGATTTACAATAATTTAGGACTCGAAATCGGGTCGTCACGATTGCCAAGGATGAAAAGAGTGGAGTATAGGAGTTCGGAAATGAAGAAAGAAGTAGCCATCATGAAAACTAGCAATGAGGTGTTGTCGGATCTGAATAGGTTTGTCGGTTACTGTATGTGTATTCTTCATGGCTGGAATGCTGATGTTACAAGGATTTTGAATATGTTTTCAAAATTTATCTAGCGTCAAAATGAACCGAGATACTAATGATTTTGTCAGTGTCCGCGGTCAGAGGGAGGGGAACAGCCGCGCGCGTGGTTGGCTAGTCGCGGGTGTCTAGACGAGAGGCGCCAATATTTGAAATGGAGTGTTGTATATTGCTAGAAAGCTAGAGTCGCAAGGATTTTGCATCTGTTTTCAGATTTTTTCTAGCGTCAAAATGAACCGAGATACTTATGAGTTTCTCAATGTCCGCGGTTAGAGGGAGGAGAACAGCGGGGGCGCGCGGTTGGCTGGTCGCGAAAGCGCCAATATTTTAAGGGAATGTTATACATGGCTGGCAAGCTGGCGTCGTGAGGATTCTGAATCTGTTCTTAAATTTTTTCTAGCGTCAAAATGAGCTGAGATACAAGCGATTTTGTCGTCAACTCTTGACGTCTCTGGCTAAAACCCATGTATCTCGGTTAGTTTTAATGATATTCAAAAGCAAAAAACATATCCAAACTCCTCGTGATTTCAGCTTTCAAATCTTCCTTTTTCAAAACTTCTCAAAAAACTCACTTCCCAGCCGCCAAATTCTTCCTTTTCCTTCGTACCATATTCAACGCAATCAGCAATGTGAAGGTCACCAAAAGATAACAAATAGTTAGCAGGATAACAGTGCATCCTTCTAAAAAAATATGCATTGTTTCATTGTTCGGAAGGTCGTTAAAAGCGTAGCAGGCTCTGGAATTCAACAAAAATCGGTGCCTCCGTGACGCTCACTCCTCATCATTTACTCACTCCTCATCATTATCCGCCTTATAAATCTCAAAATTCCTATAATAATCCAGATACCAAAGGACGCATATAAGGAATGTTCCACTTATGATAATTATTCCAGTCCGTATCTTCATAAGGGTCCCCACCACACCACTCATTGGAAAAATAACAGATACCGTTCGGATACAAGCCATGAACAATGCCAAAACCGCGGCAGACAACTTCCCAAACTTTTGTATAGCCGCGGATAAAATTTCTATAAAAGTCATCCACCACTGCTTGCGGGTCCCACATATCTTTCGCATACCAAAACTGTTCCCAAAATATCTCTCTGTTATACTAGCAGAGCACACTAAGATATCAGATACACAAATTCCAGTCATTATAATAAATACAACATTTGATCTCATCTCTTTCCTTGTTAAAATCAATAAATGGATCAGATTAAGTACCAACCCAATAACCGACATAACAAGATCAATATTATTAGTGACATCCATAGTTTTACCCTCTGTTTCGTCGTCAAATAAATATTGGTCCTTATATTGCCAACCTTCTTCCGGCCCTCCGTCATAGAAATAATAGTCAGTGGGGTCCCGGCCATGCCAGCGTTTGGTGGTGGATAGCGGGGTAAGGGTGGTGGTGGAGAAGACGTACATGTTAAAAAAAGTGAAAGGAAAAGGAAAAATTCTGTTGCCGAGAGACAAGACAACTATAATTGCAGGGTTTATGTTATAGAAGCCCATAATTTCGAAAAAAAATTCTTGTCAATAATCTTTCATTTTCAAGCTTTGTCATGATTTCATATATTCATATGATGAAGCTCTCGATTCTTCTATTTCTAATCATTATTTCATATAGCTCGGCAGATTTCTCAGGGGACCTGAAAAGGATAATCAAGTACCATGAGTGTGGTGAGTGATTAACCAAGACGTTTTTATTGAAAATCTGGAGATTAGTTTTCAAATTGTTGATAACTTTGGAATTAACCGTATAAAAGACATTTCGTTCAGTTAGGTCAACACAATGAGACCCTACAAACTCCGTGGAAAAAAATTTGCCTGTCTGCTGAATTAGTTACTGTTAGACTGACGCACGCGACGCAGCCGCAACGCATCCCAGTGCAAAACCGGATGCATTATCGAGTAGTACTGTCAATACAACCGCGCTTCACGGAATAATTCAAATTTGCAGTAGAGCACAGTTGTGTAAATCGGGAATTGTGTTGAGACACAAAAAATTTTCCATGGAAAAAGGGCGGAGTCTGTTTTGCAACATCGTTTATGCAGTAGTGTTAACTGGGTGAATCTGCATAGAGAGTACTGCGACTTGTTTGAGAAATGATTGAATCAAAATTCATTTGCCTGAAAAAATAATTCGGGAAGTTGAAATTATACCGTGGAGCGCGGTTGTATTGACTTTACTACTGGATCTTGCATCCGGTTTTGAGCTAGAA
Organism: Caenorhabditis latens; assembly: GCA_002259235.3. Lineage (NCBI taxonomy): Eukaryota > Metazoa > Nematoda > Chromadorea > Rhabditida > Rhabditidae > Caenorhabditis > Caenorhabditis latens. The sequence goes on from CM056093.1 coordinate 2,730,552, forward strand.
AGCGCTGCGGCTGCGTCGCGTGCGTCATTATAACAGTAACTAACTGAGCAGACAGGTGTATAGGCCCCTATTGGTCCCAACAGCCTACCGTAACCCTCACAACCAATTATAGAATCAATTTCCCCTCTTCCAGACCCCCTTTGCACCTTCAACCATTCATCAATCTCCTCCAAAACCATCCCATTCTTCCCAAAATGCGGAGAAGTGTGTGGACTACTCATCTTCAATGAGAACACAGATTTATCTGAAACTCAGTTAAAAGATGTGTTCAAAACTATGTATAAACTGAATGGCGGTATTCGAGTGGAAAATTCCAAATTGACAAATCTCTCGTTTTTTACAATTGGTGTAGAGGAGAAGTATTTCCAGTTCGATTGCTTGACATGTAAGTGTTTGGAATGTGCGCTCCAATGCCAAAAACCTTCCAGATGGTCTAACCATACAAAACAACTCCAAGCTAACCGATGTTACTATCCTATGGAAATTCCAGTATTGGCTAGACCAGGACCATCGGGAGTGTAAAATGGTTATTAAGGATAACATGTTGTTGGACGCAGGAAAGCTATGCTACTACGGTTATTTTTATATTTCTATAAATATGAAAGTCACCGGGAATCTTAAGGATTGTGGTATGTAAGACAGGAAGCTTTCTGTAACTTGAATGGTTTTTAGGGTGTCGTGGCGCTTCAGTATCTGGCTGCGACCTAATTCTATCAGGTCTCCAACTAATCAATATCTCAGACACCTCGCCGTTTTCCAACATTACCCAAATCCGAGGAAACCTATTAATTCAACATACCAACTTTCAGAATCTATCGTTTTTCAAAAATCTGGAAACGCTGAAAATAAGCACACCGGGACTCCATGAGACAATAGCCATAGATGTCAAAGATAATCCGCAGATGACAAGATTTGGAATCCCGTTATTGAAGGAGTTCCCAAACATCTGGCAAGGCTATCTATTTATGAATCTGGAGAACTTACACCCGGATTTCTGTCTAACTATAGAAGAAATGACACTATTCTTAAAATCTGAGGTGTTATTTGTGAATCTCCACGCTAAGTACTGTGCGAACCCAGGAAATCTTAACGGAGCCAAGTTGTGCGAGTTTTCTTCTATGAAAGCCTTGGAGAAGTACTGTAACTATATTTTTGGTGACGTGAAAATAGAAGCCGGTGATGAGAAGTATGTGGAAAAGCTGAGTAGTGTCACAGTGATATTAGGGACTTTGGAGATAACGAATACGAGTTTGAAGGATTTGGATTTTTTGGCAGGGTTGAGTTATATGGCGTCGTTGAGTGGTGAGTGGAAGTTAGGGCTAATTTAGCTGATTGATCTTGCAAATCGGTTAAAAATCAACGAAATGAGGTGAAAAATATACCAAAATGTAGATCTCGGCGAGTTCTATGTCACAGAGCTACTTTAAAGCGGATTTGAGGTCTGGATTGAGCGGTATTATGCCTTCCGCTTTCCGCCTTCCGCCAGAACATTTCCCATTGCGTATCTGAAGTATGTCAGGGACATAGAGCTCTCCGAGATCTACATTTTGGTAAATTTTTCGTTTTATAGAATTGAGTTTGAAATTGTCTAGGTTCGAAATATCCCGGATCCGTTCTGATAAGCTATCGAGGCTCCGCCCCTTAAACAATTAATTAAACTTCAGAATCCGCACCTATCATACAATTAATTTCTAACAAAAACTTGAAAACTGCCTATCTCCCGTCAATGAAAGTGAGTTCATCAAAAAGCTGAAAACGTGGAGATTCAGAATCATTCCAAACATGACTCAGAACATCATCACGAAGACGGAAAACTACGCGATCATCCACAACAATCATCCAAATATTCTTTATGACGGCTTCGAGTTACACCACTCAATTTGGACCTCTCGTCCAGAATATTTTGGCGGGCGGCTAGGTACGGTAGCTCAGTTTTTTCTTTCACATCAAAAATTGTTTTCTTACAGGCTGCCCGAGTGATAAGACCAGTTCCCTTGGCTGGAGGTTCTATGAGACATGTACCGTTCTTAGTCGTGGACTCCATTTAGTTAATTTCACGGTCCCCCGGGAGGATATCAGTAGTTTCAACAATATTAAAACTGTAAATGGACAAATGGAAATCGCTTATACGGAGTTGGAAGACTTATCGTTTTTGGAGAATGTGAGGAATATTGAAGTGATGGATTATCTGAACTACGGGGATATTATGGTCAATATTCATCATAACCCAAATATGAAGCGTCTTGGATTGAAATCTTTGAAAGTAGGTTAAATAATTATTTGACGGACTTTAAAATCGCGTAACTCTCTTGAAACGGAATACTATGAGCTGGAAAATAGACCAAAATGTAGATTTCGACGATTTCTATGTATCGTATAATCTTTAAAAGAGACGCGCTTAGCAGTGCCTGTTTGAAGCGGTCTATCACAAGTTTTATGGCTTGTGCTGTACTCCGGCAGATGAAAGATGGTTTTTGAGCCGGAATGTCAACGACGCAAAAAATATTCATAGCCGGCCAACAATCCACCATCGGACCCAAAATTGCATACAAACTTCAAGTTTTTGTTGGTAAATAGTTGTTGGATGGGTGACTTCCGGCTTCCAGATAAGGCATTTTCCCTTTTATGCAACTCTAGCACAGATTAATAGTTTCCGAGACAGACCAACGCGAAAATGACCAAAAAGTCATTCTAGAATTCTCTGTCCGATCCGCAGCATGTCGGAGGCACAGATCTTGCCGAGATCTACAATTTGATATATTTTTCAGCTCATAACATTGAGTATAAAACAAGTTATGTAATTTGCAAATCGGATTCTCTAATTCGTGTATTCCAGAAACTCTCCTCCATCGTAACCTTCACTATCAACCTTGAAAAATTACACCCGGATTTCTGCCTCACAATCCAAGAGATGATAGTGTTCCTCGATTTTCAAGTGGATTTTCTGAATCTTGACGCGAGAATTTGTCAGGAATCTGAAATTAACAACACGAAAATTGTATGTCTATTCAAGGATATGATCGGTTTGGAGCCCAATTGCGACTATATTATTGGGGACGTGGTGATAAGTAATGGAGATGAAGACTATACAGAAAAATTGAAAAGTGTCACAATTATTTTTGGGTCCTTGACAATTCAAGGCACGGATCTACAAAATTTAGAGTTTCTGGAGAAGCTAAGAAAAATTGCGAACTTGAATGGTATGTCTGCCAGGTGTCAGATTGTAGTTTGTAGTTTCAGAGTCACTTCCTATTATAAAATTAGTCAATAACAGAGACCTGAAAAACCTTGATCTACCGAATCTTCAAGTGAGTTTTTTTTAAGTTTTGGTGGAGCGCAATTACTAACTCCTAGTTGATTTCCAGGGCACAATCTCTACAGGCTTCCCAAGTGCTATAATAGAAGGGCATGGCATTTTTAAAACCACTAAGGACTGCATGATTTTCCAATATAATACCAGGACTAATGTGACGTATAATGGAGGGAGTTGTAGTAAGATTCATGGTTCTGGGGTCTTAAATGATAAACTAAAGACCCTAATTTCAGGAGACATCAATGAAATCTCAAGTGTAGCCGATAGTTTCCTTGGAGAGCTAATTTTTATTCTAAGTTTGTCTATTTATTTTATTCTGAATTAGAAAAAAAGTGAAAATAAATATAACAACAACCATCATAAACGGAATCATCTTCATTATCTTTTTCTTGGTCTGACTTGTCGTCGTCGTCATCTGAATCTTCTTCATAACAATAAAGCAACTTAACGCCCCAAAAAAGAGCTTTCGGTTTTCCCTAAAAGGAAAATTGATCAAAAAATGATTAACTTTTATTCAATAAATCATTGCATTTTTAGGAACGTCGCTAATTTCCAACCGCGTAAAAGAAAAGTTAAGATTAACATTACAATAATCATCATGACCGATATCGAGTACTTGTTTGGTGTCCGGAATTCGGTAATACCAATGTTTTTCTTCATCTTCGTCAATTACAAAACGTCCAAGAACTGAGAATAACTGGTCCATGTCTTTCAGATCGTCATAATGAATTGTGTAAATCTCGAAAACTGTAGAAGTGAGTAGTTTCTGAAATGAACAAAAATTAAATGTTGAATAACATTTGTTTCCTTACCATCTTCAGGAATAAGACATCTTCCATGGAAATTGTTGGAATCCGAATTTCCAATTCTGATTTGTGTAGAAATTTTTCAAGCGGTATTGTGACATTGAACTTTTTAATAGACAGTTCCTGAATGCACTCCCAGCCATCCAATTCAACGATTTCATCAAGAAACTGCTGTTCATCTTTGAGGCCATCTTGTTTTACACGAACTATATTTAGAGATTTCATATGTTTTATATCAATGAAACAAGCGAGATCCATAAAATGGCGGGAGTCCATAACTTGAATATTCAATTCTTCTATTTGAATGGGGCTGCCTCTTGATTTCAGAACAGTTTTGAAACAATCAAAGAACTGGTCGACAGATGGTTTCAAGAAAGGTACGCTGTTAACATCACGCAAATGTTCCACAAATTCACATTCAGATTTGAATCGATTCCGACGACAACACCTCCACCCAATATTCTTCTTGGTGATAGATGTGAAGTTGTTGTTTGAAATTTCCCAGTAAAACAGTAAACTAACAATTTCAAAATTGTCTTTCTTTATTTCCAAAATCATCGAAGACAGTCGTTGGTTTCTCAAGATTACTCTGAGGTCTCTTGAAAACACATCCAAAAAATCTTCCTCCTGTAGAAACTTTACTCTACGCTCCATTCCATTCACTTTCACAAAACTGCTCGTCGCGTATTTAACATAATGTAATATGATATGAGAATTGGTAGAGGAAAAATAAATTGCCACACGGATTAAAGATGGTCGAACAACGATATTCACTTGAGTCCAGCCATAATCCAGTTTTGTGTCGTCGATGAAGTTTCGGAATGCGTGACACACTTTTCGGAGTTTCATACTGAAATTATTATAGACGATGAGCAGCGTCTCACAAGAGAACCCTTTGGAGACCCGGCTTTCAAAAGATCTATAAATCTTTGAACTTTGGACCTAATTTATAGACTGTTTGAAAGCCGCGTCTTCAGATACTTCTCTTGTCAGCTATAGAGGACACTCACATTGTGCAAAAGCGGAGATTGCCCAAAATCTTCCTCATCACTAAATCTGGCATATCCATTATTGATACTTCGTTATCTGACATGGAGACTTCTTCCGGTGGTGGCGGTTTGAACCATTTCAAGCACGACATTTGAGAGAAAATCGATCGATACATTATACTTACAATTTTAGAAATAGAAATAATGAAAGTGACCTTGGAGATATTTGTTTTGGTAAAACTCCACGGGTAAGATCAAAACGTGTTTTTTAAATAACACAAAGAAGGGAAGGTCACGGAGTCAGTTTGTTGCGTGGCTATTTTTGCCCTCGAGGCCTGGTATTTAAGAAAAACAGGGTCAAAATTCTGGAAAATAAGAAATTATTTCTTTTGTTTCTTACACGAAATTTTTTTTTCTCTACCGAACTTTGATCTCGTTTTTCCCGAATACCAGGACTCGAGGGTAAAAACAGAATATATATTTGAATACACCATTTTTTCAACTCTCCAACAATATAAGTCATGTCCCATAACTCGAAACTAAATTCGTAAAATTCCCTAGTCAAGTTGTTCTTAACCTACTATTTTTATTCTGTTTTAACTATTTTCTGCTTGTTTTGTATATACTCTTCATGTTTTTATTAGAATAAACGTGAAAATGAATCTTAGTCAGAATCAGCTCCATAATCTTGTTCCTGGTCTGAATCGTCGTCGTATTCATTGTCATCCGAATCCCCTTCATAACCATAAGGCATGATACGATTGCTAACGTAGTTATCGTCATCGTCAACATCTGAATCACCTTGATTACCACGAGGGTCGTAACTATTGTTGGCGTAGCTCTCATCTTCATCATCATCAGCTGGGTCATCAGAATCCTCTTGGTTATCTCTATAATTTTGTTGCTGGTCTGAATTGTTGTCGTCGTCATCCGAATCTCCTTCATAACTTGGCGGCACGAAACGATTGCTAACGTAGTTATCATCGTCTGGGTCATCTGAATCTCCTTGATACCCAGGAGGCTCGTAACTATTGTTGGCATCATCATCGTCTGTATCCGCCCGGTTATATATTCCACTTGTAGGTTCCGCATCACTGCTTTCATCATCTTCCTCTTCCTCTTCCGAATCAGATCCATTATAAAGAAAAGGCGAGGCGTAATTCTCATCGGCGTCATCTGAATCATCTTGGTGATCATTGTCTTCTTCGTCCTCCGAATCATCTTGATTCCAGTTTACACCGGGATTTCCATCAGATCCCTCATCACTGCTTTCATTGTCTTCTTCTAAAACATGTCTGATATAAAAAAAACAGGAGCATTGTGATTCTTACCAAGGTTATTCAAGTCTTGCTGCTCATCGGTGTGGTACTCTTCACCATCGTCATTGACATCTGAATCCTCTTGACGATGGCGATACGCATTCTCCTCTTCATTACTGTCATCATCATCTTCTTCTTCCTCTGACCCATCACGACGTGAATTTGAATCTGAATCGTTTAAATTCTCTGGATTGTCACCGTTATCTCCACCACTTTCGCTCTCATTTTCGTTATCATCATCATCATCATCTTCATCTTCCAATTCTAAATTACGCTCTAACCAAGCTGCCTCTTCAACGTATTCCTCATTCCTCCGCTCCTGCCAATCTATATCAACCTCTCTTTGATTATCATTGTCATCATAATCATAATCATCATCGTCCGAAGATTCTTCCTCAATATCCAACTCGTTGTCAACATCAGGGATGTCATCTGGAAAATCATCCGGGAAGTCATCCGGATGGTCATCCGGAACCGCTATTTCTTGCACACGTTGGTTCACGTTTTGACGTTCAGGAATAGGAACTTCCAAACGTTGGATTGGGCGACGATGCTCAGGAATAGGTATGTGACGGAAAATTGCACCAAACTCTACTGGATCGTTTCGAAAACCGTTGTCTTCCATTGGAAATTCAAATTCAGGAATTTCTGGTGGGAATCTCAATAGATTTGGTGGGATACGTGGCACATCATGCTGAGGAGGAGGCATTCTCTCTTCAACATCAGATGTTTCATCTCCGGAATCTGAATCTCTCGGGAGACGGTCACCAACTAGTTCTAGAACCGAATGATTCTTAGCGAGCTCCTTGACACCACCTAAACAAAAACAAAACAAAACATTGATAACTGTTATCTAACTCACCACTAACTGAAGTGACGACTCTATCGAATGGACACACAACCTGCCGATTTTGTACTTGTTTTCGAATACACGCCTGGCATACTGTATGTCCACACTTTGTCAAAACTCTTGGTGTCAATTTTTTCAAGTGGCGATTGAATTCACGTAGACATATTTTGCACTCTATTTTGCTGAAAACCAAAAATACATGAAGGTATACAACGGTATTTCCCGATCACCTCGTTTTCCCTCCTTGAGTTTTCTGCTCCTCCAGTATTTCAAAAAGCGCGAAGTTTTTCACCAAGTCATTGATCCCGCCTGGAAAAACTCATACTTGGGGACGGGCCGGTGCTTAACTCGCTTAAAACTGAGTTTTATGAGCTTAAAATAAATCAAACTGTAGATCTCATCGAGATCTATGTCTCTGACCAATTACGGGGTGTTAATGTACCGCGAGCAGGGATGAAGTAGTAAAAAACAGAAAAATGACCAGAAAGCCATTCTAATCCGGCACATTTACTTTTAGTCATCTGCCCTGTAATAGGTCAGAGACAGATCTCGTCGACATCTACATTTTGGTATATTTTTCAGCTCATAAAACTCAATTTGAAGTGAGTTACGCCCGGTTGACAAGTGTGGAAAAATTAAATAATAAGAAATAATTAATTGAACACTCACCATTAACAGCCGTAATTTTCCCATCTACCGGACACACCACTTTTCCATTCTCCAGATTCTTTAGTAGACATTCTTGACACATTGTATGCCCGCATGCTGTGAGGATTCTGGGTGTGCGGGGTTCCAAGTCAAGTTGATACTTTCGTTGGCATGTTTTGCAATCCATTGGTATGAAAATGAAGGAAAAAAAGACAGAAGTGAGAAAGTTGACTGAGCGAAAAACTGTTATCAGTCGTTATGAATGTTTGTTTATGCAATCATAAAACGTGATCGTTTTTTAAACGTTTATTTTATAAACAAAATGTTGATACATTTTTATGAAAGAAGTTGGAGTTTGAAGAGAGCGCATATTTAAAATGGAAAATGACGAAGATGATAGCGAACGTGGGTGGGAGATAACGGTGGGGTTCCAAGTCAAGTTGATACTTTCGTTGGCATGTTTTGCAATCCATTGGTATGAAAATGAACAAAAGAAGATAAAAGTGAGAAGGTTGACTGAGCGAAAAACTGTTATCAGTCGTTATGAGTGTTTGTTTATGTTATCATAAGCATGTTTATTCCTCATTCACCAGAAATGAAAACATATGTGTTCACAGCTACAACAAGTTGTTTTTAGAGAGGTAAAACAGATTTTTTTTCATTACGCTATTTTGTAAACAGCCTCATAACACAATAAATAATATGTGAAAATCGATTAAAAAATAATTCTTATTTTAGCTCATTCAATAAATTATTGCATTTTTAGGAACATTAATAATTCCCAATCGCAAAAAAGAAAAATAACCATAAGCAGAACAATGGTGATAACCGATATCGAGTACTTGATTTCTATCCGGAATTCGATAATACCAATGTTTCCTTTTTCTTGTGTCAATTTCAAAACGTCCAAGAACTGTGATTAACCGGTCCATGTCTTTCAGATCGTCATAATAAATTGTGTAATCCTTGAAAACCGGAGAAGTGAGTAGTCTCTGAAATAAACGAAACACAACTAAAACTTTAAAAAACACTTTATTGCTTACCATCTTCAAGAGTAGGACATCTTCCATGGAAATTGTTGGAATCCGAATGCTCAATTGTGATTTGTGTAGAAATCTTTCAAGCGGTATAGTGAATTTGAAATTTTTAATTGATAATTTTTGAATGCACTCCCAGCCATCCAATTCTACGATTTCATTGAGAAACTGCTGCTCAACTTTGGGACTAGCTTGATTTACACGAACTACATCAAGGAATTTCATGTGTTTCATATCAATAAAACGAGCGATATCCATAAAATGGTAGGATTCCATAACTTCGATATCCAATTCTTCTATTCGAATGGGGCTGCCTCTTGATTTCAGAACAGTTTTGAAACAATCAAAGAACTGGTCGACAGATGGTTTCAAAACATATACGGAGTTGACATCACGCAAATGATCCACCAATTCCCATTCAGATTTGAATCGATTCCGACGACAACACCACCACCCATTATTCTTATTGCTAATAGATGTGAAGTTTCTGTTCAAAAACTCCCTGTAAAACAGTGAACCAACAATTTCGAAGTTGTTTCCCATTATTTCCAATGTCATCGAAGACAGTCGTTGGTTTCTCAAGATTACTCTGAGATCTCTTGAAAACACATCCAGAAAACCTTCCTCTTTCAGAATCTGTACTCTTTCCAATCCATTCATTTCCCAATTCACCAAACTGCTCGTTCCGTATTTAGCATAATTTAAATCGATGATATCGGCAGAGGAAAGAAAAATTGTCACACGGATTAAAGATGGTCGAACTATGAAAACCACTCGAGTCAAGCCATAATCCAGTTTCGTATCGTCGATGAAGTTTCGGAATGCGTGACACACTTTTCGGAGTCTCATACTGAAATTAATCTAGACAATAAGCTCACAAGACATCTTTTTGGAGACCCGGCTTTGAATGATCTATAAATTTGGTTATAGGTACTTTGAATTACGGGGAGTCCATTTTTGCCATCAAAACTGGCTAAATGTATCTGTAATGAAAACATCCTTGCGAATACTATTCATCGATTCGGAATTCCATGTGAAAAATCTTAACGATATGAAAAGTTTGAAAGCTTCTCACTCGGCTCGCAGAGACATAATGCAGGTTTTGAATGCAGAAATGGACTCCCCGTAGTCGAAAATATCTATCTTAAAGACTGTTTGACGCCGCGTCTTCAATGACTTCTCTTGGCAGCTATAAAAGACACTCACATGGATATAAAGTCGACATTGCCCATAATCTTCCTCATCACTAAATCCGGCATATCCATTATTGATACTTTGTTATCTGACATAAAGGGTGAGTTCAACCATTTCAGACACAGCATTTGCAAGCAAATCGATCGATACATTACTTCGAAATAGAAATAATGGAATTGACCTTGGAGATATTTTTCTCGGTAAAATGCCACACGTATTGCCAAAACGTGTTTTTTAAATAACACTAACTAGGGAAGGTCACGGAGTTTGTTTGGAGATATGAAACGTGATCTATATCATTGGAAAGCTGAAAAATTTTTGATTCCAAATATATCTTCAGTTTCTGCCCTCGAGGCCTGCTATTTGAGAAGAATTAGGTCAAAGTTCTGAAAAATGAGAAATTATAACTTTTCTAACACGCTGAATTTTTTTGAAATTATTGTGTTTTAAAAAGGTAATATTTCTTTATTATTACGAATTTTAACCTTGTTCTTCTCGAATACCAGACCTCGAAGTCAAAAACTGGGGGGTATTTGACTTTAGAACTTGGAAAAATAGAACTGTGACAAAATAAAACTGTGAAAATATAGAACAGGAAAAAATAGAACTGACCAAAGTGGAACAACGAAGAAATGGAACTGCTACAAAACAGAACTCGACAAAATAGAACTGTTACAAAATAGAACTCTAGTTCGAACGGAGCGCGTTTGCATTCGTGACTTTTCAGAAGAATTAGAACCATTTTTCGAGGAGAAAAGTCGACTAAAACACTTATTTTATGAAGATATGGCCTTTTTCTATTTTATAGTAAACAAAAAACCATATAAATTTATGTTAGAATAGCCCAATAAGAATTTTCAAAACCAGTGGTAGAGTTCTATTTTGTAACAGTTCTATTTTGTCACAGTTCCATTGTGTTCAGTTCTATTTTGTTTAGTTCTATTTTGTTGCGGTTCACAACAACAACAAACAACTATTTTTGTCAGTTCTAAGTTTTCACAGTTCTATTTTGTCACAGTTCTATTTTTCCAAGTTCTAAAGTCAAATACCCCCAAAAACTGAATTAATTTACAGAATCGATTTCTCAGCTTTTGTCAGTGATATATGTTACGCCCATAACGCAAAACTGACTCCGTGACCTTCCCTGGTTAGTGTTGTTTTAAAAAAACGTTTTGGCCTTACGCGTGGCATTTTACCAAGAACAATATCTCCAAGGTCAATTCCATTATTTCTATTTCAAAATAATAAAATTGATCGATTTGTTCTGAAATGTTATGCTTGAAATGGTTCAAATCGCCACCACTGGAAGAAGTCTCCACGTCAGATAACAAAGTATCAATAATGGATATGCCAGATTTAGTCATGAGGAAGATTTTGGGCTATGCCGGCTTTTTATCCATGTGAGTGTATTCTATAGCGGACTGCTTATTGTCTGTAATAATTACAGAATGAAACTCCGAAAAGTGTGTCACGCATTCCGAAACTTTATCGACGATACAAAACTGGACTATGGGTTTAATCGAGTGAATTTCGTGGTTCGACCATCTTTAATCCGTGTGTTAATTTTTCGGTCCAATCCCAGTTATATCGATTCCACCATATTAAATTATGCCGATGCCATCATATTAAATTACGCGAAATATGCAAAGAGCAGTTTGGTGAATTGGGAAGTGAATGGATCGGATAGAGTAAAGTTTCTAAAAGAGGAAAATTTTTTGGATGTGTTTTCAAGAGATCTCATAGTAATTTTGAAAAACCAACGACTGGTTACGATGAAATTGGAAATAGAGGAAGACGACTTCGAAATTGTTGGTTCACTGTTTTACTTGTTTTACAAGAACTTTTTAAATAGAAATTTCACATCTACCATTAACAAGAAACAATGGTGGTGGTGTTGTCGTCGGAATGAATTCAAACCTTTTTCTGAATTTGTGGAACATTTGCGTGATGTCAACGACGTACATTTTTTGAAACCATCTGTCGACCAGTTCTATGATAGTTTCAAAACTGTCCTGAAATCAAGCGGCAAGCCCATACAGATAGAAGAATTGCATATAGAAGTTATGGACTCCCGGCATTTTATGGATCTCGCTTGTTTCATTGATATAAAACACATGAAATCCCTGGATATAGTTCGTGTTACGAAGAAGAAGAGCAGTTTCTCAATGAAATCGTAGAATTAGATGGCTGGGAGTGCATTCAAGAACTGTCAATTGAAAATTTCAGTGTCGCAGTACCCCTTGGAAGATTTTTACACAAATCACAATTGAACATTCGGATTCCAACAATTTCCATGGAAGATGTCCTATTCCTGAAGATGGTAAGGAAGAAAAAGTTATTCAAAGATTTAGTTGTGTTTCTTTTGTTTCAGAGACTACTCACTTCTCCAGTTTTCGATTATTACACAATTTATTATGACAGTTTAAAAGACATGGACCGGTTAATCTCTGTTCTTGGACGTTTTGAAATTGACACAAGGAACAGGAAACATTGGTATTACCGAATTCCAGACACAAAACAACTGCTCGATATCAGACATGATGATTGTTATTTTAGCTTTTCTTTTGTGCGGTCGGAGATCAGCGATGTTCCTAAAAATGCGATAATTTATTGAATAAAAAGGTATTGAATAAAACTTACATATATATTTTTTTTCACGATGCATTTTAACTTTGTTCATTTTGAAGAGTTTTGTAAAATTCAACGTGTTAAGCCATTGCTTCAATAGATTTTATTGTCTGTCATGAAATCCTGCGTAGACCCATCAGCCCACAAATGCATTGGGGAATTTCAAATTACATATTAGTTCGTGTCATTGTTTAAGCTTTCAAATGATATAGATGACACATCGAAAGCCCACTGCAACCCCCGTACCCTTTACTAGTTAGTCACTTCTATGTTATACGGGCAATCTTTTGTTTTCAAATGAGTTTGCTAAGAGACAGTTCAGATTTTGGACGTTCCCATAAAAGTTTACTGGAAGAATTCTGACAAAATTGTGCATCTAAAAGCTAGCAAACAGTGTCCGTTGGCTACACGTCTATATCCATATACGTTCCTGTGAGCTTCATTTTCAAATTGCACATTTTTTGGTTAAGATCTAGCTGAGATCAAGCGGCGGAAAAAATGGTCAGAAATTTCTTGACTTTTTTTCAGTTTAGCGAGATTTTTCTACCATTTTTGTTGGTTTTCTAGCTTCTATCTTAATTTGGGAATGAAACTCGCGGGAACTCACATTATTCGCCGGTTCGTATTCGATTTTTGGGTCTCGTTGCGGAGTTTCGATTTACAGCGGCTCTTGACCGTACTTTTGCCATAAAAAGCTTCCAAAGTACGGTAGTCGCAAAAAGACTCACATCTCGCACAACTCTTTTGTTTTTTTTGGCTACCTGATGAATAGGAAAATAAATGATATGTGAAAATTGATCGAAAATATTTATTTCATTCTAGCTCGTTCAATAAAGGATTGCATTTTTTGGAACATCGCTAATCTCCAACCGCATAAAAGAAAAGTTAAGATAACCAAAACGATCTTCATGGCTGATATCGAGTACTTGTTTGGTGTCCGGAATTCGGAAATACCAATGTTTTTCTTCATCTGCGGCAATTTCAAAACGTCCAAGAATAGAGATTAACCGGTCCATGTTGTCTTTCAGATCGTCATAATAAATTTTGTAATCCTTGAAAACTGGAGAAGTGAGTAGTTTCTGAAACGAACAAAACACAATTCGAATTTGAAAAACTCTACAATCCTTACCATCTTCAGGAATAAGACATCTTCCATGGAAATTGTTGGAATCCGAATTTCCAATTGTGATTTGTGTAGAAATCTTTCAAGCGGTATAGTGACATAAAAGTTTTTAATTGTCAGTTTTTGAATGCACTCCCAGCCATCCAAATCTACGATTTCATCGAGAAACGGCTGTTCTTTTTTGAAACCAGATTGATTCAGATGGACTATATCTAGGCATTTGACGTGTTTTATATCAATGAAACAAGCGAGATCCATAAAATGATAGGATTCCATAACCTCCATATCCACCTTTTCTATTTGAATGGGGCTGCCTCTTGATTTCAGAACAGTTTTCAAACAATCATAGAACTGGTCGACAGATTGTTTCATAGAAGTTAGCCCGTTGACATCACCCAAATGATCCGCAAATTCATATGGAGTTTCGAATAAATTCCGACGACAACACCACCATCCATATTTCTCATTGGTGATAGATGGGACGTTTCTGTTCAAAGACTTCTTGTAAAACATTGCACCAACAGCATAGAAGTTTTCCTCTTTCATTTCCAAGCTCATTGAAGACAATCGTTGGTTTCTCAAGATTGCTTTGATATCTCTTGAAAACACATCCAAAAAATTTTCCTCTTTCAGAAACGTCACTCTATCCGATCCATTTTCTTTCACCAAACTACTCGTCGTGTATTTAGCATAATGTAATATGATGGAATCGGCAGGGGACCGAAAAATTAACACATGGATTAAAGATGGTCGAACTATGAAATCCACTCGATTGAACCCATAATCCAGTTTTGTATCGTCGATAAAGTTTCGGAATGCGTGACACACTTTTCGGAGTTTCATACTGAATTTATTACAGACGATAAGCAGCGTCTCACAAGAGAAGTCTTTGGAGAAGCGACTTTGAAACGATCAATAAAATTTTTTATAGGTATTCTCCACTACGGAGATTACATTTCTGCCATCAAAACCGGCTAAATGTCTCTGCGAGCCCAGGTATGAGCACTTAAACTTTTCATATGAATAAGCTTTCACACATGGAATTTCAAACAAATGCGGAGGTGTATATGCGGCCGATTTGGAGATCCGAGTGAAAAAGCTTAATCATAGGAAAAGTTTGACAGCTCATAACTCGGCTCACAGGGACATTTAGCAGGTTTTGACCGCAGAAATGGACTCCCCGTGGTCGAAAGTACTAGCGACCATACTTACAGATCGTCTTGAAGCCGCGTTCCCAAAGACTTTTTTGTCAGCTGTAGAAGGCACTCACATGGTTATAAAGTCGACATTGCCCACAATCTTTCTCATGACTAAATCCGGCATATCCATTATTGACACTTTGTTATCTGACATGAAGGGCAATTTGAACCATTTCAAGCACAACATTTGAGAGAAAATCGATCGATACGTTATACTTAGAAATAGAAATAATAGAATTGACCTTGGAGACATTTTTCTTGGTGAAATGCCACGTGTAAACCAAGGAGTGAAAAAAAATAACACACATTAAATCCACTCGGGTCAAGTTCATTTACGTGTTTTTCTTCTTTTTCAAAACAAGGATCTACCAAAAATTCATTTTTCATACTATGGATTGCAAGATATGTCTCCAAAAATACAATGGTAACATCCGGAAGCTAACCCCTCGAATGTTGACAAAATGCGGGCATACCATGTGTCAAAGCTGCATTCGAAAGCAGATAAGGAATCAAAGAATCGTGTGTCCGTATGATCGAAAAGTGACGGAGGTCAGAAGTAAGTGGGTTTGTTTGTCCGGATGTCCACTAGTCTGGTTGTTCAGATGGTGCGGATCAGCTCCCTAAGAATTATGCGGTTCTGGAAATGATGGAAGAGTCGAAAACTGAAAATGAGGGTGTGAAGGAAGATGTGGAGGATTCGGGAGACGATGATTTGGAAGATGATGAGGAAGAAGATTCAGAGGATTCTTCTGAAAATTCTGATGATGGAGGGGATTCTGAGGATTCTGAAGATTCAGAAGACTCCGACATCTCTTCAGACGAATCTTCAGATTCCGACGACTCGGTGACCCGACTCGACGTTCGCAATCCTGGTTTTAGTATGACAATCAATTGCGGGGGGAATGTTAATATTCGTTTTAATTGAATAAAGAGTTGAAAAATATTATTTATTCAGTTTCTGAGGTTCCCTTGGCATGTTACGAAACTCCATTCCTCACTCTTATTCTTTTCTCTCACCACCTGCGTCTCCCTCCCTCGTCTCATAGATTGATATCTGTGCTAAAGAAAACGTGTGTGTGTGTCGTTCTATTTCTCTCTATCTCTCACAAAATACACAAAACTGACCGTTATATGTATTACGAAACATTTTTCTTTGTATGACATGGACAGCATGTTGATGTTTATATATAAATTTTTTCCTTTTTTACCTTTGTTCCATTAGTTTTCCCGTTCCAAAACTATCCCTTTCTAGAACTATCTGATTTCAATTTTTGCGGTGACTCCGAATCTGTAACTAGTTTTTAGAAAATGAGTCTGTGAAAAAAGTTATTCAGGTTTTTCTAAGAATCCAGTGCAAAAAAATGAGAATTCTCAAGTATCTCAAAGGATTTTTTTTGTTTTATGTGTGAAAATGATTTTTTTAATTCGAAATATCGCAAATTACACGAAAAACCGTAAAAAATTGACAAAAAAGAAAAATTGTCGTCAGATATGACACATTATGACGTTACGACGCAAACACCGACACGCAAAATTGCGGACATTTAAATTTTTTTATTTTTTAAATAAAAATAGATTTTTTCGTTAAAATTTACAGAAAATCACACAAATTTGACTTTTTTCTCGCATTTTTCACTATTTTTTCAGCTTCCACTCCATGAAATCGTGTTTATCTCATTTTTTTACGTTTCGCCGACCGTTTTGAGCTTCAAAATATTGATTTTTACTTTTTTGCTGCTTCTCCGTTGCTTTTTTTTTCTAATTCCACCAATTTTCCAGCTATGGATTGCAAAATATGCCTCCGAAAATACAATGTCACCGTCCCAAATCGTACGCCTCGAATTCTAACAAAATGCGGTCATACCATGTGCCATTACTGTATTCAACAGCAGACAGACGATGAGAAAATAGTTTGTCCTTTTGACAGAGAAGTCACCGAAGTTGCAAGTGAGTTTTTGTGGGTCTGTTTGTCGGGAGTTGACCGAAAAAGTAACTGAAAAATTCGGAAAAAATGTCAAAAAACTGACTGAAAAATTGAGCTTTTTAGAGTCAAAATGCTGAGTTTGCATGAGAATTGTGAGTATTTCAAAACCCGACCGCCAGAAACCTGAAACCATATTTTCGAAAAGTTTGCACCGAAAAAAAAGTTTGCCGTAAATTTTTCGAAAAACCACCGAAAAACCGAAAAATTTTTTGCATTTTCAGACGGTGCTGCCAGAAATCTTCCCAAAAACTATGCGCTTCTTGAAGTGATTGAAATGTTTGGAAATGAAGAGGATGACGTCGAGGACCCCTTAGACAACATCGTAGAGGAGGTGGTGGAGGAGGGCCCAGGCAACGTCGAGAACAATGAAGTGGTGGAGGAGAACTCTTCAGATTCAGAATCATCTAGCTCTTGGGAAACTTCATCAGAATCAGAAAGCTCGGAATCCGATAACGACGGTTATCCACATTCTAGGTTTTTCCTTCGACAACCTGGTACCCGAAATCGTAGGTAATGAAGAACATTTTATGGGTTTAATTATGAAATTTTTGACTAATTATCGTTGATAAATGAATTTTTCTAAAGTTTCCGCTACTTTTAATTGGTGTAAGCGCGCCTACAATACTTTTCTGTGAATCTAATTGTCCATGTGTCTGTCTGTGCACCGGTTTGTCCGGAAAGGCAATCGGACATGATGCCACACAGATATCTTCCTGACGATCATTTTTTAAGGAGTCGCTACGCAGCCAAATCTTTTCAGAAGTTGTTACGGATAGACTATTTGCATAGTTCGGGGGTACAGTAATCGATTTTTTCAAAATGTCCGCATTTTATTTCATTTTCAAGTATAAAAACTATCATCAATATAGTTCAGCCGTGAAAAAACGCGCCAAAGGTGCGTCAGCCTAATCGGATCAATATTAGTAACCAAAATGATGCGATGTTTCGGTTTTTTGAACCGCAGTTGAAATAGATGGCTCCACGACTCTTGTCTAAACAACAATTATCAAAATATTCCTCCCATACTCCGAACTCACCGTTTTTTGCTTATCCATGCGTAACATCCGCTTAACAACCGCTCGATACTGAGATGATAAGAAAAAACAGAAAAATACATGAAATATTGAGTTGAACGTGAGGGATATTCTAGAGATATATGTGAAAGTGTTCACTAGCTGTCTGAAAAGAAGTCAAAAACGATATTGGCTGAGAAGCGACTCAACTCACACAATAACTCGATTGGAGGTGAATGAATTCCGGTCATCCATCACGAATACAAAACTGTACAAAATTTCAGATAGTAGAAAAGATACGGCCATCATGACAACTAGCAATGATGTCCCGTCAGACCTCAAAAAATGGTTTTTGTCTCAAAAACGTTTGTAAGGTCTTACTTGTCACTTTTCAGCTGCTTCCGTTTCTTTCTCACCAAAAATAAGGCTATCAACAGGATACACGTGACAATTAGATATAGTACTGTAGAGACCAGCACAATATAGCCTTCTTGGTTGCGGAGAGAGGTTTCATTCGAACTTTCCATGGATACGTAGCAGCTTCTGGAAAAAGGTTTCGCTGAGTAGCGACTAGAGGATGACGGAAAGCGGAATTCCGCTCTTTTTTCGAAAGTTTTACTTCCGCACAGCTCTGCTGTACGTTTGAAAATGTCTGTCTGTCTATCCGATTGTCCGGACGTCCTTATGTCTCTAAGCAATTAAATAAAACTCACGATGCATAGATCCCAGCCTTAAAAATACTGTACTCCCAATAATACTGTACATATCGAGCTCCACATAGAGCCAGTGAAACCAACACAATAAATATTCCAGTTTTCACTTTCATCAATCGATCCACTACAGAACTCATTGGAAAAACTACAGTAACCGCTCGAATCAACGCAACTAGAAAAGCCAACAGAGTCGAAGAGAGCCTCCCAAATTTTTGAGTCGCTTTGGATAACGTCTCCATAAAAACCATCCAATACTGCTTATCAGTTCCACAGTAACCACCGTACATTCCTCGGTTCTCACTGTTGCTAAAGTATCTTTGAGTGATGCTTGATAAGAATACTAGAATATCACAAATACATATTCCAAGGATAATTATGAACACGACACTTGTTCTTAACTCTTTCCTTGTCAGAACAATAAAATGAACCAGATTTAAAAATAAACCAACAAACGACACTATATGATCCACCACCTCTGTCTTTGATATCACAGCTGTCTCTGTGTCTTCATTGAAGAAGTAATCAGGGCGTGTCTTCCAGTTAACGTCAGGACCACCATCGTAATAGTAGTAGTCCCCGGGCTCCTTGCCAAACCACCGTTGGGTAGTGGCGCCCGGAATAGCTGTGGTGCTTTCAAAAATGTACATTTTTAAGAATAAAAATTGGTGATATATTCTGGTCGTTGAGATTCTAAGTGTGTGTGTGTGAGTGCTTATAACCAGTAATTTCGGTCAGGTGCGCTTTTTTTTTTTGAAAACAAACTTTATACAAAACATGTTATGTGATATCACTCTCAGTTAGGCGGAGTCTTATATTCAGTTGTCGGGTACATCGATTTAACTGGAACTTGGGGAAACAAGAGATAAGATTTGGATGAATTGAACATCTTCGGGTGGTTGTTTTCGATTATAATTGGGGTTGGGTTGCGGGATAGAGTGGTCTGAAACAACGTAAGGTTTCTTTTAGAAACGAGATCACGGTGTGCGCCCTAGAGCTTCGGGCAAGCCCAGCTACTTTAAGCTACCGTTTTTTTCGCAGTGGGACCCAATTCAATGGCGAGACAAGAATGCGGTTAGCAGAGTACTGTAGTATACGTGATGGGACACAACAGAATGTACTGGCCGTTTTGAAATCAAACGTTTTTTTCCATATTTCCTATTCCGAAACGTCCCGGAGTCACTTCTCCGCACACACCCGGCGGGACTACGGTATGCGCCTTTGAACGGGCTACGGTAGTTTACGTGGTGGGACTCCACTTGTTTTCAATCTAAGTTTGTGAACGTTGAGTTCCATCAAGTATTTCACAGTACTGTGCTTAGCGCCTACTGTCTTGTGCCGGGACTCAGCCGACAACAGAATTTCATTCCGTCGACTTCTGTCTTCCCACTAAAAATTTTACTTCCACACAGCTGTGGTATGCGCCTTTGAACGGGCTTATCGTGGCGCTACCAAATTTGGACCTACTGTAATCTAGCACTTACCACAATAGCAGAAAAATACGCTGTCTCCAGTTGTCCATTGCCACTAATTTCAATCAAAGGTTGATCCTCCTCATCCAGAGAAATAATATAACTCAGATAACGAAAAAAGTCGATATTCTTCAAATTTGTATTCCGAATAGTCACTGAGCCAAATATATTCCACACATCGTCTAATTTTGAGACATATTCTTCATCACCGCCTTCAATTAAGACATCACCCAGTATTACGTTACAATTATCGTCTAAATTGCTCAATTTATCAAAGCGACATAATATCGAGCCTGCTAAATTTCCGGTTTCCTCACAGAACTTTGCATGGAGGTTGATAAATTTAAGGTTTGAAATTTTGAGAATCTCTTGAATAGTAAAACAGAAATCTGGGTGAAGATTCTCAAAATTTGCAATTGTGCTGCCTGGCCAGGCATGAGCAATGTCTAGATTGAATAATGCAAACCGAGTCATCCGTGGATTATTCTGGATATTGAAAGTGACTCGTTCTTCCAACCCAACATTATTGATCTGCACCAATTCTATGTTTTTCATGAAAGATAAATCTTTGAGAGAGGTATTTTGAATATCGATTGATCCTATGATTGTCCGGACGTTTGAGAGATACGAGATATCGAATTGGTCGGTGAGATTGTGAAGTTTGAGGCCACCAAAGAAAAATGTGCAGTTTTGGTAAAAGGGGAGATTGGAGGAGGTTATCTCATCGCCTCGGCAACCTGGAAATTTGAAAAGATATAATAGAAAACAGGACGTTTGGCAGCTGAGCTGTTTCAAAATCATTGTTTTGTGTCAAAACCAATCTCCGTAGCTCATAATACTGTTTTGAGTCGCTACGCAGCCACCTGTCAAGATTTTGAGAAATTGCAAATATTTGCAAAATTTCACAGCGCTCTGAGTCGCTATCTAGCTAATCTGTGCGTTTGGATTTCCAAATAAACTGCGTAGCGACTCTGCGAATTGTTATGAGATACGGAGTGCACTAAGAGTTTGGTATGCAAAACCGAAAATCGATAGTTTTAAATCTATTGATGCATATTGGCTGCGTAGCGACTCATGTGAAGCAAACGTATACACAGCTGCTGCAATCGTGCGTGCTACTGATGAACAAGGTTTTGGTAGGTGTGTCATTCATCCGCATTTTGGTTTATTGGATAACTATTGGCTGCGTAGCGACTCGATGCTTTGCAATATGAAGCCACCTTACCCTGTTGAGATAGTGCGCTCTACTTATAAACGCGATCATAAGGGTTTGACTGCTTTGGCTGCGTAGCGACTCAGATCACTGTTCAGAGATACTGAGCCCACGTTCCAAAGTTTCAGAATCACCGGTTTCCAAACGTCCCGTGTCACATATCTCACCAAAATCCCTTAGATTCCCGGAACTTCTTATATCCAAATAATGAAGGCCCGTATTATCCTCATAGAATTTCTGCACGTCCAGTTTCGCGTTATTCTCTACACGAAAATCGCACTCCTTATAATTTTCGTCTCCCCATAGATAGAATTGGTTGAGAGTAGAAATATCGGTGAGCAGTGAGTTGTTGCGAATGTAGAACCCGTCTGAAGAATATAAGTTGGGTTGTAAAACAAAAGTTTGAACTTACAAATCTCACAAAACAAATCAAATTCCCGAAATACGGTGGTGTCCGTGGTAAAAAAAGATAAATCAGTCAATCTGGTGTTCTCTATCACTATCCCACCGTATAACGTTTGCATACGTTCGAATAAAACCTTAAGCTGCCATGAAGACAAATCAGTGTTGGAATTCAGCACAAGAATTCCACAGATTTCCGAGCAAATCGGGAAAAAATCGACAGTTTTCGATGAGATCTCAGGGTGACTGAACGTGCATTCAGGGTCACAAGAGAAATGATTTATAACTCTTTGCAGGTCTTCATGGAAATCCGCGGAACAAAATGTTGAATATATCAAAACTAGAATATATTTCATGCATTTCATGATGGCAATATAAAGAGTATGATGTAGTAATGTATGCACTTGAGTAAATAGTCAACAATTCAAAGAGCAGCGAAACTAGCAATTAGTCCTTGCATTGGTTTATGAGATTTCGTCTAGTTTTTTGATTATTCGAATAGCGGCACATGGTGTAAATATATCTATTTAAATTTTCGAGCAGGACGTTTTGAAACTTTAGAACCGCTACAGGTATGTTGTAGTTTCAAAACGGCGTTATTTTGGATGATCAGTGTATACTGGATGACTGAGTATCTCATAGTCAGAACAAAGATCTGAGTCGCTACGCAGCCAATGCAGCCAAACCTTTATGATCGCGTTTGTGAGTAGAGCGCACTATCTTGTAGCTTGTGGAAATAGCTTCGTATCTCAAAGCAGCGAGTCGCTACACAGCCAATAGTCCCGTTCATCAGTAGAGCGCACAAGCACATCCGTAAATGATAAATGCGTTCATATGAGTCGCTACGCAGCCAATTTGCATCTATGGATCCTCTATTTTCGTTTTTACATACAAAATTCTTAGTGCACTCTGTATCTCTTAGCAATGCGCGGAGTCGCTACGCAGCTTATCAGGAAAGTCGGATAAACTTGCGCTCATGAGATTTGCTGCGTAGCGACTCAACGCGTGGCTCTAAGATGCATAGTGTACTAGCATCTTATTTTATTTTTTCTTAAACTGACTGCGTAGCGACTCAAAACAGAGTTATGATATACGGAGCTAGCTGCGTATCATAACGTCGATACTCAGCAAATTTGTTTTTCAGATCTGAAAGAATGTTGGCACTTTCATTATCACTATTCCTGCTCTTCTCATGTTCCCAGTCAGATTTTATGAGCGACTTGAGGAAAACTATCAAATTTTATCGATGCGGTACCAATCAATAATTAAATATCTAATTAAATCTACATTTTCAGCCCCTGAATGTATATTCAAACACGCTGAGATCACATCGAAAACTATCGGCTTCTTCCCGGGATGCGAAGAAATTTGTGGGATTTTGAATTTCAATTCGAATTTAGATTTGTCAGAGGAGCAGCTGAAAGTGGCGTTTAAGAAAATGCATGTGTTGAATGGAGGCGTTCGGATTGAGAATACTAAGCTGAAAAATTTAGATTTTTTCACAGTGAATGAAGAGCAACAGATGTTTGGGCTGGATTGTTATACAGGTTAGTTTGATAGTCTGAAAATCTGAAAATCTGAAATTTGGAAAATCAAAGTTTTTTCAGGAAAACTACTTATCAGAAACAACTCACTGCTAACCGACGTTCGAATGCTTTGGAAATTCTTTTATTTTCAAAGTAGTAGTGCTGAGTGTGAGATGAGAATTGAGGATAATGAGAAACTGGACGCCAGTTTGCTATGCGATTATGGATTTTTGTGGACTATTTTTGGGATACGAGTGAATGGGAATTTGAGGGACTGTGGTAGGTTAGAAATGTCAGATTTCGATAGCCACATTGCACGGGTACTGTAGAATACGCTATGTTTAATCGCTTAGTTAGGTCCCGTCAAGAGAGTTACAGTAGCCTACAGAAATACGCATACCGTAATCTTGCTAAATTGAGCATCGTAGAACCTGCTCAGGTCTCTCTTCGTATACTACAGTGTCAGTATTGAAGCTGCTACATTAACCTGACAAAAAAGACCGCATGCCGTAGTCTCATGATCTTTCGATAATAGTGTTTCATGAGCTGATGGAACTTTTTCAGAAAACTGTAATTAACGTTAAATTAAGAACACTTTTGATCATGTTACGTTACAGTAGGAGCAGAGCACGGTACTGTGGTATACGTGACGGGACGGGACGGGACCCATTGTAACTAGATTCCCAATCACGTGAACTACTGTAACTTGTAATAACGCGGATACCGTTATCCCGTCGATAGAGGCGTAACTCCACAACGTTTCGAAATCAGGCATTTGGAAGCCTTGTATACTACAGTACCCTACCGCTTACCGTAATCCTGTTTCGGAACTAACTAGAGAAGGTCCTGGACTCGGTTCGAAGTTATGGGGTGTGACCTATATAATAGGAAAGCTGAGAAAACGCTGATTCCAAATATGTATTCAGTTTTTGCCCTCGAAGCATGATTTTTAAGAAAAATAAGGTCAAAGTTTTAGAAAAAAACAAAGAAAGGCAATAATTTGTCAATTTTCCAACTTTAACCTAGTTTTTCTTACATACCAGGCCTCGAGTGCAAAAACTAAATATATATTTGGAATCAGCGTTTTCTCAACTTTTCAATGATATAGGTCACGACCCCTAACTCCAATCCGAGTCGAGGCCCTTCCCTAGTTAAAGAAAAAGAGTCATTTTTAAGGGCATTTCCGTGGCGCGCAATTGTAACAACGGTGCTGACATAATAGACATGATTGTAATGTTTTTTTCTAAATTGGGTCCTACCACGTGAACTACAGTAGCTTAGAAAGAATGCTCAGCCTGTTCGGAGCTCAAAGGCGCATACCGTAACTAACACATGTCTTGTGTTCTACATATAAGAGACCATTCGTACGCGTTTCAGACAATTACAGTAGTCTGAAAAACTCAAAGCCGCATACCGTAATCTCGTGTCACGACTCAATTTTTTTGCATAGAAAAATTGTCAGCTACAAACTACATCTTTTCCAGGCTGCACTGAACACTCCTGTCAAGTCCTTTTCGGCGGGCTCACACTCCTTAACACCACTGCTCCCTCCCCATCATTATCCACTATCACAGAAACCAGAGGCGACATTTTGATTCAAGACACAAACTTGCACAACTTATCTTTCATGGAAAGCTGGGAAATTTTGAAAATCAGTGACGATGGGTACACGAATCATATTGCGATAAACATCCGGAATAACTATGAAATGACAAGGCTTGGTATTTTATCGTTGAAGGTAACTGACACAGGTTTTTATAAAATTATTGGATTCTGATTCTGATTCCAGACTATATCAAACATTTGGGAGAGTGACTATATATACGGGAATCTGGAAAACTTAAATCCAGACTTTTGTCTAACTTTTGAAGAAGTTGTTCTTTTTTTGAAATTCAAACTATTCTTCGTAAATCTTCAAGCAACATTTTGCAACTATACCACAACTAAACTATGTCATTTCGAAACTATGGAAAATTTGAGTCAAAATTGTATTCATATTGTTGGAAATGTTATAATTAAAGGTGGTGATGAAGAATATCTTTTCAAGTTGAGGAAAGTCACTCATATATTTGGTACACTGATTATTAAAGAGACCAACCTCAAGAATTTGAACTTTTTGTCCGAGTTAAGTTATATGGCGGATTTACAAGGTAATTAATTAATTAATTAATTAATCAAATAGATTATGTTTCAGAAGACGCCCCAATCATTCAACTGATTTCCAATAAAAATTTAACAAATGCTTATTTTCCGGGAATACAGGTATGGGATCTTTGAAGCGTGTCTATCTCGGCTTCTTTTGACCCTAGAAAAATATTTAAAACGGATTCAGAATTCTCACGACGTATTTTTTCTAATCATATAAAATTTATTTACCTATCTAGAAAATCCAAGCATTCGCGACCAGTCAACCGCGCGCCCCGCTGTTCCCTTCCCTCTGATCGCGGACATTGACAAACCCGTTCGTATCTTGGCTCATTTTCACGCTAGAAAAAATCTGAAAAAAGATTCAGAATCCTCGGGACTTCAGCTTTCCAACAATATACATTATGTTCTTTGAAATGTTGGCGTTCCTCTTCTAGAAACGCGTCTATGTACCCACAACCAGCCTACCGCGTCCCCGCTGATCGGGGGACAAACTCGCTCGTATCTCGGCTCCCTTTGACCTTAGAAAAATTTTGATAACGCATTCAGAATCTTCACGACGTCTTCTTTCTATCATTGTAAATAAAATTTTCAGCACATTATCACCAGAAGCCAATTATACGTGGTTGTCCATGACAACCATCCTAAATTGGTAACCGATAACTATATTTGGTTATTCGATGCGTTTTTCACTCAAGTGGAATTTTATGGAGGCGGATGGGGTATGTATTGTTAATTAATTAATTATTAATTAATTATAATTAAAGGATGCCCCAGTTTCAAAATGAACGCTCTTGGATTACAATTCTATAACACCTGCACTATTTTGACTGGTGGTTTGAGACTAGTAAACACTTCGGTGTCTACTGAAATTGATAATTTATCAAATGTCAAAACTATTATTGGAGGGATTGATATTTCGTATACGAATCTGGAAAACTTGGATTTTTTGAGGAGTGTGAAGGAAGTGAAGTTTGAGGATCTTATGGATAAGACAGGGATTAATATTAATATTCATCATAATCCGGATATGAAATATTTGGGATTGAAAGCGGTGAAGGTAAGACACTCCGAAACCGGGACGTTTAAAAACCGGAACATTTTAAAACTAGGACACTTGAAACTGCTGAATTTTGAACTAAGGATATTTTGACATCAAACCAAGAGACCTAGGAATTGAGACCGTTTGAAACCGAGACACATCAAAACTAGGACACTTTGCAACTGGAACGCTTTGAAACATGTACGTGTCATGTTGCAAAGTCCGGTAGTTTTGAAATGACAGGACATGGACATTTCGAAACCAAGATGTTTCAAAACTTTAGAACTTGAAAATTCCGAAATTTCAGTTAGGTTTCTTGTGAAATGTCTCAGTTTTTAAATGCCGGAGCTTCAAAACCAAATTTGGGAACCCTTCAAATAAAAACTGGAAATTTTTCAAGACTGAGACACTTTGAAACCGAGACATTTTGAAACTAAACATTTTCAAAATCTTGCAAATTCAATTCAGGCATTTCCAGACACCAAGACACCAATTCATATCAAAAATCAGACATTTTGAAACCGCGACGTCTCAAAACCAGTTTGAATCCACATTTTTCGAAAACACACATGGAAATCTCGCTGAATTCAAAAAACTAAACCTCCCGGGTTCTAAAATCTCTCAGTTCCAATGTGTCCTAGTTTCCAAACGTCTCTTCCACTATATTCCAGAAACTCACAACCTACAATACCTTCACAATGAACTTAGAATCCCTTCACCCAGATTTCTGTATTTCTATCCCTGAGATGATTGCATTCCTCAACTCTTTTGTCATATTCCGCTATCTAGATGCCAAATTATGCGATATCAGTCAATCAGACACTCCGAAAACGTGTCAATTCCACGAATTGAGCAGTTTGGAGTCAGAATGTGTATATATAATCGGTGATTTGTTGATTGATAGTGGTGATGAGGAATATGTAGAAAAGTTGAAAAACGTAACTTATATTTTTGGATCGCTGACGATACAGAATAGCGATTTGGTGGATTTTAAGGTTTTGGGAAAGCTGAGAAAGATTGCTAATTTGAATGGTAGGTTAATTAATTAATTAAGTATTTAATTAAAACTTTCAAGATCAAATTCCTGTGATTCAAATAATCAACAATGAAAAGTTGAAGACTATAGAGCACCTGAAAATTAAGGTAAGCTGAGGTGTGCGGTATAGCTACTTTTTAATTCACAGGGAACAATTTCCAAAGGCTTCCCAACTGCTATAATTGAAGGACACAATGTGTTCAAGTCAACTAAAGAATGTATGCTTTTTCAGTATAATTCGAGAACGAATGTGACGTATAATGGAGGGAATTGCAGTAAGGATTCGGGCTTGTAAGAAAAAAAGAGCAATTTTGATTTCAGGGAGAATTGAAGGGATTTCTAGTACATCAAAGTTATTTGGTTTCAACTTTTTGTTATTTTTGGTTATGTGTTATTTGAATAAAAAGCATTGAAATCTGACTTGAACCCTACTGACCTGGAAATCCAAGCCAGCGATTTTTAGGCCACCCGTTTTCTACATAACCTGCTCAAACATCCTTTTTCGAATAGCCAGCCATGTGTTTTCTAAGCCAAGCGCTCCAACTAGCACAAGAAAAAACCCAA
Source organism: Caenorhabditis latens (assembly GCA_002259235.3). Classification (NCBI taxonomy): domain Eukaryota; kingdom Metazoa; phylum Nematoda; class Chromadorea; order Rhabditida; family Rhabditidae; genus Caenorhabditis; species Caenorhabditis latens. The sequence continues at coordinate 2,758,765 of CM056093.1, forward strand.
ATTTTGGAAAGCTAGTCCCCCAATCATTTCTACATTTTTTTCCGGACCCACGGCATATTAGCAAATAGTCACCTTGTAATGAGTCACAGACATAGAACTCGTCGAGATCTACATTTCGGTATATGTTTCAGCTCATAATATTGAGTTTAAACCAATTTATCTGTACCAGAAAGTTTGACCAACAAACTCTTCGTTATTATACCTCACTTTTTCTATTTACATTATCTCTTTTCCAAGTTAACCGACAAGCAAACAATTCCTAAGATATTCCTCATATGTAAAGATCCGAGATAAATTTAAAAGATATGTTCACATCTATTTTTCAAATCTCCCCAAATGAGTTGCAATATCTGTTACGGAAAATACAGTTATTCTAATCCAATTCTCATCCCCCGAATATTAACAAATTGCGGGCATACCATTTGCCAATACTGTATTAGTCAGCTGATGAGAAATCGAGCAATAGTTTGTCCATTTGATCGAAAAGTGACCGTTGTTGGAAGTAAGTGTTCTTTTTTTCCGGATCTTCACACATGTTGGTATTTAGATAGACCCGATTTGCTGCCCAAGAACTATGCCGTTTTGGAGATGATGGAAAACGTTTCAACCTGGGAGAATAGTCAAAAAAGTGGCGTCGTGGACAATAAACCTGGGTCGACTAGTTCTTCCGTTGAAGATTCAGATGTCACTGGCGGGGAGGCTGTCCCAGAAGAAAGTAAGTCCAGCTGTCCCAGAAGAAAATACAGGTGTCTCAAATCAGCAAACCGCTGTGTTAGACGAGGAGGCTCCATCTATGCCTGTTAAAGTTCCAGCTATGCCAGTGGATGTTCCAGCTCTCCCAGAGTATGTTCCAGTGACTCGCACAGATGATGCTCCAAGTATGCCAGAAGAAGCTCAGTCTTTGCCAGAAGATGCTCCAGCTCTCCCAGTGGAAGTTCCAGCTCCAGCTCTTCCAGAAGAAACTCCAGCTCCCTCAAATAGGGTTCCAGCTCACGAAGATCAAACAAGCACATCAGAAGAGACTCTGGTTAGCCACTCTGATGGTGTTCCCAATGAAAATCTAGCAGCAGGGACTACAACTGTCTTGAATCAGGTTCCAGCTCTCCCAGAGGAAACTCCAGCAGCTAGCACAGATACGGCTCCCTCTCACACGGTTGGTGTGGACCGAACAGTCCGAAATCCAACTGAGGTGGATTCTGTTATGCATCCTGTGCTTCCTGTTGGTACAGATGAGGAATCCGAAAATTCAGATGAAGGTTCGGATGACGAAGAGTCCTCCGACTCTGACGCCGATGCTGAGCTTCTAGAAATAGCGATCACCCTGTCTATCCTTGACATGAACAAAACCAACCAGATTAATAATTGAAATTTTGTTGCTCATCTTTATTCATTTTCTTTCTTCTTTTTTCGCAATTTGTATCATCAATAAAAAAGTATGTACACAGTGACTAAGAGTTAGCAAGAACCAGGGGTTTAGAAGAAACAGAAACCGCAAAAGGTCAAAGACATAGAACTCGCCGAGATCTACATTTTGGTGTATTTTTCAGCTCATAACATTGAGTTTTAAGCGAGTTATGCGGCATCGGTCGATTTTGCAGACAAATCTTGAGGTCCGCCTATCATTATTGTACCTCATTTTCTCTATTTACCCTATCTCTTTTCTAAGTTGTCATCCGGCAAACAATTCCTAAGATGTTCCTCATATGTAAACATCCGAGCTTAATTTAATGGAAGTTTAGTTCACATCTATTTTTCAAAACCTCCCCAAATGAATTGCAATAGCTGTCTTCGAAAGTACAATTCTGCCATTCCAACTCTTATCCCCCGAATGTTAAGAAAATGCGGTCATACCATGTGCCAATACTGTATTGGTAGGCAGATGATAAATGGAACAATTGTTTGTCCATTCGATCGGAAAGTGACTGTTGTTGGAAGTAAGTGTATTCAGTTTGTCCGGATGTCCACACATGTTGGTTTTTAGATAGTGTCGATTTGCTGCCCAAGAACTTTGCCATTTTGGAGATAATGGAAAAGGTTTCAATCGGGGAGAATAGTCAGGAAGGTGGTGTGGATAATGAAGATGGAGCAAGTAGTTGTTTTGATCAAGATTCTGTTGAAGGTATCACAGACGAGGAGGTTCCAGAAGAAGATACAGGTGTCTCAAATCGGATTCCAGCTCACGAAGCTTTAACAGCTGGATTAGAAGAGAGCCACCATAATCTGGTTCCAAATGTACCAAATGAAAATCCAGAAGCAGAGACTCCAACTGTTAGGAATCAGGTTCCAGCGCTTCCAAAAGAAACTCCAGCTTTCTCAGAGGAAGTTCCAGCTCTTCCAGAAGAAGCTAGACGTGTCTCAAATCAGGAAATCGCTATGTCTCTCCCAGTTGAAACTCTACATATGCCAGAGGAAGTTCCAGCTCTCCCAGAAGAAGTTCCAGAAGCTAGCACAGATGCAGCTCCCGCTAGCACGGCTGGTGTTCACCAATCAATCCGAAACCAGGTTCCAACTCTTCCAGAAGAAGAAGTTCCAGCAGCTAGCCCAGATACGGCTCGCGCTGATGCGGTCGGTGTGAACCGAGCAGTCCGCAATCAAACTGAATTAGATTCTCATTTGCAACCTGTGTATCCTCGTGGACAAACAGTCCGCAGACCAACCGTTCGCAGACCATCCGACGTCGATGCTGAGCTTCTAGAAATCGCGATCACCTTGTCTATCCTTGACATGAACAAAACCAACCAGATTAATAATTAAAATGTTATTGCTCATTCTTATTCATTTTGTTCCTTCAGTCTACATTTGTTTCGCGTATCATCAATAAAATAATTGCTCACTGCAAAACGAGAGAGTATGACACACTATCTCTTTTCTCAGTTGTCGACCTACAAGCAAACAAAGACGAGATATTCCTCATATGTAAACATCCCATCTTAATTGAAAAGGAAGCTTAGTTCACTATTTTCAAAATCTCCCAAATGAATTGCAATATCTGTTTCCAAAAATACAATTCTTCGATTTCAACTCTCATTCCTCGAATACTAACAAAATGCGGTCATACCATGTGCCAATACTGTATTGGTAGGCAGATGATAAATGGAACAATGGTTTGTCCAATCGATCGAAAAGTGACCGTCGTTGGAAGTAAGTGTTTCCAGTTTGTCCGGATGTCCACACATGTTGGTTTTTAGATAGAGTCGAGTTGCTGCCCAAAACTTTGCCGTTTTGGAGATAATATAAAAGGATTCTACCGGGGAGAATATTTTTGAAGAAGATGAGCTCAGAGATGAGGTGGTCTCAGATGTCTCAGAGACTGAGCTTTTGGAAATAGCGATTGCCCTGTCTATACTCGATAAATAATATTATAATTAAAAGATAATTAACATTTAATTGCTCACCTTTATTCTTTCTTTGTTTCGCAATTTGTATCATCAATAAAACAATTTCTCACTGCAAAACGAGAGAGTATGTACACAGTGACTAAGAGTTAGCAAGAAAAGGGGGAGAGGGGGTTGTTTACCAGGGGTTCCGAAACAAAATGTGAGAAAAGTGAGAAAGGGGGGAATGATAAGGAAATGTCATTTTCTATTATTTTTTGTTTGAATTTCATCGTTTCAAAGTTTTCTTGTAGCTACCATTGCGGTCTTTTCAACTGAAAATGTCTAAGAGTGTGTCACGGTATCCCTGATTATCCCATAAAGTAAATTTTTAATGGATCGTACAGATCAAAAGTAGAACTCTATTTTTGTAGTTGACAACTTTTTTGTACGGGCACTCCTTAGAGAGTTACATATCAACAAAGTGATTTTTCGTCCAATTTTAGTGCAAAGTAGTACGTTATCTTAAAATGGCCCTAACTCTACAGGGGCCGCCCGCACAAAAAAGTTGTCAACTACAAAAATAGAGCTTGACTTTTTTTATGTATGATCCGTTAAAGATTTATTTTGTGGGACAATCACTGATACCATGTCGCACTTCCAAAGTTGAACGTTTTCGCTTTTGTTTTCCTGAATTTTCAGATACAGTACTGATCAAATATTTAAAATAATGTTCTACATTTAATTATCATTTTTATGATCTTTTTAAAGCCTCATTTAGACCTTAACATTCTATAGCTCTTTCAAGTTATAATTATTGAAAAAAGGTGAATATTTTGTAAGCCTCGTATCTCCCAACCGTCCACTTCTATCAAAAAGTTGTCAACTAACAAAATATCAGTCTTGAAATTTCCTACATTTACGGTGTTATCATCTTCTTTTTGTCTTTTCTAGTTTTCGAGTTACACCGGTTCAAACTATGGCCCTTGATTTTATTGCTCACTTTTATAAACGTTATGTTACATATTGCTATAGGTTTCTTTTTGATAAATACCGTCCAAAATGAAAATATTTCTTTTAAAAACCTAAAATCCCAACTTTTTCCAGATGGACTGCAAAATCTGTCTCCGTCGTTACAACCCGGACTCTGTCAGACTCACACCACGTCTTCTAACCACCTGTGGGCATACAATGTGTCAGGAATGTGTGGGGAAGCTGGCCAAACATAGGAAAATACGTTGTCCATTTGACAGGAGGGTTACTGATTTGTCAGGTAAGACACTCTGGCGTTCCTTTGACGCGTTCCATGTTTTGTCTATATTTTTTGAGATGGCGTCGCGAATCTCACGAAAAACTTTGCGATTCTGGAGATACTTGGTCATAATGGGGAAGCCGAGGAGGAAGGAGTGGTGGAGGAAGTTTCTGAGGATTCGGAGGATTCTGAGGATTCAGAGGATTCTGATTCCGACGACGACAACTCATCTGACGATTCTTCTGACGTCAGTGACTCCTCCGACGTCTCCGATAGTTCATCGGATGACTCCAGTAGCTCATCCATTGCTTCAGATTCTTCTGATGTGTCGTCGTCTTCAGAAGACGAGGATTCTTCAGATGATTCTTGTGATTCTGACGACGACGGTGGTGACTCCGACGCTGGCTCCGAGCCACAGCAACCCAACGTTCAATATCCGGATAGTGATTAATTTTTTTTGTTTATTCGAATTCATAAAGCCTTAATATCAAAAAAACAATAGAATAAAGCTGATTTTTTTTACAATTTAGAAGAAATTGTAGATTTTGTAAAGTTCGCTAGACGAGTCTTGATCTCGTGGAGTTTGGCAAAGTTGGTACGCATTCCGGAGCTCTGAAACATTGAAACAATGAATTTTTGTGAAATAGGCTCCGCCCACATTTGGGTCACCCCCACATTTAAGACCTGGGGCCTTTCAGCAAGTTTAGAGCGGTTTTTCAATGTTTTTCAGCGTTTTTGCAGCAATTTTTTGAAGTTTCTCAAAAATTTGACAGCGTGATGTTCTTAGGGCCTTCTCACAGGTCTTTATGTATTTCTAAGCGTTCTTTTTGGGTTTTTTTGACGTTTTTTCGCAGTTTTTCATTGAAAACTATCTCAATTTGAGGTATGAAATCCCACAAATACAAAAAACTCACCGATTTCTCAAAAATCCCAAAATCCGCCAGCGCTGCGAATGCATTTTTGATAGGTTCCGTTGACAAGAAGGACAGCCGAGTGTTGGGTAGACGGTTTTGGTAAGCGTCGCTGATGTTCTGAAAAAATGGCCTAGCTCTTGCAAAAACTAGTCCCCCTCCCCCTTTCTTACTTTTTGCACAGTTCCCACCATCTCGGCCAAATCCGACACCATTGGTTTTTTCGATGAAAAAACGGCGAACGCCACCTCGATATTATAAAAGTATGGGAGCACCAATTTGCTCAGAATCTCCACATTTTTCTCGTCAAGGATTCTGATGACGTCATCGGATACTTCTAGAATCTCAGAAGACGTCAAAATTCTCAGAGTTTTTTCAAATAACTGCGGAAGCTCGCCGGGGATGGTGACGAACTCTCGTTTCATTAGGTTGTGGAGCCAGCTGCAAGAATGTTTGTCTGTGTGTCCGGGGTGTCCGGATGTCCTTACATGAAATCTCCCCGAACCTTCGCTAGACTTGATACCCCATTATTCCTTAAAATAGCACAGATTATTCCTTCACTGTCAACCGCGTGGATCATCTGGAACCATTTTTTTTTTTAAATTTTTTGATCTACAAAACTACCGTACCCCATTCGAATAGGTGGTGAGTATCAGCCTGCTAACCGCTCGTTTCATAACTTTAATGGGTACTCCCTGTTTTTGATGTGCAACCGGAAAATCGATAAATTTGAGTTGGAAATCTTGGGCGGTCCAGTCAAACGGCTCGAATAGATCGGCATGCATTGAGAGGTAGTATCTTAAGTTCTTATCGAGGTTCCCTTGAATGTTGACAACGGTGCCTAATTGGTTAAGTAGGGTAATTAAGTCTTCCACACCAGAGTAGATGGTAGAGTAGGTGAGGGTCGCCTGGTCGTCACGGTCGAAAGTCTGGAAAGTGGGTCAAATAGGTAGAATGGGTACAATGGGTCTAATGGGTACTATGGGTAAAATGGGTCTAATGGGTAAAATGGGTACGATGGGTAAAATGGGTAAAATGGGTACAACGGGTCAAATGGGTAAAATGGGTAAAATGGGTAAAACGGGTAAAAAGGGTAAAATGGGTAAAATGGGTAAAATGGGTAAATTCGGTAAAATGGGTAAAATGGGTAAAATGGGTCAAATGGGTAAAATGGGTACAATGGGTAAAATGGGTACAATGGGTACAATGGGTACAATGGGTAAAATGGGTACAATGGGTCAAATGGGTCAACTGGGTTAAATGGGTAAAATGGGTACCATGGGCAGAATGGGTAAAATGGGTACAATGGGTAAAATGGGTAAAATGGGTACAATGGGTGAAATGGGTGAAATGGGTACAATGGGTGAAATGGGTAAAATGGGTACTATGGCCCCCCTCACCTGCAAAATAACCATACACGCGACACTCCACACCGTAATCACCGCATTCTTATTGTGAATCTCCACAACGTGATGCGCGAACTTTTTGATTTCCACCTTCGCCTGATTATCCAACACGAACTGAGAATCTGGCTGACATACAAACGTATTTCGGTGCAGGCTAACCCCAAAATGGTCTCGAACGGAAATCGGGTCACCAAATGTCAAAAAGCAACTTCCATGCGAGTTATTCAGAATCTCGCGAGCCTTCAGAAGCGCCCCAGTCGATTCTTTGGGTTTTGGGAAGCCCAAAAGCTCATAGGCGTACAATTTCTCCTCCAAAATCTTGTCGTAATTCATGGAGACCGGCACGATGACGATGTCATAGACAGATCCACGCAAATAGGGCTCCAGGATCATTTGGAGCATTCCGTACTTAGGGTGAAGTGATTTTCCGACTCGGGACCTGGTCGCCTCGACGAAAAACTCCACGGTACGGTCGTTATTGACAACGTGAGTCTGTACGTACTCGGAGAAGACCGCCCAGTATAGTTGGTCCTGAAAAAAGTGGTCTGTCTGTGTGCCAGTTTGTGCAGATATCCAGCCATCTTATCGATTTCCGGAAATTTCAAAAAAGTTACATTTTCCTTTTGAAAAATTCACTTTTCTGCAATTTTCCGGTTCGAAATTTGCAAAAAATATGTGCCCAGATGTCTGTCTGTGTACGAATATGTCCGGATGTCCAGCCATCTTCTCGATTTCCGGAAATTTCAAAAAAGTTACATTTTCCTTTTGAAAAAATTCACTTTTCTGCAATTTTTCGGTCCGAAATTTGCAAAAAAATTATGTGTCTAGATGTCTGTCTGTGTGTCAGAGTGTCCGGATGTCTGTCTGTGTGTCAATTTGTCCAGATGTCCAGCCATCTACACGATTTCCGGAGATTTCCAGAAAGTTTAATTTTTTGCAACTTTCCGGGCTGAAAATTGCAAAAAGTTCTATTTCCAGATGTTTGTCTGTGTGTCTGGATATCCGAATGTCTCTCACGGTGTCCGATCCTGTCTGTCTGTGCATCGGTTGGTCCAGATGTCCACACCAATAGAAATATTGAAACTGTGGTTAGGTAGTCTCCTAGCTAACAATGCTCCGGTCCCTATCTGTCTGTCTGCCTGTTTGTCTGTGTGTCCGCATGTCTGTCTGTCCATCCCGATGTCCACTCACCGTCCCAAACGACCTTCTCATAAAAAACGCGCCCGACCGTCTCAGCACCCCCGCCATAAACTTCATACTCATAAAATCCTGTCCAGCGGCAATTGCTGGTAGTTGAATGTCCTGTAAAACTGAATTTTCTTTTCTCAACTTATTATATAACTCACATATTGAAAACAAATCAATGACAACAGCAAAAAATCGAAATAAGTCTTGTGAGACGGCATAAAAATGACACAATCCCTCTTACTCCTCTCTCGGATTTCCAGAAGCTTCTGCTCGTTGACATAAATTCCGTCGTACAACGTTCCCATGACTTTGCAGACTGCATAGCCAAACGATCTGACATTGTAGAGGTTGAAGGTGTGCGACATTTCGTCTAGAATCTCCTCGGCTTCTTTTCGCACGTCTTCTGGAGCACATTTTCGGCGGAGCGTCTCTTCGCTGATGACACTCTGGAAAAAACCTTTACCCTAATTACCCTAATTAACTAACTACTTGGAATCAGCAAATTTTCAGCTTTCCAATAATATCTCATTGGGTTTCAGGAAGTTGAAAAACAAACACCTCCATTTTTTCACAAATTCAAAATTTTTATCAACTTGGAGAACCCGTCACAACTTTTCTGATTACCTTAATTATTTAAAATGTATATTTTTCTTACAGATATGATCTAAACCTACATTTTTATAGTTGACAAATTTTTTGTACAGGCGGTCCTCAAAGAGTTAGAGCTATTTGAAAACAATAAAAAGGGTTTTCATTTTTTGAGATTCTAGGGAAAATTAGCAGATTTAGGGAGCCCGTCCCAGCTTTTTCGTTGACCACTTTTTTGTACGTGCGGTCCTTTAAGAGATATGGCTCCTACAAGACCTCTCTCGCGATTCGACCGCAACACAAGGTCAAAAATGTGCCTCTACTTCAAGCCACCGTATCTTCCAAAGGACCGCCCGTACAAAAAAGTGGTCAACTACAAAAATAGAGATCTAGATTTTATCTGTACAATTAATATAAATTCGGGATAATTAGGGTAATTAGAAAAGCTGTGACAGGCTCTCAAAATCTACCAATTTTCCCCAGAACCTCAAAAAATGGAAACAATTTGTTTTTTCAAATGACTATAACTCTTTAAGGACAGCTTGTACAAAAAGTTGTCAACTACAAAAATGGTGATCTTGAATTTATCTACACAATAAATATAAATTTGGAAAAATTGGGGTAAATAGTAAAACTGTGACGGGCTCTCAAAATCTATCAATTTTCACTGGAATCTCAAAAACTGAAAACGCTTTGTTTTTTCAAATGTCCTTAACTCTTTAAGGACAGCTCGTACAAAAAAGTTGTCAACCATAAAAAAGTAGTTCTAGACATGGACTACAAATTGAATATAATGTTTGTAAAGTTACTACAACCCCTCCGATCTGTGAAGCCTACACGATTCCTTCAGTTTTTCTCTAATCTTCGACCTCCACTATCATACAATTCACAATTAAAGTCTTTGATCTACCCAACCCCGGAAAAAAAGTTCACCGTCCGGTTGTAGTCTTGGAACTAACTCCCCCTGAACAAAGACACCGACAATGTAAGTTAGTACGTGTCAAAATGACAAAAGTGATAACGGTTTTCTATTTTTGATAAGGAAAAGCAGAAATTTTCCAGGAAAATGAAAAAAATCGTGTGAGAAACTGAATGTTATATCAACTATTGGAGGAAAAAGAGACTGGCGCGCCCGAGACGCGTTTTTCTCACCTTAACCCTTGGCGATTCCAATACAGATTTTCGAATTTCCGCCAGGGATCTTGTTTTGGGTGCTGTCCCGACTTTCGAACCGACTGGAAAATGTTTGTGAGCGGTGACAAACTTGAATGGGCCGCCCTTCTTTTCGAGGTGATCCAAGAAGTTTTCGTATTCGGGATAGTTGATTTGACGACCCGTTTGAGGTAAAGACATTTTCACTGGAATTGAGGGAAATTTATAATAAAAGAATAATCAGGCAATCTGAAATGTCTGAGAACTGAATTAAAGAAAGTCGGTCAAGAAATAAAAGAAATTTGGTAAAATAAAGCGGACATACGGATACACGGACACACAGACATACATCAGGGGGCATTTAGCAAGGTTAACAATATAACTATAAAAACAAAAGAAGTAGAAGCTCCCACACAGAATAATAAAACTGCAAGACAAGTGAGTCCGATTTTTTTCGCGTTTTGACTCAATTTTTATACTTAAAATGCAGTTTTTTCCAGGTTTTTAGACGTCGGAATAGATGGAAAAAGTCAGAATTGCTGAACATGAAATTCTGAATCTTATGAGCCAGAAAATGTGAATTTCGAAAAACAATTTCGAGCAAAAATTACAGAAAATGTACTCAAGGACGCTAGTTATTGGCTGAAATAGCTGAAAATCAATTTTTCGAATTTTCAGTGCAAAAATTGCAAGAATTGAGTTAAAACCTGAAAAAATCGGCTGGGCCCAGTCTGTAAACAAATAGAAATCCACGGACAAACAGCTGAAGACAAATAAAATTTTTTTAAAGAATTACAACAAAAAAACACCGTAACATTTTTGGTTATCAGACGTCAGATCAACAGATTTTTGAAAAATTCAATTTTCTATCTTTTGACCAAGAAGACAAGAATTTTGGCCGGAAAATAACTATTTTAATACAGAAAAAGTCCTCTTTTTTCCAAAAAGCGGTTTTTCTGCATCAAAACAGTCATTTTTTGACCAAAATTCACGTTTTCTGGCTCATAAGACAGAGAATTTACAATTTTTCACAATTCCGGCTAATAAGGTATACCTACTTTTCCGAAAACAGGTTTTTCTGCATCAAAAGGTATTTTTAATGCCTGAAAAACCCAAAAACTTCCGCCCAAAAAGTGCAAAGAATAGGCGCCCAAGGTACACGACCCTATCGGTCATCACACCATGCAAATATAGGCCAGAGGAAAGGGAAAAAGAGTGGAAGAAGACAGAAAATAAGAGGAGAGGAGGATGGTTTGGCAGAAACTTTAGTTTAGAGATAAGAAAAAAGAAAAACGACGATACGCAGACGACATAGAGAGCACCACACCAACCTATTTTATTATCACTCATCACGAAAAAATGTTTCTCTTTTAAGAGAAATTTAAAAAATGAATTGAGGAGCAATTAAGAACAAAAAATTGTCTTCTTCTTTTTCTAATTCTGCGGAATTGGTGAGAGGGTGGGACGAGCTTGCGAGAGGACGTGGTCGACGAACGAGCACGTGACGTCACACATGAGGCGGCGGGAACGACAGTATTTGGCGGCGAATTCGCAGTAGGAGGCCTGGAAAAAGTGGATTTTTGGATGGGGGGAGGACATCTGGATAGACAGGGGGAGCGGAATACGGTTTTTGAAATGAGGGAGACGGAATGGAACGACCAGTTTGTGTGTCTGTCTGTGCATTGGTTAGTCCGGATGTCTTCTCAGATTCTAGATTTAACTTAAGTAGTCTCAACTGTAGCTATCAATGCTCCGGTCTCTATCTATCTGCATGTCTGTCTGTGTGGCCAAGTGTCCGGATGTCTGTCTGTCCATCCCGATGTCCATTCAGCGTTCCTAACGACATTCTTATAAAAAACGCTCCGGACCTTCTTAGCACCCTGAGGGAATTTTTTAAAAACCGAGACGTTTTGAAACTGAATTTTTTGAAAACCTTCAAAAAACTGAGACATTTCGAAACGCAAAATTATCAAAATGCGGACATCCGGACGCTTGGACACACATACAGACACACAAACAGAGGTCGAAGTTGGTATTTTTGGACAGAACGCTTTAAAACCTACCCGTTTTGAAACCGAAAGACATTTCAAAACTGGGACTTTTCTACACCAAGACATTTTGAGATGACATCCGGACAGACAGACAAACATCTGGACATCAGGGCGTACAGATAGACAGACAGACAGACAGACATGTACAAGAGGAACCCTTCTAAACCAAGACATTTCGACATTGGGACGTTTTAGAACCGTCCGATTTTGGAACGAGAAAATTTTCCAGTTTCAAATCGTCCTTGATTTAAAGTGTCCCCGTTTCCAAATTTTCCAGTTTTCAAATGCCTTTTTGGTTTCAAAGCGTCCAGTTTCAAAACGTCCCAACTTCAAAAAAAAAACCTACGAAAATGACGGCGTCCATTCTCGTAAACATATTGGCAATCATCGCAAAAAACTGCTCGCCAACGACGGCCGAGTAGCGTGCCCACGGGTAGCAGAGTCTCACGAAGAGCGCGATGACGCGTGGAATCAGAATCTCCAGATTGCACACGACGACGTAGCACAGGATGATGCCGAACAGGAATTTCGAGAGTTTCTGAAAAAAAAATACAAGAATACCATGTGGTACGGTAGCTCCACTCACGGGATTATTGCGGAAAAAATCGATAATCGACGTGAAAAAGTTGCCGAGCGATTGGAGGCGATGCGTCGAGTTGTACGTGGCTCCAGAGCTCTTCGATGCTCTCGAGAAGCCGGAACGCTCGCTAGGTGCCGTCTGCGACGAGCGGTCCGGATTGGTGGAGTACGTGTACGTGGTGTACTCGGAGACGGAGCTGGAATCTGTCTGTGTGTGCCGGTGAGTCCAGATGTCTTAGACCTACTCATTGCAATCCGAGCCGCGTCTATCCACTTGTTTCGTCATGGTCACGTGCTCCGGACCGCGATGACGGTGGTGATGGCGGAGACGGTGGTGGTGACGTGGCATTTTCAGCTCGACAGTTGGGAAGGTGACTTGGTATCTGGAAGGTATGTACCTGTCAGCAATCGCGCCCCACTGAGAAAAACTCACTCCTCCATCGAATCGTAGTCGTCCTCCCCCTCCTCCTCGCCGTCATCGTCCTTAACCAAAAAGTTTTTCGCCTCGATCGTCGTCTTCTTGCTACTTTTGTAGGTGGCCGTCGAGTAGGTGGTCGTGGATTCCGAGTCGTCAGACGGGTAGATACCGGTTGGCGGTGTCGACTCGGTTTGGGCGCTGAAAAAATTTGAATTTCGCAGAAAATTCGTACACTTTTGGGGGGTCAGTGGGATTGTCTCTTTCTGTCTGTCTGTCTGTCTGTGTGTCCGGATGTCTCCACTAGAGTCGTGTGGTATGTCGGTGCCTCCCAATGTCCGGATGTCCCCACTCACAACCAGAAATTTCGATTTTCCCATACTTGTCAAGGCCCGGGTTTTTTGGCACCAAACTTCAAATTTCAATTTTTTTCGAATTTTTTCGAATTTTTTCCGAGAAAAAGTCAAATTTCCGACTATCATTCAGAGTTAGAAGAAACTTTGAAAAATCATCAGAAATGGTCCCATTTTCTATGAAAAACTGAAAAATTTTCAAAAAAATTTGGAAAAAAGGGTAATTTTTTTAAGCCAGGCTGGGTTTTGACAAGTTTGGACTTTTCAGTAATGTCTGTCTGTCTGTCTGTGTGTCAGCATGTCCAGATGTCCGTTATCTGTCCGCTGTCTGTCTGTTTGTCTGTCTGTCTGTCGGAATGTCCAAATGTCCGAATGCTCCGTTTCTGTGAATGCTTATTTTTCGAAAACTCCTTCAAAAAGGTTAAACTGAACGCGGCTAGCTGTCTGTCTGTCTGTCTGTCGGTATGTCCCTATGTCCGGATGTCCGCTATCTGTCTGTTGTTATGTCTTGCCTGTCTGTCTGTCGGTATGTCCGGATGTCCACCGACGTAATTCCCAACGTCACCCAAGAACCTATCTACATATCTCACCTTCCTACCCACCCCTATACATGTCTGTCTGTCTATCTGTCTGTCCGGCTATCCAGATGTCCAAATGTTTGTCTGTCTGTCCGGATGTCATCTCAAAATATTTTGGTTTAGGAATGTCCCGGTTTTAAAACGGGTCGGTTTTAAAACGCTCTGCCCAAAAAACGCCGAATTTGATCGTCTGTCTGTGTGTCCAAGCGTCCGAATGTCCGTTATAAGTCAGAACATGTCTGTCTGTCTGTCTGTCTGTCTGTCTGTCTGTCTGTCTGTCTGTTCGGATGTCCCCACTTACCTCTCATTATCCCCCATAATCTCCACACGATATCCGCCGCTCTCATTCCGTCCTCCTCTCGATTTCTGCATTTTGTTTAGAGTGGTGTGTGTGCGATGGATTCGTGTTATTCTCCAAAAAAACCGTAAAAACCGATTGACTCTATCAAAAAATGAATTTCGCGGTTTTCGATTTGCCCTCTTTTCATTTTTTCGCCCTAACGTAACCGGGGTGTTCTCATTTCCAAGGGGAAAAGTTCACGTCACTTCTTTTTTGTCCAGAAAATTCTCGTTTTCATCTGTTTTCTTTGGCTATGATGGATCGTGCTTACGGTATTGGTCTGGCAGGCGTCAGAATCTGATCGGTCAGCTGATATTCTTATTCGGATATGGATATTCCTAGCTTCCCCCTGGAGTGGTTATGATGGATTAGGGGCCGGTGGTGGCGAGAGGTGTCTAGTCAAGACAAATACTGTTATCACACATCAGTAAACGCGTCTTGAGGCTACAAATGGGATAGACGCTTAACCTGATAACAAAAATTTGAAATCATTGGGTTAAGCTTGTCCAAAAGGAGTACACAACATTTTGAAAAATGAAAAATTTTGAGAGTGAGCAACGAAGGGTAGAGCGATGTAAAAACCAGGGGATAGACATCTGGACTAACAGACAGACACACAGACAGACAAACGGAGAGACATCCGGACATTCAGACACACAGAGAGACAGACAGCCGGATGTCCGAACGGACTAGAGCATTACAAAAAAAACCGTTTTTTGGAGGATTTTTTTCGAAACGCTGGGATATTTTTTCAGAAAAACGTTTTTCAAGCATCCTGAATTTGAAAAATAATGACAAACTTTCTATTTACGACTTGTCTTTCTCAAAAATTGTGAATAAAATTGTAAAGCGTGTCACGGTACCCAGGACAAATTTGAGAGCCCGTCACAGCTTTCCTAATTACTCCAATCATCTCAAATGTATATTCGTTATGTAGAACAAACCTAGATCTCCATTTTTGTAGTTGACCACTTTTTTGTACTAGGGAGATACATTGCCGAGAAGAGGGCGAGCCTTATAGCAACGGGGGGAGAGCCTCTTGAGGTTAGTGCACGCAAAACGCTATAACTCTCTAGGTGTCGCCCGTTCAAAAAAGTGGTCAACTACAAAAATGGAGATCTAGATTTAATCTACATAACCAATATTGATTTTATACATGTGACATAACTTTAGACGGTGTTATGCTGTGTCAAAAATTGATAATTCTGGTGAAATTTGACATTTCTCAAAGTGGGTGCGCTTTCAAATAAAACTATCTAGGTACTGTAGTACGGTCCCCAATAATCCGAGTATGACAAGATTTTCGTAAAACCTTGCCTACCTTTGTTCTCAGAAAGTACCTACCATCAAACCCATTAACCTATCCCCATTCCTTCTTCCATAAAATTTGACCTATCACCAAAAATAAGTGACTAATTCCCCCCCTCCCTCTTCCATCTTTTCCCAAATCCATCATACCCCACACGTCATCCCTCAACTACAGTATATATAAGCTTGGAATATCTTTTTGATCCCAATAAACACCGCCCATATAAAAAATGTTCATATCTAGTATTCTTGTCATTCTAGCTACAGTATTAGCTATGGTGGATGCTGGTAGGCATCGTTACTATCATCACGGATACAGATACAGTAACGGTGTGCAGCAACATGGACATCCCTACCGTACACCCCCTTACAACCCGCGGAGCTACAGTAACTACTACCAAGGCTACCGTACCCCTTCCTACGGTAACTACTACCAAGGCTACCGTACCCCTTCCTACGGTAACTACTACCAAGGCTACCGTAACCCTTATTACGGCACCTACTACCCCCAACCATACCAACAACCATATACCCCTACCTACTACGGCTCCGGCGACCGCTACATAGGAAATGGTATCCACGTGGATTCGCATGGAAATGGATATATCGGTCGGAAGGATACCGGGTGGTACATCTTCTGTGCGTCGAGAGGATGTGTTGGGAGAGGTTAATTATTTAATTATCTTGATTATCTTAATTGCAATGCAAATGCTTTATGACCGAATGAATTTTTCACTTTTCCGCCTGGCTAGACAGCTTATGAAGCCTACCGTATTCTCAGTTGCGTCTGAATCGACCGATCAAATAATTCCAGTTACTACATACATACCGCGTAAGCTAGATGGTTGGAAAGTGATTTATTGTTGTGTTCTAGAAAAAAAGGACGTTTTAAAACCGAAAAATTGGAAACCGGGACGTTTCAAAACTGTCTAAAAGTGTCGGTTTTTGTCAGTTTTGTCAGTTTTTTGGACATCTGGTCAGACAGACTCACAGACAGGCGGACAGACATCCGGACAAACAGACGGACGGACAGACAGATAACGAGATATCCGGAAAAATCATACTTGTGTTCAAATTTCGATCAAAAGTTGAAAATACATCGAATTTCTAACTATTTTTGATAAAAATTAGACAAAAAAAATGGATTTTGGACATCCGGACAAACAGACAGACATTCGGATTAACCGAATGACTGGCAGAAAACCGGACTTTCCAACATGCAGGCGGGCAAACAGACATCCGGACATCCGGACAGACAGACATACAGACAAAAACCGAACTTTCAGACCAGTTGATATTTAGCCAGACATCCGGACACACAGACGGACAGACATGCAGAAAATCAGTTTTTGGACATACGGACAAATGGACACACAGACCGATTGACAGAAAATCTGTGTCTCTGAAAAAGCGATGGGTGGACATCCGGACAAATGAACACACAGACTGATACAGAATTTTCAACATTGGACTTCCGGATAGCCCTTTGAAAACTTTTCAGAAATAAAAGTCCGATCCAAAAAGTACAAAAATTTATTCGAAAAATTATCAAATACTCAAATAAAGCCGTTCAATAGATATCACAATGTCAAAGCGTCAAATCGACAGTAGTCACAAGATAATTAGGCAATTAAGTCAATTATCCTCTTCCAACACATCCTCTCGACGCACAGAAGATGTACAATCCGGTGTCCTTTGCTCCAACATAACCATTTCCATGCGAATCCACGTGTACTCCATTTCCAATGTACTTATCGCCATATCCATAGACCTGTGGTGGTTGGGCATAGTAGTTGCGGTAGTAGCTCTGGTACGGACTACGGTAGGCTTGATAGTTACCATTTCTATATTGATTTGAGTATCCTTGGTAGGCACGGTTACGGTAGTAGGCGTCCTTATAATTGTTGTACCGGGATTGCGCCTCAACAATAGATAGTACGGCAACGAAGACAATAAGAAGCTTGATAGAGAACATTTTTCGAGATAACACGGGGGCGGGGTTATTGGAGACCTCATTGGAGATCAAATCAGAATGCTTATTTATATTGTACGTTGTGGGTGGGGGAGGAGGGGGAGGAAACGAGCATAAAGTCATGCTTCTGGTTAGTCTGCATGTGATAGATTTGATCGGTCAATCTTTTGGGGTGATATGTGTGTGTAATGGTGGCGGGGGGAACGGAAAAGATAAATGGGAAATTTTATGAAAGTTACTCAATATGTTATATATGGGCAAGCAGGACCATTTTTGTCGAAGGGATTCGGAATCGAAGGAATCGAAGTGGTAGTAAAAGTAAAAGTACAGAAGATGCAACGGAAATTTAATTTTTACAAGTGAAGTCCTGCCTTCTTCTAAACGGCTCAAGAATTTGGATACTTTTAGGCACGTAGATTCAGCTTTTTTGCATGAAACGGATCATAACTCGGCTCACAGAAGGATTTATTTGAGTTGTATTTTAGATTCGGAATCTACGAACTTGAAAGTATCAGGGGTCAAATTTTTGAGTCGTTTGAAAAAGAACACCTTGAGAACTTCTCTTGTAAGAAAGCATGGTCATCGTTCGATATGAAAAGCTCGGACTTAATTGATGAAATTAAGAAAAAATCAAAAAATAAACAAATTTTAATGAGGAGTTATATAAAGTTCGAAAAAATTTGTGGTAAAGCTTTGGAAACATCGTTTTGACTGGTTTTGTAACGCAATATTAGAAAAGTTACAATTCACTTACTGCAGTGTTCTTCGAATCAATTTGCAATTATTACAAAGATTGATTCCATTTGAAAACAAAACTTGAGCATGCGTATCTATTATAAGCTTTAAACAGATACAAACAAATTTAGTCCAAAGTACAGACAGATTATGGAATATGTACTTGCAAACTAGTCCGACACAGGCAATGTAAAATTATCAGCTGAAAAATATACCAAAGTGTAGATCTCGGGGAGCTCCGTGTCTGTAACTTGCTACGGGTTGGATGACCAAATGTTCATATAACGGGGGCCGGAAAAATACCAAAAACTCAAAAATTGTCAAAAAACAGTTTTCTACCGACCTGCCCCATATTAACGAACAGCCTTTGACTCGTAGTTTGTCACGGATATAGAATTTTCATTGCTCTGTGAGAAATAGGAATTGCGGAAGTCTTGGAGATTCTGAACTTTAAAATGCTGTTCTGAAACTCTAATCAACAGAAAAACGATAATTTATATTTTTTTATTTGATCAGATAGCATAATCATTATGAATAAAAATTAATCAGTATATAGGAAAACAAAACAGAAAAATGGTTTTTGTGCCTCTGTGGATTCTCGTTTCCTGCAAAATACAGTCTGAAATTTCCAGCCCATATGTCGATCGCCTTATGTTGAACGGGTCATGCAGATACTTTTAATTTTAAATATTTGTTATCAAACTGCAAAAGTTGTTGTCCAATATCAAAATCCCGGTTTTCCAAAATATATATTTCCAGGCGAACTTCACCCAGCTTCTTGAAATATCTCACCCAATTTTCACAAAATCCCTTAATAAACGTGCCAAATCCCAAATCCCACTAGATCCCGTTCAAAGAACACATACTTATCACACATATAAACCGTTTAACCTTCTCACATCTCATATCGTATCGTATCCCCAGAACAAACATTGTCAATAAAAAAGACACGATGGGAAACCCGATTTTTCAGAGAAAATGGAAAGTGAGATTTGAGGTGAGAGTGAAAGTTGGGTACTTTTATTTACACCTAAGAGAACAGCTAGATATGATAAAGATATAGATACAGTACCTCTCAAAAATGTATTATATTGTGCCTTTTTCTGTGGAAAATGTTCAACTTTGAGAATGTGTCGTGGTAATACTGATTGTCCCATCAAGTAGATTTTAATGGATCGTACAGAACAAAGGTAGACCTTCATTTTTGTAGTTGACCACTTTTTTGTACGGGCGGTCCCTGGGGAGATATAGCTCGCCAAAGTTGCAAACCACCAGACACCTCGTTAGCGGGCCTCCAGTGATCTTGTAGTTCAGCGCGATGTAACTCTCTAGGGACCGCCCGTACAAAAAGTTGTCAACTACAAAAATGAAGCTCTACTTATGGTCTATTTAATACCATAAATAGTTATTTTGTGGGACACTTAGTTTTACCATGACACCCTCTTAAAGTTGGGCATTTTCGACTGAAAAAGGCAAAAGTTGATAGCTTTTTATCCGGTACTGTACATCACAAGCACGAGAAAAATTATAGGCTACAAAATTCAAATCGGTATGAAGCTACAAGATTCAGAAGAGAAAGAACACAAAAATTGGATAATGAATTACAGACACAACATCGATACGATATAACAGACTTGCCGGGGAAAATAGGGAAAAAATATGGAAAATTGTTAGAAAAAAAATGGAATTTCTGCAAGTCTGCAATATAATAACAGTATTCTAGTACAATACCAACAGTGTAATATACTATCCAAGAAATAATATCTGCTTAGCCACTTGACCACCAACTATCTCAAACTGTCTCCCTTATATAACACCCAACTATTTCACACTTTGATTTTCCATCTTTCTCATCTCAACTTCTTGCACAGAGACCAATTTATTCATTTATTTGATGTTCTCCTCCTTCTTTTTGCACCGAATCACGTCATTTTCTCCGCGAGGTGACATCACTAACAAGCTTCCGAAGTGAGAGATATCCAAAGATTGAAATGTTTTGATAGCCTTTCCAGCGGAGATAAGAAGGAGAAGCTTGATTTCATGGGGGCCTGAGATCATTGACGCAAAAGTTCGGAACAGCTGGGATAGGGGGGAAGTGTGAAGAAGAAGAAGAATCCTGGGATGACGTGAGAGACCAAAAGACTACCCGAGAGAAATCTTGTCGCCGATGAGATAAAAATGAAATAAAAGCGATGCGAAGCGGAAAGATAAAGCGGTTAGAAGTTGAACGATTAAGGATGAATTTTGATTACGGATGAAGGGAAATTTGAGAATTCCGAAAATGTGAGATTGACTAATTTGAAAAAAATCACCGACTTTGAGACCCCGTCACGGTAGACTCATACTGTCAAATTTTTTAGGGTAGGTAGCTAAAATATAGGTCTTTATTTTTGTAGTTGACAACTTTTTTGTACGGGCGGTCCCTGGAGAGTTATGGCTTGTTGAAGTAGGGTCGGTGTCAGTGCTGCCCAAATAAGCGTTCACAATAAATCATTATGATACAAGGCGCTGTAACTTCTTAAAGAACGCTTGTACCTAAAAATTGCCAACAGCAAAAGTGGAGAGCTAGGTTTGATCTACAAAATTAGCTAAAAATATATAAATTGGAGTCAAAACTGACTTTGTGACAAATCTTCAAAAATTAAAAACTTAAAATAAAAAGTGTTTAATTTTTAATTTTTTAAATGAAATCAGTTTCAGACGGTACTGTTCTTGGAGAATGGAACTCTGGAGGTTTTCACAGTGGTACATCTCTGGATTAGTCCGTTTTCAGAAAATGACAAAAAAAGAAAAAAGTGGCTTCTTAAGGCAGGGGTTTGTGCTAGTTTTGAAGAGTTTACTGAAAAACGCGTCACAGGCGCGCCAGTTCTAAACTCCAAATGAATTTGCTTTTATATTTCGGTAGTTTAGACATAAACCTCGACTTTTGTAGTTAACGGCTTTTCAATATGTACCCTCCCCAAAAAATACGACACCCTGTTTGTGAGAGGAGCGTATTTCACAAAATAAATAAAACAACCAAATTGAAACAGGTGTCACAGCTTCCAATAACGTTCCATGTCTTTCATTTTGAGGTATGTTATGAAACAAACCTAGATTTCCATTTTTGTAGTTGACCACTTTTTTCCACGGTGCCTCCTTAGAAAGATATAGAATTGAGAAAAATTTTACATTATCTACGGAAATCGTTCAGAAAGCCAGAATTTGACATGCTGTTACATAGCCAAAAATTGTTCAATTTTGCTAATTTTTTGATATGTCATAGGCCAGATATAGCTCTTTATTTTTGTTGTTGACAACTTTTTTGTGCGGGCGGTCCGTGGGGAGTTAGAAGCCACCAAATTTGTGAAGATGTTGCGAATTATTGATTCTCCCTTCCTAGTCTTCTTCAACGATCTTATCGCACCCGCTCATCCCTGAATGTGTGCTCCACACTGCACACCGTCCCCCCTGTCAAAAAATGATCAGATAATTGCCCCCCCTCCCACACTACAAACTACACGTCATTATCTCATCGTCCTCTTGTCCTTCCACATCTCTATACCCATACTCTATTCCCATTCATAACTATGCCTCCATCCCCCTCTCAAATCAATAGCGTTCCCCAACAACCAGCCATGAAATCTGGTACGGTACCCCGGGATCTCGCAACGCGGATGGTCAAGTTGTCACTGGAAAAACAGAAGAAATTGAGCGCATCGAAGACGTCACGCCTTCTCACCTACACTCTCAATAAGAACCACTGCTCAAGGATAAGAAAGAAGGTGGAGAATCATAGGATGGCCAAGAGGTCCCAGAAGGCACCAGCGGCTCCAAGGAATTCAGAAGTCGACAAGATGCCCCAGCTCATCCCTCCGGCTACAATCTATCCTAAAGTCCTCAAGCCATCTAAGAACCCTCAACCTATTCCTCTAGTCATGCCAAACCCTATCCCAGTACCTCGAGTCCTGCCTAACCCTATCCGTCCTCTTTCCAATCGTCCCACTTGGCTGTCCCCACTCTTTCCAATTTCTAGCTGTCCTACTATGTTCCCATCACAGTTCAACTTCCCACCAGGCTATGTGGTGCTCCCTAACCCAATCAGAAAGCGATAATTATCTAAATGTTTCAACTCCCTAATATCGAATCCCTTTGTAATCCCCTGTAACATTTTAATATTTCCAATTCTCTTGTAAATCAACTCAAGTAATAAATAAATCCATTTTTACCACTAATTTTTGTTTTTTGTTCTTATTTTACAGATTAGATAAGATAACCACTCCATGGTACACACAATCCAGATTGATTTAGGACGAGTACTGACATGAGAAGGGGATGCTCAGGAAAAATGGGATTTGAAAATTGTTGATATTATCAAAAACTTCAAGTCTAGATCTCTATTTTTGTAGTTGACACTTTTTTTGTAAGACGCTATCAGAGAAAAAACTTAAAAAACGCTACTTATTTTTTTTCAAATTTAATGAAAAATGACTAACTTTAAGAAGCGGTCACATGGCGATCTATTATCCGCTATTGCTGATTTTTTGATATGTTATAGAACAAATCCAGTTCTTTATTTTTGTAGTTTACAACTTTTTTATACGGTGCCACCCTAGCGAGTTATACGCCGCCAAAGTGGTGAGCACGTTATCCCGAGAATTTTGACGAGCACTATGTCATATTGTTACCGTTGTCACCCCTTGTAGTTTTTGTAGTGTGCATTGTAAGTGTGCTACATTGCACTTCGCGCGCAATTGACTTGCGTTCACACTTCATCCCAAGACCTTCTTCTCATTCATTGCTGCTCTCATTCGTCTTCCCCTCGTTGTCTTCCGAAAACCAATAACTACTACTATGTCGCCTTCCACAAAAAGAGTCACGGCTACCATTACTCAACCGGCTAAGAAGAAAACTCTCACAATGGCTCAAATTAAACATTTGATTTCTCTTCACAGTTCTTCTATGACTAAGCAGAAGTCAATCAGCGAGTCTACCCCCAAATCCTCCAGTCTTCGGAAGTATACTGTCAACAAGAATTATATTTTAAAACTGCGAGTCCATATGTTGAAGATAAGGAAAGCGATGGCTGATAAGAAGCAAGAGGCTCCAAGCGATGCTGCTCCAGTTGTCCAAGAACCTATGGAGCAGCCAACCATCCAGCCCAATCCAATGAAGGCCTCACCGATCCCAACCCGTCGTCGTAGCCCAGCCCCAATCTCTCCACTCTGTCAATAGTGTGTGATCTACTTGGGAGCCAATAATTCCGACGGACTATCTCAATTTTTAATTTCGATTTTTAATATTATCCTTTTCATTTTGTCATTTTTGTTTCCCGTGTCATCTTGGGAGTCAATAATTTTCGATTCCGATTTTCAAATACTCTCCTTTTCCTGGTCATTTTTTTTACTATGTTTCTTTTTCTCTGTAAATTACACCGATCGATAAACCGTATTCATAATACATAGTTTTTACTCCATTTTCCCACATTACAGATAACATTCTCGGAAAAAGATAGCTCTATGTATTGATTTACGGTTCAGCCCTGACTTATGAGAGGGATGAATCATGAAACGTATGATAGGGCTAAGTAGTGCCAGGATTAATGGAATTTAAAACATTGTTATATTATTACATACTTCAAGTCTAGATCTCTATTCTCGTAGTTGACACCTTTTATGTAAGACGCTATCCCAGAGAGATATGGCTTCTTAAAAAACGCTACTCATTTTCCGGAAGTTAATGAAAAATGACATAATTCAAGAAGCTCTCATAATGCGATGCATTATCCAATTTGGCTGGTTTTGTGATATGTTATAGAACAAATCTAGATCTCCATTTTTGTTGTTGACATCTTTTTTGTACAATGCCTCCCTAGCGAGTTATAAAGCAAGCAAGCCTGAATCAATAGATGTCACTTTGTCGGCGTATAACTCACTAGGGCGGCACCGTATAAAAAAGTTGTTAACTACAAAAATGAAGAGCCGTACTTGTTCTATAACATATCACAAAATCAGCGATATCGGATAAGAGATCGCAATGAGACAGCTTCTTAAATTTAGCCAGTTTTTATTGATTTTGAAAAAAGTAGCATTTTTAAGAAGGCATATCTCTCTGGGATAGCGTCTTACAAAAAAGGTGTCAACTACAAAAATCGAGATCTAGACTTGAAATTTTTGATAATACAACAATTTTTTTTAATTCCTTCATTCCTGGCACCACTGCACCGTCTCAAATGTAGCATGATCCATCCCCCTCTTATGTCAGGCAATCATAGTGACCTCCTATCTCCAGCCTCTAGCATATGATCATTATCAGTACATTTGTAATGGACGGAACAAAAATCAACTTTATTAACTACCAATTGTTATTATTATTATTAAAAAGTCTTCGTGAGATCAAAGTTGTCCACCGACTCCACTCCTCAACCTCTTCCAGGACACCCTTTTCCATTACAGAACAAGTACAGTCCGTTGTCCTTTGTGCCCACAAACGAGTTCCCATACGAATCATAGTTGATCCCTCCACTCGAATAGCTCGGTTGTTGTCTCATCCCACCGAACAGGAGCTCGGCTAGTGATGGCTGGAATCTTGGCGGCTGAGCGTAGTAGTTGTTGTAGTTGTTACCGTATCCCTGGTACTGTCTCTGGTAGTTGTTACCGTAACCCTTGTAGTTGTTGTAGTTGTACTGTGGTTGGGTACGGTAGCCCTGGTAGTATCCTCTGCTTTGGTATCCACCATAGTATCCTCGATTTGTTGGGTATTGATAGTAATTGTTGTTGTTCCGATATCCAGCTTCTCCGAGGGTGAAGACGTAGATCAAAGAGATAAGAATAGTGATAAGAGGGAACATTTTGGAAAGAAAAAGGGGGCGGTGTCTGAATGAATTGTCATCGGAAGCTTATTTATATATAACCATGACGTACATGGTCTGTTCTGAAGTTTCACAAGTTTTGAAGGAATAGGGGGCGGAGTTTCATAGGAAACCGGGACCTTATCGGGGTCGAGTGGTAGGAAAACTTGAAATTATGGGGTTTTTTTGGAGGTTTGAACTATTTTTTTTGTCAGTCTGTATATCTGTTTGTCCGAATGTCCGTGTTTGTTCCAGATCAACATAAATAATCAGTCTGTCTGTAAGTCCGCGTGTCGGGATGTCCGAAATCCCAATTCTTGGATCTTCCAAACTTTCCATTTTCAATAATACTCGTTATTTTGTCTGTCTGTTCGCCTGTTCGTCCCGATTTCCATGTTCACCGTGTCTCTGTGGGCTAGATTCTTATTGGTAGATAAAGTTAGGCCACCATTTTTTCAGGATATTGAAGCTATCAATGTCAGTGTTTTCAACCTAGAAACGCGCCGACGACACCCCAGCCCATCTTATTTTTCCAGGAAAATAGCGCTAAACGGATTCACCCACTATTGAACATCTTCTAACTTTTTCCACATAAAAAAGCGCCAACGGCACCCTAGGCTACCTCAAAACCCTTCCCTTTTCATTTTGCACCGAATCCTATCACAATCACCTAATCCCCCTGATAAGGGATGCTAACACTCGTCACTTGATAGCTTCTCCGTAAAAAAATCCGCCCAAAAACAGAGATTCGACGGAGATAAGGAGAAGCTTGATATATTCTCTAGTCGACGGTATTCAAGATATAGATTATAGACATTATGACAGCATGGTAGATCAAAACGGGGTAGATCAAAATTTGGGCAAAACTTTGGACAAAAAGGAGTGCAAACAGCTTGGTTTCAGAAAGCTAGAATTGAGCCTAAATTCGAGCTCTAGACTACAAGAAATTTGAAAATTTCAAGAAAAAAATTGCGAGCGCGGATATCCGCATACACACCAAAAACGCGATGCCAAAAAGTCACGACCTAGGTCTCCAAGTAGGTAAATCTAGGCCGTCTTCTCAATTTCGTCAACAGACCAAAAAACGCGCCAACGGTGCGCCAGACTCCTATTACCACAAAATAACGTTTTTTATCCTTTTTCATTCCCAAAACTCAACCCCAATTTTCTTTTTGCACCGCATCCTATCCGAATCACATCACCACTGATAAGGGGGATGCTAACACTCGTCACTTGATAGCTTAGTATCTCCTATACCCAAAGATTGAAATGTTTTGATAGCCGCCTCACCCGAAATCTGTCGGAGATAAGGAGAAGCTTCTGATTCTAGCCACCGATATATCTCCTATTGAGATCATTGACGCAAAAGTTCGGATACCGACCATCAGGGAGGGGATCAGCTGGGGGTATGTATAAACATAGCGTGAAAACCGAAAACCAGCTAGCTGCGAAAAAAGAAAAAGATAATAAAGATAAGGAGAAGTCAATTGAACGATAGACGATGAACCTGGAGAGGAATCCGGGAGGAAAACTTCAAAAAAATGGAACAAGATTGTTTCCCAAACTTGAAAAAACTGGGGACGGGAACAATGGGTGCATAGTTTTATGGGAAAATACGGAGAAACTTGTCTAGGCGAGAAGACATCTGGACATACGGACACAGGCAGATAATAAGGAAGGAAGAGGGTTCTAGGTCAAACTACAGTAAGACTGGGAGGCGAAACTCAAGTTACAATAAAGGAAACTGATGAAGAAGGTCTCGATGGAAGCACCATGATACCAGTAAAACGACTCTAGATACAGTAGGACTCCTGAAGGTACAGTATGACAACTAGCTATAGATGAGAAATGTCAAGATTTCTCTACAAAAAGATAGTTTCTCTCCCATAGCATTAATAGCTATCCAGTTCTCTCTTTATCTCCTGCCACCCATCTCCAAATGGATGCCATCTCAAAAGATTAACTGATTGATTCATTGATCTCTGGCGTTATGCAATGGTAGATCACTAAGCTCTTTCAGATTACTATAAAGCTAACAATTCCCAGAAAAAAGTCTAAAAATCCATCTAATTCCACAAAAAGAATGAAAAAAGCAACATCTATGAATTTTTATCAAATTAGTGTCCTCGACAGACCATTTTATATATGAGGAGGCTTGCTTGCTACATTCTTGTTTCTTCATGAAGAGATGAAACGGGGGATAATGTTGGTGA
This sequence comes from Caenorhabditis latens, assembly GCA_002259235.3. Classification (NCBI taxonomy): domain Eukaryota; kingdom Metazoa; phylum Nematoda; class Chromadorea; order Rhabditida; family Rhabditidae; genus Caenorhabditis; species Caenorhabditis latens. Next base: position 2,785,949 of record CM056093.1, read on the forward strand.
TCCATCATTTTCCGATAATTGGATTTATATAGAAATGGAGAGTTCGGGGAAGGGAGGGAATCGGGGTTAATGGGGTTAACCGAATATCGCTGGAAAATTTTGTTCGTTCTGACGCATTCGGCAGTTATCTGAGCCAGATCAATAGGATCTTGCTACAAAGTAAACCCAAAATCCAGATGCATCCTTGAAACTCATCCTGTCGGATCCTAGGCCACCGATCCTTTAGAACTCGGAAAATTCTACCTGGATCCCTAAAAACCCCTGAGCGATCTGACAACCAACCCTCAACCCTATCGCCCAAACCATAGCGTCCTTCCTACCTCCCATTAATCTAATTACTCCATTAAGTTCAATTTCTTCCAATTACCCTCATAGTCAGTTACTTGTCATCGCCAATTCAATCAATTCCACTAGCTACATTTCCCCACGAGGTTTCTAAACTTTTTGAGTTTGATATCAAGTGCGCTCTACGGCAAATTCCAAGAATACCTACATCAAACTTGACCCTCTCTTCCCTATTCTCAGAACATCAATCCCCTACTAATTAGTTGCCGAAACCCCATTATATCTCTTGATTTACTGATCCAGGTCTCTAGTCAGTTTTTCCCTTCCAGTAACCCTAAAGACTCCGCCTCCAAAGGCCAAATACGTCATGTCTATGTATAAATAAGCTTCTGATTTGATTCCTCATCAATTCAAGCCCCTCCCTCTCTCATAGAAATGTTCTCTCCTCTCACTATTCTCCTCTCTCTGATCTGCATGATCTCATTAGGACAAGCCGGACCGTATGGCTACTACAATCGCGGATACAACAATGGGTACGCTACGTATCGTGGTAATTATGGTAACTATGGAAACTACAACAACTACAATCGCGGCGGTTACTATCAAAACCAAGGCTACCGTAGCCCGTACCAGTACCAGGGATACGGTAATGGCTACAACTACAACAACAACAACTACTACGCCCAACCAAGCTATTCCAATGGTATCAACTACGACTCTTACGGAAACTCATTCATCGGAACCAAGGATAACGGGATCTATTTGTTCTGCAATGGGATAGGATGCCCTGGTCGTGGATAGGCAGGAATTCCAGATGTCTTATTGCATCTCAAGTTCCTTATGTATCAATTTTCAGGGATTCCAGATATACCCATATATCTGAAGTCCCTTATTTACGGGTTTCTAATAATTTAATAAAGTGTTACCTTGTTGTCTTCTCCGAGTATTTAAAACCTGAAAAACGCTGAAACTCATCTCATAAAACAAGAATTTAGTATTTACAATAGTACAAGTATCACCACAAATAGCTCAAAATACATCAAAAATTAGTCAAAAATCATCGCACTTCTCGCCGCCTATTCCCTTTTCCGACGAATCGTTTTAACGGTTGCTCAGCCATCACGGCGGCCTCCTCCGCCGCCAGTCTCTCCTCGAACTTCACTCGCCACATCGATTTCAGCTTCGTTCGTTCGGACAACGCCGCCGCCGACACCAACCATCCCGTCGTGATTCCCAGCTGAAAATAGTCGAAAATCGTCCGAAATCAGCTGAAATTTCCTTACCAAATAGACACAAATGTACTTGACGACGGCGTCTTCTTGCAGAAAGTAGCAGCCGGTGAGACGGGACGCACTCATCATTGGGTGGACTCCGGGAACTCCGACTAGGTGTTGGCCTGGAAGAAATGGTTGTCTGGCGTGTCTTTGGCGCGTTTTTGAAATGTTGAATTTGAGCTCAAAAACCATATTTTCTGATGAAAATTGATGTTTCAGACATAAAAATTGTCATTTCGGCTCGAAATTTCTATTTCTTTGCTTTGAAAACGCACTTTTTAGCTTAAAATTGCAATTTTCCAGATATTTTGTCTTGAATTTTCGATTTTCAGCTATAAAATGTAGTTTTTGGCTCTAAAATTTCAATTTTTGTCTGAAAAAATGAGAAAAACCCGGTCAAAAACCGGAAATTTTTAGCTGAAAACCTCTCTTTCAACTGAAGAAATACGCTTTTAACACTAAAATTAATTAAAATCACGTCAGAGGCACGCCAGCCTCTCGTTTTCCTTCCTGCGCGTCTCATAGCCGACAGAAACTAATTTCTCCCTACAAACACTGAGATTCCTATCGGAAAAGCTCGAAAATTCGAAAATCCGTTCAAAAATTTGGGATTTTCAGTTCAAAAACCCTATTTTTCTGTTAAAAATCCGCATTTTCCCACAAAATCCACCATCAAAATCGCGCCAAAGGCACGCCAGACATACATCTTCATTTTCTGTGTCTCCCTTAGCTGGAATATCAGACGGGAAAAAACTAAATTTTCACAAAAAAATGCTGAGATTCAAGCTCAAAAACCCCACTTTTCAGTAAAAAAATCCGCATTTTTTCACCAAACCGCGCCAACGACACGTCAGCCCATTTATCTTACTTTCAGCTCAAAAACCTCATTTTCCCACCTCCTATTAGAATCGCGCCAACGTCACGCCAGACACACATCTTCACTTTAAGAAACAACTATAAAATCGTAGGTTTTCAGCTCAAAAACCTCACTTCTCACTAAAACCGCCGATCAAAACCGCGCCAACGACACGCCAGCCGTCTCATCTCCCATACCTAAACAGAAAAGTGTCGCATAAACGAGACAAATATATTTCTTGCATCTCTCGCTGGTCATATACTCCAAAGCGACACGTAACCCAGCGGCGGCCAAGAATTGGTAGAGAGCCACCAGTGGCAACGGCGCTGTTTCCAGATACAGACACTCCTCGGGACCGCCCATCAGTCCCGTGTATTTCGCCGTGTAGTGCCACGCCATGATATTGAGAATGTATGCCAACGTGGCGCCAAAGTATTGGAGAAGAGCTAGGGGAAGCATGTCGGCGTTGTCGACGGTACGACTGATATACTCTTCGAAGAGGAGACACGAGTTCTCGCCGCTCCCACGGTAGAAGTGCTCGCCGATTTTCCAGTTGATTATGATCGCGATGAACATTGGGACGAGACCATAGGCGTAGTAGATGGAGGCTGGAAGAATGGAATGGTAGTCCACTTCTCTTACACAGGTATGTGCCCGGATGGCGTTGAGCGCCTCGCATTTTCAGCTGAAATTTGAAAATGCGACGAGAAATAGTGTGCGAAATGGAGAGACGCAGACACACTCTCTCGATTTCACACACTATTTCTCGTCGCATTTTCGCCCACTTTGAAATCTTTCAGCGCCCAAAGCGCCTCCATAGGCACATCCCTGGCTCCACCGCAAACGAGAGAGTATCGGCAAGAGAGACGCAGAGTTTTTACTCGCATCGACACAGATTTTCGCAGCTTTCGACCTATTTTGTCGGCGCGAGTAAAAAACTGAAAAAACTCTGCGTCTCTCTCACTGATACTCTCTCGTTTGCGATGGGGCGCAGTTGCAAGACGAGTGGACTGCTTATGTGTGTGTCATTTTCAGTAAGAAAAACGGCTGAAAAGCTGTTTTTTAGAAAATTTCAGCGAAAAACTTGAAAAATCAGGAGGAAAGTGCTAAAAATCCGGCGCCAGCTCATAACTCGCTTCAAGTGAAAAGTCGGATTTTTCGTCAATTTTTCGTTTTCGAGCTCATTCTTCCTAAGTTTTAGCTTACAGAACATTTTCCGACTCACTTTTTACTGAAAAAGGTTGATTTTCATCTAAAATAGTGTCAAATTCAAGACTCAGAGCCCGAACTTGCCGTTTGTTTCAGGAGAATGATAGATTCTCAGCATAGATGAAGAAAATCGTTGAATTTTTGATTTTTTGACTGTAAAACTGAAAATTTTCGTATTAAACTTCACTTCTCGATGGTCTTATACCGTAAAACTGTCAAATTTCCAGTGCTTCGCTTGTAAAATCCTAAACATCAATGCTATTAGCTCGGTACGTGTCTTACAACTGCGCTCTACCGAAAACCCCCTGACAAATGTCACTTTTTCTCTGAGTCTCTCACTTTTTCGTACGCAATTTTCTTCGATTTCGGTAGAGCGCGGTTGTAAGAAGCCTGCCGTACTAATATGAGCTGAAAAATATACTAAAATGTAGATCTCGGCGAGTTCTATGTCTCTGATATGATACGAGTCGGCGTAGGATTCTTTATTGCACCGCGGGCAGAGCTAAAGTGTCAAAACTTGAAAAAAGACACTTTAACACGGTCCGCGGTGCAAAAATGAATCCAAAGCCGACCCGTATCATATCAGAGACATAGAACTCGCCGAGATCTACGTTTTAGTATATTTTCAGCTTATATTAATACGGCACGTTTCTTACAACCGCGCTCTACCGAAATCTGAGGAAATTGTGTGCAAAATTGAGAGACTCAGAGAAAAAGAGACATTCTTTAAGGGCGTTTCGGTGGAGCGCACTTGTAAAATCTGTGCCGAGTTAATAGCATTGATGTTTACAACTTTACAAGCAAAACACTTGGAATTCGACAGTTTCACGGTAGAAGACTATCGAGAAGTGAAGTTTCATGCGAAAATTTTTAGTTTTTCAGCAAAAAAATGAAAAATTCAACGATTTTCTTCATCAATGCTGAAAATCAATTACTTCCCTGAAACAAACGGCAAGTTTTGTGTCTGAGTCATGAATTTGAGACAAATTCAGATGAAATCGAACTGTTTTTTTTTAGCAAAAACTGAAAAACTGTGAGTCGAAAACTGTTCCATAAGCTGAAAGAACAAAAAGTGCGAAATTTTGAAAAATTGACAAAAAAACCCAACTTTTCGCTGAAATTAGTAATTTTCAGCGATAAAAACCGAAAATAAGCGTGTTTGAGCTCAAAAAACCTGAAAAACTGCACATTTTCCGCACAAACCACTGAAAACATGCGTTTTCCCTTAAAAAGTGAGAAAATCACTGGTTTTCAGCTTTTTCAACCTGAAAAAATGCCGAAAAATCCCAAAAAATCCACATTTTTCATCAAATTTCCTCTCAATTTCCAGTTTTTCCACAATATTCACCTTCACCAAAGTGCGCCGTACACATCGTCAACACACTGAGAAACTCGTTGAACTTGAGCATTTTACTGTCGCCGAGCACTTGGGCGGCGCACTGAAAAATTGATTTTTTGAGGTTTTGGGACATTTTGAAACCAAGGACGTTTCGCAACCAGCGAAAATGACTGCAAAAATCGCATTTTTCGCACTAAAAACCATAAAAATCGCGAAAAAATCGAACATTTTGCACAAAATCTAGTCATTCTGAAGCTAAGACATTTCGCAACCGTTGCGAAACTTCCTCGGTCCCCAGTTCCGCAACCAACCCGTCTCGCCCCATCAGTGACGGCGAACGTGAGAATAATGAAGACGACGTAGGCGTAAAACGGGTGTAACCACTCGATTTCGAGAAGGTACAAGTACAATTTCGACGGATCCGTCGGTATGTCCCACATGATGCGGACGGGGTGGGGATTCTGGAAAATGGGGACGATTCGAGGTTTCTAAATGCAGTTTTTGGACAAAAACCGATGATTTTTAAGAGATTTTCTTACGGATAATGGTAAAATTGAGGTTTTGGGTTCTAAAAATGTCGAAAAATAACGAAAAATTCAGCTCTACAGTATCGCTCCACCGCAAACGAGAGAGCATCGCCGAGAGAGACGCAGCGTTTTTTTCTCGCGCCGACACAGGTTTTCCCAGTTTTTGACCTATTTTCACTATTTCTCAAAAGTTTTTTTGAAAATTATCATAAAAAACAGCGAAAAAATGTCAAAAACTGGGAAAAACTGTGTCTTACCGAGAAAAAAACTCTGCGTCTCTCTCGGCGATGCTCTCTCGTTTGCGGTGGAGCGCAGTTGCAAGAGTGGGTCGGCTGCTAATAATTTCTAGCAATATCTAATTTTTCTGATAAAAAACACTCAAAAACTGATGAAAAATGAAGTTTGTTGACATAAAATTCAGCAAAAAAGAGGAAAAACAAGGTTTTCGGGCGAAAAAACTCGAAAAACGACCGCAAATCATGAAAACTTTTGTCGGAAACAGACAATTTTAGAAAATTATGAAATTCTCTCGATTCTGGGCCGATTATTCGCTATTTTGTGGGAAAAACTCAGGAAATTCATAGTTTTGAGGCAAAAAATCAGCTTTTTTGCTGAAAAATCGCTTTTTCGCCGAGAAAATATATAGAATTCCGCAAAAATTCAGTTTTTCAGTGAAAAAATGGTCGAAAATGACGAAAAAATCATGTTTTTAGTGTTAAAATCAAGCGAAACCGCTGCAAAAAGTGCTTTCCGGAGCGAAAATGATCAATTTCTGCAAAAATCGCGCGCTGAAAATTTCTGAAAATAGAAAAACACGATTTCCACACGAAAAATTCGGTTTTCGGGCAAAGAAAAAGGAGTTTTTGGGTAGAAAATTACTCGAAATCTGACAAAAAATGGTTAAAAACTTCAATTTTCGAGCGGAAAATCGGAAAATCACGTTTTAGGGCTGAAATCAAGCGAAATCGCTGAAAAAGTGAGTTTTTGGGTAGAAAATAAAATAAGACGAAAATTGCTTAAAAACTTCAATTTTTGAGCGGAAAATCAAGAAAATAGACCCCAAAACGTTTTTCTCCCCGAAATTCTTGCTAGAAACATTAAATTGTTTTCCAGAAAGCTATCGAGGATGATTCAATAAAAAATAACCAAATTATGTCGATTCTGGGTCAATTACTCGCGTTTTCCGTGAAAAATAGAGCTAAAAAGTGCATTTTTTGCTAAAAAATCGTATTTTTTGTGGCGAAAACTATAAATTTCTGCAAAATTTCCCCAAAACATGCAAAAAAAAATGACGAAATGCGGAGAAACCCCACTGGGACTAAACACACGAATATGTTTATTTTGGCGGAAATTTTCTGCAATTTAGTAGATCAAAAAACAATTCTAATGAGAATTTATGCATGGCGAGTCTGCATTTTTTTTCAATTTTTGAAAAAAAAACTGAAATTTTCATTAAAAAATCGATGATCTGGAAGGAATTTGAGTCGATTTTTTCATTTTTTGGCAAAAAATCAGGCAAAAATAGGTTTTTTTCAGCGAAAATTGGTTTAAAAATTGAAAAACTGTGAAGTGAAAAATTGTCGTAGGATATGAGACATTGGACGTAACAACACCGTCACGCAAAAATGCAGACTTTTGAAAACCGTAATATTTTGGCGGGAAATTTGAATAAATTTCATTTTTCAAGCGAGTTTTTCCGTTTTTCTTGGAAGTTATCGCTTGAAAAGCGGAAAATCGGAAAATTATTAAACAACAAAAACAAAAATCACTTTATTACAATAAAAATCAAATTAAATTCGAAAAAAATCATCCCCTCTCCGCTCCAATCATAAATCCACCTCTTCCACCACCTCCATGTCCACGGTGTCGGTGTCCTCTATGGTGACGGTGACCCCCTCCACCACCACCACCTCTCATAGCCTGTCCGATAAGCACTATCTGTGGTTGGTCATCTTCGCAGGAGCCGGAGTCTGAAAACGCCTTAATTACCCCTAATTGGCAATTCAAATTTTCGAAATTTCAAAAATTGTGCAAAGTGTCGTAAGGTATGATGCATCGAAATACAGTACTCACCGCCTCCTCCCAACATAAATCCACCGGGACCATCATCATCGTCGTCACACGAATCGCCACCATTATCGAATATAATACCGTTTACAACAAATACAACAAAAAAGAATAGGAAAACTTTCATTTTTCTGCAAAAGCCCTGACATGTGGCGCAGTTTTATATCCGTAAAGGTGTGTCCCCCCGCAAAAAATTTGGAAAAATGGAAAAATAATGTTTTCGGTATAGTTTCATCATCGGAACAAGCAAACACGATTTTTTGAACTATGGTGCTTTTTAAAAAAGTGGAAACGCGCTCCGTCGCACTAGGGACTTGGCTCAGTGCCAAATTTAAAATTTAACACTATTTTTTCGTCGCTTTCAATAAAAACCGCGACGCACACGCAACGCGACTTGGAAAAATTTCAACACCGTTCGTTGCGGACCTTACGCCTCGGACCCCTGTGAAAATGTGCAAAAAACTACAAAAATTTTTATTTTCTCGTAAAAACCACCATTTTTGGGTGAAAAACGTTGAAAAAGTGTGTTTTTTCGCGTTTTTTACACAAAAAATGATAAAAAATCGATTTTTTTCAACGTAAAAAACGAAAAAATGCTACCTAACCGATGCACCATATTGGAAAATATCGATTTTTCCGTTTTTTTTTTCTGTCTGTGTGTCTAGATGTCCGGATGTCCGTCTGTAGGTATGTCTGTCGGTAATTCTGTTTGTCCGGATGTCCGGATGCCTAATTCTCCGAGTTTCACGATTTCACATTACCGATGCACCATGTCTGTCTGTCTGTCTTTCTGTCTGTCAGTCCGGATGTCCAAAGCTTTTCAGTTTTTCAAAAAAATAGTTTAATCTTTCAACAATTTTATACAAAAACCAGACTTCATTCAAAAATGAAAACAATCTGGCGCGCTTTCGGCGCGTCAGGTTGCAGTAGGCCTCGCTGATCCAATGAGCACAATTTGACCATTTCCTCCATTTCCACCATGACCGCCATGACCGCCATGACCGCCACCACCATGTCCCCTACCATGACCACCTCGACCACCATGACCGCCGGCGCCTCCTCGTCGACCGCGGCCACCTCGACCGCCTCGACCGCCTCGACCGCCATGACCACCAGGTCCTCCTGGACCGCCGGGACCGCCTGGACCGCCTGGACCTCCATCCTCACAACCCCCTCCCTCACCGCCAGCACCTCCTCGTCTTCCAGGTCCGCCAGGCGCCCCTGGCCGACCACGCCCACCATTCCCACCGTCGCCGCCTCGACCGCCAGCACCGCCGGGACCGCCGGGACCGTCTGAAACTTGTTATGAAAATTTTGGCTGAAAATCCTCTTACCGTCCTCATCCTCATCGTCACCACCATTCATATTCGAAAATCTCGGCGACTCATCATCATCATCACACTGCTCCAAATTTTGATCTCTCACCAAAATCATCGATTCAGTGAGTAGCACACATAGGCACAGTACATGAATAAAAACCAAAAAATATCTCATATTTTTCGACGGGTCATGAGGTTAGCGGGTTGCAGTTTTATATGGGGAGGAGGGGGACGGTACACATGAAAAAGTGGGTACAATCACGGAAAAAAACTTTTGTTGCTGATGTATCCGATGGTTCGGTGGATTCCGTGAAGGGCTGGCGTGACTTCGACGCGTTCTTGGAAAGTGTTTTTGCTGTTTTTCGATGGTTTTTCCTTTGACATTTTCACAAAAACAAAAACTAGCTGGCGTGACGTTGGCGCGTTTTGAGAAATAAGAGGTTTGGTGAGTTTTGAAGACGTTTTTCTTGGCTGAAAACGCAATTTTTCGGCTGAAAATGGTCTAATTTTGGCTGGAAATCAGCCATTTATCACTGAAAATGCACTATTTTTAGCTAAAAAGATCTATTTTGAATGAAAAATACCGAGTTTTGACTACATATCGCCTTTCTCGCCTGAAAAAACCATTTTTTGGCGGAAAATTGATAATTTTTGGGTTAAATGGTTTTCTAGGCTGAAAACGCATATTTTTCGACTGAAATTGCCAATTTTTGGCTGAAAATCAGAAAATTTTTATTTTCACTGAAAATGTACTATTCTTGGCTAAAATGATCAATTTTGGCAGAAAATTCAAATATTTGACTGAAAATTGCCGATTTTTGACTAAATATCGCCTTTCTCGCCTGAAAAAAAAATTTTGAGTGAAAATCGCCAATTTCCGACTGAAAATCATCCATTTTTCACTGAAAATGCATTATTCTTTTTAAAAAAAATCTAGGGCTATATTTTTGTAGTTGACCACTTTTTTGTACAAGCGCACGCGCACCCCGTCCACTAAAGCGCCAAACTTTGCTGCCTCCCACCTGTTTTTCGTGCGCCAGCAGTCTCTTGGCGCGCTCCTCGTGCTTTTTTTTCCGTTTTTTTGAATGAACGGAAAATTCGGTATTCGTCATAGTTGTCAAGGCCCGGCCCGGGCCGGGCCGGGCTTAAGGCCCGGCCCGAAGGCCCGGGCAAATTGGCGCGAAAGTCAAAAATTCAAATTTTTTCAAATTTTTTGAAATTTTTTGAATTTTTTCGCGAAAAAGTCAAATTTTTGAGCATCGTTCAGAATTAGAAGAAATTCAGAAAAATAGTCTAAAATTGACCCATTTTCGATGAAAAATTGAAAAAATTTCGGAAAAAAATGTGTTTAAAAAATGGGTCATTTTTGAAGCCGGGCCTTCGGGCCGGGCCGGGCCTTGAAAATTTTCTACCGGCCCGGCCCGGCCCGGCCCGGGCCTTCGGGCCTTGCCGGGCCTTGCCGGGCCGGCCCGGGCCTTGACAACTATGGTATTCGTCGAAAAAAAAGTGTGTTTTCGACATTTTTTCGAAAATTTTTTCTTTGTGTTTTTCGAGTTAGACATCTGGCTAAATAAAAAAGGCAAAAATGAGGAATAAAATTATGTCTGTGGCGAGTTGTTACAGTTTGAAAATTTCAGAGTCACTGTTTTTATTTTAAAATTGGTCTTTCGCGTTATTTCTGGAAAAAATATCTACCAGCCAAGCTTTTGACACTTATATCAGCTGTTTTAAATACATACAGAACAAAGTAGCTGCATTTTCAGCCTTCACCAGTGCGTTTTTGTAGTTTTTAACTTTGTCCAGATTTCGATTAAAAATGGTTTCAATTTATAAATTACACGTTCTAATGATGTGAATGTTGTTTTAAAATCGAAAAACCACCAGAAAAATCTGTAAAAACGCAAAAAAAAACAGATTTTAACTGAAACTGTAATTTACCCGACTCGGATTGGAATGGATGTCTGAAAAGTTGTCAATGTAGGTTTTTAATTGTTTCTTTCTTGTTCATGAGCATTTCTATTCATATTTTTCTAAAGTGAAATCTTGGATTTTCGAAGGACTGACTCTCTAGTATTTGCGCGTTTCTTGCAGCAAAGCACGAGAGATGCGCCTCACGCGTTTGGTGCGCATTAGTGGACGGGGTGGGTGTGAAGCGGTCTCTAGTGAGTTATAGCGCTCTAAAGCTGCTATCCCGTGAGGGTATCCTCTCAGGCGCCTATGAAGGTAAGCTGGTTCGGAGTGCTATAACTCTCCAGGGACAGCTCGTACAAAAAAGTTGTCAACTACAAAAAAACAGATCTAAAACCGGTCTACATTATCAATTTAAATTTTATAGATTTGGTGTGATTTTTGACAATGTTATGTTGTGTCAAGCAAGTTATACATCAAAAACTCGAAAAACACCAATTTTCACCATATAGTGACGGGATCTCGAAAAAAAGAAACCACATTATGATTTGTAGTATACGAAAATTTGTTTTCACAGGAAAACCCATTTCCCCATCACAAACTCCTTTGTGCCGTTGGCCACCTTCCCCCCAATTCCTCTGCGTCTCCCTCTCCTCACCACTAAAATCAACACTCTCTAACGAGACACATTGTGTCCAGTGTCCGTCTAACCGTCTATTTCTCTTCTACTATTTCACTAGAATCTAGCCCCAAAGATAACAATAAGGGGTATAAAAAGTGGAGGACAAACTGAGACATTCATTGCATTTCCCTTTTTTTTTTCTATTTCTTATACCTTTCTTACCTTCAGAATCATGGAAACCGACGGATTCGCTCGTCTCTTCCACAACTTTGAAAATGTGCTCGAGCCGAAAGAGTGTCGCAAAATTGGCACTGTGCCAAGTTACGTGAAAGGTACAATGCTGAGGAATGGGCCAGGAATGTTCGAAATCGGGAAGGACAAGTATAAGCACTGGTTTGACGGACTCGGATTCATGCAGAGATATCATTTTGAGGATGGGAAGGTAAGATTCGCTTTAAGCCTAAGCCTTCCACGTTAAGCCTAAGCCTTCCACCTGAAGCATAAGCCTAAGCCTCAAGCCGTAAGCCTCAAGACTTGAGCCTCAGGTCTTAAGCCTCAGGCCCTAAGCCTCAAGTTTTAAGCCTCAAACCTCAAGCCTAAAGCCTCAAACCTCAAGCCTAAAGCCTAAGCCTCAAGCCTCAAGCCGTAAGCCTCAAGCCGTAAGCCTAAGCCTCAAGCCGTAAACCTAAGCCTCAAGCCGTAAGGAAGGACAAGTACAAGCACTGGTTTGACGGACTTGGATTCATGCAGAGATATCATTTTGAGGATGGGAAGGTAAGATTCGCTTTAAGCCTAAGCCTTCAGTCTTAAGCCGAAGCTTTCCGCCTTCCGCCTTGATCCTAAGCCTCAAGCCTCAGGACATAAGCCTCAAGCCTCAAACCTCACGTCTTAAGCCTCAAGGCGTAAACCTAAGCGTACCGTCTTAAGCCTAAAACTTCCATCTCAAGTTTAAGTCTTAAGCCTAAAGCCTAAGCCTTCATTCAGCCTTAAGCCTCAAGTCTAGGGCTTCTACCATCCGCCGTTCGCCAACCTCTCTAAATTTCCCTTCCAGATGTTCTACTCGGCTCGCTACCTGGAATCCGAAGCCTACGACATCAACGTCTCCGCCCAACGAATCGTGACCAGCAGTTTCGGCACCGCAACCTTCCCGGACCCCTGCAAAACCATCTTCTCCAAATACTTCTCCACCTTCATGCACGACACCGAAAAACACGACAACGCAAACGTCGCGTTCACCCCCGTTGGCGATGGGCTCTACGCTTGTACAGAGACCCCTTATATGTACCGAATCGACTTTGACACCCTGAAATCTCTGGAACCCGCTGATTTCTCAAAATATGTCGCTCTCCACTCATGCACCGCGCATCAACTCTACGATGACAACGGTGATGTCTATAACATCGGATCTCGCTTCGGACCAGACTCCGCCCATGTCTTCACTGTCACCAGGAACCCAAAGAATCTTCCGTCTGAAAGTGATCACTCCTGGGAGCACACTTTGAAAATCGGGGAGATCAAGTGCACGGATCCGTTGTACCCAACGTACATGCATTCCTTCGGCATGTCTGAAAACTACCTAATCATGTTCGAGTCGCCAGTCCGTGTCAATCTCCAAAAGTTCATCCTCCGCAACTTCATCAACGCGACCTACCGCGACTGTCTGGTATGGCAGGAGGATAAGGAGGTGGAGGTGTTCATCATGAATAAGAGAACCGGGGAGCAAGTCCCCCTGACACTGAAAATGAATCCATTCTTCACCTTCCATCATGCCAACACTTTTGAGAAGGACGGCTGCCTGGTAGTGGATTACTGTAGAATTGAAAACGCCGGAAGTTTTGAGACCCTCAATATCGATAACATGAGAAACGGAGAGTTTCAGAATGTGAGTTAAACAAGTTTGCCACTGGTGGCCTAGAATTCCAATTAATTTTTTTCCAGGCCACCACCTTCCTCCCCTACTTGACACGTGTTGTGATCCCACTGTCCATCCCAAGCACCGCTAGACCTGGTGATAACCTCCTGGGCTCTATTCCCTGGGCTAAGGGGTATTACGCGGTGCTCCAGGAGGATGGCTCCATCAAGCTCACCGAGCAACGGACCTGTAGTACTTGTGAGTCTCCGGGACCTGGTTTTTATCCAATTTTTGATTACTGTAGCTATGGAATTCCCGAGATACCACTGGGAGAAGATCAACATGAAGGAATACAAATATGTCTTTGGGTCTACTGTATTCGGGAAGGTTGAGGATAATAAGGCTGGTGTAAGTGTGTGGGATACTGTACCTACAGTAATGTAAGACAAATTTCAGGTCATCAAAGCCGACGTCTCAACCGGGAAGCACTTGGTCTGGGACCGTGAGAACCCGCATCAGATCTGTGGTGAACCAATTTTTGTGCCGGATCCAGCTGGGACGGAGGAGGATGATGGTAAGCCAGCGATGATGGCCGTGACCTAGAATTATTTATTCCAGGAATCCTGATCGTGCCAATCATGTCAATCTCCGAGAAGCAGCCACCATTCGTGTTGATTCTTGACGCCAAGACTTTGAAGGAAACCGCGAGATTCGAGATTCCAGAGGAGAGGATTCCGCTGGGATTCCATGCGTTTTATCAGTCTCGTTAAGTGATTTTTTTTTGTTCAAGATCAAAAATATGAATAAATATCTTCAATTACGTACATATACAGTTGAACAACATCAGCAAAACGCGTCGAAGGCACGTCAGGTAAAACGATTTTTAAAAGCGCGTCATGGTCTCCAGACTACTCACAGCATTCTGAATTTCAGATATGTTCTAAAACAAGCCTAGATCTCCATTTTTGTAGTTGACCACTTTTTTGTACGGGCGGTCCTTAGAGAGTTATAGTCACTTGAAGGTATGCAGCGCCCGGAAGGAAGGCTTGCCTACTTCGACCATAACCCCAAAGGGACCGCCCGTAGAAAAAAGTGGTCAACTACAAAAATGTAGAACTAGGTTTTATCTATATAACCAATATAATTTTTTTTTGCATTTTTTTTTGAATTCCTGTAGGAGACCTTGTGACAAAAGCTCAAAGTTAGTCAATTTTCCCTAAAATTGAAAAATAATTTCGAATTTTTTCTATTTTCTGTGCTCCCAACTTGCACTTTCCAATTTTATGTGTACTTTTCAAGAAAGCAAATCCACCTGCCATTTGACCCCGTCTGCCCTCGCCTAAGCTAGACTCCGCCCACTTTGAACACATGCACTACATCTGCATTTGAACACATGCACTAACATCTGCTTTCATTTCCGTTTTTCGATTTGTCCAATGCGGGTCCGGGCACTTTGAAAATTGTACTGAAATTTACTGAATTTTGCAGACTTTTGTTAAAAATTACTAAAATTTAAGAAAAATCCAAACAAAAATTTCATGCCGGTCTATTTGAGGGAACATCCGGGTGGCCTAGAAAACCCAATTTCTGGAAAACTAGTCTCCCAGTTATCACGACATCAGCAAATGTTGCATAAGAACGATGTTACCTTTTAGTTAATTTACATATGTATGAATATAGCGAACCAAATCACATCAATACAAACATTCAATATTCCATATTCCTGTCGAAGTATACATACACAAATATCAATGTTCAAATAACCCGTGGGAACATATATTGTTCTCCCTTTTTTCTTTCCTCTCAAAGTTTTTTTTTTTCATGGACATTTGTATTATACATTCACCATTTTCTAGCTTTCGAGTCGTTTGGAAACCGAGTTTTGTCAAAAAATCTCTTGTTTTGAAACGTTTTACGAGATTGAGTAAGTTTGGAGATATGGAACGGGACCTATATCATTGGAAAGCTGAGGAAATGCTGATTCCAAATATATATTCAGTTTTTTCCCTCGATTCATGGTATTTGAGAAAAAGCAAGGACTCCCAACGCCAATTCTCACAGATTGTCCAAGCGTCATTAAAACTTTATTTATGGACAAATTCTTTTTTAATTAATACAGTTCGAAAGAGAACAATAAGAGCTTTCGAGTGGTATAAAAATCTCGCTGTTCCGACCAAAACTGATAAAGTTATGACAAAAATCATTTTGGTCCAAAACTTCCTGTGGACCAACTCTCAAAGATGGTCCAGAGGTCAAGAAAGTAATAAATCGCCGACGATCCGAACTTTGTTTCCATTTTTCTCAAAAACCAGGCCTCAAGAGCGAAAACTGAATATATATTTGAAATCAGCGTTTTCTCAGCTTTCCAATGATATAAGTCAAGCCCCCTGTCTCCAACCAGACTCCATAACCTTGTCTAGTGTTGAAAAATATCAAATACCGTACAAAAACAATGTTTTTACGGTGCTCCCCGAGTTTTGTTACTTTTTTGAAATAAGCATTCGCATCTATCAGTAGAGCGCACTTACCTACCCTGCACGAATGCAGTTGTAGTATGGTACCTTCCTCCCTCTTCCAGTCGTGATTCTTCAACAGCCAATAGGCAACAAGCGACGTGTGTGTGTCGCTTGCAGTTTCATGATGTGGCATTAATCGTCCAGGAAGAAAAAGATGGGCACTCGCTCTCGATTTCCTATTGTTTGTTTTTGAGTACTGCATCTGATATTTCCGCAGCCGATTCTTTTTTCTGTTATTTTATCACCGCAAAATCGTGAAGGTGTCTTGTAGAGAAGGGAACTCTCTCCTTTTAGTACAACACGGAAGGTGGAGCCAATCGGTTATTCATAATTCAAAAACATCCAAACGATTGCATTCATTTGTTAGTAAATTGGTCGAAAAGGAAAGACTATGAGCATTTGGTTTTTCAATTTGCTTTTTTTCTTCAATTCCTACATAGAACGCTTCTAGAACATTCTAAAAGAGTGGATCTCTGATTCGGCTCCGCGACAATTCGCAACTGCGACATTTCGCAACCACGACATTCCGCAACTGCGACGTTTCGCAACTACGACATTTCGCAACCACGACATTCCGCAACCACGACATTCCGCAACCATAGAACTAACAATAGTTTAACCTAGTTCTGTCAGAAGATGGGTCAGACAACTTTTTCTTCTATTTAATTGTTTTCAAATATGTTACCTAACACTTCGGTACACTCAGCATTTTCAACTGACCCAAATATGCAAATGCGGTGTAGTTGCGAAACGTCTTGGTTGCGAAATGTCGCAGTTGCGAAACCTACGTGAGTTGCGGAATGTTGCGGTTGAGAAAAGTCGCGGAGCCTCTGATTCATTATAAACTTGCACACGAGCCACACACTTGTTTGGTTAAAAATCAATTTGTCAATTAGTCAGATAATTAGTCTCAATTTAATCACCCCACCACACCGGCTTAGCAATGTTTTTTAATTCGATACCAAGGTGTTAAGATTCCCTAAAGTTATTACACCACTCTGAGCCGCTATTTCCCTAAACATGAAATTTCTTATGCTTGTTTATTATTTTGTAAATTTTTCTCTTGTACATATTTTCCTCACATTATGTACCATTTTCCCTCCCATTCCTTCTAGAATTCTATTGTTTACATGACTCACTATCAGGCTCCTCGTGGTCTAAGCGATCAACCACCATTCCCCTCTGGACTTTTCTAACGTCTCCTCTCTCTCCCCACTATCTCTCTTACAGGCTCTACTATAAAAGCGGCCCCATTCCGTCCCTTCCCCTCAGTTTTCTCCTCACCATCGATGTTTCGTCTTTTCCCTCTAATTCTCTTTCTTTTTACTCCTTTTTACACCATCATCGCTTTCCATATAAACTCCGGATAACTATACATAAGAAAACAATCTGATAATTAGTCAATTAGTTCTTATTCGATTGTCCCCATGAAACAAGTACTGGGAGCTCACCAATCGGCAACAAGACACGTGTCTATGTGATGTGTCTTGCATTTAATCGATTTATCGTTCAGAGAAAAACAATTTTAGGGCGTTCATTTTTCTTTTTTTGTCTTTATAATTCTCTTTATCAAATAATTGTCGAACGGAGCTTACCAATCAAGTCAACTACCTTCTCTTTTGTTCAATTATTGTCGTTTTGGTCGTTGCGAGACCCATATCCGTGTTCTACATTTTTCATTTTGGTGCTGTCTCTAGTTAGAACTGTCCGAATAAGAACTGCTACGAATCAGAACCGATCAAAGTATAGCTGAAAGTTATTTTGAAATGATCAAACCTAAATTGGGGGTTCTAATTAGTACCAGATCTAGTGTGCTCGATCTGAGCACCTTCCTTTCATCTCAATCCTTATCTATTCTTTTAATTGAATTCTTTCAAGATATTTCTTCATTCTCCTCCCACGCAATTCATAACTAAGAATTCTTCCCCATCATATTTCTGTCTATCCCATAGTATTTCCACACACTGACGGTATAACCCCTCTTTTCTCTCACCAGGGACCGTCCCTCCCCCTTCTTCCATCATTCTCAAGCTTCTAGAGCGACCGGACGGTCGTCTCTCTTTTTTCTGTCACATTTGTTCTCTTTTCTCTTTCTCCTCTTTCTCCTCTTTTTTTACTTTATTGTTATTCTTAATTCTGGTTTAATTACCCAAGTTTGAGATGTTGAGGCTGGCTTGGTAACAGCTTCTCTACAGATCATCGTCCTGCAACCACGCAAACCAGTGGGATATGCGGATGATTCAGTACTAAAATCAGCACTGTAGAGAAATAACTGTACCTTGCTTGACCATACCCGAGTTGTGACTGCTCTCTGAGCGAAACACTTTAATGGCTCCTCACAAAATAAGCTCCCCAGCAACAGATGGCCCGGCCTAAGCCGGTAATTGCAACTATTGCACCCCAGGCTCGCCGTTCGTATTGAATCCTGACTTGGTACCACACAATACACCTTCTTTCCCATCGTTCACTCCGGATTCGGACAATCTCTGCAATTCGGACAAGCAGTGACAACTTCTGTCACTTCCCCAATCTCCAGCGAAACCACCCTATTGGTTTCGCACACATCTCCATCCTCACAGTCCGTCACAGTTCAGAGCCCACTGCCTCCGTGCATATCTAGTCCGAGTGACTTCGATTTGGGGAAGTACTTTCATTTTACGCGAATATCACATATTTCTTGCTTCATATTTTTGCTGCAGTCATACTATAACTAAAATCCTCTTTTTCCAGAATCACTCAACCTTTGTCCTCTCTGACAACCTACAATCTGATACAATGCAACATTCTAAGGTAACAAATTCACTTAAACTTTAGAATATTCAACTTTCCTCATTCCAGAGAATGCCCGGAGCCAAGAAAGACGTCTACCTTCCATTCACGAAACACGCGGGGAAAACGTCTGTCACGAAATGTGCATGCGGCAAGCCAGAAGACGACAGCGTGGAGATGGTGATGTGCACCAATCGAAAGTGCTACACGTGGCAACACAGTGCATGCGTAGGATTTCAAGGAGGAGATAACCTCTCCAAGTATGAATGTCCACTGTGCTCTAGAGGAGGAAAATGGTGCGAAGATGATGATAAACGATTAATGGAAGAGTTCGAGTTGGAAGTTGGAAAGAAGGAACCGAGAGACAGGAACGATTTCTTCTTAGAATTCCTTGAGAGATATGAAATCGACAAGACCACCAAGTTTCTTGCCCGCCGATTCAGAGAACTCTTCGAAGATTTCCTACTCGATGAAACCGTGGATATCAATCGAAAAGCGGCGGTGTGCATTCGGGGAAGGCTCAGAATGCCGGAAGGACTCAGAGAAACGTTAGTTATTGTGTTTCGTTTTGAATTTATTCTAATCTTTAACATTTTCAGACTCCAATCATTCGGCACGCTAAAGCCGGATGGACATGGTGGGTACAGATTCACTTCAAAGGACAAGAAAGAAATCAGATCAGTTTCTGCACCACGTCGACGAGTGACTGTGAAGACTGAAGAAGTAGAAGAGGATTCTGAATCAACCATGCTTGCAGCAGCTTCCCTCTTAGCTCCAACTGCTCCGTTTTCACCGGCCGTGGACCCTGCAGCTCTCCCAAATGATGCTTCAGCACCTCAGTCCCCAGAGCCCCAAGACATTCCTGAGTACAATGCACCGCAGCAAGACTTCGATCCACCACAAGATCGGGCAGGAACTTTGGCTCCCCAAGACACTCGGACTTCATCCCCAGATCTTCACGGAAGACTCTCAATGAAGATACGTCTCTCAGACTTTCCAGAGCTCTTTCCGGCTCACCTTCGAGCAGCTCAAGCCTCAGCTACTCCATCGCCAACTCCTTCTGTGAATCGAAGAACAAAATCAGTGACTCCTGCTACCACATCGCCAACAACTCCTGAGGTTCGTCAGGCACATGCTCCCTCATCAGCAACGGCTCAGGACAATCGAACTCCTGCCATTCCTTCGCCAACATCTCCTGAGGTTCGTCAGGCAGATGCTCCTTCATTAATAACGGCTCAGTACACATGGACTCCAGCCATTCCATCGTCAACAACTCCAGAGGATCGTCTTGCAGAACATCGCTCTCCATCAGTCTTGGCTCAGAACACTCGTACTTCACCCCCAAGTGTTCGCGGAAGACTCTCAGAAGAGATACGTCCATCAGACTTTCCATTGCTCTTTCCGGCTCACCTTCGAGCAGCTCGAGTTTCAGCTACCCCATCGCCAACAGCTCCTGAGGATCGCCGAACAAAATCAGTCAAACGATCGGTCCAGAACACTTGGACTCCTGCCACCCAATTGCCAACTCCTTCTGAGGATCGTCAGGCAGATGCTCCGTCATCAGTAACGGCTCAGAACACATGGACTCCTGCCACCCCATCGCCAACAGCTCCTGAGGATCGTCAGGCAGATGCTCCCTCATCAGTAACGGCTCAGAACACTCAAACTCCTGCCACCCCATCGCCAACTCCTTCTGTGGATCGCCAACCAAAATCAGTCCCACGATCGGCACAGAACACTCGAACTCCAGCCACCCCATTGCCAACTCCTCTAGAAAATCGTCATGCAGAACATCGCTCTCCATCAGTCTTGGCTCAGAACACTCGTACTTCACCCCCAGGTGTTCGCGGAAGACTCTCAGAAGAGATACGTCCATCAGACTTTCCATTGCTCTTTCCGGCTCACCTTCGAGCAGCTCGAGTTTCAGCTACCCCATCGCCAACAGCTCCTGAGGATCGCCGAATAAAATCAGTCAAACGATCGGTCCAGAACACTCAAACTCCTACCACCAAATCGGCAACAACTCCTGTAGATCGTCAGGCAGATGCTCCCTCATCAGTAACGGCTCAGAACACTCAGACTCCAGCCACCCCATCGCCAACAGCTCCTGAGGATCGTCTTGCAGAAACTCCCTCTCCACCAGTCTTGGCTCAGAACACTCAAACTCCTGCCACCCCATCGCCAACTCCTTCTGTGGATCGCCAACCAAAATCAGTCACACGATCGACTCAGAACACTCAAACCCCATCGCCAACAACTCCTGTGGATCGTCAGGCAGATGCTCCCTCATCAGTAACGGCTCAGGACAATCGAACTCCAGCCATTCCATCGTCAACACCTTCAGTAGCTTCACCACCGAATGCTGCCCCACCTCGTGCGCTGACACAAGAGAGCTCAGCTAGGGCTCCATCAACGACTCCTGTTCCTCCCCTTCTCCCACCTTCCACCGCTCCTGCTCCAAACAGTAATCCCCTAATCCCAGTCGTTCCCCTAACTCCATCTACTATTTCAGACTCACCAATGGATCTTGGCAATCCACCACGACCACCAGTATTGGCTCCAGTTCCCCCGCTCTTCAACTCAACTATGGCTCCACCAATTCCACACGAAACTCTAGCTCCATCTCTGCAGTCTTCCAACTCTCTTGCACACAAAGGTAATCCCTGATCTACGTCCTACCGCTAACTCCATCTACTGTTTCAGTTGCTCAAATGGATTCTAAAAACACTCCACACACCACTCCAGCACCTGTAGCAGCTAGTCAAACCCCAGAATCATCCGATCACGATAGCGACAATGAGGACTCTAACGATGGTGACTCCAAGGAAGATCTTTCATCTTTGGAATCATCAAAGGAATTTTCAGAAGCGTCATTCAATCATGTGCAAACCAAGCGTCTCGGAGTAACAAGACAGATAAATCCGAATCAATATACAAACAACCAGCAGATGCCACCAGATACAGTTTTACCGGGCCAGCCAAGATCTCTGAGCCAACAAGGTCCACCAGTTGCGCATCCGAATAAGATGGGAAATCTCCAAACTCCAGGACCTTCAGGACCACCAGGACGTATATACCCAGCTCAATATGGAACCTTCCAAGGGCCCATGCCAAATCTACAGCCAGGAGTATCAGGACCGCCCAGCCACCCTGTTCCAATCCCAATGGGAAAAAACAGTAAAGATCTCTTGATTTCTGAGTTCCGCAAAGACACTCAATTCCCGACTCTCCCAGCAGATCATCCTATTGCTCCATTCGTACCAATTCAACCCCATCCAAGTTGGTCTCGCAACCCTTGGAATCCACAAACTTCGGGAATGCCCCCTGTGAATCCTATCCCAAATGAAGGCATGAGAAGAGACAGAAAGCGGAAAAACGGAGCCTCGTAAGTTTAAACATTACCTAGTGTACCAAACTCTTAAAACCCTGTTTTCCAGAGAGATCAAGCTCGCAGTGCCTGGCATTCTGGCCTACAACATGTTGTACTCCGTGCATGCTTTTCTGAAGGGCATGTGTAAGGAGTGTGAGGACGAGAGTGGCCTGGAGAGCCTGGCAGCAGAGTTTGGAAACGCACTGGGGATGAGAGAAAAAATGCTGAACGAAAAGGTGGGCATCGTTAGAGCGCACTTGCATCGCATCATTTTTTTTTGTTCCAGAAGGTTTCTTATAACACATTCTTTGATAATCTGGAATATGTCTTCGATCGTCTCAAGGACAAGTCTGGATCGGTAAAAATGGAAAGCGGCGAAGAGATAGAAATCGCCGAAATCTCCGTAGAAATCGATGCATATCTATTTTGGAGTAAATTCTGGGAGCTTCTTCACGAAAATCGGACGTTTTTCAAAGAGTTCGAACCTCTTTGTGAAAAGGTTAAAGAGCTATCGGAAACAAGTGGAGAAAATGTGAGTTGGCTGGGGTAAGGGTGAATTTTTATTGTTTATTTTTCAGGTCATTAGAGTAGAGGAGATTGTCAAAATCTTGAGAACGCCATTCCTCATCTACTTGATGTAATTCAACGACAAGAAATCGACTTCCGTCTCCTACTCTCCATCTTCCGTCAATTCTTGAGCCACTCATCCTCTTTCCTTTTCCAAAAACTTTGACCCGATGTTTTCCAGTTGCCCACTTTCATCCTCCCCTTATTCTGAATCCTTCGACGCGACCACTCACCAAATCTTTGACTTCTATCTGCTAGGCTTACTATCACTGTTAATAGAAACTTGTTCTTTATATTCATCCCCTCATTTTGAGTCCCCCCACTATTCTTCGATCAATTTTCCTTTTCTATCTGTCCCTGAGCTCTATTAATTCCTTCTTCAGTTGATCAATTGAATAAATAAATCACAGTATAACCAATTCATGTCATTTCGGAATCCCTTTCATTTCTTCTCAAGATTCTCTCGTCTCCTCCTCCTCCTCCAGCAACTCCCAACCAATTTCTTGTTTCTCCGGTGACCATTCTTCCGAGATACGTACAAACGATGGGTGAGACTTCTGAACCATAAACAATCCACGTGTTGGAATTCCATTCTTTTTGAATCTTCTATATGCAAGAACTGCGCACAAAATTACTAGCATCGTAGGGAAGAGGGTAAGGGTCCAGCCAAGGATCTGAACTCAAAAATGATTCCAGAATCCCAAAAATGTGAACTCACATCAAAAATCGGTGGGTAGACCTCGGGCTTATTCATATACGGATAAGACCTCCATCCCGTCAGAAACATCAGAATCACCCCGAAGATAGGGCTGATGAATTTCCAATTTATACCATAGTACGGGCTGGCGTGGCCCAGAAAGTTAGTGCAACATCCGGTTCCTTCCCCAAGCATCGAGACAAGATCCAATTTGAAGTGGCTGATTCCGTAAAGATATCCGACTATGATACACATAGAGGTAGCAGAGATCATAGCTCCAAAGCCTGATCCGTACTGATCGAATAGCTCGAACCAATAGATTCCCGCATCCGTCGTCAGCACTATCCCAATCAAAAATAGGACCCCGCTGACTCCGCCCACCGCGATAATCTTCCGTTCGCGAAGCCATGGGAATCGATCACACAAGCAAGAACACATCTCCTCGACCATCACTAAAAACAAAACAAAATCTTAGATGATGAAAATTCGCCCCTACCCAACTCCGAACTAAATCCCAACAGCAACAACATAAAAAAGAACAAGAAACTCCACAACCATGGTATCGGCATCTGATTCATGGCGTCCGGGTAGGCGACGAAGGCGAGCGCGGGGCCACTGGCGACCACTTCGGATACAGAGACACCACGTTGTTTGGCGAGGAAGCCGAGGGTGGAGAAGACAGCGGCGCCACCGATTAGCGACATGGACGTGTCGCCGATGATGAGGAAGATGGCGTCCTGAAAAAAGGAGTGTGGGGTTACGGTACTAGTGCGTCGCGATGCTGTGAATCTTCAAATGGCCATAACTTTGCTCAAAGTCTTTCCCGTATTAAAACCTAAGCAGTTCCAGAACGGGCGGTTCCATTTCCATCCCAAAACTCACCCTATAACAATTATGTCTCTTCCCATTGTACGAGGCGATATTCATCAATCCAGCGAATCCCAATCCCAATGAAAAACACAACTGGGTCAGTGCAGCAGTCCACGTATCATACTTCAGCAACTTATTGAAATCCGTTTGAGCCAGAAAGAATCTCAATCCCTCGGCGGCTCCATCCAAAGTGACACCTCTCACAAACAGGATGATAATGATGACATACGGAAGGACTACTGTAGCATACGAGAGTTTTCCGATAAATTTCATGCCTTTCTGGATACAAAGTACAGTAAGAATCCACGCGATGACCATCGCAATGAAGACAGGAAAGTTGAGAGTGTTGATATCGGTTAATGTGCTAGATGGGCGGACTATAGAGTTCCTAAAATTACAGTAGATTGTGAAATTTTAATCTAGATATTGACAGGCTCACGTAAAATACTGCTCGGATGCACTCATCAGCGTGATATTCTCAAAATCCTTGGAATCGTGGCAGGACCCATTCATGTAGATCAGTTTTTCAGGGAGTGTGGTGTTCCACCCAACCGGGTTATCACCTCGGCATAGTTCTTGGGCAGGGATGTTGAAACAGGTAGCTGGAAAGAAGGTCAGTGATTCTGGGACGTTTTGAAACCCAGATTTGGAGAGTTCCAAGTGAAGTTGGATGTCATGGGTATGAAACTTATTGGTTTCCAAATGTGTGGTTCTAGAATTGCGGCTCCAGGACGCTTTGGAACCAGACGTTTTGAAACTCATAAGTTTTGCTACCCTAGGTTTGGTACCAAAATGGATAGAGTTAAACGTCATGGTTGTACAATGTCTTGGTTTCAAAACGTTCCAGAATTGGGGTTTCAGGACGTTTCAAACCCAAACGTTTTGAAACCCAGGTTAAGAGAGTTCCAAGTGAAGTTGGGCATCATGGTTACAAAATGTCCTAGTTTCAAATCGTCTGATTCTAGAATCGTGGATCCAGGACGTTTTGAAACCATGCACCCATATTTTCACACGATTGGTGTCTCATGCTTTCGAAAGGTCTGGTTTGAAAACGTCCCCGGACCGCCCTTACAAGATACTAACCTGCATCATTCCACTCATTATCACATCGCCCCCACTTCCCCGAATTCCCGATTATCACATTGAACAAATAAACACCGATCCATGCAATCAGAAGCATGAAGTATATACTAACGATCGCCGCGATGCAAGCCCCTCCCCAACCGAAGCCCTCCAGTATTGGCATCATCCGCCGATAGACGAACGGAGGGGACCGCCCGTGAAATTGGCCGAGTGCGAATTCCAGATAGACACATGGGAGACCGAATAGGACTGCACTGATGATATATGGGATGAGGAAGGCGGAGCCACCGTTTTCGTAAGCGCGGGTGGGGAAGCGCCATATATTTCCAAGGCCGACGGAGAGTCCCATACAGCTGAGCAGGAATTCTATCTGAAAAATGTTAATCGATTTTTTTGGTACGAGGGATTCTACCTACCCCTCTATCAAACTTCTTTGTGTCATCTGATGACGTATTCTCCGAGGATTCTGATTCCTTCTCGGTCTTCGAAGATTCTAGATCTTCTTTTGAACGGCTAGAACGTTCGGAGCTCACAGTGAGTCCTGACTCATCAGCCATAACTTATTGCCTCGCTTCAGAATTCGATACCAAATAATTTATGGGAACTGATTTTTTTCTGTTTCTTGTCAGAATTTTTTATGGAGGCGTGAAGGTGAGGATAAAAGTTCACGGTGTATTTAACAAAGTCAGATTCGAATTTAACATACGGAAAAATTTTCAGAAGAAAAAGTTATTGAAAAAAAAGTTTCGAATTCTGGTCGGGTACATTGAATAAGAAAAATCACGACTCAGTCCCAGACAATGAATCGGATAATAGTCTCCGACAACATAATCGAAGCCCATTTGCCGCCTCCGTCCTGTTGTATGTCCATCCACTCGGAGCAGTCTATATCTTTACCAGAGTTTAATCGAAAATCGATAATTCTGAAAATTGGAATGTATTACTCTAGTCGTAACAGTGATATGTTTCTGAACATGGTTGAGCGGAATTCCGTTTTCCGTTATTTCAAAAACCGCGCTCAACCGGGCTTCTAAAACCTACTTACTTTGGATCCAACTTGACAGTCCGCGGTCTTCGCTGACCATCCCACACTATGAAATCGAATTGTTGCATAGCATGCTCAAAGGTGATAGAGGCTCCTGTGGGTGCCCTTGTGTCAACATATTTCAAATTGTGGTAGGCCTCCTTGCTTTTCCATCTCTGGATTAATTCCGCCCAATCATTGACATTATAGACAACATCGAGAAAGAACAGGTATTCTCCACCGAAGTTGTAAATGACTTCCGAAAACTGTAGGCGGGGGTTTTGACGAGTCTCCACGAAAATGAAAGGATCTATTCGTTTTCCATAAACTAATAACCCTTTGATGGAACACAATTTCGCATCACTTTTCAACCGTAGTCCAGTGAGTTTCGTCCCCAGTACAAGACTATCCTGACCTGGATGAATGGTCAGATAGTTCTCGAGTTGCTCTGTTTCTAACTCTTCTACTTCGAATCTAGAGTCTGCGACGTCGTTGATGATGCGAGACATGTTCATATAATGAAGGGAAGTAAACTCCAGTTGAACACGAGTATCGAATCGGAACAGGTCTTTCATATGACGTTGGAGGGATTCCAGAACAGTGATTTGTTCTTGTGCTAGATAACAGAATCCGTGGGAGAATTTTTTTACAGGAGATTTTTTGAAGCATCTGAAAATGGCAAGTCTTTGTAGACGCCGCTTTCAAACGATCTCAAAATTTAATCGTTCGAGTACCAAGAGTCCATTTCTGCAGTCCAAACCGGCTGTATGTTTCTGGGAGCCGCTCATAACTCGGCTTGCAGAGACATTTAACCAGTTTTGATGGCAGAAATGGACCTCCCTTACCTGCAATTGATTTTGTTGCCTCCTAACTTCATAGGTTTAATCTTGCCACTAGGGATGGCTGGAACAAATTGCACGTTGACAACCTCATAGATAATCTGATTGTGATTGTTGTTATATCTCGCAAATACTACAACTCCATTCTTTAGAAAAAAGTATATCAAGTTCGTTGGCTTCATGTTGAGGCATTGAACTATTTCTTTTGTCTTTTCAGAGCATAAACTCAACAAGAATATCTCTTGGAGTTCCAGTTGCTTCAACACTTCAAGTTGGACCAGTAATGGGAGCATTTGGAATGAGAAAGGCATTTTGGAACAGGGGGAAGGAGTAGAAAAAGGAGAGAATGAGGCACGCCAATTGATTTTCTGTGTATGTGCCCGTGGGAGATCTTAGAGGTTAGCAAATCGCTTTCGTTGCGAGACCCGTCGGCCTGCCACATCGTATGCGCCTTTAATGTCTGTGTGTCTGGGCTTCTCGAGACATAATTGGTCTCAGAGACAAGCAACAGAAGGTCATACAGACAGATGTAGGTAGGCTTAGCACTTAGCACTCAGCACAATGCACATCAATAGCGCATAATACGTGGCAGGCGAGGGTATAATGAGTCTTTGGACCAGCTTCTAAATTTCAGCTCTTTCATAACGACACGCACCGCCTGAGCTTAGTACTCTACGGGTTTACGTTTTTGGCTTTTTTATGACTGATTTCTTTCTTGACTATGACCTGTTGTCCCTCTGAGATTTTGTCCCTTTTAGCATAAACTATGTACCCCCAAAAGTAAATGTCCTTTTGAGCATTGTACCCCTGGAACATTGGCATCTTACAGTACAGCAACCCATGAGTCCCGGCTTGACCTGTGACAAGTATTCTGATGTGCAATCATACAAATTTTGAGAAAACTAGAGAATCTCTGATTAACTTTGATTTTATTTAGAAAAAATATAACAGTAGTTTCACAGAAACAAGCGGTTCAAAAATAGAGAAATTTATAATGACAGTGAACACAAATAAAGATGGGTGTCTAATCCCAAACCACAAAATTTATTTCGTTTGGTCCCATCATAATTGATGCCCATTTACCACCCCCATCCTGCTGCATGTCGAACCATTTTGAACAGTCGAATTCCTTGGATCGGAGGTGACTGATTCTGAAACAGATCACATGGGTACATAGTAAAATTCAAATTTGAACAACTCACGTTGTACCCAGTCTATAACTTCTCGGTCTCCTTTTACCGTCCCATTTTTGCAAATCGAATTCTGCAGCTATGTCATCGAAATTAACATTTGGTTGATGGGGAGTTGTGATGACTGCTTTCAAGTTTCCATAAGCTTCCTTTTGCGTCCATTTTCTGAGTAATTGATTCCAGTCGTTCACGTCATAAGTTGCATTAGCAAGATGTAGATACTGTCCACCAAAATTCGCCATGAGCTCTGATGTCCGTTGGCCAGGGTTATACACACTCAACCCATCGATCTTCATTATTTGCGATTCACTGGTTAATGGAGGTCCGGT
This sequence comes from Caenorhabditis latens, assembly GCA_002259235.3. Lineage (NCBI taxonomy): Eukaryota > Metazoa > Nematoda > Chromadorea > Rhabditida > Rhabditidae > Caenorhabditis > Caenorhabditis latens. The sequence continues at coordinate 2,814,461 of CM056093.1, forward strand.
CAAAGGGAAAATCAGTTGAATGCTATCAAGGTTCGGGTGGAAAGTCATGAAGTCTTTCAGTTGTGATGTGTTCAACACATTCGGTTCCTTAATGAAAATTTCGGCATTATTGATATTTTTAATGCCAGTAGAATTATACAATGCATTAGTGAAAACTGCAATTAAAGTGTTATCCGGCTGGTTTGAGAACAAAGCGCTCATATGGCTTTGGAATGTTTTCAAAACCATGTCTTCTTCTGATGAAAGATATCCCAAATATACATTTTCTGTGGTGGCGAATCGTTTTGAATAGCTGGAAATGTATAATTCATAGAAGGCATGAGCTGATTTTAATACCTGCACTCGATCCCGTTGCCTCCCAATTTTATTCGAATCCTGTTGTCTCTTGGAATATATTCTACACGTTCCAAAATTATGGCGTCATGTGGCCGCTTATATCTTCCATTGTATCCCACGGAAATTTGAATCGCATGGTCAAAAACCACGTATAGCAGTCCTTCGACATTTATCCTGGCACTTTGAATCAAGATTTTCACTTTTCTCGAGCATAAACTCATCAGAAAGATTTCATCAAACTCAAGTTGTTTGAAGACTCCAATTTGGATCAAATACGGAAATTTGAGGAGAGGGATGGGCATTTTGAGACTGAATAGAAGGTAGGTATGGAGAACCAAATGAATCTCTCTATTGATTCTCCGAGTGTGGGTGTGTAGTGGTGCGTTCGTTGCGAGACCCGCCTGCTACGTCATATGTGCCTTTAATGAGTTACTCCGCAACCGGCCGGTCTGTCTGTATGTGTATCTATATTTCCTTTTATTTTCAAAAAAACAGCTGCAGATAGGCTTAGCACGTACTCACATATTAAAGGTACATGCAGGGAACCTGTTCTGTGGGTCTTGCAACGAACGCACACACATACACACAGACACGGAAAACCACGTCATGAACATATTATTTTATGTGGAACCGGAGAGAAATTATATGTTGAAATCCTTGCATTGTCTCTGGGACTAGAAGATGACGTTTTATTCTGTTGTATGTGATATCGAATTGATGAACAAAGTTTATTATGGTACTGAGTGCGTAATAAGACAAGACCAGGCGCAAGACGGATACTTTTTCGATTAAGCGCAAAACAATAAATTCAATAAAATCCAGAATGAAAACGAAAAGTTAATACCTAATCCCAAACGACAAAGAAATTCAAATTCTGTGATAGCATTACCGATGCCCACTTGCCGTCTCCATCCTGTTGCATGTCCAACCAGTTGGAGCAATCCACCTCCATAGATTTGAGGTGCGTGAATCTGGAAAAACTAAAGTTATTCGAATGTCAATTTGCTCGCGATCGCACTTGTATTTCTTTGGTCTTCTTAGACCATCCCATACTTGCATATCAAATTCTGTAACGTCTAAATTCAGAATTGTTACTTGTTTCGGAGCAATTGCAGTTAATGTTTTCAAATTTCCATAGGCTTCTTTTCGCTTCCATCTTCTGAGTAGTTGATACCAATCATTTGTAGTATAAATAGTCTTGGAAAGATGTAAATACTGTCCATTGAAGTTCGCCATGATCTCAGAAGTTCTTTCACCTGCATCATGTACAGCTAATGCGTTGATATTTAAAAGTTTTGATTCTCTCGTCAATGGTGGTCCGGTGAATGGGTGCACTACTTGGATGTTATCAAGGTTTGAATGGAAATTCACAAAGTCTTCTATTTGTGATGTATGCAACATTCCCGGTTCCTTTATGATAATTGCGGCTTCATTGAGATCTGCTATGACGACGGAATTTGTCAATGCACTAGGGGAAGAAGCTACTAAAAGGATAATCGGCTTGTTTCGGAACAGACTGCTGACATGGCTTTGTAAGGATTTCAGAATGGTTTCTTCTTCTGCTGCATGATAACCCACAATACAAAGTTCTTTTCCATTCATTATCTCTTTTTTATAACTGAAACTAGAAGACGTTTTGAGAATTTTTCGAAATCTCAATAACGTTTACATACCTGCATTCGATGGTGTTTCCTCCAAAATTCAATTGACACTTTTCGTTTCTTGGAATACTTTTGAGGCGTTGAAAGTTAGCAACATCCCGTCGCAGCCGCAAATCTTCCTGATGTCCCACAAAAGCTTGAGCCAAGTTGTCCATCAGTCCGTATACCAGCTTTGGAACTTCCAAGTTGACACTTTGAATCATAATTTTCACTTTTTTCGAGCATAAACTCATCAGAAAGATTTCATCAAATTCAAGTTGTTTGAATACCTCACGTTGGATCAAATACGGAAATTTGAGGAATGGAATGGACATCTTATGACTGCATAGAAAGTGGAAATAGAAGGACTAATGAACCTCTATATTGATTCTCCGAGTGTGTGTCTGTTTGTGTGTGCTAGTCAGTGCGTTCGTTGCGAGACCCACATACCTGTGACGTCGTATGCGCCTTTAATGTGGTGTTGCGCAACCGGGCCGTCTATCTGTAAGGTTTCCAAGCAAGCCACTACGAAATGATACATTTTTCGATTTACATGACTCGGAAATAGAGAAAAGAGGTTTTGCAAGTGCTCCTAAAATTGATTGCTCCTCCTGGAAAGATATTCAAGAGGACGGGGGCGAAACGTGGGCCTCGATTAGTGTGTCACAAGCTGGGATCCAGTTTGTTGTCTGGGAGTGAGAAATATTATGCATTTTGGTTGCGAACCGGGCCGAGCTGACGCAGTATTGATCTCTATGAGTTCTATGTCTCTGAAATGCCACGGAACGGATGGCTATTAATGTGCTGCGGGCCGGACTGGAATGACTTTGCTTACTTCTCGGTCCGCGGCACATAAACGAATAGCCACCCAGCCCGTAGTAAGTCATAGCTATAAAACTTGCCGAGATCTTCATTTTAAGAGCTTAAACTAAATATATAAAGATACAGTGTTACGGTGGTAAGTACTTCCTGAACTGTTTTTTCTTTGAGCTGTTTTTATCAAAACCCCTTTTCTCATGAGAAGACTTTATTTTGAAATTTATAAAAAGGGACAATTCAAAACAAGAAAAAAGATTCTTACAGAAAGTGATAGTACAGGTACATAATTGAATACAAAAAATCAAGGCTCAGTCCCAGACAACAAAGCAGATTTCAATCAGTGACAAAAAAACAGAACCCCATTTGCCGCCACCGTCTTGTTGGATATCCATCCACTCGGAGCAGTCCAAATCTTCAGAAGAGCTTAATTGGAGATTGATAATTCTGAAAGTTGGAATATGTAACTTTGATAAGAGAAATTATTTGTTTTTAAACAGAGTTGAGCGGAATTCCCACGTTTTTTTTACAAAAACCGCACTCCACCCAGCTTCTGGAATCTACTTACTTTGGATCCAACTTGACAGTCCGCGGTCTCCGCTGACCATCCCACTCTATGAAATCGAATTGTTGCATAGCATGCTCAAACGATAAAGATACTCCTCCAGGTGTAGTTGAGGCAACAAATTTCAAATTGTGGTAGGCTTCGTTGGTCTTCCATCTCCGGATTAATTGCGCCAAATCTCTGGCATCATAGACAACATCGGTTAAGAACAGATATTCTCCCCCGAAGTTGTTAATAACTTCCGAGAAATGTAGGCGGGGGTTTCGATGAATCTCAAGCCAAAGAAAAAGATTGATACCATCTCTATCTAGTGCTCCATGAACAGATAACGCTTTGATTGAACACAATTTCGAATCGCTTCTCAACAGTGGTCCAGTGAGTTTCGTCGTCAATTGAAGACTATCCTGACCTGGATGAATAGTCAAATAGTTTTCGAGTTCCTCTGTATCCAACTCTTCTACATCAAAAGCAGTGTCTGTGACGTCGTTGATGATGCGAGACATGTTTATATATTGAAGGGAATTGAACAGCAGTTGAACGCGAGTGTCGAATCGGAACAGGTCTTTCATATGACGTTGGAGGGACACAAGAACTGTTATTTCTTCCTGTGCAAGATACTGTAATGCGTGTGAACACTTTCTATCAGGAGTTCTTTCGATGCATCTGAAAATGGCAATGAGAGAGCCTGAAAAGAACATCTGTTGACTATCACTTACCTGCCACTAATCGTGTTGCCTCCTAACTTTATAAATTTCATCTCATCAGCAGGGATAGCTGGAACAAACTCTACGTTGGCAACATCCTGGCAAATCTGATTCTCATTGTTGTCAAATCTCGCAATTAAAAAAACTTCATCTTCCAGAAATAAATACATCAAGTTCGCTGGCTTCATGTTGAGACATTTAACTATTTTTTTCATCTTTTCGGAGCATAAACTGAGCAAGAATATCTCTTGGAGTTCCAGTTGCTTTAGCACTTCGAGTTGGATCACTGACGGGAGTTTTTGGAATGGGAGAGACATTTTGAAACAGGGCAGTTAGATAGAAGGGGTAGGAAATGGGGAGAATGAGGCACTCACACAAATTGATTTTCTGTTTGAATGCCCGTGGGGGAGGTTAGAGGTTAGCTAGTCGCTTTCGTTGCAAGACCCATGGGCCTGCCACGTCATATGCGCCTTTAATGTGTCTCGCACTCTGTCTGCGTGTTTGTGTTTCTGGACATATTTGATTCTTGACATAATTGGCCTCCGAGACAAACAACAGACAACCGTCAATCTACTGATAGACCGTCACCCTCTAGATGTCGGACTCCACCAAATTTACCGGCACTCCCGGAAACTGAAACTCCCGCGTCTGCAAACACCGAGTATCATTTTTCATCTGACAGTTACCTTGCTGATCTGCAGCTTTATTAATTTAAAAAAAACAATGGAAATGTTGATAAAAGTGTATTGTAAAAAACAAAACAATGAATAAGTAATGCAATAAAATCCAGAATGAAAACAAAACGTTTGGACTTAATCCCACACGACAAAGTAATTCAAATTGTGTGCTAACAAAACTGATGCCCATTTGCCGCCTCCGTCCTGCTGCATGTCCAACCAGTGGGAACAATTCACTTCCCTGGTAAAAGGTTGTGTGAGTCTGGAAAACAATTAAAGTCATTTGAATGTCAACCTGCTTACAATCGTACTTGTAATTCTTTGGCCTTCTTTGACCATCCCATACTTGCATATCAAATTCTGTGACGTCCAAGTTCAGAATGATTGGTTGTTCCGGAGCAGTTGTAGCCAATGTTTTCAAATTTCCATAGGCTTCCTTTCGCTTCCATCTTCTGAGTAGTTGGTACCAATCATTAGTGGCATAAATAGGATTGGAAAGGACTAGATGCTGCCCATCGAAATTCGCCATGAGCTCAGAAGTTCTTTGACCTGCGTTATGTACATCTACCGTGTTTATCTTTAAAAATCTTGATTCTCTTGTCAGTGGAGGCCCGGTGAAAGGATGCACTATTTGGACGTTATCAAGGCTTGGATGGAAATTGACAAAGTCTTCTAGTTGCGACGTATGCAACACTCGCGGTTCCTCAATGCTAATTGTGGCTCCATTGAGATTTGATATGATGGCGGATTTGGCCAATGCACTGGGGGAAACAGCTATTAAATGAATATACGGCTTGTTTCGGAACACACTGCTGACATGGGTTTGTAATGATTTCAGAACGGTTTCTTCTTCTGCTGCATGATGACCCACAGTATAGGCTTCTTTTCCGTTCGTTAGATGTTTTTGGAAACTGAAAATAGAGTAAAGTTCTAACAATTCTACAAAAGCAGAATAAAGTTGACATACCTGCATTCGATCGTGTTGCCTCCAAGGTTCATTTGACTTATTTCATTTCTAGGAATACTTTCAAAACAGTGAAAGTTTGCAACATCACGTAGCTGCCGCAAGTGTTCTTGACGTCCCACAAAAACGTGAACCATCCTCTCTACCAGTCCGTATACCAATTTTTCAGCTTCTAAGTTTACACTTTGAATCATGATTTTCACTTTTCTCGAGCATAAACTCATCAGAAAGATTTCATCAAACTCAAGTTGTTTGAGTACTTCAAGTTGACACAAATACGGAAATTTGAGGAATGGAATGGACATCGTGAACTGAATAGAAGGTAGGTATGGGGAGACAAATGAATCTCTCTATTGATTCTCCGAGTGTGTGTGTAGTGGTGCGTTCGCTGCGAGACCCACCGTCCGCCACGTCATATGTACCTTTAATGAGCTACTCCACAATCTGGTCTGTATGCCCTCTCAAGATTCAAAAGGACATACAGGCACCACACAGATAGACTGAGCAGTAACACATCAAAGGCGCATAGACGTGGCAGGTCTGTGGGTCTCGCAACGAACGCACCTTACACACACCACCATAGTTGTCCGGAATCCGGATTCCGGATTCCGGTTTTTCGGAAAATGGTATTCCGTACAACTATGACACACACCCTGAGAATCAATAGAGGTATTCATTTGTCTCTCCATACCTACCTTCTATTCAGTTTCAAAATGCCTATTCCATTTCTCAAATTTCCACGTTTAATCCAACTGGAAATCTTCAAACAACTTGAGTTTACTGAAATCTTTCTGATGAGTTTATGCTCGAGAAAAGTGAAAAACATGATTCAAAATCTTAACTTGGAAGCTGGAATATTGGTATACGGACTGTTAGACAGCATAGTCAATGTTGCTGTGGGACCTCATGAAGGCTTGTGGCAGCTACAGGATTTTGCAAACTTTGAACATTTCGAAAGTATTCCTAAAAATGAAATGAGTCTAATGAATTTTGAAGACAACACGATCGAATGCAGGTATGTTGACTTTATTGAGCTTTCGTAAAACTGTTTTAACTTTACTTCATTTTCAGTTACAAAAAAGAGATGATGAATGGAAAAGAACTTTGTATTGTGGGTTACCATGCATCAGAAGAAGAAACCGTTCTAAAATCATTACAATGCCATGTCAGCAGTTTGTTCCGAAACAAGCCGTATAATCTTTTAATGGTTGCTTCCCCCAGTGCATTGGCCAGATCTGCCGCCATTTCACATCTCAATGAAGTCAGAATTATCATTGAAGAGCCGCAAATGTTGGACACGTCGCAACTAGATGACTTTATGAATTTCCATCCAAACCTTGATGGCGTCCAAATAATGCACCCATTCACCTTACCTCGATTGTCGAGAGAATCAAAACTTTTAAAGATCAACATGTTAACTGTGCATCACGCAGCACAAAGGACTTCTGAGTTCATGGCGAATTTCGATGGAAAATGTCTAGTTCTTTGCAATTCTAGCTATACTTCTAATGATTGGTATCAACTACTCAAAAAATGGAAGCGGAAGGAGGCCTATGGAAATTTGAAAACATTGGTCACAAGTGCTTCGGAACAACTCATCATTCTGAATTTCGACATTACAGAGTTTGATATGAAAGTATGGGATGGTCAAAGAAGGCCACAGAATAACAAGTACGATCGCAAGCAAGTTGAAATTCAAATAACTTTATTTATTTTTCCAGATTCGGAGTCGATTGTTCCAACTGGCTCGATATGCAGCAGGACGGAGGCGGCAAGTGGGCATCAATTATGATGGAACTAAATGCAATTAACTTTGTGGTTTGGGATTGAAACTACTTTCATCTGTGTTCTGTGCGATATCAATTCCTTCTGTCTCGAACCACTTTCTTATTGTAAAACTACAGCTATAATTTTTTTTTCAAAAATTTTTTAAATGTCAATCCAAGTTTTCTGTTTCAAATAAAAGGTGATTCTCGTTATTTGCAGACCTGAAAAGACATTTTAGCTTCTAGCTACTCGGAATCAGGAGCCAGCCACTCTCGAGCCCGACCTTTCACTGCCACGTATTTCTGTGTGTCTGTTCAAGAAAAGCGTAGCTTTTAATCCTACCTTTTGAATCGACAACCCATCCATACCCAATAATTAGAGGGAAAGACATTACTGGGCGGTGTGGGCAAAACTGGTGAGATGGAGGTAGAAAACAAAAACAGACAACAGATGGAGGTAGACAGACATTTCCCCCGAATGGATTCACGTGTTGGGGCAACTCGCGGGCTGCGAACTTGAGTTTGAGCACTAAAATTTCTCCAAACTTCGGAGCTGAATTTCTCAAAACTGAGAGCTCCGTTGCAAAAACTGAATGCAGATTCGGAATCAAGGGAACGTCAGCTTTCCAGCGATATATGCCATGTTGTGTATCTCCAAACATTGTGTAGGTCATTCCCTAGTAAGCCTACCTGCAGCTGTCTATTTGCCCTTCTGTTGTTTGTATTGGAGACACAGACATTACAGGCGCATATGACGTGGCAGGTCTGTGGGTCTCGCAACGAACGCACCACTACACACACACTCGGAGAATCAATAGAGCGATTCATTTGTTTCTATCCCCAAGTCTTTCCATACCTGTCTTGTTCTCTCCCTTTCCAATCCTTTCCCTGTTTCAAAATGTCTCTCCCATTCCAAAAACTCCCATCAGTGGTCCAACTCGAAGTGCTAAAACAACTGGAACTCCAAGAGATATTCTTGTTGAGTTTGTGCTCAGAAAAGATGAAAAGAATCGTTCAATGTCTCAACATGAAGCCAGCGAACTTGATATATTTATTTCTGGAAGATGAAGTTTCAGTATATACGAGATTTGACAATGACAATCAGATTTGCCAGCATGTTGCCAGCGTGGAATTTGTTCCAGCTATCCCTGGTGATGAGATGAAACTTATAAAGTTAGGAGGGAACACGATTAGTGGCAGGTAAGTGATAGTCAACAGATGTTCTCTTCAGGCTCTCTCTTTGCCATTTTCAGATGCATCGAAACAACTCCTGAAAGAACGTATTCCCACGCATTACAGTATCTTGCACAAGAAGAAATAACAGTTATTGAATCCCTTCAACGTCATATGAAAGGTCTGCTCCGATACGACACTCGCGTTCAACTGGTGTTACTCTCCCTTCATTATATAAACCTGTCTCGCATCATCAATAACGTGACATACACTTCTTTTGATGTAGAAGAGTTGGATACAGAGCAACTTGAAAACTATCTGACTATTCATCCAGGTCAGAATAGTCTTCAATTGACGGCAAAACTCACTGGACCACTGTTGAGAAGCGATTCAAAATTGTGTTCAATCAAAACGTTAGCTCTTCATGGATTACAAGATAGAGATGGTTCACTCGTCGATCTTCTCCTTTTTTTTGTGTCTCGTCGAAACCCCCGCCTACAATTTTCGGAAGTTATTAACAATTTCGGTGGAGAATATCTGTTCTTAACCGATGTTGTCTATGATGTCACAGTTTTGGCGCAATTAATCCGGAGATGGAAGAGTAAGGAGGCCTACCACAGTTTGAAATTTGTTTCCTTAACACCACCCAGAGCAACCTCTGTAGGTTTTGAGTTCGCTATGGGACAATTCAATTTTGTAGAGTGGGATGGTCAGCGTAGACCGCGGACTGTCAAGTTGGATCCAAAGTAAGTAGGTTTTAGAATCAGAGTTGAGCGAAATGCGGTTATTGAAATGGCGGAAAACGGAAAGCGGGATTCCGTTCAACCCTGTCTTAGAAACATATGATTGTTACGATTGAAGTTATATATTCCGATTTTCAGAGTTATCAATCTCCAATTGAAATCTTTCGAAGATATTGACTGCTCCGAGTGGATGGATATCCAACAGGACGGAGGCGGTAAATGGGCTTCAATTATGTTGTCACAGATTGCAATCCAGTTTGTAGTCTGGGACTGAGTCTTGGTTTTTAAAAATTAAATATATATGAAAGTTCTGGCTGTTATTCTCCCTTTCTCAACGCCCTATTCCCTTCTCTCTCTGAGCCTTTTATATTGAACGAAAGAAGTAATAAATCGTCGTTTGTTGATTAATATCTTATTTACAAATAAAGTTACTTAATTGATTCATGTGGTTTTTTTAAAAACATACAACATAGCTTAGACCTCTACATAAAAAAATCCATCGGGACACCTAGACACACAGACAGAGCACTCAGTAACATATTGAAGGCGCATATGACGACTTACTGTAGAACCCAATTTCTTTTACCACAATTATTTGTTCAAGTCCTCAGGTTTTCATGGTTGGACCATTCAATACGACATCAAGAGGGTGACGGTCAACTAGAAGATCGACTGTCGTTGCGAGACCCACCATTTACTAAGTTATTATATCTGTCCCCTTTTACCTGTGCTTTTGTGTTCTCAGTGCCAGTGTCAGTACCGAAATATACTTTATTCATCAATATAATTTCACATACAACAGAAGGAAACGTCATCTTCTAGTCCCAGACAAAAAAAGAGACTCCATGTTTTGTTACCTTGATCGACGCCCATTTTCCCCCATCATCTTGTTGTATATCAGAATAGCTGGAGCAGTCGATGTCTCCCTGAATACTCGGTTCGATAGTGGGTAACCTGAAAACACCTATTAACAGCGAATATAAAAAATAATACTTACATGGAATCAAATCTGAAACTCTTTGGTCTCCTGGTGCCATCCCATTTTAATGCATTGACTCGTCTCAATACTCGAAGACTATGGAAAATTTGTTGTTGAGAATTTTTGACAATCAGAGCACGTAGAGTATTCCAAATTTCGTTTCGTTTCCATTTTTTAATAAATGCTATCAATTCCGTTTCTTTCAGTTGAGCACTGTCAAGAATCAGATACCTCCCAGTGAACTTAATCAAGAAAGGCTTAGCGTTCAATCCCTCCTTATGAATCGACAACCCATCCATACTCAATAATTCAGGGTGAGGTATCCATCTGACATTGCCAAAAGTCAATTTTATTTTAATATTGTCTTGATTTGGATGGGCGGTTAAGAAGTCTTCCAATGTTAACTGATCCGTTCTATTGTGAACAATTGTAGAGTCTCTGACATCATTGATAACTTCAGAGGCTTTCAAAGCACGTTTCGAATCGAGTTCCAGCTGGATTCTTGGTTTGTGAGAAAACAAGGTGTTGATATGGCGATGTAGGGCTTCCAAAGTATGGTTTTTTCGATTTCCACATAACGTAAAATGTGCATGCCGTCGTTTTCCTCACTTTCTGTTTTGTCACATCTGAAACCACAAACTTTATGCTTTCCGAACAAGTCTTTGCAATATCTTACCTGCATGCCAACGGCATCCCCCCTAACTTCATCGGCACTTGTTCTTCCACAGGAATATGTGATTCATTCACCAACCATGCCAATGAACAAACTGTATTGTCATCGTTATTCACAAAAACTCGAATACCTGAGACGCCAAGTTGGTAGGACACGATTTGTGGTTTTAAGTTGAATAGTTGAATTTGGGTTTTGAAATTTTCCGAGCATAAACTCATCAGAAATATTTCATGGTAGGTGAGTTGTTTGATAATTTCTCGTTGAATAACAATCGGAAATTTCAGGAGTGGGATAGACATTACTGGCGAGAGAGGTGGGTGATGAGAAGAAATGATGAGAATGAGGTTCACAATAATTGATTTTCGTTCTGTGTGCGTTCGTTGCAAGACCCACAGACCAGGTTCCCTGCATGCACCTTTAATATGTGAGTACGCGCTAAGCCTACCTAAAGATGTCTGTGTGTCTTTCTGTTGTTTGTATTGGAGAAACAGCCTTTAAAGGCGCATATGACGTGGCAGGCCTATGGGTCTCGCAACGAAAGCGACTAGCTAACCTCTAACATCCCCCCCACGGACATACACACAGAAAGTCAATTGGGGGTGTCTCATTCTCTCCCTGTCCTACCATTTCCTCTGTTTCATAATGTCTCTCCCATTCCCAAAACTCCCATTGTTGATCCAACTCGAAGTGCTAAAACAACTGGAACTCCAAGAAATATTCTTGTTGAGTTTATGCTCAGAAAAGATGAAAAGAGTGGTTCAGTGTCTCAACATGAAGCCAACGAACTTAATGTATATATTTCTGGAGAGTGGAGTTTTTTTAATTGCGAAATATGACAATAACCACGATCCGACGGAACATCCAATTGGCGAACTGGTGTGTGTTCCAGTCATCCCTACTGATGAGATGAAACAAATGAAGTTAGGAGGCAACACTATTAGTTGCAGGTAAGTGATTGTCTTGAGATCATCAACAAAGTCATTTTCAGATGCGTAAAAGTAGAAAGAGAGTGTTCCCACGAATTTCACTATCCTGCACCAGAAGAAATCGCAGTTATTGAGTCCCTCCAACGTCATATGAGAGATCTGTTCCAATTCAAGCCACCTGTTCAACTGGATTTAGCTTCCCTCGATTATTTAAAAACTTCTGACATTATCAACGACGTCACAGAAACAAGTTTTGATGTAAAAGAGTTGGATACAGTGCAACTCGAAAACTATCTTACTTCTCGTCCAGTTCAGGATAGTTTTCATCTAAGGACAATGCTGACCGGACCACTGTTGACAAGTGATTCAAAATTGTGTTCCATCAAACAGTTAGCTGTTGTTAAACCACGGGAAACAGATGTAATAGATCCAATTGAGACTCATCAAAACTCCCGCCAACATTTTTCGGCACTTATTAACAATTTCAGTGAAGAATATCTTTTCTTTATCGATGTTTCCTATGATGTCAATGACTGGGCGCATATGATTCAGAGATGGAAGAGGAAGGAGGCCCACCACAACTTGAAATTTGGTTACACAAGGCCACTCGATGGAGTCCCTTTAACGTTTGAGCAGACGTTGCAACCACTCGATTTCCTTGATTGGGATGGGCAGCGAAGACCAAGAAATGTCAAGTTGGATCCAAAGTAGGTTCAAGCATACTTGCCAGTCGGGCCGAGTTGTGTCCACGCGTAGCTCACTTCAAACTCAATACATTTAGCTAAAAAAATATACCAAAATGTATACCTCGGCGAGTTCTATGTCACTGACCTTTTTCGAGCCGGATGACTAGTCGCTAATACCCCGCAAATCGGGAAAAATAGCCGATTAAGCCGTTCTAGGCCGGCCCGCTGCACAATAACGACTAGTTGTTCTGAACCGAAATTTGTTAACGTCCCGGCTCTGAAGCGTTTTGGTTTTTTTCCAAAGTACGACCGACATACTGTATCGAGATGTAATAGTTGCGAAGTGACTGATCTGAGACACGTTTCAAAACCGGGATATTTTGAAACCGAATCATTCTGAAACCAGAAAGTTAGCAATGTTTCCAAAACGTCAGATTTTCAGTTTTCTCGGTTTCAAAACGACGTGTTTCGGCCAATATTAGGTTTTTTGAGAATTTGGCACACGCGGGCGGCCTAGAATATTTTGTTTGGCTATTTTTCGCTTTTTGGTACTTTTTCCCCGGTACGTAGTAGGTCAAAGAAATAGAACTAACGGAGATCTACATTTTTGTATATTTTTCAGATTATAATATTGTGTTTTAGGCGAGCTTAGAGCCGGCCCTGCAAGTATGTCTTTAAAGTCATAGAGTTATTACAATAAGAGTCATATATATTTCAATTTACAGAATAATCTGTCTCAAACTGGATTGTTTTAAAGACATGGACTGCTCCGAGTGGATGGATATTCAACAGGACGGGGATGGCAAATGGGCTTCTATTTTGTTGTCAGAGGAAGATATCCGCTTCGTTGTCTGGGACTGAGTTTTTCTTTTTTGTAATCAATTTATGTATATCTACAGTATCACTTTCTGTAAGAATCATGATTGTAATTTTTTATCTGCAATTGCAAAAAAAAGAAGTTAATTAAATTTATAAATTGTTTTATGTGGTCAAAAAATACTAACTAGTTGAAGAATAGACCCCCACACCAAGAATCGGGACACCTAGACACACATACAAAGCGCTCAGTAACATATTAAAGACAAATTTGACGGTTTACTGTAGAACCCAATTTCATTTTTCCAGAACGTTTATTAAATTCCTCAAATTTTATTGGCTGTTCCAATACCTCTGTCCCTGTGCTACCCTTTCTTCTGTTTCAAAATGTCTCTCCCATTCCCAAAATTCCCAGAAATGAAGCCAACGAACTTAATGTATTTATTTTGGGAGAATGGAGTTGCGGTACGGTAGTTGCAAAATTTGACAGTCACAATCAGATGAAACATTATGTTGCCAACGTGGCGTTTGTTCCAGCCATCCCCAGTGATGAAATAAAACCGATGAAGTTAGGAGGGAACAAAATTAGTTGCAGGTATGTGATTGTCTTAAGATCATCAACATAGTCATTTTCAGATGCATAAAAAAAATGGTGAATGTTCCCACGCATTACACTATCCTGCACCAGAAGAAATTACCGTTGTAGAATCCCTCCAACGTCATATGAAAGGCCTGTTCCGATTCGACACTTGCGTTCAACTGGTGTTACTCTCCCTTCATTATATAAACGCAGACAGAGACACATTAAAGACGCATATGACGTAGCAGGCCTATGGGTCTCGCAACGAAAACGACTTCCTAACCTCCCCTACGGACATACACACAATGAATCAATTGGCGTGTCTCATTCTCTCTCTCTCTCTGCCCCAGTCGTTCCTTGTTTTAAGATGTCAATTCCATTCCAAAAACTCCCATCCCTGGTCCAACTCGAAGTGCTGAAACAACTGGAACTCCAAGAAGTATTCTTGTTGAGTCTATGTTCAGAAAAGATGAAAAGAGTGGTTCAATGTCTCAACATGAAGCCAACAAACGTCCAGTATATATTTCTGGATGATGGAGTTATTGTAATTGCGAGAAATGACTATGAGAACGAAGACATTTTCTATCCGATTGCCAACGTGGAGTTTGTTCCAGCCATCCCTAATGATGAAATCAAACCGATGAAGTTAGGAGGCAACAAAATTAGTTGCAGGTAAGTGATTGTCTTGTTAACGGCAAATATTATTTACCATAATATTGTTGTTAAATATAGAAAACATGATTAAGGGTCGATCCATTTTTCAAGTAAGAGAGAGAGAGAGCATAGATGGGATGGCTCTCCCAGTCCAGTTGTTAAGTCTTACTTAGGAATAAGAATAGAATGGGTGTGGCTCCGCGTGCCTTTTCCTCTCTTGTCCCTCTCGCTCATGTGACCACTCGCAAGACGGAAGAGCCACAAGAGTGACGGAGACTCGGGCGATAGAATAAGAAAGGGCCCAACGACCAGAAGAGGTCGAATGGCCTCTCACAGTCATCAACAAAGTCATCAACAAAGTCATTTTCAGATGCATAAAAGAAGATGCTGAACATGGGTTTTTCCATGCGTTACACTATCTTGCACAAGAAGAAATAACAGTTATTGAATCCCTTCAACGTCATATGAAAGGTCTGCTCCGATACGACACTCGCGTTCAACTGGTGTTACTCTCCCTTCATTATATAAACCTGTCTCGCATCATCAATAACGTGACATACACTTCTTTTGATGTAGAAGAGTTGGATACAGAGCAACTTGAAAACTATCTGACTATTCATCCAGGTCAGAATAGTCTTCAATTGACGGCAAAACTCACTGGACCACTGTTGAGAAGCGATTCAAAATTGTGTTCAATCAAAACGTTAGCTTTTCATGGATTACAAGATAGAGATGGTTCACTCGTCGATCTTCTCCTTTTTTTTGTATCTCGTCGAAACCCCCGCCTACAATTTTCGGAAGTTATTAACAATTTCGGTGGAGAATATCTGTTCTTAACCGATGTTGTCTATAATGTCACAGATTTGGCGCAATTAATCCGGAGATGGAAGAGTAAGGAGGCCTACCACAGTTTGAAATTTGTTTCCTTAAAACCACCCAGAGGAACCTCTATAGGTTTTGAGTTCGCTATGGGACAATTCAATTTCGTAGAGTGGGATGGTCAGCGTAGACCGCGGACTGTCAAGTTGGATCCAAAGTAAGTAGGTTTTAGAATCAGAGTTGAGCGAAATGCGGCTATTGAAATGGCGGAAAACGGAAAGCGGGATTCCGTTCAACCCTGTCTTAGAAACATATGATTGTTACGATTGAAGTTATATATTCCGATTTTCAGAATTATCAATCTCCAATTGAAATCTTTCGAAGATATTGACTGCTCCGAGTGGATGGATATCCAACAGGACGGAGGCGGTAAATGGGCTTCAATTATGTTGTCACAGATTGCAATCCAGTTTGTAGTCTGGGACTGAGTCTTGGTTTTTAAAAATTAAATATATATGAAAGTTCTGGCTGTTATTCTCCCTTTCTCAACGCCCTATTCCCTTCTCTCTCTGAGCCTTTTATATTGAACGAAAGAAGTAATAAATCGTCGTTTGTTGATTAATATCTTATTTACAAATAAAGTTACTTAATTGATTCATGTGGTTTTTTTAAAAACATACAACATAGCTTAGACCTCTACATAAAAAAATCCATCGGGACACCTAGACACACAGACAGAGCACTCAGTAACATATTGAAGGCGCATATGACGACTTACTGTAGAACCCAATTTCTTTTACCACAATTATTTGTTCAAGTCCTCAGGTTTTCATGGTTGGACCATTCAATACGACATCAAGAGGGTGACGGTCAACTAGAAGATCGACTGTCGTTGCGAGACCCACCATTTACTAAGTTATTATATCTGTCCCCTTTTACCTGTGCTTTTGTGTTCTCAGTGCCAGTGTCAGTACCGAAATATACTTTATTCATCAATATAATTTCACATACAACAGAAGGAAACGTCATCTTCTAGTCCCAGACAAAAAAAGAGACTCCATGTTTTGTTACTTTGATCGACGCCCATTTTCCCCCATCATCTTGTTGTATATCAGAATAGCTGGAGCAGTCGATGTCTCCCTGAATACTCGGTTCGATAGTGGGTAACCTGAAAACACATGTTAACAACAAATATAAAAATGATACTTACATGGAATCGAATCTGAAACTCTTTGGTCTCCTGGTGCCATCCCATTTTAATGCATTGATTCGTCTCAATACTCGAAGACTATGGAAAATTTGTTGTTGAGAATTTTTGATAATCAGAGCACGTAGAGTATTCCAAATTTCGTTTCGTTTCCATTTTTTAATAAATGCTATCAACTCCGTTTCTTTCAGTTGAGCACTGTCAAGAATCAGATACCTCCCAGTGAACTTAATCAAGAAAGGCTTAGCGTTCAATCCCTCCTTATGAATCGACAACCCATCCATACTCAATAATTCAGGGTGAGGTATCCATCTGACATTGCCAAAAGTCAATTTTATTTTAATATTGTCTTGATTTGGATGGGCGGTTAAGAAGTCTTCCAATGTTAACTGATCCGTTCTATTGTGAACAATTGTAGAGTCTCTGACATCATTGATAACTTCAGAGGCTTTCAAAGCACGTTTCGAATCGAGTTCCAGCTGGATTCTTGGTTTGTGAGAAAACAAGGTGTTGATATGGCGATGTAGGGCTTCCAAAGTATGGTTTTTTTCGATTTCCACATAACGTAAAATGTGCATGCCGTCGTTTTCCTCACTTTCTGTTTTGTCACATCTGAAACCACAAACTTTATGCTTTCCGAACAAGTCTTTGCAATATCTTACCTGCATGCCAACGGCATCCCCCCTAACTTCATCGGCACTTGTTCTTCCACAGGAATATGTGATCCATTCAACAACCATGCCAATGAACAAACTGTATTGTCATCGTTATTCACAAAAACTCGAATACCTGAGACGCCAAGTTGGTAGGACACGATTTGTGGTTTTAAGTTGAATAGTTGAATTTGGGTTTTGAAATTTTCCGAGCATAAACTCATCAGAAATATTTCATGGTAGGTGAGTTGTTTGATAATTTCTCGTTGAATAACAATCGGAAATTTCAGGAGTGGGATAGACATTACTGGTGGGAGAGGTGGGTAATGAGAAAAAATGATGAGAATGAGGTTCACAATAATTGATTTTCGTTCTGTGTGCGTTCGTTGCAAGACCCACAGACCAGGTTCCCTGCATGCACCTTTAATATGTGAGTACGCGCTAAGCCTACCTAAAGATGTCTGTGTGTCTTTCTGTTGTTTGTATTGGAGAAACAGCCTTTAAAGGCGCATATGACGTGGCAGGCCTATGGGTCTCGCAACGAAAGCGACTAGCTAACCTCTAACATCCCCCCACGGACATACACACAGAAAGTCAATTGGGGGTGTCTCATTCTCTCCCTGTCCTACCATTTCCTCTGTTTCATAATGTCTCTCCCATTCCCAAAACTCCCATTGTTGATCCAACTCGAAGTGCTAAAACAACTGGAACTCCAAGAAATATTCTTGTTGAGTTTATGCTCAGAAAAGATGAAAAGAGTGGTTCAGTGTCTCAACATGAAGCCAACGAACTTAATGTATATATTTCTGGAGAGTGGAGTTTTTTTAATTGCGAAATATGACAATAACCACGATCCGACGGAACATCCAATTGGCGAACTGGTGTGTGTTCCAGTCATCCCTACTGATGAGATGAAACAAATGAAGTTAGGAGGCAACACTATTAGTTGCAGGTAAGTGATTGTCTTGAGATCATCAACAAAGTCATTTTCAGATGCGTAAAAGTAGAAAGAGAGTGTTCCCACGAATTTCACTATCCTGCACCAGAAGAAATCGCAGTTATTGAGTCCCTCCAACGTCATATGAGAGATCTGTTCCAATTCAAGCCACCTGTTCAACTGGATTTAGCTTCCCTCGATTATTTAAAAACTTCTGACATTATCAACGACGTCACAGAAACAAGTTTTGATGTAAAAGAGTTGGATACAGTGCAACTCGAAAACTATCTTACTTCTCGTCCAGTTCAGGATAGTTTTCATCTAAGGACAATGCTGACCGGACCACTGTTGACAAGTGATTCAAAATTGTGTTCCATCAAACAGTTAGCTGTTGTTAAACCAAGGGAAACAGATGTAATAGATTCAATTGAGACTCATCAAAACTCCCACCAACATTTTTCGGAAATTATTAACAATTTCAGTGGAGAATATCTGTTCTTTATCGATGTTGCCTATGATGTCCATGATTGGGCGCATATGATTCGGAGATGGAAAAGGAAGGAGGCCCACCACAACTTCAAATTTGGTTACACAAGACCACTCGATGGAGTCCCTTTAACGTTTGAGCAGACGTTGCAACCACTCGATTTCCTTGATTGGGATGGGCAGCGAAGACCAAGAAATGTCAAGTTGGATCCGAAGTAGGTTCAAGCATACTTGCCAGCCGGGCCGAGTTGTGTCCACGCGTAGCTCACTTCAAACTCAATACATTTAGCTAAAAAAAATATACCAAAATGTATACCTCGGCGAGTTCTATGTCACTGACCTTTTTCGAGCCGGATGACTAGTCGCTAATACCCCGCAAATCGGGAAAAATAGCCGATTAAGCCGTTCTAGGCCGGCCCGCTGCACAATAACGACTAGTTGTTCTGAACCGAAATTTGTTGGTTTCAAAACGTCCCGGCTCTAAAGCGTTTTGGTTTTTTTTCAAAGTACGACCGACATACTGTATCGAGATGTAATAGTTGCGAAGTGACTGATCTGGGACACGTTTCAAAACCGGGATATTTTGAAACCGAATCATTCTGAAACCAGAAAGTTAGCAATGTTTCCAAAACGTCCGATTTTCAGTTTTCTCGGCACACGCGGGCGGCCTAGAATATATTGTTTGGCTATTTTTCACTTTTTGGTACTTTTCCCCGGTACGTAGTAGGTCAAAGACATAGAACTAACGGAGATCTACATTTTGGTATATTTTTCAGATTATAATATTGCGTTTTAGGCTAGCTTTGACCCCGGCACTGCAAGTATGTCTTTAAAGTCATAGAGTTATTACAATAAGAGTCATAAACATTCCAATTTTCAGAATCATTTGTCTCAAACTAGACTGTTTTAAAGATATGGACTGCTCCGAGTGGTTGGACATACAACAGGACGGGGACGGCAAATGGGCTTCTATTTTGTTGTCAGAGGAAGATATCTGCTTCGTTGTCTGGGACTGAGAGCGGATTTTTCTTATCCAATATGTATATTTACATTATCATGTTTAGTTAAAACCATAAGTGTAACATTTTATGTGTAAATAAAGTTAATATGGGTTTTAAACATACCAAATAGCTAAAGACCCCCCGTCAGACATGGGGACACCTAGACACACAGACAAAGCACTGCGTAACATATTAAAGCCGCATATGACGTGGTTACTGTAGAACTCAATTACTTGCTTCCATAATACTTGTCAACCGGGCCAAAACGGGCCGGTGCGTAGCTTGCGTCAAAATGAATATTTTGAGCTGAAAAATATACCAAAATGTAGATCTCGGCGAGGGAACAAGTGTCAAAAATCACCAACATGGCCAAAAAAACCATTCTAGCCCGGCCCGCGGCACATTAACGAATAACCATAAGGCCCGTAGTAGGTCACGGACGTAGAACTCGTTGAGATCCATATTTTCGTATAATTTTCAACTCATAATATTGAGCTTGACGCAAGTTACGAGCCGGCCCGTTTCGGCCCGGCTGAAAAGTATGGCTTCCAGAATGGTCATTCAATTCCTCTAATTTCAATAGTTGGTCTATAGACCGCGACTGCGGAGGTAGGCTCGTAGCTTGACAATTTCTCGTTGAATAACAATCGGAAATTTTAAGGATGGGATGGACATTAATGCGGTGCAAAACGGGAGAAATGAAAGTGCAAAACAATTGATTATTGTTGAGAGTGAATGCGTTCGTTGCAAGACCCACTGACTTATTGAATGTACCTTTAATATGTTAGTACACGCTGAGCCTATCTGCAGCTTCCGTGGTTTGTACCAGAGACCAATTATGTCTAGAGAAACGCAGACACACAAACATTAAAGGCGCATATGACGTGGCAGGCCTATGGGTTTCGCAACGAAAGCGACTTGCTAACCTCCCCCATCCCCACGGGCATTCAAACAGAAAATCAATTTGTGTGTGTCTTATTTTCTCCCTGTTCTCATTCTTCCAACTAACTTCCCTGTTTGTCTCTCTGAAATGTCTCTCCCTTTCCCAAAACTCCCATCAGTGGTCCAACTCGAAGTGCTAAAGCAACTGGAACTCCAAGAAGTATTCTTGTTGAGTTTATGCTCTGAAAAGATGAAAAGAGTCGTTCAATGTTTCAACATGAAGCCAAACAACGTGATCTATTTATTTCTGGATGGCGGAGTTTCAGTAGTACTGAGATATGACAACAATCACATTCCTTTTGATCATTATTTTGCCAACGTGGACTTTGTTCCAGCCATCTCTAGTGATGAAATAAAACCTATGAAGTTAGGAGGGAACAAAATTAGTTGCAGGTAAGTGATTGTCTTAAGATCATTAATATAGTCATTTTCAGATGCACAGAAGATGCTGATGCTGAAGGAAACTTGTTCCACTCTTTACACTATCTTGCACAAGAAGAAATTACTGTTTTGGAATCCCTACAACGTCATATGAAAGACCTGTTCCGATTCGACACTCGCGTTGAACTGGCGTTTTACTCTCTTTATTACATAAACATGTCTCGTATCATCGATGACGTCACCGAGACATATTTTAAAGTAGAAGAGTTGGATACAGAGCAACTCGAGAACTATCTAACTATTCATCCAGGTCAGGATAGTTTTGAATTGACGGCGAAACTCACTGGACCATTCTTGACAAGTGATTCAAAATTGTGTTCCATCAAATGGTTAGTTGTTCAAAGAACTAGCGATGAAGATCATCAAAACCCCCGGCAACAGTTTTCGGAAGTTATTAACAATTTCGGTGGAGAACATCTTTTATTTAACGATGTCGTCTATGATGTCAATGATTGGGTGCAATTAATCCAGAGATGGAAAAGCAAAGAGGCCTACCACAATTTGAAATTTGTTGACACAGCGGCACCCACAGGAGTCTCTATACCGTGTGCGCAAACTATGCGACAATTCGATTTCGCAGAATGGGATGGTCAGCGAAGACCAAGAACTGTAAAGTTGCATCCAAAGTAGGTTTAAGCATACTTGCACACCGGGCTGACATGTGTCATAACTGGCATGAAACTCACGCGTCGGCACGGTCTCGAAGTATGGGTCAAAAAGCAAAGAATCGTTACGATTACAGTCATAAATATTCCAATTTACAGAACTAGGTATCTCAGATCAGCACCTTCTGAAGATATGGACTGCTCCGATTGGATGGATATCCAACAGGACGGTGGCGGCAAATGGGCTTCTATTTGGTTGTCACTGGAAGGTATCTGCTTCGTTGTCTGGGACTGAGAGCGGATTTTTCTTATCCAATAATTCTATCTACAATATTATGTTCAGTAAAATTTATAAGTGTGGTATTTTATTTGCAAATAAAGTTAATGTGATTTTTAAACATACATTGCATGCATAGCTTAAGACCCCCTTACCAAGACAACAAAAAACGGGACACCTAGGCACACATGCAGAGCACTACGTAACATATTAAAGCCGCACATGACGTGGTTACTGTAGAACTCAATCACTTGCTTCCAGACTGTTTATTCAATTCCTCTAATTTCAATGGTTGTGCCATAGAGCGCGACTGGGGAGTTAGGCGTTCGTTGCAAGACCCACAAACCAGATTCCCTGCATGCACCTTTATTATGTGAGTATGTGCTAAGCCTATCTGCAGCTGTAGGAGTCTTCCTCTGTTGTTTGTCCCAGTGACCAACTATGTCTAGAAAAACGCAGACACACAAACATTAAAGGGGCATATGACGTGGCAGGCCTTTGGGTCTCGCAACGAAAGCGACTCGCTAACCTCTATCATCCCCCACGACATACACACAAAGAATCAATTGGCGTGTCTCATTCTCTCTCTCTCTCTCTGTCCCAGCCGTTTCTTGTTTCAAAATGTCAATTCCATTCCAAAAACTCCCATCACTGGTCCAACTCGAAGTGCTAAAACAACTGGAACTCCAAGAAGCATTCCTGTTGAGTTTATGCTCAGAAAAGATGAAAAGAGTGGTTCAATGTCTCAACATGAAGCCAGCGACCGTCCAGTATATATTTCTGGATGATGGAGTTATTGTAATTGCGAAAAATGACTATGAGAACGAAGACATTTTCTATCCCATCGCCAACGTGGAATTTGTTCCAACCATCCCTAATGATGAAATCAAACCGATGAAGTTAGGAGGCAACACAATTAGTTGCAGGTAAGTGATAGTCTTGTTAACGGCAAATATTATTTGCCTTGATATTGGTGTTAAATTTAAAAAACATGATTAAGGATCGATCCATTTTATGGAGTAAGAGAGAGAGCCCAGATGGGCTGGCTCTCTCTCTGTCCAGATGTTAAGTCTTCCTGAGGAATAAGAATAGAATACTCGTGGGGGTGGCTCCGCATGCCTTTTCCTCCCTCGTCCCTCTGACTCATGTGACCACCCGCTCGGGCGATAGAATAAGAAAGGGACCAACGACCAGAAGAGGTCGAATGGCCTCTCACAGTCATCAACAAAGTCATCAACAAAGTCATTTTCAGATGCATAAAAGAAGATGCTGAACATGGGTTTTTCCATGCGTTACACTATCTTGCACCAGAAGTAGTTACAGTGTTGGAATCCCTACAAAATCATATGAAAGGTCTGTTTCGATTCGACACTCGAGTTCAACTGCTGTTCAACTCCCATCAATATGTAAACATGTGTCGTATCATCAATGACGTCACAGATACTGCTTTTGATGTAGAAGAGTTGGATACAGAGGAACTCGAAAACTATCTGACCATTCATCCAGGCCAGGATAGTCTGCATCTGAGGGCGAAGTTTACTGGACCACTGTTGACAAACGATTCAAAATTGTGTTCAATCAGAGGGTTAGCTGTTCGTGGAATGCGGAATGGAGGTGTAATAGATCCAATTGAGACTCGTCAAAACCCCCGCCTACAGTTATCGGAAGTGATTAACAACTTTGGTGGAGAAAATCTGTACCTTATCAATGTTGTCTATGATGTCAATGACTGGGCACAATTGATCCGGAGATGGAAAAGCAAGCAGGCCAACCAGAATTTGAAATTTGTTTCTACAACGGCACCCACAGGAGTCTCTATACCGTTTGAGCACACTATGCAACAATTTGATTTCGTAGAGTGGGATGGTGAGCGGAGACCGGGGACTGTCACGTTGGATCCAAAGTAAGTAGGTTTGAGAATCAGAGTTGAGCGGAATGCAAATTTCGAAACGGCGAAAGGCGGAAAGCGGAACTCAGCTCAACCCTGTCTTAGAAACATATCACGGTTACGACTAGAGTCATATACTCCCATTTTCAGAATTATCGACTTCCAATTAAACTCTGCTGCTAAAGACATGGACTGCTCCGAGTGGATGGACATACAACAGGACGAGGACGGCAAATGGGCTTCTATTATGTTGTTTGAGACTGTAATCTGGTTTGTTGTCTGGGACTGAATCTTGGTTTTTTGAAGTTCAGTATATATGCAAATGCTGGTTGTTATTCTCCCATTCTCAACGCACTATTTCTTTTTCTCTCTGAACGTTTTAATATTGAACAAATGAAGTAATAAACTGTTGGCTGTTGATTAATATGTAAACTTACAATCTATCTTTTTCAGTGAGAAGCATGATTATAATTTCTTCTCTGCAATTGCATTCAAATGAAGTTAATCGAATTTATTTACTGTTTCATTAGGTTTCCGAAATATACAAAATAGCTTAACACACACAAACCAGGTTCCCTGCATGCACCTTTATATGTGACTACGTGCTAAGCCTATCTTCAGCTGTATGTGTCCTCCTTATGTTGTTTGTATTGGAGACACCGCCTTTAAAGGCGCATATGACGTGGCAGGCCTATGGGTCTCGCAACGAAAGCGACTCGCTAACCTCTAACCTCCCCCACGGACATACAAACAGAAAATCA
The DNA here is from genome assembly GCA_002259235.3 of Caenorhabditis latens. Taxonomy (NCBI): domain Eukaryota; kingdom Metazoa; phylum Nematoda; class Chromadorea; order Rhabditida; family Rhabditidae; genus Caenorhabditis; species Caenorhabditis latens. Next base: position 2,839,176 of record CM056093.1, read on the forward strand.
ATTTGTGTGTGTGTGTGTCTCATTCTCTCCCTGTTCTCATTCTTCTAACTAGCTTTCCTGTTTGTCTCTCTGAAATGTCTCTCCCATTCCCAAAACTCCCATCAGTGGTCCAACTCGAAGTGCTAAAACAACTGGAACTCCAAGAAGTATTCTTGTTAAGTCTGTGTTCAGAAAAGATGAAAAGAGTGGTTCAGTGTCTTAACATGAAGCCAACTAAATTGATGTACTTCTTTCTAGAAAATAGAGTTCAAGTATTTGCTGGATATAACAACAATCAGAGTGATCATCATGTTGCCAACTTGCAGTTTGTTCTAGACCCTAGTGGTGAGATGAAACCAATGAAGTTAGGAAGCAGCACAATTAGCTGCAGGTAAGTGATTGTCTTACAAAGGAAGTCTTTGGAGGCGCCGGTTTTAAGCAATCTAAAAAATTCGGTCACAGGTATTTTCGACTACGGGGAGTCCTTTTCTGCAGTCAAAACCGTCTAAAGTTTGATTGCTCATAACTCGGCTCACAAAGACATTTAGCCGGTTCTGACTGCAGAAATGGACTCCCCGTACTCGAAAGGACCAGTGACTGAATTTTTAGATTATTTGAATGCGGCGTCTCCAAAGACTTCCCTTGTTAAGTTCATCAGCCTCTCTTATTGCCATTTTCAGATGCATCGAAGAAGCTCCTGAAAATGAGTTTTCTCACGTATTACACACTCTTGCAGCAGAAGTAATTATAGTGTTGGAATCTCTACAACGCCATATGAAAGACCTGTTTCGATTCAAGCCTCGTGTTCAACTGGAGTTAGCTTCCCTTAATTTTATAACCATGTCTCGCCTCATCAATGACGTCACAGATACTTCTTTTGATGTAGAAGAGTTGGATACAGAGCAACTCGAAAACTATCTAACTATTTATCCAGTCCAGGATAGTGTTCATCTGAAGGCGAAGTTTACTGGACCACTGTTGACAAGTGATTCAAAAGTGTGTTCAATCAAAGGGTTAGGATTTCAACGAACACGCGATGATGGTGTAATTGATCCTTTTGATTTGAATGAGATTCATCAAAACCCACGCTTACACTTTTCGGAAGTTATTAATAATTTCGGCGGAGAGTATCTGATCTTAGTCGGTATTGTCTATAATATCAATGACTGGGCGCAATTGATCCGGAGATGGAGAAGCAAGGAGGCCTACCAGAATTTGAAATTTATTGCCACAACGGCACCCACCGGAGTCTCCTTGATGTTTGAGCACACTATGCAACAATTCGATTTCGTAGAGTGGGATGGTCAGCGAAGACCGCGGACTGTCACGTTGGATCCCAAGTAAGTAGATTTTAAAATTGAACAGAATGCGATTTTCGAAATGGCGAAAGGCGGAAAGCAGAATTCCGCTCAACCCTGTCTTAGAAACATATCACTGTTACGACTAGAGTTATATATTCCAACTTTCAGAATTATCAATCTCCTATCAAACTCTTTTGAAAATATTGACTGCTCCAAGTGGATGGACATACAACAGGACGGGGACGGCAAATGGGCTTCTATCATGTTGTCGGAGACCTCTATCCGGTTTATAGTCTGGGACTGAGTCTTGGTTTTTCTTTTTAATTCAATATATGCGAGTGCTGGTTGTTATACTCCTATTTGCCACGCACTATTCTCTTTTCTCTCTGAACGTTTGATTGTTGATTAATATGTAAACTTACAAGCTATCACTTTCAGTGAGAAGCATGATTATAATATCTTATTTACAAATAAAGTTAATTAATTGTTTCATGCGGCTTTTGAAACATACAAAATTTGTATAAGAATAGACCCCCACACCAAGAACTGGTATACCTAGACACAAGGACCGACCGCTCAGTAACATATTAAAGGGACACTTGACGGTTTACTGTTGAAACCAATTCCTTTTTTCCAGAATGTTCACGTAACGTAAAATGTGCATGCCGTCGCTTTCCGGGGGGCGACAAGGAAGAGAAGGAGGGTCACAACAATTTATTATTGTTCTCTGTGTGTGGGTGTGTGCGTTCGTTGTAAGACCCAAAGACCAGGTTTACTGCATGCACCTTCAATATGTGACTACGTGCTAAGCCTACCTACAGCTGTATGTGTCCTCCTTCTGTGTTTTGTCTCGGAGACCCGAACATACAAACAGAAAAGTAATTTGTGTCTCATTCTCCCTCTCTCTCCCTGTCCTACCTCTTCCCCTGTTCAAAATGTCTCTGTCCTTCCCAAAACTCCCATCAGTGGTCCAACTCGAAGTGCTAAAGCAACTGGAACTCCAAGAGATATTCTTGTTCAGTTTATGCTCTGAAAAGATGAAAAGAATAGTTCAATGTCTCAACATGAAGCCAACGAACTTGATGTATTTATTTCTGCCAATCAGAGTTCAAGTATTTGCTGGATATGACAACAATCAGATTGATCATCATGTTGCCAACTTGCAGTTTGTTCCAGACCCTAGTGATGAGATGAAACCGATGAAGTTAGGAAGCCACACAATTAATCACAGGTAAGTGATTGTCTTGAGATCATCAACATAGTCATTTTCAGATGCGTAAAAGAAGACGCTGAAAATGAGTGTTCCCACGCATTACAGTATCTTGCGTCAGAAGAAATAACAGTTCTTGAGTCCCTGCAACGTCATATGAAAGACCTGTTTCGATTCAAACCTAGTGTTCAACTGGAGGTCACTTCCCTTCATTATATGAACATCTCTCATATCATCGATGACGTCACCGACACTTATTTTGATGTAGAAGAGTTGGATACAGAGCAACTCGAGAAGTACTTGACTATTCATCCAAGCCAGGAGAGTATTAATTTAAAGGCAAAACTAACTGGACCACTGCTGGGAAGCGATTCGAAATTGTGTTCCATCAAAGGGTTAGCAGTTCGAGGAACACAAGATCAAAACCCTCGCTCACAGTGTTCGGAAATAATCAACAATTTCGGTGGAGAATATTTGATCTTTATTGATTTTGTCTATGATATCAATGACTGGGCGCAATTGATCCGGAGATGGAAAAGCAAGGAGGCCTACCACAACTTAAAATTTGCTTCCGCAGCAACACCCGATGAAGTCTTTATACCGTTTGAGGATACTATGCGGCAAGTCGATTTCTTAGAGTGGGATGGGCAGCGGAGACCGAGAACTGTGAAGGTGGATCCAAAGTAAGTAGGTTTGAGAATTGAGAATCCGAGTTGGGCGGAATGCGGTTTTCAAAATAACGGAAAGCCGAAATAGGAGGAAAACAAATTCTGGCGGAATCCGGAAGGCGGAAGGAGGAAACATATATTGTTTTGATCAGAGTTATATACATATATTAAAATTTACAGAATTATCTTTCTCCGATTACTCTATTCCGAAGATTTGGACTGCACCGAGTGGATGGATATTCAGCAGGACGGAGGCGGCAAATGGGCATCAGTTAGAATGACACAGGAATTTATCCGGTTTGTCGTTTGGGACTGAGTTTTGTTTTTTTGTATTCAACTTATGTGCCTGTACTATCATTTTTTATAAGAATCATAATTATATGTAATATTTCATCTGCAATTGCATGCAAATGAAGTTAATCGAATTTATAAATTGTTTCATGAGGTTTTTGAAAACATCCGGAATATCTTAGACCCCTCGCCAAGGAAACAGACACACAGACAGAACAGTCAGTAACATAAGCAACAAAAGTTTCCTGGTTACTGTAGAACTCAATTTCTTTCCTCTTTTTTGAGAATCCGACTTGATAAACTTCATTTTTTATAGGGAAAAAAAACAAATCGACAAAAAATTTCACAGAAACAATAAAATGAAAATCACTAAACATATTCCTCACTCCCTTCCCAGACAAAAAAGTGGAACTCAAATTGCGTTAACAGGATAGACGCCCACTTTCCCCGTCCGACCTGTTGGATATCCTTCCAGTGGGAGCAGTCAACGGTAAGTGGGAGAACGTTGATAATTCTGGAAATTTGAAAATTACAGTATGAACTTACTCTGTAGAACTCACTTTGGATCGTATATGAATTCTCTTGGTCTCCGTTTTCCATCCCATTCCTTCAAATCGAATCCTGCCGGCAGATTATCAGTATTATCAATTGGATTCTCGATCCAAATATCTTCTGGTGCCACCGTCGTCAATGTTTTCAGATTAAGGTAATCCTCTCTTCTCTTCCATTTCCAAATCATCCTAATAAAATCCTCCAACGCCCATACCACATCATCAAACATCAAATGCTGGCCTTGAAAGTTCGCTATAACTTCTGAGATTCTGTTGCAGCAGGATTTGAAACCCAATGCTCTCATTCTCCATAGCTTCGAATTCCATCTGAATTGTGGACCAGTAAGTTCCGAGTATACCAGAATACTATCCTGGTTTCTATGGGCGTTTAAAATACTCTCCAGTTTCCCTGTGGTCAGCTGCTCCAGATTAAGAACAGTGTCTGTGACGTCTTTGATTAGAGCAAGGTCTTTCACAGTATAATCGGAAAATAGAACTATTTGGACACGTGGTTTGAAGCGAAACAAGTCTCTCATATGGCGATGGAAAGCATCGATAATCAAGTTCTGTTTTGATTTGTGATAATCCAAAAAGATAATCGAATTTTGTCTTGCGTCTGCACTCCATCTGAAATAATTGCTTTGATTTTTCAAATCGTTTCAAAAAAAGAAATAATAAACTCACTTGCAAGTAATCTTCTTTCCTCCTAACTTCATTTTAATGGTATCAACGTTAGGGCCCTCCACAACACATCTCATTCGTGCAACCGGATGTATGACTTTGTCATGTTCACTGCCTTTTGCACAAACCCAGATTGCGTTTTCCGTGAAATGATATTTTACAATTCCTGGCTTCAAATTGAGACTTTGAACCTTTCTTTTGATTCTTTCAGAGCACAAACTGATAAGATACACTTCATCGAGTTTGAGTTGTTTTAGCACTTCGAGTTGGGCCAACCAAGGCAACTTGAGGAATTGGATTGACATTCTGGATAAATTTGAGGGTTACAATGAGCTTAAAAAGAAAAGAATAAGAAATAATGTGTCCTTAAGGGAAATGATCGAAGGAAATACAGGGGAAATGATTGAAATTGAAATGCGTCTGTGGGGTCTCACAACAATTGATTTTCGTGTTGTTTGTACAGACGGCAGGGTAGGAAGGGCCATCTCGTTGCGAGACCAACCGCCTGCCACGTCATATGTGCCTTTAACAAAAGGACGAACCAGTGGGGTACACAGAGGGCCGATGAGGCCCAGAACACCTGCGCGATCCGCGCTCTACTGATAACAGTGGTACAACTTGTCGTAACAGTAAACATTAGAATGTTTGCGTTTCATTTTGAAATGAAATATTTTCAGGAACACCTCAAAATCGTATGCAATGTCCGTCACGTGCTAAATAAGCCCTAGCCCCGCCTCCAAAACTGTTGATGTCTGTGCCCGTGGATCCTACATTTCATAATCACATAAAAACGGTGATTAAATTAAATTTGGAAAAAATAAGGACTGTTACCAGGTTATCAAGATACACTGTCATTATGCATAGTAATTACAAAGACGCCAATTATTTTATTATTATTAAAAAAACAGTGTTAAGCAACAATTAATATAAATATAGCTCGCCGATTCAATCCCATACAACGAATCCAATTAACTTGTCAGTGACAACTACCGACGCCCATTTGCCTCCTCCATCTTGTTGCATGTCCAACCAGTAGGTGCAATCGATCCCTGTAGAATCCGATTGGATGTTGATGATGCTGAAAATGAGCATTGCTTAGAATCATATGTTTTTCAAAATCGATTAAAGCTATATTTGTCAAAACTGGGACGCCGTGTAACTCGCTTCAAACTGAGTTTTATAAGCTAAAAATATACCAAAATGTAGATCTCAACGAGATCTATGTATGTGACCGACTCTAGACCAGACGGAAAATTGTTAATGAGTCGCGGGTCAGGATAAAGTTTGAAAACGCAAAAAATGGCAAAGAAAGTGATACTTTAATGAAAAACCGCCTGGTCAGTAGCAGATCACTCATGTAGAACTTGGCGAGATCTACATTTTGGTATATTTTTCAGCTTATAAAACTCAGTTTGAAGCGAGTTACAGGCTTTGGAAAACAAACGGAAGGCGGGATTCCGCTCAATCCCGCTTTTCTATCAAAAATCGATAAAAACTCACTTCGGATTCTCCATATGAAATCTCGGACGTCTTACACCATCCCACTGCCTCAATTCGAACTCATCCAAAATGTTTGGTTCAAATCGATACTCTACGCCTTTCGGTGTTCTACCACTCATCGCCTTCAACTCATGGTACCCTTCCCTTCGCTTCCAGTTCCTCATCACTTTCTTCCAATCATTTATATTCCAGGCGACATCAACAAAGACCAGGTGATGTCCACGGAAGTTCTCCACTATTTCAGAAGCCCTGCTGTCATTTCCATTGAGTGATAACCCCTTGGCTTCCCAAATTCTTGAATCCTTTCTGAATGCTGGTCCAGTAAGTTTTGATGATATTTGAATACTATTTTGAATAGGATGACTTCTCAAAAATTGCTCAAAAACTCTGGTGTCCAATTCCGCCTTGTCCAAACAAAAGCCAATATCAGTGACATCTTTGATAACAAGAGATTTAAACATAGTTGGAATAGAGCAGATCACAAGTTGGACACGTGGTTTGTACCGGAATAAATCTGTCATATGGCGATGAACAGATTGCAAAACAAGGTTATCTTCTAGTACCGGAATCGATACATAATAAGGCATTGCGACTTTAGGTGGTGCTTTATTAAATCTGAAAATTGATAAACATCATTTATAATAACATCAAAAACATACCTGTGTTTCACTTGGGTTCCTCCTAAATTTATCGATTTTTCCTTGCTGTCAATAGATGGAAAATAGTGGAGAACTGCGAAATATTGCAATGTCTGGTCGTATTCCTGGTATCCCATAAAAACTTGAACTCCACTCTCGGAAAGTACGTATTTGATCTTATTGGGTTTCAGACTCAGACTCCGGACCACTTTCTTCACTTTTTCCGAGCAGACACTCATCAGAAATAGTTCGTGTGGCTCGAGTTGTTTTAATATATTGAATTGGATCAGCCACGGGAATTTGAGAAATGGAAGAGGCATTGTGGGAAGAGAGGAGGGGTAGGAATAGGAATAATTGAGTAGAATGGAATATTCTGAGTGAGAAGAGAGACAGATGGGAAGGATAGATAAGTTGCGCGCGCGTTCGTTGCGAGACCCACACACCTGCCACGTCTCATGCGCCTTTAATGTGTCCCCGCGCACTCTGTATGTGTGTCTGTGTATCTCATTATGTGTGTATGTCTCTACAAGTAGAGATTTGTTCTCACTAGGGGAAGGCTTATAGTAACCATGGAGTTACGGGAAGTGACTTATATCATTGGAAAGCTGAAAAAAACGCTGATTCCAAATGTATGTTCAGTTTTTGCATAAAGGCAATAATTTGTCATTTTTCCGAACTTTGACTTCGTTTTTCTCGAATACCAAATATCTAGCGCAAAAACTGAATATACATTTGGAATCCGCGTTTTCTCAACTTCCCAATAATATAGGTCACATCCCGTAACTCCACGGTTACCTGGTGGCCTTCCCTAGTCAGATTATTGTTGCGTGTCGGAAAAAAACGGATTATCAAATAAACAAATTCAATCTTATGTGTGGTTGCAGGTTGAAATAGAATTTATTGAAATATAGAATTTAAAAAAGAAGTGAGGTTGGAAGGGGAGACTTTGAATGAGGAATGTTCCATTTCCTATCTCAATTGCCAGGCCAGGGAGAGCCCAGGCGAGAAAACACAGATGTGATGTGACAAAATGATTGAAAAGTCATAAAAAACGTGTGTTTCAATCCCAGACAAAGTATTTCTAGACATAATTGGTATCGGAGACAGACAAAATAAGAGCATATACAGACAAAATAAGAGCATAGATGTACATAGGGTTAACAAAAAATACACATATTAATGGCACATTTAGTATAAAGTTTCAATAAACATCTGCGAAATTATCGGTATAACTCGGAAACAATACAACAAACATTAAAATCTCTCTTCCGGGAAGAAAAAGAAGAGAAAGGAAACAAAGAAAATTGTGTGCGAAATCGAAACAATCAGAGAAAATAGAGATTCCTCAATGGAATTTAGATGGAGCGCAGTTGTAAGAACTTTGCCGAGCTGATAAACATTACAAACAAGAAAAAAGCAGCATCAACTAATCCCACACAACAAAATATATGAAAGTCTGTGTCATCTTAATCGATGCCCACTTCCCTCCACCATCCTGTTGTACATCCAGCCAGTCGGAACAGTCGCGTCCTCCAGAAAAACTTGTTACGATATTGATGATTCTAAACATTAGTACATTAATTTTTAATAAGCTGTTATAAAAACTAACTTCGGGTCGAATTTTGCAATTCTTGGTCTTCTTTGACCATCCCATCTCACAAATTTAAATTCCGTCATGGCATGTTCGATAGCAGTATTCTTGGATGCCGCTTTATACACACATTTCAAATTTTGATAGCCTACTTTTGTTTTCCAATTTCTGACAAGACGTCTCCAGTCTCTGATACCATAGACTACATTGTACAAGAACAGATACTCTCCACCAAAGTTTCTTATTATTTCCGAGGCTTTTACGTCTATCTCCCTACCAGAAGTCGTATTCTCTACATTTTGAAAAGCCAATCCTCTGAGAGCCCACAACTTTGAGTCATTCCTAAACGGTGGTCCAACAAGTTTGGTGGAACTGTTTGGAACTGAATGCTATTCTGGTTAGGATGACTGGTCAGATAGTTCTCGAGTTGCTTCGTGCTCAATTCATCTATTTTAAAACGCGTATTAGTGACATCCCTGATAATTCCAGATTGGTACAAGTAGCGAAGTGAGTAGACGTATAGTTCCACATGTGGTTGGCTACGGAACAAATAGTTCATATGGCTTTGGAGAGACTCCAAAATTGAGTGTTCTTCAAGGCAGCGTAACACGTGCACGAGTTTCCCTTCCGAAGTTTCTTTGAAGTATCTGTAAATTCAATTATTGGCATACATATAAAACGCTTAAAAAATCTCTTACTTGCAACTTATCTCATTCCCTTCTAGCTTCAAAGGTATCCCCGGAGGAATGGATGGAACGAAGTTCAGATTGGAAAAATTATGTATTATCTGCTTATTTTGGTCACACACTACAAAAGCTCGGAGAGATTTTTCCCAAAATGCATATTTAATTTTTATTGGTTTCATGTTCAGACTTTGAGCCACTCTTTTTGATTTCTTAGAACACAGACTCAACAAGAACACTTCTTGAAACTCCATTTGTTTCATTACTTCGAGTTGGACCAGAGATGGAAGCTTTAGGAATGGAATAGGCATTCTGGGAGAGAGAATTAAAAAGGATTGGTAAGAATAAGGAGCGCAGAATGGTCTTGTTCACTAAATAATTGATTTTGTGGGTGTACATATGTAGGGGGAGGTAGGGGGAGGTTAGCTAGTCGCGTTCGTTGCGAGACCCACCATATGTCACGTCATGTGCGCCTTTAATGTAGACCTGTCTGTTCTCTAGCCGTCTGTCTGTGTGTTCTCTCGTTGTCCGCATAACCATGAACTCGATGAGTGAAAATGCTAACAACTGCGCTCTACTGCAAACGTACTCTGCAACCATAGTGCTACTGAGACTTGCATACATAAGTATAGAAATTTATTTTCAGAAAGTGGAATTGCTAGATTTCTGTCTGTGTGTCTGTTTCGGTATGACGTTCGCTCATTTGCTGAAACTTAGCGTTTGAGTCAAACTTTATTAGTTGTCGATATAACTCGGAAATAATACAATAAACATCAAAAATCTCTTTTCCTGTTCGAGAAGGAAGCGTTGAAAGGAAAGAGGAAGGAAGAATGTTATAAGCATTACAAAGAACAAAAAGGACCACCAACTAATCCCACACAACAAAAAAAAACGCACTATTAGTCATATCAATTGAAGCCCACTTTTCTCCGCCGTCCTGTTGTATATCCAGATAGTCGGAGCAGTCGAGTCCTCCAGTAAAATTTGTTTTGATATTGATGATTCTGAAATCGATTCATTAACTTTCATTAACCTGTTATAAAAACTAACTTCGGGTCGAATTTTGCAATTCTTGGTCTTCTCTGACCATCCCATTTCACGAAATTGAACTCTGACATGGCATGTTCGAACATTATGACAGTGTTCCGGGGTGCCGCTGTATATAAATATTTCAAATTTTGATAAGCTTCTTTTGTTTTCCAATTTCTGATCATATGTGCCCAGTCATTGATATCATAGACTACATTGAACAAGAACAGATACTCTCCACGAAAGTTCCTCATTATTCCTGAGACATTGACGTCTATCTCCCTACCCAAAATTGCATCTTCTTCGTTTTGAAAAGCCAATCCTTTGATAACCCATAATTTTGAGTCATTTCCAAACGGTGGTCCAATGAGTTTGGTGATTAACTGAAGACTTTTCTGGTTTGGATGAATGGTCAGATATTTCTCGAGTTGTTCCGTGTTCAATTCATCTATTTTGAAACATGTAGCAGTGACATTCTTGAGAATTCCTGATTGGTACATAGAATGAAGTGAGTAGACGAATAGTAGAACATGTGGCTTGTTACGGAAAAAGTTGTTCATATGACTTTGGAGAAACTCCAAAATTGAGTGCTCTTCAAGACAGTGTAATACGTGCAAGAGTGTCCCTTCTGAAGTTTCGCTGAAGTATCTGTAAATTCAATTATTGGCATACATATAAAACTCTTAAGTAATCGCTCACTTGTAACTTATTGCATTCCCTCCTAGCTTCGTAGGCGTCCCTAGAAAAATGGATGGAACGAATTTCAGATTAGCGACACTATGTATTAGCCGGCAATATTGATCATACGCCACAAAAGCTTGAACACATTTTTCATTAAATGTATATATAATTTTCATTGGTCTCATGCTCAGAAATTGAACCACTCTTTTAGATTTCTCAGAGCATAGACTCAACAAGAACACTTGTTGAAATTCCATTTGTTTCATTACTTCGAGTTGGACCAGAGATGGAAGCTTTAGGAATGGAATAGGCATTCTAGGACTGAAGAGATAGAGGGGAGAGGTAAGAATAAGGAGCGCAGAATGGTCTTGTTCACTCAACAATTGATTTTGTTGGTGTGTGTGAACGCAGACAAGAGGCGTTCTGTTTGCGTGTATGTGTACGGAGACACAAAGCGTTCGTTGCGGGACCCACCGTCTACTATTTCATATGCGCCTTTAATGTGTCTGTCTGTGTGTTCTTTCATTGTCCGCATAATCATGAACGCGATGAGTGAGAACGCAAACAACTGCGCTCTGCTGCAAACGTACTCTGCAACCATAGTGCTACTGAGACTTGCATACATAAGCATAGAAATTTATTTTCAGAAAGTGGAATTGCTAGATTTCTGTCTGTGTGTCTGTTTCGGTATGAGGTTCGCTCATTTGCTAAAACTTAGCGTTTGAGTCAAAATTTATTATTTGTCGATATAACTCGGAAACAATACAATAAACAACAAAAATCTCTTTTCCGGTTCGAGAAGGAAGTGTTGAAAAGGAAGAGGAAGGAAGAATGTTATAAGCATTAAAAAGAACAAAAAGGACCACCAACTAATCCCAAACAACAAAATTAATTGAAGAAAATGTCATCTCAATTGAAGCCCACTTTCCTCCGCCGTCCTGTTGTATATCCAGCCAGTCGGAACAGTCGCGCCCTCCAAAGAAACGCGTTTTGATATTGACGATTCTGAATATTAGTACATTTACCTTCATGAACATGTTCAAAAACTAACTTCGTATCGAATTTTGCAATTCTTGGTCTTCTCTGACCATCCCACTTCACGAAATTGAACTCCGCTATGGCATGTTCGAAAAATATAGAAGTATTCCTGCGTGCCTTTGTATACAAACGTTTCAAATTTTGATAGGCTTCTTTCGTTTTCCAGCTCCTGATCACATGTATCCAGTCTCTGATATCATAGACTACATAGTCCATGAACAGATGCTCTCCAACAAAGTTTCTCATTATTTCTGAGGCCTTGACGTCTATCTCCCTACGAAAAATCGTTTCCCCTCTTTTTATATAATACAATCCTTTGATATCCCACAACTTTGAGTCATTTCCAAACGGTGGTCCAACAAGCTTGGTGGCTAACTGAAGGCTATTCTGGTTTGGATGAATGGCCAGAAAGTTCTCGAGTTGCTTCGTGTTCAATTCATTTATACTGAAATATGTATCAGTGACATCTTTGATAATTCCAGATTGATACATAGAACGAAGTGAGAAAACGTGCAGATGAACTTGTGGTTGGTAGTGGAACAAGTTGTTCATGTGACTTTGGAGAGATTCCAACGCTGAGTGCTCATCAAGGCAATGTAACTCGTGCCCGAATTTGATACTTTCAGGAAATTTGTTAACGAATCTGGAATAAATTCCATTACCAAGCAGTCCTGAATAATAACTTACTTGTAACAAATTGCATTCCCTCCTAGCTTCATAGATGTTCCCTGAGAAACGGATGAAACGAACTTCAGATTAGCGACACCATCCATTCGGTCATATGGATCATACGCCACATCAGCTTGAACACATTTTTCAGAAAAAACATAAATAATTTTCAGTGGTCTCATGTTCATACTTTGAGCCACTCTATTCGATTTCTCAGAGCACAGACTCAACAAGAAGACTTCTTGAAATTCCATTTGTCTCAATACTTCGAGTTGGACCAGAGATGGAAGCGTTAGGAATGGGATAGGCATTCTGGGACTGAGAAGATATGTAGCTAGGGAGGGGTAAGACAGTGACGAAAAAGAAAAATTGATTTTCCGGGTGTATGTGTACGCAGACTGGAGGCGTTCTGTGTGTGAGTGTGTGTGTTCAGGCAGGACGCGTTCGTAGCGAGACCCACTTTCTGCCACGTCATATGCGCCTTTAATGTCTGTGTGTCTGTGTTTCTATAACTCTTGACATAATTGGTCTCCAATACAAACAACAGAAGGACACACAGACAGCTGTAGGTAGGCTTTGCAGGTGGATGCATATTGAAGGCCAGAGTTGCATGGAAGTTTTATCCGGATGTCGTATCCGGATGTCGGAAAATCGATTTCTGTCTGTGTGTCTATCCATCCTGACATTAACTACTATGGCGTCGGTGTCATTAAAGCCGTGCAACTGCGCTCTGGTGCAAATTTCACATGTTAATTAGACTCAAAGTACAAGAAGTGGATTGGGCAAATCTTCATTTTTTGATAATTATTATCAAAAAGGTACAATGTAGTCTGTATGAGGGCTTCAGGACATTTTGAAACCAGAAAAACATTTAAAGTCGGGTTTAAAATGGACAGAATTCAGTGAGAGTAATGACAAAAAAAATAAAACATAATGTCCAGGACTCAGTGAATAGAAAGTAAGTAACTTAATCCCACACAACAAAAAACATCCCGCTATCTGTCATCTTAATCGATGCCCACTTCCCTCCACCATCCTGTTGGATATCCAGCCAGTTGGTGCAGTCGATTTCTCTGTTCATGTAGACATTGATAATTCTGAAAGCATGGGTAATATTACTTTCAGCACCATTCAACACTATCTAAACTCACTTTAGATCCACATTTACAGTTCTCGGCCTCCTTATTCCATCCCACTGCACTAAGTTCAACTCGTCCAACCGATTTGCAAATATTGAAGGCACCGCGTTGTGTGATGTTGAAGAAACCCATCTTAAGTTATGATAGGCTTCTTTCGCTTTCCATCTTCTTATCAACTGTTTCCAACCGTCAATACTATACATAATATTGGTGAAGCATAGGTGTTCTCCGCCGAAATTGCTAATTATTCCGGGAATTATCACGCCTGGTCCCAACAGAATTTGGTTAACTACTTCCCCGAAACTACCATGAACCGCTAGCCCTTTGGTAGTCCATAGTCTTGAATTTTCAGCTAATGGTGGTCCGGTAAGTTTGGCCAACAATTGAATGCTCTGTTGACCTGGTCGGGTGCTCAAATAGTTCTCAAGTAGAGCGGTGTCCAGTGTCTTCATACTAAAACTTGTGTCAGTGACGTCCTTAATGGCATCAGCTTTGTTCAGACCATCAATGGAAGTCAGTTCTAGTTGAACACGCGGTGTGTGGCGGAACAGGGTGCGCATATGGTCTTGGATCGATTCGAAGACTATCTTTTCGTCTGATTGAAGATACTGGAAAGTGTGCGAGAGGTAGTTTGTTGGTGGTTCTTCGATGCATCTGGAATTACATATGTATAGAATTATTCGAAAACCTCCTAACTCGTTTAAAACTCATTGTTATAAGCTGAAAAATATACCAAAATGTAGATCTCAGCGATATCTATGTCTCTGACTGACTACATGCTAGATGGCTATTTGTTGATGTACGGCGAGCCTGGCTGGAATGGCTTCTATCATCATTTTTGCGTTTTTGGCACTTCTTCACGGCTCGCTGCACATTAACGACTTGCCATTCCCGTAGTAGATCAAAAGCATATAACACGCTGAGATGTACATTCCTTACCTGCACTGGATCTTCCTGCCTCCTAACTTGATCGACGTTTCATTATTGGAAACCAATGGAACCGAATTCATACTTGTTACACAATGAAGTTCTTCATTGAGTTCCACCAGAATTTTTACCCCTTCTCCATTCAGTGAGAACATCAAGGCTTCGACTTTCAGATTGACGATTTGAACCAATTTTTTTGACTTCTCTGAGCATAGACTCAACAAGAATAACTCCTGGGGCTCTAGCTGTTTCAGAACCTCAATTTGAGGCAAATATGGGAGTTTGAAAATTGGGAAAGGCATTGTTAGAAAGACGGGGAAAGTGAATAAGAACAATTGATTTTTTTTGTGTGTGTGGGGAGAAAGGGCAGACGGATGAGTAGGTTAGACAGACGTCGTTGCGAGACCCACCGCTTGCCACGTCACTATGCACACAGAGTGAGTGAGTCGAGGCCCTCGACAGCGTCACAATGGTAGCGGCCTTATTGCCTCTACATCTTCATAACGTCTAACAGACGGGACGCTCAGAGTGCAAACGACTCCGATACACAGTGCGCAATAGAGAGCCACCGATTGCCACGCCATCTGTTGGGCCTTATTAAGATGAAGGGGCGATAAGCCATGCCACCTATATTAAGACGTCATCGAGGGCCTTGACTCACTAATTTGGTTGTGCACACAGTACATGGATGGGGGACGTTCTCCAATTGGCAGTATGACCATTACCACCACAGTGTTTTTACAACTGCGCTCTACTGAAACTCAGGCAAATCAGGTAGGAAATTACAACCTCTCAACCACGTCATTTGAGTGTTTAATGTGTCATTTCGCACTCTGTCTGTGTGTCTTCGTGTCTTTCCTATGCGTCTGCGCTCTATTGTTAACAACAGCAGGAATACTAATAACAGAAAATGAAAAAAATACTCCGAAATGAAACATTTATTAAAAAAGGGTCAACACCATAACATTAATTGAAATTATAAGCCTCACCCAAAAGACGAGATAAGCATACTTGTGAACATGACCGCCTTGTAACTCGCTTAAAACTCGCTTAAAACTCAGTGCTATGAGCTGAAAAATATACCAAAATGGAGATCTGGGCGAGATCTATGCCTTCTGAACAGCTACGGGCCGGATGGCCAATCGTTAAAGTGCCGCGGGCCGGGCTAGAATGGCTTTTTTAGGGTATTTCTTTCCCGGCCAGGGTTGTGTTTGGTTTTTCCGTGATTTTTCGAAAAATTTTACGGCTAACGTTTTGCGGATAGTTCTCGAAAAACTCGTTCAAAAAACATTGGAAGTTCCTGCGGAAATCTTAATGTAGTACCAAAATAGTGATGTTTCCATTTTTCCTGAAGTTTTTCCTTTTTTCCGTCCTGCAGCACATTGACAGCCGACCAACTATCGCCCATAGTATATCAAGGACATAGATTTTGTCGAGATCTACATTTTGGTATATTTTTCAGCTCATAATACTCAGTTTGGAGCGAGATACAAAATGCAAACACAACTTCAGCGATGTTCTTAATCCCATACAAAAAACCAAATATGACACGAATCTATCTTAATCGACGCCCACTTCCCTCCACCGTCTTGTTGTATATCTAGCCAGTCGGAGCAGTCGATTCTTCTAGAATTCAGCGAGAGTGTGACCAAACTGGAAATTAAAAACTCATTCAGTATTGTATAGAGCTCCTTCTCACTTTTAATTACTCACCTTCTATCCCACTTAAACCTCTGTGGTCTTCTCAAGCCATCCCATTTGGTTGCTCCGATATCTTTCAAGAATTCCATTCTATCAAAACCCACATGAACAAGTAAAGGTGTTGTTGCATGCGCTGCTTTCAAATCTTGATATTTTTCTCCTCTTTTCTATTTTGATATCAAATTTCTCCATGGCTCTAGGGCAGTGTGCTCCACCGGGATTTTAAAACTAGCAATAACCGGGTTTTAATGAAAAAACCGGTGAAAATATTCACCGGTTTTCACCGAAAATCACCGGTGTGTCACCGGGGAAAAACCGGGGAAAACCGGTGAGCACCGGGTTTTCCCCGGGAAATACCGGTGAAAACCCCGGTGTTTTCCCCGGTTTTCCCCGGTTTTCACCGGTTTTCACCGGTTTTTACCGGAGTTTTTTGAAACATCACACAACCAAATATTTCAAAACTGGACGTTTCGCAACCGGACATTTTCAAACCGGATAACAATTCGAAACTAAATAATTCATGTTGCGAAACTTCCGGTTGCGAAATTTCCTGTTTCTAAATGTCCGAATTTTTTTTGAATTTTTTTTACAAATTTTCGTCGAAAATGTGACTATTTTCATTGCTTTTTTGAATTTTTTCTAATTCTAAATTATCAATAAAAAATTTTGAAAGAATTCGAAAAAATTTGAATTTTGAACTTTGGCGCCAATTTCCCGGGCTTTCGGGCCGGCCCGGACCGGGCCTTGACATATGTAGCAGAAACTAAATAATTCCAGTTTCGAAAAGTCCGGTTGTTGTCCTGCTCTTTCAAATTGTGGTGTTTGCGTCATCAAAACACCGGTGAAAACCGGTGAAAACCGGGGTTTCCCCGGGGAAAACCGGGCACCGGTGAAAATGAAAACCGGGGAAACCCGGTTTTTTTGATTTTGAAAACCGGGGAATTCCGGTGAACACCGGTTTTTCCCAAACTTGACTCCGGTTTTTATTTTTATAAAACCGAAAAAAATTTCACCGGTGAGTATTACAGTTTTCACCGGTGAAAAAAAACCGGGTTTTCGCCGGTTTCTTCACCGGTGGAGCACACTGCTCTAGGGTAATCGGAGAGTTATACAATACCAAATACTGACCACTAAAATGTTCCAGTATATCAGATGTCATTTCTCCTGGTTGATAAAGGGTTAGACCTTTAACACTTGTTAGTTTGGAATCACTGTCTAAACATAGTCCAGTTAATTTGAAGGACATTTGGAAACTCTCATGAAACGGGTGGCATTTCAAATATTCCTCGATTTGCGACGTTTCCCAATTTCTGGACTTAATGTGGGTGTCCTTGACATTCTTAATAAATGACGAGTGAGCAATTGAAATCTTATGAATTGTGTCAATTTCTATTTGAACACGAGGGTTGTGTCTGGGTAGGCTGTTGATGTGACGTTGAAGACATGTCAAGACATGTTTTGCCTTTGATTCATGGAAGATCAATGTGTGGGAGTATGGACTCCATCCAATGTTGGCGATTCTGAATAAAATCTTTAATCACGAGGAAACGAACTACAAAAGTTAGCTGGTGACCTCTAGGCGGAAGGCAGAAAAGTCTTAAAATGGTTAAAGGCGGAATTCCATACTTGTCAACCGGGTCGAAACGGGCCGACACGGGCCGGCGCGTAACTCGCTTCAAACGCAATATTATGAGCTGAAAAATATACCAAAATATAGATCTCGGCGAGATCTACGTCCGTGACCTACTACGGACTGGATGGCTATTCGTTAATGTGCCGCGGGCCGGGCTAGAATGGCTTTTTTGGCCATTTTCGCGATTTTTGACACTTTACGTGGCACATTAACGAGTAGCCATCTGGCCCGTAGTAGGTCACGGACGTAGAACTCGCCGAGATCTATATTTTGGTATATTTTTCAGCTCACAACATTTAGTTTGACGCTAGTTACGCGCCGACCCGCTTTGCAACTATTCGGAATTCCGCTCAACTCTGGTCCCAGAAATTTCGGAAACTCGGTATTTTTACCGGAAATTCCAAGTTTTTCCGAAATAAATTCTCGGAAATCTGAAATTTCCGACAAAAAGATCCGAAAAGTTTCGGAATTTCCAATTTCCGTTCCGCACGTCCTTGACGCTTATCTCAACAATTTTGAACAGAACCTTCCCAAGCGGACAACCCTTATTGATACTGTCGGCCGAGGAAGGGCCGCGGCTTTTTTTGTTGAGAAACTCAAACAGTCGCAGACGGCCCAAAAAAGTGCTGGCACCAGTGGGGGTCGAACCCTGGTTGTCAATTTGGTATCAAAAAGTTAAAAGTATATTAACTCATGTTTCCCTTGATTTGACAGCCATGCCTGGATCACAATTGTTCAAAACTAAAAACTTTTCCAATTGTACCTTCTCACTCACCTGCATTCCACGTTCTCTCCTCCCAAATTGATCGTTTTTCAAGTTTCAGATTGACTTGTTGAATTTGTTTTCGTATCTTATTAGAGCACAAACTCAGCAAAAATATTTCTTGAAATTCAAATTGTTTGAACAACTCCAATTGAATTAAAAAGGGGAATTTGCAAATGGGAATAGTCATTCTTAGAAATAAGAATGAGAGTTGAATCGAATGGGAGGTAGTAGACAAGGCTATTGATTTTCTTAGTCGTGTGTTCGTTGCGAGACGCAACGCTTGCCACGTCATATGCGCCTTTAATGAGGGAGGTACTCCGCAGTGTTAGTGTCTGTGTGTCCCTCACCTCAATGCAACGGCGCTCTATTGCTAAAACCAGTTTATTATCTTTATTTTCGAAAAAAGTGTTTTTTTAAAAAAGAATTTCCCATTTTAGTATCGAAAGACATTTCTAATTAGGGAAAGTTCCAGAAAGGCATAAAAATGTACTGAAATAAAAGGGAAATTCACAAAAAGGCACAAAAGTTATCATTCAGTTCCAAACAAAGAATCGTACTTGATTGGGTCCAAATGCAATCGACGCCCATTTCCCATTACCGTCTTGTTGGATATCCTTGTAGTTTAAGCAGTCGAATGTCATTTTATTGTAATACATTATACTGAAAATTGTGAGATAAAAGTGTGGTTTTGTCTAACAAGGGAGTCTTCGGAGACGCCGCTTTCAAACGATCTCTAAATTTGGTTATGGGTACTTTCGATTACGGGGAGTCCATTTCTGTTATCAAAACTTGCTAAATGGCTCTGCGAGCCGAGTTATGAGCTCTCAAACTTTTCATATAGTCAAGCTTTTTTGCATGGAATTCCAAATCGACCGCAAATATGCCATCGCGCGGTTCACCTGTGCTCGTCAATTCGGAATTTCATATGAAAAGTTTGAGAGCTTATAACTCGTCTACTAAAGATATTTCGCCTGATTTGATGCTAAAAATGGGCTCCCCGTAATTGAAAGTACCTATAACCAAATTCACAGAACTTTTGAAAATCGCGTCTCCAAAGATTTCCTTTGTACAACCAGTAGCTCTCCAACTCACCTCGATTCCCATTCAAAACGCTGCGGTCTTCTCTGTCCATCAAACACCACTGCCCCAATTTCATCCATGAACCCTGCTCTCCGAAACTCCGCCGGGATATCATACGAAAGATTGGCGTAAATGCCCACCAGGTTACCGTAAGCCTCCTTGCTCTTCCATTTTCGAATCAGTGATCTCCAGGATTCTGTACTCCACTCTCCATTTTTAATAGCCAGATGGGTGCCGTCAAAGTTCTCCAAAGCAGAAGCCGTCATTCCCAAAGCCAAGTGGATGCCGACCCCTTTGATTTTCATCACTTTCGATTCACTTGTGAATGGGGGCCCGGATAGTCCCGAGTCAATGTAGATACCCTCCACGAGTGGTTGGTTTGTCAAGTAGTCGTCAAGACGCGACGTGTTGGGGTCCCAATGGGTTGTGCTGATATCAGTGACATTCTTTATGATGTCAAGACTGGGAAATAAATCGACAGAGCGAATGCCGACTTGAACTTTCTGCGGGGTATTTTGGATTAACGATGAGATATGGTTGTAGAACAAGGTCACAAGAGAATTTTTCGAAGATTTACGAAATTGCAAACTCCAAGCGAACCTATCTTCTTGGAATGCTTCGAGACACCTGAAATGAAGTTGATAGTGGAATTCGTTTGAATCTACAGTACCTCGCACTGGAAGACTTGCAGTAAGATATACAATTTGGCCTTTTTCATTTAAAGTGACAAACTTTGAGAGCGCAGGCTGTGTAGCGTGTATCTTTCTAGTTACCGCCCGTACAAAAAAGTGGTCAAATTCAAAAATGAAGCACTATTTTCAATCTGCATGGTTTATACATAATTTTCTTTATGGGACAATTAGTGATACCGTAACATCCTCTCCAACTCCGTCATTTTCAACGGAAAATGGCCAAATCGTGTATCTTACTGCACGGTACTATACATACAGTACCGACCAAAATTCTATCATATTTTGCCTTTTTCAGTTGAAAATTTCTATTTTGAGAGTGTGTCATTGTAAAACTAAAAGCCCCACAAAATTACTTTTTATGGGATCAAATAGACCAAGACTAGAACTCCAATTTTGTAGTTGACAACTTTTTTGTACGGGCCGTCACTAGAGAGTTATAGTTATTTGAAGTCAACAGGTCAAAAATCGGCGGCCAATTTCTTTTTTTTTCAATAGTGTCCCCCTGAAAGGACCATATCTCTCTAGGGACCGCCCGTACAAAAAAGTTGTCAACTACAAAAATGAAGCTCTATTTTCAATCTGTATGGTTTATACATAATTTTCTTTATGGGACAATTAGTGATACCGTAACATCCTCTCCAACTCCGTCATTTTCAACTGAAAATGGCCAAATTGTATATCTTACTGTAGTACGGTACTATTCATATCCAACTTACACGCAATCCAACTGTTCTCCTCCTAAATTGACTTTCACTATCTTCTTGTTTTTGAATAGACGAGGCACAATGTTGATCTCTGCCATATGACACGTCTCCCCACGGTATCCCACATAAAATCCGTACTTGTCGTCATCGAGTGAGTACGCTATCTTTTCAGCTCTAATCTCTACGTATTCCATCGTTTTTCTCATTTTTTCCGAGCAAACACTCATCCAGAACAGTTCTGGGTAGTCGAGTTGTTTCAATACATTCAATTGGATCAACAATGGAAGTTTGGGAAATGGGATGGACATTCTGAAACACGAGAATTTTGAATATTAGGTGAAAATTGAGTAAAAAACGGTAAAAACCGGTAACAAAATAACGCATTCTATTGATTCTCCGGTGGTGTGCGAAGGAGATGGCCAGGGTAAATTCGCGATGTCACTCTCTATACGAGACACACCATCTGCCACGTCCTCTTCCTCCTGTGTCTCAAATAAGACCGTCGTTGTGGACCCACCGCTTGCCACGCCACTGCCCACACACAAATGAGTGAGTCAAGGCCCCCGACGACGTCACAATGGAAGCGACATGGCTTATCACCTCTACATCTTAATAAGGTCCAACAGACAAGACGCGCGGAATCGGAGTGCGTTGGAGGTGGATGGATACACAGTGAAGGGCGATAAGTCATGCCACCTCCATTATGATGACGTCATCGAGGGTCTCGACTCTTATAATTGGGTGTGCACACAGTAGGTAGATGGGGGACGTTCTCTAATTGACACAATTACCCATCCGCCGGTGGCTGACCACTCGCTCAAAGTTCGGCCCGGGGACGCAGAGTGGGTCTCGACGCGACTACCGTAGAATAAACCTTTTTTATGGCTGAGAGACCTACTCCGCGTCCCCGGGCCAAACTTTAAGCTAGTAGTCAGCTACCGGCGGATGGGTAATACATGTTTTCACTTTCGCCCTTTTTTCTCTATCTCTTTACGTATTACCAATTTCAGCAACATGTCAAAACCACCACAGACTGCCAAGCGTGTGACTCTCTATTTGGAGCCAAAGATTGCCTCCGTTTCACACATAAATTCCAGATTCCAACTGAATCGATGTTACCCTTCATTCCGAACCATCCACAATGCACAACCTATGAAAATCGAGAGGCTTCGGATCAATCAAGAGGGCTTTGAAATGAATCGGATCACCTACCGAGTTGGAGTCAAGTACCTGTCCAGGAATACATCATGAACGGTAGATATTAAAAATGAGGAGGATTTTCTCGTGACCTTCCTATTCCACGAAAATCACAAACAAAAAAATGAACTCTCCACGTGGACCCCTCATCCCAAATTCCATTATTTTCGAATATTCTACTTCTAGTAAACTCCATACAAAATACTTTTGATATTGAATTCTGAAGCACGAAACTAATCACTTGGCAATATGAGCACATCGGTATCTCAAGAGCAGCCGGCACCGCTGGTTAGAGGTACGAAAAATGAATTAATGTTCAGAAAACTGAGATTTTGGATATTGAGAAAATCGCTTGTATTTCTGTTTGTTTTGAAGCTAGAAAATTTTTGAAAACAGATTCAGAATCCTCATGAGTTCAGCTTTCTGTTCATAAAAATTGTAATCCTTTATAAAAATTTTCCACTGAGAAATGCGTCTCTTAGTCTCGCACCCCTGATAGTCGGCGCGCGCCTGGTTGTTCCCCTCCCTCTGATCGTGGACGTTAACAAAATTACTTGTATCTCCGTTCATTTCAATGCTAGAAGAATTTTGAAAACAGATTCAGAATCCTCATGAGTTCAGCTTTCTGATCGAATAATTTTATATTTGAAGTATCAAATTTTCAGCCACAACTCCCACCTCAACCGACTCCACCACCAAGAAAACCAATAGTAAAACCAAGAGTGTTGATTCTCTCGAGAAGAAAGCCACCACTACCACCGAATCCCGTGAATCCACTTCAAAAGAGCCGCGCACAAAAAGCATTGAACCCTCCAAAGAGATCCTATTCGTCCCTCAAGAGCCCTCCACTCCAGATGCCCTGACACCAAGCGCTCCCGGATCAGATGAGCCCGCGGAGCCAGAGGAGGACCAGAAGTTCGATAAGGGCATCGAATTCTTGCTCAGCTGTCTCGGCATGTCAGTGGGGCTCGGCAACCTGTGGAGATTCCCCGCAAGAGCCTATGAGAACGGTGGCTCCGTGTTCCTCATCCCCTATTTGATATGTGCTCTGCTCTTCGGCCTCCCTGGAGTCTATTTGGAATTCGCACTGGGTCAATACCAAGGGAAGTCACCGCCATTCGTCTACCGACGGATTATGCCAATACTCGAGGGATTTGGTTGGGTGGCCGCGTTGCTCATGGCTACTGTAGGTATCTACTTCATGCTGATCATCTCGTGGATTAGTGTTTACTTGTTTAATGTGGTCATCGGGAATTCCGGGAAGTGGGGACGATGTGATAATGAGTGGAATGATGCAGGTTAGTGTCTCCATTTTTGAAGTTGACCATTTTCTTGTACGGGCGGTCCTGAGAGAGTTATAATTTTTGATGAAAAAGAAACAGGTTGAGCCCAGACGCTTCAAAACTATGATGGAAAATGAGGGTTTTGAAACCTGAATTTTGCAAAATTTGTCGGTTTCAAAATGTCCCAAAGATGCCATTCTGAAATAGACGTTCCAAAACCAGACGTTTCGAAACCATGACATTTTGACACCAAAGATCTGAAAATAAGTGAAAAATGAGAAGGTTTCGAAACGTCCGGTTTCAAAACGTCCTAAAGTCGCAATTTTGAAATTAAAACCGAGAAGTTTCTAAACCATGGCATTTTGACACCAAAGATCTGAAAATAACTGAAAATAAGAGAATTTTGAAACGTCCGGTTTCAAAACGTCCCAAAGCCACAATTTTGAAATCAGAGGTTTCGAAACAGAGACATTTTGAAACCATGTCATTTTGACACCAAATGTGTGAAAATAACTGAAAAATGAGAAGGTTTTGAAACGTCCGGTTTCAAAACGTCCTAAAGTCGCAATTTTAAAATTAAACATTTCAAAACTAAGACATTTTGAAACGAAACATGTAAATTATAGAAAAATATGAGGGTTTCCAACTGTCTCGGTTTCAAAACGTCCTGGAGCCGCGATTTTGAAATTAGACGTTTCGAAACCATGAAATTTCAAAACCAAAAATCTGAAAATAACTGAAAAATTAGAAAGTTTTGGACGCGTTGTAACTGACTTCATGTTTGGCAAGGTTTTGAAACATCTCGGTTCTCATAGTTTTAAAACGTCCCCTTTTCCAGCCACCTGCTTCAACATCCCCGCCCAAGAGCTATGCTCCGGTGCGCACCCTGCCGGATGGAACACCTCTGACACCCCAATCCAAAAATTGATCTACATGAATGGGTCCTGCCACGACAAGGAAGATTACGAGAATATCACTCTAGTTAGTGCATCCGCACAGTATTTTCAGTGAGTGTTCGATGGAGCGCGATTGCAATATATATATTCAATCGAATTTCAGAAACTTCATAGTCCGTCCATCTACCAGCTTGACGGATTTCAATAGTATCAATTGGCCAATATTCATCGCTATGATAATCGGTTGGGTGATTACTGTACTATCGATATGGCGTGGCATGAAATTTGTGGGAAAACTATCATACGTTACCGTAGGCCTACCGTATATCATTGTGACAATACTGTTTGTGAGAGGTGTCACTTTGGAGGGAGCTGGCGATGGGTTGAGATTCTTTTTTGCTGGAACTGACTTCAATGCACTCTGGGACTATAACACATGGACTGCCGCCTTGACTCAGATGTGTTTTTCGTTGTCGATTGGGTTTGGCGGGTTGATGAATATCGCCTCGTATAATAGGAGAAAGCATAATTGTTATAGGGTGAGTGGGGATGGATTAGAACCGCCCTTTTGAAAACTAGTACGGAGAAACCGAGCCATTTTGCAACCGGACGCCTGAAAACAGCTCAAATCTGAAATTTTGAGACCGATACGTTCTGTAACCGAAATTACGAAAATTTTCGGTTTCGGGTCGTTTCGAACCCGGTAACGGGACCCGTTTTGAAACTAATACATTTCAAAACAGCAAAATCAAAGTGCCGACATCCGGACATCTAGGGCACACAGACAGACAGTCGCATATGACGGTCAAACTTGACGTTTTTGAACACGACGCGTTGAAACTAATCCGTTTTAAAACTGAGACATTTTGAAACGAGAAATTTCAGAACTGGGATGTTTTGAAACTCCGGAGATTACGGTACCGAACATTTGACATCTTTGCGACATTTCAAAGCCGCTGTGACCTTTTAAAACTGCGCTGCAATTTCGAAACTGATACTGAGTCAATTTGCAACCGGACGTCTCAAAACTGCGAAATCTAGACGTTTTGAAACCTCAAAACATGTGGAAACCGTATCAAAGCGTCTCTCAGTTTCGAAACATCATGGACGTTTTAAAACTGTGACATTTCGAAACCGATGTATCACTGTCCTAAAGTCTATGACCTAACGTACCAGTTCTAAACCGACCCAGTGGTTTCAAAACGGTCCACATTCATTTTAGGACGCCATCTACCTCATCATCGGTGACACGGCGATGTCCCTTATCGGTGGCGCCGCCGTCTTCTCCACCCTTGGCTTCCTGGCTCGAAAACGTGGCGTCGACATCTCGGAAGTGGTCGCCAGTGGCCCAGATCTCGCATTCAGCGCCTATCCGGACGCCATGAATCAGATGCCCGTGCCGTGGCTCTGGAATTTCCTCTTTTTTGTGATGTTGTGGTTGTTGGGCATCAGCTCGGAGTTTGGTAAGGTTTTTTCGTTCGTCACATTTTCAGAACATGTGAAAGTTTTCAGTGATGGTGGAGCTCGTGTGCTCATGCCTTCGTGATCGATTCCCGAAATTTCGCGAGCGAAGGATAATGGTGGTTGGAGGTGTCAGCGCGATTCTTTTCGTGTTTGGTATAGCGCTGACGACGGATGTGAGTTTTGGAACGGTGGGGTACCAAGCCGAGCAGATTCGATGTGGGACATTTCGAAACCAGGTCGTTTTTGAAACGGGACATTTTAAAACTGTGATTTTCTGAAACTTCAAAGTTTAGTTAATGTGTCGTTTTGCAATCGTCAAATTTCCCAATATATCGAAACCAGGTCATTCTGAAACGGGACATTTCAAAACCATACGTTTTCAGAACCGGGCATTCCTCAACAGTGTTTTTTCGAATGTGCAAAATCATGACGTTTTGCAACCGTCAAATATCTAAATCGTCTCAATCTAAAACTTTTTGAAATTGAGACGTTTTGAAACTGATACATTTCGGAGATGTTACTCTCTGAATCTTCAAAGTTTAGCTACAGTGACGATGTGAAACCGTTAAACCGTCCAATTGGGAACTATGTTATTCTGAAACCATGACATTTCAAAACCACAAAATCTTTTCTTTCTCTAAATCGTGTTAAACTAAAACGATCATGATTTCTTGAAATCGAGACGTTTTGAAACTGTGACGGTTTAAAACTACGTCATTTGAGAACCGTGCCATTCTGAAACTGTGTTACATTTCAAAACAGGACGAACCCGACTCCTGAGTTCCAAAGTTTCAAAACGTCTCGTTTCGAAATACCTCGGTTTTTAAACGTCCCCAATTGCCCAAAAAACAATATTCCAGGCTGGCATCTACTGGTTCGAGCTGTTCGACGAGTACGGCGCGGGCCTTGGCGCCGTCGTTTCAGCCACCTCTATGTGTATCATCGTCGCCTATCTCTACGGTCTCGAGCACTTCAAATTCGATCTCAACTTGATGTTAGGAGCCGGCGGCGGGTGTTGCTCCATATTTCTCGGTCATAATAGCCCATATTTCCGCGTGAATTGGAAGTGGATCAGCCCGGTGTTCGGTGTGATTTTGATCGTTTTGAGCTGCTGGAAATCGTATCCCCATAAGAATAACGCGGATGTCTATCCCGTTTTGTTTGACGTAAGTCTAATCGGTGGCCTTGTCGGATCCTAGGCCACCAGTTTTGAATTTCAGATCCTCGGCTGGACCCTTGCAATCACCCCGTTCACCATGATCCCGTTATGCGCTTTTCTGGCTTATAGAAACTTTAAGAAACATGATATTGTATGTTTTTTTCCCCTCATTCCGGATGTCGAAATCATTTTTTTCATTTTCAGCCCACCCGAGGCCTGTTCCTTGTCCAGAAACAGCACCCATCCTACCAGCGGATCTCGAGCGACTGGTCCCCCGAGCAAAAACGTATTGGGCTCCGGCTCCCATACCACGAGCCGGGAGACAGTGTGGCGGTGTCGTTGTCGACACTGCATAGTGTGAATAAGAATAGTGATTTGGAGTCGGTTTAGGGATTTATTTCTTATTTTTACCCGAAAAAAGTAATAAAATTAAACTAGAACACTTAATGAATCTCCGCAAACCACTCGGCCATCTGTCGATCACAGTCGTCGTCGGTTATCTGGAAAAATGGAATTTTTTGGTACTTTTTTTAATCAAAATCTTATGAAATCCTTACCTGAGTATGAATATTTGGGTAGACCAGAAAATAGAATAGACAAAAAATGACAAAGCCGAAGAAGAAGGTCATCTGGGTGATCCAGTGGAAGCGGTGCATGAAGGTGGGCGAGAATTCGAAACAGTTGGAGGATTGGGATACTGTAACAGGAAAAGGTGTTTGTGAACGGAGGAAGGCCGCATTGCGACACGCGACGCGCCGGGAGATAATGAGATTCATATTTTGTA
Source organism: Caenorhabditis latens (assembly GCA_002259235.3). Taxonomy (NCBI): domain Eukaryota; kingdom Metazoa; phylum Nematoda; class Chromadorea; order Rhabditida; family Rhabditidae; genus Caenorhabditis; species Caenorhabditis latens. The sequence goes on from CM056093.1 coordinate 2,867,111, forward strand.
ACTAAGCTGTTCGAAATCGAGGGACATTTCAAAACCGACAGATTTCAAAACCGGGTCATTTTAAAACCATGCGATCGTGAACAGTGCTCATTTTCTTCCGGTCGCGAATTGTCCGGTTTTACAGTATCCTGGTTTCAAAACGGCTCAGAGTGGAAATGTTGCACAGACGTCCTGAAACCACCCGTTTTAAAACCATCCAATTGTGTACAATACTCATTTTCGTCCGGTTTCGAACTGTCCTGTTTCACAGAGTTCTGGTTTCAAAACGGCTCCGTTTTCGAATATTGCAAGACGTTATGAAACCACACGTTTCAAAACCTGACGTTTCAAAACCAGATGTTTTGAAACCGAATGATTTTCATTTTTTGTTACAAAATAGTTGCGGAGACATAGAAATTCCGGGTTTTACCCCTGCTAGTTAGCACTGACACTGGTTTGTGTCCAGTTTCAATTTTGAGAAATGTTCCAGTTTCAAAACGGCTGGTTTCAAAACGTCCGGGAGCTAAAATCCTGATTTTTGTAAGTTCAAAGGTTGCTACTGGTCCAAAACCTAGCAATGAGTGAGTATCTGTCTGTCAAGTTGCTTTTCTGTCCGAATGTCTGTGAGTCCGGATGTCTGTCAATCCAAATGTCTGTGAGTCTCAATCAGAGCTGTGCGGAAGTAAAATTTCTGGAAAGGAAGTCGGAAGACGAAAGTCGGAAGTCCGAAGATGGAAGTCGAAGGAAGAAATTCCTCACAGCTCTAGGCCTGATGTCTGTCTATCCGGATGTCTGTCTGTCCTAATGTCCGGATGTCCACCCACCCCATTCTCTCCCCCATATATATATACCTGTCCACTCACTATTCCCGTTCTCCTTTGCCCGATTCTGTCGGCATACGGGCGACGTCGACCCATTAGTCTCAATCGGTATCTGGGTGAAAGTGTCTGGCGACATGGAGACCCTAAAACTTTTCTAAAGTATTGAATTTTTAAAGCTGAAATTCACTTTTTCAGCGCGGGATTCTCATAGGTAAACCCTCCACCTGCTCCGTTGACTTCTGGTGAGGAGATGCCGTTGACAAGGCGTAACATGGGTAGCATACCGGCAGCCACGATTGACGTGTCTCTGGAATTTTCTAGGCGGTTTTTGAATAGCAAAAATAGGAAATTTCAGGAGGGATAGAGGTCAGAAATCATGCAGCAATCAGAAAAGAATCATGCATCAGTGACTTCCTCACTCTGGACTATCCATCTTCGTCGTCGTCACGTCTTCAGATGTGGGCGTGGCTTCGTGTGTCTTCAGAATCTCCGTAGTGGTGAAATTGTCGGCGGAGACACTGGTTGGCATCATTTCTATCATTTCCAGAGGGACGTCCAGACGGGTTAATTGACATTCGGTGCCCACTTGGGAGAGTTTGTACAGGGAGGAAGTGTTAGTTCGGAAAAAAGAGGAAACTAATTGGGTAGGGAGGATGCGGGTTAGGTAAGTAAAATACAGGAAAACGATGGGTTTCAAAAACTGAAAAAAAGTCGAAATTTACTATTTTCAAACTAGGAAACGTTCCAAGGTGGGATTTCAGGAAGAAATCTATATTTTTTGAATCCCGTTTTTTATTTTGCAGACCTCCCCGAGATATTCAGGCTAGAATTAGGAGTTTCAGGGCTTAATTTTTATGAGGTAGAAATAATTTTAATTCTATAAACGACTATAACTCAATTTTTACTATTTTTTAGATCACAATTTTTTTCGCAGTTGTCATTAGCCAGTCTTACTACATAGGGAAGGCCTCCAGAGGGCCGTGGTGTTATGGATTGTAATCTATATCACTAAAAAGCTGAGACAACGCTGATATTAAATGTAAATTCTGTTTTTGCCCTCGAGGTCTGGTATTCGTGAAAAATGAGGTCAAAGTTTGACAAAAATGACAATAATTCTCTATTTTTCTAAACTTTGACCGAATACCAGGGATCGAGGGCAAAAACTGAATATATATTTGTAATCAGCGTTTTCTCAGCTTTCCATTCGTATAGGTCACGTTTCATAACCCCACGGTCACTCAAAAGCTTTCCCTAGTTAGTCTGCTGGATTTTTGAACTCATGTGACCAAAGTTTTGAATTTTTGGAAAAATTTGATATAGCTTGATGGCATCTCGAGTAATTGCGACAAATTAATAATTCTATTTATTGTTTTTCAAAACGAAAAAAACATTTTTCAGTAAAATATCAGCTCGGCACTGCTTTTACAACCGTGCTCCACCGAAATGTCCTTGAAAAATGTTACTCAAATTCGCACACGATTTCCTTCGGTTTTGGTAGAACGCGGTTGTGAGAAGCGTGGCGTGCAAATATCCAACTTGAAATTTTTCAAAAACTATTTCATAACCCATTATTTGAAGCGTTACCACAAGTTTAGAAATTGACCACTTAACTTGAATTAATATCAAGTAGACAGACCAATTCAAGACCTCCATTTTTGTAGTTGACCACTTTTTTGAACGGGCGGTCCCTAAGGAGATACTAGGCTCTGAACCATCAGACCACTATAGGCATCTCTGGTGAGGGTCAGCAACTTTCGAGTGGTGTATCTCCCCAGGAACCGCCCGTACAAAAAAGTGGTCAACTACAAAAATGCAGGTCCTAAATTGGTCTATCTAATCAATAAAAAATTGAGTTAAATGGCCAATTTAATAAGGAGATACACGCTACACAGCCTGCGCACCCTTCTACCGCCCGTACAAAAAAGTGGTCAGCTACGCAAATGAAGTTTTAGACTTGGTGTACAAGATATCAAAAATTTGGAACTGTTGTACCAAAAATGTGTTCAATTATCACGGCTACAGTAACATACTACACTAATAGGTCACTCTTAACAAAATTTGGATATTTTGATGAATTTCGCACAATTTTTTTTAACCTAAAACCATTTTCAGAGCCCACTACAATCTACTTCTACAAAACTGAATCTTCAAAACACCCACCTCGTGATCAGCAATCTCTGTCGCATATATTTCACCGCTGCTAGTTTAATCAGTGACAGGAACACTATACAGAAACATACACCTGCAAAACATTCGCATTTTTAAGTTCAAAATTTTTTAATTACCCCAATTAACCTACCTAAATACACATCCATCGCCTTTATATAACTGACACGTGGCATCACTTCATTATACGAGAATAGCAGGAAGGTTATAGTCAGGATAATTGATATCATGTCCTGGAACACCGGTCTAAAAGGGGCGGGGCTTGCTAACAGGGCCTACCTGGAACGAAGTCTCATTCTCCATCCACAAGGACACCCATGACGTGATAACCACTGCAGTGGAAGGGATAATTAGTTGGAGGAAGCAAAACCCGGCGGCTCTATTGAAAACAAAGCAGACATACAGTCGGGAGTAGTCACCTGAAATGAAAAAAACAACGATGCTCCGAAATCCCGCTCTCAGGACCTACCAGTTGCATAACTCTCCACTCTACTCGTCACATAGGCCTCCTTCACCTGAAAATCGGGGAGCCGAATTTTGTGGAGCTTCAGGGATTGTATGACTCCAGACGACCAGAAGTACTTGACTTTGTCTGCGGTGTACCCGTCTGGAAATTCGGGAAAAATACCTAAAGGGGGGGGAGGTGGTACTGTAGCTTACAACTCTCAAAACCCATTTTACATAGCTGGGTGTCAAAGGGGAATAGGGTTAGGTCCATGCCACATGTTAGGATTAAAGAGAGCCGCCGACTGTACAGTATGCTGCCGTTGTTGCGGAGTCTCAGCAGTGATCTATGAGTAATCGATTGCCTTCTTGGGTTCTTCGATGATATCGCATTTGGCACAAAGGTATCCGGATGCCATAAGAAATTCGAATAGCTCTCATGCAACGAGATTTCGGTTTTGTTCTTGAACTTCTCCCGACTATAAGTCAGCCTTGGGTCCCGCCACGATTCTCGGTAAAACATTTCGATGGAGTAGTCCATGGTGACTTCAGACACCGAACGAATGTTACTGACGACTATGGAGACGTTGACGTGGACGGGGCCGTCGTAACCGTCGTCGGGCACTTGGCGATGGTCGTATTTGATGGAGCGGAGGAATTGCAGGAAGTCGTGGGTTTCGCTGGAAAACATGTGTTTATCTCAATAACCTGTTGTGTTATAGAAAAACTACAAGCTACAAAAATGAAAAACGTAAAATTGTGGACATTTTGTTAATTGACATAGTTTTGATAGCACTGATAGCTGAGGAGCTACGGGCTGTTAAAGATTCCGGCAGGCGGAGAGACGCAGAGAAGCTAGCGTGTCTAGCTGTCTGAGGTCTCTAGTGACACTTAAGCGATATTACTTCAAAGCTATTACAGATATCAAAAAGTTGTCAACTAGAATAATTATGAGCATGAAATTTTATACATTTTAATGATTTATAACTTTTTTTATAAAAGAATTTATCGCTAGGGTAACTTTCACATTTTAAACCAATTATTTCAAAACGAGACATTTTGAAACCGTTTTGTAAAAAACCATGCCAGTTTAGATACGTAAAATTTTGGGACGTTTTGAAACCGGTTTTTAGAAACTGAATACTAGGTTTTATTTTAAAATATCCGGCTCTGGGACGTTTTGAAACCAGATATTTGGAAACAGAGACAACTTGAAATCATAACATATCAACACTAAACGTGAAAACGTTTTTGAAAATTATTTGGTTTTAAAACGACACAGTTGCCAAATGTCTCGGTTTTAGAACGCCTGGTTTCCAAACGCTCCGGAACTTGTATTACGCGCTTTTTAGTCAGAAACCTGACAATCCGACTGACTTCTCTACGTCTCCCATATCTCTCTAGGGACCGCCCGTACAAAAAAGTTGTCAACTACAAAAATGATAAGCGTAAAATTTTACACATTTTGATAGTTGACAACTTTTTTGTAACTATTTTCATTGCTGAGATACGCTAGCTAGAAGTTATGTGACTTATCTGCGTCTCTCAAATTTCTCTAACAAAGAAATTTGCGATTTTTTCAAAATTTCTTCAGATTTTATCCCGAAAAATGCATTTCAGACTTATTTTCTATATTTGCAAATGAGAACAAAAAAGTTCTTACCCTGGGGGGCTCGAGCCCAGGTACCTCTGCGGGGGACACACTCTCCGAAAATCCCCACTGAGCCACCTGGTCACTTTTTTGCAAAACTGCTCAAAAACTCGTTTCTATCGTTCTCAGGTTGGAAATTTAGGTTTTTGAACGATTATAACCTCATTTTTCGACTTTTCTGTTAGGTATTTCACTTGAACCGTCCAAACCTCCCCAGGGACCGCTCGTACAAAAAATTTGCCGTACTACCCAACTCACCCCTGCTCAAAAATCGATGCCTTATCATAAATCGCATCATTATAGATCTCATCCTGATACTCCTCATCCTCTGAATCATTCTCTGAATTTGACTTTTTCCGAAGCCTCAGTGCAGCACGGACTCCCGAGCAGATCTGAATTATAGGATCATGGATTTTGCTCTTTTTTGATATACCTACCTGCACCGCCTCCATAAATACCAAAAAAACAAACAATTTTCTTAAACTCATGGCTCCAGAAGTCGTCGACGACGTCATCTCATGCTCCACTCTTCTGCAAAAAAGTCGAGAATACTTATTCGAAAATGCGCTAAGAAGAGAAATAAGAAGATGCGTTCAAGTGTGTGAAAACGGGTGAATAAGAATAAGAAGAGGGGGAATGTATGCGGGAGAAAAAATACATGATTTTTTGGTTTATGAGCCCCCGGTGGGAAACTCTTCATGGAACTTTTTGAGGAAAGCGGGTTAGTCAGCAGATAGGAGGACATAAAAAACCGAATTAGGGGGAGGAAACTCAACAATTTTTATTTTGAAAACAAGAAGACGGTCTAAAAAGGGTTAAGGTAGGATTCAGAGGATCAGGTAGCTCGGTTCAGATCCGCTAACTTGAAGATCCCGTTACAATATCCCTGATAGTCCCATAACACCAAACTTTTTAAAATTATATAAATCAAATTTAGATCTTCATTTTTGTAGTTGACAACTTTTTTGTACGGGCGGTCCCTAAGGAGATATGGGAGGTGTAAAGAGGAGGGGTACTGCTTGCGCGCGCTCGGGTTAGGTTATTTCAAACGCTTGTATCTCTGCAACGGCTTGAAATCCAAACAACTGGTAAAATGTGTAAAATTTTATGTTCTCCATTTTTGTAGTTTGTAGTTTTTTGATAGCGCTAAAGGGTGTTGAGATAAACGCGTTTGAAGATTACAAGTGGAGAGAGCGCAGACAACGAGACACTCTAGCTTCTCTGCGTCTCTGCGTTTCCCAGTTCAGTCGTTAGAGTTATCAAAAAGTGGTCTGTATTTGAATATGAATAAGTAAAAAAAATTAACAAATTCTCTCAGTTTTCACGAAAAAAACAAATCTAAAAAATTTTCAAAAATTTTTCAAAACCCATTATTTAAAGCATTACCACAAAATAAGAAATAGACCAATTAATTTGAATGTATATTATTTAAATAGACCACTTTAAGAGCTTCATTTTTGTAGTTGACAACTTTTTTGTACACGCGGTCCCTGGGGAGATACAGCGCTTTAAACCAACAGACCACTAGAGGCATGAAGGTCAGCAACTTCGGAGTGTTGTATCTCCTTAAGGACCGCCCGTACAAAAAAGTGGTCAAGTACAAAAATGGAGATCTAGACTTGATCTACACAATAAATATGAACTGAAAGTGTTTGGACTGCAAACACGGCCTCATAGAGCACTTTATACAAAAAGTTCAATATGTTCGGCTCAAAGACAACTTCAGCCTCTCCTCCTCCCCTCTCCTCCCCCAAATCTGACACTTTTACGATGTCCCAATAAGCTATAAATCATATGAAAAGCACCACAAAGACAAAAATGGACAACGAAAACAAGTGAGTATACTACTAGGGTAAATAAGAAAGAGTACTCGTCGTCTGGTAGAACTCGAACAAAGAAAAAAAGCGGAAATTATTCGATTCCGGTCATTTGTTAGAAAATACTGAAATTGAGTTTTCTTGGTAGATCACGCGTTACTACGTGTACATAATAAAGTTTTTCGTTAGATAGACAAATTCTCAGGAAACTGAAATTAAGGGCGTTGCGGTCGCGTAGCGGTCAAGGCCAGCGTTCAAAAAATTTCGACATTTTTGTCAAATCATATTCTTATATAAAAGTTCCCATTTCCACTCAAAAACTGAGTCCAGCAGCGGGCACACAAAAAAAGGAAAAAATGGGAAGACAACACAATTGTCAATCACTTTGATGTTGTTCCGCTCTTCTCTGAAAATGGGTGCCGGGTGGGTACAGCTGAACGGGGTGGCATGGAGAAGGGGAGAAGATTTTGAGGAGGAATAGAAGTTGTGGTGGGAACCATGAGGAATAAGCTGGGAGTGATGAGGAACTTGTGTTTTGGATGAGAGGAGGGGGGGGATAGAAATATAATGTAGTCTGGGATAACGGGTCTTCAAAAATAGGAAAAAATAAAATAAAAAACAGCTGGAAACTATCAGAAAGCAGAATTGGAAGGTTGTCAGGGATATACAGTACAACCGATAGAAGCCTGGATATCAGACACAGGCAGATACCTGGACAAACAGATATTTGAACAGACTGAAATTCAAAACGTCATTGACATCTGAACTAACAGGAACTTGAACAGATTTGAAAATTTATAAAATGATATATTCGGACAAACCTATACTTGCGCAGACATCTGAACAGCTGGGCATCCAGAAAATCGAACAAATGGAACAACGGACAGACAGACATCTTGACAGATTTTAGCCGAGCCTAAGTTTCAAAGCTGTGCGGGAGTAAAATTTTTGAAGAAACGGTCCTGAGGAAAAGTCGGAATTCAAAACTCCATGCAACTCTGTTACAGTATTGGCGATATAAGCCATGCGACACTTTTTCTGTCTTTAGTTGAAAATGTCCAACTTTGTAAGTAATGTCTCACAATACTGATTGAGTGTAAGGATCACAAATAAAGCTTCAATTTTGTAGTTGACAACTCTTTGTACAGGCGGTCCCTGGAAAGTTATAGCTAATCGATTCGAACTACCATTAAAATTTTAGGTGGCGTGTAACTCCCCAGCGACCGCCCGTACAAAAAAGTTGTCAACTGCAAAAATGAAGATCTAGGTCTGATTTACATCATTTCAAAAAATTAAACGCTATGGGATACTCGAGGACATAGTGACGGTATCTTAAATTTAGCCGATCTCAACCTAGCTACTTAGTAATGTGGTTACCTTAACCCTTTTATATAGGTTATGGTTTTTGATTCAAATCAAAAGAACTTGATTACAATTTTTTATATAACATATTGTATACTGGATTGCTTCAGTATTTTGCAAACTTTTAAAGTCTTCGGTATCATTATTAATCAGCAAATCATATTATTGAAGAATTTATGTTCTCTAAACGCTCTTACTTTTGAAAATGTCAGTTATAAAAAAATCTCTGAAACTGAAACTTTATATCACTATAACGTCAACTGGCTTCATTTTCGAATTCCTGCTAAAAAACCTAACTACAGTAATATGTATTTTCCAAATACGCCAGTCCAGTATAAGAGTACGGTAGTTCTGGAAGGTCTGGACATCCGGACAGACAGGAAATATCCGGACACCGTGATAAACAAGAGTAGGAGAACATGAGGCTATCATCGCTTGCAGTTGGACTGACTTTTTGGAATTCTAAGATAAGGAGGACTAGTTTTCCCCCTCCTCCTATTTCCAGGCCACCTCAAAACCACCCCATAAATCAAAACGAAACCAGAAAGTCATTGTATCTCCCCCCCCCCCCCAATTCTTCCCAATAACAATAACCCATCACACAAGTATAACAAAAAATGTAAAAAGGCCTCTGGAGCAATAGAAAAACGAGAAGGAAAGAGCAAGATCATAAAATAGAGCTCCGGGGAGGAGGGGAATGTGCTCTCCGGACAGCGAAACGATCATCTGCTCCTCTTTTTCTTATTCTTTGCGGTTTTTGAATCATATTCTTAGAAGGGTCTCTTTTTTGCGAGGGGGGAGGGTTTAACCCTTTGAAGCTGGCCCCACGGGGTATCCCATGGGTAAGCCTAAAATAAGCTTGCTAAGAAATGTTCCAGTTGTTATCCGAGTTTTCGTGTTGGCTCAGAAGTACTTCTCAACACGCTGATTCCGAAAATGTTATTTATTTTTGCAGAAAGTTTCACTGAGCCAAGATATATGAGTTTTACGTAAATTGTTCCCATTTTTTCAGTGTAATACGTGTAAAGAAGGCTTGAAACTTGATATTGTCAGAATTTCATAGTAAATAAGAATTTCAGGAAAAAAGCTATATCACTTTCCTTTTTGATAGTTATCACTAAACATTGTCAATACTCATTTTAACCCTTATTCACACAAATTACACAGAAAAATAAGAAAATGTGAGTATAAAACTGATTTTCAGGTTGATTTTTGTCGAAAAATGCAATTTTTACACTAAAAATAACTTTAAATTCATATATCTCGATTCTATCAAGCGTTCTAGAAAAATTGATTACATATTTGAAATCAACGTGCTGAGAAGTACTAAGGCCGTAAATCTACACAGGGCAATTCCCCGTAAATCCACCCAAATTTTCCGTAAATCGACACATGACAAAGCCCGTAAATATACCCAAATCTCCAGTAAATTTACTCAAGACAAAAACTCGTAAATCCACACAAAACTCCCGTAAATCTACACAGAACAAAAACTCGTAAATCCACACAAAACTCTCGTAAATCTACACAGGACAAAAACCCGTAAATCCACACAAAACTCCCGTAAATCTACAACATGTACACCTTTTCAAAGACTCCTAAAACAACGTCACGTCAACCGAACACCAGAAGTTTAGAGTCCCATCGTCAGACACCAATTCAGTCTCTAGGGACTCAACTGAAAAAACTGAGAAAGTTACAAGAAGGCTGAAAATGAAGAAGAGAAAAGACAAACAAATAAAAGGGGAAGATCTCATTTAGAGGAAGAGGGGGATGACACAAGACATTTCATTTCTTTAAATTGTTTGCTGGTGAATAGGGGAGGGGAGGAGGATGAGAGGATTTTAATTTTAATCAAAAAAGTTGGAGAAATGTTGCGAGAAATTTTTACTTGGGAGAATAATTTGCTAGTGCTGGTATTCTGGTGGCCAAAGATTAGGACGAGCATAAAATTGAAAATGTATACTAGCAAAGTTGTAAAGTAGGAAGTTAGAAGAAAGTTGGAAAGTTCGGATACAACTTTTTTGTACGGGCGGTCCCTAGCAAGTTACGTATCGACAAAGTAATTTCTCCCTCAAATCGACCGATTTCAGTGCAAAATAGTGCAATTATTGAGCGGTCGTTTTAAAAAGACCATAACTCTCTAGGGAGTGTCCGTACAAAAAAGTTGTCAACTTTAAAATTGGAGTTCTACTCTTGGTCTGTTCGATTCCATAAAAAGTGATTCTGTGAAACAGTTAGTCTAACTATGACACATACTTAAAGTTTGTCATTTCCAACTGAAAAAGGCAAAACACGATATAATTTTGGCCGGTACTGTACTTCAAAACCGGGTCATTTTGAAACCAAGATGATTCAAAACTAGACGTTCTAAAAATAATGCGACTAGTACCTCTAGTTGGTTTCCAAAACCCGATTGAAAAATGCCCGGTTTTGAAACTGCTAAGTTCTAAAACTTTCAAAACTGGGACATTTTGAAATCAGACATTATAAAAGTTCGATATTCAAAGCCTGGGCATTTCAAAACCGCGAAAACTTCAATTAAGAAAACCCCGCCGTTTCAGAACGTCCTAGACCTCTTGTAAATCAAGAAACATCTGAAAAAATCGGAGAATTAGCCCAGAAACTGCAAAACTCGAATTCTGGTCTGAAAAAAAGATCAAACCGGTAGAAAATAGAAAGTTGTACTAATGTTTAGCTTAAAAAATCAGGAAACACTGAAAACTAAACTACACACACACACACACACACAAATTTTCTACCCTACCCCAAAAGTACACACCCAATGTGACAAACATTTCAAAACAAAGCAAAAAAAATATTTCCACCTCCTGACAAGACACCCCAAACAACTTTTATATGCGACATGATCGTCGTCATCGTTGTGGTCTCCTGAATTCTTTGCGGCGGGGACGGGACGGCTGGGAGATGACACAAAAAGTACTTACTCCCACTCATTTCAGGGCGAATTGAGAGGGAGGGGGGGAAGAAGAGCAATATGAGCAAAGGGGTGAGGGGGGGAGTGAACAGAAACACATGTATTCAATCGAATGTCCGTTGGAATTAGGGGACGGAGAAGGGGGAGGGGGTACGGAGCGCGGAGAAAAGGGGGAGGCGTCTGTCTGTGTGTTCGGGGTGTCCGGATGTCTGGTACACAGGCTGCCACACTCGTCAAGGCCGGGGTAGTTGGCCAAAGCTGAAATTTGGTTTTTTTTCGAATTTTTTCACGAAAAGTCAAAATAATAACATTTTCGATGAAAAATTGAAAAAAGTTCGAGAACACTTTCAAAAACATTTCTTAATTTATTGAAATCTGAGCCTTCCCGAACGGTAGTTCCGTAGCCAGGGCCTTCATACTAGTTTCTGTTATTTTTCAGACTTTCTCAATTGGTATATCTGTGCGTCCGGTGTGTCCGGATGTCTATGTATTCCAAATACTGTAAGCTCTCGTCACGCTGAATTCAATCTGCTCGCACGAAAAATGAATGAGATTACGGTAGGTTTGTTGCCAGGAGGAGTCTTGCCAGGAGCAATTATTGATATTTCTTGCCAGGACCAATCTACGTTTTCGCGCGCAACCCTTACCATCTGTCGCACTAACCATGTCACACTGTCACACAATCCTCATCAGTATCATTTTCCTTACACGCACTGTTCAGTCGTCTCTATTCCTCACTTATTGACTCTCAATATGGCCCCACGACCAACACCCCACTCTATTCTCGTTTCCTCGGCTACCCTTATTCCAGCCACCCGTCCCCTCCCTATCCAGAAAGTTCATCTTGAGACTTCTGCAGAGAAAGTCGTCAAGTATTCTAATATTCTGAATCATTCCAACTGTAGAAATGCAGTTAGCCACGCCCTTCTTCGACTCGCTCAACTGGACTGCCCTTTGAAAGTATTCGAGAAATGCAAGACAGAGAAGAGACTGCAGAGGTTCAATGGATCTGTTGAATGCCTCTATCAGGTTAATGTTTTGAAGCGGAAATTCGAGAACTTGAGACGAAAGGAAGAAGCCGAGAAGACAGGAAAGAAGGCAGCTATGTTGACGTTGAAGGAGGAGGAGTACGATCCGGAGTTCCCAATGTTCAAAGGATCAATGGGACTGAAGTCTACGCTTATGGAGATGTATCCGGAGTACAAGCCAACACGGATTCGAGGAGTTCCACTTAAGAGATTCAATCGATAGAGAGGTATTTGTCAGTTCCGTTCTGGTAAATATTGGAATCTTCAATTCAATCACTGATCTCCGGATTCTTTTTGTTTGCTTACATTGTTCTTATTATTTCTGTCATTCGATTGTTATTCTTATTCACTCAATCAATAAATCTTAATAATATCAAAAAAACTGTGTACTGTTTCTAGTTCAAAACCACTAGTTCAAAATGCGCGAACGAATCAGAACCGTCCAATCTGAATCAATGAAACCTATACCATTGGATTCAGCGTGACGAGAGCTTTTAGAAAAGTATAATCATGCCTGGATTTGGACTAAGTTGGGTCCCACCACGAAAACTACAGTATCCAATTTTGAAGACGCATATTATAGATTCGTATTTTTTACAACTATAATTTTTTGCGCTGTTTCCCATAGGTTAAAAAAATGTGACGATAGTAATGTGATGCATAGTTAAGGGTCAAATGGGTAAGGTTGTCATCACATACGACAACAATGCGAGCAGAGAAACAATGAGTAACGAGTTAATTCTTTTAATTGAAGAACTCACACTATTGATATACATAAGAAAACAAGAAGCAGTGAAAATTCGAAAGTTGGAACGTTTGAGCTGCAGAAAGGGTTTCACAAAATTAAAAGAAATATTACTTGATAAAATATCTTTCAAAGACAAAAAAATAGTCAACTACAAAAATTAGTTGTAAGTCCAATGATATAGGTTTCATTGGCTTAGAGTTGATAGTTCTGAGTTTTACCAGTTCAATTTCGCGCAGTTCGAATCAGTGTCTAGGAACAGTACACGATTTTTTGCTATTATTAAGATTTATTGATTGAGGAAATGAGAGAAACAATTGAATGACAGAAAACAGTACACAAGGAACGATACAAACGAAGAAAATAAAATCTGACTTCATTTATCGATTGAATCTCTTAAGTGGAACTCCTGGAATCCGTGTAGGTTTTAGAGTGTCGTCTCGCGAGAATCAGTTACAGCACTTTGCGAGAATTCCAGCTGAATCCAGCATATTCTCGTCTCGTTTTGTCTCGTTTTGTCCAGCATAAAGTTCAGCATATTCTCGTTCAGCATAGTTCAGCAAAAGTTCAGTTCAGCATAGTTCAGTTACAGCATATTCCAGCACGTGTTAATTAATTTTCATTCCCGCATAATTTTATGCTGAACATTGCGAGAATCTCGCGAGACAAAAATGACCCTTCATCCTCACGAATAAATATAATTTTGACGCTTTTTTCCAATTTTTCATACAGATTTTTACAAAATGAATTTAAAATATTTTGAAAATCAATATTGTTAGAACCGTGACCTGTGAAAAAGTTCAAAATGAGGGAAGAATGTGCTTGATTCACAATGAAAGGTCACTGAGATAATAATTTTGAATAGATTTTTCTATTTTTCTCACAGGAAATGAAAACACGTTCGTCTCGCGAGATTCTCGCAAAGTCCAGCAAGAAATTATGCGGGAATGAGAAATAAATTAATCGTGCTGGAATATGCTGAACTATGCTGAACTGAACTTTTGCTGAACTATGCTGAACGAGAATATGCTGAACTTTATGCTGGACAAAACGAGACGAAACGAAACGAGACGATTGCGAGAATATGCTGGAATCAGCTGGAATCGTCTCGCGATTCGACACTCTAGTAGGTTTGTATTCTGCATGCTCCTCCAGTAGTCTCGACTTTCCAGCTTCCTTAGGCGTCTCAAACATTGGATGCTCCGGGTTGTATCCTTCTTCCATTTCGAATTGAGCAGAGTTCTCCGTACACTTGTCACGGCGTAGAGTATCCAACTTATTGGTCAGAATATTGACTTGATAAAAATATTCTACCTTGTCCTTATAGAATTTTTGTAAGACCTTCTCGACTTGACACATCTCAAAGATTTCAATGGGGCAAACTATTTCAGCCAATCCTAAGAATGCACGATCAATAATTTTGGAATCCTTTGAGTACACGAGGTCCTTAGTATATCTTTTAACTTTTTCAAACGAGGCAGGGATAGCTGGTTGACGATCGGAATAGTTCGAATATTGAGACATAGTTACAGAGTGAAACGAATAGAGAGAAGGGACAGGAGACGTCTAGTCAGTATGAGGTAACTGATGAGAATGAGTAATAAACATCTTTTAGCCTGTTAGGGGTCTTGGTGTCGCCATCTGTCCCGTTTTCACACTGTGTTCTTTCCCATGGATAAACAAAATGTGAAGATGGGGTGCATAGTTAAAGGTCAAATGGGAAAGCTTGTCTTCACATATGATTAGAGTGCGAGCAGAGAAACAATGAGTAACGAGTTAATTGTTTTAATTGAAGAACTCACACTATTGATACACATAAGAAAACGAGAAATAGTGAAAATTCGAAAAGTGGAACGTTAAAGCTGTATGAGGGTTTCACAAAATTAGTGGAAAAAATTAGTCAACTACAAAAATTTTGTTCTAGGTTGACTTTAATTAATTTCATTCATTCTCATTGGGTTCAGCGACGCGAGAGCTTTCAGAAAATAGAATAATCAATAGTTGGAAAAAAATATGAATCTATGGTATGCGATTTTAAGTTGGATTACTGTAGTTTTCGTGGCGAGACCCAACTTACTCTGAATCCAGGCATGATTATACTTTTCTAAAAGCTCTCTTCACGCTGAATCCAATGGTATAGATCTCATGAATTTAGATTAGACGTTTATGATTGGTTCTAGTTTAATTTCGCGCAATTCGGATTAGTATCTAGAAACAGAACACAATTTTTGATATTATTAAGATTTATTGATTGATGGAATGAGAAGAACAATTTAATGTCAGAAATAATAAGAACAATGTAAACAAACAAAACGAATCCGGAGATCAGTGATTGAATTGAAGATTCCAATATTTACCAGAACGGAACTGACAAATACCTCTCTATCGATTGAATCTCTTAAGTGGAACTCCTCGAATCGGTGTCGGTTTGTACTCCGGATACATCTCCATAATTGTAGATTTCAGTCCGTCGGATCCTGCGAACATTGGGAACTCCGGGTCGTATTCCTCCTCCTTCAACGTCAACTTAGCTGCTTTCTTTCCTGTCTTCTCGGCGTTTTCATTTCGTCTCAACTTTTCGAATTTCCGCTTCAGAATATTGACCTGATACAGGCACTCAACAAATCCATCGAACCTCTTCAATCTTTTTTCCGTTTGACATTTTTCGAAAACAGTCATAGGGCAGTCCAGTTGAGAGAGCCGAAGTAGCGCGTGACTAACAGCATTTCTACAGTTGGAATGTTTCAGAAGCTGAGAATACTTGACGACTTTTTCTGCAGAAGTCTCAAGATGAACCTTCTGGATAGGGTGGGGACGGATGGCTGGAACATAGGTAGCCGAGGAAACGAGAATAGAGTGGGGTGTTGGTCGTGGGGTCATATTTGGAGTCAATAAGAGATGAATAAAGAAGGCTGCACTGTGCGTGAGAGACGAATGAAACTGGTGCGAATAGAGGGACAGTGTGACATGGTTAGTGGGACAGATGGTTATGGTTGCGCGCGAAATCGAAAGTCAATAATTGCTCCTAGCAAGACTGCTCCTGGCAACAAAGCTACCGTAACCTCATTTATTTCTCAAATCAAAATAAAATCGCAATAATTCACCAGCAGTGAAACGGTACTAAAACAAACATTTTCGAAAAAAACATTAGTGCTTCTTTGCTCCTCCATGTCCAATGGTTAGTGTGGTGGGCTTAAGAGTTGCGGTTACTGTAGTCGTAGATGTTGGAATTGAGGACAGATAGGTGGAATACGGAGGAAGAAAGAGAACGTCTGTCTGTGTGTTCGGTGTGTCCGGATGTATATGGATTGTTAGCTGACAAGTTTACGATTATTATTATGGCATCATTATTTATTATCGATTGATAGAAGTATAGAACAAGAATTATGACAGGTGTAACAACAGTGGTTAAAAGAATGAATATCAAGAAGATAATGACAGTGATAACATGAACATTACAGTAGATAGATTAGGAAATTCAAGAGGTCACAGATAGAAAGAAACGTTGAAAAATCCTGGGCAATTCTGTAGATCCGAATTGCGCGAAGTTTGCGTGCGCTTATTGACAAATACCTCTCTATCGATTGAATCTCTTAAGTGGGACTCCTCGAATCGGTGTAGGTTTGTATTCTGCATACTTCTCCATAATTGTAGACTTCAGTCCGTCGGATCCTGCGAACATTGGGAACTCCGGGTCGTATTCCTCCTCCTTCAACGTCAACATAGCTGCCTTCTTTCCTGTCTTCTCGGCTTCTTCCTTTCGTCGCAACTCCTCGATTTTCAGCTTCAAAACATTAACCTGATAGAGGCATTCAACAAATCCATTGAATCTCTGCAGTCTCTTTTCCGTCTTACATTTCTCGAATACCGTCACAGGGCAGTCCAGTTGGGAGAGCCGAAGAAGCGCGTGACTAACAGCATTTCTACAGTTGGAATGTTTCAGAATCTGAGAATACTTGACGACTTTCTCTGCAGAAGTCTCAAGATGAACTTTCTGGTTAGGGAGGGGACGGGTGGCTGGAATAAGGGTAGCCGAGGAAACGAGAATAGAGTGGGGTGTTGGTCGTGGGGCCATGTTGAGAGTCAATAAGAGATGAATAAAGACGACTGTACTGTGCGTGTGAGACGAATGATACTGATGAGAATTGTGTGACAGTGTGACATGGTTAGTGCGACAGATGGTAAGGGTTGCGCGCGAAATCGAATGTCAATAATTGCGAGAGGTTGACGTCAATTTTTGTATGGATAAACAAAATGTGAAGATGGGGTGCATAGTTAAAGGTCAAATGGGTAAGGTTGTAATCACATATGACAACAGTGCGAGCAGAAAAACAATGAGTAACGAGTTAATTGTTATTATAAGGATTCACACTATTGATACACATAAGAAAACGAGAAATAGTGAAAATTCGAAAAGTGGAATGTTAAAGCTGCAAGAGGGTTTCACAAAATTAGTGGAAAAAAATTAGTCAACTACAAAAATTTTGTTCTAGGTTGACTTTAATTAATTTCATTCATTCTCATTGGGTTCAGCGACACGAGAGCTTTCAGAGAAGTATAATCATGACAATAGTTGGAAAAAAAACATAAAACTGTGGTATGCGTCTTTAAACTGTGGCACTGTAGTTTTTGTAGCGGGACCCATTTTAGTACAAATCCAGACAAGAGTATACTTTTCTAAAAGCTCTCGTCACGCTGAATCCAATGGTATAGGTCTCATGAATTTAGATTAGACGGTTCTGATTAGTACCAATTCAATTTCGCGCAGTTCCGATGAATATCTAGATACAGTACACATTTTTTGATATTATTAAGATTTATTGATTGAGAGACGGAATGAGAGGAACAATTGAATGACGGAAATAATTGGAAACGACAGAAAGAATTGATAAGCAAAGAAAATAAGTCCTGAGATCATTTACGAATGGAAGTTTCCAAAATGAACCAGAATGGAATTGACAAATATTTCTCTATCGATTGAATCTCTTAAGTGGAACTCCTCGAATCCGTGTTGGCTTGTATTCAGCATACTTCTCCATAACTGTAGACTTCGCTCCCTCGGATCCTTTGAACATTGGGAACTCCGGATCGTACTCCTCCTCTTCCAACGGCAACTTAACTGCTTTCTTTCCTGTCTTCTCGGCTTCTTTCTTTCGTCTCAACTTCTCGAATTTCCGCTTCAGAATATTGATCTGATAGAGGCACTCAACAAATCCATCGAATCTCTGCAGTCTCTTTTCCGTCTTGCATTTCTCGAATACCGTAATAGGGCGGTCCAGTTGGGCGAGTCTCAGAAGCGCATGACTAACAGCATTTCTACAGTTGCAATGTTTCAGAATCTGAGAATACTTGGCGACTTTCTCGGCAGAAGTCTCGAGATGGACCTTCTGGATAGGGAGGGGACGGGTGGCTGGAATAAGGGTAGCCGAGGAAACGAGAACAGAGTGGGGTGTTGGTCGTGGGGTCATATTGGGAGTCAATAAGAGATAAATAGAGAAGACTGAACAGTGAGTGAGAGGCAAATGATACTGATGAGGATTGTGTGACAGTGTGACATGGTTAGTGGGACAGATGGTTATGGTTGCGCGCGAAATTGAAAGTCAATAATTGCTCCTGGCAAGATTGTTCCTGGCAAGAAAACTACCGTAACCTCATTTATTTCTCAAATCAAAATAAAATCACAATAATTCACAAGCAGTGAAACGGTACTAAAACCCACAAAAAATTTAGTGCTTCTTGCTCGGGTTCGGGCTTCCAATAATGATAACCTTACCACCACCACCATATGGGCGACCACCGTACGGTCCATGTCCTCCTCCACCGTAATAGGGGTTACCTCCACTATGTCCGCCACCGTATTGTGGCTTGCAGTCCGGAGTCGTGGTGCGTTTAGCGGTGGTGGTAGTGGTGGTTGGTTTGACTGTAGTGGTAGTTGTGGTTGGTTTGATTGTTGTAGTAGTGGTGGTTGGTTTGACTGTTGTAGTGGTGGTAGTAGGTTTTACGGTGGTAGTGGTTACTGTAGTTGTTGTTTTGACAGTTGTAGTGGTGGTAGTTGGTTTTACAGTAGTAGTGGTTACTGTAGTTGTGGTTGTTGGTTTCAGCGTAGTCGTGGTGGCGCCTCCGCTATTACCTCCATTACCTCCATTACCTCCGTTCCCTCCATTTCCACCATTTCCTCCATTTCCACCATTTCCTCCATTACCTCCGGCTCCACCATCACCGCTACCCGTCGAGTTTCCACCGTTACCTCCGTTTCCTCCGTGTCCTCCATTCCCGGTGCCATCCGCGTCTCCACCATTACCACCGCTACCTCCATCACCGCCATTACCTTCTCCGTCAGTACTTCCACCGTTTCCACCGGTTCCTCCGTTACCTCCGTCACCGCCTTCTATACTTCCGTTTCCTCCGTTTCCACCGTCTCCTCCAGCGCCTGGATCACCGGAGCCAGTCGATTCTCCACCGTTTCCACCGTCTCCTCCAACACCACCCGCTGAAAGAAAAAAGTTATAACAACAGGGATTCTTAGAAGACTCACCCTGTCTCTTAGCGATATGATGTCCGTCGGGAAGGTACAAAGACTGAGCAACGAGCATTACAGCGAAGACGGCTGAGAGCCGAAGGAGCGTTGAGGCGGAGACCATGGTCCTGAAATTTTTTTTGAAGCATTTTCAAGAAAATTGAATACTGGAACTAAAAATCGAAAACCTGACATGCCCTGTTCGCCTGCTGGCCGCTTAAGTACCCTCTCCGCTGAGGTCATAAAAAGTTGAACAGGTCGTAAAAATTTCCAAGGGGGGTTTCATGTTTTGCATCAGTTATCGGGCTGGTTGCACGTAAGTGGCCTAAAAAATCTAGGCCATGGTGTAAGAGCGTGTCCTACTGTAGTAGCAGTGGTTACTGTAGTCATAGTTACTGTAGTTGTAAGGTCTGTATGTCTTACTGTAGCCCACTTACTGTTGCACATAAGGTTTCGTGGTGGTTGATCTTACTGTAGTGGCCGTTTCTGTAGTTGCAGAGGATACTGTAGTAATGGTTACTGTACTTATCGGTCCTACTGTAGCTGGAGGTTTTATTTGAGTTATGGTAGTTGTCAGATCTGTGCGGAACACCCTTCTTCGACTTCCGGGCATTTTCACTTTCGACTTCTTTTATCCGACTTCTGGATTGAAAATTTAACTTCCGACTTCCGTTTTTAAAGTTTAACTTCCGCACAGCTCTGGTAGTTGTGGTTACTGTAGCTTCGCCTATAATTTCAAGTGCACCTCTCTGCAGGGTTACCAATCTTTTGATTCTCACGGTTTTTGTTGGTTTTGAGATCTGTAAGCCCAGTTCCAAACTGTCCAGTTTCAAAACGTCTTCCCTATGCATGCTTCAGTCCATGTGTACCCTCCCCCCCTTCCGACCAAACTTTACTTTTTTCCCCCCTCCCACACCTGTGCAACAACTTTTGACCTACATCAAAGAAGCAACCCATGCAAAAACGTTTTCCTCCGAATTTTTATGACACCTGTTCCCCCGATTCTTTTTTTTGTGGCAGTCTTTGAAACGGCAAGCATGAAAATGTTGGTAAATTTTCGAGTTTTTCACGTTCTGAGGAAAAAATGCAAATAATGTTCAGCAGCGTCGTGGATTGCTACAGTAAGACTAAAAACTACTGTAATCTTTACTACAGTAAGGCCCTGCTGCTCCTTTAACTACAGTACACTATCCAGCGAACCTCGATTCCAGACTGCTGCAAGGCAGGATACCAACATAGCTCTGATAAAAAACCTGGCCTAGAAAAGTCCTAGCTCTGCCCCCCCCTCGACCCATGTTTCCGTCCTCAGAATCTTCTATTGTTTCATTTTTCTGAAAATTCTCATACCCTGAACATGATTCGATTAAAACCACCCTATAAAAGTCAGCCCCAGTCTCAATAGGATTCCATATTTCATTCTATTCTGAAATTTCTCTGAATCCGATGAAATTCTTCTTGGTAAGCCTGAAACCTCATCTGAATCGCCCCATCGTCTTCTATGTATATTCAGATTCTCCTTGTCCCCCTTCTCACCACCAACGTTGCCGTCCATGGCGTCCAAGCGTGCTTTAGCAACATGGATTGCCCATCCCCAAGTCTTCGTTGTGATTTGGGAACATGTGTCTCCATGTCGGGATTCTTTGACGAGGGGAACGATGGGAGTGACGGTGTCGAGTGTAACCCTGAGTGCCCACCAATGCAAGCTTGCTACTGGGGCAAGTGTGTCATTGCTAATGATTGATCATTTGTGAGCAATGTGTGATGAAGATTCTTGAGCATTATTAACAAGAGTTTATTGAGCAAATCATCAAGTTAAAGTGAGATATAGAAGTCAGGCTACAGTGAATCCTACAGTAGTCCTTGACGAGCTCAAAATTCGTACTTGGAGAGCTGAATGTTTCGTTTTTATACTGTCCGATAACTAAATGCCTCCTTACCTCCTCATGAATCACCTCTCTCACCCCGACCTCCTCCATCTTCTCCAATTCTTTCTGAATCCTCTCCTTGAGCTCTTCCACGTCATCCATTATCTTCTGCATGTCACTCTCCACAGAAGCAACAAATTCCTGGTAAAACTCCACAGAGCACAGTGTTCGAAAAACTTGTTTTCGGCTCTCAAAGTTGATCTCCATCGGCTCTAGGAGATCTCTCAACTTTGTCAATTTCCGTTCGATATCTTCTATGGTATAGATTATTTGCCAGCGTTGGTAGGTGAATGGGGAAATATCAGGAAGGTCGAGGGGAAGTTGAAGGAACGCGGTCATAATGACAGGCAAATGGTCAGACAGACTGTGAAGTGAATGAAAGTAGTAACAGGTGCCGTGATGGATAAGGGCAGGTGGTACTTTTTAGAGAACTGGACATGTAAAAACGAAAAATGAACACCTGCCTATACTGAATGGGTATTTGTCTGCCTGCCGATGAGTTACAGTGAGACTCTGAGATGAAGGTACAGTCAGACCTCATATTCAGACTACAGTACACCTAGTAGGTCTTGAATGTCGTAAATTACTACAGTAAGCCTCGGGCTTCGAAGTGTGCTACAGTCAGCCATAGATGTAAATGCACAGGAAGACCTGTTGTTATAGCTACAGTAATCCTGGAAGGTCACAGTAAACCTTGCTTTTGGCTAAAATTTCTGGCTAAACTATAATACAGTAAGCCTCAGATACCCAGTTACAGTAAGAATTGACAACAGTATTCTTACAATGTCAAGTTGAAGTACGACTTATACTTCACATTATAGTAATCCTTGCGTCTAAAACTTCTAGATAAGCTACAGTATGTAAAACATATTTATTCAAATGAAAATGGACAAACAGACAGACAGATAGACATCGATTCTTTACACAGGATGAACCCTTGGATCCACTGTAAAACTTTGTGCGGAGAATGAGGCAGTTGGTGCGAACACTCCCACCAATTTTACTGAAAATTATACATACTTGATTCGTGCTTCATCCCACCAACCCCCCTCCACGCCCCCTTACAAACCTGCAAAAATCTTTCTGTACTCCGACACGATAAGCATAAAAACCAAACTATCAGCTACCGGATAGACACTAAATATCGAGCAGAGCCATCCGGATCTCAGGCTTATAGGAATTCCGAGTAAGGGAGATAACAACGGACCGAAGAATATTGGTATGGATGGCAGAATAAAAATAGCCGTTGGAATCAGTATCTGTACAACCAATGCTCGGAATACTTGCTTGTGAAGGCGAGTAGTGGTCACTGAGAACTCGTTGAGCTTCTTCTTCAGGTGGAAGTGCATTTTAATGCCGTAGAATAGGATGAGAAGATAGTGGAAGCCGAGAATGACGGAGCCTTGGATAAGGAATATCATATTTTTCCAGCGGATAGTGTCGTCGGTGTTCTGGATGGAAACTTGAGATTATAGTTTAACAGGGATGCTTTGCTTACATAGGAGACTATGATGAAACGAGGAATGCCGATGATTTGGAGCTCATAGCTTGAGAGCATTTCCGTTCTGAAAGTTGGCTATTAAAGTAGTTTTCCTGTACGGGATTGTGTCTAGTCAATCGGATAGAAACCTGGATATTTGAAATTGAGGACAGACAAATATCTGGACAAACAGATGTTCGAACAGGCAGACATCTGGACACCTAGATTGCCTGGTACTTGAACAGTCCAGACAAACAGAAATTTGAAAATTTTGAGAATGAGATATCCGGACAAACAGATATTTGTGCGGACATCTAGTATCTGTTTCAAATGGAACAACATAAGTTCGGACAGACAGATATCTTGACAGATTTTGGTCGGATGTCCGCCTCAGAGCTGTGCGGAAGTAAAATTTTCGAAAAAGTCGGAAGTCGAAGTCATAGGAAGGAATTCCGTTTCAGCTCTGGTCCGTCTGTCCAAACTTCTGTCTGTCCGGATGTCTGTATTTTTTCTAACTGATGTTTTTCAGGCCGCCTGGACGCCCAGATCTGTCAGGGCTCCTGATCAGTATGGCTCAAAGATCTCTGTCTGTCCGAATATCTGTCTGTCCAGATGTCTGCTCACTCACTTGCTCAAACGCCTGTTTATTCGGATTTCTGCTTATTCTGAATTTTCGATTTTATCTTGATTTTCGTCTACCAGGATTTCTGTCTGTCCTAGTACGTGTCCGAATGTCCAACATTTTTTTCGGTGTCTCCATGTCTGTCTGTCTGCCCTAACTTACCTATGTTTTGTTCGATTTTCCGGATGCCCAGCTGCTCAAATGTCTGCACGAGTGTCTGTTTGTCCGGATACGTGTCTGTTCAAGTTCCTGTCGGTTCGGGTGTAACCTCTGTCTGTCCGAATATCTGTTTGTCCAGATGTCTGTTGTCTGTCCCTGCTATCCAGGTTTCTCTATCTGACTGTAGAGATGTCTGTCTGTTTGGATGTCTATGAAATGGTCTAAATGTGCATCCATTAAAATTTCTACTACCCACCTCAAATACGCATCCGTAAACTGATCGGGCATACAATAAATATAAAACGATAAAAAGTACATGACTCCCGGCACCACCGGGTACAGTAACCAGAATACTGTACCCTTCCCATCATCCTTCCTGTAATCCGGTCTCAAAAGTGAGAAATATCGATAGACGAACTGAATCGCTATCATAGCAATCATCGCTTCACAAATTGCCGCGTAGAACGCAATGGAGAATTGGAAAAATTTCTGGGATACTGTAGTTCTCAGACTGAAAAATATCATAGAGTTGTTGAAGTTATGCATGAATGGTTTGGAAATCAACTCCCAGCCGGAGAAAATTAATCCGGTTAGCCCAAAAAATGAGATCATCGTCCTATAAGTGAAATCAAGTCTTCTCATGTGGCATACGGTAGCGTAGATCAAAAATAGGTTGGTGAAAAGGGTAGTGAAGAAACCGATTTTGGCGAAGATAAAGGAGAATTCGAAGCTTCTCATTTTTCGAAGATGAATGAATAGAATATTGAATAGAAAACCTGTAGTAGACCATGCAAACCGGAAATTGGAAATTGGGACAAAGAAAATGTGTTAGGCATCCGGTCTAGAAGGGAAATACGTAGTTCTGATAGTCAGAAACTTGAGTTGTTTTTCAATTAAAGGAAAGGGGGGTGTTCTAAGAAATATGAAATAAGGAGATATGGTGATGAACCGGAAATGCGCTAAACAAACAGCTTGGAGACAAGGAAGAAGCTATGGAACTGGAACATTTTCGAAACGAGACGTTTTGAAACCTTGAAACCGAAATTTAATGGTTTCAAAACGTCCCAGTGTTTGAAAATGTGTGTGACCTTGTTCTTTTTGAAGACTGACAAAATTTGAGACCAGATTCAGAATTCCTACGCCTTCAGCTTCAAAAACTTCCACATTTTTTCGACTATTTATCAGAATTTGCAAGTTATAAGATCTATTTTGAAATGAACGCATTTGAATCATTCTCATAAAAAATTTAAATTTTGGCAGGACACCTATAATTGACTGGCACATGGTTTTGAAGTGGAAAAATGAGATCCCGGTCGTTTTTGGGTGTCAAATTAGAAAATTGCTTTTTAAATTCAAGTTTTTAAACTAATTACAGTATTTTTCACAAAACTCTTTTAAAAATTAGCTAAGCACAAGATTCAATTAGAAAACAGTGTAAAAACCTCAAAAACTGTTATTACAGGTTTCTGATTCCTCCGAATTCTTCGATTCTGAATTCCTTACAATTTCCTCCAGGAATAGGTCAACACAGGCTTCAAACTCAACTTTATGAGCTCAAAAATATATCAAAATGTAGATCTCAGCAAGTTCTTTAACACTGAGTTACTACGAATCGGATGGCGGTCTTTCATTGCCTTGGGAATTGCTGTTCGACCATTTTTGCAGATTTTCTACTTGAGGCCGGCCCGCTGCACTATAATCAGCTGTCATCCGGTCCGGGGTGGGTCCATGGCATAGAACTCGTCGAGATCTACATTTTGGTATATTTTTAAGCTCATAAGAATGAGTTCGAAGAGAGTTACGCGCCGGCCCGGATTTGAAAGTATAGTAAATTGGTACATGTTGGGAAAAACTGAATTTCCGTCTCCGAAATATATCATCAAAACACTTCCAGTATTCAAAATTGTCTTCCACAACGTCCCTCCCATAACTATCCGCTTCTTCCTCCTCCTTCTCGTTTCTAAACTCTTTGAGAATCTCCAGATCCGTCCGTCTTCCTTTAATTTCGTCTTCTGGTATCTATTTTATCCACGGACCTCCTCCTTCATACATTCATTTTCAGCATCGCTCCCACCAACTATACGATTTCCTCCATATTTTCCCCTCCGAATTCCCATGCTCCCCTCCGATTTTATCGTCCGTAGTCTTTGCTCTCCCCATATTTTATGATTCGCCCATTTCCAGAGGGGCGTATGGGAAAAATCAGAAAAAAAGAAGAGGAAAACAGGGTATAAATATCAGCCCCTGTCAGTGGAGAATATCAGTTCTCTCTCAAGAGAACTTTCGTTCGAAAATGAAGATTTTCATGGTGAGTTTCTTTTCTTTTTGGAGCGCATTTGCAGCATAATCCTTTAATTCTTGTTCCAGATCCTTCTCATCACTCTTCTCACCGTCTCCGCCTGGACTGGCACAACTCAACTCAACATCAACTGCACTGACCAGCGTCCATGTGGATTGTCGTCAAAATGCATCCAAGGAAGATGTTTCCCGATGCCTGGACCGTTGATTGGAGACTATGGACCGGTGGTTGGAGTCGGAGCCGATGGACCTCCCGACGGCCAGGTCTGTGATCACAGATGTGTGGCGCCCTACTACGAGTGCCGCAAGGGGAAGTGTCATTTCTTGAAAATTTGATATTGATTCTGATTTGAGAATTGGAATAAAGATTTATGAGCATTATTGCTGGAGTTTGCAGTTCTACTGATAGTCACCAGAAAAGTTGACCCGTGGTATTTCGAAAGGGGGTATCCGGCTAAACAGGATGCGCTACGACATTCCAAACTCTAGGATTGGGGACTGAAAGCGCGCCAACTCACTGGAAACGCGCCAGCAGTAATAAAGCGGAGGAAAAGTGGAGTAGTCCTACGATGCTCCGATGTTTTCGTTGAACCGGGAAATGCGTCAACAATCTGTATCACGTGGAGGTTACTGTGTTTGCAGTTCGGCTGGTAGTGACGGAGAACGCGCCAGCAATGATGTCAGCTAGAGACACCTGGAACCTCGGTTGCTGATTACGGTTTTTCAAAATTCCTTTGAGATTGGCGTCTGAAAACGCGCCAGCTCACGGAAACCACGTCAACAAAGAAGCAAAGACAATGTGCTACGTTCACTATGCTTCAAAAATCATTCATTCAAAACCAACACTCAAATTCACTTATTGAATTTACCTAGACTGACACAAAAACCGCCGATACAGCAGTTGAACAACGGGCAGTCGTATTCAGAAGTACAGATTGACCAGCGGCGTTTCGAGTTGAACTTTTTCTCCAGGAGCACACATTTTACCTTGTAGCAGATATGAGTACTTGATGGGCATCTGGGGGAGCAGGTGGTTAAGAAGTCATCGGCGTGGACGGGGGTGACGGAGAGGAGGTGGAGGAGGGCGAGGAGAATCTGGAAAATCTAGAGTTTTAGGGTTCTAAAGAGGAGGAGGCTTACCAAGAACAATTTCATCTTGTCGACTTGAAGAGATTGGGGCGCCCGTCCGCTTTTATAGGGCGCTGGGCTAATCGAATGAACTTTTATGGCTCCCCTCCCTTAGGACATGTGGAAGACACCTGTGAGCAGGGTGGCGGAATCTGGTACCGACCAAACTGAAACTGTCCGTTTTAGAACCGGGGGACGACTTAGAACTCACAGAGAACCAAAGGCACGTAAGGATGCAAATGGGGCGCTCCTATTACGTACCAGTTTCAAAAAAGAGCTTGGACGGTTCTAACTCGGGTGCAGTTCTAAGTCATGCCAGTTCTATTTCGGGCACTTTTGATTTAGACAGTATAACCGTTTTAGAACCGAGAGACGAACTAGAACTTACGCCGAATCGAAATCAAGTAAGCGAGGTAACGCAAGCATTTAGCATAAAGACGATCCTACTTTGTACCAGGTTTGAAACAGGGCGGATGTAATTCGGGACATTATATTTTGGGCGGTTCTGATTTGGACAACACCTAGAGCAAAATACAACAAAGCGGCAGGACTAGACCTTTTGAATTTGAAACCCACATGACAGGCTCCGCCCACTCCAAAGTGGTGAAAACAAATTGAAAATGCTCAAATTCTTTATTTCATTCACAAAACACGATAAGAATCATGGATCAAAGCAGATACCGAGGGCAATCGTCATTGGAGGTACATCCCCCTCTCTTTTGTTTTCCATAGAGCTCTTTCTTGGGCTGACGGACGCACTTTCCATCGATACAGTCGAAGTTGCGTGGGCATCTTGGGGGGCATTCGTTGTTAAAGAATTCCGAATTTTCAGTCAATCCCGATGTAGGATTTGCGAAAAGAAAAATGCATTTCCCATGGAAACAATGAAGACTCGGTGGGCACTCGTTCTTCAAATCACACTTTTGAGCATTCACGACGTTGATGAGCACGAGGACAAGAGGAATCTGGAGAATGAGGGATTCTGGAGTCAAGAGGGAAAGGGGGGACTTACCAAGAAAACGAAGAACTTCATATTTCGAGGAATATTCCAGATGAAGTATGAGTTTCCATGAGGGAGCCGCCCGTGTTATATAGGGGGACTTTGATTCGATTAGGGATGGTTCCCATGCGGGGGAGAGGGGGACGGGCGGCTCGTAAAAGTTTTTTGTCACATGGTTTATGATAGATGGAAGAATAATTTCGAAATGTCCAAAGTTTTTAGCAGCCGAATCTCAGCTGTGAGAAGAAACGGATCAATATGAGGATCACAAGCCCACGAAATCCACTACATCATTTCCTGAAAGTTGCGAAACGTCCCAGTTACAAACCGTCCCTCAATCTTACAACCCAGATCCCTACCGTTTTGCAACCCAGAGCAGGAGGGTTGGAGCACAACATTGGCTCCGCGTCGCCTCTCTTATCTACACCCTCCAGCCGACATACTTTCCGACGGAGAGATGGCCGAGCGGTCCAAGGCGCTGGTTTAAGGCACCAGTCCCTTCGGGGGCGTGGGTTCGAATCCCACTCTCTTCAGTTTCCTTTTTTGGTTTTTTTCTGTGAAAATCCTGTTGTAAAATGGAGAAATTTTAAATTTTTTACAGGTTGACACACTATTTAGGAATGTAGGAAAAGAGCGCGTCGCAGGAAACTAACAATAAGTTGTGAGGTGATATGCTAAACTTCGAACTTTCAGAGTGTGCCACGGTGTCAGTAATTGTCATACAGAGTCAAATTCTACAGTATATAAAGACCAAAACTAGCGCTTCATTTTTGTAGTTGACAACTTTTTAGTAGCATCCTTCCCTAGATAGTTATAGCGCTGCAAAGGGCGATACCTCTTCGATTCCTCTTCAGGTGCCCTCTTCACTGTGCCTATCTCATTCCCTCAAGTCATATCTCTCCAGGGTTCATCTGTACAAAAAAGTGGTCAACTACAAAAATGAAGATCCTGACTTGTTCTATAACATATTCAAAATTCAGATAAATTGATGAACTCCAGGCGTCCTGACACCCGCTCAAACTAAACGAAAGTTACTGTTACCACACAACTATTCTGAACAAATATCTGCCTCCGTCCCGGAAACACAAGTCGGAAGACTTTTTTTCGCCAAATCCTTTCAAAGGTTTTCACAGGTTCGTGGTGTTTTGTGGTGTTTTGTGGGCGGAGCCTCAAAAAAAAAATTTTTGTTTCAACCACAGGCACAGGCACATCAAGACTCCGGAACTGTTCGAAATCAGACATTTGAAAACCGAGAAATTTGGAAACCATGACATTCTGAATTTCAAACACCCCTCCTATATTGGCCACGCCCTCTCACCTACTACTCCCCTCCCGCCATCTGCCACCCCTCTCACTATTCACAAATTACCCCATTTCATTTCCAGAACTGTAAAAACAATCTCACTTTCACCCTCTCCAGTATACAGTAATCATATAACCGGTCGTCCTCCTTCTCCGTTCCGAAAGTTATTAGCAACGGTTGTTTACGCCGTTGCGTAAGTATCTCACCTACGAGAGGTGTTCTTTCCTTTCAATTGTTGGGTTCCGGATGTCTGTCTGTCTGTGTATCTGTTTGTCCGGATGTCCCAGTAGGGCTTCCTCTTTTTCTCTCTGATACATTAGTCATGTTCCACTTCCCTTATCATCACACAATCTCGTTATCATATCATTCATGTCATCATCAGAAATCAAGAAATCGGATAGCCCCCGATTATTTTAAAAAACTAACATAAAAAAGTTTGGATCCACGCCCCAAGAAATTCCTGGTTTCGAAACATTAGATGATTCGAGAAATTTCTTTATTATCGTCTGGATTCGGTGATTTCGAGGCGGTATTTCCTTTGACGGTTACGTTAAGTTTTCTTTCAAGAGTGGTTGGGACGCTTAAATTCTGTGAATTCAGAATCTAAAAGTCGGGATGTTTTGAAACAGGCTATAGTTTAGCACCGTTTCTCTGTGTTTGTCTGGTTGTGAGCTACATTTTGGTATAAATTCGAGAAAAATTGAGTCAGAGTCGTTCGAGAAAATATCAATTTTGTTTTCGGATTTTGTCATCCAACTACCACACTAAAAGCCACGTATCTCGTCTTATTTTGGTGCTAGCTAAAATCTGAAATCAGATTCAGAATCCTCACGTCTTCAGCTTTTAAATCAAATATAATTGTGCTATACGACTAGAAAGCTGAAGACGTGAGGATGCTGAATCTGTATTCAGAATCCGTCTAGGTCAAAAACCAACTGAGATACACTGGTTTTTCTCTAGAACTGTCCAAATATTTT
The DNA here is from genome assembly GCA_002259235.3 of Caenorhabditis latens. NCBI lineage: Eukaryota > Metazoa > Nematoda > Chromadorea > Rhabditida > Rhabditidae > Caenorhabditis > Caenorhabditis latens. Next base: position 2,897,471 of record CM056093.1, read on the forward strand.
CTTAAAACCCTTGTAACTCGGAGCGCTTCGGTCTTATCCAACATCTGAATACATATTCAGAATCCCCATAACTTCAGCTTTCCAGACATATAGGTTGATAGCAGAATTGCATGGGAAAACCTTACAAAAACGAGTTCATCGTAGACCCTGAAATTTTTGTCGATTTTGACGAAATATTGGTAATTTTGAAGTCCTATGACCTCTTTCAGTTCCGTTTTTTTTTCTCAATCCTTATCCATTTTACACTTTTTGCTCATTTTTTTGCTCCATAGAGGGCACTTCCTCCTTTTCTTATCCATCTTCTTCCTAATCACCTCTAATAGCTAATTCCCCTCATATAAAACAGCTAACATGGTCAAGTCTTCCTCTCTCGAGAACCTTTTCCAAACAGGTCTGCCCCCCCCCCCTCCTTAAAGGAAACCTTCTTATCACTTCCCCTCCCAATACCTATAATTGCGTGTATGGATGGGTCTCGAATGGATAATAAGGGAACACGAGACAAGAGAGAGAAGGAGTGTTAGCCAGGAGATAGGGGTCTAGGAGAACTGGTCTTAATGTGTTCATCATCGTTTCGGACAACGGGCGGAGGACATTTTTGCCCGCCACCGACAAAAAAGAAGAGACCGAAAAGAAAAAGAAGAAGCATAAGGAGAACGACGACCTGGTTGTTGGATAACGATGCCTTCTCTCTTCCGTTTTTTGCATTATTCGATGTCTCTAATAGCCATTTTCATGGATTTGAATTGGAGAAATTGACAGTGTGGTGGTTGAGGTGGGGGAAGGAAGTGTATTTGAATTTCATATGGTTTTATGCCTGGCGCGCCTTTGACGCGTTTTTTAACCGTTAACTTCATAGAAATGATCTGTAAGTATCTGCGGTTTTTCATTTTGATTTTTGTTGGTTTTCTGACTGGCGTACCTTTGATGCGTTTTTGCCATAACTTTGATTGAAATCGTAATTTACTCTGTTGCTTCATTCTGACCTCTGTTGATTAACCGGCTGGCGCATCTCTGGCGCGTTTATTAACGTCAACTTTCTTCTTATAGTTCAACTTCTAACTGGCGTGCCTTTGACGCGTTTTTTTAAACTGAAAACTTGTTATTTCCTAGTTGAAAAAACCGAGGTTTTTAGTATTTTTTTTCGGGGTGATTAACTGGCGCGCCTTTGACGCGTATTCTACGAATTATAGAAACTACACCTTTATTTATCTTCTATATATCAATTTTCTCCATATATTGTTTAGAAATACAAAAATTATGAATGTTTTCACAAATTTATCTTTTGAGAAAACGCAGAGAAGCAGAGTGTCTTGTTGTCAGCGCTCTCTGCTCTGGGCGATCTCTTCTTGCAATCTTCAAACGCATTTATCTCAACATCCTATAGCGCTATCAAAAAACTACAAATTACAAAAATAAAGAACATCAAATTTTACATTTTTTTTCTGTTAACAGTTTTTCAATAGCACTAATGGTTGCAGAAACAGGAACGTTCAAAAGTACTGGACCACAGCGCGCGCTAGCATTACCCCTCCTCCTTACACCCCCTGTACCGTACTAGGGACCGTCCGTACAAAAAAGTGGTCAACTACAAAAATGAAGATCTAGTCTTATTCTATAACATACTAAAAATTTGGAAGAATCTGGTTATCCAGTTTATAGTGACGGGATCTTAAAGTTCTCTTCTTTAAGATCCCGTCTCGAAAGATCTTAAAGTTCACCAATTCCGATATTTCATAAATTCTGATATTTAAAAACTATTCCAATCCAATTTCCGCAAATTCTTCCCCATTCCTCTTTATGTCCCTTTAATAATGTTCCACTTGTTTCACCATATCCCCTTTATCACGCCTATTTGACTTCATGTTACTAGTTTCTTACGTATTTTATCTTACAATCCTCCTCGTATACACTTCCTCTTATTTTCAGACACACCAGAAATGATATTGCTATCAGTACTACTCCTTGGAATTCCTTTCCTAATAGAATCCAGTGATTTAGATGCCAAACATATATTTAAGGGGCTCTATGAGACCTCTGGCTTCCATTGTTATAGTAGGTGAGTGTCTTCTAGCTTGAATTTTGAGTTTTTTAGCTCAAAATTCTGAAATTAAAATTTTTGCTTCCAGAGATTCCATGAGACTTCCACGGCACCTACACGGGAAGCCTCAAACCACCGATCCCCCATTCGACCTGTCCGTTTTTGATTCTTCTGGGAAACGGGTAGAAAGTTATGAAATTGGGAAGATATATACAGGTGAGTGGCATGGCCGAACTTTTTCTAGTCCCCCAACAATTTTTTTTGTTTTCAGTCAAACTAGAAGCGTATGTACACTTCCGAGGGCTTATGTTGCAACCAAGGCTCTGCACACCGTCTGGAGCAATTATTGGCTCATTAAGAGGCGGGAAGTTTATAGAGGATGACCAATTTGAGACACATGGTGGGTAATTTTGAAATTTTCGAGAAAAAAATTATCAATAGAGCGAACTTACGCACAACTTACAGGCCTGATATTCCACCAATGCGGGAGACTATTCACCAACGACTCCCTGACCCATACCACAGATGACAAAAAATTTTTGGCGGAGGCCAAGTGGCTGGCGACACATGACGTGGGCAATGTTCAATTTGTGTAGGTATCTCTCCGCGCTCTCTGCGCTCTCTTGTCGCTCTCTCTCCACCCCGCTTTTATATACGCCCTCCAGCCGACATATTTCCCGGCGGTGAGATGGCCGAGCGGTCCAAGGCGCTGGTTTAAGGCACCAGTCCCTTCGGGGGCGTGGGTTCGAATCCCACTCTCATCAGTTCTTTTTTGGGGTTTTTTGTTTTGTCAGGAATTGGTTCATAAGAGTAGGAAGGTATGGGGAAAACGAAAATAGCTTATGTTTTATCAGAAAATAGCAAAAAATACAAAAATTGTAGATTTTTCAGCAAAAAATTCGAAAAATAATACGAAACCAGAAAATCGAATTTTAGGCACATAAGTCCAAGAATTTTTCTTTCGAAATTTTTTTGGGATTTTCACATTTTTGAGTCTGGATAAGCAATAATTGAGTAACAAAATTTTGAACAATTCCGATGAAAAGCCAGAAAACCACAATTTTGTTAAAATCCCAAAAAAACTTGCAAAAAAATTTTTGAAACTTTTTTGTTAGTTTTTTGCGTTTTTTTTTCCAGCAAAACCAACGTTCCTTATCCACTGTCTTCAAAAATTATATAATTTTCCAGCGCCACAATCGCCACCGAAAACGTGCTCTACTGGGAACGATGGCGTCCACGTCACGCGTTCCTCAAGGGTCCATACCAGAAGTATTCCGTGCAAAACCCCAACATTTTTGTCTATAATTTGGAGAAGGACATCGAGCAGAAGACCTCAGAAAAAGTTGTGACATCTGAGCCAATTCTTCCCTCTCAACACCCACTTTTCGAGGAGCAAAAGGAGTTTTTGAAGAGGAAAATGTCGGTGACACCGTCGCCAAGGCTGCTGGAGACCTCTGAGAATTCTGATGATGTTTTTGACTCAGCAACATCGTCTCTGTCAAAAACTGAAAAAATCCAGGTCACCGCGGCGAGTATGATGATGGGAGAGAAGTTGCAAGTCACCAGGACGCCAGAAATTTCGGTGAGAGTCAAAAAAATTTTTTTGAATTTTTTCAAATTCAAATTTTCAAATTCCAGCAATCCTCCAAATTCCTCACATCGGAATCCACGTTTATGATGGGTAGAATGTTCAAAAAGTTCGCGCCACTCAACGATACAGTACTCCAAGAGGACGATCTCAAATTTTTGAACGCCCATGCACATCTCAGAAGGCTTCAGCACGATTTTGTGGATAATAATGATTTGGAGATGGAAGGTTAGTCCGGTGGCCGAGTTTTGGGATTCTAGGCCACCTATTGCAGAAAAATGTCAGGACAACCCATGTGGGAACAATGGTCGGTGCAGTCTGCAAAAAGGGAAACCGGTCTGCCAGTGTACGAAAGGGTACACCGGCACCAACTGCACAGAAATCGATAAATGTGTCGAAAATGATTGTGAGAACAATTCGACGTGTTATAACGACAAGTTGTCACCAGTCGGGTACTCGTGTAAATGTCTGAATGGAACGGTTGGAAAGCTTTGTGAAAGTGAGTTTTGTCTAAGTTTCTAAGTTTCAAAAAGTGGGCGGGGCTTGATATAGTACCTCAATGAAATATGCAGCCATGCTTTTAGATATGTTACTTGCCTGGTGAGATACGCAGAAAACAAGACGCTCTAGCTTCTCTGCGTCTCACAGACAATGAAATGTTCAAACTCTCATATCTCTGCTATTATTGGTGCAATAAAAAAGTTGTCAACTAAGAAAATATGCAGAATTTTACGATCTTCATTTTCGTAGTTTGTAGTTTTTTGATAGCGTCACAGGTTTTTGAGATAAACGCGTTTGAAGATTACAAGTATATGAGCGCGCAGACAGCAAGACGCTCTAGCTTCTCTGCGTCTCTCCTTTCCTCAGAATGTTTAACAGCGCGTAGCCCCTCAGCGATCAGTGCTATCAAAAAATTATCAACTAACAAAATTTGCAAAATTTTACGCTTTACATTTTTGTAGTTTGTAGTTTTTTATAGCACAACAGACTTTCGAGATAAACGCGTTTAAAGATTGCTGGTAAAAGAGCGCGCCGAGGGGAGAGAGCGCAGACAACCAGGCACTCTAGCTTCTCTGCGTCTCTATTTCCTCAACCTTCCCTTTTTCAGTTGAATGCCCCCTTGATCAATGTCAAAACGGTGGAAAATGTTATCTGAACACTTTTGGAAAAATCGGGTGCAAGTGCCTACCAGGGACCACTGGCAGGAAATGTGAACGAGGTAAGTTACATTGTCCAAAAATCTGTCTAGGTATTGTACCCTCATTTTTCAGAAATCAATGAATGCGGCTGGAACAAATGTCAAAACGGTGCAAAATGTGTGGATTTGTTTAATGACTACCGTTGTGACTGCGCAGACGGATGGATGGGACGGAATTGTGAGCGTAAGTAATAAAATGCAATGGCCTAGAAAAATCCTAGGTCACAATTTTTTTAGGACCCTGCCAAGACATCTATGGATCCTGTAGGGTATGGAAACGGGAGGGTCAATGTGAGCAGATGAGAAATGCAACGGATTTCTTTTATCTGAATTGTGCGGCCTCGTGTGGCGTCTGTGTGAAAGTGGAGAATGGGACAGGTAGAGTCCTTAGGTAGATTTTTTGTAGTTTGTAGTTTCATTTTCAGAATTGTCGTACCTCCCACTACAACCTATTCTTATGCCATTCGCATTTTTGTTGGGAGAATGGAAGTCGCAGATAAAGGGATGGAATAACCATACGACGGACTACCCGGTGGATATGGATGGGATGGTTTACAATGAGACGATCACGTTCTCGGTGGCGCCCTCGTTAAGCTTTGGCACGCCTTATATTAATTATACGTGAGTTTTAGGAATAGACATTGAGTTGAGGGTGTTCAGCTTGTTCAGGGCTTCCAGAAAAATGTAGTTATGCCTAGTTTGACGCATTGCATTTTGGTTCGTTTTAGTCCTAGACAAATTTTCAAAACAGATTTAGAACCCTCAAAATTTTAGCTTTTTAGTCATACAACGTACCATGTTGTTGTATATAACTAGAAAGCTGAAGTCATGAGGATTCTGAATCTTTTTTCAAATCAAAAATTGTATCGATATGAACGGAAATACACGGCCTGAAAGTTTAAGTCGGTCTATTCGTGGCGCGACCGCACCGCTTAGGTCAAACCTTCAATGCCTTCTATCTTGGCTCATTTTGATTTCTATAATTGATATTGTATATATTTGTAAAGCCATAATCATGAGGATTCGGAACCTGTTATTAAAATTTGTCTAGGACCAAACTGAACCAAGTTACGCATGGTCTAGTGTGGGGACCAGTTTTCTCACGATTGGGGTTTTTGGTCACATGATTTTGGAGAAAGGTTTATATTACTAAAAAGCTGATGTCATGAGGACTTTGAAACTGTTTTCAAAATGTTCCTTTCTTGAAAATGACACGAGTTGTAAAAGATCTTGTAACTCGTTAATTTTACCACTTTTGCAAACAATTCAAACGGTTTCAGAATTCTCGCTATTTCAGCTTTTCATGTACACAAAGTAAAAACAAATTAGATCATTGGAAAGCTAAAGGCGTGAGTATTCTGAATCTGTTTTTAAATATTCTCTATCGTAAAAATGACGCGAGTTACAGCATTCCACATATCTCGGTTGATCTTGATCATTGACAAAATTCAAGAGCAGATTCCGAATCCTCACGTCTTCATTTCACCATTCCCATCAATTTTTCTTAATTTCAGAGCCACCATGACCAGCCTAGACGACCCCTCCAACACCCATCAATACAACGGATTCCTCACTATCCAACAGTACAAGGAGAACGACGAGTCGCCGGATAAAGGCGCCCTTACAACAGTTAGCAACACCGGGTTGATTATGATCGAGGAAGGGGAGATCCTAGATGAGAAGACGTCTACAGAAGGCGCCCCGACGCTCATGCTGACACCGACCTATCAATTTAACAAGTCCTCGTCGGGCACTCAGAAGAATCCGGAGAGGTCGAAGAGATGGTTCACGCTGAAAAACAAACGACTGATGCAGTATATGGTTCGGGAGTTCAAGGGAAGAACTCATAAGTTTACGAAGATTTATAAGAGGACGCAGGAGTTTAAGTATTTGTAGATTAATATTGGAATATTAATAATCCGAAATAATGTGCCAAATGTCTAGTCATCTCACTCATTCTATTGTGTAGAAATGTATGTATGTGCAATAATAAAAAAATTTAGTTGTTTATTAATTTGGAATAATAAATTTATAACAAATTCCGTCTTGAAGTTGCATACAAGATTTTCTACCAGCGACCATTTTACCCATAACAGATCTGGCAGACATGCCAGAGCTGCCTGTGCCCAGAGCGCAGACAACTCATAACTTCTTAGATTTTAATGCTATCAAAAAACTCTCAACTAAAAAAATACGCAGAATTGTACGCTCTACATTTTTGTAGTTTGTAGTTTTTTGATAGCGCCACAGGCTTTTGAGATAAACGCGGTTGAAGAGTGCAAGTAAAAAAGCGCGCCTAGGAGGAGAGCGCAGATAACGAGACACTCTAACTTCTCTCCGTCTCTCCGTCTCCCGAAATCTTCAACGGCTCGTATCTCCTCAGCTATCAGTGCTATCAAAAAGTTGTCAACTAACAAAGTGTTCAGTATTTTACGCTCTACAATTTTGTAGTTTGTAGTTTTTTGATAGCGCAACAGGTTAGTGAGATAAACGCGTTTGAAGATTACAAGTTGGAAAGCTCGCGCAGACAGCTAGACACTATTGTTTCTCTGCGTCTCTCCGTCGTTTTGAATCTGTCTGTTCATGCGTCTAGAGGTCCGGATGTCTCGGATGTCAAATTTTCCTTTTTCTTCGCCCTTTCACGTGACCTTACCCCATTAAACTCTTATCAGAAACCTTTTCTCCCCCCCAAAAAATCCATTCCCGATTTCCAAAAATGCATCTATCCTCTATCCTCCTACTCGCACTCCCACTGTTCACCTTGACAAATCCAGACGCCAATCTAGAAGCCACTCGTCTGATGGTTCTCCTAAAAGACTCCATTGATCTACAACAAATCGATGCGTTATCCGGCTTCACGGACCCCAATTTCAGCTGGAACTCTTGTAAGGCCGTCTTGGATTACGGTAGGAGATTACGGTAGGAGATTACTGTAGCTATGATATGTATGTTTCAGGTAAATACGTGGCAATGCTGAAACTTTTGTCGCATCGGGAGCCAGGGGACATCCCGGCGATATCTACCGAGTGGACCGTAGCCAACTCCCATTTCAAACAGGAAACTCTCTATTTTGATGTCCGGAGTAAGAATCGAAGGATTCCGGACTGGTATTTTGAGGCAAAGAAGGTAAGGACCCAGGGGAGAGAGCGCAGACAACGAGACACTCTAGCTTCTCTGCGTCTCTCCGTCTCCCGGAAACTTTAACGACTCATAGTTCCTCCGCTATCAGTGCTATCAAAATACTATCAACTAAGAAAATGTGCAAAATTTTATGCTCTACATTTTTGTAGTTTGTAGTTTTTTGATAGCACGAAGCTTTCTTTCAGCACGGCAAGAACAAGGCGTACGTCTTAACAAGAGGGAAACTTAGCAAGTGTGGAAGGCTTGAGGAAGTATAATATAATAAAAATGTTCATTATTTTGTTACAAGAATTTCAAATATACAGATAGATATACATAAATCTATCCCCACAACGCTTTCAACTCGTCCATCCGATGATTCTGGCAGTCTTTGTGACTGGTGATGTGATGAATCGTGCGTTGACGACGACGTCTGACGTACCGGATGCAGAAGATGATGAGGAGGGGGAGGGTGACGGTGGCGTAGGAGAGGGCCTGGAAAAATTGAGACGTGAGGGGATTCTGAATGAATGGAGATCATGAGGATTTTTTTGAAGTATCAAACTTAGAACTGGTGTAGCTCGGCTAGTTTTGATCGTAGATAAAATTTGAAAACAGATTCAGAATCCTTAGGAATTGAGCTATTGGAATGTGTAAACTTAATTTATCATGAAATTAAAAATAAGGTTCGGTGGAGCGCGTTTGCCTAGAACTTAGATAACTCATGGCCACTACCTCAGCCTAAAACGAATGTATCTCGGCTCAGTTTAGTGGTAGACTAATTTTGAAGACAGATTCTGAATCCTCATTACTTTAGCTCTCCGATCATATAACTTGTTTAGAAAAAATATTGGCCTAGAAACCCAAAACAGTCTGCCGAGCTAAAGAGCCGTGTACGTCGGCTCAATTCGGTAGTAGCCTAAATTTGAAGACAGATTCAGAATCCTCAGGTCTTCGGCTTTCTAGAAATATCTAAACTAAGCAAAATACATAAATTTGGGCAACAATTTGATGCATAGGACAGTCTGAAACCGGAAAGAACTACTTGATGTCGAAAATTTTGCAAAAAAAAGCATTTTTGACCAAAAAAAGTTGGACTTTAACGAACAGTGAGTGACACACACAGATTGTTAACGCCTTGATGCCAAATCGTCCCGGTTTCAAAAACTTCCCGGTTTCGAACTGTCACAGCCGCTAACCGCTACCAAGGCTCTACAGCATCTCGAGACTGAAAACTGTTCGGTGCCAGTACATTTTTCCGTTTTTTTCCTTCAAAAATGGGTTCTCCGTGCTCAAAATTTCCTATAGAGGACTTCTGGCAGCCCTCTGCTACTTATACTACTGGGAGATGAACAAGAACTTGTGTGCCTGTGTCTGTCGGTGTGTCTTTTTGTCTGGATGTCCGGTATCTAGGAGCAAAGTCATCCCTTAAGATGGGGCTATCTGGTTATCAGCGCCCTCGGCTTTTACCAAAATTTCGAAATTTTGAAATCTGTGTGTGTCCGTATATTCAAGCATACCCCATTTCAAAAAAAAAACTCACATAAACCCAAATGATCAAATTATTGTACAAGTAAACAGGAATCGCGTCTCGTGCCTGCCGGAACATCCAACTGCCGCCCGCATAGATACCGAGTGCACTAATCTGTGCGATGACCAACACCGATATCGATTTCGACGTCATCATCGCCTCGCTTCTCTGATATTGGAACTGGACGTCGTAACGGGTCCTGTACGATGATGGAGTGTTGTATTCGATTAGGTATTGGTCAAGAAAAGCGGTAGGAGTGTCATCAGCCAGATAGTTCAGCCTACAGTAGTGTTGGGTTACGGTGGTTATGAGGAAAAAATAATTGGTTTTGGTATGAAGGACCAATAACCGAGACAGGGTTAGTATGAAAAGAAAATAAGATTGATAGCTTGATAGACACAGGTGTTAAGTGCAATAGAGCGATAGAGCGTGGTTGCTTCACATGTAGGAAATGTCAGTTTTGGTATTACGGTAGCGTGACCGTGGCCGAACTTTTCTACCTCGGTCAGTGATACCGTAATACCCAAGACTAGCAGACAGATAGAAAGTGAAGGTGTCTGTCGGTGTGTCTGTGTGTCTATGCGTCCGGATGTCTTGTTTTCCAAATGTCCAGATGTCCAGAATTCCAAAAAAGACCCGTCCGATTTCAAGATATCCAAACTTACAGATATCTGGGTTTCCGAAAGTCTGTCTGTCTGTCTGTCTGTCTGTCTGTCTGTCTGTCTGTCTGTCTGTCTGTCTGTCTGTCTGTCAGTCCGGATGTCAGAAATATCACAAATGTAACGTTTAGGCTTTTTCAGATGCTCCAAATGTCAAAAATCCGATGTCTAGATTTCCGAATAATCAGATACCCGAGTTCTGATGTTTGCCCCTAGATGTCTGTCTGTCTGTCAATGTGTCTGTGTGTCCGGATGTCTGAGCCACTAAATTGTCTGAATGTCGGATCGTCAGATGATCAGCGGCCCAGCCAACTTTAAGCGAAATTTCAGAATTTCGGAATCTGTGTGTCCGGATGTCCAAGACGTCAAGCTACGAATTAGTAGATTTCCCATCTGTCTGTCTGTCTGTCTATCTGTGAGTCCAGATGTCCGCATGTCTGGAACTACAGTAAGCACCGGAACTGGTCTACCTGTGTGTCTATGACTCCGGTTTTCTTTTCTCTGTCGGTGTGTCTGTCTGTCCAGATGTCCGCATGCTCAGAAAAACCAAAAAATAACCAACCTCATCGAGTGCTTCTTATTCACATACAGTAACCCGAGATTCAGTACCAAATTCAAAATGGTCAGTAGAAGACTGCTAATCAGGAAATAATTGGCCCTCCCCGCATCTTGTTTCTTGAAAAATTGACAACTCGGCACATAATCTTTTCCGGAATTCTCCCAGGGCAACACGACGAATTGGATGCAGAAGTTGAAGGCGATCTGGAGCGAAAAATATCGATTTTGGGAGAAAAAATGGACTGAAATTACCATAATCACCGCCAAAATCACTCCGGGAACATATTTTTTGCGGTAGTAGATAGTTGGGAGGAATGTAGCTAACAATCCGTCTAACGATAGCGCCGAATGAATATAAATCATGCCACTGATACCGAAGAGAAGGCCACGACCGAAGATTCCGCAGTCGTCGGCGTCGAAGAAGATGTTGCACGGGTCGTCGGCGTAGAAGAAGCTGCGGTACATTACTGACCACTGAAAGAACAATATGAGGAGGGAGAGAGCGCAGACAACGAGACACTCTAGCTTCTCTGCGTCTCTCAGGCTCTCCATCTATCTCCGGGTTTTGAAGGCTCATAACTTCTTAGATTTTAATGCTATCAAAAAACTCTCAACTAAGAAAATATGCAGAATTTCATGCTCTACATTTTTGTAGTTTGTAGTTTTTTGATAGCGCCACAGGCTTTTGAGTTAAACGCGTTTAGAAGAGAGCGCAGACAACGAGACACTCTAGCTTGTCTGCGTCTCCCAGAATCTTTAAAGCCTCATATCTCCGCAGCTATCAATGCTATCAAAAAACTATCAACTAAGAAAATACGCAAATATTTACGCTCTATATTTTTGTAGTTTGTAGTTTTTTGATAGCGCCACAGGCTCTTAAGATAGACTCGCTTAAAGGTTGCAAGCACCAGGAGAGAGAGAGCGCAGACAACGAGACACTCTAGCTTCTCTGCGTCTCTCCGGCAGCTCAAATTTTAAACGGCTCATAGCTCCTCAGCTATCAGTGCTATCAAAAAACTATCAACTAAGAAAATATGCAAAATTTTACGCTCTACATTTTTGTAGTTGTCCGTTTTTCGATAGCGTTACAGGCTCTTGAGATAAACGCGTTTAAAGGTCGCAAGTCAAGGGGAGAGCGCAGACAACGAGACACTCAAGCTTCTCTGTGTCTCTCTGTCTTCTGGAATCTTTAACGCCCTATAGCTCCTCAGATATCAGCGCTATCAAAAAACTATCAACTAAGAAAATGTGCAAAATTTTACTCTCTACATTTTTGTAGTTGTCCGTTTTTCGATAGCGTTACAGGCTCTTGAGATAAACGCGTTTAAAGGTCGCAAGTCAAGGGGAGAGCGCAGACAACGAGACACTCAAGCTTCTCTGTGTCTCTCTGTCTTCTGGAATCTTTAACGCCCTATAGCTCCTCAGATATCAGCGCTATCAAAAAACTATCAACTAAGAAAATGTGCAAAATTTTACTCTCTACATTTTTGTAGTTTGTAGTTTTTTGATAGCCCAACCCATTTCTGAGATAAACCCACCTGAATGCAAACATGAATCACATCATGTATCACGGCGAACACCAATGACAAATACAGAAGTAAAGAGGTCGACTCATTGAATATCGGATGTTTTCTCATGTACCGGATACAGTATGCCACTCCAAAAAAGCAACCGATCGACAGAATCGTGCAGTAGATGATGTTGAGTCGAAGGATCCACGAGGTTTGGAGGGTTACCTGGTCAGGGGAGGCGCGGAATGGACAAGTCGAGTCGTTGGTGACACCGTAGATGGGGGTGAGTGTGGTCATGCTGAAAATGCTGAAAAATAAAGACATCCGGACACACAGAACTGCGAGAGGACGGAAAAAAGTGATCTCAGGCACTAGAAAGTCACATGACTAGTAAAATCTTGTGACCGCCCGGATTTTCAAAAATCTGAAGAAAAAAAAAGTGAGAAAAAAGTTTCTGGGAGGTTTTTTGTCGTGAGAATTTGTTATTTTAGGAGTTGTGTGCACGTGAAAAGGGAGATTAGTTTGCAGAGGAAAAATAGACGTTTTGAAACCTTGTAATTTGGAAACCAATCTATTTTCGCACCAAATGATAGGTAACGTTTGTGAGAGCGCGCAGACAACGAGACGCTCTAGCTTCTATGCGTCTCTCCAAGATTTTTAAAGCCTCATATCTTTTCTGCTATCAGTGTTATCGAAAAGTTGTCAACTAAGAAAATGTTCAGAATTTTATGCTCTACATTTTTGTAATTTGTAGTTTTTAAATAGCGCCACAGGCTTTTGAGATATACGCGTCTAAAGATTGCAAGTCAAAATCACAAAAATAGACGACTAACAAAACACAGCCTGGCTACCCAACTTGAAATAACTTTTAGACTAAAAATAGGAAGCTGGTTGAATTCAAGAATTCGAGAATTCAAAACAAATAACAAGCGCTCTCAAACTTTTCATACGGTTAAGAAAGAGAGCGTACACCATTCGCCGATTTGGAGGTCCATGTAAAAAAAACTCAAAGTTTGAGAGGTTATAACTCGGTTCGCAGAGACATTTAGCAGGTTTTGACTGCAGAAATGGACTCCCCGTAGTCGAAAGTACCAGGGACCATATTTGTAAAAAGTAGGTATCAGATTTATGCCATGTTGTGCTCAAGCTGCAAAGCCAAAAACCAAAAAAGGCTAAAAACAAAACCAATTTTTGAACGAATTAGGTTAGGGAAACCCACAATCTTTTGATCTACCAAGCAATTCCGGTTCAAATTTTCAATTTCATTATGAATTCCTGACGTCAACACACCACAACACTTTGCTATATGCATTGGAACGTGCCAAATTGGTTTTAAAATTCTCCGATTTGACATTTGAAAAAAAATTGTTGTTTTCCAATTTAAAATGACATGTTTTGTTAGTAAGCAAAGGAGGAGGAAGAACAAACATGTGTATCTTTAATTCAGGTGAAAAAAACGTTTGAAGGAAAATTCAAAAAGATCAATTTCACTAGAGAAAAAAAATGGAGGGTGGGGAATGGGGGTCAGGTGAAAAAAATTTGGAAAAATACGTAATTTGGAAGATTTTCAGCTGGGAACAAACATTTTTGTGCTTTTTAATAGTGGAGGTGTGTCCGGTTGTCCAAATGTCCAAAATCTCAAAAAAGTTCAAAGTTGAAGATTCTTGGTTCTCTGATTTCTATCTGTTTGTCCGGATGTCCTATTTTCAATTTCCAAATATATGGAACCTAGGATATCTGGACTAACAGACATCTGAAGTATCCGACTACTAGATTTCCGAATGTCTGTCTGTTTGTCTGTCTGTCCGGATGTCCGGATGTCCACGACCTTCTGAGACACCTCGGAAATCGACATGTCAAACCTCTGACATATTAAAACCAATACATTTTTAAGCTGGGACGTTTTGAATCCACAAAAAAAGTTTTCAAGCTCAAAAATTGAAAATCGGGACATTTTTTAAAACCGTGTGCTCCGAAACCATCGTTAAGATATCAGTGTATCATCATTTCAAAATTTCATACCCCAAAAATAAGCCCCGCCCACTTTTCTGACATCTTCCTGTCAGATGTCCGGCCTGTTAGTCAACAACAACCCATAAATTATAGCCCTTTTACCAGGAATTTGAAATGAACAAATTTGTCATCATAAGGTGGTGGCCTAGAAATCACGTAGGGTGCTTCTAGGCCACCAAAACTAACTTTCTAGGCCATTTACCAAAAATCAGAAAATCTTCAAGTTCATGTTCGAAAGCAGGTGAACAAAGTGTCTGGACATGAAGTGTCAAGTGGTTAATAAAACTGACGGAGATTAGGGAAACAAGGTTTTACAAATCCAGTCGGTTCGCGTGATAAGAAAGTTTTTTTGTGAAAAAATGTTATTTTTGGGCAATAGGGAACCCGTGATAAGGTGGTTGTGAAATGTTCGAAAATGATCAGAAGAGCGGCGTAAATCTACACAAGAAGCTTCGTAAATCTACACGAGATTTTGGGAGTTGACACCAAGAAGGTTCTCGTAAATAGACACAAGGCCTCCGTAAATCTACATAAGAATCTTCGTAAATCTACCCAGAACTCTTTGTAAATCTACACCAGCTTGGCTTTCGTAAATCTACACCACATAGCCTCAGTAAATTTAACGACTCTCCCGTAAATCTACATAAAGAGCTTCGTAAATCTACACGAGATCTTAAAAGTTGATACCAAAAAGGTTCTCGTAAATCGACACTACTAGCTCTCCCGTAAATCTACATACCAGCTACCTGCTATGTCCCTTTTTTGTTTTTGTGCCCTTATATACATACCCATCTCATGCCATTTTCAGAAAACCCTAAAAGTCGAAAGTCGTCGAATTTTGACGAAAATTGTTGGAAAATAGACAGAAAGGTGATGGTGTATTTGCACTGTGCTAGAGGAGGAGAATAGGAATTTTGAGAAAAACTTTGTAAGATCAGGTAAAACGGGTAATTGAATGGGAGAGGAGGTCCTAATTAAATCAACCCGTAAATCTACCCAAGAATCTCGTAATTTCACAGAGTACCTCGAATTGTGTAAACCGACACATCGTAAATCTACACAGCCCTTCCCGTAAATCTACACACAAATTCTTCTGTAAATTACTTCTTAGCTTCCGTAAATCGTGTACCTACAGTATCTTTCTCAGAATGACAAAACTCCAAAACAGAAAAAAATTGCTCAATTGAGCTAGCTCAGTAACGGAGCAAAAAAGAATAAAAAGAAATAAAAGTGACGCTTGTTCCTAAAACATTTCAATTGCCAACACACACACAGACATCACTCAATGTTTCTTGAGACAAAAAGAACAAGAGTTTAATCAACTTTTATGTTGAGAAAATGGAATCGAAAAAGTGCAACAGAGGGGAGAGGGCACCAATTAATTGGCGTCCACTCATTGTTGCAACATTTAGAGGACAATTTGAGAAGAAGAATAAAGAGATCATTAAAATGTTTCATACAGTCAATACCAATTTACAGATGAGCTCCGTATTAATTGTCAGAAAGAAACCAAATTTTGTCAGATTACAGAAAAGGGTCCATTCTAGATTGTCTCAAAAAATCAGACCTCTGGAGCCGCTGAGTTGTGTAGAGGAAAAGTTTTGATATACGTAAGCGTCAAACGCAGGTTATAACTTTGAAAGTGGTGTAACTCGGCTCCCTGGAGTCTTAGCGATCCCAAATTTTGTCAGATTACAGAAAAAGGTCCATTCTAGATTGTCTCAAAAAATCAGACCTCTAGAATCAATACTATGAGTTGAAAAATATACCAAAATGTAGATCTCGGCGAGGCCAACTAAGAGCCGGATGGCTTTTTGCTACTGTGTCGCGGATAGGGACATAGAACCGTCGTAAATCTACACAACAAGTTGTGTAAATCTACACAAGCCCGGCTGTCGTAAATCCACACTACTAATCTACACATGATAAAATCCCGTAAATCAAAAGTGATTTCCGTAAATTCACACAAGACTCTTCTCGTATATCTACACCACTTGTAAATCGACACAGATAACTTTCGTAATGAATATAAACCATTGAAGTCCGTAAATCTACACATCCAAGCCTTGTAATTTCACACATAACTCCCGTAAATCTACACAAATCATCGTAAATCGACATCTCATCGTGTAGTCCCCTCGGACAAGATTTTTGGTCAATTCCTAGTTTCATCAGCTTTCTTGGTTTTTTTCCTATTTCTGCGATAAAAATGTTGGAAATATCAGGAAAACTAGGAATTGAGCAAAAAATCTTGTCCGAGAGGACTACACGATTGTGTGGAAAAACTCTTCCACCAAAGCTCGGGAATCATGCCGTTTAGAGCAGTTTTAAGGCAAATGCGTAAATAATAAGAGATTTTTAAAGAATTTTTTGAAATATTGGAATCTACCGAAAGTACCGTAATCCTATATAAAAAATCTACCCCTAAGATCAGTTCTCAAAAAAAAAAGAATAAAGCTTTGCAAAAAAAGAAAAGAGTAGGCAGGGGTGGGGTGGGATATGATGTGTCCCTCTACTACTAAAAGCACAAAAAAACGAAATTATAGGGTTCCCCATTTCGGGATCAAAGCGCGCTCAACTGACAAAGGAAACAGAATTTCTAAGAATTTCATAAGCTGAGGATGAACAAAAATGAGAAAAAGTCATAACTGAAGGGTAGGGAGGGGGGAAACAAGAAGAAATAAAGGACAGGTGCAAAGAATGATGACGGAGGAAGGACGGAGGGGAGATCAAAACATATGGGAGGTGGGGGATATGGAGGGGATGGATGAGAAATGCACTTTAAGAAACAGAAACAGGAGAAAGCTGTAGAAAGTGCAAATGTTCCGGATTCCGGACACCATGAGTCAGGGGGAGGGGGATATGTGGATAGCTCCATAAAGAAAAATACCAAAAAAAAAAGGATTTCCGGAAATCTACAGTATCACTCAAAAAGTGAAGACGACCAACTTTGAGAGTGTGTCATGGTAATACTGATTGTCCCACAAAATAACTATTTATGGTATCAAACAGATAAAGAGTCGAGCTTTATTTTTGTAGTTGACAACTTTTTTGTACGGACACTCCCTATCAAGTTACATATCGACAAAGTCATTTCTCCCTCAAATCGACCAATTTCAGTGCAAAATAGTGCGATTTTTGAGCTGTCCACTTGAAATCACTATAACTCTCTAGGGAGTGTCCGTACAAAAAAGTTGTCAACTACAAAACTGAAGCTTTATTTTTGGTCTGTTTGATCCCATAAAAAGTTACTTTGTGGAACAGCTAGTTTTACTATGACACACTCTCAAAGTTGGCCAATTTCAACTGAAAACGGCCAAAGTTCACAACTTTTTGGACGGTACTGGGTAGCACGATAAAGGAGAGTACCAAAAAATGGATTTTTGCAAATCTGTACAGCCACATGCCTATAAACTAAATCTTCAATACTATGTGTAGATTTACGAAAGTTCTCTCTGTGTGTGGAATTACGAGGCTTGAAGTGCATAGATTTACGGAGATTCATGTAATTCATATTCATTACGAAAGTTCTCTCTGTCGATTTACAAGTGGTGTAGATTTACGGGGCAAGAGTATTGTGTGGATTTACGGAGGTTAATTTTGATTTACGGGATTTCATCACGTGTAGAATTACAGCAGATTCGAGTGGATTTACAAAAATTCTGGGGTAGATTTACTCACGGGGCCAGTACGAAAGCTCGAGATACGTCTGGTACATTTCCTAATGAGTAAGTCTACTTGTAAATCTACACACTATAAAAACCCGTAAATCTACACCACTTTAAAATTCACACAAAGAACTTTCATAATGATTATGAACCATGTATCTCCGTAAATCTACCCCCAAGCCTCGTAATTCCACACAGAGAAAGAACTTTCGTAAATCAACACCGTAAATTCACACAACACTTCTTCTCGTAAATCTACATTGCCGTAAATCCACACAGAAAGTCAGAAAAGTGAAAAGGGTGAAATTAAACAAATCCAATTCGATCTTTAACACAAACTTTTCCAATTTACACACATATTTTTGACACTTGTTTCCCCCCGCCTCCCCGGAAACATTTTTACACCAAATTTAATCAAAAAAGGAAAAAAATCTTATTAGAGGGTAAAACTAGATTAAAAACTGGATGATTGAACCTTCGTAAATCCACACCACTCCCGTAAATCTACACAGAAGACTATTCTCAATAGAGCGCAGTTGCCACACCGTTTATTAATAAGTCAAGGCACTTGGAGTTCACGGTATATACGCGGTCTTCTCCTCAAAATCGTCGGGAGCTCTGAAAAAATTCGAGTCAGTAAACGCGCTCCACTGCGAACACTCACGTCGCCCGTCGTTTGACCCGTTTTAACGTGTGGGCGAATGTCACTTTTGTGCTCTGGTTACTGTAGGATGACGTTTTTAATTCGTGCAGTGGTGTCAGGATACTGTTGGATGGGTCGGCGCTGAAAAAAAAATTTAAAAAAAAAAAATTTTTTTTTCGAATTTTTTTTTCAAAATTTTTTCAAAATTTTTTTAAAATTATTTTTTGAATATTCTACTAATGCAATCATGCTCCACCGCACACTCACGTCGCCGCTTTGCCCAGTGGCACTTCGATTGTCTCAGTTTTCACCGAGTCCGTCTCTGACCCCACCGACGCTTTACTTTCAGTTTTCAGCGATTTTCCAGAATTCGACGAGTTGGCGGCGGACGGGCGGTGATGACGTGGCACTTTTAATGAATCGATTCTGAACAATGCAAGTGCGCTCCATTGAGAATTTCGAGACTCACGCCGTATTTCGCTCTTTTTTCACACTTTTTTCGGTGGAAAGCGCTCGTTCACTCTTGTCGGAGGTTATTGATGTGCCGGCTCGACGGGTTTTGATAGATTTTTCAGATTTTTCAGAGGCATCTCGAGTACTTGTGGTACCGCTGAAAAAAGTTGAAAAAAAAAATTTTCTGAAAAATTTTTTTTGAAATTTTTTTGTTAATGTTAGCAAGAATAGCATTTTTATGGCCTAAAAACTTCTATTGGAAATTTCTAGGCCACCAAACACACCAAAAACTCGGCCAAAGCTGAAATCTGACTCACCTCTTCTGCGACTTTTTCGAGACACACGTCGCTAGTAATAATGGCAAGAACAACGACCAGAATAGGAACAGAATCATTGATATATGTGAATATGAGCACATTTTCGTTATTGGTCTCTCTTTCTCGGAAGAAAAAAGATTTTGAATCGGAAAAATGAGTAGGAAATGAAGATTTTAGGAAGGGAGAGGCCGAAATTTTTGGATTTTTAGGGGAAAGGTCACGTTTTCATTGATTTTTTGGTAAAAAGTTACGAAAAAACATAGAAAAAAGACTGAGAACCGTTGAAAACCGCTTGGTGGCCTAGAAAACCAAAACTAGTCCGCCAGTTGTTTTCTGTCTTTTTCTGTGTTTTTTCTCGTTTTTTGTCAATTTTTCTGTTATTTTCCATGATTTTAAACAGATTTTTAGTAAATTTTAGACTTTTTCTTGGTTTTTAACGGTTCTATTCAACAAATTACAGGTTTATTAAAGAAATATTTATTACTTTTACAATTTTTATTATTAAAAAATTAGTTATTATTATTATTTTCCTCAACGAGACGGTCTCGACGACTTCTTTTTGTGTCCTCTTGCTGGGGATTTCTGAAATTTTAGAAAATTTTTAAAAAATGAATAATATAATCAATTTCGCTGCGAAACCCACTTACAAAATCTAGCTATGCGCCTTTGAAGTACGGTAGCGCGCAAATTTTTAATTCATTTATTTTCAGTTGTTTTGCATCATTTTTCACCGATTTTTCGCTCATTTTTGTCATTTTTTCTGATTTTTTGTTGGTTTTTGTGTTCTCCGAGGTCTCAAAATTCAATTCCCGTCAAAATTTTGCAGAAAAATCCGAGTTTTAGAGCTGAAATCTTGGTAAAACTAGAGCTTCTTGGTTTTTTCAATTTTCGTGAATTCTAACAATTTTTCACTTGTATTTTGTGACTATTAAGCGGTTTTGAGGTTTCCTGACGGGCTGAAATTCAATTTTGACCAGATATTTGCTGAAAAATGCACAATTTGAGTTAAAATTTGGTAAAAATGAAAATAACGCGATTTTCTTCATTTTTCGCAGTTTTCTGTCGTTTTCTGTCGATTTTTCTTAATTTTTCACTCGAAAATTCGAATTCCGAGCGTAAAAATTGAGTTTTAGCAAAAAATTCACGAAAAATATCAGTTTTCCGCCAAAACACGCGAGTTTCTCTGTTTTTGGCTCAGAACGCTGATTTTCCACGAGTTTTTCGCCAACTCAGAATTCCATCTCTTGAAAATTCGGTTTTCGCGACCATTTTCTGTTAAAATCTCATTTTTCTGAAAAATTTCGGTAATTTCTCGATTTTTGGCTGAAAACTTTGATTTTTGGCTAGTTTTTCGTGTATTTCAGCTCCGCGCTGTTAAGTTTCAGTCAAAAATCCCAAAAATGTCTCATTTCTAGCCAAAAAGTGAGTTTTGCTCCGATTTTGCTCTAATTCCCTCACCACAAACGCCGCATCGGAGTCTCCCCACAGCGACGGTGTCTCGTCGACAGTTTCATTATCGTTGCACTCTCGTGTCTTCATTTTCGGCTCCGCTGAAACAAAAAACCCATTTTTGTCAATTTCCCGTTCAGAAATTACTCGGTTTCGGCACAGGAACGCGAATCTTCTCCTTTTTCACTTTTTTCATCGACTTTTCCGAGTGTTCGGTTCGAGTTTTTGGTCGTTTTTGATGAACGATGACCGGTGGTGGCCGTGGGCGTGGTCGTGGTGGTGGCGGGTCATCCTGTGGGAAGGTAGGGCGGTTTCAATGCGAAAATCATGGTTAGAAACTTACGAAACAGTTGACAAGCAGAAAGACGACTAGGTTGAGTAACAGACAAAGATGAACAATCATTTGGCGACTAGTAAGGGAGTTTTCTGATAGAACTCGGGGAAGGAATAGAAGAATGGTTTGGGGAAATCTTGGGAGGTTTCTGGATTTGTGGAGCAGAGCACCTGAAGCGGGGCGGAGGTTAGAGGTTTCTGGAGAATCCACGTCGCAGAATTAGAATTAAAGGGTGACAATGTGATAGAGAACGTTGGAATTCCCAACTTTGGAAGGTCACCTCTGTAATTGGACTAGCAGAGTCAGAATAGGTCAGAGTCGGCCGCCAGTCATCATAAAGTGTTCATCTCTTGTCTGTGTAAACATCTGTCATTCAGTTTGGAATATTGACCCAGATTCACACATGGACCCCCAGAACAGGTGTTTAGAATCATTGAGATGTTAAGATAAGGATCTGATAGCCTTGACACAGGCTTTCATGACCTAATCTTTATGGAATAAGTCGCAACTGCCAGCTGGCTCATAATCAACGTGGCAATCTCGTTTTCCCATCGTATACTGCTGGTCTGTGGGGTTTATTGCCCCAGATTCGCTCCTAATAGAGCAATTATGTGAAAATTGCGACAACTGGCACTGAGTAGATGATATTAGAGATGTGTCGAGATGCCAAAAGAAGGTTAGGATAACCTGAAAACGGACTTTCTCGTCATAATCTGATATTAATCTGTCGAAACGGCTCGTCCGCTCATAGTCTGATCGTATGTGTTTTGTTCGTTTTTGTGATCTGCTGAGCTAGTATAACTTTTTGGAAACCAACCTGCTTCTGCTAGTTTTTTGCCAAAACATGGTGGTATTCTAGCTGAAACAAGTCTTAAGATGGGTGCGTAATCGGTTGTTCAGCTGGATTCGTGAAAGTCATAGTTGTCACCGGGCCGGATCCGGGCCTTGGCGGGCCTTGAGATAACTCGCTTCAAAATGACAATTAGGAGTTGATCAACCTGTCAAATTGTAGGTCTCGGTGAGCTCTACTCGAGTCTATTTGCATTTTCACTATGAGTTTAGTGAGAGCCGATGTACAATCTGTTTGGTGGCGGGGCCTTGAATCAAGGATGAAAGTGTCGTTTTTACGCTTTTGTTGTGATTTTCCTACATGAACGACCTGGACGCTCTATTAACGCCGACAAGATCCGTTGAGACCTGTTTCGAACAGAATCCGTCAAAACCTTGCCGATGTGAGTCGTGGGCGAGCTCTCCTCTTAATCCCATGATTAGGCTGAAATCAGAGAAGCATCAGTGATTTCCAGTGAAAGGGTCACTTTGTCCCATAATTTTCGTTGAGATCAATTAATAACGACCCATTTTCCCCCAAGATTTTTTCTCTATTTCCGAGATTTCCCCTTGTTTTTGAGCTCGCCGAGCCGTCAGACTCGGGGGTACTCGATTTTAGAACTCGGAAAAATAGAACTGCGACAAAATAAAACTGCAACAATATAGAACTGACAAAAATAGAACTGCTACAAAGTGGAACGGAACACAATGGAACTGCTACAAAATAGAACTCCACGAAATAGAACTCGGAAAGATAGAACTGCTACAAAATAGAACTGCTACAAAATAGAACTCTACCACTGGTTTTGAAAAGGCTATTTGGGCTTATTTAATATAATTTTATGCAGTTTTTTGTTGACTATTAAATAGACAAAGACTTTATCTCTATAAAATAAATGTTTTTAGTCAACTTTTCTCCTTGAAAATTGGTTATAATTCTTCTAAAAAGTCACGAATGCAAACGCGCTCCAATCGAACTAGAGTTCTATTTTGTAGCAGTTCCATTTTGTAGCAGTTCCATTGTGTTCAGTTCTATTTCGTCGCAGTTCCATTTTGTTCAGTTTTATTTTTGTCAGTTCTATATTGTAGCAGTTTTATTTTGTTGCAGTTCTATCTTTCCGAGTTCTAAAATCGAGTACCCCCTCAGACTCACATCGGTTCATGTGCAAACCATGCGACACAATCGCAAAAAGTGATGTCTGAAATTCCGCCAGAAAGTTCTCTATCACATGAACCCTTCACCAAACCAATTCTCTCAGTCTCCCCCGATGAAAATAAACAAGATTGATTATCAGATTAGTAGAAAATCACAAAAAAAAAGAAGAGATGAAAGGAAATTACCGATTTTTCGGAATTCCACAGCATCAATCTCACATTCAAACAGTAATAAACTGAACGAATCGCTCTCGAATTTCACGAAAATCGTTGGCGCCGACGGCGCCATCATTATATGGAGAAATTCGAGAGAAAGAGAGATGCTTATCAGTTCTCTTGCTATCAATTCGAAAAGAAAAAAGAGAGGGGCTATCAGTTCCGATCACTGGTCACACACACACACCGCCACAAACACGACGGCAGTTTGTTTTCTTTTGCAAACATTCGCTTTGTCTCGGTGTTGTCTGTTTTTGCGACGATTTTAGACACATGAAATCAGAGGTTTTTGGTGTCTTTTGATAATAGAGGAGTCACTTTGTATTTGACCTGATTGGTGGTGTTTTTGGTTGATTCGGAGCAGTTTTTGAGGGTTTTCTTGTAGTTTTTGACAGTTTTCGTCAGTTTTGACGGGATTCTTGTGATTTTAGTTAGTTTCTGAAGCGTGGCTCCGCCCCTTTTTGCAGTATTGTCGCATCACAGGGTCTCGGGATGAGTAGTAAAAATAAACGCGCTCCGCTGAAATCAGCTGAAATTTTAGCGCGAAATTCAAAATAAATTTTTTATTCTTTATTTATTTAATTGAGTTGATCCCGAAAAGACGCGCGACGGTAGAAAAACTGGCCAAAAATGCGGGAAAACGGACATAAATCGGCTCAAAACGTGGTCGATTAAGCTGCGTATCAAAACGCCACAGTGAAACAGCGAATTTGAAAAATTAAAATTTGAATTTGCCGCCAATGTCTAGTGGAGCGCGAACGATTTCAGTACTCACCCCTAGACCCTGTGTCGCATGGTGGATCCATGTCTGTCTTCCACTATTTTTCGCGGTTTTTACGGATTTTTCTCAAAAAATCTTTAAAATTACGAATTCCGGCTTCTGGAACACACCTTTTCAAGCCATATTCTGATCCGCCTACCAGAGAATTTCAGACGAATCTCACGTTAAGGTGGAATGATGAAGGCGTGAGGTTTATGAATTCGTTAGAATGACACGACGTTCAATAATTTGTGAAAACTACCTGAAAGTCGTTAAATCTCGATTCATTTGGATTTTAGTAGAAATCTGAGAACAGATTTAGAATCCCCACGTCATCTAAGGTGCTTTTGACCAATTCTACATGCTTGTATTCATAACGTTCGTTTTGAAGCTTAAAAATCTGAAAGCAGCTTCAGAATTCTCAGGCCATCTGACAGTTTTCGGGCACATTCCCACGGTTTCCAAATTAGCGGAATTCGGTTCCGTCCGGTTATTCTCAAAATCTGAAAACTGCTTCAGAATCCTCAGGTCATCAGAAGCAGTGGCACTGATTCCGTTCAGTTTTTCTCGAAAATCTGATAGCAGCTTCAGAATTTTCACGACTTTAGTTATCGTTTTGAAGGGATAGAATTTGTTCCAGAAGTTCAACTCAACATTTTCAATTTTGAAAATCTCAAAACACTCAAACTTTTCGGAAAACCCTTGTCAAAAAGAAAAGTTTCTGCTCATCACATCACATTTCTCTTCTCCTCCCGTTTCTCTTCTCCTACTGCTCCCCCCGAAACCCGCCAAATCCTCCTCTCGTTTGTCACGTTTGTTGCTCGTTTTTTCGTCCAAATGCCTGCTTCAACGTCTCTGCACTCTCGTAAAAGGTCAAACTATTTCTGGGGCATTTCTGCTTATCTCTGAGTCTCTCGTTGGTCGCAGCGCCTCCTGCTTTATGAAAAGTGAACACAACAACATAGAAGCAGTAGAGGCTTTGAATTTTCTGCAAATTTCGGTAGCAATTTCTTCGGTTTTCGCATTTTTTTAGTTAAAAAAGGCCAAAAAAGGACTCCATAGAGTAATTTTTCACGGATTTTCACTCTAATCTTCCGAATTGCGCAAAAGTTTGCAAAAATGACTCATATCTGGCATTTTTCGCTTCAGAAGAGCTCGAATGTGACAGATTTTCAGTCAATTAGGAGCAGAATTCTTGAACTTTCAGCGTTTTTGCCAATACGTGATTTCCAAAAAGTTCATCATGTTTCGCTTGAAAAATTCTCGAATTCAGCAACATTCTCCGAGTTTCAGCGTTTTTGACCTCGTGAATCTCAAAAAAACCAGAAATGGCTCTGAGTTGAGTTCCAAGCACTCCTCTTCTATTCTAAATACCACTTTTCCACTAATTAGTGTCCCTTTTCGAAGCGATTTTCTCAAATCTTATCCTAGAATTATCCCAAAAACGATGTATTTTTGCTTAGAAAATGCTCCTGAAAGCGCAGAAAAGCGATTTTCAGTAACTCTTGCTTGTCGAGACTGTTATTAGTACAGCACGCTTTTTACAACCGCGCCCCACCGCCAACGAGAGAGTATCGGCGAGAGACGTAGAGATTTTTCTCACAGATTTCCACAGTATCTGACCTGTTCTCACTATTTTCCATTATGATTTACCAAAAAAAAATGGAAAATGGCGAGAATAGGTCAAAAACTGTGAAAATCTGAGTCGGCGCGAGACAAAACTCTGCGTCTCTCGCTGATACTCTCTCATTTGCGGTGGAGCGCAGTTGTAAGAACGGCGCCGAGCTGATACCTTCGAGTTCAAAGTGCCAGAAATCCCGATTTTTAGCCAAATTCAGTTTTTTTTTTGATAGTCAATGACACCTGATCTCATTGAGCGCATTTGCAGCATATTTATTATTTACTTTTTCCACTTGATCGCAACATTTCGGACAAAAGGTTTCTCTCTCTCTCTCCTTCTTATCACTGCCACCATCTCGCACATTATCAGTAGCCAATACGTAAACACGTGTTATTTCCCGTATTTGTTCTCTGAATTCGTCTTTTTTTCGGAATTTTTCGAGGTCCTTCTAGATTGTTCCATTCGGCATCTATCTGCACACCTCTTCCTCTAACCGCACTAGGTATGCAGGGGGGGAAATCTTTAAAGGCGCATTGTCCAAAAAATTTTGCGCACACGGCCCAAATTTGTCCCCTTTTTGCATCGTTAATAACTTTGTGCGCTTTAAAGGTTTTTACCTAATTCTTTTTCTGGCAATTAGGAAATCGCTGTCCCGCCATTTCTGGAAAATTTGGTAGTGATATCACACCTGATAGCTGAGCTATGAGCCGTAGAGTGAAAGTCTTTTTTTTTTGGCTTGAAAAGTTTTGGTTTTTTTAGCGTTTTCTTCACTTTGGACGTTTGCAGTGGGACCAGTTTTGGGTTTAAAAATATTATTTTTATATGACTTTGTAGAGGGAAAACAGAGCTAAGTGGACAAAAAAGAATTATATTGATACCTCTTTTCAAAACTTTTTTATAAACCAGAAAGTAAAAAAGTTAAAATTTTCAAAATTTTCCGTTTTTTTCATTTTTCTCTTCATATCTCAAGTTCTATCAGCCAGATTTTTATGAAATTTGGTAGCAAGATGTGAAATGAGTCGGGGAATCATTCTATCTTGTCAGAATTGTAATTTGAGAGACCCCCTGCTTGCTACGGCCGATGGTTTGCTGAAAAAATCAAAAAAACTACAGTACCCCGAAATTCCCACGCATTTCTTCCACCGGCTGTAACTAGCTCAGTTTTGGGAAATTTCAAGATCCGAGAAAAAAGAAATATGTAGAAAAAAAATCTCTATCGAACCATGTAAAATTCAATGTACTTTTAGCTGGTAAAACTTTCAGAAAACCGGATTTTGTAGTTTTCGTGGTTTTTCGGTCATGGAGGATTTCTTCCATGTGATCTCCTGGGAACTGGATTTACTGAATCGCTCTGGATTTTTGACACCGATCTAAACTTTTCGAGATCTAATGGAACCAAAAAGTCCGATCAAAAAACATTGACACCGGACGATTCTGTGGAGAAACCTGAATCTCCACTGACATTTTTTTCGAATACACTGACCATTTTGTCACTGTATGTGTCACTGTGAAAGACCACGCGCGCCCCTCTTCTCTATACCCTCCATATGAACGTTTTTCCGTGCATCGGTGGCGCAGTGGTAGATGGCGGGTGTGAGAATCCGAGGGGTTATGGTTCGTGTCCTCGCTATTGTTTTCTCTTTTTTGTATGAACTGTTTAAGACCCGAGAAGCATTTGGCAACAGCACCGTTCTACTCTGTCCCAGAGCAGCAGTCCCTGCAACTTTTTCCTCTAAAAAACTATTCGGGAATGATCAACTTGAAATGTGGTGTAATTAACCGAAAAAAAAAACTGTAACTCGGTCAGTCGGTCGAACTTAGGTACATCTGTAAGAGGGTGTTCGGAAAGACCATCTTGTCTTCAAAACGAAACGAAAGTTAGGATGGGCTGGAGATGTGATGAGAAGAAACGATAATCGGTAGAAGAAACGATAATGTGTCAAATTTAACAAAACTAACAGAACTAAACAAAACTGCAAGAAAAACTTCCCACCAATTAAGTGAAATGTGTGATCTCTACGAATACGATCCGAAGATGGATAACTTGAAAAGCAACAGGGCCGAAGGCCCTGTTCTACTCTGGTTCAGGGCCGCAGGCCCTGTAACTCTTGATGACCCGGGAAGCATAGCGGAGCCCGCCGGCAGGCGGGGGACGCTAGTCGGAGGTCTATATATAATTGGTTTATAAACTTTGAGACCGAAAAAATAAATATTTTTATTATTTTCTTTCTCTTTACCAACTATCAATAAAGAAACACCTGACGTTCTTTGTTGCTTTGGACCCCACATGACGTCAGTCAGTGGGATTTTTCGATTTTTTTTCCGTCTCCAATCTCTCCAGAATCCTATTGTGATATTCTTGCAGGGGAAAAGACGCAACTAACCCCAAAACATGCCGGATCACGGACGTATGCCCAGAAACTTGTCGTCGAATAAGGTAAAATGGGTTTCTATGCTGGAATTCCAGTATTTGGGCGGTTAGAACAAAGAAAACGAGCTGAAATTCATGTCAATGACATTTTCAGCTCGTTTCCTTGTTACTAATCGCTGAAATTTCGACATTTTGGTATAGATACGAATCTGAGACGATTAAAGTGAAGGAAACAGGCTGAAATTGATGTAAAATGCTATTTTCAGCTCGTTTTCTTCATTCTAACCGTCTTTCAATACCAAAAGTTCTGAAATTTGAGAATTTTTGGTATAGAAATGGACTTGAGACTGTTAGAATGAAGAAAACGAGCTGAAAATGAGATTTTACATCAATTTCAGCCTGTTATCTTCATTTAAAGCGTCTCGAATCCATGTTTATACTGAAAAAGCTGAAATTTTTGGTTTAAGACGTCAAAACCAAGCTATAAGTGATCATAAGCCAGAATTTGGCATCCAGATGCTGAAATTTGAGAATTTTTGGGATAGAAATGAATTTGAGACAGTTAGAAATAAGAAAATGATCTGAAAATAACATTTTTACTTAAATTTCAGCATGTTTTCTTCACTTTAGTCGTTTCAGATTCATTTCTATATCAAAATGCTGAAATTCTGCTGAAATTGACCATTTAAAACTAAAATCTCGAAAAAATTCACCTTTTTCCATTTCCAGATAGCCAAAACTATCGCCGGCGAGGACCTCGATGAGGAGGAGGTGTTGGAAATGGACGCGGGACGAAGCGCCCGCGAAGAAGGACGATTTGTGTTCGAGTGCGCGTGGGAGGTGGCTAATAAGGTGAGGAAATGCTGAAAATTTCAGAAAAACGCGATTTCCCGCAGAAATTGAGGGTTTTCAGGAAAAATTTGCTCTTTTTGTCGTTTTTATAAATGAAACTATCGATAATCACAATTTTTTGGAATTTCGGGTCCAAAAAGTCACTTTTTGATCAGTTTTCGAAGCAAAAATCCAGTTTTTCCAGTGAAAATTTGTCAAAAACTGATTTTTAATCCAAAATTGCACTTTTCAATGCAAATTTTGAAATTTCCAGCGTCTTTACTTAAAAAAAAGGTGAAAATCCGGCAGAAAAATGAGATTTTCATAAAATTCACCAGAAATTGAACAAAAAATCGTGGTTTTCAGAAAAAAACGTTTAAAACTTTCTTAAAAATCGGAAAATCGAGTGATTTCGAGTAAAAATGACTATTTTTATCGAAAACTCGCCCTCGCCGATATCAATACGATTTCTCAATTTCCAATATAAAAACGCTCAAAAATCGCTTAAAACCCGTAATTTTGAGTCAAAAAGCGTTGTTTTTCGATAAAAATGTCATTTTGAGCATAAAAGTCGCTCAGAAATAGCTTAAAAACCTGAAAATCGAGTGGTTTCGAATCAAAAAACGTTGTTTTTCCATAAAAATGTCATTTTCAGTGCTAAGAATTAAATTTTTAGCACAGAAATCGCTCAAAAATGGCTTTAAAAGCTGAAAATCGAGTGATTTCGAGTAAAAAATATCCTTTCCACTCAAAAATCTTAATTTTTAGGTCGGTGGAATCTACACTGTGCTCCGAAGCAAAGCTCAAATCAGTACGGAAGAGCTCGGCGATCAATATTGTATGTTCGGACCGATGAAAGACGGCAAATGGCGTCTCGAAGTGGATCCAATCGAACCGGAGAATCGAACGATTCGCGCGGCGATGAAGCGTTTCCAGGCGGACGGATTCCGGTGTATGTACGGTCGTTGGCTGATCGAGGGCTATCCGAAAGTGATTCTATTCGATTTGGGATCAGGAGCCGTTAAGATGAACGAATGGAAGCACGAGTTGTTCGAGAAGTGCAAAATCGGAATCCCTCATGAGGATATCGAGTCGAATGACGCTGTTATTCTGGGATTCATGGTCGCCATCTTCCTGAAACACTTCCGTGAATCCGTCACTAGCTACACGCCACTCGTCGTCGCTCACTTCCACGAGTGGCAAGCGGGAGTGGGTCTTCTGATGACTCGGTTGTGGAAGTTGGACATTGCTACGGTTTATACGACGCATGCGACACTTTTGGGACGACATTTGTGTGCGGGCGGCGCGGATTTGTATAATAATTTGGATGCGTTCGATTTGGATGCGGAAGCGGGCAAGAGAAAGGTAGAAACTGCAGTTGATTTTCAGATGGAACCAACTTTTTGAACATTTTTCAAAGCAAAAATCCAGTTTTTCCAGTCAAAGACTGATTTTTCAAGCCAAAACTGCGATTTTCAGTGCAAACTTTGAAATTTTCAGCGTCTATTCAAAGAAAAGTTGAAATGCCGCTGGTTTTCAATGAAAATTAGCAGTCGGATATATCTCGATTGTTTTTATACCGAATTTCCATCAAAAATCTTGAGTTTTCACATCATTTTCATTGAGAGACAGGAATTTTCATCCGAATTTCAGAATGCTCTTCAAAATACGAACAGTTTCAGTTGAGGAAAAACGAACTTCGCTGAACATTAGCGAAATTTTCTGATTATTTACTGAACACGTAATCTATGAAGAGTTTTTACTTGTGATTTTGGACTAAAAATGAAATTTTCGCCTTACGATACCGTTTCCCCCAATAATTTCAGCGATGTGACGACAAGAGACGAGCCATTGGTGTGAAAGTTGTGTCAATTTCAGAATTTTCCACTGGAAAAGTTATATTTGAAATAGTAATGAGCCAATTAGTGTCAAACGATCAATGGAACTATGAAAAAATACAAAATGACAATGGTTTCTACTAAAAATCGTTAGAAATCTTGAAAATTGCGTTTTAAAATTTGAATTTTTAACGGAATTTTCAAGATTTTCAGCGATTTTTAGTCGAAATCATTGTCATTTTGTATTTTTTCATCCATTGAGCGTTTCAAACTAATTGGTTCATTCCTATCACGAATATAGGTTTTCCAGTGAAAAATCCTGAAATCGACACAACTTTCACACCAATGGCTAGTCTCTTGTCTTCATTCACATCGCTGAAATTATTGGGGAAAAACGGTTTCTTCAGGCAAAAAAAATGCGAAAATTTCAGTTTTTGTCCAAAACCACAGAAAAAACTCTTTATAGATTACGTTTTTCGGATGAAAATTAAATTCCAGCCATTGCTCATGTCTCAATGAAAATGATGTGAAAAATTCCAGATTTTTCATTGAAAATCAGTCTCACAGTCTCTTAAACTCCTCTCTATTTCCAGATCTACCACCAATACTGTCTGGAACGTGCCGCATGCCAAACCGCTCACATCTTCACCACCGTCTCCGAGATCACAGGTCTCGAAGCGGAGCATTTCCTGTGCCGAAAGCCCGATATTCTCACGCCGAACGGTCTCAACGTCATCAAGTTCGCCGCTCTCCACGAATTCCAGAACCTGCACGCTCAGAACAAGGAGAAGATCAACCAATTCATTCGCGGCCATTTCCACGGTCATTTGGATTTCGATTTGGACAAAACCCTCTACTTCTTCACCGCCGGCCGTTACGAATTCTCCAATAAAGGCGGCGACATGTTCATCGAATCGTTGGCACGTCTGAATCACTATCTGAAGACTACCAACGATCCACGTCATATGGGGGTTACGGTAGTCGCGTTTTTGATCTACCCGGCGCCAGCGAACTCGTTCAACGTGGAATCCTTAAAGGGACAGGCGGTGACGAAGCAGTTGAAGGAAGCGGTCGACCGGATTAAAGAGAAGGTCGGAGCCAGAATATTCGATATCTGTCTGCAAGGACACCTTCCTGAGCCAGAGGAATTGATGTCGCCTGCAGATAATATTCTGCTGAAACGCTGTATTATGGCACTCCATAATTCCAGCCTCCCACCAATCTGTACTCATAACATGATCCGAGCGGACGACCCGGTGCTCGAGTCGCTCCGACGAACTGCGCTATTCAACAAGCCAGAGGACCGAGTGAAAGTGGTCTTCCACCCGGAATTCCTGTCCTCCGTCTCACCGCTTATCGGCCTCGACTATGAGGATTTCGTGCGAGGTTGCCATCTCGGCGTGTTCCCATCGTACTACGAGCCGTGGGGTTACACACCCGCCGAGTGTACTGTCATGGGAATCCCGTCGGTGTCGACGAACCTCTCGGGTTTCGGATGTTTCATGCAGGAACACGTCGAGGATCACGAGTCGAAGGGAATCTATGTGATTGATCGGCGGCATAAGAGTGCCGAGGAGTCGGTGCAGGAGTTGGCGAACACGATGTACGATTTCTGTGGACAGTCGCGTCGGCAGCGTATCATTTTGCGTAACGCGAACGAGGGACTCTCGGCGCTGTTGGATTGGCAGAATTTGGGAGTTTTCTATCGGTGAGTTGCAGATAGATAGGCAAATCGGGTCACATACAACATCTGAAGACTTGAAAATGGAAATCCGGACAAACAGAAACGCGTTACAGACAGAAATTCAGATATCTAGAGATAGGTATCCTGACTGACAAACATTCCAATTTCCAGATGAACCTATTTTCCCTTGCTGGAAGTTTCGGACATCCGGACAAACAGAAACCGGTTACAGACAGAGATCCAGACAACCCGTCATTAGGGAAGACAAAATATCAGACATTCGAACAAGAATATTGTGATATTCGAGCTGATAGGTAGTAGGATAGACATATGTCTATGTAACCAGATGAGCCGGTGTTAGGACATCCGGACAAACAGACGTTCGGATTCCCAGATAAAACGATTTGGTGTCCAGACAAACTGATACCAAGACATCCGGATAAACGGAAATAAAGTCAGACAGATATCCATATATCCATATAGATATCCACTCTTCTTACAACTGCGCCCCACCGCAAACGAGAGAGTATCGGCGAGAGACGCAGAGTATTTCTCGCACAGACAGATTTTTACAGTTTTTGACCTATTTTCGCTATTTTTCATGCTAATTCACTGTAAAAAAAACTATGAAAAATGTGAGAATAGATCAAAAACTGCGAAAATCTGTGTCTGCGCGAAAAATACTCTGCGTCTCTCGCTGATACTCTCTCGTTTGCGGTGGGGCGCAGTTGTAAGAGGGGTGATGAAATTGGACATGCGGACATCTGGATATTCAGATACTCGGATTTCCTAAAGAACTGATGTTCACACGTCGGTCCTATCGGAAATCTGGAAAAACTGATTTCAAGACATCGTCCTTTTCCTCTCATCCCACAAATAATCCTTCCCAATTCCAGTGACTGCCGCCGTCTCGCCCTGGAACGTCTCCACCCGGACGTCGAGAAGATCATGCGTGAGAACGAAGGAAAAGTGCCGTCCGCCGCCACGTCCCGCCGCCCATCAATCCACTCGAGTGATGGTGAAGACGAGGAGTAGATTGTCCTTCTTCTTGCCATATTATAATTGCCTTCCTTAATTACCTTTTAATTGAGATTATCTTTCTATATGCACCCTTGAATATGTAATGTCTTCTTTTTTGTTCTCTCTTCTTCACAAACTCACCGGTGCCCATCCTTTTCTAGATTGTTTTACCTTTTCTCTTCATGTGTTTTGAATTCTCCTCCCCCATTGCCATACTTTCTTATATATATATTCTACCCTGCACCCCCCCTTATATACGCATCTCGATAATATCCATAGTAAACTTTTAGTAATTCTTATCCCCCATTCATGTGATGTTACTCGATTTCTTAGTCGTTTTCAGGTTTTTGAATGCTCAATATTTATCTGCCCAATCAACAATGGGACAATTAGAACGGGAACGGGGGCATAATGCAGTATCCCGCCACGCAGAAGCTGTTTCTGCAATCATCATTGAAAAGGCACTCCGGCCAGCTCTTCTTCACTCTTCCACGGGACTCTTCGACATAACGGATGCATTTTCCATTGATACAGTTGTAGTTGTCTGGGCATTCCGGATGACATTGGTCAGATCCTGAAGCAGATTCTGGAGCACCATCACCAGCGAACTCCCTGACGACACGACATTGACCATATACACAAGATTGTCCGGGAAGTGGACAATCCAGATGGTCGATACATTCCATGGACTCGAAGCCATGGACGGCGAGGACGAGAGGAATCTGAAATAAAAAGAGCGGATTCTGAAGACATCGAGGAGTAGGGGTGATTACCAAGAAAACGAAGAACTTCATTACTCAGGAGAGTATTCCAGAGAAGGAGTCGATGGGTTTCAGTGGGGAAACCGGCTGGATATTTATAGGGGGTCGGTGATTCGATTATGCACGATTCCCATGCGGGGGGCGGTGGGAAATTTTGGAAAAAAAGGGTTTTTTGGGTTTTCAGGACACCGCCTCCAAAAATTTTTTTTCTGAAAAACCCTTTTTTTTCAAAATTGTCCACCGCCTCCGCATGGGAATCGCGCCTAATCGAATCACCGACCCCCTATAAAAGTCCAGCCGGTTTCCCCACTGAAATCCTTCTCTGGAATATTCTCCCGAGATATGAAGTACTTCGTTTTCTTGGTAATCCTCCCTCTCCTCCGCAACTTCAGAATCCCTCTCTGTGTTTCAGATTCCTCTCGTCTTTGCCGTCCATGGCTTCGAATCTCTGGAATGCATCGACCATCTGGATTGCCCACTCTCAAACCAATCCTGCGTTTATGGTCAATGCCGTGTCGTCAGGGAGTTCGCT
This sequence comes from Caenorhabditis latens, assembly GCA_002259235.3. Taxonomy (NCBI): domain Eukaryota; kingdom Metazoa; phylum Nematoda; class Chromadorea; order Rhabditida; family Rhabditidae; genus Caenorhabditis; species Caenorhabditis latens. The sequence goes on from CM056093.1 coordinate 2,932,168, forward strand.
GGTGATGGTGCTCCAGAATCTGACCAATGCCACCCAGAATGCCCAGACAACTACAACTGTATCAATGGAAAATGCATCCGTTATGTCGAAGAGTCCCGTGGAAGAGTGAAGAGGGGTTGGCCGGAGTGCCTTATCAATTTCGATTGCAAACACCACAACTGCTTGGGAGGATTCTGCGTTACTCACCCGTTCTAATTGTTCCATTGTTTATTGGGCAAATAAATATTGATCATTCAGAAAGTTTCTCAACCGCCCCCGTTTCAAAACTGGTAAACGTAACAGTTCTTAATCGCACCAGTTCTTAATCGCACCAGTTCTAAAACGGCCAGTTCTAGTTCAGCCGATTCTTCCATACCCAATGGAAAAGGAGGATTTCGACTTACAACCAACTACCTCATTTTTCCCTCAAGATCCAAAAATCACCTCCTGGAGACACACAAACCTAATTAGGTGAACTTGTTTTTGCTTCGAAATAAGGAATATGCAGCAAAAATCTCTGTCAAATTCCAGAAAATTGAATAATCAGTGGTAAAGGAGGGGGGGGCACGTCAGAACGAAAGAAAGAAAAAACATGACTAGTTAGTCATATTTCTTCAAAATTTAAAAGTAGTCGTCTGTCTGTGTGTTGGGGGTGTCCGGATGTCCAGAGATTTGTCTCATAGACAGGGTGTCATGATAAAAAGATAAAAAGATTCCGTTAAGCTGACTAATTATAGGCTAATTAAATGGTAAGCCATTTTCCAAAAGCCTATATGAACCTTCGTGATTCTGAGAAAGTTTTTCTCTCTCTGTGTGTCCAGTTTTCCTGATGTCCGGATTCCTGTTATCTTAGTACATAACACTTGTGACTAGTTAGCCTCCTAAATTTTTCCTTATTTCAGTCAAGTCTCCCAATCAAAGTTCACTACATAGTTGTATAGTTGCTAATGATCTCTATTATATCAGTACTTTCCCTTAGGGATCCCCCATTCCTCGTTATTATGTATAGACAGACGTCAACAGGGTTTGATAGGGAGCAATCAAATCACTTTCAAATGTGTTTTTTTGTTCGTTTTTCTTTGTTAGCCTAGACAGGACTAGTCTTTGGTCATTTATGGTTGGTACAGAGGGTATATAAGGAGAGACGATCTTTAAATAATAGTTTAAATGATAACTGAAAAATTTACATTTTTCGGGTCAAATTTTTTATTTTATCGATTTCAAGTAAATGCTTCCCTAAGTTTCCCAAAATTTGGAATTTTTTTTTTCGAAATTTCAGATATTTTCGAAACATTCGAAGAATTTGTGCGGAATCTGGAAAAAATGTCACACATTTGGGAAAATTTTCAACAATTTTAGTTTTTAATGCATAATTATTGATTTTGACTAAATTTTAAAGAAAAATTTCGAAATACCGAATTTCCGCAATTTCCACAGTTTTCATTTCTTCACATCCCTACACATAACATGTCCCCTAATAAGGGAAGTCTTTGGAGACGCGGTTTTAAAACGGTCAATAAATTTGGCTACATGTACTTTCGACTACGGGGAGTCCATTTCTGTCATCAAAACCGGCTAAATGTATCTGCGAGTCAAGTTATGAGCTTTCAAACTTTTCATGTGGTTAAGCCTATTCACATGGTGTTCTTATCGGCCCTATATACCCCACCGCGCGGTTCGATTTGTGTTTCCCAGCGGTGTTTGTACGTTGCAAAAATGAGAATATCTTGCGTAAACTACTTACCAGTTTGTGATTCCCCGTGAACGAGCTTATCTATATGGAAAGTTTGAGAGCTCATAACTCGGTTCACAGAGACATTTAGCAGGTTTTGACTGCAGAAACGGACTCCTCGTGGTCGAAAGTACCTACAACCAAATTTATAGATCGTTTGAAAGTGGTGTCTCCAAAGACTTCCCTTGTAAGAACACTTGTCAACTTTTCACCAACAGGATTATCTCGAATATATTTCACCCCTTGCTCTATTTTTCTTTTGAATTTTCCGTAATTCTCCCCCGGAAGTCCCCCTTTCGCTATACACCGTTTAACTGAAATTCCCCCCAATTACGTTTTTCTTCAGGTACTCCTAGACCCCAATCAAGGTCTCTTCACCTTCTTGTTTACCACCATCCTTGTTTTTTTTCTTCTCCATTTTTTCACTGAAATTGAAGCTGTTATTTTGATATCTTGTCTCCATTTCAGGGTTGAACGGAATTTCGCTGTCCACCTAGAGGATGTCAGCTTGAAAATGATATTTTTGAAGTTTTATTGAAGAAAGCTATCAATTTTTACCGAAAAAAGGAAATTTAACACAAATTCCATCATTTTAAAGGACTTTTTCCTACAAAATGAGGCCAACATTGTCTTCCAAACCATACTTGCAAACCGGGCCTGGGCGTAACTCGCGTCAAACTTAACATTATGAGCTGAAAAGTAAACGAAAATGTAGATCTCGGCGAGGCCTAATTCGGGCCGGATGGCTATATGCTAGACATAGAACCTCGTAAATCTACACATGACGTTTGTAAACTGACGCTGAAGATATGCATCGTAAATCTACAAAAGACATTTTGTAAATCGACACGAGCGTTTATATGTTGATACCATTCAGTTTTCGTAAACCTACACAAGTCCTTTGTAAATCTACACGGCATCTCGTAAATCTACACCAGCTTGGGTCCCGTAAATCCACACTACCCAATCTCCGTAAATTTGTACACATTTTTGAATCGTTACAAAACTACATCAGGTAAATCTATACAAAACATCAAAAATCGAAATCTGGTCGTGCAGTCCTCTCGGACAAGATTTTTGCTCCATTCCTTTTTTATCACTTTTTCTGACAAACTTTTGTAGTTTTTTTCCTATTTCTGCGATAAAATGTTGGAAATACCAGGAAAACGAGAAATTGAGCGGGCCGGGCTAGAAAGGTTTTTTTAATCATTTTCGCGTTTTTTGGCACTTTTTCCCGGCCGTAGTAGTTCACAGAGATAGAACTCGTCGAGATCTACATTTTGGTATATTTTTCAGCTCATAATATTGAGTTTGAAGCGAGTTACGCCCCCCGGTTTCCAAGTATGTTCTAAAAAATGCCATTTTATTTCGCTTTCCGCCTTTAGCCGTTTCCAACTCTGTTTATCAAACTCTGCTCCATTTTTTTTTCGATTTTCTTGTTTTTTTTTTTCAGATTTTCCATACCCTAATGAACACCAGCTGCGCCAGCCAAGACATCCTAGACCGTCTCTCCGGCTTCAATCTAAAATTCTCTCAAGCCATCGACCTAATCGCCATCCTCATCACCTTCTTCGCCACCTACTCCGCCATCAAAGTGATCTCAACCCAATCGATATTCCAAGTGTCCACCAAGATCCTTCTCTTCCAAATTTTGATCTACGCCAACTTGCATCAAGTGTCCTACGGTATCGAGGCGATCGGGTTACTGTACCGCAGTCTTTTTATGCTGGCGGATCCTTGCAACCTGTTACAGTCAGATGCTCATTGTGCACCTTATCTGGAAGTCCTTATGTGTGGGATCAGTGGAATGGTATACGGTCAAACGGGTCTATTAATTGAACGGGGTTTCGCCACGTTTTCCAAGTGGTACGGTAGCAAAAAACGGATAATTATCGGAGCAATTATCTCATTTATTGTGATGATTTGTAGTCTATCCACTGGTCGGTTACTGTTATGGGATGATCCTTTGAATGGATATGTCTTTGGATGTTTCGCGTTTCCGAAGAATAGTTCTGCAAGGTCCGGTTATTATTTCCTGGTTTGCACTGCATTGACCTTGTTCAATTTGTGCGTTTCCATTTGGATTATGCGATATAATAAGCGGTGTGAATATGAGTGAGTTTTGATAGGGACGTTTTGAAACCAAAAACTAAAGTATTTGGTTTCAAAACGTGACAACTAGGGACGCTTCGAAACCAGGACGTTTTAAAACCGTGATATTATTTAGTTTCGAAATTTCTCGGTTCTGGAACGTCCTGGCTTCAGTGAATCACGGTTCAAAAGCGTCCGGTTCCGAAATGTCCCGGATTCAAAAATGAGTGAGTTTTGATATGGGATTGGACGTTTTGAAACCATGACGTTTCGAAACAAGAGAAAGTTTTAAACAGGGGCACATTGACGTAGTTGCGAAATGTCCCGGTTTCAAAATGTCAAAAGTCGGACACTCCAGAACTAAGCGTTTTAAAACCAGGACGTTTTGAAACCTTAAAATGGTTTGCGGTTTTGAAACGTCCCGGTTTTTTAGAAAGTCTGGTTTCATGATGTCAATATATAGAAATTTTGGAACCGGACGTTTTAAAACTGTAGCCTATTGAATCCAGGACGTTTCAAAACCAAGATGTCTCGGAACTAACTAAGTAAGGACGTTTCGTAACCGGGACGCTTTAAAACTGGTTGAATTGAGAAGATTCGAAATTAGTCGTTTTAAAAACCACGACACCTCAAAACCAAGACATTTCGCAACCATTATTTATAAGACTCCTTAAAACCAGACATTCTAAAACCGGTACGTTTCAAAACACAAAGATATAAAGACGTTTCGGTTTCCAATTGTCAGGTTTCAAAGCGTCCTGGTTTCGAAGCGTCCGGTTTTGAGACATCTCGGTTTTAAAGCGTCCGAGTTCAAAAAATGACACCTCAGACATTTTGAAACCGAGACATCTCAAAACTCGAAACTACATACGTTAAAGTGTCCCGGTTTAAAACTTTTTCCAGTTTCAAAACGTCCCGGTCTTGGTTTCAAAATGTCCCAGTTTCAAAACGTCTCTCAAAACGCACAAATTTCAGAGCCCGTTTCAAAGTTGGCGCCCGTTTCCAAAAACGAGAAGTCATCGAGTCGACCGGGGCCATTTGCTTCCTGACACTATCCCAATTCATCTTCATGTTTCTCTACTCCTTCGGAATCTACACCTTGAAATTCATCCGAGACTCAATACACCCGCAAACCTTCTATTTCTGGATTGTTTGGTGTTATGTAAGCTTTTTTTTCATTGAAAAATCTGAAATTTCTACTTTCAGACGATGCCATTCATCGCCTTGATGTTCCCGGTGCTTTTGATCTACCTGATAAGAAGGACACGGTCTCGGCGAGCACTGAAAATTGTGGGAATCACGAATAGAAAGCAGACGCAGGATGATCATATCACTGAGATGAGATCCATGTGGACTTGAAATTTTTGAAAAAAAATTTTATGTAAAAATTGAAAAAAAAGTATAAATTATTTCAAAAACTGCATTCAAAGGTGTTGAATTCGATCTGAAAATTTCAAAAATAAGGATTCGCGTTTGCTTATGGAGTCGCTACGCAGCGAATTCAGGATTAAACAGCGTAGGGAAATGATACAGAGCGAAATGAATACATAAATGGAGTCGCTACGCAGCTGATTCGAAACTTATAACGATACGGAGGCAACATTTTTGGTCGCTACGCAGCGAATCGCGTGGAAAAGTGATACGGAGGGAGTGATATCAGTCATTGAGTCGCTACGCAGCAAATTCAGAATTTGGCATGATACGGAGGGAAAGAGTTTCAAAGTTGAAGAATAAGGAAGACTGAGTTGCTACGCAGCGAATATTGCCAAGAGCGATACGGAGTACGAAAATAGTGTGACTTACATACCTTTGCCATTCACAAGTACACGAGTGATTTGGATGTCCGACCACAAGAAATCATTGAAATTGTAGACCATGTTGTACAAAATACGGCAGACGGTAAGTCCTACTTGTACCTGAAATTTGAAATTATTTTATAATGGTACAGTACCGGACAAAAAGCTATCAACTTTTGTCTTTTTCAGTTGAAAATGCCCAACTTTAAGAGTGCGTCATGGTAAAACTACCTGTCCCACAAAATAACTATTTATGGTATCAAACAGATCAAGAATAGAGCTTTATTTTTGTAGTTGACAACTTTTTTGTACGGCCCGTCCCTAGAGAGTTACGGTCATCTTAACTAGACAGCACAAAAATCCATACTTGTCAACGGGCCGACACGGGTCGGCTCGTAACTCGAGTTAAAATGAATATTATGAGCTGAAAAACATACCAAAATGCAGATCTCGACGAGTTCTATGTCCGTGACCTACTACGGGCCGGATGGCTATTCGTTATTGTGCCGCGGACCGGGCTAGAATGGCTTTTTTGGCCGTTTTCGCGTTTTTTGGCACTTTTTCCAGGCCCGCGGCACATTAACGAATAGTGATTCACTTGATTCTGACGACATAATCTTTGTCTGTCCAGTCCTCCCAACTTTCCACCTCCTCGTGTACGACTTGGCATACCAGAACGCGGAGTTCGAGAGCTTGTAGCGGATATGAGGGTTTGAAGGAACTCACCGTTTCCGGTGGCTCTTTCCAATTCGTCGAGAACTCTCACTTTATCTGCAGCAGTCGAAATCCGAATCATCGCAGATGGGGTGCGCGGCATCTTATGGGTAGTTTGTTTCTCTTGCAAAAGAACTCTCTGCTCTTGTTTCCTTTTCTGCGTTTCAATCGCAGCTTCCTTTCGTTTTGCTTCAGCATTAGCTGCCTCTACTTCTGCATCCAACTCTTTCCATGCAGTTGAATATTGCTCAGAGAAAGTGCGGATATCAGCGAAGAACATTTCCATGGGATATTTCGTCGCATTAAATGCATAGTACTTAACCACTGATTCCCAGTCGCTCTTCATTTTTATGGACATTGTCGAGACAGTCGCAAATTCTTTGATAGCTTTTTCCAACGCATCATTTCTTCAAATTTATCACGGTCTCCTTGTTGTTTATATACTTTCAAACAGTTTTCAAGCTTCTTTATATTGGTTTCAGTCAGTCGTGATGCGATAATGGAATGATGGAAATCAGTGAAAGCAAATCTGGAAAAAGACCATAATTTATTTTCAGAGTTTTCAAACTAACCGTGATTGTCTCGGATCAATTGTTTTCATTTCTTCAATCAAATGTTGTAGAAGTGTATGTTTTTTGTCAACATCTTTTGTACCATTATAGTTTACATGTCTAAACAGCTGAAGTCACGTGGATTCTGAATCAGTTTTCAGATTTTTAAAAAAGTTGAAATGAGAAGAGATGCAAAGGTTTTAATTTAGGTCCGCAAATCAGAGGGAGGGGATTTTGATGGGCTCTCTGACCGAAAGCGTTATTATGTCATTTGAAGTGTTGTACATGACTAGAAAGCTGAAATTGTGAAAATTCTGAATATGTTTTTAAATCTGATCTACGATGAAAATGAGCCGAGATACAACGGTTTTTTAAAAATTTCCACTTTTTGACTCGACTTTTCCATCTAAACGACCTACAATTAAAAAATCAAATTTATACGGTTTAAAAGCTGAAAAATGAGGATGTTGAACCTGTTTTTAAATTCGACATAAGACAAAAACTCACGGAGATACAATGCATATAGTGAAGATCCCTAGCTAAGAATCGCTGTAACTTGCTTCATTTTAGAAATGGATCAAATTTGAGAACAGATTCAGAATCCTCACGTCTTCAGCTTTTCAGACATATATGAAAATAATAATCTGAGAATCTTCCTAGCGCAGTTGCAGTGGTCTAATTGAATATTTGAGCATTTCGCTATAAGACACTTTGAAACAGGGACGTTTTTCAGCCCTGAGGAATGACTCAGATCGTCTAGAAAATTCTAATACAATTTCTACTTCCCGACCGTTCCGACCACCATTTCTTTCCCCTTTTTCCATGACGCAACCACATTGGTGTTGAAGTACATAGAATATTCTTCCAGTCCACTGGAGTTCTGACTTTTTTGGTTTTTCACGATTTTTCTCACAAAATGAAAGATTCGAAGAAAATTGAGCACTATAAAAACGGGAACTCCTCATCTCCCCACATTACAGTACCCCATTCGTTGTGGGACCTCGATTCCGAAAACGCGAAGTGTTGGATTCCACCGAGACCATATGCTTCCTGACACTCTGTCAATTCATTTTCATGTTTATCTACTCATTTGGAATTTATATGATCAAAACCTTCCGCTCCAGCTTAACCTATGAGCAATACTATTTTTGGGTCGTTTGGTTGTATGTAAGTGTTTTCTGGTTGCAGTGGAGCGCATTTCCTACGTTCTGTATTTCAGACCATCCCATTCACTGCCGCCTTATTCCCGCTTCTTCTGATCTACCGTATCCGTTGGTCGCATTTCAGTCGAGTCATGATTATCAGGCAGTTTACGAATACTAAGCAGACACAGGAGGATCATATCAAGCAGATGAAGAATGTGTGGAATTGAATTTTGTTGAATAAATATTTTTCATTATTTCGATGAGTAGCGACTCAAAATGAAACAAATTGATATAGGCGCGCACAAAGTGGTGTCATCACAAGGGACCCTAATTGTCCTATAATGCCAATTAAGACTTCCGCATTCCGCTTTTTAAGCCTGTGTCCTTATGTTCCCTCAAAAATAATTGTTGTGGTATTCGCTGAGTTGCGAAAGTACACAAATAAGAGTAAGAAACGAATCTCGACTACCGACTTAGTGGAACAGAGAATGAAGAAAATAGAGAAGAGTTCCAAGCGGCAAAAGAGACGAATCTCGACTACCGACTTAGTGGAACAGAGAATAAAGAGAGTAGAAAAGAGTTCCAAGCGGCAAAAGAGACGAATCTCGACTACCGACTTAGTGGAACAGAGAATAAAGAGAGTAGAAAAGAGTTCCAAGCGGCAAAAGAGACGAATCTCGACTTCCGACTTAGTGGAACAGAGAATGAAGAAAATAGAGAAGAGTTCCAAGCGGCAAAAGAGACGAATCTCGACTACCGACTTAGTGGAACAGAGAATAAAGAGAGTAGAAAAGAGTTCCAAGCGGCAAAAGAGACGAATCTCGACTACCGACTTGGTGGAACAGAGAATGAAGAAAGTAGAGAAGAGTTCCAAGCGGCAAAAGAGACGAATCTCGACTACCGACTTAGTGGAACAGAGAATGAAGAAAGTAGAGAAGAGTTCCAAGCGGCAAAAGAGACGAATCTCGACTACCGACTTAGTGGAACAGAGAATGAAGAAAGTAGAGAAGAGTTCCAAGCGGCAAAAGAGACGAATCTCGACTACCGACTTAGTGGAACAGAGAATGAAGAGAGTAGAAAAGAATTCCAAGCGGCAAAAGAGACGAATCTCGACTACCGACTTAGTGGAACAGAGAATAAAGAGAGTAGAAAAGAGTTCCAAGCGGCAAAAGAGACGAATCTCGACTACCGACTTGGTGGAACAGAGAATGAAGAAAGTAGAGAAGAGTTCCAAGCGGCAAAAGAGACGAATCTCGACTACCGACTTAGTGGAACAGAGAATGAAGAGAGTAGAAAAGAATTCCAAGCGGCAAAAGAGACGAATCTCGACTACCGACTTAGTGGAACAGAGAATAAAGAGAGTAGAAAAGAGTTCCAAGCGGCAAAAGAGACGAATCTCGACTACCGACTTAGTGGAACAGAGAATGAAGAAAGTAGAGAAGAGTTCCAAGCGGCAAAAGAGACGAATCTCGACTACCGACTTGGTGGAACAGAGAATGAAGAAAGTAGAGAAGAGTTCCAAGCGGCAAAAGAGACGAATCTCGACTACCGACTTAGTGGAACAGAGAATAAAGAGAGTAGAAAAGAGTTCCAAGCGGCAAAAGAGACGAATCTCGACTACCGACTTAGTGGAACAGAGAATGAAGAAAGTAGAGAAGAGTTCCAAGCGGCAAAAGAGACGAATCTCGACTACCGACTTAGTGGAACAGAGAATAAAGAGAGTAGAAAAGAGTTCCAAGCGGCAAAAGAGACGAATCTCGACTACCGACTTAGTGGAACAGAGAATAAAGAGAGTAGAAAAGAGTTCCAAGCGGCAAAAGAGACGAATCTCGACTACCGACTTGGTGGAACAGAGAATGAAGAAAGTAGAGAAGAGTTCCAAGCGGCAAAAGAGACGAATCTCGACTACCGACTTAGTGGAACAGAGAATGAAGAAAGTAGAGAAGAGTTCCAAGCGGCAAAAGAGACGAATCTCGACTACCGACTTAGTGGAACAGAGAATGAAGAAAGTAGAGAAGAGTTCCAAGCGGCAAAAGAGACGAATCTCGACTACCGACTTAGTGGAACAGAGAATGAAGAGAGTAGAAAAGAATTCCAAGCGGCAAAAGAGACGAATCTCGACTACCGACTTAGTGGAACAGAGAATAAAGAGAGTAGAAAAGAGTTCCAAGCGGCAAAAGAGACGAATCTCGACTACCGACTTAGTGGAACAGAGAATGAAGAAAGTAGAGAAGAGTTCCAAGCGGCAAAAGAGACGAATCTCGACTACCGACTTGGTGGAACAGAGAATGAAGAAAGTAGAGAAGAGTTCCAAGCGGCAAAAGAGACGAATCTCGACTACCGACTTGGTGGAACAGAGAATGAAGAAAGTAGAGAAGAGTTCCAAGCGGCAAAAGAGACGAATCTCGACTACCGACTTAGTGGAACAGAGAATAAAGAGAGTAGAAAAGAGTTCCAAGCGGCAAAAGAGACGAATCTCGACTACCGACTTAGTGGAACAGAGAATAAAGAGAGTAGAAAAGAGTTCCAAGCGGCAAAAGAGACGAATCTCGACTACCGACTTGGTGGAACAGAGAATGAAGAAAGTAGAGAAGAGTTCCAAGCGGCAAAAGAGACGAATCTCGACTACCGACTTAGTGGAACAGAGAATGAAGAGAGTAGAAAAGAATTCCAAGCGGCAAAAGAGACGAATCTCGACTACCGACTTGGTGGAACAGAGAATGAAGAAAGTAGAAAAGAGTTCCAAGCGGCAAAAGAGACGAATCTCGACTACCGACTTAGTGGAACAGAGAATGAAGAGAGTAGAAAAGAGTTCCAAGCGGCAAAAGAGACGAATCTCGACTACCGACTTGGTGGAACAGAGAATGAAGAAAGTAGAGAAGAGTTCCAAGCGGCAAAAGAGACGAATCTCGACTACCGACTTAGTGGAACAGAGAATGAAGAGAGTAGAAAAGAATTCCAAGCGGCAAAAGAGACGAATCTCGACTACCGACTTAGTGGAACAGAGAATAAAGAGAGTAGAAAAGAGTTCCAAGCGGCAAAAGAGACGAATCTCGACTACCGACTTAGTGGAACAGAGAATGAAGAAAGTAGAGAAGAGTTCCAAGCGGCAAAAGAGACGAATCTCGACTACCGACTTGGTGGAACAGAGAATGAAGAAAGTAGAGAAGAGTTCCAAGCGGCAAAAGAGACGAATCTCGACTACCGACTTAGTGGAACAGAGAATGAAGAGAGTAGAAAAGAATTCCAAGCGGCAAAAGAGACGAATCTCGACTACCGACTTAGTGGAACAGAGAATAAAGAGAGTAGAAAAGAGTTCCAAGCGGCAAAAGAGACGAATCTCGACTACCGACTTAGTGGAACAGAGAATGAAGAAAGTAGAAAAGAGTTCCAAGCGGCAAAAGAGACGAATCTCGACTACCGACTTAGTGGAACAGAGAATGAAGAAAGTAGAGAAGAGTTCCAAGCGGCAAAAGAGACGAATCTCGACTACCGACTTGGTGGAACAGAGAATGAAGAGAGTAGAAAAGAGTTCGAAGCGGCAAAAGAGACGAATCTCGACTACCGACTTAGTGGAACAGAGAATGAAGAGAGTAGAAAAGAGTTCCAAGCGGCAAAAGAGACGAATCTCGACTACCGACTTAGTGGAACAGAGAATGAAGAAAGTAGAGAAGAGTTCCAAGCGGCAAAAGAGACGAATCTCGACTACCGACTTGGTGGAACAGAGAATGAAGAAAGTAGAGAAGAGTTCCAAGCGGCAAAAGAGACGAATCTCGACTACCGACTTGGTGGAACAGAGAATGAAGAAAGTAGAGAAGAGTTCCAAGCGGCAAAAGAGACGAATCTCGACTACCGACTTGGTGGAACAGAGAATGAAGAAAGTAGAGAAGAGTTCCAAGCGGCAAAAGAGACGAATCTCGACTACCGACTTAGTGGAACAGAGAATAAAGAGAGTAGAAAAGAGTTCCAAGCGGCAAAAGAGACGAATCTCGACTACCGACTTAGTGGAACAGAGAATAAAGAGAGTAGAAAAGAGTTCCAAGCGGCAAAAGAGACGAATCTCGACTACCGACTTGGTGGAACAGAGAATGAAGAAAGTAGAGAAGAGTTCCAAGCGGCAAAAGAGACGAATCTCGACTACCGACTTAGTGGAACAGAGAATGAAGAGAGTAGAAAAGAGTTCGAAGCGGCAAAAGAGACGAATCTCGACTACCGACTTGGTGGAACAGAGAATGAAGAAAGTAGAGAAGAGTTCCAAGCGGCAAAAGAGACGAATCTCGACTACCGACTTAGTGGAACAGAGAATGAAGAAAGTAGAAAAGAGTTCCAAGCGGCAAAAGAGACGAATCTCGACTACCGACTTGGTGGAACAGAGAATGAAGAAAGTAGAGAAGAGTTCCAAGCGGCAAAAGAGACGAATCTCGACTACCGACTTAGTGGAACAGAGAATGAAGAAAGTAGAAAAGAGTTCCAAGCGGCAAAAGAGACGAATCTCGACTACCGACTTGGTGGAACAGAGAATGAAGAAAGTAGAGAAGAGTTCCAAGCGGCAAAAGAGACGAATCTCGACTACCGACTTAGTGGAACAGAGAATGAAGAAAGTAGAAAAGAGTTCCAAGCGGCAAAAGAGACGAATCTCGACTACCGACTTGGTGGAACAGAGAATGAAGAAAGTAGAGAAGAGTTCCAAGCGTCAAAAGAGACGAATCTCGACTACCGACTTAGTGGAACAGAGAATGAAGAAAGTAGAAAAGAGTTCCAAGCGGCAAAAGAGACGAATCTCGACTACCGACTTGGTGGAACAGAGAATGAAGAAAGTAGAGAAGAGTTCCAAGCGGCAAAAGAGACGAATCTCGACTACCGACTTGGTGGAACAGAGAATGAAGAAAGTAGAGAAGAGTTCCAAGCGGCAAAAGAGACGAATCTCGACTACCGACTTAGTGGAACAGAGAATGAAGAAAGTAGAAAAGAGTTCCAAGCGGCAAAAGAGACGAATCTCGACTACCGACTTAGTGGAACAGAGAATGAAGAGAGTAGAAAAGAGTTCCAAGCGGCAAAAGAGACGAATCTCGACTACCGACTTAGTGGAACAGAGAATAAAGAGAGTAGAAAAGAGTTCCAAGCGGCAAAAGAGACGAATCTCGACTACCGACTTGGTGGAACAGAGAATGAAGAAAGTAGAGAAGAGTTCCAAGCGGCAAAAGAGACGAATCTCGACTACCGACTTAGTGGAACAGAGAATGAAGAGAGTAGAAAAGAATTCCAAGCGGCAAAAGAGACGAATCTCGACTACCGACTTAGTGGAACAGAGAATAAAGAGAGTAGAAAAGAGTTCCAAGCGGCAAAAGAGACGAATCTCGACTACCGACTTAGTGGAACAGAGAATGAAGAAAGTAGAAAAGAGTTCCAAGCGGCAAAAGAGACGAATCTCGACTACCGACTTGGTGGAACAGAGAATGAAGAGAGTAGAAAAGAGTTCGAAGCGGCAAAAGAGACGAATCTCGACTACCGACTTAGTGGAACAGAGAATGAAGAGAGTAGAAAAGAGTTCCAAGCGGCAAAAGAGACGAATCTCGACTACCGACTTAGTGGAACAGAGAATGAAGAAAGTAGAGAAGAGTTCCAAGCGGCAAAAGAGACGAATCTCGACTACCGACTTGGTGGAACAGAGAATGAAGAGAGTAGAAAAGAGTTCGAAGCGGCAAAAGAGACGAATCTCGACTACCGACTTAGTGGAACAGAGAATGAAGAGAGTAGAAAAGAGTTCCAAGCGGCAAAAGAGACGAATCTCGACTACCGACTTAGTGGAACAGAGAATGAAGAAAGTAGAGAAGAGTTCCAAGCGGCAAAAGAGACGAATCTCGACTACCGACTTGGTGGAACAGAGAATGAAGAAAGTAGAGAAGAGTTCCAAGCGGCAAAAGAGACGAATCTCGACTACCGACTTGGTGGAACAGAGAATGAAGAAAGTAGAGAAGAGTTCCAAGCGGCAAAAGAGACGAATCTCGACTACCGACTTGGTGGAACAGAGAATGAAGAAAGTAGAGAAGAGTTCCAAGCGGCAAAAGAGACGAATCTCGACTACCGACTTAGTGGAACAGAGAATAAAGAGAGTAGAAAAGAGTTCCAAGCGGCAAAAGAGACGAATCTCGACTACCGACTTAGTGGAACAGAGAATAAAGAGAGTAGAAAAGAGTTCCAAGCGGCAAAAGAGACGAATCTCGACTACCGACTTGGTGGAACAGAGAATGAAGAAAGTAGAGAAGAATTCCAAGCGGCAAAAGAGACGAATCTCGACTACCGACTTAGTGGAACAGAGAATGAAGAAAGTAGAAAAGAGTTCCAAGCGGCAAAAGAGACGAATCTCGACTACCGACTTGGTGGAACAGAGAATGAAGAAAGTAGAGAAGAGTTCCAAGCGGCAAAAGAGACGAATCTCGACTACCGACTTAGTGGAACAGAGAATGAAGAAAGTAGAAAAGAGTTCCAAGCGGCAAAAGAGACGAATCTCGACTACCGACTTGGTGGAACAGAGAATGAAGAAAGTAGAGAAGAGTTCCAAGCGGCAAAAGAGACGAATCTCGACTACCGACTTAGTGGAACAGAGAATGAAGAAAGTAGAAAAGAGTTCCAAGCGGCAAAAGAGACGAATCTCGACTACCGACTTGGTGGAACAGAGAATGAAGAAAGTAGAAAAGAGTTCCAAGCGGCAAAAGAGACGAATCTCGACTACCGACTTGGTGGAACAGAGAATGAAGAAAGTAGAGAAGAGTTCCAAGCGGCAAAAGAGACGAATCTCGACTACCGACTTAGTGGAACAGAGAATGAAGAAAGTAGAAAAGAGTTCCAAGCGGCAAAAGAGACGAATCTCGACTACCGACTTAGTGGAACAGAGAATGAAGAGAGTAGAAAAGAGTTCCAAGCGGCAAAAGAGACGAATCTCGACTACCGACTTAGTGGAACAGAGAATGAAGAGAGTAGAAAAGAGTTCCAAGCGGCAAAAGAGACGAATCTCGACTACCGACTTAGTGGAACAGAGAATGAAGAGAGTAGAAAAGAGTTCCAAGCGGCAAAAGAGACGAATCTCGACTACCGACTTAGTGGAACAGAGAATGAAGAGAGTAGAAAAGAGTTCCAAGCGGCAAAAGAGACGAATCTCGACTACCGACTTAGTGGAACAGAGAATGAAGAGAGTAGAAAAGAGTTCCAAGCGGCAAAAGAGACGAATCTCGACTACCGACTTGGTGGAACAGAGAATGAAGAAAGTAGAGAAGAGTTCCAAGCGGCAAAAGAGACGAATCTCGACTACCGACTTGGTGGAACAGAGAATGAAGAAAGTAGAGAAGAGTTCCAAGCGGCAAAAGAGACGAATCTCGACTACCGACTTAGTGGAACAGAGAATGAAGAGAGTAGAAAAGAGTTCCAAGCGGCAAAAGAGACGAATCTCGACTACCGACTTAGTGGAACAGAGAATGAAGAGAGTAGAAAAGAGTTCCAAGCGGCAAAAGAGACGAATCTCGACTACCGACTTAGTGGAACAGAGAATGAAGAGAGTAGAAAAGAGTTCCAAGCGGCAAAAGAGACGAATCTCGACTACCGACTTAGTGGAACAGAGAATGAAGAGAGTAGAAAAGAGTTCCAAGCGGCAAAAGAGACGAATCTCGACTACCGACTTAGTGGAACAGAGAATGAAGAGAGTAGAAAAGAGTTCCAAGCGGCAAAAGAGACGAATCTCGACTACCGACTTAGTGGAACAGAGAATGAAGAGAGTAGAAAAGAGTTCCAAGCGGCAAAAGAGACGAATCTCGACTACCGACTTAGTGGAACAGAGAATGAAGAGAGTAGAAAAGAGTTCCAAGCGGCAAAAGAGACGAATCTCGACTACCGACTTAGTGGAACAGAGAATGAAGAGAGTAGAAAAGAGTTCCAAGCGGCAAAAGAGACGAATCTCGACTACCGACTTAGTGGAACAGAGAATGAAGAGAGTAGAAAAGAGTTCCAAGCGGCGAAAGAGACGAATCTCGACTACCGACTTGGTGGAACAGAGAATGAAGAAAGTAGAGAAGAGTTCCAAGCGGCAAAAGAGACGAATCTCGACTACCGACTTAGTGGAACAGAGAATGAAGAGAGTAGAAAAGAGTTCCAAGCGGCAAAAGAGACGAATCTCGACTACCGACTTAGTGGAACAGAGAATGAAGAAAGTAGAGAAGAGTTCCAAGCGGCAAAAGAGACGAATCTCGACTACCGACTTAGTGGAACAGAGAATAAAGAGAGTAGAAAAGAGTTCCAAGCGGCAAAAGAGACGAATCTCGACTACCGACTTAGTGGAACAGAGAATAAAGAGAGTAGAAAAGAGTTCCAAGCGGCAAAAGAGACGAATCTCGACTACCGACTTGGTGGAACAGAGAATGAAGAAAGTAGAGAAGAGTTCCAAGCGGCAAAAGAGACGAATCTCGACTACCGACTTAGTGGAACAGAGAATCAAGAGAGTAGAAAAGAGTTCCAAGCGGCAAAAGAGACGAATCTCGACTACCGACTTGGTGGAACAGAGAATGAAGAAAGTAGAGAAGAGTTCCAAGCGGCAAAAGAGACGAATCTCGACTACCGACTTAGTGGAACAGAGAATGAAGAAAGTAGAAAAGAGTTCCAAGCGGCAAAAGAGACGAATCTCGACTACCGACTTGGTGGAACAGAGAATGAAGAAAGTAGAGAAGAGTTCCAAGCGGCAAAAGAGACGAATCTCGACTACCGACTTAGTGGAACAGAGAATGAAGAAAGTAGAAAAGAGTTCCAAGCGGCAAAAGAGACGAATCTCGACTACCGACTTGGTGGAACAGAGAATGAAGAAAGTAGAGAAGAGTTCCAAGCGGCAAAAGAGACGAATCTCGACTACCGACTTAGTGGAACAGAGAATGAAGAAAGTAGAAAAGAGTTCCAAGCGGCAAAAGAGACGAATCTCGACTACCGACTTGGTGGAACAGAGAATGAAGAAAGTAGAGAAGAGTTCCAAGCGGCAAAAGAGACGAATCTCGACTACCGACTTAGTGGAACAGAGAATGAAGAAAGTAGAAAAGAGTTCCAAGCGGCAAAAGAGACGAATCTCGACTACCGACTTGGTGGAACAGAGAATGAAGAAAGTAGAGAAGAGTTCCAAGCGGCAAAAGAGACGAATCTCGACTACCGACTTGGTGGAACAGAGAATGAAGAAAGTAGAGAAGAGTTCCAAGCGGCAAAAGAGACGAATCTCGACTACCGACTTAGTGGAACAGAGAATGAAGAAAGTAGAAAAGAGTTCCAAGCGGCAAAAGAGACGAATCTCGACTACCGACTTAGTGGAACAGAGAATGAAGAGAGTAGAAAAGAGTTCCAAGCGGCAAAAGAGACGAATCTCGACTACCGACTTAGTGGAACAGAGAATAAAGAGAGTAGAAAAGAGTTCCAAGCGGCAAAAGAGACGAATCTCGACTACCGACTTGGTGGAACAGAGAATGAAGAAAGTAGAGAAGAGTTCCAAGCGGCAAAAGAGACGAATCTCGACTACCGACTTGGTGGAACAGAGAATGAAGAAAGTAGAGAAGAGTTCCAAGCGGCAAAAGAGACGAATCTCGACTACCGACTTAGTGGAACAGAGAATGAAGAGAGTAGAAAAGAGTTCCAAGCGGCAAAAGAGACGAATCTCGACTACCGACTTAGTGGAACAGAGAATGAAGAGAGTAGAAAAGAGTTCCAAGCGGCAAAAGAGACGAATCTCGACTACCGACTTAGTGGAACAGAGAATGAAGAGAGTAGAAAAGAGTTCCAAGCGGCAAAAGAGACGAATCTCGACTACCGACTTAGTGGAACAGAGAATGAAGAGAGTAGAAAAGAGTTCCAAGCGGCAAAAGAGACGAATCTCGACTACCGACTTAGTGGAACAGAGAATGAAGAGAGTAGAAAAGAGTTCCAAGCGGCAAAAGAGACGAATCTCGACTACCGACTTAGTGGAACAGAGAATGAAGAGAGTAGAAAAGAGTTCCAAGCGGCAAAAGAGACGAATCTCGACTACCGACTTAGTGGAACAGAGAATGAAGAGAGTAGAAAAGAGTTCCAAGCGGCAAAAGAGACGAATCTCGACTACCGACTTAGTGGAACAGAGAATGAAGAGAGTAGAAAAGAGTTCCAAGCGGCAAAAGAGACGAATCTCGACTACCGACTTAGTGGAACAGAGAATGAAGAGAGTAGAAAAGAGTTCCAAGCGGCAAAAGAGACGAATCTCGACTACCGACTTAGTGGAACAGAGAATGAAGAGAGTAGAAAAGAGTTCCAAGCGGCAAAAGAGACGAATCTCGACTACCGACTTAGTGGAACAGAGAATGAAGAGAGTAGAAAAGAGTTCCAAGCGGCAAAAGAGACGAATCTCGACTACCGACTTAGTGGAACAGAGAATGAAGAGAGTAGAAAAGAGTTCCAAGCGGCAAAAGAGACGAATCTCGACTACCGACTTAGTGGAACAGAGAATGAAGAGAGTAGAAAAGAGTTCCAAGCGGCAAAAGAGACGAATCTCGACTACCGACTTAGTGGAACAGAGAATAAAGAGAGTAGAAAAGAGTTCCAAGCGGCAAAAGAGACGAATCTCGACTACCGACTTAGTGGAACAGAGAATGAAGAAAGTAGAGAAGAGTTCCAAGCGGCAAAAGAGACGAATCTCGACTACCGACTTGGTGGAACAGAGAATGAAGAAAGTAGAGAAGAGTTCCAAGCGGCAAAAGAGACGAATCTCGACTACCGACTTAGTGGAACAGAGAATGAAGAAAGTAGAGAAGAGTTCCAAGCGGCAAAAGAGACGAATCTCGACTACCGACTTAGTGGAACAGAGAATAAAGAGAGTAGAAAAGAGTTCCAAGCGGCAAAAGAGACGAATCTCGACTACCGACTTAGTGGAACAGAGAATGAAGAAAGTAGAGAAGAGTTCCAAGCGGCAAAAGAGACGAATCTCGACTACCGACTTAGTGGAACAGAGAATGAAGAAAGTAGAGAAGAGTTCCAAGCGGCAAAAGAGACGAATCTCGACTTCCGACTTAGTGGAACAGAGAATGAAGAAAGTAGAGAAGAGTTCCAAGCGGCAAAAGAGACGAATCTCGACTACCGACTTAGTGGAACAGAGAATGAAGAAAGTAGAGAAGAGTTCCAAGCGGCAAAAGAGACGAATCTCGACTACCGACTTAGTGGAACAGAGAATGAAGAAAGTAGAGAAGAGTTCCAAGCGGCAAAAGAGACGAATCTCGACTACCGACTTAGTGGAACAGAGAATGAAGAAAGTAGAGAAGAGTTCCAAGCGGCAAAAGAGACGAATCTCGACTTCCGACTTAGTGGAACAGAGAATGAAGAAAGTAGAGAAGAGTTCCAAGCGGCAAAAGAGACGAATCTCGACTACCGACTTAGTGGAACAGAGAATGAAGAAAGTAGAGAAGAGTTCCAAGCGGCAAAAGAGACGAATCTCGACTACCGACTTAGTGGAACAGAGAATGAAGAGAGTAGAGAAGAGTTCCAAGCGGCAAAAGAGACGAATCTCGACTACCGACTTAGTGGAACAGAGAATGAAGAAAGTAGAGAAGAGTTCCAAGCGGCAAAAGAGACGAATCTCGACTACCGACTTAGTGGAACAGAGAATGAAGAAAGTAGAGAAGAGTTCCAAGCGGCAAAAGAGACGAATCTCGACTACCGACTTAGTGGAACAGAGAATGAAGAGAGTAGAGAAGAGTTCCAAGCGGCAAAAGAGACGAATCTCGACTACCGACTTAGTGGAACGGAGAATGAAGAAAGTAGAGAAGAGTTCCAAGCGGCAAAAGAGACGAATCTCGACTACCGACTTAGTGGAACAGAGAATGAAGAGAGTAGAAAAGAGTTCCAAGCGGCAAAAGAGACGAATCTCGACTACCGACTTAGTGGAACAGAGAATGAAGAAAGTAGAGAAGAGTTCCAAGCGGCAAAAGAGACGAATCTCGACTACCGACTTAGTGGAACGGAGAATGAAGAAAGTAGAGAAGAGTTCCAAGCGGCAAAAGAGACGAATCTCGACTACCGACTTAGTGGAACAGAGAATGAAGAAAGTAGAGAAGAGTTCCAAGCGGCAAAAGAGACGAATCTCGACTACCGACTTAGTGGAACAGAGAATAAAGAGAGTAGAAAAGAGTTCCAAGCGGCAAAAGAGACGAATCTCGACTTCCGACTTAGTGGAACAGAGAATGAAGAGAGTAGAGAAGAGTTCCAAGCGGCAAAAGAGACGAATCTCGACTACCGACTTAGTGGAACGGAGAATGAAGAAAGTAGAGAAGAGTTCCAAGCGGCAAAAGAGACGAATCTCGACTACCGACTTAGTGGAACAGAGAATGAAGAGAGTAGAAAAGAGTTCCAAGCGGCAAAAGAGACGAATCTCGACTACCGACTTAGTGGAACAGAGAATGAAGAAAGTAGAGAAGAGTTCCAAGCGGCAAAAGAGACGAATCTCGACTACCGACTTAGTGGAACGGAGAATGAAGAAAGTAGAGAAGAGTTCCAAGCGGCAAAAGAGACGAATCTCGACTACCGACTTAGTGGAACAGAGAATGAAGAAAGTAGAGAAGAGTTCCAAGCGGCAAAAGAGACGAATCTCGACTACCGACTTGGTGGAACAGAGAATGAAGAAAGTAGAGAAGAGTTCCAAGCGGCAAAAGAGACGAATCTCGACTACCGACTTGGTGGAACAGAGAATGAAGAAAGTAGAGAAGAGTTCCAAGCGGCAAAAGAGACGAATCTCGACTACCGACTTAGTGGAACAGAGAATAAAGAGAGTAGAAAAGAGTTCCAAGCGGCAAAAGAGACGAATCTCGACTTCCGACTTAGTGGAACAGAGAATGAAGAGAGAATGAGAAGAGTTCCAAGCGGCAAAAGAGACGAATCTCGACTACCGACTTAGTGGAACAGAGAATGAAGAGAGTAGAAAAGAGTTCCAAGCGGCAAAAGAGACGAATCTCGACTACCGACTTAGTGGAACAGAGAATAAAGAGAGTAGAAAAGAGTTCCAAGCGGCAAAAGAGACGAATCTCGACTACCGACTTAGTGGAACAGAGAATGAAGAGAGTAGAAAAGAGTTCCAAGCGGCAAAAGAGACGAATCTCGACTACCGACTTAGTGGAACAGAGAATGAAGAAAGTAGAGAAGAGTTCCAAGCGGCAAAAGAGACGAATCTCGACTACCGACTTAGTGGAACGGAGAATGAAGAAAGTAGAGAAGAGTTCCAAGCGGCAAAAGAGACGAATCTCGACTACCGACTTAGTGGAACAGAGAATGAAGAAAGTAGAGAAGAGTTCCAAGCGGCAAAAGAGACGAATCTCGACTACCGACTTGGTGGAACAGAGAATGAAGAAAGTAGAGAAGAGTTCCAAGCGGCAAAAGAGACGAATCTCGACTACCGACTTGGTGGAACAGAGAATGAAGAAAGTAGAGAAGAGTTCCAAGCGGCAAAAGAGACGAATCTCGACTACCGACTTAGTGGAACAGAGAATAAAGAGAGTAGAAAAGAGTTCCAAGCGGCAAAAGAGACGAATCTCGACTTCCGACTTAGTGGAACAGAGAATGAAGAGAGAATGAGAAGAGTTCCAAGCGGCAAAAGAGACGAATCTCGACTACCGACTTAGTGGAACAGAGAATGAAGAGAGTAGAAAAGAGTTCCAAGCGGCAAAAGAGACGAATCTCGACTACCGACTTAGTGGAACAGAGAATGAAGAAAGTAGAGAAGAGTTCCAAGCGGCAAAAGAGACGAATCTCGACTACCGACTTAGTGGAACAGAGAATAAAGAGAGTAGAAAAGAGTTCCAAGCGGCAAAAGAGACGAATCTCGACTACCGACTTAGTGGAACAGAGAATGAAGAAAGTAGAGAAGAGTTCCAAGCGGCAAAAGAGACGAATCTCGACTACCGACTTAGTGGAACAGAGAATAAAGAGAGTAGAAAAGAGTTCCAAGCGGCAAAAGAGACGAATCTCGACTACCGACTTGGTGGAACAGAGAATGAAGAAAGTAGAGAAGAGTTCCAAGCGGCAAAAGAGACGAATCTCGACTACCGACTTAGTGGAACAGAGAATAAAGAGAGTAGAAAAGAGTTCCAAGCGGCAAAAGAGACGAATCTCGACTTCCGACTTAGTGGAACAGAGAATGAAGAGAGAATGAGAAGAGTTCCAAGCGGCAAAAGAGACGAATCTCGACTACCGACTTAGTGGAACAGAGAATGAAGAGAGTAGAAAAGAGTTCCAAGCGGCAAAAGAGACGAATCTCGACTACCGACTTAGTGGAACAGAGAATGAAGAAAGTAGAGAAGAGTTCCAAGCGGCAAAAGAGACGAATCTCGACTACCGACTTAGTGGAACAGAGAATGAAGAAAGTAGAGAAGAGTTCCAAGCGGCAAAAGAGACGAATCTCGACTACCGACTTAGTGGAACAGAGAATGAAGAGAGTAGAAAAGAGTTCCAAGCGGCAAAAGAGACGAATCTCGACTACCGACTTAGTGGAACAGAGAATGAAGAAAGTAGAGAAGAGTTCCAAGCGGCAAAAGAGACGAATCTCGACTACCGACTTAGTGGAACAGAGAATGAAGAGAGTAGAGAAGAGTTCCAAGCGGCAAAAGAGACGAATCTCGACTACCGACTTAGTGGAACAGAGAATGAAGAGAGTAGAAAAGAGTTCCAAGCGGCAAAAGAGACGAATCTCGACTACCGACTTAGTGGAACAGAGAATGAAGAGAGTAGAAAAGAGTTCCAAGCGGCAAAAGAGACGAATCTCGACTACCGACTTAGTGGAACAGAGAATGAAGAAAGTAGAGAAGAGTTCCAAGCGGCAAAAGAGACGAATCTCGACTACCGACTTAGTGGAACAGAGAATGAAGAAAGTAGAGAAGAGTTCCAAGCGGCAAAAGAGACGAATCTCGACTACCGACTTAGTGGAACAGAGAATGAAGAAAGTAGAGAAGAGTTCCAAGCGGCAAAAGAGACGAATCTCGACTACCGACTTAGTGGAACAGAGAATGAAGAAAGTAGAGAAGAGTTCCAAGCGGCAAAAGAGACGAATCTCGACTACCGACTTAGTGGAACAGAGAATGAAGAAAGTAGAGAAGAGTTCCAAGCGGCAAAAGAGACGAATCTCGACTACCGACTTAGTGGAACAGAGAATAAAGAGAGTAGAAAAGAGTTCCAAGCGGCAAAAGAGACGAATCTCGACTACCGACTTAGTGGAACAGAGAATGAAGAAAGTAGAGAAGAGTTCCAAGCGGCAAAAGAGACGAATCTCGACTACCGACTTAGTGGAACAGAGAATGAAGAGAGTAGAAAAGAGTTCCAAGCGGCAAAAGAGACGAATCTCGACTACCGACTTAGTGGAACAGAGAATGAAGAAAGTAGAGAAGAGTTCCAAGCGGCAAAAGAGACGAATCTCGACTACCGACTTAGTGGAACAGAGAATGAAGAAAGTAGAGAAGAGTTCCAAGCGGCAAAAGAGACGAATCTCGACTACCGACTTAGTGGAACAGAGAATGAAGAAAGTAGAGAAGAGTTCCAAGCGGCAAAAGAGACGAATCTCGACTACCGACTTAGTGGAACAGAGAATGAAGAAAGTAGAGAAGAGTTCCAAGCGGCAAAAGAGACGAATCTCGACTACCGACTTAGTGGAACAGAGAATGAAGAGAGTAGAGAAGAGTTCCAAGCGGCAAAAGAGACGAATCTCGACTACCGACTTAGTGGAACAGAGAATGAAGAAAGTAGAGAAGAGTTCCAAGCGGCAAAAGAGACGAATCTCGACTACCGACTTAGTGGAACAGAGAATGAAGAGAGTAGAAAAGAGTTCCAAGCGGCAAAAGAGACGAATCTCGACTACCGACTTAGTGGAACAGAGAATGAAGAAAGTAGAGAAGAGTTCCAAGCGGCAAAAGAGACGAATCTCGACTACCGACTTAGTGGAACAGAGAATGAAGAGAGTAGAGAAGAGTTCCAAGCGGCAAAAGAGACGAATCTCGACTACCGACTTAGTGGAACAGAGAATGAAGAGAGTAGAGAAGAGTTCCAAGCGGCAAAAGAGACGAATCTCGACTACCGACTTAGTGGAACAGAGAATGAAGAAAGTAGAGAAGAGTTCCAAGCGGCAAAAGAGACGAATCTCGACTACCGACTTAGTGGAACAGAGAATGAAGAGAGTAGAGAAGAGTTCCAAGCGGCAAAAGAGACGAATCTCGACTACCGACTTAGTGGAACAGAGAATGAAGAAAGTAGAGAAGAGTTCCAAGCGGCAAAAGAGACGAATCTCGACTACCGACTTAGTGGAACAGAGAATGAAGAGAGTAGAAAAGAGTTCCAAGCGGCAAAAGAGACGAATCTCGACTACCGACTTAGTGGAACAGAGAATGAAGAAAGTAGAGAAGAGTTCCAAGCGGCAAAAGAGACGAATCTCGACTACCGACTTAGTGGAACAGAGAATGAAGAGAGTAGAGAAGAGTTCCAAGCGGCAAAAGAGACGAATCTCGACTACCGACTTAGTGGAACAGAGAATGAAGAGAGTAGAGAAGAGTTCCAAGCGGCAAAAGAGACGAATCTCGACTACCGACTTAGTGGAACAGAGAATGAAGAGAGAAGGAGAAGAAGTTTGGGAAGAACTAAGAATGTTCTTCATATAGAGAACAGTTCCAAGCGGCAAAAGAGACGAATCTCGACTACCGACTTAGTGGAACAGAGAATGAAGAGAGTAGAGAAGAGTTCCAAGCGGCAAAAGAGACGAATCTCGACTACCGACTTAGTGGAACAGAGAATGAAGAGAGAAGGAGAAGAAGTTTGGGAAGAACTAAGAATGTTCTTCATATAGAGAAGAGTTCCAAGCGGCAAAAGAGACGAATCTCGACTACCGACTTAGTGGAACAGAGAATGAAGAGAGAAGGAGAAGAAGTTTGGGAAGAACTAAGAATGTTCTTCATATAGAGAAGAGTTCCAAGCGGCAAAAGAGACGAATCTCGACTACCGACTTAGTGGAACAGAGAATGAAGAAAGTAGAGAAGAGTTCCAAGCGGCAAAAGAGACGAATCTCGACTACCGACTTAGTGGAACAGAGAATGAAGAAAGTAGAGAAGAGTTCCAAGCGGCAAAAGAGACGAATCTCGACTACCGACTTAGTGGAACAGAGAATAAAGAGAGTAGAAAAGAGTTCCAAGCGGCAAAAGAGACGAATCTCGACTACCGACTTAGTGGAACAGAGAATGAAGAAAGTAGAGAAGAGTTCCAAGCGGCAAAAGAGACGAATCTCGACTACCGACTTAGTGGAACAGAGAATAAAGAGAGTAGAAAAGAGTTCCAAGCGGCAAAAGAGACGAATCTCGACTTCCGACTTAGTGGAACAGAGAATGAAGAAAGTAGAGAAGAGTTCCAAGCGGCAAAAGAGACGAATCTCGACTACCGACTTAGTGGAACAGAGAATGAAGAGAGTAGAGAAGAGTTCCAAGCGGCAAAAGAGACGAATCTCGACTACCGACTTAGTGGAACAGAGAATGAAGAGAGTAGAGAAGAGTTCCAAGCGGCAAAAGAGACGAATCTCGACTACCGACTTAGTGGAACAGAGAATGAAGAGAGAAGGAGAAGAAGTTTGGGAAGAACTAAGAATGTTCTTCATATAGAGAACAGTTCCAAGCGGCAAAAGAGACGAATCTCGACTACCGACTTAGTGGAACAGAGAATGAAGAGAGTAGAGAAGAGTTCCAAGCGGCAAAAGAGACGAATCTCGACTACCGACTTAGTGGAACAGAGAATGAAGAGAGAAGGAGAAGAAGTTTGGGAAGAACTAAGAATGTTCTTCATATAGAGAAGAGTTCCAAGCGGCAAAAGAGACGAATCTCGACTACCGACTTAGTGGAACAGAGAATGAAGAGAGAAGGAGAAGAAGTTTGGGAAGAACTAAGAATGTTCTTCATATAGAGAAGAGTTCCAAGCGGCAAAAGAGACGAATCTCGACTACCGACTTAGTGGAACAGAGAATAAAGAGAGTAGAAAAGAGTTCCAAGCGGCAAAAGAGACGAATCTCGACTACCGACTTAGTGGAACAGAGAATGAAGAAAGTAGAGAAGAGTTCCAAGCGGCAAAAGAGACGAATCTCGACTACCGACTTAGTGGAACAGAGAATGAAGAAAGTAGAGAAGAGTTCCAAGCGGCAAAAGAGACGAATCTCGACTACCGACTTAGTGGAACAGAGAATAAAGAGAGTAGAAAAGAGTTCCAAGCGGCAAAAGAGACGAATCTCGACTTCCGACTTAGTGGAACAGAGAATGAAGAAAATAGAGAAGAGTTCCAAGCGGCAAAAGAGACGAATCTCGACTACCGACTTAGTGGAACAGAGAATGAAGAAAGTAGAGAAGAGTTCCAAGCGGCAAAAGAGACGAATCTCGACTACCGACTTAGTGGAACAGAGAATAAAGAGAGTAGAAAAGAGTTCCAAGCGGCAAAAGAGACGAATCTCGACTACCGACTTAGTGGAACAGAGAATGAAGAAAATAGAGAAGAGTTCCAAGCGGCAAAAGAGACGAATCTCGACTACCGACTTAGTGGAACAGAGAATAAAGAGAGTAGAAAAGAGTTCCAAGCGGCAAAAGAGACGAATCTCGACTACCGACTTAGTGGAACAGAGAATGAAGAAAATAGAGAAGAGTTCCAAGCGGCAAAAGAGACGAATCTCGACTACCGACTTAGTGGAACAGAGAATGAAGAAAATAGAGAAGAGTTCCAAGCGGCAAAAGAGACGAATCTCGACTACCGACTTAGTGGAACAGAGAATGAAGAAAATAGAGAAGAGTTCCAAGCGGCAAAAGAGACGAATCTCGACTACCGACTTAGTGGAACAGAGAATAAAGAGAGTAGAAAAGAGTTCCAAGCGGCAAAAGAGACGAATCTCGACTACCGACTTAGTGGAACAGAGAATGAAGAAAATAGAGAAGAGTTCCAAGCGGCAAAAGAGACGAATCTCGACTACCGACTTAGTGGAACAGAGAATAAAGAGAGTAGAAAAGAGTTCCAAGCGGCAAAAGAGACGAATCTCGACTACCGACTTAGTGGAACAGAGAATGAAGAAAGTAGAGAAGAGTTCCAAGCGGCAAAAGAGACGAATCTCGACTACCGACTTAGTGGAACAGAGAATAAAGAGAGTAGAAAAGAGTTCCAAGCGGCAAAAGAGACGAATCTCGACTACCGACTTAGTGGAACAGAGAATGAAGAAAATAGAGAAGAGTTCCAAGCGGCAAAAGAGACGAATCTCGACTACCGACTTAGTGGAACAGAGAATAAAGAGAGTAGAAAAGAGTTCCAAGCGGCAAAAGAGACGAATCTCGACTACCGACTTAGTGGAACAGAGAATGAAGAAAATAGAGAAGAGTTCCAAGCGGCAAAAGAGACGAATCTCGACTACCGACTTAGTGGAACAGAGAATGAAGAAAATAGAGAAGAGTTCCAAGCGGCAAAAGAGACGAATCTCGACTACCGACTTAGTGGAACAGAGAATGAAGAAAATAGAGAAGAGTTCCAAGCGGCAAAAGAGACGAATCTCGACTACCGACTTAGTGGAACAGAGAATAAAGAGAGTAGAAAAGAGTTCCAAGCGGCAAAAGAGACGAATCTCGACTACCGACTTAGTGGAACAGAGAATGAAGAAAATAGAGAAGAGTTCCAAGCGGCAAAAGAGACGAATCTCGACTTCCGACTTAGTGGAACAGAGAATGAAGAAAATAGAGAAGAGTTCCAAGCGGCAAAAGAGACGAATCTCGACTACCGACTTAGTGGAACAGAGAATGAAGAAAATAGAGAAGAGTTCCAAGCGGCAAAAGAGACGAATCTCGACTTCCGACTTAGTGGAACAGAGAATGAAGAAAATAGAGAAGAGTTCCAAGCGGCAAAAGAGACGAATCTCGACTTCCGACTTAGTGGAACAGAGAATGAAGAAAATAGAGAAGAGTTCCAAGCGGCAAAAGAGACGAATCTCGACTACCGACTTAGTGGAACAGAGAATGAAGAAAATAGAGAAGAGTTCCAAGCGGCAAAAGAGACGAATCTCGACTACCGACTTAGTGGAACAGAGAATAAAGAGAGTAGAAAAGAGTTCCAAGCGGCAAAAGAGACGAATCTCGACTTCCGACTTAGTGGAACAGAGAATGAAGAAAATAGAGAAGAGTTCCAAGCGGCAAAAGAGACGAATCTCGACTACCGACTTAGTGGAACAGAGAATGAAGAAAATAGAGAAGAGTTCCAAGCGGCAAAAGAGACGAATCTCGACTACCGACTTAGTGGAACAGAGAATGAAGAAAATAGAGAAGAGTTCCAAGCGGCAAAAGAGACGAATCTCGACTTCCGACTTAGTGGAACAGAGAATGAAGAAAATAGAGAAGAGTTCCAAGCGGCAAAAGAGACGAATCTCGACTTCCGACTTAGTGGAACAGAGAATAAAGAGAGAAGGAGAAGAAGTTTGGTCGCAACGCAGCAAATTCAGAATTTCCGCACGATACAGAGTTTCGAATTTGAAGTAAAAAGCCGAGCTCATGACTGGGTTGCTACGCAGCGAGTATTTCAATTGTAAAGTTCGTCCGCGATACGTAGTAAAATGGTTTTTTCGACTTACCTTCTGTCAACTCCAAGGTAGAGATCGGATCGATCGATGACGTGGAGATCCATCAGCACACACGATCAACAAACCATTAGAACTCTGAAAATTATTATTTGTTAGCTACAGTACCTCTTAAAGCTACAGTATCTTTTAGCACTTAAGTATATCTTAGAGGTACAGTAATCAACAGCGCTACAGTAGTGTTTAGTATCGCCCGTTATTACAGTACCTCTTAAAGCTACAGTATCTATTTCTGCTACAGTATCCCCTATCGCTACAGTATCTCTGATTGCTACAGTATCCCTCAAACAAACTCACCAAAAAAAAATCATATTTAAAAGGAACCTTAACCAGACAAGGTTCTAGGAAGAATGTGAAATGATATTACGACAATCCAGACCGCTTTTATACAGAAACTAGGCTCCGCCCCTTTAGAGGGAAAAGGACCGAAAAGACGCAGACTGTTAGAATTGCAAAATTTGCAAAAAAGAGAAAAAAGTGGCGTTGAAATTGTTTACTGGATGAGTGAAATGACACAATGAATTTCGAAATTTTGAGATCAAGATGGTTGGCACTGTGCCAAGTCGATGATCGAGGTACGGTACCACGAGTGTGGTTCCTCCAGAATCAATAAGCTGGCGCGCCTCCGGCGCAAAAATGTCTTACTAGGGAAGGATGGAGTTACAGGTCAAGATATATATCACTAGAACGGAAATTTTACGCTGATTTCAAATCTGTAGTTCAATTTTGCTGAACGATCTCGTGAAAAAAGTTATTCGCGTTTTTGTGGCTTCTCAGTGCAAAAATGGGCATTTTCAGGCCTCTCAAAATTAACGTTTTCCTCATTTTTTTCAAGTTTTTTTTGTATTTTACGTGTATTTCCAGTTATGTAGATTGTATTGTTTGTGTTAGACCTTCTGAAAATTTTCAGACAAAATTTTTGTAGACGCGTCATTTTTGAAAATTTAAGAAACTGCACAAAACTTTTTCTGAAAATACATAAATTCTGAAATCAAACTAAGCCAAAATCATTTTTACAATCGTACTCATACGTACAATACAAAAAAAATTTGAAAAAAAAATAAGGAAAACGTCAGTTTTGAGAGGCCTGAAAATGCCCATTTTTGCACTGAGAAGCCACAAAAACGCGAATAACTTTTTTCACAAGATCGTTTAGCAAAATTGGAATACAGATTTGAAATCAGCGTAAAATTTCCGTTCTAGTGATATATATCTCGACCTGTAACTCCATCTTGACTCGGGATCCTTCCCTAGTTAGTATTCCTTGTTATCTTTAATGGCGCGTATCTCAAAAATGGGCGGAGCTATCTAGAAATCTGTTCTCTTCGATAAATTACCGTCTTTCAAATTGCTGCTCCCCCAATTTTTGTTCCCAGAGACCCTCCATCACCCCTTCATTTTAGATTCTTGGTACATCAAACAAACAACAGATGTCATTATACAACGTCGGCATGTCAACTAATTCACACATCAGTCTTCTACACCTGTCTCCATATCTTGATGGGAAATCTGACATGACTCGGTCATTAGGCCCCGCCTATAACTGCTAGATGACCAGACCACTATTCAGTCATACTTCCCTCATCAGGGTCTACAAGGAGGTCGTTCTAATTTGTATCTCATTTTCTCAAGATTTTTTAATCGATTCGCTCCTTATTTTGACCACAGAAACTCTTTATTCAGAATTTTTCTCATATTCGAAATATGTTTTGTATTTTAAATTGACAAGTTTTCAGTCACAACCATCGTCACCAAGCCAACGACCGGATAAACGAGACAGAGGATCTGGAAAATGAGGAGAACGTCTTCAAGTGTCTTGAACTCAGGTTAGTTGCTCATTTTAAATTTGATGTAGTCATGCTTTATCTAGTTTCACAGGGAGCCTATCCATTCTTACGGTACCACATTTTGACTGAAAATTTGACTGAATTTGACTGAAAATCACTTAAGATCGGTTGAGATCGGTTAAGATCGACTAAAATTGGGAGGGATAGCACAATTAAGAATTCCAAACAATTTTTTTGTTACTACCTGAGTATTCCAAAATTGTTCACCTTTTTTTGAGAATTCGGATTTAGAATGCTCCACTCCTAAAAACGTTAAAATTCTCAATACCAACTATAAAATTGATATCTTTTCAGTTTCAACTACACCCATCTACACCCAGCCAACGACACAGCAATCAACGAGATGGACGACACCAGAGGGATGGACAACGTAAGCACAGGTCAGTTCCTATCAAACTCTTTCTTATACTATATGTTGGGATTTCAATATCAGTATTGGTCCTTTGAATAGTTCATTTATCCCTTTATTGACTCCCAGTAGATCTAACAAACATGTCAACTCATTCACACTTCTGCATTGGTAGGTTGTTAGGGTCAACCGCCTTCTTCACAGAAGAACACCTGTCTCCATATCTTCCTGGGAAATCGGACCTAGACATTAGGCTCTGCCCATTGAGCATAACAGCTAGTTGACCAGTATTTAGTCATTCTTCCCTCATCTCGGCCTTCAAAGAGGTCGTTCCAATTGGTCTCTCTCATTTACTCCAAGATCCTTTTGCCCTTTTTTAACTTGACCCTCTCATTCTTATACTCTCTTCCTGTAAGTTGAGATTTGTCTCTCTGCCGGCCAGGAAGAATTCGTAGATTTAAAGAGCTATTTCAGTTATTTTCCAAATTCAAACTCTATGGCATTTGACATATCTCTTGAATTCTATTTTGATGTTTTAAAATTGATACATTTTTTGGATATTCTGATCAAACCTCCCCTATCTATTAGTGTTTCAGTAGCTCTCTTGATATACTCACTGTATAGCTATAAAGAACATAGAAAAGAGTGAGAAAGTACTCGCTAGTTCCCAATTGAATGATTTTAGTTACTTTCCCTTCTCAACCTCATCAGTTCCTACTAATGGAATACAATTTTCCAGTTTCTAAGTTAGAACCTCAACCTTAACAATTCGTATACCTTCAGTCAATCGATATCTTTCCCACAGAACCGTTATTGCACTAGTTGGTAGGTACAGGTGCAAACACAAAATACAGGTCAATATCCAAAAATGTGAAGAAGTCCGCTTGTGTTCTTATTGTTTTTCTCTGCAACACCTGTCACTTCTCTCCATGATAAATAAAACAGCAGGACACGCCCCAGACCATGTGACATTTACCATTTGGCATACAGACAGTTGTCCCTTCTTATTTATTTCTTTATGTAAACTCTCCTTTCTTCTATTATTGACTCATGATTTTAATGTTGAAACGTTTTCAGCTTCGACCAGACAGCTACACAAGAGAACTCTACAGACGATCAACGACTAGAACGACAACGAGAGACGGACCTGGAAACAAGAGGAATGCCGTCTCATCAAGTGTCAGGTTAGTGGTCAGGAGTTGGAGGAACATGGGCCGGACTGCATTCGCGGTCCCACCACGCATGCCTTCTCCTTAAAATTCATAAATTCTAAGATTCTCTTTCTTAATTAGGGTCAGGAGTTGGAGGAACATGGGCCGGACTGCATTCGCGGTCCCACCACGCATGCCTTCTCCTTAAAATTCATAAATTCTAAGATTCTCTTTCTTAATTAGGGTCAGGAGTTGGAGGAACATGGGCCGGACTGCATTCGCGGTCCCACCACGCATGCCTTCTCCTTAAAATTCATAAATTCTAAGATTCTCTATCTTAATTAGGGTCAGGAGTTGGAGGAACATGGGCCGGACTGCATTCGCGGTCCCACCACGCATGCCTTCTCCTTAAAATTCATAAATTCTAAGATTCTCTATCTTAATTAGGGTCAGGAGTTGGAGGAACATGGGCCGGACTGCATTCGCGGTCCCACCACGCATGCCTTCTCCTTAAAATTCATAAATTCTAAGATTCTCTATCTTAATTAGGGTCAGGAGTTGGAGGAACATGGGCCGGACTGCATTCGCGGTCCCACCACGCATGTCTTCTCCTTAAAATTCATAAATTCTAAGATTCTCTATCTTAATTAGGATCAGGAGTTGGAGGAACATGGGCCGGACTGCATTCGCGGTCCCACCACGCATGCTTTCTCCTTAAAATTCATAAATTCTAAGATTCTCTATCTTAATTAGGGTCAGGAGTTGGAGGAACATGGGCCGGACTGCATTCGCGGTCCCACCACGCATGCCTTCTCCTTAAAATTCATAAATTCTAAGATTCTCTATCTTAATTAGGGTCAGGAGTTGGAGGAACATGGGCCGGACTGCATTCGCGGTCCCACCACGCATGCCTTCTCCTTAAAATTCATAAATTCTAAGATTCTCTTTCTTAATTAGGGTCAGGAGTTGGAGGAACATGGGCCGGACTGCATTCGCGGTCCCACCACGCATGCCTTCTCCTTAAAATTCATAAATTCTAAGATTCTCTTTCTTAATTAGGGTCAGGAGTTGGAGGAACATGGGCCGGACTGCATTCGCGGTCCCACCACGCATGCCTTCTCCTTAAAATTCATAAATTCTAAGATTCTCTTTCTTAATTAGGGTCAGGAGTTGGAGGAACATGGGCCGGACTGCATTCGCGGTCCCACCACGCATGCCTTCTCCTTAAAATTCATAAATTCTAAGATTCTCTTTCTTAATTAGGGTCAGGAGTTGGAGGAACATGGGCCGGACTGCATTCGCGGTCCCACCACGCATGCCTTCTCCTTAAAATTCATAAATTCTAAGATTCTCTATCTTAATTAGGGTCAGGAGTTGGAGGAACATGGGCCGGACTGCATTCGCGGTCCCACCACGCATGCCTTCTCCTTAAAATTCATAAATTCTAAGATTCTCTATCTTAATTAGGGTCAGGAGTTGGAGGAACATGGGCCGGACTGCATTCGCGGTCCCACCACGCATGCCTTCTCCTTAAAATTCATAAATTCTAAGATTCTCTATCTTAATTAGGGTCAGGAGTTGGAGGAACATGGGCCGGACTGCATTCGCGGTCCCACCACGCATGCCTTCTCCTTAAAATTCATAAATTCGAACACTCTCAGTTCTTCTAAACCTCCTCCTCTTATTCATATTATCTGTTCCTGTTAGTCGGTAGTCGAGATTCGTCTCTTTTGCCGCTTGGGACTCTTTTCTCCAGCGCTGATCCGTATCAATATTGTGTAATTCCTGATTTGAGTCGCTACTCAGCAAATATCACAACAATTATTTTTGAGGGAACATAAGGACACAGGCTTAAAAAGCGGAATGCGGAAGTCTTAATTGGCATTATAGGACAATTAGGGTCCCTTGTGATGACACCACTTTGTGCGCGCCTGTATAAATTCGTATGAAAAATATTTATTCAACAAAATTCAATTCCACACATTCTTCATCTGTTTGATATGATCCTCCTGTGTCTGCTTAGTATTCGTAAACTGCCTGATAATCATGACTCGACTGAAATGCGACCAACGGATACGGTAGATCAGAAGGAGCGGGAATAAGGCGGCGGTGAACGGGATGGTCTGTAATATAGTTGAATGAATGAAGTAGAAAGTGTGCTCCAAAATCACTTACATACAACCAAACGACCCAAAAATAGTATTGCTCATAGGTAAAGCTGGAGCGGAAGGTTTTGATCATATAAATTCCGAATGAGTAGATAAACATGAAGATGAATTGGCAGAGTGTCAAGAAGCATATGGTCTCGGTGGAATCCAACACTTCGCGTTTTCGGAATCGAGGTCCCACAACGAATGGGGTACTGTAATGAAAGGAGATTTGAGGTCTTGGTTTTTGCTCAATTTTCTTCGAATCTCCCAGTTCGCGAGAAAAAACGTGAAAAACAAAAAAGTCAGAACTCCAGTGAACTGGAAGATTATTCTATGTACTTCAACACCAATGTGGTTGCGTCATGAAAAAAGGGGAAAAGGGGAAGAAATGGTGGTCGGAACGGTTGGGAAGTAGAAATTCAATAAGAAGTTTCTAGACAATGTGAGTCATTCCTCAGGGCTGAAAAACGTCCCTGTTTCAAAGTGTCTTATAGCGAAATGCTCAAATATTCAATTAGACCACTGCAACTGCGCTAGGAAGATTCTCAGATTATTATTTTCATATATGTCTGAAAAGCTGAAGACGTGAGGATTCTGAATCTGTTCTCAAATTTGATCCATTTCTAAAATGAAGCAAGTTACAGCGATTCTTAGCTAGGGACCTTCACTATATGCATTGTATCTCCGTGAGTTTTGTGTCTTATGTCGAATTTAAAAACAGGTTCAACATCCTCATTTTTCAGCTTTTAAACCGTATAAATTTGATTTTTTAATTGTAGGTCGTTTAGATGGAAAAGTCGAGTCAAAAAGTGGAAAATTTTAAAAAAGTTCACAAATGAACTAAAACCGTTGTATCTCGGCTCATTTTCATCGTAGATCAGATTTAAAAACATATTCAGAATTTTCACAATTTCAGCTTTCTAGTCATGTACAACACTTCAAATGACATAATAACGCTTTCGGTCAGAGAGCCCATCAAAATCCCCTCCCTCTGATTTGCGGACCTAAATTAAAACCTTTGCATCTCTTCTCATTTCAACTTTTTTAAAAATCTGAAAACTGATTCAGAATCCACGTGACTTCAGCTGTTTAGACATGTAAACTATATGTTCAAAAAACATGATGCAAACGCGCTCCAATGAGAATTTCGACCCCGATTCGAAAACCTCTGTATCTCGCTTTATTTTAATTGTAGAACAAATTAAAATACAGATTCGATATTCTCATTATTTCAGCTATCTAATCGTATAGCGTTTTTCAAAATGTGTCAATTTTTTGGGTGTCAAAAAGTGAATTCCTCACCTGTACTCAAACTTCTTGTTATACTTCCTCAGCAACACTGACATCAGCAAGTTGAATAACGATATAACAGTACAAACACTGAAAAAAGTGCTGGACCTCTCCGCACTCCCTTTCGGGAAGCTGTTACACGATAAAGCATATCCATTCAGCGAGTCATCCCACACAATAATTCTTGGAGTCACAAAACTTAGTAGACAAACCAAAAAGGCAATGGATATTCCTGTTGTCAAACTCTTCTTCTTCTCATAGTCCTTCACAAAAGAAGCGCAGGCTCTCTCGACAAGCAGCCCAGTCTGTCCGTAGATCATACCACTGATCCCTGCGACTAGACACTCCAAAAACCAAAAACAATCCGCTTCGGCTCTAAGGGGAATGCAGGAAGCTTGTAGATAAGCTTTGTATAGCCGATCGATTGCGGCGAGACCATAGAAAATCTGATGGAGGTTCGCAGAGAACAAATTTTGAAATAACAAAAGTTTCGTGGAATTTTGGAATATCGATTTACGTTGAACTATTTTAAAAGCGTAGTAGGAAGAGATAAATGTGGAGAATATGGCGATTAGGTAGACGAGTTGGGAGATTTGAAAATTGAGAGTTGCTAAACGAGCCACCTCGAATCTATGAGCACATACCGGGCTCGACATTTCGATATGATATGAAAAGATATGAAAAGAATTTCCTGTTTTCTAGACACTTCCTCTCAGAATTAGGCACTCAGGCGTACTCAGAAACCAAGAATTAGTTTCTAGAATAGGGATATTGTTTATCATTTTGAGTCTAGTGTACTGGAATGAGAGGGAGTGTGATCACTGCAAAAATGGAAAATAGAAATGTTTGGTTGCAGAATTTAC
Source organism: Caenorhabditis latens (assembly GCA_002259235.3). NCBI lineage: Eukaryota > Metazoa > Nematoda > Chromadorea > Rhabditida > Rhabditidae > Caenorhabditis > Caenorhabditis latens. The sequence continues at coordinate 2,968,473 of CM056093.1, forward strand.
ATGGTAAGACATCATAGATTAATTTGGATGTGATGAGTTATGCTATCAAAAAGTCAAAAAGTATGGTGTGGTGATTGGTGAGATGTACCAAAGTGTGTGGGAGTTGTTAAATTCACTGAGTAGCGACTCAAAATGAAAAATGATACGAAATGATATAGAACCGCACTTGAAAATGGTATCATCCCAAGTATGCCAATTAAGCCTTCTGCCTTTAAAGCCTGTGCACTTTCAAAAATGGTTCTTGTGATTTTCGCTGAGTTGCGACTCAAAAAAACAATATTGATACGGATTACCACAGAAAAAACTCGCAAATTCAGCCAAATTCCTCCGAAAAACGCGCATTTTTCAAAATATCAACTTGTTTGTTAACCTTGTACACGCTTACAACCGTGTTCTACCAAAATCGAAGAAATTTTGACTCATTTCGGTCGAGCGCGGTTGTGAGAAGCGTGCCGTGCTAATATTTTTAATTTCAGCTTTGAAGTTTTTAGATATTCGCTGAGTAGCGACTCAGAATTATATAAGTACGTCCGTTGTTAGTCTGTCTGTCGGGTTGTCTGTCTGTCTGTCGGTTTGTCTGTCTGTCTGTCTGTCTGTCTGTCTGTCTGTCTGTCTGTCTGTCTGTCTGTCTGTCTGTCTGTCTGTCTGTCTGTCTGTCTGTCTGTCTGTCTGTCTGTCTGTCTGTCTGTCTGGTCTGGTCTGGTCTGGTCTGGTCTGGTCTGGTCTGGTCTGTCTGTCTGTCTGGTGGTTACTCAAGCCGCTTTGTGCAATTAGCAAGTCTGTCTGTTTATCTGTATCTCCGGATGTCCCGATTTGAAAAAAATATCATAAAATTTTATTCCAAACTCATTCCCCCCACGTCTGCTTCATCTGCTTCATATGCTCATCCTGTGTATGCTTGGATTCCGCAAAACTCTTGATTATCATCACTCGATTCGCTCGATTCAGTCGGATACGGTAGATGAGAAGCAACGGGAATGTCATGGCGATGAATGGGACGGACTGGATCACTTTTTTTCAAAAAATCTGGGAATTTTCGTCAAATCAAGACTCACATAAACCCAAATAACCCATGAGCTGAACACAATTGTAGTTGTAGTCTTGACACTTATCAGAATAATAACTGCACCACAATAGAAAAACATAAGGACAAACTGAGAGAGTGCCAGGAAACAGACGGTTTCAGTCGACTCGATCGCTTCGCGTTTTCGAAAACGGGCGCCAACTTTGAAACGAGTTCTGGAATGTCAAACTTCAAACGGGTATAACTTTATTGTCTATGGTGCTATCGAAAAGTTGTCAACTAACAAAATGTAGAAAATGTTATGCTCTATATTTCTGTAGTTTGTAGTTTTATGATAGCACAAACCAGTAGAGAGATATATGCGTTCAAAGGAGACCGGTACTTAGAGAGAGAACGCAGACAGTTAGACACTCTCGCTTCTCTGCGTCTCCTTCACTTCCTCTGACGTTTGACCGCTCATACCTCCATAACAGTGAATGCTATCAAAAAGTTGTCAACTAACAAAATGAAGAAAATTTTATGCTCTATATTTTTGTAGTTTGTAGTTTTTTGATACCGCTAACCGCTAAGGAGATAAACGCGTTCAAAGGGGGACAGGTACTTAGAGAGAGAGAGAACGCAGACAGTTAGACACTCTCGCTTCTCTGCGTCTTCTAATTCGGCTTAGAAACAACCGTGCAGCGTTTTTATCCATAGCCACTTTTTCATTTTTACGCCGATTTTTGTAAAATCTGTATTATATCGGTTGCCTGAACAAAGATGCGGTCCGAAAACAGAAATTTTGATTATTTTGGTACATTTTTCATGAAAATCCGCCAAAAGATGTCAAAAATGGTCATTCCGTAGGCTCCGCCCATGTCTAAATGCGGCACGGTTTCATGACAGAGTGTCTTTTTTTAGGCTCCGCCTACTTTTCAGTGCGGCATGGTACTATAGGAGCTTGATATGAAAAAACAACTTACGCATACTCCAACTTCTTATTATACCGCATAATCAATATCGTGGTGACCAAATTGAAAAAAGTGACCAGTGAGCAAACTATATAGAATCCGTGAGCCCGATTGATACTAGGCTTCGGGAAGGAGACACAACTGAATGAGTACCCGGTTAGAGGGTCGTCCCATAGTAAAAAACGACCCGTACACGCACTGATAACCACAACTAACAGGGAGATTAGGAGGGTTACTGTAGTGCTTGTTGACTTTTCGAAATTTTTGTAGAACGTGGCGCACGCTCGTTCAATAACCAAGCCAGTCTGACATAGGAACATCCCACTAATTTCAGCAATTAGAAACTGAAAATACGGTGCACAATTCAGGTCATACTGTAGCACGTTGCATGGGGAATCTAGCATGAAAAAGTGTTTGTAGAGTAGTTGAAACGCCTCGATTCCATAGGAGACTTGATGGAGATTAGCGTAGAATAGATTGAGTAGAATAAGGAATTTTGTGGCCCCTAGACCCTAGACCCTAGACCCTAGACCCTAGACCCTAGACCCTAGACCCTAGACCCTAGACCCTAGACCCTAGACCCTAGACCCTAGACCCTAGACCCTAGACCCTAGACCCTAGACCCTAGACCCTAGACCCTAGACCCTAGACCCTAGACCCTAGACCCTAGACCCTAGACCCTAGACCCTAGACCCTAGACCCTAGACCCTAGACCCTAGACCCTAGACCCTAGACCCTAGACCCTAGACCCTAGACCCTAGACCCTAGACCCTAGACCCTAGAACCTAGACCCTAGACCCTAGACCCTAGACCCTAGACCCTAGACCCTAGACCCTAGACCCTAGACCCTAGACCCTAGACCCTAGACCCTAGACCCTAGACCCTAGACCCTAGACCGTTTTGCAACTAGTCATTTCGAAACTGGTACCATGTCACAACCCTAATGTACATTACCGTGCAGTATGATAAACAATTTGACCTTTTTTTGTTGGAAGTGACCAACTTTAAGAGGGTGTTACGGTATCAGTGATTGTCCCACAAAGTAATTTTTGTATAAGCATCCGAAATAGGTAAATCTCGTTTAAATCAATCACACTGTCCGTTTTTTTTTTGACCCGGTACAGTTTTCAGTACGAATGCTCTATAATTTCATTTTTTCCGATTCAAACAATTGTGTTCACCAAAAAGTCGAATTTTCAACGCACAACTAGAATTTTGTCAATTACTGATAGGTTGTAAATGAGTTGCCTGTACGAATCGAAGTATGAAACATAACTTTTTCTATGGGAACATTTCAGGGAGAATAAAAACTGGAATAGAACTCAAAAAAAAGAAAAGAATAATAGCAAAAATGAAATAGAATTACCACCCCTCATATATATTTGATCAGTTAGTCTGACCAGAACACCTACTGGGAGAGAAAAAAATGAATTGGTTCTTTGAAACAAATATTAGTTCCTGGAGAAACAACAATACAGGTGCCATCACGAGGAAATTTTCCCACTAAAAAAACACGGAAGCTACTCTCTACTATCTCCAGACACACTTTTTTCTTTCTGAAATCATAATCAGAAGTGACGCATAAATAACAAAAGAGACACCACCCGATTTCTCACACTATGTTCGGTTATGTTATTAAATTAGAGTCAGAATAAATGAATTTGACTTCTGCTTCGTCATCTCTATAGACGGTTGGGTTTCCTCATATATCGTCAGAATAATAGTGGTAAGAGTGATGGTATATGCCCAGAAAGCTGAAGATGTGAGGATTCTGAATCTGTTTTCGAATTTTGAAAACCATCAAATTCAGACGAGATACAACGATTTCATTATCCGCTTCATTTTAGGAGCTCGTTTGTCTTCAAACTGTTGTATCTCAGGTTTATCCTGACGTACATCAAATTTGAAAACAGATTCAGAATCCTCTTGTTTAAAATATTTCTTGGATATTCATGTTTTCTAAAAAGTTCTACCTAAAGCAGGATACAAGAGTTTGAAGTAGGTAGGTGAAATCATTGGCGCGCGATTGCATGATCGCGGACAATTGGGTGAAGTATGATATATGCCCGGAAAGCTGAAGACGTGAGCATTTTGAATCTGTTCAAAAATCAAACTTACAACAAAAACAGGCTGAGATACAACGGTTTAAAGTTAAACATGCTTTACCACGGTGCAGAAACAGAATCCTAGAACCGTGCATTTCTTAAGCGCCTGTTTTACATGCATATCCAAGAAATTTCTGAACGAATGATATCTGGCTGGAAAGCTGAAGACGTGGCAATTCTGAATCCGTTTGAATTTTTCAGTTACGACCGGATTCGAGTGAGATACAACGGGTTGAAATTAGGCAGGTTAAACCATTAACTCCATCTCTCTGATTGCGTACATTGACAAAATCGTTCGTATCTCCGTTCATTTTGATGCTAGGAAAATCTAAAAGCAGGTTCAGAATCCTCGTATTATCAGCTTTTTAACAATATACAACACTTTTTCTGAAATATTGACGCTTCTCGTCTAGACACCCGCCTAAGCATCCACGACCAATCAACCACGCGCCACGTTGTTCCCCTCTCTCTGATCGCGGACATTGACAAAATCGCTCATAACTCGGTTCATTTCAACTTTTTTGAAAATCTGAAAGCAGATTCAGAATCCTCGTGACTTTAGCTTTCCAGTGATATAATATCAAATTTTAAAAAATCAGCTTTATTCTACTTCCACATAGCATTTATTTGATTGATGTGCTCTTCCTGTGTTTGCTTTTTATTCGATATTCCAATTAGTCGTTGCACACGTTTCGTTCGTGTCGCCCGTATCCGGTAGATCAAAAGTATGGGGAATAGCATGGCAAGGAACGGGATGGAACTCTGGAATAAGTTTAGGTGTTGAATTTTGGAAGGTATAGGAAAAAACTCACATAAAACCAAACAATCCAAAAGTGATAGGTCTCCGGAGCTATCGAATCCCGTATTGATTTCATAATGGACACTCCGAAGGAGTATATAAAAATTAGGAGGAATTGGGAAAACGTGAGAAAACAAATAGTGCCGGTTGACTCGATGACTTCGCGAGTGTGGAAGCGAGCAGAAATTTTGAAACGAATTCTGGAATGTTAAACATCAAATGGATATAACTTTATAGCCTATGGTGCTATCAAAAAGTTGTCAACTAACAAAATGTAGAAAATGTTTTGCTCTATATTTTTGTAGTTTTTAGTTTTTTGATATCCCAAACCGCTAAGGAGATAAACACGTTTGAAGGCGGCAGGTACTTAGAGAGAGCGCAGACAGTCAGACACTCTAACCTGTCTGCGTCTCCTCCACCACCTTAGTTGTTTGACCGCTTATATCTCCATAACAGTGAATGGTATCAAAAAGTTGCCAACTAATAAAATGTATAACATTTTAATTTTTACACGATTGGATAGCTGAAATTCTAAGGATTCGAAATTTGTTTTGAAACTTTGAATAGTAACAAAATTAACCAAGTTACAAGGCATTTAGCATTGTTCATCAGCTTTTTCTGGATAATGATGAAAATGCGCTCTATTGCAATCAAAAATTGTAACAAATTTAACATCACCACAAAGCTGAAGACGTGAGGATTACGAATCCGTTTTCAAATTCGATCTAGAATAAAAATGAACCAAGATACGATGATTTTTAACTTGGTGTTTTGAAAATGCGCTTGAATTCAAGAAGCCTGCTTAAAAGCGCTGTATCTCGTTTTACTCTGATCCTAGATCAAATTTGAGAACATGTTCAGAATCCTCACGTCTTCAGCTTTCTTATCATGTAAAACACTTTAATCAAAATTCTCACACAAATGCGCTCCATTGTCATTACAGTGTCAGGACCCTCAACTCACTGATACTCCAACTTCTTATTATATCTCTTCAACACAATCGCCACCGTCAAATTGAGCAGAGCCACCACAGTACACACAAAGAAATAGTTCAGAGGCCTCGAACCACTCTGCTTGGGGAACACAAAACACGCCAAAACCGCGCCAGCCAACGGGTTATCCCAGTAGACGACTCGACCGGTTTGGGAGCTCATCGCAAATATGAGTATGGCTATGGAAGTCCCTGTGATAAGGCTAGTCTTCGTTTTGTAGTCCGGGAGGAATGTGGCGATGGACCGTTCGAGGATAAGACCGGTCTGGCAGAGAATCATACCGCTCGCGGAGCCCAGGAGAGTTTTTTGGTACGGAGCACAATTGGATTCAAGTTGGAGTAGGGAGCAAGGTTTGTCTTGCTGGAATAGGCACGTTTTAGAAAGGTCTAGGGTCGAGACATTTTAAAACGGGGACGTTTCGGAACCGAAGAAGTCTAAAACTAGAACATGACGTCACCCAACAGGTAACGTTTTTAAACCGACACGTTGTCAAACAGGACGTTTCAAAAACCGTCATTATCTATGATCTCTCCAAATTCCAGGAAAATCAGTTTCTCGGTTTCAAATTCTCTGTTTTTGAGATCTATTGGTTCGGATAGTGAGACGTAAAGTTCCAGATTATGACGGTTTTGAAGCGTCACGGTTTCAAAACTACCGATTTTGAAGCGTCGTTATTAAACCAACCAATCGTCGGTTCTGAGGCACCAGTGGTTTTAAAACGTCCTAGTTTTGAAGAATCTCAGTTTCAAAGCGTCCGGTTTCAAAATGCCCGGTTTCACAACACATTTTGCGCACACGGCCCAAATTTGTCCCCTTTTTTCAGCGTTAATAACTTTGTCCGCTTTTGAGCTTTTCACCTAATTCTTCTTCTGGCAATTAGGAAATCGCTGTCCCGCCAGTTCTGGAGAATTTGGTAGTGACATCACACCTGATAGCTGAGCTATGAGCCGTAGAGTGAAAGTCATTTTTTTTTGGCTTGAAAAGTTTTGGTTTTTTGCGTTTTCTTGACTTTGGACGTTTGCAGTGGGACCAGTTTTGGGTTTAAAAATATTATTTTTTAATGACTTTGTAGAGGGAAAACAGAGCTAAATGGACAAAAAAGAATTATATTGATACCTCTTTTCAAAACTTTTTTATAAACCAGAAAGTAAAAAAGTTGAAATTTTCAAAATTTTCCGATTTTTTTCATTTTTCTCTTCATATCTCAAGTTCTATCAGCCAGAGTTTTATGAAATTTGGTAGCAAGATGTGAAATGAGTCGGGGAATCATTCTATCTTGTCAGAATTGTAATTTGAGAGACCCCCTGTTTGCTACGGCCGATGGTTTGCTGAAAAAATCGAAAAAACTACAGTAACCCGAAATTCCCACGCATTTCTTCCACCGGCTGTAACTCGCTCAGTTTTGGGAAATTTCAAGATCCGAGAAAAAAGAAATATGTAGAAAAAAAATCTCTATCGAACCATGTAAAATTCAATGTACTTTTAGCTGGTAAAACTTTCAGAAAACCGGTTTTTGTAGTTTTCGTGGTTTTTCGGTCATGGAGGATTTCTTCCATGTGCTCTCCTGGGAGCTGGATTCACTGAATCGCTCTGAATTTTTGACACCGATCTAAACTTTTCGAGATCTAATGGAACCAAAAAGTCTGATCAAAAAACATTGACACCGGACGATTCTGTGGAGAAACCTGAATCTCCACTGACATTTTTTTCGAATACACTGACCATTTTGTCACTGTATGTGTCACTGTGAAAGACCACGCGCGCCCCCTCTTCTCTATACCCTCCATATGAACGTTTTTCCGTGCATCGGTGGCACAGGTGAACCGCTGGGGTACACATATGGAACCGCGCGGTGGCGAATATGTGGCTAAAAAGAATGAGGGTTGGAAACTATATGTGTCCATATGGATCACCGCGCGGTCGGCCGAAAACGTGGGGCGCATATGGAACAGCAAATCAGTATTAATACTACCAACCGTATTCGGTTGATTATTCTGTATGAGACACTAGAAAGGCCTAATTCATTGTTTTGATTGGAATGTGATGTTATAATGTTGTTTTACTTTTCTTTTTTTTCCACTTGTTCACTTCCCATTTCTCGGACTTGTACAAATTTTCTCCATTTTTTCTCGAAGTTCTTCATTTTTTAACAGGTAATGGCAATACTTCAATTTTTAAAAAATTGAGAACCACACGCGATTTCATATGAAAATTAGAAGTTTGCTTGGCGGTTATAAACCATTTTTGATGCTCGAGCTTCTCTTTGAACTCTGACAGAAAATTATACTCGTCAATGAAATTCGAAGTCCGTTATTTTCACTTTACTTCAGTATGACAAGTTCTTACCTTCTTACCTTTTAATCCACCTGAAAATATTATTTCTTATCATACCAAAGTAAAGAAAAACATAAGACTCGAATTTCTCAACATAAAGAAAATCTCAAAGTTTCTTGAGAAAACAACAGGTTTTCTAATGGAAAAATGAGTCTCCGCATATTTAAATAATTTTATTTGTATTTTTGAAGTTTGCCATTATCTGTTTTCTGCAAAAATAATGAAGAAACTCGGTGAAAAACTTCGAGAAACGAAGAAAATGGGCCCGGACTTATAGAAAAATTGTTGCGTCGATTTACGGTAAACAACACGCCCAGGTGTAATTCCGGAGTGTCGTTGCGGCGGCCGGCCGCCAGCCTCAAAATGTGTGGAACGTGTATGGGAGCTATATGGGTCCACGCGCGGTCAGTACACAGAAAAGACGACCACACATATGCGCCACACGCGCGATCCACTTCTCATTTATGGACGCATATAGGATGCTATTCCACCACTTTCACATATAGGATTCCCAGCGGTTCACCTGTGGGCGCAGTGGTAGATGGCGGGTGTGAGAATCCGCCGGGTTATGGTTCGTGTCCTCGCTATTGTTTTCTCTTTTTGTATGAACTGTTGAAGACCCACTTGAAATGTGGTGTAACTGACCGAAAAAAAAGCTGTAACTCGGTCAGTCGGTCGAACTTAGGTACATCTGTAAGAGGGTGTTCGGAAAGACCATCTTGTCTTCAAAACGAAACGAAAGTTAGGATGGGCTGGAGATGTGATGAGAAGAAACGATAATCGGTAGAAGAAACGATAATGTGTCAAATTTAACAAAACTAACAAAACTAAACAAAACTGTAAGAAAAACTTCCCACCAATTAAGTGAAATGTGTGTTCTCTACCAATACGATCCGGAGATGGATAACTTGAAGAGCAACAGGGCCGAAGGCCCTGTTCTACTCTGGTTCGGGCCGCAGGCCCTGTAACTCTTGAAGACCCGGGAAGCATAGCGGAGCCCGCCGGCAGGCGGGGGACGCTAGTTCAAGTTCTAGACTGTCTTGGTTGCGAAACGTCCTGGTATCGTTTCGAAACTTTTCGGTTCTCGGTTTCCAAATGTCTCATAGTAATCAGAAAAAAACTACTTACCATATAAAAATGCTTATAAATAACTATCGCCGCCTCCATCCCATATATCACTTGATATAAATTCGCGTACCACAAATTCAAAAGCAACAAAATTTTCGTAGAATTCTGAAATATCGACTTGCAAACCAACAGTTTTATGGCAAACACCGATGAGATAATTGTAATGAATGCAGTTGACAAGTCCACCGATTGGGAGATCAAAAAATTCCAGCTGGCCAATCGATCCACGTCGTATTGGGTGGCGCATGTGGACATGGTTTGAGAAATTGATACTGAAAATGAAATGATTGGGTAGACAAGTTGTGCCAGACGTAGTTTTCAGAAATGTACCGAAATCTTTGAGGAATTCAAAAATTTCTAGAAAAATGGATTTGTTCTCGTAACCTATGAATGTAATTGGAAACACACAAAACGGAAAACAAGAAGAATTGGCTGGGGACGTTTTACAACTAGTCATTTTGAAACTGGTACCATTTCGCAGCCCTAATGTACAGTAAGATATACATTTCGACAGTTTTCAGTTGAAAATAACCAATTTTGACAGAGTGTTACGGTATCAGCCATAAAGTAAACTATGTAGAAACCATACAAAACAAAAGTAGAGCTTCATTTTTGTAGTTGGTAACTTTTTTGGTCATTTTCAACTGAAAAAGTACATTTCGGTGGTGCGCAGTTGTAAGAACGGTACTGAGCGAATACGGTCATACTTGCAAACAGGGCCGAAACGAATCGCCGCTCGTAACTCGCTTCAAACCCAATATTATGAGCTGAAAAATATACAAAAATGTAGATCTCGACGAGTTCTATGTACAGTACCGCTCAAAAGTATATTAAGTTGAGTCTTTTTCAGTTGAAAATGCCCAAATTTGAGAGTATGTCATAGTGAAAATAACTGTCCCACAAAATAAACTTTTGCGGGATCAAACAGATAAAAAATAGAGCTCCATTTTTGTAGTTGACAACTTTTTTGTACGGATACTTTTTAGAGAGTTACAAATCGACAAAGTAATTTATCCCTCAAATCGACCATTTTCAGTGCAAAATAAGGCGATTTTTGAGCTGTCGTCTTGAAATTACTATAACTCTCTAGGGAGTGTTCGTACAAAAAAGTTGTCAATTACAGAAATGGAGCTCTATTTTTGATGTGTATAATCCATACAAAATCTATTTGATGGGTCAATCAGAATTCCCATGACATACTCTCAAAGTTGGACCTTTTCAACTGAAAAAACCAATACTTAATATACTTTTGAGCGGTACTGTCAGTGACCTACTACGGGCCGGATGGCTATTCTTTAATGTGCCGCGGGCCGGGCTAGAATGGCTTTTTTGGCCATTTTTGCGTTTTTTGACACTTTTTCCCGGCCCGCGGCACATTAACGGATAGCCATCCGGTGGGTCAGTGACATAGAACTCGCCGAGATCTACATTTTGGTATATTTTTGAGCTCATAATAGTGAGTTTGAAGCGAGTTACGCCTCCGTTTCGGCCCGGTTGACAAGTATGGAATTCCGCCTTTAACCATTTTAAGACTTTTCTGCTTCCGCCTAGAGGAACGAATTTTTCAAAATGACCTCCTAAGTTGTCCTATAACTCCCAAATTTTGTACCCATACTGTAAAAGTCTAATAGTTAAAAAAATTGCAAGATTCTTAATAACAACAATGTCAACAAAAGTGAATAGCATCGACTTGTTCCCCCAAAACTTCTCTCACGCCTAATGACGCGTTCTTATTATTTCAATTTCCTCAAGCTTGTTATTTGTTTCTTTTCGCTGGCGGAGAACTAAAAAAACGAGGTATATCGAGAAAAATGAAAATGAAACGATTTTAGAAAGCAATAGTTTCCTAAAATGGCAAAAAATGACTGATTTTATTTTCAAAATCTGAATTCTGAACATCTGGGCGAACCTACAGGCTTTTTTCCAAAATTTGACAAATTTTGAGCCAAAAGTTGTGAAAAATGAGTTTTTGATGTTAGATTGTGTCTCTGTCTGTGTGTCCCACTTTCCGGATGTCCAAAACTTCCTGGTTTTCGAAAGGTTTCAAATATCAAGCTGACTCTAATCTTACCGTATCTCAATCAATTTTGTGTTGGGGCCCATGAAATTTTAACTTTTGAAATTGGACAGTCAGAACGAATATAATTGCAAAAAGATTTTGTAAGTTTTCGTGTTGAGACCCAACAAATCGTTCAAGTCTAAGCATATAAAAACGATTACTGTATTTCTAAATTCAAAAAGGGAAGTATAATCAGAAAAACTATTGTTTTGGGTCGCTACTCAGCTAATTCAAAAAACTGTGGTCAGACTTCCGGTGTGTCCTGTCTTAGGGTATTTTCTGACGTGTTTTATACATTTTTCTTGTTATTTACACAAATTACAACGTGTATCCATTGAGCTGAAAGCTGAATTATAACATCCTCATTATATGTAAGTGAGTAATACCCTCAAAAAGAGGGAAGAAAAAGTAGAAAAATTCATTAAGAAAAAATGAAAAAAGTCTAGTCAGAAAACATATAAGTAAGACGAAAAACAAAAAATCTCAATTTCCTTGATGTGTCTATCTTGTGACTGCTTCTTATTTTTTATGCCAATTAATAATAATCGTACTCGATGTGTAGATGTCCAACGGATACGGTAGATCAGGAGAAGTGGGAGTTGCAGAGGGAACGTCGTGGTGATTTCTAGGTCATAATACAAAAAAATAACTGATGAACTAGAAACCCCAATGAGTTCTAGGTCAGAGATGAGCGGATTGCGGTTTTTGAAATAGAGAAAGGCGGGAGGCGTAATTCCGCTTAACCCTGTTAGTTTTGATTTATTGTGACTGAAAGGAAAACAAATAGATACAAAAAACTAGAAACGATCCTTGACGAGATAGTAGAAAAATAGAGGATGTAATGAAACATAGGAACCGGGGAAAGATAATAATAAAAAGGAGGGTCTGTTCTCGGCCACCAAAAAAAACGATAAATTACACAAAATCAAACCATCCAAAATTAGAAATCCGCCAGTGATATGTGTGGCCAAAGATTCCGTAGTACATAGACACCATGGGAGTAAAATACAAATTAAAATAGATAGGGATACGGATAGGAAACGGATGATGTTAGTGGAGGCGATGGCTTCACGTTGTTCTGCAAAAATGGGTTCTGCAAAAAAGGTTATGGTTACAGTACTCTATGACTAGAAATGTGCGGCATTTTTGCAAACAATGGGCGGAGCTGCAATATTTTTTAAACAGAAATAAGTTAACATTTCAAAACCAGGGATTTTAGAACCGAAGGTAATTCGAAACCTTCTGGCTAGAATGTTTTGGCAAATAAACAATTTAGGGAAAGTGAAATGGGTAGACAAGGGGTTGGAGGTGGAGGGGAACGGGGCACATGGAGGTAATAAGGTTTTTTGAACAATTGCACAACATGAATCGGATTAGACCCCGAGACAGAGATATTAGAATGGATGAAAGTGGAAAATAGCAGAGCTGTGCAGAAGCAAAGACGGAAGTGAACATTTTTTCGGCAGTTGGAAATTGAGGGCAATAAGACTTCTTTATCTTTACCAATACTTGTGAATTTACAAAATTTCAACAACAACAAAAAATCAATCATTTATTCCGATTCCACACTATCCCCACATGTTCTTCATCTGACTAATGTGTCCCTCTTGTGTCTGCTTAGCTTTTGTTATATCCGTTATCTTTTGTGAACGGACTTGACGAGTGGTATTAATACGATGGATAAGGAGGATAGGGAACACACAGGCAGCAAATGGAATGGTCTGAAATAACGGGACATTTCAAAACTGGGACGTTTTAAACAGGGACGTATTGGAACCGGTCAGGGTCTAGGGTCTAGGGTCTAGGGTCTAGGGTCTAGGGTCTAGGGTCTAGGGTCTAGGGTCTAGGGTCTAGGGTCTAGGGTCTAGGGTCTAGGGTCTAGGGTCTAGGGTCGGGGGTAAACCAGGAAGTACTCAACCCGCCCGCGACTAACCCGTGTTTTGGTCCAAAATAGGCCAGGGACATGTAATTTGTTGTGATCTACATTTTGGTGTACTTTTCAGCTCATAAGACTCAGTTTGAAGCATTCTACAAGCCGACAAAGTTCCATTTTCAAACTCCCCAACTCACATAACACCAAACAATCCAAAAATTGAATTGACCCGGATCGATCGCCTTCCTTCTCCATAAATTCACCAATACCATGATACCAATCGAATAAATAAACATGAATATGAATTCCACTAATGTCAGAAAACATATAGTCTCAGTTGAGTCGATCACTTCTCGTTTTTGGAATCGCTCGCGCACTTTGAAGCGGGTTCTGAAGTTGAGAGGGTACTGTAGATCAAAAATAGGACTACATTTTTGTAGTTGACCACTTTTTGGTACGGGCGGTACCTAGGGAGATATAGCGCTTTGAACTTGCACGGGCTCCCAAAGTCGCTACTCAGTGAATTCTCGCGGTCAGACTCTGTGCGATATTTCAGCTCCGTATCACCGTTTGAGTCGCTACTCAGTGAATTCAGGTTCTTCACGACGCGCTGACCAAATTTCTTATGAAGCTCCGTATCAGCGCTGTAGCTATGGTGTTGAGTCGCTACTCAGTGAATTTGCCCTCTTTAGGCTTCGTATCGCAGCCGTCACTGACACATAATTACTTTTTTAAGTCGCTACTCAGCGAATTCTTTTATGATAATCACTCTAAGGTCAAGCTGGCCAAATTTCTTATTAAGCTCCGTATCAGCGTTGTTGAGTCGCTACTCAGTGAATTCAAAGCTGTGCGGAATTCCAGCTCCGTATCACCGTTAACACTGAATACATATAAATTTGAGTCGCTACTCAGTGAATTCACATTCGTGACAACGCGCTTATTAAGCTCTGTATCAAGTTTACTGTTGTAACTAAGATGTTGAGTCGCTACTCAGTGAATTTGCGCTCGTTAAGGTAATACAGGACAAGATCATTGATTCAGCTCCGTATCGCCAGTTTTGAGTCGCTACTCAGCGAATTTGACCAAAGTAAAACTTACCCATACTCCCACTTCTTATTATACCGCATCACCGCCACACACACTGCCAAATTGAACAACCCGAGTGCCGTACACACCGTGAAGTACCAATTCGAGCGGTCCCATGTCTTCGAAGGAAACACAAAACACGCAATGACATAACCCTTCAACGGATCATCCCAAATAATCAAACGACCTGTGGAGGCGCTAGAAATGAATAGAAGAAATGAGAGAAGGGCTCCGATCGATGGTTTTTTATCGAAAAACGTGGCGAATAGACGTTCGAGCATCAGCGCCGTGTGCCCGTAGATCATACCACTGGTACCTGCCAGCATGATCTCTAGGTACGGTGCACAGTGGTCTTCCGGTTGCATTATATTACAAGGCTCGTCCAACATGAATAACGTTTTATAAATCAACTCCACAGACTCTATAGAATAAGAGATCTGGTGGATATTCGCGTAGATCAAAATTTGAATCAATAAGATTTTTGTGGATATAGTGAAGATTGACTTGTTGAGCACTGCGTGAATAGCCCATACGGAAGACAGGAAGGTAATTAGGACGGCAATTAAGTCTATAAATTGGGAAATTAGGAAGTTCGCATTGCCCAGATAGCTGATATCGTCAAAGGTGGCGCAGGTTAGGTTACTCATTTTAATATGGGTTTGATATGGCAAAAAACAAAAAATAAGAGGGGGGGAGGCGGAAGGAACTGCGGGGTCTGAAAATATGATTAGGTTATAGAACAAAAAAGAAAAAACAACAGAAAGAAGAAGGCAAGAGAGATCTTTGAAATGTAGATAAGTAATTTTAATGGTGAGTCGCTGCTCAGCGAATTTGCGTTCGTTAAGGATGGTACCAGTTTCGAAATTACTAGTTGCAAAACGTCCCAGCTCGCTACTCAGTCAATTCTTCATGTTTGGCGTTTTAAGCGTACCTATTACACCCGTTTGCAGAACAAATCCGTTTCTATTTTTTCTGGAAATTTCCGAACTTTTTAAAAACTCCGCTAGGGTCTAGGGTCTAGGGTCTAGGGTCTAGGGTCTAGGGTCTAGGGTCTAGGGTCTAGGGTCTAGGGTCTAGGGTCTAGGGTCTAGGGTCTAGGGTCTAGGGTCTAGGGTCTAGGGTCTAAGCTCCGTATCGCCGTCCAGTCGCTACTCAGTGAATTCACGTTTGCGCTGACCAAATTGCATATTAAGCTCCGTATCAGCGATGTAGCTATGGTGTTGAGTCGCTACTCAGTCAATTCCACTAAAATCTCAGATCATATGATAAGCGATGGGGTTGGCTCTGTGTCGGTGTCAACCTGAGTCAGTTTTGAGTCGCTACTCAGCGAATTTGAATAAAATTCTTGAAAAGATTGGGGGACATCCGGACACACAGAAAGCTGTAAGCTTTAATTCTGTACGGCAACTGGACATCCGGACACACTGACTGACATTTGGACAGACAGACATTTGGGCCAACAGATTTTTGCATAGTTGTCAAGGCCCGGTCCGGAATTGGCGCCAAATTTCAAAATTCAAAATTTTCGAGATTTTTTGAATTTTTTTCGCTAAAATGTCCTGGAAAAAATATGAAAAATCATTAAAAATGGTGACATTTTCGGTAAAAATTTGAAAAAAATTTGGAAAAAAAGAGGTATGGATTTTTGAATTTTATAAAATTGCCGACATCCGGATATTTGGACACACAGATGGACGGACAGACAAAAGATTAGAGAACATCCGGACACACAGTATGACTGGGACACTTTGAAACCTCAAAATTTTCCATTTTTTAGTTTCGAAATGTCCTAATCCGTAGTCAGTGTCACAAACTACAGAAAAAATAAGTTATTTTTCACAATTTTTGATATTTGACCTTTCTCATTTCTTATTCAACAAACAACAAAATAAAAATATGTATATTATAAGAATGCTGACAAAAAACTTATTATTTCCACATAGTCGTTATCTGATTAATATGATCCTCTTGTGTCGGTCGTGTACTCGAAATTCCAATAAGTCGTTGTGTTCGGAACGCGTTGGTAGTTCTCACCCGGTAGATCAAAAGTGTTGGGAATGACACGGCGATGAATGGGACGGTCTGGAAGTGCGCTCCATGGATGATTATAATTTTTTCTCAGTTTCTCTATAACTCACATACAAGACGACGACCCAAATGTGATAGGACTCTACTGGAATTTGACTTCTGACGGATTTCAGAATCGAGATTCCTGACGAATAAATAATCATGAATATAAATTGAGTGGACGTTAAGAAGCAGATAGTTCCAGTCGACTCGATCACTTCTCGTTTGTGGTACCGAGCGCAGATTTTGAAACGGATTCTGGAATGTTATCAAAAAGTTGTCAACTAACAAAATGTAGGAAATTTTGTGCTCTTTATTTTTGTAGTTTGTAGTTTTTTGATAGCTCTAACCGCTAAGGAGATACACGCTTTTAAAGGTGACTGGTACTAAAAGAGGCGCAGACAGTCAGACACTCTAACCTGTCTGCGTCTCGTTCATCTCCTCAGGTGTTTGGCGGCTTATATCTCGATAACAGTGGATGTTATCAAATAGTTGTCAACTAACAAAATGTAGAAAATTTTATGCTCTATATTTTTGTAGTTTGTAGTTCTTTAATACATCTAACCGCTAAGGAGATAAACGCGTTTAAAGGTAGCAGCTAGAGAGAGAGAGCGCAGACAACCAGACACTCTAACCTGTCTGCGCCTCCTCTACCTCCTCTGATGTTTGGCGGCCTATATCTCGATAACAGTGAATGTTATCAAAAAGTTGTCAACTTACAAAATGTAGAAAATTTTATGCTCTATGTTTTTGTGGTTTGTAGTTTTTTGATACCGCTAACCGCTAAGGAGATAAACGCGTTAAAAGGTCACAGGTACTAAAAGAGGCGCAGACAGTCAGACACTCTACCCTGTCTGCGTCTCCTCCATCTTCTCTGATGTTTGACCGCTAATATCTCGAAAACAGTGAGTGCTATTAAAAAGTTGTCAACTAACGAAATGTAGGGAATTTTGTGCTCTTTATTTTTGCAGTTTGTAGTTTTTTGATAGCTCTGACCGCTAAGGAGATAAACTCGTTTAAAGCAACTAGGGCGCAGACAACCAGACACTCTAACATGTCTGCGTCTCCTCCTCTGATGTTTGGCGGTCACCTGGTGGCAAACTAGACACATCTGCTTCATAACAGATAACAAAAATTCAAAAATTCTGAAATCAATCAACCTTCACTCACTGATATTCCAACTTCTTGTTATACTTATTCAACCAAACCGACATCGCCAAATTGAATACAGTAATCCCAGTAATCGCATAAAAGTATATAATCGACCGAGTAGCACTCTGTTTCGGGAACACAAAACATGCCAGGATAGCCCCTTGCAACGTGTCATCCCAATAGATAATCTGGGCGGTTAGAATCCCAAAGATCACGACGATAATGGCTATGGAGGACCCGATGAGCAAACTTTTCTTCCCTTTGTAGTCTGGGAGGAATGTGGCGAAGGCTCGTTCGAGGATAAGACCGGTTTGGCAGTAGATCATACCAGATGTGGAGCACAGGAGGGTTTTCATGACAATTGCACAGTCGGATTCGAGTTGCAGGAGGGAGCATGGCTTGTCGAGCTGGAAATGGATGCTCTGTGTGTTGGGTTTGTACCGATTTTCATTAAAAATGGCAAAGTTTGAGAGCCTTACTAGGGAAACCCTCCAGGTGACCGTGGATTTAAAAGACCTATATCATTGGAAAGCTGAAAAAACGCTGATTCCAAATATACACTTAGTTTTTGCTCTGGGGGCCTGGTATTCGAGAAAAACGAGGTCAAAGTTTGGACCGCTTACATGTCATTACCTTACCGACGTGTAACCTCGCTTTTCTCGAATGTCAGGCCTCGAGGGCAAGAATTGATTATTATATATTTGGAATCAGCGTTTTCTCAGCTTTCCAATGATATAGACCTGGAGACCTTCCCTAGTCAGGACGTTTCCCAACTAGCCATTTCAAAACTGGAATGTTTTGAAACGCGTAAGCCGCTAGTAACAGAACATGCAGTTGTAAAACGTCACAGTTGCAAAACGTCCAGTTGCAAAATTGATAGTTGCGGTACGTCCCAGTGACGAAATGCTCATTTTTGCAAAGAAATAGCCGGCGGTTCGAAATTAGTCATTTTGCAACCATGACGTTCCGTAACTATCCGGTTAGTTTTAAAATGACACGGTTGCAAAACGGCAAAGTTGGAAAACGTCACTTCCTAGCTAGTTTTGAAACCGACATGCAAAATTGGGCAGAAATTTTTTGCAAAAAATTTTTTCTGAAAATTTTTCATATTTCTTATTATTTGCTACAACTCTCCTGGGACCGCCCGTACAAGAAAGTGATCAACTATTACAAAATTGTAGATCTGGATTTGATCTACACAACCAACCCAAATTTAAAACAGTCCGTCAAATTTTGCTGCCATGAGGCAATGTCAAAGTTAGTCGATTTTCAGGAAACTTTTTTTGCCATTTTTCAAATATTCCACCAGTTTTAATTATAAAAGATACACTGTAGACCCATTTTCTATGTTTGCAAAAGAAAAAAAAAAGTTTTACCCTGGTGGGACTCGAACCCGGGTACCTCTACGGGGGACACACCGCTCCGAAAATCTCCATTGCGCCACCTGGTCACTTTTTTCAAAAATCTTCAAAAATTCATTTTTGTGAGTTTTAATAGGTTTTCGGACGTTTTTTTTACTCATAAAACCACGTTTTTTACACTTTTTCGGACTATTTCACTAAATCCGCCCATATCTCCTTAGGGACCTTCCCTACGAGCCTTTTTTTTTTTAAATTAAATGACACACGTACCTTAAAAAACCTTTTATAAACAATAACCAGTGCCTCTATCGAATAAGTAAACTGATACAACACCGCATAGAACATGTTCAAAAACAGCAAAACTTTTGTAGAATTCTCAAAAATTGATCGTTTCAAGACCACATAGATGGCGAGGTAGGAGGAAATGAAGGTGATAAGAGCAGTGGTAAGATCCACGAATTGGAAGACAAGGAAGTGGAGACTAGCCATTCGATTTAGATCGGAGGATGAAGCGCACGTCAGATTAGAGGACATTTTTATGAGAGGACTGATGATATAAAATAAGAAAATGTTCTTTTTTCAAGAAAAAAAAGAAGCCGTGCTCATCCACCGTAAACTGATAGAGAGACACGGAAGCGAATAGGGTATGTACCAGAAGAGAGTATGTAGGTTGCACTTGTGTGAAATGAAAATTAGTCATTTTTATTTTTCAAAAGTCCGTGAGATCTGTTGCAGATTTTTGACTTTTTGGTATTTAAGGTTTCAGATTAGTTGGAAGTTCTTTACGGATGGGTGCAGTTCAGAGTTGCATGGAATTCCGACTTCCGACTTCCGACTTCCGGGCATTTTTTCCATTCCGACTTCCGGATAAGGAAATTCACTTCCGACTTCCGACTTCCGGATAAGGAAATTCACTTCCGACTTCCGTCATTCCATAACTGTGGAATTTAGCAAGAAGACATTTTGCAGAAATACATGGAAAAATGGTCTGAGAGGACAGAAAACGGGCTTTTCTTTAGCCAAAAGCTAATTTTCCACTGATTTTCGTGAATTTTATGACTTTTCTTGAAGTTTTTGAAAATTTGGGAAAAAATGTAATTCCCACTTCCGACTTTCGACTTCCGTTCTAGAAAAAATCACTTCCATGCAACTCTGGTGCAGTTCTCATAGATCACAGATTCATTTTTATTTCAAAAATAAGTGATTAGTCCTCCAACTCCTTCTTCCCATCCCACAGCTTCTTGAGCCCACTGAAATGCTCCTCGAACTTATTCGGTGGCGTTAAAGTGTCCTGAATCTTCCTCTTCCGCTTCATTTTCATTGTTGCCATACGGATCAATAGGATCAATGGTAGCAAGCAAGCAGTGTATGGGACAGTCTGAAAATTTTTGAATCATAAGCTCCGCCCTCTTCTAGCCACCACTTACATAAACCCAAACAACTAACGAATAGAAAGTGGAGAGTGGAATGATACCAATGTACATTCTGAGAATGAAGACGCCGAGGGAATAGATGAGAGAAGTGATGAATTGGGAGAGGGCGACGTCACAGATGACTAGCGTCGACTCGATCGCTTGACGTTGTTTGAAGCGTTTGTCGAGAATGAAGCGGTAGCTGGAAAAAAGAAGTGTTTATGGTCTTTTTGATGCGAAAAACCAGATTTTTGAACCCCAAATTAGTCGAAACCCGCGAAAAATAAAGTTTTTCCCCATATTCCGCGATCAGAGGGAGGGAAGCGCGCGCGGTTGACTGGCCGTGGGTAGTTAGACGGGTGTCTAGACAAGGAGCGCCAATAATTCAGATAAAGTGTTGTATATGGTTGGAAAGCTGGAGTCCCGAGGATTCTGATTCAGTTTTCAGATTTTTTGTAGAATCAAAATGAACGGGGATACGAGCGATCAAAGGGAGGGGAACAATGGGGCGCGCGGTTGACTGAAGCAGGCACTCGGAAATGAGCGTAGAAAACGGGGAGCGGCTAGTATTTTGTAAAAAGTGTTGTATATGGTTGGAACGCTGATGACACGAGGATTCTGAATCTGTTTTCAGATTTTTTGTAGCATCAAAATGAACGGAGTTATGAGCGATTTTGTCAGTGTACGCGTTTGGAGAGAGATGCGCTTTGTTGACTGATGGGTGCTTAGAAATCGACGCGCCAAGGGGAACGCCAAAGTTTTGAATTAAGTGTTGTATATGGTTGGAAAGCTGAAGTCACGAGAATTTTGATTCTGTTTTCAACTTTCTTGTAGTAGAAAAATGAACGGAGATACGAGCGATCAAACGAGGGGGGAACCACGGGGGCGCGCGGTGGACTGGGAATGGGTTGTTAGACGGGTGCCTAGACGGATCACGCCAATAATTCAGATAAAGTGTTGTATATGGTTGCAAAGCTGAAGACGTGAGGATTCTGAATCTGTTTTCAGATTTCTTCTAGAACCAAAATAGACGGAGGTACAAACGATTTTGTCAATGGCCGCGCGATTGACTGCACACTAACGCACACAAGTGGACGCGAAAAAGGGGAGCGCCAAAGTTTTCTAATAGGTGTTGCATATTGTTAGAAAGCTGAAGACGTGAGGATTCTGAATCTATTTTAAAATTTCTTGTAGCATCAAAATGAACGGGGATACGAACAATTTTGTGAATGTCCCCGATCAGAGGGAGGAGAAAAACGAAGGGGTATGTCGATTTTGTGGCTTTTTTGCGATTTTTGTCACTAAAAATCTTGTTTTCGGTGATAAAATAATGGTTATCTCAAAGAAAAAAGCTTGGCGCACTAATTATCAGTAATTAGTGATGTTCCAATTAAATCCGATATGTTGACTCGGACAGTCTCCGTGTCCTTATGTCCTCACCTGTACTCCAACTTCTTATTGTACCACTTCAACACAACCGACGCCACGAAATTCAAAACGGTCACCACGAGACAAATGAACAAGAACATGTTGGCACGATGAGCACTGTGAGCGGCCGGGATGAAGCATGTGAGAAGAAACCCGTCGAGGGGGTCATTCAGAAGGACAACCGGATAGCTGTAAATGCTCAGAGGGAGCACAACGATGATCAGAAGAATCGCAAGGTTGCTACGAATGCGGGAGGTGTTGTGAGGGTGGAACGTGGCGTACGCTCTGGAAAAACGGTCTGTGTATATCTGTGTGTCCGGATGTCCATCTCAAAACTTACCTCTCAATGAGCACCCCGGTTTGCGATAGAATCATCCCACTGATTGCGGTGTAGAGGAGTACGGTATATGGGACACAGGCACGTTCGGAGATTAGCCAGTCGCAGGGTTCGTTGACCTTATTGAGTCCTTTGGAAAGCATGTCCCTCTGGAATTTATAATTTTTTTTTAAATTTCAGCTTTTTAGCCACTAGTCAACAGCGCCCCCCCCCCATTGTTACCCTCCCTCTGACCGCGGACATTGACGAAATTGCGCATAACTCGGTTCATTTTGATGCTACTAGAAATTTGAAAATTGATTCAGAATCCTTATGACTTCCGCTTTCCAGCTATATAAAATACTGAATACCAAATCCTGTCGCTCCCAGTCTAGGCGGCCGTCTAAGCACCCCGCAACCACTCCACCCGGTGCCCAATTGTTCCCCTCCTTTTCACAAAATCACTCATAACTCGGTTCTATTTGACGCTAGACTAATTTTGAAAACAGATTTAGAATCCTCATGATTTCCGCTTTCCAGCCATATAAAATACCAAATACGAAAACCTGGCACTCTCCGTCTAGGCGACCAGCACCCCGTAACGAGTCAACCGTGCGCCATGTTGTTTCCCTCCCTCTGATCGCGGACATTGACAAAATACGCGTAACTCGGTCCATTTTGATGGTAGGAGAAATTTGAAAACTGATTCAGAATCCTTATAATTTCAGCTTCCAGCCATATAAAATATCAAATACGGAATTCAGGCGCTCTCCGTCTAAGCGCCTGCAAACACACACCTAAAACGCTCTACCGCTCCACCATGGACATAACTCAGTTCTATTTGATGCGAGACTACATTTGAAAACAGATTTAGAATCCTCATGAATTCCGCTTTCCCGCCATATAAAATACTAAATACGGAATCCAGGCGCTCTCCGTCTAGGCGGCCGTCTAAGATAACCGCAACCAGTCAACCGCGCGTCTCGTGTTTCCCCTCCCTCTGATCGCGGACATTGACAAAATCGCTCATAACTCGGTTCATTTTGATGCTATGAGAAATTTGAAAATTGATTCAGAATCCTTGTGATTTCCGCTATCCAGCCATATAAAATACTGAACACCAAATCCTGTCGCTCTCCGTCTAGGCGGCCGTCTAAGCACCCGCAAACACACACACACACCTAAAACGCTCTACCGCTCCACCGTGCTATCATTGACATAACTCGGTTCTATTTGAAGCTAGGAGAAATCTAAAAACAGATTTAAAATCCTCATGATTTTCGCTTTCCAGCCATGTTAAATACCAAATACGAAATCCTGGCGCTCTCCGTCTAGGCGGCCGTCTAAGCACACCGCAACCAGTCAACCGCGCGTCTCGTGTTTCCCCCTCCCTCTGATCGCGGACATTGACAACATCGCGCATAACTCGGTCCATTTTGATGGTAGGAGAAATTTGAAAACAGATTCAGAATCCTTGTGATTCCCGCTTTCCAGCCATATAAATTACTAAAAACGAAATCCGATCCCAGTCTAGGCGCCCGTCTAGGCGCCCGTCTAGGCGCCCGCAAGTCTCGTGTTTCCCCTCCCTCTGATCGCGGACATTGACAGAATCGCTCATAACTCAGTTCTATTTGATGCGAGACTACATTTGAAAACAGATTTAGAATCCTCATGACTTCCGCTTTCCAGCCATATAATATACTGAATACCAAATTTTCACAAAATCGCGCATAACTTGGTTCATTTTAACTTTTCCCTAAATATGAGAACAGATTTGGAATTCTCACGTCTTCAGCTTTCTAACCCTATAGGGTCACACAGTTTTGGAATAAGTTAACTCACCGAAAAGAAAGCGAACATAACTTGATGAAGATTCGCAAACAGGATATTGAATATCAGGATCCGGCGAGTCGCCGATTGAAATATTGACTTCTTCGACATGTAGGTGACAGCGGTGATCGATAGTATGAATGTGAATAGGACCGCAATTAGAGCGAGAGTAGCCGCTAGGCGGTAGTTGATACTGGACAAATGGTCCACTTGGACTTGAGAAGCGCAAGACGAGTTTGACGTCATCTGGAATGAATTCAGAGGGAGAATATGTGATTGTTGGTTTGAGAGTAAGGAGACAAGGAACTGATATTATTTACTGGGAGGACAATAAAAAAAGTGGCTAGGGGGGGGGGAAATGAAATAACGAAATAAGAAAACAGAATAGGACAAAGCAATTAGAGAAAATTGGGTTGGGGTTAAAAATAGAGAAAAACAGGTGCCTCCGGACATCCGGACATTTGGACAGACAGACAGACATCCGGACATCCGGACATTTGGACAGACAGACAGACATCCGGACATACGGAAACACAGACGGACCCAACAGACGGTCCGAAGAAAATTGGAAAAGACAGTTTTTTTCCGAATTTCTTCGTTTTTTTTTGCTGTTTTTCAAATGTTGCGGACAACTGGACTTATGGATAGACATGCGGACATTTGACAAACTGAAGAACATCCGGACACTAGGACACACAGACTGACAAGTCCATTTGCTCACGGCGAACCGACAAAAACGTTTGAAACAGACAGCTTTTATCGCAATTTTGTCAGTTTCCCTTTTATTGCGGACATCCGGACTTTTGGGACAGACAGACAGACATAAATATTCCCCAAATGAGGCGCTGTGATCTGTACCGTAACCCTAATAGCCGCATTCGTCAGTAGAGCGAGCTAACAGCATTACAACATAAAGGAAATCGCGCTCCACCGAAATTCCGGATTTTTTTTCTTTTCTCTGCGTCTCTGCAATTCACGTGATATTTCTAATCCTTAGGCTCCAGATCAGAGAGAGCAGGAGAGCAATGCTGAAAATGAAAAAATTTCGAAAATTCTAGACTTCCTTGAGCCTTTTCCTCGAAACACACTTTTTTTGCATTTTATGGGTATATATGTACATATACCTACGTAACAACATAATGAAGAAAAACGAAGAAAAAAAAAGAGATTTATGGCACGCCAAGGAGAGCGCAAATTACTACCTTCGAAAATTTCAGCTTTTCAGCGCTCGACAATTTCATTTTAGGGAGTGTCTGAGGGAGGGGGACGGATCGATGTTGTGAAGGAGGACTGGCACGAGGAGACACGGCTTAATATCAGAAAGAAAAGAATCCGCTAATGAAGGATTCCCCAGCGGGAAAAGGGGAGAGCTTGTCTTGTGTGATTTGTGATTGTAGTTTGTGCTTTTTTTGGGATGAGAGGAGGATTGTGAAAGATTTCGAAAGCGAGGACAGAGAAACTTATGTTTCCCCGTGGGACCTAAATGATGCGCGGCGGTCGGCACCTAAAGACATCCGGAAAACCTGACAGACAGACAGACAAGGTGTAGACACCAGAGATGTTGGGAAGTAAAAATTTTCTTATCCGGAAGTCGGAAGTTGGAAGTGATTTTTCTTATCAGGAAGTCGGAAGTCGGAAGTCGGAAGTCGGAAGTAAAATGTCTTATCCGGAAGTCGGAAGTCGGAAGTAAAATGTCTTATCCGGAAGTCGGAAGTCGGAAGTCGGAAGTCGGAAGTCAGAAGTCGGAAGACGGAAGTCGGAACTCGGAAGTCGGTATTAGATTTTTTCGCAAAGTTTCAAAAACTCCTAGAAAAAGTTCATAAAATTCACGAAAATCAGTGGAAAATTAGTTTTTGGCTGAAGAAAAGCCTATTTTCTGCCCTTTTAGACCATTTTTCCATGTATTTCTGCGAAATTTACTATTACGAAATTTCACCGTTATGTAATGACAGAAGTCGGAAGTCGGAAGTTGGAAGTGAAAAAAACCCGGAAGTCGGAAGTCGGAAGTCGGAATTCCCAACAACACTGGTAGACACCAATGGTTGATACGAAAATGTCTCCCCGGGGGAAATCCTAATGAGGCGCGTTGCGGTCGCGTCGCGGTTTTCAAGTTTTATAAAATTCTGTGGACATCCGACAGACAGACATACACAGTGTTGAAACTACACTTCTTTTGCCCGTCTGTCTGTGTGTCCTGAAATCCGGATGTCCGCGAACGTTTTTAAGCCAAGACATTCAAAAATCGGGCGCACGGACAAACAGACACACCTGAACATTATGAAAATGTAATGAACGTTAAATACTAGACCAAAAAACGAAAAGGAGCAGCAAAAAACAAAAAATTAAAAAAAATAACCGGAGCCACCTGAGATCTGGGCTCTCAAAGCAGACAGGAAATTAGCGGACAGCAAAAACAGCATATTTGGATGATATAGTAGAAAATGGTGGCAGATGATTCACGGGGAGGAGTGTAGACAAGATGATAAGAAGACAAATTGCTTCGAAAAAAAAAGAAAATTGTCAAAATAACAATGAAAAAGCGGTAGTTTGATGCTTAATGTCAGTCAGTCACCAGGGAATTGTCTAGAGAAATAAAAGAAAAAAGGGGCGAACCTTGTAACTTGGCTTGATTTGACTTTTTCAAAAGTTTGAAAACAGATTCAGAATCCTTGTGATTTCAGCTTTCCAACAGTATGCAACACTTCTTATGAAATATTGGTCTAAGCACCCGCGACCAGTGTCAACCGCCTGCCCATCCCTAAGATCGCGGACATTGACAAAATCGCTCGTATCTCCGTTCATTTCAACTTTTTCAAAAATCTGAAAACAGATTCAGAATCCTTGTAATTTCAGCTTTCCAGCGGTATACAGCACTCCTTATGAAACATTGGTGTAAGCACCCGCAATCAACCAACTCGGCGTCCAACTGTTCCCCTCCCTCTGACCGCGGACATTGACAAAATTTCCTGTATCTCGGTTCATTTTGATGCTAGGAGAAATTTAAAAACATATTCAGAATCCTTGTAATTTCAGCTTTCCAGCAGTATACAACACTCTCTATGAAATACTGGTTTAAGCACCCGCAATCAGCCAACCCGGTGCCCAATTGTTCCCCTCCCCCCGGTCGCGGACATTCATAAAATCGCGCATAACTCGGTCGATTTCAACTTTTTTGAAAATTTGAAAAGAGATTCAGAATCCTCGTAATTTCAGCTTTTTAACCATATACAACACTCTCTAGAAATCAATCAACCACACCGCCATCAGCCAACCATGCGCCACGTTATTCCTCTCCTTCTGACCGCGGACATTAACCAAATCGCCTGTATCTCGGCTCGTTTCAACTTTTTTGACAATTTGAAAACAGATTCAGAATCCTCATAATTTCAGCTTTCCAACCATATACAACACTTTGTCTGAAACATTGGGGTTCCCCGTCTAGGCGGTCGTCTAAGCACCCGCAACCAGTGCGCCCGGTTGTTCCACTCCCTCCGATCACGGACATTGGGGAGGAAGCGCTCTACCGTACTATCATTGACACTTTTTTCAAAAATCTTTCCAGTTACGTTTCAGCCATAACCGTGCACGGGATCTGGGGGGGGGGGGCTGAGCACTGAAATCGTACGCGCTCCACTAGACATTGGCGGCAAATTCAAATTTTAAGTTTTTTTTTCAATTAGAAGTTAAACGTGGCAGTTCGATACGCAGCTAAATCGACCATGTTTTGCCGCGCGTCTTAAATTTCGAATTTCGCACCAAAATTTTCGCTGATTTCAGCGGAGCGCGTTTACTTTCAGTACTCATCCTCACACCTTTCTAAACTACAAGTTTTGGTACGATCTTACTGGTTAGTTGATCATTGAGACCAGTTTTCAAGTGGAGGACGAGAAAAAAAGCCAAAAATTCAAAAACTGAGAGTTCTCAGAACCAGACAAGACTAATAATCATCCGGTGACAAAGCAAGAAAAGGGAGAAATAAAAGGATTAAGAGAGCTAACATCAACCAACATAATTATAGGGTGCGCGGTCATCATGTTAACGATCACGGACACTTTTCATTTCAATGAACATTATTTTGGGGAAGATGGCGAATTGGTGGTGGAAATGTGAACCTGAAAAACGGTTTGAAATATATTCAACAACACTTATTTTTGAAACAAAGAAATCTATGATCTATGTGAATAAAACAATGAGAAAAATTATAACAAGTAATACGAGGAGCAATAAACAGTAATAAACAAGAGTGCGTATAATAACAGGGTAACATTAAAGGAGTTTGTATAATTATCATGGGAAACTACTTGACAGCGTCGACGGCCGCTTGGAAGAGAGCTCTGACGAGGTCGATTGGGATGATCTGAAAAAGTAATTATAGAGGGGTTTTCAAGATTTTCAGTTTTTTTTTCGCGTCGGAAGGTCTGGGGACGGGACTCGAGGTGCTTGCTAGGGAAGGATCCCTAGTCAATATGGAGTTACGGGTCGAGACATTTATCATTGGAAAGCTGAGAAAACGCTGATTCCACAAATATATTCAATGTTTGCTCTCGAGGCCTGGTATTCGAGGAAAACGAGTTCAAAGTTCGGAAAAATAGACAATTATTACCTTTTTAACGCCCGAAAATAACAAAAAATACTTTTTCGCGTGTTAAAAAGGAAATAATTTGTATTATTTTTCTTAACTTTAACCTCGTTTTTCTCGAATACCAGGCCTCGAGGGCAAAAACTGAATATATATTTGAAATCAGCGTATTTTCAGCTTTCCAATCATATAAGTTACGTCCCATAACTCCAAACTGACTCCATGACCTTTCCTAGTTAATAAGGGAGTTCGAAGAAGATTGCTCACGTGGCATTTATGCTCATTTTCAGCCAAATTTTTCCCATTCTATGTCTGTCTGTGTGTCCTTTCACACATCTAACAGTCTCATCGATCCGCGAATTTTTCCCCACCTTTTCCTCGAAAATGTTAAAAAAAAATTGATGATTATTCAGAATTTTTTCTAATAGTCGAAATTTTGACTATTTCGCAAAAAAAGAAATAAAATTTTAATCTTAAATTTCAGCCTGAAAGTTTCAGGCCGAGCGATTTTCACGGTGGTAAACCATGATGGCCGAGTTGACGGATCCTAGGCCACGAATTGTTCTTTTACAGTAAGATCACTAACGCACGCGACGCGACCACAGCGCGTCGGCATCTTTCTGTCTGTATGTCCCGTTTCCCGATGTCCCCGATTTCTGCTTGTTTTCAGTCAAATTTTTGCTCATTTTCAGCCAAATTTCGCTAATTTTCAGCCAAAATTTTCCATCTATCTGTCTGTCTGTGTGTCCTTATACACACCTTTCCCTCCACAAATCCAACAGCGTCATCGATTTTCCTCAAATACTTCTGTCTATCCTCCTCTTTCATCAACGTCTTTTCAGCAAAGTCTCGGATTCCCAATAGAAATTTCTCCACCGGTATTCCCTTGACTGGAATCTCGTTTTCAGCTATCTGATGAGTCGATCGCCAAGCAGAAGACGTCGTCGGGACATCTGGATTCTCTGAAGACGTTCCTATGATATCATAGCTGTCAGAATCATTATCGATTGGTTCCTCCTTTTTGAATAGTTTGTAACTTTGAATAATCGACTCCTCGGATACTTGAATCATCGCGAATTTTCGGCATCTGAAAATGGGAATTTTCTGAAATTTTTCAGAAATCCGTCTCTGAAACTTACATATTCAAAAATTGATCACTTATAGGAATTTGTAGAGCATAGAGGATGGCGAGTCTCTCAGAATTCGGCATGTCGACATGCTTCAGGAATGGTAACAATTGTTGTTCGAAGCTGAAATCAAAGACTGAAGACGTGGGGATTCAGAATCTGTTTTCAGATTTTGAAAAATGTGAAAAGAAACCGATTTTTCACTGAAAGAACGTAGAAAAATCGGTTTTTTCAGCCAAAAATTGATGGAAATTCATCCCGGAATCACAATTGCGGTCATTTTCAGCCCAAAAAAACCATTTTTAGCGTCCGGAAGTTTGAAGACGTGCGGATTCTGAATCCGTTTTTAGATTTTGAAAAGTGTGAAAATGAACCGAATTTCCGGGTTTTTCGGCTAAAATTGACTGAAAACTGCTGAAATTCATGCTCAAATTGATTTTTTTCGACCATTTTCAGCCCAAAAAAGTCCATTTTTAGCGTCCGGAAGGTTGAAGACGTGGGAATTTAGAATCTTGCGAAAAATTCAGGTTTTTCATTAAAAATAGGCTGAAAACTGCTGAAATTTATCTCGGAATCACGTTTTCTGC
This sequence comes from Caenorhabditis latens, assembly GCA_002259235.3. Lineage (NCBI taxonomy): Eukaryota > Metazoa > Nematoda > Chromadorea > Rhabditida > Rhabditidae > Caenorhabditis > Caenorhabditis latens. The sequence continues at coordinate 2,998,682 of CM056093.1, forward strand.
GTCTGTGTCGGTTGAAGACGTAGATCCCTAGAATCCGTATTCAGATTTCGAAAAATGCAATTAAAAAACCGAGTTTTCAGTGAAAAAAGTAGGAAAATCGGTTTCTTTTTCAGCCAAAAGTTGATCCAGGATGTTGAAGACGTGGAGATTCAGAATCTGTGTGAAAATTCGGAAAAATGTGACAATAAACCGTATTTTCAGTGAAAAATAGTAGAAAAATCGGTTTTTTCAGCCAAACATTGATGGAAATTCATCCCGGAATCACAATTGTGGTCATTTTCAGCCCAAAAAAAACCATTTTTAGCGTCCGGAAGTTTGAAGACGTGCGAATTCTGAATCCGTTTTTAGATTTTGAAAAGTGTGAAAATGAACCGAATTTCCGGAGAGGAAGGTTGTAAACTCCGGGTTTTCAGCTAAAATTGACTGAAAACTGCTGAAATTCATCTCGGAATCACTTTTTCTGCGTCTGTGTAGGTTGAAGACGTAGGGATTCTGAATCCGTATTCAGATTTCAAGAAATGCAATTAAAAAACCGAGTTTTCAGTGAAAAAGTAGGAAAATCGGTTTCTTTTTCAGCCAAAAGTTGATCCGGGATGTTGAAGACGTGGGGATTCAGAATCCGTTTTCAGATTTTGAAAAATGTGAAAAAACTGTATTTTCAGTGAAAAATAGTAGAAAATTCAGGTTTTTTGATTAAAAATTGACTGAAACTCATTCCGGAACCACTTTTGCGGTCATTTTCATCCCCAAAACCACATTTTTCGGGTCTGTGTAGGTTGAAGACGTGCGGATTCTGAATCTGTCTATTTTCGGTGAGGATGGTCAAAAATTCCGGTATTTTCAGCTACAATTGACTGAAAACTGCTGAAATTCGTGCTTAAATTGATTTTTTTCGACTGTTTCAGCTTAGAAATCACGTTATTTTTTGGCCCGGAATTTTGAAGACGTGAAAAATCGGAATCTTCAACTTCAAGACGCAAAAAATCGTGATTTTTGTGATGAAAATGTGCGAAAAAATCAATTTGAGTATGAATTTCAGCTATTTTCAGCCTATTTTCACTCAAAAACCTGAATTTTCTACTATTTTTCACTGAAAATACAGTTTTTTCACATTTTTCAAAATCTGAAAACGGATTCTGAATCACCCCCTTTTTAGCATCCCGGATCAACTTTTGGGTGAAAAAGAAACCGATTTTCCTACTTTTTTCACTGAAAACTCGATTTTTTAATTGCATTTTTTGAAATCTGAATACGGATTCAGAATCCCTACGTCTTCAACCTACACAGACGCAGAAAACGTGATTCCGGGATGAATTTCAGCAGTTTTCAGCCTATTTTTAATGAAAAACCTGAATTTTCCACTATTTTTCACTGAAAATACAGTTTATTTTCACATTTTCCAAATTTTCAAACAGATTCTGGGAATTTTAGCTGAAAACTTCCTATCTTTCTCTAAGAATCGGATTTTTCACACTTTTCGGAAATCTCCAGACGGATTCAGAATCCCCACGTCATCAGGAGTTACTCACTGATTCCGTATCTCCTCCCAATCCTTGTCCACACTAAATTTCGTATTAAAATCCTTTTGAAACTCGAAACTCGTCACATCAACCCTTCCAGGTTCCAATTCTCCCCTCACATCTGTACTTTTATCGAGTACATATTTCCAGATGATCACAGGTGACGGCCACCAATCCCTTCTCTCCTCGTCCGTTTTCTCCCGGAATGATTGAAGGATTCCGTCTTGAGTGATGATCGTGTTGTAGTAAGCGTCGATTCTGTGAAAAAAATAGAATTTTTGGGCTGAAAAACTGCGATTTTCGGCTTGAAAAAGGTTGAAAATGGTCAATTTTTAGCTGAAAATGATCTATTTTCGGCTGAAAATCGTCAGTTTTCAACAAAAACGCATATTTTTTCGCTGGAAATTTTCGTTTTTCACAAGAAAATCACATAAAAACCAGCTGAAAATTGTTAAATCCGTCAATTTTCTTCATTTTCAGCCGATTTTCTTTGCAAAATCTTAAATTTTCAGGTAAAAAATGAATTTTTCAGAGATTTCAATACCAAAAATTCTGATTTTTAACTAAAATACAATGAGAAAATGCGGTTTTTTTTCGCAGTTTCCGACCTGGAAACGTCAGAAAAATTGAATTTTTCCACTAACTTCTCTATAAAATCCTTCTCGACGGGTAGTTCCGTCGACCAATATGTTTCTATCTTTGTGCGCATGTCGAAGTGATTGAGATAGAGATTCGGGGCCAAATTCGTGTCAAAGCTGGAAATTTGATGTCGAAATCGAGAAAATTGCAGATTTTTAGCTAGAAAACTTGGCATTTTTCAGGATTTTCATTTGCGAAATCATCAGAAGTCTGTCTGTCTGTCTGTCTGTCTGGATGTCCGCCTCTCAATTGGGATATCATCGAATGTCTATCTGTCTGTTTGTCCGGATGTCTACCTGTGTATTAGCAGTCCACCCGTCTTACAACTGCGCTCCACCGCAAACGAGAGAGTATCGGCGAGAGAGACGCAGAGTTTTTTTTCTCGCACCGACACAGATTTTCAGTTTTTGACCTTTTCTCGCATTTTTTCATAACAATTTACAAAATATATTTTGGAAAAATGCGATAAAAACGGTCTAAAACAGTGAAAATCCGTGCCTGCGCGAGAAAAAACTCTGCGTCTCTCTCGCCGATACTCTCTCGTATGCGATGGGGCGGAGTTGTATGAGATGTGGACTGCTAATACATTTCCAAAACTTGTAATCGTTATTTTCAGAGTAAAACCTCATTTTTCGACTGAAAAACTGGATTTTTCGGAGAAAAAACTCATTAGAAAAAAGGAAAATCATTTTCCAATGCCTGTCTGTAGACAAGAAGCTCCGGATGTCCTACTGTACTTGTTTATCGAAAAAGACTGCACAGGGGTCCGAGGCGTAAGGTCCGCGACAAAAATTTGAACTTTTCCGAGTGGCGTTGCGTGCGCGTCGCGGTTTTTGTTAAAACCTTTGTGCGACGGAGCGCGTTTTCGCGACCTCACGCCTTGCACTGCTGTGAAACTGAAATTTTTGAGAAATCGTCAAAAAACGGTGTCTAGAAACGAAACAAGACGTTTTCCGTTTTTGTCCGTATATGTGTCTGTACGTCCAGATGTTAACAGATTTACAACTGTGTCATCTGTCTGTCTGTACGTCCAGATGTTTCTCTGTTTGCTCCGATGTCTGCTCGTGTGCCTGTATATCCAGGTGTCTTTCTGTTCGTCCGGATGTCTGTTCATGTGTCTGTACGTCCAGATGTCTCTCTGTTTGCTCCGATATCTGCTCGTAAATCTGTACGTCCAGATGTCTCTCTGCTCGTCCGGATGTCTGTTCGTGTGTCTGTATATCCAGATTTCATCCATTTTTCAGCATGTTTCCCTCTAAAACTCGCTTACAATTTCTCATACGAATCTCCCAACCGTCTACTCTTCCCTCCAATACGCCGGAACTCTTCCCACGTCCATCGATCGACGTGATACTTCTGAATCTCCATAGTGACCGGATCGCGGGTTTTATCTCTCACAAAATCCCACATTTCCCGAATTTCCTCTTCAGAGAATCGTCCTATCTTCCCTTTCGATGGGTGATGAGGTTTGTGGAGCTCGTCCAGTTCGGGCTTAACGTCTTCATAGATGTCATCCATAGAATCATCGTAATTTATGGGTTTCTTGGTGCTCCGGGCTCTTCGCTCATCCATGAAGCCCACGGTGCTCTGGGCTCTTCTCGAGTCATTTTCGAAGGTCATGGTACCCAGATCATCCAAATAACGGATGGGTTTCTTGACGCTCCTGGCTCTTTTGGTACCCATTGTCCCCATAGTAGCCATTGAGTCATCCATGTTAACATCCATGAAGCCCACGGTGCTATGGGCTCTTTTCGAGCCATATCTGGAAGCCATGGTACCATCATCCATGGAATCATCCATAGATCCATCCAAATGCCTTATGGGGTTTTTGACGGCTCTTCTGGTGCCCATAGTCCCCATAGTACCCATGGGGTCATCCATAGAATCCTCCATGAAACTCACGGAGTTCTTGGTACTCTGGGCTCTTTTCGAGTCATTTCTGGAGGCCATGGTACCCACGACTGGCGGATCGTCCATGGGTATTTTGGTATCCTTAGTTCTCATGGTACTCATGGTACGTCTTGCTGGTGACTCGTATGGATCATCCATAGAATAATCAATAGAATCTTCCATAAAGTCCACGGATTTCTTAGTGCTCTGGGCTCTTTTCGACTCGTTTCTGGAGGAAATGGTACCCATATATGGCTCATCCATAGAATCGTCCATAGAATCAATATCCATATATCTTATGGGTTTCCGAGTACTCCGAGCTCTTTTCGAGTTGTTTTTGGAGGCCATGGTACCATAATCGATGGAATCATCCAACGACTCATCCAAATACCTTATGGGTTTCTTGATGTTCCTGGCTCTTTTGGTACCCATAGTACCCATGGAGTCATCCATAGAATCGTCCATGAAGTACACGGACTTCTTCGTGCTCGGGGCTCTTTTTGAGGCATTCATGGTACTCATGGTACCTATGGTACCTGATGGCTCATCCATAGAATCGTCCATAGAATCAATATCTCTAAATCTAATGGGTTTCTTGATGCTCCGAGCTCTTTTTGAGCCATTTATGGTACTTATGGTACTTCCGACTAGCGGATCGTTCTGAGCTCTTTTCCCCTCATCCTCCATATACAACTCCTCGATTTCCATCGAATCCTGACTCAACTCCTCCGCTTTCACTTCTTCAACGATGACACCTTCTAATGAATCATCTGATTCTGGAATCTGTTTGATCGAATACACTAAAATGAAGCCCTTCCGATCCATTGTCAAGTCGTAGATTGTGTGCAGTCTGAAATTGCAGAAAAATAAGATTTTTCGTGTTTTCTGTTAAAAATGTCAATTTTAATGATAATTTTCCACTTCTTATATGCAAACCAAGCGTTTATAGCGTAAAATCGTTCAAAAATCATCACTGCCAGTAATTTTCAGGAAAAAAAAACTACAAAATCGGCGAAAAACTACAGTCTGGCGCACATTTCACGCGTTTTTAAGTAGAGGTTTTCGTCGAAAATAGACAAATTCTGCAAAATGTTCAGTGTCTGGCGAACCTTGGACGCGTTTTCACCTATTTCCCTACAAAATTTGAGAAAATATGACTGTTTTTTTTGCGATTTTCAACAGAAAATTGGCTGTCTGGCGCACCTTGGACGCGTTTTCCAACTAATAAATTTTATAAAAAATCAATCATTTCCTAGTCAATTTCGGCCGTTTTTGGCGATTTTCACATAAAGTATAACTAACTGGGGCGCCTTTGACGCATTTTTCAACTACCAATCCACTAAAAACGCTGAATTTCAGCCGTTTTTTGACGATTTTCAGAAAATTCACAACTGTCTGGCGCACACTAGACGCGTTTTTCAACTTAAAATTTAACAAGAAAACTAATTCTTACCTAATTTTGGTCGTTTTTTTTAAGCGAATTTGTGCAAAGTTTTGACTGGCTGGCGCACCTTGGACGCATTTTTCAACTACCGGTTCACTCAAAACGCTCAATTTCAATTGTTTTTTGACGATTTTCAAAATAAATTTGATTTCTGGCGCGCGTTTGACGCATTTTTCAACTACCGGTTCACTCAAAACGCTCAATTTCAGGTGTTTTTTGACGATTTTCAACATAAATTTGGCTCTCTGGCGCGCCTGTGGCGCATTTTCACCAATTTTTCTACAAAATTTGAGAAAACAGGACCGTTTTAGCCGATTTTCAACATAAATTTGGCTAACTGGGGCGCCTATGACGCGTTTAAAACTACCAAACGCTCAATTTCAGCCATTTTTAGACGATTTTCAGAGAACTCACTACTGTCTGGCGTGCCTTTGACGCGTTTTCACCATATTTCTTCAAAATTAGAGCAAAAGGACTGTTTTTCAACGATTTTCAACATAAATTTGGCTGTCAGGCGCGCGTTTGACGCTATTTTCACCAGAAAAACTGCTCACTTTGCTAAAAACGTCTTATCCACGACAATACTCAACGCCCAATACAATTCCATCTTTTTCTTCAAATCGAACGACGTCAAATGCAAATTCGGCGCCAATTTCAATCGATATCGTTCGTGAATCTCGCGCGAGCTGGATTTCTTCAATTTCAGATTCGAAATAAACTCAATCCACGTCTCCGGAGTGACCGTATACTTCTCGGCTTCCAGCCCGTTTCTCGACGATTTTCGAATGATTACATCCAAAAAATGCCACATTTGAAGCTCGAATTGTGTCAAATTTTGCGACAAATCGGCGGGTTTTTCCTCAGTTTTTATCGATTTTTGTCGATTTTTGTCAGATTTTTGAGAGGAAGTGTTGGAGGAGGATTGATATGTCATCTGACTGGATGACTTCGTGTACCACTGCTCTGGTTCCAACTCTCCCATATTCGCGTATTTCACCACGTACCAATTCGCGTCGCATTCCACTTTGTATGGGATTATTACTCTGAAAAATTGACTTTTTGCGAATTTTCAGCAATCACACTACTCGCTGGCGCGCCTTTGACGCGTTTTTACTTAATTTTTAGTAAAAAAAACTGTCTGGCGCACCTTGGACGCGTTTTTCAATTTTTTAAAAATAACTCATTCCCTACTCAATTTCAGCCGTTTTTTGACGATTTTCAGCAATCTCACTACTCTCTGGCGCACCTTTGACGCGTTTTTACTTGATTTTCAGTAAAAAAAATCGACTGGCGCACCGTGGACGTGTTTTTCAATTTTAACTTCATCAAAAGCACTCATTTTTACTCCGCTTCGGCCGTTTTTTCGCGAACTTATGACTGTCTGGCACACCTTTGACGCGTTCTTCCTATTTTTTAAAAATCACTCATTCCCTAAGCAATTTTAGCCGGTTTTTGACAAATTACAGAAAAAACTACTCTCTGGCGCGCCTTCGACGCTGTTTTACTTAATTTTCAGTTAAAAAAAAAACCGACTGGCGCACCTTGGACGCGTTTTTAACTGTAACCTCATCAAAAACCCCTCATCTTTACTCAGTTTAGGCCGTTTTTTCGCGAACTTATGACTGTCTGGCGCACCGTTGACGCGTTCCTCCTATTTTCTAAAAATCACTTATTCCCTACTCAATTTCAGCCGTTTTTTGGCGATTTTCAGAAACAAAACTGCTGTCTGGCGCACTTTTGACGCGTTTTCACTTATTTGGCGAAAATCATGTTGAAAATTGAAATTTTTGATGAAAAATTAGCTAAATCCGGAGTTTTCAAGGTTTTCTTTGCGAAAAAACACTTTTTTAATTGAAAATTTTACAAAAAAACGTTGAAATTGTAGAAAAAGACATATTAGCTCGACACAGTTCTTACAACTGCGCTCCATTGAAATGACCTTGAAAAATGTCTCTTTTTCTCTGCGTCTCTCAATTTCGCACACTATTTTCTTCGGTTTCGGTAGAGCGCGGTTGTGCGAAGTGTGCCGTGCTAATAAGAGATGCTAAAAACTCAGAAAAAATTCACAACTGTCTGGCGCACATTAGACGCGTTTTTCAACTTAAAATTTAACAAGAAAACTAATTCTTACTCAATTTTGGTCGTTTTTTTAAAGCGAATTTGTGCAAAGTTTTGACTGGCTGGCGCACCTTGGACGCGTTTTCCAACCTTAACTTCCTCAAAAACACTATATTTTACTCGATTTCGGCCGTTTTTTGGCAAAATGTTGACTGGCTGGCGCACCTTGGACGCATTTTTCAACTACCAGTTCACTCAAAACGCTCAATTTCAGTTGTTTTTTGACGATTTTCAACATAAATTTGGCTCTCTGGCGCGCCTGTGGCGCATTTTCACCAATTTTTCTATAAAATTTGAGAAAAATGACTGTCTCTGGTGTCAGACAAAAACTGTAGCTTTAGCATCGAAAATCTGAAGAAAACCACCAAAAATTGATCAAAAACCTCAGTTTTGACCAATTTCAACACTTTTTTGTTGAAAAAAAACCATTTTTCCATCCATTTCCACCTGAAAATCCATTTCAAAACCACTAACTTATTCAAAAACGTTCGAGTAATCGGTGTACCCAACGCATAGAACAAATCCAACTTCTGATGGTCGCCGAATGGTGCCGTTTCCAGTAATGGGACTATCGATTGATCGAATCTGGAGGAAAATAAAAAATAAAAATTTTTTTCGCAAAAATTTCTTTAAAAAATGATTTTTTGGTCATTTTTCGCCATTTTTTCATGTTTTCCGGCCTAAAAATGACGAAAAATCACGTTTTTTAAGCGATTTTCACCCGAAAATAGCCCAAATTTCCACTTCACCACCTACTTTTGCTGATAATACTTGAAATTTTTGGGCGCTCTGTATAATTTCTTAAAATCGAGCCAAGTGCTATTAGTGTCCCGAAAAAGACACAATTTGCCGGTCGGCGATCGAATTCTGCTTGCCACGAATTGCCAAATCATCGCCACCTCATCGGACTCGTCGAGTTCTGAGTCGGAACTCGAAAATTGAGCGATTTTCGACGATGTAGACGGTTTTTGCGACTTCCCACGTGGGTGGGAACTCATTTTTTGACTGAAAATATATTATTTTCGTGAAAAAATCAGAAAAATCGGTGAAAAACGAGCGAAAAATGGGAAAAAATGGAGAAAAATAAAATAATAAATTGTCTACAGTAGTTTTCGTGGCGAGACCCGAGCGATGAAATTTTGACATGTGGCTTTCGGTTACGGTAGATCTTGGGAATTTTTATTTTATTTTTTCGTTTTTCCATTGAAAAAAGGTTAAATGAGAGTAAAGTATAGGAAAATCATTGAAATAATTTTGGAAAACAAACAAAAATAGTAATTTTTCTCAAAAATGACCCACAAAGCAAGAAAAAAAAGATTTAAAATATTAGAATGCGGAAACAAATTCAGAATCCTCTGAATTTCAGGTTCTCAGTTGTATCAGCTGTATTGGCAAGTTATCATTTCTGTGGATTTTTAAATCGGTTTCAAGATGACTGGATTCGTAACTCGCGCCAAACCTAACATTATGCCCTGAAACATGTACCAAACTGTAGATCTCAGCGAGTTCTACGTTTCTAACTTGCTTTAGCCAAAGTATGCCAGGGACATAGAACTCTCTGAGATCTACCATTTTGGAATATTTCTCAGTCCATGTCATTGAGTTTGGATTGAGATACGAGCTAATTCGATTTCCCAGCTACTCAGGCCAATTCAGCCTAGATGTTTTGTTCTTTTTTTCTGTCAGCGTTGAGCGGAATTCCGCCAAAAGGTTTTTTTTCTTGCGCTTATCACCATTTTACGATTTTCAACGAATTTTAACCATTTCAGGGTTTTTTTACCACAAAATATGGCCAGAGTCGTTTTCTTAAAAATCACTTTTCATTCTTCTCTTTGACACCACTGTCCTCGCGTTGACATATGGATCAAAAACATGGACATTCACAAAGGCCGTATCCGAACGAGTAAGAATCACACATGCCCCACTTGAAAGGAAACTCGTCAGAATCACCGACACGGAACAACGAGCGAAAAATCTTCACAGAGAAGACATAAGGAAGCTACCCCAAGTGAAAGATCCTCTTGAAATGGATTGCTGTGATGCCCACACCGAATGAGCAAAGAACGGATCGACTAAGTAACTAAGTTCCTCCTTCCACCATTCACAAATTCAAAAACCACATTCCGCTCAACCCGTTTTTTTTTCAGTTCCTGCTCCTTCTCACACCTAATTTCATCAAATGCACCATCTCAAACCAGTCCCAACAATACAAGCTCCCATCCCCCCTTCCGCCACCATGACTCATCACTTGTCCTCTCCCCGTGTCACCTCCCATTGTTTTCCAATTTTCCAAAGTTCATCCAACTTCCAATCTGTTCCGTCCGATCTTTCAAAGTTCCCGCCGCCGATTGTAGACGTCACACAGGCAGCAACAACCCCCTCACTACACGAAAAAAAAACCGCCGATTATTTGACCGTCCATCCGTTCGGGAGTACAATTTACCCCCTTTTGTATGAATTGTCATCTTTTCTCATGCAATCTAACATAAATTTCTTTTCTGTTTCCAATAAAATTGATAAAAAGTTTCTTCCAGTTTTATCATCAAAAAGTAGTTGGTATTAGGTCAAAATGTGTCAAAATGATGATTTTTCTGTCTCTAGTGGTCAAGTAGGTAGAGACTTCACTATTTTTAAGGGAAATTCGTCACTTTTAAGGTGTTAAGGACATTGTCACCTAAGTGTCTAAGAAAGGGAGAATAAGCTGAGTATAAAAGAGTTGAGAATCAACGTCTGATGTATGATTTCTGACTTCTTTCTCATTTTTTTTGTTGAAATTTCAAGTAAGATAAATGCTGGAGTGCTGAAATACCGGCGCGTAACTCGCCTTAAACTCAATTATATAAGCTGAAAAATATACCAAAATGAAGATCTCGGCGAGTTCTATTTCACTGACATTCTACAGGGGCGGATGGCTAGGTGTCAATGTGCTGCGGACAGGGACAAAGTACTGAAAAACGCGTAATCATATTGTCGAAATAAAAAAAAGTGATACCGCGGTGTTTGCGGACTTAGTGCTAATTTTTAAAATTTTGCACTAAGTCCGCAAACACCGGGTATCACTTTTTTTATTTCGACAATACTTGCAATACGGCCCAATCCGGATCAACGGTTTTATTGAGTATTTTTAGAGCGTTTTAACTCAGAAATGTCTTTTTTTCTGAATTTCTAAATTTCGCACGCAATTTTCTTCTGTTTCGGTAGAGCGCTGTTGTAAGCAGCGTGTTAATAATAAAGAAAAATTGGCTCAAATGATAGGTATGTGAAATTTTTATAAAATGAAGTTCCACACAAACTTTGCAGCAGGTTCACAGAGGCCACGGACCGATTAAAACTGCTTTCGGTCCGGCTAGGACACTTTTGGGGTCTCTGTGGAGAATTTTTATCTGATAAAAATTTCAAAACCCAATCATTTGAGCTATTGTTCAATTTGATACGATTAAAAAAAAAACTATCCAGGAAAAACCTTCAGCCAGGATTGGTTGTACCGCAAGTATATGTGAAAACTACCAGAAAGGCTTTCTAGCCCGGCACGCGCCACACCAATGAATGACTATCCGACCTGTAATGGGTTACTGGCATCGAACTCGTTGAGACCTACATTCTGGTATACTTTTCAGCTCATAAAACTCAAATTTGAGCGAGTTAGGCCCGGTTGACAAGTTGGACACAAAATTCAGCGATTTTTCACAAGAACGCCAACGAATGTCCGATGTTTTGTTAAGATAGTGTACATCATACTTGTCAACCGGGCCGAGAGCAATTGTAGCGATTTTTGGGGAAATGATTTTTTCATTGAATGCCAAACCAAAATACCTATCTTTTGAGCTATCAATAAACCTGGTACGATGGTTTTGAAAATAGTTATTCATACTTACAAACCGGGCCGAAACGGGCCGACACGGGCCGGCTCGTAACTCGCGTCAAACTCAATATTATGAGCTGAAAAATATACCAAAATGTAGATCTCGGCGAGTTCTATGTCCGTGACCTACTACGGGCCGGATGGCTATTCGTTAATGTGCCGCGGGCCGGGCTAGAATGGCTTTTTTGGCCATTTTCCCGTTTTTTGGCACTTTTTCCCGGCCCGCGGCACATTAACGAATAGCCATCCGTCCCGTAGTAGGTCACGGGCATAGAACTCGCCGAGATCTAGATTTTGGTATATTTTTCAGCTCATAATAGTGAGTTTGAAGGAAGTTATGCGCCGGCTCGTGTCGGCCCGTTTCGGCCCGGTTTGCAAGTATGAAGTTATTCAAGAAGAACCGCGAAATTTCTGATCTTCTGTAACTTTCGAAAATTGGTGGCAACTCCTTCTCCACTTATTTGTACTAAAGTTTAAAAAAGAAGTAGTTGACATTTATACAATACATACTCTCTCTCCCTCTCTCATTTTCTCTAAAATCAAAAGTGCGTAAAACAGAGAAATAGAGAAACACAGAAAATAAGAGAGAGAGATAGTACAGTGACGGAGAAACGGGGCCGATTGTCTCGAAGTTGGGTGAACCGGTCCGCTTTGTTTGTCTCTCTGTCTGTGTCTCTCTTTACCCTCTCACTCTCTCTCTCACCGTCATTTTTGGGGGGTTTCTGTGTTCTTTTATGTATGTTCTATTCATATTGAAATTTTTATTCCTTATTTTTTTGTATGATGGGTTGAAAATATGGTTATTATACCAAGCTTGTTTCTCTGAGATTTTTTTTGAAAGAAAATCGTTGTTGGGTGCCTTTGTGAAAGCTTGAAACAGTTATATTTAGAGGAAAACATACTTTTATGAAAAATAATAATTTTGCAATTGCAAGGTTTTGATTGAAATTTTTATAAGTGAACCAATCTCTGTGGAGAACCGAGTCTTGAGCAAGTTGGACATCAAATAATCTACGGAGTTGTCCACGTGATCTACACGATTTTTCCATACCAAAAAATTTCTAGGCGCATTTTAAAATTTTTTTTGTTTTATATGATTTCAGTTTCAAATCACTATTAAAATTAGCTACCCGCGTTTTAGGCTCCATTAAACATTTTGAAAATCTTTTTTTCCTGGTCCATGAGTATTTTAAACGCAACTTGCTCGTCCCCCACGTTTCAAAAATGAGAGATTGGTCCCGGCGCTATCCGACTGACCGGATTCAAAAATTGTACAAGTTTTTGAAATTTTTTTTGAAAGGTTCGCAAGTCAAACTAATTTGGAGAGCTTGATTCAGTTCTGAATTATAATCAAAAACTTGCTTGAAGGTTTTTTCAGGGATACTTTATAATCATAATAGGAATGTCCAGGTTGTTCGACACCTATTCAAAATATTCCTGGATTACCGGAACCCCCCTGCGGAAAGTTTTACCATGCAAACCGGAGGACCTGATGGCTATCCATTAATCTGCCGCTGGCCGGTAAAAAGTCCCGAAAAACGCAAAAACGACCAAAAAGCCATTCCAACCAGGTCCGCGTCACATTAACAAATATCCATCCGGCCCGTAGTAGGTCAGTGACAAAAATAGGCTCCGGGACATTTCTCCATCAATTTCCGGAAAATTTCTAAAGCTTTATGAAGAAAAAAAACATATCGCCTTAATTAGCATAATCAACGCGTGCTAGTGGTATGTCTTTTTTCCATAAAAGTTTGGAAACTTTCCGAAAATCGGTGGCGAAACGTCTGGGGATGAAGTGTGCCGGAACCCAAGAATTAGGACGCCGATCCTCAACTCCCTAAAGCACTAACTTCTCAACACATTGGCCATATATTTCCAACTAAGGTCAATTGTTTTTTGACACTGATCACCTGCCCGTGGGAGTTTAACAAATAGCCATTTGAGTCATTTTGTATCAGATACATAGAACTCGTTGAGATCTACATTTTGGTATATTTTTCAACTCAAAATATTGAGTTTTATGCGAGTTACGCCTTTCAAGTTTTTGCCTTTTCCATGAACTTCCCTGTCCCCCCCCCTTCTATTCAACATATTTCCAACATCATCACCATCATAATACATTTCCCTTCGTCTTCTTCTTTTGAGCAAACATTCAAAAAAAAAAAGAAAAAGATGGGGCAGAAAAACTGAAATCCAATAAAAATTGTTCCAATATATTGAGAGAAGAGCACATTTTCCCATCTCTCAATCAACCAAAGCGATTTTGTTTTTTCATTTCCTCTTCTCGCTTCTCTAAAACAATATCATCTTTGCTATGCGCTTGCTGTCCTCTTTTCCCGTTTCGAGAAGCTTCTTCATCTATTTCTCCCGGTTTAGACGACGACGGGCGGTTTGGTTTTCATTGAAATGGGGTTTCTGGTTTTTCTGGATTTGAATTGTTCGTCATTTTTTTCGTATGGTGCTGTTGAAACTCTTCTAGTGTTAGAAGCTACTGGATATTTTGAAATTGCGTAGAATTTTCGAGACTGCCCAACTAATATGATGCATATCTTGGTTCATTCTGCAGCTGATCAAAATTTGAAAATAAATTCAGAATCCTCATGACTTCAGCTTTCCAACCATATACAACACAGTACCTGAAATGTTGGCGATGCTAGTTTAGGCGCTCGTCTAAGCACCCTTGACCAGTCACCCTGTAATCGAAGACATGGACAAAATCGTTCGTATCTCCGCTCATTTTGAGGCTAGGAAAAATCTGAAAACAGATTCAGAATCCTCATGACTCCAGCTTTCCAACAGTATACAAATCTAGTTATGAAATATTGACGCTTCTCGTCTAGGCACCCGTCTAAGCACCCTCGACCAGTCAACCACGCGCCCCGTTGTTCTCCTCCCTTTGATCGCGGACATTGACAAAATCGTTTGTATCTCGGTTCAATTAAATGATATGAGGAATCTGAAAACAGATTCAGAACCCTCATGAAATAAGCTTTTTAGTCATTTTTGCATAGAGTACATAGTAAGATTTCTAGAAAACTAGGAAACAGTTTTTTTGTGAACAGAATTAATCCAAAATCTACCTCCGGTCCAAATTTTCCTTTGATTTCGAACCTGTAATCAGTATCTCCGGATTGCATCAAAATTGAATCGAACTAGCAAAAATATTTTTCACATTTTTAGACGATTTTAAACAAGGTAAATTTGGGATCAACATACACTAACTAGGGAGTGTTCCAAACGTAATTTGGCCTTTTGAATTGGCTTATATTCTATTAAGTACTTCTCAACACGCTGATTTCAAATATGTAATCCAATTTTGCTGAGCGCTTCACTGAACCGAGATATATCGATTTTAAGTCATTTTTATAGCAAAAGTTGCATTTTTCAAGAGACTCAAAATCAATTTTAGACCCAATTTTTCCAATTTTTTCTTTGTAATACGTGTGAATGTAGGTTGAAAAAGCACATTAGCAACGTTTTCTGATAAAAAGTTTGCAGACAAAAAAGTTGTATCGCTTTCATTTTTGACATTTGGACAGTTGTGATAAAACTTTTTTGAAAATTGTATAAACCAGTAAACACTCTTAACGAGCTTTTTCAACCTACATTCACACGTATTACAAAGAAAAAATTGGAAAAATTGGGTCTAAAATTGGTTTTGAGTCTCTTGAAAAATGCAACTTTTGCTATAAAAATGACTTAAAATGGATATATCTCGGTTCAGTGAAGCGCTCAGCAAAATTGGATTACGTATTCGAAATCAGCGTGTTGAGAAGTACTTAATAGAATATAAGCCAATTCAAAAGGCCAAAATACGCCTGGAACACTCCCTAGTAAGCCCTTTAGATTTGTGAAAATGCTCAACTTAGGGCTGGGAGCTAACAAAATTATTTCTCACACAGACAGAATTGGCGGCAAGTGCTAAGGTCCAAACTATGACCTCATTTTTCTCGAACACCAGACCTCGAGCGCAAAAACAGAGCATTTCGAATCAGCGGTTGCAATGATATATGACGTATCCTACAACTCCTCGGCAGTGTGAGTTTCCGGAACGTTCCGGTAATTTACCGGAAAGGGCATTTACCGATAAATAATTATCGGTAAGCACACACTGCTCCTCGGTGACCTTTTCTCAGAAAAACAATTATTCACGAATCTCTACTGATTCATTTGGGCAAAAACGGTCACTTTACACCATGGTAGCTTTTACAAAAATTATTATTACATTTTAACGAAAAAATAAGAGGCCAACCAACCTACCACCAACACACAAGTCATGAATCATCTCATCACCACTAACTGTAAAAAGAGAGAGCACACTGGAGCATTTCTCTTCTTATCACATTTTCCCTTCGTTTTCTTCCAGAGAGTTATTCTTTCCCCCCTACTTTCTTTTCACTTTCAATGCTCCCTTATCACACAATTTTCTCTCTTGGAGAAGACGCGCATTTTGTGCTGGTGACGTGTTATATTAGGTCATCATACACATATAACTATATTTCACTCATTTTTTTATTCGTCTTTTTTTTGTGTAATTCTAGATACTTAAAATTAAAATTTACTGAAGTTTCGGCTGAAAGTTTAAAAAAAAACTATTTTTCGAATTTCGAATGGGTCTCGTTACGGAATTCCGATTTACGGAGGCTCTCTACCGTACTTTACCCCTGAAACGTTTTATATTACGGTAGTCGCTACGAGACCCACATCTGTACGGTAGAGCGCGTTTACATACTCATCAGAAATCATAATAAAGGTTCCAGCACAACACACACATTTATTAACTCCATAATTACGCAATTAATTCCACACATTTTGATAATGATACAAAGTTTTTCGTGGAATTCTTTTTTTTTCGATTTTCGATCGATTGCTAACAATTTTAAGGTATTTTGACTGAAAATTGGCCAATTTGAAGCCTTTCCAAATTGGTTCTAGATAAAATCTAGATACAGATTCTGAATCCCCACGTCTTCAGCTTTTCAAATGTATAAAATTTACAAAATTTTATTAAAATGGTGCCGAATTTGGTCAGTGTAACCTGCTAACGTTTTATTATACTTGAAAAACATTGTCTTGTAACCATACTTGCAAACCGGGCCGAAACGGGCCGACACGGGCCGGCGCATAACTCGCTTCAAACTGAGTTTTATGAGTTGAAAAATATACCAAAATGTAGATCTCGACGAGTTCTATCTCCATGACCCACTACGGGCCGGATGGCTTATCGTTATTGTACCGCGGGCCGGGCTAGAATGGCTTTTTTGGCAATTTTCGCGTTCTTTGGCACTTTTTTCCCGGCCCGCGGCACAATAACGAATAGCCATCCGGCCCGTAGTAGGTCACGGAGATAGAACTCGTCGAGATCTACATTTTGGTATATTTTTCAGCTCATAATATTGCGTTTGAAGCCAGTTACGAGCCGGCCCGGGACGGCCCGTATCGGCCCGGTTTGCAAGTATGCTTGTAACTCCGCCCAAATCGGTCCCAGATAAAATCCAAATACAGATTCTGAATCCCCACGTTGTCAGCTTTCTATTCATCTAACTTACAAAGTAGTTATCTTCTCAGAGCTGGTTCGATAGAGCGCGTTTACCTACTCATCACAAATCATAGTAGAGGTTTTACTTTTTTGCGTTTTCTGCTAAATTTTCCAGGAAAAACGTCCCAAAATTCCAATAAAACCAATAAAACAAAACACACCCTACATATTTGTACATTTCTCTTCCTCTCTAATCAAGCAAAACTTCCGAAAAATTTTAATCTCATAAATTGAATTCCGTTTTCTGTTCTCTAAGAAAAACTGGAATTTATTTTCAGTCAAAATTTAAAAAAATCAATTCTTCAAAAAAGTTTGTCATTAATAAAGTGTGTGTTGTGCTAAACCTGTGTTCTGCGATTTGTGATACGTATGCAAACGCGCTCTACCGAACAAAAAGGGGTAAGGTTACTGTTTTAGTTGGTTTTAAGCCATACAAAACTATCAAAACGTTCTATTTTATGAGATTAGAACTTATTTTATTAAAATTTATCAAAAAAACACGTAAATTCAAATTTTAGAGAGCGAGAAGCATAATTTCCAACATATTACAATGGCCAACTTTGACAGTGTCTCCTTCCCTCAGCTGGTGTCCAAAATGTAGAAATCAATATTTTTTTTGTAGATCAAAACTAATTCTTCATTTTTGTAGTTGACAACTTTTTTCTACGGGCGATCCCTGGGGAGATACAGCGCCTCGAACCATCTAACCACTTCTGGCGCCTTCTGAGCTCTATAACTTTCTAGGGGCCGCCCGTACAAAAAAGTGGTCAACTACAAAAATGGAGATCTAGTTTTGTTCTACAAAATAAATATAAAATTGGTTTAGTTAAACATCTTTTGAAGCCAGGAGGTAGTGTCAAACTCGGACATATTTTCAAAAAATTTCAAATTTTTAAAACCAAAAAAAAACGTTTTTTGATTTTTTTTTGTGATTACAGGCGGTGTCCAATTATAGAAATTAATATTTTTCTGGTAGATCAAAACTAGATCTCCATTTTTGTAGTTGACAACTTTTTTCTACGGGCGGTCCCTGGGGAGATACAGCGCCCCGGACCATCTGACCTCCTGTGGGGCCTTCCGAGCTCTATAACTTTCTAGGGGCCGCCCGTACAAAAAAGTTGTCAACTACAAAAATGGAGCTCTAGATTTGATCTACATAATCATGTAAAAGTTGGGATTGTAAGATTAATAGGGGAGCCGTGACGGGATTTTAAAGTCAAAGGATTCCAGAAAGTTTTTTTTCTCAAAAAATCCGTTTTTTTTTCTGATAGATCTTGATACAAAACTCACAATTTCCAGAATGCAACACAACTCAGTGGGTCCCTCCTCCTCCTCCCGTAAAACTACGGTAACCAGTACAACAACCGTCACGGGCGGTTCCATCCATCACGGCTCCGTCCATCTCCATCATCGAAACTCCAACAACGGATTCACGACGTCACGTACTCCACTGAATCGTCACATGGAAATGGATATGGGGAAAATGTTCTCCGCAATGGAGAAGGGACATAAAGTGTGCAAGATTGCCGTGCTTAAGAAATGGGACCCGGCTTATAAACAGTTGACGTTGGAACGGAATTCCCGACAGATATTACTGACGAAGTTGGAGGTGTCGGCAGTTAGGTAAGTGCGCTCTATTGAGAACGTGGTGTGGCCTAACTTTTTCCAAAACTCGGCCACTCATTTTTTGTCACTTTTGGAAGGAAATCGCTTTGAAATGGTCAGACACTCAGACACTCTAGCTTCTCTGCGTCTCTGTCTAGAAAAACCAAGACTGGCGCACCTTTGACGCGTTTTTCTGGCAATTGAGGCAGCTTTCACATAGTAGGCGATGTCTGTCTATCTGTCTGTCCGGATGTCCAAATGTTTGAAAAACGCGTCAAAGGCGCGCCAGACCGGTTTTTTTTCTGGGGAAAGACGCAGAGAAGTTAGAGTGTCTAGCTGTCTGCGTCTCTGCCCATTTTTAAGCGATTTTCTCACAAAAGTGACAAAAAATGAGTGGCCGAGTTTTGGAAAAAGTTCGACCTCCGGTTTTTTTGCCATTTTGACCCTTTTTGATTGGAAAAACGCCTTTAAAACGATTTTGATAGCCGAGTCGTTGGGAAATTAGGTTACAAAAGTTGATGGCCGAGTTTTCATAAAAGTTCGGCCACCAAACCGAAAAAGTACGGCCATCGGTATTTGAAACCAAATTTAAGCGACTTTCCTTCGAAACGCCCTGAAAACGTTTTGGTGGCCGAGTTTTGGAAAGTTAGGCCACCGTATTTCGGTCATTTTTTATCATTTTTCACGAGGTTTTACAACACGGTGGCCTAATTTTCCAAAACTCGGCCACCACAGGATTTCGGTCATTTTGATCATTTTAAAGCGATTTTCTTTTCAAAAATGACAAAAAATATGAGTGGCCGAGTTTTGGGAAGTTAGGCCATTGTGTTACAAAAACTCGGCCACCTTAATATTTTCGCGATTTTCATTTAAAAAAAACAGTCGAAAATGGTAAAAACGACGGAAATCCGGCGGCCTAACTTTCCAAAACTCGGCCATCAAAAAGTTTTCAGGGCATTTTGAAGGAAAGTCGCTTAAATTCGGTTTCAAATACCGATGGCCGAACTTTTTCGGTTTGGTGGCCGAACTTTTATGAAAACTCGGCCATCAACTTTTATAATCTAATTTCCCAAAGACTCGGCTACCAAAATCGTTTTAACGGCGTTTTTTCAATCAAAAAGGGTCAAAATGACAAAAAAGTCTGGTGGCCTAACTTTCTCCAAAACTCGGCCACTCATTTTTTGGTCATTTTTAGAAGGAAAATCGCTGAAAAATGGGCAGAGACGCAGACAGCTAGACACTCTAGCTTCTCTGCGTCTCTCCCCAGAAAAAACCGGTCTGGCGCGCCTTTGACGCGTTTTTCAAACATTTGGACATCCGGACAGACAGATAGACAGACATCGCCTACTATGTGAAAGCTGCCTCAATTGCCAGAAAAACGCGTCAAAGGTGCGCCAGTCTTGGTTTTTCTAGACAGAGACGCAGAGAAGCTAGAGTGTCTGACTGTCTGACCATTTTTAAGCAATTTCCTTCCAAAAGTGACAAAAAATGAGTGGCCGAGTTTTGGAAAAAGTTCGGCCACCACGTTCTCAATATTTCTCGACCGAAATCCTGTGGTGGCCGAGTTTTCGGAAAGTTAGGCCACCACCCATCTTCATAGCGTCTCTCTATTGTCTAATAGAGCACATTTCCATCTCCTATTTTGATCTACACTATTCCATTTTCAGAAACAAACCCACCATCCTCGACATTCGACAAATCCGTGAGGTCCAAACCCTTCAATACAAGCTAAACACGATAAAAGTCGACGATAAATGGAAAAAAGACCGCGAAATCTCGACGTTCGAGCCGAAAGCCATCTTGGTGATCTCCTACGGAATGGCTTTTGCTTTATCCAATTGGATTTTGTTGTGTAAGAATTTCAAAAAAAATTTTTTTTTAATTTTTTGAAAATTTTTTTGGACAGTACCTCCTGCCCTCAGGTTGTGTCCAAACAAGCCAATTTTATATTTTTCTTGTAGATCAAATCTAGATCTCCATTTTTGTAGTTGACAACTTTTTTGTGCGGGCGGTCCCTGGGGAGATACAGCGCCCCGAACCATCTGCCCTCCTGTGCCGCCTGCTGAGCGTCTTCAGAGCGTTATAACTCCCTAGGGACCGCCCGTACAAAAAAGTGGTCAACTACAAAAATGTAGCCGTAGATATGATCTACAAGAAAAATATAAAATTGGCTTAATTGGACATTTCCCAAAGCCAGGAGGTAGTGTCAAACTCGGACATATTTTCAAAAATTTTCAAGTTTTTAATCAAAAAACGTTTTTTTAAACACTTTTTGTGACTACAGGTTGTTTTCAAATGAGCCAATTTTATATTTTTCTTGTAGATCAAATCTAGATCTCCATTTTTGTAGTTGACAACTTTTTTGTGCGGGCGGTCCCTGGGGAGATACAGCGCCCCGAACCATCTGCCCTCCTGTGCCGCCTGCTGAGCGTCTTCAGAGCGTTATAACTCCCTAGGGACCGCCCGTACAAAAAAGTGGTCAACTACAAAAATGTAGCCGTAGATTTGATCTACAAGAAAAATATTAAATTGGCTTAATTGGACATTTCCCAAAGCCAGGAGGTAGTGTCAAACTCGGACATATTTTCAAAAATTTTCAAATTTTTTTTACCAAAAATCATTTTTTGACACTTTTTGTGATTACAGGTGGTGTCCAAACAAGCCAATTCTATATTTTTCTTGTAGATCAAAACTAAATCTCCATTTTTGTAGTTGACAACTTTTTTCTACGGACGGTCCCTGGGGAGATACAGGGCCCCGAACCGTCTGACCGCCTGTGGCGCCTTCTGAGCGCTATAACTCCCTAGGGACCGCCCGTACAAAAAAGTGGTCAACTACAAATATGGAGATCTAGTTTTGATCTACATAGTGATATATAAATGGGGATTGTGAAACTAATAGGGGAGCCGTGACGGGATCTTAAAGTTGTTTTTTATGAAAATTTTCAACCAAAAAATTTGTTCGAAAAAAATTTTTTTTTCTGAAATTTTTCAATTGAATGTCTTATTTTCAGTCGAAACCGAAGAGGCGTGTAAATTATGGTCAAACGGATTACACAATCTGATGATGGATACCCGGGATCGAGACTCCTCCCCCCACCCGTTGAGAATTGAGAGATTCCTGCATAAACACTTTTTGAGTTTGATGTCACCAGCTAATGATGCGTGAGTTATTTTATTTTTTCAATTTTTGCGGACATCCGGACAGATTGACATCCGGACAGACAGACAGACAGACAGAAGTCACCGTTGAAGGCAACTCTTAAGACCATAGCTAACAAAAAAATGAGACTGGCGCGCCTTGGACGCGTTTTACAGACACACAGACATTCCAACAACTCGACCAACCAAAGTAACCCTTTAACAGAAAAAAACCGGTCTGGCGCGCCTTTGACGCTTTTTCGGAAACCCAGACAGACAGATAGACTGTACACCATGTAAAAGCTGCCTTAATCGCATGTCTGGCGCGCCTTTGACGCGTTTTTCTATTGGAAAACATGAAATTTCAATCGAATGTGAAGCTGTTCGAAATAGCATGTTTATTGTCTGTCCGAATGTTTGAAAAACGCGTCAAAGGCGCGCCAGACTGGGTTTTTGGCATTTTTTGTCACTTTTGTAAGGAAATCGCTTAAAAATGGTCAGAGACGCAGACAGTCAGACACTCTAGCTTCTTTGCGTCTCTGTCTAGAAAAACCAAGACTGGCGCACCTTTGACGCGTTTTTCTGGCAATTGAGGCAGCTTTCACATAGTAGGCGATGTCTGTCTATCTGTCCGAATGTCCAAATGTTTGAAAAACGCGTCAAAGGCGCGCCAGACTGGTTTTTTTCTGGAGAGAGAGACGCAGAGGAGTTAGAGTGTCTAACTGGCTGCGTCTCTGACCATTTTTCAGCGATTTCCTCTTAAAATTGAGAAAACAATGAGTGGCCGAGTTTTTGAAACAAAAAAAAGTTAGGCCACCGATTTTTTCGTCATTTTACCCACTTTTGTGTGATTTTTCATAAAAACCACTGTAAAAACGGCTTTGGTGGCCAAGTTTTTGGGAAATTAGGCTATGTGAAGTGGCCTAACTTTCTCCCATCAAAAAACTCTTCCACCTCTTCCAGTGTCGCCCGGAAACACATGAAGCCCTTTGTCCAAACATCCCTCCAATTCAAAGTGCAATCGGATCAACTCCAACAAGTCACCGAGGATCAAATGGACTTTGATCAGTTCAGCTATGCCAGTCGGCAGCTTATCCACGTCCCCGAATTATTCTCGTCCCGATTCGCGGACCTCGCCGAGAAGCACGACCGGAAGGGACTCGTCGTGAGCTTTCAGAATTTTTTGCGATTTTTGGATGGCAAACAGTTCGACGATATGGCGTCGAATCGGACGCGTGCTCTTGAGTTTTTGAATCGATATTTTCACGAGGATCAGGCGTATTATGGGGCGAGTCAGGAACCGTCGATGACCGTCTTGGAATTCTGCGATTTCTTGTTTTCCCGCGAGAATTCGTTGTGGGACCCGACGAACGAGAAGGTCACACATGATATGAGTCGCCCGTTGTCGCATTATTGGATTGCGAGCTCTCATAATACGTGAGGACATTCGGACATCCGGACACACAACATTTTTTTCAGATACCTTACGGGAGACCAGTTGCGGTCCGAGTCCTCATTGGATTGTTATGCACAAGCACTGCTGATGGGTTGCAGGTGTATTGAGTGTGAGTTTTTTGGGGTCTAGGGTCTAGGGTCTAGGGTCTAGGGTCTAGGGTGACACCTAGAAACCGGTGACGTTTTGAAACTGAGACGCCTGGAAACCAAGAATCCAAGTAGTTTCGAAACGGTATTTTTCCGGTCGGACCTTCTGAAACCAACACATTTTAAAACAGGGACGTTTCGGAACCAAGACAGTCTAGAAATAGAACATGACGCTTTGAAACTGAGATACTTGGAAACAACGACGTTTAGAAACTGTGACGTTTCAGAACCGTCAGTTGCGAAATGAGATCTTTTGAAATTTCAGAACAAAGACGTTTCAAAACCGGCAGTTTCAAAACCGAGACGTTTCCAAACCAAAAAGTTCCGAAACGGGAATTTTACTGTAGTTTCGAAGCCGAGACGTTTAAAAACCGTCGTTATCTAGGACCTCTCCAAGTTCCAGTAAAATCAGTTTTGGAATGTCTCGATTTTGAAACGTCTTGGTTTCAAAATGACCGTTTTGGAGGTCTATTGGCATCTGTGACCCAGATTATAACGGTTTTGAAACGTCTCGGTTTCAAAACTACCCATTTTTGAATCATCTTCATTAAACCAACCAATCGTTGGGTCTGAGACACCAGTGGTTTTAAAACGTCCCAGTTTTGAAGTGTCTCAGTTTTGAAATGACCGGTTTCAAAACGTCTGGTTTCACAACGTGATGATCTAGTTCTAAACTGTCTTAGTTGCGAAACGTCCTGGTATCGTTTCGAAACTTTTTCGGCTCTCGGTTGCCAGATGTCTCATAGTCAGTTTCAAAACGACCCCAGGCTCCCAGAATTTCAAGTTTCTAGACGTCCCAGTTCTGAAACGTCTTGGTATCTTGGTCTGTCTCAAAACTGCGAAACCAAGACGTTTTATAACCGAGACACTTCGAAACCAGTTTCAAAACGTCTTTTTCCACATTCCAGTAGACTGCTGGGATGGTCAAAAGAAGCCGGGAAGCGCCGAGTTCATCGACATCGTCATCTACCACGGCTACACGATGACGTCGAAAATTCTGCTCCGTGACGTCCTCCACGTCATCAAACACTACGCCTTCGTCACTTCAGAATACCCGGTGATCCTCTCAATCGAGGATAACTGCTCAGTACCCGCACAACGTCTTCTGGCTCAGGAGTTGAAGGACATTCTCGGAGAGTACTTGTTGACGCAGCCAGCGAATCGCGAGGAGAAGATGTTGCCGTCGCCGGCGGCGTTGAAGAAGAAAATTATTGTGAAGCATAAGAAGTTGCCGGTGGAGAGCGAGGATTTGGCCGCGGTGGTGAAGACGGATGAGTGTGAGTGACAAAATCCCCTGTATCTCGGTTCATTGTGATGCTAGGAGAAATCTGAAAACAGATTCAGAATCCTCGTGATTTCAGCTTTCTAACGATATACGAATATAACTATAAAATATTGGGGGCTGCTCGTCTAGGCACCCGTTTAAGCACCCGCAACCAGTCAACCACGTGATCGCGGACATTGATAAAATTGGTCGTATCTTGGATCATTTCAACTTTTTTGAAAATCTAAACACAGGTCCAGAATCCTCGTAATTTCAGCTTTCTAACCATGTACATCATTGATTACAAAACTTCAGCGCGACCTCTTTTCTGTGTCGATTTTTAAGCAACCAAGGACGAGTCGATCACGCGCCAGGTTGTTCCCCTCCCCTTGATCGCGGACAATGTCAAAATCGTTTATATCTCCGCTCATTTTGATACTAGGAGAAATTTAAAAACAGATTCAGAATTCTCGTAATTTCAGCTTTCCAACCGTGTATAACACTTATTACAAAACTTTGGCGCGGCCCCGTTTCTGCATTGATTTCTCAGCGCCGGCCACCAGTCAACCGCGCGCCCCGTTGACAAATCTGCTTGTATCTCCGATCATTTCAACTTTTTCGAATTTTTGAAAACAGATTCAAAATTCTGATGACTTCAGCTTTCCAAAAATATACAAATCTTGCTATGAAATATTAGGGCTTCTCGTCTAGGCACCCGATTAAGCACCCGCAACCAGAGTCAACCACGCGCCCGTTGTACTCCTCCTACGAAATTGCTTGTATCTCGGCGCATTCAAGCTTGATAAAAAACTTGAAAGCGGATTCAAAATCCTCGTGATTTCAGCTTTCCGATTGTGTAAAACACTTATTTCAATTCCTTTCCGCTCTCCCTTCCTGCGTCGATTTTCAAGCACCCACAACCAGTCAACCGCGCGCCCCACTGACAAAATCCCCTGTATCTCGGTTCATTTTGATGCTAGGAAAAATCTAAAAACAGATTCAGAATCCTCGTGATTTCAGCTTTCTTACCGTGTATAATACTTGTTACTAATTCTCTTCGCTCCCCTTCTTTTCGGCGATTTTTGAGCACCCGCGACCAGTCAAGTGCGCGCCCCGTTGACAAAATCCCCTGTATCTCCGCTCATTTGGATGTTAGGAAAAATTTGAAAACGGATTCAGAATCCTCGTGACTTCAGCTTTCCAGCAATATACAAATCTAGCAATAAAATATTGGCGCTCCCCGTCTAGGCACCCGTCTAAGCGCCCACGAACAGTGTCAACCACGCGCCCCGTTGTACTTCTCCTACGAAATCGCTTGTATCTCGGTTTGTTTTGATGCTAGGAAGATTTTGAAAATGGATTCAGAATCCTCGTAATTTCAGCTTTCCAACCGTGTATAACACTCTTTATGAAAATTTAACGCTCCCGTTTAGGCCCTCGTCTAAACTGCTGCAACCAGTCTACCGCAGATATTGAGGAAATCGCTTGTATCTCTGCGCATTCAAGCTTTATCAAAAATCTAAAAACAGATTCAGAATCCTCGTGATTTCAGCTTTCTCACCGTGTATAATACTTGTTACTAATCTCTTCGCTCCCCTTCTTTTCGGCGATTTTTGAGCTCCCACAACCAGTCAAGCGCGCGCCGCGTTGACAAATCTGCTTGCATCTCGGCTCATTTTGATGCTAGGAAAAATCTAAAAACAGATTCAAAATCCTCCTGACTTTAGTTTTCCAAAAATATACAGCACTTTTCAGTCCAAGACACCGAAATAATCGCCCGCGAGTGCGTCAAAAAAGGGATCCTCTCCATCCGCAACAACAACAGTCACGAATGGACATCCCACGTGTTCATCCTGTTCCCCGACCGTCTCTGCTACCTAATCGAGACCGCCGATCCGGACAACTCGAGTGACGATACCGTATCGGTGTCGGGTGACGAGGAGCGAGAAGAGGAGACGCCGTCTGGATTCGGTGTGAAGCCTGAGGAGATGCACGTGACCGAGGAGTGGTTTCACGGACGGTGCGAACGAGATGAGGCGAAGAAGAGGATTCTGGAGCATAAGGAGAAGGGCAACGGGCTGTTTATGATCAGGGACTCGAATTTGTTCATTGGAGATTTCTCTTTGTCGATTTTACATGACGGGAAGGTGCATCATGTCAGGATTCGGTCCAAGATTATTGATAGTGAGTTCACTGAGTAGCGACTCAATGCATGGCTAGTGGATACGTAGAACTCTCTCAAATTCCGTTAGGTTTACTTGCTGCGCAGCGACTCAAGCCATAGCTAGCGGATACGGAGAATAACTAGTCACTGCGCAGCGACTCGCTAGTTGATACGGAGCAAACGAAAGCGTGAAAGCCATTTTTACGGAAAGTACAGTAGAGCGCGTTATCATTACCCCGATATTTGACCGTTTTACTTGCTTATGACGCGTCGACGGCACGCCAGATAATAGCTTTCTCAATTTCTCAAGTTCTTGTCTTCTAGCTAGCTTACAATACCCTTAAGCGAATTGGTTTACAAAATACGCGCCAACGTCACCCCAGACAAAACTCCTACGCGCCAGATGAACAGAGCGCGCTCACAATAAATCTAGTTGTTTTGATAAGAAACGAAAACGCGCAAACGTCACGCCAGCCAACTCAATTTTTTTAAATCTTAAAGTTCGCAGATACTCATTTTGCTGAATTATGTGGTTTTTGCAAATAAAACGCGTCAACGTCGCCCCAGATTACTCACTATCAGTGTCGACTGGCTTACTCAAGCGCCTTGGCTCAATAAAACGCGTCAACGGTGCGCCAGCCAACTCAATTTTCTTAAAACCCTATAGTTCGCAGATACTCATTTAGCTAAGTTAGTAGGTTTTTTGCAAGAAATAACCGCGCCAACGGCGCCCCAGCACACTTAATGCCGACTGGCTCAAAAACGCGTCAACGGCGCCCCAGCAGATTACCTCAACTTTTGAACCGCGCTTATCATAGTTTAGTAGAGCGCGTTTCCTATCTTTGTTCAGCACGTAGACAACAAAACGCGTCAACGGCGCGCCAGCCACTGAGAAACTCAATTTTTCTAAACCCAATAGTTCGCAGGTACATTGAGCCAAGTTATGTGGGATTTTACAAAACGCGCCAGCGTCGCCCCAGTCAGCACAACCAAATTTTTAAAATCTTGAAATTTTGCAGAAGAGAAAAAGTACTACTTCATGGACAACAAAGTGTGTGACACCCTCTACGAGCTGGTCTCCTACTACACCCGTCACTATCTAACCACCGCCAACTTCAAAATGGTCCTGACGAAGGCGTGCCCTCAACCACAACCGCATCTCAATCAACCCTGGTTCTCGGCCACTGCTGATAAGGAAAAAGCCGAGGAGCTGTTGAGTTTGGTACCGGAAGACGGCGCCTTCCTGATACGAACCTCGTCTACGGACCCGTCGGTTTATGTGCTCTCGTTGAAGGTCGACGGCGAATTCTGGCATTATCGGTTGAAGCGAGACGGTCGGATATTTGTGGTGAATCAGAAGGTGTTCGAGAATCTCAACCAGATTGTCGAGTTCTATGCGAATCGAGAATTCGTCAGAGGCATCAGCCTTCGGTTTCCTGTTAACGAGAAAGATATATCTCACTTGACAGCGGAGCTTGCCGAGGCGAGAACTCCCGGTTGCTATATGGACCTCAAGGATTTGGATAAGGAGGTCCAAGCCAGAGCGTTACGGCCGTATCGAGGAACCGCGGATGACGAATTATCATTCCCGGCGAACGTTATAATTACAGTACTCAGGAAGGAGGAGGGGTTGTGGAGAGGGCGGTATGGATCACTGACAGGATGGTTCCCATCGGCGCATGTACAGGAGATATTGCCGGAGAAGGCGAACACGTCGGGTGAGTATTTCGGTGTTTGGGACTGGGGAAGTGTTGTATATTTTTGGAAAGCTGAAGTCACGAGGATTCTGAATCCGTTTTCTAAATTCCTCTAGCATCAAAATGAACGGAGATACGAGCGATTTTGTAAATGTGCGCGATGAGAAGGGCGTGCGTTTGACTTTGGTTGCGGGTGCTTAATCGGGTGCTTAGACGAGGAGCCCTGATATTTCATAGCAAGATTTGTATATTTTTGGAAAGCTGAAGTCACGAGGATTCTGAATCCGTTTTCAGATTTTTGATAAAGCTTGAATGCGCAGAGATACAAGCGATTTCCTCAATATCTGCGGTAGACTGGTTGCAGCAGTTGAGATGGGCGCCTAAACGGGAGCGTTAAATTTTCATAAAGAGTGTTATACACGGTTGGAAAGCTGAAATCACGAGGATTCTGAATCCGTTTTCAAAATCTTCCTAGCATCAAAAAAAACCGAGATACGAGCGATTTCGTAGGAGAAGTACAACGGGGCGCGTGGTTTACACTGGTCGTGGGCGCTTAGACGGGTGGCTAGACGGGGAACGCCAATATTTTATTGCTATATTTGTGTATTGCTGGAAAGCTGAAGTCACGAGGATTCTGAATCCGTTTTCAGATTTTTGATTTTTCCTAGCATCAAAATGAGCCGAGATACGAGAGGTTTTGTCAATGTTAATCCGCGTTCAGGGGGAGAGATTGACTGCTCGCGGGTGCTTAGAAATCGAAGTCAACGTTTTGTAATAAGTGTTATACACGGTAAGAAAGCTGAAATCACGAGGATTCTGAATCCGTTTTCAAATTTTTCCTAACATCCAAATGAGCGGAGATACAAGGAATTTTGTCAGAGGGAAGGGAACAACCGGGCGCTTAGAGACCAAAGCTAAAATTTTGTAATAAGTGTTATACATGGTTAGAAAGCTGAAATTACAAGGATTCTGAATCAGTTTTTAGATTTTTGAAAAAGTGAAAATCAGCGAAGATACGAACTATTTTGTCAATGTCCGCGATCAGAGGGAGGGCAACAGCCTGGCGAGCCGCTGACGCTCTCCTTTTGATCGCAGATATTGACAAAATTGTTTGTATCTCGGTTCATTTTGATGCTAGAAAAATTTAGAATGGAGATTCGAAATCCACACGACCTCAGCTATCTAATTACATATATTTTGTGTCAATAAATTCAGACTGTAAGCTATTAGAGCCTCAACCGGACAGGCAATGCATTTAGGCTCATAACATGGTTCATTTTTATCCTAAAGGAAATTGAAAAACAGATTCTGAATCCTTAGAATTGAAACTTGAAAATCATCTAACTTGAAACTAAATTACTATTGAAGGCTGTTGTCAGACTTGCTGAAAAGGCCCCTAGATAGCGGCTATACTAAAATCGCTCGTATCTCCGCTGATTTCAACTTTTTCAAAAATTTGAAAACAGATTCAGAATCCTTGTGACGTCAGCTTTTTAACAATATACAACACTTCATTTGAAATATTATAGCTCCTTGTCTAGGCGCCCGTCTAAGCGGCCCGTTGTTCCCCTCCCCCTGATCGCGGACGTTCATAAAATCGCTTGTATCTCGGTTCAATTAGCAGCTAAGAAAATTTTGAAAACAGATTCGGAATTCTCGTAATTTCAGCTTTTCAATGATATACAACATATCAATAAAATATTGACGCTCCTCGTCTAGACACCCGTCTAAGCGCCCGCGACCAGATCGCGGACATTCCCAAAATCGTTCGTATCTCCGCTCATTTTGAAGTTATGAAAAATTTAAAACCAGATTCATAATCTTCGTTTTTTCCTTTTTTTAACCATACCTATTTCCTGAAATATAACAAAACCATTTTCCAGAAACCAGCAATTACAACACAATCGAGTTGGCTGGAACGCTTATCGAGCGCATTCACGATTTGGACAGACCACACGTGATTCGGATTTCACAGTCGAATCAGCACTGGATGAATAAACAGTATTTTGTGTTGGCAGCAAGTTGTAAGTTTTACTTTTTGGATTTCTAGGCCACGAGCGGGGGTTTCTAGGCCACCAACCCTCCTTTTGATCGCAGACATGGACAAAATCGTTCGTATCTCCCTTCAATTAAACGCTAGGAGAAATTTGAAGACAGATTCAGAATCCTCATGACTTCAGCTATCTAAATACATGTATTGGGATTCTAGGCCATCTCAAAATTTCTCTTCCAGCCTCCGAAGAAGTCGAGGGATGGCAAAACAACCTCTACGAGCTCACCCGTTCCGTCAACACCAAAATGAGCATACTGCGTACTAAGGAAAAGGAAAAACGAATTGCCGCGGAGCTCTCGAATCTTGTGGTGTACTGTCAAGCCGTACCGTTTGACCCCGCCCACATCCACAACGACGCTTTCTATGAAATGTGCTCATTTGTAGAAGGGAAACTGGATAAACTCGTTGAAAAGGGCCTGCTCCCTTTCAACTCAAGAAAACTCTCCAGGGTTTACCCCAATGGATCGCGGATAACATCCACCAACTATAGTCCGGTACCTATGTGGAATGCGGGGTGTCATATGGTAGCCCTGAACTATCAAACCGGTGACAAACCGATGCAACTGAATCAAGGAAAGTTTCTGGCGAATGGGCGGTGTGGGTACCTGTTGAAACCGGATTATATGCTGACGGATGATTTTGATCCGATGAATTCCGAGAAGTTCACGACGGCCTATCCGATACGGTTGAATGTTCAAGTGATTGGCGGGAGACATTTGTCGAGGAGGGATAAGAATAAGGGGATATGCTCGCCGTTTGTGGAGATTGAGATTATTGGAATGCCGTGTGATACGAAGGTGTTTCAGACGAAGACTATTGGTGAGTGGGTGGTGGGGGAAGAGGGGGGGGAGACATCTGGACACACAGATGGACAGACAGACAGCAGAACGGATGGAAGTGAAAATTCCATATTCTGGAAGTCGGAAATCGGACAGATTGATCAAAAATCGGGCGGGCAAAAAGACAGAAATACACCAGAACCTCACAATTAGGATATTCACAGAAACGGACATCCGACCACACAGACAGACAGACAGACAGACACACAGACAGACAGAACGAAAAACACTCAGCAAATGGGATAAATACGTTGATTTATTAGTTATTAAGCTGGAGGCTGGGGTGACGTTGGCGCGATTCACAAATTTAACAAAATCGACGGACATATGTACACCAGCATTTGTCACAATCAGTATATTCACAAAAACGGACATCCGGACATTTGGATGCACAGACAGACAGACAGACAACTCGTCTAAGCGATATTCGAACCCCACCTCTTCTCGCTACCACTATTCAGTAAAACGCGCCAACGTCACGCCAGCGACATCCTGGACATCCGGACAAACTGACATACATGTGGACATCCGGACACACAGACAGACCGGAAAACCGTCAGCAAAGGGAAGAAATACGGTGCTTTATTAGATATTTGGAGGCTGGGGCGACGTTGGCGCGTTTTACTGATTTTAAAAGTAGCTGCGAGGATAGAGGAATGTTAACCATAGGAAAAAAATGGAGTTGAAAGAGCTGGCGCGCCGTTGACAAAAAAAAAAAAAAATGGAGTTGAAAGAGCTGGCGCGCCGTTGACGCGTTTCTAGAATCTATATGATGAACCGAGGGTATTAGACCTTATTGTAAGCAAGTCGACATTGAGTGATCTGGCGTGACGTTGGCGCGTTTTATTTGAAAAAAACACATAATTCAGAAAAATTAGTATCTGCAAACTATAGGGTTTTAAGAAAATTTAGTTGGCTGGCGTGTCGTTGGCGCGTTTTTTGCAGTTGGGAAGATCGGGGACACGCTCTACTAGACTATGATAAGCGCGGCTACAGGTAAATAGGCTGGGGCGCCGTTAGCGCGTTTTTTTTTCAGTTGCTTAAAACTCAGGGCATGATAACTACGGTATTTTTGAAATTGGGCTGGCGTGACGTTGACGCGTTTTATAGATTTTAGTGGTATAGCTGCGGGAACCACAGGTTTTGAGAGAATTCAGTTGGCTGGCGCGCCGTTGACGCGTTTCTAGATTTTATCGGATTTTGATTTGACCGCGATATTTAGGGATTGGCTGGGGCGTCGTTGGCAAGACAGGACATCCGGACAGACATCCGGACATTCGGACACACAGACACACAGACAGACTGCACTAGAACAACTTGAAACGTATCGTCCGCTTGAAGAACTCAATTTCATGTTTTATGATGTCGACGGACATGCAGACACACAGAAAGACAGATCCGGATACACAGACACACATGCGGACATCATGTCTATCTCAATTTCTGTGCCATCTGGCGTACCTCTGACGCGTTTCTCTCAATTTTCAGCGTCCAACGGTCTCAACCCGATCTGGAACCAGACGTTCACTTTTGAAATTCAATGTCCCGAAGTGGCTTTGATCAGATTCCACGTGGAAGACGGTGACTTCGTCGGACCGAAGACCGATCCGTTCATCGGACAAGCCGTCTTCCCCGTCGACTCGATTCGATGCGGATTCCGGTCGGTACCGCTCAAAAATCAATATAGTGAGGAGTTGGAACTGTCGTCACTGCTTGTCGATGTGCAAATGTGCTCCAGGGAGGGAACACAACTCATTCGGTCGTCTTCACACTTTTTGCAGGTTAGTTGGGGGACATCTGGACATCCGGACAAACAGAAAGATGGACAGACACACTGAACAGGGTAACATGTGTCTGGCGCACCTTTGGCGCGTTTTTCTAGTTAGTTTTGTTCGGAAATTACTCATTTTTACTCAAATTTCCAAACAATTTCTTACAAAATTGCTCTTTTTTTTTGACATTTCTGGACATCCGGGCAGACAGACACACAGACAGACAGACAGACACATTAAACATTAAACAAATAACTTATTCTTTCTCAAATTTCCCGAAAAAAAAAAACTGACACACATGTGGACATCCGGGTTTGTGGACACACAGACAGACAGACATAGTCTGGCGCGCCTTGGATGCTTTTCAAAACCTGGACATCCGGACAAACAGACAGACAGACAGACAACACTGAACAACCTTATAACCGTCGAATCACCACAAAAAAAAACTGTCTGGCGCGCCTGTGACGCGTTTCAAAACTCAACAAACTTGATTTTTGACTATAAAAAGGGTTCATTTTTGATATTTTTAATATATTTTTAGTATTCTTGGACATCCGGACAGACAGACACACAGACAGAGATCCGGACATCCGGACAAACAGACAGACAAAAGGGTAGAAATTGGAAATAGCTCATTTTTACTCAAATTCCCTCAATTTCCGTCAAAATTTTCATTTTTCCTGAATTTCCTGGACATCCGGACAAACTGACATCCATTTGGACATTCGGATTTATGGACACACAGACAGACATACACCCGAGCAGCGCCCGACCAAACCTAAGAACCACAACCGAAAAATAAAGTCTGGCGCGCCTTGAACGCTTTTCAAAACCTGGACATCCGGACAAGCAGATAGACAGACAGACAACACTGAACAGGCTATGTTAAAACAGTGGTTTTACCTTCAAATCAACACAAAAAGAGACTGTCTGGCGCGCCTGAGACGCGTTTTGAAACTAGAAAAAGAGTTTATTTCTATTATTTTCAATATGAAAACAGTTAACATGGATAATTAATATAATTAATGCAATTAACTTAATTATAATTATCTCACAACTCCTGCTCCTTGATTTGAGCCGTTATCCCCATTATCTCGCTTTCTTTTCTTTGGTTTCTGGTCCCCAGGTCCTGGAGCCACTGGTCCTACCGGTGGTACGGTCACCGCCGCCGGTACTCCTGCTTGTTCCTTATCGTCTTGTACCTTGCATACCTCGATATGAATCTCACTGGCATTTGAAGTGTCTGAAATTGTGACAACGGGGAGTCTCTCGATGGGCTCGTCGGTTGGAAGGGGCCACGCTTGGAGTTGTTGGTGGATGGGGGAGGATTGGGGTGGTAGATAGCGGAGGCAGGTGCGGTTGTGGAAGAGGAAGGTCTGGAAAATGGGAGTTTCAGGAGTTTGGATATGTAGTACAATTTAGGAGCCAGAAACAAAATGAATCATATTTGTTTTTTTTTTTGAAAATTTTTGACTATCATTCACGAAATTCTTCTGAAAACTCATTAGAAATGTTCAAATTTCCTATGAAAAACTGAAAA
Organism: Caenorhabditis latens; assembly: GCA_002259235.3. Classification (NCBI taxonomy): domain Eukaryota; kingdom Metazoa; phylum Nematoda; class Chromadorea; order Rhabditida; family Rhabditidae; genus Caenorhabditis; species Caenorhabditis latens. The sequence continues at coordinate 3,033,373 of CM056093.1, forward strand.
AATTTCAAAAAATTGGTTCGTTTTTTGAAGCCGGGCGTTCCCGGGCGGGTCTCAGTCTTGGAACCATCAGAAATTCATCTATTGTCATACGGACAGTCGCGTAACTTGCTCAAAACTCATTTCTATGCGCTGAAAAATATACCAAAATGAAGATCTCGGTGAGCTCTATGTCACTGACCTACTACGGAACGGATGATTATTTGTTAATGTGCCGCGGGCCGGGAAAAAGTGCCGTTAGGTTAGGAATGTATGTTCGATGTGTTGAGAAGTTAGTTAGTGTTTTAGCATAGTTGTCAAGGCCCGGCTTCAAAAAATACTTTTTTTCCCAATTTTTTTTGTAACTATTTCAATTTGTCATCGAAAATGTGACCATTTTGATGATTTTTCAGAATTTCTTCTAATTCTGAACGATAGTCAAAAATTTGACCTTTTCGCGGAAAAAGTTCAAAATTTTCAGAAAACTTTCACACGTTTAAATTTTGAACTTTGCCGCCAATTCACCCATGCCTTGACAACTATATGTTTAGGGAGTTGAGGCTTGGCGTCCTAATTTTTGGTGGTGGTCAACAGAATGCGGCCTCGGGTACCCGGGGCACGGGGCTACCTGGGTAGTTCTACCCGAACCCGGGTTGTGGGACTCGGGTAACCCGGGTATTCGGTTCGGGTACCCGGGGAAACCCGAGTAACCCGGGTCGGGTATTACCCGGACCGGGTAACCCGGGTACCCGGGTATCCAAGTATCCAAAATGGATTGTTTTGCTCAATTTTCAACGTTTTTTGCAATTTTAAAGTATGAAAACTCGTTTCTCCTCTATTACCCCGTCAGCATGAAAATTAAAAAGATGTTATTGAAATTTTTTTTGTTGAAATTTTTTTCTTTGGCTCGAAGAAGTTTTTTTTTCAAATTATCTTCTGAAACATTAAATTTTCTATGTTTTAATGCTTTCGTGATCAATTCAGTAGTATTGAAAAAATTTTGAAACTTTCGAAAAAATAAAAATTTCAACAAAAATTTTCTTTGTTCAATTTTGTACTGAAAACCAAGTCCAGGAAAAATTCTAAATTACAATCTTGCAAAAAAAACGAAATCTGTTGTCACTTGTTACAAATTTGGTACCTGATCAAAACGATATTACCCGACCCGGGTACCCGGGTATTACCCGGGTTTTTGAGCCCGGGACCGCACTCTGGTGGTCAAGACCATAATTGCAGAATTTCAAAACTTTGGAACGTTTAGTAAACGCAAAGTTAGACCACGGAAACGTGCTTTCACATGACTTTATTTCTCACGCCTCGACTCGGTCTGGAACGTGACCTATATCATAAGAAAGCTGAGAAAACACTGATTTCAAATATATATTCAGCTTTTGCCCTCGAGGCCTGGTATTCGAGAAAAAAGAGATCAAAGTTGGAAAAAAGACAAATTATTGCAAACTTTGACCCCGTTTTTCTCGAATACCAGGCCTCGAGGGTGAAAACTGAATATATATTTGGAACCAGCGTTTTCTCAGCTTTCCAATGATATAGGTCCCGTAACTCCACGGTCACCTGGAGGACTTCTCTAGTTAGTATATTTCAATTCTTGTCAAAATCTAACTATTTGTTCCTATAGACTTACAGTTTCCACCTCGTTCCTCTTCTCCCCTCCATCATCCTTCATCTTCTTCATCTCCCTTCCCATCAGCCTCACAAAAAACGTGACATGTCGGCAATTGATCGTATCAACCCACAAAAACTCCATCAAAGTCTTCACCAAGTCCTCAAATCGATGAATTGCCAGACAACACATTGCATATGGTGCCGTGATGAACACCTGTCTGGCTGGGAACACTTTTTGAATATTCGCAAAGAAATGGACAAATGGAGTTGGTCTTTTCTTTAAGTAGTGTCCGATTCCAAGGCAAAATGATTCGGATGTATATAAATCGATGTGGAGAGATTCTAGAATTGGGGTTTTTTGCTTCTGAGTGGGGCCCAGGAGGTCTAGAAAGCTGAAAGCCTCTCCGGACCCTGAAAATCGTATTGTCATCTTCCTGACACTCCATTCTGCCACTATCCGATCGATTACATCTTTTGGTAACCGAGAATTTTCGAAAATTTTCAATTCCAAGTGATCCACCGATAGCAAGCCGGGTAATTTCAGAGAACACTCCCTGAGCCATGCCTCATTTATAGCCAAATGCTTAAAATGCTTGAATTTAAAAAATCTGACATCCGGTTGGATATCTGAGTACACTTGGCAATTTCTAGCGATTTTTTCGCAGGTCTCACATCCAGAAGCGCAGAAATCGGCGGCTCCTTCATAACGGCGGATTGTAGGGACTGGAAATAGTAGATTATTGAAATCAGTTATGTGGCCTCGCGCCAAAGGTGCGCCAGCAACTCGATTTTCAGAAAAATGGAGATTGTGGCTTGTGTACTCCTCGTGGACAAGTGGAGTTTTGGAAATTCGATTTTTTGCGATTTCAGGGAAAAAATCAACAAAAAATGATGGAAAATTCCGTCAATTCAGTCATCGAGTGCTACCGTAATACACATTTTGAAGCGGGAAATTTGAATTTTTTGGAATTTTTCAAGGATTTTTGAGCGATTTGTTTAAAAAATGGTTCAAAATAGCCCGGATCAAAACTGATACGAATCAGAACAGTCCGCTATAGGTTTGATGCATGCGGTCTGATGATTAGGAGGCTGGGGTGACGTTGGCGCGTTTTACAGATTAGTGGCAATTCGGGGATAGAGGAATGTGATAATAAAGATGACAAAAATTGCTATTCTGGCTGGGGCGACGTTGGCGCGTTTTTAGAATCTATATAATGAACGAAGGGTGTTCAACCTTATTGTGAGCTAGTCGCCATTGAGTGAGCTGGGGTGACGTTGACGCGTTTTATTTGCAAAAAAACCACATAATTTAGAACAATGAGAATCTGTGAATTATAGGGTTTTAAGAAAATTCAGTTGGCTGGCGCGCCGTTGACGCGTTTTGCTTGTTGGAAGGATCAGAAACGCGCTATACTATGATGAACGCTTAAGGTAATTCGGCTGGGGCGCCGTTAGCGCGTTTTTTTCAGTTGCCGAAAACTATGGGTGAATGTATTATGATAACTACGGTATTTTTGAAATTTGACTGGGGTGACGTTGACGCGTTTTACAGATTTTAGTGGTGTAGCCGCGAGAACCACAGGTTTTGAGAAAATTCAGTTGGCTGGGGCGACGTTGACGCGTTTCTAGATTCTATCGGATTATAACTTGAACACGATATTTAGGGTCTGGCTGGGGCGACGTTGGTGCGTTTCTAGAATCAATCGGATGAACCAATGAATTAGATCCTGGCGATTCTAATTCGGAATATATTTTACAAATTTTCCCGCCAAAAAAGTATTACGGTAGCTCTCGTGATGTCACTTTCATGAAGGGTTACTACGGTGGCCGAGCTGTCGGATCCTAGGCCACGACTGTCTTTTATTTAGACTGCCGTACAACCGCGCTCTACCGAACCCTGCAACATTTTTCAACGGCATTTCGGTGGAGCGCAGTTGCAAGAACTGTGACTCAACTTTAACAGACCGTCCTGGTAATACTGGATGTCCCACTAAATAAATTTTTATTGAATCATATAGAACAAAAACAGGGCTCCATTTTTGTAGTTGACAACTTTTTTCTACGGCTCCTCCCTGGGAAGATATAGCGCGTCGAACCATCTAACCTCCTGTGGTGCCTGCGGAGGTCGGAGCGCTGTATCTCTCCAGGGACCGCCCGTAGAAAAAAGTGGTCAACTACAAAAATGGAGATCTAGTTTTGATCTACACAAAAAATGTAATAAGTAGAACGCCGATGGCCTAGGATTCCAGCTAGTGGCCTAGAAAACTCACCATGCCTCTCCACCAAATAACTCATTATATCATGATGCATCTCCTCCTCGAATCCGCCAAACCCATCGAATTTCAGCGTTTTGATCCTAATCCGGGCGGTATGGTTCAAGAAGGAATAGCAGAAATTGAAAATGTTTGCTGTCAAGACCCTTTTATAGTTTATGTAGAATCCAGGAGACTTTTGGTGACTGGGACCTTCATTTGGGTATGGAATCGGGGAGATCAAAACTGTCCTGTATTCCATTCGGATCAGTTTTAGGATGGAGGCGGAGAAGAGTTTGTTGACTAGCTGGAATAATTTTAACAGGTGGCCTAGGATTACAAATGGTGGCCTAGAATATCAACCAGGTGTCGAAACCGGACGTCCAGTATAGCGCGTCGCCGCTCAGCCAAATCGTGTGTTTATAACGTGGATGAACGATACGGAGTTATGTTTTTTGAATGAATTAGTTTTAGGATGGAGGTTGGAACAATTTTTTATGAAAAAACGGTCAAGCTCCGCCCACAACTAGTTTAACAACTTTTTACCGTTTTTACTTGAAAATGCTCAACTTTAACAGACCGTCCTGGTAATTCTGATTGTCCCACTAAATAAATTTTTAATGGATCATGTGGATCAAAAAAAGGGCTCCATTTTTGTAGTTGGCAACTTTTTTCTACGGGCGGTCCCTGAGAAGATATAGCGCGCCGAACCATCTAACCACCTCTGGCGCCTGCTGAGCGACTTCAACACCCCGTAACTTTTCAGGGACCGCCCGCACAAAAAAGTTGTCAACTACAAAAATGGAGATCTAGTTTTGATCTACACAGAAAATATAAAATTGGCTTATCTCAACACTATATGTAATCACAAAAAAGCAAAAAAAAAGTTTTTTTTGAAAAAAAAAGTCCAACTTTGACAGTGCCTCCTGCCCTTAGGTTAAGTCCAAATATGCCAATCTTATATTTTTCTTGTAGATCAAAAATAGGGCTCCATTTTTGTAGTTGACGACTTTTTTCTACGGGCGGTCCCTGGGGAGATACGGTCATTTTAAGACGGCAGCACTAAAATTGATCGATTTGAGAAAAAACTCACCCTTAATCTCGTATAACTGAGTACTGTCATTCCTGGAAGCTTGTTCAGAATTTTCTCCACTAATAGTGGATTTCCGAACACTTTTCTGATGGTAGTGATATTATCGATAATTGGGTAATTAACGGAAGTCATTATAATTTAAAAAATGGGAAAAATATGAAAAAATGTGTCTGGGGGGAGTCGGCTATTGATTCCTGTACGTACTTTTCCCAGGAGGCGAGTTCTGCATTTTTACGTGACGGTGTCACGTACATACCAGGAACATCTGGACATATGGACAACCGGATGCACAGACAGACAAACAGACAGACAGATGAAATTGAGCAAAAACTGAAAAATAGTGATAGCAATCTGACACAAAGTCGTTGTGAAATAGATCTGAATATGTTGTATTCGGACATCCGGACAGACAGATACACAGACAGACACACATCGGACATTTGGACATTCGGATGCACAGACAGAGGGGTAAACGTCGAAAATTCCAAAAATGTCTGCCAAAATTTCAATTTTTCTGAATTTCCTGGACCTCCGGACAAACGGACGTACATTTGGGCATCTGGATTTGCGGACACACAGACAGACAGTCATCCGGACATCCGGACATCCGGATGCACAGACAGACAGAGGGATAGAAATTGAAAAAACTAATTTCACTCAAATTTCCAAAATTTTTGACAAAATTTCAATTTTTCTAAACTTTCTGGATATCCGGACAAACACACATACATGTGGACATCCGGATTTGCGGACACACAGACATACAGACATCCGGACATCCGGACGTTCGGATGCACAGACAGACAGAGGGATAGACATCGGAAATATCTTATTTTTTACTCAAATTCCAGAAAATTCTGACGAAATTTCCATTTTTCTGCATTTCCTGGACATCCGGACAATTGACATATGTATGGACATTCGGATTTGTGAACACACAGACATACAGACATCCGGACATCCGGACGTTCGGATGCACAGACAGACAGAGGGATAGACATCGGAAATATCTTATTTTTCACTCAAATTCCAGAAAATTCTGACGAAATTTCCATTTTTCTGCATTTCCTGGACATCCGGACAATTGACATATGTATGGACATTCGGATTTGTGAACACACAGACAGACAGACATCCGGACATCCGGACGTTCGGATGCACAGACAGACAGAGGGATAGACATCGGAAATAACTACTTTTTACCAAAATTTTCAAAAATTTCTGAAAAATTGTCATTTTTCTGCATTTTCTGGACACAAACAGACATTCATGTGGACGTCCGGATTTGTGGACACACAGACAGCCGAGTCTGGCGCGCCTCGGACGCTTTTTCAAACATCTGGACATCCGGACAAACAGAAAAACAGACAGGCTATGTTAAAACGACCCGTTAATCTTCAAATCAACACAAAAAGAATCTGTCTGGCGCGCCTGTTCAAAAATTATACACTAGAGACATCCGGACATTCGGATGCACAGACGGACAGACAGACAGCTGCAATTATTTGACTTCCAGGCCAGTCGTCTCGCCCCCGTCTTCGCCCACCGTAAAATCACAAATGGCGACAGTATTCCAAGAGAAATGGCACCACGACTACGTACTTCTGCTACCGACCGATCGTTGGACTCACCGACAAATTCAGAATCCAGAGCCACACTTCTGACGAGTCAAAGGGGAAGTCAGGACTCGATGGATAGCGCAGCCGAGTGAGTTTTTTGTTTGAAGGGGTTATACGGGGGTCAGGTGATGTCTGAATAGGCCAATTTTCTTTTTCTGTGTAGATCAAAATTAGATCTTCAGTTTTGTAGTTGACAACTTTTTTGTACGCGCGGTCCCTGGGGAGTTATAGCGCTCTGAAGTCGCTCAGCAAGGGCCGCTGGTGGTTAGATGGTTCGGGGCGCTGTATCTCCCCAGGGACCGCCCGTACAAAAAAGTTGTCAACTACAAAAATGAAGATCTAGTTTTGATCTACAATAAAAATATAAAATTGGCTCATTTGGATTTAACCTAAGAGCAGAAAGCACTGTCAAAGTTGGACTTTTTTGTTAAATTTTCAAAAAAATATTCACCAAAAACTTTTTTTTTGCTTTTTTGTGTTCACAGATGGTGTCGAGATAAGCCAATTTTATATTTTCTGTGTAGATCAAAACTAGATCTTCATTTTTGTAGTTGACAACTTTTTTCTACGGGCGGTCCCTAGAGAGTTATAGCGCTCTGAAGTCCCCCGTCGACTTCTGCAGGTGTTGGAGGTGCAGGGCCCTTTCTACCGACCGTATCTCTCCAGGGACCGCCCGTACAAAAAAGTTGTCAACTACAAAAATGAAGATCTTAATTTGATCTACAGAATAATTATTAATTTTCATATTTTGGACGCAACCTGAGGCCAGGAAGTACTGTCAAAATTGGACATATTTTTAAAAATTTACAAAAAATTTTTATTAAAAATATATTTTGGTCACTGTTTTGTAAATACAGGTGACGTCCAAATTAATCAATTTTTTGTTTTCTGTGTAGATCAAAACTAGATCTTCATTTTTGTAGTTGACCACTTTTTTGTACGGACGGTCCCTGGGGAGTTATACAGCTCTGAAGTCGCTCAGCAAGTGCCACTAGTGGTTAGATGGTTCGGGACGCTGTATCTCCCCAGGGACCGCCCGTACAAAAAAGTTGTCAACTACAAAAATGAAGATCTTAATTTGATCTACAAGAAAAATATAAAATTGGCTTGTTTAGACATTACCAGAGGCCTGAAGGCACTGTCAAACTTAACCAATTTTAGACAATGTCCATCTGTCCATCTGTTTGTCCAGTTGTCCACTCAAATTTTCAAAAAACCAATTCCAGAACTACATCAATCGCCTCCGGAACCATAAGCTCCCGTGACGGAAAGAAAAAAGGGAATTGGCTGAAAAAGTTCTCGTTTGGGAAGAGCAACAAGTCATAATAACACTTTTTTTTCAATTTTTTTCAATTTTTTTCCAATTTTTGTCCATCTGTGTGTCGGTTTGTCTTTTTTTTTCTTAAATTCATTCCAGATTTTTTTTATAATCATTCCTCTCCTTTTTTATGCCGAATTTTCAATTTTCTCAGTTCAAAATTCCCCCATTTTGCCCCATTCTGCTTTAATTTATTTTCGATTGCTGTGATTTTTTAAAAAAATTTTTTGAAATAAATTCTATTTTTTGGCCATGGAATTCTAGGCCACGGCCGTGAAAAATGTTCGGCCACCAGCCATGGCCTAACATTCCCAATTATGAGTTTTCTAGGCCACAAACTATACGTGGCCTAACTTTCACACTCTTAGGATAGTTAGGCCACCAACCCCTCGTGGCCTAGGAATTTCTGGTGGCCTAGGTTTTTCAGATTTGAAAAAATATCTAGGCCACGAGAAAGCCAAGCGTTCTAAAAATGCTGAAATTACAGATTTTCAAAAAAAAAATTCAAAAAAAAATTTTTTTTTCAATTTTTTTTTTCAATTTTTCGTATCAAACGAGAACAAAAAAGTGAGAAAATAGTAGTCGATTGGATGATTCACAGCCAACCAAAAATAAATAAACACAAAAAAAACTACTGGAAACAAAACAAAAATAAAAAACAACATGAATAATGCTTTTTTCCTGGCAGCAAACCGTTTTTTTTCAGTCAAAAATGCGTCAAAGGCGCGCCAGGCGATCATATAATCTATCTGGCGCGCCTTTGACGCGTCCTTCAACAAATTCTTGATATTATCGACTTAAAGGAACTGAATTCCATGAGTTTTTCAGCGATTTTCAAAAACGCGTCAAAGGCGCGCCAGCCGATCTTCAAGACGCCAAACCATGTATCTGGCGCGCATTTGACGCGGTCTTGAAGCGCCCAAGGCACGCCAGACTCTTTAATTTCAACGTTTCAAAAATAACACGCCAAAGGTGCGCCAGCCTGGCCACTTTGCTATGAGTCTGGCGCGCCTTTGACGCTTTGTTTTTCAAATCTTAAATTCTCGAAACTGTCGACTCAAAGTAACTGAATTCCATGCGTTTTTTCAGCGACTTTTCAATTCAAAAACGCGTCAAAGGCACGCCAGCTTGCTCAAGACCTGGTCTCTGTTTATCCAAACTGGCTTTTCTATAAGTCTGGCGCGCCGTCGGCGCGTTTTTACTCTGAAAATTTTTCCGCTTGAAAACCTTATTCCCATACCACTTTCTTCTATTCCGATTTTTCCTGAAAACGCGTCAAAGGTGCGCCAGTCAGTTCTTTTGCCTATAAGACTGGCGCGCCTTTGACGCTCCCCACTTTTCAGAAAACGCGTCAAAGACACGCCAGCTTGCTCAAGAAGTGGTCTCTGCCTAAGAAGATGCATAGCCTTTAGCTTGTCTATAAGTCTGGCGCGCCTTTGACGCGTCCCCGAAGCGATTTTTTCCCATTTTTTCCAATCAACATTGTTTTTTCTTCTCCTCGAAAACCATGTCCAATCAGAAAGCTTTTTTTCCAATTTCCAATTTCAACCCCCTCAAATTCCATTAAAAAGTGGAAAATGCGATTTTTTTTTGTTTCCAATTTTCTATTCCTCATCTTAAAAATAGTGAGGTGGACTTTGGCCTTAGGTGATCGGGAGACATGTGATGGGGGACATCCGGACGGACAGACATCTGGACAGACAGACATCTGGACAGACAGACATACGAATCTGAGAATCTAAACCCATTACCATGTCTGGCGTACCTTCAGCGCTTTCATCAATTTCCGAAAATTGTGCTATCTGGCGTGCCTTTGACGCGTTTTTGATAGCTTCCTTTCAAAAATACTGAAATTTCGATGGCTGGCGTGCATTTTCTCTCGAAAGTTTCAAAGTTCGTGATATCTGGCGTGCCTTAAGCGCGTTTTTGATCAATTTTTCACAGCGAGTGTTAGCATGTCTGGCGTGCCTGTGACGCGTTTTGTTTCAAAAACTAAGAATTTTACGGACAGACAGACAGACAGACAGATGGATCTGAGAACCTGAGGATGTAAACCTCAGGGACGTTTCGAAACCAAAGACATTTCGCAACCAGTCGTTTTGCAACTGCATGGAATGATTTGAAGTCCTGATATATAGTTTGAGACCGGACGTCTTAAAGCTATGCCATTTTGAAGACCTAGATTCAAGACAGTTCCAAAATGTCCTGGTTTCGAAGTGTCCAGTTGCAAAGTGTCCCGGAGCTCCGCTCCTAGTTTTAAAACGGCACCACCTGGTTGTGAACCGTCCATGTTTTACGGTTTCAAAATGGGAGCGGTTTTGAGATATCTGATGGCTCCAGATTCCAGGATCCAAGATACCCGGTTTCCAAACATTTCGGTCCCCAACTGGAACGCGTCAAAAGCGCGCCAGACTCCACAAAATGCTAAAATCATAAGACTGTCGCGCCTTTGACGCGTCGCCTTTCAAATCACAAATTCTCGAATTGTCGACTAACGACATTTTTTACAACTTTTCAAAAACGCGTCCAAGGCACGCCAGACTGTTCTGTCTATCCACTTGAAGTAGCATCTGAATGCCTGTCGCTTGTATGTAAGTCTGGCGCGCCGTCGACGCGTTAGTATTCTGAAAATTGTTCCCATCGAGAAATCTATTTCCATTCCACTTCTTTTTTCAACTTCGATTTTTCAAGAAAAAGCGCCAAAGGTGCACCAGCCTTGCGAGATCCCCTGTCTGATTCGATTCAATTTCGATAACTTTCGATTATTTTTCTGCTCCTTCCCCCCTCCAGCACCACCTCGTACCGTTCTGTTCTTCTCATTGGGGATTTTAATGGGAACGAGAGAGTGTGGGGGATGTGAGAGACGCAGACAATAATGTCCAGGGTGCAAATGTCAAAACTCTCCAAAAAATGACACGCGTAATGGGGTTGTTTGGGAGAGAGTTGCGGCGGAGAGAATGGTTTTCGAATATTTTCGAAAATAGGTAGACAAGTGATCAGAAATCAGTGGGGGGGAGACCGGGAATATGAGAAGGAGAGTGGGGGTACTGTAGTTTTGAAATGGGACAGGCAGTTGGGGACCGAGACGTTTGGAAACCGGGTATCTTGGATCCTGGTGCAACCAGACATCTCAAAACCGGCCACACATTTCGAAACCGTAAAACAAGGACGGTTCACAACTAGGTGGTGTCGTTTTGAAACTAGGAGCTGAGCTCCGGGACACTTTGCAACTGGACCCTTTGAAACCAAGACATTCCGGAATTGTCTTGGATCTAGGTCTTCAAAATGGCATAGCTTTAAGACGTCCGGTCTTAAACGATGTATCATAACTTCAAATTATTCCATGCAGTTGCAAAACGACGGGTTACAAAATGTCGCTGGTTTCAAAACGTCCCTGAGGCTTGCACCCTCAGATTCTCAGATCCATCTGTCTGTCTGTCTGTCCATCCAGATGTCTGTGTGTATGTTTATCCTGAGCAACGTCAGATCTTGCAGTTCCGAGAAAATCGCATTCCTTGAAAAAAAAAAATTTCTCGATTTTTCTGGAAATCTGTGATTTCGGCGTTTTCTAGAATGCCTGTATGTCTGTCTGTCCGTCCACTGATCCGTATGTCCCATCACAGGGGACACTTTGAAACTGGACACTTCGAAACCAAGACATTTGGGAACTGAGTCACACCGTGAGACACAGATAGCTAGGTTTCAAAACGGGTAGTTTCGAATTGTCCTGATTTTTAAAACGTCCTATTTTTAAGCCACAAACATTTGAATCTGAGCTCAGACCGGTTGACTCAAAACATTCAGGTTTCTAAACGTCCCGGTTTTGAAACGTCTCGGTTTCTCGAATTCCCCTCTTCTAAAATGTTCTCAGATCCTTTCCCCCTTCTCGATTTCACAAGCCCTCAACTCTTGAATCCTTTGATCTCCAAAAATATTTTCATAACATTTGTAGACACTGACTCCATGTCGGGCGGCCTTTCTTTTGGCCACACATGGAGTACAAGTTCCCCCTCCACTTCACTCTCTCCTTTTATCATTGTGCCGCCCGACACGGCGGTTGGGAAATAGGAGAAAGGGGGGGGGGAACGGCGGCGGTAGTGGAGAGGGGATCTACCAAGAAGTAAGTGACAACATGTAGGGAGTAATAGGGGGAAATTTTGAAAAATAGAAGCGGAATACGGTTTTGACATGGCGGAAGACGGAAAGCGGAATAAAAAAGTTTCGGGGGATTTCCGCTCAACCCTGTTCTACAGGGAGCCGAGTCATTTACTAAGAAAGGTCATGGAGTCAATTTGAAGTTGTGAGACGTGACCTATATCATTGGAAAGCTGAAAAAACGCTGATTCCAAATATATACTCAGTTTTTGCCCTCGATGTCCGGTATTCGAGAAAAACGAGGTCAAGTTCCGAAAAATAACTAATAATTTCTGAAATTTGACCTTGTTTTCCTCGAATACCAGACCTCAAGGGCAAAAACTGAATATATGTTTGTAATCAGCGTTTTCTCAGCTTTCCAATGATATAGGTCACGTCCCATAACGCCAAACTGACTCCACGAAGATCTTCCGACGCAAACCTGTTACAAACAACAATGGCCTAGAAAACCTCATTTCTGGGAAACTCACCCACAAAATATTTATACCATTAGGAAGAAAAAGTCATGAGGATTTCGAATCTGGTTTTAAATTTGTTCTACGACGAAAATGAACCGAGGTACACCAAGTTATGTGAATGTTTTTCACACGTCAGTATGGTGATAACTTGTCAGGGGTCCACACTTTGTCCTCCTTTTCCTCGAATACCAGACCTCAAGAGCAAAAACTGAATACATATTTGGAATCAGCGTTTTCTCAGCTTTCCAATGATATAGGTCACGCCCCATCACTCCAAACTGGCTCCATGACCTTCCCTAGATAGAGGAACCATACAAATCTTGAAAATGGTATGAAAGACATGGAAGTAAACATGTCAGAATACCAAAAAACCGTGAAGAAGATAGTATTCCCACGGTGATCATGCTCATCAAATATGTCCTCACACCGATTAACATGTTGGGGGTCATAGGTCAACAGTCTGCATTTGTATACGTACTTGACTTGATTAGTGGGAAAAGTAGAGTCTCCATATCAAATTCAGGAAATTTCCTGTCATAGACAGGCATTGTCGTATCCCCCCTATCACATTTTGACTTGGGAAGGTCATGGAGTTAGTTTGGAACTACAGTACCGCTCAAAAGTATGTAAAGTTTTGTTTTTTTTTTAAGTTGAAAGTGACCAACTTTGCTAGTATGTCATGGTATAACTAACAATCCTACAAAATAATTTTTTATGGGATCAAACTGAGCAAAAATAGAGCTCCATTTTTGTAGTTGACAACTTTTCTGTACGGGCGGTCCCTGGGGAGATACAGCGCCCCGAACCATCTAACCTCCTGTGGTGCCTCGACAGGGTAAGCGACTTCAGAGCGCTATAACTCTCTAGGGACCGCCCGTAGAAAAAAGTGGTCAACTACAAAAATGGAGATCTAGTTTTGATCTACACAGAAAGTATAAAATTGGCTTATCTCGACACCATCTGTAATCACAAAAAAGCAAAAAAAAAGTTTTTGGTGAATATTTTTTTGAAAATTTAACAAAAAGTTCAGCTTTGACAGTGCCTTCTGCTCTTAGGTTATGTCCAAATGAGCCAATTTTATATATTTTTTTGTAGATCAAAAGTAGGGCTCCATTTTTGTAGTTGACAACTTTTTTCTGCGGACACTTCCTAGAGAGTTATGGTCATTTTAAGACAACATCTCAAAAATTGCAGGTCGATTTGAAATAGAAAATACTTTTTCGTTACGTAACTTGCTAGAGAGTGCCCGTACAAAAAAGTTGTCAACTACAAAAATGAAGCTCGACTTTTGTTCTGTTTGATCCCATAAAAAGTTATTTTGTAAGACAGTTAGTTATACTAAGACACACTCTCAAAGTTGGACGTTTTCAACTGAAAACTGTCATTATGGCCAGTACTGTACTTTACATCACATACTTTGATTGTACATAACTACACAATTTAAAAATCAACTCAAAATCCATTCCTGCAAATTTTCACTTGGAAATCTACTAAAACTATTGCTAGTGAACTAAATAGTATAAATTTCAGGTTATCGCTCTTCCACGCTGCTATCTGTCTCTTTCATCTTTCTGTCGTAACATGTTGCAAAACACTATTAAAATAGAACATAAACGTCAAAAACTAAACGAATTGTGTCGAAGTTTTTGAGGGAAAAGTGATGCACTTTGTTCTTTTTTGATTGGAAAATGTTGATTGAGCCAGGAAACTCTTTTTTTTCTTTTTTTTCTTATTTTCTGAATTTCTGATCGGATATGAAAAGTCACTATCTCATTTTTGGCCCTGATTGGAACTGCCCGGGATAGAACCGCCTGAATCGGAACCGTCAAATCTAGGGTCTAATGGCCTTAAAGGAGGACAGAAGTCATATTTTTTTTTTCAGATTCTGATACTTCAAAAAATTCTGAACAACTTTCATCATTGGAGCATGTGCTAAAAATCGCTCAAAACACCCTAAATTCACGTTTTCCCGGCTCAAAAGGAGCCTAAATGGAAGAGTTTTCACACGCGTATTTTCGCCCCCGTGTAGTCCTCTCGGACAAAATAATTTATTTTTATTTCTCGATTTTTCGTTTTCATGCTTTTTTCAACATAATTTCGAGTTTTTTTCCATTTATATTGTAAAAAAGAAGAGAAAAACCCAAAATTTTGTTGGAAAAAGCAAGAAAACAAAAAATGGAGAAATAAAAATAAATTATTTTGTCCGAGAGGACTACACGGGGGCGAAAATTCGCATGGGAAAACTCTTCCACGAAAGCTCCTTTTGCTTCGGGAAAACGTGAATTTAGGGTGTTTAGAGCGATTTTTAGCATATGCTCCAATGATGAAAGTTGTTCAGAATTTTCTGAAGTATCAGAATCCGAAATAAAAAAATATGACTTCTGTCCTCCTTTAACCATCTATTAGAGGGTTCAGATTCGGGCGGTTCTGATTTTTACCAGTTCTTGTCTGGACACATATGCTTTCTTCCGCCTTCCGCTCTCGGCAATTTGAAAATTCGCATTCTGCTCAACTCTAACCCGAACCCCCTCATTGTCTGATTAGCTATTGTCGGTATTATTAAAGGAAGGATAAATAAATGACCCCCCTCCCCCCCCCTCCTCCCACATTGTCCTTTTACATACAGTACCGGACAAAAAGATATCAACTTTGGCTGTTTTCAGTGGAAAATGACCAAGTTTGAGAGTGTGCGATAGTAATTCTGAATGTCACACCAAGAAAATTTTTAATGGATCATATAGATTGAACGTAGAGCTATATTTTTGTAGTTGACAACTTTTTTGTACGGACACTCCCTAGAGAGTTACATATCGACAAAGTAATTTCTCAATCAAATCGACCAATTTCAGTGCAAATTAGTGAGATTTTTGAGCTGTCGTCTTGAAATGACCATAACTCTCTAGGGAGCGTCCGTACAAAAAAGTTGTCAACTACAAAAATGGAGCTCTACGTTCAATCTATATAATTCACTAAAATGTTTTATAGTATGACATTCAGAATTACTATGGCACAAGCTCAAAGTTGGTCATTTTCCACTGAAAACAGCCAAAATTGATACCTTTTTGTCCGGTACTGTAGTCCACTCTTCCTTCCTCCCTCCCTCCCATTCCTTATCACAAAAATAAGAAGAAATTCGATTTCCTTCATTTGTTTGACCGAATGAATAAAAAAAATGTGCAAGTTCTTCTGATCCCGTACATATCTGAGCCGTTGCTTAATTTTTGAGAAGATTTTGAGCTTTCCTAAAGTTTCAAGAGGAGAGGAGGTACTTGAAAAGTTTAGAGGGTACCAAAGCTGGGCGCTGATTGAAGCCAGATTTGCTGCCGGCCGGTCCAATTTTCGAAAAGTCTTCTTAAGCCACACTTCATTAAAAAAAACCAAAATGGAGATCTCGGGTACGGGCATACAGTACCGGATAAAAAGCTATCAACTTTTTCCTTTTTCAATTGAAAATGCCTTAGTTTGAGAGTGTGTCCCGGTGAAACGAATTGTCCCACAAAATAACTATTTATGGAATCAAACAGACCAAGAGTAGAGCTTCATTTTTGTAGTTGACAACTTTTCTGTACGGACACTCCCCAGAGAGTTACATATCGACAAAGTCATTTCTCCCTCGAATCGACCGATTTCAGTGCGATTGTTGAGCTATCTGTCTTTAAACGACTACAAATCTCTAAGGACGGCTCGCACAAAAAAGTTGTCAACTATAAAAATGGAGCTCTATTTTTGCTCTGACCAAAAAATCAATTCTAGCCCGGCCCGTGACATGTCACCGATTAGCCATTAGGACCGTAGTAGGTCTTGTCGAAATCTACAGTTTGGTTTATATTTCAGCTTAAAAAACTCAGTTTGAAGCGAGGTACGGTTAGTTCAGCCCGTGTCGGGCCGGTTGACGTTAAGCAAAAACAGAATACAGATTTGAAATCAGCGCAAAATTTCCGTTCCAGTGATATATGTCTCGACCTTTAATTCCAACTTGACCCGGGATCCTTCCCTATAATTCTGTCTGTCTGTCTATCCAAATTTCCAGATGTCTCTGCGTTCTAGTCTGTCCACCCATCCGGATGTCTACTCCCATACCTCCAACACCTAAACAAACATTCCTCAAATTTCAAAAATCTCCCTCTCTCTACCTGTCTATTCCTCTCTCCTCTCTCCTCTCCCCTTCCCCAAATGGGCGGAGCCTCCCCCTGGTGTTCAGCGCCGCCTCGGCGGCGCCCCGCCCACTTTTCTGTCTCCCTCTTCTTGACTCCTCTCCGCTTGTCTCTTCTTCTCCTCTATTGTTGTCCTAAAATTTTTATTTTCCAAATATTTTCGTGTGTGCTCCAGAAGGCTCTCTCTCCAAAAACTATGATGGATTCATTCCATCCGCCACTGCTCCTTCTTGTCCTCCTCGTCATGCTTCTGACCGTCTTGATTCCGACCGCCTTCGCCCGCCGCGCCCACCGTAACGCCCTTGTCGAAATCCCCGACAAGGCGACCCTGAACGGAACCGTCTACGTCGTCTCGCCCCTGATGCCCAAAGTTTTTGTGGAGACCGGAGAGTTCTCGATCAACTCGTCGCAGTGCCTTCATTATTCGTTCAAGATGACCGAGAATCGCGTCAAGTGAGTTTTTGGGCGGGAATTTAAAAATTTTTGAAATTTTTTTTTGAGAGAGATTCAAAATAGTCTTGTGGGTACCCCAAACATTCATATTTTTCAAAACCGCGCGCGCCTAAGGCACGCCAGACCCCACGTGAAGCTAAGGATCATAAGGCTGGCGCGCCTTTGACGCGTCGTCTTTGAAGCACTTTCAATTCGAAAACGCGTCAAAAGCACGCCAGACTCAAAAACGATGTCTCTACCTATCCACTTGAAAAGGTCCTTTCGCTTGTCTATAAGTCTGGCGCGCCGTTGACGCATTTTTTCAAAACCACGCGCTTAAGGCACGCCAGACTCTACGTGAAGCTAGGGATCATAAGACTGGCGCGCCTTTGACGCGTCATTCTTCTAATTTCCAATTCAAAAACGCGTCAAAGGCACGCCAGACTGCTAACTTGAAGAGGATCTAAATCCCTTTCCCTTGTCTCTAAATCTGGCGCGCCGTCGACGCGTTTTTTTCTAGAAATTCCCGTTTTTAGTTATTTCAACACCGCTGTCAAAGAGAGAATGGAACTCGAGTGTCTTATCAATTTTCTCAATTTTCTTCGCCTTGTTCCAATTCATTGTGGTGGTGGTGACTCAGCACAAAAATTTCTCAATCAATTTTCGAGACAACAAAAAAAGAGGGTGACCTGTGTTTTTGGGATTCTAGGCCATCAAATCTAGGACACCATGGGAGGGGGGAGTGGAGTCCTGATGACCTAGTTTTTGAAAAGTTGGGGTTCTAGGGCATTGGAATTTTAAGGTATTCGAAGTTTTTGTGTTTCTAGACGATGTTGGGATCTTAGGCGATCACAGTTTTCGGAATCTTAGGCCTTCAGGGGGTTTCGGCGCTCCAGGCGATCCAGATTTGGGATCTTCGGCCACGAGGGTTTTGGGTTTCTAGGCCATCACGGTTTTGGGATCTTAGGTCATCACGGGACTTCCCCCTCCCCTCCCTTTAAGGGATCCGGTGCTCCAGGCGATCAAGAAGATTTCGGAATCTTAGACCATCACGGTTTTGGGTTTCTAGGTCACGGCAATTTTGGGATCTTAGGCCATCACGGTTTTGGGTTTCTAGGCCACACCGATTTTGGGATCTTAGGCCATCATGGGATTTTCCGCTTTAGGGGTTTTGGGGTGCTCCAGGCGATCAAGATTTCGGATCTTCGGCCATGGGGGGGGGGTTTCGGGATCTTAGGCCACGCCGTTTTTGGGGTTTCTAGGCCACGCCGTTTTTGGGATCTTAGGCCATCATGGGATTCCCCCCCCCCCTTAAGGGTTTCGGTGCTCCAGGCGATCAAAATTTCGGATCCTAGGCCATCACAGTTTTGGGATCTTAGGCCACCACGCCGTTTTCGGAATCTTAGGCCATCGTAGTTTTGGGATCTTAGGCCACGACTTTTTTGGGATTCTAAGTCATCACGGTTTTCAAATGTTTTGCCTTTAAGGGTGCTAGAAACCTACCCAACTCTCCGTGGCATAAATTTCCCCACCAGATTTCGAAAAATCGCAGAATTTTCTATTCCCTGGATTCCTCGGCCATCACTTTTCTTCATTCCTCCCAAAAACTTTGTTTCCTCCAACCAAACTTCACCAAAACTGTACACATTGTTTACTCTAAGCACCCCGTCCCCCCTCTCTTTCTCCTTAACGTACTTATCACACATTTACACCTCTTTTATCATCATAAGCGCTCCGAAAGAGGGAGGAGTGAGAGTTGTTGTCTTGGAAGTATTGTGTGTGTTGCCAAAAGTCATTAGGGTGTCAATGGAGCGTGGAAGCCTTCAAGGAGGGGGGGCTCCGACTATGGGAAAAAAATTCGTCGAAAACTAGGCCCCCCACACCGATTTCTAACTGCGCACCGAAAATGCGTCAGCTCACCGAAAACGCGCCAACTCACCGAAAACGCGCCAACGCCTAATTTTCATCAAAATTCAAATTTCCCGATATTCTAGACGATCCCATAAGCCGAAACCAAGTTAAAAAACTGGGATTTGGGATTCTAGGCCATCACTTTCTAGGCCACACCACCAGGGGGGAGAGATGAAACAAGCAAATGGCCTAGAAACCCAACTCCAAAATTTTTCTAGGCCACCGTTGTTTTCTTTTTTTCCCCTCGAACATAAATATGTTGTCAATTATCATAATGTCAACATCAGCTACCACCAACTGACACAATGCGCTGATAACAATTCTCAACCATCAGCCTTTTTTTTTGTTTTTTGCAAATAGACAAATAATTGATAATTAGGGGGCAATTAGGGTCTATGGCCTAGTTTCTCCCTTTTTGGGTTTCTAGGCCATGGCCTAGGAACCCAACAATACAGATTTCTAGGCCACACTAACTTTCAGGGCTTTAATATTGTCTATAGAGCGCGGTTTCATACCTTCACAAAATTATATTTGAAATTGAGCACTGAGCAAACGCGCTCTATTGAGAATTTTTTAAAAATGACGTATTTAGACTTTTAAAACTGCATAAAAATGTAATTTTTGGGTCGTTTTTCGTTTTTCAACAAAAAAATTTCGTGGCCTAACTTCCGCAAAACTCGGCCATCAAGATTTTCCCAGATTTTCTGAAAAAAATGTTCATTAGAGCGCATTTGCATTATCATCGACCTAAAATGTGATTTTTGAGGGATTTCAAAATTAGCGACAGAGCGCACATTTCAGATTGAGTCAAAAATTTGCCTTTTTTTTTCAAATTTTTCTTGAAAAAAAACGTCCGTGGCCGAGTTTTCCCAAAAATGGTGGCCTAACTTCCCAAAACTTGGCCACCAGGCTTTTTTTCTAAATTTGCATGAAAAAATGCGATTAAAAACGACTTAAAAATGCAATTTCCTGTCGTTTTTCAAAAAAAAAACCTCGGTGGCCAAATTTTCCCAAAAATGGTGGCCCAACTTCCCAAAACTCGGCCACCAGGATTTTTTCCACAAAAACGTTCATTGGAGCGCATTTGCCCATCATTATTACCCTAAAATGTGTCATTTTTGAGGGGAATTCAAAATTACCGGCGGGGCATTAAAAATTACCACTTGGTTTTTTTTTTTGAAAAAAATTTTTTCGAAAATTTTTTTCCCTGTCTCCCAGACTTTGTCACTTTCCCAAAACCCTTTAGGGGGTAGATCATAAAATTGTGTGTTCCGTTCCCCCCCTTTTAACTATTACGTGTCTGTATATTTGTCCCCCCCCCCATTTTTCACATCATCGTCTTCATAGTCACCCCCCCAATAGTACGAAAAAGCATGGTGGGTGGGGTTGTGCCAAAACCAAAAAGGTGTTGCGCAACAAGACACCCCCCCTCACCGTTATGCCATAGGGGAGAAAGAACAAATATTTCGGGCGGCGGGGGTTTCAAATTTCTGCTGCAAATAGTGCAAATAAAATGAAAATATATATATAAGAAGTCTAGTGATGTATCACATTTATGAAAAGACACGAATGATCGGGGCACGTCTCCTGAAGTGACGTCTTCTGCTGGGGTTGCGTCGTCGTCGAAAATTCAGATTCCGAAAACTCGTCCGCCAAAATTTTCGAGTACCATTCCGGGTAAATCCCACGAATTTCCGCCGACGGGTAGACACTTCTCACGGCGAAAAAGTCCGGGCATGCCGGGTGACGGAGGATGCCGTCGAACAGTTGGGTTACTGTAGCCGTGGTGGGGAGGCGGAGCTGGAGACGGGCGCCTGATGGGTACCGGATGAGTAGTTGGTACATTGGGGTGCCAGGGGCCGGGGGCTGGTCTGAAATAGTGCTGAAATATTGTATCAAGTATATGGCGCCCATCGGTTTTTGGTTATAGGGATGGCCGAGTTTTGGAAAGTTAGGCCACGGAATTTTTTTGTCGAAAATCGACGCAAAAATCACGTTTTTACGCATTTTAAAGTAAAACTGGCAATGAAAATTTGGAAAAAATTTGGTGGCCTAACTTTTGCAAAAACTCGGCCACCTATCTTTTTCGTGTTTTTTCATGAAAATGCCACTAAAAACGGTAGAAATCGTGGAGCACTTAGACAAATGCTGGTGGCCGAGTTTTGAAAAGTTAGGCCACCATTTGCAAAAGTTCGGCCACCGATGTTTTTTGGTGGTTTTCAGGGAAAAATCGCAAAAATATCCATTTTTGGCCTAGTTTTTGTTTAAAATGGAAAGTGCGCTCTATCGCTAATCACCAAAAATACATTTTTTGGTCAAAGATGATGCAAACGCGCTCCAATAAACTATTTTTTTGTGAAACTCGCTTATGAGACATTCCGTGGCCTAGAAAACCCAAAAAGTGCAAAAGTTAGGCCATCACCACAATTATTGGTGGCCTAACTTCCCAAAACTAGGCCACCATGAAAAACATGAAAAAAAGCAAAATTAGCAATCGCGCTCTATTGAGAATTTTTCTCAAAACTCAAAAATTGACGTTTTTGTCAGTGGAGCGCGTTTGCAAAATGTTTCGAAAAAAAACTGGGCAAATGCGCTCTATTGAGAATCTTTCGAAAATGACTTTCAAAAAATATCAATGGCCTAACTTCCCAAAACTCGGCCACCACTTCAATTTTCATCTGATGGCCTAACTTTTTCACTTTTTGGGTTTCTAGGCCACGGCCCCTTGAGGGGATTACTGTACCTTTGATCTTCTCTCTATACAATTGAATCGTCTGTTTCCGGAGCTCTTTTCGCTCCGCCTCCAATCGACACTTTTCTTTTTCCTCTTTTTTCGCCAAATCCTTCGCCAAACTATCCGCGTATTCTTGATTCTGCAAATGCGCTCTATTGGACTGTGTCGTTGGAGCGCATTTGCATACCATGGGTGATGCAAATGCGCTCCATTGAACTTCGAATGGTGTGCGGTGGGGCGCGCATGCGTTTCCATTTTTGTTGGATGATGCGTTTGTGCTCTATCGGACTATTCTCAATGGAGCGCGCTTGGTGTAACCGCGCTCCATTGCGAATTGTCAATGGAGCGCACTTACCTGTTGGCTCCGTAGAGCGCGGTCCTCGGCGAGTTTGTCGTTAGTCATGATGGTAGTGTGTACAAGTATTTAGTAATGAGAATATATTGAGAAATAACTTTTTTTTCGAAAAAAAAATTTTTTTGAAGAAATTTTTTTGACACCTTGACCTCAGGGGGGGGGGGTCAAGGTAATTTTCTCAAAATTTTTGAATTCCAGTTTTTCGGAATCTGTAAGTGCGCTCTATTGACAATATTGGGTTCTCAGGTTTTTTAGGAGTATGCAAGTGTGCTCCATTGAGAAAACGTCGAATTTTAGTGTATTTTCGAATTTCTTGTGGGTACTTGCGCTCTAGCGAGAAATTTTTCAAAGGTACAATGCAAATGCGCCCCATTGAGAATTTGTGAGAAAATGAAAATGGCTTTCTCATTAGAGCGCACTTGCTCATTTTTCAAATTTTCTCATTTTTTGGTGGTATGCAAACGCGCTCTTTTGATAAAAGTTAGGTTTTGGCCGTTTTGTGCAAACACGCTCCATTGAGAAACTTTCAAATAACGTGTTTTTTTCGAAAAATTTTGAACTCTAGGGGGTATGCAAACGCGCTCTATTGATAAAACTTGGATTTTCACCGTTTTTTCTCAAAAATGCAAATGTGCTCTATTGAGAAAACGTTAAATAACGTGGTTTTTTCCAAAAATGTCGAATTTAAGGGGGTATGCAAACACGCTCTATTGATAAAAATTTGATTTTCACCGTTTTTTTTTTCAAAAAATGCAAACGCGCTCCATTGAAAAAATTCAAATTTCAGGGTTTACCAGAAATTCTCATCAGAGCGCACTTGTTTACTTTAAACATTCACAGTAGTATGCAAACACGCTCCATCGATAAAACTTAGAATTTCACCGTTTTTTCTCCAAAAAATGCAAATGTGCTCCATTGATAAACCCGTTTTTTCTCAATTTTCATCAATTTCCAGACTCCTGTCCTACATCTGTCTCCGTGGTGAAGGGGGTTACTGTACCATGGACATCTTCCGGACCCCCCAAGACAACGAAGGCTGCACATATCTCCGTCCATGGCACTCGAAGGAACATGAGTCAGTTTTCGCTTCTTTTTTTTTTGAATTCGGAGGAAAGGGGAAAGTTAGTATTAGTTGATATGTGTACATGGTGTAATTATGTAATTATACATAATTAAGTTTTCGGGAAAATTTTTTTCTTTTTTTTTCTTCAAATCCGTCAATTCACTCATTAAGAGGAAAGGGGGGACTAGAAAATTCATTATGGGGAAAGTTAGGACATCTCAAGAACTCAAGAACTCAAGAAGGATAGGTGGCCGAGTTTTTGCAAAAGTTCGGCCACGACGGTTTTTTGGGTCATGAACCATTTTTTGGTGGCCTGACTTCCCAAAACATGGAAAATCGGTTAAGAATTACGTGGCCGAGTTCTTGCAAAAGTTCGGCCACCAGGTTTTTTTTCGATTTTTCACGGATTTTTAGCTAAAAAAATTCAAAAATTCGGAAAAAAAATTGGTGGCCTAACTTCCCAAAAAACTGGAAAAATCCGTCCAGAATTACATGGCCGCGTTTTTCAGAGAGTTCGGCCGTGTTTTTTTCGATTTTTTTGGTGGTGGCCGAGTTTTCCTGAAAGTTCGGCCACCGAACAAAAATTCGATTTTTCACATTTTCCGTGAAAAAAACATGGAAAAAAACCGGTGGCCTAACTTTCTCGAAAACTCGCCACCAACTTTTTTCACGTTTTCTGCGAAAGTAACGTCGATTTGGCCGAATTTCAATTTGGTGGCCGAGTTTTAGGGGAAAGTTAGGCCACCAAAATTTTTTGTCATTTTTTGAGTTTTTTTTTTTACAAAAAAACGTTTCTCAAAACTAGGCCACCATGAAAAACACAAAATCGACCAAAAATAGGAAACGCGCTCTATTGAGAAATTTTCGAAAAATCCAAATATTGACGTTTTTGTCAGTGGAGCGCGTTTGCATCATGTTTGACAAAGAAATGTCTTTTTGGGAATCCCAAAATTAGCGATAGAGCGCACTTTCCATTCTTATTTAAAAAATTGAATTTTTCCTGAAAAACCACCAAAAAACGTCGGTGGCCGAACTTTCGCAAATGGTGGCCTAACTTCACAAAACTCGGCCAACACAGTTTTTTTCTAGAAATTTTTCAATTTTTTCAAATTTTTTGGGGTTTTTCGCCAAAAAATTCAAAAATTCTTGTTTCAGGTGGCAATTTTATTTTGAACTGGTTCGCCGCCCTCGAGTTTTTGGCCGCCACTACCATCAGCGAGTCAAAGAAGGGACCCGAAAACGCCACGTCACCAAACGGGAGACTTCTACGAAGACCGTCGGGACCCTTACTCTCTACGGGATGGTGGACTGCGAGAAGGTGTGTAAGGGGGAGGAGCTTAAGGACGCCGGACCGGCTCTCGGAGCATATGGAGATGGGACTTTCCATAAGGGAAGGGCTCATCGATTGTGGTATTAGACGGAGGGAGGGAAGGGAAATTTGAGAAAAAATGGGAAAAGGCCGAGTTTTGGAGAAAGTTAGGCCACAAGACTGACAACTTGTCCGTTGGTGGCCTAACTTTCCCCAAAACTTTTTTTCGGCCACCAACCAAGTTTTGGGAAGTTAGGCCACCAGAGTTTTGAATAAATTGGTGGCCGAGTTTTGGAGAAAGTTAGGCCACGACTCTCAAAGTTTCCATTAGTGGCCTAACTTCTCCCAAAACTCGGCCACCAACCGAGAAATTGAAATTCGGCCCAAAATTAACGTTATTTTCGCAGAAAACGGGAAAAAATTGGTGGCCGAGTTTTCGAGAAAGTTAGGCCACCGGTTTTTTTCATGTTTTCCACAGAAAATGTGAAAAATCGATATTCTTGTTCGGTGGCCGAACTTTCTGAAAAACTCGGCCACCAACTATTCTGTTCTTTTTTCGAATTTTTTAGCTGAAATTCTGGGAAAAATCGAAAAAACCCTGGTGGCCGAACTTTTTCGAAAACTCGGCCATGTAACTTTTGACGGATTTCTTAACATTTTGGAAAGTTAGGCCACCAAAAACCCAAAAATGGAAAATTTTGGTCCATGGCCGAACTTTTGCAAAAACTCGGCCACCACCGAAAAATCGAAAAAAAATCTGGTGGCCGAACTTCTGCAAAAACTCGGTCATGTCGTTTTTAACGGATTTTCTCACGTTTTGGGAAGTTAGGCCACCAAAAACACAAAAAATGGTTCATGGCCGAACTTTTGCAAAAACTCGGCCATGTCGTTTTTAGCCGATTTTTTCGTCTTTTGGGAAGTTAGGCCACCAAAAAGTGGTTCATGACTCAAAAAACCGTCGTGGCCGAATTTTTGCAAAAACTCGGCCACCAACTTTTTTTCAAATTTTAAAGTTTTTTCACTAAAATTTTCTCTCTTGGTGGCCTAACTTTCTCCAAAACTCTTCCAACTTTTTCTCAAATTTCCGATCATGCCCCGCCCCCTTTTTCCCAAAAAAGTACCCCCATCCCTATCATCTCTCGCCCTGTTTGAACATAATTGTCTCTCTTTCTTTTTTCAATTTTCAAAAAAATCGAATCTCTCTGTGTCTACTCTTGTCTAGTTTTTGAACATGATAATGATGCAAGTGCGCTCTATTGAGAATTCGCAAAAAACGGTGTAAAATGGGTTAAAATTGAGCAAAAAACGCCCAAAAAACACCAATTTTCATGAAATTCTCAACGGAGCGCACTTGCATTCCCCTCTTCTTTTTTGTATGTTTTTTTCCGGTACGCCCCCTCAAAATAGGTCAAATTCCGCACATCTTTCTCTACCCATTTCTCGATTTGGTCCCGGTTTTTCCCTTGATTTTTGTATTTTTTTCAAATTTTTTTTTCCAAAATTTTTTTTTCAATTTTTTTCTGTTCCAGATAAAAATCTATAATTTTGACACCTCCTACTTGCCCCGCCCCCTTTTCAAAATTTGTCTCTTTCCAAAACTGCCCTTTTCTCTGCGTCTCTATGTGTCTCTCTTTTCTATTTTTTACTTTTTTTTTGAAATTTTTTTTTCTTCGGAAGAAAAATAAAATAATTTTTTTTTCAATGGGGTAAAAAAAATTTGCAGGAAGGGGGTGTAAAGCAATTATTTCGGAAAAGGGGGAATTTTTTTCGGAAAATAAAAATTAGGGACTTTACACATGTAGAAAACGCGCTCTAATGACAATTATGAGATTTTCAGTGTTCATTAGAGCGCGTTTGCCCAGAACTATAAAAAATTATCTGATTTTAACGGTAGAGCGCATTTTCCACATGGTTTTTGAGATTTTCAAAAAAAATTTTTTTGAAAATTTCGAAATTTTCAAAATTTTGCGCTCTAATCATATAAATTGAGTCGATTGCAAGTGCGCTCCAGTGCTAACCCGAAAAAATCTGAGTTTTTTGTCCTTAGAGCGCACTTACAATGCAGTTTCAGGTGTTGTAAGTTTTTCAAAAAAAAAAAAAAATTTTCGAAAATTTTGAAAATTCCAAAAATTTGCGCTCTACCGATAATCACAAAACCTGAGTCGATATGCAAGTGTGCTCCACTGTTAAACCGCTAAAAACTGTCAAAATCGAGGTTTTATCATTAGAGCGCACTTACAATGCAATTTCAGGTGCTGTAAATTAAAAAAATTTTTTTGAAAATTTTCAAAATTTCAAAAAACGCGCTCAATAATAATAATCTATAATCACAAAACTTGAGTCGATGGGCAAGTGCGCTCCACTGTTAAACCGCTAAAATTTTCGAATTTGAGTGTTTGTCATTAGAGCGCACTCGCAACGCGATTTCAGGTTTTGTAGGTTTTTTTTTCGAAAATAGTGAAAATTATCATTAGAGCGCGTTTCCACTCATTTTTTTTCTTCTTTTTGTTGCCATAGAGCGCACTTTCTCCCTTCCCATCATGATTTCCAAAACAAACAAAAACTGTCTCTTCCCTCGTCTTCTCAACCCGAAATTCCTAGGCGGTAAATGGTAAATAAACACATAAATGAGCATGAGGGCGAAAGCGCATATTATAATCCCCTTTACCATATTATCTCGTAACTAAACAATGAGTTTAACGCTTGAAAAGCTTTTCACAAAAAGAAAAAAAGTTTTGTCCCGGGTGGGGGTCGAACCCCAGGGGTGGCGCCTCCACCCGACTGCGCCACACGTGTCCATCAGAGAAGTGTCGCCCAAGGCGTTCATATCCCCACCACAAGGCGGCGCGCCGCCGGCGCGCCCGATTTGCAATTTTTGGGGTATCCGAGGAATGTGTGCACCTGCTCCGCGAGCTCCAAACGTTCCATGCATATTTTTGTGTCGAAAAGAAGAAGAAGAGGAGAAGAACACGCACCCGGTGTGGTATGTTATTAGGCAAATAACACGAACTCTCATACGAGATGGGAGAAAGGAGGCGATTTATTTTTATTACGGGGGGATTTGTGAATTTTTTTTCAGAAAGTCGGAATTCCAGTAGAGCGCATTTGCTCATTTCTGCTAAAAATAAGGTCGTTTGTTCAGAATTTCCGCAAGGATTGTGGTTCGTGTGCAGTAGAGCGCATTTTCTTATTTCTATAAGTTTTTCCAGAAAGTGCGCACCATTGAGGATTTGGTGGTTGTGCAATGGAGCGCACTTGCAGACGGAACTAACAGGTGTCGATTTTTCAGCTCAAAATAGGGTTTTCAATGAATTTTTGCGGGTTTTAGACAAGAAAAATCTCAGAAATTCGAAAAATGCCATATTTCTCTGAAAATCGAGCGAAAAACCAATTTTGGAGGCCTAAAAATGGCAAAAAACCCGAAAAATGAAGAAAAAACTGTGTCTGGCGCGCGTTTGACGCGTAAAATTTGAAAATTTGCCGAAAAACTCGAAAATTCGAATCTAAACACTTTGTGACGCGCTGAATTCAAAAATCGCATCACTTTTTTACAAAAATTCCCAGAAATATCACAATTTCCAAGAATTTCAGTGAAAAATCTTTTTGATTTTCGAATCCAGCGTGTCACAAAGTGTTTAGACTCAACTTTTCGAGTTTTTCGTCAAATTTTACGCGTCAAACGCGCGCCAGCCGTTTTTGCGCTCCAAAAATCACACGGACCATGAAATCATTCTAGTTTTCGGCGATTTAAAGCTTTCGGGGCTGAAAAATATCCGAAAAATTACGAAAAATTAGGTCTGGCGCGCGTTTGACGCGTAAAATTTGAAAATTTTCCGAAAAACTCGAAAATTTGAGTCTTTGCGTTTCACCAAAGTGTTTAGACTCAAATTTTCGAGTTTTTCGTCAAATTTTACGCGTCAAACGCGCGCCAGCCATTTTTGCGTTCCAAAAACCACACGGACCATGAAATCTTTTTGTTCCCTTCAAAAATGTGTCTTTTTCACAAATTGAATTTCTATACATCCTTTTCTTGGTATACTTTGTGTTCTTTTTTCGGTCGAACAACGACCGAAAAACATGCAAAGAGAATAAATAAAATAAGGGAACATTGGGAGTTTTTGGTTGAAAAAGTGGCGGGAAAATTGTATTTTTTTGAGAGAATTTTCGAATTTTAGGGGGATTTTCGAAATTTAGCACATTTGTGAGCATTCCGGTTGGGTTTTTTGCCGGAAACCGGCGCTGAGAACTACGACAAACTTTTTTTTTGAAAAATTACACAAAAACTCAATTTTTAACAATTTTTCAAAGGATTTTCAGCGAAATATCGCATTTTTTCGAATTCCTGGCACTTTTTTTGTCTAAAATCCGCAAAAATTCATTGAAAAACGTCTAAAAACCACTATTTTCAGCAAAAAAATCTGAAAATGATTTAGAAAAATTCAGTGTCGATTTACGCTAAACAACACGCTTGGGCGGGATTGCGGAGTGTCGTTTGAACATTTTTTTCCAGAAAATTCCAAAATTTTCAATTTTTTAAACCCGTTTTTGCAGGATTTTCAGCATTTCTTCGGTCATTTTCGGTCATTTTTCAATTCTAGAGCTTTAATTGCGCTAAATTTAAAGTTTTTGATGCAAAAAACCTATTTTAAGCTTTGAAAAATGAACTTTTTTCCTCTTATCTATTATGCAATCATCAAAATATGGAAAATGGGAATAATACAACAATGGAGATGAGATCATAAGCAAAATGATATATACACAAGGAAATATCCATACTTGTTAAGGCCCGGCTTGAAAAAATGACCCTTTAAAAAACTTTTTCGCGGAAAAAATTGAAAAATTTCAAAAAAATCGAAAAATTGAACTTTGGCGCCAAAACACCCGGGCCCTAGGCAAGTATGGAAATATCTATAATTATAGATAAAGTGGGCGGAGTCTATTCCTGCGGCGGTGGTCGTGGGAAACAGAAGAGAATCGAGCTGTCACCGTTTCCGATTGCCAACGTTTTTGAGCTGGATCTGGAAATCGAAAAATCAATTTTTCTTCATTTTTTAAAATGAAAATTGTGAAAAATTGACTATTTTCATGGAAAATTGAGAAAAAAAGATGCATTGGTGGCCGAACTTTTCGGCGGCCATGCAGAAATTCGGTCACCCTCTTTTTACCTATTTTCAGTAGGAAAATACGGTTTTGGTGGTTATTTTTTTCGATTTTTCAATGAAAACAGAGGAAATATTGAAAAATTGACTAAAAATAGGTAGTTTTGGTGGCCGAACTTTTTGGCGGCCATGCAGAAGTTCGGCCACCAACTTTTTTCGCCATCAATGGCGCCATTTCCAGATGGAAATTCCCTTTTTGATGATTTTTCTAGGGATTTCTCAATGAAAACAGAGAAAACGTTGAAAAATTGACTAAAAATAGAGAATTTTGGTGGCCGAACTTTTGCACGGCCGCCAAAAAACTCGGCCATTGGATGCGTTTCGGATTTTTGTTGGCTATAGCATATTTTATGTCATCTGATAGAAAATTACAGATTTTCATTAAATTTCACAGAGAAAAACGCGATTTTCAGCTGTTTTTCTGCAGGAAGATAGTTGAAAATCTTTTTTTTATAAAAACATTTAAATTTGTCAAATTCTACGAATAAAATGTTTAAAAAATCGAATTTCCGGTGGTTTTTCAATTAAAAACGACAATTTTCGATAATTTTGATGCGAAAAATCCCATTTTCTTGCTATTTTCTGATCTTGTCCTAATTGATTATTTTTCTGAAAAAACTCGAATTTTTCCAATTTTTGACAAAAATAGCGGATTTTCCAACAATTTCTATGCAAAAACTCAAAATTTTCAGCTGTTATTCAGCTGTTATCAAAAATGGTCAAAAATCGAAAATTTTCAGAAAAAAAGTTTTTTTTCAAATTTTAAAATCCGTTTTTTGATAAAAATGGCGGATTTTCCACAATTTTGATTCAAAAAATGGGAAATTTTAACTATTTCTAAACAAAAAATTGTCAAAAATCTCAAATGTTCCAAAAAATTTTTTTCCCAACTTTCAAAAATCCGTGTCTCCAAATATCCAGATGTCCCCCTCAAAAAACTCACAAATAATCAAATTTCGCCGGTTCGGCGGCCAATTGTTTCGACGCACACCACACCTCACTACGGGTACCGGGACTGTGGATCTGAAAATTTTATTCAAAAAATTTTTAAAAATTTTTAAAAAAATTGTCCACGAGGACTACACGACCAAATTTTCAAAAAATTTCAAAAAATTCCCCTTACACTAAATTTATAATATCCCTTGACACTTCTCGCCATCGCCAGATGGGCGCCGTGATCCAAAAGTGTCTGACGTGTGTACGAACCGACCTGGAAGATCAAAATTTGAAAAAAAAATTGATCTACGCATACCGTATACGTCTGCAACACGTTGAAATTCGTCGCGTCGTACAGTTTGACTTTTCCGTCGGACGTCGACGTGAGCAGCTGATTTCGTTGAAGGGAGAGACACGATTTGTAGGTGGTTGGAGAGTATTCCTGGAAGAAAGAGAGAATGTCTGTCTGTGTGTCCGCAGGGAAAGGGTGTCCGGATGTCCGCATAGACAGACAGACAGACAGCTATCAGCGAAACTGTCGATTTTCAAAAAAAATCCAAAATTTCTGCATTTTTGTTCAAAAAATGGTTCAAAATCCGCGGACATGTGGATCCTCAGACACACAGACATACCTATACAAGTCTGTCTGTGTGTCCGCGGACATCCGGATGTCCGGTTGGACCGACAGACAGACTACTATAAGCGACACCTAGTTTTTGTCGATTTTCGATAAAAATCGAAAATTTCTGGGTTTTTTGTTTCATATTTATGGGCATCTGGATTCCTGGAAGAGAGATGTCTGTCTGTGTGTCCGCGGGGGAAGAGTGTCCGGATGTCCATTTTAGAGGAAGACGGTGTAGACATCCGGACATCCTTACGACTATTGGACATCCGGATAGACAGACAACCGTAAGGGAAACCGAGTAAGAGATGTCTGTCTGTGTGTCCGCGGACATCCGGATAGACAGACAGACAGACAGACAACCATTAGGGAAACCGAGTTTCAGAAGTTTCAGACTCCTAAATAACCGACACACAGACAGACAGACATATATCTTTCTGAAAATCCGCGGACATCTGGATGCTCAGACACACAGACTGACGTCAGACATATGTCTGTCTGTGTGTCCGCGAAAAGGGGTGTCCGGATGTCCGGTTTGTGTGTGAAGAATCGTCGTGTCTGTCTGTGTGTCTGTGTGATCCAGATGTCCGTGGATTTTCATCGAAAATCGACTATCAGCGTTGTCTGTCTGTCTGTCTATCCGGATGTCCCCACCTATGGGCATCCGGATATTCGGACAGACACACAGACAGACAATGACGATTCTTCACACACAAACCGGACATCCGGACACCCCTTTTCGCGGACACACAGACAGACATATGTCTGACGTCAGTCTGTGTGTCAGAGCATCCAGATGTCCGTGGATTTTCAGAAATTATGGATTTTCATCGAAAATCGACTATCAGGGTTGTCTGTGTGTCTGTCTATCCGGATGTCCCACTGTTCGTCCAGATGTCCGGATGTCTACACCTATGGACATCCGGATATTCGGACAGACACACAGACAGACATGAAGATTCTTCACACACAAACCGGACATCCGGACACCCCTTTTCGCGGACACACAGACAGACATATGTCTGACGTCAGTCTGTGTGTCTGAGCATCCAGATGTCCGTGGATTTTCAGAAATTATGGATTTTCATCGAAAATCGACTATCAGGGTTGTCTGTGTGTCTGTCTATCCGGATGTCCCACTGTTCGTCCAGATGTCCGGATGTCTACACCTATGGACATCCGGATATTCGGACAGACACACAGACAGACATGAAGATTCTTCACACACAAACCGGACATCCGGACACCCCTTTTCGCGGACACACAGACAGACATATGTCTGACGTCAGTCTGTGTGTCCGAAGCATCCAGATGTCCGTGGATTTTCAGAAATTATGGATTTTCATCGAAAATCGACTATCAGGGTTGTCTGTGTGTCTGTCTATCCGGATGTCCCACTGTTCGTCCAGATGTCCGGATGTCTACACCTATGGACATCCGGATATTCGGACAGACACACAGACAGACATGAAGATTCTTCACACACAAACCGGACATCCGGACACCCCTTTTCGCGGACACACAGACAGACATATGTCTGACGTCAGTCTGTGTGTCAGAGCATCCAGATGTCCGCGGATTTTCAGAAATTATGGATTTTCATCGAAAATCGACTATCAGGGTTGTCTGTGTGTCTGTCTATCCGGATGTCCCACTGTTCGTCCAGATGTCCGGATGTCTACACCTATGGACATCCGGATATTCGGACAGACACACAAACCGGACATCCGGACACCCCTTTTCGCGGACACACAGACAGACATATGTCTGACGTCAGTCTGTGTGTCCGAAGCATCCAGATATCCACAGATTCAGAAATTTTAATTTTTTTTCGAAAATCGACTATTTGGGGCGTCTAAAACATCTGAAACTTGGTGTCGCTTATGGTTGTCTGTCTGTCTATCTATCCGGATGTCCGGATGTCCCTTCCCATAAGCTCCGCCCCCAAAAAACTCGCAAAGCGGACATCTGGATCCTCAGACACACTGACAGACACGTATTCGTCAGTCTGTGTGTCTGAGCATCCAGATGTCCGTGGATTTCCATCGAAAATCGACTATCAGGGTTGTCTGTCTGTCTGTCTGTCTGTCTATCCGGATGTCCCATTGTTCGTCCAGGATGTCCGGATGTCTACACCTATGGACATCCGGATATTCGGACAGACACACAGACAGACATGAAGATTCTTCACACACAAACCGGACATCCGGACACCCCTTTTCGCGGACACACAGACAGACATATGTCTGACGTCAGTCTGTGTGTCTGAGCATCCAGATGTCCGCGGATTTTCAGAAATTATGGATTTTCATCGGCTGTCTGTCTGTCTGTCTATCCGTATGTCCCCATAAGCTCCGCCCTCCCTCCCATAAGCCCCGCCCACTCACAAAAAGCACGGGTTTCGTCATCATTCTCCTATCAACCATCATCATCATTCGATCCTCGCTACTCGTAAAAATCCGATCCCCCTTAACAGCCAACGCAATGACCGCCCGTTTGTGCAGTCGATGCTCGGCCACCACTCCAAAGCTCCGCCCATCAACCACCACCGTCCGTTTGGCAAAAGTGGTGCACACTATCTCACGGTTGGCCCCGCCCACTGAGACACATTGAGCCGCTGAGCCAACATTAACAGAGCTGAGATTCTGAATGGCTCCGCCCTCTCGAATCGCCCAATTTTTGACGGTGGAGTCCCAGGACGTCGTGTAAACCTCTCCAGATTCTGAATCCCTCGCCATATTCCAAATCCACCCAAGATGGGCGGTCTCATCCTTCGCCACCGTCCACGGCGCGTCTACAGTATCCGGCTCCCCGGTGCGTACTCTCTCCAAATCCCACAGTCGAATCGAGCGGTCCCGGGCGCCGGACAGACAGAATTGACGGTGCGTCGCGTGATTTTCGAATAGGAGGACACTGTCTACGGTAGCCGAATGGCCGAGTGCCGTGTGAATTGTCTGTGTTGAGTCCCATTCGTCACGCCATCGGTCTTTTTGGGTGGAAATTGCGACGAACGATTTTTTTGGCGAGTATTCAGAGTGTTTCGTCTCACAGTCCGGCAGGCGGACCGCGTATTCCGTACGCTGAAAAAATGATATAATTGAAAAAGGGGCGTGACCTGAAAGTGGGCGTGGTCTGACAAAAATCGGCCAAAAGCTAGGTCACGATCACTCTTGAACAAGAAATTGGGAAAAATTTAGCAAAAAGGGGCGTGGTCGGACTGACTAAAAGCTAGGCCACGCCCACTTTTGAGCAAGAAAAAAGAGGGGTGGCCTGAAATGGGCGGAGCCTAGCTCATGAAAAGTGGGCGGGGCGTAAAAGTCAGCTAACATCATCTTCAACTCCGCCCCTTTCTCATCTGAAAAATGGGCGGAACTTTTAAAAATTCTGAAGCTCCGCCCATTTATCTAGAAAGTGGGCGTGGCTCAGTAAGGTAGTGGGAGGAGTAAAATATGTCAGATTGGATTAGGCTCCGCCCACTTTGTGAGAAGTAAGCGGTGATTAGAAATGGGCGGAGCTTAGCTTCTTTTTCAGACTCCGCCCATCTTTTTAAAAGTGGGCGTGGCTTAATTAGGCTCCGCCTATCGATTTCTGAAGCTCCGCCCATTTTTTTTTCAAATGAGTTAGGCTCCGCCCCTTTTCTATATTCGTCAGTAAAAATAGCATATTCTCGTCGAAAAATGGGCGTGGCCTAGTTTTTGGCCGGCCACGCCCCTTTTTGCAAAATCGCCGCTCGAAAATACCATTTTTCAGGTGATTTTCGCTGTAAAAACGCCGAAAAAAGTGGGCGTGGCCTATTTTCAGTCGCTTTCTCGCTGAAACTCACAATCCGGCCATTCCAGAACTTGTCATCCTTGAGAATTGTGTGAAATCGTTGACAAATTAGTGGGATTTCAGTGATCAGCTGACGAGTGGGGAGGAATGTGAAGAGGTGGCAGAGGATTTCAGACGGAAGACACGCAAGCTCCGCCTTCACATTTTCAGTCGTCATTTATTCTGGAAAATTGCTTAATTGGGGGTAATTAGGGGTAATTAGAAATGAAAGAAGGTAAAATTTAAAGACCTGGCGTGCCTTCAGCGCGTTTTTCGATAAAATCGTGATCTGGCGTGCCTTCAGCGCTTTTTCAGTCACACATTGTAGTTTGTAGTCTAACTTGAAATTCTTGAATATCTCGCGCGCGCCAAAGGAACACCAGCCTTCTATCAGAATCCCAAAAACGCGTCAAAGGCACGCCAGCAGTTAATTCTGTGAAAAATCACAAAATATGAGGAAAAACGCGCCAAAGGTACGCCAGGAATGGCTTTTAGCTGATTTTTAACAATAACGCGCCAAAGACACGCCAGCCGCTTTTTCAATAAAAAATCAGAAAAAGCGCTGAAGGCACGCCAGTCGTTTTTTAATTTTTTCAAAGTCGCAAAATTTGATGAAAAACGCGCCAAAGGCACGCCAGTCTTCAATCAGGATCGCAAAAAGCGCCAAAGGCACGCCAGAAACGGGTTTCTAGCCGATTTTCTGCAAAAATACAGGTGAAAAAAGTCGAAAAATAGATAAAATATGGCTAAAAACCATAAAAATCAGAAAAAAATTGAAAAAAAACCGTTTTAAAGAACATTTTATTAAAATCAACAGTAACAAAAAGAGGGAACGATCTACTACTATAAATTTGGAAGTTTCTATTAAAAAAAACGTTTTTTCAGTGGATTTTTAGCAATTTTCAGTGAAAAATAATGAAAAAAAGCGATTTCAGACAATAAAAAATGGAGAAAAACGTCAAAAAACGTCGATTTTTCACCACATTGCTCTCTGCACTCCACTCAACGCGGATCTATCGGCGAATCGACGGAACAAGTGTCGGCTGAGACGATACGGCTTAATCTTTCCACGTTGACGTCCCGTGAATTGGCACATGTTCAGAATGAGACGAGGATGGTCGTACTTTCGGGCGGTCTGCATTTTCTCGGCCGCCTCGTCACGGATTGCTTGCGGCAGGATTGTGTTGAATTTGATCGCTTTTAGACGCATACGATCGGCACCAACTTCCTGGAAGAATGGAGTAATTTAGGTTTTTTCTCTTAAATTTCCAATTTTTCAAAGAAAAAAGGCGGCTGGCGTGCCTTTGACGCGTTTTTGGGATCCTCATAGAAGTCTGGCTGGCGTGCCTTTCGCGCGTTTGTCCTCATTTTTTTTTTAATGTTTCAATGAAAAAAGGTCTGGCGTGCCTTTGGCGCGTTTTTCCTCACAGTTTCTGATTTTTTAATAAAAATGCGGCTGGTGTGCCCGCGGTTTTCCTCATATTTTGTGATGTTTCTGTGAAAAAGGCGGCTGGCGTGCCTTTGGCGCGTTTTTGCTGAAAAGTGGCTGAAAATCCATTCCTGGCGTGCCTTTGACGCGTTTTTCGTCGTATTTTGTGATTTTTCAAATAAAAAAGCGGCTGGCGTGTCTTTGACGCGTTTTTGCTGAAAAGTGGCTGAAAATCCATTCCTGGCGTGCCTTTGGCGCGTTTTCGGGATCCTCATAGAAGGCTGGCGTGCCTTTGACGCGTTTTCCTCAAATTTTGTGATTTTTCAACAAAAAAGCGGTTGGCGTGTTCAAAAATTGGCATAAATTTTCATTTTTCATTCTCAAAAACTGAAAATTTAGATTTTTTGAGCAATTTTAGCAGAAAATTGCGATTTTTTAAATAAAATAACTTGGATTTTAGCAATTTTCGCACAATTTTAGCCCAAAAACTAAATTTTTCCAAGAATTTCCAAAAAACAAAACTAAAAATCGAGACTTTTCTACTAAAAGTATACTGAACCAAGCTCTGCTCTTACCTGAATCTGCTCCCGCCGCTTGACATCTCTCAACTGACGCCAACTCGCCCAGAATGTCATTCGTTTTCCGGTTTTCCACCATTCCCTCTCGACGTATCTATAGAAACATTATATATTCATGTGTATTGAGGAATGGAGAAGAGACGGGGGGGGGGCAGAGGACAGAGGGGGAATGCGAAGGGAGAGACTCGAATATGTATGAAAAATAGTTAGAAGACGTGAGGATTCTGAATTTTTTTTCAGTATTTGAAAATATGAGTTTTTGTCTGAAAATTCCAGATTTTCCACACAAAAGTCTGCTTAACTATGTTCAAGTTCATAATTTTCAGAATCTGAAAACGGATTCAGAATCCTCACGTCTTCAGCTTCCTAGTGATACCGATTTCATTTGATTCTAATATCATTAGAAAGCTGAAAACGTCAGGATTCTGTATCTGTTTTCAGATTTTGAAAATTCCAGACTTTTCTACAGAAAAATCTCCACAACTATGCTCAAGTTCATCATTTTCTAAATCTGAGAACAGATTCAGAATCCTGACGTCTTCAGCTTCCCATTTATACCAATTCCATTTGATTCTGATATCACTAGAAAGCTGAAGACGTCAGGATTCAGAATTCGGTTCTAGATTCCTTCTAGCTCCAAACTGAACCGAAATACACAAATTTTAGAGCAGAATTTCTGTGTTAGAAGGAATCTAGAACCGAATTCTGAATCCTGACGTCTTCAGCTTCAAGTTTATACCAGATTCAGATGGAATCGGTATCACTAGAAAGCTGAAGACGTGAGGATTCTGAAAGTATCATAACTTTGTCCAAAATGAAAATTTAAAGATTTTGAAACCGGATTCAGAATCCTGACGTCTTCAGCTTCCCATTCATACCGATTTCAGCCAAATCTTGCTAGAGCACTTACAATGGATACTGATCGAGTTTCAGTTTAGTGATTGCCTCCTGCGAGTACGGTTGAGTCAGTCGTTGCACTTTTGCCGACGGCTCTCCACTATCCTCCGGTGACGTCACCACTTCCGAAGTCTCCGTGTTGGCATCAGTCGCTGACTTCAAGGCGGTCTCCACGGCAGCGACGGCTTCTGGAGTCGGTGTTGAGAGGAATCTGAAAAAAAGAGGAAAAATATGTCTGGCGCGCGTTTGACGTGTAAAATTTGAGTCTGAAAACTTTAAGACACGCTGGATTCAAAAATCACAGTCATTTTTCACGAAAATTCACAGAAATATCACAATTTCCAAGAATTTGAGGGAAAAATCATCATGATTTTTGAATCCAGCGAGTTACAAAGTGTTCAGACTCAAATTTTCGAGTTTTCGGCAAATTTCACGCGTCAAACGCGCGCCAGCCATTTTTCGCCTTTTTTCGTTAGAAAAATCCCACGAAAAATGCTTAAAAGTGGTCCGTGGCCGAACTTTTTTGCTGTTTGGGTTTCTAGGCCAGCGTCTGATTTTCACGATTTCTACATGTTTTTCAATGAATTTTTCTCATTTTAGAGTGAATTTCTGATAAATTTATCGATTTTTGGTCTAAAAAATTGAAAATCGGATCAATTTTTGGCATTTATATGGTTTTAGAAGAATTTTGAGATAAGAATAGCCAAAAATTGATAAATTTATTTGAAATTCACCCCAAAAATGAGAAAAATTCATTGAAAAACATGTAGAAATCGTGAAAATCAGATGCTGGCCTAGAAACCCAAACAGCGAAAAAATTCGGCCACTGAAAACTGAAAATTGTTGGTTTTTCACGAAATTTAGACCTTTTTGATGAATTTTTCGTAATTTTTCGAGAAATTTCAGCTTATTTTCACTCAAAATTCTTCTAAAAACTGATTTTTTCTCTGAAAACGTACCTCCTCGCCGCCATCTCTCCATTTCTCTTGACGAGTGCCGTCGAGAGCAGTTCCGCTGCTCCACGCAGTGCTCTCAGCATCTGAAGGCGTCGCCTAATTCAATTATTCACACTTGAACGGATTTCAGATACAATATATGGGGGTCATTGGACCTCTTGGATTCTAAAAATCGAAAAAATTCCAAAATTCTTGTATTTCAGTGGGGGAGAAAACACGTATATATAGATGATATAAGTTTCAGATGAATTTCAGACATATTTTCAATCGAAAACTATCAAAAAATGGGAGAAAAAGGCAATTTCATGGGGAAAAACACCAAAAATTAGGAAAAAAGCAAGAAAAAGCGGGGAGATCCGTATTAAAATGAGCATAGGCTCCGCCCATTAGGCCCCGCCCATTTTCAGAGGGATGAAAATTTGAGAGATTTTTTGATAGTTTTGACATGAAAAATTACAATTTTAAAGGTAAAATAGGTTTAAAATGACCAAAAAACAGCAAAAATTTTCCAAATTTTCACAGAAAAATGCCCAAAAACCACGGGTTCCAAAAGTGGGCGGAGCCTATCAAAAGTGGGCGGAGCCTATAAAAACGTGGGCGGAGCTTTGAAATAAGATTAAAGGAACGAAAGCGAGACATTGCATATAAGGAATGGAGAGAAAGCAATCGGAAAAACAATTTGGGCAAAAAGTGGGCGGAGCTTGGGGGAAAAGTGGGCGGGGCTTAACATGAAAATACGATGAAAATAGCGATTTTAGACAGAAAAAAGTGAGAACATTGTCAAGAAACACATGAAAATCTCATTTTTATGCGAAAAATTCGATTTTCAGCATTTTAAATCGATAAAAATCCCGAAAAATGATAATTTTTCAGTGATTTCCAGCAAATTTAGCAAAAAAACACAGATTTTGAGCGATTTCACACTATAAAAAGTGGAGAAAAAGTCAAAAAAGTTGATTTTTTGACATTTAAAATATGAAAAATGGGATTTTCAGTGATCTCAGACAACAAAAATCGGCATTTTTAGCATTTTTCACACAAAAAACTATGAAAAATCGGTTTTTTTTTCTACGATTTTCGATAATAAAAAGTGAGAAAAAAAACCTGGATTCCAAGCATTTTCGGCAGTTTTTGACAGAAAAATTCGAAAAAAAAACTGAGAAAAATACCGATTTTGAACGATTTCAGACTATAAAAAGTGGAAAAAGTAGATTTTTTCACATTTTAAACATGCAAAATAGCGATTTTCAGCAATTTTCAGCAAAAAACACCGATTTTGAGCGATTTCAGACAATAAAAAGTGGTGAAAAATTCAAAAAAGTAGATTTTTCGACATTCAAAACATAAAAATCCCATATTTCTCCTCAATTTCCAGCGGTTTCCCCAGCCGGAACAGTGGCAACAAACTGAACAGCGTGCTCTCCCTCTTCCTGTTTGACAAGTCGTTCCGTCTGGAAGCGTACCATCATCACCTCGTGATATGCTTTGAGAAGATCGAGATCTTCAATGAATACTCCGTGTTGTTGTCCTTTCGACATGAAGACGATGTGATGGCTGGAAATTGGAAGGATATATATGTATAGAGTATGGGGAAGATTCATTGAAAATTCATAGAATTTCAAAGTGTTCTGGAGCTCCGAGAGCCCGGGGGAACAAAATTGATATGAATGGGAAGCTGAAGACGTGCGGATTCTGAATCTATTTTCAAAATCTATAAATGTTCGTTTTGGACAAAGTTACGGTACTTTCAGAATCCTCACGTCTTCAGCTTCCTAATGATATCAGAATCAGATGGAATCGGTATCACTAGAAAGCTGAAGACGTGAAGATTCTGAATCCGTTTTCAAAATTTGAAAATACGAGTTTTTTGTCTGAAAATTCCAGCTTTTCCAACCAAGTATCTCCATAACTCTGTTCAAATTTCTCATTTTCAAAATCTCAAAACGGATTCAGAATCCTGATGTCTTCAGCTTCCAAGCAATACCGATATCGTTAAGAAGCTGAAGACGTGAGGATTCTGAATCCGTTTGCAGAATTTGAAAATTTTCAGAAAAAAAAAAGCAGATTACGACGGTCTTCATCAGTTTATTCGGAAGTTTTTCAAAATCTGAATAAGGATTCAGAATCGTCACGTCCATATTATGGATGGGAAAATTCATTGGAAATTCATAGAATTTCAAAGTGTTCTGGAGCTCCGAGAGCCCGGGGGAACAAAATTGATATGAATGGGAAGCTGAAGACGTGCGGATTCTGAATCCGTTTTCAGATTTTCAGAATTTTCACATTGGAGAAAGTTATGGTACTTTCAGAATACTCACGTCTTCTGCTTCCTAATGGCATCAGAAGTTTTCTGGTTTTTAGCCTTTAAAATATGTATAGCATAGTATGGATGGGAAGATTCATTGGAAATTCATAGAATTTCAAAGTGTTCTGGAGGTCAGATGGGATATTCTGGGGATAGAGTTGTATGATTAGAAAGCTGAAGACGTCAGGATTCTGAATCCGTTTTCAAATTTTTCAATATTCGAAAACGGATTCAGAATCCTCACGTCAGCTTCCTAATGATATCAGAATCAAATGGAATCGGTATCATTTGGAAGCTGAAGACGTGACGATTCTGAATCTGTTCTCAAATGTTCAAAATTTTCAAATTGGACAAAGTTATGGTACTTTTAATAACAAAAATGTAATAAACTAACACTTGATCCCTCAGTTTGTGCGGCATCTTCTCAACATAATCCAATTGTAGATTGAGAGCCCATGGACAGTGTCCATTTGCACGGATGAACGTCTGGAAATTGGAAAATATAGTTTTTCGGTCGAAATTTTCAAAACTAACCTCGTCCACAAGCTTCCCGGACACCTTATCCGCCACTCCCAACACCAATCTCCACACAGTCGGATCTCTCAACTCCTTGGCAGTCTCCATCCAATTTCTCACCAACATCGGCCAACTTCCCTCTCCAATCTTCTCATGGGTGTTCAGGGTTCCTGCTGGAATAAGAATTGATTTTATTTTTAATACGGAACCGGAATGTCAAAAAACCCGGAATTCCGGAATTTCGGAATCTGGAAAATCGCAAAAACCCGGAATTTCGGAATCTGGAAAATCGCAAAAACCCGGAATTCCGGAATCCGGAATGTCAAAAAACCCGGAATTCCGGAATCCGGAATGTCAAAAAACCCGGAATTCCGGAATCCGGAATGTCAAAAACCCCGGAATTCCGGAATCCGGAATGTCAAAACCCCCGGAATTCCGCAATCCGGAATGTCAAAAACCCCGGAATTCCGGAATCCGGAATGTCAAAACCCCCGGAATTCCGGAACCGGAAAGTCAAAAAACGCGGAATTCCGGAACCGGAAAGTCAAAAACCCCGGAATTTCGAAATCCGGAATATCACAAAAACCCCGGAATTCCGGAATCCGGAATATCACAAAAACCCGGAATTCCGGAATCTGGAATGTCAAAAAAACCCCGGAATTTCGAAATCCGGAATATCACAAAAACCCGGAATTCCGGAATCTGGAATGTCAAAAAAAAACCCGAAATTTCGGATCCGGAATGTCAAAAAACCCGAAATTCCGGAACCGGAATGTCAAAAAAACTTGGAATTTCGGAATTTCGGAATCCGGAATGTCAAAAAAACCCGGAATTTTGGAATCTGGAATGTCAGAAAAACCCGGAATTTCGGAACCGGAATGTCAAAAAAACCGGAATTCCGGAACCGGAATGTCAAAAAAACCCGGAATTCCGGAATTTCGGAATGTCAAAAACCAGGAATTCCGGAATTTCGGATCCGGAATGTCAAAAAACTTGGAATTCCGGAATTTCGGAATCCGGAATGTCAAAAAAAACCCGGAATTCCGTAACCGGAATGTCAAAAAACCAGGAATTCCGGAATCCGGAATGTCAAAAAAACCCGGAATTCCGGAATCCGGAATGTCAAAAAACCCGGAATTCCGGAATCCGGAATGTCAAAAAACCCGGAATTCCGGAATTTCGGAACCGAACTGTCAAAAAAACTTGGAAACCCGGAATTTCTGAATCCGGAATGTCAAAAAAAAACCCGGAATTCCATGAAACTCTGACCGACCTGAACTAAAAGATTCCGAGCATCGATGAATCTTCTCACAAATGCGCATCGTCGTGAACATCGTCGTCATCGTATTCTGAAGGAGGCGTCGTTCGATTTGAATATTGAATTGGTCCTCCATTTTCCGCCGTAATTCCTTATTCCGATCACCAATAATCTTTCGAATTTTCATCCATTGAAATCGATTCGTTGAGAACATTTCAGCGATTCGTTTCATATATTTCGTCTCACACGAGAACGTATTCGACGCCTTCAAAACGACGTCTTCATAGTTCTTATGATACGTCACCCATAGATTATTCTGT
The DNA here is from genome assembly GCA_002259235.3 of Caenorhabditis latens. Taxonomy (NCBI): domain Eukaryota; kingdom Metazoa; phylum Nematoda; class Chromadorea; order Rhabditida; family Rhabditidae; genus Caenorhabditis; species Caenorhabditis latens. The sequence continues at coordinate 3,076,611 of CM056093.1, forward strand.
GAGAAAAACGTGATGGCTGTTTCCAAAATAAATTGTAAATCGACACGATCTCGGTACTTATCGGCGGCTCCACGATTCCAATCCATTTGAGATACATCGAATTCGTCGCATTTTCGCACGATTCGTGCTGTCATTTCGTTGATCGATTGACGAGGTGTCGGGATTTGATCCACTGGAAATAGAGGAAATGAATATTTTGTGTAAAAACTCGAAAATTTCGAGTTTTTCCAATCCAAATCTGTCGTTTTCATGTAATTTTGACAAAAATTACATCTAAAAACTGATCTCTCAAGTTTTCAGACAAAATTGAACTGTAAATGACAGATTTTTCAGCAAGATTCATCGTGAACAGATGTTGAGGGAATTTTGACATTTTTAAGTAAAAACTCGGAAATTCTTTGCTGGAAATCGAAAAATTGTGTTTTTCCTTTAATTTTGACAAACATTACCTAATTTGGTGATACAATTCACGGTTTTCAGACTAATTTCAGCTGTAAATGACTGCTTTTCCAGAAAATTTCATCGTAAAAACCGATTCTCCTTATGGAAACCCTAAAGTTTTGTGTTGAGAATCCCAGACAATCAGTAGCAATTTCTAGCTCAAATTTCGTGTAACAACTCAAAATTCTTGGCTGAAAATCGAGAAACTGCATTCAAAATCATCATTTTTTCATGATTTTCGGATTTTCAGGTAATTTCGAGCCGTAAATAGCTGATTTCAAACCGAAATATTCTTGTTGAAAATAAAGAATTTCAGTTATTTTCAGAGAATTTTTGGATTAAAAATGTGGAATTTTCAATACACTAGTAATTTTCATGTCGAAATCATAATTTTTGAGAAAAACTTCATGGATTTTCAGATTATTTTGAGCCGTGAATGGCTGATTTCACAGCAATTTTCCAAATTTTTTTTCCAATTATATGATGAAAAATCACGTCTTGAAACCAAATGTATTGCTGAACATATCGGAGCGACACAGTTCTTACAACTGCGCTCCACCGAAACGCCCTTCGAGAAATGTCTCTTTTTCTCTGATTCTCTCAATTTCGCACACTATTTTATCGGTTTCTGTAGAGCGCGGTTGTAAGAAGCGTGTCGTGATAATAGCTCAATTTCCCCCAAAAAATTGACAATTTCAGACAATTTTTGGATCAAAAGTTGAAGACTATGCAATTTTCAGAAGATTTTTCAAGGATTATATCTATTTTGAAAAAAATTACGTATTTGAACCGAATCTTTCGTTGAATCTACTGAGTTTCAGTCATTTCCAGACAATTTTCGGCAATTCTATCAAAAAGAAACTCACAAAACACAAAATCCAACGCGATATCCAACGCCTCACACAGTGCTTTGGCTCTTGGGAATTCCGGAATTCCCTCGGCATTTCCATGAATCTCATCTCGTTGTCCAATCATGCGAAGAAGTGTCTCCATTGACTTCTTCATCTGCTGATGGAGTGTCTGATTCTTCTGCATTCCATCCAACACATCCACCTGCATTTCATCCATTTCCATCACATCCGCCGCTAGTTTCAATCGAATCATACCGGCCTTCTTCTCATCAACAATATAATTTCTTGCTTGAAGAATTCGAGAATATAATTGAATTTGTAGTGTCGGATAGGCGATTAGTGGATGGCGGAGTGATTTCGGCCTGTTGTTCTCCATTCCGGCGGCGACGTCGAGGTCTTTCGTGAAGTTTATCAAGTATTCCCATAGTTTTGACTGAAAATTGGAGGAATTTTTTGGATTTTTTTGGTTTTTTGAGGAGGAAAATGCGATTTTTCGAGTGAAAATATGAATTTTCAGTGGTTTTAAACCTGAAAATACCGTTTTTCGATAATTTTTGAGCTTAGAAAATAGGGAAAAGGGGTTTTTTTTTGAAAACAAGATTTCGATAGTTTGTTTTTAGCGGAAAAATTGTTATTTTCAGCCGTTTTTAGTAAAGAACACTGGGTTTTGGAGGGAAAATCTTGACTTCACTTTAATAAGCCGACTTTTAGTGACAAAATCATCGCAAATCTCAAAATTTTTATCAAAAAACACCTCATTTTCTAAAAAGTCTGAACATTTCTTTCCAGAGCCAAAATATGGCCAAAAACCAAAATTTTTTCGCTGAAAAACGGTCAGAAATTACTTTTTTCAGCCAAAACCACCTAATTTCCAGCTTAAAACGTGGAAATCACAGTTTAGGGCAAAATATAGCCGAAAATCGCAATTTTTCTCTGAAAAGAGGACTTTTCTCTCTTTTTTCACCAAAAAATGATCCAAAAATCCCATTTTTTGAGCCAAAATATGGCACAAAATCTCAAGTTTCCGTTAAAAAACGGCCACCAATCATGATTTTTACACGAAAAAGTTCATATTTTCAGTCCAAAACCAGAATTTTCGCTAAAAAAAACTGTCAAAAACCCAGATTTTCACTCAAAAGCGGTCGAAAATCACATTTTTAGTGTCAAAATTTACAGATTTTCTCATTTTCCACTTCAAAAATTCCTTTTTTTCTAGCAAAAAGATCGCAAAACTTATATTTACGCTTCAAAAAGCCTAAAAATCTCATTTAAGGGCGAAAACTCAGTCAAAAATCGTAATTTTTCAACGAACAACTATCAAAAACTCCGATTTTGACTCGAAAAACTCATATTTTCAGCCAAAAATCATAATTTTACCGAAAAAAAGGTCAAAACTTCGATTTCTACTCGAAAAACTCAAAAAACGCCAAAAGTCGTGAATTTTCCTGTAAGAAACCTCGATTTCAAAAAAGGTTCAAAAATCCCATTTTTAGTGTCGAAATTTGCAGATTTCTTCATTTTCAGACAGTAAATCTCTATTTAAAGCCAAAATATAGCAAAACAACCCGATTTTTACTCAAAAACGGTCCAAAAATCTCATTTTTAGTGTCAAAAATCTCATATTTTTCATCCAATTCCTCACCTGATATTTCCTCAAATTACTCCTCGACACGTCCGTCACAATATGCTTCTTCAAAACGTCACACTCGGGCAGTTCCATCGTCTCTCTCAACTCATTCAACCTCTCCAACCGCGTCTCCTCGGCCATTCCCCTCTCAAACCACGTCGTCATTTTGTCTCCAACGACTACAGCCATCGCATGTCTCATTCGTGGATACTTCTCGAGAATCCTCTTAATCTCATCGTCATTCTCGAATACATCCTTCAAAAGTGTCACCATTTTCGACGGTTTCATCTGATAATACACCATTTGACGGTCTCGAAACTGGAATTTCATTTCGATCAGTGCCAACATGTATCGAATTAGAATCTGATCGAGAACTCGTGGGCTCTTCTGTGTGATTTCATGACGGTTATTTATCAGATACTTCAGAATCTTCTTGCCGACGTCGAGACACGCGGATTCAGAATATTGGGGAGTCGGTTTGAAATTGGCGTGAGACTCGGCGAACATATCGCGGGGAATCCATTCGGAGATCACTTGTTCTGTCGTTGTGAAGCAGCCGCTCTGAAAATTTTGAATTTAGGAGAAAAACGGTAGAAAAATAAGGAATTTCCCATTAATAAAACTCCAAAAAACACGAATTTTCAGCCAAAAAGCATATTTTTATATCCAAAAATCGTGATTTACCGCTAAATAACGCAGATTTCCACTCAAAAACTCATATTTGTGTTGTACAGAGGTTAGAACGTTCCACTTGCAACCGCTGGCCTAAAAACCCAAATAGAAAGAGTTCGGCCACCAGGAGCAATGACCATTTTGGAGTATTTATCGGTAAAAAATTTGAAAATCTGGCGTGCCGTCAGCGCGTTTTTCAACATTTTTAGCCACACATAAAATAATATTGTGAAAGAAAGACAGAGGAAGTGTGTAGTCTGTAGTTTTGAAATTCTTAAATATCTCGTGCGCGCCAAAGGCACGCCAGACTTCTATCTGGATCCCGAAAACGCGTCAAAGACACGTCAGCCGCTTTTTCATTGAAAAAATCATAAAATATGAGTAAAAACGCGCCAAAGGCACGCCAGTCTTCTATCAGGATCCCGTAAACGCCCCAAAGGCACGCCAGACCTTTTTTTTCATTGAAACATAAAAAAATATGAGGACAAACGCGCGAAAGGCACGCCAGCCAGACTTCTATGAGGATACCGAAAACGCGCCAAAGGCACGCCAGCCGCCTTTTTCCATTGAAAAATCACAAAAAACACGCCAAAATGTGCATTTTTGGGACTTTTTCGCGGTTTTTTGGGTATCATCAGCCCAAAAAATGCGAATTTTCAGCCGATTTCAGCTTCAATTCCACGATTTCTGCGAATTTCCTTACCGAATGCATAAACTTGACACCTAGAAGCTCCAACATCGGTTGTAAATAGTCCAAAAGCTCATATTGACACGACGATCGGAACACTTTCAGCAGTGGATACTCGATTTGATCCCACAATTCGAAGGACATCACATCCTCCTCAATGCGTGCCGCTTCTTGATAAGCCTCCGAGTTTTTGAAGTCGACGCGCTTACATTTCGCATCCAACGCCAACATTTTCCTCTCGAAAGCCACCCATTTCTCGGGTTGCTTCATTTTTGGGTCGCCCAAAATCTCCCGGACATTCTGTCTGAATTCGGCGAGCAGTGAGAAGAAGGTTTCCTTCTCAAACTTCTGAATCGCCGCTTCTGTATACGGTATTTTCGAGTGAGCCAGGCCGCCGATTCCACCGTCATCACCGATTCGAGGGAGTCCGGTTTCCCAGAAATTGCGGAATGCGACTTCGCGTTCGCGGTGATTTTCGATGCCGGCGAATCCCAGGTTGTACTCCATTGTGGCCTAGAAATAGATGGGATTTTTAGGAAAAAATGTAGGATTTTTTTTAGAAAAAGGTTGAAAATTCGAGATTTTCAGCAAAAACACAGGAATTTTCAGAAAATCGGGAAAAATCTGAAACTTTCGACAAGAAATGTTACCAAAATTTCAGAATTTTTCAGAAAAATTGTGATTATTGAGAAGAAATGTAAGACTTTCAGCTCTAAAATGCGGTATTTTTCAGAAATAATCGAAATTTCCAGTCTTTCACAGTCATTCGGAGCTCTCTACCGCTCCCTCTTATCGTCTCGGCTCAAAATGTCAATTTGAGGTCTGCAATTATGGGAACCTTAGATATGGACTGTCCTGAAAAGACTAACATAGACGATTCTGAACAAAACTCGTTCACAGGATCAAAAATTGTCAAAAAGTTGGCTGAAAATATTGAGATTTTCGAGAGGAATTTGGTAAGTTTTCAATATTTTCAGCCAATTTTTGTCAATTTTAGATCCTGTAAATGAGTTTTATTCAGAATCGTTTATGTTAGTTATCCAGGACAGTCCATATAACTGGTTCCCATAATTTCAGAGCTCAAATTGAAATAAAAACTACTTTTAGGCCTATTTTCAAGCCAGAATTAAAAAATTATACACGATTTCAACAAAGTTGCAGCCTCTAATTTCAAATCTAAACGGAGAAGCTCAAAGTTTTCAGAAAACCCGGAATTTCCATCTTCCAAAATCTCATAAGTCCCGGTTTTCAAGCTTAAAATCGCCCCACCTAGTTCTCCTGATTCAAAACGAACTTTGGTGGAAGAGTTTCTCGTGTAGTCCTCTCGGACAAGATTTCTATTCAATTCCTCGATTTCTCACTTTCTCCAACAAATTTTCGTCGTTTTTATTTAATTTTCGCTTTAAATGTTGGAAAAAATGAGAAAACGAGGAAATGAGCAAAATCTTATCCGAGAGGACTACACGGCCGCCCGGAAAATCTCATCCATCGAAACTCATTTTGAGTCAGGAGAGAACGGGAATTGTGGCGTTTAGAGTGATTTTGAGCATAGCGCCAATCATAAAAATTTGAAACTGTCAGAAATATCGGAGTTTCGCCTTCTTGGATATTAGCCAACACCATTCAAAATTTTTAGAAAATCCAGTGTTTTCAGCTTCCAGAACCTCCAAATTCTCCAGTTTTCAAGCTTAAACTCACCTGAATATTCGCCAACACCCTCGGAGTCTGTCCACAATGCATCAACCACTTGAGATATCGAATATAAACAGCCAAATGGAAATATCTGAAAGCAGGCCAATCGTTGACATGTCGAACATGCGATAGAAGCGTCCCATGGGCGAGTCCCTCGACTTTACTCAAACACAAATTAAACGCCGCGTGCATTCGTTCCCCATCATAAGCATTCGAATCATACTGTATATAGTCCAAGTACTTGACCCATACCATCGGTTCATGCGGGAATTTCTCACAAATCGATTCGTATTCCTTGAGAATTCTGTCCACATCCGCGTCGGTCTTCTTCAACAATTCACATTTCAGCAATTGTAATGTATGGACCATTCGACTCGCTTTAATCGCCTTCTCCACCATATCCAGATGACGTTCGGCGAGTGCACGGGAGTCCACTTTCATGAATGATCCCTTCGTCTGCTCACTCTGCTCCTCTTCCAAACGAATCAACTCGCTCAGCGCCGCGACGTCTGTGATATTATTGCGATGCGCTTGTTTTGCTAAGTTGATTCGTTCGATGAACGCGTCTGTTTGGAATGTGCTGTCCGCGTCGTGTGGGGCGTCGTCCTGCAGAGAAATTTTTGGTGAGAATCATTGAAATTCATCGAAAATTCTGGATTTTTGGTGAAAAATCAATTCAAAAATATGTTTTTCGGGCGAAAAATGTCTAAATTTTCAGTTTTTTGCTCGGAGCAAAAATGAAGCAAAACTCTTGAAATTTAGGCATTATTCAGACGAAAAAGCCAAAAATTCGGAATTTCGGAATCTCGGAATCCTGAAATTTCGGCTTTTCAAAAATTGGGATCTCCAGAATTTTAGATTTCTTCGGATTTCCTGAGTTTCGGATTTTTGGAATTTTGAGATCCTGAAATTTCGGATTTCCCGAATTTCCGGATTTCCTGAATTCTGGAATTCCGGAACTTCAGATTTCGGGAATATTTGAATTCGGGAATAATTTCCGGAATATTCACGTTCAAAAAATCATTTTGGTAAAAAATCGTCAAAATTCATCGAAAATGGAGCGAAAAAGGAGCAAAAAATGAGCAAAAAACGTGAAATTTAGACATTTAATATCCGGAATATTCGGATTTTGGGATCCTGGATTTTCGGATTTTCGGATTTCCAGAATTTCGAATTTCCTGAATTTCAGATTTCCAGATTCTTGAAATTCCGAAATTCTGGAATACCGGAATTTCAGATTTCTGGAATTTTAGATATCCGAAGTTTTGGAATTACAGAAACTTGGATCTCCAGGATTTCAGATAGCCAGAATTTCAGATTTTTGGATTTTCTGATATTTGTGTGTTTTTTAACCTGAAAATGTCGAAAATTTGCACATTTTGAAGGTGAAACTCGAAATTTTGGAACAGAAAATCTATTTTTCTTGGTAAATTTCGATAATTTCCCACCAGAAATCGGAATTTTTCGTCGTCCAGATACAAAAATTGGCAGAAATCAGTATTAAAAATCGGTTTTCAGCTATTTTCGTCTGAAAAATCTCTAAATTTCCAGTTTTTTACTCTATTTTCGGTAAATTCGGACGGTTTTTCCTCACAAATCTAAATTCCAGAATTTCGGATTTCCTGAACTTTGGCAAAATCTACTCAAAAAATCGATTTTTCGTCTGAAAAACGTCAAATTTTCCAGTTTTTTACTCAATTTCCCCTAAATTTGACCGATTTTTTCCCTTACCTGATTCAAAATATCCTTCTTTTGCACCAATTTCCAGTACCCTTCCGCCAGTGTGTCCGTCTTTCTGAAGAACTTTTCACTGGGTACATGAGCGGCCGCTTCCGCCAGTTGTTTGTAGAACTCACGACCTTCGCCGAGCTCTTTCTTCACTCTTCTCACTTCTCCGGAGTAAAGTGTCTCAAATAGATTGTGCTCTTTTTCGAGTCCAAGAATCCGATGGAATCCCAAATACATTGAAGCGACTTCTCGTTTTGGACATCCCATCGTATAGTTTTCCGGATCGAATTTTGTGTCACGGACTGCAAAAATAGTGAATTTTTGGGGGGGTACTCGATTTTAGAACTCGGAAAAGTAGAACTCCGACAAAATAAAACTGTTACAAAATAGAACTCTACCACTGGTTTTGAAAACTCTTATTGGGCTTGTCTAATATAATTTTATTCAGTTTTTCGTTGACTATTAAATAGACAAAGACTTTATCTCTATAAAATAAGTGTTTTTAGTCGACTTTTCTCCTCGAAAATTGGTCCTAAGTCTTCTAAAAAGTCACGAATGCAATCGCGCTCCAATCGAACTAGAGTTCTATTTTGTAGCAGTTCTATTTCGTCGCAGTTCCATTGTGTTCAGTTCTATTTTTGTCAGTTCTATATTGTAACAGTTTTATTTTGTTGCAGTTCTATCTTTCCAAGTTCTAAAATCAAGTACCCCCAATTTTTGTGTTGAAATATATAAGCACGACACGAGTCTTACAACCGCGCTCTACCGAAACCCAAGAAAATCGATGGAGCGCATTTGTAAGAACTCTGCCGAGCTAATAACATTTTCAATCGAAATTTTGCCTGATTCTCGGATTTTTGGACAAAAACCGGATGACTTTCCACAGAAAAAAAACTATAAAAAACAGATTTTCTAGCTTCAAAAGCAACTTTTGATACTAAATATCACTTTTCTGGGTCCAAAACTCATTTTTAGATCAAAAAACGCACTTTTTGAGCAGAAAATCAGCAGAAATGCAATTTTAAGTCACATTTCTGATTTAAAAACTGATTTTTGAACCAAAAATTGGCTTTTTTCTTCATTTTAGGAGTAAAAAACTGATTTTTCACTCATTTTTGTGTCTAAAATATCAATTTTCCACTGGAAAATTGTCAAAAAACGACTTTTCTAAGCAAATGTTCGGTTATTCAATCAAAAATTCCACTATTTTCTATTTTTTCCGTTCAAAACTCAATCAAAGGATATACCTTTTATGTGTCAAAAATTCAATTTTTCATGACTTTTCAGATCCAAAAACGTTTTTTTTTTGAGCAAAAATGCAATTTTTCAGTCAAATTATCGATATAAAATGGTTTTTTGAACCGAAAATTGGCTTTTCTATTCATTTTAGGAGCTAAAACTGGATTTTTTTAGTCATTTTTGAGTCCGAAACATCAATTTTTGACTGAAAAGCGTCAAAAAACGACTTTTCCAGCTAAAATTTCCCCCTTTTCCCCCTCAAAACTCACTCAAAATCTGTGCACTCAAATCCATAATCTCATAATCCTTTGTCAGCGTCAAAAACTCGTATTTCGGCCGTTTAACCGCCGTTTTTCGTTTAGGCGACTCTCTTCTATTGCTTCTACTACTTCTGCTTCTGGATTCAGAATCCGACGACGATGAGGATTCAGAATCCGATGAACGACGACGTCGACTCTTCTTGCTCTTTTTCTTTTTGCTCCGACGGCTATCGTCACTTCGATCCCGACGTCTTCTGGAGCTCTCACGACTTCTGGAACGACGTCTACTAGAAGACGAAGCAGAAGACGTCGGACGTCCCCACGTGGATTCTGAATCCACTTCCATCGGTTCGTCGGAATACGGATTACGGGCGGGACGAGAGGGAAACGTGTGGAACGAGTTGGCCGGTGGAATTCTGGCGGCGGTACTTTTACGACTTCTGGAAAAAAATTTTCAAATCTTTAACATTTTTCGTGAAAAAATAGTGAAAAATCGGCGATTTTAGTTAAAAATTCAGGTTTTTTGTGAAATTTAGTTTGAAAAATGGGTTTTTGAGGGCGTTTTCAATGAGAAAATAGTGAAATATAAGGGATTCTGGTTGAAAATTGCCGATTTTTGTGAAAATTAGTTCAAAAAAGTGGGTTTTGGGGGCGTTTTCAATGAAAAAATAGTGAAAAATAAGGGATTCTGGTTGAAAATTGTGATTTTTAGTGAAAATTAGTTCAAAAAATAGGTTTTTGAGGGTGTTTTCGGTGAGAAAATAGTGAAAAATGGCTTATTAGCATAAATGTGAAGAGATTTTCGCGGGTTTTTGGTGTAAAAAACTCGAAAATTGCTGAAATTTTATTGAAACGTTCCAGACATCAGTAAAACTTGCAGTTTTTGAGTTTCAGAAAAGTCTGGCGCACCTTTGACGCGATTTTTCAAAAAGATTCACTAAAAACGCGACTCAGTAGCGCCAGACATCATCGAAACACGAGATTTTCGAGTTCCTACGAAGTCTGGCGCACCTTTGACGCGATTTTTTGAAATAATACACTAAAAACGCGTTCGAGATGCGCCAGCCATCATTGAAACTTGCGGTTTTTGAGTTTTAGTGAAGTCTGGCGCACCTTTGACGCGATTCTTTGAAATAATACACTAAAAACCATACTTGTCAAGGGCCGGGCCGGGCCGGGCCGGGCCGGGCTTTTTTTTCAAAACGTTCGGCCCGGCCCGGCCCGGCCCAAAGCCCGGCCCGGCCATGGCCGGCCCGGCCCAGCCCCTCAGGCCCCTATTTTTGGAGGGAATATTTTTTTTCAAATTTTTTCAAATTTTTTTTTCAAATTTGATCAAAAATGGACTAAGTTCAACTCTGATTTTTTATAGGGTATCGTATGTGTGTCTGTAAGTTCATTTTCATATCGAAATCATTTTTTTCAATTTTTATGACTTCTTTCGCTTTTTTTCCACGGATACAGAAATGCCCAAAATGTTTCGCCGCTCTATCTCAGCGGGGTTTGGATCAAATGAAAAATTCTTTCGGTATGAAAATGAATTCACAGACACACATACGTTACTCTAAGAAAACAAATCTGAGTTGACTTTAGTACAACTCAAGTTAATCATTGCCGGAGGCGTCTCGCTGAAAAATCGGTCAAGCTTTCGAAAACTATACAAAACTATTATAAATAAATGAAAAAAACGAGGAATTGGGAAATTTTCCCGTATGAAAAATTGAATTTTCAGCATGAAAAATTGAATTTTTTGGAAAAAAAAGTTGTATTTTTTTCAAAAATCCCATATCCCTGAGAAGAGGGGCCTGAGGGGCCGGGCCCGGGCCCAAGCTTTTCAGGCCCGGCCCAGCCCGGCCCCCGGGGCCGGGCCGGGCCGGGCTTTTAGGGGCCGGGCCGGGCCGGGCCCGGGGCCAGGCCCCTCATTTGACAAGTATGCTAAAAACGCGTCCGAGGTGCGCAAATCGGTCAAAACCACTGTAAAAAGGTGGCTTTTCACTTGAAATGTCTGGAATTCACTTGTTCGCCAAAATTTTGTCGTAAAAATTTCATTTTTACTGAAAAAACTCCGGATTTTTTTAAAAATTTTTTGTGTTTTACATCGATTTTTCATCGAGAACTCGATTTTTCGACTCAAAACTATGTTTAACTGACCCGTAACCCGGTTTCAACTTCTCTGGAAGTGTGAAAACGTGCTCAGCGGCGACTTGTTTATTCGGCTCCAGTTTCATCTGAAAATTACTCGATTTTTCTCAAATTTTCAGCATTTTTCCTTGCTTACCCTCACTCCACCACACTCATCATCACTAGAACTCTCTCCATACCCGGATTGCTGAAAAACCGCGTCCTCATTCTCTTGTGCCAGTTGATTTTTTTCATTTGTCAGATTTTTTTTCTAAAAAATTCATTTTTTTTAATTTTTTTCAATGGAAAAATCGATAATTACAGCTTGCACTTGGACTGCATAACGTGTTCTTGTGTTGAGATCGTTCGAGGATCCGGGAATTTCTGAAAAAAAATTTTTTGAGAAAAATATTTCAAATCGAATTTTCTATTCAATACTTACGTTTAGACGGTCCACCACCGCCCGCATTATACGCCGGGAACATTTTTCACTCTGAAAAATCGATTTTTATTCGGAAAATCCGGTTTTAAAGCGGGGGAAACGGGTGGAAAATCAGTGGAAATAATAAAAATGCAAAATACGTTGAGAAATGCAAACGCGCTCCAATGATAACATAAAAGCGCGGAAGTTTAAAATTTAGTTTTTGCTGGCGCGATTCTCGATGACGAGTTTTGTGTCAGTAAACTCCTTGCGCAGAAATTTGTTTTTGCCCGAATTATTTTTTCGAGAAAAACTCAATTTTTGTGAGTTTCCGAGCATTTTTTGGGGTTTTTGGTGTGAAAAATCGAGTTTTTCGCCGAATTTCGACCTAGAAATGCTAGTTTCTCGCGAAAAATGCAACGAAAACATGAACCTTTGAGTTTGAAAAATGATGAAAATTTTTCAAAAAAATTATTTTGAAGTTTTCCCAGGGTTCTCGCTGTTTTTAACCATTTTCATCAGTTTCTCCGTCAAATTTCGTTGTTTTTGGTGATTTTTCATCGTTTGTACACTCTTTTTCTTCTTGTTTCTCGATTGTTGCATCATTCCGTCCCAAAAACCTCCAAAATCTCCTATTTTCAGATGTCTTGGTTATTCGGTGTGCAGAAAAACGCGACTCCACAGATTCCGGATGACTTTCAGGCCGCCGGGGCTACCGGAGGTCCTCAACAACCGGGTCAGCAAAAACCCGATCAGGGCAACAGTAAAATGGCGTATTCTTTCGATTCGACGGCGCTAGAGCGTGCAGCGAAGGCCGCCCGTGATCTAGAACGTTTTCCGAATGCAAAGGAGGCTCTCGAACTGTCGAGAATGCAAGAAGTCACTCGCCAGAAGGAAGTGGAGAATGAGACGAAGAAGATTGAGGCTCAACTGGCTAATATGAAATCAGAACATATTCGAGTCGCTGAAGAAGAGAGACGGAAGACTCTCGGAGAGGAGACTAAGCATGCTCACTCGGTATGGTGTGGAGAACGATTTTTCGACTGAAAATGTGAAAAAAATGGCTGAAAACCATGATTTTATAGCGTTTTCTTCGGCTCTTGACGTCATTTTCTTACAGAAAACCCAAATTTTGAGCGTCTAGGGCTGAAAACAGTCAGAAAGTTAAACATTTTTGACTTTAGACGTTAAATTTTAGCTCTGAACACACATTCTTCTCCAGGAAACCCCCATTTTCACTATGGGATGCATTTCAATCAAAAAATGCCGATTTTAAAGAAAAACAGTCCATTTTAGTCGAAAAATTACCTGTTTTTAAGCCCAATTTTCAGCTTTTTTAGCATATTTTTCATCTAGGTAGTAGATTTTTGCTCAGAACACATATTTTCATGAAAAAAAAACGTATTTTTGATCGGAAAACTGTCCGAAATCTTTTTTCTAGTCGAAAAAACGAGGGTTTTCTGTAAAGCCTGCTTAAAAATGTCATTTTTCACTCAAAATTTAGGTTTTCAGTCCAAATTCAGCTCTAATCAGCTCTGAATGCAAAATTTGGAACCGAGCAGCTAATTTTAGCCTAAAAATTGAGTTTTCTGGTCTAAAAATGCACTTATTTCTCTGAAACTCATTCATTTTTCACATCAGAACTGTTATTTCGAGCAAAAACCGAGGAAAAATCGAAATTGAGGCCAAAAACCCAATTTTCAACCTCAATATCTCATTTTTTAACAGCAAATTCAGAATTTGGACGATAACCAGCTCAAAAAGCCTATTTTTTCACTGAAAATTGGCTTTTCAGCACTAAATTTCACTTTTTTGCTGATTTTTGGACTCAAAATTTCATGATCCCCACATTTTCAGCTACTTTCAGCCTAAAAATTGAGTTTTCTGGTCTAAAAATGCTACCAAAACTGTTATTTTTAGCAAAAACCGATAAAAAATCGACTTTTTGGGTTAAAAAAACCCTATATCAGCTCAAAAATCTCGTTTTTTTACCGGAAAATTCAGATTTTCGGTGAAAAACATCTTAATTTTTGACTGAAAATTGGCTTTTCAGCTCTAAATTTCACTTTTTTGCTGATTTTTGGACTCAAAATTTTATGATCCCCACATTTTCAGCTACTTTTAGCCTAAAAATTGAATTTTCTGGTCTAAAAATACTACCAAAACTGTTATTTTTAGCAAAAACCGATAAAAAATCGACTTTTTGGGTTAAAAAAACCCTATTTCAGCTCAACAAGCTCAATTTTTTTTAAATGAAAATTGACTTTTCTCTTTGAAATTTTACAATTTTTAGGCTATATAGACCATTTTCAGCGCGCCGAGTACCAAGACCAACTGGCTCGTAAACGTGCCGAAGAGGAGCTCGCAATGAAGGCTCGAATGCAAGAGGAGAGTCTCCGAAAGCAAGAAGAATCAGTGAAAAAGCAGGAGCTGCTTCGAAAACAGACGATTGAGCACGAGTTGGCACTGAAACACAAGTATGAATTGGAGAAGATTGATGCGGAGACACGGGCGAGAGCAAAGGCAGCGAGAGATAATCGAGATGTGAATTTGGAACAAATGAAGCTTCACGAGGAGGAGAACCGGAAGACGGTCATTGAGAAGATCAAGACGAGCGGAGAGCTCATTGGCTCAGGGCTCAATCAGTTTTTGAGTGATAAGACGAAGATTGCGGCGGCGGTCGGAGGGTTGACGGCGTTGGCGGTCGGGTGGTATACGGCGAAGAGGGGAACTGGAATCACTGCACGCTATATTGAGTCGAGATTGGGAAAACCGAGTCTTGTTAGAGAGACGTCCAGGATTACGCCGTTGGAGATAGCAAAGCATCCGATTAAGGTGCGGATTTGAACATTTATGGGGGAAATCTGAAATTTCGCGTCAAAATTAGTCTGAATGTGTCAGGAGTGCTCATACAATCCAGCTCCTTATCAAAAATCCGTAAAATTCGGGTCAAAATGATCCAAAAACCGGTCGATCAACTGGAAATGTATGAAAAATTGATTATAATGATTATTTTCTCTTTAAAAAAAATCTTTGAAAGCTTGAAACAATCACTAAATTTGACTGAAAAATTTGTGTTTTCTATGGGAAAAGTAAGATTTTCGAAAGATTCTTCAGTGAAAAACATACTTGTCAAGGGCCGGGCCGTCAGGCCCGTCTTTTTGGAGGGAATTTTTTTTTTCAAATTTTTTTCGATTTTTCTTTCAAATTTGATCAAAAGTGTACTAAGGTCAACTCTCAGTTAATGTTTCCAGAAATTTACGAAAAAATGATGAAAAAGGTATGAAAAAGCGAGTAAATTTGAAAATTTTTCTGAATGAAAAATTGAAAATTGAAAAAAAAATTGAAAAATTTTCTCAAAAATCCCATACCCCTGAAAAGACGGGCCTGACGGGCCGGCCCGTCATTTGACAAGTATGGTGAAAAATGGC
The DNA here is from genome assembly GCA_002259235.3 of Caenorhabditis latens. Taxonomy (NCBI): domain Eukaryota; kingdom Metazoa; phylum Nematoda; class Chromadorea; order Rhabditida; family Rhabditidae; genus Caenorhabditis; species Caenorhabditis latens. Next base: position 3,091,779 of record CM056093.1, read on the forward strand.
AGCTTTGAAGAGATTTTCAGACATTTAACATTGAAATTTATGAGTTTTCTGCTGATTTTTTCAAACCAAGAAACAGCTTATTTATCGTTCGGCTAGAAACTCATTTTGCTGCGTTTTTTGATCTGTTACCGTCAACATTTAATCGAAAAAACGTTCAGATTTTTTTTTAGAATTTTCACCCTCTATAGGGGCGATTTTAGACGGTAGGGGGCGGAGCCAAATGAAATCTGGACCAATGTGTTATTAGTAGTTTGGGTACCCACTATGCATAATACCAACCCATAAAAACCGGTTTGACTTTTTTCTGTACATCACCATGATCGAGTTTCACAGAGAGTGTGTCTTAAAATCTCCGAGATTTGCGAATTTTTGGTTTTTTTCACAGAATTGTAATGGTAAAGCGTTGAGAAATTTGGGAAAACTGGTTTTAGACTGGAAAAATCGCAATTTTCGAGAGTTTTTTCCGTTAGAACTTTGTCAAAAACTCAAGATTTGAGTTATTTTTCTGGAAGATTTTGATACCGAAATAACCAAAAAAAACCAATTCCAGACAATCCAAATGATGACTCGTCAGAAGAAGGATCCTCTGGAGGGAGTCGTTCTCTCTCCAGCACTCGAACGTCGTCTTCGTGACATTGCGATCACCACATCGAACACAAAACGGAACAATGGTCTCTTCAGAAACGTAATGTTCTACGGACCACCGGGAACCGGAAAGACACTTTTCGCAAAGAGTTTGGCTCAACACAGTGGTCTAGACTACGCGGTGCTCACAGGAGGAGATATTGCTCCATTGGGACGGGACGGTGTTTCAGCTATCCATAAAGTGTTCGATTGGGCGGGGAAGTCGAGAAAAGGACTGATTGTTTTTATTGATGAGGCAGACGCGTTCCTTCAGAAACGATCGAAAGACGGAATGTCGGAGGATACTCGTGCCGCGTTGAACGCTTTCTTGTTTAGAACTGGAGAACAGTCCAGGAAATTCATGTTGGTCGTTGCTTCCAATCAACCCGAGCAATTCGATTGGGCTGTTAATGATCGGTAAGGGAGTTTTGGGATCGATTGGCTCTGAAATTGGCTTGAAATTGACTGAAAATCAGTGATTTTCAGCCCACATTCTATAGTTTTCATTCGAAAAATGTCTAATTTCAGATAGAGTTCTCTATAAATTGACATTTTCGTCATTTCCATCTATAAAATATACCAAAAACTGAACACGAAAAGCTTGAAATTGACTATTTGAAGCCTAATTCATCGAAATTTGCTGAAAATCAGCGATTTTCAGCGCAAATTCTATAGTTTTCATTCGAAAAATGTCAAATTTCAGATAGAGTTCTCTATAGAAAGTGTTTTTCCCTGCCAAATGCAGATGTTTCTGCTACCTCGAGATCTGGAAAATTCCAAAAGGTCACTAGATTTAGCCTTTTTTGTTCAAATTGTTCAAAAATACGCATTTTTGATCAAAAACTGACATTTTTATAGATTTTTCGGTCAAAATCGAGATTTTCGCTCAGAAAAATGACATTTTCATTGATTTTTTGATCAAAAATTGGTATTTTCGATTAAAAAAATATTTTTTTTAGAGGTTTCTGGTCAAAAGTCTGTTTTTTACCGAAAAATGACATTTTTAGAAGTTATCTGGTCAAACATCGACGTTTTCAAAGAATTTCTTGTCAAAAATCGGTATTTTTTTTAATCGAAAACTGACATTGATGACAACATTCGTCCAACGGGAACTGTGGAGTTTGGATGGATTTCTGCGTCAATGATAAAAGTTTATTAGGATTTTCTCGAAGTATCGGAATCTGCAATTCTAAAACAGATTTTAAGCGATAAAATCAGGTTTTCGTCGCCTTTTAGCTGAAAAATAACAGTTGAAAACCAGTTTTTTCGAGTTTTTTGCATTTTTCCTATCGTTTTTAGCCAAAGAGATAAGATTATTAGCTCGGCACAGTTTTTACAACTGCGCTCCACCGAAATCCCCTTGAAAAATGTCTCTTTTTCTCTGAGTCTCTCAATTTCGAACGCAATTTTCTTGGGTTTCGGTAGAGCGCCGTTGTGAGAAGCGTGCTAATAGATCAAGTTGAAAAATCTCATTTCTTTTTTTTCCAGTCTCGACCAGCTCGTCGAGTTCACCCTTCCCGGAAACGAGGAACGCGAGCGTATCCTCCTCCAATACTTCAACGAGCACATCGTCGTGCCAGCCACCAGTGGTTCCCGTTCTCAACGTCTGAAACTCGACAATTTCGATTGGGTGAAAAAGTGCAGTGAGATCGCGAAGAAGACGAAAGGAATGAGTGGAAGAGAGCTGAGTAAACTGGTCATCGGATGGCAAGCGTCTGCGTACGCATCGGAAACCGGAGTGCTCACGGAGGCGATTGTCGATAGGAATACGGCGGATGCGATGATTCAACACGAACATAAAATGGAGTGGTTGGAGAAGGAACAGTTGAAAGCACGTCATCAGGAGACAAAGTTTGGGACCACGTTGAAGAGAGAGACCGCTGTTTAGATGATTTTTCACTTTTAAATGATACTCCTCTTTTCATTGTTTTTGTTTTTTTCCCGTTTTTCCCCCGATTTTAAGAGAATTTGTGGTTTAGGAGTGGAAATTTGGAGGTTTTTGAGCATTTTTAGGTCTGAAAGTGACGAAAATTGGCAGTTTTTTACGCTTTTTGACCATTTTTGGGGTTGAAAATGACGATTTTGAAGGTTTTAAGAGCTGGAAATTCGTTTTTCTGTCTGAAAAAGTGCAAAATTTCAAACCTTTTTTCACTTTTTTCAACGAGAATTTGTGATCTAGGAGTGAGATTTTGGAGGTTTTCGATCGTTTTTGGTGTTGAAAATGACGATTTTGAGAGCTGAAAATCCGTTTTTCTGCCCAAAAATTGCAAATTTTCATCCAGTTTTCTTTTAGTTTTAATGAGAATTTTTAAGTCTGAAAATGACGATTTGGAGGGTTTTTGACCATTTTTGGTCTGAAAATGACGATTTTGAAGGTTTTTGAGCATTTTTGGGGCTGAATATGACGGTTTTGACGGTTTTGAGTGTTGAAAATCGAAATTTTTAAGCTTAAAATCTGTTTTTCTTGGTAAGTTTCGATAATTTTCGACCAGAAATCCGTTTTTCTGCCTGAAAATTCTAGAATTATCGATTTTTTGAGTTGAAAATTGCAAATTCGAGCTAGAATAGTGTCAAAAAATGATGAAAATTACAGATATAATTTTCTAAAATCTCTAATTTTCGGTCAAAAACTATTGATTTTTAGTGGAAAATACCAATTTTCAGTCATAAAACTGGATTTCAAGTTGAAAAGCTCGGTTTTTTAATCAAAAAATCCCGATTATCAGTCAAAAGTAGCAATTTTCAGTTGAAAAAAAAAAGAAATTTCAGTCAAAAACCATTGTTTTTCAGTGAAAAAGTTGAATTTTTGATCAAAAAGTTCCGATTTTCAGTCAAAGAACCGGAAAACTATTTTTTGGTTTTAAAATGCGTTTAAAGCCAAAAATTCCCAAAGTTTTCGTTTTTTCTTTGACTGAAAATTGATTATTACTGTATTTTTCTCGTAAAAATTTCCCTTTTTTTTTGATCTACCTTCTTTGATCTACTCAAAAACCTCCAAAAATCATTCATCTGATCACAAATCTCACCGTTTTCCCCCATATATTCCTTGTTTTTTCTTTCATTTCTTTCATTTTTATGTCTTTTTCTGGTAATTTAAATTTTTTTTTTTAGGATTTCTCTTGTTTTTAGTGGTTTTTAGTGATTTTCAGATAGATTTTATTGTTTTTTCTTGTTTTTAATCAATTTTTGAAGTTTTTCGCCCAAAAAATCTCAAAAATAAAGCGATTTTCGCGTCTAGCTCATTAGTTAATTACCCCCCTAATTATCACCCTCACTAATCACCTTTTTTCGTTTTGTAGCAATCTCAATTTTAATATTTTTTCTTTATTTTATGCTTCTTTTTTCAAAAAAAATCGATAATTCCAGAAAAAAAATCGATAATTCCAGACCAAATGATCGATTTGATCTGGAAATAGGAATAGAAAATGGAAAAAGAAGAGAAGAAGCTACGGGAGGCCGGAGAGGTCTTCCTCTTCATGCACAGGTTGGTTTTAAGAAGAAAAAACTGAAAAAATTATTAAATTACAGCAAAAACTGTTACAAAAAGAGCTTTCTCTGTTTAAAAAACTCGAAAATTCGCAAAAATTTGAGATTTTCAAGCTGAAATCATTTATTTTTGATGTGAAATGTCTGAAAAGCTCCTAAAATGCAATTTTTGACTGAGAAACCGAGAAGAATCGCGTCAAAGGTGCGCCAGTCTTCACTAAAACTCAAGAAATCCCGAGTTGTCTGGGGCACCTCAGACGCGTTTTTCATATTTTCAAAAATTCGTAAACGCGTCAACGTCACGCCAGTCTATCGTCTCCTATTCAGTATATATAAACGCGCCAGACAATCAGAAAACCTAAAGACGCGTCAAAGGTGCGCCAGTCTTCTCTGAAACTCAAGAAATCGCGAGTCGTGGTGTTGGCTGGCGCGCCTAGGACGCACGTAGCTTTTACAGTTTTTCAAATTTTCCAACTGTCTGGCGCACCTGGGACGCGTTTTTAGAGCATTGTTTCGAAAAACCGCGTCAAAGGTGCGCCAGACTTCTCTGAAACTCAAAAATCGCGAGTTTTAATTATGACTGGCGCGCTTGACGCGCCAAAACACACAGTTTTTCGAAAATTTTGTAATTTTTATGCCAACAATCACAAATTTCAGTCAAAACATCCCCAATTTTCTGTCAAAAATCGTCGATTTTTGGACAGAAAACCCCCGTTTTTCAGCCCAAAAACTCTGATTTTCAGCCCAAAAACTCTGGTTTTTAGTCAAATAATCCCAAATTTTCTGTCAAAAATTCCCGATTTTCATACAAAAGTCTTCAAACTTCCCAATATTTTCAGAATATTCCGTGCATCTCGCAACCTGCGTGCCCACTGGTACATTGATTATCTAGGTCCCGTATTTCAGTCGAAAAACCCCAACTTTTAGTCAGAAAACTTCAAATCTCGGTCAAAAAACCTCTAATTTCACTCTCAAAAAAGTCAGGTTTTTACTCAGAAAACTTTAATTTTACCTCAAAAACCCTGATTTCAATCGAAAAATCCAAAATTTAAGTAAAAAAAACGTCCATTTTCTGTCAATAATGTTAGATTTTCAGTCAAAAACCCCCAATTTTTGCTTAGAAAACTTCAAATTTCGGACCAAAAGCTCAGATTTTTAGTCCGAAAACCCCAATTTTCTGTCAAAAATTCCCGATTTTCATACAAAAGTCTTCAAACTTCCCAATATTTCCAGAATATTCCGTGCATCTCGTAACCTGCGTGCCCACTGGTACATTGATCATCTCGGCAAGGCAGTCTCAATCCAACCGATTCCTCAACAATCCACTCAAACGTCTTCGGATCCATCAGAAGATGAATACAGTCAAGAGATGACAGTCATCGGTATCGTTCCCCTCGGAGGCGACCCGACTGAAATTGTGGGAAACGAGGAGTTTCGAGTGACGGTCAACACGAAATGCACTTATATATCAAGATATTATCGCATCGTTTTTGTTCTCGATTTGAGTCCTTCGGTTGTGGTGGCGGTAAGTAAGAAATTAGTGAAAAATCGCTGAAAATACACAAAAAATGCTCCAAAATACTCCAAAACGCGATGAAAACCAACCAAAAATCACTGAAAATGCACAAAAAAAAACTAAAAATTGTGGTTTTTCTAAGCAAAAATTGGGGGTTTTTGACTGAAAATTGACATTTTTGTCTGAAAATGGACGTTTTTTGACTTAAATTTTGAATTTTTCGACTGCAAATTGCTGTTTTCTGTCTTAAAATCTGTGTTCTTCAACGGAAAATCGGAAATTTTGACTGAAATTAGATGTTTTTTCCTCGAAAAAAGTTCCTGAAAATCTTTGAAAATCGCCAAAAGTACAAAAAACGGTCTAAACTGCGATGAAAACCAACAGAAATCACTGAAAATCGCTCAAAAAATGGTGTTTTCGACCTTAAAATTAGCCAAATTCGAACCAATTTCACAAAAAATGCTTACAGTATACAGAAAACGCGTAGAAGGTGCACCAGACAATCGTAGCAAACTAAAATACCGCGAGTTTTAATGATGATTGGCGCACCTTTGACGCGGTTTTCTGAAATCATACACTGATAAACGCGTCCAAGGTGCGCCAGACGATACTGAAATTTAAAAACGAAATGCACTTATATATCAAGATATTATCGCATCGTTTTCGTTCTCGATTTGAGTCCGTCGGTTGTGGTGGCGGTGAGTAAGAAATCGCGAGAAAATCGCTGAAAATGCACAAAAAATGGTCCAAAAACGCGTCGAAGGTGCGCCAGACTTCACTAAAACTCAAAAATCGCGGGTTGCGGTTTCGGCTGGCGCACCTTGGACGCGTTTTTAGTTTATGGTTATGAAAATCGCGTCGAAGGTGCGCCAGCCTTTACTAAAACTCAAATACCGCGAGTTTTAATGATGACTGGCGCACCTGGGACGCGTTTTTCAAAAATCGTAAATGCGTCAACGTCACGCCAGTCTGCTTCGTATCCTACTTACAATATACAGGAAACGCGTCAAAGGTGCGCCAGACTTCGTTGGAACTCGAAAATCTCGTGTTTCGATGATGTCTGGCGCTACTGAGACGCGTTTTTAGTGAATCTTTCTGAAAAAACGCGTCAAAGGTGCGCCAGACTTCACTAAACTCAAGAAAGTGCGAGTTGTAAAGTTGTCTGGCGCGCCTGAGACGCGGTTTTTCAAAGTGATACACTAAAAACGCGTTCCAGGTGCGCCAGTCATCATTAAAACTCGCGGTGTTTGAGTTTTATTGAAGTCTGGCGCACCTTTGACGCGGATCTAGATTGTTCTGTTTGCCTGGCGCACCTCATGACGCGTTTTCTGTATACTGTAAAGACAAACCCAATTTTTTCAATTTTCAGCATTTTCTGTGAGAATAATTCGGGTTTGGGGATCATTTTTAGCTCGAAACCCCTATTTTTGAGCGATTTTCAGTGTTTTCTGTTGATAAAGAGCCCATTTTCTCCGAAATTGCAGGCTGAAATCGCCGAAAAGTGATCTAAAAAAATCAATTTTCCTACTCCTCTTGTTTCAGGACGACGAATCGAACTGTTGCCTAGTGGATCGAGTGATTCCGAGTCTTCGAAATGCTCTCCGCTCGTCTGTCAAATCTTTCATTATCCCCGGAACTGATCGAGTATTTCGTCCACAAGTACACACGTCCATCTGTCTATTCTCTCCGTTTATGAAGTTCGAGGAGACTTTTGTAAGAGCTTTTTGGATATTGGGGGAAGTCTAAATTGCCTATCATTCAAAGGGACATCAATGTGGTTATCATTGGGTACATCGAGTCAGGGTTTTCATAAAATTTATTTCAGAAGTGTCACAGTTTTCATCGATTTTTAAGAAAAGTTGCACAGTCGGATTCAAGAACATGTTACTGCTCTTTTGACAGTGGCATGCTCTCCCACTCTGCGAAAAACTTCAAGACACGTGAAGTCATTTGACTAACTAGGGAAGGCCTCCAGGTGACCGTGGAGTTATAGAACGTGGCCTATATCGTTGGAAAGCTGAAAAAACGCTGATTCCAAATATATATTCAGTTTTTGTCCTTGAGGCCTAGTAGTCGAGAAAAACAAGGTTAAAATTCTGAAAAATGACAAAATATTGCCTTTTTAACACGCAAAAATTGCAAAAAATTGCAAAACAATTTTTCGCGTGTTAGAAAGGCAATAATTCACTGTTTTTCCGAATTTTGACCTCGTTTTTCTCGAATTCCAGGCCTCGAGGGCAAAAACTGAATATATATTTGGAATCAGCGTTTTCTCAGCTTTCCAATGATATAAGCCACGTCCCATAAGTCCACTTTGACTCGAGGGCCTTCCCTAGTAAATGTTCTATTTTATAAGCCAGAAAACGTGAATTTTGGTTAGAAATTAACTTTCTTAATACTGAAAAACGTTTTTGACAAAAAAAACCATTTTGAACAGAAATCACACTGAAACTGGTACAATTTTTAGACAACTGAAATGCTGATAACCCCATGGATGTACCCCCGTGATCATGACTCCTCGATGTACCCTAAGATTCAATGTACCATAGTTGTACGGAATGACATTTTCCGATTCCCGGAATCCAGAACCGGAATGACGAAAAAACACGGAATTCCGGAATTTCGGAATCCGGATTCCGGTCAACTATGCTATATTCCCTATAATCACGATGTGCAATTTTTCAATATTACCTCGATTTTTTCTCCAAATCGAAATTTGGGAAAAATTTCCTTTAATTTCAATGAGTCTCCCCATTTCCAGACGCTGTGCCAAGGTGTGTTCGTGACAGAGTCGAACGTGGACATGGTAATCCAATCGGTGGAGACGAAATTCGTCGAAATCTACAAACGTCTCTTCACATTCTCTCGTCCGATTCTCGAGTTATGGGGAAAGCTGAAACGACGTCACAAACATAACAAATTCGATTCTCTCTGTGAATCTGACTCGCAATCCGAAGAGAATATTCGGAAAGTTGTCAGTGGTGGAAACGGGGAGGAGCTTCAGATGACGTCATCAGACTCACCGGGGCCTCACGTGTTGGAGGATAAGTACCTGATGGCTGAAGGCGAGGGAAAAGCGGATGGAGCAAGTATAATGGATATTCAAAGGGGTATTTGGACGGCGACGGAGAGACATGAAGATGGGAAACAGTTGTCGTTTGCTAGTGATAAGAGTTATGTGGCACCCGATTGGTCGTTGATATTCATGTTGAGGATGGGGTTGCTGCAGATTCAGATGTTGCCAGAGAATACGCAGTCGAGTGAGTAAATCAGAGAGAAATCACGGAGTTTGGAGACATCTGGATAGGCTAACAGACAGATAAACACACATTTGGACATCCGGATAATCAGACAAACAGATCGACAAACAATCCATTAAAAGGGCGGAGCCTATTGCATTCCTGTAGGAAAGTATAATGTGGCAAATGCGCTCTAATTGTAATATTGGGAAAATTACAGTTTTTTCACTGAAAAACTGACATTTTCGTGAGATTATGAATAGAGCGCATTTAGTCACGCGTAGGGGGAACCTATGCCCAAATTTTTGTTTGGAGACATCTGGATAGACTAACAGACAGATAGATACTAACATTTGGACATCCGGATAATCAAACAGACAGATAGACAGACAATCCATAAGAAGGGCCGACCCTAAACAGCTTCAGCATCACTGTAGCAAATCTGAATATGGCAAATGCGCTCTAATTATAATCTCTCAAAAATTCCTGTTTTTTCACTGAAAAACTGAAATTTCAGACAAACATACAAAAAGAAAGTTTTCAAATTTTTTGGGGTTTAGACCGTTTTTTAAAAGAAAATTGGATTTTTCTGACTTTTGAGAAATTGTCTATGTGTCGGTTTATCCGGATGTCCAGATTTTCAGATATTGGACATCTGGTCATCTGGATTCACAAACAGACATTACTGTAACAGCCTAAATTTTGACAAATGCGCTCTAATCGTAGTCTTGTGAAAATTTAGTCTCTGCACTGTTTCAGAACGATTTTTCGATAAAAATGGGATTTCCTGAGTCTTAGAAGACTGTATGTCCTACTGTCTGTCTGTCTGTCTGTCTGTTCATCTGTTCATCCGGATGTCTGTTTTTGTGGAAATCTGGACATCCGGTCCCATCTATAGATAGACAAAGATTAGAGTAGTAAACTAAACTGTAATTTTGTGAAAATACCGGTTTTTCATTTGAAAAACTGAAATTTTTATGAGATTATAACTAGAGCGCATTTAGTCACGCGTAGGGGGGAACCTATGCCCAAATTTCCATTCTCTTCCAGACCTAGTAATCATCTCGGACTCTGTCTGCGGTATGCCAGACGAGGAGGCACTCCAAAACGTGCTCACCCAACTCCGCAGCTACACCGTCGCCTTCTCGTTCATTCAACTCCAAAAGAAGGCGTGCACGGAGCCAGTGTTCGGACACGTCGGCTCCTCCTCCTTATTCTATTTTATGACAATGGCCACGTTCGGTACGTACCTGCCACGTCAGAAGCCACGCCCACCGATGGATCCGTTGGAATTGGGAAAAGGGGACGATGGACAATTGGTGATCCGTCGAACGGTGGAGACGGACGAGATGACTGACGAGAGCACGGAGAATATCAATCAATATCATCGGGCACTCATCTGTTGGTCATTTCAAAACGGATTGAATGATAACGACTACTTGTTGGACACGTTTGCACAGATTAACAGTGACTTTTTGGAGCTACAACAGAGCCATGTGGATCGACATCGACGGTTTGTCGCTGACTATCAGGCGACACTCAACCGAATGATGTATGTACGGTTGAGAGAGGGATTTACGCTGAAGTCGAGTGAGTTTTTGCATAGAAAATGGCTGAAAAATGGCTGAAATTGGCAAAAATTTGGGTAAAACTGACTGTAAATTGGCTAAAATTGGTTTAGATTGACTAGAATTGACTGAAAATGTACTTGAACGCGTCTCAGGCGCGCCAGACAACATTACAACACTCTTTTAGTGAAGGCTGGTTTCTCAAAACAATGCTCTAAAAACGCGTCCCAGGTGCGCCAGCCATCATTGAAACTTGCGATTTCTTGAGTTTTGATGAAGGCTCTCGCGCCTTTCACGCGATTTTTCGGAACGATACACTGAAAACGCGTCTCAGGCGCGCCAGACATCATTACAACCCGCGATTTCTTGAGTTTTAGTGAAGTCTGGCGCACCTTTCACGCGATTCTTCCCGAAACTATTCTCTAAACAAGCGACCGAGGTGCGCCAGACAGTTGCAGAATCCGAAATAATTTAAAATCTACGCGCGTCCCAGGTGCGCCAGCCGACTGAAATTGGCTTAAATTTGCTGATAATGGCTAAAAATGGCTGAAATTGGCGGAAAATTTAGTTTAGATCAGTCTAAATCGGTAAGAATCGCAATGGCAAACGGCGGATCTAAAATGACGAAATTTAGACTCCGCCCCCTTTTTTGCAAGTTTTTGGGAATCGAAAATTTCGAACAAAAAAATTGGGCGTGGTCTAAATCACCAAGCCACGCCCATTTTTAGCAGTCCTGCCGCAGCAGCACTGTTTAACCGAAAACGTTATCATATTGCTTCTTTTAAAATAGTGGGCGTGTTCTAAAAGTGGGAGGAGCCTAAAAGAAAGCTCCGCCCACTTTAAAAAAAAACCCTTTTCGGTCGAAATGTTCGAATTTCCGAGTTTTTTCCGAATCAACCAATATTGATTTTGAAAAAATCTGAAATTGTCTGAAAATTGACTAGAAATTTGCTAAAAATGACTGAAAATGGCTCTGAAATTGGCTGAAAATTGCTCAAAATGACTAAAATTGGCTGAAATTGTCCGAAAATTGACTAGAAATTGGATAAAATTAGCTGGAAAATCGCTAAAAATGGCTAGACATAGTTGAAAATGACTGAAAATGGCTGGAACTCGCTGGAAATTGTAATTTTGAGCATTTTCCCCGTAATTTTTGAGTCCAAATATCCAATTTCTTCAATTTTCCAGCTGTCTTCGTGAACAACAACACCCAAGTGATCCTAACCCTGCGTCTGGCGTTCCGTCCGCTCGTCTTCATCGACTACATCATCACATCGGCATGGCCAGTGAACAAGAACGTGCATCAAGTGGTCAACGTGGAATTAGTACTCGAAGGGCCGTACAATGAGCTGAAAGACTTGCTCACCGAGAGCAATTATCTCAATCCGATTCGAATGAATCTCATCAAATCGGTCATCGACGGTATCATTGACGCCGATCGTCTTCTCCTTCACATCCATTCGTTCGACACGAAAATCGCCTATTTCACGATACCGCCCGGTGTTACGAAAGAGTATTCACTGTTTCAGCAAGGAGACTCTTCCAGACAAATTCTCCCGCAACTATGCATAGTGTGAGTTGAGTCTAAAGCTGAAAATCTAGAAAAACCGCGTCAAGGGCGCGCCAGACATCATTGAAACACGAGATTTTTCAGTTCTAGTGAAGGCTGGCGCACCTTTGACGCGACTTTTTTCAAAACGATACACTAGAAACGCGTCTAAGGTGCACCAGACAGTAGCAGAATTCGAAATAATGAGAAATCTACGCGCGTCCCAGGTGCGCCAGACATCATTAAAACACGAGATTTTTGAGTTTCAGTGAAGGCTGGCGCACTTTTGACGCGATTTTTCAAAACTGTAGACTAAAAACGCGTCTCAGGCGCGCCAGACAGTTAGAATTTTATGTTTTCTGTATACTGTAAGTTGGAGACGACAGGCGGGCGTGATGTTGTTGCGTTTACGAATTTTTGGAAATTTGAAAAATGCGCCTGAGGTGCGCCAGACAAAAGTGATTTTGGAGGTTTTCAGTGACATCTGGCGCGCCTTTGCATTGTCTAAACACTAAAAGTCATACAAACGCGCCTGAGGTGCGCCAGATGTGATGTGGAGTTTTGAAAATCGATGATTTTTTGGCCGTCTGGCGCTCCTCTGACGCGTTTTTTGAAAACAGTTTTTCCCCTAAAAGTGGGCGGAGCTTAACCAACTTTCCTTCTTATAAAAACGCGTTCAAAGTGCGCCAGATGGATGAAATTTCGTTTTTTTTCAGTGTCTGGCGTTCCTCTGACGCGTTTTTTAAAACAAAATTTTTCACGAAGCCCCAAAGAGTGGGCGGAGCCTAATTTGACTTTTCACTTTCTATTTTCCAGCAAACCAGACGGCGTAAAGACACGTGGATTCGTGAATTTCTGGAAGAAAATGTTGGAAGTGGACGATGGAAACTGGCAGAAATGGGTGCACACACAGACGGAACGAGGCCTTCTGAATCTGATTCATGTGCCATTCGAGTTGTTCACAACGGAGAGAATTCTGAAGTTTGATACGAGATACCCGTTGAACGCCGTCCTGTATTCGATAAAAGTCCGAGCGACGTTCTGTTTAGTGGAGAATCAGACGTACGTCACGTTGGTCTACGCGAATGAGAAATCCAAGAAACCGTCGTATTTCTTCATTCGAAAAGTGATTTGTAATGGACCTGTTGCGATTGTTAAGGTAGGGAAATTTTGGGGAAAAGTGAAAAAAGCTAAAAAATGGAAGTTTTTTCTCGAAAAAATAGTCTAAAATACAAATTTCCTAAGGTTTTTATCGAAAAAAAAACTAAAAACAAATTGAAAAAATGAAAAAAATGGCGAATTTTTAACATTTTCAGGCTTTTTTGATCTGGAAAATGTGATTTTTCTGTGGATTTTTGTGAAAAATTTCTAATTTTTAACATTTTCTCGCTTTTTACATCCGGAAAATTTGAATTTTCGATGAATTTTCTTGAAAAATTTCAATTTTTGACCAATCTCCCCTAAAACGTGGATATGTTCCGTGAAATTTGCTGAAAATCCAAGATCTTCGACATTTTTAGACTGTTTAGACCCGGAAAATGGGATTTTTCGGTGGATTTTTGTGAAAAATTTCAATTTTTGACCAATTTACACCAAAAATGTTGATATTTTCAGCTTTTCTAAACTTTTTGGAAGATTTTTTGTCGAATTTGAAACCGCTATAAAATTGCATTTCTGACTTTTTTTGTGAAAAAACCCCAAAAATTCATATTTTTCGAGTCCAAACTGTTCAGAAAAGACAGGATTGTCACAACTGTGATGAGCTAATAACATTTCCAATCGAATTTTTCAAAATAAGATGATTTTTGGGTTAAAATCGGGTAGTTTTCACAGGAAGAAACTCGTAAAAACCGATTTTCTAACTTGAAAAGCACCTTTTGATGCTAAAAAATCCATACTTGCAACCGGGCCTTGTCCGGGCCGTGAGCGGGCCTTAGAATAACTCGCTTCAAAATGAAGTAGGAGTCGATCTACCTGTCAAATTATAGATCTCGGTGAGCTCTACTCAAATCTATTTTCATTTTCACTGTGCGTTCAGTGAGAGCCGCGGTACAATCCATTTAGTGGCCGGGCCGTGAACAACCGGGCCTTGAATCACGGCCCGGCCACTAAATCGATTTTACTGCGGCTCTCAATAAACTTACAGTAAAAATGAAAATAGATTTGAGTAGAGCTCACCGAGATCTATAATTTGACAGGTTGATCGACACCTAATTTTCATTTTGAAGCGAGTTATTCTAAGGCCCGCTCACGGCCCGGACTCGGCCCGGACTCGGCCCGGTTGCAAGTATGAAAAATCCATTTTTCGACAAAAAATACCACTTTTCTGAGTCAACAACTATTTCCAGACTGCGTTCCTCGGTGGCGTCACGTCGATACAACGTCGTCGTGCCGTCGAAGCACAACGCCAACGACTCATCAATGTGACGTTCGGAACGATTCTGAATGAGGATGATTTGCAGAGAGAAGCCAGAAGATATCGATACGAAGCGAACGCCGCCAAGTTGTACATGGATCCGATTAAGATTTACGAGAGACGACACGATCCGGCTTGCACTGTTTTTAGGTAAGAGAAGACATCATCAAAATTGAATTTTCAACGCTTTCTTAATTCTGAAAATTCGCGTCCAACGACACGCCAGAAGTTTGAAAAAATACAGTTTCCGTGAGTCAAGCATCAAAAAATGGAATTCCTCATCTGTTAAACGCGCTAAAAGTCACGCCAGACTCAGGAAATCTTTCGTTTTTCTGCCTTAAAAAGCGTCACAGGTGCGCCAGACTCAATTGAAAATCCGATTTTTGACGCCAAAATGAGGCCAAAATGTCCAAATTTTTGTGTGTCTGGCGCACCTGTGACGTTTTTTAAGGCAGAAAAAAAACGAAAAAAGTTTAGAATTTCTGTGTCTAAAAGTTGCAAATTCTCACATTCAGCTTCTAAAAACGCGCCAAAAGTCACGCCAGACTCGAAAAACCTCAAGTTTTTGCTGTTTTTGCTCAAAAATTCCGTGTTTCTGCTTAAAAAAGCGTCAGAGGTGCGCCAGACACACTTAAAAACTCAATTTCTGACAAGAAATGACGCTTAAACGTTGAATATTTTTTCAGACGCCCACTGGAACGAATGGTTGTCCGCTACACACACGTGCCCGCCGATTTGACGACGATCGTGCGTGCCGAAGAGAAAACGGACGATCCTGATGAGATCAAACTGCTCACTCTGCACAATACCCTCGCCAAATCTCTCGCCTGCCGTCGTTCTGTCATTCTCTTGAACACTTTTCAAATCGGAGGCGCCCATATCGTTCGTCTCCTCGCCGATTTCTGTCAGAACGTTCTCATGCACAAACGAATGCATCAGGAGGGATTCCGACCGGCGTGGACACACAACAACGCTGTTTCCTTGTTACGACAGGTGTACGACTCGTCTGGCGCGTCGTTGGAGCAATTTATCATGTTCCCGGCGATCACTGTTCAACCGGACATTCTTGGAAATCCGATTTTAAGACGGAAATCGAGACAGGAATTGAAGAAAACGACGGAGAGCGGCCTGAAGAGTCCGAAAGAGGAGAAGGATGTCACGAAGAACGCGATGCCGTCGAGAACTGCCGTCGAGACACTGGCGATTGTTTGTGAGATGTGGAATGAGCCGGAAGGAGGTAATCCGGATGATCAGTTGGCGAATATGAGTGCGGTAAGGGAGGAGAATTGGGCGGAAAATGAGGGAAAATGAGAGAAAAATCACTGAAAATCAGCATTTTTGAGTTTGGAGATATTTGGAGGACGCAAAAAGATGGAAAATGGCGGAAAAATGAGAGAAAAATTACTGAAAATCGTAATTTAAAAAAAAAAAAACGGAAAACATGAAAGTTTGGAGACATACGGACATCCGTCCAAACAGATAGACATCTGGATAGACTAAGAGACAGATAGATACACATTTGGACATACGGACAATCAGACAGACAGATAGACAGAAAAATGTGGTCTTTACACCATTTCAGACCGGTTTTTCGAGAAAAATGGGATTTTTCGACTTTTAGAAGACTGTCTGTCTGTCTGTGTGTCTGTTCATCCGGATGTCCAGAGAAATAGAGTTCTGTGTATATTTGTGAGCATCTAGACATCCGGACACATCTATGGATAGACAACGATTACTGTAGCGAACTGAAATGTGGCAAATGCGCTCTAATCATAATCTTGTGAAAATACCGGTTTTTTCACTGAAAACTGACATTTTTATGAGATTTTAAATAGAGCGCATTTAGTCACGCGTAGGGGGAACCTATGCCCAAATTTTTCGAATTGAGACATCTGGAATGGCTGACAGACAGATAGATACACATTTGGACATCGGGATAATCAGACAGACAGATAGACAGAAAAATGTGGTCTCTACACCATTTCAGACCGGTTTTTCGAGAAAAATGCGATTTTTTGACATTTAGAACACTTACTGTCTGTCTGTCTGTTCATCCGGATGTCCACGAAAGTATAGTTCCGTGAAATACGGACATTCGGATAGACTAACAGACAGACAGATAGACAGAAAATTTGGTTTCCGCACTGTTTCAGACCGATTTTTCGAGAAAAATGGGATTTTTCGATCTTTAGAAGACTGTCTGTCTGTTCATCCGGATGTCCACAGAAGTATAGTCATGTTTATACATTTGAGGACATCTGGACATCCGGAAACTTCTATAGATAGACAAAGATTAGTGTAGCAAACAAACCAAAATGTGGCAAATGCGCTCTAATTTTAATCTTGGGAAAATTGCAGTTTTTCACTGAAAACTGATATTTTTATGAGATTATAAATAGAGCGCATTTAGTCACGCGTAGGGGGAACCTATGCCCAAATCTTTTTTTGTCTATTCTGAAAGCTTAGAATACGGAAACACGTATAGATGGAGCCTTGAAAGTTGAATCGTCGTACGCGATTAGAACTGAAGGATCGTAAAACTCATAAAAGCATATTGGAGAGAATACTGTATATCTGAATATAAGGATCTGTAGACTGACAAACATGTGAAGATGAATTTATTAGTCTCACATAATTAGATAATCAGAGCACCAATAATTAGGTCAATTATCACTAATGTTGGTGCATCTAGACCTGGAGAAATTGTGACTACAGGCAGATTTACAGCTATCTGCTCATCCGAATGTCTGTATTTCGGGATGGTTTTGTGACATTCAAATGAGCAGATAGCTGTAAATCTGCCTGTAGTCACAATTTCTCCAGGTCTAGATGCACCAACATTAGTGATAATTGACCTAATTATTGGTGCTCTGATTATCTAATTATGTGAGACTAATAAATTCATCTTCACATGTTTGTCAGTCTACAGATCCTTATATTCAGATATACAGTATTCTCTCCAATATGCTTTTATGAGTTTTACGATCCTTTAGTTCTAATTGCGTACGACTATTCAACCTTCAGGGCTCCATCTATACGTGCTTCCGTATTCTAAGCTTTCAGAATAGACCAAAAATTTGGAAAAAATTTAAAACAACTGTCATTTTCTTCTCTTCTATAGATGATTGGAGCGCATTTGCCACATTCTAGTAGTTTGCTACAGTAATGCCCGTCTATCTTTTTTTTTTTCGATTTTAGCTCATTCTAAACATCCATATATTTCCAGGAACGTCGCCTCAACGAAGACCTCCGTCTGATCTCCGTCCTCTTCACCCTCGACAAAATCATCCGTCAATCCGGTCAATGCAACGAGATATTCCCAAACGAGGATGGCAACAAGGGGCTCGCTCAACCTCTACCCGGTCAAATGTTTCCCTATAACGATCGTTGTAGGTGTACGACGATTTACGAGTTGACAGGAATTCCCAAGAGGTCTCCGATGACGTCAGATGAGAAGTCTCGAATGATGAGATGCCGTCCGAAAAGTCGTCGACGAACCGAGAAGTTGAAGAACTCATCGGACAGGGATCGTCAGTTTGAAGCGGAGCAACTCGAGATTCTCAACGTCCCGAAACCCGCGAATCCAGGGATGTTTCCGATTCGCTATATCCATAAACCAGCCGAAGGGGAGGAGGAGTTGCTCGGCGAGCTCGACGAACCGTTCCCCTATATAGACGAGAAGGAGAAGTACACGGAGATATGTCCGGCGCCTACCGTAACCGATATCCATGCGGATGCGGTCTCGAAATTTGTGACGGTTTACGACAACTTGTTTTCGATGACGAATTTGTTGTATCACGCGCAACGCAAGTACCTGCCGCTGCCACATTTTGTGCTGGGCAAGGGAGTGCCGCAGTGTAATTCGCTGCAATTGAATGCGCTGCACTGTCAGCTATCAGAGATTGCGGATTTGACATGGTTGATTGATGAGACTGAGGAGGATATTGTGTTTGCAGACCTCTGTAAAACGGTCCCGGTGGATCAACGTCCTCCAAAAACCCGATTGAGAGTCTATGTGAAAGCACTGACCGCCCGTATGGCCGCGCTGATTTTTGTGCCAGCCATCGATCCTTTTGATATCAACTCGGAAATCATTCCGCTCTTCATCTCGACTATTCACGAGACTCAAATCGCGCATTGCTACGCGCAAAACGCATTTGATGAGTTTGGAATCGTCACTCGGCCCATGTCAGACGTCCCAGAGAGATGGGATTCAGGAGCACGATTCGGGTGGACACCCAACAATCGGAATGTGTTTCCCGAGGAGGCGACGACGTTTAGCTCGTTTTGTAGTCATTTTGAGGTGGAGATTCTGCCGCGGATTCGAATGCGCGCGATGTATGAAGCGGCGCAAGAGGAGATTCCGCTGAATGAGGAGAGTCTGATGGATATGGCGAGCGAGGTGGATTGTTTGGAGTTTGAGATGTCCGCGATTCCGACGGCGTTGAGGAAAGTTTGTCAGCATTTGGAGCCGGATCATCGGAGGAAATCCATCGGGCCGACGGATATCTGTTGTCGTGGTTCGAACATTGCGTACATGTTTGAGAAGATGTTGGCGAAGAATTTTAAAGTATGGGAGTTTGGAGAGACCAAGACATTTGGCAACCGGGACGTTTTGGAACCGGAAATTTCTGAAAATTTGGCTTTGGCACTGTTTCAGAACCATTTTTGAGAAAAATGGGATTTTCGGACATTTAGAAGACTGTCTGTCTGTCTGTTCAACCGGATGTCCATTTTTGTGGACATCTGGACGTCCGGACACATCTATGGACTACTGTAGCATACTAAATTGTGGCGAATGCGCTCTAGTTATAATCTTGTGAAAATTCTAGTTTTTCATTTGAAAACTGAAATTTTTATGAGATTATGAATAGAGCGCATTTAGTCACGCGTAGGGGGAACCTATGCCCAAATTTTTCGGAATTTCCGGACATCTGGATTCACAGATGGACGGACAGACAGAAATTATTTTTTGAAAATCGCTGAAAATCGGTTGAAAATCTGTCCAGAGTCCTGATGATTCATCTGATGACAGTTATGGACATCTGGACTTCTGGATTCACAGATAGATTTATATCTTTATGAATGCAACATGTGGCAAATGCGCTCTAATTGTAATCTTGTGAAAATTTCAGTTTTTTTTCACTAAAAACTGGAATTTTCATGAGATTACAATTAGAGCGCATTTAGTCACGCGTAGGGGGGACCTATACTCAAATTTTTCCTAAATTCGGTTGCCAAATGTCTCGGTTTCAGAACGTCGCCGTCACCATTTTCCAATTCTCCAATTTTCAGCGCGTCGACGGCACCCAGAACATGTTCTATCTGAATCCGGAGACGATGTTAGAAAAGGAAAAAGTGAAAAAGAAGGAGACAAAACGACGTCAAATTCGAACAAGCAGCGGAATGATGTATGTGGACGGCGCCGAATCGATGACGTCACTATCTGAAATTTCGGAGGAGGCGGAGCTTACGAAAACACCTCAACCCGAGGAGGCAGCTGTGGTGAAAGTGGAGGAGCAACACGAATCTCCAACACCGGAAGAACTGAATTCGGATTCAGAATCCTCTACCACGTCGAATTCAGATGACGACGATGAGGATTCTGATGCATCATCATCGTCGTCTGAAGGAACGACGCCACGACCCACATCGAATTCTCCACCGTCGTCAGATATATCAGATTCTGAAGCGCGGATTCCGACGGACGACGCGCTTGGAGAGGAATACGTGGAATACAGTGGACACAACCAACCCATGTTTATTCAATTCAATTGTTCTGTCAATTTCAAGCATCAACTCTACTCGTTCCCCATTAGTTTTCTACCGACGTGTATTCATGAGTTGTTACCGTTTGTGGAGAATGCGCCGACTGATCCGGAGGAGATTAAGGTAAAAATTCCAAATTTTGGCGTTTTTACCATGAAAAACGATGGCTTTTGATGGATTTTGATTTAAACAAAAAGCTGAAGTGATCTGACTGAATAGCTGAAGACTTGAGGATTCTGAATCTGTTTTCAGAATTTTGGAAATGTCGAAATGAATAGAGATATGACTGAAGTTCCGAAAATTGCAAATTTTTGGCGTTTTTCAATGAAAAACGATGGGTTTTAATGGATTTTGATGAGAAAACGTCAAATTTCAGTTGAAAATGTTCTAAAATTTGCCATTTTTTGAAATTCGGCGCTTCATTTTCAGCGATTTTGAGTGTAATACAGAAATTTGACATCCGAAAAATATCATAGTTATAAAACTCCGTCTGATACTGATTTTCATTAGAGTTTGTCTGAAATTGGCTGAAAGTGATATGACTGAAAACCTGGTGTCATCAGGATTCTGAATCTGTTTTCAGAATTTCAGAAATGTCAAAATGAACCGAGTAGTGACTGAATTTCCAGATACTGAAAGTTGCCAAATTTTTGTGTTAAAATTGCGAAATTTATGGTTTTTAATGGATTTAAATAAAGGAAAAGGAATCTTCAGTTAATAATATCATAAAATCTGCTTTTTTCAGCTATTTCTAACGTATAATCAGAAATTTGACAGCGGAAACTAATTTTTGATACAGTTTTCAAAAAATATATATCACATGACTGAAAACCTGACGTCATGAGGATTCTGAATCTGTTTTCAGAATTTCAGAAATGTCAAAATGAACAAGATATGACTGAAATTCCAGATTCCTTCATTCAAAAACTACCGATATCTCGATTTCATTCGATTTTGATGGAAATTCGATCACAGATTCAGAATCGTTTTAAAAGACTGTCTGTCTGTTTGTCTTTTCATCCGGATGTCCAAATGAATGTTCTAAAAATATAGTTTTCTTTATATTTGTGAATATCTGGACATCCGATCGTATCTATAGATAGACAACGAGTACTGTAGCAAACAAACTGAAATTGGGGCAAATGCGCTCTAATGATGATCTTGTGAAAACGACAGTTTTTTTCACTGAAAAACTGTAATTTTCATAAGATTATAATTAGAACCCATTTAGTCACGCGTAGGGGGAACCCATGTCCGATTTTTTTGGATTCGGAAATGTCGGTGGTCAAAGGCTGCAATTTCAGACATATCTCTGTTCGTTTCGACATTTCTGGAATTCTGAAAACAGATACAGAATCCTCACGTCTTCCGCTTTCTATTCATATAATTTTTTGCCCAATTTCAGCTGATTTTAGCCGATTTTAACCAATTTTTGCTTATCAGATTTCAGTATATAAAATTCTGAACCCTTGAATGAGAATACTAGTTTCTGAAAACCAGAATTTTTCGGATTCAGAATTCCGAAACTCTGGTTCCCATTAATATCAATTTCAGCTGATCTCAGCCAAACCAATTAATCTAATGAATCCATTTTTCCAGAAAGTAGAAATTGTGTTATCGGTACTTTTAGAATAACGGAATTTACAATTTCAGTCACTACTCGGCTCATTTTGGCATTTCTGAAATTCTGAAAGCAGATTCAGAATCCTCACGTCTTCCGCTTTTTTTTCATATAATTTTTAGTCAATATCGCCCAATTTCAGCCGATTTCAGCCAACTTCAACCAACTCTAATGGACTCACTCACAAAAGAGCAAAAAAAGCGAAAACCGATTTTTCGCTAGTAGTAAAAAATTATTTTTGCTTTTTTGCTACCTCGTGAATAAGTCCCTCCATTTGGTAAAACTTGGCTGAAATCTGCCGTAATTGGGCGTAAACGGCTGAAACTGATATGACTGGATAGCTGAAGACGTGAGGATTCTGATTGTTTCAGAATTCCGGAAATGTCAAAATGAACCGAGATACGACTGAAATTCCAGTCCCTTCTTAATCTACCGATATCTCGATTCCAAACGGTCATAACGATTCCATTTTTCCAGAAAGTAGAAATCGTGCTGGAACTCATCGTCCTCACCACTCAAAATCTTCGTCCCACAATGAACGTGAACGAAATCAACACTCGTCTCATCCGAATGGCTAAAAGTCGCGTCCGCAATCCCTACGAATTCGAGCGTCACCGTCGTGAATCCTATAAAAAAGAGGAGGAAGAAGACGATCCGATTCTGAGTGACAACGACGACGAGGAGAATTCAGAAGGAGGAAACGGCGGGAAGAAGGGGGGCGGCGATGACGTGCTGTTCGAACTGCCGACTCAGGAGAGAAGGGTGATGACAGAGTTGGTGAGAAATGTGGAAGTGATTCTCGAATTGGAGAAGATTCTTCTCGAATCACGTGTCGAGAAAGTGGATAAAGAGTTGTTGGAGAACGTGAAGAGCTATATCGATAACGCGTGCACCACATCGGGAAAGTTTGGACACGCCGAGACACGACACAAACCGTTTTTGTTGGTGGATGGATCGTTTTTTAAGGTAGAAACGATGGAAATAGGTGGAAAATGGCGTTTTTTGATGGAAAAAAATGAGAAAAACGGGTTAGAAATGCTATTTTTAGTCAAAAATCAGCAAAATTTGAGATTTTTGAGAAAACTGACAACATACACCCCGAATGGCTGAAAATTGCTTGAAATTAGGAAACACTGAAGGATTTTTGAAGCAAAATGAGCAATTTTCATAGATATATGACTTTTTGGACATCTGGACATCTGGACACACTGAGAGAACACAATGAGCAACGTGAACGTTGTCTGTCTGTCGGTCTGCGTGTCCGGATGTCGAGATGCTCGAGAAAGAAAGTGGGAAAAAAACGACGTCGGGAAAGTTTGGACACGCCGAGACACGACATACGCCGTTTTTGTTGGTGGATGGGTCGTTTTTTAAGGTAGAATTGATGGAAATAGAGGAAAAATCCGTTTTTCAGTGGAAAAAATGAGAAAAAACTGCTTAAAAAATGCTATTTTTAGTCAAAAACAGGCAAAATTTGAGATTTTTGAGAAAAATGACAGCATACACCCCAAGTTGCTGAATCCAGATGTTCTGATTCTTGGACATCCGGACACATCTATAGATAAACAAAGATTACTGTAGCAAACTGAAATGTGGCAAATGCGCCCTAATCATAATCTTGTGAAAATTTCGGTTTTTTCACTGAAAAACTGAAATTTTCATAAGATTATAATTAGAGCGGGTTTAGTCACGAGTAGGCGGAAGCTATGCCCAAATTTTTTTTGCGAAATTTGAGATTTCTGAGAAAAATGATAGCATACACCCCAAATTGCTGAAAATCGCTTGACATTTAGGGGAATCTGGATTCTGAAATTCCGGAATTCAGGTTTTCACTCCGGTTCCGGATTCTGAAAATCGAAAAATCTCATTTCGTACAACTGTGTTGAAAATGGTTGAATAAGTGGATTTTTAGAAAAAAGTGGCCAAATTTGATAGAAAGTGGCTTGAAAACGTTATCCAGGACTCGTTTTCGGTCAAAAACTGAAAATTGTGTACAAAAAAACGTCTGTCTGTATACCCAGATGTCCAGATAACAGATTTGAGGATCTTGGTGGACATCTGGACATCCGGATACACTTTTACATAGATTGACAAGGATTACTGTAGCAGTCGAACTAAAATGTGGCAAATGCGCTCTAATTATAAACCTCACTGAAAACTGACATTTTCATGAGATTATGAATAGATCGCATTTAGTCACGCGTAGGGGGAACCTATGCCCAAAATTTTATGGACATTTGGACATCTGGATTAACAGATGAACAGACAGACATTACTGACCAAAAATGTGCGTTTTTTGACAAATTTCTTGAGATATTTGGACATCTGGACATCTGGACGCACAGAAACAACAAAATGAGCAACGTCTGTCTGTGGGTCTGTGTGTCCGAATGTCCAGATGCTCGTAGGTGGAAAAATGGCTCGAAAACGTGGTCTAGGACTCATTTTTGGTAAAAAGTTGCCGAATTTCTGAAAATTTCGTACAAAAACGGTTGTCTGTATATCCAGATGTCCAGATATAAGATCGGATGTTCTTGGTGGACATTTGGACATCCGGACACATCTATAGATAGACAAAGATTACTGTAGCAAACAAACCGAAATGTGGCAAATGCGCTCTATTGTTATCTTGTGAAAATGACAGTTTTTCCGTAAAAATTGGAATTTTCATAAGATTGTAAATAGAGCGCATTTAGTCACGCGTAGGGGGAACCTATGCCCAAATTTTTATGGACATCCGGACATCTGGACTCACAGATAAACAGACAGACAGAAATTAATTTTTGAACATTTTAGACTATTATTTTGCGAGTTTCTCCTTAAAAAATCAAAATTTGCCACTACTTTCAGATCCGAAAATTCATGAATCTAATGAACGATCGAGTAACAGGATATCTGAAAATGAAGCGTCTCCCCGATACGAATATGTTCTACTGTAAAAGTATCCACGACACGGAATTATACAAGAGAGACGCCGAAACCCCACCCGATTCCGAGCCAAATTTCTCGTCAGAAATCGCGGATTTTTGGATAATTCTTACCGTCGACGCGACGGCTCACAGTATTTCCGTCCACTTCTGCCAACGATACGCCCACCAGCATACCGTAGTCCTCGACGAAATGTGGGCGGGCATTCGACAAGAGTTGCGGATTCTGAATCAGGAGAGCCTTCTGGAGATGATGTATATTCAGAGGAAGGTTGATAAGCTTCTCGTCCCGGAGATCACGACGACGACGAGAAAATCGATTTCGGAGGAGAAGAATCCGACGACGACGTCGACAGCCGCGGAGAAGGAGAAAATCGTTGAGAAGAATAAGATGATGCCACGTGGAGAATTGCCGGGAGATTTGTATTTCTACTTTGCAGAGGGTTATTTCGCGTGTCCGTTGCAGAGAGAGTTGTGGTGAGTTGGTTAGAAAAAATCTTGGCCACGCCCACTTTTGCAATTTTGACGCGCGGCTTTTTAGTGCTTGTTTAGTCATTTTTAGCCGTTTTTTAGCCATTTTTTAAGACATTTTTTGACATTTTTAGCTAATTTCAGTCATTTTCGGCCATTTTTAGCCGATTCCGGTCATTTTTGGTCAATTTTGGCCAATTTCAGCCATTTTTGGTCAATTTCAACCATTTTCAGCCATTTTTAGCCGATTCCGGTCATTTTTGGTCATTTTTAGCCGTTTTTTAGCCATTTTTAGTCATTTTTAGCCGTTTTTTAGCCGTTTTTAAGCCATTTTTGACATTTTTAGCTAATTTCAGTCATTTTCAGCCATTTTTCAGCGAAATTAAAAATTTGAGCGAAATCTGCAAAAACAACATTGTTAATAGACCTAACGGCAAAATTGAGAAAAGTGGGCGTGGTCTAAAATGGGCGGAGCCTATTTCTGTCGGGCTGCAACAGTTTCTGGAGAAGAAATTGAATAGAAAATGACGTTTTTTTTCCCATTTTTATAAAAATTGCTGACTCAAATCGTCAAAAATCGCTGAAATTTCATATCCAAATCTTTTCAGAAAAATTATCAACATTTCGAGTTTTTGACAGAATTTTGACGAAAAAACGCGATTTTTCAGTCTAAAACCAGTTTATACCACCAGAAACCTGTTTTTTGAGTACGAATTAGAAAGAATTTCACGAAAAATTTGAAAATTCCGAAAGGTTTGGACCAACAATTTTTCTTTTTTCCAGGATAACAGTACCCGAACGAGTCCGAAACCAGAGTACGCTTCTCCATAAGAATCCACTTCATATGGCATTCGAAAAGATCAAAGTGCCACTTCTCAAGTACGGTGTCAGCAATCGATTGAACACTTTTGTCTATAAGTGAGTTTTTTTTGATTTTTTTCAAAAATGCCGTTCCTCACGTTCGGAAAAGTTGTTTTTAAAAAAGTGGGCGGAGCCTAAAAGTGGGCGTGGTTTAACCGTTTCAAAAACTTAGAATTTGGCCACGCCCACTTTTGCAATTTAGCCGCACAGTTTTTTTTTTCGAAAGTGATTTATTGA
This sequence comes from Caenorhabditis latens, assembly GCA_002259235.3. Taxonomy (NCBI): domain Eukaryota; kingdom Metazoa; phylum Nematoda; class Chromadorea; order Rhabditida; family Rhabditidae; genus Caenorhabditis; species Caenorhabditis latens. The sequence continues at coordinate 3,118,063 of CM056093.1, forward strand.
CATGACCTTGGATTAACTAAACCGTGTGGTAAGTTTGCAAAAAGTGGGCGGAGCATAGAAATGGGCGGAGCCTAACAATAGTTCTTGAATTTTCTGACCACGCCCATTTTTTTTTCAAGTTTCTTTTTAAAATCAAATCCTATATGTACACTAAAACAGCGTTATTTTGATAAACCGTGCCGCGACATTGCAAAAAAGTGGGCGTGGCCTAAAGTGGGCGGATCCTATTTTTGAAGTTTTGCCGCATAATGTTTAAAAAACGTTCGAATTTCCTCTTTTATTCTCAACAAATCGTTTCCAGAGACACGGATCGCAACCAAATCTTCTATTTCCAACTGCACATGGACCGGGACTCATACGAGCTCGCCGTGAAGGGAAACAAAGCGAAACTCCGCCGAAAACAAATGGAAACGATCGAAAAGATGTTGGAGACGAAGATCTGTATGACAATATTCGGTATCACCGAACCGCACACCGAGATTATCGAGACGATTTGGTCGGGACTCAACGAGAAGTTGGAGTCACTTTTGTTGGCTGAAATCATGCGAGGATACTCTCAAAATAATCAGCAATCATTGCTGCTCAACGAGATTTCATTCTTGCAACCGGAGCGTCCTGGTCCACACGTTCGCAAATTCTTCTCCATCCCATTTATCTTCCAGGACTACCTATCATCACTTCTATTCTATATCGGCCAACATATCGAGGCAATTCCACGGATCTCACCGGCAAAAGTCAAGGAGAAGAACGTGTTTTATAGTGGAACAGCGTTTAATCGAACGCCGGTGGTCACCAGTTGGCAACCATCAGCGGCCAGTAGGACCAGGAGTTTTAGGACGAAGATTGAGCCGCAACAGGCTCAGCAACAGCAGCTTCCGAATGCTCAGGATTCTGGAGCGCTCTCCACGGACGTCGAAGAGGGCGTTGAGGCGCGTGAAGGTCTCCTTCGAGCGTTCTCCATCGAAGAAAAGCTAGAAGACCCTCTAAATCCATCGACGATTTTCAAAGCGCACCCCCCGATTGCCGGCTCTTTACCGAGGGATTACCTGCTATCTTCGTTCTTTGTCTATCACATTCTCCCTGCCAAAGGTGTCGTTGACACCGGCATCGCTCTGATTGAATTCAGGATCTGTAAACCGGATGGGAGCTTGATTCCGGGTTATGAACAACCTCGAATGAACGAGTCGAGTCATTTGCTCCTGGTGCCCAATGTACCGGAGGACAAGGCTACGGTATACCGAGATATTGTGAAATCCCATAGCTGTACTGTACCGCGTAGTCCGCCGGAGAAATCCATTTGTGGATATGTTGAAATGATTGTGTGGACTAGGGGGGATGTGGTGAAAGAGGATTTCGAGAAGTTGATGTATGAGCTCATCGAGGAGGCCATGTTCGACGTTATCACTGAATTTGGGTATCTGAATACCACGATTGTTGAGGAGAACTCGCTGACGGCTCATGTGGCGGTGGTGGCGCGGAATTCCGATGCTTATCTGCCGGGGATTGATGGAGCCGTGACTCCACAGTCAATGGAGCAGAAACAACTAACGAAACAGGGCTCTGCGAGTAGTGTGACGGCTTCTGTGGATACAAGACACTCGCATGCGCATAGCGAGAGGGAAGTGGGAGTTGGGAGGAGGAGCTTGGTGGTGAGTTTTGACACGGAAAACCGGAGGAAAAGCGGTTTTTTAATTGAAAAATGAGGTTTTTTGAAGGTTTCTAACCCTTGGAAGGCATTTTTCAAGGTTTTTTATCGGGAAAATGACGTTTTTGAAGGATTGGAAATGGCTGTCTGTGTGTCTGCTTATCCAGATGTCCAGGAGAGACATCCGGATGTATAGATAGACGAAAATACAGTTTTCAGATTTTTGAAATGTTCTGAAAATTCGGTTTTCGCACGGTTTCAGATCGATTTTTAAAGAAAAATTGGATTTTCTGACATTTAAGAAACTGTGTGTGTGTCCGGATGTCCAGAATGACGTTTTTGAAGGTTTGGGAATGTCTGACTGTCTCTCTGCTTATCCAGATGTCCAGGTGAGACATCCGGATGTATAGACAGATGGTCAGACGAAAAGACTTTTTCAGATTTTTTCAGACATTACAGACCAAAAATATGTATTTTCGGCAAATTTCTTGAGAAATTTGGTCATCTGGACATCTGGACACACAGAAACAACAAAATGAGCGACTTGAACATTGTCTGTCTGTGGGTCTGTGTGTCCGGATGTCGAGATGCTCGTAGGTGGAAAAAATGGCTCGAAAACGTGGTCTAGGACTCATTTTTGGTCAAAAATTGAAAATTGTGTACAACAAACGTCTATCTGTATATCCGGATGTCCAGATAACAGTTTTGATGATCTTGGGGGATATCTGGACATCCGGACAATTCTATAGATAGACAAAAATTACTGTAGCAACTAACGGAAATGTGGCAAATGCGCTCTAATTGTAATCTTGTGAAAATGACAGTTTTTTTTCACTGAAAACTGACATTTTCATAAGATTATGAATAGAGCGCATTTAGTCACGCGTAGGGGGAACCTATGCCCAAATTTTTCGAAGTGAGACATCCGGATGTATAGACAGTCAGACAGACAGAAAGAAAGTTGTTCAAATTTTTTGAGGTTTAGACCGTTTTTTAGACGAAAAATTGAATTTTTTGACTTTTAAGAAATTGCCTGTGTGTCGGTTTATCCGGATGTCCGGATCCTGGACGTCTGGTCATCCAGATTCACAAACAGACATTACTGTAACAATCTAAATTGTGGCAAATGCGCTCTAATCATAATCTTGTGAAAATGATAGTTTTTTTCACTGAAAACTGACATTTCCATAAGATTATAAATAGAGCGCATTTAGTCACGCGTAGGGGGAACCTATGCCCAATGTTTTTTCCTAATTTCCGGACATCTGGATGCACAGACAGACAGAAATTGAATTTTGAGCATTTTTAGGCAATTTACTCACTACCAGCCGAATATCTGGTTTTCTAGATGTCTGGATACCTAGAAAGAGAGCGAAGGAAAACTTTCGCTTGTCTGTCGGTGTGTCCAGATGTCCAAATAAAAAATTCTAGAAAAATAGTAGATTTTCGTCAAAAATGCCCAAAAAATTAGAAATGCGGATATCCGGACACACAGACAAACATTAATTCTAATGAAATATGTGCGTCTGTGTATCCGGATGTCCCCCGTTTCCAGTTTTTTTATAGTCTGTACATCCCAATATCCGGATATCCGGATGTCCCCCGTCTAACCCCATTCTCAGTTACAGCACGGTCCTGGAAGTCTCGACGTCGTCCACCCCCACTCACATCTTCCACTTCATCTTCCGAATCTCCCTCCACTTCCACCCCAACCACGGACGCCAGCAGCCCGTATGCCATCGATTGCGAAGGACATCGAGCAGAGTTTGTCGAATAACGATGCGAAGTAAGAGCCCCCCGCCCCCTCGTTCAGTATATCTCAAAAAATCCCAAAAGAATTTTCAGTTTCCGCCGTCAAGATTTTATGAATCGAAAAAACGCGTATAGTATCATCAAATGGTTGGATTATGTGGCGTCGAAACAGGGCGAGACGAACAGTGTTATCAAGCAGAGGATACGATTCGAATTTCAGCACGCTAGCCTTCCGGCGCTTTTCGAGATACGTAATCGACTGGAATTCGCGTTGTCGACGAATGAGTCGGCGATTCGGGAAAGGGTATTCCTATGCGGGTTGAGAAAACAGGAGACTGATAGTCACACGGGGATTTCCCTACGAGAATCGAATCTATCGATATTCGGAACGAACTCACATGATGCGCGATTCGAAGTTCTCACCACTGATCCGTTTCACGCGATGACCGAGGATTGTGGAGTGGATGAGAGTCAGAATCAGGAGGAATACATTCTTGTCAGCTGTATTAAGAATGTGTTCGACGGGTTTTGTGAGAATGATATCCGAACGAAGGCGGATGTCGATGCGATGAGACACACGTTTTCGACGCATTTGCGTGAGTTTTTAGGGGAAATGGAGACATCTGGACACACAGACAGACAGAAGACATTTGGACGTACGGACAGAAGACATCTGGACATCCGGATACACAGATATACGAACGGACAGTCTGTCCAGTGATACATCTGATGACATTTATGGACATCTGGACATCTAGATCCACAGATAGATTTATATCTTTATGAATGCAACATGTGGCAAATGCGCTCTAATTGTAATCTTGTGAAAATCACAGTTTTTCACTGAAAAACTGTAATTTTTATAAAATTATAAATAGATCGCATTTAGTCACGCGTAGGGGGAACCTATGCTCAAATTTTTGGCGAATTTCTGGACATCTGGATTCACTGATAGACAGATAGACATTACTCAATTTATTCAACTTTTCGAGACTTTTTACACAAAAAATGTGTATTTTTGGCAAATTTCTTGATATATTTGGACATCCGGACATCCGGACACACAAAAACAACAAAATGAGCAACGTTAACGTTTTCTGCCTGTGGGTCTGTGTGTCCGGATGTCGAGATGCTTGCAGGTGGAAGAAAGTGGCTTGAAAACGTTATCTAGGACTCATTTTTGGTCAAAAATTGCCGAATTCTGGAATTTTTGTACAAAAGACGTCTGTCTGTATATCTAGATGTTCAGATAACAGTTTTGATGATCTTGGTGGACATCTGGACATCTAGACACAATTATAGATAGAAAGACAAGGATTACTGTAGCAAGCTGAAATGTGGCAAATGCGCTCTAATTATACTCTTATAAAAATGACAGTTTTTCATTAGAAAACTGGCATTTTCAAAGGATTATGGATAGAGCGCATTTAGTCACGCGTAGGGGGAACCTATGCCCAAATTTTTAGTTTTTCCGGACATCTGGATTCACGGATGAACAGACAGCTATCTATTTTCAGACGGAAAGTACAGTCCTCTGGTCCAACAGCGAATGTATTGTCCACGTCAGCGTATAATGATGGCATTTCTGAAAGGAGACTTCATGACGATCTACTTCTACAACTATCACTCGAACATTCATCAAGAAGCCGTCGATTGCATGAATCGAATCGTCGGATTCCACAACGCCAAGTCGCGTCTTCTCCGGGAAATCGGACTTCACAAAATGGGCATCACACATTTGTCGCCATTCCACACGGAACCAATCCACGAGTACGACTACGAGGTGCTGATTTGGACGGATCCGACGACGTTGATCTCGAAAGAGTTCCCGATTGAGCACAAGGCACCGCCGGCGTATATGAAGGAGGCGCAGTGCTCGAACATCTTTTTCCGAATGTATAGACAACCGGATTTACAGGAAACGATGGGAAGGAATAAGACGTTGTTTAAGGTGCGGAAATGGGCTGAAAATTGGCTGAAATTGGCTTGAATAGGCGTAGATTGGTCATAATTGGTTAAGATCGGCGGAAATCGGCTGAGAATGGCTAAAACATGGCTGAAATTGACTGAAAATAGCTGAAAAGATCTGAAAATTGACAGAAATTGGCCTAGAATAGGCGTAGATTAGTTATAATTGGTTAAGATAGGCTGAAATCGGCTGAAATCGGCTGAGAATGGCTGAAGTATGTTATCTAGGACTCATTTTCGGTCAAAAACTGTCGAATTTTTGAAAATTTTGTACAAAAAAACGTCTGTCGGTATATCCAGATGTCCTGATAACAATACTGATGATTTTGGCGGACATCTGGACATCCGGACAAACTTATAAACAGATAGACAAGGATTACTGTACCAAACAAAGCGAAATGTGGCAAATGCGCTCTAATTATACTCTTATAAAAATGACAGTTTTTCATTAGAAAACTGGCATTTTCAAAGGATTATGAATAGAGCGCGTTTAGTCACGCGTAGGCGGAAGCTATGCCCAAATTTTTCCGGACATCTGGACATCTGGACTTACAGATAAACATACAGACATTTTAAGAGGCAAGAATCACCGAAAAAAATGTGGTTTTTTTGAAGATGTTTTTGACCAAATTTATGCATTTTTTTGGCAAAGTTAAGCCAGATTCTGAAATTTTCTGAAAATTTGGGATTTTTCGGTCGAAAATTCAATCGTTAGCCTTTAAGAAGTCTGTCTGTATGAATGTTCATCCAAATGTCCGTGATCTGATGACATTTTTGGACATCCGGACATCCGGATACAAAGTAAGATGTGGCAAATGCGCTCTAATTATAATCTTGTGAAAATTGCGGTTTTTCCATTAAAAAACTGGAATTCGCATGAGATTATAAATAGAGCGCATTTAGTCACGCGTAGGGGGGAACCTATGCTCAAATTTTCTGAATTTTCGGACATCTGGACTCACGGATGGACGGACAGACAGAAATTAATTTTTGAAAATCGCTGAAAATCGGTTGAAAATCTGTCTAGAGTCCTGATGCTTCATCTGATGACAGTTATGGACATCTGGACTTCTGGATTCACAGATAGATTTATATCTTTATGAATGCAACATGTGGCAAATGTGCTCTAATCATAATCTTGTGAAAATTCTAGTTTTTCTTTATTTGAAAACTGACATTTTCATGAGATTATAAATAGAGCGCATTTAGTCACGCGTAGGCGGAAGCTATGCCCAAATTTTTAGCGATTTTCAATGAAAAACCGCCTATTTCCAGAGTGACTGTGTAAAAACAATGCACTACGAGCAACTACTTCGCTGGCGTAGCGGTCTCAAAACGAAACTCGATTTCATCCAAAAAGTGCATCGATGCCACGTGGAGATGACTCGAAAATCGCCGATCATCACTGAACACGAACTTCTAATGTTCTTAAGACCACCGAAGCTGGCGAAGAAGTGTGGCGCCGCGCCGCCGACGACGTCATCCACGTCATCGGTGGTACGACACCGCCATCAGCACGCCGACGACGACCATCATACCATAGAAGATAACGGATCGATGACCGAACGGACATCGAAACGAGCCTCGATTTATGGGGAATCCGTGAAAAGTGTCCACTCGCAAGTGATCGCGAATGAATCTGAAATTTTCAAAGGGAAAGGAGAGTTTTTGAGGAAAACAGAGCTGAAATTGGGTCTGGCCGCTGAAAAGTTCCATGAAATCCGCACGCCCTTTTTCCTTCGCTCTGAATGGAACCGAGATGCTCCACGCCGAGCTGGAGAGCTCTTCGATGAGGTTGTGAGGGAGACTGATATTAGATCGATGCTCGAGGAGCCACTCAAAGAATTCCTAGAGATTTATGAGGTTCAGAAGGCGAAAACGACGAAACAGTTGATGAAACGCAAGTATTCGGAGAAGAATGTGGAGGTTCAGGTGGCTGAAATGGTGGTGAAAAATGAGCAACGACGCCAAGGGGAGGAGCTTTTTGAGAGGGATGAGTTGGATGAGGATTGGTCGGATGTGGATAGCGATTTGGAGGATGATGAGGATGAGGATTCGGGGGGAAGTGGTGGACAGATGACGGGAGATGAGAATTTTCAGCGAATGGTGAGGAAAACGGACTCAGCTCGTCGAGAGCTTTCAGAAAAGTACCCACAAGTCATAGTTCCGTGCAAGTTGGGTCTCGCCACGAAAACCGGTAGGGTTACTGTAGTGGATTACTGTAGTTTTCGTGGTGAGACCCAACTTGCACGGAATCATGGTTTGTGGGTACTTTTCTGAAAGCTCTCGACGAGTTGAATTCAGCTGTGTAGATCAAGAGGACTAGTTTTGGTTTCCTAGGCCACCAGATGGGTTTCTAGGCCATCACTTTGTGGTGCTTGGTTTTTGAGCGATTTATTTCGATTTTTTAGGCTTCAAAGTGAGAAAATATAGATACAACCTTCCAATCTTCAGAAAAAAAGGACAACAACCTGTCAAATTTCACAAATTTCCAGTGATGACCGAGAAATCCATCTTTTGGCCTAGAAAACCAAATCTAGTCCTCCATATCTATCTAGCCAGACTCAGCTCGTCGAGAGCTTTCAGAAAAGTACTCACAAGCCATGGTTCTGTGAGAATTGGGTCTCGCCACGAAAACCGGTAGGATTACTGTAGTTTTCGTGTCGAGACCCAACTTGCACGGAACCATGGCTTGTGGGTACTTTTCTGAAAGCTCTCGATGAGATGAATTCAGCGATAGAGATCACGAGGACTAGTTTTAGGTTTCTAGGCCACCAGATGGGTATCTAGGTCATCATTTCAGAATTAAGGTTTTTGATCAAATTTTTGCGTTTTTTCGTTCAGAAAACCGCTATTTTAATGATTTTCAGTACGGAAAAGTGCGTCGCTCGTGGAAAGTCAACCCACCGGGATCCCCAATGCCATTCGACTCTCGTCACAACTCGATTTCCTCATCGATTCAATCGTCAAAACCATCATCTGAATCCGGACCGATTGAGAAGATGTTCAGTTTCACGATGAACGCGGCGAGCAAGCTGACGAGACGTTTGAGCAGAAAACCGACGGAAAAGTTAGTGGCGAAAAATTGATTTTTATCTTAAAAATATGGCTAAAATCGGGATTTCTGGCTGGAAATACACTTGAAATTACTGAAATATCGTTCCGTCTGTTTGTCTGCTTATCCAGATGTCCAAGTGCGACATTCGGGTGTATAGAAAGACGGACAGACAAAAAGACAGTTTTCAGATTTTTGAAATTTTTGGAAAATTCGGTTTTTGCACAATTTCAGACCGATTTCTTTAGAAGAAAATTCAATTTTCTGACTTTTTAGAAACTGTCTGTGTGTCGGTCCATCCGGATGTCCAGATGTCCGGTTCTTGGGTATCTAGATTCACAAAGAGATATTTTTGTAGCAAACAAATTTATGTGTGGCAAATGCGCTCTATTGTAATCTTGTGAAAATTGCAGTTTTTCCATTTGAGAACTGACATATCCACAAGGTTGTAAATAGAGCGCATTTAGTCACGCGTAGGCGGAAGCTATGCCCAAATTTTCATGGTCATCCGGACATCTGGACATCTGGACACACATTTTGACAGCAATGTCCGCGACCAAAAGGAGAGGGATAACCACACGCGCTGTTGGCGCCCTCCATGTGGTCGCGGACATTCAGAAAAACAACGATTGTGACTGGAAAATGGTCAAAAACTCACTTTTTCTACCTAACAAATCAAATGTGGCAAATGCGCTCTAGTTATAATCTTGTGAAAATACCGGTTTTTCACTGAAAACTGACATTTTTATGAGATTACAATTAGAGCGCATTTAGTCACGCGTAGGCGGAAGCTATGCCCAAATTTTTCCGAATTTTCGGACATCTGGACATCAGGACACACATTTAGACAATCGATTCCCTCAAAAATCCCCGTTTTTTTTTGCAGAGAATCATCAATCGATAAAGGAGAAGACGTGGCGCAAGAACTGGAAGACGTGGATAACGAAGAATCGGGAATGGAGCCAGCGGCGATCGCTCCAATCATGTATAAACACGCTGAAGAGTTCTCACACTATTTCACTCAAAAATACGGATTCATTCAGTTTCAAGTGGAAAAATGTAATCGTCGATCGAAAGTACTCAATCGATATACGACGAACACGAACGTCTACACAGATCTACCGTATCTCGTGTTCTTTAAAGCGTTCGATGGTGGCGTGATTTTCGCGGATTTGAGATACGAAATGCCCGAGTTTGTTGTCAATTTTTATATGTATGAACGGGCGAAATCGTCGTCCGCCGATTATTATATGGTCGATCGAATGGAGGCGTTGTATTGGAAAGAGACGGAGGAGTTGCATTTGGCGGCGAAACAGTTGAAGGTTAGGTGATAGTGGGGACATCCGGATATTTTGAGGAATCGACAGACATATACAGCTTAAAAAGGCAATCAAAAAGTCCGGATATCTCGACATCCGGACGTCTTGAGAGACAGACAGACAGAAAAATCGATATAAACATTATCTAGAACTCATTTTCAGTCGAAAACTGCAGAATTTCCCAAAATTTTGCACTAAAAACGTCTGTGCAGATGTCCTGATAACAGTTCTGATGATCTTGGTGGACATCTGGACAGCCGGACACACAGAAAGAATGAAATGAGCAACGTTAACGTTGTCTGTCTGTGGGCCTGTGTGTCTGGAGGTCGAGATGCTCGTAGGGGGAAGAAAATGGCTTGAAAACGTTATCTAGGGCTCATTTTCGGCCAAATTTTAGAAAATGTTGCACTAAAAACGTCTGTCTGTATAACCAGATGTCCAGATAACAGTTATGGTGATCTTGGTGGACATCTGGACATCTGGACACACTTCCAAGGATTGCTGTAGTAAAATGTGGCAAATTAGAAATAAGACATTGTTTAAGGTGCGAAATTGAAGAAAAGGCTGAAAAATTGGCTGAAAATTGCTGAAAATTGATTAAAGTTGGCTAAAAATGGCGGAAATTTTCTGAAATTAGCTGAAATTGCCCAAATTTGGCTGAAATCGACGGAAATTGGCTAGAGTAGGCGTAGAATGGTCATAATTGGTTAAGATCGGCTGACATCGGCTAAAAATGTCCAGATAACGGTTCTAATGATTTTGGTGGACATCTGGACATTCGGACACACTCATAAACAGGTAGAAGATCACAGATAGACCGACAGACACAAATTAATTTTTTAAAATCGCTGAAAATCGGTGGAAAATCTGTTCACAGTCCTGATGATTCATCTGATGACATTTATGGACATCTGGACATCTAGATCCACAGATAGATTTATATCTTTATGAATGCAACATGTGGCAAATGCGCTCTAATTATAATCTTGTGAAAATTTCAGTTTTTTCACTGAAAAACTGAAATTTTCATGAGATTATAATTAGATGGCATTTAGTCACGCGTAGGGGGAACCTATGCTCAAATTTTTGGCGATTTTCTGGACATCTGGATTCACAGATAGACAGATAGACATTACTTAATTTATTCAACTTTTCGAGGCTTTTTACACCAAAAAATGTGTATTTTTGGCAAATTCCTTGATATATTTGGACATCCGGACATCCGGACACACAGAAACAACAAAATGAGCACCGTTAACGTTGTCTGTCTGTGGGTCTGTGTGTCCGGATGTCCAGATGCTTGTAGGTGGAAGAAAATGACTCGAAAACATCATTTAGGACTCATTTTCGGTCAAAAGTTGCCAAATTTCTGGAATTTTTGTACGAAAAACGTCTGTCTGTATATCCGAATGTCCAGATATCAGATCGGATGTTTTCGGTGGACATCTGGACATCCGGACACATCTATAGAGGATGACTGTAGCAAACTGTAACAGTGGCAAATGCGCTCTAACTATAATGATGTGAAAATGACAGTTTTTCATTAGAAAACTAACATTTTCATGAGATTATGAATAGAGCGCATTTAGTCACGCGTAGGGGGAACCTATGCCCAATTTTTTTGCGATTTTTCACCTAAAAATCCATTTTTTTTCTCACTAACGATTCGAGATAGTTACAGGACAGCGTCTGCTTCATGACATTCAATTTCGACTATCATCTTCGTGCCGTCGCCACGTATATCGAGGCGAAAGTGAACAAGGAGAAGTGTCTCTACGGAAATTCGATGAACGTCTTCCATCTCATAGAACGTCTTCTCGATTTCTATCAACACGATCTTATTCTCTCGCGGAATCTTGTGGCGATAAGTATGACGCTGGCGCACCTTTGACGCGTTATCACAATTTTTATTTCCTTCCAGAATACGTGTACATGACAAAAGAGCAAAACGACGAAATCTTGGCGAGAGCCGAAATGGATCGAGGAATGGTTTTGATGAAGATGGAGGTTTGTAATGGCTGGCGCACCTTTGACGCGTTTTTCTAACTGAACATTTCAGAGCGATCCGGTGACTGAGAAGAGATATGCGGGAACACCGATTGAGGACGCAATGTGTCGAGTGACGGAGAGTACGCTTTATAAGACGGTAAGTGGAGGGATTCTGGATTTGGGATGACGTCGCGGGATTCTGAATCTTGACGTCGAAAATTTTTGAAATCGAAAAAAAAAAGAAATTTTGACGTTGGGATTCTGTATTTTTACGGCGCAAACGCTGGATTTTGACGTTTTCATTTGAATTTTGAAGATTCTGAATTTGTGATGACGTTGGGATTCTGAATTGTGAATCTTGACGTCGAAAATTCAAAATAAAGTGTTAATGTTGGAATTCTGAATCCGAGTCTTTGAGATTCTAGTTAGCAGCGTCAGAATCTGGAATTTTCAAGATTCTGAATTTGTGAAGACTTCGGGGATACTGAATTCTGAATCTTGACGTCGAAAATGTTCGGAAATTCAAAAAAAAAAAGAGTTTTGACGTAGAAGAAGAAGTTTGACGAATTCTCAATCCCAGATTTTAAGATTCTAGTTATCAGCGTCAGAATCTGGAATTTTTTAAGATTCTGAATTTCGATTTCGGAATAGCAAAAATCGGTTAAAAATCGGCTAAAATCAACTGAAATTGAGCGAAATCGAGTGAAAAATATATGAATAGAAAGCTGATGACGTGAGGATTCTGAATCCGTTTTCAGAATTAGATAATTTTCAAAATGGGCAGAGATACTCAAAAATCTTGCTTACAGTCCGAAAAGGGTTGCTCTGGTGGCCGAACTGGGAATTCTGAAGTTTTGACGTCAAATTTTGCAATTCTGAATCCGAAAAACGTGCAGTTTGACGCTGCATCTAGAATTTCAGCGTCAAAATCTGGAAGTTGATGTCTAAAGTCAGAATTCTCGACGTCTGAAATCGGGAATTCTGAATCGTGGATTTTGACGTCGAAATTCGGGTTTCTGACGTCAAAAGTTAAGATTCTGAATCCAAAAATATAGATTTTGACGTCAACATTTGAGATTCTGATCTTTTCTACCAGAATATGGAGTTTTGACATCGAATGTTGAGATTTTGAATCCTCTTCACGTCTTCAGCTTTCAATCCATATCAATTTAAGCCGATTTCAACCAATTTTAGCTGGTTTTAGCCGTTTTCAGCCGATTTAAACGGATTTGAGACCAATTTTTTTTGACAATTTTCGAATTCTGTAAAGGGATTCCTCTTGACGTCTTCAGAATCCTCTTGACGTCTTCATATCAGTTTTTCTAAAAATTCTGTATTTTTAGTCACTCGTTAACTGAAGTCCAGGATTAAAATTGATATGAATGGGATGCTGAAGACGTGGGGGATTCTGAATCCGGTTTCAGATTGCTTCTATCTCCAAACTGATCGGAATTCACCAATTTTAGAGCGAAATTGCATTGTTCTGTCAAAAATCACCAAAAATTTTGAAATTGCTCATTAAAAACCGCCGTATCTCTGCTCATTTTGAATTTTCTCGAATTCCATTAACGGAATCAGAATCCTCTTCACGTCTTCAGCTTTCTATCCATATCAATTTCAGCTGATTTAAACCGGTTTTAGCCGATTTCAACCGTTTTTAGCCGCTTTAAATGGATCTGAAACGATTTTTTTGTTGAATTTTTCGAATTCTTCATCTGAATTCTATCATTCCAGAGTCATCCAGTGACCATCATCGAAATGACGGGTCTCCTCAGCGCGTTCCCAACAATAAGCGGAAAACAGTGCTCTCGCGTCGTCCCAGCCATCAAACTCCGCGTTCACACCGAAGACGTTGGCGACGGCGAGCTGTGGCCACCGACAGAAGACCGTGAATTCATCGAGACGTTCGAGGGAAAACAACGACGACGTCTTCTGGAGAATATGTCGAAATACGGGACCGAACACGTGCCGACACCGTGGGAAGACAGTTGTGTACGGAGGACTGTTCGGGAGATGATGGCTGATGGAGGAGGAGGAGGCGGGGCGTCTTCGAGTTCGCCAAGATTTTTGTAAATTGTATTCTGTATTCTGAATTGTTTGACGGTGTTGAAAATTGGTGGGAATTCTAGAGTTTTTAACGTCAAATTTTGGGATTCTGAATCCGAAAAATGCGGATTTTGATGGAATTTTGGAATTTCAGTGTCAGAAGTCTGAAGTTTGAAAATTGGGGATTCTGAATAACCTTTTCCAGAATCTGAAGGTTTGAAGTCCAAAATAGGGGCATTCTGAAGCCAAAATTACAGTTTTGACGTCAAAAACTATGATTCTGAATCTAAAAAACATGGATTTTGACGTCAAATTTTGTGATTCTGAATCCGAAAAACGTGAATTTGGATGGAATTTTGGAATTCAGCGTCAAAATCTGGAAGTCAGAATTTTCGACGTCCGAAATTGGCAAATCTGAATTGTGAGAGCTTCTGAAGTTTTTCATGTCAAATTTTGAGATTCTGAATCCAAAAATAGAGTTTTGACGTCAAATTTTAAGATTCGGAATCTGAAAAACGTGGATTTTGATGGAATTTTGGAATTTCAGCGTCAAAAGTCTGAATTTTCGACGTCCGAATTCGGGGATTCTGAATCATGAGAGCTTCAAGATTTAGACTACGACACATTTGGGATTCTGAATTCGAAAACGTGGATTTTGACGCTTTATCTAGGATTTCAGCATCAAAATCTGGGGACTGACGTAAAAAGTCAGAATTCTCGACGTTGGGATTCTGGATTTGGACACCAACAATCAGAATGAGCTTATCGCACAAGAATCTGGAGTTTTGACGTCAACATTTGAGATTCTGAACTTTTCCGCCAGAATCTGGAGTTGTGACGTCAAATTTTGAGATTCTGGACTTTTGCTTCAGAATCTGGATTTTTGACGTCAAAAACCAAGATTCTGAATCCAAAAAACGCGGATTTCGACATCGGGAATCCATATTTAGAATTTCAGCGTCAAAATCTGTAAAACTGACGTCAAAAGTCTGAATTTTCGGCGTCGGGATTCTGAATTCGAATCCCAAGATTCTGAATCGCCCTGAATCCTGAATTCCTCAAACTCTGCCTACTGACGTCAACTTTCGGAATCCAAATCTCACTCCTGAAACTCCAAAATCCAATAATTCTGAAACCCCTCGACCAAGAATTCCTAAAAATTCTGAATCCAAAATTCGAATTTTGACCTCAAAAACACCAAAATTCCCACGATTCGACGCCCTTTATCCCACAAATTGGCTAGTCCTTCTGAATCCTATATAACCCTTTGTTTTTTGTTCTTTTTGTTCTATTTTTTTTGGAATCTGAATCCAAAATTCTTCAAATTCATTCAGAATCTTTCATTCTAGTTATATAACTTGTAAATTGTTTCATTTCTCCCGGTCTTCTGAATCATCTGCGTCAGAATATTTCCCCCTCCATTTCCCACTGATCTTCTGCTTATTTTTTTGGGTAATTCTCTTATTTTTCTTATATTTTTATTCCCCATTTCTCTTTATTTTTGTGATAAACTTCATTCAATCATCCCCCCCTCAATCCCTCCCAGTTCTCAACGATAACGTCTCCGCCGTCGTCGACGTCGTCAGATTCTGGGCGGGATTCTGATGACCCGACGGTGACAGTGACGTTGTGGGCGGAGCCACCACCACCGCCGGGAGCCGCATCGTCCTCGTCGACTTGTCTTCTGATGGTACGGTAGTGGGCTCCATTCGAAGCTCCGCCTCCAGTGGAATCGCAGTTTTTGGAGCAACATCTGGAATCGGCTGGGGCTCCACAGCCGTATGATCTTCAGATGACGTCGTGGATTTAGAAGACGTCGTGGAGGCTCCAGGAGCATAGAATATGGGTGCCGTTTTAAACGAGTGAACCATCATCGGCTGGGGCACGTTGACGCGACTCGCACTATCCACTTCTTGGATTGTGAAGTCGATCTCCTCGTCAGTGTACGTCAAACCGCCGCGCTGAAATTTAGAAAAAAAATCGATAATTTGGGTATTTTGTGGGCGGGGACTAGGAATTTGGAAAGTTAGGCCACGCAAAGTTCGGCCATCAATAGAGCGCGCTTTCTGACAGAAAATGAGGGATTCGTAGGCCACGCCCACTTTTTGCAGTTTTCCGGCAATAGGGTCCGCCCACTTTTAGGTCACGCCCACTTTTTTTGCAATTTCGCGGCGCGGTTTTAGTAGTTTTTAGTTAAAAAAAAAGACTTGCAAAAAGTTTAAAAGTGGGCGTGGCCTAGGGTTTGAAGAACGGACGACGTATTGCGTAGCTCCGCCCATTTCTAGACCACGCCCACTTTTTTTTTGCAATTTTGCGGCGCGGTTTAGTTATACCAAAGTGATGTCAAAAAATCACTTTTGTGGAGAAAAAACCGTGCGGCAAAATTGCAAAAGTGGGCGTGGCCAAAATCAGACTCCGCCCAAATTTCAAAATGCCGAGTTTTAGACTCCGTCCACTTTTTTTTTTGCAATTTTTTGGAAACTCCGAAAAAAAAAAGTGGGCGTGGCCTAAATCACCAAGCCACGCCCACTTTTTGGCAAAATGGGCGGAGTCTAGATTTCATGCAGAAAGCGCTCTGACTCCGCCCACATTTTAGGCCCCGCCCACTTTCAAGCAATCCTGCCGCCGCAGCTGCACTGTTTAACAGAAAGTGAGCGTGACCAACAAAGTGGGCGGAGCCTAACAAAGTAAGCTCCGCCCACATTTTTTGCCCACTTTTAAGTGCTGCTGGTTTCTGGATTTTTCTGCTCACTATTAGAACGAAAACTTTGTGCAAAGAAGAAGGGGGGCGTGGCTTAGCAAGCTTCAATTCTCAATAGAGCGCACTTACTTACCTAATGAAGTGGGCGTTGCCTAAAAGTGGGCGGAGTCTAACTTTCATACAGAAAAATCTGACTCCGTCTAAATTTTAGGACACGCCCACTTTGGGAAAGAGGCTTCCGCACGGGCTAAAAGAAACTGTTTTCCGCTATAAAAAAGAAGGCGTGACCTAAAAGTGGGCGGAGCCTAACCCCGACCACGCCCATTTTTGGAAAGGGGCTCCCACATTGATGATTAGCTAGCTTGTCTTGTGACTTTCTGGCTTTAAAAAACCGTCCCATTGAAAAAAGTGGGCGTGGCTTAGCGAGCTTCAATTCTCAATAGAGCGCACTCACTTACCTAACGAAGTGGGCGTTGCCTAAAAGTGGGCGTTGCCTAAAATGTGGGCGGAGTCAGAGCTTTCTGCATGAAATCTAGACTCCGCCCATTTTACCAAAAAGTGGACGTGGCTTGGTGATTTAGGCCACGCCCACTTTTTTCCGAGTTTCAAAAAAATTGCAAAAAAAAGTGGGCGGAGTCTAAAACTCGGCATTTTGACCACGCCCACAATTTTGCAATTGAGCCGCGCACGGTTTTTTCCAAGTGGGCGTAGCTTACGCTGCAGCAATTCTCAATAGAGCGCACTTACTAACCGGTTGAACCACAATATAGCATGAAACGACGACGCCAAAGAATATCATTGGCATGACAGACAACACGAGGACCCACGATATCGACCACTCCCCATCCGCCGTCTTCCCCTTCTTTTCTTCCATTTTCTGATATTGCCACGTGGCCGGTGGCAGGTATACTGTAGGTGTGAAGAAATGGTCCCGAGTCGTCGTCAGGGGCGCGTAGGACAAACGATTGAGTCGAAGCATGTGTTCGACAGTCTTCTGAATCTTCGAAATCACCGTACGACGATGGAATTCGAATTGGACGCCGAGGCGGCCGCCCGGGTTACGGTAGGCGAGTTCCATGCGCCGGGTGGACGAGTTCCGCGTGCCGTCGATGAACATTTTTATCTGGAGAACAAAAAGACGTTTTTGATCTACAAAATGAGCTAAAAATCAATAATTTTGAGTGAAAACTGACGTTGTGGCAAAAGTTCAAAAATTGGAGAAAAAAATTTCAAAATTTTTTTTTTCCAAAAAAATCTGAAAATCCCCCAACTTCGACATAGTGTTACTCTTTCAGATATTGTCAGATTTTATTGATTTTATGCGCATTTTGTAGATCACACCTAGATCTTTATTTTTGTAGTTGACAACTTTTTTGTACGGGCGGTCCCCGGGGAGATTTGGGGGTAGTACGGTAGGTAATGCGCGCGTCCAAAGGTAGTCACTATGTTTCAAAGCGCTGTAAGTCTCTAGGGAACGCTGATACCTAAAACACATGTCAACTACAAAAATGGAGAGCTATTTATCTACAAAATGAGCTAAAAGTCAATGAATTTGAGTGAAAACTGACTTTGTGGCAAGAGTTCGAAAATTTTAAAATTTCTCAAAAATCTGAAAATTCCTTAACTTTGACACGATGTAACTCTTTCAGATATTGTCAGATTTCATTGATTTTAGCGCCTTTTGTAGATCAAACCTGGTTCTCCATTTTTGTAATTGACAACTTTTCAGTACGAACTCTCTCTGGAAGATATGGCTTTCGGGGAGTACGGTAGGTCCCTTATTCACTCACGGGCGTCGGTCGCTATACTTCAAGGCGCTGTAACTCGCTAGGGGCCGCCCGTAAAAAAAAGTTGTCAACTACAAAAATGGATAACCAGGCTTGATCTACAAAATGAGCTAAAAATCAATAAATTAGAGGGAACACTGTTTTAGTGGCGAATGTTCAAAAATTGGGAAAAAAAATTTCGAATTTTTTTTCCAAAAAATCTGAAAATCCCCCAACTTCGACATAGTGTAACTCTTTCAGATTTTGTCCGATTTTAATGGTTTTTGGCGGATTTTGTAGATCAAATCTAGATCTCCATTTTTGTAGTTGACCACTTTTTCGTACGGGCGGTCCCTGGAGAAATATGGCTTGAGGGAGTACGGTAGCTCCCAAATTGGCGTTCACAGATAGTCACCGTGCTTCAAGGCACTGTAACTCCCTAGGGACCGTCCGTGCAAAAAGGTTGTTAACTATATCAATGGAAAACTAAATTTGATCTACAAAATAAGCTAAAAATCCATAAATTTGAGTAAAAACTGACTTTGTGGCGAATGTTCAAAAATTGGAGAAAAAAATTTCAAAAATTTTTTTTTCAAAAAACCTCCAATCTTTGACCATAATGCAACCCTTTCGGATATTGTCAGATTTCATTGATTTTTAGCGCATTTTGTAGATCAAATCTAGCTCTCCATTTTTGTAGTTGACCACTTTTCAGTACGGACCCTTCCTGGAAAGATATGGCTGGGGGACTACGGTAGCTCTCTTATTCTATAGCTGTCACAGGTCGCTAGGCTTCAAAACGCTGTAACTTTCTAGGGACCGCCCGTACAAAAAAGTCGTCTACTATTAAAATGAAGATCTAGACTCGGTTTACAAAATGAGCCAAAGTTCAATAAAATTGAGTGAAAAATGTTTTTGTGGCAAAAGTTCAAATATTGAAAAAAAATGTTCAAAATTTTTTTTTCCAAAAAATCTGAAAATCCCCCAACTTCGACATAATGTAACTCTTTCAGATGTTGTCAGATTTTATTGATTTTTAACTTATTTTGTAGATCAAATCTAGATCTCCATTTTTGTAGTTGACAACTTTTCAGTACGAACTCTCTCTGGAAGATATAGCTTGCGGGGAATACGGTAGCTCTCTTATTCTATACCTGTCACAGGTCGCTAGGCTTCAAAACGCTGTAACTTGCTAGAGACCACCCGTAGAAAAAATTTGTCAACTGCAAAATAGAAAGCTAGATTTGATCTACAAAATGAGCCAAAATTCAATAAAATTGAGTGAAAAATGTTTTTGTGGCAGAAGTTCAAAAATTGAAAAAAAAAAAGTTCAAATGTTTTTTGAAAATTTTCAAATTTTTGCTAAAAAGTCAAAACTTTTGCTTTGTTTGTTTATCAAATTTTATATATAATGAAAGCTGAAGACGTGAGGATTCTGAATCTGTTTTCAGATTTTGGCTAGGGTCAAAACGTGGCGAGATACATCGATTTGAAACTTGAGAAAAAAAATTGTCAACTTTCAAATCGCTATATCTCATCTCTCTTTGACGCTAGAAAAATTTTGAAACCAGATTCAGAATCCTCACGTCTTCAGCTTCTCGCCACTCACATTCAAAATATTCGGAATCGGTCCATAAATGGACGGTGTGCAATTCTGTGCACTCTGTCCCTCGCTCATCACAACAATCAGTTGTCCCACTTTCACATCAATCGTCGATATTCCATAACAGATCGTCTCATTGTCCCCTTTCGTATCGATCGAGAACGCTCCGACGATTCGAAAATTCTTCTGGAGCCAACAGTCGACGTCGTCGAGTGCCGACGTCATCCGGATGTCCGCGGAGTGGTGCTCACGGAGCACAACAATAGGAGGGGTGGTGGAGGAGGACCAGGTAGAGGGCACGTCGTGGCACAGCTGGAAAATGGTGGCCTAGAAACCCAATTCCCGGAGCCATGGCCTAGAAAACTCCATGGTGGCCTAGGAACCCAAATCCACCTAACCATGGCCTAGAAAACTCCATGGTGGCCTAGAAACCCAATTCCCGGAGCCATGGCCTAGAAAACTCCATGGTGGCCTAGGAACCCAAATCCACCTAACCATGGCCTAGAAAACTCCATGATGGCCTAGAAACCCGAATCCCCAGTCATGGCCTAGAAAACTCCATGGTGGCCTAGGAACCCAAATCCCCAGTCATGGCCTAGAAAACTCCATGGTGGCCTAGGAACCCAAATCCACCTAACCATGGCCTAGAAAACTCCATGATGGCCTAGAAACCCGAATCCCCAGTCATGGCCTAGAAAACTCCATGGTGGCCTAGGAACCCAAATCCCCAGTCATGGCCTAGAAAACTCCATGGTGGCCTAGGAACCCAAATCCACCTAACCATGGCCTAGAAAACTCCATGATGGCCTAGAAACCCGAATCCCCAGTCATGGCCTAGAAAACTCCATGGTGGACTAGAAACCCAAATCCCCAAGTCATGGCCTAGAAAACTCCATGGTGGCCTAGGAACCCAAATCCACCTAACCATGGCCTAGAAAACTCCATGATGGCCTAGAAACCCGAATCCCCAGTCATGGCCTAGAAAACTCCATGGTGGCCTAGGAACCCAAATCCCCAGTCATGGCCTAGAAAACTCCATGGTGGCCTAGAAACCCAAATCCCCAAGTCATGGCCTAGAAAACTCCATGGTGGCCTAGGAACCCAAATCCCCAAGTCATGGCCTAGAAAACTCCATGGTGGCCTAGAAACCCGAATCCCCAGTCATGGCCTAGAAAACTCCATGGTGGTCTAGAAACCCAAATACCCAAGCCATGGCCTAGAAAACTCCATGGTGGCCTAGAAACCCGAATCCCCAGTCATGGCCTAGAAAACTCCATGGTGGCCTAGGAACCCAAATCCCCAGTCATGGCCTAGAAAACTCCATGGTGGCCTAGGATCCCAAATCCCCGAGTCTTGTCCTAGAAAACCTCTTGGTGGCCTAGGAACCCGAATCCCCAAGCCATGGCCTAGAAAACTCTTTGGTGGCCTAGAAACCCAAGTCCCCAACTTATGGCCTAGAAAACCTCTTGGTGGCCTAGAAACCCAAATCCCCGAGTCATGGCCTAGAAAACTCCCCCGGTGGCCTAGAAACCCAAATCCCCGAGTCATGGCCTAGAAAACTCCCCCGGTGGCCTAGGAACCCAAATCCCTAAGCCATGGCCTAGAAAACTCCATGGTGGCCTAGAAAACTCCATGGTGGCCTAGAAAACTCCATGGTGGCCTAGAAAACTCCATGGTGGCCTAGAAACCCAAATCCCCAAGCCGTGGCCTAGAAAACCTCTTGGTGGCCTAGGAACCCAAATCCACCTAACCATGGCCTAGAAAACTCCATGGTGGACTAGAAACCCAAATCCCCAAGTCATGGCCTAGAAAACTCCATGGTGGCCTAGGAACCCAAATCCCCAAGTCATGGCCTAGAAAACTCCATGGTGGCCTAGAAACCCGAATCCCCAGTCATGGCCTAGAAAACTCCATGGTGGCCTAGGATCCCAAATCCCCGAGTCTTGTCCTAGAAAACTCCATGGTGGCCTAGGAACCCAAATCCCCGAGTCTTGTCCTAGAAAACCTCTTGGTGGCCTAGAAACCCAAATCCCCAAGCCATGGCCTAGAAAACTCTTTGGTGGCCTAGAAACCCAAGTCCCCAACTTATGGCCTAGAAAACCTCTTGGTGGCCTAGAAACCCAAATCCCCGAGTCATGGCCTAGAAAACTCCCCCGGTGGCCTAGAAACCCAAATCCCCGAGTCATGGCCTAGAAAACTTCCCCGGTGGCCTAGGAACCCAAATCCCTAAGCCATGGCCTAGAAAACTCCATGGTGGCCTAGAAAACTCCATGGTGGCCTAGAAACCCAAATCCCCAAGCCGTGGCCTAGAAAACCTCTTGGTGGCCTAACTTTCTCTTCCATGGCCTAGAAAACTCACGGAAATATTCGCGGCCACCAAATCGACTCGAGTCACCATCATCCCCATCAAAACGAACATAACCCATAGTAGTTTGACGACTAGTTTCATTTTGCAATCAATTCGATGGGATTACTGTAGAAAAATGAATTCGGGGAAGGGAAAATTATTGATTGATTTATGGGGGGACGGTGACGTGGCGGGGGAGGTCAAATTTGAGAAAAAATATTTGGAAATTGGCGGGAAAGTTCACGTTTCAAAAGTCTACTTCTCTACTTTGTATCAGTTTGGGTTCCTAGGCCATTATGGAGTTTTCTAGGCCATCACTTGGGGGATTTGGGTTCCTAGGCCACCATTTAGTTTTCTAGGCCATGACATGTGATTTGGGATTCTAGGCCACCACGGAGTTTTCTCGGTCATGACTTGGGGATTAGGGTTCCTAGGCCACCAGAGGGATAGGTTGTGCAGTTTGGGTTTCTAGGCCATCAAAGGGATTTCTAGGCCATCAGGTTGTGCCAGATAATGAAAGGATTTGGGTTCCTAGGCCATCGATGGAGTTTTCTAGGCCATCACTTGGGGATTTGGGTTCCTAGACCACCATGGAGTTTTCTAGGCCATGGCTTAGGATTTGGGTTTTTAGGCCACCATGGAGTTTTCTAGGCCATCAGGTTGTGCCAGATAATGAAAGGATTTGGGTTCCTAGGCCATCAAGGGGTTTTCTAGGCCATGAATTGGGATTTGGGTTGCTAGGCCACAAGATTCCTAGGCCACCACAAGGATACCAGAAGGGAGTCGGGTTTCTAGGCCAGGCCATCCAGGGGTTTTCTAGGCCATTGGTGAAAAAGTGCTTGGGGTGATGGGTGGCCTAGAAACCCCGACCATGGCCTAGAAATCTAGTTGGCGCGATTTCCGTGAGCTGGCGCGTTTGCTGAGATGGCAGAACTAGTAGCCGAATATCTTTACATTTTAGTAGCCAATGTCACCACCGCTTTAAGGTTCCACGTGTCAACTTCACTGCTGACGCGTTCTCGGTGACTATCAGAGCCGAACTGGCGCGTTTCTAGTGAGAACTAACAGGTAATAATGCTCATAAATCTTTATTCCAATCATCAAATCAGAACCAATATCAATCGCACCCACGGTGTTTGACACACTTTTTGTAGTCATCACAAGACATACAGTCGTACGGTGGGATTCCAGCCCACGTTCCAGGGACAGGCATACAGTGTCCTTGGATGCATCTTGCCGAGAATCCACAGTTTTGATGAGTCTTGCACACGATGCCGGTTCTAGCGGTGTCAGTGAAGGCGGAGACGGTGAGGAGAGTGAGGAGAAGGATCTGGAACATATACAGTATGCAAATGCGCTCCACGCTAAAGAACTCACCATGAAAATCTTCATTTTCGAACGAAAGTTCTCTGGAGAGAAAACTGATATTCTCCACTGACAGGGGCTGATATTTATACCCCGTTTTCCCCTTCTTTTTTCTGATTTTTCCCATCCGCCCCTCTGGAAATGGGCGAATCATAAAATATGGGGAGAGCAAAGACTACGGACGGTAAAATCGGAGGGGAGCATGGGAATTCGGAGAGAAAAATACGGAGGAAGTCGTATAGTTGGTGGGAGCGATGCTGAAAATGAATGTACAAAGGAGGAGGTCCGCGGATAAGATAGATACCAGAAAACAAAATTGGAGAATGAACAAAAATGGTTCTAGGGGCGGTCTTGAAAAAGTTGAAACTGTCTTCGAATTCAATGTTAGGCGCTGGGAACCATACCAAAATAAAGAACTCGACAAGTACTATACTATTGACCTACTCCGGACCGGATGACGGCTTGTTAAAGTACCACGGCGTGATCTACAGTGTGAAAAACTGCAAATATGGTGAAATAGTCATTCCTCAGTAATACAAGGATCCGCCAACCTATTCTGAAACTGAGAAAAGAAGACATCGTAGAAAAAACACATTTCATTGACTCTCAGAAAGGAATCGATTGAAAAGTAGATAACAAATGACAGTAGGCACAGAGAACTGATACAAAGAAGGAGAGACAAGAGAAACAAAAAAACAACATCTTCTTAATAAGGATTGAAGCGTCCTCTTCCTCCACGGAATCCTCCACGTCCTCTCGGTGCCGATCCGTTTACATAAACGTACTTTACAATGACCGTTTGTGGTCCTCCACGTCCTCCTCTGAACCCTCCTCGTCCTCTCTGAGCGCCCATTCCCGGCTTGTTGGTCCGCTTGCTGGTCACGACAATTTTACGGTCACGGAAAATCGAGCCATCCATTACAACTGCGTTCTCCACGCTGGTAGCACATGCAAATTCGAGATAAGCAAAGCTGAAAATAAAAAGAGTTATACATGTATCAGACGATTCTAGGTAATGCAAACGCGCTCTTTTGACAACATTCTCAAACTCACTTCTTATTCTTCTTTGTCAGCCTATCCTTAGGGATCGTAGTCCGCACGATCTCTCCACATCCCGTAAAATGAGCTTCCAACTCCTCAATCGTTGTACCAAAATCTACGTACCCCACAAAAATCGATTTGGCGTCCATCTCCTTCTGCTCCTCCTCCGTTGGTGGGGCGGTTTTCCCGGTGCCCATTGTTTCAGCCAAGTTGTTTTGAATCTCCTTGAGGACCTTAGCCTCCGCCTCAATCTCATCCTCCATTGACCACAGGTTGCTGTTGTTGTCGATGATTGATGCCATTGTAGATTAGAAGATGTTGAGTATAAGTTCTGAAAACGCAAGAAATCGATTATAAGGGAGATATGACAGTAGGAGAGAAATTTCGAACAAGAGGAAGAGGGGAATACGACCATCTCAGACAAAGACTGAGAGAGCATTATGAGATGGGACAGTCACTCCGTCTTACGTCAACCAGAAAACGCGCACGCAACCTGCAAACCACTGCATCTGTCAGTACATGGGATTCTGGGAAGTCTGCATACTGAGAAACTGTCACTGGAAAGTATGGGGAGTTATTGACTCCATGGATGACAGTGAGACTATCAGAAGAAACCAGACATAACCTTTACTCTTCTTGACGTATTTTCCGTGAGTTGGCGCGTTTGATGATAGACATCCACCAAATAAGAACTTGCAAGAATAGCGGATAAGAGAAGTTTAGACACCATTGCTGTGTTTTGAGGATCTAGCATAGCTAGCTTCTAGACCATCAGAATGCCATGAAGCGCGATTGCAATTAGATCGAGTGTCAGTAGGGCGCAATTATACACGACAATAAACTAGACCGGCAAGTTGAGGAAATCAATATAAGGGGATGTGAGAGTAGGAATGGCTAGAAGACTTAACTGGAGGGTTAGGTAGTAGGTACAGGACAAAGGGAAAACGAGATGCTAGAAAGGGGAATACGACCATCTCAGACGGTACTGAGAGAACATAATGAAAAGGGACGGTCAATCTGTCCTACGTTGGCCAGGAGACGCGCGCGCAACCTGCAAACCACTGCATCTGTCACTGAGAGCATAGATATTCTGGGAAACTGTTCTTGGGAATCTGAGTCAATAAACCATACTAAAGGACCGTCAGAATGCGAGGGGGCGTGGTTGCAAATATAACGAAAGTCAATAATACGCAATTGAAGGCTGACCGGATAAGGAAAAAAGGCGGATGCGACAGTAGAAGAGAAAACGAAATATCTAGAAGACTCAAGTGGAGGACTAGGTTAGAGGATCAGGACAGGGAGAAAACAAGATTAGAGAAATGGGGGATACGACCATCTCAGACGAAACTGAGAGTCCATAATGAGATGGGACCGTCACTCCGTCTCACGTCAACCAGAAGACCGAGCGCGAAATCACTGCATCTGTTACTAGATTAAAAGGGGAATGTGACAGCAGAAGAGAAAACGAAATATCTAGAGTTGAGGGGCTTGGTAGAAAGGACAATATAGGGGGTACACGAGAGGGGAGAAAAGGGGATACGACCATATCAGACAAGGACTGAGAAAACATAATGAGATGGGACGGTCAATCAGTCTTACATCAACCAGAAGACGCGCGCGCAACCTGCAAACCATCTGTCACTGGAAACTTGGGATTCTGGGAAACTGTCCCTGGGGATCTATGTCGACGGATCAATAACAAGATGGCACGGATCCTGGAAGGGATTCCGGAGCATCGTACTGAACCACCGCATTGCTGACGCGCTAACACTGACTTGGTGAATTCAGCCAAAAAATCTGAGAGCCGTAACATCGGAGCATCGTACGTGTCACTACTCCATGTGTTTTTATTACTAGTAGGGTATTTCTAGTGAGTTGGCGCGTTTTTAGGCACCGATTCTCATGGCGGAGGACTGCTCGAGTCTGGAATGTCGTTGCGCGTCATGTTTAAGCTGATATCTATACTTTTTAGCAGTCAATATCACCACCGCTTTGAGGTTCCACGTGTCAACTTTACTGCTGACGCGTTCTTGGTGACTATCAGAGCCGAATTGGCGTGTTTCTAGATGGTAATAATGCTCATAAATCTTTATTCCAATCATGAAATCAGAATCAATATCAATCGCACCAACCACGGTTCTCGACACACTTTTTGTAGTCATAACAATCAAGACAGTTGAACGGTGGGACCCCAGCCCACGTTCCAGGGACAGGCATACAGTGTCCTTGGACGCATCTTGCCGAGAATCCACAGTTTTGATGAGTCTTGCACACGATGCCGGTTCTAGCGGTGTCAGTGAAGGCGGAGACGGTGAGGAGAGTGAGGAGAAGGATCTGGAACATATACAGTATGCAAATGCGCTCCACGCTAAAGAACTCACCATGAAAATCTTCATTTTCGAACGAAAGTTCTCTTGAGAGAAAACTGATATTCTCCACTGACAGGGGCTGATATTTATACCCCGTTTTCCCCTTCTTTTTTCTGATTTTTCCCATCCGCCCCTCTGGAAATGGGCGAATCATAAAATATGGGGAGAGCAAAGACTACGGACGATAAAATCGGAGGGGAGCATGGGAATTCGGAGGGGAAAATACGGAGGAAATCGTATAGTTGGTTGGAGCGATGCTGAAAATGAATGTACAAAGGAGGAGGTCCGCGGATAAGATAGATACCAGAAGACAGAATTTGGAGAAGGAACAAAAACGGTTCTAGGGACGGACTTGAGAAAGTTGAAATTCTCTTCGAATTCAATGTTAGGCGCTGAAAAGTACACCAAAATAAAGAACTCGACAAGTACTATACTATTGACCTACTCCGGACCGGATGACGGCTTGTTAAAGTACCACGGCGTGATCTACAGTGTAAAAAACTGCAAATATGGTGAAATAGTCATTCCTCAGTAATACAAGGATCCGCCAACCTATTCTGAAACTGAGAAAAGAAGACATCGTAGAAAAAACACATTTCATTGACTCTCAGAAAGGAATCGATTGAAAAGTAGATAACAAATGACAGTAGGCACAGAGAACTGATACAAAGAAGGAGAGACAAGAGAAACAAAAAAACAACATCTTCTTAATAAGGATTGAAGCGTCCTCTTGCTCCACGGAATCCTCCTCGTCCTCTTGGTGCAGCTCCATTGACATACACATACTTCACAATGACCGTTTGTTGACCACCACGTCCTCCTCTGAATCCTCCTCGTCCTCTCTGAGCTCCCATTCCCGGCTTGTTGGTCCGCTTGCTGGTCACGACAATTTTACGGTCACGGAAAATCGAGCCATCCATTACAACTGCGTTCTCCACGCTGGTAGCACATGCAAATTCGAGATAAGCAAAGCTGAAAATAAAAAGAGTTATACATGTATCAGACGATTCTAGGTAATGCAAAAGTGCTCTGTTGACAACATTCTCAAACTCACTTCTTATTCTTCTTTGTCAGCCTATCCTTAGGGATCGTAGTCCGCACGATCTCTCCACAGCCCTTAAAATGAGCTTCCAACTCCTCAATCGTTGTACCGAAATCCACGTTCCCGACGAAAATCGATTTGGCGTCGATAGCCTTTTGCTCCTCCTCCGTTGGTGGGGCGGTTTTCCCGGTGCCCATTGTTTCAGCCAAGTTGTTTTGAATCTCCTTGAGGACCTTAGCCTCCGCCTCAATCTCATCCTCCATCGAGCACACGTTGCTGTTGTTGTCGATTATTGAGGCCATTGTAGATTAGAAGATGTTGAGTATGAGTTCTGAAAACACAATAAATCAACTATAAGGGAGATATGACAGTAGAAGAGAAATTTCTCAGACAAAGACTGAGAGAGCATAATGAGATGGGACCGCCACTCCGTCTTTCGTCAACCAGAAAACGCGCTCGCAGTCTGCAAACCCCTCCATCTGTCACTGGGAAGTATGGGGAGTTATTGACTCCATGAGTGACAGTGACACTATCAGAAGAAACCATACATAAACCCTCCCCCTTCTTGACGTATTTTCCGTGAACTGGCGCGTTTGATGATAGACACCCACCAAATAAGAACGAGCAGGAATAGCGGATAAGAGAAGTTTAGACACCATTGCTGTGTTTTGAGGATCTAAGATCTTCAAGGAAATGGAGCGCATTTGTAGCATCACTAGCTTCTAGACCATCAGAATGCCATAGAGCGCGACTGCAATTAGATCGATTGTCAGTAGGGCGCAATTATACACGACAATAAACTAGACCGGCAAGTTGAGGAAATCAATATAAGGGGATGTGAGAGTAGGAATGGCTACTCAGGTTTTTTTGGGCAAGGGTGGGGCAACGAAACGATAATTTGGGCCGTGTGGTCGTTGAATTGGGCACAGCGCTTACAAGAAAGGTCAAATGGCCCAATGCGCACTGCGCACTGAATGGGAAGGAGCAAAGGGAGCGGAATGCCGCGCGTTGTACCAAATCTGGGCACTGTGCCCATCGAGTGGGCCAAAGTGGCCCATATGGGTGGGGCCACCATGCCGATTTTGAAGGCCACATGGCCCAAAATTACCTGAGTAGAAGACTCAAGTGGAGGACTAGGTAGTAGGTACTGGACAAGGGTGAAAACAAGACGAGAGAAAAGGGAGATACGACCATCTCCGGCGAGACTGAGAGACCATAATGAGATGGGACCGTCACTCCGTCTTACATCAACCTGAAGACGCGCACGCAATCTGCAAACCATCTGTCACTGGAAACTTGGGATTCTGGGAAACTGTCACTAGGAAGCTAGGTCGACGGATCAATAACAAGATGACATAGATGCTAAAAGGGATTCGGGAGCATCGTACTGAACCATCGCACTGCTGACGCGTTAACACTGACTTGATGAATTCAGCCAACAATCTGAAAGTCCGGAGCATGGGAACATCATACGTGTCACTACTCCATGTGTTTTTATTAGGGTATTTCTAGTGAATTGGCGCGTTTTTAGGCACCGATTCTCATGGCGGAGGACTGCTCGAGTCTGGAATGTCGTTGCGCGTCATGTTTAAGCTGATATCTATGCTTTTTAGCAGCCAATATCACCACCGCTTTGAGGTTCCACTTGGCAACTTTACTGCTGACGCGTTCTTGGTGACTATCAGAGCCGAACTGGCCCATTTCTAGTTAAAACAGGTAATAATGCTCATAAATCTTTATTCCAATCATCAAATCAGAACCAATATCAATCGCACCCACGGTGCTCGACACACTTTTTGTAGTCATCACAAGACATACAGTCGTACGGTGGGATTCCAGCCCACGTTCCAGGGACGGGCATACAGTGTCCTTGGATGCATCTTGCCGAGAATCCACAGTTTTGATGGGTCTTGCACACGATGCCCATTCTAGCGGTGTCAGTGAAGGCGGAGACGGTGAGAAGAGTGATGAGAAGGATCTAGAACATATACAGTATGCAAATGCGCCTCACCCTGATGAACTCACCATGAAAATTTTCATTTTCGAACGAAAGTTCTCTGGAGAGAAAACTGATATTCTCCACTGACAGGGGCTGATATTTATACCCCGTTTTCCCCTTCTTTTTTCTGATTTTTCCCATACGCCCCTCTGGAAATGGGCGAATCGTAAAATATGGGGAGAGAGCAAAGACTACGGACGATAAAATCGGAGGGGAGCATGGGAATTCGGAGATGGAAATGGAAGAGGAAATAGTATAGTTGATGGAAGAGGAGGGTATATGCTGAAAATGAATGTATGAAGGAGGAGGTCCGTGAATAAGATTGATACCAGAAGACGGAATTTGAGGAAGATCAGAAAAGATTCTAGGGAGGACTCGAAAACCTTGAAACTCTCTTCGAACTCAATGTTAGGCGCTGAAAAACGTACCAAAATAAAGATCTCGACAAGTACTATGCCATTGACCTACTCCGGACCGGATGGCAGGTCATTACTGTACCGCTGCTCTGCCTACAGTAGGAAAAACTGCAAACGTGGTCCAATATCAATTCCCGCAGCAATATAAGGATCCGCCAACCTATTCTGAAACCGACAAGAAAAGAAGACACCGTAGAAAAAACTCATTTTATTGATTCTCAGAAAGGAATTGATTGAAAAATTGATAACAAGTGACAGTAGGCATAGAAAACTGATACAAAGAAGGAGATCCAAGAGAAACAAAAAAACAACATCTTCTTAATAAGGATTGAAGCGTCCTCTTGCTCCACGGAATCCTCCTCGTCCTCTTGGTGCAGCTCCATTGACATACACATACTTCACAATGACCGTTTGTTGACCACCACGTCCTCCTCTGAATCCTCCTCGTCCTCTCTGAGCTCCCATACCCGGTTTGTTCGTCCGCTTGCTGGTCACAACAATCTTACGGTCACGGAAAACCGAGCCATCCATCACAATGGCGTTCTCAACGCTGGTAACACATGCGAACTCGAGATAAGCAAAACTGAAAATAGAAGGAGTTATGCATGTATCAAATGATTCTAGGTAATGCAAACGTGCTCTGTTGACAACATTCTCAAACTCACTTCTTATTCTTCTTTGTCAGCCTATCCTTAGGGATCGTAGTCCGCACGATCTCTCCACAGCCCTTAAAATGAGCTTCCAACTCCTCAATCGTTGTACCGAAATCCACGTTCCCGACGAAAATCGATTTGGCGTCGATAGCCTTTTGCTCCTCCTCCGTTGGTGGGGCGGTTTTCCCGGTGCCCATTGTTTCAGCCAAGTTGTTTTGAATCTCCTTGAGGACCTTAGCCTCCGCCTCAATCTCATCCTCCATCGAGCACACGTTGCTGTTGTTGTCGATTATTGAGGCCATTGTAGATTAGAAGATGTTGAGTATGAGTTCTGAAAACACAATAAATCAACTATAAGGGAGATATGACAGTAGAAGAGAAATTTCTCAGACAAAGACTGAGAGAGCATAATGAGATGGGAATGTCACTCCGTCTTTCGTCAACCAGAAAACGCGCTCGCAGTCTGCAAACCCCTCCATCTGTCACTGGGAAGTATGGGGAGTTATTGACTCCATGAGTGACAGTGACACTATCAGAAGAAACCATACATAAACCCTCCCCCTTCTTGACGTATTTTCCGTGAACTGGCGCGTTTGATGATAGACACCCACCAAATAAGAACGAGCAGGAATAGCGGATAAGAGAAGTTTAGACACCATTGCTGTGTTTTGAGGATCTAAGATCTTCAAGGAAATGGAGCGCATTTGTAGCATCACTAGCTTCTAGACCATCAGAATGCCATAGAGCGCGACTGCAATTAGATCGATTGTCAGTAGGGCGCAATTATACACGACAATAAACTAGACCGGCAAGTTGAGGAAATCAATATAAGGGGATGTGAGAGTAGGAATGGCTACTCAGGTTTTTTGGGCAAGGGTGGGGCAACGAAACGATAATTTGGGCCGTGTGGTCGTTGAATTGGGCACAGCGCTTACAAGAAAGGTCAAATGGCCCAATGCGCACTGCGCACTGAATGGGAAGGAGCAAAGGGAGCGGAATGCCGCGCGTTGTACCAAATCTGGGCACTGTGCCCATCGAGTGGGCCAAAGTGGCCCATATGGGTGGGGCCACCATGCCGATTTTGAAGGCCACATGGCCCAAAATTACCTGAGTAGAAGACTCAAGTGGAGGACTAGGTAGTAGGTACTGGACAAGGGTGAAAACAAGACGAGAGAAAAGGGAGATACGACCATCTCCGGCGAGACTGAGAGACCATAATGAGATGGGACCGTCACTCCGTCTTACATCAACCTGAAGACGCGCACGCAATCTGCAAACCATCTGTCACTGGAAACTTGGGATTCTGGGAAACTGTCACTAGGAAGCTAGGTCGACGGATCAATAACAAGATGACATAGATGCTAAAAGGGATTCGGGAGCATCGTACTGAACCATCGCACTGCTGACGCGTTAACACTGACTTGATGAATTCAGCCAACAATCTTAAAGTCCGGAGCATGGGAGCATCATACGTGTCACTACTCCATGTGTTTTTATTAGGGTATTTCTAGTGAATTGGCGCGTTTTTAGGCACCGATTCTCATGGCGGAGGACTGCTCGAGTCTGGAATGTCGTTGCGCGTCATGTTTAAGCTGATATCTATGCTTTTTAGCAGCCAATGTCACCACCGCTTTGAGGTTCCACATGTCAACTTTACTGCTGACGCGTTCTTGGTGACTATCAGAGCCGAACTTGCCCATTTCTAGTTAAAACAAGTAATAATGCTCATAAATCTTTATTCCAATCATCAAATCAGAATCAATATCAATCGCACCCACGGTGTTTGACACACTTTTTGTAGTCATCACAAGACATACAGTCGTACGGTGGGACCCCAGCCCACGTTCCAGGGACGGGCATACAGTGTCCTTGGACGCATCTTGCCGAGAATCCACAGTTTTGATGAGTCTTGCACACGATGCCGGTTCTAGCGGTGTCAGTGAAGGCGGAGACGGTGAGGAGAGTGAGGAGAAGGATCTGGAACATATACAGTATGCAAATGCGCTCCACGCTAAAGAACTCACCATGAAAATCTTCATTTTCGAACGAAAGTTCTCTTGAGAGAAAACTGATATTCTCCACTGACAGGGGCTGATATTTATACCCCGTTTTCCTCTTCTTTTTTCTGATTTTTCCCATCCGCCCCTCTGGAAATGGGCGAATCATAAAATATGGAGAGAGGCCGAAGACTACGGACGATAAAATCGGATGGTCACATGGGAATTCGGAGAGAAAAATATGGAGGAAATAGTATAGTTGGTGGGAGAGGAGAGTATATGCTGAAAATGAATGTATGAAGGAGGGGGTCCGTGGATAAGATAGATACCAGAAGACAAAATTAGAAAAGGGACAGAAAAGATTCTAGAGGCGGAAAGTTGAAACTGCACTACGCTCTCTTGAATCTATCAAAAACTCTTGAATCCTATCAAAACGACCCAACCCGGAGCGGCGCGTAACCCTCTTCGAACTCATTCTTGGAGATCGCGGTAAGATCCTTGCAATTGACTTATTCCGGAGTGAATGACAGGTCATTGCCAGCCTAACGTATGAAAAACTGACAAAAATTGTCAAATAGCAATTCTAGCCCGTCCTCCAGCAATATAACGACCCGGAGTAACACATAGACCTACAATTCGTTGACATTTACATTTAGGTGCACTTTTCACCTCATACCATTGAGTTCGAATCCCGTTTCGTACTTATACCTGGGAAACACTGCCTTTTATATGAATAAAAATTTCCATATTTATGACTGCAATTACCATAATTACACCAAACTACCCAACTATCAGATTGTTATATTAGTATCCAGATCTGATACCTGTTCTACTATCACTTATATTTTCTACTGTAGCTCATAGTTGTCTTGTCGTGAGGACACGTGAGTATTCACTAATCTATCAACTAGAACAGCCAAATAATTCCAGCAAAATGTGAATGTCAATACCATGGCTCTGGACACTTTGAATATTCAATCAATAATTGGAGATCACGATTTCTATCGATTGAATATCTCCCAGAATCCAATCAGTGCTCCAATTATTACAATCAATGACTGTCACGCGTCGATTCGTTGTGAAGGGGGTTCCAACTTAGTGGTGTTCGATGGTACAGAGAAGTTTCATATGGTAAGAGGGAGGACATCCGGATGAACAGACACAAGTAGTTTCCATACTTGCAAACCGGGCCGAAACGGGCCGACACGGGCCGGCCCGTAACTCGCTTGAAACTCAACATCATGGCATGAAAAATATACCAAAATGTAGATCTCGACGAGTTCTATGTCCGTGACCTACTACGGGCCGGATGGCTATTCGTTAATACGTTGCGGGCCGGGCTAGAATGGCTTTTTTGGCCATTTTCGCGTTTTTTTGGCACTTTTTCCCGGCCCGCGACGTATTAACGACGAGCCATCCGGCCCGTAGTAGGTCACGGACATAGAACTCGTCGAGATCTACATTTTGGTATATTTTTCATGCCATGATGTTGAGTTTCAAGCGAGTTACGGGCCGGCCCGTGTCGGCCCGTTTCGGCCCGGTTTGCAAGTATGGTAGTTTCAGTTCGGTGCCTACTCAGCTGATGGTCTCTGTGACGCGAACACTCAGAAATGGTTGGTGGATGATGGATCTGGGGAATTGGCGACTTATGGGAAGATGCAAGGAGTTTGTGTGGATTACGGTGAGCGGAATTCCGTCTTCCGCCTTCCGCCAAAACTTTTCCATTTCCTTATTTCAGCCAGTTGCTGTAACAACCCATTTACTTCCCCAATCAGCGATCTCTGCTCGACGACTTCCCTCACTTGTACAGTACCAGATACTCTAGCAACGTTAACTTTGGAAGTCAGTATTCTCGGAAACGCCTCGTCGACAACGGATCCTTCCGAGTACCCGTCACACACGGTGGCTTCAGTGCTAACCACTGAAAGCTTCGATGTTACTGTCTCTATCGAGTGTAATAGAAATGTGAAATTGTGGAAATTTCAAGATTTTCACTATTCCAAATTCAATTGCCTGTACAAATTTAAGAGTGGCGACTATTTTCCTTATTTTTGAGATAATTCCTTATATAAAGATGCAAGTGTTGAAACTACAGCGGGATTTCGGAGCATCGTACTGAGAAAATTCAGTACTGACCCGTTTTTAGTGAGCTGACGAATTCCACGTGACTCAGATCCCGAAAGATCGAAGCACCGTAAGTTGCTATACGCTTGTCGCTTCTTTTTGTTTGCGCGTTTTCAGTGAGTTGGCGCATTTTCCGCCATCAACGGCGCATACCGTAGTGAAGACTGCTGTACCATGTTTTTTGAAAGTTTTCTTTGGCGGGATTTCGGAGCATCGTTCTGAACAACCCGTACTGTTCAATGTAACTTGGACTGGGCGTAATGTCAGATAGTGACGGATGGGATTTGGGTTTCTAGACCACTAAGGTACAAACACAATTTCGGTTCAAATAATTTATTAGGTTTTTGTCTTGAAGACTACAAAAAGTGACCGAAACAAGAGATGGGAGACATAAAGATTACCAAAAAAACAGAAAAAAACCCAAGATCTTCTCAATACGGATTAAAGCGTCCCCGTCCTCCACGGAATCCTCCACGACCTCTTGGTGGAGCTCCATTGACATACACATACTTCACAATGACCGTTTGTTGACCCCCACGTCCTCCTCTGAATCCTCCTCTTCCTCTTTGAGCACCCATCCCTGGCTTGTTCGTCCGTTTCGATGTGACGACAATTTGACGCTCCCGGAATGTCGAGCCGCTCATCACAATTGCATTCTCAACGCATGCAGGTGACTCGAACTCGATGAATGCATGGCTGAAAACAAAAAGGGTTATGTATCCGAGGTAATGCAAACGTGCTCAACATTCTCTTCTTAATTTCCTCAACTTACTTCTTCTGTTTCTTCGTCAGCTTATTTTTGGGGATCGTTGTCCGCACGATCTCTCCACAGTCTTTGAAGTGAGCCTCCAGCTCTTCGATCGTCGCTCCAAATTCTACGTTTCCCACGAAAACGGATCTGGCGTCGATCTCCTTTTGTTCCTCCTCCGTTGGTGGGGCTGTTCTTCCGGTGTCCATCTTCTCCGACAGCTCCGTTTGGATCTCCTTGAGGACTCTAGCCTCTTCTTCAATCTCCATCTCCAACGACTTGAAGGCGTTGCTATTGTTGTCGAATGCGGCCATAGTTGGTTAGTGAGTAAGATGTTCTGAAAACACAAGAAAATGATAATTTTGGGGGTAAGTGACAGTAGGAGAGAGAATGTAACGGCTGGAAAACTTTGCTAAATGGGTCGTTAGTAGGTACAGAACAGGAATAGAAAGGGAAATGCGATAGGCTGTGGTTGGCAACGAGAGTCAATAGAGCAGGAGGACTAGGTTAAAGGGCCAGGACAAGGAGTAAAACAAGACGAAAGAACGGGGGATACGACCATCCCAGACGATGACTGAGAGAACATAATGAGATGGGAGAGTCACCCCGTCTTACGTCACCCAGAAGACGCGCGCGCAATCTGCAAACCTTGGGATTCTGGGAAACTTCATACTGGGAATCTATGTCTATGGATCGAATTGACTCAACTAGGAATAAGTGAAATCTAAATAAAAGACAGTATTGGCCTAGAATCCGCCAACTCGGCCAACTTATTAATTTTTTCGATCCTCAAAAATATTACGGTAGCGCTGGCTTACAGTTGTGATAGGTACTTTCGAAATCACAAGGAAACAATTATAGGTGGTATGTGACAGTAGGAGAGAGAGAATAAAATGGCTAGAAGGCTTCAGTGGAGGTCTAGGTTAAAGAGACAGGAGACAAGGGAAAAATGAAATGAGAGAAAGAAGGGATACGATCATCTCAGACGGAGAGTGAGAGACCATAATGAGATGGGACCGTCACTCCGTCTTACATCAACCAGAAGACGCGTTCGCAATCTGCAAACCATCTGTCACTGGAAACTTGGGATTCTGGGAAGATAGGGTATTATTGAGTTTCATGAGTGACTGTGAGAATATCAGAAGAGACCAGACATAAACTAACTATGGGAGGATTGCAAATCGCGTATTTTCCGTGAGCTGGCGCGTTTGATGATACGTTAAGACCTAGCGGGAATACAGTACGGACAAGAGAAGCTTCAGTATCATTGCTGGTTTTTGATAATCCGAGATCGACAATAAAGTGGAGCGCTATTTCATTTACCACGATTGTAAGTAGAGCGCATTTGTAGCATAGCATAAGATTGTATACGCGCTCTACTAGCTTGTGGACCATCAGATTGCGAGGGGCTTGGTTGCAACTACAACAAGAGTCAATAAAGTGGAATCGACGATATACCAGGCCGACAAGTTAAGAATTATAATAAGCAGGATGTGACAGTAGGAATGGCTAGAAGATTCAAATGGAGGATTAGACTAGGGATGATACAGTAGGAGAGAAAAAGCAAACGAGAGAAAAGGGAGATACGACCATCTCCGGCGAGACTGAGAGACCATAATGAGATGGGACCGTCACTCCGTCTTACGTCAACCAGAAGAGTGCCCGCAATCTACAAACCACTGCATCTGTCACTGGAAACTAGGGATTCTGGGAAACTATCTTTGGGAATCTAATTCGACGGATCAATAATGAGCTGACCTACAGCCTAAAAGGGATTTTGGAGCATCGCACCGAACTACCGCTTTTCTGTAAGTTGCAATGGTCCGCCTAGTTTATTGACGCATTTTTCGTCGCTATCAGCCGAACTGCAGACACCATAACCTCCACGTGGCTTAGACCGCTCGCTTTAGAATTCATGTTTTTCCTTACGGAAAAGAGGGGATGGGACAGTAGGAGAGAAAATGCAAAGGCTCGGTCGAAAAGGCAGGATGACGGAGAAAACAAAAAAACGCAATGTCTAGAAGACTCCGTTGGAGGGCTGGGTAGAAAGGACAAAATAGGGTGTGAACAAGATGGGAGAAAGGGGGACGCAACCATCTCAGGCAAGGACTGAGAGTCAATAATGAGATGGGACAGTCACTCCGTCTTACGTCAACCAGATGACGCGAGCGCGAAATCACTGCGTTGGGACTCTGGGAAGTGGAGACTCTGGGAAGTTATTGACTCCATGAGTGACAGTGAGAATATCAGAAGAGACGAGACATAAACCAACAGTGAGAGGATTCCAAATCACGTATTTGCGTGAGTTGGCGTGTTCTATAATGCGCCACCAATGAGATCTAGCGGGAGTACAGTACTGAGACAAGGAAATCTTCGACAGGATTGCTGGTTTTTGAAAACCTTAGTTTTTTTGATTATCAAAGAAGTGTGGGGCGCTATTGAATTTACCGCGATTGTAATTAAAACGCATTTGTAGCATGACTAGCTTGTAGACTATCAGAATGCGATGGGATGTGGTTGGAACAAAGCCGAGAGTCAGTAGAAAACGAGTATGCAGGACAATGTTTTAGAAACGACGAGTTAACGAAATAATTAAAATAGGAATATGAGAGTAGGAATGGCCAGAAGACTCAAGTGGAGGACTAGGTTAAAAGGTCTGAACAGGGGGAAAACGAGATGAGACAATGAGAGGATACGACCATCTCAGACGGGGACTGAGAGTCAATAATGAGAAGGGTCCGTCACTCCGTCTTACGTTGACCAGAAGACGCGCACGCAACCTGCAAACCACTGCGTCCGAACCTAAGAAATTTGGATTCTGGGAAAATGTCTCTGGGAAACTATGTCAACGGATCAATACCAAGAGGACGGTTGAAAAAACTCATTTTATTGACTCTCAGAAAGCAATTGATAAAAAAGTAGGTGAGAAGAAAAAATGAAACATAAAAAAAAATATATTCTTAATACGGATTGAAACGACCTCGTCCTCCGCGGAATCCTCCTCGTCCTCTTGGTGGAACTCCATTGACATACACGTACTTGATAACCACGGTTGATTGACCTCCGCGCCCTCCTCTGAATCCACCTCTTCCCCTCGCAGCTCCCATTCCCGGCTTGTTGGTTCTCTTGGCCGTGACTACAATCGGACGGCCACGGAAAGTCGAACCATTCATCACTGCTGCGAGCTCCACACTGGAAGCACATTTGAATTCGATATATGCGAAACTGAAAACAAAAAGGGTTATATATCTGGCTAATGCAAACGCGCTCTGTTGACTATAGTCCCCTAAACTCACTTCTTTTGCCGATTCGTCATCTTATCCTTTGGAATTGTCGTCCGCACAATCTCCCCACATCCCTTGAAATGAGCCTCCAGCTC
Source organism: Caenorhabditis latens (assembly GCA_002259235.3). Lineage (NCBI taxonomy): Eukaryota > Metazoa > Nematoda > Chromadorea > Rhabditida > Rhabditidae > Caenorhabditis > Caenorhabditis latens. The sequence goes on from CM056093.1 coordinate 3,157,387, forward strand.
TTCAATCGTCGTGCCAAAATCCACATTTCCTACGAACACAGACCGAGCGTCGATAGCTCTCTGCTCCTCTTCCGTGGGCAGGCGTGCCTTTCCAATCTCCATTTTCTCAGCCTGATTGTTCTGGATTTCCTTGAGGATCTTCGCCTCTGCTTCTAGTTCCATGTCGAGTGAGGTGAAGTTGTTGCTGTTGTTGTCGATGACGGCCATTGTTGGTTGCTGAGCGTTAATAGTTCTGAAAACAAAACAAAAATTATTATAAAGGGGGATCTGGGGATACAATTCGATGTTTAGTCATTTTTTCGATTTCAAAGCAATTTTCATCATCAATTTTCATTGATTATTGACGATTATCAATTACTTTTCTTAGAAAAGAAATAAAAAATCGTTTTAAAATCAAAAAATTGATCATTTTCTCGAAAATTCTACGGTATCACTCGTTTTTAGCTATGCCGAATGACGTCAAATTGGTGGTGAGATTCAGATTTCCAGAATAGCAGAGGCAAAACAATGAAAAAAGAGAAGAGAAAAAAAGAAATTACTAGTCAAAGAAAATGAAGGAAGAAAAATGGACCAGCCATACAGTAGGCAGTCAGGAAGGCATGATGAGATTGGTTATTGATTCTGGCTTACGTCAAGTTAAAACATTCCTGCGCATTCTGCGTATTAACTCCTGGGAAGAGCGCGCACCACTTCTTTGGGTCATAGGCCTAGAGTTTTCCCAGGAGCAGTGTCTACTACCTTAACAGTGGTGCGCGCTCTTCCCAGGAGTCAATACGCAGAATACGCAGGAATGTATTTCCACTTGACGTAAGCCAGAGTCAATATCCTGTTTCATTCTGCCTTCCGGACTGCCTACTGTATGGCTGGTCCCCCTCTTCTTTCCTGATTCTTATTGAAATCCGAATTCCCTTCATTCTCATATTACATGTCCCCCTGCAATGATCTCAATCGGTATGTTTCTTTTCTTTCAATGATGGACAGTTTCAGTCAACCGACAATTAAAAAGGTTATCAATTTTTTGTATTTCAGCAAGTAGACCAATCATCGTCGATACCACGAAAGACTTCAAACCAATTGTATTCGGCGATGGCCAGGAAGGAAGAAGAGTTGAGATAACTGAATGCTGGTTGTCCGACTTGGGCGTTGCTTACAAGAACTCGAACTATACAGTTGATCAGATCGTGGTTCCGTCAGGCTCTAAGGGAAATTTCAAGCCTCTCAAGTGCAATCAGCTCGCGGTGCAGGAAATTGAGAAGATTAACATCCATCGAATTTTGACGGATTGATGAGAACATTGAGTCCCTGGTTAATGCTGGGCGAACTCACCTCGTGAAGTGCATTGGGAGCTCTAAGATCGATCAAGTGGACACTCCATCTTGATTATCCGATATTGTTTTATTTTATCAGTATTTGTGTATCTTGTTATTTCGTTTGTTTCAATGTGAATGTTATGGTTTCTAACAATGATGATACTATGAAATACTGTCAATACTTGAATAAATCTCTATTCATCCCATACTGTACACTGCGCTACACCGAAAATTTAGATTCTTGATCAAATTCTGTTATCGAGAGTTCCCTCAATCTTTCGGCGGCTCTTTTGTATTGAGCTTTGATCGCAGGACTTGAAAACTATTCATCGTCATACAGTATGTTGTCTATGGATTACCTCAAGTGGAAAAACCATACTTGTTATCGAAAATGTGACTATTTCTCATGAAAACAAAAATTTTGAACTTTCGCGCCAATTTACCGGGCCGGGCCTTAATAAGTATGGGAAACACATCTGCGCCCTGTGCGTACAGGCTCCTGGAAAGAGCGCGCATCACTTTAGAGTCATAGACACTGCTCCTGGGAAAACTCTAGGCCTATTACCCTAAAGGAGGTGCGCGCTCTTCCCAGGAGTCAATACACAGAGGACGCAGAGTGTGTCTCCACCTGAGGTGAGTCCGTACGCCCCTCTGGAAATGGGGAAATCGTGAATTATGGAGAGAGAGCGAAGACTACAGAATCCGGACGATAAATACGGATGGGTGCTCTCTACTGTTCTGTCCACTGCAATTTGGGCTGCGGGGACGTTTAAAGGAACATGCAGGAGTAAAATCAGAATATTTACGAAATTAGAGTTCTATGTCACTAATGAACAAACACAATTTTGGTTTTAATAGTTTATTAGGTTTTTGTCTTAAAGACTACAAACAACTGTCGGAAAAAAGAGATGAGAAATTTAAAGAATAGCAAGAAAACTGAAAAAAAAAACAGAATCGTATCAATAAGGATTAAATCGTCCTCTGCCTCCACGGAATCCACCACGTCCTCTTGGTGCTGGCGCATTTACATACACGTATTTGATGACCACGGTTTGCGGATCTCCACGTCCTCTGAATCCTCCGTGTCCTCCTCGTCCCCTCGCAGCTCCCATTCCCGGCTTGTTCGTCCGTTTGCCGGTGACTACGATCGGACGTCCACGGAAGGTAGATCCATTCATGACGGTGGCGTGCTCCACGCTGGCAACGCTCTCAAATTCGATATATGCGAAACTGAAAACAAAAAGGGTTATATATCTGGCTAATGCAAACGCGCTCTGTTGACTATAGTCCCCTAAACTCACTTCTTATTTTTCTTCGTCAGCCTATCCTTTGGAATCGTGATCCTCACAATCTCTCCGGAGCCCTTAAAATGAGCTTCCAGCTGTTCAATCGTCGTATCAAAGTCCACGTTCCCAACAAAAATCGTCTTCGCGTCGATGGCTTTCTGTTCCTCCTCAGTGGGCAGGCACACCTTTCCAATATCCATTTTCGCAGCCAGGCTGTTCTGGATCTGCTTCAGGACGACGGCCTCCGCCCGAAGCTCCTCTTCCATCGAGCACACGTTGCTGTTGTTGTCGATGACGGCCATTGTTGGTTGAAGAGTGATAAGTTCTGAAAATTATTATAAAGGGGGATATCACATTAGAGTGTGAGAGGGAATGTAACGGCTAGAAGACTCCGAGCAGAAGGGAAAACGAGATGAGAGAATTTTAGAAAAACTATAAAAATCGCTCAAAATCGAAAAATTGAACATTTCCCCTAAAATTCTACGGTATCACTCGTTTTTATGCCGAATGACATCAAATTGGTAGTGAGTTTCAGATTTCCAGAATAGCAGAGGCAGAACAATGAAAAAAGAGAAGAGAAAAAAATAAATTACTAATCAAAAAAAAATCAAGGAAGAAAAATGGACCAGCCATACAGTAGGCAGCCTGGAAAGCAGAATGATATAGGATATTGATTCTGGCTTACGTCAACTGGATACATTCCTGCGTCTTTTGCGCATTGACTCCTGGGAAGAGCGCGCACCACTTCTTTGGGTTGTAGGCCCTGCTCCTGGGAAAACTCTAGGCCTATGACCGTAAGACGTGGTGCGCGCTCTTCCCAGGAGCCATTACGCAAAAGACGCAGGAATGTTTTAAGTTGACGTAAGCCAGAATCAATATCCTATATCATACTGCTTTCCAGGCTGCCTACTGTATGGCTGGTCCTCTTTTTCTTCCCTGATTTTAACTTTTCTTCTTTGATTCTTATTGACTCCTAATTCCCCCCACTCTATTCTTCTCGTTTTTCTCTTATTCTGTCACTGCTATTATGGCAATCTGAATAACCACCGATGTGACTTCTATCGGCATAGCGGGAGTTCTACCGTAGAATTTTCGGACAAATGTTCAATTTTCCGATTTTTCCATTGTTTTTCTGAAAATAGAAATTGATAATCGCCAACAATCAATAAAATATGATGCTGAAAATGCCTTTCAAATCGAAAAAAATCACTAATCTTCAAATCTTTCGTATTCCCCCCCCCTCCCTTTTTTCTCATCTCATTTTCCCTTCTGCTCGGAATCTTCCAGCCGTTACATTTTCTCTCACACTCTACTCTCACATCCCCCTATGATAATTTTTCATTTTTTTCAGAACTATTTACCCTCAACAACCAACTATGGCTTCGATTATCGACAACAACAGCAACTTCTGCTCGTTGGAGGAAGAGCTTAAGGAGGAGGCGAGAATCCTCAAGCAGATTCTGAATAAGCAGTCTGAGAAAATGGAAGTTGGAAAGATGCTCACTGAAGAGGAGCAGAAAGCGATTGACGCGAAGTCGATCTTCGTTGGCAACGTGGATTTTGGAACAACGATTGAAGAGTTGGAGGCTCACTTCAAGGGCTGCGGGGAGATAAAGAGAACGACTATTCCCAAGGATAAGATGACGAATAGGCAGAAGAAGTAAGTTAAGAGAACAATTAAGAATGTTGCCAACAGAGCGCGTTTTCATTACCTCGGATATATAACCCTCTTTTGTTTTCAGCTTCGCCTACATCGAATTCGAGTGTGCTGACAGTGTGGAAAACGCAACAGTGATGAATGGCTCAATTTTCCGGGACCGTAAGATAGTCGTGACGAGTAAGCGAACCAACAAGCCAGGAATGGGAACTCAGAGAGGCAGAGGTGGATTCCGGGGAGGACGTGGATGTCCTCAAACTGTCGTGGTGAAGTATGTGTACGTGAATGCGCCAGCACCTAGAGGTCGTGGAGGATACCGTGGAGGAAGAGGTCGATTCAATCCATATTAACAATGTCTTGTTTTTTTGTTTCACTCTTTCATTGTTTCATTTTTCTATGCCTACTGTCACTGGTAGTCTATTTTTCAATCAAAAGTCAATAAATTGAGTTTTTTCCACGGTGTCTTCTTTTTTCGTCGGTTTCAATCTATCCCAGATGTTATGTGACACCCATACCTCCCAGGGTGTCTTCTCCCAGGATCCTGACTTCCCAGAATCCATAGCTCCTCAGGACGGGGTGGGTTCTTTAACAAGTCCGTCTGGTGTATTGTCATGCACAATTGCGCTTTACCACAGGGTCGTTTGTCCAAATGAATTCAAATTATTTTCCCGCGAAACCGGAAGTCCGGTGAAGCGCGTTTGCATACAACCACTGCAGGTTGTCAAATGAGTCGAAGCTCAGCATAATGCGGGCCTAATGACGTGGACGAAATTCGCTAGGGAGTTCAATAGAGCGCGATTAGCACATCTCATGAAGCAAATGCGCTCTACTTGCAATCTTGATAACATTCTATAACCCTATATCATACCTATTCCTTCCTTGTTGATCTCATCTCAGATCATCACCAAAAACCATTTCCCAAATTCAGTTCCTCGTTGTGTTCCACACTCACTTCCGTGTCTTATCATTTGACCATGACACCTTTTTTTCGGCATATATAAACGCCGTCAATTATTGTTTTCCAAAATTAGAAAAATGTTCCCCATCTTGTTAATTTCTGCTATTCTCCTCCCCCTTCTTTCCCATTGCATCTCGGAAATTTCGGTACCAGTCATTTCTGGCCGCTCCTATACTTTACAACTGGAATATCAAAACGCGGATGGACCGGAGCCTAAGAAAGCAGAAGGTATTAAGCGACAATTGTTTGATGAGAATGGAGATAAGTGGCAGTACTTTTGGTTTTGTGGAGGAAATAAGAAGACGTGCGGAAAATGGGTGAATGAGGTAAGTCGGGCTGAAAATAGAGACCAGAGTTGCGCGGAAGTGAAATTTTGAAAACGGATTTGAAAAAAACACGCGGTGAAAAATGTGCAGAGCGCCCTCCTTTTATCACCGCCTCCTCCTCTATGCTCTCTTTGGTCACTGGTGGCGCAGCCGGTAGTGTGGCGGGGCGTGAGGCGACGGGTCGCGGGTTCGATTCTCCTCCCCGGCTCAAACTTTTTTTTCTTTTTTCTTTTCTTTAAATGAGTTTATTGAAACGTTCTTATTAACAATCAATGCTTTTAAACCGATTTTCCCGGTGCTGCTGTAGTTGGCCCGTCCTGAACATACAGCTTGACTTGTTGTAACTCGGCGGTCGGAAGTCGGAAGTCGGAAGTAGATTTTTTCTCGTAGATTCAAAGACTGCCAGAGAAAAGGTCATAAATTCGCGAAAATTAGTTTTTGGCTGACAAGGGAAAACCCTATTTTCTGTCCTATTAGACCATTTTTCCTTGTATTTCTGCAAAGTTCACTTTTCCTAACTTCCACCGTTATGGAATGACGGAAGTCGGAATTCCGCGCAACTCTGTTAGGGACGTTTTAGAACTAGGGACGTTTTGAAACTTGGTACCAGAGTTGCGCGGTATTCCGACTTCCGACTTCCTACTTCCGGGCATTTATTTCACTTCCGACTTCCGTTTTTGAAAAAAAAACACTTCCGCGCAGCTCTGGTTGGTACGTAAGTTTCTACAATTTTCAAGGTACCGAGACATTTCGAAACCAGAACGTTTAGAAACCACGAAATCTCAAAAGGACTGTGTTTCTGGTTTCGAAATGTTCCGGTTTCGAAACGTCTCTAAAATTAGTCATTCCGCAATTCTAGGACCGGGACGTTTTGAAACCCAACACATTTTTTTCGGAGTCGATAGTTCTGGTGTCTCAGCTACCAGGACGTTCTAAAACCAGGCAATATCTGGTTTCAAAACGTCCTGGTTTCGAAATAACTTGTTTTTTTGGTGTCCCAGTTCAAAAACGTCTCGGTTCCAAACCGTCCCATTCTCAAAACATTCTTATTCCAGAAAAACCAAAGCGTCCCCTCCGGCCCAACCGTTACAAAAACCAGCGAGGGCGCCGTGATCTCCAACATGCAAATCCGTGATTCCGGAAAGTATGCCCGTCTTCCAGAGGATCCAAATGCCCTTACCGCCGAGTTACAACAAGTCAAGTTGTATGTGCAGGACGGGCCAACAACAGCAGCACCGGGAAAATCGGTTTATAAGCATTGATTGTTAATAAGAACGTTTCAATAAACTCATTTAAAGACATATAAAAAAGAAAAAAACGTTTGAGCGGGGAGAAGAATCGAACCCGCGACCCGTCGCCTCACGCCCCGCCACACTACCGGCTGCGCCGCCAGTGACCAAGGAGAGTATATGGGAGGAGGCGGTGATAAAAGGAGGGCGCTCTGCACATTTTTCACCGCGTATTTTTTTCAAAAAGCTTTTTTCAAAAAGCAAAAATCTCATTCTTTCTCACATTCTTTATTCCTTTACACCAATTAATCTCATCTTCTTATAAAAATTTTTTGACTGAAAATTTTCAAATTTAGGAGGGGGCGGGGCCTCCGTCACATCACATCATTCTTCTTGATTTTGCGAGCACGATACTTCTGTTTATTGATCACTTTCTTGTAGTTCGACTCCTCTTTTTGGAGACTTGCCGACGGTTCCGACCAGCATTGGAAGTTCGAGCAACCGTACGAACCTGGAAGAAAGAAAGGTCGTTTTGAAACCAGAAAAAAATGTCAGTTTTGAAACGTCCCAGTTTCGAAATGTCCCAGTTTTGGAGTGTCTTGGTTTCCAAGTGTCCCAGAGCCGTTTGAAAACTGAGACGTTTCGAAACTACCGGACTTTATAACAGGACGTTTTGAAACCGAAGGAAAAGTGTCAGTTTCAAAACGTCCTGGTTTTGAAGTGTGCAAAACTATGACGTTAGGAAACCAGGGACGTTTCAAAACCGGACACTGTCTCAAGGACGTTTTGAAACCGGGACGTCTTGTATATGGTTTCAAAACGTCCTGGTTTACAAGTGCCCTAGAGCCTGAGACGTTTGAAAACGGAGACATTTCGAAACTGTCAAAACTGACAAGTTTTGAAACGTCGTGGTTTCGGAACGTCCGAAGTCAAAGTCGTTTCGAAACTACCTGACTTTACAACATGACGTTTTGAAACCGAAGGAAAAGTGTCAGTTTCAAAACGTCCCGGTTTTGAAGTGTCTAAACGGCTTTTTTGTAAAACTATGACGTTCTGAAACCGGGGACGTTTCAAAACCAGACACCGTCTCAAGGACGTTTTGAAACCGGGACGGCTCGTAGATGGTTTCAAAACGTCCTGGTTTACAAGTGCCCTAGAGCCTGAGGTGCTTAAAAACTGAAACATTTCGAAACCGACAAAACTGACGTCCTGGTTTTGAAATGTCCAGAAGCAGTGTCGTTTCGAAACTACCAGACTTTACAACAGGACGTTTTGAAACCGCAGGAAAAATGACGGTTTCAAAACGTCTAGTTTTCTAAACGGCTATTTTCGTAAAACTATGACGTTCTGAAACCGAGGACGTTTTGAAACCAGACACTGTCTCAAGGACGTTTTGAAACCGGGACATCTTGTATATGGTTTCAAAACGTTCTGGTTCACAAGTGTCCTAGAGCCTGAGGCGCTTAAAACTGAAACATTTCGAAACCGACAAAACTGACATCCTGGTTTCGAAATGTCCAGAATCAGAGTCGTTTCGAAACTACCAGACTTTTTACAACAGGTCGTTTTGAAACCGGAGAAAACGTCCCTGTTTCAAAACGTCCCAGTTTCAAAACGTCTCAGTTTCAAAACGTCCCAGTTCCAAAACGTCCCCCACTTACCATCGGGATTCTTAACAATGCCAAAGCACGCCTTGCACAACAAATGGTCACACTTTCCCATCGTAATCAGCAATCCCGACTTGAACTTGGCGCCACACGGTCCGTCGCATTTCGTCTCGACACCTTCAGAAGAGGTATCGGATATTCCGAAGGCACCGACAGTCTGGACGGATACGGTATACGTGAACTCTTTGCGTTTCGTGATCGGATTGATGGCGGTGGTGAGGTTGTAGCCGAGCACATTTCCCGCCGGAAGAAATGAGGGCACCAGGTGGTTGGGGTCACTGAAATTGGAAAGTTTGGGACGTTTCGAAACCGGGACGTTTCAAAATGTCTCAGTTTTGAAACGTCTCAGGCTTTGGGACACTTGGAAACCAGGACGTTTTGAAACCATATACGAGACGTCCCGGTTTCGAAACGTCCTTGAGACAGTGCCTGGTTTCAGAACGTCCCAGTTTTACAAAACGCGAGACACTTCGAAACCAGGACGTTTTGAAACTGACACTTTTCCTCCGGTTTCGAAACGTCCTGCTGTAAAGTCTGGTAGTTTCGAAACGACTTTGATTTTGGACACTTCAAAACCACGACGTTTCAAAACCGTAGAACTTGTCAGTTTTGTCAGTTTTGTTGATTTCGAAATGTCTCAGTTCTTAAACGTCTCAGGATCTGGGACACTTCGAAACCGGGACATTTCGCAACCACGACGGTTTCGAAATGTCCCGTGATGAAACTTGGTGGTTTCGAAATGTCCGACGTTTTGCAACCAGGACGTTTCGAAACCGCAACCAAACTCACTCAATATCGGTCATTCCTGACAGCGTGTTCATTGTCGTCAAACCGATTCGGAATTTTTCGCGAAGAATGAATTTTCCCTTCCATAAATCATCGATAATTGGGGTAAAACGTGGAATCGATTTTTCCAGAAAAGAGTTCAGTAGAGCGCGATTGCATCTTCCACGTGAGCGAAAATCGATTAACCTTACCATTCTTAACAAATCATGAGTAACCTTGTTGTAGATCAAAAAATCCTTCCGGATATATCGAAACCCCAATGGGATCAGGCAACGTATTCAGGTAAGGAGGGGGGGGCAGAGTTTTCTAGGCCATGGGAAACCTCGGCCACCAAAAATTTCCAGGCCGTGCCCGTCACTTCTTCTCTTCCACCAACCCCCTCACGCTATTCTCGTCCCATGCCCGTCAGGAACAATGTCGGGAAATTGTGACAAACTACCGGAAAGGAATCATCAGTCCGACACTGACAGTCAGCGAGCTGTGGAAGGCGAAGACGTTGTACGACTCGACGTTTCATCCGGATTCTGGAGAGAAAATGTTCTTCTTGGGAAGGATGAGCGCACAGGTTGGGCTGTGTTCTTATATGCCCTGCCGCCTTACTTGCGAAGTGTGCGCGCGTGGTGTGGGCGGTTGCGTTTTTGGCTTGGGGGAGAAGGGTCGGGGGTTCGATTCCGCGGGGGTGTTTTTTATTGCTTTTACTGTTTTTACCTTTTTTGCATTGATTATTCTGAGGTTTTAGATGATGGGGATTCCAGTAAAGTAAGTTTTGAGAAAAAACAAAACAAAAAAGTTTACAAAATCGATTTTTCTAGTCAATTAACTTATCCAGAAGAGGATGCCAACAATTACTGCTAATTTGTTCCGAAATTAAAAACTGAATAATATTGAAAATTTCGGATTCCGGGATTCCGGAAATTCCGTCTTCCTCTCACTACTCCCCCTAAGGACACGCGCGCCACCATTACTTATACGCTCTGCACCCTTCCTATTCTATCTGCTCAAATGGCCGACCAGGCTACGCTTTTGCCTCTCACCCAACAGGTCTTTGGTTCGACCCCACCTACCACAATTTCCTTTTTTTCTTTTTTGTATCACCTATTCCAGATGCCCGGCAACATGGTGATCACCGGAATGTTGCTAAGCCTCTATCGCACCTTCCCGGGCGTCGTCTTCTCTCATTGGATCAATCAATCATTCAACGCCGTCGTCAACTACACGAATCGTAGTGGTAATAGCAAGGCGTCCAATGAGAGACTTTTCGTGTCTTACTGTTGTGCGACGGGCGGTGCGATGACAGCTGCATTAGGCTTGAATAAGATGGTTAAGGTAAGTGAGTTAGAAAATGCGCTCCATTGAGAAAATCGAAAATTTTAGAATAGCCACGGTTTAGCCGCTCGTTTAGTCCCGTTTGCTGCGATAGCCTTGGCGAATGCAATCAATATTCCAATGATGAGAAGCAGGTAGAGTTCGTTGGAGCGCACTTGCATCATTATCGATTTTTTAAAGCGAGGTGACGGAAGGTATGGAGTTACGTGATGAGAACGGGGAGTTGGTCGGAAAATCACGGAAAATGGCAATTCTATCGATTGCACAGGTCACGTTGAGTAGGATTGCAATGGCTATGCCCTATATGGGTAAGTGGGCGGGGCTACAGTACCCCACCCACACAAATTGTTTTTCCAGTCATGACACCTATCATCATGAACCGTATCACCCGCACCGCCTACTACCGTACCCGACCATGGATGCAAAAGTATTCGGAAATTCCTATACAAACGTTGTTGGCCGGTGCGGGTCTGTACTTCACCACCCCACTGTGCTGTGCACTATTCCCGCAGAAAAGTTGTGTGGAGGTGAGTTTTGAGAGAGAGTCTTTAAACGGGCGGCGGTACAATAACCCTTGTGAATTTTGTGCCGGGTGTCACGACGCCTGGAGTTTATCGATTCTTTTGAATTTTGAATATGTTGTAGAACAAGTCTGGATCTTCATTTTTGTAGTTGACCACTTTTTTGTACGGACGGTCCCTAGAGAGTTATGGCTTGGGGGAGTACGGTAGGTACAGAGCGCGTCAACAGCAAATCACACCATGCTTCAAGACGCTATAACTTGCTACGGACAGCTTGTACAAAAAAGTTGTCAACTGCAAAAATAGAGAGCTAGGTTTGATCTACAAAATAAATAAAAAATCAATAAATTTGAGTAAAAAAGGACTTTGTGGCAAAAGTTCAAAAATTTAATGTTTTTCAAAAAAATAATTTCAAAAAATTTCTCAACTTTGACCCAATGTAACTCTGCCCGGTATCAGTTGATTTTATTGATTTTTAACTTATTTTGTAGATCAAACCTAGCTCACCATTTTTGTAGTTGAACACTTTTTTGTACGGTGACTCCCTAAAGAGATGTGGCTTGGGGGAGTACGGTAGGTACGGTGCGCGTCCACAGGTAGTCACAAAACTTCGAGGCGCTATAACCTACTAGCGACGGCTCGTACAAAAAAGTTGTCAACTACAAAAATGGAGGTCTAGATTTGATCTACACATTGATATATAAATTTTTGAGAAGCCGGCAAGGACGTTTGAGAACTCGGGACGTTTTAAAACTAGACACATTCCAGGTATCGCGTCTCGAGGAAAACGTTCAAAAAGAGATATTATCACGCCCCGATCCGCCGAAAACCGTGTTCTACAATAAAGGACTATGACACGTGGCGGCTTCTCATTTTTCCCACAAATTCGAATAAATTTATTTATTTTTCGAAAATTTATTAGTACTCTCTTTTTCAATTAGAAATGAGTGATCTTGTCATCAATCAAAAGCATCGACCCGATATATCGAAACCCCAATGGGATCAGAGGACGTATTACGGTAACTGGAGTTTTCTAGGCCACGCTAAAACCAGTTTCTAGGCCGTGTCCGTCACTTCTTCACTCTTACTAACCCACTCACGCTTTTCTCATCGGAAGCCCGACAGGAGCGTTGTCGACAAATCGTTGTCGACTACAAACATGGAATCATCAGTCCGACGCTGACAGTCAGCGAGCTGTGGAAGGCGAAGACGTTGTACGACTCGACGTTTCATCCGGATTCTGGAGAGAAAATGTTCTTCTTGGGGAGGATGAGCGCACAGGTTGGGTTGTGTTCTTGTACGGCCTGCCGCCTTGGTAGAATGTGTGCGCGCGTGGTGTGGGCGGTTGCGTTTTTGGCTCGGGGGAGAAGGGTCGGGGGTTCGATTCCGCGGGCCGTTTTTTTGCGTTTTTGGGTTTTTGCTTTTTTCGCATTGATTATTCAGAGGTTTTAGATGATGGGGATTCCAGAAAAAAAATAATATAAAAATATAAAAATTTTGACAGTCAAAAAGTTTTTCGTGGGGGGAACAATAAAAGAAAACCACGCAATTTTCAATTTTCAAGTGATTTTCAAACATTATTATAGGAAAATTTGTTCAAAATCCCAGAAAATAGTTTTTCCCAGCAAAAAATTGGGAAAAAAGGGCAGTATTTTTGAACTCCAAAAATCGCTCAGTTCACTAAAGAGTTACCGTCATTTTTAGACAATTTCTATCAAAAATTATTGTCTCTAAAACTTGAAAACTTCCATTTGCAACTTTTTAAAAAATTTCAGAAAAAAGTAATAATTTTTCAAGAAAATCAAATTTCCGGGCTTCCCACAACTACCGATTTCCACCCGCACTTATACGCAGTGCTTCCACCTCCTCCTATCTGCCCGCATGGCCGACTTGGCTACGCTTTTGCCTCTCACGCAACAGTTCGCTGGTTCGACCCCACCTACCGCAATTTCTTTTTTTTCTTTTTCAAATCAACTATTCCAGATGCCCGGCAACATGCTAATCAACGGAATGTTGCTAAGCCTCTACCGTACCTTCCCGGGCGTCGTCTTCTCTCATTGGATCAATCAATCATTCAACGCCGTCGTCAACTACACGAATCGTAGTGGTAATAGTAAGGCGTCCAACGAACGTCTTCTGCTCTCCTATCTGTGCGCGACGGGCGGTGCGATGTCGGGTGCACTCGCGTTGAATGCAATGGTCAAGAATAAGAATAGTGTGGCGGCACGGTTGGTGCCGTTTGCCGCGGTGGCCCTGGCGAATTGCATCAATATCCCAATGATTCGGAGCAAGTAGGTCATTTTTCTCTTCATTTTTGTTTCGGTGGAGCGCAGTTACATCATCAATTTTAGCGAGGTCACTGAAGGAATGGAGTTACGTGACGAGAACGGGGAATTGGTGGGGCGCTCCCGTCAAATGGCGATTCTCTCCATTGCACAGGTCACGTTGAGTAGGATTGGCATGGCTATGCCGGATATGGGTAAGTGGGCGGAGCTACAGTACCCCTCTGAGAAGGGGCGGGGCCTAAGGGTACCAGTAACCCATATGGCTTAGTTGTCGTCCTGAAGATTTTCTAGTCTCCCTTGAGTGTTTGAACTACCCTGAAATAAATTTTTCAACTTTTTGGCTTCCCACCAAAAAGACAAAAAACATGAGTGTTTGATCTTGAAAAGTCACCCCCCCTTTTTTTGCCGATTTGGATTCCTAGGCCACCGCCACCACCAAAATGTTCTTTTCCAGTCATGACACCCATCATCATGAACCGTATCACGCGTACCATGTACTACCGTACCCGCCCATGGATGAAATACTCCGAGTACCCGATTCAGACGATGCTCGCCGGAATGGCACTGTTCTTCACCACCCCAATGTGTTGTGCACTTTTTCCACAGAAAACTGCTGTGGAGGTGAGTTTTTGAGTGGTACAGTAACCCTTGGGAATTTTGAGCCGGGTGTCACGAGGCCTGGTGTTGATCATTTTCTCTGAATTTTGGATATGTTATTGAACAAGTCTTGATCTTCATTTTTGTAGTTGACCACTTTTTTGTACGGGGGGTCCCTAGAGAGATATGGCTTGAGGGAGTACGGTAGACAATTGGGTAGGTAGTCATCATGCTTCAAAGCGTTGTAATTCCGTAGGGAGCGCGTGTATTCAAAAGTTGTCAACTGCAAAAATAGAGAACTAGATTTGATCTACAAAATAAACTAAATAAAATTATATAAGATTAAAAACTGACTTTGTGGCAAAAGTTCGAAATTTTAAAATATTTTGAAAAAATTGAAAAATCTGAAAATCCCGAACTTTGACATTATGTAACTCGGTCAAGCATTTGTTGATTTTATTGATTTTTATGGGTTTTGTGGATCAAACCTAGCTCTTCATTTTTATAGTTGACCACTTTTTTGTACGGGTGGTCCCTAGAGAGATATGGCTGGGGGAGTACGGTAGGAGACAGCATGAGCTGAGTGAGGTTGGCAGCACTTTGTAGCGGTATAACTTGCTAGAAACGCTTTGTACAAAAAGTTGTCAACTGCAAAAATGAAGCGCTATTTTTGATCTACAAAATAAGCTTTAAATCAATTAATTTGAGTGAAAACTGACTTTGTGGAAAAAGTTCAAAAATTTTATATTTTTCAGAAAAGTCTGAAATTTCCGTAACTTTGACATGCTGTAACTCGGTCAGATATTTGTTGATTTTATTGATTTTATGCGCATTTTGTAAATCAAATCTAGTTCTCTGTTTTTGTAGTTGCCAACTTTTTTGTACAAGCCTTCCCTGGAGAGATATAGCTTGGGGAGTACGGTAGGAGGTAGGGTGCGCCGAGAGAGGTTTTATTTTTTACTTTGAGGCGCTATAACTTGCTAGGGACGGCTTGTACAAAAAAGTTGTCAACTACAAAAATGATAAGCTATTTTTGATCTTTATTTTCACCAAAAATGGAAAATGTGGGGCTTTACTTAAATCTGTCAAAAAGTTGTGGATTTTCTCAATTTTTTTTTCAAAAATTTTTTTTTCAAAATCTTTTTTCTGATGCTGATGACTTTTTTCTCAATCCAAATTTATATTCATCTGAAAGCTTATTTTTCGTAAATTCCGAATATTCATATTTCCAGGTCACCAAACTCGAGGCGTCCGTCCAAAAGGAGATCTTCTCACGTGCCGACGCTCCAGAAGTGGTGTTCTACAATAAAGGATTGTGATGATGAGAGGAGACATCTATGATTGGAATGAAAATTATTTTTGTTCCGTTTTTTTTTCCAAAAATGCATATCTAAATAACAAAATACGTTATATAAAAAAAGAACGAAAATGAAGCCCAGTTTTGGAGGGTTTTCTGAAAGGGAGGCGCCCCCGATGCGGAAGAAAAAGAAGAAGAACACTTTCTCTATTTCAAAACACAAAAATCTTTTGCTTTTGTCATTATATGCCATATTTTGTGTCTGATGGTCACCCTATTATTATTCGTCCTCTCAATATTCTATACTGCGGATTCACAGAACCTTACAGCGTTCGGAAGGACCAACTCGAGTATTGCGAGAAGGACGGTGAGTATATGTGCTCTATTGCAAATATTTTACTTTGAAAGTTATATTTTTGAAAAGCTGAAGACGTGAGGATTCTGAATCCGTTTTCAAATTTTGTCTAGGACCGATTTGAACCGAGATACAAACAATTTTGTCAATGTCCGCGATCAGAGGGAGGGGAACAACGGGGCGCGGGCACTTTAGTGAATTTCGCACACGAGCGGTCAATTATTAGTGATTTTTTATGTTTTGAAAGCTGAAGACATAAGGATTCTGAATCTGTTTTTAAAATTTGTCTAGGACCTGTTCCCACCGAGATACAGGCGGTTTTGTCTGCGATCAGAAAGAGGACGTCAACGGCGGCGGGCATTCTATCAGTTTGGTCTAGAAAGTCAATGTTTTTTATTGAAAGTTACATGTCTGGAAAGCTGAAATCACGAGGATTCTGAATCTGTTTTCAGATTTTGACTAAGACCAATTTGAACCGAGATACAAGCTATTTAATCAAACAGACTTAAGCTTTCTCGGTTGCTCACTTTAAAATACCGGTGTCTCGGCTAGTTTCGATCTTAAACAAATTCTAAGAACAGATTCAGAATCCTCAGGTCTTCAGCTTTCTGGCTATATAAAATTTTACATATTCAGATAAAAATAGGCATCGCGGCTGCCCAACAAACCGAGACCGGGTCGATTGGATGGTCAGTATGCGGTGGTGCTGTGCCAATGGCAATCGAGCGATTGCGGCAGAATGGTTTTGTGGAGAATTTTGATTTTGAGTGAGTTCTTTTTCAAGAATCGTAGAAAAAAGTACAAAAAAGTACAACAAATAGAAGCCTTTATTTATGCAGAAAAAAAAGCACGTTTGAAAAACAATAACAACGAAACCATTGTTTTGACCGAATAGCGTTGTCCACGAGGACTACACAATGCAAAAATTCAATTCTATTTATTTATTGATTCCATTCTCATACTAAATATACCATTTATGTACCATTTTCAAAAATTTAGGGGTCTCAAAACCTAAAAAGTGATTTTCCATACTTGCAGACCAAATAACTCGCTAAAAACTCAATATTATAAGCTGAAAAATATACAAAAATGAAGATCTCGGCGAGTTCTATGTCTGTGACCTACTACGGATCGGATGCTTATCTCTTAATGTACCGCCCGTTCCGAAATGTGGTCCAACCTTTTCTTGCAACTTCGCCCCATCGCACACGAGAGAGTGGTGGCGAGAGAGACGCAGAGTTTTTGTTTTTTTAGGGCCGGTGTTGATTATTTCCGTTTTTCGTCAATATTAGCAATTTTTGAACGATTTTTTCTCCATAACGTAGAATTTGATTGTTTTAATTGAAGAATTCACCTGAAAATACTCAAAAACTGCAGATCTTTCAGAAAATTGGTCCGTTTTTATGCGGTTCCACGATTTAGAAAATTTTGGTGAATAACTATAACTATTTCTCTTTAAAAACCATCAAATTCTGATTTATGCAAAAAAAACCGTTCAAATATTTCCAAAAATGTCGAAAAACGGGTATAATCAACGTCAATCTGAAAAAAAAAACTCTGCGTCTCTCTCGCTGCTTCTCTCTCGTTTGCGGTGGGGCGCAGTTGTTATATAGATGTCGAAACAATATGTCATTGACCTGAGGATAGCCACGATTCGACCACAATTCGACCACGATCACTAAAAAAACGCAAAAATGACCAAAAACCATTCTAGGCCGGCCTATACGGCCAGTGATAGGCCACAGACATAGCACTCGTCGAGATCTACATTTTGGTATATTTTTCAGCTTATAATATTGAGTTTTAAGAGAGGTACACACCGGCTCATGGTATTTTCAAACAAATTTTGGAATCTCAAAATTAAAAAAGTACTCTCTTTTCCCCAGATACCTCATCGAGTACACGGAATGCGACTTGGGCAGTGTCGTCCGTGCCGGCATGGAATTCATCAAAACCCACAAAGTGGACGTTATCATTGGTCCCCCGTGTGCTCAGGCACTGCGCACAATGTCTCTGCTCGCCTCGATTTACCGGAAGCCGGTGCTCGGTTGGGGATTCGTCAGCGACTCGGATTTGTCGGATGTGGAAAGGTTTCCGTATCTGACGACGGTTCTACCCAATTCACAGATGTGAGTCGTTTTCAGAAAGTTAGATGATTAGAAAGCTGAAGTCATGAGGATTCTGAATCTTTTTTCTGAATTCGTCTAGAGTCAAAAGGAACGGGGATACATCGCTTTTAGTATAGTGGACCAGGAAGACCACAGACAAATTTGTTCGTATCTCGGCCTATTCGTGCTCTAGACAAATTCTGAAAACAGATTCAGAATCCTCACGTCTTCAGCTCTCTTTTCCTCCAGGCTCGGTTTCGCCGTCTCTAAACTGCTCGAGCAATTCCATTGGACTCGTGTCGCCATGCTCTACTATAAGAGTAATCTCAACTACTGTGCCGGTGTGATGAATGATGTGGAATCCGTGTTGAATGATCCGAGTACGCCGTTTATAAATATTGTGCTGAAGGCCGAGATGTATTTGAATGATAATGAGACAACGGATTTGGTACTCCAGGCAGTGAAGAAGAGTGCCAGAGGTGACAGTTTCGGACGTTTTGTAACTGTGGTCGAGTAGTGGTCGAATCGTGGTCAAATCGTGGTCGTAACTGTGGTCGAATCGTGGTCGAATCGCGGTCGAGTCGCGGTCGAGTTGTGGTCGTGTCATGATCGAGTCGTGGTCGAATTGTGTTTGCATCGTGGTCGAATCGCGGTCGAGTGGTGGTCGAATCGTAGTTAAACAGATGTCGAGTCGTGGTCGAGTTGTGGTCGTTATCGTTGCCGAGTCGTGGTTGAATCGCGGCCGAATCGCGGTCGAACCGTGGTCGAATCGTGGTCAAGTCCTGGTCGAATCGCGGTCGAGTCGTGGTCGAATTGTGGTCGAATCTTTTTTTTGAATTGTGGTCGTTATAGTTTTTGTTATCGTGGTCGAATCGTGGTCGAGTCGTGGTCGAATCATGGTCGAATCGTGGTCAATTAGTGGTTGAATCGTGGTCGAGTCGTGGTCGAGTCTTGGTCGAATTGTGGTCGAATCGTGGTTGAGTCGTGGTCGAGTCGTGGTTGAATCGTGGTCAAGTCGTGGTCGAGTCGTGGTCGAGTCTTGGTCGAATCGTGGTCGAATAATTTCCGAATCGTGGTCGAGCCGTGGTCGAATTGTGGTCGAACTGTGGTCGAGCCGTGGTCTAGTCGTGGTCGAATCGTGGTCAACTACCCCCTCATTACAGTAATCCTCTGGTGCACACAAAGCGCCATCGAAAAACGTGACTACCTTCTGAAAATGTCTGCGCATGACATGATAGATAACGAGTACGTACATGTGATGCTGTCAATGCGTAACATTGCATTTGGGGTCCAGACTTCACTGGGCAAGAATACGTGTAAGTGCGCTCTACCGAGAAGTTCGGTGGAGCGCGATTGCATTATTCATCAAAAAATGGATTATTACAGTCAGTCAATCCGGCCTAACACCCATCTGGGAGTCCTTCTCCGAAAGTCCGGATGGTTTGGAGGATACTGTAAAGCAAGCCGCTACTAAGATGCTAGTGGTAAGGCCCTGCCAAAAGTGGGCGTGTCCAAATTTCATTTCCAGCTCGACGTGAATAGTGAAGTTGTCGATAAGAGTTATCTGCAATACATGCAGAAAAATATCATAGGAGCCGTCAAATCGCCACCGATGAACTGCACTACAGTAGCCTGCATGAGCGCCAATAATACAGTAACCCATACCAAAAATCTTACTGTAATGCCTTCCAAGTCTTCAGATCATGGGAGCATATGCACGTCATTTGTTCGACGTGGTCTATCTATATGGTACTGCGCTGACCCATACGAATTCCACGGATCCGGCGGTTTATGATGACGTGGATGTGTTGGTACCACAGTTTGTCACGTCGTTTCAAGGTATACGGTAACTGGGGTACGGTAGAAAAAAACACAAGTTGTTGAAATTGAGACACAACTTGTTGAAATTGGGACAAAAATTGTCGAAATTGGGACAAAAATGGCCGAAATGGGGACAAAAATGGCTGAAACTGGGACAAAAATGAATGAAATCGGAACAAAAATAGCCAAAATTGGGACAAAAATGACCAAAATTGGGACAAAAATGGCTGAAATTGGGACAAAAATGGCCCAAACTGGGACAAAAATGGCTGAAACTGGGACAAAAATGGCTGGAATCGAAACAAAAATTGTCGAAATTGTGACAAAAATGTCCGAAATTGGGACAAAAATGGCCGAAATTGGGACAAAAATGGCTGAAACTGGGACAAAAATGAATGAAATCGGGACAAAAATGGCCAAAATTGGGATAAAACCGTTCGAAATTGGGACAAAAATGGCCGAAATTGGGACAAAAATGAATGGAATCGGGACAAAAATGGCCAAAATTGGGACAAAAATGACCAAAATTGGGTCAAAAATGGCCAAAATTGGTCGAAATTGGGACAAAAATGGCTGGAATCGAAACAAAAATTGTCGAAATTGTGACAAAAATGTCCGAAATTGGGACAAAAATGTCCGAAATTGGGACAAAAATGGCCGGAATTGGGACAAAAATGGCCGAAATTGGGACAAAAATAGCCGGAATTGGGACAAAAATGGCCGGAATTGGGACAAAAATTGTGGAAATTGGGACGAAAATGGCCGAAATTGGGGCGAAAATTGTCGAAATTAGGACAAAAATGGCCGAAATTGTGACAAAAATGGCCGAAATTGGGACAAAAATGACCGAAATTGAGACAAAAATTTTCGAAATTGGGACACAAGTTGTTGAGACACAAGCTGTCGAAATTGGGACAAAAATGACAAAAATTTGGACAAAAATTGTCGAAATTGGGACAAAAATGACCAAAATTGGGACAAAAATTGTCGAAATTGGGACAAAAATTGATTTGGGACTTTTCCAGGCATGACGGGTGAAGTCATAATCTCCACCAACCTAACCCGTATGTCCATTTTCCAACTCTACGGTCTAAACGCCCAGTACGACCAAGTCGCCCTCATCAATTTCACGTTCATCGACTCACGGATGGTACCAGTAGGAATTCTAGCACCCCCTACCGTAACCCGAATACCCCTTACTAATTTCAGAACGTCTCACTATTCTACAAGGACGAGGCGCAGACTGTCTGGCACTTTTTCGGCTACACTCGACCGTTGGACACCCCCATTTGTGGATTCCTCGGAAAGTCCTGTCCGGTACCGTTCTGGGAGCAGTACCGTATTCTGGTGGGCGTGGCTGTCCTGGTAATCATCCTAATGTTCCTGATCATTTGCGTTGGTTGTGGGTGTATGATAAGCTCGAGACGCGCGGAGCAAGCCAAAATCAATTCCGAGTGGCAGATCCCGTTCGCCTTGCTTCTGGAGCCGGAGGAGAAACGGAAGGCCCATGGAACAAGTCGTCGATCCCTGCAATCCTCCATTGCTACAGGAGCCACTACGACCAGTGACTTTTGTGAAAACTACACAATTATGATCTACGAGAAGGACCTGGTGCTAACTGCCAAGTTTCAATATACGAGTTTAAGCAAGACTGATATGGAGAGATTTGTGAAAATGAGGAAGTTGGATCATGAGAATTTGAATAAGTTCATTGGATTATCGATTGATAGCTCGTTGTATATCTCAGTGACAAAATTGTGTTCGAGGGGATCGCTGCAGGATATCTTGTCGAGGGGCAACTTCTCCATGGACTACTTTTTCATGTTTTGTATTATTTGGGATGTGGCAAAGGTGGGTACTGTAGCACTCATGATGTAACCATGCCGCGGAGCTCCAAGTGCGGCACGGTTTCATTTTTTATTGCAAATCTGTTAATACCGCAGTCTCAACAGACCTTTATGTTGCATATTGCCTAATTGCAATTTCCTGGAAAATGGGCGGAGCATAAAAAGTTCATGCATAAGTTTTCCGCCTCACGTTAAATCTGTCCGTGCCGTTCGATGGTGTCTGCTGCCCATTCGCATTGTGAAAAGTGGGCGGAGCTCAAAATGCATAAATTTTCTGACATTATGCCTTATTTTCCCAGATTTCCATAATCCAGAAATTTCGCTTCGCCTTATTAGCACACCCTTCACATAGCTTATTTCGCGATTTTGCCGGATATGGGCGGAGCTTAAATGCGGCGCCCGGTTTTCGCTAAGTTTTGCTAAGGATGATACCTCAAGCTTGGTAATCTGAGAACAAATACGACAAAAATGTTTTTTTTTTCACAGTTCAGTAGAGCGCGGTTGTGATAACAACAGTGTGCATACAGTACCCTAGCATACGAGTGCCGATTTAAGCCAACCTTTGTATATTCACACCTAGTCGGGGTCGAGCGCGGTCTAATCGTGGTCGAGTTGTAGTCAATCGTGGTTTGGTTGCGGTCGAGTCGTGGTCAAACCGTGGTCGAATCGCGGTCGTTATCGTGGTCGAATATTGGTCTAATTGAGGCCGAGCCGTGGTCTAGCCGTGGACAAATCGTGGTCGAGTCGTGGCCGACTCGCGCTTGAGTCGTGGTCGAATAGTGGTCGATTCGTGGTCGAATTGTTATTGAGTCGTGGTCGTGGCCGTGGTAGTTGTTGTGTCGTGATCGAATCGTGGTCAAATCGCGGTCGATTCGCGGTCGAGTCGTGGTCTAGTCAAGGTCAAGTCGTGGTACCCCTCGAAACCTAGACACCTAAAGGGACGAAAAGATGTTTTGGGTTAGAGCGCGTTTGCATTGTTGTAGTACTCCTGACATGAGCGCCGTTAAATCCAAACCTACCGTACTCCTTCCAGGGCATGGACTACCTGCACAAAAGTTTCCTCCGCCTCCATGGAAACCTCCGCTCAGCCACGTGCCTTGTCAACGACAGTTGGCAAGTGAAACTAGCGGAATTCGGGCTGGACAACCTCATCGAAGAACAGACTCCACCCAAAAAAAGATTGCTCTGGGTGGCTCCAGAAGTTCTCCGGGGATCCCTGACGGTTAGTCAGATGGAGCCAAGTGCAGATGTCTACTCGTTTGCTATCATTGCTTCGGAGATTCTAACAAAAAAGGAAGCGTGGGATTTTTTGGATCGCAAGGAGGATTCTGAAGGTTTTCCGTAGCCCCCTTGACTACTGTACCTTCAAAGTTTCAGAAATAGTCTACATGGTGAAAAAGGGCGGCGCGTTTCCAATCCGCCCTGAAATCGTCACAGACTGCCCCGACGTGAATCCTGCTCTTATAACATTGGTAAAAGATTGCTGGGCGGAGAGTCCTGAGGATAGACCGACATCTGAAAATATCTGTCAACAGTTGAAAAATATGATGTCAAAAAAGTCGAAATCGAATCTGATGGATCATGTGTTCAATATGCTCGAGGAGTACACGTCGACATTGGAGGTGGAAGTGGAGGAGAGGACAAAAGAGTTGACATTGGAGAAGAAGAAGGCGGATATCCTGTTGAGTAGAATGTTGCCAAGGTAGGTCATGAAGATTTTTGCGGAATCTAGACAGGTGTTAAGATTGCGGCAGTAACACTTACAATTAGCGCTACAAAACCTCTCAGACTGTTCATTTAGTCAGTGCGATTCAAGCCGTGTCGATTTACGGCGTAAATTCTTTCTTGCGATTCAAGATGGGCGGTCCGATGTTTGATAGATGCTACGCAGTGTAGATTTACGGTGTATAGAGCTTTTACCGAGAATACAGTAGGCACGATCGAAACATTACAAATAGGTACCGTCCGCAAAAGAACCACCCCGTTGCGCTGATCGTCCAAAACAAAAAATTGACTATGTAGCGGCTGTTATGAATCCAAGACCGCCCATCTTAGAACCATGCCGAATTGAGACCGGTCTGGCCAACCTCACATTCATTTTCCTTTATTCCAGACAAGTAGCGGAGCGTCTGAAAGCTGGTCAAACCGTCGAACCGGAAGGCTTCGACTCGGTGACCGTCTTCTTCTCGGACGTCGTCAAATTCACAATTCTAGCCGCCAAGTGTTCGCCGTTTCAAGTGGTCAACTTGTTGAATGACTTGTACAGTAACTTTGATACAATCATCGAGGAGCACGGTGTCTATAAAGTGGAATCGATTGGTGATGGTTATCTGTGTGTCTCCGGATTGCCCACAAGAAATGGTTATGCTCATATCAAGTGAGTGGTGGCTCCTAGAACTTGCTCTACTTATAGTTGATCTTCCAGACAAATCGTAGACATGTCACTTCGCTTCATGGAGTACTGTAGGAACTTCAAAATCCCCCATTTGCCGAGAGAGCAAGTGGAGTTGAGGATTGGCATTAATAGTGGTAAGTAAGCCAAAGGCATGGCCAAAAAGAACGTAATTTTGATAATCGGTACCTCGAACTCGAAGTGTCTGAAAAAGTTACTTTGAGCAATGCTTAAATGTGACTAGATTCAGTTTTCTAAGACTCTATAAGCTCGGTAGAGCGTGGTTGCTATAATTAGAAAATATGTAAGTAATTTGCTTGTCCAGCCCGTTGGTACGGTAGTGATACTTTAGCGAGTTATACAAGGCTTACGGTATTTTACGGTAGGAATGGTCAAGCCATCTGCGATAAGGACTTGTAAGAAAAAAGAAAGACAAATCTGAAGGTAGACTGATAGTGAGTACCTGTAAATTGGTACTGGTACAATGGATACTGTACTGAAACACTGACTACTGAACTAACGGTTGACATTCTTAGACAAAGTTATTGCAGGGCTATTTGAAACGGCATGTTGGTCTACTGTAGTTACTGTTACCGTAATCTTCTTAGTAGTACTGTTGCTCTCAGGTTCTGGTGAACCTGGATTACATAATAATAATAATAATAATAATAATTTATTACGTCCGCAAGGGTACGTGATTGATACCAATATGCATGAGTTCAATTTGTCCGTGTTCCAGTTTCTTGTATTCGTAGCACTAATTCAACTTTTTCTTTTTCTTATTTCTTGGAACAAATGTTTCTTCGAGGATGATTGGAGATAAATCAGCATCTTCGTAACTTTTAAACTTGATCCCCAACAGTTCAAGAGCTACTATTTGACAGTGAAATATTATGACGAACTCTCGGAAAATTATCCATGTCCTGCGTCTCTGTCTCTTGGTTTTCTTCTTACGATCTTTCCGTTGCTGTTTGCGTTGCTGCAGCTTCTGCTTTCGTTGCTGTTCTGCCTTTGCCCGTTTTTCAACCCATTCTTGTATCTGCTCACTCACATTAACTTTGACTTGCTCTCTTAGTTCAGCTATTCTCTTCCGTTTGTGTTGCAGGACTTGTTCGCGAAATCCGGGGTTTTCACGACACGCCTTTTCCATAGCTTTCACCATTACTTCTGTGATACGTCTATCTGCTTCATCGTCCAACTTTTCTATATTCCAATCATCCAGTCCCATTTCGTTGCCCGTTTGATTCCTTACGTTTTGCTAACAAATGCTCGAACGACCTCCCATGAATGAAAACGAAACGGGGAATGAAAACGAAACGGGGAATCAGCCTATCCTAAAGTTTTTGGTTATCGTAGTCTCTGATGGATCCTAGGAGTACTGTAGTAAGGATTCTAGGCTACTGTATAGAAAAGAGCGGAAGACGGAATTCTGCTCAACCCTGTTACTGTAGCTCTGTTATCTGATACCACTCATCTTCTTCTCTTCCAGGCCCGTGCGTCGCCGGTGTCGTCGGTCTCTCAATGCCCCGCTACTGTCTATTCGGTGACACTGTGAACACCGCGTCCCGAATGGAGTCCAACGGAAAACCATCGTTAATCCACATGTCAGGAGCGGCTCACTCGTTGCTCACCTCCCATTATCCCCATCAATACGAAACGAATTCCCGCGGAGAGGTGATAATCAAGGGGAAAGGTGTCATGGAAACATTTTGGGTGCTCAACAAGAAGTCGGATAGTCTGAGTAGCAGGGAGACACCGCCGATACACGAGTTGGAGAGTGCGAATCAAATAAAAGAGATAAAATTGGAGCCAATACTCAAAAAGGAAAAAGAGATCCGGTCCGTGAGCTCACACGGCTCACGTCCGGCGTCCAGCGTGTTCAATCCGCTCGACGATCACAGGAAGTATAAAATGGATACGCTTCAAGTCATGTGTCCTGTCTAAGCTTTTGTTTTTTGTCTTAGTTTGGAAATAAATGATTCAGAGTTAGAACTTTTGATAAAAAACAAGAAATATCGCGTCATGGAAGCCAATTTTCTAGGGATTCTTGGGTTTTGAAATTCTTTTCCTTTTTTTCTATATAGATATTTGCCTCCCCCCAATTCTCAGACACTTCCTTTTAGGGTTATGGGCTCTTACTGGCTCTTTTTCCTACTGTATTTTACTGCTACCGTATACGCTCAGACAGGGAAAACCATTGTAAGTCATACCTTAAGATTAATTCCAGTTTTCCCTCCTATTATAGATAAAAGTTGGAATAGCGGCCGCCCAGAAAACGCAATCCGCATCGATCGGTTGGAATGTGTGTGGAGGAGCGATACCGTTGGCGGTGGAGTACTTGAAGAGGAATGGATATGTCGGCGATTTCGAGTTTGAGTGAGTTGACTAATTTGTTGAAGTTCCTTGATTAAAAATCGTTGTATCTCGGTCCATTTTGAGGGTAGCTTAAATTTAAAATCGGATTCAGAATCCTCACGACGTGAGCTTTTCGAAAAGATATACATTTCCTCATGGCCTACCGACGGCGGCTAGGAAAATCAAAAAGCCCGCGCGCCGACCGCGAGAAAACATCGCTTGTAATTTGGAACGTTTTGACGGTAGCTTAAATTTGAAAACAGATTCGGAATCCTCATGACGCCAGCTCTTCAAAAAATGTCATTGTGAAGCACATTTACTGAAATACCGGGGCGCTGTTAAAGCCCTTCCTCTGATTGCGGGCATTGCGGAAAACCATCCAAATCTCGTCTCTATCCGGTCATTGACAAAATTTGAAAACGGATTCAGAATCCTCACGACGTCAGCTTCCTAACCTTACCTCTCATTACTAGTCTTTTTCCTTCAAAACCTACCGTAGACGCTAAAATGCCCGCGCGCACCTTGATGACCTTCTGCAGATTGCGGACATTGAGAACATCGCTTGTATCTTGGTTCGTTGCTATGCTAGGTGAAAACTGAAAACGAATTCAGAATCCCCACGTCCTCCGCTTTCTAGTCATGTAAATTTCGACTAACATGTCAGTTTCTGTGATAAAAATCCGATCTGCCTTGTACAGAGACATCACGCACCGTTTCCTCTAGTTGCGGACCCTCACAAAACTGTTCATATCTATGTCCATTTTGAAGCTACTCGGAATTTGAAAACGGATTCAGAATCCTCACGACGTCAGCTTCTCAACAATATATATTTTTTGTAATAGGCCGCCGACCGTAATACAAATTCACTAAAATGACAGCTCGCCGTTGACGCCCTCCCTGTGATCGCGGATAACGACAAAATCGTTCGTATTTTTGTTCATTTTCACGATAGCTCAAATTATAAAACGTATTTAGAATCCTTATTACTTTGGCTCCTTATTCACCTAAATTTTGTTTAAAAAGCATAATGAAGAGTGAAGCGCGATATATTGTCCAAACAGTACACAAGACTGACTACATAAGCATAAAACCTATGTAAGCTTGACGTAGCCAACGTTTTTGAAAACAACAAGTCGTTTTTTTGATTTCAAGAACTTTAGTGGCGTAGATCACACTTTTTCTTGGAAAATGTTAAACCACTAATAGTGAATCATCCACCTTATTCCCAAGATCACAAGAACAGACTTCTATAACAAAACACAATCAGATTATCTCATTTTATGAATCACCAGAAAATTAAGCTATAATGTCAAACTATACTGAAATACAAATTTTTGGGAATTTCGATGAAATATTATAAAAATTTCCAAGATTTCCAAGTGTACGTGATTTTCGAAAGATCAGAGTTTCTTGTTTTTTCGAAATTGAACCCAACGATCTTTCCCAAAAAAAAATGAGCCTATCTTTGAAAGGATTCCATTCGAACAATTTTTATTTCATTTAGCTTTTGAAAATCAGAAAGAAATCGGGAATAGGGGCTTCCATTTTTGGAAATTAATATAAAATAGCATACGACACACTTTTTACGAAGCAATTTCGCCCTACCGAACTCTATGTAGTTCAGCACATGTACAGTACCGTGCCGTGGCCTTTTTCAGTTAAAAATGATCAACTTTGAGAGGGTATTACGGTATCACCAATTGTCGTATAGACTATAATTATGTATAGACTATACAGAACAAAGGTAGAGCAGTATTTTTCTAGTTGACAACTTTTTTGTACGGACACTACCAAGATAGTTATGGTCATTTTAAGCTCAAAAATCACTTTATTTTGCACTGAAATTGGACGATTTGAGGGAGATATGTAACTTGCTAGGAATTGTTCCTACAAAAAAATTGACAACTACAAAAATAGAGTTCTACTTTTGTTCTGTATGATCCATAAAAAAAGTTACTTGTGGGACAACGATTGATACCGTAACACCCACTGTTCTGCCCATAACTCCATCAGTATTGGTAGGATCAGCGAAATTTTTATACCATAAGAAAGTTCGCATTTTTCACTATCGAAATGACCTAACTTCAAAAAAATTTTGTACGAAAATGAAGTTGTAGTGATAATTATGTTATTTTTGAAAATTGGTCTAACTTCATCAGTTTTAGTCGGATCAGCGAGATTTTTTATACAAAGTTGGGTATTTTCAACTGAAAAAAGGTCCACGTTCGTATCTTTTTGCACGTTACTGTACCCTCCATAACAGAGTTGCATGGAATTCCGACTTCCGACTTCCGGATAAGGAGTTCTACTTCCGACTTCCGTCATTCCATTACTGTGAAATTTAGGAAGAAAACATTTTGCAAAAATACATGGAAAGATGGTCGGAAAGGACAGAAAACAGGTTTTTCTTCAGCTAAAACCTAATTTTTCTCTGATTTTCACGAATTTTATGATTTTTCTCTTGGAGTTTTGAAAATTTGGGAGAAAATCTAATTCCAACTTCCGACTTCCGGGCGTTTTTCACTTCCGACTTCCGACTTCCGAGTTCCGGATAAGAAAAATCACTTCTGACTTCCGAGTTCCGACTTCCGGATAAGGAAATTCAGTTCCGAATTCCGAATTCCGACTTCCGTTTTAGAAAAAAACACTTCCATGCAACTCTGATCCATAACCCTTACATCTTTTCCAGATACCACGTGGAATTCACCGAATGCGATAAGGAGGCCACTATTCGAGCCGGTCTATTCTTCATGAAAAACATCAGTGTGGATGTTGTGATCGGCCCACCGTGCGCCGAAGCCTTACGAACCATGGGCACTCTGGGTACTCTCTATAAGAAACCGGTGCTCGGATGGGGATTTGTTAGTCAGTCGGATTTGTCGGATATCACCAGATTCCCCTATCTTACTACAGTACTCCCTACTTCACAGACGTGAGTTTATGAATATTGTCCACGAGGACTCCAAATAGTTAATTGACCGTAAATCACTTCAAACTGAGTTTTATGAGCTGAAAAATATACCAAAATATAGATCTCAGCGCGTTCTATGTTTGGGACCTATTACGGGCCGGATGGCGGATTGCTAATACGAAAAAAATAGCGAAAAATACCAAAAAATCCATTCTAGCCCGACCCACATCAACGACTTGCCGTTTTGAACCGTTTCAAAACGTCCTGTTGTAAAATCTGATAGTTTCAAAACGGCTTCTATTTTCGACATTTTGAAACCGGCTTCGCGACATTTCGCAACTGCGACATTTCGCAACTGCGACACTTCGCAACTCACGTAGGTTTCGCAACTGCGACATTCCGCAACTGCGACACTTCGCAACTCACGTAGGTTTCGCAACTGCGACACTTCGAAACTGTTCATTTCGCAACTGCGACATTCCGCAACTGCGACGTTTCGCAACTACGACATTTCGCAACCACGACGTTCCGCAACCATAGAACTAACAATAGTTTAGCCTAGTTTTGTCAGAAAATGGGTCAGACAATTTTTTCTTCTATTTAATTGTTTTAAATATGTTACCTAACACTTCGGTACACTCAACATTTTTAACTGACCCAAATATGCAAATGCGGTGTGGTTGCGAAACGTCGTGGTTGCGAAATGTCGTAGTTGCGAAACGTCGCAGTTGTGAAATGACTAGTGGCGAAATGTCGCGGTTGCGAAGTGTCGCAGTTGCGAAACCTACGTGAGTTGCGAAATGTCGCAGTTGCGGAATGCGGGTTTCGAAACGACATGAATGAAAAGAATCGGACGTTTCTAAACCGGGACAGCCAAAAGTCAAAATATTTCGAAACCCGCAACACGAAATGTCCTGTTTCAGAACGTCCTGGTTATATAATGTCCGAATGTAAAGTCATTTCAAAACTGGGACACTTTGTAACCAGAAATATCCGACTCCAAAAAAACTTTGGTTTCAAAACGTCCTGGTACTAGAGCGTCTTGGTTTTCTACGGTTTCAAGCCATACTGTTTCAAAATGTCATAGTTGCAAAATAACTGGTTTTGGAGTTTTATGGTTTCAAAAAGACCTAGTTTCAAAACGTCCAATTTGTAGAACATTTTGACTTTTGAGAGTTTGGGCTGGCCTGGAATTGATTTTCCAGTCATTTTTGCGTTTTTTGGCACTTTTACCCGGTTACAGACATAGAACTCGCCGAAATCTCCATTTTGGTATATTTTTCAGCTTATAAAACTCAGTTTGAAGCGAGTAACGTATACATTTAACCTATACCAAGTTCAGACTTGGCTACGCCGCCTCAAAACTGATGGAGCTCTACAAATGGAACAAAGTTGCTCTGCTCTATTACGCAAGTGATATTAACTACTGTCAGGGAGTCATGAATGACGTGGAAGCAACGCTGAATGATCCGAATCTGTACCCGGTGCAGATAGTGATGAAGGCGGAGATTGATGTGGCTGATAATGCGACAACGAATGCGGTGATGCAGGCAGTGAAGAGTAGAGCTAGGAGTGAGTGGACACAGTTTTGTAGTTTGTAGTGCTTCAGGGAGGTTTTTGAGAAACCGTAAGTAGAAGCGGATGTGCTTACGGTATGCGCCTTTGAAGAAACGCAGAGAAGCTAGAGCATCTGACTTCTCTGCGCTCTCATCCCTTTGCCAACGTGTCTAACTTAGAATCGCTGTATCTCTGTCCATTTTTATGATAGAAAATTTTGAATGCAGATTTAGAATCCTTATGACGTCAGCTTTTCAAAAATTTATAAATTTGATCATAGTCTACCAACGGTGGTGAGCAAAATCCACCAAAGAATGCGCCTTCCCTCTGATCGCTGTCATTTTGGTAAATCGTATGTATCTCGGCTCAAATTGGTCCCTGACGAGTTTTGAAAATATATTCAGAATTCTTGTGATTTCAGCTTTTTAGACATGTAACTTTCACTTGAAAAACCATGGTTCCAAGCCCATTTTAACCAATCTACTAACAGTGGTCAACGCCTTTCTTCTGATCACGGACACGGAAAACCACCAGTATCTCGGTTCAAATCGGTCCCTGACGAATTTTGAGAACAGATTCGGAATCCTTGTAATTTGAGCTTTTTAGACATGTAACATTTAATAAAAACGTTGATTTCCGAGACTATTTTCAACGAATCTACTCATAGACCGCTCTTCCCATCTTTCTAATCGCGGACATTAATGTATTCGCTGGTATCTCCGTTCAAATTGGTCCAAGACAAATTTTGAAAACAGATTCAGAATCCTTGTGATTTTAGCTTTTTGGACATGTAACTTTCAATAAAAACATTAATTTCCACTACCAAATTGCTCATTTTGCTACCGCGCCCTGCTGTTCCACTCCTTATGATAGCGGACAATAATGAAATCGCTCCTATCTCGGTTCATTTTGATCCTACAAAAAATTTGAGAACAGATTCTGAATCCTTGTAATTTGAGCTTTTTAGTCATGTAATTTTCAATCAAAACTTTGATTACTGGGACTATTTTTCACCAATCTACGCATAGACTGCTCTTCACCTCCTTCTGATCACGGACATTAACAAAGGCTCGCTCGTATCTCGGTTCATTTCGATGCTAGCTAAATTTTGAAAACAGATTCAGAATTCTCGTGTTTTCAGCTTTCAGGCTATACCATATATCAGTCAATTTCTTTTTCAGTAGTCCTGTGGTGTGCCCAACTTGGAAGTGAGAAGCGTGACTACATGATAAAAATCGCGCAGCTGGGATTGGATGACAACGAGTACGTGCATATCATGTTGTCAATGAGAAGTATCGGGTTTGGAGTGCAGACTTTTGTGGGAAAGACTACGTGTGAGTTAGTAGGAGGGAGATTCTCAATTTATCATTTCTTCAGTCAAACAATCCGGCCTGACACCTGTATGGGAAGCCTTCACTAATGTAACGGATGGCTTGGAGGCTGTTGCGAAACAGGGAGCAACAAATATGTTGGTGGTGAGTTTGACATCTGTTTTCAGAACTTGTCAAGAGCACAAGTACACCGAGAAACAAACAAACTGCTCAATGTACGCGGTCTACTGTACTAGACGGGATGTATCTTCGTTCTCTCTGACTTTAGACAGTTTCAGAATAGAGATTCAGAATCCTTATGATTTCAGCTTTCTAATCATATAACTTTCGGCAAACACAATGATTTCTGTGATAAATTCCGACCAGCCTGTACATAGACCGCTCGCCGCCGTTTACGCTCTTCCTATGATCGCAAACTATCTCGCTTCATTTCAACGCTAGCTAAAGTTTAAAAACGGATTCAGAATTCTCATAGTTTAAGCTTTCAAATGAAATTTAAATGCTGAAAATTGATCAACCGCGTGATAAATTCACTAAAATGTTCGCACTCCGTGGACGCCCTCTTTGTGATCGCGGACATTGCGAAAACACGTGTATCTCGCCTAATTTTAACGTTAGCTCAAATTTGAAAAATAATTCAGAATCCTCGTGATTTCAGCTTTCTAATTATATAACTTTCGGCAAAAACCATAGTTTCTGTACAGAGACCGCGCGCCACCCTTAGACGATCACCCTCTGATCGCGGACATTGACAAAATCGTTCACATCTCTTTTCATTTTAACGTTAGCTCAAATTTGAAAATGAATTCAGAATCCTCGTGACCTTTGCTTTCCAACCATATACATCACTTCTTACGATTCACTAGTCGATTCCCTTTTCTACGCCAATTCCCAGCCGCCTGCTTCAGACAACCGCTCCTTTCGCTGTTCCCCTCCAGTCGTGTCCTTCAAAAACCGGTCATTTTGAGACCAAAATCACATTTCTAGCTGGAATTTTAGCAAAGTTACAATATGCTGGAGTGAAGTGCTCTCCTGCTGTCTTTGCCCTACTTCTGATAGAGGACATTGTGGATTAGAGCGCGTTTGCACCAAATTTGACATACTGTCTTTTCCTTTGGATTCCGGTCATTTTAAACCAAAAATCACTTCTCTAGCTTGAATTCTAGCAAAGTTTCGCTTGAAGACCCTTCGCCCCGCTGTTTCCCTCTTTGTGATTGCGGACATTGACAATATCCCTTGCATCTCCGTTCATCATGACGCTAGATCAAATTTTAAAACGATTCAGAATTCTCAATTTTCCAGCTTTCCATCCATATCCATATTTTCTATAACATTTTCAGATCGATCTGAGCAGTGAGGTCAAAGACAAGGACTACCTACAATACATGCAAAAGAACATCATCGACTATGTCCGGGCACCGCCGATGAACTGTAGGACACTGGAATGCACAAACTCCACGGCCTCAGGAATGGGTGCCTACGCCCGTCATCTGTTCGACGTCGTCTATCTATACGGAATAGCTCTGACTCATACCAACTCAACGAATGCGGCTGTCTATGATGATATGAGTATACTGATACCTCAAGTGGTCACCAGTTTTGATGGTAGGTACCAAACAGGTGGCTATTCGGATTACTGTATTTCCAGGACTCACCGGTCTTGTGGCTATCAACCAGAACCTGTCGCGAATGCCGTTGTACCAAGTGTACGGATTGGATCCGATGAATGAGCAAGTGTCCCTGATGAACCTGACGTTTAGCAATGGATCTACGGTAGCTGTAGGATTTAGTTTCATTTTTTCAATTTATACTTTTGTGGTGGTTTGTGAAATGTGAATATTCTGAATATGTTTCCAGATTTTGAAATAAGCAAGGGGTGTCTAAATAAAAACCGTTGTATCTCGGTTCATTTTGATGTTACAAAAATTCTGAATACCGATTTGGAATCCTCAAGATGTCAGCTTTCTGAAAATATATAAACTTCGATTATAATGTACCATTAGTGGTAAGGAAAATCTACCAAATCGTCCGCGAGCGCCGTTGCCCCTCTGATCGCGGACATTGGTACAATAGCTTGTATCTCGGTTCAAATCGATCCTAGACAAATTTAGAACACATATTCAGAATCCTCATAACCTCAGCTTTTCATTGATATCTAAATGTTCCAATCTCCTACAGTAAGACTCCTTCAACGGCCGCGATTAGAGAGAGGGCGGTCTCCAAACGTGGCTATACCAAAAGTGGTGTGTCTCGGTTCATTTTCGACGTAGATGAAATCTGAAAACAGATTTAGAATCTTAAAAATGTCAGCTTTTCAAAAAATATATAAATATTTAATGTAATGTACCACAGGTAGTGAGTAAAATCTATCAAAGTGCGCGCGTGCAGTTTACGCCCTTCCTCTGATCGCGGTCATTTCGGAAACCCCTATGTATCTCGGTTCAAATCGGTCGTTGACAAATTTTGAAAACATATTCGGAATCCTTGTGACTCCAGCTTTCTAGTCATATACATTTTTGTTAGAAAGAATTTAATTCGGTGCAGTTACAAAAGAGTGAAGGCTAGCTTAGCTTGATCTATCGTGGAACTTTGTACTACCTGGTTAAAACCTCCAAGTTCGAAACGGTCCCGAGTTAGAACAGTGCCGTTTCAGAACTAAAACTTGTTTAAAAACTGATTCTTAATACCACCTACTTTCCAGACCGTCTCGCTCGCCTACCAAAACGAGAGTTCTTTCGTCTGGCACTTCTGGGGTGGCGTCCGCCCGTTAGCCACCCCAATTTGCGGATTCCTCGGAAAATCCTGTCCGATCCCATTCTGGGAACAATATCGAGTGCTGATATGCGTAGCTGCTGGTGTGATCCTTCTGATGCTCACCTCTAATATAGTATGTTTCGGTTGCATGATAAAAAGTCGAAGGGAGGAGCAAGCGCGGATAAATTCCGAATGGCAGGTCCCATTTGTCAAGTTGAGAGAGCTGGAGAAGAAGCGACATGGCACCAGTAAGCGATCCCTCCAATCGGGACCGTCTACAGTAACCGGAGAGAGTCGTCTGTCATCTGGAAGCGAGTTCTGTGAGAACTACACTGTCATGATGTACGAGAAGGATATGGTGTTGACGATGAAGTATCAATATCTGAATTTGAACAAAGCGGATATGGAGAGATTCGCCAAAATGAGGAAGTTGGATCATGAGAATTTGAATAAGTTCATCGGATTATCGATTGATAGCTCGTTGTATATTGCGGTGACAAAACTATGTTCGAGAGGATCGTTGCAGGATATCTTGTCGAGGGGCAACTTCTCGATGGACTACTTTTTCATGTTTTGTATTATAAGGGATATTGCGGAGGTGAGTGCTATCCGTTTCATAACGGCCCTGTCCGGAGTAGAACCGCCCACGTTGTGAAACGGGCGGTCTCAACTCGGACGGTCTTGGCACAGTTTTATAACGGGCGGTCCTGAGTCGCTACGCAGCAAACTGATGTATGATGAATGGTAGTGGACAGGCGCTTCAAACACGGCCGGTCTCAATTAGCGCTGTTGCGTTTTGACTCGTGTCGCTACGCAGCGAACTTTTCGGGGTGACCTTTTAAAACCGCCCCGGATAAAAACCAACATAAATCATGGCCACGGATTGTGTAAGATTTTCACCGGTTCTAATCCGGGCGGTTTTAAAACGCACAGCAGTTTTATTGAGTCGCTACGCAGTGCAAATTCTTGGCGCGTAAACGATATCCCGAGTTTAAGTTACGCTCCACAGATTCTGTCTTCTTTGTGTCTCCTAGTTTCCCATGCTATTTTTCGATTTTCACAGTTTAGTGGAGCGCGGTTGTGGTATCGATAGCCTGCATTCAGTACCCCAATGTCCCGATTTGAATTGTTACAGTACTCCTCATAGGTCGATTTCTGCCAACCTTTGTAAATCCACACCTACCGTAACCCCACATGCCTTGAAACCTAGGCGATTGGGGTTTTTGGGTTAGAGCGCGTTTGCATTGTAAATCCACATCTACCGTACCTCTTCTACTCTTCCAGGGCATGGACTACCTGCACAAAAGTTTCCTACGCCTCCATGGAAACCTCCGTTCTGCCACGTGCCTTGTCAACGACAGTTGGCAAGTGAAACTGGCGGAATTCGGTCTAGACAACCTCCTCGAAGAGCTCACCCCAACCAAGAAACGATTGCTATGGGCGGCTCCAGAAGTTCTCAGGGGATCCCTGACGGTTAGTCAGATGGAGCCAAGTGCCGACGTCTTCTCGTTTGCCATTATTGCATCGGAAATTCTAACGAAGAAGGAGGCGTGGGACCTCCAAGAGAGGAAGGAAGCGTATGACGGTGAGCGAGAAGACCTTGAATTTCTTGGAATTCTACGAATTATTGTTGCAGAAATAATCTACATGGTGAAGAAGGGCGGCTCATTCCCAATGCGTCCTGACATCATCACCGACGTGCCTGACGTCAATCCGTCGTTAATCGCGTTGGTCAAGGATTGTTGGTCGGAGGCGCCGGAGGACAGACCGAGTGCCGATAACATTTGTGCTCAGTTGAGAGATTTGATGCCAAAGTAAGGAGAATTTTAGGTTATAAGGAGTAAAGAAATACGATTTTTAGGACGAAATCGAATCTGATGGATCATGTATTCAATATGCTCGAGGAGTACACGTCGACGTTGGAGGTGGAAGTGGAGGAGAGGACAAAGGAGTTGACATTGGAGAAGAAGAAGGCGGATATCCTGTTGAGTAGAATGTTGCCAAAGTAGGTCAGCTCACTGCGTAGCGACTCAAAAAACTGCTCGAGATCGAAATAGTACAAACAGCATTAAACGATTCACGGATCGTGCAAAACAAAAAGTTGGCTGCGTAGCGACTGTTTTGAATCCAAGACCGCCCATCTTAGAACCATGCCCTATTAGAACCGTCTGTTTCATAACTGATCTACATTCTGAATTCCATGCAACTCTGACCAGAGTCGGACGGTTACCGGAATCTTAAAACAGAACAGTTTGCGTAAAAGCTGATAATTTTAGTATGCTGTACTCGCTGGGTTCAAAACCACCCGGATTAGAACCGACTAAACGATGATTATATTGAAGTCCTTCATTAGCTAGTTCTAATCCGGGAGGTTTTGAGTGTGGCGCGGTTCTAACTATGGGGCAGCAATCTAGACAGTGTGGTTTTGAAATGTCTCAGAGCCTTACTGGGTTCAAAATGTCTGGTTTTTGGATGGAAATGACCGAAAAGTACCAAACTTTCAAAATTTCCAGTTTCGTATGGTAATTAAGCCAATTAAAGTTCGTACGTAGACAATGATATTGCATTTTTTCTAAAGCTGAGTTACTGTAGCACCAACCAATACCTCTGATCGGTACCAATTATGATTAGCAGCTTGTTGTCACTAAAGTACCTATCTGGTTACGGTTACTTAGTCGTGCTATGACATTTTGAGCTTATAATCATTCTTAAGTTTAGTCCACCTCAACTCTCAGGATTGTATCCTCCCCAATCCTACAGTACCCCATTCCAGACAAGTAGCGGAGCGTCTGAAAGCTGGTCAAACCGTCGAACCGGAAGGCTTCGACTCGGTGACCGTCTTCTTCTCGGACGTCGTCAAATTCACAATTCTCGCCGCCAAGTGTTCGCCGTTTCAAGTGGTCAACTTGTTGAATGACTTGTACAGTAACTTTGATACAATCATCGAGGAGCACGGTGTCTATAAAGTGGAATCGATTGGTGATGGTTATCTGTGTGTCTCCGGGTTGCCCACAAGAAATGGTTATGCTCATATCAAGTGAGTGGTAGGCCCCTTGAATCTGTCTGCTTATAGTTGATTTTCCAGACAAATCGTGGACATGTCACTGCAATTCATGGAGTACTGTAGGAACTTCAAAATCCCCCATTTGCCGCGAGAACGTGTGGAGTTGAGGATTGGTGTGAATAGTGGTAAGTTTTACTTCTTGCTAGACACTTCCTTGTAAATTCGAAAATGTGAAACTAGAGTCTTTACAAGGCTTCATTTTTGAGATAATGATGACAAGTGTGCTGAGAAAAAGGGGGGGGGGGAGTGCAAGATTTTGAAATATGCATATCAGAAATCGGGCGTAGCAGTGAGAAGAAAAACTTAAGACAAAGCACGTACTTTTTGAATTGAAAGAAGCCATAAATGGCCCTGAATGAGGTTTTGTGCTAAAATAGCTTAGAATGCGTTCCTAACCTTTTCTGTGAGTTAAGAAGGAAAAATCCAGTTTGTTAGAGATTCAAGCAGCCTAACTAGGGAAAGTCGTGAAGCCAGTTCGGAGATATGGTACGTGACCTATATGATTAAAAAGCTGAGAAAACGCTGAATCCAAATATATATTCAATTTTTGCCCTTGAAGCCTGGTATGTGAGAAAACCGAGGTCGAACTTCTGAAAAATGACAAATTACTATCTTTTCTTGCGTAACCACTGGAATGGTCTGTCAAACTTAAGATTGTCTGCAGAGCGTAGTTGTTGCACAAGGTACCAATGTACAACTTCTGTTTTCAAGCTTTCCGAACGCGGGATTTGAGCTTCGCGGGGCAAAAAAGTGTGATAAAATCAGTCTTTCTAATTTAAAAAAAGTTCGAAAAAAAATTTCTGTCTGAAAACTGTGCTCAAAAAAACTATCGTTCTAAAACGGAACAATTTCCAAACGGTGGTGCACCATTACACAAAACAGTAATTATCAAAGTGTTGACGTGACTTATATCATTGGAAAGCTCAGAAAACGCTGATTCCAAATATATAATCAGTTTTTGCCCTCGAGGCCTGGTATTTAAGAAAAAACAATGTCAACGTGGCTTGAGGCCTATTTCTCCAAGCACCTATGAACGTAGTTTTTATGAAAAACCAAGTCAAGACCATCAAAATTATATCAATACCTTGAGATTTGGGTAAGTTCTTGTCTGTCTGGCTGTCGGTGTCCAAAAATCGCAAAAACTTGGTTATGTTTCTAAAAAGTTACAAAGATTTGAATATTTCAAAAATTTTTAATCTATCATTTTTGCTGAAAATTGACCTCGTTTTTCTCAAATACCAGGAATCGAGGGCAAAGACTGAATATATATTTGGAATCGGCGTTTTTTCAGCTTTCCTATGGTACAGGTCACATCCCATAACTCCAGATAGACTTCATAACCTTCCCTAGTAAGTATATTACTGTCACACGACGTTTTATCCCAACTGAACTACTGTAGTCTTGGGTCACTGTAGTTCATGGCTACTGTATAGCATTTTGAATTGATCCAAATGGACGGTTTTGAAACGGCTCGTTGGCCAACTGTAGTTACTGTTACAGTAATCTCCCAAAGATTACTGTTGCTCTCATCAAACCTAACATCCTAACCTACCCGTAGTTTCTGGTCATTGCATTCTTGATAGGGAATGCAGACAGGTGACCGTGTAGTTATGGGTCGCGACCTATGTCATTGGAAAGCTGAGAAAACGCTGATTCCAATTATATACTCCGTTTTTGAACTCGATGTCTGGTGTTCGAGAAAAACGAGGTCAAAGTTTGGACACCGGTGACAATTCATTACCTTACTGACGTTTCAAAAATATTGGCAACGTGGTGTACTGTACCTCTAATATCTCCCATTCCAGGCCCGTGCGTCGCCGGCGTCGTCGGTCTCTCAATGCCCCGCTACTGTCTATTCGGTGACACTGTGAACACCGCGTCCCGAATGGAATCCAACGGAAAACCATCGCTAATCCACATGTCGACAGCGGCTCACTCATTGCTCACCTCCCATTACCCTCATCAATACGAAACGAATTCCCGCGGAGAGGTGATAATCAAGGGGAAAGGTGTCATGGAAACATTTTGGGTCCTTGGAAAAGCTGGGGAGGTGGAGGGGTCGGCAACTCCGCCAGTGACTCAGGAGAGATGGCCGGTGAAGCCCGTGGATCAGGTGAAGCATTCACAGGTTGTGAAGGCGTTAACACCGGAAGCCAGGTCTGTGAGCTCTCATGGCTCCAGACCGTCGTCCTCAAATAATAATAATGACCCCTTATACCGACAATATAAAATGGATACGTTAAAACTCTCTTGATTTTTGCTCACTTTGTATATACATTCTTATTTTTAAATAAATATTCTAAAATTTCAAAATTTCTATTTTCTTTTCTCTCACAATATTAGAATCAAACATTGAGGCACAAGCGGAGAAGCCTTAGAAATGAAATGCATATGGTTTCAACGAAAAAAAGATTCAAAATTGAAGAAATATTAATCTCCTTCAAGGGACTGCCCCCTTTTTATATTCTCTCGAGAAGTTTCTATTTTGAAACCAAAATTTTTTGAGACCAAAATATTATTTTGAATCTGATGAAACAATGGAGTTTTGGTTATTCAAACTCACATTACTACTGTTATTGGATTACGGTAACTCTCAATTGGTGCAGCCTACAGTAACCCCGACTAGGCGGACAGTAAGTGGAAGCGTCTGAGGTACGCCAGACACGCGCAATGTTTCAGATCCGTGTCGGGATAGCCGCTGCACAGGCTACACAATCCGGTTCTATTGGTTGGTCATCGTGTGGTGGTGCTTGAGATTCGAACTCACGCGGGGAAACCCCTGTTATACCGTGAGGTATATAAACCTCAACGTGAAACCCTAGTCACGTGCCCCGATTATTCTCGTAT
This sequence comes from Caenorhabditis latens, assembly GCA_002259235.3. NCBI lineage: Eukaryota > Metazoa > Nematoda > Chromadorea > Rhabditida > Rhabditidae > Caenorhabditis > Caenorhabditis latens. Next base: position 3,197,974 of record CM056093.1, read on the forward strand.
TCATTTCTCTATAGAGATCAGTTCTAATAAAGTTCTCAATTAGAAACACCGTCTGACTCACACTCCTGAAAAGGACACAACAGTGGCGATCAGGATCACAAGAACTCGAGGGAAGCAGTAAGTAGCAGTAGTAGAAGCAGAAGCAGAAGTAGCAGAAGTAGCAGAAGTGAAAGCAGCAGTGAGAAATGACCGAAAACGCCGATTTGAGCATTAAAGGAGAAGAGAGTCTTCTAGAAGATAGGAAAACAAGACTTATGGATTCGTTGATAGCGAGAATGCAAATGTTTGTATATGACCCAGAGGAAGGATGTGCATTCGAAGGCTGGTTTGATCGGAATGGCGAGACAATTACGGAAGATGGAGCATCACTAGAAGACGGAGCGAAACGAAGAATTCTGTTGAGTAGACTGAGTCAAACCGATTACACTTATTTCATCAGCCGTATTCTACCAAAGAAAGTGAGAGAACTGAAGTTTCAGGAGACCGTCGATGCCCTAATGGAATGTTTTCCATCGAATTGTTCGACATTCAAACTTCGCTTCGATTTACTGCACACAACATTTGATGGAGGAGATTTGAAGGAGTATACAGCCAAACTGAGGAAAAGTTACGCAATTGCGAAGTATAGTAGTATGACAGATGAGCAGAGACTGTGTCTTTTATGGATTCAAGGTTTGAAGACCGACGAAACACAATCATACAAGATAAAAGCACTGCATATAATGGAAACGAAACCGGATACAACCTTAGCAAAGTTGGAAGCCGAGATTTTGAAGAGTATGGAGATACGGAAAGACGCAACCGTCGGACAAGAAAATTTTATGGTGCGAGCAGCAAAAAGTGAAAGAAAAGGAGTTTATCGTGAGTCAGCAGAAAAGAAATCAGAAGTAGTAGCAGCAGCAGAGGCAGATGGATGTAACCGTTGTGGAGGAAGACACCCATCAGAAGGATGTTGGACTATGAATGAAAAATGTTACGAATGTGGAGAGAAAGGACACATTGCAAGGAAATGCCAATCGAGACGTGGAAATCAGCAGAATAGACCGAAAGTTTTCCACCAGAGAGCAGCAATTGTTGAAGGAATTAGAGCAGAAGATAGTAGAATCTACAGAACGGTGCTAGTGAACGGAACGGAAGTGAGGATGCAGGTTGATACTGGATCGGATATTACCCTAATCAGCAGAGATGAATGGAATAGAATCGGAGCGCCACGGCTAAAGAAGACGAAAGCAGTAATTCGAGATGTAGCTGGCAATTTGATGACGATCCATGGAGAAATCAGCTGTGCAGTGGAATATGAAGATAGCCAGGCGTGGACGAGAGCGTTTGTAGGAGATGGTGATAATTTACTTGGACTGGACTGGTTGGAAGAGATTCCCGAAATATTGAAGTTGCCCGAAGAATACACCGTGAATCGCGTGGTCAGAGAATATCGAGGTAGCACAGGTAGCAGCAGAAGAAGGGAATTTGTGGTAAAAACAGTGAGAAGAGAGCAGCCCGATCAAATGAAGATTCGTGGAAGACCAGGAAGAAATTTAAGTAGCCAGAGAGATTGGAAATTGGAAGAGAAGAAGACGTGCGGAAGTGTGAACAGTAGACTGAATTTTGAGAAGAAAGAGGAGAAGAGACAGCAACTCCACGGAAAAGAAAATGTCAGATGGTTCACAGAAGCCTCGTCGAGAGAGAACTCTTATCCCATGGCCCCACTAAAAAGTAGTATTCCAGAATCGTCTTGGAACATGTCAGCAGCAGCAGCAGAAAACCCGTCGTGTTATCGGAATGAATATGGATATGGAATTGGCAACTCCGTTACGTCATCAACCGAGCAGACGATACCTTCCTGGAGACCTCGAGGATTACCGATGAACTGCATGTACTGGATGCCGGCATGCAACAACGATGGATGGTTTTATATGGCTGGTCGTCGATTTCGTTGGATATTAGAAGAAAACCCAGAATTAGTGAACTTCTAATTTATCGGGGGAGATGTTATACCGTGAGGTATATAAACCTCAACGTGAAACCCTAGTCACGTGCCCCGATTATTCTCGTATTCATTTCTCTATAGAGATCAGTTCTAATAAAGTTCTCAATTAGAAACACCGTCTGACTCACACTCCTGAAAAGGACACAACACTGTACCCATAGCGGTACAGTATCTGAAGTCAAAGGGGTTGTTGCAGAATTTTGATTTTGAGTGAGTTGACACGACCAGGCTGAAATTGAGCTAGGGGGATACTGAGCTTTCTCAGAGTTTCAAAAAAACCGTCGGGGCTCCAGTATTTAGGTTTACTACTCATTTTCAGGGAAATGTCACTATTCTTAAAATAATGGGTTACACTTTGTGTATGTTGAGAAACCAGTCGGTTCACGTCGCCTAACGGCGACTAAACCTCCTTCATTACACCACCCTTTTAGGTGTTATAGTGGATCGTGATTGACCCAGAAAGGAATCCTCTATTTTTTCTGAATCCGATGATATCAAAAGATCTTCCACGTCGTCACTTTTTAGAAAACGACCCGTATCTTTTTATGACGTGGATCAATCCGAAAACGAACTACACGTTTGGAATCCTCTATTTTTTCTGAATCCGATGATATCAAAAAATCCTTCATGTCGTCACTTTTTAGAAAACGGCCCACAACTTTTTATGACGTGGATCAATCCGAAAACGGACGGCACTGGCCACAAAGAGAAAAAAGTTAAAGTTACATGGCCGGCGCGTTCCCTTTTATTCACGCGCCACTGAAGAGGCGCCGCTCTGTGAAGAGGAAAGCGAGCAGCCGACGTTTCACGGGTTTTGCCGACCGCCTCCCCCTTTTCTCTTTTCGAATTTGGCTTGAAAAGCAGTATTTTTGATCCAGAAGTCGTAATTTTGAGAATTTTTAAAAAAGAAAAAGACGGGCATCATTAAGAGAAAATTTCTGATCTTTTGGTCCAAATTCGAAGAAAATCGGTTCAGTAGGAAGGGCAGTAGGATCGGCGACAGACACACAAACATACAGCCGTTTGCGTTTGTTAATAGTAAAGATGTGGAAATTTTGGTAGAGCGCACATACACAACTTGCGACATGTTAAATTTTTATCTCTTTCTATTAGAGCGCACTCTCATAGTTTGGTAGATAATTTTGAATACGCGATCTCTTTTTGACATCACTCGGTACATAACTCGGCTCTGGGACGTTTCACCACCGGACGTTGCGGCACCGATTTTCTGAGAATTTCCAAACGTTTATAGCGAAATGTCCAGGAGCCCATAACTTGCTCCAAAATGAATATTATGAGCTGAAAAGTATACCAAAATGTAGATCTCAGCGAGTTCTACATCACTGATTAAATAGAGACTACCTTAAGCTTGTTTACTATACCGCGGACCTTGCTAAAGGGCCAACATTGTCAAAAATAACACTCTAGTCTGGTCCAGGGGTACAATAACAAATACTAATTCAGTCCGTTTCATACCAGAGAAGTAGAACTCGCTGAGATCTACACTTTGGTATATTTATCAGCTCATTATATTCATTTTGGAGCGAGTTATGTGCCAACCGGATGATAAGTATGGAGTTTAAGGACTTGCTATACATTTCACTTAAATCTTCAAAATTTCCTATTTTTTGCATTAGAGCGTGTTTGACTCACATGAAATGTGTCTTACAGTGAGGTACACCGGCATAATGACAACCGGACATTCGGACACACAGACAGAACCTTCAGAAGCATTCCACAAACTCATGAGCATCCATCAATTTCAATTTTTGCATTAGAGCGTGTTTGCAGCAAGAATCAGATGCTGTTAAGTTGTACGTTGTTTTGGACACCCGGACAAAAGTTTATTTTAAAGCGAGTTATGTGTCGGGCCGTTTTGGGCCGGATGGCAAGTATTTTATAAACGGGTTGAGTCGCTACGCAGCGAGCAGGAAACGAAAAAAACCTATCTTTCTGAACGGGAGTCCCTAGACAGGTACGCATTGTGAGCCCCAGGACAGTCCCTAGCAGTGGTGAGCGGAATTCCGGCTTCCGTCTTCCGCTATTTCAAAAACCGCATTCCCCTCAACCCCTAGTCCTGAAACAGGTCTGTAGAAAGTTCTGGAACCTCTGTACAAAAAAACTGAGAATCTCCGTGACCTGGTCTCAAAGTCAGTAGTCACACACACCCATTTCCAGATACTTCATGGAATACACCGAATGCGACAAAGAGGCGACCGTAAAAGCTGGCCTAAAGTTCATGAAGGACATGAAAGTCGACGTTGTCATCGGCCCTCCGTGTGCAAAGGCCCTCGAAGTGATGGGTACCCTCTCGGTGATCTACAAGACACTGGTACTTGGCTGGGGATTTGTAAGTGAATCCCAACTGGCCGATAACACACGATTCCCGTACGTGACGTCTGTTCAGCCGACAGCTACTACGTGAGTTTGCTGGAAAACCAAATATTTTCGAAAGCGATCAAAATTTTGACTTTTATAATCCGTGACTGTTAGTCACTCTAGTATTTTTTACTATTGTTTTCTATATTTTTACTAGAAATCGTAAATTTGACATTTATAAGTTTTCACACAAAAGAAATCCTACTAAAAGGTGTTCAGACTTGGTCTCGCTACGTCGAAAATCTTGGAGCTCTACAAATGGGACCGTGTGGCACTGCTCTACTACACCGATGAGCAAAACTACTGTCAATCGGTGATAGATGACGTGGAGGCGACGTTGAACGACCCGGATAGCTATCCTGTGAATATAGTGTGGAAGGGGCAACTGGTTTATGCGAATGCCGCGGCGACGAGGGCCACATTGAATGCGGTCAAGTCCAGGGCGAGGAGTAAGGATCTTTGGGGTCTTTGGGGTTGGGTGACGATGGAGCGCACTTTCATAGTACGCAGATTTAAATGAGGTCTGGGGTACTTTAAGGGTCTCGAGTGGATTCGTAGATCGTACTTATGAAACTGCGCTCTATGGCACAACGAACATTGAAAAAATCGCGTGTATCTCGCTTCATTTTAACGCTAGCTCAATTTTGAAAACAGATTTAGAATCCTAATGACTTCAGCTTTCTAGTCATGTAACTTTTGGCAGATATATTAGTTTTTCCGCGCCGGCAGAGACCGCGCGTCCCTGTTGACGCCCTCCCTCTGATCGCGGACATTCAAAACATCGATTGCATCTCTGTTCATTTGGACAGTTGCTCAAATTTGACAACATATTCAGAATCCTCAAAACATTAGCTTTTTAGGCATACCTGATGGTGTACGTTTAACACCGAATAGATAATGTTAGTATTATTAATAAAAGGTTTGAATCACGCCCGAGGTGCGCCAGCCAACCCAGTATACTTTTTGTTTCTTTCTTAAAGGTTTGATATCAAAATTAAATCCTCAATGTCATTTTGAGTCGCTACGCAGCAAACCTAGCTTAAATCCTTTCTTGAAATATCTGAAGCGCTTTGGGACGTTTCAAAACCGGGTCGTTTGGAAACTTGACTCATTATCTTGGTCTGTTATCATTTCATGTATGCGCTCTCTCAGTTTCAAAACGTCTTGGTTTCAAAGTGTCTCAGAGCGATTTGAAGGATTCTCTGATCAAATGTCCCACCGTTGTCTGGTGCACATCGGCCGCGGTTCAAGGCTTGTTTTAGTGGTACTGTTATTACCGATTCACAAAAAACTATCGGTCCGGATCAAAGGTGCATCATCCCTAATGCCTAAAAAGCTAATGTCTCGAGGATTTTAAGTCTGTACTCAAATTTGAGCTAGCGTTAAAATGAACCACGATACAGTCGGTTTTCCACAATGTCCGCGATCAGAGGGAGGGCGTCGTGAACATGTTGATCGGAATTTCTCCCAGAAACTAATATATATTAGCCAAAAGTTGCATGACTAGAAAGCTGAAATCATCCTGATTCTAAAACTCTTTTCAAATTTTGTCTACGACCGATGTGAAATGTTACATGTCTAGAATTCTGAAATTATGAGGATTCCAATTGTGTTTTCAAAATTTGTCGAAGACCAATTTGAACCAAGATACAGAGGGTTTTCCACGGTGTCAGCGATCAAGGCCGGTCAATGAGTAGATTGGTCGAAAATGGGCTTGAGAATTAGCGTTTTTTATTGAAAGTAACATGTCAAAAAAGCTGAAATCATAAGGATTCCGAATCTGTTTTCAAAATTTGCCTATGACCGGTTTACACCGAGATACAAGCAATTTTCCGCGATGTCAGCTATCAAGGCCGGTCAACGAGTAAATTGAATAAAAATGGGCTGAGAAATCAATGTATTTTTCATAAATAACATGTCTAAAAAGCTGAAATCATCCTGATTCTAAAACTCTTTTCAAATTTTGTCTACGACCGATGTGAACCGAAATACAGGCGGTTTTCGGCAATGTCCGTGATCAGCGGGAGGGCAACAACGGCGCCCCTTCTTTCTAGACCATAATTGTTCCTCTCCATCCATATTTTTCCAGTAATCCTCTTCTGCGCCATTTCTGGACCTGAAAAACGTGACTACCTTATCAAAGTCAGTCAGGAGAACATGACAAACTCAGAGTACGTACATGTACTACTAACAATGAGAAGTATCGGATTCGGAGTGCAAACTAGTTTGGGCAAGAAGACTTGTGAGTTAATTACCCAATTATATAAATTAATTAACTTCTAAATTCTGAATTCCAGTCGCCAACGGTCTAACACCTCTATGGGAGTCGTTCAGTGTCGCCGCAGATGGAAATGAGACCATGGCAAAGAGAGCGGCGGAGAAGATGCTTGTGGTAAGTACCATTCATTTATTGGTCCTTAAAATCTCAGAAATTTTTCAGATCGACGTGAACAGTGACGTGCAGGACGCTGACTTCCTGCAGTATTTCACAAAGAACATTGCGAATGCAGTGAGAGATCCACCAATGAACTGTAACTCATCGGCATGCATCAATGCGTCGTCTACGGTAGGTTTTGGAGGGAGAAACGCTAGAAATGAGTGGTTGAGTTGGAAAGCTGACGTCGTGAGGATTCTGAATCCGTTTTCAAATTTTAGCTAGCGTTAAAATGAACCAAGATACAAGCGATGTTCCGAATGTCTCCAATCAGAGCGACAGCTTCAACGGCGCACGGGCACTTTTGGTGTAATAGTCTCACTGTCGGTGGTAGACTATGATAAGATGTTATATATTTTTGAAAAGCTGACGTCATGAGGATTCTGAATCCGTTTTCAAATTTTTTCTAGGACCCGGTTGAGCCGAGTTACACATGTTTGAAAATTGACAGATTTTTCAAGATTTTTGAAAAGTGTTAACATAAAATGCTTTAACTTTATAAATTTTGCTGCTAGAAAAATTTTAAAAACAGATTCCGAATCCTCATTTCTTGCAGTCCATGGGCTCCTACGCCCGTCACCTGTTCGACGTCTTCTATCTCTACGGACAAGCCATCGACCGTCTCAACACCACAGACCCGGCTGTTTATCAGGACTTGGCTTACTTGATTCCTCAGTTGATCACAAGTTTTGATGGTGAGTGCGGTATTTGGGTGCGTCGCGGTCGCGTCGCGGCTATTGATCTCAGTTTGCAGAAATCAGACCTTACCCGACTATGTGACAATTTGAATAAAAGAAATCGTGGCCTAGGATCCGTCAACTCGGACATCGACACAGCTGAAACGAGTTTCGTTTTTGTGTCACGATGGCCGAGTTGTCGAATCCTAGGCCACCCCTGTTTTTTAATAAAGTTCCCTGATGCGTCACGGTCGCATCGCGGTTTCATATGAACTAAACCTTTTCAGGCATGACGGGTCGAGTGCAAGTCAGCAAAACGCTCTACCGTGTCCCGTTCTACCAACTCTACGGTCTGGACGCCAACTACGAGCAAATCCCACTCGTCAACATGACATTTTTCAACTCCTCTTCGGTAATTGTAATACCAGTTCCAATGAATTTCAGCACAATTATCTAAAATTTTGTATTTTTCTAGACTATGTCAATGGGCTACACCACTGCAAACGAGGCGACCGCTGTCTGGCACTTTTGGGATAACAAACGTCCGACCGATACTCCGATTTGTGGATTCTCCGGGAGATATTGTCCTGTCCAGTTTTGGGATCAATATGGAGCCCTGGTTTTTGTCGCCGCAGTGGTCATACTCTTCCTATTATTCATTATGTTTACATGCGTTGCTTGTGTCCTAAGAAACCGAAGATTAGAACAAGAGCGTCTAAATTCCGAATGGCAGATTCCTGCGATCAAGTTGATCATGCCGGAGAGACGCAAGAAACCCAATAGCCGTCGCTCCATAAATTCCGGACCTTCTACAGTAACCGGCGACTCAAAAATGACAATGGATAGTGGCATGGGATTCCACGAGAACTACACCGTCCAGATGTACGAGAAGGATTTGGTGTTGACTACCAAGCATCATGGCACTCAGTTGAGCAGGGAGGATCGGGACAAGTACGCTAGGCTCAGAAAAATGGACCATGACAATCTGAACAAATTCATCGGATTATCAATCGACGGTCCGATGTTTGTGGCGGTGTGGAAGATGTGTTCGAGGGGATCGCTTCAAGATATCATAGCGAGGGGCAACTTCTCGATGGATGGTTTTTTTATGTTTTGCATCATCAGGGATATTGCGGAGGTGAGTGCTATCCGTCACACCGGAGTAGGACCGCCCAAGTCAAAACTGACTTTGACCTCGTTTTTCTCAAATACCAGGCAACTTGTGCAAAAACTGAATATATATTTGAAATCAGCGCGTTCTCAGCTTTCCAACGATATAAATCACGTCCCATATCTCCACACTAACTCTACGACCTTCCCTAGTTAGTCATGAAACGGGCGGTCTCGACGGTTTTCTAATACGGGCGGTCCTGAGTCGCTACGCAGCAAACTGGTGTATAATGCATGATAGTGAATAGAAGGTTTTAATACGGGCGGTCCCGGTATGGTCGGCATGGATCCAAGATGGGCGGTCTTTTATTCAAAGCAGTCTTTTTTTTCTGTTGCGCATGTCTGTGTTACGGACGGTACATTTTTGTGATGTTTCGATCCCGAGACGTTTTTTGAGTCGCTACGCAGGTGCAAGTTATACACACCGTAAATCGACACTGCATAGCAACTATCAAACATTTATCATTCTGAAATCTTTGGTTTGCTTTTACGCCCGTAAATCGACACGGAGCTATTATCATAGTGGGCAAAACCCCTTACACACGAACCGCCCATCTTTCTTTGCAATAAAAAAAGAATTCACGCCGTAAATCGACGCGGCGACTTTTGAATGCTTCGTCAGCTACCAAAAAGCTACCTCACAAATAGCCAGTCCTAAAGAAATTTACGCCGTAAATCCACACCTACCGTACTCCTTCTACTCTTCCAGGGCATGAACTACATCCACAAAACGTTCCTCCGTGTCCATGGAAACCTCCGCTCAGCCACGTGCCTTGTCAACGACAGTTGGCAAGTAAAACTAGCGGAATTCGGTTTGGACAACCTCCTCGAAGAGCACACACCAACCAAGAAACGGTTGCTATGGGCGGCGCCAGAAGTTCTCAGAGGATCCCTGACGGTTAGTCAGATGGAGCCAAGTGCAGATGTCTACTCCTTTGCAATCATTGCTTCCGAGATTCTCACTAAACGGGAAGCATGGGATATAGCGAATCGAAAGGAGGGTGCCGATGGTAAGTGCAACATAAACTGTCGCTTTTCTAGAATAACCACAATTTCAGAAATTCTGTACATGATAAAGAAGGGGGGCGGATCTAGTGCAATCCGACCAGAACTGATACTTGACGCAGAAGTTAGTCCATCCCTTACAACGTTAGTGAAGGACTGCTGGGCGGATGCACCAGAGGACCGACCAAAGTCCGAGCAGATTTGTAGACTGTTATTCGAAATGACACCAAAGTGAGTTAGAGCGCATTTGCATCCTCATGACAGCTGGCGTTCAGAGCTAACACAAACCTAATGGATCATGTATTCAATATGCTGGAGGAGTACACGACGACGCTGGAAGTTGATATAGAGGAGAGGACTAAGGAGTTGACATTGGAGAAGAAGAAGGCGGATATCTTACTGAGTAGAATGTTGCCAAAGTAGGTCACCCCCCTCCCCCAAACCTACAGTACCCCCATTCCAGACAAGTAGCTGAACGTCTGAAAGCGGGTCAAACCGTCGAACCGGAAGGCTTCGACTCGGTGACCGTCTTCTTCTCGGACGTCGTCAAATTCACAATTCTAGCCGCCAAGTGTTCGCCGTTTCAAGTGGTCAACTTGTTGAATGACTTGTACAGTAACTTTGATACAATCATCGAGGAGCACGGTGTCTATAAAGTGGAATCGATTGGTGATGGTTATCTGTGTGTCTCCGGATTGCCCACAAGAAATGGTTATGCTCATATCAAGTGAGTGGTAGGCCCCTTGAATCTGTCTGCTTATAGTTGATTTTCCAGACAAATCGTGGACATGTCACTGCAGTTCATGGAGTACTGTAGGAAGTTCAAGATCCCGCATTTGCCGAGGGAGCAGGTGGAGCTGAGGATTGGGATTAATAGTGGTAAGGTGTCTAGTACTAGGGGTACTGTAGCTGAGGTGCATTAGCCCAAAAGAGGAAATAGTTCTGAAACGGGAGACGGTTCCCAAACGGTTTAACATAACCAATCCTGAAGTACTATAGTTGTTGGTTACCGTAGTCTCAGATGGATCCTAGGAGTACTGTACCTCTAATATCTCCCATTCCAGGCCCCTGCGTCGCCGGTGTCGTCGGTCTCTCCATGCCCCGCTACTGTCTATTCGGTGACACTGTGAACACCGCGTCCCGAATGGAATCCAACGGAAAACCCTCCATGATCCATATGTCAGAAGCAGCTCACTCTCTTCTCACCTCCCATTATCCCCATCAATACGAAACGAATTCCCGCGGAGAGGTGATCATCAAGGGGAAAGGTGTCATGGAAACGTTTTGGGTGCTTGGAAAATCGGGGGAGACCAACTCGTTGAGCACACGGACAACGCCGCCGGTGACCGATGAGAATTGGCCGCCGCAGTTCAAAGAGGAGCAGAGGAAACGCGCGGTGACACCGTATCCCGAGAGGGTGATCACCACGGCGAATCGGAGGAGGGACACGTTGCATGTGATTGATGCTTGAGTGTTGAAAATCTTGCATAGCGTTTATATTATTGATGTCTTGCCATATATATATCTGTTTTACTGAAATAAATACATTCTTGAGATTCGTTAGTGGGCGAAACTTGAATCGCAGTCTCAGACATCCGGACATCAGAACACACAGACAGACAGGATGTCAATCACTATGATGGTTAGACCGTGTGACGCATAGGCCTGAGCTCTGAAAAATGGGCGGAGCCGGCCGGTGCTGTGGACATCCGGATACATCGACACCAGAGTTGCGCGGAAGTGATTTTTTCTAAAACGGAAGTCGGAAGTGAAAAACGCCCGGAAGTCGGAAGTCGGAAGTCGGAAGTCGGAAGGCGGAAGTCGGAAGTCGGAAGCGATTTCCCTTATCTGGAAGTCGGAAGTCGGAAGTTGGAAGTTGGAAGTCGGAAGTCGGAAGTGAAAAACGCCCGGAAGTCGGAAGTCGGAAGTGAAAAACGCCCGGAAGTCGGAAGTCGAAAGTCAGAAGTCGGAAGTCGGAACTCGGAAGTCGGAAGTCGGAAGTCGGGAGTCGGAAGTCGGAAGTCGGAAATCGGAAGTCGGAAGTCGAAAGTCAAAAGTCGGAAGTCGGAACTCGGAAGTCGGAAGTCGGAAGTCGGGAGTCGGAAGTCGGAAGTTGGAAGTCGGAAGTCGGAAGTCGGAAATCGGAAGTCGGAAGTTGGAAGTCAGAAGTTGGAAATCGGGAGTCGGAAGTCGGAAGTCGGGAGTCGGAAGTAAAATTTTCAAAACGGAAGTCGGAAATGATTTTTCTTATCCGGAAGTCGGAAGTCGGAATGGATAATGCCCGGAAGTCGGAATTCCATGCAACTCTTGTGCGGAGCCGGCCGGTGCTGTGGACATCTGGATACACCAACACATAGACATCCGGACAGACAGAATATGTCGGAAGTCAGACGGACCTAACGGGCCGGAGTTTTTACGGCCCGTGTTTTGACAAGAATGGAAAATTCCAAAAACATTTTTCCGGTTTTTTCCTCCGACATCCAATGACGTCTTTTCACTTTGACCAATTCTTATAAACCTTAATCCCACAAAACTTCAAAATTATATTTTTAATTCCACACGTCACCCCCCTCCCTCTAACCAGAAGAAGCCCCACATTCTGCCCCTGCCCACTACTTGCTCTATGAGCCCCGTCCCCTTTCTTTATTATTTATTATTTCTTCATTCTTATTTTTCGAAATGCGTCTCCTATACTTTATTTCCCTTCTATTCCAATCAATATCCTGTCAAAATAGACCTCTCATCCGTGTCGGTATAGCTGCCGCCTTGAAGACTCAAAACGGATCGATCGGTTGGGCGTACACGGGCGGTGCCGTACCCCTAGCGTTGCAGTATTTAAAGGGACACGGATATCTAAAGGATTTTGATTTTGAGTGAGGAAAATGCGCTCCATTGACAATCCAACAAAAATTTTAAAATTTCTCCTTCCAGATTCCACGTGGAGTACACCGAATGCGATCTGGCAAAAGTTGTGAGCGCAGGCCTTTCATTTATGAAAACTAACGACTACGATGTGGTCATTGGTCCCCCTTGTGCTCCGGCTCTCAAAATGATGGGCACCCTGTCGACGATCTATAAGAAACCGGTGCTCGGATGGGGGTTTGTGAGTGAATCCGAGTTGTCGGATATGTCAAGATTTCCGTATGTTACGTCGGTGCTGCCGAGCTCGCAGACGTAAGTGGAATTGGTGGGGCCGAGGTTTTGCTAGGCCAGGTGGTATTGTTGTAATTGTAAGCAACTGGTATTATACATGGTTGGAAAGCTGAAATTACGAGGATTCGGAATCTGTTTTCAAATTTCGACTAGCTTCAAATTGAACCTAGATATGACCGTTTTTGTCAATGTCTGCGATCAGAAAGTGCGCTTGTTGACAGACCGCGGGGCGCTTAGACGGAAGCGTTATAGTTTCATAGAGAGTTTTATGCATGGTTAAAAAGCTGAAATCCTGAGGATTCTGAATCTGTTTTCAAATTTTGAAAAAGATCGGAATTACCTGAGATACAAGCGATGTTCACAATGTCAGCGATTATAGGGAGGGCTTCAACGGGTGGCGCATGATTGACTGTTTGTGGGGCGCTTAGATGGAAAGCGTTTGAGTTTCATAGAGAATTTCATACATGGCTAAAAAGCTGAAATTCTCAGAATTCTGAATCTGTTTTCAAATTTTCAAAAATGTTGAAATTAACAGAGATACGAGCGATGTTCACAATGTCCGCGATCAGAGGGATTGTCAACGGAGGGCGGGCGTTTTTGTGAATTTGTCTCAAAATAATACAACTTATACATTTTTGAAAAGCTGACATCGTGAGGATTCTGAATCCGTTTGTAAAATTGCGCTAGGTGTCGAACGACCCGAGTTACAACGCATTTTGTGCGGTACCCTTCAAAGACGTGCTGTCCACGCCCTCGGAAAACCGCCTGTATCTCGATTCGAATCGGTCCTAGACAAATTTTGAAAACAGATTCAGATTCCTCACGTTTTCAGCTTCCGATTCACACAAGTTTTCTTACATAAAAGTAGATTTTCTAGGCCTCACTCTATCTTCCACATTTCAGCCTTGGCGCCGTCGTGTCGAAACTTCTCGAACTATACTCCTGGGACCGTATCGCGTTGCTCTATTTCAAAAACGAGCTCAACTACTGTAACTCTGCTATCATGGACGTGGAATCCCAGTTATATCAAGAAAATATGTCGTCTCAAATGGTGCAAGTGGTGGTAAAAGAAGAGTTGGACATGAATAATCCCGACAGCTTTAACAGCACCCTACAATTGGTCAAATCGAGAGCGAGGGGTGAGTTTGGCTAATTGGAAATGGGTATTACTAGAAAGCGGATAAAGCGGGGATTCTGAATCAGTCAGAAAAATTGTGCTAGGTGTCGAATGAACCGAGTTACAACATATTTTGAATGGCAGCCTCCTTTTGATAACGGACATTGCGGAAAATTGCTTGTATCTCGGTTCAAATCGGGCTTATACAAATTTTGAAAACATGTTTGGAATCCTTGTTATTTCAGCTTTCTAGACATGTAACTTTCAAAAAATACATTAGTTTCCAAGCCCATTTTTAACCAATTTACTCTTTGACCGACCTTAATTGCGGACATTGCGGAAAATTGCTTGTATCTCGGTTCACACCGATCCTAGACAAATTTTGAAAACAGATTCGGAATCCTTATGATTTCAGCTTTTTAGACATGTTATTTATGAAAAATACATTGATTTCTCAGCCCATTTTTATTCAATTTACTCGTTGACCGGCCTTGATAGCTGACATCGCGGAAAATTGCTTGTATCTCGGTGTAAACCGGTCATAGGCAAATTTTGAAAACAGATTCGGAATCCTTATGATTTCAGCTTTTTAGACATGTTACTTTCAATAAAAAACGCTAATTCTCAAGCCCATTTTCGACCAATCTACTCATTGACCGGCCTTGATCGCTGACACCGTGGAAAACCCTCTGTATCTTGGTTCAAATTGGTCTTCGACAAATTTTGAAAACACAATTGGAATCCTCATAATTTCAGAATTCTAGACATGTAACATTTAATAAAAACACTGATTTCCAAACACATTTTTAACCAATCTACTCATTGACCGGCCTTGATCGCAGACATTGCAGAAAACCGTCTGTATCTCGGTTCAAATTGGTCATAAACAAATTTTGAAAACATGTTTGGAATCCTTGCGATTTCAGCATTTCACACATGTAACTTTCAAAAAACACATTATTTTCCAAGCCCATTTTTAACCAATTTACTCATTGGCCGGCCTTGATCGCAGACATTGCAGAAAACCGCCTGTATCTTGGTGTTCACCGATCCTAGACAAATTTTGAAAACATATTCGGAATTCTTATGATTTCAGCTTGCTAGACATGTTATTTTCAATGAAAAACATTAATTTCCAAGTTCAACCCGCTCATAGACTGCCCGCCGCCATTGACGCCCTCTTTTTGATCGCTGACATTGCGGAAAACCACCTGTATCTCTGTTCAAAACGATCCTAGACAAATTTTGAAAACAGATTCAGATTTCTCACGTCTTCAGCTTCCTATTAACACCAATTTCTTCATATAATGTAACAAACTTCCAGTAATCCTTTGGTGTGCCCAAACCGGTAACGAGAAGCGTTTCTACATGATTCAAGCCGCTCTCCAACAAATGAATACCAGTGAATACGTGCATGTGATGCTATCAATGAGAAGTGTTGGGTTTGGAGTGCAGTCAGCGGTTGAGAAGAAGCCATGTGAGTTTAGAAATTGACATTGTTGAAAAGCTAAAGACTTGAGGATTTCAAATCTGCTTTTAAATTTGATCTACGATAAAAATAAACCAAGTTACAGCGGTTTGAAGTGTGTCAACTTTGACTAGCTGTAACTCGGTTAGTTCTTACCGTAGATCAAATTCTCAGACAGATTCAGAATCCTCACAACGTTAGCTTTCTAGTCATCTAACTTTCATCACAAAATTCCCACTTACAGTAACCCAATCCGGCCTCCCACCAGTCTGGGACTCGTTCCAAGTCGAACCAGATGGATTCGAGGACTTGGCGAAGAGTATCGCCGCAAAAATGCTTGTGGTAATTAAATTTTTAATAGCTCCCTCTAATTATCATGCAATTTTCCAGATAGACACCAACAGTGAGGTCCGTGACAAGGAATTCCTGCAATACATGACAAAGAATATAGTTTATGCAGTGAGAGCACCGCCGTTGAGTTGTATGGCTCCGGAGTGTCTGGCGGCTAACGCGAAGGTAATTTTTTTTTGAAAACTAATGAAATTTTTGAATTCCCCGCCTCTTTTTACCCAAGTCCGCAATTTGTCGTAAGGTCTTGTGTATCGGTGCATTGGTGTCTGCACACAATCCAAACTACAGTAACCCAAAATTTTGAAATCGCTTTAAAAATGTCGTGGAAAATCGGTTCCTGGGGTAGTTTTCTACGCTGAATCCGAATTTGACACTATTTTCCAACTATTTTCAGGGTATGGGCGGGTACGCACGTCATCTATTCGATGTCTTCTACATGTACGGCATGGCAGTGTCTCGTCTAAACTCCACGGACCCCAAAGTGTATCGTGACTTGTCTCTGTTGATTCCGCAATTTACGACGTCATTTGAAGGTTTGTGTTGCAAGTGCGCTCTATCGATAAACGTGAAAATTTTCCAGGAATGACGGGGGAGGTGAAGCTGAACGACGAGTTGTCACGAATGCCGTTGTACCAAGTGTATGCGTTGAATAGTGATTATGACCAGATCTCGCTTATGAATATCAGTTTGATCAATGGAAGTGCGGTAGGTCAAATGCAAACGCGCCCTAACCTCACTTTGTCTGCAAACGCGCTAGAGCGCACTAGCGACACACGGTGCGCTCTAGTCTACAATTTTCATCAAGCTCCGTATTTTCCAGACAAATTCTGAAAATTCTGCACATTTTGAGTCAAAAATCATTAAAAACCATCGGAAAATAACAAAGTTACAGAATTTCGAAAATTTTCGAAAATTTTCGAAAATACGAAAACTACCGTAACCCGGTCAGTTTTGGCTCAAACGCGATGAAACCTTAATATTCGAACTCAGCTCATCGAGACGCTTCGAATGAGTATAGTTGGGTCCCACCACGAAAACTACAGTAGTCTGAATTTGGGTTACTGTAGTTTTCGTGGCGAGACCCAAGCCTAGACATGATTATACTTTTCTGAAAGCTCTCGTCACGCTGAATTCAAATTTGATGGTTATTTTTTCCAGAAAGTCACTCTCGCGTACAAAAACGAGATCACCGATGTCTGGCACTTTTGG
Source organism: Caenorhabditis latens (assembly GCA_002259235.3). Taxonomy (NCBI): domain Eukaryota; kingdom Metazoa; phylum Nematoda; class Chromadorea; order Rhabditida; family Rhabditidae; genus Caenorhabditis; species Caenorhabditis latens. The sequence goes on from CM056093.1 coordinate 3,214,924, forward strand.
GGTGGCGTCCGCCCTCTAGACACCCCGATTTGTGGATTCCTCGGGAAATCCTGCCCGATCCCATTTTTCGATCAATACCGTATCCTGATTATTGTCGCCGTGGCAGTAGCTGGGCTCCTGATCCTTGCTATTTTCACATGTCTTACTTCCATGATAAGAAATCGACGAGCCGAACAAGAACGCCTGAATTCCGAGTGGCAGATCCATGCGATCAAGTTGAGACTCCCAAAAATGAAGAATCATCGCAGAAAATCGGTGCTATCAGCGGATTCTGGAGAGGAATCCGAGGAGGATGACGTCTCCAGAAGCACAAAGGATTCAGGAATCAGTGAATTCAATGAAAACTATGTGATACAAATCCTGGAGAACGACTTGGTCCTAACCACTGCTCATCAGGTGAAGGAACTTACTAACCTCGAAAAATCGAAGCTGGTGAAACTGAGAAAACTGGATGACGAGAATTTGAATAAGTTCATTGGATTATCGATTGATGGATCGAGATATGTGGCGGTGTGGAAGATGTGTTCGAGGGGATCGCTGCAGGATATCATGTCGAAAGGCAACTTCTCGATGGACTACTTTTTCATGTTTTGTATGATTAGGGATGTGGCGGAGGTTAGTTTGAACAAAATGAAAACAAGCCGGTCTGGTATATCCCAAAAGCTGAAATTACAAGAATTCCGATTCTCTTTTCAAAACTTGTCTAGGGCCGATATGAACCAAGATACAGGCGGTTTTCCGCGACCTCCGCGATCAGAAGGAAGACGTCGACCTCGCATGAGTAGATTGATTAAAAATGGGTTTGGAATCAGTGTTTTATATTGAAAGTAACATGTCTAGAAAGCTGAAATTACAAGGATTCCAAATCTGTTTTCAAACTTTCGAAAATGTTGAAATTAATCGAGATGCAAGCGATGTTCTCCGCGATCACAGGGAGGGCGTCAATGGCGCGAGGGTACACTTGCACAATCCGCGCACGGTCGGTAGATTCTCTGCAATTGTTATATGATTTGAAAGCTGAAATCATGAGGATTCTGAATCCGTTTTCAAAATTCGTCTAGGACCAGAATGAGCCGAGTTACACATCTTCGAAAATTGACCGATTCCAACAGTCCTGACATAAAGTATGTACTGTAACTTTGTTTATTTCGATGCTAGAAAAATTTCAAATACGGATTCAGAATCCTTATGACGTAAGGATTGTGAATTTGCTTTCAAAATTTGTCTAGGACCGATTTGAACCGAGATACGGGCGGTTTTCCGCAATGACCGTGATCAGAAGAAGGGCGTCAAGTAGACTGGTTAAAAATGGGGTTGGAAATAACGTTTTTTTTGAAAGTTGCATGCTTAAAAAGCTGAAATAACAAGGATTCCAAATATGTTTTCAAAATTCGTCAAGGACCAATTTGAACCGAGATACAGGCGGTTTTCCGCAACGTCTGCGATCAAGAAAAGGGCGTCAATTGCGAGCGCGGTCTATCAGTAGATTGGCTGAGAATGGGCTTGGAAATTAATGTTTTTTTTGAAAGTTTCATGTCTGAAAAGCTGAAATCACAAGGATTCCAAATATGTTTTCAAAATTCGTCTAGGACCGATTTGAACCGAGATACGGGCGGTTTTCCGCAATGACCGTGATCAGAAGAAGGGCGTCAACGTGTAGTTATATAACTCAGTTTATTTTGAAGCTATTTTAAATTTGAAAACAGATTCAGAACCCTCAAAACATCAGCTTTCAGTACATAGGAATTTTGTTACAAAAATATTGCTGAGTCCTCCCTGAAAACTTCAGTTTTGAGGCTCTATAACGTTTTGCAACTAAGACGGTTGGTAACTCGGGCGTTTCGATGCATCCTGAGACAGTTGAAACCCTTAAACTCATGAGAAACCGAAAAAATAGGCCCCGCCCATTTCAAATAAGATTGTTGCCAACACGTTTTGAAAAAATCGTTTTCAAAAACGCCAAAAATGCACAAATTTCCTTTGGCGGTATTTAAAACGGTCCTCGTAAATCCACACCTACCGTACCCCTCGGAAACCTAGACGCCTACCATATAACGCTACGGAAAGGGTTAGAGCGCGTATACATTGTTGCAGTAATCCTTATATTAGTCCCGTAAATCCACACCTACCGTACTTGTTCCAGGGCATGAACTACCTGCACAAAAGTTTCCTGCGCCTCCATGGAAACCTCCGCTCAGCCACGTGCCTTGTCAATGACAGTTGGCAAGTGAAACTAGCGGATTACGGTTTGGAGTTCTTGGTAGATGAGGAGGAGAGACCCGTGAACAAACGGTTGCTCTGGGTTGCTCCTGAAGTTCTAAGGGGCTCCTTGAACGTCAATCAGATGGCGCCAAGTGCCGATATCTACTCATTTGCAATAATTGCATCGGAGATTTTAACGAAAAAGGAGGCATGGGATTTGCATGAGAGGAAAGAGGGTTATGAAGGTAAGTCTCTAAGTGGCCTAGGATTTTCTAGGCCTCTTGTTCTTTTCAGAAATAATCTACACCGTAAAGAAGGGCGGTGCAGATGTGCTGCGCCCGGATCTTCACACCGAGCCTGACGTCAACCAGACCCTAATCGCGTTGGTCAAAGATTGTTGGTCGGAGAATCCAGACGACCGTCCGTCGGCTGAAACTATCTGTAATATTATTCATGAAATGACACCGAAGACCAAAGATAATCTGATGGATCATGTGTTCGCCATGCTTGAGGAGTACACGACCAGTCTGGAGGTGGATATTCAGGAAAGGACGAAAGAGTTGTCGGTGGAGAAAAAAAAGGCGGATATCTTACTGAGTAGAATGTTGCCAAAGTAGGTCACCCCTCACACTTTCAGATCAAAAACCTACAGTAATCTATTCCAGACAAGTTGCGGAACGTCTGAAAGCGGGTCAAGCCGTCGAACCGGAGAGTTTCGACACCGTCACCGTATTCTTCTCGGATCTTGTCAAGTTCACCGATCTGGCTTCAAAGTGTACCCCGTTTCAAGTGGTGAATTTGCTCAATGAAGTTTTTAGTAACTTCGATGCAATTATAGAGAAGCACGATGTTTATAAGGTATGTTTCGTTCAGATGCACCATGTTTTTTTCTTGAAAACTTTCAGGTAGAATCCATCGGAGATGGTTACCTCTGTGTTTCCGGATTGCCTATAAGGAACGGTGTAGATCATATACGGTGAGTAGTTTGCAAAGAAACAACAAAAAAACAAAAACTAATTGGGCCGAACCGGGGATTGAACCCGGGACCTCTCGCACCCAAAGCGAGAATCATACCACTAGACCATTCGGCCGCAGAATTATTTGACTAGCGGGGGAGTGAGGAGTGCGCGCTTCTTGCCGCGGGATGGCCGCGGCGCTACCACGCTTTTCATCACTCCACTTGTCTTAAGCTTCCGCGCGGCCGAATGGTCTAGTGGTATGATTCTCGCTTTGGGTGCGAGAGGTCCCGGGTTCAATCCCCGGTTCGGCCCATTTTTTTGTGTACATTTTTACCTTTTTTCAAACCTTTTTTTCAGACAAATCGGGGAGATGTCCCTTCGTTTCATGGAGTTTTGTCAGAAATTTCGGATTCCTCACTTACCAAGAGAACGTGTAGAGCTAAGGGTTGGGATTAATAGTGGTAGGTTGTCTTTTTAAAAGTTTTTTTAAAAACCAAAATTTTTAAATTTGCTCAAAAAATTAAACTTTTTCATGTTCCAGGCCCGTGCGTCGCCGGTGTCGTCGGTCTCTCAATGCCCCGCTACTGTCTATTCGGTGACACTGTGAACACCGCGTCGCGAATGGAATCCAACGGAAAACCATCGCTAATCCACATGACAGAAGCAGCGCACACCCAACTGACGAATAGTTTTCCGTATCAATACGAGACCCGGTCTCGTGGAGAGGTGATAATCAAGGGGAAAGGTGTCATGGAGACATTTTGGCTGATTGGCAAGGCGAGTATGAGTAATCGATCGACTCCGCCAGTTTCCCAGGTCAAACAGATTCCCAGAAAAATTCCGAGTTTTACGGATACCGATGATAAGGTCACTATTCGATCTGTTAGTCCGTATATTGAGAATATTAGTGATACCGAGGAGGAAGTCGAGGAAATGCGACGAGTCATGAGGAGAGAGATGATGAGAGTGGTCTAATTTTTTTCTGTTTTTTTCTCGATTATTTTGAATAAAAAATTGTTCGATTTCAGCAGTTTTTAGTACTTTTTTGTCCCTTAAAAAATAAATTTTTAAATGCAGCTGCAAACGCGCTCCACCGACACGGCGCGACATTTCAAATTTGGGCGCCAAACGGTGTTTTTCGAATATCGGTCGTCGTCGTTTTCGCTCATTTTTGCTCGTTTTTCGTCATTTTTCCGAATTTTTCAGGGTTTAGGATAGTTTTCAAGCGAAAATTCATATTTTTCACCCAAAAATGTATAAATTTCGCCACAAAATCACACATTTTCGGCCAATTTTCAATTTTTAGACTGGAAATCGCGAAAAGTACGATTTTGAGTGATTTATCAGAGCTTCCGATGAGTTTTCCTGCAGAAATCGCTATTTTTCAGTCTAGAAACTTAGAAATTCGTCGGAAAACACGATTTTTGGAATTTCATCACGTTTCGTCGGGAAATTTCTAATTTTTTTGGTTTTTTGGCATTTTTTCTTGCTTTTTCAGGGTTTCTAGTGATATTTAACGCAAAAATCACGATTTTTCAGTCTAAAACCATCAAATTTCAACCGAAAGCTCAGATTTTCTGATGTTCACAGTGTTTTTCACGAAAAATGTCAATTTATGAGTTTTCGTCAGTTATTTTTCGATTTTTCAGATTTTCTAGTGAATTTTGTTGCAAAAATCGCGATTATTCGGTCAAAACCATCATTTTTTGAGCAAAAACTTTGATTTTCTGATGTTTACAGTGAATTTCACGGAAAATTCACTATTTTTTGAATTTTCAGACAAGTTTTTCAGAAAAAGTCGCAATTTTCTGCCTAAAAACGTCAAATGTTGACCAGAATCGTCGATTTTCGCGTTCAACACACAAATTGACAATTTCCAGTTTTTTTTTGCTTTTTATTCACATTTTCTGGCACTTATGCCGATTTGCTTGCGAAAATTGTGATTTTTCATTCTAAAACTGTAAATTTTCACGATTTTTATCGATTTTTCGTTCAGAAACGTCGAATTCCGCTCAAAAACTCTGTCTTCCGGCGGTTTTTTTGCAATTTCCGCACATTTTCCCCGATTTTTGTCGTCCAATTCTTCTTTTATTGCTTTTTCTCCTCCCTTTCTCCATTTCCAACCTTCCAGAAATGTCCGAATTGCTTGCCGGTGTCAAGTTGATGGATCAAGACCTCGAGCCGGTCGACCCGGAGGTCCTCAAGGGAAAGGTACCGTCCATCTCTTGTTACAACCGCGCTCTACCGAAACCCATGAAAATAGTGTGCGAAATTGAGAGATTTAGAGAAAAGTGACGTTTTCAAGGGGATTTCGATGGAGCGCAGTTGTAACAACTGTCCTGAACTGCGCTCCATCGAAACGCCCTTGAAAAATGTCTTTTTTTCTCTAAGTCTCTCAATTTCTCACACTATTTTCTTGGGTTTCGGTGGAGCGCAGTTGCAACAACTAATTTCGCAGGTCGTCGGTCTCTACTTCTCCGCCGGATGGTGTCCACCGTGTCGTCAGTTCACACCGAAACTCAAGCGTTTCTACGAGGAGATCAAGAAGACGCATCCAGAGTTCGAGGTGATCTTCGTGTCTCGCGACAAGGAATCGCAGGATCTCAACGAGTATTTCGGCGAGCACATGGGCTCGTGGCTCGCCATTCCGTTCGGAGAGCCCAAGATTCAGTGAGTTGGAGGAGAAAATTCGAGGTTTTCCACGTGGCGAATACGATTTTTCGAAAAATTTCAGCAAATTTTGATGATTTTTCCAGCGGATTTTCATCCATACTGCCCATATCGCTCGATGACGAAGATGGGCTATCATTTCTGTAGTTTACCTGATAAATTTCGCTAATTTTTGCGCCGGACAGTGATTCTGATGATTTTTATTGCTAAAAACCCATTTTTACAGCTAAAAATCCCATTTTTATTGGCGAACAACCAATTTTCACCTCTAAAAACCCTGTTTTCACAGCTGAAACCCCATTTTTATAACTATAAATCCATTTTTACAGCCAACCACCCATTTTTTACAGCCAAAACCCATTTTTATAGCCGAAAACCAACTTTTACTGCTAAAAACCAATTTTCACTGCTAAAACCCATTTTTTACAGCTGAAAACTTATTAAATACAGCTAAAACCCCATCTTTACAGCTGAAAACCAATTTTTCCACCTAAAAACTCATTTTTAACTGCGGAAACCCTATTTTTCCAGTTGGCTTTCATCCAGAACCGCCCGTACGGCTCCACGTGGCAATGAAGGGTCTCAACACGATTTTTCCGGAATTTTTGAACAAAACTTCCCGACGAAAAATCCCAAAATTGATCTCCCCGCACCTTTTTTGTGCTAAAATTTTTGAAAATTTTCAGTGAAAAATCGTTTTTTTTTTGAGTTTTGCCACGTGGATTGTCGTGATTTAGGATGTTTTGAAAGCCACGGAACTGTCCATATCCCTTTAGAAAGTTACAGCTTAGGGCCACGTGGCAAATATGGGTCCCGCCACGAAAAAGGAAAATTGTGTAGTTTTCACCGAGTTTTTCTTGATTTTCACGACTAGACTATTTTTTCGCAAAAACCGAGTCAATTAGCTGAAAATTGGTTGAAAATCCATGAAATTTAGCCTGAAATCAACGTGTCAGGCGCACCTTTGGCGCTTTTAGACTTAAATTGGCACAAAAATCTCAAATTTCGGCTCAAATTCGACTCGAATAGTATTCACAAACAACTTTATCATTTCTCCAGAGAGCTGCTCGCCCAATACGAAGTCAAGACGATCCCATCGATGCGCATCATCAAGCCAAACGGTGACGTCGTCGTTCAGGACGCTCGTACCGAGATTCAGGAGAAGGGAACCGATCCGGAGGCTCTCTGGGAGGAGTGGCTCGCTTTCTACGAATAATTTTTTTGCTTTTTTTTGCTTTTGAATTTTCTATTCCATTTATTTTGTGAAAAATTGCCCATTTTCTACTAAAATCATTTATTTCATATCCATTCAACCCCTCGAATCTCCCGCTCGCTTCTTTTTCTTCGTATTTTTCGAATTTCTCTCCACCGATTTTTCCTGTTTCTTTGGCGGTGATGACATCGCCGAAACTTTCGATGTATTATTCGTTGATTCCGCTGCCGGAGTCAACGCTGAAGTCGATACGCTCGTTGATTGTGACTTCTTCTTCTTCGTCACCGCCTCCAACATTTCCTTGAGCTTCTCGGCGGTCGGACGTTTGTCGGCCACCGCGTCGCAACACTCCTTCATAATCTCTTCGATTTCCGGTGGCATTTTATCGGGTGCCGGGAGACGGTAGCCAGCTCGAGTTTTGCGCTGAAAAGAGAAAATTTTCTACTTTCACTTTTCTTACAACCGCGCCCCATCGCAAACGAGAGAGTATCGGCGAGAGAGACGCAGAGTTTTTTGCTCGCGCCGACACTGATTTTCACTGTTTTTTCAAATCATTTTTTATAAATTTTTATGAAAAACAGCGAAAATAGGTGAAAAACTGGGAAAATCTGTGTCGGCGCTAGAAAAAAAGCATACTTGTCAAGGCCCGGCTTCAAAAAATGACTAATTTTTTTCAATTTTTCATCAAAAAATGTGATCATTTTTGACTATTTTTCAGAATTTCTTCTAATTCTGAAAGATAATCGAAAATTAAATTTTTTTATGCGAAAAAATTTCAAAAAATTTGAAATTTTGACTTTCGCGCCAATTTGCCGGGCTTTCGGGGCTTTTTTCTAGCGCCGACACTGATTTCCACAGTTTTTCACCTATTTTCGCTGTTTTTCATCAAAATTTATAAAAAAAATGCTTTGAAAATAGCGAAAATAGGTGAAAAATTCTGAAAATCAGTGTCGGCGCGAGCAAAAAACTCTGCGTCTCTCTTGCCGATACTCTCTAGTTTGCGATGGGGCGCGGTTGTAAGAGGGTGTGGCACTCACCTTCACCTGTCCCGCCTTCATTTCCGCGTACGGCGTCTCATAGGGAACTTGAAAAAACTCCCAAATCATGATACCAAACGCGAAGACGTCCGTATTGAACCGCGTCTCGCCGGTATCCCAAACCTCGGGTGCCAACCAGCGAACATTACACGGCTTCGTCAAGTCCATTTTGTAGACGGACTGTGCGCGGCACATGCCGAAATCCGCCATTTTCACGATTCCCTTGTGGATGAGGCAGTTGCGGGCGGCGATATCCCGATGGATGCAGCCTTTTTTGTGGAGATAATCCATACCGCATGCCGCCATATAGGTATAGTTGCTACGCGTCGCCGTCGTGATTTTCTGGAAAGTTCTGATGTTTTTTAAAGCTTTTTTCGTCGAAAAAAGCCAGAAAATCGGCTTTTTGTTGGAAAATGTCAATTTTTTGATAGAAATTTTCCGTTTTTTTCCTAGTTTTCCTAGTTTTTAAAATTCCCACTTTTAGGCTCCGCCCATTTATAAGCCACGCCCTTTCAGGCTCCTCCCACTTTCGGGTCACCTTTTTCGCTCAAAACCGTTTTCGAACTAACTTTTACGAATTTTCTGTTATTTTCGGTTTCTGAAAGCTCCGCCCGCTTTCAGACCACGCCCCTTTTCAGGCTCCGCCTACTTTTTTCGAACCCAAAAATCGAAAGATTTTGTCTTTTTTCAAACAAAAATGTCAAATTTTGACAACTTCCACTAAATTCTGGAATTCTATAACTCCGCCCAGTTTTAGGCCCCGCCCATTTTTAGGCTTTAAGCCACGCCCACTTCGACACATTCCTATCGAAAATTTAGGCAGTTTCGAGCTGTTTTTAGTTGATTTAACATGTTTTTATTTGACTCCGCCCATTTTTAGACCACGCCCACTTTCTAATTTATCCAATTTTTAAGCCACGCCCATTTTCAGATCCCGCCCATTTTTAGGCTCCGCCCACTTTGAAACTTGAAAATCGAAAATTTTGTGATGTTTGGGTTGATTTTAATCAATTTTTCTAGATTTCCTGTCTTCGAAGCTCCGCCCACTTTCAGACCACGCCCCTTTTTAGGCTCCGTCCACTTAAAATCTATGATTTTGAACGAGCTTTCAACGGTTATTTTCACTTTCTGAAAGCTCCGCCCACTTTTAGACCACGCCCCATTTTTCACAGAAAAACGTCGTTTGTGAGCATTTTTGACCGATTTTTCTTCTCTGACTCCGCCCATTTTCAGACCACGTCCCTTTTCAGGCTCCGCCCATTTAAGAGCTCAAAATCTTTGATTTGAAAAAATTTCCCAGGGTTATTTTCAGTACAGCTCCGCCCACTTTTAAGCCACGCCCCATTTCTTACAGAAAAATGTCGTTTTTGAGTCATTTTCGACCGAAAGCTCCACCCCTTTTTAGGCTCCGCCCACTTTTTTCGATCCGAAGTTTTATCGCAAAAGTTGGACTTTTTGAATCCAAAAAAGCGCATTTTCCTCATATCTGTGCATCCCGATGTCCTCCCCGACTCACCGGTCCCTTCTCCCTCAACCGATCCTCCACGGAGCCTCCATTACAAAACTCCAAAACCAGCAAGTACGGCAAATCGTCGAGAATGAACCCGTGAAATTTGACAATATTCGGATGATCGTACAACTGCATCACTCTCGCTTCTTTCATCATTTCCGCCAGTCCGTCCTCGTCGGCGGATTCTGGATCCAACTTTTTCACCGCGATCACCTCGTTCGTTTTGACGAGTCGGCCACGGTAGACTGTGCCGTACGCGCCGGCGCCGATCTGAGAAATGGGCAAAGTAATCATGAGCTTGGAGGTGCAACTCAAGAAAAGACTAAGTGGCGCAGGCGGTAAGAAGCCTGATTTTGGATCGCGGCGGCTGGGGTTCGAGTCCGGGTGCCAGCTAAATGTTTTTTCTTTTTTGTTTAGTGATTTCTAGGCGACCAAAATCGTTTCCGAATTTTTTAAAACACATTTTCGTACTTGTTAAGGCCCGGCCCGGCCCGAAAAGACCCGGGAAATTGACGCCAAAGTTCGAAATTCAAAACTTTTTGAATTTCTTTTGAATTTTTGAATTTTTTCGCGAAAAAGTGAAATTTTTGCCTATCGCGATAGGGTACATTGTTCAGAATTGAAAGAAATTTTGAAAAATCAACAAAAATAATCACATTTTCGATAAAAAATTGAAAAAAATTCAGAAAAAAATTGGAAAAAGGTCATTTTTTGAAGCCGGGTCTTCGGGCCTTGACAACTATGTCGTTTATTAATCCATTTTCCAGATTTTCAGCTTTAAAAAAACCTAAAAACCCGATACCTAGAGCCCACGAGCCTCCCGAAGCGCTTCCCGCCACGGTGGCTTCCGCGCCACCTTTATCACTCTCTTCGCCTCCTGATTCTATTGTTGCACGAGTGGCTTAGGGGTGAACGCGTTCTCCCGTGGAATCTCGCTACCCGGGTTCGAGTCCTCCCCCCGCTCAAACATTTTTTGCTTTTTTCTAAATCGCATTTTCACCAATTTTAAGCAATTTTAGACTCACTTTCTTCTTAAAAATCACATCTTTATGCATCAACTGGAACTTTCCTTTCGCAATCGCCCTCTTCAACACCACCTTCTCGCCTTTTATCTCCACGGGGTCCGTTTTCAACAAATTTATCAATTTCTCAATGTTCGCCGCACTTCGTGTCGCCATTTTCGCCTGTGTCGCGGTTCTTTTGATCTCATATCGTCGGACACCTTTTTTGAGACGAACCGCCAGGAAGAATTGCTAAAAAAAATTTGAAAAACCGCTGAAATTTTTTTCGAAAAAAAGCAAACGCGCTCCACCGTACTAATTTATTAATATCGATTTGTAGCTTCATTGTCACCATAAAATCACCGTCATTCACCAGCAATTGATCGGCGTCAATATTCATGAGGGCGCCGTGAAAGTACGGTAGACACGCGTCCTCTTCTGGAATCTTCTCTTTGCTGCCCATGTGAAAAAAAGGAATAAAATGAAGGAAATTTTTTCAGAAAATGATAATTATTAATTAAATTAATAGATCACGTTAAAGCCGTACAAATAAATACATTTTCAAATAAACACATTAAAACGCGCTCCATCGTACAAGTAGACCGCCCGTTATTGTCGAACACAACTTGGAGACCAGCACTACGATGATATTGTCCGTCATCGAGACCGTCGGGAAGAGGACTCGTTGTACTTGGACATGGGATACCAGAAGGAAGATTTGCATTACGATTTGATAGGAGAGACGATGTGAGAGACAGAAGATGAATGAGATTACCACTGCCACGTTTCCTGCAAATAGACTGATTGAAAAGTGGGCGTGGTTTTGTAGTGGGCGGAGTCAGAGGAGAAAATCGGTCGAAAATGACTCAAAACCGTCATTTTTTGAGGAATGGGGCGTGGTTTGAAAAAGGGGCGTGACCTAAAAAGGGGCGTGGCCTACAAATGGGCGGAGCTTTCAGAAACCGAAAATTCGTGAAAGTTAGTTCAAAACATCGATTTCGAGCCCGAAAGTGGGCGGAGCCTAGAAGGGGCGTGATCTGAAAATGGACGGAGTCAGAGTACAAAACTCGGTCGAAAATGACTCAAATCGACATTTTTCTGTGAAAATGGGGCGTGGCCTAAAAGTGGGCGTGGCTTTTTAAAACCAAAAATTCGGGAAAGTTAGTTCAGAAACATCGATTTTGAGCGAAGAAACGGTCGCAGCCTGAAACAGGGCGTGGTCTGAAAGTGGGCGGAGTCAGTAAAGGAAAATCGGTCACAATTTGCTCAAAAACGGTTTTTTTTTCAAGAAAGGGGCGTGGCCTAAAAGTGGGCGAAGCTTTCTGAAACCAGAGAATGGCGTTGAAACTTCGTGAAAGTTAGTTCAAAAACCTCGATTTTGAGCCCCAAAGTGGGCGGAGCCTAAAAGAGGCGTGGCCTAAAAGTGGGCGGAGCTTCGCAGACAGGAAATCTAGAGAAAACTTATGAAAATTGATTGAAATAAACTCAATTATGACAGATATTCCCGTGTCAAAGTGGGCGAAGTCTCAAAGTTGGCGTGGCTTAAAAATGGGAGGAATTTAAAAGTTTTAAAAAGGGGCGGGGCCTAAAAGTGGGCGGAGCTAATGAATTTCAGCTAGACTCGCCTCAACAAAGTAGATGTGGGGAAGGGGGCGGAGCTGAAAAAGTGGGAGTGGCTTGGGTTCTCTTACCGTAATATCCCAACAACGTGGATCCGATCAGGTGTTTGAAATTCGTTGTTCTATTCTCATTTTTCCATAATGAATATAACAAAATTACGCAGAGATATGAGCAGATTTCGGCGGCCGACAGGAGGAGACAACGGTAGAACCTGCAAGAAATGGAAATGGAAAGAGTTAATAGCACGGCTTACACCCGCGCTCTACCGAAACCGAAGAAAATAGTGTGTGAAATTGAGAGACTCAGAGAAAAATAGACATTTTTCAAGAGGATTTCGGTGGAGCGCAGTTGTAAGAACTGTGACGAGATTTTCGAATTTTTTTTTTCAAACTGACCAATTTTCATCAAAAATGTGAAAATTTTCGATGATTTTTCAGATTTCTTCAAAAAATCTGATTCAAAACCGGGGTAAATGGGCGGAGCCTAAAAAAAATGGAAATGGGCGGAGCCTAAAAATGGGCGTGGTCTAAAAATGGGCGGAGCTTCAAATATTCAATAACTTTTCGATTTTTGGCGTCAAGCTCCGCCCACTTTTCGCAAAGAAATATTAGAAAAAAAATGAAATTTTTGAGCTCAAAATCGGGGTTTTTCGTGGAAAAGTGGGAAATTTGACTCCGCCCACTACGCCTAGGTCACGCCCATTTTTGAGCAGAAATTTTGGCGAAAATCACTTATTTCGGGCGAAAAAACGTTCTAAAATCCGATTTTTTGTGGATTTCGAGTGAAAAATGACATTTTTTGACCTAAAAAAGCAAAAAGAAGGTGGAAAAAAGAACAATCAGCTAGGCCACGCTTTTTTGGGAAAAATCGCAAAAATTTGAGTTTTTGAGAGGAAAACTTTATTTTTTCGCTCGAAAACACGATTCCCGGCATAAAAAACGATGATTTTCTCATTTTTTGTGTCAATTTTCGTCTAAACCATAAAAAGCTAGATGGAAAAAGTGAAAAATCAGCTAGGCCACGCCCATTTTTGCAAGTTTGCCGCATGGTTTGTTTCTGACAGTGTCGGGCTACTTTTCAAGCGGTTTTTGACAGTTTTTGTTTTGAAAAACTTGATTTTCAAGGGTTTTAAGCAGTTTTTCATCAAAAATCGCAAAAATTTGAGTTTTTGAGCAGAAAACTTGGTTTTTCACCAAAAAAACACGATTCCCGGCATAAAAAACGATGATTTTCTCGATTTTTCCATCAATTTTCGCCTAAAACCCTCACATCCACTCCTGATCGGCGACTTGTTGTGTCTCACTGCTACTCTTATCCCGAATCCAGACTTCTGCCGCATGGCTCAACCAAAAAATCACAAAAAGTCGTTCCGGCCGTTGAATTCTGACGTTTAGAAGGAGATGACGATAAGCTTGAACATATTGGAGCATCAGATCGATCACTACCAACACAACGTCCTGCTCTATGTACTTGTCCACCACTTCCCCGCATTTTTCCTAAAAATTTGGATTTTTTTGGTTTTTTTTGCGGAAAAACTAAATTTTTGAGCATTTTTTCGGTGAAAAATCAATTTTTCCACCCTAAAAACATGAAAAAACATCCAAAAACTAACACATTCTGTCAATCTGATGACTCCTTCCGAGTATTTTCTGTATAACGTCGTGGAAACTTCTTGACAGTTTACACACGCGTATTCTTCTTTTTCCTTTGATTTATATCTGCTTTTCCACATTCTGAAAACTCGAAAAACGGGAAATTTTGAAGAAATTTTGAAGAAAAATGAGCGAAAAAAAAATATTTCGTGGCTCGTAAATCGACACAACAAAAACAATGCGGCCGTGGCCGAAGAAAAACTTCAGCCATGCCGCAAACGCGCTCTGTCTGCACGTGTTAGAGAGTGGAGGGTGCAGAGAATTATTTAAAATCCACGATTTTTATAGCGAAAAATATGATTTTCAAAGGTTTTCGATGGTTTTCGAGAGATTTTTCTTGATTTTTTGTTGAAAAGTGACGAAAATATGATATTTAAAACATAAAAGTCACATTTAAACAAAAATTTAAGTAAATTTCGCTCTTTTTCCTTTTTTCGAATTTTTCCGGTGGTTTTCAGACATAAATTACAAGTTTTTCAGGCTTTAAATGGTATGAAAGGGATCAATTGACGGGAGATTGCTGTCAGAAATACAATATTATTTCTGCTAAAGTGAGTTTTCGGAGATAATTTTCAGACCAAAAATTACGATTTTTCGCGTGAAAAATTGCTGAAAAAGAGCATTTTTAAAGCCAAAAATTGAAATTTTCGGGGAAAATTCAACTAAAACCCTGAAAACTCTCCAAAAAAGTAGATTTTCGTGAGAAATTTCGAAATTTTTGCATTTAAACTCCGAAAAACCTGAAATTTCAGTCTAAAAAGTGCTCGAAATTGTCAATTCTGGCCGAGTTTCTTCGCGGGCCAGCACAGACCATATTTGACCACTTTTCGGCATGAAAATTCATGCTCTTGGTGTTTTTTCAGCATTTTCATACTAATTTTCATATTTTAATACCTGAAAATCTGAAAAATCCCGCACCAAAATTGTACAAAGCAGTTTATTTCTGAATTCAATTTTACGACAAAAGGGAGAGTTTTTGGACAAAAATTTTGACAAAAGAAATATTTTAACTACCTAAAAGAGAAGATCCGAAAGACATTGTTGGTAACGCTTTTGTACAAAAAAAGGACATCAAAACTACAATTTAGGGAAGGAATCAGCGAAGAAATCTAAAAATTCTCGGAAATTTCTAGAAAAAACATGAAAAATTATTGGAAAATATGATAAAAACGAAGAATTGGAGATGAAAATTCGATAAAAAAGCAGGAAAATTATTAAAAAATGACACTGGGGTGAGAGAGAAACGGTTCATCAATGAAAGGGGAAGTGGATTTGGCGCCGACCGAAGCCGAGAACGCTCTGAAAGACTTCATGGGCCTGATTGTCTGGGACGACATGCGTTAGCATGTTGAGACGGTGTTGGGGGGTACCGGGGGTAACTGGTATGGGGAGGGGACGAAGAGGGGACATACAAAAAATGGGTGGGGGGAGGGGGCGGAGAAAGGGGTCTGTACAACGGTCACCGGGGGGCACTCGCAGCGACGGTGAACACCTGAAAATAGAAATTTTGATAGGTTTAGTGGTCGGGTTACTGTAAATATGGACATCTGGACTTCCAGATCATTGGAACGGTTCTTGGGTTACTTTAGTTCGATCTGTCTGTAGGTACGGACATCCAGACATCTGGATACACCGACAACCAGATAGACACCTCTGGAAAGGTTCTCGGGTTACTGTAGATCCGGACATCTGGACACACCGACATCCAGATAGACATCTCTAGCATGGTTCTCGGGTTACTGTAGGTCCGGACATCCAGACATCTGGATACACCGACAGCCCGTTAGACACCTCTAGAAAGGTTCTCGGGTTACTGTAGATCAGGACATCCGGACATCTGGATACACCGACAACCAGATAGATCTCTAAACGGTTCTCGGGTTACTGTAGCTGTCTGTCTGTCTGTTTGTCCCGTGCAGTGATTACATTACTCTAGGTCTGTTTGTCTGTAGGTCCGGACATCCAGACATCTGGACACACCAACAGACAGATAGACACCTCTAGAACGGTTTTCGGGTTACTGTAATTCTGTTTGTCTGTCTGTCTGTCTGTCTGGTGTAGTGGTTAAGTTACTCTAGGTCTGTCTGTAGGTCCGGACATCCAGACATCTGGATACACCGACAGCCCGTTAGACACCTCTGGAAAGGTTCTCGGGTTACTGTAGATCAGGACATCTGGACACACCGACATCCAGATAGACATCTCTAGCATGGTTCTCGGGTTACTGTAGATCCGGACATCTGGACACACCGACTGACAGATAGACATATCTAACACGGTTCTTGGGTTACTGTAGTTCGATCTGTCTGTAGGTCCGGACATCCAGACATCTGGATACACCGACAGCCCGTTAGACACCTCTAGAAAGGTTCTCGGGTTACTGTAGGTACGGACATCCAGACATCTGGATACACCGACAACCAGATAGACACCTCTGGAAAGGTTCTCGGGTTACTGTAGATCCGGACATCTGGACACACCGACATCCAGATAGACATCTCTAGCATGGTTCTCGGGTTACTGTAGGTCCGGACATCCAGACATCTGGATACACCGACAGCCCGTTAGACACCTCTAGAAAGGTTCTCGGGTTACTGTAGATCAGGACATCCGGACATCTGGATACACCGACAACCAGATAGATCTCTAAACGGTTCTCGGGTTACTGTAGCTGTCTGTCTGTCTGTTTGTCCCGTGCAGTGATTACATTACTCTAGGTCTGTTTGTCTGTAGGTCCGGACATCCAGACATCTGGACACACCAACAGACAGATAGACACCTCTAGAACGGTTTTCGGGTTACTGTAATTCTGTTTGTCTGTCTGTCTGTCTGTCTGGTGTAGTGGTTAAGTTACTCTAGGTCTGTCTGTAGGTCCGGACATCCAGACATCTGGATACACCGACAGCCCGTTAGACACCTCTGGAAAGGTTCTCGGGTTACTGTAGATCAGGACATCTGGACACACCGACATCCAGATAGACATCTCTAGCATGGTTCTCGGGTTACTGTAGATCCGGACATCTGGACACACCGACTGACAGATAGACATATCTAACACGGTTCTTGGGTTACTGTAGTTCGATCTGTCTGTAGGTCCGGACATCCAGACATCTGGATACACCGACAGCCCGTTAGACACCTCTAGAAAGGTTCTCGGGTTACTGTAGGTCCGGACATCCAGACATCTGGATACATCGACAGCCCGTTAGACACCTCTAGAAAGGTTCTCGGGTTACTGTAGATCCGGACATCTGGACACACCGACATCCAGATAGACATATCTAACACGGTTCTCGGGTTACTGTAGTTCGATATGTCTGTAGATCCGGACATCCAGACGTCTGGATACACCGACATCCAGATAGACACCTCTGGAAAGGTTCTCGGGTTACTGTAGATCCGGACATCTGGATATACCGACAGCCAGATAGACACCTTTAGAATTGTTCTCGGGTTACTGTAGTTCTGTCTGTCTGTCTGTTTGTCCGGGGTAATGATCAAGTTACTCTAAATCTGTCTGTCTGTAGGTCCGGATATCTGGATATCTGGACACTCCAACAGACAGTTATAGACTCCTCTAGAAGGGTTCTCGGGTTACTGTAGATCCAGACATCCGGACATCTAGACATCCGGAAACCAGATCTCTAGAAAGGCTCTCGGGATACTGTAGTTCTGTCTGTCAGTCTGTAGGCCCGGACATCTGGATACACCGACACCAGATAAACATCTCTAGAAATGCTCTCGGGTTACTGTAGGTCTGTCTGTCTGTCCTTCTGTCCGAATATCCCCATACGCTTCATCTAACTCACCTCAAAATCGCCAAATTTGTTTTTTAGGTTATTTTTTGAATTTTTCATCGAGTAATAGGTAGGCATAGTTGATTAGCAATGATAGAATTTTCACTTCAAAAAGTTGTTTCTTCACGTCTTCCGAAATCTGTTCCACGACATCTTCTTGAAAATCCCTGGGTTCTTCTTGGATTTCTTCTGCTGTGTGGGATGATCTTTGGGGTCTAAATCGTTGAGTGGTGTTGTCCATAAGTGAATTACCCAAGGAGACGGGAGGATGGTTACATCTGGAAATACCGGAAATAGTTGAGGTTAGGTATAGTGAGAGAGAGAGAGAGTGAGAAAAAACGGTAATTTTTGAGAAAAGATAAGTTTGAGAGCACACAACCGCGCTCTATCGAAACTTAAGAAAATTACGTGCGAAATTGAGAGACCCAGAGAAAAAGAGTCATTTTTGAAGGGCATTTCGGTGGAGCGCACAACTTTTTTGTAGGATTCCAAACATGGGAGATATAAAGGTTCGATAAAAAGTTCATCAATTTTTGGTCAATTCGTCGTATCTCCTTGTTATCAACTACGAAACTGAAGTCGTCTCTACTTTAAATTTAGAGCAAATCGGACATTTCTGAGCAACATGACGGGATCTCAGAGCAGGAAGATGGGGGATACGGTAGGAAGTCTCAGATTCATATG
This sequence comes from Caenorhabditis latens, assembly GCA_002259235.3. Taxonomy (NCBI): domain Eukaryota; kingdom Metazoa; phylum Nematoda; class Chromadorea; order Rhabditida; family Rhabditidae; genus Caenorhabditis; species Caenorhabditis latens. Next base: position 3,233,269 of record CM056093.1, read on the forward strand.
GATCGTAGTCTAGAAGTCTGGAGCTCTATTTTCTCAGTTGGCCACTTTTTTGTAGGACTTCAACCCAGGGAGATATGAAGTTTTTTCAAAGTCTCGTATCTCTTCCACTTGAAGTTCAACAAAAAAGTCGCCAACTACAAAAATGGAGTTCTAGACTTCTAGAATACGGTGCTCTTAAAATGAGGTAAATCGAGTTAGGCGTACGGTAGGTACAGTCATACTTGCAAACCGGGCCGAAACGGGCCGAAACGGGCCGGCGCGTAACTCGCTTAAAACTCAACATTATGAGCTGAAAAATATACCAAAATGTAGATCTCGGCGAGTTCTATGTCTGTGACCTACTACGGGCCGGACGGATGGCTATTCGTTATTGTGCCGCGGGCCGGCAAAAAGTGCCAAAAAACGGGAAAATGGCCAAAAAAGCAATGCTAGCCCTGCCCGCGGCACAAGAACGAAAAGCCATCCGGCCCGTAGTAAGTCACGAGCATAGAACTCGTCGAGATCTACATTTTGGTATATTTTTCAGATCATAATGTTGAGTTTGAAGCGAGTTACGCGCCGGCCCGTTTCGGCCCGGTTTGCAAGTATGGGTACAATAGATAGAAAGGATTGTTGGCCCTACGGTACACACAACTTTCAAACAATTAGGAGCAGGGTACGGTAGCTATAACGCTGCCAAAACAACGCTAAAACTAGCTAGATCCAAAAAGCGTTGAGAGAAAAAAGACCTCTCTCCTCCCTCCAACTATACGAAGTTTGTGTGTTGTGTGAGTGTGAAAGCGGGAGGGGCGGAGGAGGAGGACGCTTTTCTCTCTCCGCGACGACTGCCGCCACCGCCGCCATCGTCCGCATGTGTCTGGAGCCCCAAAAAATAGTATAGACGAGCATAAGAGGATTAGAGAAACGGTGCTTGCCTAGTAGTGTCTGGGGACGGGCGGAGCGGCGAGGAGGGGGGGAGGGTTGCGCAATGTGTGTAATATAAAATTGTTGGTTGAAAAAGAGGAAGGAGAATCTGAATCTCCTCATTATACACTCCCCTTCGAAATCGAAATCGAAACAAATTGCCACTTTTCGACGACGACAGCAACGACGGTGATTCAGAATTGGGGAAGAAGGAGAAAACCGGGTTTTTGGGATTTATGACTTTTTTCGTTTCTTGTTCTTCTTCTAGCGGATGATGAGAAGGGGAAGCACCTGGGAAGGGAAGCGGTGGCCTAGAAACCCCAAATGTGGAAAGCTAGGCCATGGGACGGTAGGAATTGATAAGAGGGAAGAATGAAACGGACTAGTTCCCTAAAGTGTGGAAAGCTAGGCCATGGACTTTTTCCAGTGGAATTGGAGTTTGGGATGGTAGGAGTTGATAACTAGGGAGGACTAGTTTTCTAAAGTGTGAAAGTTAGGCCATCTAGTGAAAGCTGGAGACAGTAGGATTTGATAGTTGGGAAGCAGGCGGCGGACTAGTTTCCTAAAGTGTGTAAAGCTAGGCCATGGACTTTTTCCAGTGGAATTTGAGGCGGACTAGTTCCTTAAGGAGGGAAAGTTAGGCCATCAAGTGTTGGCCTAATGAAAGATGGAGAAGGTAGGGTATGATAACAGGAAAGAATAAGGCAGACTAGTTTCCTAAATTGGGAAAGTTAGGCCATCAAAGGCTTCAAAACCCTGCCCGCTTGACACTGTTTCGATAGCTCTTTGGGGTCTTCAGTCATAAGAGGTTGAGTGGCCTAAAAAACCAAACTTGGAAAAAGTTAGTCCCTCCGGTGTTGGAAATGCTACGAAACTCTTTCGTCTTGACACCGTTTTGATAGTTCTTTTGGGTCTTGAGTTATCAAAGATGGAGCGTCGGTGGCCTAGGAAACCAACCCTGGGGAACGTTAGGCCACAGAACTTTTCTAAAGTGAGCAGAAATCCCTGTCAGGACTCACCTTGTGTGTTTTCTAGGCCACGGAAAACTCTGGAAAGGAGGGGACTAGAAACCCGAATCCCTTAGAAAATTAGGCCATCATCCAGAGCCCAATGACACTGCCTAGAAAGAAAGCTGAGATCCTGAGGATTCTGAATCAGTTTTCAGAATTTGATTAGAAGAAAAAGGAGGCGAGATACAAAGGTTTAGGTACGGCCGACTTTTACACTAACAGTTTTAGGCTGACTATATATAAATTTCAGACAAAAGTCAGCCAAAAAGTGAAGTGTCACCATAAAAACGAGAAAAATAATGCTTTCTAGACACGACACCCGCGACACACTATCCGAAACAGCAGAAGCATAATACTCGTTCACGAAACAATAGTGGTCGCCCAGGGCAGCCCCCCCTCACTTCTCCGCGGAAAAATTTGCATCGAAATCGAGAGTGTTGCAGTTCTCTGCGTCTCTCGTTTCCCATATACTATTTCGTCGCCTCCCCGCCCCACCCGATGCTATTGTCCACTCCGATTGCATCCATCGACTGGCTTTGTTTGATCAGGCAAAATGCGATTGCCGAATTTATTTGAGGGAGGAAGACAGGGAAGGGAGGAGGAGGAGACATTTGAAACAGTCATGTAGAAATAAAATGCAAAAGACCACATATTGTATTGTGGGAAGGGAAATTGGGGGAAAGTTGAAGAATGGGGGCTAACATTGGAAATCTTGTCCTCTAAATTAGGCTAGTTGAATAGAGGGCTCCGCGACGTTTCGTTACCAGTCATTTCGGCACCAACCATTTCGGCACCAGTCATCTCGGCACCGTTGAAAAATGAGTAAAATTTGTCTCAAAAAGGAGGTGCTTTTAGGATTTTAAGGGTCCGAGGATCGACACCGGGTGCTTGGAAAAGTGTCTTATTCTTATTTCTGGCTTTTTGGTACCGATCTGACAACCAGGGTTCGAACCCCAAGCGTGTCAAAAATTTTGTTTTTTGTTTTTGACATTTTGACATTTTGATACTAATCTGACGTCCGGGGTTCGACTCTTGGTGCTGGCAAATCTTTTTTTATTCTGATTTCTGACATTTTTCTTCATATAAGCCGTTAGAAGCATTAATTAGTTTATCCGTACTGCATTAATGCTTCTAACAGCTTATATGAAGAAAAATGTCAGAAATCAGAATAAAAAAAGATTTGCCAGCACCAAGAGTCGAACCCCGGACGTCAGATTAGTATCAAAATGTCAAAAACAAAAATAAAAAATTTTTGACACGCGTGGGGTTCGAACCCTGGTTGTCAGATTGGTACTAAAAATAAGAATAAGACACTTTTCCAAGCACCCGGTGTCGATCCCCGGACCCTTAAAATCCTAAAAGCACCTCCTTTTTGAGACAAATTTTACTCATTTTTCAACGGTGTCGAGATGACTGGTCAGGGATGTGCCTATGGAGGCGCTTTGGGCGCTGAAAGATTTCAAAGTGGGCGAAAATGCGACGAGAAATAGTGTGTGAAATCGAGAGAGTGTGTCTGCGTCTCTCCATTTCGCACACTATTTCTCGTCGCATTTTCAAATTTCGGCTGAAAATGCGAGGAGCTCAACGCCATCCGGGCACATACCTGTGACTGGTGCCGAAATGGTCTGGTGCCGAAATGACTGGTAACGAAACGTCGCGGAGCCGAATAGAGCAAGAACAGGAATTCCTAGAATTTTATAGATGATCACTCTCTCCGATTTTCAGAAGAATGACACCATCAAAAGGAGCGAATTTTATGGAGAAGAAGAACAAGTTGGAGTCGTTGGTTTCGCGTTTTCCGCAAAAACGGAATAGTGTCGTTTCGAGTGCTGAGGAGGAAGATCCTCCACCAAAAAAGGAATTTGAAGTGAAAATTGAGGTAAAATAACTTTTTTTTTCGAACATTTTTGAAAAATAAACCGAAAAAATCAATAAAAAAGTCTAGAAAATAAGTTTAGAGCGGATTTTTCCGAAAACTATCCGAAATTGTGGAAAAACCTACATTTTGGCCACGAGTTATTCTCATATTAAGCGAGAAATGTCAAATTTCAGCGAAAAATATCTAAATTTTTAAATCGAAATCGCCAATTTTTCAGCCGAAATTCACAAATTTTCAGTCGAGATTGACAAATTTTCAAAAAAAAAATTCACAAATTTCAGCCAAAATTGACAAATTTTCAATTAAAATTAGTAAATTTTCGGCTAGAATTCACAAATTTTCAGCCAAAAGTAACAAATTTTCAACCAAAATTAGCAATTTTCAACGAAAAATGTCAAATTTTCAGCCAAAATTCACAAATTTTCATAAAAATCACAAGTTTTCAGCAAAAAATGTCAAATTTTCAGCCGAAAATCGACAAATTCTCAGCGAACAATGTCAAATTTTAAAGGAAAAAGTCAAATTTTAAGCGAAAAAGGTCAAATTTTTAAATTTTCAGTCAAAATTGACATATTTTCAGCCAAATTTGGCAAGTTTACAGCCAAAAATAACAAATTTTCAGTTAAAATTCACAAATTTTCATCCAAAATTCACAAATTTTCTGTTGAAATTCACAAATTTTCAGCCAAAAATAACAAATTTTCAGCCAAAAATAACAATTTTCAACGAAAAATGTCAAATTTTCATCCAAAATTCACAAATTTTCTGTTGAAATTCACAAATTTTCAGCCAAAAATAACAAATTTTCAGCCAAAAATAACAATTTTCAACGAAAAATGTCAAATTTTCAACGAAAAATGTCAAATTTTCAGCCAAAATTTACAAATTTTCTGTTGAAATTCACAAATTTTCAGCCAAAAATAACAAATTTTCAGCCAAAAATAACAATTTTCAACGAAAAATGTCAAATTTTCATCCAAAATTCACAAATTTTCTGTTGAAATTCACAAATTTTCAGCCAAAAATAACAAATTTTCAGCCAAAAATAACAATTTTCAACGAAAAATGTCAAATTTTCAACGAAAAATGTCAAATTTTCAGCCAAAATTTACAAATTTTCAGCCAAAAATAACAAATTTTCAGCCAAAAATAACAATTTTCAACGAAAAATGTCAAATTTTCAACGAAAAATGTCAAATTTTCAGCCAAAATTCACAAATTTTCAGCCAAAAATAACAAATTTTCAGCCAAAAATAACAATTTTCAACGAAAAATGTCAAATTTTCAACGAAAAATGTCAAATTTTCAGCCAAAATTCACAAATTTTCAGCCAAAAATAACAAATTTTCAGCCAAAAATAACAATTTTCAACGAAAAATGTCAAATTTTCAACGAAAAATGTCAAATTTTCAGCCAAAATTCACAAATTTTCTGTTGAAATAAACAAATTTTCAGCCAAAAATAACAAATTTTTAGCCAAAATTCACAAATTTTCAAAAAAAAATTCACAAATTTTCAGCTTAAATTTACAAATTTTCATCCAAAATCGACAAATTTTCAGCGAAAACTGTCAAATTTTCAGCCAAATGATCTCCATCCCCTACCAAAAGAAGCGAAAATCGAGCTCGGTGAAAACGCCCCGTTCCTGCAACGAGAACCAAAATCGGAGCCACTCGACGACTATTACGAGCAGTCAGCTACCAATGACTTGGCATTAAGTTATTTGAATTATGACTTCTTTTCACGGGAACCGCCGAAAATTGAAATTGAGCCGCCAGATGTGGATTTTATGGCTGATATAGATGACTACGCCGTCGAAAAGAAACCAATGTTTACCAACAAAAATCCAGAAGAAGACTACTGGAAGAACCCAAGGAATAAGCACGCTTATAGTCTCCGAGAACATCCAAAAGTCAAGCATTACCCAGAATATTTATCTGGGGAAAACTTGGAAACTATCGATAACAATCAGCAGCCATCCACTTCATCATCTGCTGGAGAAGCTGCTTATAGAACTGAATATGGCGTTGAATCCGAAGAGATTTTGGTGCCGCCTACCACGTAATTGACGCTTTTTTATTAGCATGACGCACTTCTTACAACCGCGCTCTACTGAAACCCATGAAAATAGTGTGCGAAATTGAGAGACGCAGAGAAAAAGAGACATTTTCAAGGTGATTTCGGTGGAGCGAAGTTGTAATAACTGTGCCGAGCTAATAAATGAAAATCTGAATAAAAGACAGTCGGTGGCCTAGAATCCGACAACTCGGCCACCAGTGGGAGAATTTGAACTTTCTGGGTTTCCTCCGAGAAATATTAGCACGACACACTTCTCTCAACTGCGCTCTACCGAAACCGAAGGAAATAGTGTGCGAAATTGAGAGACGCAGAGAAAAATAGAAATGTTTAAGGCCATTTCGGTGGAGCGCAGTTGTAAGAACTGTGCCGAGCTAATACCTAGAAAAATATGGCCAAGAAACACAAAAACAGAAAACTCAATCATTTTTCGGTGAAAAATTCTGTTTTTCGCGAAAAAAGGTTGAAAATCAAAAGTTCAAATTTCCGCTCCACAGTATTACGGTAGCACACGTTTCCAGATGTGTTGAATCACGATGGCCAAATTGACGGATTCTAGGCCAGCGCAGTTCTTACAACTGCGCTCCACCGAAACGTCTTTCAAAATGTCTATTTTTCTCTTTGGTTTCGGTAGAGCGCGGTTGTAAGAAGCGTGCCGTGCTGATAGCTCAACCGACATATAGAAAACTGAACTGTGGCAAATGCGCTCTAATTATAATCTTGTGAAAATTACAGTTGTTCACTAAAAAACTGAAATTTTCATGAGATTATAAATAGAGCGCATTTAGTCACGCGTAGGGGGAACCTATGCCCAAATTTTTACTTGTTCCGGACATCTGGATTCTTAGATAGGCGGACAGACAAAAATAATTTTTCAGAATTTTGAAATTTTCTGAAAATTCGATTTTAGCTCAATTTCAGATTGGTTTTTTCAAAGAAAAATTGGATTTTCTGACTTTTAAGAAGCTTCTGTGTGTCGGTTCATCCGGATGTCCAAATTTCCGGATATTATACATCTGGACATCTGGATTCACACAGACTTATAGACGGACATTACTGTAGCAAACAAATTGAACTGTGGCAAATGCGCTCTATTGTAATCTTGTGAAAATTGCAGTTTTTCCATTTGAGAACTGAAATTTCCATAAGGTTATGAATAGAGCGCATTTAGTCACGCGTAGGGGGAACCTATGCCCAAATTTTTATGCGATTTTTCTCTGATTACCGTAATCCGGTAGATATGTGGTCATCTGGTTTCACCAACTTACAGACAGAAATTACTGTACCATACAAACTGAACTGTGGCAAATGCGCTCTATTGTAATCTTGTGAAAATTACTGTTTTTCCAATTGAGAACTGATATTTTCACGAGATTATGAATATAGCGCATTTAGTCACGCGTAGGGGGAACCTATGCCCAAATTTTTAAAAATTTTTAGGGATTTTTTCCTAATTACCGTGTTCCGGGCGCTGTCTTTTAATACAGATTCCAATTATAGTTCAAATATTCTTATCTACACACACTACATATACTAATTATCAGTTTTCAGAGGAGGCAGACGATGCACCCTATGTTTCAACGTGCAACATCTCGAGAATACGCGAACAGTTTCAGTCAAAAACGATACGATGGTCCTGTTGGTGCCACGAGTTCTCCAGGGTCATATTAGTATAGACCAGGCGAAACATATGCTGAAAAAAAGAACGCATGTCATATGTCGAAACCATTTCAAAGAGACCGTCGATTCACTTTGCACGTATCTGGGTATTGAATCATCGGATCAATATTCTAGTGCACCGCCCGAATTATTGGTGAATATTGTGAACGAGCTTAGTCCGGATGTTGGATATGAAGGATTCCAGATGTTGATGCATAAATTTGATGTGAAGAACAGAAAAGTTGTAGAAGTTGTTAAAGTTCAAAATATTCCAAAAGTGAAGAGTAATCGTGGTAGGTGAGTGAAAATAGTTACAGTTTTGGTATGTTCTTCAGCTGTCACAGTTGTTACAACGGCGCTCCATCGAGATCCCCTTGAAAAATGTCTCTTTTTCTCTGAGTCTCTCAATTTCGCACACTATTTCCTTCTGTTTCGATAGAGCGCGGTTGCAAGAAGCGTGCCGTGCTAATAACTCGAGATTTCATATTGGCTCATAACTTTTTAGGTACTTGCTGATTCCGAATATGTAATCCAATTTCGCAGAACGCCTCACTGAACTTCAGAGATATATGAATTTTAAGTCATTTTCAGAGCAGAAATCGTATTTTTTGAGATTTTAGTCCCAATTTTCCTAATTTTTTCTGTGTTATACGTGTAAATAATGGTGGAAAAAGCGTATTGACCAAGTTGAGGGATAAAATGATTTTCAGCATACTTGTCAAGGCCCGGGAAGGTCCGGCTTCAAAAAATGGGGGTACTCGATTTTAGAACTCGGAAAAATAGAACTGCGACAAAATAAAACTGTTACAATATAGAACAGACAAAAATAGAACTGCTACAAAGTGGAACTGAACACAATGGAACTGTAACAAAATAGAACTCCACGAAATAGAACTGCTACAAAATAGAACTCTACCACTGGTTTTGAAAAGGCTGTTTGGGCTTATTTAATATAATTTTATTCAGTTTTTTGTTTAACTATTAAATAGACAAAGACTTTATCTTCATAAAATAAGTGTTTTTAGTCGACTTTTCTCCTCGAAAATTGGTTATAATTCTTCTAAAAAGTCACGAATGCAAATGCGCTCCAATCGAACTAGAGTTCTATTTTGTAGCATTTCTATTTTGTAGCAGTTCCATTGTGTTCAGTTCTATTTTTGTCAGTTCTATATTGTAACAGTTTTATTTTGTTGCAGTTCTATCTTTCCGAGTTCTAAAATCGAGTACCCCCCAAAAAATGACTCTTTTCTAACGTTTTTTTTTGAAATTTTTCATCGAAAATGTGACTATTTTTAATGATGTTTCAGAATTTCTTCTAATTCTGAATAATGGGCGAAAATTCGACTTTTTCGCGAAAAAAATTGAATTTTGAACTTTGGCGTCAATTTACCCGGGCCCTTGACAACTATGGTTTCAAGTCATTTTTAGAGGAAAAATTGAATTTTTGAAAGATTTTTCTCAAAATCCATTTTAGATCCTTTTTTTCTAATTTTATATGTGTATTGAGTGGGAATAATGGTGGAAAACCTGGTCAGAACCTTCTTTTCGTCATTATTAACACGTTTTACATATATAAAGTTGGAAAAGTTAGGTCTAAAATTGATTTTGAGTCTCTCGAAACATGCATTTTCGCTCTGGAAAAGACTTAAAATTCATATATCTCTAGAGTTCAGTAAAGCGTTCTGCAAAATAGATTACATATTCGGAACCAGCGTGTTGAGAAGTACATTATGAGCCAATACGAAAGCTCGAGATATGTCTGGAACATTCTCTAGTCAGTATAGATTAGCACGGCACGCTTATTGCAACTGCGCGCTACCGAAACCGAAGGAAATTGTGTGCGAAATTGAGAGACGCAGAGAAAAAGAGACATTTTTCAAGGGCATTTCGGTGGAGCGCAGTTGTGAGAACTGTGTTGAGCTGATATGCTAGCTTTTCACAGTTCTTACAACTGCGCTCCACCGAAATCCCCTTGAAAAATGTCTCTTTTTCTCTGAGAATCTCTCAATTTCGTACACTATTTTCTTCGGTTTCGGTAGAGCGCAGTTATAAGAATTGTGCCGAGCTAATAGTTATGCCCACAAGTTCCCCCTAAATCTTATAAATTAGTTCCAGAAAACCCAAAGAGAAAACCGAAAAACCACCAAAATCGGATCACTATTGCTCACTGTGCTCAAAGGGTCAAGAACTATCAGTAATGCAAGAAGTCCCAAATGCAGAACACGTACTGGTCATAATAGTCGGATGTATCATCCGCCAGAAGTACACCATTGCTCAGGCTCAGATTTTCTTGCAACTCGTCGAAAAGTGCTATATCTGTCATACACACTTCGTGGAGGCTTCCAAAGAGATTTGCAAACATTTGGAAATTGGCGGGTTGAGGGATATTCATTCGGGTAAACTGCATCTGCTGGCCGAGTTGATGCCTATTGTGAGAAGCCTGTTCCCCGCGTATACAGCGTCTAAATTTCAATTAACTGTCGGCAGTTTTTATGAGGAGTACAAGGGAATTATTCAAGCGGTGAGAGATTTTTTTCAAAAAAAAAAAGATTTTCAGATTTTCATAAAATTCTTTTTAAAAACTTTAATTATTGTTACATATCTGAGTTGCGCGGAATTCCGACTTCCGACTTCCGTTTTCGAAAAAATCACTTCCGCGCAACTCTGATACATATACTAAAAATCGCCTCTAAACACCATAATTTCCGTTTTCCTGAGCTTTGGTGGAAGAGTTTTTCCACACGGTCGTGTAGTCCTCTCGGACAAGATTTTTGCTCATTTCCTCCTATTTTTGATGAATGCGATTTTTTGTACGAGGTTTAACCCGGAAAAAGCAAGAAAAATGAAAGAAAAGTGTGCTTCATTCGAAAAATTTAACTCCGTATCAATCTTCCACGTTATAAACATGCGATTTGGCTGAGCGGCGACTACAAACTGTCAAGTCGTGTGTTTCGTATGGATTAAATATGACATTGTGGATTGTTTCCTCGTTTTTTTTTCCAATTTTTGGCAAAAATATAGAGAAAAACTACGAAAATTCGTTAAAAAGATGGAGGAAATGAGCAAAAATCTTGCCAATTGAGTCGCCGCTCAGCCAAATCGCATGTTTATAACGTGGAAGAATGATACGGAGTTAAATTTTTCGAATGAAGCACACATTTCTTCCATTTATTTCGCTTTTTTTCGGTTAAACCTCTCACAAAAAGTATCGAATTATTCAAAAATAGGAGGAAATGAGCATAGAATCTTGTCCGAGGGGACTACACGACCGCGCGGGAAAACTTCCACCAAAGCTTGGGAGAACGGGAATTGTGGCGTTTAGAGCGATTTTCAGCTTATGTATTGTCTGAAATATCGGAATCTGCAATAAAAAGTATGAATTCAGTCCTCATTTAAAGTGAAAAAATTCCTTTTCCAGCCCATCCCTGAAGAACTAAAAATCGAGCCGCCAACCGATCCAGAAGAATTTGAAACCACCGCCTACAAAACAGGACGGGCTGAAGTTCTCGAGCTGACGAAAAAAGGATTCTGCACTCTCCAAAACTACAAAGCGTATGTGTTGTCTGCGCTCTACAACTGCGCCCCAGACGAGAGAGTATTCGGCGAGAGAGACACAGATTTTCCCAGTTTTTGACCTATTTATCTCTATTTTTCATAATAACTTATCGAAAAAATTATGGAAAATAGCGAATATAGGTCAAAAACTGTAAAACTCTGCGTCTCTCTCGCCGATACTCTCTCGTTTGCGGTGGGGCGCAGTTGTGAAAAGCGTGCCGTGCTAATATATTACCGTAGATTTTCAGCCCTCAAAGGAAGACTGAAGTCATATTTTTAAATTTCAGATTCTGATACTTCTGAAAATTCTGAGCAACTTTCTTAATTGGAGCATATGAAAAAAATCGCTCTAAACACCATAAATTCACGTTTTCCTGGCTCAAAAGGAGCCTAGATGGAAGAGTTTTCCCACGCGAATTTCTCCCATCGTGTAGTCCTCTCGGACAAAATTATTTTGTTTTATTTCTCGATTTCTTGTTTTATTGCTTTATTCAACATAATTTCGTGTTTTTCTCTATTTATACCATAAAAAGAAGAAAAAACACGAAATTTCGTTGAAGAAATCAAAAAACAAGGAATCGAGAAATAAAACAAAATATTTTTGTCCGAGAGGACTACACGGTGGGAGAGATTCGCGTGGGAAAACTCTTCCACGAAAGCTCATTTGGAGCCGGGAAAACGTGAATTTAGGGCATTTAGAGCGTTTTTTAGCACATGCTCCAATGATGAAAGTTGCTCAGAATTTTCTGAAGTATCAGAATCTGAAATAAAAAATATGACTTCTGTCCTCCTTTAAAACCATTTTTTTTCCAGAAAATCCCAAAACGAGATATACATCGACTTCACCCAATGCACACTTTGCTCAAAACTGAAAAGTCGAACGGAGCTGAGAAAAGTGTGCAATATAGATCGTCTGGTGATAAGTGTCGGATACGTACTACTCGGAAAGTTCACAGTGACTCAAATTCAAACACGGATGCACAAAAAAGAGAATATTCTGTGTCATTCTCACTTTGCGGACGCGATGCAAGCGATTTTGAATAATTTGAGTGTTGATAGTATTTTTGATGTTCCAAAAAGTCCGAAAGATCGGGTAGATCATGTTATGAAATTTGTCAGTGCGTTGAGTTCGTCATCTCAGAACTCGCATAACGTGTTTTTCAGTATTTTGGATAAGTTCTACGCTAAAAATGCGGATATCGTGATGAGCGGAGCCTATTGAAGAATAGGGATTTTATTATGGAATTTTTGACTTTTTCCGGTTAATAAATTTTATTTTTTTAATAGATTTTTTTGCATCCGGGAAAGGCTGGCGTGACGTTGGCGCGTTTTATTTTTTTGAAGTTTTGAAGACGTTCTGAAGGGATTTCTTAGTTTTGAAGGGAATTTTGAATTTCGCGCCAAAATTTTTGATGATTTCAGAATTCAGCGGAGCGCGGTTGACACACTCCCAGATTTTTGAGAGTATAAAACTGGAAATAAAGTTTGACGTGTTTTCAAATAAATTTCGCACGCGGCAGGGAGTTGTGGGCGGAGCTTAAACTGAAAGCGGTTGAGATTCCGGCTGATTTTAAAACGAGAAACATCGAATTTCAAGATAAAATCGTATTTTTGATGAAAAATCAGTTGGAATTTCACCCCTTGCAGTTTAAGCTCCGCCCACAACACCCTGCCGCACTTGCGTTTCAGCCCGCGAAATGTTTTTTTGAAAATCCCATACTTTTAGGTCTGAAGGCTTCAAAAAATGACTTTTTTCCAAAATTTTTTCCATTTTTCATCGAAAAAGTGACCATTTTTGATGATTTTCAAAATTTTCTTCTAATTCTGAATGATAGTCGAAAAGTTGACTTTTTCGCGAAAAAACACATAAAAATGTCAAAAAATTTGAATTTTGAACTTTGGCGCCAATTTACCCGGGCCTTGACAGCTATGGAAAATTCTTTTCCAAACTTTATTTTTTTCAAAGTACCCTGGGATTTTTAATCAGCTCGAAGGGTAATTATACCTTCAATACAGCTAATTAACTCAATTAAGTTTCATACTCTCGAATATACCGTAAAACCTGTAATAGGGGTGCACCTAGCGGCAGGGTTGGGAAATCCCGGGCCGAGGAAATGTCCGGCCCGGGCCCGGCCCGGTCGGCCCGGATTCAAAAATCGTGCACAATTTTTTCACATGTTTTTTCGAAATTTTCATTAAAAAATGATTAAAATGCTCTAAAATTCTCACACACTTCAGTTTTTATCGATATTCCAAAACATAGTCGAAAATTCGACTTTTCTGCAAAAAAATTCAAAATTTTTTCAAAAAATTTCAAAAAATTTTTATAAAAATTTCAAATTTCTACAGTAGCCGGGCCGGGCCGAGGAAAATTTTTCGGTCGGCCCGGCCCGGAATTTCCCAACCCTGCCTAGCGGATACTGTTCGCAGCGGTATATCTCGGTTCCCAAAAGAATTATCAAAAATCTGTTAACTGACAAAATGAAGCTTAATATTCATAGAATATTTCTTCCTTTGAAAGCATTTTCATATCTTCAAAGACACCTGAGATATGATGCGCCAAACTCTTGGTAGTGGGTGCGCCTCTATGACAGGTTTTACGGTAATTACCCTTCTTTCTTTCTTTCCTTCCCCACATCTTTCCATGAACAAATTCAAAAACTCAAGTTCAAACTTTGATTTTTTTTTTCAAAAAATCAAAGTTTGAACTTGAGTTTTTGAGCGAGACGAGCTTAATAACACATCTGGAAGTCGTTCAACCAGTAACACATGGGGGAAATATTCCCAGAAATCCCTTCTACCCAATCGCTTCGAAATCTTGATCCACAGCTCGTCTTGTGCTCAAAAAAAGCGAAAAAAAACCGAAAATAAATTGAAGAGTATTGCCTGACTACTGACGGTAAACAAAACAAGGACAGAGAGATAAATAAATGGTGGGATGGATAAATATACGAATTGGAAATGAGAGGGAGAGAAAACAAATTGAATATATAGAAGAGGAGGATACCAAAAACAAAAACAAATATAATTTTTCCTTTATTTTGAAAAAAAAAGATGGGGGACAAAGCCTAAGGTCATAAGCCTTAGGCCTTGACCCTAAGCTCTTGACCCTAAGCCCTTAAGCATAAACCCTTAAGCCTAAGGCCTTGACTCTAAGCCCTTAAGCCTAAGGCCATAAACCCAAAGGCTTAAGCCTAAAGTCATAAGCCTAAGGTTACAAGTCTAAGACCATAAGCCTACGGTGCAAGACCATAACTTCTTTGTCGGATTCTAGGCCACTGGCCTAACTTGAGATCCCGTCACCGCTTCTCTGATTATCCTGAATCATCTTTTCTCTGTTCGGAATGTAGATTTTTTGAAAATCTGCCACGGAGAGACACCGGTGTCGCTTCGAATTTCAGGTATTTTATAAAACAAGACTAGATCTTTACTTTTGTAGTTGATAACGTTTTGGTACGGGCGGTCCCTGGGGAGTTATAGTCCGTCCAAACAATCCGAGCTTGACACGGCCGGTATGCTTACTTCAACACGTTGTCACTATCTAGAAAGTAAACGTACAAAAAAGGTACTCAACTACAAAAATAAAGATCTAGTCTTGTTTTATAACATATTAAAGTTTTGAACTGATTGGATTACTCCTAACACGGTGGCTCACTATCAAACTTAAAAGATTTTCAAAAAATCAACAATGCGAATTTCAAATGTTCAGAAAACCGGCTGATTTTTGTAACAAGGTTAAAAATTACCTCTTTGTTCTTAATTGGTTCAATTGCGTTCTCTACAAATCTGGGCATCTTAGAGACTAACAGGGAGACCCAAACGTAATCTCAAAATCTGTTAATTATTTCAATTAATTTTCTCCATGAGGTTTTGCATTTTTCGGGATTATTATTATGAAGCTGAAATTTTCTGTTCTTCCAGGCAATCTTGTATTTGTTACTGTCATGTACTCAACCAACGAAAAACCAATTGTATTAAAAGGGATATTAATTTAAAAAATACCATTAAAACATCGCCCACACATCATGGGAACAAGATTGAAAAAGATTTGAAGCCAGACGACAAAAAACCAATCTGATGGACTCTGTATATAAAGCAACCGCTTTCAAACAAGAGGGACAGATTTTTCGTTTTTCAAACCTTAAAAATGCTCTATATCTTGGTTCCAGGTCAAGATATTTTATGAGATTCATGCAGAGAACTCGCCCACAGTTGACGCCCTCCCTCTGCTCGCGGACATTGACAAAAACGCTTGTATCTCGGTTCTAATCGGTCCTAGATAAAATCTGAAAACAGATTCAGAATCCTCTTAATTTCAGCTTTCCAGTGATATATAAATGTTCCGGTTTTCTACAGTAAGACTCCCTCAATGTCCGTGGTCAGAGGGAGGGTGGCAAGCGGTCTCCAGAGGTGGCGATGCTAAAAGTGATGTATCTCGGTTCAAAACTGTCCTAGAGAAAATCTAGAAGCAGATTCAGAATCCTCACAATTTCAGCTTTCCAGGCATACTAAATACTGTTATAATTTTCACACTGTTAAAAACTCGGACTCTCGAGTGACCAGTCATATGGACTTTGACAATGAAATTTTAGAGCGGTAGAGCGCATTTCCCAACACTCTTACCCAAATTCTTCCCAGTGACGGGTGACGTGTCCCCCAACTCAACCTTTGTGCTCCTCTCAATCATAGTCCCGTCACGGGCGCCTCCATCTCTCCGTCTCTCTCTCTCTAACATACTTCAAAACATCTCGTCAATGTCCTCTCTCTCTCTCTCTCTCTCTCTCTCTCTCTCTCTCTCTCTCTCTCTCTCTCTCTCTCTCTCTCTCTCTCTCTCTCTCTCTCTCTCTCTCTCTCTCTCTCTCTCCCTCTGGGATCCCGTGTGCACCCATCTCTTGCTCCGCGAGCACTCTTTCCCTCCCTTTGTAATATTATTTCCATCTCTTCTTCTCCCCTCATCCCCGCCGTGTGATCTACCAGCACACCCGCCTCTCAATCTTTTCTCGAGCTCTCACCCTAAGAGAAAGAGAAAGTTTTTTGTGTTGAGAGCAAATCATTGCGGCCTTCAAAGTTTGTTTTCCTTTATTTTTAACGATTTTCTTTAAAGAAATCAGAGTTTTTGATTTTTGGGGTTTCTGGATCATTCGAAATCTGGAAATTTAGGCCGTGGCCTGGAATTCGACAAAAAAATTTCGGTCACCAAATCTCGTGACCGTTCGGCCTTAGGATTAAGGGCTTAGGCTTAAGGCTTTAGGCTTTAGACTTTAGGCTTTAGGCTTGACAATTTGCTTTTTTTCTCAAAAATTTCACATTTTCCTCTGGTCTACAGATCTTGAGGGACCAACTATTCAATTTTTGAGTTTTCTAGGCCACCAGCATATTCTAACGAGTCGTGACCTGAAAAAGTAGAAAAAATGGTAACATTTACTTTTAACACCCCTCCCCCCCCTAAATTAGAAAAACAAGGCCCCAAACACAGCCGGTGACCTAGAAACCCGAAATTCTGGAAAACTAGTCCACGACTCAAAATCATACAACCCCAAACGTCTAGAAACCAAAAAACATGTTTGCAAAAAAGATTTGACCTAGGTGGGGGTCGAACCCTGGTCGTTTTTGTGACACTGTCTACCTTGACCACTCGGCCACCACTTTTTGGGATAATCGGGTTTTTTTGCAAAAAATTGTATTTTCTCTCTTGAGTTCTTGAGTTGATGGCCTAGCTTTTCAAATTTTGAGTTTTCTAGGCCACACGTTCTTCCACAATCTCACCCCCATACTTGCAAACCGGGCCGAAACGGGCCGACACGGGCCGACTCGTAACTCGCGTCAAAATGAATATTATGAGCTGAAAAATATACCAAAATGTAGATCTCGACGAGTTCTATGTCCGTGACCTACTACGGGCCGGATGGCTATTCGTTAATATGTCGCGGGCCGGGAAAAAGTGCCAAAAAAACGCGAAATTGACCAAAAAAGCCATTCTAGCCCGGTCCGCGACATATTAACGAATAGCCATCCGGCCCGTAACAGGTCACGGACATAGAACTCGCCGAGATCTACATTTTGGTATATTTTTCAGCTCATAATATTCATTTTGACGCGAGTTACGAGCCGGCCCGGTTTGCAAGTATGCTCACCCCCCCCTCGTTTTCACATTTTCTCCAAAATTTTTTCGAATTTTCGAAATTTTTCAGATCCCCCAGAATCTCTATTCAAAAACCCCCTACAAGGTAAAAAAATGCGCTGATTATGGTGATGAAGTCTCTTCTAAATCTTTGTCTTTCGGCAGTGTGCCAACACGAATTGAACAGTGAGCTCAGTTTCATTCCAGTCGAGTGTCGGCAGAAGCTTCTGGAATTCTTTTGTAGTCATGACCAGGTACGTGGCCTAGGAATCCAATGTTAGGCCACCAGCTATCCAAAACTCTTCCAGCTCTCCGCGTCAGACTGCTCGAATCTGGTGTGCTCGAAATACTTTGGCTGTAACATCCCGTCGCTGACATTCTATTTGTCAGCTGAGCTCACCGACGAGATGCTCCATCAACTGACCACCAACAATAAATATGTGGAGAAGATCACGCTGGTCGATTGTCCAAACGTCACGGATCACGGCGCACAGGCGGTTACCACCGGACAGATTCTGTTGAGACAGTTGGAGTTGAGGGCGATGCATCAGTTGACGGATGAGTGTTTGGAGAGTGTGTACAGTCCGTTTTTGTATTCCGTCGATTTGTCCGGGTGTGGAAAGGTACGTGTTGGGGAGGATAAGGATGAGGATGGAAGAGAAAGAAAAAGTTAGGCCACGTCAAATCTTGTCGCCGAGACCTTTCGGCTTAAGGCCTTAGGCTTATAACCTTCGGATTAAGGGCTTAGGCTTAAGGTCTAAGGTTTATGACTTTAGGCTTAGGGCCTTATGGTTATGGTTTTAGATTTATGGCCTTAAGCTTGAAGTCTTAGGCTTATGGCCTTAGGCTTATGGGCTTAGGCTCAACGCCTTAGGCTTATGACCTTAGGCTTAAAGTTTAGGCTTAAGGCTTAAGGCTTTAGGTTTTAGGTATTAGGGTTAAGGTCTTAGGCTTATGGCCTTAGGCTTGTGGCCTTCGGCTTACGGGTTTAGGCTTGTGGTCTTATTAGTCTAGTTAGGGTTATAACCTTAGGGTTACGGTTCAAAAATTTGCAAGAATGTGTTTCTAAATTTCCGTTTTTCCGGACTATGATCTAAAAACAGAAAAAATTGCTAAACACGTTTCCAGCCGTTTCTAGGCCATGTCGGATTCTCTATCATACGGCTGTGGCCTAGAATCTAGCTTCTTTGAAACTTAGGCCACCATTCCAAAAATGTCTTCCAGATCACAAGCCGCGGAATCCGAACGCTTCTCACCAATAACCCAACCATCGGTTGCTTATACCTAAACACGTGCAGATCCCTCGACGACCAGGTGCTGTACGACATTGCTCATTACGTCGGGGACCGGCTTCATGTACGTTTCTTCCTAGGATCTTGTTACAGTAACCAGACTTCCTCGTTTCAGGTTCTCGAGCTCGACTTTCCCACCTCACTCGCCGACCCGGCAGCCGCTCTCCACTACTTGTCCTCGTTGTGTCCCAACCTGTCGCAGCTGTCCCTTGCACGCTTTTTTCATGAGGTACGTACCTCCAAAAAAACCTTATGACTTTCGAGTAAAGAACATATTTAGAGCCTGGAAGATGTGGAAAACAATGTGCAATTCGTGATTGATGGTGGGAATTTGAAGACGCTGGATTTGTATGGAAACTATTTTTCCCTGATGCCACAGCTACCGCCAACGGTTCAGTCGATTCGGTTGTCCGTGTCAGGGGATGAGGATTCACAGCAATTGTTGACGACTCTGATGAGCCAACCGTTTTTGAGTAGTATCAACTTGATTGTATCGGTTCGAGAGGCTAATATTGTGAGTTTGATGGGGGACTGGTGGCCTAGGAAAGTCCTAGGCCAGGAAAATTGGCATGAATAGAACGCTAAAGACATGAGGATTCCGAATCTGTTGTTAGTTTTAAGCTAGGACCGCCAAAAATGCGCTTGGGAAGCCGTTCAATTCCAGAAATCCCCGAAATATGAAATTATCTCATTTTCTTTGCTTTCCCTGTTTCCCACAACATATTGCCCTTCTTTTTTCTTCCCCACCTAATAACAGGAAGACCCTTTTCGGTATCAGTTTGACAGTTGAGTGTGAAACCGGAACGGTTGGTAACATATGACAATGAGAATGTGTTGGGGTGGGATAGGTTACCGTGAGAAACAATAACAGATGGTAGGAGGTACTGGAGAAGGTGTTATGTAATTGAAGGAGCGAATTTTCGGAGGGATGATTGGTATGCCTGGGGAGGTGAAGGTGTGAGGATTCTGAATCTGTTTTTAGATTTGAGTTAGGACCGAAGGGAACCGAGTTACACCATTTTTAGTGAGTGGCATCATCCCTCCCTCTGATCGCGAACATTGACAAAATCGCTTGTATCTCGGTGGGTGTTAGTCATAGACGGATTCTGAAACCAGATTCAAAATCTCAAGTTTTGAGCTTCCTGGATATATAAACTTCTATGCAAGTTTTTGAGTTTTGAAGTGTGCAACAGCGCTCTGAATACCTTAGATGCTCGCCACCCGTTGTTCACCTCCCTCTGATCGCGGACATTGAAAAAACCGCTTGTATCTCGGTCCAATTAGATTAGAATCCTCATGACTTCAGCTTTCCAACGATATACAACGCATTATATGAAATATTGGGGCTCCTTGTCTGAACACCCGTCTAGGCACCCGCGACCAGTCAATCGCAGACATTCGCAGAATTGGTTGTATCTCGGTTCAAACCGGTCTTAGAAAAATATAGACAACAGATTCAGAATCCGCACAATTTCAGCTTTCTAATAAGCAAATTTTATGCAAAAAACTGGTTTTTTGAAAGCAAAGCACCTTTGAGGCCACGACCGCCGCTGACGTTCTACCTCAGGTTGCGGTTAATGAGGAAATATAGCTTATCTCGGTTCAAATTACTGCTAGACAAATTTTGAATACAGATTCAGAATTCTCACTACTTCAGCTTTTTAATGACCACAAATTTTGTTTAAAAACTGGTTTTTTAAAAGCAAAGGACCTTTGAGACCGCGCTCGCCTCTGACATCCACCTTATGGTCACGGTCATTGAGGAAATCCAACTTATCTCGGTTCAATTTGATGCTAGACAAATTTTGAAAACAGTTTCAGAATCCTCATAATTTCAGCCTTTCAGTCGTATAACTTTTGTTATCAAAATTGATTTCGGGGAAAATTTTGGCTGGTGACCCCGCGCCGCCGTTGATGCCCTCCCTCTGATCGCGGGCATTGAGGGAATACGCTGTATTTCAGTTAATTTTGATCATAGGCACATTTTGAAAACAGATTCAGAATCCTCGTGATTTCAGCGTTTCCAGTATACCCTTTGTTCAAAAAATTTGATTTCGGGGAAAATTTTGACTAGAGATCGCGTCGTTGATGCCCTCCCTCTGATATTGGGGAAGTTACCATTGGTCACAAACACATTCCGAAAACAGATCCCACTGAAAGGGTTACTGTATTGAAATGGGTTACTGTAAATTTTAAAACATCTTGAAAGTCCTCTAAAACTTCTACTATTCTATAAAGATTTCACGTCTTTCGACAATTATAGGAAAATCCAAAATTTCGAATTTTTGACAAAAAAATCACGCTATTCAAGAAAGTGTTTCTAGATGAAAATTATATGTCTGGAAAGCTGAAGACGTGAGAATTCTGAGTCTGTTTTCAAAATCTGTCTAGGGTCAAAACAAACCGAGATATCCCACTTTCCATTAGAGTGTGGTCGACGCCATCCCTCTGACCGCGGAACTTGAGAAAATCGCTTGTATCTCGGCGGGAATTGGTCCTAGACGGATTTTGAGAACAGTTTCAGAATCCTGAAGACGTCAGCTTTCAAGATATACTAATTGTTCCCTATTCTTTACTTCCTATATTCCAGCAAGCCGTCGACAACGCCAACTCCCTACTCTGCGCCATCATCCCGCTACTCGGCCACAAGATCACCAAACTCCAAATCTCCGTTCCCCGTCTATTCGACGAACCTCTTCATCTCGTCACCGAATTCCTCCCCAACCTCACCCATTTATCTCTAGAAATCAACCATCTCAACACGAACATTCTACAAAAGTACTTTGCGGGCGGCTCAAAGTCGAACGCCTCCAAACTCAAATGCCTCAAAATCTGTCGTATGCGAATGACCTACCGAGTACTTTTCGCAATTGCTCGGGGAGCCAGAAACCTGACAGACCTTGAAACCTCTCACATGTCATCAGTGGATGACAGGTTCCTGTGCTTACTGGGTGGTAACTGCCGGCAGCTGAGGTGTCTGAATATCAACGGGTGCAGATTGGTCACCGACAAAGGGCTAGCGGTTTTGGCTAAGTACGGACTTTTCTAGACTATTACCATACTTGCAAACCGGGCCGACACGGGCCGGCGCGTAACTTGCTTCAAACTCAACATTATGAGCTGAAAATTATACCAAAATGTAGATCTCGACGAGTTCTATGTCCGTGACCTACTACGGGCCGGATGGTTATTCGTTATTGTGCCGCGCGCCGGGAAAAAATGCGAAAAAACGGGAAAATGGTCAAAAAAGCCATTCTGGCCCGGCCCGCGGCACAATAACGACTAGCCATCCGATCCGTAGTATGTCACAGACATAAAACTCGCTGAAATCTACATTTTGGTATCATTTTCAGCTCATAATATTAAGTTTGAAGCAAGTTACGCGCCGGCCCGTGTCGGCCCGTTTCGGCTCGATTTGCAAGTATGACATTACCACCACCACCACAAATTTCCTCTTCCAGACGGTGTCCACTACGCGAAGTCCGTATCCGTGGCACCGCGTGTACCGACAAGTCGATCTACACATTGGCTCAATTCTGTCCGGAACTCGAATGGATCTCCTACGCCGACTATTCGGGCCGCCCGAAATTCTCCGACGCCGCGTTACAGTGTCTCCGTGATTCGTGTATTCAGAAAGTGATTTGTTGAATCATTTTGCTCATTTCCAACCTGTAGATATCGTACCTCACTCATGTCACTCAATTATATTTTGCACTAATAAAGACATTCCTTGAGAAAAGCGTCACGGCTGTCTGTGATGCCGTACAATTCTGAAATTTTGTGAGTATACAAAACAAATATAGGGCTACATTTTGTAGTTGATAACGTTTTCATAACTGTCTCAGATTTTGAGTTATGCGCCTTCGACAAGTCTGTCTGAAAAAGTCTGAAATTGACGGCTTTGTTGAAAAAGTTGAATTTTTTTGGGAATTTCAAGGAAATGTCCTTAAGTCAGAACTTTCTCAGGATATTATGGGTATTGGAAGATTTTTCGGGTTTCAGGTGCCTTGAAAAAACAGATTTGGAAAAAAGGAATCTTAAAAATGGCGGTTTTGAAAATGTTTGAAAATGTTTGAAATTTTTTTTTGGAAATTTTAAAGAGGTGTCCCGGAGAACAGTTTTTCTGAGTTTTTGATTTGTTATACAACATTTTTGAATCTTTATTTTTGTAGTTGACCACTTTTTAATAACTCCCTTAGGTTTTGAGTTACGCGCCTTTGAAGACCAAATTCACCTTTTTTTTAAATTTAAAAAAATTGAAAAAAAGTTCGTCATTTTTTTACAGTACCATTTCCAACTGAATCATTTCAAATATAAACTGATTTTGTAGATCAAATCGTGATCTTCATTTTTGCAGTTGACAATTTTTTGATAGCTCCGGCAGGTTTTGAGATATGCGCCTTCAAAGATAGCTTGCTGGAATATCCCCCGGTCTTTAAAGGCGCATAACTCAAAATCCAGATACGGTATCAAAAATTTGTCAACTACAAAAATGTAGTCCTATATATGATTTACATGTGTACCAAAAAAAATTTGAAAAATTTACCTAATTACCCAATTAACAAATCTCACCTTAGTAGCCCAACTCAATCCACATATGTCACAATTTCCAGCTCGCAATGGCGGTGTCTCTTTCAGGGATATGACATACCGGTAGACATCTGGACACACAGACAAACAGACAGACAGACAGATAAAAACCTAAAATCTACAGATAGCGACGCTATCATAGCAAAAGTTGACCCGATTTCTAAATTTTTCAAAAAAATTTTCTTCAAAATTTTCATTTGGTTATCTACATAATTACTGAATTAACAAATCTTAGTGTCGTATCGAGTCACCGGGAAACATTTGAACATACAGACAGACAGACAGACAGACAGACAGATGTGCCTTTGAAGATAGCTGTCTTTAAAGCCGCATAAACCAGATACCGTATCAAAAATTTGTCAACTACAAAAATGTAGCCCTATATTTCATCTACATAAATATCTCAAAAATTTGAAGCGATAGAACCTACAGAAGACACCGTAACCTTATCTCAAAGTTCCTCAGTTTGACGGTAGTACAGTACCCCAATTTCTCAAATTTTCTGAATTTTTTCAACATTTTTGATTAGTTGGCTATTTACCCATAAATCTTTCCTTAGTCTCGTATTGAGGCTCTGGGAGACATTTGGACAGACAGACAGACATATGCGCCTCTAAAGATGGCTGGCATCGAATATCCCCCCGCTCTTTAAAGGCGCATAACTCAAAAACCAGATACCGTATCAAAAATTTGTCAACTGCAAAAATGTAGCCCTATATTTCGTCTACATATATATCTTAAAAATTTGAAGCAATAGAACCTACAGAAGACACCGTAACCTTATCTCAAAGTTTCTCAGTTTGACGGTACCCCGATTTCTCAATTTTTCAAATTTTTTGTACAAAATTATCAGTTGATTACCTTATTATACCAATTAACAAATCTTACCTTAGTGTCGTATCGAGCCAGACATTCGGACTCACAGACAGACAGACAGACAGACAGACAGACAGACAGACAGACAGACAGATAGACATATGCGCCTCTAAAGATAGCCGGGCTTTTTTGCGCTTTCGAATATCCCCCCGCTCTTTAAAGCCCCATAACTCAAAAACCAGATACCGTATCAAAAATTTGTCAACTACAAAAATGTAGCCCTATATTTTATCTACATATATTTTAAAAATTTGAAGCAATAAAACCTACATAAGACCCTGTAACCTTATCTCAAAGTTAGCAAATTTTATCTTGGTGTCGTATCGAGCCAGACATTCGGACTCACAAACGGACAGACAGACAACTTATTTATGACGATTTTCCAAATATTTTCAGTTCTGACACCCCCTAAACTCCTCGATCCCCCCTTCTCAAAATTTGGCAACATCTCTCATCCGAGGTCATTAGTCAGTTCGTCAAGGTGTCTCTCCCTATAAAAACGTTGGGGTACCCGTCGTCCCGTACTGTCAAATTTATGAGCGCGGCGCGCGCGCTCATCCTCGTCGTCGGCATGTTTCAAAGGGACACACGTTCAAATTTATGGCGTGTGTGTATGTGTTCGTGTATACCCTTTTACAGAAAGAGAGATTTGATCTACCCAATTTGTTGCCAAAATTTTATGAGAGAGTGTGTTAATTGGGGAGACGCAGAGCGGGGCGGAGGAGGACACGCTTTACGACGAGGTGTACTGTAGATGGGTTGTGATAGATGATGGCCTATTTTTTCCATTTTTTCCACTTTGGGAAAAGATAACATTACACTTTTAATGACTTACGCTACGCTATCTGTGATAAGAGATTTTACGTTTTTGTCTGTCTGTCTGTCTGTGTGTCCAGATGTCTCTTGGTGCCTCAAATTGGGTAATTAGGTAACCAAATGAAAACTTTGAAGAAAATTTTTTGAAAAATTAAGAAATCGGGTTAAATTTTGCTATGATAGCGTCGCTATCTGTAGATTTTAGGTTTTTGTCTGTCTGTCTGTTTGTCTGTGTGCCCAGATGTCTCCCGGTATGTCATATCCCTGAAAGAGACACCGTCACAGTAGGGTGCTTGGTGGGAAATTGTGATACATGTGACTTGACATTTGTTAATTGGGTAATTAGGTAAATTTTCCAAATTTTTTTTAGGTATACATGTAAATCAAATATGGGGCTACATTTTTGTAGTTGACAAGTTTTTGATACCGTATTTGGTTTTTGAGTTATGCGCCTTTAAATACCGGGGGATATTTCAGCAAGCTATCTTTAAAGGTGCATATCTCAAAACCTAGGGGAGCTATTAGGAAATTGTCAACTACAAAAATGAAGATCACAATTTGATCTACACAATCAATTTATATTTGGGATGATTAACTAGGTAAAGCGTTGCCAAAAATGACAAACTTTTTTTTCCAATTTTTTAAATAAAAACTGTTTTCTTTTTTTCCTAATCTGTTTTTTCAAAACACCTAAACCCCAAAAAGTCTTCCAAAACTTTTTTTGCACACTTCGACACGTGCACTTCCTCCCCCTCCCCTCCCAAAGGGGGAGGGGGGATTAACAAGGATTAATTTTCTTTTTAAAAATTTGATTAAGCTATTCCAACCCACTCGTGCCAATAGGCTTATCATCCAGCATTTTTGGTTCTTTATAACTTTCCAGACCCTCAAAAATTTTGCACGCAAAAATGCGCTTAGAGGAAGCCGTTTAATCTCAGAAACCCCCGAAATTTGTTATTTTCTCATTTTCTTTGGATTCTCTAGATTCCCACAACATGTTGCTCATTTTTTCTTCCGCACCTAATAACAGGAAGACCCTTTTCGGTATCAGTTTCTCAGTTGAGTGTGAAACCGGAACGGTTGGTAACATATGACGATGAGAATGTGTTGGGGTGGGATAGGTTACCGTGAGAAACAATAACATATGGTAGGAGGTACTGTAGAAGGTGTTATGTAATTGAAGGAGCGAATTTTCGGAGGGATAATTGGTATGACTGGGAAGGTTCTGAATCTGTTTTTAGATTTGAGTTACGACCGAAAGGAACCGAGTTACACCATTTTTAGTAAGTGGCATCCGGACGCGCACTGACAAAACCGGTTGTATCTCGGTGAGTATTAGTCATAGACGGATTTTAAAAACAGATTCAGAAACCTCAAGTTTTCAGCTTTCTGTACATATAAATTCAAATGAAAGTTTTGAAGTTTTGAAGTGTGCAACAGCGCTCTGAATACCTTAGACGCTCGCTACCCGTTGTTCCCCTCCCTCTGATCGCGGACATTAACAAAATCGCTTGTATCTCCGTTTATTTTCATGCTAATTGAAATCTCAAAAGTGATTCGGAACACTCATGACTTCAGCCTTCCAACGATGTACAATACCTAATCTGAAATATTGGGGCTCCTCGTCTAGGCACCCGTTTAAACACCCGCCACCAGTCAACCGCGTGCCTCTGTGTTCCCCTCCCTGTGATCGCGGACATTGACAAAACCGGTTATATCTCGGCCCAATAAAATGCTAGGAGAAATCTAAAAACAGATCCAGAATCTTCATGACTTCAGCTTTTCAACAATATACAAAAATGCATCTGAAATGCTGGTCCCTCTCGTCTAGGCACCCGTCTAAGCACCCGCGACCAGTCAACCATGCGCGGACATTGAGAATATCGCTTGTATCTCGGTTGAAATCGGTCCTGCACAAAATTCAAAAACAGATTCAGAATCCCCATTACTTCAGCTTTCCATTCATCCTACTTTCCATTTCAATTCATAATTATCGAGAAATCCAGACCACTCCAAAACATTCTAGAACATTCCAGTGTAAGACTTCCCCACCCTCTAAAAAGTATCTATTTTTGACTCCAAAAATATCTAAAAATCCAAAAAGATTTGCAAAATCATAAATATCAAACGCCACTTCTTGATGTCAAGTGGTTGCTAATCCTCCGTTTTCTTCTAGCCGTCCTCTCAATCCGCTATAAATTTCTTGCATTTGTCTTCTCTTGAAACTTATTTTTAGATTTCGAGGTTGTTTTTTGTGAGTATGACTAATTATAAAGATAGAAATAAGTAAAACGGGAAAGCTGAGGTTATGAGAATTCAGAATCTGTTTTCAAAATTTTGAGAAAGTGGAAATGAAGATATTTAGGCTTGGAAGATGAATAGGAGATACTAAAATAGGCATATCTTGGTTCATTTTGGTCTGAGACGGAATCTAAGAACAGATTCAGAATTTTCAAGACTTCAGTTTTTTGGACATATAAATTTCAAAATTTTTAAAAGGTTTTGAAGTTTGTAACAGCGTTCATCCCTTGACGCCTACCCTCTGATCACGGACATTGACGAAATCGCGTGTATCTCGGTGGAAATCGGTCATAGACGGATTCTGAACACAGTTTCAGAATCCTTATAACTTTTTCATTCTAACCGTATAAAATTTATAACGAGTTTCGCTCACCACAAGATTTTTCTCCGTAGTGCTCGCCACCTGTTGTTCCCCTCCCTCTTGACAAAACCTTACGTATCTCCCTTCGTTTTGATGCTACAACAAATCTGAAAACAGATTCAGAATCTTCAAGACTTTAGCTTTTTGAGCATATAAACGTCTATGCAAGTTTCAGTGTTTTGAAGTGTGTAACAGCGGCCTGAACACCTTAGATGCTCGCCACCCGTTGACACCCTCCCTCTGATCGCGGACAATGACAAAATCGTGTGTAATTCGGTTCATTTTGATCCGAAACGGATTATAAAAACAAATTCAAAATCTTCAAGACTTTAGCTTTTTGAACATATAAGTTTCGTTAAAGATTTCTAAATTTCGAAAAATGCAAATGCGCTCTAATCTTGACTTCCTTATCTCCCCCACTTTCCAATTTGTCCCTGTCTCTCGACAAGGTAAAACATAAAAACCAGTGTCATAAAGATCATATCAATGCGCTTCTTGTTCTTTTATCCCCAAAAATTTGTATTCTTATTACCAGTTACGCCATCTTCTCCCCCCCCTTTTCACCCACCACCCCAATCTGTAGGAAGGTAATTATTTTAGATGGTTCTCAGATACTTATCTCATCTTTCTCTCGGTGTCCCTATACTACTACTATCCGTCTCAAAAGATACAACACGTCGGCGGCAAGATGGCAACATTTGTGAGGAGGAGGAGAACACCTTCTAATATACGTCGCGCGTCCCTGTCTTAACTCTCATAAAGATCGGATAGGGGGATTTGATTTGGAGGTTAGAAGATTGAAGGACATCTGGATACACAGACTTACAGAAATTCGAATTTGAGGCTTGAAGAACATACATTACCTCTAAAAACGTTATTAAACTTGGTTGGTACGATTTTCTCAATGTCCGCGATCAGAGAGAGGGGAACAACGGGTGGAGAGCATCTAAAGTATTCTGGCCGCTGTTGCACAGTTTAATACTCTGAAACTTGGATAGAAATTTATATGAGCTAAAAGATGAAGTCATGAGGATTCTGAATCTATTTTCAAAATTTGTGTAGCTTCAAAACGAACGGAGTTACGTAAAGTTTTGTCAATGTCCGCGATCATTGGTATTCATAGGTGCCGACATTAAAAATGGTGTATCTCGGCTCACAACGGTTCTAGAGAAAATATGAATACAGATTCAGAATCCTCATAACTTCAGCTTTCCTGTGGTATAAAATGTTCCGGTCTCTTACAGTAAGACTCACTCAATATCCACGATCACAGGGACGGCATCAACGGCAGCGCGCGGTCTCCAAAGGTGACGACATTGAAAGAGGTGTATCTCGGTTCAAAACGGTCCTAGAAAAAATCTGAAAACAGATTCAGAATCCTCAAAAATTCTGCTTTCCAGTAATATATGAATGTTTTTGCCTCCTACAGTAAGACTCTCTCAATGTCCGCGACCAGAAGGAGGGGGAAAACCCGCGCGCTCGGTCTTCTGATGTCACTTACTAAAAATGGTATAACTCGACGCGTATTGGTCCTAGAAAAAATCTGAAAACAGATTCAGAGTCGTCACAAATGTAGCTTTTCAGCAATATATAAATGTAAGGCTTTTTGCAATAAGACTCTCTCAATATCCGCGATCAGAAGGAGGGCTTCTCTAGTGCATGCGGTCTCCTAAGTTGTACATCTTTAAAGTGGTGTATCTCGGTTCATTTCTATTGTATCACAGTTCTAAAAACAGATTCAAAATCTTTACAATCTCTGCTTTCCAGACATATAACAAAATCACCACTACATGACTGCAAAATCCACAAAAAGACCGTGGTACTTTGAGAATTTCCCATATCTAAAAAATAAATAAGAAGTGCGCCGCCCAATTTCGCAGTTTCTCTTCCCATTCATGTGAACAGACGTGGTGACGGTTTCCTTAAAATGTGTATGCCGACTTTCTTATTTTTTCTTATTTTTTTCATATTTCCTGAAAATAAACGTTTCAAAATAGCCAAGGCGCCTAAAAATCCATGTTAGGGCCTCAAAAAAAAAGTTCAAAAAAATGTTTTAAACATTTTTTTCAAAAGTTTTTTTTCTTCATATTTCTTGTCCCTTTATAACCTTAGAGTCCTCAGAGTCCCTAATCCCTAATCACAAAAAAAGGGTTAGCAGGTACCAATTACCTTCCGTTGGGGTGCGTCCGTCGGAAGTCCTTTCTTCTCCTCACGCCGGATACGCTTATTACCTAAGTCCACATGACGGGCGGTCAGGTCCCCCTCTAGATCGCCGGTCACTGATAAAAAAGTTCTCTCTTTCATTATAAGTTTCAGGGTCGCCGTGGAGAAAGAGGGTACGGTACTTTGTGTGCAGCGGAGCGCGTTTGCAAAGGTTCCCATGCTTGTAGAAGAGGAGGACTATACATATGTAAGACATATTCAAGACGTTTTCTTCCCTAATATTTACCAACGATGTTTATATTGTCATTTTCTCAAGAAATTCTTATTTCTTTATTTCTCATGCGCTCCTAACAACAAAAAAAAACGCAAAAATGTTCCCGAGACCCCTCTCTTCCTCCCCCGTTCTTCACTAAAATCTCGCGGCGCCCTCTCCTGTGCAGACATGTCCGAGTGGTTAAGGAGATTGACTCGAAATCAATTGGGCTCTGCCCGCGTAGGTTCGAATCCTGCTGTCTGCGAATTCTTTTTTTTTGTTGGTTTTTTTAATTCAATTTAATGTATGCACCTACAAAATTAACCGAGGTTTTATGTTAGTAGTTATCATTAGAGCGCGTTTACACATTCCAAAATTTGAAGCTTGAGGATGAAATTGATATGACTAAAAAGCTGAAGTCTCGAGGATTTTGAATCTGTATTTGAAATTTTTCTAGCTTCAAAAAGCGCCGAGTTACAAGGGACAGGAAAAACTAAATCGTTTTTTTGAGTTGCAGGCTCATTAGAGCGCATTTACATAGTCCAAGACTTAGAGACACAAAACAAAGTTAGCATGACCAAAAAGCTGAAGTCTCAAGAATTCTGAATCTATTTTCAAATTTTTGTTAGCTTCAAACTGAACCGAGATACGAGCGATACAAGCAATCAGAGGGATAGAGTCAACAGTACATGCGCTAAACGGGAACTGGTGTATCTCATTTCTTTTTGACTCTAGCTGAACTTTGAAAACTGATTTGAAATCCTTGTAATTTCAACTTTCCAACCATATAAAAATATTATACCTTCCGTTTGCTGATACCCCCAATGCCCGCGATCAGAGGGAGGGCGTCGGCGGTACGCGTGGTTGAAACTTAAACTGGTGTATCTCGGTAAATTTTGATGCTATCAAAATTTTGAAAACAGATTCAGAATCCTCATTGTTTCAGCTTTTCAATCATGTATCACACTCCTTATGAAATAACAGCGCTCTCCGTCTTAACACTTGTGAGTAGGCAACCTCCCTCCCTCTGATCACGGACTGACAAATTTGCTTGTCTCTTGGTTCATTTCAACGTTTTTGAAAATTTAAAAACAGATTCAGAATCCTCGTAATTTCAGCTTTTTAGTCATATAACTTTCTATAAAACTTATCAAATTTTGAAGTGTGCAACAGCGCTCTAAACACCTTCCCCACAGAGATGCTCGCCACCCACTGTTCCCCTCCCTTTGATTGCGTACATTGAAAAAGTCGTGTGTATCTCGGTTCATTTCAACTTTTTTGAAAATTTGAAAACAGATTCAGAATCCTCATAATTTCAGCTTTCTAGCCATATAACTTTTATTAGAACAGTTGATTTCTGAAAAACTTTTACTCGAGACAGCGCGCACACGCTGTTCCCCTCCCTCTGATCGCGGATATTGACAAAATCGCGTGTATCTCAGGTAGAATTGGTCCTAGACGGAATATAAAAACAGTTTTGAAAAGCACTAAATTTCAGCATTCCAGTCATATAAAAATGTCAACAAGTTACATTCACCACAAATTTTTTCCTCGGGGGTGCTTGCCACCTGTTGTTCCCATCACTCTAATCGCGGACCTTGACAAAATCGTTTGTATCTTGATACGCTATAAACAGTTCAAAAATATATTCAAATTCCTTAAAAATTCGGTTTTCTAGCCCCCAGTCCCCCCCCCACCCCCCAGACCCTATTCCCTAAACCAATTTGTCCTCTCATCACCCACTAAGCTTGTCGACGGCCACGTGTGTCCGCCGACAAAGGGCTTCTGGACCATCCGGAGGGAGCCGTTTTTTTTTCTTAGTGTCCATCCAGGCGACCCACATTTTGCCACCGTCATTACTTTGATGACAGCGCCCGCTCCCTCGTCCCCAACCACCTTTCGGACAAATGATGTGTGCATAATTAATGAGAGGCGGTGATCATGTACACCTGGGGGATGGATAGGTTAGCGGCTAGTTGATTGTTGAAAAGAGAAAAAAAAACGGCTTTTAATGGGGGAAAGGGGAGAAAAACATACATATGTTGGGGTAGCGTAAGTACGGGTTATTGAGTTTTGATGAGGGACAGCGATTTCACTTTTTTATTTGGAAATGTGAGAAAAAAGTGAGAAAAAAAACTTATTCGGTGTGAAAGTTAGTAACACTGGCCTCTAGGTTCCGCTGATCAAGTTTTTTGACTACCGTAGTGCTACAGTACCTATAGTAAGTATCTTAAGCATTTCTCAGTTTTCGACGGTAAATTAATTTGGACTACTGTAGGCCTTACGGTACGTGCAGTACCTTCCAACAAGAATATGGAAAAAAAGTTATCTGAAATTTTTGAAATGAGAGTTTTTCCGAATGCTGTAAACTAGCGCTCGAAATGGGACGAGTTGGGACGTCCCGCGTCCCCGTCCCGCGCGTCCCGGACTGTCATAAAACGGTTAAGACTGAACCTACATTTTTAAAACTTAGGGAACCGCGTCCCAAGCTATGTCTTCAGACTCTGTGAAAATTTCACTATTCGCCGACCAAAATTGACCGTTTTCCAAAATAACCGGAAAAAAGCGGGACGTCCCATTTCGAGCGCTAGCTCAGCTCATTAGGTTAGAGATTCTTAGTAGAGTGCGTTTACACTGTAACACTGTAAACACTACACTGTAAACGCACTCTACTAAGAATCTCTAACCCAATGAGCTGAGTCAAGAAGACCCCTTACTTCAATTAGCGCTATCTCCCTAGGGACGAATCGTACAAAAAGTTGTCAACTACAAAAATGAAGTCCTAAACTTGATCTTTACGTTGTTTAAAAAATTTTCAAAATTGGGCTTATTTTGAGTCCGTGGCAGTCGGTCAAAGTTAGTCAATTTTTAACTTTTATCTCAAAAAGTCGAATTTTGAAAGGTCACTGATAATTAGAAGCTATAAGAACACCTGTTATTTCATTATTCATTGTTTTTTGTTTTGTTAGATTCTAGGCCACCACTCGGACTTCTAGGCCACGATAATTTTTTTTTGAATTCTCGACTTTTTTTTCAACTTTATCAGACAGTCCCTCAATTCCCAACTTTTCAAATCTATAGTATGCAAACCTACAGTATACCTACAGTAGCCTGACATTTGCTACAATATACCCTCAACTACAGTACACCCTATACCCACCACAGGGATCTTTCAGTTCCCCCCTTATCCAAAATTTCCAATCACCCTATTGCCAAAAATTAAAATTCAAAAAAGTGTTTTCCCAAAAAAACTAGGTCACAGTTAGGGGTGTTGTAAATTATACAGTCATAATATACTTGTATGGGTCAGGAATAACAAGATAGAGGTATAGATAAAGGGGTCATCATGATTACGACCGTCAGATAGGGGGTAAGGTGAAGATGAAGAGGAATTTGAATTTGAATTTGGAGAGCCACCTAGTTACAGTACCCCAGGGACCTCTACAGTACCCCTGACGTGGCCTAGCTATGAAAAAGTTAGGCCATGGCTTCGATCCCTTCTCTATCCCCTATTGTTCTTCCCCCTCCACCCAATTTCCCATTCCCACTGAATACGTCTCTCTCTCTCGTGTGCCATCAAAAATTAGGAGGGCACACCACATCAAAGGAGTCACCGCGTGTCGTGTAGCACCCCCTTTCTATTTGTGATGGCGCCCTTTACTGATTGAGAGTGGAAAAAATGGAAAGAAGGATGGATATAGACGGTTGTCAATTAGGCATGATGTGTGAGTGTGTGAGTGTAACATGATGGATGAGGTGGCGAGGGGGGGAATCCTGGAAATCGGCTAGATATGGTCGGATTTCGAAAATTTTAAATTTACTGTAAAGATCAAGTTTAGAACTTTATTTTTGTAGTTGACAACTTTTTTCTACGGCTCCTCCCATGAGGGATACGGTAACTCGAAGATAGGCTACATCACCATTGCTGTCACCTTGAAGCCTTAGCTTCGCTCTACCGTAACTCTTCAGGGTGAAACCGTACAAAAAAGTTGTCAACTACAAAAATGAAGATTATGACTTTTTCTGTGTGCTTAAATAAGAATGCTCAAAAATTTAATTGTTTTTGACACCCTGATGCCAGTGCCATAGTCAAACATCGGTGTTTTTATAAGGGCTAACTTCGCTCCGCCGTAACTTTCTAGGGACCGCCCGTACAAGAAAATAGTCAACTACAAAAATGGAAATCTAGATTTAACCTATATAATCATATAAAAAAGTTGTCAAGTTTTAACACTTTGAGACCTTGTTCCAGGCAATAAAAGTTACGTGTTTTTAGGATAGTTGAGTCAAGAAGACCCCTTACTTCAGGTAGCGCTATCTCCCTAGGGACGGATTGTACAAAAAAGTTGTCAACTACAAAAATGGAGATCTAGACTTGCACTATTTAACCATATAAAATAATTTCAGATTTTAAAATTTTGGAGCCTTACTCCTGTCATTCAAAAGTTGGCAGGTTCAAGCTAGTCGAGTCAACAAGACCCTTTACTTCAGTTAGTGATATCTCCCTAGGGACGGATTGTACAAAAAAGTTGTCAACTACAAAAATAGAGTCCTAAACTTGATCTTTACGTTGTTTCAGGAAATTTTTGAAATTGGACTTATTTTGAGTCCGTGGCAGTCGGTCAAAGTTAGTCAATTTTTAACTTTTGTCTCAAAAAGTCGAATATTGAAAGGTCACAGATATATGCACAAATTGTACAAGAAAGTTGTCAACTACAAAAATAGAGTCCTAAACTTGATCTTTACGTTGTTTCAAAATTTTTTTGAAATTGAGTTAATTTTGAGTTTGTGGCATCCTGTCAAAGTTAGTCAATTTTTGAAAAAAACTTTTGTCTGAAAAAACTCGGATTTTGAAAGTTCCTGAAGGAACACCTGTCTTTAGCGGTTTTTTAATCTTTTTAGATTTTAGGCTACCATTCGGACCATTCGGCTACGATTTTTCCAGACAAACCGATTTTCCCAAAAACTCCCAAAAAGCGGGTCCCAACCTAAACAAAACCAATCCTAAATTTAACAAATTAACCTTCTCTCCTCCAATCATCAATCCAGTAAAATTCCCGAGTCCTGTCTTTTGTCGGCGAGATCAGAGAGCCCCAATAGAGTGCGCGAGATCCCTGCGCACTCTGCGTCTCTCTCAATCACCACACTCTCTCACCCACTTTTCGGCGCCTCCGTCTCGCGGAACAATGATAAATCGGTATGGGAACACAACATTTGATGATGACAAGTAGAGAGAGAGACACCGACCACGACAAGCGAGCAAATTGACACGGAGGGGGGGGACATCGTTTTATGATGTCGCGAGAAGCGGAGATGACACGCGGAATGAATAATATATACGGGATGGGAACAATATAGCTGCTGGAATAGTTAAGAATGTCTAAATTGCTGGGAAACCAATGCTACAGTGTTAGGTGAGAAATGTTACATCCGCTTGTGACTATATTTCAGAGGGTGTCCTGTGGTCCAGAATGGTCGGATTTCAAAAATTTTAAATTGACTGTGAAGATCAGGTTTAGAACTCTATTTTCATAGTTGACAACTTTTTTCTACGGCTCTTCCCTGGAGAGATACGGTAGGCCAAAGAGGCTTAAAGTCAGAGGGTGGTGAAGGTGGCGGTGTTTGAGAAGGGTGTCCTGTGGTCCAGAATGGTCAGATTTTGAAAATTTTAAATTGACTGCAAAGATCAGGTTTGGAACTCTATTTTTGTAGTTGACAACTTTTTTCTACGGCTCCTCCCTACAGAGATACGGTAACTCGAAGTCACCGCTTTGCTCTACCGTAACTCGCTAGGGACCGTCCGTACAAAAAAGTTGTCAACTACAAAAATGGAGATTAGAACTTTTTCTGGGTGCTTCAATAAGAAATTTTAAGAATTAACCCTTTTTGACACCCTGATACCGATGCCATAGTCGAACATCAGTGCTTAACGAGATGAGAACAGTGCTGAGTAGAGATTAGGGTAACATCAAAATGATGTCGGAATGCCCTTATGCAGCTATAACTTTTAAAATTGTTGTACTGGTTGTATAGACCACATTTAACACTTTATTTTTCTAGTTGACTTCTTTTTTATACGGGTCCCCTCTCGAGAGCTACGGTGGCTCTAAAATAAGCTTGTAGCGCTAAGCCAGCCAACTTCGCTCTACCGTAACTCTTCAGGGAGCAACCGTACAAAAAAGTTGTCAACTACAAAAATGGAGATCTAAACTTGGACTATATAACCATATTAAACATTTTCAGGTTTTAACACTTTGAGATTTTGTTCCAGGCATTCAAAGTTGGCTGGTTTTAAGCTAGTCGAGTCAAAAAGGCCCTTCACTTCAGTTAGCGATATCTTCCTAGGGATCGTCCGTACAAAAAAGTTGTCAACTACAAAAATGGAGGTCTAAACTTGATCTTTATGTTGTTTTAAAACATTTTGGAAATTGAGTTGATTTTGAGTCCGTGGCACCCTGTCAAAGTTAGTAATTTTTACTTTAGTATCAAAAAAGTGGGATTTCGAAAGTTCCCAATTCTTCGAATCCACAGTATACAAACCTAGTTTAGATCACAGTATAGTATACTCAGAAACAGTGTACCTCTGACAATCACTACAGTATACCCTAGACTACAGTACACCCTATGCTATACACCGGCAGTTCCAACTTCAGGATACAGTACTCCCCTCATCCAAAACTTCCAATTACCCTATTGCCTTACCGATTCAAAAATTCAAATTCAAAAAGTGTCTTCCCAAAGAACTAGGTCACAGTTAGGGGTGTTGTAAATTATACAGTCATAATATACTTGTATGGGTCAGAAAATTTGGAATAACAAGATAGAGGTATAGATAAAGGGGTCGTCATGATTAGGGCCGTCAGATAGGGGGTAAGGTGAAGATGAAGAGGAATTTGAATTTGGGAAGGAGTTATGGGAAGATCTACAGTACCCCTAAGTGGCCTAACTATGCGAAAGTTAGGCCACACCCTGGGCTCCGATCCCCTCCACGTGGCCCTGTCTAAGCCCCCCCTCCCCTCAACAATATGATGTCAACCTCTCCCCCCCCTTTTCCCCTGACTATATACCTAATAACTGTCGAATATCATTGGTCGGCATCGTCTCTCATCTCCCCTCCACCCACTTCACAATTAGTCCATGGGAACGTTAAGTGGTGTTAAAGAGCATCACAACGATTAGATGAGCTCATGGGAACAACATTTTTCGTGTTTTCCGGTCGTTCTCATACTAGTACAAGAGTTATCTAGATGTTGACTAAATAATTATGGTTTTGATCGGCTATCTCTCTGCTCGTCGTCGGGAGGGAGGGTAATTGGTGTGAAACTTGTTATTTTTTGGAGTGGAGACGACATGTAAAGGTACACAAGAGGGTGATGACAAGATGGGGGGTACTGTAGTATGGTAGAAAGCTAAAGTGATGAAAATGCTGAATCCGTTTTCAGAATTTGTCTGGAGCCGATTTTAATTGATTGTGAGATATGAGATAAAAGACGAGAGATTTTCCTAATGTTTCACAGCTAATTCTTTCCCCCAGAAATTCTGTTTTATGCATTAAAAATACATCCTAAGGAAGCTGAAATTACAAGAGTTCCAAATCTGTTTTCAAAATCCGTCCAGGATCGATTCCCACCGAGATACACGCGATTTTGTTATTGTCCGCGATCAGAGGGAGGGGAACAGCGGGTGGCGAGCATCGGTGTTCAGAGCGCTGGTGCACACTTCAAAATTCAGAAACTTGCATAAATATTTATATGTCCAGAAAGCTAAAGACGTGAGGAATCTGAATCTGTTTTTAGAATCCGTCTACGACAAATGCCCACCGAGATACACGCAATTTTCTCAATGTCCGGAGGGCGTCGACCACTCTCTAGTAGAAAGTGGTGTATCTCAGTCAGTTTTTGTGCTAGACAACTTTTAAAAACAGATTCAGAATCCTCAGAGAATCAGCTTTCCGGACATATAATTTTCATCTAGGCATATATTTTTTAAGTATTGAAATTTCTTGTCCAAAAATACTCTTTTGTTTGAAAATTCGGATTTCTCGGAAGCCGTCTTTGAGGATAGAATTTCAAAACGTTTCAGAATGTACTGCAACCCTTCCAGCTACAGTAGTTCCTTCCAAAAACCGCTTTTCTGGGCATTTTCCTTTAATAATTAGAAATTTCCCAAGGATTCTGAATCTGTGACCAAATTTTTCAACCGACACTTTTGAGCCGAGATTTTCTAATTTCCTGCAGATTTCAAACCTCTAAACCTTTCTCCCACTAACTCTCTCTAAGTATACAGTGCACCATGACAATATACAGTACACTCTTCTATACCATAACCCTATACCCCATCCCCAAGTATACCAAACTATACCATCCCCACTCCAATATTTTCCCATAACAATTACAACAATCTGTCTCCAAAATTCTCATCATGGCTCAGCGTTACAAGTGTGAGTTCTATGATGATGATTCTCATACCGGAACTAACACCATAGTGATAAACGGAAGAGCGGGGGGAAACAAGGGAAAGGGTTCACCAGGGGGGTCAAGGGAAAATCCCAAAAAACAAAAAAACCGTTTTTTTTAATTTTGAAAAAAAAACCGATTCCTTATCTCTCTATCTGTATGTTTATCTATGTATATGTGTTTGACCACGCGTGAGGGTAATTTCCATAATTATGAGAACAGAAATATGTATGTGTCACGTGGGAAGAATATTGGTAGAGGGGGCTCACACGGCTGGCAGGAATTCTGATCTCCGATTCTGGTAAGCGGCAAAGGCGCGCCAGGAGGATTCTCAGGGTAGTTTTCTAAAAGACGTCCATCTGTTTTTCTGTTTTTCCGGATGTCCAAATTCCAGGTCCTCAAAATGGTGATCTGTCTGGTTTTCTGATTTTCCGGATATCCAAAAATCCAAAAATTTCCTGTAAATGTTTGTGTTTGTCCTGATGTCCGGATGTCCAAAACTTCTAAAAGTTGCGTATTTAGCTGTCTTTTCTTCCTGTCCGTGTATCGGTTTGTCCGGATATCCAAAAACCCAAAAATTTCGAAAAAACGGTTTGAATGTATGTCTGTCTGTCTGTAGCTCTGTTTGTCCGGATTTCCGGATTTCCAAATTCTTTCTGTCTCAATTTCGGTTTGTCCGGTTGTCCGGGATCCACAAAAACTGTTTAAAACACCTTTTGTCTATCTGTCTGTAGCTCCGTTCGTCCGGATGTCCACAAATCCCAAGTTTTCACAATTCTAGTTGTCTGTCTGTGTGTCCGCTTGCCCGGATGTCCGAAAATTCCAAAAATTTTTTTTGAAAAATGAAGACAAAATCCCTATTTTCCACTAGCAAAAAGTTAAATTTCGAATATTCTGTCTGTCTGTCTATCGTTTTGTCCGGATGTCTCAATTTTCAGATTCAAATCTTCTCCCCCCTTATCACACCACCATCTTCCCAAAGCCCCTATCATAAAATCCTTCCCCCCCCCCACCTTTCCCACAGTGGGCGGGGCCTCCTCTCACCCGCCATAACGCCCCGCCCCCTCGCATAGCTACGCGCATCCGTTTGCAATTAGTAACAACAACACCCCCAACAAGATGTCAGGTAGTTGTCTTCTTCATTTTTTGAGTTTTTGAAGTTTTTGGGGTACTGTAGTCTTACCGTACCCTATGACATCTCACCGTAACCCTACCGTACCTCCACTCTTCCAAAATTTGCTTTTTCACTATGACCTAAGTAAGGCTCCAGTATCCCTACCGTATTCCAATCATCCAAACTTTAGCCAACGTAACTAAGCCTACAGTAACCCGACTCATTTTTATGCCTCACCTTTTTGTAAGGCCACAGTACCCCTACCGTACCCCAATTAGAATTTTCACGTGTGCACGCCTACAGTACCCCTCTCCCCCCCCCATACCGACTCTATTTACTTCCGGTCTTCTCCACTTGGCTCCAGTCTACAGTGCCCTTTTTTCTTTTTTGTCGTTTTTTGACTTCTCCAAAATCTTGACACCCCCCTGGGCACCTTTCCCCCCACCGCCAACTACATATTTACCCACCCAACAAACACACACCTTTCATCTTGTTTCCGGTTTTCTCACCTCCCCCCTTTCCATTAGCGGATTAGTCTTTAGGGGCTCATCTCTTGTCGGTCGGTCCGAATGAAGAGTTGTGGGAACATCCCCCCCACTCAAGAGTACACTTTCCCATGGCCACACTTATCAAACCGTTCCCATACTGATAACTCCTTGACGACACCCCCCGGCTCGTTTTGATATCACGCGTGTGATAGGACGTGATAAGGAAGAAGATTTTGGTGGGAAACTGAGAG
Source organism: Caenorhabditis latens (assembly GCA_002259235.3). Classification (NCBI taxonomy): domain Eukaryota; kingdom Metazoa; phylum Nematoda; class Chromadorea; order Rhabditida; family Rhabditidae; genus Caenorhabditis; species Caenorhabditis latens. Next base: position 3,273,433 of record CM056093.1, read on the forward strand.
GAGATGAAATTTTTTGGATCGGGGTTCTTATAGTTACATAAAAACTCTGTCAAATTTCGCTTACCTCAAATTTTTGCCTTGGGGTGCTCGCTACCCGTTGTTCCCCTCCTTTTGATCGCGGGCATTGGGAAAATCGTGTATATCTCGGTGGGAGTTGGTCCTAGATGGATTCTGAAAACAGATTTAGAATTCTTATTACTTGAGCTTTTTAGTCATATTAAAATTTTGGCAAATTTCGGTCACCACAACGTTTTTTCTCCGTAGTGCTGGCTACCCGTTGTTCCCCTCCTTTTGATTGCGGACATTGACAAAATCACTTGTATCTCGGCTCAATGACATGCTAAAAAAATTTCAAAAACTGTTTTGAAATCCTCATAATCTCAGCTTTTTGGGCATATAAGTTTGTGTGCAAGTTTTTAAGTTTTGAAGTGTGCAACTGAGCTCTGAACACCTTTGATGCTCGCCACCCGTTGTTCCCCTCCCTCTGACCGCGGACAATGACAAAATCGTGTGTATCTCGGTGGGAAATGGTCCTAGACAAATTCTAAAAACAGTTTTAGAATCCATGTAATTTTAGCTTTCCAGTCATATAAAAGTTTTTTGAATTTCGCTCACCACAAAACTTTTTCCTTGGGATGCTCCCTACCCGTTGTTCCCCTCCTTTTGATCGCGGTCATTGACAAACCGTTTCGTATCTCGGCTCAATGACGTGCTAAGAAAATTTCAAAACATGTTTCGAAATTCTCATTATCTCAGCTTTCTATTCGTATAAAATTTCTACAAATTCCACTTACCAAAAATTTTCCCTCAAGCCCAATTGACGTCCTCCTTTAGATTGCTGACATCTAGACTCAAAGCGGTCCTAGGAAAATCTTGAAAACAGTTTTAAAATCCTCATATTCTCAGTTTTCTAGTCGTATAAAATTTTTACTAATTTAATACCTCACAACTTATTTTTCCTGAGTTGCATTGTTCCCCTTCTTTTGATCGCGGACATTGAGAAACCGTTCTGTATCTCGGGTGAAATTGGTCCTAGACCAATTCTGAAAACAGTTTTAAAATCCTCACAATTCGGGCTTTCTAACCGTTTTAAACCGCATCGCAGCTCAATTTTCTTTTACAATCATAGCTTCCTCGAAGTTTCCTCTACTAAACCCAGAATCCTCCAACGAGGAATCTGGGTTTAGTAGTTTCCAACAATTAAAACAAAAAAAAATAGATAAGAATCTAATTCTTCTAAGAATGGGTGCGTCTCCTCTCCAGGGATACTGTAAATCGCCACGCTCCCCTCCCCCCGCCGAATGGTTTATGACTTTTTCTTGTCTCTCCGTCACCAATTCCGCAACATTTTCATTCCCCTGTCTCCCTCCTCTTGTCTGCCACGACATCTTCTCCGTAAAATCAATCAATTCTCCGCCCCAAAAATATATTTTCAGCACCACATGGTCCTGCTCAGCACCACACCACCGAACATGTTCAATCGCAAAACGACGCAGGAGAAGAAGCGACGCGACGAGATTAATGCGAAGATCAAAGAGCTCCAGGAGCTGATCCAGCATCAATCCGATCAGGAGAAATTGACGTAAGTGGGGAAGGGGATCTGGTAGGTTTCAAAATACCATTTCGGAGATTATGACGATGTTATTGAGATTTGGGTCTTAAGTAGATGATCGGAGGCAAATATAAAAATAAAGTTTTGGGATTTTAGGTTAGGGAACTTTCTGGAGTTTGAAATTTCTGAGAATTCAGGGGATTCTCAGAAAATAGCGAAAAAGGAACATGTGCGTAAGACTTACACTAATGACAATAACAACTTCAATAGTTTTCAGTCGAAAATGTCCAGTTTTAGGTTACTGTCATAGTAATGGCCATAGATGAGCCGTATCCAGTTGAAAATGTCCAACTTTGAGAGTATGTTACAGTGTCCCTGATTGTCCCACCAGCAAAACTTTTTAATGGATCACACAGAGTAAAAATAGAGCTCCATTTTTGTAGTTAACAACTTTTTTGTACGGGCGGTCCCTGGGGAGATACAGCGCTCTGAAGTCGCCTACCTGTACGCTGGTTCAGGCCGCTGTATCTCCCCAGGGACCGCCCGTACAAAAAAGTTGTCAACTACAAAAATGAAGATCTAGTTTTGATCTGTATGATTTTTTTAAAATTGTACTTGGTGGGACAACCAGTGATACCATGACGCCCTCTCAAAGTTGGAGGACATTTTCAACTGAAAATAGGCAATGTTGTTAAAATTATGGGCATTACAATATGACTTGATCCACAGAATTAGGATTTCAGTTGTTGACCTTAAAACTTAAAATTTAAAGTTTAACGTCTTGGATTTGTAAGCTTCGGAATTAGACTAAAACATTTTCAAAAAATGAAAAAGTTCTAAGCCTAGCCTAAAAATTTGTGAATGTACCAAAAATTCAAAGCCTTAGAAAATAATTTTGAGTTGAAAACTGAAATTTTGAGTTAATGGATGAGATCTTTAGTCCCAGCATGAAATTTTGAGCCTAGACTAGAAATTTCACAGCTATGCCAAAGAACTTGAGACCTGAACCTAAAATTACGAGTTTACAGCTGAAAATTTGAATCCTTAGCATAAAAATTTGGACCTAAGCTTAAAATTTGAAGCCTGAGAGCCTGAAATTGTAAAATTTTAAGCCAAAAATCGGAAATTTTGAACCTACCCCTGAAACACCAGGCCTATGTTAAAATGTTTGAGCTTAAAGCGGTAGCGTATCAGGTTTTTAAAATGAGTTGGGGTTTTTAGGCCGCGGGAATAAAAAAGTTAGGCCATCAAGTAGCAATTTAAGACAGTAAGGACACCACTTAAAACTTTCATTTTTTCGAGATTTTTCAGTATACAGCCTAGAAAAGTCAAAAATTGAGAAGTGAGAAATCTAGGCCACCACTTGGGTAAAAAAGTTCATTCTTTCTATTTCCAGACAAAGCGAAGTGCTCAACCGCGCCGTCGAACTGGTGACCCGAATGGAATCCGAGTCCCCGGGCCCGTCAACCAACCCAAACCGCAAAGGATTCTTCGACGGATTCGCGACCATCGAGACCCTCACCTACACCTTCATCAAATCTCTCGGAGTGAATTCAGAAGTCTGTCAGGACTACGTACAAAAAGCGAAACAGTGTTTCGACCGGGAAAGAATGTCACTTTTGGTGTCGACATCCGGCAAAAACAAACGAAAATCCGAGGAACGTCACCACCACGACTACTCTGGAGTCTCATCACCGTCGACTTCTGAATCCGGAGCGTCTATGGATCGGAAGGAGGTGAAGAAGAATCGGGAGCAGGATAGAAGAGACCGTCAGGGCGAGGCATTCGACGCCTTGAAGAACTTCATTATTGAGAACAAGTTGATGAGCCATCAGCAAGTGTAAGTCAATGTTTTGGCGCCTAAATTCTTCAAAAAAAATCAAATTTTCAGTGAAAAAATGCAGCGACTCAACACACTCGACATAATTATCAATTATATCCGGAATAAGAAAAACAACTTTGTGAGCAGGAACGGACAGGAGCAGTCACTGTACACACATGCGATAGCAGAGGGACAGAAGACTGGCAAGGCGGTTGCCTTTCAGTTTTTTAAGGTGAGTGGGGGGGGTTTCTAGGCCACATAAAAGTTAGGCCACCAACATTTTAGACCTAAAAATGTCAAAAGAAAACAATTAGGACAGTTAGGAAATAAACGGCCTAGAAAAGTTGAAGGTGAAAAAACTAGGCCACATTAGAAAAGTTTGGCCACAGAAATTTTGCACCTAATAATGTCAAAGCGCCACTTAAAAATTTGAGATTTTAGGTAAAAATTGAAAACTAGGCCACGGGGGGAAAAGTTAAACCACTATTTGGAAAAATTGGTTTTTTGAGACTTCTCAGGGCTTAACCTTAGATTTTGCAATGGTGGCCTAGAAAAACGAAAAAGTTACGATTGAAAAAAAAACTAGGCCACGGGGGAAAAGTTAGGCCACCACTAAAAATTTTTCCATTTTTCGAGATTTTTTCAGAAAATGACCTAGAAAAGTTAAATATGATAAAGTGAGAAAGTTAGGCCACACCATTCTAAAAGTTAGGCCATGATGATTCTGAAAGTTAGGCCACCACTCTGAAAGTTAGGCCATGATAATTCCAAAAGTTAGGCCATGACGATTGTAAAAGTTAGGCCGCACCACTTTAAAAGTTAGGCCACCACTCTGAAAGTTAGGTCATGAAAATTCTAAAAGTTAGGCCATGACGATTCTAAAAGTTAGGTCATGACGTTTCTAAAAGCTAGGCCATGACGATTCTAAAAGTTAGGCCACCACTCTGAAAGTTAGGTCATGAAAATTCTAAAAGTTAGGCCATGACGATTCTAAAAGTTAGGTCATGACGTTTCTAAAAGCTAGGCCATGACGATTCTAAAAGTTAGGCCATAACGATTCTAAAAGTTAGGCTATAACGATTCTAAAAGTTAGGCCACCAGTGGAAAAAATTAGGCCATGACGATTTTAAAAGTTAGGCCATGACGATTCTAAAAGTTAGGCCATGACGATATGAAAAGTTAGGCCACATCATTCTGAAAGTTAGGCTATGACGATTCAAAAAGTTAGGCCATGACGATTCTAAAAGCTAGGCCATGAAATTTCTAAAAGTTAGGCCACCATTCTAAAAACTACAATTTTCAGAGCGACCGCCACCTGATCGTCCGTTGTGCCGAGCTCGAGAAGTTCTACGACTTCTCGCTGGCCCCGAAACCCCTTCTCGGCTTCCCACGTCTTCCCCTTCCCCTCGGATTCCCCATCAACCCATTCCTCCAGTTCCCATTCCTCCCTATCCCCCAACCATTGGCGCCACCACCAATGCCCCAGCAGTCACCGTCCTACTCGCTGGACTCACCACCACCATCGTCGGACACCTCGACGTCTTCCATCGAGCCGACGACACCCAATGAGAACTCGACGTCACCTACCGTACCACCGGTGGCTACGGTACCTGTCGCCAAGAAGGAAGTCAAAGTGTTCAGGCCATGGGAATAAGAATATGTTTTATTTAATTTGTTAATACCAAAAATTCCAAACTTCACGGGCTGAATCTCTCCCCCTTTAATTACCGGTAGGTCCCATCCCAATTTAATTCCGTGAGCTTTTTATTGTAATAATTTATTTGAATGCTGCGCATTTATTTAATAATATAAAGAAAAATAATGTTTTTATTGAATAAATATATTTTTCTTGACATCATGTTTATATTTGGACAGACAAACAGGACACCCCTAGTTTAAAAAAAAGATTTTGGACATCCGGATACACAAACAGACATCTGGACAGACGGACACTTTGAGGACCGTATGAGGTTTTGGACATCCGGACAGCCCTACAAACATGCAGACATAAAATAATTATAAAATAATTAGTTCAATCAATGGAATCGCAAAATTCGGACATCCGGAGGAGCGGACACACATACAGACATTTTGAATATATTGGTAAACTACAGACTACAGAGCTACAAACAGGCATTCTCAAGTCCGGAAAAAAAACCTTTCCCCGTGTTGTATAGAGAAGACAGACATCCGGATACTCAGACAGACAGACAGACAGAGACAGACAGAACCAAACGAACAGGTTCACTTAGTACTTCGTCAGTTACAGCACGGCCCAAAAATTTAGAAATGTTAAAAAAAAAATTTCGAAATTTTCGAAACTAAAACTTTTTTAAAAATTAGCTTTCCTCATCATGGTTGTACAACAACAAAATAAGACCGAAATCGTCTTCTAAAAAATACTTGTTATCCCGCTGTCCGCTTTTTGCTTATTCTTCATTTCTGCTTTCCACCTTCCGCTTTTCTACGATATCAATCTGAAAAATTTGAAAAATTCCACCGCAACTCTGCCGAAATTTTTTATTCCGCATTCCGTCGTCCGTCTTGGTCGTTTTAAAAACTCTCAAAAAGGAAAAAATTTATTAAACCACATTCGATATAATTAGTGCTTTGGTTTTTTCGGGACCACAACTTCAAGGTTCACAAATGCACTGATTGGTGCATTCTCGAAAACCGTGTGATAACTTCCGGCGTCTTTCTGCTGCACTTTCAAAAACACTGCTTCCTTTCCTTTGAATGCAACTTTGAGATCCGCTCCCTTGACTTTGTTTCCTTTCTGAAAAAATAGTAATTATATTTAGCTGAGATCACGGGGATCCAAAATATGTTTTCAAATGTTAATTAGCATCAAATTGACCGAAGTTACACTATCCATAGTTCTAACAACTTTGGTATAATAGTTTTCAGTTGAAAATGTCTAACTTTGAGAGGGTGTTACGGTATCACTGATAGTCCCAACAAAAAATTCTTTAATGGATCGTACAGATCAAGAGTAGAGATTTATTTTTATAGTTGACAACTTTTTTGTACGGGCGGTCCCTGGGGAGATACATCGCTCTGAAGTCGCTTACCCTCTTGACCGCTGGTGCCATTCAGGGCGCTGCCTCTCCCCAGGGACAGCCCGTACAAAAAAGTTGTCAACTACAAAAATGGAGTTCTACTCTTGATCTATACGATTCATAAAAAAAATGTTGTATACAGACACTCCCTAGCAAGTTACGTATCGACAAAGTACCTCACCTCATCAACCCACACTCCACATTGCTTCTTCTTGGTCTTCTCACAGAAATAATAGAATTGTGCGTCAGCATTGCTTTGATACAGTGTTCTAGTCACTCCAATCACATCAGGATCTTTGAGTTCAAATGGGAAGTCCTCTCCTAGTTTTGGACCGGTTAGGGGCACAGACTCAGAAGTGGCGAGGGAAATGAAAGCGAGTAGAAGAACAATGGATCTCATTTTGCTGGTGGGAAATACAAAATATTGAAGATTTGAGGGTGATATTTATAAGGGAAATAAGGTGATAGAGGTCACTTTATCAATTGATAAATACTAAAAGATAAGACAGGGAAGTGATTAAGGGATTCGGAGAACGAAAGTTCAGAGATTCTGATAAGGAGGAAGTTAATGAAAAAATGATTTGAAAGAACAGAAAATAGGCTTTTTTTCAGCCAAAAACTAATTTTCCACTGATTTTCGGGAATTTCATGATCTTTTCTCTTGGAGTGTTTAATTTTCGATAAAATCAACTTCCGACTTTAAGGAATGATCACTTCTCTGCAACTCTGATGGGTACGGTAGTTTAAAGAGAATACGGTGAGGCAAACTTTATTTTAATCAAGATTCTAAATGATCTCATTTAAAACGAGCTTCAAAATCCCATTTTTTTTCTATTTTTTTCAACAAAACCAATTTAAAAGTTTGAATTTTGAATTTTGGCGCCAACTATCTGGGCCTTAATTTTGGCTAAGCCCCGCCGGGCCCGGGCTCTTACCAAATATATTGTATTAAACATATTTCTATTCTTATGCTTAGGAGCACTCACGGATTGCCCTAACCTTTAACTTCCCCCTTATCAGAATCTCTGAACTTTCGTTCTCCGAATCCCTTAATCACTTCCTTGTCTTATCTGTTATTATTTATCAATTGATAAAGTGACCTCTATCATCTCACTTCCATTATAAATACCACCTCCAAATCTTCAACATTTTGTATTTCCCACCAGCAAAATGAGATCCCTCACCATTGCTCTCCTTCTCGCGACAATCTCCCTCATCTCTGCATTGGAAGCAGAAAATCCACAAGGACAAGTGATCCAAGGAGAAGACTACACGTTCGTCCTAGAGGATCCTAATGTGAGCGGTTTGAGAAGAATTGGAACTGAAGGAAGTCAAGGTTCCGAGTACTGGTATTTCTGTGAAAGGGCGAAAGGAGAGAAGAAGAAGCAATGTGGAGCGTGGGTTGATGAGGTGAGGTACTTTGTCGATACGTAACTTGCTAGGGAGTTTTGGTATATAAAATTTTTTTTAATGAATCATACAGATCAAGAGTAGATCTCCATTTTTGTAGTTGACAACTTTTTTGTACGAGCGGTCCCTGGGGAGATACAGCGCCCTGAATGGCACCGGCGGTCAAGAGGGAAAGTGACTTCAGAGCGCTGTATCTCTCCAGGGACCGCCCGTACAAAAAAGTTGTCAACTACAAAAATAGAGCTCTATCTTTGTTCTGTATGATCAATTTCTTGGTGGGACAATTAGTGATACCGTAACACCCTCTCAAAGTTAGACATTTCGACTGAAAACTGCCAAAGCTGTTAGAATTATGGTCATTACTGTAAATCGCTAAAGTGGGTTAATGAGATAAGATTGCTTAAAGATAGTGTGGTACCGGTCAATATGCTGTTAATGGAAATTTGAAAACATATTCTAGATACTCGTGATTTTAGCTACCCCCGGCTATATAGAATCTACTTTTTTGAACTTTTTAAACGAAAAATGTCAATTTTCTGAAATTGAAATAATGTCGAAAAAAGTTCTTTAAAAACTTTTTTTCCAAACCGGGCAGTTCGGCCTTCCCGGGTCTTGCCAGACCGGGGCGGGCTTGACAAATATAAAATTATCCTTATTCCAGAAAGGAACCAAAGTCAAGGGAGCTACTCTGAAAGTGACACTCAAGGGGAAAAACGCTGTGCTCTTGAAGGTGTTGAAGAAGGACGAAGGAGTGTATTTCACAGTTTTCGAAAAGGAACCAATTCCTTCTTATGTCGATCTTAACGTTTTTCCATAAAGTTTGAGTATTTTTCTGTGCTAATAAAGATATTCAGTGTGCGTAATTTTGACTACTTCGATACTGTAACCCGCTATAGGCCTTTTTCAGTTGAAAATCTCTATCTTCGAAAAGGTGTCATGATATTACTGATAGTCCCATCAAGTAAATTTTATTGACCATACTGAACAAAGGTAGAGCTGCATTTTTGTAGTTGACCATTTTTTTGTACAGGCGGTCCCTGGAGAGATACAGCGCTCTGAAGTCGCTTACCCTCTAGATCGCTGGTGCCATTCAGGGCGCTGCATCTCCCCAGGGACTGCCCGTACAAAAAAGTTGTCAACTATAAAAATGGAGCTCTACCTTTAATCTGTATGATGCATCAAAAATTAACTTAGTGGGACCACCTTCATGACACCCTCTCAAATATAGCCATTTTCAACTGAAAACGGCTTAGAATTATTGCCACTACTGTAGTTAAATCATATAACAATTTTTAGATTTCTATCATATCCGGAGAAAAATTTAGAAATTAAACTTGTTGTTTTTGTGCAAATTTTATTCTATTTAAATTCCAGCTCATTTTTCAGAATTGACGCTGAATTCAGTAAACGTTTTACAAAAAATTCAAAATTTTCTTCGTAGAAGTCTGTTCCACTAAATCTGCAAAGCTCTTACTATTAGTGATCATTCTATGCTTCCGTAAACTGTTTACATCCACGTGAGCCACTATTCTACTTCCTCTTTTACGAAATTTCTGAACTCTTCCTCCAAATCACTTCCTTGTTTCAACAACAGTTGCTGCATACTTCTATCATCAATTGTTTCCTATAAATACGGCTCGCGGAGCCCACTTAGCATCATCCTCCCTCAAAATGAAACCGCTCTTCGCTATTCTTCTACTCGCTGTCATTTCTCTAGTTTCTGCTGAATCAGAGCCAGTGGAGCACATTCTTCAAGGAGAGAACCTGCAGTACCCACTGTATAATGAGAAAGCGATTGGATTCAAGAGACAAATTGTTGATGGAAGCATGGAATCACAGTTCTATTATTTGTGTGAGAAGACCAAAGGAGAAATGAAAAAGAATTGTGGAGCATGGGTTGATGAGGTGAGTTGTGGCATTATACTTAAATTAGTGGAAAACTGAAGCAGTAATGAAAATTGATCTTTATTTGGATACCTAGAAAAAATAGTTCGGCAGTTTTCAATACAGTAGTTTTATACAGTAGTCTACAGTAGTCTATATTACCGTAGCACGGTGGTCTTTAATGAATCGGTGCATACTTTTCAAATACATATGTACCCTGTAGAGACAGTTTGATGGGTCTGGATTGTGTCCTGACTCCTGTTTTGGGGGGTGGAACCTAATTTTAGTTGAACTTTCAGATCCTCAAACTGTTTGACATTTCTAATCAGCTTTGGGGGCGGGGTCTAAGACAAAAATGTTATTAACTCAAATTTTCTTATGCAAAAAGAGACTCATTTTGTGCGGCTCACTTTAAACATCCCCATCTTTCCAGAAAGGCAACAAAATCGCATCCGCAACTCTCAAAGTGACCTTCAAGGGAATCGAGGCTACTTTCATCAAACTTTCGACCAAGGACCAGGGAAGATACTACGTCATTTCGGAGAAGCCAAAGGAAGAGCTCGGATATTTGAGAGTCAATGTCTTGACTCCAGCTCCACTACCAAAGCATTGAATAACTTTTATATTCGATTTGTTTTTCAACTATTCTTAGGGATCCTTTTTCTACTTCAATTGTCAGATAGATTGAAATAAATAAAACTTATAATAGAATAACTATGTTTTATTTTGCTGGAGAAAATATCAAGCTCTATCTGAGTCCTTCCTCGATCACTTTCTTATCTTATCTGCAATCAAATAATTCTCAAATTTTTTTGCTGCAAAGTGCAAGTTCTTGAGCTAACATTCGATGTGAATTATGAAAATTACAGTTATACATTTCATACTTGTCACGGGCCGGGCCGATTTCCAAATTTTCACCGGCCCGGCCCGGCCCGGCCCGGCCCGGCCCTGGCCCGGCCCGGTCGGCCCGGGTGAAGCGACTTTTTTTCGAAAAACATGTTTTTTTCAGCAGTAATTTTTGAAAAAGTGGTTTTGGGGCATTTTTTGCAAGAATTCGACTGAATTGATGATTTTTATTAGTTCTACAGTGAATTTAGTGATAAAAAAGCACTTGAAAATTATTTTTGGGGTGCAAAAATTTTTAAAAATTTTTCACCCGGGCCGACCGGGCCGGGCCGGGACGGCCCGCCTGGCCGGCCCGTCAAATGACAAGTATGATACATTTTCTGCTTGAAAATTTTAAAAATTCAACTATTCCGTTTCAAAATTTGGGAATTTCACCTTTAATTTATTGACTTTTCAGTCTGAAAAGCGGGATTTTATGAAGGAAAATTTTACGAAAACGTAATTATCCGGCTACAGTTCATATTTATACTTCCTATCAAAATGGTTCAATTTGCGATACAGAAACTTCTTTTTTGATCTTTAAAATGAGTTTTTTCTATTTTCTGCTCAAAAAATTCCCATTTTTTTTACCATTCTATATCAAAATAATATAAAGATACTGAAAGTGACAGTTCCGATAAAAACTCTGCAAGTTACTGAAAATTGTGCCATCTCAAAAATTGTTTTTACAGTACCGGACAAAAAGGTATTAATTTTGGCTGTTTTCAGTGGAAAATGACCAACTTTGACAGTGTATTTCGGTGTCATCTGATTGTCCGACAAACTCAAGTTTATATGGGTTGGACAGAGCAAAAATAGTACATCATTTTTGTAGTTGACCATTTTTTTGTAGGGACACTACCATGAAAGTTACAGTTAAAGAAACCCATTACTCCTTGAAATGCAAATTATCGAAATTTTGGAGGTTTTCATTTTGACAACCTATCCTTCATGTTAGTGTCCCTACAAAAAAAACGGTCAACTACAAAAATGATGTTCTGTTTTTGCTCTGTCCAACCCATATCAAATTGAGTTTGTCGGACAATCAGGTGACACCGAAATACACTGTCAAAATTGGTCACTTTCCACTGAAAACAGCCAAAAGTTGATAATTTTTTGTCCGGTACTGTATCAGTGAATTGGTCGAGATTGTCGCTTTTGGATTCACCAGCCTGCACGTTATTTCACTTCCTTCTTCCCCAAATTTCTGAACAATTATCCCTCCTTTTCTTAATCACTTCCTTGTCTTATCTGTTATTATTTATCAACAGATAACACGGCCTCTCGATCATCTCATTTCCCTTATAAATACCACCCCTCAAAACCATTTCTATCCCATTTCTTGTCAAGATGAAACCCCTCATTGTTATTCTTCTACTCACTGTCATTTCTCTAGTCTCTGCTGAATCAGAGATAGTGGATAGTAGATATATTGGAGACGACTATAAGTACTCAGTTTGGAGTGATGAAGCAGTCGGATTCAAGTTCGAACCGAGGGAAGGAGGCAGTGACCAATTCTATTATTTCTGCGAGAAGACCAAGAAGAAGAATTGTGGATCGTGGGTTGACGAGGTACGTTAGAATGTCTGAAACTTGTCTGAAATCTGCATTTCAGAAAGGCAACAAAATCAAGTCGGCTACTCTCAAAGTGACACTCAAGGGCGGCGACGCTATCCTCTCAAAGCTTCAGAAGAAAGACATGGGTCGTTACTACCTGATTGCCGAGGATTTGAAGAAAGACCTGGGATTTGTGAGACTTATTATTCAGGACCCACCACCACCACCACCACCAAAGTATTGATAATTGTTATTTGAATGAAATAATAAATATACCGTCTTGTAATGTGCAAAACTCATAACACACTGATATTGAGGAAGTTATCAGTGTCAACAGGAAAAAAGACTTATTGAGAGAAATGAAGAAGAGAAATAATAAAAAAAGACCCATCTAAGCTTTGTCCGACAGTACCGGCAAAAAATGTATCATATTTTGCCTTTTTCAGTTGAAAATCCCCAACTTTGAGAGTGTGTCACGGTAAAACTAACTGTCCCATAAACAAGGGATCAAACAGACCAAGAATAAAACTTCATTTTTGTAGTTGAAAACTTTTTTGTATGGACGGTCCCTGGGGAGATACAACGCTCTGAAGTCGCTTACTTTCTCGACCTCTGCAGCAAGGGCCAGTGGAGGTAAGCCGGTTCAGGGCGCTGTATCTCCCCAGGGACCGCCCAAAAAAGTTGTCAACTACAAAAATGAATCTGTACCTTTGATTTGTATAATCCATCAAAATTTACTTGATAGGACAACCAGTATTACCATGACACCCTCTCAAAGTTGAACAATTCCCGTTGTAAACGGCCAAAGTTTACAGCCTTTTGACCGGTACTGTAGTTCTTTCTTCAATTATTTCTCATCATGGACATATATTTTATGATGGTTTGTCATTACAGAAGCACATACTCCGTCTGCGTTCTGTTGCGGATGACGGGTCTTACGCTCCAACAGTTGCAGTTGGGCCTCGTAGGAAGAACGAGTCACTCTGTTTTCCCCCAGTCATTTTAACTCTACTATTGATCTCTTTTTCAGAAAAGAAAACTTCAATTAAAAACGAAAACTGTATTAGCAATACAATTAAAATAACATATCACCATTTATTAGATTGCCCACCACTTGGCTGGTATGACTGTCCACGCGGTTTATACCCGTGTCCTCCACGTCCAGACTGTTCTTGTCTCTTCCACTGGCTACCACTACCATCTGCATTGTACTGTTGTGACGATTTGTTGGGATTACGCCATTGACCGATATTTTCACCAGCATTGTATCTTCTCGGTTGATATTCCTTGTCAGTGTTCCGCCACAGACCCCCGTTATCACCTCTTTTGGATAATTCATCTCTGTTTTCAACTCTATTGTACTGCCGAGATGACTGCCCTCGGTTTTGGTACTGATTTTCCTTTCCATGATGATTCTGACCATCCTTATATCCTCTATAACTTCTTCCTGACGCAGAAATAGTCACTGGTGAAAAATTGGCTCTCATGTTCTCAGATTCCAGAAGTTGTCGGACGACTTCCAATGTTTTCTGAAAATTGAATCATTATTACCTATCTTCTTCCTACTAATGGAATAGTTCTGTGTGTCCGTCCGACGCTTCTCCCTGAATAACTTTTTTCTCTCTGAACCGTTTCCAAAGATGTCTGGGGGTATACCCTTGAACCTCCGAGCGCTTCAATTTTTTGGACCCCGGGTGTCGAATTACTGTGGGATTACTGTAGCTACTGTAACCCAAAAAATGAAAAAGTTTTCCAAACAGAACGAGAGGAGACGAGACTGGGGTGGTAACAACCTGGACACCTTAGTATGACATCCAAAAAAAATTGGGCCGGTTACTGTAAGATTATTGTAGTTACAGAGTTTTGAACATTAACAGTCGAATATTTTGAAAGGGTCAGATCCCCACTGATGAAGTTCGTTGGTAAATTTGTTAACTCTGTAGCCCCGTACTTTTCGTTGGGACACTTTGCAGATTTTCTACTGCCATAGCCCTAAAGGGGTACTGTAGCTACAGTAACCCAAAAATCGGAAAAGCAGGTTCAAACTGAAAATACTTGGGTCTTGACTTTGGTAGTGACACTCTTGGAACTTTAAAACAAATCTTCAAAACATTTTAGACAGTTTGGCCGCAATATCCAGAAATACCCAAAGCTTTCCAGAATGTTCCAGAAACTTCTAGAAAAATAGATTTGGAAACTTCCGGAAAGTTTGAGAAATTTATAGACACTTCCAGAAAATGCCAAAACCTTTCAGAAATTTCGGAACATATCTGAATACCGAAAAGCTTGAGAAAAACGCGGCGAAGCCGCGCCAGCTCTGCTGGTTTAATAGTAAAACAACTAACCTTCTGGCTCTCCGTTGTTCCCTGGCCAAAGAATTGCGGAGTGGAGATTCCTTCCATAAAGTAGTTCATGAACTTTTGGCGCAAAATCAGTAACTGGCGCATTGTCTGGAAAATGTGAAACGTTTTAGAGCCTGAGAGAGTTTCGATCATATTTGTAAACCGGGCCGACGCCTTACTGGCCTCAAACTTAATATTATGAGTTGAAAAATATACCAAAATGTAGATCTCGGCGAGTTCTATGTTCCTGACCTACTACGGGCCGGATGGCTATCCGTTAATAGACCGCGGCCGGGAAAAAGTGCCAAAAAAGCCATTCTAGCCCGGCCCGCGGCACATTAACTAATAGTCTTCCGGCCCCTAGTGGGTCAGTGACATATACTCGCCGAGATCTACATTTTGGTATATTTTTCAGCTCATAATAGTGAGTTCGAGGTGAGTTAGGCGCCGGCCCGGTTGACAAGTATGGCTTCGACTTACATTCTTCTCAGCTTCCACGCAGTACCAATCACCCATGTAGAAATGTGAAGTTCCTTCTAACGGCTCATTTGCCATCACAAGTTCTTCAATAATATTTTTATTCAATTGAATGCTTCCAGTGAACAGAAGAGCTGCGATTGACGGGATCGCTGTTACCATCTTCATTGCCAAAGAAGAATCCGACATTTGACACATTTCTTGATACGCCACAAATTCGAGAACTGGGCCTTGTGCATTGTTTTTAGTCGCTTTCTTTAATAGTGAGGAGGGGTGAAGTCCAGCATCATCAGAGTGTCTGGAAGTTGAGATTCACGTAATTTATTTTTTTGAATTACAACTTACGATGTCTGAACCTTTTTCAATACGGAGGTGGTCCGATTGACTCCAACACACGGGTAAACTCCTCCAGCAATGGCTCCCTGCACCATTGACCAACAATCCGAGTAACAGTTGTAGGACTTATCGTCCAACAGATCCATGACATCGCGGCCAGCATATCTCACGAGACCGACTCCGACCAACTCCTGGAGAAGTTGCCGACAAGTCCCATTGATCATTTTCATCGTCGATAGATTGAGGAAATTTTCATCGCAAAACTTCGCTTGTTCCTTGTATCCGGACAAATCATTGAATGCTCTGGCCAGGCGGATGTATAGGAGGTGGTCGGAGAAATCCTGCGCGGCGGAGAAACCAGCCTTCTTGTTCTCCTGCTTGTTTCTGTCTTCGGGACTTGGGAGTACAACTGAAAATTTTTGTCACTAATTTTAAGGAAGGTGACCGTGGAGTTATTGAACGTGTCCTATATCATTGGAAAGCTGAGAAAACGCTAATTCCAAATATATATTCAGTTTTTGCCCTCGAGGCTTGGTATTCGTGAAAAATAAGGTTAAGGTTAAAAAATGAACATATATTTGACTTCAGCGTTTTCTCAGCTTTCCAATGATATAGGTCACGAACCATAATTCTACGGTCACCTGGAGGCCTTCCCAAGTGAGACTGTTTAAAATTAACTCACAAGGATCTTTGCACGCTAACACTGCTACCAAGTTCACAACTGGCCCCAAGCATTTCAGAGCCAGCCCGAAAATGAGCATTCTCGCCAGTTGAGGGTCCAATGGGAGTCGAGCCATAATCTTTCCAAGTTCTGTCACTTCGGGATCCTTATCCATTTCTTCATCGCTTCTATGGAAGGCTCCAATTTGAGTCAAGAAGCTTATCGATTGCAGTACAGATTCTTCTTCAGGCGCTTCTGGTGCCAATGACAAGAAATCCAAAATCCGCATTCCTTGTGGAGCAAAAATTTTCGCATGTAACGTTACATCGTAAATCGGTGCTCTCTTCATCTCGGCGATTTGCGATTCTGGCATTTCATCAAAAGCTCTCTTTGAGTATAGTCTAAAACAATATCCACTGGCTACTCTTCCTGCTCTTCCGGATCGTTGTAAAGAATTGCTTTTTGCAATTGTTTTGGTAGACAGAGTGCTGATTTTGGCATTGTGGTCAAAACATTTTTCTTTGGATTTTCCTGTATCCACCACGAATATGACGTCTTCAATAGTGATTGACGCCTCGGCGATGTTTGTGGCCAAAATCTGGAAAATGATTGATTGATTCCAATACTACTATAAGGAAACTTACAATTTTTCTGGTCCCAACATCAACGGTCTTGAACGCCGCATCATGATTGCTCATTTGTGAGTGGAGCGGAACGACACATACTGACTTCATGTTGACCAACTCGTTCTTCCATTCATTGATCTAAAAGTTCAAATTTTCAGTTTACAGTACTGACCATAAAGAATGCGACACTTGCAGTTTTCAATTGAAAATGCCCAACTTTGAGAGGGTGTCATAGTAAAACTAACTGTCCCACAAGATAACTTTACAGGATCACACAGAACAAGAGTAGAACTCAAGTAGAACTCAATTTTTGTAGTTGGCAACTTTTTTGTACTGGCGCTCCCTAGCAAGTTGCATGTCGACAAAGTGATGTCTCCCTCAAATTGACCAATTTCGATGCAAAATTGTGCGATTTTTGAGCTTTTGAGTTAAAATGACCATATCTCCCCAGGGACAACTCGTACAAAAAAGTTGTCAACTACAGAAATGAAGCTCTACTTGTGATCTGTAGAGTACATAAATAATCAATATTGTGAGTTTATCTGGAAAGCCGTGTCAAACTCTCAAAGTTCGCCATTTTCAACTAAAAACTGCTAAAGTCGCATTCTTTGTTAACATTAGTCTTACCAATGTCATCGTCTTTTGAATATCTTCAAAACCCGGAAGGAAAACAAGAATCGACCCGAGAATCGGGCTGTCTGTCAGATATCGGATAACATGATTCAAAAGATCGAAGTCTACTGAATTGTGGTAATCCTTTCCGTACAGAATGTCATACATTTCTCCGAGCCGAACCTTCTCAAAATCGATTTTCTCCAGAGAATCATTCGATTGGATATTGAAGTGATCGGTTTTGTTTGGAATAACCAGTTCCAAGTCCTCCTTGAACCTCTCCTCAAGCTGCTCAATAAAATCAACTCCATCCACATTATTCTCCTTTTGGCCCTCCATCAACTCCATCAACTTCTCGTTCCACTCCTCGGCATTGATTGGATAAAACTCATCCGAACTACGAGACGGTTGGTATCCCGTCATCGCCAGAATTTGTTCAATGTGATAGGTTTTCACATCAAACGTTCTGGACTCCATTTTAATGACACCCACGTTGAGGTGTTGAAAGTATTCAGCAAACAACTTCATGTTGTCCTCAATCGTAGCAGACATTAAAATGACTTTCAAGTCTTTCCGACGCTTCAGACATTCCCGGACCGCTATAAGGAGGTAGTCGGTGTTGATCTCTCGCTCGTGGATCTCATCCATGACGATGTGAGTGATGTTGGAGGCAAGCGGGTCCGATGTGAGCATCCTGAGGAGTACTCCAGTGGTGCAGTAGGTGAGAAGAGTTGCTTCGCTTTTTCTGTAAAAACGATAATATATCTCTCTAAATCTTTGGTTTTCTCGATCTTCCCAATATATTCTTCCCACAGCGTTTCCCCATCTCCCACTTAAGCCAGGCCCTTCCCATTCACAGTTACTGCTGTCATTCTCGCATACTGTGAAAAAAGTAAAGTATCGACAAGGATTTTCAACAGGAAGATGTGGGCGGAATTGCAAGGAGCGCAGTTTTTAATTAAACAAAAACAACTGAAAATAGAACCGCGCAGCATATTAAAGCTTGCAGTTTAAGCTGTGCCCATAACTTCCAGCGCTTGCGCGTTCTAGCGGGCGAAATTTTTTTGAAAATCCTTGTTGAAACTTTTTTTTCACAGAATATGGGTAGCTGGGACTTATCTCCTTCTCACAACCTTTCCCTACCTTTTATTTTTACTCCATGAAAATTATTATACCCTCTTCAGTTATAAGACTTTAGCCACCGGTACCGTAGATATACAATTTTGATATTTTCATTTGAAAATGCCCAACTTTGAAAGAGCGTCATGGTATCACTAATTGTCCCATCAAGTAGATTTTTAATGGATCATAAAGATCAAAATCCGGGCTCCATTTTTGTAGTTGACAACTTTTTTGTTCGGACACTCCCTAGAAAGTTACATACCGACGAAGAAAAATTCTCTTTCAAATCGACCAATTTCAGTGCAAGATAGTGCGATTTTTGAGCTTTTGAGCTGTCGTCTTTAAATGACCATAACTCTCTAGGGAGTGCCCTCACAAAAAAGTTGTCAACTACAAAAATAGAGCACTACTTTTTATCTGTTCAATCCAGTAAAAATTTTACATGGTGGGACTATCAGTAATACCGTAACACCCTCTCAAGGTTGGACATTTTCAACTGACCCTAGTTTACCCGCCCTCTTCTATTCTAGTACATCCCATTTTTCCAGTTTTCCAACTAACCTGCTCTCCAATTTCACTTGATACCCGACAGTCTCCCCAATCTTCTCTCCACGCTCCTTCGCCACTCTCTCAGCGATAGACGTGGCAGCAATTCTCCGTGGTTGCGTGACGACAACTCGTACTTCCTGATTCCTGGCATGCGCCTCGTCAAGAATGAATTGAGGCACTTGAGTTGTTTTTCCACACCCGGTTCCTCCACTGACGATCACCACATCATTCTTCTTGATAGATTCAAGAACTTCTTGTCTATACTGAGACGCGGGAAGGTTGTTTCTGAAAATGGAAGTTTTTTATAGGTACAGTACCGGGACAAAAAGCTATCAACTTTTTCCTTTTTTTGTTGAAAATGATCAGCTTTGTGAGTGTGACACGGCCTCCGTGATAGTGTCACAATATTGATTGTTTATGGACTTACAGATCACAAATAGAGCTTCATTTTCATAGTTGACAACTTTTTTGTACGGGCGGTCCCTGGGGAGATACAGCGCCCCTTACCTCCACTGGCACTAGCTGCAGAGGTCGGGAGGGTAAGCGACTTCAGAGCGCTGTATCTCCCAAGAGACCGCCTGTACAAAAAAGTTGCCAACTACAAAAATGAAACTCTACGCTTGGTCTTTTTGATACCATAAATAGTTACTTTGTGGGGCAGTTAGTTTTAGCATGACGCACTCTTAAAGCTGGACATTTTCAACTGAAAAATGTCTAAGTTGATAGCTTTTTGTCCGGTACTGTAATCGTCCTTCACAATAAAATTCTTACTTGATCTTTTTCAGATCTTCTGGACAGTTTGTCGCTGGTGGAACCGATGCCTTCTCTCTGGAGACTCTTCTAGATTCGGCTCTATTCCCCGTCTTCTTCTCCACCACGAATCCTTCCAACTCCTTCTTCGTGATTGGGTTCTGGTTCACAAAATCCCTAAGAACCGCCATTGTCTCCTCAGTCGGCTCGATTGGCTGAGCTAGTCCTTGCGCCCATCTGGTGTTGGCTGAGTAGCCACGAGCGTTGAGTCTTAAATAAGAAAATTTGATGGGAAATCTGAAAGAGTAGAGTACTAACCCTCCTCGTCCTCCACGGCCAGAAATGTTGCTGGCTCCACGGCAAGACATAATTAAAGAGTTGTTGTTCTGAAAAAAATATAGTTTGGAATGGAATTTTCGACACGAAAAGAGAAAGAGAGAAGGTCGAAACGTGAGGAGGAAACGTGAAGAAGGCAGTAAGAATATGTGTTAAAATCTGGAGAAGAATGGAAAATCACATCACAAGAAAGAACACATTTCAGGATAAAAAAATAAATTTTTTTTGAAATCATGATCAAGGCTATGTAAAAAAGTAGAGTCTCAGGCAAAAAGCCTCAGGATAAGAGCCTCAGGATTAGAGCCATAAGTGTTGAGCCTTGGGCACCGTATCACTGATAATCACTTTTATAAATCATGTTGATCAAACATAAAGCCTCTCTTGTATAGTTGCCCACTGATTTGTAAGGGCGGTCCCTACCTAGTTGCAACAGTCTATCAATGTAAAACAACTTTATCTTATATTGATGTTTACTAAGAATCGCGCGTACAAGACAACGTTGGACTGAAAAATATAACATTTTGATTTGCTATACACCAAGTGAAAGTCTCTAGTTAATCTTGCCTCCTAGGCCTCTCCAAGTTGCTGAAAATCTGTTAGAAAAATGACACTTTATATGTTCCCTGCCATCTCTTTTTCTAATCGTATGTTCTGTTCAATGATCTTCTTGCCTACTCACCGTCATTTCATCCACACAAATCAACAACTGATACATATTTAACACGCCTACAATACAGAAAAGTATGTGAGTGGAGCTAACGGACATATTAGGCTTGATTATAAAGTTAGGACTGAATCCAAATAATGTTAGTAAGGTGCCCCTAGGAAACAGATATAGTCTTAGAAGCAAAAACTAAAAGTGGGCGGAGTCTATAGAAGTGAAAGTTAGTCAGTAGATGGTAATTAGTGAGCGTAGCCTAATTTCTAAGTAAAACACAAAAAATTGAAGCTATATTATGTTTTATTAGTAGGCGTCAAAAGTGGGCTGAGCCTAACTTACGGTTACCTTGTGCCGAAGCAGGCTTTACCATTCAGATCAGCTTATTTGGTTGCCTTATCAAAACCAACCAGTGAGTCGATCTTTTGGGAGTGGGCAGAGCTTGAGTAGACAGCAAATAGCTAACATACACACAGTACATATGTACAGAAATGAATCAATAAACAAAAACTACAGTAACCCAAGATGGTGGGAGGTGTAATGGGTGTACATGTACAATTTACACGTTTTATATGACAGAGGGATCATTCAGAGGAAACCTCGGGGATGAGAGAATACGACCTCCTTCTGCAGCTCTCCTTGATCCGAATGACTACTTCCTTACGATATTGCAAGCGTGACGCAGTGGGCGTGTCATGCGCGCAAACGGGATACGGTAACTTATTCGGTGAGACCCGTCGGTATGCTCTGCGCCTTTAAGAGTCAATAAAAATGGGAAAAAGTTAAAAAATTGATGGGAAGTTGAGAAGGATATAAAGGTTTCCGACTATGATGATTCTGAAAATCATAGTCATCATTGATGGGGACTGCTGAAATTTTTAGAATAATAAAGCAGACAATGAGGAGATAACTTAAAAATCATGACATCACGGAAATGGCAAAGCTAGGCTGTTCGGTTCAGAGATCTCGAGTTGCAAAACGTCCGGTGCGGGTTTCAAATCCGACAGAACCTGTGACAGCAGGTTTTCAATTTGAAATGAGCAAATATGGGCTCAATTAGTAATGAGGTGTAAACATAAAAGCTAAAGCTACATTTTTGTAGTTGACAACTTTTTTATACGGGTCCTCCCTCGAAAGATACGATGGCTAAAGATAAGCTCTAAGCCAGTCACCTTTATTCTACCGTAACTTTTTAGGATCGACTCATACAAAAAAGTTGTCAACTACAAAAATGGAGTCCTAGACTTGATCTTTTAACCGAATAACCAATTGGCAATTTGGGACAATCACTAACATTATGAAACACGCTCAAAGTTTCTCATTGTCAACTAAAAACTGCAAAAGCGCAATCTTTATGGTCAGTTGTGAAAATTAAATAGGTCCTAAGATTAACTGAGTTATGTTTAAACTTCAAAAAATATCAAAATTTGATTTGTTATTACTTTGTTTGTATTATATACATATAAGACAACAAGAAACCGCCAACAAGAAAATGTGAACGCTATTCACGCCGAACCAAAGGATTCAGAAAATGTTAAGTGTGAACAAATCATGAGAGAAATCACACTTAGAGTTGTTTTGTTAAAAACAAAGGGTATTGTTCACTTTTTCCATTGAAAACGATTCACACTTATAGCATCTCAGTGCTGGGAGACATGATGACTACAAACTACATACAATCGAAGGATACCGATAACAATTTTATAGGAAATTAATCTTTTGATCAGTTTATTGTACGATATTTACAGTAAGTGTCTTACAGTAAAAAATTGTTCGAGGCGCAATACCATTTCAAAAACCAATTATGTTAGTATAAACATTTCCAGGTTGTCTATCTCATATTCACTATTTTCATAATTAGGATATCTTTGACCTGCCACTTCCTTCTTCCATGACATCTCTTCCTCATCTATCTAATAATCGGACATGACTAACCTCTCCTATAAGGTTCAGATGCTGCAGATGTGTGTCTTGTCAGAACGGTTTTAATTATGTGAAGATAAATGAACGCCGACACACCTATTGGAGACTCCCACACTATTATGGACTCCACAAAGGCTAATTATCGAATCGAAACGTGTGACTTATCGTCTTCCGTCATCATCCAAACCATCTTAATCTCTCAATATTCCCAGTATCGCTGTATGCCTATCGTTTACTCGGAGTCACACATCCATCTGTCCCCGTCTAGAATTGAGCTGGGCTCCTCATTTGCATGGTCTCACCTCGCTTTTCTCATTAGATGTCATCCATTTCTGCTCACAGTTCCTTTTCCAATCCTCACTAGTTACACTATTTCTCCTTACATATCTTCCCGCACCAAAAAAGTGTCATCCGGTTTTTATTTTCACTCTCCTCACGCCTTTCAGGATTCAGATTCCCTATCAATCTCATCTGATGAACTATTATGAAATGTTCCAGATGTCACTCGGCCTTTAGGTTCTTCTAAACACGCTGATTACGAATTTGTGATCCAATGATGCAGAACGTTTCACTGAATCAATATGTATACATTTTAAGTCATTTCCAGTGCAAAAATTGCTCTAATCTGCTTTACCTGAAGAGAGCGAGGCGGCTTAGCTCATCAACCCGTTCTCTTCGATTCTCAGTTGCTCATCAGATGACTTTGTATTCACCTCTTGTACCGTATCCCAAACCTCCGCTGTCCCTTTTCTCCGAGTCACACCTCTGCCCGAGCCAGCCATATGTCTCATCGGAGACGCGCGGTCTAGAATTGAGCTAGGTCATCTCATAAGCGCGGTCTCACCACCCTTTCCCATCAGATGACAACAATTTCTGCTCATTACGTCTTTTGAACCTTCTCACAACCCATCCCCTGCCTCCCATCCAAACTTACCAGTACAAAAATGTTTTGTTCTTTTCTTCTACTATTGATTTTATCATCATGCGCATCAGATGACTACCCATTCGCCTCTTGTTTTGTATCCCAAACCCGTCTCGTCATTTGCCTCTACTCCGAGTTACACCTCTGCTCGAGTCTTCCATCTGTCTCACCGGAGACGCACGGTTTAGAATTAGAATTGAGCTATGTCATCTCATAAGCGCGGTCTCACTTCACATTCTCATCAGATGACATCCATATCTGCTCACAATTCCCTTTTCCCTCCTAACTACTACCTCACTAGTCTCACTACCTCTCCCTGTCTTCCAATATCTTCCTGCACCAAGAATCCATTAGTTACTATCACTAGCTTATCCTCAATCTATTCCAACCTGCCTCACCCCCTTACCCATTAGTCTTCAGTCCCGGTTAGCTCCGAAAACCATTAGTTAAAATTTTGCGCTTTTGATCTCAATATTTACCACTAGTTACGCCATATGTGTAGAAAACTTCAAACTCTGCTTCCTTCCAGAATTTTCATTTTCCTAATCTAATTTACCTAATTGCCTAGATTTCTAAAGTTCGGTCGCCAAGGTTTTTTGTGAACATTTAAATCTTTCGTTATTCGGTGTCTCTGTAAAAACGATACCGCTCATCAACCCGTTCTCTCCGATTCTCAGTTGCTCATCAGATGACTTTTGCCTCTTGTACCGTATCTCAAGTCCGTCCCTTTTCTCTGAGTCACACCTCTGCCCGAGCCTTCCATCTGTCTCATCGGAGACGCGCGGTTTAGAATTCAGCTAGGTCATCTCATAAGCGCGGTCTCACCACCCTTTCCCATCAGATGACAATAGTTTCTGCTCACTACGTCATTTGAACCTTCTCACAACCCCCTCCCCTGCCTCTCATCTAAACTTCCCATCACAAACATTTCTGTTCTTCTCATCTACTATTGATTTTCTCCCAAACAGTTTTCCCCTTACAATCTCTCCCTTTTTTTCAGAACAAACTTCCTCCAACTCGCCCAACAATGCCGGCCCAGACAAAAAGTGCAACCAAGGAGATTGAGGAGAAGAATCTCGGAAAGGATGGAAAGCTCTGGAAGCATTATACTGCGTAAGTTAAAAAATTGACTGTTCTCACTTTCTAACAGCTTTTTTCCGGGAATTTCTGAGCTTGAGTGTAAAATGAAAATGGGCGGAGCTTATGAGAAGGCAGGCCCTTTTCATCAGATACAGTGTTTTTTTAATATTCAAATCTTCAAGCCACGCCCCTTTGAAAATCCTCAGCATCAAAAACTTTCTTGTTTTTTCAGTGACATCATCCCGGAGCTCCTCACTGAGCCGTGCCAAGAAGATGACCGTGACGTGTTGGTGGCGGACCCGTCTGATTGCAATCAGTCGGTGGGCAACCTCAAGGAATTGATGAGGGAATGTCTAAACGTCGGGATCGAGAAGGTAAATTTTATTTCAGAAAATTCAGAAAACCAATAAATTGTTTTAAGGCTCTCGAATTGCTTTCGGAGTTCCCACTTGCCGAAGCAATCAGAAGGGGAAAGCGATTTGTGCCAGAGGCGGACAAGATGATCATAATTGATCCTCGAATTAAGAAGTGAGTTTATTTTCTGTCTGTCTGTCAATCTGTTTGTTTGTCCAGATGTCTCTGTGTACTCATAGTTGGTCTTTTCAGTAAGAAGTTGAGAGCAGAGGAAGAGCGATATGTGGGCATTCCCAAGCCCGAGACACCACTACCACCACCACAGCTCGAAAAAAAGAAAGAGGAGCCAAAGAATGAGCAGAAGAAGGCGGAGCCAACAGGACATCTGGAGGCTCAGACCAAGAAAGTTGACACAGGAAAAAAAGGAGGCGAGCAGAAGAACAAGGCGGAGCCGAAGAAGACAGAGAAGAAGGCACGGAAGGCTCCAATCAAGAAGAGGGCTACTGGAATCACCAAAAGAGCAGCTGAGAAGAAGAAGTCCGAGTCCAAGACGGCCCTGAAGATGGTTGCAGCTCCTCGAAAAGCTCCAATCAAGAAGGTCGACATTGGAGTGACCAAGAAAGCAGCTGAGAAGAAGAAGGCGGAGCCTAAAGGACGTCGGGAGGCTCCAATCAGGCAGGTGGCTAAGAAGGAGACAACTAGGATCCCGAAGGTGTCGACTGGAGTCACCAAAAAAGAAGCTGATAAGAAGAAGATCGAGATTTGGCTTGAAGACCGCCGTAAAGACTGGAAGGCATTAGCCGCAGCATTGACACGTCAGCCCTCGGTAAGTTCCAACCCTCTAGAATTTCGTAATCTACACACCCCATTTTTCATAACTTCTTTCCTAAACCTCTCTATTTTCAGGTGCCATTCGAGTACCCCCAAGCGCTTCTGGCAAAACACTCCGCCCACTGTTACTGCTCCTGAGCCAATGGACCATTAGGATAATAAGTGTTTTACGTGTATTTGTTAATTTTGGTTTGTTCCCGATGAAAAATAATAAAAAGTTTTTTTTTAAATCAAGGTGTTATATTTTTCATTTTTTTCCATAATCTACCGGTATTGATATCCGAGTACACTTATCTTTATTCTTAATCTGAAATATTTTGATCGTCTCTTGGACCTTCACACCAACCATCTGTCTTTCCATCCCACCCTGTCTCCCAATTCAACTTCTCATTCCCGGTGGGCCCAGAACTTCCGTCCGCGACCTAGAATTCCCCAAAAGTTCGGCCACTGTGTACGCTCCGCCCACTCCCCCCCCCTTTCTTCATCTAGTGCAGCCGTTCAGCAGACAGTCATTCCTTCTCCCAGACAGCCTTCTAGTCGCCCTCTCCCTGTCCGTCCTTACCTCCCCTATCCCAAAACATTTCTTCCCGTACCGCTCGTCATTGCTTTTTCAAATCTGACCTCTCTTACTAGGGTTGCTTAGAAAGTGTCTATTACTAGCATGCAACAAGTGGTCTAGCTGCAGACCCTTTTTGACCTATCCATCTTGAAGAGGTGTATCTCGGTTCATTTTAGTCGTAGATCTAATTTGAAAACGGATTCAGAATCTTCACGTCTTCAGCTTTTTAGTCATAGATAATTTGTTGAGTGACTTTTATTGACTTGTGGGTGGGACTCTAGTTTTAAAACGAAATTTCATAGTTTAAGAAAATGACCAACTTTGAGATGGTGTTACGGTATCTTTGATTGTCCCACCAAGTAAACTTTTTATGGGATCAAACAGATCAAAAGTAGAGCTCCATTTTTGTAGTTGACAACTTTTTTGTACGGACACTCCCTAGAGAGTTATGGTCACTTTAGGCGAAGAGCTCGATTATTTTCGACATTCACATATATTTTCAATTGTCAGAGCCTTATCTATGTCCATTTCAAAATTAAGCAAGTTTTGACCCCAGAAATGAAATTTTCATGGTCAAAATGCTATTTTTCCAAATTTTCAGAAAAATCTGACCACTTCTTCTCTAGGTTCCTCTTGGTCCTCTAGGTGGCCTAGAATCCCAAGGAAAAGTTCGGCTACCCACTTCTCCCATGCCCTTAACCTGTCCTTGACAGTCCTTAACAAATACGCTCTACTGATAAAGTTCGAAATTCAAACCACCATCGCATCACAAGTCTCGTCTCCCGCTGCTTTAGTCCTTGGGTATCCTTCCTGATTAAAAACATTTTTCCCGCCCGGCGCCCGCTTTTTCAAATCTGACCTCACAAAAAGGGTCTTTCCTTGGAAAACTGAGGATGAAAGCTGAAAACAGAAAAAAGTTTTAATAATGACATCCCCATATTTAAAACTGTGGGAAGTCCCAATCTTGCGGTGGCCTAGAATCCCAAAATCTCAAAAAGTTCGGCCACCACTCATATTTCCCCTTAGCGATGGTACCGAGAGCAAGTACGCTCCAATGATAACTTTTTTTTGGCTATAAAGTATCTCCCCCCTCTCTCTTCCCATTTGTCATCATCATATCGAGTGACTGTCCTCCTTCCCCCCCTCTTCCCAATTTGATCTACGCGGTCCGCGGCTCTATGAGTCACACCAATATACCGCGTCATAAATCTTTGCCGCCATATTTTATGACCCCCCCCCGCTTTCTATTTGTATATACAGATTCACTTGGCCTCTTTCTCTTCCCAATTATCGATTTTTTTCTCCTCTCCTTGTCTATTTCTCTCTACTTTCCCCTAAATCTCCACTTATTCCAGATCCCATCTCTTCCTGTGTTCCCCGCTCAAAAAGTGCAATAATGGCCGCCAGAAACATGAACATCATGATGGAGGAGGAGCCCTATGTGAGACCCGTCAAAACGACGGCCGAGAAGATTGCGTGAGTTTGATTTTCAGGGAAAAATAGAGAGTTTGGGAGGAAAAAACGCCCATTTTCAAGCAAAAAATCGAGTTATTTTTGCTATCAACAGCCGAAAAATGGTAGCCACGCCCTCTTTTAAAAAGTTCATTTTCGATTTTTGCTCAAAATCGCTCAATCTTGTTTGAACTCGTCTTCTAATTAATTTTCTACTTTTCGAGAAGTGGGCGGAGCTTTTGTGACCACGACCATTTTAAAACACCTCATGCTATTATCTAAAACCCTTACCCGTTTTGAACTAGCAAAAGTGGGCGTGGCTTTATTTAGAAAAATTCATTCCGAAACTTCTAGATTCATTCCGAAACTTCCCTTTCTTTAAACCCATTGATTCTTAAAATTGGAAAAAAAAAGTGAGCGGAGCTTCTTCTAGGACACGCCCCTTTGTGGAATTCTGAAATTCAAAAAGTGGGCGGAGCTTGTGAAAACTCGAAAAGTGAGCGGAGCTTATGAGTAGCTGAAAAGTGGGCGTGGCTTCAAAACAACATAACTCAAAAATTTAAGCCACGCCCCTTTTCGAGTTTCAAAATTGGGTTTTTTCACCTGCAAAGCCACGCCCATTTTTCTGAATACTCTATTAAACACCGAGCAACATTTCTGAAAAAAAAAACCTAGAGATGACGATTTTCTGAAAATTATTGAAAAGTAGGCGTGGCCTAAAAGTGGGCGGAGTCTAGACACGTTTACTTTCGGAAACATTCAGAAGAATCGGCTGGAAAAAAATGAGCGCGGCCAAAAAGTGGGCGGAGCTTATTTATACTTTTCGAATCTTTAAATGTCTAAAAATATGGGGCCCTGGGATCAAAAACCTTCTGGAACCGCGGTAATCCAGTTAACCGGTCATCTGAAAGTGGGCGGAGCTTGCGAATAACCTCAAAAATTCAACAAATTTCCAGCGAAATCCCGTACGAAGACGAGTTGCTGATCGGTCCGTGCTACGACAAAGATAACGAGGAGCTCATTTTCAACCCGAGCAACGAAAATCAGTCGGAGCAACATGTGAAGGAGTTGATGGAGGCGTGTCCGAATCTCGATAGAGAGAAGGTAGATCCAATTCTTTAGATTTTTGAACTGATTTTGATTAATTTTCAGGCTCTCCTATGGCTCAGTGAGTTCTCCGTCGCTGAAGCGACACGTCTTGCCAAAAAGCTCTGCTTCCCGGTCCTGATCCCGACGCATGCCGTACCAGGGCTCAGTCAACTCGCCACACAGATGTCTGGAAACGATCTGGAACAAGTTTTGGTGGTCCGGGTGCAGCCGGCTGGTATTCAAGCCGTGCTCCCAGCTCGTGTCTACGTGATTCCGGACGCCAAATTTCAATCAGATATCGGGAAAACGTAAGTCTGTGTGTCCGGATGTCTTTATCATATTTTCAAATGTTCAGGTTCCTAATGGGTTTTGACGAACGCCGGTATGTCAATGCTCCCAGACGGAGACCGGTAGCGGATTCGGATTCAGATGACGACGAGGAGGAGGAGGCGGAGCCAGCGCTCCCACCGACACCGAAAATGAAGAAGAAGAAAGTTGTTAAGAAGAGCACTGATAAGCAGAAGAATAAGAAGAATAAGGAGAATAAGGAGAAGAAGAAGACGTCGTCGGTGACGATAGTGGTTAAGAAAGTGGAGAAAGTCAAGAAGATCAAGAAGGCCAAGGATTTTGCCATCACTAAAAAGAGCAAGAAGACCAAGGAGCCGAAGCAGAGCACCTCTGGAAAGGTTGGTTATAGGGATATGGTTTTGAAAAGGAGCAGAGTTTTGAAACGAACGGTTCTGAATCGGCGGCCAGTTTCAAAACTATGGAAACAAACAGTTCCAGAACTGTCGACTTCAAAACGGAGGCGGTTCTAACATGACCAGTTTTGAACTTTTGGGAATCAGCCGGTTTTGAAACGGGAATAGTTCTGAAGCGGACAGTTTCAAAACGGGAGGTTCTGGATGGTTCAAGGACAGTTTCTGTTTTGAAACGGATGCTTCCGAAACAGACGGTTTTAAAATGATGATTTTAAATCCGGCCGTTTTGAAACTGCACGGTTCTGAATCGATGCACAGTTTCAAAGCTTTTGAAATAAACAGTTCTAAAACCGTCGGTTTTAAAACGGGCGCGGTTCTAACATGACCAGCTTTGAACTTTTGGGAATCAGCAGGTTTTGAAACGATAATAGTTCTGAAACGGACGGTTCCAAAAAGTTGTTTTTTCTCGTTTTCCATTTTGAAACTGTTGAAAACGGTATGTTTTGTCACGACCCGTTTTAGAACCTTTTTTTTTTTGAAACTGATAATTTTAGTGGTTGATGGTTTTGAAACAAGGTAGTTTTGAAACGGACGGTATTAAACTGGCGGTTCCAATACGGATGGTTCCAAACCAAATGGTTCTGAAAAGGGAGATTCTGAACGGTTTTAATAGCGGATGGTTTCTCGATACGTACGGTTCTGAAACAGATGGTTTCAATACGAATGGTTCTGAAACGGATGATTCTGAAATTGACCGTTTTAGAACCGTGCGTTTTATAATCGTTCGAGAGCTGTATGTTTTGAAGCCACCGCTTGTTATAGGACATTTCTTTTAAGAGAAAGTTTTTTGTACGTTTTCCGTTTTAGCACCTTTTCCACAGTATGTTCTTAAGGCCGTTTTGTAACCAGTCATTTCAGAATTATCTCTGTTTCAAAATCGACTGTTTCCATGAACTTCAAAACTAGGTCATGTCAGAACAGCCCCCGTTTGGAACTGATTATGTCAGATGGTTTGAAACTGCCCCGTTTTGAAACTGCGCATTTTCGGGTCTATTCATTTGGAAACCTTATGAAATTTCCCCGTTTTGAAACATTCTTAAGTGATCGGCTTTAAACGGTTTTAAAAACCAATGTTTTTTAAACGTGCGGGTCCAAAACGGGTTCATTTTTACAACCGAAAAAAGCTCCTTCGTTCTGAAACTGCCCATTCTATGACCGCCTTGAGAACCGTCAACTTCAGAGGTGTTTCGTTTCAGAACCGTCCATTTTGGAATCATCCGTTTTGAAACTACCCTGTTCTAGAATCGCCTTCAGAACCACACATTCATATTCTCATTTTTCCAGAAACCATCCACCTCCTCCTCAGCCACCGTTGTCAAGACCAAAGCCAAGACCACCTCCACATCCTCAAAAGCCGCCGCCTCGAAAGTCAAGACCAAGACCAAAAAGACTCCATCTGGAACCAAGAAAACCACCGCCACCGTCAGTCCAACCAATCAGAAGGAGAACGAAAAGCCGAAGAAGCGAACGGCGAGACGTGTCTTGGCAAGATGCCAAGATACGTCTGAGCCAATGGAGGAGTAATTATCTAATTAAATCTAATTAAATCTAATTCCTGTTTGAATTCATTTCATTTTGACACTTATCAAATTTCTTATTTTATTTGTACTTTTTGATTGATTCTGTAACTTCTATCTGTTTTTGAAAAATATTTATTCTAAAATTAAATATCTGTAATAAACATAAGAATTAATTTTTCTATTTTAGATATGATGAGGTCAGTGGCCTAGAATTCTACTGTGGTGGGGTGGCCTAGGTTTCCAACTGGTGGCCTAGGATCTGGAAATGGTGGCCTAGGTTAGTTGGGAACCCTATTGTTTGATACCTGACAATGGTGGCCTAGAATCTCAAAATCGATGACCTAGAATTCCAAAGGCTATCTAACAGCTGACATTGGTGGCCTAGGATCCGACAATGATGGCCTAGATTTTCAAGGCTTGGTGGCCTAGAATTCCAAATGCTTGTTTAATACCTGACATTGGTGACCTAGGATCCGATATCTATGACCCAGGCTCCCCAAGAGATGGCCTAGCATCCGACAATGGTGGCCTAGAATCCCAAAATCGATGACCTAGAATTCCAAAGGCTATCTAACAGCTGACATTGGTGGCCTAGGATCCGACAATGATGACCTAAGTTTTAAAGCTTGGTGGCCTAGGTTCCCCAAATAGTGGCCTGGGATCCGACAACGGTGGCCTTGAATCCCAAAATCTATGACCAAGGATCCCAAACTCTTCTTTTTTCATTTTTCATCAAATAATTTATTTAAAAAAAAAGGGAAACTCATTAAAAATGATCAAAAAAATAAAATGGAAGTGAGACGGGTGTAGGAGTAGTAGTGGTACAGAAAAACAATTATTAATGAGGTGAAGGAGGGGGGGAATAAAAATGTTTTGGCGGGGGCGGAGGTTGGTGGCCTAGGATCCGACATTGGTGGCCTAGGTTCCCAATTGGTCAGCTAAGACCTGTGGCCTAGGTTTCCAACTGGTGGCCTAGGTTTCCAGATGGTGGCCTAGGATCCGACATTGACGGCCTAGGTTCCCAAATCCATGGCCTAACTTTCTCCCAGCCCCACACCAAAAAATCAAAACGAAAAAAACCAGTGGATTACCAACTAAACCCGTACACACATATATGGGGGAAACGTGACACCTAATTTTGAGCTAACGGAGGTCATAAATAAGCGAAAAAATTGATTCGGATTACTGTAACCGGTACTCATAGGGGTGTCTCCTTATCAGGGGCCGGAAATCGAACAGTCCGTTTCGGATGAATCGATCGTATTTCTCGGTGGACGGCGGCTTGTTGTTCACGTATTTGAATATTCGGTTCTGTAAAAAAAACACGTTTTTTTGGAAATTGTCATTAGAGCGAGATTGACTTGGGTAGCAGTAGAGCGCGTTTAGTTCCGCCCCGCTCAGCAAACGCGCTCCATTGAGAACTTACCTCAACACTGGGTAGTGCCGCAATCGACGGATCGTTGTGATAGGTGTCTGATGTGGCGAGTCGAAGGAATTGACTCAATTGCATCGAGAATGCTGGAAACAGTAAAATTTGGGGTTTCTAGGTTATCGTATCATTTTCTAGGCCACAGACAAAATACCAACATTTTGGTTTTCTAGGCTATGTTGGGATTTCTAGGCCATGCGAGTTTTCTTGAGACCAGGAACTTTTATTCAAAATTTTAGGACCCTATTACGCCCTTAGAGATTCCTAGGCTGCCGTGTTGTTTTCTAGGCCATGAGGAGTTTTTGGGTTTCTAGGCCACGCCGGGATTTCTAGGCCATGTTGGGATTTCTAGGCCATGCGAGTTTTTTATGCGAAAATTATGGATCGTGTTACGTATTTTAAGATTCCTAGACTATCTTTTTGTTTTCTAGGCCATGAGGAGTTTTCTAGGCCACCCGGGATTTCTAGGCCACGCCGGCCTCCCCTCAAAAAGTGTCATTTTCAAAAAAATTAAATGAAAAAGTGCATTTTTTCCACTTTTTTGTGTTTTTTTCATGATTCAACCCCGGAATTCATCATTTTTTCCGTAATTTTTTACTGAAATCGCTGAAAACTCAGTCAACTCGATATGCAGTGTTTTCTATGTCATTTTGAGTTTCTAGGCCACCATTTTTTGGACTTTTTGGTTTTCAAGACCCCAAGGAAACCGTCAAACTCCGATTTTTGGATTTCTAGGCCACGGTCTCCCAGCCCAGAGGTTTCTAGGCCACCCTGATAAAAACTACAATTTCGAACTTTTGGGTTTCTAGGCCACGGCAAGTTTTTCCTAGGGCATTTTTTCTCGGCCATGGCCTAGCTTTTTCTAGTCCCCCCTCAAAACGAACCTTGTGTAATAATGTAGAAAAAGAAGAGTAGTACTCGTTGCAACCGCATTTTCCTTTGAGTGAGTGAGCTGCAGACAGAAATTTTCGGGAATTCCTGCAAAAAAGGACGTAAAGGGAAGAACATGGTTCAATTATAAGACAATGACCTCACACAAGCCACGCCTTCTTTTCTGGAAGAAGAGGGGATGACGAATTGAGGGGGGTCTTGATTAGATTATCAGGTTAGAGCGGGGCAAGAATTTGGAAGAAAAAGAAGGAAAAGGAGAATAGGATTTTCGAAATTTGTGGGAGAATTTGGAAAGAAATTTTGCAGACTGGAGGGTGGGGGGTGGGAAAATGTAGAGTACTATGGTCTAACGGCATTTTCGTTGTGATCGAAAATTCGCAAGCGCGCTCTATTGATAACGATTTTGAGGGAGCGCTGCAACTGCGCTCTAATGAGACTTTTCGTGATTTTGAAAAAGCAGTTTTTTGGCGCCAATTTTTTTGTGGGATATAATGAAACGTGGATTTTCAAAAAGTGTCCCTTACTTTTTTTGTTAGTTTCGGTAGAGCGCGTTTGCAACAATTGTGTGTAGGCGTTGCTCGTATTATAGGGCTTAACGGGAAGGCCCAGCTTCGAAAAAAATTTTTTCAATGTTTGATAATTTTTCAAAACTTCTTCTAGTTTTAAGTTACAGTCGAAAAATTGACCTTTTCGCGAAAAAAAATCGAAAAATTCGAGAAAAATTCGAATGAATTTTGGCGCCAGTAAGTTCGAGACTGGCGCGCCTTAGGCGCGTCGTTTTTCAAATCTCAAATTCTCAAAGATGTCGACTCAATGCAACTGAATTCCAAGCGTTTTTTAGAAACTTTTCAGAAACGCGTCAAAGGCACGCCAGCCTGTTCAAAATAAGGGATGGCGCGCCTTTGACGCGTTCCCCTGAATTCTTCTTCAAAGTCTTTCAATGTCAAAATATTGTTTTTTCCCATTTTTCGAGGTTTTAATTTTTTGAACTTTTTTCTACAACTTATTTTACAAAAATTAGTCTTAAGAAGTTTTTCTTCAAAAAAGTCGGGAAATTTTTGGAAAAATTGCATTTGAACTTCCGGGTCCTAAGAGGAACGCCTAACTATACTGGCCTAGTTTTTTCTAGGCCACCAGCACAAAAGTTTTAAAAATAAAAAGTTTGACTGAAATGCTGAAGTCGTGAGGATTCTGAAACTGTATTCAAATTGAATCTACGACGAAAATGAGCGGAGATACGCGGATTTAAAGATGAAAATCCAAAAATCACGAAAAAAACTTTTGTTTCCTCAAATTACGTGTATTCCATTCCGTCAGAACTCTGTCTTTTTGTAGCCGGATCTCAAGACCACAATCTGTTCTCCTCCCACCTTCTTCTGGCAACCTCCCGAATGGAATTACGTCAGAAAGAATAGAAAATATTTTTTAAAGAAAAGTTATTACAGGTGAAAAGAGGGAACGTAGATAACAAAGGGAATAATAAAAAATAATGATAGTGTCCCCAGGAAATTTTGAAAAGAATGAGAAAAAGTTACAGGTGAAAATCGAAAAGTCCGAAATGTCAGCCAGACGACATAATGTCGTAGTAGTTTTCTCTCCGAAAGAAACAGAAAAACAGGAAGAAAAATTTAAGACGATTTGAATAATTGAGTGAAATAATTGAGTGACATTTTGTACCCCTCGTTTTGGGGACAAAATGTCAGGCGGCTCAGCTCATTAATGGAAATTGGGGTAAGTAACAAGAATTGGAGACATGTGGATGTTCAGGGTGGTGGCCTAGGGGGAAAGTTAGGCCATCAAGAATTTCAGTCATAGTTGGGGAATGTACGGCGGAGTTGTGACCAATGCGGTTTTTGAAATGGGGAAGACGGACAGCGGAATTCCTCTCAACCCTGGTTGAGACTTGGTGGCCTAACCTTATGTGGTGGTGGCCTAACTTTTGGTGGTGGTGGCCTAACTTTATGAGGTGGTGGCCTAACTTATGAGGTGGAGGTGGCCTAACTTTATGAGTTGGTGACCTAACTTTATGAGGAGGTGGCCTAACTGTTGGTAGTGGTGGCCTAACTTTATGAGGTGGTGGCCGAATTGCAGAATTTCAAAATTCTAGTCTACGCAAAATGAGACCACGGAAACTTAGCCCATGTCCTATCTGTTTAGTGGCCTAACTTTTGAACAGACTTGCAAAAATCCGGGATTGTGAATTTTTGAAGTTATTTCATTAAATTGTGAAGTAAATGAATAAAATCTTTGAAATCTACAACAAATTAGCCTAGGAAGTTTTTTTCAAAAAAATTTCAAATTTTAGAAGATTTTTTTAGTACAGAACTTCCGGGCCGTGATGTATTTTTTAGCCAGGTTTCTAAAATTCTAAATTTCAATGATTTTTCGAACTATTTGGGAGCCTAGGCCACTAGATTCTAAGTCATCATTGTCGGATTCTAGGCCATCATTAGGGAACCTAGGTCACCAATGTCACGTATTAGATAGCCAGTTGGGAACCTAGACCATGGATGTCGGATCCTAGGCCATCATTTGGTGATCCTAGGCCACGGGTCTTAGCTGACTATTTGGGAACCTAGGCCGTGAATTTGGGAGCCTAGGCCAACAATTTTGGAGGGCGCAAATAGGTCGTCTAATATCGGTCTCCGGATTTCTAACGGTCCAGTGGCCTAACTCTCGATGGCCTAGCTTTCTCAGTATCCTCCACAGCTCAAACATCAGCTTCTTGCTTATTTTTTCCTAGACAGCAAAGAATTTCCTATAATTATCTGTTTGTGATCTTCAATCTCGAAAATTGAAATAAATGTTTCTACTACGAGTGGGAGTTATTTTGAACATGTGGATTTTCAGAAAAAATTATATGATTTTTGACATTTTTGTCGGAATTCTGTGTCTGATCTGTCAAAACCTAGAAATCTTCTGGGTCATACAAACGCGCTCTATTGGAACTGTGAAACAAATTGGTGGCCTAGAACCTTTTCTAGGCCACCAATTGGCTTAACGACCTAGATTTTCGTCACAAAATTTTGGTGGCCTAGGTTTTCCTAGGCCACCTACCTGACCAACCAGACCAAAACCAGTGAACACCTCTCTCTATCAGCCAGACTACTTTCTCACGGTCTTCTATTTTTGACTTTTTGGCATCTCACGTCACAGTACCTCTCAAAATAGATAGATCGCACATTTCCCTGTCTACATACGTACGTAGCGTTTTGTATTTTCATTTTGTGCAAAAAAATCCCATAATTATAGAGGGGTTCATGGGAAAATACATACGGAAGCAGAAGCGGAGCGGAGCTCCACGGATTCTGGAGCTCTAGAATTATTCAGAAGACGTGAGATAAGAGGGGGAGGGAGGGGCTGGGAGAGAATAAATGAGTTTAGATACATATGTAGAAAGGTTTGGAATTTTGAAGGAAATTTTGAATTCACGTCACGATAATTGAGTTTGGGGACAAGGGGGGGTGGTTGAAGTGGTAACGGTGGTCTTAAGGGGGGGTGGTGAGTCAGATATCAAAATTTTAGGGCTTTCGGACTTTATCCTTATACCAGGAAGTGAACATTTTAGGTTTGGAGATTTTTGACAACAGTCAGATTTTGAAAACCGGAAATTTTGATTTTTATTTTGTCAATTTGTTAAGTTAAACTAAGGAAGGTCACCACAAGTCAGTATCGGTTGTGACCCATATCATTTGGAAGCTGAGAAAACGCGGATTCCAAATATGTACGTAGTTTTTACCCTTGAGGCCTAGTAATTGAGAAAAACAAGGTCAAAGGTTTGACCGTGTGGAAGAATAATGACAGCGGGGTGTGGAATCGGATAGGTTATTTTCAATACAAATACTCGAAGGCAGAAACTGAATATATTTTTGGATTCAGCGCTTTCTCAGCTTTCCAATGATATAGGTTACGTCCCAAGACTCCGTGACGCTCCCCTAGTAAATACTGTCTGGAATCCTCACAAAACGTTTCCTACGGTTAAGCTTACAGTCTTTTGAAGTCCCTACAGACACGATATAACGTTTTGAGATAATAAAATTTGATAAAAAAAGTAACTTTTCTTTTTCCGATTTCATGATAAAAGGGCAGTAGGTATTTTGGTTTAGAAAATTGATTCCGGAGCAGGAATGAGCAAAAAAATTGTACTACCATCGTATTCAGAATGGTCGAATCTACCTATGAACCAATTTGCAGCAAATTCTCAAACATTTTCTAGAATAAGTTCCCTTGTTCCTAGATTGTAACGGCCAACCACCCGTTCTATGTTCCTATGAGTGAAAGTGGAAGAGGGAATTTAGGGAAGTGGCTTAGGGGAAAGTTAGGCCATCAAGAATCTTGGTCATAGTTAGGAATGTTGTGTCTCATATGACTGAATAGCTGAAGTCGCAAGTATTCTGAATTTGTTCACAAAATTGAGCTTCAGTGTTGGAAACATAACGATTTCAAGAAAAACTAATTTCAATTGAATTTGAAACCAGATTCAGAATTCTCATGACTTCAGAATTTCTGTCTTACTTCTTATTTTCAAAAACTGTGTTTATGACCTAGAAAAAAGAAAATGCTAGGCGGCTACACTTAGGCCTCAGATAACAGCACTACTGATACTCCAGAAAGTTAGGCCAAGATCATCAACAGGACACAGGTTCTTACAAACGTGCTCTACTGAAAATAACAAAAATGAAGAACTTACTGATAATGTTGTTTCGATAAAACTTCAATTGTTAAAGATCTCAAAAGCCTCAAGTGAGCAAGTACTACTCAATCCCCCGTACCCCTTATATACCCGAACCGGGCGTCTAGACACTGTCATCCTCAATTCATGTCAGTGGTGTTAGATGAGTCTGGGGCAGAGATGAGAGAGACGGAAGAAAAATTTCAAGAGGAAAATATTTGAAAAAATTCAAAAATAAACATGTCAATCAGGGTTAACCTGAAGAGAGGGGGATGGGTTTGGACATTTGGACTCGTTTTTAGAAACCATGACACAGGAAGAGTACGCAGACAATCAGACGCTCTAGCTTCTCTGCGTCTCTCAAAACGGCACTGAACTTCAAACGCTTATAACTTTGTCAGGGTAAGTGCTATCAAAAAGTTGTCAATTACAAAAATGTGTAGAATTTCACGCTGATCATTTTTATAGTTTAAAATTTGTTAATAACACTAGTAGCTTTTGAGATAATGCGCTTTGAATGCGAGAGAGTAAGAGAGAGGGCGCAGACAGCCAGACTCTCTAGCTTCTCTGCGTCTCTCAAAACGGGGCTGAACTTCAAACGCTTATAACTTTGTAGGGTCAAATGCTATCAAAAAGTTGTCAACTACAAAAATGTGTAAAATTTCACGCTGATCATTTTTATAGTTTAAAAGTCAGTAGCACTAATAGTTTTTGAGATAAATAGTTTTGAATGTAGTCAAGAAAATCGAGAGAGAAACAGACAGCCAGACGGTCTAGCTTCTCTGCGTCTCTCAGGATTCGATTTTGAAATGTAACAACTGTGATAGTTAAAAACCAAGGCACCTCAAAACCAGGTCATTTCAAAAACAGACATTTTAGAATCGGCTGAGCGTGTCTGGGGCCAAAATGTCTCAGTTTTGAAAATTCTCGGGAAACACAAAAATTTTTGATTCGGCCTAAGCATCTACATATATCTATAAGTCTATATGACTTAAGTAGGTCAAATTGCGGTTACCTAATTAAAAATGTATAAAATTTGAGAGTTTTGAATGAAAAGAAGTTTAAAAAGGACATATATAAACAGACACATGATGTGTATACATATCTGACTTCTGATGATGATGATGATGACATCCCCCCCCCCCTTCTCTGGGTCCATTCATATGCTTAAGGGGGCTATCTATTCTTAGCCACAAGGACACATACAACTCACTCCCGGTCATAATTCATCAAGTATTTTGTGCCGCCCCTCCCGTTTACTACTCATTAGGAGCGGCTGGGGGAGGGGCCGTGTGGGGGTGGGGGTGGAGAAGTATTCTGGAGATATATGAGACGCCTAGGGTCGGTAATGATGATTAGCCCCCATGGTGTTCTGGAGGAGATGGGGCCGAAAATGTAGTGGTGGTGGAGATGTTTGAACGGAGCTGGTGGTGGTGGGGTAAACATGTTTGGTCGACTAATTCCAGAGAAAATGAATTGAATAGGAGAGGTTTTCGAGTCGAGTCAATCAACAGATCAGGGAGGGGCCCGCTCAGAAAATGATTATTGAGGCATCAGAATTTGGAATGATTTCCATGTTTTTGGGAGAAAAGTTGTAAAAGTTTTGTTTTTGGTGGATTTTCCGAAAAAAAAAACTGTATTAAAACGGCCTGGTTTTGAGGTGCCTTGGTTTTTAACTATCCTAGATGTTACGTTCAAAAACCATGACGTTTCGAAACCGGATACTTCGAAACCATTGAGTTTCAATACTTAATTAGTCCTGAGAGACGCAGAAAAGCTAGAGCATCTGGCTGCCTGCGTATCTCAATTGCTTGACTACGTTTGAAGCAGTTTATCTCAAAAACTATTAGTGCAACTAACAAATTTTGAACTATGAAAATGATAAGCGGGAAATTTTACACATTTTTGTAGTTGACAACTTTTTGATAGCACTTGACCCTACAAAGTTATAAGCGTTTGAAGTTGAGCCTCGTCCTGAGAGACGCAGAGAAGCTAGAGCGTCTGGCTGTCTCTCTCTCTATTTCTTGACTACGTTTAAAACGGTTTATCTCAAAAACTATTAGTCCTACTAATAAATTTTAAACTATGAAAATGATAAGCTTGAAATCATACACATTTTTGTAGTTGACGACTTTTTTGTACGGGCGGTCCCTAGCAAGTTACGTATCGGCAAAGTGATTTCTCTCTCTGCGCCTCCAACTTAGCAGTGCAACTTATTACTGTATCTTGAAAGCGCATGAAAATGGAATAAGTTTTCAAACAGCACACCAGAGTTGCGCGGAATTCCGACTTCCGACTTCCGACTTCCGGATTTGGAATTTCACTTCCGACTTCCGTCATTTCATAAGAGTGGAAATTAGGAAAGTTAAACTTCTCAGAAATACAAGGAAAAATGGTCCAAAAGGAGAGAAAATAGGTTTTTCTTCAGCCAAAAACTAGTTTCTCACTGATTTTTGCGAAATTTGTGCTATTTTCTATTGAAGTTTTTAAATCTTTGCGAAAAAATCTACTTCCGACTTCCGACTTCCAACTTCCGTTTTTGAAAAGAACACTTCCGCGCAACGCTGCAGCACACTAAAAATTACGCAATCAGACGTTTTCTACTCTCTACCGAATGCAGTGTTTTATATTCAATTTCCAAAAAGTTGATTTTTTTTCGGGTAAAACATTTCCAAAACATTTTCATTGCGTTATGCGCACAGTAGACTTCAAGCGCTTTTCCCGTTGCGCTGACGCATTAAAAACAGATTTTGGAGTAATCTGTGCGATTTTTGAGCTATCGTCTTAAACTGACCGTAACTCCTTACGAAGTTCCCGTACAAAAAAGTTGTCAGTTACAAAAATGAAGTTCTCATCTTGATCTGTATAATCCATCAGAAATTATTTTGTGGAACAATGAGGGATACAGTAACACATTCTCAAAGTTGGACATTTTCCACTGGAAACCCAAAACTAGAAAAAGCGCCAAAGGCGCACCAGCCTTCAGAAAATTCTAATTGCTGG
Organism: Caenorhabditis latens; assembly: GCA_002259235.3. Lineage (NCBI taxonomy): Eukaryota > Metazoa > Nematoda > Chromadorea > Rhabditida > Rhabditidae > Caenorhabditis > Caenorhabditis latens. The sequence continues at coordinate 3,314,557 of CM056093.1, forward strand.
ACAACTATGTAAAAAACTAGTATAAAAACTACAAGAAGGGGAAAAAAAAAACTATTTTTAAAAACTATTTTCAGTCTGACACAATCGTTTTCAGAGAACAAAACATATGCCTGCAAAGCCAAAAAAAAATGAAATGACTCCCCGATTACCGGAAACCACCCATTATGTTCATCCAGGTGTAAAATATACTCGGATGATCACATCCTCCTTTCCTTGGGGGATTACCACTGATATCAAGACCAAAAAATCCAGAAATGATTCTTCTTTTTTTGTCCAAAGCCGCCTACACTTTTGGTGTGTAGAATTCATATTTCTATATGCGATTAAAGAGTGAAAATTCTATTGTTTGGGAGATGAGAAGAGTTATATTTGAATAGTACTAATGAAAAATTTGTCATAATGATTTGAAAAGTTCAAAAATGAAATGGTTTTGGAATGATTTTGGAGATGGAAAGGGTGATAAAGGCTTATAGTTTAGAAGGAATAAGGTTATTTTTGTGCGCTGAAAAGTCAGGATTTTTCAGAAAGTAAGCAACATTTTACTTCTTAAACTCCAACAAACCCCTCAAAGGAGTGCGCTATGGAGATATCACACTTTTGGAATTTTATGAGTCAAATGACTTTTCTTTTTGAAAATGTTCAACAAGGTGATTTAAAATGTCAGACTTTTCGAAAGTGTCGTACGATCCCCCCTGGTTGTCCCCTAATTTGTGAAATATGTAGATCAAGCCAAAATTTCCACTTTTGTAGTTCACAACTTTTTTGTATGGGACCTTCCTAAATAGTTACTGCTTGCTAAAGACACTGTTCTCAATAAGCGCTCAGGATGGCTTTGAGCCTTCAAGGGTAGATCTTTTCTGCAATGTGACCCACATAACACAGGAATATCGGAACTCTTAGACTATCAGGACTATAGGTCCACCCTTCTATAACTTTGTCCAAATTATTTGGGAAAAGTCCGGTTTCAAAACTTTCTAGTGTCTAGCTAAATAAAACGGGTTTTGAAGCGTCGGGAGGATTCGGCGCTCCACCAGGTGCCGAGGTTACCAGTCGGGCCGTGGAGCTTGCCTGGAATGTGTGAGATTGGCAAGGTGCAGCTGGTTCGATAAATTTCTTATTACGGAGTGTTACTGACCCAAGTTTGGGTAATCTAGAAAATTGCTGATCCCAGATTACGGTGAACTGAATCTATCAAGGGAAGTCTTTGGAGACGCCACTTTCAAACGACCTATAAATTTGGTTATAGGTATTTTCGATCACGGGGAGTCCATTTCTGCAGTCAAAATCTGCTAAATGTCTGTGTGAGCCGAGTTATGAGCTCTCAAGCTTTTCATATGGTCAAGCTTTTTTACATGGAATTTCAAATCGACAAGTAGTATACGCAAGATATTCTCATTTTTTCAACGTACGAGCATAGGTAAACCGCCTACCGCAGATTCGGAGTTTCATGTGAACAAGCTTAACTATATGAAAAGTTTGGGAGCTCATAACTTGGCTCGCAGAGACATTTAGCAGGTTTTGACTGCAGAAATGGACTCCCGTGATCGAAAATACCTATAACCAAATTTATAGGCCGTTTGAAATGGGCGTCTCCATAGGCTTCCCTTGTAAGGGAGAAAAAATAGATAGGTCACTTTGCAAAACATAAAATTCAAAACAATGTCAAGAAAAAAACACTGCAAATCCTTTTGTCGTCATCGTATTGTTTTCCTTTCGTGCAGGTTTCCGAGCAGGTCAAAAATAAAGACGGGAATTAAAAATCAGTGCGACCCCTCCCTTCTCCTATCCAATTGTGTTCAACGTCTTCTGAAAATAGGATTCTATTTCCGGTTCCTTCCTCCACTTTTTGCAGATCCCCTCCTTCTAAATGTGTTGATCTCTCCTGGGAGTTTTAGGTAATGAGTGAGAGATAATGAGAGGTGGAGAGACGGAGAGTGAGTGACGACACTTTTTTTGCGAAACGAAACACAACACAATCTGGATTGCAGAAAGAAATGAAAAAGAAACACACGTCATTTTTCCGGAAATGAGTTGGAGCAAAACACTAAATGAGTGAAATCGAGAGCAAAGAACTTGTCAGGATAGTGGAGAGAGGAAATTAGAAGAATTTTAGGATGTTCCGAATTTCAAATGGGGTTAAAGGGTAGCACAGACAGCTACAGGGAATGCACCAAAGACACTTATAACCAAAATTTGAGATCTGGCGAGTCTTCGGCGCTCATAAATTACCAGGCGTATGTTTAGAGAGCTGAGATAATGGAGTCCTGAATATTTTTTTTAAATTTAGTTTGAGTAGAGCCTGATAAGCCCCGCCCCCTGTGTATTATTTTCCGCCTAACTACCCCAGTATACTATTAAATTAGTATCATTGTCAGCCGAATTACAAGAATTTCAATTTGGTACATGTCCGTAATTTTGATCTACCGGTTAGCAAGACCTTCATAAGACCGCTAACAAATAAAATAAACTAACAAATAAATTACTTGCAAAGTCCGGCCCGGTCGGCACGGAGTCAAAAAATGTGCTTGATTTTTTAAAACAATTTTTCGAAATTTTCAGAAATTTGTACCAAAAACAGTCAAAAATCCTTTGTACACTTGACTTTTTATCAATATTTAACAACATAGTGAAAAATTCGACTTTTTTGAAAAAATCCTACTTTTTGTACTTGGCCGGGTTCGGTGAAAATCTTAAATAGGCCCGGCTTTTTGCAAGTTTGATTATTATAGTTTGAACTACTAGAAAATGAACCGTGGTATCAACAGCTTCTGATTTTTAGTTTCAAAACGGGCCGAGCAAGCATAAATTTGATTTTTGCCCAGAAACATTTGAAAATTCGTTAAATTTTGCCCTTGAGCTAGAAAACTGAGCAGTGCCCACCACTTAAGCCTGCTCTTAAACATGGAATTGTCATTAACTTTTTCCAGCTTGAACAAAAAAGCCGGTAACCAAAAAATCAGGATAATTCAAGCCCGTTCTGTCTGAAATTTGAAAAAAAGTTTGAAAAGTTAAAATTTGGTCGAAAAAATACACCCGTTTTTTAAATCCGTGCTGACGTGCCGAGACAAACCAGCCCGATTTTTGACAATTCCGGTAATTTTATTCTCAAAATTATAACGTGATGGTTTTTTGAGTCCATAATAAAAAACGGTCTAATTTTTTCTAAAAACGATTTCTCAAATTAATTTTCTCCCAAACAGCTGATACCCGGGTAAAGCGGAAAACCAAAACCTCAAAACCCAAAAAACACAATGTTTCAAAGTGTCGCCAAGATCGTTTTGTGAGCATTTCAGAATTTCTGAATACCCAGTCGTGGGAACATCCTTCAAAAATATGTACATACACTTGACTAGAAATCGAAGAGCATATTGTCTAGGGGAGGAGGAGGAGAAAAAGGAAGAGATAGTAATATTTATCAACAAAAAAATATCAATGATATTTTAGTAGCCAGGGAAAATCCTTAGGGAGTATATACGAAGATATGGGACTACGTACCGGGATGTTATACCAGATAAATAAATATGGTCGGGATCTCCATTTAAAAAAAAAGATATAGCTGGGGCCATTTTAGGCAGTACATCCCCTGCTAAATGACAAAATTATAAAAATAGGTTTTTTGAACCCTTACTCACTTGAAAACTTTCTGCGTATTCAAAATCTAGGGACAGTTCTGACTAGGGAAGGTCCTCAATTCAGTGCGGAGATATGGGTCGTGACGTATATCGTTGGAAAGCTGGGAAAACGCTGGTTCCAAATATATATTCAGTTTCTGTCTTCGAAATCAGGTATTCTAGAAAAGGGAGGTCAAAGTTCTACCGCCTACACCACGTCGCCGATACTCTTCTCGTGTCAGAAAGGCCCTGGGTCCGAACTTTGACCTCGAGGGCAGAAACTAAATATATATTTGGAATCAGCGTTTTCTCGGCTTTCTAACGATATATACAGTTTTGGGCCTCGAGGCCTTGTATTCGAGAAAATCGAGGTCAAAGTTCTACCACCTACCGATATTCTTCTCGCATCAGAAAGGCCAAACTTTGACTTCGATTTTCTCAAATACCAGACATCGAGGGCAAAAACCCAATATTTATTTGGAATCAGCGTGTTCTCAGCTTTCCAATGATATAGGTCATGACCCATATCTCCTCGGGGGCTTTCCCTAGTGAGAAGGTGTCAAAAATGATAGGTTAATGGTAAATTAGATTTAGGGCCTGGCGCGCCTTTGACGCTATAACTACAGTACACCGATACATTCTAAAAACTTAACATTTCTGATAGTTTTATAGGAAATGTAGACAGCCAAATAGTTTTTCAGGAAATTCACAAATGATATATGTACCTAACATCACATCACAGTCCATTTTAAGGATCCGCCCCCTTTTTTAATGCAACTTTTCGTTTAGGAAGACGTATCACCATAAACTTTTCTCCAAAAGTGATAATTTTATAAAAAAGATTAACATGACAGCAACCAAATGGCCTCTCGGAAATTTACAGATGATATATGTACCTAGGTTCTCCGACAAGGCTCCGCCCCTTTTTTAATGCAAAATTTTTCTGACTCGAAAAAAGAATGCTTTACAGACTATGAAATCACTTCTTGCAACAAATAACAACGTCGTCTACATCGTCTTCAAGAGAATCTTCAAGAAATGACGATGCCAATTAAGATGAGTTAACACATACATGTGTGTCACTCTCTCACTACTCACATCATCAGTATTTTTAGGTCTTTTTTGAATCAGAGGTAGGCTGGGGAAGGAATTCGTCATGATGTGCAGCAAAAAATATATTTAAAAAATTCTCTTTTTTTTTGGGAAATCCGGAAATTGGAGGTGGCTTTGGATGGGGAGGGTGGGTGTTAACACTTGTGATATGTATATATATGTATTTGTGGATAATCAGTGCCAATTGTGAAATTGTGTTCTATGCTATGAAAATGAAAAAAAGTTGAGCTGAAATTTGGTTTGATTCAATGAATAGATATGAGTGGAACGCGTGGGTTAAAGTCAAAAAAATTAAAATAGCAAGAATTAGGAATTGACCTGCGGCCTTACTATCAGATCCGGTTCGTGTTTAGGAAATATGTTTTCCGGGAATCTGGCGATTCTCTGAAATTTTGTAGGTAGTCACACCTAGAATTGAGTGTAGACAAAGCCTATCGTATAGAAAATTTTGCGCTGATTCCGAATCTGCATTCCGGTTTTGCAGAGTCAATCGAAAAGAATTGTAAGTCTTTGTTAAATTCTTTGATTTTCAGAAGCAGAGCCATTGTCATTCCAATTTCTGACTAAGTTAATGCATTCATCTTGTTTAAAAACGTCAGGAAATCACAAACAATTCATAAAAAACAAGCAGTGAGGCTGTTTTGAGACTCGTGAAAATGATAAATTTACCACTGTGTGCTCACAAAAACGAGTATAGGTAACTTTTTTATACAGATGAATTCTGCAAAACCAGAATACAGATTTGGAATCAGGTCCTAATTTTCTATAATATAGTCTTTGTGTCCACTCGAGACGCCATCCTACATATGTGTGGGCCATTCTAGATGTTAGTCACCGATAAGGTAGCTCATCATTAGTTTGATGGTTTGAAAGCGTAAGTTTTGAAGATTTTGAACCAGTTTTTAACATGTTGACGAGCACCCAAATAAACAGAGAGCACAGTGAGGTGGACAGAGTAAATGGTTTTCGCGCAACAAAGTAGGATAGATAAAAACTTTCATTTGGTTTGAAAGCTCTTGTTTCTGGGATTCAAAATAAATTTTCAGATTCTGGCCTGTACCATCATGCTCAAAGTTACGTAACGTTCGCGACAAGACATATCCTTTTCTAGAACCGTGGTTTTCAGATTTGTGAAAAAGTTTGTAGGCCCATATCGTTTCATTTCAGTACCCTTACTTACGTGCAGACTTTTTCGAACATTGAAGATCTAGGGACTGTCCTGGGAAGGCGTAAGAAATAGTTTCTAGTAAGTTTAACATGAGGTTTTAACGCCTGGAGCTCCTTTGACGCTATCTCATGTAATGCTACAGTACATCGATTCGTTCTCCAAAGACGATAAGTTTTAGGAAATATAGCATCACACAACAGTCTTAAGGCTCCGTACCTTTTTTCATGAAATGTTTTTTCGTCTCACTTTTTTTTTCAAAATTTACCGTTCTTAGAGTTCAAGGATTCTTCATCTCGAGCTTATGTGTGATTTGTAAAATCCTGTGATACTCTTTAACAAGCTCAACTTAACAAGTTCAAGACACTGATTGTTTTATTTATGATCAACGGAAAATTGAAATGAGAGAGAGAGAGAATCTTAGTTTTCCTTTTCACCACTTGTTAGAAATAACCATGTAGGCGGGAAGACGTTCCGAGTATGGCACCACTTGAATCACACCATACGCATTTTCGTTGGCGGCGATTTCTGGAAAACAATTTTTATTGCTAAAATAAGTTCCGTAATTTTTTGGATTTTTCCATTATTTTGTTAGAGTATTGGTCAAAACTTGTTAAAACCTCATTTATTTTGGAGTGTTTGTTGGGACAGGTAAGAAGGAAGGACATCTGGACACACAGACGGACAGACAGACAGACACAAAACCGTCAATACATGGAAGAACCGACAAGTTTACGGACGTTTCAAAATTGTTAGAAATTTTTCGGAAATCTCGACAAAATTGAATTTTTTTTCGAAGTTTAAGAATCTGAATTCTTGAATTTTGAATTCTGACTACATAAATGAAATTTCTGTGGTCGGAACACCTCTCACCCACTCATTACTCATTTCCCCTATTGTTTTCATAAGTTTCATGACCATCCCACCATCATATTGTCATAAATCAGAACCGTGACGCCTCACCTCTAAATATTCTCTTGAGATCCGTTTGACTTGGAGACGGTGCTGATGAGGAGAGTCCAATTAGGAGGAAGAACAATGCAATCACCTTGATTATTCTGAAAATTAATAGAAAAGTTGACGTAACTGGCTTCAAACTTATTTTTATGAGCTGAAAAATATACCAAAATGTAGATCTCGGCGAGTTCTATGTTCGTGACCTACTAGGGCTGGATGATTTTTCTTCTCAGCCAAGGGCCGGGCCAGAATAGCGATTAACCAGGCCCTGAGTAAGTCAGGGACATAGATCTTGCAAAGACCTACATTTTGATATATTTTTTAGCTTATATTGTTGAATTTGACGCGAGTTACGCTCCGGAACTTCATTTGCAATAATTTTTGCAGATTTTGACACATTAGTTCGCTTAAATACGTATTATCTACAATTTGTCATATTTTTTTGGCTCAGAGACGTTTTAAAACCAGACGATTTAAAACCACGACATTTCGACGGTAGCGAGACATTTTTAATTGAAAAAAATGGCTAAGAAACTGAGCAATTTCATACTTCAGTTCTTTAAACGTTTTTTATCGGAATGTCCGGTTTCGAAATGTCAAGGTTGCCAAATGTTTTGGTTTTAAAACATCATGGAGTCTATTTTTCAGCTCACAAGAATAAATTGAATGGGGGCTATCTATGATCCACCAAAATCCTCTCGAGAAATTTCTTTCTCTGCATCTCTTAGTTTCACACGCTATTTCTCTCAATTTTTTGGTAACGCGAGGTTGTAAAAACTGAATTGTGATAATACGCGTGGCTTTGCAACTATGCTTGAAAATGGTGCATTCACAGATTACATTACGTGAAATGTTAAACATTTTTGAATGAAATAGCCTACATGACAAAAAATCTGAAATTATGAGGATTCTGAAACTTATTTCAAATTTCTGGAAGCATTGAAATTGAAGGAAATACACATTTTTCTCGGATCACCAAAAACATTTTTTTCAAAACTGATAAATATGTTTAGAATCACCATGTTTCCAGCTTTCTATCTATCTAACAATTTTAGAACTACCGTACCCCCACTATCACCCAAAAAATAAAAAATAAAACTTACAAAGCGTTCATCTTGTGTGTATTCCCAAAAGTTTGGTGCCGGAGTCTTCCTAAAGGCGACGACCGGGGAGGCGCTAATCTATAAAATTGAATTTTGAGCCAACGAAATTTTTCAATTTGGACACGATGACGCGGGGGATGATGTTTGGGAAAAGTTGAGATTCATAGATGATAGGGGTGGCCTAGAAATCTATTTCATGAAAAACTAGTCCAGAACAAAAAAAACTTTTCGTTCTGGGATCCACAATAAAAAGTTGAATTGAATGACGGGGCTTCCTATTCAAAAAAAAAAAGAAGTTAATTGAGAAGAAGAAGAGAAGAGCAAGGAATAAAATGGAGAGAAAGAGCACGTGACGATTGGGAAAACATGGAAAAAAGTTTCAAACACACACATACACATATGGGGTCCTCTTGTCAGTTTGGTCAGTTTCAATTCGAAGTTTTTATTGAGGTCAATGTACGTGTATGTACTTTAGAAACGGATAGAGTAGAGTTTGAACTTTTTTTGGGAATGGGGATAGGAGGGGGGCAGTAAGTTTGTTAGATGAAGTTAGGGAGAGCAGGCGCGCCTTGGGCGCATGTTTTCTTGGCTTTATCGCTAAAGACTTCAGAATCAACTGGCTTACGTTCAAGGGGATTTCCCTTGAAGGAAAAATTGAAGATTTTGAAGTTTTTTTTTCAAATTTCGATTAAAAGACGGCTGTACGTAGGATATCAAACTATTTTTGATGAAAAAATGTCAATTTTTTGAAAATCCGGGCCGAGATTTTGCAAGTTAAAGGTAAGTTATGCTATTTACATATCATAATGTATGAATTTCGGTCAATTCATTCATTATTCAAGAACTTCTCAATTTGTCTAGACCTCCCTGAGAGCGAGCAGCGGCGAGTTCGGTCAGTGCAATGACCGAGAAAATTTGCGCTGTGGCCTAGAAATTCGACTTCGGTCATGTTGTTGAGCTCGTAGTTAACCACCATAACCTGACCGGCCCAACAAGGAGCTTTGGCGCCAAAAGTTCGAAATTTGAATTTTGCAAGAAACAGAAACCATTGCAAGTTGTTAACTTAAAATGTTCCAATTTTCGAAAAAATGGTGAAAAGCATTCACTGAGGATTCATCTGTGAAGTGACCTGGTTCAAAAAGCTGAGACTTTCCGATAAATTGGGAAAAAAAAGGAGAAAAAATCTAATTATTGGTCTGAAAAATGTTTAAATGTGACACCCTCCAAAGTTGATAGGGTTTTGAATTTGTATTAATTCTTCAGAGCTGAAATAAACCAAAAAATTCAAAGCCTGGTTGATTTTGGTTATAATCAGGATCTATAAACACATTCAAAATCCTCATAATTTCAGTTTTGTGTTGTTTTCAGCCAATTAATAAGATGACATTCTACAATTTTTATGAGTACCGTAACCTAATCAACCCATTCTTAGAAAAAATCCAGCTCCTAGACAGACAAACTTTGCCTCTCGCTAATTAAATAATAACATACATGGAACACAGACACGCCCACCAGTGTCCTCCCACCCCAAACAAAAGAAACCGAAAATAAGAATATAAGCATTTCTTCCTCGCCTCCCTTTCCCAGAGGACCAATTGAACCCGGAAAGGCAAAAACGGGATTTTCGAATTCTAAGCAGCTTGGAATTGGATTTTTTGCAAAAAAAATTAGATGAAAAATCCGGAAGACGTTTCGGAAATGGGGGATGTGGGGGTGTCAGAATTTGTTTAGTCACTAGTCGCTTATTGCTTTTCAGTATTTGCTATTCTAGGGGAAAGGGGGACTAGAAATCCCAGGTCAGAGATTTCTAGGCTATGGGCCACTGGGGGACTAGAAATCTCGTGTTTTGAGTTTCTAGGCCATGTTCTTTTTTTGTTCTTTTCGTTACACTGGGTTCAAAAAACAACGAATGTCTAAAGTTTCGGTTATTGGTGGTCGGAAAGACAAAGAGGTGACAAAAAGAAGGAAAAAATGACGAGAGAGAACGGAAACAATCAGACTATTTTTAGAAGACGAATTCTGTAGATTTGGGTTCAGAAACCAGAAATTTTCGGAGGGAAGGATGGACTAGGTTTTAAGCAAAACTTAGGCCAGAAATTTGTTTTGTTGCATAATGGGATGTGGTACTATAGATATCTTGTGATTCTAGAAAAATTGGATAAGACCTCCCAAATTTTCAGCACATTTCAATAGATTGAGAAAACTGGGAAATTCACGTGACCTAGATTTTGCGTCAAGTGGCCTAAGTTTTCGAAGGTTCTGATGACTGATCTTCAGAATCAGAGGTTTTGAAACTGAGACAGTTTACAAGCAGACATAATGCAACTAGGTGAGTAAACCATCGTTAGTGAAAACCTCTTGGTAAATTTACTAATTTTTGAAAGTCTTGATGTTGCTCATCGGCAAAAAAACATCAGTTGGTTACTAAAGCAAAAAAAACATTTGAGATTCCAGGTCATCTTGACTACATTTTCAGAGTTTTCCTTTTCAAAACATCCAATTTGAAAATGCACCGGATTCGACAAGTCTTGTAGCCTAACCAAACTTTTGGCTCATTTGACCCACTTTTACCGACCGGGACGTTTTGAAACTGGCACATCAGGAGCGGCAAGTACGTGCTAAGTATAAGTGTCCGAAATAATGAACCGCCCGGTTCAGAACTAGTACGTATCAGAACCATCAACTCTAGGTCTAATTGCTTAAATATGATGTCTAACCATCTTATAATCGGTTCTGATCCGGGCCTGGAATCTTAAATTATCTATTCACATAGTATCTAAAGACCAACTAATGCCTTATTGCTGATGAGCAGCTTTCAAAAAACAAAACTTTAAACATTTATCAAAACAAACTTAATGGCTTCATCAAAAACAGCGATCAAAAATTAATTTCTGTTTTTTTTTCCTTCTTATACTATATTTTTTTCAAAACATTCACAAATATACGAAAAACTATTTCTAGTACAATTTCTAGTACACAACCGGTTTCTTGGTCGTGTATGATGATGGGTGGTGTTCAAAAAACATTTTATATTTCTTATCAGAATTTTATATTTAGGTGTGCTGATAAGGAAAATGGGTCACGTGAAGGGTGCACAAAAAAAGTCACAAACTGAATTTCGGTCTTCTGGATTCGGAATTCCTAGAATCCGGTGACATTTGACATGTCAAATGAGAGTGAGGGAACACAGCGCCTAAAGTTTGCGAAAATTCAGGAATTAAAGTGCAAGAAGGCACGCAATCAGGCAGAATTTAGTGTTCTTATTCAGAAAATGATGTCATTTACTGTGGGGAGCAGACATGAAAGAACAAATAATAATAGGATCCCTCCAGGGAGAAAAATTCAAGTGGTGACGTATTGAGGAACGCACACAAAGGAATTGGGGTGACAAATTACAAGAAGATTCCACAAAAAGAACAAAGATTTTGAGGAATTGCTTTATGATTTTATAGTTTTTTGTGGGTTTTGAGGAATATTTGGATGAGTTTAGTCCTCCAATGTGTCTTCAAGATCGTAGAAAAGAGTTTGTAGAATTTCTGTTCAAAAGTCCAAAGCCCTAGATGAAAAAATTGAAGTGGTAAGTGATCACACGCGTTTTCAGAACTAATCTGTGCCAGCACACTGAAAATTGAGCTCAAGAAACCAAAAAGTTGGTTGCAATAAAAAAATTTTTTAACCAAATTAGCTTCAGGTGAACAAAATTCAAGTAGAGTTCACTGAAAAAAACGTTTCATGACCGACCTTTTACAGTTTGTTGCCTAACTTTTGTCAGATTATAAATTAAATAAAGTTGTTACACTGGTAGATTCTTGTACCTGCCAAACAGTTTTTCATTTTTCTGATTCCCTAAAATTTTGGGATTTTTTAAGATTCCGCAACCATTTCCTTTGTTCTACGGTAACTCTCCAGGAAAAATCCGTAGAAAAAAGTGGTCAAACTAGTCATTTTCTAAAAAGTTGTTTGAAGAACTTTGACATCGGTACAGTCTCTCTCTATATTATCTTATCAAGAAAGCAAAAAAAAACGAACAAATAGTTCGAAACTGCTATAAGTTGACTTTGGGTGGCGGTTTGATGCCAGACGTTTAAAAACTATGACATTTCGATACCAACCTACATAACATTGACTAAAAATATCCGTTTTTCAGTTTGCAAACCGGGCGCGTATCTCGCTTCAAACAGAGTTGTATGAGCTACAAAATAAAATATAGGGGGCCAAGCTAAAATTTTCAAAACCCATTGTTTAATCAAAAGGGTCCTCGAACCCAATACCCCCTTGATATTCTTTTTTTTCTAGAATAGAGTGGGCTGAGTAACCAAATTTCAACTTGAACAAATTGAACACAATGAAATTCTTTTTTGTTTTTTCGAGAAAGTTTCAGTTGTAAATTCTTGAAAAGAGAAATCTTGAAGAAATGAACCACAACAAAAATATACATGCATATTCCCCAAAAGCAGTATTACGTGTGTTGTAACAGATATGAAATATGGAAAAGTCAGAAAGAAAGAAATTTCAAGAAAACCGAGGAATCAGATGTCTGAATTGCGTGTGTCATCTCATCTTCCGGAAAAAACGATTCGCTCTTCGACATAAAAAGATTTTTCATTTGTGAGAAAAGAAAAAAGAAGTCAGATTCGATTAAAAGTGGATTAGTGTGGAGGGAGTCAATCGGAAATACGAATTATACTACAAATGAACACTCGTGTTATTTTGTGTTTCGTTTCGTTCAAAAGGCTAATAGGAGATGGGGATGACTAGATTAGCGTTTCAGAGTGATTATTGGCTTTGGGACGTTTCAAAACTAAAAAACAGGCCGGTGCCTGGTGTACCTTTGACGCGTTTCAAGGACTTAAAGGCATCCAGACACTAAGAGACAAGGAGAAAGGTATTTTCATAGTTGTCAAGGCCCGGCAAAGCCCTTTTCAAAAAATTTGAAGAAATTTTAACTTTGGCGCCAATTTGCCCAGGCCGGGCCTTGACAACTTTGTGAATTTTGGCAATCCCAATCAAAAACAGTCTGAAGTACCTCTGGCGCGTTTTTCAGACAGTAAGAAACACAGAAAGAAAAATTTTCATACTTGTAAATTGGGTCAAAACGGGGGGATTTTTCCAACTGATTTTTATGAGATTCCGGTATAATTTTTTGGAGAACTACATAGATTAAACTCAGGTCTCCACTTTTGTAGTTGACCACTTTTTTCTACGGAAATTTCCTGAAGAGTTACTGTAGGACAAAGAAAATGGTGGCAGGATCTCGAAAATTCCACAATTTTTAGTGAATCAGAAAAAAATGAAGAACCGTCTGGTAGGTACAGTAATCTCTCAGCCTAACAATCTTACAAAGGGCCACTAGCTTTAAAATTCCAGTTCTACAATTTTGATCATCGAAATTTTTCCTAAACCAGCTGCATACATTTTTTTTGCAAAAGAATCCATCTTTATATACAGTAGCGAGCATAAGTGAGCACCCCTAGATACTTTCATGTGTAACTCAGCTGAATCGTGTCCGTTTTGCATAAACTTTTTTTTGAAAGATAGCTGAAATATCCAGTAATAAGAACATAAGTTTTTTGAAAAAGTTTTAGTTCTGATTTTTTTCGATAATTGATTTTTCCTGATTGTGATTTAAAAATTCGAAAAAAAACTTTTTATTTTTCTCTTGGAGTTATTCAGTTTTTGATGTCAAAATGATGGAAAATGCTCAAATATGCAAAAAATTATGTTGAATTGATTTCTGAAACCTGGAGCATCGTGCTAGAGCTCCAGAAGTCAAATGTAGTGTCCACAAGAAAATCATCATAACTCACCAAAAATTGCTTCAAATCAGTCAAAACATGTACCAAAAGATGTGTCTTGAGTTTTTCTACAAATCAACATTAAAAAGTAATAATTTTAGAAAAAATAATTTTCAAATTTTTTTCACCCAAAAATTATTTTATTCCCATTTTTTCTCAATTTTTGATATTTTCTGACTATAAAATGAACATACTTTTCAAAAACTTTATACAAATTGTCTTTTCGCACATAATAAAACTTATGGATGTATTTCTTGTTCGTTTTATACATACCCAAAAATATCGAAAGTTGAGAAAAAATGAGAACAAACTAATTTTTGAGTGAAAAAAATTTGAAAAATTATTTTTTCTAAAATTATTACTTTTTAATGTTGATTTGTAGAAAAACTCAAGACACATCTTTTGGTACATGTTTTGACTGATTTGAAGCAATTTTTGGTGAGTTATGATGATTTTCTTGTGGACACTACATTTGACTTCTGGAGCTCTAGCACGATGCTCCAGGTTTCAGAAATCAATTCAACATAATTTTTTGCATATTTGAGCATTTTCCATCATTTTGACATCAAAAACTGAATAACTCCAAGAGAAAAATAAAAAGTTTTTTATCGAATTTTTAAATCACAATCAGGAAAAATCAATTATCGAAAAAAATCAGAACTAAAACTTTTTCAAAAAACTTATGTTCTTATTACTGGATATTTCAGCTATCTTTCAAAAAAAAGTTTATGCAAAACGGACACGATTCAGCTGAGTTACACATGAAAGTATCTAGGGGTGCTCACTTATGCTCGCTACTGTAGCAACCGATTTTTTGGTTTCTTGAGCTTCATTTTTAGTGTGTTGGGCACAGATTAGTTATGGAAAACGCGTGCGATCACTTACCTACTTGGACTTTTGAACAGGATTACTATAATGGTAAGCTCTTTTTATGATCTTGGATAAACAGACACACAGACACCCAAGTTCTAGAAACGCTCAATTGTAGAAAGTTTCGCTGCGTAGCGACTCAAGTATATAGAGTTCAGTATCTGTCTAACATACCGCCTGTCTAATTTAGTACCTGTCGTTTTGACTGCGTAGCGACTCGAGTATTGTAAATTCAGTGTCTGTCAAGCTTAGTACAAACACGTTTAACTGAATTTTCATTTATGCAGGAATCAATCAAAATATATATCAAGATGGAGATCGTAACATTATTTTTATGAAAAATGGAGAGTGTGACTAGAAAGGAAGGAGTAGAATCAGATTTTTTTTCTTAAAAATTTCAGATTGATTCAAAGATTAGATGTTATACCTCTGAAAATGTCTGAAAAAACAGAAAAACAAAATTCTGATTCAGAGAGTGAGAAGACACCTGCGATTAGGCATGTTTGGTCAAGGGGGGGGGGATAAAGCTGAGGTAAAGAATTAAAGACGAAAAGAGAAAAAAGTTGGAATGATTTTTGGAAAAAAAGAGAGAGAGAACAGGTGAAGAATCGTTAAAATAGTGGAACAACACAACCAAAGATGACGACGATAAATAATAGAGAGATCAATGAGTAAAGAATGTGTAAATTGAGATAATGGGTGGTGGCCTAGGCCAGGGGGGTCTACCAAATAGTGCACTTGTCTGGTGGGTTCATGAAACTTGTGGTTGGACACTTCCAGGCTTCCGCGAATTCTGGAGAGTTTTGGAGGGAGCCGAGCATTCTGGAATAAGCAGGGAATTTCACACATTTTTGTAGTTGACCACTTTTTGATAGCACTAAAGAGTGAAGAGTTATAAGCCGTCAAAGTTACCGCAGAGAAGCAGAGAAGCTAGCGTGTCTGGTTGTCTGCGCTCTATCTTCCTCATAACTTGACTTTGACCCTTTATATCTTCATGATTACTACAGTTATCAAAAAAGTGCAAACTACAAAAATATTCAGCAGGAAGTTTCACACATTTTTGTAGTTGAGAATTTTTTGATAGCACAAAAGGCAGGGGAGTTATAGCCCGTCAAAGTTCGAGCATCTTAATAAGAGACGCAGAGAAGCTAGCGTGTCTGGTTGTCTTCGCTCTCTCCCTCTGCACCAATCAGGACTACGGGAAAGTTGAACAGAACAAATTATACACATTCTGTTAGTTGACAACTTTTTGATAACCCCGATCGCAGCGGAGATATGAGTGACAAAAAGAGAAGGAGAATGCAGACAGTCAGACGCTCTAGCTTTTCTGCGTCTCTCAAGACGGTCCTCCACTTCAAACGTTTATAACTTTGTAGGGTTAAGTGCTATCGAAAAGTTGTCAACTACAAAAATGTGTAAAATTTCACGCACATCATTTTCCTAGTTTAAAATTTGTCAATAGCCCAAACTATTATTGAGATAAACCGCTTTGAATGTAGTCAAGCAAGAAAGAGACGCAGACAGTTAGACGCCCTAGCTTCTCTGCGTCTCTCTAAAAAGTGTTTAAATTTAAACTACAGTAACACCTACCGTATTCTCTCCTCCATATGTGGTTGCAATTTATAACTTTTCGACCTCAAAGCACACCACCCTTGTGTATAAGCCAAGAAAAACAGTTGGTCCTGTGAATACTTTTCCAGTCCAGGCATCCTAGCAGACGTCTTCTCTCCATTCGCTTTCCATGCCTGACAATCTTTTTTTTTCATTAATTGATGATTGGGTCCCTTACCTCATAAGCCACTTTAAGTCCCACATGATCGGCAATGTTTTCGTAGAGACCCTCCTTGGCGGCGTTCATCTGAATAACAAATTAGTTGGCGGGAAAGAAAAAACAGGAAAGGAAATTACGTACGTCATGTGAATCCATTAATCCGGCGTATTGTTTAACGAAACACTGCTCTCGGGTTTTGAAGCGTCGGGAGGATTCGGTGCTCCACCAGGTGCCGAGGTTACCGGTCGGGCCGTGGAGTTTTCCTGGAAAATGGAATAGTTATCAGAGATATGTGTGAGATGGTCAAGAGTTCGGCAGCGTGCTGGTTCGATAAATTTCTTATTACGGGGGGTGTGCCTGACCTTAGTTTGGGCAATCTAGGAAGTGGCTTATCCCAGATTACAGTACACTGACTCTAACAAGGAAGTCTTCGAAAAAACGGCCTATAAATTTGGCCATAGGTATTTTCGACTACGGCGAGTCCATTTCTGCAGTCAAAACTTGCTAAATGTCTCTGCGAGCCGAGTTATGAGCCATCAAACTGTTCATATGGTTAAGCCTGTTCACATGGAATTCCAAATCGGCGGTATGTACGCCACCGCGCGGTTCATAATAACGGCGGTCTAGTTTACGGTGGTATTCTTTCAAATTCAGTGTCATGTGTATAGGACGTTATGATATGATAAATTCCAGTTCGACGGTTCGAACATCATCTCGATCGTCTACTCGCGGTGGCCCAAATATCGCTGATAAACTTTCAGAACTTTCTGACGGTACACATTTTGACAATTTTGTGCTTAGGTCCGTTCGCGTGGCCTAACTTTTAGGGAAAACAGATTTTGATAGTTTGTAGACCATCTGCAACTGTTGTACCTTCTAACTAGGGAAGGTCCTCGAGTCACTGTGGAGATATGGGTCGTGACTTATATCATTGGAGAGCTGTGAAAACGCTGATTCCAAATCTATACTAAGTTTTTGCCGTGGAGGCCTGGTATTCGAGAAAATCGAGGTCAACGTTTGGGCCTCTAGTAAGTATGTGTGACTAATCTTTAACGGTTAGAGTATCCCGGTGGTGTAACTTGACGTGGTCTAAGTTTTGGGGGCCGACGGTACACATCAGAGTTGCATGGAATCCCGACTTCCGACTTCCGACTTCCGACTTCCGATTTCCGATTTTCGGGTCCGATTTTCCGGGTGGTTAGGTTCGTGATGACCACCTCCTAGTCTGAGGCTCCCTAGTTTCCCATGGCCTAACTTTCCATGGCCTAAAACTTTTCTAGTCCCTCTCTTCCATTTTTTTTCCTCCAG
Organism: Caenorhabditis latens; assembly: GCA_002259235.3. NCBI lineage: Eukaryota > Metazoa > Nematoda > Chromadorea > Rhabditida > Rhabditidae > Caenorhabditis > Caenorhabditis latens. The sequence goes on from CM056093.1 coordinate 3,332,250, forward strand.
ACTCAATGTGTTTTCCACTTCCAAATATCCCAACCAAATCTAGATCTCTGCAAAGCACTCTTGATTCTAATTAATTTTTTTCCTCCTCTCCTATTTTTTGTTTTTCCTGAAGTCTTCGGACACGTCATCTGGCACATACCTTCTGACTAGAAGCTTCTGACTAGACACACATATTCATAACACCTAGGGTAACCAATTAACTCAACTTCCGTCTTCTTCTATTCAGAATTCACAGAATCTCCTCCACGTCATCTGCTTCTGATTCAGAAAAACAAAAAGTGTGCGTGGGTCGTACATATATAGCTAAAAATAGGATAGCGAGGGGAGTGTCTAATTAGAGAGAGAAGCTTAAACTAGCCTCGTTTCCTTCTCTTCTGAATTCAGATGACCATCACAAACATGAGAGAGCATTGGGACAGTAGAGAGGGGGAAGCGGTCATTAAAAGGGGGAGCCTCTCGTTAACTCGTTTAGAAATGACTAGTAGTAGTCAGAAGCGGAAACAGAATATGTATGTATATTCAGAATAATTTGCGAGGGGGGACTAACCTTGTCCGTCGAATGCGTGTGTGAACTCGTGTCCGATGATTGTTCCGATTCCGGCGTAGTTGGCGAAGCTGGAAAAATGAAGATATGAGAAATCTATGACTGGGAAGCTGAGAATGTGAGGATTCGGAGTTCTTTTTAAAATTTGAGATAGCGTTAAAATGAAAGAAGATACAAAAGAGTTTGTGTGTTGAAGGTTTCCGATTTTTTGACAAAAAACAGCTTTTACCCCTTGTAACTCGGATCATTTTGAAGATATGTAAAATTTGAATACAGATTCAGAATCCTCATGACTTCAGCTTTTCAGTAAAATAAAATTTAATGTGTACACTGACATAATAGTGTATGATTTTGGCTCTTTAGATTCGGGACGTTCCGAAACCAAATGTATGAAAAAACGAGACATTTGGCAACCTTGCCATTTTCCCATCAGTCATTTTGAGACATTTCGAAACGTCCAGTTTTCAAACGTCTGGTTACGGAACGTCTCGGAGTAGTTGGTGTCACTATTAGAGTATTCGGGGCTCTTTTTCACAGGTTTGAGCAGGTATCGTTAAAATGTTCACTCAGAAAATGTCAAAACGCTCTTGATTTGGAACCAGGACATTTCAAAACCTGACGTTTTGGAACCGGGCAAACGTGGACAGAAAACGATGTTGAACATGAAAAAATTTGAAAATTGAACTTTTTCTGTTCTGCTCACTCGGTTTCAAAATTTCTTGGTTTAAGATAGTCAGAATGTATTTCATACGATTGTTCAGAAGTTTCTCAAAACCAAATTAGAAACTTCGGACACACGGACGCACAGACAGACAGTTAGAACTGGTCGTTTTATAACCAGGTGTTTCAAAACCAGACGGTTTGAAAACATGACATTCTGGCATTAAGCGTAAGATCCAAAAAAACACGTTCATATGTCAGTGTACACATTAAATTTTAACGTTGCTAGAAAACTGAAGCCCTGAGGATTCTGAATCTGTATTCAAACATCGTTTAGCATTAATTTGAACCGAGTTACAACACTTTTTGCTTAGAAACTTATGTATCTCCTTTGATTTTGACCCTATTTCAAATTTAAATACAGATTCAGAATCCTCACGTCTTCAGCTTCCGAACAATATAAAAATGTATACCAAAAAGACCAAGCAGACCAAAAAAACTCACTCTAACTGATGTTCATCGGCATACGGTAGTCTCAACGAGTCGAATGGGATCTGTATGAGATTCCTCTCATAATTATGAGCTGGCACCGAAATCGCGGGTCTCGTGTCGACCCAAGCTCTTGGATCAACCGGAAGACGTAGCCGTTGGAGACGTTCTTTGTAGACAGACGAGCTTCCCAGAACCATCGACCAGAACAGACTGTCATGTAGTCTCACGGCCTCTTTTTCCATCTCGTAGTCACTTCTCATCGCGTCGGGGAATCCGATGAATCGGGTCATGTTGTTCACCTTGTCGACGACGTTTTGACGGGTTTCAGAGTCGGAGAATAGGTTGCTCGACTTGACCATTTCCTCGTATTTCTCTTGTATCCGATCGGCAATGTTTTGGACTGCTTTCACGTTCTAAAATTTGGAAAATTGGAAAAAAACTTTGTATCTCTGTTTGGTTTGACTCTAATTGAAATTTGAATACAGATTTTGAATGCTTAGGTCTTCAGCTTTTTCGGCGAGTACAAAAATTCCAGAAATTTCAACCAAAATACAGTTTCTAACTCTCCTAACTTATTGCTCATTAAACTTTATAAAAACTTGTAAACTACAAAAATATAGAGCTTAAAATTTCACACATTTCAGTAGTTGAGCACTTTTTCATATCTCTTCTGGATCAAGAGATAAACGCTGTCGAAGTTTCTCGAGAGACGCAGAGACGCAGAGAAGCTAGAGTGTCTAACTGTCTGCGCCCTCTCTTCAACTTCTAACGCTCATAACTTTTGTGCCTTGAAAGATATCAAAAAGGTGTCAACTAACAAAATGTGTGAAATTTTATGCTCTATAACATAGCAATTCAAAATTTTCAAATATCATCGATTGTCGCAAAGATAACCGCATAGAACTGTGAGGGACAGAGTAAGAGAGCGCAGAGAGACGCAGAGAAGCTAGAGTGTATGCCTGCCTGCACTCTCTCACATTATCACTCTCCCTCTTTAAGACAGTTTTCTCTGCGAAAATAATAGATATTGAAATATTTTAAAATGGAACATTATTGAGCCTAAAATTTTACATATTTTATCAGTTGACCACTTTTTGGTAGCATAAACGGCTCACAAGTTATGAGCGTTAGAAATAAGGCGGAGTGCGGAGACAGTCAGACACTCTAGCTTCTCTGCGTCTCTCACAACTTTGGCGCAGTTACAGTACCATCTTTTATCGAAAACGACTGTAACGGATTCAGTGTTTTCGCAAAGATAACGTTTTACTGTCGCCAGGTGGAAAGGAGAGAGTGGGAGGGCGCAGACAGTCAGACACTCTATCTTCTCTGCGTCTCTAGTAACCACATATCACTCACCCTCTCTGTATGATCGATCCCATCAATTTTCCTCAAAATCGATGGCAGTGACAGCGGGAAGATGCCCGACAACCTCAACACACAAAACTCTTTCCGCTGACTAGCAGAGCCCGAGTACAACGAAACAGCCATCCACAGTAACCCATCGCGACACTTTGGCGACGCGTACGCCAAATGGAACATGATAGTCTTCCACTTCACATAATTCTTGAGAATCGCCACACCGCTTCTCGACTCTTTCAGTTTTTGAACAATCGTCGAGAGGATCGGAATCCATTGGGTACCCGTTTTGAGAGCGATCGGTTCCGAGTGAGACAGGTTCTCGCCGACGAGACGGGACAGGAAATAGTGCCAGTTGATCTGAAAATGGAAATGATGAGTCTGTCTGTGTCTCCGTGTGTCCAAAATCGGAAGCCTGAAGTCGGAAGCCAACGTGACTTCGGATGTCTCGACATTTTGTCTTACTGTGTGTCCGAGTGTCCAGATGTCCAAAAGCGTCTGTCTGTCTGTATGTTAGTTTGTCCGGATGTCCGTCTGTCTGTGTCTTCCAGTTTGTTCCAAAGAAAGTTCAAAACTCGCAAATTTTCGAAAAAAACAGAAATTTCTGATTTTTATTATAAAAAATCGTCTAGTAGGAGACCGGCTGTCCAGATACCTTTCTGTTTGTCTGTCTGTGTTTCCAGGTGTCCAGATGTCCAAACACGTCTATCTGTATGTTAGTTTGTCCGGATGTCTCGTTTACTTGTTTCAAATTAAGTCCAAAACTCCCAAATTTTCAAAAAAAAACGGTGATTTCTGGATTTTTACTATAAAAAAACGTCTTGTAGGAACCCGGTTCTCTAGATTTCTTTCTGTTTGTCTGTCTGTGTTTCCAGGAATCCGGATGTCTTCCCATTTGTTTGTATGGGCGTCTGTTCGAAATTTTTGGAAAAAAAAACGGAAATTTCTGATTTTTATTATAAAAATGCGTCTTGAAGGAGTCTCCAAGTTTGTTTGTCTGTGTGTCTGTAGATCCGGATGTCAATATGTCTTTCTATCTGTCTGTCTGTGTTTCCCGGTATCCGGATGTCTCTCAAAACTCACCGCCGGCGCAATTTCCTGCAACTCCCGAAGCGAGACCACCGTATACCGCTCCTTCTTCTCCTTGTAGAACTGCAATAGGATTTTTTGAATTTTTTAAACGATTTTACTTCAAAAAATCCAATTTCTTGATGCGCGTTCTTATATTTTGATTGAATCCTGAAGTATAGTTCGACAATTTTTGGAAAAATTTCAAAAAAATCTCAAAATTTTTTGTCCGTGAAAATGTTGCTTCTAGATACCTACCGTAGACCCAGCCACCGTAATCTGGTACTCGAGATAAATCATATTCGCAATCATCATCCGCACTTTCTCATCGCTCGAATCGAATCCCAACACGGCCGCCAACTCCTCACCGACTTGTTGTAACGCCCGTGTCACCGGTGGTCCTTCCATTTTTCCGTAGATCATTTCAGGCGTCAACTCCTTGTCGTAATGATACTTTTCCGGCGCCAACAGGATCGGGAGTTGCTCGTAGATCTAGAAGAAATGGGCGATAGTCGTCCGGGGCACAGCTAGGCTTACCGTAATCAAGTGTTCCTTCGAATCCAAATAATTCACCTCCACACCAGCCCAAAACAACGGAAAAACCGAATAATTAAACGCGCTGAGTATCATATCCTCAATCTCAAATCGCCGCCGCTTCTTCTCATCCTCATCCACCTCAATCTCGAAACTCTCCTCCTGCTCCAATGCGCCATTCCGGAGCTCGGGCATCCATCCGCCGAGCTCGTCGACGAATCGCTCCCACAAGTGTAGTCCTGTCTGTTCAAGAGTGTCCGTGTCCATGCATTGTTCGTACATTTTCGCCGCAGCCCGCTCGCCGGCGTTGGTGGGTAAAGGGTTGGAACCGTCGTTTACTGGAAATTTTTGGGATAGTCCAGGTGTAAATCCTTATTAGGGAAGGTCTCTAGGTGGCCGTGGAGTTCATTGGAATGCTGAGAAAACGCTGATTTCAAATATATATTCCGTTTTTGCCCTCGAGGCCTGGTATTCGAGAAAAACGAGGTCAAAGTTTGGGCCGTTTCGCCTAATCTTCTAGCATTGAGCCTAAGCCTAAGCCTAAATCTTTAGACACAGCTTGAAATCCCTCCGGACCAAATTCCCAAATCTTTAGCCTAGCCTAAAAGATCGCCTAAGTCTAAAACTCATTTTCAGGTTTGAGCCTTGAAAGTCCGGTTAAGTCTAAGCCTAACAACCTTGACGTGTGCAAGACTGGAAATATTTCAACAGGTTTTTTATTTAATTTCGAACAGCTAGACCATAAATTCCCAAGAAGTTTATCGGTTTTTTGAACTTGGGCTGGTGCTCAAACCTTTACGAGCATTTCAAATAAGCCTAAAGCAACATGCATGGCCTAAGCCTAAAAATTTTTGTCTAGGCTGAAAATCCTAAGCCTAAACTTGAAATCAATCGCCGTAGTTTGAAATATTAACGAGACGCAGAGAAGCTAGAGCGTCTGACTGTCTGCGCTCTCTCCCACTTCAAACGTTCATAACTTTTGAGTTTTTAGAGATATAAAAAAGGTGTCAACTAAGAAAATGTGTAGAATTTTATGCTCTATAACATAGTCGTTTAAAATTTTAAAATATCATTAATTATAGCAGAGATAATTGCAGATAACTAACTGTCGCCAGGAGGCAAAAAGATAGTAAGAGAGCGCAGACAATCGAACGCTCTAGCTTCTCTGTGTCTCTCAGGACGGGGCTCAACTTCAAACGCGTATAACTTTGTAGTGTTCAGTGCTATCAAAAAGTTGTCAAATACAAAAATGTGTAAAATTTTACGGTTATTAATGCAATAGTTTAAAAAAAATCCATTTCTCAAAAAAAAACTCACTTTTATGCATCGCCTGTACCATCTGATCATGGGCGGTGCGTTGAGTTTCATACAAAGTATTCCAGGAGTCGTATTTAAGATTCACAGATTGGTTGATCCATCCGCCGCAGGCAAACTGATAAAAGTTGTCGCACGGCTCGACACTCGCGTCGACTCGTTTCAGAAGACGCGCCGCCGTCATCACGCAGTCTTCTGTCGTGCACGCTGGAAATTTTTTTGGGTTTTAGAGGAGTTTTGCTTTTTCAGTTGAAAATGCCCAACTTTGAGGATGTGTTATGGTCCGGTCCCTAGCAAGTTACCCATCGAAATGACCAATTTCAGTGCAAAATAATGCAATTTTTGAGCTGTCGTCTTAAAATGACCATAACTCTTTAGGGAGTGTCCGTACAAAAAAATTGTCAATTGCAAAAATAAAGCTCTATTTGTGATCTGTGCGTTCCATAAACAATCAATATTGTGAGACTATCAGGGAGGCCGTGTCACACTCTTAAAGTATACCGATTTCAACTGAAAACGGTCAAAGTTTACAACTTTTTGGACGGTACTGTACATAGGTCACAAGCAGGGTTGGGAAATTCCGGGCCGGGCCGATCGAACAATTTTCCTCAGCCCGCCGGCCCGGCCCGGCTACTGTAGAAATTTGAATTTTTTGCAGAAAGTCAATTTTCTAGAATATCGATAAAAACTGAAGTGTACGAAAATTTTGGAGCATTTTGATCATTTTTTAAGGAAAATTTCAAAAAAATATGTGAAAAAATTATTCACAATTTTAAATCCGGGCCGGGCCGGCCCTGGATTTCCCAACCCTGATCACAAATGGGTCACAAACTCACGTAATGTTTGATAGTAGAGAAAAGTGGCGATGGCGAAGCTGAGGGTTACGAATAGAAAAATGACAAGTGTGGTGAGCAACACGCAGCCTTTCGAACTGCCAGCCGCCTCTTTTGACCGGCTTGACGGGGGTTGACCTGTATCACGCAACAATGAGGACGTCGCTTGTTTTCCCTCTTCGAGAGATACGCCATTCTGCAGAAAAAGAAAATTATGGGTAATTAAGAGTTAATTAGGAAGAGTACCTCCACAGAATAGGCTAGTGAGTTTTGATTTTTTAGAACTCTATACACCTTAGCCATTGAACTGAGAGCCCGAAAAAATTTTGGTATGTGTAGAGTCTGATTATTCCAATTCCACTCGGATTTAACCAGATTGCTACAATTTTAGAAATCTCATGTTTTGTGTGTGCCTTTAGTCATATTGTGTGTTGATAGTGGAAATACAAATTTTGAGATTCCGAAAGATTGACTTATCATGGGATAAGGAATTGGATGGACAAAGTACGGGGAAGAACAAAACGAGAGAGAAAACGAGACGCAGAGAAGCTAGAGCGTCTGACTGTCTGCGCTCTCTCCCTCTTCAAACTTTCATAAGTTTTGATCTTCTAAAGATATCGAATAGGTGTCAACTAAGAAAATGTGTAAAATTTTATGCTCTATAACATTGCAATTTGAAATTTTCAAATATCACTGGTATTCGCTGAGATAACTGCATCTAACTGTCGCCAGAAAGCAAGGAGAGAGTGTGAGGGCGCACACAGTCAGACGCTCTAGCTTCTCTGTGTCTCTCGGCTCTGTTCAAACATGAAAACAATTTTTATATCTTACAATTAGATTTTAATCATACATCCGTTTTGAATGAATGGAGACGCAGAGAAGTTAGAGCGTCTGACTGTCTGCGTCTCCCTCTTGCTTGACAACAGTCAAAGCGGTTTACCTCAATAAAGATTGGGACTACTAACAAATTTCAAACTATCAAATTAAAAAGCGTAAAATTTTACACATGTTTTCAGTTTACAACTTTTTGATAGCACTCAATCCTACAAAGTTATAAGCGTTTGAAATTGAGTCACGTACTGAGAGACGCAGAGAAGCTAGAGCATCTGACTGTCTGCGCTCTCTCACTCTCTCCTTTCCACCTGGCGACAGTTAAAAGCAGTTATCTCTGCGAAAATATAAGATATCAAATTATTTTTAAATGGAAAATTATAGAGCATAAAATTTTACACATTTTTCCAGTTGACCACTTTTTGATAGCACAAACGGCTCAAAAGTTATGAGCGCTAGAAGTTAAAGGGAGAGCGCAGACAGTCAGACACTCTAGATTCTCTGCGTCTCTCACATCACATCTACAGTACGCCCCGCTCTTACCGAAAACGACTGTATCGGCGTGTCTTCCGACGGTAATAACGGATTCAGTGAACTGTAGGAACGCATCTCATGCGATAAGCTTCTCTGTAGTTTTTCCAGTAACCTGGTCATTATTTTTTGCTGGAATTTTGGTTTTAGAAGATTCCAGAAGGAGGAAAAAACGATATATGATGAGAGATGTGTGATTGGAAGGTGGGAAAAGAGATAAACTGATGACGACACAAGAGAAATCTGCAGGAAGATACGTGAGAGAGATAAGAAAGATGGATGTGTTGCAAAAAGTGTACGATGTGTAATACGGAAAAATGTGTGGATTTTTTGAAAGAAAATGAACGATGCACGTGGCTGAGTCATCAGCTGATCAGGCAGCCTCAATGATTTCTAGGTCACACCCATTCAAGTTTTGGGGGGGGGCAATAAGTTAATGATTTATGTGATATGTAGAAATGGTTGATTGTCTTATGCGGGAGAAAGGGTAATAAAAGTTTGACAGGGAAGTGGTTTTGATAGGTGTTAGTGTCATACTTGCAAACCGAAAGGGGCCAACATGAACAGGCGCGTAACTCTCTTAAAAGGCAATCTTATGAGCTGAAAAATATACCAAAATGTAGATCTCAGCAGGTTCTATAGATGTGACCTATTACAGCCAGGATGAATAGCCGTTAATGTGCCGAGGGCCGAGAAAAAGTGTTAAGAAACGCTAAAATGACCAAAAAAGCCGGCCCACACCAACCTAAACTACAGTGACCAAGTTACACTAACCGACAGTATTGAGAGGAGTGCGGTGTAATTTGGTTGCTGTATTTTTGTCATTGTATTTCAATCAAGACTATTTTTCAAATACTTCTTCTGCCGTTAATGTGCCGCATGGATAGAAGATCTGCGGTATGGTAGTCAAAAAAGTGGATTCGGACTATTAGTGTCTAAAAATCATCATAAATAATATTTGTGCTTCCTCTTTTCGGTGAGGTGGACATCAAATATGGGTTATTTCAAAATCACTGCAAAAAATTAGCAAAACATTATTTTTTAACCTTATTTTTATAAATATCACTAACTTTATGAAGTGTTTCACAAAGGATCCGATCACTTTGAAAAAAAGTTAAGAACAAGAAAGATAAACTTGATATACTTTTTGGCGGTACTTTATATCCGTGCCTTTTAACGGGACCGGACTAGAATGGATTTTTTGCTACCTTTGCATTTTTTGACACTTTTTCCTGGCCCTCGGCACATTAACAAATATTCTTCCGTCCCGTGAAAGGTCGAGACATAGAACTCATCGAAATCTACATTTTGGTATATTTTTCAGCTCATAAAAATCAGTTTGAAGAGAGTTACGCAGCAGCCCGGTTTGCAAGTGTGATTTTAAGTACCGTAACTTAGTGTCAGATATATTGACATTTTCAAAATGACAAAAATAGTTATAATATAACAGTGAGAAGGATTTTTAGATGAAAGTTATAAAAATTTAGAGATTTTCCAGAGAAGCCCTTCATTTTAAAGGTCCCCCTACTAACCTAATGATGTTTTATTTACCTTTTTGTCTAGACCATATTGCTCACTGAGCACTCAACTTTTAAAAACAATATCCCCCCCCCTCTTTTCCATATTCCCCTTTGTATAGAGATCACTCGCGTGGGTTACTCAGTAAATTTATTCAATCAATTTAATTCAGATAATTGGATAATCTAGAGAGGGTCATGACACTTCTCTCTAGTTGGAAAAGGAAAGGGGGGGGGTGTCATTGGTATTTGGTGAGTAATAAGCAAAGTGAATCAATTTTTGATTTGTAGATTATATCGGATCAGCATAAACTATTTTTACACTGGAGGACACTATGTTTATGATGTTAAAAAGAGTAAATGTACGAGTCTGACATAGATGATTTGGTTGCCTGGGGAGGGGGAGATGCGGGGAATAAGGAAAAAATCGGATTTCGATGGAGCTCAAATACAGTACCCTGGACGAAACAGGCCGACATGACTACCTTATAGTTTGCTTCAAACGGAGTTTTATGAGCTGAAAAATATACCAAAATGTAGATCTCGGCGAGTACTATGTCACTGACTTACTAAGGACTGGATGGAAGATCGTTAGGTGCCGCGCGCCGGGCTATAATGTCTTTTTGACCATCGCATTTTTTGCACTTTATCCCTAACACAGACACAGATTTCGCTACATTTTGGCATATCTTTCAGCTGATAACACGCAGGTTACGCGCCGGCCACCGATTGGAAAGTACTCAATATACATTTCTCATACTTGAGAGTTTTGGGCCACGGACACAGAAACGGGTCTAAACTACGCAAATGTGGTTAAAAAATATAATAGCGCCCCTTTTAACTTCACAAAATTTTGGGAAAAATTCATAAGAAATGGATTCTGTTTAAAGAAAAAGCCAATTTAGCCCGGCCGGCCTGTGGCACATAAACGAAAAACCATCAGACCCGAATATATAACTTGCTGAAATCTACATTTTGGTATATTTTTCGCCTTACAATTTTGCTTTTTACGCGAGTTAAGCGCTGGCCCGTGTCGGACCGTTTCGGCTCGGTTTGGAAGTGTATTAACGCGACACACGCCTTACAACCGCGCTCTACCGAAACCTGATGCAGAGAAAATGAGAAATTTCTCAAGGGGATTTCGGTGGAGCGCACATGTAAAACCTACGCCGACCTAATAGCAAAGTTTATGAAAAATGGCAAAACTACATACCGTACTATCATATCTACAGTAACCTACCTAACCACTCTTTCAAAAAAAGTCAAAAAAATGTCTAAGTGTTCCACTACAAACCATTCCTGCCCTGTACAAACCGAGGGATGATCAGGTTCATCCCCCTCGTCCATCTCTTGTGAGTCATTCGCCAAATTAAATGAATGTTGAAACATGATATCATTGGTTTAAGCGTTTCAAAATTTCACTATAACTACGTCACTTTTCTAGAGAATGGACCCAAAAAAATTTCAGAAAAATATATAATTACCACCCAGGGCTTTTGTTTTCGTGTTGTTGGTTGAGGTAGGTTCTGGTTTTAATCAATTTCCAAAAAGGGAACAGAATACGTGAGAAAGAGAATCAAAACCGCAATTTTCAATATCAAAAACTAAAAAAAGAAGAGAAAAAACTTTTTGATCAACGTCTAAAATGATCATTAGCCCAGAATATGATGATGTACCTGGTGGGGGTTCACTGACCGTGAAGGGGGACAAAAACGTAGATGAGCGGAAAAAATTTCCAAGAATAGATGAAGAATGAGATCACACGGCACGTCACCCGCGCTCTACCGTAACGATGGAAAATAGTGTGCGAAATTGAGAGACTCAGAGAAACAGATACTGGCATTTTGGTGGATTCCCATTTTGAAAACTGAGTTATGCACGTATATGGTAAGTTCGCTGAAAATGGGCGGGGCCTAGTTTCTAGGAAAATAAAATTTTGAAGTTATAGTCATGGACTAGTTACATTTTGAGGTTTCTAGGTCACGAGCAAATTGGATGGCCTAGAAATCATAGATTTTGGAAAGCAAGGCCGTGACATTCTAGTCAGGGACTAGGTTCCTCGTTTTTGGGTTTTCTAGGCCATTAGATGTACGGGGACTAAAAAAGCGAAAACTAGGCCACGTACGTGCCAAAAAATTCGAAAATTTCGACGAAAAAAATGTTCCAACAATATATTCCCCCGAGTGAGTTAATCGTGAAATTTATATGCGCCTAAATTTAGGCATCGTTGTCCATTTTGTTGGTGAAATTCGAAACAAATGGTGTTTCCGTTCAAAGGGAAAAAGGGGGAAAGGGGGGGATGGATCAGAACACAACAATTTTTTTAGGGTGGCCGAACATTCCAAAGTTAGGTCACCATGAGATTTCTAGACCACGACGTCTGAGAGAACATCACCTTTTGTTTCTAGGCCACCACCTGGATTTCTAGGTCATCAAAATTTTACCGTTTTACGCTATCAAAGGCTTACTGGTGGCTTGCCAAATAACAGATTTTGAATTTCTTTGGTTTTCGGGGATTCCTAGGTCATGATTCGGTTTTCTATGCCATTTTACCCTTTTTCTCCCTTTTAGAGTTATGATGTGAGTTTTTAAGTTTTATGTCATGGAGCTTTTAGGCCATGGTTTTGGTTTTCTAGGCCACGACTTATCTTTTATTTTCAAAAACCAGAAAATCTGAATTTGAGAATGTGAAATTCTTTAAAGTCTTTTGCTTACTAAAATTCTGAAAATCCTTTATAATCTGAAAACATGAAAATCCACTACTGTCGAAAATCCGAAACCTAGGCATCTGAAAAATCTGAAATTCCGACATTCTAGATCTGACGTCTTCTAGACATATTCATATTTGGACATGACCATATTTATGCTGCTAAAAAACGTAAGGTTCTGATTCTCTGTGTTGCGTTTTTTTGTGTTTCTGACCGAATGAATTCTCTGGGAAAATGACAAATTCAATTTTCTGAAAATTCCTTTTAATTTAATGTCCATTATGATTAGATTCAATAAAAGTCAGAATGTAGAAGACGTCAAAACTAGAATGTCAGAATTCCAAATTTTCTGAAATTTCAAAATTTTAGTAAGCCGCTAGGTAAAAGGTGATAGGTATAGCCTAGCTTTCAATAATCTGAGTTTTCTAGGCCACGACCATGCAAAACCTATTTGGTTTTCTAGGCCATTCAAGTTTTTTTCGTTTTGAAGGATATGGCTTTGGTTTTCTAGGTCACGAAGGTTCAAAATTTTTCAACAGACCTTTTTTTCTCAAAAACTAGAAAATCTCTTCGAGATATAATTATGACCTAATTTTCCGGTTTAGGGTTTCTAGGCCACCTGTTTCCTTCAAAATGCCTTACTAGAATATTGAAAAATCTGCTACTAATAAGGTCTCCGTGATTTTTTCTTTTTTTTCACAATTTATATATGACGCTCCGATTCTTGACACTTCCTGACATCATCCATACGCATAAACTTTAAAAGCGTTTAAAATAAGGCGCCGTGTGGATTTCCGATTGAATATTTAACATTTTCCATGTCAAAAATCTCAATAAGTTTGTACACCACATGCTTCCTGGTCTTTCTAAAAACATGAAAATAGGAATCTCATGAATTGACAATAGAGGAAAAGCGTGGGCACAAGTAGGTAGGGTGGCTGGAAGTGACAAGTTTTGCAAGACGAGAAACTTTTGGATTTTTGAAAAATATACATTTTGGAAAGTCGTCTGTTGCTGGATCAGATGATCAGAGACTAGGGGTGGCCTAGGTTTTGGATAGTCGTGGCCTAGAAAACTCGGATTTTTGAAATCTAGGCTATACCTATCACCTTTTACCTAGCGGCTTACTAAAATTTTGAAATTTCTGAAAATTTGGAATTCTGACATTCTAATTTTGACGTCTTCTACATTTTATTGAATCTAATCATAATGGATATTAAATTAAAAGGAATTTTCAGAAAAATTGAATTTGTCATTTTCCCAGAGAATTCATTCGGTCAGAAACACAAAAAAACGCAACACAGAGAATCAGAACCTTACGTTTTTTAGCAGCATAAATATGGTCATGTCCAAATATGAATATGTCTAGAAGACGTCAGATCTAGAATGTCGGAATTTCAGATTTTTCAGATTCTTGTTATTCCAAATTTTCAGAATTTTCAGAATTTTCAACATTTTAGTAAGCGGTCATAATGATATACTTTTAAGTATTTCATTTTCTCAGAATCAGATTTTCTAGAAAAGTCGGGGCCTAGAAAACCAGAGCCATGGTCTAAAAACCCCATGACATAAAACTTGAAATCTCACATCATGACCCTAACAGTAACAAAAAATGACCCAGAAAACCAGAGCATGACCATGGAATCCCAGAAAACCAAAGAAGTTCAAAACATGTTATATGGCCAGTCACCAGAGCTTATGATAGCGTTAAACAAAGACATTTTGATGACCTAGAAATCCAAGTAGTGGCCTAGAAACTCTAGTTAGGCCACCATATTCCTCTTAAATCCTAAAATGACCTAGAAAACCAAATCATGACCTAGAAATCCCAGAAAACCGAAAAAATTCAAAATCTGTTATTTGGCAAGTCACCATTCCTTTAGATAGCAAAAATTGGTAACATTTTGGTGGCCTAGAAATCCAGGTGGTGGCCTAGAAACCGCAAAGTTAAGCCAACCCACATTTTCAGAGTCTATGACAAATCCACTAACCAGTACTCAATGTCAAGCACAATTTGATTTTGCCCTCAAAAAATGAATAAAAATGAATGAAATCACAGCAAATTGGTCAGAATGACGAATTTCTGGAACCCATGTTCGGTCATTCCCCATAAAAAGTGGAGTAGTCTGGTAGTCCCTATCCCCAACCCCAAAAAAAGTGAAGAAGATACCAAGAGGGCACTTAAAATGTGGTGGGGGAGGAGCACACGGAACATGACACTCTATGTCGTGGGGAGAAAGGAAAAGGAGTGGGGGGGGGGATATCCAATAAATTGGACCTTTTATTTTATTTTCTACGTATTTTGTCTCGTGTCGGGATGGGCGTAGGCTACTACTATTCATTCCCCCCTTTTCACAAATTGCTTTGTCATTGGGAGGTCTCACTCACTGGAAGAAGAAATGAGGAAGGATTCCCGAGACCAATTAGGTAGGATGGATACCGAAATGGGAATGAATTGACGTACGTCAAGGGATCGGGGAAATAGAAAAAACAAGAAGATAAGAATGGAATATATATAGGAATGGGGGGGGGATTGGGTTTCAGATGGATGAGAAAAAGGGGGGCAAAAAACAAAAAATTACTACCCTAAAAAAGAGTCACTGTGGTCATGTTTAGGGGTTTTTCCTTGGCGGATTATGCCAATTGCCAAAATTTTTCCTAATTTTCTTCCAAAAAATCAGAAAACTCCCCCAACTTTGACATACTGTAACGTTTTCAGATCTTTTCCGATTTTATTGATTTTTAGCGCATTTTAAAGATCAAACCTAGTTCTCCATTTTTGTAGTTGACAACTTTTTTGTACAAACGCTCCTTGGAGAGATATAGCTTGGGGGAGTACGGTAGGTCCGCGGTCGCAAGTCGCTAAGCTTCAAAGCGCTGTAACTCGCTAGCGAAGATCCGTACAAAAAAGTTGTCAACTAAGAAAATGGAGTCCTAAACTTGATCTTTATGTTTTTTAAAACATTTTCAAAATTGGTAAAAACTGGGATTGTGGCGAAAGTTCAAAAATCGGAAAACAATTTCCAATTTTTTCCCAAAAAACCCCTCAACTTTACCCTATTGTAACTTTTTCAGATCTTTTCCGATTTTATTGATTTTAGCGCATTTTGTAGATCAAACCTAGTTCTCCATTTTTGTAATTGACAACTTTTTTGTACAAGCGCTCCTTGGAGAGATATGGCTTGGGGGAGTACAGAAGGTCCTAGCGGACAAAGGTCTACCGATCAAAGCGCTGTAACTTGCTAGAGACCGCCCGTTCAAAATAGTTGTGATCTACAAAAATGAAGATTTAGGTTTGATCTACAGAATGAGTTGAAAATTGATAAAATCGAACAAAATCTGAAAGAGTTACGTTATGTCAAAGGTAGCGAGTTTTTTTTAGGTTTGATTGGTTGACTAGCAATTGAGCTTTGGTGACAACATTCTCCAAGTTACTGACTAAAAAAAACAAAAACCGCATGCGTCCATTTTTTTAATGATTAGAACTGTATGATGAATAGCTAAAGCCATGAGCGTTACTAACTTGATAGAGCAAAACGGCTCCGTCTGACACAATGAAAAAAACGTTTTTCATTTTTTGAATGCAAGGACTAACTCTTCAAACTCTTCAAAAAAACATATCAAACCCGCTCGTCAAACTTGTCGAAAATTGCAAAAAACTGACCCGGAAATGTTTTTGACGCCTTCCTCCCCTTGCCTTTTTTGTTTTCCTTCAAGTCGGGAGTTCACTTTTTTATTTTGAAAAAAACTTCTGGACAAAATAAAATGTGATACATATTTTGTAGGATACGGTTTTTGGTGTTCTGTGTAGAATAGAATTAGGTACCGATGTCTATTTTAGAATGTAGTGACGTAGATGTGTGTGTTAGTCAAATTTAGACTCTTCAATTGAGGTAAACAGGGTCAGGAGTAGGTCATGCGGGTTTTTTTTTGGAATTTTGAAAATTCAGTTTTCCCAACTTGCAGATATCGATTTATTATGGTAATTCAGTAATTAATATTAATGTAAAGTTCCGTACACACTGAAGTAATTTTTTCAATAAAAATTTGGACTATCAGCTCCGGAGGGGTATAACTACGCAGGGAGCGCTTGGACTAAAAAGTTGTCAACTACGAAAATGAAGATATTTTACCAGGGATGGTCATGGAGTCAGTTTGGAGGTATAGGACGTGACCTATATCATTGGAAAGCTGAGAAAACGCTCTTCCCAAATATATATTCAGATTTTGCCCTAGGCGCCTGGTTTTCGAGAAAAACGAGGTCAAAGTTGTGAAAACTAGATAATTATTACCCTTTTTCCGAACCTTGACCTCATTTTTCTCAAATACTAAGCTTCGAGAACAAGAACAAAGTATATATTTGGAATCAGAATTTTCTCAGCTTTTCAATGATATAGGTCACGTCCCATAACTCCAAACTGACTCCATGACCTTCCCTAGTTAGTTGAGTTTTGCACAGAAAATATCGAACTTATCAAAAAAATGGAAGAATACAAATTCTCCACACACATAAAAATTATTTTAGGAATGTTGTTTTTCGCGCTAAAAAAGTATAATTTTTTCTAGGCCACCACTGAGCATTAAAAAAGACTTCTTCCTGCAACAGATGGTACAGGTCAGAATACCGAATACTCCCTCCCTCTATCTAAAATGAAACTGAACTAGGCATACTGTAGCACCCTGTGACTACGAAACACAATTCAACACGGAACATAAGTTCTAACTGTTGAATTCGCAACAAAATAAAGTTCATGTGAACCAGTAATGACAGATTACCGGAAGATTATGACACCGTGTTGAGATCAAATCGAGATGTAAATAAAAAAGTGTTGGGTAAATCACGTTCCAATTCAAAAAAAATGTTGTGACCAAAAAAATTGGCGTCCCTTTGTTTTGGCAACTTTCTAGTGATGGGGGTGATGATAAGGGGAGGGAGACGGAAATTAGAAATGAAGAAACACTTCTTTGAGAAGCTGCTGGAACTGGTTTAGAGAGGGGGTAGTGGGCAATGAGGAAGGTGTGGTTTCGAGACTTTAGAGGAGGTGGAACGGGCGGACGGAGAGACGCAGAGAAGCTAGAGTGTCACGTTGTCTGCGCTCTCTCCCCCCCCCCATCTACCTTCAACTTCTAACGCTTATATCTCTGCAGATTCATTTTCTATTAAAAAGTTATAAACTAGGAAAATGTGTAAAATTTTATGCTCTATAATATTGCATTTTTAATTTTTCAGATATCACTGTTATTTGCTGAGATAGCAGGGCTTTACTGTTGCCAGGCGGAAAGGTAGAGAGTGCGAGAGTGAGAGAGTGAGAGAGCGGCACACAGTCAGATGTTCTCGCTTCTCTGGGTCTCTCAGGGTTGGAATTTATTGGTTTCACTGAAATAAAAAAAAGTGTTTGAGTGTCTGCGTCTCCTTGCTTGCACCTGGCGACAGTAAAACGCAGTTATCTCTGCAAAAACAAACGTTATCAAAACAATTTTAACTGGTAAATTATAGAGCATAAAATTTTACACATTTTACTAGTTGACAACTTTTTAATAGAGAATGAACCTGCAGAGATATAAGCGTTAGAAGTTGAAGGGAGAGGGGGGGAGAGGGCGCAGACAACGAGACACTCTCGCTTCTCTGCGTCTCTCACATTCGGCGGGATGGAGAGATATCAAAAAGAAGTCAATTACTACAAAAATTTCCTGGAAATCGTTCATCCAAGGTCACTGAGCAAATCTCAAAAATTTGCAACAAAAAATTTTTCAAAAAAATCTGTCTGTCTGTCCGTCTACATGTCCAGATGTCCACTACCCACCAAAATAGTATCAAACCTAGAGAAAAGGTGTGGTTCTCATAGTCAAGGAAAAATCGGACAAACTTTTTTTTTGATATGATACATATTTCATCGATATGACAAGACAGAAAATTCACAGATCAGCATTTTTTCGAAATTTTGAAAAAGAGGAGGGGGGGGGTTAGGGTACCGTCCAAAAAAGGGTAAGTACATCCATTTGCATCATAGGTCACGTGGCCATTGGTACCGCCTATGTCCTGTGTAAAAATGACGTCATCATCGTCAAAAAAAAAATGAAGACGTTACGGCGCGTTTAGAAGAAAATGATAAGGTGGGGGGGGATGATTGATAGGACCATATCATCAATATGATGGTGATATTAATAGAGAAAAAAACAGAAGGCAGAGAAGGGGGGGGACTTGGCAAGGTGCCAGGACGGTGGAGCGCGATTGCTGACCGGAGACTTTTATAGTTACCCCCGGCCACCCCCTCACCATCCCCCTATAATCATAGCCAATTTCATATTTTTCTGTTTGCTATTTTGGCCACCTCCCCCCCCCTTTTCTGTTGTAGTAATACGGTTAGAGGGATGACGTGGCAGTGGTGACGTCCCGTAATATATAGTAACCTTGAAACCGTAGTCATAGTCAGCAAGAAGACCAGACCACACTTGAGAAAAATAATTTATGTATAGTTTTTGTTTTTTGCAGGAAGAAAGAGAATAGGAAGACAATATGAGGAAGGAGGTGTTGCAAAAAGAAAAACAGGATTTGGCGACTTGGCCAGGACATTTTCTAGTCAAAGATTTTAAGAAATGGCCTAGAAAACTCGAGTTAGGCCACCAAACATTTCAATGGAGGTAATCCTAAAATGGTCGAACTTTGACTCTACACCACGGCACCCCTATTTGTCCCAATGTCACGAAAATTGGATATGGTATAGAACAAGTCTTGATCTTCATTTTTGTAGTTGACCACTTTTTTGCACGAGCGGTCCCTAGCGAGTTACAGTACGCCGAAAAGAAACGACATCACTGAGAGCGGCTACCATCGGCATCTCCCGCTAGCTTTACCTCGGTAGGGACCACCCACACAAAAAAGTGGTCAACTACAAAATTGAAGGTCTAGACTAGAGTTATTCAAATAATGTATTTTCATACGAATGTCGTGAGAGACGCAGAGAAGCTAGAGTGTCTGACTGTCTGCACTTCCACTCCCCCCTACCTTCAACTTCTAACGCTTATATCTCTGCAGGTTCATTCTCTATTGAAAAGTTGTCAACTAGTAAAATGTGTAAAATTTTATGCTCTATAATTTAGCAGTTTAAAATTTTTTGAAATCTTTCATTTTCGCCAAGATAACTGTGTTTCACTGTCGCCAGGTGGAAAGGAGAGAGTGAGAGAGTTTAGACAATTAGACACTCTAGCTTCTCTGCGTCTCTGCGTCTCTAGGGGTGTGAGAGTGATCAAGTTGGTATTAACAAACCAATCTTTCGAGCATTTTAAAATATTTTTTACCGATTTCAGAGTTTTTTTTTTCCCATTAATTTTTTTTTCCAAAAGTAGTTTTTTTTCAATTTTGAATTTTTCATCCCAATTCAAAAAACTCACCATAATCTTTGTAATATCCGCATCCGTAACAGAATTCCGTCGACTGATCGCATCTGCTTCGCCACCGCCACTGCAACGCCGCCTTTTCTTGCAACGGCTCGTCTGGAAATTGTGAATTTTTATTTTTGTCAAAAAAAACTCAATTATTTTTTAAAAACGAGATGGTACATCATATTTGATCTGTAAATTCTGAAATTGAGGACCAAAATTTAAGACCAGATCACAAACACCAGTGATGGACCAAAGTCCATCCGGGATCTAAGGATCAGCTGGATTACCGGAATTTTAAATTTTAAAAATCCACGAAAACAAGAATTTCAGACTGAACTTCAAAAAAAAATTGATCATCCATTAGTCATCAATTCCAAAAAAAGGATGAATGGGCAATAAATGTATTGCAGAAATAGAAAATGACACAGAGGCCGAGATCTTGTCCGAGAGGACTACACGGCCGCGTGGAAAAACTCTTCCACCAATGCTCACTTAGTGTCAGGGGAACGGGAATTGTACCGATTTTTAGGAAATTCGTCAATACAAAAAGTTTCTTAGAATTTTCTAAAGTATCGGAATATGGCTTCAGTCCTCCTTTGAGGACATCCACCTTGGTTAGCAAATTCGGGGTATTGTGCCTTTAGAAGGGTATAACTAAAAACCTAGTAGATTTAGAAAAATGCGGTCAACTACAAAAATCATATACGTTAAATTTTCTACATTTTTGTAGTTGACAACTTTTTGATAGCTTAACAGGCTTAGGAGATACATAACATTTTAAAAAAGAGTTCCTCCATGGAGCATAGAAAACCGACGGAGAAATTTATGCCGGTCATTCAAACTGAAGTAGGATTTTCTGAAAACGCAACTGTGCCGCACCTTGCCACTTGGCTCCGCCCACTTTTTCCAAGTTACATGATTAGTCGCTATTCGGGACCATACATATTGAAAAACATGATTTTGAGCCAAGAATTATTTAAAAAGACGAATTTTCCAAAAAATAAAATGACTGGCCGAATGTTTTGGGGGCCGTGAAAAAAGTTCAACCACCAAAATTCTCTATTTTTTTGTTATTTTTCGTGATGGAAGAGTTTTTCCGAATGGCCGTGTAGTCCTCTCGGACAAGATTGTTGCTCAATTCCTGAAATCTCGTCCGAGAGGACTACACGAGGGTCGCGCAGAAAAATACTTGGTGATTTTCTCTAATTTTTCACAGAAAAAGACTAAAAAACCAGTTTTTCACAAAAAATAGATTTTTGGTGGCCGAACTTTTAGCACGACCGCCAAAATATATTTTTTTTCATTTTTTGGGAAAATTCGTTTTTGAGCGTTTTTTGGCTCAAAATCATGGTTTTCAATATGTATGGTCCCGAATAGCGACTAACCATGTAGCTTGGAAAAAGTGGGCGGAGCCAAATGGCAAGGTGCGGCACAGTTTCTTTTTCCGAAAATCCTACCTCGATTTAAGGGGCCTTTAATTGAGGGATACTCCGTTTTGGTTTTTTAGAAAAAATAGCGGCCTAAATTTCTCAACTAGTTTTTTCACAAAAAATGAAAAAATTGAGAAAAAAAAATTTGGTGGTAGACCTTTTTGCACGGCCGCCAAAACATTCGGCCACTCATTTTTTCTTCTTTTTCTGGAAAATTTGGCTCAAAAGAATGTTTTCAATATACCGTGCAGCAAATCATCACTAGTGGCAATTCAAAATTAACCCATTTTCTCCGAATAAAAAAAAGGGGGGGGTTCTAAATATTTCCAGGCACAGAGAGAAAAAGAGACACTAAGCGGGGTCCCTCTCTCTCTCTCAAAGTGTTGTTGAGTCTTATATCGAGTGACACCCCAGGGACAGTTCCATCATTCGTGTCGATTGGCGGGGAGGGTGGTGGGCACCCGGCCACTAACTTCTTTGTCACTTTTCCAAGAAAAAATTGTGTGAGTGAGAAAAAAGTGAGAAAAAAAAGGAAATGAGGATTGGAAGGCAGTTCCGGGTGCATTTCTAGTTTGTTTTTTTGATTGACGTTGGTTTGGATATGATAAGATGACAGGAAATGGGTTGTCAATGCATTTCCAGGTCAGTCACTGAGAGAAATGACATAATTCAAAAAAGAGAGATTGACCGATGATAGGAAGTGGGATGCTGGGGTAAGGGTCTAAAATCACTAGGGTATGAAAAAAAGAAAAAGAGAATTTTGGTGGTCGAACTTTTTTCACGGCCGCCAAAACATTCGGCCATCAACATTTTCCTTTTTGTTGGAAAATTAGTTTTTGAGCGTTTTTTAAATGATTCTTGGCTCAAAATCATGTTTTTCAAGATCTATGGTCCCATATAGCGACTAACCATGTAACTTGGAAAAAGTGGGCGGAGCCAAGTGAGCGACTTGATTGTTGAGGGATACTAAGTTTTGGTTTTTCTGAAAAAATGGCGGCTTAAATTTCCCCTCTGGAGTAACACGCTTACTTTGCAAAAACGCTGATGGCCTAGAAAATCAGAAAAATGGGAAGCTAGGCCACGGTTCAAAATGTGTAGAAAAATATGGACATTCCTAATGGTAATACTCAAAAACCCTTATCAAACCGCGAGTTTTCAGCCCCAGAGGGGTCAGAATTGGGGTCACTGTTGCTGGCCGAACTTTTTATTGTTGTGTTTCTAGGTCACGGAAAGTTCTTCCATTCGATCGTCTCGGTACTATTCCTTAATTTTATCTCGTTATCAGTGTTGTCACCCTATCCATATTGATAAAAGGAAGAACTTCAAGAAAAATGATTTTAATAAAACGATCTAACGGACGGGTGGAAGAACTTTCCGTGGCCTAGAAACACAAAAACCAAAAAATTCGGCCAGCACAGTTTTGGAGCGTTTTAGGGCTGAAATTTTGCGGTTTCGAGTGGTTTTTGAGTATTATGGTACTGTAGTATCAAATGATAGCAAGAAATAATAAAAATGATAAAAGTTTGTCAAAAATAAGAAATTCGAAAAAATATCGAAAAACAGTACTGACTAGGGAAGGTGATGAAGTCAGTTTGGAGTTATAGCATGTGACATATATAGTTGGAAAGCTGAAATAACGCTGATTTCAAATATATATTCAGTTTGCCCTCGAGGTCTGGTATTCGAGAAAAATGAGGTCAAAATTTGAACCGCTGACTAGGATTACCTTAGTGAGTGATGAAAACTACCCAACTTTGAACACCTGTAACTCTATCCAAAAAAAGTGAAATCGGTGGGAAATTACATTATTTGAATAGCCCTAGTCTAGACCTCCTATTTTGTAGTTGACCACTTTTTTGTACGGGCGGTCCCCACCGAGTTATAGCTTGTTGAAGGGACCAATGATAAGCGCACTCTGCCGCACGCAGTGACCGTCGGTGTACTGTAACTCCCTAGGGACCGCCCGTACAAAAAAGTGGTCAACTACAAAAATGGAAATCCAGGTTCGATCTACAAAACCCAATTAAAATCAATAATTTAGAGCATATCCTAGCGACGTTACACTCTGTCAAAAGTAGATGATTTTGAGATATCCACAATTTTCAGCTTCTGTACTTTCCTCCAGATCTCTCCCACAGCTTTGGTCAGAAACCAGAAGAAAAACCATCATTTAAGTACCATCATTTTAAAAAAATGACGTGTCAAGAAAGAAAAAATAAAGCAAATAAGACTATAGCCTACTTTTCAGAAAAAAGAGGGATGAGGTGGCAGTGAGCAAATAAAAACTTATTGGAAAAAGTGGGAGTAGATTGAGAATTCTGTTAGGATGGCCTAGCTTTTTATAGTGTGCGGAAGTTCGGCCACGGCGACATTTTCGGAGATTTGAATTTGACGGACCGAAGAACGATTAGTCTAGACAAAAGCGCATAAAACTATAAAAAATATAAAAATGTCTCTCCTCCTCTAAGATTGAAACGAAAAGAGCAGAAAAATGGGGGAAAAAATGTCTGCTCATGACAATCGGAAGCGAAATATTAATTTCTTTTTGTTTCATCCCCCCCTCCGCTGTTTGTACACCTGTGTGTCTGGTGCTAGAAAGTTCTGGAATGGCGAGGAAAAAAAGTTGCGAAGACAAATTAAACGACGGAAGAGAAGTAAAGGAAGGAAGAGCGTGAGTGGACAACAATTAAGGTTGAGAGCCATGATCAATGAGAAGGCGATTAGCAATTAGCGGGGGGAGATGTGACGGGGGCGAGTTAAAGAAACAAAAATGGATTGGGCCGAACCGGGGATTGAACCCGGGACCTCTCGCACCCAAAGCGAGAATCATACCACTAGACCATTCGGCCGCGGTGTGATCAGCTGATAGGTGGTGTACAGAAGCGCGCGCCCACCTCCTGTTTACCCTCTTTTGGGAAGCGCGCCTTCCTGTACCGCCAGTGATCCAAAAACCATTGTGGCCGAATGGTCTAGTGGTATGATTCTCGCTTTGGGTGCGAGAGGTCCCGGGTTCAATCCCCGGTTCGGCCCATTCCTTTTTTGTCTTTTTTGTCATATGATTTAGACCTCAAGGACCACTTCCTCATAGAAAATAATAAGTTGTCAAGTCAAGCAAAAACAAATCGTGTAGGCGGCGCCGTTCCCTTTGTCTATCTTCTTCCCCAACGTCATCCAAACAAATAAATGGGAAATAAATGAACGGGAACTCATTTCCATTGAGAGGGTGGAACTGGAAATTCGCCAAAAAGTGACAGAGAGACACGTGAGCTACTCTTGATCTTCTTTTTTTCAAACTTTTTGACCTACGTCATTTGATGTCAAGCAGAAAGCGAGATGGGTGAACTGATTATGGTAGCAGTGGTGCGGAAGTTGTGATCTTTTGGAAAATGATGATGTCAAAGGCAACTGGGTTACGGTAGGCGTGATGTAAGGATGGCCTAGAAAACCCCAAAAAACTTTGACCACTTAAAATTCCAGACCCTATAACTTTAGACGATATGGTTCAAACTTTATAAAAATGAGACAGAAATGATCAACTTGAAATTCTACACATTTACCACTAACAAAATTCCAAACTGGTGGCCTAGAAACCCAAAACTAGGCCATCAAAAGTTTTGAAACTTAAAATCTCCATAACTTTTTGATTTTTCACTCAATTTTTTGGAATTTTGGCTCAAAACAATCAGCGGAAAAAAGTAAATTTCACACACCTTATCAACTGAATTTTCCATAACTTACCTGTACCCCATCCTTAATAACAGTAAGCCTAGACATAATAATCTCTATCCAAGTCATAATAACTGAACTATATAATCTTTCAGCTCAACCCTCCCCAAGCCCCGCCCCCTTTTTTCCAAATCCCCCTTACTACGACATCGTTTTGAAGTCTTAAAAACAAGAACGGATTACCGCTTGATGTTTCCCTTAAAACAATGAGAAACGTCATGTTAATGGGGAGGGATTAAGCAGGATACATTACTTATCATGTTACAAATCAGAAAAAATAAGAATAACACAAAGATTATGCTAGGGGGAGGCTACAAAAAACGGAAAAAATGATTTGCCAGGGGGAAGAATTGAACCCCGGAACCCGCGGGCGTGGACAAAGGTGCTACCGCCTGCGCCACTTGGTCGCTCAGCTAATCCACAGGCAAACCGCTCCGGATGAAATTTGGTCCAAACGCGGATAACACTCGGCGTCAAAACGATACCAAAAAAGCCATCAAATTTGGTCCTAATTTGGACCAATTTTCATCCTCGGCGGTCGGCAGCGGAAAATTTGGGCAGGGGTTCCCCGGATCAGAATTTTCTGGTTCTTTCTAATGGTGAATAGTTATAAAGCAACAAACAATTGTATAAATGTATATCAATATTTATTTTATTCACACTTAAAAAAACATAGAAAAATTTAGAACATTTTTGGCAAATTCGAAGATTCGACAGTTTTGATTTTGATGTTGTTTCTTGGTTTGCTTCCAAGGCACGATCCAGATGTTGACGACCATCTGAAAAAGGAGTTTATAGTTAAAGAATTATAAAAACAAAAGATGGTTACTTCAACTTCGTAGAGCAAAGCATTTGGAATTTTGAAACGTCTTTTCTGCTCAAAATAGAAGTATGAACATAAAAAATACAAAGATTTGGAATTTCTATTGAAATTTCCGAAAACGTACAAAAAATTCGGAATATTTCGTTCAAATTTTCTGTGTTTCAATTTCCATTATTACCAGTGTGTGCCTTCGAAAGGTCTTCGAAAGATTTCCGAAAGATCTTTCTAAAAATCTTTCGAAAGACCTTTCGAAATTGAAATCTTTCGAAGAAAAAGTTTCGAAGGCACACACTGATTATAACCAAGAACGTTGATTCAAAATTTCGGTGTTTTCGTGTTACGCATGACTTACAGTTATTGAAATGGTTAACACTTGCAAACCGGAATCCAATCATCAAAAACTCTTCTGAAAAGAAACATTTTCAATTTTTTTCCAATTTTCGAAACAAAACTAATCTCTTTGCTTTTTGAAAAAAGAAGTTCCGCCATTTAGTCCAACTGGTAGACTTCTATTGAATGTAGTTGACTGAACTTAACTTATTTTCGATGAAAAAACGAAAAATCTTACACGAAAAACAAGAAAATTGAAGAAAATGAAATAAAAATTGAAAATGAATGAGTGCCAACTCATCCACATTTGATCCTCGTTTCATCCTCGGCGCTTTTAAGAAACTCCCAAAAATGAGGACGCCCGCATCTCACCCGCGTTTCATCCTCAAAACGGCTTTGAGACGCGTAGGATAAAATTAGGGCCACGTTTGGTGCAAATTTCGTCCTTCGCCCGCGTTTGACCCGCGTTTCATCATCAGCGGTTTGCCTGTGTCAGAGGGTGAAGGGCGCAGATAAAGGTGTGGCGCGCGCGGAAAAACAAAAAACAACATTAAACGAGGGGACCATCAAATTTCCTTTCTCTTTTTCAATCAGGATCCACCGAGATGCCAAGCTCCGCCCCTCTCAATTAGCAACATGACAAATTACACGTGTGACGTCACAACACACGTGTCGCATTCTCCGGTGGTTCTGGCTCCGGGAGCCAAATGACGTAACTGATAAAACGCGATATCAGTGGAGAGGGTTCAGAGAGATCGACGAGGTTGGGTTGGTTGCAAAAGCAAAATATATCACGTAGTGAGAACACCAGCGCCCTGGTTTTTGAGTTTTTTTTTTCAAATAGAGATTTTCGAAAAAAAATTAATTTAAGCTGAAAAAAATATTTTTAAAAATTTTAAGAAAAAAAGAGAGAAATGCATTTTTACAATATGATAAACCCAAAGATTTCGACTAAAAACCATAATTATGCACTAGAATTCTTCAGAAAATCAGTCCGACGGCATCGATCCGCTGTGAGTCTCGATTTTGTCGACGAGTCCGAATTTCAGCGCCTCCTGAGCGCTCATGAAACGATCGCGGTCGAGGGTTCGCTCGATTTCCTGGAAATTAAAATTAAAAAAATTATTTTTCGTTAAAAAATTTCTAACTTACATCATAACTAATTCCAGTGTGGTGCACATAAATTTCATTGAGTCGCTTCTTGAGACGAGTGATTTCTTCCGCGCGAATGACAATGTCCGAGCAGGTTCCCTGAAAAACTTAAATTTTTGCAACAAAAAACCTAAATTTGAACTCCCGCGCAAAAAAGACTAAAAGTGTGCATTTGCGTCATGGTGTACGTGTGTACACCATGACGCGCAATTGCGGACCAAAGAAAAATCAGTGGTTTTCACACTTTCCGGGTGATTTTTTAACGAATTTTCGTGATTTTTAGCTGAAAAAATGTCGAGAGTGGCTGGAGGACCGTCGAAAAAGAGCAGTAGCCGAACGATGGCCACGAAAAATATGATTATCGATGTAAGTTTCGAGATTTTCGCAAAAAAAAAAGGTTTTTTCGGAAAACTAATATTTTTCTCCAGGAATTCAAACGACGCCTTCGCGACAACATCAAATCGCTCAACGATAACTTTTTCCACATTATTCAAGCCGCAAAAGTGGGTTTTTTGCTAAAAATTGCTAAAAATTCAAAATTTTCCAAAATTCCAGGTCAGTCCCGACGACAACGCCTACAAAAATCAGACGGGCAAGATGACCGAATTCTACACAACGAAGAACGAGATGGCCGTCCGGGCGCAGCTAATGGTGGGGGTTTTCGCTGAAAATTTTGAGAAAAATCGGGGAAAAAGTTGATTTTTTGAGTGAAAATTGAAATTTTTCAGGTCCGAGCGTCCGATGAGCTACTCAGGTTGACAACGGATCTCAAGGAGTTCCTGATTCTTCACGACTTTCATTTCCTGACTCACAACATCAAATCGTAGGTTTTAAGACAGATTTTGGCGAAAAATTGAGCTTTTTTGGCCGATTTTTGAATGAAAATCTCTTTTTTTTCAGCGCCGAGGCCCAATGCGAGGACGAGCTCCGCAAACAATCACAATTCCATCAGGCAATCGATTCGGACGTGAGCAACATGTTGCTCGACTTGGAGCGAGAAATCGGCGAGAATTTCTACCTCCGTCACACCTAATTTATGTATTTTCTCACTATTTGATCTCTATAAATTCCCAATTTTTCTCTATTCTTATTCACCTGAGCCCCTCCACTCGGCTGATGAACCATAATCCGCGCGTTTGGCAGCGCGCTTCTCATTCCTTTCTCTCCAGCCGCCAACAGGAGCGATCCCATTGACGAAGCCTGTCCGATGACCCACGTGGCGACGGGCGCACTGATCATTTGCATTGTGTCGTAGATGGCAAGACCCGCGGTCACACTTCCGCCTGGAGAATTGAAGAGTTTCAGAGAAAATCGCGAAGAAAAAAAA
This sequence comes from Caenorhabditis latens, assembly GCA_002259235.3. Classification (NCBI taxonomy): domain Eukaryota; kingdom Metazoa; phylum Nematoda; class Chromadorea; order Rhabditida; family Rhabditidae; genus Caenorhabditis; species Caenorhabditis latens. Next base: position 3,360,809 of record CM056093.1, read on the forward strand.
GAAAAAAGAATGGGCCGAACGGGGATTGAACCCGGGACCTCTCGCACCCAAAGCGAGAATCATACCACTAGACCATTCGGCCGCACTTCACATCAACTACTCGGGGTGTACAGGAGTGCGCGCCGGCCAAAAGTTGCCAAACAAGGAGAAGCGCGCACTTCTGTACCGCCAGCGATCCTGGAGAAATCGCGGCCGAATGGTCTAGTGGTATGATTCTCGCTTTGGGTGCGAGAGGTCCCGGGTTCAATCCCCGGTTCGGCCCATTCTTTTTTTTCTTTTTTTCTTAGTGATTTTCGGTTTTTCCTGGTACCTGGACTATTAATGTACATATGAATTGGCTTTTTGCCACTCTCGCTTTGCAGGAACAATAGCTGAGCGATGAGAGCCGAAGCGATGAAGTCATCAACCTGGAAATTCATTTTTTCAGCCAAAATTTTCAGAAAAAAATCTGAAAAATACCGGCGTCATGAGACAGACGATGCGGTCGCGAAGGAGTCTCGAATAGATGTCATAAGTGCGTTCCCCTTTTCCCTCGTTATCGATTACAAACGGAATTCCGACACGTGATTGGACGGTGGATGAGAGGCTTCTGGAGGAGGCCAGTGATGACGTCACCAGGCGGCGGAGGAACATTTTGGGATTCTGAATTGCGAAAATCTGTGAAAAAATGCGAAAAAACCACGGAAAAATCTGGAAAACGTGGCAAAAAAAGCGAAAAAATACAAATATAACGCAAAGTTCACGATTCTAATGTAATTTTTTTGATTTCGGGGGCGTTTTCTAGCTAAAAATCGTTCATTAGTGGTGAAAAATCGAGAGTGATGACTAAGGATTCGCAATATATATCATGTACATTCCAGGTATCGAAAAAGTCTCAAAAATTTAAAAAAAATTGGTGAAAAAGGGGGGTTTCTGATCACAGAACAGGGCAATTTCAGTGGGAATGTCGAAGTGAGAAATAGGAAAATTTGGTTGATTTATCGGAAATCCTCTGGGTTGAACAATCCGCGAGCTCTGTTGAGAATCGAGTCCTGAAAGTAGAAAAATGAGGAAATTTTATGGATTTTTGTTGAATTTTTGGTGAAAAATCGGTTAAAAAACGGCAATTTTTGAGAATTTTGGCTCAAAAACCTTCAAAAAATCGTGATTACCTTCGATGGATCGTATGGAGCCTCCTTGGATGGGATTTCGAGCACGGCTGGAATGGATTGGGTGTGTTGGTCGACCTGGAAACGGGGACATTGGGGAAAAATTGTGATTTTTACTGATTTTTGCGGATTTTTGGCAATTTTGAATAGAAATTTTGCGATTTTTGGATTCAAGGAATGAGTTTCTCCCAGTTCGCTTGAAATTAGCTGAAAATTATGAGTTTTTGCTGAAAACCATCCCTAAAAGATCGCTTGGCTGGCATGTTAAGAAAAATCTTATTTTTGAGATTTTCAGAGCTAAAATTGACTGTTTCATGAAATTTTTTTTTTGAAAAATTCCGGTTTTTTTCAGAAAATTCAAGGATTTCGACAGATCAATTGAATTTTTCAATGATTTGCTATGAATATCGGCTGTTGACAGAAGTCCAGTAGTTTTCAGCTCAAAATCCGCAAAATTTGGCTCAAAATTGATGAAAAATCTACTTTTTACGGTCAGGACCGTCTATTTGATGTCAGTTTTACTAGAAAACTACGAAAATTTGAGCACAATTGAAAAACGGGCGGTTCATAGTGAAAAAATCGCCTGGAGACGCTTTTACGGTCGTTTTTAGCCAGAAAAAGTCGGAAATTCGCTAAAAAAAAGGCGTGACGGTGACCTGATATAAAACATCGTAAAAATAGGCGGTTCATAGCAAAAACAGACGCCTGGAGACGCTTTTCTAGTGGTTTTGAACCAAAAAACGGTAAAATTGCGGTTCTAAGCGTTCAAATTCAAAAAACATTGAGTTTCAACGCTTCATGAAGCTCAAAATCTGCCTGTTTTACTCGAAAACTACAGTTCATAGCGGAAAAGTCGCCTGGAAACGTTTTTACGGTCGTTTCTATCCGGAAAACGTTGGAAATGTGCGGAAAATGCCTCTAGATCCTGAATATGGGCGGTTCATAACAAAAGTAGAGCCTGGAGATGCAATTTCAGTCGTTTCGAATCAAAAAACGGTGGAATTGCGTTAAAAAACCGAAAAAATCGACCTCAGCCCCTCTTGAAGCTCAAAATCTAAATTTTCAGCACAATTCTTCCACGTTTTCCATCAAAAACCACTCCTTACAGCGTAACGAATCATCTCAGCGATATGCTGATTGATGAGAATAATGGCGATATCGTCACGAGCGCAGAATCCTTTGAAGGCGTCCTCGATCTCTTGAACAGTCGTCGACTTGTCGACAATCAAGTAGTTCGGTTTGCGAGCCTAAAAATCAAAATTTTTAAGACAAAATTCAAAAAATTGAAATTTTTTTGAAAAATCGATAAAAACCTTGTTGAGCTCTCCAACACCACCGAGCAAGAATCCGACGACAGTGTCCTCGTCTCCGATGACAGCCAAAATCTTTCCCTTCGCAGCTGATGCCATTTCTAACAAAAAAACAAAAATTCTTATTTTTCAAAAAAAAAATTCGACATTTTTAACATAAAAACAAGTATTATCAACACAAATCTTTATTTTCAATGCAAAAAACAAGTTTTAAAATCGAAATTCCGACAAAAATCGATGCGTAGAGGTTGAAAACCAACCGTTGGCAACACGAACGAGAGACGAAAAATCAACCCGAAAAGGGGCGGAGTCGAGCAGTTGCAGTGTGCGGCGCGTGGTTTTCGCAAGTTTGCCGCATGGAGATGGGTTTTTTGGGTTTTTTGATTTTCAGATTTTTTAATGATTTCGGGGGTTGAAAAGGGTTAAAAAGTGGTAAAAAAGCTAAAATTTACATTTAAAAAATTCAGAAAAATCGTCTTCACCATTAAAATAACTAAATAAAGTCTGAAAATATTGAAAATATGTAAAATCAATTAAAAAAAACAATTTTTGGTCGAAAAATTGATAATTGCGTACTTTCAACCGGTCAAATTTTCTGAGACTCAGTGCTTAGGTACTTCTGAATACGCTGATTTCAAAAATTTCAGTTTTTTTCTTGAAAAAATTCGGAAAATAAGCGGAAAGTGGTTTTGGACGGAAAATTTCCCGATTTTCAAGTTATTTTGCCTGAAAATGACGAAAAAATTTGAAACTAGCGTGGCTGATGTTGTATAAACTCATATTTTGTTGTAAAAACTTTAAAAATTAAACTCAAAATGAGATTTTTCTCGCTCGCAAACCCAAAATACGTAATTTTCTGATAGTTTCTCTAAAAAATATCATTATTTTCGATTTCAGCGTATCTCAATCTGGTTTTACATAAATTTCTGGAAAAATTCTGGGCGGAATTGTTAGTTTTCATTTTTCTATTATCTTTTCACAGTTCTTACAACTGCGCTCTACCGAAATGCCCTTAAAAATGCCTATTTTTCTCTGAGTCTCTCAATTTCGCACACTATTTTCTTCGGTTTCGGTAGAGCGCGGTTGTAAGAGGCGTGCCGTGGAAATAGACTGACCATGATGCTATTTTCGTTATCGAATTGGTTCTTAGAATCAAAATTCAAAAAAAATTTCAAAAACAATGTTTTAATCAATGAAAATGCTGATAATCTGAAGTAAAATATATAAAAATTGGGTTTCAATCAAAGTTTATCAATAAAAATGAGGTAAATGCAATATTATACCAGAAATTATCGTCAGAACACAAAAAGTTATATTGGGAGATCTCGAGGCAACCAAACATTGGGGACTATTTTCAAAATTCCAACAAAAATACTCAAAATCCATGGAAAAACTCCTTTTACATTCCGAAAAGTGCTCAAAAGTGGTTATGGCCGAACTTTTTTCTGTTGGGGTTTCTAGGCCAGCGGTCTTCCCAGTTTCCAAGCGCTGGCCTAGAAACCCAAACAGAAAAAGTTCGGCCATAACGACTTTTGAGCACTTTTCGGGATTTAAGGGGAGTTTTTCCAGGGATTTTGAGTATTTTTGCTGGAACTTTTTCAGATTACCGGAATCTTGGGAAACAGTACTGATTGTCGGTGGGTCCATAACATAATCAGGCTAAATTTCCGTCTCCTCCTCCTCATCCGATGTATCATCAATATACTTCCAGTCTTTAAAATTGTCTTCCGGTTCTCCCTCCTCCAGCGCCTTCAAAACCTCCGAATCCGTCTGAGTCCCCCTCGCCACCTCCCCTCTCCCATGAATCGGTGCATCCGGGTCATGGAACTTCTGGTTCCAATCGTCCCAGAGCTCTTCCGGTTGCTCACAAAACTCGTCAAACTCCCAACGAGTCATCCTAACCACCGCGTCGCCATTGGCACGGATGATAAGGATTTGCGGGATGTTGTCGATAGTGATACCGTAGTTTTTCGCGAGTTGTCTGGAAAAATGGTCAGATTTTTTTCCCCATTATCAGACTCACGAAAAAGCACAATCCCTTAACTTTGCCAAACAAAACTTATAGTTCGCCGGGTGGTGATCTTCCGGGACACGGTTCAATTGGGCGGGAATATAGACAAGTTCAAAATTCGAGTGGTTAGCTTTCACGCCATCACAAAATATACGGATCTGATTCTCGAATCCCTCACACCCCGGGAAACTCGGCGAGCCGTGTGTGAACACCAAGGCGACCATCTGGAGAAAAAATGAGTTGTGTGGATTTACGGGCGTAAATCTACAAACCTTATCCTCCAGTTGTTCCTTGCCGGTTGTTGTTTTCGTTATTGTTTTTTTTCCACCATCTTCCGCTTTTGTCGTTTCAATAATATGGAGAATAAGGTTTCCATATTTTTCGGACATTTCTGAGAATACGGTTTTCGCCTCGAAGAAAAAAAGTGAAGATGAATAAGACTGTCTCGGGGGGACACACACGACTCTATTATTCAATTATCCAGGAGACAGACAGACTATATGAACACAATAATATTATTGCTTACATAAATATGCGAAGGATTTGACAGAGACAGACAGACAAGAGAAAATGGTACTGTAGCTTTGAAAAGGGGATACTGTAGGGGAGTCAGCTCCCTCGCCCCACTTGGAAGGTGTCTAATGGTGGACCCACGTCCCCAAGAATCCCGACTTTTGTAGAATATGTTGATCAAACCAAGATCTCCATTTTCGTAGTTGACCACTTTTTTGTACGGACGGTCCCTGGGAAGTTTCAGTACACCGAAGAGAGCCGACATAACTGAAACCGTCAGCGCGAGTTTACCATTGGTGCTTCATAGTCTGTCGCGCAGAATGCCTACTGTAGTTTCCAAGTGAACTACAAATGCGCCCTGCTGAATTCTATGATGTTCTCAACATGAAATTATTTCAGGAGAGCGTGATTGTATACCTGGAATTGATTTGAAATGTTCACCTGTAGTTATGTGAAACTGTCTACTTGTCGGCATGTCTGGCTGTGTGTTCGGATGTCCGGATGTTCATGTATACACTTTTAAAAGGTCGTTGGCGCACCGGAGCCCAACGTGAATTGAATGAATTCCTGAAATTGATCAACTTTGAAAGCTTGCTTCAAGATTCCAGACAATCCAAAATTGTCGAACATTACATTTTCTACATAGCCCTAGTCTAGATCTCCATTTTTGTAGTTGACAACTTTTTTGTACGGACACTCCCTAGAGAGTTACAGTACACCGAAGAGAGGTGACATCACAAAGAGCTTGCTACCTCCCTTCAACAAGGTATAACTCGGAAGGGACCACCTGTACAAAAAAGTGGTAAACTACAAAATAAGAGGTCTAGACTAGGGCTATTCAAAGTGCGTGATTTTATACCGATGGGTCTTTATTTGGCAGAATTATAGGTGTTCAAAGTTAGGAACTTTTCATTACCTTCAGCTAGCTATAGCTCGGTAGGGTGGGTCCGTACAAAAAAGTTGTCTGTACTATTTTTCAAAATTTTAACCGTTTGCATATTTCTCGCTAATATGTGATGCCACAGTACACAAGTTTCCCTTTCTAGAAAAATTCAAGGATGCTCATCTCCTTACTCCTCACGACCGTCTTATTCTGGGCACAGGACTCGTCGGAGGCCTGCATAAAGGCTCTAACGGATTGTGAGAATGATCTAGAGAATGGGTTGTCTCCTTTGATGAAATGTACGACTACAGTAATAACGTGGAAAATCTGCGACTCATCATTCCACAGTTCTCGATCGAGCAACTTGCCACATTGCCTTCTAATCTGGTTCATTCTCGATAACTTTCAAAGCAAAATAACGCATTTTGGTCGTTTTGAGACCGGAGATTTCAAATTTTTTTCTGACGCTACTTACATTTGTGTCCGGTTTTGAAACAGAGACATCTCAATGTAAGTACCTTTTTTTCCAGCTCCCACGTTATTTAGCTGGAGATGCCGAAATGAACCTTTATTTCTCAAAGACTCTTAGAGAGTCTGCACTATTTCGATCCGTTTTCCCTTAGGACAACAACACACATCGCCACGTCACATGCAGATTCCTGCGGACACCACATGGGAGAAGGAGAGGTCAGTCCATTGCCACGTCATCAAGGTCGACAGTAAGACACCCTCGCAAAATAAATACACAGTGCGAAGAAAAAACCTCTCATGCACAAAAAAGGGGGGGGTCCGTTGCCTAAGCAATCCTTCCCCCCGGGGCAATCCGTTTTTGTACAATTTACATAGCAGACGTCCAAAAATCTGCATTCCTACAGTATTAGAAATTTTGGAGAACGATTTGATTGACTTGACCCATCAGAAAGTGATAATCGCTGTCTCTATTGAAGAGGGGAGTCGTGCTATTAGCACCGCCTGTTAGACACTATATGTATGGCCCATACTTGTCAACTAACCGGGCCGAAACGGCCCTTTCAATAGCTGGTTGTTAAAGTATTGCGGGCAGGAACAAAGTGCTAAAAGACGATAAAGCTACTCACATTTCTGTCCAGTTTTGAAACAGGGACATTTCGAAACCAGGGACACTCTTTCATAGCAAACAGTGATGCTACTTACATCAGATCTCCAATGTGAGTACCTTAATCTGCTAGTTCCCACGTCATCTAGCGGGAGGGGTCAAAAGGAACCCTCATTTCTCAAAAACTCTGAGAGAGTCTACACTAGTCCCTCACCACCCTTTCTCATAGAACTCTATTAGCACCTTGCTAATCCCCTTTTGCCACTTCTCTCTCTCTATCTCTAGTGAGACTGTCTGGCCACGCCCACATGGGGCAAAAGCAGGTCGGTCAGTTTCATTCTTTCCGTTGTGTCTGTCTCCTCGAGAACCTTTCTCCGATTTTACCCCTTTTATTTATCCATATGTTTCTTTATCTTTTATTGTAGTTTAATTACGGTTTAGTAATTTAAGTCCGCCTTCCGCCTCCTGCTTCCCGCCATTTCAATAATCGCATTCCGTTCAACTCGGGGCGGTAGACGGAACGGAAAGTTTTCAGGGGGTAGGCAGAGTTCCGCTCAACCCTGAAGTTCACTAGGTTAGGCCATGCTAGTTTACGCCATAACAATTTCTTTAGATTCATATTAGGTATTTTCCCCCGAGACTTCCTAATTACCCCCAAGAGAACAGCACACATTGCCATAATGATGAGGTGTTCTTGATTGTCTACCTGTCATTATCTTAAAGGTGACATATTGATTCCTTACATCTATTGCCACATCACATGTAGACTCTTGCGGATAACGTGTCGAAGAGGGGGGAGGGCACTCCGTGGCCACGTCGTCTAGGCCTGTAGCTTGGTCAGATAGTCTTAGACCTTCCAATTGCAATAAACGTTGAGAGAGACTGTTCTCTCCTCCGTCCTTATTTGCTATTGGAAGACCTAAGACCTTCTGCCCCAATGCCATGATGACGTGGCAGTGCCCTCCCCCTCTGAGACACGTTATCCGCAGAATTGGGGCAGGAGGTCTTAGGTCAGTCCATAGCAATTATGGAGAGTACGGTCTCTCTCCACGTTCATTGCCTTCTCTGTTCTCGTAGGTATCTCACGTTTTTCTTTTGCGTTTGGTCTTTCTCCTTCCAGCTTTTTCTCACATTCATAGTTTTTCAGAAGTATGACCACTCCTCCCAAGCCGTTGTTTTTCGGACCATCGAAATGTATTGCACTCTACATGGATCCTAACAAACGGTAAGCAATATAACAAGCCTAGCCTATCAGTTATACCTAGAAAATTTCCAGGTTACAACTCTACCTCCGCTGCCCATCATTCGGAATCGCCCATAAGAGTGAAGCCATGAGAATCAGAGATCTAAAAGTGCGACCCGACAACTTTGAAATCAATGGAACGATCTACAGACTAGCAGTCATTACCCAATACAAAGATACATCGAATCCCAGACCGGTTGCTGTTGACAACGCTAAAGGAGGAATCCAAGAAAACATTGATATCTACGGTCTCCCGCCGAGACAAGCTCAAGATGAGGCGGAAAATGTGGAGTTAGATAATGCAGAAATGACCCGTTTAAGAGAAGAGATAGATAGAATGGAACAGAATAATGCGAGACAAGGATTCCCTGGAAACGGAATCATGGGAACCTTTGGAAACCGTGTTACCATTCAGCGACTCACTTTGAAGGCGGAAGCATATAACATGAGAATCAACAACACACCACCACCATTCCGTCATTATCTGCAATTGACTATTTCGACAGGAGATTCAATGAAAATAGAGCGAGTGGTTCATGACAAACAAGTTGGAATCGGCAAAGAATACATTGAGAAAATGGTGTTTGGCATCAAACAAATTCAAGTGGAACATCTTCAAATCGGAGCTGACAAGGATTTCAATGATTATGAGAGCCAATACGGTATCCTGCCCGGCCCTTCTCATCCCGAACCACTTTTCCAGTTGACACCACAACCAGATAGTGTGAAACCATTACTGTCGATTCGAAGTTTGGAAGTAGGCCTGCTGAAAGTTACTAGTATTCTGACGAATGCGTTGGCTAGTCTCAGACCTATTTTGTCTCCGACTCCATTGAAAGAACTAAGAGCGCTTTGTCATGAACATACATTTCCCGAAGACCCAATTGTGAATACAGCAAAATTCCTTCAAATCGCGAAGTTCTGCCCAATAAAAGTGCTAAGTAACCGTCCAAACTACCGAATTGATATCGGTAATGGTTCTAATGATAGTCAAAATAACGATGATTTAATCAACTTGGTGAACGAATGGAAGAAAAGAAAGATCCCAATTGGAACTTATTACTCGATAGGAACTCGCTATGATTACTTGATTTCGGCTATCTTCCAAACGTTTAAAAACATGCCAGGTGCAAAGTTTGGAGAGAACGAGGAAACAAGGTATTTTCCCTTTTTTAGTTATAATTAAAACAATTCTAAATTGCAGATTGACTAATTATCCGGAGTGCATCATTGTCCCGATGGGAGACGACACGGAGCTGAATGCCTACCGCAGCGAGCCGACTGAAGTAGAGAAGGACCCCTTCAGTAGTATTGTGACAATAAAATGGCACCCAAGAGGATATGCGAGAGCTGTTGAATGGGACTAACGTCTTTGACGAACTTTTTGATCCAACTTTTTTTCTGTAATCACGACTCTTTTTGTGTTCTCACTTTTCTGATCTTTTCTGAACTGAATAAACTTATACAGAGCAGCCAATTTCCCCTTTGACAACGGCACACATTGCCACGACACCTATATAATCGAGCAGATACCTCATCAAGGTCGACAGTAAGTAAGACCCCTCGCAAAATAAATACACAGTGCGAAGAGGGGGAACCTCTGATGCGTAAAAAACGGGAGAGGGGTCCGTTGTCAAAGCAATCTCACTTAATCTACACTAAGAACAGTGCAATCCGTTTTTGTACAATTTACATAACAAGACGTCCAAAAAATCTCCATTCCTACAGTATTAGCAATATGGGAGAACGATTTGATTGACTTGACCCATCAGAAAGTGATAATCGCTGCCTCTATTGAAAGGGGGAGTCGTGCTACTAGCACAGCCTGTTAGACACTATATGTATAGCCCTTATGTACTTTTCAACCGGGCCGATACGGATCTTGCTCCGGCAGGTTTATTTCACCGCGCGCCGGGATAAAGTACCAAAAAACCATTCTAGCCGGGTCGCGGCACATTAACAATGTGCGATGGTCTGTAGTATGTCACATATGTACATAGATCTCACGGAGATATATTGGTATATTTTTCAACTCATAAAACTCAGTATGAAGCAAATTAAGCCCCCCGGCCTGTTTCAACCCGGTTGACGAGTATGACACGTTCCTTCCCAGACGGTGTGGGAAGGGAGAGGTCAGTCCGTTGCCACGTCATCAAAACCGACCATCGCAAAATCAATACACATTAAGATGAGGACAACCTCTAATAGGAACCAGTCCGTTGCCAAAGCAATCGGTCTGAGCGTTCAGCAGACTGCCCAAAAACCTTCATAGTCTTCCTTTTCTCCAATTGCTCAAATCCCAAAATTGACAAAGATACATATTTCAGAATTATGACAACGCGCCCTAAGCCGTTGTTCTACGAAACTGCAAAATGTGTCGCTCTTTACATGGATGCCAACATACGGTAAATTATTTCTTGATAACTTAAAGGCTAAAATCTCAAATTTCAGACTACAACTCTACTTTCGCTGCCCAATGTTTGAAACTGTTCACAGAAACCAGAAGCTTAGAATCAGGGATCTAAAAGTGCGACCGAACAACTTCGAAATCGATGGCACTATCTACAAACTGGGAGTGATTACCAAATACACGGATATGCCGACTCCCATTTTTCTACTTTCGAGAAACTCCAGAGGAGGATTGCAAATGGATGTTGATGTCTATGGTCTACCAATGTACAAGACCAAGAATATGCGGGATGATAATGAAGAGCTAGCGATTTTGCAGGACCGAATCAAGCGTTTAAAGGATGATCTGCAATATAAGAGGCTCGGATGCTTTGACACGTTTGAACAAATCCAGTTGAAGATAGAAGAGGTTCAATGGAAAATCGAGGCGCTCCTAATGAGAATTAACAAATCACCGTTGTCGTCTCGTAATTATCTTCAATTGACTGTTACAACAGGAGAAGATATTAATACGGAGCGTGTGGCTTACGAGAGACAGTTCAAACTCACCAGAGAATACATAGAGAAACGGATTTTTTGCAATGGGTACATCCAAGTGATAAATCTTGAAATTAGTGGAGATCGTGAGGGAACCGCTTTACTCGACCTTATTAGAAGGCCTGATATGCCACCGCCCGTAGAGCCTCTATTCTGGTGGTCATCACAAGGTGATAAAGTAAAACCATTACTGTCAATTCGAGAAGGATGTTTAAAAGTTGAATTGTTAAATGTTACTGGAAATCTGACTAATGCATTGGCCAGTCTTCGAACAGTTCTCTCAGCTACTGTGCCATTAAAACACTTAAGAACTGTGAATCAACCATTTCCTAATAATCCAATCATCAAAACCTCACAATTGGTTTTGATCGTTGGATACTTGCCGTTTACGGCACTCAGCAGTTGTCCGAACAATCGAACTCATTATAAGGTTGTCCGTGGATTTTTGATGAGCAACTCACTAATGTAGTGAACAAATGGATGGAATCGAATATGATCGTTGGAACATATTACTCGATCGGAGATAACAATGCTCCATTTGTCGAAGTGATGCTCTCTAAGTTTAGAAAACTCCCAGGTGCTCGTAGCGGCGAGAACAAAGAAACCAGGTGAGCTCGGTCGATAGTTTACGTTTGAATTTTTTTAATTACAGATTAACCAGATTCCCGGAATGCATCATTATCCCTATGAAAAACCACACGGAGCTGAATGTCTACTGCAGCGAGCCTAATGAAGAAGAGAAAGAGTACTGTAACAGGGAGTTCATTGTAAAAATCAAATGGCAGCCGAGAGGATATGCGAGAGTAATTGAATGAGACTAACGTCGCTGGCTAACTTTTTGCTCCAATCTTTTTGTGTTTTTTATGAATTGTAAACATTTATGAATTGTAATGAATAAACTTATACAGATCAGCTAAATTCTTCCAGTCGATCTAATTTCCCTTATGACAACAACAACGCACATAGTCACGTCACATGTAGATTCCTGCGGATACCGTGTGATGAAGGGAGAGGTCAGTCCTCCGTTGCCACGTCATCAAGACCGACCATCGCAAAATCAATACATATTAAGATGAGGACAACCTCTAATAGGAACTAGTCCGTTGCCAAAGCAATCGATCTGAGCGTTCAGCAGACTGCCCAAAAACCTTCATAGCCTCCCTTTTCTCCGTTCGCTCAAACTCAAAAATCGACTAAAATACATATTTCAGAATTATGACAACCCGCCTCAAGCCGTTATTCTATGAAACTGCAAAATGCGTCGCTCTTTACATGAATGCCAACGTACGGTAAGTTATTCCTTGATAATTTTAAAGGTTGAAATCTCAAATTTCAGACTACAACTCTACTTTCGCTGCCCAATGTTTGAAACTGTTCACAGAAACCAGAAGCTTAGAATCAGGGATCTAAAAGTGCGACCGAACAACTTCGAAATCGATGGCACTATCTACAAACTGGGAGTGATTACCAAATACACGGATATTCCGACTCCCATTTTTCTACTTTCAGAAACAACAGAGGAGGATTGCAAATGGATGTTGATGTCTATGGTCTTCCAATGTACAAGACCGAGAATATGCGGGATGATAATGAAGAGGTTGAGATTTTAGAGCGAGAAATCATGTGGTTGAGGAAAGATCTACAAAATAAGAAGCGCGGATCCTATGAGACTTTTAAACAAATCCTGTCGGAGATAGAAGAAGCTCAGTCAAAACTCAAGGTGCGCCAAAACCGAATTAACATATCACCGTCGTCGTGTCGTAATTATCTTCAATTGACTGTTATAACAGGAGAAGTTTTTGAAATCGAGCGTGTAGATTACAAGAAACAATTCAAACTCACCAGGGAGTACATAGAAAAACGGATTTTTAGCAATATGAACATCCAGGTGGGAAATCTCGAAATTGGTGGATATTGTAAGGAAAACGATTTACAATTGCCTCTAGAACCTCTCTTCCGGAATGCACCACAAGGAGATTTTGTGAAACCATTACTGTCAATTCGAGAAGGATGTTTAGAACTTGGAGTGTTGAAGGTTACTGGAAATCTGACTAATGCATTGGCCAGTCTTCAACCAGTTCTCTCAGCTACCGTGCCATTAAAACAATTGAGAACTGTGAATCAATCGTTTCCTAATAATCCAATCATCAAAACCTCACAATTGGTTTTGATCGTTGGATACTTGCCGTTTACGGTACTCAGCAGTTATCCAAACAATCGAACTCATATTGAAGCAACTACGTGTATTTTAAATAATGAATTCGCTAATGTGGTGAACAAATGGATGGAATCGAATATCAGCGTTGGAACATATTACTCGATCGGAGATAACAATGCTCGATTTGTCGAGGAAATGCTCGCTATGTTTAGAAAACACCCAGGAGCTGAGAGTGGTGAGAACAAAGAAACCAGGTGAGCTTGAGCAAGAACTCCTTTTCGAAATTTTTATTGCTTGAAGATCGACCAAATTCCCGGAGTGCATCATTATCCCTATGAAAAACTACACGGAGCTGAATGTCTACTACTGCGTGCCGAATAAAGAAGAGAAGGAGTACTGTAACAGCGAGTTCATTGTAAAAATCAAATGGCAGCCGAGAGGATATGCGAGAGTAATTGAATGGGACTAACGTCGCTGGCCAACTTTTTGCTCCAATCTTTTTGTGTTTTCGCATTTTTGTACTGAATGAATAAACTTATACAAAGCAGCAAAATTCTTCCAGTCGATCTAATTTCCCTTATGACAACAACAACGCACATAGTCACGTCACATGTAGATTCCTGCGGATACCGTGTGATGAAGGGAGAGGTCAGTCCTCCGTTGCCACGTCATCAAGACCGACCATCGCAAAATCAATACATATTAAGATGAGGACAACCTCTAATAGGAACTAGTCCGTTGCCAAAGCAATCGGTCTGAGCGTTCAGCAGACTGCCCAAAAACCTCCATAGCCTCCCTTTTCTCCGTTCGCTCAAACTCAAAAATCGACTAAAATACATATTTCAGAATTATGACAACCCGTCCCAAGCCGTTGTTCTACGAAACTGCAAAATGTGTCGCTCTTTATATGGATGCCAACGTGAGGTAAGTTAATTCTGGATAATTAAGAAACTGAAATCTCAAAAGTTCCAGACTACAACTCTACTTTCGCTGCCCAATGTTTCAAACTGTTCACAGAAATCAGACGCTTAGAATCAGGGATCTAAAAGTGCGACCAGACAACTTCGAAATCAATGGTACTATCTACAAGCTAGGGGTGATTACTCAATACATGGATACACCAAATCCTAGATGGGTAACTTTGAGAAACTCCAGAGGAGGATTGCAAACGGATGTTGATGTCTATGGTCTGCCACTGACCTTAAATATGGCGGACGATGTTGCAGAGGTAGTGATTTCACAGCGAGAAATCATGTGGTTGAGGAAAGATCTACAAAATAAGAAGCGCGGATCCTATGAGACTTTTAAACAAATCCTGTCGGAGATAGAAGAAGCTCAGTCAAAACTCAAGGTGCGCCAAAACCGAATTAACATATCACCGTCGTCGTGTCGTAATTTTCTTCAATTGACTGTTATAACAGGAGAAGTTTTTGAAATCGAGCGTGTAGATTACAAGAAACAATTCAAACTCACCAGGGAGTACATAGAAAAACGGATTTTTAGCAATATGAACATCCAGGTGGGAAATCTCGAAATTGGTGGATATTGTAAGGAAAACGATTTACAATTGCCTCTAGAACCTCTCTTCCGGAATGCACCACAAGGAGATTTTGTGAAACCATTACTGTCAATTCGAGAAGGATGTTTAGAACTTGGAGTGTTGAAGGTTACTGGAAATGTGACTAATGCATTGGCCAGTCTTCGAACAGTTCTCTCAGCTACTGTGTCATTAAAACAATTAAGAACTGGGAACCAATCGCTTCCTGATGACCCACTCAACAAAACTTCACAGCTTGTTTCGATCTTTGGGTACTTGTCGTTCACGGCACTCAGCAGTTGTCCGAACAATCGAACTCATCTTGACTCATATGCGGATGTTCCCAATTTTCGATTCACTTATGTGGTGAACAAATGGATGGAATCGGATATGAGCATTGGAACATATTACTCGATGGGAATTCACGCGTCAAGGATCTCTTCAATATGTTTAGAAAAGTCCCAGGTGCTGAGACAGTCAAGAACGAAGAAACCCGGTGAGCTTGAGCAAGAATTTCTATTCGAAATATTTCTTAATTACAGATTGACCAAATTCCCGGAATGCATCATTATCCCTATGAAAAACCACACGGAGCTGAATGTGTGCTGTGATGAGCCTAATGAAGAAGAGAAGGAGTACTGTAGCGCTCGGTACATTATGAAGCTGAAGTGGCAGCCGAGAGGAATTACGAGAGGTGCTCATTAATGTTTTTTTTTCACTGAATGCTGATTTCTTATTTCTGTTCTGCAATAAAAACCTCGTCATTATCTTGTTTAGGCGTGGAATGGGCCATGAGAGCGCGCTTACCAAATGTATGTCACAAATATTGCTTAAAACTAATCTACCGCTCATTTCGACGTTGTATGTGTATTTCTACAGCATTAAAAATTTAGCAAAAAAAACCCAGAAAAAAGTTACATATCGGC
Source organism: Caenorhabditis latens (assembly GCA_002259235.3). Classification (NCBI taxonomy): domain Eukaryota; kingdom Metazoa; phylum Nematoda; class Chromadorea; order Rhabditida; family Rhabditidae; genus Caenorhabditis; species Caenorhabditis latens. The sequence goes on from CM056093.1 coordinate 3,376,559, forward strand.
AAAGTAATTTCTCTTTCAAATCGACCAATTACAGTGTAAAATAGCTCGATTTTTGAGCTGTCGTTTTGAAATTACCATAACTTTCTAGGGAGCGTCCGTACAAAAAAGTTGTCAACTACAAAAATGAAGCTCTACTTTTGATTTGTACGATCTTTTAAAAATTTACTTGATGGGACAATCAGTATTACTATGACACACTCTCAAAGTTAGCCGATTTTAACTGAAAACAGTCAAACTTCACAACCGGTACTGTACATACATAGAAGATGAATTCTGATTCTGAAGTAGATTTTTCGTCAACTCTACATGGATATATACAGTATTTTTTGGTTCCTTTCAAAAGTTTTATTTTTGTTGTGAATTGGATTCTTCATCCCACAAACCTCATTCTCAAATCTTCATATCTCGCATGAATATTTGATTTGCTTTAAACTTGACATAACAACAATAGCACATAATTTTTGTAGTTGACTATTTTTCTGTACAGACGCTATCTTGTAAGTGACAGGTTGTCAAAGTGAAAAGCTTCTAATAAACACTGAAATTAGTCTGACTTTTATCCCTTGTAACTTTCAAGAAAAATACAGTACAAGACAAAAGGTATCAACATCGGTTGTTGTCAGTGGAAAATGACCAACTTTGACAGTGTATTTCGATGTCACCTGATTGTCCGATAATTTCAATTTTGTATGGGTTGAACAGAGCAAAAAAAGGACCCCATTTTTGTAGTTGACCATTTTTTTGTAGAGACACTATCTACAAAGTTACAGGCTGTCAAAGTGAAAAGCTCTTTGAATTCAGGAAGAAATTACTTTGACAGCTTGTAACTTTCAAAATAGTGTCCTTACAAAAAAGGTCAATTACAAGAGTGATGTGCTGTTGTTGCTCTATCCAACACATACAAAATTGAATTCATCCGACATTCAAGTGACACCGAAACACACTGTCAAAGTTGGTCATTTTCTGAAAAACTGAAAACAGCCAAAGTTGATAACCTTTTGAACGGTACTGTAAGTAGGGTGCCGTGTTAACAATTTACAAAACATTTCCGATAGAGAGCACTTACCACATTCCTTACTACCCTAATACCCTTTTCTATCTAAGCACCTCATCCAGTTCCCCTCTCTTAGTCATTACCGCCATGTTACTTGACACCCCCTCCTTTTCCATAAAGTGCCAGTAATTGACATCATCTTCTGTCTCCATCCGTTGTTTTCTGTTTCCCCCTCTCCCTCAAAAACCGCTCCCCCTTTCATTTAGAACCGAAAAACGCGGAAACCGGAATAGCGCCCAGCGCGGTGGCAGTGGCAGAGATTGATTTTATGATTCACTCTTATTTCTGTGTTGTCCTCCAATTTGATCATCTACTCCTGTTCCCCAGCTTAGTGATGGAGAGGAGCACAGTGTATGTCTACACTCTCCTAATACCCCCTCACTATGTACACGACTTTTCACCCCCCATGGGTAAAACCGTAAAACGCGACGGGGCGACAACTCAAGAGGAGGGCTCTTGCTCAGAGAGCACAGCAGCGGTCAAACAAAAGAGAACTTTTCTCGGACGGGGGACGGTCTGTTTACCCCTTGCTGGACCTGTCTCCGAAGGGAGGAGGACTGTCCACTTTTGCTTGAAGAAGAGCATCCGGAGAGCACAAAGAGGAATGAGAGAGAGAGCTGTCAAAAGAGTGTGTGCACCACTCGATTATCTTCCCCCCGATTACCTTTAGCCATCCGTTTTGAGGCATTCTTTTTGACAGTTTATATCATCTTCCTTTCATAGTTTTCGTGTTGTTTGCTCTAATGACCACATTCTTTTAGGTTTTATCAGTGAATTGCGGGATAGGTCTTATCTGTTCTTGAAGGTTTTGACATTTTTGGGTTATTTTTGGCTTCGAAATGTCTCGGTTTTGAAATGTCCCTGTTTTGGAGTGTCTCTGTTCTGTTTATGAAAAGTAACCAGTGTCCCAAATGCCCTTTTTTTTTTGAAATTTTGTCATTTTTCCGGATTCTGAACATTTCGAAATGCCGCCCGGTTTTGAAATCTTTGGGAAATTCTGAAACTGAGACATTTCAAAACCGCCGTAAGTTACGTCAAGAGTTTAGTGCGGTTATGAAATGTCTTGGTTTTGAAATGACCCTGATTTTGAAATGATTGGGGCATTTTGAAACTGAGACACTTCAAAACCCCGTCAAGAGTTTAGTCCGGTTATCAAATGTCTTGGTTTTGAAATGATCCTGATTTTGAAATGTTCGGGTCATTTTGAAACTGAGACACTTCAAAACCCCGTCAAGAGTTTAGTCCGGTTATCAAATGTCTTGGTTTTGAAATGATCCTGATTTTGAAATGTTCGGGTCATTTTGAAACTGAGACACTTCAAAACCCCGTCAAGAGTTTAGTCCGGTTATCAAATGTCTTGGTTTTGAAATGATCCTGATTTTGAAATGTTCGGGTCATTTTGAAACTGAGACACTTCAAAACCCCGTCAAGAGTTTAGTCCGGTTATGAAATGTCTTGGTTGTGAAATGACCCTGATTTTGAAATGATTGGGTCATTTTGAAACTGAGACACTTCAAAACCCCGTCAAGAGTTTAGTCCGGTTATGAAATGTCTTGGTTGTGAAATGACCCTGATTTTGAAATGATTGGGTCATTTTGAAACTGAGACACTTCAAAACCCCGTCAAGAGTTTAGTTCGGTTATGAAATGTCTTGGTTTCGAAATGTCCCCGGTTTCGAAATCATTGAGTCATTTCGAAACCGGGGGACACTTCGAAACCGAGCAATTGGTTTGCCCAGTTTCAGAATGTCCTGGTTTCGAAATGTACCCGGTTTTCAATTGTTTGGACCATTTCGAAACTGAGACATTTCAAAACCACCGTAAATTACGTCAAGGGTCTAATACCGGAAAATGAAAATGTCCTCTTTTTTTTGAACCGGAAGGTTTGGGGTGTTTTCTCGGTTTCAAAATGTCACTGGTTTTAAAATGCCATTCTGTTTCAAAACCAGACTCCAAATTGAGTTTTGAAATGTCCCGGGTTTCGAAAAAATACATCGAAAAATAGAAAGATCCAGAATTTTCTATACCGAAACATCGTGATTTTCAGCAAACAGGTTCCCTCGGCGATCCTTCAGACTTCAAGTCGATTTACGCCCGTAAATCGACACCTATACTCTTTTTTTCAATTCACGTAATAAGTACCATGTCATTTCATCTAATATCAAGTTTTCCACCACTCTTTTATTTATGTACCTAACGCTGACTGTGGCTTAGTCTACTAGTTTTTTTTCATCGCTTAAAAACTATAAAGTCTGTTAATTCTTCAAGAAAACTTTTATTGTACCAATAGCCCCTAGTCTAGAACTCCATTTTTGTAGTTGGCCACTTTTTGGTACGAGCGGTCCCTAGGGAGTTACAGTACACCGAACCAGAGCAGGGCGCTTGGTACCTTCAGCTAGCTATAACTCGGTTGGGACCGCCCGCATTAAAAAATAATTAACTACAAAATTGAAGGTCTAAACTAGGGCTATTCAAAAATAGTAATTTTTTACCGAGGAGATTTTTTTTGGTAGAGTTACAGGTCTTCGAAGTTAGGTAGATGTCATCAGTCTGTTTCAAACTTCTAACCGTTTTTATATTTCTTGCTATTAGGTAATTCTACAGTACTCAAGACCCTTTTTCCAGAAACATCCAAATGCGAAGGGTGCTCATCCCCTTACTCCTCACCACCACCCTATGCTGGGCACAGGACGCGTCGGAGGCCTGCACAAAAGCTCTAACGGATTGTGAGAACGATCTAGAGTGTCAGAATCGGTTGGCCCCGTTGATGGCTGCGTGGTAAGTACGAAAAATTTCGCAAGACAAGATGTATTGTTTGTCGGAAAAATATGAGTGTAATCACTTTGTCAAACAATTCGAAAACTTATATTGACATTTCTCTTTCAGCTCCACCGGCACGTGTCAGCCACAATGTCGATCCGCAGTGCTCAACGTCTACCAAAACAAGCTGGGCCGAATCTTGCTCCGCTCGGACGCCACGTGTATCCCAGGTCGTGACGAGTTGCGTACCTGTAACTTCCTTCCAGCCGAGTCGACCGTTCATTGTAGTCTCGGAAAGCTGGCATGTGAGGGGGATCTTCAGTGTAATTCTAAGTTCGGCGTGTTCATGTCAGAGTGTGAAGCCGATGCGGCGAGAGGTACCGTCTAACAAGCTCATTTTTCAGATTCAGATTCACAATTTTGGTTCAGGTGCATGCAGCGAAAAATGCAAGACCCTTCTCAACCAGACCATTGAGACCTCCGTCGGAAGTATTTTCTCAAATTGTACTTGTACTGCTAGAGACGATCAGTTGTGCACAAATTTGAAGGATAACTTGTTGGGAGTCTGTTTGAAGGTAAGCTTGGGGTGCTTTTTTGTAAGAAGCTAGGGAAAAAACTAGGTCATTGACCTCGAACCGGCTAACTTTGAACACCTGTAACTCAGCCAAATATAGTCTTATCGGTATGAAATTACATTTTTTGAATAGCCCAAGTCTAATTCTTCCATTTTGTAGTTGACCACTTTTTTGTACGGGTGGTCCCCACCGAGTTATAGCTAGCTGAAGGTACCAATGATAAGTGCGCTCTCCGCTCTCCCTGATGTCGCCTCTCTTCGGTGTACTGTAACTCCCTAAGGACCGCCCGTACAAAAAAGTGGTCAACTACAAAAATGGAGATCTAGATTAGGGCTATAGTTTGGTGTAAAAATGTTGATTGTTTTGAAGTTTTTGGATGGCGTGAAGAGACTCTAAAAGTTTGTCGATGTCCAGTAGAAAATGTGCAACTTTGAGCACATTGTCATAATCTTCCTGATCGCAAAATATACTTTATTGTTAATTGAAACCGTAGAACTCGTCTAGGGCTTCATTTTAGTAGTTTATTACTTTTTCGTGCGGGCGGTCCCTAGCGAGTTACAGTACACCGAAGAGGGATAACCCGAAAAACGAGAGGGGCGCCATCGCGCACTCGGGCACTTGGTACCTTCACCTAGCTATAACTCGCTAGGGGTCGCGCGTACAAAAATATGGTCAACTACAAAAATGGAGGTCTAGACTAGGGCTATTCAAATAATGTTATTTCATACCGATGAAACTTTTTTTGGCAGAGTTACAGGTGCTCAAATTTAGGTACTGTTTTTTTTTCATCAGTCATTACTAGTGTTCAAAATTCTAACCGTTTTTAAATTTCTTTCTATCATGTGGTACTACAGTACCCAAATTTTTTTGTCTAGATATATTTAAATGCGTCATTTTTGTAGTTGACCACTTTTTTGTACGGGCGGTCCTTAGGGAGTTAGAGTACTCGCGCTTGGTACCTTCACCTAGCCATAACTCGATCGTATTCTATAAATATCGTATTCTATAAATAAATAAATAAATAACTCGGTAGGGACCGCCCGTACAAAAAAGTTGTCAACTACAAAATTAAAGCCGTAGGCTTGTTCTACAACTTTAATTAAAGAAGATATTTGAAAATAAGCCTAAAGTTGCACAATTTTTACTGGAAATTGTCACACTGTATCCATTAGTTTTCTATGATTTTCAGTAGGGCGCAGTCACATTAATTGTGATTTATTGTCAAAAAACAACAGTTTTACATGCTAACCATATCACATCAGTAGAGCGCACTTGCCACTCTGACGCGGAAGCTATGCCCGAATTTTTATTTCCAAAAATTTGGAAAGTCTGGCGCGACTTGGACGCGTTTTCTTCAGGCATCAGGCATATGGAGCATTTTGGAGCATTTTGAGCCAGTTTAGAGCATTCTGAATTGTTCTAGAGCATTCTAAAGCATTCTAGAGCATTCCGGAGCATTTTGGAGCATTCTGGAGCATTCTAGATCATTCTAGAGCATTTTGGAGCATTCTTGAGCATTCTTGAGCATTGTAGAGCATTCTAGACCATTCTGGAGCATTCTTGAGTGATTTGGACCATTTTAGAGCATTCTAGAGCCTTCTAGAGCATTCCACTGCTTTCTGGACCTCCAGAATCCCTCGAAATCGTCCATTTTCAGCCTTAAGCTAGACCTAAAATTGCTTTGATTTATTCTCAGTAGAGCGCATTTACATTAACTGTGATTTATTGTTCTAACCTACCGTACTATTTATAAGCAGTACTGTAGGTAACTTGCATTTCCCGTTCTGCAGCAATATATAATTGTCATCGTTCATCAAAAAAGATAATTTATGGTTTCTGAACTTCATTATCAGTCGTTTTTGGCTAGATTGTATTCGGGGAATGGTGACAAATAGGAAATTTTTGTGATCAGAAAAAAGGGCTCCGGGACATTTCGCCACCGTTTTTCGGAAATTTTCCAAAGCCTTATGGGGAAAAAGCATATCATCTTAATTACCATAATCAAGGCGTACTACTGATATGTTTTTTTCTTCATAAAGCTTTAAAAATTTCCCGAAAATTGGTGGCGAAGCGTCTGGTGGCGAAACGTCCCGGAGCCGAAAAAAGTACCGGTTTCAAAACGTCCAATTTTCCATTTCCAGAACACCCCCGGCGGCGTCACGCTCTCACCATCGGACAACTCAATCACAGATGCCCCTGGAGGAAACGATTTGGCCGACTCGTCAGTCAGCCATCCCACCTCTATCATCACCGCCATCTCGGTCTACTTGCTCACTGTCCTCTTTTTCTAAAATGTTACTTCTGAAATTTTTTGAAATTTTTTAAATATTTCCTCCTGTGATTCTGAATCATTTGCTCTGTGATATGTTTTACTTATTTGTTTTTTGTTTTGTGTTTTTGTCGGTGGCCTAGAAATCTATCTCCCTCTCAAAATTTCTAGTCCCTGTTTTAAAAGAATATCAAAGAAAAATCACGTGTTTTATTATATGTAAAGAATAAATTATTTTTGAATTATTTATCGGACATCCGGAGAAACCGACAGACAGACAGACAGACAAACCGATAGACGGACAATGAGATAGCTTCCTGAACAGTTTTGTCATTCGCACATCCGGACAAATAGACAGACAGACAGATAGACAGACGGACAATGAGGGGTCCTTTGAACAGCTTAGTCGTCTGGGCATCCGGACAGACAGACAGACAGACGGAAAGACAGACACACAGATAGAACAAATTTTTCAATAGATTTTTTACGTGGTTTTTCGGACATCTGGACATTCGGACATCTGGACATTCGGACACACAGACAGACAGACAGACACTTATAAACAAACTCAAAATGTGACTGGCGCACCTTTGACGCGGCTCCGAATTCCGGTGATATATGAAAACCGATACCCGTTTAGTCCATATTACGCCTCTTGTCTGTGACATCTGGAAAAAACAGACATACAGATAGATGCGGACATCCGGACATCAGGACATCTGGACAGACAGATAGACAGATAGACAGACAGACGCGTTTTTCCCTAATTCTACTCGAAAGTTGTGAGTTTTCAAACTTTTTTTACTGAAAATTTACGATTTTTGTCAAAGAACGTTTAATTTTTGAATTTCAAGCCTGAAAATCCCAATAAGCACTTGATTATAGGGGAAACTAGTCACTGATAAAATTTTGAAGACATCCGGACATCTGGATGAACAGACGGGACATTTGGACATCCGGATTCATCTACCTAGAGACATTCATTGACATCCGGACAAACCAAGATATCGACAGACATATAATCGGTGTTTTATTCGGTTAGATGGACATCCGGACAACAGGAAACACAGACAGACAGACAGACACAAACGGATCCTCAAAAACAGTCATGGTGAAGGAAGGAGACATCCGGACATCCGGACACACAGACAGACATCAGGTGGAGTCATACTAACGGTCCCAAGCTAGAGTAAATAAGCCGTTCTCTTGGGACATTCGGACATCCGGAAATCATGACAGACAGACAGACAGACACAAACGGATCCTCATAAACCTCTCGTAGGGGACATCCGGACGACAGGACACACAGACAGACATCAGATACCGTCATACTAACAGACTCAAGCTAGAGTAAGTAAGATCTTCTTTTTGGACATCCGGACATTCGGATGCCAGGATAGACAGACAGACACAAACGAATCCTCAATAACAGTCATGATGATGGAAGGAGACATCCGGACATCCGGACACACAGACATCAGATGGAGTCATTCTAACGGCCCCAAGCTAGAGTAAGTAAGATGTTCTTTTGGGACATCCGGACATACGGATGCCAGGACAGACAGACACAAACGGATCCTCAATAACAATCATGATGATGGAAGGAGACATCCAGACACACAGACACACAGACAGACATCAGATACATACTGACGGACCCCGGACCAAGCTAGAGAGTAAGCCGTTCTTCAAATTATGGGGACATCCGGACACACAGAAAGACATCAGACACAGTCATACTAACGGTCCCAAGCTATAGTAAGTAAGATGTTGTCTCGGGACATCCGGACATTCGGACAGACAGACAGACAGACAGACACAAACGGATCCTCAATAACAGTCATGGTGATGAAGGGTGTCAGTGACACCCATTCATTCTTCAGGGGACATCCGGACATTGGGACATTCAGACAGACATCAGGTAGAGTAAGTAAGACGTTTTCTTGGGATATCCGGACATCCGGACACTCCGACAGACACCAAGTACATACTGATCGACCCCGGACCAAGCTAGAGAGTAAGCCGTTCTCCAAATTGTTGGACATCCGGACATCCGGACACACAGATAGACATCAGGTACATACTGACGGACCCCGGGCCAAGCTAGAGAGTAAGCCGTTCTCCAAATTGTTGGACATCCGGACATTCGGACACACAGATAGACATCAGGTAAAGTCATTCTAATGGTCCCAAGCTAGAGTAAGTAAGATGTTCTCTTGGGACATCCGGACATGCGGACACACAGACAGACAGACAGACACAAACGGATCCTCAATAACAGTCATAATGATGGGAGGAGACATCCGGACATCCGGACACTCAGACAGACATCAGGTACATACTGACGGACCCCGGACCAAGCTAGAGAGTAAGCCGTTCTCTTGGGACATCCGGATATCCGGACACACAGACCTTTGAACCTTAAACAAATACCCCGTAATTTAACAATGATTGACTAGCAAAAATTTTTGATTTGCGAGCATCACCGCTTGTGCGTATGCTGATAAACCGTTTTCCCTCCTCCTTATCAGCTCGAAATAATGATTCTCCTTTTTTCCTAAATTTTATGTCAGCACACACCAAGAAATTGTTTCTCAATTCAACACATTCCAAGTGATTTATGGTTTCCCTTTTCTTACTGTGTCTCTAGCCTGATGCCTTTATCATCCACCACCACGACCGCGTGGCCACGACGTTTTCCGTTTTCATCGAAAATTTTCTCATTTTAGTTTGCTTGTGAGCCACGTTTTGGAAAATTATTTGATTCTTTTTGAATGCGGTTTTTTTTTGCTTAAAGTTGGCTCAAAATCCCGTTCTCCTAACTCAAAAGGAGCTTTCCTTTAGTTAGTGGAAGAGTTTTCCCGCGCGGCCGTGTAGTCCTCTCGGACAAAATTTTTTTGCTCAATTCCTCCATTTTCTATTTTTCCATATAAATGTTGGAATAAGTAAGACAAGGAGGAATTGAACTGAAAAAATCTTGTCCGAGAGGACTACACGGCCGAGCCAGGAGAACGGGAATTGTGGCGTTTTGAGTGATTTTAAGGCTCATCCGTCAATAATAAAAGTTTTTTGAAAAGAATTTTTTGAAACATCGGAATCTGCAATTAAAAATACAGTACCGGACAAAAAGGTATCAACTTTGGTTGTTTTCAGTAGAAAATGACCAACTTTGACAGTGTATTTTGGTGTAACCTGATTGTCCGACATACTTGATTTTGTATGGGTTAGACAGAGCAAAAAAAGGGCATCATTTTTGTTGTTGACCATTTTTTTGTAGAGACACTACCTCGAAAGTTACAGGGTGTCAAAGTGAAAAGCTCGTCGAATTCAGGGAGAACTTACTTTGACAGCTTGTAACTTTCATGGTAGTGTCCCTACAAAAAAATGGTCAACTACAAAAATGGGGTCCTATTTTTGCTCTGTCTAACCCATACAAAATCGAATTTGTCGGACAATCAGGTGACACCGAAATACACTTGGTCATTTTCCACTGAACATAGCAAAAGTTGATACCTTTTTGTCCGGTATGAGTTCGGACCTTCTTTAATTTCGATTTACAGGGTAACCATGAAACCAGTCGTTGCTTTTTCGGCGTTGCTCGTCCTGGCTGCGGTAAGTCTGTTTTATGTAAAAATCGGCTGGCGTACCTTTGGCGCGTTTCCCGAGCAACAGATATACAGACAGGGCAATTTTGCCAAGTCCTATCAAAAAAGATCTGGCGTACCTTTGGCGCGCTTTTTCCGCACGCAGATAGTGGAATTTTAACAATTTCAATTTAAAAAAATCTGGCGTGCCTTTGACGCGTTTTCCCAAAAACAGACATCCGGACAGTATACTCAGATGGAGGTATTTTCGCAATTCCCAACTCTAAAGGAGTCTGGCGCACCTTTGGCGCGTTTTTGACCAGCAGACATCCGGGCAGTTTCAGTCATCCACGTGTACAATTCTTAAACGGAACAAATGTTTCAAATTTTACATTAGAGCGCATTTTCTGTTGGCTGGCGTACCTTTGGCGCGTTTTCCGATTAACATGTCTTTCAACATTTACTCACATGGGAATTTTGACATTTCCAATTAAAAATGAGCTGGCGTACCTTCGGCGCGTTTCCTGAGCAATTAAGATCCGTGCATTTATTCACACAAACAAATTTATTTTGGCAACTTTTATTTTTAAAAACGGTTGGCGTACCTTTGGCGCGTTTTTAGAAATGTTTGGTAATTTTTGATGAAATCACATTCGGAATGTTTGCCTACGAACTCAAAATGTGTCTGGCGTACCTTTGGCGCGTTTCCCCTGCAACAGACATCCGGACATGTATTCCAACAAACAGAGGAATTTTGGCAATTTTTATTTTCAAAAACGTCTGGCGTACCTTCGGCGCGTTTAAAAAATTGTTGTGTAGCGTACAATTGGCGTGTGCTTCAGGAAAAAGTGTTCTGTTCGAAAATCGAGATTTCGGACTGACAAAATTGAAATGATCTTTTCAAAAGTTATTTGTCTACAAAGCTGAAGACGCGAGGATTCCGAATCTGTTTTTAGATTTTTGCTCGGTTGAGTTTTAGCGGAGATACAAGGATTTCAATCTTGAAAGCGCTGTATCTCCGCTCATTTTTTTGCAATTCAAAATTTGAAACCTGATTCAGAATCCTCAAAAGTTCAGCTTTTCAGTCATATCAATCATTTTCTTGCAGCTCCTCCCCGTCTCCTTCCAACGAAATGTGGAGAATCCGGATTTTAAGCCAAATTGTCTAGTCGGTGGACCAGATATCTACGATCCAACACAGGCGGAGAAGGTGGGCATCCAGACTCCGTATCCTTTGAATGAGTCGCTACTCAGTCGAAATATGCCATCTAACTTCGAGCATCTAGACTCCGTATCGTTTGAAAAAAGTCGCCACTCAGTCAATTCCAGGTCCCATGGTTCCGCGTTTTTGGATCAAAATACGGACTGGCGTACCTTTGGCGCGTTTCCAGCGCAACCGACATACAGACAGAGCAATTTTGCCGAGTCCTATCAAAAAAGAGCTGGCGTACCTTTGGCGCGTTTTTGCGGCACACAGATAGTGGAATTTTAACAATTCAATCAAAATGGATCTGGCGTGCCTTTGACGCGTTTTCTGAGAAACAGACAGTACACTCAGATGGAGGGACTTTCGCAATTCCCAACTCCAAATGAGTCTGGCGCACCTTTGACGCGTTTTTGACCAGCAGACATCCGGGCAGTAAGACACTCAGATAGGGGGATTTTGGCAGTACCAAACTCCAAATGTGACTGGCGTACCCTTGACGCGTTTTCACGACTAGCAGACATCCGGACAGTAAGACACACAGATAGAGGAATAGGGTTTAAAGTGAAAAATTGGCACTTTCCGAGAAAACCCTTGTATCTCAGTCAGTTTTAGCCTTGAACGGATTTTGAGAACAGATTCAGAATCCTCACGTCTTCAGCTTTCTAGTCGTCTCCGTATCTCCCTATAGAGTCGCTACTCAGTCGAAATATGCCGTCTAACTTTGGGCACCTTTACTCCGTATCGTTTGAATGAAGTCGCTACTCAGCCAATTCCAGGTGCCATGGTTCGACGTGAACCTCGACCTTCCACCACGTCAACGCTTCAAACAAATCGCCGCCGCCTACAAAGACGATATCCGTGCGGTCTTTGATGTTCTCAACGTAAGTCTCTTGTAGATTTACGCCCGTAAACCCACACACCCACATCCTACAGTACTTCCTCACCATCATCCCCGGCGTCAACGCGTGGGAACTCATCGGAAACGTGACGGCAAGCGCGTTGGACAAGGGAATGATCATGAACCCCTATAAGGATGAGGTGCTAGGAATCGCCGAGGTCCTCGAGGTCCCCATTGGAAATTTGGTGTTCTTGAACATCTTCTACGAGATGTCTCGTTTTTGTACGTCGATTGTCGCGCAGACGGAGGATAATAAGGATTTGTATCACGCGAGAAATTTGGATTTCGGACAACTCTTCGTGTGGGATATCGATGCTCAGTCGTGGGGTCTGACGGATGCGTTGAAGAAAGTCAGTGTCAATATTAACTTCTTCAAGAATGGCAAACTCGTGTTCAAGGGATCCACGTTGGCTGGACATGTTGGGGTTTTGACGGGTGAGTCTAAAATGTGCAAATGCGCTCCACCGCACCAGAAGAAAATTGTGCGCGAAATTGAGAGACTCAGAGAAAAGAGACATTTTTCAAGGTGCTGAGACATCCGGACATCCGGACATTCGAACACACAGACAGACATTTAAGTTTGATATTAATAAAGAAAAAATGTTCTAAAGCTTGCATTCGAGCGCGTTTTCTGATAAAAACAAGGGCTGGCGCACCATTGGCGCGTTTTTGCGACACACAGATAGAGTAATTCTGACATTTCCTATAGAAACCCGGCTGGCGCACCTTTGGCGCGTTTCCCGACTAGCAGACATCCGGACAGTAAGACACACAGAAGAACTATACCGATTCCAAACTGAAAATGTGACTGGCGCACCTTTGGCGCGTTTTTGAAAATCTTTTCACTACAGTACTTCGATGTCATGTGAATCCGTGAACTTTTTTGCAGACTTGCAAAATTCCGGGCCGGGCCGAGAAAGTGTCGGCCCGGATTTGAATTTTTGAATTTTTTTCACTAGAAATTATTTTTTCAATAATTTTTTTTCCAAAATTTTTCCAAAATGTTCCTCAAGTATATGTAAAAAATGCGTTTAAATTGGAATATGAGACCCAAAAATTCCAAAAATCGCTCACTTTTTCACTTTTCGTGCACTCTTTCAGTACATTTTAGTAGAAATTCTCGTCGTCTGTACATGAAATGCATGCATAATTGTTCATTTTTTCGAACTTTTCTTGAAAATTCTTGAAAATATTGCTTTCTCGTGCACGACGAAAAGAATTTCTATTGAAATGTACTGTAAAATTGCATGACTAGCATCGATTTTTGGCATTTTGAGGTCTCATAACTCGCTTCAGACGCATTTTCAGACATGAATCCACAAAATTTTTTCTGGCTTTCTGAATGGATTCAAATCAAAAATCCTAAGTTTAGGAGTAGTTGTTTTCCCCTTTAAAAAATCTTTCCGAAAAAATCGGAAAAAATTCGAAAAAAAAGTTTGAATTTTTTAGTACTGAAAATCCGGGCCGACCGGGCCGGGCCGGGCCGGAGAAATTCTGATTTTGGCCCGGCCCGGCCCGGCCCGGCCCGTTGCAACTCTGCTTTTTTGTCTACGAACTCAAAATGTGGCTGGCGCACCTTCGGCGCGTTTCTCGCGTAACAGACATCCGGCCAGTAAGACACACAGATAGAAAGATTTTCGCTATTCCAAACTTAAAATGAAGCTGGCGCACCTTTGGCGCTTTTTTTGAAATTTTTTACTGCCGTACTCCAATGTTATGTGATTCCGTGAACTTTTTTGACTCCGAACTGAAAATGTGACTGGCGTACTTTTAGCGCTTTTTTCGAGCAAGAGACATCCGGACAACAAGACATACAGATTGAAGGATTTTCGCACTTTCAAACTTCAAATGAGGCTGGCGCGCCATAGACGCGTTTTCAAAGTCTGATGTTTGATGAAAATACGTCCGGAGTCTGGCGTACCTTAGGCGCGTGTTACAAAAAGTGTATGTTTGAAAATTGAGATTTTGGACGGCCAAAATTAAATTTTTCTTTTCAAAAGTTAGTTGTCTAAGTAGCTGAAGACGTGAGGATTCTGAATCCGTTTTAAAATTCGATCTAGGATAAAAATGACACGAGATACATGGCTTAAAATAATTCCAAAAACAAAAAAAGTTTTTTTTTAAATTTTCAGCCATGAAACCGCACAAATTCTCTCTATCCATGAATGCAAAAGTGCAACCCGACTTGATCAATGTCGCCAAATGGTACATGGGCGCCTATGAGAACACTGATCTTCAATTCGTCATGTATTTCGAACGTTGGCTTTTCGAGAACTGTGACGACTTCCAGGTGGGTAGATTTACGTCCGTAAATCCACACACACACTTTTTCAGTGCGCCCGTCAAAAGATCGCCGAGGTTAAACTCCTGACCGGAGCCTATTTCATTCTTGGAGGTGTCAACCCGGGCGAGGGAAGTGTGTTGGTGAGAAACACGACGTCGGTTCAATTCGAGAGAAAACTGTTTGATGGAGACAATGATTGGTACTTGTTGCAGACGAATTATGACCCGGATAAGGCAAGCGTTTTTTTTTCTGGAATTCTTCAGTACTGGCTATAAGGAATGCGACTTTTGCAGCTTTTAGTTGGAAATGGTCAACTTTGTGAGTGTGGCAAGGCCTCCCTGATAGTCTCACAATATCGATTGTATATGGAGTGTATAGATCACAAATAGAGCTTTATTTTTGTAGTTGACAACTTTTTTGTACGGGTGCATCCTATGAAGTTACAGTCAGTCTATGTACCAGAGATGTTGGGAAGTGAAAATTTTCTTATCCGGAAGTCGGAAGTCGGAAGTCGGAAGTAAGAAAACACCCGGAAGTCGGAAGTCGGAAGTCGGTATTAGATTTTTTTCGCAAAGATTCAAAAACTCCTAGAAAAAGTTCATAAAAGTCGCGAAAATCAGTGAAAAATTAGTTTTGGGCTGAAGAAAAGCCTATTTTCTATCCGTTTAGACCATTTTTCCATGTATTTCTGCGAAATTTACTTTTCCGAAATTTCACCGTCAGGTAATGACAGAAGTCGGAAGTAAAACTCCTTATCCGGAAGTTGGAAGTTGGAAGTGAAAAAAGCCCGGAAGTCGGAAGTCGGAAGTCGGAATTCCCAACAACACTGCTATGTACACAGCTCAAAAATGTTTCCTACTGAAAAACGGCAAAAATTGCAAGAATTTTCTTTGACGATTCATAACTTCTTAGGATGTGACTGCACAAAAAAGTTGTTAACTACAAAAATGAAGCTCTGTTTGTGATCTATACACTCCATATACAAACAATACTGTGAGACTATCAGGGAGGCCGTAACACAGTCACAAAGTTGACCATTTTCAACTAAAAAATGCAAAAGTCGCATTCTTTATGGCCAGTACTGTAGATGGTCAAGTATTTGGACTTGTGTGTTTTCTGAGTGTGTCCATTTCCACAACTTGTGTTTTTTAAGAAATCGTGTGTTTTCGTGAAATCAAATGTGTGTATGTGTGTGTGTGCCACAATTTGTATTGTTCTTGTTGTTGATTTTTGTTGTTGAAAAAAAACACTAATTTTTGGCGAAAAAAGTCCAATTTTCGCTGAAAAAAACACCAATTTTTGACGAAAAACCACTAATTTTTGGCGAAAAAACCCAATTTTCGCTGAAAAAACATCAATTTTCGCTGAAAAAAACACCAATTTTTGACAAAAAAACACACAAGTTGTTGAAAAAACACCAATTTTTGACAAAAAACACACAAGTTGTTGAAACAAACACACTCCCTAAACACACAATTCCCAATACCCGACCATCTGGACTTCCCCATAGCGGTAGATCAAAAAAAATATCCATGTTGCCACGTGTCACCTCACTGCCCCCCCTCTAATTACGTGATTCCTACCGTAATCCCCCCCCACAATCTGTCACCTACAGTACTCAAGTTGAAAAAACAAAAAAACCATTCTTCCAGAATCCTCTCTTCATCGACAACCGTCGTGATCCTGGAAACGCGTGCATGAAAAAGTTGACACGTGCCGGTGTCGGAATGAAGGGTATCTACACGGTAAGCGGCGTGACGGCCTAGAATCTCGAATTCCGAATCCTAGGCCACCATATAAAATGTGAAATTTCCAGGTGCTCTCCTCGAAGCCAAATCTCAACAAGACCACCGTCCACACCGTCCTAATGTCAGTTACCAAGGGATATTTCGAGACTTTTGTCCAAAAGTGTCCAAATCCGTGTTGGGCGTTCTAATTTACCATTTTTTCCTCACATCAACAAAATAAATACGCATTCATTTGATCTACAAAAAAAACAGAAACAAAAACAAAAAAATACGAAAAATAAATTTGATCTACTGAAAAGCGAATGCGCCATGTGGGTACGACTCGGTCGACGCAGTCTTGTATTGGGATGAGTCGGTTTTCAAGATGGAGCTGGATACGGTAGAGTAGGTTCTCGGAACGGACGAGTGGGCGGAGTCGAAACGGCTCGAGCCCGTCGAGTCGAAGAGCCAGGAGCCGGTGGCAGAAGAACGGCGGTGGTGTTGACTGCTGGAAAGATAGGGATTGTATGGGAAGCAGGGGGTCGTGGAAGAGTTTGGGTGGCCTAAGAAAACCTAGGCCACACCGAGTCGGATCCTAGGCCACCAGTTCGGAGGTCATCTCAAAACTATACAACAACCGTGGCCTAGAAACCGACCGACACCGTATCAGAGGGAATTCTAAGCCGTTTTCAAGTTTGGAATCGCCAAAATCCCTCTATCTGTATGTCTCACTGTCCGGACGTCTGTTTCTAGGAAAATGCGCCAAAGGTACGCCAGCTTGTTCTAGAGACGCAATGTCCAACTTCCTCTGTTTACTGTCTCGTTGTCTGTTGCTCAAAGTTGCGCCAAAGGTACGCCAGTCTTTTTTAAAACGAATTGTCAAATCCCTTTATCTGTGTGTCTTACTGTATGAATGTCTTTTGCACGGAAAACGCGTCAAAGGTGCGCCAGCCACTTTTTATTACAAAACATCGAAATTCCTCTGTCTGTGTGTTATACTGTCAAGATGTCTGTTGCTCGGGAAACGCGCCAAAGGTGCGCCAGTCTGGTTTTTTGGTAAGAATTTCAAAGATGACTTAGAATCCTCCAGCTTG
Organism: Caenorhabditis latens; assembly: GCA_002259235.3. NCBI lineage: Eukaryota > Metazoa > Nematoda > Chromadorea > Rhabditida > Rhabditidae > Caenorhabditis > Caenorhabditis latens. Next base: position 3,394,010 of record CM056093.1, read on the forward strand.
TAGGCCACACCTTCCCGCGAAAATTATGAAAAATATATATCACTGGAAAGCTGAAACCATGAGGATTCTGGATCTGTCCTCAGAATTCGTCTAGAGCTGAAACTAGCCGAGATACAAGGGATTTTCTCAGAAAGAGCCAATTTTTTCAATTTTAATCTTATTCCTCTGTCTGTATGTCTTACTGTCTGGTTGTCTGGGTGTCTGTTGCTAAGAAAACGCGCCAAGGGTGCGCCAGACACATTTGTAATATGGAATAATCAAAATCATTCTATCCGTGTATCTTACTCTCCTGACTGTTTCACGCAAAACCGCGCCAAAGGTACGCCAGTCACATTTTGTGCCTGTCCATACGTTTCTGTCTGTGTGTCCGGATGTCCGGAAGTCCGTAACACATGTCTCTAATTGCGGTACCACAAACCTGTGTGTGCGGTGGAGCGCGTTTGCATGCCAGGACACAAACGAAGACCTAGAATCTTCTTCACTTAAAGTTTCAGGCCACACTCCCGTGGGAAAAATACAAAAATTTTACATGTCCTGAAAGCTGAAGACGTGAGGATTCTGAATCTGTATTCAGAATCTCTCTAGCGCTAAAAATGACCGAGATACACGGGTTCGAAACTTCAAAGCCTGGATAACTCGGCTCAATTTGATGTGACCAGAGAACTGCTTATCGATTCTGAATTCTCACGTCTTCAGCTTTTTGAACATATATAATTTTCATATGAGGATTCTGAATCTGTTCTCAGAATCCGTCCAGGGCTAAAACTGCCCTTGAGAACCCTCCCAATATAAAAACTCACGCGGACGATTTGGTGACAACGCAACTACTCGACGCTCCTCCTCCCCCATCCACCTCATCGGCACTCGTATAGTAGTACTTCCACTCTCCACGTCCACCGGCTCCCGGTTTCCGTTGCTCCTGCTCCGACGCCACGACTGGACTCACAATATCATCTCCACCGTATTGCAAGTGCTGTTTCACCTTGTCGTCGTTTTCCGCCGGCGGGGGAAGATTCTTCGGCGGTGGAGACGGCACTTTTTTTGGTGATGTTGGGATGGTTAGCGGTTTGGTGAACGAGGAGTCAGATGTGCCTGCTGTTGGGGTCAGGGGAGTCGTGGTGGAGCCGGTAGTGCCGGATTCTGGTGTAGTCGATGAAGTACCGGTGCCGGTTGTCGATGTCAGTGGCGAGACTCCTCCAGATGACGTGACTCCAGATGACGTGGTGCCAGTAGTTGTCGGTGGAGCCAACGGGTTCCTTGTGACTTCCGGTGACACATCATTCGGATCCAGAGGTATGATTGGGGACGTCGCGCCAAAGTCCACCTCAGGCATTGTCTTCTTTGGTGGCGACTTCTTGGGCGGTGAGATTCTCGGCCGTCCCCCAGTCATATTGTGCGGTAGATCAAAATACGAGCCAGCTGGTAGCATCGATGGATGCACCTGATTTTGTAGGTGTGGTGGTGGTGGAGGTGCCGGGGAGATAGCCGCCGGCGCCTTCTGTTGGGACGATGGTTTTTGTGGTGGTGGAACAGGAGCTGGAGGAGCCGGTGGCTGATAAGGAACACGATGTTGAGGTTGGGGGACTGGTGTCGGTAGGGTCGGCGGGCCATCGGAGAATTGACGGGGTCTCTGCTGGTTCTTCGGGAGGTGGAGCCAACGGTCGGCGGCTTTGGTGATGGGTGGTTTCGCGTTGTTGGCTGAAAAAAATGATTTTTTGAAGAAAAAAACTGAAGTTTTTCATGTATCGAGAAACAAGGTGTTTTTACGCGCCAAAGGTGCTCCAGATTGTTTCTGATTGGAAATGTCAAAGTCCTCTGCCTGTGTGCCTCACTACCCGAATGCCAGTTGCTCGAAAAACGCGTCAAAGGTACGCCAGCCACATTTTGAGGTAAGAACCTTCAAAAAAGAGGATTGCCGAAAACGCGCTAAAGGTACGCCAGCCTTATTTTGAGCAGAAAACGCGCTCTAATGTAAAATTAAAATAACTTGTTCTGTACAAATATCGAACATGGATGTCTGTCGGTGTGTCCGGATGTCCGGATGTCCATAGAATGCCACACAAAGCCGGGCGCGTCAAGGGTGAGCCAGATTCAATTGTGACAACTCCCTGATACAGACATCTGGATTTCAGAAAGTACACACAGGTTTTAACTAAGATACGAATAATCTGGGGTGTCGTTGGCGCGCTCTAAAAGGGTCAAGAAACCATCAGAAACGGAGGGTTATAGAAAACGCGTCCAAGGCGCGCCAGGATCCATAAAAACGACTCGCTAACAGACCGTCCTGGACATTAGGATATGAGGATGTGCAAAGCAATTTTCAATCAAAAAACCATTGATCTGGGGTGTCGTTGGCGCGTTTTAAAATCACTTAATTGACTTTTTTTCGAAATGGGGCCCCTACTCAGTCCCTCAATTCCCAATACCAACCAAAACCACCACCACTTGACACTTCCTAAACAATCGCTTTCTTCCCAAACTCCCTCATCTCAATTGACTCAACGACACCGACTCGTCAAACGCTCATAAGTCATCCCTCTACCGTACTAATTACTGTAAACATTGTAATAAACCATACGTCTCAATTAGTATGTACATGCTCTCTTTCAGAGATCCCGATCTACACACAGGCCTATAACTCATTTCTCGCTAAAGCGACTCATGACAACACCGACTCGATAATTGGAGGGGGAGGCGGCTCACTTGCTAATAGATAGAGAGTGACAGTTCGTGGGATGAACTTGTTTTGTGTTGTATATCTGGATGGTAGATCAAAAAGAGATAGAGAGACAAGATAAGAGAGGAAAGGCGGTGGAGTTGAAAGGGCGTCTGAAAATGGATGAAAAAGGGGGGGAAAGACAGAATTTGAGAAATAGTGACCTCCACTAAATTTTGTGTATCTTCGTTCATTTTTGACGTACATGAAATTTGAATACAGATTCAGAATCCTCATAACTTCAGCTTTCCAGTGATATATAAATGTTCCGGATTTCTACAGTAAGACTCCCTCAATGTCCGCGATCAGAGGGAGGGTGTCAAGCGGTCTTCAAAGTGACCTCCACTAAACTTGATGAATCTCGGTTCAAAACGTTCCTACAAAAAATCTGAAAACAGATTCAGAATTCTCATAATTTTAGCTTTAATGTGATATATAAATGTTCCGGCTTTTTACAGTAAGACTCTCTCAAAATCCGTGATCAGAGGGAGGGTGTCAACGGTGCACGTCAACTATATTAAAAGTAGTGTATCTCGGTTTATTTTCGACATACATGAAATTTAAATACATATTCAGAATTCTCATAAATTCAGCTTTCCAATGATATAAGAATGTCTCGGCTTACTTCCGAAGTTGTGATACAGCACCCCAAGTAGCCTAAGTTAACTACAGTACTCCATTTTTGCCGCCGTACCCACATTGCCCGCCAAATTGAAAAAACCGCTCTACCAGCGGCCGAATAGTGAAAAAAAAACATTTCTAGGTCACGGTCATAGCCTGAAATCTTTAAACGCTCATAACTCCACTCAAATTGGGTTTTGAACGCAAAAAATACTACCATTAGAATCTGTGAAAAATTCTAAATCGTTTGATATAAAATTTTTCCGAAATTTTTGGATTTTTTGTTGAAAAAAATGACATTTTAGGGGCGGTGTCAATAACCTTGGTGGTACAGTACCACATAGAACTGAAGGACGTAACTACAGTATCTCTCAGCCTGGGCTCCACACCACAACACTCCTAGCATCCTACCGTACACCCCGACAGTAACTACCGTAACTTTAGCCAGTTACAGTATTCACCAGCCACCAAGCTTAGGTACAGTACCCTTACGGTGTTTGTCCCCGGAATCGGGATGGCGTCAACGGCGCGCCAGCACTTTTTTCAGCAGACACTTTGCTAAAAATAGAGCTAGAAAAGTGATTTTTGGCTCAAAATGACCGGAATTCGAAGGAGATTCATTGTATAACATTATATCAATTTGAGTAACCGCGCTCTATCGCACTCCCACTACAGTAATCCCAAGCGCCTGAAAGTAAGGTCCCCTTCCCCTCAGTACCCCCTTCCCCCTTTCCCCACGACACTTACTATTTGATTGACTCGCCAAGGTACTCTGCGCTATCGGCGTCTCATCTCGATCGTAAATCGGCTATAAGAAATAAAGTTGTATAACATGATGAGGTACACACATACTTACCCCTACAGGTTGATGACTACCACCAACGGCCTTCTGGAGACTATTACTGAAAAATGGTTTATGATGTATCAAAATGTCCCACCACCTATATATATATAGTACCGGCCAAAAGTAAACCATATTTTGCATTTTTCTGTTGAAAATGTGCAACTTTGAGAGTGTGTCATGGTGAAAAAAACTGTTCCACAAAGTAAACTGTCAAATTGCTTCAAGGAGGTACCTGCTGGCGTGCTTTCAGCGCAAATGGACGAATTTTGAAGAACATTTTTTATACCCTTTATCAGTTGAAATCGATTAACTTTGAAATCCCTTTACGGTTTTCCTGATAGAAAATGTCGTGATCTACATTTTTGTAGTTGACAACTTTTTTGTGCGGCTTTTTCCTCAAAAGTTATGAGCGCTCAAAGTTTTTCAAAATTTTCATTCAACACTTTTTGAAAATGGGTGATTTCAAACGTGTCCCAAACACTGAAAATCAATTTTTTCACAAAAATTTTTTTATCATCATATGAAGCACACCTAGACCTTCATTTTTGTAGTTGACCACTTTTTTGCACGGACACTCCCTAGAGAGTTATTGACAATGTCACCTCTCCCTCAAATTTGAGCTGTTCCCTTAAAACGGCCATAACTCTCTAGGGAGTGTCCGTACAAAAATGTTGTCAACTACAAAAATGATCTCTACCTCTGTTCTGTTTGATCCCATAAAAAGTTATTTTGTGGGACAGTTAGTTTTACTATGACACACTCTCAATGTTGGACATTTTTAACTAAAAAAGCAAAATATGATAGAGTTTTGACCCGTACTGTACTTACCCCTGCTTCTTCTTTTTTTGCGGCGACCCTTGATTCTGATCCACCAAAATCTCCAACTTCTCCTTTCCATCCTCTTTCGACTTCTCTTCACCTAAACGCTCATTATATTGAAAAATTGTCAGTAGAGCGCGTTTCCTTACCACCAACATCACTTTTATTCTTTTGAGCCACATAGTTGAGTTTCGCCTCGAATTCCTCCTCCTTGAACTGTTCCATCAGAAATTTTCGCTTCAAGTCGTGAAGTCGTTTGCGCATTCGGCGTTTGTACATCTGCAATTTTCGAGTTTAAAGGAAAGTGCGCTCCACTGCACACCCAGGTTATTGGGAGGGCGTCAACGGCACGCCAGCCCTTTTTTAGCAGACTGTAACTTTGCCAAAATTTGAGATAGAAAAGCGATTTTTGGCTCAAAATGACCGGAATTTGAAGGAGAAGACATTAAGCAAACGCGCTCTACCGCACTCCCGGCAATGTCCGCAAACAGTGGGTGGGAAACACCTCATGACCGCTACTGACCGTAACTTTGCTAAAACTCTAGCTAGAAACGTGATTTTTGGCTTAAAATGACCGGAATCGGAAGAAGAAGAAGATATTGTGCCGAGTTCAGCAAACGCGCTCCACTGCACATCCGGCAATGTCCGTGAGCAGAGAGAGGACGAAGACAGCGAGAGAGCACTAAATTTTAGTTAAGTGTAACTTTGCTAAAATTCAAGCTAGAAACGGGATTTTTGGCTCAAAATGACCGGAATTCGAAGGACAAGACACTCTGTTAAAATGAGCAATCGCGCTCCACTGCACATCCGTAAATGTCCGTGATTAGAGGGAGGGGGAAGATGGTGATAAGGGCTTCCACTACAAACAAGCATAACTTTGCCAAAATTTGAGCTAGCAAGTTGATTTTTGACTCAAAATAACCGGAATCTCAAGGCGAAGACAATATGTTGAAATGAGTGCAAACGCGCTCTATTGCACATCCGGGAAGGTTTGCGACCAGAGAAAGGGCAACACCTCATGACTGCCTTTAGGCGTAACTTTGCTAAAATTCAGGCTAGAAAAGGGATATTTAGCTCAAAATGACCGGAATTTGAAGGAGAAGACATTAAGCAAACGCGCTCTACCGCACTCCCGGCAACGTCCGCAAATAGTGGGAGGGAAACAACGCATAACTGCTACTGACCGTAACTTTGCTAAAACTCTAGCTAGAAACGTGATTTTTGGCTTAAAATGACCGGAAAACGCCCCAATTTTTCTCAACTAACCCATCGAATAGTCGCCGTAGCCAACATACAAAAAAGAAGGACCAAAATCGCCGTGACAAACAAGGCGACGAGTATCCAAGCATACGATTCCGTCGGAATACAACATCCATAGTCGGCGAAGAAGAATGTGTTATCTGGAAACACACACACAGTTCTTACAACTGCGCTCCACCGAAATCCTCCTTGAAAAATGTGTCTTTTTCTCTGAGTCTCTCAATTTCGCACACTATTTTTGTCGGTTTCGGTAGAGCGCGGTTGTAAGAAGCGTTCCTTACCCGAATATTTCTCGCTCATCTTTCATACACAACTAGAAGACTGAGGGTTTGGCGGCGGCGGAGAGATGGTGTGATGAGAACTAAAATTTTAATCGAGAGGGAGAAGACGTGGAACTTTTTTAAGTTTCGTGGATTTTTTTGAAAAACTGAAAAATAAATATGGAGGGTCACGCGTTTTTGGTTTTATGGGAAGGCGGGAATTTGAAAATTTTTGAAAAGGTCACGTGGGGAAAACTTTTTTCCAATTTTAAAGGTTTCTGGAATGTTTTGAAACAAAACTTGAAAAAAATGACCAACATTTTTTTTCAAAATTATAAAAAAGTTTGGCAAAATTGCAAACTTTGAGAACTCACCGCGATATTTCTAGTTGTTCCACACGGCTAATCTAATCTAGAATATGTAGATCAAATCCTGATCTACATTTTTCCAATTGACAACTTTTTTGTACGGGCGGTCCTCCGGGGAGAGTTGGGACGCTCCTGAAGTCAACCCCCTGATTCCGAGGTACCCCTTTTCGACTCACTGTAACTCTCTAGGGACCGCCCGTGCAAAAATGTTATCAACTACAAAAATGAAGGTCTAGATATGCTTCATATGATGATAAAAAAAATTTGTGAAAAATTGATTTTCAGTGTTTGGGACACGTTTGAAATCACCCATTTTCAAAAAAAGTTTAATGAAAATTTTGAAAATCTTTGAGCGTTCATAACTTTTGAGGAAAAAACCGCACAAAAAAGTTGTCAACTACAAACATGTAGATCACGACATTTTCTATCAGGAAAACCGTAAGAAAGTTTTAAAGTTAGTCAATTTCACCTGATAAAGGGTATAAAAAAAAATTCTTCAAAATTTGTCCATTTGCGCCGAAAGCACGCCAGCAGGTACCTCCTCGAAGCAATTTGACAGTCAATCGTGATCAACTTCAAGAAAAACCTGAAATTTTGAAAATCTGAAATACCGTATTCTCTCACTACATGATTCTTCAAAAACCTTCGAAACTTACAAAAAACTAGTGTTAAGAAGGTTTTTTTTCAAAAAAATCGGAAAACGTTCGAAATTTTTTTTTGAATTTTTTTCAGGTACCGGTCCTGCCCGGCCTGTTGCAAGTCTGATGTTCCCTTCTTCCCGGGACCTTCTGCCGGTCTCAATTTTCCATTTTCTCTAAGACCTGCCACGTGTCATCCGTCCCCACCGCCCATCTGTTCCTCTCCTCACCCCGTCCCGTCCCCCTCTAATTACGTCACACCATATTGTTGCTTCCGGGAGGATTACCTGGATAGGGCGGCAACTTGTAACATAGGAACATCTTCTCTTCCTAATCCCCCCTTTTGGGGCGGAAGTGGTTTTGATCTACAATTGTGATGACCGGATATTATCTTGTCACCTCTCAATATATCGATTCCCTCCCCCCCCTCTTCTTATAAAAAATATATCAAATGTCTTAACTGCCTTTCTTCCCCCCCACACTCCGTATGGTTAAATGTGTCAGTCGTTAATTAGGGGACTAATTAACGGGGTGTTGATAAATTGCCTGTGTTGTGTACCCTCTCATATCACCTTCCTCTTCCTTTTCAATCACACAATCCCATTCGATCTCCCATTATTTTATTGGCAAACGGTCTAAAACTGGTCTAAACGAGCTGTCTTATCAAAAATTATTTTGCAAAAAAAAACTTGTGGGGTACTGTAGAATTGACAGGGAAAAAATTTGATGGGAAGGAAAGATTGGCGGTTTGGAGATGTGTTAGCTGGCGCACCTTTGACGCGTTTTCTTCAAACATTTGAAAATTTCAACGAAAATGAGTCTGGCGTACCTTTGGCGCGTTTTTTAGGCTGTTTGGAAGGTTTTAGGCTACGTTAGCTAAGGACATTCGCGATTTTCCTCAACGAGCTGGCGCGCTTTTGACGCGTTTTTCAAAAAAAAACGCGTCAATGGCGCGCCAGCTGTCTGTCTGGGTGTCTGTAACGTCCTTAGTTTCATTTACTTGAACTGGAAACCTTCAAAAATTGTAAATCGCGTTAAAGGCGCGCCAGCACGTTGATGGAAATCACAATTTTGGAAAAACGCGGCAAAGGCGCGCCAGACTGTGATCACATTTTCAAAATGTTTGTCTGTCTGAATGTCTGGATGTCCTTAGTTTGGATTACTGTAGCTTAAAACCTTCTGAAAATTGAAAGGGGGTACTGTGGTAAGAGGATTGTCGAAAACGCGCCAAAGGTACGCCAGGCTAATTTTGATTAGAATTGAAGCTAGCTACCAAGATGGCTGCTCAAAACCAAGATAATTTTTTCCAAGGGCCGCGCGTCAAAGGTGCGCCAGCCAACACTTCTTCAATGTAGCCTAAAACTTTCCAAAAAGCCTAAAAACGCGCCAAAGGTACGCCAGACTCATTTTCGTTGAAATTTTCAAATGTTTCAAGAAAAGCGTCGAAGGTGCGCCAGCTAACACTTTTTCAAAGCGCCTTCTCTACTTCCCATCAAGTTTTTTGTCCTGCTACAGTACCCCCCACACAAAATTTTTTTTTGCAAACCAATTTTTGATAAGACAGCTCGTTTAGACCAGTTTTAGACCTTTAATGGGAAATCGAATGGGTCCTTACAGTACCCCCCATTCGATATTTTCCTGTCTACGCAACCTCTCCTCCTCAAAGCTCACCGCCATTATGTACTTCTGTATTCTCTATTCTAATCCGAATAACTCAAAACAGATCATTTCAAGTACCTTACACATTCCCCCCCCCCCTCCAACCAGTCGGCACGTGTCTTCCACGAATTGCGCAAGGTTGTTTCTACTCTTCTGATAATCTCTGGACCATGTTATCAGGACAGGCGGCACGTCGCCCTTTGATCTTAATTAAGGACCCGTGCGCGCCGATGACAAGGGACTAGAGAGGAAGGGGTTCACACTTTTGTATGAGTGATATCTTCATCTTTATCCGATTCGATTCGCGCGCGAGATATAGAATGCTTATCGGAAAAGGGCATCTATTACTTAGGAGAGGTTAACTAGATGGTGTAAGGTCCGGTTGTCAAACGCGCTCTATTGATAAAAATGGTGGTTTTTAGAAAGCTGAGGTTTTAGGGAATTGAGTTTCTGAAAAAGCTGAAAAAAGTCACCTCCACTAAAACTGGTGTGTCTCGGTTCATTTTCGACGTAGATCAAATTTAAATACAGATTCAGAATTCTCAAAATGTCAGCTTTTTAGGCATGTTGTTTTAAATTTGGGATATTTGGCATAAGTTCTTGGAATTACAGATTTTGAAAGATAAAGATACAATAGAAACATATTGTACCTGATAAAATGACCTCCATTAAAACTGGTGTATCTCGGTTCAAAACGGTTCTAGAAAAAATCTGAAAACAGATTCAGAATCCTCACAATTTCAGCTTTCCAAAAATATATAAAAGTTGCGGTCTTTTACAGTAAGACTCCCTCAATGTCTGCGATCAACTTTGGTCTCCTAAGGTGACGATACTAAAAGTGGTGTATCTCGGTTCATTTTGGTCGTAGATGAAAGTTAAACACAGATTCAGAATGCTCATGATTTCAGCTTCAGTTTGGCATAAAAAACTGCTAAAAATTTATAAACCGCAAGAAAAAATTAACCGTGAAAAAGTTCCCGCCCGCTGTTGACGCCCTCCCTCTGATCGCGGACATTCACAAAATCGGTTGTATCTCGGTTCAAAATGGTCATAGAAAAAATCTGAAAACAGAATCAGAATCCTTATTAATCTTAGCTTTTTGGGAATCTAAAAAAGTTTTTAAAAATTTCGAAATTTTGGAATTTGTGGACACCTAACGCTATCGGCACACTTTTTTCTGAAAACGCGTCAATGGCGCGCCAGCTGTCTGTCTAGATGTCTGTTTGTGGAAACGGTCTTAGTCTGAATTGTTCGGGTTGGAAACCTTCAAAAATCAAAAATCGCGTTAAAGGCGCGCCAGCTCATTGATGAAAATCGCTGTTTTGGAAAAACGCGGCAAATGCGCGCCAGTCTGTGATCACTTTTCTGTTTTATATCTGTCTGTCTGAATGTCTGGTTGTCCTTAGTTTGGATTCGGCACACCTTTTGAAAACGCGTCCATGGCGCGCCAGCCCCTTCTCTCTTTCAAAACGAGACAAGACCCCAGATGTCTCTGAAAAAATTTACCAAGAACCAATTCTCCAAAACTTTTCACACATTTTCCGTCTCAACCCTTCTGACATGACATGTCCTGTGACTCCTTCCGGGGTCAATTGGAGTCAAGACAGGTTGCAGATGGAGGATACTGGCAAACGGAAGTGAGATTTCCCAGGGAACAAGAGGAGTCTCAATTGACTGATTGACAACCGGAGACAAAAAATATGGAAAATGATTGTGAAAAAGTTTACAAAAAAAAACTGTGTCTGGAAATACCCCCCCCCGACAGTAATAAACTATACGTCTCAATTAGTATGTACATGCTCTCTTTCAGAGATCCCGATCTACATACAGGCCTATAACTCATCATTTCTCGCTAAAGCGACTCATGACAACACCGACTCGATAATTGGAGGGGGAGGCGGCTCACTTGCTAATAGATAGAGAGTGACAGTTCGTGGGATGAACTTGTTTTGTGTTGTATATCTGGATGGTAGATCAAAAAGAGACAAGATAAGAGGGGGAGGCGGTGGAGTTGAAAGGGCGTCTGAAAATCAAAAATTCGAGGAGATAGGACAGAATCTGAAAAAAAGTCACCTCCACTAAAATTGATGAATCTCGGTTCATTTTTGTCGTAGCTGAAATTTAAACACAGATCCTGAATCCTCATAATTTCAGCTTTCCAATGATATATGAATGTTTCGGCTTCCTACAGTAAGACTCCCTCAATGTCCGCGATCAGAGGGAGGGTGTCAAGCGGTCTTCAAAGTGACCTCCACTAAACTTGATGAATCTCGGTTCAAAACGGTCCTACAAAAAATCTGAAAACAGATTCAGAATCCTCATAATTTCAGCTTCCCAGTAATATATAAATGTTCCAGTTTCCTACAGTAAGACTCCCTCAATGTCCGCGATCAGAAGGAGGGTGTCAAGTCAAGCGGTCTCCGAAAGTGACCTCCACTAAATCTGGTGTATCTCGGTTCAAAACGGTCCTACAAAAAATCTGAAAACAGATTCAAAATCCTTATAATTTCAGCTTCCCAGTAATATATAAATGTTCCAGTTTCCTACAGTAAGACTCCCTCAATGTCCGCGATCAGAGGGAGGGTGTCAAGCGGTCTTCAAAGTGACCTCCACTAAACTTGATGAATCTCGGTTCAAAACGGTCCTACAAAAAATCTGAAAACAGATTCAGAATCCTCATAATTTCAGCTTCCCAGTAATATATAAATGTTCCAGTTTCCTACAATAAGACTCCCTCAATGTCCGCGATCAGAGGGAGGGTGTCAAGCGGTCTTCAAAGTGACCTCCACTAAACTTGATGAATCTCGGTTCGAAACGGTCCTACAAAAAATCTGAAAACAGATTCAGAATCCTCATAATTTCAGCTTTAATGTGATATATAAATGTTCCGGTTTCCTACAGTAAGACTCCCTCAATGTCCGCGATCAGAGGAAGGGTGTCAAGCGGTCTTCAAAGTAACCTCCACTAAAATTGGTGTAACTTGGTTCATTTTGGTCGTAGATGAAATTTAAACACAGATTTAGAAACCTCATAATTGCAGCTTTTATTTAATACACAATTTGATGGAAAACGAAAAAAATCACTTCGTAATGTCATCTGCCGCTCTGAACACCTTTGAATGCTCATAACTCCTCAGAAAATACTTTTTTCGAAATAAAAATTATATAATTAGAAAGCTGAAATTATAAGGATCTTGAATATGCTTTCAGAATTTGAAAAATTTTCAAAATAGGGTATTATACAAGCCGTTGAACCTTTGACATATTGCTCACACTAAAAGCTGTATATCTTGGCTCGAAGATTATACTTGAAAACAAAAAGTTCAGAATTCTCCTGTGGTACAATCCCCCTGTTTCATATTTACAGTACCATACTGGATATTTTCCTGAATCCAGCCGGAACTAAAACTGTCCTTCTCTCTTCTCCACCTCATCATAGAGACACCTGCAAATCTGGGAAATCTGGGAATCCTTCAGCGTATTAAGACAGGTTAACAGGAAGACAACATGTCACAGGTGTCCGAAAATTATAATTTTGTGAATTTTCTATTATTTTTTTTAAAGCTTGGGGTCATGTAAACCGGGAACCGTGGAAATTCTGCATGACGTTTCTGAAAACGAATAAGAGAAAAATTACCGAAATCGGTTTTTTTTCAAAAATGCAAAATTTGAGAATTCACCACGATATTTTTGGCTGTTGCTAGTTTTAGCTAAAATATGTAGATCAAATCTAGATCTCCATTTTTGCAATTGACAACTTTTTTGTACGGATGTTCCCCTGGAGAGAGTAGGGCCGCTCCGGAAATCAACCTCCTGATTCATAGGTACCCAACTTCGCTCTACCGTAACTCTCTAGGGACCGTCCGTACAAAAAAGTGGTCAATTTCAAAAATAAAGGTCTAGACATGCTTAATATGGTAATGTAAAAAGTTTTTTAAAAAAACCTAGTTTTTTTTTTGAAATTCACCAATTTCAAAAAATTGTTGAAAAAAAAATTGAAAAACTTTGAGCGCTCATAACATTCGAGGATAAAGTTGCACAAAAAAGTTGTCAACTACAAAAATGTAGATCACAAAATTTTCTATCAATTTACATTAAAAATTTATAAAAAATGATGTCATTAGGCAATTTGACGTCGCTTTAATAACGCCATCTACTCCTGTGTGGTTCCTGAAGACCACTTGATGACCGGCTCATAACTTTTTTCAAAAAAGGTGTTCATAGGTGAAAAATATTGCGAAATAAAGGCCCTGAAATTTTCTACAACATGGTATATATAATATTGTAATATTTGCAAAACCGGAAGACCTAGATGTCATAAAGTATCCAGGTCGTGAATTTCAGTCAGTATCAGGTCATTGACTCCCACCTTCACTTAGCACAAACTCACCAAAAAACTTTCAAACTTCAAAAAAAGTTAGTCATTTTTCTTGGTACATAGTACTCTTGTTCGTGTTACACTACTCCGGTTTAGTCATCTCCCTTCTTCTGCCCACCGTTTTCTATTTGCTTAGTTAGCAGTTTTTTATCGGTAGCCGATAGTAGATACTGGTTTCCGTTAACATACGGTTTTGTACATTTACAGGACATCCGGACATGGTTTTCAAACTTTTTTGGCCCAGGTTTTCAAACTTTTTTGGCCCAGGTTTTCAAACTTTTTTGGCCCAGGTATTCAAACTTTTTTGGCCCAGGTTTTCAAACTTTTTTGGCGCACACTCCCTTTCATCCACCCCCTGACTCATTAAGCAGATGTAGTAAGAGAGCCGTCACATAAATCTTCATAGACCTCCCCGTGAATTCTGATAATATACAACAATACGGCACACGCGCCCCCCCCCCGACTACTAGTACGCCCTTTGATGCGGCCGCCCGTCTCTCTCTCTCTCTCCCCTTCACACACCTACCGTATCCTCGAGACCGTACGGCGTGAAGACAGGGGGAGGGGGGGCGGAGTCTCTCGAGACGACACAAACAGAGACAGAGACATGGACATTTCCCGCCCATTCACAGTTTTTCGACAAGGCGTGTCAGCTCGCCACTTAAGCGTATCCATAATATATTTTGGAGGTGGTACATGTCCTAATCCCCGATACTCTGATATTATTAGCTACTAACAAAAATAATGACAACAGATTCTATCACGTTTAATCATATTCTTGGACAGGTAAGCGATTTTTCGGTTTTTGAGGGAGTACGGTTTAGGGGTCTTATCTTAAAGACTTTAAGGCAATTTTTTCCATCGAGGTCCCAAAATTTTGGGTCTCACGCTTATAAGTATACTGTAGCACGGATTTTTTCTAAGTATTTACTTGTAAGGCTTAAAATTTGTTGGTCATGCTTAAAGTCTGACTGTAGCTTGCATTTTTTCCATTTTGAGGATCCTAATCAGAAAATTTTTTGACAAGTTTTGAAAGGTTCACTATTTTTACCCTAAGTGCCTTAAAAGTTTTCCATGAGACTCCCTAAGTGAACAATTTTGACCCTAAAGCATTCCGATCCAAAAAAAAAAGGTCCTGGACCCAAATTTTGAAGGGTTCACGGTTTTTAGTGTACTGTATCACGCATTTTTCATATTTTGAGGGTCCTAATCAGAAAAATTTTTGGGAAGTTTTAAAAGATCAAAAATTTTTACCCTAAGTGCCTTAAAATTTTGCACGACACCATGTAAGACCCCCTACAAAAAAAAAATTTGGCCGTAAGGTGCTAAACTTTAAAAAAATGAGGTCCCTGGCTCTGAGTAGACTCAAACTTTAAGACTTTGAGAAAAACTTTGCTGAAGAGACTCCTGGTGTCATATCTACCTAGCGTGGCTCAAAATTATTTGGACGGCCCCAAAAAGTTCCAAATTTTTACCCCAAAACCCAATCCTTTCATTTCCAGGGCCGTGTCAATCAACTCGGCGGAGTCTTCATCAACGGCCGGCCGCTACCGATTCAAGTCCGGCATGCCATCATTACCATGGCCAAGAAGGGTGTCAAGTGAGTATTTTCAAATTTTTGAATATGGGCGGAGTCACGGCAGTCTAAAATCCCTTTCCAAGCTTTCTAAGCCCCGCCCCCTTCTTTTCCAGACCCTGCCACATCAGTCGTCAACTCAAAGTATCCCACGGTGCTGTCTCAAAAATCTTGAATCGCTACCAGGAAACCGGATCGATATCTCCAGGACAGGTCCGTTGCTCTTTCTCTATCGTTGCTCTTAATGATAAGATAGTCCAATTAATTAGGTCACCCAAATCATAACCATAAAACTATTCTATTTGTATAGGACACGTGCCGCCCGTGTCTTTTTATAGTCCGTTGGGGGGTGGTGAATTCAAAAAAAAGGTACAGTAAGACACTAACTTTTTCGTGAGCGGGAAACAATATTTTTGCAAAAAGGGGGCCGCGCAGGTGCGACGACGTGATGGGCGCCCCACAGCGAGATGGCAGCGAGATGGAGATGGTTTTTTGAAAAATTGAATAAAATGCGTCAGAAATAGGTATATGCGTGGCAATAGGGTTATAGGCAAGGGTGTACTGTAACTGAAAAATGTTTTATTTTTGACCTCTTTTTAGTACGCGGCTCTTCTCGAGAGTTATAGCCCATTTGCAAAAATTTTTGCAAAATTTTTTACATTATCATATCAAGTATACCAAGACCTTTATTTTTGTAGTTGACCACTTTTTTGTACGAGCCGTCCCCCGGGGAGGGAGCGCTCCTGATGTCAACCGCCTGATTCCGAGGTTCTCACCTTTGCTCTACTATAACTCTTTAGGGAGCGCCCCTACAAAAAAGTTGTCAACTACAAAAATGTAGATCTAGGCTTGATCTACAAAATTAAATACAAATTTAGCACAGTTGAATCACAAACTACCTTGTTACGGGACTTCAAAGGTACCTTTTTTTTTCGAGAGTTTCTGTGAGCGGTGATACTCCCGACCTGGACACTTTATGGCATCTAGGTCTTCCAGTTTTGCACATATAGTAAAATAATATATACCATATTGTAGTAAATTTCAGAACCTTTATTTTGCAATATTTTTTACCCTTGAACTCTTTTTCTGAAAAAAGTTATGAGCAATCAAGTGGTTTTCACCAACTAGTAGGCTAGGTGGCGCCTTTCAGGCAACGCCAAATTGTCCGATGACTTCAAATTTTTATATTTTCAAATGTAAACTAATAGAAAATGGTTTGATCTACATTTTTGTAGTTGACAACTTTTTTGTACAACTTTATCCTCGAAAGTTATGAGGGTTTTAAGTTTTTCGAAATTTTTAAAAGTTTTTGAAATTTGTTGTTTTCAAAAGTGTCCCAAGCAGCAACAATTAAATTTTTCGCAAAAATTTTTAGATTATTATATCAAACACACCTAGACCTTGCTTTTTGTAGTTGACCACTTTTTTGTACAAGCCGTCCCCCGAGGAAGGCGCGCTCCTGAAGTCAACCGCCTGATTCCGAGGTGCACAACCTCGCTCTACCGTAACTCTCTAGGGACCGCCCGTACAAAAAAATTGTCAATTACAAAAATGAAGGTCTAGACATGTTTGATATGCTGATGTAGAAAAATTTTCAAAAAAGTTAATTTTCGTTGCTTGGGACATTTTTGAAATCAACCAATATCAAAAAATTTCGAAAATTTTGAAAAACTTTGAGCGCTCATAACTTTTGAGGATAAATCTGCACAAAAAAGTTGTCAGCTACAAAAATGTAGATCACAACATTTTCTATCAGTTCACATCAAAAAATACGGAAAAATTAAAATTTGACGTCGCTTTAATAACGCCATCTACTCCTGTGTGGTTCCTGAAGACCACTTGATGACCGGCTCATAACTTTTTTCTAAAAAGGAGTTCAAAATATCGCAAATAAAGCCCTTTAAATTTTCTACAATATGGTATATATATAATATTGTTTAATTTGCAAAACTGGAAGACCTAGATGCCATAAAGTGTCCAGGTCGTGAGTATCACCTTTGAGGTCCCGTAACAATGTTGTTTGTAATCCAACTGTGCTAAATTTGTGTTTCATTTTGTAGATCAAACCTAGACCTTCATTTTTGTAATTGTCAATTTTTTTGTACGGGCGTTCCCTAGAGAGTTACGGTAGAGCGAAGTTGTGCACCTCGGAATCAGGCGGTTGACATCAGGAGCGCTCCTTCCCCGGGGGACTGCTCGTACAAAAAAGTGGTCAACTACAAAAATAAAGGTCTTGGTATACTTGATATGATAATGTAAAAAATTTTGCAAAAATATTAATTTTGGGACACTTTTCGGAGCTACTATACTTCAACACCCCGTAACTTTCTAGAGCGCGCCCGTACTAAAAAGTTGTCAACTACAAAAATGAAGGCCTTCACATTTTCTATAATTTTCTACTAAAATCACAAAAATTCCAGATCGGTGGAAGCCCCCGCGCGCGTCTCACCGTCCAAGCCGTCGAGAAGGAGATCGTCATCGCCTACGAGGAGAATCCGCATCTCAGCCCCGCAGAACTTCGTGATCTACTCATTCAGAAAGAGATTTGTACAAAAGGGAATGCGCCGACAGTACCCGCGATTAAAAGGCTCATCGGGTCAAAAGGTAGGCGTCTAGAAATTGGAATTTATCACAACTTTTTCGAAAAAAACAACTTTTTTGAAATTGAAGACAAACAAAGAGGTGTTCCGCTTCTGATAGCTGTGACGTTTGTTTGTTCTTCTTCTTCTTTTTTTTCTTTTTTCGCAAAGAGGAGTCACGCATGGCATCGTCATCTTTCAATGTCGGTTTTTTTTTTCGAAAATTGATTCATGGGAACACATTTGTACGGTTTGGACAGACAATGAGAACGAACTAGACGGTGGCCTAGAATCCGACACCTAGGCCAGCGGTCACTGTGCTGGTGGCCTAGGATCCGACACCTAGGCCACATAGGTCAAAATTTGTTTGATGGCGTGGCCTAGGATCCGAAACCTCTGATTTTCAAGGGTTAAGTCGGCCCGATTGAGTTTTTTTCCCGGTCGCCTAGGATCCGACGGGGGGGAGGTTCTAGGCCATCGGTTACTTTTCTGGTGGCCTATGATCCGACACCTAGGCCACCAAAGTCAACATTTGTTCGGTGGCCTAGAATCCCAGTCAGTTCTTAGGTCACAGCTGTGGCCTAGGATCCGAGACCTTTGATTTTTTGAGCTTTTTGACCGGTGGCCTAGGATCCGACAAGTTGGGGTTCTAGGCCAATTGAAAACTTTTAACCAATAAGCCCATAAGCCCTTAAGGCCCTAGAATCTCAAAATTTTAAAAAAAACTTTGATTTATTCAAATTTTTTTCAAAATTAAAACAGTTTAGACCATGACCGAGTCGAGTCCTAGGCCACCAAAATTTTGTGTTAGTGACCTAGAATCCGACTCTTTCAGTTTCTAGGCCACCGATCCCAAGGGCCGATATTTCGGGTGCTAGACCACCTCTAGTGGCTTAAAATCCGAAATCCGGCAAAAAATTTCCACCATGGCCGAGTCGAGTCCTAGGCCACCTAATTGAGTCAAAAATTTTGTGGCCTAGAATCCGAAATTTAGGGTTTCTGATGTCTCATTCCGTCACCTTATCAATCATTTTTTCACGCCAATCATCATCTCCGTTTTGTCGCTTTTTTTGTGATCTACTTGATGTTTTGCAGGTCTTGGCGTCGGCGGCGGTGTAATACCACAAACGAAAAAAATGGAACGAAAACGTCTCAGCTACAGTATCGACAGTATTCTGGGAATTTCGATTGGTAAGTTCTTACTATTCGAGGAGGTTTCACACATTTGTTAATTTCGGCTGCCTGGAGGACACTCATTTCCTGTCCAATTTGCGCGCACCACTTTTTTCGAGGGGGGAGGGGGACAAGTGTTACTTTTTGGGAAAATGGTTTGGAGAAGACGGGAAGGGGTTTGAGGGGGGTACTGTAAACTTGAGCAGTACTGTAGAAGGGTTCCCCGAGGGGTATTGTACCTTAGGGTACTGTACACACATGAAAATTCTCATTTTTGCAAAAAAATCTAAATTTGAGTTTTTTGGTTTAAAGGTACCGTACACTTTAAGGTATATACTGCACCTGTGAAAATTTTACCTCGCGGATTACTGTAGCCGGGTTACTGTAATTAATGTACCTTAAACTTACAGTCAACTTTTAAGGATACTGTACCCCGAATATCACATTTGGATATTTTTTGTAAAATCTCAAAAATGGTGAAACCGACTTTACTGTTTTTCAGGAGTACTGTAGTATGTACCGTGACGGTTACTGTACCTCTAAATGATACTGCATTTGTTATGTTCTCAAAAACCTTCAATATTTCAGTTTCTGGTAAAAAAACATGAAAATTCCCATTTTCGCAACAAAAAAAAACCGCAAATTCGTGTTTTTTTGGTTCAAAGGTACTGTACTTTTTAAGGAATACTGTACCTTTTAAGGGGTACTGTGCCCGTATACCACATCACGTTCAATATTTATGAAAAGCTTAAATCATTCAGCTTTTGAAAAAAAAAACCACGAAAATTCTCAAAAAAACCGAAATTTTTGCAAAAAAAACCGAAAATTTGTGGTTTTTTTTGGTTTAAAGGTACTGTACCTCTAAATGAGTACTGTACCTCTTAGCAAGTAATGTACTTCAAACTCTATAACTCCGAAGGATACCGTACCCAAAAATATCACATTCGGAGATTTCAGAATCTCGAAAATTTTCTTTAAAAAAACACCTTTTTTAGGACAAAATCACTAGGGTTGCTGTACCTCCTAAAAAGTACAGTACCCCTTCTAGAGCCTACCGACTTTGAGAGAGAGCATACTGTATCTCCAAGGAGTACTGTACCTCATAAGTCTGAGGATTACTGTAACCAGCGTATCCTCTGTCAGACACTATTTCACGCCTCTTAGGTGTACTGTACCTCCTAAAAAGTACAGTACCCCTTTTTGCCCCTACTGACTTTAAGTATACTGTATCTCTAAGGATTACTGTACCTCCGGATTACTGTAACCAGCGAACTCATTATTTCACGGGCTTCTACCGTACCCCTTACGGACACCCGGATGTGTATTTGTCACAAAAACGCAAACGCGTCACAGGTGCGCCAGACACTTAGGATGATTCTAGTCTGTCAGTGTGTCTGGGTGTCCGGATGTCCGGATATAATTGGCGTCAAAGGTGCGCCAGCTGTCTGTCTGGTCCGGATGTATATTATAGAAAGGCGTCAAAGGTGCGCCAGACACTCAAAATGCACTCCAATGCCAAATTTTAGATTTCTGGGACTTTTTGGGATTGGAGCACATTTTAACGGTCTGGCGCACCTTTGGCGCGTTTTCAGCAAAACATACATCCGTATATATGGGCATACAGATAGACACCTAGACTTCTGACAAAACCAGCGTACTCATTATTTCACGGGCTTCTACCGTACCCCTTACCCCCCCTTTTCAACACCACCCATCTCCACTTGATATAATAACGGTCATTAACACTTTGATTAGTGTAGAATCGACAACGACGACGTCTTCATCATGTAGTCGTTGTCTTCTCTCTGTATGTTAACGGTGTGTGTGTGATAAGACAATAAAGAATACGGGCGGCCTGCGGGCTGGCGGAGGTGATGAAAAGTGGGGGGGGATGTCAATGAGAAAATGAGAAGAGAATTTCGATATTTACCTGTGGGGGGGGTCAATTTTGTAATGATCTGATCATCACATGGGGGGGGACCATGACTAATTCAAATCAGGGGGTACTGTAGGTTAGCTAATTGATACGGTTGGAAACTTTGTACCTCCGCAAATTTTGCGTAAAAAAAAGGGGGGGAATTTCAAAAAACAGATTCACAATCCTCAAAAACTGGACTTTTCGAGCATCTTAAGAGACCAGAACAATAATTTTGAAAACGCGTCAATGGCGTGCCAGTCTGTCTGTCTGGCTGTCTGTTTGTCCGAATGTCTTTGCATCCCAGACGCGTCCATGGCACGCCAGACTGGTGTTTTTGAGACCCTCAAATAGTTCAAAGGCGATCATATTAGAAACGCGCCAAAGGTGCACCAGCCACATTTTGAGTTTGGAATTTCCAATCACCCAGAATCGGAGTACTGTACTAAGAGATGTCATTGTAGTCGAAAACGCGCCAGAGGTACGCCAGGCCAATTTCGCTAGAAGTCTAGGTGTCTTTCTGTGTGCCCTAATATCCGGATGTATGTTTTGAAAACGCGTTAAAGGCGCGCCAGATACTTGAAATGTACTCCAATGCACAAAAACTCCCGGAAGTCTGGCGCACCTTTGACGCGTTTCCATAATATACATCCGGACCTGGCGGACATCCGGATGTGTGTTTGTCACAAAAACGCGTCAACGGTGCGCCAGACACTTTGGATCTTTTTTCGTCTGTCAGTGTGTCCGGATGTCCGGATGTCCAAATGTTCAAAATACCGTACCACGTAAGACATGTGGTCTGCAAAACGCTCCAATGCGAAAAACGAGAAATTTAACATTTTGACGTGAAATAGCAATATCTGTCAATCCGGATGTCCAGATATCATCGGCGTCAAAGGCGCGCCAGCTCAAATACGCTCCAAGGCTGAAATCGGCTTATCTACTGGTGTCTTAGGACCTGTCAGGGTGTCCGTGGGGTGTCCGGATATCATCCGCGTCAAAGGCGCGCCAGTTGTCCGGATGTCCCAAATACCGTAGGATCTAAGATAAGAGGTGCAAACTCGCTCCAATGCAAAAATGGGAAATTTTGGATTTTTAAGAGTTTTTGCTTGTCGGGCTAGGAGGGGGGGGGGACTGTCAGTGTGTATCTCTGTCTGTCCGGATGTCCTCAGCTATCATCCGCGTCAAAAGCGCGCCAGTTGTCCGGATGTTCAAAATCCCGTAGAACCTAAGACAAGAGCGGCAAATGCAAAAACTGGTAAATTTTGGATTTTTAAGTGTTGTCTGTCTGTCCGGATGTCCTCCTCAATACCGTACCACCCATAGGGGGGTCAGATTCTTGTCCCTTACCACCACCCCCGCTGTGTTCAATTCCTTTCTTCTTTTCCATTTCCAACTTTTTTGACACAAAAAGTGTCATCGTCAATCTTATGTCAAGTCATCAGAGGAAGAGGAAGAAGACGTTGGGGAAAAAGGTGTGAACATTCATTTAACTTTCTGTCCCCCACTTCGATTCACATAGCAATTAAGAATGAGATTTGCGCACTTGATATGTGCCCCCCCCCTCCTATTCAAATAGGTAGTAAGGGGGGAGGGGGGACTATTCCAATATGGCCAATTGATCAGACTAAATGGCAATAGTGATGGAGGGGTCGAAGGGAACGGGCGGACAGAGGATGCGCGAAAAAACATTTAACAATGGGAAATGTTTAGGAGAAAGGGGGGGGATTACGGTAGAGGAAAGGGGACTTTCGGGACTTTTAGGGACTTGCCAGCTGGCGCGCCTTTGACGCCAAAAATATCCGGACATCCTTCCCCCAGATGGTACGGGACTTTTAGAAACTCCAAATTCCCCGTTTTTAGCATTAGAGCGTGTTTGCCACATAAGGCTGGAAAACGCGTCAAAGGTGCGCCAGCCCTAGCGCATTTTTTGAGCAAGAAGGTGTATCTGTGTGTCTGTTTGTCCAGATTTTTTTTAAACTTTGATTTCCGAGTAAAAGCGTTCAAGGCGCGCCAGACTCTGTCTCAATTTTTGTTGCAATACGCGTCAATGGCACCCCTGACAACATTTTTTTTAGAAAAGTCTGATCTTCCATGTTCTTGCTCGTCCGCATCCACAATTCTACGATTTTCAACAAAGACGCGTCCAAGGCGCGCCAGACAGTTAAATTTTACTCCAATCCCAAAGTTCAGTGTCTGGTGCACCTTCGGCGCGTTTTCAAAACATACATCCAGAAAGTATGGCACACAGAAAGACACCTAGACTTCTGACAAAATTGGTCTGGCGCACCTTCGGCGCGTTTTCGACTACAGTGATACCTCTTAATACAGTACTCCCATTCCTTGTATTTTTGAAAATTCCAAACTCAAAATGTGGCTGGCGCACCTTTGGCGCGTTACTAAAATGATCGCCTTTGAACCGTTTGGGGTCTCAAAAAAGAGGCTGACTGGCGTGCCTTGGACGCGTACTTAAATTTTTTTCAAAGTGTCAAAACACCGACAGGCTGGCGTGCCATTGACGCGTTTTTTTTTTCAAAAATGATGCAAACGCGCTCTAAAACTCAATTTTTTGTCTCTTTTTCCGTGATAACTTAATTTATCCCCTTTTTTGGCTTCAACCAGAACTTTTTTTGTCAAAATAATGTTCTCCACCTGTCCTTGGTCACAAAAAGAAACACAACGTCAAAAAACTAAAAATAGCTAAAGACGTTAGCACTGACATTTTTTTGAACAGGTGAAAGTTTTCAAAAAAATTCTTCCTTTTCTCTTTAGTTCAAAGCCGATCATTTTAGCAACGCGCCAAAGGTGCGCCAGCCACATTTTGAGTTCGAACTTTCAAAAATACAAGGAATGGGAGTACTGTAGTAAGGGGTATCATTGTAGTCAAAAACGCGCCGAAGTTGCGCCAGACCAATTTTGTCAAAAGTCGCCACAGTGTCTTTCTGTGTACCATACTATCAGGATGTATGTTTTGAAAACGCGCCGGAGGTGCGCCAGATCCTTAAAATGTACTATATAGACTTTTGGGTTTTTGGCATTGGAGTACATTCTGAGTGTCTGGCGCGCCTTTGACGCGTTTCCATAATATACATACATCCGGACCTGACGGACATCCGGATGTGTGTTTGTCACAAAAACGCGTCAACGGTGCGCCAGACACTTAGGATCTTTCTTGTCTGTCTGTATGGTCCAGGTGTATGTTTTGAAAACGCGTCAAAAGTGCGCCAGACCCTTAAAATGTGCTAGCGGGGTCAGACTTTTGGGTATTTGGCATTGGAGTACATTTTTAGGGTCTGGCGCACCTCCGGCGCGTTTTCAAAACAGACGTCCGGGTATTAGGGCACACAGAAACCCACCTAGACTTCTGACGAAATTGGCCTGGCGTACCTTTGACGCGTTTTAGACTACAATGATACCTCGCGGACTTTTTGTATTTTTGAAAATTCAAACTCAAAATGTGGCTGGCGCACCTTTGACGCGTTTTCATAACATAAATCCGGACGAGACAGACCGGCTGGGGTGCCTTAGACGCCGCGATTTCCAATTTTTAGATTACTGTAGACGGATGGAGTCCTTGAGATCAATCCAATCCATCTTTTTTTCCCACCAGCCCGATTAGCGCATAGCTCATAAAACTTGGTGATCTACCTTCCACCGGTGGAGACTGAGAAATGGCATAGAGATAGATAAAAAACAAATTAATAGGGCATCGTGACTAGGTGTCAAGTCTATAAATTAGTTACCCTTCAGGTCCCCCCCCCCTCGGGGAGAAGGGGCGCACTCAATGATGATCCTTATCGATTAGAAGTATTATCCTGACGGGAAGAGACCACCCGGTGTGGTCTGGTGGCGCAACATGATATATTGTAATTGGCTGGATAGTGTCCGACGGACGTGTCGATTTCGATCTCTCCGTTTCCCCTCTTATTCACCTTACAATTGGCTTACCTTTCCGGATTTTGGGGGACCAAATATGGAAAAATGTGAATGGACCTTTTTTTGTTCAATTTTTTCCGGAAATCGGAATTGAAAAAGGCCCGGAAGTCGGAATTCCACTGGTATGGACATCTGGACAGACACACAGACAGACAGACACACAGACAGACAACTTTGGAGAGCCCCGGTTGATTAAATACTGTTGTCCGGGTTTCCATTTTCTCGAAAACGCGTCAAAGGTGCGCCAGACCTAACGCATTTTCAGAATCTCAAAATGTCAAATTTTCGGAAAATCTCTGGACAGGCTGGGGCGCCTGCGGCGCACACGGCTGGGGGGTGTTCAAGCCTGGCGCACCTTTGTACGCGTTTTTTGAACATTTTTGAAAATTGTAATTGTGGACAAACTGACACACAGAAGGACTCACAGACTTTTCTAAATCGAAAAAGACTGTTGACGGGGGCACCTTTGACGCGTTTTTTTTCAAAATTGAACCTGAGTCTGGCGCGCCTTGGACGCGTTTTCCAGAAATTTAAAATTTTCAGAGATTCCGGAGAAACAGACACACAAACAGACATACATATTTACTCAGAAAATGCGTTAGGGCTGGCGCGCCTTTGACGCGTTTTTCAGAAAAGATGGAAATCCGGACAAACCGAAACACGGACAACCAGATTCTTATCAAAAAATTGAGACTGAGTCTGGCGCACCTTGGACGCGTTTTCCAGAAAATGGAAAGACTTTTGGACACACAGACACACCGACAGACACAACTTCTAAAAAGAAGCGCGCCCAAGGCGCGCCAGAATGATTCTAAACCTGAAATTTTGTGATAACATGTCTGTCTGTGTGTCTGTTTTTCCGGATTTCCAAATTTTGATATTTGGAAAAACGCGTCAAAGGCGCGCCAGCCCTCTCACATTTTTTGAACAAATATGTATGTCAGTCTGTGTGTCTGTTTGTCCAGACTTTCACAAACTTTTGGTTTCAGAGTAAATGCGTCAAAGGCGCGCCAGACTCAGTCGCTTTTTTGTTAAAATAACGCGTCAATGGCGCCCCTGACAACATTTCTTTAGAAAAGTCTGTGAGTCCTTCTGTGTGTCTGTTTGTCCACATTTCAAATTTTCCGAGAAACGCGTCCAAGGCGCGCCAGACTCAAACATCTCGCAGCCTTTCTGAGACCCGATTCGCGCCGCAGGCGCACCAGCCTCTCCAGATTCTCTTAGTTTCATTTTCCAGTCCCCGCGGTCCTTTTTATTCCATTTTTTTGTTTCCCCACAGAAATCATAATATTTCTCTCAAATTTCCAGACGAATGCAGTAAATCATCGTCAGATGACGAGGGGGACAGCTCCTCGACATCGCCCACCACGACCAGCGACTCCTCGTCAGCCGCCCGCCGCAATCGTACATCATTCTCCGCCGAACAACTCGACATTCTCGAGACATCGTTCCGTGCGTCGACGTATCCAGATGGGCCGGCGAGGGAGAACATCTCCAAGGAGACCGGACTCTCCGAGGACAAAATTATGACGTGGTTCTCGAATCGGAGGGCGAGGTGTCGGAAGAATATGCCCATTTATCATCAGTATAATGTGCATCAGGGCTTCACGGCCGGCACACAGACGGTAAGTAGCCGAGAAAACCAAAAATCTAAAAACTTGTCCCCATTGAACACACATTTCAAAAAATAGGTGGCCAAGATGCGACTTGCAATGAAAAACGGTCAATTTTGAAACGGTGTCAGGATTCCTACCTCAGGAAATTTGTATTAATTATGTAGATCAAACTTAGATCTACATTTTTGCAATTGACAACTTTTTTGTACGGGCGGTCCCTAAGGAGGTATGGCTTGTCGGAGCTTTTATACTTCAACCCCTCGTAACTTCCTAGCGACCACCCGTGCAAAAAAGTTGTCAACTACAAAAATGGAGATCTAGATTTGATCTACATAACAAACACAAATTTCATAAGATTGGCGCTTTAATACACTTTCAAAATCGACCATTTTTCACTGCAACCTCTTTGCCCGCTCCTCTGGCGCGCCTTCGGCGCGTTTCCTGGGAATGGGACATTTGGAGATTACAGACCCACAGACGGACATATTTACTTGAAAAATGCGTTAGGGTTGGCGCACCTTTGACGCGTTTTTCAGAGAATCAAAATATGGATATCCGGACAAACAGACAAACATGTTATCACAGAATTTCAGATTGATGAGATTCTATCTGGCGCGCCTTGGACGCGTGAAATTTTGATGATGTTTTTTTGTATGTCCGGATGTCCAAAGTACTAGTTTTCCCGCAATTCTTGGCCACCAGTTCAAAATGTTCAATATTTTTCAGCCGTACCCGACACTCCTCCCATCGATGATGTTCCTGCCGGGCTACGCGACGACGAGTCCCCAACTCAACCCACTCTTCTTCCAACACGTGCTCCACTCGAGTCCCTCCTCCACTCATTCCTCACCACCATCCAGTTAAATGCCGTAAAACTTGTAATACCTGTTTGCAGCGGTATATCTCGGTTGGAAAAAGAGATATCAAAAAGTTGTTAACAGACAAAATGTAGCCTTTTTTTCATAGAATATTTTTTCAGTTGAAAATTTTTTTATATCTTCAAAAACAGCCGAGATAGTATGCTCCAAACTCTAGATACAGGTTTTACGGTGGTTCATCTCTTTCTCTCATCAAATCTCTTTTTTTTCTCTCTCAATTCTCATCGCTTTGGTTTTAAACAACTCCTTTACGGTCATCTTCTCTTCGTCGTTCCCTGCCATCTGACATCATTCAGATGACGTGGATTCCGTGAATCCCACATTCCAACCTTCCCTTACGAGTCCATTGTTTTATAATCTTCTCTTTCACTTATATCTCAGAATTCTCTTTTTTTAAGCATGAAAGTAAATAAATATCTATTACCAGTCGGTTCACGTCGCCTAACGGCGACTGAACCTCCTTCTCAACACCACCCTTCTAAGTGTTACAGCGCCTACGGCGCTTTTCACACGGTTCAAACAATCGGGGTATCAGAATTCTCTTTTTCTTCTGGTCAATTGTTGGTATTAGCACAGCACGCTTCTTACAACCGCGCTCTACCGAAACTGAAGAAAATAGTGTGCGAAATTGAGAGACGCAGAGAAAAAGATACATTTTTCAAGGGAATTTCGGTGGAGCGCAGTTGTAAGCCCTCTGCTGAGCTAATAGTTTTTATTAGCTGAGCAACCCGTTCCAGAGAGAACAATTAAAACACTGCTGCTTTCTGATAAAATTTCGACAAATTACTTTAGAAGAACAGGAACTTGGTAACTTTATTTTTCCCTCATCAAAAGAAAGGTGACCCTCTAAATATTGAGTTTTAACTTTTGACTGATCGGCGGCGATGCCGCCTCCCTCCTCTGAATATGGGAAACTAAGGCCTTATTTAGACAAATCCTTATTTTAGAACTTGTTTCTTTTTTGAATGTAACCGAGCTACGACAAAGTTCTTTATTCTGAAATCACCATATCTTCTTGAGTAATGTTATTTCATTCTCTATACTCCTAGTCGTTTATTTAATGGTTGAGGCATTCAGAATTAATTGTACTAAAAACATGGTATGTGTTTTTTTGCCTGGCTGAAAAACCTTTTACTAAAAGAGAGATTCCTATTCACATCTTCAAAAGATATTCTTTTGAAGTTTTTCACTTATCGGCGGCGATGCCGCCTCCCTCCCCCAAATTCTTTCATGATTTATTTCATATACACGGAAATCTTCTTTTTAGTTTGGCTTGATCCAAAAAGTTCTGCTTCCTAAACTTTTGACTGTTCGGCGGCGATGCCGCCTCTCTTCTCTAAAGTACCTAGAAACTAATACTATGTTACATATTTTTAAGCTCAAAAACTAAAGAAGCCCCTTATTCACTCCATGTTCTTATCAAAACAAAAAAACCAAAAAAGAATTTCCGACCTGGCGGGAAAGAACTCATCACCGCATGCGTGAGAGTCACCCGCGTAGACCGCTACGCCAAATACGCGCTGCCGGGGGCGCTCTCGAGAGTGCAGTCAAGAAACACTGTGTCAGTAGTTTTGAGCTTTCTACCCCCCTGTCGGGACACACCTTTTCTGAACGCTTTCTACTGTTGAAATCGGCATCGTCTCCAGAAGACGTCAAATTTCATATTTTTGAAAAAAGAAAAATTCGGGCATCATCTAAGTCAAATTTCTAATCTATCTATCCAGGTCTCATAAAAATCGGCTCACTACGGAGGGAGTTATGACGTGCAACAAATAAACGGACAAACGGAATCTGTTGAATATTATTAGTAAAGATTATTATTTGACGAGCCAAAGAACGGATTAATTTATTCAGGATATTATAAAAAATTACCCATGTTTATGCTAAATATGTTAAATATATAAGGGAATGTTTCGAGACGTTTCATTTCTAGGAAATCCGAAGAAGAAATTTTTGGTCATTTATTTTTGACTTTTAGAAATTTCGTTGTTCTTGCTATGTGCACATAGAATAACATAATGCTGTTAGGATTTGGTAGCCTCTTTTTTGAGACCCCCAAATAGTTCAAAGCCGATCATTTTGGCAACGCGCCAAAGGTGCGCCAGCCACATTTTGAGTTTGGAGTTTTCAAAAATACAAGGAACGGGAGTACTGTATTAAGAGGTATCCTTGCAGTCGAAAACGCGACAAAGGTACGCCAGACCAATTTTGTCAAAAGTCGCCACAGTGTCTTTCTGTGTACCATACTATCAGGATGTATGTTTTGAAAACGCGCCGGAGGTGCGCCAGACCCTAAAAATGTACTATATAGACTTTTGGGTTTTTGGCATTGGAGTACATTCTGAGTGTCTGGCGCGCCTTTGACGCGTTTCCATAATATACATACATCCGGACCTGACGGACATCCGGATGTGTGTTTGTCACAAAAACGCGTCAACGGTGCGCCAGGATCTTTCTTGTCTGTCTGTATGGTCCAGGTGTATGTTTTGAAAACGCGTCAAAAGTGCGCCAGATCCCTAAAATGTGCTAGCGGGGTCAGACTTTTGGGTATTTGGCATTGGAGTATATTTTAAGTGTCTGGCGCACCTTTGACGCGTTTTCCAAGAAATGCCAAAAACCTCCTGGAAAGGATATCTGAAATTAGACCCCGCTAAAAAGTTGTGTCGGTGTGTCCGGGTGTCCGAATGTCTTTTGTTCAATGTACCGGAAAAAGTATGCTGAAAGTACGCTCTAATGCAAAAGTATTTGTTTTGAAATTTGACATGAGCATAAAAAATACTGCTAATATTTTCAAATATCAAACAAAAAAGTTGTGATTTTTCAATTTTTCCTGAAAACTCAAGATTTTTGCCTCCTAAAAGCTCATTTTTTCAGACATTTTTCTCGAATTTTCGTTATTTTTTTCAAACTTTTCGATCAAAAATTTTCCAAGAAATATTGAGAATAGAAAAATGTTTCAGTGTCTGTCGGTGTGTCCGGATGTCAGGATGTCCTCTATTTGTAAGTTTGTGTTTTCTTCAGCGTCCGAATGTGTTTCTGCTTATCCGGATGTCCAAAAGTGTCCCGGTTCCCATTTTCAAGAAAACGCGTCCAAGGCGCGCCAGCCGAAGTCTCAACTTTTTGGTAAAAATCAGTTTGTCTCTGTTTCGGTTTGTCCGGATTTCCATATTTTGATTTTCTGAAAAAACGCGTCAAAGGCGCGCCAGACC
The DNA here is from genome assembly GCA_002259235.3 of Caenorhabditis latens. Lineage (NCBI taxonomy): Eukaryota > Metazoa > Nematoda > Chromadorea > Rhabditida > Rhabditidae > Caenorhabditis > Caenorhabditis latens. Next base: position 3,424,454 of record CM056093.1, read on the forward strand.
TATCGCATTTTCTGAATAATTATGTATCTCCGGAATCTCGAAATTTCAAATTTCTCGGTATCGCGTGTAAAGCGCGCCAGACTCGGTCTCAATTAAAAAATTTGTTTTCCAATAACTTGGTGGCCGAATTTTTACACGGCCATGATACCAAATTCTTATTTGTTTTTTTTCTAACCCAACCTATCCTCATCTACATCATTCATGATCTCCAATTTACGATTCGTTGTTTTTTTCCTGGGTGTTTGATGTTTGGACGAAAAACCGAAAAAGTTGCTAATAGAAATGAAAAACAACAATTTCTCTCTTCCTAGAGATCACGAATAAGTGAGCATCTTTTACGAGGAGAGGGAGGAAGTAGTGGAAATATTTGACCTACTACAATAAAATTAGCAGTGTGACATGAGGGGGGAGGAGAGGGTGTTAAATAAGGAATGAATGTTTAAATATTGCTGAGGAGGAGGAGGAGAAGAGGATTCTGGGAATTCCAGTGCATTTTTTATATGCCTGGATAGCGGAAGACGTCAGGATTCTGAATCTGTTTTCAGAATTTCAGAAGTTTCAAAATGAACCGAGATTATGACTAAAATTCCAGCCCCTTTGATATCCCGATTTGATTTGATTTTGATGGAAATTCGAACACAATTTCAGAACCCATCTACATTTTTGTGTTAAAAATTGCAAACATTTCCTTTTTTTCAATGGAAAACAATAGTTTTTAATGAATTTTGATAAGAAAATAGCAAGTTTCAGTTAAAAAATATAATCTGTTGTTTTTGAACTCAAATTTCGGGCTCCGCGACATTCCGCAACTGCGACATTCCGCAACCGCGACATTTCGCCACTAGCCATTTCGCAACTGCGCCGTTTCGCAACTACACCGCATTTGCATATTTGGGTCAGTTGAAAATGTTGAGTGTACCGAAGGGTCTGGGAACATATTTGAAAACAATTAAATAGACGAAAAAGTTGTCTACCCATTTTTTGACAAAACTAGGTTAAACTTTTGCTAGTTCTACGGTTGCGAAACGTCGTGGTTGCGAAATGTTGCAGTTGCGAAATGAACAGTTGCGAAATGCACAGTTGCGAAATGCACAGTTGCGAAATGAACAGTTGCGAAGTGTCGCGGTTGCGAATTGTCGCGGAGCCAAATTTCGAAAACCATAAAGCGCAAGGATTTTAGTCGTGCGTCAACTGAAAACCTTGTATTTTTGAATGATTTGGTACATATTTCTCAAAATCTTTAACCTATCATTTTTCGCATTGTTATTGTTCCACTCCCCTTTTAATAAGAATGAGAAAAATAAGCCGTTTCCCACGATCTTACTTATTGTCAGTAGTCAATAAAATACTGGGAAGTCCGAAAATATTATTTAAGAAGTGCAAGAAGAACTCAAAAACTTGAGATATTAACTGTTTGGGGGTTTCTAGGCAGTTTGCTCCAAACGTTTGAAATTTTTTCAAAGAACTTGGCCGCATGACTATTTTATGAGTGGGCCACGGCGCCCCGTCATACTTAACCGCACTGAAATCATACTCATTGTGTAGATCAAATCAAGACCTCCATTTTTGTAGTTGACAGTTTTTTGGTACGGGCGTTCCCTAAGGAGTTACAGCCAGTGGAAGAAAGTAAACCTGGAATACCCCTAGGGAGTGTCCGTACAAAAAAGTTGTCAACTACAAAAATGGAGATCTAGATTTGATCTACATAACCAATACAATTTTCATAAGGTTGGCGATTTAATACACTTTCAAAATCGACCATTTTTCACCGCAACATCTTGCCCGCTCCTCTGGCGCGCCTTCGGCGCGTTTCCTGGGAATGGGACATTTGGAGATTACAGACCCACAGACGGACATATTTACTTGAAAAATGCGTTAGGGTTGGCGCACCTTTGACGCGTTTTTCAGAAAATCAAAATATGGAAATCCGGACAAACAGACAAACATGTTATCACAGAATTTCAGATTGACGAGATTCTATCTGGCGCGCCTTGGACGCGTGAAATTTTGAGAACGTTTTTTTGTATGTCCGGATGTCCAAAGTACTGAATTTTAAAGAAAAAGGAAATCTGGACAAACCGACACACAAATAGACAGATTTTCTCGAAACAGACATAAAATCAATTTTGTTCTGGCGCGCCGTCGATGCGTTTTCCAGAAATTTGACATTTTCAATCAGAAAACGTGTCAATTGAGAGAGTAGAACGTCTGGAGCGCGTTTGGCGCGTTTTCCAAAAAGTGGGAATCCTGACAAACAGACAGACAGATAGACATGTTATCACTGAATTTCAGATTGATATTCAGTCTGGCGCGCCTTGGGCGCGTTTCCTTTTTTGTCTGTTGTTGTCTCTGTCTATCCTGATGTCCAAAAGCCTTCCCATTTTCTGAAAAACGCGTCCAAGGCGCGCCAGACTCAGGTTCAATTTTGAAAAGAAAAACGCGTCGAAGATGCCCCGTCAACAGTCTTTTTCGATTTAGAAAAGTCTGTGAGTCCTTCTGTGGAGCGCGTTTGGCGCGTTTTCCAAAAATGGGAATCCTGACAAACAGACAGACAGATAGACATGTTATCAAAAATGATATCATTAGTCCCATCGATATCATATCCCATCTTTTCAAACTTTCCGTTCAACGACCAAACACACTAATTATCCTTTCATCTCTTCATCTTTTCCCCTTCATTTAGTCCATATTTAGCCCCAAAAAAGTGCTCATTCGAATGTCGACCGCCCATTTGTCTTCTTCTCCTCCTCCTCTCGACTCCTCTTGACTCCTCAGTCTATGACGTGAGGCTCCTCCCCTTTTCTAAAGTTTGTGTGCATCCATTAATTCTTTCTCCGTTAGCTCCGCCCCCAAGAGGAGAGACAGGTGTTCCATGCATGCACGCAGGCAATCTACGTGGAGTGAGGGTGTTGCTATTCTAAGAGTTATTTAAGATTTCACCTGTCGAGTGTGTAGAAAAACTTTGCGGTATAAAATGGCAAGCAGTTATTTCTTGTGGTTGAATGTTTTCCACTATTATTCAAATGTTATTAAGTTTCAGATATTCTAGTAAATGTAGTGTGCAGTACTAAGATTTAGGCTTAGTGGCCTTAAGTCATGCATGGGTCTCCTTAATGACAATTTATACCATTCGAAACGAAAAATGAGATTTCTGTAATCAAAATTAGCCGAGTGCCAACGCGAACTTTTTTCTGAACAGCTAACTTTCAATGAATTAGATTGAATTAAACGAGTAATGACTTTGTGACCAATTTTTTTTTTGAAAAGTCCTTAGTAAGGTTCCGCAAGGGTACTGTTGATGCGCTTAGGGCTCAGTTAGAATTCTGAATTTCAGATTTTTTAGACACATTTTCAAGATGAGTTTTAGGTTTGTATGTCAAAAATGTTCGGGACTTAGGCTTAAGGGTTTAGGCTTAAGGGCTTAGGCTTAAATAGGTACGCACCCAAAAAGTTTGGTAAGTCCCTCACAAGGTCGCATAGTTGTATCCCCTGCAGTATTATAGACTTGAGACCAAGATTTCAAGCTGACTAGGGAAGGAACCAGTGCCAAGATGGAGTTACAGGTCGAGACACCTATCGCTAGAACGGAAATTTTGCGCTGATTTCAAATCTGAGTTTTGTTTTTGATGAACGATCTTATGAAAAAAGTTAATTTCGGTTCTATTGATATATATATATATCTCGACCTGTAATTCCATCTTGACTCGGGATCCATCCCTATTAAGGCGGTGGTGACCGAGACTTAGGCTTACATTAAGACTGTCTAGGAAAGGAATTGTTGTAGAAATATGGTACGTGACCTATATCATTGTGAAGCTGAGAAAACGCGGATTCCAAAGATTTATTTAGTTTTTGCCTTTGATATTTGGTATTCGAGAAAAACGAGGTCAAAGTTCGGGCCGGTGTCAAATGGACTTGTCAGCGGTCTAAACTTTGACCTCGTTTTTCTCGAATACCAGGTCTCAAGAGCAAAAATTAAGTATATATTCGGAATCAGTGTCTTTTTAGCTTTCCAATGATATAGTCCTATGACTCCACGGTCACTAGGGAGCCTTCCCTAATGCGCTCGGTATGACACTGCTTACTCGAATTTTTCTAAAATAGATTTATATAACTGAATAGCTCCGGTTATACGGATTCTGAATCTGTTTTCAAAAAGTTTCTGAGACGAAAACGCGCCGAGATTCATCGTGTTGAAGTTAAGCGAGTGTTTGTGCTCTGAAACCTGAAAATATATATCTATTTCGGGATTTCTAGCCCACGTCATCCCACTTTTGTCTAAATCCCTTCTCAAAACCTGCACCAATTATCCAAAATCTCTCCATTTCCCATAAAATTCTTCTCCACTTACAAATTTTATGTCCTAACTCTGTTCAAATTATTCAAAAGGCTTCACTTTTTTATGGCGTTGAGGGAAAAATCTGAAGCTCCGCCCCCCTCCACCTTGTGTTTTGTTTTGTTTTTTCCTACTCCTCCCGGATACTTCTAATTATTCGCCTGCTTCCTTTTTTTCAATATTTTCCATATTTTCAGATGCAATCACCAGTGTTCGTGTGTGTGCTGATCTGCTTGGCCCTTCTTGTCGCCGTCTCGTCGGCCATGCCATTTTATGTAAGTGCGCTCTATGGAGAAGAAATGGGGAGTCTACAGTAGGACGGGTAGCAGGTGCGCTCTACTGACAAGACAAGGAGCCTGACATAGCTAATACGCTCTACGGATTGTAAGTTAGAGACCTACTGACGCAGATCGCAAGTGCGCTCCACAGATATCTACCGTTATCTACTATAAGCCAGGCTATCTACCGTACCCCGGGCTCCTCGCCATTAGCAGGACCCTAAGTCAGAAAAAGCGCTCTACCGTACTCCTGGCCCCTAAGTACGCTGCACTTCCAAACATGAATAATGTCTCTGACGAAATATGTTTTCCTACCAGACCCCACGCATTCCCCCCTGTCATATTTTCAGCTTCCCTCCTCCCCTCCTAATGACACAACCTCATTATTCATACGCATACATAACTAAGACACGAAAATGTTGAAAAACCGCTAACATTTGCGAAATTAAAAAGACAGGTGCAGCAAAAATATTATGTGAATTGTGTAACATTTGCAGGCTTCATCGTCGCTGTCCGACGACGGAGACGTCGTCCGCCAATTCCCGCAACAGGGCGTTCTGGAGAACATGGTGAACGAGATAATGCGTGTGCAGAGTGTCGAGCAGATGAACAATAATCTTGTGCGACGTCAGATCTTCTCCAGAAAATTCTGGTGATTTGTTTTCGAGGACGTCTTCTACAATCTTCTGAATCCATTAAAAAAACTAATGTTTGGCTTTTCAACGGGTTTGCCCGAATAAACCGTCTCTTTGTTTCCTTTTCTTCATCGACTAAAATAGACATGATATGAAAACAGACAAAACCAAAAAGTTTCGAAAACAAAAACAATTAGTCAAGTTGAGGGGAGAGCTCTAGAATCAGGAGCGTTCCTATACAAATAGGTGAACATTGGAATAGAAACGAACAACCAATAAAAATGGTTGAAAATCACACAAAACGCTGAAAAATGTGTCTGGAAATGTCTGATTTTGCTCTAGAATGCGCTGATAACCATTTACAATCCAAGAAAGGACTAAGAACCACCATTTAGCTGTTAAAAAAATTTCAAATTTGGTCTATAATACGAGACGAAACACATGAATTTTAAGATGAAAATCGTTGTCCAAGTGAAGATAGCCTACGGCAAAATAATACAGTAAGAAAGTTGAGGATGTGTGGATTCTGAAATTTGTTTATATTTGGTTTTAGATCAAAATTCACCAAGCTACTAGATTTCCCATTTTTGGTAGGCACTTTTTAGATTTCAGCTTTCTAACCATATAAATTACAATTTCCAGATCTCAAATAGTTTTGTGAACTTGTGTCTCATTTTCTCTTCGACTTTTAAGCATCATTTGTTTGGTACTCAATATAGCAAAACATTTAGTGCATCGACCTTCTCTCTATGTGATGTGTTCGTTCAAACAGTGTAGACTTGATGTTAACATGGTCTTAATCAGAATCAGAAATGTGGGGAAGTGTTTAATATTGGACCGAGGAACATTCGGAAACTAATTACCGTAAATACTGTAATTGAAGCACATGATCTTTTATTTTTCAATAGAGTCTTTTCAGGTTGCTTACCTGTTTTTTTACATACAATAATGACGTAATTCTAACAAGGAAAGTACAAGACGGACCGAGTTGAACTTATTCTATAAATTTGACCGCATGTAATTTGGACTTTGAGGATTCGAAAAATGCAATAAAAATCTGTTAAATGCTCATTTGAACCAAGTTATGATCCTTCAAATTTGTAATTTTACAGCACATGTTTCGATAGACTATTCGGTAAATTGAAAATTCACTAGAAAACCTTAACCACATAAAAAAATATAAAAGTTGGACGGATCATAACTTGGTTTACGTGAACATTCAGCAGCTTTTTATTGCAGTTTTCGAATCCTCAATTTATAGAAAAAGTTCAACTCGGTCCGTCATGTACTTGTAAGTACTTTGGTCGTTTCAGTTGAAAATGTACCACTTTGAGAGTGTGTCATGGTTGCACTGAGTGTGCAACCAATAAAGTTTTTTAATGGGCCATAGCTTCATTTTTGTAGTTGACAACTTATTTGTACGGACACTCCCTAGAGAGTTATGGCCGTTTTAAGAGGACAGCTCAAAAAGCGCACTATTTTGCACTGAACTTTGTCGACACGTAACTTGCTAGGGAGAGTCTGTACAAAAAAGTTGTCAACTACAAAAATGAAGCTCTATCTTTGTTCTGTATGGTCCATAAAACATTGGACATCGACCCAAGTTCGTATGCTTTTGCACGGCACTGTATGTAGATCTAACCACATATAGAGCTCTACTTTGATCTGTACTATTCATAAAAATGTACTTGGTGGGTTATTTATTGGGCTCCGCGACATTTCGCCACTAGCCATTTCGCAACTGCGACGTTTCGCAACTACGACATTTCGCAACCACGACGTTTCGCAACTACACCGCATTTGCATATTTGGGTCAGTTGAAAATGTTGAGTGTACCGAAGTGGTAACATATTTGTCGTAGTTGCGAAATGAACAGTTGCGGAATGTCGCAGTTGCGAAGTGTCGCAGTTGCAAATTGTCGTGGAGCCAATTATTGATACCATGACACCTTACCTACAGTACTGGGACCATAAAGAATGCGACACTTGCAGTTTTTAGTTGAAAATGGTCAACTTTCTGACTGTGACAGGGACTTCTTGATAAGCCTCACAATATTGATTACTCATGGACTATACAAATAACAAATAGAGCTCCATTTTTGTAGTTGTCAACTTTTTTGTACGGACACTCCCTAGAGAGTTATGGTCATTATAAGGAAACAGCAAAAAATTGCACTGAAATTGATCGATTTGAGAGAGAAATTACTTTGTCGACATGTAACTTGCTAGGGAGTGTCTATACAAAAAAGTTGTCAACCACAAAAATGAAGCTCTACACTTTTTCTGTATGATCCATTAAAAATTTTACTTGGTGGGACAATAAGTGATACCGATATGCCCTCTCAAAGTTGGAAATTTTCAACTAAAAAATGAAAAAGTTGATAGCTTCTTGTCCGGTACTGTTCCTGGTAGATCATATATCTGTGATGTACAGTAAGAAAACTTACATTGCTTTTTTTGTTAAATAACTGTCAAAATGGTTTGTGGCCTAGTTTTTCGTTTTTCTAGGCCATCACTCCCACGACTAGATTTTTGGCTTTCCAAACTATTGTACTTGTCTGTTCTTCTCCCTAAATATTTTCCACCGCTAAAAATTATTATTGGTGTTGTTGTGCTCTTTTTCTTCCACCCACTCATCCACCCCATTTTTTAGTCCCCTTTCTTCTCTTTCCAAGAACTTTTTTAGTTAATTCACTTACGTTATGAGCATGGATGTTCAAAACATGACTTTAAGACAGACTTTATTACGGGGGAGAAAAATATATTTTACGAAAAAATAGGGGAAATCATCATCACAAGGTGGTTTTTTCTGACTTAGAATTATATAAAAATCTTGAAAGGAATAGAGAAAATGGCATCTGGAAGGGGGGAACATCTGAAATCGAGACAGAATATTTTTTGGCGGAAAAAAATTGAACTTTAGAAAAAATATATACGTATCACTAGGATTATCAAGTTGGGGTTGAGATCATTGGAGAGAAAATCAAAGACAATTATGTCACACAATTATATTATTTCGGGAGAGTGGTGTATGGCAAGATGGAGGTTTAGAGAAGTTCAGAAGACTAATTAGAGACATTTTTTTAAATTCAAATCGGGATGACAGAGGAAGACTAGATACTACTGTACTACAGACTTTTTACAAAAATTCGAATTGGAGATCAATTTACACAAGATTACTATGTTTGACATCCTGATCCTCCGAGCTGTCGGGCACTATATACTCCTGATTGTTCTTCGCGAGGGGCCAATCTTTCTCCTGGCGGATTACCGTGATGAGTTGTTGTTTGCCGGCCTGGAAATACGGGAATTTATAGGTAAGGGGATTGTGAGCGAGTCCGGGGGACCTTGACTTGCGAGCGGTGGAGAGCGGTTGCTCAACATTTGTTTCAAATTTTGACCTCGTTTTTCGAATAACAGGCCCCGATTACAAAAACTGAACATATTTTTGGAATCAGCGTTTTCTCAGCTTTTCAATGATATAGGTCACGTCTCATAACTCCAAGTTCTGATCATTTTTAGTTAGTTAACGTCTCTATGACACAAAAATTCAAAAAAACCCTCAAAAGTACCTAAAATGACTTCAGAAATTTGTCTTACAAGTTTTAAACCGTTTCAGAATACTTCTTATGATTATAAAGTTGTAAATTTCAAAAATTGGTTTTAAATGGTCTTAAAAACTGTTCAAGATAGTGAAAAATGTGTGAAAAAGCGCACAAAACGTAATGATGGCCTAGAAAACCCTGTTTTTCAAAAACTCGACCAAATCATATTTACACTGTTAGCTGAAATTATGAAAATTCTGATTCAATTCTTAAAATTGAACTATAGCACAAACAAACGGAGTTATGAGCCTACAAAGTCAAAAACACCTCAAATCGTCTCTAATATATCCATTAAAGAAATAATGGCCTAGAAAACTAAGCTTCTCGAAATTCGTTCATTTTGTAATTATATTATTAAACAGCTGACGTCATGAGAAATCTAAATCAATTTTTTAAACTTGGACAATGACTAAAATAAACTTAGTTATGAGGTTTAAAAGTAGGGAACTCTTCAAATCGCCTCTAATACCCCTTTTAAGTAATGATGGCCTAGAAAACCAAGTTTCTCAAAAACTCGGCCACCGCATGTTTTTACGATTAGAAAGAATACATTATGAGGATTCTGAATCTGTTTTGAAACTTAATCAACGACAAAAATCAACTGAGTTATAAAACTTCAAAGTTAGGGACTCTTCAAATCGCCTCTAATACCACATTCAAGCAATGATGGTTTAGAAAACCAAGTTTTTCAAAATATCGGCCTCAGCATATTTACACCAATAGCACACCGTGAGCACACCGTGAGACCGTAAGTCATGAGAAATCTAAATCAATTTTTAAACTTGATCAATGACTAAAATAAACTGAGCTACGAGGTTTAAAAGTAGGGAACTCTTCAAATCGCCTCTGATACCTCACTAACAAGGGAACCCCAAGACCATGCAAATGCTTTTTTGGCTGAAACTTTCAGGATAGGTTAAGAATGGTCTGAAAAGACGTTCCTGAGATTTTTGAAATCCGCCCGACACTTTCAGCCGAGTTATGAGCTCTCAAAGTTTGGCTCAGATTTAACACAGGAACCCTCGTTTTCTCGCTCGGAGAAAGTTCCCAAAATGTCACTTCCCTCCCTTTGCCACGTTTCCGTCTGGCCGGTTGGCCGAGGGGATGTGCGCTGGGGTGGTAATCAAAGTGTTGGGGTTCGTTTCCCCTTTTGGTTTGAATTTTTTTGTTTTTCGTGATAACACTTTTATCACCGTTTTCAACATTTTTGACTTCTTTTCTTTGTTTTCTAGTTCAAAATATCACAAAAATTCATATTTCAAAGTTTCAAAATTTTTTATTTTTCCACCAAAAACTCAAATTTGGCTATCTATCTGGTCGCAAGATGAAGATTTTATGAAAAAATAAAAAATTTTGAAACTTTGAAATATGAATTTTTGTTATATTTTGAACTAGAAAACAAAGAAAAGAAGTCAAAAAATGTTGAAAACGGTGGTAAAAGTGTTATCACGAAAAACAAAAAAATTCAAACCAAAAGGGGAAACGAACCCCCAACACTTTGATTACCACCCCAGCGCACATCCCCTCGGCCAACCGGCCAGACGGAAACGTGGCAAAGGGAGGGAAGTGACATTTTGGGAACTTTCTCCGAGCGAGAAAACGAGGGTTCCTGTGTTAAATCTGAGCCAAACTTTGAGAGCTCATAACTCGGCTGAAAGTGTCGGGCGGATTTCAAAAATCTCAGGAACGTCTTTTCAGACCATTCTTAACCTATCCTGAAAGTTTCAGCCAAAAAAGCATTTGCATGGTCTTGGGGTTCCCTTGTAAAGCAATGATGACCTGGAAAATCAAGTTTCTCAAAATCTAGACCATTCCATATTAACACCGTTAAAAAGCTGAAATTTAGAGGATTCTGAATCTGATTTGAAAATTGGTCTACGACTAAAATGAACGTAGCTATGAGACTTCAAAGTCAGGAACTCTTCAAATCGCCTATGAGCAATGATGACCTAAAAATCCTTATTTCTCAAAATCTCGGCTACAACATATTTACACCGTTAAAAAGCTAAAGTCGTGAGAACTCTGAATCAATTTTTAAATTAAATATACGACATAAATGAACTGAGTTATAAGGCTTCAAAGTTTGGAGGTCGCTAACTCAGCTCAAGCTGAAATCTGATTCCCCTTTTATCGAAGTATATATCAAACCAACCTTGGCAATCTTCGACTCAATCAAATAATACATATAATCATCCGCCAGCAACCGAATCAACGTGAACGACCCAAACGACATCGCAGATCTCAGTGTGAGATCTCGAATGATCATCGACGTGTAGAAACTCCAATTGAGCAAGAACTGTTTCCCAACATTTGACACCACTTCAGCCGGTTTGTCATGGTACTTGGCGAGTACCTGATCCACGATACTCTCCAACCACTCCGCCCACACACTCATCGGACTCATTTGTTGGAGGTTTTGTTTGAACGCGTTGTTCACATGAGTCACCATCAGACTATCACACCCACAAATCCATCCGGCTTGCTGGTGTACTGTATTGATATCCACTTTTATATAGTCTTGATACATCTGTTGACATTGCTCCTCCTTCATAAGCACTCCACGGGCGGCGTGAGCCAAGTGATTCAGCGACGTGTACCTCTTGAGTCCTTGCTGCATGTACTTGATAGCCTGCAGCTTTTTCTTGATAAAACCATCCGTCATTTTGCCATCTTGAAGCGCTTTTTTCAGATATAAATCGATATTTTTCGCAAAGGTTCGACAGGATTGAGTCATGCCTGCTGACAACTCGCTGAGCAACACATTCGGTATCAGGCAGTCCACAATGGTCTGGTAGAGGGCTAGATCCGCCTGAATAATGTATTCCTGCACCCGATCTAGTGTGCATAGAGCAGACAACGATTCATGGGAGATGCCACCACCGCCGAGCCAGAATCGAGCCCACACGTCTTCTACGCTGGTGAATTGAACGTTTTTGACGAGTGTTAGCACTTCCTTGCACATGAAGTGATAGCAATCGATGAGTTTGTTGAGTTCGTCGATGCCCATGCCGAGTTTTCGGAAGCTGCAAGAAATTGGATGAGGTAATGAGCAATAGGGGAAGGGAGTTGGTTTGTGAGGTTGCGGTGTTGATTATTGCAAAAATAAGATGGTTTAAGAGGATAAGAGTTTTGAGACATGAGGATTTATTTTTTGAAATTTTTTTAAATGGAAATTTTCTAAAATGATGAAACCATTGTCTCATTTCACATGTCAGAAATTGAAGAAGTCAAGCTCCGTATCAATTTGGAGTCGCGGCTCAGCGAATTAACCAGAGTTATTTTCATTTAAAAGAGGGAAGTGTATGTATTACAAAAAAGAAAATGCACAATTTAGATTGTTATATATAGTGAGATTGAAAAAAGTTACGCTCCGTATCATGATGGTTCCGAGTCGCTGCTCAGCGAAATTTTTTTAAAGTGGCAAACAAAATTTTCGGTCCTTAAGAGCCCATACGTTTTAGATTGTTATATAAATGAAATTTTCAGAAAAAAACCCAAAAATTTATCAAATTCCAAAAACAATATTTTTCAGTAAAAATCAATATTTTGTAAGAAAAAACTCAAAAAACCGTCTGAAATAGTCAAATAAGGTTTCTAATTTCCGAAATTTTCCGAAATTTTCATTAAAAAATGTTCAAAAAACTTCAAATTATTACTTTCTTGTCCAAAATGACCTTGAACCTTTTTTTCTGAAGGTTAGCACCCTAAAGCCCTCGACGCGGACACTTCATCGACCCATAACTCCCTCCCCTTCAATTTTTTTTAAATTCTGACTTCAAAATTCAAATCCTCACACTCCAATTACTCTAGTAATCTCAAAATTTTCATCCCCCGGTCCAATCAATACCGTAACCCCAGGTTAGAAGCATTTGAAACAAAAAATTAGGAGAAGTTTAGTGATGTATATGATGGTTAGTGCATGCTTTTTCAGTTTTTAGGGGGAAAAAAGGTAGAAGGTAGAAGATATTGAGGAAGGACAAAAGGAAACACAGGTAGGTTAGAGCAAAAAAAATCAATATCTTTTACAAGTTTTCAAACCCAAAAAAAGTCAACATACACTCCATTGCTGTTCACTCGTGAAATTTCACTGAAATAAATAAAATAGTAAATTTTTGAAAAATGTTTTATCTCCTGGCTTCTTCTTCTTTTTTTCTCTGTGATCTGAAACTGGACCACTCACTTGATCGTCACCAACAACTGCTCCTTATTGTGAAATGGTACGGGCGGCATGTCAAGTTTCCCGAGTGCCGCTTTATCACTCTCCGTGAACACATAGGCGGGAATGTTGATCTGAAGTTGTGGTTGTGGTGGTAGGACACCGTCGACACTGGTCTGATGGACGAGCACTTGTTGTGTTGGGAGGATGTCCATTGGAGGGGAGACGCTGCTATAATAAAAGTTACATTCAATTTTGTCAACCGGGTCAAAACTGGCCGCTTCAAACTGATTTTTATGAGCTTAAAAATATACCAAAATTTAGATCTTGGCGAGATCTATATCTGTGTCCAACTTTGGGCCGGATTTGATAAAGAGTCGCGGGTTAGAATGGCTTTTTGGTCATTTTTGAACTTTTGCCATTTTTCTCAGCCCATGGAACATTAACGAGTAGACACCCGGCCCATAGTAGGTCTCAGACATTGAATTTGCCGAGATCTATCTTTATGTATACCTTTGAGCTTATAACAGTTTGAAGTTTGAAGTAAGTTACGCGGCGGCTCATGTCGGCACTACTGGGCACAGATGATTTCAGTCAGTAAAAAAACTCGGCTCTACTGTAACAAAAAAGTATCTCGAAGATTCTATGTTTAAGAGACACTTTCTCTAGTGATCGACCTAAGGCCAACAGCCCATGGAACACATCGGCCAAACGCAATTAGCCCATTTGGTTTTTTGATATTATGGGTCCCTATGATGATCTTATGAAAATACCGTACAGCTTTTCAGGCAAACGGGCTAATTGCGTTTGGCCGATGTGTTCCATGGGCTGTTCGAGAATTACTGACATTGTCTCTTAAAATCTCTGAAGCTTTGAGACCATTTTGTACATAGATACGCCTTTAACACCCTCCTGCAAGTGTTCGCGATCAGATATTACGGGCTGGAGCGCGGATCGTCAATGCACCACTTTTTTTTTGACATTTTCCCGGTTTGAAGTTTGGCTTTGGTGGGCGTGGTCAAGGAGTTTCAGAAAAAAAGAAGTTTAATTGAGTTTTTTCCTCTAGATTATCGTCTTTTTCACAAAATCGAAAATGTATGAAAAATCTGGATGAACTGGGCAAAACCTGCAAATACCTACAAAATTATCGCGCATTTAATTTTGAATCTTTTAAAAATTTCGATCTGATGCACTCTACTGGTAAACGCGAATCTTAGGGCTACGGCAATTTCGGCTGGTCGCTAATGCATGGCTGGCCCAAAAGAAGTGCCAGAGAAGTCATTCTAGCCAGGCTTGTGCTACCGATTAGCCATCCGGCCCGTATTACATCAGAGACATAGATCTCGCTGAGATCTACAATTTGGTATATTTTTCAGCTCATAACGTTGATTTTTAGGCGAACTACGTTCCTTAAAGTCCTTGGCCTAGAAAACTCACTCCCTGGAAGAGCATGATGACGATGAGTGATGCTGTTCCTTTTTCATCCGCTTCTGTGGGATCTCCCCATCCAAATAGACCTTCACCCCGGCCACCTGATTCACGGTGTCAGCATACGCGTCTCTCTGTTGAACCAGTTGTTGCATTGGCGGAATATAGGTATTATCCTGGATAAGAAGATTCTCCTGAGGCGGGATTTGGCCGAGTGTTGATCCCTCTTTCATCCGGATTCCATAATAGTGATATTTGGAGTTGCCACGAGTGCCGAGTCGACGCGTCTTGAGATTTTGGAAGACGGAGCGGATGAGTTTTCCGAAAGAGGCGGCGTTGACGGGGTCCATTCGGTGCTCAGCGCAGTGTCTGGAAATTGGGAAAAGGGCAAAAATGAGTAAAATAGGTGTAACAGTCATTTTTGAGCGGTTTCGATTTCTCAGTTTTTGGAAAAAATGTGACTTCAGTGAAAAACTGAAAATTTCAGTAGTCACAAAAATTTTAATTGGTATCTTTGTAAATATATTTATTCAGCTTATCTTATTCAATATTCAAGTCAGTGTTCAGAAATTTTGAGCAAAAAATTCTGGAGAACTTTTAGAAAATTTTAAAGCCGAGATATTTTTTGGGCCGGATGTAAAAATTTCTCGAAAATCGGTTTGAATACTAAAGAAGATATGCTGAATAACAATATTTATAAATTTAGCCGATATCAAATTTCAGATTTTCACTGAAATCGCATTTTCTCAAAACTGTATAACAAAAATAGGTCAAAAATAGCTTACACACTAATTGTAATCTGGAACTTTTCAACATTTTGCAAGGCTATAGAATGGAATATTCATCATATTACATTCTTACCTTTTTCAAAAACCGCTCAATCCCCTATCTTTACTAAAGAACATCACAGGGTCGCTCTGGAGACATGGAACATAACCCCTATATCACTGGAAAGCTAAGAAATCGCTGATTCCAAATATGTATTCAATTTTTCTCGAATGCCAGGCCTCCAGGGCAACAACTGAATATATATTCGGAATCTGCGTTTTCTCAGTTTTCCAGTCATATAGGTCATGTTCCATGTCTCTAGACCTTGACATTCCTTAGTTAGTGTTTACAACTTTCCCTAAACGTCTTCATCAATCACTTATGAATAAAAATTCTTATACATTCCTGTTAGGCACGCTATTTTCTTAATTCATATTTCCGTCAGTTTATATAGAATTCGTGTCAAAAAGCTTCTATATGTTCATAACTTTATATCGTCAAAACAAACTTTCTTCACATTCGGTGTTTGCGGACCTGAGCTCCTGCGCTTAAGTTAAGCCACGCCCTCTTTCCGTTGTCTCTGATATACATTCAGAAAAGATCGGGGAGTTCGACCAATATCGTAGCCAAGATAACGGACTGGCTCAATTTAAGCGCGGGAACTTAGGTCCGACAATAGAGTGTGCTCCTAAAAATAAGTATCTACATATAAAAATGGAAACTCACTTCCTATAATGATCATACAACTGACATCTCGGCAACGAAGATCCCTCCGCAATCTCATAGTTGTCGAAAAGCCAGTTGACCTGCAAATGCAAAATGAAAAGTTTTCGCGCCGTCCGACCCATTTTTCAATATACCATTTTAGAACCATCCCCTCCCACTCTACAACTACAACTCACATGTAACTTAGAATCGGTGACCAGACTGTCAAGCGGTGAGCATCCCATTAACGTCATCCGTTTCTTCCATAAGAACATGTCAAGCGATTTTTTCGGTCGCGGTGTTCTTTTCAGGCACATTTATAAATGTCAGAACAAAAATTTGTGTTGACTTCACTCGAAGACGCAAAAAAAAAGGAAAAAGAAGACGAAGAAAAAATATATCTCTTTTCTATCTCTCTCTCTCCAGGATGAGTGATGGTTGCTAGGGATGATGTCGTCTTCTTGCTTGCCGTGAAAGGGGGCGTGGTGTCTTGGCGGGGTCAACAAAAAAGAAAAAGTAGGTAAAAGCAATGGGACTCAAAATTGCTCGACACACGGCTTCCGGTCGTTATGGCTCACTTGAATGCACAATACCCCAAGCTTCTGAGTAAAGCTTCTATAAGATTTCATAACCTATCGATTGGTGGCTCCGCCCACTTTCTTATCCCCCTTGGTTGCCCTGGTGATGATGCTCAAAACTCAAAAGAGGATAGACCCGGATTATCCTCTTTTCCTCTTTCCCACCCTATGTACGCATTTCCATATTCAATCACACTGATTGCTTGCCCCGTAGCTTACCGTCGCTGGCGATGCTCGCTGAGCATTCGGCTGCTGAATTCCGTCCTGATCGTCCATGGAGACTGGCGATTGTGGAGCGGCGAGGACTTGGTAGGCACCGTTGTCTTGTGGACTTGATTGCATGTTGTTTTGGTACTGTAATAGGGGAAGGTTTAAGATGACGTCATGGCTCCAAAATTTTGTAGGATCACTATACAAGACAAGAGAAAATTTTTTGTAGTTGACCACTTTTTTGTTGCATTAAGATGACCTCACCAATTTGCTCTAAAGCCCCAAAATTTTGTACCCATACTAAACATGTCTAGAGCTACACTTTTGTAGTTGACCACTTTTTTGTACAGAGCTTTCCTGGACATTTTCTCTTATATTTAAAATGGGCTATAACTCTGTTAGATGGCTCCGTACAAAAATGTTGTCAATTACAAAAAGGAAGACCTTGACTCGAGGAATACAGCCATAGTAATTTTGTTTTTAAAAAACTCGGAAATTTTTGGTAAAAATTAAAAAAACATCTAAACGGCTATTACCTTCCACTGAGGCTCTGTATAAAAAAGTTGTCAACTACAATAATGGAGACCTAGATCTTTTTTATTTAAAAAATGTAAATATGAATCATATTACTGTCTTGTGACGCTATGGCCCACATTTGCACTTTAAGGTTAACATGAGAAGGTTTTTGTAGAAAATCTCTGTATCTTAAATTCTCAACTTATAGAAAATGTATGTTTAAACAAGTTTTGAGCGGTAATTGACAACTTTTCCAAAGTTATTGAAGTTTTAGGACTTTAAAAAATCCAGACGAACTTTTTTCATGACAGAGCTGATAAACCTTCGAGTTCAGCATGATGTAACGGTCTCAACATATATGTTTTAGATGTTCAAACAAATATGGCTGTATTTCTCAAGTCAAGACCCTCGTTTTTGAAGTTAACCACTTTTTTGTAAGACCCGATCCTAAGAAGTTATGGGCTCTTGAAAAAGTCAGGCAATAGCATTTCAGCTAACCTTCAAGTTCTACATTACGGTCACACTTTGAAAATTTTCACTTTTTATACCAACATTACTATAGCCTTATTCCTCAAGTCAAGACCTTCATTTTTGTAGTTGACCACTTTTTTGTACGGAGCCACCCTAGAGAGTTATAGCTCATTTAAGACTTGATCGCGGACGCTCTGCACAAAAAATTGGTCAACTACAAAAATGTGTAGCTCTTGACTTGTATAGTATGGGTACAACATTTTGGAGCTATAGGGCAAATTGGTGAGATCATCTTAAAGCTAACCAAGCAATTTTTGTGGTTTTGGTAGAGAGCAGTTGTAAAAAGCGTGAATTTCTATTCCAAACAACAAAAAAAAACACAAAAATAGGCGTGTTTTGAGACAAACAGTACACTAACTTAATTATCGTATTTGTCCCTCACATTTGTCGCTCACAGACTACCGTAATCCCTCCGAATCACTTACCGGATAGTATTGCGCATATGTCGAGTCCGGCGCGTAGATGGTGTAGGTGCCATTGGGTGTGACAGCGCTGCAACACATATTGTATATGAAGGTGGTACTGTAGGTGCCCAGTCCCGCACAATCCCGGTCAAGACCCATAATTATGTATGTCTCTAAGATTTCCTGCTTATTCACGCGGACACCACCTGTCCCTCCCCCCAACCAAAAAACTGAGGGAGGCTCCTCAAACCTTGATGACAAATTCATTGGCCATACCAGGGCGAAAGCAGTTTCCATAGTTTGGTGAGAATAGTTTATATGTTATATGTCGTAAGACGTCCCTGACAAAAGGGGGAAGGGCACGGAGCCTGGGGCAACAGTAACCAATGGTGTCCTCGGAGAGGAGTCATTGTCTTCGGGAGCACGGAGCAACATACCTGTACATCGCGTTACACTGTGGGAGATACATCGTTAAGCTGCAGAATCCGTGAAAACGAATCAGAATCAGAATCAGAATCAGAATCTGGGAGCTCACTCAGAGCCACAAATGCGTATCGCCCGTGTGTGTGTGCCTTTGTAATGCTAAACGCCAAAAAAGGCCATTAACGATTCAAAGTCTCTATGTTTCCCCCTTTTGTGCCATCCTTTAGCGGGACGCCCCCCCCCCTTTTGTGTCTTGAAACTATGGGGAGGCGTCATGGTTACAGGTCGGGAGCTTGAGACTTCACTTGACGGACGGACGGACGCGCCACGCTTAATGGGTTTCGGGATTTATGACTTTTTTAGTTTGAAACTTTTCGTATATTTTTGCTCATCCGACCATGTCTGGGGGCCCGAGATCCACGTCACCCTACAAACCACACCCCTTTTCTTCAGCCATCTTGAGAGCACAACTCCCCGCCGGTTACCAAGACGATCGAAACGGTTACCAAGACAATTAAGCTATGTATGAGAGCCAAGAAAGAGGGGGGGGACGATGGAGTCGGGTTGAAGGGGGGCACACCTCTTTTCTAAGACATGGTTGCCCGGAGAGATAAGCGCATTCCTAGTTTGGTTTTGATTCGACTCGACGACGCTACTGCTATTTGGATTTTGGAGTTTTATCCAAATTTTTTGCTGGAAACCAGGTCAGTTTTCAGTCAGAATTTGGGTAACTTAGGGGCGAGGCTAAGGCTAGGCTGAAAAAAATCAAGGCCTTGGACTAGCCTAAGTTCAAAACTCATAACATTTTTTCCTCTCAACTCTAGGTAAAATTTTTGGATTTACCCTATCAATCTTGTGTCTGTCTTAGCCAGGACCAGGACCTTCTAGCACTGATTTGGGTAACTCAGCCAATGGGCTATGTGGTAAGGTCTAAAAGGGTCTTTAGAGTTTTGAGGTCATCTAATCCAAGGTTTGGCTGAAAATGAAGGTTTTGGACTAGCCTAGGCCTAGGTAAAATTTATGGGCTTAGCCTACCTAACTTGGGTCTGTCTTAGCCAGGACCAGAATCTAGGCTATGCATTTTTCTTGAGCTTACAATAAAACCACTGTTCTGGGGAGCCCTAAGACCCATTTTTAGGAAGGAAAGCTCAATTTCAAGCACATGATTGAGTTAGACCGTCTAGATTTTTACCTTTTTTGCCTTTTTGTGAAAGTTCCTCAGGTCTTTTGAACATTGTTTCTAGCTAGTCAGGTATCCCCTAGGTTCTCAATTTTTTGTTACCGTAAGACCCTACGCGCTATCTTAGATCTAAACATAGCCGAACTTTGACCTGGTTTTTCTCGAGTACCCGGTTTCGAGGGCAAAAACTGAATATATATTTGGAATCAGCGTGATTTCAGCTTTTCAAAGATATAGGCCACGTCCCATAACTCCAGGGGGCCTTTCCTAGTTAGCACGTTTCAAATAACCTGGCTAAGGTGCCTCCGTTTTCGGCTTTGGCTTACTGTAGTCCTTGTTTTTTCCTTGGCCCAATCTGCCTAGTCCTTGTCAAAGCCCTAACTCCGAGTTTAGGTTCTAGGAAATTCTAGATAGCCTAGTACCCCCATGTCTCAAGCTAAAGTCAACGTCAATGTCACTTCCGATTCACATCACCCCCCCTTTATTCAACACTTACAAATTCCAGTATCCATTATATATATAACTCTACTACTACCACTTCCAGAGAGAGCCTTCTCTTTTTTCGAGTCTCTCTTCGGTTTCCATCGTCACCGTTGCCAAGGTGCAACACCGCCACACTCAAACAACAACTCGACTTTTTTTTTCATCTCATTTCCACTCCCCTTCTTTCGTCTTAAAATCCATCATCCTTTCTGGCTATAAGACGGGGGCAATACTCCTAGGTATCCATGGCACCTGGTGCTCTCCTAGGAAACCGTTGGTGCTCGAGTAGTCCACCGGACATGGCTCTTGTGTATAAGCGGCGCCTCATCTTATATGTGTGTGTGTCACCTTGGAGATGATGATCGGTCGGTTTTGCTCCTTCTTCTCCCCCCGTCTTCATCTGCTTCTTCTTATATCTGAGCTGTGTTGCCGTCGTCACATTTTATATGTACACCACTTCAAAACTCCTTGAGACAACTTCATATTCTATATATATATATATATATATATATATATATATATATATACTCATCACTTTGATTTTATGGTTTTGTTGGCTGACAGGAGATATGGTGAGTCCGGGGGGTCTCAGGACGGGGAACAATGGATTAAGAGAAAATTTCGAGTCCTAGGAACCTAGAGCCCCATTTTAAGACAGTCAAAATGCTGTCCAGGTTTTCCTAGGACCATTCTAAAAGGCCTGCCCTTCCAGCTCATTATCAACTTTTCAAGAGTCTCAGACCCCTGAAATCCACCTGGGGACTTTTGGACCGCCCGAGTTCTGATAACGTCCCCGGCGCGATTCTGTACCGCCCGAAAATCATTTCTTTTGCGTAAGACCTGTTATCGCGGGGCCTAGACCACCTCTATGTTGTCCTGTGTCGTCCGAGCTTACTAGAGCGTCCCAGACACCCCTAGACCGCCAGAGACGTCTCTAGACACATAGACCATCAAATCCTTGTCGTGACTATCTTAGCACTTTTTTGACCGTCTGAGCCATCTCTAGACCGCCCGACCCATCTCTAGACACATATGCTTATTTTACATCATCCATGCACCAGACCATCATATCCCTGTCTGAGCATTTTTTTTGACCTTCTAAGCACCCCAGCATCCCCGGAGACTTTTTTGAGCCCCAGGCCCCTCTACACCTCCTGAGACACAATTACCCAGCTTGAGGTGTCTAGAGCCCCAGACCCCTCAAGGCGACCCGTGACCTAACAACCCAAATCCCGAATTTCCTCTTCCATTTTTCCAACTCCCCCGATTGCAATTGTACTCACTTCTGATACTCCAATCCATACGCATAATCCTCTCCTCTAGCCTCTGTCGACTCGTCACCATTACTGCGTTGAATCACTTCCATCTCTGAAAAAAGGGACAAATTTAGAATATTCATTTTCCTTAAAGTGCTCCCCCACATGAAATATTAATTTCTTTTCCGGATTCTTTTGTTGTTTTCTCCCCCCGTCTCAGGTATCCCCCAGCCCACCCATCTGACAGCTATTATGAATGACCGAGGGGTCCCTCTAATTACCCGTAGAGACGGGACGAGGTAAAAGAGGATAATAGATAATTAGAATTTCTTTTGTGTGGGGTTGAGCAGCTCTAGAGCCAACCGCCTGTCTCTATATATAAGCTCTAATTGTTTTCTTTTATTGTGCAGACTTACCGCCCTGAGCTTAGAATGGTCCAATAATAATTTTGTGATAACGAAAAAGGGGGAGAGCCGTGGGCTTGCTCTCAAACAAGAAATAGAAAGAAATCGATAAAGGCAAGGTGAAAAAGAGAAGAAAAGACACGAACAAGCAAAAAACAGCAGGCGCTGGGCCTGATTAAGGGGTTATGAGACAGAAGCGAATTTTGAGTATATGAGGGAAAAAGGATTAGTTAGTGGACCGTTTTTTTACAATAAGATGTTCTCAAAGTCTAGAAATCTAGGCTCCGCGAGAGCTCAAAGAATGTCATTAGCAACGTATTCATCTGAGGGGAAATCTGAAGACGTCACATCTTGAGGGTCTCTAGGGCAGGTGTCTAGTTTCAAAGTGGTATGGCTGAAAAGCTGAAATTCTAAGGATTCTGAATCCGTCGTTAAAACTTTCCTAATTTAGAAATACACTGAGATATGCGGATTTTAGTTTTGCACCTTGGAGCTACTAACTAGGGAAGGCCCTTGAGTCAGTCTGGAGTTATGGTACGTGACCTATATCATTAGAAAGCTGAGAAAACGCTGATTCCAAATATGTATTCAATTTTTGCTCATGAGGCCTGGTATTCGAGAAAAACGAGACCAAAGTTTGGACCACTGACAAGTCAGTGAGATTTGGAACTAAGTCTCCACTGAGGTGTGTTCAGTTGATATTTCTGTTTATTTCACACTAAATTTATATCACAGAAAAACTGAAATTCTGAGAATTCTAAAACTGTTTTCAAAATCTTCCTAATGTGAAAATGAACTGAGTTATGGGGTTTTTAGTGTGGGACCTTGAAGATGGGGTACTAAGTTTCGTTTTGTTAGGTGTGTTTAGCCGATACGTTGGTTAATAGAAATAAAATTTATATCACAAAAAAGCTGAAAATCAAAGGATTCTGAATCTGTACTCAAAACTGATCTAGCGTTAAAAATGAGCGAGGTGTGGGCCTTTTAAGTTTGCACTTTTTCAACCTAAAATTAGAGCCTCCGTTTTCGTTGAATGAAATCAAATGTATACTATTAAAAAGCTTAAATTCTAAGGATTCTGAATCTGTATTCAAAACTTTTCTAGCGTTAAAATCAAACGAGTTACAACGGTTTTCGTTCAAGGACTTCATAATTTTCTGTAGATTTTGAGAATTCTGAATCCGCTTTCAAATTTGCACTAACTTTTTCAAAAAAACCTCAAAAAATAGATCTAGAAGGTTTCAAAGATAAAACAAGCCACTATATAGCCAAGCTCCAGGAGCACACCTATAATTTTGACACCCCTAGCCCACCACAAATCCAATTTTTCTTACCATCCTGCGACTCTTCACCATACACTGTCACTTGATGAAGTGTGACTTTGTCCGGATCGACATGCATACTTTCTTGGTTGTGGACAGCTAAATGGAAGATGGTCATAGTCTCTACAGAAGCCGTAGATTATGAATATTGGGAATTGGGGGAATAGGAAATGGAGGGGGGGACTGGTCAAAGAGACAAACACGAAGAGAGACACACACACACGCCACCAATTAGACAGGAGCTTATGGCTGATTTAAGGTGGAAGCTCGTTAGGTTGGATTGGAAGGGCGACGGGACCGCCCTTCCGGTAGAAACGTAAGGGCAGGTGTCTCTGCCCCATTTAGGTTGGGTGGGCTAGGTTCAAATTTTTTTGTTGTTGTTCTGGTTAGAGCCTAAGATGTTTACCACAAAAATGTAAGTACTTCCGTTTTGGCAAAGTTTTGGGCTTACGGAGTCAGATATAAGTTTGCGAGATAGATTTTGGTTTTGCACCTTTTTTTCACAATGTTTTGGGCTTATAGGAGTACTAGGTATGGTTAAGTTGATGTTTGTTAGATAGAATGTATGACTACTGCCAAATTACCCTTTTATCCACCTTACACCATTTTTGAAATGAAAATGGTAAAAATCTGCTAGCGGTCTTAGATTTGACACTGGTTTTCTCAAAAACCAGATCTCGAGGGTAAAAACTGAGGATATATTTGGATTCAGCATTTTCTGAGCTTTTCAACGAACCATATCACAAATCATGTCTCCAAACTGAGTTCGCGATTTTCTCTAGTCATTTGGGTTTACGGAATTATATCCCTGACGTAGAGAAGCAAAGATTTTGGCTATGTACTCCTCATAGAGACCTCCCGTACAAAAAAGTTGTCTACTGAGTGAAGAAAATTTCGGACTTGTTTTATATGCTCACAAATTTTTAAGCCTCATGGATCATACCTGCCAGAAGCTTAAACGTTGCTCAAGTCGGTATAGGCTTTTACTCTCTAAGGACCGCCCCTTTACTGAAAACTTGTCAATTACAAGAATGTAGGTCCAGGCTTGCTCTTTATGCTCTAAAAATTTTGGGCTTAAAGAAGCATTTTGTTCCAACTTCCAATACCCATAACTTGCTAAGAACCGCCCGTTTGCCCCCAGTACCTGATCAGTCTACTGGGTAGCTATTAAGCGTTGTATCTCACCAGGGACGGAGCTCACGAAATAGTTGTCAACTACAAAAATGTGGATCATAAAATTTTCCACAATTTGTTAGTTGACAACCTTTTTAAATCTTGAATCACAAAAGAGATATAAGCTGTCAAAGTCAGGAGAGACGCAGGGAAGCTATAGCGTCTGTCTGTCTGCGCTCTCTTATCTTTCTGGGGAGGGGTTTAACAAAAAAGTTGTCAACTACAAAAATGTAGGTCTAGTCTTGTTCCACAAGTTCCAGTCCTTTATGCTCTCCTCAAAACTGTATTGGTGTATTTTCTCTGACCTAATAACGCGATTTCGAAATTCCTTAGTTTCGCCTTAAAGCCACAAAAAAAGTGGAACACCGGAAGGAAGAACACTGACCTTTTCTCAAAACCCCATTTACCCTTTATCCCAGGACAGGTGCCCCCCACCGTTTTCAAAAGACTCCATCTTCCCCCATTAACGTCTCCGGAGCAATCATCGTCATCTCCTCTCCCCCTTTTTACTCAATCCCCCCCCCCTTTTGCTTCTGAATTTTCACTCACTCGCCCTCGTTTACTTCCTTCGATGGGGGCAGGTGGACTTAATCTTGGAAGGGGTCTATTCAATGTATTTCTCCTTATTAATCTGGGTTCGTCGTGGTGGTTATAAGAAAATGAGGTGAGTGAATTCGTTTTTATGGAAAAGTAGGGGGGGGTTTCAAAAGTTGAATTCACTAATCAAAGATTTTGAATTCTTTACCCAGAACTCGAGACTGAGATTCTAGAAATGTAAGTTATAAGACTATAAAGCTGAAGTTATGAAGATTCCGAATCTGTTTTCAATTTACCTAGTATCTCGATTCATGTTGGTCGTAGGGAAAATCTGAATACAAATTCAGAATCCTCAGGATTTCAGCTTTTTAGAGAACTAGATTGATCGGAATTTCAAAAACGGAAATTCATGTTTTTCAGGACGAAATTTCGCAATCTTGTGAGCATTTACGCTTTTATGAATTGATGATTTCTTTTCCAAAAAACGCGTGACTCAAGTCTCATAACTCACTAATTAATTAGAGGTTGTCTAGACAAACCAAAAAACTAATGAGTCCGAAATTTTGTTGTTACGATGCTCCGATATCCCGTGCGATAAGTTAGTCAGTTTAAGTGACCCCGCTAAAAGTGCCTAGGAAACGGCTCAATATCCTTAAAGTCTCTAAACTCAGCGAATTCTGAAATTTTTTTTACATAAATATGATAAAATCCAGACATACTACCCTTGGCCCTTACGTTTTTCAAGTTCCAAGCCTAGAACCCTATAAGCCCAGAATTTCTAAACTACCATTTAAATTTTTTCCTCCTTTCCTTAAGCCTCGAACCTAATAGCCTTGACTCAAAATTTTTTGTACCAAGCATAAACCCTGAAGCCTAAGCATTAAGCCTAAAGCCTTAAGCCATAAGCCTTAAGCCTAAGCTTTAAGCCTAAAGCCTTAAGTCTAAAGCCTCAACCCTTAAACCTAAAGCCGTAAGCCTAAGCCTAAAGCCTAAAGCCTTAAGCCCGAGCGTTAAGCCTTCTTACAGACCTTTAGCCTACATATAACACCTACAAATCAGCCACCAGCTCCTCCTACTCCTCTCTCTCCCCCCCTTTCCCCTTCTATCCCAAACCTACCATAACCAACATACTGATCACCACCATAAATCCCATCACCATTCTCCTCATCGCCCTCCTCCACCTCATCCATATTCGGCTCATACTCATCATCAAACGATTCCATTTTCACATGAGATAGTGATGGCCGATGATTGTCGCTTGTATAGACAACCTCCTCATGGGAGACCAGCACACAACATGGGTCCAGATAGGGGAAGAGGATGGGTGAGTCGGGAAGATGGTCCGTCATTACGACGGTAGTATAGTTAGCTGAATCAAGGAAGGTAACCGAATAGAAGGAAACAGAAATAGGACCTGTGAGAAGCAACAATAATAACAATACTACTAATATGTATCAGTGGGAAGAGTGTGTGGAGATAGTGGGTGGTGCTTGCTCGGGTGGGCTCCAGCTCTGTTTCTCTCTCTCTCTTTGCCTTATCTCTCTCTCTCTATTTCACCTCTTCGCGAAGCAGACGGCGTGGTGGAGAAGAGAGCTGCCCTATTATCACACGACGTCTCCCGTTTCCCTCCTTATCTCTATGCCGGGTGTTGCTCACTCTGCGTCTCTTACTCTTTTGAGATCCTTCTACATACACACCTTTGATTATCCTACTCTTTCCTTTTCCCGCGCGCGTTTTAATTTTACCCTTTGGCACATGGTTTACCCCTTAGGGGAATAGGAGGAGGAGTTAGATTAGCGTCCACCCTCTCATTTGTCATTTGTCTCGAGATATGGAGTCATCTTCGAGGAGTATGGCAACAGGTGGTTGATATTCGAATTTTCGGGAGTTGAGACTCGATTTATAAATTGAAATTTGAGACATTTAGGGTAGGATGTTGTAGGATTGTGGGGAAAGTTCTAGAAGGAATGGCTAAAATTGTTTCAAAGCGGCTGGCGATCGTCCTAGACAATCAATTTAAGAAAGTGAGAATGTCGAACGGACGGTGCGGTCTAAGGATGACGGTCTATGGAGGCTTCAATACTTGGACAGCTCCATATTTATGTCATTTAGATTACTGTAGTTCTGAAACTTTTGGTGTTTGCTTTTTTTAACAGACGGTACCAAATAGGTGAAACAATTCTAGTTTAGGTACCAAAACCGTTTCTGAACTACAGGACGTTTTGAAACAGTGCTTTGTCTTAATTTTTTTAATTCTTTTGTTGTGTTGATTCAGGTTCCCATGTACTACATTTATTAATTTTCTTCATTTTCCCTCTTTTCTCAGATTTTTATTTATTTTCATTCCTGTCCAAGTATCATTTTTGCAAACCAGACAACTCGCTTCAAACTGATTTTTATGAGCTGAAAAATATACCAAAATGTAGATCTTGGCAAGTTCTATATCCGTGACTTACTACGGGCCGGGTGGATACTCGTTAGTGATGCGCTTGAGAGTAAAAGTCTCAAAAACGAGAAGATGGTCGAAAAAGTCATTCAAGCCCGGCATACTTGCAGAGTCTCGGATCGGTCCGGAATAAAAAAATGCGCCCGTTTTTTTAAAAATTATTAATAAAAATAGTCCAAAAAACTTTGTAGATTTGACTTCTAATTGAAAATTGAAATGATTCAACTTTTTTGCAAAAAAATGCGAAAAGTACTTTTTTGTGCTGAAACCAGGGTCGGGACGATCAGGTGAAAATGTTCATGTCGGCCGACCCGACACGAACAGGCCCATCGCAAGTTTGTAGCCCGGCCCTCGGCACGTTAACGAATAGCCATATGGTCCGTGTTAGGGCAGAGACATAGAACTCGCCGAGATCTTCATTTTGGTATATTTTTCAACTTATAACATTGAGTTTTAAGCGAGTTACTGATACCGGCGGCCCGTTTCTTCCATTTTTCCCATTTCCAAAACTTTCTGTCCCATTATCAATCTTTCTTTATCACCTCTCCTGTTACACTCACCCTCTCTCACACTTCCATCGTCTAAATTCGAGCATTGAAACGAGGCGGGAGTCTTCTTATGTTGTTGTGCTTGCAGTGCCTTGATATTCGGCTTCACATCCTCCAAATCCGTCATTTTTCGAGTTGTCTTCTCGGTTTCGGCCTTCTTCCTGGAGGAACGAGTACTACGGTATACTGGAGGTGAGTCCTCTTCCTTTTTGACTTCTTCTTGTTGTAGGAGTTGTTGTTTTGGAGGAAGAAGTAGAGCAGGTGGGGTAATTCTGAAATAAAAGGAGATTGGTTAGGAGGAGACCTATATTTGCGGAAGGTTTAGTTAGTTGAATTTTTTCCAAATTTTCTGTTCTAGACTAATTCGACTCTGAGGACTCCATTTTTATAATCAGAATCGCCTAATAACTAGCAGGAACCTAGTTATAGCTCCGTGAATCTTTTGGATTGATGTTCAATAAGAAAGGTGGACGGATATTCTTGGGCTTTGGAAAATTTTGAGCCAACTTGGGAATTCGTGCCAGGTGGTAGCTAAACTTTATGTACTTGACTAATTCGACTATAAGGACTCTATGTTTTCTGATTAGAATTGCCTAATGACAAGTAGGAACCGAGTTATAGCTCCAATAAGAAAAATGGCGCTGCTGTTTACTTCATACTTGCAAACCGAGCGTAACTCTCTCAAAACGCAATTTTATGAGATGAAAAATACACCAAAATGTAGATCTCGGCGAGTTCTATATCCCTGGCCTATTACGGGCCGTATGGCTATTCGTCAATGTGCCGCGTGTCGTGAAAAAGCGCAAAAACCATTCTAGCCCGACCCGCGGCACATTAACAAACAGCCATCCGACCAGTATTATATCAGAAACATAGAACACGCCGAGATCTACATTTTAGTATATTTTTTTTCTAAAACATCAAATTTTAAGCGAAATACGCGCTGCCCCGTATTGGCCTGTTTCGTTCCTGTTTGTAAGTATGATTTGTTCTCTTCTAGGTCGCTAAGCTCGTTTTTGCAAAATCTCATTGTCAGGTCTTACAATTTTGGGTTAGACTACCTCGACCACGCGAATTTCAGTTCTGTAGTAAAATTTATTGCATAAATTGGCGGAAATCGAGTAGGAACTTTTTCAAGACGATTTTCTTGAAAGACTCGTACATTTTTTATCAAGTCAGCGATAGATTTCCGATTGTTTTCATTGTAAAAATTTGTTTTTCGGATAAAGACAATATTTAGAACATAGTTTGAGACGCTAGACGTGAAAGAATTCTGATGAACTTACTATTAGACAGTGAATTTGACATGGCTAAAAATCAAGATTCTAGTGAGATTCTTAGTCAAGCTTAGCTATCTGGGTGATCTCTACCTTGACACCTGCATTCTTACTTAGTCTGTTACCTAAAGCCACCTATAGTCTGTGACCTAGAAAACTCATAAGCTAGCCTTATCAGGCCACCAACATTTTACAGGATCCATGACCCAAGGTTTTGCATGACCTGAGATTTCGTCTAGTGCGAGAAAAACCTGACACGCTACGCCCACACTTTTCCAACAAAGATTTCAAAAATTGGAGAGCATGAACCCCAAACCTTTCATTGAGAGATAAACAACTTAAAGTTTTTGAATCATGACGAATCTTATAGCAAGAGATTTCTAAGATTTATAGTCTCCTATCGATAAAAAATGAGGAAAAAAAGACGACGTCTCAATATTTTCTGGCGCTATGCGACTTCTCGACGGAGACAGCCAAAGGGGTGGTTGCCTTTTCTTCATTATTCCCCCCAACGTTGTCATGGTAACCAAGAGAAAAAAGGGGCTTCTGTTATCAAATCTATTTTGTGTCCAGCCTCCCCCACCCCCTTCAAAACAGCGCCCACACCACTGGCTATGTCAGTCAACCAACCAGAAGTCTCTTTCTCTCTGCTCGGCTAGTTCCGTAATTGGCTTCGTGTCCGGTTTGGATTTGAATATATGTGTATCTTTTGAGTTGTGATATTTGGAAAATCGGTTAGAAACATTTTTCTATAGAATCCAATTGTATTGAAATTTTAACATGTTATAGAGCTAATCTAGAACTCCATTTTTGTAGTTGACAACTTTTTTGTACGGACGGTTTTTATAAAGTTATGGGCATTGGAAATCCACAAGTCCACAAAATGTTTGTTAACCCCAACCTAAAATACGAGAAAAATTATATGTATACTTCCTTAGGCTCAACATTTTAGAGCATGAAGAGCTGCATTCTCGTGATCGTCAGATTTTAAGTAAAGGGGCACACCCTTCCCCATGCCACACCGCCTAACTACCACCTGCCCCACGCTGCCGACATTTTTGACACGTCGGTAAGGCATTGACTTGCTGGGAATCCAAACTTTGACCTCGTTTTTCTTGAATACCAGGCCTCGAGGGCAAAAACTGAGTATATATTTGGAATCAGCGTTTTCTCAGCTTGATATAGGTCTCGACCCACAACTCCACGGTCACCTGGAGGCCTTCCCTAGTTAGATAGTTATAGCCTATGCCTACTTGAATAACGTTCAAACTACTGTCACGTTGCTAGGTAGGACCCGGAAGGCTTAAAATTTTTGAGCACATAAAACAGCCAATATGCAAATTTTCTTAGTAGACAAGTCTTTTGGCACGGGCGGTCCCAAAAAGCCTATCTTCCCCCCATTTTGGTGTCAGGGGTGATTTTGGTGGCTAGGGCTTTGTTTTTGTGCAAAAGCATTTCTTTCAATTGCCGTAAAATTGAGAAGTCCAAATTCTGTTATTATGTCTATGTCTACTTGAGCAGTCTATAACGATAGTGTTTCGGTATTAAATTTTCTCAGTAGACAACTTTTTGGTATGGAAGGTCTCTAGGCAGCTATAATGGCACAAAGACGAAACCGTTGCTCCTCACAAACTTATATGTGATTCCGTAAGCTCAAAATACTGCGAGCATGTAGAAAAACGACCCGGGGGTACGTTCATTATAATTTTTCTAAGCCTAACATATGCATGTATGTCAAAGCTAAAGTTGTGAAAGTTCTAAATCTAGAAATAAATAGAATGATTAAGTAAGTACATTTGTATTGTGCCGAGGGGTGTACTGTCTCAAAACACCACTATTTTTGGACTACAACCAAAATTTTTGTAATTCTGGCTGTTTCTTTACTTTTGGGCAGATTCCTTAGTTCCCAAATTGTAGCATTTTGTATTACGGGAGCTGGACCGGTTTTCATATGGCCTCACTAAATTGTCCTCTTTTTTGTACCCATACTATACATGTCCAGAGCTACACTTTTGTAGTTGACCACTTTTTTGTTCAGAGCGTCGCTGGACATCCTCTCTCATATTTAAAATGGGCTATAACTCTCTAGGGTGACTCCGTACAAAAAAGTGGTCAACTACAAAAATATAGGTCTCGACTTGAGAAATACAGTCATAGCAGTTTTGGTATTAAAAAACTTGAAGGTTTTGCTGTACTGAAATGCTATCCTCACTTCTTCAAGGACCCATAACTCCTTGGGAAAAGCTCTTACAAAAAAGTTGTCAACTACAAAAATGAAGGTTTTAATTTTGTAAATACAACCATACTAGTTTGAGTAGTTAAACAATAATTCTTAGGACCGTAAGCCTCGGGATTATAAGCATCCTTCGATTTTGACGC
Source organism: Caenorhabditis latens (assembly GCA_002259235.3). Classification (NCBI taxonomy): domain Eukaryota; kingdom Metazoa; phylum Nematoda; class Chromadorea; order Rhabditida; family Rhabditidae; genus Caenorhabditis; species Caenorhabditis latens. The sequence goes on from CM056093.1 coordinate 3,456,031, forward strand.
ATTTCTCCAATTTCCTGCTTTTCCCCAATCCTTTACTTTTTTTTGCAGAACCCCAATCTCATCCCCTGCTGCTCCAATGTGTGTGTGCTCCTCACTTGCTCATTTTGCTGTCCGCCACCAAAACAAGGAGTCCCCCTTTCTGAATCCCCCCTCTCACACATCAAGTACACATCTCACTCGTCATCTCCGAGACACCTCCTGTGCATAACTTTTATAATTTCATCTTCCTCCTGCCTGCCTCACTCACTTATTTTGGTCATTCCGCGGGTTTTGAATAGGAGGGTAGGCGAAAAGGAGAAGAAGAGGGGAGGCTCCTTCTCTAATTTATGCTGGTGCTCGTCGGCAAGGACGTCCCCAGAGAGAGAGAGGTCCCCAGAAAAGGGAGAACGGAAATTCTGACGAGGCGGCGCGGCCTAGGCTGCGAAAGTTAGGCCACCAGGTCATGGACCTTGGCTAGGTGGCCTAGGGAAAAGTTAGGCCATAAGACTCATTGAATTGGTGGCCTAGGCTGCGAAAGTTAAGCCACCAGGTCATCGACCTTGACTAGGTGGCCTAGCTTGGGAAGTTAGGCCATAAGACTCATTGAATTGGTGGCCTAGGTTGCGATAGTTAGGCCACCACTGACTTGATAAGACTGACATCGGGGCTAAGCCTAAGTTAGGCTGAGCAACACCTGATGGCCTAGAAAACTCCTAGGCCACGCCACAATCACTTACACAACATCCTCTTCCTTCTTCACTTCTTCCACCAACTCTGACTTCACTTCTTCTTGTTCTGAAACCTTGACTTCTGACGACGTGCTGCCTTCTGAAGTGGTGTCCGACAACTTTTCCGGTGACACCTGATTCTCGACATCTTTCAACTTCTTCCGCCACAACGCGTCGATATCCAGACCTTTACGCTTTTTTGAGGAGATGGGAGTCGTCGGGCTGAAATAGGAGAGATTTGAATTTTGGACGTGAGCAAATGCGCTCCATTGATAAGATAGGAAATTTGCACCCTCGCTCTACGGAAAACTTGTTTCTAGAGCCTATACAAGTGCGCTCCATCGAAATTTTGAAAACGACCCATGTGAATGTGTTGGAAATGCGCTCCATTGACAATTGTTCGAATTTTTCCTGTGTAAGTGCGCTCCATTGACAATAACTCGGATTTTTATGGTTTTGCAAAAAAATTGGGGTAGCAAACGTGCTCTACCGCTAAAAATGCGCTCTGTTGACAATTTTCGTAACCATGCAAATGCGCTCTACCGGAATTTTTGAATTTCATGAGAAAAAGACGAATTCTGAGAAAATTTTTAAATTTTCGTTATTATGCAAGCGCGCTCTACTGATAAATAGCGACATTTTGCAGTTTTTCTTGAAAAATGGAGATTTTGGCAAATTTTTTGAAATTTGAAATTGTGTTGCTATACAAATGCGCTCCATTGACAAAAACCAATATGCAAATGCGCTCTACTGATAAATAGCGACATTTTGCAGTTTTACTTGAAAAATGGAGTTTTTCGGAAAATTTTTGAAATTTGAAATTGTGCTGCTATGTAAATGCGCTCCATTGACAAAAACCAATATGCAAATGCGCTCTACTGAGAAAATGCGAAAATTCGCGGTTTTGCAGGTTTACAAGTGCGCTTCATCGATAACCATGATATTACGCAAATGCGCTCTAAAGCTAATTCGAAAAATCCGGTTTTTCTAGATTGTCAATAGAGCGCATTTTCAAAAAATCGAAAATTTTCAAATTTTCGAAAAAATCTTTTTTGACCTAGAAACCCAAATTTTGGGTTATTAGTCCCGTGGCCTTGGAAAACTCGGCCACGCCCCCTTCCAGATCAAATGCTCAGCAAGTGCGCTCTATCGATAACAGGTTTGTCATTTTCTCAATTTTCTTCCGTTTTTCGTCGAATAAAGTGATTTTACAACTTCCCTGTCCCCCAGGTGATTCGCCTAAAAAGTTTTTTTTGTCTCAATATAACTATCACACTATTTTATCTCGTTGTGTGTGTCTTCTTCTTCTTTTTTTCGGCCTTTTTTGTCGAATCGTTCCCTTCTGATATCGCCCAGTCAAGTGAAGGTCATCTGTCTTCTTTTTTGTTTCTTCTTATTTCTCTCTCGAATTGAGACGAAAAAAAAGGCGAAAAAAGTGATGGGATATGAAGAGAAGGTGACTGATAAGATAACAGTTTCCTCGGCGTTGGTGGTCTTCGTGTGGTTTTTGATTTTCAAATTTTTAAGGTGAATAAGCGGACAAGGAAGGTTTATATTAGCCCGAGCATGGTGGACTCAAATGGTGCACGTGTGGCGCAGGCGGGAACGTGTTGGTGTGGGTTGGGGGATGTTGGTTCGAGTTTTGCACGAGGTTTTGGTTTTTTGCAAGGCTGTTTTTAGGGTTTTTGGGTATGAAAATAAGGAAAAAGGTGTGCAAAAATGGTTTTATCACAAGAAAACTTTATTACAAGGGTTTTTGGTTGTTATACCGCTAAAAAATCCAATGTTTTGAGATTTACTGTAGAAAACCTGTATTAGAAGGTTTTTCGGTTGTTATACCGCGGAAAAATGAAATTTTTAAAGATTTCACAACAAAATTTAAGAGAAATTCATGGGTAGGTTTACGAGAAATACAGTTTTTGTCTTCCTTAATAGTGAAATCACGAAAAACTGGGCGTTATGGGTTTTTGCAAGATTTTAAAGATTTTCACAGGTTTTTCACAGGTTTTCCCACATTTTCAACATGAAAAACCCTTAAAAATAGATTCCCCACGCGGGAAAACCTATTTTCCATCAATTTCAGGCACAAAATCACCCTCTCATCGTCTATAGAAGCCTCTGCAAAGATCCCAACAAGCCGCCAACACTTGATCGCCCTGCGCTCCGTTACTCTTTATCTGCACACTTGGCGCAGTCGGGAACACACCCGTTCGCCACCCCACGTATCCCGGGTTCGAGTTTTGCCGCGCCCCACTTTGTTTTTTTTCTTTTTGGTTCTCTTTCCCACCACTTTCAGACTCACTTCTTCACATTCTTCTCGGCGGCGCTGAGCACACAGCTCGTCGACGGCACCGGCTCCTCATTGGTCATGTCTCTTTTTCTCTGTGAGCCCCCTGAAAAATGAAATATGAGTGAGAGAGTGAGACGGAGACACGTTGCTATGGAAACCGTAAAAGGAGTGGAAAACAAGGTAGAGGGGAGAGCGATGGTTGCCTAGGGAGAGAGAGAGAGTAGAGAGGGGAAGGGACGAAACTAAGTTGCTGCGTCGTCGATAAAATATGTGCGGGCAGTGTTGGGGTGTGTCTCTCGGTGTCTCCACTTGCTGCCTCTCCCTCTCTCCCTCTCACCAGGCAATCTCCTTTTCGTTATTCCCTCGGTTGCCGGGGGGAGTGTACGTGTGCGTGTGAGAGAGAGAGTGTCGTATATTGTTGGGTCTTCACCGGGGAGGAGCAGAGAAAACCGCCGACTCTGCGGTCTCTTCTGGTCAGCGACGTCTCTCGTGTTGTTGAGGAGATGGCGGCTGACGACGGGACACGAGGGGTGGGGAGAAGAGGAGATGTGTGTGTGCCTATGTCTGTGTGTGTGTATGTGCGGAAGAAGGGTCCCTTCACTCCCAACAATGGAGATGCTCTCCTGCTAGTTGCCAAGACGCCTCACTGCGTCCCTAAGGCGGTTGCAGCTTCTCGAGTTTTTCCTCCCAGTGCAAAATTTTCAAACACGATTTTCTCGAAAGTTTTACGAGAAAAGTCTAGGAAATTTTAGATTTTTAGAATCCTTCAGATCTCCAGAATCCGATTCCATCATCAAATTTCCGTTTGCACCTTCCCACGCCTCAGGATTGTCGTTTTTCTGCAGACGCCGCCGTTGTCAACCACCAGGATAATGCAAACATGGACCATTGAACGCGTAGCGGTCGCCGCACGCGACGCATCCGACGATACTTGCTCCTCATTTTCGTTTTAAAATAATTTATTTTTCAGTCGGTTTCGCAGGGATTTTAATTAAATTTTTTGGTTTTATATAGAAAATTGAATTTCGAATCTGAATAATGAGGTTTTGAAGTGAGAAAAAGAGTTTTGACATGTGAAAAATGAGATTTTTAAATTGAATTTGAAAAAATAATTGTAATAAATCAAATTCTTGGATTTCTTGCAGTTTTTGAAATGGAAAAAGGATTTTAAAATGTTTTAAAGTTGAAAAAACAAGAAAAATCGCAGAAAACCTTCAAAAAACAATCAAAAAGGCAAAAAAAAAACTTTTTGATTAAAAAAATCCAATTTTCTTTGAAAAACCTGATTTTTACTGATTAAAATAGGATTTTTATGAGTTTTTGGATGAGTTTTAGCCTGAAAACTTCAAGTTTCGTCATATTTTTGCAAAATTTAGGATTTTTTGAAAACAATTTTTTTTTTCAGATTTTTAGATTTTCCGCCTTTAATGTTGTATGGGAAGTGAATTTTTGCATTTCCAGCGCAAAAATCGTGAAAAACGATCAATTTTCTGAAAAAAACTCCCATTTTACCTATTTTTGACTCATTGATACCCAAATCCCTCTGTTTTTGCTCGATTTTTGCTCAATTTTCGCTGAAAAACCTCCCAAAAACCTCTCAAAATCTCCATTTTCCCAGAAATTTCAATTCCAGAAATGCCGTCAATAAGTAAAACAAAAAGCGGTGAGCGCTATCGCGCGCCAACCGATCAGGCTCGAAAACAGGACCGAAAAAAAGAGAATAAACGGAATAAACGAGACAGACAACAGATAAGACAGGCGATGGCCAAATACTGTAATTTGGACGAAACGACGAGTAAACTGTTGGCGTTGGAACGACAGATTCTCGGGTTGGATCCTCAACCGTTTCATATTGATGTGTTGAGAAAAAAACAGAAAGTTCTGCAAGATTCGATTAATAAACGACGGTTGACATTGCAACAGGGGAAGGAGGAGAACGAGTTGAAGAAATTCAATGAGAAAATTAATGCGTATCAGGCGGATTGCCAGAAATTGGCTCTTTTAGCTCGTAAGTTTTGAAAAAAAAAGGTGAAAAAGGTGATTTCCAAGCAAAGAAAGCAGTTTCTTTAGCTGAAAAGTAGATTTTTAGGCGGAAAATTCAGTTTTTAATCTAAAAAAGTAATTTTCAAGAGAAAAAAACAGTTTTTTGAGTTGAAAAAGTGATTTTCTAGCTAAAAATTCAATTCTTTAGCCTGGAATTGAGGGGAAATTCGTAGTTAGTTCCACAGACCGCCCAAAAACGCGTTTCCAGCTTAAATTCACAGTTTTAAAGCTCTAAATTGGGTCTTTTTGAGATTTGGAGCAGGTTTTTGTGCCAAAAAATAAAATTTTGGGTCTAAAAGTTGATTTTTGAACTAAAATCTTCAAAAAATCACTCTTTTTTTAGTAAAAAACCCGATTTCAGCGACTGAAAACGGGTATTTGTGCTCAAAAATACAAAAATTTCAGATTTTTCATTTAAAAACACAGTTTTTCACTATGAAATCAGCTCTGGACCTAGTTTTAATGCTCTAAATTGGAAATTTCAGCGGAAATCTCGATTTTGGGCCGAAAACTACGATTTCTAGTCAGTTTTAGAGCTTTGGAGCAGGTTTTTGTCTAAAAAAAAAGAGAATTTCGATCCAAAACTTCATTTTTGAACTAAAATCCTCAAAAAGTCTGATTTCAACCATTGAAAGCGGATTTTTCTGCTCAAAAATGCGAAAAATGACATTTTGGCTCAAAAATTTCAGATTTTTCAGTTAAAAACTCGATTTTTAACTCCAAAATCCGGTTTGTGAGCCTCAAAATTGGGAATTTGAGCTGAAATCTCGATTTTAGGCCAAAAACTACGATTTCTAGTCAGTTTTTGAGCTTTGGAGCGTTTTTTATTACTAAAATCCTCGTTTTGAGCCATTTTGTTCTTCCAGAGCCAGGTTTAAGTCTCAAAAATCCATTTCTAGACTCTTTTACAGTGAAAAAACGGATTTCAGCGACTGAAAACGTATTTTTCTGCTCAAAAATGCGAAAATTCATATTTTTTGGACAAAAATTACAGATTTTTCACTAAAATCTTCGTTTTGAGTGACTTTTTGGCTCTAAATCAGGTTTTCGGGGTCTAAAATCTATTTCTAGACTCTTTTACAGTGAAAAATCCAATTTGAATGACTGAAAATGGATTTTTCTGGTCAAAAATGCGAAAATTCATATTTTTTGGACAAAAATTACAGATTTTTCACTAAAATCTTCGTTTTGAGCTACTTTTTGGCTCTAAATCAGGTTTTCGGGGTCTAAAATCTATTTCTAGACTCTTTTACAGTAAAAAATCCGATTTTAGCGACTGAAAACGGATTTTTCTGCTCAAAACCAAGTTTCAGTGCTAAAAATTACAGATTTTTCCATTTATTTTTCCAGAACAAGCGCGTCTCGCCCGTGAAGCCGATCCCGACATGATTCCACTTCCAATGGGTGAAGTATCGATGGCTGGACCCGATAGGAATAGTCAATTGTTGGCGCCGGCGATGACTAAGTAAGGAAATGAGACAGTTTTCAGAGTTTTTAGGTGGTTTTCAGTGGAAAAAATCGATTTTTTGAGCCAAAAATCGAGAATCTTGGTTCGAATTCGGTTAAGTTGAGCTAAAAATTGCAGATTTCTCTTGAAAAATTGATAAAAAACTGACTTTTTCGGTTCATTTTGCTTGAAATTCGCATCACTTCAGTCTGAAATTCTCAGACTGAAAAGTGGGCGTGGCTTCTCCAATATCCAAATTTTCAAGATTTATGGACAATTTTGAGTCAAAAAATCTGAACAATTTTATTAAAAATGAGCCGAAATTGACTAAAACCACAATTCTTCATCGAATTTCAGCGAAAATCTCACATTTTCAGATTTTTGAAAATGTTTCAGTTGAAAAAGTGACCGAACACCGTGAATTTCGGTTCGAATTCAATTATTTTGAGCTAAAAATCCTAAAATTTAATAATTTTTGGGCAATTTTGAGTTGAAAAATCTGAACATTTTTATCAAAAATAAGCCGAAACTGCTAAAAACCGACAACTTTGACCTAAAATCTTAGATTTTCACTTATATTTGGTCAAAAACTGAGATTTTTGATACAATCTGCTTGAAAAAGGGAAAAAAGTTGGAAAAAGTCAATTTTTGACCAATTTTTCAGTGAAAATTTGGAATTCTTAGTTCAAAATAACCGAATCAAAACCAAAATTCTCGGTTTTCAATCATTTTTTCTTTCAAAAACTCAATTTTTAGACTGAAAATAGCCCAAAAACTCTGAAAAATGGCTCATTTTCCGTCTTAATCATCAATGTTCAGACGAAAATTTGAATAGAAAAATCTGAAAAAATATATAAAAACTAGCCAAAATTGGCTTAAACTCACATATTTTAAGCCAAAAACTACAATTTTCATCAGATTTTTATTAAAATTTGGTCAAAAACTGATTTTTTTGATCCAATTTCGTTGAAATTTGCTTCAAAACGCTAGGAAAAAGGTGGCTTTTCCCAAATTTCCAGCAAATTTTCAGACGAAAAGTCGACTTCCAACTGCCACCCCGTCCCGCCCGTGCTGGACAGAAACCGCCTGGACCACCGTGTGGATTGGCACCGAATTTCAGTGATAGCGAGGAGGAAGACGACGGAATCAACGACGACGAACAGTATGATGATGGAGATTTGGCGCCGGTGCCAAGTGAGTTTTCAGCTGAAATTATAGAGAAAAATGATGCATTTTTCAGTCCCCGAATTCGACAATCACTACCCGCCGATGCATCGGAATTGTGCGTTTTTCTGTAGTGTCTGTCCGGATATCCGGATGCCCCTAAATCTCGAAAATTTGGATTTTCGGATGAATTTTGAACTTTTTTCTGAAAAAAAAAACAATTTTTGAGGTCCAAATGGGTCAAAAATACTGAAGAAAAACTTTGTCTAGCGCACCTTTGACGCGTTTTTGCATTTCAAACTGTCTCTGGCGTGCCTTACACGCGTTCTTCATTGTTTTTCAGCTAAAACCCGCGTCAGAGGTGCGCCAGACACCAAAATTCTCGAATTTTAACGTGTTTTTCACTGGAAATAGCTTTTTTTTAGATGTAAAAACAATAGAAAACGCGTGTAAGGCACGCCAGAGACAGGTTGAGGTATAAAAACGCGTCAAATGTGCGCCAGACATAACGGATTTTTGTGTGAATATGTAGGTGACCTACAGTAGGTCTGTCTGTGTGTCTTTTCTCCGGAATCTCAAAATTCCTGTGAAACGCGTCAAAGGCGCGCCAGACTTCATCTTAACTCCCCTATGTTTAAAAAAATGTCTGTCTGTGTATCTGTTTGTCCAGATTTTTTTGAACTTTGATTTCCGAGTAAACGCGTCAAAGGCGCACCAGCCTCAGTCTCAATTTCTTTTGTTGAAAAACGCGTCAATGGCGCCCTTGACAACACTTCTTTAGAAAAGTCTGTCCTTCTGTGTATCTGTTTGTCCGCGTCTACGATTTTCTCTCAAAAAACGCGTCCAAAGGTGCGCCAGACTTCATTTATATGTTAAAATTGTCTGTCTGTGTCTCGTTTTGTCCAGATTTCCGAAAATTTTGGGAGTCCGGAGCAATTTCCAGTTGTGCATCTAGAAAAACGCGTCAGAGGTGCGCCAGACACCAAAATTCTCGAATTTTAACGAGTTTTTCACTGGAAATTGCTGTTTTTAGATGAAAAACAATAGGGAACGCGTGAAAGGCACGCCAGAGACAGTTTATAAAATGTATTAAACCGCGTCAAAGGTGCGCCAGACTTTACGCATTTTCTGAGTGAATGTGTCTGTCTGTGTGTCTGTTTCTCCGGAATCTCAAATTTTTCAAATTTCTGTAAAACGCGTCAAAAGCGCGCCAGATTTCATCTATCTGTTAAAATTGTCTGTCTGTGTCTCGTTTTGTCCAGATTTTTTTGAACTTTGATTTCCGAGTAAACGCGTCAAAGGCGCCCCTGACAACATTTCTTTAGAAAAGTCTGTCCTTCTGTGTATCTGTTTGTCCGCGTCTACGATTTTCCTGAAAACGCGTCAAAAGGTGCGCCAGGCTCAAACATCCCGCCGCAGGCGCCCCAGCCTCTCCGGATGTCAAAAACCCCTATTTCATGCAGAAATTTCTTGAAAATCTACGTTTTTAGTTCAAAAATCTCTCATAAGTTATAGTTTTTTCACAGAAAAGCGGGTAAAAACGTCAATTTTAAGCTGTTTTCCCGATTTTTAACTCTAAAAATGACATTTTCGACTCATGTGACCCTCAAAAACTCAGAATGTTGTTCAAAAACCTCTCAAAAATCCATAAATTTTCATTGATTTCTATTTCCAGACGGTCCCCCATCGTCGTACCACCAGCACCAACACAACAATATGCCACCTCCGCCACAACGAATGCCCAACTACCATCCACACCCTCACTCTCATCACCCATATAATCCAATGGGTTTCCAAAATCATCACGAAGACGCCGTCATCTCGTCAGCGCCTCAAATCAACCGCTCTGAAGCTGTCGCGCCTGCGACGCTCTCCGCTGCTCCAGAGCTCCGAAATCTGCGTCGAGAGACTGTGAAGCTGGTGCCGGCTCAACTGCTCCGACGTCCTGGAGACAATCGGAGTGCCGCTGTGCCCCATATGGCACCGCCCGTTCAGAGAAGACAGGAGACGCAGCAGAAACAACAGGCGAAGAACACCGATGAGGCGTATAATGATTTTATGAAGGAACTCGATGGACTTATTTAATTTATTTGTGCTTTTTTGATCTTATTTGTGATTTTTGATGGAAAAAATGGAGCTTTGGGGAGGTTTTTTAGGGGAAAACTGCAAAAAAAGCAATTTTTCAACTGAAAATGCTGAAAAAAGTGAGTTTAGTTCATTTTTTGGCTAATTTTTGAAGTTTTTTTCGGATTTTTACATCTTTTTGAGCAGAAATCTGTCATTTTCCAGCTGAAAATGAGCAATTTTAGCCTAAACGTAGGTTTTCGTTCATTTTTAGGTTTTTTTTTCGAATTTTTCCGGGATTTGAAACGAGATTTGCAATTTTTGGTCCAAAATCGGAATTTTACATGATTTTTTGCAGAAAACGGGCGTTTTCTCGAATTTTCAGCGTAGACTGGCTTAAAAGTTTGATTTCTTCGAATTTTTGCAGAAAAATGAGTGTTTTGGCTGAAAATTCGCTGAAATGATCATTTTTCGGTGCGAAATTTGAAATTTTAAGTCATTTTTTAAATTTTAGGGTTACAAGGACTTGTGACTTTAAAACGGTTAATTTCAGCATATTCTTAGACAAAAAATCCGATTTTTGAACAAAAAATGAGTGTTTTGGCAGGAAATTCGCTGAAATGATCATTTTTCGGTGCAAAATTCGAAATTTTCAGTCTTTTTAGCCTAAAATGTGACATTTTTCGAAATTTTAGAGTTACAAGGCTTTCCAACTTTAAAATGGCTGATTTGATCATAATTCAAGACAAAAAATCGGAAAATTCCAAAAAAAAAGCATTCCCGTAGAAAAACGGCTCAAAATCTGAAAAAGTAGTCAAAATCGGGATTTTTCGCTATTTTACACCCAAAAACGTCAATGTTCGGCAGTTTTCTATATTTTAAACTCAAAAAAACTTTTGTTTGGACCTCAAAACCCCTTTTTTCCAGAAAAATTTCAAAATTCCTCTTCTTTTTCTTTTTTTTTCCCGCCGATAATTTAAAATTCTAATAAATACTGGTAAATTTGTCTTAAAATGACTCCTCTATTATATTTCTGTCGAAATATTTAACTGAATGTAATTCATTTATTTGCAAAGAAAACAGTGTAAAGAGAGAGAGAGCGAGTGCAGAGGACGCAGAGAAAAAGAGAACGAGACGAGAGAGCACACGGAACGAAGAGAGCGCAGAGAAGCGCGCGTATTCTCCCACCGCCGGCAGCAGCCTGCGGTCTCGCCACGATCGATCGGGGTCTCGCAACGCTTTTCGTTTTACAGTTTCCTTTTTCGGCTAATTAGCCAATTAAATGATGAATTAATTGGAAATTTTCAGATTTATATCGAATAAATAGCTGAAAATGACTGGAAGAGGTCAATTGTCAAGAGGTTTGTGCACTGGAAATCGGATTTTTTCGAAATTGAAAAATATCGAAAATTCCGCTAAAAGTTCGTGTGAAATTGAGGAAAAACTCGAAAAATTCCCGCAAAAATCGGAAAAAATCAGAGAATTCGGGTCTCGAAGCGAAAAAATTTCGTGTTGAGACCCAAAATTTTCGAAATATTTCGCAATATTTCGAAACACGTATTTGGGTCTCGCAACGATATTTTCTTATGGTATTCGTGTCAAGACCCGGCGGTAATGGGTCTCGCAACGATTTCACATGAAAATTTTAAAATGTTCGCTACGGGACCCGAATTACGTGAAAAATCAGATTTTCGTGGTGAGACCCTCTTATTTGACGTTATCGGGTCTTGCAGTGACATTTTCTTATGATTTTCGTTGCGAGACTCGTGGGTAATGGGTCTCGCAACGATTTCACTGGAAATTTTCGCTTCGGGACCCAGAAAACGGATTTTCGTGGTGGGACCCCTAGTTTTGGGTCTTGACGCGATTCTACTGGAAAATTTTCGTGACGAGACCCAAAATTTGTGATTTTTGGCAGAAAATTCAAATTTTTTAGTTAAAAATAGCAAAAAACAGTGATTTTCGCGATAAGACCCTCATTTTTTTGACGTTTTCGGGTCTCGCAACGACATTTTCTTATGGTTTTCGTGCCGAGACCTGGCGGTAATGGGTCTCGCAACGATTTCACATGAAAATGCTCTCTACGGGACCCTGAAATGGGATTTTCGTGGTAAGACCCACAACTTTCGGGAAAGATTCATTGTATTCGTGGTGGGACCCAAATTTGGTGATTTTCAGCGGAAAATTCGAATTTTCTGCAAAAATAGTGATTTTCGCGATAAGACCCTCTTTTTTGACGTTATCGGATCTCGCAGCGACATTTTCTTATGGTTTTCGTGTCGAGACCCGGCGGTAATGGGTCTCGCAACGATTTCACAGGAAATTTTCGCTACGGGACCTTGAAATGGGATTTTCGTGCTAAGACCCACAACTTTTGTGAAAAGTTGATTGTATTCGTGGCGGGACCCCAAGTGTAGCGATTCTACTGGGAAATTTTCGTGACGAGACCCAAAATTGGTGATTTTTAGCAGAAAATTCAATTTTTTTCGATAAAAATTGCAATTTTGAAACGAACAATCAATTTTTCTGCAAAAACAGTCATTTTCGTGGTAAGACCCACTGTTTTGATACAGGTAGAGGTTTCGACACGAAAAAGATGATTATTGTTTTCGTTTCGGGACCCAAATTTGACAATTTTCGTTGCAAGACCCAGCTAGTGTGGTCTCGACACGAATATGCCAAATTCGGGTCCCGAGACGAAAACATAATCATCCTTTTTCGTGTCGAGACCTCTACTCGTATCAAAAAAGTGGGTCTTACCGCGAAAATCCCTATTTTTAACGAAAAAATTTGAATTTTCTGCTAAAATTCACCAATTTTGGGTCTCGTCACGAAAATTTTCCAGTGGAATCGCGTACTCTTGGGGTCCCACCACGAATACAATGCATTTTTCGCAAAAGTTGTGGGTCTCACCACGAAAATCTGATTTTTGGGGCCCCGTAGCGAAAATTTTCCTGTAAGATCGTTGCGAGACCCATTACCGGCGGGTCTCAACACGAAAACCATAAGAAAATGTCGCTGCGAGATCCGATAACGTCAAAAAATAAGGGTCTTATCGCAAAAATCACTGTTTTTTGCAGAAAATGTAAATTTTTAGCTATTTTTAACGAAAAAATTTGAATTTTCTGCCAAAAACCACAAATTTTGGGTCTCGAGACCCGATTTTTGGGTCGGGACCCTATTAGTACGTAGTCAACCGCGCTCTACCGAAACCGAAGGAAATAGTGTGTGAAATTGAGAGACTCAGAGAAAAATAGACATTTTTCGAGGAGATTTCGGTGGAGCGCAGTTGCAAGAACTGTGCCGAGCTAATAGATTTTTGAAATTTTTGAAATTTTTCATTTTTTCATTTTTCCAGGCGCTTCGCGTTCCTCTCACCACTCTGATTACCTATTCGACAACCGTCGTGGCCGTGGCCGCCCACGCAAGTTTCCACTGGCCACACAGCCTCAGATGCCGACGTCTTTTGCTTCTGAAGTCGTCGTGGCGGAGACGAGGAGAGAAGAAGTGGAAGAAGTGGAAGAGGGAATGATTCTGGAGAGAAACGATGATGAATATTTCCATGGAGAGATGGTAGAAGAGGAAGTGGAAGTGGAGACGGAAGAACAAGTTGAAAGAGGAGACGAAGAAGAGGAAGAAGGCGGAGGAGAAACAGTGGATATGGAGAAGATCAAGTGCGTAAATAGGAGAACATCGCTGTTTTTGACAGAAAAATTGTGTAAAAAAGCATTTTTGACCACTTTTTTCAACTTTTTCAGTCAGAAAAATACGATTTTAACCGATTTTCACAGTTGACAACTTCAAATTTTAATTCTCAGACTCTAGATATCCACAGTTTACGCAATTTCAAGTCGAAAAATCTGTATAGTTTTATCAAAAATGACCCGAAATTGCCAAACACCACAAATCTTCATCGAATTTTAGCGAAAATCTCATTTTTCAGAGGTTTTGAGAAGTTTTCAGTTGAAAAAATTGCCGAAACCGAGAATTTCAGTTTTGATTCGGTTTTTTCAGCTAAAAATCTTTAAATTTCACTGAGAAATTTACTCAAAAACAGATTTTTCAGTCCATTTTGCTTGAAATTCGCTTCAACTCAGTCTGAACTTTTCAGACTGAAAAATGGGCGTGGCTTCTCCAATATTTCATTTTTCAGGATTTTTAGTCAATTTTGAGTGAAAAAATCTGAAAATTTATATCAAAAATGAAGCCAAAATCGACCAAAAAAACAGCGAAATTTCAAATTTTAATTTCAATTTGTCAGAAACCGACACAGAAAATCTATTTTTCTATTATCTTGGCAATGTTCTTACAACTGCGCTCCACCGAAATCCTCTTGAAAAATGTCTCTTTTTCTCTGATTGTGAGTCTCTCAATTTCGCACACTATTTCCCTCGGTTTCGGTAGAGCGCGGTTGGAAGAATCATGCTGTACTAATAGGGTCTCGAACCGAAGTTTTCGTATAAAATCGCTGAAAAAATCGGAAAAAATGGGAAAATTTCTGGTCTCGAAGCGACATTTTCTAATGGTTTTCGTGCAGGAAGTGATTTAAAACGTTGAAAAACTCAACTTTGAATAAAATCTCTAAAATTCGATTCTTTTTGAGCTCTGAATCCAAAAATCAGTAATAAAAACCGAAAAATCAGTTATTCATTCTCAATAACGCGCATTTTCACACCTTACAGATACAATTTTTTTGCTAAATAAGCGATTTTCCAAATAAACTTGTTTCTGGCTCAAAAATGTGGTCGAAAACCCATATTTTCCACAAAAAAACTGAAAAACCAACAAAAACCACACAAAGTCTTCACATTTCAGACAAATCCAGCAGCAAAAGATGCTCCTAGTCACCCCAATAGCTCAAAAACGTCAACGTGGTCGTCCACGTCGTCAGAGTACTTCAAGTCAATTGATGCTCGGCGGAGCCGAAGAAGAAGAAGAAGATGTTCCAGTAGATCACAATGAGGAGATGATTCATCAGGTCATTCAGGATTCAGATTCCCAATCGGGACCACTCGAAGCCACGTCATCAACCTCCACGGAGCCGGAGCCATCAGGAAGAGGGACGAGACAACGACACGCGCCGAGACGTCTCAATGATTTTGTGATCAGCGGACAGCATGGAAAGGAGAAAATTGAGGAGAATACGGTGGAGGGGGCGGAGCCTTCTATAGGAAGAGTGGAAAAAGGGGCGGAGTCGGAGCAAGTTGGAGAAGGAGGAGTAAAGGGAGAGGAGCAAGAGATATTGGGTAAGAATCCGAGACTTTTGAGTGGTGGCCTAGGATTTCTGGAGTTTGGGTTTCTAGGCCACCATTGGAGTTTTCACAGTTCGAAAATACCTGCAAAGTTTTGATGTCATGGCCTAGAAACCCTAATTTCCGAATTTCTAGGCCACCCCTCAAACCAACTAGCTTCTGGACAGTGTTTTTTGAGCTCAAAAGTGCAAATTTTGAACGGTTTTTGTTGATGGCCTAGAATCCCAAATTCTCGAATTTCTAGGCCACCACCTGAAACCCGCTTAAGCTGTGTTTGAATGATGGCCTAGAAACCCGAATTCCTGGTTTTCTAGTCCATCACCAGTTTCAGCTCAAAAGGTCCAATTTTGAGCGGGAAAAAAGGTTTTTGTTGGTGGCCTAGAAACTCAAATTCCCGATTTCCTAGGCCATCACCAGAATTTTGGCTTTCTGATAATGTTTTTTGAGCTCAAAAGTGCCAATTTTGAACATTTTTAGTTGGTGGCCTAGAATCCCAATAACTACGATTTCTAGGCCACCACTTGAACCATCTGAATCTGAGCTTCTAGACAGTGTTCTGAGAATTCGAAAAACTCGATTTTCTGCTATTTTACGCTCCGATTCAGACTGGCGGCCTAGAAACCCATAGTTGGGTTTCTAGGCCATCCCTGAAACCCGCTAAAACTGACTATCAGGATAGTGTTCTAAGAATTTGAATGATGGCCTAGAAACCCAACTTCCAGGATTTCTAGGTCGCCGCCAATTTGAGCTCAAAAGTATCAATATTGAGCGGGAAAAAAGATGTTTGTTGGTGGCCTAGAAACCCAAATTTCCGAATTTCTAGACCATCATCAGAATCGCCTGATTCTGACCACCTAGAAAGTGTTTTAAAATCTCACAAACATGAATTCTGACGTCATTTCGTCCAATTTTAATGATGGCCTAAAAACCTAAATTCCCGATTTTTAGGCCACCACCAGAATTTTGGCTTTCTGATAATGTTTTTTGAGCTCAAAAGTGCCAATTTTGAACATTTTTATTTGGTGGCCTAGAATCCCAATAACTACGATTTCTAGGCCACCACCATTTTGAGCTCAAAAGTGTCAATTTTGAGCGAGAAAAAGGTTTTTAGTTGGTGGCCTAGAATCCCGAATTCCAGGATTTCTAGGCCGCCACTTGCACCAAGGCTTCCGGACAGTGTTTTTTGAGCTCAAAAGTGTCAGTTTTGAACATTTTTAGCTGGTGGCCTAGAATCCCGAATTCCTGGATTTCTAGGCCATCACCAGTTTCAGCTCAAAATGCCAATTTTCAGGGAAAAAGATGCTTTTTGGTGGCCTAGAAACCCAAACTACTGATTTCCTCGGTCACTGCCAGCTAAAATTGAAGTGATGGCCTAGAAACCACACAATTTGGTTTTCTAGGCCACCATTAGGTTGTCGATTTTCAGAACCAACGGAGACACAACCACCAACTATAGAGCCCAACGTCCCCACCACCACCACGACTCCTCCAGATGACGTCGACGACACGCCAGCCGGCCCTCCACCAGCGCCACGTCACCTCGCCAACAAAGCGAATGGGCGTGGCCGACCGGCGAATCCGATTCCACCGCATCGTCGTCCTCTGCCGAAAGACTTGGTGCCACCTGGAGCATCGATATTGAAAAGACACGGAGCTCGAGAGGGGGCGGGGCCAGCGAAACGGAAAGATTTGAGAGACAAGTCGCCGCCTCCACGGCTTCAGAATTTTCAGAATCTTCAGAATCTCCAAGACGACGCCCCGCCCCTTTTGCACCCACCACGTGGAGCACCGTTGAGCCAAATGGCGTTGCTCGAGGAGCTCAATGATGGGGGAAAGATGGAGGTGAAATTGGAAGTGACTCCAGAAGCGGTAGAGGAAGTGGTGATTGGGGATGATGAGGGGGCGCCGGAGCTTCTGGAGCCGGAGGGCTCTGCAGCAGCGGCGGCGGCTAAAAAGAAGGAAAGAGAAGCCGGAAAAGATCTGCCGTCTGAGCACTTTCCCAAGGAGAAAGCACGACATGTATCGACGCGAGGGCTCCACCCATTTGGAGCTGATAAAGCGTCACTGGGATACGATCTATTAGAAGACCCGGCGGCACCACCCCATCAACGAGTTCTCACTCTTCAAGACGGCTCATTCATCGAGGATCGCATCGGACGCGCGGATATGATGGAGGACGAGGAGATGAAGGGGTTGATGAAGAGCCAGTATATAATGGAGGAGGACGGAGTGGTGTATGAGGTTGATCCGAATGATGTGATTGAGGAGGAGGCGGAGCCGGTTATTGAGGAGGAGGAGCAGTACTTGATTCAGCAGGAGAGCGAACAGCAGCAGCAGCAACAGCTTAAAGTAGGGGTTACTCTGAAAATCGCTTGAAAAAAATTACTCTAAAATCGCAAAAAATCGGTGATTTTCACCCTAGGGACCTTGATTTTCAGCGATTTTCTTTGCCTGGCGCGCCTTTGACGCGGTTTTTTTCAAATCAAAAATTGCATTTAGCGGCTGGCTGCCAATGCGCTCGGTCTCGTCGTGTGCGTTCAGCAAAATTTGAACCAATTTTTGAACTTTTGGCTCAGTTTTCATTCGAAAATTGCCAACAATCTAAAATTTGGGTGATTTTTGACCTAGAAACCTTGATTTCCAGCGATTTCCGTTGACTGGCGCGCCTTGGAAGCGCTTTTTATCGAAATTTCAAGTTAAAAATCGTCATTCTTAGGATTAAGATCCATCTGTCTGGCTCGCCTTTGACGCGTTTTAGTACTTGATTCAGCAGGAGAGCGAACAGCAACAGCAACAACAGCTTAAAGTAGGGGTTACTCTGAAAATCGTGAAAAAGATTACTCTAAAATCGCAAAAAATCGGTGATTTTCACCCTAGGGACCTGGATTTTCAGCGATTCCCGTTGTCTGGCGCGCCTTTGACGCGTTTTTAGAACTGTTGGAATAATAAATTGGGGCTTTAGCTCATTTTTCAACTCTAAAATCGCCAAAAATCGAAAAATTCAAGGGATGTTTCACCTAGAAACCTTGATTTTTAGTGATTCCTGTTGTCTGGCGCGCCTTGGACGCGTTTTTAGCTGAAATTTTGAAAACGGATTCAGAATCCTCAGCCTTCCTTCCTGTATTATCATGGCTGGCGCACCTTAGGCGCGTTCTCGGCTTGCTATATTTGATTTTTAGACAGAAAATTCAAGTTTTTGATATAAGAAACATGAAAATTGACAATTTTTCAATTTCTGGCGTGCTTTTGGCGCGTTTTTTTTTAATTCTGACAAATTCGCGATTTTTCTTGGAAAAAAAGTTAATTTTCAACTCAAAAATGCTGTCTGGCGCGCCTTAGACGCGGTTTTGTGATTGATTTCTATGCTAAAAATCTATTATTTTGATGTTAAGAAACATAGAAAATGCTCCAGATATCATGTCTGGCGCACCTTAGGCGCGTTTTTAGTCTGTCTGAATTAGAATTTTGCGATCGAAAATCATGGTTTCAAGCCAAAAGTTGAAAAAATCAGTATTTTTGGTCAAAAAACGCTATAATTTCAGACGGAACTGCTCCAGGAAGATGAGGACGATGACGACGACCTCCCACCGAATCTGATACCAGAAGGTGTTCCAGAAGACGTCGGAGGCGGCGGAGAAGAGAAAGGAATGCCCGTCGACGAGGACGGAAACTTCGATTTCAACATGATGGACGAGGGCGAGACGATACGTTTACAGTCGCCCGGTGGCCGTTCTCATGATGTTCGTCTCGTCCGTGATGAGCAAGGGAATACGGTATTCCTGGATGAGAATGGCCATATTGTGGAGCTCGTCACGGATTCTGGAGCACTTGTGGAGCCGAGTGGAATGGGCGGAGCTCAGCAAGAGCATATGGTTGTGGAGGACGAGGAGGATGTGGAGCAGGAGAAGAAACAGATTGTGGGCGGAGCTGGAAGAGGAGAAGTGGGCGGAGCTAGTGATGAGGGAGGAGTCGGTGGAGAGGGTGAGTTTGGGGAGACATCTGGATGCACGGAGGGATCATTTTTAGCCGATTTTGAACTGAAATTTGGGTTTTGGCTCATTTTTTACTCTAAAATCGGCAAAAATCGGATATTTCGGTGATTTTTGACCTGGAAACCTTAATTTCCAGCGATTTCCATTGTCTGGCGCGCCTTGGACGCGCTTTTAACTGAAATTCCTAGTGAAAAATCGCCATTCCTCGGAGAAGGATCTATCTGTATGGCGCGCCTTGGACGCGTTTTAGTACTTGATTCAGCAGAAGAGCGCCCAGCAAGATCAGGTGAAAGTAGAGGTGCCTTATAAAATGGGCGGAGCTTAGGAGAACTTGGGGACATCTGGATGGACAGACGGACAGACAGACAGAGATTTAGAACCAAAATTTAGATTTTTAGATGATTTTTTTGTGATTTTGAACTGAAATTTGGGGTTTTGCCTCATTTTTTACCTTAAAATGGCCTAAAATCGGATGTTTGGGTGATTTTTGACCTAGAAATCTTGATTTCCAGCGATTTTCGTTGTCTGGCGCGCCTTGGACGCGCTTTTAGTTTAGATGATTTTAGGTCAATAAATATTGTTTTTTTTTTCGTGATTTTCAGCTGTAATTTAAGTTTTTTGGCTTATTTTTGACACAAAAATTGCCAAAAATCGGATATTTGGGTAATTTTTGACCCAGAAACCTTGATTTTCAGGTATTTCCGTTGGCTGGCGCGCCTTGGACGCGCTTTTAGCTGAAATTCCAAGTCAAAAATCGTCATTCCTAGTAGCGAGATCTATCTGTCTGGCGCGCCTTTGACGCGTTTTTTGAAATTTTTCAGGGAAAAATCAATTTTCAAGTCAAAAATTCTCTCTGGCGCACGTTTGACGCGTTTTTTGACTAGGTAAATCTGATTTTCATACCGAAAATCCATATTTTCACTATGAAAACTTGTAAATTGACAACTTTTAGAAAAAAAAGTTTTTGAACTCAAAGCAATACTGATTCCATTTTCAAATTTTCAAAAACGCGTCAAAGGCGCTCCATCCAGATTTTCGACTGAAAATAAATCATTTTTAGGAATAAAATCCTGGCTGTCGCGCGTTTTCAATCTATAGAATTAGAATTTTGGGCCTCAAACTCATGGTTTTCAGTCAAAAGTTTTAGAAAATCAGTCATTTTAATCCAATTCTTTGCAGTGACCGTAGCAAACGAGCGTGCGAACATTGAATTCATGAACAGCTGCAGTTTCCTCGACACGAACAACATCTGCTGTGGCCTGTGCGGTGAAATCGTTCTCTACGAGAAACTCGTCTCAGACCATCTCCCCAACGCCCACCCGGAATACCTGGCCCCCGGGATTCAACTCGAAGAGGTTCCCTATAACTCATGGCTGAAATCCCGTCTGAAACACGAGTCGAAAATGATGGAGAACGGATTCCGTCACTACGATGAGCATGATGGCGGTGGTTTTGGAGGGGCGATGAGGCTGTATTCGAAGGGTTTGAGGCAGATGAGAAAGGTGTCTCAGATCCGGATTAATGCGAATGAGATGACGTTTGACGACTTGGAAAAGGCGTTGAAACGAAAAATAATTGAGAAAATGGGAAGGAAAGTTCCAGTTTCCCTGGTGGACCGCCTTCATGCGCGGTGTGATATCTGTCAGGCGGTGGTGTCGTTGAACAAGAAATTTGAAGTTGTCCACCTGGTTAGACACTTCAACGCATGGCACCCGGCGGAGCACCGGTGCTCCCAAGAGTGGAAGGATCAGCCCACGGTGTCCTCTACCAGTGCCAGGAGACCACTGTCACTCCATGATTTTGCGGTGGTGAGTACGGAAACGGATCAGAATAATCTGCAGTGTATATGGTGTGGAATGATGATGGATCGCAAAGCGCTTGGCATGCATTTCTCGGAGATTCACTCCCAACAAGTCATCGTACCGAATTGCTCGCTTTGCCTTCAAGAAATGGTGGCGACCGCCCGTCTTATGGAGAAGTATGGAGAGGACTATGGCATTAGTCTACCCGATGAATTCCATTTGTTTAGCGGGAAATTGAATGTGAAGTGTTCGACAGAGAAGGCGATGGATAAGGCGATTGATAAGTATTTGAAGAGGGCTAGTAAGCAGGCGAATCAGGAGAATGAGGAGGACGATGCCGATGATGATACTACGGTAGGCTGGTTTCTTGCGAAATTTTTGAGGCGGAAAATCGTTTTTGTGAGCCCAAAAACGTCAGTTTTTGCAGTTTTTGGTTCAAAATCCGTTTTCCGAGTCTCAAAAACGCGTCAAAGGCGCACCAGACCAGATTTTAGATTGAAATTCATTTTTATGTATAAAATCCTGTCTGGCGCACTTTTGGCGCGTTTTTTAGCTGAGAATCTGCAGTTTTAGCAGCAAGATTCTGTTCAAGACGACACGTTTCACTCATTTTTGAGTCGGAAATTCCGTTTTTGAGCTGAAAATCGTCATTTTTTGCAGTTTTTGGTTCAAAAATCAGCATTTCTGACCCGAAATTCCAAAGTTTCAAAAACGCGTCAAAGGTGCTCCAGCCAGATTTAAGATCGCATTTTTAATGATTTTTTTCGCAAGATCCGCACAAAAATTGGTTTTTTGTGAGGGTCCGAAAGTCGCATTTTTAAGTATAAAATCCTGGCTGGCGCACGTTAGGCGCGTTTTTCGATAACCGAAAATAAGTTTTTCAGCAATATCCAATTTTGAACTGAAAATAAATCATTTTTAAGGATAAAATCCTGTCTGGCGCACCTTAGGCGCGTTTTTAGTCTATCTGAGTTATGGGGCGAATGATGATAAAACGATAGACTCTTTAGCTGAAAATCGGCATTTTCAGCGAAATTCTGTGAAGAAAATGGAGATTTTCATGAAATTTTTGAGTCGGAAAATCGTTTTTTGAGCTAAAAATCGTCATTTTTAACAGTTTTTGGTTCAAAATCCGTTTTCCAAGTTTTAAAAACGCGTCAACGGCGCTCCATCCAGGTTTCAGATTGAAAATAAGTCGTTTTAAGTATAAAATCCTGGCTGGCGCACCTTAGGCGTGTTTTCGGTCTGGCCTATATAAATTTGGTATGACTAGAAAGCTGAGGATTCTGAATCCGTTTTCAAAATTTCAAAAACGCGTCAAAAGCGCTCCAGACAGGCGGAAATCGCTTCTCTCTAATAAATTCCAGCTTGAAAATGAGCTGAAAATCCTGGATTTTTCGACTGAAATCCGCTGAAAATGACTAATATCCAGATTTTCAGATGAAAATTTTCCAAAAATGAAGTTTTTGGGTTTTTTTCACCTAGAGATCATGATTTTTAGTGGTTTTCGGCAGATTTTAGTCTAAAAATTGAGTTTTTTGCTAGTTTTCGAGCTGGGGTTTCAGAAAAGCGATTTCCGTCTGTCTGGAGCGTCTTTGACGCGTTTTTGGAATTTTGAAAACAGATCCAGAATCCTCACGACGTCAGCTTTCTAGTCATACTCAATTTATATAAGAATTGTTGATTTTTGTATCTCGACTGGCGCACGTTCGACGCGTTTTTAGATGTATTGAATTTTTCGGAAATTGACAATTTTTCAGCAAAAAAGCCAATTTTAGATTGAAAATAAACCATTTTAAGTATGAAATCCTGTCTGGCGTCCCTTTGGCGCGTTTTAGGGGCGGAACCTTAAAAGCTCCGCCCCCATTTTTTTTCCGACTTTCAATAATCTGCGATTCAAAGCAATTCTCGTTCAGTCAGACAAAGATCTAACTTTTCTGAATAACTGAAAAAGGGGCGGAGCCTATCGTATTTTTGACCTTAGAAATCAAAAATTGTAGTTTTCAAAGCCCTTCTCCTGAAATACTAGAAATTTTGAAAAAAAACTGAAAAATGGGCGGAGCCTATCTCTGTCTAACTCCCAATTATGATATTTTTAAACCGAAAAAGCTAAATTTGATTTTTTGACCGAAAATTCATATATTGATATGAAAAATATGAAAATTGACAATTTTTCCGTTAAAAAATACAATTTTTGAGTATAAAATCCTGTCTGGCGTACCTTAGGCGCGTTTTAGAAGTGAATTTTCTTTTCAAAATGAAAAAGGGGCGGAGCCTATCTCTATCTAACTTTTCCATTTTTACAAATTTTAATAATCTGCATTTTAAAGCCCACTCTCAATCAGATAAAAATCCAACTTTTCTGAAAAACTGAAAAAGGGGCGGAGCCTGTCGTTTTTTGCCCTTAAAATGTAAAATTTGTAGTTTGCCAACCTTAGAACCGTCTTTTCTGAAAAAAGGCTGAAAATGGGCGGAGCCTATCTCTATCTAACTCCCGATTTCGTAAATTTTTCACAGAAAATGAAGCTAAATTTGATTTATCTGGCGTGCCTTGCGCGCGTTTTTAAAAACTTTTTCAAGAATTTTCTTTTCAAACTGAGAAATGGGCGGAGCCTATCACTATCTAAATTTCCCATTTTTCTTACAGATCTCAATCACGAACTCTCAACAATCGTTCGGTCGTCGTAACCGTCTAAAACGGAAGTTCGTCAAACCGTGTTTCCGTCAAATCTGTCCAACAAACTCCGAGTATTTCGAGGCGAAATCCGCATGCGAATGGAAGTGTCGCCTATGCTCTCGTGCCGTCTACGGAGCCGTCATCTCCGCCGGCGCCATCAAACACTTCAAAGAGTTCCACCCGGCAGAAATCGATCGAATGCAATATGAGCTTGTGAAGGCGCGGCTGGAACGAATCGGCGACGGATCGATGGAATTCGTGCATCCGCAACTTGTGGAGTGTCTCATCTGTAGTCTCACTTATGCCCTTCATAAACCATTTAATATCTGTCGAGCCATCCGTCATCTCCGTCTGAAACACCCGGAAGTCATGCCGGAAACGTCTGGAAAATCGATAAGCGGCGCCGAGATCGCCGAGACGACGAACGTCCAAAAAGCGGGCGTGAAGAAGCCGGTGATCCGATTCGGAGACCTGATTACAGACCCGATTGAGTTGGAAAAGTTTAGAAAAGAGAATTTCGATCAGCAATTTGATAAGATTCAAGTGGTCTATGGTATCAAAAAGAACCAGGAGCCCGCGTACATTTTGCTCATGGAAAATGAGACGATGGATCACAAAACGGCCATGGAAATGGCCGAGAAACTGAGAGCAGATGAGTCAGAGGCACGGGAGATCCAGGAGATGCAGGAGGCGGAGCCTGAGCCACAAGAGCTCCGTACAGAAGTGAAACCCATCGTTATGGAGTATCAGGAGGAGGAGATGATGCAAGGGAACGATGTGGTGGGAGAGGTGGAGACGGAGTTCATGCCGACGTATGACGCGAACAATCCGGATCATGTGCTGATTGAGGAGAATGAGATTATGGTAGGTTTTGGATTGGCTGGAAAAAGGAAAAACGGTGGTTTTTGGCCCTGGTGGCCTAGAAAACCACAAAGTTAGGCCATCTGTGAAAAAACGCGGACTTAAAGCTTTAAATTTGAGCTTTTTAGGCTGAAAATGGCCGTGGTGGCCTAGAGAACCACAAAGTTAGGCCACCAGGGAGAAACCATAAGAATTTGCAATAAATTGGAGTTTTTAGCCTGAAAATGACCATGGTGGCCTAGAAAACCACAAAGTTAGGCCATCTAGGAAAAAAAACGCGGAATTTAAGTTACAAATTGAAGCTTTTTGAGCGGAAAATGGCCTTGGTGGCCTAGAAAATCGAAAAGTTAGGCCATCATGAAAAAATTTCAAGAATTTGCAACAAGTTGGAGCATTTTAGGCTGAAAATGCTCGTAGTGACCTAGAAAACCAAGAAGTTGGGCCATTGGGGAGAAGAAATGCGGAATTTTAGCTTCAAATTGAAATTTTTACGCTGAAAATGACCGTGATGGCCTAGAAAATCGAAAAGTTAGGCCACCTAGGAAAAACGCGGAATTTAAGCTACACATTGAAGCTTTTTGAGCTGAAAATGGCCGTGGTGGCCTAAAAAACCACAAAGTCAGGCCATCAGGGAAAATTTGCATCAAATCGAAACTTTTGATTTTGAAAAATAGGCATTTTGAGGTGAATAATAGCTGGGAGCAGGTGATGGCCTAGGAAACTGTAAATTTGGGATCCTAGGCCACTGTTAGAAGCGCTGAATTTGGAGCTTTAAGAAAAGTTAGGCCATCATAGAGAAATCACAATAATTTGCAACGAATTGGAGCTTTTTAGCCTGAAAATGACCATGGTGGCCTAAAACCCCACAAAGTTAAGACATCTAGGAAAAAAAGCGGAATTTGAGCTTCAAATTGAACCTTTTTAATCTGAAAATGACCGTCGTGGCCTAGAAAATCGAAAAGTTAGGCCATCATGAAAAAATTTCAAGAATTTGCAACAAATTGGAGCATTTTAGGCTGAAAATGCCCGTAGTGGCCTAGAAAACCAAGAAGTTAGGCCATTGGGGAGAAGAAATGCGGAATTTTAGCTTCAAATTCAAACTTTTTAAGCTAAAAATCGTCATGGTGGCCTAGAAAATCACAAAGTTAGGCCATCGGGGAGAATTCGCAACAATTTGAAACTTTTTGAAATTTTTTGAGCTGAAAATAAGGGATTTTGAGGTCGTTTATAGCTGGGAGCAGGTGATGGCCTAGAAAACCGAACATTTGGTATCCTAGGCCACCGTCAAAAAGCGCTAGCTTCAAGTTGGAGGTTATTAGGATTCTAGAAATCCATTTGCAGCAAAAATATGAATAGGTTAAAATAGTGGCCTAGAAAACTACAAAGTTAGGCCATCTTGAAAAAAAAGCAGGATTTCTAGTTCAAATTGAGTTTTTTAGGCAAAAAAATGAGAGTTTTGCATGAAATTGAATGAGAGAGTATGTGGTGGCCTAGAAAATTAGAATCTGGAAAGTTAGGCCATGGTCTAGAAATCTGCCACATTAGAATCCTAGGCCACTGTTAGAAAGTCCTAAATCTCGTTTCGGGCCTAACGGAGCAATAATTAGGCCACGGCTACCTAATGGCCTAGAATCCAAAATTTGGTTTTCTAGGCCATCAACCACTTCACACTTTTCAATTTTGAAAAAATTGAATTTTCCATTTTTTTTTCCAGGCCGAAGGCAACTACGAAATGATACAAGAAGGCGACTATCAGGAGATCGAGGAGGATAATAGAGTGAGTTTTGGGTTTCCTAGGCCATGGCCTAACTTTTTCTCGGCCACCAACCAAATCAACCATTTCCAGACCGTCCGCTACCTAACCGAAGAGGAGATCCGAGAGGCGCAGGCACGCGGAGAAATTCTCGAATTCGAGGAGGAAGAAGTCTTCGAAGAGGACTACCAGCAACAGTAGATCACAATTTTTTAATGATTTTTTGTTTTATTCAATTTTTTTTTTCAAAATTTTTTCCAAACCCCACTTTTTACTGCTTCATGTTATTACCTCCCTCATCAATACCCCTCTTATATGATGAATTTGATTCGTTAAAAAACTTTTTTTGTTAAAAATATTTATTCAGGAACCAAAATATTCATTATGTATGATTTCAGCATTTTTTAGAATTTATCTCAATTAAGCCATCGCCCTCATATCGTTGCGACCATTGGAGCGGTATTGTTGAGTGGATTGGGTGGTTGCTTGGGTGGTTGGCTGAATTTCTGAATGGGTATAAAGAGAGTTAGAAGGGGATAGAGAACATAGGTAGGAAGAACTAAATATAGAACTGAAAATCTAGCTGAAAATACCTCGACAGTGCTGGAAACCCGGTTTTCGGTGGCCTTTTTGTAGATGCCGGTTTTTGAGATGAGGCGGAGCAGGCCTTCTCTGCAAAAATCGTGGAAATTCGATCGTTTTTTATACGCCCTCGGTCTTTTTTGCTTTGTATCTGATGTGGCGCAGGTGGGTACACTTTTGCACCGCGCCCAAAGGGCCAGGGGTTCGATTCCTCATGGTGGCAAACCTTTTTTGCTTCTTATGAAATGCATATTTGGACTTCCGGAAGTACGGTAATACAGACAGAAACCCATTTGTTCAACTTCCATGACGGACAGTGGGAACTCAAAAAAACCCGGCAGGCGCGCATTCTTATACGCCTGCGATCCTTCCTTTATTAGTATTACGCGTGGTGTAACTGTTTCCGCTTTTGCCCCGCGCCCAAAGGGTCAGTGGTTCGATTCCTCATGGTGGCGAATCTTTTTTGTTTTTTGTAAAATGGGTATTTGGACATCCGGAAGTACGGTAATACAAACAGAAATTCATTTTTTGAACTATCGGGACGAACAACTCGAAAAAGCCGGCAGGCGCGCACTCATATACGCACGCGCTAGGGAATTTTAGTGTGCTGTGTGGTGTAATTGGTTACGCTGTTGCCCCGCGCCCGAGGGGTCTGTGGTTCGACTCCCACCCCCACCCAAACTCTTTTTTCTTTTTTAAATTTCTCTTTTTCCGCCTCCACAAACCTATACGGAGCGATAAAAATGAAGGCGACCAGCGGACTGGACGACGGAATGCAATCCATCAGCCGGAACGTCATATTCTCGGGAATCGGACCGGAGATCACACCGAACTCGGCCAACGTGAAAATGAACGAGGCGAGCAGCCAGAATAATGGGATGGTGGCTTGGATTGACAGGGCCTAGAATTTTTGGTTTTTGGAGAAAGTTAGGCCACGCATTTGACCTACCAGTATAAGTTTAGCGTGCGACGCCTTGGTGGTTTCAGACATGCTGCAAGCGCTGGAGGCCAGGATGCTTAGGGTCTGGTTACGGAACCAATGGATCAGAAAATAAATTGGTACGCAGGTTACGGTCATGTAGATGATAGCGGTCATGGACGAGATGGTGAAGATCGTGGTGTTACCGCTGACCGTCAGGTCTGCAAAAAAATTTTTTTTTGAAAATAAAATTTCCAGAATTTTCAGACTCACTTCCCCAAATATCCGTATCCTCATAGTGGTACTGTGGGTGTAGATCATACATGATTTGCTTCAACTCGTCGGAAGCGCCCATATCAAGGTAGTAGAAGAGCTGGAATGTTGGCTTTACGGTGTAGATCAAAACGAGGGGCGTGGCTTACGAAAACGACGAATGACATGGAGTAGAAGCCGGCGACGATCATAGACATGGATTTGACGCCGGGGGCCTCGTCGACGAGAATGCGCCAACGGTAGATGAAGGAGATCTGGGAGAGGGGGAATGTTGGTGGGGGCTACAGTGTACTGGGAGCTCCTACAGTACTTATGACACAGCTACAGTACAATCAGGGTCTTAGGGCTCAGACCTACAGTACTCCTAAATCTTCAATACGGCACGCTTAGGGCCACAGTATCCCTTCCAACTAGCTACAGTATCCTTAAGGCTACGACGCCTGTTGAGCTATAGTATCTTTAGGGATACAGTAACCTCAGAAACGTGATCTAGCCATAAAGTACCCAGATGAAGCTTCAGTATCTTTAGGGCCACAATACCGTCAGAGCTACAGTATCCTCAGAAACGTAGTCCAGTCATACAGTACCCCGATGCAGTGACAGTACTCTTAGGGCTAGATCGCCTTTAGGGCTACAGTCCCTTCAGACCTACAGTACTCCTAAATCTTCACTACAGTACTCTCACGGCAAAAGTGTCCTCAGAGCTACAGTACCCTTAGATCTCACCTACAGTACCCCTTCCAACTACAGTACCTATGAAGGTACAGTATCCCTTAGGGCTACAACTCCTTTAGGGCTACAGTCCCTTCAGACCTACAGTACTCTTAAATCTTCACTACAGTACTCTCGCGGCAAAAGTGTCCTCAGAGCTACAGTACCCTTAGATCTTCACTACAGTACCCTCATAAAGCTACAGTACCCTCAGAGCTACAGTACCCTCAGGCCTACAGTACCCTCAGGGCTACAGTACCCCAACTACAGTACCCCCTTTGACACTACAGTACCCTCAAATCTTCACTACAGTACCCCCCCCCCACCCACTCACCAATAGTATCCATTGCGAGTGAGCCATCGCGTGACACACAAAACAGTGACAAAAATAGCACAACCACGGCGCCACATATTTGCACGGTCCGTGGAAAATGTAGGTCAACGAGAATCCCGAGAAAATCGTCTTCTGACAAGCGAACAGCGACGCCACACACGTGAGCAAGTCGAAAACGGCAAAGTTGAAGAGGAGGACGGCGTAACTCTTCATGTGGACAGGGGTACGGTGGCAAATGACCCAGATCAGGAGCAGGTTGAGAACGATTCCTGGAATAAGGGCGTGGTTGGAAAGAGGAGGTCGTGGGGGTTCTGGGAAAGGTTGGAAATTTGATCTACGATGAAAATGAAGGGAGATACAAGGGTTTTAAGTTTGGAGTGAGGATTTCAGAGTTGCGCGGAATTCAGACTTCCGTTTTTGGATTTTCACTTCCGACTTCCGACTTCCGTTTTTGGATTTTCACTTCCGACTTCCGACTTCCGTTTTTGGAATTTCACTTCCGACTTCCGTTTTTGGAATTTCACTTCCGACTTCCGTTTTTGGATTTTCACTTCCGACTTCCGTTTTTGGATTTTCACTTCCGACTTCCGACTTCCGTTTTTGGAATTTCACTTCCGACTTCCGTTTTTGGAATTTCACTTCCGACTTCCGTTTTTGGAATTTCACTTCCGACTTCCGTTTTTGGATTTTCACTTCCGACTTCCGTTTTTGGATTTTCACTTCCGACTTCCGTTTTTGGATTTTCACTTCCGACTTCCGTTTTTGGATTTTCACTTCCGACTTCCGTTTTTGGATTTTTACTTCCGACTTCCGTTTTTGGATTTTCACTTCCGACTTCCGTTTTTGGATTTTCACTTCCGACTTCCGACTTCCGACTTCCGACTTCCGCTTTTGGATTTTCACTTCCGACTTCCGACTTCCGCTTTTGAAAAAAACCTCATCCGCGCAACTCTGGAGGCTACAGTAACCCAGCGGGTCCTTTGATTCAGGATCCGCAACGCCTACAGTAATCCTGCCTTGATCTCCACTGGCTACAGTATCCCTGACACCTACAGTACCCCAGCTAGCTACAGTTACTCTATAGGCAACGCCCATCGCGGAATCTCCACAGGAACCTAGATAGCTACAGTATTCCCCTGAAGCTACAGTACCCTCACAGTACCCCAGCTACAGTATCCCCACAGGACCCTAGTGCTACAGTACCCTGGTATCTACGGTAACAGTAACCCCCTCACGTCACAGTAATCCAGAGATTCCAGTGACGCTGCTTATCCTACAGTACTCCCCCCCCCTCATCTACCTACTGGATCCAGGATCTTGTGTCAACCTACAGTAATCCAATTCAACTCACCAGCTCCACAAATCGCCTCGGACAGATGTTTTCCGACCTCGTCCATCAAAAAAGTGAATTGCAAACTGTCGATAAGGGCGGCCCGGTTGTAGGCAAGCTCGGTGGGAGTCGCCATGTTTTCAGACTGAAAATGAATATATGAGAGGAAAAGAAGACACAATTTATAGCGAGATGAGAGATAGAGATTCAGAGAAGCGAAACAGAATCTGGGGAGAGAGGGGGCGGGGCTTCTGTGGAGGACACGCCCCCTTCGGGGGGGGAGAGGCTACAATAAGTTGCGTCTGATTAATGCATGGAAATGTAGTTTGGTTATCTGGGGGGGAGATCTGGGAAGAGAATGATGTGGTATGGATAAGAAGATAATGATGACAGGAAAAATTGTAGACATTAATAAGAAAAACAAAAAAAAAGTGTACCTAACGGTCCCCTAAGAGAAATTTAAAGCATGTGGCAGAACGATAGCAATATTTTTGGACGGGGAAATGTGATATGACTAGAAAACTGAAATTTCGAAGATTCTGGGGTCTGAATGAACTGAGATATGAGACTTTGAGCGTTGTATCCTAGCAGGGGTACTGTAGAGTTGTGATTGTGTACTGTAGGTGTCAAAGGTACTGTAGCTAGTGGAATTCTCGTCGCTGCTTACTATAGGCGTGGATCAGCGAGTATCGTCATAAGGAACTGGGTTACTGTATTCTAGCAGGTGGTACTGTAGGGTTACTGTAGGTGTCAAAGGTACTGTAGACTTCAAGGATACAGTCGAATCTTAAAATAGCTGTCACATTTTTAAGAAAAAAACTCTCAACATTACCTAAAATGACTTCCGACGTCGGAAATTTGGGAAACCGTTTTTGCTAAAAGGTTATAAACTTTCAAACCTTGAAAATTAGTCCTAAATCGTTTCAGAACTGTTCAAAATGCTGAAAAATGCTTCAAACCGCCCAAAACAAGTTACAAACAATAATGACCTAGAAAACCTTATTTCTTAAAAACTCGGCCACGTGATATTTATACCATTAAAAAGTTTAAGTCATGAGGATTCCGAATCTGCTTTCAAATTTGATCTACAACCAAAACGAAGGGAGATATACGTCATAAAGGTTATAAACTAGTGAAACTTGGAAATCGGTTTTAATTCGTCTTAGAACTTGTTCAAAAAAACGCTTCAAATCGCCCAAATCACGTAAAAGTAAAAATGATCTAGAAAACCTAATTTCTGGAAAACTCGGCCATGTGATATTTATACCATAGAAAGTTTAAGTCAAGAGGATTCCGAATCTGTTTTCAGATTTGATATTTGGCAAAAATAAGCCGAGATACACCAGTTTTTGTGAACGTTTTTCACACGTCAGTATGGTAATCCCTTGTTAGGGGTCGAAACTTTGTCCTCGTTTTTCTTGAATACTAGGTTTCCAGGGCAAAGACTAATTATATATTCGAAATCAGCGTTTTCTCAGCTTTCCAATGATATAGGTCACGTCCCCATATCTCCACACTGACTCCGCGACCTTCCCTAGTTAGTCAATTTGAAAAAAAAATCAGAATAATTATGTTTTCCGGTTTTCAGTGATTTAAAATTCTTCCAAAAAGCTGTAGTGGACATCTTTGTAGTACGGACTGGCCCATAGGGACCTCAAAACTAGATTTCTATAAAAAGACCGCTCCGCCACTTCCGATAGTTTCCTCGGATCAACTGGAACATTCTGGAACATATATATTTCTTGCACAAGCGCCTTAAAATAACTCAATTCTCATTCAAAATTGCCGGAACTTCCCAATTAGAAATCATGCTCATTAGCGGAATGTGTGTTTTACTTCCGTAGTTTCTGCTCTTCAGGATGACAAAGCTTAGAGCTAAATAATCTTGAGATGATTCACTTAATCACATGATGATATTTATGGGGTCCCAGAAGAGTAAGGCACGAGGTTTTGAAAGTTCTAACGAAAAATAGAGTAAAATTTGGACGGAGATTGAAAAGAATGAAGTTGATGGGATAATGATTTTGAAAGGGTTTCATAAGTTGATTAGAAAAACATGTTGTATGAGAAGTCTTTGGAGACGCTGCTTTGAAATGAACTATAAATTTGGTTACAGGTGCATTCGACTACGTGGAATCCATTTCTGCAGTCAAAACCTGCTAAATATCTTTGCGAGCCGAGTTATGAGCTCTCAAACATTTCATATGGATTAGCTTTTTCACATGGAATTCCATGTAGGCCGCATCTACGCCACCGCGCGGTTCTTTATGTGTTTCAGCGGTTTAGCTGTACACGTACGTTGCCAAATTAGAATATCTTGACAACGTGACTCGCCGTCGTTTAGCAAGTTTTGGCTGCAGAAATGGACTCCCCGTGGTCGAAAGTACCTAAGACCAAATAATCACCTTATACTCTCGCTATTGTAAATTATGGTGTATAAACCGGTTTTTCTCTAACACAGCTACCAAATCTTTATACCGTTAGAAAGCTAAAATTGTGAGGATTCCGAATCTGTTTTCAAATTTCTTTTACGACCAAAATGAGCCGAGTTATGAGACTTCAAAGTCAAGAACGCCTCAAACTGTCATATACCGCTGAAATTATGAGGATTCTGAATCTATTTTCAAATTTGTTCTACAACCAAAATGAGCCGAGATACAACGATTTGAAAAATGGCCGCAGTAATATTCTAGGATTTTGGTGAAAGCGTTGCTTAGCGGGTCTTGAGAAGCGAATAATAACATTTCCAGACATGTTATATGTATATCATTCAAAAGCTGAGTTCATGGTAAATCCAAAAATGTATTCGATTTCCAGTTAACCAGACAACATGCCTGAGAAAAGGATGACTGGAGTTTACACTAACTAGGGAAGGTCCTCAACTCAGTTATGGGACGTGATTTATATCATTGGAAAGCTGAGAAAACGCTGATTTCAAATACGTATTCAGTTTTTGCTATAGAGGCCTGGTATTCAAGAAAAACACGGTCAAAGTTCGTAAAAATGAAAAATTATTGCCTTTCTGACACGCGAATTCTCTATTTTTACAAACTTTGACCTTGTTTTTCTCAAATGCCAGGCATCGTGGGAAAAACTGAATATATATACTTGGAATCAGCGTTTTTTCAGCTTTCCAATAATATAGGTCACGTTCCATTACTCCACGGTCACTTGGAGGCAAGGCTGGCAAAAAGGCCGTGAGGCGATTTTATATCTCAGTTCCCAGCCATGGAAAATCTTCGCTTCTTCAGGCGGT
The DNA here is from genome assembly GCA_002259235.3 of Caenorhabditis latens. NCBI lineage: Eukaryota > Metazoa > Nematoda > Chromadorea > Rhabditida > Rhabditidae > Caenorhabditis > Caenorhabditis latens. The sequence continues at coordinate 3,489,488 of CM056093.1, forward strand.
CTTGTTTTTTCGTCATGTCCGGATTCCTGGTTTCAAAAATTTGATTCCGGTTACGGATTCCGTATTCCGGAAAGTCTAAAATCTCATTCCGGTTCCGGATTCCGGATTCCGGAAATCGAAAAATGTCATTCCGTACAACTATATTGAAGGCCTTCCTTAGTAAGGATCCTTACGGTCTCAGCTTTCAATTAACAGTTTCAATACTTCCATATCATTGTGTAAAAAAACGCACACCAAAATAAGCTTATCCGTAGCGCGTGTTTACATACTGACAGTACTTTACGCTATTAGCCAAAAAAACATGTCTAGAAACTTCTCCAAAATCGAATATTCATTTACTATTTTTCTCTCCAACAATACCACTCAATAATCTCATTTCCTGTCACAATAACCACCACACTTCCTATTATTCAAGACATCTAATGATCATCAAAATCTGACTGGGAGGTCGAAAAAGGGAAAGATAGTGGGGATTTCAGAAGAGACTTGGTAGAGAATCGAAAGAAAAAGGGGGCGACAAAATAATTTGTATTTTTGCGAGTTGTAGTCGTTTTCGTACGTCAAGAAGACCGGATGTAGACTGTCTGGGTTAGGGGGGAAGAAGTCAGAAAGAGAGAGAGTGATTTTGGATTTCAGAGATGGAATCATTGATCAGGATGAGATTTGGTCACGTTAGGTAGGTAGATAGGTCAGAACAGTCCTCGGTTTCAAAACGTCAAACAAAACTGGTGAGACATTTTTATTCGCAAAGCAATTTTGTTGCAACTTCGCCCCACCGTAAACGAGAGAGTATTGGCGAGAGACGAGTTTTTTTCTGGCGCGAAACAGATTTTCACAATTTTTGATATATTTTCACAATTTTTGATAAAAAATTTGCCGATTTCCGAGAGAAAACTATTCGAAAATATATCAAAAATGGTCGATAATCTCTAATCTCTCCTTTGCGGTAGAGCACTGTTGTAAGAAGGCGTGGGCTGCTAAAAAACCGAAACCTATAACAGTATCAAAATTAGATTTGAAATAACTGTAGTATGAAAGTGCGCCCTACTGAGAACATCACCATACTTGTTGATGTTGTCCTTTTGGACAAGTTGTCTGGGAAATTTGGAAACTTGAACGATTTACAACCGAAATTAACTGAAGAACTTTGGTGTTGAGGTTCTGGAAAACCTGTTAAATTTATCAGTTTCCAATAATTCTGGTTTTGAAAAGCAGTCCACTTGAAACCTGAGATTCTGAGGATTCTAAATCTGTTTTCGAAATTGAGCAATGTCGGAAATGAAAGGTGATACGAGGGTTTTAAGTTTTGAGAAAGTGAGAATTTTTGACATCTACAGTACTCTCTGCTAGATTACAGTAATCCAGCTTATCATGATGATACTCCCTGATCCAGGAACCACTATACCTACAGTAAGAAGGAATCCTGACTAAAACTGTACTTTCTACAGTATCCTTGTCACCTACAGTACCCAACTAGCCTTCGATTATATCAATTTCCTTAGAGAATAACATTTTCTACCTACACCAATACCTAGCTGAAAAGTTTGGAATCCTCAGAATCCGGAAATTCGAGGAATGCATTATTTTGAGTTCTTTTTATGGGTGGTCAGTTTGTCTTCTTCTGTAAACACTTTTTTACTTTTGTAGTTTTTAGAAAAAATCACTCTTTAGTTGGTTTCTGAGATAAAAGGGCACCTTAAGGACTAAAAAATCACTTTAAAACAAGCAAAAGACGCAAGGATTCTGAATCTGTATTCAAATTTGACCCCAAACAAAAACTCGCCGAGATATAACTATAGATGTAGAACAGATTCAGAATCTTCAGCTTTCCAGACTTTACATTTTCAATTCTCTTGGGAACCAAGGCTACAGTATATCAGGACCTAATTAGCCTAATTACCCTCAGAACCTTCAAAATCTCAGCTCTAGGCTACAGTACCCCAAGACTCAGTTAGTCATCTTGAACACTGAGTCCTAATCGAAAAGACAAAAAACAGAGTCTAGTATAGTGCACACCTAATTGTACATATTATTGAGGGTTGCTCACTCATTCCAAACTTCAAATTTTCCAGACTTCAGACAATAGAATATTGTCTTTTTATTTTATTGTATTCGTAGTTCTAAGAGTCAGAGACAAAGATTAGAAGATGGACAGGAGGAATCAGGTGGTGCTGGTCGTGGTAAACATGTACAACTATACGAAATTTTTATACGGTGGCTGGTGGAGGTTTAGGGAATTGTACCAGTATGTGTATGTACAAAAGAAATACCAGTCATCTGGTGCATTTTTTTGAAAAAAGTGGCCGTGATAGTTTCAAAATTCAAAATTTTCTTAATTTTTTGAGTTTTTCCGACTAATGAAGTCATTTTTTTGACTATGTAACAGAGTTTGACCAAAAACTGATTACAACAATTTCAAATAAAACGTTTGAAGAAAATAGTAAGTTTTTGAATCCGGGAGCCAGCACGAATTTTGACAAGTCATGTTTTAGAAATAGGGTTGATGATTTATGGACAGGACAATCATTGTCCCAAATCTGCAAACATTGCCGTTTCAAAACCGGTATCACGAAAATTGGGCAACGTGGAAAAAGTTTACAAAACGGGAAATGTGCAGTACCGGACAAAAAGTTATCAACTTTTGCATTTTTCAGTGGAAAATGTCCACCTTTGAGAGTGTGTCATGGCATCAGTTATTGTTTTATCAAGTAAATTTTTAATGGATCGTATAGATCAAAAGTAGAACTTTATTTTTGTAGTTGACAACTTTTTTGTACGGGAAATTCCTAGAAAGTTACATATCGACAAAGTAATTTCTCTCTCAAATCGACCCATAGTTTGAGCTGTCGTTTTAAAATGACCATAACTTACTAGAGAGAGTCCGTACATAAAAGGTGTCAACTACAAAAATAAAGCTCTACTTTTGATCTGCATAATTACTAAAAATCTACTTGATTGGAATCAGAGATACCATGACACACACTCAAAGTTGAATATTTTCAACTGAAAAATGCAAAAAGTTGATATCTTTTTGTCCGGTACTGTAGAACAAATTTTATTGGTCAGGTACACTCTACGTCCACTACCGAGTTGTGGATGACAGCAGTTTAACAGTACCCAATTTAAAATTATCAACGTTTTTTCTTGCCCAGAATTTAAAAGACTCTTTTTTAAGGTAATTAGTTAAAAAAGGCTCTAAAACTACTTGTACCCACCATATTCTAGATCACCCTACAAAGATCACCACAAGAAAACGGAATAACGTCAATAGTTTTCTTTTCAAGACGAACTCCAATAGTACAATGATGTGAGTTCTCTTTTTTTTTCACACATGAAAAATAATGAGTAAGAAACGAAAGACTAGACAGAGAAGACACAAAAAAACAGCCGATATGGGTGGTCTTTTTAATGTAAGATTTGTTCTTTTGAGAATCACGTAATGAAGTTGAATAAAAAACGTTGGGTGAGGGGAATTAAGACACAAAAAGTACCGTCCAAAAGGTAATCAACAGAGTTGCGCGTAATTCCGACTTCCGACTTCCGGGCATTTTTTTTTACTTCCGACTTCCGTTTTGAAAATTTTACTTCCGACTTCCGACTTCCGGATTTGGAATTTTACTTCCGACTTCCGCCATTTCATAAGAGTGGAGATTAGGAAAAGTAAATTTCTCAGAAATACAAGGAAAAATGGTCTAAAAGGACATAAAATAGGTTTTTCTTCAGCCAAAAACTAGTTTCTCATTGATTTTTGCGAATTGTATGACTTTTTCTTTTGAATTTTTTAAATCTTTGCGGAAAAATCTACTTCCGACTTCCGACTTCCTACTTCCGGGCATTTTTCACTTCCGACTTCCGACTTCCGACTTCCTACTTCCGGGCATTTTTCACTTCCGACTTCCGACTTCCGACTTCCGTTTTCAAAATTTTACTTCCGACTTCCGACATCCGTTTTTGAAAAAATCACTTCCGCGCAACTCTGGTAATCAACTTTGGTTGTTTTCAGTTGAAATTGGTCAACTTGGAGAGTGTCCCATGGTAATACTGATTGTCCTATCAAATAGATTTTTGATGAATTATACAAATCAAAAGTAGAGCTTCATTTTTGTAGTTGACAACTTTTTTGTACGGACACTCCCTAGAAAGTTATGGTCATTTAAAGAGACATCTCAAACTATTAGGGACCGCCCGTACAAAAAGTTGTCAATTACAAAAATGAAGCTCTAGTTTGTTTCTGTATAATTCATTAAAAATCTAAAAGTTGGTCTTTTTTTCTTGTGCGGTACTGTAGGTACTATCTAGACATCCAGGTATTCAGATATTCAGACAGACTGATAAAGTACATTTTTAAACTTGTATACCTTTAACTAAAACTACTAAAACGGCCAGACGGACCGGTCTGGTTACTAGAAGAGCAGCGATTTGTAAATTCCTAGTTTCGAAAGATATCTGGACAAACATGCACACAGACACACAGACAGATATGCCGAGTGACAGGAAGTGAATAAGGTCTGCTGTCCTCAATAAAACGGATATCTAGATTGATGGACATCCGGACACACAGACACACAGACACACAAACAAAAACTACCTGACAGACCGTTTCTAAAGAAACTAACACTTTTTTTCAAAGAATTCAACTAGAAAAAAACGTTTTTTGGCCACCCATATCTTCTCCTCCTCTCCCGCGTCACCAGCCCAGACACTGTCCTTTTTAATTAATTTTCCTTTTTTTCGTTTCATTTCACATCATCTCATCTTAAAATGAACTTTTTTACGCTAGACTTGAGTTTTTGTTTTATTTTAGTATAAGGCATCACATATCATCCGACTCCAACTACAATTTGACAGATCGCGTGTCTAACTATCAGAAGTGCAAAAAAATAAAAAATAATGGAAAATCAAAGTTCAAAATCACTTTATTGAAAAAAATGAGTACAAAAAAATTATAGTTGGGTCATAATGTAGGACTTCTTGTCTGCTGTATCTGGTGCCGATTGTGTTGGCTGGAAACAAACGATAAAATGATGTGTTTTTTCAACAAGTTGTGTCTCAATTTCAACAAGTTGTGTTTTTTCAACAACTTGTGTTTTTTTGTCAACAACTTGTGTTTTTTTGTCAACAACTTGTGTCTCAATTTTAACAACTTGTGTTTTTCAACAACTTGTGGTTGTGTTTATGTGTGTGTGTTTTTCAACAACTTGTGTTTCAATTTCAACAACTTGTGTTTTTCAACAACTTGTGGTTGTGTTTGTGTGTGTGTGTTTTTCAACAACTTGTGTTTCAATTCCAACAACTTGTGTTTTTCAACAACTTGTGGTTGTGTTTGTGTGTGTGTGTTTTTTTTTTCAACAAATTGTGTTTTTGACCACAATTTGTGTTTTTGTCAAAAACTTGTGTTTCAATTTCAACAACTTGTGTCTCAATTTCAACAACTTGTGTTTTCTGACCACAACTTGTGTTTTTTTTTCAACAACTTGTGTTTTTCAACAACTTGTGTTTTTTGACCACAACTTGTGCTTTTTTCAACAAGTTGTGTCGCAATTTCAACAACTTGTGTTTTTTTCAACAAGTTGTGCTTCTTTTTCAACAAGTTGTGTTTTTCTTTCAACAAGCTGTGTTTTTTCAACAACTTGTGTCTCAATTTCAACAACTTGTGTTTTTTCAACAACTTGTGTTTCAATTTCAACAACTTGTGTTTCAATTTCCACAACTTGTGTCTCAATTTCAACAACTTGTGTTTCAATTTCAACAACTTGTGTCTCAATTTCAACAACTTGTGTTTCAATTTCAACAACTTGTGTTTCAATTTCAACAACTTGTGTTTTTCAACAACTTGTGTCTTCACTTACATCAACAACACTACTGCCAATTGTCGCCGGGATGAAGATACCGGATCCCCGGAAAACGATTTTCAGCAGGCCGTCTCTGCAAAATTAATTTTTTTTAGTTAGTATGGAAATGCGCTCCACCGCACACACACATACACACAAAGTACGGTAGAGCGCGCTTACCAAAATCTTTGATTATAAGGAAACGCGCTCCATTGAACACTCTGTACGGTAGAGCGCATTTCCCCCCGGCCTACTCACCTATACGGCTGAATAAAAAATATAGTAACAATCGGGCTGACCATCGGAATACAATCCATCAACCGGAACGTGATATTCTCCGGAATCGGTCCTCCAATCAACCCGAACTGTGCCATCGTATAAATCCCCGACGCTACCAGCCAGAAAATCGGGATCCCTGCTTGTACCGTCAGAGCGCGCACCAGTTTTTGATGACTCTTTTTGGAGACTGGCGATAAATTGATAGCGGGGTCGTTGAGGATAGTTAGGGTCTGAAATTCTGCAAATTTTTGTGATCTACCATTTTTGCAGAGTTGCGCGGAAGTGATTTTTTCAAAAACGGGAGTCGGAAGTTGGAAGTCGGAAGTGAAAATCCAAAAACGGAAGTCGGAAGTCGGAAGTGAAAATCCAAAAACGGAAGTCGGAAGTCGGAAGTAAAATTTTGAAAACGGAAGTCGAAAGTCGGAAGTCGGAAGCCGGAAGTCGGAAGTCGGAAGTAGATTTTTCCGCAAAGATTTAAAAATTCCTATTTTCTGTCCTTTTAGACTGTCCTTTTAGATTTACTTTTCCTAATTTCCACTTTTATAAAATGACGGAAGTCGGAAGTAAAATTCCAAATCTGGAAGTCGGAAGTCGGAAGTCGGAAGTGAAAAAATGCCCGGAAGTCGGAAGTCGGAAGTCGGAATTCCGCGCAACTCTGCTTTTTTGGTATTTGACCTACATTATACCGGTAGTATAGAATTGCACAGTAGATCGGGACGCAAGGGAATGTCATGTAGAGTATGGAGAGGAAGGTGATCGGGGAGAACATTGAAAGATTGCCGCTTAGGGTGAGACCTGAAAAATTTTTTGGTGGTCTAGAAAATTCTAGGCCACCCACCATGCCAGATTCTTCCATCGTCGTAATGGTACTCGGGATGGAGTCTAGCCATTACCTTCAACAACTCCTCCGAATTACTGCGATCACATAAATAAACGAATAAAAAACACGCGGACATTGAATAAAACGCGACGGAGCTCCGGAACATATCCTTGACACTCGGCGAGCCGCCGACGAGAACTCGATGACGATAGATGAATGAGGCGAGCAGAATCCACTGGGAATGGGCGAGGGTGTGACACTCGAAACAGTGACAGAAGTAGCAGAATGAGGGGGAGAAGTATTTGCAGGGACCGTGGAAGATGTAGATGAGGGAGAAGCCCGAGAAGATTACCCTGGAAAAAGGAAAAAATAGCATATTTTGAGAATCCGTCATGGAAAAATTTGCGTTTTAACTAAAAAATCGGTATATTTTAAGATCCCGTCATGGCTACCGTACTAGTCGCACAGCTTTCAAATTTTAGTATGTTATAGAACAAATGTAGATCTCCATTTTTGTAGTTGACCACTTTTTGATAGCTCTAAACCCTACAAAGTTATAAGCGGTTGAAATTGAGCCAAGTTCTGAGAGACGCAGAGAAGCTAGAGCGTCTGATTGTCTGCGTCTCTTAGGACAGCGCTCAACTTCAAATGCTTATAACTTTGTAGGGTTAAATGCTATCAAAAAACTGTCAACTAACAAAATGTGTAGAATTTTATGCTGATCATTTTTGTAGGAAGAGAGCGCAGACAGTCATACACTCTAACTTCTCTGCGTCTCTCAAGACGGCGCTCAACTTCCAACGCTTATAACTCTGCAGGGTTAAATGCTATCAAAAAGTGGTCAACTACAAAAATGTGTAAAATTTCACGCTTGTCATTTTCATAGTTTAAAATTTGTTAGTAGCCCTGACCATTATTGAGATAAACGGGTTGGACTGTCAGCGAGATGTGATCTACAAAGTTGGCACCAGTTGTTTCCCTTGCTCTTAACAATTCAATCCGACGTGAATGAAGCTACTCAAGGTGGTATAATTTCCAGTTATAAAAATAGCTTCTCTCGGGGGACACCTCATTTTGCCAATAACACGTTACACCACTTCCCATAATTCATATTCCAAGAATCTCCAAGTTTGCTCAAGTGGGCTAACTTAACTGATGGGTTCTCCCAAGAAACTAAATTTAATTGCTGTCTAGGTACAGTACTCCTACTCACATTAGTACATGCTAGGTATCAGCCTGTTTTCAGCCGATCTCAGACACCCAGATTTTCTTCTTGATGTCTATCCGTTCATCAGACAGTTAATATGCCACCACCACAATAATTTATCTCTCTCATCCATACAAATAATCAACATACAAAAACAACTCGACTCACTTCTGGCACGAGAAAAACGAAATGATGGAGGTGGCGAAGTCGAAAAAGGCAAAGTTGAGGAGGTAGACGGCGTAGGAGCGCATTTGGAGAGGGGTCCGCTCGATGATGAGGTAGATCAAGAGGGCGTTGAACATGGCGCCTGAAACTGGTTGGAATAGAAAGCTGAAGACGTGAGGATTCTGAATCAGTTTTTGGATTTGATCTACGATGAAAATGGAGCGAGTTACAACGACTGGCGTATCACGGCTCATTTTGGTCGTAGATCAAATTGGAGAACTGATTCAGAATCCTCATAATTTCATCTTTTCTAGTGATACAACAATTTGTTGTGAAAATTTTGCTGAAGGAGTTATCAGGGAGACCAAAACAATTCTAAAAACCAGAACGTTTCGCCACCGGACATCACGAAAATCATATTTATATTGTGATTCACGACAATTTTTCAGTAGAAAATTAAACTTTAGATTGAAAATAAATCATTTTTGAGTAAAAAATTCAGTCTGGTGCATCTTAGGCGCGTTTTTAGTCTATCTGAGATAACATTTTGGTTTCAAAATTTTGACCCAATACAAAAGGTCTGGAACAGGAACAGTAAACTATTTTTAAGTATAAAACCTTGGCTGGTGCACCGCAGGCGCGTTTTCAGTCCATCTGAGTTAGAATTCATATTAGCTCAGCACAGTTCTTACAACTGTGCTCCACCAAAATGGTCTTGAAAAATGTCTCTTTTTCTCTGTGTCTCTCAATTTCGCTCGCTATTTTCTTCGGTTTCGGTAGAGCGCGGATGTAAGAAGCGTGCCGTGCTGATAAGGAGGATGATGCTTTTTTGAGGCGAAAATGGGCATTTTTAAGAAAACTGAATCAGCGAAAATCAGATTGTACAGTTTCGAGATGTCCGGTTCCGAAACGTCTTGGTTTCAAAACTATATAGTCTGGAACATTCTCCATGTAAACTCACCTGGCGTACAAATCAAAATCGACAAGTATTCCGTCAAAGTGTCCAAACTCTTCACATATTTCAATTGGTCAGTGATGACGGGCGGCTCCGTATAGTTATCCATCCAGATATAAAAAAAGAGTTTTTCAGAGTTTTTATACCTAGTAACAGGGGAATTCTTCTACATTTTCATTTATATTTCATATTTCAGTTCCTGTTATTCGGCTCTGAAAGCACTACAAATCGTTTTTGATCAAAAACAATAGTCTCAGAGTGTCTAGACTTTATATACATTGATGTCCGATATACAAAAAGTTCAATTCTCTCTCTTTTGATCTACTCGAATAGTAGACGAGTCCGTGGTGTTGTCGCACGTTGTGTTGGGGTCTCTGTGGTGAGCTCTTCGACGACGGGCGGCTCCTCTTCCAGAAGATGTTCCTCACTGAACACTCTCAGATGGTTTTTCTTCTTGTGCTCATTCGAGATACTTTTCGAGCGATGGTGTTGAGTGTACTGGCGGAGAGCGTGTTTGTACGGGCGGGCGTGCATTGAGATGTAGTAACGGGGCTCGCACAGGTCCTGGAATATCATTCAATTGGGAAGGAAAAGGACATCCGGACAAACAGATTCACAGACAGATGCTTTGTACATGTAAATATACTTACAACTTACAACAACCTAAAATGTTAAAACACTGTATCAGATCGAAAAAAAAATTTGAAAAAAAAACACCGAATTTCGGAAAAACTGCTAACTTTGAGATCCCGTTCCGGTATACCATGGAATCCCAGGCACCCAAATTTTTTATATGTTGTAGATCAAATTTTGATCTACATTTTTGTAGTTGACAACTTTTTTGTACGGGTGGTCCCTGTAGAGATACGGTACATTTTAGCTAGGCTAACAAATTTTTTGTGAAAACTTGTGGTTAGGAACTCGCCACGACGTCACATTTTAACAATTTTCTTCAAGTTTTTGATATGTTATAAAACAATATTAAATCTACACTTTTGTAGTTGACAACTTTTTGGCATTTTTCCTATTCAACGAGATACGGCTTGGGAGAGACCACAGACAGGCAGACGCTCTAGCTTCTCTGCACCTCTCAGGACAGTGCACAACTTGTAACGCTTATAACTTTGTAGGGTTGAGTGCTATCAAAACGTTGTCAATTAATAAAATGTGCAAAATTTTATGATCTACATTTTTGTAGTTGACAACTATTTCGTGAGACTCGTCCCTGGTGAGATACAGCGCTTCACAACTTCATAGTAGACTGATCAGGTACTGAAGGAAAACAGTTATCCGTTCGTAACGGAAAGGAAGGAACTTTTTCTCTTTTTTTTGATATCTTGTTTGCAAATCGCGTATTCTGCTCAAAAACGGTTTTTGTGATATACAAAGAGAGAGCGCAGACAGTCAGACACTCTAACTTCTCTGCGTCTCTCCCAATTGGCGCCTAATGTTTGACGCTCTGTATCTCCTCAACCTAACTAGCAATTGAAATTTTGTCAATTACAAAAATGTGCGAAATTTCATGTTCTATATTTTTGTAGTTGACCACTTTTTGATAGCTATTCTAGTTATTGAGATAAACGCGTTCAAACTTAATAGTAGCCGGCCGAGAGAGGGAGAGTACGCAGACAGTCAGACGCTCTAGCTTGTCTGCGTCTCTCCAAACTTCAAACGCTCATAACTTTGTAAGGTTAAGTGCTATCAAAAAGTTGTCAACTACAAAAATGTGTAGAATTTTATGCTGATTATTTTTGTAGTTAAAAATGTGCCAGTAGCATAAATGGTTTTTGAGATAACGCGCTTTGAATATATATATAGAGAGAGAGAGAGAGAGAGAGAGAGAGAGAGACGCAGACACCTAGACGCTCTAGCTTCTCTGCGTCTCTCAGGACAGTATCCAAACTTTGACGGCTTATATCTCTTTAGCGTTTAGAGCTATCAAAAAGTTGTCAACTACAAAAATTTAGATCAAAATTTGATCTACAAAGTTGGTTACCCTTAACTTACCCTTAACATTTGATCCGACCAGAAATTGAAGTATCCTCTATCCAGCAAATAAATCTCCGGGAAATCCAACGACGACGCGCGATGATGATTCCGATGCATGTCGATTTTTCGAAGACGTCGCGCCCTGAATTTTTATAAATTTTGATATTTTTTTACACCAGTAGGACACTCACATCGCGGGCCCGCGAACCTGACTATATTCACAATAGAAAATCGGCAGGAGACCGCCCATCGTGCTTCTCACACCGAACTCGTCGAACAGGTACTTCTCCAGCTCGTCGAGCGAGTAGATGTTGATGGCGCCCTGTGTGCGATGGGGCGTATTTGCTCAGACTCAAAAATTTTTTTTCAAAAGTTATAGTGACCTACCTTAATATGCCCGCCAAAATATTCAAACGGGTAGCGGCAATCGAAAATAATTAGTTGGAGTCCACGAGAACGATCGCGGAGCAACGAGGCGAGCACCGGCGCGGAAATGCTTCGGAACGTCGTCGACTCGGTCTGAGGGCTCTCCACAGTCGTCAATGTGTAGCGCTAAAAAGGACATCCGGACTCACAGACACACAGACAGATCCCACCAACTCACCCTCACTGGAGTCTTCACATGCGCCTCCTCTCTGTGCTCGTCTGGTAGTGATAATCGAGATTGTCTGAAAATTTTTTGATTAATTAATTAATTAATTAAATAATTACCTATTGTCTTGCAAATTGTCACTTTTCAAAATGCAATAGTTCACCTCTTGTGTCATTTAAACGATTTAGCGAGAATAGGAAATGGTTATGAATTTGGGGGAAATTGGTGAGAAATGAGTTATGGGGATTTTGGGAAAGGGTTATGGGGGAATGGGGGTACATTTGGTTTTTACGTGAACTGCAAAAAATTCGCGTTTTGACGTGAAAATTCCAACAAAAAGCAGTTTTTGACAGGAAAAATGCATATTTTAGCATATTTTAAGATCCCGTCACGGTTACTGTACTGGCCGCACTGCTTTCAATTTTTATTATGTTATTGAACAAATGTAGATTTCCATTTTTGTAGTTGACCACTTTTTGATATCTCACACTCTGAGAAACGCAGAGAAGCTAGAGCGTCTAACTTCTTGCGTCTCTCCCCTTGCCTGACCGCATTCAAAGCGCGTTATTTCAATAATGGTTAGAGTTACCAACAAATTTTAAAATATGAAAATGATTAGCATAAATTTCTACACATTTTTGTAGTTGACTACTTTTTGATAGCACTTAACCCTACAAAGTTATTACCGTTTGAAGTTTTGAGAGACACAGAGAAGCAAGTGCGTCTGACTGTCTGGGTTTCTCTATATTTCCATGATTGACGCTCTTCACTTCCAGCGCTTTTATCTCATCAACCGTTGTTGCTATCAAAAAGTTGTCAACTACAAAAATAATTAATATAAAATTTTACTCATTTTTGTAGTTGACAACTTCTTAATATCGGCCCATACTCCCAGGGGGCATTGGGACAGGGGGCATCGTGCTCATAGGGGGCATTCACTCAGAGGGGTCATTAAATTTTAAGGGGCATTTCACTGATACTCTTAGGGGTCATTTCTGATATGCTCATAGGGGACATTGACCTTCATTCTCAGAGGGGTCATCGAAACTCTCAGAGGGGGCATCAATATTTTCAGAAGAGGCATCAGTTTTCTCAGAAGTGCCATCAGAAAAATTGCTATAAAAGTTGAATAAGGTTAGTTTTCGGTAAATGGATGACCAGATAAACTTGATTTAGCGTGCTTTGAAAAATTTGGCAGAAACTCAATAACAACAAAGACTCATTGATTCCACATTTGTTTTAGGTCAATGATTTGACGCTGGATATTAGAGATTCTGAAATGCCTCCAAAAATCCTTCACAGCATTCCCCATCTTTCTAATAAGTTAAGAATGAGCTTTTAATCTATGAAAAGCATTTTGAAATGCTCTACATGTCATAAGTAGACGATTTCTAATGGCATTTTGACGGAATTCTTTTTGAAGATTACTGTAGATATAGTCAATGAGAGATTGTCTATGAGTATTTGCCAATAAATTTCACAATGATTAGATGTTATTTTTGAAAAAAAGTATACTAACCGCACTGTTCAACAGAAATAGCAAAAGAGCCTTTGACGGGGTTGTACAGAAATCTCTTTGAAGGAAACAAGAATCTCTTCGAAGAAAAACTTTTTGGAGGAAAATAGCATTAAATCAATGCGAAATTTCTCAAGGAACATTAAATCAAGTTTATCTGGCCATTCAATTATCGAAAACTAACCTTGTTCAACTTTTATCTGATGGTACTTCTGAGAAAACTGATGCCTCTTCTGAAAATATTGATGCCCCCTCTGAGAGTTTCGATGACCCCTCTGAGAATGAAGGTCAATGTCCCCTATGAGCATATCAGAAATGACCCCTAAGAGTATCAGTGAAATGCCCCTTAAAATTTAATGACCCCTCTGAGTGAATGCCCCCCATGAGCACGATGCCCCCTGTCCCAATGCCCCCTGGGAGTATGGGCCCTTAATATCTCAAATCCCTGAAGATATATGAGCCTCCAAACTTGAGTCTGACTGTTTGGGCGCTCTCTTATTTGATGGATGATTTAAAGTTTTTCAGATGTTTCTTGTCAAAAAGGCTTAAAACGTGTTTTATGTATCAAAAAAGGGCTCCCTCCAATATTTTGGATCTAAAACTTTTTAGAGAGCCCAAAAATTATTGAGGCGTGTAGCTTCGCGGGCTGCGGCTGCACTTAAAATTCGTCAGTTACAAGTAGACCGAGCTGGATTTTTTTTAGAAACTTGCTTCAAAATGAAAATTATGAGCTGAAAAATATACCAAAATGTAAATCTCGGTTAGTTCTATATCTGTGACCAACTATATTTGTCGCGGAAAGGCGTTTTTTGACAATTTTTGGGTTTTTTTTGCATCATTTTTTCGCGGCACATTAAGAAATAGTCATCCAGGCAGTAGTAAATCACATGGTTGCAACGGGCCGAGGCGGGCCGATTTGAGAATTTTCACCTTCCCTGCCCGGCCCGGTCGGCCCGAGTCACAGTACAAAAATAAAATTTTCGAAAAGTTTTGTGAAAAATTGTGCTCATTTTTTGACTCCGGGCCGATATTTTGCAAGTATGGTAAATCACGAACATAGAACTCGCCGAGATCTACATTTTGGTATATTTTTGAGCTGATAATATTGAGTTTGAAGCGAGATACGTGCCGGCCGGTCGACAAGTATGGAAAACTGGAATGTTTAGTTTTTCAAATGAATTTTTCCAACTTTTCTCACTCTAAACATTTCCCAGTTTGTCAGATGTTCCTAACATTGTTCTCCCCCCCTTATACAAAAAGTAGGTGCACAACCGAATGAACGAACACAAGAACTCTTTTCTCCTCTCCGCTCCTTCCGAATAGTGTTGTTGTTCTCACATTACCTTCCCCTCCTCCAATATTATTTGAGCATGTGAGTATTTGCTCTCCCCCCTAGTCCCCCCCCTTCTTTCATTTCTTGACCACCCCAACTCGAAATCACGCATTCACTTTTGTTGTACTCCCTGGTGGTCTCGTACTGACTACTGTAGTCTAGTTTTTTTGTTATGACATAAACTTAAGGCTATTGTCCCTCCCCCCTCCTCGGGCGCCCCGCGGCTCCCACGTGACGTGTACCTATTCCCTTAAGCACCCCCTTAGGGCTTAAGCCCCTAAGACGCTGTTCCTCTCTTCACAAAACTTTGCCATTTCTTGATATAAAACACATCTGACCATATCAATTTCTTTCTTTCCTTTGTTTGATCTACCGCCGCTTCCGCTAGCGGAGATAGACAAAAAAGTCGGCTCAAGTGTGAGATCATGAGCTCATCTCCACGCAAGCAAATACCAAGACATTCTTCGGGAGAGGTTTCACACCTGATTAGGAGCAGGAGGACTTGGAATTTTTTGTCATTTTTTTCTGGTTTGTGAACATTGATGGCTTACTAGAGAATGTTCCTTGAGTTGGGTTGTATGTACTTCTCAACACGCTGATTCCGAAAATGTGATCCGTTTTTGCAGAAAATTTCACTGAACCGAGATAAATGAATTTTAAGTATAATAGTTTCCAGTGCTAAAATTGCATTTTAGACCCAATTTTTTGAATTTTTCTGTATAATACTGAAAAAAAGCGCATTGACAAAGTTTTTTGATGACGTTGACTATCAAAAATGATGTTAATGAGACTTTTCAAGTATTGTTTTCACGTATTATACAGAAAAAATGGGGAAATTGGGTCTAAAATTGATTTTGAGTCTCTTGGAGCACTGGAAACTACATCAAATGCATTTGTCCCGTTTCAGTGAAACTTTATGCAAAAAATTTCACATTTTCGGACTCAGCGTGTTGAAAAGTACTTAAAAAGGTATGACTCGGTATGAAAGCTCGAGATACACCTGGAGCATTTTCTCTAGATAGAGCTACGTCTAAATTTTTAGAGAATTTTCTTAAATTTCTATTTTCAAATTTGGTATAGTTACACACATGTTTCACACATACTAAACATTTTCTGGTTGATTTACTGCCACCGCCTTTTTTCAAACCCGGTGTTAACTGAATTAAGTGAAAAACTGCTGAAAAACAAAATGTTTTACTTAAAAATCGGCTTATTTTAAATAGGATCCCACGGTTACCGTACTAGCCGCACTATTTTCAAATTCAAGTATGTTATAGAGGAAATGTAGTTCTCCATTTTTGTAGTTGGCAACTTTTTGATATCTAAAATCCTATGCGTCCAAACTTAGAGCTTAGTCCTTAGAGACGCAGAGAAGCTAGACCTCTTGCCTGACTACATTCAAAACGGTCTATCTCAATGATGGTCAGGGCTACTGACAAATTGTAAACTATGAAAATAATCAGAATAAAATTTTACACATTTTTGTAATTGACAACTTTTTGATAGCACTTCACCCTACAAAGTTATAAGGGTTTGAAGTGGAGTCCCGTATTGAGAGACGCAGAGAAGCTGGAGCGTCTGACTGTCTGGGCTCTCCCTAGCAAGTTACTCACCTGTGCGCGATTTTTGAGCTGTCCTCTTAAAATTCCCATAACTCTCTAGAGAGTGCCCGTACAAAAAAGTTGTGACACCCTCTCAAAGTTGGGAATTTTCACCTGCGTTTGACCATTACTGTACCGTACACCTTCCCCAGTAGATCAAAATATCATCTCACTATCTTCTTGCCAGAAATGCCACCTACGTCGAAGACCCCCCTAAACATGTTTGTTTTCCCTTCCTCCCCAATCTTCTTAACACCAATCGCCTTACCTTCCTTCCGACGGTTCCCCCCATCCTTCCGGTATCACCGTCCTTCGTCATTTCACTTATTTTTTGTCCTCTTTCTCGTAAAACCTTACACGCGTAAACATATCAAGAACATCTGGGCGGAGCCACCTGGTATAATATTTCAGGCAGCCTACACGGGCGTTCTTTACCCAAATTTTTGCACAAGTGGTGCTACTGGTGCTGGTGGTGAGAATAAATATGATATCCCCCACTCTCGTAGACCATCAAATAAAATATTTTCCGTCTCAATAGAAAGGGGGAAAAAAAGAAACAATACGGGTGTTTTCTATTCTCTTCTTCCTCGATTAGTGCAAATAAATAGGTGTCTGTGTGTGGCATTGTGTGCCAATTTATTCCATTTCTTTCTGAGTTTTGGTGCTCTTTTTTATGAGATTTACCTTGTTGTTTTTAATTGAAATGTATTATTTTTTCTATTCTTAGGGAAATCCGTCATCATTTTCCTGATTTTTTCTGAATCTCAATTTTTGGGGTCCCTGGGATCACTATTTTGCACCGAAATCGCTTTTTCTGTGCTTTTACTTCTCCAGAAACCTATAGAGCATAAAAATCTGCACATTTTGTAAGTTGACAACTTTTTGATAGCACTTAACCCTACAAAGTTATAAGCGTTTGAATTTTTGTCACAGTCTGAAGAGACGCAGACAGTCAGACGCTCTAGCTTCTCTGCGTCTCTCGAGGCGGTGCTCAACTTCAAGCGTTTATAACTTTGTAGGGTTAAGTGCTATCAAAAAGTTGTCAACTACAAAAATGTGTAAAATTTTATGCTTATCATTTTTACAGTTCAAAATTTGTTAGTAGCACTAATAGCTTTTGAGATAACATGCTTTGAATATAAAGACAGACGCAGACAGCCAGACGCTCTAGGTTCTCTGCGTCTCTCAAGAATATAGCTCCACTTTTGGAAGCATGTATCTCTTCAGGGATTTGAGCTATAAAAAAGTGGTTTACTACAAAAATGGAGATCTAAATTTGTTCTATAACATACTAAAATTTGAAAGCAGTGCGGCTAGTACAGTAACCTTGACGGAATCTTCAAATACATTGATTTTTTTAGTCAAAACGCAAGTTTTTTTGCAGTTGTTCGCAAATGATCAAGTTTGTGCCGTGACGGATTCTTAATTCTTAAAATATGTCATTTTATACACCCGATAACTCCGTTAAACCTATTCATATGCCAGGGTAGATACTTACAAGGGAACCTTTTTCATACGATCGTTGAGAATTTGCTGAAAATTGGCACACATATACTTTCGAATGTGCTGAATTGAATGGCGTTGTCAGAATTTGCAGAGTTATGCCCATTGGCTAGAAATCTCGATCTGAAAATTCTGGAAATCCATGCCTCATTTTGTCCACGCGGCATCCCTCTCTTAACTCTCCTTTTCTCAATATAAAAAGCAGCGAAGACGGCGCAGTGGTAGTGAGGGGGTGCAGTGTTGGGAAGGTGTTGGGTACGGTTCCCCTCCCCGAAATTCTTTTTTTGCATTTTTGAATTTCGGTGTTAAAGATTTTCTGATTTGCTTAAAACACATTTTTTGCCTTTTGAACCATAGAAAATGGATGATTCTGTGTTCTGGAAGCAGTTATGACAAAAAAAAACGAACACTTTTTTTCGATAATTTTTTCGCTTTCCGACCAACAAGAGGTGGACGAAGAAAAAAATTTGGAAGAAAAGTTTTGAAACAGCTGCATATGACCAAATCATATGAAAAACAGTTTTAATTTTGAAAAAAAAATTTTTAGTCCACCGCTTGATGGTCGGAAAGCGAAAAAATTATCGGAAAAAAAGTTTTCGTTTTTTTTGTCATAACTGCTTCCAGAACACAGAATCATCCATTTTCTATGGTTCAAAAGGCAAAAAATGTGTTTTAAGCAAATCAGAAAATCTTTAACACCGAAATTCAAAAATGCAAAAAAAGAATTTCGGGGAGGGGAACCGTACCCAACACCTTCCCAACACTGCACCCCCTCACTACCACTGCGCCGTCTTCGCTGCTTTTTATATTGAGAAAAGGAGAGTTAAGAGAGGGATGCCGCGTGGACAAAATGAGGCTTGGATTTCCAGAATTTTCAGATCGAGATTTCTAGCCAATGGGCATAACTCTGCAAATTCTGACTACGCCATTCAATTCAGCACATTCGAAAGTATATGTGTGCCAATTTTCAGCAAATTCTCAACGATCGTATGAAAAAGGTTCCCTTGTTAAGGTGATGTTTTTTTTTTCAGTTAAGTACATTTACAGACGAGAACGGTCATGAAATTGGAATTTTTGCCATTTTTTGCGGTTTTGACAAAAATTTTCAGATTATATGTATTTGGTATTATTCTGAAATGGAGTATGAATTTTAGCTTCCCTATATTTTTTTGGTTAAAACTTTGAGGGACCTGCTTAGTCTTGACGTATTGTACCGGTTACAAATTATTGAATTATACAATTTTCTTTGCGATCAAACCTAATGACTTCCTAGAGAGACGCAGAGAAACAAGAACGTCTGGCTGTCTGCGTAACCCTCTTGCTTGACTACATTCTAAGCGCGTTATCTCAATAATGGTTAGGGTTACCAACAAATTTTAAACTATGAAAATGATCAGCGTGAAATTTTACACATTTTTGTAGTTGGCGACTTTTTTATAGCTCTAAACCCTACAAAGTTATAAGGGTTTGAAGTTGAGCCTCGTCCTGAGAGACACAGAGAAGCTAGAGCGTCTAACTTCTTGCGTCTCTCCCTTGCCTGACCGCATTCAAAGCGTGTTATCTCAATAATGACCAGGGTTACTGACAAATTTTAAACTATGAAAATGATCAGCGTAAAATTCTACACATTTTTGTAGTTGACAACTTTTTGATAGCGTTTATCCCTACCAAGTTATAAGCATTTGAAGTTGTGCACCGTCTTGAGAGACGCAAAGAAGCTAGAGCGTCTGGCTGTCTGCGTCTCTCACTTCTTCATGTTTTTTTGTGGAATTGTTTAGTCTTCACCGATAGCTCCCATTTTTATACTACCATTCTTTCTCTCATTTTGTTTTACCCAGAATTTTCAATAATCACATTTCATAACCTTCCATATTCCGTTATTCTGATTTTCCCGAACCACATTTCCTATTCCAGAATGCGATCACCCCTGCCCTACCTACTCATCATCACTTTCCTCGACATTGTCATCTGCATGGCCCCAATGCCTCACATCGATTGGTGTCTTTACTGGAGATATCTGAATAAGGATCAGTTTCGACCCGAGTGTAATGGGGTGTACCGTTTGAGGTTTGCTAAGCATAAAGGTTGGTTTTAGGGGGACATCCGGATATTTGGACAGACAGATAGACAGACAGACAGGTACTTTAACAGTAACCCGATCACTACAGTAGGAATGTTATTAAATTCATAAAATGCAAAAATACCGTATCTTTATATTGTCGACCCGGCGTTGCCTTGAGTCGCTACTCACATGGAATGTATTTTGACTGCCCCCCCTAAAGTACCGATTTTTTTTGCTCATTCGATGAGTTTCCCCGAGACAAAATGACCCATAATGGGTTTTCCTGTGACGTGACCTGGTTTTTGAAAAATTGAGATTTTTCGAAAAATGAGATTTTTTCGAAATTTTTTATTAATCTTTTTTTGACTATTTTCCCGGTTTGCACAAAAAATAAGATTTGCACATAGTTGTAGCAAATTTTATGTAGTTTTAAGCAAAAATATAAAAGTTTCAAAAAAATAATTTTTGGACCCGAAAAACGTGAAAATGTGACACCCTCCATAAAAAAATTTTTTTTTTCGAGCGGGGCAGAGGTGACATATATGTGGTAAAATAGTACAACTTGTCTGGATCATTTTTCTATATAGCACTATAGTCGTTCCCTGGCAAAAATTGAGGAAAAAGTTGCTCTGAAAATTTTCATTTTTCGAAAAAATGTGTCATATCGGATATGAGTTCGAATTTCTAACATTGACTATGCTCCTAATAAAATTTAACAAGAATAAACATTTTCAGATTACGTTCCACCTTTTTCATAAAAAAAAGTTCATCCCTGTTGACGTCTCTTATCATAACACTCGTTCAAATATTGCAAGTTTTCTCATGTGGTAAGAGTTCAATTGATCATAACTTCTCTAAAACCAAAGCAAACTAGCTCAAAAGCACAGAACAATCTAAAAATAAATATTTCTTTCCAAAAAATCATATATGGGCTGTTTTTAGAAAAAAATTTTTCGATTTTTGATAAGGGGGACCACATGAAATTTTTTCCAGAAACTGAAAAAATTTTTTTTCGAAAAACAACTCAAAACTGGATTTTTAACCTAAAAACATATTAAAAACAATTAATTTTACTCTTTCTCGAAAAATTTTTTTTTCAGTTTCTGGAAAAAATTTCATGTGGTCCCCCTTATCAAAAATCGAAAAAAATTTTTTCTAAAAACAGCCCATATATGATTTTTTGGAAAGAAATATTTATTTTTAGATTGTTCTGTGCTTTTGAGCTAGTTTGCTTTGGTTTTAGAGAAGTTATGATCAATTGAACTCTTACCACATGAGAAAACTTGCAATATTTGAACGAGTGTTATGATAAGAGACGTCAACAGGGATGATTTTTTTTCAAT
Source organism: Caenorhabditis latens (assembly GCA_002259235.3). Classification (NCBI taxonomy): domain Eukaryota; kingdom Metazoa; phylum Nematoda; class Chromadorea; order Rhabditida; family Rhabditidae; genus Caenorhabditis; species Caenorhabditis latens. The sequence goes on from CM056093.1 coordinate 3,510,684, forward strand.
GAAAATGGTGGCACGTAATTTGAAAATGTTTATTCTTTTCAAATTTTATTAGGAGCTTAGTCAATGTTAGAAATTCGAACTCATATCCGATATGACACATTTTTTCGAAAAATGAAAATTTTCAGAGCAACTTTTTCCTTAATTTTTGCCAGGGAACGACTATAGTGCTATATAGAAAAATGATCCAGATAAGTTGTACTATTTTACCACATATATGTCACCTCTGCCCCGCTCGAAAAAAAAATTTTTTTTTTGGAGGGTGTCACATTTTCACGTTTTTCGGGTCCAAAAAATTATTTTTTTGAAACTTTTATATTTTTCCTTAAAACTGCATAAAATTTGCTACAACTATGTGCAAATCTTATTTTTTGTGCAAACCGGGAAAATAGTCAAAAAAAAGATTAATAAAAAATTTCGAAAAATCTCATTTTTCGAAAAATCTCAATTTTTCAAAAACCAGGTCACGTCACAGAAAAACCCATTATGAGTCATTTTGTTTCGGGGAAACTCATCGAATGAGCAAAAAAAATCGGTACTTTAGGGGGGGCAGTCAAAATACATTCCATGTCAGCCAAAATGACAACTAGCGTCATAGCGTCATAGGACGTTACAGTACCCCTACAACTACAGTACCCTCCCAAAACAACTACCGTAGTCTTGAAGTGTCCGGACATTGTCTTGAGTCGCTACTCAGCCAATATGACATCTAGCGTCATAGGCTTGATACAACAATACCCCAGCTACCGTAGCTACAGTACCCCTACCACTACAGTACCCTTCCCGAATTCCAGCTCACGACCATCGACCCCAAATAACCGCTCAAGAATCAAGTGTCCCATGGACACCAGCCAGACCGGTCCCGAGATTCAACTCCTTCACAAATACCAACTCGATACTCCCCGTCACTAATGAGAATGGGTTTGGTATGTGTTTTTGAACCATCAAAGACCTCTTAATCAAGAAAAATGTTTTTATTTTTCTAAAAATAACCAATGCAAGTGCGCCCTACCGTCACTAATCTGTGACGTCTGTTTTAGGCGACTGCCGTCCACACCACACAAGTTGTCAACAATCTGGACAATGCTCGTCGGGACAGTTGTGTATTGATAGTAATGGGTATTGTTGTGGGAGGAAGAGGTGAGGAAAGATAGGCCACCACTTGAGCCATTTAGGTCTCTCTTGCTTGACTACATTCAATGCAATTTTTCTCGGTAATTTTCAGGGCTAATTGTAAACTATGAAAATGATAAGCGTGAAATTTCACACATTTTTGTAGTTGACAACTTTTTGATAGCACTTAACCCTACAAAGTTATAAGCGTTCGAAGTTGAGCCCCCGTCTAGAGAGACGGAGAGAAGCTAGAGCGTCTGACTGTCTGCGTCTCTTCAGAACGATGCTTAACTTCAAACGCTTATAACTTTGTAGAGTTAAGTGCTATCAAAGAGTGGTCAACTACAAAAATTTGCAGATTTTTATCCTCTATTATTTTGCAATCGAACATTTTTGAATATCACTTATTTTCGCGGAGATAACTAAGTTGCCAATTTGAAGAAGTGAGAGACGCAGAATGCCAGACTCTCTAGCTTCTCTGCCTCTCTCTAGACGGGGGGCTCAACTTCAAACGCTTGTAACTTTGTAGGGTTAAGTGCTATCAAAAAGTTGTCAACTAACAAAATGTGTAGAATTGCATGCTGATCATTTTCATAGTTTAAAAATTGTTAGTAGCTCTAGCCATTATTGAGATAACCCGCTTCGAATGTAATCAAAGCAAAAGAGAGAGAGAGAGGCGCAGACAGCCAGACGCTCTAACTTCTCTGCGTCTCTCCAGCCTGTGTTTAACTTTAAGTTCGTATATCTCAGCTCTGCAGAAAGTAGTTAACTGAAAAATCAGGGTCTGACTCGACAGTAGCTTTTTTGTTTTATTAAATTTCACGTTTTACGAAAAATGTAAAATTTTGACCGAAAAAAACCGAAAAACTCGAAAAAGAAAAATCAAATGAAATCAGTGGTACAAAAATCCTGAATTTGTATGAAAAGTAGTAGTATTGCAAGGTCAGACCCCGAAAAATCTGTTTTTGAGTACAAAAATTACAAAAATTATTTGAGAAAAAAACAGAAATAACCATACTTGTCAACCTTGCCGAGCCGGGCCGACGGTTTTTCTTGAATAACTTTTTTTCAAAAAAATCGTACAATGTCGGTTGATAGCTCAAAAGATAGGTATTTTGAATTGTCATCCACAGCTCGCGTGATTTATTTGAGAAATCGATTTTATATTTGATGGATTACAATTCAAAATACTTAGCTTTTGAGCTATCAACCAACATTGTACGATTTTTTTGAAAAACGTTATTCAAGAAAAACCGTCGGCCCGGCTCGGCCCGGTTGACAAGTACGGAAATAACTATTTATATTACCTAATTTTTGACAATTTCAGAAGAAAATTTCAAAATTTTTCGATCGGTTTTTTTTCGAAAAGTATCAGAAATTTTATTTTCCATGTTTCCGTGACCCAATCTCAAATCACCTCATCTTCCAGAACCCTAACCGAGTGCCCCCAACCATCCACCCTAGTCGCCCACTGCGCCTTCCGTCGCCGCCACGTCAACTGGTGCACCTCGGACGCGGAGTGTGCACCTCATCTGGCGCCCCGTCAGAATATGTTCTTCTCCAACGACGCCTCCCTTCTCGACAGCATTCAGGCCGCCCCGTCGTTGTGTTGTCCAACGCAATGCGGTTATAATGTGTGTGTCCGATAGAGACAAGGAGTTGTTTCTACTTGAAAGAACAGACACACCTGGTGACGCCTTCTCATGACAAGAATAATAATGAGGAGAGCCTTTTTTAACTTTTTTGTACAATTCCCAAATTTTTCAAAAAATTTACTTTTTTGTGATTTGATTTCTCTCCGAACCCCGTACGTGTTTATGTATGTATTCTATAATTTATTTATTCCAATTTCTTCTCCCTTCGCTTAGAGAATAGATGTATCTACGAGTTTCACCTTTTCGAACAAACATTTGCAGGTGATTTCCTTTTTTGATTTTTTTGATTTTGAATTTTTGAACGAAACCAAATTTTTCATTTTTTTTCAAATATATTTATATTGTTTATCATGTCAGAGAAATGAATGAACCTGAAAACCTTTTTTGCGGCATCTTTCAGGACCCAACAATATAAAAATATAGTTTGGGGACATTAAAAAACCGTCTGACTACTCAAAAATTCAAAAAAAAATTGAACTAAATTTTTGAATATTTTTCCAAAAATGTCGAATGGTGACTAATCTCGAAATCTAAAGCCCTGACACTACTCTCATTGTGACCATCCGTCAGTCACCCGGACAAACAAACATACAGACAGACATTTTATGGTAAAACGTTACTATTAATGTTTTGCATATACATAATTCTGTAGTTTCAGACATTTTTCTCAAACCGAAGTACTCTGACAAAATGATGTCAGAATGTCAAGTCATAAATTAAACTTCTTTTTTTCAAATTCTAATAATTTATGTTTCAAGTCGATGAGTTTTTCCAAGAATCGAATGGAGTAGGTTGTAATTTTAGGGTGGAGGAGGAATGTCAACTATCTCGAGTCATTTTCGTCTTATTAAAAGTTTGAAACAAGATTTGGAACCCTGAAATTTTCAGATTTTCAGTCATATAGCTTTTGTTATAAAAATTGATTTCAGGGAAAATTTTTACTAGAAACTGCGCGGCGCCCTTCCTCTGGTCGGTATTTCCATTAATTTAGACTTTAGACACATTTTGAAGACTGATTCAGAATATCCGTAACTTCTGCTCTCTGATAATATAACGTATGTTCCAAAAAAACATTTTCAAACGTTGACAATTTTCGATTGAAATTGGTTCGATAGTTTCATTCCGTCTGATCATACCGACACACAGACAGACCCTAGTTTTTCTTTCCTGCTTTCCCTGGAATCCTTATCCTGTTTGTGCATGTATTTTGAGTTTCAAAGAAATAAGCAGCTGGAAACGGTCATTATGTAGGGGAAATTTTAAAACTTCCGGATTCTGATTCTGTTTTTAACTTTGACAAACGACCGAAATGAGCCGAGATAGAGCGTTTATTGCGGCTCCGCGACATTTTGCAACTATAAAATTAATCACGTTTAGATCTAGTTTTGTCGAAAACCGGTCAGATAACTTTTTCATCTATTCACAGTACCGCTCAAAAGGTTATCAACTTTTTTCTGTTTCCAATGGAAAATGACCAACTTTGACAGCGTATTTCGGTGTTACCTGATTGTCCGACAAATTTGATTTTTTATGGGTTGAACAGATCGAAAATAGCACATCATTTTTCTAATTGACCATTTTTTTGTAGGGACACCATCTAGAAAGTTATAGGTTGTCAAAGTGAAAAGCTCCAAAATTTCGTCAGAGAGAATTGACTTTGAAAGCCTGTAACTTTCAAGATAGCGCCGCTACAAAAATAGGTCAACTACAAAAATGATGTGTTATTTTTGCTCTGTCTAACCCATACAAAATATAATTCATTGGACAATCAGGTGACACCGAAATACACTGTCAAACTTGGTCATTTTTGACTGAAAACAGCGGAAGTTGATAACCAGCGGTTCTGAAAATAGAAGATGATCCTATTATTCTTGAATTCTGAGGATAGATGGGGTGTCGTTATAATACAGGTGCCGTTCTATCGCCGGTACCGTTTTAATGCAGTTTTTACGGTAACTTTTAATTAAATTCAAATATGTTCTAACAAGGGAAGTCTTTGAAGACGCCACTTTCAAACGACCTATAAATTTGGTCATAGGTATTTTCGACTACGCAGATTCCATTTATGCAGTCAAAACCTGCTAAATGTCTGTGTGAGCCATGTTATGAGCTCTCAAACTTTTCATGTGGATAAGCTTTTTGACGTGGAATTTCAAATCGACAAGTAGTATACGCAAGATATTATCTTTTTTGCATTGTACAAGCACAGGTAGACCGTTGGAAAACACAAACGGAGCCGTGCGGTGGCGTATAAACCACCGATTCGAAATTCCACGTCAAAAAGCTTATCCACATGAAAAGTTTGAGAGCTCATATCTCGGCTCACACAGACATTTAGCAGGTTTTGACTGCAGAAATGGACTCCTCGTGGTCGAAAATACCTATGACCAAATTTATAGGTCGTTTGAAAGTGGCGTCTCCAAAGACTTCACTTGTAAGACCCTTTGGTACAATCAAGATTTTCAACGGACCCGAATATGAAAATGCGGTGTGGTTGCGAAACGTCGAGCCCTTATTGCAAACTTTACCCCCGACTAAAAACCGAGTTTTCGTTCAAATGTTCTTTATATCACATTTTTTTCTGCTATCTCTTCTTCTGATCATACACATCTCTTCTAATTAGCGCGCTCCACTGACTCCCAAAAAAACAGAAGCACCGTATCCTCCCAGAACAACAATCTCATTACTCATCCTTTCTGATTTCCGACCTCCATGGTCTTATGAAACCAAGAAATCAAAAAAAAGCTCAGATCTTACAAATTTTTTCTCCCGTTCTAAGACCACTTTCCCACGATTCATAACACAACATCACTCCTTTTTTCCAGAAACTACTCTGCTACTGATACACATTTATGCGTATGTGAGAAAAAAGATTAGTTCTTTTTTTCTTTTTCTGGTAATCCGAGTAACAGCGGCAACATTTGAGCTCTTTTTTTATTCGATTTGTGATATACATAATCTCATTATGTCAATGGCGACGGCGGTGGCAAGATTTGAGTATTGCGATTTGGTGAGTTGATTTTTGAGTTTTAGGTCTAAGGGAAATTTAGATTATGATAAATTTAGGGTAATTAAGACTAATTACGGGTTAGGGTAATTACCCCCTGTACCTTGGAGTAAGAAAGTCTGATTGAATCCAGATTTGCTATGGGCCAGTCCGGGCCAACAACAAATTCTGTAGGACCGGAAGTTCAGTGCTGAAAAAAATTCATTTTTTTTGAAAAAAAAGTTCTTGAGACTGATTTTTTGTAGGTTTCAAAGGTTTCCGAGGAATTTACTTGAAAAAAAATAGGGAGAATTTTTCGAAAAAAATAGCGAAAAAATCGTGATGACGGACCTACCCGGAACTTTTTTTCAATCAAGATTACGGTAACTATATAGCATGAAAAATAGGTCATCTTTTTTTTACGTGGCCTAGAAAAACGTAGGACAAAAGTTTGAAGCGTGTCCGGGACGTTTTGAAACCGAGACGTCTGGAAACCAAAATATTTCGCAACTTGGTTCTGGTATTTTGTGTTCTGAAATTTCTTGGTTTTAGAATGTCATTGGGTTCTAAAGTGGGTAGTTCCAAAATGTCCAGGTAATAAATTTCATAAAGTTTTCAAAAAAAAAGGTCGACTAATCCTACAGCAAGGCTGTCGTACGGCTTTTTTCCATACTTTTCAAGGGCCGGGCCGGGCTTTTTTTTTTCAAAACGTCCGGCCCGGCCGGCCCGGCCCAGCCCCTCAGGCCCCTATTTTTAGAGGGATTTTTTTTTCAAATTTTTTCAAATTTTTTTCAAATTTGATCAAAAATGGACTAAGTTCAACTCTGATTTTTATAGGGTAATGAATGTGTGTCTGTGAGTTCATTTTCATATCGAAATCATTTTCAAGCTTTCAAAAAATATACAGTACTATCATGAAGAAATGAGAAAAAAACGCGGGATTGATTTTTTGGAAAAAAAAAGTTGTATTTTTCTCAAAAATCCCATATCCCTGAGAAGAGGGGCCTGAGGGGCCGGGCCCGGGCCCAAGCTTTTCAGGCCCGGCCCCTCATTTGACAAGTATGCTTTTTTCTTGAAAATTTCGAATAGTCGCGGCCGGCCCAAAAAAGTGATGGCATCAGTGGGGGTCGAACCCTGGTTGTCAAATTGATACCAAAAAGTCAAAAGTATGTCAAGCCATGTTTTCCCTTGAAACCCTAGAATGCAGAGGCTGTTTGAAAATTTTAGGAAATAGCCGCGGCCCTTCACGGCCGGCTTTTTTTCTTCTGACATTTCTGACAGCCTTGCCCTACAGTGATAAAGGTTGCGGTCAGGGACGTTTTGAAACCGGACAATTCAAAGACGAGTTTCAAAAATGCTAAGTTTTGAAATGGGTGGTTTCAAAACGTCCAAAAGTCAAATATTCGAATGGTTCTAAAACGTCCCATCTTCCAGGCCCGCCAAGTCTCGTTCGACCCTTTATACCGTTCCAGTCAATACTACACCTTCTTCTCCTCCGTCATCGCACTCATCCCACTAACATTCCTTATTTATTTCCAACTTCGGAACTCCACATTCAACGATAATGTCAAATTTCTATACATGCTCTATTTCGCAGAGATTTTACTGTCAGTCTTCAATAATGTCGTCGTTTTTGTAAGTTTTTATTTATTATATAAGGTTACGGTAGTCACGTTGTGGTGTTTTTCAGTCCCACCACGTCATCACACCTATCTACGCTGAAAATAATTGTGACCTACTGGTAGACACTCTGAAAAATAAGGTGTTCCAAAATATCGGTGTGTTTGGTGTGTCCTGCCCGATGCTCACAATTCTCGGCATCACTTTTGAACGACTATTGGCTCTTATTTTTGCACACTGCTATGAACGTGTTCGCCTATGCATTGGACTCATTATTGGTGTTATTGCGGTAGGTTTTGGCGGGAAAAATTGATTTTAAAAATTCAAAAACTTTAAAAGTTTAGGTTGCCTGTGATATGGTACTGGTCTGGTTCTTCTTCAGGTATGAGACGTTTGAGCAACCATCGATTTCCTATTTTATGGTACCGGATAGCTCTGGGTATAGGGTAGGTCAAATTTTAATGTTTTTTTTTTCAAATGTGAAGGATTTTTCCAGATGAATATTTTATGCTGGTGGCTGTTGGCTGCAAATGCGGCGAATCTGGTTTTCAACTATATACTGGTTAAAGTTAATGTGGCATTGAAGAAAAAGTGAGTTGGGCTCTGAGCTATCAAAAAATTGTAACCTATAAAATGTTCAAAATTTTATGATCTATATTTTTGTAGTTGACAACTTTTTTGTAGTTTCAGACGATCGAGAGTTATCAGCCGTCAAAGTTTTAAGATACGCAGAGAAGCTAGAGCGTCTGCTTGTCTGTCCTCTCTCATAAACTTCTAACGCTTGTATCTCCTCGGGTTTCTAAGCTATCAAAATGATGTCAACTGATAAAATGTGCAAATTTTTATGCTCGACATTTTTGTATTTAACATTTTTTCAATAGCGCTGAAGTTTAGGGAGATATAAGCCCGTAAAGTATTGAGAGACGCAGACCATCAGATGCTCTAGCTTCTCTGGGTCTCTCAAAGCTTCTCACGTTTGTGTCTCGTCAGTTATTTGAGCTATCACAACAATGTAACCTATAAAATGTGCAAAATTTTAAGCGCTACATTTTTGTAGTTATTAACTTTTTTGTACCCTCAAAACCTAAAAAGATATAAGCTGTCAAAGTTTTGAGAGATGCAGAGAAACGAGAGTGTCTGACTGTCTGCGCTCTTTCTAACCAACTTTAACAGCTCATAACTTTGTTAAAAGTAAAGCTATTTGAAAATTAAAAACAGCAAACCGGAGATCACAAAATTTTGCACACTTTCTTAGTAGCCCTCATTTTTGTATCCCTTGACGCTCGAGAGATAGAGCGCAGACAGTCAGACGCTCTAGCTTCTCTGCGTCTCTCGACTATTTGACGTCTCATATCTCTTCAGGCTTTGAAGGTACAAAAAAGTTGTCGACTACAAAAATGTAGCTCGTAAAATGCTGCACATTTCATGTGTTAGTATTATCTGAGTTTAGACGACAAGCCCTTAACCGATGACGGAGAGCGCAGACAGTCAGACACTTTAGCTTCTCTGCGTCTCTCAAAACTTTGACGGTTCATATCTCCCTAACCTCCAGCGCTATTAAAAAATGTTCAGTTACAAAAATGTAGTTCATAAAATGATGAATCTTCTCAAAACAAAAGTATTTCTCCCCAGATGGCGCTCCACCCTCTCCACCCGTTTCCAAATGGAAGAGAACATCATCACCACCAAATTCTCGACCTTCATCTCATTCGTCCACGTCTTCTTCTTCTCCCTCTACCTCATCTTCACCCTCGGAATCCGCCTATTTGGCTCCAACTTTCTCACGACACCTGCCGATTTTGTAGCCATCCGCGGTGTTTACATTGTTGGTTTTTGAGTTTCAAGAGTTCCAAGAAATCAAAAAAAAAGAAGACATTTTGCAGACTATTCCCACGTATAACCTTGTGATTGGCGTCGCTTCGTGCATCTATTTACGAAGATTGAAGGGTGAGAAGTCTGCAAAGGTTCATGCGGAAGTCACCTTCAAGTATGCCGGTTATGAAGCAGCCCAGATCCATGAGGAGGCAATGTTGAGCATTTGGAGAACACACTCCTCGAAGAAGAGCATTTTTTAAACGAATGTCCTTGAGCACACTGCTGTAATCCAATATACTCTTCTTATATTTTTGCTATTTGGGACCGCGTCTTTATTTCAGGTTCCCTATTTTCCAGAGTTGTCCGAAAATCGGATTCCGGAAATTCCGGATTTGTTTTATTGACATTCCGACTCCGGATTCCGAAACTCCGTAATTCGGGGTATTTTCGTCATTCCGGATTTCGGACTCCGGAAACAGAAAAAAACGCATTCCGTACAACTCTGCTATTTTCCATACTTGTCAAACCCCGACTTCAAAAAATAACCAGTTTTTTCAATTTTCTATCCAAAAAGTGAAAATTTTTAATACTTTTTCAAAATTTCTTCTGATTCTGAATCATAATCGAAAGTTTGACTTTTTCGCGAAAAAAAAGGCTCGGGCCTTGACAAGAATACAATTTTGGTCAAAATCAGGGTTCCGCCCACTTTTGCTGTCGTGCTCTGTTACCTTTTTTATTAGCAATCCAGATCAAGCATTCTTGTCATCACGCTCCACCGAACATATAGAATTTCAAGAATTTAAATTTCCATAGAGCGTGAAAACCTTTCTTTTTAGTCAGACTGAAGTTTTGAGTTCTTCAAACAGGATAAGAGAGCACATGTAAAACCAAAAATAAATACATAGCTAGGTTAATTGACATCTTTCTCTATGCAATAATCGAAAATTTACATAAGTCTACAATTAAGCTGCAAAATGGTCAGTTGTTAAGTTTTCCATACATGATGATCGGAAATGTCAGACGCGCTCTATTGATAAACGCAAATCTTACGGTTGCGGTATACGTTTGGGTCCGTGCCAAAACGAACTTTCGGGCGTTCACGGTTCAAATTCTTAAACATATTCTCTGATTTACAAAGATATCAGTGCGCACGCAACGCGACCAGCGCATTCTAAACATGTATTTTATTACATGTTCCCAATTACCCGGTCGCTCCCAGAAATTAGTTCCATTGAACTGAAAAATATTTCGGTTTTGGTAGAGCGTAAGAATATTTTGGAGCCCCCCTCCTCAAAAATTAGCTCCACAGTTTCTTTTCATCCCGGTTTTTCTGTTTTTATTAACTCAACCATCTATGTTATCTTAACAACTCAACTCCCGGATAAGCTTACCTCTTACAGTTTTGAAAATCCTCTAATTTACAAACTTTTTACTGTTCAAACCTCATTATAAAAATTCATGTTTCGGGATTTTACACATTCTTCAATAAAGTTATGATAAAAGTGCAATGAGTGATAAAAGTGCAAATACTATAATAGCTTCAGCACTTGCGCTCTACTGAACCAGTTATTGAAATGTAAGCAAAAATGAAAAAGCTTGACGTGACACAGCGCAGGATGGAAAACAACGAGAAACGCTTCAGTGAGTACATATAACTTTGGCGGGATGAACTGGTTGACCATATATCACTGAAAGAGAAAAAGACGGGGCCAAAATAAAAAAAATTGCCGTTGTTCTGAGAAAAGCTGGAGAATGGCAAGGTGACTGTGATTGCAATGGTTAAGGGACCGAGATTCGAGTATGAAGTGGTGGTGGAAGGAAGTTTGATCACAATCAGAAGAAAATTCGATTAGAATTTCAGGCCACGCCTCCAAAACAGAACAGAAACGACTGTCGGTTGCTATTTAAAAATCTGTTCCTGCACCTGTTTCGGAGACGGGCCTAAAATTTGAATACAAATTTTTGTACAAGTTTTGAAAACACGTCTCTTTCAATATTCCCATCCTTCCTGATTAACTTCTTTCTTTTGTTTTGTAATAAATCAGTCTGCCATCTGTAAGGAAAATATCCAGTTTTCGATAGTGTATGATATCCACAGAAATTTCATGTTTTGGGGACCGCGGCCAGGCTATTAATGCAGCCGGGCTCTATTGACAGGCATTTTGATATGGTATGCAGACACGTTGAGTCCAGGACCACCTATGCAGACGCGCTCCGTTGGTAACGGGGTTTTTAGCACTGAAATAATCATTATAATGATCACCGACGGTACTCACTAAATTCGAAAGTTCACCGTTACGACAAGTTGTAACCCCCGTTAGCAACGTGAAGTCTAAAGCTGAAATGTTCCGTTGCTCAGTTCATTTCAAGCTTGGATTTCACTTGAATCAATATAGTTTTAAACTTCAATTTCTCAATCGGTCTCATTAAGAGATTGCAATAGAAGGTACATGCGCATAGTGTCTACAATAATAACATTTTGCGGCACGGAGAAAGGGGCGTGTCTCGGCTCCACACACTTTTGCAAGGATCCGTACTAACCGTCTTCAATCATGACAAAGTGTGAGGACTATTATGTGTGTACGAGGATATTGTGAAAATAAGTACTGCAAATTAGGGAAACTGAATCTCAAAAAACGGGGTCAACTTTATTATGGCAGATATTACGAAATGAAGAAATAAATTTCTTAAAGTTGGAGATAAAACACAAAATAAATCTCAAATAGTTCTTCGGAATAAAATTGATCTCTCTCCAACATTCACAGTATTCTTGAATTTTGGTCCTTCAAGTGTCACTGTCATACTTCCATCATCTGTTTTCACTGCCGCGTTCTTCATGAGAAAAGCGGTAATCCAAGGTTCCATTCTCTCTTTCCTGACGACAATTCTGCCAATCACGAAATTGTCCCGTTGCAGATATTGCTGAACAAATAAAAGTTTAGAAAAATAATAAAACATGTTTCTATACCTCTACAACTCGATTGAACTCGAACTTCGAAAAGTTTTCCACAGGGATATAAAACTTGGGAGTGTTTGATAAAATCTCAAATGGAACACGATCAAGCGTATTAAAAAAAATTATAGTTGGCACACGTTTGATCTGCTCAAGAAGAGCAATTTTGTGAGACGCATCTTTGGTAATTATCCCTAAGAAATTGATTGATTGCAACTTTTCTGAAAATAGGAAAAAATGATGTCCCAAGACAAGTGAGACAGTTCAAACCAACCGGGCTTCAAACATGACAACAATTCGCAGTAATCCTCTGATGTTAGAAAATCACCTCCGACAAAAAAACGCTGGACGTGGATTTGGTGTGGAAGAGAGGAGATTATGGATTTCAAGTGATTCAAAAACATGGCTAGAAACAACCTGAGTTGTTCTTTATAGAAAATATCACAATTTTCATAGTCAACTGAAAATTTGTGTTTATTAAAGGCGTATTGTGGTCTGTTGTGATGTTTTCATGTTATAATGTATGAGTTTCTGCGAGTTCATTTTCATAGTTCAAGAATTTTTTAATTCGGTCCACAACCCGCTGAGAGCGAGCGCCGGAAAGTTTGGTCATTGAAAGGGTCGCGGAAAATTGGGGGCCGTGGCCTAGAAATTCGCCTAGAAATTCGTTGATTTTTTCAATTCTGACGGTATTTTCGACTATTTTTGTTGTATTTCTTTAATAAATTCGATAGAATACAGCAAATATTGATAGAAAACCACAAAAAACTAACAAAAATAACGCCGGAAATGGCAGAATACTGAAAAAACAACTTCACCGAAGTGAAATTTCTAGAACATTTATAAGAGATACTGGTCTCGAAGTTCTGAAACAGTGATTTTTTCAGATGAGTGAAAATTCGAAGGTGGTAAACATTTGTGTTTGGGGTTGAAAACGACAAAGCTATAATGGAATCATATAAAAATAACAGGAATAGTATGTTTTGATCGAGTTAAAAAGTTTTCAGAGAAAAAATATTTCTTGAAAATCAACTGAAAATTCGATTTTCGAGGTGGTCCTATCATTATTGGACGGCTGAAAAAATGACTTTTTGGTGGTACGCTTTTAAGAAAAGTGGTAGAATCATGAAAACATGGCCCCTGGGGTTTCTTTGTACCCTGAATCGAATGTTCAGCACAGATTTTTTGTATCTGTACTGGTTCTGTCTGGAGCACCAAAATCTAGGGGGGTCCTATCATTATTGGACGCACTGTATTGATAGAAGAACACTAAAAAATAACAAAAATAACGCCAGAAATGGCAGAATACTGAAAAAACCAACGGAAAGTTTGGTCAGCGTAAATGTTCTAGAAATTTCACTTCGGTGAAGTTGTTTTTTCAGTATTCTGCTATTTCCGGCGCTATTTTTGGTAGTTTTTAGTGTTTTCTACCAATATTTGCTGTATTCTATCGAATTTATTAAAGAAATACAACAAAAATAGTCGAAAATACCGTCAAAATTGAAAAAATCAACGAATTTCTAGGCGAATTTCTAGGCCATGGCCACCAATTTTCCGCGACCCTTTCAATGAGCAAGCTTTCCGGCGCTCGCTCTCAGCGGGTTGTGGACCGAATTAAAAAATCTTGAACTATGAAAATGAACTCGCAGAAACTCATACATTATGATATGAAAACATCACAACAGACCACAAGACGCCTTTAAAGAGTAAATTTACAGAAATAACACTCACCGTTTAGCTTCAGATATCCTATCTTCAGGTTTGGATTCGAAAAGATTACTCTGGTTTCATTGGCTGCTTCTGTCACATCAGAGTATGAGTTTACGATTTTGTCATTTGTTTCTATTTCCGATTTGGATTTGATAAGCACTGACCTAGATGCAAAAATTTCTAGTGAGTCAATGGTCAGTGGCATGTTATCTACGAGTGCCTGACAGCGTTTGGAACATTTACGGAGATTCAATCTGTAAGTTTCAGTCGATATTTGTTTCAAAACGATTGAAACTGATACCTGGTTTTCAAAGACAAGAAATCGAATAACTGACGTTGAAATAGATATGGCGTTGATAGTAACAAGTTTTTGTTTCGAGAAGTTTGAGACATGGTGACTTTTTTTTTAATTTTGAAAATCGGAAAAAAAAGCTGGATGAGAGTCAAAAAGAGAAAACCAATGAAAGAAAGCATGAATAAATCGGTCATTTTGAGTAGACAGTTATGTTCACGAATGAAAATTATTGAGTCTGACCCTCGTCGTACGCGTCGCAAGCCCCCCGGCGTCGCGTGTGTGGTCTCAATGGTGCACATTCCCTATCCCTACAACGCATCTATGCAAGGTCACTAGGTATCCGATGTGTCACGGGGCAAAGATATAGATCAGATGTTCCCCATCCAATACCAACTGTCGTTACAACAAACACCTCTAATTCTCATTTCCCCTCGATCTCAGTTTAGTTTTCATCAAACGGTGGTGGTCGACCGGCTCGCGCCGACCCTCCATTATACCCCCTCGTAGTTACGGAATGTCGCAGTTGCGGAATGTCGCGGACCCGTAATGATACCTGGTTTCCAAACATAAGAAATCAGATAACTGACGTTGAAATAGATATGGCGTTGAAAGCAACAGGTTTTTGTTTCGTGAATTTTGAGACATGGTGAGTTATTGAAAATTTGCAAATCTGAACAAAAGAAGTTATGGGTGGTAGTCAAAAATTGAAAAAAAATCAACGGAAAAAAGCATAAATGAAACGGCTTTCAAGCTGACAGTATTGTACACGAAGAAAGAAAAATTTTTGAGCCTGTTTCTCTTTGTACGCGTCGCAAACCCCCCCCTTGCGTCGCGTGTGTGGTCTCAATGGTGCATATTGGGAAATCCCTTCAACGCATCTACTTGAGGTCCTAATGGTGCCAGTGTATCTTCATTAAGGCCTCCCACTAGAAAGTACTTGCATATAGTGTCTTCATAAATACGTTTTTGCGGTTCCTCCTACCTCTGCAACTCGCCGCACACCCCGTTAAGTTCAAATCTGAACTCTCCATTTTTTCGCATAGAGCGCTTTTTGCATAGAGCGACGTTCACCATGCCCAAGAGATCGTCAAAGGCACGCCAGTCAGTCTGAGCTCTCTAAAACGCGTCGAAGGCGCGCCAGACATATTGGTTTTCGAAAACTACCGTATCCCTCATTTTTCTTTTTCCCGAAAACACTCTCGCAGCCGCAACCGTCTGCCCCCCTTAATTAGATTATTCTGTTATTGTCTACCGCCCCTCCCCCATTTTCGGGCGGACAAAAATTAAATTCGTTTTTTTGAATTTCTTCTTATTTTTGATTTCTTCTCAGTAAGAAAAAATGTCCGAGCTATTCAAAGGGCACAGTTTGAATTTGGAGAATGACTACGATGTTGATGGTGGCGCGTTTTTGAAGGATAAGGTAAGAGGCTCGGTATCAATCTATAGTGAGTCGCTACGCAGTGGGAGCCCCGCCTAAAAATTCGGTGAGTAGCGACTCATTGTTGAGTCTTTTGATACAAAGTGAGTACCACTAGAAAGCTAAAGTCGTGGAGATTCTGAATCTGATTTCAGATTTTGCCTAGAATCAAAATCGACTGAGATACGGAGCTTTTAGTAGGGGTGACTCGCTACCTTCTGACTGAAAGCTCCGTATCTCAGTCGATTTTGACGCAAGACGACAATTGAAAACATATTCAGAATCCCCACGACTTCAGCTTTCTAGTGATACTCATTTTGTATCAACTAACTCAATAATGAGTCGCTACGCAGCCAATTATCCCAAAGCACAGTCAATTTTATGATACGAAAAATCGGATAAAATATTCAGAATCCCCTACTTAAAATTCCAGATGGTAGCCCTCGTGTTCACCTCGATCAACCCGCGGAGCAAACTTTACACCTCTTTCAACACCCGTCTCCAAAACCTTTACAATGCCATCAAGTCGAAGCATGATGACTTCGAACTCGTCTTCATTGCCAACAATCTTCTGACGATTCATGAGAGACACTTCCCGTTAACCTTCCCATGGGTTCTTGCACCGTTCGGCGAGAAGGAGTATCAGTGAGTCTATCCCATGATATTTTTCAGCCAAAAATTGCCGAAAACTCCAGATCCTTCGCCAAAAACTACCTCGTCAAAAACAACAACATTCCGTGTCTCTTCATCATAAAGCCTAACGGAGACCCAGTTCTCCGTATGAAACAGGAAGAAGTCCTTCAAAAAATCGATGAACCAGATGAATTGTGGAAGAAATGGGCGGACGCTTACAATGCTTCGAAGCCAAAACCGATAAATTATCAGAATTATTCTCAGAAGCCGTCGTGGGGCAGAACTTTCAAGGAGGTTCTTGGGCCACGTCGGAATGAGTGCAATTACAAGTACTATAAGTTGTATGAGTACAAGTTTTGAAATGCGCTCCATTGAACTGAATAAATGATTGATTCCCGAGAACCTGAAAAAATTCAAAGTTAGTGAGATTCATATCATAATTCAAGTATACAATACAAAAGTAAATATCACAAGAAATGAACGTAAAATATCACAAAATACATAAAAATCACAAATTAATTAGTCATAATTATCGCACTTGACGTCTTCTATTCCCTTTTCCAACAAACTTGGGCGCTGGTGGCGGTGGTGGGTTAGCAGCGATACGCTCTTCCTCGGCTTTCTCGAATCTCTGACGATGAATGCTTTTCAACGGATATTCACCGCATAGACGAGCCGACAGTGCGAATCCACTGTTGGGGCACAACTGAAATTTTCAGTTTTATAATTTTAAAACGTTTAAAGTCAGATAGCATACCAAATAGATCATAAAGTACTTCATATAGATGTCTTCCTGTTTCATGGTACAAGGGTAGACCGATGCAAGGCAGAGGATCTGATCGAGGCCAGTGACACCGGTCAGATATTGACCTGAAATTGGATTTTAGTTTTCAGCCAACTTATAGCATCTAGAGATCAAATTTCAGCCTTTTTTCACGATAATTTCGATACCAGGACGATAGAAAAGGTGCTATTAGCACGGCACGCTTCTTACAACCACGCTCTACCGAAACCGAAGAAAATAATGTGCGAAATTGAGAGACTCAGAGAAAAGGAGACATTTCTCAAGGGCATTTCGGTTGAGCGCAGTTGTAAAAACTGTGCCGAGCTGATAGGATATCAGTTTTTTTTTCACGATAATTTCGTGGCTAAAGCGATAGAAAAACAGCGAATGGTTCTAAATTTTAACTGAAAATACTGAAATTTTCATTTCGCTATCAGTCGTGGGTTTCATGCTGAAAATATGTTTTCGATCAATTTTTACTCCAAAAATTCGAATTTTCGGAGAAAAATGACTTGAAAACGTATTTTTCCTTAGAAAAAGCCAAAAAACTGTCAATTCCAGCTTTTCCAGTGTACAATTGTGGCACTCTAGTCTTTTTCTACGGCCAGTCTTTTTCTACGACCAAAAACATGCTGAAAATCGCTGAACTTCCAACCGTTATAACTCGACTGAACGCGCCAAAGGCACGCCAGCCGCAACACCTACTTGCAACGAAGAAAAACGCGTAGACAATTGCTTGATACTTCTTCTTCTCCGGCGTCGCCGTCTGATGCAAAGCGAATCTCAACAAGAAAGTGCCCACAAACTGAACCGCGCCCATCACCTCCAGCGGAACCTTTTCATTCAACAGACACAATCTGCCCACCGCAGGGATTCCAGTCAATTTGCTCGCGTATCCGAAATTTTCCGCTGCGTAAATATAAGAGAAGAGAGCGGTGAACACGTGGATAACGGTGAGCCAAAGACGGTCGCCAGAGAACATTCGATCACGAACGACGCCCTCTTCGAGAAGAATTGATGAGTTTTCGCCGGCGCCGCTGCTGAGAAACTCGGCGATTGTTCGGTGGATTACGATTGTGATGAACATTGCGATGTAGCCGTACTGGTCAAGGATCATACCTGAAAATAGGGGAATTTCGAGATTTTTCGTAGAGAAATCCGATTTTTAAGGCATTTTGAGCAGAAAATCTGGAAATAGCCCTTTTTCAAACATTTTATGATAAAAAATGAGTTTTAGGCCTAAAACCAGAAATTTCGAAAAATAAACTTTAACTTTCCAGTTTTACCGCTGAAAATTGGCAGTTGTTGACCGTAAAAGTCAGAAAAATCTCTTTTTTGCAAAAAAAAAAAGCAAATTATGTTAAAATTATTGGTTTTTTGGCAGATTTATCGTTTTCGAGATTTTTCATAGAGCAATCCGATTTTTAAGAAGTTTTGAACCGAAAATCGGTAAAAAGTTCATGAAAAATGTGTTTTCAACTGAAACTCCACAATTTGAGGGCTTGGAGTGCTGAAAACCAGGTTCTCTACTAGTTTCCGTAAAAAATTCGGAATTTTGCGGCCCATACTCCCAGGGGGCATTGAGACAGGGGGCATCGTGCTCATAGGGGGCATTCACTCAGAGGGGTCACTAAATTTTAGGGGGCATTTCACTGATACTCTTAGGGTTCATTTCTCATATGCTCATAGGGGACATCGACCTTCATTCTCAGAGGGGTCATCGAAACTCTCAGAGGGGGCATCAATATTTTCAGAAGAGGCATCAGTTTTCTCAGAAGTACCATCAGATAAAAGTTGAACAAGGTTAGTTTTCGATAATTGAATGGCCAGATAAACTTGATTTAATGTTCCTTGAGAAATTTCACAATGATTGAATGTTATTTTCCTCCAAAAAGTTTTTCTTCGAAGAGATTCTTGTTTCCTTCAAAGAGATTTCTGTACAACCCCAATATCAAAGGCTCTTTTGCTATTTCTTTCGCTTAACAAATTTTTGTTTATTTGTCAGAAAGCTTCTATTGGGATAATCTTTTCGTAGAAGATGCATTGAACAGTGCGATTAGTAAACCTTTTTTCAAAAATAACATCTAATCATTGTGAAATTTATCGGCAAATACTCATAGACAATCTCTCATTGGCTATAGCTACAGTACTCTCCAAAAAGAACTCCGTCAAAATGCCATTAGATATCGTCTACTTATGACATGTAGAGCATTTCAAAATGCGTTTCATAGATTAAAAGCTCATTCTTAACTTATTAGAAAGATGGGGAATGCTGCGAAGGATTTTTGGAGGCATTTCAGAATCTCTGATATCTAGCGTCAAATCATTACGCTAAAACGAATGTGGAATCAATGAGTCTTTGTTGTCATTGAGTTTTTGCTAAATTTCTCAAGGAACATTAAATCAAGTTTATCTGGCCATTCAATTATCGAAAACTAACCTTGTTCAACTTTTATCTGATGGTACTTCTGAGAAAACTGATGCCTCTTCTGAAAATATTGATGCCCCCTCTGAGAGTTTCGATGACCCCTCTGAGAATGAAGGTCGATGTCCCCTATGAGCATATGAGAAATGACCCCTAAGAGTATCAGTGAAATGCCCCCTAAAATTTAGTGACCCCTCTGAGTGAATGCCCCCTATGAGCACGATGCCCCCTGTCTCAATGCCCCCTGGGAGTATGGGCCGAATTTTGCAGGTTTACAGCTGAAAATTGGCAAGTTTTGGTCATATATCGTTTTCTGGGTGATATTCTGGAAAAACCACCTAAAAATTATGAATTTTCATCTAAAATGATTGATTTTCCGGCTATTCCTAATGAAAATGGGCTATTCCCCAAGCAACATTGACAGAAACCTGCGGAAACCCGTTTTTCACAAATTTTTGAGATTTTTCACTGAAAAAATCGGGTTTTAACATTGAAAAGCAAGAGAAAAGCAAATTTTCACACACAAAAATCGCGAGAAATACGACAAAACAGTGATTTTCCACCGATTTTCCCATCGATTCACCTTCTGGCCAGAGACACGCGCATCTCGCCAAAGTGCTGAGCATCTCGTTGAATTTCCACTCCTCGTCTGCGTCGAGAAGCTTCTTCCCAATCTGAAAATCGATTTTTTCGCTTTTCCTGTGGATTTACGGGCGTAAAACGCTACCAATCTGGCGATATGAGTGGTGGCAAATATGATAAATGAGTAGACAATGCAGTTATAGAGCTGGTTAGGTGTTTGTAGTTCCTGTTGCTCTTTAGATAATACTCTGGAATGAAAATAAGGATTTTCCGGGAAAAAACAAGTAAATTGGCCAAAAATCGTCAAAAAACTCACGTTACCAAGGGCATCGCTGCGTTCGTAAGAGTCCTTTGTTAGTTGATTTTCGGGGCTCTGAAATCAGAGAATTTCGATTGAATCGGCTGCGAATTTAATCAAATTTGTACAGAAAAATAACAACTATTTAGTTCTTTCAATTGAAAATAAGTGATGTTCGGCGGTAAAATGAGAAAGTAGATCAAAACTTTTATGTTAGATTTTTTCACTAAAAAACTCTTTTCATCCCTTTTTTATGAGTTTTTCAGAAGTTTTCAGTGAGAAGAGACATTTATGAGCCGTAAAAACACAAATTATGTTATTTTAAAAAAAATTTCAACAAAACTTATTTTAGCATGACAATAGTGTTTTTAACGCAAATTTGAAGTTTTTTAACAGGAAAACTCACTGAAACTGTGCATTTTTCAGTGAAAAATCATGAGAAATTTACCAAAGAGAGAAATTCAGTATAAAATTCTTTTAAACATGGATTTTTCAAATATTTCAGATCAGAAAGCAAGTGTACAGCTCAAAAATTATGGTTTTATCCTATTTTTACGAGTTTTCCTTTGAAAAATTAACAAAAAACTATGAATTCTAGGCAAAAACCGCTGAAAATTGCAAAAAATCAACTGGAAACAACAAAATTTCCAACCGCCCGTTTTCAAAACTGTGCATTTTTGCGTGTTCGAAAGTTCACCGAATGACGTTTGCGGACTGAACTATTGGCGCGAAATTCAAACATGAGATCGGCTTCAACGAATTCGTTAACGAATAAAAGGGGAACGCATCAAAAGGTGAGAAATGTCGCGTTCTTATTATTACAGCAATTATAGTTACAAGAAAACAACGTGAAATTGAGATAGTGAGATTAAAATTAAGCAAAATATCACAAATAACAGAATAAAGATATCACATAACACAAAATATTCCATGAAATAGTGAGATTATAAAAGAAGAATTACACGATTTTAGGCAAAATATTATTACAAATTAAATTAGAATTATGAGATTATCGTACTTGACGTCTTCTATTCCCTTTTCCAACAAATTTAGGCGGTGGTGGTGGCAATGCAGCGACACGGGCTGCCTCCTCCTCCTCAAGTCGTTTCTCGACTCTCTCCCGATGGATAGATCTCATCGGCGTGTCACCCATCACCCATCCAGCGAGCATCCATCCCGAGTTGAGGCTCATCTGAAAATTTAATAGAAATTTGACTGAAATCTCTGAAAATATTACAAGGTATGTGAGAACGCCTTTGGACGGAGTGTGGATCCCCATATGAGTGCAGCCAAGAGCCGTCGAAACAGCAACCATCGCGTCGATTCCAATCATACCAGTGAGAAAGTAACCTGGAATTAGAGAATTGGAAGCTGGCCGAGTTTTTCTGTGGGGGATTTCTAGGCCAACCATCTATTAGCAGTCCACCCCTCTTACAACTGCGCCCCACCGCAAACGAGAGAGTATCGGAGAGAGACGCAGATTTTTACAGTTTTTGACCTATTTTCGTTGTTTTTCTAAAGTTTTTTGTAAATTATTATGAAAAATAGCGAAAATAGGTCAAAAACTGTGAAACTCTGCGTCTCTCTCTCTCGCCGATACTCTCTCGTTTGCGGTGGAGCGCAGTTGTAGTAAAAATGCTCTGCTGATACCTCCAACGATGAAAACGGCGTAGACTAGAGCGTGATACTTCTTCAACTCCGGCGTCGCCATATAATGCAAAACGACTCGAATCAAAAAGGATAGTCCAAACTGCATTCCTCCCACCGCCTCCATTGAGATCTTCTCCGTGTAAAGACACGTTCTCGGTGCCACCGCGCCCAACCCGGTCAACCAAAACGTGAGATTCCAAATCCCTCCTGCATAGAGAAAAGCAAACGATGCGGAGAGAACATGAGCCACCGAGAGCCAAATAAAGTCCTCGTCGGTGATACGAGCGCGTTGAACCTTTTCTTCGATGAGAAGCGACGAGTGGAGACCGGCGCCGCGGTTGAGATACTCGGCGAGCTTTCGGTGGAGAGCGACGGCGATGAGCATTGAGAATGGACCGTATTTGTCGAAGATCAGCACTGAAATATTGAGATTTTGAGGGTTTTTGAGGGTTTTTGACTGAAAAATCAGCATTTTTAGCATGGAAATGCCGTTTTTGACGCAATTTTCAAGGTTTCGATAAGGAAAACTTGTTAAAAATGTGTATTTTCAGCTCTTTTTAGGCGAAAAATGCGAATTTTCAAGTGGAATTTATTGTTTTAACACGGGTTTGCAAATTTCGAGAAAAATGGCTTTCGGACAGCTCTATATCTAAAAGAATGGAAAAAACTGTAAAATTCGATAGTTTGTATCGCTAAAAACTGGAATTTTTCACCAATTTTCGTCTGAAATTCTGAAAAATGCTGTTTTTGAGAAGAAAAACTTAAATTTTCCAAGTTTTCGTATAGAAAATAGACTATTCGCCAAGCAATATTGACAAAAATTCAGCGAAAACACGTTTTTTCACAAACTTTTCAGATTTTTCACCAAAACATGCGAAAAATAAGATTTTCGCGTGAGAAAACCGAATTTTCAGATAAAGTCGCGAAAAATGCGGCGAAACCGTGATTTTCCACTAATTTTCGTCTGAATTTCTGAAAAAAATCCGTTTTTGTGAAGAAAACTTGAATTTTTCGAGTTTTCGTATAGAAAATTGACTATTCGCCAAGCAATATTGACAAAAATTCAGTCAATTTTTTTTTTTGGCTTAAATTTTGAGTTTTCAGGTGAAACTTATTGTTTTAATATCCAGTTTTGCAAATTTGGAAAAAAAATGTCTACCAGGTGGTGTTTTCAATGGAAAAACTGTGAATTTCGACGGTTTTTTTGTGGAAAACCTGTTAAAAACTCGAATTTTCCAACAATTTTCGCCAGAAAACCTGAAAAATGCCGTTTTTGAGTTGAAAAGCTCAAATTTTCGTCATTTTTAATCAAGTTTCTGTGTAGAAAATCGACTATTTGCCAAGCAGATTTTTCACCAAAAACGCAAAAAATAAGATTTTCGCGGTAGAAACAGAATTTTCAAAAGAAAAATCGCAAAAAACAGGGAAATTCGACCTTTTTTTGGTAAAAAAAACTGGATTTTTTTGCCAATGTTTGTCTAAAATTCTTCAAAAATGCCGTTTTTGAGTTGAAAAACTTAAAATTTTGTGAAATAGCAACATTTTTGAGTGAATTTTCGGCTTTTCGTTTTGAAAATCGGCTAATATCAACCAAAACCCATTTTTTCGCAAATTTTTGAGATATTTCACCGAAAAAAAGTGAAAAATCGCAAAAAATACCACCAAAAGGTGATTTTCCACCGATTTTCCACTCAATTTATGACTATGCACCTTGTGGATTGAGACACGCACACATCGTCATCATACTGATCAACTCGTTGAATTTCCACATCATGGATTCGTCGAGACAGCGATCGCCGATCTAAAAATCGGTGTTTTTGGTCTAAAAGTAGACTTTCCAGCCTACTCGTCTAACGATCTCAGTGATGGCAAACAGGAAAAAAGTGTAGACGATAAATGAGTACAACGGAAACAACGCCTCGTTCTCGAGTACTTCTTTTATGAAGAACGGGAACGCGAGGAGTGTCGATACTGTCCATCTGAAAAAGAAAATTGTGATTTTATTGAAAAAAAAACGGAATTTTTAATCACCTCGACGCGATATATCGTGGTATCCGGGACAGTTCTTCGGTTAGGTTTTGCACAACAGGCCAGACCACGTCCCACATGGCGAATTACGACAGACGGCTGGAATTTGGTGATTTTAATAGAAAAGTTTCGAGAAAAAACAGGAAAAGTCGAGAAAAATGACGAAAAAAGAGTGAAAAATAGACTTTTCGTGGAAAATTTTAGATCAAAATCATCTTGGAGGTAGATCAAATGCATGGAACACACATTTGTGAGTCTAGAAATACGAAAAATTGAATTTTTCAGGCTAAAAATGTGCTTTTTACATGAAAAACCAGACTTCTAGACATTTTTACAGGTTTTAAACAGAAAAATCTGCCTGAAAAGCACATTTTTTGAGTGAAAATTGCCGAAATCGAAAAATCTGAATTTTCGGCCTAAAAACAAGTCTTCCACGGTGAAAAATACGAATTTTAGGCATTTTTCTCGGTTTTTAACTTCAGAAATTTTCGAAAAACCCATCTTTCGACTTTAAATCGCTGGAAAGTAGCAAAAAGTTGGCTAAAATACAGCGAAAAACATCAAAATTCGAAGCCGCCCGCTTCCAAACTGTGCATTTTCGCGTGTTCGAAAGTTCACCGATAGATGTTTGCGGACTGAATTTTCGGACTGAACCGCGGCGCGAGATTCAAAAGTGGAATCTGTAAATCTCATTTTTTCAGCGAGAAAAAGGGGAAAAGTCCACCGAAAAATCTGAAATAGTGAAAAGGCTCGAGTTTAATATTATTACAGCAATTATAGTTACAAGAATACAACGTGAAATTAAGATAGTGAGATTAAAATTAGGCAAATTATCACAAATCACAGGATAGGGAGATCACAAAATAGGTATATCAAACTAATTCATGATTAAATTAGTTTCTTCTATTCCCTCTTCTAACAGGTACGAGCGGTGGTGGCGGTAGTGCAGCGAGACGGGAGGCCTCCTCCATTTGCTCTGTATATTTCTCAAATTTCTCACGATGGACTGTTCTCATTGAGGTGTCGCCGAAGAGACAGGCAGCGAGCATCCAACCGAAGAAAGTGCAGAACTGGAAAAATGGATTAATTGGTGGGATAATTAGCTCGATGAATTACCACGTAGACGAAGAGAAACGTTGGAACAGTGTACTGATTCAGTGTGCAGCCATTGAACATTGCCCCGGCGATGGTTGGATTCATTCCAGTGAAACCAGTTAGGAATTGGTCTGGAATTAAAGAAAATCGAAAATTTTCAATTTTTCTGTTCCAATATCTTTAACTTTCGCTTTTTCTATTGATTCATACAACTTTCAACCTATTTTCCGGATAAAATTCACGTTTTCGAGCGAATTTTTCCAATTTTCCCCCATATTTCAGCGCCCAACCCACTTCCAACAAAGAAACTAGCGTAGACGAGAACATGATACTTCTTCCTCTCCGGCGTCGCCAAATGATGCAAAACAAATCTCAACAAGAACGTCGCCGCGAATTGAATCACTCCCACATACTCCAACGCAACGAGTTCTCTACAAAGGCATCTTCTCATCGAGACCTCCAACCCAGTTCGGTTATAAATTGACTTCAACACGTCAAACGCGGCTCCCTGAGCAAGATAAGCGCATAAAACATGAATAAAGATGATATAAAGTGTGTCTAGAATGAAAAGGCGACGACGAATGAGGCCTTCTTCGAGGAGAAGCGATGAGTTCTCGGCGTGAGACGGGTGGAAGTACTCGCGGAGTTTCCAATGGATCACTATGGCGATGAACATTGCAGTGAAGCCGTAGTTCTCGAAGAGAATCTCTGAAATTTGATAAATTTCGGAGTTTTCGGGACTTTCCGTCCAAATTTGACAGAAATTCTAGCGAAAAACTCTAATTTCCAACAAAAATCGATGCATTTACCTTCTTGAAAGATGCAACAACACAAATTCAAAATGCCCGCAAACTCTCTACACCATGCGTGAGTTTTGAAGATGAGATCATTGATCTGGAAGAAAAAATCAGTAATTTTAGCTTGACAATCCGTTAAATACTATTTTGAATCCATAAGTGAGTCCAAATATGCCAATTGTGAAGAGAATGGATACGAATAGTGGATGCAAGTCCTTGTTTTCGAGTAGACTTTGTATTAATGAAGATATCATGGTTAGTGTGGATTTTGGAGCTTCTGGAAAGAGAAATATGGTGAAACACAATAAGATTTTCGCAAAAATCGATAAAAACGATAGAAAAACCCTGAAACTACTGATTTTGGGTTATTTTAATAGTTTTTCAAGCAAAAAAAATTGAAAAATTCGCATTTTGTGCAAATTTTTCAAGTTTTCGAAATGAAAATGGCATATTTTGGTAATTTTTGATATTTTGAATGAAAAACAACTCGCAAAATCAATTTTCTAGCTGAAAATATGCAAAAATCACCAAATTCTATCAAAAACACTCAAAATCTACTAATCCCAAGATTTCGGTCTAAAAATCTCGTTTTCCTTGTTAAAATGACTATTTCCAGGCTGTTTTATGCAGTTTTTGTGCAAAAAATGACTAAAAAAAGCAAATTATTCGCCGGAAATCCTCGAAAATCTCTGAAAATCGAATGAAAACGCTGAAATCTGAAAAAAAAAGTTCTAGAAACTTCCGGAACTGTGCATTTTCGCGTGTTCGAATGTTCACCGAATGACGTTTGCGGACTGAACTTTTTGGCGCGAATTTTGAAAATTGGGTTTTCTTACCAAATTATTCAGTTTTTATCGACTTTTGATAAACGGTACCTTTTTCCCTGTTTTTTTTTGCTGAAAAACTGGAAAAATGGGGTTTAGAATTGATCTTCTATGCTTTTTAAAAACCAGAATCCCGTAAAACCCTAAAAGTTGTGTATTTTTCCACATTTTCAGTTGTGAACTCAGTGTTTTTTCACTTTTATTTTTTTTAAATTTTTCCGCTTTCAGAAGCTCCGCCTTCACGTTAAAGAGCAACAGTGTTCAATCATTTATTGAGGGAGTTTATTATGATTAAATATATTTTTTTATAAGCAGTTTGGATAAATTAAATGTTCAACCGTTCAGGTCTATACAAAGTATTAAGCAGCAATTCTGACTTGAACACAAAAGTCGACAGAATACTGACAATCTACAATTGAAACAACTAGGGTTTTACCGTCAGTCGTGGGGATATGAGCCCGTCTGGAAACAAAGAAGGATTAGAGAATTTTGAATTTAAATTGGGGTGGGAAGAATTTGAGATTTGGCCATAAAATATTATAGTTGTGCGAGGTCTAAGGTCCGCAACAAAACATTTTGAATTTTCCGACCGAGTCGCAATGCGTGTGCGTCGCACCGTGCAAACCTCTGAGCGACGGTGCGCGTTTAAGCGACGTTGCGTCGCGCACCCCCGTGCGCAACCCACATGTTCGAGTTTTCCGCGTCGCGTTGCGTGCGCGTCGCGGTTTATATTAAAAGATGCGATGCGTGTGGCAATCAAGGAATCGAGCAAAATCTTGTCCGAGACGACGACACGGCCGCGTGAAAAAACTCTTCCACCAAAGCTCAGGAGAACGGGAATCGTGGCATTCAGAGCAATTTTTAGCTTAATCGTCAGTAACTTTCTTAAACTACTTTGTGCACGTTCAAATCAAAATTAGAAACTTGTAATGAGTTCGTCTGGGTCCCATCTATGTTCATGCAAAACGCCTTCAAAGAATAACTAACCGCTTCCACGATTTTGATTCCTTGAATTCTTCCCTGATCTTCCTAAATACTGCGATAAGAAACTCATCGCTTTCGTTTCCTCCTTCCATCGTTATTTCCGGAGAAAGTCCGTAACTGAACGAAGAGCCCACCTCCTTTCCAGCAGACATATAATGTCGGATGAGGGCAATGAATCCATCAACCGAAATCACATTACCGTCGTAGAGTAGATGGATAATCTTATTCGGTAGGTTAAAGACGATTGTGACCCAGTCTGTTTGTGGAAAGGGTTCAGAAACGACCAACTCCTCGGCACTTCTGACCACAGGATTTTCAAAGATTCTCGAGTCACTGACTTCAAATTTGATGGTCTTCAGAGGGTAGCAGGAGTCGTCAATGAATGGATTCAACGCTTCGAACGTGAGATTCTCATCGGCAGATGTATCAATATTGCGAAGTTTGATCTTAAAGGCGTATTGTGGTCTGATGTGATGTTTTCATACCATAATGTATGAGTTTCGGCGAGTTCATTTTCATACTTCAAGAATTTTTTAATTCGGTCCACAACCCGCTGAGAGCGAGCGCCGGAAAGTTTGGTCATTGAAAGGGTCGCGGAAAATTGGGGGCCGTGGCCTAGAAATTCGACTAGAAATTCGTTGTTTTTTTCAATTTTGACGGTATTTTCGATTATTTTTGTTGTATTTCTTTAATAAATTCGATAGAAAACAGCAAATATTGATAGAAAAACACAAAAAACTATCGAAAATAACGCCAGAAATAGCAGAATACTGAAAAAACAACTTTACCGAAGTGACATTTCTAGAATGTTCTTGCTGACCAAACTTTCCTTTAGTTTTTTCAGTATTCTGCTATTTCTGGCGTTATTTTCGATAGTTTTTTGTGTTTTTCTATCAATATTTGCTGTTTTCTATCGAATTTATTAAAGAAATACAACAAAAATAATCGAAAATACCGTCAAAATTGAAAAAAACAACGAATTTCTAGTCGAATTTCTAGGCCACGGCCCCCAATTTTCCGCGACCCTTTCAATGACCAAACTTTCCGGCGCTCGCTCTCAGCGGGTTGTGGACCGAATTAAAAAATTCTTGAAGTATGAAAATGAACTCGCCGAAACTCATACATTATGGTATGAAAACATCACATCAGACCACAATACGCCTTTAAGTTCAGGTGGGAATCGAATAATAGTCTCTCCACTTAAATAAATTGTGCCCATTGTGACTGGATGTAGACGACCGGCAAAAATTTTGGAAATCAAATATTTGAGAGCTTCATGAAGTTTCTTCTCATACTTCACCATCTCCACTCTCTTCGTCTTCCCACCCACAGTATTTGTGATAGCTAACACGATGAAACTGTTAAATGGCAACGCACGTCGATCCCTCCGACAATAGAATGACTCGAGAAGTGGTTCTAAGCGCATGATGTGATCTCTCAATGTCTCATGAGCAAGGGCTCGTGCAAACTCGAATTCCTTGTATTCTCTATAGCAATTTAAAAGTTCCGTAGTTGTGTTAGGATCCATAAAGCGATTCATAATTTGGTTGATTTTCTCAGACGAATGGATAGGGTCGCTTTGGAGATCAACGGGTTCAAAACTTTCCACAACATCTAGTCGTTCACGGTATACTCTCAGATTCCTCTCGTGTTCATCTAGTCTAGACGCATCTTGACTTGGGTTTACTTTGTATTCTCTCTTCCTCCACTCCCTCAAATCAGTGTCTCCTGGAGTCAGTGCTCCTCTTGTCGACCAATCTTCAAATCCATATTCATCTATATCTGATCCCAATCCTCCATTCTTGTTGTCTCGTTTAGCAGAATCCGGATAACTTCCTTCTGGATATTCCTTGAAGAGCCCAATTTGATATTCCATGTCGTCAATCAGAAATGAGTGCTCTTTTGGCTCAAAACTATCGATTCTCAGAGAGACTGTCTTGTCAACTGAGAGAAGGGAAGGGCATCTGACGGTGAGATTGATTCTGGAATTTTCGAAGAATTGCATGTTTTGAATAAATCGAGCATTTCACTCACCTCAAAGTTGTATTCATATAGTGAAGAACTGCCTTCAAACTTAGATACGCAAGTGGTGGATTAGCATTCATTCTGAAATAATTCAAGATGAAAACGAGAAAACCCGGACCTAGACAAAATTTTTAAGACCTAGCCAGGCTCGAAGCAGTGCGAGGCGTAAATTCGCTCCGTCGCCCAACGGTTGGTGTGGTGCCAAGCATTTTCACGTTCTTTTTTCCATACTTGCAAACCGGGCCGAAACGGGCCGACACGAGCCGGCGCGTAACTCGGTTCAAACTGAGTTTTATGAGCTGAAAAATATACCAAAATGTAGATCTCGGCGAGTTCTATCTCCGTGACCCACTACGGGCCGGATGGCTATTCGGTAATGTGCCGCGGGCCGGGCTAGAATGACTTATTCGACCATTTTCGCGATTTTTGGCACTTTTTCCCGGTCCGCGGCAAAAAAGTAACAATTAAAACAGTATTTTGACATTTTTTCAATCAAGATGATTATTCAGAACGACTTCTAATTCTAAAACATTTCGCGAAAGATTCAAACATTTTCGAAAAATTCGACCTCAAGTCCAGGTCTGGACAACTATGAGAAGATCGATAAAATGAAAGACAAAAAAGAAAATTACGACAGAAATAGGAACAATGGGACACCAATTGATCGTTTCCTATGGGTCTCTGATGTGCTAATTGCTGTGTGTGTGTGTGTGCAGGAGCGCTCACCCACTGCTGTCATTAGAGCGTATTTGCAGACCACGTTTTTCGGATCTTTTTTTCTCTTTCTGAATATTTCAGAGTTTTTCCATAATTATTAGGTTTTGACGCATAAATACCGAGTTTTCAAAATTTCCGGGCATTCCTAATAGATTGATTGGGTACACGTTCGAGTTCCGAAATTTACGAAATTTTTAGTTCCGCATATCTCAAATTTTGAACCTTTGAAGTAGTTTTAGGATAAATCGAGAAACCAGAATATATGAAAAAGTTTATTGAACCAGGTGTTCATAAAATCGAGAGGATAATTTCAATTACAAAAAAACCATCATTTCAGATGACAGAAAGATAACAAATTAACAAAACAAGAAAAATATCTGAGAACACATGAACAATTTCAATAAAGTTGTTGAGTAGGGAACTGCTCCAATGGAAAGATTTGCAGCACAAGATTCCAATGAAAATATTCATATCCAGTCTCTTCCACTGATACTTTTAGAGTTGTTCCGTTGTCGGTCGGAATCTTGGTACATCTGAAAATTAAAAATTCATTTCAAGTGAACATCGATTCTAAATATGTATTCTAAATATGTACCTGTGTCCAGAGATAGAGTTCTTGAATTGCGCCTTGATTTCCTTGAATACTTCTTTGTGAAAACCATCAATATAAAGCTCCTCATCTTCTGTGAGTTCAAGTGAGTAACTGAAGAAAGACCCCACTTCTTTTCCACAAAACATCCAATGTCTTATAAGGGTCATGAAGTCATCCACAGGCATCTTTCCTTCAAGATCAAGACAACTTACTTTATGATTTTCCAAATTCAAAAAAATAGGGAGCCTTCGAATCGGTTCAGTTCCATATAGGTTAACAACGAGGTGCTTGACGCTTCTGAGCTTCGGGTGTTGAAATACTGCAGTGTCCCATACAGTAATTTTGAGACACTTCAATGGATAACTGGACTCCTCGATGTATGGTGCCAACTCGACAAATGCACGATCTACTTCTCCTTCAAAGTGCATTTCCTCAATGTGCATCCGAAGTCCTGGCGTCAGACGAAGGATTTCTGATTGTGGAATCAACAACTTGACAGCGACTGGGTGCCGTCTACTTTCGAAGATTCTGTGCATCAAGTAGTTGAGCGATTCGTGGAGTTTTTTTCGTACTTGATAAATTCGATGTTCTTCCAATCGGAAATGGTGAACATAATATAACTTTCAAATGGCACCGGGAGTCCGTCTCTCCGTGCATACCACTGTTGAAGTATTGCCTTCGTTTCCAATATTTTGTCCTTCAGTTCTTCATAAGCCTTATCTCGTGCGTCTTCAAACTCCGGTTGAGTGCTGTAGTGTGCACTACGTTCTTCACTGGTATCATCGTTCACAAAATACCAATTGATTTGTTCAACCATATCTTCTGAGTAGTATTCATCAAAGGAAAAGGGAGAAGTGGTGATTGGTCCAAAGCTCTCGACATAATCCAGCCGTTCTTGTAGTTCAGGCAGTTCTTCTTCTTCTTTTTTCTTTATTCCAACTTCATTGATTTGTTCATAAACTCTGAGTCGTTTGATAGGAGTTCTCAAATCGACGTCTCCTGGTCTCAATTGAAGTGTACTCGTCCAATCTTCATATCCATGTTGATCTAAATCGGTGGCCAATCCCCCCCAAAATTCGTTGTCGTTCTTCACGATAGGGCACATGCCTTCTGGATATTTTTTATAGATTCCAACTTTATACTCAATATCGTCGTCAACTATAAAGGATCGATCAGACAACTCGAGTTTCTTGATCTTGAGGGGAACCGCTTTCTCGGCTGACCGAATCGAAGGGCAGTTGATGGAGAGCCGAATTCTGAAATTCATTGTTTAAATTGGAGTCGGAAGTTGGAACTCCATGTAACTCTGCTGACTAGCACCGCCAAAAGTTAGTACATTCTAACAATGTTCGTTCTCTTTAAAACTAAATTCAAAACAACATTTATAAGAGGTTTTACCACAAAAGTGTGTTTTCAAACAAGTTTCTAGATTTTCAGAGAAGAGTTGTAGTCGGAATTCCGAATTCTGAATTCCGACTTATGGATAAGAAATTTTAACTTTCATGCAACTTTGGTTCACATGCAATTTCTCAATTAACTTACCTTAAATTCGGATCCATATACTGCAGGACTGTTTTCAGACTGTCGTATGCCAACGGCGGACCGGGATTCATTCTGGAATTAGTCAAATTTCTAAAAGCGGGAGAAAAAATAAACAAGAATAAAAAGAAAAAAGAAACGAAGAGACACACATAGATCGATCGTTTGGTGTCCCTGTCTGTGTGTGCGAAAGGGCAGAGAGTAGATATCGATAGAAAAGTAGGAGAGACCTAGACGTAGAAGTCAAAGGAAGATTTATGAGTCGCTAGGTACAATTCTTGAGAGAGGGGTTGTACGATTGGCGATTGTCAGAGGAATTAAGTATAATAGAATTAAAAAAATGAAGTAGAGAAATCAAGTTTTTCAAGTATGTAGTATGCACCAATTAAGCAATTGTTTAGAACTTCTTATCAGAAAATTATGTTATTATTCACGGAAAGTTTAATCACGAGGTTAATTTCAAGTGCAACACAACAATCATAGTAGATAACAAAAAATAACAGAAATCAGCAAAACAAGAAACATATCAAGACATTTAAAAAAATCAATAAAGTAATTGAAGAAGATAACAAGTTTTTTATTCCAATGGAAGGATCTGCATTACCAGAATCCATGGATAATAATACTCTTCACTCAGTTCCGCCGTCACTTTCAAGGTTGTGCCGTTGTTGGTAGGAATCTTGGCATATCTGAAAATCTTTATTTCAAGTCAGAAGTCAACTTGATATGTTTACCTGTGTCCTATAACGGCCTCCTTGAAGGTTATCTTAATTCTCTTGAACAACTTTTTCTGGATTCTTTGTCTTTGAAGCATCGAGTGAGAATTCGCATGAAGTGGGTAACTGAAGCGAGCTCCAACTTCTTTTCCACTAGACACCCAATGTCTCATAAGGGCCATCAAGTGACTCTCTCGCATTAGACCCTCGTTACAATCATTTATATGGACTTGATAATTCTCCAAATTCACAAGAATAGGGAGCCATCGGATTGGTGCGATATTTCCTTCAACCACGAGGTGCTTGGCGCTTCTGAGCTTTGGGTGTTGGAACACTGCCGTGTCCCATGCAGTAATTTTGAGACATTTCAATGGGTAACTTGACTCCTCGATGTATGGCGCCAATTCGACGAACGCACGATCTGCTTCCCCGTCGAAGTGCATTTCCTCAATTTGCATCCGAAGTCCTGGTGTTAAACGAAGGATGCCTGGCACCGGAACCAACACTTTGACAGCAACTGGGTACCGTCTATTCTCAAAAATCCTGTGCATCAAGTAGCGGAAAGCTTCGAAAAGACTCTTTTCGTACTTGACAAACTCGACGTTCCTCTCTTCTTTAGTCTCATAATTGAAGATGGTTAACTTGATATAACTCTCGAATGGCACGGGGAGACCATCTCTCTGTGCATACCACTGTTGAATTGTTGCCTTCAATTCCAAGACTTTGTCCTTCAGTGTTTCGTAAGCTTTAGCTCGCGCATGCTCAAACTCAGGTTGACGGCTGTAGTATGCACTACGATCTTCACTGGTTTCATACAACACAAAATACCACCTAATTTCTTCAAGCATTGGCTTTGAGTATGACTCATCGGAGTTGGAATTTATGATCGGCCCAAAGCTCTCGACGCAATTCAGCCGTTTTCGTATCCCTGCCAGTTGCGCCTCCCTTCTCTTTATTCTAGCTTCATCGAACTCTATAGGCTCTCTATTTCTCCCATCAGGATCGATCAAGTTGACGTCTCCAGGCCTTAATTGAAGTCTACTCGGCCAATCTTTGTATCCATGTACGTCTAGATCGGTTGGAACAAATAGTTTAATTGGTCCTCCACCGTTGTTATGTAATTTAACAAAGGAAGGACAGGTTCCAGCAGGATACTTTTGATAAATTAAGATTGAATATTTGATTTCGTCAATGACGAACCATTGATCACTTAACTCGAGTTTCTTGATTTTTAGGGGAACAATCTTCTCCGCTGAGCGGATTGACGGGCAGTTCATGGAGAGGCGAATTCTGGAATTTAATAATTTTAAAAGAATAAAATAAACGAATTTGATAATATAATTTAATTTACAGCCACGCTCTACCGAAACCAAAAAAGACTGTATACGAAATTCAGAGACTCGGAGAAACAGAGATATTGTCAAGGTGCTTTTGGAGGAGCGCAGTTGCATGAACTATGCCGAGATAATATAATAATAATATACCTTGTTTCATTGTTCTGTTCTTCTTTTAACTCATAGATTTTTGTTCCAAATGAAAAAATTACGTAGCTTTTTAAAAAATATGAAACACTAATTTTCACTTTTTGCTATTATCTATTATGAATTCAATTTTTTCTGTACGTACAAGGAAAATTCTCCCGGTCCTTACGCGGCCGCCACTCCCTTTTCAACGCTGCGTTCAATTTATGAACACTGCCTCAAGAAATGGGCGTGGTCGCCGCAAGGGGGCGGGGCGAGCGTTCCTTGCACAGAAAAAATTGAATTCATTATAATTTGGTTTATTTTTCGACTAAATAAATAGATATTTACAGTAAATTTCTCAAATAACTCACCTCAAATTCGGATCCATATACTGCAGGACTGTCTTCAGACTCTCGTATGACAACGGCGGACCGAGATTCATTCTAAAATTAGTCAAGTTGAGTAAGTGGAATCAAAAAATAAACAAGAATAAAAAGAAAATAGGGCACAAATCAATCGATGGATATGTGTCCTGTTCGAAAGGGCAGAGAGCAGACGACGATGGACAAGTAAGAGGGACCAAGACGTAGACGTCAAAGAAATGTGTATAAGGGGCTAGATACAATTCCTGGGAGGCGTTTTGTACCATCGACGATTGTCAGAGGGCAAAAGTTCGCTAATTTTTGTACTGAAAATGCAGTTTTTGTTAAAGTTTTTTCAGAGTGTAAAATTTTTATCAAAAATCTAAACGAGTCGGATCAATATCTCTTATTTATGTAAACACAAAACCATGAAAATATGCCAGGTCTCTGTGCTTATTCAATTAACTGTGTCGTTTTTCATAAAATAAGCCTTTTCTAAACAATTACAGCATTTCTAGAATAGTTTTCGTTCATCAAATTTAGAATGGTTGTGTCTTTATGCCAGAAACCTGACAAAAATATGATGAATTTTTTTGCTTTTTCGTACTCTAAATGTAGCTGTTCAAATGCCCTATTCATTTTTGATTACGCTTACATAGTTACAACTGAAATAAGGGTTTCACCGCAAAAAGTCCGATTGCCGGCATATTAAAAAATTTAAAGTCCTCAACGCAATAATTACCCATGCACGCATAAATAACGTGTGCTACTGTGAAAAAATAAAGTTTGGCCAAGAATTTTCAAAAAAAAAATTCGCGCCCAAAACACTTTAGTTCACGAATGGGTGCACTAACGTTTTGGAACTGTTGCGATTTGGAACTGCTGCGATTTGGAACTGCTGCGCTTTGGAACTGCTACGTTTTGGAACTGTAACGTTTTCGAACTCCTTTCGCATTAGAGCGCGCTTGCATTTTTTCTCAATTTAATGCTTGAACCATATTTTAATTCGTTTTTTTCTCGTTTTAATTCAAAAAAGGTGTAATTTTCGCAATTTATGATAGAAAATGGAAAAAATATATATTTATTGGTGTAAATATATATATAGTAACATTAATAAATATAAGCAAAAAACAGGGAAACATGTGAAAGGGAAAAACATACATATTTGCAAAACTGGATTTTGCTGGGTTCATCAATGGCTTGAAAATGCCTTCAGATAAAAGTATGCTGTTGTAACTTCCGCACAGATCTGTATAAATTTTCATAATGTGGGGATTGTCTGTAAATTTCCACAGGTGTCAAATGACCTTGATTCGAAAGAAGAAAACCGCCCATAAGGTGCGAATCGTGGATGGGTGGACTATGAGAGAGAAAAAGGTAAACAAGTCTACAGGAGAAATTCTGTACCATTGTTACGAAAGGTTAGGATTTTCTATATGTTGAGAGGCGTTCAAAAATTCTTGTCATTCAGGGACAGAGCTCCACGTTGTTCAGCATCATACGCGGTTGATGACACGCGTCAAACAATTAGAGTGATCATGCCCCATGTTCGACACGATATGAATGCCTCAAAAAATGATGTAGATTATTAACGAAAAACATTTGTTGAAATGAAAAAAATCATTTTTTAGACCGCAATGGCTCGAGAGCAGCTAAAGGAGCGTTGTAATTCGGGTAGTTGCCGTGATATCATTGACGATGTGAGACGAGATTATGGAGTGGAGGCATCGTTGTCTATAGGTAAGAGTTAAAAGAGCGAAATGTTAGAAACTTTATGTTGCCAGGTGGATTTGATGCGAAGAGAGCAATCATTTATCGAGCAAGAGGGGTTTCTGATGAAGATAAGAAAAAAGTAGATGAAGGAAAAGGGATCTTCGGCGAATGGGCAAACACGAAATGTATTTACAATTGGAAGTACTTTCGTCTTTATTCTCATTTTATTTGCAGGTGGAAATCGTTTCCTTCTGATTGACAAAGTCTTTCGCAATAAGAGGATGATCATTTTCGCTTCAGATGACTCTTTGAATCTTCTTGCTTCTTCAAATGTCTTGTTCTGTGACGGCACTTTTGATGCTGCACCGGAGCCGTTCGTCCAATTGTTTACCATTCATGGATACGTGAGTTTTCTTTTTTTCTTTTCGTTAAAACATTTGTTGTACAGATCAGTCAGTCCGATGTACGACCTCTGGTTTATAGTCTATTGTGTGAAAAGACACAAGAAGTTTACGAAGAAGTAATAAGCGTACTGAAACAGAATCCAATCATGAGTATGTGGTCTCCGGAACTATTGATTTGTGGTTTGTGAAATACTCAATCTCAGCTGTTATGTTGAAAACAATTTTAGATTATGAACTCGCCATCAAGACTGCTTTTGAGAAATCTTTCCAGAACATTGAAATCGGTGGCTGTCTTTTCCATCTGATCCAATCATGGAGACGCACTGCGGAAAAGCTGAAATTATATAATGATTTTGTTGGTAAGTGAGAGTGGAAACATTGAAAGCCTAATTGTAACTTCGCTCATCAGGTGGAAATCTACAAGAGTTCTGGAATCTGCTTAAAGTTTTGCCGTATATCGACCATCAGAATACTTCACATTATTTCCAAATAATTCTAAACATCTTGCCGTCTACTATTTCAAAGGAAATGCATGGTTAAAAAGTCCTTCCTCAATTGAATTTACTCAGTTTCTCAATTTCAGAGTTTATTGAGTATTTGGATCGTAATTACATTGGAATGGTCACCCCGTCTCCTCGTTTTCCACCGGGGATGTGGTGTTGTGCGACTCGAACAGTCAACAACATCCATAGGACCACTAATAATGTTGAAAGATGGCATCGCAATTTAGATTCTGTGATTCAAAAGTCTTTCCGTTTGTCTCCTCTAAAAATGACCGATGTAATTGAAAAACTAAAACTGGAAGAAAGTCATACTTTACTCGATGCAAGAGAATTAGCATTGAATCCAAATGCAATGGTAGGTTTTTTATATATTCGGTACATACCTTTTTGTTCAGGTAACTTCGACACGTCGAACTTCCAATATACTGAAAGATGCGAGACTGAAGGCAGTGGTTGAAAACATTCCCACCCCGCCCTATCTTCCATTGAAAGACATGCAATTATTGAAAGCATTTATTTATGCTAAGTTGTAAACAAAAAGACTCGTATTCATTTCATCATCAATGGTTTAAATAACTCATTTACAGGTTTAAATTCATGCCATCTTGCCATACCTGTTCACATTCGTTTCCCTGTTTTTTGCTTATATTTATTAATGTTACTATATATATTTACACCAATAAATATATATTTTTCCATTTTCTATCATAAATTGCGAAAATTACACCTTTTTTGAATTAAAACGAGAAAAAAACGAATTAAAATATGGTTCAAGCATTAAATTGAGAAAAAAATGCAAGCGCGCTCTAATGCGAAAGGAGTTCGAAAACGTTACAGTTCCAAAACGTAGCAGTTCCAAAGCGCAGCAGTTCCAAATCGCAGCAGTTCCAAATCGCAACAGTTCTAAAACGTTAGTGCACCCACGAAGGTGCACTAACGTTTTGGAACTGTTGCGATTTGGAACTGCTGCGATTTGGAACTGCTGCGCTTTGGAACTGCTACGTTTTGGAACTGTAACGTTTTCGAACTCCTTTCGCATTAGAGCGCGCTTGCATTTTTTCTCAATTTAATGCTTGAACCATATTTTAATTCGTTTTTTCTCGTTTTAATTCAAAAAAGGTGTAATTTTCGCAATTTATGATAGAAAATGGAAAAAATATATATTTATTGGTGTAAATATATATATAGTAACATTAATAAATATAAGCAAAAAACAGGGAAACATGTGAAAGGGAAAAACATACATATTTGCAAAACTGGATTTTGCTGGGTTCATCAATGGCTTGAAAATGCCTTCAGATAAAAGTATGCTGTTGTAACTTCCGCACAGATCTGTATAAATTTTCATAATGTGGGGATTGTCTGTAAATTTCCACAGGTGTCAAATGACCTTGATTCGAAAGAAGAAAACCGCCCATAAGGTGCGAATCGTGGATGGGTGGACTATGAGAGAGAAAAAGGTAAACAAGTCTACAGGAGAAATTCTGTACCATTGTTACGAAAGGTTAGGATTTTCTATATGTTGAGAGGCGTTCAAAAATTCTTGTCATTCAGGGACAGAGCTCCACGTTGTTCAGCATCATACGCGGTTGATGACACGCGTCAAACAATTAGAGTGATCATGCCCCATGTTCGACACGATATGAATGCCTCAAAAAATGATGTAGATTATTAACGAAAAACATTTGTTGAAATGAAAAAAATCATTTTTTAGACCGCAATGGCTCGAGAGCAGCTAAAGGAGCGTTGTAATTCGGGTAGTTGCCGTGATATCATTGACGATGTGAGACGAGATTATGGAGTGGAGGCATCGTTGTCTATAGGTAAGAGTTAAAAGAGCGAAATGTTAGAAACTTTATGTTGCCAGGTGGATTTGATGCGAAGAGAGCAATCATTTATCGAGCAAGAGGGGTTTCTGATGAAGATAAGAAAAAAGTAGATGAAGGAAAAGGGATCTTCGGCGAATGGGCAAACACGAAATGTATTTACAATTGGAAGTACTTTCGTCTTTATTCTCATTTTATTTGCAGGTGGAAATCGTTTCCTTCTGATTGACAAAGTCTTTCGCAATAAGAGGATGATCATTTTCGCTTCAGATGACTCTTTGAATCTTCTTGCTTCTTCAAATGTCTTGTTCTGTGACGGCACTTTTGATGCTGCACCGGAGCCGTTCGTCCAATTGTTTACCATTCATGGATACGTGAGTTTTCTTTTTTTCTTTTCGTTAAAACATTTGTTGTACAGATCAGTCAGTCCGATGTACGACCTCTGGTTTATAGTCTATTGTGTGAAAAGACACAAGAAGTTTACGAAGAAGTAATAAGCGTACTGAAACAGAATCCAATCATGAGTATGTGGTCTCCGGAACTATTGATTTGTGGTTTGTGAAATACTCAATCTCAGCTGTTATGTTGAAAACAATTTTAGATTATGAACTCGCCATCAAGACTGCTTTTGAGAAATCTTTCCAGAACATTGAAATCGGTGGCTGTCTTTTCCATCTGATCCAATCATGGAGACGCACTGCGGAAAAGCTGAAATTATATAATGATTTTGTTGGTAAGTGAGAGTGGAAACATTGAAAGCCTAATTGTAACTTCGCTCATCAGGTGGAAATCTACAAGAGTTCTGGAATCTGCTTAAAGTTTTGCCGTATATCGACCATCAGAATACTTCACATTATTTCCAAATAATTCTAAACATCTTGCCGTCTACTATTTCAAAGGAAATGCATGGTTAAAAAGTCCTTCCTCAATTGAATTTACTCAGTTTCTCAATTTCAGAGTTTATTGAGTATTTGGATCGTAATTACATTGGAATGGTCACCCCGTCTCCTCGTTTTCCACCGGGGATGTGGTGTTGTGCGACTCGAACAGTCAACAACATCCATAGGACCACTAATAATGTTGAAAGATGGCATCGCAATTTAGATTCTGTGATTCAAAAGTCTTTCCGTTTGTCTCCTCTAAAAATGACCGATGTAATTGAAAAACTAAAACTGGAAGAAAGTCATACTTTACTCGATGCAAGAGAATTAGCATTGAATCCAAATGCAATGGTAGGTTTTTTATATATTCGGTACATACCTTTTTGTTCAGGTAACTTCGACACGTCGAACTTCCAATATACTGAAAGATGCGAGACTGAAGGCAGTGGTTGAAAACATTCCCACCCCGCCCTATCTTCCATTGAAAGACATGCAATTATTGAAAGCATTTATTTATGCTAAGTTGTAAACAAAAAGACTCGTATTCATTTCATCATCAATGGTTTAAATAACTCATTTACAGGTTTAAATTCATGCCATCTTGCCATACCTGTTCACATTCGTTTCCCTGTTTTTTGCTTATATTTATTAATGTTACTATATATATTTACACCAATAAATATATATTTTTCCATTTTCTATCATAAATTGCGAAAATTACACCTTTTTTGAATTAAAACGAGAAAAAAACGAATTAAAATATGGTTCAAGCATTAAATTGAGAAAAAAATGCAAGCGCGCTCTAATGCGAAAGGAGTTCGAAAACGTTACAGTTCCAAAACGTAGCAGTTCCAAAGCGCAGCAGTTCCAAATCGCAGCAGTTCCAAATCGCAACAGTTCTAAAACGTTAGTGCACCCACGAATGCACTAATGTGTTTTGAGCGCGAAAATTTTTTTTGAAAATCCTTGGCCAAACTTTATTTTTTTTCACAGTACTTCCCTCTGCTATAGTTTTCTCTCTTACTTCCTTTTTCCCCATTATCTTTTGTCATTTTCCCTTCTTCTCTATTCCTCTTGCATTCTACTTTCTCTCCATATATTCTGAATATTTAAATTTTGTTAATTAAGGGATTGATGTATTCAAATAGGAATCCAATCGATCGACTTGTGCCCCTTTTTTCTCTCATCAACATCTTGGCCATTTGTTCCCTCTCACTTTCCCAACTTTACTAATTTCAGAATGAATCCCGGTCCACCGTTGTCATACGAGAGCCTGAAGACAGTTCTCCAGTACATGGATCCGAATTTGAGGTGAGTTAATTAAGAAAATCACTGTAAATCTGTAGATCATATGATCAGAAACGACAATGGTGGCAATGGTGCTACTTTACAAAACTTCCCTCTAAGAAACCGAAATTTCAGAATTCGTCTTGCCATAAACTGTCCTTCGATCCGATCTGTTGAAAAAGTAGTTCCTCTGAAGATCAAGAATCTCGAGCTGGAAAGTCGATGGATTGCCATTGACGATACGAGGTATACAGTCGGAATTTATAAAAAGTATCCAGAAGGCATGTGCCCTCCTCTTGCTGAAAAAGAAAACGGATATGGAGGATTGGACACCGACTTAGATCAACACGGATACGAAGACCGACAGACTTCAGACGAATTAAGACCTGGAGACGTCGATTTGAGGCGTCAGCATAATAGGCAAAGAGTTTATCATGAAATCAATGAAGTGGAAATAAAAGGAAAAGAAAAGGAACTGTCTGAACTACAAAAACGTCTGGATCACGTCGAGAGCTTCGGACCAATCATAACTTCCGAAGCAGATGACTCATGCTCAAAGCATTCTATTGAAAGAATCACTTCGTATTTTGTGGTGAAACATGAAATCAGTGAAGAATTTAGTGCACTGTACAGCCGCCAACCGGAGTTTGAACCCGGGAGAGCAAAGGCTTATAAAGAACTGAAGAACCAAGTCTTGGAATTGAAGGCAACACTCCAACAGTGGTATGCACGGAGAGACGGACTCCCGGTGCCATTTGAAAGTTATATTGTGGTAACCATATCCAATGATGAGACTAAAGAAAAGAAGAACGTCGAGTTTGTCAAGTACGAAAAGAGTATGTTCGAAGCTTTCCGCTACCTGATGCAGAGAATCTTTGAGAATAGGCGGTACCCAGTTGCTGTGAGAGTGTTGATTCCGTTCTCAGGTATCATTCGTCTGACTCCAGGGCTTCGGATGCGAATTGAAGAAATGCACTTTGACAAAGAAGTACATCGTGCAATCGCCGAGTTGACACCATACATCGAGGAGTCAAGTTA
This sequence comes from Caenorhabditis latens, assembly GCA_002259235.3. Classification (NCBI taxonomy): domain Eukaryota; kingdom Metazoa; phylum Nematoda; class Chromadorea; order Rhabditida; family Rhabditidae; genus Caenorhabditis; species Caenorhabditis latens. Next base: position 3,553,411 of record CM056093.1, read on the forward strand.
TCCATTGAAATGTCTCAAAGTCTATGTTTTTGACTCTTTCGAACAGTCGCCGGAGATTTTCCAAGAGACAAAACTTAGAAGCGCTGAGCACCTTGTGCTTGTCGGTTTGGGTCCTATCGAATGGCTCCCTATTTATTTGAATTTGGACAATCATAAAGTCCATACAATGGTGGTGGATTATTATACTGGATCGATGTCTGTGGATGACTTTATGACAATTATCAGACATTGGACGAGTACTGGAAAAGAAGTGGGATCTAGCTTCAGTTTCGGACTCCAAGCGGATGAAGATGAGCTTGAAATGGAGGTTTTCCATATATCAGTCTTCAAGAGAATCAAGACTCAATTCAAGGAGTCTGTTTCGGGACACAGGTACATATTTTGAATTAGTTTTCACTTGGAATACATTTTTATATATTCAGATATGTCAAAATTCCGACCGTCAACGAAACAACTCTAAAAGTGTCGGTGGAAGAGAGTGGAGATGAAGATTTTCAATGGAATCTTGTGCTACTGATTCTTCCATTAAAGCAATAAGCAATCTGCTGTCAACTCAATAACTTGATTGAAATTGTTCTTGTAATATCAGATTTGTTTCTTGTTTTTTCTGATTTCTGATCTTTTGGGCTGTTGGTTCCATAAACTTTCCGTAAATAATAAATTTCTTCATAACATAATTTTCCAGAAACAAGGAATTCTAAACAACAATCATACAACATACGGTTGGGACGTTGCCAAAAAAGACTTGGCTGAGTGACTGTTGTTCATTTGCCGTATATTTGAGACGAAGTCAATAAATTTTTTGATTTGAGAACAGGAGCAAATAAGGTTTTCAGTGCTAAAAATTCGTTTGCCACCAATTTTTTTTGATAAAAAACATTGTTCGCGCGAATAAAGAATAAACACCCATTGCCATAATTCCCGAGCCAGGATTCGATATCCGTGTGCTGCCTCCTTCTGCCATGTTTTGTTTGTCTGACCTCCACATTCCCATTGTCTCTTGTCATTTTCCCTTCTTCTCGATTCCTCTCGCATTCTACTCTCTCTTCATATATTCTCAATTTTTTAATCATTGCTAATTTCGAGATTTTTGCATTCAAAATTCATTTTTCAACTAGACACAATCTATAGAAATCCAATCGATTTGTGCCCCTTTCTTTTTTTCGGCATCTCCTGCCATTTGTTCCCTCTCACTTTCCCAATTTGACTAATTCCAGAATGAATCTCGGTCCGCCGTTATCATACGAGAGTCTGAAGACAGTTCTCCAGTACATGGATCCGAATTTGAGGTGAGTTAATCGAGAAAATCACTGTAAGTCTGTAGAGCATTTGATCAGAAATGACAATGATGTAATGGTGATACTAAATTTTTCTCTAGCAACCGAAATTCCAGAATTCGCCTCGCCAAAAACTGTCCCTCGATCCGATCTGCTGAAAAAGTAGTTCCTCTGAAGATCAAGAAGCTCGAGCTGAGTGATCGATGGGTTGCCATTGACGACACGAGGTATACAGTCGGAATTTATAAAAAGTATCCAGCGGGCATGAGCCCTACTCTTGCTGAAAAAGAAACTATTCCACCCTTCAAACTCTCTCAATACAATCCAACTAGAATCTCCCCTCCGTTTCTTCTCTCGTAAAGTCTTCCACAGATGTAATATATCTTTCCAACCTACCTCTTCTAATTCTCACCTCTCCCCTTACGAGCGGCGCTTAGCAATCTCTTCCCAAATGTCCATGTACCATAGACGCATCATTTTAATTCTAAAAACTTACTTTAAAATTGTAACCCATCAGTGCCATTTCCCAAATCTTGCCTTATATGTAAAACCCGCGCTTTCCCCCCGGTTCCCTTATAGAATAATACTTTGCGGTTCAAAAAACAACTCATTCCTCCACAAACACTTTTCGACCTGGGATAAAATCGTACCCTTTTAACCCAAAACCGTAGCTGAACAAACTTTTGCGTCTCGACTCCGCCAACTGCCATTACAGACAATCTTTCCTAAAATTTGATCACTGGACTCTTTGCGGGTCTTATAGGTCATCTTACATATTTATTCACCCCTTTCCTGTTGCATATCTTTTTATTTTTTGCCCGGTTCTTTTTTAATTTCATCTCGCACAACAGAAATTGAATAAATTATTATTAAAACGGATATGGAGGATTGGCCACAGATTTAGATCAGCATGGATACGAGGATTGGCAGACTTCAGACGAATTAAGACCTGGAGACGTCGATTTGAGGAGTTATTATAAAAGATCCGGAGTTTATGAACAAATCAATGAAGTTGAAATAAAGGAAAAAGAAGAAGAACTGCCTCAACTACAAGAACGTCTGGATTATGTCGACGGCCTGGGACCAATCATAATTTCTGAACCCAATGAGTCATACTCACAGCCTATTATTAGAGAAATCAAAGGGTATTTTGTGAAAGATGATACCAGTGAAGAACTTAGTGCACAGTTCAGCACTCAGCCGGAGTTTGAGCATGCGCGAGCTCAGGCTTATGAAGAACTGAAGGAGAACGTCTTATATTCGAAGGCAGCAATCAATCAATGGTATGCACGGAGAGATGGTCTTCCTGTACCGTTCGAGAGCTATACTATGTTAACCATCTCCAGTCATGTGACTAAAGAAGAGAAAAGGATATAATTTGTCAAGTACGAAAGAAAACTCCACGAATCGCTCTACTACCTGATGCACAGGATTTTTGAGAATAGACGGCACCCAGTCGCTGTCAAGTTGTTTATTCCAAACGCAGAAATCCTTCGTCTGACACCAGGACTTCGGATGCAAATTGAGGAAATGGAAATTGCCGGAGAAGCAGGTCGCGCATTCGCGGAGTTGGCGCCATACATCGAGGATTCCAGCTACCCATTGAAATGGCTCAAAGTCTATGTTTTTCACTATTCCATTTTCCAAAACGCGAAACTTAGAAGCGCCAAGCACCTCGTGGTTGACGGAATGACTCCCATCGGATGGCACCATATTTTTTTGAATTTGGAAAATCATCAAGTCCATGTTATGGAGCACAATCTTGTAGCATCGATGCCTGTGGATGACTTCATGGTGTTAGTCACACATTGGACATCTACTGAAAAAGAAGTCGGAGCTAGCTTCAGTTACCGACATAAAGAGTACAATACGCGTCAAAGATGCGATTTCCATAAGGAAGTATTCAAGAGAATCAAGAAAATATTCAAGGAGGCCGTCTTGGGACACAGGTAGACATATCGAGTTGATTTCTGACTTGGAATAAAGATTTTCAGATGTGCCATGATCCCTACCGACAACGGCACAGCCTTGAAAGTGTCAGTGGAACTGAGTGGAGATCAACTTCAACCATGGAACCTAGTTCTGCAGATTCTTCGATTGGAACAATAGGAAATTTGCTATTCACCTGGATGTTTCATTGTTATTGACTTTGTCCATTGATTCTCTTTTATTTTCTTGTATTACCAGATCTGTTTCTTGTCCTGATTTCTGAATTTTTGGGATGTTGGTTCCATAAACTTTCCGCGAATGATAACTTTCTCCATGATGCCAAAAAAGACTTGGCTGAGTGCCAAAGATTTATATGTTTATTTGTCCTATATTGGAAGTGAGTCAATATAAACTGCGACGCACACGCAACGCGACTCGAAAAAAATTCTACACCTCGCACTGCTGTACTTCTATAATACTATTTATTTAAAAAAAGGTTTTGAAAAATATGAAAAAGGGAGTTGATAAAAGAATACAATTTTTGACGAAAGAGTGACAAGTGGGAAGTTTCTGATTATGAGGGAACACTCGCTTCAATTACAGATTAATAATAGATGTCATGCTCACATATCTTCCATTGGAAGAATCTGCATTACAATGTTCCATGGATACTCTTCCTCACCACTCGGCTCCACTGACACTTTCAACATCGTGTCGTTGTCGGTAGGAATCTTTGCGTATCTGAAAATCTTTTCTTCTAGTCAGAAGTCAATTTCAACATGCTTACCTGCGTCCCGAGGTAGACTTCTTGAATGTTTTCTTGATTCTCTTGAACACTTTCTTATGATAATCATCCATTTCAAGATCATCAAACGCGTCAAGTGAGTAACTGAAACTAGCTCCTTCTTCCTTCTCACTAGATATCCATCGTTTGATAAGTCTCATGAAATCCGGCACAGATATAATTTCCTCTTCACCTTCATTGATTAAATGGACTTTGTGGTTTTCCAGTTTCAGAAAATAAGAGAGCCACTCGATATCATCACCGGCTGCGACAATCACTAGGTGATTGGCGCTTCGAAGCTTCGGATGTTGAAAAACCGCAGGGTCGTCGTATACAGAAATTTTAAGCTTTTTCAATGGGTAACTGGATCCCTCAATGTATGGCTCCATCCCGGCGAATGCACGATCTGCTTCTCCGGCAATTTCCATTTCCTCAATTTGCATCCGAAGTCCTGGTGTCAAACGAAGGATTTCTGCGTCTGTATTCAACAACTTGACAGCAACTGGGTACCGTCTATTCTCGAAGATCTTATGCATCAAGTAGTTGAGCGATTCGAAAAGACTCTTTTCGTACTTGACAAACTCGATTTCCTTCTTTTCTTCAGTCTTATCATTGCGGATGGTAAACATTATATAAGTCTCGAATGGTACCGGAAGACCATCTCTCCGTGCATACCACTGTTGAAGTATTGTTTTTGTATCCAGGACTTTGTCTTTCAGTTCTTTATAAGCCCGAGCTCTCGCATGCTCAAACTCTTTTCTAACTTTGAAGTGTGAAGTGCTCTCTGTCGTCAATCGGCGTTCCATAAAATATCCGAAGATAATGTCAATATTCGACTCCTTATACGATAAATCAAAGTGCGGTTTGATTGGTCCGAGGCTCTCAACGTAATCCAGTCGTTTTTCGAGTTCAGGTAGTTCTTTTTCTTTTTCCTTAATTTGATTTTTGCCGACCTCTCGATACTCTCGGTCCCTCTCCCAAGGACCCCTCAAATCAACGTCTCCTGGTCTCAACGTAAGTCTAGAGGGCCAATCCTCGAATCCATGTTGATCTGAATCAACTCGCCATCCGCCATCTTCGTTTCGTTCTTCAACGGATGGAGGACACTTGCCTTCTGGATACTTTTTATAGATTCCAACTTTATACTCCATATTGTCAACTCTAAACGATTGATCAGTGAACTCGAGTTTATTGATCTTGAGGGGAACTACTTTTTCAGCTGATCGGATCGAAGGGTAGTGGGTGGAGAGCCGAATTCTGAAAAAATCGATTGGTTCTGAATTTAATATCTAGTTACTCACCTCGAATTTGCATTCAAATGCTTTAACACAGTTTTCAAACTTTCGTAGGCAAGTGGCGGACCGAGATTCATTCTGGAATTAGTCAAATTGAAAAAGTAAGAGGGAATAAATGGTGAAGATGTCGATGAGAGAGAAAAAAGAGCACAAATCGATCGATGGCGACGTGTAACCGATTCGGAATAAAATGTAATTTTTAACACGATTTTGGACTTACCGTAAAAACTGTATTAGAGCGACACCTTTAATAGAACGACACCTCTAATAGAACGACAGCAAAATTAGGCTCGAAAAATAGAGCGGCAGCCTCTAATAGACCGGCAGCCTCTAATAGACCGACAGCCTCTGAAAGACCGACACCCTTCTGAAACTACTGTAGTTCCGCAGACAGAAGCGGCCGTGGTGTGTATTTTTGACTGTTTCTCGGTTTTTTTTGGGTATTTTTGTTGATTTTTCTTTAATTTTCCATGTTTTTTCTACTGATTTCCCTTTTAGTCGCATAAATTGAACCTGACTGATTTTAGAATGTGGAATCAGTTTGATAATTTTGCGACGCATCACGGAAAATGCAAAAAAAGAAAAAAGCTTCTTGACAATAAAGTTTATGAAAATTTTTGAAAACTTCGTTCGAAAAATAAAACGACAGCCTCTAATAGAACGACAACAAAATCCTGTTCGAAAAATAGAGCGACATGTCGCTCTAATACAGTTTTTACGGTATTTTCTTGTAAAAAGCCCCTAAAAATGATTAAAAATTTGTGTTAAATTTAGTTTTTTCTCGGTAAAAACTGATAGATTTGCTGCAAAAAACCTCAAAAATACTGAAAAATTCGACTAGGCGAACACATTTTTCAAGCTAAAATTCTCTAGACGAAAGGCGGAGACAATCTTTGAATGGCGGAAAGCGAAACGATTCGAAAAACTTTTTTTTGAAAACTGAAAAAAAATCGAAAACATTTTTCGAACATTTTTGACCAAAAACACCGAAAATTTACTTTTAAAAAAAGTTTTTTCGGAGGCAAAAATGTTGAATTTGTTTGAAAACTGTAAGTATTTCACAGATACCTGTTTTTGAGTACAAAATAACAAAAAATACAAGGAAAATCGAAAAATCAGTATTTTTGTTACTTAACTTTTGAACATTTTAGCAGAAGTTAACAGAATTATTGGAACGGGTTTTTCGAAAGCTATTCGAACATTTTGCGCTGTGATTTTATTTTCGGAAAACCGGAGAAAAAATCGAATTTTTTTTTGCTCAGTCCGGTTTCCGAAGTATTTCTTCCAAGTTTTCGAATAATTGTGAATAACTTCCGGTAAATATAAACTTTTTTAAAAAAATTTGTTACGCTCAAAAAAAGTTACGAAAAAACTTTCAAAACGATGAAAAAACCAGAAAACGAGAAGTTTTTTATTTGAAAAAATTGAATAATTAAAACAACGATGCTCCGAAATTGCGCACCGCGTTCTTTTTAGAGCGCGGTCGTGTAGTCCTCTCGGACAAAATTACTTTTCAATTCCTCGTTTTCTCAACTTTTCTAACAAATTTTCGTATGTATTTTTCTATTTTTTTTCGATATAAATTGAGAAAAAAAACGAAAATTTGTTGGAAAAAGTGATAAAACAAGGAATTGAGCAAAAAATCTTGTCCGAGAGGACTACACGGCCGCTCGAAAAAACTCTTCCACCTCAGCGTCAGAAATTGCGGCTTTTAGAGTGATTTTAAGGCATATTAGACGATAATAAAAGTTTATAAAAATTGTTTGAAATATCGGAATCTGGAATAAAAATATCAGACTTCAGTCCTCCGTTACACTGTTCAAGACCCGTCTGTCCATATGTCGGTCAGTCGTTCCGGATGTCCACGTGCCTATTAGCACGGTACGCCTTTTCCAACCGCGCTCTACCGAAACCGAAGAAAATAGTGTGCGAAATTGAGAGACTCAGAGAAAAAGAGACATTTTTCAAGGGGGATTTCGGTGGAGCGCAGTTGTAAGACCTATGCAGAGTTAATATATCTCCAAACTTCCTTTTTCCTCTTACATCTTGTGCTCTGATCCCCAAAAACCCTTCAAACTTCAGCTTGAAAAACCAAAACTAAAAAAAGAAGAATGATAATAATTTATAAATGAAACCCTATCCTCCATTCTTTTCTAGCAGAATGTGCAAGAATAAGAGAGTGTCAACATATACACAAATATTGGCTCAAATTATTCTGTGCATGTGGAATATATACAAACTTTTGTCTATTTTTTCGGTTTTTCAGCAAAAATTTTACTGGGTGACCATGAGACAGTGATAAACTTTGTTAGTTTTCATACTTTTAAAAATTCAGGAAAAAGCGCCGCAGGTGCGCCAGCTCCGATTCATTTCATAACCCAATTATTTCGAAAGTCGTTATTTTTATTTTCTTATTGTTACCCTCTCTTTCTCACTTTTTAAACTAATCCTCCTTTTTTCTTCTTGATTCCTGCGTCTCTTCGGTCCCCCATACTATTTCTGCTGGAGCCGCGGAGCACCGAGAGACCAGGGACCATTGGAATTGGAGAGAGAGAAAGAGAGGTGGAGAGAAGTGCTCCACACATTTGTCTTCGTTTTGTTGAGCTCTTGGGTTCCCGAAACATTTTTTTGCGATGCGTATAAATCGATTGGTTTCGATGTTTTTTCCATGATTTTCATTGTTTTTTACATAATTTATAGTGATGCAAATGTGCTCTATCGTTAATTTCATCATTTCATTTTTAAATTGAAAAGTTGGCAGGAAATAACTAATTAGTGGAAAAATAGGGGAAAAACCGATTGATTTAATTGTACAGTACCGAACAAAAAGATCATGTTTTTCCTTTTTCAGTTGAAAATGTCCAACTTTGAGAGGGTCTTATGGTATCCCTGATTGTCCCACCAAGTTAAACTTTTATGGATCGTATAGATCAAAAATAGATCTTCATCAACGGAAAGTTTGGTTAGCGAGAATGTTCTAGAAATTTCACTTCGGTGAAGTTGTTTTTTCAGTATTCTGCCATTTCCGGCGTTATTTTTGTTAGTTTTTTGTGGTTTTCTATCAATATTTGCTGTATTCTATCGAATTTATTGAAGAAATACAACAAAAATAGTCGAAAATACCGTCAAATTGAAAAAATCAACGAATTTCTAGTTGAATTTCTAGGTCACGGCCCCCAAGTTTCTTCGTCCTTCTCGCTGACCAAACTTTCCGGCGCTCGCTCTCAGCGGGCTGTGGACCGAATTAAAAAATTCTTGAACTATGAAAATGAACTCACCGAAACTCATACATTATGATATGAAAACATCACAACAGACCACAATACGCCTTTAAGACGACAGCTCAAGAATCTACGGGTCGATATGAGGGAGAAATTACTTTGTCGATGTGTATCTTGCTAGGGAACGCCCGTACAAAAAAGCAGTCAACTACAAAAATGGAGCTCTACTCTTGATCTGTCAGATCCATAAAAATTTTATTTGATGTGACAATCAGTGATACCGTAATACCCTCTCAAAGTTGGACATTTTCAACTGAAAACGGCCAAATTGTACATATATCTTACTGCACAGTACTATAGCATGACCAATCTCTAAACCTGAGTTCCCCCAGTTTTCTGTTTTGAATCATGATCTTGATCTGTGATTTCCAATCGTTGATTTCCTCCATTTCATTTCCATATTTCTGCAATAACTCTAGTAGGAGGAGCCCATAAAAAAACGTCCATTATTTTGTGCATAAATTCAGTTTCATTGTTCTGAATCTGGTTATAAAATTCTGAATTTTTATTTTCTCGATGTCCTTGTTCAAGTTATGTACACGTATTACAATAAACACCAGCTCTGAAGCCGGCGCCCTTATTTGTGAGGTCCTTCGAACTTTTCAGTTGAAAATGGTCAACTTTGAGAGGGTGGTACGGTATCGGTGATTGTCCCACCAAGTAAAATGTTTAATGGATCTTACAGTTCAAAAGTGGAGCTTCATTTTTGCAGTTGACAACTTTTTTGTACGGGCATTCCCTAGAGAGTTATGGTCATTTTAAGACAGATAGCTTAAAATCGCACCATTTTGCACTGAAATTGGTCGATTCTTTGTCGATATGCAACTTGATAGGGATCACTCGTACTGAAAAGTTGTCAACTACAAAAATGGAGCTCTACTTTTGATCTGTAGGACTCATTGAAAATTTACTTGGTGGGACTATTCGTGAGACCGTAACACCCTCTCAAAGTTGGTCATTTTCAACTGTAGTTGTTAGAATTTTGGCCATTTCCGTATGTATCTGCAATGTAGTCAATTCACGAGTTTTGTACATATTAGTACTTTTCAGCACTACTTTCTTAACTTCTGAAAGATGCATACCAAGTGAGTCATTCTGTTGTAGTTCCCCCCTTTTCCCCCAATACCTCCTCCTCTCTTCCCTGTGTCTTCTGGAATTGTAAAGAAGACGTCGTTAGATTTTATCACCTTCGCATAGGAAGGTGTACACACGCATTCTCTCTCTATTCTCAAGTTATTAAAACCTATCTTCTTCATATAATTCTCCCCTCCCCTTTCATTTGACCACTTGTTCTGTGTGTGTGTGTGTTATCACATTCTCTTGTTAGGAAGGAGGAGAGATTTAACAGCTCAAACATCTCATGAGTGGATTTCATAAGTTTTGTTGTTTTCAGAGACATATTTCATAATTTTGAGTTTTGACATGATCCTCCTTTGAGAGTCTGTCACGGTCTCATTTTTGTGTCATGACTTCAATTTTTGGTGGGTACATATATCAAAAACAAGGCTTCATGTTCGTAGTTGACAACTTTTTTGTACGGGCAGTCCTTGGAGAGTCTATTGAAATAAGGAAGTGATTTGAACCTTTTTTCTACGAAGATTTTTCTCAAGCTGTCATTTTAGAGGACCCTCGAAAACTACAGCCGTCAAATTCTCCATCTAATTATCCGACACTTCGGGAAATTGACTGAAAGTTAACTCACTATCAGACGCAGTTTATCATGAGGAGCACTCTGAATTTACAGATTGACATTCAAAATATCATTGAATTTGGCTGAAAATTAGCTAAAAAATCAAAAAAATTGTGTAGAAATGTCAATATATTAATGTGACACTAGCAGTTTTTAGTTGAAAATGGTCAACTTCGTGAGTGCGAGACGGCATTCCTGATGTTACCACAATATTGACTGTTTATGCACTTTACAGATCACATATAGATCTACATTTTTGTAGTGGACAACTTTTTTGTACGGGCGATACTTAGGAAGTTACAGACAGGCAATCTAATATTAATGCTCTTTTTTAGTGCAAAGATTTTTGCGCTGTTCACTTAGACTGCCTGTAATTTCTTAGGATGTCCCCGTACAAAAAAGTTGTCAACTACAAAAATGAAGATCTCGGTTTGATCTATACAACGAACCTAAATTTAAAACAGTCCGTCGAATTTTGGTATCATGAGGCAATATCAAAGTTGGTTTTTTTTTTCGATTTTTCAAATTTCCTGTAGTTTTTATTACGGTCATATTTTTTTCAAAAATGCTCGAAAACTCATTTTTATCGGTTTTAGGTTGAAAATATATGTTTTTCGTCATTTTTTTAACGCTAAAAACACTATTTTTCGACTTTTTCGGTTCAAACTAGGGATTTCACTCCAACCGCCCACAACTCGCTAGGGATCGTTTGAACTGAAAAGTTGTCAACTACAAAAATGAAGCTCTACTTGTGATCTGTATATTCCATATACAATCAATATTGTGGTACCATCAAGAAGGTTGTCTCGGGAAGGCCCGCAAAGTAGACCATTTTCAACTAAAAACTGCAAATGTTGCATTCTTCATGGCCAGTACTGTACATACCGTCCAGAGTTGTGCGGAAGTGATTTTTTTTCTAAAACGGAAGTCGGAAGTCGGAATTGCGCACAAATCTGGTTCCCTCCTAGAACAAAAAGTTAAAGTGTGACCTAGGATTCTCATGACCTAACTTTCCTATTTTGAGTTTTTCTAGGCCACTACCTTTTCCCACTTTTCCAACCCTTTTCACATTCCAGAAATTCCTCCCACTCCGCCCATTTTTCTCCCTCCTTTCTCTAGTAAAGACTCTTTACTAACCCATCAATCATTCGTTTTCGCCTATCAAAAATTTCCATGAATTTATTTACTTACTCTTTAGAATTTCGAAAAAAATTTCCGTCGCTCAACACATTTTAAGGGCGCTCATCAGAAATGCATATTTCTTTCTGTCACCACATTGAACCTGTTTCTTTTTCCAATTTTTAATGTTCCTGACATTTCCATTTCTCTTTTTTTTCCATTTCTGGCATGTCTTATCACCATTTTTTTCTCAATTTCCTGTCAGAATTGACCACTTATCACACCCATTTTTTTCTTTTCCCGGGTCGTTTGTGTGTTCGGCACTAATCTAAACCACTTACAACGTTTCCATGTTTGATTGCGCTTTCTTTTTTTTCTCAAAATTTATATTTTTTTGACATTTTCTCAATTTTTCATTGAAAATCTGAAAATTTATGATGATTTTTCAGAATTTCTCCTAATTCTGAGTCATAAATAGTTGAAAATTTGGCATTTTCGAGAAAAAACTCCAAAAATTTCGCGAAAAAATTCAAAAAAATTCGAAAAAATTCGATAAAATTGAATTTTTTGAAGTTTGGCGCCAATTGCAACTGCGCTCCACTGAAAACCCCTTGAAAAATGTCTCTTTTTCTCTGCGTCTCTCAATTTCACACACTATTTTCTTCGGTTTCGGTAGAGCGCGGTTGTAAGATGACAAGTATGCTTTTTATATTGTGCAGTGGAGCGCGTTTAGTCCCCCCCCCTGAAGAATGCAAACCTGCTCTAATGACGCTTTTGTGAAAAAGTGTCATTAGAGCGCATTTGCATAAGTTTACCAGCAAATGCGCTCTATCGATAGAACAGTCGTTGGTCCCGATTTTGTCATTAGAGCGCATTTGCATCATTTTGTGAAAATGCGCTCCTTTGAAACAAGTTTCCCTTGTTTTCAATGGAGCGCGTTTGCTTTTTCGATGCAAACGCGCTCCAATTGTAATCTCTCATAAAATTTCCGTTTCGCTTGTTATCAATGGAGCGCGTTTGCATTGTGAGGCAATCGCGCTCCATTGACAATGTGCATTTTCGGGAGTTAAGATTAGAGCGCGTTTGCAGCAATTCTCTAAATTTTAATCTGTGTGCATTGGAGCGCGTTTTTTTTCAAATTTTCCAAAAAAAAAATTGGAAAATATCGATTTTTCACGTGACCTTTTCTCATTTTTCTCCAAAACGTTCCCCAATTTTCCACATTTTCCCACGTGGTAGAGTTCAGTTTCCTGAAATTCTCTCTCCCTGTATTCCCTCTTGTTTCCATAAATTTTCCTGTCTTCTAGAACTACAAAATCATGACGAAATTCTCGCTGTGGCTGGCCGCTGGCACCAACAACGTTCTTCCCGCCGGCGATCCTTATGGTGAGGTTTTCACGGATCGAAAATAGAATTACCGTACTCAGCGCGACGAGAGCTTTCAGAAAAGTATAATCATGCCCTGATTTGAAACAAGTTGGGTCTCACCACGAAAACTACAGTACCCCGGTTACTGTAGTTTTCGTAGTGGGACCCAACTTGCTTCAAATATAATCATGATTATACTTTTCTGAAAGCTCTCGTCACGCTGAATGTAGCTATGCTATTTTCGTGGCCGAATTTTCACACTGGTGGCCTAGAAAACCAAATTTCAGCCCACCACCTCTTCATGCGTTGTCTATTCCATGCGAAACACGATGACATCATCAAATTCGATGTGAAGACCACGAAAATCACCAAGACAAGCGATGAGTTCAAGGCGACCGGTCTGCGACGAATGCCTGGAATTTTCGCTGTGGAGGAGAGCGGAGAGACGCAGACATTCGAGACGGAGGACGAGATTTTGGACTTTTTGGAATATTTGAAACCGTCGAGAGACGACGATGAGGAGGCGGAGAACGCAACGTGCGATTTGTTCAGACAGTTTGCGCGTTTTGTGAAGGATGTGGAGCATTCGGATACGGTAGGTGTGTTTGGCGTTTTTAGGTCACTATTTGAAAAATTCGGCCATGAAAATATCACAGCTGTGTTCAGCTCGTCGAGAGCTTTCAGAAAAGTATAATCATGACTATATTTGAAGAGAGTTGGGTCTCGCCACGAAAACTACAGTATCCCAACCCCCGACTACTGTAGCTATCGTGCCGGGACCCAATTCGCTTCAAATATAGGCATGATTATACTCATTTTAAAGCTCTCAACGAGCTGAATTCAAATCTCCCACTAATTTTTGATTTTAGGCGCTCAACACGGAATTACTGCGTCTTGACAAGTACCTCTCGGAGCACGGCACCAGATTTTTGGTATCTGATGATATTGCTCACTTGGATTGCCTTGTTTTGACAAGACTTCACTCGATTCGAATTGCGGCAAAGGTATTTTGGGATTTTTTTTCAAAAAAACATTTAAATTTTTAAAAATTTAAGTTTTCAGCACCTAAAAAACTATGAAATCCCATCGGAACTGTCGCACGTCTTAAACTATTTGAAATCCGGTTACGATACAGAAATGTTCCGCCTTTCTTGCCCATCCGACCAGGAAATTATCATTCATTGGACGGAATTGAAGGATACACCCAATTTGAGTGCGAAAGACCGAGCGAAACTGGTCCGTGATGAGCCGGTTTATAGTTTTACGATTTGATTTGATGATTTACTTGTGTTTTTCGGTGTTTTTTGCTTAAAAAATTAAATTTTTGTAATTAATGAAGATTTTAAAAAAATGAATTTGAATTTCCCTCGCAAAATTTTTCAGTGTAATTTTCTCTTCCAGATTGGTTTTTGTTGAGTTGCACGCATAAACCTGAGAAATTTTAAATATAAATTAGCAAAATACATATAAAAAAATATTTCTGATTTATCTAATATCAAAATTTGCTTACAAAATTTAGACATGTACCGAAAAAAAATTATTTAAAAAATGAAAGCGGACTAACTCTTCCCACCTCGGCCATATGCAAACGCGCCCCATTGAGAGGACCAAACCGCGCGTGGTTTGAAACGTGATGATTTTTGTTTTTGTTTTTCGTGGGAAATTGGTTTTCAGCCGATTTTAGTCATTTAAATTTGATTTTCGTGATTTAAAAACTAAAAATATAGATTTATCGACAAATTTTCAACATTTTCATGCTAAAAATCATCGAAAATCATAGGAAAATTGAGGTTTTCGAGCGAAATGACGAAATTTTTCAAATTTGACTGAAAATATGCAAATTTTACCTACAAAACTTTTGAAATAGATGAGTTTTCACACAAAATACCAACATTTTCATAATTTTCTCACCTTAAATCGCTATAAATTCTCTTTTCCCGAGTTTTTTTTCCCAATTTCTTTCATTTCAGTTTTAAAATGTCAAACCCAAAGAAGAAAAAGACGGGCGGTCCGTCGATTGATGATGAGGAGGCGATTTGGGAGTTCATATACGAGTAAGTGGACATCCGGACCCTCGGACACACAGAAATCAGAAATTTCAGGAATATATGCGTAATGGATCTCTACGAAGACGTCACTGATGCGCTCTTCGAACAATATTTGAAGGAAAATAACAAGAAGTGGGCGGTCAGAGAGACCAGCGAATAGTAAGTGAAAAAAGGCGAAAAAATGATGAAAATGAGCTATTTTTTCCAGTTTCCACACGTACATGAAGCCGTCTCTCTACAAATGTGATCTACCGGCTGAAACTATGTTGTCACTCTTCAAAAAGCTGCAAATCGAGATATCGGCTCATGTGGAGGAGGTTCTGGAGAAGAGATTCAGCGCGGTGCTCCGAATCGATAGGGAACGATGTCTTCGAGCGTTTAAAATGATCGCCCAGATGACGAATCGATCGGAATCGACGGAAATTGTGGAGAAACCAGTGGAAAATCCGAAAAATCTGAAAAATCCCGAAATTCCGCCCGAAAAACCATCGGAACCCTCACCAAAACGTCGAAAACTCGAGGAGATCGTGCTACTGGATCTGGAAGTTTCCCCGTCGCTTGAACAGCAAATTTGGGATTATATCAGTGAAAAATCGGCGATTTTAACGGGAGAAATGGTGTTGAGCGACGAATTTTGGAGGGAAGCGGTGGAGAATTTCGTGGATTTGCCGATAAAGTCTGCGCAACTCTTTCAAAGTCATTTTGAGAGTAAAATGATGGAAAAGTTGTATATGCAGCAAGGAATTGATGCAGAGAACAAGGTGCGAATGGAGATTTGAACGAAAAAATGGATTTTTTTAGCGAAAATTGAAGTTTTTAGTGAGAAAATAGCGATTTTAACACTAAAAATGGAATTTTTCATCATTTTGACACTAAAATTCGCTGGAAATCGATAAACTGATGGTTTTGAGTACATTAATTTCGAAAATCCTACTGAAATTGCACTTTTCTACGAATATTTTTGAAAAAGTCTCGTTTTTTTTGCGATTTTTGCGAAAAACAGAGTTTACCGTTGTATTTTGTGCAAATTTTGCGATTCTGAGGCTGAAATCGCGGTTTTTGAGCTGTTTTATGGCTTGAAAATTCGATTTTCGCGAAATTTGCAGCTAAAACTAGGAGTTTTGTGAGAAAAACTGAAAGAAAGCGACGATTTAGACGGAAAACCGCAGTTTTAGCCTAAGATTTCAGTTTTTTGAAGGAAAAACTGGTTTATCGTCACTTTCTATCACTTTTTCACCTGTTGAGCATGAAAATTCCAGTTTTGCTGTTGTTTTTCGTTCCAAATGGTACATTTTTCGTATATTTTGATGCAGAATTAGCTTAAAACCGACTTTCTAACGATAAAAACTGAGAAAATCTAGAAATTTCCATGAAAAAGTCAATTTTTTGCATTCTTAGACTGGTTTTCAGCGTTTTCAGGCTAATCAAACTCAAAAATCTCACATTTTCATCGATTTTTCCCAGAAATTTTGCTATTTTCCACCTATTTCCAGATCCGTCTCCTCAAAGAGCTCCATATTCCAATATCGATGGCTCAAAATCAATGGATACTGGAGAAAGATCTGATTTGTCTGAAACTGACATCAGATGGATACATTGAGAGTTGGCAACGAAAAGAGGCGGAGCCTATTCGAGTGACCCCGCCCCCTCCACAACAATCGCGGAGCAAAATCACGACGTGGGAGCCGAATGTTCGACTAGTCAAAGTGTAAGTCATCAGACATTTTCAGCCACTTTTTGAGTCTTTGGACCTCGAATTTCAGTGTTTTTTAGTGAAAAATGACTGAAAAATCCCCAAAAATCATGAAAAAATCAATTTTCAGCAGTCCAAATGCACCATCCACATCTGCTCAACCTGGACCATCTGGAATTGATAGAATTGCTCCAACGAATCCCGACACGTACGCCTACAGACACTATCGCCGACCGTCTCGTTCTCCGTCCCCACTCGCTGACCGAAAATATCCATTCCAAGATAAGAAACATGTCAAACGAGAAGCGTTTACACTCGCCGATCAGTTATTCGCGTGGAAATACATCTTCAAGGAGATTTATGAGGCACAGAAGTACCGGATGGAACGAGTTTTGCCGAAGGGAATGCGATTCTGGAAGGAGTTTGTGAAGAGGACGAAATCGACGAAGACCGCGACGAATTGGAGCTCACAGTGAGTAGGAAATGCGATTTTTCGAAAAGTTCAGCTGAAAATTTGTCGAAATCACGAAATTCCGACTGATTTTGATGGATTTTTGATGAATCGGACCGAAAAACTGAGCGGATGCAGTGAATTTCAGCTTAAAATTAGTCAAAATTCGCGGAAATCTCTGACATTTTAGTGCATTTTTGACAAATTTCAGTCGAAAATCACGAATGTAAGGCGGAAAATCAACAAAAATCAACAAATTTCCACTGATTTTGATGGATTTTTGCTAAATCGGATTGAAAATCTGAGTGAAAACAGCCAATTTATTGGTTGAAATCTCCGAAATTTTTCACGATTTTGGCTGAAAAGTTGTGAATTTAGTGCATTTTTGACAGATTTCGGTCGAAAACCTTAAGAAAATAACCGATTTTTCGAAAATTTCTCCTGAAATTTGGTCAATTTCAACGGTTTTTTGCTAAAAAATTGTCGAAATCACTGAAATTGTGATGAAAAATCAACAGAAATCACGAAATTCCGACTGATTTTGATAGATTTTTGCTGAATTGGAACGAAAAACTGAGCGGAAATGATCAATTTCAGCTAGAAATTCGCCAAGATTTCGACAAAAATTGGCTGAAATCTCTGAAATTTCAAACGATTTCGGCTGAAAAGTTGTCAATTTAGTGCATTTTTGCATAATTTCAGTTGAAGTTTTTCACACATTTTCATGAAAAGTTTGAGTTTTTTTCTAAAATTTGTCCAATTTCACGAATTTTGACATAAAATCTTATAAAATTACTCAATTTTTCCCACTTTTTCACTCAAAATCACCCAAAAATCCTCTTTTTTTCCAGTTTCCGCAAGCAAATGTGTCCGAGTCTTCAAGAAATGCCGCTCAACAGGAAAACCATCCTCTACTTGTTCCAGAATATCGATATTGAATTGGACGAGCGTGTGCATAGAATGTAAGTGGGCGTGGCTTGTGCATAAAACTCTGAAATTCATTATTTTCAGTCTGGAGCGCAAATGTGATGCGACAGTGCGACTCGTCGACCATATGGTCCACTCGTTCAAGCTAAACAACCAGGAGAATGAGGCAGATGTGAAGGCGGAGATCGAATCGGATTCAGATGAGGCAGAAGACGTGCAGATTGAAGACGTTGAGGAGGAGGAGGCGGAGCCTCTGAACCACGAGATTCATGGTCCAGGAGACCAAAATCCGTATGCTCAAGTGCCCGGAGGCTGGGATATTGAAGAGAATCCCGAGACGTTGGACACCACAATGCCACTGGAAGACGGATCAGATGCCGATGAGGCGATTATGGAGGAGATGGAAGAGGAGAGAGCAGCCGCTGAGGATGTGGAGCCGGAAATCGAGATTCTGGAGCCAGTATTCAAGAAGACTCCGCCCAGAAACTGGAGAGAATCGTTGAGAAACGCGTCGTCGAAATCCGCTCCAACCACACCGAAAACGTCGAAAACTGGCAGAATTTTGAGATCAAACCAGCCGGGAATCTCATCAAAAAGTGCTGAAATTCCGAGAGTCTCCACACGAATCACTCGATCCTATGCGAAGATGACGATGAAAGAGACAGCGGAAAGTCGAGATATTTTCGAGTCGAGTTCCTCTCAAATGACACCGAAAAAGGCGGCGAGAAACGCGACGGCGCCAGAAGGCTCGGATGAGGTCGTCGAGGAGACCGTCCCGCAGCAACCGCAGCCATCGAAATCCACAAGGATTCACAATCTGAAAGTGATGATTCCGGGAAATCCGTCTGCGGACCTCGCCTGTATTCAGGAGACAATCGACGAGTTGGGAGAAGAGGCGTTTGATTTGGTGAATGATGCAATTGAAAGGGCTTTCAAATTGGAACATTGGGATGAGGTGCATTCATTTAGTTATGGCTCCGTCTCTCTCCATCCAGAATCCTCCTGTTGGATTCTGGAAGTGGGAGGAGCCTATAGATAGCGCCGAATCGCTCAAAAAATGCTCAAAAAACGAAAAAACTCCGAAAATAGTGCGGAATTAGTCTGAAAGCCACGCCTACCACTCCAGAAGCCCCTTAGCTCCGCCCATTTTCAGCAAGGGCAATAGGCTTAAACCACGCCCACTTTTTTGCAGAATAAAAATTGGTTTTAATAGGGCGTGACCTTAATGGGCGGAGCCTAACGTATTCTGAGATTCAGTGCCTCTGAAATTAAGAAGAGGGGCATGGCCTAAATATGGACGGAGCCTGATGAAGTTTTGGCTTCTCGATAGCATTGAAAACTGTTATGCTGACAAAAAGAGGCGTGGCTTGAAAATGGGCGGAGCCGTGCTGAAATCCTCCAAAAAATGCGAAATAGTTTATAGAAAAAGGGGCGTGGCTTGAAAATGGGCGGAGCCTAAATAGGTCAGTTTTGGCGTCTCGATAGCTTTGAAAACTGTCATGCTGACAAAAGGGGCGTGGCTTGAAAATGGGCGGAGCCAAAGCTCCAACAGCTTCAGTGGGCTTAAAATTGCCTTATTTTAACTCATTTTCAACTCCTAACTATCGATTTTCCAGAACGACGAAGCCGACAACAGAGAATACCGAGAACTAATGGAATCGGTGAAAGCGAGAACTGAAAATTCCCAAATTCAGAGGTCACTGCTGACGGATTTGCCGGAAATCTGGGAGAAAACGGTCGGAATCGCACCGAATCGACGAGCTCACGAGAGACGAGTCCGTGAAGTGTACAAGAAGATTGACGAGATTCTGGAGCAGCAGATGGAAGCGGAAGAGGCCGCCGAGGAGAATGGAGAATATCCAGAGGAACCGCAATACTCTGAGGAGAATCCAGAAGACCACGAGGAACCGACGACGTCTTCTGAATAATTTGAATTCTGAATTTTTGTGTGTGTGTCAAATAGCATTTTAATCATCAAATCTTAAATCTCGTTCCCCTTTACTTGCGTGTGAAAATCAGAAATCAATTATTGATATGATTCTGATTCTTATAAATTACAGATTGAGTTTATTCAATTTCCCTTTTTCTTCTTCCTATTGGTGGTCACTTATTGAGTGTAACCCGATATAACTATTGCTTATAATTATTTTCAGATTCTAATCAACTTTTGATGACAAATTTCAGATGCCAAACTTACCAACAGAAAGAAGAAAACTGACAGTTGAGGATGAGAGGAAACTATGGAGATTCGTTTATAAGTGCGTTTCTAAATAGCGAAAATAAGGAAATTCTTATCGAAATGGAACAAAAAATCACCGAAAATTGATTTTTTGCGATATTTTCTCAAGAAAATAGTGATTTTCAGCTCTGGAATTTGGTTTTTGAGTCGAAATGTGATATTTTCCGGTATAAAACCTGTTTTTTTTCAGTGAAAAATGCTGAAATTTCACTTTTTGCTCGGTTTTTGAGCTGAACAACTCGAAAAAAGTGCATTTTCAGCTGAAAAATGCGGGTTTTCGTGCTCAAAATCACATCTTTGTCGCAAAAAGTTGAATTTTTCCCTTTTCAAGCTTTTTTCGCAGAAAAGCTGCTAAACTTTTGAAATTTTCGAGCAGAAAGTTCGATTTTCAGCTGTTTTTCATGTGAAAACTTGATTTTTAAGTCGAAATTTCGTATTTTTCGGTGAAAAATCTGTTGTTCCAGTGAAAATAGCTGAAATCTCAGTTTTTGAGCTGAAAAACTCGAAAAATGTGAATTTCCACCGGAAAAATCGGTTTTTCGAGCTCAAACCCGTATTTTTGTCGCGGAAAGTTGAATTTTTCCTTTTTTCACCCAAAAATCGCAGAAATTTCCGCAATTTTCCTGCCAAAAGTTCGATTTTCAACAAAGAATTGCAATATTTGTTCATTTTTCTCTGAAAATTCCAGTCTCCTGATGCAAAATTTCATATTTTCCCGTGAAAACGCTTGAAATTTCTAATAAAATCAACATTTTTATCTTTTTTTGCTGTAAAAATACGTCTTCAAACCATACATGTGGCAGAATTCTGTAAAATGGCGAAAAAAAATTGTTTGACCTAAGGTAGCTCGTGGGGGAAAAAATTTCGATCTGGTGTACCAACTGGGCAAACAAAATTTTCGGCTACGCCCGCCTTCCAAAAAAATTTCGAGCTACGAGTTTCTGTAACTACAGAAACTCGCACATGTATGCTTCAAACCTGAAAAAGTCAGCTTTTTGTCTAAAAAATTCACATTTTTAGTTCAAAAACCTCAATTTTCATCCATTTTTCTCCGAAAATTGCAATACAACCGGTTATTTTGCTCTTCTCTTGCAAAATCTCGTATTTCCCGGTAAAATTCTAAATAAAATCAACATTTTAACCCTTTTTTGCTGTAAAAATCGTGAAAAATCAGTTTTTAGATCAAAAACCCTCAATTTTGATCGATTTTTCTCAGAAAACAATCCAATTTTTCAGCAAAACAATCAAAGAAAAGTCACCAATACCTCTCCGAAAAATCATCGCCGAATTCATCAAACTTGGACATATTCGTGATTTCGGATTGGAAGAAGTCGAATTTCAGTGAGTGTTCTCCTTCGAATTCTCGTTCTTAAAATATCGATTTTATTCCAGTTTTCACAAGGAAATGGTCCCATATCTATACAAAAGTGACGAGTTGTCTCCAGTTGAGATTCTACAGTTTTATCGACATTTTAAAGTTCCGATT
The DNA here is from genome assembly GCA_002259235.3 of Caenorhabditis latens. NCBI lineage: Eukaryota > Metazoa > Nematoda > Chromadorea > Rhabditida > Rhabditidae > Caenorhabditis > Caenorhabditis latens. Next base: position 3,574,998 of record CM056093.1, read on the forward strand.
TCGAAGGAATTGAAGAAATTGTGAGTTTGAGGGGGATTTTGGCTTGAAATAGGCGAAAAATTGCTCAAAATCGAGGAAAATTTGTCCTAAAACGATGAAAAACATAACTTTTGCAATAAATTTGACAAAATCCGTTGATTTTTGTCATTTTGGACTGAAATTTCCCGAAAATCGGTCTAATTTTTACTATTTTCAGATAAAAAAGTTTAAATGTTGCCATATTGTTAGTGAAAATCAACATTTTCGGCCATTTTACACTCAAAAACCGCCAAAATTTGATAAAAATCGACTGATTTACAGATAAAACTCGTTCAAAATAGCTATTCTCACTCCAAATGACTTGAAAATAGCTATTTCGAACGAATTTTATCTGGGAATCAGTAGAATTTCATCAAATTTTGACGATTTTTGAGTATAAAATCGCCGAAAAAGGTTGATTTTTACTGAAAACGCGGCAAAATCTATCAAAATTACACTTTTTAGCTGAAAATTTCAGAAAAAGTGATGCTTTTAAAGGATTTTGGAGTGATAATTTTGATAATTTTGATAAAAATCCCGGAAAAAGTTCAAAATTCTGTCATTTTTTCGAGAACTCGTCAAATTTTGCCGAATTTCGACGGTTTTCGAGTGTAAAATCGCCGAAAAAAGTTGGTTTTCACACTGGAAACATGACGAAATCTGTTAAAATTCTTTTTTTTCTTAAAACTTCTGGAAAATTCATGGATTTTAACGTTTTTATGGGAAATTTGAAGTAATTCTGATAAAAATCCCAACAAAAATTCAAAAATTGTGTGATTTTTTTCGAATTTTCTCAAAAATTGCCAAATTTTGACAGATTTTGAGTGTAAAATCATCAAAAAAGGTTGGGTTTCACTGAAAACATGGCAAAATGTGTCAAATTCCACTTTTTTGATTGAATAATCTGAAAAATTGATGGATTTTAACGCTTTTGGATGGAAAATTGAGGTAATTTCCATAAAAATGAGTCTTGAATTCTTGAGAGTTTTGTGATTTTATCGAAATTTCCTCAAAAATTTGGCCAAAAAATTTCTGAAAAATTGAGGGGTTTTAACGTTTTTTATGTGAAAATTTTGAAAATTCTGATAAAAATCTCAAAAAAATTCGAAAATTTTGAGTTATTTCCTCATTTCCAGCCTCTCTCACCTGTGCAACGCCTCCATCCTACTCCATTACACGAGTAATCAAATCAAATCGTGGTCAATTAACCGTCGGACTCCCACCCCCTCCGCCACTCCGAAACGATCATCAGAAGTACCCCGACACGTGGAAATTGCCATGTGGAAGCATTTGTGTGCGAATGCGAATCGAATTAACAACGGATTTCAAGCGAATTCTCTCAAGTTCTGGAGAGAAATGAAGATGAGCAAGGAGGACGAGGAGAACGTCTCGTTGACGACCATGCTTATGTTGTGAGTGTTTGGACATCCGGACTTGATGGGATGGACAGACAGACAGACAGACAGACAGATGGAGCACAGAATTGCTCACAAATCAGAAAAATCATCGATTTTTAGAGCAAAAAGTTGAAAGTTTATTATTTTTCGACCCCAATGAGCTGAAACTGACTCAAAAAACAGCGAATTTTAGAAAAAATCTAGAAAATCACTCAATTTTTGGTGTTTTCCGTTCAGAATTGTGAATTTCCGACATCCGGACTCCCTGATTTACAGACAGACACGAGTTTCTTATCATTTTTGTCAAAAGCTTGCTCATTGTCAGATCAGAGGCTGTGAAATCGACCCAGAATGAGCTGAAACTGACTCAAAAAACACCAAATTCTCGGAAAAATCTAGAAAATCATTCAATTTTTGGAGTTTTCCGGTCAGGATTGTGAATTTCAGACATTCTGACACGTCGTTGTACAGACTAAAAGTTTTTAGTCATTTTCAGCTTATTTTCAGCTGTCTCGTTGACTACCATTCTTATGTTGTGAGTGTTTGGACATCCGGATGATGGAATGGACAGACAGACAGTACAAAATGGGAAATGATAGGTCGGAGGCTGAAATTGACTCAAAACAGCGAATTCTTGAAAAATCTAGAAAATCATTCAATTTTTGGGGTTTTCCGGTCAGTCCCCGAACAATAGTCCGAGGTAGTTTTAGTTGGACAAGTGGTTTTCAAAAGTTGGACAGGTGGTTTGGAGGTTTTTCGAAAAAAATAGCAAAATTCGTGAAAAAAGGAAAAATTTTTGAACACCTGACCACCTCCATTCATCAAAAACTTTGACTTGGACACATGGTTAGTCCGGAGCTCCGGACTAGTTTCGGGGACTGTTTTCCGGTCATAATTGTGATTTTCAGACATCCGTACACGTCGTTATACAGACATACTGTAAAAACCTTGAGTTTTGAAGCAAAACTTGAGTTTTTAGTCATTTGGACCTCAAATTTATGGTCAAAAATCTCAAACAAACATCCCAACACACCTTTTCACAGATTGACTTAAAAACCTCAAATTCCGAGTCAAAATTCACAATTTTTGAACACTCGAAGACATCCGGATTGTACAGACACACAGACAGACATAAAAATCTCTCATCGTCGATTTCAACCCTGAAATTCGATTTTCTAGCGATTGCGGGACACAAAAACAGATACAGGGACATCTGGGCGCCCTCCTACACAGATCCACTTGAAAACCTCTAATTTCAAGTCAAAATTCACACTTTTTGAAATCTTGACGATTTTCGGTCATAAATTCCGAGTTCCGAGTACAAAAACTTCCAAATCTTAGATTTCTGCCTCTAAAAGTTGATTTTCTATCTATTTTGGGACACAAAAACAGATACAGGGACATCTGGACGCCCTCCTACACAGATCCTCCTAATTTCCAATTTTCCAGCTTCCACACGCACATCCGTCGCCTCATCTTCGCTCTTCGCATCGCTCCACGCGACAAAATGAAACTGATTCAAGAGCTCCGTCTGAAACCGTCAGCCACCCAAAAGTTGTGGATGATGCGATACGATTCTCTGTATATCGAGACGAACAAAGAGGGACACGTCAGTAGTTTTATCAACTGGAAACTCGACAAGGCATTCCATTTGAGACTATTCCCGAAAGCTCCAAGTTTTGAGAGCTACGAGCCGCTGAAATTGTATGGAATCGTGGTGGAACCTGAATCACCAATCGATTTGTCTAAAGTGAAAACTGATGCATATGGAATATTTCGAGTGCCGGATTACGATGATTCTGGAAATGAACCAGAAGGTTTCAATGAGTTTAAGAAGTGGTTGAAGAAGAATGATGCGGAAGAATTGGATAAGATTGAGAACAAGAAACGACCGAATGATTGTTTGTATGCAGTGCCGAGAAGAGATGGAGTAGATGCTCCAAGACGGAATGCTCCGAGAGCAGCATCTCCGCCACCTGCTGCTGAAAAATCTAGAAAAAGTACTCGAAAATCGAGCTCAAATTCTGGAAAAAATCGAGGAAAATTGACTGGAAACGCTGCGAAACGAGTCAAAGTAGAAGATCCTGAAGACAATTCTGATATTTCTGATGCGGAAGATGATATGGATCTAGATGCTGAAATTCCATCAAAATCGGCTGGAAGACCTTCAAAATCGAACAAAAAGCAGCCAAAAAAAGCTGAAATTCCATCAAAATCCGCCAGAAAACCACGTAAACCAACGCCATTGGAGACAATCATCGCAGAAGCTGGAATCTCATCAACTCATACTATAGTTGCTACAAAACCAACTGGAAAACCTGGAATTTCGACGTCAAATGCTCCAGAATCGGCTCCAAAATCGGCTTTCCTTATGCCAGAATTCATTGATTCTGGAGAGGTAGGACATCCGGACATCCGCCCCCCGGATAATCAGTTTTTTACAGTATTCCGATGTGGAAATGGAAGTAGAAATCGGAGGTGACGAATCGGGTGACGATGATGTATTCGTTGATGCTTTTGAGGAGATACCAGGAGGAGAATTGGTAGGGACGTCTAGATTTTCGAAAATTCAGTCATTTCCCAAAAAAAAAAGCGCGATTTTCAACTGTAAATTGACGATTCTAGATGCCAATTCAATAGATTTTGTGACTGAAAATCTGTCGAAATAATGCATAATGGTAGTTTGGAGACTGAGGAGCTGATTGGACATTTTCCTGTCTATCTGTGTGTCCGGATGTCCAGAATTAGCACATTTTTCTGTCTGTCCGTGTGTCCAAAGCGTCCGGATGTCCGAAAGTCTCAAATATCGTATCTAACTTCAAAATCTTGAAAGTTTTGATTGTATGGATGTCTGTCTGTGTGTCCAGAGCGTTCGGATATCACATTTTCAGATTTTTACTCTAATCTCGTGTTAAATTGTCTGTCTGCCTATCCATCATGTCCGGATGTTCAGAAATGTCACATTTTCCTTTCTATCTTTGTGCCAAAAGCGTCCGGATGTCCGGAAGTCTCAAATATCGTATCTAACTTTAAAATCTTAAGTTCCGATTGTCTGGATGTGTGTCCAAAGCGTCCGGATGTCCAGAAACCAGTCGGTTCACGTCGCCTTACGGCGACTAAACCTTTTCTACACTACAATTTGAAGAAATGAATTTATGAAGAATGAAAAAGTTCTAAAATTATTTTCCCCGCGAACTCTTCCCTATTTCGGAAACGAAAGCCACTGAAAGGCTTGAAAACCACGTTTTTTCACCTAGTGACCTAGTCGAGATTTATTCTAACTAAAAAATAGACGGGGATCATTAAGAGAAAATTTCTGATCTTTTGGTCCAAATTTGAAGAAAATCGGTTCAGTAGGAAGGGCGGTAGGATCGGCGACAGACACACAAACATACAGAATCTGGTGTTTGTTAATAGTAAAGATCTGGTGTTTGTTAATAGTAAAGATTACACATTTTTCTGTCTATCTTTGTGTCCAAAGCATCCGGATGTCCAAATTCTACCGAATTGAATCTGACGAAAATTGTGTCCGGATGTCCGGAAGTCTCAAATATCGTATCTAACTTCAAAATCTCTAAAGTTCCGATTGTCTGGATCCAAAGCGTCCGGATGTCCAGAAATTACACATTTTTCTGTCTACCTGTGTGTCCATAGCGTCCGGATGTCCTGAAGTCTCAAATATCTTAACTAACTTCTAAATCTTGAAAGTTCGTCTGCATGTCTATCTGTGTGTCCCGAGCGTCCGGATGTCACATTTTCAGATTTTTACTTAAATCTCCTGTTAAATTGTCTGTCTGCCTATCCATCATGTCCGGATGACCAAAAATGACTTATTTTCCCACAAACATTGAACCCGCCGAGATCTACATTTTAGTATATTTCTTACAAGGGCCCCCGAGTGACTGTGGAGATATAGGATGTGATCTATACCATTGGAAAGCTGAAAAAACGCTGGTTCCAAATATATATTCAGTTTTTGCCCTCGATTTCTGGTATTCGAGAAAAAACTAGATCAAAGTTTGGACTGATGTCAAAGGGTACCGCGCTGTCGATATCTTTCACACGTCGGTAAGATCTTTGACCTTGTTTTTCTCGAATACCAGGGGTCGAGGGCAAAAACTGAATATACATTTGGAATAAGCGTTTTCTGAGCTTTCCAACGATATAGGTCACGTCCCATATCTCCACGGTCACTCGGGGGCCTTCCCTAGTTAGCTCAATTGAGTTAGCCGTCGGGCCGGTTTTCAAATATGTCGTAATCAATATATAAGAATGATTCTATTGTATTTGTTTATTTGAAGTTAATCCCCGGATCTCACAGTGTCTCCTTTTGTATTCCCACTAATTGCTACAATTATCACTCTTTGACAGACTCAAAAAACCTAAATTTATAGTCGAAATTTCCAAGCAGACATTCAGACACACCTCTGCACAGATCGACTCAAAAACCGCTAATTTCGACTCAAAATTCACAATTTTTGAACACTCGAAGACATCCGGACTGTAGATTTTAGGCAGATTTAGACTGATTCAGGCAGATTTTAGGCTAATTTCAAGCTATTTACAGCCAAGTTTTAGGCTAATTTCAGGCTAGTTATAGGTTATTTCAGGCTAGATTGGGTCCATTTTCAGGCTAGTTTCAGACTATTTTTTGGCCGATTGGACTATGATTTCAGACCATTTTTAGGGTATTTGTCGTAATCAATATGTATTATTCTATTGTATTTCTTTATTTGAAGTTAATCCCGCGATCTCACGGTGTCTCCTCTTGTATTTACACTAATTGCTACAATTAACACCCTTTGAACCTTCCCAAAACCCCTTATATTTTACAGTGCCCTCCCTCTCCTATCGTTCCATCATCCAACGACACATATGTTGACGTTGAATCTGTGACATCTGACGAAGAAGACGAAGAACTGCGTCGCCGCCTTCCGTCGATAGATTTATCGAGTGCCGAAGAGCCGCTGGAGATCAATCCGCAGGAATTGACAGTCATTTCATCAGTTGTTGAGAAGACGACTGTTGAGAAGAAGAAGATGGTGAACAATAAGAGGAAGATGAATACGTCGAATGTTATTAGGATTGAGGTGAGTTATCAGGATTTGATTAATTTGAACTGAAAATTCAATTTTTCAGAAAAAAATTTGAACATTTTACAGCAAAATTTGCCAAAAACGGTAAAAATCACAATTTTCCATCTATATATTGGTTTTGGAGCTGAAAAACTGTGAATTTTGTCTATTTTTGACAAATTTTGCCCTAAAACGTTGAAAATTCCCTTTTTTTTGAACTCAACATCGGTATTTCCACGCTGAAAGCTGGTCTATCCCTAATTACAAGATTTTAAAGCAAAAAATTGCCAAAAAACGGAAAAAGTCACAATTTTCCAGCATAATTCAGAGTTTTTCCATCATGAAAATCGAATTTTTAGAGCAAACTCGATGTTTAGCGGGTCGACACGTAACTAGTTTCAAAATGAATATTATGAACCGAAAAATATACCAAAATGTAGATCTCGACGAGTTCAAGGTGTCTGATATTATACGGACATCTTGAGAATCCATTTTTGTACTGTTGATCGGGCTGAAGTGACAAAACTACACTTTAGCCCTTCCAGCGGTGCAATAATGAATTTTCAGGAGTCCCGTAATATATCAGAAACAGAGATCTTGTTGTGATCTACATTTTGGTATATTTTTCGACTCATAATTCTTATTTTGAAGCGAGTTACGTTTCTACCCACTAAACATCGAATTTGCTCTAAAATATTGCATTTTATGATATAAAAATGCTGAATTTAGCTGAAAAATTGTGATTTTTGTCGATTTTTGGCAGGATTTGCTGTAAAATACCTCTTTTTGAATGAAAAACTTAATTATTCCAGTTAAAATGGAACTTTTGCAGTTTTTCTTTAAATTTTTGAATAAAAAAACTGAAAGAACTGGACTTTTCCATCTCCCTAATTCAATATTTATCCCAAATTCCAGATCCCCCCTAATTTCGACGAGAATTTTAATGATAAGGACATTCCGAGTACATCAGGTCCGCCACCGGCAAAAAAGAGGGCTCCGAAAGCTCCACGACACTCAACTCCGCTCACTGAATCCAACAAATCCGTGGGAAAACAGGCTGCTCCTTCTCAGAAAGTCATCAAGAAATCAGATGCGAAATCAGAAGCATCTGGCGGACACAAAGATCCTGAAGGCGATGACGTCGATGACGAAGAGAAAAAGAAGGTGGAGGAAAAAAGAAATGGACAAGAAGAGGCGCCAACGTTCGTCAGATTTCGTCTACCATCGGCTCTCGAAGAACGATTGAGAGAGATTCGAGAGGCACCGAAGGCATCTGTCATCTATCCATACGGTGCCGGACGTCTTCGCATCTGTTCGGCGGACGCCAAATTCGCGGGACCAGCAGTCTATACAATCCCTTCTGCCGCCCAAAATCTTCAGACTGAAATTGATTCTATCGGCTACGGACCACCGTTGGTTATCGAGAAGACACTGTCGGATTCGGATGACATAATACGATACTACAACTGCCTCGAAAAACTGCCAATTTATTTCGAGGACGACGGAATGGTGTTTGAGAGAAACGGACCGACTGTGAAAATGACGCTGATCAATAAGACGAAGCAGCAGATTAAGCATGAGAGAGGAGGGAATGAGGTGAGTAGGCTGAAAATTAGGCTGAAAATGAGCCTAGAAATAGCCTGAAAATGAACTCAATCTAGCCTGAAAAGCAGCCTGAAACTAGCTAAGATAGCCTAAAACTTGTCTGAAAATAACCGGAAAATAGCCGAAACGTGGGCCCAATCCAGCCTGAAAACACCCTAAAACTTGCTTGAAATCGGTTTAGTACAGTCTGAAATCAGCTTGAAAATGAACCCATCCGGCCTGAAAATAGCATAAAACTAGCCTAAAAGTGGGCCCAATCCAGCCTGAGAATCGCTTGAAACTAGCATAAAACTAGCCTGAGAATGAACCCAATACAGCCTGAAATTGGACCCAATATAGCCTGAAAATAGCCTGAAAATAGCCTGAAACTAGCCTAAAACTAACCTGAAAACGGACATAATTCAGCCTGAAAATAACATGAAATAAGCCTGAGAATAGCCTAACACTAGCCTGAAAGTGGACCAAATTTAGCTTGAAAATAGCCTTGAAAGAGCCGAAAAGTGGGCACAATCCAGTCTGAAAATCGACTACAACTAGCCTGAAAATAGCCTGAAATCAGCCTAAAATCGCTTTGATAACCCACTGTAATCATTATTGCAAATTGCCAATAAACAAAACAACCCTAAAACAGTCTAGAAATAGGCCCAATCTACCCCTAATGCAGCCTGAAAATACCTGAACACGGTCTGAAAGTAGTCTTAAAATAGCAATTTCCAGCTCAGATTCTCACACTATAATTCCCAATTTCCGATTTTCAGACTTCCCGCGGTGCATCAAAACAACTCCGCATGTCATCAGCTCGTCGTTACACTCCACCACCTCCAACTACTTCCTCCTAGATTTTTTTAATTTCAGGCCCATCTTAGGCTTAGGCCCATTCTTTTTAAGCATTTCCCCATTGCTTTTTATTAATTTATTGTAATCGTTTATCCCATTCGCACACCTCCTCACCCCCGATTTCTCTTTTTTATTGTTAACAGCACTACTGTAACACACCCCAATGGGTCCCCCCTTTTATGCCAAAGACCACCACCACCACCATCACCGAGAACAGTTTTATAAAGAAACAGTAAAAAGAATTCTAGGAAATTTAGATTTATTAGTTTATATATTACTTTTCAACAGAAGAACAGGTACACGTAGTTGCAGAGTACAATTGATATAACAACTTGTTTAAAACTGGGGAAAGCTCGCTGGTCACCACAGATTATCTCTCTTTCTAGGCCCCTACTTGCCCCGTGGTAGATCATAAGTGAGTCCGGCGGTGTTTCGTTCTAGCTGAGCAACGTCGAAAACGACCAACTCGGCGCCATCGGCGGTCTTACGGCACGCGAGTCCCACAGAGCTCTCCTTTTGTTTTGGCAAATTCCAAATTGTGTACTTTCCGGGTTCGAGGAAGATTCGGTCGAATCCCTTGTACTTGTAGATACATCCGACTGTTGTCACCTTTGTCTTATTTGGACCGTCCGTCTCGCATGTCTTCTCGATTTTGGATTCTGGAGACTGCTCGTACCATCTGCATCCGATCACTTTGTTGATGTCGCGTCCGTTCTCGACTATGTTGCATCCGACGGCCTTGTGGCTTCGCTTTCCTGGGCGGATCTGAAATATGGATTGTTTTGATCTTCGTTGGAGCGCATTTGCTTTGTCGGAAATCCTCCTGGCCCCCTGAGCCCCGGGGTAGATCAAAATTCAAAATTTTTTATATGAGCTTGTAGATCAGGACTAGAACTCCGTTTTTGTAGTTGACCACTTTTTTGTACGGACGGTCCCTGAAGAGATATAGCAGAGCGCAGGAGCCAGGAGCCCGGAGCCGTCAGGTGAGCTCTTCAGGTTCAAACACCTATAACTTTCTAGGGACTGCCCGTACAAAAAAGTAATCAACTACAAAAATAAAGCCCTAGTCTTGGGCGTTATATTGGTGTAAAAATTATATCATAGTGACTATTTCTGACTGAGTTACAGTAGCTGTAAGTTAGGAGATTTTCAGATTTTTCAAAAAAAACATTTTTTTTGAAAAATTTGCAAAACTTCAAACAGCTATAACTTTTTAGGGAAGACCCGTACAGAAAAGTGGTCAACTACAAAAATGGAGAGCTAAGCTAGGGCTATTGATTGGTATAAAAATTATAACATGTTAACTGTTTCTGACTGAGTTACAGTAGCTGGAAGTTGAACGATTTTCAGATTTTTTTAGAAATTATTTTTTTTCAAAATTTGCCAAACTTTACCCGCCTATAACTCTTTAGGGAGGGCTCGTACAAAACAGTTGTCAACTACAAAAATGGAGGACTAGTCTCGGGTTATTGTTTTGGTACAAAAATTATAGCATTGTTACTGATTCCGACTGAGTAACAGTAGCTGGAAGTTGAACGATTTTCAGATTTTTCAAAAAATTTTTTTTTGGAAAATTTGCAAAACTTCAAACAGCTATAACTTTTTAGGGAAGGCCCGTACAGAAAAGTGGTCAACTACGAAAATGGAGAGCTAAACTAGGGCTATTGACTGGTATAAAAATTATAGCATGTTAACTGTTTCTAACTGAGTTACAGTAGCTGGAAGTTGAACAATTTTAGATTTTTCAAAAAAATTTTTTTTTGAAAAACGTGCTAAACTTCAAACCGCTATAACTCTCTAGAAAGGGCTTGTACAAAAAAGTTGTCAACTACAGAAATAAAGCTCTAAACTTGTTCTGTAACATACTGAAAACTGGGAGTCCTGGGCTATAGGGGAGTCCCATGACGGGATCTCAAAGTTGGGCAAAATCTAAGAATTTTCAAAAACTTCTTTTTTTCAAACATCGCCTCTGGATACTGTCGAACTAAGGCATTCTCCAAAAGGTTTCTACCAAAATATTTATATAAAATCTCGGAAAATGCGCTCTATTGAGAATCCTAGGACTACCCTAGGTACCAGTGAACCGTGTGGACAAACCCTTAAGTGGGGCCTTCTAACCTTTAAGCCATGCAAATCTTGAAATTTTTTTTGAAAAATTTGCAGAACTTCAAACACCTATAACTTTCTAGGGACTGCCCGTACAAAAAAGTTGTCAACTACAAAAATATTGAGCTAGTCTTGGACATTGTATTGATGCTGAAATTATAGATTAGTGACAGTTTCTGAGTAAGTTACAGTAGCTGGAAGTTGAACAATTTTCAGATTTTTTCAAAAAAAATGTTTTTTTTTTGAAAATTTGCAAAACTTCAAACTGCTATAACTCTCTAGAAAGGGCTTGTACAAAAAAGTTGTCAACTACAAATAGGAAACTCTAGACTTGTTCTACAACACACTGAAATTTGGGGGTGCTGGGGCATAAGGTGGAACCGTGACGGGATCTCAAAGTTGGGCAAAATCTCAAAACTCTTCAAAATCGGGTTTTTCAAAACCTCAGCATGTTTTCCAGAACATTCTATTAGACCCCTTTGTTCCATTGACCTCTCGTTCCCGTTCAGAGTGTTTTGTAGTTTTGTACCGCCCGTGTCTCTATGTATTACTCACCCCTTCCCCCTCCCTTTTTCCTTGAAAAAAGGGGGGGGGATTTCAAACCTAACGAACCCCCCCCTCCAACTAGATGATCCAATAACCAACCTCGCACTGATAAGTGGTTCCATCCCTCTTGTACCGCTGCCCGTCGTACAAATTCTGTCCGTTTCCATCGACACATCCGATGCATTGTTTTGTACACTTGCCGCCTTGCAGTTTGCAATAGAACACGTAGTCGCCGTCCTGTAAAGAAGATCTTATCTTTTCTTAATTAATTACTTTTTATTTCTTTTTGATTAGTGTAGCTATGGCAATATCATCTTCTATTAGATGATCGAGAATCATCTTTTGCAGAAAGAACATGGGACACGCCCTTTTGAAGACAATTTGATTAGGAGAAAGAATGGTTTTATGATGATTGAATTTCCGGAACACCTTAGAGGGTGTCTGTCTGTGTGTCTGGACATTGGGGTGTGTCCGGATGTCCAGACTCATTTTAAGAGATAGGCTTGAAAACGGTCGAAATCAAAAAACACCACTAAGGGGGGGGGGGGCAGATCTGCCTGTATCGGTGTCTGTCTGTCGGTCTAATTGTCCGGATGTCCGTGTGAATTGTGCATAATCGGATAAAGCTTGACTTAAGCTATCTATAGGTATACACATCCTTGCATAGAAGTTATTTTTGACCAAGTTACAATAAATCAAAATTTTTGAAAACAGTTTTTTTTTGAAAAATTTGAAAAATTAGCAAACTTAAAACAGCTATATCTTCTTGGAGACAGCCCGTACAAAAAAGTAATTAACTACAAAAATAAAGAACTAGACTTGGGCATTGTATTGATATAAAAATTATTGCATAGTGACTGTTTCTAACTGAGTTACAGTAGCTGGAAGTCGGAGAATTTTTAGATTTTTTTCATAAAATTGTTTTTTTGCGAATCATCAAGCAAGTCTCTAGGAAGGGCCCGTATGAGGTCGTACGAAAAAGATGTCAACAATAAAAATGTACCTTTAAATTTGTTCTATAACATATCAAAAAGTAGGAAAAATAAGTAAAGATATTGATCAGTTACGCAATTTCGAATTTTGACAAAAAAATTGAAATAAATTTTTTTTGAAATTTTTTCAAAAAAGTTCGCATTTTGAAACATGGTCTCAAAGCGCTCAATAGCTCCAGCAATTTGATTTTTTGATATATTATAGAACAAGTATAGAGTTCTATTTTTGTAGTTGACAACGTTTTTGTGCGGGCGGTCCCTAAGGAGATTCAGGGTGTCGTAAGTACGACGTGAGTGCGCCTTTAAGACTTTGCAGGCTGTCTTCAGGCTGTCATATCTTCTCAGGGTGAACTTGCACAAAAAAGTTATCAACTACAAAAATAAAGCCCGATTTTTGGGCTATCGATTCATATAAAAATGTATGCAAAAATATCAAAAAATTTGACATTTTTTGATGTCAGGACACCTTGGTCGATTTTCGAAAACTTTTTTTTTCGAAAATTAGAAGATGGTCACGGTGAATAGGGCCCCAGTTTTATAATTTTGTGATCATTTTCCATGTATAAAAAGCTGAAATTATGAGGATTCTGAATCTATATTCAAAATTTTTCTACAACAAAAATGAGTCGAGATACACCGATTTTAGTCCAGGGAGCTGGGGGGGATGAGGGCGCCCAGACTAAAATAGGTGTATCTCGGCTCATTTTTGTCGTAGAAAAATTTTGAATACAGATTCAGAATCCTTAGAATTTCAGCTTTCCAGTCATATAACATTCGATTCAAAAAATGTTGGCTCAGCCACTCAAACACTCTCTAGAAATATAGGTTTTTTCAAAAAGTTGACGAACATCGCAAATCTTTGTTATTTTTGTTCAAAAATGGTTCAAAATAGTTCAAAATGACCGGAATCTTGCGCCAAATCTATTGAAATCAATAAAATCTATCTAAGCTCCTTTTTCGATATAATTTTGACCTACCTTATACTGTTGTCCAATTTCATATCTCTGTCCATCATGAATACACCCAACACTGCACATCTGCACAACTCCGCTCGTCTTTTGTTGGCATTTGTATCTGCAAAAAAGCTATTTATTTTTGTGATCTACCCGTTTTTTTGTCACATTGATCTCACAATCCCCTTGGCGCCAGACATCCTATCTCCTATCCGTATCATAAAAAGTGCACTTTCTTTATCTCTTTTTTTTCGGGGCGACCTCGATTTCGCGTATCTTATCAAAACATTAAAAAAGGTTGTATAAGTTGTGAAATTTTGTGAAAAAAACCGGATTTCGGGAATCAAAGTCGTAAGGGATACTGTAGGTGACTGTCGGAAGTGATGTGTGAAGTGGGGGGGGATTGAGATGGATACTGTAGGGGTGCAGTAGATCAAAAAAATATTTGGAGCGATTGGGGGTACGCTGGCACATTTTTAGCTGAAAAACCGAACGTTCCACATCAAAAATGGTGGAAATTTAGAGAAAAAATGACAATTTTGTTCCAAAATTCTTTCAAAATCATAATTTTCCATATAAAAACCGCGGACTAGTTTCCCAACAGGTGGATTTTCTAGGCCACCAGTTCAGAAATCTCAAAATCATTGGAAAAACGCCAAAAATTCAAGTTTTGACCAGTTAGAGTGTCTAAAAATGGCTGTTTACTCAAAAATAGGGTTTTTTTTCGAGATTTTTCAGAAATTCAACTGTTTTCAATGAGTTTAGCGCAAAATTCCGGTTATTTTGAACTATTTTGACGACGGTTTTACTTTTGTCGTAGAGGAATTTCAATTATAGATTTGGAACCCTCGAAACTTCAGCTTTTCAGAAATATCAATTTCATTTGGAAAAGTGAAATCTCGGGGCGTTTTTGAAGCGTTATTACTTGAAAATCCGTTTTAACGGTACCTGAGACTAAAAATGTATGTTTGAATAGCTGAAATCCAGCGGGTTCCAAATCTGCACACAACATTCTTCCAGTACTAAAATGAGCAAAGAGACACCAGAAGTAGGAATGGTCAAATTTAAAACATAATCAGAGTCTTTAAGACATCAGCTTTTCAGATATATAAGTTTCATTCAATAATGTTCCAAAAATGTTTCATGCTTCTCGATGCTTGCTGGTACATTAGGTTTTAAATATCGGCCGTTTTCAGTTGAAAATGTCTAACTTTGACAGTGTGTCATGGTAGTTCTGATAGTTCAATCAAGTAGATTTTTAATGGATCATACAGACCAAAAGTAGAGCTCCATTTTTGTAGTTGACAACTTTTTTGTACGGACACTTCCTAGAGAGTTATGGTCATTTTGATGGGACAGCTCAAAAATCGCTCAATGGTAGATTGAAGAAAGACATTTCTTTGTCGATATATAACTTTCTAGGGACGGTCCGTACAAAAAAGTTTTCAACTACAAAAATGAAGCTCTCTTTTTGATCTGTACGATCCATTAAACATCTACTTGATATAACAATCAGAATTACCATGACACACTTTCAAAGTTAGGCATTTTCAATAGAAAACGGCCAAAGTTTACAAACTTTTGTCCGGTACTATATATCATTGGAAAGCTGAGAAAACGCTGATTCCAAATCTATATTCAGTTTTTGCCCTCGAGACCTGGTATTCGAGAAAACGAGGTCAAAGTTTGGAACCCTAACAGGTTCTTACCTTCCTAAGGTGTCCAGACGTCAGTCCTGTCCATGGCTCAACTTGACTTCCGGTGGGTACCCAGAACCCCCCCCTCTCTAAACCAAGATCAACCAAAAAAACTATTCTCTGAACTAAAGATCCAAACCATCTATCACTTTCCATCAGTTTCCCCTTATCATTCTCATTCTTTAGTCTTTCCGTCTAAACCGTCTGATTTCCTTCCCATTCACAGTGTTCTTTCCCCCCGGGTGGCCTTCAGATCATATGTCACCTATCATCATTTACACTTTACTTCTTCTACCGCCGAGACGCCGCCATGTCGGCAAAAACATTGTGGATAAGCGGAGATAAGCCGAATTGTGTGATAACGGAAATTGAGAAATAAGAGAAGAAACTCACGTGTATCCGTTGAAATCGTCGGTCTGTCCGAGTGGGACTCGTCGTTGTTTGTCATGGGCAATGCATCCCTCGATGGTGGTCTTCACGACACGTCCGTCGTCACGGCATCGGTAGTAGTAGGTGTTCTGGAAGACGTTTACTTGGTTTAGAGGAATCAGAGAATGAAAAATCTTGACATTGATGTAACTTTCTGAGAAATTGCTCATTTGTTATAATTTTAATACCATTAGATAGCTTATGTTTAGAGCTTCATTTTTGTAGTTGACAACTTTTTGGTGCGAATTCGCCTTAAGGAGATACGGAGCCTGTAGGCAGCGACACCTAGCTATATCTCTTCATTTCAAACAGCTACAACTTTCTAAGGAAGGCGCATACAAAAAAGTGAGAAACTACAAAAATAAAGCCCTTAACGTGGGCTATCTATTGGTATAAACATTTTAACATAGTGAATATTTCTGACTGAGTTACAGTAGCTGGAAGATTGAAAATTTTCAGATTTTGTTCAAAAAAATTTTTTTTTTGAAAAATTGGAAAAACTTCAAACCGCTATAACATTCTAGGGATGGCACGTACAAAAAAGTGGTCAACTAATAAAATTAAGTTCTTGATTGCGGCTTTCTATTGGTGTAACATTCATTGTAATCTAACAACACCTGACAGTACCATGCAAAGTCAAAGTTGGTGATAAAAAAGAAGACAAGAACCCCATTTATGATGAAAATAGGAAAATATTGACCGTGCGCTGTGGAGTCTTTAGTAGTTTTTGCATATCAATTTTTACATAAGCTTATAGATCAAGACTAGAACTCCATTTTTGTAGTTGACAACTTTTTTGTACGTGTTTTCCCTAAGGAGATACAGGATGTCGAAGGCACGACGTGACTCCCTCCCCCTTTTAAGACTTTGCACTTCAGGCAGCCTTATCTTCTTAGGGTGATCTTGTACAAAAAAGTTGTCAACTACAAAAGTGAAGCGCTTAACCTAAGCTATCGGTTGATATAAAAATTACTATGATCACACTATTCACGGCGATACCATACAGGTTTAAAGGGAGGACTCTTCAGACACGGCTAGCTATACTATCCCTGCAGAACAAAATCCCTTTTTTACACTTTGATTCAATTTCTGATCTTTCAAATCTTCCAAACTTCACACCTCTCTCCCCCCCCTTCCTTTATTCCAAATTGGTTCTGTGTCCTGACCTAATTAGTACCCCCCTCTCACCGAACTAAACTACAAAACCTAGCCGTCAAAAATCACAACTTGATCAAAGTCACTAATTAGAAAAAATATTGTTGCGTACTGGTGTAAATTAAAAAAAAAAACTTCCGTTCACTTGGGGGGGGAAGTCATAAATTATTGTTGTGTGTCTTTTCTCTCAAAGTGTGTGTAATAGTGTAATAGCGGAAAACAATAAATTGTACTTTTTCATCAGTAGTTGGGGTTGTGTCAAGTGTTTTGTTGTACATAGCTATATGTTTTGTGCTAGGCTATGTCATAGTGTGGTGTGTGGAAGGTTTGGGCTTTAAGCTTACAGTTTTAGGTTTGAGGTTTTAGGCTCAGGGTCTTAGGCTTAAAGGCTTAGGCTAAAGGGATAAGCTTCAAGGGATCAGGCTAAAGGTCTTAGGCTTAAAGTCTTAGAATTTGAAGGTTTAGGCTTAAAGTATTATCCTTAAGGGACTAGGCTTAAGATTTTAGGCTTATGGTTTTAGGCTTAAGGTCTGAAGCTCAAAGTATTAAGCTCAAAGCTTTAGGCTTGAGGAATTAGGCTTAAGGTCTTAGGCTTAAGGTTTTAGGCTTGATGTTTGCGGCTAAGCTTTACTAACCAAGCCCAAAAAAAGTCTGACCTAACCTTCTTTTTAGGTACTAAGACAGTTCGTGCTACCCAAATAGGTCTAATCGAATCAGCTTAGCTTCCAGAGCAAATCTCAGGACTAGAACCTAAACTGTTGACCAAAGTTAAGTACTAAATTTTCCTGAAGATGTTCACCAAAAAATTTCCAAAAAAGCTGTTTTTACTTTTTTGTTGTTGCTAAACCTAGACTTTGAGACCAGGCCAACTATAAGCTCAAAAACTGACTGATATTCCTGGATTGTCAAATACAGTTATGATAGACTCCAGAGCACTAACGGGATATGCTTAGGCCCTTACGCTTAGGCAGGACTTAGTCTTTCAGCATTTTTAGGTACTAAGATTTTCTGCAACTAAACCTAGACCCAAGTTCACTCGCCACCTGCTGTGCCCCCACCGGAAGTCGTCATATAGTTGCAACATCTTCTCACCTTGGCATCCGTCCAAGTCTCTCCCTTCTGATAGGTACGTCCATCTGAGGCGACGCAAGCGTTGTAGCCGAATTCGATGTAACCGTCGCTTCCTATAATATTAGAGAATTGAAAAGGGATAGGGGGAAGAGATAGGAAGGGGGGAGAACATTGAAAGATCAATTTTGGAGGGTTTAGGGGTCTCAGACTCACCTAGCTGACACACGAACTCATATCCATCCTGCTGGAAGGTGGCTCCGATTGGAATCTTCTGCTCCGTGCTGCTCAAACACCCAAGGGGTTCCAACTGTCCACGTCTACACTCGTAGAAGAACTTGCCACGTGTCACCTGCTCCCCCTCTGGCCACCATTGAGCCGCCCGCCCGTTTCCGCTTGTCCAGCACCTGGAATTTTATTTTTTTGTATATTTTTTTGAAACTTTTGAAAAAAGCGGACAGAGAGTCCAAAGAAGGTACACACGATTTAGCAGGGAACCGGTTTTCCCTTGTCCTTATCAATTGGTTTCGGTTTCGTTGAAAAAGTCTTTGATGGGGCTAGTGGCTACTAGTTGAATGGGTAACATTTGGGTAACAAGTTGATAAGGAACGGGCCGGTAGGTTTTCGAGCCATAACTTTTTGTGGGGTGTCTTAAAACGGAAAATTTTTATTTGGGAGTGTTCAGGAGGTCAAAGGCTTTGATACAAGTATAAACAAGGGGTATTTTGGAGAAAAAAAATTTTGGACCCTTTTTGGGTCTTGACACGATTTTCAGGATTTTTTGTGATTTTTGTAGTTTTTTCAATCCCAAAACCCCCAAAATGCCTTAAAACGATAGCAAAATGGCTTAAAAACAATCCTAGGCAAAATTTTCAAAAAAAAATTCGCTGCGGGACCCAAAATTTCGAAATTTTCAAAAATATCAGAATATAGTCATGATTATACTTTTCTGAAAGCTCTCGTCACGCTGAATCCAACGGTATCATTTTCAAGACTCACCTTGACCTGGCAGCAGGACCCGCCGACGTCGAAACAAGTTGTAGAATCGAAAGAATTGAGAGGATAAGTAGAACCGAGTTGTTCTGCATTTTCATCAGTTTTCTTTACTTCTGTATGGTTGTATTCCGTCCGTTTTGACCATTTTATACTAGCTCTCTCTCTCTCTCTCATCACCCCCTACAATATGCTCCGCCCACTTCCTCCCCCCCCTCTATCTCTTTTTCACTTTTCGTCCGTTTTCGGACGGGACAATTGTTCTTCTTCTTCATCGACGGAGACAGTAAAAGAAGAAAAGTGGGCGGAGCCTATTGTAAGGGATATCGTCGTCTTCTTCTTTTATTTGTCTTTTAAAAAAGCGGAAAACGGAAAGAAATTTTTTGGTTCTACTGAGGGAGTAGAGATATACATCATTCGCCGGTTTTAGTTTAGGAATATAAATAACTATGAACACCTTCAGATGACCATCTCGGGGGGACAGGAAAAAAGGGAAAGTGTTTGTGTATGTGTATGTAGAAAAGGGGGGGGGAATTATTATACCGGAAAAGAAGAAGTTTCTGGTTATTAGAGATGCATCATTTGTTTATTCAGTTTTCTGGTGTTCCAAAATGAATCAGCGTGGAATCTGGAATTTTAGAACTGGCGCGCCTTTGTCGCTTTTTTTCCAAAAAAAGTTATGTGGTTTTTGGTAAAACAGCTGTCTTCATCAACGAGCTGGCGCGCCTTTTTTTGATTTTTGATAATTTTTAATTTTCTAACTACAGTACTTTTATGACGCAATTTTAGCTTTTAATCCGAACTCAGCACATCCAGACATTAGGACAGACAAACATACAAGCAATTCCATTATTGTCTGGCGCGCCTTTGCCGCGTTTTCAAGATTAGAGATAGGAGGGTTAAGGTGTTCAAAATGACCACAGTTTCAAAAATTTTCAGAAACCTTTTCCAGACTTTCGAAGAGTTAACATTGTGAGGTTTTTGAGTCTGTATTCAAAAATTGTCTAGTGTCAAAATGAACCAGCAATGAAGTGATTTTAATCATCTTTGTCATTAGAGCCAAAACGGACCGACACGAGCAGCCCCGTAACTTGCTTAAAACTCAATATTAGGAACTGAAAAATATACCAAAATGTAGATCTCAGCGAGTTCTAACCACTGGTATAATCTGGGCCGATTGGCTACTTGTTAATATACCGCTCGCCGGGCTAGAATGGTTTTTTTTTGTCACTTAATCCCGGTCCGCGGCTCATTAACGGCAAGCCATCCGGCCCGTAGTAGGTCACGGAGATAGAACTCGCCGAGATCTACATTTTCGTATAATTTTCGACTCATAACATTAAGTTTGAAGCAAGTTACGCGCCGGCCCGTGTCGGCTCGTTTCGGCTCGGTTAACAAGTATGATACTAACAACCCGACTTCACGTGCCGCCTGAAATTTTGAACAATCTTTCCAAAAAATGAGTACCCATTTGTGACGAGACGGTTCGTCCCGATTTTCAACAAGTCTGCTAAAAACAATGCAAATATGCTCCACCATTCTTTTTTCTTGATCTATCACAATATATACCGTACCTTACTATTCAATCCCTGATCTCCAACAAACAAAATATGGCATTTTATCAAAATGTGGGTGTAACACGTTTTCCGATCCTCATAGTACACGACGTGAATAATGTACTTGAATGATACCAACACAGGAAGGAAGACAGGTTTACGGAAATCAGGAGACTTCTTTTACTACGAAAATACGATGATAATATGTGATAACGCCTTTTTTTTTTGGAAATCTGATAGCATAAAATACACTAAATTTTCATAAATTTGAATTCAGAAGTTTCATAACTATAAGCTAGCATATGGACCGTACCAGAGATGTTGGGAAGGGGAGTCAAAATTCCCAGCATGACCGAACCCGATCCGTGACATGTCTGGCTGTTAGTATCCCTCAAGTCTAAAATAATGGGGATTCGGAATCTGGTATCAAATTTTTCTAGGACTTTTTGAATAGACAATTTCATATTTTGATTTTTCTTCCAAACCACAAAGAATATGTCATTGACCCTGTTTCCGTCCAAACCGTTTCCCACGCATTACTAATTGCATGCCCATCCTCCTCCCACCTACACCGTGACAAACTATGCGTGTGTAGGTGTCAGTTCCAAACTGACGAATTCAAATTTGATTCTTGCGAGAAGGAGGAGAAGAAGAAGACGTTCTCTGACGCCTTGTATTCTTTTGCAGAGGGAGGGGGAGACAACAAAAAACAAACAATTTGTTTTGGAAAAACTGGAATCAAATGTTGTAATTAGAGAAGTTGCTGTTAATTATGGATTGATATGATAGTGGTGTCTGGTATATTGGAGATGGGGGTCCCGTTGATTGTGTGCTTTCTGCAGATTTTGTTAATCAATGACTTTTGTAGTTGAGGAAGGCATAGCTGGAAAGCTTTCAAACCTCATTCTTCCGACTTTCAGGCGTTTTTTTTCGTTCCGTATAAGACATTTTCACTTTCATGCAACTCTGGTGTACAGGAAGCGCCTGAATAAAAAATTAGTCGATTGATAAGATGGTTCGAACTACTTATCCTGGAAAAGTTGGCGTGTGAAAAAGACAATCAGTTTTTGATTTTAAACAGAGAACAGTGCCTGAAGTACTTACACATTCTCAGTACGGTTACAATGATAGTAAGACTCCGGGAACCATACTTGTAATACGACACATATTATGGCCTAAGATTCATCAATTTGGTCATTGTCACCTTTCACCACAAAATGACGTAATTCGACACTGCTCAAACGACTACCAAAAAAATTTGGCGGAAATTCTAATTTAAAACTATTTTCCCCTAAGGCTTAAGGGCCTGGACCACAAGTATTTTTCACAGTAATAAAATCTGAGTTAGTCCGTATTACACCTGAGATATAGAACTTGCTGAGATCTTCATTTTTCTTTTCTTTTGAGAACATAATATTTGTTTTGATTTAAATTGATACAGTAGCTTGAAAAAAATTTCCAGAATCCTCCAATCTGTCTGATTCTGACTTATGGCGCCCTTGACCCAAAGCTATCTGCCTTTCTGGCGTCTTTTTGTTTACTATCAGTGCCCACCCAGTTCAGCGAATCATTTTTCTATCTGATCCGTTTGACTTGTTATCGAAAGATGATACGGGTCGGATCATTTGTAAATTTAGTAGTGAGGCGAGGAACCAAGAAAATTACCAAGTCTAAGTTTGATAGTGTATTTCGGTGTCACCTGAATGTCCAATAAACTCGATTTTGAATGGGTTGGACAGAGCTAAAATAGGACATCTTTTTTGTAGTTGACTATTTTTTTGTAGGGTCACTATCTTGAGAGTTACAGGTTGTCAAAGTGAAAAGCTCTAAAATTTCGCTTTTTTTTCGAAGTACCTCATTTCTACCAATCCTCATGAAAATTTGCGCCCGGATTGAACTTCAGACTGTATAATTTTTGATGTTCCTATTCAATTACCGATTTATTAAAAAAACTACAGTAACCCAACGAAGACTCACCTGCACAAACTACACGAACCGCACCCCTCCTAGTAAAGCATAAAAACCCTCCCTGGTAAGTTCCGGTCTTGTTTTTTTCTGATTTCTTTTCTCGTAATTAATTTTCAGGTTGACCAGTATCATATTATCGAACTAATTATGTTTTTCTTCCTGGTGGTGGGGGGCTGACATGAATTGAACAAGAAGAGGGGACAGACAGTTGTTTCAGATGATGGTCTTATAAGGAGTAAAGAACACCAAATAAGGGGAAAAGATGGGGGAACTGTTTTAAGAAAAGAAGGGGAATGAGGGGTCTGGAAATGTATTCATGAAGGAAATTTGAATTGAAACAATTTGAAAAGTGTTATCTTGACAGATTTCAACTTTACAGAAACTTTGAACAGATATTCAAAATTCAAGAGGCTAAACATGTTTTGTTTTCATTCAAAGAGCAAGATTTAGCAGTTTCCAAAGCAGGAGAATTGAACATTGAGTTACCGAGAAACTAAAATAAATTGGATATCGGATGAGGAAATACAGTACCATGCAGTAAGATTATCACCTTCGAATTTTTCTGAAAATTGACCGAGATGTCCTGACAACAAAAAGTGTCCAATTTCAAATATTTGTATACCAATCGACAGCTTAAGTTGAGGGCTTCAATTTTGTCCTATCTCCCGCCTCCCCGCACTAAAATCGGTGTATCTCCGTTCATTTTTGTTGTAGAAAAGTTTTGAGTATAGATTCAGAATCCTTGGAATTTCAGCTTTTTATACATGTAAACTTATCACAAAATTATAAAACTGGGGGCCCTATTCACCGTGATCATCTTCTAATTTTCAAAAAAAATTGATTTTGAAAATCGACCAAGATGTCTCCAGACATCAAAAAATTGTTAAATTGTTTATATTTTTACACACATTTTTATATGAATCGATAGCCCAAAAATAGGGCTTTTTTTGTAGTTGACAACTTTTTTGTAAAAGTTTACCCTAAAAAGATATGGCAGCCGAAAGTGCAAAGACTTAAAGGCAAACTCATGTCGTACCTTCGACAGCCTGTATCTCCTTAGGGACGACTTGTATAAAAAAGTTGTCAACTACAAAAATTGAATAATTAACGTGTTCTATAACATATCAAATAACCAGATCACAGGTTTTGAGACAATGTTTCAAATATCGGCAGTTTTCAAAAAAACAATTTTTAAGTATTGTAATTTTGTCTAAATTCGAAATAGTTTAATTAATTCTTATTTTTACTTATTTTTTTCAATTTTTTGGTATGTTGTAGAAAAAGAGTAGATCTTTATTTTTGTAGTTGACAATTTTTTTGTACGGTCCGTCCCTAGAGAGTTACGGTCATTTAAAGAAGACAGCTCAAAAATCGCACTATTTTGCACTGAAATCGGTCGATTTAAGGGATACATTACTTTATTGATATGTAACTCTCTAGGGATGGCTCGTACAAAAAAGTTGTCAACTACAAAAATGAATTACTATTTTTGGTCTGTTCGATCCCATAAAAAGTTATTTAGTGGGACAGTTAGTTTTGCTATGACACCCTCTCAAAGTTGGTCAATTTCAACTGAAAAATGCGAAATATAAGACGGTTGAAATTTCAAAAGTTCAGATAATTGAAGGAAAATCTCGAAAATTGAAACATTTTTGGATCACTCCAATTAATACTGTATCTTTTCTTTTCCGTGTTCACACTGCCAGAAAACAGTTTATAAAGCAGATTTATGCAAAATCCTTCAACTTCCTTTTTATCTTGACAAACCATATATCTGAGTGGAAAAGATGGAGCAGATTTATTAAAATGTAAAAAATGGATAGAAAAAATAAATATGAACGGGGCAGAATTTCCAAGTTTATAATTCTGGACCAACATTGAAGATCTGAAAAAAGAAAAAAGCCTTCACGTGAAGTTTATTTTGGAGCAGATTTTTCAATTTGAAAAATTTGGACAGAAAACATAAATTTCTATATTTTTGCCGTGAGTTCCAACTCATCCGTTGTTCGGTTAGGGCAGAAATTGAAAACTGAAAATTCTGGATCGGGCGGTATGTTGAAAAGATGAAAAGTTGAGAATTCTGAAATTTAACTAGGGAAGGCCTCCGAGTGACCGTGGAGTTATAGGACGTGACCTATATCATTGGAAAGCGGAGAAAACTCTGATTCCAAATATATATTCAGTTTTTGCCCTCGAGGCCTGGTATTCGAGAAAATCATGGTCAAAGTCCGAAAAAACAGTGAATTATTGCCTTTCTGACACGCGAAAAATTGTTCTGCATTTTTTTGCAATTTTTGCGTGTTAAAAAGGCGATATTTTGTCATTTTTCCAAACTTTGACCTTGATTTTCTCGAATACCAGACCTCGAGGGCAAAAACTGAATATATATTTGGAATCAGCGATTTCCCAGCTTTCCAATGATATAGGCCACGTTCCATAAATCTACGGTCACCTGGAGGCCTTCCCTAGTAAGATACCTCAACACCGAGCTGCAAATATCATTAATTTTTCAAAAAACGAAGAAAAAGAAAGTTGTGAATACGCTGAAACGAATCTAAACACTAAAATTTCCGAAATTTACAAATTAGAGCTGTTCAATTTCTAATTCCGATCTTGTATAGCCGTTGCAAAGTGGAAAAATGCTGGTTGTTTTGCTGTTTTTTTAAATCTACGCCGACAATCAAAAGTTTGCGTGTCAAAAACAACATTTTCGCACACGTGGAACTTCGAAATTTCGTTAGTTTTTCTTTTTGGTTCCATTTTTGCTCACTTCGCATTGGCTGTGTTGAAGATTTAAAATCGAACATTACTCAAACGAAATAAATTTGTAAAAATTATGTCCTATTTATTCGGTTTCAAATGTTTAGGTCCGTTTCAGCGTATTCACAACTTTTTTTTCTTAGTTTTTTGAAAAATTAATGATATTTGCATCTCGGTGATGAGATATTTTAATTTTCAGAATTCTCAACTTTTCACCTTTTCAACATACCGCCCGATCCAGAATTTCCAGTTTTCAATTTCTGCCCTAAAACCACGAACAACGGATGAGTTGGAACTCACGGCAAAAATATAGAAATTTATGTTTTCTGTCCAAATTTTTCAAATTGAAAAATCTGCTCCAAAATAAACTTCACGTGAAAGCTTTTTTCTTTTTTCAGATCTTCAATGTTGGTCCAGAATTATAAACTTGGAAATTCTGCCCCGTTCATATTTATTTTTTCTGTCCATTTTTTACATTTTAATAAATCTGCTCCATCTTTTTCTTGTCTGACTCCATTTATTATCAAGATTCTTGAAAAATTGGCATATACCTGCTCCAATTTGGAAATTTTAGCAGTAATTAATGATTTTTTACGAACCAAGAAGATTTTCTGGATTTTTCAGTTCCAGAACCATAATTCAAAGCTATTTTGAAAAATTAACAGTCTTACTGCTTAAAAAAGCAGATTTTTCTTAATTTTGCACTCTCAAGTAGTAAAATCAAAACTTTTGAAATATCAATCGTCTTATATGGTATATTTTTGGCCGGTACTGTATCTATATATAATTAGAACTTACCCAAGTCGAGATGGTGTTCCGGTTTTGAAACTTCCAAACCTGTTTTCAAATTTTGCAGAACGTCTCTAGAAATCGAGAAAAATGAGCTCAAGCACTGAACAGGAAGTTTCCATGTTTAGTACTGTGCTCTCACAAAAATCTGAATAACTTGTTTCACAGAATTGTTCAGCAAAAACAGGATACAGATTTGGAATCAGCGCAAATTTTCCGTTCTAGTGATATGTGTCTCGACCCATAACTCCATCTCGACTCTTTCCGTAGTCATCAATTTTTCCATTTTCCCGTCTCCCCAACCCAAAAAGGACCCTGTCAAACTTATCACACCATATAACACTTTCGGCACTTTATTCATTCATTCCAAAGAAAAAACATCAAATAATCTCAATTAAGTGTCAATTAGATAGAGAGAGAGCAATTAAAACATACAGCAGGAGAAGGAAGAGAGAGATTGAAGTGAAATAATTCAAAAAAAAAGGAGAGAAGGGTCCAAGCAGTTTGGAGTCCCCCCAAAAACACAATTTTAAAGAAATAAAATTGGCATATTTGGAACGTATAATATAGGTAGATGTATGGTTACATAATGAGATACAGAGACAAGAACCGAGTCTTTAAAGGGGAAAAAAGTCTTTAGGAAATTAAAAAAAAAGAAAAAAGCTACAGGGGAAGAAGGACACGTTGGTGGGAAGGGGGACTAAGGAAACAGCATGATGAGTATAAACTGCGCTCCATCGAACACAAAAAGTTCATTGGAGCGCGTTTGCAAGCTATATACACACATTGTACGAATATACAGGGTGGACAGGGCGAACTTCTACAACGGAGGGCAAGAAAATGGGAATGTACTTGGGTGGGGGTAGAAGTTGGGGTGGTAGTGGTCTGGTGGGATAGCAAATGCGCTCCATTGACAATTTGGTAGAGCGGTGGAGCGCACTTACATACCAGACTGTTGTTTGGTAGAGGTTGAGGGAGAAGTAGAGGAGATTTGTTGCAATGACTGCATATTATGGGCGGTCAACGAGGAGAGGATTGTCGAGTCGACTGGTTCGAGACACGAGGGACATGTGAACGACTTCATGAGCCATTCGTCGACACACTCTTGGTGGAACGAGTGCATGCAGGGGAGGAAGCGGATTCGCTCGCCTGGCTCGAAATCGATCATGCAGATCGCGCATCTGGAAGAACAATTGGGTTGTGTTTTTTTTTTCAACAACTTGTGTTTTAGTTTCAACAACTTGTGTTTTTTTTCCACAACTTGTGTTTTTCAACAACTTGTGTTCTTCAACAACTTGTGTTCTTCAACAACTTGTGTTTTTCCACAAGTTGAAGAATCTCAACAACTTGAGTCACCATGTGTGTGTGTTTTCAACAACTTGTGTTTTTCAACAAGTTATGTTTTTTTCAACGGTTTGTGTTTTTTTCCACAACTTGTGTTTTCGTTCCAACAAGTTGTGTTTTTTGAAAAAATCATGGTTTTCTAACAAGGTGTGGTTCTTTTCCACAACGTGTGTTCACTTTTCAACAACTTGTGTTTGTGCTGGTGTGCCCACAGTATGACTGATGTCAACAACTTGCGTTTTTGAGAAATCGTGTGTGTGTGTGTGTGTTTTTTCAACAAGTTGTTGAAAAAAGAGTTTTTTTCCAAAAAACGACGAATCTCAAAAACTTGTGTTTAATTTTCAATAAGTTGTGTCTTTGTGTCATCAATAAGTGTGTTTCTTGATAAATTGTGTTTTTTTCTGTTTTTTCTTGTTTTCGCTGTTTTTTCCACTCTTGGGAACCTCTAATACCAAGACAAAAAGACTCACTCATTACTTGTCATATCCCCACGGAACACATCCGCCGGAATCTGGTCGAGGAGTCCACGAATCCGATTCTTCTTCGCCTCGTCGATTTCCTGGAACAATATTAAAAGTGTGTTCCATATTTGGACCAAAAATCCGGAGAAATGAAAGAAAAAACTAACTTTTCCCCGCTCCTCGGCTTGCCTCTGTCTAATTACGTTGTGTTGGTAGAGTTGATTCACGTACGAACTCTGGAAAAATGAAAGGATAGTTTTTTGGAAAATTTTTGTCAGGGTTTTTCAAATTTTCGATAGGATAGTAACATCAGGTTTCCGGTTCCGAATCATTCACAAAAACATCGCTTTCAACGTTTTCAGCTACTTTTTACAGGACATTATAACTGGCTAGAGAGTGTTCCACACATACTGTCGAAAAAATAAAGTTTCGACAAGGATATTTTTTTTTAATTCGCGGGCTGAAACACGCAAGCGCATAAAGTTGTGGGCGGAGCTTAAACTGCAACCATAAATAAGCGGCGCGATTCTAATTCCAGTTGTTTTTTCCAAATTAAGAACCGCGCCACTTGCAATTTAAGCTCCGCCCACAACTTTATGCGCTTGCGTGTTTCAGCCCGTGATTTTTTTTTTGAAAATCCTTGTCGAAACTTTATTTTTTCGACAGTATATCGAGCTTTCAAACTGCCTCATTAATATTTCTCAACACGCTGATTCCAAATATGTAATCCATTTTTGTAGAACTGTTCACAGAATCGAGATATATGCATTTTGAATCATATCTAGCGCTAAAACTGCATTTTTCAAGAAAACATTTTAGACCCAATTTTTCAATTTTTTCTGTGTAATTCGTGTAAATAAGGGATGAAAAGGGGTATTGACAAAGTAAAAAGAGTGTATTGACGAGTTGTGATATAAAGATTTCCAAGAAGAAACTATATTACCTATATTTTTGATTGTCAGAAGTTGTTAACATATTTTATCAGAAAAATCTTTCCACACAAAAGTTTTTACACACAAAAACTAGAAAAATTGGATCTTAAATTGCATTTTAGTCTCTTGAAATTTGTATTTTTAGCACTGGAAATGATTTTAAATGCATTTGTCTCGGTTCAGTGAACAGTTCTGCAAAAACAGATCAGATTTTCGGAATCAGCGTGTTGAGAAGCACTAATGAGCCAATACGGAAGCTGAGTGTGAAATTACTTTTAAATATGTTCAAATTTCAGGTACCAAGTGTTTTAGGCATGTCAAAATGTTTTGCTGTTCTCGAAAATCTCCAAAAAATATTTTATATCCGTTTTTCCAACTTTCAAAATATAACTCACGCTCTGCTGCATCATGTTGGGATTCGTGAAGCTCATCCCATCCGAGGATCGGCTTCTGTAACATTGTTCAATAATTTTTTATTTATATGATTGAGCCGTTAATTAACTAATTAACCAATTAGAATTGCCAATACTGTGTCGTTGGTGGATGGAACCCAAGTACACTACTTATCGGATACTCGGAGCACTAAATCATTCCGAACAATAATAATTTTACGTTTTTCTTATTGGAAATTTATATGCCCTGAAAGCTGAAATCATGAGAATTCTGAATCTGTATTCAAATTTGATCTACGACAAAAATGAACCGAGATACACCACTTTTGGTTTCGCCACCTTTGGAGACCGAACTTGATCGCGGACATTGAGGGAGTCTTACTGTAGGTGGCCGAATTATTTTTATGTTACTGAAAAGCTGAAATTCTGAGGATTCTGAATCTGTGTTCAAATTTGATCTACGATTAAACTGAACCAAGATACACCACTTTTTGTCAAGACTCTCAAAACGCTATCAGCTGATTTTTTGATTCCGATAAAAAACCATGTATCTCGTTCAGTTTTTGTCGTAGATCAAATTTGAAACCTGAGTCAGAATCCTCACATCTTCAGCTTTCCAGTGATACCTCACACTTTTCCGGAAGTCAATTCCAACGCAATTTCCGTCCCCCCTATATCAATCATTCTATGAACTATGTATCCACATATCATATCAACTAAACTGTCAATTAACCAACTTTTGATCTACTTATCCCAAAAGACAAAAAAATGACAAAGTGAATTACCGTCGGAGTGGCGTCTCATCGTGTTGTCTGACGAACCCGAACAATGACGGCAGGCAGTTTCCCATTATCGTTTTAGACGGGAAATCGAACTGGAAGAAGGAGAAGAATTAGAAAGAGAGAAATAGAGAAATGAAGAAAAATAGTGGTTAATTGGTAATTAGGGTAGATCAAGTAAAAAAAGAAGGAAATTTGAGTAAAAATTTGGGAAAAATCTCTTAAAGTTGGACTTTGGTGGAAGAGTTTTTCCGTATGGCCGTGTAGTCCTCTCGGACAAGATTTTTGCTTGATATTTTCAAATTTTATATTGTTCGCAATATAAACGTTAAAAAATAGAGTACCGAAACGATAAATTCCGCAAAAATTTTGTCCGAAAGGACTACACGGCCGTGCGAAAAAACTCTTCCAATTTTTTCACTATTCCAATAAAAGGTCATTTTTTGAAAGTTTGTATTTTTCTTCCAAATTGTTCAATTGTTTCGAACGTTATTAATTTGTGTAGATCAAACCTAAAACTTCATTTTTATAGTTGACAACTTTTTTGTACGGGCGGTCCCTGCAGAGATGTTGCTCATAAAAGGGTCTGGCCTCCGGGAGGTGCTGCGCGCGTTGCTCGACTCCCGTCTCTTCTCGGCACTCTATCTCCCTGGGGACCGCCCGTACAAAAAAAGTGGTCAACTACAAAAATAGAGATCTAGACTTGTTCTACAATATATCAAAAATTTGTAATGAAGAAGTGAGATATGAAGACGTTGCACATTGTTAAAGTTGAGCTTTTTCAAGTTTTCCTAAAATTGCAAAAGTTGATTTTTTCCTAACTTTCTATGATCTAGAGTCAAATTCTTTGAACTTTTCGAAAAATGTTAGAGAATTTATGTACCTATTTCTTAATTTCTTATTTTTTACTGCTATGACCTCTCCCTTCCTACTGTAGACACCTGTCAGGTGTCTCCCTGCAGACTCCCGACTCGTAACTAGAGTCTCGACCATTCCACCTCCTTCCGAGCGTCATATCTCTCTAGGGACCGCCCTCACAAAAAAGTGGTCAACTACAAAAATAGAGATCTAGACTTGTTCTACAACATATCAAAAATTCGAACATTTGGGGTGAAAGGGCACGGCAGGGTACAAGTTTGAAAATTTGAACCCGGATTTTAATAGGAAGGTGGCCGAGAAAATTCGTTTCGCTTTAACTCTTTCAAAAATACCTCTAGAATGCTAAAACCAGACATTCTTAAACTTAAAATTAAATTAAAACATAATACCAAAAAAGAAAACATTTTTTTCGACATGACTCATCAATGCGCCTCACCCCATAAGGCGCGTGTGAGAGTGAATTATTCAACAACACATTTTTTTCATTTTAATTTCATTTTCTAGAAAACTCGTCAAAACTACACAAAAATAGCCAAAAATAAGAGAAAAATAAATCGATAATGGCATTGTGATGACTACATACCGACTACTGCACTGCACCTGTACGGAAGCGCTCAACAAATATTGGACTACTGGGAGGAGGGAATGGAAGAGAGGGAACCGGTGTGTGTTTGTGAGGTTTGGAGGGAAAAGAACGGAAATAGGATGAAAATGAAAAAAACACATAAGGAAACCCGAAAAAATCTGGACTTTGGGAGGTGGAATGGCCGAGACTTCGGGAGACACCTGTGGTGACAGGTGGCGGTAGGAAGGGCGACTTGCGCCCTGACTCCTGGCGTACCCTTTTGCCCCAAGTGTCTGAATTTTCGATATGTTATAAAACAAGTCTGGATCTCTATTTTTGTAGTTGACCGTTTTTTTGTACGGACGGTCCCTGAAGAGATATGACGCTCGGAAGGAAGCTGGGAGACATGGAAAAATTGGGGTACAAACTTTTCAACTTGCACCCTGCCGTACCCTTTTGCCGCAAGTACTTGGATTTTTGATATGTTATAAAACAAGTCTAGATCTCTAATTTTGTAGTTGACCACTTTTTTGTACAGGCGGTCCCTAGAGAGATACGGTGCCTAGAAGAGGGGGGCCTAGCAACGGTGGCCCTCCCTTATGGGTCGGCTGGGAGACACCTGACAGGTGTCTAAAGTAGGAAGGGAGAGGTCATAGCAGTAAAAAGTGGGTATTTAGATACAGGTACATAATTTATTTGTAATTTTCCAAAAGTTTTCCAAAAAGTTCAAAGATTTTGCCTCTAGATCGTGGAAAGTTAAGGAGAGTTTAATTTTCGGAATTTTAGGAAAACTTGAAAAGCGTTCAACTTTAACAGTGCACCACGCTGTCAGATCTTACCCCACAATTACCATTTTTTGATATGTTATAAAGCAAGTCTAGTTCTCTATTTTTGTAGTTGACCACTTTTTTGTACAGGCGGTCCCCAGGGAGATATGACCCTCGGAAGGAGGTGGAATGGTCGGGCAGCTGGGAGACACCTATGATGACAGGTGTCTAGAGTAGGAAGGGAGACGTCATAGCAGTAAAAAGTGGATTTTAGAAACAAGTGCATAATTACTCGAAAATTTTCCAAAAGTTTTCCAAAAAGTTCAAATATCTTGCCCCTAGATCGTAGAAAGTTAGGAAGAGTTCAATTTTTGCAATTTTAGAAAAAACTTGAAAAAATCTCAACTTTAACTGTGTACCACGCTTACAGATATTACCCCACAATTACAAATTTTTGATATGTTATAAAATAAATCTAGATCTCCATTTTTGTAGTTGACAACTTTTTTGTATGGGCGGTCCCCAGGGAGATAGAGCGCCGAGAAGAGAAGGGAGCCTCCTAGCAACGGGGCGCACCGGGTGGGTGCATGCGCAGCGCTATAACTCTTCAGGGAGCGCCCGTACAAAAAAGTTGTCAACTAACAAAATGGAGATCTAAGTTTGATCTACAACGTATTAAACACAAAAAAGTGTAAGAGCAAAACTGAGAGCAGGTTACACTTTCAAAGTGGAAGGATTTTCAGAAAAATTGGGAAACGACAACATGGTCAGAAAGATAGGGAAGATAATTAACAATAATTATGGGAAAACATTTTTCGAAAAACCAAAAAACTATGAAAAATATGCAATTTCCTTTTGGAATATTCACAAATTGCTAGTTTCCATGATGTCATTATGTATGAAACAGCTGATTTTTTCAAACATCATAGAGAAATAATTTGTGTTTTGAGACATAGCAAATTCGAGTTTTTCACAAGTTTCAGGCACAAAGTTTAACCAACTGACTTTATTTTACATTTTCTGTCCATTAGCATAGTTTTCAGTCAGAAAAAGTCGAAAACTTCGGTTTTTAACAGAAAAGTCAGTTTTATACAAAAAATTCATAAAAAAGGTTAGTGCAAAGTGTATACAGTACCGGACAAAAAGGTATCAACTTTGGCTGTTTTCAGTGGAAAATGACCAAGTTTGAGAGTGTGCGATAGTAATTCTGAATGTCACACCATGAAAATTTTTAATGGATCATATAGATTGAACGTAGAGCTCCATTTTTGTAGTTGACAACTTTTTTGTACGGGCGGTCCCTAGAAAGTTACATATCGACAAAGTAATTTCTCCCTCAAATCGACCAATTTCAGTGAGAAACAGTGTGATTTTTGAGCTGTCGTCTTGAAATGACCATAACTCTCTAGGGAGCGTCCATAAAAAAAAGTTGTCAACTACAAAAATGGAGCACTACGTTCAATCAATATAATTCACTAAAATTTTTTATAGTATGACATTCAGAATTACTATGGCACAAGCTCAAAGTTGGTCATTTTCCACTGAAAACAGCCAAAATTGATACCTTTTTGTCCGGTATATTTCTCAGCTGAATTTCGTACATTTTCCCGAAAAGTTCGATTTCCCTAATAAAATCTTATTCCTCATATCTCTAATGGGGTTATTCAGGTCATGTAAAAATGTATTTTAATACATTTTTTCCTTATTCACGACCGTCGAGAAACTATTTTTCACAAATCTCAGTTTAGCGTTGGTCTAACAGCGTGTTTCCACTTTTTTGTATTTTTCGACATGCGCATGTAGAAAAACTGTCGAAAAATGGGGGAGAAATGTAGAAAAATGGGAGAAAAATATGTTAAAAAAAATATTTTTTACCGGTCGTGAATAAGGTAAAATATGTATTAAATTACATTATTTTACATGACCTGAATAACCCCATTAGTAGAAATATCTCAGCTAAAATAAGTACATTTTCGAGCAGAAAATCTAGAAACTTCCGAGAAAAACCAATTTCGACCTCAAAATACTTGTACATAATTTTCAGCCAAAAATTCCAAAAAAAAAACACATTTTGGTCGAGAAAAACCTCGAAAAAGCTGTTTTTTTAAAATGCAGAATAAACATGTTTTGAAGCGATTTTCAGATCAATTACGTCAATTTTAACTCAAAATACTTAATTTTCAGCCAAAAACTCAAAAAGTCCTTTTCTTGTCAAAAAAAACCTCAAAAAACCTGTTTTTACGCTAAAAACCCATTATTTTTGACCTTAAAAACCCATTTTTTGGTCATTTTCAGTCAAAAAACGCCTCTGAAAACCGGGAAAATTCCGCCAAAACCAAGTTTTTCCTACTTTTCCTTAATTCTAAACATCTTTTTCCCCCTTTTCTCAGATTTTCCTAATTCCCCCAAAAAAATAAAAATAATAAAAATCTTGACCTCAATATACATATGTTTGAACATCATTTTCAGCCAAAAACTCAAAAAGTCCTTTTCTAGTCAAAAAAGCCTCAAACATTTTTTATCATTTTAAGGTCATTTTCCGTCGAAAAAACCCCGAAAAATCGGAAAAAAAATCCGCTGAAATCAAATTTTCGCCACTTTTCCTTAATTCTAAACATCTGTTTTCCCAATTTTCTCAGATTTTCTTTATTTCCTAATTTTCCCAAAAAACAAAAAAATCAATCAATAAATGACAAAAACTTGAAACATATGACACACAGGTAAAAGAGAGAGAGAGAGGAGAAATAACCAACACCAATACTATTCCAAATGTAGAAAAAGAGACAGAGAGTGTCTGCGTCTCTTCTCTCTCTCTCTCTCAGAGGACGAGAGTACATCGAGCAGAGGGTGTCCCAGGCGATGAGACACCCATTGCAATGGAAATAGTATTGGGAGAGAAGAGACGCAGACAGAGACGACGAAATTCATGTGACGTCTTTCCTCCTCTACTCAGCTGCTGCTGCCGCTGCTTTGATGTTCTTCTAGTGCGCGCTGCATAGTAATCTGACTACGAATTTCCGTTGGGATACAATTTTTACCATTTTCATTATTATATTCGAAATCTACTCGTCGAGAGCTTTCAGAAAAGTATAATCATGCCTAGGTTTGAAGAAAGTTGGGTCTCACCACGAAAACTACAGTAACCCGAGTTGGATTACTGTAGTTTACGCGTCGAGACCCGTATCGCTTCAAATCTAGTCATGATTATACTTTTCTGAAAGCTCTCGATGCACTGAATCTGAATATATAAATATCGTGGCCGAGTTTTGGGATCCCAGACCATCCGCGGTCATAACTCTGCCAATTTTGCACCGATTTTGAAGAAAACGCTTGCGTTGTGTTCAGCTCGTCGAGAGCTTTCAGAAAAGTATAATCATGCCTATATTCGAATCAAGTTGGGTCTCGACGCGAAAACTACAGTAACCCGAGTTGGATTACTGTAGTTTTCGTGGTGGGACCCCACTTGCGTTAAAACTAGCCATGATTGTACTTTTCTGGAAGCTCTCGTTGAGCTGAGTTCAATGATACAAGTTTCATCGAGTTCCGGTTAAATCTGAAGAAGTTACAAGGATTTTAAAGTTTTCTGGCCATGGAACTTCGTCAGATTCAGCCTAAACCCCAAAAAATCTATACCAATGTGTTCAGCTCATCAAGAGCTTTCAGAAAAGTATAATCATGACCAGATTTAAAGAAGGTTGGGTCTCGACGCGAAAACTACAGTAACCCGAACTGGGTACTGTAGTTATCGCGTCAGGACCCAACTTGCTTCAAACCTAACCGTGATTATACTCATTTTGAAGCTTAGAACGAGCTGAATCTGATTGAACCTATGGTTTTAGTCGTCTATCCCAATCTGAAACAAAAAATTTCTAACATGAAACGTTTTTATACAATAAAACTAATTAAACGGCCAATTTCTCTGCTACTTTTTCGATTTATTGTGCAATTACAGAAGATGGCTCATGGTTTCATAAAAATCGGAGGACGGCGGCGGGAGGGTATAAAAATAATCGAACCAGAGCTAAAATATTACATCGAATCTAGGGGCAAAAGAAAAGAAATACGGGGAGAAAGAATAAACAGAAGAAACGGGAATTTTAGAGGTCTTTCACTTCGAACGAAGATGGTACTGGCTCTGGCTTTGTCTTCATTCCGGTGAGAAGCGATTTGATCTCTCCGATTGCCTTGGCTGGGTTCAAGTGCTGGAATAAATTGAATTGTTTGAAAAGAAATGAGTCGATTTGCGGCGTAAATCTACATTTGCTCAGGATTACTGTAGAAGTAAATTATGTGTGGATTTACAGATGTCGATTTACATCCGTAAATCCACACATGTCCTGACATTGAGTGAGAACCGATTTACGGCGTAAATCCACATATAGTCTAGCTTACTGTAGCAGTTATTTCTATTGTCAATTTACGGCGTAAAACCGTCCGTACTCTAGAATACTGTAACAGCGGATCGGACTGTCGATAAACACTCGTAAATCTACCCGATATTAGAGTCGATTTCAATGTCGATTTACGCGCGTAAATCTACACACATCCCAGATTACTACAAAAGTAGTTTTTACTGTCGATTTACGGCGTAAACTCCCCCGCACTCTCGGATACTGTAACAGGGGAACATCCCGTGAAGTT
Source organism: Caenorhabditis latens (assembly GCA_002259235.3). Taxonomy (NCBI): domain Eukaryota; kingdom Metazoa; phylum Nematoda; class Chromadorea; order Rhabditida; family Rhabditidae; genus Caenorhabditis; species Caenorhabditis latens. The sequence continues at coordinate 3,611,702 of CM056093.1, forward strand.
ACGCTCGTAAATCTACCCGCAGTCCCCGAAACTAGTCCGGAGCTCCGGACTAACCATGTGTCCAAGTCAAAAATTTTGAAGAGTGGAGGTGAGCAGGTGTTCAAAAATATTTCCTTTTTTCACTAAATTTGCTTTTTTTTTTTCGAAAAACCTCCCAACCACCTGTCCAACTTTTGAAAACCACCTATTCAACTAAAAGTACCTCGGACTATTGTTCGGGGACTGATCTACCCGCAATCTGAGTAGGTTTTGAGTGTCGATTTACGCACGTAAATCCACACATAGCCCAGACTACCAGAGGTGGGCGGCGATTGAAATTAATGAAGCTGCGCTCTACTGGACAACGGGGCGGCTGTCAAAAAAGCTAGAGAAACGCACTCCTCATTTCTAGCACTCTCTCGCCGCGGCGGCGGAAAAAAGGGGGAGAGGCGGAAGTGGGGCGCGGAAACGGCTAATTTCGCCGGTTTTGGATGTAATTTCGATCTGAAAAGTGTTAAAACTATTAGAAGAGAACATTCTCTTTCGATTGATGTAAAATTTATAACTATTTTATCGGAAAAAATTCTCAAAAAAGACGAAAAACTGAAATTAGTGGAAAAATTGCAGAAAATTCCCGATTTTGGAAAATTTTTCCACTAAAAAGGTTTTGCTTTTTAGTTGAAAAATTTTCCAAAATCGGGAATTTTCTGCAATTTTTCCACTAATTTCAGTTTTTCGTCTTTTTTGAGAATATTTCCCATTAAAATAGTTATAAATTTTACATCAATCGAAAGAGAATGTTCTCTTCTAATAGTTTTAACATTTTTCAGATCGAAATTTCATCCAAAACCGGCGAAATTAGCCGTTTCCGCGCCCTCCTCCTTCCAAATTTCGAGTGGAGAGGCGAGGGGGGCGAGAGAGTGACGGCGGCCGAGAGACGCAGAGATTTTGACAGCGGGCGTGAAATTTGACAGCCAGGCTGTCAAATCATTGAAGCTCGGCTTCAATCGCGCCCACCTCTGCAGACTACTGTAAAAGTCGTTTTCGATATGAATTTACGTTCCTAAATCTACACATCTTGAAAGGCGTTTTCAATGCCAATTTATGCTCGTAAATCTACCCACGACTTGAGCCAATTTCAGTGTCGATTTACGCGCTTAAATCCACACATAATCCAGATTACTGTAGCAGTCACTTTGATTTCGATTTACGCCCGTAAATCTACACAAGGATCGGGATACTGTAACAGTGGATTGACCTGCGATTCTATTTACGCTCGTAAATCTAGCCAACTTCAGTGTCGATTTACGCGAGTACTTACTTTTGGACAAGTCTTGGTGCAATTCATAATAGTGTGACACTTGAACGCGGAGAACGAGTCGTGCATACGATGAAGACGTTCGGTTGCGTAGTCATCGCGAGAGTCGATGACCCATCTGTAGGCTTGCATCAAGACGGCCGGTCCGAGATATTTGTCGGCATTCCACCAGTAGGATGGGCACGAAGTAGAGCAGCACGCGCACAGAATGCACTCGTAGAGACCGTCCTGGAAAATGAAAATTTACTAAATAGAAAAATACATGCAGAAAGTCTCAAAAATGCTCATTTTTAGACAATTTTTTGAAAAAATTCTGAAAAAAGGAAGTGTTTAGACAGCAAAATCACACTTTCTGGTGAAATTTTTAAATTTTTCAGAAGTCATACCAAACGATCACGTTCAGCAACACTTTGATGCATTTGTTTCTCTCCGAGTGTCAATGGAGTCTTCTTTTGAATCCATGGTTGAATCGATGCGTATTGAGCGTAGAACAGATTCATGTCGGGGACCAAGTCCTGCAAAATTAGAGGGTTTTTAAGAGAAAAATGGGTGATTCCAGTTGAAAATTGGCTTATTTCGACTTAAAATCATTCAAAATGTGAGTAACAGCTTCAGAAAAACTAAAATTGATGCTAAAATTAGCTTAAAATCGGATTTTTCAACGTTTAATACCACAAACTAGCAGAATTGCTAACTAAGCACGTTTACATAGAAAATACTTGCGGAAAGTCTAAAAAAACATCACTGTTGGAAAAAATTAGTGAAAAACATCCTAAAAAAGGAGTTTTCAGACTAAAAATCACACTTTCCAGTGAAATGTTTCAGTATTTTTCAAAAATTTGAGTTTTTTTTTCTCAAAAAATAGGTGCCCCCCTAGTAGAGGCGTTTCAAAATCAACTTTTTGCGAAATTTTTTGCTGAATTTCAACTCGAAATCATGCAATTTAGAGCCGAGTCGATTTGCGGTGTAAATCTACATCTGATCTGTATTACTGTAGAAGGAAGTAAAATGTGTGTGGATTTACAGAACCTGAGATACAGTACGATCGGATTCAGAACGATCGGATACAGTACGATCGGATTTGGATGCCGATTTACACCCGTAAATCCACATACAAACGGAGTTAGAGTGAGAATCGATTTACGGCGTAAATCCACACATAGTCTAGATTACTGTAGCATTCATTTTTAGTGTCGATTTACGGCGTAAATCCACCCGTACTCTCGGATACTGTAACAGCGTAAGTCGCTCTCGATTTGGGAGCGATTTTCTGTCAAAATAAGCTAAAAGTGCCATTTTTCGTGAGTTTTTTTTTCCAAAAAATCCAGGTTTTCTGAGAAACTGTCAGAATTTGCAGCAGTAAGTGCTCTTATACTGGAGGTGACTCGGTATAAAGTCTCTGAACGTATTCATGCTGAATTTCAACAAAAATCAAAAGATTACGGGCATTTTTTCAGTCAAAAACTGGTTAATAATGTGATTTTGGAGCTCAAAACTGCAATTTTCAGCCGTTTCCATCCAAAAACAGGCCAAATTCCAGAATGTTGCAACAGGAGGTGCTCTTATACTAGAGGTGACTCGGTATAAAGTCTCTGAACGTATCTATGCTGAATTTCAGCTAAAATCAAACAATTTTCAGCATTTTCAGCAGAACAATTTTCAACAATTTTCAGCAACTGGTTAATAATGAGATTTTGAAGCTCAAAACCGTAATTTCAGCCTTTTCAACCCAAAAACAGGCCAAATTCCAAAATGTTGCAGCTGGAGAGGCTCTTATACTAGAGGTGACTCGGTATAAAGTCTCTGAACGTATTCATGCTGAATTTCAGCAAAAATCAAAAGATTAGGGGCTATTTTTCAGTCAAAAAATGGTTAATAATGTGATTTTGGAGCTCAAAACTGCAATTTTCAGCCGTTTCCACCCAAAAACAGGCCAAATTCCAGAATGTTGCAGCAGGAGGTGCTCTTATACTAGAGGTGTCCCATTATAAACTCTCTGAACGCATTTTCTGCAAGATTTTAACTAAAATAAAAGGATTTTGAGCTATTTACCAGTCAAAACTGGTTAATAATAGGATTTTTGAGCTCAAAAACTGCTATTTTCCGCCCTTTTCGCCCGAAAAATGGCCAAATTCCAAAATGTCGCAGCAGTAAGTGCTCTTATATTAGAGGTTTCTCGGTATGAAGCCTCTGAACGTATCTATGCTGAATTTCAGTTGAAATCAAAAGATTTTGAGCTATTTTTCAGCCAAAAACAAGCCAAATTCAGCGCACCTTAACCACAAACATGTGTGGAAGTGGGTAGATCTTGGTGCTCTTCGACGTATCTGCGTCGATTTTGCAGATGCAAGCGAGCGTGTTCTGTCCGCCAATATTCATGGCGCACGATCCGCAGATTCCTTCACGACAACTTCTTCTGAATGTCAGCGTCGGGTCGACCTCGTTCTTGATCTTGATCAGAGCGTCGAGAATCATCGTTCCGCATTGATCGAGATCGACGTCGAATTTCTGAAGGTTTTCGGTGAATTTTTTGAGATTTTCAGAGATTTTCAGCCTACCTGAATAGTCGGCTTAGCTCCTGGAGCCTCCGGGTTGAAGCGGTAAATTTCGAAAGTCTTGATGCGGTTTCCGGTCTTTTTTTGGGGAGCAGCAGCGGCGGCGCCTGGAAATATGTCTTTCTGTCACGATGTCTGTGTGTCCAAATGTCCATGTGACCTATCTGTGTTGTTTGTGAAGTGAACTCAAAGAACACTCAAGGCTTACGTGCAAAATTGAAAAATTGGATTTTTTATGTTTTTTGGTGAGAAAAACGTGAATTTAAGGGCTTCAAAACGATTCTGAGCTGAAATCAGTCCAGAAGCAAAAAAAAACTAGGAAAAACCCTGGATTTTATAAATGGAAACTGAGTTTTCAGGAATTTTGGTTGAAAATCCGGGTTTCTGGGTGAAAATTAGTGGTTTTTATGATTCTAACGTTCTTTTTCATTAATTTTAATGTTAGTTTCTAGGAAAACTCCAAAAACTCAGCGAAATATCACAAAAAATTCAAAAATTCAACTTGCTACGTGCAAAATCGAAATTTTGGGATGTAAGGGGTTTTTGGATGGGAAATATGCGTTTTTTGACGTTTTTACCTCTTAAATTAGAATAAAATCATAAAAATCCAGGAAAACCGCCCGAGTTTACCGGAGAACTGAAGATTCCAAGTTTTTAGTGAAAAATCCAAATTTTTCGGAAAAACTGTGAAATTTTCGCAATTTTACAGGTTTATAACGTTCTTTTCTCCATTTTCCACCTCTTTTTCACAAAAATCTTATCCACAATCCATCGAACCGGCGAAAAATTCAATTTTTACCTGAAGCGGCGCGGAGAGCGTTGGCGGCGAGCTCCGCCGAGTGCGCCAGGAGAGCCGAACGTGCCAACATCTGGAAATTGATTAATTAATTATTTTCAGCCGGTTTTCACAAAAAAATCGACAAAAATCCAACGAAAACCGGTGGAAACAAGTGGATTGTTAATGGACGTGACTTTTTACTTTCCAGTACGATGCTCCGAAATTCCGCAGCGCGTGTTGTTTAGCGAGGGTTGTGTCGATTTACGGCGCTGATTTTTAATAGAATTAATTAAAAAATGACTCATTTTCGCTCATTTTTCCTCGATTTTCGAGATTTTTGCTATAAAAATCATAAATTTCAGATGATAAACTCACTTTCAAGGATACTCCTCTCCAGTATACTCCTCTTTTCGGTGCTCTCCACGGAAAAACAAAATTTCACTCGGGACTCTGCACCGATTACAGATGATCCATGGGATTTGGATGGTCCTTGTCAAAAATATGTGGAAGTAGGGGGTTTTTCAACATGATTTCTGCTTAAAAAATCAATATTTTGCAGAAATTCGCAATGGTTCAGTCGGATATGGTGGCATGCGCCACAAACTGGTCGATTCCACCGAAAGTTTGCACAAATTGCTTCCAAAATTATATAAATTTCAAGCAATACGAGTATGAAACCAAGAATTTGGTAAAAATGATCAATTTTTGGCCTAAAAATTGATTTTTGGCCAAAAAATCGAAAAAAAAATGAAAATTTTCCAGAATAATGTGTATTCTCTGGACAATCGAACGTGTACACAAGTGATCTACGATAACTATTTGTTGTCTTATAGCAGTGATATCTCCACAGCATTAACTTCAAAAATTTGGGAGAAATCTAGGTGTGATTGTGAGTTTTTTGAAGGTCAAATCTAGATTTTTAGCTGAAAATAGTGAAAAATTGAGGTTTTTTGACATTTTTTGAACGAAAAAGTAGTGAAAATGATGCTAAAGGCTGTTAAAATCGGTTTTAAAATGTACATTTTCCTCTTGAAAATCTCATTTTCATTCAAAATCGACCTTTCATCGAGTTTTTGAGTAGTTTTCACAGAGAAGATTCAATTTTTCTAGAAGAAACGCTGAAAATCCAGATTTTTTTGAGGTAAAATCATCTAGAATTGGCGAAAATATCACTGAAAACAGTCTGAAACGCACTTTTTCAACTTTTCATGCAATTTTCTCAAAACACCAGTTTTTGAACGAAATATTCTATATTTTAACAATTTTATACCTAAAAACCGCGATTTTCAACGTAAAAAAGGGCTAGAGAGTCCGAAAATTGAAGTTTTAACGCTAAACACCGGTATTTTTGAGTAAATCTTTGAAAAATTGCTTCTAATTTGAAAGCTGGCATTTTAATGTTAAAAACACTAAAATCTTCATTTTTCGACTTAAAAATCACGAAAAACTTCCAAAATTTGCGTTTTTCGAGGGTCAGTTTTTGAATTAGAACCGGTTTTCTGGAATGTTCTCCGAAAAAAACGTGGTTTTTAGCATTTTAAGATTTGAAAATCGCTATTTTTGATCTGATTTCAAAGAATTTTATCAGAAAATTCGTGTTTTTCAGCATTTTTCAGTGAAAAAACTCTATTTAACTGGCATTTTCTCGTAAAAACCCAAAAAAATCTCGAGATTTCTGCTGAAAAATCCCATTTTTCAGCAATTTTTTCACTATTTTCCAGTGTAAAAGACCGCTAAAATCACATTTTTCGACCAAAAAGTCGCTAAAAACACAATTTTTGATGAGAAAATGATAATTTTTCAAAATTTTTACTCAAAAACCACCCATTTCACACGATTTCCCATCCCAAAACAGCTCTATTCTCAAATTTCAGCGCTTTTTATTTGAAAACTGACATTTTTGATGTGAAAAACCTGTAAAATCCTTATTTTTCGACTCAAAAATCGATGAAAAACACCGTTTTTGATGAGAAAATACTTTTTTTTTTTCGAAATTTTTGCTCAAAAAACCCAATTATCCACCCAAAAACCGATTTTTTCAGCGTGTATAACATTCGACTGGAAATTCGCGGAGAACAAGACGACACCTCATTTCATCGAGAGAACTCTCGTCTTCCAGAATTATCTATACGAATGGAGGAATTGTATCGTCAACTACACCTCAGTCGATGCTGAAATCATAGATCATAGCCTGAGCAATGCCTCGAAAATCTGTAATCTGTGTAAGACACCGTTCGACGAGCTCTACGGTTACTACTGGAAGATCTACACGACGCCCGACGTTGACTTCTGTGTCGACGTGGAGACGACGATGAATGATACGATACATTTGTGGGATGATGTGTGGAAGTGTGCAGAGAAACAGGACAGAAATAGAGATCTTTTTGGGATTATGATCACTTTTGGCACGTTGGTCCTGTTGACTGCTCTGTTCTATGCTGCGAGTTATATTCAAGGAGGAGGACAGACACGAAATCTTGTTAGATGTGGGTGCTGGTTTGAGGGGAATTGAGAGAAAATGGGTTGAAGAATGTTCCGAATCCTGGAATTTGATCCTATAGGGTACTGTAGCGGGATCCTGGAATTCGATCCTATGGGTTACTGTAGCCGGATTCTGGAATTCTATCATAGGAGGTTCTATCCTTGAGCTATTTGAGGAAATCCGGGACGCGTCAAAGGTGCGCCAGGAATTCGAGACACTTCTCAAGCCGCGATTTGTCACTACTTTTCTGCAAGAATTCATGAAATTCCGGCTAAAAACAATTTGATGGCGATTTTGGTCGTTTTCAGCCATTTTTAATCGATTTTTTGCCGATATTTCAGTAAAAATTCATAAAAATTCGACTGAAATTGATCAAAACTCAATTTTAGTCGTTTCCAAAATCAATTTTTCGTCAAAATTTGACCAGTTTTTTGTTATTTTTAGCCACCTTGAGCCGATTTTCCGTTATTTTTTTTTTATACAAAAATTGATGAAATTTCGTCTAAAATCGATTCAATCGCGAATTTGGTCGTTTTCAAAGTAATTTTTAGTCGATTTTTTGCTTTTTTCAGTAGCGATTTTAGTCGTCCATAATCAATTTTTAGTTATTTTCAGCCATTTTCAGTCGATTTTTCGTCATTTTTCAGTAAAAATTCATCGAATCCCGGCTAAAAATGTTTCGCTAAAAATTTCTGCATTTCCTGACTAATAATCTATTATAGATCCAGATATCTGGACACTCTAAATCTCTAAAAGTTTGTTTTTTTTAAACATTCTGAAATCCGAAAACCTAAAAACCTATTAACTCGACACAGTTCATACAACTGCGCTCCACCGAAATACCCTTGAAAAATGTCTCTTTTTCTCTATGTCTCTCAATTTCGCACACTATTTTCATGGGTTTCGGTAGAGCGCGGTTGTAAGGAGCGTGCCGTGCTAATAAGAACCTGTAATATCTGGAAATGAAAAAATCTCTCTTTTTCTCCAGACTCCCGCCTCTCAGATCCACGTGGCCAACGTTCTCGTCTTCTATCTTCTGGAATGTCGGACGCTGATCTCGTCCATCGTGTTCCACTGCCAACCACATCCACTCAAGTCTACAATATTCCAATTCATCAGACGCGGTGATAATGAAATTGATGACAATTTCAGCCGTTTCTAGCCGAATTTCCATGTTTTTTTCCCGTTTTTTGACTAAATTTAACCCATTTCCTGTAATTTTCTACTTTTTTTAGCCATTTCCGTGTAGTTTTTTCATGTTTTCTCTACTTATTTATTGCTCAGCGATCCTTTTTTTCTGGTCTGTGATATTTCCCTGTGATTTAGTCAAGTTTTTGTATATTTTGAAAAAGAAAATTTAATTTTTTAAAAATTATTTTAAATTTTTTTGAACTTTCAATGTTGATTTCACCATATACTTCTACTATATCTCTTTTATTCTCTCGATTTTCAGATTTTTTTCACATCTTACTGTAGGGAAATTTGAAAATTCATTTTATGAGTGAGATTTCAGAAAAAATCCGAATTTTTCAGCTTTTTTTCGGGCGAAAAAATTAAAAAAAAATCAAATTATGTGAAAATTTCCCAAAAAATTACCGATGCAGGTGCCAGGAGTCACATTTTCTATTAAATCTGGTAGATTTTCGTTTCTTTTTGACACCAAGAACCAGGAATTTGAGCGTTTTTGTCTCTGTCTGTAATCCGCCTGTCCGGATGTCCAAAAACCTCGAAAACTCAAAAAATTCTAGATGGTACTGCAACTTGGTTCATTTTTATCCTAGACGGAATCTGAATACAGAAACAGAATCCTCACGTCTTCAGATTTCCAGTTACAGATTTTTTTTAGAAACTTCAATTTATAGAAAGCACAGTTAACATTACCATCACCAAGGAAACCTAAAGACATCCGGACACATCGATCTCGGACAGACATAATTCTCTGTGAAATTTCCACTGATTTCTTCCGATTCGGGAGGCTTTTCGACAGTTTCGCTTAGATTTTTAGTTTTTTTAAAATCAGTTCTGTTTGGAAACTTCAATCTCATAACTAGAATCCGCTAGAACTGTACCTACAGTACCTCTCTCTATACTGTCTTACAGTAACGCGATGATCGAGATCTTTCGGGTTCTAACACAATCCGAGTCTCAAATTCAGATCGTTTCCAATTTACGAGCACATCCATCCATCTCGTATATTCCCATCCCCCATCCCACCACAAAAAACGCGGGCGTCCCGATACATTAAAGCGGGGAGTGAGGCGCCGAAATGACCGTCGTAACGAGCTTGTTAACCGCATGTTGCTCTGTGCTCTGCTCCGTCCTCCTCCTCCGCCCCATTCGGTTAACCCAACAATCCATCCGACGACGGGGGTGAAAAAGTGAATTCTCTCCCTCGTTTTGTTTGTTCTAACAGGCAGAGGGATGCGCCCCGCGCACACCGTCCGGACGGAAGGGAGAAGCGGCCGCGCGCAGTCTTCTTATCGGAAAAAGGGGTTCATTCCATGTAAATACTTGTTGTTACGGGAGGGATTGGGTGAGGAGAGAGAAGATGACAGTAGTCAACTTTTACTCTCGCCACTTTTTTCGTCTTTTTTTCGCACTTTTTTGAGAAGAAACCTGAGTCAAAAGTCAGTTCTAGATTAAACTGGTATGACTGAAAAGCTGAAAACGTGAGGATTCTGAATCTGCCTTCAGATTCCGTCTACGATCAAAATGAACCAGGTTACAGTACTTCTCATCTTGAAAATTCAATAATTTCAAGATGAAAAGTACCGTAACTTGGCTCATTTTGATCCAAGACGGAATCTGATTACAGATTTAGAATCCTCAGGATTTCAGCTTTTCATTGATATATGAATCGCTTAAATCGGTTTGTCCCCGAATTTCAGAAATTGAAATTCCTCCCGTTTTCTGAAATTCTGTCTGCTCGGCATTAGCCTGCTTTGAGTTTGTCTGAAACTTGGGTCGTCTGGCGTGCCCTTGACGCGTTTTTTGGATATAAGCCTTTCGGGTGCCTAAAACTAAGTTTTGTGCTGAAAAAGCTACCTTCGAATTTGAGTTTTCTGATAGAATCTAGCATCACAGGAAAGCTGAAATCGTGAGGATTCCGAATCTGTCATAAACTCTTGTCTAGGATCAAAATTCGAGAACAGATTCAGAATCCTGACGTCTTCAGCTTTTCAGTGATATCGGTTTGTCCGGATGTCCTCAAACAGCTGGTTTCCAATGATTTTTGACGGCGAAAATTCCGATTTTTCAATGAAAATTGGAGCAATTCCATTTCTCTGAGCTCATAACTTGACTCAGATGTGGAATAAAATTTTCCAGTTTTCCAGTCCGTTTCTCGTCTGAAATCTAGGTTCCGGAGTTATTTTTTGTTGAGTTTTCTGTCACAAATCGGTTTGTCCGGATGTCCAAAACAGTCTGTCACAGTGCTGGCTTGTCTGGATGTCCCAGACAGTCTGTCATAGCGCAGATTTGTCCGGATGTCCAAAACAGTCTGTCACAGCGTTGGTTTGTCCGAATGTCCGAAACTTGAGTATCACGCATCCCTGGTTTGCCTGGATGTCCTAAATCGCTATCTGACAAGTTCCTGTCTGTCACAAATCGGTTTGTCCGGATTGCCATTGCCTTGAGCTCTGAGCTTTCCGTGTACTCCAGCTGTCTGTCTTGAATCGGTTTTGTCCGGATGTCCACCAACTTTTTCCGAAAAAAAGACTGAAAAAGGCTCGATCAATTTTCCAATTCCATATTTCGGTTCTTCCGGTACCAGGTGTGTACCAACCAGGTGTTCCCCCTCTCTCCCCTCTCGAGAGCACAACGACCGCCACCTCCAGCAGTCCATTCATTCATTCACACGTCGGTGCTCCCCCCCCTTTCCACATTTTTTGGTCAATTTGGCTTCCATGTTTGTCAAATCGGTTCTCTCTCCGTCTCTGAATCTCTCTCTGCGCGGTGCTCTCGAGAGAGAAGAGAAAAAACGGAGAAATGCCAGTTTTTCGCCTTTTTGGAAGTCAGATTCATTTTATTTTTCGGTTTTTGTCGGGGGTCCCTTGGGTTAGGAGGTTTGAGGGTTACGAGTTGTTTGTGAAGTGGAATGACATGGTGGCCTAGGATTCTTAATATGGAGAAGTTAGGCCACCGCCAACCTAGTTTTTTGAATAGTTGTCAATAGAGCACGTTTGCTTCACAGCCAGACTTCTGTCATTGTCATCAGCTCGCCACAAATGCCACTTTTACGGCATTTGTGATGCAGAATGGCATGGTGGCCTAGAAATCCCAGTAGGGGAAAAGTTAGGCCACCTAGAATTCCAGTTTTCGGATAGTTGTCAATAGAGCACGTTTGCTTCACAGCCAGACTCTAAGATCTGCCATTGTCAGCAAGATGGCCGAGAAATCCATGGAAAGCTCGGCCGCAATTATGGCCTAGAAATCCAAGTAGGGGGAAAAGTTAGGCCATTGTCTAGAGCCCATGGCCTAGAATTCCACTATGATGAAATCCTAGTCCATGCCTGTCACAAATCGGTCCATCCCGATGTCAGTCACAAATCGGTTCATCCCGATGTCCAACTCTCCCCCTTATCCTCCAAATAGCCCAAAACCCAATGTTTTGAAAAGAAAACGTATCGAAATTTACGACGCTCAGCTGAGAGCACCAGCACTGAGCATCAAATAGTCATAAAAACTTCCGCTATGTGTAACTCTCTCCGCCTGGGACACCTATAAATTACTGGTCCCATAGAGCGCGCACTCTTCTCCAGGTGGTCGAGATAGAGATCTCCTTCTAGATGTAAATCTACACCGGAAGAGAAGGGAATGAGATAGGAGGGAGTGACCTTTTTGACTTTTTCTTGGAGTGACAGTATACCTACAGTAACCCTGGGGGGTACTGTAGGATACGCGGAGTCTCCTAGATCCCTGAGACGTGCTCTCAGTTTCTCCGGATTTCCGAGCCAAATGGCTTGATCCCAGGATACGAAATAATCACCAATTATTTTCTAATTCCTTGCACGCTCTACCGGCTCTCTATGCTTGTCAAAACAGCTGGGACACACCCCGAAGAGCAGGTGTATAAATCGGGGACTCCCCCTATAATTGCTGGTTGCCCCCTCTCCCTCTCGACCGGTAGAGAAGACCTATTATGAATTGACGATCTCTCCCCTCAGACACCGCCAGAATATTATCAAGGATGCCCTTAATTTGGATTGATTATTCCTCCCTTCCTTCCTGTCGGAGGAGGTATTTTGGCGGTGCGGTGTTGAAGAAAGGGGAAAACATGTTCATAGGGATATGTTGATATCGGAGGTGATAGTAGGGAATTCCATGGCTGCCAATCAGAGTTTTGGATCCGGAGGGAAAGATTCGGGCTGAAATTGGCGGCATGTGAGATCTAGCTATATCTAGGCTCAGCTTTTGAGCTGAGATGCTAGAACAGCAAGATCTCATGTCATGTGAAAATGCGCTCCACTGGAATCGAAGAGTTAGTTTATCTGAAAATCGCTGAAAACGTAGCGATTTCGAACAAACTGAGAATTCTGGTAGAGCGCACTTGCAATAGGTGTTCTAGTTCACTAGACTCCTACCGCACGAGACAGTTTTGATGAGGTTCGGTGGGGCGCATTTTCATCAGGTGTCTTTAGAACGCCAGTTCTATGGACGATATAGTGAGTCAGAACTGTTCCAGTCGAGATTCTACTCAAAGAGAAACGCGCCAGGGGCACGCCAGACGACCCAAAACTGTTATACAGGCTGTAGATCTCTATCCCGTCTTGAAAACTCTGAAAGTTCAGCATCTGACCTACAGTATCCTTCCTGGACACTTGGACGGTCATATCACATTGCGAGTCTAGAAACTCACTTTGTGGTCTAGAACCTCTAAAATTGACCGCGTACGGCTCAGAATGCGGCTCAGAATATTCTGGAAACCCAACTTTGCTGGATCCTTACTAGGGAAGGCCTCCAGATGACAGTGGAGCTATGGAGCGTGACATAGATCATTGAAGGGCTGAGAAAACATTGATTCAATATAAATATTCAGTTTTTGTCCTTGAGGCCTGGTTCTCGAGAAAAACAAGGTTAAAGTTTGAAAAAATGACAAATTATTGACTTTCTAACCCGATTTTTTGCAATTATTTTGCAATTTTTGCGTGTTAAAAAGTCAATTTTTGTCATTTTTCCAAACTTTGATCTTATTTTTCTCGAGTACCAGGCCTTGAGGACAAAAACTAGATATAGGTTTGGAATCAGCGTTTTCCAAGCTTTCCAATGATATAGGTCACGACGCATAACTCCACGGTTACTCGGAGGTCTTCCCTAGTGAGTTAGTTCCGGAGATCCGAAATCTCCATTAGTGAACTCAAACCCATAATTCATTCGGAGCCAGTCTCACTAGGGAAACGTCTCCAAGGAGCCATAAACCCACCCGTTCTGAGCTACCAAGTTGGTACCCATCTGACTCATCATCTCGGTCAGATCTCTCTAATCGCACGTGAGCTTCCCAGTGCTCTTTTGTACTCGGTGCGTGGGAAGTTTTAGTGTGAATTATGTGGTCTCCACGGTGCACACTCTCAAGTGTTCTTATATGAGTTAACACCAACTCTCAACACAAATGATAACCGATGATTTCTCTCTCGGCATTTGATGAACACAGGTGAACGGACACAGAGGGAGAGATAGAGATTCTCGGGAAGAGAGAGAGAAGGAGTAGCAGAAACAGCAGCAGCCAACTGCTGCTGTGTCCCCTTCTCTTCACTGTGTGTATGTATGTATAATGATGCGGGAAAAAGAGAACAGAGGAGAGACCTCCTCGTCTCTTCCCCATAAGACGTAGACACGCCGCGTGCAGGCGGGAAAGTTTCAAGTACGTCCTCCTCGGTCTCCGTCTCTTTCCCTCTCAATCTATATCGTATATGTTCGATGATTGGTGTCTCTGCGTCTCGTTGGATATATTCAATATCTCGGTTGAATATATCGTTGAAAAGAGAGAGAGACCTACCCCGACTTGTCGCCCGTAATCCCGGGGACACTGTTCGTGTTGTCTCTATTCTTTTTTACGTCGATTCCGACCTATTTTTGTCCGGATGTCCACTGATTTTTGTTCATCTCTTCTCGCTTTTACTTTCGGTTTTGTGTTCTCAGAGGTTTCGTCACAAGACGGATTCTGAAGGAATCTGGAAATGTCTGTATCTCGATTCACTTTGATCCCTGACAAGTTTTGAATACGGATTCAGAATCCGCACGATGTCAGCTTTTCAGTTATGCCAGACACTTCTGAAGAGACCTTTTCCTGACTGGTGTTATCCCGCTTTTCCTGGTTTTTCGTGTTGATTTTCCCACAAATCTCTAATTTCTGAGGTTTATGCCCGAAAAATCAAGAAAAATCCGTGAAAAACGGGCACAAATTCCTTCCGTTTGATAAGGGAACTAGGTGTTGACGGAAGTTTCGCATCACCGGTAAGAAACTATACGTTTTATTAAAATCGATAAAGGTTTTTTAGACAAAACCGATATCACTGAAAAGCTGAAGACGTGAGAATTCTGAATCTGTCTTCAAATTTTGACTAGGATCAAAATGAACCCTGAAATAAGGCTCTGAGACTGAAAGCCTCCTATCTCGGTTCATTTTGATCCTAGGCAAGATTTTATTGCGGATTCAGAATCCTCACGTCTTCAGCTTTCCAGCTATACCTGATTTTTTCAAAAACTGAAAATTTTGAGCTATCTGAAGCTATTCGAAGTCTCCATAACCTCCAGAAACGCGTCAAACGCACGCCAGTCTCATCTGGATATCGGGTTTCTAATCTCCTGAAAAGGCGACATTGCCTAGTGAAATCGACCCAACTGGTGTCAAAAACGCGCCATAGGCACGCCAGTATGATCTGAAAATCGGATTCTTCCTGATTCCAGAAAACTCTTAACAATGTTAGGACAGTTGACCTTGCTCAAAACCGCGTCAAAGGCACGCCAGACTCCGTTTCTCCCTGTAATCAATGAGTACAGTGCGGACCTTTCCTATGCTCAAAAACGCGCCAAAGGCACGCCAGAGCCTTCAACTTTCTGAAACGACTATTTGATATAGAGAAAATCCCGAAAATCGGATTCTTACTGGTTCAAGGGCTTTTTAAGCCTGTTTAGGACTGTTGACCTTGCTCAAAACCGCGTCAAAGGCACGCCAGCCTCCGTTTTCCCATGTAATCAATGAGTAGATCACATTTTGCACTTTTTTCGTCTTCACATTTCACAATATTTGTCCTTCCATTCATCAGCCCCCAGTCATCTCTTCTCTAGATCCAATACCCCCAATACCAACCACCATTATCATCTCCACATCACTTTTCTCTCTCTCTCTCTCTCTCTCTCTCTCTCTCTCTCTCTCTCTCTCTCTCTCTCTCTCTCTCTATCTCTCTCTTCCTTATCTCCTCTGCTGCTTCTCCTTGTGTTTTCCTTTAAATCTCTCTCCCCCACTTGTCGCACTTTTCAATAGGATCTCTCTCTTAGGTGAACGAGGTGGAGGAGGATGGGAAACAAACGCTATTGATTAGTTTTGTGTTTTTTTTCTTGTTGATGGCTGAAAATTGTTGGCTGAAAATAAAGATAACAATAGAATTGGAGTGATCAATGGGTCTTGGTCCAAGACTTGGTGTCTTAGCTGGAATTTCTGAGCTCCGGAACGTTCGAAAAGTTCATAGCTGGTCTGTCTGAAATCGGTTTGTCCGAATGTCTGTCTGTCTGGTCCGGATGTCCTAGGCTATCCGTTCTGAAAAGTTTTGTACGGATATCTATCCCAGAAACTGAGTAAAGTTTAGAATTCTCGGAATATCTGGATGTTTGGCCTAATAGTTGCAATTTTAGAAGTCGGTTCTAGATTAAACTGGTATGACTGAAACGCTGAAGACGTGAGGATTCAGAATCTGTCTTTATATTCTGTCTAGGATCAAAATGAACGTATCTCGATTCATTTTGGTCCCACCCAAAATCTGAGAACACATTCAGAATCCTCACGACTTTCTGAAGAGGGCCACTTCATTTTAAGGCTGAAAATTCGCGGTTTTGAGGGGTTTTTGAGAATTATCATAAGAATGAATTTCATATTTTTCTACACATTTTGAAACCACGCGTCAACGGCACGCCAGCCTAATCCCTTTCCATTCCGAATACTAATTCTCTTCATAATCTCCTCTCATATTTCTCCCCCATTCGCTTTCTCCTCGATTGTCAGGAGGAAATTGAACTGCCTAGCTGACTTGACTTAAGTGGAAGCGACGGGACGGGAGATGAGAGAGTAATTGACTTCATCGCTGACTGGTCGACCAACGATAAGTCTCCGGTTTCAGTCATGAATATGCATAAACTAGCGGTCGTTCGGTGTGGGACAATTTTTGTACGAAAAAAATGATAAAAATCGGTTCGCAGAGGTTATTAGAGTAGTTTGTCGTGAGAAAAAGGGTCAGAAAATGACCCAATTTCAGGTAGAATTGAGGTACTAGTGATGAAAGTGCGCTCTATCGTTAATTCCTGTTAGTTTTTACATGTTTCGTTCGTTTCGACGACTCATATTTGACTATATTAGTTTGACACAGTGTAGGGGGTACTGTAGCCGAATCCTAGATTTTGATCCTATGGGGTACTGTAGCCAGATCCTGGAATTCGATCCTACGGGAGTACTGTAGCCGGATCCTAGGAGGTTCTATTGTAGAGCTATTTGAGGAAATCCCGGGCGCGTCAAAGGCGCGCCAGGAAATTGAGAATAAGCCATTTCTAGCCATTTTTAGCCGATTTTTTGCTGTTTTTCTGCAAAAATTCATGAAAATTCGACTGTAATCGATCAAAACTCAATTCCAGCCTACGAAATCACATATATCTGAACACTCCTAATCTCGAAAAATCAGATTTTTTAAAAATTCTGTAATCCGAAAACCTATTAGCTCGGCACAGTTCTAACAACTGCGCTCCACCGGAATTCCCATTGAAAATTGTCTCTTTTTCTCTGAGTCTCTCAATTACGCACACTATTTTCATGGGTTTCGGGAGAGCGTGGTTGTAAGAGCAGTGTTAAGATAGTAGTGATGAAAGTGCGCTCTATTGTTCATTCCGGGTTCCTAGAACTGAAGTTCCATGATTTTTGGTGGTTTTTATGGAGTTTTCGGGTAATTTTTCAAAGTCTTTTTCCGAAAAAATGATCAAAATCTGCTATTCACAAATTCTCAATATTCTTGAAATCTGCAAACACGCTCTACTGATAAAGTCATAATGTAATTCACGTGGACAATTGGTTCCACGTTTTTTGAAATGTTTCCTTCAAAACATTTCAACTGCGCTCCACCGAAATACCCTTGGAAAATGTCTCTTTTTCTCTGAGTCTCTCGATTTCCCACACTATTTTCTCCGGTTTCGGTAGAGCGCGGTTGTAAGAAGCGTGTCATGCTAATAGAATTCAAATTTTTTTGAGTTTTAAGTCCCTTTTTGAGCTTAAAATCCATGTTTTATCAATAGAGCGCGATTGCATTATCCGAATTTTTCGATGTTTTCTCCTCCTTATTCCCCTTGTTTTTCCCTCAAAAATCAGTTAAAAAATGAGAATTTTTGGAATTTTTCACTTTTTTTCGACCGGTTTCTGTTTTTTTGTACCTTCGTCGTCTCCCTTTTTTCCAAGAATTCATTCAAAAACTATTTCATTTATTTTGCAGAAATGGGTCAAGACGACGAGGACGATGCCCAGATGCTGCAAGCCAAGCAGCAAATCACTTTCAATGTTGTCAATAAGAGAAAAGTGAGTTTTTTGTGTGAAAAAATGGAGAAAAATGGCAAAAAAGTGAAGAAAATTCGCGAAAAATGAATGAAAAGTGTGATTTTTCTACCTAAAACAGCCATTTTTGAGTGAAAAATGAGAAATTTTGAGTCTGAAATCTTGAAAAAGGATGAAAATCTCTTTGAAAATTCAATTTTCTGACTCAAAAATGCAGTTTTTCATGTAAAAAACGCTGAAAAAACGCAAAATTTGAAGTGAAAATGTCAATTTTATCGTATTTTAACTAAAAAATCCATTATGATATTGAAAATCGCATTTTTATCGTTGTTTTCGTGAGAAAAACGAACAAATTGCGTTTTTTCATGCAAAAATCAATTTTCTGGGCGGAAAACGGTTTTTTCATTACTAGAAATGAATTTTTCACTTAAAAAAGTCGGTTTTTACCGAAAATTGATGAGAAAATTCCATTTTTAGCGGTTTTTCAAGCTGAAATTACTGTTTTTACTTTCAAAATACCAAAAATAGCATAAATCGAGTTTAAAACACAGGTTTTGATGAGAAAATGCCCAAAAATTTGCGGTTTTCAGTGTTTTTAGTGGTTTTTGAGTACTGTTTACATGAAAAACTGCATTTTTGAGTCAGAAATTTGGGTTTTTCAAGCAAAAATTGAAAAGAAAGTGGTTTATTGAGATTTTTTCATGTTTTCAGACTGAAAATTCCTGATTTTTCAATCAAAAATTACTGTTTTGGGTTGAAAATTGGCATTTTCATCAAGAAAACAACTGAATTTTTGATAAAAATCACATTTTTCATCCAAATTTTGCACATTTTCTGCTCTTTTTGTTATTTTTATGCATTTTTTAAATGCATTTTTTCACAATTTTGAGTTGGAAAACGTCAAAAACAACCAAAAACGACCAAAAATTGCAATTTTCGGCACGAAAAACTCATTTTAATCTACTTTTTTCTGATTAAGAAACTGCGGTTTTGAGCGAAAAAGTTGCGAAATTTGCCAATTTTTAATTGTTTTGCTCAGAAATTCATTGAATTTCCAGTTTTTTACAAGATTTTTTGAGTTTTTAGTCAGTTTTTCGTCAGTTTACTCTATATTCAGACACTTTTCCATTCTATGAAAAACGCTCTAAAACGTCCAAAAATTCGCCATTTTTGGAGTCAAAAACTCATTTTAATCGATCTTTCGTCTCTTTGAGCCAAAAAATTGCTAAATTTGTCAATTTCTCATAGTTTTTCTCAAAAATTCACTGAATTTCCAGTTTTTACAAAATTTTCTGAGTTTTTAGTCAGTTTACTCTATGTTTAGACACTTTTTCAGGCTCCTCATGAAAAAATATATTTATAAAAATCGAGAAAATCGAAAAACTAGAATCCAATCTCTCTGTTTCCATAACTTTTTCTCCCCCATTTTTCTCCATTTTTTTCTCTTTTTTTTCCATTTTCCATTCGTCCATCATCCAAACACTCACACACAGAGAACGAATAGACAATAAAAGATGAGTCAGAGGAAGGGGTGTCCCCCTTCTCTCCTTTTCCACACAGACAGACCACGTCGTCTCTTATTTCACACACACACACTCTGTGCCTGTGTGTTTCAGTTTTTGTCTGAAATTGAGAGAGAGAGAGACTTCTGGAAATATGATATAGTGGGGAGAAGTCGATTTTGAGGGACAATTTCGGTAGAAAATGAGAGTTTTTAGTGGAAAATTGGGGGAAAATAGGTGGAATTGAGTTTGAGATGAAGAAAATGGCATTTTTTAGTTGGAAATCAATGTAGAAACCGCATTTTTCTAAAGAAAACACTGTTTTTTGCCATTTTTTCCCAATATTACCGTACATAGATCTCAAACGTTCTAATTTTCACAAAAACTGAGAATCTCTACATTCTCTTATCAAAAATGAAAGGTTCGTTCTACTAGCTCGGCGCAGTTCTTACAACTGCGCTCCACCGAAATACCCTTTGAAAAATGCCCTATATTTCTCTGCGTCTCTCAATTTCGCACACTATTTACTTCGGTTTCAGTAGGGCGCTGTTGGAAGCAGGGTTGGGAAATTCCGGGCCGGGCCGGGCCGACCGAAAAATTTTCCTCGGCCCGGCCCGGCCCGGCCCGGTCAGCCCGTCAGCCCGGCCACTGTAGAAATTTGAAATTTTTATAAAATTTTTATTTAATTTTTTGAAAAAATTTTGAATTTTTTTGCAGAAAAGTCGAATTTTCGACTATGTTTTGGAATATCGATAAAAACTGAAGTGTATGAGAATTTTAGAGCATTTTGATCATTTTTTAATGAAAATTTCGAAAAAATATGTGAAAAAATTATGCACGATTTTTGAATCCGGGCCGACCGGGCCGGGCCCGGGCCGGACATTTCCTCGGCCCGGGATTTCCCAACCCTGGTTGGAAGTAACGTGCCACCAACTGTTATGTTGTCACAACACAACTTAAAGGTCGCCGACCTCCCCCTGTGATAAGCAAGAAGGTCGTTTTGAGATCACTCTCATGAGGAGAGCCTCATTTCAGTCTCTCTCTCTCCCCATTTTATGAGACGTCTTACTTCACTTCACTTTGAAAATTTAACTTGGGCGATTGTCTTATTGCTTCTTCTAGTTTTTTCTTAAAGTTTTTTTCGATTTTTCATTGAAGATTTGGAAACGGCAAAAAACTGGGCTTAAAATTTCGATTGAGATACATTATACTTGCATACCGGGCCAGCACGTTACTTGCTTCAAACTCAATATTATGAGCTGAAAAATATACCAAAATGTAGATCTCGACGAGTTCTATGTCTGTGACGGGCCGGATGTCACTTATCTGCCGCTGGCCGATCTAGAATGGTTTTTGGTCATTTTCGGTGGTTTCCACACTTTTTTTCCGGCCCGCGGCACATTAACGAATAGCCATCCGCCCTGTGGTATTAGCTGTCCACTTTCCTAACAACTGCGCCCCACCGCAAACGAGAGAGTATCGACGAGAGACGCAGAGTTTTTTCTCGCGCCAACCCAAATTTCCACAGTTTCTCACCTATTTTCGCTGTTTTTCGTAGTAATTTACAAAAAAACTTTTGAAAAACAGCGAAAATAGGTCAAAAACTGTGAAAATCTGTGTCGGCGCGAAGAATTACTCTGCGTCTCTCACCGATACTCTCTCGTTTGCGGTGGGGCGCAGTTGTAAGAATGGTGGGGCGCTAATAGGTGGATGACATAGAATACGCTGAGATCTACATTTTGGTATATTTTTCAGCTCATAATATTGAATATGACGCGAATTACACGCCGGCCCGTGTCGGACCGTTTTGGCCCGGTGCGCAAGTATGCAACAAATCATTGCTAGTACCGCTCTCTTCCTATTATACTATGTATCTGTCTTGATTTTAAACAGTCAGAGTCAGACTGACGAGAGACTCTCTGACTGTCAGAGAGTTAGACCTTCCTATCAATCCGACCCTCTAGCGTTTCCTTTTTCATTTTGTTTATGTACATCATGAAAATAACAATAAAATGACGAAACTTTTGAACTTTTCATCAAAACATTCATGATTCCTACTGGAAATCTCCCAACTTTCCCCATAACTCCTCTTAGAAACTACCAGAACCAATTTCTCATCTAATAGACCACACTACCCTTCTTTTCTACCTACGCCGCACCACAAAATCCAGTCGTTTATTCGTGTTAATCAATTGTGCAAACAGGGGTGGCTTCTAACACGATTTTTGACTGCGGAAACTTTTTTTTCCTCTGTACGTACACATCATACGCACTTTTTTTTTTGATAAACTTGTACTACTGTGGGTTCTGGAATACGGAGGACGTAGGTTTTTTTTTCACTAAAAATGACTGAAAATCGCTCCTAAAACGCGTCAACGGTGCGCCAGAAACAGGCTCCGCTCAGTTTTGTCCTTTTTGAGATAAAATTGCTATCTGGCGCGCCTTTGACGTTTTTTTTATCACAAAAACGCATCAAAACGCGTCATAGGCCCCCCAGCCTATCGTTATTTCTATTAAAACGCGTTGAAGGTGCCCCAGATGAAAACCATTTTTAGTCTTTCTCAGATAAAAATTGATGACAGGCGCGTCTTTGACGCCTTTTTATCACAAAAAGGGGCGGAGCCAATCAAAATGGAACAGTAGTAAATTTCTGTCTGTGTGCCCGAATTCCCGAATGTCCGCATAGTCGAATTTTAAATATTTCTCAATTGGGACGCCTTTTCTGCGCGTTTCTGTTCATTTTTTCTGAAAATGTTTTGAATTTTACACTTTTCTGGTAGATCAAACATAGATCTCCATTTTTGTAGTTGACAACGTTTCGATAGCTCCGCCCACTTTTGAGATATGCGCCTTTGAAGATAGACTACTTCCATAGTGCGTATTGTGACTCAAATTTACTGAAAATCGGTGCAAAAACTCATTTTTCCATGAAAATCACACTAATATCCCCAAATTCCAGGGTTTTCTGAATCGGAATCTGTAGAAATAATAGTTTTTTGACTGAAAATGACTGAAAATCGCTCCAAAACTCATTTTTCCATGAAAATCCTCAAAACTTTCCGCGATATTTAGTTTTTTCTGAATCGAAATCTGTAATAAAAAATATGCCTTTTTTGACTCAAAATGGCCAAAAATTGCTCCAAAAACTCAATTTTTTAAATGAAAATTAACACTAATTGTATCGGAATCTGTAAAAAAGTCGTTTTTTGACTGAAAATGACTGAAAATTGCTCCTAAAACCCTCATTTTTCTTCCAAAAATGCACAAATTTTTTATCCATTTTTCAGGACCAACTGCGACGGTGGCAAAGCAGTGAGATGAATCGAGAGGCGGCGCGACGGATGAAACGGCCGAAAGTCCAATTTCAGGATTCAGATATATTTCTGTCGGCATGTATGTCTGGTGATGAGGAGGAAGTCGAGGAATTACTATCGAAAGGAGCCGATATTAATACGTGTACTGTCGATGGACTTACAGCTCTCCATCAGGTGAGTATTCTCTCTGAAAATCTGAAAAAAAGCGTCAAAGACGCGCCAGTTTGCGAAATTTTAGCAAAATTGACAAAAAAGTGACCAGAAACGCGTCAAAGGCACGCCAGTAATAGTTCGTTTTCCAGCGAGATTTAAAAAAAAAGAAAAATTGACAGAAAAACGTCTCAGACGCGCCAGACTCTCAAGAAAAAAATGAAGAAAGAACGCGTCAAAGGCGCGCCAGTTAGCGAAATTTGACAAAAACATAGTTGTCAAGGCCCGGCCAAATTGGCGCGAAAGTCAAAAATTCAAATTTTTTCAAATTTTTTGAAATTTTTTGAAAATTTTCTACCGGTCCTTCGGGCCTTGCCGGGCCGGCCCGGGCCTTGACAACTATGGACAAAAAGGACCCGAAAACGCGTCAAAGGAACGCCAGTAGCAGTTCGTTTTCCAGCGAAATTCGATCGAAAAGTTTGCTTAAAGGCGTCTCAGGCGCGCCAGACTTTCTAGAAACAATTAACGAAAAACGCGCTGAAGGTGCCCCAGTTAACCAACATTTGACAATGCGGACATCCGGACATTCGGACACACAGACAGAAATTTCCAAGCATTTTGTTTTGATTGGCTCCGCCCTTTTTTCAAGACTTAATGCATTTTTTTAAATAAGAAAGGCGTCAAAGGCGCGCCAGACATCAATTTTTATCTGAAAAGGTCAGAAGTGGGCGGAGCCTCAGCTCAGGGGTGCCTTTGACGCGTTTTCCATAGAAGTAGTGAACAACTGTGGCGCCTTGGACGCGCGTTCTCTATAGAAATAGGCATCAACTGGAGCATCTTTGGCGCCTTTTGCAATAAAAATGGTTTTCGACTGGGGCGTATTGTCGAAATAAAAAAAGTGATACCCCGGTGTTTGCGGACTTAGTGCTAATTTTTAAAATTTTGCACTAAGTCCGAAAACACCGGGGTATCACTTTTTTTATTTCGACAATATTTGACGCGTTTTCTATAGAAATAGTTGTCGACTGGGGCGCCTTTGACGCGTTTTTCCAAAAATTGGCTGGTTTTTGCAGAAGTAGGGGTTAACTGGGGCGCCTTTGACGCGTTTGCTTTAGAAATAACGATAGGCTGGGGCACCTTTGACGTTTTTTTCATGAAAATTCGCTCATTTTTTGCAGTCTGTGATCCATTCGAAGCCAGAAATGGTTCGATTTCTGTGCTCAAAAGGGGCAGACGTGAATGTCTAGTGCACCTTTGACGCGTTTTCCATAAGAACGGAGATCAACTGGGGCGCCTTGAACGCGTTTTCGATAGAAATAGCCATCAACTGGGGCGCCTTAGACGCGTTTCCCATGAAAATTTCTCAAATTTCGTTCATTTTTTGCATAAAACGGAGATAATCAGGGGCGCGTTTGACGCGTTATCCATGAAAATTCTCCAAATTTCTCTAATTTTTTGCATTTTTGCAGATTATACGTTCACTTGTCATAAAAACGCGTCAAAGGCTCGCCAGTAGTAGTTCGTTTTTGAGGGAAATTTGATGAAAATGAAAAATTTGCTGAAAAGCGTCCCAGGCGCGCCAGACTTTCTAGATAAAATGAAGAAAATACGCGTCAAAGGCGCGCCAGTTAGAGAAATTTCAGGAAAAATGTGACAAAAAAGTGGCCGAAAACGCGTCTGAGGTGCGCCAGTAGCTTGTTTTTGAGCGAAATTCTATGAAAAGCGTATCAGGCGCGCCAGACTTTCTAGATAAAATAAAGAAAAACGCGTTGAAGGCGCCCCAGTTTTGCCAAACTTAAAAAATTCGACTATGCGGATATCCGGACGCACAGACAGACATTTTCAAATATTGATTGGTTCCGCCCACTTTATAGAAGATGTTTAACGGACGTTTGCAATAAAAGGCGTCAAAGGCGCGCCAGACATCAATTTCTATCTGGAAATCGCGGCAAAAGTGGGCGGAGTCTGTCTCTGGTGCACCTTAGACGCGTTTTACATGAAAATGGTTTTCAACTGGGGCACCTTAGACGCGTTTTACATTCAAATAGTCATCATCTGGGGCACCTTTGACGCGTTCTCTATTTCAAAAGTGATTAGCTGGGGCACCTTCGACGCGTTTTTGCAGAAGTAGGGATTAACTGGAGCGCCTTTGGCGCGTTTCCCATAGAAATAGTGATCAACTGGGGCACCTTTGACGCGTTTTACCTTGGAAAAACAATAGGCTGGCGTGCTTTTGACGCGTTGTTCATGAAAATTCATCAATTTTCGCTCATTTTTGCATTTTTTGCAGTCTGTGATCGATTCGAAGTCAGAAATGGTTCGATTTCTGTGCTCAAAAGGGGCGAACGTTTGATAAGAATAACGATAGGCTGGGGCACCTTTGACGCGTTTTCCATAAAAAAGTGATCAGCAAGGGCGCCTTTGACGCGTTCTCTATAGAAATAGGCATCAACTGGGGCACCTTCGACGCGTTTTCCATTGAAAATTCGCTCATTTTTTGCAGTCTGTGATCGATTCGAAACCAGAAATGGTTCGATTTCTGTGCTCAAAAGGGGCGGCCGTGAATGTCTAGTGCACCTTTGACGCGTTTTCCATAAGAACGGAGATCAACTGGGGCGTCTTCAGCGCGTTTTCCATTGAAATAACATTCAACTGGGGCGCCTTTGACGCGTTTTCCATAAAACAGTGATTAACTGGGGCTCCTTTGACGCGTTTTCCAGGAAAATTCTCCAAATTCCTCAAATTTCGTTCTATTTTTGCAGTCTGTGATCGATTCGAAGCCAGAAATGGTTCGATTCCTATGCTCAAAAGGGGCGGACGTGAATGCCCAGGATAACGAGGGTTGGACTCCACTCCACGCGGCCGCCTGTTGTGGAAACGTGGCAATCGTACGGTATCTGTGTCAGCATGGAGCAGATCTATCAGTGGTCAACAGTGATAAAGAGCTCGCATTGGATTTGGCAGTTGATGAACAGTGTCGAGAATATTTAGAGGATGATTATCGGAGAAATCGAATAAATTTGGAGGAATGCAGAGAACAAGAGCTCCATTTAATGTTGAAAGATGTGAAAATGTGGATGAGTCAGGGAGAGTATCGAGACATTCCACATCATCGAACTGGTACGGTTTTTCGAAGATTTAAATGGAAATCTTGACACGAAAATGACATTTTTTGACGAAAAAACCGTCAATTTTCGGTATTTTTACACTAAAATTCGCTAAAAATCGAAAAAAAAGCTGAAAATCTAGAAAAATCCACTAGAAAACCCGAAAATTTTCAAATTTTCCAGCTGAAAATATCATTTTTCTGGTGAAAATCTGAGATTTTTTGAAACAAACCGATTATCCGCCGAATTTTCGGTCAGAAATTGCATTTTTTGAAGGAAAAATTGTCAATTTTTGGTATTTTTACACCGAAAATCGCTAAAAATCGAAAAAAACACCGAAAAGCACTGAAATCCATCAGAAAATCCTGAATTTTCGTGCTGTAAATGACATTTTTTCAGGTAAAAATCTGAATTTTCCGTCAGAAATTGCGTTTTTAGGCTGAAAATTTGCTAAATTTGGTTATTTTTTTCACATTTTCACACCGAAAATTGGCTGAAAATCTAGTTTTTACAAGATTTCTGGTATTTTCAGCCATTTTTTGAGGCTAAAAACCTTAAAAATCGAATGAAATCTACCATTTTTGAGCCAGAAATCATATTTTTGGAAGAAAAATCCTGCATTTTTGGTATTTTTACACTAGAAATCGCTGAAAATCAATCTGAAAAAGCGGAAAACCTGAAATTTTCTGACTGAAAATTTTGAAAAATCCATTAGAAAACCCGGAATTTTTCAAATTTTCCAGCTGAAAATGTCATTTTTCTGGTGAAAATCTGAGATTTTTGAAAAAAGTTGATTATCATCGAATTTTCAAGAAAAAACGCGCTGAAGGCGCCCCAGTTGAGAAACATCCGACAATGCGGACATCCGGACATTCGGACACACATGCAGCAAATTTCAAAAGAGCCTGTTTCTGGCGCACCTTAGCCGCGTTTTCCATAAAACGGAAATAATCAGGGGCGCCTTCGACGCGTTTTCCATAAAAAATGGTTTTCAACTGGGGCGCCTATGGCGCGTTATCCATAAGAACGGAAATCAAATTCCAGTTTTTACTAGATTTCTGGTGTTTTCAGTCATTTTTTGAGTCTAAAAACTTTAAAATTAATGAAATTTGAGCCAATTTTTAAAAATAAAATCCTGAATTTTTAGTCAAAAACTACCGTAACGCGTCCAAGGCGCGCCAGGGTGCTTAAAAACGGCTTGCTAATAGACATCTGGATATGAGGATGTACAGACTGAAGATTTTTCTGAAAAACTGATGGTCTGGGGTGCCGTTGGCGCGTTTTGAAATCACTTAATGCTCGAAAACGCGTCCAAGGCGCGCCAGATTATTTTCGAAATTCCGGACTTCTGGGGTGCCGCTTGCGCGTTTTGGGCGCATTTTTCATCAAAAAATCACAATTTCCTGGACACCCGGACACACAGACACACACACCCACATTTCCATTCTTCCAGGCGGTACGGCGATGCACGTGGCGGCGGGTCGTGGCTACACACAACTACTGGAATTACTAATCAAAGCGGGTGGAAACGTTCGGGCACAAGACAAAGAGGGATGGACTCCGTTGCATGCGGCCGCCCATTGGGCCGAACGGGATGCGTGTAAAATATTGTTGGAGAACGGGGCGGAGCTATCGGATCTCACTTATACGGTAAGCAGAGTGGAGGCTGGGGTGTCGTTGGCGCGTGGAAAACGCGCCTAGACATCAATTTTCATCTGAAAAAAAGGAAAAAAAATGGGCGGGGCCTAGAGTTAACCACGATTCTGGCGCACTATTGACGCGTACTCATAAAGGCCAATTTCGAACTGAAAAATTGATAAAGCTGGGGTGCTGTTGGCGCGTTTCAAATCGCTCAAATCACTAAAATGCATCCAAGGCGCGCCAGATTCGATTATAACAACTAACTGATAGTTAAGCAAAAAACGAATAGGCTGGGGTGTCGCTGGCGCGTTCTGAAGCGTCAAGAAATCTTCAGAGATGAAGGTTTCTCGAAAACGCGTCCAAGGCGCGCCAGACATCAATTTCGCTCTGGATGGGCGGGGCCTGAACTGAACAATGTTTCTGGCGCTCCTTTGAAGCGTTTTCCATAAAAAAATAACAATCAGCTGGGGCACCTTTGACGCGTTCTCATAAAAGCCAATTTCGAACTGAACAAAATTTGTGAAGCTGGTGTGTCGCTGACGCGTTTCAAATCGCTCAAATCACTGTGTTGATTAAAACGCGTCAAAGGCGCGCCAGATTCGATTATGACAACTAACTGATAGGTACGCAAAACACGAATAAGCTGGGGTGTCGTTGGCGCGTTCTAGAGCGTCAGTCTGGAAAACGCGTCCAAGGCGCGCCAGGGTGCTTAAAAACGGCTTGCTAATAGACATCTGGATATGGGGATCTACAGACAGAAGTTTTTTCCGAAGAACTGATTATCTGGGGTGCCGTCCACGCGTTTTGAAATCACTTGATGCTCGAAAACGCGTCCAATACACGCCAGCTCATTTTCAAAGTTCCGGACTGCTGGCGTTCCGTTGGTGCGCTGTTTTGGCTATGTGCAATATTGGCTTTCATAGAATAAGAAACGCGTCTTAGGTGCGCCAGATTCGATTTCAAACCAAACGCCTACAGACACACAGACAGACTAGTCAGGCGTGTCGTTTGCGCGTTTTAGAATGCTAAAAACCTAGATTTTCAAAAACGCGTCCAAGGCGCACCAGATTCGGTTTCGAGCTTCTGGCGTTCCGTTGGCGCTATCTGCAATATTGGCGATAATTGCCACTTATGGAACAATAAAAACGCGTCTTAGGTGCGCCAGATTCTTTACAAAACGCTTGTGTACGGGCTGCGCTCCTCATTTGTTTGGTACTGGCGTGACGTTGGCGCGTTTTTCAACTTTTTCTCTCATTTCAGGGTATAGACGTTCTGGGCGTGGCCGACAAGGACTGTGTCGACTATCTGGTCGAATTGGCGGACACTGTAAAATCACAAAATAAACGAAAATCGCCAGGTGGATCACTGCCACCAGCCTCCGTTCTACAGGAGAAGAATCATCGGACGTCTGGTTCGTCGACGACGTCGACTCATGAGGAACACGTACTGTCGACGGAGAGAAAACGCGATTTACAGCATAAAGATCAGCATAGGTTGGTTTTTTAGGAGAATTTTTGAAAGAAATTGGGAAAAAATTACTGAAAATTGAGAAAAAAAACAGGAAATTTGACTGAAATTGGCTATTTATGAGCTGAAAAATCATCAAAAATTATGTTTTCTGAGGCCACGCCCCCTTTTTCTATAGGCTCCGCCCCTTTTCTGAAATCGAAATTTGAAAATGAAGTTAAGACAGGCTTTGGGCTGAAAATTGTGCTGAAAAAATGTGCTGAATGTGCAAAATGCTGTAAATTTGACTGAAAACGGCTATTTTTGAGCTGAAAAATCATCAAAAATGATGTTGTCTTGGGCCACGCCCCTTTTTCTGTAAGCTCCGCCCCTTTTCCAAATTTTGGCTAAAAATGGAGGATAATGAGCTCTAATTGTGTAAAACTCGAAAAATTAGGCTCCGCCCACTTTTTGCTCCTAGC
Source organism: Caenorhabditis latens (assembly GCA_002259235.3). Lineage (NCBI taxonomy): Eukaryota > Metazoa > Nematoda > Chromadorea > Rhabditida > Rhabditidae > Caenorhabditis > Caenorhabditis latens. The sequence continues at coordinate 3,641,200 of CM056093.1, forward strand.
TACCTGAAAATGGGCGGAGCTTCAATAGGCTGAAATTTGAGGATAATGTCGAATTTTTCGAGTTTTTTCTTTATGCTCAGAAACGCGTCCAAGGCGCGCCAGTTTCGAAAATCGAAATTCCGAACGTCTGGCGTTCCGTTGGCGCGCGGTTTAGGCTATATATTGCATATAATGGGAAACGCGTCCAAGGCGCGCCAGATTCGGTTTCGAAATTCGAAATTCCGAACGTCTGGCGTTCCGTTGACGCGTTTTAGAATCATCGTATCTTCAAAATTGCGTCCAAGGCGCACACGGTTTTAGCAGAAAAACCCGCGAAATTACCGAATTACCGAAGCCCCGCCCATTTTTGCAATTCTGCCGCATGATTTGATATTTAAAAGGGGCGGAGCTTAAAACTTGACGAAAATCCATGAAATTTGAGCTCATCATCCTCAATTTTCAGCCTATTATAAAGCTCCGCCCACTTTCAGGTAGCTAGGAGCAAAAAGTGGGCGTGGCTTCTAAGGACTCCGCCCACTTCTCCACTTTCATCTCGAAATTTTAGGCTGAAAGTGGGCGGAGCCTAATTTTTCGAACTTTAGAGCTCATTGGCCTCCATTTTCAGCCAAACTGTTTTTGAGAAACATTTGAATTCAGAAAAGGGGCGGAGCTTCCAGAAAAAGGGGCGTGGCCCAAGACAACATCATTTTTGATGATTTTTCAGCTCAAAAATAGCCAATTTCAGTCAAATTTCCTGTTTTTTTCCTCAATTTTCAGTAATTTTTCCCCCAAACCAGCCAAAATCGGGTAAAATCGCATTAAAATCCTCATTTTTCGAAGCGAAATTGCGAAAAACCTGTCAAAATCGAGCGAAAAATTCAAAATTTTTCAAAAAAAATTCAACAAAAAAACTTTTTTTTCATTTATTTGCATGAATCCACCCCCCTATCGCTTCTCTCTATTCCTATCATTTTCAGTTTTTCTCACTCTGAATTTCAGTGAAAATGAGTATCTTCACTCAATCCCATCCACCACATCAATCGGATCCACGTCTTCCTCGAATAATCTGAATAATCTATCGAACACTTCCACGTCGACGACTACAATTGTCATTGAAGACGCCGTCAAGGATTCAGAAGACGTCGTCGTTGTGACGGCGTCAGAAGAGGAGGAGAAGGCGGTGGTGCAGGAAGAGGCGACGGCGGCGGAAGAAGAAGAAGAAGACGTTGACGAAGAGGAAGACGTCGAGGAGGAGGAGGAGGAATCTGAAATTCTGAAGGATTCTGGAAGATCGGCGTCAGAATCCAGAAGTCTTTCCGTCACGAGGTAATTTCCAGCTAGCGACGTCGTGGAGATTCTGATTCCGTTTTCAAAATTGTTCTAGCTGAAAAATGGGCGGAGTTACAGCCAAAGCTCCACCCATTTTTAGCAGTCAAAAGGGGCGGTGTCCAGCTGAAAATCGGTATAGCTCCGCACATTTTCAGAAGTCAAAAAGGGGCGGAGTCTGGAGTCCAGCTGAAAATCGGTCTCGCTCCGCCCATTTTCAAAAGTCAAAAATGGGCGGATTCAGGATTCCAGCTGAAAATCTGTGTAACTCCGCCCATTTTCAGAGGTCAAAAAGGGGCGGAGTCTGGATTCCAGCTATAAATTGTTGTAACTCCGCCCCTTTTTGACCTCTGAAAATGGGCGGAGTTACACAGATTTTCAGCTGGAATCCTGAATCCGCCCTTTTTTGACCTCTGAAAATGGGCGGAGTTACACCGATTTATAGCTGGAACCCCGACTCCGCCCCTTTTTGATTTCTGAAAATGGGCGGAGCTTAGGCTGTAACTCCGCCCATTTTTTAGCTAGAACAATTCTGAAAACGGATTCAGAATCCTAACGATGCTAGCAACCTGTCTATACCAATTTTTGCTCATTTCAATAGAGCGCACTTGCATTTTCATTCCTGCTGCCCAATTTTTCACTATTCTATTTCAGTTGAAATGCAAATTTCAGTCAAAATTGCACTATTTCCCCTCTGTTTCTCTTCACTTGAAATTTGAAAAACATTGAAATTTATTTTTAAAAACAGTTTTTTTTACTCAAAAATTACGATTTTTAGTTGAAAATTGAGATTTTTTGACCAATTTCAGACGAATTTGAGGCGTTTTTTAGGCTGAAAATAGAGTTTTTAGTGTGATTTAAGAACAATATTGTGAAAAACGTTAAAATTGCCTAAAAACGAACAAGTTTAGTATTAAATTTCTCGAAAAACTTATTTTTCAGCCAAAATTTCAGCTCAATCCCAGTTTTGTGACGAAACGCCGTCTGAAATTGCTTGAAATGGCATTTCTAGAAAGCTGAAGACGTGAGGGTTCTGAATCTGTAGTCAGATCCGTCTAGGATCAAAATGAACCGAGATACAGTACTTTTCATCTATAATTTTCGAAAATTATAGCTGAAAAGTACTGTAACTTGGTTCATTTTGATCCTAGACGGATCTGAATACAGATTCAGAACCCTCACGTCTTCAGCGTTCTAGCAGTGAAATTTCAGTCGATTCGAAGCGATTTCAGCTGATTTTTAACAGTTTTCAGCTATCAAACATCCCATTTTTCGATATTTTCTGGATTTTCAGCTATGAAACGCTCAAAAAAGCTAGAAAAAACTGAAAATTTTGATTATTTTCCTCATTTTTTCCTCATTTTCAGAAGTCTGGATGGCTATACAGACCGTTCGAGTTCTGGCAGAGAGACTTCTGTCGACACGAGTGAAGCCGCCTCATCAGTCAGTCACACGACGGCGTCATCCGCCGCTTCTGGATCCGGATCCTCAGGATCTTCGTCACGATTCACGTCATCAAGTACACCACTGTCACAGAGAAGTGCATCGATGCAGCAGGAGACGCCGAGATCTTCTTTGGTAAGATTTTGAATGATATCCCCAGAAAGCTGACGTCACGAGGATTCTGAATCCGTTTTCAATTTTCTGATCGCATGAAAATGGGCGGAGTTACACGAAAATCTGTAACTCCGCCTCAAAATCGATAAAAATCGGTAAAGTTTGGTCGAAAACAGGAGAAAAGTCTGTCAAAACGCGTCAAAGACACGCCAGACAACCAGATTTTTTTGAATTTCACCGATTTTCATCGACTTTGGGCAGATGTTCGTGTAACTCCGCCCATTTTTATGCTATCAGAATTTTGAAAACGGATTCAGAATCCTCACGACGTCAGCTTCTGAATCCCCACCTCCTCTTCCCTATCGTCCCTTTCTGAACCCCTCCATCCCTCCCATAACTCCTCCCCCTTCGAATGTGTGTAAATTTTTTTCACAGATTTTTGATAACTTAAAAATGGGCGGAGTTGCATGGATTTTTATCTGAAAAATTCTAATTTTCGGCAAAAAAAAGTCGTATATCTCGGCACATTTAGCGATTTTTCAAAATTTTAAAACGGATCCAGAATCCTCACGTCTTCAACTTCTCCTTCATATGAAACATGTATTAATGAGAAGCTGACGTCGTGAGGGTTCTGAATCCGTTTTCAGATTTTTGATAACTTAAAAATGGGCGGAGTTGCATGGATTTTTGTCTGAAAATTTCTAATTTTCAGCAAAAAAAGTCGTATATCTTGGCACATTTAGCGATTTTTCAAGATTTTTGAACGGATTCAGAATCCTGATGACTTCAGCTTTCGAATCATATACTGAACAACGTAGAATCGAATTTGGGACGTTTCGAAACCGGTACATTTTGAAACCACCATCTTTGAAAACTGGACGTTTCAAAACTACGTATATCTTGAAGTTTTGAAATGTCCCTGTTTCAAACTGCCGCAGTTTTATAGTGTCCCGGTTTTGAGATGTCCTCTGATGACTCCTCAGAAATCGGGACATTTTGAAAGCCTTGTTTTTTACGGTTTCGAAACGTCCCAATTCCATTTACCTCAAAACCGGGACACTTTAAAACTGCGACTGTTGGAAACAGGAACGTTTCAAAACTTCAAGATATCGAAGTTTTGAAATGTCCAGTTTTCAAAAAATACGGTTTCAAAGTGTCCCCGGTTTCGAAACGTCCTCTCTCTTCCCAAAAACCGTGTCTAACCCCGTCGTTCAGCGTTTTCAGGAGAACACCTCATCGATCGGAAGTGGAGATCAAACAGTCAGTGCTACCGTACCCATCGCCCCTCTCACTGCACCACCACCGAAAGCTGTTCATCAGAGTCCAAGTTCATGGATTAATAGAGGAGTTCCACTATCGTCGAGGTAAGTGAGGACATATGGACACACGGATGGACAGATAGACAGAAAATTGGGATATCCGGACATACAGATAGACTAGAAATTTCAGTCGTTTTCAGCTGAAAATCACTGTTCTTTGTTCCGAAATTTGAAATTTTGAGCAAAAAAAACCAATTTTGTAAAGCTTTTTGAGTTTTTTAAAAGTCCCTGAAGACATCCGGACACTCAGATATATAGACGGATTTTCAACGTTTTTTGTCAGTTTTTGAGCCAATTTCAGTCGTTTTCAATCAAAAAACTGCACTTTTCGCTCAAAAAAATGGAATTTCTAGTCGGTTTTTTATTGAAAAATGTCCTATTTTCGCTGAATTTTGAATTTTTCGAGTTTTGAGAATTCTGGAGACATCCGGACACACAGACAGACAGTTCTGATATTGTCGAAAATTTTGACGTTTTTTGGTTGCTTTGGCTGGATCTTCTGCGATTTTCGACTATTTTAAGTTCAAAAATAACCAAAAAATGTCAGAAATTCATAATTTTTGACAATTTCAGCACTGTCTGTCGGTCTGTCTGTATGTCCGGATGTCTTCAGAGATGTAAAAACTCAAAAAATTGTAAAATTCAGCAAGAAAACCAAATTTCTCAATAAAAATCTGACATTTTTGAGTAAAAAGGGCCTAAAAATTGGGTTTTTTCGGATTTTAAGCAATTTCCAGCCTCAAAGTGCATGTGTTCAGACTTTTGTTCCTTCTCGCCCTTTTTGTTATTTTGAAAACAAAACAAAACGAAAATTGAGAAAATGGAGATGATGAATCATCTCTACAAACAGTATTATTGTTATTATACTGAAATGTGACTATGCACTTTTCAAATATGCACTTTTTAGCACTTTTCTATGCTGAAATTCGATTTTTCCACTCATTTTCCACGTTTTTGAGTCATTTTTCAGTAATCTGACATCCGGACAAACATACCAGCATGAAAGTTGTGTTTTTCTGTAATTTTTGGTACATCCGGACAACCCGACACACAGTCCGGACATCTGGACATCCGGATACTTGAATATCTGAAAATTCAGACGTACAGTGTACTTTTATCCAATTTTTGACTGAAAAATCGCATTTTTTAGCCAATTTTTGACCCAAAAATTTTATTTTTAAGCAAATTTTTCACTAAAAAGTTGTGTTTTTGGCCAATTTTCGACCCAAAAATCACATTTTCAGCTAATTTTCGACTGAAAAATCATACTTTATGCAAGTTTTTTTTTTACCAAAAATCACATTTTTTGACGAATTTTTGACTGAAAAATCGTGTTTTTAGCCAATTTTTTACTGAAAAATCGGATTTTTAGCGAATTTTCGACCCAAAAATCACGTTTTTAGTCAATTTTTGACTAAAAAATCGGCTTCTTATCAAATTTTTCACCCAAAATTCCTATTTTTTCCTACTTTTGAACCAAAAATCATAATTTTAGCCAATTTTTGACCCGAAAATTGCATTTTTTCTCAAATTTTTGACTCAAAAATTGTATTTGTAACCGATTTTTTGAGCCAAAAATCGCGTTTCTAGTCAATTTTGGACGGAAAAATCACATTTTTTGGGGAATTTTGACTGAAAAATCGTATTCTCATCAATTTTTTGACCCAAAAATCACGTTTTTCTTGAATTTTTGAAAATTTCCGTTTTTTTTTTCAATTTTCAAAAAGGACATCCGGACGAACAGACGAACAGACCTCAATTTCTCATCTCTATCTCTATATAATTCCAGAAGCTCGACCTCCTCAGTCACTCGAAGCAGTTCCACTCCCGTCTCGGAAATCATCTCACCACCTGCGTCTCTTCACTCTCAACACTCTTTCCCATCGTCGAGTCTCACGAATACATCGACAGCTACAGTAACCCCGACGCCCATTCCATCGACACCTGTCAACTCGAATGTGATGGCTGCCACCATCTCGTCTTCAGCCAAGAATACACCGTCGCCTGCTGGAAGTGTCACGATTTCGGCGACGTTCTCGAAACCGAGGTTAGTTTTAGTCGGGACATCCGGACACACAGACAGACAAAAACTCGAAAATTCCATTGAAATTTCAACGTTTTTCATTCAAAATCTTGTTAAAACAGAAATTTTGGACATCCGGACACACAGATAGACAGGCAGACGAACTGATAATTCAGGAATCCAGACATCCGGACACACAGACAGACGATCATTTGAAGTTTCTGGACATCCAGACATCCGGACTCACAGACAGACAAAAACTCGAAGTTTCATCGAAATTACAAGTTTTTCATCCAAAATCCTTCTAATAACGTGAATTCCGGACATATAGACACACAGATAGGCATATTTCGGACATCCGGACACACAGATAGACGATAATTTGAAGGACATCCAGACATCTGGACACATCAACAGACATAAAAACAGATAACGACAAACCTGAAAATCCGAAAATCATGAATCTGTGCTTCCGGACATCCGGACACACAGACAGACAAAAATCCAAAATCCGGCGGATATCCGGATTCACAGACACCCAGATATACAGAATTTTGAAATTTCTGAACATCTGGACATCTAGACACACAGATAGACTAAAAATCGAACATCTTGTGGATATCGGGATTCACAGACACACAGAAAGACGGAATTTGGAAGCTCCTGGACGTCTGGACACACCGACAGACATAGGAACTGAAAGTTCTCAAATACAGACATCCGTACACACCGACAGATAAACAGAAAATCGAAATATTGATTAATCGGGACATCCGGACATCTAGACACACAGATATACGGAATTTTGTAATTCCCGGACAACTGGACATTGAGACGCACCGACAGACAGAAAACTGAGAACTCCTAAATCGGGATATTCGGATTCACAGACACACAGAAAGTAATTTTGAAGTTTCTGGACATCCGGACATCTAGACACACAGATATACGGAATTTTGTAATTCCCGGACAACTGGACATTGAGACGCACCGACAGACAGAAAACTGAGAACTCCTAAATCGGGATATTCGGATTCACAGACACACAGAAAGTAATTTTGAAGTTTCTGGACATCCGGACATCTAGACACACAGATATACGGAGTTTTGAAAATTCTGGACATCCGGACATACCGACTGACAAAAATCGAAAATCCGGCGGATATCCGGACTCACAGACACACAGACACCCCATTGCTCTTCATTTTTTGAAAATCTTTCTTTATTTTTTCATCATTTTTGTCCCCATATGTCCCATGTCCCATGTCCCAAATTTTCAGTTCATTTTCAGTTTATCCCTTTCAAAAAACTTGTCCCTCGTCCAGTCTCAGTTGTTTTCATGTCAATTTCAGCAACCCCAACTCGAGTAGAAATCCATCCGAAGAGCTCTACCGTAGTCCGTCTCAACCGACAAACGTCCCATGGGCCTCGCTATGGCATAACGTGAATAACGCCTCGACTGGACACATTCGTTCCCACATCGAACAGTTGAGAAACGCGTCGTCGAGTTCTCTTTCGACCACCGGCTACTATCCGCCACGTGTTAGCGCGTTTCGACCGCCGACGGTCCGACCGTCCGCCTCGTCGGCGTCGGTGAATTCTACGACTTCTGCAACATACCCACATCCACCTGTGATTGCGGAGTATCCACGTGGATTCGTGCCACAGCAGATTAATCCGAATAAAATGAGGTTATTGTGTGTGGATTGAGATTGATACTAACCTGTTTTCCTGCATGAAGCATAACTTTGGTTTTGGCTGAAATTGGTGGAAATTGGCTGAAAATTTAGGAAAATACGCTTGAAATGCTTGAAATTCATATAGGATCATCCTAAGGCATGTTCTGCTAAGATTTTTCTAGATGAAATCGGTGGAAATTGGCTGAAAATCGAGAAAAAAGGGTTTTGAGACCTTGAATTGCTTGAAAGAGATGTTCTGCATAGATATAGCATGTGGGAGCTGGATTTTCACCGTTTGAATGATTGAAATCGGTTAAAAATTTGCAGAAAATTGCAGAAGAGCATCCTGATATCCTCTTGAAATGGTTTTCTTTGTTATGACACCTGGAAACTTTGATTTTCAGCGATTGAATTATTGAAATCGGCTGAAAAACGCTGTAAATTACCCTGACAACCTGAATTTTGCGGTTTCCTGGTTTTGTTTGAGTTGTAGCATTCAAAATACAAATTTTCAGCCATTTTTGATATAGGTCCTGAGATTTAGAGCCAGTTTCAATGCTGAAAATCTGTATTAGCCTGCTATTTATGCTGTCAACAAAGTCTAAACATAATTTCAGCAGATAAACTGCATATTTGAGACCACGTTTCAAAATTTGAAGAAAAATATGGGCGTTTGAATGGTGGCATTGAAAAAACCTGAAACAATTTCAGAGAGGCGATTTTTCAGTCCGAAAATGCTCAAAGGTGTTCAGTGCACTGGTGGCCGAACTTGTTCTGTTTGGGTTTCTCGGTCAGCGGTTGCAAGAAGACACTCGCAAACACTGACCTAGAAAATCAAACAGAAAGAATTCGGCCACCAGAGCACTGAACACTTTTGAGCAATTTTGGACTGAAAAATCGCCTCTCTGAAATTTCGTCTTGGTTTTTCAGTACCACCTTTCAAATGCCCATATCTCTCTTGAAATCATTGAAAACAGTCTCAAATATGCAGGTAAATGGCTGAAATTATGTTTAAACTTCGTTGACAGCATAAATTGCAGGTTGATACAGTTTTCTGGAAATTTTTGATTCGTGGAAATAGAAATTTCAGCAGTTTCCGGTTACAAATATGATGTAACTAACTGGAAATGATACTGAGATTTGGAAGATCTATGGAGAAAAGATAGTCTGGGCATCATTGTGATTTCTCAACATGAGCCGATTTTCTGACAGAGTTTCAGTCATTTTCTAAGAATTCAAAGCTCCAAAAATGATGTTTGCATCGCATGTTTCTTGTCTGTTTTCTTTTTGTGTGAAAATTGTCCTCCTCTTCTTCTCCTTCATTCCTCAATTCTCCCCCCTCAGAATGACACAAAAATGCCCATATACCAGCCATCACAAAACAACCAAAAACAATTCCGATTCCATACAAAAACTCCCCTTATTTCCAGCCGATGGCAATCGAAAACGGTGACGGAAAGCGAGGCGGAGCGTCGAAACAACTCTCGAATGCAACGACAACATCGTCGTTCCACTCAGGGAGTCACCAAAGAGCAACTCGAGGAGGCGTCCAAATTTGCGACGGACGAAGTGGCGAGACGCAATTCACAAGTGTTGACCACTTATCCGAATACGGTAAGAATCGTTGGAAATTGCTGGAAATTCTTGGATTTTAAATGGAAAATGACCTAATTAAGTCTAGAAGAGCTTCAAATTGCTTTAAAAATACTTGAAAAAGACTGAAATTCGACCCAAAACTGATGAAATATGGTTTTTAACAGTCTGAAATGAGTTTTTACTCAAAAATAACGGAAAATGTGCCATAAAATAGGAATTTTCAATGTGATCGTATGAAATATGGCAAAAATTGCTTGAAAATTTACGATTTTAGTCGATAAATGACTAAAAACAGGTCTGGAAACGCTGTACTTCATGTAGATAGCGTATGAAGTGCTAAAATGCGATAAAACGGTGTAAATGACCTCAAAATAGGCTGAAATTTGACCCAAAACTGATGAAAGTTGGGTTTAAAGCCGTCTGAGATTAGTTTCTCGTCAAAAAACTGAAAAACTGACAAGTTTTCTATGAAAAATGGCGAAAATTGCTTGAAAATTGCTTGAAAATGGATAGCTGAAAACCGATTAAGATACTTAATTAATTGCGCTAATTAAATCGTAATTAAGACAATGCGGACGGGCCTCAAATGGTCATGTTTCTATTCGAAGGTTTTAAGTCGTCTGGAAATAAAAAAAAACACTGAATTTTCAAGATTTCATCTGAAAGCTGACGTCGTGAGGATTCTGAATCCATTTTCAGATTTCTGACAGCATGAAAATGGGCGGAGTTACACGAACATCTGTTACTTGGAAACCAAAAACAGAAGAAAACGCGTCAAAGACACGCCAGACAACCAGATTTTTTTGAATTTGACCGATTTTCATCGACTTTGGGCAGATGTTCGTGTAACTCCGCCCATTTTTATGCTATCAGAATTTTGAAAACGGATTCAGAATCCTCATGACGTCAGCTTCCAGATGACACCTTCCATGTCTTCTAAATCCCACCTAAACCCAATTAATGGGCGTGGCCTAAATTGTCATTTTAAATGACTCTGTCATTGATTCTCCATTCGAAGGTTTTGAGTCGTCTGGAAATGAAAAGTAGAAATTTTCAAAATATCATCTGAAAGCTGACGTCACAAGGATTCTGAATCCATTTTCAGATTTCTTATACCAAGAAAATGGGCGGAGTTACACCAACATCTGTAACTCCGCCCCAAAATCGATAAAAATCGGTCAAAGTTTGAGAACAAACACGCGTCAAAGACACGCCAGACAACTAGTATTTTCTAGAAATTTTGAACAAAGACTTCTAAAACGCGCTCAAGGCGCGCCAGCCGGTCATTTTTTGAAACTCATAACTACAGTATACTGAGGCTTACAGTACGCCAATCTGCCTACAGTATCCCAATTTTTCAAAAAATGACTGTCTGGCGCGCTGTGGGCGCGTTTTGAACAGTACAATTTTTACTGACTGGTGCGTCTTTGACGCTTTTTAGAAGCTCCAAAATTTCAAAAAAATCCGGTTGCCTGGCGTGCCTCAGGCGCGTCCCACAAACGTTTTTTTTTCATTAAAAATACCGAAAAAATGAAGAATTTTATCGATTTTTGCCGATTTTGAGGCGGAGTCACAGATGTTCGTGTAACTCCACCCATTTTTATGCTATCAGAAATCTGAAAATGGATTCAGAATCCTCACGACGTCAGCTTCTGAATCCCCTTACCCTCTTCCCTATCGTCCCCTTCTGAATCCCTAATAACTCCTCTTGCCCCTTCTATTGCTCGAATGTGTGTAAATTTCCAGCTGCAAGCGCGTCTCGCATCCGAAGAAAAAGATCTCTCGTCGACGAGTGACGATCCGAATCAAACGGGGGGCGGTGACGTCACCACATCCGCTACAGTATCCCTCGTGAATTCGCCGAATTCCACGTCGTCAAGTGTGAGGAGAAAGAGTCAGGTAATTTCAGACACATTTCAGACTGTATGCATGAAAATTTCTTTTTTTATGGTTTTTTGTGCTTGTCTGTGTGTCTGTGTGTCCTGATTTCCGGTGTCATTTCATTGCAGGGTCTCACGATTTCCCGATCAAACCGTCGCGCCACTGGACCCGTCAATCCGGAAGACTTGGCGCCAGCGATGAGTCTTCGACTCGCGTCGGCGGCGCCCCAGCCGTACTCGATTCGTGCGAATACTGGAACGATGCCGTTGATATCGTCGTCGAGATATGTGATGGAGAAGACGGTCGCTGAGAAGGCGCAGTCACTGCCGCCGGGCGGAATGACGACGGCGCCGACGACGGCTACGGTAAGGGTGGATGGATTATTATGTTGTGGTAGTAGTAGTGGATGGTAGAGAGAGGTGGTACTGTAATGGTAGGGGAACTTGAAATGATGAAAAAAAAGTCTAAAATTTGAGAAAAATCGGAGAAAAATGAGACAATTTAGGCTGAAAATCTGACAATTTCAAAAAAAATTTTTTTTTGAAAATTTGAGTTTTTAGACTGAGTTACAGCAACTCTAGTAAAAAATAAAGGTTTTTATTTTTAAAAATGGTGAAAATCACCTTTTTCCATACTTGCAAATTTACGGCCGGGCCGGTAGAGAATTTCCAAGGCCCGGCCCGAAGGCCCGGCTTCAAAAAATAGGTACCTATTTTTTACCAAATGTTTTGAATTTTGTTGAAATTTCGCTTTAAAAATTTCAATTTTTTGATGCATAACTAGCTTTTGATTGAACTCTGAAGAATAGTTAAAAATTCGACACTTTTGGGAAAAAATTCAAAAAATTCAAATTTTCGTTCAAAATTTCAGTTGAAATTTTTTCAGCCGGGCCTTCGGGCCGGGCCGGGCCTTGGAAATTCTCGTCACGGCCCGGCCCGGCCCGTTGCAAGTATGCCTTTTTCTGACACAGATTCTGGCTGAAAATCTGAAATTTTCAACAATTTTTTTTTCGAAATTTAGATTTTTGAGTTTTTGAAACGATTCTCAGCCCGTAAAACGTCTGAAAACAGTGGAATTTATGAATTTTAGGATAAAACAACGTGTTTTTCCAGAAGACCTTAAAAAAACCGCACAATTTTTCTTGTTTCAAAAATTTTAAAATTTTTTATTTTACCAAAAAAAACTTTTTTTTAATTTTGATCAAATTTTTGTCTAAATTGAGTAGTTTCAGTCAAAATTCATGATACATCATAAAAAATTGAAAATTTTGAAATTAGGAATATCATTTTTCTCATTTTCAGTAGAACTCACGTATTACTCTTGACTCATTTGCTTTTTTTTTAATTTGGAAAAATATGATTCAGCACTATTTTTCGATCAAAACAACTAATTTTCTTGAAATTTTGTCTGAAACTACTGCTTTTATGAATCAGAAACTCAAAAAATCCCTAAAATTTCCAAATTTTGAGCCAAAAATCTCATTTTTTCGACCTTTTTTTTCGGATTTTCTCAAAATTCTCATAATTTCCCAGAGGTCATCCCTTCTATTACAGTATACCACCATGTTATTTATATATGGATATGCTTCTTTTTGGTTTCATGGACATGACATTCTTCTATGTTTGCTTCTAGTGGTTTAGCATCCTTTTTTCCTAAAATTTTCGGTTTTTTTCTTCTGAAAACGCTCGATTTTTTATGTTTGGTATACTGTAGTTGTGATTTTCAAAGCAAAAGTAGCAGTCTGGCGCGCGCTTGACGCGTTTTAAGAGTCTTTGGTTAGTAGCAATTTGCCTGAAAAACGCTAAGTGGCTGGCGTGCCTTGGGCGCGTTTTCGAAGTCTCAGTTTGATTTTGTTCAAAACATCCAAAAAATCCGGTTGTCTGGCGTGTCGTTGACGCATTTTCTTCCATTTTTAGTCACAAACCTTGAATGTCTGGCGCGCCTCAGACGCATTTTTTTTGTTGGATTTTTGATCTACCGAGACACGGAACTTTGAAAAAAAAGAAATCTGATCCATAAGTTATTTGAGAAGGTGAATAGTTGAAAAGTAGAAAAAAGAGATATGATATGGTATCAATTTCAGGAGAAATGACACCATAGATCCTATTGACATAGAGCCGAAAATCGCGATTTTCGACGAGTTTTTTGCTCAAAAATCTCAAAATCCGCCCATTTTCTTGCTCTGCGGCACGGTTTTTTAGCTAACCGCGCCGCAGAACTTGCGAAAAATGGGCGGAGCCTAATGGGCTACCTATGCGTGCAGAATGTTGTGTGTTCTTCCAAGCTCCGCCCCCCTTCTCTCTCCCCTTCTCAGCATTTTTTCTGCACACACACACCTAGACTCTCCTCACTTTTAACACTATTTTCTGCTGGTCCCCTCCCGAAAACAAATAGAAATTTTTGAAAATGGGGGAAATGGGATGGGATGAAGTAGGTTCACCTCTCAAACACTCTTTCTGAGTTTCAAAAAGAAATGAGCTCGTCGATTTCTAGTCCTGTTATTCTGCGGTCGTCGAGATCGCACCGACGACTTCATCGACCGTACTCGCAGGATCGGTTGGCGATGATGGCGACGGCGACGCGGCCGAGTAGTACTAGGTCGTTTAGTACTGATAGAGTAGGGATTTTGGGGGGAAGGAGGGCGGAGGAAAAGGCTGTTAGACCATAGTAGACATCTGGAGACATCCGGACAGACAGACTGTGAAAATCCGGACATCCGGATATCCAGACGCTCCAGTACGTCCCCTAGCTGAGTTGTCCTTCTGGACATTCGGACAGACGTTTGTCGGAACTGACGGACATCCGGATGGATAGACATTGTCTCAACCAGCTAGACCTCTAGCACTCATTAGAACAGTTTGGGAACGATCAAAAGACATCCGGACAAACGGAGACAATGTTGTCTAGTTAATGGTCAAAATGTTGGATATCCGGATATCCGGATGGACAGACAGCCATAGACCATTAGCACTCAGCTTGACTATGGTCAGGAGACATCCGGACATCCGGATATCCAGACACGTCAATGAGTCCCCTAGCTGTCCTCGGATGTCTAGAAATTCGAATATCTCGATTTCCGTCCGTTCTAACATCCATGGGTTCAAATGTCCGCTGTTAGCAGTCATCTGGACATCCGGACAAACGGACTAATGGCTAAGCTCAGGACATCAGGATGGACAGAGATCCGTCCGGGGTTTCTAGGAAATTCGATTTTCAGGACGCTGACAGTTTTAAGCCGTCAGTGGTGAAGACATCCGGACAGACAGAGTTTGAAAAATCCGGACATCTGGATGTCCAGATGCTCCAATGAGTTTCCTAGCTGTCCCCGGATGTCTAGAAGTTCGGACATCTCGATTTCCGTCTGTTCTAATATTCATAGGTTCGGATGTCCGCTTCAGCTCTAACTGGCTCTGTTATTCAGGATGAACGTCCAGATGTCCCAATGTATCCAGATTGAACATCCGAACATCTGGATATCCATCTCCTGAAAGAGAGAGCCAGTTGTACCTATACCGGACATCATTGATGTTAGAACAGACGGAAATCGGGATGTCCAAACTTCCAGACGTCGACGGACTGTTAGATAGGCGGTTAGACCTCTAGCACTCATCTGGATATCCGGACAAACAGCCATCAGGATGGACAGAGAGTTGTACGTGATTCTAGCCGCTGATAGATTTCTAGCCCGTTCCGATTTTCTGGACAGACCACTTGACAGTTTTAACTGAAAAATCTGATTTTTTTTCAATTTTTAACGAAAAAATTGTGTTTTTAGTCAAGTTTTGATCCAAAAATCACATTTGTAGCCAGTTTTAAACTGAAACATCGTATTTTCAGTCAACTTTTGACCCAAAAATGACATTTTTGGCAATTTTTTCCTATGTATGTCATAGATAGACTGATAAAGTTTCAGCTAGACCTCGAGCTATCCGACAGACAGATTCTGTCTGTCCCGATGTCTGTTGAGCGCCTGTGCTAGCTTTGAAATTATCAAAAATCCGAAAACCGGACATCCGGACATCCCGACACACAACAACCCCATTACAATTCCAGCAATCGACGACTCAATCGCTCTCCACTCGATCGGCCGTCGTCGCCGGTCTCTCGCCGGCTCCAACAATGCGAACACCGGCTCCGTTGACATCGAACACGTCGACAACATCCAGATTCATGCCTTCCTCATCGTTATCGTCCAACGGATCGTCGGTTACGAATCCACCTGTTTCGGCTTATGGATTACAGGTGAGGGGAGGAAGCGATATTTGATAGATAAATAGAGATTTTGAGCTGAAATTTCCAGATTTTTGAATTCAAAATTGAGTTTTTAAGCTGAAAATTTAGTAGATGACAAAAATGACTTTTCAACTTTTCAAGGCTAAAAATCGAATTTTCAGGCAGAAAACAGTTGGCTTTTTGACTTGAAAATGCGTTTTTGACTCATTTTTTTCTCGAAAAACTCGATTTTTGAACTGAAAGTTCAATTTTCAAGTCGATAACTCACTTACTGAGCTCTGAAATCAGCATTATCAGCCAAAAAACTCACTTTTTGAGCTAAAAACTTAGATTTTTAAGCTGAAAATCAAATTATCGAGCTGAAAATCGACTTCTTGAGTTTAAAACTCATTTTTTGAGTTTAAAACTTTATTTTTGAGTTTTCACTCAATTTTTAAGCTGAAAATCTAATTTTTGAGCTGGAAATTGGAATTTTCAGTCAAAAACATAGTTTTTCGGCTGATAACTCATTCATGTCTTTCAGACCCGCCCAACAGAAACGAATCTGAACTACAAGGCGTTGTTCGAGAAAGAACGTACGGAATGTGATCGTCTTCGACGTGAAATGGATGATTTGAGGAGGTCCCAGACGAATGATGTAAGCGAACCGGAATATGTGGTAATTTGATCGATTTGGGAGTTCAGATAGTGCGGAAATTGACTGAAAATCATGTGTTTAAGCAAAAATTCAACTGAAAAATCATCTGTTTCAGTCAGTTTTGATCCGAAAAGTCACTTTTTCAGAACATTTTAGGCCAAAAAATCATATTTTTAATTAATTTTCGACTGAAAAATCATATTTTCAGCAAATTTTTAGCTAAAAAATCGCGTTTTTAATCAGTTTTTGACTGAAAAGTCGTATTTTAAGCTAGCTTTTGACCCAAAAATCGCGTTTTCAATCAGTTTTTTACTGAAAAATCGTATTTTAAGCAAAATTTTGAACCAAAACTCGTTATTTTAGGAAATTTTGAACTGAAAAATTATTTTTTAGCCAATTTTTGACCAAAAATTCGTATTTTTAGCAAGTTTTTGACCCAAAAATCATGTTTTCCAACAAATTTTCCATATAGAACACCTCAAACCCCGCCCCTTTCTTTCAGACATGGCGTGGCGCATCAACTCAACCCGCGTGGCGTACCCGCAACGCGTCTCCGTCAGCCCAGCCGCACAATTTGTCGGTGGCGAAATCCACATCTCTGGCATCTTTCGACGAGAATGAACGCAGGAGTATGGAGAGAAAAATCGCCGATTTGGAGTTGCAGTTGAAGGTATACTGTAGTTGTAGGGGTTACTGTAGGGGTTACTGTAGGAGATTACTGTAGTTGTAGGGATACTGTAGATGACGTCATGATGGTTACTGTAGTAGTAGGATGTTTGGAGTACTGTAGGCGGTTAAACGCGTCCAAGACACGCCAGAAAGTGAACGTTTTTGCTGTTCTAAACGCGCCCAAGGCGCGCCAGACGACGCATTCAAAGTCGAGCTCAAATTCGAGAAATTGATTGTAGAGCTGACGTCGTGAGGATTCTGAATCCATTTTCAGATTTCTGATAGCGTGAAAATGGGCGGAGTTACACGAACATCTGAAACTCCGCTTCAAAATCGATAAAAATCGATAAAATTTCTTTATTTTTCGGTATTTTTGATGGAAAAAACGCTCAAAAATTGCATTTTTATCGGCAAGACGCGCCTGAGACACGCCAGACAGTCATTCGAGGTTCGAGACTGAAAACGGAAGAAAACGCGTCAAAGACACGCCAGACAACCGGGTTTTTTTCTGAAATTTGAAACAAAATCAGGCTTCTAAAACGCGTAACAGGTGCACCGGCCAGAAAACGCGCCCAAGGTGCGCCAGACGGTCATTTTTGAAATATAGAGATAGAGATTACTGTAGGGGCGAAAAGAGATAGGGAGACTGTAGATTGCTAGGGGTACAGTACTTAGATTGGAGTACTGTAAGCCAAGATTATACCGTTTGGCGCGCCTTGGACGCGTTTTGAACATCAAAAACGTTCACTGTCTGGTGCACCTTTGACGCGTTTTAGCCCCTACAGTAATCTCTATCAAGCTGATTTTGTTCAAAATTTGTTTTCAACAAATCTAGTTGTCTGGCGTGTCTTTGACGCGTTTTCTTCCATTTTTAGTCTTAAATATCGAATGACTGTCTGGCGCGACTTGAACGCGTCCCACGTTTTCGGGAATTTTCTCAGATAAAAATGTAATTTTCGCGCTTTTTTGCAATGAAAAGTACCGAAAAATAAAGCATTTTATTGATTTAGATGCGGAGTTACAGATTTTCGTGTAACTCCGCCCATTTTCATGCTATCAGAAATCTGAAAATGGATTCAGAATCCTCGTGACGTCGGCTTCCAGATGATATCTTAAAATTTCTAATTTTTCAATTTCCAGACGACTCAAAACCTCCGAATGGAGAATCAACGACTGAAAGAGGAGAACGGAGCACTGGTTCGAGTCATCTCAAAAATGACAATTTAGGCTCCGCCCCCAACATTGCTTTAATTACTATATTTAATTGGCATAATTATCTATTTTTCTTTCATATCAAACACACAATTTTTCGTTTTTTTTCTGGATACCTCTCGCCTCTTTTTGTGCCTTTTTTCGGGAATTTTTTCATTTTTTTTTTTCAATTTTTTTTGTTCAAAAATTATATTTTTAAACATCGATAGGAGTTTCCCCTCCCATTTTCTGTACACACCCCACAAATATTTGTCACATTCATCAAGCTCCGCCCCTTTTTTCAGTGTCTAAGCCCCGCCCCCTACAAAAAATCATAATATTTTTCTCTCTCCGCCGGAAAATGTGCAATAATTGTTTAGTCTCTCTCTTCTCTTCTTTATCCGTTCCGTTTCCCTTTTTCTATTCATTTATTTAAGAAGACAATTGATGATTTTCTGCCTGAAAATATAGAATTTTTCTCAGAAATTTGCTTTTAAAAGGTCCAAACCCCGAAAAAACGAAGAAAAACGACGCATTTTGAGCCAAATTGAACATGTTCAATGTTTTTGGACGCGTCGCGGTCGTGCGACGCGTGCGCGCGGGAAAATTTGAATATTCTCCTAATCCGAGCAATATGGGGCTCGTTTTGAAGCTCCTGATGTCTAGAAAACAGAAAAACTCGAAATTTAAAAAAAATTCAATGTTTTTTGACGCGTCGCGGTCGTGCGTCGCGTGTTCGGTAGGTCAAATTTCAAACTTTGCCGAATCTAGTCGATATGGGGCTCATTTTAAAGCTCTCAGCTTGTAGAACCCAATGCAATTAATTTCAGATCGTGAAAATGTTTTATTTTTTTATTTTTGGGAAAAAAATTTCAAAAAAAAAATTGTATACATTTTTTTTCTTCAAAAAAATTTTTTATTTCCAAATCTCAGCCAACGAGTCAAAGTGGTGTTGTGTTTCTTCCTGCAACAACCAAAACTTAGGCTCCGCCCCTTTTCAGAGCAAACTCACAATTACAGTAAACGTCAATTTCTTGCCGTCCAACCCGACGACGTCCGCCGTCGTCCGTTTCGGATTGATTTTCGCAGTTCCGAATAGAGATTTCCACTTTTTATAGAGATCCGGATGCGAACGGATACCCCAACAGAAGGCGAGTTTCGAAAGAATCGCGCAAATGTCGTAGATTTGAGAGATTTCGTTGCCTGAAAACTCTTTTTCAAAAAAATGGGCGTGGCCTAGAGGGGGTGGGGTCTAAGTGGGCGCGTCTTAGGTAGGCGGAGCTTAAGGGGGCGGAGCTTATAGACAGGTATCTCGAGACCAAAAGAGTGTGATCTGAAACCAAAGGGAGAGTTGTTTCGGATGGAAATTATTCGAATTCAAAAAGGGGCGTGGCATTAGTGGGCGGAGCTTAAGGAGTTGTTCTAAATCAAAAAAATGGGCGTGACCTGAGTGGGCGGAGTCCTGACGGCAATACTAAATCAAGGAAGGGGCGGAGCTTATGAACACGTCACCTGGGACAGAAAATTAGATTCGGGCGGGGCCTAGGTGGGCGTGGCCTGAGTCGGCGGAGTCTAAGTGGGCGTGGCCTAAGTGGGCGGAGTCTTGTGTCAGAAAGTGAACAAAGAGCGCGACAAGAACTGGGTGTATGGTCTGAAGATTTGTGTTACTAGAAAAAGTGGGCGTGACCTAAGTGGGCGTGGCCTAAGTGGGCGTGGCTCAGAAAAAAAAGATAAATGATAACTTCGGCGTGGCCTATTGAGGGTCCTTTATGATGAAGTGGGCGGAGTCTAGCAACTAGTGGGCGTGGCCATAAAACCGTTGCCCTGGAATTGAGTGCGGTTCAAGTGGGCGTGTCCCTAAGTGGGCGTGTCCCTAAGTGGGCGTGTCCCTAAGTGGGCGTGTCCCTAAGTGGGCGTGTCCTTAAATGGGCGTGTCCTCAAGTGGGCGTGTCCTTAGTGGGCGTGTCCTTAAGTGGGCGTGTCCTTAAGTGGGCGTGTCTTTAAGTGGGCGTGTCCCTAAGTGGGTGTGTCCTTAAGTGGGCGTGTCTTTAAGTGGGCGTGTCCCTAAGTGGGTGTGTCCTTAAGTGGGCGTGTCCCTAAGTGGGCGTGTCCTCAAGTGGGCGTGTCCCTAAGTGGGCGTGACCTACCTCTGCCAGTGATATGAGTCATAATTGCGACTCGCTCGTTTTCAGGTGTCTCCCGGACGGAGATGTAGACGATGACATTGATGGATATGGTGAATGTGGAGACGATATTGCTGACGATCATCACGACGATTATGGGAATCAGAAGGCTTATCGATTTCACGTTTTCCGAGATCTGAAAGTATATGGGGAATTGGTGGTACCATATGGTACCATGATATGGTACATATGGTATGGTACCATATGGTACTTAGGTATGGTGCATATATGGTATACGTATGGTACATATGTTATGGTACTTATGGTACATATATGGTACAAATGATATGGTACACATGGTGATTAGTTATGGTACATATGGTACTTATATTACCTTTGGGTCTTATGGTATTCATTGTGGTATCACAGGTATTAATGGGACTTATGGTACTGAAAGTAATGGTACCCACTTATGGTACCCGGTATGGTTTCATATAAGCC
Source organism: Caenorhabditis latens (assembly GCA_002259235.3). Taxonomy (NCBI): domain Eukaryota; kingdom Metazoa; phylum Nematoda; class Chromadorea; order Rhabditida; family Rhabditidae; genus Caenorhabditis; species Caenorhabditis latens. The sequence continues at coordinate 3,661,914 of CM056093.1, forward strand.
ATTATAGTATCAGCAACTATTGTACCTTCATATGGTACACATAATGGTACCTTATAGTATACATATGTTATGGTACTTATAGTACCGATATGGTACAGATACGGTACTTAGGTATGGGACATATGGGACATATGCTACACATTATGGTACTGACTATGGTAACGACTGTAGCGATTGCACTGAAATCTCTATAATGTTACTCACTATGATACCCATTAGTGCGCTATGGTACCTCACTATAATAGTAAAAAACTTGTTCATTATGGTATTTATGGTACCCATTATCGTGCTCCATATGGCACAGTCATGAAACGCCTATGGTACAAACTATGGTACCAAAATTTTTTCCCCATTATGGCCCCAACTATGGTATATGGTACCCAATGTAACACATATGGTACCTATGGTAACTATTATGGTATCGTCATTTGGTACACACTATGGTACCGACTATGGTCACTGATATAATTAACAAAGCATCCATTGTGGTACCCATTATTGCGCTGTGGTACCTCAATATGATAGCCATAATGGTATTCACTATGGTACTCATAGTACCCATTATTGTACCCATATGGCACAGTCATGGGACTCCATATGGTACAAACTATGGTACATATTATAATTTCACCTATGGCACTCTCTATGGGACCAATATTTTCCCCATTATGACAGAAATCAAGGTACCGGCATATAGGACACATTATGATACTTACGATGGTATCGACCATAGCGATTACACTGATATAACCATAATGGCATCCATTATGGTACCCATTATTACTATGGTACCTCACTATGGTACCAATGGTACCCCATATGGCATCGCATATGGTACACAAACTACGGTACCAATTATAATGACAACTATGTACACTTACTATGGTACAGACTATGGTACCAAATTTTTTTCCCCATTATGGTCCCAATTATGGTGTCCCCATACCTGATAAATCTCTGTCAAACTCGTCAACTTGAAACTCCTCTGTCGAAACAGTGTCCGATTGAATTTCACCATTTTTCGAAATGTCTGAAACCAAAATTTCGAAATTTCCCGCCAACGCACATCGCTCACCAAAACCGCGACAATGTTCATACTTAAACCAGCGACCACAAACCACGCAATCGCCCGTCCAGTCGAGTACTCAATTTGACATGGCAATCGGGGATAGACCCTGGGTGTCCCCATAAGGTCCACCTGGTTGACAACCACTACCAACAGGGCGTACGACCATTGGAAACCGGTCAAAATGAAACCAGACTGATAGCAACTTTCTGATTCGTAGGTACGGTAGAGGAATGAGGCCAAAGATCTCTCCATTACGACGACGAAAAATGTGAGACCGTGGACGGCTAGCACCCAGTGGTGGAGGGATTTCGAGAACCAGCAGTACGAGATGTCTGAAAAATAAGAAATTGTTGGTTTCAACAAGTGGGCGGGGCTTATTATCCGAAAAGTGGGCGTGACCGGAGCTTATGGACACGTAATCTGGGCAGGACCTAGGTAGGTGTGACCTAAATAGGCGTGGCCAAAAGTGGGCGGAGTCAAAAAACGGCGGAGTGTTTTTTTTCAACAACTTGTGATTTTTTCAACAAGTTGTGATTTTTTCAACAATTGGTGTTTCTCAACAAGTTGTGTTTTTCAACAAGTTGTTTTTTTCAACAACGTGTGGTTTTTTTCAACAACTTGTGTTTTTTTTCAACAAGTTGTGTTTTTTTCAACAAGTTGTGTTTTTTTTTACAAAAACATGTGTTTTTTGTGTGGTCGTGTGTGTGTGTGCCTTCAACAACTTGTGTTTTTTTCAACAAAATGTGTTTTTCTTTCAACAATTTGTGCTTTTGTTTTAACAACTTGTGTTTTTTCAACAAGTTGTGCTTTCAACAACTTGTGTTTGTTTTTCAACAAGCTGTGTTTTTTCAACAACTTGTGTTTTTCAACAACAAGTTGGATTTTTTTCAACAAGTTGTGTTTTTTTTCAACAACTTGTGTTTTTTTCAACAAGTTGGGTTTTCTCAACAAGTTGTGTTTTTTTCAACTAGTTGTATTTTTCAACAACTTGTGGTTTTTTTCAACAAGTTGTGTTTTTTTCAACAACTTGTGTTTTTTGTGTGATCGTGTGTGTGTGTGTGTGTGTGTGTGTGTATATAGCTCAAGGGATACTGTAAACCTTGGTCTACTGTAGTTATGATTTTCAAAAATGACCGGCTGGCGCACCTTGAGAGCGTTTTAGAAGGCTTAATTTTTTTGGTTACCGCATTTCCCAATATTTCCTTTCCCTGTTTGCTATCTACACCTGCAACAACTTCCTCGCCAATTCTCTGATTTCCTATTTTTCAGATTTTCAGGAAAAAAAAGCAATATTCTTGAAAAAATATGTTTCAAATTGAAAAAAAAACTCACTCGAAATCTCCGTATTAAATAAATAAGCGACTATCAATGGTATCAATATCATATATCTGGAAACAGCATAAATTGCATCCGCCACACAATTCGAGACCAGTAATATTCGAAGATTCTGGAAAAAAACGGTGGCCTAGAAAAGGTTAGGCCATGTGAGAAGTACTTACCCTATGAAGAGTGGATGTGGTGGTGATTATGATGATGAAAATGATATTGATGGGGAATGCAATGAAACAGAAGAATAATTCGATAAGGTAGATGGTGAAGTTGGCTGAAAAAGTAATAGGGATACTGTAGACAGATTAGAGACAAAAAACGGAAGAAAACGCGTCAAAGACACGCCAGACAACCGGATTTTTTGCTGAAATTTTGAAGCTGACGTCATGAGGATTCTGAATCCATTTTCAAACTTCTGATATCTTGAAAATGGGCGGAGTTACACAAACATTTGTAACTCAGCCTCAAAATCAATAAAATGCATTCTTTTACGGTACTTTTAATGAGCAAAAACGCTTGTGGGACGCGCCTGAGGCACGCCAGACATTCATTCAAAGTTTGAGACGGAAGAAAACGCGTCAAAGACACGCCAGATAACCGGGTTTTTTTTTTGAAATTTTGAAGCTTTTAAAACGCGCCAAAGACGCGCCAGCCAGTAAACATTTGTACTGTTCAGAACGCGTTCAAGGCGCGCCAGACAGTCACTTTTTAAAAGATGAAAATAGAGATAGATTGGAGTACTGTAAGCCTTGGTATACTGTAGTTATGATTCTCAAAAAATCACGGTCTGGCGCGCCTTGAGCGCGTTTCGAACAGTACAAAATTTTACTGGCTGGCGCGCCTTGGACGCGTTTTAGAAGTCTCATCTTGATTTTGTCCTAAAATTTCAAAAAAAACTGGTTGTCTGGCGTGTCTTGGACGCGTTTTCTTCCGTTTTCCGTCTCAAAACTGCAATGACTGTCTGGCGTGCCTCTGGCGCGTCCCATGTTTTCCAGAATTAGGATTTTACTCCGAAAATCAATACAAATTTGGCGATTTTCGCTCTTTTTTGTCATCAAAAATACCGAAAAATGATCGATTCTGTAGCTCCGCCCACTTTCATGCTATCAGAAATCTGAAAATGGATTTAGAATCCTCATGACGTCATCTACCCTACAGTAACCCTTTTGTTCAACATTTCCAAAAAATCCGGTTGTCTGGCGTGTCTTTGACGCGTGTTTGTTCTTTTTTTAAACTGGAATGACTGTCTGGCGTGCCTCAGGCGCGTCCCAAAATGATCGGCTGGCGCGCCTTGGACGCGTTTTAGAAGTCTCAGCTCGATTTTGTTCAAAACTTCAAAAAAAATCGGTTGTCTGACGTGTCGTTGACGCGTTTTTTCACACGTCGTTGAAAAAACACACAAGCACTCACCTGTCGTGACCATTTCATTCAACGAGAAATTTCCAGTGGTAAATCTATTGTATTCATGACTCGTAGATGCCATTTATCTGAAAAAAACTGAAAATTTTTGGTGGGAAATGTGAATAAACAAGAATTGGAGCTGAGCAAAAAAAGTGAAAAAATGCAATCAGATACATATTTTTGGAGGAGGAGGAGGAAGGAAAACAATCAGGAAATTTTGTTTAGTGGTTTGACCAGTAAGAGATATTTATAACATTTACATGTATGAGACATGTATCATGTTGGGAAATGAGAAAAGAGTCAGAAGACCAAAAAATGTACCCAGTCGAGTATGACTATGACTATGTGACCCTTCTCCTCATTGATACGCTTCGATGAGAAAAGAATGAGAAAAGAGCAAAGTGACAAAGAAGGGGAATGCGTGAAGGAGTACATCGTGGTTACAAAAAAATTTCAGATTAAATTTTTTTTTGAAAAACTGGATAAATTCGGCTCATAACTCACTTCAAAATGAATATTATGAGCCAAAAAATATATCGAAATGTAGATCTCAGCGAGGTCTATGTCTGTGGCCTATTACGGGCCGGATGGATAATCGGGGATGTGCTGCGGACAGGAGATGAATGATTTTTTTGACCATACTTGTCACGGGCCGTTTGGAAACATCATTTGAAGAAATGTGTTGAAATTTTTTTTGAAAAACGTCAAGTTTTAAGTCACAAATTTGAAATTCAATAAAAAAGTGAATATATTTTTCAAAAGTTTTCGAAAAAAATTGTTTAACAAAGTTCGGTCCGGTCCAAGTTTTGACAAGTCTGTTTTTTATCACTTCTGCATTTTTGACACCTTTTCACGGGTCCTGATGTAGATCACATTCAAAACTTGTAGTAGAGATCTATTTTTTGTATACTTGCATACTAGCAACGAGCCGGGCCAGCGGTGACAAAAATTTTCACAGCCCGGTAAAATTTTCTGATCTTTATCCGAAAATGACGAATTTTTGACCATACTTCAGAATTAAATCAAAACCTATTCATCATAGTTGTACGGAATGCCATTTTCCGAAAAACCGGAATCCGGAATCCGAAACCGGAATCAAATTTTTAATTTTCCGGAACCCGGAATCCGGAACCGGAATGAGATTTTAGATTTTCCGGAATCCGGAATCCGGAACCGGAATGACGAAAAAACCCGGAATTCCGGAATTTCGGAATCCGGAATGATTCGATAAATTTGCAAGGCCAAGTCATTTTTTTGAGTGTTTTTAATGACGTATAAAGTTTAAAACTACTTTTGAGGTTCAAAACCGAAAAACAAGTAATGCAGTTGTCTTTAAAACTCAAAAATATTTAAAATTTCAACTTCAGGATTCCGGAAAAAAAATTCAAAAAAAAACGGAATCCGGAACCCGGGACCGGAATGAACATTTTCATTTTCCGGAATCCGGAACCCGGAACCGGAATGTCAAAAAAACCCGGAATTCCGGAATCCGGAATTTCCGGAATCCGGAATTTCATGCATCAAAAATAGGATTTGAAAAAAATGTAAAATTTCTTTTTAAAAAGTCAAAAAATTTGGTTTTGCTACGTTTTCTTAGGGTCGAAAGTTTGAAAGTCTGATTTTTAGTCATGCGGTAGAAAGTATATATATACACACTCACACAAACTTACTTTGCTTAATTTTTGTTCACACAGACATTGTCTACATATAATTATAATTACGGTGTTTCAGACATCGCAGAGATTTTCTTTTTGAAATTCAAGGAATAATTATTCAAGATAATTGTTATGTACATGTGGAATTCAGTTTTAAACTTTTGGAATTTCGTGAATTTTTGAAAGTTTGATTTTTTCAATTTTCGATTTTAGATATTGTCAACTTTTTTGAACATTTCTAACCATCCTAACAGTCCTTATCTGTTGTGAGAGACGCAGAGAAACTAGAGCGTCTAACTGTCTGCGTCTCGCTCTCTAGCTTGACTACATTCAAAGCAATTTATCTCAATAATGGCCGGGGCTACTAACAAATTTTAAACCATGAAAATAATCAGCATAAAATTCTACACATTTTTATACTTGACAACTTTTTAATAGCACTTAACCCTCCAAAGTTATAAGCGTTTGAAGTTGAGCACCGTCTTGAGAGACGCAGAGAAGCAAGAGTGTCTGATTGTCTGCGCTCTCTCCAGACGGTAACGCTTATAACTCTGCAAGGTTTGGAGTTACAAAAATATTTTCAACTAACGAAATGTGGAGAATTTTATGGACTTTGTTAAAAATATTGACAATTTGTAAACATTAGAATTAGCGGCTGAGATAAAGGCGTTCAACTATTGATTGATTATATTATTGACGAAGGGACAGGTAATAGAAACAGTGTCAGTAGGGTTAACATGTTATAGAATAATTTTTTCAACACAAATTCAAGAAAAATTTCAAAAAAATTCCAAAAGTTTAAAACAATTTCCACATGTACACAACAATTATTCTTTTTTACATGAAATGTCAACAAAAAAAATTTTCTCTGCGATGTCTGAAACAACATAATTATATATATATATATATGGACAAAAAGAAATGGAAAAAAGGTTCCTCGTCAGAAAGAAAAAGTCTGTGGGAGAATGTACTTCAGGTCGCACGACTACAATGAAAAGTTTTGATCTACGGTTTAAGCAAAATCTCGAAAAAAAGTGGTCTAGAATTTTCAAATACCCCAAAAATAAATAAAAATCCAAAAAAAACCAGAAAAAAAGAAGTAACTTTATCCACCCGACCATAAAATACCTATATCACCTGTCCATATCTACTTTTTTCTTTTTCTCACCACATGAAAAAAAAACAGAAACTTTTAATGAAAACGTGACAAAGCTAGCGGATACTCATACTGGCAATGATCAGAGAGGGTGAGAGAGAAACAGGAGATTCTAGAATAATTTGGTGGCCTAGAAATACGGGGAGTGGAAAAGTTAGGCCATTGGGGTTTATAAGTGACAAGCATAACATAGGTAGCAAAAACTGAATATTTGAGATTGGTAGATAAGATGGGGGCCTAAATTTCAACCGGGTGGGAAAACTAGGCCACAAAACTTTCCTAGGTCATGAAAATCTCGGACCTTTGAAAACCAGTGACATAGTTATGCTAGCTACGAGAAAGACGCAGAGAAGCTAGAGTGTCTGACTGTCTGCGCTCTCCTACTCTCTCCTTTGCTCCTGTCGACAGTAAAACGCAGATATCTCTGCGAAGACAAAAGAAAATTGAAAATTTCAAACTGAAAAAATATAGAGTATAAAATTCTACACATTTTGTTAGTTGACCACCTTTTGATAGCGCAAAACCCTGGTGAGATATGGGCGTTTGAAGTTTGAACGGTCGAAGATCCGGAGAGAGAGAGACGCAGACAGTCAGACACTCTAGCCTCTCTGCGTCTCTCAAGACGGGACTCAACTTCAAACGCTCATAACTTTGTAGGGTTAAGTGCTATCAAGAAGTTGTCAACTACAAAAATGTGTAGAATTTTATGCTGATTATTTTCATAGTTTAAAATTTGTCAGTAGCTAGGACCGTTGTCGAGATAAACCGCTTTGAATGTAGATAAGCCAGAGAGAGACGCAGACAGTCAGACACTCTAGCTTCTCTGCGTCTCTTACAGGGTGTTGACTGTTAAAAATGGTTGAAAATGTTCAAAAAATGCATTTTCAAAGATTTTTTAAACATAAATTGAATTTTCAAAATATCCCATGAAACCAAAAACAGCTGGAATAATAATAAGCAATCTATACACTCCAAATTTCCAGAGCAATGCACACATTCCCCTCTCCTCACTAATCGGACTCAGTGATCTACTAAAAAATACGTAAAATATGTAGCTACATATAATTGAATTCTCGGAAATAAGGTAGATCAAAATGTCAAAAAACAAGGAAAGGGTTCTCACACCTCTTCTTTTACAATTTAGTACGTTTGGTGAGAAAACTTATTCAGCAGATGTTTGTACGTTTTTCTTATGAAATCGGAATAAGAATACATCGATAAACAGACTTGCAACGGGCCGAGCCGAAACCAAACATTTTCCGATTTTTTTAAAATTCTTAAGAGCTATTTTTTGAGCTTGGCCGGGCAGACCCAAAATTTTATTGAAACTAGAAAAATGATGTTGATCAAGTGAAAAAATGTGAATCTTTGATCAGTGTTATTCGGAAGTAAAAGGGTATGTAATTATAGGTTTTTCGAGAAAGAAAACCTTTTCGATTTCTTAGAAATTGGTAGGGGAATATGTTCTTTCAAGCAAAACATATTAGGGATTTTTCTTCGAAAAAAAAATGATGCGATCTTGCGAATATGCTCAAATCTCACGTGGTCGAGTTATCAATTTTTGATAAAAACTTGAGGAAAGTTCAACACAATTTTGTAAATCATTTATAGGCCCTAGATAAGTCGCCGTGATTCTAAAACACATTCCTCCATTTGAAAATTGACAATCGAATACGGGAAAAAGCACCTGATCCGTTGAGAATTTTGCGTGATTCATCTATTAGCGGCCCACCTCTTCTTACAACTGCGCCCCACCGCAAACGAGAGAGTATCGGTGAGAGACGCAGAAATTTTTCTCGCGCCAATAAATATTTTTACCGTTTTTGACCTATTTTTGCTGTTTTTATGAACGAATTACATGAAAACTTTCGAAAATAGTGAAAATAGGTCAAAAACTGTAAAAATAATTGTTGGCGCGAGAAAAAAATCTGCGTCTTTCGCCGATACTCTCTCGTTTGCGGTGGGGCGCAGTTGTAACGGATTTGCTACGCTAATATGCAGTTTCATTACACAGACGGAAGAATATTTTGCATACTTGCAAACCAGGCCAAAACGGGCCGGCACGGGCCCGCTCGTAACTCGCGTCAAACTCAATATTGTGAGCTGAAAAATGGCTATTCGTTAATATGTCGCGGACCGGGAAAAAGTGCCAAAAAACGGGAAAATGGCGGAAAAATCCATTCTACCCCCCGGCCCTCGGCACACAACCGAATACCCACCCGCATACTTGCAACCGGGCCTTGTCCGGGCCGTGAGCGGGCCTTTGAATAACTCGCTTCAAAATGACAATTAGGAGTCGATCAACCTGTCAAATTATAGATCTCAGTGAGCTCTACTCAAATCTATTTTCATTTTTAGTGTGCGTTCAGTGAGAGCCGCAGTACAATCCATTTAGTGGCCGGGCCGTGATTCAAGGCCCGGCTGTTCACGGCCCGGCCACTTTATGAATTGTACTGCGGCTCTCACTGAACGCACAGTAAAAATGAAAATAGATTTGAGTAGAGCTCACTGAGATCTATAATTTGACAGGTTGATCGACTCCTAATTGTCATTTTGAAGCGAGTTATTCAAAGGCCCGCTCACGGCCCGGACAAGGCCCGGTTGCAAGTATGCCCACCCGGCCCATAGTAGGCCACAGACATAGAACTCGCCGAGATCTACATTTTGGTTTATTTTTCAGCTCATAATATTGAATTTGACGCTTTTTTAAGAAAACCTTGAATTCCGAAAGTATTGATAATTAAAATCGCTTTCTCACAATGGGAATTTCCAAAAAAAAAAACATCTGACGGCATGTCTGAAAGGATGACGACGTCATTTTTGCTGGCACGAAGCCCTCATTATTGGGAGTACTCCTCTGATTTTTTTATATTCCACCTGTTCGCTCGCTCGTTCATTCCACAATTTTTCATTTGAACTAGGAAGAAAAAACTTATTGATCTGAATGGTACAAAAAATGCGCTCTACTGGGCTGATAGGTTTAAAACATCGTGGATTGTAAGAATACCACCTATTTTTTATCAGACTTCAATCAATTTATAGTAGAAAATTGTAGAATATCCAGAAATACTGCTCGAGATTTAAATTTCAATCAATTTTCCAAAAGACCGGTTGGTGTCGCTGTTCCAATATGAAGCCGACTTCCGGGCGTTTTTTTCACTTCCGACTTCCGACTTCCGTTTTGAAAATTTTACTTCCGACTTCCGCCATTCCATATCCCTAAATTCACATTTTCCCGTCTCGAATTGAGCTTTCGTGGAAGAGTTTTCCCACGTGAATTTTCGCCCACGTGTAGTCCTCTCGGACAAAATCATTTCTTTTTATTTCTCGATTTCCCGTTCTCGCTTTCTTCAACACAATTTCGTGTTTTTTTTCAATTTATATCGTAAAAAAACGAAAAAACACGACATTTTGTTGAAAAAAAGCAAGAAAGCGAGGAATCGAGGAATAAAAAGAATTGGACTTCAGTCCTCCTTTAAAACCGTTAAGGGAACTTTTTAATTTCGCGCATTATCGATAATCGTCGATAATCATCGACCGAATATCCATAAGGTGGATAATTTATCGATAATCGTCAGTGATCATGATCGTCGATACTCATCGATAATTTTAAGAAGAGCAGAATATTTTGATAATTGTCGACTGTCGGTTCCTTTTCTGGTCAACTAAATTCCGATCAAATCGAATTGATTTTCCCGATTATCACTCAATCGATGATCATAGCGATCGCCACATCACCCCATTGCCTATTCAAAAAGTGAGTCACCGCTGAACACACAGATACGCAAACAAAGAGACACCACCAAACGCCACGCGTCCTCTCTCTCTCTCTCTCTCTTCTCTCTCCCCATTTTTCCAGTTTTCCATCAGTATGTACCGAGAGCGCCTCCCGGAAATGGCGTTCGATCAACCCTCTCCCTATTTTCTTTGAATTCTAATATTTTTTGCTTTTACTGGAAAGTTTTCAAGGTTTCGGAGGAGGATTATGAAGGTAAGGAATGAGATTTTTATTCACAATAGCTAACAAGGAGACGCCACTTTCAATCAACCTGTAAATTTGGTCATAGGTATTTTCGACCACGGGGAGTCCATTTCTGCAATCAAAACCTGCTAAATATCTCTGCGAGCCGAGTTATGAGCTCTCAAACTTTTCATGTGGATAAGCTTTTTAACATGGAATTCCAAATCGGCCGTATATACGCCACTCCAGGGGTATCTGTGCCCGTAAGTCTGTGCTCGTAATCTTGCGTATACTACCTGTCGGTTTGGAACTCCATGGTGAAAAAGCTTGACCATATGAAAAGTTTGAGAGCTCATAACTCGTCTCACAGGCTCATTTAGCAGGTTTTGACTGCAGAAATGGATTTCCCGTGGTCGAAAATACCTGGGTCGTTTCAAAATGGCGTCTCCAAAGACTTCCCTTGTAAGATGACCTGTTTCCGTGAAAAAACGTACAAAATTTTGTATGACAATGAAGAAAAAACTGAATATTTATGGCTGCGAAACATCATTCATAAAAAGCCGAGTGACCTATGTAAACATCAACTCGTATTGTAGAAACGCTAGAATTTTTGCATCACGGAAATTTCGGAAAACTATTGAGTGACTCAGAGAAAAGAGAACTGAAGTTTTCCACAGGTGTCTTTTTGCATATTAATGAATTCCAATCAATCAGTTGCATTGATTTGGCACTAGAAAAACATTGTGATTATTCTCTCCGAATTGGGAAAACAGGTCAAAAATGACCTAAAATCTGTGTCAGCGCGAAAAATTTCTCTGCGTCTCTCTTGCCGATACTCTCTCGTTTGCGGTAGGGCGCAGTTGCAAGAGGTGTGTGCTGCTAATAAACAAAACCAAATTTTCAGTTCATTCACTCGTGCCCTCATCTTCACTACTCAAAATGCAATCCTCCTCTGCAGCCGTCCAACTTTCCGAGGTGAGTTCGCAAGTTTTTTTTATTTACTGTAAGTTTTCAATAGTCATCAGGGATGTGCTGAACTAAAAATTCCGGAAATTTTGGAAATCAGAACTTTTCTGGATTACTCTTTTTGGAAACTCTGGAAATTTCGTAAACTTTGAGTCAGTTGGGACGTTTTGGCACCGTTCACGTTGGCAGCAATTTTCTTTGATTCTGCACAAGTTCTTTTTTATCATCGGAAATTTCCTAAAGTTCCGAAAAAAGTCTGAATATTCGGAATTTTTGGACTTTCCGGCTCAAACGCGCTTCGTCGCTCAGCGGTTGGCACGGTGCCAAAAACAGACTTGGCTGAGTGCCAAGTTCAAGTTTAGCGTGTGTTATTCGTATCTTTCAATGAAAAACGCGAGGCACACGCAACGCGACTGGCGCGGTTAATTCAAAACTTTTCGTTGCGGACCTTACGTCTCGTACCCCTGTATAGCTTTTAATTGGATCCTGAAGTATAGTCAAAAATTATACATTTTTGAAAAAAAATTGGAAAAAATCATACTTGTCAACCGGGCCGAAACGGGCCGGCACGGGCGGCGCGTAACTCGCTTCAACCTGAGTTTCATGAGCTGAAAAATATACCAAAATGTAGATCTTGCCTAGTTCTATCTCCGTGACCCCCAACGGGCCGGATGGCCATTCGTTAATGTGTCGCGGGCCGGGCTAGAATGTCTTTTTGGGCCATTTTCGCTTGTTTTGGCACTTTTTCCCGGCCCGCGGCACAATAACAAATAACCGTCCGGCCCGTAGTGAGTCACGGAGATTTAACTCGCTGAGATCTACATTTTGGTATATTTTTCAGATCAAAAACTCAGTTTGGAGCGGGTTATGCCCCGGCCCGTGTCGGCCCATTTCGGCCCGGTTGACAAGTTTGGAAAAAATTCCGTTCAAAAACATTTTGAATTTCAAACCGCGGGCCGACTGCCCGTGACAAGTTTGCTTATTATAAAATTTCAATAGACATCCCTTCCAGGCCATCAACCCTTCCTCATTGTAGTCTGTGGAGGGTCGGCGAGCGGAAAGACAATGTTCGCTCACATGTTGGCGGCTCGGCTCAACTCCAGGAGGAGGATTTCAATTTTGACAGTCCGGACGCCCTCTGCGCCTTCGACGTCGTCTTCAAAATGAAAGCCGGTGAAGCTGTGGCGTTTTGAGAGGAACACACACAACGGTATCGAATAATGATTTACTTTTCCTTCTCATTGTCTTTATTTCAGCTTGTGCCTCCAATGGACGTCATCATTTTCGAAGGAATTCTGTCCCTCTACGATGACAGGATCGCGACGTTCAAGAACGTGGACGGACTTTGTTTTTATTAAATATCGTTCAACAAATGTTTATATTGTTATAATAAAATTACTTTTCTAACATGTTTTCTTTTCCACTGGATAAAGAAAAAGCTCAAACCATTAAGAAGAAGAGAGCAAGAAAAAGAACGAAACCCGAAAAAAAGGACCAGGAAAGCTATTCCGGAAGAATGACACATACAGTACTGGCTATAAAGAATAGTTGAAAATGATCAACTTTGTGAGTGTGACACGCCCTTCCTGATAGTTTCACAATTTTGATTGTTTATGGATTATATAGATCTCAGATAGAGCTTCATTTTTGTAGTTGACAACTTTTTTATACGGGCACGTCCTAAGAAGTTACAGGCAGTCAATGTAAACAGCTCAAAAATGGCTCATTTTAGCACTGCTCTTTGACGATTGATAACTTTTTAGAACCTGTCCGTACAAAAAAGGCATAAACTACAAAAATAAAGTTTTACTTGAGATCTATATAGTCCATAAACAATCAATATTGTGAGACTGTTAGACTTGCCGTGTCACTGTCACAAAGTTGACGATTTTCAACTAAAAACTGCAAAAGTCGTATTCTTTATGGCCAGTACCGTATCTTGAGCCAAATTTATTGAGAATTGAAAAAAAAGGAAAACGTTGCAAAGATTAAATAGGATCTGATATCTGAGATCGTGAAAAATTAAAAGTGGAGATATTTCAAGTTATACAGGGCATAAATTTTGTCAAAATCAGAAAAAAACTAGAAAAATTTACATGAAACATTAGGCTCCACCAATAAAAAAGGTAAAACAGGAATTGTTTCTGCGTTAATTGAAGAGCGGGGCTCAGAATTCAAATAAATTGTTCAAGTCCGTAAATATGTAAGAATAGTAAACACAGAAATTTATGAGATTGGAGATTAAAGGTGAAGATATTGGTCAGTGGTGATATTTTCATAGCATAATGTATGCATTTCGGCGAGTTCATTTTCATAGTTCAAGAATTTTTTAATTCGGTGCACAACCCGCTGAAAGCGAGCGCCGGAAAGTTTTGTCGGTGAAATGACCGAATAAAAATTGCGCGGTGGCCTAGAAATTCGAGTTCGGCCGTGTTGATTTTATTTAATTTTGACGGTATTTTCGATCATTTTTGTGTTCCAGAATTCTGGTATTTCTGGCGTTATTTTCGATAGTTTTTGCCATCAAAACTTGAAAAATCATGGCCGAAATCGAATTTCTAGGTCACGGCCCCCAATTTTCTTCGACCATTTCACTTACCAAACCTGTCGGCGTTTGCTTTCAGAGGGTTGTGCACCAAATTGAAAAATTCTTGAAGTATGAAAATGAGCTCGCAGAAACGCATATATTATGATACGGAAATATAATAACTGACCACAATACTCCTTGAACAGGATCAGTCAACACTAGAATACTCCATGGGAGTCTCCATGTGACCGATCTCTATTTCAGAGAAACTCGATTGATAAAAGATGTGACCCCACAAGAAAAAATTGATTATAAAAATGACCACAATCGCCAACAAAAGGACCCCATGTCTCCACGGTCTTCTTCGTTTGAATCCAGATGATTTCTTCCTTTTTGACACCCCCGTCGTATTCATCTCCAGCCCGTCTCCCTGTGCACAATGCTCCAGGAGCACATTCCTACGGTGCTCCACATACCGACTTTTATCGAGAATCTTATGAAAATACGCCTCCCAGTCTTGCTCCAAGTACCCGGATAGCTGCTCTGTCGCCATTTCGAGATCTTTCTGATTTGATTCGAAGATTATCGATTGATTATTCTGTTCCAAGTAGTATGCAAAGATATAAGTGTGCATAAGAGTATGACGTGATTCCGAGAGGATATCTATCGTTTTTTCAAGGGATTTCACTTGGGACCATGATAATCCTTGGGTGCCATCCAGTTGGCTGGACACTTTTGCGCGAAGCTGAAAGTCACACCACCATGAAAATGATAAAATAGTATGATATACCTTTTTCTCCAACTCCAAACTTTGCTCATGCGCTTTGAATCTGTTGTAGAAGAATAGGAAGCGAAGGAGGTCTGCACGACTGTCACGTGTCTCGTCGGTGTCTGTGAATCTGAAATTAAATATGAGTTTTTGTACTATGAGGAGGGATTCAGAATTTGATGTTTCTCGCTGAACCACTTTTTTTTTTGGAAAAATCTTTTTTAGACTGAAATTTCTTAGTTTTCAAAGGTTTTTGAAAAATATAATTGAGAAAAATATGAAAATTTTTCAGAAAAAAGTTCGAGAATTCCAATCCGTGCCGACCCGGAATTTCGAATTCTCGAAAAAAACAGGTTAGTTCGACTAGATCCTGATGGAACTTTCAAAATTTATTAGGTATACAAATGATCTACTGAAAATTTCCTACATTTTGGTATAAGTTTCATACATATAGTATCAATGGTGACCACGTTACGGAAGGTTGAATTTGACGAAAGCCGGAAGAAAATTTCCTTATCCGGAAGTCAGACGTTGCAAGTCGGAATTACTTACACTGCTGGATTTCCAAAAAAAATAGAAATAAAGAATTTTTGCTTTTCCTTCCCACTTTTTCTACACCTCATTTCAAAACTCACACATTACAATATCCACTATATCCATGCTCCGTCCAATCCTTCAAACACAACCAACAGAACTTGAACCGACACGTGGCACTTCTGCACGTCATCTTGTTACACCCTCCATTCTTCTCAATCGCCGTATTGCATTTCGGACAATCCTTGGTGTTGCTCAGTACCCAAATCAAGGTTTCCATATCCGATGAGTATTCTGCTCCCGAGATATTATTTTTCTCCGTTAGACACTTCTTGCTCCAAGTGTTCAGGAGGGCACAGGTGACTGGTTCATGAGGGTTCTGACCGCAGGAGAAGCAGAATCGGGTGCCGCAGGAACAGGTGACATGGTGAGGGTCCAGGGACTTAATTGCATTTCCACAATTAGTACCAGGACACCATACAAGACACTTGGCTGTTTCTACATAAGCATTCACTGTATTTCTAACAAAACCTTCCAGAATTTTTGGGTCTTCAAGGAATTCTCGAATCTTTTCATCATAAATAATCGCCTCACAATTAGAACCAATACACCCTATCTCTGACTTCCCCTCCTTGATATTTTCAGCCAGGTAGGCCCTCCAACATTCCAGACAAGCGAGATGGTTACAGTGCAACCCAATTAGTTGAGTCTCCTCACAGCAAATGTCACAGATTCCATTTTCAGGGCTCACGGAGCTCTCATTGGAATTCTTGGAATTCATCGGATTCTCATAAAAGTGCTCCATCACTTTCTCCTTATCCCAGTTGTACTTCTGAAGCCAGACCCGACATTCACCATTACTCATTTTAAATACTGACTGGATATCGGTGATCTGGGACTGCATGGCTTTTTGGATGTCGGAGAACGTGAGAATCTGGAAATATACAATATAACGTTGAAGATAATGCTGAAATTTACAGTTTTCTTGGTCTCCTGGCCAGGCTCATCCTCATGATCATCTGAATCAATGTCAAAGTCGCTCCACTCATCGTTGGAGTCCATACCTTCTGAAATCGTACGGTTAGGGACAATATGAAATGATAAAAGATAAAAATGGTTGTTTCAACTGCGCTCCACGGCAACTTAGAAAAAATTGGGTAAAAATTGGCGGAGACGCAGGAAATTGCAATTAACCAGCTTCAAACTCATTGTTATGAGCTCAAAAAGATACCAAAATGTAAATCACGACGAGTTCTGTGCCTTTGGGCTACTTCGGGCTATTTAGTGGATTATTTAGTGGAACCAAACCCCAAAAATGTCGAAAAATTGTTTTCGCTAAGACTGTGGTTCACTGCAGACCAGGTGCCGGGTTTAAAGTCGGACTAAAGGGTTCCGGAACGTTTTAAAACCATGACATTTTGACACCAGGCATTTCGAAACCGGAAGTTCCGAAATTTTCACAATTAACCAAATGGAAAAATCACTAAAAAGCATCATTTTCAAAATACGTTAAACTCTCCGAAAGAACAGGTAACATCGCGTTAAACGCCGGTAGAACAAAACAGAAGGATTGCCTTCGAAAAACAATAATTGTGAGGTCCTCATAGACTCTCGTCAGAATCAATAACTGACCTGAACTACACACACACAACACACACAAAAAATATGTTAGGGATTATTTGCACCTTACACTTCCTTTCCCATGATGACTCTCTTATCCAAATAGGTCTCCTTCATACTGGTCAGCCGGACAATTCAAAATACCTGACTGTTCAGCTATTACCGTAAAACCTGTAAAAGAGGCTCACCCGCTAGCATGTGTTTGGAGCATCCTATCTTGGTTTTTTTTAAAGATATGAGCATTTTTCCAATTGAAGAACTATTCTATGAATGTTAAGCTATATTTTGTCAATTAGCAGCTTTTTGATATTTCTTTTGAGAACCGAGATAAACCGCTGCGAACAGGCACCGCTAGGTGCGACTTTTTTATGGTTTTACGGTAATTAATCTGGTACGACTTTTTTTTTCAAAAAAAGTAATTCGATAAAAGCCCTGCCCGGCCCGGCCCGGCTGACAAGTATGGTATCTTCCAACTCAGAGTCTTCCGGCCAGTCTAACCCAACCATTCATTCCCTTTAACTCAAAATCATTGATAAGACCACCCAAAGTCATTCCATTGCCACATCCACTATGCACAAGTTGCAAATCAAAAAGATCGACATGAGTTGAAAGTTGCGGAAAACGTAAGGAAAAGGAGAAAACTAAAAAACGAATGATAGTGATGAAGATGGAAAATGAGATGGACGGTATTATGGCGATGTTGGAGAATGTGTGGTATGTTAAAAATACAACATTTATTTTTCAACAATCATAGAGCAGATAGCATGATAAAATTTTGTAAAAAATCTAAAAAAAAATCAAGTTTTAAAGACTATTATAGCTTGAAAGGTCTTTTTTTCAGCTGAGCATTGTCCATTGATTTGACACAGTATAATATAGTAAGTCGCTACGCAGTCGCAGCTAAGTAATTGATAATAGACACATGATTGTAAGAAAGTTGTCATGCAAGTCAATTCCCAGAACTCCTCGAAGTTTTTGTCGATCCCTCCGGCACCGATACTGAGTTAGTCGCCGGTTCCGTAAATGTTTTCTGAAAAAAAAGAATGTTCATTAACCTCAACAATCCAACTTTTTTCAGACCGAACTCACCTTCTTTCTTTTATCCAATCTTAGCAATTTCCATACCACTTCTCGATATTGAGAAGACAAAAAGAAACAAATAAAACAATGGAATATCGAGTTGAGATTCAGAATTATTTTAGTGACGTAGTTGAACATGTCTATTACTTGTCTGAAATTGAAAATATCTAAAAAATTCTCGCAACGTGTCAGAACTCACTCAATCACTTCATTTCGGTTTTCAAGATTATACCGATCATCCATTAAGAACCTAATACTGTAAATAGATTCAGATATCAGGAAAGATACTGCCATCATGACGACTAACATTGATGTGCTGCTGCCTCTGAATGATAATTTTGACTTTGTATGATCAGACAGGGTTCTTGGAGTTTCATCAAAAATGGGTCTCATCTTGAGGCCATTTTTGAGTATTTCTGCGGTTCTGGTGAGTAGTATGTGTTGCGGGTTTCTCCCCAGAGTTGCGATTTTCTCCCCAACACACCCGATGTGCACCCAGACGGCGGGGGCGGGAAAAGATGAAAGGGGGAGAGGGAGAGATGTGTCAGCTGGCACTGTACAATGTTCTATTGTCTGTGGCCATAAATGTACAGAATGTGTAGATTTTTTCTCATATTTTTTCAGTCTATTGTCTATGGGCCATAAATTAACAGAATGTGTAGTTTTTTTTTACAGTCTATTGTCGGCCCCTCTTCTTAAATCACGTAAGGACAAGCTTGCCGATTTGGAGTGGGCGGAGCTTCAAAAAATGTCGACAAAAATGTCCATAAAAACGTCCGCACTCATTTTTCTTAATAACTTACTTTGTTATCAACTTTTTCAAAAATTTCTTTTTTGTGATGATACAAAAACTTGGGGCGCCAGTGGCGACCGCCAGGGGTTAGGTTTCGGGCATTTGGAGGAATGTTATGAGCTAAATAGTAGGAGCAACTTTTTTCGTTCAAATGAATGGCTTGAGAAATTCACGATTCCCGCCGTTTTCTATTTCGTACAGCGCCAGCTTCGAACATTTCATGGGCATTTTTCGGAATTAAGATCTCTGAATATCTGGCTATCGAGACATGTAAAAGTTATTTCGATACCTCGGAAAATAAGATTTACAGCCATAAAAGTGTGAGCTCAACTTTTTTCCTTAATTTTTTCACTTTCCTCTTGATATCTCGAGTTGTATTGAACCGAGAGCTTTGAAATTTAGTACAGTTATGTAACTTGGCATGGAGAAGATGGCTAAGAAATGAAATTTCGAATAGGATCTGTTTGCTTCAAGTTACACTCAAATAACCTCAAAAAATGAGCTAATGTAAAATATACGTAAAAATTACGTGACGGAATTTTTTAGAATTTTTTATTCTAAATTTTTTAATAAATCATTTCTTAATATATTTTTTCATTTCTTATTTTATTTATGAATGGTCCGTTAATCTAAAGCGCGAGCAGATAATCGAAAGGAAAGTAAAAAAATCAAGAAAAAAAGTTGAGCTCACACGGCAAAGCTCCGCCCATCAAAATAACATTTCGGATTTACAGAGAAATTTTTCTGCCCGAATCTTTAGCCAACTGTAACTCACTCAGTTTTGAGAAATTTTTGGATCCGAAAAAAAGTATATGCGTAGAAAAATATCTCTATCGAACCATGTGAAATTAAAAGCACCTTTCTTTGGTAAAACTTTCAGTAAACCGAATCTTGTGGTTTTCGGTTATAATGAATTAATTTCCTTTCCTGGCCTACGAACTGGTAGAGGACGGGGGTAAGAGTTGGTGCGGTGATGGTTCGAACCTTCACTGTTTTTTCTGTTTTTTTTTGTTCAAGTTTTGGATATTTTGATCAAACACGAGAAAAATAGTACCAGTCGACTTACAACCAGTGTCTTTTGTTCGACATTCTTTAATTTCTCTTCAAATTGAGCAAACTAATTTCTGAATTTATCGCTTGCTAAGCACCGCGCACGAGGCGCAGCCGAGTACTGCGGAGCCCGCCGAGAGGCGGGGGACGCTAGTCGGTGGTCATAAATGTTTGTCGCACCGCAAAATGTGACTTTTTTTCAGGCAATGATTTTCAGATTTTTCAGACAAAGTTATTTTTTCAGATGTTTTCTAATAAATGAATTTTTTCAACTCATTGTCGAAATTTTGCCGTTTATATTCATTTTGTGTTGAAATTTTTTGTTTTAGATTTTAAAAATGAGTACGGTAGCCGCGTGGTGGTTGCGTACAATTGCGGACTTGTTTACCGCCAAATCAGTTTTTTCTAAAAACAGATTCTTCCTTTTCGAGTTACGTCGTGTAGATTTTTGACTATATTCTATCTACTGAATAACTAAAATGGATCACGCAGCAGTGGTAAGTATTTAATTCTTTAAAAAATGTTAAAATTATTCGAAAAAATGCAGTTTTTTGCAGAAAATACTTAACGTTCACTAAAAATACATAATTTTCGTTGAAAAGTAACAATTTTCCACTAAAACTTTATATTTTCGTGATATTTGACTAAATTTAATAAAAGAATATTTGGAGAATGCTCATTTTGGGTGAAAAGTAGCAAAAAATATTTGAAAAATCCCATTTTTCTGCTAAAAATCTGTTTTTTTTTTCGCTGAAAAGTAACAATTTTCCACTAAAACTATATTTTTTCATGCTAATTGGCTAAATTTAATGTAAGGATATTTCAAAAATGCTCCTTTTCACCGAAAAACAACAAAAATATTCGAAAAAAATACAGTTTTCTCTGTAAAAAATACCCATTTTTCGCAAAAAAGACCAAAAAAATGCGATTCTTCGCTTCAAATTCTCAAACGTCTCCTTTATCAGGTCTACAAATATACCGGCGAAATCTGTAAATACTGCCCGATGGGATCAAAATGTGGTATCGACACTCGTGGGGAAATCTTTTGTTCGACTCGCACGCCAGTCGCCGAATTGGTCAGTTTTAACCCATTTTTCGAATTGAAAGACTCGAAAATTTGCAGGCTCCAAAGCTGTTCACTCTGCTCAACTTCTTCTACGTGGCCCTCGTCATTCTCGCCGTTCTTGCTGTCGCAGCCATCATCGTCGTCATCTTCGACCACTTCTACCCACAATCCTGTCTTCACCGTGCTGCAACGGTCATCAAGCTCTGGAGCTACAACGTGTTGTGCCTCTTCTGGATTTTTGAATGGGCTGATGATGATGTACATTTATGGCCACAGACAATAGAACATTGTACAGTGCCAGCTGACACATCTCTCCCTCTCCCCCTTTCATCTTTTCCCGCCCCCGCCGTCTGGGTGCACATCGGGTGTGTTGGGGAGAAAATCGCAACTCTGGGGAGAAACCCGCTACACATACTACTCTGGTGTCTTACAAGGAAAGTCTTTGGAAGCTTCAAACTACCTATTACTTAGGTTCTACAAACTTTCGAGTACGAAGAGTCCATTTCTGCCAACAAAATCTGATAAATGTCTCTGCTAGCCGAGTTATGAGCTATCAAACTTTTTTATATGTATAAGCTTTTTCACATAGTATTCCAAATCGGTCGCATATAACCCACTGCATGGTTCCATTTGTGTTCCTCCAGCGGTTTACCTGTGCTTGTATGTTGCAAAAATCAGAACATCTTGCGTATACTGTTTGCCGATTTGGAATTCCATGTGAAAAAGTTTGACCATATGAGAAGTTTGAGAGCTCATAACTCGGTTCGCATAGACATTTAGCCGGCTTTGACTGCAGAAATGGACTCCCCGTAGTTCCTAAGATCAAATTTTTTTGATCGTTTGAAAGACGCGTCTCCAAAGATTTCCCTTGTTATAGAAAGTGTTTGGACCCTGTCCTTTCTCAACTTACTTATCATTTCCCAGCTTCTTTCGTCTTCTTTGCGTCATAGCCAAAGCTGCCAATAGAATTACAGTGACTATCAAATACAGCACCGTAAGAGAAAGCACAATATATCCCTCTTGATAGATGTACGACGTCGTTGATCCAAATTCTGGAGCTATCATACAGCGTCTAAAAATGAATAGTTTCAGAAATAAGAGGGACGTCGTGTTATATATCTATCCTACCCTTCATAACTACTGCCAGTCCAAAAACCAAAGTCCGTATAAGATTGCCAGTACCGAACTCCACAAGCAAACCAGGTCACCAAAAATATACGTTTCCCTGTGCGAACTTTCAATAGGCTGTCGACAAACGAACTCATCGGAAATAACACTGATAATGCTCGAATTATAGCAGCGGAGAGTGCAAGAACAGGTGAGGCGAGTCTTCCAAATGTTTGAAATGCCTTTGAATGCATTTCACAATAATAATACCGGTATTCCTTGGGAGTTTCACAAAAACCTTCATACGGCGCTCTTCTCGCACGATATCCACATAGTCGTTCAGTGATACTCGTCAGAAATATCTGCATATCACACACGCAAATCCCGATTATTATAAAGAATACCACGTTTTGTCTCAGAGCTTTTCTTGTCAAAATGAAGAAATGAACGAGGTTTAAAAAGAGACCAATAAACGACACAATATGATCTATCAATTCAGTTGAAGCAATAGTTTTTTGTTTGGTATCTTCACTAAATATGTAATCAGGTCGGGTGTCCCAATTCTCCACAGGTCCTCCGTTGTAAAAATAGTAGTCCCCTGATTCCTTACCTAACCAACGTTCAGTAGAAGTACCAGGTTTTGGGGTGGTTAGAAACAGATATCTCATTGGGAAATATGATTTTTGAAATAGAGAATTTAAGTTGTTGATGTTGTTGAAATCAAATTATGATTGCATATTTTGGAAATTTGATGCATAATTTTTCGAAAAATCACGCGCTTTACAGATAATTAGAGGCTTAGAGTGAAAGTGATGGGATTTATGAAGTTTGGTGTATCTTGAATATCGTGTCATTTAGAACATTAAAAACACAATTCCAACTAAACAGATTTCGAAATTCTTGGATACTTCATGAGATACAAACCTTTATATTTCGAAGCAGTATTAAAACGTCGACACCACCAAAACTAGTTTTACGGATACGGATCACTGATATACAAGTCTCAAAGTTCAGAATCAGCCAATATTTAAAATGAATTCAAAGGTGTCATACATTTGATTTTAAAGTAAAAAGAACGGAATGATTGAGAAAGTACTTAAAAACAAAGAATAGAGTATGTTTAGGGAACATTGAACAGATTTTCAACCAAAAATTCGATTTTCGAGGCGTTCCTAGTAATATTGTACCGCTGAAAAGTGACTTTGTAGTGGTGCGCTTTTAAGAAAAGTTGTACAACCATAAAGTTTGGCCACTGTGATTTCTTTGTACCCTGAAAAGAATTATCATCGCAGATTTTGCACATGTTAGGCCAGGAAGCCCACAATCTAAGGGAATTAGACGCACTGAATGAGCTAATTATCCACAAGACATCTTTATTTCAGTTTAAGTGTTGTTTAGAAACTTAACATCGTTCAGACTCTGAATTGAACTGGAACTTGATATAATGCTCCCTGTCAACTGAATGTTACTTCGCCCTGAGTCGCTACACAGCTAATGTTTAGATAGTAGAAGCAGTGTATACATAAAAAACAGATGTCAAACTTCATGTAATTTAAAAAAAACGAAAAATTATAATTAGTTTCCTGAACTCCTTAATGTTCTGGTAGTCCCTCTGAGGTAGTCGCTGGTTCCGTATAATTCTACTGAAAAATGAAATTTGAAACTATTTTTTTCTGACCAAACTTACCGTTTTCCTTAAATTCCATCTTAACAACTTCCTCGCAATTTCTCGATATTCAGAAGACAAAAAGTAACAAATCAGGCAATGGAATATAGTGATAAGATGCAGAATTATTTTGGTTACATATTGGAACATGTCCATTATTTGTCTGAAATTAACAATATATGAAAATTCTCGCAGTGTCAAAACTCACGTATTCACTTTACTTCCATTTTCAAAACGATACCATCCATCCATTGTGAACTTTATATTGTAAATGAATTCAGATATAAGGAAAAGCATGGTCATCATCACGACTAACATTGATGTGCTGCTGCCTCTGAAAATATATTGTTACGTCATGTTAAAGAACATAAAGACTCGTACTTATCAATTCCCAGATTTCTTCTCCTTCTATAAGTTATACCCAAAGTTACCAAAAGAATAAACGTGACAATTATAAAAAACGCGGTGAGAACATACTCAACATGTCCCTCTACATAAATGGATGCCTCCATATTTTGCAGTTCTGGAATTGTCAAACAACGTCTGAAAATGAGCATTTAAGTAATTGAGGCACCGTCTCGTACAAGAATGACTCAGAGTGCACAAAGTATTCACAGAACATAACTAGAATTCAAGTAAGAATACTTTCAGCTATTCCAATGTCCGATTGCTTACCCGTCATAATCAATCTCAGAATAAAAATCGGAATAATCTTGCCAATAATAATATCCACAAGCGAACCAAGTCACAAAAATTATACAGATCCCTGTGCTAACATCCAATATCCAATTATCCACTAGAGAGCTCATAGGAAACGCCGCTGACAATACTCGAATTATAGCAGCAAAGAGTGCAAGAACAGCTGAAGCAAACCTTCCATACGTCTGAAGTCCTTTAGAGCTCATTTCACAATAATAATACCGATATTCTTTGGGAGTTTCGCAAAAACCTTCAAATGGCGCTCTTCTCGCTCTATATCCACATAGTCTTTCAGTGATACTCGTCAGAAATATCTGCATATCACACACGCAAATTCCAATTATGATAATGAATACCACGTTTTGTCGTAGAGCTTTTCTTGTCAAAATGAAGAAATGAATGAGGTTTAAAAAGAGACCAATAAACGACACAATATGATCTATCAATTCAGTTGATGCAATCGTTTTTTGTTTGGTATCTTCAGAGAATATGTAATCAGGTCGGGTGTCCCAATTTTCCACAGGTCCTCCATTGAAAAAATAGTAGTCCCCTGATTCTTTACCTAGCCAACGTTCAGTGGAAGTACCAGGTTTTGGGGTGGTTAGAAACAGATATCTCATTGTGTGAAATAGGATTTTTGAAAAACGAGAATTCTTATCAAAAGTTGTGGATGTTGTTGAAATCAGATTATGATTGCATATTTTGAAAGTTTGATGCATAATCTTTTGAAAAATCACACGCTTTACAGATAATTAGAGGTTTAGAGAAGAAGTGATGTGATTTTATGTGGTTTGGTGTATTTGGGATATAGCGTCACTTCGAACATTTAAGAAACAATTCCAACTAGAAGTACTTGGATAATCACTTCATGAGGTACAAACCAGTGCGTCAAAAAACATAATAACAGGAAAAGAATGGAAAATCTTCAGAATACATTAAGCCTCCGCTGCACTACCATTGTGCTACCGGTGTGCCTGAAATTCGACTCTTTCTTGCTTTAAAGGGGGACACCGGTAATCCAAAAGTAGGGTTTTTTTTATATGGATCGACACAGCATTTTACGGAAAAGAGAAAACTAATCTAAAACGAGTTAGGAGGCCTCAAAGTGTCAAGAAAGGACCTCTCGCCGTGAACTTACACTTTAAGGTAAAATTCGCCCGCTGTGCACGTGAAAAATGTTGAAATTGAAGGCAAATCTTCTTCCAAGAGACTTTTCTCTTTGTATCAGAGAGGGGTGTGTATCAGAGTTGCGTGGAAGTGATTTGAAACGGAAGTCGGAAGTCGGAAACGATTTTTCTTATCCGGAACTCGGAAGTCGGAAGTGAAAAACGCCCGGAAGTCGGAAGTCGGAAGTCGGAAGTCGGAAGTCGGAAGTCGGAAGTCGGAAGTCGGAATTAGATTTTTTCCCAAATTTTCGAAAACTCGAAGAGAAAAATCATAAAATTCGTGAAAATCAGTGAAAAATTAGGTTTCGGCTGAAGAAAAGCCTGTTTTCTGTCCTTTCCGACCATTTTTCCATGTATTTTTGCAAAATGTATTCTTCCTAAATTTCACAGTAATGAAATGACGGAAGTAGGAAGTAAAATTCCATATTCGGAAGTCGGAATTCGGAAGTCGGAATTCCATGCAACTCTGGTGTGCATTGTAGTATATCCCGGTTGGTGCATCTTTAGAATAGTTGTTGATGTTCAAAGCACATTTCAATAGTTACATGTTTTCGAGATGAACATTTGGTGAATATTCATTTTCAAAAATCAGGCGTTTTACAAAAGATTGGAGAAATGATGTGATATTCTGATTCAGAATTTCTAGAAAAGTGATGTGTTGATTTGTTGATGTATGAGATGAGCAATCATTCCAATAAACGCATTATGATCACAATATAAATAATAAAACATGCAACACCATGATGATTCCTTAAAACATTGGAAATCCCATCAATTGTTCCTGAATTTGTACATGTGAACACAGTTTTTTGGTTTCCCTGTTCCTTACTGCAATTACCGCCATTATACGTGATGTTCGTTTGTGTATTCCGTTGAAATATCATACAATACTTGGTAGACTTGAAAATGTTGTTCCCTTCGATAATTGTACTGGGGAAACCTTTGGAAATTGTTCCCTTAAGTTATTCAAACTTTTGACAGGATTCAGACCCGTGAAATCTAGGTGTCATTTCTTTAATCTGATCTGATTCGTACTGGTTCTGAAGCGGCGGTTTTCATTCAGCGGAAAGTAGAACTGATAAAAATGTCCCGGAAATGAGCCCGAATGAAAACAGCACGAATCAGAACTGCCCGAATCGGCCGGATCAGAATAATAACATCTAACCCTCTAATCAATCGGGCTCTCTAACTCACATCTATTTTTAGTGAATCAATACTTAACAAGTTTGTATTATTTGTAATTTGTATAATAGACGTTGACTCTGAAAAAAAAGTACCAAAAATTGCATATACCCAATCTTCTACAAACCATTCAAATTGGCAATTTTTCTCAGATTCCCCAAAAAGCTTAAATCCGTCACCGCAGTATTTTTGATTGTAAGAGAACCAATAATAACAGAAACAGTTTTCAATTTTTCGGAATGCTCCTCATCTCCACTATCAACTTGCAAATCACCGATGAGATAAACACAATCTGAGTCCAAGTCGTTCAAATTCGTGAGCCGACAAGTTTTTGGTGTGAGTTCTGATGGATTGAAGTCGCAAAGTCTTGCATCCAAATATCGGAATGCGACAGACGATTCGAGGAACACAACGATTTCTGGGATGGTTAGACAAAAATCTTGGTGTAGTTTTTCGAGGTTCATTGTGAAGGTGTCGTGGGAGGTTAGTGTCTGAGATTGTAAATTACTCACGTATATTTTACACAAACTTGCAAAGCGGGCCGGCGCATAACTCTCTTAAAATGGAATCTTATGATCTGAAAAATTTAATAAAATGTAGATCTCATCGAGTTCTATATCCGTGGCCTATTTGCGGGCAGGATGGAAGTAGTTAATGTGCCACGGGCCGGGCGAGAATGGTTAGCCACCCGGCCCGTATTATATCACAGACATATTAGCGGCCCACCCCTTCTTACAACTGCGCCCCACCGCAAACGAGAGAGTATCGGTGAGAGACGCAGAATTTTTTCTCGCGCGAACAAATATTTTTACCATTTTTGACCTATTTTCACTATTTTTCGAAAGTTTTTATATAATTTGTTCTTAAAATCAGTGAGAATAGGTCAAAAATGGTAAAAATATTTGTTCGCGCGAGAAAAAATTCTGCGTCTCTCACCGATACTCTCTCGTTTGCGGTGGGGCGCAGTTGTAAGAAGGGGTGGGCCGCTAATAGAACTCGCCGAGATCTACATTTTGGTATACTTTTCAGTTCTTAATATTCATTTTGAAGCAAGTTACCCGCCGACACGTGTTGTCCGGTTTCGGCCCGCTTGCAAGTATGATTTTATAGAACACGTTTACCTCCAATGCCTTCAATCCTAAACGCGTCATTTTCGAATTATTATGAATGTTTATAACAATCCCTGTTGCATCCATATAGTTTACAGTTTTAAGACTTTCCAGAAAATCGAGGTTCTTAAGGCTTGTGTTGGAAATCTCGATTGCACCATTTATAGTTTCAATATTAGATAGATGCGACATGTCGGTGGAAGTGTCGGTTAATATAAGATCACCACTGAGTGTTGTACAATCTTGGTAGAATTTCATTTCCAGAGCATTCATCTTTTGACTAGGACATCCTAAAAGTAATGGTTTCATCCATGGATGGGCGGAGTGGAAATCGGAAATTCCGAAATTTCAAATACTTTGCATTTATTGATTTTGACTTTTACAAGTCTGAAATACCAAGTTTCCAAAATTTCCAGATTTTCCGAGTTTCCGAAAATGTTTAGTTCCGTACATCCCTAGTTTTATTTATACATCTGTCCCATCAAGTTTGGGAGATTCCGGCCGCCCCGACTGGAATATTTTCCTCAGCCTGGCCCGGCCAGCCCGCCGGCCCGGCTCCTGTAGAAATTTAAAATTGTTTGCAAAAATTTCAGTAAAAATGCGCGATTTATGTGAAGTTTCTTACAAAAATATCAAATTGTCGACTATGATTTTAACAGAGAGTTTTTCTTTTTTTAATGAAAATTTCAGAAAATTTCCACAAAAAATTGTGAAAAATCGTGCAAGTTTTTCGAATTCGAGCCGGGCCGGCTAAAATTTTTGACAACCCCGCTCGGAATTTCCCAACTTTGTGTCTCATAACTCACCCCGATTTCCTCCAAAACATTCAACAGGTACTGAAAAAGACGACTGAAATATGGAGAGCTTATCACATTGCACTTGCCGGTTATTGTCAGTGAGCATCACGTATAATCCACCTATGGAAATAATGTGCTGAAAAAATTTTAAAAATTGAAGAAATCGTCGATATACAGTACTGGCTGTGGCACGGCCTACCTGATAGCCTCACAATAATTATTGTTTATGCTCTATACAGATCTCAAATAGAGCTTCATTTTTGTAGTTAACAACTTTTTTGTACGAGCACATTCTAAGAAGTTACAGGCAGTCAAAGAATTGTTTCGCATCTTTAACCCTTTTTCCGTGCTAAATAGAGAAATTTTTGAGTTTTTTATATTGACGGCCTGTAACTTCTTAAGATGTGCCCGTACAAAAAAGTTGTCAACTACAAAAATGAAGCTCTATTTGAGATCTGTATAGAGCATAAACAATAATTATTGTGAGGCCGTGCCACAGCCACAAAGTTGACCATTTTCAACTAAAAACAGCAAGTGTCGCATTCTTTATGGCCAGTACTGTAATTCCTTACTTTCATCGACGGAAATAAGGTATTGCTCAAATTTTTGTTGGACTCCAGGCGGATAATAGGAGTTTCCTCTGTAACACCCCCAAATATTATCCATTTGGTTAAAAAAATTGAACCCACTTAATGAAGCCATGTAGCTCAGTCCGTACATAATAATTAAACTTTGAAGATTGGTGTTCCGAACCGTCAACGTACCAAATATATGAGTGACAGTACCCAATTTATATATGTACTCTTCATCACCTGACTCTATCATCAAGTCACCAAGAATGTATCTGCAGTTTTGCTCCAAATCTTTCATACTCTCAAAATGACATAATTTCAGATTATGCAAATTTCCTGGATCCTTGCAAAATTTTGCGTGAAGATTCACAAAGTTAATTTTGTATTCCAAAAAGAGAATCACTTCTTCAATAGTCATGCAGAAATCTGGGCTCAAGTTTTCCAGATTGGCGAATATATCGCTACTCCAGATGTTTTTTATTTGCTGGAAAAAGTTGATTAGGAAATAATTAAGTAAAATAAGTAATACCTTCAAGAAAGGTAGTCCAAGTCTTGTCATTCGACGATTATTTCTGATATTAATTGTCATTTTCTCTTTTTTCCCAGCGTCACTAATCACCAAACGTTCAAGGTTTCCAAGAAAAGATAAATTTGCAAAGTTTGTGTCCTGAATCAATATATCTCCACGGATTTCCGTGATAGGGGAGAAAGTAGGTAGGGTTGTTGTATTGATAATTTTCAATCCGCCAAATAGAACTTGACATTTGTTTAGTCCGATGTTATAGCAACCTGGAAAAATTAGAGAGTTTTTATAATCAGGACCGCGCAAATAGGAGTGGAATAAATTGGAACCGAACCTTCAAATCTAGCTTAAAGGCGGCTGCGCTATTCGAATGCAAAATATTTTTTACATGAATCGCGGCAGATTTAGGGGTTGACAATAAAATTCTTGGTCTGGAGGTCCGAAAATTTGATTCAAGAGAGTTATGAGCTGTCAAAGTTGCCAAATGGCACCTCCATGGTACACATTTTCATCAAATTTTCATGGTGCACGTGAAATTACAATAAATTTCGTATAAAAATACAATGGAAAAGTCTACCATGGAAATGCGATTTGACAACTTTGACAGCTCATAACTCTCTTGAATCAAATTTTCGGACCTTCAGACCAAGAATTTTATTGTCAACCCCTAAATCTGCGTCGATTCATGTTAAAAAAATGTTTTGGATCCGAATAGCGCAGTCCCCCTTTAACCATATTTTACCAGTGGCCGTGAAGGTACGGGACGAGATCTATACCATTGGAAAGCTGAAATCATGCTGGTTCCAGATATATATTCAGTTTTTGCCCTTGAGGCGTGTTATTCGAGAAAAACAAGGTTAAATGAGGTGAGAACTCAAAAAAAAGTTTGGCCTCAAAATTCGGTAAGTGATTGAAATGGGGGTTCCGCACTCATGACCGAACGTGCATGGGTACAAAACCCCAGCCGTCTGAGCTACACGGCCGAGAATGCGGCCGCCCACTCGCGGCTGTAATAAATGTGGGTGCGTCTCAATCACAATTTCGATCACATTTTTTGCGTTCTCACTTCCTTTAAAAATTTGGACTGCTGAATAGTCTTGCCGATCTGATTCGTATTAGACTTTTCGGACAGTTCTGATTTAGGTCAGCCCTTTACTAAATTAAAGGGGACAATTTCCGAAGGTTTCCCCAGTACAATCATCGAAGGGAGCAACATTTTCAAGATTTCTAAGTCTTTTATGATTTTTCAACAACACACAGAAGCCAACATCACATGTACTCAATGACACATAACTTTTCTAGAAATTTTGAATCTGGATATCACATCATTTTTCCAAACCCTGTAATCTTCTGTAAAGCGCCTGATTTTTGAAAAAGATTGTGCATTAAATTTCCATTGTCAAAACATGTAATTATTGAAACGCGCTTTGATCATCAACGTGGACTAGAATTTCGACTTCGGCCATGTTGGTGTATGAAATTACTGTCAAGGGTTGCACAAACAGTGCTTGTACCAAACTTTGAAGATCAATGTTCATACCCACATAGACTATGAAAAGAAAAATTTGCTGGTTCTACCAAAAGCTTGTAACAAAACCACCTCTACTTACCACAATCTCTCATATTCCCAGCCACTTTAATTCCAGTAACACTATGCAGGTAACCATAGTCACATAACGTGCTGGCGTCCAATTTAGGGTTGTTCTCGATGACTATTTCACATTCATCAGTGTCAGATTGGAAGTAGTAGAATTTCCAAAGAATTTTAACATCAGTTAGTAATGAGTTGTTCCGGATTATCAACCTGTCTGAAACATGATTTTTTATTAAATGTGATATTAGTTTGGGTGGTACTGTAATTAGGCGTATTGAAAGTATACCTACCCGTCAAGCATAAAAATCTCAACATTTCACTTATCTGGCACCAGTAGACCTCAAAAAGCAGCTGGCACACGGAAGTCGGAAGTCGGAACTGGAGACTTTTTAGGTCCTCTGGTACCAGGTAAGTAAACTGTTGGGACTTTTTATGTTCGACGACTTGTTATACTTTCATTACAACTAATTAACTTCATCTAATTGTCGTCAGCTTTATAAAATAATGTCACTTTACTTCCTCACAACTCTGATGTTTTCATATATTTTCACTTACTCGACTTGCAATCAAAAAAGAACCTCTGTTCTCTCTTGCTGACTGTAAAAAATGATAAACTTTTCAGCCTCGAATTCTCAATTCTAATTCCTCCATTCAAAATTTTCATATTCTTAAACACTTTCTCCAATTGATCCTCTGATAGGTCAGTGTTTGAATTGAACACCAAGATTCCGCATACTTCTTCACACTTTGGAAAGAATGGAACAGTTTCTGAAGTGATCTCAGAGTGCTCAAAAATACATCTTGGGTCTGAAATTTTGAATAAAAGTAACGTCGAGGGGAAGTCTTTCTTTACCACAATCATAATACTTGATAGTCTTTCGTAAATCAGTTAAAAAACTTGAGTCGCAGAAAGATAAAAAATATAAAAATATGAAAGTTAGCAGCATATCACAGAAAGCAAATAAACGACAGAGACATGTCTTATTGAAACCTAATTGCTAGGTTTGCTGGTTTTTGAAATCTGGGAAAATGGCTCCTCCCCCTTTTTCAAATAATACTTCAAGCGTTGTATGTGTGTTTCTTGATCCCAAATGTTTGTTACCTTGTGCTTCTTCTTAATTTATACGTGCGCCACTGAATTCTCAGACGACCTTCACAAAATTGTGGACCATTTTTCTTGTGGTAATCTGCCATCTGAATAAAAGACAGTCCTGGCCCGAAAATGACGTCACGGTTGAAACGAGTGCTATTTCATGGGAATTTTCGATGTTCAGTTTAATTTTCCGATTTCCATTATCATCATCAATTTTTATCGATTATCAATCAAATTCGGGCTGAAGGTGTAAGGCGGAATTCCACTCAACCCTGGTGAAGGTCAGCAACAAAAATATTCGAACTTTTTCCGAGTCGCGTTGCGTGTGCGTCGCGGATTTTATTTGAAGATACGACAGATTGACGTAAAATTCGAATTGACACCTAGTCTAATCTAATTTTGCATCGTTGTGCGACGGAGCGCGTTTCCGCGACCTTACGCCTTGCAAAAATTCAATAAAATCCAAAATTTCCGACGAAATCTTACTGTAGCACTCGTTTCCAGCTGTGCTGAATAGCGTCATTCCATGATAGGCGAATTGACATCTTTTAGGCAAACTAGCCGGCCTGACCGAACCAAAATCGGGAAAAAAACTAATTCAAAATTTTTTCTAACATTAGAATTCGGTAATAAGCTCGTTATGCATTTGGACTTTTTTGAAGTAAACCGAGCTGGGCCAAAACTTGACAAGTTAAATTCTTGGCCAGGACTGTCGCTTGTTCAGATTCCTATAACCACTGCTTCTTATCAAGTTCCAATTTCAGAACCCGAATGTACATTCAATCACTCTGAAATCACTTCAACAACTATTGAATTCTTCCCCTCGTGTAAAGAAATATGTGGAATATTGGTCTTGAATTCAAATTTGGATATTTCTGAGTCTCAACTGGAAGAATTATTCAAACCGATGCAAGTGTTATATGGAGGAATAGTAATTGAAAATACTCAGTTGACAAGCCTCTCGTTTCTCACAGTCGATAATTTTTTTGGAGAGTTCAATTTCTTCTGTGAAGCTTGTAAGTTTACTAATATGCGCTCCACCGAAATCCCCTTGAGAAATGTCTCTTTTTCTCTGGGTCTCACAATTTTGCACACAGCTTTTTTCGGTTTCGGTAGAGCGCGGTTGTGAGAAGCGTGTCTTGATAATATACATTTTTTACAGATGGATTTCTTATCCGCAATAACTCACAACTAACCGATATCTCAATTGTCAGAAAGTTTTATTTATGGGAAGATGGCGTATCTTCTAATGCCTGTGAATTTCGAGTAGAGAATAATCCGAGACTCGATATGGAACAGTTTTATAGTGGTGTTACTCGTTATCTGGATATAAGAAGTTATGGGAATCTGATAGAGTTTGGTGAGTAGCAGATTTTAGAAATGTAACTAACTATTACAGGAGAACTAATGTCATACTTGCAGGTTCAGATATTAGAGCTTCTTACAACCGCGCCTACCGAAACCAAAGAAAATAGTGTGCGAAATTGAGAGACACAGAGAAAAAGAGACATTTTTCAACGGGATTTTGGTGGAGCGCAGTTGCAACAACTGTGCTGAGCTAATATTCAGAAAGATAATTAGAAAGCTTTTACGATAGACGCATGTGTGAAAAATCGCTCTAAAATTCCCATTCTCCTGACTGAAAAGGAGCTTTGATGGAAGAGTTTGTCGTGTAGTCCTCTAGGACAAGATTTTTGCTCAATTCCTCGCTTTCCCGCTTTTTCAAAAACATATTTGTAGCCTTTTCAATTTTTTTGTTTTAAAAGTTGAAGAATGTGTGAAAACGAAGAATTGAGAAATAATCTTGTCCGAGAAGACTACACGGCCGCGCGGAACAACTCTTCCATCAAAGCGTCAAGAAAACGAGAATTGTGGTGTTTAGAGCGATTTTCAGGATATGTGTCAATAACAAAAGCTTTCTAAGCAGTTTTCTAAAATATCGGAATTTGAAATAGAAAATTCAGGTTGTCGAGGAGACGAAATCACATCATCCACTCTCCCCTCCTACCAGAACTGCACTGTTCTCTTTGGTGGCCTGAAACTTTTCAATCTATCAGATGATTTTGATCCAACTTTACTTTCTAATGTCCGGAAAATAATTGGGCCAATCGATATCCAGAATACCTCTTTGAAGGATTTGTCATTTTTGAAAGATGTGGATTTGGTGCAAATTAGTAATGTTGGATTGAAGGGCGACGGTGTGACTTTTAATATCCAGAACAATCCGCATATGACAAAACTGGGAATGCCTAATATGGTAAGTAGGGACGTGTGCGGAACGGAAAAAGGAATCCCGAAATTTCCGAAACTTTTTCCGTTGCGTGTTTATTGATTCTGACTTACAAGGGAAGTGTTTGGAGACGCCATTTTTAAACGAACTATAAACTTGGTTATAGGTACTTTCGACCACGGGGAATCCATTTCTGCAGTCAAAACCTGCTAAATATCTATGCGAGCCGAGTAATGAGCTCTCAAACTTTTCATATGGCCCAGCTTTTCACATGGAATTCCAAATTGGTTGTTTAATTTGTGTTTCCCAACAATTTACTTGTGCTCGTACGTCGCAAGTATGAGAACATCTTGCGTATACTACTTGTCGATTTGAAATTCCATGTGAAAAAGCTTATCCATTTGAGAAGTTTGAGAGCTCATAATTCGGCTCGCAGACACATTTAGCAGGTTTTGATTGCAGAAATGGACTCCTCGTGGTCGAAAATATCTATAACCAAATTAATAGGTCGTTTGAAAATGGCGTCTCCAAAGACTTCCTTTGTAAGAAAATTTGAAATACCAAGTTTCCTAAACTTCGGGAATTTTCGAAAAGAATAATTCGGATTATTTCCAAGTTCCGGAATTTCCGAATTCCTAAATTTCCGAAATGTTTAGTTCCACACATCCCTGAAGGTAAAGCTCAATTATTAATCAAAAATACCGATTCCCAGACGCTATCGTACGCTTGGAGAGGTAATCGAAATGCCAACTTTCAAAATTTGCATCCAGATTTTTGTCTGACTATTGGAGAGATGAACAAGTTATCCGATATGCAATTCATTCATGTTGATGCCATTTATTGTGATGAAACGGAAAAAGTGTTCGGAGGAAAGTTATGTCGTTCCGATGACTTCTGCTCCATTGTCGAGAAATGTTATTTCATTTGGGGTGACCTTATAATTGAAACTGAAGAGTGTGATTATCTGCTGAAGAATGTGACGTACATATTCGGAAAGCTAATGATTCAAAATACGAAGAGAAAAAACTTAAAATTTTTCCCGCAACTGACTCATATTATTTCACTGGATTCAACATCGCCCGCTGTCCAAATTGTCGGTAATCAGGACATGAAGAATGCTATGTTTCCAAAATTGCAAGTAAGGGGGTTCTATTGGAACTCTTCTGAAAATTGTTGTGTTCAGAGCGTAGTGGCCAGAAGTGGAGTGACTGTCATTATAGAAAATAACAACCCGAGTCTTTCAACGGACGACGCCAACATCTTGTTTCCACCAACGAGTGCTCGATATGTCTATACTGTTGGAGAATATATAGAGCCGCCCGTTTGAAATATTCCGTGTTTTTTTAATGAATTCTTGAATAAACCATACTTCCAAACCGGGATGAGGCGTAAATCGCTTCAATCTTAATGTTATAAGCTGAAAATATACAAAAATGTAAATCTCGTCAAGTTCATTATCCGTGACCTACTACCGCTAGGCGGAAAGGTACCAAAAAAGCAAGTCTGATAAAAAATCTATTCAAGCAAATTGGAACAATTTCAGAGCATCCACAAATGCATGTTATGCAATTTTTGTTTGAAAATGCTTTCTGCCAAAATTTTTTTATTCAATTTTTCAAGAATCGAGTTTTCAGCATCAAAAAACTATTTTCTGACCAAAATTCATGTTTTCTGGCTCAATCGATAGATAATTTAATTTTCCATAATTTTGATGGATCCTAAATTGAAAGAATTGAATCAAAACGTGAAAAATCGGCCTCACATTTCTTGCATTTCCTTTTTTCACAGTTGGGAGCCCGTGGAGAGTGAAAAAACACTTAATAAGTAAGATTTAGTTTTTTTCTGAAAAAAACATAGATTAATTCATTTTTTTGAAATTGTGGTGCTTTGAAGAAATTTTTAAACATGAGCCTTCTTATATCAATTTTTGCAATCCAGTTTCACTCCCTGACCAGACATCCATTCATATTTATGTACGTTTCATTTATTCCAATAAAAAAAACTCATAAAAAATCAAAGTAATCCCATTATATGTATCTTATTAATTTATTAATCAATGTTCTATTTGAACCATTCTCCGGTAATCCATCTCATTACTTTAATAATCACTCCGATGGGAAATGTTTCATCCAAGTGAACTCAAGCGATTCGATGGTCTCTTCAGAGATCCTCGATCCTGAGTCCGATCCTGATCCAGATCCTGATCTTGGTCCTGATACTTCAACAGCAGCTTCGTGTGAACTAGCACGGTTCAGATCTTGATGATCTCCAGCACATGTGTCGGATCCTTCAACGTCAGCTCCATGTGAATAATCATCTCCCAAATCTCCAGCAATTCGGTTCAATGGAATGTTCTCGTCATACTCAGAATTATCAAAATCCACAAAACACGACGGAAAATCAATTGGAAACCAAGGTTTCTCATGCTTATCTTCACCTTCTTCAATCTTATGCCATTCATGATCAGGTAAATCGTCACCCGTTGGAAAATAGGAGGCATCACTATTGTCATCAGGGTACATTCGATTCTCAGAGTCCGATGCTTCATCGGTGTAGTTCTCGTAGTTACCGAAAACTTGCAGAAAAGTGAAAAAATCTTCTGAACCCTCATCAGACATCATTATCGAGACCCCATCACTCTCATAATCTCCCGGCCAGTAGTCCGGAAAGTGATCCGACTCCGTCTGCTCCCATTGGCTATTTTCCTCATCGTCGTCAGGGTACCTATCGGAATCCTCGCCTAAAAACAACACATGCCGTGTACAAAGATCAAATCACAATTCTTACCATATCGATGATAGCCCTCTCTATCTGGCACTTCATCATAGATCGGATCGTTGGCGACTAAGAAATTCTGAGTCTTGGCGCCAGGCTCCTCAACTTTAGAATCTTGATCATCAGTTTTGTAAGGGTCTTTCAGCACCTGAGCACCACCTGAGAGTTCGAAATTTTGGTCGTGGAGTAAGTACGCTCTATTGCACAGGAAAGCTCAACAGCTAATTTAGGAGGCTCACAGGATTGTGTGCTCAACCGCACTCTAACTTACCATGCACTGGACCCACTTTCTTCCTTTCCAACAGTCTCTGAGTACAACCATCACATACAGTATGCCCGAAAGTTATCCATGTTCTAGGGACCCAGAGGTCCAGAGCAGTTGAGTCGAACTTTTGAAAACAGAGTTCGCAGTTCATGGCCTAGAAACTTTCTAGGCAAGCTAATACAAGACGACATTTTTCGTGTACCAACGGGCGTCTTATATAGGGTGGAAGGAGCATTAGATATTCAAATTTTATTCAGAAAATGGGGGAGCGGGGGTTTATGGTCAAAAATATGGGAATCGAATGGAAAAATGGAAATAGAACCAACGATCAAAGTCATGAATAAGAATAGGGGAAGTGAGTCATGGTGAGGGGTACAGTAGTGAGTCGCAATAGGGATACTGTAATAAAGTTTGGGATTACTGTAGTGAGTCACGTGGTACGATTACAACTGTTAGCTATAATAGGGTTTGTTGTTGTAATGTACTGTAAGAAGTGATAAGGGTACTGTAGTCATCAGCTTCACAATTTCTCCGTTTTGTGCTTTTGGATACATTTTTAAAGATACGTTCTTGCTTGAAAAACGGAGAATTTGCTCTTGGTGGTTTTTTGATCTGAAAGCAATGATTTATTTTTGTCATTTGATAAGATTTCAATCAGATTGTTGACTAATGTCCGCTCTAGACTTTTGAGAGTTTTCAGGTTTCAAGGGATGACTTCGAAGGGTTTATTTTAGTAACATCATGGAAATTTGTATGCATTTTTTACACATTTTGAAACTTTATGCTATCTAACACTACAAACTACAATTGTTTTCTTCTTTTTCATCTTTGTAATCGACTTGTATTCCTTCCAAAACATTTATGACATGATATCACTTAAAACACGAGCTTATAAGTTGTAATTAGTCCAAACGACCTCTTTCGAAAACACTTCTCAAGATGAACTCGACCTCGACTTTTTCAAGAAAATTGCCACTGCCTACCACCTGCCTGCTCCTAAGAAAGCTCACCGTCACCCGTGCTCATCCAAATTTCGCCCTCTCAAGCTCCAATTCGAATCCTCCTTAGACCGCGATATCTTCCTGCATGGCTTCCACCGGATCCGCTCTACGGATAAATCACTCTTGGAAATCTCTAGCAAACCTCGAGCTCGTCGTGATTTGACTCAACCGGAACTGGACACCCTTCGCGCCTCTCGTAAGTATGTATACGAGCAGAACAAGATTGCTAAAGAGTCCAAATTCATCATGTCGGATATCACCTACAAGCTTAACTCCAAGCCGCGTCCTTTTGTATAAGTGCCTGTCCGCCTATCACAACTCCTGCTATTTTTAATTCATTTCATGGTTTTATGAGTTCTTCTTTGCTATCCTCTTCTCCCCCTTTGAACCCTCTTCCTCTTTCTCCTCCCTCTTCTCTTGTACAGTCTGATTTTGGAATTAACATTCTTTTGTCAAATATTCGAGGTGTCGCCAGCCTCACCAAGATTTCTCTTCTTATTGACCTTTTCATTGCCTCTTCCCATGATATCTTAGCCCTCTCTGAAACCTTCCTCAATGACACCATTCCCTCGTCTCTCTTTGAGTCTCATCACATTTCGGTTATTCGTTGCGACCGGATTCCGTCTCTCCATCGCAAATCCTCTGGTGGTGGTGTTGCCTTCCTTTTTAAAAAACACTTATGTCTCACTCCTATCTCGTCTAATTTTGACCACCACTACCCCCTTCATCAGTCTGAAATCTCTGCTTGCCTTGTCTCCTCTTCCTCTTCCTACCATACTCAGCATAAATTCACTCCCTTTTCACTTATTTTGGTTTACCGTCCACCCGACGGTAAATCATCTGAAGTATCAGCTCTCTTTTCCCATCTTGACAGCCTCATTCCTTTGTCCTCCGTTGTTGTTTTGGGCGACTTCAACTTTCCTTCTGTTGATTGGAAAGATTCTTCATCTTGCCATCCTTTCACTGATTTTACAACATCTAAAGGACTGACTCAACATGTTTCGTTTCCTACCCGCTCCACGTCTACTACAGCCAACATCCTGGACTTGGTCTTTTCTTCTGATAATATTGTTATTTCGTCTCCGATTTGCCATCCGCCTCTTTTGAATTCTGATCACATGAGCGTCAATTTTTCTATTTTTCCTAATCCGTTGGTTTCCTTCCTTCCTCCTCCTAGTCCTTCTCTCCCTAAACTTGACTATAAAAAATGTAATTTTACCCTTTTAAACTCAGATATTGCTTCACTTGACTGGGATTTTATTCTCAGTTCCCTTCCCTGCCCTACTTCCAAATTCGACAAATTTATTCAGATCCTTTCGGACCTAATCTTACTGCACACCCCACCCAAGCCTTTGCCAAAACCTAGTCCTCCCTCTAAGTCAATTCGTCAGCTCCGTCGTGCTCGTAGCCGTTTCACCAAGCTCCTAGCCTCTCATCGCGCTTCCTTTACTGATATTCACTCTCTCAGCTGCAGAATTCGCAATCTTTCTAAAACCATTCGTGGCAACTACGCCAGAACTGAGAAAATCCTCATGAAATCTCCACATACTTCCGTTGCCCGCTCGCTCATCACTAGAAGATTAAAAACCGTATCCAGTATTCCTTCCCTCACCTTCCAAGGACGTCTCGTCTGTTCCGACTCCGAGAAAGCCTCTATTTTTTCATCCTCCTTTTTGTCTAACTTCAAGTCTTCTCCTCCTGCTTCATACGTTGCTCCTCATCTCTCCTCCTCACGTCCTTCATCTTCCCCTTTGCTTGACAATGATTTGTTCGCTCCTTGGGTTATTGAGCATTCCCTACAAAAACTTCCTCCTCGCTGTGGCTTTTCTCCCCACCTCGCCAATTTTCTCCTGATTAAAAGATGTGCTACTTCTATATCTCTTCCTCTCTCGATAATCTTTGGTGAATCTCTCCGCTCTTCATTAGTTCCGCTTTCTTGGAAGAAGGCTGTAATTATTCCGGTCCACAAAAAGGTAATCCTGGTTGCCCGGAAAACTACCGCCCCATCTCGCTCACGGACCCCTTTTCCAGAATTTTTGAGAGAATTATATGTAACCGAATCAAATTAGATTGTCTTCACAAACTCTCTGCACACCAACACGGTTTTCTCGCCAAGCGCTCCTGTCCTAGTTCCCTTGTTCAAGTTGTTACCAACTACAAGATAATTCTCAAAACTCACGGTTCCCTGGATGTTGTCTTCTTTGATTTCAGGAAGGCATTCGACCAGGTTCCTCACAATTTACTTCTAAAAAAGCTTGCCTTATTTGACATTCCACCTCTCTTTATCTCTTGGTTCTCTGATTTTCTCACATCCCGTTCCTTTTCCGTCAAAGTTAACAGTACCACGGATCCTTCTTCTGCTCTGATCCACTCTGGAGTCCCTCAGGGATCCGTCTCCGGACCTCTTTTATTCCTCTTGTATATTAACGATTTATTAATCAGCCTTCAATCTATCCCTCATCTCTACGTTGCTGCTTATGCTGATGATATAAAAATTTACTCCCACATTCCCTCTAGCCTTCAAGCAGGTATTGACTTGGTCTCCGACTGGGCAGTTTCCAATGATCTTCCTTTGGCTCATTCCAAAACGGGTTTACTCCGCTTGGGTTCCCTCAACCCCTCTCACCGGTTTCACATCGTTGGCTCTCCCATTCTCGATTCCCACTCTGTTCGTGATCTCGGAATTCTCTTTGAACCTGACCTCAAGTTTTCTGCCCACATTAAAAAGTCAGTATCTCTAGCTCGTCTTCGCTCTTCCCAAATCCTCAAATCTTTCAAGTCTAATAATCCGGCATTTTACTCTTTTCTATTCAAAACATATGTTCTTCCTATTCTTGAATACGCTTCTGTCATTTTCTGTCTTGCCCCCTCCTCATCCCTCTCCAGACTTCTTGAATCCACTCTACGAATTTACTCTAGGAAAACTCTCCAACGATGCAATATCGCTTTCTCATCCTATTCCCATCGTCTAGAACTTCTCTCTATCTACTCTATAAGACACCGTAGACTCAAAGCTCAATTAATCCTCCTGTATAAATTTATAGCTGGCGCATCTCATTTTCCCAATCTCAATTCCTTTATCAGACTGTCAAGTTCTCCACGAAGACCCATGACCCTCATTTATCTCTCCCCCCTCTCCGACAATTTTTTCTCTTTTATCCTTCCCATCTGGAATGCCATTGTTGCCAATGTTAGTAGTTTCCTCTCCCCTCCCAATTTGAACATCTTCTTGACTCTGCCATTACCCGGTTTTAATTAATTATCTCATCTGGTCATCTTGTTAAATACATATCATTCTTCTCCCATTTAATTTCCCTTCCTACGGGTATCTCTTCCCCCTTGCCAACTGTCTGTCTACCCGCCATTTTATATTTATTCTCATTCCCCGTTTCCTATGTATCGTGTCATCCCTATTTTCTACTCGAAACTGTCTCGTGAGGGATCGTTTCTAGTCTTTTGTATCTATTTGGTTTTCTTTTAGTCACAATAAAATTAAAATTAAACGACCTAGCAAGTCTAAAACTCAGTAAACATATAAGCAAAAATGATGTTACAGCCTTACATTCGGATTATCCGGATTGAGAAAGAGTAATCCCGAAAATCCTAGTTAGAAAATAATCCGCAGAGACGGAGAGACGGATCAAGATAAACATATATTATATTATATCAGTCAAACGCTGA
Source organism: Caenorhabditis latens (assembly GCA_002259235.3). Classification (NCBI taxonomy): domain Eukaryota; kingdom Metazoa; phylum Nematoda; class Chromadorea; order Rhabditida; family Rhabditidae; genus Caenorhabditis; species Caenorhabditis latens. Next base: position 3,704,350 of record CM056093.1, read on the forward strand.
AAATCCGACGTGCAGATTTTGAATACGCATTCTATTTTTTGTTTATATAGAAAAATGCTCCCAAGTGCAGGCCGAACTTTTCGCTTTTCGTGTTTTAGGCCACAAGAAGTTCTTCCACTCGTCATTTATCGTATTTCCCATATTTTTCCTTGAAGTGAGTTGGCTAATATACAGACAACACTGAGATATGATAATAATCAAAAATCCGTGCTGGCCGAACTTTTTCTTTGTCTGTTTCTAGTCCATCATAAGTTGTTCAATTTGTTTTCAGTGTTGTCTGTATATCTGCGTTGATAAAACTAATCGACTTCAAGGAAAACAGTGGGACTTCACTAACGGATGGAAGAATTTATGATGGCCTAGAAACACACAAGGAAAAATTTCGGCCCTCTGCATTGGTTTTTGACTTTTATCATAGGAATGTCCGTGTCATTCTTCACATTTCAAAATACATTTCCCCCCGAATTTCAATAATCCCCCTTCCCCCCCCCCTTTTCTGTTTAGCTCATATCTTCGGCTCTATTCCAGTTTAGATGTCCTTTGAAAACTTGAACGTCCCAAAAAACACTTAAACGTCCCTTGAAACACTTAAACGTCCCTTGAAACACTTAAACGTCCCTTGAAACATTTAAACGTCCTTTCGGATCCCAAATATGTTCAAAAATGTTTAGACGTCCCAAAAAACGTTTAGACGTCCTATAAAATATTGAGACGTCCCTTGAAATCCCGAAATTTGGTTTTAAATAATTAGACGTCCCAAAAAACATTTAAACGTCCTAAAAAATATTGAGACGACCCTTCAACACTAAAAATCACTGAAAGTGTTCAAGGGACGTCTAAATATTTTTTGGGACGTTTTAATGTTTTTTGGGACGTCTAAATGTTTTTTGGGACGTCGAAATCTTCAGAACTATGTTTTGGGATTTCAAGGGACGTCTAAACATTTTATGGGACGTTTAAACGTTTTTTGGGACGTCTAAACTTTTGAAAGGACGTTTAAAAAAATTAGAGGTTGAAAGGACGTTTAAGTGTTTTAAGGGACGTCTAAGTATTTTTTGGGACGTCTAAGTGTTTTTTGGGACGTGAGAGTTTTTAAAGGACATCTAAACTGGAATAGAGCCATATCTTCTCAAATGTTTTGCAGAGCAGACATTTGTCCTAACGACTGACTTCACCTTTTCAATTTCCGTTTTGAAATTATTGAGCCGTAGCGAAGAAAACAGACCAGTGAGCACTGATAATTTTAGGTTGGGGCCGCTCTTTATTTTTTGTGGCTCCAAAAAAAAGACGTTTTGAAACAAAACCGCCCGTTTCAAAACCATATCTTCCGTGATGGTTGCGAAACGTCTTGGTTTCCAAACGACCGAGAGCCAAGACATTTGGCAACCTGGACATTTCGAAACCATAAATTTCGCGGCCAGACTTTTCAAAAACCGTTTTTATATGGTTAGCTTTACAATTAGTGTCAACATGTTATGGTTTCAAAACGTCTCGGTTTCGAAACGTCCCAGATTCGGCTCCGCGACATCTCGCAATCATAAAACAAGCAATAATTAAACCTAGTTTTATCGAAAAATGGGGCAGTTGACTTTTTAATTGTTTTCAAATATGGTCGCAGGCCCTTTCCAGCCTTTTCAACTGACTATGGAAATGTGGTGTGGTTGCAAAACGTCGCAGTTTCAAAATGACTAGTTGCGAGTTGTCGCAGAGCCCGAGATTCAGGCATCTCGCTATTTTGAACAAAATTTTGTTTTTGACTTCAATTTGTATTCAATTGACGCATTACTCAGTCAGATTTCTGATTTCGTCGCATTTTGGGTGTGTGCGTTGTGATAAACATATATTGGGTGCCGTGGGAAATCATGTGTGTGCGTGAAATTTTATAGAATTTTGATGTTTTCTATTTCAATTCTTCTTAACGGGTTTTGAGAGCCAGACGTTTTGAAACCGAGACGTTTTGAAAGTGTCAACATTTCAAGGTTTCGAAACGTCGTTTCCAAGTGTCTCGGTTTTGAAACGTCCTGGATCCTTTTACCAACCTTTTCAATTCATTTTTTCCAGAATGCCCCATTATTTCCAATCGAAGACCTTCCCACCCGATCCCAACCTTACAGCATTCTCTCTTTTCTGTCAAGATATGTATCGAGGAGTTTCCAAATACTTTGAGCGGAGGAAAGGAAAGACATACAAAGTGGTGTGGGAGAATATGACAGATGAGGAGAAAGAGCCGTATTTCGAAAAGGGGAAGAGATTAAAAGAACAGGAGAAGGTGGGAGATTTAGGACATAGGATTTAATCCTTACATGAGTTGGACGAAATTAAACTATATCTTTTTTGTTCGGACTCTCGGGCGCCTCATACTTTTGCAAGTTGCCGCATACTAAAATTGAAAAACCCCTTTGAAGAAACTCGAAATGTTCTAAATTTCAGAACGATCAGTGCTCGAACATTTAGTATTTTGTGTTTCTAGGCCACGGAGAGTTTTTCTCAGCTTGTTTTCAATGTTACCAGTCTATGGATATTGATAAAACTAACTTTGAGAAAAACAAAGTGGTGATTCCGAGAAAATAATTTTCCGTGGTCTAGGAATACAAAATAGAAAAAATAGGCCAGAGCACTGAGCGTTTCGAAATTTCGAGCATTTTGCGTTGTTCCTTTTAAAACTGTTAATTGAGAATCGCTGTTTCAGCCTCCAGCATCAAAAAAACCAAAAAGAGTGTCCCCATGTGTGAAGAAGATCCAGCCGGTAGTACCTCCAGAAGTTCAAAACGTGTTCAAGAAAAGAAAGAAGAAGAAGAGGACTGCGGAAATAGTGCGAGAAGTGAAAGATGAACTTGGAATTGTTGAAGAAAAACCGGTGGAATGTGGGAATCCAGAAGTTATAGAGGTACGTTGAATTTGCTGCGTGGTCATTGAGAGTCGATACTGAGCAAACTTTACAGTTTTCATTTTTGAAAAACGATCATCAGGCTCCGCCCCCAAAACAATACCTGAATCTTGCGGTAAAAAACGAAAAAATGTACCAGACAGCCTAAAATTATGATTAAAATTTGAAGTCTTACTATTTCTCCAGATAAGAAAACCGCCAGAACCGGAACCCGTCCATATTGTCCCAACAAAATCCGTTAATGAAAACTCCGCCCCCTTGACCATATTCGAGGAATACGAAAAGCTCAAAGCAAGTCTTCCACCGGACCTTCCCAAGAATGTATGTTTCGATGAAAACTGAATTAGAACTTTTCGAACAAAAATATCCTATTTTCCAGAAAAATCTCAACCGATCACGGAAATATTTTTCTAAACCTGTTGAATATGAAAGAGTAAGTGGCTAGAAATTTGTTTCGAAAACAATTTATTTACTTATTTTCAGACCGACACAGTAGAATTTGCTGAACGAGAGAGGAACAGAAAGCTTGCTTTATTCTCATCTTTGTTGAAGAAATTGGAAGAAGACCACGCGCGGAATTCTGACATTGATATCTCGTGGCTTACGGTATGTATTACGGTATTGGGATAGAAAGAGTTTTTAGAATTGGTGTTAAAATCTCAGATAGGTTTCAACTAGGCTGGAAATAACAATCATTTCGAAACATTCACGTACAGGTTGAATTTTTCCGAGCCGCGTTGCGTGTGCGTTGCGGTTTGTATGTATTGAAAGAAGCGGCAAATAAAATTAAACAGTATTTTTTGGCACCGTGCCAACTATTGTGCAAGCGTTTCCACAACCTTACTTATCGCATTGATGTAGGCGTTCCACCTAAGACACCCCCAGATGTTGTCGCTTTTTATTTATTTTTCCTTTCAGCCGTGCTTTGCTCCTGAGGAATCTTTGGCTACACAACCATCTGATAAATCCAACGACCTTCCAGCTACCATGCCGGATTCCACAACTTCAGAACCTTCTTCCTCATCTACGGTCCCATCTATATCTCCATCTCAAGCCCTGTTCATCCCTGTCGATAGTCCATCTAAAACATCAATCTTCTGAATCCGAAGTTCCCAAGGCTCCCACAACTTTAGAATCTTCTTCAGAACCAAACCAACCCAGCTTCTTATCTACCTTTCCACCTATCTCACCATCGTTACCATCGGCTCTCATAACTTCAGAATCTTCTTCAGAATCGTCTTCACAGTCGAACCTCCCCGAATCCTTATCTACCACCGCCCCTGCATCTGAATCCCCCATGTCTAGTCTAGACTACTTCTCTGATCTCAATACTTCTGATGTTCTCAAGGCTCCCACAACTTCAGAATCTGCTCCAGAACCAAACCACCCCAAATCGTTACCCACCATGGCCATGTCTAGTCTAGACTACTTCTCTGATCACAATACTTCTGATGTTCTTGATGATCTAGACTGTATACAACCCACTATCTCGTTTCAGGGAGTCACCGGCTCTCAGATGTCTAGCTCCCGAATCTCTGTGTCAGAAGAATCTTCACAATTTCTGTCTTCCACAGATGTCAGTTCTTCATATAATTCACCACTTACCTCGTTTCAGGGAGTTTTCAACTCCCAGGTTTGCATTTCAGGAGATTTTTCGCAATTCGTGGATTCCACTCACCCCCAATCCTCATTTACCCTCCCATCTATCTCACCACCTGCACCCCTACCTAGTCTAGACTACTTCCCCGAATTCAATACTTCTTATACTTTTGATGATCTCGACGGTATAGAACCCACTATCTCGTTTCAGGGAGTTACCGGCTCTCAGTTTTCTGAATTTCCTCGTCCGTCTTATTCTGAAATGGATAGTTTTGATGTTAATATTCCTGATTATTTTGTAAATGTAACACCACACACTATTTCGTTTTCATATCCTCCAGAATCATTTTCTATTGAATCCAGTCTCCCATCTCTTTCTTCTGAAATTCATGTCCCTCATATGCCCGATGATTTTGCCGACATTACACCTACCATGTTTTTCTCGCCGAGTTTTTCCGAATGGGAACATCTTTATCTTTGAATGAATGTGATAATTCAACAAAAAATTCCACAGCTGGTGCACGAAGGACGCTGTTCTTGGTTCTTAAGAAGTAGTGTTACATGTCCCAATTTTCACCAATTTTCAAGATTTTTATATTATCCTGAAGAAAATTCCAAGGGTTACAGTTTGATGTAAAAATCAAAAAATTTAAGTGAGATTGAAGGGAGTTATGCAGGATCAAAGAGTGTGTAGAGTCTGGCGCGCCAAAGGCGCAAACGTTGGACGGTCGTAACTCCCTGTAACTTTCTTCAAACTTTACAATTTCATATCAAGTTGCATAGAATTAAAACAGCTAACCGGGCATAATAATTATGGCGGTAAATCGGGAAGAGACCTCGCTAAGGGGCCATCTGTTGCCCCGCCCACCGTCGGGTTTCCGGGCGGTATCTGCTTAGTGATGTAAAGTAGTTAGTGTAAAGTCGCACATGTCTATTTGTTTATATATCAAAATGTCTGCTGCGCGCGAAAAATGGCCGAGAGGTCCGTCAAGGGGGTCAGCGTAATAAATCGGGGAGGCCTCGAGATGCCCCGCCCATCGTCGGGTTTTCGGGAGGCAAGGTGTTTTGTAATATGGCAGACTCTTTGCTATTGTAAATGTGTGTTCATGTTAGTAACCCGTTGCGCGGGAAAAAAGTTTTCATGAGGAGGACCTTGAATAACATTCAACAGAAACAGTTTCATAAATAAGAAAAATATAATATTATTGCTGAAATCACAACAGAAAACATAAGGCGAATATTAAAAGAAATTAAGTTAGGTTTTAATAAGTAACGTTGGGAACATAAAAAATATTACAATTGATTAAAAACCTTCTCCCACTCTGGAATTAATGGAAGTGTTATATTTATGTCTTTAAGATCATCTGGAATTTCAGATTCACTATCTTCATAACAAAAATTCGGACAAGGTTCAAGCCTAGAGTAGTCTAGCGATTCAGATGACGGGACAGAGTGAGGCTCGCTACTGAATGAAGTTTTACGGTAGTAATCAATAGAAACAGGTTCAGATGGAGGAGCCCAAAATGATTTAATGGGGGAAGAGTGGTGGCTAAAAGAATTGAATTCTGGTAGGACGACTAAGGATGGAGGCCCTGAGTTATCCGATTGAGATTCGTCCAGATGTTTCGATGTACTGCCAGACATCACTGGTGGTGGAAGATCTAGAGGAAACATCGAAAATTCTGGAAAATTTGAGTCGATTTCCGCTCTCAACTTCCTATACTTTGCTTGAAACGGTTGTTTCTCAACATCGTTGAGATTTCTCCAAGCAATGCTCATCTGTTTTTCAATTTCGACAGTGTTCGCTTCCGGATACATCATTTGAAACTTGCGACGACGCTCTTTGCAGAATAAACGGACTGGTTCTATTCCTCGTTTACGGTTTTTTGTTTGCCGGAAGTTGCTTCTTGGATTATAAACCTGAAAAAAGTTTGACAAATCATGATAAAAATGCTACAAAAACGTTTTGTCTCGCTCCGGAACATTTCGAAATCAGGCGTTCAGAAACTCTGACACTGAACGAAACATCATTTTTTTGTGATTTTCTCACGTTCAGTGTCGAAAGTTGCCAAATGTACCTGTTTCAAAACGTCCCAGATCCATAAAAACATACCGATTGAACTGCGGTCAGATAATTTTCATTCTCAGTTGTTCCTTTATCAGTGTTTTCAACAGTCATTTTTTGCTTCAATGAGTCGACGAAGTTTTGATTTATCACCTGAAAGAACAAATAGTTTTTTGTCAATTTTTGAAGGTGTGAAAATGAGTCCTGAAATTAAACGCGTTCCACTAGACTTGGAGGCAAATTCAAATTTAGTTTTTTCTATTCCCCGTTTCGTTGTGTCATTTTGATACGCAGCTTAATCGACCACTTATTTAGCCGATTTTTGTCAGTTTTGCCGGATTTTTAGTCAGTTTTTCGACTGTGCCAGGTTTTCTGAGGGTCAATTACTGAAAAATAATTAAAAATTTTAAATAAAAAATGAATTTTGGATTTCGGGCTAAAGTTTTTGCTCATTTCAGTTGGTTATTTCAGTTTTTTGCCATAAAAAGCTATTCTAGGACTCGTAGTGAGTCACAGTCTTAGAATTTGCCAAGATCCACGTCCGGTTTCCAGAGGATCATTGGAACAAAAATTGGCAAGTTTTTTTCTATATGTATAGACCATACTCACCTTCTCACTCCAATCGTCCGTCGGTCCGTCGATACAAGTCTCACTATCCCTGTCACCAGTTGTAATATCAGTCTTCTTCAGCTCCTTAAATTCTTTCATATACTTCGATTTTTCTTTCTTGCTCAAGCCTTTATACATTATTTTCAAGTGTTTCCTGATCTCTTTAGCAGTGGCGCTCGGGAACTGTTTTCTGATATCCTTGCGTTGTTTTTCTTTAAAAAGGCCCCTAGGACTTTTGATGACTTTCACCAATGTTTTCTGAAAATTTTTATTTAAATTTAAAACGAAAATTTATTTGTCTCACCTCATCATGCAACTTTTTGAGTCTATCCGCCTTTTCGAAATACGGTTGTTTGTCTTCAGACGTCATATTTTTCCAAAGAACGCTGAATTTTTTGTGATCTCGACTCGGAACGAATTCGGGAACTTCTTGAAGAATTTCTCGATAGAAAAGAATGTATGCATTCAATGGTTGTTTTCGTTTCTTCGTTTCCATTCTGAAATTATTGTGACTCGATGAAAAGTTTGAATTATTGTGAAACCATATTTGTCATTTGACGGGCCGGGTAGAATTTTTTTGAATTTAACACTCCAAAATGCCTCCAAAAACTCCTTCTTTCAAAAACTATTGTTGACAAAAAACATGATTTTCGGGAAAACGTGGCTTCACTTAGTCCGGGCCGTTGAAATTTTGGAAAGTCAGCTCGGTCACGCCCGACTCGCCACTAGTATGAGTGAAACAGGTTCAAAGCAGCCATGCTGGTTTACCATCTGAGTACTCTTAGAGAGCCCGTTCCTTTGTAGGCGGAGTCAGCCGGGCGGCGCATTTGTTTATATCATCCGAAAACTTCTGTTACGCGCGAACAAGGGGGCCGTAAGGTGTTAGGTTACCACTAGCAGAGACCCTTAGGCTCCGCCCACCGTCGGGTTTTCTGGCGGTATCATCTTAGGAATTTATTAGTCGCACATGTCTATTTGTTTATATATAAAAATGGACTGTTGCGATTGCCGCCCCGGACCACTCGGCCATGCGGACACTTTTGTGAGAAGGTGGCCACATAAAAAAAAAGAGGCCAGCCGGGTGAAGGCTGGTAACAAATAAGAAACGAGAATTGTATAATCTGGAATTTTTTTTTTAAAACATGAGTATGTTTTTCTTGTCAGTTATCATTGTGGGCTTGTGTAATGGAAATAAACTTTAAAAAACAACGAGATTAGAAACGGTAGGAGTTCAATCAGATCTTCCACGAACAACTTTCAGTATCAGCCACCACTTCGCTCGGTCTTCTCTCAATATTCTCCCACGCTGTTCAATCATTTCATAAGAGACGTTGAGCATCAATGCAGTGTCGATTCGGAGTTGAACATGTCTGAAAAAAAATCATTATAGTCGGTACGGCTTTAGTAGAAACGCCCACTTTTCAGAAGATCCAATAACTTCTTGTCTCTGTCTCAGAGTGTCCAAACACTGTTTCGCTGTATCTTCGTTCTTGAGTCCCATACTGAAAGTGGTCCCAACCGGACGTCCTCTCTCCAACCAATCCTCAATCAAATCAACGTAGTTATTTGGTGGATTCCGTGAGTTCTCATTTTCCAAGTACACTTTTCGGTTGGTCAGATTCCGAAGGATAGGGGTCCACGAACCGTTTTCAATAGGGCTATTATTGATAATTAATGATTTTGCCTCTCTCGCAATGCTATGTCTAAAATGGGAAAAACGCGAGAAACTTGAAACTTTCAATTGTAGAATTGGAAGAGATGACGGATGAATGACTTGCTTGAAACGTTTAAAACCAAGTGAATCCCAGCATAAAACTTCTAAATTATTGATTTTCAAAACAGTTCCAGCGGGAAAACGGAGAATTCGATTGGGAAGCTCAATTTTCAGATTTTTCACTGATATACTCGGACCACGATTTCCAAACAGTTTTGTGTGCACTGCCTTTTTCGCTTCATAAAGATACTTGTTGTATGCAACACGTTGGATTGTGACTCCTTTTGGAGACCGTCTAGTAAACTGAATAGATGTAGTGTATGAAGAAATTCGATTGTTCCGACGATTGTTGAACGGACGAAGCGAGTCCCGAAGTGATTGAATCTGGAGTTGAATAGACTCTACAGATGTGTTTAATGTAGCTCTTCGATAATTCTCTACGAAACCATTCCAATTACCACCAAAAACCGCATTCCTGGTTTCGTCGTCTTCTATATATTCCTGATTCAACCGTTCAGCCAGTATCATTTTCAAAGCTTTCAGTTGTTGGACTAGAAATTGTTCCTGTCCGTCCGTATTATTTCGGTGAACTCCTGTTCTCAAATCAATATCTCCTGGAAGTACGTTGTTCACTCCGGGATATATAATGACTCCATATTGATCAATGTCATCGGAAGAGCCTCCAGAAGCATTCAAATTATGAACATCGGAAGGAGTTTCGTTGCGTCCGTAATCCCGGTAGACACCAAGTCGGTAGGATACCTCATTCACTATCGTATCAAAATGTGAAAGTTTCAAATTTTCGATTTTCAGTGGTAGACGGCTCTCAAGAGAGCTGATTGATGGCATGCGCAGCGAGATTTGAAATCTGAAAATGATTCGTTCAAGAAGTGAACATGAGTGGTAACTAACCGTGCATTTGGGTCCATATAAAGCAGAATCGCCTTCAAACTTTCATACTGTACGGGTATTACAGGCATTTCCCTGGCAAAAAGAACACAAAAATCAATAGGAATAGGTCGAGGAGGGAGACGAATGGGAGGAGTACTGAAGAGATGTGACAGAGGGGGCTGTGTGGAATGTGCTAATCGGCCAGACCTATAGCGTGCTCTGGGAATACCAATATGCGCAGAGAACGTAACTTGCAATTACTTTTAGTCGACCTTTCCCAGTGATCGGAATTATATTTGCACAGAATATGCGCATAACCGCTGACACCACCTGTCATTCCATTCTCTGCGAATACAGATAACCCTGGTAGATTAGCACGTCTTGACACAGCCCCTTCACTCACATCTCGTCAGTATTCCTCCCATTTGTGTCCCTCCTCCACCTACACTTATTATTGATTTTTACGCTTCTTTGCTTCAGAGAAATGCCTGTAATACCCGTACAGTATGAAAGTTTGAAAGCGATTCTGCCGTACATGGATCCAAATACACGGTTAGTTATCACTCATGTTTACTTTGTGAATCAAACACTTTCAGATTCCAAATTTCGCTGCAAATCCCATCAATCAGCTCTCTTGAGAGCCGTCTACCACTGAAAATCGAAAATCTGAAATTTTCACATTTTGATACGATAGTGAATGAGGTATCCTACCGACTTGGTGTCTACCGGGATTACGGACGCAACGAAACTCCTTCCGATGTTCATAATTTGAATGCTTCTGGAGGCTCTTCCGATGACATTGATCAATATGGAGTCATTATATATCCCGGAGTGAACAACGTACTTCCAGGAGATATTGATTTTAGAACAGGAGTTCACCGAAATCTTCTGACTAATACGGACGGACAACAATTTCTAGTCCAACAACTGAAAGCTTTGAAAATGATACTGGCTGAACGGTTGAATCAGGAATATATAGAAGACGACGAAACCAGGAGTGCAGCTGTTGGTGGTAATTGGAATGGTTTCGTAGAGAATTATCGAAGAGCTACATTAAACACATCTGTAGAATCCATTCAAAGCCAGATTCAATACATTCGAAATTTGCTACGTCCGTTCATAAATCGACGGAACCATCGGATTTCTCCATATACTCCCTGGATTCAATTTACTAGACGGTCTCCAAAAGGAGTATCAATCCAACGTGTTGCATACAATAAGTATCTTTATGAAGCGACAAAGACGGTGCACACGAAACTGTTTGGAAATCGTGGTTCGAGTATATCAGTGAAAAATCTGAAAATTGACCATACCAATCAAATTCTCCGTTTTCCCGCTGGAACTATCTTGAAAATTGAAAATTTAGAAGTTGCATTCTGGAATTCACGTGATTTTGAACGGTTCAAGCAAGTCATTCATCCATCATCTCTTCCAATTCAACAACTGAAAATTTCAAATTTCCTGCGGTTTTCCGATTTTAGACACAACATTGCAAGAGAGGCAAAATCATTAATTATCAATAATAACCCCATTGAAAATGATTCATGGACCCCAATTCTTAGGAATCTGACCAACCGAAGAGTGTATTTGGAGAATGAGAACAGACTGAATCCACCGAATAATTATATTGGTTTCATTGAGAATTGGCTGGAGAGAGGACGTCCGGTTGGGACCACTTATTTTTTGGGAATCAAAAGCGAAGAGACCGTAAAGCAATGCTTGGATACTCTGAGACAGAGACAAGAAGTTATTGGATCTTCGGAAAGGTGAGTGCTTCTACTAAATCCTTACCGACTATAGTAATTGTTTCAGACAAGTTCAACTCCGTATCAACGCTGCATTGATGCTCAATGTCTCGTATGAAATGATTGAACAACCTGGAAGATTACAGAGAGATGACCAATCGAAGTGGTGGCTGATACTGAAAGTTGTTCGTGGAAGATCTGATTGAACTCCTGCTGTTCAAACGAATAATTATAATCTCGTTGTTTTTTAAAAGTTTTTTTTTCAATTGCACAAGCCCACAAATGATAACCGACAAGAAAAAATAAACTATTCGATTTTTTCATTTGAAATGGGCGGTCCAGTGCTTAAACAGGATCTGACAAATATCATTTCTACACATGTTTTTAAAATCATTTTCCAGATTATACAATTCTTGTTTCTTATCTGCTATAACATATGAACTTTTATTTTGAAAATGAATATTGGTGATTACTCAACGATGTCCATCACTAGCTAGTCTATGTAGTGAAACCCCCCTTGACGTTGCAGACGCGCCGCAAGTCTTACGCATACATAAATATCGATCGAGCGTATTTTAACGCGGGTTTAAGTGTGTTCACTTAAACAATGTTAACTGTGGGTTCGAAAAAAGCGTTTTGTCGGATTTTCAAATCAATATCAGGAAAAATCGATAATCGAAAAAATTAACCGATTGCTTTGATGAAAAACTCAAGTTTCAAGAGATATATAGCCACATTCACGGTTGTATTAGATATTGTAAGCCCCGCTGTAAATCAAAGCCAACAGGATTTATACATCACACACATGTTTATTATCAATTGACAAAACAATAAAAACAAAACAAAAAGAAATACGGACAATACAAAAAACAAAAAATAATCAAACAGACGACGAGCTTTCCTCCATCATTTCCTTCTTAGTTTTCAGCTCCTTATTGTAATCCTCAATGTGATTGTACAGCTTCAAAACCATCACATTTTGAAGTGCTTCTTGTCTCCAATTGTCTCCTTCCTTCTTCAAAACACGGAGCTTCTTGACAGCCAACTTTAGCAGGTCTTCTGGTGGCAACACGGCGTCGGTGACCCTTTTGGATACTGTAGGTCTGGCCTTAATCTTCCTGAAGCGTCTGGGTTGGACAGTGCTCTCAACTGCTGGTGTGAAGAGCGTCAGACTTGTCATGAGGTAAGTGATAGAATTTCTAACGACTTGACCAAAATATGTGAGCATGACGTTGAACGAGAGGGTAAATGGAAGAGACTAGAGAATATGAATATGAAAATGAGAATGAATGTTATACGACCAATCACACGCTAACTGTATGGGGAGATGGTTCACTACTCTGACTCCTGGGAAAATAGAGTGTGTGAGAAATGGAGTGACATGGAAAAACAAAAAGAGAAAAGTCTGTCTGTCTGCTTGTCCAGATGGTCACACCGCCTGTCATGTAGAAATAATTGTTGAGAAGTAGCAGAAAACCTTTAAAAAAAGAAGATATAAACAAGATCAACGTATTCATTCTAATGATATACATAAAACAGGTGCCAGCTGCTCTTTAGCCTCCTCTGATGAAAATAAGTTTCAATTTTGTATTGGATTGAAAAGTGACGCTTAACGTGAGCTGGTTTTGAAATATCTATAAAATTGTGTTGTACCATCTTTCACAAAACTGAGAATCCTTCAGAAGTCAACGCTAAGTGATCACGAATATTCATTTCCAAAATGTGAGTTTAAATGTAATAACAATTAGAAAAGAGCTTTTTTTATTTGGGAAAATGTTTGAAATCAGGCGAAAAGATGATTTTTGTAAGATTCTGTTTAGCACTGAACCGCCCATTGATTAAATGAGAAACAGCAACATTAGAATGAAGTATTTTAATCAGATCTTCTACAAACAACTTTGAGCATCAGCGACCACTTCGATTGATCATCTCTCAATAATCTCTCATTTTGTTTAATTAGTTCATACGAGACGTTGAGCATCAATACAGCGTTGATACGGAGTTTAACTTGTCTGAAAAAGTCGAAATAGCAGGTAAGGATTTGGTAGAAACGCTCACTTCTCAGAAGATCCAATAACTTCTTGTCTCTGTCTCAAAGTGTCCAAACATTGCTTCACGGTCTCTTCGTTTTTGATACCCATATAGAAACAGGTCCCAACCGGACGCCCTCTCTCCAACCAATTTTCAATCAAATCCATATAATTATTTGGTGGATTCAATGTGTTCTCATTCTCCAAGTGCACTCTTTGGTTGGTCAGATTTAATAGGATTGGAGTCCATGAACCATTTTCAATGGTACTGTTATTGATAATCAATGTTTTTGCCTCTCTGACAATGGCGTGTCGAAAATGGTCAGGAGAAATATCATTTAGAACTTTCAGTTGTTGAATTGGAAGAGATGATGGATGAATGACTTGCTTGAACCGTTCAAATGCAAGTGAATTCCAGCTTAGAACTTCTAAATTATTGATTTTCAAAACAGTTTCAGCGGGGAAACGGAGAATTTGATCGTGAAACTCAATATTCAAATTCTTCACTGATATACTCAAACCACGGTTTCCAAACAGTTTCGTGTGCACCGTCTTTGTCGCTTCATAAAGATACTTATTGTATGCTACACGTTGGATTGATACTCCTTTTGGAGACCGTCTAGTAAGTTGAATCCAGGGAGTGTATGGAGAAATCCTATTGTTCCGACGATTAGTATAAGCACTGAGCTGGTCCCGAATTGATTGGATTTGAAGTTGAATGAATTCAACAGACTCGTTTAATGTAATTTCTCGCCATTCTGTCTCTATACGAGCATTCGAATGGTTCAAACGATCGCCAACTGCATTCCTGGTTTCATCGTCTTCTACATATTCTTGATTCAAACGTTCAGCCAGTATCATTTTAAAAACTCGCAGTTCTTGTACTAGATATTGTTCCTGTCTCTCCGTATTAGTCAGAAGATTTTGGTGAACTCCTGTTCTCAAATCGATATCTCCTGGAAGTACCTTGTTTACTCCGGGATATATAATGACTCCATATTCATCAATGTCTTCGGAAGACCCTCCACAACTGTTCATTTCGAGAACATCGGCAGGAATTTGGTTGCGTCCGTAATCACGGTATACACCAAGTCGGTAAGGTACCTCATTCACTTCCGTATATGAATCCGAAAACGTCAAATTTTCGATTTTCAGTGGAATACGGCTCTCAAGGGAGCTGATTGTTGGGATGCGCAGAGATATTTGGAATCTGAAAAGGATTAGTTTAAGAAGTAAATAGGAGTGGTAACTAACCGTGTATTTGGGTCCATGTACGGCAGAATCGCCTTCAAACTTTCATACTGTACTGGTATGACAGGCATTTTCCGGGCGGAAAGAACACATCAATCAATAAATAGAGAAGGTTGAGAGAGGAATGCTAAAGAAATGTGAGTGAGGGCGTTGTGTGGAGATGTGATAATCTACCGGAGCTATCTGTAGAGTTCTCTAGAAATACCAATATGCGCAGAGACCGTTACGTGCAATTACGTTTAGTAGACCTTTCCCAGTGATCGGAATTCTATTTGCACAGAAGATGTACATAATCGCTGGCACCACCTGTCATTCCATTCTCTGGGAAACGTGGAAGTCCCAGACCACTCTACAAATACATAGCGATTAGCACTTTTCCCCACTACCCCTCACTCACATCTCTACAGTATTACTCCCATTTGTATCCCTCCTCAACCTACCTCTTTTGATTTTTGTATTCTTTTCGCCCGAGAAATGCCTGACATACCAGTACAGTATGAAAGTTTGAAGGCGATTCTGCCTTACATGGACCCAAATACACGGTCAGTTACCACTC
Source organism: Caenorhabditis latens (assembly GCA_002259235.3). NCBI lineage: Eukaryota > Metazoa > Nematoda > Chromadorea > Rhabditida > Rhabditidae > Caenorhabditis > Caenorhabditis latens. The sequence goes on from CM056093.1 coordinate 3,719,697, forward strand.
CTGTTTACTTCTTGAACTAATCAATTTCAGATTCCAAATTCCTCTTCGAATGCCTTCAATTAGCTCCCTTGAGAGCCGTATACCGCTGAAAATTGAGAGCTTGACGTTTGTAGGTCCATTTACGAAGGTGAATGAGGTCTCCTATCAACTTGGTGTATACCGTGATTATGGACGCAACGAAACTCCTTCCGATGTTGTCCATATGAATAATCGTGGAGGGTCTTCTGAAGACATTGATCAATTTGGAGTCATTATATATCCCGGAGTGAACAACGTACTTCCAGGAGATATCGATTTGAGAACAGCAGTTCAACAACGTGTTCCGTCAAATACAGAGGAATCGGAGCGAATTTTAGTCCTGCAACTGAGAATTTTAAAAATGCTGCTGGCCGAACGGTTGAATCAGGAGTATATAGAAGACGACGAAACCAGGAATGCAGGGGTTGGTGGTCCCTTGAATGCTTCCACAGGGACGTTTCGAAGACACATGTTAAATCAATCAGTAGAAAAAATTCAAAGCATGATTCAATCATTTCGGGACCAGCTTAGTGCTATTACTAATCGTCGAAACAATCAGAATCTGTCATATACTCCCTGGATTCAACTTTTTATACGCTCTCCAAAAGGAAACACAATTCAACGTGTTGCATACAATAAGTATCTACATGAAGCTAGAAAGGCGATGCACACGAAACTGTTTGGAAATCGTGAATCGAGTATATCCGTGAAGAATCTGAATATCGGGTTCAACATTCCAATTCTTCGTTTTCCCGATAGAACTATCTTGAAAATTGAAAATTTAGAAGTTGCAATCTGGAAGTTTATTACATTTGAAGGTTTCAAGAATGTCATTCATCCCTCATCTTTTCCAATTCAACAACTAAGAGTTTCAAGTAATGTTTTCACTGCAGACTTTCGACACACTATTGTGAAAGAGGCAAAAACATTAGTTATCAATAACCTTACCAATGATAATCGTTCATGGACGCCAAGCCTTCTGAATCTGACCAACCGAAGAGTGTACTTGGAAAATGAGAACGCACGGAATCCACCAAATAATTATATGGAATTGATTGAGAATTGGCTGGAGAGAGGACGTCCGGTTGGGACCACTTATTTTTTGGGAATCAAAAGCGAAGACACCGTGAAGCAATGTTTGGACACTCTGAAACAGAGACAAGAAGTTATCGGATCTTCAGAAAAGTGAGCGTTTCTACTAAAGCATTACCGACTATAATGATTTCTTTTTCAGACAAGTTCAACTCCGTATCAACGCTTCATTGATGCTCAACGTCTCTTATGAAATGATTGAACGACGTGGGAGAATACTGAGAGAAACCCGGTCGAAGTGGTGGCTGATACTGAAATTTGTTCGTGGAAGATCTGATTGAACTCCTACCGTTGAAAATAATTATAATGTCGTTGTATTTTTTTAAATTTAATTTATTTCAATCACACAAGCCCACAAATGATATCTGACAAGAAAAACTAAACTATTCAATTTTTTCATTTAAAATGGGTGGTCCAGTAGATTGTTGCTCACACAAGATCCTATAAACATTATCTTTACTCATGGTTTTTTAAGATATTTTTTTTTGAAATAATAAAATTCTCGTTTCTTACTTATTATTACATAGAAACTCCTATTTTGAAAATGAATTTTCGTGATTACTCAGCAATGTCCGTCACTAGCTAGTCTATGTAGTGAGACCCTCCCTTGACGCTGCAGACGCGCCCACTGTTTACACGATGCTCAACAATATTTTGTTTTTATACAACTTATTCAAAACTTCTAACAAAAACCAACCATAGGATCCAGTTCAAAAAAAAGATTCAAGAGAGTTATGACCACATTCACGGTTATATTAGATATTGTAAGCCCCTCTGTAAATAAAAGCCAACAGAATTTAGGTTATCATACAAATGTTTATTATCGATCGATACAATACAACAAAAAAAACAGAAACAACAAAAAAACGAATAATTAATCAAACAGACGATGAGCTATCCTCCAACTTTTCCTTCTTAATTTTCAGCTCCTTATTGCTATCCTCTATGTGATTGTACAGCTTCAAAATCAGCACATTTTGAAGTGCTTCTTGCCTCCAATTGCCTCCCTCCTTTTTCAGCACACGGAGCTTCTTGACAGCCAACTTCAGAAAGTCTTCTGGTGGCAGGACGGTGTCGGTGACCCTTTTGGATACTGTAGGTCTGGCCTTAATCTTCCTGAAGCGTCTGGGTTGGACAGTGCTCTCAATGACAGAAGTTGGTGTGAAGAGCGTTAGATTTGTTATGAGAAAAGTGATAGAATTTCTAACGACTTGACCAAAATATGTGAGCATGACGTTGAACGAGAGGGTAAATGGAAGATACTAGAGAATATGAATATGAGAATGAGAATGAATAGTGTACTAGCATACTACCAATTGGTCGCTAACTATATGTGAAGATGGTTCACTACTCTGACTCCTGGGAAAATAGAGTTTGTGAGAAATAGAGTGACAGGGGAAAACAAAAAAAGAAAAGTCTGTCTGTCTGTTTTTCCAGATGGTCACACTACCTGTAATAGAGAAATTATATTGTTGAAAAGTAGCAAAGTAACTTTATAACAGTGGGTGTCTTCGAAAGAAAAGTTTCGAAACATTTTTCGATAAATTTTTCGAAGAATTTTCGAAAAATCGTGGGGTGTTTGGAAATTTCGGGAAAAATCTGGAAACAGGGATTTCGCTTTTGGATAAACAGTTTTGAGTTCCGGAGCACATTTGTATTACCGGACACGTATTGCACCAATAAAATTTCGATTAGAGTCATATTTAGTGAAAAAACAAATCAACTGGCAAGGAACTTATGCGAGGGCGAACACAAATGTGCAACGGAACTCTAAAATGCCCATCCATGAGCGAAATTCTTGTTTCCAGATGTTTTCCGAAATTTTCAGAATCTTCTAGAAACATCCAGAAATTTCCAAAAATTGCACACACTGCCATATAACTTGAGAAAGTTTACCGTAACGCTCAACTTGAGTGACAAAACTGAAGTGTGGAAAAAATCTAATCTGCTGATCAGGCTTGGTCGGAGTCGGAGAATCGGATAATCCGACTTTTTTCGGAGAATTTCACCGACGGATAATTCTCTGACTTTTTTTCGGAGAAATTCTCCGAAACTCTCCGATTCTCCGAAAAAAAAGACGGAGAATTTCGGAGATTACCGGAGACGACGACACTCAAAACCCTGTTTTTGTTGTATATTCACTGGTAAAAGCTTGGAATGATGATTAAACATGTTTTAGAAAGGTGAATTCTGAATAACGCAACAGAAAATCCCTTTTAGAAGCATTTTTGGGGACATTTTTGGATTCTCCGAAATTCTCCGATTCTCCGAGAAAAAAGTCGGAGAAAATTTCGGATATCCGATTCTCCGAAAATTTTTCTCCGACCAAGCCTGCTGATAGTGAGTCCATCTACTAGCTGCTGTAGGAACACTCATCTTTCCAGATACCAAGTATCTGTTTTGCTCTTCAAATAGAATTCCCATCCTTTTGGACGCTGTTGGTAAATGTTGAAAATAAATGTATAAACAAGATCAGCGTATTCTCAGCATTATAATGGTATACAAAAGGTAGCACCAGCTCTTCAGTCTTCCCTAATAAAAAAGTTAAATAGATATTTTAAAATCACAGTCTGCCGCCGGAGGGTGTTAAAGGCTCGTGGAATTTGTTCGGATGGGTCCCGTAGTTAAAATGGGTGAAAAACCGTACTCTACTACGGTTTTCATGCTTTAATATTGAGACCTTTATTTTTTTTAAATCTTGCGGACATCCTGAAAAACAGACAGACAAATCCACAGACAGCGCCCACACGCGTTTTATACATAAGTGACGCTGTGACGCTTAAAGTGACGCTTAAAGTGAGCTGGTCTTGAAATATCGATGAAATTGTCCTGTAACATCGGTTCTGGCTTTTAGAGGATTCAGAATCTTTCAGAAGTCAAAACTAAGTACTCACAAATATTAATTTCCAAAATGCGGGTTTAAATGTAATAACAATTAGAAACGAGATTTTTTTATTTGGAAAAATGTTTGAAATCAGGCGTAAAGATGATAATTGTCAGATGTTTAAGAATTTAGAATGAAGAAATTGAACAGTAAAGTGTTCCTTGGCTGATATCATTTGCAGACTTATGCAATTAGAATAAATTCTATCAAAATAGTAAAAGATTAATCAGATCTTCCACGAACAACTTTCAGTCTCAGCCACCACTTCGACTGGTTATCTCTAAGTAATCTCCCACGTCGTTCAATCATGTCATAAGAAACTTCTAGCATTAATTCTGCGTCGATTTGGAGTTGAACTTGTCTGAAATATAACCATTATGCAGGTAAAGATTTTCCAGAAACACTCACTTTTCAGAAGATCCTAGAACTTCTTGTCTCTGTTTCAGAGTGTCCAAACATTGCTTCACGGTCTCTTCGCTTTTGATTTCCATACTGAAAGTGGTCCCAACCGGACGTCCTCTCTCTATCCAATTTTCAATCAAGTCCATATAATTATTTGGTGGATTCAGTCTGTTCTCATTTTCCAAGTACACTCTTCGGTTGGTCAGATTCCGAAGAATTGGTGTCCATGAACCACTTTCTAAATTATTATTATCGATAATCAATATTTGTGCCTCTCTCGCAATGGTGTGTGGAAAATCTTGAACACAAATGGCGTATCCAATTTTGAGTTGTTGAATTGGAAACGATGATGGATTAATGACTTGCTTAAACCGTTCAAATGCAAGTGAATTCCAGCCTACAACTTCTAAATTTTCGATTTTCAAAATAGTTGCCGCGGGAAAACGAAGAATTTGATTGTGAAACTCAATATTCAAATTCTTCACTGATATACTCGATCCACGGTTTCCAAACAGTTTTGTGTGCACTGCCTTTTTCGCTTCATAAAGATACTTATTGTATGCAACACGTTGGATTGATACTCCTTTTGGAGAGCGTGTAGTTAATTGAATCCAGGAAGTACACGGAGAAATTTGATTGTTCCGACGATTGTTGAACGGACGAAGCGAATCCCGAATTGATTGAATCTGGCGTTGAATGGATTCTACAGATGTGTTTAATGTAGCTCCTCGATATTGTATCTCTACGAAACCATTCCAAGGACCACCAACAGCTGCATTCCTGGTTTCGTCTTCTTCTATATATTCCTGATTCAACCGTTCGGCCAGTGTCATTTTTAAAATTCTCAGTTGTTGGACTAGAACTTGTTCATATCCCTCCGTATCAGTCCAAAAATTTCGGTGAACTCCTGTTCTCAAATCGATATCTCCTGGAAGTACGTTGTTCACACCGGGATATATAATGAGTCCATATTGGTCAATGTCATCAGAAGACCCTCCCCATTGATTCATTTCCAGAACATCGGAAGGCGTTTCGTTTCTTCCGTAATCACGGTACACACCAAGTCGGTAGGATACCTCATTTACTTTGACTTCTAACTTTGTAAACGCCAAATTCTCGATTTTCAGAGGTAGAAGCCTCTCAAGGGAGCTGATTGATGGCATGCGTAGAGAGATTTGGAATCTGAAAATGAATAGTTTAAGAAGTAAACAGGAGTGGTAACCAACCGTGTATTTGGGTCCATGTACGGCAGAATCGCCTTCAAACTTTCATACCGTACTGGTATGACAGACATTCCTCTGGAGCAAAAAGCGTAAAAATCAATTAGGGCAGGTTGAGAAGAAAGATAAATGGGTGGAATACTAAAGATGCGTGCGTAAGGAGATGTGTGGAGAAGTGCTAATCTCAACAATCGATAATAAGGGTAGGTTGAAGAGGGAGACAAATGGGATGAAGACTGAAGAGATGTGCGTCAGGGGTTGGGCGGAAACGTGCTAATCGACCGGGGCTATCTAAAGAGCACTCTGGGACTACCACTCTTGACAGAGAAAGAAATGACAGGTGGTTTCGGCGGTGATGTACATCTTCTGTGCAAATAGAATCCCGATCACTGGGAAAGTCGGAGAAAAAAATAATAGCTAGTTCCCTTCTCTGCAAAAATTGGTATTCCCAGAGAGTTCTTTAGATAACCCCGGTCGATTAGCACGTCTCCACACAACCCCTCACTCACATCTCTTCAGTATTCATCCCATTTGTCTCCCTCTTCAACCTACCCTTATTATCGATTGTTGTCTTTCCGTCTAAGAAATGCCTGTTATACCTATCCAGAATGAAAGTTTAAAAGCGATTCTGCCGTACATGGATCCAAACAAACGGTTAGTTACCACTCATGCTCACTTTTTGAACAAATCCCTTTCAGATTCCAAATCTCTCTTCGAATGCCTTCAATCAGCTCTCTTGAGAGCCGTACACCACTGAAAATTGAGAATCTGACGTTTTCGAATGTACATACCGAAGTGAATAAAGTCTCCTACCGACTTGGTGTGTACCGAGATTACGGACGCAACGAAACTCCTTACAATGTGCTCCGTATGAATCAAGGGGGAGGGTCTCTCAGCGATATTGATCAATATGGACTCATCATACATCCCGGAGTGAACATTGTACTTCCAGGAGATATCGATTTGAGAACAACAGCTCAACGAGATGTTTCGGCAAATACGGAGGAATCAGAACAAGACGTAATCCAGCAACTGAGAGTTTTAAAAATGATACTGGCTGAACGGTTGAATCAGGAATACATTGAAGACGACGACACCAGGAATGCCGCTGTTGGAGAACCTGCGAATGCTTTTGTAGAGACATATCGAGAAATTACATTAAACGCATCTGTAAAAACTATTAAAAGCAGGATTCAATACCTTCGAAACTTGCTACGTGCGTTAAACAATCGTCAGGACAATCGAATTCCTCCATGTACTCCCTGGATTCAACTTTCTATGCGCTCTTCGACAGGAGTAACAATCCAACGTGTCGCATACAATAAGTATCTTTATGAAGCGACAAAGGCGGTGCACACGAAACTGTTAGGAAACCGTGTTTCGAGTATTTCAGTGAAGAATCTGAAAATTGAGCCACATTCTCTGTTTTCAAATCACATTCTTCGTTTTCCCGCTGGAACTGTCTTGAAAATCGAAAATTTAGAAGTTGCATTCTGGAATTCACTTGCATTTGAACGGTTCAAGGGAGTCATTCATCCATTATCCATCCCAATTCAGCGACTAAAAATTTCAAGTAATACTTTTTCTGCTGATTTTCAGCATACCATTTCGAGAGAGCCAAAAAGATTGATTATAAGTAATGATCCCTTTGAAAGTGGTTCATGGACCCCAATTCTTCTGAATCTGACCAACCGAAGAGTGTACTTGGAGAATGAGAACACATTGAATCCACCTAATAACTATTTGGATTTGATTGAGAATTGGCTGGAGAGAGGACGTCCAGTTGGGACCTGTTTCTATATGGGTATCAAAAGCGAAGAGACCGTGAAGCAGTGTTTGGACACTCTGAAACAGAGACAAGAAGTTATTGGATCTTCTGAAAAGTGAGCGTTTCTACCAAAGCCTTTCCGACTTCATTGAATATTTTCAGACAAGTTAAACTTCGTATCAACGCTGCAACGATGCTCGAAGTTTGTTATGAAATGGCTGTACGACGTGTGAGATTACTGAATGATAACCAATCGAAGTGGTGGCTGAGACTAAGAGTTCTCCGTGAAAGATCTGATTAATCTTCTACTATTTTGAAAGAATTCATTCTAATCTTTAAAAAACATCTATTTTAATTGCATAAGTCTGGGAGTGATAACTGCTAAGGAATCCTAAACTATTCAATTTCATCGTTTGAAATAGGCGGTCCTGTTCTTTAACAAAATCTGATGAACATCATCTTTACACATGGTTTTAATTGTTTTTTCAAACTATAAATATATCTTTTTTGTTGTTATCGAATATAAACTTTTATTTTAAAAATAAACATCTCTTAAATAATCTCCAGCACTAAACGTTGACTTCTGAGTGAGCATTTTACCGATATTTCAAGACAAGGTCACTTTAAGAGTCACTTATCAATCCAATACAAATTGGTATTTCTTTTTATTAAAGAAGTTCTATCAAGATTTGTGGTTCATTTTCATTTTTACGTGCGTCTGTGACGACCATACAACTCAAAAATTAGGCGGAGCTACTGCCAGATTGTTGTGAACAAGTTTGTTTCAATTTATTAGAAATGAAATGCACAATTTTTTTAATATAAAGTATTATTAAAGAGAAACATTATTTGTATTAGATTCCAACTGATTACTCCAATTGTGACCGTACAACTCTCCAGGTCAACAACCATTTTGAGTAGAAGTCCGATGTTTTTAAAGGTAAATAAAAAACTTGAAGACTCGATGAAGCGTTGACACGTAGTTGAACGTAGCTGGAATAATAGAATGAGAAATTACGTGCGAACCAAGACACTTACTTATCTGATACTGCTACAACCTCTGGTCTCATTTTCAAATTGATCAAAACCCGCTTGACAGTTTCTTCATCCATGACATCACTCCAAGAAGTTCCAACGGGGCGTTTGCCGTTCTCCAACCAACTGCTGATGAAGTTCACCCAGTCTTCATGAGATTCATATCTACTTTGATTTTTCATATACAAATATCGATTGGTCAGGTCGCGAAGGATTGGAATCCATGGGCGTCTTGAAATTTTGTTGATGATAAGACTCCTTGCTTCTTTGACAATTTGATGTTCAAATCTTGAGCCACGAGCACCACATTTCATCGTTAATTGTTGAAGAGGGAACGAAGACTTGTCCATAATCTGACTGAATGCTTGAAAATGGGATGCATTCCACTTGAGTATATCCAATGCTTGAATTCTCAGCTTGGTTTCCACAGGGAAACGAAGAATATAATTGTGAAAATCAATGGTCAGATTCTTCACTGATATGATCGAACTTCGCTTACCAAACAGTGTAGAGATTAGTATTTTCATTGCCTCGAACAGATTCTTATTGTAAGGAATCCGTTGGATCAGACCTTTTCTCTGTGAAGTAACGGTCAATTGAATCCAGTTGGTGTACGGTGGTTTTGTGTTGTCGCGACGATGCTTGAAAGGTTCCAAAGCGGTTTGTAAAACGTCTATCTGATTTTGAATCAGACTCACTGAAGAGTCCTTCCAACGATATCGAGTTCGTAGAGCTAGATACCGATTGTACTCCTGATTCAAGCGATCGGCCAACTTCTTGTTGAGCGCGTCCAACTTCTGAACTAGAAGACGTTCTTCCCTCTTTGTATCGTTTTGTAAATTTATCAGGATTCTTCCTCTCAAATCCACATCTCCAGGGAGAACTGAGTTGATTCCCGGAGAAATAGTGAATCCATGTTCATCGATATCATGCGACATCGGTTTCATTGAAGTGTTAATCTCATAGAACATGTTCGTATCTTTCAATTCGCGGTATACACCTATTCGGTAGCGAGCACCATTTACTTCCATTCCTGTTTTTGAAAACTTTAAATTCACGATTTTCAATGGCAATCTTTTTTCGAGAGAGCTGATAGACGGTATGCGAAGGGAGATTTGGAATCTGAGAGCGATTAGTTCAAGAAGTAAACAGGAGTGGTAACCAACCGTGTATTTGGGTCCATGTACGGCAGAATCGCCTTCAAACTTTCATATTGTACTGGTATTACAGGCATTTCTCGGGCGGAAAAACACAACAATCGATAATAAGGGTGAGCTGAGGAGGAAGACAAATGGGAGGAACACTGAAGAGATGTGAGTCAGGGATTGGGCGGAGACGTGCTAATGGACCGGGGTTAGCTGAAGAGTGCTCTGGGAATACCAATATGCGCAGAGATTGTAACTTGCAATTACTTTTAGTCGACCTTTCCCAGTGATCGGAATTCTAATTGCGCAGAAGATGTACATCACCGCTGACGCCATCTGGCATTCCATTCCTGGAGAATATTGGTATTCCCAGAGCACTCTACAGATAACCCCGGTCGATTAGCACTTTTCCCCACTACCCCTCACTCACATCTCTTCAGTATTCCTCCCATTTGTCTCCCACCTCAACCTTCCCTTTTTATTGATTTTTACGCTTTTTGCTCCAAAGAAATGCCTGTGATACCAGTACGGTATGAAAGTTTGAAGGCGATTCTGCCGTATATGGACCCAAATACACGGTTACTTCCAGCTACCGTTTACTTCTTGAACTATTAGCCGAGCATTTAAGTTACAACCGCGCCCCACCTCAAACGAGAGAGTATCGGCGAGAGACGCAGAGTATTTTCTGGCGCGAAACAGATGTTCACCATTTTTGATCTATTTTCACAAGTTGTTTTAATTTTTTTTGCCAAATTCCGAGTGAAAATAATGGAAAATAGGTCAAAAACTGTGAAAATATTTTTCGCGCCACAACAAAACTCTGCGTCTCTCGCCGATACTCTCTCGTTTGCGGTGGAGCGCAGTTGTAAGAAGGGGTGGGCCGCTAATAATCATTTTCAGATTCCAAATATCTCTTCGAATGCCTTCAATCAGCTCCCTTGAGAGCCGTATTCCACTGAAAATCGAGAATTTAACGTTTTCGGAAATGAATACAGAAGTAAATGAAGTATCCTACCGACTTGGTGTATATCGTGATTACGGACGCAACGAAACTCCTTGCAATGTTCTTCGTATGAATCAACGGGGAGGGTCTTCTGATGATATTGATCAATATGGAGTCATTATATATCCCGGAGAGAACAACGTACTTCCAGGAGATATTGATTTGAGAACAGGAGTTCACCGAAATAATACGGAGGGACAGGAACAATTTCTAGTTCAACAACTGAAAGCTTTGAAAATGATACTGGCTGAACGGCTGAATCAGGTATATACTGAAGACGACGAAACCAGGAATGCAGCTGTTAGTGGTCCTTCGAATCGTTTCGTAGAGAATTATCGAAGATCTACATTAAACACATCTGTAGAAACCATTCAACGCCAGATTCAATCAATTCGGGACTTGCTTCGTCCGTTCAACAATCGCCGAAACAATCTGATTTCTCAATACACTACATTGATTCAGTTCACTAGACGGTCTCCAGAAGGAGTCACAATCCAACGAGTTGCATACAATAAGTATCTTTATGAAGCAACAAAGGCGGTGCACACGAAACTGTTCGGAAACCGTGGTCTGAGTATATCTGTGAAAAATCTAAAAATTGACCTTGTCAATCAAATTCTCCGTTTCCCCACCGCAACTGTCTTTAAAATTGAAAATTTAGAAGTTGCATTCTGGAATTCACTTGCATTTGAACGGTTCAAGCAAGTCATTCATCCGTCATCTCTTCCAATTCAGCGACTAAAAATTTTAAGTAATACTCTTTCTGCTGATTTTCAGCATACCATTTCGAGAGAGCCAAAAAGATTGATTATAAGTAATGATCCCTTTGAAAGTGGTTCATGGACCCCAATTCTTCTGAATCTGACCAACCGAATAGTGTACTTGGAGAATGAGAACAGACTGAATCCACCAAATAATTATATGGATTTGATTGAAAATTGGCTGGAGACAGGTCGTCCAGTTGGAACCTGTTTCTGTATTGGAATCAATAGCGAAGAGACCGTGAAGCAATGTTTGGACACTCTGAAACAGAGAGAAGAGGTTATTGGATCTTCTGAAAAGTGAGCGTTTCTATCAAATCCTTACCAACTATATTGATTTTTTTTAGACAACTTCAACTCCGTATCAATCCTGCATTGATGCTCAATGTCTCCTATGAAATGGTTGAACAACGTGGGAGATACCAGAGAGATGACCAATCGAAGTGGTGGCTGATACTGAAAGTTGTTCGTGGAAGATCTGATTAATCTCATACTGTTAAAAAAGAATTCATTTCCATATTTTTTTAAAATTATTCTAATTGCATAAGCATGGAAATAATAACTGCCAAGGAAACTTAAATTATTCAATTTCTCCATTTGAAATGGACGGTCCAGTGCTTAAACAAGATCTGATGAACATCATCTTTACACATGGTTTTAATTATTTTTTCAAACTATAAATATATATTTTTTGTTGTAATCGAATATAAACTCACACTTTGAAAATAAATATTCCTCAAATAATCTCCAACAGTATAAACGGTGACTTCTGAAGGAGAATTTCACCGATATTTCAAGACCAGCTCACTTTAAGATTCACTTATCAATCCAATACAAATTGGCAATGTCTTTGTATTATGTGGAGGAGTTCTATCAAGATTTGTGGTTCATTTTTATTTTTTAGGTGTGTCTGGGACGACCATACTACTCAAAAATTAGGCGGAGCTACTGCCAGATTGTCGTGAACAAGTTTGTTTCAATTTATAAAAATGAAATTGTGCTCTGGGAATACCAATGTTGTCAGAGAATAGAATGACAGGTGGTGTAAGCGATCATCTACATCGTCTGTGCAAATAGAATTCTGATCACTGGGAAAGGTCGACTAAAAGTAATTGCAAGTTACGTTCTCTGCGCATATTGGTTTTCCCAGAGCACGCTATAGATAGATCTGGCCGATTAGCACGTCTTCACCCAACCCCTGACACACATCTCTTCAGTATTCCTCCCATTTGTCTACCTCAACCTTCCCTATTTATTGATTTTTACGCTTTTTGCTCCAAAGAAATGCCTGTTATACCAGTACGGTATGAAAGTTTGAAGGCGATTCTGCCGTACATGGATCCAAATACACGGTTAGTTACCACTCCCGTTTACTTCTTGAACGAATCATTTTCAGATTCCAAATCTCCCTCCGCATGCCATCAATCAGCGCTCTTGAGAGCCGTATTCCGCTGAAAATCAAGAATTTGACATTTTCGAAAATACATACGGAAGTGAATGAGGTCTCCTACCGACTTTGTGTGTACCGTGATTACGAACGCAACGAAACTCCTCCCGATGTTCACCGTATGAATGAAGGGGGAGAGTCTTTTGATGACATTGATAAATATGGAGTCATTATCAATCCCGGAATGAACATTGTTCTTCCAGGAGATATCGAGTTGAGAACAGGAGTTCACCGAAATGTTCCGGCTCATAGGGAGGAGCCGGAACAAAATCTACTCCTGAAACTGAGAATTTCAAAAATGATACTGGCGGAACGAATGAATCAGGAATATATTGAAGACGACGAAACCAGGAATGCGATTGTTGATAGTCCTTTTTATGCTCTAATGGAGACAAGATATCGAAGAATGACATTGAATACACCAGTTGAACTCATTCAAAGCACTATTCAGGCACTTCGGGACCGGCTTAGTGCTTTTAACAATCGTCGAAACAATCAGAATCTGCCAAATTCTCTCTGGATTCTCCAAAAGGAATCACAATCCAGCGTGTTGCATACAATAAGTATCTTTATGAAGCGGAAAAGGCTTTGCACACAAAACTGTTTGGAAATCGTGGTTCGAATATATCTGTGAAGAATCTGAAAGTGGAGCTTCCCAATCGAATTCTTCGTTTTCCCGCAACTGTTTTGAAAATCGAAAATTTAACAGTTTCAGGCTGGGATTCACTTGTATTTGAACGTTTCAAGCAAGTCAATCATCCATTATCTTTTCCACTTCAACAACTGAAAGTTTCAAGTAGTATTTTGACTGCAGATTTCACACACATTATTACGAGAGAGGCAAAATCATTGATTATTAATAATTACACCAATGATAATGGTTCGTGGACCCCAATTCTTCTGGATCTGACTAACCGAATAGTGTGTTTGGAGAATGAGAATAGACTGAATCCACCAAATAACTACGTTGATTTGATTGAGAATTGGTTGGAGAGAGGACGTCCGATTGGGACCTGTTTTTATATGGGAATCAAAAACGAAGAGACCGTAAAGCAATGTTTGGACACTTTGAGACAGAGACAAGAAGTAATTGGATCTTCTGAAAAGTTAGCGTTTCTACCAAAGCCTTTCCTTTTATATTTAATTTCTTTTCAGACAAGTTCAACTTCGAATCGATGCTTCATTGATGCTCAATGTCTCCTATGAAATGATTGAGCATTCCAAACACAGTTATCCTACTGAATATGATTCAAACTTGTGTCTGAGACTGGAAGTGGTTCGTAGACGATCGGAATAATGTTCTCTTGGTTTTAAAGAATTTGAAACGTTTTTCAAATGTTATTGCATACAAACTCACTTTTTTAGAAATAAAGATCCGCGATTACTTAACGTTAGCTTCTGAATGATTCTGAATTCTCTAGGACGAAATGTTACCGCACAATTTTATTTTTATATTAAAATCACTTTATTAGTATCAGACACTCTTGTTTGTACAGAAAAAAGATCAGATAACATAATAGATTCCAACTGATTACTCCAATTGTGGCCGAACAACTCTCCAGGTCAACAACCATTTTGAGTAAAAGTCCGATGGTTGTAAAGCTTTATAAAAAACTTGAAGACTCGATGAAGAGTTGACACGTAGTTCAACATAGCTGGAATAATAGAATGAGAAATTATGTGCAAATCAAAAATACTTACTTATCTGATACTGCAACAACCTCTGGTCTCATTTTCAAATTGATCAAAACCCGCTTGACAGTTTCTTCCTTCATGACACCACTCCAAGAAGTTCCAACGGGGCGTTTGCCGTTCTCCAACCAACTGCTGATGAAGTTCACCCAGTCTTCATGAGATTCTTGTATACTCTGTGTTTCCAAATACAAATGTCGATTGGTCAAATTGCGAATAATTGGAATCCATGAGCGTCTTGAGATTCTTTTGATGATGAGACTCTTTGCTTCTTTAACAATTGCATGTTCAAATCTTGAGCCATGAGCACTACATTTCATCGTTAATTGTTGAAGAGGGAACGAAGATTTATCAATAATCTGACAGAATTCTTGAAAATTGGATGCATTCCAACTGAGTATATCCAATGACTGAATTCTCAACTTGGTTTCCACAGGGAAACGAAGAATATGATTGTGAAAATCAATGGTCAGATTCTTCACTGATATGATCGAACGTCGCTTGCCAAACTGTGTAGCGCTTAGTATTTTCATTGCCTCGAACAGATTCTTATTGTAAGGAATCCGCTGAATCAGACCTCTTCTCTGTGAAGTCAAAGTCAATTGAATCCAGTTGGTGTACGGCGGTTTTGTGTTGTCGCGACGAAGCTTGAAAGGTTCCAAAGCGATTTGTAATGACTCTATCTGATTTCGAATCAGACTCACAGAAGAGTCCTTCCAACGATATCGAGTTCGTAGAGCTAGATACCGATTGTACTCCTGATTCCAGCGATCGGCCAACTTCTTGTTGAGCGCTTCCAACTTCTGAACTAGAAGATGTTCATTTCTATCTGTATCGTTTTGTGAATTTCTCAGAATTTCTCTTCTCAAATCTACATCTCCAGGGAGCACTGTGTTGATTCCCGGAGAAATAGCGAATCCGTGTTCATCAATATCATGTGGAATCGGTAGCATTGACTTTTGAATCTCAGAGGGCACTTTCTCATCTTTTATTTCGCGGTATACACCTAACCGGTAGCGAGCTCCATTTACTTCCATTCCTGTTTTTGAAAACTTTAAATTCACAATTTTCAATGGTATTCTTTTTTCGAGAGAACTGATAGACGGTATGCGTAGAGAGATTTGGAATCTGAAAGTGATTAGTTTGAAAAGTTAATAAGAGTGGTAACCAACCGTGTATTTGGGTCCATGTACGGCAGAATCGCCTTCAAACTTTCATACTGTATTGGTATGACAGGCATTTCTCGGGCGGAAAAAACACAAAAATCAATAATAAGGGTAGATTGAGGAGAAAGACAAATGGGAGGAATACTGTAGAGATGTGAGTGGGGGAGGGTGGTGTAGAGACGTGCTAATCTACCGAGGTTATCTGTAGAGTGCTCTGGGAATACCAATATTCTCAGAGAGTGGAGTGGCAGGTGGTGTCAGCGGTCATGCAGATCTTCTCTGCAAATAGAATTCCGATCACTGGGAAAGGTCTACTAAACGTAATTGCACGTAACGGTCTCTGCGCTTATTGGTATTTCTAGAGAACTCTACAGATAGCTCCGGTAGATTAGCACGTCTCCACACAACCTCCTCACTCACATTTCTTTAGCATTCCTCTCATTTTCTTCAAATGAAAGTTCGATTCTGAACATGAGAAACGAACGAGACAATTAATTTTTCCTGACATTCAAGAAGATAAGAGTCATACTGAGAGAACGGTTGAGGAGGAGCCGAATTTCTCAAAACTGGGAAGGCCACTGCAAAAACGGAATATGGATTCGGAATCAGGGAAACGTCAGCTTTCCGGCGATATATGTCATGTTGTGTTTCTCCAACCTATGTGTGAGGCATTCCCTAGTAAGGAATACTAGAAAGATGCAAGTGAGGGGTTGTGTGGAGACGTGCTAATTGGCCGGATCTATTTGCAGAGTGCTCTGGGAATACCATTATACTCAGAGAAGGGAGTGACAGGTGGTGGCAGCGGTAAATGTACATCTTCTGTGCAAATAGAATTCTGATCACTGGGAAAGACCGACTAAAAGTAATTGCAAGTTACATTCTCTGCGCATATTGGTATTCCCAGAGCACGCTATA
The DNA here is from genome assembly GCA_002259235.3 of Caenorhabditis latens. NCBI lineage: Eukaryota > Metazoa > Nematoda > Chromadorea > Rhabditida > Rhabditidae > Caenorhabditis > Caenorhabditis latens. The sequence goes on from CM056093.1 coordinate 3,736,245, forward strand.
GATATATCTGGCCGATTAGCACACAGCCCCTTCACTCAAATCTCGTCAGTATTCCTTTCATTTGTCTCCCTCTTCTACCAACCTTTTTTATTGATTTTTGTGTTCTTTTTCCCGTGAAATGCCTGTTCTACCAGTACAGTATGAAGCCTTGAAGGCTGTTCTGCTTTACATGGAACCTAATATACGGTTAGTTACCACTTTTTCTTACTTCTTGCACGAACCATTTTCAGATTCCAAATATCTATTCGAATGCCATCAATCAGCGCTCTAGAGAGCCGTATTCCGCTGAAAATCGAGAATTTAGCGTTTTCGGTAATACATACAGTAGTGAATAAGATCTCCTACAAACTTGGTGTATACCGTGATTACGGACGCAACGAAACGCCTTCCGATGTTCTGGAAATGAATCAATGGGGAGGATCTTCTGATGACATTAATCAATATGGACTCATTATCCATCCTGGACAGAACAGCGTACTTCCAGGAGATATCGATTTGAGAAGACAAGTTCTACAAGATGTTCCTGCTGATACGGAGGGACAGGAACGCCATCTAGTAAAACAACTGAGCGTTTTAAAAATGATACTGGCCGAACGGTTGAATCAGGAATATATTGAGGACGACGAAACCAGAAATGCAGGAGATGGTGGACCTGTCAATGTTATGATGGAGAGATCATATCGAACAATGACATTGAATAGACCTATAGAATTCATTCAAAGCTGGATTCAATCAATTCGGGACTCGCTTCGTCCGTTCAACAATCGTCGGGACAATCGGATTCCTCCATATACTCCTTGGATTCAATTTACTAGACGGTCTCCAGAAGGAGTCACAATTCAACGTGTTGCATACAACAAGTACCTCTATGAAGCGACAAAGACAATGCACACGAATCTGTTAGGAAATCGTGGTTCGAGTATATCTGTGAAAAATCTGAACATTGACCTTCCCAATCAAATTCTTCGTTCTCCAGCTGGAACTATCTTGAAAATTATAAATTTAGAAGTTGTAGGTTGGAATTCGCTTGTATTTGAACGTTTCAAGCAAGTCGTTCATCCATCTTCCCTTCCACTTCAACAATTGAAAATTTCAAGTTGTTCCATGCCTTTTTCGATTGTAGACACATCAGCGCGAGAGAGGCAAAATTATTGATTATTGATAATAATCCCCTTGAAGATGAATCATGGACTCCAATTCTCCTGAATCTGACCAACCAAAGAGTGTTTTTGATGAATGAGAACAAACACGTTCCTCCAAATAATTATGTGGATTTGATTGAGAATTGGTTGGAGAGAGCACGTCCGATTGGGACCACTTTTAGTATGGGACTCAAGAAGGAAGATACAGCGAAACAGTGTTTGGATACTCTGAAACAGCGACAAGAGGTTTTGGGATCTTCTGAGAAGTGAGTGTTGCTGCTAAATCCTTATATCCAGAGTTTTTTTTTCAGACAAGTTCAACTTCGTATCGACGCTTTATTGATGCTCAACGTCTCCTATGAAATGATTGAGCATTCAGAAGACAGTTATCCTAGTGAATATGATTCAAACTTGTGGTTGAGACTGAAAGTGGTACGTAGAAGATCTGAATAATCTTATTTTGGTTTTAAGGTATTTGAAACTTTTTTAAATTTCTTTGTCTATTTTTTCTCTTATGCGAACCCCATATTTCTGTAAACCTCTTAAAAATGATTTTATCAATGAATGAACGATCGAATGAACAAATATGTTGACGCATCAGAATCTAAAGAACAAAGTAATTTTCTCGAAAACGGGGAAACTTTTTGCAGCATTCCTGTTGACAATATGCACAGCATTCAGAGAAAATTAGGTAGTTCTCAAGCAGTTGAGAGTACATCAAAAAGGTTTCACGTTAACTCAAGTGTGCTTGGAAAATGAGAACAGTCGGAATCCACCAAATAATTATATGGGTTTGATTGAGAATTGGTTGGAGAAAGATCGTCCGATTGAGACCTGTTTCGATATGGGTATCAAAAGCGAAGAGACCGTGAAGCAATGTTTGGACACTTTAAGACAGAGACAAGAAGTTATAGGATCTTCTGAAAAGTGAGTGTTTCTACTAAAGCCGTACCGACTATAATGATTTCTTTTTCAGACAAGTTCAACTCCGTATCAACGCTTTATTAATGCTTAACGTCTCTTATGAAATGGCTGAACGACGTGGGAGAATACTAAGAGAAGACCAATCGAAGTGGTGGCTGATACTGAAAGTTGTTCGTGGAAGATCTGATTAATCTGTAAATAAATTATTAAAATCTTGTTGATCAGTGTTTCTCTGCTGCTTAATTGCGTTCTGATAATAGATATAGGAAACGTGTTAATAACTCGAAGTGTTTAAGAGACAATCTCTGACTGGGTCGAGCATAGGCCTACAGGCCATGTTACACATGCGCCAAGTTGATCCGTTTCGGCTGATTTTTTAATATGTTAGTACCCTAGGAATTCTAAGAATTTTATACCATACCAAATTTGGCTCCGCCCCCCTTTGACCTACCAAAACGATCGATTGAAGTTGAAAAATGAAAATTTTTATTTCGAAAGACAGGAACAAAATTCTTTCGGAAATGAATTGCCAGCCTCATTTTATGCATTTTACAAGAAACCTACTTTTTTCTAACTCGCCCGCATCATAGTGAAAAAATCACTTTTTTGAAAAAATTGTCAATTTTTTCAAGTTTTTTGAATTTTTCAGCTGGTCGAAGTACTGTGGTCCGAAACAAATTTATGATTATGAGATACATATTTGTGTGGGCTATCTGAAAATATAAAAGTTTTCCCTAGATTTTAGTGGCTAGCCGAGTTATGATCAAAAAAGTGACAGAATTTGATGCTTTTCAGCGTACCCCCTTCATGGTAAAAACTGGCTAGGTGGCGAAAATCAAAAACATTTCTGATTTTAGTTAAACAGAGCTAGAATAGTATTCACACAACTTTTCAGACAATTCTGTCCATGTTTCAGTGAGTTACAGACGCCTCCTCCATTTTTTCGACTCAAAAAGTTTGAGCTCTTGTAACTTTCCAGATTATGACTCAAAACCTTAGAAACATTTGGGAAAGAGTGGAATAGATTTTAGAAACACAAATACGTGAATGAAAATCAATTTCTGTCGTTTTGTTCAACTTTTGCTTTATTTCATAACTGATACCTTCATGGATCTACGATAGTGAGATATTCTGGCGCATGAAAAACGAGAATTATTTTTCAAAATTAGTTTTAAGCTAATTACTTGTGTTTTTGGAGTATATTCCACTATTTTCTCAAAGTTTAATAAACTTTGAGTCATGATCTGGGAAGTTACGAGAGGTCAAGTATTTTGAGTCGAAAAAATGGAGGAGGTGTCTGTAACTCACTGAAACATGGTCAGAATTGGCTGAAAAGTTGTGTGAATACTATTTCTCTGAATAACTCAAATCAGAAATACTTTTGATTTTCGTCACCCAGCCATTTTTTTACCATGGAGGGGTACGTTGAAAAGCATCAAATTCTGTCACTTTTTTGATCATAACTTGGCTAGCCACTAAAATCTGGGGAAAACCTTGATATTTTCAGATAGCCCACACAAATATGTATCTCATAATCATAAATTTGTTTCGGACCACAGTGCTTCGACCAGCTGAAAAATTCAAAAAACTTGAAAAAATTGACAAATTTTTCAAAAAAGTGATTTTTTCACTATGATGCGGGCGAGTTAGAAAAAAGTAGTTATTTTGTAAAATGCACAAAATGAGGCTGGCAATTCATTTCTGAAGAGATTTTGGACCTATCTTTCGAAAGAAAAATTTTCATTTTTCATCTTCAATCGATCGTTTTGGTAGGTCAAAGGGGGCGGAGCCAAATTTGGTATGGTATAAAATTCTTAGAATTCCTAGGGTACTAACATATTAAAAAATCAGCCGAAACGGATCAACTTGGCGCATGTGTAACATGGCCTGGTGGCTTGAGCTTGTACCTGTTCTTAATTGCTAACTGTGAATTTGAACTTCCTAAGCAATAAATGCTTGTGCTTCTTTGAAATTTCTTATGAAAACGTGATTTTCCCCATTAGAGAGTCCTAACTAGAAACCGTGGAGCAGGTGCCACGTGTTCCGTATCATTAGAATGCTGAGAAAACGCTGATTTCGTTAGTACATTTGTTTTCAACTATTAACAACAGCGTCCAAAGTTTTGATGCTTTGTGCCCGACATTCCCAGTGTTCGGAATTCTATTTGCAAAGAAAGTGTTTCTAACCGCTGATACCAACTATCATTTCTTTGAGAATCATGGTATTCTCAGACTTTACAGATATCTTCGGTCAATTAGCATGTCTCCACACAACCTCTTATTCACACCTCGTTGGTATTCCTCTCATTTGTCTCCCTCCTTTACCAACCTTTTTTTTTGGTTTTTGTGTTTTTTTGCCCGTGAAATGCCTGTTATACCAGTACAGTATGAAAGTTTGAAAGCGATTCTGCCGTACACGGACTCAAAAAACGGTTAGTTATCACTACTTTTTAGTCCTTGAACCAATCACTATTGAATAGGTGTGACAGGCATTTCCCGGGCGGAAAGAACACAACAACCAAAAGAGGTAGGTTGAGGAGGGAGACTGATGGAAGGAATACTGTAGAGATGAGAGTGAGCGGTTGTGCTCTGGGAATCACGGCCTCCTGCAGAGGCCCTCCTCTAGAGACCGTGGAATAACCAACAATCGCAGAGAATGGAATGACAGGTGGTGTCAGCGGTGATGTACATTTTCTGTGCAAATAGAATTTCGATCACTGGGAAAGGTGAAAAAAAGTAAGGGCAAGTTCCATTCCCTGCGCATATTGGTTTTCCCAGAGCACGCTACAGATCACCCCGGTAGATTAGCACGTCTCGGCATAGCCCCCTCACTCACATCTCGTCAGTAGTCTTCCCATTTGTCTACCTCCTCTACCAACTCTTTTTATTGATTTTTTGTATTCCTTCCGCCCGGAAAATGGCTGTTATACCTATCCAGTATGAAAGCTTAAAATCGATTCTGCCGTACATGGATCCAAACAAACGGTTAGTTACCACTCATGCTTACTTCTTGAACTAATCACTTTCAGATTCCAAATATCTCTTCGAATGCCTTCAATCAGCTCCCTTGAGAGCCGTATTCCACTGAAAATCGAGAATTTGAAGTTTTCGGAAATACTTACAGAAGTGAATGAGGTCTCCTACCGACTTGGTGTATATCGTGATTACGGACGCAACGAAACTCCTCACAATGTTCTCCGTATGAATCAAGGGGGAGGATCTCTCAACGATATTGATCAATTTGGACTCATAATATATCCCGGAGGGAACATTGTACTTCCGGAAGATATCGATTTGAGAACAGCATTTCAACAAGATGACCCGGCTCATCCGGAGGAATCGGAACAAGACGTAGTCCAACGACTGAGAGTTTTTAAAATGTTGCTGGCTGAACGGTTGAATCAGGAATACATTGAAGACGACGAAACCAGGAATGCAGGAGTCGAAGAACCGGCGAATGCTTTTACAGAGACATATCGAGAAATTCACTTAAAAACATCTGTAGAAACTATTCAAACGAGGATTCAATACCTTCGTGACTTGGTACAAGCGTTCAAGAATCGTAGGGACAATAGGATTCCTCCGTGTACTTCCTGGATTCAACTCTCTACACTCTCTTCAAAAGGAGTAACAATCCAACGTGTTGCATACAATAAGTATCTTTATGAAGCGAAAAAGGCGGTTCACACGAAACTGTTTGGAAATCGTGGTTCGAGTATATTAGTGAAGAAATTGAAAATCGGGTTCAATATTCCAATTCTTCGTTTTCCCGATAGAACTATCTTGAAAATTGAAAATTTAGAAGTTGCAATCTGGAAGTTTATTACATTTGAAGGTTTCAAGAATGTCATTCATCCATCATCTTTTCCAATTCAACAATTAAAAGTTTCAAGTAATGTTTTCACTGCAGATTTTCGACACACTATTGTGAAAGAGGCAAAAACATTAGTTATCAATAACCTTACCAATGATAATCGTTCATGGACGCCAAGCCTTCTGAATCTTACTAACCGAAGAGTGTACTTGGAGAATGAGAACGCACGGAATCCACCAAATGATTATATGGATTTGATTGAGAATTGGCTGCAACAAGGGCGTCCAGTTGGGACCTGTTTCTATATGGGTATCAAAAGCGAAGAGACCGTGAAGCAATGTTTGGATACTCTGAGACAGAGACAAGAAGTTATTGGATCTTCTGAAAAGTGAGTGTTACTATCAAATCTTTACGAACATATGGATTTTTCAGACAAGTTCAACTCCGTATCAACGCTGCAACGATGCTCGAAGTTTGTTATGAAATGGCTGTACGACGTGTGAGATTACCGAGAGATGACCAATCGAAGTGGTGGCTGAGAATAAGAGTTTTCCGTGAAAGATCTGATTAATCTTCTACTATTAAAAAAACTTTATTCTGATCTTTAAAAAACATTTTTTCTAATTGCATAAACCTGAAAATGATATCTGCCAAGGAAACCGGGACTGTTCAATTTCTCCATTTGAAATAGGCAGTCCTGTTCTTTAATAAAGTCTGATAAACATCATCTTTACACATGGTTTAAATCATTTTTTCAAACTTTAAAATTCTCCTTTTTTGTTGTTATTGAATAAAAACTACCATTTTAAATATAATCATTCCTCAAATAGTCTCCAGCACTAAACGTTGACTTCTGAATGAGAATTTTACCGATAATTCAAGACAAGGTCATTTAAAATGCATCACTAATTACAAATTCACTGTCTGCCACCGTAGGGCGTTAAAGGCGCATGGAACTTGTTCGGATGGGTCTTGTAGTTGAAAGCCTGAAAACCGTAGTGAAGTTCGGTGTTTTACCCATTTTAACTACGAGACCCATTCGAACAAAATCCACGATAAATTCACTACAAATTTGCAATTTCTTCGAATGATGTAGAGGAGTTCTATGGAGTTATGTAGAGAAGTAGGATTTGTGATTCATTTGCATTTTTGGTGTGTCAGTGAAGACCAGAGCTACTGTCAGATTGTTGTGAACAGGTATCGGCAGTGATAACGGTTCAATGTTTAAATTGGTAGATATCGGCAGTACATTTACACAAGTTTATTTATTAATTGAAAAAAAGTTTTGGGAAATTTTAAATGAAATCAATCACAGAGGGTTGTTTCAACATATTAGATATGAAATACACAATTTTTCATTATATTAAAGAAAACATTATTTGCATCAGAAATTCTTGTTGGAACAGAAAGAATAACTGGTAACATCAAAGATTCCAACTGATTACTCCAACTGCGACCGAACAACTCTCCAGGTCAACAACCATTTTGAGTAGAAGTCCGATGTTTTTAAAGGTTTATAGCACACTTGAAGACTCGATGAAGCGTTGACACGTAGTTGTACATAGCTGGAATAATAGAATGAGAAATTACGTGCGAACCAAGACACTTACTTATCTGATACTGCTACAACCTCTGGTCTCATTTTCAAATTGATCAAAACCCGCTTGACAGTTTCTTCATCCATGACATCACTCCAAGAAGTCCCAACGGGGCGCTTGCCGTTCTCCAACCAACTGCTGATGAAGTTCACGTAGTCTTCATGAGAGTCTCGCCCAGCTCCTTTTTTCAGATACAAATGTCGATTGGTCAGGTTGCGAAGGATTGGAATCCACGGGTGTCTTGAGAGTCTGTTGATGATAAGAGTCCTCGCTTTTCTAACAATTACATGTTCAAATGTTGAGCGACAAGCATCACATTTCATTGTTAATCGTGGAAGAGGGAACGAAGACTTATCAATAATCCGACTGAATTCTTGGAAATTGGATGCATTCCACTTGAGTATATCCAATGTTTGAATTCTCAGCTTGGTTTCCACAGGGAAACGAAGAATATAATCGCAGAAATCAATGGTCAGATTCTTCACCGATATGATCGAACTCCGCTTACCAAACAGTGTAGAGATCAGTATTTTCATTGCTTCGAATAGATTCTTATTGTAAGGAATCCGTTGGATCAGACCTCTTCTCTGTGAAGTCAAAGTCAATTGAATCGAGTTGGTGTACGGTGGAGTTGTGTGGTCGCGACGATGCTTGAAAGGTTCCAAAGCGGTTTGTAATAAGTCTATCTGATTTCGAATCAGACTTACAGAAGAGTCCTTCCAACGATATCGAGTTCGTAGAGCTAGATACCGATTGTACTGCTGATTCAAGCGATCGTCCAAAATCTTCTTGAGAGCTTCCAACTTCTGAACTAGAAGATGTTCTTTTCTATCTGTATCGTTTTGTAAATTTATCAGGATTCCTTTTCTCAAATCCACATCTCCTGGAAGAACTGTGTTGATTCCCGGAGAAATAGCGAATCCGTGTTCATCGATATCATGTGGAATCGGTAGCATTGACATTTGAACCCCAGAGGGCACTTTCTTATCTTTCAATTCGCGGTATACACCTAGACGGTAGCGAGTTCCATTTACTTCCAATCCTGTTTTTGAAAACTTAAAATTCACGATTTTCAATGGTAATCGTTTTTCGAGAGAACTGATAGACGGTATGCGTAGAGATATTTGGAAACTGAAAATGAATAGTTCAAGATGTAACCAGGAGTGGTAACTTACCGTGTATTTGGGTCCATGTAAGGCAGAATCGCCTTCAAACTTTCATACTGTACTGGTATAACAGGCATTTCTCGGGCCGACAGAACACAAAATCAATAAAAGGGTAGATTGAGGAGAAAGACAAATGAGAGGAATACTGCAGAGATGGGAGTCAGGGGTTGGGCGGAGACGTGCTAATCGACCGGGGTTATCTGAAGAGTGCTCTGGGAATACCAATATGCGCAGAGAATGTAACTTGCAATTACTTTTAGTCGACCTCTCCCAGTGATCGGAATTCTATTTGCGCAGAAAATGTACATCACCGCTGACGCCATCTGGCATTCCATTCCTGGAGAATATTGGTATTCCCAGAGAGCTCTTTAGATAACCCCGGTCGATTAGCACTTTTCAGCACTACCCCTCACTCACATCTCTTCAGTATTCCTCCCATTTGTCTCCCACCTCAACCTTCCCTTTTTATTGATTTTTACGCTTTTTGCTCCAAAGAAATGCATGTGATACCAGTACGGTATGAAAGTTTGAAGGCGATTCTGCCGTATATGGACCCAAATACACGGTTACTTCCAGCTACCGTTTACTTCTTGAACTAATCATTTTCAGATTCCAAATATCTCTTCGAATGCCTTCAATCAGCTCCCTTGAGAGCCGTATTCCACTGAAAATCGAGAATTTAACGTTTTCGGAAATGAATACAGAAGTAAATGAAGTATCCTACCGACTTGGTGTATATCGTGATTACGGACGCAACGAAACTCCTTGCAATGTTCTTCGTATGAATCAACGGGGAGGGTCTGCTGATGATATTGATCAATATGGAGTCATTATATATCCCGGAGAGAACAACGTACTTCCAGGAGATATTGATTTGAGAACAGGAGTTCACCGAAATAATACGGAGGGACAGGAACAATTTCTAGTTCAACAACTGAAAGCTTTGAAAATGATACTGGCTGAACGGCTGAATCAGGTATATACTGAAGACGACGAAACCAGGAATGCAGCTGTTAGTGGTCCTTCGAATCGTTTCGTAGAGAATTATCGAAGATCTACATTAAACACATCTGTAGAAACCATTCAACGCCAGATTCAATCACTTCGGGACTTGCTTCGTCCGTTCAACAATTGCCGAAACAATCTGATTTCTCAATACACTACATTGATTCAGTTCACTAGACGGTCTCCAGAAGGAGTCACAATCCAACGAGTTGCATACAATAAGTATCTTTATGAAGCAACAAAGGCGGTGCACACGAAACTGTTCGGAAACCGTGGTCTGAGTATATCTGTGAAAAATCTAAAAATTGACCTTGTCAATCAAATTCTCCGTTTCCCCACCGCAACTGTCTTTAAAATTGAAAATTTAGAAGTTGCATTCTGGAATTCACTTGCATTTGAACGGTTCAAGCAAGTCATTCATCCATCATCTCTTCCAATTCAGCGACTAAAAATTTTAAGTAATACTCTTTCTGCTGATTTTCAGCATACCATTTCGAGAGAGCCAAAAAGATTGATTATAAGTAATGATCCCTTTGAAAGTGGTTCATGGACCCCAATTCTTCTGAATCTGACCAACCGAATAGTGTACTTGGAGAATGAGAACAGACTGAATCCACCAAATAATTATATGGATTTGATTGAAAATTGGCTGGAGACAGGTCGTCCAGTTGGAACCTGTTTCTATATGGGAATCAAAAGCGAAGAGACCGTGAAGCAATGTTTGGACACTCTGAAACAGAGACAAGAAGTTATTGGATCTTCTGAAAAGTGAGCGGTTAGACCAAATCCTTACCAACTATATTGATTTTTTTTAGACAACTTCAACTCCGTATCAATCCTGCATTGATGCTCAATGTCTCCTATGAAATGGTTGAACAACGTGGGAGATACCAGAGAGATGACCAATCGAAGTGGTGGCTGATACTGAAAGTTGTTCGTGGAAGATCTGATTAATCTCATACTGTTAAAAAAGAATTCATATCCATATTTTTTTAAAATTATTCTAATTGCATAAGCATGGAAATAATAACTGCCAAGGAAACTTAAATTATTCAATTTCTCCATTTGAAATGGACGGTCCAGTGCTTAAACAAGATCTGATGAACATCATCTTTACACATGGTTTTAATTATTTTTTCAAACTATAAATATATATTTTTTGTTGTAATCGAATATAAACTCACACTTTGAAAATAAATATTCCTCAAATAATCTCCAACAGTATAAACGGTGACTTCTGAAGGAGAATTTCACCGATATTTCAAGACCAGCTCACTTTAAGATTCACTTATCAATCCAATACAAATTGGCAATGTCTTTGTATTATGTGGAGGAGTTCTATCAAGATTTGTGGTTCATTTTTATTTTTTAGGTGTGTCTGGGACGACCATACTACTCAAAAATTAGGCGGAGCTACTGCCAGATTGTCGTGAACAAGTTTGTTTCAATTTATAAAAATGAAATTGTGCTCTGGGAATACCAATGTTGTCAGAGAATAGAATGACAGGTGGTGTAAGCGGTAAATGTACATCTTCTGTGCAAATAGAATTCTGATCACTGGGAAAGGTCGACTAAAAGTAATTGCAAGTTACGTTCTCTGCGCATATTGGTTTTCCCAGAGCACGCTATAGATAGATCTGGCCGATTAGCACGTCTTCACACAACCCCTGACACACATCTCTTCAGTATTCCTCCCATTTGTCTACCTCAACCTTCCCTATTTATTGATTTTTACGCTTTTTGCTCCAAAGAAATGCCTGTTATACCAGTACGGTATGAAAGTTTGAAGGCGATTCTGCCGTACATGGACCCCAATACACGGTTAGTTACCACTCCTACTTGCTTTATGAACTAATCATTTTCAGATTCCAAATCTCCCTCCGCATGCCATCAATCAGCGCTCTTGAGAGCCGTATTCCGCTGAAAATCAAGAATTTGACATTTTCGAAAATACATACGGAAGTGAATGAGGTCTCCTACCGACTTGGTGTATATCGTGATTACGAACGCAACGAAACTCCTCCCGATGTTCACCGTATGAATGAAGAAGGAGAGTCTTTTGATGACATTGATAAATATGGAGTCATTATCAATCCCGGAATGAACATTGTTCTTCCAGGAGATATCGCTTTGAGAACAGGAGTTCACCGAAATGTTCCGGCTCATAGGGAGGAGTCGGAACAAAATCTAGTCCTGAAACTGAGAATTTCAAAAATGATACTGGCGGAACGAATGAATCAGGAATATATTGAAGACGACGAAACCAGGAATGCGATTGTTGATAGTCCTTTTTATGCTCTAATGGAGACAAGATATCGAAGAATGACATTGAATACACCAGTTGAACTCATTCAAAGCACTATTCAGGCACTTCGGGACCGGCTTAGTGCTTTTAACAATCGTCGAAACAATCAGAATCTGCCAAATTCTCTCTGGATGCAATTGTCCGTTAATTCTCCAAAAGGAATCACAATCCAGCGTGTTGCATACAAGAAGTATCTTTATGAAGCGGAAAAGGCTTTGCACACAAAACTGTTTGGAAATCGTGGTTCGAATATATCTGTGAAGAATCTGAAAGTGGAGCTTCCCAATCGAATTCTTCGTTTTCCCGCAACTGTTTTGAAAATCGAAAATTTAACAGTTTCAGGCTGGGATTCACTTGTATTTGAACGTTTCAAGCAAGTCAATCATCCATTATCTTTTCCACTTCAACAACTGAAAGTTTCAAGTAGTATTTTGACTGCAGATTTCACACACATTATTACGAGAGAGGCAAAATCATTGATTATTAATAATTACACCAATGATAATGGTTCGTGGACCCCAATTCTTCTGGATCTGACTAACCGAATAGTGTGTTTGGAGAATGAGAATAGACTGAATCCACCAAATAACTACGTTGATTTGATTGAGAATTGGTTGGAGAGAGGACGTCCGATTGGGACCTGTTTTTATATGGGAATCAAAAACGAAGAGACCGTAAAGCAATGTTTGGACACTTTGAGACAGAGACAAGAAGTAATTGGATCTTCTGAAAAGTTAGCGTTTCTACCAAAGCCTTTCCTTTTATATTTAATTTCTTTTCAGACAAGTTCAACTTCGAATCGATGCTTCATTGATGCTCAATGTCTCCTATGAAATGATTGAGCATTCCAAACACAGTTATCCTACTGAATATGATTCAAACTTGTGTCTGAGACTGGAAGTGGTTCGTAGACGATCGGAATAATGTTCTCTTGGTTTCAAAGAATTTGAAACGTTTTTCAAATGTTATTGCATATAAACTCACTTTTTTAGAAATAAAGATCCGCGATTACTTAACGTTAGCTTCTGAATGATTCTGAATTCTCTAGGACGAAATGTTACCGCACAATTTTATCTTTATATTAAAATCACTTTATTAGTATCAGACACTCTTGTTTGTACAGAAAAAAGATCAGATAACATAATAGATTCCAACTGATTACTCCAATTGTGGCCGAACAACTCTCCAGGTCAACAACCATTTTGAGTAAAAGTCCGATGGTTGTAAAGCTTTATAAAAAACTTGAAGACTCGATGAAGAGTTGACACGTAGTTCAACATAGCTGGAATAATAGAATGAGAAATTATGTGCAAATCAAAAATACTTACTTATCTGATACTGCAACAACCTCTGGTCTCATTTTCAAATTGATCAAAACCCGCTTGACAGTTTCTTCCTTCATGACACCACTCCAAGAAGTTCCAACGGGGCGTTTGCCGTTCTCCAACCAACTGCTGATGAAGTTCACCCAGTCTTCATGAGATTCTTGTATACTCTGTGTTTCCAAATACAAATGTCGATTGGTCAAATTGCGAATAATTGGAATCCATGGGCGTCTTGAGATTCTTTTGATGATGAGACTTTTTGCTTCTTTAACAATTGCATGTTCAAATCTTGAGCCATGAGCACTACATTTCATCGTTAATTGTTGAAGAGGGAACGAAGATTTATCAATAATCTGACTGAATTCTTGAAAATTGGATGCATTCCAACTGAGTATATCCAATGACTGAATTCTCAACTTGGTTTCCACAGGGAAACGAAGAATATGATTGTGAAAATCAATGGTCAGATTCTTCACTGATATGATCGAACGTCGCTTGCCAAACTGTGTAGCGCTTAGTATTTTCATTGCCTCGAACAGATTCTTATTGTAAGGAATCCGCTGAATCAGACCTCTTCTCTGTGAAGTCAAAGTCAATTGAATCCAGTTGGTGTACGGCGGTTTTGTGTTGTCGCGACGAAGCTTGAAAGGTTCCAAAGCGATTTGTAATGACTCTATCTGATTTCGAATCAGACTCACAGAAGAGTCCTTCCAACGATATCGAGTTCGTAGAGCTAGATACCGATTGTACTCCTGATTCCAGCGATCGGCCAACTTCTTGTTGAGCGCTTCCAACTTCTGAACTAGAAGATGTTCATTTCTATCTGTATCGTTTTGTGAATTTCTCAGAATTGCTCTTCTTAAATCTACATCTCCAGGGAGCACTGTGTTGATTCCCGGAGAAATAGCGAATCCGTGTTCATCAATATCATGTGGAATCGGTAGCATTGACTTTTGAATCTCAGAGGGCACTTTCTCATCTTTTATTTCGCGGTATACACCTAACCGGTAGCGAGCTCCATTTACTTCCATTCCTGTTTTTGAAAACTTTAAATTCACAATTTTCAATGGTATTCTTTTTTCGAGAGAACTGATAGACGGTATGCGTAGAGAGATTTGGAATCTGAAAGTGATTAGTTTGAAAAGTTAATAAGAGTGGTAACCAACCGTGTATTTGGGTCCATGTACGGCAGAATCGCCTTCAAACTTTCATACTGTATTGGTATGACAGGCATTTCTCGGGCGGAAAAAACACAAAAATCAATAATAAGGGTAGATTGAGGAGAAAGACAAATGGGAGGAATACTGTAGAGATGTGAGTGGGGGAGGGTGGTGTAGAGACGTGCTAATCTACCGAGGTTATCTGTAGAGTGCTCTGGGAATACCAATATTCTCAGAGAGTGGAGTGGCAGGTGGTGTCAGCGGTCATGCAGATCTTCTCTGCAAATAGAATTCCGATCACTGGGAAAGGTCTACTAAACGTAATTGCACGTAACGGTCTCTGCGCTTATTGGTATTTCTAGAGAACTCTACAGATAGCTCCGGTAGATTAGCACGTCTCCACACAACCTCCTCACTCACATTTCTTTAGCATTCCTCTCATTTTCTTCAAATGAAAGTTCGATTCTGAACATGAGAAACGAACGAGACAATTAATTTTTCCTGACATTCAAGAAGATAAGAGTCATACTGAGAGAACGGTTGAGGAGGAGCCGAATTTCTCAAAACTGGGAAGGCCACTGCAAAAACGGAATATGGATTCGGAATCAGGGAAACGTCAGCTTTCCGGCGATATATGTCATGTTGTGTTTCTCCAACCTATGTGTGAGGCATTCCCTAGTAAGGAATACTAGAAAGATGCAAGTGAGGGGTTGTGTGGAGACGTGCTAATTGGCCGGATCTATTTGCAGAGTGCTCTGGGAATACCATTATACTCAGAGAAGGGAGTGACAGGTGGTGGCAGCAATGTACATCTTCTGTGCAAATAGAATTCTGATCACTGGGAAAGACCGACTAAAAGTAATTGCAAGTTACATTCTCTGCGCATATTGGTATTCCCAGAGCACGCTATAGATAGATCTGGCCGATTAGCACACAGCCCCTTCACTCAAATCTCGTCAGTATTCCTTTCATTTGTCTCCCTCTTCTACCAACCTTTTTTATTGATTTTTGTGTTCTTTTTCCCGTGAAATGCCTGTTCTACCAGTACAGTATGAAGCCTTGAAGGCTGTTCTGCTTTACATGGAACCTAATATACGGTTAGTTACCACTTTTTCTTACTTCTTGCACGAACCATTTTCAGATTCCAAATATCTATTCGAATGCCATCAATCAGCGCTCTAGAGAGCCGTATTCCGCTGAAAATCGAGAATTTAGCGTTTTCGGTAATACATACAGTAGTGAATAAGATCTCCTACAAACTTGGTGTATACCGTGATTACGGACGCAACGAAACGCCTTCCGATGTTCTGGAAATGAATCAATGGGGAGGATCTTCTGATGACATTAATCAATATGGACTCATTATCCATCCTGGACAGAACAGCGTACTTCCAGGAGATATCGATTTGAGAAGACAAGTTCTACAAGATGTTCCTGCTGATACGGAGGGACAGGAACGCCATCTAGTAAAACAACTGAGCGTTTTAAAAATGATACTGGCCGAACGGTTGAATCAGGAATATATTGAGGACGACGAAACCAGAAATGCAGGAGATGGTGGACCTGTCAATGTTATGATGGAGAGATCATATCGAACAATGACATTGAATAGACCTATAGAATTCATTCAAAGCTGGATTCAATCAATTCGGGACTCGCTTCGTCCGTTCAACAATCGTCGGGACAATCGGATTCCTCCATATACTCCTTGGATTCAATTTACTAGACGGTCTCCAGAAGGAGTCACAATTCAACGTGTTGCATACAACAAGTACCTCTATGAAGCGACAAAGACAATGCACACGAATCTGTTAGGAAATCGTGGTTCGAGTATATCTGTGAAAAATCTGAACATTGACCTTCCCAATCAAATTCTTCGTTCTCCAGCTGGAACTATCTTGAAAATTATAAATTTAGAAGTTGTAGGTTGGAATTCGCTTGTATTTGAACGTTTCAAGCAAGTCGTTCATCCATCTTCCCTTCCACTTCAACAATTGAAAATTTCAAGTTGTTCCATGCCTTTTTCGATTGTAGACACATCAGCGCGAGAGAGGCAAAATTATTGATTATTGATAATAATCCCCTTGAAGATGAATCATGGACTCCAATTCTCCTGAATCTGACCAACCAAAGAGTGTTTTTGATGAATGAGAACAAACACGTTCCTCCAAATAATTATGTGGATTTGATTGAGAATTGGTTGGAGAGAGCACGTCCGATTGGGACCACTTTTAGTATGGGACTCAAGAAGGAAGATACAGCGAAACAGTGTTTGGATACTCTGAAACAGCGACAAGAGGTTTTGGGATCTTCTGAGAAGTGAGTGTTGCTGCTAAATCCTTATATCCAGAGTTTTTTTTTCAGACAAGTTCAACTTCGTATCGACGCTTTATTGATGCTCAACGTCTCCTATGAAATGATTGAGCATTCAGAAGACAGTTATCCTAGTGAATATGATTCAAACTTGTGGTTGAGACTGAAAGTGGTACGTAGAAGATCTGAATAATCTTATTTTGGTTTTAAGGTATTTGAAACTTTTTTTAAATTTCTTTGTCTATTTTTTCTCTTATGCGAACCCCATATTTCTGTAAACCTCTTAAAAATGATTTTATCAATGAATGAACGATCGAATGAACAAATATGTTGACGCATCAGAATCTAAAGAACAAAGTAATTTTCTCGAAAACGGGGAAACTTTTTGCAGCATTCCTGTTGACAATATGCACAGCATTCAGAGAAAATTAGGTAGTTCTCAAGCAGTTGAGAGTACATCAAAAAGGTTTCACGTTAACTCAAGTGTGCTTGGAAAATGAGAACAGTCGGAATCCACCAAATAATTATATGGGTTTGATTGAGAATTGGTTGGAGAAAGATCGTCCGATTGAGACCTGTTTCGATATGGGTATCAAAAGCGAAGAGACCGTGAAGCAATGTTTGGACACTTTAAGACAGAGACAAGAAGTTATAGGATCTTCTGAAAAGTGAGTGTTTCTACTAAAGCCGTACCGACTATAATGATTTCTTTTTAGACAAGTTCAACTCCGTATCAACGCTTTATTAATGCTTAACGTCTCTTATGAAATGGCTGAACGACGTGGGAGAATACTAAGAGAAGACCAATCGAAGTGGTGGCTGATACTGAAAGTTGTTCGTGGAAGATCTGATTAATCTGTAAATAAATTATTAAAATCTTGTTGATCAGTGTTTCTCTGCTGCTTAATTGCGTTCTGATAATAGATATAGGAAACGTGTTAATAACTCGAAGTGTTTAAGAGACAATCTCTGACTGGGTCGAGCATAGGCCTACAGGCCATGTTACACATGCGCCAAGTTGATCCGTTTCGGCTGATTTTTTAATATGTTAGTACCCTAGGAATTCTAAGAATTTTATACCATACCAAATTTGGCTCCGCCCCCTTTGACCTACCAAAACGATCGATTGAAGTTGAAAAATGAAAATTTTTATTTCGAAAGACAGGAACAAAATTCTTTCGGAAATGAATTGCCAGCCTCATTTTATGCATTTTACAAGAAACCTACTTTTTTCTAACTCGCCCGCATCATAGTGAAAAAATCACTTTTTTGAAAAAATTGTCAATTTTTTTCAAGTTTTTTGAATTTTTCAGCTGGTCGAAGTACTGTGGTCCGAAACAAATTTATGATTATGAGATACATATTTGTGTGGGCTATCTGAAAATATAAAAGTTTTCCCTAGATTTTAGTGGCTAGCCGAGTTATGATCAAAAAAGTGACAGAATTTGATGCTTTTCAGCGTACCCCCCTTCATGGTAAAAACTGGCTAGGTGACGAAAATCAAAAACATTTCTGATTTTAGTTAAACAGAGCTAGAATAGTATTCACACAACTTTTCAGACAATTCTGTCCATGTTTCAGTGAGTTACAGACGCCTCCTCCATTTTTTCGACTCAAAAAGTTTGAGCTCTTGTAACTTTCCAGATTATGACTCAAAACCTTAGAAACATTTGGGAAAGAGTGGAATAGATTTTAGAAACACAAATACGTGAATGAAAATCAATTTCTGTCGTTTTGTTCAACTTTTGCTTTATTTCATAACTGATACCTTCATGGATCTACGATAGTGAGATATTCTGGCGCATGAAAAACGAGAATTATTTTTCAAAATTAGTTTTAAGCTAATTACTTGTGTTTTTGGAGTATATTCCACTATTTTCTCAAAGTTTAATAAACTTTGAGTCATGATCTGGGAAGTTACGAGAGGTCAAGTATTTTGAGTCGAAAAAATGGAGGAGGTGTCTGTAACTCACTGAAACATGGTCAGAATTGGCTGAAAAGTTGTGTGAATACTATTTCTCTGAATAACTCAAATCAGAAATACTTTTGATTTTCGTCACCCAGCCATTTTTTTACCATGGAGGGGGGTACGTTGAAAAGCATCAAATTCTGTCACTTTTTTGATCATAACTTGGCTAGCCACTAAAATCTGGGGAAAACCTTGATATTTTCAGATAGCCCACACAAATATGTATCTCATAATCATAAATTTGTTTCGGACCACAGTGCTTCGACCAGCTGAAAAATTCAAAAAACTTGAAAAAATTGACAAATTTTTCAAAAAAGTGATTTTTTCACTATGATGCGGGCGAGTTAGAAAAAAGTAGTTATTTTGTAAAATGCACAAAATGAGGCTGGCAATTCATTTCTGAAGAGATTTTGGACCTATCTTTCGAAAGAAAAATTTTCATTTTTCATCTTCAATCGATCGTTTTGGTAGGTCAAAGGGGGCGGAGCCAAATTTGGTATGGTATAAAATTCTTAGAATTCCTAGGGTACTAACATATTAAAAAATCAGCCGAAACGGATCAACTTGGCGCATGTGTAACATGGCCTGGTGGCTTGAGCTTGTACCTGTTCTTAATTGCTAACTGTGAATTTGAACTTCCTAAGCAATAAATGCTTGTGCTTCTTTGAAATTTCTTATGAAAACGTGATTTTCCCCATTAGAGAGTCCTAACTAGAAACCGTGGAGCAGGTGCCACGTGTTCCGTATCATTAGAATGCTGAGAAAACGCTGATTTCGTTAGTACATTTGTTTTCAACTATTAACAACAGCGTCCAAAGTTTTGATGCTTTGTGCCCGACATTCCCAGTGTTCGGAATTCTATTTGCAAAGAAAGTGTTTCTAACCGCTGATACCAACTATCATTTCTTTGAGAATCATGGTATTCTCAGACTTTACAGATATCTTCGGTCAATTAGCATGTCTCCACACAACCTCTTATTCACACCTCGTTAGTATTCCTCTCATTTGTCTCCCTCCTTTACCAACCTTTTTTTTTGGTTTTTGTGTTCTTTTTGCCCGTGAAATGTCTGTTATACCAGTACAGTATGAAAGTTTGAAGGCGATTCTGCCGTACACGGAAAAAACGGTTAGTTATCACTACTTTTTAGTCCTTGAACCAATCACTATTGAATAGGTGTGACAGGCATTTCCCGGGCGGAAAGAAAACAACAACCAAAAGAGGTAGGTTGAGGAGGGAGACTAATGGAAGGAATACTGAAGAGATGAGAGTGAGCGGTTGTGCTCTGGGAATCACGGCCTCCTGCAGAGGCCCTCCTCTAGAGACCGTGGAATAACCAACAATCGCAGAGAATGGAATGACAGGTGGTGTCAGCGGTGATGTACATTTTCTGTGCAAATAGAATTTCGATCACTGGGAAAGGTGAAAAAAAGTAAGGGCAAGTTCCATTCCCTGCGCATATTGGTATTCCCAGAGCACGCTACAGATCACCCCGGTAGATTAGCACGTCTCGGCATAGCCTCCTCACTCACATCTCTTCCCATTTGTCTCCCTCCTCTACCAACTCTTTTTATTGATTTTTTGTATTCCTTCCGCCCGGAAAATGCCTGTTATACCTATCCAGTATGAAAGCTTAAAAGCGATTCTGCCGTACATGGATCCAAACAAACGGTTAGTTACCACTCATGTTTACTTCTTGAACTAATCACTTTCAGGTTCCAAATCTCTCTTCGAATGCCTTCAATCAGCTCTCTTGAGAGCCGTATACCACTGAAAATCGAGAATCTGACGTTTTCGGAAATACATACAGAAGTGAATGAGGTCTCCTACCGACTTGGTGTATATCGTGATTACGGACGCAACGAAACTCCTCACAATGTTCTCCGTATGAATCAAGGGGGAGGATCTCTCAACGATATTGATCAATTTGGACTCATAATATATCCCGGAGGGAACATTGTACTTCCGGGAGATATCGATTTGAGAACAGCATTTCAACAAGATGACCCGGCTCATCCGGAGGAATCGGAACAAGACGTAGTCCAACGACTGAGAGTTTTTAAAATGTTGCTGGCTGAACGGTTGAATCAGGAATATATTGAAGACGACGAAACCAGGAATGCAGGAGTCGAAGAACCCGCGAATGCTTTTACAGAGACATATCGAGAAATTCACTTAAACACATCTGTAGAAACTCTTCAAACGAGGATTCAATACCTTCGTGACTTGGTACAAGCGTTCAAAAATCGTAGGGACAATAGGATTCCTCCGTGTACTTCCTGGATTCAACTCTCCACAGGCTCTTCAAAAGGAGTAAAAATCCAACGTGTTGCATACAATAAGTATCTTTATGAAGCGAAAAAGGCGGTTCACACGAAACTGTTTGGAAATCGTGGTTCGAGTATATTAGTGAAGAAATTGAAAATCGGGTTCAATATTCCAATTCTTCGTTTTCCCGATAGAACTATCTTGAAAATTGAAAATTTAGAAGTTGCAATCTGGAAGTTTATTACATTTGAAGGTTTCAAGAATGTCATTCATCCATCATCTTTTCCAATTCAACAATTAAAAGTTTCAAGTAATGTTTTCACTGCAGATTTTCGACACACTATTGTGAAAGAGGCAAAAACATTAGTTATCAATAACCTTACCAATGATAATCGTTCATGGACGCCAAGCCTTCTGAATCTTACTAACCGAAGAGTGTACTTGGAGAATGAGAACGCACGGAATCCACCAAATGATTATATGGATTTGATTGAGAATTGGCTGCAACAAGGGCGTCCAGTTGGGACCTGTTTCTATATGGGTATCAAAAGCGAAGAGACCGTGAAGCAATGTTTGGATACTCTGAGACAGAGACAAGAAGTTATTGGATCTTCTGAAAAGTGAGTGTTACTATCAAATCTTTACGAACATATGGATTTTTCAGACAAGTTCAACTCCGTATCAACGCTGCAACGATGCTCGAAGTTTGTTATGAAATGGCTGTACGACGTGTGAGATTACCGAGAGATGACCAATCGAAGTGGTGGCTGAGAATAAGAGTTTTCCGTGAAAGATCTGATTAATCTTCTACTATTAAAAAAACTTTATTCTGATCTTTAAAAAACATTTTTTCTAATTGCATAAACCTGAAAATGATATCTGCCAAGGAAACCGGGACTGTTCAATTTCTCCATTTGAAATAGGCAGTCCTGTTCTTTAATAAAGTCTGATAAACATCATCTTTACACATGGTTTAAATCATTTTTTCAAACTTTAAAATTCTCCTTTTTTGTTGTTATTGAATAAAAACTACCATTTTAAATATAATCATTCCTCAAATAGTCTCCAGCACTAAACGTTGACTTCTGAATGAGAATTTTACCGATAATTCAAGACAAGGTCATTTAAAATGCATCACTAATTACAAATTCACTGTCTGCCACCGTAGGGCGTTAAAGGCGCATGGAACTTGTTCGGATGGGTCTTGTAGTTGAAAGCCTGAAAACCGTAGTGAAGTTCGGTGTTTTACCCATTTTAACTACGAGACCCATTCGAACAAAATCCACGATAAATTCACTACAAATTTGCAATTTCTTCGAATGATGTAGAGGAGTTCTATGGAGTTATGTAGAGAAGTAGGATTTGTGATTCATTTGCATTTTTGGTGTGTCAGTGAAGACCAGAGCTACTGTCAGATTGTTGTGAACAGGTATCGGCAGTGATAACGGTTCAATGTTTAAATTGGTAGATATCGGCAGTACATTTACACAAGTTTATTTATTAATTGAAAAAAAGTTTTGGGAAATTTTAAATGAAATCAATCACAGAGGGTTGTTTCAACATATTAGATATGAAATACACAATTTTTCATTATATTAAAGAAAACATTATTTGCATCAGAAATTCTTGTTGGAACAGAAAGAATAACTGGTAACATCAAAGATTCCAACTGATTACTCCAACTGCGACCGAACAACTCTCCAGGTCAACAACCATTTTGAGTAGAAGTCCGATGTTTTTAAAGGTTTATAGCACACTTGAAGACTCGATGAAGCGTTGACACGTAGTTGTACATAGCTGGAATAATAGAATGAGAAATTACGTGCGAACCAAGACACTTACTTATCTGATACTGCTACAACCTCTGGTCTCATTTTCAAATTGATCAAAACCCGCTTGACAGTTTCTTCATCCATGACATCACTCCAAGAAGTCCCAACGGGGCGCTTGCCGTTCTCCAACCAACTGCTGATGAAGTTCACGTAGTCTTCATGAGAGTCTCGCCCAGCTCCTTTTTTCAGATACAAATGTCGATTGGTCAGGTTGCGAAGGATTGGAATCCACGGGTGTCTTGAGAGTCTGTTGATGATAAGAGTCCTCGCTTTTCTAACAATTACATGTTCAAATGTTGAGCGACAAGCATCACATTTCATTGTTAATCGTGGAAGAGGGAACGAAGACTTATCAATAATCCGACTGAATTCTTGGAAATTGGATGCATTCCACTTGAGTATATCCAATGTTTGAATTCTCAGCTTGGTTTCCACAGGGAAACGAAGAATATAATCGCAGAAATCAATGGTCAGATTCTTCACCGATATGATCGAACTCCGCTTACCAAACAGTGTAGAGATCAGTATTTTCATTGCTTCGAATAGATTCTTATTGTAAGGAATCCGTTGGATCAGACCTCTTCTCTGTGAAGTCAAAGTCAATTGAATCGAGTTGGTGTACGGTGGAGTTGTGTGGTCGCGACGATGCTTGAAAGGTTCCAAAGCGGTTTGTAATAAGTCTATCTGATTTCGAATCAGACTTACAGAAGAGTCCTTCCAACGATATCGAGTTCGTAGAGCTAGATACCGATTGTACTGCTGATTCAAGCGATCGTCCAAAATCTTCTTGAGAGCTTCCAACTTCTGAACTAGAAGATGTTCTTTTCTATCTGTATCGTTTTGTAAATTTATCAGGATTCCTTTTCTCAAATCCACATCTCCTGGAAGAACTGTGTTGATTCCCGGAGAAATAGCGAATCCGTGTTCATCGATATCATGTGGAATCGGTAGCATTGACATTTGAACCCCAGAGGGCACTTTCTTATCTTTCAATTCGCGGTATACACCTAGACGGTAGCGAGTTCCATTTACTTCCAATCCTGTTTTTGAAAACTTAAAATTCACGATTTTCAATGGTAATCGTTTTTCGAGAGAACTGATAGACGGTATGCGTAGAGATATTTGGAAACTGAAAATGAATAGTTCAAGATGTAACCAGGAGTGGTAACTTACCGTGTATTTGGGTCCATGTAAGGCAGAATCGCCTTCAAACTTTCATACTGTACTGGTATAACAGGCATTTCTCGGGCCGACAGAACACAAAATCAATAAAAGGGTAGATTGAGGAGAAAGACAAATGAGAGGAATACTGCAGAGATGGGAGTCAGGGGTTGGGCGGAGACGTGCTAATCGACCGGGGTTATCTGAAGAGTGCTCTGGGAATACCAATATGCGCAGAGAATGTAACTTGCAATTACTTTTAGTCGACCTCTCCCAGTGATCGGAATTCTATTTGCGCAGAAAATGTACATCACCGCTGACGCCATCTGGCATTCCATTCCTGGAGAATATTGGTATTCCCAGAGAGCTCTTTAGATAACCCCGGTCGATTAGCACTTTTCAGCACTACCCCTCACTCACATCTCTTCAGTATTCCTCCCATTTGTCTCCCACCTCAACCTTCCCTTTTTATTGATTTTTACGCTTTTTGCTCCAAAGAAATGCATGTGATACCAGTACGGTATGAAAGTTTGAAGGCGATTCTGCCGTATATGGACCCAAATACACGGTTACTTCCAGCTACCGTTTACTTCTTGAACTAATCATTTTCAGATTCCAAATATCTCTTCGAATGCCTTCAATCAGCTCCCTTGAGAGCCGTATTCCACTGAAAATCGAGAATTTAACGTTTTCGGAAATGAATACAGAAGTAAATGAAGTATCCTACCGACTTGGTGTATATCGTGATTACGGACGCAACGAAACTCCTTGCAATGTTCTTCGTATGAATCAACGGGGAGGGTCTGCTGATGATATTGATCAATATGGAGTCATTATATATCCCGGAGAGAACAACGTACTTCCAGGAGATATTGATTTGAGAACAGGAGTTCACCGAAATAATACGGAGGGACAGGAACAATTTCTAGTTCAACAACTGAAAGCTTTGAAAATGATACTGGCTGAACGGCTGAATCAGGTATATACTGAAGACGACGAAACCAGGAATGCAGCTGTTAGTGGTCCTTCGAATCGTTTCGTAGAGAATTATCGAAGATCTACATTAAACACATCTGTAGAAACCATTCAACGCCAGATTCAATCACTTCGGGACTTGCTTCGTCCGTTCAACAATTGCCGAAACAATCTGATTTCTCAATACACTACATTGATTCAGTTCACTAGACGGTCTCCAGAAGGAGTCACAATCCAACGAGTTGCATACAATAAGTATCTTTATGAAGCAACAAAGGCGGTGCACACGAAACTGTTCGGAAACCGTGGTCTGAGTATATCTGTGAAAAATCTAAAAATTGACCTTGTCAATCAAATTCTCCGTTTCCCCACCGCAACTGTCTTTAAAATTGAAAATTTAGAAGTTGCATTCTGGAATTCACTTGCATTTGAACGGTTCAAGCAAGTCATTCATCCATCATCTCTTCCAATTCAGCGACTAAAAATTTTAAGTAATACTCTTTCTGCTGATTTTCAGCATACCATTTCGAGAGAGCCAAAAAGATTGATTATAAGTAATGATCCCTTTGAAAGTGGTTCATGGACCCCAATTCTTCTGAATCTGACCAACCGAATAGTGTACTTGGAGAATGAGAACAGACTGAATCCACCAAATAATTATATGGATTTGATTGAAAATTGGCTGGAGACAGGTCGTCCAGTTGGAACCTGTTTCTATATGGGAATCAAAAGCGAAGAGACCGTGAAGCAATGTTTGGACACTCTGAAACAGAGACAAGAAGTTATTGGATCTTCTGAAAAGTGAGCGGTTAGACCAAATCCTTACCAACTATATTGATTTTTTTTAGACAACTTCAACTCCGTATCAATCCTGCATTGATGCTCAATGTCTCCTATGAAATGGTTGAACAACGTGGGAGATACCAGAGAGATGACCAATCGAAGTGGTGGCTGATACTGAAAGTTGTTCGTGGAAGATCTGATTAATCTCATACTGTTAAAAAAGAATTCATATCCATATTTTTTTAAAATTATTCTAATTGCATAAGCATGGAAATAATAACTGCCAAGGAAACTTAAATTATTCAATTTCTCCATTTGAAATGGACGGTCCAGTGCTTAAACAAGATCTGATGAACATCATCTTTACACATGGTTTTAATTATTTTTTCAAACTATAAATATATATTTTTTGTTGTAATCGAATATAAACTCACACTTTGAAAATAAATATTCCTCAAATAATCTCCAACAGTATAAACGGTGACTTCTGAAGGAGAATTTCACCGATATTTCAAGACCAGCTCACTTTAAGATTCACTTATCAATCCAATACAAATTGGCAATGTCTTTGTATTATGTGGAGGAGTTCTATCAAGATTTGTGGTTCATTTTTATTTTTTAGGTGTGTCTGGGACGACCATACTACTCAAAAATTAGGCGGAGCTACTGCCAGATTGTCGTGAACAAGTTTGTTTCAATTTATAAAAATGAAATTGTGCTCTGGGAATACCAATGTTGTCAGAGAATAGAATGACAGGTGGTGTAAGCGGTAAATGTACATCTTCTGTGCAAATAGAATTCTGATCACTGGGAAAGGTCGACTAAAAGTAATTGCAAGTTACGTTCTCTGCGCATATTGGTTTTCCCAGAGCACGCTATAGATAGATCTGGCCGATTAGCACGTCTTCACACAACCCCTGACACACATCTCTTCAGTATTCCTCCCATTTGTCTACCTCAACCTTCCCTATTTATTGATTTTTACGCTTTTTGCTCCAAAGAAATGCCTGTTATACCAGTACGGTATGAAAGTTTGAAGGCGATTCTGCCGTACATGGACCCCAATACACGGTTAGTTACCACTCCTACTTGCTTTATGAACTAATCATTTTCAGATTCCAAATCTCCCTCCGCATGCCATCAATCAGCGCTCTTGAGAGCCGTATTCCGCTGAAAATCAAGAATTTGACATTTTCGAAAATACATACGGAAGTGAATGAGGTCTCCTACCGACTTGGTGTATATCGTGATTACGAACGCAACGAAACTCCTCCCGATGTTCACCGTATGAATGAAGAAGGAGAGTCTTTTGATGACATTGATAAATATGGAGTCATTATCAATCCCGGAATGAACATTGTTCTTCCAGGAGATATCGCTTTGAGAACAGGAGTTCACCGAAATGTTCCGGCTCATAGGGAGGAGTCGGAACAAAATCTAGTCCTGAAACTGAGAATTTCAAAAATGATACTGGCGGAACGAATGAATCAGGAATATATTGAAGACGACGAAACCAGGAATGCGATTGTTGATAGTCCTTTTTATGCTCTAATGGAGACAAGATATCGAAGAATGACATTGAATACACCAGTTGAACTCATTCAAAGCACTATTCAGGCACTTCGGGACCGGCTTAGTGCTTTTAACAATCGTCGAAACAATCAGAATCTGCCAAATTCTCTCTGGATGCAATTGTCCGTTAATTCTCCAAAAGGAATCACAATCCAGCGTGTTGCATACAAGAAGTATCTTTATGAAGCGGAAAAGGCTTTGCACACAAAACTGTTTGGAAATCGTGGTTCGAATATATCTGTGAAGAATCTGAAAGTGGAGCTTCCCAATCGAATTCTTCGTTTTCCCGCAACTGTTTTGAAAATCGAAAATTTAACAGTTTCAGGCTGGGATTCACTTGTATTTGAACGTTTCAAGCAAGTCAATCATCCATTATCTTTTCCACTTCAACAACTGAAAGTTTCAAGTAGTATTTTGACTGCAGATTTCACACACATTATTACGAGAGAGGCAAAATCATTGATTATTAATAATTACACCAATGATAATGGTTCGTGGACCCCAATTCTTCTGGATCTGACTAACCGAATAGTGTGTTTGGAGAATGAGAATAGACTGAATCCACCAAATAACTACGTTGATTTGATTGAGAATTGGTTGGAGAGAGGACGTCCGATTGGGACCTGTTTTTATATGGGAATCAAAAACGAAGAGACCGTAAAGCAATGTTTGGACACTTTGAGACAGAGACAAGAAGTAATTGGATCTTCTGAAAAGTTAGCGTTTCTACCAAAGCCTTTCCTTTTATATTTAATTTCTTTTCAGACAAGTTCAACTTCGAATCGATGCTTCATTGATGCTCAATGTCTCCTATGAAATGATTGAGCATTCCAAACACAGTTATCCTACTGAATATGATTCAAACTTGTGTCTGAGACTGGAAGTGGTTCGTAGACGATCGGAATAATGTTCTCTTGGTTTCAAAGAATTTGAAACGTTTTTCAAATGTTATTGCATATAAACTCACTTTTTTAGAAATAAAGATCCGCGATTACTTAACGTTAGCTTCTGAATGATTCTGAATTCTCTAGGACGAAATGTTACCGCACAATTTTATCTTTATATTAAAATCACTTTATTAGTATCAGACACTCTTGTTTGTACAGAAAAAAGATCAGATAACATAATAGATTCCAACTGATTACTCCAATTGTGGCCGAACAACTCTCCAGGTCAACAACCATTTTGAGTAAAAGTCCGATGGTTGTAAAGCTTTATAAAAAACTTGAAGACTCGATGAAGAGTTGACACGTAGTTCAACATAGCTGGAATAATAGAATGAGAAATTATGTGCAAATCAAAAATACTTACTTATCTGATACTGCAACAACCTCTGGTCTCATTTTCAAATTGATCAAAACCCGCTTGACAGTTTCTTCCTTCATGACACCACTCCAAGAAGTTCCAACGGGGCGTTTGCCGTTCTCCAACCAACTGCTGATGAAGTTCACCCAGTCTTCATGAGATTCTTGTATACTCTGTGTTTCCAAATACAAATGTCGATTGGTCAAATTGCGAATAATTGGAATCCATGGGCGTCTTGAGATTCTTTTGATGATGAGACTTTTTGCTTCTTTAACAATTGCATGTTCAAATCTTGAGCCATGAGCACTACATTTCATCGTTAATTGTTGAAGAGGGAACGAAGATTTATCAATAATCTGACTGAATTCTTGAAAATTGGATGCATTCCAACTGAGTATATCCAATGACTGAATTCTCAACTTGGTTTCCACAGGGAAACGAAGAATATGATTGTGAAAATCAATGGTCAGATTCTTCACTGATATGATCGAACGTCGCTTGCCAAACTGTGTAGCGCTTAGTATTTTCATTGCCTCGAACAGATTCTTATTGTAAGGAATCCGCTGAATCAGACCTCTTCTCTGTGAAGTCAAAGTCAATTGAATCCAGTTGGTGTACGGCGGTTTTGTGTTGTCGCGACGAAGCTTGAAAGGTTCCAAAGCGATTTGTAATGACTCTATCTGATTTCGAATCAGACTCACAGAAGAGTCCTTCCAACGATATCGAGTTCGTAGAGCTAGATACCGATTGTACTCCTGATTCCAGCGATCGGCCAACTTCTTGTTGAGCGCTTCCAACTTCTGAACTAGAAGATGTTCATTTCTATCTGTATCGTTTTGTGAATTTCTCAGAATTGCTCTTCTTAAATCTACATCTCCAGGGAGCACTGTGTTGATTCCCGGAGAAATAGCGAATCCGTGTTCATCAATATCATGTGGAATCGGTAGCATTGACTTTTGAATCTCAGAGGGCACTTTCTCATCTTTTATTTCGCGGTATACACCTAACCGGTAGCGAGCTCCATTTACTTCCATTCCTGTTTTTGAAAACTTTAAATTCACAATTTTCAATGGTATTCTTTTTTCGAGAGAACTGATAGACGGTATGCGTAGAGAGATTTGGAATCTGAAAGTGATTAGTTTGAAAAGTTAATAAGAGTGGTAACCAACCGTGTATTTGGGTCCATGTACGGCAGAATCGCCTTCAAACTTTCATACTGTATTGGTATGACAGGCATTTCTCGGGCGGAAAAAACACAAAAATCAATAATAAGGGTAGATTGAGGAGAAAGACAAATGGGAGGAATACTGTAGAGATGTGAGTGGGGGAGGGTGGTGTAGAGACGTGCTAATCTACCGAGGTTATCTGTAGAGTGCTCTGGGAATACCAATATTCTCAGAGAGTGGAGTGGCAGGTGGTGTCAGCGGTCATGCAGATCTTCTCTGCAAATAGAATTCCGATCACTGGGAAAGGTCTACTAAACGTAATTGCACGTAACGGTCTCTGCGCTTATTGGTATTTCTAGAGAACTCTACAGATAGCTCCGGTAGATTAGCACGTCTCCACACAACCTCCTCACTCACATTTCTTTAGCATTCCTCTCATTTTCTTCAAATGAAAGTTCGATTCTGAACATGAGAAACGAACGAGACAATTAATTTTTCCTGACATTCAAGAAGATAAGAGTCATACTGAGAGAACGGTTGAGGAGGAGCCGAATTTCTCAAAACTGGGAAGGCCACTGCAAAAACGGAATATGGATTCGGAATCAGGGAAACGTCAGCTTTCCGGCGATATATGTCATGTTGTGTTTCTCCAACCTATGTGTGAGGCATTCCCTAGTAAGGAATACTAGAAAGATGCAAGTGAGGGGTTGTGTGGAGACGTGCTAATTGGCCGGATCTATTTGCAGAGTGCTCTGGGAATACCATTATACTCAGAGAAGGGAGTGACAGGTGGTGGCAGCAATGTACATCTTCTGTGCAAATAGAATTCTGATCACTGGGAAAGACCGACTAAAAGTAATTGCAAGTTACATTCTCTGCGCATATTGGTATTCCCAGAGCACGCTATAGATAGATCTGGCCGATTAGCACACAGCCCCTTCACTCAAATCTCGTCAGTATTCCTTTCATTTGTCTCCCTCTTCTACCAACCTTTTTTATTGATTTTTGTGTTCTTTTTCCCGTGAAATGCCTGTTCTACCAGTACAGTATGAAGCCTTGAAGGCTGTTCTGCTTTACATGGAACCTAATATACGGTTAGTTACCACTTTTTCTTACTTCTTGCACGAACCATTTTCAGATTCCAAATATCTATTCGAATGCCATCAATCAGCGCTCTAGAGAGCCGTATTCCGCTGAAAATCGAGAATTTAGCGTTTTCGGTAATACATACAGTAGTGAATAAGATCTCCTACAAACTTGGTGTATACCGTGATTACGGACGCAACGAAACGCCTTCCGATGTTCTGGAAATGAATCAATGGGGAGGATCTTCTGATGACATTAATCAATATGGACTCATTATCCATCCTGGACAGAACAGCGTACTTCCAGGAGATATCGATTTGAGAAGACAAGTTCTACAAGATGTTCCTGCTGATACGGAGGGACAGGAACGCCATCTAGTAAAACAACTGAGCGTTTTAAAAATGATACTGGCCGAACGGTTGAATCAGGAATATATTGAGGACGACGAAACCAGAAATGCAGGAGATGGTGGACCTGTCAATGTTATGATGGAGAGATCATATCGAACAATGACATTGAATAGACCTATAGAATTCATTCAAAGCTGGATTCAATCAATTCGGGACTCGCTTCGTCCGTTCAACAATCGTCGGGACAATCGGATTCCTCCATATACTCCTTGGATTCAATTTACTAGACGGTCTCCAGAAGGAGTCACAATTCAACGTGTTGCATACAACAAGTACCTCTATGAAGCGACAAAGACAATGCACACGAATCTGTTAGGAAATCGTGGTTCGAGTATATCTGTGAAAAATCTGAACATTGACCTTCCCAATCAAATTCTTCGTTCTCCAGCTGGAACTATCTTGAAAATTATAAATTTAGAAGTTGTAGGTTGGAATTCGCTTGTATTTGAACGTTTCAAGCAAGTCGTTCATCCATCTTCCCTTCCACTTCAACAATTGAAAATTTCAAGTTGTTCCATGCCTTTTTCGATTGTAGACACATCAGCGCGAGAGAGGCAAAATTATTGATTATTGATAATAATCCCCTTGAAGATGAATCATGGACTCCAATTCTCCTGAATCTGACCAACCAAAGAGTGTTTTTGATGAATGAGAACAAACACGTTCCTCCAAATAATTATGTGGATTTGATTGAGAATTGGTTGGAGAGAGCACGTCCGATTGGGACCACTTTTAGTATGGGACTCAAGAAGGAAGATACAGCGAAACAGTGTTTGGATACTCTGAAACAGCGACAAGAGGTTTTGGGATCTTCTGAGAAGTGAGTGTTGCTGCTAAATCCTTATATCCAGAGTTTTTTTTTCAGACAAGTTCAACTTCGTATCGACGCTTTATTGATGCTCAACGTCTCCTATGAAATGATTGAGCATTCAGAAGACAGTTATCCTAGTGAATATGATTCAAACTTGTGGTTGAGACTGAAAGTGGTACGTAGAAGATCTGAATAATCTTATTTTGGTTTTAAGGTATTTGAAACTTTTTTAAATTTCTTTGTCTATTTTTTCTCTTATGCGAACCCCATATTTCTGTAAACCTCTTAAAAATGATTTTATCAATGAATGAACGATCGAATGAACAAATATGTTGACGCATCAGAATCTAAAGAACAAAGTAATTTTCTCGAAAACGGGGAAACTTTTTGCAGCATTCCTGTTGACAATATGCACAGCATTCAGAGAAAATTAGGTAGTTCTCAAGCAGTTGAGAGTACATCAAAAAGGTTTCACGTTAACTCAAGTGTGCTTGGAAAATGAGAACAGTCGGAATCCACCAAATAATTATATGGGTTTGATTGAGAATTGGTTGGAGAAAGATCGTCCGATTGAGACCTGTTTCGATATGGGTATCAAAAGCGAAGAGACCGTGAAGCAATGTTTGGACACTTTAAGACAGAGACAAGAAGTTATAGGATCTTCTGAAAAGTGAGTGTTTCTACTAAAGCCGTACCGACTATAATGATTTCTTTTTTAGACAAGTTCAACTCCGTATCAACGCTTTATTAATGCTTAACGTCTCTTATGAAATGGCTGAACGACGTGGGAGAATACTAAGAGAAGACCAATCGAAGTGGTGGCTGATACTGAAAGTTGTTCGTGGAAGATCTGATTAATCTGTAAATAAATTATTAAAATCTTGTTGATCAGTGTTTCTCTGCTGCTTAATTGCGTTCTGATAATAGATATAGGAAACGTGTTAATAACTCGAAGTGTTTAAGAGACAATCTCTGACTGGGTCGAGCATAGGCCTACAGGCCATGTTACACATGCGCCAAGTTGATCCGTTTCGGCTGATTTTTTAATATGTTAGTACCCTAGGAATTCTAAGAATTTTATACCATACCAAATTTGGCTCCGCCCCCTTTGACCTACCAAAACGATCGATTGAAGTTGAAAAATGAAAATTTTTATTTCGAAAGACAGGAACAAAATTCTTTCGGAAATGAATTGCCAGCCTCATTTTATGCATTTTACAAGAAACCTACTTTTTCTAACTCGCCCGCATCATAGTGAAAAAATCACTTTTTTGAAAAAATTGTCAATTTTTTTCAAGTTTTTTGAATTTTTCAGCTGGTCGAAGTACTGTGGTCCGAAACAAATTTATGATTATGAGATACATATTTGTGTGGGCTATCTGAAAATATAAAAGTTTTCCCTAGATTTTAGTGGCTAGCCGAGTTATGATCAAAAAAGTGACAGAATTTGATGCTTTTCAGCGTACCCCCCTTCATGGTAAAAACTGGCTAGGTGACGAAAATCAAAAACATTTCTGATTTTAGTTAAACAGAGCTAGAATAGTATTCACACAACTTTTCAGACAATTCTGTCCATGTTTCAGTGAGTTACAGACGCCTCCTCCATTTTTTCGACTCAAAAAGTTTGAGCTCTTGTAACTTTCCAGATTATGACTCAAAACCTTAGAAACATTTGGGAAAGAGTGGAATAGATTTTAGAAACACAAATACGTGAATGAAAATCAATTTCTGTCGTTTTGTTCAACTTTTGCTTTATTTCATAACTGATACCTTCATGGATCTACGATAGTGAGATATTCTGGCGCATGAAAAACGAGAATTATTTTTCAAAATTAGTTTTAAGCTAATTACTTGTGTTTTTGGAGTATATTCCACTATTTTCTCAAAGTTTAATAAACTTTGAGTCATGATCTGGGAAGTTACGAGAGGTCAAGTATTTTGAGTCGAAAAAATGGAGGAGGTGTCTGTAACTCACTGAAACATGGTCAGAATTGGCTGAAAAGTTGTGTGAATACTATTTCTCTGAATAACTCAAATCAGAAATACTTTTGATTTTCGTCACCCAGCCATTTTTTTACCATGGAGGGGGGTACGTTGAAAAGCATCAAATTCTGTCACTTTTTTGATCATAACTTGGCTAGCCACTAAAATCTGGGGAAAACCTTGATATTTTCAGATAGCCCACACAAATATGTATCTCATAATCATAAATTTGTTTCGGACCACAGTGCTTCGACCAGCTGAAAAATTCAAAAAACTTGAAAAAATTGACAAATTTTTCAAAAAAGTGATTTTTTCACTATGATGCGGGCGAGTTAGAAAAAGTAGTTATTTTGTAAAATGCACAAAATGAGGCTGGCAATTCATTTCTGAAGAGATTTTGGACCTATCTTTCGAAAGAAAAATTTTCATTTTTCATCTTCAATCGATCGTTTTGGTAGGTCAAAGGGGCGGAGCCAAATTTGGTATGGTATAAAATTCTTAGAATTCCTAGGGTACTAACATATTAAAAAATCAGCCGAAACGGATCAACTTGGCGCATGTGTAACATGGCCTGGTGGCTTGAGCTTGTACCTGTTCTTAATTGCTAACTGTGAATTTGAACTTCCTAAGCAATAAATGCTTGTGCTTCTTTGAAATTTCTTATGAAAACGTGATTTTCCCCATTAGAGAGTCCTAACTAGAAACCGTGGAGCAGGTGCCACGTGTTCCGTATCATTAGAATGCTGAGAAAACGCTGATTTCGTTAGTACATTTGTTTTCAACTATTAACAACAGCGTCCAAAGTTTTGATGCTTTGTGCCCGACATTCCCAGTGTTCGGAATTCTATTTGCAAAGAAAGTGTTTCTAACCGCTGATACCAACTATCATTTCTTTGAGAATCATGGTATTCTCAGACTTTACAGATATCTTCGGTCAATTAGCATGTCTCCACACAACCTCTTATTCACACCTCGTTAGTATTCCTCTCATTTGTCTCCCTCCTTTACCAACCTTTTTTTGGTTTTTGTGTTCTTTTTGCCCGTGAAATGTCTGTTATACCAGTACAGTATGAAAGTTTGAAGGCGATTCTGCCGTACACGGAAAAAACGGTTAGTTATCACTACTTTTTAGTCCTTGAACCAATCACTATTGAATAGGTGTGACAGGCATTTCCCGGGCGGAAAGAAAACAACAACCAAAAGAGGTAGGTTGAGGAGGGAGACTAATGGAAGGAATACTGAAGAGATGAGAGTGAGCGGTTGTGCTCTGGGAATCACGGCCTCCTGCAGAGGCCCTCCTCTAGAGACCGTGGAATAACCAACAATCGCAGAGAATGGAATGACAGGTGGTGTCAGCGGTGATGTACATTTTCTGTGCAAATAGAATTTCGATCACTGGGAAAGGTGAAAAAAAGTAAGGGCAAGTTCCATTCCCTGCGCATATTGGTATTCCCAGAGCACGCTACAGATCACCCCGGTAGATTAGCACGTCTCGGCATAGCCTCCTCACTCACATCTCTTCCCATTTGTCTCCCTCCTCTACCAACTCTTTTTATTGATTTTTTGTATTCCTTCCGCCCGGAAAATGCCTGTTATACCTATCCAGTATGAAAGCTTAAAAGCGATTCTGCCGTACATGGATCCAAACAAACGGTTAGTTACCACTCATGTTTACTTCTTGAACTAATCACTTTCAGGTTCCAAATCTCTCTTCGAATGCCTTCAATCAGCTCTCTTGAGAGCCGTATACCACTGAAAATCGAGAATCTGACGTTTTCGGAAATACATACAGAAGTGAATGAGGTCTCCTACCGACTTGGTGTATATCGTGATTACGGACGCAACGAAACTCCTCACAATGTTCTCCGTATGAATCAAGGGGAGGATCTCTCAACGATATTGATCAATTTGGACTCATAATATATCCCGGAGGGAACATTGTACTTCCGGGAGATATCGATTTGAGAACAGCATTTCAACAAGATGACCCGGCTCATCCGGAGGAATCGGAACAAGACGTAGTCCAACGACTGAGAGTTTTTAAAATGTTGCTGGCTGAACGGTTGAATCAGGAATATATTGAAGACGACGAAACCAGGAATGCAGGAGTCGAAGAACCCGCGAATGCTTTTACAGAGACATATCGAGAAATTCACTTAAACACATCTGTAGAAACTCTTCAAACGAGGATTCAATACCTTCGTGACTTGGTACAAGCGTTCAAAAATCGTAGGGACAATAGGATTCCTCCGTGTACTTCCTGGATTCAACTCTCCACAGGCTCTTCAAAAGGAGTAAAAATCCAACGTGTTGCATACAATAAGTATCTTTATGAAGCGAAAAAGGCGGTTCACACGAAACTGTTTGGAAACCGTGGTTCAAGTATATCTGTGAAGAAATTGAAAATCGGGTTCAAAATTCCAATTCTTCGTTTTCCCGATAGAACTATCTTGAAAATTGAAAATTTAGAAGTTGCAATCTGGAAGTTTATTACATTTGAAGGTTTCAAGAATGTCATTCATCCATCATCTTTTTCAATTCAACAACTAAAAGTTTCAAGTAATGTTTTCACTGCAGATTTTCGACACACCATTGTGAAAGAGGCAAAAACATTAGTTATCAATAACCTTACCAATGATAGTCGTTCATGGACGCCAATCCTTCTGAATCTTACTAACCGAAGAGTGTACTTGGAGAATGAGAACGCACGGAATCCACCAAATAATTATATGGATTTGATTGAGAATTGGTTGGAGAGAGGGCGTCCAGTTGGGACCTGTTTCTATATGGGAATCAAAAGCGAAGAGACCGTGAAGCAAT
Source organism: Caenorhabditis latens (assembly GCA_002259235.3). Lineage (NCBI taxonomy): Eukaryota > Metazoa > Nematoda > Chromadorea > Rhabditida > Rhabditidae > Caenorhabditis > Caenorhabditis latens. The sequence continues at coordinate 3,773,135 of CM056093.1, forward strand.
GTTTGAACACTCTGAAACAGAGACAAGAAGTTATTGGATCTTCTGAAAAGTGAGCGGTTAGACCAAATTCTTACCAACTATTTTGATTTTTTTCAGACAAGTTCAACTCCGTATCAATCTTGCATTGATGCTCAATGTCTCTTATGATATGATTGAACAACCTGGGAGATTACCGAGAGATGACCAATCGAAGTGGTGGCTGAGACTTAGAGTTGTTCGTGAAAGATCTGATTAATCTTCTACTATTTTAAAAGAATTCATTCGAATCTTTAAAAAATATTTATTCTGATTGCAAAAGCCTGAAAGTGATAACTGCCAAGGAAACCGGGACTGTTCAATTTCTCCATTTGAAATAGGCAGTCCTGTTTTTTAATAAAGTCTGATGAACATCATTTTTACACATGGTTTTAATTATTTTTTCAAACTTTACAATTCTCCTTTTTTTGTTGTCATTGAATATAAACTAACATTTCAAAAATAAATATTCCTCAAATAATCTCCAGCGCTATAAACTTTCACTTATGAATGAAAATTTTACCGATATTTCAAGACAAGAAGACAATTTTAAGCTTCACTTATCACAAGTTCGCAGTCTGCCGCCGTAGGGCGTTAAAGGCGCATGGAATTTGTTCGGATGGGTCTCGTAGTTGAACGCATGAAACTCGTAGTAGAGTACGGTTTTTCGACCATTTAAACTACGAGACTCATCCGAACAAATTCCACAAAAAATTCAATACAAATTTGGAATTTCTTTTCATTATGTAGAGGAGTAGGGTTTGTGATTCATTTGCATTTTTAGGTGGAGACCAGAGCTACTGTCAGATTGTTGTAAACAGGTATCGGCAGTGACAACGGTTCTGTTGTCAACTCTCTCTCAGACGATCAATTCGTCGACAACTTAAAGGCTGAATGATAGTCTCCATTTGGTTTTCCCCGCAAAACTAAGACTATCATCGCCTTACTAATCTATTATTTCAATCTGTTCACTAATTTATATTGTTTATCTCTTTTAAAATCTCCTGTTATCAGGAATATTCTAAACATTATATTCTAAATATTATTATTCAAATTTCCCTCCAAAAATCCCTAGTGTCAGTTAACGCGCTCCACCGCTCCACGGCCGACACAACTCTCTTCAGCATTCACACTATTTCTTCCACCCAATGTCGTCCGCCGCGTAGCGGCTGCGTGTCGCGGTCCGACGGACGGCACATTCACTTCAGTCTCGCTCCGCGAGCGAGTGACGTGTTGCTACCTTTTGTAGAAATGCGTGAGAGTGTGTGAACCCGCGGCAGAATAATTCCCGTTATTTTTATGGAATATTCTGACCATTTCAAGCGCATACTGACGCTAGGGATCCCATTTTCTACACCCTTTTGGGCCCTTTAGGCCAATTCCAGTGTTCCGCTGCAGTTCGCTTGTTTTTCGTCCTTTCTTCGACCCGCGGCACTTCAGACGGACACTTTAAATTATCTAAAATATCTTTCTTAAATTATCTTAAATCTTTCGTATCAATAAATGGGTCATTGTTTTAACCGTGTTCTGTTATTCGCATCGCTTATCTCACACTCGTTAGTCTGTCTTTTACTCTTGTTTACAATCAGTTTGGGAAGAATATATCCGGAGCGGGTGTGCTTCCGACCGCACTAAGCACCCGTCTCCACAGGTTCAGTTCTTACGTTGGTAGTTATCGGCAGTAGATTTACCCAAACTTATTTATTTTTGAAAAAAACGCTTTTGGGAAGTTTTAAAGGAAATTACAGAGGGTTGTTTCAACATATCAGATGTGAAATGCACAATTTTATCTTCATATAGAAAAAAATAACATTATTTGTATCAGACATTCTTGTTGAAACAGAAAAAAGAACAGATAAAATTAAAGATTCCAACTGATTACTCCAATTGTGACCGTACAACTCTCCAGGTCAACAACCATTCTGAGTAGAAGTCCGATGTTTTTAAAGGTAAATAAAAAATTTGAAGACTCGATGAAGCGCTGACACGTAGTTGTACATAGCTGGAATAATAGAATGAGAAATGACGTGCGAACCAAGACACTTACTTATCTGATACTGCAACAACCTCTGGTCTCATTTTCAAATTGATCAAAACCCGCTTGACAGTTTCTTCATCCATGACATCACTCCAAGAAGTTCCAACGGGGCGCTTGCCGTTCTCCAACCAACTGCTGATGAAGTTCACGTAGTCTTCATGAGAGTCTCGCCCAGCTCCTTTTTTCAGATACAAATGTCGATTGGTCAGGTTGCGAAGGATTGGAATCCACGGGTGTCTTGAGAGTCTGTTGATGATAAGAGTCCTCGCTTTTCTAACAATTACATGTTCAAATGTTGAGCGACAAGCATCACATTTCATTGTTAATCGTGGAAGAGGGAACGAAGACTTATCAATAATCCGACTGAATTCTTGGAAATTGGATGCATTCCACTTGAGTATATCCAATGTTTGAATTCTCAGCTTGGTTTCCACAGGGAAACGAAGAATATAATCGCAGAAATCAATGGTCAGATTCTTCACCGATATGATCGAACTCCGCTTACCAAACAGTGTAGAGATCAGTATTTTCATTGCTTCGAATAGATTCTTATTGTAAGGAATCCGCTGAATCAGACCTCTTCTCTGTGATGACAAAGTCAATTGAATCGAGTTGGTGTACGGTGGAGTTGTGTTGTCGCGACGATGCTTGAAAGGTTCCAAAGCGGTTTGTAATAAGTCTATCTGATTTCGAATCAGACTTACAGAAGAGTCCTTCCAACGATATCGAGTTCGTAGAGCTAGACACCGATTGTACTCCTGATTCAAGCGATCATCCAAAATCTTCTTGAGAGCTTCCAACTTCTGAACTAGAAGATGTTCTTTTCTATCTGTATCGTTTTGTAAATTTATCAGGATTCCTTTTCTCAAATCCACATCTCCTGGAAGAACTGTGTTGATTCCCGGAGAAATAGCGAATCCGTGTTCATCGATATCATGTGGAATCGGTAGCATTGACATTTGAACCCCAGAGGGCACTTTCTTATCTTTCAATTCGCGGTATACACCTAGACGGTAGCGAGTTCCATTTACTTCCAATCCTGTTTTTGAAAACTTAAAATTCACGATTTTCAATGGTAATCGTTTTTCGAGAGAACTGATAGACGGTATGCGTAGAGATATTTGGAAACTGAAAATGAATAGTTCAAGATGTAACCAGGAGTGGTAACTTACCGTGTATTTGGGTCCATGTAAGGCAGAATCGCCTTCAAACTTTCATACTGTACTGGTATAACAGGCATTTCTCGGGCCGACAGAACACAAAATCAATAAAAGGGTAGATTGAGGAGAAAGACAAATGAGAGGAATACTGCAGAGATGGGAGTCAGGGGTTGGGCGGAGACGTGCTAATCGACCGGGGTTATCTGAAGAGTGCTCTGGGAATACCAATATGCGCAGAGATTGTAACTTGCAATTACTTTTAGTCGACCTTTCCCAGTGATCGGAATTCTATTTGCGCAGAAAATGTACATCACCGCTGACGCCATCTGGCATTCCATTCCTGGAGAATATTGGTATTCCCAGAGAGCTCTTTAGATAACCCCGGTCGATTAGCACTTTTCAGCACTACCCCTCACTCACATCTCTTCAGTATTCCTCCCATTTGTCTCCCACCTCAACCTTCCCTTTTTATTGATTTTTACGCTTTTTGCTCCAAAGAAATGCCTGTGATACCAGTACGGTATGAAAGTTTGAAGGCGATTCTGCCGTATATGGACCCAAATACACGGTTACTTCCAGCTACCGTTTACTTCTTGAACTAATCATTTTCAGATTCCAAATATCTCTTCGAATGCCTTCAATCAGCTCCCTTGAGAGCCGTATTCCACTGAAAATCGAGAATTTAACGTTTTCGGAAATGAATACAGAAGTAAATGAAGTATCCTACCGACTTGGTGTGTACCGTGATTACGGACGCAACGAAACTCCTTGCAATGTTCTTCGTATGAATCAACGGGGAGGGTCTGCTGATGATATTGATCAATATGGAGTCATTATATATCCCGGAGTGAACAACGTACTTCCAGGAGATATTGATTTGAGAACAGGAGTTCACCGAAATAACATGGAGGGACAGGAACAACTTCTAGTCCAACAACTGAAAGCTCTAAAGATGATACTGGCTGAACGGTTGAATCAGGAGTATATAGAAGACGACGAAACCAGGTATGCAGCTGTTGGTGGTAATTGGAATGGTTTTGTAGAAAATTATCGAAGAGCTACATTAAACACATCTGTAGAAACCATTCAAAGCCAGATTCAATCACTTCGGGACTTGCTTCGTCCGTTCAACAATCGTCGGAACAATCGGATTTCTCAATACACTACATTGATTCAGTTTACTAAACGCTCTCCAAAAGGAGTCACAATCCAACGTGTTGCATACAATAAGTATCTTTATGAAGCGACAAAGACGGTGCACACGAAACTGTTTGGAAACCGTGGTCTGAGTATATCTGTGAAAAATCTGAAAATTGACCTTGTCAATCAAATTCTCCGTTTCCCCACCGCAACTATCTTGAAAATCGACAATTTAGAAGTTGCATTCTGGAATTCACTTGCATTTGAACGGTTCAAGGAAGTCATTCATCCATCATCTCTACCAATTCAGCGACTAAAAATTTTAAGTAATACTCTTTCTGCTGATTTTCAGCATACCATTTCGAGAGAGCCAAAAAAATTGATTATAAGTAATGATCCCTTTGAAAGTGGTTCATGGACCCCAATTCTTAGGAATCTGACCAACCGAAGAGTGTACTTGGAAAATGAGAACGCACGGAACCCACCAAATAATTATATGGGTTTGATTGAGAATTGGCTGGAGAGAAGTCGTCCGGTTGGAACCACTTTTTCTATGGGACTCAAAAACGAAGAGACCGTGAAGCAATGTTTGGACACTCTGAAACAGAGACAAGAAGTTATTGGATCTTCTGAAAAGTGAGTGTTTCTGGAAAATCTTTACCTGCATAATGGTTATATTTCAGACAAGTTCAACTCCAAATCGACGCTTCATTGATGCTCAACGTCTCTTATGAAATGATCGTACAACCTGGAAGATTACAGAGAGATGACCAATCGAAGTGGTGGCTGATACTGAAAGTTGTTCGTGGAAGATCTGATTAATCTCATACTGTTAAAAAATAATTCATTTCAATCTTTTTTTAAAAATTATTCTAATTGCATAAGCATGGAAATAATAACTGCCAAGGAAACCTAAATTATTCAATTTCTCCATTTGAAATGGACGGTCCAGTGCTTAAACAGGATCTGATAAACATCATCTTTACACATGATTTTAATTATTTTTTCAAACTATAAATATATCTTTTTTGTTGTAATCGAATATAAACTCACAATTTGAAAATAAATATTCTTCAAATAATCTCCAGCATTAAACGTTGACTTCTGATGGAAAATTTCACCGATATTTCAAGACCAGCTCACTTTAAGCGTCACTTATCCGCAAAATTGGTATTTCTTTTTATTAAAGAAGTTCTATCAAGATTTGTGGTTCATTTTCATTTTTAGGTGTGTCTCTGACGACCATACAACTCAAAAATTAGGCGGAGCTACTGCCAGATTGTTGTGAACAAGTTTGTTTCAATTTATTAGAAATGAAATGCACAATTTTTCAAAATAAAGTATTATTAAAGAAAAACATTATTTGTATTAGACACTTTTGTTCGTACAGAAAGAATAACTGATAACATCCAAGATTCCAACTGATTACTCCAACTGCGACCGAACAACTCTCCAGGTCAACAACAATTTTGAGTAGTAGTCCGATGTTTTTAAAGGTAAATAAAAAACTTGAAGACTCGATGAAGCGTTGACACGTAGTTGAACATAGCTGGAATAATAAAATGAGAAATTATGTGCAAACCTAGACACTTACTTATCTGATACTGCAACAACCTCTGGCCTCATTTTCAAATTTATCAAAACCCGCTTGACAGTTTCTTCATTCATGACACCACTCCAAGAAGTTCCAACGGGGCGTTTGTCGTTCTTTTTTTTTAGAATTCAAATAATTTATTGGAAAGAGTGAAGACGAGATAGCTTTCAACCATGGTAACTGAGATTTTCGTATAGTGGTTCATTATTGACTTTCGGTTTCGACTCATCGACACGAAGACTATTGCTCGACACGAAGACTATTGCATCAACCAACCATTGTATCAACCAACTGCTGATGAAGTTCACGTAGTCTTCATGAGATTCTTGTCTACTCTGTGTTTCCAAATACAAATATCGATTGGTCAAATTGCGAAGAATTGGAATCCATGGGTGTCTTGAGATTCTGTTGATGATAAGAGTCCTCGCTTTTCTAACAATTACATGTTCAAAATTTGAGAGATTAGAATCACATTCCATTGTTAATTGTTGAAGAGGGAACGAAGACTTATCAATAATCTGACTGAATTCTTGAAAATTGGATACATTCCAACTGAGTATATCCAATGCTTGAATTCTCAGCTTGGTTTCCACAGGGAAACGAAGAATATAATTGTGAAAATCAATGGTCAGATTCTTCACTGATATGATCAAACTTCGCTTACCAAACAGTGTAGCGCTTAGTATTTTCATTGCCTCGAACAGATTCTTATTGTAAGGAATCCGTTGGATCAGACCTCTTCTCTGTGAAGTAACAGTCAATTGAATCCAGTTGGTGTACGGTGGTTTTGTGTTGTCGCGACGATGCTTGAAAGGTTCCAAAGCGGTTTGTAAAACGTCTATCTGATTTTGAATCAGACTCACTGAAGAGTCCTTCCAACGATATCGAGTTCGTAGAGCTAGATACCGATTGTACTCCTGATTCAAGCGATCGTCCAACTTCTTGTTGAGCGCGTCCAACTTCTGAACTAGAAGACGTTCTTCCCTCTTTGTATCGTTTTGTGAATTTCTCAGAATTTCTCTTCTTAAATCAATATCTCCTGGAAGAACTGTGTTGATTCCTGGAGAAATTGTGAATCCATGTTCATCGATATCGTGTGACATCGGTAGCATTGACATTTTAATCTCAGAGAACATGTTCGTATCTTTCAATTCGCGGTATACACCTAGACGGTAGCGAGTTCCATTTACTTCCATTCCTGTTTTTGAAAACTTCAAATTCCCGATTTTCAATGGGATTCTTTTTTCGAGAGAACTGATCGACGGTATGCGGAGGGAGATTTGGAATCTAAAAGTGATTAGTCGGTGAAGTTAGCTTAAAGGGGAACTTACCGTGTTTTTGGGTCCATGTACGGCAGAATCGCCTTCAAACTTTCATACTGTACTGGTATGACAGGCATTTCTCGGGCGGACAGACACAACAATCGATAATAAAGGTAGGTTGAGAAGGGACACAAATGGGAGGAATACTGAAGAGATGTGCGTCAGGGGTTGGGCGGAGACGTGCTAATCGACCGGGGTTATCTGTAGAGCGTTCTGGGGATACCAATGTTGTCAGAGAATAGAATGACAGGTGGTGTAAGCGATCATCTACATCGTCTGTGCAAATAGAATTCTGATCACTGGGAAAGGTCGACTAAAAGTAATTGCAAGTTACGTTCTCTGCGCATATTGGTTTTCCCAGAGCACGCTATAGATAGATCTGGCCGATTAGCACGTCTTCACACAACCCCTGACACACATCTCTTCAGTATTCCTCCCATTTGTCTACCTCGACCTTCCTTATTTATTGATTTTTACGCTTTTTGCTCCAAAGAAATGCCTGTTATACCAGTACGGTATGAAAGTTTGAAGGCGATTCTGCCGTACATGGATCCAAATACACGGTTAGTTACCACTCCCGTTTACTTCTTGAACGAATCATTTTCAGATTCCAAATCTCCCTCCGCATGCCATCAATCAGCGCTCTTGAGAGCCGTATTCCGCTGAAAATCAAGAATTTGACATTTTCGAAAATACATACGGAAGTGAATGAGGTCTCCTACCGACTTTGTGTGTACCGTGATTACGAACGCAACGAAACTCCTCCCGATGTACACCGTATGAATGAAGGCGGAGAGTCTTTTGATGACATTGATAAATATGGAGTCATTATCAATCCCGGAATGAACATTGTTCTTCCAGGAGATATCGATTTGAGAACAGGAGTTCACCGAAATGTTCCGGCTCATAGGGAGGAGTCGGAACAAAATCTACTCCTGAAACTGAGAATTGCAAAAATGATACTGGCGGAACGAATGAATCAGGAATATATTGAAGACGACGAAACCAGGAATGCGATTGTTGATAGTCCTTTTTATGCTCTAATGGAGACAAGATATCGAAGAATGACATTGAATACACCAGTTGAACTCATTCAAAGCACTATTCAGGCACTTCGGGACCGGCTTACTGCTTTGAACAATCGTCGAAACAATCAGAATCTGCCAAATTCTCTCTGGATGCAATTGTCCGTTAATTCTCCAAAAGGAATCACAATCCAGCGTGTTGCATACAATAAATATCTTTATGAAGCGGAAAAGGCTTTGCACACAAAACTGTTTGGAAATCGTGGTTCGAATATATCTGTGAAGAATCTGAAAGTGGAGCTTCCCAATCGAATTCTTCGTTTTCCCGCCGCAACTGTTTTGAAAATCGAAAATTTAACAGTTTCAGGCTGGGATTCACTTGTATTTGAACGTTTCAAGCAAGTCAATCATCCATTATCTTTTCCACTTCAACAACTGAAAGTTTCAAGTAGTATTTTGACTGCAGATTTCACACACATTATTACGAGAGAGGCAAAATCATTGATTATTAATAATTACACCAATGATAATGGTTCGTGGACCCCAATTCTTCTGGATCTGACTAACCGAATAGTGTGTTTGGAGAATGAGAATAGACTGAATCCACCAAATAACTACGTTGATTTGATTGAGAATTGGTTGGAGAGAGGACGTCCGATTGGGACCTGTTTTTATATGGGAATCAAAAACGAAGAGACCGTAAAGCAATGTTTGGACACTTTGAGACAGAGACAAGAAGTAATTGGATCTTCTGAAAAGTTAGCGTTTCTACCAAAGCCTTTCCTTTTATATTTAATTTCTTTTCAGACAAGTTCAACTTCGAATCGATGCTTCATTGATGCTCAATGTCTCCTATGAAATGATTGAGCATTCCAAACACAGTTATCCTACTGAATATGATTCAAACTTGTGTCTGAGACTGGAAGTGGTTCGTAGACGATCGGAATAATGTTCTCTTGGTTTCAAAGAATTTGAAACGTTTTTCAAATGTTATTGCATATAAACTCACTTTTTTAGAAATAAAGATCCGCGATTACTTAACGTTAGCTTCTGAATGATTCTGAATTCTCTAGGACGAAATGTTACCGCACAATTTTATCTTTATATTAAAATCACTTTATTAGTATCAGACACTCTTGTTTGTACAGAAAAAAGATCAGATAACATAATAGATTCCAACTGATTACTCCAATTGTGGCCGAACAACTCTCCAGGTCAACAACCATTTTGAGTAAAAGTCCGATGGTTGTAAAGCTTTATAAAAAACTTGAAGACTCGATGAAGAGTTGACACGTAGTTCAACATAGCTGGAATAATAGAATGAGAAATTATGTGCAAATCAAAAATACTTACTTATCTGATACTGCAACAACCTCTGGTCTCATTTTCAAATTGATCAAAACCCGCTTGACAGTTTCTTCCTTCATGACACCACTCCAAGAAGTTCCAACGGGGCGTTTGCCGTTCTCCAACCAACTGCTGATGAAGTTCACCCAGTCTTCATGAGATTCTTGTATACTCTGTGTTTCCAAATACAAATGTCGATTGGTCAAATTGCGAATAATTGGAATCCATTGGCGTCTTGAGATTCTTTTGATGATGAGACTCTTTGCTTCTTTAACAATTGCATGTTCAAATCTTGAGCCATGAGCACTACATTTCATCGTTAATTGTTGAAGAGGGAACGAAGATTTATCAATAATCTGACAGAATTCTTGAAAATTGGATGCATTCCAACTGAGTATATCCAATGACTGAATTCTCAACTTGGTTTCCACAGGGAAACGAAGAATATGATTGTGAAAATCAATGGTCAGATTCTTCACTGATATGATCGAACGTCGCTTGCCAAACTGTGTAGCGCTTAGTATTTTCATTGCCTCGAACAGATTCTTATTGTAAGGAATCCGCTGAATCAGACCTCTTCTCTGTGAAGTCAAAGTCAATTGAATCCAGTTGGTGTACGGCGGTTTTGTGTTGTCGCGACGAAGCTTGAAAGGTTCCAAAGCGATTTGTAATGACTCTATCTGATTTCGAATCAGACTCACAGAAGAGTCCTTCCAACGATAACGAGTTCGTAGAGCTAGATACCGATTGTACTCCTGATTCCAGCGATCGGCCAACTTCTTGTTGAGCGCTTCCAACTTCTGAACTAGAAGATGTTCATTTCTATCTGCATCGTTTTGTGAATTTCTCAGAATTTCTCTTCTTAAATCTACATCTCCAGGGAGCACTGTGTTGATTCCCGGAGAAATAGCGAATCCGTGTTCATCAATATCATGTGGAATCGGTAGCATTGACTTTTGAATCTCAGAGGGCACTTTCTCATCTTTTATTTCGCGGTATACACCTAACCGGTAGCGAGCTCCATTTACTTCCATTCCTGTTTTTGAAAACTTTAAATTCACAATTTTCAATGGTATTCTTTTTTCGAGAGAACTGATAGACGGTATGCGTAGAGAGATTTGGAATCTGAAAGTGATTAGTTTGAAAAGTTAATAAGAGTGGTAACCAACCGTGTATTTGGGTCCATGTACGGCAGAATCGCCTTCAAACTTTCATACTGTATTGGTATGACAGGCATTTCTCGGGCGGAAAAAACACAAAAATCAATAATAAGGGTAGATTGAGGAGAAAGACAAATGGGAGGAATACTGTAGAGATGTGAGTGGGGGGAGGGTGGTGTAGAGACGTGCTAATCTACCGAGGTTATCTGTAGAGTGCTCTGGGAATACCAATATTCTCAGAGAGTGGAGTGGCAGGTGGTGTCAGCGGTCATGCAGATCTTCTCTGCAAATAGAATTCCGATCACTGGGAAAGGTCTACTAAACGTAATTGCACGTAACGGTCTCTGCGCTTATTGGTATTTCTAGAGAACTCTACAGATAGCTCCGGTAGATTAGCACGTCTCCACACAACCTCCTCACTCACATTTCTTTAGCATTCCTCTCATTTTCTTCAAATGAAAGTTCGATTCTGAACATGAGAAACGAACGAGACAATTAATTTTTCCTGACATTCAAGAAGATAAGAGTCATACTGAGAGAACGGTTGAGGAGGAGCCGAATTTCTCAAAACTGGGAAGGCCACTGCAAAAACGGAATATGGATTCGGAATCAGGGAAACGTCAGCTTTCCGGCGATATATGTCATGTTGTGTTTCTCCAACCTATGTGTGAGGCATTCCCTAGTAAGGAATACTAGAAAGATGCAAATGAGGGGTTGTGTGGAGACGTGCTAATTGGCCGGATCTATTTGCAGAGTGCTCTGGGAATACCATTATACTCAGAGAAGGGAGTGACAGGTGGTGGCAGCGGTAAATGTACATCTTCTGTGCAAATAAAATTCTGATCACTGGGAGAGGTCTACTGAACGTAATTGCAAGTTGCATTCTCTGCGCATATTGGTATTCCCAGAGCACTCAACAGATAGCTTCGGTAGATTAGCACGTCTCCGCACAGCCCCTTCACTCAAATCTCGTCAGTAGTCTTCCCATTTGTCTCCCTCCTCTACCAACCCTTTTTATTGATTTTTTGTTCTTTCCGCCCGAGAAATGCCTGTTATACCAGTGCGGTATGAAAGTTTGAAGGCGATTCTGCCTTACATGGACCCAAATACACGGTTAGTTACCACTTTTTCTTACTTCTTAAACTAATCACTTTCAGATTCCAAATCTTTCTCCGCATGCCATCAATCAGCCCCCTTGAAAGCCGCATACCACTGAAAATCGAGAATTTAACGTTTTCGGAAATACATACAGAAGTGAATAAGGTCTCCTACAACCTTGGTGTATACCGTGATTACGGACGCAACGAAACTCCTTCCGATGTTGTCCGTATGAATCAAGGGGGAGGGTCTCTCAATGACATTGATCAATTTGGAGTCATCATATATCCCGGAGTGAACATTTTACTTCCAGGAGATATCGATTTGAGAGGAGAATTTCGCCAAGATGCTCCGGTTTATACGGAGGAATGGGAACAAGGTTTAGTGCAGAAGCTGAGATCTTTAAAAATGCTGTTAGCCGAACGGTTGAATGAGGAATATGTGGAAGACGACGAAACCAGAAATGCAGGAGTTGGTTTCGATGAGGAATTTCGACAAATTATATTAAACGACTCTGTAGAATCCATTCAACATCAAATTCAATCACTTCGGGACCGGCTAAATGCTTATACCAATCGTCGAAACAATCAGATCCGGCCATATACTCCCAGGATTCAATTTACTAGACGGTCTCCAAAAGGAGTATCAATCCAACGTGTTGCATACAATAAGTATCTTTATGAAGCAAAAAAGGCGGTGCACACCAAAATGTTTGGAAATGGTCGTTCGAATATATTAGTGAAGAATCTGAAAATCATGTTCGGCATACCGATTCTTCGTTTTCCCGCTGGAACTATCTTGAAAATTGAAAATTTAGAAGTTGAACACTGGAATTCGCTTGCATATGAACGTTTCAAACAAGTCATTGATCCATTATCTCTTCCAATTCACCGACTGAGAGTGTCAAGTATTGTTTCTAATGCAGGTTTTCGACACCCCATTGCGAGAGAGGCAAAGAAATTGATTATCAATAATATTATTAATGAAAATGGTTCATGGACCCCAATTCTTCTGAATCTGACTAACCGAAGAGTGTACTTGGAGAATGAGAACACATTGAATCCACCAAATAATTATATGGGTTTGGTTGAGAATTGGTTAGAGAGAGGACGTCCGGTTGGGACCTGTTTCTATATGGGAATCAAAAACGAAGAGACCGTGAAACAATGTTTGGACACTTTGAGACAGAGAGAAGAAGTTATTGGATCTTCTGAAAAGTGAGCGTTTTTATCAAATCTTTACCGACTTTATTGATTATTTTCAGACATGTTCAACTCCGTATCAACGCTTCATTAATGCTCAATGTCTCTTATGAAGCGATTGAACCACGTGGGAGATTACCGAGAGATGACCAGTCGAAGTGGTGGCTGAGACTGAAAGTTGTTCGTGGAAGTTCTGATTAAACTCCTACTGTATTTTTAAAGATTCATCCTAATTTTTTTCTTTTTGAAATCATTTTAATCCCCTGACAAGGAAAACTGGACGATCCAGTAGATTGTTGCTCAAACAGGTCCTTATAACTATAACCTTTACACATGACTTTAAGCATCTCCAACTTGTAAAATTCTCGTTTTTTATTGGATCTGATAAAACATCATCTTTACACATGGTTTCAACATTTTTCCTGATCATACAATTCTCGTCTCTTAATTGCTATTGCATATAAACTCCCTCTTTTGGAAATAAATATTTGTGTTTACTCAACATCATCAAACACTGGTTTTAAAAGGATTCTGAATCATCTAGAAATCCAAATGAAATGTTTCAAAACTCGACATTTCAATATCAGACCATTTGCAACCGAACATTTCAAAAAAGGTATATTTCAAAACCGCACAATTCGTAACCGGACGTTTCAATACAAGACGCATATGATTTCAAGGTATTATTGAGTATTTGCCGTTAGGTCTGCCTAATTTAACAAGAAATTGAGAAAAAGTTATTATGTAGTTTATTGAAATAAAAGTTAAATCAGAGCGTGTCAAACGATACAATTATTTTTTACCAATGTTCAATAATATAAGATTAATACTGAGGGAACACAGAGAAAAGAAAGAAAATTTACTCAAACTCTTGAAAACCAGGAGGGGGTTAATCAGATCCTGCGAGAGAAACTTTCGAATGCAAAACCCATTTTGAATCATAATCCTCATAAATAATGGCTGGCTCACCAGTAAATTCATATGAGACGTTGAGAATCAATGTAGCGCTGATTTTGAGTTGAACTTGTCTGAAAAATAACTATAATTAGTTGTCGCTGAAACTACTATATCCTTACTTTTCTGGAATTTCTATAACCTCTTCCCTCTGTTTCAGGGTGTCCAAACACTGTTCTGCTATATCTTCGTTCCGGATACACATCGAGAAGAAAGTTCCCACCGGGCGCCCTCTTTCCAACCAATCTTCAATCAAGTCCACATAGTTTTCACGTGATTCCCACACCATAGAATTCTTCAGAATCACGCGTTGATTTGGTAAATCTCGGAGAAACGGAGACCATAAGTCACCTTCCAGTGTGAAGGCACTAATTACCAGTGTCTTTGCTTCCCGTACAATTTGGTGGCTGAAATCGGCAGAGTCCACATGTAAACCGAAAATCTCCAGCTTGTTGAGTGGAAATGACGACGTGTCGATAATCTTCTTCAATGCCTCGAATTGGAATGCATCGCGGATCTCTCCTTTGAGTTCTTCAATTCTTAAGATGGACCCGATGGGAAAACGAAGAATGTCTTCATCAAACTCTATATTCAGATGTTTCACGTATATAACCGAGCTTCGTTTCTCAAAAAACTTATTGTTCAACACCTTCAACGCTTCAAAAAGTTTCTTGTTATATACAAAACGTTGGATTGTTGTGCATCCTTTCAAAAATCGTATGGTAAATTGAATCAAGGGAGTGTACGGTGGCTTAGTATTATTTCGACGGTAGATATAAGGTGCCAAGGTCTCTCTAATAGATTGGACCTCAGATTTGAACTCTGATCGAATGTCCTCACAATCCGGATCGAAACACTCTGCATATTCTCTAATTTTGGACTCAAGAGAAGCATCCCAAGGGACACTCTCAATTGAGATATCATCTTCGCCAGCTGGGACTTGAAGCTCGGTCAACAAAACCTTGTATATTCTCAGTTTCTGTATTAGTTTGTGTTCCTGTACCTCACTATAGTCCAGATCCATATCAAAATATTCACCACTCAAATCTGATCGACGGCATGCGCAAGGAGATTTGGAATCTGAAAATGATAAATTCGCGAAGTATGTCTGAGGGGTCACTTACCGTATATTTGCATCCAGGAACGATAGAACAGCCTTCAAACTTTCATACTGTAAGGGGATGGTAGGCATCTTTCGAGTAGACGGGAGAGGAAGACTGAAGAGATAGAAATGGGGAGATGTGTAGTGATGTGCAGCTGACGTTATCGTCAGGACCATCTAATGTGTGCTCTGGGAGAGAACGTCGTTGTCTTTGTAATGAACGGCCTACTGTGTGTAAATAGTAGAAACGTTATAGCGAAGACCATCTGTTGGAATCTGGGAAAGGAGAACAGTCTCAAGTACTTTACTAAAACATTCTTGGAAGGTGGTGTATGTTTGCTGAGTCTTCATCTACAATACCTTGAAATGCTGACACTGAGAACGGACGGTGCTAAGACGCCGTCGAGATGTGGAACAGCGTATTTGCAGACCATGGTTGAACGGAATGCGGTTTTTGAAATGACGAGGGCGGAAAGCGGAAGGAAAAAAGTGGCGGTAAGAGGAAAGCGGGATTCCGCTCATTCATGTTGCATACGTAAATTATATGGCGGCCCTGAAGTTGTCTGGGCTGCTGTGTCTGTTTTTGAATAGACGTCGCGGACTTTGGAAAATTTTGCCAGACACGAGTGAAAGATAAAAGGTGTATGGTGCTCTTCTATAAACAGGCCTGCCAATGAAATCATGACAGTAAAGTAAGCTTTATCAATAATTGGATCCAAAAATTGTTAAACATCTCATGAATATATGATTAAAGGTTTGCTTCACAAGACTGAATAATCCTGTTATTAAGCTGGGAAAAGAAGCAGTACATTAATTAATATTAGGAGACAGTGAAAGATTAATTAAATTTGGAAAGAAGTGATAGGTAATACACAGAAACAATAGTAGTACCACTCTAGATTTAACAATTCTGATTTATACAAGCTCTGATTCGGGTGGTCCCGATTTGTTAGCAGCTCCAGTTCGGATCAGCACTGTCTTGATTAAGGGCAGAACAACCAAAAAAATGAAACGACGATACACAAGTAAAGAATTAATGAGATGTTGCACGAACAACTGTCAAACTTAACAACCATTCTGGATTACAACGCCAATACCGGTTTTTCGGTCGATTAGTGTCTTCATAATTAACATTAAGCATTGAAAAACTGTTAATACGGAGTTGTACTTGCCTGTAATCAAATTGCTATTAGTTTTTACAGCTTCTACCGTTAGTCTTACCTCTCAGACGATGTTATAACGTCATGTCGTAGCTTTAAAGTCTCCAAACATTGTTTCACGGTCTCTTCCTCCTGGATTCCCAAAGTAAAAGTGGTCCCAAGCGGACGTCCTGTTTCCAGCCAATTCTCAACCAAATCCACGTAATTATTCGGTGGATCCTGCCTGTTTTCCCGCTCTAACAACACGTTTTGATGAGTGAGATTCTGTAGAATCGGAGTCCAAGAACCATGCTGATACAGTTGGTTATCTATCACTAATTTCTTACATTCTTTCACAATTCGATGAGTGAAATCGGCAGAATGAATCGAACTCCCAAGTTTCAATTGTTGAAGTGGCAGGGAAGATAAATTGATGACATTAGCAAACGCTTCAAAACTTGCTGAATTCCATTCTCTGACTTCCAAATTCTCGATGCTCATTTTGGTAGCCACGGGAAACCGAAAAACTCCGTTGTCATTCCCAATTTTGAGATTCTTCACCGATATAATTAACTTTCGATTTCCCAACAATGCTGTGATCAAGTTTTTCTCCGCTTCAAACAGTTTTTTATTATATAAAAACCGGCAGGATTGACGGCCGTTTGGGGAATTCACAGTGAATTGAATCCAACAAGTGAATGGAGGTTTTGTGTTGTTTCGGCGGCGGAGGTATGGCATCAGCCTATATTGTGTATCCTCGATATGATGTTCAATTGATTCATTTGTAGAATTTTCAAAATGCCTTCGATAAAACGTCTCTGGTGATCCAAATGTTCGAGGAAGCCCATCGTCCTCGTTGTATTCTTGATTTGTTCGTTCAGCGAGCAATCTCCTGAGAATTCTCAATTTCTTAACGTACTTTTGCTCCGTAAATTCGCAATAATCTCCCACCACCAATGGTAGATCCTCTTTCCTTAAATCAATATCTCCTGGAAATATCGTATTTCGTCCCGGATTATTAGAAAATCCATATTGATCGATATCATGTTGACAACCGCCTCTATCGTTCATCAGTTGGATTTCAGAAGGAACATCCATATGCCCGAAATCACGATATATACCCAGTTGATAGTTGTATTCGTTTACTTTCAAACATTTTTCATTTTCAGGCATTGAAAATGACAAATTCTCAATTTTCAACGGAATCCGTTTCTCGAGAGCACTGATTGATGGCATGTGGAGAGAGACTTGGAACCTAAAAGCACATATTTTTATAGATTTTCTTGAGTGATAACTCACCGTATATTAGGTTCCAAGTAAAGCAGCACAGACTTCAAGGCTTCATACTGTAGTGGTACAGTAGGCATCTTTTCAATTGGAGAGAATGGAAAGGAGGACGGATTGGGGGAGACTGAGGGTTGTGAATAAGGGAGTGTGCTATGACGTTATCGTCAAGGCCATCTAATGTGTGCTCTGGGAGAAATCGTCGTTGTCTTTGTAATGAAAGGCCTTCTGTGAGTAAATAGTAGAATCCTCATAGAGTAGACCACCTGTTGAATTCTTTTGGAGTCGAGGGCTCCAGGAAAAACTGCTAGGCAGATGGTGTGTGTTTGTAGAGCCTCCACCTTTAAGGCTTTGAGACAGTGTGAACGGACGGCAATGAAGACATCGACAAGATATGTCAAGGGTCAAGGAGTGGGATTATGTGCCAGGTGCTGTAGCCAACGTTTTTCAATTGGATACCCTCTTGGTTGTCTACCAAAAGCAATCCGATGATCTCCCAGGGTTTCCAGCCGACCGTTTCCGGACAGTTCTCTTTTTTTTTATTACCGTTAAGAGTGTGTTTGTTGAGTTCTTTAGAAGTGGAAGGTTGTTTTTCATGCCCCAGGAAAAATGCAGATGATGTATGTTTGTTGGGTTTTCCCCGCAAAATCTCAGGAGACCGATAGTGAGAACAGACAAAAACAAGACAAAAGAGATGAGAAAATTGGGTACGAGCCATATATTGATCCCGAAGCTCAGCTAAAGTAAGAAGAAGTTGGGGCTAAGCAAGTATTAAAAACAGCGGCAAATTTCTGCAGCATCTCACTATCAGCAGACAGTATGCCAAGAATCTACAGAAAGTTTTAAAAACTTCCGCAAAAAATTAGGCAGAAGCTCTTCAGAAAGCCGTGAGAACGTGACAGAATGTTTCAGAGAAAGTCAGGAGCACTAAGAATTTGACGAAATGATCTCTAAAGCTTCCAGAAAGTGGACAACATTCAGGACTGTCTTAAGAGATTATAACAAGTTTCCGATTAGAGTACCAAATTATTAGGACCCTCCACTATCACAGCCCCTTGTGATGTACGGTATTCTGTAGATGATTTGCACACTGTCAACAGAGATTCTTCAGACAGTTGCCACCGTTTGTCAAGATTCTGATGTATCAACATTTTTGTTCATTCAATAGTTTATTAACATAAAAGTTAGACCAGATGTCACTTCAATGTGAAACAATAAAAGATTTGCATAGAGATAAAATAGTACACAGCGTAAACAGTGTGAAGCGTAAAGAAAAGTACAGTACAGATTGTAAGAGTAAAGTAAAGAACATCGTAAAGAAAGAAAATCATAGACTCTGTAAAACCAGGAAAGAATTATTCAGATCTTCTACGAACCACTTTCAGTGTCAGCCACAAGTTTGAAGCATTTTCATTATGATAACGATGCTCAATCATTTCATAGGAGACATTGAGCATCAATGCAGCGTCGATACGGAGTTGTACTTGTCTGAAATAGAATTAATGGATATATAAAAGGTTTATCAGGAACACTCACTTCTCAGAAGATCCAAGAACTTCTTCTCTCTGTCTCAGAGTGTCCAGACATTGCTTCGCGGTCTCTTCGTTTTTGAGTCCCATACTGAAAGTGGTCCCAACCGGACGCCCTCTCTCCAACCAATTCTCAACCAAATCAACGTAGTTATTTGGTGGATTCAGTCTGTTCTCATTCTCCAAGTACACTCTTCGGTTGGTCAGATTCTGAAGAATCGGGGTCCACGAACCGCTTTCTATGTTATTATTATTGATAACCAATATTTTAGCCTCTCTCACAATGGTGTGTCGACTATCGAATAAATGAATAGTACTTAAAATTTTCAGTTGTTGAATTGGAAGAGATGATGGATGAATGACTTCTTTGAACCGATCAAACACAAGTGAATTCCAGAGTGCAACTTCTAAATTCTCGATTTTCAAGATAGTTTCAGCGGGAAAACGGAGAATGTGAATTGAAAACAGACAATGTGGCTCAATGTTCAGATTTTTCAATGATATACTCGAATCACGATTTCCAAACAATTTCGTGTGCACCGTCTTTCTAGCTTCATGTAGATACTTATTGTATGCAACACGTTGGATTGTGACTCCTTTTGGAGAGCGTGTAGTTAATTGGATCCAGGGTGTACATGGAGGAATTTGATTGTTCCGACGATTGTTGAACGGACGAAGCGAGTCCCGAAGTGATTGAATCTGGCGTTGAATGGATTCTACAGATGTGTTTAATGTAGCTCTTCGATAATTCTCTACGAAACCATTCAAAGGACCATCAACAATTGCATTCCTGGTTTCGTCGTCTTCAATATATTCCTGATTCAACCGTTCCGCCAGTATCATTTTTGAAACTTTCAGTCGCAGGACAAGATTTTGTTCCTCTACCTCCGTATGAGCCGGAACATCTTGCTGAACTCCTGTTCTCAAATCGATATCTCCTGGAAGGACGTTGTTCACTCCGGGATATATAGTGAGTCCATATTGATCAATATCATTAAAAGATCCTCCCCCTTCATTCATTTCGAGAACATCGGGAGGAACTTCGTTACGTCCGTAATCACGATATACACGAACTTGGTAGGAGACCTCATTCACTTTTGTATCAAATTGTGAAAATTTCAGATTTTCGATTTTCAGTGGTAGACGGCTCTCAAGAGAACTAATTGATGACATGCGGAAGGAGATTTGGAATCTGAAAGTGATTAGTTCAAGAAGTAAGCTGAAGTCGTAACTAACCGTATGTTAGGTTCCAAATATAGCAGAACAGACTTCAAGGTTTCATATTGTAGTGGCACGGTAGGCATCTTTCGAAATGAAGAGAATGGAGAGGAGGACGGATAGGGGGAGACTGAGGGTTGTGAATAAGGGAGTGTGCTATGACGTTATCGCCAAGGCCATCTAATGTGTGCTCTGGGAGAAATCGTCGTTGTGTTCATAGTGAAAGACCTTCTGTGAGTAAATAGTAGAAACGTTATAGGATAGACCATCTGTTGAATTTTCTGGAAGAGGGCGGCAGTCTCGTGTGCTCTAGGAAAAAATGCAGATGGTGTATGTTTGTAGAGTCACCATCCACGAGACCTTGAGACGCTGACTGTGAGAACGGACGGTAGTGGAGACGTCGTCAAGAAGTGGAATAGGGTGGGACCATGTTGAGTGGGCCTCTAGGAGAGGAGGACGGCACTGCCAGAAACAAATGATGTGCGTCTGACGGCTTTACCTAAATTCTGGGGTAGTTCGAAACATTTTCTCGGAAAATAGTTGATCGTTCAATAGTTTATTAAAATTCAAAAAATTCTGAACATTTTCAAATTATAAAACAATTTTCAACTGGTTTACAGCAAACTTGTCAAATTTCGGCCGGTCCGGGCCGGGCCGTGACACGTTTGGTTACAGGAATGTAGGGTTTACAAAGAAAAAAACAACAGATAGAGAAAAGAAAGGGAGTTACAAAATGTTTAAAATCAAGAGATAATTATTCCGACCGTCTACGAACCACTTTCAGTCTCAGCCACAAGTTTGAATCATATTCACTAGCATAACTATCTTCTGGCTTTTCAATCATATCATAAGAGACATTGAGCGTCAATGAAGCATTGATACGGAGTTGTACTTGTCTGAAAAAAATAGTAATGAATCTAAGTATTTGACAGAAATGCTTACTTTTCAGAAGATCCTAGAACCTCTTCTCTCTGTCTCAGAGTATCCAAACACTGATTTGCTGTGTCTTCGTTCTTGAGTCCCATACTGAAAGTGGTCCCAATCGGACGTCCTCTCTCCAGCCAATTCTCAATTAAATCCACATAGTTATTTGGAGGAACACGTTCGTTTTCATTCTTCAAGCACACTCTCCGGTTAGTCAGATTCAGAAGAATCGGTGTCCATGAACCATCACTAAAAAACGGATTATCAATAACAAGTGACTGTGCTTCCTTCACAATGCTGTGTCGAAAATCTGGAGAATTAAGGGAGCTTTCAAGTGTGAGTTGTTGAATAGGAAATGATGACGGATCAATAATATTCTTCAGGCACTCAAAATGAGATGCACTCCAACGTGAAACTTCTAAATTCTCGATTTTTAGGTTAGTATCCTCAGGAAATCGGAGAATTCGATTTTCCAAGTCGATTTTTAGATTCTTCACAAATATAGTCTTATCTCGATTTTCAAACAGTTTCGTGTGTACTGCCTTCTCTGCTTCATAAAGATACTTGTTGTATAGAACACGTTGGAACTGATACCCTTTTGTAGATTTGACGCACAGCTGAATACAGGCAGTGTATGGCGGGGTCCAGTTGTTCCGACGATTGTTGAACGGGGTTAACTCCTCACGGTTAGTCTCAATCGCTATCTGAATGTCTTTAACTGAATCGTCTGATGTATTTCTTCGAATTGAGGCTTCTAGCGATGCATCCCAGGGACCAACATCAATTCCTCTTGTATCATTGTCTTCAGCGTACTGTTGATTCAATCTTTCGGCCAGTAACATGTTATAAATTCTCAGGCGATGAACTATATATTGTTCCCTTCTGGCACTATCATTCCGAGAAATATGTCGATGTCCTTGTCTCAAATCGACGTCTCCTGGGAGCACATCATTCACTCCTGGATATATAGTGAATCCATATTGATCAATGTCATCGTTAGAACCTCCAGAAGTATTCGAATCATGTACATCGATGGGAATTTCATTGTGTCCATAATCAAGATAAAGACCAACTCTATAGGAGAATCTATTCACTTTCGTATTATCCCTTGAAAACTTCAGATTCTCAATTTTCAGCGGTATACGGCTCTCAAGAGCGCTGATTGATGGCATGCGGAGGGAGATTCGGAATCTGAAAGTGATTAGTTCAAGAAATAAGCATGAGTGGTAACTAACCGTGTATTTGGGTCCATGTAAGGCAGAATCGCCTTCAAACTTTCATACCGCACTGGTATGACAGGCATTTTCAGGGCGGCAGAACACAGCAATCAATAAGGGTAAGGTGGGAGACCGATGGGAGGAATATTGAAGAGATGTGAGTAAATGGTTGTGTGGAGACCTGCTAATCGACCGGAGCTATCTGTAGTGCTCTGGGAAAGAGATCAGCCATACAATGGGTGACATGTGAGATCTGGAGCAGATAGTACCTGCACAAACATACATTAAGAAAATGAAGGAATGCGAATGACGGACTGTGTAGAGACGTTATCGTCAAGGACATCTAATGTGTGCTCCAGGAGAAAACGTCGTCGTGTTCATAGTGAAAGGCCTTCTGTGAGTAAATAGTAGGAACGTTATATGGTAGACCATCTGTTGAATTCTTTAGGTGGTCAGTTTTCTGTGCTCCAGGAAAAACTGCTGAGCAGATGGTGTGTGTTGTCTGTTGTAAGTCGAGATGTGTGTTTGAAAGCCTAAATTCTGGGAGAAATCGAAACATTTTCTCACAAAATAGTTGATAGTTCAATAGTTTATTAAAATACAAATATAGGTCATAACATGTCCACCTGCTTTACAGTAATATAGGCGTCCCTTAAAGAACAAGCAAATGAGAAAGCAAAGAAAGTGAGTTACAAATTGTTTGAAACCAAGAGAATATTATTCCGACCGTCTACGAACCACTTTCAGTCTCAACCACAAGTTTGATTTATAGTCATTAGGATAACTGCCTGTACGATCAATCATATCATAAGAGACGTTGAGTATCAATGATGCATTGATACGGAGTTGTACTTGTCTGAAAAAGAAGGTTAATGAATCTAAGAATTTGACAGAAATGCTCACTTTTCAGAAGATCCTAGAACCTCTTCTCTTTGCTTTAGAGTATCCAAACACTGTTTTGCTGTATCTTCGTTCTTGAGTCCCATACTAAAAGTGGTCCCAACCGGACGGGCTCTCTCCAGCCAATTCTCAATCAAATCCACATAATCATTTGGAGGTCCGTGTTTGTTCTCATTTTTCAAACACACTTTTCGGTTGGTTAGATTCAGAAGAATTGGGGTCCATGAACCATCACCATAGTAGTGATTATTGATAATTAGTGACTGTGCTTCCTTAACAATGTTGTGTCGAAAATCTGGTGAATTAAGGGAGCTTTCAAGTGTGAGTTGCTGAATTGGAAATGATAGCGGATCAATAATATTCTTCAGGCACTCGAAATGAGATGCGTTCCAATGTGAAACTTCTAAATTCTCGATTTTTAGGTTAGTATCCTCAGGAAATCGGAGAATTCGATTGTCCAAGTCAATTTTTAGATTCTTCACAAACATAGTCTTATCTCGGTTTCCAAACAGTTTTGTGTGTACTGCCTTCTCCGCTTCATAAAGATACTTGTTGTATAGAACACGTTGGAACTGGTAGTCTTTTGTAGATTTCACGCATAACTGGATGCAGGCAGTGTATGGCGGGGTTCTGTTGTTCCGACGATTGTTGAACGGCTTTAACTCCCCACGGATCGTCTCAATAGCTGTCTGAATGTTTTCAACAGAATCGTTTGCTGCGCTTCTTCGAACTGAGGCTTCAAGCGATGCATCCCAGAGACCAACTGCAATTCCTCTTGTCTCGTCGTCTTCAATATACTGTTGATTCAATCTTTCGGCCAGTAACATTTTATAGATCCTGAGTCTCTGAACAATAAATTGCTCCTTTCTGTCGCTATCATTTCGAGAAATATGTCGATGTCCTTTTCTCAAATCGATATCTCCTGGAAGTACGTTGTTCACTCCGGGATATATAATAAATCCATATCGATCATTGTCATCGTAAGAGCCTCCAGAAGTATTCGAATTATGGACATTGAAAGGAATCGGATTGCGTCCATAATCAAGATAAAGACCAAGTCGATAGGAGAACTTATTAACTTTCGTATCCATCCTTGTAAACTCCAAATTCTCTATTTTCAGAGGTATAAGCTTCTCAAGGGAGCTGATTGAAGGCATGCGCAGAGAGATTTGGAATCTGAAAGTGATTATTTCAAGAAGTAAACAGGAGTGATGACCAACCGTGCATTTGGGTCCACGTACAGCAGAATCGCCTTCAAACTTTTATACTACTGAAGAGATGTGAACGTGCACAGTCTCCCAGACTCCGAGAAAAAACTGCAAGGAAAGTTTTGATCTACCCTCATGAAACGAAAAATTTGAGAAATTAGCAGGTCTAAAACGTTATTTCTTTACAATTAGTTTTTAGAGTAAAGCTCAAGACATTTTCGAAATTTTTTCGATTTGTCGAAAACTAATGAGCAAATTGAACAACACGTCCATCAGAAATGTGTAAAAATCTCTGGAGCATGTTTTGAGTTATCATTCGTTTCAAAATGTTCTCAAATTTGTCCTTTTTAGAATTTACTGACGTCTTCCGCTTTAGAACCCAACAAAAATTTTACTGCTCTGCTGTCTATCTAGCTATCTGTGTATCCCTATTCTTATCCCCATCACTATTCTACACCATATTCATTCCTCTTCAAAATCAATCAATA
The DNA here is from genome assembly GCA_002259235.3 of Caenorhabditis latens. Classification (NCBI taxonomy): domain Eukaryota; kingdom Metazoa; phylum Nematoda; class Chromadorea; order Rhabditida; family Rhabditidae; genus Caenorhabditis; species Caenorhabditis latens. The sequence continues at coordinate 3,798,199 of CM056093.1, forward strand.
AATTCACAAGTACAAATCATGCAAGTATTCATAATCCGACAACTCCGATTGAACATTCTCCAGCGAGTCCGACGCCTGAGTGCGATCCATCACGATGAAACTTTCATCTGGCAAATCGACATAGTCAAAGATCTCCAATCCATCTGAATCCTCATCCCAATCCACAATAGAAGGTGCCGATGGGACAGAAGAGACGGTGTTTAAATCATCAGTCTCTGGTTCTGATTCTAGGTCACTTTCTGTCTCGGGAGCACATTCTTCTGGACTTTTGGTATCTTCCAGATATCCAGATTTCTCAAGAACTTCAATCACTTCGAGAATCGCAAAGTTTTTGGGAAGTTGATCGACTCCATCTGAAAAAAAATATATTGGTTTGCCTGTGTATCCAGATGTCCCTCACTATAAACTTTGGTGACTTTCCTATCGAATGGGCATACAATTTGACGGTCACTCTTCAACTTTTTACAACAATATTCACACACTGTGTGACCACAACTTAGAACTCGTGGAGTCAATTTCTGCTTCTTCTCGTCATACTTTCGGAAACAGATCTTACAATCCATTTTTGTTTTTCTGGAAATGGTTGGGTGGGGTGGGGGACTGGCAGGGAACATACCTTTTTATTTTATCCAATCGAGCAGTGTTTGATGTTCTTCAGAAGAAGTATTCGAAATAATGACTTTTGCGTTGAGATTTAAGAAAATGATAGGGTAATAGAAGAATGGAAATAGTTTGTCACGGCGAATTGCTGTATTTTTTTCAGAATTTTAATATTTTTATCCACGTCATGAGTCTAACTTTAGTAGGAGATCTAAAAAACAGGGGAACGACCTGAAATCAGAAATTGTGGCCTAGAAATCTACAACTTGGAAAAACTAGTCCAGGTTTTAAGTCTATAGAGCAGAGTTGCGTGATTTTTTCTAAAACGGAAGTCGGAAGCCGGAAGACGGAAGTGAAATTTTGAAAACGGAAGAGCGGAAGTCGGAAGTGGAAAAAACCCCGGAAGTCGGAAGTTGGAAGTAGTGTTTTTCTGCAAAGTTTACATTTCCTAAATTCTACCATTGTGGAATGACGGAAGTTGAAAGTAAAAACCCGAAAACGGAAGTCGGAAGTCGGAAGCAATATTTTCAAAACGGAAGTCGAAAGAAGTCGGAAGTCGGAAGTCGGAATTCCGCGCAACTCTGCTATAGAAAACTGCATGTTTTAATAGCCTCATAGATCTCGATACATTGTACCGTTTGTCAGTTTTAAAAATATTTTGAGCCTGACGGTCTACATGTTCAATATCGTAACATGTACCATACCGATATCTCTGTTAATTTGCTTTCATTTTTTCTGAAATTTGGCCAAAATACAAATTGAAATTTGCTGAACCTGATACATTTTACCGTTTGTCGAGAACTCTTCAATACAGTTTTTTTTTTCAAATAAGGCCAGCCTAGAAAACTTGTGGTTTGGGAAAACTAATCCGTATTCCGAGCAAACCAAATGTCTCATAACAAGTTTCAAAAAAGGGAGGACTAACTTTTTCCTATATGGCCTAGAAAACTCAAAACTGGCCAAACCCGGGTTTTAACAGAACAGGCTTGCATCAAAAATCAAAAAGCCGATGCAATTTTAAATATTGCTACTTGTCGCACCCAAATTTCCACACTCCAAAAATATTTTTATCTTTTTCATACGACATTCAAGATAAGCAGCTCATTTCTAATCCACCAGCTGGAAGATATAATGATCCTCGTAGTAGCACGCACTTGAATTTTCGTTGAAATGCTCATTATAATCATACAACGGCTTAACAAGGGGAATGAGAGTCAAATGACTTTTTTTCATTTGCTAAAAGGTTCTTTTGGAGTTTGTGACTGGAGGAGAGGTACATAAAAGTACTGATATAGAGAGAACCTGAATATATTATACGCTTAGTTTCACTTCAAAAAGATCTGTCGGTATCAAAGCTTGTCTTGACGAGGGATAGTTTGTAGTTTTGAAGAGGAAAAGTAGAATAGTCTTAATATTAAAAACAGCAAAAATGACCACAAAAGATTGAAGAACGTCATAGCTAAAAAACGTACTGTACTGTACAATTATGTCGAGGCCCGGGCCGGGTTTTTTCCAGAACATTTGGCGCTGCCCGACCCAAAGCCAGGCTGAAAAAATCAGTCAATTTTTCAAATAATATACTGAATTATTGTGAAAAAAGTATTAAAAACGAGTAAATTGGGAAATTTTTCTTTAAAAAGTCCCATATATCTGAAAAGAAGGGCCTGAGGGGCCGGGCTAGGCTTTGTAGGGGCCGGCCCCTCCATAACCTTAATATCGTTACGTCCTTCATCTTTACCAGGAACTGCTCATGCTCAACATTTTATGTACGTCTGTCAATTCTAGATCCACAATTCCACAAACTTCAAATGTCACATAAACGCCCCCCAACAAGGAATTAAATTCTCAAAAAAAAAATTCTCTGTGTTGGACTGTTAAGTCATATTCAAAATCTGAGATCCGATTCAAGTGACTTATTTTTTTATTTCCGGGACGATAGATAGGTGTTTGATGTTTGGTATGTCTGTGTGTTTGGATGTCCAGGAGTCTGAAAACCCAGAGACATATGTAGGACATGAATTTTTTCAACGAATCAAAAGACGGATTTCTGTTGGCGTGTACAGGTTTTCAGGTTCGGATGGTTGTCTGTCTGTGGTTCTGGGTGTCTGAAAGTCCATATGACCGTATGTCTAGAAAACCTTAATCTAAGGTCTTGGTGTCTGTCGGCCTGTCGATGTGTTCATATGTGATTTTTTTTCTGTGCTAGTGCTTTAATGAGAACGCGCTCAAGACACGCCAGCCATTATTTTGTTTTTACAACGTTTTTCTTGAAACCCACTTGTTTAGAACAAGCTATAAATATTTCCAGTTCATTTTTTGTCCTAGTTCTTCCTTTTTTATATCTCTCTCAGATTAACATTTTGAAATCCAAAACCTCCTCATGAAGTCATTCGGAAATAATCGTTTTCACGAAATCGTTTTGAGAGGCGGAGCTTTGTGAAGCTTCCTGGGTGGTCTGCTATAAAAAACGAAGAGTCGTGGGAGGTAGCGCAACTACTTGTTTCAACTATATTCAACTTTTGTACTATTTTCTGAAACTACTAAAATGTTTCACATATCTCAAGAACTCCATCTGGAATGTTTCAACCAGAAAACTTCAATTGGACAAAGGAAACTGATGCAGAGAGTTCTGGAGGATAGAAGACGAGGATTCAGGAAGAGTGTCACGACGATTCAGTTTTGAGTTTGATTTTTTGTGAATGATTATTGCTCCTTTTTTTTAAATACGAGTATTCAAGTTTTGTCGAAATAAAACATTTGTTGAAATCTTTCTTATTTCTCAAAATAAATTATGAACATTTAAGAGATCTGATTCATCAGACACAGTTTTTTTCTAATTGTCAGAGTTTTAGGGTTTATAGGTTTCCAGATTCCCCGATACATTATTCTTCAATAAACTGAAATGTTAGTCAATCAAAGAAAACCGGGTTTTTAAACAGAAGAAAAATCTGTTAAAGGGGGACTGCGGTATTCCAAAAATAGAGATTTTATATATGAATCAATTCAGAATTTTATAGAAAAGAGAAAAGTCTCTTGGAGCTAGGTCCGAAAATTCTTCTGAAACGAGTTATGAGGCCTCAAAGTGTCGAAAAAGGGCCCCTCGCCGTGAAAATTCGCCTTATATTTCAAGGTAAAATTCTCTCGCCGTGAACGTGAAAAAGTGAATATTAGGAGAATAACGCCGTGAACTCTCTTTTATCTGTATATTCTACTGTTCAAATGAGGGAGTATCTTCATGATCATGAAGTCTGTTGCTGGAATTGACCTATATAATCCGAGAAAAACTTTGCACCATTGAGAAAGTAGACAAATCATCTAGATATTTCGTTTATTTACACAATCAGGAGCACCAAGAATTTGACGAGTTGTTGTCTAGAGCTTCATAGTTGCTTCAGAAATGATAACTGTTTGCAGAGAGTTGGAGAAGTTTCCTATTGATACCAAAGTTATGTAACTAAATGAGATATCTAGATGACTTGTCTACTTTCTCAATGGTGCAAAGTTTTTCTCGGATTATATAGGTCAATTCCAGCAACAGACTTCATGATCATGAAGATACTCCCTCATTTGAACAGTAGAATATACAGATAAAAGAGAGTTCACGGCGTTATTCTCCTAATATTCACTTTTTCACGTTCACGGCGAGAGAATTTTACATTGAAATATACGGCAAATTTTCACGGCGAGGGGCCCTTTTTCGACACTTTGAGGGCTCATAACTCGTTTCAGACTAATTTTCGGACCTAGCTCCAAGAGACTTTTCTCTTTTCTATAAAATTCTGAGTCGATTCATATCAAAACATTTCGATTTTTGGAATACCGCAGTCCCCCTTTAAGCTCAATTTTCAAAATTTTGAATTTAGATTTTATCATGAAAAAGTGTGAACGACCTACAGTACCGGACAAAAAGGTATCAACTTTTGCCTTTTTCAGTTGAAAATGCCCAACTTTGAGAGTATATTATAGTAAAACTAACTGTCCCACAAAATATCTATTTACAGGACCACACAGAACAAGAATATAACTCTATTTTTGTAGTTGACAACTTTTTTGTACGGGCGATCCCTAGAAAGTTACATATCGACAAAGTAATTTCTCCCTCAAATCGACCGATTTCAGTGCAAAATAGGGCGCTTTTTGAGCTGTCTTCTTAAAATGACCATAACTCTCTAGGGAGTGTCCGTCCAAAAAAGTTGTTAACTTCAAAAATGATGGTCTACTTTTGTTCTGTAGGATCCATTAAAAATCTATTTAATGCGACAATCAGTATCACCATGACACAATCTCAAAGTTGGACATTTTCAACTGAAAAATGCTAAAGCTGATAGCTTTTTATCCGATACTGTATTAGACGATGATGGATAAATGGTAGAGGTTCCGATTGATTGAAGTGCATATTTTTCTAAATCTTTCAACCACGGAGGTCCGCATGCCTACAGTATCTAGAAAAACTAATTGAGATGATTTTATTTTCACAAATTCAGGTATCTTTATTTAGAAGTTTGTTCTGACCATTCCAATTTTCAGTACGGTTTGTACAGATTCTTGAATTTCATAACCACAATGTCCCAATCCTCCGGTTTATGAAATTATCGAAAAACAAAAACCTATCTCAAAATCGTTCCATCTAACGTACTATGACACCAATTCTAATATTTATTTATTTCTAGTAAAAGTTCAACTATTTCTTATCCGTTAATATATCTAAATCTGTTTCCAAATCCGCCCCCAAAGTGTTCTACTTATGTTGTTTATTGACTTGGCCTGTGGTATTAGCGAGATTGACGAATTTTTTTTCTCTGAAGAATTAAGGGTGGCTATTTATAGTTATTTAAGAGATGTCGTTGAAGGTTTGATAAAATTCGTTATTAATTTCAAAAAAAAAAAGAAAAGACATCCGGATAAAGAGACAAACAGACGGACAGACAGAAATGGAAAACTGAGTTTTTAAAACACGTGACATTTCATTTTCAGTATATGAAAATTCCGGTTTAGAACTCGAAGCACTTATTTCAAAGTTTTAATTTTCAAATTTCGACAGAAAGTAAGTTACAATACAATTTCGCTGGGTAGCGACTCTAAGCTGATACCGAGCCAAATCCATCAGTTCCGATTTCAGAACATGGACTGTAACATATGCTTCCATGAATACCACCCAAAAAATCTGACACCCAGAATCTTGACCACTTGTGGACACACTCTGTGTGATAAATGTGTTCAAAAACTCACTAAAGAGCGGAAAATAGTGTGCCCGTTTGATCGAGAAGTGAGTCAGGTGAAATGTAAGTCTGTCTGTGTCTCTATTGTCTCAATCTCTATTTTTTCCAGATGTAACTGACAAACTGCCAAAGAACTTTGCAGTTTTGGAGATTATGAAAAGGTTGAAAAGCTCCAAAACCTCTTCGCAACTTGAAACCCGGAAAATGATCGACATAATCAAGGAATTTCGTCGCAATAACAATAATCCAGTAAACAATTTGGTACCAGACCGTAACCACTCCTCCTATGAATGGCTCGATGATGTTGGATTTGGAGAAACTTCTGAATATGAGTCTTTAGAGCATCCGTATGCAAGCCGTTCATTTTATGCACTTAATGATTTGAATTGGTAGGAATTTATGAATAAATTAGTCAAAAAAATTTTTTTTTTCTAAAAAATTACTGATAGTTGAGATAAAAACGTTCAAGTGACGGCTGGTGAGAGTGCGCAGATAATTAGACACTCTATCTTCTCTGCGTCTCACTTTTGGTAAAACGCGTATGTATATCTTTTCAGATTCGCTACTGTAACTTCAATTTTTGATACATCTAAATTCCTTCAATTTTTGATACATCTAATTTCCTTTTAAGACATCTTAATTCCTTTTAAGTACTGCCACGTCACAGGTAGATTCTTGAAGATAACGTGTCTGAGAGGGAGTGGGCAATCTTCAAAAAATAGTCCATTCTCTATTAATCTTGATTACTCAAATCTGTGCTCGATGAGAACGACACACATCGCCACGTTACTTGTAGATTTTTGGAGACAAAAGGTGTGAAAAAGGGAGACAGTCCGTTGCCACGTCATAGGACAAAAGGTCTCGAGCCCATATTTTTTTCCTCCATGGGGTACCCCGAATGGAAACTATCCGAATCAGAACTGATGCGAGATAGATCTACCACATTGCTGTCAATGTGTATATCAGGTTTTAAAGCAACGGTGTTTAATTATTGTTTCACTTGTACCAGGGGTGGTTCTTATAAGCGCAACTCCTCTATTACAGTTTTTCAAATCTATGAAAACCTTTGATGCCTACAGTACCTTGCTAACCCTTCGTGATTCTTCCTGCTTTTATCCCCTGAGAAAGGCACACATTGCCTCGTCACCCATCAAATTGTAATGAGGTGTTCTCGATTGTCTCTCTCTCTCTCTCATTATCTTCAAGGTGACATCTTAATTCCTAGTATTGCCACGTCACATGTAGATTCTTGTGGATAACGTGTCGGAGAGGGGGAGGGCACTCCGTTGCCACGTCATCAAGATCTGTAGCTCTTACAGATGGTCTTAGGCTCCGCCTTCCCATAGCAAATATAGACGGAGGAGAGAACAGTCACTCTCAACGTTTATTGTCTACTCAGTTTTCGTGGGTATCTCACGTTTTTGTGCTGCGTTTTGTCTCTCAAACTCCGATTTTTTCTCTCAGTCATAGTTTTTAAAGTTTTTCAGAAGTATGACCACTCCTCTCAAGCCATTATTTTTCGGACCATCAAAATGTGTGGCACTCTACATGGATCCTAACAAACGGTAAGCAATAACAAACCTGTCCCATCAGTATCATGAATATTTCCAGGTTACAACTCTACCTACGCTGCCCATCATTCGGGATTGCCCACAAAAATGAAGTCATGAGAATCAGAGACCTGAAAGTGCGACCAGACAACTTTGAGATCAATGGAACTATCTACAGACTAGGAGTCATTACCCAATACACCGATACACCAAATCCCAAATCGGTAGTTTTAAACAACGCTAAAGGTGGGATCCAGGAGCACGTGGACATCTACGGACTCCCGCCGAGACAGACCCAGTATGAGGAGGAAAATGTGCAAGCAGATAAGGCAGAAATGACCAAATTGAAAGAATCGATAACCAGAACAGAGCAAGGTCATGCGAGACGAGCGATACCTGGGAAGCCTGGAAGTCGTTGTAGCATTCAGCGACTCGATTTGAAGGCGGAAGCATATAACATGAGAATCAACAACACTCCGCCTCCATTCCGTCTTTATCTGCAGCTGACTATTTCGACAGGAGAGTCAGTCAAGATAGAGCGAGTGGTGTATGACAAGCAATTCAAGACAGCCAAAGAATATATTGAGTGGATGGTGTTTGGCAACAAAAAAATTCAAGTGGAAAACCTTCAAATTGGCGGTGACAAGTATCTAAATGATTTTGATAACGACCTTGGTGTCAAGTATGGTCCTCCTCGACACGAACCACTTTTCGAGTTCACACCACAACCAGATAGTGTCAGACCATTACTATCGATTCGAAGTTTACAAGTAGGCGTGCTGAAAGTCACTTGCATTCTGGATAATGCATTGGCTAGTCTCAGACCTATTTTATCTCAGACCCCATTGAAATCCCTTGAAGGAGTTGTTTATCAAAAAGCATTTCCCGAAGACCCAATTGTTAACGCAACAGAATTCCTTCAAATTGCTCAGGGCTCGTCAATTAACGTGCTAAATAACCGTCCAAACTATCGAATTCATATTGGCACAGCTTATAATTCTAATGACGGTGGTTTGATCAACTTGGTAAACGAATGGAAGAAAAGGGAGATCCCAATCGGAACATATTACTCGATGGGAGATCGCTTTGATGACATGATTACGAATATCTTCCAAACGTTTATCAAAATGCCAGGTGCAAAGATAGGAGAGAACAAAGAAACAAGGTGAGCTTCTAGTGTTTCTCCAAATTTTAGTTCTAATTAAAATATTTCTAAATTGCAGATCGACTAACTATCCGGAGTGCATCATTGTCCCGATGGGAAACGACACGGAGCTGAATGTCTACCGCAGCGAGCCGGTCAATGAAGAGAGGGACCGTTACAGTAGTATTGTGACAATGAAATGGCACCCGAGAGGATATGCGAGAGCTGACGAGGCGTGATCATTATCTCTTATTCACCTTTTTTTTTAAATATGCGTATTGTTTTTCCACTATAACCACTCTATTCCCAGGCTTCTATATGCCTTATTCACTATTTTAATGTTCTAAATTGTCTGATTAAATAAACTTCCAACTGATGTCTTCGATTCTTCTCTAACCCTTCTTGATTCCCCTAGCCCACTTTATAAATCATGATGAGATTGTCTATCTGTTATTATCTTAAAAGTGAAATCTTAATTCCTTAAATGTATTGCCACGTCATATTTAGATTCTTGTGGATAAGGTGTCGAAGAGGGAGAGCGCACTACGTTGCCACGTCATTAAAGGGTTTAGTTCGGAAAGATCGTCTTAAGTCTTCCCATAGCGAATAACGACGAATGACCTCAACATTTAATAAATTGAGGATGAAAATTGAGTGTTATCTTAAGTTTAAGAACTGATTCCAACACTTTAAAACAAGGCTGTCAAAAAAGCCGTAGGTCGATTTTATATCTCAGTTCTCAGCCATGGAAAATTTTTGCTTCTTCAGGCGGCCCTGTAGAGAACCAAAAGATTAGTCGGTATGCGAAAATTCAGCCCATTTGGTTCATCCGAATGGCCGTACGACAGCCTTGCTTTAAAATGATTAAAAATCGCTAATCTTCGTTGAGAGAATCACGTTCAAGTGCCGGGACTGGTGAGAGAGCGCAGAGACACTCTAGCTTCTCTGCGTCTCACTTTGGCTAAAGGGCGGGTATCTCCTCAGCGTTACAAGATATGAAAAAGTTGTCAACTACAAAAATGGGCACCGGGACAATCCGCAATGTGCGATTTTTGACTTTTCCCGATAATCAATTCTTTGAGGTGTCAAAAAAACAGTTTTGGTGGGTTTTCATTAAGAGGACCGCACGAAATGTTGTCCAGAAAACCAAGAAATTTTCGAAAACAGCACTTAAGTTTGCCACTAGCAGGTGATAAAATAATTGTAGTTAGATCTCTCGCAACCCCTAATTTTTTCCTCCAACTTTTTTTCCATCTTTTTTTTCTCCTCTCGTCATTCCCATGATATTCCTAGTCAACAACCAAACCTATTTCTTCGCCGTCTTCCTAATGAATTATAAGAGAGACATCGGCGCATTATCGATTTTTATGCTGACTCTAGAAATTTCCGGGTTCCTATGGGGAGCTATTGTGACTATCCGAGGGTGCTTGGTGATAACTCAAACGAGAGTTTTCAATAGAAATTTGAATATTTGTTTGAGTGGAATTTTGATGCAATGGATGGAGAATATGGTGGGGAGGTTGATGATTATGCCGTATCAGAAGGGATGGATACAGTTGCCAGGGAATGGTAGGTCAAATTGTTAATAGAGCACGCTTACAAAAATTTGGTAGTGCAGTAGGGCATATTTACTGACTGAACTCATAGTATGTTGCCAATTACACACCCAGTATCACCTGTCATAATTTGAGAAAAATTGTTTCAGACCCCAAAAAAGTTTATTCTGAATTTCTGACCAACTCTACTTCTGAAATGATTCTTGTCAAAAACTCATTCTGGGATTTTCCATTTTTCTCAACTGGATCTATTTTGTTAACACATTATATGGTTTTCGCGATATTGGCATTAACCGGGATTACGGTGGAAAGGAGTCTCGCAACGTTTTGGATAAAGTGAGTTGGTTTGGGGTTGTGTGTGTATTTTAACATACTTGAAAATTTACGGCCCGAAGACCCGGCCTCAAACAAGAGTGCTTATTTTTTACTAATTTTTATAACATTTTTCGAAATTTTGCATTAAAAATTCACATTGTTGATGAATAATTAGATTTTGACTGAATTCTGAAGTATATTCAAAAATACGACGTTTTTGGAAAGAAGTTCAATAAATTTCAAGTTTTTGGAAAATTTAGTTCAAATTTTTTAGCCGGGCTAGGCGGGCCGTGCCAGGCCCGTTGCAAGTATGAATTTTAATAACTAGTGCTTTTCTCTACCACTACTTGTTTTTTTTCAAAATCACACATTGTGTTATCGTGTCAAAATCACAACCTTTTTATTAGCAGCCCACCCCTTCTTACAACTGCGCCCCACCGCAAACAAGTGAGTATCGGGGAGAGACGCAGAGTTTTGTTGTTGTGGCGCGAAACATATTTTCAAAATTTTTGACCTATTACTTATAATTCTCTCTCGGAAGTTGCGAAAAAAGTTGTTGAAACTTGTGAAAATTGATGAAAAATGATGCAAATGTGTTTCGCGCCAGAAAGTACTCTGCGTCTCTTGCCGATACTCTCTCGTTTGAGGTGGGGCGCGGTTGTAACTTAAATTTTCGGCTAATAACACAACTTGTGCTCCTTCAGTGACTACGAGAAGAAACCCCGCCGATGGATCCCCATATTTGTCTTACTCGCACTACAAACTACATCATGGCTAATCGCATTTTCAGCAATAAATACTTTATTAAATATTTATATCTGGCTAGTCATCGGAGTGCTCGTCTTAATTACAAATTTTGTGGTATATCAATCAAAAAAATTTTGGAAATATACTGTACATATTATTTTCTTTCAGCTATTCGGTTACATTTGGTACTGGAACATTCGTGTACATCGGATTCTCGACAATTCTATATTTATCCCATCGAAATATACTCTGCAAGCAAGATTTCAAGCCAAGGAGAACGCGAGGAGTCTAGAGGTATGCAAACGCGCTCTATCGAACAGTCTCAAAATTTTTTTAAAATTTCAGTTCCTCAAGGTTACTGTACTCACCGTTAGTATGACGTTACTATTTGAATGCGTGTTCTTCATCCTCCAATCGTCTAATGTATTCCAAGACTATGAAGTGATTTTATATTATTTGGTGGATTTTTGTAATGCGGGGTGGTTAAGAAAAGTTAGGCCACCCAAAAACAGTTTGTGTTTCAGTCATCCCGTTGTCCTCATCCCGATGGCTATGATATCAGTACCTGTGTGGAAGAAGAAATTCTTCGGTCATCTCCGCTGTGTCAGAAAAGTGTGTAGAAGGAAGACGCTGCCTATGGTGGATGTGTTGAAAGGGGGGACATCGTTGAGAATGGAGACGGATCAGTATTTTAGTCAGTTTAATAAGGCGTGGAATTGAGATATCGGAATATTATTTCTATCTTTCAATTTTCTGTGATTCGGGTACATTTTGTACTAGAATATTCGTGTGCATAATAGACTATTCAAGTGAGACCTGCAGAACATAGATTGCAGGCAAAGTTTCAGGCGAAGTAGAATGCAGTGAGTTTTATTGTAAGTCCGTGAATTGTCGTAAAATCTGGTGCATCAGGTCTTACGACAAATTGCACAACTACAATAATTCTTTAAGCTTATCACGTTTCTGGTGATCATTGTAAATCGGTCCTTGCTTTTGGAAATTGCATTTTTTGTGGTTCAATGGACGGGTGTAATTCAAAAATATGAAGTTGTGATGTTTTATGTACTTGGGTTTTTGAGTTCACAGTATGTTCGACATCTGGACATCCGGACACCTGCACACACAGACACACAGACCGACTTTTTTCTGGAACCCCATATCCTTTATTTCACGTTGGCGTCTACCTTCTTTCAAGCCACTCCATTTTATACCAGGTGTCAAAAAATATATATTGAAAACTAAGCCATTTGGAAATATAGTGGAGGTCCGACCGATGGAAAGTACTGTAACTTTGGAAACCGAGGAGTATTTTGAACAGTTGAAGAATGCGTGGGCGTGATTAAAACTTATTTATGTATGTACAACAAAGAAAATAAATCAATAAAGTTATGTCTATCCATAAAACTGGTTCATCATCATCATACTCATGGGCATCCCGTTCGGTAGACACCTTCCCAGCTGGCAGATCATTCCCATTGGACAAGAGATTCCGTTGTGGCAGGCTATAACCAAATTTATGATAATTTTTGGTCTTTTTTCGGTAGAGCGCGATTTCCAGGCACTTACCAAACGTAGTAGACATGGGGTTCTGTACACATACTCCTCCAATACAGTATTGACCAACTGGACACGTGGCACCCGTCATACAGGCTGTAACAATAATTTATTATCAGCATAGGTCTCGCCCACTTACTAGTCTCCGTCGGCATCACTTGACTTCCTTGAAACGCCACGTTACTCCTACTACAGTACCCATTTACACAAATCTGACCGTTGAAGCATTGTTGTACGAGGGAGCACGGTTGCATACCACCAACACTCGATGGTAAGGGACCAGCAGCCAATGGATTAGCATTTGCACCATATGGTGTGACACCTGTTGGGACATTGGCCCCCACTGCGATACCCCGGCTAGCGGCCCCCAGTCCTGCGCCACCAAACCCGGCAGCGCCGAACCCGCCGCCACCGTACAAAGCGGCTGCGGAGGTTAGAGCGCCGAGACCTCCTGGCATACCGCCCATCATTCCTGCGCCACCGTAACCTAGGGCTCGAGATCCCATCATTGAGGTGGTACCGCTGGATAGACAATTTCCGTTCCAGCAATACTGACCGAAGGGGCAAGAAATATATCTGAAGTGGGAAAATTTGCTTTGGTGGGGGTTGCTAATGCTTACCTGCACATATCGTTATCATTATATCCACCAAGTGCACCATACAATGGGCTACCAAGGAATTGAGGGTTGGCGAGTCTGAAAATGCAGTTGTGGTGTCAATTGTGTTGTTAATTTTTGTAGAATACATAGATCAAGAATCCAACTTTATTTTTGTAGTTGACAACTTTTTTATTACGTTTTTAGGTCTTGAAATGAGATAGTTTTTAGGTGGTTTCTCTGAAGTTACGGGCCGAAAACTGTACCACAACCATACTCCTCTGAAATGTTTGAATTTTTTTTTTGAAAGTTTTGCAAAAAGTCCACATTTACGATCACGCATCAAAAAACCTTTATCACGCTACTTTTCATCCAAACCAGGGCTGGCCAAGTTATTTTAATTCTTGTTTTGAATGTTTGATATCTTTGGTGAAAGTTGACTAATCTATTCAAAACTTTTTCGGCTGTTTTAATTACCAATTCTTACATTGGATGACTCAATTCAAGGAACATCACCATGAACTGAAAACGTGGTCAAATGATTTGCCCATCTCTAATCTGAACTAATAAAAAATAGCAGAACAATGAAAGTTATGAATTCTGAGCATATAGACGGTGTCGCTATAATAAAGGTACTGCCATATTACCAGACTTATCAAAAATGGGGCAGGCCGGTCTCGGTCCGTCGGCCCGGGCTCTGAATTTTTCAACATCTTTTGAAATTTTTAGAGAAAAGTTCTTAAACTATCATACATGCTTAGTTTTTTGTAAGATTTCGAAATTTCAGTTAAAAACTAGACTTTTTTCGAAAAAAAACAAAAAATTTCAGAATAAGAAAAAATCCATGTTTGTTCAAAACATGTTTCAAAACGGGTCGAGAATATTTTTGATTTTGGCCCTGTTCGTGACAATCCTGAATATTACAGGTGCCGTTATAATACAGTCGTGACGGTATCTCAAAACCCAACAAAATTTCAAAAAAGTTGTCAACTACAAAAATAAACACGCAGACTCAATCTACCTTACCATACAAAAGTAAGACCATACTAAAACTGTTTACACAGTGTCATTATTCCTAAAAGTAGCATTTTTCCCAAGAATGTATGAAAAAAGCACTTTAAATCGCTAAAAATCACTTTAAAAACTATCTAACTTTCCGCATTTTTTAAAAACCAAATCAATTCTTAAAATTTTTAAAACCTTGCCTTGAATTCGACATTTTCAGCTCAAAAAACCTCAAAAATCTCACCTTATCCACCACAAAAACACCAGAAACCATCGTGTGATCATTGATGACATTTCTGAATGACCAATTCCAAGAAATAGAACTTCAAGTATGGCGCTGGGTTCAACAAAATAATTATATACCTCCTCTCAAAGAGTGTTTTTAGAAAGAAATTTAGAAAAAAAACCAACAAAAAGAAAAAAGAGATTGCGCAATTCAAACTTGTTGACAGGTAGGAAAAGGCGAAAAAGGAAAAGTAACAGAATGATGGGAGGGGGAGAGCAATTATGACGAATCCAGTTAGGTGAGGAGACCCCCGGCGGCGACGAACGTGATGAACCGTAAATTACGAAGTATCGGGGGGGGGCGGATTCTCGATGAAGTGTATCGAGACGGGATTCGACTGGATATTGGAAAGTGTGGAGGGGAATTAGTGAAGTGGGAGGAGATTTTGAAGAAAAATAAATATTTTTTTGGGATTGAAGAGGTGTTTTAATGTTGAAATTATTGTAAGATACACAAGTTACTGTTAGATAGGTACCGTAAGATAGGTACAGTAAGACGTGATTTAAAGAGAGGGGGCGACTTTGAGTAAAGTGAGGTACTGTAGGAACCAAAAAAAAAGGAGGAATCAAAAAAATTCCTGAAAACGAGTCATTTTTCGCAACTCTCGAGCTTAAACAACCAATTTTGCTCATCTAATTTTTGGTGGGTTTAATTCAGATTTGCAAGATTCCAGGTGGGCCCGCCGGCCCGGATTTGAATTTGAGAACCTTTTTGACCACATTTTTTTTTTGCAAAAATATGTTTTCTACAAAATTTTCCATATTTTTCTCAAGTATATTCCTCAAAAACCGTTGAAACCTACAAAAAATCGATTTTAGAAAACTTTTGGGAAAAAAAATCGGAAAATTTTCGAAAAAAATATTTTCAATTTTTCAGTACTGAAATTCCGGGCAGACCGGGGCGGGCCGGGTTACAGGCCGGGCCGGAGAAAAGTATCACGAAGTGACTGATTGTCACAATGTTTTTAATAAGTACCTTCAAAACCCCATACATTTGTAGATGAAATACCGTAAACTCTCTAACAGATTGACCCCTATAATACAGCAAACTCCTCAACTTCTTTCACTGATTTCGAATTGGTTTTTGATAATCTGGCAAACAAACTTTTTCGACGGGATGAAAACTATTCTACAGCTTGGAATCACTCTATAAATATTTCTGTAAGTTAACTTGAAACAAAACTACAAATTTATGTATTGCCAATATTATTTATTTATTTAAAACCATTCAATTAACAGTGACACCTTCTGGAACATTCTCCAACAAATCAAAATCCAACACAATTTGGTAAAGAGAAATTGTTATTTTAAGGACTCGGTCAGGTGTACAAACTGAGAAAAACCATCTTTTAATAACGTCACCAAATGGATTATGGGCGAGGAGGGGGCCAGCATAACTTGGATCCATCAAATCTTGAATATCCGTCAGACCATGTTCGATTCTGAAGAACTCGAGGTGAGAACAGGTGCGGAAGGCCTGAAATTTAGTAATTTTGTTAGCGGATCCAGAATGCCCACCTCTTTCAGTTCCTCAAGCATAGCGGTGTCAACTGTCTCATATTTTACAAAACATCTCTTCAAATGGAGCAAATCCTCAAGTTTCAGATCCACACAAAATCCAAAAACATTCAGAGTGTCCAATGTTTTCCATTGCTCCAACTCTATCACCTTTTGCAGATTCAAAACTGAATCTCTATTTGAATTTGCTCTTCCATTCCGAATTGTCATGTTTTCAACTTCAAGATGAGGTAGGATATGGAGAATTTGAGTTTCGTCGGAAACGTGTGTTGTGAAAGTATTCACTTGAAGTTTTTTTGGTCTCGAAACCAGGTAAGACTCCAGATTTGATAGGAATTGCTCAGACACTTGATATAAAGGTTGCCCTTCCAATATACCATGTGGACAGCATTCAACCTCTAAAGATTTCAGAACTGGCTTCTGATTCGTCAATATTGAGATGATATCCCTCGAAGCAACATCTAGAAAGTCTACGGATTCCAGAAGTTTTTCTTGATCCTGTCCAAACCGATTAACAAGACATCCTTCTTGTCTTTTGCAGTACTTGACTTCAATACTGGCCTCATCAAATAAGTACAATGAATTAATATAGTTAGGATAGACACTGATTTTCAGTTTGGTCAGTGCGGAGTCTGGTTCAACGGCATCGATGAAGTTCCGTATGGTGTGACACGTTTTGCGGAGGCATTGACTGAAAAAGGTTATACGGTTGAGAGTGATAAGGGAAGTGTGTTTGCTAGTTGTATGCAGGACTTGTCACAGGCCGGGTCGGGAAGAAATCAAAACATGTTTTGAAAAATTTTTAAATTTTTTTTTGAAAAGAAGTAGCTTTTGACAGAAGCTTTAATATTCAATCAAAAGATGAATATCTATGTTAGTTTAAGCATTTTTACTATAAACTTTTGGAAAATTTCAGATAATTTCCGAGCCGAGAGAAAGGCAAGGCCCGGCCCGGTTTTTGACACGTCTGGTTGTATGAATTTTGACCAGTTTGGAATAAAACACCACTAGTGATTTCAAAAAAATCATAATTAAAATTTGTTTTTTCTTGTATATAGTCTGTTCTATTTGAAAACCGTTTTTTTTTCTTTTTTAGTAGCAAATCTTCAAAAAAAGACCACATAAATAGTTTTATTTGAAAAACGTTGAACTATATTTGAAACTTTAAAAATTCCTTTTTTAATTCTTTTTCGTGTAAAAACAATGTTTTTTCTTCTGTTTTTAGTTGAAAATTTCCATTTCCAGAACTTACACCGCCTCGAAATCCAACATCCCCAACACTTTGTTCATGGCGACGTCTGGCAACTTAAGAAGACATTTTTCGGACGGATATTCGGCTGACATTTTTCTGAAATTGAAATTATTGAATAAACTGCATAAAAGAAACACGATTTTATGTTAATACAACGGAAAATTCAGAAGAAACGAACAAAAAAGAAAAATGAGAGATTGATTGCGGTGTGGAGACGCAGAAAAAAATAGTCAATAGGCGATTGCCTTTAGTACTGATAAGCACATTTATTTGCATGATAACCACACATAAAAAACCAAAAATGCGTCGACGGCACGACAGCCAAAAACATTCATTCACAAAATAACAGCATTATTTGGCAAAGTATCAATGTCATTATATTCATCATCTTCTTCTTCCTTCGCCCGATTTTTCTCGAAACGATTGAAAATAATCACTTTTTCATAGAAAATAATAGAATGAATCATATCCCCCGGGATTGAAAAGAACCATCCTTCCCTTGGCTCTTTCGCACTGTTCTCGTCTTGGTAGGGTGGTCCGAACATGGTGACGAATGGGTTTTGAGCATCACAACGGTGTTGAAGATGACTAACAAGAAGGCCCGGATTCAAATTTTTGACATTTTTGAAGTTTTCATCAACTGTAGGAGTATAATGTGAGTTGTACTTAAGTACATATTGAAATCGAAATTTGAGAACACATTTTGCCAAAAATGTTTTTGATCAGATTTTTCAATTTTTGGTTTTAAAACCCGGACAGGGCCGGGGAAATTGTTCAAATCGGCCCATCGCAAGTACGGTACAGTACCGTCTAAAAGGTTGTAAACTTTGACCGTTTATAGTTGAAATTGGCCAACTTTGAGAGGGGGTCATGATGATATTGATTGTCCGATCAAGTAGACGTTTCATAAATTTCACAGATCAAAACTAGATATTCATTTTTGTAGTTGACAACTTTTCTGTACGGGCACCTCCTAGCAAGTTACATCTCGACAAAGTATTTTCTCCCTCAAATCGACCGGATTCACTGTAAAATAGGGCGATTTTTGAGATGTCGTCTTAAAATTACCATAACTCTTTAGGAAGTGCCTGTACAAAAAAGTTTTCAACTACAAAAATGAATATCTAGCTTTGATCTATAAAATTCACACAAAATCTACTTGATGGAATCATCAGTATCACCATGACACCATCTCAAAGTCGGCCAATTTCAACTGAAAACGGCCAAAATTTACAACTATTTGGAATGATAGTGTATTTACGGTATATTCAGAATCTCTACATTTTCAGCTTTTACTCCCCTCTTTTAACTCTATCACCAAATCTATCGAAACAACCGAAACATCCACAGAAATCTTCTTGAAATGAATATAGTTTTTCAGTGGAATATTCAATGAAATGTTGAATAAATACAACGTCTCCGCTTGTTTCCACTGCTTGAATTCCATCAATTCTGCCAATTTGAAGTCAGTTTTCGGGTCGTTGTTAGGGTATTCTATTGTTATTTGTTTTAAGTAGTCCGGGTCCATGAATGGAAGAATTTGCAATGTTTGATCCGGTGTGTTCGATGTCATATGGAAAGCTCTGGCACGGACTAAAGAGGTTCTCTGCTCCAGAATTTTCCGGAATCCTTCTAGAAACTTTTGAGCCGATTGGTCGTCTTGTTGCCACAAATTCATAATGATATAGTCCATAACAGTAATACTCTTAGAGTCCAAAATACATTCAATATCGCGGAGAGCGACATCCAAAAAATCCGAATTCTCTAGAACTTTCTTTTTCGTCTGTGACCACTGAACCAGACACCCGTCTTCGTGATTTCTATAATCAATTGTGAATTCTCGACCGTCAAATGACACCGAAGAGCGAATGAAATCAGTGCTAGCTCTGACATAAATTTTGGACATTGTGGATTCTGGTTTTACGTCTTCTATAAAGTTTCGAAGATGGTGGCAGGTTTTTCGGAGGGATTGACTGGAAACGATTTACTAGGGAAAGTCCTCGACTCGGTCTGGAGTTATGGGACGTGACCTATATCATTGGAAAGCTTAGAAAACGCTGATTCCAAATATGTATTCTGTTTGTGCCATCGAGATCGGGTATTCGAGAAAAATGAGGTCAAAGTTAGAAAAAATGACAAATTATTGCCTTTTTAAGTGTTTTGAAATTTGTTTACGATTTTCGCGTGTTAAAAAGGGAATAATTTTTCTTGTTTTTTGACGTTGACCTTGTTTTTCTCGAATACCAGGCCTCGAGGGCAAAAGCTGAATATATATTTGGAATCAGCGTTTTCTCAGCTTTTTAATGATAGGTCACGTCCCATGACTCCAGACCGAGTCGAGGGCCTTCCCTAGTTAGTTTAGAGCACTCTTGCAACATGACTTACATTGAAATATAATCCGATTCTTCTAGTATCCTCCTCATCACTAGATCAGGCATTTCTAGTAGCAGAGGCATGTTTCGAAACAAAATCAAAATGATAGAAAAAAATTCAATATAGGCTACACCACTTTCTTTCAAGTCACTGATAAGCAAGGAGTAAAGTAAATAAAGAAAATGAGGGGGCGGTGGCGTGTTTTGGAAAACCGACTTGCCTCAGTCGAGAAATGAAAAATGATAAGGAATCTTTGAGAAGTGTCAAACTCTATTGTTGTTCGTCCCGCTAACTCAGCGATTGATTTTTTTAAAGTACATACATTGCTCACCGGCACTAAATACAATCTCGCTCCTCTGGACGGTTTTTCTCTGCTATAAAACTCCCACTCCTTATCTTTTATTTGTTTCTTCTTAAATTTCCAATCGTTTTAACCTAAAAGCGCTACTCTGAACGGGTTTCTCTGCGTCTCTACACTCATTCCTCTCTTTTGTTCGTTTTTTTCTGAATCTTTCCGTTGTAGTAACATAAAATCGTGTTTCTTTTATGAATTTTCTTAAATAGTTTCAATTTTAGAATCATGTCTGCAGAATATCCGTCCGAAAACTGTCTTCTTACCATGCCAGACGTCGTCATGAACAAATTGTTGGGGAAGTTGGATTTCCCGGCAATGTGAGTTCGTGAGAGTTATTTCCGGAAAGTTGAGAAATTTTTTATACTTTAGAAACCCTGTAAAATATTTTAATGTTTCTCTGTAATAATCAGAACTGGTAAAAATTAATAAAACGGCAATGTGGGGGTTCGGTGATTTAACAAATGGTAACACATTTCTGATTTGAGCTCACTTTCATTATTACTATTAACCGAATGATATTTTCAGACAGTGCCTCCGCAAAACTTGTTCGACGCTTCGAAACTTCATTGATGATGTGAAACCGGACTCCAAATTGATCAATCTGTATATCACTATCATGGCAAATTGCATTTCCTTATCGTACTTTTTCGATGAGAACGTTTTTGTACCCAAATACTGGATAAACCGAGAAGGGTGTAGTGTTGAATGGGACGGGCGAGACGGCCGGTCACAGAAGAAACTTCTTCTGAAATCCGAGGACTTCGTTGACGTTGCTTCGAAGGATATCATCTCTGTATTGACGAATCAAAAGCCGGTCGTGAAATTTTTGAAGCTCAGATGTCAATATAATACATTGAAAGAACAACGCGAAGTGTCTGAGCAATTCCTATCAAATCTGGAGTCCTACCTGGCTTCTAAAACAATAAAACTGCAAGTCAAAACCTTCGATATGAAAGTAGGAGGAGTGGCTCAAATTCTCCATATCTTACCACATCTTGAAGTTGAAAATCTGACGATTTTTAAAAGAAGAAATATTTATTATGAACCAGTGTTGAATATGCAAGATTTGATAGATTTGAAGCAATTGAAAAAATTGGAGACGCTAGACATATGCGGTTTTTGTGTGGATTTGAGAATTGAAGATCTAGTGCATTTAAAGAAGTGTTTTGTAAAGTATAAGACAATTGACACTGCTATGATTGAGGAACTGAAAGAGGTGGGTATATTAGATCTTGTGTACTTCTAATTCTACAAACTAACTGAATTTCAGGCCTTCCGTACCTCTTCTCACCTCGAAACCTTCAGAATCCAATGTGAACAGTCGAACATTGAACGCCTAATGGATCCACGTTATGCTGGCCCTCACAGACACTCCAATATATATGGTCGCAGTATTCCATCTTGGTTCTTCTCCGTTTCTACACCTGAACGAGTTCTCAAGGTTTCATTTGACCTTTTTGGAGTTCTGTTCGAGTTTGATTTGTTGGTGAATGTTCCAGAAGATGCCACTGTTAATTGAATACATTTGAAATGAACCCTTAATGGAACCCTTTGATTTTTTAACGATTTTCCGATTTTTATTATTCTCGATCCTGTGTGGTCCCAATAGGATTTATTCCATAATTTTCTGTCCACAAATACTCATGAAATTTTGTCCGCGTATGTTTTTTATTTGTACGGTAATAATGTGAATAAATGTGTTCATCGGTACTAAATACAATCGCGCTCCTCTCCGCCGGTTTTCTCTGCGTCTCCACACCGCAACCAAACTCTCATTTCTCTCTTTTGTTTGTTTCTTCTGAATCTTTCCGTTGTATTAACATAAAATCGTGTTTATTTTTTGAAGTTTCTTCAATAATTTCAATTTCAGAATTATGTCAGCAGAATACCCGTCTGAAAAATGTCTTCTTAAGTTGCCAGACGTCGTCATGAACAAAGTGTTAGGGAAGTTGGATTTCCCAGTGGTGTGAGTTCTTTTTTTCCGGAAAGTTGCAAAATTTTTTAAGTATCTAATTACATTCCAAAACTACTACATTTTTAAACTGCGACTTTTTAGAACCATAAAAACCCACTTTTAGTCATTTCGCAACTATGTTTTCCTCTATTAAAAAATAACTAATGATTTTTTTCCCTTTCTGAGTTAATTCTGATTTTATTTTTACTGTTAAATTGTGACTTCCCCTTTTTCAGTCAATCCCTCCGCAAAACCTGTCACAAAATGCGGAACTTCATCGACGCCGTCAAACCAGACTCCGCATTGATAACTCTGCAAATAAAAGTCGAGGCTAATTGCATTACCTCATTGTACTTTTTTGATGAGACCAGTATTGAAATCAAGTACTGTAGAAATAGAGAAGGATGTGATGTTGAATGGCATAGACGAGACAACCAGACACAGAAGAATTTTCTGGAATCCGAGGACTTTGTGGACGTTGCTTCGAGGGATATCATCTCAGTATTGACAAACCAGAAATCAGTTCTGAAATCTTTGAAGATTGATGCATTCATATGTCCAAATGATATATCGGAAGAACAGGAAGAACTTTTGTGTCAAGTGTCTGAGCGATTCTTATCCAATCTGGAGTCTCATCTGGCTTCCAAACCAAGACCACTGCAAGTCAAAACCTTCAGGACAACGGTAGCCAACGTTGCTCAAGTTCTCCATCTCCTACGACATCTTGACGACGTCAAAAACCTAGAAATTCGGAATGGAAGAAGGGTTAATTACGACGCAGTTATAAATATTCAACAGTTGATAGAGCTGGAACAATGGAAAAAGTTGAACTCTTTGGCCATATGTCGATTTTGTGTGGATTTGAGAATTGAAGATTTGGTTCATTTGAAGAGGTGTTTTATAAAGTATGAGACAGTTGATGCCGCTATGATTGAGGAACTGAAAGAGGTTGGTATATTAGATCCTGTGAACTTCTAATTCTCCAAACTAACTGAATTTCAGGCCTTCCGCACCTCTTCTCACCTCGAAACCTACAGAATCGAACATGGTCAGCCTGACTTTGAACACTTGATGGATCCACGTTATGCTGGCCCCCACATATGCTCTAATCAATTTGATCACGTTACTCATTCATGGTTTTTCTCAGTTTCTGCATCTGGACGAGTTCTTGACATTTCTTTTAGCCCTTACGAGATTTGGTTCAGTTTTGACAAGTTGGTGGATGTTCCAGGAGGGACAACTATCAATTGAATAGATTTTAAATGATTCATTAATGAAAATCGTTGATTTTTTAAAATCAGGTTTATGCAACTTTCATAATAAATACATATTATATATTCGACTTTTCAAACATTGGAAAAGGGGTTCTAGAGCGTTCTGAAATCCGTCCAAGAAAATACCAGATAACTTTCTATCTTGTTTTCAGTACATAAAAAAGATATTATCTACCAGACAAGAAAATTCTAACATTTTCTACAACTTATCAAGGTTCAGCCAATTTTCTGCTAAATTTTGAATTTATCATTAAATTCAAAATTTATCATTAAATTCAGCGACTCTCATGGAAAACTCTTAGTTTCAGAGTGTCTGGTTTCCAAACGTTCAGAATTTCATACTTTTTCAGAATGCTCGTGAGCTAGTGAAATTTAAAATTTCATTCACTGATCAATTTCCAGATTAACAACAGCTAAGTTAGAAAACTATGGATTCTTCGTATTCTTTTTCTTTTCCTGGAAAACCTGGGTAAAGATTTTTTTTTTCAATTTCTCTTGTCTCAAAGTAAAAATATGAACCGAAACATAGATTCACATAAAACAAGATGTTGCCCACGGTTTGAAAATGACATCTACGTGACATCTTATATAATCGAACGCCATGCTCCATATACCCTGTTCTTCCAAAATTCATTTCTACCGGTTTCCACAAAAAGTATAAAGAAGCTATCATAAAATGAGCGGGAATTCGAACAATGGCGCAAAGGAAAAATCAGAGACAAGTGAGTTTTCTGGACCAGATGTTCGTGTTGTGCATCACGAAAAATTACAGCCATCTCATCGGATCGTCCGTTCCTCCTTGAAATCTCTCCTGAAAAACTTGAAGTTCCACCGGAAGGTTTGTTAGAAGTAACCATAAAGAATCCAACACCACACGAGCAAGAATTGATCTGTCGGTTCGATTCATTCTACTTTTTGGTTGATTTCAAGAATGCACGTTGGCACCAGGAAGGTGACACTCCGTCGGCTGCAGTTGGCTATCACAAGCTAAAACCTGATGAGACGTACACGTTGACTATTGGATACGATAATGGGAAGGTGAGTAGGAAATTCAAAAGAAAACTATCTATACTACTGTGAAAATAATTTTAGTATCCTGAAGAAGTATTGCCATGCTATACTTGTGAGAATGAGAAAAGAGTTGTAAGAAAAAAAGATGATACAAAGAAGCAACGGCTGGTATGGATTATTAGATTCATATTAATTAACTGATATGATTTTCTTACAGGACCCAAAAGATAACATATACTATAACTTAAAAAGACCAGAAGGTGTGCTGAAAATCAGGTACTCTCAAAGTGATGGAAAATCTGTCTACATTTCAAAGAAGATGGATATATACTTGAGTGAGGAGACTGAAAAGTATCGAATGTTAAAGGAGGTTTACTTGAAGGTGAGTGGAAGGAAGAGGGACGTTTTGAAACCGAGAAATTTGAAAGTGTGAGCTTTTTTAGTAACACATCTTCGTCATAAGCCTAAGCGTAAAAACCATTCTAAAGCCGAGACATTTCAGAATACTGACATGAATCAGAACTGTCCGAAATAAAAATTGCCGGTTCACATCTGATACCGAATAAACGGTGGTTATATTTAAGTTATTAAACCCAAATTTGACGGTTTTTATTTGTACTAGTTCTGATCCGGACAGTTCCGAATGGAGTAGTTCTGATTCGTATCAATTCTATTTTGAAAGTTCGAGAGATCTCAAATGTTTTGAGCCGAAGTCTCACATCTCAAACCACTTCGGTTGAGAAGTTTTTGGTTTTCAAACGTCTAAATGGCTCTTGAAATGGGTCGAGTTGGGTCATCCCGCGCGTCCCGGGTAGTCATCAAATGGTTATAAATTAGCCTCAGGCTCTGTGAAAGTTTGAGTACTCTCAGACGAAAATTGACTGTTTTCCAATCCAAAAACACCGGAAAAGTCGGACGTTCCATTTTGAGCAATAAGAACCCTAAAAGGACATTCCAAAAAAAACTCGCCGTGAACAGTTTTGAAGCGTCTCGAAACCAAAAATTGTCAAATACAGTTGCTAAACGCTTTCTACCAATCTACTCTTCCTTTTTTCCAGATCCGCCTCGATCAAAAACGACGTGTTCGCTGGGGTGAGACTCTTGACACTCATGACTGTGTAACTTATCGATATTTCAAACCACAAGAAGATTTGCGCGAGTTTTTTGACAGCAACGGAGATAGTCATTTCAAATCGGTCAACACAAGTCCGGAGATGTTCTGGGAGAAGGTTCTTGTCACTCGGTGTACTCCGAAAAACTTGGAGGAGTTCGACAAAGTATCGGATGACGAGATAATGAAGATAAAAATGAAGAGACGAGAGTCTTACATACATGGCTGGCTTATTTTCAACGTGGATGATCTGCAACAAGTGGTTGAAGAGTGTTGGGGAGATGAATGCCAGTGTGAAATGCCCAGACTGTTAACGAGACAAGAATATGAAAAATCTATGGAGCCTTATGTGGAGCCAAAGAAAAAATCTGTTCAGAAGGTTGTGAAATTAGAGGAACCAAAAGTAGCCAGCAAGCCGAAGAGTATTAAGGAGTCAAAGGAGAAATTCAAAAAATCGCTCAAAAAACTTCCGCAACCCGAAAAATCCGCACCATCCAGCAAGTTTGATAATCTCGAATCAGTTCACAAGTCCTCGGAGAAAATGAAACAGGAGGAAGTGAAAATTGAAGAGAAAAAGACGCCAACGACACCCGAGGTAGCACCTATTCCAAAGGAGAAGACGCCGATGGTTCGAGAAAAGAAAAATAAGAAGAAGAAGAAAGGGAATCCGTGTTGTTCGGTGTCTTGAATGAAATTGGTTTTTGTACTTTTTATGAAATATGTAAAAATACAAGATATATTTTTTAGTGACAAAATGTCACGGTTTTTAAACGTCTAGTTACAAAACGTCCCGACAATTTGTTTCAAATTTGTACACATCCTGTGCACAGCTTGTTTGCAACTTCTTAATTTTTCAACTCTTCCAGATATCTTACATATCGTCTGTAGTACAGCATTTATCTACAGTTTTTTTACAGTCAGATTCGATTTTGACCAGTTTTAAAATTGGCAGTTTTAATTGGAGCTTTCTGGAGGGGCCGGGAGAATTTTTCGGGATGCATTGTGAATCTAGACAATTGCAACCGAATATTTCAAAACAAGATGTTTCAAAACCATGAGATTCCGACACTAAAGAATTTTTTTTTTAATTGGAATTTCTGTTCACATGGATCGCGTAAAATGATTCCGTTTATTTTTTTCATGTTCAATGTCTGAATGTGATCGTTTCAAAACGTCTGGTTTCAAAGTGTCTGGTTCCAAAACGTCTCGGAGCCGATTCGAGGGAGAACTCACTTTTCCTGTTACACACAGACATTGCACAGTTCTTACAACTGCTCTCCACTGAAGTGCCTCTGAAAAAATGTCTCTTTTTCTCTGAGTCTCTTAACTTTGCACACTATTTCCTTTTGTGACGGGTATATCGCGGTTGTAATAACCGTGCCGTGCTAATATCTCAATTCAAAAAAAAGTGAACTTTTTTGATCGTACCTGAACTGACCACGTTAACGTGACATCTTATTCTATCTAACACCATGCCCCCAATATATCTTTATATCCCAAAATTATCCATTTCCACCGGTTTTCACAAAAATAAAAAGAAGTCCTCATGAGATGAGCTGGTCAGAGGCCAAATCAGAGACCAAATCAGAGAAATGTAAGTTTTCTAGTCCAGATTTTTTGTGCACCCTGAAAAATTACAGCAATCGAACCGGATCCCCCGTTCGTCCTCGAAATCATTCCTGAAAAACTCGAAGTTCCACCGGAAGGATTGTTAGAAGTAACCATAAAGAATCCAACAGCACACGATCAAAACTTGACCTGTCGGTTCGATTCATTCTTCTTTTTGGTTGATTTCAAGAATGCGAATTGGCACCAGGAAGGTGACACGCCGTCGGCTGCAGTTGGCTATCACACGCTGAAACCTGGTGAGACGTACACGTTGACTATTGGATTCGATAATGGGAAGGTGAGTTGGAAATTTAAATTATGCAACAAAAAATAGAGCTTTTAGTATCCTGAACAAGTGTTTCCATGTTTAACTTGCAATGATCGGAAAAAAGTTGTTCGAGATGATACAAAGAAACAGCGACTAGTATGTGTTATTAGATTCATATTAATTTACTGATATAATTTTCTTTCAGGACCCCAAAGATAACATATACTACAATTTGGAAAGACCGGAAGGTGTGCTGACAATCAGCCATCGGGCTTTAAAGCAGTATATCCCTATTTCAAAAGATATGGATATATACTTGAGTGAGGAGACTGAAAAGTATCGGATGTTAAAGGAGGTGTATTCAAAGGTGAGTGAAGGAAAAAGGGGCGCGAAAAAACGAGGACGTTTTGAAACCGAGGCGTTTTCAAAATATGAGCTTTGGTTCGTGACACTTCTATACCACTCATTCCAAAAACATCCCAAAATCGAGACATTTTAAAACTGTGACTTTTTGAAACTGTTTTCAAACCGAAACCATACTAATTCATACCAGTTCTATTTCGGGTTTTTTCGAATTGTGTAGTTCTGATTCGTAACAGTTCTATTTCGGAAAGTTTGAATTTAGGTTTTCAAAACCGATATATTCCGGGACGTTCTGAAACTGAGATATTCGAAAACAATCGATTTTCGGTCTTTTACAAATAGAAACACTTTTCAACTGGTTGTTTTTGAATCAAAAACCTTAAACATTTGGTGGCCGAGTGACACGGTTTCTAAATGTTTTGGTTTTGGATTGTCTGGTTTCAAAACGTCCAAAAAAAATCAGACGTTTTCGCCGTGAACAGTTATGAAGCGTCTCGAAGCCAATTCTAATGTTTTTGTAGCGGATCGATTTCTCCTTTTTCAGATTCGCCTTGATCAAAAACGACGCAGACGCTGGGGTGAGAGGCTTGAGACTTTCGAATGTGTAACTCATCGACGTTTCAAAGATAAAGATGGACCGTATCACGTTTCTGATTTCAAGTCGGGCAAAACTGATCCAGAAACGTTTTGGGAGAAAATTTTATTCACTCGGTGTACTCCAAAGAACTTGGAGGAGTTTGACAATGTGTCTATTGATGAGATAGAAAGGATGAAGATGGAGAGACGAGATACATACACGTATGACTGGTATCTTATAAACGTGGATGACCTGCAAAAAGTGGTTGAAGAGTGTTGGGAAGATCAATGTCAGTGTGAGATGCCCAGGCTGCTAACGAGAGAAGAAATGAAAAAATACCTGGAATCGAGAGAAAAAACGAAGCAAAAATCTGTTAAGGAAGTTGTGAAGTTGGAGGAACCAAAAGCAGCCAGCAAGCCGAAGAGTATTAAAGGGCCAAAAGAGAAATCCAAGAAGTCACCAAATAAACTTCCGCAACTCGAAAAAACCACACCATCTAGCAAGTTTGATAATCTGGAGTCGGCTAACAAGTTATCGGAGAAAATGAAACAGGAAGAAGGGAAGATTGAAGAGAAAAAGACGCCAACGACACCCCAGGTAGCGCCGATTCGAAAGGAGAAGAAACCGGTGGTTCAAGAAAAGAAAAATAAGAAGAAGAAGAAAGGGAATCCGTGTTGTTCGGTGTCTTGAATGAAATTGGATTTTGTACTTTTCATTAAATATATCAATTCACAAATTATTATAACTAACCAATCCAACCAATCTCGAAACTTACTTACAGAATGGGTTTGGGGGGTATTTGGTGGGATTCGCTATGGTTACTTCTAGCAGGCCGTCCGGTGAAACTTCAAGTTTTCAGGAAAGATTTTTACTAGGAACGGGAGATCCGGAATGGGTGCTTAACCGAGTTTTTTTGAAAAACATTCTTGGAAAACTCACTTTTTATTGATTTTTCCGAATTACTGGAAAGAGAGGTACAGTACCGGACAAAAAGCTAACAAATTTTGCCTTTTTCAGTTGAAAATGCCCAAATTTAAGAGTGTGCCATAGTAAAACTAACTGTCCCACAGAATAACTATTTATAGTGTTAAACAGAACAAAAGTAGAGCTTCATTTTTGTAGTTGACAACTTTTTTGTACGAACACTCCCTAGAGAGTTATGGTCATTTTAAGGAGACAGCTCAAAAATCGCACTATTTTGCACTGAAATTGATTGATTTCAGGGAGAAATTACTTTGTCGATATGTAACTTGCTAGGAATGGTCCGTATAAAAAAGTTGTCAACTGTGCAAATGCAGTTCTACTCTTGGTCTGTTTGATACCATAAATAGTTAATTCGTGGAACAGTTAGTTTTACCATGACACACTCTTAAAGTTGGGCATTTTCAACTGAAAAAGGCAAAATTTGTTAGCTTTCTGTCCGGTACTGTACCTCTCTTTCCAGTAATTCGGAAAAAACAATAAAAAGTGAGTTTTCAAAGAATATTTTTCAAAAATTTAAGTTAAGCATTCATCCCGGATCTCCCGTTCCTCCTCAAAATTTTTCCTAAAAACTTGTGTCATGGTAAAACTAACTGTTTTACACGAATTAACTATTTATGGGATCAACAGACCAAGAGTAGAACTCCATTTGCGTAGTTGACAACTTTTTTATGCGGACCATTCCTAGCAAGTTACATATCGACAAAGTAATTTCTTCCTGAAATCAATCAATTTCAGTGCAAAATAGCGATTTTTGAGCTGTCTCCTTAAAATGACCATAACTCTCTAGGGAGTGTTCGTACAAAAAAGTTGTCAACTACAAAAATGAAGCTCTATTTTTGTTCTGTTTAACACTATAAATAGTTATTTTGTGGGACAGTTAGTTTTACTATGGCACACTCTTAAAGTTGGGCATTTTCAACTGAATAAGACAAAAGTTGATAGCTTTCTGTCCGGTACTGTATTTGGAGCATGAGGTTCAAATATTTGTACTTGTTTGAAGTGTTACAAATTGTTATACAATTATCGTAAAACTCAATTGCAATTGGAAAGCACCTAATTTTAGCACAACTATTTGGACGAATTGTATGCAACTAAAAATACCTTCAATTCTGTCACAATTCATACAAATTCATTTAAGAATTGATGCGCAATAAGGGATCAACTCGTGCTCAACTTTATTGTAATGTGGTATCTAGAATATAGCTAACACTCTCAAAATTGACATAAAGATAGAATAAAATACGCCGAATTTGATACACTTCACCGTTGTCAATATCTTTTCAGAAAAAAAATTCCAGCGTTTCTTTCGAACATGACCCGGATGGTCTGTCAGAATTTCAAATAACGGCATCTAACTAGGGAAGGTCACCGAGTCAGTGTGGAGTTATGGAACGTGACCTATATCATTGGAAAGCTGAGAAAACGCTGATTCCAAATATATATTCAGTTTTTGCCCTCGAGACCTGGTATTCGAGAAAAATGTGGTCAAAGTTTAGACCCCTAACAAGTCATTACCTTACCGACGGGTGAAATTATCGGCTCCATTTTTGACCCCATTTTTCTCGAATACCAGGTCTCGAGGGCAAAAACTGAATATATATTTGAAATCACCATTTTTTCAGCTTTCCAATCATATAGGACACTTCCCATAAATCCACGGTCACCTGGAGATTCAATGTAGATCTCGTGTACACCTATGCTGCAACTCATTCATTTTCTACGTGACACTATTGAACAGGTTTCTTACAAGAGTGTCCCTCTTCAAGAATTCATTTTCATTTCCCCCTCCCCAATGCCACTAAAAAGACTTAATATATTTTCAAATCCTATTAAAAGTGAGTTGTTTCCCACAATTTCGGGTTTTACAATCGATATTTAAATTTCAGATGACCCATTCCTTCTGGAAGTTTCTCCTGAGAAACTAGTTGTTCCTCCAGATGATCTTCTCAAAGTGATCATCCGAAATCCCACGGAAGACCTTCAAAATCTACGTCTTCACTTTGATTCTTTTTACTTTATGGTCAATTTTGGTATTGCTGAAGGCAAACAACACGGGGAGACACCGTCATGCGCTTATTGTACTTATGAGTTGCAGCCAGGGGAGACGTACTCATTGACCATAGGATACAACAATATGGGAGTGAGTTTCGGTTCTCAAAATTTGAAAAAAAAACTGATTCACCATCTACAGTACCCAATGGAGAAAGCAGAAAAATGCGACGACCCAAACAAACCGGAAGATCATAAAGAAGTCGAGAGACATCGGATGGTGAATTGGGGAAACCTCAAAACGAGAAAATTCAGATATTTCATTTCAATTTCAGGACCCGAAAGACAATATCTTTTATATGTATGGTCGACCAGAGGGATTTTTGAAAATTGTGCATTACAAAGATGACTATTTTAGTTCGAAGACGGAAGATTTGTATTTGAGTCAAGAAACAAAGCAGTATAGAGAGATGAGATATCTTTATCAAAAGGTGAGTCACCGGAATTTTTTGTAGCCATGATGTGTTGTCGTTTTGCAACTAGAGGCTAAACATAGGAGGTTACTGTACCTACAGTACCGTGTAGTAAAATATACAATTTGGCGTTTTTTAGTTGAGATTGTCCAACTTTCAGAGGGTGTTATGGTATCACTGATTGTCCCATCAAGTAAATTATGTAGAAACCATACAGAACAAAAATAGAGCTTCATTTTTGCAGTTGACAAGTTTTTTATACGGACACTCCCTAGAAAGTTATGGTCCTTTTAACGAGACCTCTCTATTTTGCACCGAAATTGGTCGATTTGAGGAAGAAATTACTCTGTCGATATGTAGCTCTTCAGGGAGTGTTGATACAAAAAAGGTGTCAACTACAAAAATGAAGTTCTACCTTTGTTCTGTATGGTTTATACATAATTTACTTTGTGGGACAATCAGTGTTACCGTAACAACCACTCAAAATTGGTCATTTCAAACTGAAAACCGCCAAAGTTTACAACCTTCTGGACGGTAGATCAAAAACAGGGCTTCTTTTTTGTAGGTAGCAACTTTTTTGTATAAGTCTGTTCTGGAAAGTTAAAGCCACTTAACTCCAATAGGCTCATTTTAATGCAAAATTCGAATTTACAAGTTTTATCAGTAAGACCATGACACACTTTGAAAGTTTGGGGTCTCAATTCTTAGGGACCATGTCACATTGTGAAAATCGGAAAGAAATGTTTCCAGATTCGTCAAGACCAACGCCGCAGATCCCGCTGGGGAGAGACAATAGAGGCTGATGGAGAGGAGACTTGGAGACACTTTAAAATTGGAGAAGATATAAAGGCATTTGTATTTGGCCCTTCTTTTTATCACAACTTCGGTCAAACAAAAGAAGAACTCATGGAATTCTGGGAGCGAGTACTGGCTGATAAATGTATGCCGAGGAATTTGGAGGAGTTGGATGCCATGACGGACGAGGAAATTGAGGCGATGAAGGAGGAGGGTAGAAGGGAATATCTGGTGTTTTGGACCAATAAACGTTATCGAATGAATATTGCAAAACTTCAAGGGGAGATCGAGGCGAATTGGATCAAACAGTGCCCTTGTGAGATGCCCGGGTTCTATTGTTATGAGGATGATGAGAATTTTACAATTCCTCAGAAAATTCGGAAGAAGATGAAGAAGTTGGTGGTGAGAAAGAACAATGTGGATATAGTAAAAACGGCGGAGGAGATATCCGAGATAACTAGGGAGTCTAAGGAATCTAAGGAATCCAAGGAATCTAAAACATCCACCGAGAAAACTGAAAAATCTGTGACTCCTGAAATCAAATCAGACTTCAAACTGGAACCCAAGACGCCTCAGAAGTCAGTGAAGAAGGACCCTAAACAGAAATCCATTGAAAAAGAGAGAAAGGCGTCAACGACACCCCAGACAATACCAATTGCAGAAAAGAAACAGGAGACGAAGAAAGAGGAGTTGAAGCCGATGATCCAAAATAAGCAGATTCAGAAGAAGAAGAAGAAAAAGAGAAATCCGTGTTGTACGATTGCATAAATATGAAGAAAAAATGAATAATTTGATTTTTTGAAGAAAAAAATTTTAACAACTTGTTACGACTTTTAAAACAACTCGTGAACAACTTGTACACTACTTGGTCGATGAACATTTGTGTGCGACTTGTTTCTAACTGTTTTAACACTATTTCTGTGCAACTCTCGCACAACTTTTCAACACTTGTGTTCAGCTTCACAATTTTTTTTTTCACAACTTGTGCTCAACCTACAAACATGTTCACAATTTTTCATCAACTTGTTCAAAACATTTTCACAACTTTTCCACGGATTTCTAGTAACTACAGTGCCGTGTAAGAGTATACGAACTTTGGCTGTTCTCAGTTTAAATCGTCCAACTTTGAGAGGGTGTCATGGTAATACTGATTGTCCCATCAAGTAGATTTTTAATGAATCATAAAGATTAAGCATAGTGCTTCATTTTTATAATTGACAATTATTTTGTACGGACACGCCCTGAAAAGTTATGGTCATTTTAATGGGACAGCTCAAAAATCGGACTATTTTGCATTGAAATTGGTCGATTTGTCGCGGACCGTTAGTTTTACCATGACGCACTTTTAAAGTTGGGCATTTTCAATTGAAAACGGCCAAAGTTCGTATACTTTTGCATGTCACTGTACTCTACAACTGATCAAAAAACCAACCCCCCCCAAGTTCAAAAACTCAAAAAATATCCCCAAGAACCTTTCATATTCTCACGTGCAACAAATCAAAATCTTATGTATATCTTCTTGATCCAATCTGTCTCTCTACCTCCATCACCATCTCGTGAGAGCCCTCACTACTCATTGGAGTAGTAATAATATCCAGCAGACAGCTTGACTCATCTCATCAGCTGGGCCCCTCTTCCCATCAAGCAGCTGACTACCCTCTCAGTGACTTCCATTTATCTTCCTCGTCAATTTTAGTACTAAACCACTTTTTCAACAAAAAAAAGCGTCGATGGCACGCCAGCCAAGGTATAAGAACTTCTTCGTCCAAAAAAATGCGTCAATGGCACGCCAGACGGCTTTTGAACACGACATACTCCTTTCACTAAACCTGTTTTCATCTAGAAATAAAAATTAGGAAATAAAAAGGAAAATAAAAAAATGATATCATTTTTATATTCCCGCAGAAGAAACCACAAAGAAGAAAGAGGTGAGGTCATTGGTTTTTGGCACCCGGTATCTCCATTTCTCTATCATTTTTTGTCTCTTTTGTTGTCTTCTTGTGTTGTGACTGGAGACTAGAGACTACATGCCAACGATGAAGAATTGGGGTCCACCTACTTTGATGATATGATAAGGTTCTTTGTACCAGTCGACCGGTCGACAAGTGTGTTCGATTCTTGTGCCTACTGCCTGGAATTCATGTGAGTACAGAGCTGACGACGTGAGAATTTTGAATCCGTTTGAACTTTTTGGCTACCATGAAAAAACACGGTCTCTAGCTTGTAGCCCTGTATCTCAGCGCATTCTGGTCGTAGCCAAATTTTGAAAACTGATTCAGAATTCTCACGTCGTCAGCTTCCTAGATGTATTAATATATTTTTTGACTTTTTTTAGTTAAGATAGACAATCAGGTCATTTTCTCAGTTGACCAATTTTCTAACGGATCTGATCACCTCAAGTACTCGTCATCTCATTTTTGTTTTTCTATTTTTTATTTATTGTGGTCAGTGGTATTTGGTAAATCGGATGTTTTTGTTGGAACTAGACAATAGATATCTATCAATAAGTTTGGGTACATACTTTTTGTGTCTTGCAGAATTTTAAAAAAATTCGAAAACTTTTTTAAAAGAATGGAGGGATATCTCATGGGTATATGCATTCAGTGATTCTTAATCGTTCAGTATTTGAGAATTGTATTATGAAATATTGTCGAATTCATACATTTTCAATCTTATTTCTAAAAAATAATAGTAAGAATTGACAAAGGACTAGACAATGTACGTCTTAAATTTTACTTCGGATTTTCAGACTTCCAGTAATTGTCACGGTATCATATTTATTCCTGATGAACCAAATTTCATATAGATTATGGATTAGATCTAGATCTCCATTTTTGTAGTTGACAACTTTTTCGTTCAGCCATTCCCTGAAGAGTTATAGCTTGAAGACGGTACCTAGTTCAAAAAAGTTGAAAAACTAGTTTTCTTGCAGATATATATTCGACATATTGACTGAAATTCAAATCGGAGGAGCGCTGAATTTAATAATAGATTGTTTAATTTTGCTGAAAATCTGTTAAACTTTGGAAATTTAATCTGAAAAACCCGATTTTTTCCTTGAAAACGTTATGTTCAAATTCCTAGTTTTCTTAATTTCAACTTTTCTAGTTATGTCTTGAAATATATCGAAGAATATACCAGCATGCCAATCTTTTAGAGGGTACGGCCTCTCAAAAATGGTTTTTGAAAATGTATAAATTAAAACACAATTTTGAATTAAAAATATATATTTTTACTTATTTCGTTTACAAAAACCCAATAAAAACGTACAAATTTGGCCAGAAACGAAAAATCTCAATGAATATGAACAATTCACCTCGTTTAATATATACATGCATGCATAAATACACACATAAACACAGATTTTCAAAAAAAAAAAACTCATATTTTTTATTGATTTTAAGTCAATTGACCAAACTTAAAATTAGACCAACAAGATTACTCAAGTTTACCAAAAAAGAAATTGACCTACCACACATTTTTTTGTTTTTCTTCCTCGTTCAAATTGTTTACCCTAAACATTTTTTGCTCGTTTATTTGTTTATCTGTTGATACTGACTCTTGATTTTCTCATCGTACAAAAAAAGCTACAAGAATCAACTTTCAAGTGAACACGGGTATTAAAAAACCGGATTTTTGAAATTTTTATTTTTTTCTTTCTTTCTTTTTCACCTCTTCTACCCCTCCAACCTATTTTTCGACCAATTTTCTGGATCATCACTTCTATTGTTTTTCTCGTCTGTCCTCTAAAATAAATGTCAACGTTTCAACATTTCAGATGCGGTTAGTGGTCACCAGCGTTTTCCTCCTCTCCGTCATCATCACCTACTTCACAACGGGCGTCGAATCGAAAAAGTGTCGAGATGGAGTGCACAATGTGATAACGATAGATTCGTATGGAAATGGTGAGTTTTGGAATGATGGGAGGTTTCAAAACATTTTTGCGGTTTTATAACTTTTTAGGGAAGATCCGTGCAAAAAAGGTTTCAACTACCAAAAAAAAGTTCCTAACTTGTTCTATAACACATCAAAAAATTAAAATGATTGATCACGTTTTGGCGTGGTTACAGATCGTCAAAGTTAGGGTACATCTGAATGGCGTATCTTTGACGCGTTTGATAGTTAAGTCGGGGAAATGGCATTGAATAGGGGTTCCAAAACTTTTTAGAGCCAAGGTTAAATGCAGTACCGGACAAAAAGTTACCAACTTTTGCCTTTTTCAGTTGAAGATCTCCAACTTTGAGAGTGTGTCATAGTGAAACGAACTGTCCCACAAAATGAATTTTAACAGGATCACACAGAACAAGAGTAGAGCTCCATTTTTGTAGTTGACAATTTTTTTGTACGGACACTCCTTTAGGGTCATTTTAACGGGACAGTTCAAAAATCGCGCTATTTTGCACTGAAATTGGTTGATTTCAGGGAGAAATTACTTTGTCGATATGTAACTTGCTAGGAATTGTCCGTACACAAAAGTTATTTTGTAGGACAGTTAGTTTTACTATGAGACACTCTCAAAGTTGGAGATTTTCAACTGAAAAAGGCAAAAGTTGATACCTTTTTGTCCGGTTCTGTATTTGGTACGTTTTGAAACTACAGAAATTACTTTCGAAAAATATTTTAATATCCTCAGTTTCAAAATGTCCCAGTTTTAAAACGTCTTGGTTCTAAAACGCTTAAGAAACTCTAATCAATGCCATTTCCCCAACTAAACTCGGGAAAATTCGGTTATACCCCCCCACACCGATAGCTTCCCCGCATGTTGGAATACACCCCCCACCAACAGAAAAGTGGGGGGTTATAACTGTGGGGGTGCATAATGGAACAGAAAGTGTGGGGGTTATAATGAAACCATTAAAGCCCCCACAGTGGAAAGTGGGGGTTCATATCAAAACACCTGGTAAACTTCTATTATAACCCCCACGTGTATCAATAAGCACCCCCAAACGCCATGTTGGTATACCACCCCGGGGGTGCTTAATAGAATGTCTCGGGAATTTGAGCCTAAGCCTAAGAATTGAGGAAAATCTGCTTCCAGGGCGCTGAGCTTAGAGTCGGGGTGAAAGCAAGCTTCAGGGCGTCCTTTTTTTAAGGTAATCACTACTTCCAGGGCGCTGAGCTTAGGGGGTGTTTAATAGAATGTCTCGGGAATTTCAGCCTAAGCTTAAGAATTAAGGAAAATTGGTCTCAATTTTAGTATCCACGCCCCCGTATGCCACCCCCGGGGAGTGTTTAATAGAATTTTACGGGAATTTCAGCCTAAGCCTGAGAATTATGGAAAATCAGGTGGAATTTCAGCATAAATCAACGTTTTAGTTATAGCCTAAGAATACATTTCAAAGTTTCAGCAAAAACTGCTGAAAAACGCACAGGAAACCCGGAAAAACGAAGAAAAATCGGAAAAAAAAATTATTTTTGAGTGCAATCAATATTCAATTTGGCTGCCAACTATGATACTCAGTCATTGGGGGGTTTATATCAAAATAATGCTCACATTACAATATATACCCCCACATCTACTTTAAATTTGGGGGGTTCTATTGTAATGTGTGGGGTTCTATAATAGAATGTTCATAAAATAGTCCCAACATTCCAATAAACACCCCCACCCAAATAACTGAATTAAGCGTTGTGGGGGTGTATTCCAACGTTTATCCAGGGGGGTGTATAACCTAATCTTACGGGGGTCTATAATAGAATGTACCCCTAAACTCTCCAACGCGTCAAAGGTACGCCAGACAGTTATACCCTCACTTTAACTATCTGTTACCACGACAAAACGTGTCCAATCATTTTGATCTTTGGATATTTTTTAGAACAAATCTAGAACTTTTTTTGGAAGTTAAAAACTTTTTTGTACGAATTTCCTCTACAAAGTTATAAAACCGCAAAAATGTTAAAGAAAAAGAATGAAAATTATCAATTTTTCGTTTTTTCTCCGTTCTTTCAGGATTTTTTTGCTATTTTTAAAAGTTGACACTTAAAACGCTTCAATCATCTTTTGGTTTTAAAATAAACTTTTTTAATAATGAAAAATGAGTCAAAGACGGTCCAGAAACCCATAATTCAATTTCTACCTGAAAACACGCCGAAGGCACGCCAGTTTTGGTTTGTTTCCACTTTTAGTGATTCCACTTTTTATCCGATTAGCCACGTCAACAGTCCATCTCATTCCAGAAACCCTCCCCGTCGAGGTCCGAAAAATCCGAATCCACGTGTACGACCACGACATGAAGCCGTCGTGCTACAAACGAAAAGTGAACGTCGTGATGCCGGGATGGTTCAAAATCAAGAGTGGCGAAGTGGACACGTCCCGGGACTACGACATTGTGAAGGACGGTGCGGTGTCAGTGAGTGTCTCACTTGACGGAGATCACATTTGTCTCAACGGACACTCGGATATGTTCATTGTGCCCGAGTCGTTGTGGTGGGTGATTGGAGGGTTGTAACTTGGTTGTTGGGGGAGGTGGCAAAAAAGTTCTCAACTAAGGAAATATGGATGAATGCATGGTTAGCATTTTTGTAGTTGACATTTTTTGATAGCGCTGCTAAGTTTTGAGATACAGGCTGTCAAACAACAGGTACCTGAATTGCCATGAACTTGACCTGCAGATTTTGAACCGCCTGTAACTCATAAACTAAAAGTGCTATGAAAAAGTAGTTAACTATGAAAATGTGAAAAATGTTATATTGATCATTTTTGCAGTTTACAGTTTTCTGATATCGGTAGTAGTTTTTGAGATACGGTCGGTTCAATTTTGGCAACCCGCTGTCTCACTGCACACAGCTGGTGAGCTTGCTTAGGACCCGTACCGCAGAACAAGATAGTGTTATCTAAAATTGGTTAACTACAAAAATGTAGAAAATTTCATGCTGCTCATTTTTGTAGTTGATAATTTTTTAATAGCACTGCTGGATGTTGAGATACGGGCGGTCTCTATAACTGGTACCGTCTACTCGCTTGCACTAGTCTTCTAAATGAGCTTTCTTTGTACAGGTAGTATCTTAGAATTGAATTACGTTATCAAAAATTGGTCAATATCAAAAATGTAGAAAATTTCATGCTGATCATTTTCGAAATTGATGATTATTTGATAGCGCTGCTAGTTTTTGAGATACGAGTGCCTAAACAAAAAATAATTGCTGTCGTCTTCCTTACCACTGGTCAGCTAACATTGTACCGCCCGTATCTCACAATTGAATGATGTTGGCAAAAGTTCATTAACTACAAAAATGTGCAAAATTTTATTCTGATCATTTTTGTAATTGACAAGTTTTTGAACGCGCTGCTAGTTTTTATAATACGGGCGGTCGAATGTCAGGCACCCGGCATAGTGCTAGCTGCCCGTACGTGTTGGTCTGTCTGTGTACCTGTCTGTCCGGATGTCTGGCAATCCGTCTGCCTGTTTGTCCAACTGTCTATCTATTTGTCCGGATGTCCCCCAGTACTCAACGCAACTCAACTCCTCCCCATTTTCAGCAGCTTCGAAATGAGCACATTCGTCCCGAAAGACATTTGCGAGACTCTCCAGCAAAAGGGACTACACACACTTGAAGAGATTGAGGTATCGATTTTTTTGAGAAAAAAATCTGAAATTTTCCCGATTTTCAGAAGAAGACCGGCTTCAACTCGACACTCGAAATTCCGGCATCGCCAAGTTTTCTCGGAATTTCATTGTTGGATGTGTTAAAGGTAATAGACATCTGGGCATCCGGACAAACGGACACACAGACAGACAGACTCTTAAACCATCCAATCTTTCCAGGGTAACTACCGTATCAAAATCTCCATCGCGTCGGAGGGCAAAAAAATTGTGGAATTCGCGCTGCCCACCGGCTACACTGATCTCAAAATGGGTCTCAACGAGGCGGACGAGGAGGACTAATATTTTTAAAAAAGTTGTTTTCTATGTACTTTTTCTTTGTCAAATTTAGCATTTCATTTAGTATGACTATTCGGGTATTTTGAGAGAAAACTGTAAATGAATGAGATTCTGTATTGTTAATTGTTCATCTTTGTGGAAATTTAGATATCCGGACATCCGAACAAACAGACAGACAGACAGACAGACATCATTCTTGCCCACCCCTCACTTCACGACGCCTATACTTTACCCTACGCCAGGGCGCTGTTCCCATGTCACATGTACCTCCTGCCGACCTAATTCTCTCGCCGCCCGGTTAGCTCAGTCGGTAGAGCACCAGACTCTTAATCTGGTTGTCGCGGGTTCGAGCCCCGCATTGGGCTTATTCATTTTTTGTTTTTTTCTCGGGATTTAGTTGGACCGAGACCTGCTAGCCGAGATTCTGCGAAGAAAAAACGCTGTCACAATGTCGGCAGACACCGCTGGGCGTTCACGTCCTACATTTCATATGCCACGTTCATTTTCTGTGGACCATTAGGCTAATGGGACCCTCCTGACCTTTCTCTTTTTCTCTGTACAAACACTATCTCACCCTTTCTCGTTTTCTTTCCATCTCTTTTATTTTATTCTCTCTTATTCGTTTCTGCGGTTACCACATCCCAACTCCGTAGTTTAATTTCCTTGATTATCTCCATTTTTCAAGATTCAAAAATGACACAAGAGGAGACAACTTCAGATGGCAAATATTTCGTGAGTTTTTCCCAGTGACTATTGATTAAAAAACAGTTATATTTTGCAGACCCGCCGGGAGCTCAAAGAACATCTACAAAAAAGGAACCAAGAGTTCGATTCCTTCTTCGATTGTGATCTTTATAGAATGAATAAAGAAATCACATCAATGTTGGCTGTATATGACTACTTGGTATGTGATAGGAGCAGCTAAATTCATGAAACTCAAGAATTCCAGACTCCGGAAGAAATAGGAACACGATTTTACCAACTAACAATTGTTCAGGCTCAAAAAAACATTCCCAAAAAACGTCAGGCCTCAGAAGCTCGTCGCAGAAGTTTCAGTTGGGGGAAGATGTGGAATAAACTCAAGTTTTGGAAGATTAGAACTTTGAAAAAAACGGAAAAAAAATAGTTTACAATTTTTAATAATGTACAGTACCGGCCGAAAATCTATCATATTTTGCCTTTTCAGTTGAAAACACTTAACTTTGAGAGGGTGTTATGGCAAAACTAACTGTCCCACAAAACAACTTTTTATGGGATCAAACAGAACAAGAATAGAACTCCATTTTTGTAGTTGACAAATTTTTTGTACGGACACTCGCTAGAGAGTTATAGTCATTTTAAGACGACAGCTTAAAAATCGCACTATTTTGCACTGAAATCGGTCGATTTGAGGTAGAAATTACTTTGTCGATACGTAACTTGCTAGGGAGTTTCCGTACAAAAAAGTTGTCAACTACAAAAATGAAGCTGTACTTTTGAAATGTTTGATCCAATAAAAAGTTATTTTGTGGGACAGTTAGTTTTACTATGACGCACTCTTAAAGTTGGGCATTTTCAACTGAGAAAGGCAAAACATAATACACTTTTGAGCGGTACTGCACATAATTCCTTTTTTCCGTCTACATTGTTACTCTCCTCTCTACTTATGATTGTAATAGAGTGGCCATCTAGACCTCTTCCCTTCTCCCTTTCTCCTATTTTCTCTCGTTTCTTTTTCGTTTCTTTTATATTATTCTATCTTTTTTTCCTCATTTTCTGCCTTATCTTCTCCGTCTTTTTCCTCTTATTCTATTTTTATATTGATTATTTTGTATCTCATTCCAAATAAAGTTTGATTAACTAAACATTCGTTTTGAAGTTTTTGAGACAAATCAAGATTCAAAAATGACGACAACTTTGAATGAAAGGTATTTGGTGAGTTGCTTTAAGCTAGTATTGATTAACAAACAAACACTTTTTGCAGACCGTGAAGGAAGTCAAAGAACTTCTACAAAGCAAGGAGCAAGAGTTCGATTCCCTCCTCGATTGTCATCTTTATAGAATGAGTAAAGAGGTCACATCAATGTTAGCTGTATATGACAGTTTGGTGAGTCAAGGGCGGACCTAAATCAATAGTGAAAAATGAAATTCCAGACCCCAGATGAAATCACAACACGATTTCGCCAACTAACAATGGTTACGTATGGAAAAAAGATGATTGAAATGCGTCAGGCCTCAGAAGCTCGTTGGAGGAATTTATGGAATAAACTCAAGTTTTGGAAGATTAGGACTTCGAAGAAATCGGAGGAAAAGTAGTTTACATATTTCATTAATTTACATAATCCCTTTTTTGTCAGTCTGCCTTGTTACTCTCCTTCCTACTAATGATTGTAATAGAGGGACCATCTTTCTTCCCTTCCCCCCCCCCTTCGTTCTATTTTCTCTCGCTTCTTTTTCGTCTCTTTTATATTGTTCTCTCCTTGATTTCCCCATTTTCTTCCTTCCCTTCTCCGTCATCTTATTCCATTATTATTTTGCTTATTTTGTATCTCATTCCAAAAAATTTTAGCTAACTAAACATATGTTTTGAAGTTTTTGAAACAAGGCTGCATTCAAAAATGACACAAGAGGAGACAACTTCGGATGGCAAATATTTTGTGAGTTCTGTCTAATGAGTATTGGTTGTTGGAGGAAGATGTGGAAAAAACTGTTGGAGGAAGATGTGGAAAATAATAGTTTTGGAAGATTAGAACTTCGAAGAAATTGGAGGAAAAGTAGTTCATTCTTTTTATTAATAGTCATAATCCCTTTTTTGTCCGTCTGCATTGTTACTCTCCTCTCTATTTGTGATTGTAATAGAGGGACCATCTTGACCTCTTCCCTTCCCCCCTTCGTTCTATTTTCTCTCGTTTCTTTTTCGTCTCTTTAACTGTTCTCTTTTTGATTTCCCCATTTTCTTCCCTCTCCTCTCTGTTTCTTTCCTCTTATTCTATTATTATTTTGCTTATTCGCATCGCATTCCAAATAAAGTTTGATTATCTAAACATATGTTTTGAAGTTTTTGAAACAAGGCTGCATTCAAAAATGACACAAGAGGAGACAACATCGGATGGCAAATATTTTGTGAGTTCTCTTTAATGAGTATTGATTTAAAAACTCTTCTATTTTGCAGACTGTTTACGGGCTCAAACAACATCTACAAAGAAAGGAGCAAGAGTTTATTAGAATGAGTAAAGAAATCACATCACTGTTGGATGTATATGACAGTTTGGTGAGTCAAGGACGGACCTAAATCAGTACTGAAAAATGAAATTCCAGACCATAGAAGAAATAAGAACACGATTTTACCAACTATCAATGGTTCCGCCTCAAAAAACCCCGACTCAAAAGCCTAAGGCGTCAAAAGCTCGTCGCGAAAGTATCTGTTGGGGAAAAATATGGAATAAACTCAAGTTTTGGAAAATCAGAACTTCGAAGAAATCGGAAAAGAAGTAGTTTTTTGATTAATGTACATAACTATGTTTTTTCTCCATCTCCATTATATTAGCGGTTTGCGAACACCATGCGGTTCGAGTTAAAGGCGCATGGAATTTATTCCGATTTTCTTGTTTTTCGCTGCGAGACCCATCCTGACGAATTCCGTGCTCCTTTAATTAGAACCGCCCGGT
Organism: Caenorhabditis latens; assembly: GCA_002259235.3. Lineage (NCBI taxonomy): Eukaryota > Metazoa > Nematoda > Chromadorea > Rhabditida > Rhabditidae > Caenorhabditis > Caenorhabditis latens. The sequence goes on from CM056093.1 coordinate 3,842,205, forward strand.
GTTTGCCAACTAAAAAGCGATAATGGTACCAAGATTGTAATAAAGGGGCCTTCTTCCCTTCTACTTTCTCTTTATCTCTCGTTCCTCTTGAAAGAGGCAATGCCATACATATGTTTTATTATTGTCAGAATAAATGAAGTATGTAGATATGTACTCCGTGATTGCAGAAATTTGAATTTTCAGGCTCCGCTTCCATAACTTTAGGCTCTGGCTCCGCCCTCCAAGTATCAGGTTTATGATAAATATGGTGCATGTATTCTCGAACAGTGTTTTTATGAATATGCGGACATCTGGACAAACATACTTACAGGTAGACAATACCTACCCCAGGGCGCAGTTCCCATGCCACATGTACACCCTGCCGACCTAGTTTTCTCGCCGCCCGGTTAGCTCAGTCGGTAGAGCACCAGACTCTTAATCTGGTTGTCGCGGGTTCGAGCCCCGCATTGGGCTTACACTTTTTTTTGTTTTTTTCTCTTTTTGCACGTCTTCTTGCTCTCTTTTTCTTTGCACTCTCCATCTTCCTTTTTTTCCTTTTTCTTGTTTTCTCTATCCGCCTCGTGCACTTTTATCATATCCCGCTTAATTTTCCTCCGCTTCACTTTTTTTTTCGAAAATGAGCCATAAAACTCCGGATAACGATAATAAGGTGAGTTGTTTGTTAATTGATTAATTAAGACAAGTAGCAATTTACAGCCCGTCTCAGTGCTCAAAGAATATCTACAAAGAAAAGAGCAAATGTACGATTCCCTCATCGATTGTCCTCTTCATAGAGCAAGTAAAGAGATCACATCATTGCTGGCTGTCTATGACTATTTGGTGAGTCTTGGGCGGAGCTAAATCAATAGTTTTAAAAACTTAGACATTTTCAGACTCCCGAAGAAATATCGACTCGATTGAGCCAGCTGGAGCATCAGCGCAGCCCAGAGGATCTCAAGAAAAATAGTTCTTGGAAGAAATTATTGAATAAATGCAAGTTTTGGAAGATTTCCAAACCGGCGGGGAAGTAATATCTCTTCTTTTCTATGAATAAATAATTTATTTTCAACTTCCCTCTCAAGAAAAAAAAACAAAAAAGTGTAAGCCCAATGCGGGGCTCGAACCCGCGACAACCAGATTAAGAGTCTGGTGCTCTACCGACTGAGCTAACCGGGCGGCGAGAGAATTAGGTCGGCAGGGTGTATATGTGGCGGTGGGCGAACGCAATTTTCTTCTTGAAGGTTGCGTGGTGTAACATGTGGGACAAACAGACATACAGATAGATTTTTTGAATAAATTCATTTATAAATAATGGCAGGTTAAAAAGACAAAAAATTCGCAGCAAATCCACTGTACCCACTACCATAGGTACCAGATGTGAAGGTTACTGTCATAGTGTTGGCAGTACTGTAATACGTGTTGGCTCCAACTGACCCGGTAAGTGCTGCCAGACGGGCACCATTGGAGTCGTATACATACACATAGCCGTAATTGGTATAAGTAGACACTCCAGTGAAATATAGACCAATTCTATAGGCGCCTAAGGTGCTCAACCGGTAGTTACAGTACGATGGGATCGGATAAGCACTGGGATAATTCGGTGAGGTGATTCTTCCTGAATCAAAGAGACTCGTTGAATTACAACCGGTCGGGTTAGTCGGTGCAGGTGTCACTATCACGGGCGGTGCTGGGGTAGAGTTACAGGTGACACCAGTCGGACGTTTACACAGGAAGTATTGGCTGGTTTTGCAATCCGCTTGATACCAAGTACCATCGGTTTTCACTGCCATTTGGAAGCAACTTCCTGTGGAGCCACTCCGCGGACTGACGTGCCCGTAATCCCATCTTGATTGATCTACCCAGTAGGGAGTTAGTGGGGATGTGGTGAGAGCTCCTATCAGGACTGTAGAGATATTGGGGGTACTGTAGAGACTTTGAATGTAAGTGAGCTCTCGTCTGGAGTGGATGGAGACTAGCTCCGCGCAGTTTTGATGGCATGAGTCTTCAGCGGAGGTGAATGGCATGGTTGGGGAGGTGGAGTTCTCGTGGGACATCAGGTAGCAGTAGCCATTGTAGTTGTGGGCGCAGGGGTCTGAAAAATTACGTTTTTGTTTGCTTGCCAACCGTGATTTGTTTCATAATCGGTTATCAGTGAAAACTATGATTAGATAAGACATTGTGCTCGGTCTTGGTATTTTGTGACTTTTTTCCGAGGTTTGAACTGTTTACACTGATTATAAACCAAAATTGAAAATCGTGTCGAAAATTTTGAAATCGAAATTTTGAAATAATGTTTTCAGTACAGATTTTGCTCCACTAGGCTGAATTTTTGAAATATTACTAAACAAATCAAGGGTTACATTCTTGAAACTAACAATTTTTGCTAGATTTGGTATACAGCAGGGCTGTGCGGCAACAAGTTGCCGGTTGCCGAAATTGCCGAAATTGCCGAAGTTTTAGTTGCCGAGTTGCCGTTGCCGAATTCGGCAACTCATGTTTCGGCAACAGTTTGAGGTTGCCGAATTTCGGCAACAGTTTTTCGGCAACTCGGCAACAACGTTAAATTTTCTTTTCGTGTTGAATTTTTGCAATTTTACAGAAAAAATCAGTGAAAGACTTAATCTGGGCAAGACCCGCGGAAAAAAAAAACTAGCCATGCAAATTTAACATGCTGTAGTCGAATTTTGGCGGTAACTTCAAAAAAGTCTTGATTTTGACAAAAACCATAGAATTAATGGAAAATAGTTGATTTTAAGAATGTTTAGTGTTTTCACAAGCTCTCTTTATGATTTCTTGTCTTATTTGTAAATTTTTGTTATTAGGTTAGAGTAAACATAGCTTTTTATGAGACTTTAGTAAAAAATACTACTGTTGCCGAAATTTGCCGAAATTTGCCGAATGTTGCCGAATTCAAATTTCGGCAAGTTGCCGAGTTGCCGAAAGTTGCCGAAGCATGAATTGGCTAGTTGCCGAGTTGCCGAATTGCCGAAAAAAGCTGTTGCCGCACAGCCCTGGTATACAGGAAATCAATAAATTGGAGTAAAAATTGACTTTGTGACAAATTCAAAAAATCTGAAAATACCCCAACTTTGACATTTATTTATTTATTTATTTATTTTGAATACGCACGCGAGGTACGTGGAAATTAAGAGTTGAGAGTTCAATATGTCCGTGTCTGTTATCCTTAAAAACGTGAACTTCCTTCATGTACCGTATTTCCTCTTCTTAGTTCTTGCTTTGAAAAATGTTTCGAAAGTGAGAAGCAAAGTCCGTACACGATAGATACCAGGTGAAACACATAAAATTGGCGGCCGCATTACAACTCGACTTTGAAACACGAACTTGTACTTCAATTCTCGGAACTTTAGCCAGTGTCGATCTTTCGCTTTCTTTATCTTTCTTCTACATACCTTCCTGGCTTTTCTTTGACTCATCATCATCTTTGACATAACGTAACTCTTTCAGATATTGTCCGATTGTGTTAATTTTAAGCTTATTTTGTAGATCAAACATAGCCTCCCATTTCGTACTTGACAATTTTCAGGTATCAACGATCCATAGGAAGTTACAGCGCCTTGAATCACAATGACTGCAAGTGGACGCGCATTGGCCTACCGTACTCCCCCCAGCAATATCTTTTCAGGGAGGGACCGTACAAAAATTGTTCAACTACAAAAATGGAGAACTAAACATGTTATATGATATATTTAAAGTTTGTGAAAGTGGAAGACTACATAACGGTGTGACGCGCTTTCAAAGTTGTAAATTTTTTTCTCAAAAAGTCAGAATTTTCGATATCATCCAACGCATTACCGCTGAAGTGTTATCAGTGAATACGTGATAAATAAAAATTTACTTGCGGTTTATCATTTCATGACTTTTTGGTAAAATTAAAGTAAAATTTTTTTTACTTCGAGAGCAGAACATTTGACAATAGTTTCGAAATTTAAAAATTAACATTTCTAAAAAAACAAAGTTTGAGAGCCCGTCACAATTTACCCAACATTCCTATATGCACGATTTTACTATATGTCATAGAACGAACCTAGATCTTCATTTTTGTAGTAGACAACTTTTTTGTACGGACGCTCTCTAGTGAGTTATGGCACCGCAAAGAAAAACTTGTAACCAGCTGTGACCAAACGACTTCATTTTGACCACGTTTTTCTCTCAATATTCACTTTTTCACGTTCACGGCGAGAGGATTTACATTGAAATGTAAGGTGATTTTTCACGGCGAGGGGCCCTTTTTTGACACTTTGAGGGCTGATAACTTGTTTTAGACTAATTTTCGGACCTGACTCCAAGAGACTTTTCTTTTTTCTATAAAATTCTGAGTCGATCCATATCAAAAATCTCAATTTCCGGAATACCGCAGTCCCCCTTTAAGCTTGCACAAAAAAGTTGCTAACCATAGAAATGAAGAACGTTCTATAACTTATCAAAAATTCGAACTCGTAGAAGCCAACGTAACTTTGATCCGGGCTTTCGAAAATTGCAATTCTTCAAAAATTTCAAAATTTTGAAAATACTGTATTTTCCGTTCCCCTATTTTCAATTTCAAATGTATTACCTGTCTTCGTAGTCGGAATCTCACAAACATACGCCATCTCGACATCTTCACATTCCGCACTAATCCATTGTCCAGCTAGAGTTCCAGCTGCCGCCGAGTACACACAACCACCAAGGTCCACAACTGGGAAACCTTTCGCAAAATTATTGTAAGCGCTGGCTGTTCCCAAGTCGTCATCAAAATAACACGTCGATGGATCGTTAGTCAGGCAGTAGACACCAATCCAGAAGCTGAGACCGGGAGTGTTACCGACGAATGTGGAGACTGCGCGGTTGTCCTGAAAATGGGGGATAAATAAAGTCAAAGTGGGGATATACATGGAAAGCTGAAATCGTGAGGATTCTGAATCTGCTTTCAGATTTTTTAAAAGTCCAAATCGAAGCGAGTTACACAAGTTTTAGTGTTAACGCTTGTTGATATCAGTGGCACCTTTGCACTAAAAACCGTGTATCTCGCTCAAAATCTTTCCTATTAAAAATCTAAAACCTGATTCAGAATTCTCACGTCTCCAGCTTTCCAACCGTACAAAAATAACTCACAACAGCATTCCTTATAGTGACCAGAGTCCCTCCATAAACCGCACAACTCGCTTCAGCGGCTCGATGCCTAACCGGACCAGTGAACAGTTTCAAACATTTCGCAGAGTTGACCAACGTGAATCCATTATTGCAAATCGGGTCGCTTACGGCAAATACCACGAGAAACGATAAAAAAGTGAAGAGAAATTGAAATGAGTGCATGACTGCTTATCAGTTTCCGTTGCTGCTTATATTGGGGAAAGCGGAAGGATGGGCAGCGAACTGATAAGACATAGAATCTTCGGAAATTTAAAAATAATAAGATCAGTTATGATTGGCAGGACACACCCTCGTTATCATGGCGCCAATTTTGTTTCGAAACTTTTCCCAAGCAATAAATTCCAAAAAGTTTCGCTCCCGGGTGGGCTCGAACCACCAACCTTTCGGTTAACAGCCGAACGCGCTGCCTATTGCGCCACGGAAGCAGGTGACCGAGAGAGGAGCGCCAAGCGTATATAAGAGTGATGTCTGGTGTCTCTCTGACGGAGGTGCGTTCAAGGTGTTTTACTCAAAATTTGCTTTATTTTACTGTTTTGAAAATACGCCTTACAAGATAATTAAATAAATAAGGGATGGGGAAGAGAGAGGTTTAAGAGTATCATTTAGTTGAGAGAATTTTGAGAGGGGTGGAGGCGGGGACACTGGAAAAGCGACGGAATGATATATTTATCAGGACGTGTCAATTCAATCGGTTCATATCCTCCCCTAGTCCTTCTTTGGACGTCCACGTCCCTTCTTGGCTCCGTTCGCTGGAGCAGCAGCAGCCTTAGCCGGTGACTTCTTCGCCTTGACCGGCGCCTCGTCTCCAGACTCGTCTCCATCGTCGTCGACGTAGCGAGTCGCTTTGCGAGCACGCTCGCTCTTGCGCTCCGGCTCGCGAGCCACCTTTGGGATTGGTGTTGGTTTGGCGGCTTTCTTGGTGGCAGTGGTGCTGCTCGATCCGACGGCTGAGCCATCCTTACGTGGACGACCACGCTGTCCGAGCTCCGAAGCTGGCTTCTTCGAGATCTTGGCCTTTGAAGCTTTGGTTGGACGGCCACGTCCGCGCTTCGCCTTGGATGATGTGGCAGCGGCTGGGGTGGAGGCCTCGGCACCGTCCTCGGATCCGCTTCCCTCGTCGCTCTCGGCAACTGAAACATGGGAACGGTTTAGGTTTGGTGTCATTGTCATTTCTTTTTTTAAGGCTAGGCCTTGAGGTTAAAGTAAGACGGTCGGTCCAGATTAAGCTAATTGAGCGGTACTGGCTAAAGTAGGCTAGGCTTACGGCGAGCAATCCGGGCTGAACTAGATGGACGCTACAGACTGTACATTTTTCAGATTTTCGAAGGGCGGCTCAGATGCTACGTACCTTTTTGACAATGGGTGACTTACTATTTAGGCTTCCGTACGGCTTGGTACGGCTAAAACAAGAAAAAATTGTGATTTTAGGCCTTCAAGACGGGCGGTACTCAAGGAATTCTTAAGGCTACAATATAACAAAAAGACCACCCGTGTGAAAACTAATCGCTCAATGTTTTTTTTTCGAAAAAATCAATTTTGTCACTTTTTGTACCATTTTTTGTAGCGATTTTTCCTGTTTTTCGAATTTTTCAAAACTCGAATTTTCCGCTCATAATATCCATTTTCGAAACAAAAAAACGAACCCTCAGCGGTGACATCTTCTGGTGCTTCCTCCGCAACTTCCGCAACCTCAGCCGGTGGAGCCAAGCATTCGTTCGAGCCAGTTTCACCACTCATTCTGTAATAAGATATTAACTTTTTGCAATAATTTTCGATTCGAAAAAAACGAGAAAAAACGAGAAAAAATGGAAGAAACGAACGGGAAAGGAGAAGAGGAATCAAGAGTGAAAGGAGATGAAGAGAGAGAAAAAATGCTGCGACGCGGGCGCGTTGCGTGTCGTCCATTCGAATTCGAGGCGTTCTGCGGGTGAGAGACGCAGAGAGTGGGCAGCTGGGGGAAGGTGATGAGGGCATGTGGACGGAGAGGATGGGAAGAGGCCTTTTTGCACTAATGACCATCGGGGTGGAGAAGGAAAGGGAGATATAATCTCTATGCATATGGGTCTTTTGGGAAATTTTTGCATTTTGGAATTTAGAATTTTTCAAAAAAAAAAATAGTTATGAAAAAATAATTACGAAAAGATTCGGAATCTTCATAGTTTCAGATTTTTAAAATTTATTAATTCACTTCTGGTTTATGAATGGATCACTCCAACAAATTCGTAAATGTAAGTGGCTTGACTTGCATTTACATGCGTACGAATGTATCTATTAATGAGCAGGGACAAAAAGAGGAAGAGAGAGAGAGAGAGTCAGGATGAAACACATCTATATGTGTATGCATGCATATAATCCGTATGTATGACCTAGAAAAGGGAGACTTGGCATGATGCCAAGAATTGGAAAGTCTTGGAATAATTGGGTTGGGTAGAGGATAGAAACATAACGTTCGAGAGGGGTTGTGAGGCACGATGATCGATGAAAAATCATAGAAATTTGGTTTTAAATAGGTTAAATAGAATTCAATTTTATGAAGAATAGGTCTTCTTAGAGTAGTCAAAAACCTGAAAGGTGAGGTGAGACTATGTTGTCCGAAATAAAGTTTTCATGACAAGAAAGTACACTTTTTTTGAATTAACGAGAAGAGAATGATGTCTAGGTTAAGCATTGAGAGAGGGAATCAGGGAATAGTTAGAGTTGGAAGCGGGCGGGGCTTACAAAATTTCAAGTTGAAAAAATTGATATGACGGTAAAGCTGTCACGAGAGCTGTTAAAATGCTTTCAGATTTTTTGAATGAGAAATTACAGAATTTCAATATGAAATGGATATACCTAATAAGAAAAATGAAATTGCAGGAATTCTGAATAAATCACAATTTTGGAAAAACCAAATGACGAAAATAAATATGTAAAGGGGTCAAAGGCTAACTAGGCTACGAAACTTCTTGTGGGCGAAGCTTACCAAACTTCAAGTTCAAAAAAAATGGATATGACAAGAAGGCAGATGTCAAGGGAGTGATGAATATATAGAACAATTTTAAAATTTTCGAAATTCTGGCAAAGAATCTGGCTCAAAAGGCTCTAAGCTGCTTCCTTCACGTAGAAGGAATTTTGTGGGCGGAGCTTAGAGCATATCCGTATCAAAATGTATAAGACTGAAAGGATGAACTTTCAGACTTCTGAAAAGTTTAGAATTTTGGGATGAAACAACCAAAAAACGATCGCAACGAGGGTATGAGGCTCCGGCACAAATCACTGGCTAACTCTGATATAATGATCCTAGTGGGCGGGGCTTACAACATTCCCACATGAAAATAAATATGGCTAAGAAGATGATGCCTTTAGTGTTCTTATTATGGTCCAAATTTTGAAAAATTCCAAATTCTGAGGGAAAAGAGAACTCAAAAAGTTTCCAATACAAAAAAGGACAAATGTGACTCTCTGATATAAGGCTCCTAGTGGGCGGGGCTTACAACATTTCCACACGAAAACGGAAGATGATGTCACTAGTGTTCTTATTATGCTCCTAAATTTAAAAACATTCCTAAATCTGAAATTCAAAAAAAAACAGGGACTAACAAAGTTTCCGATGCAAAAAACACGAATGGAAAATAAGGCTCCTAGTGGGCGTGGCTCATAACCTACCTCCCTTCTAATAACGATTCTAGAACCTTCCCGAATATGCCTACTCCTCTCCCCCAACCAACCGTCTAATGTAATCCCAAATAAGCAGGTGGTGTACCCCACCCAAATTTAATGAGCGGGACGGATGCAATCTCAATCTCATCGGCGGAGGGTGGATACAATCGGCACAAGTAATTTATGGTTAGAACGAGGGGTATGGAAAGAAAGGGTTGCATGTTTAGCACAGCTGTCGGGATGGGTGGTTAGGCCTCTAATGATTTTTTTCCGTGGTTTTCAATTTTCGGGCAGCTGGCTTGAATGTGGTAATATTCAAAATTGTTATTTGGGGTTCTGGCGACGTTTTGAAACCGGACATCTCAAAACCGAGAACTTGATAAATTGAAAATCTGGCGTACCGTTGGCGCTCATGTCACTGGCGGGAAAGGGAGCGTAGACGCCTTTCAACATCAATATTGGTTTTTCGCAGACTGGCGTGACGTTGACGCGTTTTTCATTTGGGGATTATGTTGGAAAAAGTATTCGACTGAAACGCGTCCCAAGACATGGCTCAACTACTTCAAATTTGTGTTAGTAGACTTTAGGAGTTTTGAAGGATTTGGAGTGGTGGCCTAGAAAACCAAAAATGCAAAATTTAGGCCACCACTCGAAAATCTTGTTTTCATCGATTTTAAGGCTAAAAATAAACTCTTCTTGAGAAAAATCATCTGAAAATCCAAATATTAGATGAATTCCGGCCGGCGGCCTAGAAAACCAAGAATCCAATAGCTCGGTCACTGCTTTTGAGTGAAAAATTGCTAAAAACTCTCATTTTTCAGCGTTTCGGCCACATTTTTCACTGGTGGCCTAGAAAACCAAAAATGCAAAAATTAGGCCACCACTCTAAAATCGTGTTTTTTCACCGATTTTTGGTTACAAATCGCGGAAAACTGGGACGGACGGACGAGGGGTACAGAAAGAAAGGGTTGCATGTTTAGCACAGCTGTCGGGAGGGGTGGTTAGGTCTCTAATAGCCTCTAAAGATGTTTTTGTTCGTGGATTTCAACTTGGCGGGCAGCTGGCTTGAATGTGGTAATATTCGAAATTGTTATTTGGGGTGCTTGAACTTGATAAATTGAAAATCTGGCGTACCGTTGGCGCTCATGTCACTGGCGCTAACAAGAGACACCTTTCCTCATCAATTTTGGTTTTTCACAGACTGGCGTGACGTTGACGCGTTTTTTACTTGTAAGTAAAAATATTAACGCAAAATACATCTTTAAAAAATGGCTCAACAACTTTAAATGTTTTGTTTGTAGGCTCGGAGTTTTTGAAGGATTTGGAGTGGTGGCCTAGTAACCCAAAATTGCAAATCTTAGGCCAACACTCGAAAATCTTGTTTTTGTCACCGATTTTAATGCTTAAAATGAACTTTTCTTGTGGCCTAGAAAACCAAAAATCCAATTGCTCGGCCACCGTAACGATTTTACATCACTTTTGAGTAAAAAATTGCTAATAACTCTCATTTTTCACCGTTTCAGCCACATTTTTCACTGGTGGCCTAGAAAACCAAACATGAAAAAGTTAGGCCACCACTCTAAAATCGTGTTTTCTCACCGATTTTTGGTTAAAAATCGCGGAAAACTGTGACGGCTGGCGTTCCTGTGACGCGTTATAGAATATGTGTTCTGCTCAGAAGAACATCGAATAAAGAGTTATTTATTCAGTATCAAAAACACTGAAAAACTTTGCGACGAATTCGGAATCCATGTTCTCCAAGTCCTCCGTTATGAACATTACTTTTAGCTCATTAGTGAGAGATGTGTATCGAAGATTCGTACTGGTTCCGCTGAATTTTTGTTTCATTTCGGCTCCTTGATATTCCTCAACAATTTGAATATATCCATTTGTCACATAAAATGTCTGAAAAGTTATTCGAATCCGTTGTCCATCCAGTGTTTTCAAAGTGTACATGCAGTTTTCAGGATAGGTTGGAGATGAAAATGTTCCGGACATCAAAAGCACTTTGTTACATTGAGAAGGTGGTGATTTGGCTACTTTGGGGACATGTATCAAGTCAGAATTCCCTGCCGGACGTTTGCACATGAAGTGGTGGGACCCCTCGCAAGGAGTGATATACCATGAGCCTTTTGACCGACATTCATTGTTCTGGAGAGCCATTTTCAGACAAGTACCATATTCATCTGTTGTATGATCGATGTTTGAGAAATCCCAGTGGCTGTCATCCATCCAGAAGAAATGTTTGGTCACTACGGCACCAAGTAGCACAGAGTCCAGTCCGAGACCTTTATAATAGTTCAGAATTAATCGATTCTCGTTGGCAGAGTGAATTGAAATGAGATCCCCGTCATTTTCCTGACATATTCTTTGCGCCGAGTCGAGACCAAAGCTTTGAGTGGAGTTGATGAGTTCTTCAGATGAGATATAGCAGCTTCCGTTGAAGTTTAGAGCACAGTCGTCTGAAATAACTTGATCATGTTCAGTTTGAGCGACAATACCGCTCAAAAGTGTATTAGTTTTTGCCTTTTTCAGTAGAAAATTCCCAACTTTGAGAGTGTGTCATAGTAAAACTAACTGTCCTACAAAATACATTTTCATGGGTCGAGCAAACCAAGACTAGAAATTTATTTTTGTAGTTGACAACTTTTTTGTACGGGCACTCCCTAGCAAGTTACATCTCGACAAAGTAATTTCTCCTTCAAATCGACCAATTTCAGTGTAAAATAGTGCAATTTTTGTCGTATTGAAATCACCATAACTTTCTAGGGAGTGCTCGTACAGAAAAGTTGTCAACTACAAAAATGGAGTTCTACTCTTGGTCTTTTTGATATCATTAATAGTTATTTTTTAGGACAATTAGTTTCACTATGACGCACTCTCAAAGTTGGGCATTTTCAACTGAAAAAAGCAATTTTTGGAATTCATAGCTCGGCCACCGCTCAAAAGCAACAATTTTTCACCACTTTTTAGTGAAAAATGACCACTTTTGAGCTTAACCTGAACTCGCGCTACCCTTTTTAAATTTGACTGATACATATATAGCTAATGGCAGTTACATAAGCTCAACATAAAGACGATGGTCTTTGTCTAGCGGACTTTCAGATATTGTACCGTTGATAAAATAATGTTGTGCTGAATCAAAATTGTATAAAACTGGAATAAATCGAAAATGCGCCCAGATGAGAACGCCTCGAATTAGAACCGCCCGACTCATAACCGCTTATTTAGATTTCATGACTATGCTTTGTACCCGTTCTGACCTGTGCGGTTTTTAATTGGTCAGTTCTGATTTGATACTGCACCGATCAAATAGTGTGCTTTATCCCTGGAGTCAATATCAGTAATTAAGAAGACCTGAGTTTAGAACGCGCCAGGAAAAATTGTCAACTCAAAAAAATGGCGCTGAATTTTTTGTACAAACCCAACATTTTTTTTTATTAATAAATTATTTTCAAGGAAAAAACCTAACTCACCATCAAACGTAGTCGGTATCTCGCAAACAAACGAGTACTTTAACCATCTGCAATCCGCACTCAGCCAGTGGCCATTCCATGGGTCACCAACTTTGTAGTAGACGCATTTATAGAAGCCAAAAAATGGGTTGCCTTCAGATCTACTTGAAACAAAATTGTTATAAACTTCCGCTGAACCTTGTCCGCTATCCCATAGACAGTTGGTCATATTTTTGTCAAAACAATATAATCCAATCCAGACATCATCGTCAGTAGCGTTTCGAACAAAGGCGGAGAGAAGAAAATTGTCCTGAAAACTAAAACTGCATTCAAATCGCTGGAAAAAGAAATTTCACATTATGATTCCGGATAGTTACCAGACTCCCTGCGTACGCAGTGCAAGTTCTTGAAGCGTTTGTACGGGAAGTTGGGGTAGTGAACAGTCTCAGACATTTATTCCCGACTTGGGTGAAATCATTGGTACAGGTAATACTTTGGGTTGCGGGGATAAAGGGTAGCAGAGCTGAGAGCAGGAAAATGTACCGCATTTTTTGATGAAGAGAGTTGAAAAGTGAGAAAAGAAGATATCTTCTTTGTCCAGAGTGATTGAACGTTTTTTTTTGTTGAGAGATATAGATCAAAGGGCAGGGGGCCGCTTTTTTGTTGCCCGGTCGAACAACTTCATCGGCACAATTATCACGGACTGACGAATTGTCACAACATTGATAACTCACAGTCTGTCTTGGCTATCATCTTCAAATTGTATGATGATATCCCTCTCTAGCAATGGCACCCAGACAAACGACGCTTGGTATCACACCAGTTATGACACCGCCAGACCGTGTATGTGCAAGCGGAATGTTGGAACGGAAGATTGCATAACTACTACTCAAGGTTCAACACCGTTTAAGATACGGCTGGTCACGATTTTTTGTTTAGGGTGTTTATACATATATACGGTAAGCACCCTGAACAAAAACCCAGAACCACCCGTGTCTTGAAACCAGTTCAATACATCTTCTCCAAACGCCGGGCTACAAAGAATACTCGCTTACTTTACTACCTTTCCCTAGTGCCTCCCTCATGTTTCTTCAACTCACCCATCTCTATCTCTTTCCAGAAAACGAAAAAGTTTAACAAGGGGACAACTGGACTCTTCTTTGATTTATGTATGTCCTTTCAAAAAACGTTTAATCATTTAACGCTGAGCAATGCCCCGCCTCTTTTCTTCTTACCCCCTCAGCGAGCCCGGTTGAACTTTCATTTGATAAAAATGTGGCGGCACGTTTTCCTGCTGTTAGCTCTAATCCCCTATATTCAAGCTACACAAACAATTACCTGTACCAATGGCTTCACTCTGGTTGGGAACAAATGTCTGAAGTTATTCACTACCCCGACATCCCGTAGAAATGCATCGAAGACTTGTGCAGAGTATGCAGGGAATCTGGTATCTATTCAGAATCAGGAGGTGGGTTTTTATCAAAAAGTTAATATCAATTATCGGATTTGTATCTTTCAGGAAAATGACGCACTTGCATCATTTGTTGGGGACGGGGTGAGGAGTGTCTGGCTTGGACTTTATTGTTTTGGAGGCGTGACGGGATGTCTTTGGGATGATGCGTCAGGATCAATCGAGGGTTTCACCAGTTTTGTCTACGGTCAGTTCAGCTCAGTCAAATGAGAATAAAATAGTCTTTCAGATTCAAATGATGCCTACAATATCTACAAATGTTCCATCTACAAAGTTACTGGTTCGTGGAGTAAGAAATGGTTCTGCGCGGATTGCAATTATGATTTAAGATCTTTTGTATGTCAGATACCGACGACTTATGAAGGTATGCATAATAATCCAACCAGGTCATCCGAATTATTGTTTTCCAGATGACTGTGCTCTAAACTTCAACGGAAACTGCTACCTTCCATCGGAAAACTTCTTTTCATCCCAAGTCATCGGAATCGATTCTGCTAGACAATGGTGTCTAAACAACTGTGGAGATCTGGTGTCGATTCACTCTGCCAACGAACTTCGTCTCATTCAAAATTACTACAAGTCGAAAGATCATGAGTCTATTCTGGTTGGAGCTGTCACAAACTCTGGAAAATCTTTCCTATGGACCGATGGCTCCGCATGGGATTATTCAAGTGTTGTTGGCTCGGGACAACCTACTGGAACTTGTGTGAAACTTGCTCTTAAAACCAGTGGAAGTCGAGTACAAGGGAGATTGTACGTCTCTAAATGTGAAGAGAGTAACTACTATATGTGCAAACGCCCAGCCGGTATTTCATGTGTTGGGGAGCCAGCGCCAAGCGTTGAGACATCTTTGATAACCCCGAACTGCAATGGATCCCTTATGAACTCTGGGTCGTTCTCTTCACCAAACTACCCGAAATCCTATTCTAATGGAGAAAATTGCACCTACGGTCTGGGTACTCTCGGAGCAGATCGGATTAGAGTCACGCTCTCCAATATCGTCTTGAAAGATCAGAAAGATTACATTCGGATTTATGATGGGGATTCGGTGGAGAGTCCGCTGGCAATGACACTCACTGGAAGACATTCGGAGCCCGTTTATATTGAGTCGTCAACCAATAGGGTTTTTGTGACATTTAATAGTGTAACTAATTATGATGCTGAGTCTGTTAGAACTGGCTTCAAAGCCGATTTTGTCACTATTGCTTGAATTTCTAAAGTTAAAAATGAAGATGTAAATTAAGTTGTACCTTAAAGGTTTAAAAAAAGAAAGATTCTAGAATTGCTGTATACTTGTAACAATCTTCTGTGTCATGTAGAGTTAAGAAATTTGTTATATCATTGGAAAATTGTCAATTCCAAATATATGTAATTACTCTTCAGTTTTAAGTGTTTCTGATGATAAACAGGTCGTCATCTGCACGTTCAATGTTTCAATGTCCTCTCTTTTTCTCATCTCTATCTCTTGAGTATAAAAATGTTCACAAAGTGACAGACCCCCCCCTCCCTCTCTCTTTCTTGATTTATATCCTTCCGGGCAATGCCACCAACTCCGTTTTTTCTTCTTCTCATCTCTTCGACCACCCATTCGAAAATTCGTCGAAAATGCGACAAATCTTCTTGCTGCTAGCTCTACTCCCCTTTATTCAATCTACTCGAAACATTACCTGTACTAATGATTTCACTCTAGTCGGGAATAAATGTTTGAGACTGTTCACTACACCAACTTCCCGTCACAATGCATCAAAAAAGTGTTCAGAGTACGCAGGGAACTTGGTAACCATCAAGAGTAAGGAGGTGGGTTTTTTTTGTTTTCAAAAAAATTCTAATTAGAAATTATCACTTTAGGAAAACACCCTGATAAATGATTTTGTTGGAAATGCCACCAAAACTTTCTGGATCGGGTTGTACATTTTTGGAAACGAACAGATCCAGGCTGCCTGGGATTCAGGATCCGAGTGGGGTGAAATGTCTGACTACGATAATTTCGTCACCGGTGAGTCAGGCTTGCTTTCAAGTGTTTTATATTTATTCCAATTCTTATTTTCAGCTTCTAAAATGAGTCAAAATTACAAATGTGTCTACGAAAGATCCATTGGAATATTTGCCGGTCGTTGGATTCATGGAGATTGCAATAAGGATTTGAGATCGTTTGTATGTGAATTACCAACTAGTTATGAAGGTACTACATACTTTTTTTCAAACTTGTTACGAGCCGGGCCCGGGGTTTAAAACTCAAGCTTTTAAAAACTAAATTTTGGATTTTTTTCCGAAAATGTCGAATTTTTGACAATACCCAGGTTTCCCACGATGAAAAAAGGTATCATCCATCCAAATATCTTACGAACCAAATAACATGAATTTTGACCAGTAAATGGCTAAAATGCCAGACTCGTGGCTTTTCATAGGACCCAGGGCTCCCCGGCTCAAAATGAGACCATATCACATTACTGTGAAGAGCCACGTGTCTGGCTTGTTTGGTCAAAAACAAATGCTTTTTCTGGATGCCGGGCCGGACAGAAAAGAAAAAGTTTAGGTTTTTATCTTATTATTCAATTTCTTTATTCAGATGACTGCCCTCTAAACTTCAACGGCAGCTGCTATCTCCCTTTCCCCTCTCATTGTCAACCAATCGGGATCGACTCGACTCGAGGAGAATGTCATGAAGGTTGTGGAGAACTCGTGTCCATTCACTCTGCCAACGAGATTCGCTTCATTCAGAACTACTACGAGACGGAACAAGACATAGACTCCATACTTCTCGGAGCTCTCAGCAATTCAGAAAAATATCTCTGGACTGATAAGTCACCATGGGACTATGACATTCCTGTCACACTGTTGTTCGTGCCATATGGAGCTTGTGTGGAGTTAGCTTTGAAAACCAGAGGGTGTCGAGTAAAAGGAGGACTTTACGTAACCCCATGTGAGACCAAACATCATTTTATGTGCAAACGTAAGGCTGGAATAACTTGTGGTGATCGACCAACATACCCAATCATTAATGTGGATCCACCTTCGAATTGCAACGAATTCCTTTTGAGTCCTGGAGTATTCGCCTCACCAAACTACCCAAAAACATATCCAAGTGACAGTAACTGTACATACCGTCTTGCTACTTTCGGAGCACATCGAATTCGATTGACGTTCTGGAATATTATCACGAATGGTCCAGAAGATTCGATTCAGATTTATGATGGGGAGTCGGAGGAGAGTCCGTTGGTAGTGACACTCAGTGGAGTCCAAAAGGAATATGAGTTTGAGTCGTCGAGCAATACGGTATTTGTGACTTTCAAGAATGGAAACAATTCTGAGGCAACTGGTTTTGAAGCGACTTTTAAGACTCTTATTTGAAACTTTATTTTGTAGTGGATTTGTAGATTTATAGGTTTATCGTTTAATTAATATAATTATATTTTGAAAAATTAATAAAACAAAGTATGTTTTGAATAAAAAGGTCTATGTCAATCTGTGTTTCCGTGTTGTAACAGAGATCTAAGTGTTTCAATGTCTCTTTTTTTGCCAGTCCATCTATATCTTTCTCCATTATAAAAATGTTCACATAGTGACAGATCCGTCTCTTTCTTGATTTATATCCTACGAGAAATGACACCAACTTAGCTTTTTTCTTCTTCTTATCTCTTCGACCACCCATTCGAAAATTCGTCGAAAATGTGACCCATATTCTTGCTGTTAGCTCTACTCCCCTATATTCAATCTACACGAAGCATTACCTGTACCAATGACTTTACTCTAGTCGGGTTCGAACATTTGTCAAAATTGTGAAACTTTTTCTGGCTTTTATTATTAATATTTCAACCTTGAAACCAATTTAAATCAATGACAAAAAGTTAGCTGTGAACCCTTGCTGCACGACACTCCCATCCGTAGTGAACGTGACAAACATCATGTTTCCAGTAGATTCATAGTACAGCGGCGTATTCTGTGCTCCACTTAGCTGTGCCACCAACCGACTATCCGCAGAGTCTCCGTCATAGATTCTCACTCTGTCACAGCAAGTTTCGGTTTGAAATGAGTTAAACGAGAGACGGATTCTATAAGCTCCCAATGTAGCCAAGGTGAACGAGCAGTTCAAGTTGTTATAATAGTTTCCAGGGTAGCCGGGGGAAGAGAACGTTCCACGTGTCATAAGGAAACTGTTGCAGGTAGGCGTGATTGGTGGTCCTGATGGGTCTACCGATGTGGTGTCTTGAGTGGTAGTCGAGTAATCAGAGCTGCATTCCGTTCCAACCTTCCGCTTGCACATAAACGGTCTGGCAGTATCACAACTGGTATGATACCAAGCGTCGTTTGTCTGGGTTCCATTGCTATAGAGGGACACCATCATACAGTTTGAAGATGATAGCCAGGACTGGGAGTTGTCAATGTTGTTGTAATCCCATGCGGTCCCGTCAGTCCAACTGTTGTACTTCCCGGATACTGTAATAGCGCCGATGTAGATGGAGTCAGTCGACCGCTGAGCGTAGTAGTTCTTGATGTATTTCATTTCATTTCCAGAATGGATGGAGACCAGATTACCACAAAGTGATTCACATACACTTTGGGCTTGTGTAAAGGTGTATCTTGGATAATTCATTTGATAAGATGTGAAGTAGCAGTAACCGTTGTAGTTGTAGACACAGCTATCTGGAAGGTTCTGCTTAATAATAGATAACTGTTATATGACCTACCATAAAAAGTGCTTGGCATCTCACATACGAACGGTCTCAAGTCGTCATCACAGTCTCCGCTAACCCATTGTCCTGCAAGGGTACCCGAGACGGAGTAGTAGACACAGTTTCCCACGTCAGTGTAGGGGAAGCCTGGAAATGAGAAGGTAGGTTTTGTCTGTTCATGAGAAAACTGATATGGCTAGAAAGCTGAAATCATGGGGATTCTGAATCTGCTTTCAAAATTGTTCTAGGACAAATATAAAGGGAGTTATGAGGCTTTTACTGTAAGTTGAGAGCGCGCGCCAAAACTGCAAAAGTGGGCGGGGCCTATTAAAGAATAGCGCACCGTTGGAAAGCTGAAATAGTGAACATTTTTTTTTTAAATTTCAAATTTGATCTCGGACAAAAATGTAGGAAGTTACACGATTTCTACCAGCCCGGTTGAGCTCCGCCCACATGGGCACGCCCAAAACTACAGAAGTGGGCGGAGCCAATCCCCTGAACTCACTTTTTGCAAAACTACTGTAATCTGCAGATGTTCCTGATTCATCATCCCAATAGCAATTAGTTGGATCACTTTGGAAACAGAACAACCCGATCCACGTGTGCTTGATGGAAGAACCGACGAATGTGGTGATGGCGCGGTTGTCCTGGAAAAAATAGGTTGAATGGAAGATTCAACATTGGAAATTGATATGGTTGGAAAGTAGAAAACGTGAGGATTCTGAATCTGTTTTTGGATTTTGAATAGGGTAGAAATGGGAGGAGCCAAACGAGTTATAAGTTTTCACTGCTGTTCAAAAACCTAATTAGACTCGAAGTGCTGTAACCCGGCTCAATTTTGTCCAAATTTGAATTTAAAAACAGATCCATAATCCTTTTGAGTTCAGCTTTTTTCACGAAGTTGAACACTCACAATAGCATTCTTAACAGTCACCAAAGTTCCAGCATAACTCGAACAAGTGGCCACTGCATCCTTATGTACCATTGGACTAGTGAATAGTCTCAAACATTTATTGTTAACCAGCGAGAAGCCATTTGTGCAAATTGGAGTTGCAGAAGCAAGAATTGCAGGGAGAATTGCGAAAAGTAGAGCGATGTGCCTCATTTCAACGGCAAAGAAGCAGAAATGAGAGAAGAAAGTGGAAGTGTGTCTTATCTTAATAAGAGGCCAAGGAATAAGGCACTTAAAAATGCATAAAGATGCGCTTATCACACAAAAAATTTCAGTTTGACAAACATCTTCCTTGCTGGAGTAACAGGAAACTGATAAAAAGTGGAGGAAATGGGAAGGAAATGACGAGAAGTTATTGAAACCGAGGAATTTTGGGCAATACCGAAAAATATAAATTAGAAATTTGGAAACAAATTTTAATTTTCTGAAAATGCTGCATTTCATTTTTTTTCCGAAGGAGTGAGCCAAATATAGAGAGAATTTGGTGTTTATGCAAAAGAAACGTGTTCATTTCTGTCTCGATTTTAGTTTTTTTATAATAAAAATCTTCCTACCGTGTAATTGGAAACTGTCGGTCAAATAAAGACTGCCTGGTTTTTTTCAAAATACTCATTTGACTACCGGTGATTTTTTTTTATTAAAGTTTTTGTTTTTTTCCATGCATGGTTGTTCAATCGGTATCCGTTTGGTCTTCAACCTGAAAACCATCGGTACAGATTTTGTGCTATTCAAAAAATATTCGAAACTTGAATTCCGGTCAAAGAGATTA
This sequence comes from Caenorhabditis latens, assembly GCA_002259235.3. Taxonomy (NCBI): domain Eukaryota; kingdom Metazoa; phylum Nematoda; class Chromadorea; order Rhabditida; family Rhabditidae; genus Caenorhabditis; species Caenorhabditis latens. The sequence goes on from CM056093.1 coordinate 3,862,294, forward strand.
CCATAACAAAAGATGAATTGTGTGAGCTCACAATAACAAGCAACAAAACACATGAGTCATAAAAACGGTACAAAAGCGTTGCTAACCAGGAAGAAATCACAAAGATGTCGTTTAAGATCATCCATTTTCTAATCTTCCTCTATCGTGTTCATTTCTGCTACAGTCTTGTCACTTGTGAAAGCGGTCAGGTATGTTTGCAAACGTCGATGAGACTTGCCTTATATATTTCAGACAAATCAAACATGTATTCCCCAACCCTCTACTAACGAATCTTCTTCATCATCTGCAGAGGCCAAACCTGAAAAAGAACAAGTAACCGACACGCTCATTTCAAACCCGCTTGAAGAAAATGGTGACAATTCAACTGTTGGTGTGGATATTTCGGTGTTTGGACTGAGGGACTTCACCGGTACGATAATTTTTTCTTTGCGTGTTTTTCATAACTTTCATTTTTCTTCAGATGAGTTAAAATCACTACTTGGTGGGATTGTGATCCTACTGCGTGATGTGATTCCAGTACTGAATGCAACGTTCCAGGACTTTGTCAACTCTCTCTTCGATGAACAAAATGTTAAAAAACTGATTGTACGTTTTCAAATCTAGATCATGATTACTCTCCAGTTATAATACTAAAATCACTGTTTTCTTTTTCCAGGAAGAGGTGCGGTCGTTATCCGAAGTGCAGAGAGTAGCCAACTTTTTGCACGGCTTTATCGATGTTGATAAAGTGGTCGTTTCTATCTATAAATTCTTGGGTTGGACCGAAGAAGCTGAAAGTGTTCAATAAATATTCATTGCAATTTATTTTTTTTTCGTAAATGTTCAGATGACGGTGATAGTACAATCCTTATATTTATTGGGTATCGCGGGCAAAATAATCAGTAACAGAAAATCATAACAGCTTTTCAACGAGTTCAATTCAAGGGAAAACATTTTTTCAAATTATGACAATTTTAACACCTGTCTTATTAGTGATTCCGAAACTTGATTAGTTTCATGTTTTCTAGCTACCGTAGTATTTTCAATATTTCCACCTGGATGCTGTGTTGCCTAGTATAAATACGAATGCTTTGCAGCTCCACTTATAATATTCAAACCATAAAAATGAAGTTGTACATTTTGACAAGACATTTTACGCATTCAGCAGAAGATCAATTGCGTCAGAATAATCCCTTTTATCTTTACGGGAAGAGAGTGCAGGATTCTAGTCCTCACGCGTTGTTTTCCATTATTCTATTCGGTCTGTATTTATGGAAAATTTATAAGAAAGAGGTACTTTAATCGAGGATCTTTATTATTATTGCAGATTCCGATTCTTCTGAAAATTCTGAGAAGCTTTCACTATTGACACATATGTACAGTACCGTCCTAAAGGTTGTAAACTTTGGCCGTTTTCAGTGGAAAGTGTCCAACTTTGAGAGTGTGTTATGGTGATTGTGATGGTTGCTTTAAGTAGATATTTAATGAAATATACAGATCAAAAGTAGAGCTCCATTTTTGTAGTTTACCACTTTTTTGTACGGACACTGCCTAACAAGTTATGGTTATTTTAAGACAACAACTCAAAAATTCTACTATTTTCTACTGAAACTGGTCGATTTGAGGAAGAAATTACTTTGTCGATACGTAACTTACTAGGGAGTGCCCGTACAAAAAAGTTGTCAATTACAAAAATGAAGCTCTACTTTTGATCTGTAGGATCCATAAAAAATTTCACTATGTGAGACAATTAGTGATACCGTAACACCCTCTCAAAGTTGACCACTTTCAACTGAAAACGGCAAAAGTTTACAACCTTTTGGACGGTACTGTATGCTAAAAATCATGCTAATCGCCACAATTCCCGTTCTCCTGACTCAAAATAAGTTTTGGTGGCAGCGCAGCCGTGTAGTCCTCTCGGAAAATCTTTTTGCTCAATTCCTCGTTTCCTCACGTTTCAAAACTCGTTTAATTTTTCGTTGTTTTTTTCGCGGAATAAATTTTCAGAAATATCGGAATCTGCAATAAAAATATACTTCATTCGTCCTTAATAAGAAAGGTCACCGAGTCAAAGTGGAGTTATGGGTCGTGACCTATATCATTGGAAAGCTGAGAACACGCTGATTTCAAATATATGTTCAGTTTTTGCCCTCGAGGCCTGGTATTCGAGAAAAACGAGGTCAACGTTTCGAGCCTTAACAATTCATTACCTTACCGACGTGTGTAAGATATCGGCAGCGTGGTGTAGGTGGTAGCAGAGAAGGTCAATACACAACTAATTTTTGGTGCAATTTCGTCCAGTCACCAAGTTCCTTTTGGTTTTAAAAATTTCTCTTTTTTATCTATTTGAACAGAATTTTGAAAAAAAGCAAGTCACGATCCAAAAAAACGAATTTTAAGAAACCAAAAAAAACTTGGTTGTGCATTGAGCATCTCTGCAAACTTTGACCTCGTTTTTCTCGAATACCAGTCCTCGAGGGCAAAAACTGAATGTATATTTGGAATCAGCGTTTTCTCAGCTTTCCAATGATATAGGTCACGTCCCATATCTCCACACTGACTCGGTGACCTTCCCTAGTTAGCAAAACTTTTTTTTCAGAAACATCAGTTCACTCATTTCCTTCCCTTCCACATCATCATGTATTTCTCAATTTTATCTCTAATTTCAACTCAAATAATGTGCTATTTCAATGCGGAAACAGTTGTATTGTGTTTGGCCCCTTTCGCTATTTTCGCGCCAACCCAAAGTTATATGATTATGATGGTTATTGCATTCCAACTCACAGTTTTACTATTCAAGATGAAGATTCAAGCGAAGAAGGTTTATTTTGTACTAGTTGTATTATTCGCGGCTCTAAGAACATTCACAGTCGATTGTAAGTTTAGTGAGCATGGTACAGTACCGTACAGTAAGATATACAAATTATTCTTTTCAATTGTAAATAACCATCTTTGAGAGGGTGTTACGGTATCACTGATTGCCCCCATGAAGTGAATTATATATATATATATATATATATATATATATATATAGTGATTTTTGAGCTGTCGTCTTAAAATGACCATAACTCTCTAAGAAGTGTACCTACAAAAACATGTCATCTACAAAAATGATGTAATGTTTTTGCTCTGCTCAACCCACACAAAATTGAATTTGTCGGACAATCAGGTGGCACCGAAATACACTGTCAAAGTTGGTCATTTTACACTAATCCTATTAATCGCACTTATCAGTAGAGCGTACTCCTCTTTTCCAGACTACCTAGTTGTAGAAATATTCGATCGGAAGTTACAGCGACTGCTTTTGGAGTCTATTTGTCCTTTTGTCAATGTCATTCTGATAATGTTACTGATAGTTATTCGCTGGAAACAAATCAAAATGGATAAAAACTCAACTTCCACACTGATCAACGCGGTGTTGTTGACTTCATCAATAATGGTAAGTTAGGCTCCGCCCACTTTTAGTCTCGTATCTCCGGTCCGATTCAAAATTTGAAACCTGATTCAGAATCCCCACGACTTCAATCCTCCAGTCATATTAACTGTTAATTTCAGATCATTCAACTCTTCATCATGGCTCAGCAATACGCGGATTACCCGACAAGAGGAGGGTCCAACTACGATAATTATTCTTTTTACAGTTTCTACACCTCATTTTTATGGATTGCTTCAGTTTACATAAGTAATTCGAATTTCATTCAGAATTGGATACAAAAAAACAAAAAAGTGGAGAATTGTAACGAAAAACCAATGTTTAGTATTTATGTTTTGGACAGTAAGGTTTGAATTTATTTTCTTTTTTTTATAAATTGGGATTGACTGGTAAAAGCTCACACATAAATAAAAGCTTTCAAAAAATATTAAAACAGTTAGAAAGCTAAATTTGTGAGAATTCTAGATCAATTTTCAATTAGTTGTACGATAAAAATGAAGGGAGATACGAGAATTTTAGTCAGGTGTTTTCTTTAGTTGCAACATCAACACGAATTGCGTTTCAAAGTGCAAAAATTAGCGGAGTCTACTTTAGTAATCTATATGGTTCTAAAGCTAAAGTCTTGAGGATTCTATATCTATTTTCAAATTTGATCTACGACAAAAATGAAGCGAGATACACTGTTATTAGTTTGGCTCAGCCTACATTTGTGACACCTAAACAAACTGCGCAACAAAACTGCAAAAGTGGGCGGAGCTTTTTACACTTATTAATAATGCTAGAAAGCTGAAATCATGAGGATTATAAACCTGTTTCCAAATTTGATCTACGACTAAAATAAGCCAATGGTTCCACAAACTTTATTCACAATTACACATTGAACCATTACACACATTTCTACTCAAAAAAAATATTTAATTACTTCTCAATTATAATTAAAATCAGTTACTCATCATCGTCACCACTTCCACGTTTCTCCGATTTCTCCGAATCACTGTCAAACTCTTTCTTCGTCAATTTGCCGATCCAATCCAACTTTTTCGTCAATTTCACCTTGTTGTCACTGGCGCACGTCTTCAGGAATGTGAGAATGTATTCGTAGTCTGGTGTGGTCTCGTATTGCATTTTGTCAATGTAGACGATTAGGTCTTTGAAGCTTCGGAGCGTCGAGTTCACTTTCAGAGTGTCGACTGGAAAATTTTGACATTTTGATGAACCTGGTGAAGTTCTCGGTGGTGTGGTTTAGTCAGGAACGATCCGATTTAAAAACTTTTTGTTGCATTTTGTAAATCAAAACTAGTTCTACATTTTTGTAGTTGACCACTTTTTTGTGTCATTGCTCGCTAGCGAGTTACGCAGCGTCAAAGTACTTCTCTCAAAAAATTTCGCGGCGTTTCTTCGTGGCGCTATAACTCGCTAGGGTGAACTTGTACAAAAAAAGTGGTTAACTACAAAAATGTAGCTCTGAACTTTTTTTATACAATCAATGCAAAGAATTCAAATATTAGAAAAATCTGGCGCACTTAGGACACCTAAAACTTTTAACTCTTTCTTTTTTTCAAAATTTGGTAAAAAAATTAACCAAATTTCAAAAGGGTGCCTCGAGCCCAGATATTATCCGATTTCCAAAATGTTAAATGGTATACATAGATTTAATTTAGTTCTACTTTTTTGTAGTTAAAAACGTTCTAGTCCAATTTCACACTATCGAGTTACGCAGCGTCAAAGTGAGACAAGTCAACTGTTCCCAAAATTTTGCATCGTTTTTTTTGTGGCGCTATATCTCGCTAGGGTGAACTTGTACAAAAAAGTGGTCAATTACAAAAATGTAGCTTCAAACTTTTTCTATACAAAAAATGCAAAAAATGCACATATTAATAAAATCTGGTACACCTGGGACTCCTGAAACTCTCATTTCAATTTTTTTTTGAAATTCGAAAAAGTGACCAATACACAACAGTACGTCCTAAACCCTGGAATAGTCAGATTTTAGAAATTTTTATCGGATTATGTAGAATTTAGTTCTACATTTTTGCAGTTGACCACTTTTTTGTGACATCACTCGCTAGCGAGTTATGCAGCGTCAAAGTACTTCTCTCAAAAAATTTCGCAGCGTTTCATCGTGGCGCTATAACTCGCTAGGGTGAACTTGTACAAAAAAGTGATAAACTGCAAAAATGTAGCTCTAATTTTGTTCTATACAACCAATAAAAAAATTCTTGAAAATAGCAAAATCTGGTGCACCTGGGGAGCGTCTGAAGTTCCCCCCTCCAACGACTCACAACTCGTGAAGAACCCATTCTTCGACTTCAAAATCTCCTTCGGCTCGCACATCTTTCGCCACGGCATTCCGGCACTCTCATCAATCAAATCAGCCACCAGATAGATCCACGTCTCCAAATCATCCTTCCTGCCCTGCTCCAACTGCATCATACACGCACGGCACGCGTATCTCAGTGTTCCGAGGAATTTTACCTTCTTACGTTTGACTTTATGATCTCCGTTTTCGTTGACATAAAGCTTAGCGATTCCAAAGTCCAGCATGTATACGGTAGACTCGAGTTCTCCCAGTCCGACGGCGTAGTTGGCTGGTTTGATGTCTCGATGCAAATAGCCAATGGAGTGAAGGTCTCGGACCGCGGTGACTGTCTGGATGGCCACGTTAAATGACGTGGCTTTGGTGAAGGCACACAGAAGGTATTTGCGACGGATGTCTTCCAGAGAGGGGCCAACGAGACCCATTACGACGAACTGAAAATGATGAGATGAGTAGAAATGAAGAGGGCGCCTCTTTCTTATACGCCTCTCGTCCCCCTTTTCGCCGACTGCTTCCGTGGCGCAATAGGCAGCGCGTTCGGCTGTTAACCGAAAGGTTGGTGGTTCGAGCCCACCCGGGAGCGAAACTTTTTTTTCTTTCTCTTGCCTACCTTGCACTTCAACTCCTCACACTTTCCACGATCGACAAACTCGATGAAATTCTTGAACTGTCCCTCCTTCTTCTTCTCCGCCGTCTTCATCATTACAGTAACCTCGATTTTAAGACGGAGATATCGCTTCTCTCCCTCCTCACTTTCAGTCTTGAGTGCGTAGCATTTCGTCTCCGGTTGATTGTCACGATGCACCTTGTAGACATCGCCAAACCCTCCCGAGCCGAGGAGATTTATCACTTTCCAGCTGGAATATAGGACTTGGGTTTCTAGGCCACGGCCACCGTAGGGCTTACCCAGCAGATGCACCAACTCCTAGAATCATGTCACCGGGGGAAAGCTTCTTGCGATTCGGTTTCTTGGCTTTTTGAGCCACGGCGCGAACGGCGCCGTCACGTTCTCCGGTCACCTTGCAATCGAAACTACGGTCCTGCAACGAAAAGTTTTTGATCTGGTAGTAGATCAAAAATGACACCTACCGTATCCCCGGCAATCTCCTCGAGACCCGTCTTGCCCGCCCAGTCACACGCTTTTCGGTTCAAATTCTGTGCGGTTTGGATTTGATCAAGACAATTCTTGAAGACGTCGTAATCCGGAACACTGGTGAAATCCATGCCGGCGACGAGGGTGAGGAGTTGGGAGAGTGCGCGTGGTGCTCGAGCGAATTGCTCTTTTCCGTCTGGAAATTGGAGGGGAGATTGGTTTTTGAGGAAAGTGATTAAGGTATTCGGATTCAGCAGAAAGAAACGGTTCGAATGAGTATAATCATGCCTAGGTTTGAAGCAAGTTGGGTCTCGGCGCGAAAACTACAGTAACCCGTTTTTCGTAAAATCGTGGCGAGACCCAACTCTCTCCAAACCCCATCATGATTATACTTTTCTGAAAGCTCTCGTCACGCTGAATCCAACTATCATACTTTCAAACCACTCTATGCTCACCTCCAATCATAAACGCCTCCTTCTGAGCCATCACCACTCCCTGGTTATTCTCCTTCTTCCAACTCAACGAAGAGTTGTCCATACAGTAGAAAAGTGTGTACAACCAACTCTCCAAATCGTCTTTCCGTCCCTGATCCTTTAACAATTGACACGCACGCGACGAGAATCTTCCAGTCCCAAACATTTTCACATTCGCACGTGCCGTCACATGTTTCTTGTTCTCCTCGAATTTTCGAACCGCCCGAAAATCCTGGAGGTATACTGTAGCCTCGTCGGCACCGAGACCAACATTGAACGCCGCCGGACGAATGTTTCGATGGACGTAGCCGAACGAGTGTAGATCACGAATTGCTTTGAGCATTTGGTGGCCAACGGCGACGGCACAATCCATCGAGAGGTGTGACCCTTGAAGGGTTTTCTTCATGATTTCGTGGAGGGTGGCGCCGAATGGAGAGACGATGAGAAATTCGAGTTTGTCTTTCGGGATACTACCGTATTCTGACATCGCGACGAAGCACTTGTCGCCGGGCACTTTTTCCAGTTTTCGGAGGAGTGCCGCTTCGATCTGGAAGATCAACTTAAATCAGTTTTTCGTAAATCTACACCAAAATGCTGCAGCGCATAGTTCTCGTAAAACGACCACAGCTCACCGTAAAGACAGCGTAAACCTAAGCTTAACTAGCGTAAGTCCACACAAGGTCCCGTAAATCGACATAAGGCTCCGTAAATCCGGACAAGGCCTCGTAAATCAAAATTGCGCCCTTGTAAATCTACACTAAACACTGTAAATCCACACTAGTTGTCGTAAATCGACTTGAGCTTCTCCGTAAATCTACACTTGAATACAGTAGCTCGCCGTAAAGCTACACAAGATAGCGTAAACCTAAGCTTACCTACCGTAAGTCCACACAAGGCTCCGTAAATCGACACCTATCTTCTCTACAGTATGCTCACCTTCAATATCTGTAATTCCTGTCTCGCGACCTTCATCCGAAACTCGTCGTTCTGTTCGACCTCCCTTACAGCGTACACATCCAAATCCAGCTGTTTCGTCGATTTCCGGATCTGATTCGACACTTTATACTGATTGACACCGTCGATCATCTCCCCATTGGCGAAACATTTCATCGCCACCACCTTCGCTTTTCGACGATTCGATTTCTCCTTGTGATTGTGGTTGTTGTTGCGTGTCTTCGCACTGAGAGCTGTGGAGGCTTTCTTATCGGTGTTTGAGTTGATTTTGGTTCGAGACTTTTTCGAGTTCAGGTCACCGCCAGTTGACTGGAATATATGTTAGCTCGTAAATCGACACAAGGCTTTGTAAATCTACACCCGCGTAAATCTACCCCACTTTTCTCGATGTGATACTACTGTAGCCTCGTAAATCCCCTTCCTTACCGTCGGTCTCTTCCCTCTGAACGAGGAGAACAATCCGGGCGTCTTGCCCGTCGGCGTCTTACTATTCTTCTTATTATTCATTGTCACTTCAGTCGAGGGTCTTGTTTGCTTTCCTGTCTCTCGAGTTATACCCATTTTGAAGTGCAATTCTGCCCAAAATAACACTCTCTCTTTACTTCCAGATGGGAATGTGGCAAAAATGTAAAATGAATTTTAACGGACGCGGATGGGAGGGAATTCTTTCTTTTGTTGTAATACACGTTGCTGTTTTGGATTTTATTCGGTTACTGGAACGGGTCACGTCTTCAGATGATTTTCAGATGTGTTACGTATTTTCGGAGCCCGGCCCAAGGGCTCCGTTTTCCAAAATTTAAAGAAGCGGGGCGAACGCACAAAGCGGATCAAACCCTATTACCCATCGCCATCCGCTAAGCTCTAAGGGGCAAGTAGGGCAAATGTTTTGTTTTTAATGAATGAAGAAAACCCGCCGAACTTATAGAAAAGCAGCAGCCGACATCTCACGGGTTCCGCGCGCCGCTATGCTTTACGTGTGGAAGTGGGCGGGGCGTGGTGGATTGGTGGGAAACGTCGGGATTTTTCGTTTGAATGGTTTTAAAAAGATTTTTAAAGTTTCTATTGTGTTTTTGAGAGGTCAGGTGTCCATTTAATTGTAAAGACATGCAGATAAATTTAAAAACTCGGTTCGGCCCGATGCTTTGGTTTTTATACGGTTTTTCTTATTATTTTCATATTATTCTCTTATTATATTCTAGCAGATTTTATTTTTATAACTATTGAATTTTTTCCAACTTGTTTTCCCCTGTTTTTCCTTTTCACAGGGTCAAATTTTGTCCATATGAATTCAAATAATTTTCCCGCGAAACCGGAAGCTCAGTGAAGCGCGTTTGCACACAACTTGGGGCGTGGCCAATTGAGTCGCAGATCAGCAAAATGCGGGACCTTTTAACGTGGGCACAGTAAGACGAACGATAGCGAGTCAAATTTTTCAAATGAAACCGATTTTTTTTTCCATTTTTCTCGCTCTTTTCGAGAAAACTTCGCACGAAAAAAATCGAATTGATTAAAGAAGAGAAAAATACAAATTTTAATACAAAAAAAATTTTTTTGGTTAAATTTTTTTGAATTTCGCGCTAATTTTACGCTAATTTTTTTAGAGCGCAGCTGCTTCATATGGGCACTCTATGACCCTGTGTTTTAATTTGCTTCGAAATTCTACTTTTTTCCGTCTGCAATTTTCATTTATTCTTTCCTTACAGTAATCTTTAAAGGCGCACGCCTCAATCTCTTCCTCGCGTCTCGCTACGAACAACTACGGTAACAGACACACGCCGCAATTTAAATTTCGAAATTCAAACTTTCGGCGCCTATTTTTCACCTGTTTTCCGCCATTTTTCCACCGATTATTATAATTTTTTTCATTTTTCAGCGGAAAAATGGATCGTGACACATTTTCGAACAGTCGACGCGCCAGACACTTCGGAAGATCCACTCAGGTTGGCGGGAAAATCATTTTTTGGGCGAAATATTGTTTTTTGCATCATTCTTCAATATTTTTCTCATTTTTTCAGAATTTCTCATCATCCATCAATCAACCAGGCTATGGAAGATCGGATAACTACAATCACCGCAAAAATTTGCGCGATGCCTACCTGAATGAGAGTAATAGCGGTAAAAAGTTGATGAAAATTGCCAACAATAAGCAAAAATTTTCCAGCCGACTTTCACAACGTGTCCAGCTTCTTCGGTAGCCCAAAATCCAGCATAAACATCCAAAGAAAGACACCGGACACCATGATACACCCATTTTTCGAGGAATCCTCGTCGGATCTCTCGTTCCATCTGTCTGGTCTCGGTCTCGATGAGAACAATAATAGAAGAATGGGAACGTCGACGTCGAGCGGTCAAACCGAGTCGAAATACTTGAAAGTCAACCGTTTGCCGAGTCTTCCCACGTGGGCACTCGACGAGAATCGCGAGATTCGCTCGGATCTCACGCTGAGAAAAGTGGTCGATGAGGGATTGGTTCTGATGTTTTCGATGGATAAATCGGGATGCCAGTGAGTAAAATGATAAGTTTTCAACATAAAAATCGATTTTCAGCTTCCTCCAAAGCAACTACTACGGCGAGAACACTCAAAACGTAGAGCCATACATTCGTGATCGAGTTTCTCGTGAAGTTCTTGGAAACAAGGAGGTCTTCCTCACCATATGCAAGAATATATTCGGAAATTTCTTCCTTCAACGTGTCATTGAGTTCTCGAACCACGAGGAGCAGGAGATTATCATGAGATACATCGTCAGCGATATCTCTGCGTTGTGTTTGGACAAGAGCGCATGCCGTGTCGTTCAGACTGCTTTGGAGGTGATTTAGTCCGTAGATTTGCGTCATTTTTCAAATTTATCTCCGAAAATTCCACGTTTTCCGATTCCTTTTCACCATTTCACTAGTTTTTTACAGACTCTCGACCCAATCTACGGGGATGCTATCGTTGCCGCGATTCCACGCAAGAACCGTCTCATGGCAATATGCACTGATCAAAACGCCAATCATGTCATCCAAAAGATCATAAAGAAGATGGCGCTGCCAAGATGGGAGTTTCTGATCACCTATCTGTGCAAAACGGAGCATGACAACTTGTTGGATATCTGCCAAGACAAATACGGATGTCGTGTTGTTCAAACTATTGTTGAAGTGCTCGCCGATGACACTGACAAGGTAAAATAATCGAAATTTGATGTTATTTAAGGAGAAACGTCTGGAAAATCTCTTAATTCAGCGCGAAATCTGTCAATGAAGTCGTTTTTGTTATCTATCGGCTCATATCTCTATTTCGTTGTCGTCCAACATAATTCTCTTGAAAACAGCTAAAATATTGAGATATTTTGCATTTTTCAGTCAGTTTTTAACGGAATTTCAATAAAACCCCCTTTTCAGTGCAACATCGAAGAGAAAGCCCGCTGCCTCCGTCGTCTCATGAGCAAAATCCTGATGAAGTGCCAGAAACTCGCGTCCAACGAGTTCGCCAACTACGTCATCCAACACATCATCGAGACGCCCGGCGTGCTCGCTCCATACCGAAATGCTATCATCGAGACGTGTCTTCTACGTAGTCTTCTCTCGATGTCACAGGAGAAATACGCGTCTCACGTCATCGAGCGAGCATTCGTCTACGCGCCACTCCCACATATCGCCGAGATGATGGAGGAGATTTTCGATGGATATGTTCCCCATCCGTACGGTTTTGTATCAGTGAAAAATCACTGATTTTCGCTGGTTTTTAGCTGAAAATATGCAATTTTCAGAGAAACCGGGAAGGACGCTCTCGACATTTTGATATTCCATCAATTCGGCAACTACGTCGTCCAACGTATCCTTCACATCTGTGTCGACTGTGTCATTGGGGATCGGTAGTTCGAAAATGTAATTATCTGAAACTTATCGATTGTGTTTCAGCCCAACACTCGTGGACGGTGTGGATTACTTCGAGAAGTTCAAGAGTTGGTTGAGCAAGCTCTATGTGAAAGCGAGAAAGGATAGAACTCGTTTGACGAGGTTAGGAATGGTGGAAATTCCGGATGAAAGACATCCGTATACACAGAAATACAGACAAATGAATAAAGATTGTTGCAACATATATTGTCGAAATAAAAAAAGTGATACCCCGGTGTTTGCGGACTTAGTGCTAATTTTTAAAATTTTGCACTAAGTCCGCAAACACCGGGTATCACTTTTTTATTTCGACAATACAACAGACAGAAAATTGTGATGAAACTTGTTGAAGCTGTAAATTTTTCAGAGATATAGACATTTTGTGGCATATTTAGTCGAATTTTAAGATATTACACTTTCCCGTTGAACGTTTTCAGCAAATATCAGCTTTCTTTCTCAAAATCTCATCGATAATGCGCATGTTGAGAAGTCGAATGTCTAAAATTGTTCCATTTGTCTATTTCTCGAGCAGAATGACTCAATTTCATTGAGAGACGAAGAATTGCGTAGTTTTCGCTCAGGCAACTCAATATTAGTCTAATCCTACAACCGCATCAATCTAATCACAATCTCATTAGATTAGTGGATTTTGCTTGCGCAATCTTCGTTCGCGCCAGGATCCACGAATAAGTCAGTACAAAACGCTCAAAATTTCTTTCATTTTTTATTTTAATGTTTTTTTCTAAGTTTTATTTCCCTATTTATGGATCGGAAGTTTGAAACCGTTGCGAGCTAATTTCGTTTACGGTTTTACCGACTTTTTCATTATTTTGCACTATTGAAAATTGTACTTTTCGGTTTCTATGGCTCCTCAAGTCTTCAACTGCACTCTTCGGTGTTATCGTCTACTTCTTCAACGTCAGCGCTCTCCATATAAACTTCGAACAAAGATTCTTTTGTGAGTTCAGAAATTAAACAGTTTTTGATAATTTCGTTTATTTTACAGCAAAATTCGCTGAGTGGACGACAATGGACAGCAGCCGGACAGAGAACAACTTGATCATTTTCCTCGTGCAATGGATTTTCGACTAATTTTTAATTTTTATTTTCTGTTATATTTTTTTAATATTTCTATTGTAAAAACTCTTGTTTTTTATTTGAATAAATTTACTATTTCTTTTTTACCTAAATAGTTTTCAAATGTTATCACTAGTTACACAAGATTGCACACAAATCTAATGAGACGGCGCATTAATCTTACAAGATGGTTCATCAATCTAATTAGACGCTGCACTAATCTAATCATGCCAATATTCAAGCTAATCTGACTCATGCCGCGTCTAATTAGATTAATATTGAGTTGCCTGAGCGGCTGAAATTTGTCCAGCTCATTGCTGAAAATTCATATGGAGTATCACGGTTTCTCACAAAAACAACTATTTTCAGGGAAACAACTATTTTGACGAAGAGAGAAACAATAGCTAAATTCACCTAATTTGTCCCAGAAAGTAGCAGTTTTCTGACAAAGAATCCAAAATGCTCGATAATCTTCTCATTCCATCTCTCAATTTCCAGATTCTCATCCGGCAAGAAGATCATCGATCTCCTCGAGAAGGTGGAGTCCACCTTCCACTTCAATCCCGGCTACGATCGTCTTCCATCACCATACTCGCCAACTCACGACGTGCTCGCCGCTCTCTGTCCATCGTCGTTCTTCTCACCACCAGGCACTTCAAGCGTCGACTGGCCATCACGTACCACTTCGCTCTCGTCGGAACATCCAATCGATGGATTTGAGTACACCTTCCCGAACAACTACCATCAAAAGTTCTAAACTTTTTGGTTTTTTAATGTGAATTTTCGAGAGGTTTTCCATATCCAATCCATCCAAAACCCCTCCCGAAATCCACATTTTCAAACCCTCCGTGCTATAATTGTTTTGTTTTTTCTTTTGTTTCACTCTTCTTATGACCTCCTTCTCTCCTGTAAATGATATCATAGGAATGGTCGACTTGCCCTTTGCTCCCTTCTCTCTATATTATAATTTCTCTAGAAAAGAGTGTTCAAAAAACTCTGTAGAATGATACGCCCAATCGCATTGTTTCTTTTGTGCCTTATCTGACATCTTGTTTCTTTTTTTCTCTTTATAGTTTCCTCTTAAAGTTTTCTAATATATATAGAGTTACTCTTATTCCCCCTCCCCTCTATCATTTTTTCTACTCTTTTCTAATCTAAAATCCTAGATTTATAGCATCATTCTCTGTCTCTATATGTCTTCTTTGTTTTTGTTGTTTTTTGTTTCTTTTTGTGTTTCGCTATTGTACATGTTGTACCCCCCACCCCGTCGACCCCTTTGTTCTGTTCATTGGCCCCTTTATCCAAATCGGCATGTCCAGCCAACACTGGGCGCCGTTTCGTTTTTTGTGTGTTCTTTTGGAAAAAATTGATTTGTTCCAGTTGACTATTCATCACTAATGACTGACTGTATCCCCTATGACGTCGCCGTCGGGGAAAGGTGCTCTTAATGAGTTTCAGATTTTTGAAGCAACTTCTCAAAACTCCTAGCGAATGGTTCGGTTACATCGGCAGATTTCTGTCGTCTTCTCTCTGGAAATCTACATGAAGCGATGAGGAAAGAATACGGACCTAATCGAAACAGGAAGCGTTGAGTATTATTAAAGCTGCCCGATTTATTAGAAGCAATACAATGAAATTAAAAGATATCGAGGATATTACAAGAGTTACGGGTTACGTATTATATAATTTGTTTAGGGTTACAGTTAAAGAAGATTAAACTAGGAGGGACAGAAAAATATGACAAGCTGAAACTAATGGGCACTTAAACGCATTAAAAACCTAATTGAAAGCAATACAAAAATGGTACAAGAGAACGGATTATGACTTTTTGGGGGTGGAAGCAAGAGAAAAGGGCATTTTTCACCGGGTTTGAAGGGAAAAAAAACTAAAGGGCGCTAAACAAAATAATTTGAACGGGGGCAATACAAGAATGATACATGAGTTTGAGGGGCTACAAGAGAATTTGTCATATGTCATATGATCTGGTTAAAATTTAAAGAAGAACGGGGGAAAAATAGAAATTCTAGAATTTCAGAAGGTTTTAGAGGGGAAAAACGGGATAAAATGACTGTTTAAAACAGATTTACGGTGGGGTAACTAACTGGGAGTAATGAGAAAATGATACAAGAGATTTCGTCGTATTAGTTCAGCACACATTTTTACAACTTCTCTGCGTCTCTCCATTCGATTTCGGTAGAGCGCGGGTGTAAAAAGAGTGATGTACTAATGAGACCTGGATAAAATTTAAAAAATGCTAAATTTTGGGAAAAAAAAACTAAAAATTATAAGATCTCTGGGGTTTTCTGAGGGGAAAAAGGTACAAAAAGAATATCTAAAGCAGATATTTGGTGGCAAAAAGCGCATTAAGATAATGAAAACTAACTAGAAGCATTGGAAAATAATACAAGAGATTGAAGACTACAGACGTGATATGATATCGTTTAAGGCAACAAAAAAAGACATTTAGAGAAAGGGACTAATGATGCAAGTGGGAGAAAACTGAAAAACGACGAGATACAACAGAAAAAAAAAGAGAATTCATGACAAATGAAACAGAATCATCCACTTTTGCTCTTCTTCTTTCTTGGATGTTGCACTTTCATTGTCTTCTCATCATTCACCGTTGCCTCCACTTTGTTATCGAATTTGATGATGTTGATATTGAGATCATGATCGATGATGATGTGTGCTGCCTTATTCTGAAAACAGATAAAATTACTTCAGCTTTGTCATTCTAAAAATAAAACTTACACCACCGTCTCTGTTGTTCGTTGAACTGAAAACTGTGGCGACAGTGGTACCAGCGAAGAATTCGATGCCTTCTGGTTTCACCTCGTGTCCTCTAACCATAATCAGACAATCGATTAATCCCAACACATACTTGATTCCTACTCCCGTGAAGTTCTCGACACCCGGCGTGCCTCTTCCACCTCCCACAATGAAGGCGGTGGGTCTGAAAAATCGATAGAACTCTCGAAACTTTCTCGAACTCGGCATGAAATACTCACTTCGTGGGATCCATACTGGCCATGTAAGTTGGGTCAGCCCAGAGGAAATGGTTCTGGAAGACGACTTCCTCCTTAACTGCCGGCGATCCTACTAGCTGTAAAAATGTGATGTGAATGTGAATTGCACCGTTTGAAAAAGGAAGGGTTTTTGAATCAATTCTTGATGATATCCGAATCGAAGCGAGCAAACTGGGTTTTTGCTAAAACTAACATAGTTAATGAGATAATCTCGGCTCTCAATTGATCTCGGAATTCCACCATGAGCCGCGAACACTTTGTTTTGAAGAATCGAGCACAGAGGCAGCATTTTGAACAAATCATTCGATCTCTTCCAGAAATGAGTACCGCACCAATGACCCAGATTGCTTCGACATTCAGTCTGTAAGAAGAAAAGTGAATGATTCGAGGAAAAGTGACTGAAGATAATACCAAGTAACCGTAGGTCATGTTGACTCCGGTGGTTTCGTGATTTCCTCGAATCCAGTAGAATCGTCTCGGGTGTGCAATCTATGAAAATAATCGAATGTTACTGAATAGAGAAACAGCTCAATACGAACCTTCAGAAGGCACATCAGAAGGACAACGTCCATACTTCTGGGTCCACGGTCAACGAAATCTCCAAGAAACACGAACGTTCTGAAAATATAGGTTAAAAATCTGGAATTAGAAAAGTACTAACATTTTGTCATTCATGAAATGACTAGTTAGGGCATAACAGAAATCTCGATATTTTCCATGGATATCCCCGACAACCACGATCTTTTGTCTTTGCAATAGAAGTATTGGGCGTCCTTGCCTCTCTTGTCTGTCCCTTGTAAACTGTTCGATAGCCTTTTTAATTATCCATTCAAGTTCATCCGGTTTGAAATGGTACTGAAAAGGAAAAATTGTTAGCTTTTTTCGTTCTGATTCTTCTCTTCAATTTTTTTGGCAGAGGCTTTACCTCAATTTTTGGCAGAGGCTTTTCCATGTCCAATGCAGCATATTCGTACTCGATGAATTTCTGTCGAAGCATGTACGAGATAAGTTTGTTGATATTCAACTCCAAATCTCCACTTTTTTCCCTGAATTCGTCGGTTCCGAGAATTTCCTTCGCTTTATTTCCACTACAACGATCTCGGTTTTCTTCTTCCGTTTCGACGGGTTCCCCTACTGTTGGTTGTGACCATTTGGGTCCACCCTTCCACTGGTGGTGCGTATCCAGATAATCATCGTAGTTTTCAACGTTATACGTAGAAATAGCACTCTCCAGGGCTTCTTCGAGTTTTTCAGCATATGTTTCTCCAGCCTTAAAATTGGCGTCTTTCACTATTTCCTTCTTTTTCGACCTAAAGCAGAACTTTTTAAATGATAACTTAAAAGGGAAAAACGCAATCAGCGACCGAAATCCATACCGACAACATCCGAAAATTCCTCCGGTTTGAGCTTCGATATCCATTTGTTTGGAATTCGAAGGTTGACCATCTGCACCAGCAGATTCACGCGGTGTGCTCTGAATGAAACATGGGTTTCTCAAATTTTTGTACAAGTTCGACTGTTTGTCACAATATCAAAGATCGTCTCATTCTTACTAAAAAAACGTTTGAGACAATCCATGAAGTCATGGTGTATATTCGTACAAGACTCTAACTCTCACCTCAGTGTGATCATCTAAAAGCTTTTCGCAGCTATCGTCAGCAGGTTTCGCCGATGTATTGGCTTTCGCTTTCCGGTTATTCTTCTTTTCACTGACTTGAATGGAATCTTTTACTTCATTTTCAGTCTAAATCATAATGAGCCGGAACTGATTCTCATTCTTCACAAGTCACTCACCTCAAATAGGGGTTCCCCTCTTCCAACGGAATACATCAATCCTCCGGATTGAGCTTCGATATCCATAGGTTTTTGGGTATCTCCACCAGCAGGTTTACGCGGGTTGCTCTGAATCAAACATAACTTTCTCATTTTTTTGTAGAAGTTCAACTGTCTGTCTCCACATTAAATATGGCCTATATTCGCTCAAAACTCCAACTCTCACCTTAGTGTAAACATGTAAAAGCTTTTTAAAGCTATTGTCAGCATGTTTCGCCGATTTATTGGCTTTTGCTTTCCGCTCTTCCTTCTGTTTTCTGACGTCATCGGATTCTTTCACTTCAATTTCAGCTTTTCGAGGCTCGCCCTCTTTCTAAAAAGCAATAAACAATTATTCTAGTTTGAAGCTTTTTCTGTAAGACATCATGACCACAAGCTCTTCTTAATTGGTCAAAATCATAATGAGTCGGAGCAAATTCTCATTCTTCACAAGTCACTCACCTCAAATAGGTCTTTCCCTTTTCCAACGGAATACTCCTTCTCACATGGATGGAAGACGGGTGTACAACCATCGTTCGATTCAGTGACATCTGGTACTGGAAAGCGGCTCATTGTCGCCACCTGAAAATGAAGTGTTCATAAATTTCCACTTATTTTTTGATGTTTATCTTACGTCATCTTCTGAAATAAACGGATATCGATATGGAGGTTTATTGTTTTCATCCATTCCGACCGGCAACTTATCGTATCTGACTTGGACCTTCTAAAATTATAATTTTAAGCACGGCTGACTCTTATTTTATGAAAACATTTGCTTACATCTTGGTCTTTTTTCAGCTCCAACATTTTTCTCCCTCTTGCAGCCATTTCGTGTGGCGCGTAGGAGTTTTTGGCTGGTTCGAAGTCTTCTACAGTAGTGCCGACGTACCGATCGCATTCATCTTTGTCATCTTCCAATAGCATTAGCGTATCAGCTTCTGAAAAATAACGTTGTAAAGAGTTAAACAACCAAGACAAGCTCGCATACCACTACCATTACCAACAGCCCTAAATTTATTAAGCACTTCTTGGTCTCGTTCAGCTTGTTTTTTGCGATAGTAGGCAGCACCAGCACCACCTGCAATAGCCGCTGCAACCGCACAGCCGACACCAACTCTGTAAAAAGGAGAATGTTCATTGAAAATTGTTTTGAATATGACGAACCCTATGTATAGACCGGCATTGGAATTCTGCAAGAATAAATATTAGAATGGTGCTTTTCTGCAAGTTTTCTTTCAAAAATAAGCTTCAAAGCCAATGTGATTTCTTTCTGACGGTTGTTTTCTATGAAACGATGGCTCGAAAGTGAATTTTTGAAAGAAAAATAGTTTTTACAACACAAAAACCTACTTCAACAGGAGCACTTGTAGTAGCCGACGTCTGATTCGCCGCAATTGAGACCGTATTCGAGACGGGATCAGTGAAGTACGGAATCGTCGAATTGAAAGCAACCAATCCATTCTTCATCACCGTTTGTCCATTGGAAAAGTCCAAATCCAACTTCTTCAGACGATCGAGCACCTTCTTGCTGGGGAACGGCGATCCACTTTGAACGCAAGCATCCATCAATTCACTCAGATGGTGTTTCGACAAACCACTCAAATTTCCAAGAGCACTGAACACTTCCGTGTAGTCAGACAGATGACGTGGCACTTTGATCATGATCTGATTAGCCTCATCCAAGAATTTCAGAAGATTCTTGATTCGGAGCATCTCATCAGTCAACAAAGCGGTATATTCTTGCTTCCGAGCAACTTCCAACGTGTCGAAGGAAGCCAAGATAGCGTTTTCATTCTTCTGGAACTCTTCGAGATTGAATTGCTCCTCTGCTGCTGCCGCCAAATCGAGAAGATATTTGATGGCTGCATTTGCATCATGACTGACTTTCAGAGAATTTGGAAGCATTGGAACATCGCCAGTTATTTGAATTGCAGTGTTCGCAGAGAATTTCTGTTTCCATGCATTTGAGAACTCGAGAACCAACTTTTCCAAACCAAGAGCTCCGGCGTAGTTCTTATTTCCTGAATTGATATCCAGAACGGCGGACATTGTTGAACGATCACCAATCAATTTCCGAGCAGCTTCCAGGATTCCATCAGCCTTGAAACAGTTTTGCAATTGATTCGGTCCATTTGTTTTCAAGTAGTCGCCCAAGCTTTGCAACAAAACATCGATTTTCGACATAGCGGCCCATGCAATCACAGATGGCTGTGGAGTAATTTGAGCCAAACTTGTTTCCAAACTTCCTAACTCGGCAAGTAACGCATCTTTTCGTGAATAAGTCGAGACGAAATCTGGTTGCTTATTCAGGTCGACTTTTTCGACAGCCTTTCCAAACTTCTCGATTTCTGTCGTTGTTACAGTAATTTTATTGACTGCTTCGGCGAATAGCTTCGCGTCATTTCCCATCTGGGTTATGAATGGTTTTTCCGACTCCCACAACTCCATTTTTGCAGCTTTAGCAAATTCATCGATTATCTCAAGACAGTTCTGCAGTTCAGAGAAACCGCCAAGCTCCGAGATTTCCGATCGAGCCAACTCCAATTGTTCTGCCAGTTTTTCGGCGAGTTGAATGACTTCGGCCGCTCCGTCTGGGTGACTAACCTTCAGAAACGGTTCGACTTCTTTCTCCAATACAGAAGCAAACGTGACGAGCTCCTTGATAATCTTCTCTCCTTGCTCGTTGATTCCAGAATCCTTAACGAATGAAGACTTCGCGTTGACAGGCACGTTCTTGAGATCTTCGAATCCTTCATGGAATCCATGAGTGGCAGTCTTTTCACCCAACGCCAGTTTCGGTCTGTCCATGATTTGACTCAAGTTTCCGATTTTTTCTCGAATAATTTTGAGACGATCCTCAGCAAAAGCTCCCACCAAATCGGCTGTCGCTTTCGTCAAACCAGCCAGCTGTCCCTTCGTCGAATCGAGTTCACCGGTTTTTTTGAGATTACCAACAGGTTGAGCCTTCAAAACTTCCTCCGTCGCCACTTGCACACTCGTTTCAGATAGCGCCTCGATTTCTTCCGGAGTAAATTTGGTGGAGAACATCTGAGAAGCTTTCACCAATTTGGTCGGAATCTTTCTTAAAGCTAGAGTGTATGTATCCATTTCGATTTGATCTGAAGTATCTTTCGGTGGATTTTCAATGTAGCCTTTGAAGTCTTTGAGAGCTTGTTTGAGTTGTTGAGGGTCCGACCGTTTCACTTTAAGAAGAACTTGATGAGAAGAGCCATCTTTGACGACCGCCTCGATACCACCCAGAGCAGTTGAATCGATCGTTTTCATAGCAGTGATTCCAGCCTGAAAGTAGGTTTAAATTGACATGGGACACCGAAAGTGAAAATTCTCAAAAGTAGAACAAATCAATAGACAATTTTTTTGAGTTCACTCCTACCTTGATCTTGTCAAATCCACAAATCACTCCTTTATCTCCACACGCCTTCTCGACCTTCGTTACCAATCCATTCAAACTGTCCGACAATCCTTCCAAGCTTCCATTCTCCAACGCATCCATATTCCTCTTCTTCAAATCCAACAACTCGGCGACCACGGTTTTCCGTTGGAGAAGACCGCTTCCGATTTCTTGTCGGATTGCGAGCAAGTCGACGTGGATTCCATGAGTCCTTAGATCATTCGAGATTGAAACCAGTTGCTTTTCTGAAAAAAATCGATGTTTTGTTTAAAAAGAATTTCAAAAAATGTTCGCGGCGGTTGCAGCAAAGTTATAGTGAGATTTACTTCGAAATATTGACTTTCCGTACCTTCGACACAGCGATCGGCGCGAAAATCGGTTAGTTTCACAACTTTTAGGTGTAAAATCATCAAAAAAGCACATTTTTGTTATCGGCTAACGATGAAAAGGTCGAAAAGCGTTGATTTTCGAGAAAAATACAAAAAATTTGTTGTTCTGCGCTAAAATTTTCCCGAAAAAACCGATCGCTGCGAGACAATTGCGATTTTTGGAGGGAAGGAAGTTTAAATTATATTTTTGATCTCTAAAGATAGATCTTCGCCTTCATTATAATGTTTGCGGCAGCAATTTGCGAGCTCCAATGATTTTTGAGCAAAAAATGAACAAAATTGCTTATTTTTTGTTTGTTTTTCGATGATTTTCACTACTTCCTCGATAAAATCCCGAAATTCGAATGAAAAACGGTTTTTTCGCGAAAAATAATATTTACCAACAATTTTTTGGCCTAAAAATGTATTTTCTGATGAAAATTTCTGATTTTTCCAATAAACTCGCCTTCCGGGAACGTGTTCTAAATATAGTTTTCGAAAAATTTTACAAAAAACAACGTGAAAATGATTTTTTCGCGAAAATGAATTTTACCTAAAATTTTTAGGCCTAAAAATGTACTTTTCTGCATGAAATTTTCTCGTTTTTCCGATAAACTCACTGAGCGCTACTTTTCCATCGCCAGAAGATCCCTTCATGGCGTCGACTTCGGCGAAAAATCGGCTTTTTCTGGAAGAAAAATGATAAAAATTGGAACGTGGCGCCCGTAAAATGACGTAAACAACAAATCCACGTGGCAAAGGATTACGGTCTTGCAGTTCGAAAGTTCACGCTTTTCACGCTTTTCACGCACTTTGCCACGTGGATTTCGAAATGTCTGCGTCTCTCACGAAAAGCATACTGTCTCGCTTTAGTTTTGGAAATTATCTTTGAATTTTACCTAATTTTCTCAAGAAAAACAACGAAAAATGCGCGAATAATCAATTTCTTCATTAAATTAACGTTTTCAATCGAATATTTTGTACCGGAAACATTGAAAAAAGGTTTTTTTCGGGAATTTTTAACCGGAAAATGGACAAATTCTGAAAAATACGAGCCTTGTTGAGAATTTGACAACATTGGAAAGTTTTAAAGTGAAATTCAAGCATTTTTGGAAACAATTTGAGGGAAAATTGTGTAAAACCACGTCTGGCAATCACCGATGACTGATTTTTGTGTTTTTTCTAGCAAAATTCAACGGAAATGTTGTGAAAATTTTGTACGAGAATCGGAATCCCTCGTAAATCTGTTGTGCATCAATTCATACTTGTCCGATGCAGATTTATTTGAATTATAGCTATTTTTCTCAAGAAAAACTACGAAAAATGCGCGTATATTCGATTTC
Source organism: Caenorhabditis latens (assembly GCA_002259235.3). Classification (NCBI taxonomy): domain Eukaryota; kingdom Metazoa; phylum Nematoda; class Chromadorea; order Rhabditida; family Rhabditidae; genus Caenorhabditis; species Caenorhabditis latens. The sequence continues at coordinate 3,885,458 of CM056093.1, forward strand.
TTCATCAAATTAACGTTTTCAACTAAATATTTCGCTCATTGAAAAACAGTTTTTCGTGAATTTTTAACCGGAAATAAAATCAATTCTGAAAATACTTGCTTTATTGAAAATTTGATAACATTTGAAAGTTTTATTGTAAAACTTAAGCATTTTTGAGAGCAACTTGTGTGAAATTATGTCTAGCAATCATCGGTGACAGATTTTGGTGTTTTTTCGAGCAGTTGTGGCGACCAGGAGTTTTTGGCTGGTTTGTAGTCAGCTCCTTTTGAAGTAGTGCCGACGTACCGATCGCATTCATCTTTGTCATCTTCCAATAGCATCAGTGTATCAGCTTCTGAAAAATAACGTCATGAAGAGTTTAACAACCGAGACTCGCTCGCATACCATGACCATTACCAACAGTCTTAAATTCGTTGAGCACTTCCTCGTCTCGTTTCGCTTGTTTTTTCTTATGGTAGACCACAGCACCACCTACAATACCCGCTACAGCCGCACAGCCGACACCAATTCCAACTCTGTAAAAGGAGAATATTCACTGAAAATTGTTTTGAATATGACAAACCCTGTGTAGATAGCGGCGTTAGAGTTCTGCAAGAATAAACATTAGAATGATGTTTTTTTCCAAGTTTTTTTTTCAAAAATAAACTTCAAAGCCATGATGATTTCTTTCTGACGTTTCGTGTGCCTTTTTAATGAAACAATGACTCGGAAGGGAATTTTTGAAAGAAAAAGTCTCCGCAACGAAAAAACCTACTTCAACAGGAGCATTCGTTGTAGTCAACGTCTGATTTGGCGCGATTGAGACCATATTCGAGACAGAGCCAGTGAAGTAAGGAATCGTCGAATTGAAAGCAACCAATCCATTCTTCATCACTGTTTGTCCATTGGAAAAGTCCAAATCCAACTTCTTCAAACGATCGCGAACTTTCTTGATTGGGAAAGGCGATCTACTTTGAACGCAAGCATCCATCAATTCACTCAGATGGTGTTTCGATAAACCACTTAAATTTCCAAGAGCACTGAACACTTCCGTGTAGTCAGAGAGATGACGTGGCATTTTGATCATGATCTGATTAGTCTCATCCAAGAATTTCAGAAGACTCTTGATTCGGACCATCTCATCAGTCAACAAAGCGGTGTACTTCTGCTTCCGAGCAACTTCCAGCGTGTCAAACGAAGCCAAGATGGTGTTTTCATTCTTCTGGAACTCTTCGAGATTGAATTGCTCCTCTGCTGCTGCCGCCAAATCGAGAAGATATTTGATTGCTGCATTTGCATCATGACTGACTTTCAGAGAATCTGGAAGCATTGGAACATCACCAGTTATTTGAATTGCAGTGTTCGCAGCGACTTTCTGTTTCCATGCATTTGAGAATTCGAGAACCAACTTCTCCAAACCAAGAGCTCCGGCGTAGTTCTTATTTCCTGAATTGATATCCAGAACGGCGGACATTGTTGAACGATCTCCAATCGATTTCTTAGCAGCTTCCAGGGTTCCATCAGCCTTGAAACAGTTTTGCAATGGACCCAGTCCATTCTTTTTCAAGTAGTCGTCCAAGCTTTGCAACAAAACGTCGATTTCTGAGATTTTGACCCATTTTTTCGTCTCTTTGAAATCGAGCGTCGTCAATTGTTTCTTGAATTCTTCCAACTCTGCCAGTAATGCATCTTTTTGTGGATAAGTTGAGACGAAATCTGGTTGCACATTCAGATCGATTTTTTCGACAGCTTTTCCAAACTTCTCAATCTCTGTCGGTGTGACCTTGATGTTGTTGAATGCTTGGGCGTAAGCAACGGCTTCATGCTTCATATCGTCAATATATTTCTTTTCTTCCGACCACTTTCCCATATCCACGGCTTTAGCGAATCCATCGATAATCTCAGCACAGTTCTGCAGTTCAGTGAAACCGCCGAGCTCCGAGATTTCCGATCGAACCAACTCCAATTGTTCTGCCAGTTTCTCAGCGAGTTGAATGACTTCGGTCGCTCCGTCTGGGTGACTAACCTTGAGAAACGGTTCGACCTCTTTCTCCAACACAGAAGCAAACGTGACGAGCTCCTTGATAATCTTCTCTCCTTGCTCGTTGGTTCCAGAGTCCTTAACGAATGAAGACTTCGCGTTGACAGGCACATTCTTCAGGTCTTCGAATCCTCCATGGAATCCATGATTTGCCGTCTTCTCATCAAATCCAAGCTTCTCTCTGTCAATCGTATCACTGAGAGTTGCAACTCTTGCTCCGATATTTTTAGGGAGATCATCGGAAAACGTCGTTTGTAATTGGGAAGTCACATTTTTGAGATGAACCAACTGATTTCTCATCGAATCGACAGCTTTGCCAGTTACTCCAAGATCCGAAACAGGTTTAGCATCCAGCACTGCACTCGTCGCTAACTTCAAACTCTCCTCCGGCAACTTTGCCAATTCTTCCGCGGTGAATTTAGAAGAGAAAATTCGGAGAGCTTCCAATAAGTAGATCGGATCATTTTTTATAGACGCACTATACTGATTCATCTTAGTGACATTCGACGGATCCTTCGGAGCTGCTTTAAGATTCGATTGGAAAGTATCAATCAGTTTTTTCAGCGCCTCACTATCCAAATCCTTTAATTTCTTGAGAATAAGAAGATGAGAACCCTTTTTGACAACATCTTCGATACCACCCAGAGCGGTTGAATCGATCGTTTGCATAGCAGTGATTCCAGCCTGAAAGTAAGAACATTAGTATTATTATTTGAGAACTGGGCTCAACGGCGAGAACCGCTCAAGAACTTCTGGCACGAAACGATAACTACTATGAAAACCGGACAATATTTTATTTACGGCTCCGCAAATCTGTCTGAAGCAAGTTACGGGAGCTCAATGTGCAAAAATCGCTTCCTGTCGTAAGCTTTTGATGGATATTCAACGGAAACCTATTTTTAACACTTTAAGACTTTCTTACACGCTTCAAGAAATTCACTCCTACCTTGATCTTGTCAAGTCCGCCACAATTCACTCCTTTATCTCCACAAGCCTTCTCGACATTCGTCACCAATCCATTCAAACTGTCCGACAATCCCTCCAAGCTTCCATTCTCCAACGCATCCATATTCCTCTTCTTCAAATCCAGCAACTCGGCGACCACGGTTTTCCATTGGAGAAGACCGCTTCCGATTTCTTGACGGATTGCGAGCAGGTCGACGTGGATTCCATGAGTCCTTAGATCATTCGAGATTGAAACCAGTTGCTTTTCTGAAAAAATCGATGATTTGTTTAAAAAGAATTTCAAAAAGTGTTCGCGCCGGCTGCAGCAAAATTATAGTGAGATTTACTTCAAAATATTGACTTTCCGCTCGATAAATATGATAACACGGCGATCGGAGCGAAAATCGGTTAGTTTCACACTTTTAGGTGTAAAATCATCAAAAAAGCACATTTTTGTTATCGGCTAACGATGAAAAGGTCGAAAAGCGTTGGTTTTCGAGAAAAATACAAAAAATTTGTTGCTCTGCGCTAAAATTTTCCCGAAAAAACCGATCGCTGCGAGACTATTGCGATTTTTGGAGGGAAGGGAGTTCAAACTACTTTTTTCAACTCGAAAAATTGATCTTCGCCTTCATTATAATGTTTGCGGCAGCAATTCGTGAAAAAAAAACTATATTCTGTTGATTTTTTGGCAAAAACCCTAAAAACGGTGTCTCTCCGATGACTTTTATGGGAAAAGTTAACATAATATCTACTTTTTCGCTTATTTTCACTCCTTCCTCGATAAAATTCGGAAAAATTGGATCAAAAACCGTTTTTTCGCGAAAAATAATTTATACCAACAAATTTTTTGGCCTAAAAATAGTTGTTTTCCCACAGGGGTGCGAGACGTAAGGTCCGCAACGAAAAGTTTTGAATTTACCGAGCGAGTCGCAATGCGTGTGCGTCGCGTTTTTCAGTGAAAGATACGACAAACACACGCTAAATTTGAACTTGGCACTCAGCCAAGTCTGTTTTTGGCACCGTGCCAATCGCCGAGCGACGGAGCGCGTTTAAGCCACCTTGCGTCGCGCACCCCTGTGTTTTCCTGTGAGGAAGAGAGAGCCGAGAATTTGAGAGAGACGCAGAACGTACGATTAAAGGCGCACACATTTATGAGCAAGGGTCTCACCGCGAACGGCGAGTCAATAGAGCGGCGGGCAGAGATATTCAAATCATTCTACGTGCGTTTCGTTACCCACCCTAGAGTCCCCACCCTCGAAACGCACTACGAAAAGAAAGGAGAAAGTACGAGAAATAAACAGATTTGTGTTTTCAGGCGGAGCAAAACTTCGGATTCTGAGTGCGATAGCAAGCCAATGCCTTCAGGAGCCACTTCTCGAGAGACTCCTGATAAGAATAGCAGAGGCACCGTGGAATGCGAAAGCACCATCGACGGCTAATGCGTACAAGGCGGCGAATGAGAAGAGGAAAAAGTGGCTGACAGAAAGGAAATTGGCAAATGATGCCGGAGGTCTGATTCTCTACATAGCGGAGCAGGCATCCGAGAAGAGCAGCAGTTCACTTGCAATCTCCTCCGCAGCCTTCGAGTTGGAAAACGGTCGGATCGAGGCGGACTTCAAGAAGTTCGTTATCGATTTAATCGCAGCTCGGAGAAGGGAAGAAGTCAAATTGAGATCAGCACCACGACTACTCCAAACCACGGATGTCGCGAAGATCATCGAAACAAATCTGGTGTTGGGAGACCCCAAGACGGAAAGGGACACTCTTCCGGCGCTGCTGTCATACGCAGCGCTGCTTAGGGCTTCCGAAGTAGCGGAGTTAAAATGGTCTGATGTCACGAAAGAAGCGAACAAGCTAAAGATCACAGTCCGAGCGGCCAAGAACGATCAGCAGGCCCTAGGAAGAAGCACGTTCGTCGACTGCAAACCGGGTTGTACTCTGGACCTGCTACTACTCAGATGGCGAATCAATAATAAGACTGAGCATGTTTTTCCCAACATGCAAAACGGATCGAAACTCTCTGCCTCTGCGGTCTCATCGATTGCCAAACGACTATTACAACGATCGGGACTACAAGGAACACACCACGACTTCAGAAGGGCGGCCGCAAATCATCTGCAAGAAAACGGACTACGTCTTGAAGAAATCAAACAGCGAGGACGGTGGAGGAGCGATCAAGGAATGGCAAGATATCTTCGCGATAGCCCGGAAGCCCAAGGATTCCGGAAAGACGAGGAGGAGAGAGAAGACCGCCACGATCCCATGGAAGAGCACTCCTACGCCTTCAAACTCGCTGTCTAAACTCGTTGTGGTTAGCTTTCCCACCATTCAGACTATCTCTTCATGCCCCCTAGGGTGTAAAATCCCAAATATCTAAATTTTCCGCTCGCCTATCGATATAATAATTGTTTTTCGTTTTCCGTTTGCATAACCTCTCTCGTTTTTTCGTGCACTCTCATCCACATCAAATGTCTAAATTCCTCTCTCTAAATTCCTTAAAAACTCCCAGTCAGTGTAATATCTTATCCCCATTCAATTATCATCTCTGCTCAAGGTGTCAACAATCCAGTGTTTTCTTTACTCCCGGTTTTTCTGTCTTAACTTGTCCCATCTGTATCATCTGTACGTGTATGTGTGGTCCGCGCCGTGCGCGCGCCACACGCCTATCAAAACAACGCACCAAAAGCCTATAAACAAGTAATAAACATGTAATATCAATTTCTGTGTTTCTTGTAGATTATCGTTCACTATTCGATTGATACCGAAGCAGGAAAACGTATTATCCCGACCCGAATGGGGAGGAATAATGTATTTTTCTGCATGAAAATTTCAGATTTTCCCGATAAACTCGCCTCTCGGGAACGTGTTCTAATTATAGCTTTCGAAAAATTTTACAAAAAACAACGTGAAAATGATTTTTTCGCTAAAAATGATTTTTACCTAAAATTTTTGGCCTAAAAATGTTATTTTCTGCATGAAATTTTCTCGTTTTTCCGATAAACTCACTCAGCGCTACTTTTCCATCGCCAGAAGATCCCTTCATGGCGTCGACTTCGGCGAAAAATCGGCTTTTTCTGGAAGAAAAATGATAAAAATTGGAACGTGGCGCCCGTAAAATGACGTAAACAACAAATCCACGTGGCAAAGGATTACGGTCTTGCAGTTCGAAAGTTCACGCTTTTCACGCTTTTCACGCACTTTGCCACGTGGATTTCGAAATGTCTGCGTCTCTCACGAAAAGCATGCTGTCTCGCTTTATTTTTGGAAATTATCGTTGAATTTTACCCAATTTTCTCAAGAAAAACAACGAAAAATGCGCGAATAATCAATTTCTTCATTAAATTAACGTTTTCAGACGAATATTTTGTACCGGACACATTGAAAAAAGGTTTTTTTCGTGAATTTTTAACCGGAAAATGGACAAATTCTGAAAAATACGAGCCTTGTTGAGAATTTGACAACACTGGAAAGTTTTAAAGTGAAATTCAAGCATTTTTGGAAACAATTTGGGGGAAAATTGTGTAAAACCACGTCTGGCAATCACCGATGACTGATTTTTGTGTTTTTTCGAGCTACAATCATCGAAAATATTCTGAAAATTTTATGCGAAAGTCGGAATCCCTCGTAAATCTGTTGTGCATCGATTCATACTTGTCCGATGCAGATTTATTTGAATTTAACCTAATTTTCTCAAGAAAAACTACGAAAAATGCGCGAATAATCAATTTTTCATTTAATTAACATTTCCTATCGAATATTTTGTACCGGAAACATTGAATAACTACGTTTTCGTAAATTTAAACACGAATATCGAAAAATTCTTTTAAAATGTCCTGAAAATTTTATGCGAAAATCAGGATCCCTCGTAAACCTGTTGTGCATTTATTCACATTTGTCCGATGTAAATTTATTTGAATTTAACCTCATTTTCTCGAGAAAAACTGCTAAAAATGCGCGTATATTCGATTTCTTCATCAAATTAACGTTTTCAACTACATACTTCGCTCATTGAAAAACAGTTTTTCGTGAATTTTTAACCGGAAATAAAATCAATTCTGAAAATACTTGCTTTATTGAAATTTTGATAATATTTGAAAGTTTTATAGTAAAACTTAAGCATTTTTGAGAGAAACTATGTGTGAAATTATGTCTAGCAATCATTGGTGACAGATTTTGGTGTTTTTTCGAGCAGTTGTGGCGACCAGGAGTTTTTGGCTGGTTTGTAGTCAGCTCCTTTTAAAGTAGTGCCGGCGTACCGATCGCATGCATCTTTGTCATCTTCCAATAGCATCAGTGTATCAGTTTCTGAAAAATAACGTCATGAAGAGTTTAACAACCGAGACTCGCTCGCATACCATGCCCATTACCAACAGTCTTCAATTCGTTGAGCACTTCCTCGTCTCGTTTCGCTTGTTTTTTCTTATGGTAGACCACAGCACCACCTACAATACCCGCTACAGCCGCACAGCCGACACCAATTCCAACTCTGTAAAAAGGAGAATGTTCACTGAAAATTGTTTTGAATATGACGAACCCTGTGTAGATAGCGGCATTGGAGTTCTGCAAGAATAAACATTAGAATGATGTTTTTTTCCAAGCTTTTTTTTTCAAAAATAAACTTTAAAGCCATGGTGATTTCTTTCGGACGTTTCGTGTGCTTTTTTAATGAAACAATGACTCGGAAGTGAATTTTTGAAAGAAAAAAGTGTCCGCAACGAAAAAACCTACTTCATCAGGAGCATTCGTTGTAGTCAGCGTCTGATTTGGCGCAATTGAGACCATATTCGAGACAGAGCCAGTGAAGTAAGGAATCGTCGAATTGAAAGCAACCAATCCATTCTTCATCACTGTTTGTCCATTGGAAAAGTCCAAATCCAACTTCTTCAAACGATCGCGAACTTTCTTGATTGGGAAAGGCGATCCACTTTGAACGCAAGCATCCATCAGTTCACTCAGATGGTGTTTCGATAAACCACTTAAATTTCCAAGAGCACTGAACACTTCCGTGTAGTCAGACAGATGATGTGGCACTTTGATCACGATTTGCTTAGAATCCTCCAAGAATTTCACAAGATTCTTGATTCGGACCATCTCATCAGTCAACAAAGCGGTGTACTTCTGCTTCCGAGCAACTTCCAGCGTGTCAAACGAAGCCAAGATGGCGTTTTCATTCTTCTGGAACTCTTCGAGATTGAATTGCTCCTCTGCTGCTGCCGCCAAATCGAGAAGATATTTGATTGCTGCATTTGCATCATGACTGACTTTCAGAGAATTTGGAAGCATTGGAACATCGCCAGTTATTTGAATTGCAGTGTTCGCAGAGAATTTCTGTTTCCATGCATTTGAGAACTCGAGAACCAACTTTTCCAAACCAAGAGCTCCGGCGTAGTTCTTATTTCCTGAATTGATATCCAGAACGGCGGACATTGTTGAACGATCTCCAATCGATTTCTTAGCAGCTTCCAAGGTGGAGCTAGTCTTGAAACAGCCTCGTAAGTCCTCCAGTTTGTTCGTCTTCAACCAACCATCCAACTTTTTCAGCAACTCCTCCAATTGCGATTTCGGACTCCAGAAATCTATTTTGATTGACGCCAACTGTCCTTCTAGAGTAGTCAGCTCCTTTACTAACTCTGTTGAACGTGGATAGTTGAGCTTGAAATCGTTTGCGCTAGTATCCGTTGTTTTCATGAATTCAAGAAACGCCTTCGTCTCTGTCAAATCGGGATTGATTTTGTTGAATGCTTCGGCGTAAGCAATCGCTTCTTGCTTCATATCGTCCATATATTTCTTTTCGTTCGACCACTTTTCCATATCCACGGCTTCGGCGAATTTATCGATAATCTCAAGACAGTTCTGCAGTTCAGAGAAACCGCCAAGCTCCGAGATTTCCGATCGAGCCAACTCCAATTGTTCTGCCAGTTTTTCGGCGAGTTGAATGACTTTGGTCGCACCGTCTGGATGGCTAACTTTTAGGAGCGGTTCGATATCTCTCTCCAACACAGAAGCAAACGTGACGAGCTCCTTGATAATCTTCTCTGCTTGCTCGTTGGTTCCAGAATCCTTAACGAATGGAGACTTCGCGTTGATCGGCACGTTTTTGAGGTCTTCGAATCCTTCATTGAATCCATGAGTGGCAGTCTTTTCATCCAACGCCAGTTCCGGTCTGTCCATGATTTGACTCAAGTTTCCGATTTTTTCTCGAATAATTTTGAGACGATCCTCGGCAAAAGCTCCCACCAAATCGGCTGTCGCTTTTGTCAAACCAGCCAGCTGTCCCTTCATCGAATCGAGTTCACCGGTTTTTTTGAGATTACCAACAGGTTGAGCCTTCAAAACTTCCTCCGTCGCCTCTTGCATACTCTTTTCTGATAGCGCATTGATTTCTTCCGGAGTAAATTTTTTGGTTGAGAACATCTGAGAACCTGTTACCAAGTCTAACGGGTCAAACTTGATCGAACCTTTGTAGTCGTTCATAGTTCGAGCGTCCGCTGTCTTGTCAGGAGGATTTTGAATGTAGCCTTTGAATCTAGTGAGTGATTCTTGGAGTTTTTTAGGGTTCGACCGTTTCACTTTAAGAAGAACTTGATGAGAAGAGCCATCTTTGACGACAGCCTCAATACCACCCAGAACAGTTAAATCGATCGTTTCCATAGCAGTGATTCCAGCCTGAAAGAAGGATTATATAGATATGGGACACCGAAAAAAATTATTATACATAAAAATCGCTAAAAACCTATTATAATTCGAATCGTACCTTGATCTTGTCAAGTCCGCCACAATTCGCTCCTTTATCTCCACACGCATTTTCGACCGTCGTCACCAATTCTTTCAAATCCTCCGACAATCCTTCCAAGCTTCCATTCTCCAACACATCCAAATTTCTCTTGTTCAAATCCAACATCTCGGCGACCACAGTTTTCCATTGGAGACGACCACTTCGGACTTCTTGACGGATTGCGAGCAAGTTCACGTGGATTCCATGAATCGCCAGATCCCTCGAGATTGAAACGAGTTGCTTCTCTGAAAAAATTACCTTTGATTTCAACAAGGGTTTCAAAAAGTGTTCGTGCCAGCTCCAGCATCGAGAAATGTTTACAATTTACTTTGAAATATTGACTTTTTGGAGAGTTTGCAGTAAAGAAACCAAGAAACACTATTTTGTGTAGATTTTTAGGCGAAAACAAAACCTTAAAACTGTGCTTTTTTTCCGATGATTTTTGCGCAAAAAAAAATTGCAAAACTCTACTTTTTCGCTGTTTTGTTCTACAATTTTCACTGTCTCACCAGTAAAATTCAAGAAAATCAAATCAAAAACGATGTTTCAGCGAAAAATGTTACCTTACATTTTTGGGCATAAATGCATGAATTTTTTCGTTTTTCAGATAGACTCACTCAGCGATTTTCCATCAGCAGAAGATTCTGACATGACGACGTTGTCGATGAAAAATCAGCTTTTTTGGAATAAAAATGATAATTAATTTAAGCAGGGCCCCCGTAAAATGACGTAAACATCAAATCCACGTGGCAAAGGATTACGGTCTTGCAGTTTGAAACCCTCACGATGAAATTCACACTCTTCTCACTCTTTTTTGCCACGTGGATCCAAAATGTCTGTACCTACTCTTTGGGTACTAAGTGATCTTTCGTACTAGTGTTCTTAGTGTACCGATTTGGGGAGCCAACTCTTTGGGTACCTACTTTTTGGGGTTCTGGTTTCTATTTTTATTGAAATTTTTGGAAAGTCTGCCCAATATTTGACTTTTCACCTAAAAATTCATAAGAATTTCAATTTTCCTTTTTCTTAAGTTGAAAGTTCAAAAATTCGGAGTCTGTCAGTAACTTGTAAAATTTCATATCAGTTCATTCTGAACATGAAGAAACAAGCAAAAACTACAAAAATAATAATATTTATACTTCTGAAGACGTCGCCAGAATTGCAGTAGTCGGATGTGTTGCAGAAGCAGTATGTCCAGCTGAAAGAAACTTTTCTGTCTGGTTTCCAAATACATTTTTTTTCATACCGTTTCGGAGGAGTCGCTTGATCGAAAAATGTGTAGCATCCGTTTTGAACTATTGTCGAGTTTCCCGGGGCGACGACCAGATTATTTTGGTGCCAACACTCCGATCGATAGGGTTCATAAGTGGCCTCTCGAGTCATTGGTTCTGTGATTTTCACACAGAATACGTTGGTCTGAAAACGGATTATCATGAGAGTGAGGTGTGAAACCCACTGCTGTAGATCCAAGTTCAACAGTTGAGCGCAAAAACTGACCTCACAATTGTTATTATACTTCCAACATGAGTTCTCAAGACCTCCTTCTTTATGACCACGCCATCCTTCACATTGGTGGCATAATATTGCATTTCCTGAAATGTCGAATATACCAAAACTCCAACATGAATCTTACCAATTTGAAATGCGAGGGATGTCAAAAAATATCGAAGCAGAAGCATAGCTCTGTCGTTTGAAAAAGAACGGAAATGCTCTTTCTTCCCCGAATTCTTCGAGAAATTTTTCTCACATGTGTTTCGAGTGAAATAATGGGCACCTCGTCGTCGGCGGGTCGAATTGGAGACAACGGGCGGGAACAAAGAGAGAAGGAAAGAGACACACACAATTCATAATCGTTTACCACTACGTGTGTCAGAATGTTAGTCTTCGGGGCTCAACGAGCACAAAGCGCTATAAAAATGTGTCAAAATTTGTGTTTTGAAAAAAAAGAGGGCGCGTCTGTCGGTGTTTCGAAGTGACCAGATGTCGTTAGAATCATAAGAATTCGCAAGGATTTGCTTAAGATCCGATGGAATGAGAAATACTAGTGGTTCGTGGTTGGGAAAGCTAAAAAATTCCCAAAAATTCTTCATTTTTTCATTAATTCACAAGTAATCATTAATCAAGTTCACTTTTCCTCGGGTTTCTCCATAAGATGGGCATAAGTGACGCCTCCCTCTCCATACCGTTCCATTGATTTATACACTTCATACTGCTTTTGTCGAAGCTCGTTAAGTTTCACTTTCTGAAAATTGAAATTTGAAGAGAAGCTCTGAAATTAGACTTGAGATTTCTACCAACCGAAGCCAACATTTCCCAACAAATACGTCCTCCATACGAGTAGTCCTCAGCGGAAGAGACTGCTCCAGGTCTCAGCTTTCGAATTTTTATCAAACTAGTTTTGAAGTTCACTTTTTGTGTCTTCTTAAAATCATCATAGAGCATTGCGCCGACTGAAAATTCTTTTTGAATTTCAAAAACTTTCGTGGCAGGATGGGGGATACTCACAAGTAAACAGTCCACTTCTTCTATTACCCTTGGAACAATGAATGATTGGGGGCTGGGTGTCACGTTCGAGAGCATTATAGACTTCCATTAGGGCGGCCATCGATTTTGGGAATCCCGTTTTGTTCAAGGCAGTACACTTGTAATGAGCAACGCTGAACTCCTCCTCGTCACTGGAAATTTTTAGTGGGATTCAGTGTACTTGCAAAATGGGGCGGGGCGTAACTAATAGAACTCACCCGAATTTTGCAAAAAGAAGACGAATTTCTAGTCCAGCACTGTGTCTTGTCATTTGCTGGCATCTAACCGTAAGATCTCCAAACGAGAGCGCTTCACTCTTGGGTGTCTCCGGATAGTAGCGATCGCACACAGTTTTGCCTGGAAAGGAAAACTGATGGTTTTTTAACCGCTAGCTCGGGAATAGGAAGTTGAAAGCTATATTATAGTAAATTTCCCGCTGATTCCGAACCTGTGATCAGTTTTCGTAACGGGATTGCCTAATCTGAATCAGCGTCAAATTTTCTATAAGACAATTTCTGTCTCCACTGATCCCCCATATCCTATGGAACAATTTAACTCACCGTTCTCAACCAAGTCACACATCATCACAATACTCTGAGTTCTATTCTGTTTAGCCATCCAGAACAATTTCGAAATTGTGCAATTCTTGTTTTTACCCTCGTTCTGTGGAGCTTCTGTCAGCATCCATTCCTTTCGACTGTAAAACGAGCAGATGTTGGCGTGGAAGAAATTATTCTTGAATCGACCACCATAACCTTTTAGAACTGGCACATTTTCAGCCCACAGATCCGTGGGATATCTGAATTTGTTCATTTTTTTTCTATAGGTGTAGAAAAAGTCAAATCCGTTACCTGCAATCGGTTTTAATTGCCTCCATTATTTCAAATGAGTCGGTTGCATCGCACTTTTCATTTTCATACGCAGAATTAAAATACTTAAAAACTACCGCATCCAAATAGCCCTCCAAATTTGGCTCTTCACTTCGCAATGCATCGAACTTCCTTTTGAAGTGTTCATAATAAATGTCGAACAAAATCTCGGGTGTCGCCTTCCATTTGATACAGTAATGATCCACCAGCCATCTACGTTTGTATTTGTGAAGAAGACCATGAATAAGAATGATCAGGAGTAGCAAAACCAAAAAACCACCTGCGATTCCGGCGAGTAGCTCAACTTTTCTGAAAATTGAGACACTTTTGAGAGAATAGTGCATATGTGACTTACAACTCTTTCTTCTCATCTACACCAGTAGTAGTCCAAACTTGTTGACCTCCGAGTCTCGTTGGATTCGCTTGATTTCCTGATGGAGTTTTACCAGGACCGAGCGTCACGCTGGATGTCTTGAAGTGACTCGTAAAGAACAAATCAAGTTCAGACAATGACTTCTTGGATGCATCGAGATCGGTTTTGAATGAGGCAAAGTCCAAATTCAGTGAGCTCATTGTATTCAAACCAGCTTCAACATCATTCAACTTTGAGGCGTCTGGACCCTTCACATTCTTCTTTAACTTCCCGACGGTCTCACTCATCCCCGAGAAGGCACCAGTCACTCCAGTCACCTTCTTTCCATTTTCGAATATCTCAGATTGAGCTGCAAACGTATCCGAGGTGACAAAAGATCCCACCGTCTTCTTGAATTTGTCCAACGATGTAAGCATCTCTCCGATCTTAATTGACGACTCGACCAACTTATCTAGATTCTTCGCGTCCACAGGATCTGTCACTTGCGTCGTGTGGTTTGAGACCACTTGAATGTTGTCCACCACTTTTCGAATTCCAGCCTGATTTTTGAGCGCCAAACTCATTCCTGCCAGTGCTTGCACAGCTTTTCCAATATACTCTGAGTGTGCCGATGCCGATGAGAATTCCTGCAAGAATAGTGTTTTTTTTTCAACCCCTGAATTTTACCTTCCACCTACTTTCAAGACTTCAGCTTCCGGAGAATCCAGATGTTCCAACGACTCCACAGACTTCTTCAATTCCGGCAAGTATCCTTTTATTTCAATCACCCCATTCATCACATCGCTCCCGTCACTCAACGCCTCCGAGTAGTCCGTGTTTTGGCTCCACCCCCGAATCTCATTGAGTCCATCCAACGCTTTGAACACCGATTTCAGCTTAGTCTGGTTTTGAAGGCAATTGAAGTATGGTGCATATTCACCAACACGGTCTTGATAGTCGTTCAAATCTTTCATGTTTTTCACTACATGATCGGTTTCAGTCTGGTAGCTGCTCAGTCTATAGATATCGGTAATTGATTGGTCCAGTTTAGTGAAATGGCTTCGTAACTTGTCCATCTTTGGATACTCCCGAAACTTCTTCAAGACATCTTTCAAATTCGTATCGTCAACCTTGAGCTCATTACCTATCGCAATGACTTCATCACACATTTCAGCAATTCCAGGTGTTTTCACAATTTGTGAGAGTTTTTGAGTCTCATTCTTCAAACCACTCAATTTGTCATCAATCGTCTTAAGAGACTGGTAGAATGAAGTGAATAAGTCTTCTTTGATTTCATCTGCCACAGGTCGTTTACAGTTACGAGCTTGGTGAATGTCAGTTTTGGTGATACCAACTTTTGCAAGGATTTGGGGAATCGAGTCCAAAAAATGCAACATTTTCTTGAAACCTTCCAAGTCTCCTTTGAAAGTTTGTTCAATGTTGTTGAGGAGCTCTGATATTTTATCGAAATGACTGAACGAAGTTTTGAGACTTTTCGTTTTGATCACTTTCTGAATCCAGGGATTCTCAACATCGGTGGACAACGAGGCAAAGTCCGAAGCTCCGTTGGCTAGTCCAAATGTGTCTCGGAGTTTCCGCTGATGGACTTTCTTTGCACGAGTTGTCAGAAGGTCAGATACGATCTGAAACAAGAAAAATGAATTATTGGCCGAGAAACTCCAATTGAAAAGCTCTGTCACCACATACCTTCACATAATCCATACGAGCAAGAGGTCCCTTCAGTTTGTTGACAACCAATTGCAGATACTCAACGTAATCATTTTCATCTTTGTCGTCCATCTTGATAGTTGTATAAACGTTACGATACACGCCGACTGCTTCCGCTGCTTTCAACACCGGAGAAATCCCATCGACTGCATTCGTGAAGTTTGCAAAACTCCAAAACTTGGTATTAGCATCAAAGTTCGAGCTGCTTGTTTTAAGGTCACTAAGTACACCTTTGATTTTTCTCACATCCTCTGGTTTGGATGTTGAATCATTTTTGAGAAGTTCTGGAGATCGATTCTTCCAAACAGCATTAACTTCATTTATTGTTGAGATTATAGAAGACAGTACTCCATCTTTTCCTAGACGTTTTATCTCTCTGAGAAAGTGATCTTTTCCTTCCTTCCATTCACTTATATCTCCGACTCCGTCGATTTCATCGAGAATCTTCTTCAACCCATCAAACACCTTCTCCACTTTCTCCACTGTATCTTTTGAAGCGGCAGCCGTAGGCATCACATCGACCGGCAGTGTTTTCAGATTGTTCAAGAACTCTTCAAGTTTCGCTCCGTCGAGTGCATCAATCTGAGTTGGTGTGATGTCTCCGAAACGAAGAACTTCAGAGATGAACTGTTCGGTTTCTAGAGAATGATGCATCGATTTGGCGAGAATGCTCATTCCATTCGTGATACGAGCCACCATTTTCAGATTTGTCACGTGGGTTTCCAGATTGGCGTCTAAAAATTTGTTTGGTTGTAAGGAATGTTTAGGAAGTGCTTGAGGTGCCAACCATTTCATAGTTTTTAAAATACTAGCTTTGATTACTGAAACTTTTCGGGTCACGGAGTTCCGCACAATCTCAGATCGCATACCAGAAACTTGCAACATAAAATTAACGCCTTCCCTAATGGAACGTCACCCATATTTCTCTACTCACCTCCAAGATCCCTGCCGAATCGGCGACGAAACATGACAGCGGCGGAAGTGCGTTGGAGATTGGGTTCAGGTGGATAACTGACATGTGACAAAGTTTGAGCCGATATGACGGCGACCAGGAGGAGCACAATTTCTGGAAATACTCTTTTTTAGTTGAAAAAAAAGCTTGGACTCACTCATATCCGCAGATGTCTTCAAATGGAAGAAAATTTATTCCAAACGGAAATTGGAATTAGAGGAAATGAGAGAAAATGAAACTGAGAACTGGTGGCAAAACGAGAAAGGCTATGTCAGGATGACCCTGAGGTCAGTGGGATACACGTGGAAAACTGGTTTATGAGTTTATGCAAATAATTTTTTCAGTGGTCTTTTGGAGACGTGAAAATGTTTATATTCAAATCGTTTTAAAACACGGAAACAAAAAACTGTGTCCAACTTTGAGAGTGTGCCATGGTAATACTGATTGTCACACCTAATAGATATTTATTGGATCATACAGATTAGGCATAGAGCTTCATTTTTGTAGTTGACCACTTTTTTGTACGGACACTCCCTAGAAAGTTACATATCGGCAAGGTAATTACTCCCTCAAATTGACCAATTTTAGTGCAAAAAAGGTGATTTTTGAGCTGTCGCCTTAAAATGACTATAACTCTCTAGGAATTATTACCCGTACAAAAAAGTTGTCAACTACAAAAATGAAGCTCTACTTTTGATCTATATGATCCATTAAAGAACTATTAGATGAAACAATCTCGGATACCGTAACACCTTCTCAAAGTTGGACAACTTCCACTGAAATGGTGAGAGCAAGCTCCTGGGCGACCATGTTTTTAAGTAATCACTTGTGGAAAACGATACAATAGTAATTGAAACTTTCATTATTTTTATAAAACTGAGATATGCAAAGTTCTCTGTGTCTCTGTTCTTCAATTGAGAAATCGATGCCACAAGAGTCAACGTATTTCGGTTTCCACACCTTCATGCTTTTTTTTATTTTTGTATGCAAGAAAAACATGAGCAAGAATGGTCAGGATTAATAACACTGCAACACCAGCCACAATTCCGACAATCAGGCCTACGTTTCTGGAAATAGAGAACGATAAAAAGGGAAAACAGCAAACATGACTCACAACTCGTTCTTCTCATCTACACCAGTAGTAGTCCAAAGTTGTTGACCTCCGAGTCTCGTTGGATTCGCTTGATTTCCTGATGGAGTTTTACCAGGACCGAGCGTCACGCTGGATGTCTTGAAGTGACTCGTAAAGAACAAATCAAGTTCAGACAATGACTTCTTGGATGCATCGAGATCGGTTTTGAATGAGGCAAAGTCCAAATTCAGTGAGCTCATTGTATTCAAACCAGCTTCAACATCATTCAACTTTGAGGCGTCTGGACCCTTCACATTCTTCTTTAACTTCCCGACGGTCTCACTCATCCCCGAGAAGCCACCAGTCACTCCAGTCACCTTCTTTCCATTTTCGAATATCTCAGATTGAGCTGCAAACGTATCCGAGGTGACAAAAGATCCCACCGTCTTCTTGAATTTGTCCAACGATGTAAGCATCTCTCCGATCTTAATTGACGACTCGACCAACTTATCTAGATTCTTCGCGTCCACAGGATCTGTCACTTGCGTCGTGTGGTTTGAGACCACTTGAATGTTGTCCACCACTTTTCGAATTCCAGCCTGATTTTTGAGCGCCAAACTCATTCCTGCCAGTGCTTGCACAGCTTTTCCAATATACTCTGAGTGTGCCGATGCCGATGAGAATTCCTGCAAGAATAGTGTTTTTTTTCAACCCCTGAATTTTACCTTCCACCTACTTTCAAGACTTCAGCTTCCGGAGAATCCAGATGTTCCAACGACTCCACAGACTTCTTCAACTCCGGCAAGTATCCTTTCATTTCAATCACCCCATTCATCACATCGCTCCCGTCACTCAAAGCCTTCGAGAAGTCCGTGTTTTGGCTCCACCCCCGAATCTCATTGAGTCCATCCAATGCTTTGAACACCGACTTCAACTTGTCCTGATCTTGAAGGCATTTGAAGTATGCTGTATAATGACCAAGACCGTTTTGGTAGTCATTCAAACTTTGCATGTTGTTCACCACATTTGCGGTTTCATTCTTGTAGCTGCCCAGTTCTTTTGAAGAGATATCGGAAGTTACTTTCCCCAGGTTAGTGATATGGGCTACCAATTTATCCATCTTCGAATATCCCCGAAACTTCTTCAAAACATCTTTCAAATTCGTATCGTCATCCTTGAGCTCATCACATATCGCAATCACTTCATCACACATTTCAGCAATTCCAGGTGTTTTCACAATTTGTGAGAGTTTTTGAGTCTCATTCTTCAAACCACTCAATTTGTCATCAATCGTCTTAAGAGACTGGTAGAATGAAGTGAATAAGTCTTCTTTGATTTCATCTGCCACAGGTCGTTTACAGTTACGAGCTTGGTGAATGTCAGTTTTGGTGATACCAACTTTTGCAAGGATTTGGGGAATCGAGTCCAAAAAATGCAACATTTTCTTGAAACCTTCCAAGTCTCCTTTGAAAGTTTGTTCAATGTTGTTGAGGAGCTCTGATATTTTATCGAAATGACTGAACGAAGTTTTGAGACTTTTCGTTTTGATCACTTTCTGAATCCAGGGATTCTCAACATCGGTGGACAACGAGGCAAAGTCCGAAGCTCCGTTGGCTAGTCCAAATGTGTCTCGGAGTTTCCGCTGATGGACTTTCTTTGCACGAGTTGTCAGAAGGTCAGATACGATCTGAAACAAGAAAAATGAATTATTGGCCGAGAAACTCCAATTGAAAAGCTCGGTCACCACATACCTTCACATAATCCATACGAGCAAGAGGTCCCTTCAGTTTGTTGACAACCAATTGCAGATACTCAACGTAATCATTTTCATCTTTGTCGTCCATCTTGATAGTTGTATAAACGTTACGATACACGCCGACTGCTTCCGCTGCTTTCAACACCGGAGAAATCCCATCGACTGCATTCGTGAAGTTTGCAAAACTCCAAAACTTGGTATTAGCATCAAAGTTCGAGCTGCTTGTTTTAAGGTCACTAAGTACACCTTTGATTTTTCTCACGTCCTCTGGTTTGGATGTTGAATCATTTTTGAGAAGTTCTGGAGATTGATTCTCCCAATTGCCATTAACTGCCTTTATTGCTTTTATAGAAGACAGTGGTACTCCATCTTTTCCTAGACGTTTTATCTCTCTGAGAAAGTGGTCTTTTCCTTCCTTCCATTCACTTATATCTCCGACTCCGTCGATTTCATCGAGAATCTTCTTCAACCCATCAAACACCTTCTCCACTTTCTCCACTGTATCTTTTGAAGCGGCAGCCGTAGGCATCACATCGACCGGCAGTGTTTTCAGATTGTTCAAGAACTCTTCAAGTTTCGCTCCGTCGAGTGCATCAATCTGAGTTGGTGTGATGTCTCCGAAACGAAGAACTTCAGAGATGAACTGTTCGGTTTCTAGAGAATGATGCATCGATTTGGCGAGAATGCTCATTCCATTCGTGATACGAGCCACCATTTTCAGATTTGTCACGTGGGTTTCCAGATTGGCGTCTAAAAATTTGTTTGGTTGTAAGGAATGTTTAGGAAGTGCTTGAGGTGCCAACCATTTCATAGTTTTTAAAATACAAGCTTTGATTACTGAAACTTTTCGGGTCACGGAGTTCCGCACAATCTCAGATCGCATACCAGAAACTTGCAACATAAAATTAACGCCTTCCCTAATGGAACGTCGCCCATATTTCTCTACTCACCTCCAAGATCCCTGCCGAATCGGCGACGAAACATGACAGCGGCGGAAGTGCGTTGGAGATTGGGTTCAGGTGGATAACTGACATGTGACAAAGTTTGAGCCGATATGACGGCGACCAGGAGGAGCACAATTTCTGGAAATACTCTTTTTAGTTGAAAAAAAGCTTGGACTCACTCATATCCGCAGATGTCTTCAAATGGAAGAAAATTTATTCCAAACGGAAATTGGAATTAGAGGAAATGAGAGAAAATGAAACTGAGAACTGGTGGCAAAACGAGAAAGGCTATGTCAGGATGACCCTGAGGTCAGTGGGATACACGTGGAAAACTGGTTTATGAGTTCATGCAAATAATTTTTTCAGTGGTCTTTTGGAGACGTGAAAATGTTTATATTCAAATCGTTTTAAAACACGGAAACAAAAAACTGTGTCCAACTTTGAGAGTGTGCCATGGTAATACTGATTGTCACACCTAATAGATATTTATTGGATCATACAGATTAGGCATAGAGCTTCATTTTTGTAGTTGACCACTTTTTTGTACGGACACTCCCTAGAAAGTTACATATCGGCAAGGTAATTACTCCCTCAAATTGACCAATTTTAGTGCAAAAAAGGTGATTTTTGAGCTGTCGCCTTAAAATGACTATAACTCTCTAGGTATTATTACCCGTACAAAAAAGTTGTCAACTACAAAAATGAAGCTCTACTTTTGATCTATATGATCCATTAAAGAACTATTAGATGAAACAATCTCGGATACCGTAACACCTTCTCAAAGTTGGACAACTTCCACTGAAATGGTGAGAGCAAGCTCCTGGGCGACCATGTTTTTAAGTAATCACTTGTGGAAAACGATACAATAGTAATTGAAACTTTCATTATTTTTATAAAACTGAGATATGCAAAGTTCTCTGTGTCTCTGTTCTTCAATTGAGAAATCGATGCCACAAGAGTCAACGTATTTCGGTTTCCACACCTTCATGCTTTTTTTTATTTTTGTATGCAAGAAAAACATGAGCAAGAATGGTCAGGATTAATAACACTGCAACACCAGCCACAATTCCGACAATCAGGCCTACGTTTCTGGAAATAGAGAACGATAAAAAGGGAAAACAGCAAACATGACTCACAACTCGTTCTTCTCATCTACACCAGTAGTAGTCCAAAGTTGTTGACCTCCGAGTCTCGTTGGATTCGCTTGATTTCCTGATGGAGTTTTACCAGGACCGAGCGTCACGCTGGATGTCTTGAAGTGACTCGTAAAGAACAAATCAAGTTCAGACAATGACTTCTTGGATGCATCGAGA
Source organism: Caenorhabditis latens (assembly GCA_002259235.3). NCBI lineage: Eukaryota > Metazoa > Nematoda > Chromadorea > Rhabditida > Rhabditidae > Caenorhabditis > Caenorhabditis latens. Next base: position 3,906,710 of record CM056093.1, read on the forward strand.
TCGGTTTTGAATGAGGCAAAGTCCAAATTCAGTGAGCTCATTGTATTCAAACCAGCTTCAACATCATTCAACTTTGAGGCGTCTGGACCCTTCACATTCTTCTTTAACTTCCCGACGGTCTCACTCATCCCCGAGAAGGCACCAGTCACTCCAGTCACCTTCTTTCCATTTTCGAATATCTCAGATTGAGCTGCAAACGTATCCGAGGTGACAAAAGATCCCACCGTCTTCTTGAATTTGTCCAACGATGTAAGCATCTCTCCGATCTTAATTGACGACTCGACCAACTTATCTAGATTCTTCGCGTCCACAGGATCTGTCACTTGCGTCGTGTGGTTTGAGACCACTTGAATGTTGTCCACCACTTTTCGAATTCCAGCCTGATTTTTGAGCGCCAAACTCATTCCTGCCAGTGCTTGCACAGCTTTTCCAATATACTCTGAGTGTGCCGATGCCGATGAGAATTCCTGCAAGAATAGTGTTTTTTTTCAACCCCTGAATTTTACCTTCCACCTACTTTCAAGACTTCAGCTTCCGGAGAATCCAGATGTTCCAACGACTCCACAGACTTCTTCAACTCCGGCAAGTATCCTTTCATTTCAATCACCCCATTCATCACATCGCTCCCGTCACTCAAAGCCTTCGAGAAGTCCGTGTTTTGGCTCCACCCCCGAATCTCATTGAGTCCATCCAACGCTTTGAACACCGACTTCAACTTGTCCTGATCTTGAAGGCATTTGAAGTATGCTGTATAATGACCAAGACCGTTTTGGTAGTCATTCAAACTTTGCATGTTGTTCACCACATTTGCGGTTTCATTCTTGTAGCTGCCCAGTTCTTTTGAAGAGATATCGGAAGTTACTTTCCCCAGGTTAGTGATATGGGCTACCAATTTATCCATCTTCGAATATCCCCGAAACTTCTTCAAAACATCTTTCAAATTCGTATCGTCATCCTTGAGCTCATCACATATCGCAATCACTTCATCACACATTTCAGCAATTCCAGGTGTTTTCACAATTTGTGAGAGTTTTTGAGTCTCATTCTTCAAACCACTCAATTTGTCATCAATCGTCTTAAGAGACTGGTAGAATGAAGTGAATAAGTCTTCTTTGATTTCATCTGCCACAGGTCGTTTACAGTTACGAGCTTGGTGAATGTCAGTTTTGGTGATACCAACTTTTGCAAGGATTTGGGGAATCGAGTCCAAAAAATGCAACATTTTCTTGAAACCTTCCAAGTCTCCTTTGAAAGTTTGTTCAATGTTGTTGAGGAGCTCTGATATTTTATCGAAATGACTGAACGAAGTTTTGAGACTTTTCGTTTTGATCACTTTCTGAATCCAGGGATTCTCAACATCGGTGGACAACGAGGCAAAGTCCGAAGCTCCGTTGGCTAGTCCAAATGTGTCTCGGAGTTTCCGCTGATGGACTTTCTTTGCACGAGTTGTCAGAAGGTCAGATACGATCTGAAACAAGAAAAATGAATTATTGGCCGAGAAACTCCAATTGAAAAGCTCGGTCACCACATACCTTCACATAATCCATACGAGCAAGAGGTCCCTTCAGTTTGTTGACAACCAATTGCAGATACTCAACGTAATCATTTTCATCTTTGTCGTCCATCTTGATAGTTGTATAAACGTTACGATACACGCCGACTGCTTCCGCTGCTTTCAACACCGGAGAAATCCCATCGACTGCATTCGTGAAGTTTGCAAAACTCCAAAACTTGGTATTAGCATCAAAGTTCGAGCTGCTTGTTTTAAGGTCACTAAGTACACCTTTGATTTTTCTCACGTCCTCTGGTTTGGATGTTGAATCATTTTTGAGAAGTTCTGGAGATTGATTCTCCCAATTGCCATTAACTGCCTTTATTGCTTTTATAGAAGACAGTGGTACTCCATCTTTTCCTAGACGTTTTATCTCTCTGAGAAAGTGGTCTTTTCCTTCCTTCCATTCACTTATATCTCCGACTCCGTCGATTTCATCGAGAATCTTCTTCAACCCATCAAACACCTTCTCCACTTTCTCCACTGTATCTTTTGAAGCGGCAGCCGTAGGCATCACATCGACCGGCAGTGTTTTCAGATTGTTCAAGAACTCTTCAAGTTTCGCTCCGTCGAGTGCATCAATCTGAGTTGGTGTGATGTCTCCGAAACGAAGAACTTCAGAGATGAACTGTTCGGTTTCTAGAGAATGATGCATCGATTTGGCGAGAATGCTCATTCCATTCGTGATACGAGCCACCATTTTCAGATTTGTCACGTGGGTTTCCAGATTGGCGTCTAAAAATTTGTTTGGTTGTAAGGAATGTTTAGGAAGTGCTTGAGGTGCCAACCATTTCATAGTTTTTAAAATACAAGCTTTGATTACTGAAACTTTTCGGGTCACGGAGTTCCGCACAATCTCAGATCGCATACCAGAAACTTGCAACATAAAATTAACGCCTTCCCTAATGGAACGTCGCCCATATTTCTCTACTCACCTCCAAGATCCCTGCCGAATCGGCGACGAAACATGACAGCGGCGGAAGTGCGTTGGAGATTGGGTTCAGGTGGATAACTGACATGTGACAAAGTTTGAGCCGATATGACGGCGACCAGGAGGAGCACAATTTCTGGAAATACTCTTTTTTAGTTGAAAAAAAGCTTGGACTCACTCATATCCGCAGATGTCTTCAAATGGAAGAAAATTTATTCCAAACGGAAATTGGAATTAGAGGAAATGAGAGAAAATGAAACTGAGAACTGGTGGCAAAACGAGAAAGGCTATGTCAGGATGACCCTGAGGTCAGTGGGATACACGTGGAAAACTGGTTTATGAGTTTATGCAAATAATTTTTTCAGTGGTCTTTTGGAGACGTGAAAATGTTTATATTCAAATCGTTTTAAAACACGGAAACAAAAAACTGTGTCCAACTTTGAGAGTGTGCCATGGTAATACTGATTGTCACACCTAATAGATGTTTATTGGATCATACAGATTAAACATAGAGCTTCATTTTTGTAGTTGACACCTTTTTTGTGCGGACACTCCCTAGAAAGTTACATATCGGCAAGGTTATTACTCCCTCAAATTGACCAATTTTAGTGCAAAATAGGGTGATTTTTTTTTGTTTGAAATAACTATAACTCTCCATTGATTACCCGTACAAAAAAAGTTGTCAACTACAAAAATGAAGCTCTACTTTTGATCTGTATGATCCATTGAAATTATACTTGATGTGACAATCGCTGATACCGTAATACCCTCTCAAAGTTGGACAACTTCCACTGAAAACGAGCGAATCTTTTTGCACGGTAAATACTGTAGTAGAAACTGTTTGGCATTCTGGCGGTCAATCACCGAGTGCTTTGCGAAAATGGTGAGAGCAAGCCCCAGGGCGTCCATGTTTTAAAGTAATCACTTATGTAAAACGACAGAATAATGAATGTCACTTTCATTCTTTTTTTAAAACTGAGATATGCAAAGTTCTCTGTTCTCCTGTTCTTCAATTAAGTAATCGACGCCACAAGAGTGTTCACATAGTTCGGCTTTCATGTGACAGACGTTGAGATAAGATGGAAGAAATCAAAAAGATCCAGATTCCTGGAAAAACCACTCTACTAGACGTCCCAGCATCGATTGAACTCACTTATTTTCATCTCAAGGTTCCAAAAAATTCTAAACAAATGATTTTTGAATTGATGAAAATTCCAGGGAAATCAGAAGTATTGATTGAGAGAAAAAGTGAAACTGAAAATTCGCGGAGAATGAAAAAGGGGCGGAGTCAGAGTAACCCAGAGGTCAGAGGGACGTGGAAACAGTTTTTGGTTAGGGCACGGCCTCCCAAAGTCGATTTTTCAAGTTTATATGATTTCTTTTATTTTTTTCACTGAAAATCCAGTATTTTCAGGTTTTCAGACGTGACAATTGATGAAAAAAGGTCCCATCCATCAGTATTGGGAAAAATGAATTTCTCCATCGAATGAGTCAGGAAACAGGAATTTTGGTTAGAAAATAAGTTTTTTGATACAGAAAAAACCGATTTCCAGAAAAATGAAACTTTCAGCCATTTCAGCCAATACATCATCTTTCTGCATTTAAAAAGTTACTTTCTGACCAAAATTCACGTTTTCTGGCTCAATCCACAGAGAATTTAATTTTCCACGATTCTGATGGATGGGACTTTTCAAAGCGTAAACGCGCTCTAGTGCACTGGGGTTCGGCGGCAGTTTGAATTTCTATAATCCACGTATTATCGGAATCAGAAAAACCTTATAGTTCGTTAGGGCGCAGTTGCAAAGTTTAAATAAATGTCTGTCTGTGTGCCCCAATGTCCGGATGTCCACAATTTACTCTTCCTCAAAAAAAAAACACAAAAAGATTTATTAAAAATCGTGAAGTTCAGACAAGAATTCGAGTCAAATATTAGAAAAAAACCCGCGAAAAGCAAAAAATTCAAAAATTTCCGAGAAACACGACGAGAGGGAAGCGAAAGCAGGGAGAAGCACACGGACATAGGGAGCATCTGAAGCAAATTTTAGGTATAAAAATTTGGGAAAAAAATTTTTTGCTTGGTTCTTCACGGATGCTGAAGATGGTCGTCTCTCTGCTTCCGCCACTCTCTTTCTCTTTCATTCTCTGAAAAAAAATCGATAATTACAGTATGACCTAGCAAACGCGCTCCACTGGACATGGTCCAAAACGCGCTCCACTGAGAAATGTTACATAATAAGAGTACCCGAATTGAAAGAGTCAGAATGAGATAATGGAGAGATGGGCGGTGTGTTGTGTTGGTGAAGAATCATCGGAATTTGTGGAGTACGGTCACCGGAGTACACGTATTCCGCGTATCTCTCCTGGAGGATGTGATGACGTTCACTTGATTGGGATAGGGAGCGATGTCGTTCGATGGTGTGCTGGAAATTGAGCATTATAAGGGATAGGCGTCTGTCTGTGTGTCTGTGTGTCTGTATGGCTCAGTTTTTGTAGGGTATGTAGTTTGAGCCTAGGGCTATATTTTTGTAGTTGACAACTTTTTTCTACGGGCGGCCCCTAGAGAGATACACGTCCCGACACCTAGTGCCCACCTACTGTCCTGCAGATAGCTCACTTCAACTCTCTATAACTCTCTAGGGAGTGTCCGTACAAAAAGTTGTAAACTACAAAAATGTTGCCTTATAATTGAGCTATATTTTTGTAGTTGACAACTTTTTTGTACGGGCGGCCCCTAGAGAGATCCATGCCCCGACACCTGGCGCCTACCTGTGGTACATCAGATAGCTCACTTCAACCATCTTTAACTCTCAAGGGAGTGTCCGTACAAAAAAATTGTCAACTACAAAAATATTGCCCTATAATTGAGCTATATTTTTGTAGTTGACAACTTTTTTGTTCAGTCTATGCCTAGAGAGTTATACGCAGTTGAAATATTGCAGCTTGACAATTTCGTACTTTGGCTTTGTCAAGCTGTAACTCTCTAGGGTTACCTCGTACAAAAAAGTGGTCAACTACAAAAATGAACATCTAGATTTGATCTACACACCCATTGAAAATTGTTGTCATGGGACGATCAGTAACAGCGTTACACCCTCTCCAAAGTTCGCATAATTCTTTTTTTTTTTGTTGAAAATTTAGATTTTAAAAGTTCCAATTGGCCAAAGCGTCTGTTGCTGTCTGTCTGTCTGTCTGTATGTCAATATGTTTGTCCGGATGTCTACACATAGAAGCGCTTGACATAAGCTGCATTTGCACTTTGTCCGGTCGGCCCTGATATACAGTACAATTTCAAAAATTCTTATTTTTCGAATTAAATTTTTGAGTTTTTCGACTATGTATCAAATTTTGACCAAAACCCAAATGATACCTCAAAATATGAACACTTTCGATACCTGTTACCTGTCTGTAAACCTGAAATCTAAAGTTGTCACTTCAAATTTAATGAAAATGCGCTCTATTGGCGTCTATTCCGGCGCGAAATTCAAATTTTTGGTAAACTGTTCATTAGAGCGCAGTTACATCTTTGTTAGTGATTATTAGTTCATGGACAAACATATCGGTAAGCATCATCAGGGTTAAGCAACTTATATGGAGCATTGTCAGTAGTTGCAACATGCCAGCCATTAAAATTATCCATTCGTTGTATGTTAAAGACGGACAAAGAGAAAACTAAGAAGCATTTTATACAATGGGAAAATTGAAAAGACAAATAAGGAAAAAATAGGGAGAAAAAATTTTTGAAAATTTTTTCTCACTAATTAAATAATTAAGACATAATTAAAGTAATTATGAAAAAAAAACTAACTAAACCTTATAGAGATCAAAAACATTTAAAAAAGTGAGATCAAAGGGAATGTTGTAATTTTAGGAACCGGGGGGAAAACGCTAAGCGCATACTGTACTAGGGTTACTGTAGTCTGCTGGGGTTACTGTAGTTTTGACTAGATATGAAATAACAAAAGACTATATTAGTTCATAGATGGCAATGAAATATAACAGGGATTGGGGAAAGACAAAGGACAAAAGACAACTGGACACATTTAAGGGATTACTGTAGGTGGGTTACTGTAGACTACTGTAGGGTTACTGTAGATTACTGTAATAGAATTATAAAATAAATAAATAAAAATATGAAACTAAATGAAGTGACAGACATGCTAAGTTGTTGGTTAGTGCTTTTGGATTGGAAAAAAATTTTCGAAATTTTTTTTCAAAATTTTTTTCCGCCTCTCATACCCTAAAGGCTGACGTGTGTTGTACGGTACGTCGTCCTCCGGTGGGTCCCGTCGCGACGACACCTTTTGCACGTTTACGACGTTCCGCTTCGAGTTGCTCGCGGAGCAACTGGATTTGGGACTCGAGAAGTTTCCGCTTGTGCGAGTAGTTGGCGTCTTTTTGGTCGAGCATTGCTTGGAGCTGGAAAATGGGGGTTTGGATGACATTTTGGTGGAGAATAGTGTGCATTTTCGGGATCAGCGGGGTGGAATTACCCTAGAAACTCATTTTTTGTGATTTTTGGGTTACTGTAGTTTTATTTCTGTGCAGACACCGCGTCGATGCACCATATATTACGACAAAATGCAGAATTTTCTTGAAAAAGACTTGATATAGGTTGGATGTGAAAATGAAGAAAAATAGTGTGCATTTTCAGGATCAGCGGGGTGGAATTACCCCAGGGATGCATTTTTGGGTTACTGTAGTTTCAATTCTGTGCAAACACCGCAGCGATGCACCATATCTTACGACAAAATGCAGATATAGGTAAAAATACCTCAGGAATCCAAATTTCTTATTCATTTCTCTCAAAATTCTTTCAAAAACCCACCTGTCTCTTCTCCTCAATCAACGCCGCAATTCTGGCCTCCAACAGCGAGTGCTCTTTCGCCAATTTCGACACCGATCGATTTCCGGCGTCTCGTTCCAAATTCTGGATTTGAGCTTGAAGTTGAGCACAATTTCTGTATAATTGTTGGTTTTCTCGTTCCATTGAGGCAAGCGATTTGTCGATGGCACGACGTTCGTTCATGGTCTCACGCACCGCTTTCTCGGTTTTCCCTTTTTCTTCTTCCAGCTGAAATATTAGGAAGATAAGTGTGAAAAATAGGAAGAATGTCCCTGTTATTTTCGGAATCAGTGGGTGAAGTTACCCCAGAGGCGCATTTTTAGGGATTTTTGGGTTACTGTAACTCTGATTCTGTGCACACACCGCAGCGATGCACCATATTTTACGACAAAATGCAGAAAATTGAAAGTTTAGCTCAAATAGATGACATTCGACGGAATTTGATGATTATGATGTAAAAATTTGATGAAAACCACAGAAATTATGGTTTCGGAGGGATTTAAATTACAAAAATAGGTTTTGTTATCCGAAATTTCAAAAATTCTTGTCATTTGACACATATAACATTGGTTGAGCCTTTCTAAGTCTCCAATATTATTTTTAACAAATTTTGGGTTACTGTAACTCCATTACCGCATGAACACCACTGGCGATGCACCACATCTTACGACAGTTTGCGAAAATTGCAAAAATAGAAAAAAAAAACTAGAAAACCCTGTCAGAAATTTCAAAAAAAATCTCATCAATATCAAAATCAGCGTCTATGAACTATTTTGGTCTACTGTAGTTTCATTTCCTTGTGAACATTGCGACCGATGCACCATATCTTACGAAATTTTGTGGAAATCGCAAAAACAGACGAACAAACCGAAATCCCCGTTCTTTTCGTCAGAAATTTCAAAATGAACCTCTCAAAAGTTATTTCGGACTACTGTAGCTTCATTTCCGTGTGAACACTGTTGCAACCGATGCACCATATCTCACGACAAAATGCAGAAAACCACAGCATGACGAGGCGTAAGGACCGCAACGCACAAGTTAGAGTTTTTTCGAGTCGCGTTGCTTGCGCGTCGCGGTTTATATGTATCAGCTGCGCCTCAACGACGGAGCGCGTTTCCACGACCTTACTGGCCATGCTGTGGAAAACCGCCAAAAAAGGTGAGAACCTACTGGCTACCAATACCTGGTTACTGTAGCTTCATATTTGTGCAAAAACCACTATTAGCAAGACACGCGTCTTACAACCGTGCTCTACCGAAACCAAAGAGACATTTCGGTGGAGCGCAGTTGTAAGAAGTGTGGCGACCTTATACCATATCTTACTCACCGCATCGACATGTCTCTTCAACGCACTGATCTCCCTCTCCAACCTGACACGTATTCCCTCAATCTCCTTCTTCTCCGTGTCACTCCTCAAACTCCGCCTCTTCAAATCCTCAATCTCCGCCGTCTGCACAAGTTTCTCCTTCCTCAACACCTTAAGCTCCGCCCTCATTTCCGCTTCCAACCGTTTCCATTCCTCCTCAAACTTCTTCAAAGCAGAGACAGTGTTCTGCATGACAACAAGTTTTCCGGAGAGCTCCTCGTTCTTTCTCTCGAAATCAACAGATCTCAAATTGATCCCATTCATCCGATTGAGTTGTTCTCTCATCTCCACTCTCAACCGATCACACTCCTTGGTTAACGCAGTGTTCCTCGTGCTCATTTCATGATGTGACTCCTCCCACCGCCGTTGCTCTTGCACCGCCCGTTCCTGCTCCTCCACAGTCTTCTTCGCCGTAGTCACCGCAGATTTCCACGTGCGTTCGGAGGCTCTCAGCTCCTCGAGCATTCCTCTATTCTTATCATTCAGCCTTCTCTCATCTGTGATCTCTCTCATCAGTTGCTCTCTTTCCTTCTCCAATTGCTCCAACTTCCGGAATAGATTCTCATTCTCTGCCAGAGTCCTCCGATGCTTTCCAACTGCCGCTTCTCGTTCCCGGTTGGCTCTGTCGAGTTGCTCCTCGAGATCCCGATGCCTTGAATCCTGAACACCAACCATCCCAGTCGCCTTCTCTTTTCCTTCGATCGCATCATGCAACTGGCTGTGCAACACCTCGATTTCCTTTCGAAGATGTGCAAGTTTCGAATCTTTCTCTCGGAGATGAAGCTCCAACGTCGAGATTCTAGCCTTCATACTTCTCACTTCATGATCTTTGGATCTGGCGGATTCCTCGTTGGTTAGGTACATTTGACGCTGGCTGGTCATACGGTTCTCGATTGTGTTGCGTTCTGGAAATGATCAATCTGGTTGGTGGAGTTTTCATTATTTCAGTTTGTCAGCTGTACTACTATGGAACTTTTCCATCTTCAAAAAACTTTTCCATTTACAAACTGAACCGAGATACACCGATTTCAATTACGGTGAATTTCATCTTTGAATTTTAAACTAATGGAAGTCGGCTCATTTCAATCGTATATCAAATTTGAAAACAGATTCAGAATCCTCACGAAGTCAGCTTCTAAGTTATTCCAAACTTTGGTAAAGTTGTCATAAAACCATTCCTTTGTATATGAAACATGCGATATCATGTTTGTATCTGCTCCGCGACATGTCAAAACTGTGACGTTTCGCAACCACACCGCATTCGCATATTTTGGTCAGTTAAAAATGTTGAGTGTACAAAAGAGCTAGATTAAATTGTTGCTAGTTTTATTGTTGCTAAACGTCTTAGTTGCGAAATGAACAGTTGTGAATTGTCGCAGTTTCGAAACCTAACTAGGGCAGGTCATATACTCCGAGTTATGGGACGTGACCTATATCATTGGAAAGCTGAGAAAACGCTGATTCCAAATATATATTCAGTTTTTGCCCTTGAGGTCTGGTATTCGAGAAAAACAGGGTCAAAGTTAGAAGGTCAAAGCAAAGTAAGTTATGTAACGGACCCTTTGTCTCCTCCCAGCTTCGGTATCTTTTGTTAGAGAAAACCTTTAAAGGTAATTTAATAGGAAAGCCTATGTCATAAGGATTCTATATCTGGTTTCAAAACTATTCTCACATCGAAATATCTCGAGATACGCCGATTTCAATTTTGGTGAATTTCAGCTGCGACCTGCCAATTTTCAAACTCATGTATCTCGGTTCAAATCTGTCAAATTCAAAATTTGAAAACAGATTCAGAATCCTCACGACTTGATCTTTCCAAGTGTCTTAACATACCTTCCGTAATATGGACCAACTGTCTCTCCACTCTCTCGATAACCATCTGCCTATCCGCCAACTTCTCATTCCTCTGTCTCAGCTCGTCCTTCGCCTTCTCCAAAGCATCCAACAACTCCGCATTATCCGCTTCCAATTGTTCAATTCTCTCCTTCAAAAATCTCAAAGTGACTCCAACCGACGAGCTGACATCCATTGAATCAACCGCCCGTTGCATGTTCTGTGAGCTATCCGCAAATCTGACCGACGGTGATCTTCTGAACGGCACGTCTTCTGAATTCTCGTTGAGACCGATACTCGAAGCGGCACGTGGAATATCCACGTAGATTGATCGGTTTTGGCGGGAATTGGAGGTGATCGCTGAAAATGGAAACTCGGTCTGTGTGTCTGTGTGTCCACTTACGATTCTGAAGAGATTCCACAGCGGATCGTTGGAGATTCGCCAGCTTCGACTGGATTTCCTCATATCGTTTTTGGCTGTCTTTCAGGCGGCTATCAGCGTCCTTTGCCTTCAGTTCCTGTCGTTCCAGTTTTAAGCTGAAAAATCGTTGGGTTACGGTATTTCGAAATTCTGTGCAAAAAACTCACGTCACTGTCGCCAGCTCACTCCTCAACTTCTGGTTATCCAGCTCTCCTTTGCTCGCCTTCTCCTCTGCACTTCGATACTTTTCCAGAATATCACTGATTGCAGATTTACTGGTCTCTCGTTTGACCTCAAAGGCAGCCTTGACTGTGGCCAAGTCGTTGAAGAGTCGCTGGTTTTCCTCTTGTAGAGCTTTTCGCACTTTTTCGAGGTCGGTTAGCTGGAAAATGAGGTATAGTGCTATAACTATGATGAAAAAGAAAAGCAAAAAAATTTTCGAGGAAGGTGGAGTCGAACTCGGGAGTGGTTGGGTGTGGGGCAAAAACGTAGACGACTGCGCTATTCTACACACTAAGATGTTGGAGCAGAAGGGTGTGATAAGCTGGCGGAGGATGATCCTGTCTCTTGGCAGAGATAGCGCAACTGGTAACACTGATGACCGCCAATCTCACGACCAGGGTTCGACCCCTACCACCTCTCATTCTCTTTTTCTTTCTTTATTATAGTAAGTACTCACCCTAAACTGCTCATTCTGTGCCTGCTTCAACATACTCTGCGCATCGTGCTCCATCTTCCTCAACAAGTCGCCAGAAACCTCATTTTTCGCCACCTTATCCATCAACTGAATCTCCAGGGACTTCACCTTATTCGTCAACGCTGTCACATTCTGTTCCAACTCGTTCTTCTTCTCCTCCAAATTCACATTCTTCATTCGGATACTGTGCACAACTTTGTTGGCTTCACGGAGCTGATCCGCGAGCTCCTGAATCTTCCGTCTCTCCTCATTCCACTTCTCACTCAATCCCTCTTTTCCATTCTTCAACTCAGAGTTTTGTTTCAACATCACCGCCACGTCATCCTTATACTTCTCAAGCTCCGCCTCCGTCGCCTCCAACTTTGAGATCAATTCCATTGTGTTAGCCTCCAAGGCACTAATCGAGCTATCTCTCTCCACGATTCCCGACGTCAACTTCTCCACGTCAGTCTCCAAAACTGAAATCCTTCTGACCTGCTGATCAATGGCCGTTGCATGCTTAGTCATCTGAAGCATCGCCTCCTCTTTCTGCTCCATCAACTTCATTTTCTCCTCATGCAACGTCTTCACCTCTTTCTTCCGATCCTCCTCCTTCTCCTCATCTTGGAGTTCTAACTTCCGAAGTTTCTCTTCCAAGTCTCTCGATTTTTCTAGGCCATCTTCGATATCCCGTTTGTGAACGATCTCCTTGTCTTCTTTCTCTTTCAGGGAGTCTTCGAGTTTCATGATTTGCTCTTGAAGCTCGGTAATCGCTTCGTTTTTGGAAGATTCAATCTGGAACAATGTTCGTAAGGTATACTCGTTGGGTAGGCGCGTGTTCATAGTTTCAAGATCTTTCGGTTGCGCCGCGTGTTCGCGTCGCCACGGTAAGCCTCAACAAATAAGCGTACGTGTCATCCGGGACGGCGCGTAACTCGCTTCAAACTGAATACTATGAGCTGAAAAATATACCAAAATGCAGATCTCGGCGAGCTCTATGTCTAGGACCTGCTACGGGCAGAACGACTTTTTGTTAATGTGCCGCGGGACGGGAAAAAGTGTCAAAAAACGCAAAAATAACCGTAAAAGCCATTCTAGCCCGGCCCGCCCAGTAGTTACGGACAGAGAACACGCTGAGATTAGCATTTTAGTATGTTTTTCAGCTCATAATGTTGCATTTTGAACAAGTTACGGGCCAACCCGTGTCGTCCCGTTTCGGCCTGGATGACAAATGTGCGAATATGTCTATGACACGCGACGCGCCCAGACTTCATCGTCATCGAAAAATTCTTGTGAGCCGATTCGCAGGCACTATCCATTGCTGTAGCGATGCTTGCTCTTTGGTCAACGCGCGAGTCTTCGAGCGATCTCAATGTTGTCGGATGCGTCGCGTGCCACTCTCGATCATTTTTCAATAAAAAATTACATAAATTGCAACGCTGTCTAAGACACCTCACGCAAAATCACGCGTGTTTTCGTCCAACATTTGAAACTTGTATAAGCCGCGACACATCCAAGAGCATGAAAGCATTCTCTCAGATCGTCGGGAACATCCCGAGCATTTATGACACCTGACGGATCCGAGAGTATCAGAACTTTCTCGGTGTCGTCGTGTGCGATGTGTACCTAAAAAGCGCGTGCGGCACTTATCTTCATAATTGTCTGTAAACTGCGACGCGACTCTTCCTTCTCATGAACGTTCCCTATATCGTCAGAAGCGTCGCGTGCCTCACTACGTCGCCGTATCTACCGCAAAATTGTAAGAAACCAGCAAAAGGCTGCAAACCACCATCTTAAATTTTTTCATACCGCGTTTTCTTTGAGTCAAATCGACTATCAGGTGGAGTTCCGCCATTTTAAAAAACTCATTCCGCTCAACTCTGGCCGCTATGGCGCGTCGCGTGTCGCCGCTATGAACAACTCCCAAAATCATTCCACCTACCCTACTCCTCTCACTACTCCACTCCTGTCGATCCCCCTCATTCTGCTCGTTCATCTTCTCCAACTCCTTCTTCATCTTCTCCTTCAACCGTTCCACTTCCTCTTCCGTATGCAAATGATCCAACTTCAACTGATCGTGCTCCTCCATCAACATCTCATGAATCTTCGTCAACTCATTCAACCTGGATTCACATTCCTTTCCAAACTTCTCAACACCTTGTCTATCCTTCTCCACCAGTTGCAGCTTAGCCTCATACTCCTCTTTTATCTCCTCCTCGTTCTTCTTCTCCATCTCCTCCATCCTCATCAATTCTTCTTTGCGCTCCTTTTCCGACTTGCTCAGTTGCTCCTTCAGAGATCCAATCTCCTCATTAAGCCCATCTACCGTAACTCCCTTCTGCTTCAGTTCATTCGTCAACTTATCGAAATTCACTCTCAAATCATCAAGTAGTCCTCGAAGCTCCGCCTCCTCCCGTTCCTTCTCCACACCTCGTTTTCTCAACTCCTCCAACTCGTTCTTCAACACTTCACACTTCTCCTGCCAGGAGGCGGAGTCTTCTGCCAACGCATCATTCTTCCTGACTGCATCATCAAACTTCTCATTAGCCTCCGAGATCTGGCGTGTTCTCTCGTTGAGCTGCTCGTGGAGCCGAGAGAGTTCTCCCTTCAGAATCTCAATCTCCCCATTTGCCTCCTCATACGTGGCAGTCAACTGATGACTGGAAGTCCTCACATTCTGAATATGTACCTCCTTCTCTTGAATAGATGCCTGCAGATTCCGAATCTCTTCGTTCTTAGACTCCAACTCGTTATTCAAGCCTTCCAATTGCTCAGTCAACGTCGACATCTCATTCTTACTCTCCAGGAATTGCTCCTCACTCAACTTCCCTTCTCCCTCCATTGCAGTTATCGTCGCTTGACATTCAGCCAGCTCCCTTCTAAGCTCCGCCTCCTTCTCCTGCATCTCGTCAAGCTTCGTCCGACACTCTGAAATCTCTAGGTCCCTCTGATCAGCCTGTGCTCTTTCTGAATCCAATTTCTTCCGGAGCTCATCTCGTTCCGTCTCCACCATATCCAACCGGAGGGTTTTGTCGTCGAGGTCTGTCTTCATCGCAGCGACGTCTCCTTTCAGATTCCGTTGAGTTTCTCGGAGCTCGTCACTTTCTTTCCTGAACTTTTCACGTTCGACTCGATCTTTTTCGAAACGGGATTTCTCCTCGGTTTCACGGGCTCGGAGGATCTCGTCATGGGTGTCTTCGCGTTCCTAGAAAAGGTAAATATATGCATTTTTGATTCAGAGGTATTCACACATTGCATCGACAGGGGCCGGCGCTTAACTCGCTTCTAACTCCATTTTATGAGCTGAAAATATACCAAAATGTAGATCTCAGCGAGATCTATTGCTGGGACCTATTACGGGCCGGATGGCTATTTGTACAAGTGCCACGGACTGGGCTAAAATGACATTTGTGCGTTTTTTAGGACTTTTTTCCGGGCTCGTGGCATTTTAACGGTTGGCCATTCGGCCCCACAGATAAAGAACTGAACTCCATGACTGTGACCTACTACAGGCCAGATAGCTATTTGCTGATGCGCCACGGACAGAACTAGAATTGCATATTTGGTCATTTTCGCGTTTTTTGGAACTTTTTCCGGGGCCGCGACATGAAAAAGACTAGCCAGTTGGCCCCAGTTGGCCAGTGACATAGAACTCGCTGAGATCTACATTTTGGTATATTTTTCAGCTCATTATACTGCATTTCAAGAGAATTACGCGCCGGCCCATTTCGTTCCGGTTCACAAGTGTGCAAAAAACTCCAAGACATTTGAAAACCAGACGTTTCGAAACCAAGACATTTCGAAACCATGACCGATCTTTTTCTTGAGTATGTTATCTACGTTTAGTTGTGAAATGTCATAGTTCCAAAAGGTCTCGGTTTTGAAATGTCTGGTTTCAAACTACCCCCGGAACCAACAGAAAGTATACAAGGGTGCGGTAACTCGGCGTCAGACATCCCTATTATCGGTTCACGAACCCTTGCCGGGGTGTTAAACGCGTATTTGGTCGGATGGGTCTCGTAATTGGAATGGGCGAATACTGATATTTTAATACAATTTTCATGCGTTCAACTACGAGACCCATCAGAACAAATTCCATGCGCCTTTAAAACCTCCCGGCAAGGGTTTGGGAACCGATAATACATACCTACACCACACTATCGGCTCAAGCGTCATCAGGGAGAGCTCTAACAAAAACTGATCAACTACTCCGAAAATGTAGACCCACACGTGTCTTATAAGCTAAACTACATATCGTAAATACTGTATTGTAGGTGCATACAAAGGGTCCGTCGGAGCGCACCACTATTAGAGAGTCACTTCAAATTGAGGGGCAACTCAAATACAGTTTTTTCGGTATTTTCACCGTAAAGACCACCTATTGGGGTTGGGTGGAATTCCGCCTTCCACCTTCCGCCATTTCAAAAACCCCGTTCCGCTCAACTTACCTTCAACTCCTCCCTATGCCTGATCATCAACTCCTCAATGAAAGTCTTATGTTGTCGATGTGCTTCATTCAACGAGTTCTGAACGGACGTCGTCAATTTCTCCTGGCTCTCTCGTTGCTCCTCAAGATTCCGAATCTTTTCAGAAGCCTTCCTCAAATCATCTTCCAGTTTCTTCAAGTCATGTTCTCTCTGCGAATAGACACTCGATCGTTTTCTCTCTGCTTCCCGGTCATCCTTCCTTCGTTTCTCTTCTTTCTCCAGATCCTTCTTCGCACGGTCTCTTTCTTTTTCCGCCTGTCTTGCTGCTTCTCGGGATTCGTCGATTTCTCCGTTCTTGTTGGTGAGAAGCTTACGCATTTTACGTGCCACATCCATTGGTGTGTCTTCTGCAATGGGGTTTGGTAAGAAGGGGGAAAGTGGTGTGAAGCTAGAGTCTTGCTAGATCTATGGGGTGAATTCTAGAAAACAAACTCTAACATTTAGTATATGCGCTCTAATGCTAACATTTTGTTTTTGGAAAAAAACTTTTACAGAATGAGAACATCTGTCTTATTTTTGGTTGGAAATACGCTCTCATGGCATCACTTCATCACAACATCTACAATACCGGTCAAAAAGTTATAAGCTTTTGCCGTTTTCAGTTGAAATTGGCCAACTTTGACAGTGTGTCATAGTAATTCTGATTGTCCCATCAAGCAGATATTTAATGAATAATACAGTTTAAAAGTAGAGCTTTATTTTTGTAGTTGACAACTTATTTTAAACGGATGTTCCCTAGTGAGTTGTTGTCTTTTTAAGAAGACAGCTCAAAAAGCACTATATTTTGCACGGATAAATTACTTTGCCGATATGTAACTCTCTAGGGACCGCCCGTACAAAAAAGTTGTCAACTACAAAAATGAAGCTCTACTCTTGATCTGTATGATCCATAAAAATTTTACTTTGTGGGACAATCAGTGATACCGTAACACCCTCTCAAAGTTGGGCATTTTCAACTGAAAACGGCCCTGTGAGTTTGACCGTCCATATCTTGTTAAAAAATGCTTACACAAAAAAGTTGTCAATTACAAAAATAAAGATCTAGACTTGAAAATTATGTAATTTAATTAATTTAATTAGATTTGACAGCACCTGGGACTGTCAAAGTTATCTCGAAATTGCAGACCCCCCAATTGTCAAATTTTCAAATATGATATAAAACAAGTCTGGATCTTCATTTTTGTAGTTGACAACTTTTTGATAACTCTAAACGCTGAAGAGGTATGAGACATCACTGTCTAAAGAGAGACGCAGAGAAGCTAGAGCGTCTGACTGTCTGCGCCCCCTCCTTTTGCTTGGTTACATTCTAAGCGGTTTATCTTAATAATGGTTAGGGCTATTGACAAATTTAGAACTCTAAAAATGTTAAACGTGAAATTTCACACATTTTTGTAGTTGACAACTTTTTGATAGCGCTGAACCCTACAAAGTTATAAATGTTTGAAGTTAAGCTCATCCTGGCTTTGAGGAAATACACACAAAAAAGTTGTCAATTGCAAAAATAGAGATCTTTAGGATAACTCATAGCACAGTCTAAACGTCTAGAAAAGTAAAAACTCTATATAAAAAATTCTAGAACCAAAAATAAAAAAACCAAAAAAAGAAAATAAAAAACAAACTATAAAGTGCAATCGACGTCTCAACGACACCACTATTTCTAGAGGGACTCTGACTTTGTCCTCTTCCTCCAGCCATTTCATTCGCCATCTTCGAAAGTGATTCAAGTGTATCCTGAAGTTCGTCGTTGTGCTCCCGCAACTTCCGACACTCATCCTCTTTTCTCTTCAAATCACGCTGACGCTCGTTTGACTTTTCTTCCGCCTAGAAACCACATAATTGGAAGGAAGATGAAATATGACAGCGGGTTCTTTACACTCACCTTCATATAATTCTCGGTGACAGCATTCAGCTGGCGCAGCGTCTCGTCCAGCACATCGTCCTTCTCTCGCTTCATCTGGTCTTTTAGGTCTTGGTGCTGGAAAAATCGATTAATATATTCGGATTCAGCTCGTCGAGATCTTTCAGAAAAGTATAATCATGCCAAGGTTCCGTGCAATTTGGGTCTCGCCACGAAATCAACAGTAGCCTCGGGTTGCTGTAGTTTTCGTGCCAAGACCCAACTTGCTTTAAACCTAAGCATGATTATACTCATTCAAACCGTCTTGCCATGCTGAATATGAATATAAAAGCGAATCAAAGTAAAAATCAAAGTTTGAAAATTTTCAAAGCAAAACCCATTTTTTATGAATTATAATTAAAAATGGTTAGTTTTGTTATGATCCGAATTCAGCTCGTCGAGAGCTTTTAGAAAAGTATAATCATGCTCCGGTTTGCATTAGTTTGGGTCTCGCCACGAAAACTACAGTAACCCGACCCTGTGCATTTCGTGGCGAGACCCAACTTGTTCCAAACCAGGGCATGATTATACTTTTCTGGAAGCTCTCGACGAGCTGAATCTAGTGGTAATAGTAAAAAATATGAAAATGATATCCTGAAGAAACTCAGCAGTCTGAAGTTGTCGGATAGGAGAGAAGTGAAGTCTAACCGGGTTTTGTCAAAAATTGAGATTTTGAAAAAAAAAAGAAGTAAACGAAAATTGCGGTGCATCACCAAACTGATGTGAAACGACATGTATATATTTTGAAATTTTCAGAGAATCCGGTTTGTTAAAAAGCTACAATTACATCCTGTTGAGTGATTTATGACAGACAAAATTCCGGTTCCAAAAAATGCATATTTTTACTAAAAAGAACCCGGAAATCGAGCACTTTAGTAGCAGTAGTCACCTCCACTTTTTTAAATCCCATTTTAGTAAAAAGAGCACAAAGTGCTCCCCCCTCCCCCTTCTCCAAACCTTTTGCTCGGCGTGTCGAATGGCTTTTCTCATAAGTGTTGCGCACCGCGTGAATTCCGTCAATTGTCGGTCCAAATCGTTGGCGGTCGTCGTGCGTAATTCGTGGAGCTAAAATATATTGAAATGGGAAGAAAGGGCAAGAATTATAAATCTTTTGGGCATAGTCTTTGTGGTTTGTATTATGGGACACATGGAAACCGAGACGTTTTGAAACCGATATGTCTCATAACTCGCTGATCCGACCAAAACTGATAAAGTTATGATGAAAACCAAAAAAAACTACCTTTGGACCAAATCTCAGAAATGGTCCAATCGTCATTAAAACTTTATTTTCCAAGATAATTTATCGAAATCAATACATATCGATAGAGAAAAACAAGAGCTTTCGAACTGTAAAAAATCTCGCGGATCGGACCAAAACTGATAAAGTTATGATGAAACCCATTTTAACGTCACAGGTTTATTAAAAATGCTTGGTTTCAAAACGTCCTAAAACCCAAACTTGTCAAATTTTGGCACTTCAAGTAAAGGTACTTATTTTTTGCCTAAATTTGTAAAATTAAAAACATTTTCTTCAAAAAACCATCCTTTTTCAGAGTGTGGCAGACCTAGGTATAGTGAACAGTTTGAAATTTTGGGCAAAAACTCAAAAAATTTCAAATTTCGCCAAGAAAAATTCCAATTTCATCCCTACCCGTGACAAGTTTGCAGGAGCCAAGTCTGTCTGTACGTCTGTATGTCTGTAGGTCCGGATGTCCGCGTAACTAATTGTGAAACTTTTTTGGATGTCTGCTACAAGAGACTGTATCGAAAGTTAAAAAAATTAACTCTTCACTGTTTGAAAGTCTGAAAAATTTTGGCATGCGTGTCCTGTGAAAAACGACGTTCCTCACCATAGAAAACGGTCTAAACTAGCAAATATTTTTAACTAAAACTTGAATATGACTGGAAAGCCGAAATCACGAAAATTCTGAATCTGTTTTCAATATTCAGATACAATCAAATCAATCTGATTTACTTGCTTTTAAAATTCGTCTCATTTTTGACCGTTTTGAATTCTAAAAACAGATTCAGAATCCTCAGGACTTCAGCTTTCCAGCCATATAAGTTTCTATCGAACATTCTGATTTTTGAGTGAGTTATGCCCTACCACCTCCAACAAGACGCCAATAAATGAAAGAAAAGTCCTCATAGAGCCCTTTTTCAAACAACACAAAAATTCGGCCCTAGATACTTTCGGATACGTAGATTCCGAATCTGAAATAAGGTTCTGCTGAATCCTTCTGTAAGTCTGAACCGTGACGGTAAAAGCTTAACCATAGGAAAAGTTTGACTGGTCAGAACTCGGCTCACAGAAGGATTTTGCAGAATTTTATTTCAGATTCGGAATCTACGGACTCGAATGTACCAGCGGTCGTTGAAAAAAGGACACTTCGAGGACTTACCCCAAGAAAAAAACGAAATTCTCACCTGCCGCTTGACAGCACTGAACTCCTTCCACAAGCTGATCAACTTCCGGTGTTGGGTCTCCATTTGATTCCGATAGCGCTGCAAAAAAAGCGTTTTTATTTGAAACTTCCGGTGGTCACTTAGTACACTTCCGTTGTACTCTTTCATGGAAGTCACCTACCGTATTCTCCGATCGGAACCTCATACTCTCGGTGTGCTGTTGCTGTTGAAGCTGCTGCAACTCCTTGCTCAGATTCGTGGCGTCCACTCGGAGGTGCTCATTCGCCGCCAACGCAGCGTCATTCTCCTCACGGAGCATCTCATTGACCTCTTCCAACGTGTTATTTCGAAACAACTCCTCCTTCAACTTGGTGAATATCTCATCCATATTCTCCTCGCCTCCAAACTCTGCACCGTCCAAATTGTAATGTGCCAACACCCTGGGGCTACTTCTATGTCTACCGTAATCCCCAAGGGGACTTATCGATCGATATCGATTGCCACCAAGAGACTTATGACGGTTCCTTAGACTACTCATCGCGTAGTTGGGCGTTCGAGAGGAATGAATAAGAGCGGTGGAGTTCAATGGAATATCGATGGTCAGTGATGGCATAGAAATGTTGGTTTGATTGTGCAGATGGGTTAGTCCTGGATTCGCCAAAAGTGCGACATCTGGACTTGGCGTGTTGAAGGATTCAAGGGATTCTGCGTTGGCACGCTGACGGAAACGTTGGAGCTGGAAGAATGGAAGAGTTGGGGGGAGGGAGGGAGGGAAAGAGGAAATTGCTTTTGTGTATTTAAATAGGAGGGTGATCTTTATACTTTTTTTGCACTTTCAAAGTTTTATGATGCGTTGCGTGTTGTGTTGCGGTCGCATAAGATTCAAGTTTTTCTTCAAACAGACTCGATAAAACTCCGACCGCTCCGCAGCACGCGACGCTCATAAAAAGCTAGGTGGGAACTAATTTCAAATTGGTGAATCACGGGTAGTGCAAGGCATAAGGTCGTTATTGGATTTGGCACAGTACCAAGGATATTTACGTTATTTTTCTTGTATCTGTCGAAATAAACCGCTACGCGCACGCAACGCGACTCGGAAAAAAAATTAAAATCAGTTCGTTGCGGACCTTCTGCTGTCTGTGCTCAATAGGTGCTGTCTGTGATTAAGCAAATTAATAGGAATCTAAAAACTGCAAAAGTGTGTCCGAAGAAGAATTTTAACTTGTTAATCTTTTTTTTTTTAATTCAGATTTTGTAGTATGTCAAAATCTCTATTTTTATAAGTGACCCGTTTTTTGTACGGACTATCTCTGGATAGGCGATAGAACAATGTCTTTCCAAGCACAGCGTCTTTCCGACGATCATAACTCTCTAGGGATCGCCCGTACAAAAAAGTTGTCAACTACAAAAATGAAGATCAGGGGTTGTTCTATAACATATCAAAAGTTCAGAAAACCAAAGCTTTTTCTGAAGCCGTGACGTTCTTTTGAAAGTTGATCATTTTTTCGAAATTTGGAATTTTTAGAAAAATTAATTTTCTTTTCAAAATCACAGATTTTAGGCAAAAATAGGTTTTTTGACATTTAATATTTTTGATATCACCTTAGAAGAATATGTGATGTTCATTCATTTTTTTTGGATTTCTTTCCTTTATCCATCCCAACCATCAGTTCTCACTTTTTGTTATTCTTATACATAAAAACGGTCGCAGCGAAAAAGAGAAAATCGGCTTGCGGGCGGGAAGAGAAGACAAACAGTTGACCAACATAACATGACCAATATAAAAAGAATATAAAAAAGAAAAAGAAGAGAAGAAAGGAGAGAGATAGATGGGAACTGTAAATTTACACACAGAAAGGCTAATTCCTTTCGGAACTTTTTTGCTGGTAATTGAGAAAATAATTTGATATTGTAGGAATGTTTACAATAAAAAACTTTGGGCGTTTCAAACTTTCAGAAAAGGGGAATAGGTTACTGTAATTAATTTGTACAGAAAGTGTGTAACAATAACTGTAAAGGAGAAGAGTTATGAAAGGAATGTTCTCTACTATGAAATATCGTAATTTTTATTCATTTTTGATGTTGAATTTGAGTTCAGCGTGATCGATTACCCCTTAATTGAAAATGTGTGCAATTTGTCGTAAGATATGGTGCATCGCTGCGGTGTTTGCACAGAAACGGTGGTACAGTATTTCTAAGGTTACTGTACATTCGGATCTGTGCAAAAACCACAGCGATGCATCATATCTCACGACAATTTGCAAATTTAAAAAAAAATGGGTGAAAAATGATAAGGAGTAAGGATATGAGGATGTAAATAACTAGATTAGGTGTTGGGACGTTTTGAAACCGAAACATTTCAGAACCGGACAACCTAGTTTCTATATGTTTGGTATGTAAATGCCAGGGTTGGGGAATTCCGGGCGGGTCCGGCTTTTGTAGAAATTCGAAATTTTGTAAAAAAAAATTAATGAAAATTTCATTAAAAATGTGAAAAACAGCCCGGAATTTCCCAACCCTGGTAATTGCCTCGTTTCCGAATCGTCCGGTTTCAAAACGTCTAAAATCCGTAAAAACCATTCATAATAACTACAACTGCGCTCCACCGAAATGCCCATGAAGAATGACTTTCTTGGGTTTCAGTAGAGCGCGGTTGTAAGAAGCACACCGTGCTAAAAAGTTGGTAAAAGTTAAATCCCAAAGAATAGCCAACCTGATCATTAATATCCTGAATAACTTGTCGATTCCTGCGATTCTCCTCAATTCCAGCATCCAACCGATTTCGACACTCGGACAAGTCTTCGGTCACCCGAACGACGTCTTCAGAGCTGCCAGCCGACTTCATACCTTTATTCAAGTTGGGAAGACGACGGCATTTCTGAATTAGAACTTTTTTCTAAAAACACAAAGCTGAGATGATTGAAAAGTGGAAGTTCAGAAAAAAACCACTGTGAAAAAGATGGGCGGCTCTTTCCTAGAAAGAGGGCGGAGCTAGGAACGAGGAGCCCTCAAATTTTGGGAAGAGTTCCGGGTATTCTGATGGATGATTGAAATGAAAATAACAGGGATTCATATTCAACTGAGAAGTAAGAAATGGAAGAGACGCAGGAAGTGAGAACCCAAAAAACCGGATCCTGTGTAAGCGCCTAGGAAGCCGCCATGTCTTCTCTATTCCAATACAACTATTCCAATAGACTGTTGTTTTTCTGTGAAACAGTGAAACAGTGAGAGAGACGAGGGGTCGGAGGATTAGAGAAGCGAAGAGACAGTTTTATGGAGGTGTTGTCTTTTGGCAACAAAGAAGGGGAAGGGGGGGCTGTGTTTTGAAAAAAAGAGAGAAAAGTTAGGAGGGAGTAAATGGTCGCGTAAAATTTGTTCTTTTTTCAAAAGTGAGAAAACAGGTGGAAATGGGTTGGAAAGGTTTATGGGGGAAGGCTGTCTGTATGTCGGTTTGTCTGGTCGTCCATAGACTTGCACAACGGGCTCCGCGACAATTCGCAACCGTGACATTCCGCAACTGCGACATTCCGCAACTCACTTATGTTTCGCAACTACGACACTTCGCAACTGCGACATTTCGCTTTTTTTTAAAGTATGGGAACATATTTGAAAACAATTGAATAGACGAAAATGTTATCTGACATATTTTCTGACTAAACTAGGTTAAACTATTGCTAGTTCTATGGTTGCAAAATGGCTAGTTGCGGAATGTCGTAGTTGCGGAATGTCGCAGTTGCGAAATGAACAGTTGCGAAGTGTCGCAGTTGCGAAACCTACGTGAGTTGCGAAATGTCGCAGTTGCGGAATGTCGTGGTTGCGAATTGTCGGGGAGCCGCACAACGGGGCCGGGCCGATTTGAGAATATTCACAGTCCCGGTCGGCCCGGGTCACAGCAAAAAAAGTTTGATATTGAATTTTTAGATTTTTTTTCAAAGACAGGCCGACAGATAATTACGGATCATTTGATTCAAAATTAACAGAAATTGACCGGAAATAGCTGGCGCTCCGTTGGCGCTTTCGAGCGGTTTTTGCCGAATCTCACCGTTTTTCAGCACAAAAATAATCCAAACTGTTATTTTCACAGATTTTCCGGAGCTTTTTTCGGAGTCTGGCGCTCCGTTGGTGCTTTCAGGATACACTTTTTGACTCAAAAACTAGTTAAAACCAATGTTTTTACATATCGATAAGTCTCAAGCGTAAATAGGTTTTTTTGGCTATTTTTGTTCAAAATGTCAAAAATTTCGAAAAAAAATTTGAAAAAATTGTGCACATTTTTTTGGCTCCTGGCCGATATTTTGCAAGTCTCGTTGTCCTGATTGTCTATTTAAGCAACCAGACTTCCACAACTGCCACACATGCGATTTTTCTCATTTTCGGTAAAATGTGGTTGCAAAAAACATCTCGAGTTACTACAGTGACGACCATAGTTCTAACAACTTTGACCGTTTTCAGTTGAAATTGCCCAACTTTGAGAGGATGTTACGGTACCCCTGATAGACCCACCAAAAAAGTGTTTAATGAATTATACAGATCAAAAGTAGAGCTACATTTTTGTAGTTGACAACTTTGTTGTACGGACACACCCTAGAGAGTTATGGTCATTCTAAGAGCTTAGCTCAAAAATCGCACTTTTTTGCCCTTTCCTCGGATATAACTCCCCAACATCCGCTCGTACAAAAAAGTTGTCAACTACAAAAATTGAGCCATACTTTTGATCTACAAGTTTATATAACAATTGAGCTTTTTCTACAATCAGTGACGACAAGACTCATGATATTTGCTTCTAGATACGTTTCCGTTCTTATTGGAAGGTACTAACTTATGCAAGGTGTCTAGATATCAGTGACAATCCTATTACTACAAATTTTTATACCAGTGTATAGTACTAACTCAGATGTCCATTTTTCTAGTTGACCACTTTTTTGTACGAGCTTTCCCTAGACAGTTATGATCCATTTTGAATATCAACTGCCAAAATGAGTACCCCACGTTCTTTGAGCCGTAACTCTCCAGGGTGGGGAGGTACAAAAAAGCTGTCAACTATGAAAATGAAGGTCTAGATTTGTTTTATAATTTGGTATAAAGAATTGAGGAATATTCATTTTCTAATTATGTTTTGAGAGGGTTGAAAAATGTGAACCTTTTGGGTCTCCATAAAAATTTCTTTTCAGGTTTTCTATTCGAGCTGGGTGGTTCAAGGTCTCGACACGAAAACGCAGTAAATCATTCTCAGTAAAGAAGGCAAAAAATCCTGTGATAAATGGGTCGTGTCACGAAAACTAAAAGTTCGTCAAAACGAGATCCGTGATTTTGAGATGCCTACTCGGATTTCAGATTCTAAAAAACCGCCAATTTTCATACACAAAAACACATACATACATACATCCACGCGAAGAAAAAAAGAGGTGTCTCCAGATGTTTGACATGACGGGACATGACAATGGAGAAGGATTTGAATGTGAAGTGAAAGAAATTCCTTTTTTTTTCATCTGAAGTCAGGAGCAGAAGCCGTGTGAAGGGCAATCGGAAGTCCTCCGCTCTCCTCTCGAATGGACTATTACCTGGATAGAGGCGGTACGAAATGACTACTCGGGGGGAGGAGAGTGAGAAAAGGACGTTTATTTCCTGCTAAACGGGCGCCGCAGTTTTTTGTATAAGTCAAGTGGCGGGAGGGTTCATTCAGGAAAATTGGTTTTAGTAGTAGTTTTTGGAAGGCAATTTGGGCATATTGAAGGTATACTTGTAGGGGGTGGAGCATATTACAAGGGAGAAGGTACAGTAATTTCGTGGTGGGACTTACTAGGGAATGGTCATCTTCAGGTTCCGTGATATTTGGGACGAAATACAGCTGAATTTGGGTGGAAAATCGAGTAAATCACATGTATTAAATTTGCATTTTCAGAACGGAATATCTCGATTCTGGAGGGTCGTCAGCAATTTTAGAAAACTGATTTCCTACTAGAATTCGATTGTCTGTCGATTCTGCTAGGTCTCGTTGCTGAACTTCAAAGTCAGTCCTGACCATACTTGCAACCGGGCCTTGTCCGGGCCGTGAGCGGGCCTTTGAATAACTCGCTTCAAAATGAAAATTAGGAGTCGATCAACCTGTCAAATTATAGATCTCGGTGAGCTCTACTCAAATCTATTTGCATTTTTACTGTGCGTTCAGTGAGAGCCGCAGTAAAGTCGATTTAGTGGCCGGGCCGTGATTCAAGGCTCACCACTAAATGGATTGAGCTCACCGAGATCTATAATTTGACAGGTTGATCGACTCCTAATTTTCATTTTGAAGCGAGTTATTCAAAGGCCCGCTCACGGCCCGGACAAGGCCGGTTGCAAGTATGGTCCTGACCATTCCCTAGTTAGGGACGTGGGGAGCGGAAATCAGAAAGTCCGAAATTTACGACATTTTGCCTCCAGGTGACCGTGGTGTTATGGGACGTGTTCTATACCATTGGAAAGCTGAAAAAATGCTGATTCCAAATATATATTCAGTTTTTGCCCTCGAGGTCTGGTATACGAGAAAAACAAGGTTTCCGAATTTTGACCTTATTTTTCTCGAATACCATGCTTCGAGGGCAAAAACAGATTATATATTTGGAATCTGCATTTTATCAGCATTCCAATGATATAGGTTACGTCCCATATCTCCACGGTCTCCTGGAGGCCTTCCCTTGTGAGTTTACGAAATTTACGAAGTTCCGCACATCGTGAGACCCATTGGGTCCCGACACGATTTGAGTGCTTGGCTACACTTTGAGTGTTGAGAGCCAGAACTTATCAACGAGAATTATGATTCCTCGGTTTGAAAATGAAACATCATAGGTCTCGACACGATTACACGGTTCATCGAGAAAAAAAACTACCGTATTCTGGTGATTTCGGTCGCATGAACCATGAAAGCAAGATTTCTGAAATCGGAGCTTTTGAGTGATTACAATCATGCACGCTTCAAAAAACATTACTGCATTTCAGAAACGCATAACTCGCCAGTCATAACTCAGAACCTAGTCAATATGATGTTCATGTGAAAGCTAGTGATTTCCTGAATCTGAAAATATCAACTTTTACGGTTTTCCCCTGAAAATGACCGAGATGCGGTGGAAATGAATGATACTAACAGAAAAACTTTTACTTGTCGAAAAAGACAGTATTTCAGATTCTCATAACTTACTATTAATCAATCAAAACCTAAATAGGAGTATACTTATCAAATGCGTCTTCAAAACTGAACTCGAAAATGGGTCTTGTCACGAAAATCACAGGACTACGGTAGATTTGAGACGTCGTTAAAAACCCTGTCATATTCAGGGACTAGTCTTCCAAAGTTAGGCCATCTTCACTCTTTAAAAGTTTTTGCATTTTAGAGTAAGTCTCAAATTTCTCACGACGAAACAAAACGAGCTATGCAAAACACAAATGTATGTTTCAAATGAGTGCACTTGTCCAAAAAAAGAAAAATGTATAAAAAATAAATCTTGAGACAAAAAAAATGTGCACCACTTCAATATCCATTAGTATCCAAAGGCAACGCGAATATATTTTTTTCGAAAAAAATATTTTCGTTTATAAAAAAGGAATCCGTTCGTTTGGTCCCGGGGGAACAATATTTCTTATTTAAAACCACTTTTTTGTTATAAAATTGGCGGGAACTCACAAATTTGAATTCTAAACAATTATTTTTTCTGTGAAAAAAAAAACTATATACATGTAAAAGAACGTAAGCGCCTTTTTATTTGACACTAGGTACTAGTGTTAGGTGATAAGAGAACTGATAGTGTGTGTGGAGTGGAAAAATATTTACATTTCATGCGGAAAATAATGCGTTTTTTCTTTCTTTTTCAAAAAATTTCAGATTAAAAAAAAACAAAAAAAGTTGTGACACCGCCGGGAGTCGAACCCCGGACCCTTGAATTATCAGTGGAGACTGTACACCGCTACACCACAGACGTCGTAAACAGAATAAGTCGCCAAGACAGTGATAAAGGCTTGATGTTTTGAAAGCCACAGGGGAACACTCAATTAGTGAACAAAATTAAAATTTGAAAATTAAAAGACCAAGGTTCCGCCCCTTTTTTTATCAGAAGCATCAGAATTCTTCAATTTTCGTCGGGAAAAAAAGAAAACAAGGCAATGGCCGAGAACTGACCACTTCGTGTCCGTATATGCCCCCTTCGTCTTATATATTCTGTGCTCGATCCTCTCGCATCCTGCGTCTTCCAATTCCACGCACTCTCTCCAATGGCTGGCAGTGTTTGTGTGCAATGGTGGGCACTCAGAGCAGATGGTCACTCCACTGGCCGTTCATATTCTGGAGAAGAAACCGGTGGGGTCATTGGAAGGAGAAGTCGTCATGGAGACTAAGAAAGAAGGGGGGAAATCTTAGAATTTGGAACGGAAATTAGAAGAGAAAGAGAGAACAATCGATTCATTTTGTTGATGGAAAGGGTATCGGGGGTTAAATATAGCACAAGTATTAGAGAAAATTTAAAATTGAAGTCAAAATGATAAAAAATTAATGCGAGATCATGAGTATCGGTGTTCCAGTTATCCTCAATTCCCCAACATTCACTCCATATTCTCCTCGTCATCGATCTTTGGTGCCAAGTAGAAGCGAAGGAATCCGTTCTCCTCGATCGGGTACTCAACAACCACTGGGACATCATTGCAAAGTGACAAACGGACTCTATCACTGAGAGCGGTCGCCTTGGTGAACTGATTCATGTACTTGATCGAGAAGTTCACGTTGACTGGCTCCTTCACTTCCAACGTCACCGCTTCCGACTCATCGTCAGTGTTAGAAGATGGTGAGTACGTCACGACGGACGATCCGATGTCTCCTTTTCCGGTGAAAACGATGCCGGCCTTGGTGGCGGTAATGTTGAGCGAGTCGGAGAATGTCGACAGATCCTTACACGTCTTCTGGAACTCGGCGGCTGGCATCTCGCAGACAACGGCGTAGTCTTGCTCCGGAATTCCCAAGTGCTCACTGTCGATGTCCATCATTTTGACTGTCACGTCTTGCGTCTTGTCGCGTTTTGGATCGGCGAATGTGAATATGATCGAGTCACCCTCGTTCTCCTCATACTGAAAAATTGGACATTTTTGGGTGAAAATTTAGTGGAAAGCGCTGATTTTGGGGGGAAAACTAGATAGAAATGAGGAATTCGGCTATATTTAACTAGTCAGCTCCGAAGAGCACGAAGCCACGCCCTTAAGCTGGTAGTTATAGGATTTGAGAGGTGAAATGGGCGGTGCGTACGGCTTTTGTCAAAATTTGGAGATTTTCTGCGAAAATTTGACATTTTTTGTTAAAAATCACGAAAAATTGCATCAGAATCACCAAATCCGCAACCAGAAGATAGCATATGACACGAGCATGAACTCAGCTCTTCGTACCGCCCATCAGCTAGCCAACAGCCGTAATTATAGGATTTGAGAGCCGAGATGGGCGGTGCGCACGGCTTGGGTTAAAAATGCCCATTTGGTCTCAAATTTTGGAGAGTTATAGCGAAAATTCGGCATTTTTAAAGACAATTCACGTAAAAATCGCATTGAAATCGTTGAATCCGCAGCCGAGAATGACACAGCCATCAACTGAGCTCTTCGTACCGCCCATCAGCAATCCGACAGCCATTATTATGAAATTTGCGGATTTTCATGCAAAATCAATCAAATTTTCGCGAATTTTTTCCTGAAATTTTGAATTTTCCGACTTCCCCTACCTTCAACATGCAGGTATCATCGTTGTTAGCACACTTGAGAGCCTTTGACATGTTGTTGAGCGAAAGTCCGAGATTGATGGTCCGGTCACATCGGTAGGTGTCGAAGAGGCCGACCTGAACGAAAAAATTTCGAATTTTCGATGAAAAAAAAATCGATGAATTTTACCTCCAACTTGAGGGAAACTAAGGCGACGTGAGAGGAATCCATCGCCTGAAGGCTCATAGCCGTCTCGGAGCAGTCGAATGGCGCATCGGTGACGAGATCCTTGATAGACTCGACAATCTTCTTGAGAAGACCGGAGTTGGCGAGCTTGGCCTCAAACATCGTGACGGGATCTGGAAAAATCGATGAAACTGGGGAAATCGTCGAAAGCATAGAGAAAATGCGGTAAAACTGCGAAAAATTACGAAATTCATGGATTTCGCCCTAAAAATCGCTGTTTTGAATAGATTTTCTCGCAGAAAAATGACGAATTCAATAGATTTTAGTCAAAATTCGTGAAAAAGTGAGAAAATTCACACGAAATGAGGGAAAACGAGCAGAGAGAAGTGTCTCGATTGAGATTTGGCGCGCGTTTTCGAGTGGAACTTCGCGCCAAAATTTGCCGCATTTGAAAAAAGCGCCAGTAAAAAGTTGACACATTTCTCGTTTGCGGACTTGGCATTTTATTTGACGCGCAAAAAAGTACGGTGGTATTCAGGGGTTTTTAGCGATTATAAAGGGAGTTTTATCAGAATTTTGTGCTAATTGACTGGAAAACATCTTTTTAAAAACGCCACTTTCCATTGAAAGGGCTGAAAGATTACAAAAATCAATGAAATCGAGGTAAAATCAGTCGACATTGTTAAATTGCGTACAGTGCATTTAATTTGACGCGCAAGTGTTGGCAGTTATTTTTCAGACATTTTCCGGTGCTTTTCCAGCGAATTTTGCAGATTTTCAACCATTTTCAAAGAGGAAAAGTGACAAAAATGGAGAGAGAACCGTTTGTTTTATCGATTATCTAAAAAGTTTATGAAAAAATGGGGGGAAAACTGAGAAACAAGATGTTTATTCAGCCGAAATCCTCAGAAATGAATATTCATTCAGTTTTAGGCGAATGGGCGTGATTTCTATAAAAACCTGATAGATAATCATGAGAAAACTGCTGATTTTTTACTAGAAATGCTGGAAAAATCTCGAAAAAAGCTAAAAACTCAAAAAAGCACTGTTAAAACTCCAAAAAAGCAGACGATTTGATTGAACACGGAAAATAATCCGGAAAACCACAGGGACTGAGTTTTTAGCTGATTTTTCAACGATTTTCTGAGAAAACGGGCCATGAAACACTTCAAATTACATAAATTACCGGATTTCTAATGCAAAAATATTTTTAAAATGCATTAAAAACCATGAGAACACATTCTACAGCTCTTGAATGCGCTTTATAGCAAAAATTCAGAAAATCCATGAAAACAACATATAAAAACAAGAAATGGTGCCTCGAACTCTGAAAAATGGTTGGAAATGATTGAAAATCCATTTATTTACAAGTATTCATATTCTTTTTTACATCAAAAATGGTTAAAATAAATTATTAAAAATTTCCTTTTCGCTTCTTCAAACACAAAAACTTTAAAAAGCAATGACAATAGCACCGATGATATAAATAAAGATGAGGAGAATCGAGGAGATGTTGTTGAGAGCAGAATGAACTTGAAGCCAGTCGGATGTTGCGTCCTGAGACATCTTTAAATTATTACTTGTGAAAAAATATTTTCAAAATTTTCAAAATTGCAAAAAAAGTTTCGCTCCCGGGTGGGCTCGAACCACCAACCTTTCGGTTAACAGCCGAACGCGCTGCCTATTGCGCCACGGAAGCACACGATAGGGAGGGGTAGTCAAGGCGTATAGGAGAGTGCGGGGAGAACAGAGGCGGTCGCCACTCTTATCGCCGCCGCAAGTTTGATCTACTCACCTTTGAGGAAGTTCCGTCAGTTGTTGGCTCCTCTTCCGATCCGCAGCATAGATTAGCGTTAAGAAGTGAGGCCAGGAGGGTGTAACGGTGTGCTGGTGGCACCTTTCGCTTCACACGGCTCATCGCTGAGATCATTACGGTAGCGATGAGACTAAGAACGGTCATTCCGATGGTGAAGGCGTAGAAGATGTCTAGAATTGTCAAAAATAAAGTTTACCACGATACTCCCCGTGTCTTTTTACCCTTACTCGGATTTTTTCTCGAATTGTCGTAAAATTCGATGCATAGTCCGCAACCACTTCATGATACACCAAACCTCACGACAATTCACACAAAAATTTGAATTCAAACTCACAAATTTTCGGAATATTATCCCCAAATCCGAGTTGTGGAGTCTTCTCGGACAAAAATTGGAAGCTCATGAATTGCAAAAGAAGCGCGAACATTTTCACGTAGATTTGCTGATTGAATTTTCCGAAAAATGGCGCCAAAAGAAGAATCAAAGCGGAGATCAGCACTGGGAGAGTCAACTCGACGGCGAGGGTGGACGACTTGCGGACAACGCCGACGCACACTTCCAAACGCTCGGCTCTGAAAAATTAGATGTTTTTGGAGGGTTTCAATAGCATATTCAGATTCCCCATAAAATATCCGAAATTTCGAGCCCCATATCGACTATATTTGGTGCATACAGGAATTTGACCGCGACGCACGGACGCAACACGCGACGCGTGGTCGAAAAACTGATTTGCTGCACAGTGGTTCAAAGTAGGTCGATATAGGGCTCAAAATTTCGGAAATTTTGTGAAGAATTCGAATATTGTAATGAAATTGTAAAAAATTTCTTCCTATCAAAAAAAAATCTCACCTATTATCATTATCCTGATTCAACTTCATAATCCAAGTCCATGATGGGTCCACATGCCAGTTGGTTCTGATATTCTTGGTATTCAACATCTCATGACCATCTCCGTGCTCCATAATAAACTTGACATATCTTTTGTAGAGTGTGGATTGCAGGTTGAAGCAGCAGTGTTTGCGGTCCTAAAAATTTTGAATTTTTTTTGAAAATTTTCGAAAATTTTCAAGTTTTCAGAATATTGTGATGAAAATTGATAAAAATGAAGGTAGTTTTCGAATTCAGCGTGAAAAACCACCCCTAGGGTTACTGTAGCTCCATTTCTGTGCAAACACCGCAGCGATGCACCATATCTTACGACAAATTGCACACATTTTCAAAATAGGGGTAATCGATCACGCCGAACTCAAATTTGATGTCAAAAATGAATAAAAGTCACGAATTTTCGTTGTAAACGATAAAAATTCACTCACATTCGGATATTCGGTGTAATCAATGGTACACTGTGCCTTCATTCTGAACTCAAGACGTGCCGTCACATTTCCGTTGTAATTCGACTGAATATCGTGATAATTCACAAAATCAGTGGATTGCGATCCAGTTTGGAGTCTGAGAATTTTTAAAATTTAAAATTTTCTAAAAATTTTCAAACAAAAAAACTCACTTATCAGAATTGATATCTGGGGACCATAGCCTTCCCATTGACTTCAGACGCAAATTTTCAGTCTTCCACTCCTCCGGATTCCATCGGAGGCGACGGTCCTTCCAGGACTAAAAAAATTGTTTTTTTTTAAATTTTTGCCCAAAATTTTTTTTTCAAATTTTTTCAAAAACTCACCAGTTTCAAGAATCCATTGATATTCATCTCCTTGAACACTTCATTCATCCACATCTCAGTGATAGATCCATCGAGAACCTGCACTTCAAGTGTCTCACCGGCTGCAACGGTGGGTGGAAGCATCATGAGCGCATTGCTTTTGTCTGAAAACTTTTTATGGTGATGATTTAGAGTTTTTTGAGTGAATTTTTTGAATTCTCCATAAAATTTCCGAGGTTTTGAACCCCATATTGCCTATATTCGGTTGACTTGAGTATTTGACCGCGACGCAGCCCGCGACGCGTGGTCGAAAAAATGAATTGCGTCAAAATAGGTCGATATGGGGCTCAAAACTTTGGAAATTTTATGGAGAACACAAAAATGAAAACCATAGATGTTGAATGTGAAAAAAAAATCAAAAAATGTCTGAGTACGACCGCGACGTAACACGCGTCGCAGAAGTCGATTTTTGTACCGATTGGGTTATAATTGCGATTTTCAGATTCTTCATAAAATTTCTGAAGTTTTGAGCCCCATATTGCCTATATTCAGATGACTTGAATTTTTGAGTTTTTGACCGCGACGCAGCACGTGACGCGCGCGATCGAAAAAAATGAATCGCTCCAAAAAAGGACGATATTGGGCTCAAAATTTTGGAAACCTTATGGAGAATACGAAAATGATAATCATGGTCCTTGAATATGAAAAAGTCGAAGAAAAAATCTGACACGACCGCGACGCAACACGCGACGCAGAAGACAAACGTTTTGATTTTTTGAGTTGAATTAGCAATTTTCAGATTCTCCATGCGATTCCCAAAATTTTGAGCCCCATATTGCCTATACACGGATGATTTGAGTTTTTGACCGCGACGCAGCACGCGACGCGTAGTCGAAAAAAAAAGAATTGCACCAAAATAGGTCGATATGGGGCTCAAATTTTTGGAAATTTTGTGAAGATTTCGAATATTGCATTGAAAGTTCAGAAAATCTTTATGATTTCAAGATCCCTCAACTTTTTTTTTCGAAAATCTAAACGGAACCGAAACCAGTCTGTTTAGTCGTTTTGATCTCAAAGTATATAATCTGCCATAAGTCAAAAAAACGTACCTTGCATACGATCTGCTTCGCTGGTCAGCTTGTAGAACAGACATTCCTCAAGAACCTGATATTTGTGGTGGGCGACGTCTTCGATGTCTGCAAAAAAAAAAGTATGATGTCTGTCTGTGTGTCTATCCTGTCCGGATGTCCGTTTAGTATACATAAGTATCAAATCCCCATTCATATTCGGAAAATTGGAACCGACAGAATAAACAAAAAGCGGAAGCCTTTCACCACCCCGTTTGGAAATCGAGACCGTTGAGAGAGGGGTCATTTGTTGAACACCTGTTCGGGGGGGGCAATGTTGACCTTGGAGGGTCCCCCGGGGACGGAATAATGACCAGGTGAGACTGAAGCCATAATTGAGTAGTTGTGAAAAGAGAGAGAGAAACACCTGTCCCGTTGGTGGCTGGCGTGCCTGGGACGCGTTAGATTTTATGTTTTTTGAAATTGTCTTGAAACGCTGATTCGAAAAATGTAGGTTTTGAACAATTAGACAAAAATTAGGAAATTTAAAGTCGATTTCGAGAGGAAACCCCAGAATTTGAAAGAAGTTTAGAGAACATGAGGCTTACTTCGTCATGAGACCCAAAACTTTTCAGAAATCAAGAAAAATTTATTGAAGTTATATTTTTCTGAACCGTCTAGACTTGCTGATTCTAAAAATAAAAATTTCAAAAAATCCAATAAGAACTGTCCAAGTTACGGAAAGCTAAAGTTACAGTAAGATGAACGGACCGTTCAAAAAAGCTGTCACCGTGGAGAGACCCTAAATGTATTAGAAAACAAGAAAAATTTATTGAAGTTGAGATTTTCTAAACCGTCTTGACACGCTGATTACAAAAATACAACTTTCAAAAAAATCCGATCAGAACTGGCCATGTTAGAGTGAGCTGAGGAAGGTG
Organism: Caenorhabditis latens; assembly: GCA_002259235.3. Lineage (NCBI taxonomy): Eukaryota > Metazoa > Nematoda > Chromadorea > Rhabditida > Rhabditidae > Caenorhabditis > Caenorhabditis latens. The sequence goes on from CM056093.1 coordinate 3,942,486, forward strand.
GTGAGACCCTAAACATATTGGAAAACTACTAAAAATTTATTGAAATTATACTTTTCGGAACTGTTTTAACTTGCTGATTCCGAAAATACAATTTTCAAATGAATCTGACAAAAACTAGTCAAGTTACGGTAATCTGAAGCAACAGTAAGATAACCATGCAAGTTGAGGAAGGCTATCATCGTAGTGAGACCCTAAACTTGTCAGAAATCAAGAAAAATAGGACGATATTATACTTTTCTGAACTGTCTTGTCACGCTGATTCTAAAAATATAACTTTCAAATTGATCTGACAAGAACTGACCTAGTTACGGCAAGCTAAATAAAAAGTAAGATGAACGGAACATTCAAAAAGGCTGCCATCGTGGTAAGACCCTAAACTTATTGGAAAACGACTAAAAATTTATTGAAATTATATTTTTCTAAACCGTTTTTACTTGCTGATTCTAAAGGTAAAACTTTCAAAACAGTCCGATCAGAACTGACCAAGTTACAGTAAGCTAAATGTGCAGTAAAATGATCGAAAAGTTGAAAAGGCTGTCATCGTACTGAGGCCCTAAATTTATTGGGAAACGACTAAAAACTTATTGAAATTATATTTTTCCAAACCGTCTTGACTTGCAAATTCTGAAAATGTAATTTTCAAAAAATCTGACAAAAACTGGTAAAGTTACGGCAAGCCAAAGTTACAGTAATATAGCCATGCAAGGCGAGGAAGGCTGACTTCGTGGTGAGACCCTAAACTTTTAGAAAAATTTTTGAAATTATATTTTTCCAAACCGTTTTGACACGCTGGTTTTAAAAATGTGTCTTTCATCGGGATTGGGTGAAAACTGACAAAGTTATGAGGCTATTTTCCAATTCGAAAATTTTCACAATTTATACTTTTTTGATTCACCTTCTCACTGTAATTCCAAAAAATCCGGTCATGAAAAATTCCTGACCCCTCTATTCAGTCCCCCCTCTCAAAACCGCAAACTTTTTGTGACAGTGATTCCCTCCGTAAAATACTTCCCTCCTCCCTCCCTCCCGGTTAACCTCGTTACCCTATAAATAAGGACACGGACGACAGATTATGGCCAATTATGGATTGAATGGGATTTCCTTTGAGGAGGGGAAAACGGTCAAAAGTGATGGCGACTTAGGCTGCGCGACGACCCGGATCGTCGAAGTTGAGACAAGTGGACGGGGGATGGGAGTGTGGTGGCCTAACTTTGGGTTCCTAGGCCACATAATTTAATAAGGTCTAATAACGCTCAGAACAAGGTTAAGGACTTCCCTTTTTGACCTTGTCATTTTTTGTTTAGTTTGACAAAGTGGGAGGCTACAAAAATCTACGCCAGGTCACTTAATCTTGGAGATTTGAGTTTCGCGTCGAGACCCAAGTACTAAAATTTTTGCAGAATCTTGAACTGAATGCAAACTGACAGAGCTATGTACAGTAAGTTAGAAATTGTTGTTTTCATTTTTCGTTTTCGTTGTGAGACCCAAAACTATGTCAAGTATGACATGCTTATACTTTTCTGAACCGCCTTGTCACGGTGTTTTCAAAAATGTAAGTTTCGACAAGATAGGTGAAGAACTGACAAAGTTACAACACGATTTCTGTTATCCCGTTTTGTTGTAGGACCCGAGACTTAAAGAACTAACAAAAATTGGATTAGGAGTGTCATGTTCATATTCTCTAAACCGTCTTTTCACGTTGATTCCGAATATATAAAAATCGGTATGATTGGTTGAAAACGGACAAAGTTACATCATGATTTCTGTAGTCACTTTACGCAGTGAGACCCGAAACTCAAAGAACTGACAAAAAATGGAGTATGCTTACATTTTCTGAATCGTCTTGACACGGTGATTAAGATAATCATAATTTTATTAAAATTGGTCCAAAACTGACAAAGTTACAACATGATTTATGTAGTCATTTGACGCTGCGAGACCCAAAAGCTCGAGAACCAACTAAAATTGGGATATGCTTAGATTTTCTAAACCGTCTTTTTACGCTGATTCCAAAAATACTAATTTCAAAAAAATCCGACAAAAACTGGTCAAGTTACAGTATGATTCCCATAAGGAATTTTCGATTTGTTCAAAATCTTCAAATTCAAAGAAAAAAACTGTAAAAAGTATGTCATAAAGCGTCTCAGAGCGCTGAATTCCAAAAAACCCTAAACTCAAAGCTTTAGGCTTAAAGTCTCAGACTCAACGCTTTAGGCTTAAGGTCTCAGGCTTAAGGGTTTAGGCTTACGGCTTTAGGCTTTGAGCCTTAGGCTTAGAGCCCTAGGCTTAGAGCCTTAGGCTTAGAGCCTTAGGCTTAAGGCTTTAGACTTACGGTCTTAGGCTTAAGGTCTCAGGCTTAAGGTCTCAGGCTTAAGGCCTTAGACTTAAGGTCTCAGGCTTTTGAAGGCTTAGATTAAAAGCCTTGCTTCAAATTCCCCCCGACTATCAAAACCCCGAATTTTCAAAAACTTTTAAAAACCAGACCAACCTGAAATATTGCTCTTCCACTTGCAGTCAATATCATACGCCGCCGTCACAACTGCAGTAACCAGCAGAACCAGCAGTAAACTCCTCACCATTTTTCTTGTCTTGTGCTCTTGTCTCCTCAACAACTGGCTTCTTCTTCTTCTTCTACCCGATCCGCTTGGTGGCTGAGAAACAAAAATATTTGTTTTCCTTTCCCATTTGGACGGAGAGAGAGACGGAGGGGGGCGGAGCCGTGTTGTTGGACAGTAAATAAAGAGAAGAAAGAGGGGAGAGAAAACGGGAACAGGTGCGAAAATGCACTTGACCAGTCGGGTTGGGGAGGAGAAGCAATCATTAAGTACTACCAGTTTTTAGAGCGGATGGGGACAGGGAATTGGTGTTTTGATGGGGGGAGGGTAATCGAGGCTATTATGCTGGTTTCATAGAGAATTATTGCGAGGACATCAGGACAAACGGATAGACAGATAGATATGGATTTTGAGATCTGGCTGGAATTACGTGACCAGACAACTTTGACATTTTGATACCAGATAGTGTATTGGTTTCCAAATATCAGGTTTTTTTTCAAAACCTCTTGAAGTAATAACAACAAAAAAGACATCTGGACGATGGGGACACACAGATGGAAGGAAGATGTGGAGTATAAGGAACAGGCAGGCTGACCTTAGTTCATGTATAGCAAAAAGACGTTTTGGATATCCGGACAAACAGATCCGGTGCAAAATTGATGATAATTGTTTGCAAACAGGGCCTAAATGGGTCGACACGGGCCGGCACGTAATACCCTCCAAACTCAATATTATCAGCTGAAAAATATACCAAAATGTAGATCTTGGCGAGTTCTTCATTACTGACTTACCACGGGCCGTATCGGTAGTCGTTAGTGTGTCGTGGGGCCGGGCTAGAGTAGCTTTTCGCGCTTTTTTGCATTTTTTCCCGGTCCGCGGCATATTAACAAATGGTCATCCGGAATGTAGCAAGTCAAGGACATAGAAAACACCGAGATCTACATTTTGGTATATTTTTCTGTTCATATTATTGAGTTTTGAGCGAGTTAAGCGTCGGTTCGGTTTCAAGGTTGACGTACGGGCGGCCGCGGCCCTCTGCTTTCTGGGCCGGCGAGAATCAAATAAGATGAATTTTCAAAAATTGACTAATCTTCTGGTCCTCTACAAAGCCTTCTTGAAGAACCGAAAATTTTACATGGCTGGAAACTAAAGAAAACGATCCAAAAGTCGCCGATTTCTGAAATATAACTTCTGTCCATTAAAGCTCAATCCTATAATTTTAACATTATTAAAACGCTGGCGTTCCACAGATTCTGAATATCTTCACAAATCTTCAAAATAAACCGAGTACTCATTTTCTTAAAACTTCTGTAACAAATTAAGAAAATCATGGATGCAGTTTGGAGGAATGGGACGTGGCCTATACTTTTGGAAAGCTGAGAAAACGCTGATTCCAAATATATATTCAGTTTTTGCCCTCAAGGTCTGGTTTAACGTTTTTTTCAAACTCCATGACCTTCCCTAGATACCTCAATCCTATCCTTTCCAGAAACTTTAACAACCAGATTCAGAGTCCCGTTCTTGCTAAGCCCCCCTCAAGAAGAACAGAGAGAAACCAAAAGTTCGTCTCGTCGTGAGTTGGAGAAGTGTGTTGTTTTGTGGGCAAACACGGTCACTTTTCTAAAGAAGAAAAAGAAAAATAGGGGGAATCCTAAATGTCAATACCAATTTCTCTTTTTGGAGACATTCCCCGTAGGAATATCGGTGTGTCCGGATGTCCACCCATCTATCTGTCTGTCTGTACATCCGAATGTCTACTTTATTCATTCAAGAGTACCCAAACACTTATTTTTCTTCGAGAAGGAAAAAAAATTGCGCCGAAAAAAAAAACGCGATCGGTCAGGGAGGTTCTGTCTGAGTGCTTATGGAATGTTTCAAATATTTATTTTCACTTTTTCCCGTTGTAGAACATTGATCAATGATGGTGTTTAGAGAATGGTCAATGTGGACATCTGGATAGACAGACAGATGGACAGACAGACAGACAGACAGACAGACAGACAGACAGACAGATGGGGAAGCGGATAAGAATTCGGCCAAAAAATTGTTCAAAAACCGTCAAAAAACGAAAAAACAGTGTTTAAAATGGCTTACTCAATTTTTTCACAATTTCGAATTATTGCGTAGCCTAGAAAAATCTAGGCCCCAATTTTACGATAATCACCCAATTTTCCTCAGAAGCTACTACAAAAATGTCATGGCCTAGTTTTGACGTGGCCTAGAAAAAGCTAGTCCGCGTTCAGAAAAATTCTTCAAAATCGCTTCAATTACGATTTGAGGACATTGTGTGAAAAAAAAACTCAGGCCGCGAAATTATGACCTAATTTTTGCAGGGCCGTGAAAACCCTAGTCCCCGCCAAACAACAAAATCAGAGAAGGACGAAAAGGGGCTAATTTTTCTTTTGGTGACCTAGGAATGTCCTGAATATCCTGGAATTTCCTAGACCACCACCACCACAACCAAGACATAAAATACAATACATCAATGTCTGTACTCTAATACCCACAGCGGCAGTACCCCAAGTGGGCGTGGCCCGGTGTCTAAACCGCACCGCCCATCATCTTTTGTCGTCTCATTCTTATTCAAACGGAAAGATTTCTTTTCGTTTTTTTTCCTGAGAAGAAGAAGAGGGAGAAGGTTAAATAAACGACTGGGAGGGGGGTGTCTTACGGGAGAAATGGGACAAGTGAGAGGGGAGGAATACTATTACTATTTTACAATACTAACTAGGCCAATTATTAATTGCCCCGTCCGTGACACTTATTGTGACGAGACCTGGGGATTTAATGGTTTCTTTTTGGAAAAAATGAGGGAACATCGAAATTTTGGATTTAAAAAAAAGCTGAAATTCTGAGGATTCTCAATCCGTTTTTTAATTTCAATGTGCTACTAAAATATAACGAGTTACATAGCTTTAAGTATAAAAGTGTGTATCTCGGTTCATTTTAATCGTATGTCGAATTTGAAGACAGATTCAGAACCCCCACGATGTCAGCTTTTCAGAGATGCTAGATTTTCTTGGAAAATGGAAATTTTGCCAATTCAGAATCCTCGGGACTTACAATTAAGTTTTCTGGGCATGTGTGTACATTTCATTAAGAATGTAAGGGCCAGGAAATACGTTCTATTGAGAATTTTTAGATTCATAAAAGAAATTTTGTTGGATAAGCAGCACTAGATCAGCCAATTTGAAACTCACAGACGTTTTAAGACCAGGACATTTCAAAACTGATATTTTCAAAACTTTAAAATGCAGCTTCCTCATTCACCACCGATTTAAAAATGCGCACGGTTTCGAAATGGCTCCATAATTTTGTAATGTCTTTTAGGGGGTTCCAGGACGTTTTGAAACCAGACATTTTGAAACCGAAACTGTTCCAAACCATGATATATGGACACTGATTTCAAAATGTCTTTAAGGCATAAGAACTGACAGTAATCAGCAAAAAATTTTGAGAAAACCTTTATTTTTAATGATTTTTCTCGCCGTTTGAGCAGAGGACCAATGGGGTTATTCAGGTCATGTAAAAATGTATTTTAATACATTTTTTCCTTATTCACGACCGACGAGAAACTATTTTTCACAAATCTCAGTTTACCGTTGTTCTGACAGCGTTTTTCCACGTTTTTGTATTTATCGACACGCGCATGTAGAAAAACTGTCAAAAAATGGGGGAGAAATGTAGAAAAATGGGAAAAAAATGTGAAAAATTACATTTTTTAACGGTCGTGAATAAGGTAAAATATGTATTAAAATACATTTTTACATGACCTGAATAACCCCACAAATGATGAAAATACGAGCAGCTCTAAAATTTTGACCGGAAACCAAAAATTTCGGGAAAAAATGCTGAAAAACTCTGAAAAAATGATGCAAGGAGGCAAAAATCTTGAATTTGTAGGAAAACTGGAAGTATTTCAAGGCCAGACCCCCAGAAACCGGTTTTTGAGTACAAAATTAGAAAACATTTCAGAAAAAAATCAAAAACTGTAAAATTTTCAGCCCAGATTCAGACTGCTGAAAATCTGGACCAGCCGACACACAGACAGACTAAAACACCTAAAAAACAATGGTAGTAGCTCAAAACAGAAGTGGAATTTCGAACTTTCGGACTTCCGGACAAACCGACACACAGACATCCCACCAACTAACAATGAAACTATGTATTCCATCTCTTCCCATTTTATACCACCATTCTCTCAACTTTTTTCTGCTTTCCTAAATCCGATTATTCCACAAAGAGAGAAAGTATGACCTTCACAAAAATACCCTCTAATCCTATAAGACATTTTCGATTTCCTACTGGGAAATTTGAACATTTCTGGGTTTATTTTCGAAGAGGACATCAGGACACACACTCTCTCTCATTTCCTTTGTTTGATCTACCTTCTCAAGGAGTTTCAAAACAAAACGGGATGACGTGGCAAGTCGGGTTAAGTGCTCCGAGAGCACGACACCTTTTCACTTTTTTTGTTTTTTGTTTTCCGTTAAGCTGTGTTCTGTGTTTCCTTATGATCACTTTTGGGGAGATTACAACTGCGGACTATTTGGACTCTCACTAGGGAAGGGCCCCGAGTGACGGTGGAGATATGGCACATGACCTATATCATTGGAAAGCTGAGAAAACGCTGATTCCAAATATATATTCAGTTTTTGTCCTCGAGGCCTGCTATTCGAGAAAAACGAGGTCAAAACTCATGGAACATGCCTCACTTTCTTATACGCCTCGCGTTCCTCTCTCCGCCGTCCGCTTCCGTGGCGCAATAGGCAGCGCGTACGGCTGTTAACCGAAAGGTTGGTGGTTCGAGCCCACCCGGGAGCGAAATCATTTTTTATTTTTTGCTTTAATTATATAGAAAGAAAAATAATTTATCATAAGTATCCCGTAACAAAACAATAGTCAATCACATAATTTTTTCTAAAAATCACACTCACATAGATCACACCCGTAAATTTCCCAATTAGGCTAGAATGTAATTACAACTAAAAAATTATAAATATTTCGCTGCAATCTGATTATTGCACATTTCGAACGAGTGCCACCACGCCACATCTTTGTACGATTTTGGGTTCTTCAGAATCTTCTCTTTATCCTGAAGACGGTCGCAAAGGGTGCACCACCCCGAGAATCCACTTCCGATTATTATTCTGGAAAATTCAAAATATGGCCTAACTTTTTTTCAGATGGCCTAGGATTATAAAACCAAAAAACATACTGCCAATCCTTTCTCCACGCGTGATAACTCAAGTAGGTGTCCTTGTCTTTGTTCACTTTTTTGATTTGAGTCATGAACTCGTCAAACGTGGCAAAGTCGTCAACAGCAATGTAGGCGGAGTCGGGGACCTGGAAAATAAGGAAAATGGGATACTGTAGTAAGATTTGAAGCTACAGCAACCCAAAACACCTTCTAGATTACTGTAGTTTTGATTTTGTGCAAATACCACACCGATGCACCATCTGGTGACATGGTGCATCGGAACAGTGCTTATACAGATTTGGAGCTACAGTAACCTGAAATACTTTTTCCACAATTCTAGGTTACTGTAGTCCTGATTGTGTGCAAACACTGCACCGATGCACCATTTGGTGGCATGGTGCATCGGAACCTGGGTACTGTTTTGGGGGAAAATTTCCCACAAAACAGTACCCCCTGGGGTAATTTTTCACGCTGAATCCAAAAAAAGTATCAAAAATTCTCCTACTCACCCCCAAATCCTTATAATACTTCCTTGCCAACACAATCGGTATAACCATTCGATCGTTCAACGCCTTCCAGAACTTCTCAGTCACATAGTCCTTGCAATTCGAGTTCTCCATTGAGATGTAGAATTTGTAGGGTCTAAAAAATATTTTTTTGAAAGAAATTTCAGAAAAAAACCTACTTAATCAAATCCAGGACACACGGTGACTCTTGATTATCGACACCTGTACACTGGGGTGCTTGTTTGCCGCAGTTTCCCCAGATTTCGATCTAAAAGTGGTTTATTTTTTAATTTTGGGAGAGGTACAGTAATTTATGATCCTCTGGCAACGTTTTGAGCCAAAAATCACCAAGAAATGTGGAAAATTCAAAAAGTTCTAGATTTTCGAAAATTTTCAAAAATTCCGAAAATTCATATTGCTGTAACATGCTGGATTTTGGAAAAATTTGGAAATTTTTTTTCATTTTCAGATCCAGCACGTCGAGACGCTTCGAATGAATATAATCATGCCTAGGTTTGGACGAAATTTGGTCTCGACACGAAAAGGGGGCACGGGTTACTGTAGTTTTCGTGGTGAGACCAAATTAGCTTCAAACCTAGGCATGAGTATACTCATTCGAAGCGTCTCGGCGTGCTAAATTTGAAAATGCAAAAAAAAACCGAATTCCGCTAAAATCCACCAAGTTACAGCAATTTTGAACTTCGGAATTTTCGAAAATTTTCGCAAAATGCCACTTTTTTCAGTTTTTCCTCCTAAAACTCACAAAAAAACTCACATCAAACCCATTATCAATCATTTTCTTGATCAAATCAAATCTGCGATTTTGCGTGAAACAGTTCGATGCAAGCCACGTCGCACTTTTCTTCTTGCTATCCCAAATTGCGTTTAGGTCGATGTCAACTGCAAAATTTTTCATTTTTTGAGGTTTTGACCATTTCTGTCTGTGTGTCCGCCTATGTCCAGATGTCCAGATGTCCTACCTGGTGCCTTCCTCTTCACCATAGTACCATACGGTGCCCAGATGTCTGCATCCGTTCGATAAGTCATTGTCCAGTTGATCATGTCTAAAAAAATTTTTTTGATCTACTCAAAAAAAAATTGTACTCACGACTCTCCGGCCGGAAATTGTCGTTACTCGGGCTCTCCAATGACCAAAGAACATAGGGGACACCAGGTTTTCGTTGGGCTTTGAACTTTTTAAATTTTTCGTTCTGCAAAAAATTTTAAAATTTTTCCTAAAATCTGGATTTCTAGGCCAAAAAACTCACCGGTCCCCGATAATCCGCATTATGGAATACCACTGCATCAGCGTTGTCAAACTCTGACTCGTCTTGTGTTATCCTACAGTAGTTCTGAAGTAAAAAAATTCAAAATTAAAAAAAATGCAAACGCGCTCCACCTGAACATCGGGACAAGTCGCTAGAAATCGTTCGGTCGTAATCGGGTGTCCGAAGAATTGGGTGGCCGCGTAGATCACAACATTTTTCGTGGAGACGGGGGCGACAGGGTCCGCCGGGTTGTTAAGCGAGAGAGGGGCGGCTGGAATGAGAAAAAATTCGGGAATGTAGGAATTTTTATGTTGGTGAGGTGCGGGATTTCGGAGCATCGTAAATAGTTGTTTTGGAAAATGATGATTTTTGTCTGTCTGTGTGTCTGGGTGTCCGGATATCCCGATTCTGAGAAATGACCTAGGTTTTCAACAACTGGATATTTAGTTAGGTCACGAGATTTTTTATCACGGTTTTATAGTCGTGGCCTAACTTTGTAATTTTCTGGAAAGCTAGGCCACGGTGAAAATGTTTCCCTGGCTCAAAGCTCGTGGCCTAGATTTACTTTATTTTTCAATGTCTTTAAAATCGGAACAATTTCAAGTCCATGTTTAATGACCTTGGTTTTGCAGGTTAGAAAATTTAAAATTTAGGCCACGGCCACAAAAAATTTTCTGAAAAATATCAATTCTCCAATTTTCTGATTTATCAAACGGTTGTAGGCCAGGAAGATTGGCGTCAAAATTCGAAATTCAATTTTTTCGAATTTTCTGAATTTTTGATTTTTTTTGATGATTCAGAATTAGATAAAATTCTAAAAACCCATAAAACATGCTCACATTTCCGATGAAACATTTTTTTTTAAAAAAAGCTCTTTTTTGAAGCCAGGCCTTCGGGCCGGGGGAAAGGACCAAAGGAAAGTTTTGAAGGCGCGGCCCGGCCCCAAGGCCTGAGTTTTATAAAATATTCAATTTTTTGACATTTTTTTTCATTTTTCCCTCGAAAATGTTAACATTTTTGTGGATTTTTCAGAATTTTCAAAAAAAAAAAAGTACTTTTCCTATTTTCTGCCTCTTTGAAGCCGGCTATTTCAAAACCGGGACATTTCAAAACCGGTACGTTTTGAAACTTCGCATATTATCTCGGCACAGTTCTTACAACTGCGCGCTCCACCGAAATGCCCTGTCTCTTTTTCTCTGAGTCTCTTAATTTCGCACATATTTCTTCGGTTTTAGTAGAGCGCGGTTGTAAGAAGTGTGTCGTGAAATACACCAAAATTTTCAAATTTCCCGCCAACCCCACCACCAAAAAGGAAACCAACTCACCATGCTCCTTATGTCTCGCCGGCATCAGTGTATACCACAGAAACAAGGCGACAGACGCGTAGATGGCAACCGTCACGAATCGTCCCAAATATCTCCATGTACACGTGGCACCGCCCGTCTTTTGTTGCAGATAGGTGGACATTTTATCAGGATTGCTGAGAATAATCATAGGCGGTTTGTGGATGTACATGATTTTCATTGGGGGGTTCAAGAGTACAAACTCTTGAAAAAAGGGGGGAATTTGAAACGGATATATGAGAATTCGGGAGGGGAAAGGTGACAATGTAGAGGGCTCGAGAGAATTAGAGAGATGTCTCTATGGAGATGAAAAAGTAGAAAAAGAAGGGATTCCGAAACATAGGGGGACACAGACCGAAAAAAATATGTATATATACGAGAATATGTATTTAAAACGTGGGAAAACATGCAAGGTTTCTATTGTTGCAAAATTGTTTTTTTTTTCGGTTGGAAAAAAAATGATAAAGCATCTTTACCAAACAAGGAACATAAAAATGTTCCGATTTTTCGAATAAAATAAGTTTCGGGTTATAATGTTGACATAGAAGAGGAGAAGTAGGTGTGTGAGGCTTTCTAAAAAAGTTATAGGGCATAACCATTTTTTTGTGAAACGAAATACTAGCACGGCCTAGTTTTTACAACTGCGCTCCACCTTTGAAAAATGTCTCTTTTTCTCTGAGTCTCTCAATTTCGCACACAATTTTCTTGGGTTTCGGTAGAGCGCGGTTGTAACACACGTGTCGTGCTATTAATCCCTAATTTTTTTGGGATAAGTTAAAATATCATCTGATGGCAGTGGCATGAGATAAAGTTTTTAGAAAGTGAATTACATGATTGTAAAGCTGAAATTATGAAAGTTACGTTTATTTTTCAAATGTTCATCTCCCACAAAAAAAGAATTTTAGGAATCTGATTGCAAATATCTCACGAAAATTTGTGTTTTTTAAATTTGAGATTTCGCAGACTTGCAACAGACCAGTACTAAAAAAAACCCCGATTTTCAATATTTTTGAAATTAAGAAAAATTAATTTTTGCTGTTTTATAAGGTTTTTTCAAAAAATCCAGCGGAATTTCGCTAGTCCAAAATAATCGAGAAAACAGAAACATTATTTTTTGAGAATTCCCAGTTTTTGAGAAAAAAAACTCAGTATTTGCAGCTTTTTGAGAATTTTCAAAGAAATTTAGCGAAATTTTTTTTTCAATAATTTCATTTTTTAATAACTTCAGAGTTTAGGATGGTTTCTGCAGACTTGTCAAAAATCGGGCCGGGCCGTAATTTTGCTCGGCCAGGCCCGGCCCCTCGGCCCGGATACAAAAATGGGTACCCATTTTTCACCGATTTTTTTTTGAAATTTTTCGAAAAAATAGAGTAAAAACGTTTAAATTATTGTACACATTCACATTTTTATTCAATTTTGAATTTTTATTCGAAAACTATACTTTTTTCAAAAAATTTCAAAAAAATTCAGAAACTCGAAATATTTTCAAAAAAATTTCAAAGCGGGCCGAGCGGGCCGGGTCTGGGTTTCTGGACTATGCAATTGAAAAAAATGTTGAACATTTTTCAGAAAAAAAAAATCGCGAAAAAATTTGAAATTTCAATTCCGGTCCGGCTGGCTGGTTCAAAATTTTGTAAACTCTATATTTTCAGTAACTTTGAGCACATACTTCACAAGAATTATTTTAAAAAAGTTCGGCTTCTGAAATTCTCGAAAAAAGTCTTGTAAACTTTGAAAATATTACGCAACCTTAACCTCAGAAAAAATGATAAAACAAGAGAAAAATAACTCAAAAATCCTTTTTAAAAAATTGAAAATTAAGGTTTAAAATTACTTTTTTCTCTCTAAATTTCTGCTTACGAATTACTCACAAAACACACACACTCTCTCTGCCCTACAAAACGCAATGTATATGAATCTTATCATTTAACTATGTACACCTCAACTTTTTCAGTGCATTCATATTTACACAGGCAAGGGAGGAACTAGAGAGTTGATAAGCAAGGTGAAGGAGTAAAATTGATTTTCGATTACAAAAAAAAAGTTCTCTGACCCAAAATGGTTTCTGAAACCCTAAAACCCAATTACACTTTTGTATAATTACAAGGGATTATCCAACGCAACGATACAGAGAAAAAGTGGTTCCCGATGAGGGGATGACAGATGGACACACATTTGAATGTATCTACAAAAAAGGGGGAAAAATGGAATCGAAATGACGACAAATAGAGGAGGAGAGATTCATATATGGAGAGAGGGGGACAATGAGAAGTACTATTATTTGGAATATATAGGGAGACATGGAGAGAGATTTGTATGTATAATACGTGGGGGGGGGGATATATTTTGTACTTAACTGACTTCTATGTACATGAGTGTGAGCAGTTTGCACTTTTTTGGTTCTTTTTTTCTACAACTATTAACACGGCACGCTTCTTACAACCGCGCTCTACCGAAACCGAAGAAAATTGTGTGCGACATTTTTCATGAACATTTCGGTAGAGCGCAATTGCAAGAACTGTGCCAAGCAAATACTATAATGCTCTGATTGGTGGAAGAGTTTTTCCGCGCGGCCGTGTAGTCCTCTCGGACAAGTTTTTTCCAAAAAAGTTTCGTGTTTTTCATAAACGAATCTGGACATAATTTTGTCTAAATCACTAATTTTTCAATGATTTTTAAAAGTTCAGTTTCGAAATGTCCCGGAGCCTATGTTTTACCTACAGTCTTGAATATTGATGTTGGTGTCTGAAGACAGATGAATAAAATACACGTATGTAAGAATGGATTGAGAAAAGCCACAACAATTGTTTTATTTATTTATTTAGTCAAACAAAAACGTACGTGGAAATACGTGGAAGGGTCAAAGGGGTAAAAAAAATTAAAATGAAAAGAGTAATGACACGTCACATTCTCACACACTGCAAAAAAGAACTGCAAGAATCGTGAAGCCGATTTTTTCGCGTTTTTAATACAATTATTTCATTTTTGGCACTGAAAATTCAGAATTTTCAGGTTTTCAGACATGAAAAGTTAAATTCCCGGTCGATTGAGCCAAAAAACTAGAGTTTTGAAAAGAAATTGACTTTTTCGATATAGAAAACCCACACACTCAACATGTTCAACTAACCCAAATATGCAAATTCTTTGTAGTTGCGAAACGTCGAGGTTGCGAAATGTCGCAGTTGCGAAGTGTCGCAGTTGCGGAATGTCGCAGTTGCGAATTGTCGCGGAGCCGAAAACCAAGAAATTCTTTTGAAAGTTGTTTTTTTTTAATATCAAAAAAGTCATTTTCTGGTCGGAGTTCACGTATCTGTTTCTATGTCTGTCTGTGTGTCCCAATGTCCGGATGTCCACAATTTACTCTTCCTCAAAAAAACACAAAAAGTTTATTAAAAATCGTGAAATTCATCAGAATTGTAGAAAATGAATTTCTCTATTGGTCGAGAAAGAAAACGCGAGTTTTGGTAAGAAATTACCTTTTTTGATACAGAAAAACCGATTTTCAGAAAAATGTGTATAACTTTTTTTGCAGAAAACATTTTTGGGCAGAAATTGCACATACTGTACTTGAGGATGCTCTAAAACTGTTAAACTTTTAAGAACAAGAAATATTGTCAGTTCAATTGTGCCCTTTATGATGAGAAATGGGTTAAAAATCAAAAAATTTGGAATCTACAGTTTTTATTTATTTTCATTTCAAATACCTATCCACAAACGAGTTATCACAACTCAATGTACTATGCCACGCGGCTAAATTTTCATATGACTTCTGCTTCGGTATCGTTTTCTGCTTCCCAATCTTCTGACACAACTGACAAAACCCGTAGTTGTCCTCATTGGTGTCCACTATTCTGGAATATTTCATTTAAAAATATTTCAGTCATCCTCATGTTTTCTTACCTATAATTTTCTCTCCACTTGTGGTACTTTATGTATTCCGTTTCATTTTCTGAAATTTTTTTGACATGTTCCACGAAATCCGTCAAATTTGGGAAGTCATCAATGGCTATGTACATGTCATCGGGGATCTGCAACAAAAGTATTGTAAAAAATGTGGCACCATGATTGGAACTACAGTAACCCGAAATATAATTTTATTGTAGATCGACTTATAGAACGGACTCTGATGTATTTTATTCGTATGGGGCATTGGTGAAAAAGGAGAATTTGGGTAAAGAAATTGGGTTTATACGGCAAAAATGCTCATTTTCTCTACTAAAACCAAATGTTCCACTTTCAAAACTATTTCCATCGTGTTCTTCTCAAAATTTCAGTCTAGACCGATCAAAAATCAAGTTTCCAGGCGTGAAGAGCATAAAGTTACGGGCGACGGCAAGAGAGTGAGAGAGCGCAGACAACGAGAGTGTCTCGTCGTCTGCGCCCTCCACTCTTCAACCTCGACACCTGTTGTTTTGATTGTGTGCAAACACCGCACCGATGCACCATGTGGTGACATGGTGCATCGGAACAGTGATTGTACAGATACAGTAACCCAGACACTTTTCTCACGATTCTAGGGTTACTGTAGTTTTGATTGTCTGCAAACACCACACCGATGCATCATATCTTACGACAACTTTGCCGTTGTTGCACAAAATACAGTACCCCCGGGGTCACTTTTCAAGCTGAATCCAAAAAACGTATCAAAATCTCTCCAACTCACCCCCAAATTCTTATAAATCTTCCGTTCCATCACAATCGGTACCACTCTGTATCTTCCAGCTTTTCTCCAGAATTTCTCTGTGACATAGTCCTTACAGTTACTGTTTTCGAAAGCGATAGTGAATTTGTAGGGGCTGAAAAAAACAAAAAATGAAAATTTTCTATACTAAAACCAATTTTTCCACTTTCAAAACTATTTTTATCGTGTTCTCCTCGAAATTTTAGTCCAGACCGATCAAAAATCAAGCTTCCAGGAGTGAAGAGCACAAAGTTACGAGCGACTTAGAGAGAGTGAGAGAGCGCAGACAACGAGAGTGTCTTGTCGTCTGCGCCCTCCACTCTCTCACCTCGCCGCTTGTAACTCCGCGTGGAGTGGTCTGATTTCAATGATTTTTAGTTTTTTGGAAAGCTGAAAGCACGGGGATCAAGATGGTATAACTTTGAGTCGGAAAATATTGATTTTGAAAAAAAAACTTTTTTGGAAATTTGAAAATTTTTAATTTTAAGTACAGATTTATAATCCCCATGACGCCAGCTTTCGAGCCATATATTTCATCATCAAAAATTCTCAGTAGAGCGTGTTTACCTGTGCAACTTCTCATCACACCCTTCCGGTCCTCTATTCCTCGGACACCACTTGGGTTCATTCATGTAAATTTTTCCGAATCGATCGATATTCATTCCGAGAGACACCAGCTTATCCACAATTTCCTTCCGTCTATTCTGGGTGTAATAAGTGTTTGATACCAGCCATAACGTGTCTTTGGTTTTGGAATTCCAGATTTCGGTGTAGTTAGGGGTAGCTGTAAAAAAATCAACGTTTTTAAACTCAAATTTATACCATCCTGATCCCCGTGTTCTCAGCTTTCCAAAAAACTAAGAATCATTGAAATTAGACCACTCTACGCGGAGTTACTCGCGTTCTAAGTGGCGTGGTGAGAGATTGGAGGGCGCAGACGACGAGACACTCTCGTTGCCTGCGCTCTTTCACTCTCTCGCCGTCGCCCGTAACTTTGTGCTCTTCCTGCCTGGAAACTAGATTTTGAATCGGTCTAGACTAAAATTTCAAGGAGAACACGATAGAAATAGTTTTGAAAGTGGAAATTTTGGTTTTAGTAGAGAAAATTTGCATTTTTTGCCATATATACCCAATTTCCTTACCCAAATTCTCCATTTTCACCAATGCCCCATAAGGATAATATACATCGGAGTCCATTCTATAAGTCATTGTCCAATTAAAATAATTCTCATATTTCCTTATATTCGCATAGTACGGATTTTCCGACGCCATAATGATATAAGGAATATCGGTCCGTCTTTTCAATCGGCCGAGTTTCTGGAAAAGTCTGTGTGGCTGTTTGTCCGGATGTCCACTATTTCTACCTTCTCATTGATATCTCTGGAATGGAAGAGCAGCACTGCATGGGCGTTGCAGAAGTGTCGCTTTTTATTGGTGATGATGCAGGAGGTCTGAAATTATTTTGTTTGGCTTCGGGACGTTCTAAAACCCGTAACAAATAAATAATTTTTTGTTAAATTTCAAATGGAAATCGGTTTTCAAACGTCTAGGACTTTCGCAACTGTTTCTTCATTAATAAAAGCCACTCAAGTTTCGAAATGTCCTGGTCTAAAAATGTGTCACACAGTGTCAAAATGACTCCGGGACGCTTCGAAACCAGATGATTGGAAACTGAAAATTTCGGTAACCAGGACATGTCATGGTTTCAAAACGTCTGATTACAAGATATTTGGTTTCGAAACGTCCTAAATCCGTCAAAATAAACCATACTTGTTAGGGCCCGGAGCTTAGACCCGGCCCTGAAAATTGGCGCCAAAATTCACAATTCAAAACTTTCCGAATTTCTTTTGCGAAGAAGTCAAATTTTTAACTATGATATAGAATTAGAAGAAATTTCGAAAAATCATAAAGTGTTCACATTTTTGATGAAAATTGGAAAAAAAGTAGAAAATTTTTTTGAGAAATTTCGTTGAATATGTATTTTGCTGTCATTTTTATCAAAATTTTTGATCAAAGTGACAAAAAATTGACTAGTTTGCAATTCTAACAAGAAGCTTGTAAAATTTCTTGGTTTCAAAACGTCCCGGATCCGTCAAAATACGTAATACAAACCTTTACACTCTCCGGACAATTCTTCAAATATGAATTAGTGATCGGGCTTCCAAAAAATGGCGTTGCAGCATATACTACAACTTTTCCAGTAAGGTTCAGGTAGCCTGAAAATCCAACTATCAAAAAAGTTTCAAATGTTCAAACTTACCATTCAACAAACTCTCATCACCATCATAGCTCTTCTGTATTGTATAAAAAGTGATCGTAATAAAAACGCACATTCCAAAAAAGCAGACTCGATAGAAATTTCCACGTATGGACATTCTTTGGACCCGTTTAGTTAGAAAAAAACGAGAAAAAAAACAAGAAAAAAACAAAAGTGGTCCCGTTTAACGGGGGGACAGTCGCTATAGCAACTTGCAGTCACTAGGGATGTTAATAATGCGTTTTACGGTGACACTCAGGTGTCGATTCTGTAACCCTCTCTTTCATGTAAGCATCAAACAATGATATATCTACGAGTTGAATGCAATAAAAAACACAGAGATGCAAATCATTGAAAAAAGAAACAAATAAAAAAGAAAAAATAATCTAATTCAATAGGCTATTTTATCAATTAGATTGCCATACTCAAGCATGTTCACGAACATTTCCTCATTGGTTGAAATTAATATTTCATTCCCTTTCAAAACAAAACATGCGTTAAAAATAATACGCGGCAAAAATTGCCTGCCGAAAAATGAAAAGCGGTAATGAAAACCGTGTAAAAAAAACTAAACAGGCGAAAATCGCCTGTCTTGGAAATGAATACGGTATTTTTCGCCTTATTGGGAAATGAAGCAGGCGCGGCGTGAAGGCGAAGGCCGCCCGCAACATCCCTAGCAGTCACACAAAGAAAAACAGAAGATTTTTCCAAAAAAAATTTTGAGACCCTTCTTTGAATATGTACACTAGTTTTTTTTTTCTGAACTTTTGTGGTATGAAGCTTGCAAAAAGTCTCATTTTTCAGCGTTCCATTATAAAATTCAGTGTCGAAATGTGTCGGTTTCCAAACGGCTCGTTTTAAAACGTCCCGGATCTCTTTATCATCGGGTTACTGTAGTCTGAACTACCCCTTTAATAACCGGAATAACTTAAAGTTTTTGAACTTTTCGTTTTGGATGAGGAACTTACTAGGGAAGGCCCTCGACTCGGTCTGAAGTTATGGGTCGAGACCTATATCATTTGAAAGCTGAGGAAACGCTGATTCCAAATATATATTCAGTTTTTGCCCTCGAGGCCTAGTATTCAAGAAAAACGGGGTCAAAGTTTGGACCCTTGACAAGTCATTACCTTCCTGACGTGAACCCACACCCTTCCCCATGCCACGCTTCCGATATTTTTAACACGTCGGAAAGGTAATGACTTGCCAGGGGTCCAAACTTTGATCTCGTTTTTCTCGAATACTAAGCCTCGAGGGCAAAAACTGAATATATATTTGGAATCAGTGTTTTCTCAGCTTTCCAATGATATAAGTCACGTCCCATAACTCCAGACCGAGACGAGATTTAGAGTCCACAAACACCGAGTATCATTTTATGTCAGAATCCGCGATTGGCTATCTTATCTTATCTAAACCATCTCAACCGCATACCAGAAATTAACATTCTGGTTGTACTATCCTTCTACCACAAATGAATTTTCTCTCACGGCTTTCCAAACTCTATAAGTTCATTCGAATTCGATTCCACCGTTATCCCAAATTCCCACTTCTTTATCTTCCATATGTCGCAATGAGACACGTTATCAGATCTATGAGTGTTTCGGAAAGGTAAGCAATCGCCCTCTATTCGCGATGGAGCGTGCTATCCATTTTTTTACAGAATAAAGCTATCACTAACTTCGAAACAAATGGAGACCTACGTGATTCTCTCGAGACAGTTATCCCCAAGTTGTACTATCCATATTGACAGCAAGCTATCATGCATAGATATGTCACACGAAAGAATTATGTTTTACTCCAAGAACAAATTTCATAAATATTGCGATTATGAGATAATGAAGTACTCGGATTATAGTTCTTGGTGAGTTTTAGCTGGATCGAAAATCATGTTATTCCGACGTTACGCTTTTCTGAAATTTTCGATTTTCGATAACCGTGAAATTTCGACCAGTTCGACTATCGACAATTTCTCGAAAAAGTCATCGATTATCGATATGACACGACATGACAACCGGACGTTTCGAAACGTTCGGATTCTCCGATGGAACACACTGCTCACGAGACCAGTGAAGTTCCACACTTTTCCACTCGTGTCAAGTCGTGTCATGTTGATAATCGATTACTTTTTTCAATTTTTTTTTTCGATAATCGAACAGGTCGGAATGACACAATTTTTAAAAATCGATACGAAACTCTACTGTCTAGAAAAATATGACCAACACCTATAACTTCCAGGCTCAACAAAAACTCCTCCTCCCTCGAAAAGTTTTCAACGTTAACCCAAAAAGTTCTGACGTTATTCCCAACTAACTACCTAATTCTACAGTTGTGTACCGACTGGATGGGCGCAGAAGATCTCAAGGCACTAATCAATATTCCAATTTTCCGAGGCTGTAACCAGCTTGAGGTTTCCGGACAGTGGCCTAGAGGAGAACATTTGAATATGATAATGGAAATGGCGAATGCTGAGAGGGATATAAAATTGGAGAGAGTTGTGATGGATTATAGTCATGAAATGGTAAGGATTGGTTTTGAAACGTCTCACTAGGGAAGTCTGTGGAGACACCACTTTCAAACGATCTATAAATTTGGTCATAGGTACTTTCGACTACGGGGAGTTCATTTCTGCATTCAAAACCTGCTAAATGTCTCTGCGAGTCGAGTTATAAGCTCTCAAACGTTTCATATGGTCAAGCTATTTTACATGGACTGCAGAAATGGACTCCAGGTAGTCGAAAGTACCTATGACCAAATTTATAGATCGTTTGAAAGCCGCGTCTCCAAAGACTTCCCTTGTCAGTCGACTTTCAAATATTCAGGCGTTTAAATTCCGTAACATCGTGTACAACGACTCACGATGGATACGAATTGAACACCTGTTATCCCTAGAAAACAGTCGATTTGTAACTTTGAGACAATGCAATTTAAACTGCAAAGATATGAATATTCTACTAAAATATTGGATTTCTACTGATCGAAATATGTTTGAAGTGTTGAAAATCGAAGGAAATAAGAGATTTTTTGTCCAAAAGTTGTGTTTGATGGGATAGCTGTGCTGAGAGCTGTTTTTTGTGAAAACCCATATTATTGGATGTAAGTTTGGATTTAAAAGAAAAACCAATCAGAAGGGCTGAAATATTCTCAACTGTTTCAGCTTCAGCACTACCAAATCCACGGGCCCCTCAAAGCGAAACATGTTGGCTTGTCGAATCGATGGACGAACAATGCAATGTTTTACGGGACGTCATGACAAGATCAGAGTAACCACTGCTGTAGAGGACCGGAAGGTTCTGGAAACTTTGAAATTACTAGAAGGCAGAAAAGATGAAAGTGATCAGGAACGTGATAGAACAAATGAAGCACTAAACAATTTTGGAGTCATTTTCCAAGACGGCATGGCATGGCTCCAATGAATACTTTCTTATTTATTGAATCACGCTCAAAAAACGTGAAGTCTATTCCAGATTTTTTTATTATAATCAACTGCACTTTATCATTTGATCTATAAAATTACTGAAATTACTCTTTAATAATGTATTATGATACACAAACATGTAGTACTTTTAAAAAAATGTTAAACTGCTGAAATTACAAACTTTTACACAGAAATCATTTCTGAATCTACCCACCGTCTTTTTAAAATGAGTATTAGGTTGATGCATAAGTTTCTTTCTTTTTTGAAGGTGTGACTTTGGTCCTCGGTTTCTTAGCGGTGAGATTGTTTCTCAACCCAAACTTTTTTGCATTCTAATGACCTCTTTAGTGGCTAACACATAATGTTTCAAGTTAGTGCATCGACAGTCCGCTTGTGAAAACGATGACTTTTTCGGTCGCCAACCAAATGTGTATTTTGGTAAGTTTTTTGATTCTAGTCATATCGATATCAAAATATCGATTAAAAAAATTTTAATGTAATTTATAGAACAAGCCTTTATCTTGTTGTCACACTTTAGTTTTTCAATCGGAATGTTGAAAATAAAAAAGTTATGATCAGACGATCGACAGCAACAAGAAATCATGGTTCGGCTGGGTTCACACAGATTACAGAAAAATTTGAGAGAGCATTTATAACAAACTATTTGTGAAAGGTAGAGGATAACCAAAGTAAGGTATGCCATAAAAAGTTTATAGCCAAGTCATCATATTAAGTGATACAATTTGGGTGATGTGTTTGCTTTGATTTTTGCGCTTCTCAGAAATTTTGTGTACTAGACCTGGGTGGAGTCAAGGTCTCTTCTCAACGCTCACAAACAAGTCTGAATTATTTTGTTACAAGTTATTAACAGTAGATACATTGCTTTGTAATTGTGCGAAAGATCTAATCGATTGCTTCAAAGGTACGAGCAGAAGGCTTCATCAAACTCAAAAATCACGTGAAAGTTGATTTCAGGCTTCTTGCGAAAAAAGAAAAATGATGTGAATATCCGAAACAAAATAAATTTAGAAACGTCAATGTCTACTCTACTCAATAATAAACATTTCCACCAATTTTCATATCTAGCGATGAAGAAAAATCGAAAACACTCGCATACCCCTAAATTTCTGATCCTCACCTTTCTTCAGAGACGGGCATTGAACTAGCGTTGCTTACATTAGATCAAAGGTTTTTATCATAAACATGAATTTTTTGTTTTTTTTTAATTCTAATAAGTTACCCACTCTCGTCAACATTTTCTAGGAAAAAAATGGAGACCAAGAATGGTACCAAAAAAGGGTTCCTCAAGTGTTTTGACCTGTCTACGGCTGAGATTAAGAAGTTGACGGACCACCTCAAGTCGCAGGTGAAATCACAATGAGTTAAAGGTACTGACCAACTATATTTCTCATTATGTGAACTATTAGTCTTCAAGAAATTTCATACCAAAAATTACCCAAAAAAAGAAAGAAACTTATGCATCAACCGAATACTTTATTGTCAAAACGAATCGGTTGCACTCTGCAGTTCACAATTACAGTGCGCGTCATAAGTATAGCGCGAAAATGTGAAAGTTGAGGGGGGCGCTATACTTGTGACGCGCACTGTACCTATATATGGTTACGGTATCACTGTATCAGGTTGTTTTGTCACAATTTTCATTGAAAAAAAAAGTTACAGTACTGGCCATAAAGAATGCGACACATGCCGTTTTCAGTTGAAAAATGGTCAACTTTGTGACTGTGACACGGCCTCCATGATAGTCTCACAATAATGATTGTTTATGGAGTGTATAGATCACAAATAGAGATTTATTTTTGAAGTTGACAACTTTTTTGTACAGGTACATCCTAAGAAGTTATCAATCGTCAAAGAATTTTCTCAAAAATTTTGCCCTTTTTCAGTGCTAAATGGAGACATTTTTGAGCTGTACATACATTGACTACCTGTAACTTCTTAGGATGCGTCCGTACAAAAAAGTTGTCAACTACAAAAATGAAGCTCTACTTGTGATCTATACACTCCATAAACAATCAATATTGTGAGACTATAAGGAAGACCGTCTCACACTCACAAACTTGACCATTTTAATCCGCGATTGGCTATCTTATCTTATCTAAACCATCTCCACCGCAGAACAAAAGGTAGCATTCAGTATTTTCCCAACCCTTTCACTCCCTCCCAAAGATGGATTTGTTCTTCTGGCTCTCCAAACTCTACGAATTTATCCGATTCCGATTCCACCGTTATCCTAAATTTCCACTTTTTCACCTACCGTATCTTGCAATAAAACAAGTTATAGAATCTATGAGCGTTTCCGAAAGGTAAGCAATCGCGCTCCACTGAACTTTCGTCTTAAGTCAATCTGTTCCAGAATAAAACTATCTCAAACTTCGAAACGAATGGCCACCTTTGTCAGAATGAAACTTCCATTCTATTACGTTTTCATAAGAGATGCGTTATCGGGTCTCTTTATGAAAGATCAGAATGCTTTATTATATTGTGGAAGGGAAATCCACAAGTTCGCAGAAAAATACGAGTGTTTGACCAGTTTGGACTACGAGGAGTGGTGAGTATCTGTCTAAAGTTGAAAAAGTGTATCAAGGTCTGTCTGGGTGACAGATGTCCAGATGTCCAGAAAAACTTTCCATTTGTCTTTTTTCAGAAAAAAATTGAATAAAATTTCTTCTTTCCAGGCTGCCGAAAAACTCATCAAACCTGAAGAAAACCGAGTTATTATTCCACCAAATCCAGGACATCTTTCCTTCCAAATCATTTGGTGTATGTCTATTTCTATCCGAGATATTCGAAACTACAATCGAACAGATTTTCGAAATTCCCGCATTTCAAAAGTGTGATCGAATTGTGCTTTACCAGGGGGGAATCGCATCGATTCATCTTGATAAGATAATGAAAATGGCTAATGATAAAAGAGATATCGTTATAAGGTATACAGTAGTGGCACAGGATTATCGACACGAAATGGTAGGCCTCAGAGTTTCTAGCAGAATTGCATGGAAGGGAATATTCCTTATCCGGAGAGTCGGAAGTTGACTTTATCACAAATACCTTAAAACTCCAAGAGAAAATATCGTAGAATTCGCGAAAATCAATGAAGCATTTGTTTTTGGCTGAAGAAAATACAATTTTCTATCCTTTTTGATCATTTTTCCTTGTATTTTCGCAATATGTACCACAGTTGTCCGGAATCCGGAATTCCGCTTTTTTAAGTTTCCGATTTTCGGATTTTTTTTTTAAATTTGAGTTTTGAAGACGACTACGTACTTCTTTTCCGGTTTTTAGTTTAATATTTTATTCATCATCAAAAAAGCTCGAAAAAATTACTTGGTCGTAAAAATTTAGCAAATACTTCTAATTTTTTTTAATTCCGGTTTCGGATTCCAGAAAATTAAAAATCCTGTTCCGGTTCCGGAAATCGAAAAATATCATACCGTACAACTATTATCACTTTTCCTAAATTCCACAGTCATGGAATCTTTTGCGGTGCGGTTTCTTCCAGCTCCGCCCACTGCGATGTGTTCACCACAAAAAAAGGGCGGAGTAAACACAACTGGGTGTGGTTTTAATGTATTTATTAAAGAAGATAGAATAGAAGCTCTCCCCTGGGCTTTTATACAAAGAACGGAGGCGGAGCTTAATAACAATATATAAAGTAGGATAGAATAGTATAGATGATGATTCACCCAGACGGTGAATCATAAAAGTGCAATTAGGTGAAAGGGGGGGGGGCACGAAAGTAGGAGAGTGTACAGGGTGCGGCATAAATAGTGATACACGCAAAAAACGTTATAACTTTTTTCAAAAACATCTAAACAAGTTTCCTTTTTGCAAAAAAATTATTCATTCACTACAGAAAAGATATTCAATGATGATTTTCAATCCGCCCTCCTTTCTCCCGAATTACAGCTCTCAATCTCTTCGGGTAGATAGGACCTAGGCACGGAGGTAGTTTACGACTTCAGCGTCCCAGTACTTATACAGAAGACAATTCAGAGAATTCGAACCAAAATTTTTTTGTTAAGAAACTCTCTGGGTCTGATATTTCTCTTTGAAAATTTGATGAAATCGCGTTTTGGCGAGATAGGCACCCATTTCGACATTCAGGTGAACTCCGGAAAATCCTATCTGAACAACTGTTAGACAGTCTTGGAGCGGTGGGCCGACGCTTCGACTTTCTAGAATGCCCAGAAATGATTTTCAAATTGAAAACAGGCCTATCAATAAATTCCAACCGCGAAATAGGGTTTCGGATTAATTTTGGTTCCTGGATGAACCAAAATGTAAAAAGTGTAGCTAAACAGGTAGGTTCCGACTAAAACCGGGGCTGAAGGCGGATTTCAAGTTTCATCGAGAAACTTCGTGTTTTATCAGAATGTCCATAAGTGTTTTGCTATATTCGTTTTGTTTTTAATGTTCTGGACGGTTTTTATGGCCAGTTACTTTCATGAGTAAACACTGGAATCAAATATGTGATTTTGTGCGTGCCAAGGAGGAGCTCATGAGCTATCAAAGTTCATAAAATTCTGAGTTTTTGAACTAGGACAGTGATTTTTTCGGAACACAATGAGAAAATATTCAGCTTTAATTTCATATCTCATTGAACTATTATTGTTTAAATTTCAAAGCCGTAGCCCACTTTTCTCACGCTCCGGTCCAAATTAGACCTGATCCTCTGTTTGCCGGAATATGTCCAGGGCGGAGCCGGAACAAATACTGTAAATATATTTTCCAAGAAGGTCTTGAATATGACAATACATTCCCTACGTTTTATTCTTCTAAAGACTTGCATTTGCGGCGCTCTCACCTACTTGAAACTCACAAAAAATCATTTCACACGCACTGATAGAGTCGATAATGGAGCTGGCTGGAGAAAAAATGTTGCCACCAGCGTAAAAATGAAAATAACAATCTGTTACATTGAGAACTTAAAAACTACATAAAAATTGATAACATAAAATATATTTGGATGCGCCTGGAGTTATGTGCCTGAACCAGAGCTGACCCAAACATTTGTATCACTATTTATGCCGCACCCTGTACAGTGTACAATCGAGTACACGGCAGAGTTGCATGGAATTCCGACTTCCGACTTCCGGGCATTTTTTCCATTCCTACTTCCGACTTCCGACTTCCGGATAACAAAAATCACTTCCGACTTCCGACTTCCGGATAAGGAATTTTACTTCCGACTTCCGTCATTCCATAACTGTGGAATTTTCGAAAAGTGCATTTCGCAAAAATGCATGGAAAAATTGTCTAAAAGGACAGAAAATAGGCTGTTCTTCAGCAAAAATCTAACTTTTCCACTGATTTTCGCGAATTTCATAATTTTTCTCTTGAAGTTTTTGAAAGTTTGAGAAAAAATCTAATTCCGACTTCCGACTTCCGACTTCCGGGCGTTTTTTCACTTCCGACTTCCGAGTTCCGACTTCCGGATAAGGAAAATCGCTTCCGACTTCCGACTTCCGGATAAGGAAATTCACTTCCGACTTCCGACTTCCGGATAAGAAATTTTCACTTCCATGCAACTCTGGTACACGGAGCTTGAAGGAATTGAAAATAAATCCTTTTTCCTCCATTTTTCAGGCCTTCAAATTCCGTAATATAGAGTATGACGACGCTCGTTGGGTGAGAGTAGAATATCTGTTCTCAATGAATAACTGCGAAAATGTGAAGATTGAGCAGTGTCGACTCAACTTGTTCGATATCAATACACTTATAAAATACTGGATTCTTTGTCAAAGGGATATGTTCAAAAATTTGACAATTCGATTTGAGAAGCAAGATATTGAATTCGATTGGAGTGTTGTGTTGAGAGATGTTGCTGCCGAAAAATTGGATAATTCTTCTTTTTTGATGTAAAATTTTCGACTAGTTGAGAATAATGTTAAAAAAAATTTGCAGAGCTCAGCAATACGTTGAATTTCCCAAAACAATGCGCTGCCAATGGATAAATCCGGAACTTCAATGTTCCATCTAAGGTGATAGCAATACAAAAAAATGAAAATAAATGTGTTCTGAAATTCAATCTGGAGCTTCTAATTGATGACTAGTTTTTATTGGATATTCTGTTTTTTTTCTGTATCACCTATAGAGATTCAATAAAACATTTAATTGTGTCTAATCTGATAGTGAGAAGAGCGGGAATGGATGAGGCTGGAACATGTCATATTATCGATTCACGAAGCAAATCATATCCTCCCCTTCGAAACCAATTCTCACAAACTGGATGCCCGTTCACACCTCCTGGCAAGTGTTTGCGTGAGATGCGACGCGCATATGCAATGCGAATTGGATGCCCGTTAACGCCATCTGGCAAGTGTTCGCGAATCAATAGCATAATGTGTCAGTGGTGCGCATTGTGAATTTTCCAATTTTCCGAGGTCGCTTTTTAATTTTTATCTTTATTATTTAGGCCCGCGTCTATAATGACCTCGTCTTCCTATGACTGGATCGCGTATGGGCAAGGTTTCGCCTCAGGACTTCTTGCAGTCGTTTCGACCGTAAGTTCTTATTACCTCATATATTTCTCAATTTTTCTTTTTACAGGGTTACATCGGATATTTGGCGACAAAATATATCCAAAAGAAGAAAAGAGATGTAATGCTTGTCGATATGGTAAGTTTTCCAAATTATTTACAAAAGTTTTGCACTAGATCGGATATGTAGATGATCAAAAATACGATCCATTCCATTTCATGGTTCATCAACTCCATTTTCAGCACACGTCGAATGTTGTGCTCCAAGGAGCTAGTGTGGCCAACAATCCATCCAACGTGAACGTCCCTTTGATGCTCACAGTTGCTTATGAGCAACGTGGAGTTCTTCGTGAAGGTGAGGAATGGTGTTCATGTACGATACGCAGCCATACGTATGATTCTCTAACAAGCTGCATCTCTTTCTGAACGCTGCTGCTCACAGAAGGACTGAAGCAATATTTTTTATTTCAGATATATGATACTTCAGAAAATTCTGAGCAACTTTCGTTATTGGTAAATATATATACAGTACCGCCCAAAAGGTTATCAACTTTGGCTGTTTTCAGTTGAAAATGACCAACTTTGAGAGTGTGTCATGGTAACATTGATTGTTCCACAAAGTAGATTTTTAATGAACTATACAGAACAGAGGTAGATCTTCATTTTTGTGGTTGACAACTTTTTTGTACGAGCACTCTCTAGCAAGTTACGTATCGTCAAAGTAATTTCTCCCTCAAATCAACTCTTTTCAGTGCCAAAATATTGCGATTTTTGAGATGTCGTCTTAAAATGACCATAACTCTCTAGGGAGTGTCCGTACAAAAAAGTTGTCAACTACAAAAATAAAGATCTACCTTTGTTCTGTATAGTTCATTAAAAATCTACTTTGTGGAACAATCAGTATTACCATGACACACTCTCAAAGTTGGTCATTTTCCACTGAAAACAGCCAAAGTTGACAGCCTTTTGGGCGGTACTGTATATATGCTAAAAATCGCTCTAGCCTCTACAATTCTCGTTTTTCCGAGTCAAAATGAGCTTTCGTAAAAGAGTTTTTCCAAGGGACTAATTCCCACAATTATTTCTCAATTCCTCGTTTCCTCGCTCCTTTTCCAATTAAGTAAGCCGAAAGAGTTTGTTGGAAATACCGCCGGAATGTTCAAAACCAGGATGATTGGAAATTTGAACGGTCGAGAAAGGTCGAACTCAGTGTAGCAACAAAACTAACTATAAGCAGAATCGAAAAGCTTTATGATGAGGAATTGATTTTTGAAAATTGCTAAACGGCTTCAAGATATGGGCAATTCTGCGTCGAAAACATTAATAGGATAATGTGCCGTATTTGATCTCATTTGAGATTGTATTTCACTTCAAATATCAATCCACATGATCGTATCCTTCTGATCAACTACTGGTGTCCGAGGGGCTGGCGAGCTGTTCTGGGGAGTATACTATGAAGGTTGAATCCCCACGTATAGTAAATTTTTGTTCGTTTTCAATCTGAATTGAAAAAAACTATAAAGCTATTTTACATACTTGTCAAGGGCCGGACCGGGCGTTTTTTTCAAAACTTTCGGTCCCTCCTGGCCCGGCCCCTTAGGCCCGTTTAGCAATTTTTGAAAATTGATTTTTCACAAGAAACCCTTTCAATTATTTTCGGTCTCATTGCTAATGCCCACGCTCAGTTCAGATCACTCTCTAGCGAGTGTTCAAATGTCCCATCAATGTTTGTGTGTCTCCAGATATCCACATGTCCCTATTCGAGGCTGATAAATTTTGGTTTAGTCTGTCAACCTAGTAATATATTATGTTTCAGTGATCCAGTGGAAGCTTGTATGGGTCGATGGAAAAGCGAGAAAAATCTTGAAAGAAGAGTACGGTGATAGCACTACGACTGGAACAAAGCACACGACAATCACCGGCGACATGCGTTTCCTCGGCGTCCTCGGAAATACTTTTGGAAAGCAAATGGGTGCAATTCTCCTCGAAGGGTACTATGAGAACCAGAAGTTCACAACTATCACGTGGCCCATTCTTCGAGGCTTTTCTCCACTCCCAATTCTTGATAATCAATCTGCTGTGAGTTAGAAGTATGGGTCTTGTAGATACTAAACTGTCGGTATTCATAATATAACCTCATCTAAGAATATCAGCTCATGTCCTCCTTCAGTTTCTGGGGAGTGAGACAAAAGCATAGAAGACTCTAAAATGTATATTGTTTCAGTACACCAAATTTCTCGACATCGAGTCTATGTCAACGAAGTACGAAAGAATCATGTGGAGTGGACCATCATTTGACGGAGCTTGATGGACGGAGTTTATAATCTCCTCAAGTATCCCACATCACTTTCATTCATACTTTATACACACATATTGTACACCAGCTATGGGTTTGCTCCTTAAGTATCCCACATCACTTTCAGTCATATTGTACACCAGCTATGGGTTTGCTCCTTAAGTATCCCACATCACTTTCAGTCATATTGTACACCAGCTATGGGTTTGCTCCTTAAGTATCCCACATCACTTTCAGTCATATTGTACACCAGCTATGGGTTTGCTCCTTAAGTATCCCACATCACTTTCAGTCATATTGTACACCAGCTATGGGTTTGCTCCTTAAGTATCCCACATCACTTTCAGTCTTATTGTACACCAGCTATGGGTTTGCTCCTTAAGTATCCCACATCACTTTCAGTCTTATTGTACACCAGCTATGGGTTTGCTCCTTAAGTATCCCACATCACTTTCAGTCTTATTGTACACCAGCTATGGGTTTGCTCCTTAAGTATCCCACATCACTTTCAGTCTTATTGTACACCAGCTATGGGTTTGCTCCTTAAGTATCCCACATCACTTTCAGTCTTATTGTACACCAGCTATGGGTTTGCTCCTTAAGTATCCCACATCACTTTCAGTCTTATTGTACACCAGCTATGGGTTTGCTCCTTAAGTATCCCACATCACTTTCAGTCTTATTGTACACCAGCTATGGGTTTGCTCCTTAAGTATCCCACATCACTTTCAGTCTTATTGTACACCAGCTATGGGTTTGCTCCTTAAGTATCCCACATCACTTTCAGTCTTATTGTACACCAGCTATGGGTTTGCTCCTTAAGTATCCCACATCACTTTCAGTCTTATTGTACACCAGCTATGGGTTTGCTCCTCAAGTCTCCCACATCTCCTCCAATCAACAATAAAATTTTCCATTATTACCCTTGTCTAAAATTCTAAGAAAGGTCGATCGATCCACAATCGATCAACTCAATAAGATTATCGATTATTCACCGAGTCTAAATAAAAATCTGAAAGTTTTCAAGTTATTAGAAAGTAATAGAGAGGAGTCTCATCGAAAACTTGCCATTTTTGAAGTGGGATTCATTGCTGGTATTGCAGTTGTTGATTGATCTAAATTTCCTAAAAACTATCAAAATTATAGCACACAAATTCACAATCATTTTTGGTTGAAAACAATTGAGATTTTTCCAAATGAACAACAAAACGGCACACTTCTAAGAAGGGGCAGGTGGGGGGTACATAAATTGTACAACAACAAAACAAAACAAAGAACAAACAGCAGAGCTATAAGGGCGCTAGAAATGGTCTACAGAGATACGAAACAAAATGAATTAGCAACTTTAAGAGGCAATAGGAAAGACAGAAAACAGGAAACAAGATGTTGGGAGTGTAGTGGATAGGACACAAAACAATTATGATATGATAATTCTACAAAACCATGCTAATTCGGTTCAACTTATTATATAATATGATAGAGATGAGGGCAATGAGAGGAGTGAGGGGACCATTCCTATAGATATATCATTTACAGGGCAATTGAGGAGGTCGTGAAAAGAACGAGAGATAAATATAGCACGACGGGGTTTGATTTAATGGCAATGAGAAAAATTGTGGGGAAAATTAAGTTTCCCTCCAATTTTTCATGTTAAAACCCTAGAAAAGCAATGATTAAAACTTTAAATAACAATAAATTCTCCAAAAATCAACAATTAATATTCGTTCGGGTGTTCCGAGGTGACAGACGAAGCACGTGACGGCCAGTCGACGCTTGAAGTGCCCGGTGGCGAGAAGAACGACGATGGACAGAGAGCGGAGAGCACGTCGTGAGTCGGCGAGTATGGTGATGGGCGACGATCGTAACGGAAGGCGTTCTCTACACGCTCGAGGAGATCGATGATCTTCTTGCCCGATGAGAATCTGGAAATTTGAAGAATTAAGTTTTGTTAATTTTCTGCTGAAATTTCTAGAATT
This sequence comes from Caenorhabditis latens, assembly GCA_002259235.3. Lineage (NCBI taxonomy): Eukaryota > Metazoa > Nematoda > Chromadorea > Rhabditida > Rhabditidae > Caenorhabditis > Caenorhabditis latens. The sequence continues at coordinate 3,974,480 of CM056093.1, forward strand.
TTTAAATGTGTCTGCGTGTCCGAATGTCTCTTGAGAATAGTAGCGCTGGAAATGGGACGTCCCGCTTTTTTCCGGTTATTTCGGAAAACAGACAATTTTGGTCGGAGAATAGTGAAGCTTTCACAGAGTCTGAAGACACAGCTTGGGACGTGATTCCCCAAGTTTCAAAAATATAGGTTAATTCTTAACCGTTTTATGACAATCCGGGACGCACGGGACGTCCCAACTCGTCCCATTTCGAGCGCTAGAGAATAGTATTGATGTTCCCAGATGAAAAACTAACGGAAAACACGATTATTCGCACAAAGTACTAGAAATATCCAATTTTGTCGGATTCTTGTTTTAAAATTCTACACTTTTCCACTTTCTAAAGCAAAAAATTGGTTGAAGGTGAGCTATCTATGTTTTTCAGTCCCAGTGTATATTGAATAACTCAAAAAGTGTCGATCTGCGTGCCCGGAAGTCTCCGAAATTGAAAGGTATATCAGAAACTGTAAAAGAATCTAAACCTTTCGATGAAAATTGAAATTCTCATGTTTTTCCTATCTTTCGCCGAAAACTACACCCTTTCGAGAAAATAGGAAAAAATTGGCGTAATTAAGAATGAAAAAAAAAATGAAATTCATCGATAAAATTACCAAACTCTTCAAATTTTTGGAAAAAAAAATCTTTAAAACCGCTGAAAATTCACATGTTTAACCAATATTCATGCAATGCTTTTGTCTGTCTGTGTTGTTTCAACAATCTTTATTTCTCTGTCTGTATTTCTGTGTGTCCGGATGCCTCCGCACGCAATCTCCAACCTCGTCAAACGAGACTTGTCTCTTCTAACTTTCACGTAGAGCTTGCTCAGCCAGCTGTCGAACTTCTCGCGATAATCCACATTGTCTACGAGTGTTGGACTGAAAAAATCAAAATTATAACGAAAAAGTGATAAAAATCGATACCGATCTCCAAGAGCAGCGTCGACACAGATACGAAGTATCCGTTGGACGACGTAGTTGCCGAATTGGTGGAACATCAGAATGTCGAGAGCGTCTTTTCCAGTTTCTCTGAAAAATTGGAGATTTGATAGTGAAAAAAAGAGCAAAATCAGCAATTTTCAGTTCAAAATCAATTCTAAAACCGTACGGATGCGGAACATATCCATCGAAAATCTCCTCCATCATCTCAGCGATATACGGAAGTGGAGCCAGCTCGAAGGCCCGCTCGATGACGTGAGACGCGTATTTCTCTTGTGACATCGAGAGAAGATTCCGGAGAAGACACGTCTCGATGACAAGATCACGATATGGAGACAAGATGCCTGGAGTGTCGATGATGTGTTGAATTATGTAGTTGGCGAACTCGTTGGACGCCAGTTTTTGACATTTCGACATGATTTTGTTCATGAGACGACGGAGACAATGCGCCTTCTCCTCTTGGTCATGCTGGAAGAAGGGACCGTTATTTTTGTCTGATTCTGCTGTTTTTCAGCGTTTTTGAGCGCAATTTTATCAAGAAACTTAAGTTTTCAAAGAAAAATTCGCTCAAATTATGCAAAATATCGATGGAAACCAGCTAATATATTGTTTGTTTGCCACTATATTGAAAATTGCCAGAAAGTTTCGAATTAGTACTGAAAATTGGATGAGAAACCTCCTGTTTAGCCTATATTGGCTAACCAGATATCTGGGAAAACAGGCGACGATAAAAAACAAATAAAAGGAATGATAATGATGGTTTTTCCGATTTTCAGCGGATTTTATTGAAGCTTCATGAAAATTAACGAAAAACCTGACAGAAAAACGCCGATCGGGTATTATATTAATGTCAGACAGACTGATTGTGTGGCTGGAACTGCTATTGATTGCAAATTGAGCATTTTCAGACAAAACCAGCTCAAAATCAGCAAAAAAGCTTTCATTTCCTTCATTTTTTCCACCAAATCGCTGATTTTTACCTCGTCTTTATCATCAGAGAGCACTTCAACGATAGTCTGAACAACACGACATCCGTATTTGTCCTCACAGATATCCAACAAGTTATCGTGCTCAGCTTTGCACAAATACGTTATCAGAAACTCCCATTTCGACAATTCCATCTTCTTTATGATCTTCTGGATGACATGATTGGCGTTTTGGTCAGTGCAAATCGCCATAAGACGGTTTTTGCGTGGAATCGCAGCGACGATGGCATCCCCGTATTCTGGCTCGAGTCTCTGGAAAAAGTAAGGGAAAATGAGGAAGAGCAACCGAAAAACTAAAAAATTTCAGAAAAAAATAGACAATTTCAGCCATTTTCACCGAATTTCTCACCTCCAACGCAGTCTGTACAACACGACACGCGTACTTATCCAAACACAACGCGGCGATATCGCTGACGATATATCTCTTGATAGTTTCCTGTTCCTCGTTGTTCGAGTACTCAATGACGCGTTGAAGGAAGAAATTTCCGAATATATTCTTGCAAATCATGAGGAAAACCTCCTTTTTCGAAAGAACATCACGGGCGATACGCTCGCGGATATATGGATCCACGTTTTGAGTGTTTTTGCCGTAGTAGTTGCTTTGGAGGAAGCTGAAAATGTAATTTTAGGCTAAAAACTCATCAAATTTACTCACTGGCATCCCGACTTGTCCATCGCAAACGTCGGTATCAATCCCTTATCGACCACTTTTCTCAGCGTCAAATCCGACCGAATCTCGTGGTTCTCATCGTAAACCCACGATGGAAGACTCAGCGAATCCTTGTTTTTCGAGTGTTTCGACTCGGTTTGACCGCTCGACGTCGACGTTCTGATTCTTCTGTTATTATTCTCATCGAGCGCGAGACTAGACAGATGGAACGAGAGATCCGACGAGGGTTCATCGAAAAATGGGTGAATCATTGGGTCCGGGTTGTTGCGCGTGAAATTCATGAGCGATTTGAGGCTGATTAGACTTGGTGGGCTATTGAAATCGCCTGAAATTTGAAAAAAATAGAGGAAAATGACAATTTTCGAGTTTTAAATCAGTATTACCCTCATTCAGGTACGAATCCCGCAAATGCCGGCGATTGATGTGATTATCCGATCTCCCATAGTCCGATTGGTTGTTGGTTTGTTGATAATTCTGGAATATTGATTTAAAAACAAGTTTTTCGACCAAAAATTGGTTATTTTCTAATTTTTTCCCTAAAAATCAATTTCTCGCTGACCTGAGTGGATCTCCCGAAGTGTCTGGCGCGTCGGCTATTCGAAAATGAGTCACGATACATTTCTCGCTGAAAATCAAAAAAAAATTTAGAAAAATCGATAAAATTCGCGCGAAAAACATGAAAATTAGGCGGAAAAACGGAAAAATTCAAAATTTAAAAAGTGACGTGTGTCTGTGACCGTAGTTCTCCGTGGCGGTACTCAAAAACAGATTGTGGGCGTGCGCCTTTAAAAATTACTGTAGGTGATTAAATTAAATGAATTCCACGAATAAAACTAAAGTTATTGAAGTGAATTGAATAAAAATAATAATATAAAACGCAGAAAACAAGAAGGAAAAATACAAATAAATGATGAGATTTGCAACATTTTCTTTTTTCAGATAAAAACAAGGTTGCAAGACAGAGTAAAAGAAAATTCAAGCATTTTCATATTTTCATGCGCAAAATTGAACATCTGGACGCACGGAAGTATAGCAGAATGCCCCCGAAACAAATTTGTCGTTCAGAAATTTTCATTTTTATAATTTTCCTCAATTTCTGCAAAGCTCCGCCCATTTTACACGTGAAGCACGGCGACACGCGGAACCCGGGAGATGTCGGCTGCTATTTTTCTATAACATCGCTGCAGTGAAGCGATTACTTCGTAGTCTCATAATTAAAGCGATGGGGAGGTGGGGTTCTAAATGTAGGCCTCCGAGACTACCAAACACCCGACAGAAATGTCACCTTTGAGCACATCCGCCTTTTTTGATTTTTTTGAGCCTGAGTGGATACCTAGAAAGTCGAAGCTCAGACGTAGCTCCCCCGCTTTCGAGCAAATTTTGGAAAAAGGAGCCTCGAAAAGGGCTCCGAAAATCATGATTTTCAAAAAAAGTCTAGAGAAATAATGCTCTTCACAGCTCCGCCCACTTTCTACAAAAAGCATATGAAGCCGAAAGCACAAAAGTCCGCAGAAATACAAAACAGACCGAAATTCACCTCAGAAAGTTCCATTTTTATCATTTCCCTCAATTTCCAACTAAGCTCCGCCCATTTTGCACGTAAAGCATGGCGACACGCGGAACCCGTGAGATGTCGGCTGCTGGATTTCTATATCATCGCTCATCGTTAATTATCACTTCGTAGTCTCAAAAAGAAAGCGATGGGGAGTTGGGGCGTCCTACCTGTAGGGCGTCCGAGACTACCAAAACCCCGACAGAAATGTCACTCTGCTATCCAACGACTAATCATTGTTGGATTGTCAGATGTAAGCGAATCGCGGTGTGGTCACATCCGTTATTCGATAAGTAGTACCAGGTGCATGCCTGAAGGTGTGCACGGGTACTACGGTTTGGTCTGGGTTGACACCGAAGAGGTGTCGAAACTCAGACACAAATCCCCCGCTTTCGAGCAAATTTTGGAAAAAGGGGCCTCGCAAGGGGCTCCGAAAATCATGAATTTCAAAAAAAGAGTGCTTTATAGCATAGCTCCGCCCACTTTCTACACAAAGCCTAGGGAACCCTGATGCTAAAGAAGTCCACAGAAATACCATAGAAACTGATATTCGCTACAGAAAGCTAATTTTTTACCAGTTCCTTCATTTCCCTCTAAGCTCCGCCCATTTTACATGTAAAGCATGGCGACACGCGGAACCCGGGAGATGTCGGCTGCTGGATTTCTATATCATCGCTCATCGTTAATTATCACTTCGTAGTCTCAAAAAGAAAGCGATGGGGAGCGTGAGTGCGAGACTGCCAACACTCCAGATAAACTCGGCTATCAAGCGATTTTAAGATATATTATTCTATCTCGTTTGAGATACATTATTATATATTAAAATACCTTGATGTGCCGGCGAATAGCGGGTGCCGTTCATCCGTGCGTCGATAAGTGGTACCCCTGCTGCCGGCCCGAAGCTGTGCGCGGGATACTACGAATTCGCATGAGTTTACATGGAAGATGTCGACGCTCGGACATGTATCCCTCGCTTTCGAGCAATTTTTGGAAAAAGGAGCCTCGCAAGGGGCTCCGGAAATCTAATAAAGGAAAATCCATATTCTCAAAAGGAGACATGGACATCCGGACGCACAAAAGTACAGGCGAATCTCCCTGATACGAATTTCTCGTTCAGAAAATTTCATTTTTATCATTTCCCTCAATTTCCCACTAAGCTCCGCCCATTTTACACGTAAAGCATGGCGACACGCGGAACCCGGGAGATGTCGGCTGCTGCTTTTCTATATGATTGCTCATCGTTAGCTCTCATTTCGTAGTCTCACAAAGAAAGCGAAGGGGAGTTGGGGCGTCCTACCAGTAGTGCGTCCGAGACTACCAAAACCCCGACAGAAATGTCATAGTCTCTTGGCTGAATGTTGCTAAAGAGAGATACAAAGGTGGTGGAATTACATCACTATTGAGCTCGTCGGAGTTGAAAAAACTCAGACGGAACTCCCCCGCTTTCGAGCAAATTTTGGAAAAAGGAGCCTTGAAAGGGGCTCCGAAAGTCTAATACAGAAACTTAGAATCCGTGTTTCTCGGTTCATTTTGAGTTTTTTCAAAACCTGAGGACAGATTCGAAATCCTCACGTCTTCAGCTTTATAGCCATATCAAGCTACCTTTTTGACCCCTGACTTTCAAAATCGAGTCAAAATTTCTTATGATTCACTACGGATCATCTGAACCCTATGAGGAAGTCTCCATGAGGAAATGGGGCGGAGCTTATCGGAGTGATTCATTTGACCCTCACGCTTCCGATCACACAACTTTCACATGTCTCAGTTTCCGCTGTGTGGTTTCCCCCACCTCGTGACCGTGGCGAGGGGGGCAGAAATCATTTCTCTTATCAGCCGGTAGACATATGTATAGGAAGAAACAATATAAATAGTGTGGGCTTACTAAATTGTTAGTCAACTGAATTATTATTATGGCATCTGTAAAAGTGGTAAGTACTTTTAGACCGGCCGTTCTATTAGAATCCTTTCAGGTCACCCCACTAGAATGCGCTGAGGTCCGATGGTTTCATGGGGAGAAAAATGACCAGGAAACGAAATGGTTGTCATTTTCTGGCAGGGATTCTCTGAAAATCGAAATAGTTTTCCGAAAAATTCACAATCTAGAACTAGACAAAGCGATTCAAAGCATCAATGACGACGCGTTAACCCATCATTTACAATTTGTGGCCACGTCTTCATTCCTTGGAATAACTGCAGAGGATGATGAGAAAGTGTACGTGCTCAATGGACAGTACTCGGTGAATTTTGATCGTATGGAACTGGAATCTCTTTATTGGAAGGATGATACGAAACAAATTCGTCGAGGAACTTGGTTTTTGAAGGAAGTGGAGCCGGTGAAAGAATCGGTTTCGGAGGAGATTGAGAAGCATCATTTGGAGAGGTTTGGAGGAGGGAAAACAAGAAAAGGTAAGGGAGTTTTTTAGTTTGCTGAGTAGCGACTCGATGATACGGAGCTAAATGAGCAGTTTCTTGGTGAGCTGCGCTCCACTAGACACAGCGTGTTCGTGTTTTTCCGATTTCTAATGGGGCGCGCTTGCTTGGAAAGAAACCGTGAGCACTCGGAAATGCGTTTTTCTGCGTCTCAGCCCGACCTAATCATTATAGTTCAGTAGAACACTTGTACATACCCACTTGAGTCGCTGCGCAGGGAATATCGCATATCCAAAAGTTATACTGAAACGCTGTTGAGCTTGGGCGCTCTACTGATAAACGTGAGCAGTAGGATTACGGTAGGCGTGGATGCGACCGGAGAACAGTTTTCGCGTGAATCCGAGTCTGGACCAAACGCTGCCTGGCTTTGGTCAGTATAGTAGAGCGCGACATCATAAAGATCACTGACTGAGTCGCACGATTTTTTATTGCGAATTTTGCATTTCCTTCCAGCTTCCACAAAATTAACCATCGGCAATTACGAAATCACTTGGAAATCCGCCACCGACGTATATCTTGTCAAATACCTGAACAGTAATATTCTAAATATCTTACTACCTAACCCCTCCCAACCATTGACACGTGGTTATAAGGAAAGAGCGGATTGGAATGACCACTTTGAAATTTCGCATCTAGTATTTGTAACTCATGGAATCGGACATCGGAAGAAGAAGAATCTGATACTGGAGAGTACTAATGAGTAAGGTTTTCCAAAAATCAGAAAATAATACGAACAATTTTTAAGACTTCGCAATCAATTCGAGTTTACTATGACTGAAAACTATGCCACCGAGAAATCCCGCCCACTATTTGTACCAATCGAATGGAGATCCTCTTTCCTCTCTGATCACGCTCTGGATGAGATCAGGGTGGATGATGATGGTAAAGTGCGGGAGATTTTCCATCAGTACGCTGCAGATGTCATGTTTTATCAGAGCTCATTTTACAGAACAGAGGTAAGGAGGGTTGGTCGGACTGACAAGGAAAGTCTTTGGAGACGCCACTTTCAAACGACCCATAAATTTGGTTATAGGTATTTTCGACTACGGGGAGTCCACTTCTGCAGTCAAAACCTGCTAAATGTGTCTGCGAGCCGAGTTATGAGCTCTCAAACTTTTCATATGGTTATGCTTATGGAATTCTAGATATATGCCACCGCGCGGTTCCATTTGTATTCTCCAGCGGTTTACCTGTACTCGCAAAACTGAGTCGTTTGAAAGTGGCGTCTCCAAAGACCTCCCTTGTGAACTGCGAAAGAAATAGTGTATGCAAATGATACATCCAGAATAACTGAAATTTCACAAGAACGCGTTTCCATGAGCGAACGGGCTCCGAAGATGTTACATTTTTAGAATCCGCCCGATTCAGCTGTCTACCGAACTCCCACGGCGACGCAGCGAATTAGATTCATAAAATTTTGGATCTTCCGCCAAGTTTGATTGCGCGCGACTCATGTTGTCTGGCTCATGTTGGTCCGTTGAGAGCTTTATGACTATTTTGTTTGCAACTATTATAATTTTAAGCACGGCGCCGATCCCTACCGTAATCCCCACTAGCCGCTTCTGTCAGTTGAGCGCACTAACTTCTAACCTACATACTTCATGGATATGCTTCGTAGCGACTCATTAGCTGAATAGTGCACTCTACTGAAAATAATGTTCATGTCGCCATGTTTGAACTTGCTGGATGAAAAAAAAAACGTGCTCACAGACCCTGCTCCAACCCACCAATCCCTATTTATTTGCAGATAGTTCACGTGCTTGTCTCCCAACTCAACTACAAGTACAAACTCTTCAAAACCAGCAATCCTCGATTCAACGGTCCTGTCTCCATCCTAGCACACTCCCTTGGCTCAATCATCTGTTTTGATATCCTCACCCATTACTCTCCGCTAAATTTCCATGACAATTACATCCTCCACTCTATTGATGAATTCCTAAAACGAGAGAATATCAGCACTGAGGACCGGAAAGAGTTGAGAAACATGAAGTTAGATAGAGAGAAATTGAGGGATCGATCAGTTCTGAATAAGTTGATAAAAAAAGATCAACAACTGGATTTCGAGGTCAAGAATTTCTTCGCTGTGGGCTCCCCTATTGCCCTATTTATCAATCTTCGTGGAGAATTTTCTACGAATTTCCACAGTAAGACTGCAAATTTCGAGCGAATCTTCAACATTTTCCATAAGAAGGATCCGGTGGCCTATCGGATCGAACCGTTCTTCGATAAAAAATTCAAGTTCGTTGGGCCATATCCATTGAACCAAACCGTCGGTGTGCCCTATGAACTTGGAAATATCTATCTTATGTCAAAGTTCAAAGAAGTTTATGAAAAGAAGATTGAGCACAAAGAAGAAGAAGTGGAGAGCAAGAAATACACAAAAGAGTGGAATGATTTGCTGATGGAGAAGATTGATGTGAAAGAATGGGAAGGAGTGGATTTAGATGACGAGAGGGTTAAATTGAAGTTGATCGAGAAGTTAGGGGATTGGACGTTGGCTGGAAAGGCGTTGGGGTCGAAGTTGGGGCTGGCACATCGCATTGATTTTGAGTATGATGTAAGTTTTTTTGAGATCAGATTCAGAATTCTCACGACTTCCTCTTTCCAGGCATATAACTTTTGTTCAAAAACATTTCATGGGTAAACTGCATATTCCGAAACATCAGAAAATTCTTTGAAAAACTTTTATTATTGACATATATTCTAAAACGCCACAATTCCCGTTTTCCTGACTCGAAATGAGATTAGATGGAAGAATTCTTCCGCGCGGCCGTGTAGTCCTCTCGGACAAGACGTTTGCTTGTTTTCTCTATTTTTGTGGTATAAAGTTAGAAAAAGTGAGGTGAAACGAGGAATTGTGAAAAATCTTGTCCGAGAGGACTACACGGCCGTGCGGAAAAGCTCTTCCACCTAGACTCCAAAAGTATCCACACTTTAAACCACAGTATTTCGCATTCAATTGACCCTAGTCATATTTTTAATACACATTCGAAATCCCTATGACTTCAGCTTTCTAGTCATACAGGTTTCATTCAAAAATAGGTATTATGTCATAAATTAAAATAAAAATTAAATTTTATATGAAGTTTTTTTCATAATTTGTACATTTTCAGACCGAAAGCATTCTGGAACGCTTCACCTCTCACATCGCCTACTGGGATAACCCAATTTTCTCCTCATTTCTTGCAAATGTTATTTATGGTAAACCAAATAAGTAATTGAATAAAACTGTATTTTAATGAATGAGTTTGGACGTACAAAACAGGCACCGCCCAAAAAATGTAAGCTTCCGATGACTAGCCATAACTTCTTCAGGATAGCATGTATAAAAAATTGATCAACTAATAAAAGTAAGATCAAGACTTGTTTTATAACATACTAAAAATTAAAAAAAACGATTACATCTCGGACCGTGCCACCCGGTTGAAGTTGAAAATTGCTCCAGAATTTTTTGGGTCAAAAAAAAAAGGTTGGACTCCCAAAACTGTTTATATCTTATCATGGAGAGCTCGTACAAAAAAATGGTCAATTGCAATAATAAAGCCCTTGACTTGTTCTATAACATACCAAAAATTCAAATAAAACAGGTTCACATCTGAAACCATGATGGACTCTTAAAGTTGAGGTACCGCTGAAAGTGACGAAACTCAATTTATGAGGCACAAAACTCAGTTTTTTCAAATTCTTTAAATTTACGTAGTTTTCTTCAAAAACCCAACACAATTCAACAATTTCATAACAAAAACCAACAAAAAAAAAACCACAATTTCACATCCAAAACGAAGACAAATGCTGAAAATGGTCTCCCTTGAATTTCATCAATTTCTTTATGTCGATTTTTCGGCTCTTCCCTATCCAAAATATATAAACGAGTACAGCACTGGGTGAGACTATTGCATTGAATGGTCCGGTCTGGAAAAATAAGCAAAATTAAAAAAAATTGGTTTCCTAGGCCACTCTTCCACCCACATAAAACCATCCAATCACATTCGTATCGTTGTAATCGGGCGTTGATTTCTTGGAAAATAAAGTAAGCATTCCGTCATAAAAACAGAATGAAATTAATTGGATTATCCCAATTATAGTTACAGCAATAGTCGACACAATAGACTCTTTTCTCGCGTATTCTGATTGCACGTTGAAGGTTTTGCTGGAAGTTTTTGGTGGTTACTGTAGGGGTACTGTAGCCACTGGACCTACGTTCTCGAACATTTTTTCACGTAAAAAATAAGGATTAGTGAGCAGATAATTGATACGGAGCATATTGCAATGTTGGGGATGATGTGTTCACTGAAATAGCCAAGTGTCACTCCTCCTCGTTTCCCCCCGACATCTATACGCCCTCCACAACCCTCTTCGCCAGCCGGGGGTATAGCTCAGTGGTAGAGCGCTCCCTTAGCATGGGAGAGGGCTGGGGTTCAATTCCCCATACCTCCAGAATCTTTTTTTCTTTTTTGAATTATTGTATACCAGCCTGGCTGCCGCGCCTTCGGCGCTTCATCCGGCTGGCCTCTTCTTATTTCCCTAATCACCCTCTCACGAAAGTGTTCATTTGGCCGAGTGGTTAACGCTCACGCCTGTCGCTGAAGGGGCGAGGGTTCGACTTTTGCCTGTGGCGCGCTCTCCCCTTTATTTCTCAAAAATCGTGCGGACATCCTGAAAAACAGACAGACAAATCCACAAACAGAGTCCACATGCGTTTTATATATAAGAATGATTTACTTACGTCCTTAAATCCAACACCACATCACTTTCTCTGAAACAACTCGTCGTCTTCAAACCACGTAGCGGTCCCCGGTAGTGTTGTTGGATAGTGAACACACCGCTAGCAGACAGTGTAGTTACACTCAAAATAAGACCATAAATTGCTTTTGAGAATTTAATTTTTGTGCTAATTGTCACTGAGATTCGATTGATAATTAATGAGAATTGGATGAATAATGTGACGGTTTTCGTGTATTCATTGATGACGTGATGCGGCCAACATTCTTCACTTTTGAACATTATTTGGGAAATATCGTCGGAGAAGACGATGGAGCGGTAGAGGGACCAGTTCTGAAAAATGAGAGAGGTGGCCTAGAAACCCAAAAACTCGGAAAGCTAGTCCACGTCGTTAGAACTCAAGTTTTTCACAGAAGGCCTAACTTTTTCAGTTTGGTGGCCTAGGAATCGGAAACTAGTCCCTGACACCAACTCTCACAACGCGGACTAGTTTTCCAAATTTCGGGTTTTCTAGGCCATCGGTCAAAAAACTTGCTTACCTGCAGAAAAACATACGAAATATTATGAATATTAATAAAAACAATGTCAGAAATAAGTAAACTCGTCGTCGATGCATTGAATATTTGTTTTTTGTATAGTTTTAGGATTGCCTGAAATATGTATACATTTTTTGAAAAATTTGAAAAAAATTGATGGCCTAACTTTCTGTGAGTGGCCGAAGTTTTTGGGATTGTCGGCCACCATTTAACAAAGTTAGGCCACCACCTTGGAAAGTTAGGCCACCACCTTGGAAAGTTAGGCCATCACCTTGGGAAGTTAGGCCATCACTTTAGAAAGTTAGGCCACCACCTTGGGAAGTTGGGCCACCGCCTTGGGGAAGTTAGGCCATTACTTTGGAAAGTTAGGCCACCACCGTGATGAGTTAGGCCACCACAGTGGTAAGTTAGGGCAGCACTTTAGAAAGTTAGGCCACCACCTTGGGAAGTTGGGCCACCGCCTTGGGGAAGTTAGGCCATTACTTTGGAAAGTTAGGCCACCACCGTGATGAGTTAGGCCACCACAGTGGTAAGTTAGGGCAGCACTTTGTGAACTTAGGCCACCTCCTTGGGGAAGTTAGGCCACCACCGTGATAAGTTAGGTCATCATTCTCTTGACTTTTTCCAATTATACACAAATTTTGAACTCACCCAAACTGTGACCACAACTGAAATAATAAATAAAATATTTATAAAATAAACACTATTTCGAAACACTGACGACGTCCGAATAGATAATAAAACATCGTCGGAATATGTATCCATATTGAAAAATAGAAAAAATCTGATAATTTTTTTTTGCTATTTTTTTTGCTTCGACGCGAAAAAAATGTCAAGAAGAGAAGAAAACGGGAAAAAAGAAAAAAAGAAAGGTACAATTATTTTAAAAAAAGAAGATAATTTCACTGACATTTTATTTGAACAGCCGCAATTCGTAGTGCCAATTTTCAAGAGTGATGTATGTTTTTTGGCTGAATTTTCTTCTTCAAAAACTCAAAAATCACGAGAAAAGAGTTTCCCGATAGAATTCTTCTGATTAGTAGGACGGAAGTAGTTTGTCTGGACATATACGGAAATGGAGTTGTGGGAAAAATTCAGAAAAAAATTTGACGTAAAATTTTTAATAATGAGCCAGGTGAAAAAAACTTGCAAGATGGTGTTGAACTTGAAAACGTTGGAAGAAATTGGTGGCCTAGTTTTGGTGGCCTAACTTTCCAAAGGAGATGATGGCCTAGGAACCCAAAATTTTGAAAAACTAGTTCCCAGACCACTAGATGTTGTCCTGCGAACTACTCTACCAAATTTTAGTTTTTTAGGCCACGCCTTCAATCAAAACTTCAATTTTTGTAATTTCAAAAAAATTACTTCTTCAGACTGAAAATGAAAAAAAAAAGAATTATTTTGGATAAGGATAAAGTTTGTTTGAAACGAAGTGAGAGAGTAAGAGAGAGAGCAGACAGGCAGACATTCTCTCTTCTCTGCGTCCCCTTTGAAACCTCTTATCTCAGCACCTATCAGTGCTATCAAAAAGTGGTCAACTAACAAAATGTGTAGAATTTTTTGCTCTATATTTCAGTAATTAACAATTTTTTGATAGCAATCAAGATTGTTGAGATAAACATGTTTGAAAGTGGTCAAGGGGGAAGAAGGGAGGCAGACAGTTAGAATGTCTAGTTTCTCTGCGTCTTTCGAAACTTTGACACCTCATATCTAAACAAGTTCAATAGTTATCCAAAACTTGTCAACTACAAAAATAAAGAGCAAGTCTTGTTTTATATCATACTAAAAATTTAAAATAAATGGGTAAAATCTAAAAAAGTTATATCCGCTCAAAAAAAAAACGGATTTCCATAAAAGCAAGAAATGCATCTATGATCTTGATATCTGACTAGAAATCAGAATAAACCATTGATCAGAATAAAATGATGATTAAATAAAATTTATATTAAAAAATAATAGGGAACACAAATCGTTTTTATAAAGTTTTTACCAGGAACACTAAAAAAGGTCAAACAATCGTTGTGTTTTTGACTTGATCAGTTATTTGTGTTCAGAGAGAAAAAGGGGAGTTGACTAGTAACTAGCTATTATAACAATAACATTTCAGAATTGTTGTTTTTGAGCACAGAGGAAATTGGAAGGACGTCATGGTCATGCTAGTGAATCATCTACATAGAAAGACAGAAGATTTCAGTATAAGAAGATAGATGACTAAATACTTGAAGACGTGGGTATTCTGAGTGATTTAAAGGAGGACTGAAGTCATATTTTGTTTATTTCAGATTCTGATACTTCAGAAAATTCTGAGCAGCTTTTATCATTGAAGCGTATGCTAAAAATCGCACTAAACGCCCTAAATTCACGATTTTCCGGCTCAAAATGAGCCTAGATGGAAGAGTTTTCCCACGCGAATTTCTCCCCCCGTGTAGTCCTCTCGGACAATATTATTTTATTATTATTTCTTGCTTTTTTCAACAAGATTTCATGTTTTTTTTCAATTTATATCTTAAAAAAAGAAGAAAAAACATGCAATTTTGTTGAAAAAAAGCAAGAAAACGAAAAATCAAGAAATAATAATTAATAAATTTGTCCGAGAGGACTACACGGGGGCAAAAATTCGCGTGGGAAAACTCTTCCACCTAGGTTCCTTTTGAGCCGGAAAAAAATGAATTTAGGGCGTTTAGAGCGATTTTTAGCGCATGCTCCAATGATGAAAGTTGTTCAGAATTTTCTAAAGTATCAGAGTCTAAAATAAAAAAAATATGACTTCTGTCCTCCATTAAGACATTTGACCCGCTCAGAAAGTTCAGACTCTTCTTTGGGAAGCTAGGCCACCAAAGCTAGGCCATCAATTTTTTTCTAACGCTGTCGAGTTCACCACCAGCCTACTTTTCCACCGGATTCATTATAACAAAAATGGCGTCAAATATTTTTTCACAATTATTTTTCCATCAAAGCTCACTAGGGAAGGTCATCGAGTAATGACAATGGTAACAATAACTTGTCAGGGGTCCAAACTTTGACCCCGTTTTTCTCGACTACCAGTCCTCGAGGGCAAAAACTGAATATGTATTCGGAATCAGGGTTTTCTCAGCTTTCCAATGATATAGGACACGTCCCACAACTCCACACTGACGCGGGGACCTCCCCTAGTCAGACAAACTACTTTCCGTCGCAACAACTAGAATTTTTGAGGAATATCTTTGTTCTCGTGATTTTTGAGTTTTGAAGAAAAACTTTTTAGCCAAAAAACATACACCATTCTTGAAAATTGGAACTCCAAATTGAAAAAAGAAAAAAGAAAAACTACTTTTGTTCTAGTAATCAGAACTCTGTCAGAGAACTCTTTTCTCATGAATTTTGAAATTTGAATAAAAAATTCAGTTATAAACATAAATGTCACTAAGAATGCGGTGAGTTTTTGTCCTGAATGGCGTCAAAATTGTCAAATATCGCAATTTTGGGATTTTAACAGATGTTGAACTAAAAAGAGTGGTTTCTCAGCTAGCTTTTTTTCGTAGATCAAGTCCAAAAACAGATTCAAAATCCTCAAGACATCAGCTTCACCGATTCTAACATTTTGAAACACGTTTTCTCGGCCCAACCCATTATTATGCTATACTTTTGAGATGAAAAGCCCAAACACTGCTGATCAACCGAAATATTCCAGCTCACTGCATAATGTCTTCTTTTTTTTTGAAACATCATTTGCCTAAAAGATGATAACATCAAAAGCATAAAATATTACACATACTTAATCATCTGTGTCTGTCTGTCTAGTTGTTAGCCTACACACTTTTGGGTTCTGGGTGATAAAATGAGCAAATGAGTTGTCGCTTGTGTCTTTCTAATAGAAAAAGAGGAATGAATAATATGAAAGAGAAAGAAGACAAGAAAAGGGGGGGGGGTCTCATAAAAATGAGCGAAATTGAGTAAACTCTACTAAATCGTGACCGTTTTGCATGAAAACAGGTAGCCGAAATGTGCAGGAATGAGAAAAAATATTTTTTGAACACATCTTTTGATACATGTTTCAACTAATTTGGATCAATTTTCGGCGAGTTAGGAAGATTTTCCAGTGGGCACTATTTTTGGAGCTCTAGCACGATATCAGGGTTTAAGAAGTAGATTAAACGTAATTTTTTGTTCATTCAAGTGTTTTCCAATACTTTGACATAAAAACTCAATAACTTCAAGAGAGAAATAAAACGTTTTTTTTTGAATTTTCAATTCAAGATCAGGAAAAATCGATTGTCGATAAAGTTAGAAATGAAACTTTTTGAAAAACGTATGTCAGTTTTTTGGATATTTCAGCTACTCTTTCTACATACACTTTGTAAAGGGATAAAAAATGAATCGTCGCTAATCAGTGAATTTCAATTTTCAATTATTTTCAAAACAAACATTATTACAAAAAAAGTTTTTAAAAAAATTACTTCCTCCCCTCTGTTCTAAACGCAGAACAGCATCAAACCACAAATAAAACACCCGACAATTAAGCTATCGACATTCGTGATGATGGTGAACTACCCCATTGGTGAGCGAGATTTCTGAAGTAGGCGTCTTGTGTCGCGTAGCTGTTCGTCGTCTTCATCACTCCTATCTTGTTTTTCTTTTTCATTGAAAGACTACAGAATGAGAAGAGGATGGAGCAGGGGAGTGCGAAGCCCGCGAGGGGGAATGTCTGGAAAATTTTTGAGTCCGGTAGGGCGTGGTTGCATTTTTTCAACAAATGAAAATTAAACTGTCTGCGCGGTTTTTCTAGACTCCGCCCATTTCTTAACTTTTGCTCAGACAGCTCTCAGTTTCTCAATAGAGCGCAAATACTATAAACCTGAATTTCTGAATTTCAAATGAAACAACTACTGCGTAGCGACCCAAGGCGGATACTGAGAACAAAACTCACATAAAACCACAAAGCCACATTGTTCCCATAAAACAGTCCATTTTCCGTCACGAAAGTCTCCAAAGTGATATACAACGATGCAATGTATACAGTGTAGATCAAAGTCTGAATGAATGAAACAAACGAGACACTCATCGCCGCGTACATATTCGTCTTATTGGCATACCGGGATTTCAGATTGTACTCGTGGCTGAAATTAACAAATTTTCAGAAAATTAAGGGGGGGGGGGACTCACGAATCCCGTAGATCATTAAATTTCTTTCGATTTCTAATCATAATCAGAAAGTTAACAGGGAAGCAGAACACATCGAACACAACCATGAGAGTAATGAGGCTTCTGGAATGACGTCGATTTACGGAGATCTACAGTAACCTTGCTTACCTTGTAGTCGGCATGCCGGGATACATTTGTTGAAAGCAGTTTGGGCTGTTGAATTCAGAATGTGTAGACGGTTTGATTTTACTGGTGGTAATTACAGAGAGAATTATCGTCATGGTGTTTAGGGTGGCGGGATTGATGAGGTTGGAGTTGGGGAGGAAGTTTACTATTATTCTGAAAAAGGGTTGTTGTGGGGGTTGTGAGGAAATGCGCTCTGTTGCTAATTGTATTTTCACTCACCTCTCCACAGTTATAGCAATCTGAGAGATTGGTAGTAGAACCCTGAAGAATACTCCCATAATATACAGAAAGTAACATTCGGATCCATGAAACATTATCCGACATGAATCATCGGATCGGGTGATCGAGCGGTAGAAGGACCAGTTCTGAAGAACATACAACATATCGGGGAGTACGAGATATTCGAGAATGAAGGTACTCAAAATCTTCAGTCACTCACCATAGTACAAATGAAATAAATATCATGAACAACATAATATATCATGCAGTAGAATAGAAGATTCCGAGTGGTCGTACTGAAGAGTTTCTTGGTCAACAGTTTTTTGACTGCCTGGAATTATATATGCATTTTTTGTAAAAACTAAAAAATTTTTTAGCAAATCCTAACATCCAGTGTCTAGCTTCATAAGTTTGGTATCACCCGCAAATTGTCGTAAGACTACAGTAACCTAATCAAGATAGCTTTATCACTGATAGCTTATTGACAGACAACTCGAAGGATGACATGCTCTCTCAAAACTACAAAACTTGACCTAAAAAACTATTCACATTTCTTTCAGTTTAACCCTTCATGCATGAAAAACTGAAGTCATGGGGATTCTGAATGTGTATTAAATGTTGATTTATGATGAAGCCGAGACAAGATAAAAGCTTTCTAGTTTGATAAATTATCTGGTTGTGTTCTAGACCGTTAACGTTTTCCCCACAGGGGTGCAAAGCTCAAGGTCGAGTAATCGCGCTCCGTCGCTCAGCGGTTGGCACGGTGCCAAAAACAGAATTGGCTGAGTGCCAAGTTCAAGTTTAGCGTGTATTTGTCGTAATTTTCAATGAAAAACGCGACGCACACGCATCGCGACTCGGCCGGTAAATTCAAAACTTCTTGTTGGTGACCTTACGTCTCGCACCCTTGTGTGTCCCAAAAATTTAGAACCACATTCTGAATCCCCCTGCCTTCAGCTTCTGACCCATACCACCCTTACCATATGCAGCATCAAGAATGTGAGTACTATCGTGACATTATGCGTATAAACGTTCAACCGAGAAGCATGAGAAGTCCGTTCATCCATCTCAAATGGTGAAGCACATGAGTTGGAGTATGTGATGATTGGCGGGAAGTTTGAATAATTCATGGCAGTTTTTTTTATGTGGGAGTTCTGAAATTCCAGATATGAAAATTCGATAAAGCTTATGACTTAAAAGAAATGAATGTCTGAACATCAACAAGCTCCGAAAAACAAAGAACGTGTTCCATCCTAGGGGAATTGACTACAAGATACAGGCAAATAGAAAAACAAGGAACAGAAAAAGGAAATAAAAAGTGATATTATGTTTCATAAGGGGATAGCGTCACTCATATTATGTTGATTACCCAAAAATCTAACAATTTGCATCATAAAGAATTGGCGTCATTTGAAGGAGTAGACGGGTAAGATAATGAGTAAGAACTTTTCTTCCAAAGTCAGGAAATTTCGTTCACGGTTTCATAAGCGAATTTTATGTTGCTCATGATGTAATACCTTACCATTGAAGATTTTCGGAAATCACTATTAAGTTCAACCTTCATTGGGATTCGACGAAAAAAAGTATTTGGGTGAGTAAATTAGGCACAAGATTAAACATAAAAAATGGGAAAATACTGAGAAAGTTTGTACCGAGAGTTTGCAGCTGTATAATAAGCATACTTGCAAACCGGGCCGGCTTGAAACGCAGTTCTATGAGTAGAGACCGCAACATTTTTTTCAAACTCAATTTTTCATCAAAATTTTCATCCAGCCTGTTCTGAAGGTATATCGAAGTACATTCCCAAAATTTTTGCCGAAAATATTCACTCTCTCCGAAGTTACAGACCATTGTGAGACCCAAGGTTTCTACTGAATTTCTCTTTGGGAATTCTTTTGTTTTCCTGACTACGCAAAAATATTTTCTATTTTCACGTCCAATCCTTCAAATTTTTGCAAAAATTGGGAAAGTTCGAACCAGAAACCCTTTGATCAAAAACCCAACGTGTTATCCACTGAACTAAATGACCACAAATCTGACGCTGATAATAGGAAAATATATTTTTTACGTGATTTTTTAAAATTCAAAAGAATTTTTTGAAGGATTTCCAGCATATTTCGAGATAAAACATTAAATATCTAAAATTCGACAGCACGAAATTTGCTGCTTCCAGGTGAATCTAGATCAAAATTTTGCGTAGAATCTGATTCCGTCAAGAAACAATGCGTGTTTGACCGGCTTTAACCTGAACTGTCGGGAATACTACTTTTCTTTTTGAGCCTGTTGTCTTCCGAGACCGAAAAAACCACATTTTACGAATTAATGAGCTTCCAAATTTTGTTCCCAGGTACCTGAAGAGATGCCCAAAAAGAATATGTCAGAAAATAGATTAGTTATCACAGAAAGTTTTTTGATGTGATGCCTGGCAGTTCAGATGGCTCCCAAAAAAATTCGACAGCACGAAAATTGAATTTTCTTTCAAAACCCATTAGAGTATGTCCAGAACTACTAGAAACTGTCAAAAAACGATGCGTGTTCGACCTAGAACATCCTAAACGTGACATTTTTCTGAAAAAAGCAAAACGTTTTTTTCAGTTTTTTGAGAAAACTAAGAATTTGGGTGAAACGAAAGTGTGTTCATTGAATTCTACGTACTCGATTACATAGGGGTCGAAAATTTTCATTCTGTTTTAGCATTCTGGGCTCTCAGGGCAGACCGTCAAACATTTCAATACCCTCCCCATGACGGCCCAAGAGAAGAAAATGAAAAACTCCGCCCACGTTCATTGCGGTCCCTATCTATGAGCTTAAAAATATACCAAAATGTACATCTCCGCAAGTTCTATGTCTTGCTCTAATATGGACAGGATGGCGAATTGTTGATGTGCCGCGGGATGGGCTATAATGGCTTTGCCTATTTTCGTATTGAAAGTAAGAACGTTTGAACTAACAGACAAATAGACAGACAGCCGGCGCGCCATATTCGAGTTATCAAAAAGGGTGCTTATGCGTTAAGTGTTCAAAAATTCCAAATTTTCAAAATTTCTTCTAAATTCTCAAAAAACTAACATTGTGAGGGTTGAACCTGTGGGCATAACTTGATTCAAAATCAATACTATGAACTGTAAAAAATTACATTGGGTTTGAAGACTTTTAGCCCGATTCAAAAAATTGTATGCCTTCCGCAAAATTCAATTTATTATAGCTGTAAGAGTGAACTGAAACTACGTAATCTGAAATATTGTTAAAGTAGTTGCTTAATGAACTAACTGTCTACGTCCAACACATCAATACAATAGTCTTCCAAGAACAACCATGTCTCGTCCCAAAAGAGGTAGACCTAAATAAAAAACAAGAGAAATGAGTTTATAGACTGTTCCTTAACTCAAAATAAAAGAAGAAGGAAGCTGAAAATGGAACGCCTACATTGGCTGAGAGGTAGACTCATGGATTAGTGGATCGAACAACTGTTGTGGGAGGGGGTCCCTTAAGGTAGAACAGGAAGTTTCAGTTGAGACTGGCAAACGCGCTCTAGCGTTAAGTATCCAAGTATTTTAATTAAAAATAGGAAATCCTCAAAGTGTCCGCTTTCAAATGACTCAAAAATTTGACACCTGATACTATCGAGTCCGTAGATTTCAAATCTGAAATTTAATTTTGCTAAATTCTTCTATGAACCGAGTTATGACCCGTCAAACTTTTCCTATGGTTAAGTTCTCACGCCGTTTACCCGAAATTCTACCCAAATATACCCCCCAGACGACAGACCGCGTGTCACGCAAAAAAGTGCAACCATAGGAAAAGTTTGACGGGTCATAACTCGGCTCACTAGAGGATTTAATAGAATTTTATCTCAGATTTGGAATCCACGGCCTCGAGAGTACCAGGTGTCAAACTCTTGAGTTGCTTCCTAGGGGCTGGGTCATATGTTACGGTAGACATTCCGGCAGATCTCACACGAAAAGTGCCTAATCTTAGGAAAAGTTTGACGGCTAATAACTCGGTTCACATAAGGATTTTGCAAAATTTTATTTCAGATTCGGAATCTACAGACTCGAAAGTAACAGGTGCCAAATTCTTGTCCCGATGTTCGGGCAAAAATGTTTCCTTTTTGAAAAATACGATAGAGCGATGTAACACTATCTCCGAAGTCCATGTCAGTCTGTCTGTGTATCTATCTGTCCTGATGTCCCCCCCCTTATATATTCCAACCCCTCTAAAAGACTTCTAGAATTTCACAATTTCCCTCTGATTCATAACCTTTTTGTTTTCTTCATTTGGATTCCCCTGGGGCCTTCTAAGCGTCTATCACATGGCATTTAGATTCGTTAATCAACTTTTTTTGTTGTTTTCAAAAAAGATTTCAAAAGTTTTTCTTTTTCTTTCTAGTGAGCTGACTAGACTCGAGTCGCTTCCATGACAATGTAAATGAGTAAGCAATTTGAAATTTTGGAATTAATCAGTTTTATTTGATTAACAAACGGATTATTCAAATGTGATGGCAAACGCGCTCCACTGAAACCTTCAGAAAGATAGTGTGTGCACAGGAGAGACTCAGGATGTTTTGGTGGAGCGCGTTTCCTTCAAGAATGCAGGAATAATACATAAAAACAAGGCATCTTTGGTTATAAAGGGGGTGGGTACTCTAAGCTTTCAGGAGAAACGCAGGTCTGTTTGTGTATCTGTGTGCACGGATATCCGGATGTCTAGACGCTTTATTCGTTCAAAATAGAGTTGAGCGGAATGCGGTCATTGAAGTGTTGGAAAGCAGAATAAAAAACGCTTTGGCGGAAAGCTGAATGCGGAAGGCGAAAGACGGAATCCCGCTCATCCCTGGCGCAAGTTTTACTAGCCTATCAGAACTACTCACCTCTTCATCTTTCTAGCTTGCCAAAACGAGAACGCGTTGAATGCCATACAAACCAATATAACCCATAGATACATATAAATCTGAGCTTTCAATTCATCAATGTTACGCCCAAGTCGTTGAAAACAATTCGATTGAATGTTATGATTCGGTCCGTCGCTTGTCATATAAGCACACACGATGACCGATACAATGAACTGAAAGTGGGAGAAAAGTGTTTGTTTGAAATTTTGAAAATTCCAACTAACCGCATTTAGCCACAATATTGCACCACGAAGATAAGTGGATGGGACACGTGGAAGGCAGAGGGCGATCACTCTGAAACAAAATGAGGGTGTTGTTCTTTATGTCATACTTGTCACGAGTCGGGTCAAGCCGATTTCTATATTTCCTTTTTTTATTTCAACCTTTAACATTAAATTAACCAAGATAACCCATAGATACATATAAATCTGAGCTTTCAAGTCATCAACGTTTCGCCCATTTCGATGCAAACAATTTGACAGAATGTTATGATTCGGTCCGTCGCTTGTCATATAAGCACACACGATGACCGATACAATGAGCTGAAATAAATATACATAGTTTGCTGAAACCCAATGTTATACCAACCGCTGTCATCGACAACATTGCACCACGTAGATATGTAGATGGGACACGTGGAATGCAGAGGGCGATCACTCTGAAACCAAAATTGTTGTATTTATGTTCCTTATGAATACAAATTTCTACCTATCAATGGTCAGTGCACAATTGAAAGTGAGCATGAGGAGTCTGGAGAATATATTGGCGGTGTACCACGAGAAGCACTCGTATTCATTGAACATGATGGAGCAGGGGTCGTTGGAGTGGCGGATAGAGCGGAGGGCTGACCACGTCTGGAATTATATAGTAAGAAGGGAAGTGCGATGGAGCGAGGTTGTGAAAACTATGAAAGTTTTTAGTGGATGTCACGATTGACGTTTAGAAACCAGATGTTAGAACTTCACAGTTTCGAAAAACAAATCGGTTTTGAAATGTCCCAGACCCGACGTTTTGAATCGGAACGGTCTTGTTATGGATCTTGAATGTCGGGAGACCTAACGGACCCTTACTAAATCGGTCTTGAGCGGTGTCTAACAAGGGAAGTCTTTGGAGACGCCACTTTCAAACGACCTATAAATTTGTCATAGGTATTTTCGACCACGAGGAGTCCATTTCTGCAGTCAAAACCTGCTAAATGTCTCTGTTAGCCGAGGTATGAGCTCTCAAACTTTTCATGTGGATAAGGAATTCCAAATCGACAAGTAGTATACGCAAGATATTCTTATTTTCGCATCGTACAAGCACAGGTAAACCGTTGGGGAACACAAACGGAGCCGTGCGGTGGCGTATAAACCACCGATTTGAAATTCCACATAAAAAAGCTTATCCACATGAAAAGTTTGAGAGCTCATATCTCGGCTCACAGAGACATTTAGCAGGTTTTCACTGCAGAAATGGACTCCTCGTGGTCGAAAATACCTATGACCAAGTTCATTGATCGTTTGAAAGTGGCGTCTCCAAAGACTTCCCTTGTTAGACACCGCTCAAGACCGATTTAGAACTGGTACGTTTCAGAACTGTCAGGCATATTAGACTGGATGGTTCCCCGGCATCGGTTCCGATTTATATCAGTTCTGGTTTGCTCAGCTAACTCTTGAGCATTCTTATAATTTCTTCTTCCTCGTCTATTCCTCGTGATACTCACCAGAATATAAGCATTAATTAACTCGTGTACGTTGACAATGACGAAGCCGACGTAAATGAGCACTCTCGACGATTCACTGAAGAACACCCTCTTCCACATCAACCTTACTGCCTGGAAAATATTTAGTCAGATCAAAAGATTTGATCTCTAACTTACTCGAACAGTGAAGAAAGCAGTGAGAACTACCAAAAACTGGTTAATGACAACATTGATATAAATGTAGGGAGTGTTTCTTTGAAACATTTGGATATCGTTGGCACATTGAGATGGGATGGCAGTGGTACTGATGGTAGAGATATTGGGGTCCATCGAGCTCATCTGGAATCAAGGAAATGGTTGGTAAGGGACGAGGAGACAGCATGAAAGACCTTATAATTTAAAGGAAAAATGAGAAATAGAGAAAAAAAGAGTTATCAGACAAAAAATTAGGTAAAAATTAGGATCAGAAGAAAAAGGCGGGACAAGAGACTCGTGTCGCTTCCATGAAAACATAAATGAGTAAGCAATAACTTAAATAATTAGGTCTTTTTTATTAACAAACAAATTATTCAAATGTTATGGCATACACGCTCCACCGAAATCTTCCAGAAAATAGGGTATCGGGTGGCTGTTTCGGTGGGACGCGTTTCCTTCAAAAGTTCGGGAATAATACAAAAAAAAGCAAGACATCTTTGGTTTTGAAGGGGGCGAGTACTCGAGATTCAGCACAAACACTAGAACATGCAAACGCGCTCTGTTGAGAGTTAATTAGGTGAGCATGAGAACAGTATTAGAGATCATAGGTATAATGGAGGTGGGGAAAAGACAGATAGAGGTCGGGTACATATAAACTGAGGGGACAAAAGTGGAGGAAAGCAATACGGAACACTTGGAAGCGCGCTCGATCCTCTTAATCGACCGGTGCAACCGAAACCGTCGCATATTTCGAGTCGAAATCCGATTCCCATGCTGACTTCAACTTATTGAAGTAGCCAGTCTGACTCTCATCCTCATTCGTCTTCTTCAACTCCTTCACTGCCTTATTCCTATTTTGAGTAATCTTGTTAGCGGTGTACAAGATACCATATGGAAGAGACACACAGGCATATGGATACGTCTGAAAATGAGAACATTGATGAGTACCCAAATACAATAAGGTAACTTACGTAAACATAAAGAACACCGATACTAGTATAGAATGGACCGAGAAAAGTTGGGAATTCGATGAGGAAATGGATGCCGAATGTGTAGCAAGCAAGACCCATTGTTTGGTACAACACGATGAGGGAAATGGCACGACTTGAATTCTCAGCCTCTTTTCTGATGTAACGTTCGTTGATGTCAAAGCGGGATCTGGAAAAGGGGGATGTTGAGAAAAAGTTGGATATGGAAGCTGTATAGCAAGTTTGAGCAGATTCATAACCACTCAAGTATTTTTGGGCAAGGGTCGGACAACGAAACGTTCATTTGGCCTCAGAAAGAGTCACATGACCAGAGGGCTCTAGTTGGGCACCAATTGAGCCACTGATTCAATGTCAGAGAGACTAATCATATTTATTTCTCTTCAGATTCGACTAAAATCAAAGCAAAATTGGAAACTAAATTCCCAGAGAGTGCCGGTACAAACAAATGAATGAAGTTTAACTTAGGTATCTTAACAGGTAGTATCATGGTACAAACATAGACTCAGTAATGGGTCACAGTTAAAAAAAAGTTTCTGCCAATTCTCAATCGTGATATGAAAATGATCCCTTATCCGTCACAACTACTCACCTCTTCATCTTTCTAGCTTGCCAAAACGAGAACGCGTTGAATGCCATACAAACCAATATAACCCATAGATACATATAAATCTGAGCTTTCAATTCATCAATGTTACGCCCAAGTCGTTGAAAACAATTCGATTGAATGTTATGATTCGGTCCGTCGCTTGTCATATAAGCACACACGATGACCGATACAATGAACTGAAAGTGGGAGAAAAGTGTTTGTTTGAAATTTTGAAAATTCCAACTAACCGCATTTAGCCACAATATTGCACCACGAAGATAAGTGGATGGGACACGTGGAAGGCAGAGGGCGATCACTCTGAAACAAAATGAGGGTGTTGTTATTTATGTCATACTTGTCACGAGTCGGGTCAAGCCGATTTCTATATTTCCTTTTTTTATTTCAACCTTTAACATTAAATTAACGAGCTTGAGTAGTTCTACATTGAATTTATTGATAAAAAGTACTTGAAAATCATTTGTGTGATCTTAAAACTCAAAAACAATCCTATTGGCCCGACCTGTCAAATGACAAGTATGTTTTATGTGGAATAATTAGTACCTGTCAATAGTTAGGGCACAGTTGAGAGTGAGGATGAGGAGTCTGGAGAATATATTTGCGGTGTACCACGAGAAGCACTCGTATTCATTGAACATGATGGAGCAGGATTCATTGGAGTGGAGGATAGAGCGGAGGGCTGACCACGTCTGAAACATTGAAAAAATGTAGTAGAGGGGAGATGCAAGAAGTTCTAGAAGTTTAGGGACCAAATTTTAGAATTACACGGTTTTGAAATGTCTTGGGTTTTAAACGTTCTGAACGCGATTATTTGAACTTGGCGGTTTTGAAACTATCCTCATCACCAGGACGTTTTGAAACCGAGAAAGAACTGTCTAAGGGTTTATAGTTTAAAAATGAAAAGATTTCGCTGTGGTTCTAAAGCGTCACAAAAGCTAGGCTTGCGGAATTTCGGATTTATTGTTGAAATCGCTCGAATTGAAACGACCCGTTTTAGAACTGGTCTGTGTAGAGAGGCTTCAGAAAACGGTTCTAATTTATATCAGTTGTGATTTGCTCAGCTAACTCTTGACCATTTTTATAATTTTTTCTTCCTTGTCTATTCCTCGTGGTACTCACCAGTATATAAGCATAAATTAACTCATGTAAGTTGACAATGACGAAGCCGACGTAAATGAGCACTCGCGACGATTCACTGAAGAACACCCTCTTCCACATCAACCTTACTGCCTGGAAATTAAAAAGTTAGACATCAAAACTTTTGATCTCTAACTTACTCGAATAGTGAAGAAAGCGGTGAGAACTACCAAAAACTGGTTAATGACAACATTGATATAAAAGTAGGGAGTGTTTCTTTGAAACATTTGGATATCGTTGGCACATTGAGATGGGATGGCAGTGGTACTGATGGTCGAGATATTGGGGTCCATTGAGCTCATCTGGAATCAAGGAAGTGGTTGGAAAGAGAAGATATCACAGAGAGGTAAAGAGACATCGAATAAGGAAAAATAGGTTTTCAATAAAGTCAGGAAAGAGTTGGAAGGAATAAAAGGACATGATGATTAAGAAATTGGATTGGAGATTGGACGAGATTGGTACGAAGTAACTTGAGATGAGGATAATTACCAACGAATCTGAATTGGATTTGGTTAAATGCGTACTTGTCACGGGCCGGCCCGTCAGGCCCGTCTTTTTGGAGGGATTTTTTTTTTCAAATTTTTTTCGATTTTTTTTTCAAATTTGATTAAAAGTGTACTAAGGTCAACTCTCAGTCAATGTTTCCAGAAATTTACTGAAAAATGATGAAAAAGGTATGAAAAAACGAGTAAATTTGAAAATTTTTCCGAATGAAAAATTGAAAATTGAAAAAAAATTGAAAAATTTTCTCAAAAATCCCATACTCCTGAAAGGACGGGCCTGACGGGCCGGGCCGAAGCTTTTCAGGCCCGGCCCGGCCCGTCATTTGACAAGTATGGTTAAATGAGGCTGAGGCTATGTGAAACCAAGGCTCGAGTTCTGATCACCAGGGTTGGGAAATTCCGGGCCGGGCTCGGCCGGGCCGACTCGTCAGCTCCTGCCCGGCCCGGGCTGGCCCGGATTCAAATTTTTTTGAAAATAATTCAAATTTCTACAGGAGCCGGGCCGAGTCGGTCCGAGGAAAATTCTTCAGTCGGCCCGGCCCGGCCCGGAATTTCCCAACCCTGCTGATCACTTTCCAAAACGGCTCCTCTTAAGGTGACACAGCATTCTGAACCCACAAGAACCCGCATGAAAAACATTTACGTGTCGAAAATAGCTACAGTTCGAAAGTTGACGCGGTTATGGTTTTAAAAAGCTTCGAAATTTTTCCTAATGACCGAATTAAGTTAATATACTTAATTCACTCAAGACAATCAAAGTCGGTAACACTCCTTGTATCTAAATTTTATTAAAATTTTTCTTTATTTTCAAACATATTTAGACTTCCTATTTGATAACCCTAACACTTTCAAAAAATAACACTAAACATAATAAGAAACAGAGAGAAACGAAGGGGGATAAGTGAATAGAACATTGACTGCTACTTTTTCTTCTCCTTTCTAGCTTTAGGTTGAATATTTGAAATAAAAAAGCGAAGAGAAAAGAGTGAAAGAGTTCTTCTGATCGCTTATCTCTCGCCACTAATTGTAGATTGTGGACGGGCGAGAAGAAGAGGAAGAAGCGGGTGATGTATTTACTCCTCTAGAGGATACTCTAATTTTGTTATTATTGTCTGAGCTTTTGAGAAAAAAAAGATGAAAATGAATTATTGTAAGAATGCACTTTAGGTTGGAAAAATTCTGAAAGATGATGATTTCAAGGTACATGTGTACTATTAATGAGCCGGAAGTAGAGGGGATAGAAGAGCAGATAGAGGATGATACAAATAAAATAGATAATTATCGTTCTTTTAATAATTTAAACTTCCAATAATATCGCGAATCGTGCCTATCCCCATAGTATGCCAGTTCGCATCAGTTCTGATGCAGACAGTTCTGATTTTGAAAAGTTTTGATTAGGACGATTACCCGTTCGACCAAACTCCAGTTTTCAGAAATCCAATGATAGTGACTCGGCAAAAACCACAATTAGACAAGAGTAGAGTTCTCGCCTGAAACTGAAGAATTGTGAGGTACATTTTGCGAAAATGATGATTTAGTGCTTCTCTAAAACTAATCCTCTGACATTTATGAACAATTGTTTTTGCAATGAAGACTGTAACGATTAAAATGAAATTTATTTACTTATCAAAATACATAGTAATTACACTTTCTAATAAATCAACGATCATTTTGTTTGGAAATTCTTAAAATCCAATCCTGTCGGTGATGAAAATGTTGTCTTTCTTGTAGTTTTTGTCAATAGACAATTGTTTTTTTCTGGCTATCAGATTGACTTCTTCGTTAGAAAACTTACTTCCGATTTCCGCTGAAAAAGTTTTTGCCACTTCCGACTTCCGTGTAAAACATTCAGAAATATTGAGCTTAACTTGGTGGTTATTGATGATATTCTGTATGAAAACAACGCCGAAATTCTAGCAAGCATTTTCCTTTAGTTGGTAATTTACAAAACATCCGACTTCCAACTTTCTTTCCCAAAGAAAATGACTTCCGCAAAGTTCTGACATGAACATAAAAACGAGAAAATAAAACAACGTGAATATTTAAAAAAAAAAACACTGTAATACATAGATGGAGCGCCCTCGCAGCGTTCAGGATATGTTGTTCCATCCTGGTTGTACGTTTGCACTTGACGCTTACCTTATTACTAATCATTGTCTATTTTGTGTTGTCAGCTGTTCTGTATACCCTGAAAATGTTGTAGCAATATCCAAATCCAAAATCCGAATATGGTCAATCCAAATATGATCACCAGGCTGAATTCTAACTAACTAACTAACCATCGAATGTTGTTACCGCAGAATTTGGAATTGAGGAGCTGACCAGGGAACCTTCCTTATACGCTGGTTTGAAAACTCTCAGAATTCGCAAAGTGCTTCTGATTGGCCAGAAAACTCGGTCTGAAAGCTCTGAAAGTCCAAGCATCATTTTGTCCGCAAGGTCTTGAAGCAAGCCAAGCCAATAGACAGGAGTTGAAATCATATTCCCAATATCTACATCTTTTTTTGTTGTATATCTAAACCCAACTCAGGAATAACACATAGAAACTAATATAAGGCAACAAAAAACACCAAACACTTACCTGATCAGCTAAATCAGAATAAACATGAAAACTAGACTCTAATTACTGGATACAAATAGAGTAGATCGACTACGAGGCTATCCTTAAATATAACTAAGTCTGAGTTTAATTATCTGCTGTCATGCACACATCTCTGTAAACATTCACATCACACTCTAATTGAACAAAAATTCAGTTTTTTTTTCGAAAATAGGAAACAGAGGAAGACAGACAGACAGTAATACCATAAACTTATAATAATACTGCTGGAAGGAGGTTGAGAAAAGGAAAAATCGAGGGATGGTTATAGAGGTGTGGGATAGATAGGGAGAGGTATCATGTTTGATAGGAAAAAGGAACTAAACAGGACAGAAAATTTTCGATACAAAATTAAAAGACGGAACTTGATAACCTTGAATCCCAGAAAACAGGACACACTGAGGTTCTGGAGAGCGTATCATAAAAAACGTACAAAAAACTCAAGAAGGACAGACAAAGAACTCAAAAAAACCAAGAACAGAGTGAGATTCTGGAGACAAAAAGAGGCGGAGCTTGAATGTTTGAGTCCCAAAAATGGATCACGTCTCTTAACGTCGACCACGCCAACTCGCGTTCCGTTTTTAAACAGTGCCGCGCTTAGTTGCGTATTGTCGATGAGTCGATGCTCAGTATACTTAATGAATTGAGAAACAATGAACAGAATTGACAGAAAACACAAAGTC
The DNA here is from genome assembly GCA_002259235.3 of Caenorhabditis latens. Lineage (NCBI taxonomy): Eukaryota > Metazoa > Nematoda > Chromadorea > Rhabditida > Rhabditidae > Caenorhabditis > Caenorhabditis latens. The sequence continues at coordinate 4,005,149 of CM056093.1, forward strand.
TGGAAGATGAGTACTTAACAACAGATGCGTCCCGCTGAAATTAGCGAACGAGAGGATTTGGCGCGAAATTCAAAACGTCTAGCAGAGCACAGTTGTTGTCCAGTACTTATCCCCCAGATCCCAACAAAAGAAATCTTTAAAAAGATATGCAGATGAAGCTCAAACAACAGGTGTCAACCCAGGATAACTCTTGTCGAACTCTGTATCCCAATCATTCGCCAACGATTTGAAGTACTTGGCCTGTTCCTCAACTGGGGTCATTGATGTGGTCAATGCGGCGATTTTGATTTTTCTTTGTTGTTTGATGATTGCAGGGACCAAGAGAAGAGCAGCAGGGAGGATGAATTCAGCGATGGTGTAGGTCTGGAAATAATCGACAAAATAGAATAAAACTCACTATATCCGTCTGCAACTCACGTAGAGCCACATGGAATATAGTCCAACGTTGATCGGATCAATTTCCTGAACATGGTCTACGATATAGGCGGTGGCGTAGGAGTAGACACCGAGGTCGATCATGACGAGAGCGGTGATGACTGAGAGAACGATGGATGCATTGTAATTGGCGATTGATTGGTACTTCTTGGAGACTGTATTTTGGGGTTGGCTGGAAATTATTTGGAGGGTTAGAGGAGTTACAGTTAACAGCCAAAATATAGGAATTGGATCTGAAATGAAGGGGGGCACCCACCAGAAGGAGTTGGAATTTAAAGCTGGAAAATAGTTTCAGCCACTGAAATATTTAAAGAAGGATGAATAGGTTATACCACGTCCCGAGTAAATATACTCATAGTCCGGAGCTTCCGGGTTGAGGTCCGTAAATATCTCTAAAATATACTGAAATGCATCTGAAAAAATTGCAACTCTGACATTCAAGATTCAAACATAAGTTCACCAGACCAATGTACTTTAATTGCACCAAAAGTGGGAACCAGTTATTACAGTTATGTTTTGGGGAATGGGGCCTAAGACATTTTTTAATGTTGAAAATATTATCTACAGTTTTGTCAGGTGTACATTTCAAAAATGTTTCAAAGCGTCTGTAAATAAGCTTTTGGTTTCTAAAAGACCAAGAAAATATCGGCTCATGTGGTCCGGAAACAGGGTTGGTGCAGAGACGTTACAAGAATCAACTTCAGTTTTAATGCATGCGCAAATCGAAATTGAACAAGATTTTTCACTAAACATTTCTATTTCCCATCGCTATCTCTAACCGTTACCTAACCCATTTAACTCACTTCTTCCGCCAATAAGTCATAACCAAAGCCACAATATTTGTCACGAAACATCCAGAGCTGATATAAAGATAAGTGAAGAGCTGGTCCTTCAACTCATTCAGATTTCTTCCTTGTCTTTGCAGACAGTTTCCTTGAATATTGTCATTTGGTCCGTCACTGGTGATGATGCCAGAGAGGACGCCAGAGCTGGCGAACTGAAATTAAGTTTATAAGAAGTGGGTTATTAGAAAATTGTCTTACAGCGATGGCGACCAATAGGAATCCTCGTTTCTTGGATTCTGGGAGAGAAGGAAAGCTGGCAATGGCGACTCTGAATAAAATGAAAAATTTGAGTCAACCTTAAAAGAAATCGCTTACATGTTGATGGTCTGAGCACAGTACAATGTAATCATCATCAATCGGGAGAAGATATTGAGGGAGTAGTATGGAAAGCACTCGTATTCAGTAAACATGATTTTGCAGGGTTGATCGTAGTAGAGAAGAGCTCGGATGAGAGACCAGTACTGGAAGAAAAGGGACTAATTAGGTTAATTATTGAAATGCGCAGATTGCTTGAAAAAGAGAAATGTGCCGCTCCGCCGAAATAAGTTTGACAGTCAGACTCACCTGAATGTACCCGTAAATAATTGCATGAACATTCGAGCTCAATACATTAAAAGCAAGAAGAACATCCATCGAAGCCGAGAAATGTGACTTCTTTTTGAGAAGTCGATGCAAGAACTGAAACCAACAATCATGAGTACAGTACAAAACCATGTGGAATATAAACTCACAATTCCAGTCGTGAGGAAAGTTCCGAATGCCAAAATGGTGTTGGTGGCGACATTGGTCTTGAACCAAACTGAATTCCTCTGTGCCAACTGTATATCGTTGGCACATACCATGGGGAGGAGCTCAGGTGGTTTGGCGTGGTTCATTTTTACCTGGAATGGAGCGATTGGGAAGAATGAAAAAAAGCTTCGAGATAAGAGGGAAGACGGGGATCGGAAGAAACTTAATAAGGAAACGGAAAATATGAAAATTCCAATAGAGGGACATGATCAAGTTGGGAGTCATCTGTCGTTTTCAGGGAGAAATTACTTTGAATACTCGTAGCTTTCATGATAGTGTCTCTGCAAAAAAATGGTCGACTACAAAAATGATGTGCTATTTTTGCACTTTCCAACCCATATAAAATAACATTTGTCGGACAATCAGGTGACACCGAAAAACACTGTCAAAGTTGGTCAATTTTAACAAAAAACAGCAAAAGTTGGCAACCGTGAGCGGTACTGTACCTAAAGACTACTTCTATTTTTTTGCGCTATTGCAATTTTAATTTGGTACGTGTATGCATGTTTATTTGAGAAAAGAACATGATAACAGTTGGCCGAAATTTTGAAATGTCGATGAGTCGATACTCAGCTAATTAAGTTTTCAAAAGACGAAATACGATTAACTATAAGTTTTGCAAACTTTGATGAAAAATCAGAAAACTCAAAACCAATTTTTAAACTCTTCTTGAACATTTCTTTTCTGACCGATTTAATCTTGGTGTTTGTTTTTTCTTCCAAATTACTCTGAATCGCATTTCAAACAAAAAGAGAACTATCTAAATATCAAGCGTCTCAAAAAAGAGGAAAGTTGAGAGACTCTCTCTCTCCTGTTGTCTGGATAATAAGGGAAATCAAAAAACTGAAAAATAAAGAACTCAATGCTCTCCTCTAATTATACATTATCTCATGATAGAAGAGAATAAGTTCCAAGAGTCACGTCTCCCCTGATCCTTTTTTGTTATTCAAATGAGGATTTTAAAGAAAAAAGTTGGACTTTTAAAAAAGATCTTGCTGATTAGTGAGAATTCAGTCAGAAGATGATTTAATTGATAATTCATCGTGAGTAACAGGAGAGATCACACATCGGGTTCAGATTCAAGTTCAAATTAGAATAATGAGTCAGGCTGGTACACGAGGATGTCCCTAGTGACCGTTTCCGGTTCCGAATGTCAGGAAATATTATTTCGATAGTTTTATATATTCTGATTCTGCAAACAATCTAAGACTATGTTAGCAACCAAATCAGAATGAATCAGAACAAAATCAGAATTATGTACTTAATTAGTGGATGCAAATTGTGAAAAACATGTAATTAGAAAGTTTATAGGGAACGGTCCAAACAACACAAGGGTGATGAAGATGTAGGCATTTATGAGTTAGAAGAATGGAAATGTTAGAAGCATGTTTTTAGGCCTTATTAGATGATAAGAACGGCTGAACGCTCAAAATAAGAACGGCTGAACGCTCTTTCCAAAATTTCCAAAGTTTTTATTTCCGCACATCCCTGGTTGAACGTCAGAGACAGACTATGGTGAGAATACGGTCAGTATGGTTAGATGTTATTATCAAACTACAGCCAGGACACGGTCAGACATCAATGACAGTTGGTAATGAACGAGTCTAGTGATAAGGATGTGTGTACATTCAGAAATCAGAAAAAAGAAAAAAATGGTTCCGGAATTCAATACACACGGATTGAAAACAAGGGGAAAAATGATAAGGAGAAAAGAAGAAGTTGGGAATTAAATAAATAGAAATCCGTGAAAAGTTATCCGTGAATAAAGAAATAGCTAGAAAGGTACTGATCGGTGGTACAGGAAAATCTAGCCAATGAGATGAGTAAATTTCTTTGAAGTTCTGGAGAACAATTTTAACCGTCAGGAACAATAACGAGAATTGAGAAGAATTTTAGAGTAAAGATAAATCAAGGAATAATGCTTACAATCCTGGGAAGAATGGGACAAAATGTAAATTGAAATAAGCAAAACTGAATAATTTCAAGAAAAAAAGAACAAGACAATGAGGAAATGAAGATCTGCATCAATATTTACAAATCATGAAATTGAAGGATGCTTGCAAATAAAGTAGAAGAACAATATACATAAACAATAAAGATTGTGACAAAGAGAGATATAAAGCAAAAGTTAGATCTAGCTCAAAAATTATTACAAATTTTAAAAATATCTGATCCAAAGCAAACTGTTGTCTAAGAAACTGTAATTCACATCGAAAGCTTACACTGAGATCACTTGAATCATCCTAGGTGGAACCTGAGAAAACTATTGCAGTTAGAGCTCTATGTTCCGGTTTTAATATGAAACCCAAGGCTGTCGTACGGCCGGCCGCGGATGTACCAAATTGGCTGAATTTTTGCACATCGACTAATCTTTCGGTCCAGTTGCCCGCGTATAAATACGGGGTGATAGGTTCCGGATAAAATAAGACGACAATTAACACAGCTTCTTACAATAAATTTACTTTATTGCAAGAAATTATTATAAGAGAGCGTAAACTTACAAAACAAACGTTAAACAACCAAAGCTAAAAACTAGAACTAACTCTGAAAGCCAACCGACTTCAGAAACTACTTGTTGCCACGTGGAGAACACGTGTCCACGTGAACTGACGCGCTGAGGTTACGGTAGGCGCGTGAGCCTTTGGCGGAGTGTCGTTGCGTATTTATTGTGATGACTCGGAGAACTACAGGGTTACGGGGGTACCTTGCCACCGGCAACTGTCCTCTACAAGGTCGCCTGAAGAAGCAAACATTTTCCATGGCTGGGAACTGAGAAATAAAATCTATATAATAAAATCTAAAATCTAATATAATAAAAAACCGTTTTGACAGCCTTGCAGAAACCGCATTTTTGAGTTACTACAGTAAGAAATTTCGTTGCGGAACCAGCTTTGTCACCACCTCGCGACGCAATAAGTAGTTTTGAATAGATATAATGTTTATTGGGGGTGAGGAGCAGGGATGTGCGGAAATAAAAATTTCGGAAGTTTCGGAAATCGGAAACTTTTCGAAATTTTTTTGATATATTTTGATGCTAAAAGCATTAATTTTGAAAAATTGCAATAAAAACGCATGAAAGATCAGCGGAAGCTGTACTCTATTGGGAAATATGAATATTAAAAACAAATAAATTTTAAAAATTCGAATGTTTCGCGAATTGTTTGCGAGAACAATGTAATTTTTTCAGCATGTGCGTTCAAAACTACAGTACTGTTTTGTTTCCGAAATTTCCGAAATATTTTTTCGGAAATTTCGGAAACGTTTTCTTTTTCCGAAATTATATCCGGAAATCGGAAATTTCCGAAATTTCCGAAAAAACATTTCTGAAATTTACCGACGGAAAAAATTTAAGGAAAAAGTCGGAAATTTCGGAAATTTCGGAATTTCCGATTTCCGTTCCGCACATCCCTGGTGAGGAGTCTAATCACCTTAACGCAGTTCAAATCACCTATGCTTTAAACTAATTGTAGAACGACAACTGAGAAAAACATTTCGTATGCTGAAATGCTCATGATCTACTCAGAGAATCTTTTGACATTGCTGAACAATCTCCGAAACGTCTTGCCTAAAATTCGAGCCAAATATGTTTTCAAAACCGCAAACATACGTTCTCCCTAACTTAACTCCCCTCAATTATTGATAGGTGTACACCATAAATTATCCGGTTAGGTTGCATTTTCAGCCATAAAACCAAAAACTCAAAAATGAAACTCAAAAATAGATTCAAAATGAGACGCGGTCGTCACTTTGTGTCTCGAATGTTATATTTGGCGACTCTAGACGGATTATCATCGTTCAGACTAAAGTCTGAATACCACGCCCACTTTGTGACTGTCTCTAGGGGTATTGGACTGAGAGAACGAACAAAATGCACGTAAATCAGATGGTTGATTGTTGAGCAATTGGAAGTGATGGTACGAATTTTAGTGTGAGACGGTGATATTACTCTGATGGGAATAGAGAGAAGTCAGAAAAAATAGATCTAGTATGGTTGAAGAATTCGAGGATATGAGTAACGAATTTCTATTTTCAGAATCCGGAATTTGATACTTGGAAAGCTTGGAATGCAGAATAGAATCAGTGAATTTGGATAACAGCTTCTGATTCCGGTAATTCTTGAATTATAATAAAAATTAGGGTATACGGATATCTGAACGAACAAATGTGGGCAAGATTTTAAACCTCCGGACCGGGACGTATCTTATTTTAGACGACTTGTTAAACCGTCATGTTAGTTCCACTCAAAAACCATATCTGGATACGTACTCAGGGAATTTTCGGCAACGGTTGGGCATCACGTGGGCATCAGGAAGGCGAATTGCCTACAGTATGGGCAATTTGCCTGCATTTAGGGCGAATAGCCAGCGTTTTGGGCGAAGCGCCCACTGGGCGAGGGTTGGGCGACGGTTAGGTCGGAGATTTGAGAAAGGAAGAGTGGTGGGCCAGGGCGAAGTGCCCATTTGTAGGGCGATTCGCCCAGTTTATGAACACGCGCTCTATCGTACTGGAAAAATCATTTCTATTTTTCATTTATTTTCATTATTATTCTGTATTAATTATCTGTTTCAAACACACTATTCTGTTATGAATATGAAAAAGGACACCATTCGAAAGAAGAAGAGAGGTTTGTGAGTGAAAATTTACTCAAATTAATCTTTAAAAAAACATGGTTAAGACTTGGGAAAATTGTTCGTCGGAAAGGATAGTGGGTCATTTCCGTCTCCTGCGTAATTTGCTCAACTATTGTCCCGAGGATGGATTTTGATTATTGAGGTTAGTGCCGTTAGATTGTGTAAAAACGATAGCTAATTTTCGGGAAAATAGTTTTTTTCGAAGTCCGATTTGCTAAATCGTCTCTTTCTGCAAGTGCTCCGCCGGTTGATTTGAATAAAAGTTTCAAATAGGAGCATCTGTCATATGGTTCTAACTCTTCATCTTTTCATAGTTCATATTACAGATTTCTATCCGATGAATGTGGATGATATTGAAACCAAACACGTCTTCTACTCTCGCACCGAATTGTGAATCGATGGTTTTCTCTCAATTACCAACTCCTCCCACAGCCAACAACAACAAGAAGTGCCAGAGACTTGATATTTTTTTCTTTTTAAATGGATAAATAAACATTGATGAAAACAATAACTGACTTCTGTTTTTTAATGTAATATATATATGAGTATCGGCAAGGAAAGCGAACGCTAAAAACAACACACGTTGGGCGATTCGCCCTTGATTTGGGCGGTAGTGCCCAACCGGGTTGGGCACGACCGCCCAATTGGTGGGCGAATCGCCCAAACGGCGGGCGAATCGCTCAAAATTCCCTGAGTAAGACTATGCCAGGACCCATGATGTCGTACGGCTGGGCACGGATAACCCAAATAGGATGTATTTTTTCTCATCGGCGAATCTTTTGATCCTCTACGAGATCGTCTGAAGAAGCAAACATTTTCCAAGGCCGGGAACTCCAATATGAAATTGCTCCACGGCCTTTTCGACAGCCTTGGCTTCGTGACTGTCCCTAACTAGGAAATGACTCACACAAAGTATGGAGATACACAACGTGACAAATATCTCCGAAATGCTGGAGTTCTCCTGATTCCGAATCTATATTCCGTTTTTGCAGTGGCCTTCCCAGTTTTGAGAAATATGACTCCAAGATTTGGGTAAATTTTAGTGCTCAAACTCAAGTTTTCAATCCGCGTGTTGCCCCAACACGTAAGTTCAATTGGAGAAGAGAGAAAACAGCGGTTGAATGGTCTAGGGGGTAACAGGCTCTCTAGTATTCCCTAGTAAGGGAAAGTGGTTGAGAAAACGAACATAATGCACGTAAATCAGATGGTTGATTGTTGAGCAATTGGAAGTGATGGTACGAATTTTAGTGTGATATTATTCTGATGGGAATATGAACAAGTCAGAAGCAATATATCGAGTATGGTTGAGGAATCAGAGTTCGAGGATATGAGTAACGGATTTCTATTTGCAGACTCTGGAATTAAATATTTGGAGTGCTTTGAAAAAACTGGAATCCGAATTAGAAAGTGACTCCGGATTCCGGTAGTTCGTAAATTACGGCAAAAATGTTCAATCTGAATATACGGAAGCCTGAACGGACAGAGGTAGGCAAGATTTTAAATGTCTGGACAGGGACGTGGGTTATTTTAGACGACATGTGCGGCAGTCATTTCACTCCCACTCAACCCATCGGACTAGATTCAGCACTTTCACGCTGAAATTTCAATTAAAAAATCGTTCGAAAATCTCCATTATAGATTTATCTAAATTTGAAAGAGTAAATTGGTATTTTCAAAAATGTTATACTTATTTAATTCCCCCAGAACAAAAGTCGGACACCTTCAGACAGGGTTGGGAAATTTCAAATTCCTTCACAATTTCTCCAAATTTCTCGTACGCTTCAGTTTTTATCGATGTTTCAAAACATAGTCGAAAAAATCAAAACTTTTTCGAAAAATTTCAAACTTTTACAGGCTCCGGTAGATCGGGCCGCTCCGGAAAATTATTCAGATGGACCGGCCCGGAATTTCCCAATCCCAACCCTCCAACTTTCAAACTGTTGGACAAAAAGTGTACACCGTTCTGTATCGGGCGACATATACAATTCACATTCAGATAAAATTCTGAAATCCGCAAACAACGAGGTGATTATAAACAGGGTTGGGAAATTCCGGGCCGGGCCGGGCCGGGCCGACTGGGCGATTTTCCTCGGCCCGGCCCGGCTCGGCCCGGCCCGGTCGGCCCGGTCAGCCCGGGTCACAGTACAAAAATTTGAAAATTTGAATTTTTTTGAAAATTTTTTCGATTTTTTCGCAAAAATGTCGAATTTTCGAGTATGTATTTACATATCGATAAAACTCAAGTGTACATAGGATTTTTGACTATTTTTGATGGAAATTTCAGAAAAATTCAAAAATTTTGTGAAAAAATGGTGCTCATTTTTTGACTCCGGGCCGACCGGGCCGGGTCGGAAGAAATTTTCCTCGGCTCGGCCCGGCCCGGGCCGGGCTGGGCCGGAATTTCCCAACCCTGATTATAAATTGAAAGTTGCCTCTAACAAGAATATTCTGAAAATGTTAAAACCATCACGATCCGTAGAGCATCTGTGACGTCTAGCTATTTGCGAATTGTGTCCTAACCCACGTAACCAAAACGAAAAAGTGAAAAGCTTTTCCAAAAATGAAAAATCCTTGTGGATGTGAGCTCTCTGACCAATTAATGGTGCCACCTCGTACCCTCCTCTGCTCAATTAGATCTCATTTGCTCTTCTCATCTGTTGTTTGATTCCTCTTCTTTTTTGTATGATCCCCAATTCCCAATTGGACCAAATTTTCACGACTTCTCAATAACAACTTGATACGAGTAGATTTCAAGTGTGGAGACGGTGGTCATCAAATTATTGTAAAAACAAACTAAAACAGTTGATGATTGAAAAGAGAGGAGACACGGAACAAGAATCAACGTGAACCTTTATCTAAGAAGGGAGAAAGGGGGAACTAGTTGGTGATGTCATAAAGACTATAATGATACACACAAGTATAGGAATAGTTTGTGGCTATTGTTATCACTTTGTTTCGTAGGTTTGTATCTCCTAAGTGTTCAGAGAACTGTTTTAAAGGAGGACAGAAGTCATATTTTTTTTATTTCAGATTCTGATACTTCAGAAAATTCTGAACAACTTTCATCATTGGAGCATACACTAAAAATCGCTCTAAGCACCCTAAATTCACGTTTTCCCGGCTCAAATTAAGCTTTCCTAGAAGAGTTTTTCCACGCGAATTTTCGCCCCCGTGTAGTCCTCTCGGACAAAATAATTCATTTTTATTTCTCGATTTCTCGTTTCCTTGCATTTTGCAACAAATTTGCGTGTTTTTTCAATAAATATCGTAAAAAATGAAGAAAAAACGCGAAAGTTCGTTGAAAAATGCAAAAAAACGAGAAATCGAGAAATAAAAGTGAATTATTTTGTCCGAGAGGACTACACGGGGGGGCGAAAATTCGCGTGGGAAAAATCTTCCACCTAGGCTCCTTTTGAGCCGGGAAAACGTGAATTTAGGGTGCTTAGAGCGATTTTTAGTGTATGCTCCAATGATGAAAGTTGTTCAGAATTTTCTGAAGTATCAGAATCTGAAATAAAAAAATATGACTTCTGTCCTCCTTTAAACTTGCAAATAGGAAAAAAAAGATGATAATGCCTATTTTTTTAATCTGGAAAGGAAGATTTTTATAGTTTTTGCCGTATAGAAATAATTTAAATTTTGAGAGTTCCCGTGAAAAATCATTATTTTTCAAAATGTTTTATTGTACTTACTAGGAGAGGTCCTGGAGCGTGGTCCCAGTAGGGTAATGACTTGCCAGCGGTCCGTACCTCATTTTTCTAGAATATTAGGTCTCGAGGGCAAAACCTGAATATATATTTGGAATCAGCGTTCATCCAGCTTTCCAACAATATAGATCACCACGCATACCCCCTGGTTAGTTTTTGACTTTTAGTAGTTGTATGTTTGAACTTCCATCTCTGCTCACAGAACATTAGACATTCTGTTAGTTTTCTCGAGTTAATTTCTTTAGTCTTTGTCTTTTTAAGAACGTCTACAACCCAGTGAAAAACAGTGTTGTAGTTATTTTTTGCATTTTTCGGGTAAAAATCGGCATCTTTGTTAGTGAAACGTTGTTCCTGCATAGTACACAACGAAGCTGTCCGTCAGTCATGCAAAACTGGTTTTCCGATTTTTTTTCTGATTTTCCAACATTTAAGAGTTATGTATTGTTTTTGCTATAATTTGAAGCAAAAGCATTTCAGATTGTCTACCGGAATGGTCTAACCGACTAACCTCGTCTGTTAATTGAGCAGTGATTTTTCAAGAATGCAAGATTTGGGAAATCTTGCAGCTCTGTGAGCTCCCCGCTGAACGAAGGACGTATACAGCCTGAGCAACTGAAACATCTTGATTGGAATTTCGTAAAAACCAGATTTATCCTGGGCCGGGGCGATTTCCAACTTTTCTCCGTTTATTTCCACATTTATAATGTTTTTAACAGGAATTTTGGAAAAACATGAGCAACACTGTTCTCATCAGCAAAACTGACCGAGATTAACTTCCTTTAAATTCCGCTAAAAATCTCCGGCTTTCTTTTACAGATTCTGAATCCCCCATTTTTTTCTCAACTGATTTTTTGACTTTTCAACTTTCTGAACTTCCTCCCGTCCCCCTCAAAACACAAAAAAAAGTTTTTTCGATAAACCAACCACACCCTTCCTCCCCTAACTATCAGTTCTTGACAAGAAACTTCTTGTATATAGTTTGACCCCAACGACGTGAAACCAATAGACCAATTGTTGTCAGTTAGCCTCTCGGAAGTCTCATTGATAACGCTCTCAAGGTTGAAAAATAGAATGGCACGCGGGGGGCTACTGCCTAGACTGCTAATTAGGCGCCCGACTGAATGGAAGAAACGGATTATCAAAAATTGAAAGAGATGAAATGAATAATTGGGTAGACATGCCAAGAAATCAGAATTTTTGAGTTTTTGGAGAATGATTTTGTTCGGATTAAAAAATTAGGAGCAGAGAGGAAAGCGCATCTACACTTTTTCAGGAGATGATAATGATCTTAGCTGGATGGTTTAGGACTGTTAGGGGGATAAGAGAGCAAAATAGCGAAGAAAGTGGACAAGCGGACAAACAGACAGAGAGACAGAGGTTTTCAAAATATTCGAGGGGAGCCCAGTTACAAGCAATTTTCAGAAGTAGTAGATAATTGGTATCAAACTGATTCTTTTTAACTTCGAATGTTTATTCAGATTATCTGGGGTGTCTTTGACGCTTTTTTTAAAAACTGTCATATTCAACATTTTTTAGAAATCAGATTATGCATACACGTGATAAACATGCTCAAAACGGATTTTTACATATTTGCCAGCTGGGGCGCTCTTGGCGCTTTAAAATGGCGTGGTTCCCATTTTCAAGTTTTCAAAATAGGAGTGCACATATGGACGAAAAAGAGTCTGTTGTAAAGCAGACTGTTTCTGGTAAAGACTGGCGTGCCTTTTGCGCATTTCAGAAAAATACTACAAGAAAGTCATTGACAATGTCGCATTTACCAAGTTTTCAGTTTCTGTGGACATCCGGACAAACCAAGGACACTGGCTAAAATTTGAAATTATCTTCAATAGTGGTTGTCTGGCGCGCGTCGAACGCTTTTTCATACTGATCGTCGAAACTCATTGGTTATGACGCCTGATTTTGTTCTAACTATCAGCTTTTGTTTTAGAAATGACTTCCGGACAAACCAACAGAACGAACAGGCATTCATAAAGGTTCATAATGACTGGCGCTCCTTTGACGCGTTCTAGGCAACTTTCTAGGGAAAGATCCCGGGTTGGGATGGAGTTACAGGTCGAGATACATATCACTCGAACGGAAATTTTGCCCTGATTTCAAATCTGAAATCTGTTTTTGCCTACAAGGTATGGTATACGAGAAAAATGAGGTCAAAGTTCGGGTCGCTTGCAAATCATAATTCTACTGGTGCCACGCTGCTGACATTTCTCACACGCTGTGAGGGTATTTTGACCTTATTTTTCTCGAATACCAGGCCTCGAGGGCAAAAACTGAATAGATATTTGGAATCAGCGTTTTCTCAGCTTTCTACTGGTATAGGTCAAATCCCACTGACTCCATGACCTTCCCTAGTTAGTCTTTCTATTCTTTAAGCGCAACTTAAATGTCTGTCTGGCGCACCTCAGCCGCTTTTCCCATATAGATCTTTCTCCACAGAATCTCGACGACCTTCATTTACGTATTTTCCTTGTTCTACCACTTTTCATTCTTTCTGTTTCCCCTCCACTTGAAATTCATATGCCCTTCCTCAACACCATAATATATTTATTCAGTTTTGTTCGAATTTCTTCGTTTTCAATTTCATCTTTCCCTCCCTTCTATTGTTGCCATTTCATTTCACGTCTTCTTCTTCTTCGTCAAGTTAGTTTTCTTCTGTTTGTTCTTTCTTTCTGATACTGGCCAATTTGATTGCGTGTGTGTGTGTGTAAAGTAAAGTAAAGTAAGAAAAGCATTAAAATTTAGTCCCGTGTTGTATTGCCAATTTTGACCCCTCGTTCTCTATCTACTTTTTTACAACAGTCAGAAGAAGGCAATTGCTATCAACAAAAAATGGCTGTAAATTGTTTTACGATTTGCCGATTGGTTATCAGGAGGAAGTGGTAGACGGAAACAAGGTCGTCTGGTGTGCGTGTTATTCTAAAAACTGTTATCGTTAAGAAGCTGAATTCGTGAAGATTCCTGAAACGAGGTTGTCTTATTAGGATCACAAGTCAAGATTGAGTTACGGGTCGAGACCTATACGGTTGGAAAGAAAATCGGCTGGAATTTTCAAAACTATTTTCAAAATTTGTCGTTGAAATACGTGGTTTATCGGGGAAGTGAAGAAAATAGTTCTCCCTCACCCCCTATTCGACAGATTTACACGGTTAAGAATCGAGATCAGAGCTGAACTTTGAGCTCAATTTTCTCGATTCCTGGAGGCGTTTAGCTAAATTTGCAAATAGTTTTGGAAATCCCAGCCGATTTCCTTTTCAACCATATTGGTCTCGATCCGTAACTCCATCTTGACTTGGGATCCTTCCCTAGTTAAAGGTTAGGGACAGCAGAATGTAGGCAGGCTTGACTACTGTAATTTACAGTTATTGTACTGGAGGGTTAACGTCGTGGAGATTTTAACAATACTTGGAAACCGGGCAGAAACGGGACATTTTAACTCGACTTGCAGCCCATTAGCGAATAACCATCCGGCCCGTAGTAGCTCACGGACATAGAACTCGTCGAGATCTACATTTTGGTATATTTTTCAAGGCATAATACTTATTCTTATAAGCCAATTGATGCTGTGAGACATGCCCAAAGCTGCTCATATTCCAATAGAAAGCTACTCCGGCCAATATATTTCAAAAAGACTCTAGTCTGAATCACAATCAAACAAAACTATAACACAAAAACGTGGGTGTGTCTAATCTATCATTAAATAGTTATTTCAAGGTTTCTGACTGAGCATAGAACATACTTATCAAACGGGTTAATTATTGGCTATACTGAGTTTTCATCATTTTTAATTAGGGGGTTTTTTAAAGGGTTAGAAAACATATATTTGTCACTTCCAAACATGGAAATAATTGATATAGTTTTAGAGGGACCAAGGTGCTACACTGATTCTAATCAATTTTAGTTTGTAGCCGCCAGATCAGAACCGGTACAAATCAGAAACGATTGGGAACTTTTTTTCAGAGAAAGATCGGAAATTTGATGGAAATTATCTCATGGTAGTTTTGATCATTCGGGAAACGGTCACAAAATGTTTTGCTCCTTTCTGCCCCGGAGTTCAAAAACGCCTGCTTACTACTAATGAAATCAGTTCAAATGTCGAGAAAATTAGAAAAATAACGGAAAAATTCTCCCTGCAAAACAATCAGTCATCAACAATCCATTGTGTTTTGTTGATGGTTTCTGATGATCAAATAGATGTGAAAAAAGGAAAAGATAAAATAATTAAACCGAATTTCCGTTTTTGACGTCAGTTGTTGTTTCGGTTTGTCTCCTCGGAACGGCAAGTGGTTTGTCTCTTTCTCTCTTATCACGTAATTGAGAAATGAGAGATTTAGGACAATTTGGCAAATCCCCTTCAGTTTTTTCTTTGTTTTTAAAATGTTTTTGTTTGTGGAAGTTTATATTTTATGGGAATTGGGAATTTCGAGAAAATCGAGAATAGAGGAGAGTTTGGATAACCCATTTTCATTGGCTGACAGAGATTTATCGACGTTTTGAAACCAAATTAGTCAGTTTTAAAAATTCCAAAGCTGTCTAATAGCGCTACCTAGTACTTTGGTTGAGTTTTTATTTAAAAAAAAACTATTATTCTGTAACAAATTAATATTGAAGCTTGAAACTGAGACGTTCTAAAACTGGGACATTTCAAAACCGGCACTTTTCAAAAAGCACTTTTCAAAACGTACTAGCCAACCGGCATATATAGATTATGAAAGCAGAATCACTTTCCAGAAATCAAAAAATGGGAACCAAGTCTGTTTTGATCAAAAAACTAGCAAACACACTTTTTATACTTTCTGTTTTTCAGTGTCGCATGTGGAAATGGAAATATGCGATTTCTCAAATTTTTGCTATTATCGAAAAATGTTTTTTAAAAATAGATAGTGGACTATAATGTTTTGCTCCCATTTTTTGTATGTATAGCCAATTCTGTACAATAAATGTTTTACCAAATGACCAAAAAACCAAAAACTTACGATCTTTTGGACGGTACTGTAACTAGCTTCAAACTGAATGTTATACCCTGAAAAATATACCAAAAAGAAGATCTTGGCAAGTTCTATATCTTTGACCAAAATCCTGCTGCATGACGGCTCATTTAGAACTAGTCGACCACCCGTTGAGTTAGAACTCGTCGAGATCTGCATTTTGATGCATTTTTCATTTTATAATATTGTATTTGAAGTGAGTTAAGCACTGGCCTAAAAAAATCGGAAATTTTGAACCGATTTTAGTTTTAGAGTGTCTCGGGTTTTTAAACGTCCCGGTTTTAGAATGTCTTCCTTTCAAAACGCCTCGGTCTTTAATTTTCCCAGTTGATCTCTTCGAAAGCAGTGACCTTCATCTTTTTATCCCCCTCTAGACAAGACTACAAGACTAAACAATCGAAAAAATGACCAGAGGGGACTCATAGAAGACGTTAGAATTCAGAAGACACGGGGAGACAATAGAAACTTTATTCGCTTATCACATAGACACTGTACATTGTGTAATTAATTCCACCCGCTACTCTCCTCTTCTTAATTTCCATTGTCCCCATATTTTTGTTGTTTTTTTTTTCTTTTTGGAAATGAAATGGGGCGTGAAATTGTGGACAAAGTGTATGAAGCAGGTTTGTATACATTCTTCAATTACTGTATAAAATAGGAGAAATGGAACAGTTTTTTAAGGATGGAACGAATTTTTGGCTAGTGATAACGTTTGTTTTAATAGTATTTTGCCACTTGCTACTTCGCTATTTTTTTGTTTTTGTGAAGATTGATAGGAAGTTTGCCTAAGTATAGAAAAATTAGTTTTCTAAAAATTTTTGAGATTTTGAGACATTTTTAAGAGAGTTTAGACGATTTTAACAAATAAATAAGCTATGTCTATCATTAGATACTGATCTTTAGTATAAATCAAACTTGTCACGGGCCGGGCCGGGCTGTGCCAAAATCAGGAAAAATCTCGGCCCGCTTTGAAAATTTTTTTGAAATTTTTTGAAAAAAGTATAATTTTCGAATAAAAATTCGAAATTGAATGAAAATGTGAATGTGTACAATAATTTAAGCATTTTTACTCTATTTTTTCGAAGAATTTCAAAAAAAAATCGGTAAAAAATGGGTATCCATTTTTGAATCCGGGCCGACGGGCCGGGCCGGCCCGATTTTTGACAAGTCTGGTATATATAATGAACGGATTATCGTCTAACACGTTTTTCAAAAAAAAAACGTTTACACGTTTCCAATTAACAAAAATCCTTATTTTTCATGCTCATTTGATCTCAATTTGTTATTTTCGGGAAAGGAAAAACATTCAAAATTTTGAAATAATAACTTGGCGCTGCATCTTGAATGTCTAGCATAAGAAAAAACGTTGAGAAGGCTGAAAATTTTGTTAAAAACTGGATCTCCTCAAATTTTTCGAATTTCGAACTCCAACGACCTGAAGATTCGGAAAACATAAATTTTACATAATCTTGCTGAAATTTTGGAATAACTTTCATAATTATATTAAATTCTGATGCATAGTCAAAAATTGTGCACTAAAATGGAAAAATTTGAACTTTGAATTTCGGCTCTGAAATTCCTGTTCTTGCCAACTCTGGAAAACCGTGCCAAAATCCGTTTTCAGGCATTTTTTGAAAGTTCTGCCACCGTAGTCGAACATTTTCGGATTCTTAACTTCCGAATTTGAATAATTTGTAAAGTTTTTTACTTTCTGCACTCACAAGTATAATGGTTCGGCTAGACCACAAAACCAGTGATCTACTTTAAAACTTTCAATTTTGACCAAAAAAAGCAAATTTCGGGCTCTAATAAAAAACGGGGTGTCATAAGGCAGTCTTGGCTCAAAACTGGCACTTTTTCAAATCTTGGTCAGGTTTACCTAGTTTACATTATCCTTCCTTTATTCATAAGCTCTAACAAGATTTTTCAAAGCAATGACAGAAATTTCCCAAAAAACCAAAAATTCAAAAATGAAGTTAGGCGAACCCTCTCTCGAATTGCCCTACTTGTCAACTGAACCGAGTTTGTTTTGTCTTCTTTTTCTAATCACCAATTGATATTTCAAATAGATTCAATTCCACGAGGAGTGATGACGTCGCTGGTCGGCCGAATAGCCGTCAGACTCCAATCATCAAGTTGCCAAACTATTACCAATCGCCAAGGTTATATGTGTTTGTGGTTAGAAGAAGGAGAAGTCTCTCTCTCTCTCTCGTGATGATAAAAAAGTTAGAGGTCCTCCTCCTCCTCCTCAACTAGTTTGCCATCAAATAAGAAAAAGAAGGGGGGAGGAAGGTCAGCAAGACGAAGAAGAAGGGCGGGATGAAATGTCTCGTCTTCTTTTATCAGAAGACGAGACATAATATATTTCATTTCCAAACTTTTTTCTGTGCCCACTTGACACTCAACCACCTGCCTTTGGTCGGAACTTCCGATGTGGAGAAGGAGGAAGTCTTTGAGAGGAGGAGGAGACTACTATTATAAGCTTACAGGTCTTAGTACTCTTTTCGTGTTGCATGCATGGTTTGTTCTGTTTTTCTGTTTACATTGATTTGGGGACAGCGTGGGTGCTAGTGTTCGGAAGATTCTGCAATTTTTGGGGTTTTGTCTTTGAATTAGCTACTTGGCTTACCTGACGGTGCTTTTACTTGTATTTCATTCAATTGCTTAGTTGAGCCAATTTTCCCAATGTACACCGTGGTTCATGAAAATTCGCGTACTTTAAAAACTGTGCCATTTTAGAACTTTTCTAAAAAAATCCCTCTGTAGCTGAAAAATAGCTTGTATAACAACTTTATCGTTTTTCAAATGTTATTAAAATGGACAGTTCCTGAACGTTACTAATCGTATGCGCGCAGTTCATAAACGAAGTTGCACCTAAAAGTCATCCTACCTCAAATGATGCGTTGCGGCTATAAGGATGTACTGTACTTGCTCAAAGTTTTGAATCTGTGGCTCGACAATAAACGGTAAACACGCTCTATTGAAATCTCACCTCTCCAGTTTTTGTCTGTAGATCCAATTTTCGAAGATTCACATTATCAACAAGCCTATCCTGGTCTTGGTTGGCTCCAAATTTCACCAAAAAAAACGCCTTAAAGGAGGTGAGAACTCAAAAAAAAAGTTTGGCTTCAAAATTCGATAAGTGATTGAACTGGGGGTTCCGAACTCATCTGTGATAAATGTGGATGCCTCTCAATCACAATTTCGATTTCAATTTTTTTGCGTTTTCACCTCCTTTAACCGACATTAAACTTCGAAGGAGCATATTTGCTCACCTACAATTTGACTCTTTACCACGGACCTAGAGTTACTTCTTGTTAAGAATCCTGTGCTACCAAAACTTCAAGTTTTTCCGTTGAAAAACCAAGACATCCTACATAAACTCGTTGTATCTTTGATCTCTGTAGTCCGATTTGAAATTTGAGAACGGATTCAGAATTCTCGCGATTTCAGCTTTCCGATCGTATAAGTTCTTCCATAGAAATACTACTTTCAACTTTCTTTTTTTCAGTTGTCTCAACTTCTTTTTTATCTCACTTCGCATCTCTTTGTCTACCGCACGCTCTCTATTTTTTCCGTGTTTTTCCAGAAAAACCAAAAAACTCCTCTCCAAAATGGTGCAAATCTGGCAAATGGAACCATACCCATGCGGTGATCCAAGACTCCCACATCATCTCTTCCCACCAAAGAAGATCACTCCAGATGAGCTCAGCAAGCGGACCGGGACCCTCTACTGGAAATTGGACACTCTTGATCAAGTCGCCCTGGCAAAACGTTTGACAACTTTGAAGTTGGAGCATAGCTTCAAAAAAGAGGACATCTTCACTCTGGACGCCGAGACAACTGCCAATTTCGACGACAAGATTGAGGAGTTGTTCGAGGAGACAACAGTTCCATTTGAGCAGGCAAGGATGATTATCGAGGGATCGGCGTACTACGATGTGGAGGATAAGAATGGGCAATGGGTTCGCATCTTTTGCGAGTATGGAGACTTGATTCTGATTCCGTCGAACACTTGCTTCAGATTCACCACCACACCAAAGGTTAGTGCGTTCTACCGCAAATTTTTCTAATTTGAAAGCGGTGATCCAAAAAACGCAGTGCGAGTCGGTAGGTGGCGGAAAATCGGTTGGTACCAAAAAAGACTTGCCGCGACGCGCACGCAACGCGACTTGGGAAAAAATCAACTGCGGGTCCTTACGCCTCGCATGACTGTGTCCTAGTTAAACTAAGAAAAACTGTTTTGTTGAAAACCGAAAATTCTCTTGTCCACGAGAACTTCACGGTGCCCTTTCCGATGTACTCCTTTTGGAAAACACTAAACTTCTCCACGGGGAGTACACAAGGCGGAAACTTTTTTTTAATCTCGTGAAGTCCTTTCGAAGAGGTGTCGCATTTTCTGCGTGTAAACTTCATCAACAAAAAATTCCAATTTTTCTCTGAACAATATTAAAAATCGGTATTTGAACTTGTCCACGAGAACTTCACAGTCTGATATCAGTGTACTACTCGTGTACTCCTCGTGGACAAGTAAAACTCCATTTTTCAAACTTTCTAAACGTTTCGCCGGTAGCTAGAGCGCATTTTCAGATTGTGGAAGTGAAGTTTACTTTTGAGAAAAATCCAAAAATTTTTTGAATTTTTTAAAAACGTATGCCTCACTTGTCCACGAGGACTACACGACTCCATTACTCGTGTACTCCTCTCGAACAAGTTTTCAACAAAACTTCTCAAAAATTCAAAAACCGCGATTACACTTGTCCACGAGGACTACACGACTCCAATACTCGTGTATTCCTCTTGGACATACTCAATCGATAATTCAACCTATTTCATTTCAGAACTTTGTCAAAATGCGTCGTTTCTACAAGGAAGAAGCCACTGACTAACCCATCGACCATCCACAATATACTCTCCAAAAAAACAACCAAAAAAATTTTTTGTGCTGAAACTTCAGTAATGTACAAAAATCATCCATATATAGCCATCCCGGTATTGTCTTTTTTTCTCTCTCTCTTCCAAAACCTGTGTTGTAAATAGAGCATTTCTTTAACTCTTTCATCATTTACCCACCAAAAAAATCGATTTTTTTTCGTTTTGCTCAATAAATTGTTCTGAACCTTCATCTTTCAACTTTGCACACAACATACAACACTTTGATAAGATCAGTAGCAATGATGGTCTCATCGATGAACTCGAATTGATAAGGAAATAGTGTGGGAGCCGGGGGAGACGCAGACATCGTGATGTAAGGTTTTACTCGAAAAGTTTGAAAATGCACGGAGACAAGGTGATAAGGACCATGGCTTAAATAGGTGGAGAGATGAGGCAATAGTTGCAGAGACTTTTGTTCATTGCTTTTACGTTTTGTACAATTTTTTCATCATTTTGTTGGTCTGTTCAAGGTTACGGTATATTTTTGTGAATATTGTATTTACCGTTAATGCTGACTATTAACATGCAAAAGTTGCTCATTTTTCAAAACAAAAAATGAAGTTCCGGCTGACAACGCACAGGTTATAATTAAATTCAGAAATTTCGGTACGACTAGAACACTGAAAATGTAAGGATTCTGAATCTGGTTGCAGATTTTTATTAGTTTCAGAATCAAAGGAGTTATGACAGTTTAAACATTTTAATTTTTTTCATTTTTTTTAAACTTACTGAAAGCGATAGTGCGTTCTAATGTGCAAGCTAAACCTTACACTTTAGAAACCTGAAATGACTGAAAAACTGAAAACGTGAGGATTCTGAATCAATTTGTAAATTTTAGCTAGGGTCATAATGAACTGAGATGCATATGTAGCTTTCAAATGTTTTGATTTCTTTATCTCAAAGCACTGTATCTCCATTCATTCGGATCGTAGCTAAAATTTAAGAACAGATTCAGAATCCTCACGTCTTCAGCTTTCCATCTATATTAGCTGGTTCCGGTTTAAACTACTTTCACCAAAGAATTCCCTACTTTGAATGAGATTTTTGAGAAATCAGGTCCGATAACTTATCCGGCGATCCGGTCCGGCGATAGGACTTTAGAGAAATTCTGTTCTAATTGTAAGCAGAATTTTATTTATTCATTTCATAAAGATAAGGTCCTAAAACGAAAACGAAAAAGCATTGAACAATTCGCTCACAGAAGATGTCAACAGAGTAGCAGTTTATGTGGTCCAGAACGATTCTAGCTAGACCATTTTTCTAAAATTTGCATCCAAACGCTTACATTTCTTTCCTCCTCTCGTTATTTTTATGTATAGTGATACTTATAACCCTTATTAATGTAGCCCAAGCAGTGTTTTCCACTCCAACTTTCTTACTTGGTACAAATATTTTCATTGTTTGGTAGTACGTCTCTAAGGCAAGTGCTTCATACTTATTTTCGAAAAGTGATCCTTAGTCTTTTTTTCGCTTTCTGTAAAACATCTACTGTAAACTTTCTGCAACTAGACGATTCTCGATTCAAATGATATAGAAAGTCAAAACATTTGTTATTATCACGTTTTTTACGATACTTACGATACTCGCCCTGATTTATAGTCTGCTGATAACTGATAGACCATCTAACATAACAATAACAATAATGTGTATTAATATATTGCGATTGGGGGATCAATGTATCAGTTTTTTAAAAGAAAAAATCAGTTGAAACGGAATTATCTTATTGTGCTGTCCCTAGTTAAAACCGATCCAAATTAGAACAGCCCAGATTAAAACTTAGAGCCGTCAAATTTAGGTCTAGCCATCTTTCAGTGAGTTCAAGTAATTATAACCCTGGTGGTTCTCATTCAGAGTAATGTTACCTACAACCTTTAAATTTTCTTTGTCCATACTACAATCACCACCATCTCATTATTTCCTTATCATCCCCATACCATTCCCTCTCCACTAATTCCCATTGTGACGTCAGCATTCTTTTCTTGTCTTTTCTTTTCTTCTTGAATAGAGATAATAGTGTTCCGTTAAACGACGCACCTAATTTTCTAAATTGAGAAGAAGAAAAAGATCTCTGATTTGAGAAACATATGATGTTTATTACGAGTGATCGGCAAATAAGGAGAATGATATACTTTTTCGGAATTTCGTGTAGATTGTGAAAACTGAAGAACCTAACAGCATCACTAATGCTAAAAATATAACGTATTTCACGTCTCTGACAAGGTTTTATCCTGAAAAGGACTATTTTTGATGAAAACTAATACCTTTTTGTAAAACCAACAAACTTCGGATAAAGTCTTAGAAACAAAATTATTTCGACAGAAACTTGAATGACCCGATGATAGACCAATTCAACAGGCGGCCGGACCGAAATCAGAATTATTCTCGGCAGACCCGGCCCCGCCAGGCCCGCACCCCGGCCCCTTTAAACCAAAATTTGAACTGAGTTTTTAAAAAAGAAGTCTGTTAGCTCGACACAGTTCTTACAACCGCGCTCCACCAAAACGCCATCAAAGCATGTCTCTTTTTCTCAGAGTCTCTCAATTTCGCACAGTAAGAAGCGTGGTGTGCTAAAAGTTTGTCAGAAAAGTCGGTATTTTTGTGATTTTCGCAGAAATTGAAATTTTGTTTGAAAAGTCTATTCAAAATGAGTTTTACATGAGAACTTTTCTGAGAAATTGAAAAGTTCATTCAAAAAAATTCTGTGCTGCCGTACTAAACACCTAGTAATTGTGATCCACTGAACTTGCTAGAACTATCAGTTTCTTGTTTTGACTACTGGTAATAACTCTCTTGCGTCAGAAGATCGTAGAGATTGTGTGTACAAATTCTTGCAAAAAGTATTCCAAAAACAGAATTCGAAGATCAAGGATCTAGCAGCTACGTCAGTAAACAAATATTTCTGACTACTGGACATCCAGACACACAGACCTCCTGACAGTCACCACTGTTATCAAACTCTTTTATAGAAACTTTAAACGCGCCTAAGACACCCCAACTTCCTCTCCCCGGAAATCATAAGTCTCTCTACCTACATAACATCAACACAACAAAAAAATAAAACTGACCAATTGTCAACTTCTTATCAGTACGGAAGTGCCAGTGGGAGTCAATGTCAAATGTACATTGTCTTGTCTGACCAATTCGACTTCCTTTGACAAAAAAGAGGTATGCAAATAAAGTTCCTTCCGTTAGGTTGGTATATAAAAGAAGGCAATGGTAAATGAGAGATGGCCTAGGTTTTTTTATGTGGTGGCCTAGAAATCCAAAGTTATGTTTTTTTACGAAACCGTTTAGCTACCTATTTTAAGACTGTTTATACGTTTATACATATTTTCACTTTCTCCATGTGACACATAAAAAAGGTATCTATCTTGAGTGGTTTGTTATAATCTAAACTGTCAGGTTTTGGTAATTAAAAATAGGAAAATATTTACAATGACGCGCATGGAGATAGGTTTCAAATAGTTAGGGGATTTCAATTTTTGGCTATCTAGACATGTCTGTGATGAAGACCTTGTGGGGTTTCAGAGGGCCTGCCTCTAGCAATTCCGGTATGTATGGATCTCCCTTTCAACTGAAACTTTGCAGAGATATACTTTCGACCATGTTCTGTCACATTGCGCTTTCAAAATCTGCAAAACTCGGCGCATTTTCGAAAAAAATTGGCTCTGAACAGGTGAGAAAAATGGAGAAAACGCCGCGGAGACATGAAAAAGGTTTCTTTGTAAGTACTTTCGGAATCTGGCGCGCCTGAAACGCGTTTTGAAACTTTACATTCTAGCTAATGATCTAGCTAATCTAAACTTCTTAGATTAAGAATTCCTGCGAGAATATCTGTGTGTCCTGATGTCCAGTTCGTATTCAAGTCTTGTCTGTAACAATGTCTGTGTGTCCGTAGACATCGGTTCAAGTTTCCGACTATCCAGATCTCCACTTTCAACACTCTTTTCAGATTTTCCTCAGAAATTTCTAGAATTTTTTGACGTCAACCACAATACAAAACCACTGTGGTCAAACGATTGTTCTTCTTGGTTTTTGAAGAAAAAATCTATTTATGAATTCTTGTTTATGGAATTTTGAATAAAACAGCAATTTTTGGATTACGATTTGTATTTCATTTTTCTGACTTCAATTTTGATTTCAACTCTGTGACGCAATCAGTGTCAAATCAGAAGCAAGGAATTTAGCTCGAGAATGGCAACATTCTGGATTCTTTCTGACTCACATTGGTTTAGGAATTTTTGTGGAGTTAGTCAGGTAAATGTTATTAAAGCCCAGTTTTATCCAGGGTTGAACAGAATTCAGCCTTCCGCCAAATTAAGACATTTCCGCCTTCCGCCTCAGCTTTGAAACCTTGCTCGAGTTTTTCGATATTTTCGAGGTTTTTTGTAGCAAGACTATCAGTTTTTACCAAAACAACAAAATTTAACACATGTTCAACCATTGCTCAAAAAAAATGACGTTTTCCGCCTTCCGCTTTTTCAAAAACCGTTATAACTCTGGTTTCATCCCCACACCGTTTCAAGATTCATGGATGCATGTTATAAATTGAGCTTTGGTGAGACTACCGTTTTAATTTTCCACATTTCTGCGTACTGAATACGAATGAGCAGAAAATTAATTTATTTTTGTGTTACTCATAGTCTTTTTCTTCACTATTTAGCTTTCTCAGCTCGTTCCATGTGCTATTGCATTGTCCGGTTCGGAAAGTAATTCAACATTCTCCCGTTTTCCGTTATTTGAGGCATTGAACTCATTTCTGATATCACTTTCAAAAATTATCTAAATTCCTACTGTGCGAACAAAGACAGGTGTACATATTTACCAAAGCCCGCGCAAAAATAAACAATTGTTTTCTCAAACTCGTCATTTTTTGAAAATGACCCCTATCTTGTAGAGATAATCCGTATAGTTTGGATAATGATGGAATCTCAAGTCCTATTTTTGTGAACAGCTCTACAAATACCAACAAAGGGGGCGGAGCTTAGCAATGCTCTGTCAAGTCCCGCCCACTATGTCACATCTAACTGCATCTGTGAAAATAGATCATATCAAAAGTGATTTTTAGACTCAGAGCGTTGTATTATCTCGATTCATTTTAAAATTGCGCAAAATATAAAAGGTACTCCAGCCTTTCAAAAAAAACTGACTAGGGAAGATCCTGGAGTCAGTTTTGAGTTATGGTGCATGACATATATCATTGAAAAACGCTGATTTCAAATATATATTCAGTTTTTGCCCTCCAGGCCTGATGTTAGAGAAAAATTAGGTCAAAGTACGGAAAAATGTCGAAAATTTACCTCTCTCGTGTTAAAAAGGTGAAAAGGTAATTCTCTATTTTACAAAACTTTGACCCTGTTTTTCTCGAATACTAGGCCTCGAGGACAAAAACTGAATATATATTTGAAATCAGCGTTTTCTCAGCTTTCCAATGGTATAGGTCACGTCCCATGACTCCAAGACCTTCCCTAGTTAGCTCCGCCTCTAAAAATGAGACTTGTACAAAAGGGACAAGCTTCAAATATGTTTCCTTTAAAATTTAAGTCCCTACTTCTAGTTTTTAGACGGATCCTAATACCTGGTGCTCCACTCTCTATTTCCACACTCAAAATACATCATTTTTGACATTTTGAGTCTCCGTAGATCATACGTGCTTACCACCACTAAGGAAAACGTCTAAAAGTCAGGTCCCCCCTCGTAATAGTTAATTAAACAATTTGATGACGTCTGTTCCTTTTTTTCTAAAAATAGTCCCGAGACAGGATGGGGGGGGACCTTTTTTAATTAGATTCTTCTTTTTTCCTTTTTTTTCGTTCCTCTTCTCATTTTCATTTCATCCCGTACTCCCAAAAACGTTTCTTCCCTCATCATTTCTCTCCGTTCAATGATCTTTTTCTTTTCTTCTTCTTTTTCTCTTTTTTTCATTTCTATCCGTCCATTCCCCCCCTTCGAAACGACGATACTTATGTATACGACATATTGGCCAAATGTCCTTCTCTTCTTTTTCTCTGAATCTCTTCACTCTATATACTGTATGGGTTGCGGGAAAATAATGGAAAACAATGACTGTTGTTGTTGTAAACTGTTAGTTTCTTTTTGAGAAGGTTTTTGACCAGCGCGTTTCGGTTTAATAGAGTGGAGTTACGAAGTGGTGGACTAGGAAAATCAGATATGGACCATAAGGGTTTGTTGGCTGGTTCTGAAAATTTTTAAGCGTTTGTTTAACATCTTGTGTCACTGTTTGACAAAGTTGCATGATGGCGTAGAAATACCATATAACGTGTTCTTTGTAAGACTACAGTTTTCAGCGCATAAATTAATGAGCTTGCTTTTCACTTTGACAACATTTAACTTTCAAAATTGTGTTCATATAAAAAATGATCAACTACAAAAGTTATGCGCTATTTTTGCTCTCTCCAACCCATACAAAATAAAACTTGTCGAAAAATTAGGTAATACCGAAATACACTGTCAAAGATGGTCATTGTTCACTGAAAACAAAATCCTAGTGTCCACCTACCGGTCCCTGGGTTACTGTAGGTGCTCAAAGGTGCAAAGCTTGAAAAATTTTCAATGTCCATTTTTCTCGTACACAACTAGGTAACCGTTTAAGGTAGTCAGCTGGTCTTGTCGGTTACCAAGACGAAAAGATGTCAAATGAACAGTTCGATACCAGAGTAACCCTTGAGATGTTACGTCAAACTTTTTAGTTTTTCAAATAGTTCGTTGCAATGCTTGAAAGTACCGTTTCTTGGTTGAAACTCACTGTTTTCAAATTTTGGAATTTGAATCAGAATGCTCACAACTTTAGCTTTAGTTTCATACAAGACTCACCAGCAAAATCCAATTAGGTCACGCCCATTTTTTGCATTTTTCTAGCATGGTCTGACTTATTCATCTGTTTCGTTAAAATCGGGAAAACGATTTCTAACTTGACATTTTTCAAAGGTTTCAAACATATTCAGATTTGCCGTTTTTTTCTAAAAACTCAGCACAAAGTTAGCTACCCCACACGTTAATTACCAACTTTACCCATTCATACCTCTCACAAAAAACGTGCCAACGACACCCCAACCTACCCATTTCCGCCACCATCATTTGCTATTTGACACCTTTTTTCTTCTTCCTCTTCTCTCAAGTTTGCACAAGTTCATTATTTGTTTATTTACCGAAACGGAGACAGACTGATAAGATCAGTGTCATTTATTTTTTGTTTTGTTTTTGACTCATTCCAAGTATAGTTCCGGAAATTTTGTTGAAATTATTTGTTTGTTGTTGTCCTCCTGTGGTTACTATATACTTATATTTCTCAATATGTCAGACTCCGCCCCCTTTTCAGCACATACTTAAATGCACCACATTTGACTCCCCCAAGAATTTTATTCAAATTTTTCAGTATGCTCCTTGCCCTCACCCTCCTCCTACTGAGCATCCCGTCTTTCGGTGCTCCAACTTGTGAGCTGAACTCATTCTGTTATAATCCGAATGAATCGACGAAGGTGACGTTGACTAGAAATGGGAATGACTTGACATTGAAGGTGTATGATGAGAAGAATGCGATTGGAGATGTGCATTTGGTGCAGAAGGATGTGAGTTTTTTGAAAAGTTTCAGTTTTTTGGTACAGTAAGACAGATACAGTAAGGTAGGCAGAGTAAGACACTAAAGGTGCGGTAAGGTACTCTAGATAAGTACAGTAAGATAATACAGTGGGAACACTTAGAAACTGTAGGTACAGTAAGATACAATACGTACAATAAAACACAGCACCGTACCGTACGATATCGGCGAACAGTTTACAATAAGACACAGTAAGAAACATCAGATGCAGTGATATAAATATTGGTACAGTAAGTACAGTAAGACAGGTACAGTAGATATAATAAGACATGCAGAAGGGTATAATGAAAATACGATAAGGTACTCTAGGTATTGTAGGATAGGTACAGTAAGACAAGCATCGTAAGATAAGGTGGGGACACTAAGAAACGGTAGGTACAGTAAGATAGGTACAGTAAGACAGGTACAGACAGTATTATCCAGTTGGTATTGTAGGACAGGTACTGTAAGATTCCTTGGGCGCAGTAAGACACTATAAGTACAGTAAGATACTTTTGGTACAATATCATATCGAGGTACAGTAAGACACCAAACCTACAGTAAGAATCCCTATGCATTCTGTGCATTCAGGTATGGTTCCGTGTTTGCACAGTTTTTGAAACTACAGTAGTCCCAGGAGTCAGACAAGACAGTCCACAGGCCTACAGTGAGTAGCCCTCTAGATTCGGACAGATTCGGAGAATTTGTGCATTTTGTCGGAAAATCTGGTACATTTCGTGTTTGCACAGATTTCTATGATTGCTACAGTAGGATAAACTGTCTGAGACACCGAAACTTCCGCAAAAAGGGGTTTTTGGGCGTTTTTCGAATAACTTGCCTGGAAACTGTTTTACAGATTTCAAACTACCGTAATCCGAACACTACCGTAGCCTACAGTAACACAACCTCGTTTCAGGGAAAAGACATCCCAATATCCTGCGACTCCAACTCCACAACCTGTGAGGCTCAGCTCTCTATCGATCAATTTGAAAAGGTTTGATCTACACCAACAAACTTCTCTCTCTCATTTTCTGTATTTCCAGAACTTGCCCGTTTCCATCAAACTTTGGAATGACCAGACATCCGACTCCTTCCCCCTTGACTCTCTGGTCCCGCCACGCCAAGAAGGACTAACTAAAGACCAACGAAGACAATTCTCAAAGGCTCATGCTATTCTGATGATCTTCGGATGGTTGTTGTTTGTACCTACTGGATTTTTGTTTGCGAGACTTGGAAGAGATCTGTTCAAAGATGAGACATGGTTTGGAGCCGCGGTTTGGTTTCAGGTAGATAAAAGCGCCAGACCACACCCACTGGAAAAATTTTAATCTGTTGTATTAGCACGGCACGCTTCTCTACCGGAGTCAAAAAAAAATAGTGTGCGGAATTGAGAGACTCAGAGAAAAAGAGTCATGTCTCAAGGGCGTTTCGGTGGAGCGCAGTTGTAAGATAAGTACCGTGTTAATAGATCCCGTCAAGAACTATATTTATGCAGTTGAAAATTTTCATGCGCTGTGTCTTGAGCCCTGAGAATTGTGCCAAAACATGTGTCTGGAGTTTTTCTACAAAAAAAGATCAAAAAGTTACAATTTTGGAAGAAATGATTTCCTAAATTTTCCTAAATTTCCGATACTTTTCGGCTGAAAAACGAACCAAGAACACGGGGAATGTGCTTAATTATGTGTGATAAAGCATTTTTCATGCATTTTTTGAAACGTATGTTCGTTTTATAGCCAAAAAAATATCAGAAATTGGAAAAAAATTTTAAAAAATTTTAATGTTGTATGTCAGGTTCCTGAAAAACTCAACTCACATCTTTTAGTACATGTTTTGACTAATTTGTAGCATTTATTGTTGAGTTATGAATAATTTTCAATGGGCACTGCTTTGAACTTCTGGAGCTCTAGCACGATGCTCAGGGCTTGAAAACCCTCAATTATTTGATTATTTGAGTTTTTTAAACATTTTGAAACAAAACACTCAATAACTCTAAGGGCAAAATAATAATTGTTATTGCTGAATATTTTGGCTTCTTTTCAAAAAAAAGTTTATGCTAAACGGACACGATTCAATAGAGTTACACATGAAAGTAGTTACAAAAATTGAAAATTTCTCAAAAATTGATTTTTAAGGTCCACCGCGCTTCGAACTTCATGGGTATTGTGTGCATTTGCACTTCAATGCTCTGCATCTTCATTTCCCAACAATGGGCATGGAAGGGTACGGGCTCTGGCTCCAAGTACTGGACCGAGGTGCACACCGACCTTGGAGTGATCTCCACCGTGTTGGCAGTGGCTCAACCGATCAATAGTTTGTTCAGGTATTTGTGCAAACGTGCTCTATTGAACAAAGTGTACGGTACTTTTTTTTCAGATGCGGCCCTACTCACTCTCGTCGTGTCATCTTCAACTGGGCTCACCGCATCGTCGGAATAATTGCCTACACTCTCGCCCTTACTGCCATCATTATTGCGGCGGTCCAATTCAAACGTATCTGGAATGAGCCACTTTTGGAGCTCGTCCTCGTTTGTTTGCCAATTTTCATTTGTTTGGTGGCGAGTATTGCATTCACTGCGTTGGAGAGCGAGCGATTCCGCAGCAAGGCGTCGTTTGGGGTGAGTGGAGAGGGAGGGGATGAGGAGGGGAGGGGAATAAAGCTATTGGGATACAGATAGCTAGATATAGACAAAAAGTTTGAGATTGGAATCTGAAAATCTGAAAATATGTATCAGGTACAACAAAAATTGGCATGTTTTTAAAAACTTTTGAAAATGACCAACTTTAAGAGCGCGTTGCCGCATCCCATTAAACTCCAAATTTTTAAAATTTTAAGTATAGCAACAAGTCACGCGCTACATTTTTGTAGTTGACAACTTTTTTGTACGGGCGGTCCCTGGGGAGATACAGCCAGTCTTATCTGGAGAGAGAGAGAGAGAGGCGGCGCTTCCCTTAGGTCATCCATAACTTCATTGGGATAACACCTACAAAAAAGTTGTTAGCTACAAAAATGTAGCTCTAGATTTGATCTACATAATTAATATAAAAAAGAATACAATCGGAAAAAAAAACTGTCTGAATCTTAAGAATCCAAATTTACCAAAATCTCAAATTTTGAAAATTTTGACTAACTTCTAGAGCGCGTTACCGAACCCCCATGAAATCCCAAATTTTTAAATGTTTGGGTAAACTGTAGCAACAAGTCAAGGGCTACATTTTTGTGATTGACAACTTTTTTGTACGAGCGGTCCCTGGGGAGATACAGTCACTCTTACCAGGAGAGATAAGTTATAACGCTTACCTGAAGAGAGGGAGTTTCGGTCAGCCATAACTTTATTCCGAAAACACCTAGAAAAAAGTTGTTAACTACAAAAATGTAGTTGTAGATTTGATCTACATAATTAATATTAAATGAATAAAATTGGGAAAAAGCTGTCTGAATGGTGAGCATTCAAAGTCTCAAAATGCAAAATTTTGAAAATTTTAGACCAACTCAAGAGCGGGTTACTGTATTCCATGAAGTCCCAAATTTTTAAGTTTTTAAATATGCTGTAGCAACAAATCAAGGGCTGCATTTATGTAGTTGACAACTTTTTTGTATAAACTCATCCTAAAAAGATACAAGCCAACTTATAATGCTAACATTTAAAAAAAAACAAAAAAAATTTTAAATTTTGCCCGAGTTTGAAAACCCGCCACGGCTTCAGAAGTTGCACCATAATACTCATTTTTAGGTATGTTATAGAACAACTTTGGATCTTTCTTTTTGTAGTTGACAACTTTTATGTACGGGCGGTCCCTGGGGAGATACAGCACGGAGAAGAGTGTCTACCTCTGAGAGAGATGGAATTCCGGAGGCATAGGTTAGCGGTACCGTATCTCTCTAGGGAAGGCTCCTACAAAAAAGTTGTCAACTACAAAAATGAAGATCTAGATTTGATCTACACAACCAATATAAAATCAAAACAGCAAACTTAAATGGCAAGCTCTTAAACTTTGTGATTTCATGGAAAACTTGAAAACTTTCAAAAAAAATTGCATTAGAGCGCTTTTACATATTTAACAGAGTGATTTTCCCATTACCTAACCTACTACTTCAGGAGGTCAAACTCCGAATGAGTCTCTTGAAAAATCGACGTGGCGGGGAGAAGCGAAAACGAAGCGATTTGGTATTTGATCTACCTATGTTTTGATCTACTAACACTAACTTCACTTTTAACGGGGATTGGTATTAGAGCGCACTTACTAAAAACAAAAAAACAATGATCTACATAAAAAATCTGTAATAATCCTGTAGGACTCCATGGAGACACCACTGATAACTGACACCGACTTTGACGAGAACTCGAAACCCGTCCGAGAGCCAACGGTACTGTAGCTTCCAGAGGGGTACTGTACCTACAGTACCCCTCTCCCCCATCCCTTATTATACCTCTGTGTCAAAAGTGTCCTATCCAAAACGTGTTGTAGATCAAAATTATCGATTTTTTTTGCAGCCTCACGCTCTGAAAGCGCCTACCGTATTCTGGGCGGTCGGCGTGTTCTTCTGTATTGCCGTGGCACTTTCTCTACTGGTTGTCAATGGATACAAGAATGTTTGAGGAGGAAAATGGAGCAAAAAACTTATGATCTACACAAAAAATTATGAAAATTACGGGATGAATAATTGCTTTTCTTTGTATTTCTTATCTCTTTTATTGCGAACGAAATTGAATAAATTTGCATTTGAATTTTTTTGGATTTTGAAATTATCAATAGAGCGCATTTGTTGTATGTACTCTCTGGTCTTGGTGATAGTAAGTGCGCTCTATGGTGACTTCGCAATGGAGCGCGATTGCTGAGTTTCTGAGCAGCATGGCGAGTTCTGGTGGTAACAATAGCGCTCTACTGTCTTTCAAACCACCACTTTTTTTTTAATTCCCGGTTTGTCCAGATGTCCAAGTTTCTGTGGAACCACTCAATCTGGTGTTTGCTAATTGTAAAGAAAGTCGACATAATAATCTCTCTCTCATTGGTAGATCACAATCTGCGTCTCCCCTCTATCCCTTCCTCTAACTATTTGCCACTGATGTACTCCGGTCGACACATTTGTGTCTGTCCATGAATGATGACATTACATTTCGGTATTTATATACCAAGGTCGAAAAAAAGAAAAAGAAGATTTAGTAGCCAAAAATGTACAAATTTTTGGTCTTTCTATTACTAGCCTCTCTAGTACTGGCGTCCACTAAATGTCCATCGAATTCTTTTTGTTTTTCTGCAAAGGATGATACTAATATTACGGTTTTTTGTAATAAGGATAGTGTGTTGAGTTTGAAATGGAAGACGAGCGAGTTGAGGTCAACAGTGGTGATTAATAATGGGGTAAGTAAAAAAGTTGAGATTTTCAAGGAATATAATCTACCTGATCTAACTGGGAATCGAATCAGTGTACTCATTATTTGTGTCACTTTGTGTAGTCCACAATATGTTTTACAAAAACCTGGACTGGAGTTCGGTGGTTGGCAGACTGACAACAGGCCTGGCCCGGCCCCGTCGGTCCGGGTATCAGTACAAAAAGTAATTTTTTGGCACTAATGTCGATTTTCCAACATATCTCTAAATATATTTTTTCAAGTCAAACGTTCATAGCATTATTGATTTAAAACATTCAGTACAATTTTTGACTCCGGGCCGAAATTTCGCAAGTCTGTAAGGATTACTCTGGAAATTACCGTAGTAAGCCTGGTTAACCAGCATACTGGTTTGTTTCTCCAGGCAGAATTAGAAAAGTCAATTTTTTGGGTTCTTAACAGAACGGCTTGAGGAAAAACAGTTTTTTGAAGCTAAGAACTTGTGGACAAAGTAGTTGCTCCTCAAATCGACCAATTTCAGTGAAAATAATGCGATTTTTCAGCTTTCGTCTTAAAATGACCATAACTCTCTAGGGAGTGCTCGTACAGAAAAGTTGTCAACTACAAAAATGAAGATCTACTCTTGATCTGTATGATACATAAAAATTTACATTGTGCGACAATCAGTGATACCTCTCAAATTTGGTCATTGTCAACTTAAAACGGGCAAAGTTGTTAGAATTATGGTCATTACTGTACACCGATACAGTAACTGTGTACATCTAAAATTTTGTTGAAATCCAAACAATTTTGAGAACTTTTGGACGCAAAATTTTAAAATGACCGGTTTTCTTTTTTGCGTGTCATTCGACCCTTCAGAAAATCGAATTCAGTGAAAAAAATGTTGGGAACCAAACCATCGACAAGTTCCTCATAGTCCACACATCTTACCCACTGCGCCACCCTTGGCTACAACTCCATGGAGCCCGACTTCAATTCCTATAGCGATCAAACTCTTTTTCCCCAATGATTTCAAAGTTTTTCCAGCTGAGCCTTCTTCAATTCACGTGCGGCTTTCCTGTGGGTGACTCCAATTTAGACGTGAAACTCTACAAGTTTGAGAATCTCGGCAATTTGACGTCTTGTCAAGTAGATTTTCATCTTAATCACTTGTTTAAAAAGGTCAGCTTACCAACAAGAAAGAAAAACATCGATACATTTGTTTCCAGAATGCTCCTTCACTAATACAATGGAACAAGGAAAAATCTGAAAATTTCACGTTCGAAGATATTTGTAGTCCAATAATAGAGGAGGGACTTAGCAAAGAGTTCAAGAGATTTTTGGTGAAAGCACATGGTAAAAGGGTTACGGTAGTCTAGATTACTGTACTTTGTTCCAGCCATCTTCATGCTTCTCGGTTGGCTTTTCTTCGTGCCAACTGGTTTTCTATTTGCCAGATTCGGCAAGCAACTCTTCCAGAACCAAAAACTCGTCGGGATGCCTGTCTGGTTCCAAGTCCATCGTTCATCCACTTTCCTTGGTGTCTGTTGTATCTGTACTTCTATAGTTTGTATCTTTATCTCCACAAATTTCATCTGGAAAGGTACCGGGTCGAGTGCCTGGTACTGGACACAGTGGCATGCCGATTTGGGAACGATTTCGACTGGGTTGGCGGTCTCACAGCCATTGAATAGCTTGTTAAGGTAAGTACGCTCTGTAGAGAAGTTGTAAGCCTAAGGTATTAGGGGTCATACCACAGGCATCGAAGCCTAAGACCCTAAGCCTAAAGGTAGTAAGCCTAAGCCTAAGGTAGTAAGCCTAACTTAAGCGTAACCAATGCGACCGCGCTTACCGCCTTAGTTGGTAAGACTAAGCCTAAATTAGTAAGCCTAAGGTGATAAGCCTAAACCTAATGTAATCCGTCAAAGCCTAAGGTTGTAAGCCTAAGGTACTAAGCCTAACTAAGCCTAACCTAAGCCTAAAAAATGCAACCGCGTTTTACCGGACTCAAGCCTAAGTTAGCAGGCCGAAGGTGATAAGCATAAGCCTAAGGTAATCCGTCAAAGCTTCAAGTTGTAATCCTAAGGTACTAAACCTAACAAAGCCTAACCTGAGCCTAAACTATAAATCCAACCGCACTCTTCTTTTTTTCCAGATGCCCTCCTTCCAACTCGCAACGAAAAATCTTCAACTGGGCACATCGTATCACTGGAATCACATCTTATACTCTTGCAGGTTCCCCCCCCCCTTTTCCGAAATTCCTCCTCCAATCGTGTTTAATTTTTGTGGCAGCTATCTACGTAGCCGCTGCAAAGTACCGTAAGACCTGGTCGGAGCCATTTATGGAAATTGTGCTGACTAGTGTGCCGACTGTCTTGTGTCTGGTGACGGCGGTGATGGTTTGGATGATGGAAAAGAGGAAAACGAGGGATGGAGGGTATAAGGAGGTGGAGATGGTGAGTATAGAGGAAGGTTTGAGGGTTCTGAATATGTTCTCAAACTTGAAATGGGTGAGATATTAGGATTTCAACAAAAAACGACTGGAAGAAAAAACCGCTCAGACTAAAACACCTGTATCTTGGTTGGCTTTCTCATATCACTAAATTTGAAAGCAGATTCTGAATTCTCACAACTTCAGCTTTTGTTTCATACAAGGTTCATCAGCAAAATGCGATCAGACCACGCCCATTTTTTCCATTTTTGAAGCATTGCCTGACATTATCATTCGATCTCCAACTTTCAGTTAAAGGTTTCAGATTTTGAACATATTGTCACAAATCAAAAAAATTTAGAAAATTAGGCTTAAAAAATGAAATTTTGAGTTTTTTCGAAAAAATGGGCGCGGCCTAATTGGATTTCGCTGATGAACCATATATGAAACTAAAGCTGAAGTTGTGAACATTCAGAATCTGTTCTCAAATTAAGTGAACGGACCGAGAGACGAGGATTTTAACCTGAGCAACCGATTTTTCATTTTCAACATTTTCAAAATTGGAAAACTTTTTAAAAATCCTCGTAATTTCAGCTCTTCAGCTGAATAAAACTTGTACTTCACAAGTTTCAATAACGCTAGAAGAAATTTGAAAACAGATTCAGAATCGTCTCATTTTCAGCTTTCCATTGATACATATACAGTTTTATTTTTAAAATTTCTACCTGGAGTTGTTCGACATTTGAAAAAATAGGTTATTTGACCACCTCTTCTATTTTACGACATTATTCTTATCACGTCTAACCGTCACTAGACCACCCCTCATAAAAAAGGATAGAGAAGAAAACTGTGTCAATAAGGACACATTTTTTCGAATAAGAGAGATAACAACCAGTGATAACTAACACATGGAAAACACATAGAAGGGTGTCAGTTGTCATTCGGGTATTGTATGTAGGTTGATCAAGATTTAATGATTAGACGGATATTAAGGAAGTGTTGAAAACGTTGGAAAACAAGCTTGACTAATCGAGGTTTTGAAAAATCGCTTTAAGAAATTGGTAAACTTTGACGAATTGGTATGGCTTCATTAGCGGTACCACCTAGTCACAATTATATTAGATGTGTAGATCAAGTTTAAATCACTATTTTTGTAGTTGACAACTTTTTTCTACAAGCACTCCTTAGAGAGATACGGTAGCGCGCAAAACTAACACTACAGGATTCCATGACCACCATCTCAGAGGTAAACTCTTTTATGCGTGTTGTAACTCCCTTAGGAGGACATGTGCAAAAAAGTGTTTAACCACAAAAATGGAGATCTAGAATTGATTAACAAGTGTGTATAAAAGTTGAATATATTGGATCATCTCTGAAGCCGTAACGTCCTCTCAAAGTTGGTTGATTTTTTGGTTTTTTTGAAAACTTCTGCGCAAAATTTCGACAAGTTTTTACGACACTAAACTGTTATTGAACCTTATCAAAAATTACATGTTTTTGTAGATCAAATTAAGATCTCCATTTTTGTAGTTGACAACTTTTTCATACAACACTGCCCTGCAGAGATACAACGCTTTGAATAACGGCTACCTCACTTCTGCCAAAAGAAGGAAGACTCGCTCTTCAAGACACCATAACTGCTCAGGGAGAGGTCGTACAAAAAAGTTGTTAACTACAAAAACAAAGATCTTAAATTGTTCTATGAAATATCACAAATTCAAAAAGCCGGAGCTTTTTCTAAAGCCGTGACGTTCTTTCAAAAGTTAGTCATTTTTCTCATTTTTAGGAAAATGAAATTTTAGTTCAAAGCGGTGTATCTCTGCAAGGAAGATTCGCACAAAACAATTGTCAACTACAAAAATGAAGATGTAGATTTGTTCTATAACATACAAAAATTTCAAAAAACCTGAGCTTTTTCTGAAGCAGTGACGTCATCTCAAAAGTTGGTCATTTTTTGAATTCTTTGTAAAATAAGTTTTAGTTCAAACGGTTGTATCTCTGCAGGGAGGTGTTGTACACAAAAGTTGTTAACCACAAAAATGAAGATCTAGAATTGTTCTATGACATACCAAAAATTCATGAGCCTAGGCATAACCTGACGTCGTGACGTCATCTGGGAAATTCAAAATTTTAAAAATTCAAACTTTTTTCAATCTTTCCGAAAAACCTTTCTTTTTATTGATGTTTTTTCCAAATTTTTTAAATCTTACAGAACGAAAAATCCTCGTCTTCTCTACCATCGACTCCAGAAACCTCCCAACTCCTTCAAACCTCCTGGCTATTCCTTGTCGTCGGTTGCTGTCTCCTAGCCGCCACGTCACTCAGTCTTCTCGTAGCGAACGGATTCAAAGAGTGACTAACATATTATAAGAACACATTAATGTTTGACCTACTACAATAAATTTTCTTTTCTCGTTTCTCTTATCTGTACTAGAAGGTGCCATGGGGGGATTGTTGCAACAACGGTGACACTGCTGACCACGGAAAAAATCGTCCTGATACAAAAGTATATTGTTATGATAGTCTCTCTCTCCGTGTCACCATATCTTATCTCAACTGACCCCGATAGCCCCCCGTCAGGAGGTGGAGACCGCCCCGGGGAAGACAGGGCCGATATAAAAGACAGACCTTGACACGGATTCTTCATTGGTTGGTTTATTCATTTTCTTGTTTTCTTATCCCTACCCTTATTTTCATCCTTCTTATTTCCAGATGCACCGTTTCGTCATCGTCCTGGCCTTGCCACTCCTCGCCTTCGCCGCTACTCCAAATGAGAAGCTGAAGCAGTGCTGTGCGACGTTGAAGGACGCTGATAAGGAGTGTGTTGACAGATTCTGCGACTTCAACGCTATTTCTCAAGCTAACGTGAGTTGACGGGGAGTGAGAATAAAGAATGCAAAAAAGGTTGGGAGGGTGTGGGGATTGAACCCGAGACCTATTTTTTGAAAATGGGGAGCGTTAGCCAGGAGGCCACGCTTGCAACAAGGAAGAGAGAAAGAGGAGGTTGTGATAACGGAGAGGCTCGGTGGCGATTGAGCAGGAAGAATCTGGAGAGGGTTTCGTGAGGATTTTTGAGATTTCAGAACCAGAAAAATCGAAAAAAATGTTTAACATCAACAAAAATCCATTTTTTGCAAACCAGTTTTTCTGAAAACCCAGTTTTTTCCTGCTGAAAACCATCTTTCCCCAGCCCAAATGACATCTCAAAACAAGGATTTTTCAGATTTTCCATTGCTAGACAATCTAGAACCATTCAGACCAAAAGAAAAAAGAACTCAAAAAAGAAAATACCATGACCGGACTCGAACCCCGGACCTACTTTTCGAAAAGCAGATGCGTTAGCCACTAGGCCACGCGCGCACTTGAGAGCACCGGGCTTCAGGGTGGTGATAATAGCCCCCTCCTGGCGCGCCCTCTCCGCGTCGTTCCCTTACCCGATTTCAGTCAATTTGTGTCGATTTTTGGAAAGCACTCTAGTTTCCTTTAATTCCAGATCCTCAACTTCATGTCAACCTGCGGAGAGCGTGGACCAACTGTCGGACAAATGTGGGATTGCGCCTCCCTCCGTCACAACCACGAGAAGTGTTGCATTGACAAGGGAGTCTCCGGAGACTGCCTCAAGTACTGTACCGCCCATAAGGGAGCCCCATCCGACTACCTGAACTACGCTTTCTGTACCGAGAACTTCAACGAGATCCGCGATTGCTTCCACGAGCATTTGGAGAAGAACGAGCCATTCAAGAAGTTGTAAATGACTTATGATGTTCTGTTTTATTAATTTAATATAATGATCATTGAAAAATATTAATATTAAAACGTGTATTTAATAAATTTATTTTTATTTCACTGGAAAGAATTTAGTTTCTCCCGAAAATTTTACAACACAGATTGCCGCCTGACGCGCCGACCGCCACTCTCTTCTATGCCCTCCACACCCCATCAGCCAGCCGGGGGTATAGCTCAGTGGTAGAGCGCTCCCTTAGCATGGGAGAGGGCTGGGGTTCAATTCCCCATACCTCCAGAATCGTTTTTCTTTTTTTGCTTTCATCCCTACGACATTCCCAAATATTCCATTTCCTTTTGTTTTGACATTATAATAAGAAAAGGCTGTTGAGTCGAGTGTTTGTCGGCTCTCTCTCCATCGCAGTACAATACGGCTTCACATCATGCGTCGATGTACAGGTAATCGCGCGCACTCGAGACAAAAGTTGCTCACGGAGCAAGACAGAGAGCGGCGGGTTCGTATTTGATCTACCACCATAAGAACACAACAAGACAAAAGTTTATTGAAAACCGTATTAGGTGGATAAGTAAGTGGATGGTTTTGGGACATTTGTTTTGTTTGCCGTAGCTTAAGGCGAAATTCTGATTTTCTAATTTCCTGGTTTGATTACTGTATTATAAGCTAAATGACATAGTTTTTAATGTCAAAAAAACTATTTTCTTGCCTAAACTCTGTGTTTTTAACTGTCTACTCATTTTCCTAAAAACTCAAAAATTCGAAAAAATGACCAACTTTTGAGATGACGTCACGCCTTCAGAAAAATCTCCGGTCTTCTGAATTTTCGATATGTTATAGACCAATTCAAGATCTCCGTTTTTGTAGTTGACAACTTTTTCGTACGACCTCTCCCTGAGCAGCTATGGCGTCCTGAAGTTGGAGTCCTCCTAGACTTGAAAGGAGTGAGGTACCCGTTTTTCAAAGCATTGTATCTCCGCAGGGAGGTGTTGTACAAAAAAGTTGTCAACTACAAAAATGGAGATCTAGATTTGATCTACAAGATGGTATAAAGTTCAAAACAGTGGGATAATAAGTTAAGCCGCGACATGGGTACCAATGTTTCAGAAATTTCGGATTTTTATGGTTTTTATTGCACTTTTCGGCTTAAAAAAATCAGATATGTTATTTCGAATATTGATAACTTTTTGGCTAATGGATAACGGTGGCCTAGAAAAAATCTAGTTTATTAAAAAAAAACGGTTATTTTTGTAAAATTTCGGGTTTCGGTGTTCTCTTCCAGCTCTCTTCCATTCACATCGATACTACCGCGTCGAAGGCGCCCCAGCCTCATTGTGACTCAAGCCTTTGCACTTTTTCTTATGTTGAACTTTAAGGTCATATACCCTGTTTGATCCCTTAAACCCTTTATCCACCATCTAATTTAGCTGCTCCCATCCCAAAAATTCAAATATTCCGCTCCAACCAATTAAACCGAAGACACCACACGCACGCCTTCAATGTCTTCTCCTTCTTTTCATTTTTATTACCAGTTATCTGCTCTTTCTTCTCCTCCTGCTGCTCAAATATGTTACAAGTTATACGGGGGGAGGGGAGAGGCCAGCAGATGGCCCCAACCAGTAAAATGGTTGTCGTAAAAGTTGGGGCCAATGACGTGGCAATAGGAAGGACAGCCCCTTAATTTACAATATTTGGTGATGTTGATATTTAAACATGTAGCAATATTGTGCGCGTCCCCGGTTTACCACATCATGGTGTTTGTTGACTTTTTGTTGATGATTGGATTGGATTGGGACGGAAATGTTTTAATTGAAAATATAGCATTTTTGTGCGTTTTTCTTTCTTTAAAAAGCCCAGTTTCGGCGGTTTGATCAAAGAAATCTGTATGTCACCACTTTTAAAGTGGGACTGACTAGAGAAGGCCTCCAGGAGACCGTGGAGATATGGGACGTAACCTATATCATTGGAAAGCTGAGAACACGCTGATTCCAAATATGTATTCAATTTTTGCCCTTGAGGTCTGGTATTCGAGAAAATCGAGGTCAAAACTCGAAAAAAAGAAAAAAAATAGGGTAATAGTTTTCTATTTTCCAAGCTTTGACCTCGTTTTTCTCGAATATCAGGCTTCGAGGGCAAAAATTGAATATATATTTGAAATCAGCGTTTTCTCAGCTTTCCAATTATATAGGTCACGTCTCATAACTCCACGGTCACTCGGAAGCCTTCCCTAGTGAGTTCATTTTTTTCATTGCAGATTTCAATATTTCAAAAAATTCCAGAAAACCTATTATCATTTTTATTAAACTTTTATTTTATCATTTTTATCACTTTTATTACTTTTATCAAATATGCTTCAAAATCGCCACAATTCGAGTTCTTCTGACAGGTTTGGTGGAAGAGTTTGCCACGTGGCCGTGTAGTCCTCTCGGACAAGAGTTTTTTTTTCAAGTTTTCGTAGTTTTTTTCTTATTTTTCGTGATTTAAAAAAATGAAGAAACGAAGAAGTTACATACTTGTAAAGGCCCGGCCCGGGTAAATTAGCACCAAAGTTCAAATTTCAAATTTTATCGAATTTTATGAATTTTTTCCGCTAAAAAGTAAAATTTTCGACTATCATTCAGAATTAGACAAAATTCTGAAAAATCATCAGAAACGGTCACATTTTCGATGAAAAATTGAAAAAAATTTCGAAAAAAAAGGCCATTTTTTGAAGCAGGGCCTTGGGGCCTTCCCGGACCGGGCCTTAACAAGTATGGCGATTAAGTCAAAATCTTGTCCGAGAGGACTACACGACCGCGCGGGAAAACTCTTCCACCAAAACTCATTTTGAGTCAGGAAAAGGGGAATTGTGCGGTTTAGAGCGATTTCAAGCATATGCTTCA
Organism: Caenorhabditis latens; assembly: GCA_002259235.3. NCBI lineage: Eukaryota > Metazoa > Nematoda > Chromadorea > Rhabditida > Rhabditidae > Caenorhabditis > Caenorhabditis latens. The sequence goes on from CM056093.1 coordinate 4,047,472, forward strand.
AGGTTGGAGGTACTTAAGAATCTTTTGAAAGATCGGATTTTCACATTTTTTCGTTTTTCAAGATTTCCACCCTTCCCTGCTAGACATTCTGACCCCTATAAGCCATTCCCTCTCATATCCCACCTTCAACCTCCTTCCTAATCAAGCCCAAAAAACCAACAAATGAATCGCCAGCCGGTTGGTTACCTCCTAATCCATCCAAGTAAACCATGCATATTTAGTGACGGGGGGCAATGAGTCTAATCTCCCCGGTTACAATTTGGCGCAAAATCATCTCCCCAGCTATTATGAGATTACGGACCGCCCGTGTGGGATCATAGTTTCTTTAGGGATAATTAGGGTTAAGTAGGTCGAATAACTGGGGTAACTGAGAAGAAAAGGTGTTGTTTTAATTTATCTGGTGAATTTTTATGAGCGAGTGAATCTGGAGCCCCCCGTCCTCTATTTCCTGGCCAAAGTTATGGGAAGATGCTCGTTAAACATTCCGGACGCAGTTAGGAGACATATGGCCTCCGGTCGACATAACTTTTACTTAACCCCCCTCTTTCATATGGGCGAACGGAAATTGGGTACATTAACAAAAGCGTTGCAACTTTTGAATGGGTAGTTGGGAGGTTTTTTGTTGAAAATTACGAAAAAAAAGTTTTCGGAAGTTTTTCGAAAATTTGAACATTTTTAGTAAAATAACGATTTTTCGTTTCTCTTTTTACCTAATTTGTTATACTTTTTTCGCCAAAAACTGTGGAAAACGTCGATTTTTCGGTAAAAATAAATTTGAAAAATTAAATTACCGTAATCTTTTAAGGCGCATGGCAGAAAATTTTTTCAAAGAAAGATTAATTTTTCGAAAATTTCTTTTTTTTACCGATTCTTCGAATTTTAAGAGAATTTCAGCGTATTTAGAGATTCTTAGACTAAATTTTTGTAATTTTTGAACAAAAATTCTGAAAATCTCGAAAAATCCGAAATTCATTTTTTTCTAGTTTTTTTTTTCGAATTTTCGTGAATTTCAGCTTGTTTATCGATAATTCCCTATTATAAATATAATTTTTTTGCATTTTTACTCAAAAAAACATTCGAAAATCTCATTTTTTGAAGATAAAAATCCACATTTCAATAATTTAATTACCGTAATCTTTAAAGGCGCATTGCCAAATTGTTCCTCGGGTCTCGCCACGCCTTTCATTAAAAACATTTTTTAATTAAATTTCTTTTAATTTTCAGCATTTTTTCAGCCTTTTTCTCAAGTTTCCCTCATTTTCTTCACATTTCTGGTGTAATTTTCTTATTCCCCCACTCGAATTACCACTTGAAAACTGCATGTTTCCAACTTTGAAGTGTACTCGTTAGGAGAGGGCTAGTCGACCCATAAAAATGTTGTTTTTTTGGAAAACCCAATTTCTGTGTTCAAAGTTCTGCACTTTTTCGGCCGAAGAAAGTTCAGAATTTTTAAATTTTTTGACTAAAAATTTTGAAAATTTCAATAAAGTTTTCTCCAGAGAATTCAAGTAGTACATTATGCATGTTTTCAACATAACTCGTCATCTAGATATAGAAATCACCCATTAAAACGATTAATCGTCTTGAAAACGACTTCTTTCTCTTTTTCGACCCGAAGTTTAGACGTTTTCTATGTTGAAGATTCGGGTTTTGAATCTAGAAAATTTATCGTTTTTATTAGCTCGGCACAGCTTTGAAAACTACGCTCCACCGAAATGCCCTTGAAAACTGTATCTTTTTCTCTGAGTCTCTCAATTTCGCACACTATTTTCTTCGGTTTCGGTAGAGCGCGGTTGCAAGAAGCGTGCCGTGCTAATAAGTAGAAAAATACGTGTGATAGTTCTGTCAGAAGCTTCGCTCTTTTTTTTCGCAATTTTGCCGCATGCTTTGTTTTTTGTCTCATTTTTTGTAGTTTCTGACCGTTTAATTCTGAATTTCAGGTAGTTTTGGACTCTGATTTTTGCTTATTCTGTCGTTTTTTTAGACATATGTTACTTTTCGCTGTAAAATTTTTTCAGAGGCCTGATTAGGAGCTTCTGAACGTTTTTTTCTAAGTTTGAAGCAGTTCAGAACATGATTTTTAGTGTTTTCAATTGTTCTACCTATAAAAAAGTGAAATTGTTTGGAAAAACTGATTATTTTCGATCAAAATCTTTTCTTTTGAATTTTTACCGCATTTTAAGGTATATTGAGTGCTTACTGATCATTTGCTCAATTTTGAGTGGTTTTTGCCTCAAAATGTTGTTACGTTCGTCGATTTTCTGCTGGAAAACGTTGAATTCGAATAAATCATGCAATTTTACCGCAAAGTTCAGTTTTTTTGAGGATTTTTCTTGGCTTTTAGTGATCTTTTCGAGCTTTCTCATGAAGTCATGATCAGATTACAGTTTTTTTCCTCGTTTTCATTTCTGGAATTGCAATTTTTCACCTAAAAATCGGGTTATGCTGCGATTTTTTACCGTCTAGTATCTAAAAACCTGTTTTCAACGATTCCCGATAACTCTACTGCGATTTTTTCATTTAGTTTCGAATAATCGCTTAGAATTTTCAATTTCAGTAAATTTTTCCATAAAAAGTTATAATTTTCCACTTCTAAATTGTAATTTTTTTTAATCGTAAAAAGCTTGAAAAAATCTCTGATTTTGGTATAAATCCTTGTGTAGACTAAGTTTCCAGTGGGGCTCTCCTCAATTCCGTGTTTCTCTGTTACTAGGCCCCTCCAAATCCAAATTCTACTTTTCATACCGTTTCTTTCTCTAATTTCCAAAACGGTAATTTCAAAATTAGGTCAACCTTTGACACCGTGGCTAATCCAATAACTCCCCCTATTTCTAAGCAACCCGTCAACTTGGATTACTCAATCCTATTATGGCACATGGTACGGTAATTGCTCTATGAATATAGGGAATAAATTTTGCAAATCGTGTGGAAAAATAGAACATTTCCGAAAAAACAAATGCGAAATGCTCAAAAGTGGTCTTTTCTGGGTGGCCGAACTTTCTTTGTTTGGGTTTCTAGGCCAGTGGTTGCAAGCGTAAAAGGAGATTTTTCTCTTACAACCGGTGGCCTAGAAACCCAAACAGAGAAAGTTCGGCCACGCAGAACAGGCCACTTTTGACCATTTTTTACCAATTGAAAATTCTCGTTTTGAGAATTTTTTTGTTGAGATTTTTGAGTATTTCGAATCCTAGTCATAGATTACCATAATCCCACTTTTATGAAGTTTTTACAGCAATTTTTTCTATTTCCACCAAAAATAAGCTCCGCCCCCTTAGCCATAATGACCCCCCCCACCCCCAAAAGCTACAAAATGACTATGTTTTCGACATGACCCCCTCTAGCCTAATAGCCACCGACTCCCCGGATACAAGCGGATATCATGAATTTATTGTTCTCTCCCTCCCTTTCTTCACTCTCATTTTCTTTTTTGTTATTGTTTTCTTTTCTTTTTGCATTGAGCGAGAGTCGGCTGCTCTCTCTCTCTCGATTGCCTAATCAAACAACAGTATCGGTGTCCCTTCAAAAAGAATGGAAGACCCCCGGGTGGGAACCCCCCGCGGGTAATTGGGTGTGGGAGAAGATAGATGGAATAATGGAGTTGAAAGGGAGCCGAAAATAAAGGAAAATCGGCTGGAAAATACTTTTTTCCTTCATTTTCTGAAGATTTTCCGTTTTTCTTATTAAAAAATCTGCGAGCTTTCAGCTTTCAACCCGGTTTAGATAGTTGCTATGCGACAAACTTGCATACTAGAAAGGGGCGTGGCTTAGGGCTAAAAAACTGAAAATTCCATAGGCCCGGGTAAATTCGCACCAAACTTAAACTTTCAAATTTTTTGAAAATTTTCGAATTTTTTCGCGAAAAAGTCAAATTTTCGACTCTCATTCAGAATTAGAACAAATTCTGAAAAATCATCAGAAATGGTCACGTTTTCGATGAAAAATTGAAAAATTGCAAAAAATTTTCCAAAGTCCGGGCCTTCGGGACGATTCACAATCCTCATGACGTTAGATTTCCGGCCCTGTAAGGTTTTTTTCTAGAAATCTCGGAAGCCACGCCCATTTCCAGCCTAAAAGTTTTGCCATGTGGGTACATTTTCAAATGTTTTGTGAGTTTTACTCAGTTTCTAGATTTTTTTTTCAAAAATTCAGTTTTACTGAGAAAAATAGACATTTTCACACCATTTTCAGCATCTATGAAATGTCTCTTGACAATAATTTTCTTAATTGTCATGGCCCAAAGGCCCGGCTTCGAATAATGATCCTTTTTCCAAAAAAATTTTTGAAATTGTTTCAACATTTTCATCGAAAATGTGACCATTTCTGATGATTTTTCGAAATTTCTTTTAATTCTGAATGATAGTAGAACATTTGACTTTTTGGCGATAAAAAATCGAAAAATTCGAAAAATTTTGAATTTTTCACTTTGGCGCCAATTTTCCCCTGTTTGGACCGTTTCCATAAGAAGACGTTGTTCTAATATCCACGTCATCACCTCATCGATTCTCATTACAAATGACCACCAAATAATTATTAATTACTATGATCACCACCACCAATTCTCTTTGTACTTTCCTAATCGTGGAGCAATCTCTCCCATCAGTGTTGTTTTTTCTGCCCTAATCAAACACACAACAGTATCGGTGTCCCCTCTTCTTCGTTGAAAAGAAGACCCCCTTGAGAGAGTATGTACAGAGAGAAGGAGGAGGAGAGCATGGGAACGGCAATTAGCACCTCTCATTCATCATCACCCCCTTCTTGGTATTCTTTTGAGTTTTTTGAAGAGGTGAGAACATGAAATTGAGGCGGTGTTAAGGCCCGTAAGGTTATTGATTGTTTTATTTGAGATGGTTTTATTTTGAAGCAATATCTGCTTTAGGAGTATATGAGAAAATTAGGTCGAAACCCTTTCAAAAAATAATTTTCATTTCCAAATGTTGAGATAATGTGGAAAACGGTTCAAAACGGAGGAAAAACTCATAGAAGAATCCCAAAAAGCTGTAATACAAACAGCCTGAAATGTGTCAATTTCAAGCTGAAAATTGCTGGAATTTTAATAATTTTCGAATCTGACGTTTTTTCTCGGAGATTTCTAATCAGTTTTATTTTGTTAATGTAAAAATTGAGCCTTTTCTTACTGAGCCCGCTGTCAGACTCATTCAGACTCATACTTGTCATTTCCCGGCCCGGGTGGAAATTTTTTCACTAAATTCACTGTAGAACTAATTAAATTCATCAATTCCGAAGTTTTGCGCAAAATGATCCAAAAACCACTTTTTCCAAAATTACTGCTGAAAAAGACATTTTTTCGAAAAAAAGTTGCTTCGCCCGGGCCGGGCCGGTGAAAATTTGGAAATCGACCCGGCCCGGCCCGTACTTCATATTCCGAAAATCCAAAATTTGAACTCAAAATCTTACGAGGGAAGTTCATGACGAGGGGAGTTGAACTTTTTCTAAAAATTGAATCCCTGGTACTTTCGACCCTGCTGATTAAAAAAAATGCAGGAAAAATCAGCGAAATGGTCATGTGGACCGAGTTATGAGCCGTCAAACTTGCAATCCTACAGCACTAACAAGTCGACTAACAAGTTGTAAGTGTCGATGAAAACGTGAAAAGCTTAACCACGTGAACAAATTGAAAAGTTCGACGGGTCATAACTCGGTCCACATGAGCATTTTGCTGATTTTTCTTGCATTTTTGGAATCAGCAGGGTCGAAAGTACCAGGGGCCCAATTTTTAGAAAAAGTTCAACTCCCCTCGTCATGAACTTCCCTTGTTAGAACTATTGCTGTTGCTATTCGAATTTCGCGATTTTCGTTCTATTTTTGCAATTTCCCGTTATCTCTAACCAATTTTCTGACAAGATCGAGTTCAAGAAACCCCTGACTAGTTGGATTCCTTTTTTCATCGATTTTTATCACAATCCGTAAATTACTCAGTTTTGACCTATCAGTCGCAATTTTCAATCTGAAAATGACCCAATATAACTATCATTTGACCGTGGGTTCACCCCAACCCATCTGCTCCAAAAGTGACGTGTAACACTACTTGGCACCCACCACTGACACGATTATTAGCATAGAGTAGTCGACGTGAGAACAGATGATAGTGATGGAAGAGACGAATCTTCCCGAGAGAGAAGAAACAGGTTGTATTATGGTCTTACCTCCTTTTCCTCGAGACGTTTTTTTTGGTTTGACGGGGGCTTACTTCTCGATTCGATTTCTCTCTCAATAGATTGCCTTCCCCTTTTGTTTGTGTTTCATTAGACATTCTATTCACTTTTCTTCTCTAGATGTAGCAGTTTTCTTCGTTTTAAATTCTTTATTCGGTTTTTGTGAGTGAAATTCTGGGGTTTAGGTCTTGAAATTGATGAAAAATGTGATTTTCAAGCTTTTTAACCTAATTTTTTGCTTTGAAACTGCGAAAAACGGTCTAGACATGAACCGTGCCGCAAAAATGGGCGGGGCTTAGCTTCTCGAAGCATGCATTTTTGCTCTAATGAGAATGGGCCTCCAAGGTTCACTTTTCCATTCTGAATCTCTAAGCCACGCCCCTTTTTTTGCAAGTTCTGCGGCGTGGTTCATTAGTTGAGACTGTTTTCACTGATTTTTATATTGGCGCCGCACATTTCTTACAACTACGCTCCACCGAAATACCCTTTGAAAGTGTCTCTTTTTCTCTGAATCTCCCAATTTCGCACACTATTTTCTTCGGTTTCGGTAGAGCGCGGCTGTAAGAAGAGTTCATTTTCAGTAGATGTTAGATCAGAAAACCTTTTTTGAAAGTGGTTTTTGAGCAAAAATTTGGTGAGAAATCGTCTTAGAAGACGCTAAACTTCTGAATTTCTGGTTTTCTGGAGTTTTGGATGATGATTCGAGGTAATTACTTGCTCCAAAATGGCTAAAGTCTGTCCGGACACAGTTTTCGCAGAAACCATGCCACACTACTTGCCAAAATGGGCGTGATTTTGCTTCCAGAGACATATTTCCGTTTTTTTTTGCAAGTTTTGTGGCATTTTTTGGCGATTATTGCAGTTCTAGTCTCCACTAGAAACGCGATGTTTTCCGTTTTTCTGGGAAAAATGCATGTTTTCACTTCTTCCATGCGGCAACTTTGCAAAAAAAAGGGCGTGGCCTGAAAAATTACTGTCCCTGACCAAGTTCTCCTCGAATCCAAATTCTCGTTCTAATTCTAAATAAGAAAATAAGAAAATTCCCCAAATTGATAATTAGTTTCCGATATTTATAAACCTAATCAAAGTAATGATGACCAAGTATAGTACAGGCAATAAATTATGGGGTGTCCATTCCCGAGACTATATAAGGAGAGGGGACGATATTACGCAAAAACATCAAAAGCGGCGCCGGCGGTGTCACCAGATAGCAAGGGGGGAAATGGAAAGCACACAAACTTATCAACAACAACATGAGAATATATATATAACATTTTTGATGATGATGATGACATATGGTATTGGGGACGTGTATAGTCATGCATCAACTTTTTTGGTCGGAAACGTTTAGGAGGTTTTAGCCATACTTGCAAACCCGGCCGAAACGGGCCGGTGCGTAACTTGGTTTAAACTCAATATTATGATCTGAAAAATATACCAAAATGTAGATCTCGACGAGTTCCGTGACCTACTACGGGCCGGATGGCTATTCGTTAATATGTCGCGGGCCGGGAAAAAATGCCAGAAAACGCGAAAATGGGCAAAAAAAATCATTCTAGCCCGGCCCGCGGTACAATAACGAATAGCCATCCGGCCCGTAGTAGGTCAAGGACATAGAACTCGCCGAGATCTACATTTTGGTATATTTTTCAACTCATAAAATTGAGTTTGAAGCGAGTTACGCGCCGGCCCGTTTTGCCAGTATAGTTTTAGCCAAAGCGGATTACTGTAGTCGTTACTTTGATAAGGTTTATAAATATCGGAAACTAATTATCATTTAGGGATTTTTTTTTCTTATTTAGAATTGAGAATTAGAACGAGAATTTGGATTCGAGAAGAAACCTATATTGGTCTGGGACAGTAATATTTCGAGCCACGCCTTTTTTTTGCAAAGTTTCCGCGTGGAAGAAGTGAAAAATGAAATAAAAACACCTTTTTTTCCCAGAAAAACTGAGAAAATCGTGTTTTTCATAGAATTTTTACTCTAAAACTGCGAAAATCGCCTATGAATTCTATGAGAAGGTGTTTAAAAAAATATGGACGTCCTTGTGATAATACTCAAAATCCCCAAAAAGGAATTTTCATATTTTTCTCTACATTTTCTGAAATGTATGCCCAAATTTAATACCGTAATCGTCTTCAACTTTGAGAGAAATTTATTGAAATTTTGGCTATTTCTTGGTTTTTGGGTTGGTTTTGTGCTTTATCGAAAATCAAACGAAATTTGCTCAAAACAAGAAATATCTACCTGAAAAACGCAGTTTTCGTATGTTTTCAGTGGAATTTTCGGTCTTTTTTCACTCAAATTACTCGAAACGGTTACTCGCATTAACTGAAACTGTAAAACTCGAATTCTAAAGTAGTCTTTAGTCAAAAATCTGCTTTTTTTCAGTAATTTTAGGCCTAAACTGAGTTTTCTAAAGTTTTTGGCTCAAAACCCATCACAAATCAAGCAAAAAAACGTCAAAATTCCGGTAGAGCGCACTTGCTATCCCTTCAAACCCTCTCTACCGTACCACCGACCCAAAAAGACCATACTTGTCAAGGCCCTCGCGCTTCAAAATTCAAATTTTTTGAGTTTTTCCTCGAAAAAATTCTGAAAAATCATCAGAAATGGTCACATTTTCGATGAAAAATTGAAAAAATTGGATAAAAAGAGGTCATTTTTTGAAGCCGGGCCTTCCGGTCGGGCCTTGACAAGTACGAAAAAGACACACTTTTTTCCCGCAAAAGTGGTTGTATGGTCAAAAGCTATGTGTCTATTTTTTCACACGCTCTATTGTCCTCCCCATATTTACATTCGGTTCCCCTCATACATGTATCAGTGACCATCATTGTAACCAGTCTCTTGTACTCGAGTCGCTAGTCGCAAATCACTTTCCTCGATTTCTCGATTCCCCCCCGGTTATTCATCACCGGGATTACGTAATTCGGTGGAGAGGGATGGGCGTAGAGAGGAGGAGGAGGACAGACTTATTATAATTATGATAGAAGATATTCTGAATTCATCTTCCACACATGTTTGGAGGGGTTACAAAGTTACGACCCCTGTCTTCCGAAACCACGGGCGGCGCGGTCGTAAATCTGTTGTTATCCTCGGCCACTACCACTACCACAACACTTCACCATCAGGAGGCCCTACGCGGTTATCATTATAAATCATGTTTATCCGCGTAACCACCACCTCTCACTCAGATTCTTTTATGAGATATCGAGGAGAGGAAAATGAGGTGGGAACCCCCCTCATGGTGCTCTGGACCTGGACACGTTGTATATTACTTATATGTAGATATCTAGATCTAGATGTGTACAGTAATGACCAGAATGTAACTGTTGAGAATTGTCAATGGACAGATAGGATAAGCTATAGTGATATCACTATTAAAACTGTTGAAGTTTTTGACAGGTCTCACATTCTTAACCTCGTCTTGAACTGCCAAGTGGTTGAGGCTTAGATAGTGGTAGTGGTAGTGTGGACTGGTGATCTGGGAAGATTTCGACGTGTTGGGGACTGGTTTTTGAATTTCTTGGAATTCTAGGTCATCGGCCACACTAATCGACATTGCTCGATGGTTTTCTGCCATTTCTGGCGTCTTTTCGGCTTTTAGCCTAGAGTATGGCCTAAGTTTTCCTTAGATTTAAAAGTTCGGTCATCATCTTCATTTTTGTTTGTTTTGTAAGAATTCATCCGTTTTCTTGTTGCTTTCAACCAGATTTTCAGATTTATCAGATTTTGGACGGTATTCGTTTGGTTTTTGACGGTTTTTCAAATTATGGTACAAGCTTTCACAAAATTGGAAATTTTGGTTTTTCCAGGAATTAACGGGGCCCTATTTTTTAAACGGTTTTAGAAAACTCGGTCGAAATTGAACATGTCCTCCAGAACGTACCAGAACGGAGTTATCAGATCCGTGGCCTAGGTTTTGCATACTCGGAAAAGTTCGGTCATGAATAGTTTCTGAAAATAACACCCCCACGAGTTGGTGGCCTAGGTTTTGCAGATTAGGGAAATTCGGTCATAGAAATGGTTCACAACCGCATTTCGAGCCACTTGAAGACATGGCCGAAGTTTCTCATTTTTGGAAAACTCGGCCATGAAATTTTTCTTCAATTTTCCAACAACGTTTCCGATAAGTGTCCTAGGTTTTTCGTTTTCGAAAAGCGAACTTTTTCCACTTTTATGTCAATTTTGAATTCCATATGAGTCGCCTTTTTTTCTGATTCCTGACGTCTTCAGCTTTTAGGTTTCGTGCTGAAATTCCGTCTAGAACTCGTTTAAATCAATATTTTCGCTCTTAGGACGCTCTAACTCTGTTCATTTTGCTCCTTGAAAAATTCTGACGATTTTTGTTCAATGATAGTGTATCTCGGCTCATTTTGCTCCAAATTGAGTTTTGACACCGGATTCTGAATCTCCACGTCTTCAGCTTCCGATTCGTATACGTTTCGATCTGAAATTCGGTCAGAAACATGTCGAAAACGTCTTTCATCTGAGAATGATTTTTTTCTAAGCCGATTTCGCTCCGATCAAAAATCTAAACACGGATTCTGAATCTCCCCGTTCTCAGCTTTCGATTGGTATCGATTTCATCGGGGAACCGATTAGTTTTCAGCCAGTTTCAGGCCGATCTCCGGTTTCCGTTGGAATCGTCTGATAGTGCCCACTGTTGGCCTAGGATTCCCAAATTTTGAAAAGTTCGTCCACCGCTAGATTAGCCACCCCCACTATTCGAAACACACTAAATGGACAGTTCCATTCAATTCTCTTTGTCATTCATGTTCCTTATTCCTAATAATCAAATCATCCGCGAAATTGGTGACTTCTGGATTAAGCCCCCCCCTCCCCCCCTACCAAAACACTAAGTGGATTCAATTCATCTCTCTTCCGAAGAACACAAAAAGAGACGAACAGTTCTGTGTGTCTTTCTCCTCTATTCGGCGCACTTTTCGCCTCCTCCGAGAGACGTCTTATTCCTCCTCTCGACGATCACTCTCGCATATGTTTTGCCCCCCTCCACCAAAAAAAGGGGGCGGGGCTTAGGGCCCAGCCACCTGCCCCGCCCCTCCTCCTCTCTCTCTCTCTCTTTCGAAGGCCTATCTTTTCGCCGCTTTGCCGGGGTGCTGCTGGCCGGAGAGAGATGCATGAATGTGTCCGGTCAGAGAGGAGCTCTTTGACTATCTATTTCTCTCGGAATTACAGTTTTTCAGACATGATATAAGTTATGTCATGTCTGGAAAATGTTGAGTTTTTGCATGATTTTTTAATTTTTTTCAAAGTTTCTGGGTTTAGGAATCCCGGTAATTTGAGTTTTGATGTTTTAAATAGGGGCGTGGCCTAAAAATCGAAATTTTGAAAAGTTAGGCCATGAAGTTTTTTCTAGTTTTCTGGTGAGTTTTGAATGGATTTTTGAGATTTTCTGAAAATTTTGACTCTTGTGACCGAATTTTTGCAGTTTTTTGAGCGATTTTAGTCTAGTTTTTGTGGTTTTTTGCAGTTTTTGAGTGAATTTTTTTCTAAAATTTCCGATTTAATTGAAATTTACTAGTTTTGAGCCGATTTTTGAGTATTTTGAGCATTTTTTGACTGATTTCAAGGTTTTTTTCTGTCATTTTCGACATGAATAGCTATTTGACCGTTTCTCGTCCACTTTTTGACCGTTTCGACCGTTTTCTACCCGTTTTCTGACCGTTTCGACCATTTTTTCTTGTTTTCCGTCAATTTTGAATTCTCCTTGATTCCCACTCTTTTCTCTTCCTTTTTTCACCATTTTTGACCGATTTTTCGCGATTTTCCGTCATTTTTTCTCGTTTTTCTTCAATTTTTGGCCCCTGAAACCCCAAATTTTCCTTATTTTCAGATCGAAACGACGAACTAAATTCACACAAATGCTGCAACGTCGTCACTAAACAAAACTAACCAACTAAAATAGAAGCAACACTCAAAAAAACACATTTTCCGAACAGAAAATGCGCTTATCAAATTCACGGATTCTGAATCCGAATATTCACTGTATTCTTCTTCTGCAGCTGCTGAGTATAGTGAACGCACATCAGGGTGAGTTTTTATTGAAATTTTATTGAAAAATTGGTGAATTTTTACCCGAAATCGGTGAATTTTTACCAAAAATTGGTGAATTTTGGCCCGAAATTGGTGAATTTCGTCCTAAAATTGGTAAATTTTGACTCGAAATTGGTGAATTTTGACCCAAAATTGCTGAATTTTGACCCAAAATTGCTGAATTTTGACCCAAAAATGGTGAATTTTGACCCAAAACTGGTGAATTTTGACCCAAAACTGGTGAATTTTTACCTAAAATCGGTGAATTTTGACCTAAAATCGGTGAATTTTGACCTAAAATTGGTGAATTTTGACCGAAAATTGGGGAATTTTGACCAAAAGTCGGTGAATTTTGACCCAAAATCGGTGAATTTTGACCCAAAATCGGTGAATTTTGACCCGAAGTCGGTGAATTTTGACCCAAAATTGGCGAATTTTGACCCAAAATCGGTAAATTTTGACCCAAAATTGAGCACAAAAAAGAGCACACGGTTTTCTTTGTTTACGGGCGGTATGTCTGTAGTGAAAACAGATTAACACCAGCCAGAGAGAACTAGCTCGATGTCCTCCAAACATAAAACCTGTACAACTGTATCATTAGGTAGTTTCATTTGTGTCGTTTGGTTCAAATTGCGTCTATGCATAGGGGGCTACCCGTTATTGGCTTCCATTACTTCTACAATTGAGACAGGCGGCGCAGATGGGGATGGTGGCGCCAAAAGGGTTTGGCGCCTGGGTGGTTGGGGGGATTTGAAGAAGTAATTATTAGTATTTGGAGTGGATCTGCACGACTTCTGAGAAATCTGGAAAATTGAGGTCTCTAGTCTAATTAGGACCAAATTGGAATAAGTTAATTTGAGGCGAAATTCGATTTTTAGAGTTTTTTGAAAAATCCAGAGTTTTATAATTGAAAGGAGTTGATTTTAAGTAAAATTATCATTTTTCAAAGTTTTTGACGTCGATTTTAGAATCTGGAACTTTAAGAACTCATTTCGAACGACCCCGAAACTCAAATTTTGTTCATTTTGCTCACATTCTGAATCCTGACGCCTTCAGCTTCTAAACGATATAGATTTCGTGCTGAAATTCCGCCTAGAACTCGTTTAAATCAGATTTTTCGCACTTAGGACGCTCTAACTCTGTTCATTTTGCTCCTTGAAAAATTCTGACGATTTTTGTTCAATGATAGTGTATCTCGGCTCATTTTGCTCCAAATCGAGTTTTGACACCGGATTCTGAATCCCCACGTCTTCAGCTTTCGATTCGTATACGTTTCGATTTGAAATTCCGTCAGAATCAGGTCAATTTCACTTCAACCAGAAATCTAAACACGGATTCTGAATCTCCCCGTTCTCAGCTTTCGATTGGTACCGATTTCATGGGGAACCGATTAGTTTTCAGCCAGTTTTAGCCAAATTGAAATTATTTTCCGTTGGAATCGTCTGATTGCGCTTTCAGATTTTGAATCCCCGCGTTTTTTGTCGTCACTTTTTTTTCTGAATCCTGACGTCTTTTGCTATACTTTTCGTGCTGAAATTTGCTTCCACGACCATTTCCGGCCACAGAGATAACTCAAAAGTGTCATCTTCCTCCCCCTCTCTTTTGTGTCAATCAGAGATGAGAAAGGCGAGAAGAAGAAGAACACTGTGGTAATCCGACCCCCTTTTCTCCTCGGGGTTATAATGGCGTGTCACTCAAAAACCTCTTTCTGACGGAAGATGGTCCTGCACACACCTTTCTACATAAACAAATTGGTGCCGTCCGTCGTCTTCGGGCGGCACAGTTGGCTAGTGGTCTCAAATGACAAGGAAGAGGTCTCAATGAATAGGAGCTTCTCAATAATTCAGAAGAATCTCTGAAGATTTTGGAAGTCCTTCTCCTTCCTCCCACTCCACTTGAGACAAAGGGAGCCGAATTCAATTCGAAACGAATCGAATCGATTCCCGAGAACACTCATTTATCTTTCTGGACACTCTGTCCTGCTGAGAGTAAAGGTGCGATTCTTGTCGCCCCGTTTTGCTCCCGGATGGAAAAGAGAGAGAGGACAACTGTTGTTAGGAGAGGGAAATCTCCGATATCTTTCCCGGGGGAAGCTTATCACACTTCTAGTGTGAAATGATCTATTATTCGATATTTCGCACTTGGAGGGGAGCAACTCCAGAATCCGAAGATGAAGTGTCTAGAAAGTTAGCCTGATACATCTGAATCGATAGCTGAAGACATGAGGATTAAATCTAGTCTCAAAACGTCTGGGATTCGAGATTCTGACAAGTGTTTTGGAGCGAAAAGTATACTAATAGCAAGCTCAGAATCCGAGGATTCAGAATCCGGTGTCAGAACTGGATTTGGAACGAAATGAGCCGAGTTACAGTGTTTTTGCTCCTAGATCGATTCTGACACCGGATTCTGAATCCTCAGGTTTTATAGTGTGTAATTTGGCTCATTTTGCTCCAAATCGAGTTTTGACACCAGATTCTGAATCCCCACGTCTTCAGCTTTCGATTGCTATAAGTTTCATTCTGAAAATCCGGCAGGAACAGGTTGAAAACGCATTTTATCTGAAAATGAGTTTCCGGCCAGAAATCTAAGAACGGATTCTGAATCCTGACGTCGTCAGCTTTCGATTGCTATAAGTTTCGTTCTGAAATTCCGACTAGATCGGAAGTTATACTGATCTGAAATCAAGGAAATACGGATCGGCTTCCGGACAAATTTGAATCCAGATTCTGAATATCCACTTCTCTAGCTTTCCGCCTATAGTCAGAGCTTATGGCCTAGAATCCCGTCCCCTCGATTTCTAGGCCACTCATGACTTGTACATATACACAACACATTTACAGATAACATCTCTTACAAAACTTTTCTCAATTCTTCCTTTTTGCCTCAAAAGGAACCCGGCGCCAGGCGCCTTCAGAAGATCCTTATCGAGCCTTCTTAGTCACCCCTCTTTCCTCTAATCGGGGGGCCGGCCACCACTTTTAACACAATAAATCACGGGAAACACGCGTAGTGTATGAATAGAGAAAACCGCCCGTTTTTTCGAAAACCTCTTTTCCGGCGATTAGTTGGGGGAACCTTTTCGAAAGTGCAGTCATTTTAGAGGGCCCTATTGAATTAGCCGGTGGTCCAATGGGCACCCGGAGAGCAGCACTTGTATGCCCAACGAATTAGGTAATGAATAAAAAATGAGACCTGATAAATTGTCACGAGCGACGGTGGTGGTAGGAGCAACTTCGCGCGCTCCTGCTCCCACTAGAAGAATTAAGCGGATTTTCGTGGTGGCCGTGGCTCCCGGGAGCAAATTGAGCAAATTGAGCAAACACTGTGGGCTCTTATCACCTTCGGACGCCCAGGGGGGCATATTAGACTACGCATGAATAGTGTCAAGTGGTCATTGGGTGGCTATTCATTTCCGAAGAACATCTTGAGAGAAGAAGTTTTTTTTTCTCTTGTTGCCCCCCTTCCGAGATGAAGGCCACAGCCACCACTACCAGCACTCCCGGTAGTCTCGTTTGTTTGAGACATCAGCATATCCTTGCCGGACGGAAGAGAAGGGGGATACAAATACACTCACAAACAGACATATTGAAATGTGAGAAGTGTGGGAGATGGTTTTTTGGAAGAAAATAGGTGGCTGAGAGGTCAGGAAGAAGCTAAAAATAGGATTCTTTGGTGCAATTTGTCGTGAGATTTGGTGCATTGGACTGAAAGACACTGAATCTTACGGAAAATTACGGACTTGAAGAAGTCTGCAATTTGTCGTAAGATTTGTTGCATTTGAACGGAAATTACAAAAGACACCGAATCTTACGGAAAATTGCAGTGTTTTCTGCAATTCGTCGTAGGATTTGATGCATTGGAAGATTCGGGTTACTGTACTCCGATTTTCACAGTTTTTGACGATTTTTGAGTGGTTTTAAGTCAAAATCCCGAATTTTTGACTGAAATCGCTCAAAAACGCTGAAAAACACTGAAAATTGGTTCCAGACCAAATTCTGCATTTTGTCGTCAGATATGGTGCATCGAATTCTACGGAAAATTGTAGAATCAACCGAAATTCGGACTTGGTCGTAAATTTTTATGCATACACCATATTTTACGACAATTTGCAGATTTTTTCGAAAACCCTGTTTTTGAACCCAAAAATTCAAATTTCCAAGACCATAATGCATCAGATCTTACGACAAATTGCGTCTAAGCTTAAAATTCACTGTTTCACCCTAAATTTTCACTACAAACCGCCCAAAACTGTCTAAAACCCCTGAAAATGTGCTCAAAATATGTCAAATTTTATCAATTTTTCTCTGAAAAACCCCGAATTTCTCGATTCCAGAAGTGCTATTCGATCTCTCAAAACAGCCATCAGATCTGAAATGGGACCAAGTCTCGCTACGACACGATCGGGACGATGTGGTGAGTTTCAAAAACACTTTTTTTTTCTTCTTCCAATCTTCTAAAGTATACTTGAATTGGGTTGGGGGGGAGGGACGGAGACGATGAAATTGAAAAGATGAGGCGAAAAGATGAAACGAAGAGGAAGAGGGATGGGGAGAGGGGTCGGCACACACAGAGAGAATTGCAAAAAGAAACAAGTTGTGTGTATGTTTCCTCCTACTCTTCCACTGAGTGACCCATGGGAATTTTTTTCGGAAAATTTGTTGGAATTTTGTGTTGGAAGAAGAGGAAAACGAGCAGTGCAAAAAAGGAAGACTTGGTGCATATACATCTGATGAGGAGGAGAGGGGGGGGTCGACTAGAGATATGTGTATACATACAACTTTTTGGATATATTTGGAAATGTTCTGGGGGTGTTGGGGACCAGATGGAACTGAAAAGAACGCTTTTTGGGTCTGAAAACCTTTTGAATAGTCTGAAATCGGAGAATTGAGTCTAGGAAGCTATGAGGCTTGAAATCTCAATCTGGAGACGTTTTAGATCGTTCGAAGTTCAAAATTTGATCCTAGACAGTTCTGGAACTGAAATTTCGTCTCAAGCTCTTTTGAATCGTCTGAAAAGTTCAAAATTTCACTTCTGAGACTCTCCGGACTCAAATTTTGAACTTCTAGACCTTCCAAATCGTTTAGAATCAAAATTTTGACCTTAGAAATCTCTATATCTCGAAATTTCGGTCTTGGAACCATCAGAAAGGGCTAGAATTGAAATTTTGACCCTAGAAAGTTCTAGAAGCTCAAATTTTCAGTCTTGGAACCATCAGAAACGGCCAAAATCAAAAATTTGACCTTAGAAACTTCTAGATCTCGAAATTTCGCTTTTGAATCACTTCGAACTGAAAAAACTGAAAATTTCCGTCAAAAACCCGTTTGAAGCTCAAAATTTGAGTCCGGACACTGTCAAAACCTTTTTCAGCTCGAAATTCAACTTTTGAGACCCTTTTGAGAATTTTGAACTTCTGAATTCTGAATTCCCTGAACCTGAACTCCAGAACACGAAACACCAAGAAATTTGAGCAGATACAAGGCCATCTAGTAATTGTTACACACATTTGTTCTCAATGTGTGTACAGTTATTAGTTGACATTATGATTACTATGTATGCGATGAGAGAGGGGGGAGGCATGCACTATAGTGTCTATGGGGAAGGTGCTTATTAGGATATGGCCAAGGACTTATACTTAGTCAAGGAATTTTTTGAATGGCCTAACTTTCCAAGGGAATTTCTAGGCCACTTGTTATCCTTTTCCCCCTCCAAACACATAGCATACATACAAAATAATCCCATTAACTTGGCGGCGTCCGGAATTAAATTCCCGACTTCATCTTAGTCGTGTTCCCTCCTTTAGTTGTCGCTTTACTAAAAGGGGAGCGATATTCAATTAGTTTACAAGAACCGCGCGCAGCACTGGTCAAGGAGTCATGAATGACCTGAGGGGGGGGGGGCTCAATGAAAAAATTTCGCATTTTTTGAGCTCTCTTTGTCGGCGGGCGTTCTCCCTGGACCAGGGAATCCCTGGTGTAAAGAGATGAGCAATATGTGCTCCGCTGGCTCTCCGGGCTCTCCAGATGACCCCCTCTGACACCGGATGTTATATACGGTCCTTGTGGTGAAACATATCCGGAGACGACGTCGCGTATTCAATTCGACAAGTGTTTTGTTTGAATAGTGGCCCCGAATACCGTTAGTGTGTCTAGTGAAGCGGTAAATTGCAACACCTCTGTCATGACCTTCAACACATTACCGGGCGGCTCCATAGGTGATAATGACCCGACATTTGACGCCTCTCTTCCTCTACGTATCCATTAAAGGGGGGAGGGGTCTGTAATTTAGAGGCGGCTTGGACGAAGAGAGAGGCTCCAAATTAATTAGGCCATATAGTAACAACTCATGCGAAGAAGAGGAAGACGCAACAGGTGTGAAATGTGGAAAATTTGGAGCAAATGGTGACCGAGAAATCGGTGGAGAGAAAGAAATGGGTCATCAGGAAGTTTCTGGAGTTTCAGCTCGAAAAGAAGATGAAATTAGTTGATTTTCTGCCGCTTTTGGAGCGAAACGTATACCAATCGCGAGCCGAGAATCTGAGGATTCAGAATCCGGGGTCAGAACTCGATTTGGAGCAAATTGAGCTAAGTTACAGCGTTTTTTGCTCCTAGATTGATTCTAACAACGGATTCTGAACCCTCAGGTTTTCAACTTTCAAAGTAGTGTAATTCGGCGCTCATTTTGCTCCAGATCGAGTTTTGACACCGGATTCTGGATCCCCACGTTCTTAGCTTTCGATTAGTATACGTTTCGATTTGAAATTTTGTCAGAATCAGGCTGAAAACTTGTTTTATCTGAAAATTAGTTCAGAAATCTAAAAACGGATTCTGAATCTCCACATCCTTAGCTTTCGATTCATCTATTTTTCGTTCTGAAATTCCGTCTGGAAGATTCAGAATCCTCACGTCTTCTACTTCTGATTCCAAGAGAATTTCGGCTCTCTCCAACGTGGAGACTCCATGAGTGCTCACTCAAGTGAAGTGACTCTCTTCTCTTCTCTCTTCAATATTAATTAGCCCATATAGAATCCACGAAGCGTTAACGCTCATCCAGAACACCAACAGGTGTGAGATGGCTAATCTATCCAGGCAGGCGGGAAATTTGAAATGCAAATTTTTGGGCGACTTGGAGCTAAAGCTGCTCCAGGGCTCAATTGTTGTTATTGGGGTGTCACACCACCACTCTCTCTCTGTCACCAGTGACAAATGGTGCACCCCACCCGCCTGAATAATGGATACCCCCATGTCACACACAGATCTGTGTGTATTAATGGGTAATGGGGTGAACCTGTTAGCTAGCTGATCCCAGCCAGGTGTCCCCCCGCTATCACCTCTTGCCGCAGGTGCTATACATTATATCGGAAAACAATGACATAAGAGAGAAGACACCTGTCCTCCTCCTGAGGAATTGAGGAGAAACTCGTTCCGTTAGAAGAGGAATAGTACATAGACACACACACAGTCATATGTTATTAATATTATGATTATGTGGCGTGGCGTTTTGTATTGAAACACATAGAGAAAGCATCTGGAAGAATGGAGGAAGAACTGGTTCTTGATTCCATGTACTTTGTGAATGAAGATGAAAGTTTTCGTGGATTTTAATTCGTGAAATTTGGCTTCAGGGACTTAGAGATGGTCTGGAAACCCAAGATTTCAGACTTAGGCCATCTGGGCTAGGTCCGGACGGTCTTTTTGTCTAATATGGTATCTATCAGAAGCTGAGACTAAGGAGATTCAGAATCTGGTGCCAGAATCTATTTTGAAAGAAATGTCTGACTTTTTCAGTGGATTTTTTGCCGAATTTGGAGCAAAATTTCAGATCGAAATGTATACCAATCGCAAGCTGAGAATCCGAGGATTCAGAATCTGGTGTCAGAACTTGATTTGGAGCAAAATGAGCCGAGTTACAGCGTTTTTTGTCCCAAAATTGATTTTGACAGCGGATCCCGAATCCTGAGGTTTTCAGCTTCAAAGTAGTGTAATTTGGCTCATTTTTCTCCAAATCGAGTTTTGACACCGGATTCAGAATCCCCACGTCTTCAGCTTTCGATTCGTATACTTTTCGATCTGAAATTGTGTCAGAATCAGGTCGAAATGAGTTTCTCTCCGCCAAGTTCGCTCCTATCAGAAATCTAAAAACGGATTCTGAATCCCCACGTCTCCAGCTTTCGATTCGTACATTTTTCATTCCGGAAGTCCTTTTTTCTGATGCCTTCAGTAATCCCAATCATCAAACCTCCCCATAACTTCGAATCACTTGCGGTTTCCTCTTCTCAACCCATTCCCTTCCCCTATCTCATCACTCTCGTTTTCCGTTTAAAAACTACAAAACGATGATGATGATGGGCTCTCTCAACTCGAAACGAGACGCCGTTTGACAAATTAGAGGACATAAATCAAGCGCCACCGAATTTTTATGAGTTTGAGAGCACTTTCTCATGGAGGTTGTGGAGGGACCTGTGTGAGCAAACACATGGAAAATGGCTGGGTGCGCGAGAAGAGAGACTTTGTCTTAGGACGCCTCTTCTAATCCGGGCGGTACACATGAGAAGAGAGAGTGAAACGATTGAGTGTAGAGGGACTTGTTTCCCACATATGCTCTCTCTGAATGAGTGACACCACTTGAGAAGAAGAGGAGAGGTGTCTTCTGAACTAATCTTCTCTCTCGTCTCTTGCTCATGTAGTCGTCAACGTCTTCAGAAAGGGGACGTGTGGAGAAATGCAACTTTTTCGATAGCAAGGTCACACGAAGAAGTTCCAAAGTTCCGTTGTACACACGAGGATTAGTTGAGTGAGCACCACTACCACGTCTTCTGAATCTAGAAGACGTAGATGTTTATCATCGTGTTAGTAGAAGACGTGCCTACACACAGACACACACACGCAACGTCTTCTTACTAGAGAAGATATAATGAAAAGTTGTGGTGGGGTGGTCCAACTCCAGGCACTCCTTTGTTCCAAAAGTGGCTGCAGCACACCCTATAGTCCCATCGCGTGCCATTGCGCAATAACGCGCGGACGGCTTATGGAGAAGAAGAGCAAAAAGTTTGGGCTCTGTCTGGAGAAAATCGAGGGACCGACCGTGTTCGCGGATTCGGAGAACGAGACGGCCTAGATTTTCCGGTTTTTGGGATTCTAGGCCATCGAAAGATCGTGGAATTCAGCGTTCCAGGAGGTTTCTGAAAGCGTGGTTTAACTTTCCGGTTTCTTGGGATTCTAGGCCACCCATTTCTGAAATTCCTAAGTTTTGCGAGATTTCGTAGGGCCATGAGGTTTTATTCACTGAAAAATAACATTTTTATTCACTGATTTTATTCACTTTTTATTCACTGACTAGGCCATGAGGTTTTATTCACTGAAAAACAGAAAAGTCTGGAACCCGGTCGATCCTGAAGTGTCATGGCTCTGAAGGTTTTTGAAGGCGTGGCCTAACTTTCCGATTTCTCGGGATTCTAGGCCACCATCTGATTTTCTCATCGGATTTCGGAAATTCTAGATTTTGTCGTTTTTGACCGAACGATTTGGAATTCTAGTCCACTTCACTATGAAACTGGAATGATCCGTATTTTTCGAAAAATTGAAAAAAATCTGGAAGTGGCATGGCTTAGAATCCGAGAAACCTGGATGGCCTAACTTTCTCCAATCTGGAAATCTTAGACCACCACCATGTGTCACAATTGCCCAAAAAAACAATGATGATGATGACATTTGACGATGAGTGACAGTTTACGGTATGACGCAACCCGATACGGTTCCCTTCCGGTGGTCCATCTCCGTACCGTACCGTCTGTTGCTCACCATATGTTTATATGTCATTTGACATTTGACCTCTCCTGATTCGACTAGTACTAACTAGTGGAAAAAAGTACACACAAACACAAAAAAGGTGAGACACTCATTGCAAATGACATTGGTTTTGTATATAGATGTATGCATTCCAAATGTAAATGCAAATGTTTCTCCTCCTCCTATGTGTGTATATTGTTTTGCTGCATGAATGACTCGAAGATTGGGAAGAGAGAAAGGAGGGGAATTGATTGTTTTATTCATTTTCTAGCGGACACCACGGGGGAAAGTGGTTTTCCCGGGGAAGAGGAGGACTAATAGAGATGGATTAGAGAAGATAGGAATGGGCGAACAAAGCACGGAAAATGAGTGAATTCTTGCTGGAAACATCGAAATAAGGCATCAGAGCACCTCAAAACCTCAAAATTCCCTTTGAGAACCTGAAAAAGTCGCAAAATAAGGTCGTGGCCTAGAAATCCAAATTCTGGAAAACTAGGCCACCGATTGGGAAAATTGGAGATCAACAAATGAAGTTGAAATAGGTCGAAAATTGTGAAAATCGCTGTGGGGCCTAGTTTTTGCTGAAAACATCGAAATGAGCACCTCAAAACTTTGAAATTCGTTAAGAAAGCTAAAAATAGCGAAAATTAGGCCGGGGCCTAGAAAACCAAATTTTGGAAAACTAGTCCCCGACTCAATTTTTGCGAAAAAAATCAAAAATAAGTCCTGAAAACACCAAAAACCTTGAAAATCTCGAAAATTAGGTGATGACCTAGAAATCCAAATATTGGAAAACTAGTCCCCTGACTGAAATTTGGGTTAAAACACTACAGAAAGTTCTCCAAAGCCCCCTGCAATCCTCAGAAACCCCAGAACCAGCCAAAAATGACCCGTGGCCTAGAAACCCAAATTCTCAAAAACTAGTCCCCCACTATTTTTTTTCTAATTTTCCCATTTTTTTCAGTGGATGGAAGAAACGTGGCGAAATCCGGCCGCTACAGACGAAAAACACGCGAATCAACGAGCCTACGTCACGTGTAATTACGATATGATCAATCCGAGTAATTGGTTGTTCAGTCACTTCATTGAGGTGCAAAGTGCGAGAAGGTGAGTTTTCGGCTGAAAATATGAAAAATTTGACTGAAAATTGTGAAAAATCACGAAAAAATGACCCGGAAATGGGCAAATTAGGGGCAAAATAGATTGGTGGCCTAGAAAACCAAATTTGGGATTTCTAGGCCGCCAAATTTTTTTTTCGATTTTTTTGGTTTTAGATCAATTTTTCCCGATTTTCACGAATTTTCGACCCAAATTTTTGATTTTCAGAGTGTACATCGAGCTTCTCTTCAACACACGCGACTGTGACGCGTATCTGAATCCAAAATCATGCAAAGAGACGTTCTCCGTCTACTTGAAACAATTCAAGACGTCACGTCCCGGCACCACAAAAATCGAAAAAGATCGATTCGAGAAGGATATGGATAACTGGAAGAATATCGGACGCCTGGCGAGAAGTAACTCGAATATGACCACCGAGACGATTGGAATGGAGATTGAGGCGGATACGAAGATGATTCGAATCGCGTTCGAAGAGCAGGGAATATGCTTGTCGTTGTTGAATGTTAAGGTTAGTTTTGGAAAGAAAATGTGGAAAAAATGGGCTAAAAACGGTCAAAAAAGACCCGCGGACTAGTTTTCCAACTTTTGGGTTTCTAGGCCACCGTGGGAGTTGTCACTGAAACTTCAAAAAATCCGTCCAAAATCTCAAAAATGCAAATTTTGAGTAATTTAGGTCCGGGGCCTAGTTTTCCAGAATTTGGTTTTCTAGGCCACGGATTTCAAATTGTCAGTTTTTGACCTAGTTTTCCAATGGGTTTCTACGCATTCAAATACGCATTTCAAATATATTCGGAAAAAATTAGAAATTCAAATTTTTTACCAAAATTCGAAAATTTCTGTAAAAATTGGTTTCCTAGGTCATCAATTTGAGATTTTTTGAAAAAAAAACACATTTTGAGTATGTTAGGTCCATGGCCTAGTTTTCCAACATTTGGTTTTCTAGGCCACCATTAACTAGATTCAACATGCGGACTAGTTTTCCAGGTTTTGGTTTTCTAGGTCGCGTCTTTTTGGACCTCTCTTCCTTCTCTTATCTCCGCGGACTAGTTCCCCCAAGTTGTGGATTCCTAGGCCACACCATATTTTCCAATTCTCTCCCTCATCTGACATGTACTTGTTACACATTTTAATTTCTGAATACAACCTCCTCCGTCATAATTTCAACTAAGGCCACCAAACGAACATCTTCTTGTAATATACAATCAACTATGCATAGAAATACACGACTCATATGTCATTATGATTCTACGAGCGAGGAGACATGGACATGATGATGTTCCTCACTAATTTCGGGGTGGGGGATACGCAGGGGGGGACCAAATGAGTGCCATATGATTAGCCGTGTTGTCTCTTTGGAATTCCAGGGACTCGTTTTGGTTTTCTAGGCCATATTTTTGGGATTCTAGGCCATATTTTTGGGATTCTAGGCCATATTTTTGGGATTCTAGGCCATCGTTTTGGGTTTCTAGGCCATAGTTTTGGGTTTCTAGGCCATAGTTTTGGGTTTCTAGGCCATAGTTTTGGGTTTCTAGGCCATAGTTTTGAGTTTCTAGGCTATATTGGTTGAGTAGATGAGGTCTGTAATTAGTGATGCATTGTTGGTGTAACCTTGTCAGAGGGACCAGCGAGAAGTCACTGGGACCCTTGGGAGCAATTGAAAAAGAGCAAGGGGGTGACAGATTGAAATTTGCATATTTCCTCCTCTCCTAGCACCATGTTTTGTAGTTTTGAGATGATTTGTGATACATATAGAGTGACAGGAGGAGAAGAAGAAGGAGATGAGGGAAAATAGAAAAAAGTTGGAGGATTTGGAGAAAAGGGGACCGTTTTCAGTGAAATGTGGACACTTTTTGAAGGGAGATGACGGTTTTTGAAGGTTCTGAAAGTTTGGAATTCTTAGAGCCATTTTCAGCCAGAATTGGACGGAAAAATTCAGAATTTTGTGAAAACTTTTTCTGAAAGATTTTCAGATCAATTTTAGGCTGAAATTGTCGAAATTTTGAAAAAATCTGTTTTTCCCCATCAAAATGAGCGGTTTTCAGCCTAATTTGGACCAATTTCGACTGCTCAAAATCCCATTTTTGGAGAAATTTGGCTATAATCAGAATCTCCAGAAAATTCCGCTTCTATCTGTCAAATTTTGGCTGAAAATGAACCGTTTTGACAGGAATTGTGCAAAATTTTCAATTTTTCCTGAATTTCCTGAAAATTATGTGTCAAATCGACCAAGTTTGGCTCTATCCGGTGCCATTTTGAGCTCCTGAAAATTGCGCTTCTATCTGTATATTTTTGACCAAAATTTGCTCATTTTGACCACAAAAAACCTCAATTTCCCAAATCTCCTGAAAATTCCGCTTCGATCGCTATATTTTTGATCGAAAACACTTCATATTGAGCATAGAGATCTCGATTTTCGGAATCTGCTGAAAATTTTGTGTCGATTCATCCAATTTTGGCTCCAATCAGTGTCATTTTGAGCTCCTAAAAATTCCGCTTCTATCCGTCTATTTTTGACCGAAAACTGTTCAGTTGGAGGACTAATTTTCCAAACTTTGGATTTCTAGGCCACACGATCCGAGATTTCTGAACTTTTTGACCCATCCTCTTGTCCTATTTTCGCAACTCTCTCGAGAATCCATAAGGATCTTCTTCCATATTTTTGTTCAAAAAAGAGGAGAAGACGCTTCTCTGAAGTGCGATTGTTCACACACCTCCTCCTCAGTTTTTCACACTCAACCATTTTTGGAGTGGTTTTTGAGACAATCTCTCTCGCTCTTCTCGATATCCAAAAGAGGTGTGAAACACACGGATGAATAGAAGAGAGACCGGAAAGCTTCTTGATTGTTTTGTCACCTCTCGCCTCCCTCCTCCTCAAGGAGTAGACAAACAAGACGAGAAATCTCCGTGGGGGATTCCACGTGTCTCTCCCTCTCAAATAGGTGTCAAATGAGTAGTTGGCAAACTGTTTGTTGAGAGAGAGAGACATGAGTCAGAGTGTCAATGTCAACTTTTGAAGAGGACGGGACGTTGCTCAGGTTACCTGTGGAGCAAGGAGACCGGAACTGTTGGTACCGATGGCACGGGATCTTCGGAGATCGGAGCTATGGCTTCTGGAAAAGTCTGGAGATTCTGAATCTAAGGCTCAGAGCTCTAGATTCTGCTCCATTGAACCAGGGAGACGAACTTTTGCCTCCCCTTTTGGGATCTTAGGAGACCTGGAAACTTCTGGAGATTCTAGATCTGAGATTTCTGAGGAAGTTCAGATTGTCATAGCTCTAGATCAGCTTCATTGAACCAGGGAGGCGAACTTTTGTCCTAAAAGTCATTTGGTACTGATCACGGGATCTTAGGAGATCGGAGCTACAGCTTCTGGAAAAGTCTGGAGATTCTGAATCTGAGCTTTCTGAGGAAGTTCAGATTGTCAGCTGCTGGTTCAGAGCTCTGGATCCAGCTCCATTGAACCAGGGAGACAAACTTTTGCTCCAAAAGTCGTTTGGTTCTGATCCCGAGATTTCAGGAGATCGGAGCTACGGCTTCTGGAAAAGTCTGGAGATTCTGAATTTGAGCTTTCTAAGGAAGTTCAGAGAGGAAGTCTAACGGGCTCTCTGGAGCTGGTGTCGTTTACTAGGGAACGTCTCCGAGTGAGCTTAGAGTTATGGGACGTTACCCATATCATTGGAAAGCTGAAAAGACGCTGATTCCAACTATGTATTCAGTTTTTGCCCTCGGGGCCTGGGATTCGAGAAAATACGAGATCAAGTTTGTCACACCGCCCCAAACTTTGATCTCATTTTTCTCGAATACCAGGGGTCGAGGGCAAAAACTAAATATATAGTTGGAATCAGCGTGTTCCCAGCTTTCCAATGATATAGGTGACGTCCCATAACTCCACGGTCACTCGGACGCCTCCCTAGTTAGAATCCTAGCGGACTACCAGCATCTAGACCTCTAACTTTCAGTCTCTGAAAGTTTTAGAACTCTGTATTCTACGGCTACAGTCTCCCACCCATATATTTTCCTCCTTATGACAGACATTTTGAGGGGATATGAGGTCATCACACACCCATACACCAACAGACGCGCTCTTTACGCTTATTGCGCAATAGTTTCTCCGGACATTGAGCAGTATTCGTGTGTGTTGAAGCAACAGGTGAGCAACACAACAGTTGGGTGATGGCGTTGTGACAACTGGTTGTGTATGTTTTATATGATGGGTTATTCCGTAACACAGGAGGGGGAGAACAGGCAGCAGAAGGAAAGACAGGGGTCGAGGAGATGTGGATAGTGGAAATGAGAGTTTTGAGCTGAAATTGGTGCAAAATTCTCAAATTGATATGGATCAGTTCAGAAATTTCTGGAGATTTGGAAAACCAGAAAATTCCGGTCATTTTGGTACAAATTTGGCAATTTTCAGACGGATTTGAATCTTGCGGTTCAGAAAATTGTAAAAATCTCAGAATTTTGCATCGATTTTTACAATTTTCTGAATAGCGAGGTTCAAATCCGTCTGAAAATGGTCAAATTTGCACCAAAATGATCGGAACCTTGTGGTTTTTCAAATCTCCTGAAATTTTTGAACTTATTCATATCATTTTGCCTGAAAATTGGTCAATTTTGAGAAGGTTTACGGGACAGGCTGAAAATTCCAGTTTTAATCACTTATTTCAAGGGAAAATTGGTTAATTTTTGAGTTGAATGTGTCATTTTTGAAATCTTCATGAAATTTCGCGTCGATTGGTATATTTTTGGCTGAAAATGAGCTGTTCTGACCGAAAATACGTCAAATTTTGCATTTTCTGGTCTAAAACCATCAAATTTTGCACCAAGACACTCAAATTTCACCCAATATTTGCCAGATCCTGGATCTCTGAAATTTCTCGTCGATTGGTATATTTTTGGCTGAAAAACAGTTATTTCGGCAGCCCAAAAACAGCCGATTTGTTTGAAATCCAGTAGATTCTGGATCTCCTTGAAATTCCGCGTCTATTTTTGGTTGGAAACTGACTATTTTGGCTGAAAAAAACCTCGAAATTTCGAATTTCCTCTTTAAATTCCGTCATTTTTCCCAGATTTTCCGGAATTTTTGGTATTTTCCGACCAACTTCGATATCTCAAAGTTAGATCTCCATACACTAACTTTTTATGACATATTTGTTCCAATTTCCTTCATCTCTCTCAGTTGTTGTTTTCTCCCTCGATGAGATATTACATAATATCTCTCTTCCTCCTCACGGCATCATAAAAATGTTTGTCTCGTTTTGATCTACGCATAAAGTATATGCGCGCCCCGTCAGCAATTTGATAAATTGACGCTGGAGTACGGTATCTCTCTCGGCGGCGACCTCACCGTTTTATATCGATAAAAGGTGTTGGAACCCATTAGGCGGTACTACGCATGCCTAATTCGATAATACCTTTGTTGTATTATTACGGGCGGACACCGTAGACCGTACGAGACAAAAGAAACATGATAGAATTTCCATTTCCCCTAATGGAGGGACCATCCAAACGGGTGTCAGGTGTATGACCTCTATCCATGTGTCGGTATTCAAAAAAGCCGCCCCCGTACATGAGACGGACGGTTTACAATGTTTACCGTAATAAGAATTCCATAATGGAAAAATGAGTCGGCTGCGGTCAGCTGGTCCCATCCATTCATCTAGAACAATGATGGTTTTATGATGGGGAGACATGAATACTGATTTCGAATTGGACATACATGTTTAGGGAGACCATCTGGAAGGTTGAGGAGATGGGATATCTCATTTGAATGAGTTATGTATCATCTGGAACCATTTCAACCAAAATTAGACGAAATGACTCAGAATTTCCAGAAAACTTCAGAAGTTCTAGAATCTTGTCTATTTTCAGATCAGTTTTAGGCTGAAATTGTCGAAATTTTGAAAAACTCAGTTTTCCCTATCCAAATGGGTTGTTTTCGGACAAGTGTAGAGGTTTGAAGCGGTTTTTAGCCAGAATCCGGCAGAAAGACTCAGAATTTCATGAAAACTTGAGAAGTTCTAGAATCTTGGAGATTTTCAGACCGGTTTTAGGCTGAAATGGGCGGTTTTCAGTCAAATTTGGACTAATTTCGACTGCTCAAAATCTCATTTCTTGATAAATTTGACTATAATCTGAATCTCCAGAAAATTCCGCTTTGATCTGTCTAGTTTTGGCTGAAAATGAACCGTTTTGACAAGAATTGTCTGTCTATCCATCCTCGCATCCAGATGTCCGTTCGTCCGCCGTCCGTTCAATCGGCGCCTAGTCTCCAGGTGTTCACTTTCACTTCTTCTCCTCTTCGATTCTTTTTTGAAGGCGCCGCGGCGCCTCTCCAAGTATCTAAAAGCTACCAGCTGGAGTGCGGATCGCGGCTTCTGAAGCAAAAAGAGGTGCCGACACATAACATATGTGAAGTGGGGGAAGGAAGGAGGAGGACACCGCAAGTAGTAGCCTGTCCGTCATACCAGGTGTGACATGGAACAACTGTTAGATGAGGAGATGAATGAGATGGACAAATTGGTGTTAGCGGTGAAGTGACGCCGGTCTTAAGACGGTCTAAACGGCTTGAAAAGGTCTGAAAGCCTTTAAGACCCTCTAAACGGTCTAAACGGTATGAACAGTTTTAAAGACCTCCAGGACCGTTTTAGTACCGGGACATCCGGACTCACAGAAACATAGATAGAGAACTTCTAAACGTGTCGGGAAGCCTCCTGTCCAAGACGATCCTAAAATGTCTTAAATTGGACATCCGGACCCTCCGACACATAGACACTCATATGGTGAAGATTTATGAATCCTGATAGCGTTTTTAACTGTCTTAGGCGATCCTAAAAAGTCTGAAACCGTTGCAACCGGACATCCGGATTCTCAGACACACAGACACTCGTATGGTGAAAACTTTGGAAGCCTTAACTGTCCTAGACGGATCCTCAAAAGTCTGAAATGGGACATCCGGACGCACAGACACACCGACAGATAGACAAACAGTTACACACATTTCACTTTGTGTCATTTCATCTTGGAGTCTGAAGACCCAATTCCAATTTGCATTTCAATAGAAATGTAGACAAGTTTGACCTTCCTCGATCAGTTTTGTTGCGGTTTTGATGGGAAAATCGAGTGAACTTTTCTGTTTCTTTTGAAGAAATCTTCTGAAGAAGAAATCAAAAAACAGGAGGTGACACCGCCCTTTGATTTAGAACGGAATGGAATGGAGGGAATGGACACAGGAAGTCATTCGGGGATTTTCGGAATAAAAAAAAACAGAGGGAGAGGTTAATAATGGGATACGGAAGGAAGACATGATGTGGGTGTACACATAGGTATACAGGGATGAGATGGGAAAAGTTTTTGGCTGAAAATGAGAAAAAATTGGGGATTTTTGAATGAGAATTGCTTAAAAATCGGTTGAAATCAACGAAAATTTGAAAAAAAAATCGTGAGAAATTGATGGTTTTTGACCGGAAATGGGTGAAAAACTGTCAAAATTTTATCAAATTTATGAAATTTCCGTCCATTTTTGATTGAAATTTATCCCATTCGTCTGAAAATATCAATTTTTGAAGTTTTTGAGTATGTTTTCAGCCGATTTAACTCATTTTATGAGATTTTTGAGTCAAATTTCAATTTTTCGGTCTGAAAATTCATCTGAAAACGTTGAAATCGCTTCGAAATTGGCTGAAACTACCCTTTGCAAAAACAGATTCTAGGCTAAAAAGATTTCAAAAATAACTAAAAAACGGCTTAAATTGACTGAAATCGCTGAGATTTTTTGAGATTTTTGAGAAAATTGGCTTAAAAATCGCTTTTTTTAGCTGAAAAATAGATGAAAAATGCTTATTTTCAAACAGTAAAAATATCACACCCAACTATTAAAATTATAGAAAACTCAAAATTTTTGAATCAGAAATCTGAAAATTTTATACATTTCTATGTCAAAATCAATTTCTTAATTTCCAGATCTACTACCGTATCTGCGACGAGTTCACCGACCAACTCGTTCATTTCCGTCCTCAAGTCACGGGACCGAAAGAGAGTGATATGGTACGAATGAACGGAACATGCATTCCGAATGCCTCTCGTAAAATCCCTGGAGTCGATTTGATCGGACTGTGTATGTCGACTGGAAGTGGAATTAAAACGTCCGGAGAATGCGTTTGTGATAGTGGATACTCGCAGATTGCCGATTCGAATGGAGCCCGGTGTGAGAGTGAGTTATTTTGGAAGTTTTTGGGATTTGGGAGAGTGAAAATTGGGGAAAAAGCGCCAATGGCACGCCAGACTAGACTTTTTTCCTTAAAAACTGAATGTTTTGCCTTGAACAGTATCGTGGAGCATTCTAGAGAATTCTGGAGTACTTTTGACGTCTTCTGGAGCCTTCTGAAGCTTTTTGAAGTAATCTGAAGCGTCTAGAAGGCTTTCAGAGCATTTTGGAGCATCCTAGATGAGTCTTGTGGGTTCTGACGTCATCTGGAGTTTTTTAAAGCCATCTGAATCGTTTGGGATCCGGCTGACGTCTTCTGGAGCCTTCTGAATCCTTCTGAGTCATTTGGGAGCCGTCTTCTGGAGCCTTCGGGAAGCTTCTGATACCTTCTGAAACATTCTGGAGCCTCCTGAACCCTTCTTAATCAGTTTGGAGCCCACTGACGTCTTCTGGAGTCTTATAGAGCCATCTGAATCAATCTGGAGCCTTTTGGCGTCTTCAGGAGCATTTTGAGTATTTTGCAGCATTCTAGATGTTTTTTGTCGATTTTGAAGTCTTCCGGAGTCTTTTGAAGCTTTCTGAATCGATCGGGAGCTTTCTGGCGTCTTCTGAAGTCTTCAGGAGGCTTCTGAATCAGTTTGGAGCCTACTGACGTCTTCTGTGGAGCCGTCTGAAGTCTTCCGAATCGATCGGGAGCCTGTTGACCTTCTGACGTCTTCTGGAGTCTTCAGGAGGTTCCTCGTGCCTTCCGGAGCATTTTAACGGACAAATTTCGCATGTTTCGAGCAATTTTGAGTCTCCTGACGTCTTTTCTAACATTTTTACTACTTCTGGAGCCTTCAGGAGACTTCTGGATCCTTCGGGAGCACTCTGGAGTGATTTTTCATGTTTTTGAGCAATTTCGAGTCTCCTACGTCTTATTGACCATTTTGAAGCCTTCTGGAGCCTGTTTTAGCCTTCAGAAGCTTCCAGACTCCTAGGAACGTCTTCTGATTCTAATTCTGAATCTACTCTTTTCAGAACTCAAGTCAACAGGGTCTCTTCCCATGAATTGACAATATTTTTGGAGTCTAGAGCCCATCTCTCTCCCTTTTGAATAGATCTTCTCCATGCTCGAATAGCTGATTTCTCCTCTTTTGTTCTTCAGCACACCTTGTCTTCTTTTCTTCTAATTCTCTCTCCTCGACGGGGGGGACCCTCATCCTCACCACCACTAATTGCCTGTTTTTCCATGTGTTAGGGGTCACCTTAACCCATCGGACCGTGATAGTTTTTGACGGGGAAAGGGGGTACTGTAGTTGTGATGATGATTTGACATGACATGCAAGTTATTGTAATTATTAATTATTAGTATTAGTCGGTATTGTTATTGGGGAATAACTGACGGAACGGACGGACAATAGAAAGGAAATTGACATGAAGAAAGGGACTTTCCGGAGCATTTCTATAGGATACTGTAGGATACTGTTGGTCAATATTTGCTATACATTACCGGAGGGATACTGTAGAGGGGAATTAATGGAGTTTTTAGAGGAATTAGGGGATCCAGAGCAGCTTTTTGAACCGTTTTTTGTGGTTTTTCAGAGCAAATTTTGGGTTTTTGACATCCGGACACACAGATCTACAGATAGAACCGTTTTTTGTGATTTTAGATGCTATTTAAAATTAAACTTAAAATAGTTGAAAATCAAATTTTGAGACATCCGGACATACAGACAGACAGTCAGACAAAGTCTTGTGGACATCTGGACATTTGGACGGACAGACAGACCCCGTCTGACTTAAAAAGATCGGAAATACTACCCTTTTTTCGAGAAATTTTGGATTTTTGTGAATTTTTTCGGACATCCGGAATTCCGGACCCACAGACAACATCTGGAGACGAAGGACAGACAGACAGATAGTCCTGAAATCCTCGAAAATTGTGAACATTTTTGGATGAATACCTGTTTTTCGGAAACTTTTTCGGTTTTCGGAAGAATTTTGGACATCTGGACAAACAGACGGACATCGGGATATCTAGACAGACAGACAGACAGGTCAGCATTGGGAGATCTTGAAATTTGGATTTGAAAAATAGTTTCTTTTTTTCTGGAAAAGTTCTCATTTTTGAATTTTGATCTACCGATGACTACAGTACCCCTACCCCGACCCCCTGCTGTTTCTCATAGACACGACACTAGATCTAAATCTAAAAGGAAGTTACGTGTGCTGTGCTTAGATTTCTATCTAATCCTTCCTAATAGATCATAATCTGAATACTCAGAAGAAGTAATACTCGTAATTACTAATTCTGAACATGATCGATTCATTTTTCGAAATGAATTTGAAAATGTTTCCAAAAAATCGGCCCATATGTCGCTTGGGATACATAATTTTAACGACTTCAGTGCCATACGGAGTCTCTTTTTAATCCGAGCCGCCCGTGATTATGCAGTCAGCACAGGGGGGAGGGGGGGGGGAGAGAGTCGTAAAAACCAATTAGGATCGGCTCGGGGGGTCGAGAGATAATTACAGATTTCGAGAGGACACGTACGGGATTGAGTAATAGGTTATGGTCTGGGAAAGTCGGGATCAGAGGGATGTCGGTGTGTCCGGATGTCCTGAAAGGGTACTGTAGGTGGTAGAAACGGCAAAGTTTTTGACTGATTTTTAACCGGAATCCAGGGATTATGGATTTTTGGGAAATTGACATAATTTTTAATGTTAAAAACCGATTATTTGGACTCTAGGAACATTTTTGAACTAAAAATCGGTCGAAATCGTCGAAAATCGCACTGGAAATCCGATCTTTGCAAGATTTCTAGCCCTAAGACTTTCTAGTTTTAGCAAAAATAAGTCAAAAACCGCGGTTTTTTCACTGAATCATACCTAGCAGGGGCTTTTTAGGCTGAGAATCTTCAAATTTCAGCACTGAATAGATCGAAAACTACCAACAACTTTAGATGTACCAAACCACAGTACACCTAGAGTTCAAATTATCGGCCCTGAACGTCAAAAATGAACAAAAATGAACAAAAATGTCAATTCTTGTCGTTCAGAGCCGATTATTTAGACTCTAGGTGTACTGTAGACTGGATTTGGTACAGTCAAAGTTTTTGGCAGTTTTTGAGCTATTTAGGGCTGAAATTCGAGCATTTTAAGCCTAAAAAGCTTCTGAAGGGAAAAATCTGATGTTTTAGATTTATTTTTGTTGAAATTTGATGGTGTCAGGCATAGAATAACCTGGAATTTTATTGGAGTGCAATTTCCGATGATTTCGACCGATTTTCAGCCAAATTATGACGTTTTCAGACGACTTCAATCCGTTTTTTGACATTTTTTTTTTTGCAGTTTTCGAGCTATTCAGTGCTGAAATTTGATAATTTCAAGCCTAAAATGCCTCAAATTTGCCAATTTTGAGCCTAAAATGATCTGAAATTTGTCATTTTTAGCCTGAAATGTTCTGAAATTCGGCAAATTCTCTGTTTTTGACCTTTCCTGTCTAGTCCTTTTTTGCTAATCGAATTGACAGATGCTTCCGATAGATATATCCTATCGAAGGACGGGGGGTGTCAATTGTAGCGGCCACTTGAAAAGAAGAGAGAGGGATGACCCCCGTGTTGGTTCACCTGGAGGAGGCTATCAAGCTGCACCCAGCCATGCATTTCCTTATTGACAATTAGGAATGATTGGTAGAGAAGTGGGGGATCGGATTCGAATTTGGAAAAAACGAGGGTTTTTAATGGAAAATGGGAGAAAAATAGCCCAAAATAGGTCAAATTTATGGAATTTTAGATTTTTTTGGCTGAAAATGTCTGGAAAATGACAAAAATCCATCAAAACCCGATGAATTTCAGTCAAAATCGAAAAATTTTGAGCTGAAACTGTCTGTCTTGACTTTCCAACTTTTAAAAATTAGTCCCTAATTGGTTTGGAAAACAACTGAGCTTATTTAATCGAAAATGAGTGAAAAATAGCCGAAAAACGATCAAATTTCTGAAATTTTCAACAATTTTTGACTAAAAATATCAATTTTTGAAGTTTCTGAGCATGTTTTTAGCCATTTTAGGTGTTTTTGAGCCTAAAAATGACCGAAAATTGACAAAAATTCATCAAAAACCGATGAATTTTAGTCAAAATTAAATAATTTCAGGATTTTTTCGCTAAATTCCTAGCCGAAACCTGTCTAATCTAATTTTTGAGCCAATGACGCCAAATTCCAGTCAAAATCGGTAAATTTTGAGCTGAAACTGTTTGAGATGACTTTCTAACTTTTAAATTAGTCTCCCTTCCAATTTAGACCATAATTGTTATCCGTCTCCGTCTCCTCCACGAGCCACTCTCTCTCTCTCTCATCTAGTTATACATCTTCCATATCCCCAATGGGATATGAGAAAGGCTCTCTCTTTCGCCGCTAATTTTCAATTTGACAACACATCTCCCCCCGTAAGTAGAGCGGGGAAGGGGGTGCTAATTGAATTTAGTTCACATTTTCTGACGAATTTTCTGAAAAATGGAGAGAAAGAGTTGTGACAAATTGATATGACATTGATAAGAGGGGGAGATATGAGTCGGAAACATCAAATGGCGGGAAGACGATGCAATATCATTATCTGTGAATGGGGGGATAGTTTATGATGATGAGGGGACGAAAAGGGGGAAGAGAGAGAATATAAAAATGAATGGATTATGAGGGATCGAGATTAGGGGAATTGGTTGGAATCGGTGGAGAATGGTCGAAATAGTTGTGGAATGATTCAAATTGAGCCAAATCAGTTAAGAATGGTCTAAACGGTCTGAAATAGTCTGAAATGGCTGTGCCTAATGGTTCAAATTGAGCCAAATCGGTTAAAATCGGTTAAGGATGGTCTAAACGGTCTGAAACAGTCTGACATGGCTGTGCCTAATGGTTCAAATTGATTCAAATCGGTTCAAAATGATTTTCCCGAATCATTGGATCAGAATCGCTCGAAACGAGCTAGGCCGCTTTAGACCGGTCAGATCCATTTAAAACGGCGTAGATCGGTACAGAATAGTCTGGATTGATCCGAAGCAGCGGTCCAATTAGCCCAGAATGGTCTAGATTAATCCAAAGTGGCTTAGAATGGTTCAGAATCGTTGAAATCGGCAAAATCTGGTTCAAAATCATCCCAATTAGTTCAAATCGATCAAATATTGGTCAGAGAGTGGTCTCTGTACCGATTCAAATCAGTCTGAATCCCTCAAAAATGTCTCGGAACGGTCCGGAAACGGTCTACAAATCGCGGTCATGAGAAGTGTCAAAATTATGATCTCTAGAAGATTCCCGGTTGCTTCAAGTGCCTGGAATAGCTTGAAATTTTCAAAAGGTCTTAGTGATCTCTGAATCTCATCTTATTACCTAGGCCATTCCTAGCCATTTTCTTCTCTTTCCTATCTAATTGCAATTGTTTTCTTTGTGTCCCACGGGGGGGGTCTTTCATAAATATCGTCATCATGGAGCATCATTAACAGTCGTATTCATTTCCCACATTAAAGCGGTCCTATTGTTTTATTTGACCCCCTTGGGGTGCCGCCGAGAAGCGACTCATGCCTTCAAAAAAGGAATACCGCCCGTTTGAGGCTTCTGTTTGTTTGTGTGGGGGCTACCCGGGTACGGCTGTGATAATGCCATTTACCCCAGTGTCAAGTGGTTAGCCACCCGGTCGGCATGCGACACGGGAGGGACAGACGGGTGACGACAGGTGCACCGAGAACAATTTGAAAATATCGGCCGAGGGGTCGTAAAACCATTTGGGTTCGCCAGGACAATGGTGAGATGATCCAAGTCAAACACACCTGGAATGGAGGAGAGGTGTAATAAAATTAAATCCCTTTTGAGAAGAGCCGCCCGGATTACATGGGATACACATCAATTGAGATTGTTTACCAACCATCTATAAGGGCACCTGAACATTGGAAAAACACGGAGGGACTAACTGAAATTATTGAAAAATTCTGGAAAAATTGTAGGTAACTAAGACATCTGGACGATAAAAAGCACAGACATATATATATATATATATATATATATAAAATATCCAGAAATTGACTAAAAACCATCCTATTTTCATTTTCAGGCTGCCCACCAAACACGTACAAACCAAAAGGACAAACCCTATGCAAACCGTGTCCCGTGAACTCGATTTCCGGTGAAGCCGCCAGCTCGTGTCGATGTGTCAATGGATACTTCAGAGCGGAGGATGAGCTGGTGTCACAACCGTGTTCTCGTAAGTTTTTTGTTGAAATTTTCTCAGTTTTCGGATTTCTAGGCCACCAAATTTGTCGAATTTGAACATTTTGATGGCCTAGAATCCCGTAATACCGGAAAACTAGTCCCTTGAAGATCTCGAATGCTTGGGGGACTAGTTTTCGGGTTTCTAGGCCATCAACTTCATTTCTGTAAAAAAGAAGACCGGTGGCCTAGAAAACTTTAGAATAGGAAAGTTAGTCCCTCGTGAAATCACTAAGGACTAGTTTTCTCATTTCTAGAGTTTCTAGGCCATCAATTTTGGCGAATTTGAACATTTTGGTGGCCTAACTTTCTCATTTTTTTAATTTTCAGAGCCCCCATCGCGTCCGATCAAACTCGTCGCCACCGCCATCACCGCCTCGTCGGCTCGTCTCTCATGGAACGAACCGTCAAGTCTCGGAGGTCGCCCTGAAATCTGGTATGAAGTACGATGCTCCTCGTCGGCTCGTGGAGAGTGTGGAGCCGTCGTTATCAGTCCCGCAGACAAGAGACTATCGACAAGATCTGTGCAGATAAATGGACTCAGACCCGCATCGGATTACACATTCCTCGTGTTCGCCAGGAATAAAGTGTCGAGTGAAGTTCTGGGAGTGGGCGGAGCCGAGAAGAGTGCTGTAATCGATTTGCGGACGAGATCAGAGGAGGAAGATGTGCCGCCTGTTAGCCATTTGAGAGTCGACGCCTCTCAATCGGATGGGGTTACGATAGCATGGAGTACGGCGGATTCAGATGTGACGGATTTTGAAATAGAAGTACGGCCGGCTATTGTGAAGCCACGCGCGTTTGAAACTCGACATGTCAATATGACATATAGTACTTTCATCGGATTGAGACATGATACAGTATACCAGTTTCGTGTTCGAGTGAAAGATGATCTACGATGGAGTCAATCGATCAGTTATCAAGTGGGACGGGGATTGGTTAGCTCCGCCCCCTCGGAGGAGTTGGGAGAGAGCCAGTTTTTGAATCAGACTGGAAGTGCTCTGTTGATTATAATCGCACTCATATTAGTGGTCATCGCCGTCGCACTTTGTATGATTGTGGTGCAGAAGAAGTCGAAGAATCGGAAACAGATGAGCGATTTGGATGTGTTGGATACGTATAAACAAGGTATGGATGATGGAAATTTTATGCTGAAAATGGGAGAAAATGATGAAAAATGGGCTGAAAATGTTTGGAAAAACGTGAAATCCGGACGGACAGACTTGGAATTTGATGAACAAATTGGAAATCTGGACACACAAACAGACACGCAGACATCCGGATGGACTGTCTGTCTTTCTGTCTGAAAGACAGATTTTTGAAAAATGTTAGGTTTTTTGAATTTTCACAAAATTTCAACATTATCAGACATCCGGACGAACTGACTT
Source organism: Caenorhabditis latens (assembly GCA_002259235.3). Lineage (NCBI taxonomy): Eukaryota > Metazoa > Nematoda > Chromadorea > Rhabditida > Rhabditidae > Caenorhabditis > Caenorhabditis latens. The sequence goes on from CM056093.1 coordinate 4,086,436, forward strand.
CTGGACAGACAGACAGATAGATCCACGTTCGGACATCCGGACAGTTGGACAGACAGACAGACTTTTTGAAAATTCCATATTATTTTGAACTGAAAATTTCGTATTTTTTCAAGTTTTCACGAAATTTCAAGCATTCTCGGACATCCGGACGAACCGACAGATTTGGACAGACATCTGGACATCCGGATATCCGGACAGACATCCGGATATTTGGACAGACAGACAGACATACAGACTTTTTGGAAAATCCGCAAACTTTCGAGTGGAATACTTCGGATTTTTCCCAAATGTTCACTAAATTTCAAGCATTCTCGGACATCCGGACGAACCGACAGATTTGGACTGACATCCGGATATCCGGACAGACAGACAGACAGACTTGAATTCATCAAAAATTGTGAACATTTTTGGATGAATTCATGTTTTTCGGAAGCTTTTTCCAATTTTTGAAAGAATCTTGGACATCTGGACATCCGGACAGACAGACAGACAACTTATCAAAATTTTCCAGCAATTTTTCCAAATTTTCAGTCCATTTTTCCTCATTTTTCTGTAATTTTCCCCCAAAAAATCTCAAAAATCGGTCTCTTTTGTGGTGGTGATTAGTGGTGGTTGTGGTGGTCTCCCCCCGTTCTTTTTTCGGGTTTAGCTTATTTATTTTATTGGCCCCGCCCCCTTTCAGATAGGACTCCGCCCCCTCCATTTCTCTTCTCAATTTCAGATTCAATGACACCGGACTATCACACGGCATCGAGACATCATCATCAACATGGAAATGTTCCGGCGAATCTCCACGAACAACTCCGATCGACGACAAAGTGTAAGGCAGGCTGGCGTGCCGTTGGGCGCGTTTTTCTTTGAGTAGATTGCATTTTTTTTTTGGTTGAAATGATTGCGTTTTGGCCCCTCTTCTATATATGTATTTATAGGTGCTTTTAGTGGTTTTTTTGGTTTTTAAAAAATATTCTTGTTTCGGATTTCTGAAGTTTTTGGGAATCAGAAGCGCTTCGAGATTTAGAAGATTCTGGTAAAAATCGGAATTTTTGGGTTTTTTTTTTGCAAATACGTGAATTTCTGGTTTTTGTGTCATTTTTGAGTTTTGGAGCGTTTCTGGACATCCGGACATGTAGACACACATACAGACATGATTTTGAGTACATCCGGACTCACAGACACACATTTTGTTTCAGGAACACGCAGACATACTGACAGACAGACAGATAGACAGATAGAAAAGCCAAAAATTCAGAATTTCGACATCCGGACTGGCAGACAGATAGACAGACAAAAATCTGAGAATCCGGAAAATAAATGTAAAAAATGGCCAAAACCATACATTTTTAAAGAAATTTCATGAAATTTTAATATTTTCGGACAACCGGACAGACATACGGACATCCGGAATATCGGACAGACAGACACACAGACAAAGGTCTGAGAATCCAAAATTATATGGTTTTTTGAGAAATTTCAAGACTTTTTGGGTGTATCGAAGCTTCTGAATCCCTTCTGAATCCCGGAATTCTGGAATTCCAAAAATCAGCCTTTTTCACTCCTAAAGTGACTATATTCCTCTCTTTTCCTCTCCACATTACTAATATATCTTTTTTTTTCAGTAAACGCTCCACTCATCCCATCATTCGGCTCTCCAATCTCTCAACCACCCCCTTATTACGGTGGCGTCCATTCGGGTACTTCTGGAAAATACAAGACATACGTGGATCCGACGACGTATGAGGATCCATATCAGGCACTCATCGAATTCACATTCGACATCTCTCCAAACGACGTCTTCATTACTCAAGTCATCGGTGGTGGCGAGTTTGGCGACGTCTGTCTTGGCGGGCTCTCGAGAAGCTCTCCGGCTGCAGCCAAGTGGGGAGCTACAGTACCCCGTGGTGGGGGCGGAGCCTCTGAGCAATATGAGACTGTTGCTATAAAGACGCTGAAATCGGGAAGTAGTGCGAAGGCCAAGGCGGAATTCCTGACGGAAGCTACTATCATGGGACAATTCTCTCATCCGAATGTGATTAGATTGATTGGAGTGGTGACGTCATCGGAGCCGGTGATGATTGTCGCTGAGTATATGGCCAACGGATCACTTGATCAATTCCTGAGGAGCGCGGATCAACGGGGAGAGAAAGTCGCTTGGGAGAAAATTACGGAGATGTTGTACGGAATTGCGTCGGGGATGAAGTATTTGACTGATATGGGTTATGTGCATAGGGTGAGTTTTGAGGGAGGGGGGGAATTTCGAGAGAAAGTTGGGACATCCAGACACCCGGACACACCGATAGACAAAACAGAAAAGTGATTTTTTTTGAAATTTGATCTGAAAGTTGTATGTTTTTATAAAAACGTGGGCATCCGGACATCTGGACACACATACAGACCGAGAAGACTGATTTTTCTGAAAATTTTAGTCCAAAAACAGAATTTGTCATATTTGTAACCAATTTTTCATCGAAAATGTGAAATTTTTAATCCCATTTTTCAGAATTTTTGACTTTTTTACCGAAAAAATGTTGAAAAATCAGAATTTTGGCGCTAATTATCCGGCCCTTGACAACTATGGCATTTTGAATGATTTTGAGAGAAAAATTGGACATCCGGACACACAGACCTCTGAAAATTTTAGCCCTCCAAAAACGTAATTTACAAGATTTCGTGGCCTAGAAAAACGCTGATTTTGAATTTTTCGATAAGAATGCAGGCATCCGGACATTTGGACACACATACAGACACCAGTTTTATGAAAAAAACTTTCTTAAAAACTCAATTTCGGAAATCGTGGCCTAGAATCCGTTTTTTTTGGGAAACAATTTGGTCACATTTTCAAACTTTGTGATATTGCGGACATCCGGACATTTGGACATACCGACAGACACCATTTTCATGGAAAAGAACATCAAAAGCTCAATTTCTGAAATCGTGGCCTAGAAATCTCCGACATTTGGGAAACTAGGCCACGAGGCAAGAATTTTGGCTTATGAAAAGACATTTTCCAAATTTTGACTCAAAAATATCATTCTTGAATCCGTGACCGAGAAAAAACTCGACCAAATTCTGTGCATTTTCATGAAAATCTTAAGAATTGCGACGTCTGGACATCATCCGGACTAACAGACAGACAGATAGATAGAGATTATTTTGAACTTTTTCGGACATCCGGGCATTTGGACACACAGGAAGACAGACTGACTCAAAAATGGATAATTTCGAGCTCAAAGACAGTCCGAATTGGGGGTTTTTGGACACCCGGACACTCAAACAGACGTCTATAATTACATTCAAAACAACTAATTTCTGTCCTTTTTTGCAGGATCTGGCAGCTCGAAACGTGCTTCTCGACCAAGAACTCCGTTGTAAAATAGCGGATTTCGGTCTCTCGCGTGGCGTCCGTTCAGAAGGGTCCTCAATCGAACCGGAGTACACAACGAACGGTGGAAAGATTCCAGTGAGATGGACTGCTCCAGAAGCCATCACTCATCGGAAATTCACGCCTTCATCCGACGTCTGGTCATTCGGTGTCGTCATTTGGGAAGTGTGTTCATTCGGCGAGAGGCCCTACTGGGATTGGACGAATCAGAAGGTGATAAGCGAGGTGATGATCGGATACCGGTTGCCGCCTCCGATGGATTGTCCCATGGGTCTGTACCGGGTGGCGCAGTGGTGTTGGAAGATGGAACGACACGAGAGACCGACGTTTACCCAGTTGTTGGCTACATTCCATAAGTACATTCTACAACCCGCACTGATTGAGCAGGATCTCGGAGAGCTCCCACGGAGAGTTATGAGTCAGGCGACACTGGGTTACGGTAGTGTGCCGACACCGCCGAGCAGTGCCGCGCCCATGCCGTCGCTTGATGATTTTTTGAGACAAATCGGGTTGAATCATGTTTATGGAAAACTGGTATCCAATAATATCCATTCGGTTTCTGACTTGGCTGCCACGTCACACTTGGATCTTCTGGCGTGTGGACTCATTTCGCCTGAATGCTCGATTGTTAGAGATGGACTCAATGGAAGGACGCCTCCATCATCCTCATCTGCTGGATCGTCTGGAACAATCCACGCGACGACACGTGGAACACGCACCACACGACCCAGAGAGGAGGGATTCTTTGTGTAGATTCAGCGAGTTTTTGGAGGAGTTTTGGGGGAGATGGAAGAGGTTTTTCTAGGCCACCACCCGTTTTGAATGGAATTTTAGCGTTTTCGTGTCGAAAAAACTGATTTTCTCGAGGTTTTAGGCAGTTTTTGAGTGGAAAATCGAGTTTTTCATGGATTTTTGCTCAGAAACGTTTTCTGAAACAGGATTGAACATTTTGGTTTTCTAGGCCACGAAAAGTTAGGCCATTGCTAATTTTTAAGGTTTTTTTGAACAAAATCGTTGAATTCTGGTTTTCTAGGCCACCGATTGGAAGAGTTAGGCCAAGATGGTCATTTTTCACGATTTTTGAACAGAAATTTAGGAAAAAGCCGATATTTTGACTCAAAAATACCCAAAATCGCATAAAAATCTGGTTTTTAGTGGAAAAACTGAAAAAAACCACATTTTTTGGCTTAAAAACGCAAAAAATCGACGTGACCTAGAAAAACCTCGGCCACCTCTCACTCGATATCCTCCATTCCCTCTCCCACTCCCCTCTCATTTGACCTTTTTAGGACTATCTGTATGTGTAAATTTTGATTTTTTTTCCCCTCCCAAATAAGCCCCGCCCCCTTTCCGATGATGTGCATTTTTTCTTCATTTCCACTATTCCGGGTATCCGATTCGATGATTCATTCGTTTTTCAACCACTTTAAGCCCCGCCCCCTTTTCCCCCAACTATCCCGATGATGATCTTTTCTCGTTTAGTATTTTGACCCCGCCCCCCTCTAACTCCGCCCCCCTAATTTGTAAAATTGAAATTTTGACTTTTTACTGGTATGCCCGCCCCCTTTTCAGCTTAATATTCTTCGCCCCGCCCCCCCTCCTCCTCAACCATTTCTGTGATATATCAGCAACAACTCCTATTCTTTGTCATCCTGCTCATTGCTCTTTGTTGTTTTTTTGCGGGATCTCGTTTTACTCTGTCAGTTTTTTGATGATTTTGTTCTGAAACAGAATAAATTAATTCTTGAAATTATTTCTGTTTTTACGCAAAAGATTCGCTAAAATCTAATAAAAAGTCTTCTGAAAGAATGTGGGAGGAGTTTGCGTAGCCCCGCCCACTTTTTGCAAGTTGCCGCACAACAAAATGCGCTCAATTTTCCCAAATGTCACGACTGGCCGAACTTTTCCCTCCGTGTTTCCAGGCCACGCATTCTTTTTGCGGCGCGAAAAAAGGGGCGTGTCTTAGCTCCTCCTACTTTTGCAAAGTACTTTACTTTTTTTCAAAATTTGAAAATGTATATCAAAAAAAAATATTTTTTGAGGAATCTCATCCCAAAATTATCTGAAAAAAAGCGCGCCGCAATGTTGCAAAAGTGGGAGGAGCCAATTAAGCTCCGCCCACTTTTGCAACAAACACCGCGACGCGAAAATATACCAAAAAAACCTACAGTAACCCAAATCCCAAAATACCAAATACTTTATTTCTTCGAATACAAAGGGGGAAAACACAATGCGATATAAAAAAGAAGAGGAAAAGTCTATACATATGACTGTTTGAATTCAGGGGGGATTCAGAGGGAACAGTTAGTTTAAATCATTTCTAAAACACACCGGACGTCTAAAAATTGGAAAAAAAACGAGAAAAAACCGGATAAGAAGGAAAAAAGAATGGGGGATAGTGTAGACGGATGGAATCACAGATACCAAAGAATGAAATTGCTATACATATTATACAAAAAGCTGAAACTAGTGGAGGACGAATTCAAGCGAGTAAAAAGAAGATAATACTAAAAAGGGGGCGGAGTCACACAGAAAATTAGATAGAAAAATCGATAAAACATGAAATGATTGCGCCTATTTTCAGACATTTGACACAAAAAAGGAACCGAAATTTGAAAAAAAGAGAGATTCAAGCCCATGTCGGTTTCGCCTCCTCGGGTTTCGCCGGTTTGCAGTAGAGCACGTTTGCCAGGAAGAGGGCGAGATCGGCGTTTGTCCAGTAGGCGAAGTGGGATTTCAGCACTGACCAGTAGGATTTTTCGGTGAGCGCCGGCTGAAATTGGTGTGGTAGGTATTGGTCTGGTAGGGCCTTAAATAGGCCTGAATGAGGCCTGACTGCGGTCTGAGGCCCGTTTATTCTTGAAATATCAGGAGAATGTAGGCGTATTTCATGCTGATATAGGCCTGTTTAAGGTAAATCTAGGTCTATTTCAGGAAAATTTAGGTCTCTTTCAGGCTGATATAAGCCTATTTGAGGTACATCTATGCCTATTTCAGGCTGATGTGGGCCGATTTCTTCTAGCAGATCTATGCGATCTAGGAAAAAAATGTAGGTCTCTTTCAGGCAAATCTAGGCCTATTCAAGACAGATATAGGCTTATTTCAGGCTGAAATTTGCCTACTTCAGGCAATTCTAGGCCTATTGTAGGCAAATCTAGGCCTATTTCATATAGGCATATTTAAGGTAAACATAGGCTTATTTTAGGCTGAAATAGGCCTATTTCAGGCTGCTATAGGCGTATTTAAAGCTGAAACAGGCCTATTTCGGACAAATCTAGGCATCTTTCAAGCAAATGTAGACCTATTTCAGGCAAATCTAGGTCTATTAGAGGCATTTTCCAAACTTAGGCGGATCTAGGCCAATTCAGGCTTATCCAGGTCTAATTCTCCCGATTTTAGGTCATTTTTCATCAAATTTCTGCCATTCAAAGCTCTCCACTCACCTGCAACTGAAAATCGATTCTATGCGGCACCCGAACGCCCGACCCCAATATCTTCTCAGCCAACGGCAACTCCTCCGCCGCCTCCTTCCCCACTTCGATGTGCTCCGTCGAGGTGGCCTGAACCGATTGAAGGCTCGCCGAGCTCTGTGTCTTCTTCGGATTATTATTAGAGCTTCCGAACGAGAACCATCCCTTCTTCACCACCGCTTTCGGCTCCTTATTCGCCGCGGTGACGTCACACGGCGGTGGGGGCGGAGTCATCGATCGAGGGGAGGAGCAACCGCTACGGGCGTCCTCATCTGAATCACATTCGTCTTCCTCGTCGACGTCTTCATCGCCTCCGCTTTTCGCGTCGGCAGCGTCTTTCTTGTTTTTCGCCTTATTCTGATTCTTCAGCTTTTTCAAGTAATGCTTGTAGACGTCCAATGGGAGGCCCTCGTAGGAGGCACGTCCTCTCAAATCGGCGTTCGAGAATAACTGAAAATATTTTAGGTTACGGTAATATGGACGTTTCGAAACTGAGAAATTTTTGATATGGGCCTACATAACGTTTCGACAAATCCTAACTGCGGTCTGAGGCCCGTTTATTCTTGAATTGAGGCTAATCTAGGTCTGTTTCAGGCTAATCTAGGCCTATTTTAGGATAATCTAGGCCTATTTCAGGTTGATACAGCCTTATTTAAGGCAAATCTCAGTCTATTTAAGGCTGATATAGGCCTATTTCAGGGAAATGTAGGCCAATTTCAGGCTGATCTAGGTCTGTTTCAGGCAAATCTAAGCTTATTTCAGGGAAATCTAGGCCTATTTCAAGTTGATACAGCCTTATTTCAGGCAAATCTCAGTCTATTTAAGGCTGATATAGGCCTATTTCAAAGAAATGTAGGCCAATTTCAGGCAAATCTAGGCTTATTTCAGGCAAATCTAGGCCTATTTCAGGCAAATCTAGGCTTATTACAGGCAATTCTAGGCTTATTTCAGGCAAATATAGGCTTATTTCAGGCAAATCTAGACCTATTTCAGGCAAATTTCAGTATATTAGGGCTAATATTGGCCTATTTCAGGGAAATGTAAACCAATTTCAGACAAAACAAGGCCGGTTTCAACCAAATCTAGGTCTATAAGAAACTTTTTTTTCAAACTTGGGCTTTTTAGGCCTATTTAGAACGTTATTACACTCTATTTAGGCTCAATTCTATCTGATTCAGGCAGATCTAGGCCAGTAGGCAAGTTTAGGCTTGTTCAGGTCTAATTCTCCCGATTTTAGGCCCAAAGTTTTCGAAAATTCCCGCTTTGAAACTTCTAGGTTTCGAAACGTTTTCAGCGCCAAACAACGGTTCTGGGACGTTTTGAAACCGCGACATTCCAAAACCAGACATTTCAGAACCAAAAATCGCAAACCGAGCCATTTATGATCTCGAAATGTCTCGGTTGCCAAGCGTCCCAGTTTCGCAACGTCCTCGGAGAACAATCCAGCGGCTCTAGGACGTTTCGAAAACGATAAATTAAATTAGGCAACTGAGACATTTCGCAACCGAAAAGTGTATGATGTTGAAATGTCTCGGTTTCGAAATGTCCCGGAGCCAAATCCAGCGGCTCTAGGACGTTTTGAAACCGTGACATTCCAAAATCAGACGTTTCAGAACCACCAAATTTCGTAACCGGTCATTATAAATGTTTCAAATTTTCCGGTTTCGAAACGTCTTCGGGTCTAAATAACGATTCTGGGACGTATCGAAACTGTGACATTTCGACATCAGACATTTGAAAACTTGACATTAGGAAACCGAGAGGTTTCGCAATTGTAACATTCCACACATTTGATAACCGGACGTTTCAAAACCGAGACATTTTGCAACTGTGACATTTCAGAACTACAATTTCTCAGTTTCGAAACGTCCTCAACACCATAATAACCTACCTTAATCGGTCGAATATGTTTATACTCTGGCGTGAAGAATGGTTCCAACCGATAAGCCACCGGATCATACGGATGGAAGATATTGAATACCCTCTCCACATTCGTCGTCTTCGACAACAAATCCGTCGACGCTCCACCCCTCATCGTCAAGAATACTCCAAGTGGGGAACCAACTGCGAACAGATATTTAACCTTGAAATTCAACTGCTCCTCATTGGTAACCAATAACTTATGAATGCCTCCTTCCATGTGCTCACGGAGTTGCTCCCTCGATCGTTTCATGGATTCCAGGGCTCGTCGCGCGCCTTCTGTGTCGGCTGTCGTCGTCTCTTCTGGATTCTTTTCCAGATACTCGTCTATCGACTTGGTGACATACTTGTCGTAGAGCATTAGAGGTGAGTATTGAGTGAGCACATCGTAACATATCACTGAGCCCAGTGAGTGACCGAATATCGAGACGTGACCGTTGAATTGCGGGTTGTTCGCTTTGAAGAGTTTGTAGGTACGGTTGAGTTGAGCCACCACGCCGCGAACGATCTGGAAATTGAAAGAAATTTGTTGGAGAAGTGGTCTGTCTGTAAATCGGTGAATCCGGATGTCCATTTTTCCTATTTCGGATGTCTGGACAGTCAGACAGACCAGATTCGGGTCATTATTAGGAAAAAACGAAAAAAAAAAACGATTGTGATGATGTGGACATCGGGATACATAGACATTGGAACAGACAAGATTTACGAAAATTGAGAGTCTGTCTGTGCATCTGGATGTCCGGATGTCCAAAACAAAGGAATTTGAACATCAGGACATTTGGACATTCGGACAGACAGACAGACGCCCGGACATCTATTGATTTTGGGGATATTGAGATTTCCAGGGTTCCAGATGTCCAAAAATATGATTTTCGAAGTTTCAGGCATTTGGACATCTGGAAAATCAGACAGATATTTCGGGAAAAGTGATAGTTTGAATTTATCTGTGCATCTGGATGTCCGGATGTCCGCCACTTTTGTTTTCGCAGTTTTTGGACATCCGAACATATGGACATCCAGACAGACCCGGAATTTACATAAATTAGCTCAAAAACTGATCCATCTGTAAATCCCGTCGTCCGGATGTCCGACATTTCTTGTTTTCCCAGTTTTTGGACATCCGGACGTCTGGAAATCCGGACAGACACGGAATTCACACAAATCTGCTCAAAAACCGATCCATCTGTAAATACCGGCGTCCAGATGTCTGTTTTCAAGATTACGGACATCTGGACATCCGGATGATTAATACAGACACACAGACATATCAAAACTGACAATTTTGAAGATATCCGGATTCACAGACGCACAGAAGTCCCTAATTCGAGACATCCGGACACACTGATTATCGGACTGTCACACAGACAGATCCCATTTTATAGAATTCAAAAAATCTCGAGGTATACGGACATTAGAATACACAGACAGACATCATAACCGATTTTCACATTTCCAGACATCCGGACATCCCCTGCACACAGACAGACCCCGCCCCTTTCTACTCACCTCAGTTCTGAAAAGAGGACTCTGATAATACATGACATCCATCGCAGTACTATTAAGAGATGCTCTCATACTGCTCATTTTTGGAATTGTGATATTATCAGTGAGTCCATTATCGAGAATCAGTGAGGACCGCCATTCGACTGGAAGGAACATTGGGCGGGACTTCTCATCCGGATAACATTTCTCCATTGCTGCCACCACACCGTCACGGACTCTGAAATAAACGCAAAATTGGGGGATTTTCGTGATTGGCGGAATCCAAGCTTCCCGGCTAAAATTTTAGAATACTGGTGTAAGTGGGCGGGACTTAAAACACAAACTACCAGAAAGTAGGCGTGGCTCACATTCTCTAGATCTGAGAAAGCTAAGACAAAGAAGGAGTGGGCGAAGCTTTTAGTTTTTAAAAAGCCTTGAAAATTGGAAAAATGGCTGAAAGTGGGCGGAGCCTAAAATGGACAATTTTCAATCTTTTTCTTTTCTGTAAGTGGGCGGAGCCTGCTCTCGACAGCGGAGTGGGCGGGGCTCAAATAAGAAATCTAATTTTCTCAAAAATGGGAGATTTTCGGAAAAGTGGCGGAGTCTGAAAATAAATTTTTCCAAAATAGGGGGCGGAGCCTGCGCTCAATTTTCAGAATAAAATTCCAGAAAACACCAAAATTTTCATATTGATAGAAAAAGTGGACGGGGCCAACATCCCATTTTAGGAGACTATAATAGAAAGTGGGCGGAGCCTGGAATAAACATTAATAAAATTGCTGAAAGTAGGAGGAGCCTAAAATGAGAAAAACGAGATTTTCAGAAAAGTGGGCGGAGCCAACGTCTCATTTTAGGAGACTAAAATAAATGTGGGCTTAAATGAAAAATCGGTTTTTTTCTAAACATGGGCGGAGCCTAAATTACAAAAACTCCACTTTTCTTTCGAATTTTGAGTAAAAAGTGGGCGGAGCCAACATCCCATTTTAGAAGACTAAAATAGAAAGTGGGTGGGGCTTAAATGAAAAATCAGTTTTTTTCTAAAAGTGGGAGGAGCCTAAATTACGAAAATTCCAATTTTCCTGCGAACTTTCAGCAGAAAGTGGGCGGAGCCAACATCCCATTTCAGGAGACTAACATAGAAAGTGGGCGGAGCTTGAAGACACCTTTTTCACGGAATTTTTTGTCTAAATTCATTTTTCGGCAGCGAAAAAAATGGAGGGGGGGGGGCGGAGCCTCTTCACTCACTGATTAGCATTCTGAGCGATCAAATTCTCGTATCCCTTCTGTCCGATGCCGTGAACGACAAGAATGAGATGAGAGATCTCAGCGGAGGCATCTGTCCAATCGCCCTCCAGATGATATCCACGACGGAGTGGTGTCGTTTTCGCCCACAAATATCTCAAAATGGCATTTCCTTTCTGGTGGAGGGAGATGTCGATCACTGAATTCCATCGGATATCGTACCCATCGACGTGGAGCTCGGCGAGCACTGAAAATAGAGGGGGGAAATTAGTGTCTGTGTGTCTGGATGTCCAAATTTTGAGTAAATAGTCTGTGGAAGAACTTTTGAACTTTTTGGATTTCTAGGCCACCGCTGATCGTGGCCTAACTTTCCTGTTATTAGGTTTCTAGGCCACCATCAAAATTTTTTCTAGGTCATCAAAATCTAACTTTTTTATACCGTTTCCGAAGGTGGCCTAACTTTCTAGAGCTACGGATTGCTAGGCCACCACTCTGTGTCGCCGCTGAGATAGCGGCTGATGGCCTAACTGTCCGCCTTTTAGAATTCTAGGCCACAAGACGTGACTTTCTAGTTTTTGGGGTCCTAGGTTATCTCTCGTTTTCTCATGGCCGAACTTTCCGAATTTCCAGATTCCTAGGCCACAAAACACTCAATTGCTCTAGTTTCGTCTATAGACTAAACGATCTGTCCCGTTGGCACAGTAACTTCCCAATTTTTCGGTTTCCTAGGACATCAGCCTTTTACCGTTAAAAAATTAAGTTTCCGCAAGAATTTTCAAAACTTTTTTTCGCGGTCTGGAACGCAAGTGCGGCAGGGTATTGTGGGCGCAGCTTAAACTGCAACCGGATAAAATTCCAGCTAAATTTTAAACGAGCAACATGGAATTTCAAGGTAAACTCGTAGTTTAATCGATTGAATATGAAAATTTTACGGATTTGGAAAAATCAGGTGGAATTTTATCCGCTTCTAGTTTAAGCTCCGCCCACAAAACCCTGCCGCACTTGCGTTTCGGACCGCGAAAAAAGTTTTGAAAATACTTGCGAAAACTCAATTTTTTGACAATAAAAGGCAGATGGCCCAGAAAACCGCGAACATTGAACAATAGGTACAGATTGTTCCGTCTAAAAACGAAGATAGAGCAGTTTGATTTGTGGCCTAAGAATCCAGGAATCAAGTTAGGCCATGAGAAAATGGGAGATAACCTAGGACCCCAAAAACTAGAAAGGTGCGTCTCGTGGCCTAGGTTCCCAAAAAATGACAGTTAGGTCACCAGCGGTGACACAGAGTGGTGGCCTAGGAACCCATATCTCTAGAAAGTTAGGCCATCGCGGAAAAACGGCAAATGTCGTAAAATGTGTTCGGGAAAAATATAAGTTTTCTATTGACCTAAAAAATGTTTGATGGTGGCCTAGAAACCCAATAAATTGGAAAGTTAGGTCACGAATAGAGACACACTGTAAGAACATGCGGTGGCCTAGAAATCCAAGAAGTGACCTAACGTTTTGCATTTCTAGGCCATTAGGGAAACTCAGATGGCCTAGGTTCCCAAAATAATAACAGTTAGGCCACCAATCACCGCTGTGTCGGCGGCAGCACACAGAAGGGAGTAGATGACCTAACTTTTCAAACGTTTTGGATTTCTAGGCCACGTAAGAACAACTCACCCGGCTTATTACTGGTCTCCGACTTGGAGAACACCGTCGTCCCCTCGGGAATCATCTGATTCCTGAAACACTGCAAATGATTCTTCTCAATCGAATCAGAAAGCGGCATTTCGAGTGGTTGATAGTCGGGTGTGAACCAAGTCCCCCGTCTGATCTCCTTCGAATCCTCTTTCCAATAGATCGGATCGATTCGTGTATTCTCTTTGTTCACTCGGTACTGTCCGTTGAGCACCACAACCATTGGTTTCTCTTCTTGATGGTGGCTCCCTTCTGCTCCATTTTCTGGCTCCGACTCGTCCGCCGCGTCCATTTTATAGTGGCTCAACGACTCGTCGTATATCGTCTGAATCGTCTCGTCCAACTCGATTCTCTTCTCTTTTCTATACTTTATTTCCAGCATTATCGAGTCACGACCGTTGAATGGCGTCCATGACGCACCTTTTGGCTCCTGATAGAACCAGCGGACTTCAGAGCATTTTAGTTCGGTTACCTGCAAGAATTCAGAGGTTGAGAAGTGAGAGACCAGGTTTTTCTAGGGCATTTTCAGATTTTTTTTTGGGATTTTTGAGCTGAAAATCCCTATGATCACAAGGTTCTGAAGATCAGAAGAGCTCTGTGTTTGCTCCCGAAACAATTTTTTTGTTTTTGAACACACAATATATTTGTAGTTTGATCATGGTCTACGTATAAGGGAACGATCTGAACCATACTTACAAACCGGGCCGAAACGGGCCGGCGCATAACTCGCGTCAAACTCAATATTATGAGCTGAAAAATATACTAAAATGTAGATCTCGACGAGTTCTATCTCCATGACCCACTACGGGCCGAATGGCTTATCGTTATTGTTCCGCGGGCCGGGTTAGAATGGCTTTTTTGGCCATTTTCGCGTTTTTGGCACTTTTTCCCGGCCTGCGGCACAATAACGAACAGCCATCCGGCCCGTAGTGGGTCACGGAGATAGAACTCGTCGAGATCTACATTTTGGTATAGTTTTCAGATCATAATATTGCGTTTGAAGCCAGTTACGAGCCGGCCCGGGTCGGCCCGTTTCGGCCCGGTTTGCAAGTATGATCTGAAAATTACTGACAAGTAAACTCTTTGGAGACGCCACTTTGAAACTAACGATAAATTTGGTCATATTCATTTTCGACTACGGAGAGTTCATTTCTGCAGTCAAAACCTGCTTAATGTCTCGGCCGAGCCGAGTTATAAGCTCTCAAACTTTCATTTGGTCATTATTCCAAGCCGGCCGCATATACGCCACCGAGAGGTTCCATTTGTTCGATTGATAATTGTTTGAGAAGTTTGAGAGCCTATAACTCGGCTCACAGAGACATTTAGCAGGTTTTGACTGCAGAAATGGACCCGTAGTGGAATGTACCTATTACCAAATTTATAGAGCATTTGAAAGCGGCGTCTCCAAATACTTCCGTTGTGAGACATGACTGGAAATAGGTGAAATTCACAATACACACGGAAGATGGAACTCGGAAGTGGAGACTTTTTCAGGACCACTGGTACCAGATAAGTAAACTGTTGGGATTTTTGATGCTCGAATGTCACTGACAGGGTCTGAGCAGATCGTTAATGCGCCACTGCCTACCTTGGGTCTCTCCATCACATACTTCTGCCACAGAATACTTCGAAACGGTGCCTCAAGATTCCGTTCAGCCGTCTGAACCATATCAATGAGTACGCGCCGTGCATGAGGAACACTTTTCGACCGGATTTGTCGTGTACGTGGAACACTGAGAAAGTTGGCGGGAATCGGGGACGTTGGTGACGTCGGAGGGGACGTCGGAGGAGACGGGGATTGCATGATTTTTTGCTTTCTGACAAGTCTCGAGTGACAAAAATGGAAAATGGTGGCTTCTTTTTCAGTCAAAAGAGAAGAAAATGACGAAGGGAGAGGCAGAAAAAGCAACAAAATGACGCATCCCTTGCCTCCTTCTGTATGCCTATTTCTACATATATGTAGTTCAAGAGGAACGAATCGTCATACCAAAAAAACTAAAAAAAATGTCAAGAAGAAGGTCAAGGAATTGCTGTTGGCAAACAAATGAGAAAATGTTTGCTAATCAAGGAGACGGAGGAACGAAAACGCGTCAAAGGTGCGCCAGGGCTGAAATCGGAGAGACCTGATATGGCGGGAGTTCGATCTGAGAATGTCCAGAAGGGGACAGTTCCGACGGAGGAGAGGAAACGCGTCGAAGGTGCGCCAGGTGGAAAAACGCGTCAAAGACACGCCAGAATCACAATTGTCGGCGCTGAAAAACCTCATTTCAAGTCAAACGACAATATTTTGGCTCAATTAGCAATTCCAGATAAAAATGGATTTTCAGATTTCCATGACTATGTTGATCCGGATGTCCATATTTGTCTGTTTGTCCAGATGTCCCTCAATTCAAATAAAACGACTGCTGGCGTGCATTTGACGCGTTTCTCACTTCTTAGATTCTTGGAAACGCGTCACAGGTGCGCCAGCTCTCACTTTCCCACTGTATCCGAATTCGTCTGGCATGCCTTTGGCGCGTTTTAATAGACCAGTCAGCATCTGTGCCTGCTCAAGTCCAAATCCAGATACCTCCATAGATTCAGCTGTCAGAATGTCTGGCGTGCCTTTGACGCGTTCTGTACATTCCGATGTCACATTCAGAACGCGCCAACGGCACCCCAGCTGCTCCATTTTTCCTCTAAATTTGAAGAAAACCCCCATTTTTCCAATAAAAATTCCAGCTATCAGGTCAAATACCTTCAATAAATACACACTTTCTGCTCTATTTTTTCTATTTATTTGTCATATTCGTCACCTTTTTAACGTGTTAAAACCGCCAAACAAACTTGACGAAAAACGTTTAGTGCGGCATAAACTGGGTTCTTTTTGTGGAAAAAAAGAAGAAAAAACCGATAAAACTCGTATCAAAACGTGTTTTTTTGTTATCATTTTGTGACCCTTCTTCTGCTGAAAATGTGTTACTTTTATGGCATTTTCAGCAAAAAAAATGCCCAAAAATGAGAAAAAATAGCGATTTTCAGTCATTTTTCCGATAGATTTCACCAAAATAATGGATTTTTTTAATCTCAAAAACCCACCTTCCGTCTTCTATTCCGTTGTGGTGGTACTGGTGTTCCGGCGGTTCTTGAAGATGATCCGGCGACTGGTCCGGACTTCGAGGCGGGTGGAATTACGTGAGCCGATGAGCCAGGGTTTCCGTTGCTCAGAAATATTGGGGAGAGTTTAGTGAGAGAGGAGAGAATCTCCGGATGTCCTGAATATGTCTGTCTGTCTGTATGTGTATCCGGATGTCCGGATGTCAAAAAACTTTTCATAAAATGAGTTTGTCTGTTTGTCCGGATGTCTTCAAAAATGTCTTTTTGGTTTTTCAGAGGTTTTCTGAACATTTTTCGGATAGTTTTGGAAAAAACCGTTCAAAAAAAATAATTGAACATTTCAGCTGAAATTTTCAAAAAAAAAGGAAAAAAATAGTGATTTTTTGAATTTTTCTGAAATTTTTGCTAATTTTGTATTCAAAAACCGGTTTCTCGGGGTCGTTCCATGAAATACTTACAGTTTTTCTACAAATTCTAGATGTCATATTTTCAGACATTTTTTTTCGATTTTTTCGGGTTTTTCTGTCGAAAATGTTCGAAAAATGAAGTTTTCTGACTTTTTTCGCCATGAAATTCTGAAAAAGTGCCCGTTCGGATGTCCGGAATAATGAACGCGTCTGTCTGTCTGTGTGTCCAGGATCTCCAGATGTCCATAATTTCTTATTTCACAGATTCTCTGTGTCTGTCTGTATGTCCATATATCCGGATGTTGGAATTCTTTTAGTTATCTGTCTGTCTATCCCACTATCCTGATGTCCACTTTGTCTGTCTGTCCGGATGTCCACTCCAACTGTGTGTCTGTGTGTCCAGATGTCTAGATATCCGGATGACAGGAAGCTCAAAACTATCTGTCTGTGTGCGAGAATGTCCAGATGTCCACTCAGTCTATCCGACCGTTTGTCTGTATTTACCGATGTCGGTTCTCACTGTCTGTTGGTGTGTCCAGATATCCGGGGGTGCTGGATGAGAGGAAGCGGTGTAAATGTCCAGATGTCCGATCAGTCTATCTGTCTGTCTGTGTGTCCCTCCATCCAGATGTCCCCTAGATCCCCCAACTCACCGGTAACCCAGACGGTCGTGACAAGTCGCCATCTTTCGTCTGCGCCATCGTGTACTTTGCTGCCGGATCGGGGTTCTAAAAATCATTGAATTTGATGATAAGAAATTTCTCTTTCTTTTTTTTTGAAAAATTCTTTCGGTTGGCAACGAAATGGTTTTTTTGGTTGGTTGGTTGATTGGTTCACGGAAATGATTGATAATGAAAGTGAAACGAACAAAAAAAGTTGGAGGGGTCGGAATTCAGTGGTGTGATATTTATGACGGTTTGATATAGAAGATAGATAAGGGATACTGTATCGGTTATCGCAAAAAATGATATTTTTTGCAGAGACGACACGCCCCTCGACTACGGATTGGGTAGGGGAACGGTACTGTGGTTGCTAAGGAACCAAAAAACACGGCGGCTAAGGAAATGGCCTAGAAACCTACAAATATAGAATCTTAGGCCATCTGTCACACCTGGTGAGAGCGGTGGCCTAGAATTTCCTATAAGGAGATTCTAGGCCATCGGAAAAACGAAATTTCGACCTATGATGACGGCCTAGAATTCATCAATAGAAGTTTCTAGGCCACCAAATCGTAAAGTTGAAATCGTTTGAGCCCAGTGGGCATCGATCTGGCCATGAGTTCACTATTAGACGCGCTTGGTGGCCTAGAAACTTCAATTGTGAGTTCTTAGGCCACCGAACGAGAACTACGACTCAGAGCACTCAGATGGCCTAGAAAACTCAATTACAGTAACCTCGGCCACCCAGCTCTGACAGTCAGAGCCGCTGACTGGCAAGCTGATGACAGAAAATGTCTCAACATGCTGACGCTATCAGTTAGCTGCCGGCTGACAGATCGTTCGAAAAGTACACGGTGGCCTAGAAATCCCACTGGCAGGATTCTAGGCCACCGTTCAGAATGATGACAGCTATCGGTCTTGAGTCAAGACTTGAGAAGTCACGGTGGCCTAGAAAATCTCTATAGCAGGATTCTAGGCCACCCAGCTCTGACTGACAAGTGGCAGGCCTAGAAGCCATTTTTATGGGATTCTAGGCCACAGCTATCTCTGGGAAGACCCATGTCTCTCATGGTGGCCTAGAAACGTCTAGGCCACCGCCTCCATTTCTACAGTAACCCACCGTATCATCCGACTTTGCATTTCGGGCATCTTTTCGGCTGCCCAACGCCGTTTTCAGCGAGAAAATAATCGACTCGTCCAGTTTTGCTCTCCTTTCAGACACACAAAATATAATGTTGTGAATGGCAGTACCAACACTATCACTTATATTTCGAGGTGATAAGGAGTTCTGGCTTTTTTCTGGATCGTCTGCGTCTCTCTTTCTCTTGTTCTCTAGAACACACACACACTATACCTAACATATAGATAGTGGTTGGAGAGAGAGAGGACTATTACTCTCGAAATGGTGACGAAAAACGAGTGGAGAGAGGAAAAAGGGCAGATGATAGAGGGCAGTTTGTAGCATACAGGTAACGGGAGTCACGTCAAAGGCACGCCAGACTTTCAACTGATTTTCAGCCTTTTTTCTTGAGAAGTCGCGTCAAAGGCACGCCAGTCTTTCGACTGATTTCCAGCCTTTTTTCTTGAGAAGTCGCGTCAAAGGCACGCCAGACTTCCGACTGTTTTTCAGTATTTTTTCATGAGAAGTCGCGCCAAAGGCACGCCAGACTTTCGATTGATTTTCAGCTTTTTTTCATGAGAAGTCGCGTCAAAGGCACGCCAGTCATAAAAACTGATTTTCAGCCTTTTTTCATGACCAAGCACGTCAAAGGCACGTCAGACTTCCGACTGATTTTCAGCCTCTTTTCATGAGAAGTCGCGTCGAAGGCACGCCAGTCAACCAAATTTCCAAATTTCATGAAAATTGAGTTATTTTCATGGAATTTGGGCTGGAATTCGTTAAAACTTGGGAAAATTTCAGACGATTTTGAGTAATTCACAGAGGAATCGCGTCAATGGCACGCCAGTAGTGCTTTTTATGGAATTATGGCTGATTTTCAACGATTTTCAGCGTTTTGCAGCTGAAAAAACGTTGTTTTTATCAGAAAGCGCGTCAGAGGCACGCCAGTCCCAAGGAGACATCGTGAGGATTTAGAATCCGTTTTCAAATTTCAAAAAAATTTCAAAAGAGAAAAACAATCTTGGAATTTATCAAAATCTGAATCCTCTAGAATTACGTAAACGCGCCGAAGGCACCCAGACAGCTAAATTCACAATTTTTCGCCGGAAATTACTGAGAATGGGCGTGGCTTACCTCCATTACTGTAATTATCGTATCAACGGCTATATTAGGAATCATTTAGAAAGTAGAACAGTCGTGTTCAACGCAGTGGAAACAGAAATGATATTTTCAGTCGAGAAAAAAAAAGTCATTTTATGTGCTGAAACACACAGTTTTTATCGACCTTTTCACTAGTTCAAATTGACAGTTTGACAGCTACGAGGGGGAATTAGTCATAGTAGACTAGGAATAGTTAAACAGATGTTATTTTTGACGATTTTCGGTCAAAAAGCAATAAAAATAGTTTCAAAGTGGTCAAAAATCTGGTCTAAAACCTCAAAAATTGGTCAAAATTGAGAAAAAAAGCAATCTCTGTCCTGAAAACAGGTAATTTTCAGCTCAAGGAATTTCAAATCTGAGCAATTTTTGATAGTTTTCAACAGCATTAACCAATTTTCAGTCTGAAAATTTCAGCAAGCGGCAAAAATTAACCCTTAAAACGAGCTAATAACACGGTACGCCTCTTACAACCGCGCTCTATCGAAACCGAAGAGATAATAGTGTGGGAAATTGAGAGACTCAGAGAAAAAGAGACATTTTTCAAGGGCATTTCGGCGGAGCGCAGTTGTAAGAACTGTGCCGAGCTGATATTTCTCATTTTCGAACACCAAAATAAGCTATTTTCAGCTTTAAATGTCCAAAAATGTCTCCTTTAGTCATAATTTTCACGAAAAAGTCACATTTTCGTGGAAAATGTTCATAATTTTGGTAAAAAAATGGGTTCTATCCTTAAAGCGGAGCCTGAATACTGATCGAAATTGGGTCGAAAAACCGAAAAAATAACAGATTTTCAATCTGAAAACCTCAAAAATCGGTCAAATTCTACTCAAAAATGGCGAGAAGACAAGTGATTTTTGCTCTAAAATCAGTTCAAATCTCAAATTCGTTCAATTCAAACCAATTTTCAGTCTTAAAGTGCCAAAAATGGTCAGAAAAATGACAATTTCCGCCAAATTATGACCTGAAACCTCAGAATAAGCTATTTCCAGCTTTTAATGCATAAAAACAGCTACTTTTGTCGAAATTTGACTTTTACGAAAAAGTCAAAATTTCGTAAAAACCGAAAAACTGAAAAAAATTACAGATTTTCAATCTGAAAACCTCAAAAATCAGTGAAATTCTTTTCAAAAATCATAAAAATTCGATCAAATATGACTGAAAAATGACAAAAAAAAAACTGGGTCAAGTCAGATCTGAAATTAAAACCAAATTTCGCTCTCAAAGTGCTGAAAATAGTCAAAAATAACAATTTTTGCCAAATTATAATTTAAAATTATTGAAAAAGCTCAAATCAGATTCCTTCAATTCCAACCAATTTCTGGTCTTAAAGCGCCGAAAATGATCAAAAAATGTAATTTTTTGCCAGATTTTGACCTAAAATTACTCATTTTCACGTCTATAACGCATCTTTCCTACCTCCAACACCTCATATCCCTGCTCCACGGGGGCCACCTCACTGCTCCGGAAGAGCTCATGAAAAGTGGCTGAAATTATGTCCAACCAACACGCGAATAGACTCATGAGAATACAGTAAGAGATGGTTGCTAATCATCTTCAATAACTGGGGGGGAGGGGCGAAGAAACGAGTCAGAAGAGAGAGAGATAGAGATAGAGATACAGAGGGAGACCATGGATTACAGAACGACAATTTTGTTTTCTATTGTTTGATTGATTAAATTTTGAAACGGTTTCTTCTCTTACATGGGGGAAAGGGATAGGTTGGTAATAATTGATAGTAGAGAACTCTCACTTTAGGTGAGAAACAGTTTTATAAAGATCAAATCAACTAGGCGAGGCATTTTAATGAAGATTTCAGCAAGAATCCAAGCAAAATTTCGAAAAATTCAGAAAATTGAGGAATCCACAGTGGAACCAGGGATCCAGGAATGTGAACTGAACTAGAAATTCCAAAAATTTCGAAACACTGGCGTGCCTTTGACGCGATTCCTCTGTAAATTACTAGAAAACTACCCGATTTTCCACGAATTCCAGCCCAAAATTCCAAGAAAATAACTCAATTTTTATATAATTTGGAGCATCCGTTATAGCTGGCGTGTCTTTGACGCCATTTCTCATGAGAAAATGCTGAAAATCAGTCGTAAGTCTGGCGTGCCGTTGACGCGATTCCTTTTTTAACTTTGACACATGTTTTTTGACCTTTTGACACTCGGAAATCGGAAATTTCCTAAAAATTCTGGAAATTTCGGAATTTCCGATTTCCGTTGTGAACGCCCCTATCTGGAACAAATAGTTTTCAACGACACCTGGACGGACACATACACTCGGACACACAGGATTCGGGAAAAAAGTTTTCGAACTGAAAATTCCAGAATTTTCAGACGAAAAAATCACCTATAGACTCGAATATCGCAGGATGGGAGTATCTATGGCCATTATAGCCCGTTTTCACGGATAGTTTCAGAAATTTCAAATAAATTGATTTTTCTGAAATCAGATGTACTATTGACTAGAACTCTTCGTTTCCAGTCGAAATTAATCCAATCGAAACGAGAATTTTCAGAATATTCAAAGCACAACAACTATTCCAAAACTTCACATTTGTTACGAAAAACTGAAAAAAAGGTCATTTTTTGAAGCGGAGCCTTGAAAATGTTTCAAAGGTTGGCTCGACAACTATGGAAATAGTTCAAAACTTGCTAAAGACGAACAACTAAATAGTGAAAATATTTCGAGAAGACACAAAATTACAGATAATTTTCCGATAAAAACGGGAAAAAATTAGTCCAAAACTATGAAAAACTAGTGCAAAACTATATTACCTTAAACTACAGTAACTAACTTTCTGAAATCAACTTCCTACCATTCTTCAAGTTTTGGCGTAGCACGAAAAAAAGACTAATATTGCCGAAAAACATTCAAAAATATTCCAAAATAGTCTAAAAACTTATCAGACGAACGTCCTTCTAAACCAATTCATAACACTATCAACAAAACTATCAAATGACTAGAGAAAAAAGGGAACTTCAATAAATTATCAGTGATAAACAGTCTTAAACCACTCTCAAAAAAAGTAGGTCGAAAACTCCAAAAACCACCAAAAATAGCCAAAAAAGGACGGAGAGGAGGAGGGAGAAAATTCGGGAAACACCACTCGTATGAGAGACACATGCGTGCATAGAAACAACACATGTTGTTATTTGTTGTCTATAATTTGTGGAGACGAAGTTCGAACAGATTTTGATCTGTTGACAAAGGTTGAATGACATCACTCTTTGGGTTGGCACTGAGAGAATGATCATGAAGGTATAATTTAGTTGTGATATACATATGATGAACTTTGTTGTAAGGGAGAAGAGGGAGGGATTATGCTAATTAGAGAGGTGGTGGTGTGCACCCACGCATAGTGGTTATAGTTCTTGTCAGGGCGGAGAGAATTCGAATTCAGACGGAATTGAAACATAGCTGACGGAGTGAGGGTCGAGGGGAACGGAAATCGAACATTTCCGACCTTTTCGGAACTTTTTTCTTCGGAAAATTTCCAATTTCCGATAAATTGTTCTGAAACACTCGAAATTTTCAGTTCCGCACATAAAGGACAGAATGGGGATTCAGAAACCTCAACATTCTACGAAACTGATTGTTGGCGTCGTGAAAGGATTCCAGATATGTTACACATTAGATATGAAGAATACGTTAGAGATGAACAAAATGAACTGACATACAAGAAATCGAGCTCGAGGAGCAAATCGTCGACTGGCTTTACGGCAAGACATAGCTCACCACCAGACATAACTGGAAACGAGACGTTGCTCGGTAACCCGCAAGACGAAAAAGAGTCATAAAATGGGAAGATGACATATACGAGCAATGGCAGAAATCTAAATATGATAGTTTTCAAGTGACTATTCAGCATTTTGCTGGAATCTGAACAAGCAGTTTGGCAGCTTCAAAAACAAGGATTCATTTGACTCAGAATTAGAATACTACAGATCAAATCGAAAGTTGACCAAACGACATGACAGTTTTTTGTCACAGCTTCTAGAATGTCAACAGTACAACTCAACAGTGATTACAGTGATTGACTTAGAGTCGATGCTCAGCGAATATGAAATAAATTTTTATCAGTTGGAAGACCTTGTCCAAAGTCATATCGAACCTTAACTAATAGTGAAGCGAACAGTGTACTTTTAACTGAAACTCCAATATTTTGAAAATCTTGAAAATGCTCATCCCATCTCTTCCCACCAGCTCTGCACAGACTTCAGTAATTAACTGATTGTGAGAGTCAATGCTCAGCGAATTTGAATCCAATTTGAATCAGTTAAAAGCCTTGTCTAAAGTCATATCGAACCTTGAACTAAAGGAAATCTGTCTTAATAGACACTGTCTTTGCTATATTATGGACTTTGTACTTTTAACTGAAATTCCAGTATCTTGAAAACCTTTGGGTTCCTCCTGAACCACGATTTTTCGACTGAAAATAACTTAATATTCATACTAGTCTTCCCCAAGAAGACCCCCCTTTCCCTCCTCGCACTTTTCTGACACACTGCCCTGAGACCTTTGGACCGATAACACTTGCAACCCGTGCGCGTCCAATCAACGACGATCAAAAAAGAGAACAAAAAGAGAAAAGATATGATTACCGTCGGTGTCTCGTCTCCATCCAACGCCGCACTTCCCAATGGCGGTCCGACGGCGGTCGGCGTCGACAGATCAGACTCGTCCTCCGTGCTTTCGACAAAGTTCTGAACGAGAGATAGATGATGATAGGAGGGGGAGGAAGTTGGTTGGTTGGTTTGGATGGAAAGAGAGAGAGAGATAGGTGATAGCATTTGAACTTGATAAAGTGGAAGAGAAGGACAGATAGTTGTCAGTTTTCAATTTTTTTTGATGGAGAATAATGGGTTTTGTTGGGAGTGATATGAGTCTGTGTCTGTATGTCCGGATGTCCAAAATCTCAAAAAGTTGCTTATTCCAATGCCGGTTTGTCCGGATGTCCACAAATCCCAAAAGTTCACAATTCAAGCTGTCGGTCTGTGTGCCTGTATGTCCGGATGACCAGATCGCTCTGTCTCAATGTCGGTTTGTCCGGATGTCCTGGATCCCCGAAAACGTTCAAAACGCTCAGAATGTCTATCTGTCTGTAGCTCTGTCTGTCCGGATGTCCACAAATCCCAAAAGTTCACAATTCAAGCTGTGTGTCTGTGTGTCCGGATGTCCAGTTGTCCAGATGTTCAGTTTCTACCGAGTCTGGGGTGAAAATCTGTGTATACAGATGTCCCGATGTCCATCTCTCTGTATTTTTAGGTATTCCCAAGTGTCTGTGTATCCAGATGTCCAGATTTCTGCAAGGATGTCTAGTCTGTCTGTGTGTCTGTAAGTCCGGATGTCCAGATTGCTCTGTCTCAATGTCGGTTTGTCCAGATGTCCGGGATCCACAAAAACGGTCGAAAAGAGCTTAGAATGTCTATCTGTCTGTAGCCCTGTTTGTCCGGATGTCCAAAAATCCCAAGTTCACAATTCAGGCTGTTTGTCTGTAAGTCCGGATGTCCGGATATCCAGTTTCTACCGAGTCTTGGTGGAAATCTGTGTATCCAGAGGTCCTTCTATCTGTATTTTTGGGTATGCCGAAGTGTCTGTGCATCCAGGTGTCCGAATGCCCTTCTATCTGTATTTCTGTGTGTCCAGATGTCCAGATTTCTGTCCGTATGTTATCTGTGTGTCTAGTTGTCCGAATGTCTGGTCAATTTGTGTGTCTGGAAGGCTGGATGTCCACAATCCTTTCTGTAGATTTTTTTCAGCAAAAAATTTGAAAATAGCGGTTTTGAGTTTTCATCTCGAAAAAAACTTGTTTTATAAGAAAATCGTGAAATTTATTGTTTTTCGGCAAAAATATTATTATTTGTTTTTACTTTCATAAAAAAATCGATTAGGTTTCACGTCAAAAATCAACAATTGTGATTTTCCACCAAAAAACAACAGAAAATTGGCACAAAAACCAGATTCTTGGAACAAAAACCAGCAATTTATCTAATTTTGACCGCTTTTTGTCAAAAATTGCTTCGAAATTGTGCGAAATTGAAAATGTCAGAAAATAATTTTCACACATTTACCATTTTCATACCTTTTTTAATGACAAAAACAATGAAAAACTCGCAGTTTTTCACGGAAACTGTGAATTTCTCTTGATTTATCATTTTTCTATTAGCTCGGGACAGTTATTACAACTGCGCTCCACCGAAATCCCCTTGAAAATTGTCTCTTTTTCTCTGATTCTCTCAATTTCGCAAACTATTTTCTTCGGCTTCAGTAGAGCGCGGTTGTAAGAAGCGTACCGTGCTAACATGAAAAAGAATCATAATTTTTTTCTGAAAATTATGAAAATTTTCAGCATTTTCCAGTTTTTCAAGCTAATTTCTACCTATTTCTCTCTCCAAACCTTCACTTTTCTCTACAAAAACCCCACCTGATTAACAAATTCCATCTTTTTCTTCGGTCCCTTCACTGCTCCAGATGCCACCACGTCATCCACCGACTCCTCCTCTCCGTTCTCATCCTCATTTTTTCGAAAAGTGAGTGCAGAGACGAGATGCTCCTCTTCGCTTCCGCTCATATGGTACACTGAAATTTTTGGATTTTATTTAATTAATTAATTATTAGATAATTAAAGAGAAAAATTGAGCGAGAGAGAACGACGGCAATCATGAAAAAAAAGATGACGATAACGGAAAAAGAAGAGAAAAGTTGAGAGAGAGGGAGAAGAAAGTAACAAATATGATATCTAAGCTCCGCCCATTTTTATGGCCACGCCCACTTTTTTTGCAGACTTGTCGCATGAAGAGGTTTTTCGCGGCTCTATTGAACGATTTCGAAGCAATTTTGCTGTAAAAAAGGTCAAAATGACCCAGAAAATGGGAATTTCGACTAAAAAATGACCAAGAATTGGTGCGGCACGGTTTGCTATCAAACCGTGCGGCAGAATTGCAAAAGTGGTCAGAATCTGATGAAGAACGGTTCAAAATGCTCAAAAACCGCTGATCACCGTCCCAGAATCGTAAGAATCTACAAAACGCAGGTGCGGCACGGTTAGTTGGGAAACTGTGCGGCAGAAATGCAAAATAGCAAAGCACCGTTTAAATCGGGTTGAAACAGCCAGGAATAACCTCTAAAATCGTTGAAATCTTGCGACAAAACCGTGCGGTAAAATTTCAAAAACTCGTAAAAAAATATGTTAAAAACGACTAAGAAACACGAAAAATCACGCTAAAACTGCATTTTTTAATCAAAAACTGCCTAAATCCGTCGAAAATTGATCAAAAATCCCAAATATCTCGGAAACGCAAGTGCGGCACGGTTTCCGCTAGAAATGTGCGGCAAACTTGCAAAATTGGTAAATCTAACCATTTTCAGGTTTCTTTAATCACGAAACCGTTCAAAAAACCCCAAAAACTCAACCATGCGGCAAGATTGCAAAAGTGGGCGTGACTCAAAAGTGGGCGGAGCCTGTTTTAAAATATGATAATGATCGAGATAACGTAAATTAGAAAACAAGAGAACAAACAACTACGCTAATAATGCTATTTTTCTGAGGAAAAAAAACTGAAAAAAATTGGAAAAAAATTGGAAAACGGTGCTCCAGAATCCGGTCGTCACGTCTACAACTTCTTGGCAAGATGTCCGTGAGTCTTTGGATTCGTCGCCGCCATCTCCTCGTCGATTTCCTCGAGGAACGTCTCCTGTTTCACTGAATACATTGTATAGAAGTAGATTCCGACGACGACGCCAATCAACACGGCGAACGAGATGTGATTCTTGTAGTTCTTGGCGAAGATCTCCTTTACGCGCTCTTGGTTTACCTGAAAATTGAAGATGAGATTTGACTGAAAATGACTGAAAATTTAGGGAAAATATTATAGTTGTCCGGAATCCGGATTCCGAAATTCCAGATCTCCGGGGTTTTTTTTGACATTCCAGCAATAATAACGCTGGAAATGGAACACTAAAAAGCGCGTCAAAGGTACGCCAGAAATATGAGAAAATTGGAAAAAGGTGTTCATATAGGGGGCAATAACGCTGGAATTGGAACAGTAAAAAGCGCGTCAAAGGTTCGCCAGACAGTCGAAAAACTGTGAAAATCGGTTTAAAAATCACCTAAATGAGCGTCAGAATTCCGGGAAAAAGCGTCAAAGGTGCGCCAGATAGTCAAAAATCGGTGAAATTGCACTGAAACTAAAACTTCAGAAAAACGCGTCTAATTTAGCAAATTTAACCAAAAATTGCCCCAAAATCACAAATCTTGAAGAAAAAAACGCGTCTCAGGAGCGCCAGCCACTATTAAAACTGTTCACTGTACAGGTCTAGAATCATCAAAAAGTGCAGTTTGAAGGCTCTGAAATCGTTTTGATAATGACTGGCGCGCCTCTGACGCGTTTTTACATCTAATTTTACATAACTTATGCTTTTTCCTTATCCAAATCGTGAGTTTTCAGTGAAATTTTGAGATTTCGGGTCTGAATGGCGTGCCTTTGGCGCGTTTTTTGCACGATTTTCAACAAAAAAAGTTGTACTTTCTCTTTTTTTTTCTCGTTTTTTGACAGTAAAACTAATTAAAAGCGTCTCAAAAATGATTAGAAAGATGAGTCTGGCGTGCCTTTGACGCGTTAAAATTAAGTTTTGAGGCTCTGGCGTAACTCTGGCGCGTTTTTATCAATTTTTCACTTCACGAAAACCCTCACCTTCTCAAACTGTTTGGCGAATCGTTTCTGTGGTCTTGGTAGATCTTCGATGTCGATCGTCTCCAGCATTTCGTCATCTTTCTTTTTCTGAAATCGGAATTTTTTGATTTTTTCGAAAAACTATGTAAATTGCTCAAAAAGTCCGCCAATTATGTCATAAAACCCTTCAAAATCCGGCCATAAAACCGAAAATTGAACAAATTTTGAAAATTTACGATTAAATTAGTCATAATTAGTCATAATTAACAAAAACAGAAAATGCCAAATCTGAAAAGAGAATGTGTGTGAATCGATTCGCTTAGATCATCAGGAGAAGTGTAGATCTTGAAGTGAGATACACTTCCGGTGGATGGGAAAAGGAGAGTGAAAAAAGAGGAGGAATGTTTATTGTAATTAGAGGGAGGAGGCGGAGGAATCTGTGGAATTCACTAGGGAATTCCAGAATTCCTGAATTTCAAAATTTTCGGGTTAAATTTTATTTGTTGAAAAAAAAAGTGGAACTTCTTCTGCATTTTTCATCTTTTTCAGATGAAAAACAAGGAAATTCACTGATTTTGTGCTACATTTTGCTTTGGAAGTATAATTCTTCTCCAAAAAAGGTTTTTTCACGAAAAAATAGACCAAATACTGAAATTTCCTCCTGTTGGATTCGAATTTTAAACTAGAAAATGAATTTTTGACTCTTAAACCCATTTTTGAACTGAAAAATGTTTTTTTTCCGTTACAGAAATTCTTAAAGTCAACAAAATCGTTTTTATAGTATATTAGCTCGACATAGTTCTTACAACTACGCTCTACCGAAATGCCCTAGAGAAATGTCTCTTTTTCTTTGAGTCTCTCAATGTCGCACACTATTTTCTTCGGTTTCGGTAGAGTAAGAAGCGAACCGTGCTAATAAGTTAGTGAAAAAATGTTCTCAAATACTCAAAAACTCTGAAAACAATCAAAGTAGTCGACGAAAAACTTGAATTTTTCAGAATTTCTCATAAAATCTGGCCATTTTGTCACTAAAAGTCGTCATTCTTCTCAATTTTCGGCAAAAAAAAATGCCGCAATTTTCTACTTTTAACAGTAAAAACCGTTAAAATCAGCTGAAATTGAACGAAATTGAACAAAAATCCGTTTTTTTCTGATGAAATGTGTGAATTTTAAAATAAACATAAACACTTTTCTGAAATTCGACCCGAAAATGTGAGTCAATTGAAGGAAAATTTGCTCTTTGTAATCAAATTTTCCACAAAAATCATCAATTTTTCAACCTAAAATCCCATTTTTGAGCTCAATTTTGTTCAGAAAATCGTCTTTTTCAGCAAAAATCATAGTTTTTTCAGTCAAAAATCCTGTTTTTATGCTCAAAAATCAACTGTTTCTGCTAAAAACCAATTTTTTTTCAGCTAAAAATCCACCTATATGTGCTAAGATTCCACTTTTCAGCTGAAAATCCACTTTTTTCTGCTAAAACCCACTTTTTGTGATAAAAATCAGCTTTTTCTGCTAAAAAAAACCCCAATTTTTCTGCTAAAAAATCCAATTTTTGCTAAAAAATTCTCTTTTTGAGCTAAAAATCCGCTTTTCATGCTCAAAAATCGTTTTTTTTCTCTATTTTTCATAATCTAGCTCTCTCTTCTTCAAAAAAGGAATCTAAAGAAACTAAAAAGAACGACTCGACTCACTTCAACCTGCGTGAACTTATTCGTCGTCTCAGCCGGCAATTTCCCTCCTGCTCCGGCTCCAGATTGAGCACAACGAGTCGTGGAGCTCACGAGTCGACGAGCAGCGACGATTGTCGTCCGACAATTCAGCATTGAGAGCATCTATATATTATATTAAATAAATGTTTTATTTTTTCAGTGCTGTAAAGCGAGAGAGAAACGCAATATAATCGGGAGAGGCAAATAGAAATATGAGAAAATTGGAAAAGGTGTTCAAATAGGGGGAACAACAGTGTTGGAACTGCGATGAGAAAGAAGCGCGTCAAAGGCACGCCAGATAATGGAAAATCTGTGAAAGTCAATAGAAAACACCGAAAAGATCCTCAGAGTTTTGAAAAAAGGACGTCAAAGGTGCGCCAGACAATCAGACATTGGTGAAAATCCGAAACTTCGGAAAAACGCGTCAAAGGTACGCCAGACGGTCAGAATGTGGTGAAAATCAGAACATGGGGAGGTTGAACTGAAACTAAAACTTCAGAAAAACGCGCCCAAGGCACGCCAGATAGTAGAAAAGCTGTGAGAATCAATAGAAAACACCGGAAAAGGCGTCAAAGGTACCGCCAGACAGTCAGAAAGTGGCTAAACTCGGTTAAAAACAATGGGATTTTCATTGAAATTTCAGAAAAACGCGTCAAAGACACCCCAGTTAATAGAAAACAGTGAATCTCGAAAAAAAAGCGTCAAAGGTATGTCAGACAGTTGAAAAGTGGTGAAAATCGGTTAAGGACACGGGGATTCGCACTGAAACTTAAACTTCACATAAACGCGTCTAAGGTACGCCAGATAGTTTTTTAACTGAGAAAATCGATGGAAAACACCGGAAAGGGAGTCAAAATTTTGAAAAGAAAAAGGCGCCGAAGGTGCGCCAGACAGTGGTAAAAATCAGAAACTTCAGAAAAACGCGTCTAAGGAGCACCAGATCAGCCTAGAAATTTCAAAATTTGTACAAAAAACGCGCCGAAGGCACGCCATTCAGATCCGAAATCTCAAAATTTTACTGAAAACACGCGATTCGTATGGGAAAAAAGCGTAAGTTTCGTAAAAATTAGCGGGGAAATCGCGTCAAAGGCGCGCCAGATAGCTCAGAATTTTCTGACAATGGGAGAGAGAGAAAGCGACTGGAAATTCTGAATATCGACTGAAAACGCGTCAAAGGCGCGCCAGCCATTATCAAAACAGTTTCAAACTCGCAGAAGAAGTCGAAAGCTGTCGTCAAAATGCACTTTTTGAAAATTCTAGGCCTGTACAGTGAACAGTTTTAATAATGGCTGGCGCACCTGAGACGCGTTTTTTTTTCAAACGTGAGGTTTTCGGTCGATTTTTAGTTCAATTTGCAAAATTTTTGGATTATCTGGTGCACCTACGACGCGTTTTTTTCTAGAAATTAAAGTTCTGTCGGCAAAATCGATACGAACGCAAAAGGGAAAAAAGTACTGGAAAACTTGAAGAAGCTGCCTCTTTCTCTATACATGTCGCAATAGCTACATCATCATTTTGTATTAGCATCAGTTGTGGAGATCTCTGAGACTAGACTAAGGCAGGAGAGAGAAAGTGAGAAGAAAAAGGGGAAGTATTCACTTTTTTGAAAAAAAAAAAGAGAAGGGAAGGGTTGATGTTCTGTTACGTAATTATGGCTGAACACGCGCTTGAAGTTCATATAAAAATGTCTGGAAAGCTTTTTTGGAAATCGAAGAATCCGATAATCTACGTTTCGAAATGAGTAGAAAATAAGAAGATTGTTTTGATGAAGATTCAAAAACAGTGAAAAAATTCCAGAAAACGCGAATTTTCAAACCAAGAATTGATGTAAAGTGAGTGGTCAGTGCTCTGGCCGAACTCTCTAAACTGGTTTTCTAGGTCAGCGATATTGCTGTCGATATTTTTATATACATTTTTGAACAGATTTCCTAGAATTCTGATTTCCCTCTTTGAAGATCGTTTCAAAATCGTCCGAAACTGTAGAAAATTACCCTAAATAGTTTAAAAATGCAGAAAAGTGACTTGAAATCGTCTGGAAAGGCTTCATAAGTAAACTCAAAAAAAATCTTGAAATCGGAAGAAAATGCATTAAATCTTCACGTTTTTCAATAGACTGTATCGAAATTCAGCTTTTCTGAGCAGAAAATGGCCTCCGGAAACGCGATTTATGAGTAATTTCGAGGCGAAATGAGTAATTTTGTGCAAATTCTAGAAAATTGATTGAAGAGTTGTCATGCGTTTATCCCATGAAATCCGCTTGTTTTTGTTAGTTTTTTTGTGATTTTTTTCGCTGAAAATCGATGGAAAATGAGCGGAGACTGGAGAGAATGCTGAAAATAGGTGAGAATTGTGGAATTATTCGTAAAAGTTATGAAAAACTTGGTGCCGTCCGAAAAATTACAAAAAGTTGAAAAATTCCCTGTTTAAATATATGGAAATAGTGATTTATAGGTAATTTGATGCTAGAAAATCGATTTTTCGTTAAATTGCCGCCCCCGAAAACGCAATGAGTGAGGAATTTCGAGACGGAATGAGTAATTTTGGCCAAATTTCAGAAAATTCATTAAATTTTTTAAAATTAATTTTTTTAAACTTGTTTTAGACTGAAATATAGCGATTTATGTCAGAAATAGGCTTGAAAATCGAGTTTTTCAGAAAATTACAGCTAGGAAAGTGAGTTTTTATGTTTTAAACATCATTTTCAGGGAAGTTTTCATCAAAAACAGTTTCAAGACCCATGTTTCCGATTAATTAGACTTTAAAAACTTGAGTTTCTGACTATTTTCGGTTCAAAAACGCTTCAAATTGCACTTTTTGCCAAAATCCAGTTTCAAATGTGTAAAAAATAAGTGAAAACACTGTTTTTAAGCAATTTTTAGCCTACTTTGAGCGTTTTTCCACTTTTCCACCCAAAATCCCCTAGAATTTTAATGAAATCCTCCTCGAAAAATCAATAAAACGTTGGCGAAGAAGTAAAAGTTTCACTCGAACTTCCGCTTACGCGGATTCAATGTTTGCTTTCATTGTGGTGGTATTGGATGGGGGCAACAGGAGACGGGGGAGGACGTGTCTGATCGTGTGAAACTCTTTTCTGGGGGTAAATATATAACTTTTTGTGATGAAATTGGGAATTTTACCTGGATTTTGAGTGAAGAATTGATAAAATTAAAGAATTGGAGCAAAAAGTGTAAGAAACCATCTTTTTTCAGATTTTTTTCGCGTTACAGAGGCTATTTTACCGTTTTTTAGCGAACAATTCGTTTTGAAGACGAAAAATTCGTTTTGAAAACGAAAAATTCGTTTTGAAAATCAAAAAATGAAAACTTTAACTGAAAAATGGCAAAAACCTCTTTTTTTGGGTTTAATTATGAGAAAAATTCGAATTTTAACTGGATTTGGGCAAAAACTCGAGTGTTCAGCGTTTTTGAACAGGTTTTTACTAAAGAAAATTCGATTTTGCGAAAAAAATTCAACATTTTATCAATATTTGTAATTATAATTCGTAAATTGTCTGAAACTTCTGTTTTTGCTTGAAATATGTGCTATTAAAGTCAAATTTATCGGAAACATGCGTCTTGAAACTGGTTTTGATGAACACTTTCCTGAAAATAATTTTTTCCTTCGATAAACATAGAAACTTACTTTCCTAGCTGTAATTTGCTGAAAAACTCGATTTTCAAGCTCATTTCTGACAAAAATCGTTATATTTCAGTCTGAAACAAATTAACTTTAATTTTAAAAATCAATTTTCGAGAATTCCTACAAAATTACTCATTCCGTCTCGAAATTTTCCAAAAATCGCGTTTTTTGGGGCTGAAATTCACGAAAAATCGGTTTTCTAGCATCAAATTACCCATAAATCACTATTTCCATCTATTTCAACAAAAAATTTCTTTAATTTTTACAATTTTTCGGACGGCACCAAGTTTTTCTTAATTTTTCATAAAAATTCCGCAATTCTCACCTATTTCCAGCATTCTCTCTAGTCTCCGCCCATTTTCCATCAATTTTCAGCGAAAAAAAATCACAAAAAACTGACAAAAACAAGCGGATTTCATGGGATAAACACATGACAACTCTTCATTGTTCGACGTCGTTAAAGTACTCCGAGAGGAGTACACGGACGGTGGCCTAGGAACCCGAAATTAGTCCCCGAGACCCGCTAAAATTGCGCGTTTGAATTTAATTTTCGGCGAATTCGTCATTTACCTATTCTTATCAGTTTTCGGCGAAAAATCAACCGATTTCGTTGATTTTTTCGAGAAACTATATAAAATCAGTGATAAATTCATGATTTTCAGCCTAAAATTGCTGAAAAACCTCTCGAAAATGTCGAGAAACGTGGAAATCAAAGCGAAAGTGCAAAATCACGACGAAACTGTCCGTCGCGCGGTGGAGATTTCTGGAAAGCAACCCACTATTCTCAAGTGAGTTCAGGTTAATCATTTTCAAGTGAAAAAGGAAAAAAATCCAAGAAAAATTATCAAAAATCGAAAATTCCTCATAGAAACTCAGAATTTTCTAGATTTCTGCAGGTGAATCGTGAAATTTTCCAATTTTTGCACAGTTTAAAACCAAAAAACTCGTTTATTACAGGCAGCATGACATCTTTTACGAGTCACCGAACGGCCGCCTCAAGATGCGCAGCGTTGAGGAGAATGGAGTGGTAAGGGGGCACTTTTCGAGATTAAATATGGAAAAAATTGCAGAAAAGTAGCTTGGTTTTTGCAATATTGCCGCATGGTTTGATGGGGAATCGAAAAATCCGAAGCTCTAGTAATTTTCAGTAAATTTCGGCCTAATTTTCGCGGTTTTAAGTGATTTTTGTGGTTTTTCATCGAAATTTGGGTATTTTCAAAGATAAAATCTTCAAATTCTGCCAGAAAATCGATTTTTGGAGCCATTTTTCTTATAACTATGCGGCGAAACTGCAAAAGTGGGCGTGGCCTAAAAATGGGCGGAGCTTCGAACTTTTCAAGTGAAAATTTGGGAAAATTCACTGATTTCTGCCCGAAAAGTGGGCAGAGCTTATGTATTTCCATAAAAATTTTGATCTGACTTTTAAATCAAAAAACGCGTTGACAGTGCGCCAGACATAACTTCTGGTGGTGCTCGCTTTTGGAACTCGACAAAATAGAACTGTTACAAATTGGAACCGTTACAAAATGGAACTGTAAAATATAGAACTGCTACAATTTGGAACTCGGTAAAATGGAACTCGGCAAAATAGAACTGCTACAAAATGGAACTGCTACAAAATGGAACTCTTGTTCGAATGGAGCGCGTTTGCATTCATGAATTTTTAGAAGAATTAGAACCCATTTTCGAGGCCTCAATCGAGAGAAACGTCGACTAAAACACTTATTTAATAGAGATATAGCTTTTTTCTATTTAATAGTCAACAAAAAATAGGAAAAAATTATATCAGATAAGCCCAATAAGCGTTTTCAAAACCAGTGGTAGAGTTCCATTTTGTAGCAGTTCCATTTTGTAGCAGTTCCATTTTGTTCAGTTTCATTTTGTAGCAGTTCTATTTTGCCGAGTTCCATTTTACCGAGTTCCAAATTGTAGCAGTTCTATATTTTACAGTTCCATTTTGTAACGGTTCCAATTTGTAACAGTTCTATTTTGTCGAGTTCCAAAAGCGAGCACCACCTAACTTCTACTTCGATCTCAACAAGTTTCACTGTTTCAAAACGCGCCGAAGGCGCCCCAGCCCGATGTTTTTTTACTCCCTCAGTTCTAAAAATGGACCAAACCTGAAATTTTTTTTTTCCTTAAAAAAACACAAAATCAGTCATTTTTTGGTCAATTTAACTCCAGAAATATCCAATTTCCCGTAAAAAATAGTCGAATTTTCAGTTTTTTCGAGGTAAAAATGTGTATTTTACCCTCTCTTTTTTGTGAAAAGAACTCAAAAAACTTAAATTTTGTTTCCAGGCGCGAACCGAGCTGATCTGGTACGACCGTCCGGATGTCGCCGGTCCGAAACTCAGTAATTTCAACAAATTCGACGTGCCAGCCGAGATTCTCGACTCACTGAAACTCTCACTCCAATCATCGATGGGACTGAAAGGAGAGGTCAAAAAGACACGAACTCTCGTCGTCCACGATCAAACCCGTATCCATATCGATCGTGTCGACGGGTTGGGAGATTTCATGGAGCTGGAAGTATGTCTGAAACCAGAGGAGACACCAGAGCACGGAGAGAAGATTGCTCACGAGTTGAGAGAGATGTTGGCGATTCCGGAGAGTGATCTGTTGACTGGGGCGTATATGGATATGTTGAAGAAGTAGAGAATGTATTGTTACTTGTTATTTCTGATGTTTACGTTGACATATTTTTCCGGTTTTGATATGAAAATTGCTGTTATATCGATTTGAATTGTAGCAATAAGATTAGCGCCAGCCAAAGGCGCGCCAGTCACTTATTTTTAAAAGAACCGCGGGTCAAATTAAAAACGTGAAATAACACTTGGATTTCGTCACGACCTCCACGTGTCACCCTATTGACCGCCCATCCCTAATCTACCTGCTCGTTCGTCAGTACTAGATTATCCCCTCGCCTATGAACGGTTTGGCTGGAGCTCCAGAAGCCAAGGATTTTCTGGAGAGCCGCCACTCTTATAATAACCTTGGTGTTGGGGACCGCATGGCGCAATGGTTACTGGTTTTGCACCCGAATAGTCTGGGGTTCGGATCCCATTTGCAGTAATTTTTTTATTTTTGGTAACTTTTCCAGGAACATCGGTTTTGCTATATCAGCTACAGTACCGGACAAAAAAGTATCAACTTTGGCTGTTTTCAGTAGAAAATGACCAACGTTGACAGTGTATTTCGGTGTCACCTGATTGTCCGATAAACTCAAGTTCATATGAGATGGACAGAGCAAAAATAGTACATCATTTTTGTAGTGGACCATTTTTTTGTAGGGGGACTACCATGAAAGTTACCGATAAAGAAACCCATTACTCCCTGAAATCGACTAATTTCTATGCAAATTAGCGAAATTTTGGAGGTGTTCACTTTGACGACCTGTAACTTTCATGGCATTGTCGAAATAAAAAAAGTGATACCCGGTGTTTGCGGACTTAGTGCTAATTTTAAAAATTTTGCACTAAGTCCGCAAACACCGGGTATCACTTTTTTTATTTCGACAATAGTGTCCCTACAAAAAAATGGTCAACTACAAAAATGATGTGCTATTTTTCCTCTGTTCAGTCTGTACAAAATTAAGTTTATCAGACAATCAGGTGACACCAAAATACACTGTCAAAGTTGGTCATTTTCCACTGAAAACAGCCAAAGTTGATACATTTTTGTTCGGTACTGTAATTTGATATGAACATTTCTCTGCCGATCACAATTTCTATCACATTTTGTTCTGAGTTTGTTTGCATCTCCTTTAAACAAGTTTATTTTAAGTAACAGATAAAACTCTAATTTTTGCAAGCGTGCTTGATCGAGCGCAATTAGTCGCCTAAAAGATAAAACATTGGGAAGAAGGATCTGGTCAACCCATCATGAGCCAACAACTGCGAATCGAATGTAAAGAATCCGGGTCCATACTCCCAGCCATCAATATCCGAATATCTGACCGCAATGAAGTCTTTCTTCTGCGCCACAACCAAATAGAACGTGCCAAAGAACTTTCCCTTCTTATCAACCTTATTCTGCTGCAAGTGAGTTCTCACTATCGACCAGTGATTCCACTGCCAACCTTCGACCTCTCGTGTCAGCTTCATCTCTGTGCTCATATAGTTTTTGAGCCAATCTCTGTCACGAACTGGTTTCCCGGCTGACCGATAGACAATAATGACAAATCCTTCGCGATCGGAAACGATCGCTTGGGAGTCGAATTGTTTGTAG
Organism: Caenorhabditis latens; assembly: GCA_002259235.3. Lineage (NCBI taxonomy): Eukaryota > Metazoa > Nematoda > Chromadorea > Rhabditida > Rhabditidae > Caenorhabditis > Caenorhabditis latens. Next base: position 4,124,314 of record CM056093.1, read on the forward strand.
TATCTCCAGATGTGAGCATTGGGGAGGCAGACCGCGTAGAACTTGGAGCTGAAAAAAGGGCAGATTCAGAACAACCCATACTTGCAAACGGGCGGAAACGGGCCTCCGTGTAACTCGCTTAAACGGGGACGCCGGCATTCTAAACATTAAGATTTGTGATGGATCGACTCAGAATTTTGTAGAAAAGAGAAAAATCTCTTGGAGCCAGGTCCGAAAATTTGTCTGAAACGAGTTATAAGGCCTCAAAGTGTCAAAAAGGGCTTCTCGCCGTGAATTTACCTTATATTTCAAGGTAACATACTTGTTTTAGGCTAATTTTCGGACCTGGCTCCAAGAGACTTTCCTCTTTTCTAAAACATTCTGAGTCGATTCATATCAAAAAATCTATATGTTTAGAATACCGGTGTCCCCCTTTGAAATGTAATATTAAAAACTAAAAAATATACCAGAACATAGCCCTCGGCGAGTTCTATATCCGTGACCTGCTACGGGCCGGGTGGCTAATCGTCAATATGCCACGGGCCGTTAAAAAAGCCAAAAAAGTCATTCTAGCCCATGTTACCGAATAGCCATCCTGGCCATAGCAGTTCACTTGCATAGAACTCGCCGAGATCTACATTTTGGTATATTTTTCAGAGTATGATATTTTGAATCAAGCTAGTTACGCGGCGGCCCGTGCCGACCCGGTTTGCAAGTAAGCAGACTCACTTCGTATGAATCGATTCGATACCCTTCCAAACCGCGTCAACTTTATCATCCTTGCTATCCAGAGACTTGTTTTCCTGAACGTCGTTCACAAGTTTCTCAACACCCGCTGGCCAGTAGTTGGGTGTTGTCTGAAATTGCATTCTTGAAAAGATATTGTAACTTCCGGAGCATCTCACCAAATAATAAGCGTCCCACTCCTTGACAAGCTCTTGGTACCGCGCGATTTTCTCGAGTATCTTGTTAACTCCATAGGAATCTACATCTGGAAGAAGACCCGAGGCATAGACTTCCAAGAATAGCTGAAACTTTTTGTTTCGTGTAAAAAGCTAAGCGAGCACCTACCGCCTCCGTGAGCACGCTCTCCAGAATTCCCTTCCACTTCTTGAACGTCGCCTTACTTTGCAGGTTGTCGCCTTTCATAGCCCACTTCAAGGGATTAGTCGACTCCTGTTCCAGTTTTGATAACATTTCCTAAAATTCCATGTATTCAAGGTACCTCTAGTCTGTCCACTTACATAAACCAACTTCTGCGGTTTGCTCTCATTATAGACCTCAGCGAATAGCGTCACCGACTTCTTCGATCGCTCGTTCATCGTGTCCAGCATGTACATGTACAGTGTAGACATGACGGTGGTGTATCTCTGAGATAGTTCTCATACTGTCTGAGAGGTTAGTGTGACTTACATCATAGAAGTTTTGCTCAACGATGAAAGATTTTAGGTCGTCGAATTGGGCGGTCATTTTTTGAGAGAGCTGAAAAATAAGGTTATACTTTTTTTTTTTTTTCTCATTGTTTGTTTGTTTATACTTTTTAAACATTATCAATTAAAGGGCAAGAGGCTAAGATTAAGTCCCTCACGAGACCATTCAAAGGGTGGGTTGAGGTGAGAAATGCGGGGTAACAAAAATAATGAGAATGACCGGTAAGAGGGGATTAGCACAGTAAAATAAGTATACTTATATATATGACTTTGAATCAAATCAAATCAAAGGAATCAAAAGGAAAAAGCACTATTGAAACAAGAAAGAGAATAGAGAGAGGACGAATGGATTTAGGATAAAAGGTGAGCTCAATAACGGGTGATACTAGACATAATAAGGGTACTGAATTCAGCAGGGCACAGAAAATATGGGGTCTGGGCGGTTATGGCGTTCCAAAGGGGAACGGTGCGGGAAAAAAAGTCAGAGCAACTGGGTTTAATGCATACAAGATTCATAGGGCGACGGGTGGAAGTGGAAAACCGGATGTACGAATCTAGGTGTGGAAAGTATGAGGTACCGCTTAGAAAATTGTATAGAAGGAGGAGCTGGGATTTGAGTCTACGATGGCGTAATGAGAAGAGATTAAGTTGGGCTAGACGGTCGGAATAGGAGGAATAAGTTATGTTGCAGCGTTGGAAGATTTTCCTGGTGAAGAATCGGAGAGGAGTTTCTAGCGATAACGATAATTTAGAAGCAGGAGGAGGTGAGTAGACTACAGAGCAATATTCAATAATGGGTAAAACGTAGCAGTTGAAAAGAAAAATGTAGAACTGAGGGGAGGTTGACTTGAAGGATTTCAGAAGTTGCTTAGTACGCAGGAGAGCGGAGGCTACAGTTTTGTTAATGTGGGATTTGAAGTTTAGTGATGAATCAGTGATGAGACCGAGGTCCCGAACTGATTTGGAAGTTTCAATAAGTTGACCAGCAATGGAGTATGGGAATGAAGCATTTTTTGGTCCGAGTCGGAGAAGAGCCGTTTTAGTATGAGCAAGAGGAAGAGAGTTAGTTGAAGCCCAGTTTTCAATAAGATCTATACCATAGATACTTTCTCGAAACGACTTGGCCGGCCGATATCTATGGGCTCATTCATATAATAGCTTCACGGGAATTGGATATTCCGAAATTTCCAAAATTTTTAGTTTCACACATCCCGCGGGACCAACGAGCACACTAACATTATTCCATTATTCCAACAATCTAGAATGAGTTCTACCCAAGTTGACCTACCGCAGTCAATTGTTTCTTCAACTCTCCCAACTCTTTCATCACAGGATCCTCCTCTTCCTCCTTGAAAAAGTCGATGATATCCTTGACAACACCGGCCACTGTTCCAATTGGTCCGAGGTACTTTCCAAGTTTGTCGGATATAAAACTACCCGCATCAACCAGCCCCTTCACAACATCACACACAGTTTTGACAGACTCGAGTTGTTCTTCTGTAAATAACGGTTCTAGAAATCTGGAATTTCGTCTGAAAACTCACGTGTGATCTCAACTCTTCCAGGTGATGCAGCAGAGCATTTTCCTGGCAACAACGCTGGCTGAACCATCTCTTCCAACTCTTCTGAAAATTTCCATAATAAGCAATATATCAGATCTAGGACTTACTCATCGTCTTCTCACTAATGAAATCCCCCTCTTCCATCGCAATCTTCAAAATTGTTTGAGCAAATATCGACATCCCCAACGGCTCAGCACTTTCTTGATTCAGCACCAACGACATGATTGAGATGTCTACTGATGACTTTAGAAGGGTTTTTATACTCAATGTGAACTGCTATTAAACCAGTTTTATTCTGATGTTTACTCTCAATTCCGCCCAATTTTCTAGTTCAACGTAAGTTGATACCCTTTGATAACAGATTTCCACACCGATTTTTGTTTCAAGTCACATCGAATAAAAAGAAGAAAACGATGATATGTACTGTTATCTTTTGTTAGCCCGTTGATCAAACCAAACCACAAAAGTCGACGACAGATCACCGTTACGATGAAGATGAACAGGATTTTTGATCTTTGTTTTACCCAGTCGACGGGAGAAATGAAAGGTGAAAACAGCTCTGGTCTCCAGGATGAGTTCGTAAGATAGTGATTAGCATCAGGATGTAAATTTTACTTTGCTTCATGTCAATAGTTGTTGCGACAGGTTTAAAGGAAAGCTAATCTTCTGTCACATTTGGAGTGGGAAGCGTGATCGAGGGACGATGAGATTCGGACGATTACCTTTTAACAACCGTTTTCCTTAAATGCACAGCAAATGTAGGGTACATTGTTATCGTAAGGTCACCAGGTTGGGTTCAGGGCACATCAAGACGATTGTATCAGAGTAGCTCGTCTCGGAAAACGTGCCATGTAGTTGTTGATGCTCGTTGTATATTGTGAATCTGATGCGAGATTGGTGGCTGACATACTTGTCCGAGCCCATCCGGGCCGACGGTTTTTATTGAATAACTTTCTTTAAAAAAATCGTATCTGGTTGGTTAATAACTCAAAAAATAAGTATTCCGACCTGTCATCAGACAAAATCAAAACGATCTTCAGAGAACATCCACAAGGGCCCGGACCGAGCCGGGGCGACAGCAGTTTCAGCCGGTACCCATTTTTTACCGATTTTTTTTTGAAAATTTTCGAAAAAATAGAGTAAAAATGCTTAAATTATTGTACAAATTCACATTTTTATTCAATTTCGGGCCGAGATTTTTCCTGATTTTGGCCCGGCCCGTGACAAGTCTGCAAAAACATCTCTCCAAAAGAATTCATTTTGACACTCCCACCATGTCAAACCATTCAAAAAATATGTGTGTGTGTCTATAACAATAATAACATGTTGTTTGTATGTCATTCATTTCATTTCATATCTCTTTCTCTCTTTCAGCTCTTTTTTCGGTCATGCTCTTTCCGAAAACGAAGAGTCACACCCATTCATCCGGTCCCTCCCTCCCTCATGAATTCATCACTCCTTTTCTCTTATCAATGGACATTTTTTGACATTTCCATTTTCCCTCAACTCATTTTTTTCGCTGAAACAAACGCAAAGATTATTTTTCTTGCATTTTCTTCTTTTTGATATAAGAGAGATAGAGAGCAAAAGAATGCTCAATTTCTCCTTCTTCTCTCACAAAATTTTTGGGGAAAATTAATGTGTGAATTTTTAAGAAGAGAGAATTGAAAAATGAGAGAGTAGAAGGGTGGGGAACAAATAATGAATAACTGATGCTGATGTTTTATTTTTTATTTTCTTATTAACCTCTATTCACTTCTAAAACACGTAGATTAGAGATTTCGAAATTGCCTTTTCTGTCGCCATTAGGGTAGTGCCATGTGGACTCCTCGAAAGACAAGAACAAAGGTACTGGCCTAGAAAAAGCTAGGCCACTGAAGATTTAGAGAACAATTTCCTTTGTTAGTATGCTAAAAATCGCTCTAAACGCCACAATTCCCGTTTTCCTGAGCGATTAGAAATATTGAAATGGTTTTTTTTTTGACGTCATCAGGATAGCGCCATAGTTTCCGTTTTCCTGAGCTTCGGTAAAAGAGTTTTATCGCGCGGCCGTGTAGTCCTCTCGGACTAGATTTTTTGCTCAATACCATGTCAATGGTGCCACGACTTTAGAAACCTATAACGTTTTCTAGATTTTTGATATGTTATAGACCAAGTCTGAATCTTCTTCTTTGTAGTTGGCCACTTTTTGATAGATCTCCTAGTTTTTGAGATATGAGGCTAACAATGTAGAATTTTGGAATATTATGAACCCTGTTTGAAACAGGGTCACAAGATGTTATAATTTCAAATATTTGCATGGGATAGTATAGAAAAAACCTAATACTTCATTTTTGTGGTTGAGAACTTTTTCGTAGCTTTTCTGGTTTTTGAGATATACACCTTCAAAAAATGTCATCTATAAATCCGCATATTTCAAAAAATACAAAAATGATGTCAACTACAAAAATGTAGATCCTGGTTTATTCTGTAACATTTCAAAAAACTGGAAAGTTGGGATGCTTTCATCGTATCAAAGTTAGGTATTTTCTACGTTTTCAAGTACTGCTGTTCTACTTTCAGCTCTTTCCCACCAAAAAAGGTTTAGTGTGCAAAATCGCTCCACGGGACTCTTCATTTCCTAATTCATTGCTTATACTTCCATTGAGCGCACTTGCACCATAAAAATAAAACTCCGAATTTCGATTCTCGACTACTACTATCTAGAAATTGAAAAAAAAACTCTCTCTCTCTCTTTCTCCCTTTCTCCCTTCCGAAAAAAAAGTTGGAAAACCCATAAATCAGTCAGAGAAGAAATAGAAATTTGTGTCTATGGCTATGTGTGTGTGTGTGATGCTCTTCAAGAGAGCACATCTTATTTATTGTTGTTTTTTTTGTTGGAGCTCTGTTTCTCTAACTCTCTAATTCTCTTCATGCTTTTCTTGCTAGTTGTTGTTTTCTTTTTCCAGAAGGGAGAGGGGATATCAATTTTCAGTTTTTAAAGGCTTTTTTAATTAGGGAAAGTTTAGGGAATACAATTAGAATGCCATATTCTTGTCTAAGTTTTTTGCGACTATAAAATGTCTGCACCAAATTTTAAATGCACATATCTTTAAAAACTTCAAAGGCTATCAAAACGTTGTCAACTACAAAATAAGATCCAGGTTTGTGCTATACTATGTTACAAAACTGGAAATGTCGAACAATGTCTGGTAAAGATCCATAAACCCGGATTTTGTATTTTGTACCGGTCGAACGCTGAGAATGTGTATTTTCTGTGTTTGGTCTTGTTAATTAACCACCAAAACTCATTTTCCTAGACATTCCTACCAAAGAAGGTTTATCCCATTGCTGAGCTCTGTCGGCTTATATATGTATGTAGGTGGCATAGTTTGGTGGAGAGGAAATTAAAAAATTTTTGGGAAAAAAAAAACACCAAATCACCAAAAACCAACCTACTAAGCCTTTTTGGATTAATTCTCGAGATGAAATCATGTTTTGTCGGTTTGCAGGAGTTGCTGTTGCTCCAGAACGTTCTAGACAATCATGGTAGGAAATTGTGATCTAGAATCTTCCTGATTTTAAGTTGGTCAATAATCTAGAAGATCATGCATTTAAGTATAAATACTTCATACTCTTGCCTACTAAACACCCGAAGTTTCCAGAAATTACCCTCATAAGGAGGGCAATGAGAAGAAGGGCGAGAGAAAGACAAATATTTTCATTCTTTCTCTCCCCTAAAAATAAACATTTTCTTTCCCTTCTGCTGGTGTGTTTGCCTATCCCTTTTTGTCTTTATAGCACCTCTCGTTTTTTGGTGCTTTATGAATCAGGGGAGGCCATCTGATCCACTTTTTGTCAGAAGGCATAGGTACCGTAGCTCCGTGATTGCTGGCTAACACCAGGAGATAGATGAAATAGCGTTTCATTTCTACCCCTAGAGCACATTTTCTATAATGATTAGCAACTTTTAAATGTTTTCTGGAAGATCTTGATGATTTAGTTTTTGCAGAGTTGAATTGCTAGGTCAGGTCCCAGAAAATCAGCAAGTTTTTGGATTTTCGTTTTTTGTGATTTTTGATAAACGTAACGGAATACGAGAGCAGTAAACGTCCAGCAGCCCCTTCCGGTCTTAAAATACTAATATTGTCTAGGAATTATTCAATAAGCTGAATTCGCTAGTTTTGGTGAGTTTTTCAAAAACTAACATACCGGAAATACTGTATTTGAAGCAGACCTTCATTAGAACTTCATTACTCGCTCTTTTTTGAACCGATATTCACGACTTTTCATCTCGAGGGAAATAATTCCTGTACACTCCTTTCCCCGTTTGCTCATATCTTGAAAATTTCAACAAACTCATTATTCTTATTGCCTCGGCACAGTTTTTACAACTGCGCTCCACCGAAATGCCATTGAAAAATGTCTTTTTCTCTTTGAGTCTCATAATTTCGCACACCATTTTCTTACGAATAGGTAGATCGCGGTTGTAAGAAGCGTGCACTGCCAATACGTGTTCAGGGTTTCAGTCTTATAGTTTTCTTCCGAAAATGTACACCGTCTTTTTCGACCAATACATCAGGGTCACCATGTACGGAGAACCCGCTCGTAACGCTCACCTGCTTCACTTCAAATACCAAAAACTCTAGACAGTCCAGTGTCTAGAACGTTCTAGATCTACCTCCACCTCCTTACTCTGACCAGAAAGTTCAAAGTCCACTAGAGCGCACTTACTTCCTTTTCATCACCACCACCACCCTTTCATCGTTATCAAATTAATTGACTTTTCATTTCACTTTTTCTTCCTCATAGCTATTCTTCAGCTTCTCCTCTCTTCAAATTAAGTTAGTCCTTTTTTGTCTCTCATCTCTCCTCTCTCCCCTTCACTCACTTTCCTTTTACTTCAATTGTTTTTTTTCAACAAATTTTCTATTCTCTCTCTTCTTTTCCGCCCCTTTTTTTGTGTCTGTCTCTGTTTCTGTGCACCACAAACACATCACTTGTTCCTTCTTCTTTTTGATATTTCCACCTGGTCTCGTCTCTAACCGTCTGCGTCTCTTCTCACTGTTTGTCTCTCGTCATTGCACACAAACACACGTAGACTGTTTTACCTCATTTCGCTGAAATTTCGAGGGGTAAAGTTTCATTTTTTTTTGTTGGAAATGAGTGTTTCACATTGTGGTAAGAGCGCTCTAATGAGACTATGTTTATTGCATTTGCAGTGATACTAACTAAATTAAGGTTGTTTTCTCAGAAAAACAAGAAAATATCAGTAATTAACAATGGAGAGTTTTCCGTTTGCCAAATTTCGTGTTCATGTTTTTTCCTCGTTTTTTTAACCAAGTCTTCTTTGAATCCCAAAAAATCTTGCTGAACTTTGCCTTTTTGGAAACTTCCGCTTTCTCAAATTTCAGCAGCAATTACTGAGTCAGTCGGTTATTTAGTCTTGTTTCTGGTTTCCTATTGCTTCAGTATTCACCAAGTTCACTGGGATTTGAAAATTGATTCTTGAGAAGGTTTATTTACTAGGACTCCAAAAATCGAGTATCGAACTTTGGACTTCTATTTGTCAATTTTGATCTAACTCGTTCAGTTGAACCAAACACGTGTCCGGTATGGTAAAAGCCAAAATGTCTTATATTGAATAGCTGTTCCATATTTTTTTCAAATGTTTATGTCAGAAAATCTAGATGGTGCACGTGACCTAATTCATTGAAGGTTGAGAGTTTTCCCGGCAAATTTGTTCTAGATGCCTCTTGACTCAGTACTCTACATTTTTGTTAGGCCACGTCCTAGATAATTTTGTATATCTGATGAATGTAAATTGACGCAACTCACATTCTAAATGTTTTGCTACTATCCTATAAACTTTGCAATTTTTATCGAGTACAGTAACTGTCAAGCTCCGTATACATTATTAAACATTTATTCTTGTTTTTCCATTGTCAATGGTGAACTTTCTTATTCATTTTACTAATTATCACTTTAATATCTTCCCACACGCTCAAATACTTGTATGTCTGACATCGATTGTCTGTGGGAACCATACTTTTCGACAGAGCTTACGCTTAACTTCCTTCAAACTGAATTTTATGTTCTGTATGAAGAACAGTCTTTCCTTCTTATAAAGCATGTCAAATTTTGACGCGTTCTCATGAGTAATACTTTTTATAGAGAGTTGACAAAATATAGATTTTTCGTTTCAAATTCCGTTTTCTTCTTCAAACTTTCATTAGAAAGAAACCTATAAACTTGAGAATTGGAAACCTGTATTTAGTCTCTGCATAAACTGGAATTGAGCCGATTTACTTGTTTTTCATCTCGAGTAAAAATTTTGCTTCATTTGGTTCCTGGCTGAATAATTGTGAACTTATTTCCATACTTGTCAACGGGCCGGCGCTTAACTCGCTTCAAATTGAGTTTTATGTACTGAAAAATAAACCAAAATGTAGATCTCGACGAGTTCTATGTCCGTGACCTACTACGGGCCAGATGGATATTCGTTAATGTGCCGCGGGCCGGGAAAAAGTGCCAAAAAACGCGAAAATGGCCAAAAAACCATTCTAGCCCGGCCCGCGGCACATTAACGAATAGTCATCCGGCCCGTAGTAGGTCACGGACATAGATCTCGTTGAGATCTACATTTTGGTATATTTTTCAGCTCATAATGTTGAGTTTGAAGCAAGTTACGGGCCGGCCCGTTGACAAGTATGATAAATATCACCCAAAAACCTGAGTTTTTATGTGCGATAATCTTTTTTCATTCAACCTGATGGAATCTCAACCCTTCGACTTCTGAAGAACTTTGAACCCTCGTTTCTCGTTCAGCTCACTTCTCAGCTCGAATTCTCTAACAGATTCAGAATTCTTACATTTTCGGTTATCCATTCATATCCAATCTTTTCAAAAACTTTGTTTCTGGATCTCATTTTCTTAAAACTTTGTTAACGATATTCTTCTGTTTATTTGTTTAGCCATTCCTTTCAGCCTCCCATTTTAATGAATCAACTTTTCCCATCTCCTCATCTTAACCGCTTCATCAAATTGTTTACATCCAATCAACCAGCTTTCCGTAGGGACCATCCCCCGTGATAACGTTAACGAACAACAAAATGAACCCTTGCCCAAATGATCAAAAAACTAGAAAACGGGGAGAAAAACCTAATTAATTGTAGTGGAATTCTTCTCTCCCCCTTCCAGAAGAAGAGCTCCTTGTCCAATTTGTGCTTCTTCTTCTCCTCTTCTTTCTTCCTCTTCATGGACAAAGGATTCTTGATTTCGTGTAGAAAGCAGTCAGGAGGACACAAAAACGAGATGTCCTTCCGGTAAAAGGAAGCTCTCTTTCGAAAATTCGTTCCAAGCCTTTTTTCTTCCTTTTTCTCTTTTTTTTTGCAAAGAGATCTCGTTTGGAGATTTGTAGGGGCAGAATCACATTTTATTTCGTTACAGAGTGCTCGGTGAGTTCTCTGCAGAGCCCCATTTAAGAGATGAGCAAGTGCGCCACACCGACACCGTCGACGTCTTCCAATTCTAGTGATGAGGTGAGTATACAAAGCTCGGAAGGAGATGGGCCTCACTATTGTGCCTCTTTTAACTAGAACTGCTTGAAATAAATAAAATGTTACAAATAAGAACCAACTTTAAGAAGATGGTTGTACTTGTATGTCTGACATCGATATGTGAAACATAGTACACCGGCTTATCAATTCATATTAGGCCTACTTGCAAACCGTACTCGCTCAAAACGCAATATTATGAGCTGAAAAATATACCAAAATGTAGATCTCGGCTAGTACTATATCCGTGAATAACTACGAACCGGGTGGCTAATTTTTAACGTCTCGCGGGCAGGGCTAGATAGGCTTTCTGGTCATTGTCGCGTTTTTTGGCCCTTTTTTTCAGGGCCGCGGTACTTTAACAAGTAGTCATTTTCAAAGTAGGAAAAAATAGATCACGGGTATAGAACTCGGCGAGATCTATATTTTGGTATATTTTTCAGCACATAAAACTCAATTTGAAGCGAGTTAAGCGCCGGCTCGGTTTGCAAGAATTCATTAATGTCATTAGCCCTGGATGTGGCGGTCCTGGCTCAACTGTACCATTTTTTTTTAATTCTTCTGATTAGTAACATGACTCTTTCTAATGTGATACCGTAGCAGCTTGGTATGTTGTTCGATGGAGAAATACAGATTGGATATAACTCTCTAGGCCCTACCCGTACAAAAAAAGCGGTCAACTACAAAAATGAAAAGCTAGACACCGTAACAACACCGTATTCTGGTCAACCGTATAACAACAGAGCTTTCATTCACATCTATGTTTAACTACAAATGATTAGAATCTGAAAGTATTTCTGAAAATAACTTTGATAAACTTTTTTCACCTTTCCCAAAAATCTCGAGACTCTAAAACCCCTAATCACAAGACCCATAATTTTCACCTGTTTCAAAATGTGTTTAGCAAAGTGATATCAGTGGGCGTGGCTCAAGCTTAATGCTAGTTTATGAAAAACGTTTCTCACAAATTTACTGTCATGCTCTCACTAAACATGTTCCAGTCGAAGCGGAGCCCCCAACCACTTGCCAAGGCGTTCCCCCAACGGAATATGTCGACGACGTCGAGTACTTCGAGCAGTGAGTTTACTTGGGGATATCCGGATGTCCGGACACACAGACAGAATTCCAGATTCCCCACGTCATCGCTCTCTTGAAACCCCTATCGTCCTCCAACCAGCCACCCGCTTTGCCTTAGCCAACCTCGCCACTACAGTACTCCGATTAGACTTCTGGGATGACAATGACCCAAATTCTATGTAAGTTTTTTTGTTTTCTCTGTCTGTACCTCCCAGGTGTCCCGATTTCCAGATTCTTCTGCAAATCCACCTTCAACATTGTCACTCAATGTCTTGATCTACCGGATAAAGTGGTGAAGACAATGAAGACTCACTTGGAGGGGGAAGAGGAGTTGACGGATATTGCGCCGATGATACTGTCAGTCAGGGAGGATCCAATTTATAAGACAGAAGGATCCACACCGTTCTTGGCTAGCTTATTGATCGCGTTTGTTACACAAGGTACGTGAATTCTTTAGTGGTTGTGCAGACTGGCGAACCGGGTGGGCTCGTTATCCGCTTAAAACGTAATAGTATGAAAAATATACCAGAATGTAGATCTCGGTCAGTTCAATGTCTCTAATATAATAAGGTCTGGTTAATGTCTCGTCACGCCCCCGATGACAGACTTTTTAGTTGCTTAGACAAGAGGGGAGTCGAGGCTTCTCACCAACCACAGCGGTGTTGCAGTGCGTAACTTCCAAGACGCGTATCTCAAAATCTAGAAGAGCTAACAAAAAACAGTCAACTACAAAATTGTAGAACATAGTTTATTTAGTAACATACCAAAATTTCGTAATGTGTGGACAACTTGGGGCTCCGTGGCGTGAGGTCAAATCCAGAAATTGGGATAATGAGGTAGTTTTAAGGAGTGCTTAACGGTACGGCGACAAGATTTATTCTATTTTTTTTTTTGATTTTTGAGTATGTTATAAAACAAAACTGGGGTTACATTTTGCTATTGAAAACTTTTTTGTAACTTTTGCTATTTCTGGGCATCGCGCCTCTAAAAACATGCTGCTCCCACTGAGACGAGCGCTAGGGTATCTTCTACGGCTTATATCTCAAAAACTAGAAGCGCCACTAAAAAGTTGCCAACTACAAAAATAAAGTTGATAAATTGTTATATAACATATCAAAATCTCGTTATTCTTGGACAAGTTAGGGTATTTTTAACCAATATCCTACACACTGTTACTCTAAATCTGTCAACTAGACACGCTTTCAGACATCCGGACATCCGGACACACAGATCATTGATAGACATCCTTCCATTCTTTTCAGGTAACTACGACAGTCGCTACCGAGTGCTCCTCCGCCACCTCACCACCCTCCTCGGCGTGGTATGGACCGAGTTCGAGGAGGTCGAAGACTCCTTAGCGAATACCTTACTGGACGAGCAGTTTGTGGAGTCTGAGTAAGTTATAAGTTATCAAATAATGTATAATCAGAAAGGTGGAGACGTGAGGATTCTGAATCCGCTTGAATTTTTTGTTTAGGAGTAAAATGGGCGGAGTTATGCAAGTTTGAAGTTCGAGCTTTCTGACTCTAGGTGAAAAATTATGTAACTTGGGCAAAATGAATGCTAGCAAAATTTCAAAAACAGATTCAGAATCCTCACGTCTGCAGCTCTTTAACCGTGTAACATTTGTTTGCTGAGAATTATTCCTAATGTAGAAAAACAACAAATTTCAGGGTATCCAGAAAGTTGTCTGAAGGGTAGGTTGTGATTATATTGTGATAGTGATTGTTGTAAATGTGCTCTTGTAAACGTGGCCTGGAAATTCAAGTCTATCGGATTCTAGGCCACTACTTTAGTTATCCATTTTCCAGACAGAGCCGTGTAGTCCGCGAGAAAACCGCCCGTAACAAGAAAATCAAACGGTACCTGATGATCGGAGCAGCTGGTGGAGTGGGTGGAGTCCTCATCGGGCTCACCGGGGGTCTCGCGGCTCCCCTCGTGGCAGCATCAGCTGGAATGCTCATAGGTGGAGGGACCGCCGTCGCTGGTTTAGCTACCACCGCTGGAGCAGCAGTCCTTGGCACCACAATGGGTGTGGCCGGTGCCGGATTCACCGGGTACAAAATGAAGAAACGAGTGGGGGCTATCGAGGAGTTCACTGTGGAGACACTCTGTGATGGTGTCAGTTTGAGTTGTACTTTGGTGGTTAGTGGATGGATTGAGAGTGATACCAGTCCGGAACAAGCATTTGTGCATCAGTGGAGACACTTGAGACATACAAAGGAGCAGTACACGTTGAGGTGAGTGGGGATAACTGGGTTGTTAAGGCTGTCTAGTTAGGCTATTGTCAGTTGAACAAAATTTCTGCATTTTGTCGTCAGATATGGTGCATTGTGCACACTTACTCAATACTATCCTTCGATTTGCCCCAAATTCAAAGATTCTGCAAATTGTCGTGAAATATGGTGCATAGCAGGATAGAACTAAAGCTACAGTTACTACTTGGCAGATTTTGAGGGAACTTAAAAATCCTGCAAGTTTTCGTAAAATATGGAGCATCGACTTCGAGTTTGCACAGATTTTGAGCTACAGTAGCCCGAAAACATCTATTTTTTGTTCATTCTCAAAGTCGGCAGTGTTGTTCGCTTTGCTTTACCTCTACCCAGAGGATTCATAGACGGTTTTTTGAATATCTGCAATTTGTCGTAAAATGTGATGCATCGACTGTGTTTACGCTAATTCCATAACCCATAAAACCTAAATTACTGCGACTTTTCCTGAGCTATACCTCCTTTTCGACATACTTCAATCAAATCCAAGCAAATGAGTACAAAAATAATGTGCAATTTGTCGTAAGATATGATGCATCGTCTGTTCACTAAAACTGAGGTTTTTTTTAAACTTACCTCTAATTTGGCATGTTTCTTCCGTTTCATATGTCAGTATGATCAATTCTGCACCTAGCCATGAAGAATGGTGAATCACTTTTTTGTCTCACGTTTCCAATTTTACAAAAAGAGGACGAAATTCTGCAAGTTTTGATATATTGAATCCTGTTCCGTCACATTTCATTCAGGCCTAAACACTGTCTGAAAGATTTTGAAAAATCTGTGAAATAGTTCTTGTTCAGTTTACATAAGAGAAAAAAAATTTATTCAAAAAACACCGAAACAAAACTAAAACAGTAAAACAAAAACAAAATAAAACAATCTTCACGAACAATCCAATTATACTTTAATCCAACTTTTGCACCCAAATTTACATCCACATCTAACTTGCGTCACGCCTTTTTGCTTCCTCAGATCGTCCTTTTTCCAGTAGGAGATTGTGACGGCCTCCCCAATTTTAATATCCTTCAAGGCATACACACCAATTTGTGGGACCACTATTTCCTCCTCCGACTTTCTAGAGTAGATTTCCATAAAAACGGCGGAGGGACTACATGCGTGGCCTAGGAATCGAGCCACGTTGCCAACTGTGTCCGAGGCGATCACTAGTCGCTTGCTGAACATTGTCAGCTCAGCATCATAAGATATCTGACGATTCTTGTGGTCTTCTTTACTAATGGTGTGGATCACTCCGGCATAATGTGTGATTAGCTGTCCTTTTTTGATTGGCTCGGCGGCTCGGAGACCAAATCCTCGCAGCTCATCTTCATGGTAGACCACCAACGCCTTGTTGTGTTCTCGTTGTAGTTGGCGGTTGGGGCAGTTGATGGTGCATCCGCAGGCGTCGGAGCACTCCATCACGAGTCGGCTCTCTCCGGGATTGTAGTCTTTGAGATTGAGGAGGCCATCGGCTTTGTATAGGAACTGGGTGGCCTTGTCGTCGTAGAGCGCGGCGAACTGAAAATGGAATTGATTGTAGAGGGAAGTGGCTACAGTGAGACTACAGTACCCCCACACCGCAGACCTCAAGTGAATTACAATATTATTAGTATGATCAAAGTATGACAACGGTACTACTACCTTAACCATAAGACCCCAAGTAAGTCTACAGTATGCATACAACAAGTCTGAAGTGAAAACACAATAAGATCACAGTGTGACGGTAACACCGATGCAGGAACTCTTGCAGGAAATCAGGAAGGGGCATTACGACAGTAAGGCCATCATTTCCTTACAGTACATTTACAATACCCCTACGTATCAGGACATTCACAACGTGAACAGAGTACGTCTACATTATGACTACTGTACGACCACAGTATGCCCACAGTGTAACTACTAGTACTCGTACACCACCGCTACAGCACCCCCGCAGAATCCCCATACTGTAGCATTACTCACCCTCTGATTGCACACACATCCTGACGGGTTCTCACACACAGTCTTCTTCAATCCTGTGATGCTCACTTTCTTCAACTCTTCAAATCTCTTGTTGGCCGCGTTGTTCTTCCACACATTGTATGCACTTTTTGTGAACATGTTCACCGGGGTGTACTGTAAAATAGAAAAATTGATTCAAAATGTTCAATATGGTCAAAACGAGTGGAGAAAGAACGTGATCAAACTTTGGAGACCTATACCTTTGCGCACAATTCACCTAGCGAAATTCTACAAACAGACTCAGAATCCCCTCAGCTTCCTAAACATATAAATTTTAACTTACCGAGAATCTTGGTGGCGCCACAACTTGATCCTTCAAGCACATGTACATAATCGAGAATCCAGCCAACTTCGAATGGAAGAACGAAAGATCCTGGTACATCCAGAATGGGTGATCTGGGTTCTCTAGAATCTCCTTATTCAAATGCTTCTCACGATTGAAAAGCTCCCTTCCGATTGTTCTCTTCACTGTGTCCAGGAATCGGTTTTTGAGCGCCAAGGTGTCTTGGGTGGCGCTGGAAATCTCGACGGTGCGTGCGGTGGTCATGGTGAGACAAGTGCGGCCTTGGTGGAGAACGAGAGCTAGTTGGGGAGTGTTTTGGATCTGGAAGTTTTAATGAATTGGGTATTATTAGAAAATTGTAAGCTTATAACACTTTGTTAATCAAGTCGAGAGCTGAATTTTTGTAGTTAACCTCATTTTGATAGCTGTCATAGATTTAGAGATATGCGTTCTCGTATCTCAAAACCTAGAGAGAAAGTTGTCAACTACAAAATTATAGCTCTAGACATGCTCTACAACAATTCCAAAACTAGTACCCATCAAACTCTACTCACCTCAAAAACGGTCTGCACAACTTCTCCGCCGTCAACTCCATTAGCTTCCATATCCACCTTGCAAATTTTTCTTAATGGAATCCCTGGGTATTCGGCTCCCTGCCGACTCCATGAACCTTCATCTTGACAATCTTGGGGGATCTGCGTCTCGAATCTCTCGATCACTTGGACGCGATCATTTTCAACTTCTTGCATGAACTTCTGATCGTCGCTGATAATGATCACTGCCTTAGTGAAATCTGCAGCAACGATCGTAGCTTCTGGAGTACCACGATTTGATGGTCCCGGCTGCGAGGCATCTGGAGTTGGTCTTTTTTGACGAGGCTCTTGGTTCTCTTGGTCATTTCCTTGATTCTTCGAACGTGTTCTCTTTCCAGGCTGGGTATTTGGGAGAACTTGTCCAAGAGCTCTATTGTGGTATCTGGAATAGTTTGGTGATGGGTTTTCTGTAGTTTTTAGTTTCATTTTCATTGATTTTTTCGCTATTTTTCTGATCTTGTTCTGGCATATAGATAAGGCGGTCATCTTGACGGCTAGGGCATTTGGATTATACGGACTGTCTGTCGGATTCGTTTAGGCATTGAGCCACATTAGTTAATCAGTCCGCAAATTACCCATCCCAGAAACTTTTTGACCCATCGTGTATGCCTAATACTGAATCTTCCCAAAACCTAGTCTTCCCACAACCCGACATCTCTATTCCCGCTGTCTCCTAGTCCTACACTATCTCCAATGGTATCTATGATGTACACGAACGCAATTACACATTTCCACGTCACATCAGTCTCTTGTCACACCGTGCTAATTGTCTCTTACTATGAGATCTGAGGCCTCATCGTACCTAACGCGGTATCGATTAACAAATCTCATAGTGTGAACGTGAAATTGGCCTACATACCCATATAGAGGCAATACCTAACTACTGGTCCAGGTCTAGGAGGTTTTGTGGGATAGCGGGGACTAGCCTAAACCAAGGTCGAGCTATGGATAGGTCTGGATATACCTAAGATTGCCTTGACGCAGTATGAGCTACGCCGGATCCCTAAATACTTGAGACTGGATAGTGGTCAAATCGAAATCAGAAGGAAAACCATGCGCCGGCTTCAAGGACTAACTAAGCTATATTCTGATCCAGATCCAATCTCCAAGACTCAACCGTCCTCAGTCTACCGTAGCCAGTCCCCACCCACAAAAATAACACATTCGCGAACAACATTAACTTACCTTTGCGCTCTGGCGTCCAATGCATTAACGAGTTGACCATTGTTGTTGGATGATGAAGACATTTTTGGAGAGAGAGATTGCGTCGACTGCTCGCGATGAGTGTAGATGACTGAATGACTATGCAGACTTGCCTCTTTCTTATGTTAACTTCGACGTACCACCTGTCCGCGCTCGCACGCAGTGCTCGGACAGATGCATGCAAATTAGAGCGCGGTTGTATAGTCGGTTGGCAGGTCTGAAGATGTGATGTATTGGCTAGTGTACAGGTACTGCCCTAATATAAAAAAGGAAACTAAAACAATAAGAAACTAAAAATTTGATTGAGTAAAGTCAGAAAAATAGAGTTTTATGCTTAAGTTAAAATTAATTGATTTTAAGAGATATTTATTATTAAATTGTGTGTAAACATGGAAATAAAAGAATGAAAACAGGTATGTGCTAATGTAACTGATTTATTATCAATAAAAATGGAATTTCTATGCCCGATTTTAGGCCAATAGAGGAAATTTTACCGTGATCTCCCGGATTTCTTAGTGATTCTTGTTTATTTGTGGGAAAAAAACATATAAAAGGGTAAACGGGAATTATTAAAGGAGGTTTTACATATAAAGAATTCACAAAACTCTGCCGCAGGGTTTGTTCGTAAAGGTTTCAAAGCTGAAAACACGATTTGCAGTTCTTTTCACACCTGCTAAGCTCTCCGAGACCTTTCCGCGAAAGCTCCAATAAATTAGAGGCGGCTTTAAGGCAGAGTTTTGTAAATTTAAAATATATAAACGAAAAGTAGAAAATTTAAGAGAAAAAGGTAAATAATATAGAAAACACGCATATTCGATAAGCAAGCGCAATGTTGGGTACGACGAGAGACGCAGACAGATGAACAGGCGGCGGGACGTTTGAACGGGTTGATGATGAAGAAAGGGGATGACTCAGAAGAAAGGTCGATTAAGTATATGAAAGAAAGGGTTAAAACCGAAGCATTACTCCAATACACACAGGGGTGAGAGTTGTAAGTTCCGCGTTGCGTGCGCGTCGCGTTTTTCATTGAATAATACGACAAACACAGGCTTAACTTGAATTTGGCACTCAGCCAAGTCTTTTTTAGCATCTTGCCAATTGTTGTGCGACGGAGCGCACTTTTGCGACATTAGGCGTCGCTTCTCTGTGAACACATTCACAGTACTGGCCATGAAGAACGGTATTTGTAGTTTTTAATTGAAAATGGTCAACTTTGTGAGCTTGAGTTGGTTCACGGAATTCATATGTAGATTTGAGCGCGAATGCATTATTGGTCGGCAGGTGCATAGATGGGACAATGATGAGTAAGAGACTAATTGCTGCGGAAAGTTTGAAAATAGTGGTCAATCTAAAGCATACAGTACCGGCCAAAAATCTATCATATTTTGCCTTTTTCAGTTGAAAATACTCAAATTTGAGAGTGTGTTACAGTATCACTGATTGTCCCACAAAATAACTTTCTATGGAATCGAACAGACCAAGTGAAGAACTCCATTTTTGTAGTTGACA
The DNA here is from genome assembly GCA_002259235.3 of Caenorhabditis latens. NCBI lineage: Eukaryota > Metazoa > Nematoda > Chromadorea > Rhabditida > Rhabditidae > Caenorhabditis > Caenorhabditis latens. The sequence continues at coordinate 4,143,753 of CM056093.1, forward strand.
ACTTTTTTGTACGAACACTCTTTAGAGGGTGTTCCCTTAAAATCACCATAACTCTCTACGGAGTGTCCGTACAAAAAAGTTGTCAACTACAAAAATGGAGTTCTACTCTTGGTCTGTTCGATCCCATAAAAATTTACTTTGTGGGTCATTCAGTTTTAGCATTAAACACTCTTAAAGTTGAGCATTTTCAACTGAAAAAAGCGAAACTCAATATCCTTCTGATCGGTACTGTAACATCTGTATCTAGATCAATTTCAGACACCCAAATAATTTTTTTGCAGATACGAGAGCAACTACCTAATGGAGCTCGGGAACGCCATCGAGTATCTCATGAGTTTCGCCGTCTCCGTCGCCATCCAACAGACGCTTCTGGAAACCGCCCTGGCCGGTCTCGTGTCCGCCGTCGCCTGGCCTGTCGCCCTAATGTCTGTTTCCTCTGTCCTCGACAATCCATGGAATGTCTGTGTCTCCCGAGCAGCAGAAGTCGGAGAGCATCTGGCGGAGGTCTTGTTGAGTAGATCACATGGAAAACGACCGATTACGTTGATCGGGTTCAGTTTGGGTGCACGAGTGATATTTCATTGTTTGCTGACAATGAGTAAACGGTCGGAGAGTGTGGGGATCATTGAAGATGTGATTCTGTTGGGGGCACCTGTCACGGCGTCACCAAAGGAATGGTCAAAAGTTTGTAGCGTTGTGAGTGGAAGAGTCATCAATGGGTATTGTGAAACCGATTGGTTGTTGAGGTAAGTCATAAGGATTCTGGAACCGTTTTCAAACCGGCCCGTTGCATATATGCAGTTGACCACTTTTTTGCACAAGCCTTCCTTAAAAAGATATAGCCATTTGAAGTAAGCGACATTAAAAACTATTTACTCAATTTCTCAACACTCTGTTTTAGACGTTCATAACTCTGTAAGGAAGAACCGTATAAAAAAGTCGTCAACTGCAAAAATACAGATCTAGTCTTGTTCTATAACATACTTAATGATCATTTGGCTCTATAGGCAAAGAATGGTCCCAACCGCAAAGAACGGTCCCAACCGCAAAGAATGGTCCTAACCGCAAAGAATGGTCCCAAAATTTTTGGGTACACAGTTTTGAGAATTGAATGGTCCCTTTCGCAAAGAATGGTCCCTACCGCAAAGAATGGTCCCAACCGCAAAGAATGGTCCCTTAAAATTGATACGAAAAACTTTTCACCATTCTCTTAGGCTTAGGTTTCTTAGAAGATCGGAAAACAATTGATAAATACGATGAACTACCGGTTTTGTCATTTTTTTCCCAATTTCTAAGAAACCTAAGCCTAAGAGAATGATGAAAACTTGTTCGTATCAATTTTGAGGGACCATTCTTTGCGGTAAGGACCATTCAATTCTGAAATTCGTGTCACCCAAATTTTTGGGACCATTCTTTGCGGTTGGGACCATTCTTTGCGATAGGGACCATTCAATTCCTCGGGACCATTCTTTTATTTTTTGGGACCGTTCTTTGCGGTTGGGACCATTCTTTGCCTATAGAGCCGATCATTTTAATTAGACATCAAACGCACCGTCAGATCTTATTCGGAAATTTTTTTCTTACTTCGAGTTGTAGACAGGCCATTCCTACAAACTTCAATGTTTCAAATTCTCTCTTAAACTTTTATCCTTTCAGATTCCTCTACCGCACCATGAGCGCCCAATTTCGTATTGCTGGTACAGGTCCAGTAGATAACAGGAACTCTAAAAAGATCTACAACTACAATCTTAGCCATATTGTGAGTTTAGGGACAAACCTACATACAACCAGACTCTTTTCCAGGTGAAAGGTCACATGGACTACTCGAAACGTCTAACCGAAGTGCTCCATGCAGTCGGTGTGAAAGTGGGTCCACATTCCGAGGATAGTGTTGTCGACTTGACGGAACTAGAGGGTCCCCATGAAGCTACTGGAGAAGCAGAAGAAGCAATCAATTATAAATCTAATGAGACTGAAAGTAATCTTCCATTAGTGTTAGACGGCATTCATGAGATCAAAGTGTTGGATAGTCCAAGGTTAGGGGAGAAGAAGATACAGACCACGGTTTGATTTGTGTAGTTTTGTTAGTGTGGTAAACACGCTCTATTGAACTGTGGTTATCATTTTGGTTCTGTTTTTCTGTATTTTGTTGTGTCCCTTCTGCATTCCATTTCATTTAGATATCATATTTCTTGTCTGAAACTCGGTGAATTTTTTCCATGTCACAGTCTCCCAGACTCCGAAAAAGAACTGCAAGGAAATTTTTGATCTACCCTCATGAAACGAAAAATTTGAGAAATTAGCAGGTCTAAAACGTTATTACTTTAATTTTTAGCGTAAAGCTCAAGGTCGGAAGTAAGAAAATTTCAGTTTTAAAAATATTCTGAGTGCATTATCCACCCATTGAGACCAAAAATTCTGGTTTCAGATATTATTTCAAGTCGAAACAGTGATTTTTCATTTTAATCTTGGAAAAATCTACGGGATTCGTTCATTTCTCAACATTATCCAACGAATGATATCTCAAAACGTGCTCCGGAGATTTCTTCACATTTCTGTAGGACGGTTTTCCAATTCGCTCATTAGTTTTCGAGAAATCGATCAATTTCTGAATTTTTTTCAGTTTTTTGTTATTTTCTCGAAAACTAATGAGCGAATTGGAAAACCGTCCTACAGAAATGTGAAGAAATCTCCGGAGCACGTTTTGAGATATCATTCGTTGGATAATGTTGAGAAATGAACGAATCCCGTAGATTTTTCAAAGATTAAAATGAAAAATCACTGTTTCGACTTGAAATAATATCTGAAACCAGGATTTTTTGGTCTCAAGGGGTGGATAATGCCCTCAGAATATTTTTAAAACTGAAATGTTCTTACTTCCGACCTTGAGCTTTACGCTAAAAATTAAAGAAATAATGTTCTAGACCTGCTAATTTCTCAAATTTTTCGTTTCATGAGGTAGATCAAAAATTTCCTTGCAGTTCTTTCTCGGAGTCTGGGAGACTGTGCATGTGAATAAAATACTTGATTGTTTCCTTTTTATCTTTATTTTATGAAAAAAGTTGTTTACTTCAGTTCGTTGTTACTCTAGTCCTACATGCCTAAGAAAAATAAACTTCCTCTTTGACTACCGTACCAAGCTTACTATACATCCATCGAATCGGTTTTTTGGTAAAATGGAGGGAAAAGTGTTGCTGATGTCGGATTGAATATATCGTGCCAGGCCCCCGATATTGGATTTGGTATCGATCTCCCGCTGAGATCAACTCGAAATCTCTCATGTTCCCATTATGTCTACATGGATATCGTCCGGAAGCTTTATTTTTAGATTTTTCGTGTTTCGTAGTTCCTGAATTGAAGCACAGAAGCAATAACGGATAGATAGAAGTTTCCAGCTGTGACTAGCCAGACTGCCTTCATATACCCCCGTACGTGGGCAGAGTGTGCATTCAAAAATATGTCAAATTAAAATAATTGGTCCGTATAAAAGGAAAGGGGTGGGATGGTTGGGACATCGTCGTTTCAACATGAAACTTCAACTTCTTCTCCTTGTTTCAGCTGTTGTCTATGGAACTGCTCAGGTGGGTACTTTAAAGGAGGGCATGGCCGTTATACTGGATTTTTATCTGAAAATAAGAATACTTGAAAATTACAGACGACTCTTTCACCATTGGAAGAGGCTTTAGATTGTTTCATTGACGGATCGCAAGATGTCATTCAGGAATACCTTAACGCCATGTAAGCAACTGTGAACGGTTTGTCCCTTTGGTTTTAGCTGTTTTCAGTACAACTTCAATGGGAATACAGCACCAGTAGAACTGTTGCCTATGCCTTTTCTTGTGGAAATTATAGCTCTAACCAAGAACAAAAATAGCAAGATTGCGGAGTTATTAGACTGAAAATTTTTAGAGAGCTCAAGTTGTTAACTACAATTCTTTTTCCCGGAATTTTTCCAAGTTTCCCGGAATTTATCATTTTCCACACAGACAAGTTAAAGTCTAGAAGAGACAATGGCTAAAAAAACGATTTGTTCAATAGGAATTGATTTAGATTAGTAGCAGGTTTGATTTATCTATGAACATCTAACATTTTCAGAAATATATCAAAATGTAACACGGTGTCGCTTCAACACCTTAACAATGGTTTGTTTAGCCGAAGCGAAGGCCAATGGACAAGCCGCTATAACTGCCGTATACTCGAAATATTCCGTTCTCCTTGACGAGGTTCCCAGTGTCAACGGACAATGCTCGCATTTATTCCTAGTATGTGAATTTTAATTGATCATGAGTTAACTGTGATCGTGCTTTATTAGAAGACAAAGAAAACGATAAAAACTGAGCAAGTTAAACCCAATTTTTTTACTAGGATGTTTTAAACTGAATTTTGACGAAGGAAAGCCCCTTATACAACAACCGGGAATAAGCATGGGATAAACAGATGGTAGGAGGATAAAGTATAATTAATAGTTATGGCAATTTAGAACAAAAAATATAGTTATATCCAATATCATTCTTATATATAAAACGCATGTGGAGTCTGTCCATCTGTTCCGCAAATTTTGAAAAATGAGAAAGAATGGCGGACAGGCCCAAAATCGAACTTGCTCTCTTTGCGCAGCGACCACCGCTTTGCACAGGTAGTTGGCGTGCGGACCGCATGCGGATTCAGTCCCATTTTCCGTCCGTATAGAGTCCGCAGCGGAAATTTGGTCCGCTGCGGACTGGATATGGACGCAGCGTGGACTTCGGGAAAAGAGGGGGAAGTCGGCGGCAGGCGTCCGCGCGCGGACCGTATATGGACGCGCTGGCCGCGGTCGCGGCATGCAGCAGCTCTTCCAAAGCTCTTGGACTTCTCTCGGATAATGATAATTTTTAAATCATTTATGGAGCTTTTGCGTTTCTTGTCCTATTTTTTCAAAAGTTTCGCTTTTCTTTATGTTTTTTATTTTCAAATTTCTCCTAATTAATTTTTTTCGTGAAAAATTCTCTTATTTTACTGTGAATGATTAGAAAAATATTGTGTTTTCAGTCAGTCCGTTGATCCCAAGAAGAGAAGCAGCGGCGACAGCTAAAATGAAATCAATCCATCGATTTTCTCAAAGGTTTGTAATAGTATTCAGCATTTTCTATTAAAAATATACTTCTTTCAGTGAGTAATTCGATAAAATTGACCACTTCTCAAGCACAACACTGTATTTTTCCGGAGGGAGGGATCTATTTTCGAAAGTAAGTTAACTGAACAACTATATTTTATTCCGCAATTATTTGCTTTTTTTCAGAAATACGAAGGGAAAACAGAAGTCCCCGACTGAAAACTGCTTCTACGACAATTGGTATTCGATGGATTTCAAGGGCACGACTACCGGACAAACTTCTGATTTCTAAGTCTAATTTGATGTGTTTTCTTCTTTTTTTAAATCATTTTTAATGTTCTTTCTATTTTTCTTATAATAAAAAAGCAATTTTATCTCAATTCTTCTTTGTTAAATGACGATCTCAACCGGAAAAAAGTAGGGAGAGTGCTGGCAGTGCGAGCGACTATGTCCGCGCGTGGACTCAAAACGGACTGTATACGGACCACATACAATGCCTTTCCGGATTCCTGCTGCGTCCACGCGCGGCCCATATATCGTCCATAATGCGTCCGTGGCGGACCACCTGTGTGGACCACTCGGCCATGCGGACACTTTTTTGAAAAGGTGGCCACGTGAATAAGGAGAGGTCACTCGGATGAAGCGCCGAAGGCGCGGCAGCAAGGCTGGTTTATACATATTTTCGTTTAAAAAACGGTCGGAATTCACATATGAGGCTCCGATATTCCAGGATGTCACTTTTTTAAGGGAATGATTTACACATAAAAAGAAGTTCCGCGTGCAAACGAAAGCAAACTTATAGCATATTTTGAGTTGATTCCAAATCTGTGTTTAGTTTTGCAGAGTCACTCTTTGACAGAAGTTATTCACATTTTCCTGAGCTCCCAATACTAAATCTAATACTAAATGTAAGTTTAGTACCAAAAAACGTGAATAACTTTTTTCACATAGGGACTGCGCAAAAACGGAACGAAAATCATCTGCAATTAGAGAAAAGTTTGTCATAAAGCTGTTGTCTCCGAAAAACGGAATATTAGAATAATAAATTCTAAAAAATAGTTATTTTGATATTTTATCTTTACTATTAGTAAACGCAAGTTTCTGTATGTTTTTGTGTCCGTTAGGGCTGTTAAAACGGGCGTTTTCGGGCGGCAATCGCCGCTTTCATTTCCGGCGATTGCCGCCCACGCCGGAAATGAAAACGCCGGTTTTTCTCATTTCCATTCATTTTCTTTTGACGCCGGTTTTTCTCATTCCCATTCAATTTCATGCAATTAAAGGCGTATTGTGGTCTGTTGTGATGTTTTCATACCATAATGTATGAGTTTCGGCGAGTTCATTTTCATACTTCAAGAATTTTTTAATTCGGTCCACAACCCGCTGAGAGCGAGCGCCGGAAAGTTTGGTCATTGAAAGGGTCGCAGAAAATTGGGGGCCGTGGCCTAGAAATTCGACTAGAAATTCGTTGTTTTTTTCAATTTTGACGGTATTTTCGATTATTTTTGTTGTATTTCTTCAATAAATTCGATAGAAAACAGCAAATATTGATAGTAAAACACAAAAAACTATCGAAAATAACGCTAGAAATAGCAGAATACTGAAAAAACAACTTTACCGAAGTGAAATTTCTAGAATGTTCTTGCTGACCAAACTTTCCTTTAGTTTTTTCAGTATTCTGCTATTTCTGGCGTTATTTTCGATAGTTTTTTGTGTTTTTCTATCAATATTTGCTGTTTTCTATCGAACTTATTGAAGAAATACAACAAAAATAATCGAAAATACCGTCAAAACTGAAAAAAACAACGAATTTCTAGTCGAATTTCTAGGCCACGGCCCCCAATTTTCTGCGACCCTTTCAATGACCAAACTTTCCGGCGCTCGCTCTCAGCGGGTTGTGGACCGAATTAAAAAATTCTTGAAGTATGAAAATGAACTCGCCGAAACTCATACATTATGGTATGAAAACATCACAACAGACCACAATACGCCTTTAATGTGAAAAAGCGGTGCCGGCTTGCCGGCGATTGCCGCAAGTAACAGCCTCAGTGTCCGTATCTCGGCCTTGCTCAGCCCCCACTGGTCCGATTTGAACAAAGGCCTCAGAAATTCCTGTGAGAGGATGCCCTTCTAATTTTTAAGTTAGGGCACCAAGATCACATATTTTGGTTCACTTAATATTTATTCCAGACCGCTATTGATCAAATAATTGGTGACATTGAAAACTGCTTCTCACAACAACTCCGAGATTACAACACTGCGGTAAATAATTTGGTTCTAGCCACTATCGACGGTTTGCCAATTCTCTCTTTATTTATTTTCAAAGTGTTTTCACTTTTAGAACTTATCCATTTTCTCGACGGTTGTGAAATAACTGCTGTTTGCCTCCCAGAGTTCTTATTTGAATTATCGAAGGCAGTTGTAAAGATCCCTACGGAGGTGGCTACGCAAGGTGTCCAATTTACTAATTCTGTGGCTAATTGCGTTACTGGACCAATCACTGGGAAATAATTTTTCACTTAGGAAGTAATAAATATATTTGGGCATCGTTCACTATGAAATTCTTTTCTAGAAGATCTTAGAAACACAGGGGACGTAAGTCATATGTCAGGATTGTATACATTTTTTCTCGGTAGTCTGTCAGTACTTCTGAATAATCATGGGTAAATAATTTTTCATTTGGGAAATAATACATGTATTTGAGCATCATCCAATTTAAAATTCTTTTTACAACGTTTTAGAAACTCAGGGGACGTCAGTCACAGGGTAGAATAGATTTTTTGGCCTCTATTGCAGCTTAGATGTCCTTTAAAAACTCGAACGTTCCAAAAACACTTACACGTCCCTTGAAACACTGAAACGTCCTTTCAAACTCTAATTCTTTTGGACTCTCTGAATAATTGCAAAACATCTACAGTACCGGGCAAGAAGCTATCAAGTTTTGCCGTTTACAGTTGAAAATTTTCAATTTTAAGAGTGCGTCATAGTGAAACTAACTGTCCCACAAAACAACTATTTATGGGATCAAACAGACAAAAAATAGAGCTTCATTTTTGTAGTTGACAACTTTTTTGTACGGACACTCCCTAGAAAGTTATGGTCATTTTAACTAGACAACTCAATAATTGCCCTATTTTGCACTGAAATTGGTCAATTTGAGGGAGAAATTACTTGTAACTTGCTGAAGAGTGTCCGTAAAAAAAAGTTGCCAACTACAAAAATGAAGCTCTACTTTTGGTCTGTTTGATAACATAAATAGTTATTTTGTGGGACAGTTAGCTTCACCATGACGAACTCTTAAAGTTGAGCATTTTCAACTGAAAAAGGCAAAAGTTGATAGCTTTTTGTCCGGTACTGTGCTTCCTACTTCCGGACTTTTTTTCATTTCCGACTTCCGACTTCCTGAAAATTTTTTTACTTCCATGCAACTCAAAACGAATTTTTGAACGCTTCCCCCCTCTTATAATCCCTTTCATTTCTATTTCTAGATCAACTATTTCCCTCCGTTTACTTTTCAACTATTGACATCCTCCCGCCTTTGTTTGCTATCATTCTCTTAAAGCTCCCAAGCTTTTAGGTTTCAAAAAGTTCACCAAGCTTCTAACAAACACTTCCAACAATATTTTTACCAAATCTAAAATCGAACAATGACGGTATGTTGCTTGTGTAGATCACAAAAAAGCTATTGAATCCATCCCCATCTAACCAGCTTGAGCGCGGATTATCCTCTGGTATGTCCGTCCTACTTTTAGCCCGGCGAATCATATACCTAGCTAACATTCTACTGACTTCCCCATTCTCTTATAAGTCTAAAAATCTAAAAATCCAAAAGAAAATTTCCTGATGAAAGTGCGCAACACGTTCCGTCATCACTATGAACCGGTAGGCTATTTACACTTTTTTGAGAAAAATATTTGTTTGTTATTTGTCTTTTTATTTGACATGTAACAGGTTCTGGTTTCTTTGAGCAATGAGCAGAGTTGAAAAAGTACAAAAAAGCGAAGGGTTGTTTGGTTTTCCATGATTTTTTCTGAATTTCTGATTTTTTCATTCCTATAGATTGTTTTTTCTAGTTTTCACACAATTATTCTTTTCCAGTAATTGGTGTGTCTGGGATTTTTTCTCAAAATTCAGACCTCATTCCTGTTTTCAGCGTGGGAACTTTGGTTTTCGACTATTTTCAAAATTCGCACTCTGTATTCTGAATTTGTGGGTCTCACCACGTGTACTGTAGGAATTTTTCGAGAATGAATTTTTTGAGAAACTCATTAAGGTACATAGGCTCATACGACATTTTTCGAAAAATAACTCAACATTTTTTGAAAATATGAAATTTTAGAATAGTAAAGGAATGTTCCAGACATTTTATGATGATTGCCACGAATGCGTGGTCTTAGTTTCATTTAAAAAAAACCACGGATAATCCGCAACTGGACATTTCAAAATCGGAAATTTCAAGACCGGACGTTTGGAAACCAGACTTTTCGCCACCGATGCACCGCTTTCAGACTGTACGGTTTTGAAATTACAGGTTTCGAAACGTCTGCATGCAAAATGACTGGTTGCGAACTGTTCGGTTTCAGAATATGCGGTTTTGAAACTTTCGGTTTCGCAACTTCAGGTTTCGAACCGCCTGGCTGCAGAATATCTAGTTTATAAACATTTAGATTCCTAAAATGAGCAAATTTTTGAGGTTTTTGAAAATCAAATAAGCCTTTTCAGAAGTGAATTTTATTTTCAATGAGTTTGACATTTTAATGTTTGACTCTTCATCCAATGATTTCAGCTCATTGGAAACTCACGTAAACTGAAAACAACCACCACGTCATGTATAAGCTACGCTTTATAATATCCTGAATATTTGAAGGCCCGGCTTCAAAAAATTTTCAATTTTTCATCGAAAATTTGACAATTTTGATGATTTTTAAGAATTTCTTCTAATTCTAACGTAAATCATAATCGAAAAAAATTCGATAAATTTCCAAAAAATCACACTTTCAATTTTCGCAGCAATAATCCAGGCCTGGGGGCTTTGACCAGTATGAAAACCGGGTATCCGGACATCGGGACAAACTTTCAAACCTTTGTTTCATTTCTTAATTATGCACGACTTAAAGGCGTATTGTGGTCTGTTGTGATGTTTTCATATCATAATGTATGAGTTTCGGCGAGTTCATTTTCATAGTTCAAAAATTTTTTAATTCGATCCACGGCCCGCTGAGAGCGAGCGCCGAAAAGTTTGGTCAGCGAGAAGGACGAAGAAACTTGGTGGCCGTGGCCTAGAAAATCTACTAAAAATTCGTTGATTTTTTAAATTTTGACGGCATTTTCGACTATTTTTGTCGTTTTTCTTTAATAAATTCGATAGAACACAGCAAATATTGTTAGAAAAACACAAAAAACTATTGAAAATAACGCCAGAATTAGCAGAATACTGAAAAAACAACTTTACCGAAGTGAAATTTCTAGAACATTCTCGCTGACCAAACTTTCCGTTGGTTTTTTCAGTATTCTGCTATTTCTGGCGTTATTTTTGTTAGTTTTTTGTGTTTTTCTAACAATATTTGCTGTGTTCTATCGAATTTATTAAAGAAAAACGACAAAAATAGTCGAAAATGCCGTCAAAAATTAAAAAATCAACGAATTTTAGTAGATTTTCTAGGCCACGGCCACCAAGTTTCTTCGTCCTTCTCGCTGACCAAACTTTTCGGCGCTCGCTCTCAGCGGGCCGTGGGCCGAATTAAAAAATTTTTGAACTATGAAAATGAACTCGCCGAAACTCATACATTATGATATGAAAACATCACAACAGACCACAATACGCCTTTAACATCATGTAAGCATTCATAGAGGACATCCGGACATCCTCCCGCTTTCCCCTTGATCTCTTCCCAATTATCCCTAAATGACCACCGTTCCGGATCCCCTCTTTTTATGAGTCATCACATCCTCCCTATTACCCATTCCAATTAACAGTTATACTAGAACAGTACCAGTACCTCCTCCTATACATAACTGGAACCCATTTACCAGTCCCCCTTTCCTCTTCCAATTGACACATCCACATCACTGGAAAAGTGTTCTCGTTTTTTTCGTGTCGCCCACTAATTGCCGTCATCGACGGGAGGTGGGGGATGACCACTGTTTCTTTCGGAATAGAATAATCCTTTCTCTCTTTCTCCGGGACGGTTTTCTTTTTTTCTCTATTCAATCGGTTTTGTCCTATTCATCCTGAAGTGAGGGGGAGGTTTCTGATCATGTGACACCAAAAATCTTTTATTTTTCTGGTGGTGATCTTTCAAGTTTTCAAGTTCTCAAAAATAAAAAGGCAATTTTAGGATTTTTTTCTGAATAATGTGAAGTAGAAGTTGTTATTTTTCATTTTACAGTTTTCCAAGAACGACTTTGAGATTGCGTCACATTTATTTTAATGCCATCGCATTTATAACTTCATCGTTTTGATTTTTTGGTATGTTGTAGAACAAGTTGAGGACTTCATTTTTGTAGTTGACCAGTTTCTTGTGCATGCCCTCTCTAAAAAGTTATAATCAGTCTAAGTCAGGGACCCCCACCCCTTTACCACCGTGCTAAGCATTACACACTTTATTTAACTTTATAGAATTTCCTGCAAATGTTTCATACTCACGAGGCTCCGCCCCATTTTTAGGTCCTCCCGATTTAGAGGGGTTTTTAATTTTTGTAATTTTTTCGCTGCATTTTTTACTGCATTTAAACTTTTTAAAGTTGGTTTTTAAAAAAAAATATTTTTGTTTGTAATTCTAGTTATTTTTCGCAGTTTTCGGTAAGTTTGACATTTCCCATCTTTTTAAGCGTAATATATCGAAGTTTTACTTATAAATTTGGTATTTTTGCAAAGCTGAAATCACGAGGATTCTGAATCTGTTTTTAAATTTGATCTACGATTAAAATGAACAGAGTTACGAAGCGTTCTTTACGTTGTAACCGAAATACTTCAATAGTTTCAGAATTCCCAAGATTACCGCTTTTTAGGATCCCATAACTTCCCGATCCCCTTATTTTTCCCTATTTTCAGTTCACAAATCACAGAAATTTCCAACAAATGACCTAAACAAACACCACACCGATCCTGCATGAGGAAGTGAGCACTTTCACACCGAAATGAAAACAACTTGAAAAATCTGTGGTGTTTAGTGTCAATATGTATTCATCTGTTGAATGAGAAATGGACCAAAGTGTTCTTCCTCTTGTACTTTTCTTCTTTTCATCTGAAAAAGGGAATCCACTTCACTCGAAACCAGTTATTCGTCATCGTTTCTTGATTATCTTGAAAAGGGAGGTGTACATATTTGTGTTCTTGGAACAGTAGTACAGTAGTACTTGACTCAAAAGAAGCGTGTAGTCCTCTCGGACAAGATTTTTGCAGAATTCCTCGTTTTTTTAATATTTCCAACATTTACATCGAAGCAATAGGAACAAGTTGAAAAAAGTGAGGAAACCCAGAATTGAGAAAATCTTGTCCGAGAGGACTACACGGCGGCGTGAGAAAACTCTTCCCCCTTGGCTCATTTTGAATCAGGAGAACGAGAATTCTGCCGTTTAGAGCAATTTTTAGCATATTCGTCAATAATAAAAGTTTTTTAAACGAATTTTCTGAAATATCGGAATCTGCAATGAAAATGTGAATTCAGTCCTCCTTTAAAGGTGCACACCTCAAAAACTCAAAATCTCAAATTTCCTTTTTTCTCACTTTCTCCTCATCCCATTATTCTTTGAAACATGTTCCTCCATTTTTTTTTGTCAAAAAAGTACCAATCTCTGTAAATGCATACCTCATACCCCATTCCCCCACTCACCTACAAAAACCTTCCAACCATAAAAAGTTAATCGCCTCTCTCTATCGAAAAAATGACGAAAAAAATCCAGTCATGAGCGTATTACCCGATCATGGTCATGTTGTATATATTTTTTGGGGGGGGGATTTTTTCTGTTAGGGAGTGAGGGATGTACTTCTGACTGTGTATGTACAAGTCTCGAATTAAGAGGGGATGGGGGATCGGGATCCAGTTTTTATGTAACAACATATTTTTCGAGAATGATGGGAAGTATTGTTCTATATACTGTTTCTGACAGTTTTCTATTTTCAAGAACTTTTTTTATTCGATTTTTTTTAAATTCTCGAAATTCCGTTGCGTTATATCCAGATGATCATATTTTCTCTTTTTCCTCTGTGAGTCAGTTTGTCCGGATGTCTCTTTACTAATCGCCTTACTTTGTCCGTCCGTATGTCCGTTCACCCGGATGTCCAATCTCTTACATTTTATGGTTCTGTCAATCTGTGTGTCTGTTTGTCCCGATGTCAAGACCGGCTATTATTCATCATCTAATCATGTTGCCTCATTTCTACTGTTTAAAAATTTCTGCCTGTCCATATGTCTGTTCATCCTGATGTCCTCAATTTCGATTTTCATTTTTGTTAGTCTGTATGTATGTATGTCCGAACGTCCAAACGGACTTCCAGCCAATAGTTTTTTCTTAATTTTCCGATCGGTACGTAATTTTAAACATCCGGATGTACAGTTGGGAAAATTTTGAAAACAACTTTGATTTCTCTGAGAAACACACAGCGTGATGAAGGCTTGTCAGTAGAGCGTAATTGCACAAATCAAGTTGCAAAACTGGGCGTGGCTTATTCAAAAGCACTTTACACAAGGCCGTGAACAGGTAGGTGGTCGGCGTGAGGAAGATTTTGAATTGCCGAGAAATTCAAGGTTTTCAAAAAAATGAACAACATTTATTACACCGACAGCTATAAGTTATCACTCCGGATGTCTTCCGCAAACAACTGAATCCACCGATGACTTAGGCCCAAAGTCATTCCCTCCACACCACAAAAGATTCGTCAACGAAAGAGCTTTTGAATCCCCATGCAACTCTGTCTGCTCCAATACCATACACCCGTTTAAATAGAGCAAGCTGAAATTAAATTGAATCAGCTTACAGTAATTTAATAAAAAACTCACGGCGGTGACGAATCTTCGAAAGAAGTCACTCCACCACCACTAGGAACCTTAGACCCAAATTTGGTGAGGATGTAGGAGGGGTCTGTATTTATGTCGTCGAAGACGAAAAGCTGAAGTCAGGGGTTACTGTAATCACAGTTATTGTTTGTCTTACGTTTTTCTTCAAGTTGCATTCTCCTTCCACTGTATTGCTATCAAACCGTTTATGCAAGTATCTTGCTTTGCATCTGGAAGAGAGCTCTCCATCGATGGCATGTGGCGCCGAGTAGTTGTTCTTTCGGACGAATTCTGGAAACTTCTGTTTTCAGCCGATCAAGGAATCATATCTCAAAATACCGCCAATCGCTTCATACTCCGCTCTATTCTCTGGGATAGTTAACATGGCATCGTTTGCAATGCATACACTTCTAGCATAGTCACGATTGCCGGTGTTGGAGTAGGAAAATACCTGAGAATTCGATTTACTATCTAAATAATTACATACAGTAACTTACTTTGACACACCAATCCTTTGTATGGTTATTCTTTGCAGTGGGTGTCCGTTTGAAGTGTAAGAAGCCATCCGGACATTTTGGGTCTTTTGTGAAAACTGCGACAGGGATAGTCAGGAATAGTAGAAGGAGCGCTACCATATTTCGGGTGATACTGAATAGGTTGGAGGGCACTAGCGGGGTTTTATACTGAGAAAGTTATGGTTCCGTCGCGTTGTCACCTCGTGTTATATGGATTTTTATAGTGATATTGTTTCCGGTAGGTGCAGCCATATAACTGTTGTTCAAGACATTTGCAGAGAGATGAAGTTTCTTTGCAATTTCGTATTCCTGTGCGATTTCGATACATGTTCTGGACTAGCGCCCCCCGCCTGCCGGCGGGATTCGCTTCCCGGGTCTTCAAGAGTTTCAGGGCCTGCGGCCCTGGGCCGGAGTAAAACCGGGCCTTCGGCCCTGTTGCCCTGCGTCAGTAATGGTTCCCGGGTCCTATTCCACAGGTTTTTCAAAAAACGGGAACGAAATCACCTCCTACTAACCCCTAGTTTAAAAAATGAAAATGAATTTGTCTTGGTTACTGGTCTTTGCCTCGGTCATTAAAAGGTCACGAATGGTTTTTCACTGAAAAACATTTGACAAATCAAAACTTTTCAAGCCAAAATAAATTACTCCTACTCTACGGTTCATAGCTCAGCTATCAGAAGTGGTATCAATACCAAAATTTTCAGAACTGACGGGACAGACATTTCCTAATTGCCAGAAAAAGAACCAGGTGAAATGGTGAAATACGTACAAAGTTATTAACGGTCAACGAAGCGTGACATTTTGGCTAGTGAGAAATGAAAAAATTTTGACGCATGCGCCTTTAAAAATGTTCACCCCCCATACCTAGTGGGGTTAGAAAGAGAAGGTTGCAAAAATTTTTTGCGTTACTATAAAGGATAGTGTGGTTTTGGGGGAACCGCTATGTTAGAGACTGCTTCCGGTGGATCCTGTCATTAAAACCTGATAATTGCGGCAGAAGAGGTACGGTGTGTCCCAACAGTAACTTTTTGACTTCGTAGGTAATTTTCTCGATCTCAGATAAATTGCCCCTTAGAAGTGCATATACTTGGCGTTTTGATAGGGTACTGGATAGGCTGGAAGGCTTAAAGGAGGACTGAAGTCATATTTTTTATTTCAGATTCTGATACTTCAAAAAATTTTGAGCAACTTTCATTATGGGAGCATATGCTAAAAATTGCTCTAAATGCCCTAAACTCACGTTTTATACTCCAATGATGAAAGTTGGTGAGAATTTTCTGATGTATCAAAATCTGAAACAAAAAATATGATTTCAGTCCTCCTTTTGGTAAGGTTTTTTACCATTTCCCAGTTTGAGTATTTCCTGGCCGAAAGTTATAACGTGTCGCCTCATGCTGTTAAAAGGTTATTTTCCGTTGAATGCATTGTTTCCGTTGAATGCAGTCATAAAACTATTATTCAGAGATTTTTCGCAGAACAGGGGTTCTAACGCGTTTCTTTAGCATTAAAAAATCTGTCCACAACGGTTAATTTCAACTTCTTGATAGCCGGTGTGTCTATATATCTGAATTTCTCGAGGAACTTCCTGTAATTCATAGCAACATAATTTATTCATGCAACATTTGGAAAATCTATTTATAATTATCACAGCGGACGTCTTCCACACAGAACTGAATTGATATTTCTTTTCTTGAATTGACCGTCTGACTTATCTATTCCATCCACACCCATACACCACGACAATCCAACGAATTCAATACCAACTCTATTTCCTGTGTCATTCGTCCGAGTCATTTGCATACATTCGTCCATCCAGAACAACCTAAAACGTGTGGAATTTGAACATTCTTTTCAGTATCACAAAAGAAGAAGAAGAAAAAAACTGACTTTGGTCCCCCATGTTGGTTGTATCCATATCCAATAGGTATATCGTTTGCGAATTGGGTCAGGGCAAAAGTGGTGTCAGTGTTGACGTCGTCGAATAAGAAAAGCTAAAAGTCTCACACTGGCTTACTGTAGCCACTTACATTTCTTACATTCTTTTTAATATTGCAATCACCTGTCCATGCTGTGGTATTGATTTCCAACCTGAGAAGTTCATGTCTAAAGATTTTCAGCTTACATCTCTGTGAAATTTGTCCATCGATGGCATGAGGCTGCGAGATGTTCTCTTTTCTGATGAATGCAGAGATTGCTTCATACTCCTCTCGGTTCTCCGGGATAGTCAATGTAGCATTGTCGGCCAAACATACACTTCTAGCATTATCTCGGTTTCCCACATTCTCGTAGACACTCACCTGAAACAACAAAATAGTAATTTTCTAAGATTGAATAGCCTTACTTTCATGCACCAATTCTTGGTATGGTTATTTTTTGCAGTGGGTGTCCGTTTGAAGTGTAAGAAGCCATCCGGACATTTCACGTCTTTTGTGAAAACTGCGACAGGGATAGTCAGGAATAGTAGAAGGAGTGCTACCATTTTTCGGGTGCTGAAGAAGTCGGAGCGGGGGTTTTAAAGAAAACTGAAGGTACCGTACTGTTTTTATGGCTCCATCGTCGTGTTGTCATGTTTTGCGGAGATGTTTATAGCGTATAGTTTCCGGTGGGTGCTATCATCAAAACTTTATTCATCGAAGGGTTGCAAAAATATCGGAACGTTTTTAAGGCGTCGCGGTTGCGACGCGTGTCCGTGGGGTTCAAAATCTGTTCAGCTGTTGGATGAGATGCCGTTGCGATACATGCTCTGGACACGTCAAAGCAGAAAGACCGATGGGGCAGAGTTGCATGGAATTCCGAAATCCGACTTGTGACTTCCGATTTCATACTTCCGGATAAGAATTTGTCAGTTTCATGCAACTTTGAACGAACAGTACTGTGATTAACTAGTTGCCGAGTTTCCAAGTTGCCGGATTGCCTAAATAGTTGTTGCCGGACACCCCTGAGTGGGGAACCTCTGTGTTAGAAACTTTTCAACAAGAGAGAAAGCATATGAGTAGATTCTAAAAAGATTGTGCTTCTCGACAGTCACGCTGCACCGAAGTCAACACTCTCCGCAGAAACTTTATTGTTTTCCCGGAAACTTTAGTACCACCTATACTTTAATATGCCTTCCGGTTGCTATAAAAACCAAGTGCCTTCTCTCGTATCATAGAAACCAGCAATATGCTACTTCTTATTCTTTTTCTATTATCAGTGACCGTCCCCTTTGGTTTCTCACTGGAAAAGAAATGTCCCGAGGGAATGCTTCATTTCAAACGGACCCCTACTGCTAAAAACAACTATACCAGTGACTGGTGTGTATTTGTAAGTCATGGATTAAGATATAATTAGAATTTATTTCGTTTCAAGTATTTCGCTATGCCAAGAATGGATGATCGAGACTATGCTCGATCAGTGTGCGGTCATTACGGTGGTTCGTTGACAATTCCAGAGAATCAACAGGAGTTTGATGCTATTAAAAGTTGGTTTCAGAGAAGTTATAGGTTTCCATAATTCCTACTACAGAAGTATTAAAAATCTATGAGAACGCTACCGAAGGTTACATCATTGACGGAGAAATCTCACCACACTGCAAAGCGAAATATGCCAGAGAGGACCACTTGATCATTAAGGGCAAAAAGGACTGTGACATCCTCGGAAACGCATTTGTTTTTGATGATGCTAACACTGACCCAACCTTCATACTCAAACAGTACCCCTCCCTTACACCAACACAATATACGGAAGAAAGGCTTGAAGGATACGAGAAAATGTGAGAAACGGGTGGTTATAGGAGAGACCAATTAGATGTATTCAGGCCGTTGAAAAGAATGGGATCTTGCTTGAGTATTATACAGGAGGATTGGAGCCTCCATTTATCGTATTGTGATGGAAATTAGAGAATGCCTGAGTCGAAGGTGTTCCAAAGTGTTGTGTGTGGCATGCCTCCACAGTGAACATCTTGGTGGAAATGAAGATTACTGTTGTTTTTTGTTTGTTAATAGTTTTTTGTATTCTGGTTGAACATGGGCGGTACGCACCCAAAATGAAATAATTAAAATTTCGTTGCGTGTAGATCATGAGATGCACATTCCACATAAGAAGTGTTGAATGTGGCATGGTTGCGAATTCATTACACGATTTGACTGAATACCGTTCGATGCGTCGCGTTTGAATTTGAACTTGATACAATATGGTGCGTCACGTGTCTTTGAAGAAAAATCACACACACGTGCTTCGAGTGTACTGTGTTGGCTGTGTCGCGTGTTCCGATTTTTTGGATCTACGCAAGAACTGTGAATCCAAATGTTGGTTCGTTCAAATGGGATGAAGCAAGAAATTCTAACAAACATGTTCCTGAACTATGTTCAGGGATAGATTATCTGTAATCTGTGAGTCCGAATGTCCGCAGACAATTTCCTTTGAACGCTCTGTCTGTGCCTCAGTTTGTCAAGATTTCCATCTATCTATCTGTCCTCTTTGCGGAAAAGTTTATAGCTTATAGTTTCCGGTGGGTGCTATAATCAAAACATTATTTATCGAAGGGTTGCGAAAATATCGGAACTTTTTCGAGGCGTCGCGGTTGGGTTCAGGTTGAGATAGCCACGCGAGGTGGTGATACGCGTTCTGGAAACGTCTCAGTAGAGCGCATTAGCATAAGGGACTGCGGTTTGTGGGAAGGGAGCCTCTGTGTTACAAACATTTAGAGTGGTTCGTTTCACACATTTTCAGACTATGCACAATTCTGTAAAGACCAAATGAGGGTAGCTGGGGAGTGAAAACTTTTGTTATGATGCTCCAAGCCAATGTGCACAACAGAGTTTCATGAAGTTCTGACTTCCGACCTCGAAATTTC
This sequence comes from Caenorhabditis latens, assembly GCA_002259235.3. Classification (NCBI taxonomy): domain Eukaryota; kingdom Metazoa; phylum Nematoda; class Chromadorea; order Rhabditida; family Rhabditidae; genus Caenorhabditis; species Caenorhabditis latens. Next base: position 4,163,190 of record CM056093.1, read on the forward strand.
GACTTCCGGATAAGATGAGTTTCTCGAAACCTGGTAGTACATTCTAGAAGGATCGTGCTGCTCGACAGTCACGCTGCACCGGAAATCTTCCACTCTCCGCAAAAACTTTATTGTTTTCCCGGAAACTTTCTTACCATGTATACTTTAATAGCCCTTCCGGTTGCTATAAAAACCAGGCCTCTTCTCTTGTAACATAGAAACCAGCAAAATGTTACTCCCTATTCTCTTTCTTCTATCCTTGACGATCAACTCTGCCTTTTCACTGAACAAGAAATGTCCTGGCAAGGAAATGCTTCATTTCAAACGGACCCCCACCGCGAAAAACAACTATACTAGTGACTGGTGTGTATTTGTAAGTCATCGATTGAGGATAATTAGAGTTTGTTTCCTTTTAAGACTATTGCTTTCCCAAAAATGGATAATCGCGTCAATGCTCGTTCGGTGTGCGGGTTTTTCGGTGCTTCGTTGACAATTCCAGAGAATCAACAGGAGTTTGATGCAATTAAAAGTTAGTTTTGCTATTCCAAGTCGGCCGAAACATCAGTTACATGATTCATACTACAGAAGCATTGAAAATATATGAGAACATTACCCAAGGCCACATCATTGACGGAGAAATCTCACCGCACTGCAAAGCGAAATATGCCAGAGAAAAGCACTTATTCATGAAGGACAAAAAGGACTGTGACATCCTCGGAAATGCATTTATCTTTGATGACGTCAACACTGACCCAACTTTCATACTCAAACAGTACCCCTCCCTTACACCAACAGAATATACGGAAGAAAAGATTGAAGGATTCAAGGAAATGTAAGAAACGTGTGGTTACGGGAAAGACAAATCAGATTTATTCAGACCATTGAAAATGTTTGGATCTTGCTTGAGTATTAAACAGGAGGATTGGGAGCTCCATTTGTCATATTGTGATGGAAATCAGAGAAGGCCTGAGGCGAAGACGTTGTTCAACAGTGTTGTGTGTGGCATGTTTCCAGAGTGAACATTTTGGTGAAAATGAAGATTACTGTTGTTTTTTTTGGATTTCAGTTGTTAATCAGTTCTGGCATAGGCGTGCGAGGTCATTGCAAAGTTAGACTGAAGATGGTTCGATGCGTCGCGTGTGCATTCGAACTTGATACAGTACGGCGCGTCGCGTGCTGTCATACCTAAGTCTGATCGATTCATCGGGTGTCTTAAGCTGAAATCTATCGAGTATCAACACTCACCAGGAAACATCGAGAGGTCGCAAGTTTCGAATCATTCCAAATTCCTACCAGGAGTTAAGAACATCTTAAATATGCATTTCTCAAATTTTCGCATTCCAACGCCATGGCTCAATCTGTCCATCCAGGAGACATCCGATCGAATCAGACCACAGATTGTCTTCAACGCCTCCATACGATGTCAAGCACATTTACCACATTAAGGTTACTCGTCGTCTGCTCGTCGTATCGGATACGGGATCAAGACCCCCAGTATGAAGATACTCGGAGTCGACATACCATGTGGAGTCCTTGTCGTCTCTTGCGACGTCGTGGCCAAGATCTGTTCATCTGAATGTCTGTACACACGTTATTTCCTCTAAGATTCCTGACTGTGCCTCATTTTGTACAGACGTCCACCTATCTATCTGTCCTCTTCATGTATGTGTATGTCTACATGCAAAAATAGCTATTAATTTTTATTAATTTCTACACAAAATCAAGATTCCAAATAAAAAAAAGTCAAACCGGCGGGCATCCACAAAGTACTCCAAAGAATGACACCTCACCGACTTGCTTGTCCGGCTCCTCACCGCACAAAAAGTCCTTTAAATTTCCCTTTGTTCTCAACGCCAACAAGTTGTGAAGTGACAAGCATTCAGCAATAGTGAAGATTTCTCTGAAATGGTCAACAAATGGCCTAGTAATCTTAGAATGAGGAAACTAGTCCCCCCCCCTCCCTTACGTATCATCCCCCTTCTCCTTATACTTGTCGGAAGCGGTCGGTGGCTCGCCAGTCCACTTTGTGAAGATGAACGCCGGATCGGTGTGATCGTCTTCAAGTACGAATAGCTGCAAATACTTGAGACATGAAACATTTAAAGTGAATAATAGAAACCTCCTTCTCCTTGGCGCACAGTCCTCCAAACTTTCTCATCCGCCAGTCGGCAAAAGCGCGACATTTTGGATTAAACACACCGTCGACGGCGACTCGTTTGTTGTTTTTTCGGATGAGCGCTGGAAATAGATTACGGTAGAATAGAGATTGGTACTGTAGCGCTTCTATAATGATTACTAGGATACTGTAGATGCAATTTAGGTAAGAGCGGTAGTTTTGAGTTTAAACCAGCTGTGAAAATAGTATTGCCATGGGAGTACTGTAGCCCTCAGGGTATTGTAGCCCTATGGGTACTGCACCCCTATGCATATTGAAGCTCTAAGGATACTGTATACCTGTGGTACTGTAGCTCTAAGGGTAAGGATACTGCAGCAACTGCAATTGTAAGAGTACAATAGGTATGCGAGTACTGTAGCTATGAGAATAGTGTAGCTATAAGAGTAATGACCTAGAGTCCCCAAAACCCTGAAACTAGTCCCCCATCAGAATCCCCCCTCCTCTTTCTATTTTTGAACCATTATTTGTTCAGCTTCCCCCTTTCCCCTCCTTTATATGATAATTTTATCGTGCCACCGTTATCCCTCATGGCCTAACTTCCCAAGTCCATGGCCTAACATTCCCCCTTCCCCTTACCATTCACATCATCCAACTCCTTCTGATTCTCCACTGTAGTAATCACTGCATCGTAATCCAAACAAACAGAGCGGGCGGTTGGTCGATCGTAGACATCCTCGTTTTCTACTACCTGCAACATTTTTTGAGATTTTCCGCAAAGTTTTTATCGGTTTTTGTGGGAAAAATCAAAGCTTTTGAATATTTTTTACTAATATTAAAATTCTTAAAAAGAAACGGAATTTTCATGAAAATATAGCTTTGCCCCGAATAATAGAGCATTGGTACTGTGCCAGTTTCAGAACTACAGTAACCCGGAACCTCCTAAAATCACCGAAAAACGAACCATGGGTAGATTTTAGTGCTGAGTTCAACTATCCTAATCATAAATTCTCTTAAGACTCGGATTTTTGAGTTCCAGCAAATTGAAGTCTCAAGCCCTCTTACCTGCATACACCAAAACTTGGTATTCTTATTCCTGTCCGTCGGCACTCTCTCATACAATTTGAACCCTTTCGGACAATTCACAACTTTCTCCGTGGCGTTAGATTCGGCAAGAATATAAGGGAGAAACGAGACAAGAATTATTATTACAATATGTTTCATTTTCTTCTTCTTCTGATTTGATCTCTCAAAAAAACACGAATGAATGAGAAGACAAGAAGAGAAAGGGGTCGTCTATTTAAGAAGTGGAAGGGAAAAGGGGGGGGGGCGTAGTCTTTAGTCTTGACATCATGGGCGGTCAAGGTAGACACGTTGTCTCAAGGTTTCTTTCGATTGAATGACACATAGATTTAGTACGAATTCCGTAAATAAGACTAGACTGTCTTGGGGTCGTTGATATGGTCAGAATGCACGGTGGAGGGAAAAGTGATAGAACTGAAGATGAATTATAGTAAGCAAGCATCGGAAAAGTCTGCAATTTGTCGTGGAATATTGTGTATCGCTGAAAATTACGGAAACGCTCAGGAAATCACGATTTTGTCAGTTTTTGACAATCTTTTGGTATTCCTTTATTTTGGCGTACAGTGTGCTTCAGTTTGCAGAATATTTAGCACCAGTAGGCCACAAACACTTGAAATCAAGGTTACCAGTGACCTATACCAAATGAAATATGTTTTGAACATTTCTGTCTGAAGATGCATCGCTATAATTGTAGATTACAGAACAAAAAACTACAGTAATCTTCCCTAAAATCGAAAACTAGTGTTCATATTGTTTTCATTGTTTTAAAACTTACAGTTGCCGAGCTTAATTTGCTTTAAACGCAACATTATGATCTGAAAAATATACCAAAATGAAGATCTTGGCAAGTTCTATATCCGTGAGCTTCTGCGGGCCTGATGGCAACTCAGTGTGCCGCGTGTTAGTCTAGAATGGTTTTTTGGCAATTTATACCGGCCCGGTGTATCTGAACGACTAACCATCCGGCCCATCCTGGGTCAAAAATATAGAACTCACCGAGATCTACATTTTGGTATATTTTACAGCTATTAAAACTCAGTTTGAAGCAAGTTACGAGTCGGCCCGGTTTGCAAGTTTGAAAAAATAACATTTTGGAAGAAACTGTTCCCGGGAGGTGTTAAAGTCGCATCTAATTTATTCGAACTTCTTTAAAATAGTTGAAAAATATCAAATATCAAATTTGCGAGTTTTCCAAACAATATGTTCCGCTTCGAGATCATTTTTAACAAATTCCATCCGTCTCTAACATCCCCCCGGCAGATGTTCGTAAACCGATAATAAGACAGTTTTGTGATGTAACAAGGTTCTTTTTGTATATCTTAGAATTACCAAGTACAGTGATCCAAAGTTAAACAGAACAACTCAAAAAACCGACGAACTGTTAAAATTTTTGCTCCTTTCCTAGGATAATCCCCTCAAATAATGCTCTAAGACTATTGGTCTTAGACCAAGCTTCAAAAGTCCATCCCAACAAAAAATCACCATTATTATTGTTTTGTTTTTTATTCCTCTCTCTCCCAACACAATATTTCGGACACAAACAACCCACTGTTCGAATTCTCTCTTCTTCTCAAATGTCCTGAAAGCCTCCCGAAAAAAAATACCGCTTGATTCTTGGAGGCCGCCGACGTTCCGGTACGGTTGGCAGGTGCGCAGCGGAGGGGGACCGGTCTCTCGGGGGGATGTTTGCATACGGAGGGAGAGAAGGGGGGCGCCAATGCGGTGGCACATATTACATATCACCTTTTCCTCTTCTTGCCAATCCGGGAGAAGAAGACGACTATTTCTGGTGTTTGGTGTATTTTTTATAATGTTTAGGTGGAGGGGAGGCTCCGCCCCCTTTTCATGGAATAGTGCAGAGAAGCGTCGTCGTATTCATCATAATTCGACTTGATCGTTTTATGAGTGTGTCTCTTGTTTTGAAGTTGCAACTGCGCTCTAATGATAATTATAAGTTCTGAATGCTGTCTAGACTTCTAAGGCTCTTTTTTGTATTAATTCGATTTTACGCAATTTTTACCCAATTTCAAGTAATTTTTTGAATTTTGTGCAAGTTGTCGTAAGATATTGGTTAATTTTGGGGTACAATAACCGGCTAAACGTGATTTTCAACGTGGTTTTTGCTAACTTTTAGAATTTCTGCATTCTGACGTCAAATATGGTGCATCGACAGTATTTTAGACTAAAAAAATGACACTTTCATGACTAAAAACTGTTTCAAACACAATTTTTGGCCCTGGAACTAGTAAATAATGTTTTCCGCTCGTTTTAATTCCTACCAACCGCGATTTTTGAAAATTCTGCATTTTTTCGTCAAATATGGTGCATCGGTGAGCATTTTAACTGCAAAAAGTGTCATTTTCAGCGCTGAAATTGTTGAAAATTGTTTTTTCCACACAAAAACACGTCTATAGATCAATTTTAAAATAATTTCTTAAAATTCTGCTTTTTGTCGTAAAATATGGTGCATTATTCGTATTTTGACAACAAAATTTTGCGGTAAACATGATTTTCCAAGTCTGAAACATTTACCATTGATTTTCACATAAAGTTACGTCTACCACCACATTTTCCACCAAGTTTTCCGAAATTCTGCATTTTGACGTAATTTATGGTGCATCGACGGTGTTTAAATTTCAAAAATGCGATTTACACCAATTTTCAGCTTCTGAAACATTGAAAACTGTACTTTACAGCCATTTTCTAAGAAATTTTCATAATTTGTGCAAATTGTCGTCAAATATGGTGCATCGATATTTTCCCCAAGCTACAGTAACCCTCGAAAAACTTCGCTGAATCCAAATTTTCGGTCAATTTTTCATGATTTCTCTGATCTCATCCACTTTTTGCTCTCCCTCCCTCACTATTTACCTTTCTTGCTGTTTGTATGATACCCTGGTGGCAAGACAAGCCCTGATCTACAAACAATCAGAAGATTTCTCACGTAAGACACGTCACCCAACCCATCCAAACCAGTGCCACGTCATAAGTGACAGGTAATCCAGTATAGTCACTCACTGGGCGTCTCCCTAAGATCCCCTCCTCAAAAATTATTTTTCATTCAGTACACACTCACAAACACTCTGCTTAGGCATCCCTCCCGTGTTTGTTTTGACGACTTTTTTCGCTTATTTCTCCTAGTCTTCAGGTGTTCTCTTTCCACTCGAGACCACTTTTCCGTCTTAAGGATTTAGTGGGGGAATGTGGTAGTGTACTGGAAAAATCATAGTTGTTAAGGCACGGCCCGGCCCAAAATTTTTTTGCCTTTTTTTTCTTCAAATTTTCGTCAAAAATGAGATAATTTTTAATGAATAATAATAAAAATTTGCCATGTTCGCCAGAAAAATGTCAAAGTTTTGAAAATTTTTGAATTCTAAATTTTGGCGCCAACATCCGGGCCTTGACAACAATGACTAAATTGGTAGTGAGTCACACTACTAGTGACTAAGAATATTTGATGGTTTTCATATAGCCCGGACTGTTTTTTGAAAAAAATTTAAAAATGTTTTGTCAAAATTTCAGAAATATTTATTGTAGAAACAAATCAGTGCTTGCGGACTTAAAATTTTCATCTGAAATTAAAATTTAGGCTCCGCCCTTTGAAACCGGAATCGGGACACATTAAACTTCATGTACAGGTCCCTGTAATTGAAAATTGTGCACCGGTTCCATTTCAGTTCTGTTTGGGGGGCGGAGTCTGAAATTTTGTAATTAAAAAATTAAAGTCCGTCAGCACTCTAAACATTTTTTTTCGGTTTCTGTAAAAAATTTTTTCGAAGAATTCCGAAAAAAAAGGTTAAAAACCACAAGAAAAAACGTTTTCTCTGCAACTGAAATCTGAAAGGAATCCATTTTTTGATTTTGGGGGCGGGGCCTGATATTCAAATGAAAAATTTCAGGTCCACAACCATTGACCACACCAATCGAACAAAAAATACAAACTATTCGCAAAAAATATCAGAAAAAATTCAAAAAACTAAAAAACCCCATCGGGTCTCGAACCCCGGTTCTTAGTTTCTCAGACTGACTCACTACCGCTTGAGCCACCCGACCGTACCCGGAAATCCGTAAACTTTCAAATCGTGATCTACCCCCGTCCCTCAAATCAATCAACAATTCCTCATTTCTTAAATTCCAGGTCCATCAATCGCCACGAATGAAGGTGTTCGCATTGGGACTCGACGAGAATCAGAAGGCCGAACAGCGTGCCGACGAGGCGATGAAGGATACGAAGATTCCGATTGATTCGGTCACTTCTGGAGTACCACTTCAGCCGTCGTCGGCGATTGTGTTGGCCAAAGCGCCGAGACGCAAGTTTAGTGGATTCACTTGTGGAAGTGAGTTGTTTCTCCGAGGCGGGCGCGCCTTTGACGCATTTTGGCCACCCCACATAAACTCATATTTTCCAGTCCTTTCATGGTTCATCGGTGCTTGCTGCCTCGTTCTTCTCTGCTTGGCGATTTCCGAAGTCGCCTACCACCGTCAACGTGATCAGGCGTTCCTTCGTCTGAAATGGGCGGAGCTTCGGCAGAGAATGCTTGGATACGAATTGCTGTCTCAACAACAAGAATTGGATAGAATGGCACTCGAGAAGCAATCACCGTGAGTCATTTTTGCACCTTTTTTGGGCGATTTTTGAGTTTTGTGCAAAATGTCGTAAGATATGGTGCATGTACCAACTCAAGAAAACTGAAAAGTTCAGTATTTTTGAGATTTTGATTTGGTTAGGTTAGAAAACAACACGGTACACGCTCCATAACCCCAATTAGCCAAGCTTCAGTCATTTTTCTGAATTTCTGTGCAAAATGTCGTCAAATATAATGCATCGAAGTGGTGTTTGCACAGATTTTAAACTACAGTGATCCAGAATTTGAACTTTTGAGAAAAAGGCGTTAGAGATATGAAAACTGTCAGAATTTTGTAAAATATCCTCTTTCTACCTGATTTTTGAGCTCATAAATGTTCAAAATCGGGATGAAACTATTATACAGACGATTTTCCCGAAGTTATTCATTTATCTGTGACTTGTCGTCATATATGGTGCATCGATGAGGTGTTCTCTAAAGATTTAGAGCTACCGTAACCCAAAACTAAATTTTTGATAATTCTGCATTTAGTCGTAAAATATGGTGCATCGACTGTGTTTTCACAGATTTAGAGCTACAGTACTCATTTTAGCTTGTTCTGCGAAATATGGTGCATTTCCCAAAATCAACTAGACTGAGACCCCGATCAAAATCACTTCAGTATTTCTGTCCACGATCTCTAATCTTATCTCTTGCAGCGTCGAATCGTTGCCACTTCGCCGAAGTGACGACCCGATAAAACCAAAAATAGTTGATGTCATTCAAAACGACGCATCCGCCCCCGCACTCCCTTCATCTTCATCGGAAGAGTCGAAACAACCCGTCGTCTTCAACCAATACGCAAATGAACAGAACGAGAAGTTCGGATTCCTTCAGGCACTTATGGACAAAATCAGGAAACACGCACAGAGTATGGGATTGAATGGAGATATGCAGGTGCATGTTGTTGAAGTGAAACCATTGTTTGGAGGAAGAGGACAGGGCGAGAAGGAGAATGATATCGAGGAGAATGCGTCGGTAGGTTCTTTTTTTCTGTTGAAAATGTTAAAAATAATTCTGATCACTGAAAAAAAACAAAAAAAAACAGTTATTACTAATCGATTATGTGAGCAAACACGACGAATCATGCTTATTGATCCCATTTAGACGATTTTCAATCAGTATGCTTGAAATCGTGATCTACGCATCTTTTTAAGCAATTTTTGAGTTTTGTGCAAATTGTCGTAAAATATGGTGCATCGGTACAGTTTTTTGGAGTTACAGAAACGTGTCAAGGGAAAGTTCAATGCGCTGAATCTGAAAATGAGCTTAAAGACGTGAAAATCACAATTTTCTGTCAATTTTTTGAATTTCTGTGCAAAATGTCGTCAAGTATGGTGCATCGATGTGGTGTTTGCACAGATTTTGATCCAAAATTTAGAATTTTTTTGAGAAATGCGCGTTAAATGGATTTTTTGCGGTGAATCTGAAACTGGATATGATAACTCTCAGAATTTATGAAAACTCTTAGAATCTATTTAATTTTTGAGATCAGAAATGTTGAAAATTGTGATAAAACCTTTATGCACAACGATTTTCGCGAAGTTATTTGTTAATCTGTGGTTTGTCGTCAAATATGGTGCATCGATACTGTGTTCCTCACAGATTTGGAGCTACAGTAATCCAAAATTTTTAAACTTTTTGAGAAAACCGCGTTAGGTGTAGTTCTTTGCGCTGAAAACTCTCAAAAATTTTGATGGAAGCTTCAACCTCTCCTTTCATTTCCAGTTCGAACAATCCCTTGCCGACGGATTCGGCGAGTACGCCATGCCACATCAAGACTTTGGACCAATCAATGATGCCTATGATAATGAGTAAGCTATTCTTTCTTTTCGGATGGTTTTGGCCTAGTCCCCCGGGAAAACTTCTCTTTTACACCTCTCTATTTTCAGCCGTCTAACCTTCGACCGTCACTCTATGAGACGCCCATTCGGTCCTTTCAACAGGTGATTACTAAATTCTTTCGGGGGATTTTTTTTTGGTTGATGGGGTACTAACTGGTATGCGAAGGCGAGTGGCCTAGAATCCAGCAAATTGGGATCTTAGGCCACAGTGTCATTACAGATTAGGCTCCAGCTATTTATGCAGTTTTCCGTGAAAAATGTTCAAAACGTTTCAAAAGTTTTGTGGAAATCACTGTGCGGTGTTATTGCAAAAGTAGGCGTGGTCTACTTTTTTTTCCAAAACCGATAATACTGGCTCCAGATTGATAAAACCCGTGAAAACTCCAGATTTTTGAATTGTGCGGCAAAACTGCAAAAATGGGCGTGGTTTAGTTTTCCTACAGACTAAAAGTGCTAAAACCTTCAAAACTCTCTCATCAGGCTAATTGATCCTTTGTGCGGCAAAACTGCAAAAAAGGGCGTGACCTGAAGTTTCTAGAAAATTTTAAAACGTCAAAACTCTTGTGAAACAGCAAATTTGTGAACCGTGCCGCAAAATTGCAGAAGTGGGCGTGGCCTAACTAACGTTTATTCTCATTTTCGGTTACTAACCATCCAGGGTGTTGGTGGCTTCTCCTATGTGACCGTTCTTCATAATCAATGCAACTTTTCCAGATTCGACGGCCCATCCCAAATCTACGACGACTACTCGGAGCAGCAGCCACAAGAGCCAATGATGCAAAACCAATTCCAATGGAACAACGGCTTCCCCCAACCAAAATTCGGTTTCCAACAACAACCAGCTAACTGGTGGGGACCAGCGAGACAACAAGCCATGGAAGTGCAGACGAATCAGTGGAATGCGTTCCCACAAGTCCCTGTTCAACAATTCCAGCCACAAGCGCCACAGGTGCCCCAGCTTCCACCTCAACAGGCTCCACAACAGCCATGGTACCAGCCGTATAGTGATAATGTTGGACAACAACAACAGGAGAGCCAACAGAATCAGAATCCATGGCAAGCGCAGAACGACGACTGGATGATTCAGAAGCACGAGCGTCAGAATCAGAACAGTGTCCAAATTCCGTTCCAACCGAATCCAGCGGCCTCCAACGCTGACTTCAACACCCCGATGGATGTGATCTCGGATGACGCCGTCGCCCCGCCCTCCACGGCTATCGCAGCGGATCGGGACGCTTCTGAGGAGAACGTGATCTCCCCGGATCAAAGCTTGGAGTCGATCGCCGATGGAAAATTCTTGCCGATTCGTTCCGATGACAAGCCAATCGACGCGGCGGACGCTCACCTCTTCCAGATTGATGATCCATCAAGTTTCAGACGTTAAGCTCCGCCCCCCCCGTTCCTTGTAAATTATTGTCGCCCTGTCCGGTTGATAGATGTGTGATGTTCTCCTTAAAAACCTTCCCTTTTAGTATGCCCCGAGATCTCCGGTTACTGTATTTTTTGTTCACTTATATACATCACACTACTACTTGCACTCCTACACATCTACACATCTACAATTTTTGTTTTAATAAACTTTTTATAGTTGTTACCAAAATTACTGAAAAAAAAATTATTTCCAGACAAAATGAACAGCGTTTAAAGCCTGAAAATCTAAGGATTCAGAATACGTTTTTGAATCTGACTTACTATAAAAATGGACTAAATTAACAAGGTTTTTAGCCCTGGAACGTAAAAGCTCTTGTCAATTTAGAAAGATGATTTCGCTGTTTATCAGGATGGTAGTTTATAACAAAAATAACATTTAAAACACTAAAGGAAAACTGAAGTGTCATATAAGCTCAGCACAGTTCTTACAACTGCGCCCCACCGCAAACGAGAGAGTATCGGCGAGAGACGGAGAGTTTTTTCTCGCGCCGACTCAGATTTTCACAGTTTTTGTACAATTTTCGCTATTTTTCAAAAGTTTTTTTTAGTGAATTATTATGCAAAACAGCGAAAATCGGAAAAAATTGTACAAAAAAGTGAAAATCTGAGTCGGCGCGAGAAAAAACTCTGCGTCTCTCGCCGATATTCTCTCGTTTGCGGTGGGGCGCAGTTGTAAGAAGGGTGAACTGATAATATTTTTTATTTCAGATTCCGATACTTTAGAAAATTCTAAAAAACTTCTATTATTGACTCAAATGCTAAAAATCGCTACAATTTCCGTTCTCTTGACACAAGAGGAGTTTAGGTGGAAGAGTTTTTCCGCGCGGCCGTGTAATCCTCTCGGACAAAATTGTTCGCTCGATTTCTTTTCACTTTATATCGCAAAAAAATAATTAAAAAACCCCAAAAATTTATTGGAAAATCTGAAAAACTTCAACTTGAAAATCCAAATTTTCAACTAGAGTTTTACTCTAACGACATTTGCATTTTTGCTGGATTTTGCGACTTTATAATGTTTGAGAGTTCTGGAGACATCAGGACATTCAGACATACTTGTCAACCGGGCCGAAACGGGCCGACACGGGCCGGCGCGTAACTCGCTTCAAACTCAATTTTATGAGTTGAAAAATAGACCAAAATGTAGATCTCGGCGAGTTCTATGTCCGTGACCTACTACGGGCCGGATGACTATTCGTTAATATGCCGCGTGCCGGAAAAAGTGCCAAAAAACGCAAAATGGTCAAAAAAGCCATTCTAGCTCGGCCCGCGGCACATTAACGAAAAGCCATCCGGCCCGTAGTAGGTCACGGGCATAGAGCTCGCCGAGATCTACATTTTGGTATATTTTTCAGCTCATAATGTTGTGTTTGAAGCGAGTTACGCGCCGGCCCGTGTCGGCCAGTTTCGGCCCGGTTGACAAGTATGCATTCAGACAGGCCGACAGACAGCGCTGAAGTTAAATTAAATCTTGTCCAAGAGGACTACACGGTCAACACTTCTAGCATTTGACCACAAAACCAAACAACTACTTCTCCTATCCCACAACTAACAATTACCTTTTCCTGCTCAAAATAATAATTATAGGTCTTGGACACGTTGTTAGCACCTTGTTAGATTAGTTTCTTATTTATTTGACTTTCATTTCACACTTCATGTTTCCTAGAAATCAATTTTATGTATACGTTTTAGCTCGTTGCGCACTAGAATTTTTAAATGAGATTTGGAATTTGAAATGGCTTACCATTAATACTCGGTCTATGCTTTTTTTTCTATTTTCCTAAACAGTCTTCCTATTTGCCCTTATCATCGAAAAATCAGGTACAATTCAATTTCCAGAAGTCAAATTCCTGTCTAGTAAACACAGTCAAAAAAATAAGTCACAATGAAATTCCATAAGTATTGCACTCCTGTTTTTCCATCTCCCAGTAATTACCCTTAAGGGAGAACATTTTAACAAAATTGTAGGAATTCACGAAAACAAATGAAGAAATAAAAGAGAAGGAAGGGAGGAAAATGGCAATTAAATTTTAACGTGTTTTTGGTTTATCCTCAGGGAGTAGTTATGGTGATTTGAGTTTTGATCTTTGGTTGTGGCCTACCAAAGTCTCATAGCTACTCTTATTTGTTAACTTTTTTTTTACTTTCAACGGATTTTTTCTAGTTTGCACCTCTATTTTTAGAGTTCTATCAATTCACCTGCTAGCTAAATGTATAGAAACCAAGTTTCACCGATAAGGTTTTTACTCTATTAGACTAGCACTTACATATAAATGTGCATTATATTCAAGTACATTTGTATCAGTACCAGGAATTTGAATAAAATTATTATTTTTCGATCAGCGTTGATCAACTCTCTGATTTCCATGTTCCAATTACTTTTCCTTCAGAGAACATCATTACTCACAGTAATTAAATAATCAGTAATTAAGTTTAACTCAAAACTATTAGGATGGTAGTTCTGAGAGAGCTGAACCCATGAGTCGACGCTCTTGGGTACAAAATTCAAAATTCCCCCGGTCTGAAAAGTTAGTACTGAAAAAACTAACAATTTTTTAAATAATATTTCTGGAGGTTTATAGAAAAAACTTGTCTAAGACTGAATTTTCACAGAATTTGAAGGTTTTTGGGGAATAAATTCAGAAAAGTAGAAAGTTTTCTGAAAATGATTTTTTGCAAAAAATCTAGTGAAAAAAACTTTCCGACCCGGTACCGTAGACTGACCCGAAATATTGCAGGTCTGGGTCTGTGACCGGGTAGGTAGCCGACCACCAAAGCTGTAATAAATTCGGTTACCTCTCAATTGCATTATATATATTTTTTGTGTTCTCCACTTGTACTAAATTTTTTCGGGGCTCCAACTCGGCACAGTTCTTATAACTGCGCTCAACCGAAAGGCTCTTGAAAATGTCTCTTTTCTCTGAGTCTCTCAATTTTGCACACAGTTTTCTTCGGTTTCGGTAGAGCGCGGTTGTAAGACGTGTGTTATGTTAATTTTTATTGTTAGAGTAAGACATAAATGCAATACCTTTCAAATCTTTGAATAAGAATACTTTCTGCCGGCCAAATGATTTGACAGAAAGCCTTTGGTATAATTCATAGTCCAACGTATCAAAAAACACTTCCCCATTCCTATTTACCTCTCTTTTCAGTCTAAAAACACACATATTAGGTGTAACAAAAAAATTCTCAATAAGATCATACGTTTTTCATAGCACGTAAGTTTCAAACTCTAAATATAAACATCATTTTCCCCGACATTGAGACTGATCTTTGTTCGTTCCCACCCCCCTTTCATATCATCTGTTTCCACTTCACTAATTCTGACGGCAAAAAAACACTTTTTTTTTGTTCAAAAAGTTTCAAAATCGAAGAAAATGAACCAAACTTCCATATTCTAATGAGGCTATATACACATATTCATATCTGAAATATATTTCTAAAACAAATTTTATATACTATCAATTTCCAAGAAAAAAATTACATAAGTCCAGACAAAATGAGGTGAAGTTTGTTGCCATATCCGCTGGAATTTATAAATGTCTATCTTATCTAGCCGTTTTTCTCCCTCTAAACCAATTTTTCTTATTTCCTCCAATTGTGACGTAAAACATTTATTTCTTTTGGGTGCAGAACTCTGAACGTCTTGTGATTTTTATTTCAAATGATTGTTCTAAAGTGTTCAGAGCTCGTATTGGTCATCAGCTAGACATCCGCATTGCAGTATGGGTATTTAATTCTTGAGAATAATTATTTTTTGAGTTTATAATTATCACTTCCATCGAATTTCTTAAGAAGTTTGATGCCAGATTCTATGAAAACGCGTCGGCACATTGGTATAGTAGTTCTAAATTTTTGACTAGCTATCAATTTCTCAGAATTTTGGTTTTCAATTATTACCATTTGTTAATTCAGAAACTTTCCCATGACAAAAAGAAAAGATATTCAGAAAACCGCAGGACGTCGGAATTTCAGTAATATGAATTTCTTTTTGATTAATTCATACAAACTGACATGTAGACGGTTCCCTAGTGAGAAATTGCTGCAGCAAGTATATAAATATAGTAAATCTGAAATGCTTTTCTTATTTCTTGAATTAATTTATTCTTTTTTTTATCTTCGTTTTTTTTGGTTGCATTCATAACTCCAGGCCAAAAGTCGCGTAAAATTATACAAATTTTACAATTTTTAAAAGAAAAGTACCAAAAGTGTTGAAAATTACTGAATGTCGTGAGAATGTCAGTACTTCATATGATATGTTATTCTGGAACTACTCTCAAATTACCCACAAAAATAATCTCGATTACATTTCACTATCGTTGTTTTCCCTAGTACAGTTTTGATCATAAGACATTTGCGCTTTTTAATAAAAATGAACATTTTTGAGCTCCTGTGACATTTTCATTGGTTGTTACAGGAACTAAATTGTTAGGCAAGATTGTAGCTGAAAAAACTGAAATATATATGTAGTGTCGTATTTAGTAAAGTTACGATTGCTGTTTTTCCATTTGGACCAGTGTTGAGTGAAGTTCTGACTTCTGCCATTTTAAGGTTTTTCCGCCACAAAATCGGATAACTTTGAAGTTTTTTTACAGCCAAGCTATCAGTTTTTACCACCAAAAACAAAATTTAATACAAATGTTACCATTTTTAGTGGCATTTTGCAACAAAATAAGGCCAAAATCGACTTCTAAAAATACTTTTTTCTTGCATTCTGCCGTTTTTGAAACTGCGTACCGCTCAACTCTGATTTGAACACAAACTCCCTAAAGTCGGAATAACTGAACTTGATTTCTATCATTGGCCTCAGAAAAAAATGTTGTAGATCACATAGACTACTTTTGAACTTTTTGTGTTCTGTTTCTCTTCTTTTCAAATTCTTCTTTCTGTTTCCGTTCATTGTTCAACTGAGCTCACCCTTTGACTATAACATATCATTAACGAAGCGGTCAACAAAATAATTATAGCCGAGGGAGACAGAGAGAAAAAGTCATGTAGTCTTTTGAGTTTTGGATTCCTAGTTGGTGTTGATCTTACAGTTTTTGGTTATAACGCGGAATTTCACTAGAGAATGCTTATATTAACGTCGGGTTACTCTTAATGAGTTCCGTAAGTTAGGAGGGAATCGGCACAGGTCGGTTACTAGAGGTTAAATGCCCCGGGAAAGTTTAGGAAGGTTAATTATTTCTAGGCTTCCCGTTTGCTAAACTAAATCCGCATAAGAATTGGTCAACTAAGATTGTGCAGGCCTTAGAACTAATTACACCAAGACCCAATACTCAGTTCAAACCCGGAAAACTTATGAAACAAATTAATTCATGCAAAAAATCAATAACCACGGAAAGTTTTAGTGCTTGCTTTTTTAGCCTTATTCCCAGCCTTCGATGTCTTAGTTGTTCTAGTTCCACTTCTTGATTTTCCACTAGTTGTTGCTCCCTTGGCACTTGTTCCAGAAGCCGAGTTACTACCAGTGGTCACTCCAGTCATCGGTTCCTTCTTCCCAGTTGCCTTCTTCTTTTTGCAATAACAGAACAGAGAGATTCCAATGGCAATGAAAGCGAGGACAGTGATGACTGCCACAATGACCAATGGGAGATTGCTGCTGGAATCAGACGAGGAATCACTGATGATAGTGGTTGCAGGAGCAAGTGTAGTAGTGGTTGTAGTGGTTGTGAGGCGTCTAGTAATGCGTCTAGTGATGGGTCTCCGGGTTGTAGGTTTTGGGAGCCAATTACAGGCGGCATCTGAAATGACAAGTTTTACAAGATTCAATTGCGGACGGACTTACAGTTCCAATTTCCCTGATTACAAAATTGTCTGACTCCTGCATCTACTATCTGCTTACAGTCTTTATATCCATCATCCATACATTTCTTCAATGCCGAAGATGGTATTCCTGCACATAATTCATCTGCAAAGCAAATTCTGACTTTTCTAGTTGGTTTTATGTTGTAACTCACCGGTTCTTATAGCTGATGTACAGAAAAATTCCACCACTTTTGCTCTATAATTCTCTTTTGGGAAGACGATTTGCGACAAAAAATAAGAACTTACATGTCCTTACTAGTAGGTTGTGGATCATAGAACAATTTTCTGAAGTCGTTGAAAGCCTTTGAAGCACGTGCACCCATCGTTTACTGTAGTTGTTGTAGCAGCTGAGCACTGAACCAGAGTTGTGTTAGAACTGTGGAGAGCTCTGCGCTTTTATGCGCTGTTAAAGGAGTTCAGTAAACCAGGAGGGTGCCGGCACAGGTCGGTCGGCTAGTACAGTTTAGGGTGGTCGGGTTAGGGCGGTTAGAACGGTCAAACTTTCCAAAAATTAAAATAAATAAGCGAACTTTGACTGTTATCGTGATATCGAAGGAACAACATGTCAGTTTAGGGCTTTAGGGCAGATCTAGGGGTGAAGGTCTGTCCGGGAGGTAACTTAGGGTCAGGACGGTTCGGGCGGTCATGTAGAGTTCAGAACGGTCAGAGGCTTTTGCTGCGGAAAAATACATGTTCCAGAACTGCCCCTTCTCACAAACAGAACCATGGTCTTTCCAAATTCGTTTTTTCCGCCTTCAGCTTACTAAATAGTTACTATCTTACTGTATCTCCAAGAAATTTTACATCATCAGGCTCGCTACAGACTCGGCTATGCTGTTGTGTCTAAGATTGACATGTACTTTAATAAATATTCCTCCTTATTCCCGAAAATGTATTTTTTCAAACACACTTTTCCCAGTCTTGCACAATATCGGCCTGGTCCGGCCTGGTCCGGCCCGGTCGGCTTGGAGTGAAAAAATGTGTACAACTTTTTCACAAAATTTTTCAAAATTTTTTGAAATTTTTATCAAATAGTCAGATCGGTCCGTTGCAAGTCTGACTTTCTCTATTTTTCTAAAAAAGCATGTGGAAAACTGCAAAAAAGGAATAAATGCTGTTACATCAACGATAACAAAAGATTCGTCAAAAATGATTTCTCGACACTCCTGAATAAGGAAAAACGTGATAAAATACACGTTTACATGTCATGAATAACCTCATCAGTCTGATACCAAAATATCCCGCCGAGTTTATTTAAAGCTCCTTGCATCTTAGCTCATTTTCACGTCTATCAGTTTTGGAATTTATATGTTGAACTCCCGACAACTTTTTCCCTGACCATTGTAGATTACGGTATTCAATTATCCAATTAATAACACGTGACTGTAATTCAACTGTAACGTCACAAAGTTAATTAAGTCTGTGTGTGATCACAATTGCTCTGTGATGTTATTTTCCTTCTTTTCGATATTCATAACTATCCTCATTTCTCAGAACCACCGCGAACACCTCCAATCACCTCCACCAGTCTTCTGTCTTCCCCAATTGCCAAAAAATGGAGGACTACGCTGAAAACGCGTTCACACCGATTCCAGCTTCGATGGAGTACATAAGACAGTTGAGGACAGCGACAATGTTTCGCGTCTATGTGGTTTATATTGATGTGCTGAGTTTGGTGGCTCTGGTGCTTTCGGTTTTTGTGAGTTTTTTTTGGAGTTGGAGATGTTTTCCTAGCTAGACAAGCGTGACTCGCGTTAGACTAAAGCACACCGAAGTCGCAGGAAGGAATTTCCGCACAGTTCAGACGTGAAGCTATGAGCTGGAAAATACAACCAAAATGCAGATCTTGATGAGTTCAGTGTCCATGACCTACTAAATTCACGGTCCGCTGGTAAGGGTGTTAAGGGCGCATGAAAATTGTTCAGATGTGTCTCGCAATTGAAAATGGGTGAAAACCCGTATTTTACTAGGGTTTTAAATGATTTTACTACGGTTTTCAAGTTTCCAACTACGAGACTCATCCGAACGAATTCCATGCGCCTTTAAGACCCTCCGGAGGCAGATTGTGAATTTATCATACGGGCCCTGTGGCCAACCTTCAGTATTCCGCGAACCGGAAAAAAGTGACTAAAACGCAAAAGTGACCAAAAATCCGGCTCTTAATATGTTCTGATTGGTATATTTATCAGCTCATGACACTGAGCACACAGCAAGTTAAGCTCCGACCTGTAATCCCTGCAGAGTTACAGTTCATCCTCGTATACCAAAATTAACTTTTTTCAGACGATCCGCCAACTCAACACCAAACAAATTTTCAGCAAATCCATTACTCATCTACTAATTGCCAGTCTTATCTACGGGAACTTTCATAACTTGTCATACACTATTATAGAGGTAATTGATATTACGTTTTGGAACTTCAAAAATTTGGTTTCAAAACGTCCTTTTCTCAACTTTATAGCTTCCAGACCTGGTCCCTCTACCGTTCCTTTGTCTACTCCAATGACATGACCAAAATAATGTTCACCAGCGAGGAATGCTTCTTCCAACATGTCATCAATTCGTGTGTTCGGTTTTTGTTTATTGCGATCGAGTTAACGCTTAATTTTGATCGGTAGGTCAGAATTTTTTGCGCTGACGCTCTACCCTCGGGTACCCTCCTCCACTTGGACTTCCCACAATCACGAAAAAAATCCTTTTTTCCAGAATAATCGTCATTATATTCCGAAAATATTCCCATTGCTACCCAAAAATTCGTGGGGAAATCTTGAATGTTTTGGCGGTAACTTTATCCAATTTTTTTCCCACGTTTTTCAAATTTTACTATTTTCAGTTCGTTCTTTCCTTTGCTCTAGGTTGGATCCTCCACCTCCAGGGCCCTCACCCTGGAATCACCACAACCAGTTGCTTCAGAGAAACTGACATCACTATTAACCTTTGCTCGTGAGTCAAAACGATGGCCGTGGCCTAGAAACCTAACAAATTTTTATTCCAGCACCAACCTAACCTCCTACACAATCCTCTCCGCTTGCTGCGCTGTTCTGGACTTTTGCATGATGTGGTACACGTGGAATGACCGCAAAAAAGCTTGCTACGACTTGAAGTCTAAATACCTGAGAGTGGAACAGCACTACTCACTTCTGGCGGTCTCTTTGAACTCGCTACTTCAATTATTTGTCACTTCTATCTATACAATCAGTATGTATGTGTTACAATATATGTCGACGAGGGACCCGGATTTGGGAAATGCAAATTTGCTGCGGTGGTTTTATGTGAGTTTTTTTTGGGGGGGGGATGAGCGAATAGATGGCCTAGAAACCAAGAAATTGCAAAAAACAGGTCGTCAGCGTCTAGGTTACCAATTAGCGGCTCGTTACACAACGGCCTAGGAAACCAAAACTTCAGAAAACTCGGCCAAGTGCAGAGACCCAGAAAGGTGAAGATAGTTTACTTTAAGATACTTGGAGCGCCTATAATGCCGTTTCGTGATTCTATGGTGGCCTAGAAATCCCATATCCTAAAAACTCGGCCGTCAACAGCATCTGAATTTCATCTGTGGGATTCAACGCCATCCCATGGCCTAGTAATGCAATGGTGGTCTAGGAACACAAATTCCTAAAAACTCGGCCACAGGCAAGGCTGTCAAAAATCGCGGCCGGCCGCGGTTTTCTAGGGTTTCAAGGGAAAACATAACTTGATATACTTTTGACTTTTTGGTACCGATTTGACAACCAGGGTTCGACCCCCACTGGTGCCAGCACTTTTTTGGGCCGACTATGACTGCTTGAAGTTTTCAAGAAAAAGCCGCGGCCGACCGCGGCCGGCCGTACGACAGCCTTGACCACAGCCCATTTTAGTCCTGACCTTTAAAAAACCATGAGCACCTTTAAAGATCTCCTTTCTGAATCATTTCTTCTAATCCCTTATCCCTTCATCATTTCTATTGCAGACAACTCCATACTCCACTCTATTAGTACCTATTCAAATCTCATCATTCATCCAATGGATTGGCAACAGACGTAAACGACGAATCAACGTCGTCACTCGAGAATCCGTCACTCAGGACAGCTATTTCAATAAATTGTCGCTGAGCTGGAAGTGAATTTTTGATTTTGTTTTTACTTGTTTTTAACCCCTTTTTTTGTGAATAGGGGATAAATAATATGGACTTTATTGTATAATAATGTGATTGATTTCGAGACGAATGGAGAGAATAGCAATGTTGTTAGAGAGGAAAGTAGGAATTTCATTGATTTATTTCATGGAATTCCGTTCCGATACAGTAATTATGTAACAGAAAAAAAAGTTGGTCCAGCCATGTGGGAATCCAGAAAACACTGGTTTTTTAATTGATAAAAATCCGTTGACCATTACTTGGAACCTTCTGTCAGAAATAGACTTGATTAGAAAAAATGAAAAGCGGAACAAAGGAGAATGAGTGAAAAACAGAATGGAAATAGGGGTAAGTGGTTTTTTAGATTCCACATTTTTCGTTTTCTAACTTCATCAAAAAATATTCAGAATCTTCATAGTTCCAGCTTTTCAAGTTCTACTGAAAATAACTGATTTTGGTGAAAACATCTAATTACTCGCCTCTGAAAAAATACCTTATTTGTGAGTATACATACTTCTTTACTTTTTTGTTATCGCTTCCGGATTACAAGTCCGTTTGTTTCCATTATACCTCTTTTATACTTTGTTCCTTAATCTCATTTGCAAAAACTAGAAACTAATCTGAAAATAAATCCACCCCACTTGTTTTTGAAGGCTAGACACGAATCTTTTGAACCATAATATATAAAGAAGTTGTTTCTATGAAACAGATGAATCATTAGGACAACACGATTGAAAAAAGATTATGTGACAAATTATTTGGTTTCCGGGTCACACATGGAAAGTTGAACTCGTTCATTCTGATTCTGCTGGAAAACGTGAAAACAGTTTTGTCACTTATATTCTGACAGGTGCTACTTATTATTAGAGTCGTTTTATTGTGGTAGGCACCTCACTGCAGGGTTGTTCTCCCGGGGCTGTATTCATTAGGGAAAGTCAAGGAGTCTGTTTGGACGTTATATCATTGAAAACCTGAGAAAGCGCTGAAAAAATATTGAAAACCTAACAAGAAAACACTTTGAAACACAAGAAAATATTTTTAACTTTTCGCAATTTTCGCGTGTTTAGAGGTAATCATTTTCTATTTTTAAAAACTTTGACCTCATTTCTCTCAAATACCAAGCTTTCAGGGCAAAAACTGAATATATATTTGGAATCATCGTTTTTTTCAGCTTTCCCATAATCCCACGACCCATAACTCCACGGTCACCTCCATGCTTTTCCTAGTTAGTCATTGTTTTACATGTTCCTGCATGGTCGGATAACTGCAAATGAAAACTCTTATGATCTCATACAATCAAATAATACCAACTGCCCCACATGAGTTATATTGCAAAACAACTCCCACTTCCTTATATCTTTGTTTTTTTCTTTGAAAATATCCGGTCTATTGTCTACAAGCGGACGGAACAAATCACATAAAAAAACGCTTAGGTGTAACTCTTTGATAATACTTTTTTAAAATTATGATGTCTTTTCAGAACAAATAATCCAAACTACATAACTTTTTTTTAGTAATTATATCATCTTCTCAAATCATTTGACAATCAGCAAGTTTGTTTTTTTCTGAAATTACCAGTATGATGTGTTTTGTTTGTTCCAGTTTGTTCCTTATTTGTTCCAAGGAACTGGAAAATTTCAGACTCCCACACAACCTAGACTTGAATCATTCATTTATTTATTTTTTTCTTAGTTGTTCATAAAAGCGAACAAAGATCTGGTATACGAAATGTGAGTAATTCTTGATAAATAAAATTTGTAGAAATGCGCTCTATTGATAAGTTTTCATAGTTATCGATAGAGCGTGATAGCATTTTTGAGAAACCACTGGGTTTTCTGGAAACAGAAAGTAGACAGTATTCCAGTAACACTAAGAATAGGGTTTTTAATTTTTCGAAACCTGAAGTTTTTTTGGAACACGAAATTTCCAGGTACATTATATTTTTGAAAACTAAAAAAACCTATTTTCCATTTTTCCTAGATAGCTAACACTTCAGGATACACAAGGCCAGTTATTTTTGTCTAGAACTTCTGTTAATATGTTTAAAAAAAAAGGGAACACCTGCATTTCAGTCCATTGGGTTATTAGGTTCACCGAGTGTAATTTCGTTTAAAAATTTAACTTTTTGTGTACAGTACTGGCTTAAAAAATGTCTGAAGCCATATTGTTCCTATTTTTCAATTTTTTCTCAGTATCAAAGTTCTCGGTACTCATCTGAATTGAAACGTGTTTGATTACACGAGCTTTTTGCTCTTTTCTCTAATTTCTTATCGTCAACTACTTGACTCACAATTATGAGTAATTGAACTGATGTTAGATTCCTTGTCATCTTGCTCCCGTACTTTTACTTTCAAGTCAACCCAGCTACGTTATTTTATGCATGATTTTTATTGCTAGACATGTATGTGCTTAAGTAACGTAACTGTGTCTACAAGAACACATTGAGCTTTCGATATATTGCCTTACAATACTGTTAGACGAAAAAGTAATTGTGCATCCAAAAAGTATGCAGGTTGTTTGTTTTCTGTGTGTCCGGATGTCTGGATTTCTCAAAGTCTTAATTTTTGATGTTCGAGATTTGGAAATTTTATTCTGTCGAGAGGCTTTGTGTTCAACAAAGTTGGGCTTTCTTTGAGTTGTTTTGTGCGTATGTTTGTCCGGATGTGGAATTTAAAATTGAAGAATACAAAACGCTTTGACACCACGTGATCTATTTGGTTTCAAAACGTCTCAAAGCCCAAACGAAGAAAAACCGACCGGGACCCTCTAATCATCAGGGATTTCTGAAAATTGACTCAAATTCAAGCCGGGCCCAATTATCGTGAGGAACGCTGAATGATACATTTCCAAAATTTAGCTAAAAAATTGGCAAAAAATTGTCAAAAATCCAGTGAAGATGTTAAAAATCTTTTTATCCCTGTCGAAAATCCTACTTTCTGATTCTGCATTGAGAAAAAACCTACCCCACAATAGCATTTTCACAATTTTAGATTCAGATTTTTTTTGATTTTTTCTAAGAATCCGAACTTATAAGTTATTCATTCTCGCATTCCTTTTCTGACGTACCAGTTATCCCTCCCTGTATTTCTGATCTCGAGTCTTCACCAAAAATCCAACTTTAACAGTTCTAAGATCTTTCTCTGTTATTCTGACTAGATTGAATGATCATTTCTCTTCTTCTCTCCCCTTGGAGACCTCCGTCTTACGTGATAACCACTAATTTCAATTACCAGCAGACGGCTCTCCGCTTGTTTTGTCTGACGAGCCGCCGAGAGATGAGTAAGACGACTTCTAATTCGTTTTGAAGTCATTCTTCCTCAAAACTGGGTTCTCAATTCGCCATGCTGGAATCGGAGAGGAATGCGAGCAATCTGTCGGATCTTATTCTATACTCGAGGAATTCATTTCTGTATCGCGGGAATGCACTTTTCCAAATCGCCACTTGTATTTTGACTGTCTTGTTCTCGGTTAAGGTGAGTATCTCTTGTTATTTGAAACGTATTGAAACAGCAGATTCAGAATACTCAAAACTTTATACCTCAACATGTAAGTGAACTATCTCGACCGATTCAGAATCCTTATAACCTCAATATTCTAGACTTATAAATTTCACGGTAGTTAAGGCTGCTATCCATGAAAACACAAAATTTAAAGATGAAGAAGATGTGTTACGTTAGGTTCTTGTTTTAAAGTTCATGTTAGCATTCTAAACAATTTAAAAACGGATTCAGAAACCGTAGAACATCAGATTTCCAGTTGTATTAAATGTTCGGATTAATTTTTATTGGGATATGCATCCTGTAGGATTTTTGGTGACCCTACTTGCAACCCTCGCCGGGTTTTCGTCCCATTTGAGAACACTTTCGACGTTTCAGCCGGAATTTAAGCCACTCGGATCGCCACTATTTAAAATACTAGGTCAAACGTCCAAGACACAGCTGTGCGGGAGTTAAGACGGGAGTAATACGAAAGTTATCTGTGACAGTATGAAACTGTTAGACAAAGTTAATTAGTTGTATTGACGGTATAACTACCCTTCGAACAAAAAATCCCACCTATCTACTACCAGTGGACCTGAAAAAGTCTGCACTTGTGACTTCCCTGTGTCATTCTCAGCTACTTTTCCTGGTCCATTGGAATCACATAAGAGGATTTTTTTGCTCGAAGGGTAGTTATACCGTGAATACAACTAATTAACTTTGTCTAATTGCCGTCAGTTTCATACTGTCAAAAATAATTTCACTTTATTTCCGCACAAGTCTGATAGAAGACCTTCCAAAACCTAATTTGACATCTCCCATAAACCTAAGACTCCAAATCTCTCCAGGCCTTCCAACTGCTCTCCCGTCGAAGCGTATTCCACAAATCCACTCGTCAACTCCTCTTCATGAGCATTCTCTACGCCGATTTCCATGCGATGAGCTACGGATTATTACAAGTGAGACATAGCCTTTGTTTTTCACATTTGACAAAAGGCTAGACGATGAGATTTCGTCTTGTCATCCGGGGTGCGCATGAGTAATAATTAAGCTGTCATCAATTAGCTGAAAGTGACTAACAGTGTGATTAGAGTCTAGGCTAACAAAACAGAGATCGTGAAAAGAGGGGCTGGCGTGACGTTGGCGTCCTATACACCAAATCCTTGTTTCAGTGCTGGTCACTCTACCGATCCATCGTCTTCTCCACCGACATCGACCATATAATCTATACTGGTGAGGAGTGCTACCCGGTCACTTGGACCGTTGGAGCCGCTAAGATGTCCATGATATTCATCCAATTCGCCCTTACTGTTGAGAGGTACCCTAATACACTCCTTGGTTCTTCTAACCTCTTTTTCTTTTTAGAATAATTGACAGAGTCTGTTCAATTGTGTCCTCGTCGAAACAGTTCAAATACCAGGGTATTGTGTTGAATGTGGTGGCTCTCGTTGCGGCGTTGGCCATGAATTTGTATAGTTATTCGGAGGGACCCACGACGACGTACAAGTTGCAGAGTTGTTTTATGCAGAAGGATATTCCGTTGGTTAGGGTGATGTGAGTTGGATTGGGAGATGGACATCGGGACAGGACAGACAATCTAAGAATCCTGATACATGAACTTCCTAAAATCCAAGACATCTTGTTGGTACAGTTTTGAAATTCAACAGTTACACAATGCCTTCGTTTTGAAGACCGCGACGCAACCGCTCCGCGCAAACATAATTATTATAGCACAACACGCTTCTTACAACCGCGCTCTACCCGAACCAAAGAAAATTGAGATAGAAATTGAGAGACTTAGAAAAAAAGAGACATTTTTCAAAGGCATTTCGTTGGTTCGCAGTTGTAAGGACAGTGCCGAGCAAGTAAGCAACAAAGTGATTTGAAAATTTTGAAAAATCTTGGACGTTTGGGCGCACTGTTGAGTTTCGCCATCTGGACAACTAGACATCCGGACACACAGACAGTAAACCGCCAAAAACTCGTACAAACACAAAAAACCTCAGCTTGATGGGTATTCGGACACACAGACACACAGACGCACCGCCGTTTATCAAAACTGAGTATCAACACTCTGGACATCCCACCACATAGACCGACTCCTTTTCCACAACCCCATTTTTTTTCCAGGTACGCCCTTATCGTCTATCTGGCTCTCTCGTTCATCAGCCTAATAGTCAACGGATTCATTATTATCCAACTCGCCCAGAGCAAGAAGAAAAGTTTCAATTTAAAAGTTCGATTCAATATCCAAGAAGTCAAAAATTCCTCGTTTGCCGTGTGTATCATATCAGCTATTCAATGCGTAGCAATGTTTATTTACGTTGTGTCGAATTATGGTTTGTTCTATTTCCGAAACGAGATCTCGATCCAATATTTTCATAATATTGTGCTATGTGTTTATGTGAGTTTTGTGGAGAGAAAAAGAGACACGCGACGCAACACGCGTCGCACCCTGTCCCTCGAACAAGACTGCAACCTTTCCAACCTTTTCAGGCCATCCCGTACGCTGGACTCTGCCTACCAATTAGCATCATTCTCTGCGTCCGTTGGATTTCCGAACATCGAAAAATTAAAATCGTGGAAATGACGAAAACGAATCGAAATGAAACGATGGACAACAGAATATTGCAGTTGAGGAATTCATGGGATGCCGTGGCACCGCCCCCGAAGTATTAGAGTATCGATTTTAAATTTCTTCTGAATTGAATTTTTGTTTGTACATTGTGTTAAACATTATTGTGTTAAAATATGAATATATGAATATATGAAGATGTTTCACGCCGTGTAGTTTTTAAATGTAAGCATGCAATCGCGCTCTATTGATTAAAACATGTATACCCTTTTCAGCCGGATGCAGTCACAAATGTGTCAATTGCGCTCTATTGAAACCAACGGAGCTCTGAGTCAACGTGGACAATAATTGAACACACCACAAAACAAAAGAAATATTTGTATTTGGTACTGAATATGAAATACATTCACTGAACATTTTGAGGGAAACATGAAATGGCCCCGGATCGTTTTGAAACCAGACATTTCGTTCTTGGTTTCAAAACGTCCCATAGCCAGTCAAATAGGAATACAACAACATTTCGAGACGTTTTAGAACTGGGACCTGGTTTAAAACTTAATAACATCACAATAAAAACCTGGGCGTTGCAAAATGGAGACACTCCGAAACGGAACATTTTAGTCAGTTTCGCAAAATTTCGGGCCGAGCCGAAAAAGTCGCGACGCAAGTTGAATTTTAGCTTCTAAAATATATGGAGTAGTCGCTAGGCTCAAAATTTTTGTGGAATTAGAAACTCTCATACTAGTTAGAACGATATTATATTGGTATTGCAGAGAGGTTACATAAAAAGGAAAAACATGGAACAGAACATGAAAAAACGTGAGGACTTCAGGAAAATTACATACTTGCAAACCGGGCCGCCCCGCAACTCACTTAAAACGCAATATTATGAGCTAAAAAATATACCAAAATGTAGATCTCGGCAAGTTCTACTGACCTTCTACGGGCCGGATGACTATTCGTTATTGTACCGCGGACGGGAAAAAATGGCAAAAACGCAAAAATTGTCAAAAAAAAACATTCTAGCCCTGCTGCGCACGTTAACAAGTAGCCATCAGGCATGTAGTAAATCATGGATATAGAAGTCGTTGAGATCTACATTTTGGTATTTTTTTCAGAGCATAATATTGCGTTTTGAAGGAGTTACACATCCAGCAAGTACGGAGAATCGGGACGTTTAGAAACCGGAAAATTAGAATCTAGGAAATATACAAAAAATCCCAGTTTCTAAACGTCCAGTTCTAAATCGTCCCGAAACCCAACTATCAATGCCTAATCATTAAGAAACAGTATCTGATAATCCGACTCCATGAACAGCAATCGTCGTGGTCTCGGCACATACTTTCGCTCCAGATTGTACATCAAATACGCCAATCCCTCCTCTGGCACTTGTCCCAACTTCTCCTTCCAAACACAAAAAACACAAGAATCCGCCCAATGACAGATTGTTGCAAGGGTACCGTCCTTTCGCATAATATCAAAGCCGTGGGAAAAGTCACAATGCAATCCGAAATTTGATTTGAGGTAATACGCTCTTCCATCCTTGTCCCAAGGGCGGAACGGCAGTTTGTGATAGAGATCCGGGATGGTTTTAGCATTTTGCGGACGTTCTTGGATTCTAGGACCTCCTAGTTTCAACCAATTCCTGATGTATCCATTGAGCATCTTTCCTGACATTGTTCCTTCCCAGTGATCGAGACCCTCGCACTCGGTGTTCCCGGTAAACGCCCAGTGGAATGTTGGGTTATTCATATCCCGCGTGTTTTGAATTGGAAAAATCTCATAGTCTTCTGAAGGCATGGTGTAGAAGCACATGACATGAGGACGTCCGAGTTCGGAATTCAAAAAATCCAAGTCCACAGCTTCCAGTGAAGCCGCATTCCCGATGTACAAGCTATTGGCTCCGACATCATGGTAGAAATTGCAAATTTCTTGAAGATCTCGATTGGAGCCGTTGAGATATGGGCGAATGTGATGATGGATATGGAGGAGAGACTTGAAGTACCTGGTGACTGCTTCCATTCCGTTCCATGTGTGATAGTAGTAGTAGTCACAGGTGAGAGGCGTAAGGTGGCGGCTGGAAATCGGGGATAGGGTTTTCAAAACTGAAATTTATTTAGCTGGGAAGCTGAATCCATGAGAATAATGATTTTTTTTAAATGGGTTGTTAAGATCGTTAAGCTGAGTTTGTGTACTTACTGGTTTTCCAATACTACGGGTAAATAACATTGTTTATGTTACACTGAAAGAATTCTCTAGGGTACTGATTTTCAGTGGCTAATACCAAACGAAGCACATGCGCTCATCTCAAGTATCAAAAACTTTAAAATTTTGAGCAACCGAGTTTTCCAAGCATCGCGAGGAATAAAATCACGCAAACGCGCTCCTCCGCACCACCGTTAATACGGTGCCAAAGATTTTTGGGTTCATTCGTCGTATCTTTGAGGCGTAGCCAATGTATGCCGCGACGCGTACGCAACGCGACATGGAAAAATAAAATCTGTTCGTTGCGGACATACTCCTAGCGATGCTTTGACTTTTATTCTGAAAATCCGATATATCTACTAGCTCTTTTACGTTGCTCGCCCTCTCTTTGAAATAAAGAACTCACACAATCCTCCCAGCCTGCCTTATCTTCTCCGTCGGCACCAAGTTAAACACAAAATTCTGCTCCTTGAAGGTAACAATCACTTTATTATTTCCGTGCTCATCGAATCTCGCTTCAATGTTCGACGCACTCAATCGGCACTCCCTCACAAACTCCTTAGCTGTATTTACAGTGTTGGCAAGTTGGATGCTGAACAATTTAGATGAGGCATTCAAAAGCTGAAAAATGTCAACCAACTCACATCGCAAACAAATCGTCTCCATCGACAACATGCTCATGTCGTTTCCATTCGGAGAAGAAGAGCTCACAACATAGTCTCCACATAACGACGTTTTGGAGTAAAGTAGAAATGAAAGAGAGCCATAGAGACGGACTCAAATTTAACGAGATTATGAGTCTCCATAGTTACCGAGATAAACATGTGTCACAAAGGAATACCCAAGGGAGCAGGGACCAAGGAGTCAACAACTCTTCATTAAAATAAAACTAATAAAAATAATATTTACGAGGTGGCTGTGTCGGAAAATCTGGATCGTACTCGTCTCCATCAATCTCTTCATAATCCTCCAATTCTTTCGGAAGTTGTGGCCGCGGCTCTGGGGTCAATTTCTCGGTTGTGTAGCGTGTTAGTGGAGGTTGTATGGTTCCAGAAGTAACAGCCTCCGTCGGATTGCACACCGGTGGTTTGGTGGATGGCGTTAGAACTTGTGATTCTTGAGGTGGCGGGGGTGTCTCGGATGTTTTGGCAATGGAGCACAAGCCGTTGTTGTCCACATATTTGGAGTCACATTGGGATCCTGGTTGACCTTTAGCCCATTTTTTACTCTCGATCCTGGAAAATAAACATTAAAGGTGTACTAGAAAGACGTACTATAAAATTAGGTAATAAATCTCAGAGTATACAATAATTTCGGAGCATCACATTCCGAAACTACAGTAAGTTACTGTTTTCAACTATGATGCTATTTCGAACCAGTATGTTAAAGTGACTTTAATCGAAGCAACGATGATACCAACATCAGAATTTTTGGAAAAAAGTATCTGAATCACTCACTGTGGACCCAGTACACATAGATATTTGAAATGCCTTGTCTGCTCTTCATCAAACGTCACACAAGCGATTCCTCTTTGCAACGGATTCAATAGATTGCCAAAAAGCCGTGTTTTATCCTCAGAAATGTCTTCTAATCCATCCTCAAATTCTACGAACGCAGTGGCTCGCTGTACTAGTTTATCAGGAAACCATGGGTTAATGTTTTTGACTTCAGACAATGCGGTATCATGCAGAGTTTTACTCCAAACCTGGAAATATTTTATCTCTATAGTTATTAGACTTGATTTTCCGGCTCTGCAGAACGTCGCGGAGCCGATTTTCCACTTACCAACTTATTCATATTCGGAATCTGCTGTTCAGCAGCGAACTGTCGTCTTTTCTCATTCAGCGCACTGATATACATCAATTGATCGGAATCTGGTAGATCAGAATTCAAGCAAAATCCGTTCTCAAGTTTGAAGTGATCCAGTGTACAGATTGATGGGGATTTATCACAGCTTGGCATTTGCAGCGCCGGGCTGAAATGCTCTTATCAATACAAGTTACATTTTTTAACTGACCTTGGACCAACTAAGCACATCACCGTGTAACCAGCTCCCAACTCCTTTTCTGTTTTTCTGGCACATCCAATCATAGTTTGCAATGGGTTTAGATGCTCCAATCCATCATGGTAAACGTTTGATGCCAGATATTGATCTTCCTTTTTCCTTCCACAATATTTAATGTAAAATGCTGTATTTAGGTGTTGAGCCCCATTTGTGTAATCGAGAGCACGCACCATACGGAAGTTTCGATTTGGAAGAGTGTGGTTATACTGTTCAGCAATACTTTGTAGCTCTTTGTTCCATACCTGGAAATCCAGTTTTTAGTGATTTATTTTACCACTAATACTTACTAATTTTTTCATATTGACGGTGTAATAACTGGTGGCGATTTCCTGTCGTTGAGTGTTCAGAGCGCTGATAAAATTCAGTTGTTCCCTATCGAAACCATAGGAGTTTGGAGTTGCTGCGTTGATGGATTCAATCAAGAAGATGCTGATAACAATGAACAACATCTCTTCGAGCATGTTGAGTTTGAATTTGATATTCAAAACTAAACTGATCGATATTTCCAGAATTTCTTCTTAAATACTGTAAAACCTTTCAACACGTGGCCACATTGGAATTCCAAAAAAAATCGTTTCATGACTTTGAGTTCACGTGAAAAAATCGTTTTCAATTATATTTTTCAAATATATTTGAGGGGGGAAAATAGAATATACATAGGGTACACAAATAAGGTCTGCAGGTACAATAAAAACATTGATAAAAACCCTGTCTGGCTATAAAATCGGATAGGGCTTTAAAACTTTAGTTGTTCAAAAATAGGAAAATACTTGTGTCGTGGAAATAATGCTCCATCATTAATTCCACATCTGGTGACTCGAAGACTCGTCTAGCTCGCAGGTTTATGTACTTGTTAAAATATACAATTTATTGTCATAGGTTGAACCCATTAATCGAGTGACGCGTGTGACATACCCGTATCTGGACGACTTTTTCTACGTGTCATTGTTGATGTAAATTATTGATTGCTAATCGATTAGAATCGGAAGATAGACAACCACCGATCGACCAACAGAAGTTACTCATATACTAGACGTTCTAATCGACCGTCCTCCCAACAACTACAACTTACTGAGATCGACATGTGTGTCACAAAGTAATATCCAAGAGTCAATACCAGTCAACAACAGTTCATTAACATAAAACTAATAAAAATAATATTTACGAGGTGGCTGTGTCGGAAAATCTGGATCGTACTCGTCACCATCGATCTCTTCATAATCCTCCAATTCTTTCGGAACTTGTGGCCGCGGCTCTGGGGTCAATTTCTCGGTTGTGTAGCGTGTTCGTGGAGGTTGTGTAGTTCCAGAAGTACCAGCATCAGTCGGATTGCATACCGGCGGTTCTGTGGATGGCGTTGCAACTTGTGATTCTGGAGGTGTCTCGGGTGTTTTGACAAAAGAGCACAAGTTGTTCTTGTTTACATAGTTGAAGTCACATTGGGATCCTGGTTGACCTTTAGCTCCTTCTTTTGCATCGACCCTGGAGAAGAAACATTGAAGGTGTACATGTAAGATTTATTATGACATTTGCTGACAGATCGCAGAGTTTTCTATATTTTGGAAAGCTGAGGGTTTCCTACTTCCAGTTTTGAGAAAAAGTTTGAAAACCCTTGATCAAAACTGCGCGAATAAGAACGTTGATAGCACCACATTCCGAAACTACAGTAAGTTACTATTTTTAACTACGAAACCACTTCGAACAAGTATGTAGATGCGTTTTTAATCCAACCCCGTTAAACAATAAAAACACAACTAGAATTTTTTGAAAAAATCTCTGAACCACTCACTCTGGACCCAGCAAACACAAATAATTGTAGCCCGTATTCCACTTTTTATCAATCGTTACACATGCGATTTCTCTTTGTAGCGGACGGAATTGTTCCTTGTATACTTCAAACGGCTCTTGGTCAAAATAAATCGCTGTGTCATTGTCAGGACGATAATCGAATCCATCCTCAAATTTAGCAAACTCAGTGATCCGCCATTTTCGGTCCTGAGGTAACGGTGAGCCCAAGTGTTTTTCTACATTCAATGCGGTATTATGCAGATTTCTATTCCAAACCTGGAAATATTGTATTTTTTTAGTCATCGATTTTCTGGATTCGCAATGTTTTGAAACTGCAACGTTTCGCAACCACTTGGGATTTTCTAATCTGTTGGAAATTTCAAGTTTTTTCAACATACCAACTCATACATATTCGCGATATTATCTTTAACTGCAATTTGTCGTCTCTTCTCATTCAACGCACTGATATACATCACTTGATCCGAATCAGGTAAATCAAACTTTGAGCAAAATCCATTCTTATATTCGAAGCCGTTTGTACATTTTGCTATAGATTGAGGGCAGCTTGCAATTGGCAGCGTTCCGCTGTAACGGTCTATATTTGATATACAACTTCTATTTTGAAACAAACCTTGGTCCAAGCAAGCACACCACCATGCGATCTTTTACTAAATCCGTTCTTTTGGCACATCCAATTATAGTTTGCAATGGGTTTAGGTGCTCCATTCCAGGTGTGTACTCTTTTGATTCCGGCTGCCGGTCTTTTTCTTCTTTACCACAATAGTCATTGTAGAAAATAATTCTTTCGTCATCTAGTTTCTGAGCCCCATTTTCATAATCGGTAGCTGCCATATAACGCAAATCATTTTGATTTGGAAAAGTTGATAGGCCATTTTTGTCGATTATTTCAGCCAAACCTTGTAGATCTTTGTTCCATAGCTGGAATTCCGATATGTAATTGAGTTTTATTCATTAAAAGGAGATGGACGATGCATCACAGTCAACCTCTGCAGTTGCGCTCTATTGAGATTCAACAGAACTTTCATTTCTCTCTGGGATTCTGCGTCGATTTTTAAAAATTCGCTACTTTGGACATAGCGCAGTCCCCCTTTCAACTCACCAATTTCTGCATATTGACGGTGTAATGATCAAAGGTTGATCGTTGAATGTTCAGAGCCTTGATGAAATCCAGTTGTGCCCTATCGAAACCATTGGAATTTGAAGTTGCCGCGTTGATGGATCCAACCAAGAAGATGCTGATAACTACGAACAACATCTCTTCGAATATGTTATGTTGAATTTGATATTCAAAATCAAACTAGTCGATTTTCCCAGAATTTTTCTTATTTGCCACGAAAATATCAAGATGGCCTTTTTCGCGGTCAAAGCTTTTAAGTTCACGCAAATTAGCCAAAGAAACGAGTCGATAATTCATCGGCCAGAACTCGTAATTTCTCGGCGGTTCCGTATAAAAACACAATATATCGATATAGATGTGTGTCACAAAGGAATACCCGAGAGTCCAAACCAGTCAACAACACTTCATTAACATAAAACTAATAGAAATAATATTTACGAGGTGGCTGTGTCGGAAAATCTGGATCGTACTCGTCACCATCAATTTCCTCATAATCCTCCAATTCTTTCGGAAGTTGTGGTCGTGGCTCTGGGGTCAATTTCTCGGTTGTGTAGCGTGTTAGTGGATGTTGAGTGGTTCCAGAAGTGACGGCATCTGTCGGATTGCATACCAGCGGTTTGGTGGATGGCGTTAGAACTTGTGATTCTGGAGGTATTGTGGGTGTTTTGGGAATGGAGCACAATCCGTTGTTGTTCACGAACCCTGCGAGGCACTTGGATCCTATTTCACCTTCTTCTTTTGTTCCTTTTTCGGCTCTGAAATTTTTTTTTTTTAATTCTTGTTCGAAGACTGAATCTAATTAGAATATTGTCATCTTACATATTTTTAAATTGAGGAACCCAACTTGCAGTTAGAAACTGCGGTACTTCACATTTTTAAACAATTGCCTGCGCCTTTAAACCAAACCCGCACAACAATGTGCAACGATGATAACACAATAAGAATTTTTTGAAAAAAGTCTCTGAATCACTCACTCTGGACCCAGTAAACACAAATAATTGTAGGTATTCCACCACTTTTTAAGAAGAGGCACACACGCGATTTCTCTTTGTAACGGACGAAATTGATCTTTGAACGGCTTGAAGCTCACTTGATCTTTCTGACCAACTACAGGGAATGGAATCTTTGTCTCATCGTCAGGGCGATAATCTAATCCATTCTCAAATTCTGCAAACATAGTGATCCGCCATTTTCGGTCTTGAGGTAACGGGTCCTTGTTTATGACTATATTCAACGCGATACCAAGCAAAGATTTATTCCAAACCTGGAAATATTTAGTCAGTCTATACTCTAATGGCCTCATTTACGGCTCGTCGAGCCAATTTTCCACTCACCAACTCATACATATTCGAGGTATTCTCTTTATCAGCAATTTGTCGTCTCTCTTCATTCAACGCATTGATATACATCAATTGATCGGAGTCTGGTATATCAGGATTCGAGCATAATTCGTCCCCAAGTTTGAATACATCAGATGTACAGATTGATGGGGATTTACAACAGCTTGGCATTGGCACTGTCGTGCTGAAATTTTTTTAATACGCCATATTAGCTGAGCATTTGTATGACAAGTGCGCCCCAGCGCACACGAGAGAGTATCGCCGAGAGACGCAGTGCTATTTTGCGCCGACACAAATGCTCTCAATTTTTGATCTATTCTCGCATTTTTCATAACAATTTACGAAAAATACTATTAAAAATGCAAGAACCGGTGAAAAACTGTGAAGATCTGTGAAGGGTGTGGCTGCTAACAAAACTTTGAAAAAAACAAACCTTGGTCCAATATAGCACAACACCGTATAACCTCCTCTAAGCTCTGTTTCTGTTTTTTTAGCACATCCAATTATGGTTTGCAATGGGTTTAGAAGTTCCAATTTATACTTGAAATCGCTTGATTCCGAGATTTCTTTTTTCATAGCACAATATTCATCGAAAATATTCAAACTTTCTGTAGTTAGACCCTGAGCCGGATTTGAGTAATCGGGTAACATCACGCTACGCAAATTCGAATGAGTTGATACGTTAAGAACGTCGTACTTTTCAGCCAAATCTTGTAGATCTTTGTTCCATACCTGGAATTTCGATTTATAATTAGTTTTTTCATCAATATAAAAGGAGCCGCTCAACGATGATCTATTTTCGAAATTTGAAAGCTCTCCGTCGCACAAAGATTGACACGGTGCTAAAAAAGACTTGGTTGAGTGCCAAAATTGATTCAGAGCCAAAGATTTTTACGTTTATCTGTCGCATTTTTGAGGCGAAGTCAATATAAATTGCGACTCGTAAAATTTCAAATTTGTATAAACCGCTACGCGCGCGCAACGCGACTAGAAAGAATTCAAAACTGTTCGTTGCGGATTATACGCATTCTCAATCTGACTAGGGAAGGCCTCCGAGTGACCGTGGAGTTATGGGACGTGACTTATATCATTGGAAAGCTTAGAAAACGCTGATTCCAAATATATATTCAGTTTTTGCCCTCGAGGCCTGGTATTCAAGAAAATCGAGGTCAAAGTTTGAAAAATGACAAAATATTGCCTTTTTAACACGCAAAATTTGCAAAACTATTTTTCGCGTGTCAGAAAGGAAATAATTCACTGTTTTCCAAACTTTGGCATCGATTTTCTCGAATACCAGGCCTCGAAAGCAAAAACTGAATATATATTTGGAATCAGCGTTTTCTAAGCTTTCCAATGA
Organism: Caenorhabditis latens; assembly: GCA_002259235.3. Lineage (NCBI taxonomy): Eukaryota > Metazoa > Nematoda > Chromadorea > Rhabditida > Rhabditidae > Caenorhabditis > Caenorhabditis latens. The sequence continues at coordinate 4,200,131 of CM056093.1, forward strand.
TATAAGTCACGTCCCATAACTCCACGGTCACTCGGAGGCCTTCCCTAGTGAGATTCTACGTCGATTCATTTTAAAAACATTGACACTTCGGAAACCGCGCATTCCCTCTTTGAACTCACCAATTTCTGCATATCGACAGTGTAACGAACGGCCGCAAAGTCCTTTCGATGAGTGTTCACCTTGCCGATAAAATCCAGTTGTTCCCTATCGAAACCATTGGAATTTGGAGCTGCCGCGTTGATGAAGTCCACCAAGAAAATGCTGATAACGATGAAAAACATCTCTTTGAGCATGTTGTGTTTGAATTTGATATTCAAAACTAAACTAATCGATATTCCCAGAGTTTCTTCTTAAATACTGTAAAATTATCAAGATGACCTTTGGCCACGTTGGCCACGTAGTCGTTCCAGAAGTTTCTTAGAATTCAATTAATTTGAGTTCACGTTAAAAAATCTATTTCAATTATACTTTTTGAATTCATTTGAGGAGAAAAATAGAACTTATCAGAACAGAAAAATATCATAAATCTCGGGATCACAAATAAAAATATGCGGAGTACAAGGTTACTGGAATGATCGGTTGGAAAGATTAAAAAAAGCAAGAAAGTGCAGAATGAATGAGAACAATCTAGTTTGACAAGGGAAGTTCATGACGAGGCGAGTTGAACTTTTCCTAAGAATTGGATCTCTGGTACTTTCGACCCTGCTGATTCCAAAAATGCATGAAAAATCAGCGAAATGCTCACGTGAACCGAGTTATGACATGTCAAACTTTTCAATTTGTTCACGTGGTTAAGCTTTTCACGTTTTCATTGACACTTGTGCTGTAGAATTGCAAGTTTGACGGGTCATGACTCGGTTCACGTGAGCATTTCGCTGATTTTTCTTGCATTTTTGGAATCAGCAGGGTCGAAATTACCAGAGATCCAATTCTTAGGAAAAGTTCAACTCGCCTCGTCATGAACTTCCCTCGTGAGAATATGGACAACTTTTCATGAAAATCCCTTAGTAATTATACTGAAAATGTTGTACAGAGGACGCGTTATATATTAAAGGTACGTGGAACTTCAAAGGATTTTGAAAAAAAAGGCGAGGTTTGTAAAACGAGCTGTCTGCCATCTCAATACATCAAAAACGACCTGATAGTCCACGCCTCATAACATTCAAAATTCTCGGGAATCTCATGGAATCTCTCTTTCCACACAAGGAATACACAATGATTCTCCATACATCCGATGGTTGCAAGTAGTCCATCCCTACGGATTATATCAAATCCCTTGGAGCAATCCCAAGAAAAATCCAAGAAGAACTTGTAGAATCTAGATCTCGAGTTGGGGTTCCACGGGAAGACAGGGAGACCTTCGAGTACGTGGCGGTGCTGATAACGAGGGAATTTCCGGATAAAGATAGATTCCAGGTTACTCGGCTCATCGGTGGCTAGCCAGTACCTGATATAATTATGGAGCTCTATACCGGACAGGTTTACACGACGGAGATCGAAATTCTGGCATCCCATTTCTTTCAAGTGACGCCACGATAATTTCACTCTGTTAGCCAAAGAAACCAATCGATAATTCATCGGCCATAGCTCATAATGATCTGGCGGTTCCGTATGAAAACACATCAAATCAACTTCGATGAATGTGTCTTTGATATAATCCAGTTCTGCTTTTGTCACGTTTTCCTTCCCGATGAAGAGTCGAGTAGCCTCGAAGATTTCTTGGAAGTTGCAGAAATCTCGAATATCTCTTCGAGAATCCATGAATTTGACGGATTCCAGATGGGAGATGGAGAAGAGATTCATGAGGTAGAGAATGAGTTGACGAGTGCCACCGGACGGGTTGTAGACGAGATAGTCACAGATGTACCGGTCCCGTTGGCTGGAAAAACGTATGATAGAAAATGTTATTAAAGATTTGAATTTCATTTATTTAGCCAAGTACTGCAGTGATAACTGCAAGTCGATACTCAGCAAATTAAAAAACAACTTATAACCTGAACTTTTTGAAACTGGGACGCCTCGTCCCTAGCTATCTTGGAACCAAGAATTTGCGTTTTTGGAAATCGTAACATTTTAGTGATAGCGTGCAGTTTTGAAGTGTTTTGCAATATGACATCGTTGTAAAGCGGTACTGTTGGACAATGTCAAAAACACGAGCTCTTTTTACTACTGAGCAATCGTGCTCCACCGCACTAAACGCAAATTTTGCTCAAATCTCTAGAAGTTGCCTCAAAAAAAAGCTACGCGAAACTCTCTGGAAGAAAATTTGCCATAAAACTCTGTATCGAGTCTCCAGCGCTACGCAGCGAATTCCCGCCAAGTCCAGTGGAGCACGGTTTTTCTGGAGATACCGTATTTACTCAAATAGACCGGCACCTTCAAGCCCTTTGGAATTTTAGATAGCTGGCTGAAATTCAAGCCTTACTCAGTCTTTCATGAGGAGTGCTAAATTCAATGTTTTTTTAAAATAAAACTCTGCTGAAAATTGACTGAAATCCAGTTAAAAACTCACTTAATCAATCCATTACTCTTCCTCTCCATCGTCTCCACCAACACAAACTCAAAGTTTTTTCCTTTGAATTTAACAATCACTGAATCCCGTCCATTCAACCCATATCTTGCTTCAATAGCCATAAAATCCCAATCACGATCCTTGACGAATTTTTCTGTTTTTTGGGAGTATTTGGCTAGTTGGATGCTGGAAATTGACAGAAATTTTGTGTAAAAATGTCCCAAAACGACTTACATCTCAATCAAATTGTCTCCTTCTACGATTTCATCCTGAATCCGTCTGGTTCTGGTATTCAACGGAACACAACAACGAGTTAGTAGTTGCATCATAGTTGCATCCAAAAGCTTCGAGTACGAGTGAGTACGAAAAGAGTCAAAAGTGAAAGTGGTAACCTAGACACCCCGCAGGAGGAATACTCGAGAGGGGACTTGTGTACGTCAATGACTAGATGAGAAATGGGATTCAAATTAGTAATACGTGTATGTTGGTTGGTTGGGAGATTATTGAGCTTTGAGCCTTGAGGATACCGTTTATAGCCAAATATGATGTCAGACGAAAGATAATAGAATGTGGAAATTTAAGAGAAGACAAAAATAAAAGGGAGCTTGACATAAGAAAATTAACATACTCAAAGACTGTAATTAAACTGAACAAGCAGTGTTTATTACGTCGATGCTGTTCTTTTTTTTTATTTGTTACAAAAATTTAATCATTTCACGTTAACAAAATATTTTGCGATTTTGGTTCTGACAAGGGAACCTCAAGGCAAGGAAACCTCAAGGGTTCGCAAGTTCGGAATAGTTCCAAATTGCTACCAGGTATTAAGAACAACTTGAATAAGCAGATCCCAAATTTTTGTTTGGGCTCGTCACTTGCCGCTGAGAAAAACCGTCTTCACGTCTGATTTTGCAAGCCATTTTCAGGTTTTTACACGGCTTAACCACAGGGGTGATATTTTGAGACGTTTTTTTCCCAGCAGCAGCACAGAACGAAAATTGAGGATCTACTTATTCAAGCAGTTCTTGATACCTGGTAGCAATTTGGAACGATTCCAAACTTCTGACCCCTTGATGTTCCCTTGTGAATAAGGTTTGAACTGCGACTGGCCTGGAACATGTCTGAGCGGAATTCCGTCTTGGAATTTCGCCTTCCGCCATTTTTAGATTATATCCACCGTTCATCTACAAGATATCAGGTTGAAAAATTTGTTCGCCTACTCGAATTCCCTGATATTTTTGAAGAACCATTTTAGGGGCGTTTCAAATGGTGGTTTTGGGAAAAGAAAAATGAGTTTCACTGATACAAATAAAATTCTCTCTTAGAACTTATCACGGACAGACTACCGACACAAATCTATACTACTCTGGCGTTTTGTGTTTTTTTGTGTTTCTAAGATTTAGTAAAAAAGAATTTTAAATTGAATGATGCTCAATAAAAATTATTATTTCCCAAGTGAAAAATTATTTCCCAATGATTGCTCCATTAACGCAATTAGTCGCACTAATAGTCAAATCGGCAGCTACACCGAGCACCTGAAGAGGGATCGCTAAAACTGCCGTCGTTATTTGAGTTATTCTACAAATAAGTCCACAGTACTCGGTTGATCGGAGAATATCTGAAAATCAAAAACTTTGAAAATGAAGAAAGGGAGAATTGGCAAACCGTTGAGTCTGTCTATAACCACTTGATTTACCGCAGTGTAGGAACTTAGGAGTTGTTGTGAGAGGCAGTTTGCAATGTTTTCGATGATTTGATTAAACGCAGTCTGTAATTAGTTTTAATCAGTTAACCAAAATCACGTTTTTTGATCCTAGCGGCTTAATAACTTTTTCTGAAATTTACCGATATTCCATTTTTCTATTGATGAAATCCGAGCATTGTCCGGGGACACTGGTAACCTCGGCGAGAAGAACGGAAAATTCCGAGTATAAGGCAGATAATGCGACTTTTCCATTGGCAGTCGCTTCGGTTAAGCAAAAAATATCGCCCAAACACTGTGTTACATTTTGATTTATTTCTGAAAATGAGAGATGATCGTATTGGGGTGTTTTATAAGTCTTTGCCATTTTTTAATGTAATGTAAAAACAGCCAAAAACAAAAGGACAAACCGTTGACAGCTGTTTGAACGGCGGCATTGTAATTCTGGATGACGTTATCTGATTTGTCTTGAACACAATTCAAAGCCACGGTCAATGGTGAAGGAGTCGTCTGTAATTCACCGGTATTCTTAGTTGCCCTGCAGTTGTAATTCTCCTAGCTTGAGATGAAAATCCAATATGAAAGCTATGCTCTCCTTTTAAGAAGTACCTACCTGAGCAGTTCCATAGACAACAGCTGAAAGAAGGAGAAGAAGTTGAAGTTTCATGTTGAAACGACGATGTCCCAACCATCCCACCCCTTCCTTTTTATACGGACCAATTATTTTAATTTAACACATTTTTGAATGCACACTCTGCCCACGTACGGGGGTGTTTGAAACCAGTGAAACCAGTCTGACTTGTCACAGCTGGAAACTTTTATCTATCCGTTATTGCTTCTGTGCTTTAATTCAGGAACTACGAAACACGAAAAATCTAAAAATAAAATTGCCGGACGATATCCATGTAGACATAATGGGAACATGAGAGATTTTGAGTTGATCCCAGCGGGGGATCGATACCAAATCCAATATCGGGAGCTTGGTACATCCGACATCAGCAACACTTTTCCCTTCATTTTACCAAAAAACCAACTCAGCGGGTGCTTAGTCACCTTGATACGGTAGTCAAAGAGGAAGTATATTTGTCTTAGACATGGGTTACAGTGAAAATAAATGAGAGCTACATAAGTGCTGCCTAAAGTTTGAACTGCAAGAATTACAGAAATGGAATAGTCGTGAACCGTACTTGGAAGAACCAATCCATGGCCTAGAAATCCAAACAAAAAAGGTTTGCCAGCATTTACCTCTTTGGAAATTCGAGGATTTCTTGGACTAAAAATTCGCGACATGGACATTTTATCGGATATAATTATCGAAACATATACCAAAATTCCCGTAAACCGTTTAAAAAGTCATGGGAACCAAGAAGATTTTGTTGTACCTTTTCTCTTGAATCAGAGATGACCGGACTTGGCCGAAATTTGACAAATTTGCTTTTAAGGAACATAAGTTAAACAATAAAATGATTATTTAATTGACTACTTCAATGAACGGAAATTTTCCTGTGAATTTCACTGATTAAAAAAATTCCGTCTTATAGTCTTATGGATCAGTTTTCATCGATTGGCTGCAATTTTTTGCTGTGTTTGTTTTACGTACCTCACAAAAGAAGAGTTCCTCAGATTTTGGTCATTTCTGACTGGGATACACTGGTATTGCTATTTAAAAAGTTTATAGTTTGTACCCTGGAAATCAGATTTTGGACCTTGTCCCCCAACACTTCAAAATCCCGTGATCCTGAAGGGAACATGGCATACCTCTATCTTTTATGTTTTTTTTTCTCTGAGCAGCTGTTCCTTCTCAACATGTCTTGATGGATGATGTTCACAAGTTTATTCTTTCTGTAAGGTGAGCTCAAGTGCGTCACTTAAACCATGGGGTCGGCAAGAGCCAAGACCGCATGGTACCAAAAAAAAAACTGAGAAAGAGGGGAGATGGGGTGTGTTTTGTGTGTAAAGTAATGACAGCTGAAAAGTGTGGGTCGGGGAACATGCGGTCGAGATCTACGCCCCGTGACACTTCCCTCCAACTTTTCACCATTTCTTTCAAAATGAATATTTTTCTGAGTTTTCTTCTCAATATCCAATTTCCAGGAAATATGCTCAGGACCGTGACAATATTCCTGTCACTAATTTTTTGTGTCACACCGTTCTTTATCAGGAGACCGGTTTCGCGAGAAACAATGCTTGAGAATGCCTTTTATTCGATATTTGAAAAACCAGTTGATTCGATGTTTCATAGTTCAGAGGAAGCAGATATGAATAGTGAAGAATTGGAGAAGGTGTGGATACATTTTTTGATAATTGAGTAAATCAGAAATTTTTTTGTTTACAGATCGGAAAAGATGAAATTAGTGCTTCTAATGGTCTTCAAACCACTCAGAAAATCCCTGCAGCCGGTGGTTCTCTGGAATCTTCTGATGAAGTGAGTTATGATACCGGCGGAAAACAGAGTGGCTTATGATCTACATGGCCAGGACCACTCAGTGTGAAGATATGGCACATGACCTATATCGTTGGAAAGTTGGGAAAACACTGATTCCAAATATACTTTCAGTGTTTGCCCTGAATGCCTGGTATTCGCGGAAATCCAGGTTAAAGTTTGGACCCCCTGGAAACCTTTCCCCACGGGCTGAAACTTAATATATATATATATAGAATCAGCTTTTTTCCAGCTTTCCAACAATATTCTTGACGAGGCGAGTTGAACTTTTTCTGAAAATTGGACCCCTGGTACTTTCGACCCTGCTAATTCCAAAAATGCAAGACAAATCAGCAAACTGCTCACGTGAACCGAGTTATGACCCGTCAAAATTTTCAATTCGTTCACGTGCCTAACAAGGGAAGACTTTGGAGACGCCACTTTCAAACGACCTATAAGTTTGGCTATAGGTATTGTCGACTACTAGGAGTCTATTTCTGCACTCAAAACCTGCTAAATGTCTCTGTGAGCCGAGTTATGAGCTCTCAAACTTCTCATTCGGTTAAGCTTTTTTCACGTGGATTTTCAAGTAGGCAAATAGTATATGCAAGATATAAGAAAGCCGGAATTTGGAAATTTTTAATTTGTCACTCACAAATCAAAGTTTTCTAAATTTTCTTGAGGGCACCCAGAAAAATCAAGAAATCTCTTTTTCTAAATAATTCTGGGAAATTTTGGGAGTTTCATCAGAGATAACATATTTTTATCCGAACATCTATTTATTCTGTGCTCCATTCAATTTCTATTCATAATGAGGCAAACATTATAATCACTCAACTCCATTGATACGTGAACTTTATTAAAAAATCAGAAACACAGAATCGGCAACATCGCCAACTCTGTGAAAAACAACTGAAGAAAGAATTAAAAAACACGTGAACTACACAGAGAGGAAAAGAATTCCCAGAATCGGCAAGCTTGCCGATACTGTTATTAAAAAAGATATTCCAAAACACTAAAAACGTGAACTCGGTGTCCTTAGAGAGGGCACTTCGTGGATTGAATCGCTGTTCGAAATTGAGAAAACTGTCGATAAGATGAAGTAGCTGCCGACGATATATATGAAATGGGTGCCATTCAAGTCTAAGTTGTCTGAAATAATAATGATTTATAGAAAACTTTGGTTTCTATTACAAACCTTTTTAAAATGTTGTTCCAATTGTATCAAAATAATTTCAGTGATAAACCAACACTTATATAGATTGACTAAAAAATCAGACAGGCAAACTGATAGACTGGGTCCTGTAATATGAACTTGTATTGTGTATATATCTTACCTGTCTGCGAGAAGGACGTTTTTCGAATAGTTTTCCATTCAGAGAATACAGAAATAAAGAACATTGCTACCGCTGAATGAGAAATGAATTCTCTTCACATTCAAGTGAGCATCAGGGAATAAAGATCGTTGGAAAAATATCAGTGTGCCCTAGATTTATTAAAACACAGTTCTAGAGCAATGTTCTTTATTTCTGTATTATCTGAATGGAAAACTATTCGGAAAACGTCCTTCTCGCAGACAGGTAAGCTATATACACAATACAAGTTCATATTACAGGACCCAATCTATCAGTTTGCTTGTCTGTTTTTTAATCAATAAATATAAGTGTTGGCTTTTCATTGAAATTATTTTGATACAATTGGAATAACAATTTTAAAAGGTTTATAATAGAAACCAAAGTTTTCTATAAATCATTATTATTTCAGACAACTTAGACTTGAATGGCACCCATTTCATATATATCGTCAGCATCTACTTTATCCTATTGATAGTTTTCACGATTTCGAAGACCGATGATTCTATCCACGGAGTACCTCTCTACTGACACCGAGTTCACGTTTCTAAATGTTTTGGAATATCTTTTTTATAACAGTATCGGCAAGCTTGCCGATTCTGGAAATCCTTTTCCTCCCTGTGTAGTTCACGTGTTTTTTATTCTTTTTCAGTTTATTTGTTTTTCACAGAGTTGGCGACGTTGCCGATTCTGTTTTTGATATTCGAATAAAGTTCACGTATTTATCAATGATGTGAAATTTCAGAAAACGTAAGCTTTATATGAGGTGGAACTGGAAACAACCCATAGTGGTTATTTTACTGGAACTCCCCAACAGAATTATCTTAATTTGCTCTGATCGCAACTTTTTCTGTGCAAAAACATTGAATTTTCAGGTAAAATTCAATTTTTCGCAAAAAGAAATTATCCTGTGAGCAGTCCCAGAAATTTTTAGCTTTTTCGTATTTTGTTAATCAAAATTAAAACTTTCCAAATTCTGCCTTTCTTATATTCTCATTTTTGCAACGTTCAAATACAGGTTAACCGCTGGGGAACACAAATGGAACTGCGCGGTGGCGTATATGCGTCCGATTTGGAATTCTATGTGAAATGGCTTAAACTTATGAAAAGTTTGAGAGCTCGTAACTCGGCTCACAGAGACATTTAGCAGGTTTTGATGGCAGAAATGGACTCCTCGTGGTCGAAAATATCTATGACCAAATTTATAGGTCGTTTGAAAGTGGCGTCTCCAAAGTCTTCCCTTGTAAGCTTTCCACGTTTTCATTGACACTTGTGCTGTAGAATTGCGAGTTTGACGTGTCATAACTCTTCTCACGTGAACATTTGACTGATTTGTCTTGCATTTTTGAAATTCTCTGGAATCGTAAGACATCGACTGTTCTAATCAGGTCTTGAAACATGAACTGACATTCTCTAACTAGCGGAAAATAGAGCGAAGATCTGTTCTATCAAAATGAATACGGTATTTATGCTGCGCAGTTACTCGAAAACGCGCATTACCGTAAACTTTATAAAAATTAATATTTCTAACTTTGTGAATCGAACCCGACAAATTCCAGATCGAAAGGCTGGAAGCTGAGAAATACCTTGAAAACTTTGTGAAAAAGTTGTTTCCTGATGATGCGATTGGTAGTTCGGAGGGAGCAGATATGAATAGTGAAGAATTGGAAAAGGTGTGGATACACTTTTTTGATAATTGAAAAAATCTAAAATATTTTCAGATTGGAAAAGATGACATGAGTACTTCTAATGGTCTTCAAACCACTCAAAACATCCCTGCAGACGGTGCTTCTCTGGAATCTTCTTATGAAGTAGGTTATGAGACCGGGCGGGAAATAGAGCGGAATTTCGTTCAGTTAAAATGAATCCTGCACAGTTTCTGCAAACGCGCATCACTGTAAATTTTACAGAAAGTAATATTTTTAACTTTGTGAATCGAACTCGACTAATTCCAGATACAAAAATTGGAAGCTGAGATTGAAACATTTTGGAATAAGTTTTTGCCCCGCTTTTTTCCCTGCTCGGTCAAACAACAACGCATGTATGAGGATGATTACTCGAAGGCAGGAAGCATGTTCGATTTATTGTATATGAATAAAGATTACTACGAGGACGAAAAAGATATGGAATAATTGTATATCAAATAAAACTTGAGAACTGTATTGTAATATTTGTTTCATAATTTTCCAGTTATTTCCACTACAGTACCCCTTTGGCCTTTATTGTTAGTACCGACGACCCAATGCACGGCCTCCCACAGAGGCCCTCTCAAAGTACTGTGCGCAGTGCATTGAGAGGGCCTCCGCTGGAGGCCGTGCAATGCTCAACGTAACATTAATTACTCATCTTCTTTTTCAATGAATTCAAATATTTTATCGTTGTTTTTAATGTTAGAAATTTCTATCAGGATTCAGGAAAAGAAGAATGGAAATTATGGAGGTTGGTTTTCAAATATTTCCAACGCGCCGATGGCACCCTAGACTCGAACTTTTTATAGCATGCATCTGCTTTAGATTACTACGATTACTACGAGGACAAAAAAGACATGGAATAATTGAAGATAAAATAAAACTTGACAAGTGTATTGAAATGTTTTTTTTTCATAATTTCCCAGTTTTTTCCACTACAGTACCCCCTGATTAGTTCTTCTTTGTTAGTACCGACGACCCAATGCCCAATGTAACATTAATTACTCATCTTCTTTTTTAATGAATTCAAATATTTGATCGTTGTTTTTTTCCCAGAAATTTCTACCGGGATTCAGGAAAAGAAGAATGGAAATTATGGAGGAAATTATAGACTTTTGACACCAACGCGCCGAAGGCACGCCTCAAGCTTTCTATAATATAAGACAGGCCAAATTTGAAAATTTAATTTTATTCAACGTGAAATTTAATTTAATCGAACAAAAATACCATTTCTCTCACTATTTCAATAAATGAAATAGCGGTGCAAAAATTAAGAGAATTTTCTTATGATAATTTAGAAAACACGCGATTTGAAGATTTCTGTGAGAAAGTCACGTTTTCACCACTGAACGCGTTAATTATTTTTGAAATTTTGAAATTTTGAAATTTGGCCTGTCTTATATGCGTATGCTTTTGATTCTTCCATCACGTGGTCTGAAAAACTACGATCGGGAAAATTGGCCAAAATGCGGGGAAAACGGACAAAAATCGGCTCAAAAAGTTGTCGATTAAGCTGCGTATCAAAACGTAATGCTTAACGTCGAATTAAAAAAAAATAATATTTGAATTTGCCGCCAATGCCTAATAGAGAGCGTTCGATTTCAGTACTCTCCCTCAGACCCTGTGCTCCATCTACCATCAATCTTCATAATCCTAAGGAATTTCAAATTCCCGCCATAACGATCCTAGTACCACAGAGCCCTTTTGACAAATCTACAAGAGAGATGATGCTTGATCCATCAATCTTCCTTCTCCCAAAAATGCTCATACATCACACGTGTTATTTCGAAAGTCGCACTTCCCTCGGGCACCACTTTTCACGCGGTGTAGCTATGGAAACAATCATCCTCTCTAATTTCACCTCTCGACGCCACTTCCCCCTCATACAGCTCTCGGAGTGAGTAGAAATGTTGCCTCTACTCTGCTGTGACAAGTCTAATGAAGACAAGTGGTATGATATCATTCAAGGAGGTGACCTTTTTGAGATGTAAGTTTATAGTTCTCCCTTGACTCCTTAATCAACCTGACTTCTCTTTCAGCATCAAGCTAGAAACCACTTCCAAGGACGCTAAAGATTTTGTAATGGGCTTTGGATTGACTGCATCCGATCTCAAAGTCATATCTTGCAATGGAAGAACTGAGGTGGATGCAACGCTACACGGTAGAACGTTCGTTTTCCAGTTGGTCAAGACAGAGGATATTAAGAACGCTGGGAAGATACTGTGAGTCTAGCCCCTGTAGACTGTAAATCATACAATTTATTTCCAGAACCACTCGTGACCCGTCCGTCTGTGACTTTGTCTACTTTGACTATCACAATGGTCTCACTGGACTCATTAATCATCTCAAGAAGCTTCTCAATCACCCACAAATGTTCCGAATGAGATACGACCACAGTCCAATTCCAATGAACGCTGAATCGGTGATAAGAAGTTCTGGATTGACTGCATCAGATATTGAAGTGAATTTTAAAGCGAATGGGGGAACAGAAGTGGCGATTAAGTTGGAGGAGAAGAAGTTTGTGTTCAAGATGGTCAAGACAGAGTTGAAGAGTCAAGAAGGGACGATTATGTGAGTTACTCTACTAGACTTCTAGCGACAAAATTCTGTGCTCACAACCTTTTGCGGGGCTGTCCTCCTAATCAAAATTTTCCTAGGTTTGATGATTCTGATTCGTAATTTTACTATTACGTCTTGACTCCTCCCACTTTGGCAACTTGCCGCACACTTTCTTGAACAAGCTTTCTTACGTTCCTCTTCCAGATCATTTCTAGATGAATTTTTCAGAAAAATACTAGTTTTTGATTTGAAAACAATTTGACGTAGGTTTTGACCGAAAACTGAATGTGCTACAAAACTGCATAACTGAGAGGGGCCGAGGTACGCCCCTATTTCCGGACCGAAAGAAGATCATATATTGAAGACGTAGTACGTCGGGCGGTTTCAAATAATTTTCAAATAATTTGGAGAAAAATTGTGCACATTTTTGACTCCGGGTCGACCGGGTCTGGTCGATATTTTGCAAGTCTGAGTTGAGGCCCCTTTATGCACAATATGACTTTTTCAGCCTGTAGGTCAAAAAGTTAGTCTGGGCGGTGATGATAGAATATTAAGCCTACCAAAATCACATTTCCCCTTATTATAGGTCAACCATCGACCCACTCATCTGCAACTTCCTCTATTGCGACGACAATTTCTGGACTGCCCTATCCAGATTCACCCGTCACCTCATGGAACGCCTCAACATTCCCCGCTTGTACAGCATCCGATTCGACGACCCCAATCGCGACATTTGTGACCTCTCCAATCTTCCTGACGCCTTCAGAGCCACTCGAATGAATATTGGGAAGCCAACGGTCACAAAAGAGGAACTCGACTTTCTCAATTTCAACTTCGACCGGTTCGACGAGTTGTGCTTCCATGCCGTACCACCGGATGACTATAAGAAGTTTCCGTTCAGACACCAATATGTTTGTGTTAACATGGATCTTCCCCTGTCATGGGTTCACCTGGCGGATATGGCATTCAAAGATTTGGATCTGTGGAGGTCAAATCTATCCGGGTCGGAGCTCAACAAGCTTATCAAGCACTGGCTTGCAAATGACCAGCAAACTCCAATGGAATCCATCTATATCCATGACTTCAAGGGTGTCGAGGACCTCTTCGAAAAGCTGCCTGTCTACCCATGGGACCCCAATAGCAGATCGAAAAGTTTCAATTATTGCGATCGGATTGCTATCAATTGTGCAAAAGGATTCGATCTACTGAGGGATGATGGGACACTGGCAACTATCGGATATGGGGGTCTCTACTGTGTGTTTCTGGTGTGGAAGAGGAGGTTCCAAGACACTTCTCAGTTGTCGAAACGCATGACTATTTGTGATCCGACGGAACTGGGGCTTTTCTTCTAGTCCTTGTAAGACTCTACAGTAACCTATGCAAAAATTTCTACATCAAGTTTTGATTGAGCACCTACAGTAACCGTCACCTGGAACTGAACCTCAAAATTTTTTGTATGGGTTACTGTACTTCATATACCCATAACCATTGAAATCATTCTCGAGTCTTACATATACTTAATATAAGTTATATCTTATGTAAATCTATTCAATAATTCATCTGTATCTAATTAATAAAGTTATAATTAAAGTGATGACTTGCAGATGAGTCGGGTCCCACCACGAAAACTACAGTATCCCGTTCAAATTCAAATTCATCATAAACACACACACACACAAACACACCACCCGTACCCCAGCTGCCTTCTCCGTTTCGGCTTCTCGGTAACTATGGGTGATAATCCCCTTCTAATTATGCCGTTTCCTTCATGTTGACTCTTTCCTCTTCCATTTTGATTTCACTTTTCTCATATTACTAATCTCTTCTCCTGTGCTTGCTTCTCGAAATTATTCTAAATGAATCAGAGGGATCGAATAATTCAAGAACATGCAAAACCCCTGCAAATGAGACTGGGAAATTTGTCTTTAGCTAAAAAATAGTTGATGATGGCCTAGAAATCCAATTTTGCATCAACTAGGTCACTTGCTCGTACTACGACTTTATTACAAAGGATCATTCATTATACACAATTCAAAAAAAATTAAACAATTTTTTCCAATTTCAGAAAAAAAAGTCAATCCAACTCAAAGTATTATTCAAGCCCTTTGCCGTGGCATACACCCGAGAAGTCTCGCTGCTTTCACCATTCCATCTCTCATTCCAGCAAGTGTCGAGAGGGTTACTGTACTTGGCTTCTTTCCAATCACCCCCTTCGCACGCATTTCAAGACAAGACTCAAGGTCTTCGCATACTTCTTCGGACAGCTCGTTGAGCACGCGACGCATTTCTTTCTGAAAATAGGAGGGAGTAAGGGACTAGGTCATGAAATGTTTTGGATGAGTGTGTCTTACAGAAAATTTCGAAAATGATTTAGTTCAATAAATGGAAGTTCAACATTTTTGCTGCAAGTTGAACAAAATCCAAAAAAAAAGTTTTTTTCAAAAGTCCGGTACTGGGCTGGGTCACAAAAATATGGAGAGTAGCTTGAGCTTCACCAGGTATGGTAAATTTTATTCCATAAAAGATATCTGAAAACTGGAAGAGTGTGAAACTGACTAGAGAAGGCCCTCCAGCTGACCGTGGAGTTACCTATATCACTGGAAAGCTGAGAAAACGCTGATTTCAAATATTCATTCAGTTTTGGCCCTCGAGCCTGGTGTTCGAGAAAAATAAGGTTTAGAACTGCTACATATCAGAACCGACTAAAAGATGATTACATAAAGATCCAGATTTCACAATTTTATGTGTACCAGTTCTTGTTCGGGCGGTTCTACTCAAACTAGTCATGGCCCGGACCGGGACAAAAGATTCAAAAACAAACTTAATTTTGATCGAATTTATGAATTTTTTCAAAATCTCTAATTTTTGATTATCCTTGAGAATTCAATCAAAAGCTAGTTATGCATCAAGAAATTTAATTTTTTGATGTAAAATTTCAAAAATTTTTTTTTAATTTGGTTAAAAAATGGGCACGTTTCCTTGAAGCCGGGCCAAATTTTTACTGCTGGTTTTTTGGTTCTACTGTTATTAACTCACATGACACTTCGTAAAATGCAACAACCAATCAATCCTCTCATCACAAATCGTCGATCTATCCACATTGAATCTCAACAACTTCTCCACATCCGCCATCTCTACATCCAAAAAGTAAATGTAAACCCGAATCTTCGTCCTCAACTCCTTCAACAATTCATCCGCACCCTCATAGAGACGATTCGCATCGTTCGCAAAGTCCGACACCAAATCCACTATCAGTGAAAGCTGTAAAATGTTTAATTGTCTTATGGAATAATTCCGCGCTATTAGACAAACCTTTTTACACAAATCCGATTCGGTGTTCGCTATTTCTCTCCGAGTAATAATTCGTTCGTGTGGTGTCGGGGTGTCCGTGGGTTTCTGGAGTGGCTGGATGACGTCATGACTTTGTGACCATTCATCAGCAATTAAGGTGTTACATGAGTGACGGTCTTCCTCCTGGAATAGAAAAGAGGGGACTAGGTTTTCCTAGATTTCTCTAGGCCACCCACCTGCGAATAATCCACGGTTGGCAATGAGACTTCCGAGTGATGGTGAGAGACCAACGAGTTCTGGGATGGACTTTCAGCACGGTATAGGGTGGTCTTCTCGCCGAGTCTTCGGATCATTGTCTGGAATTATGGAATCAATGGAAATGACAAAAAAATTGTGAAGGGGATTAAGGATGGTCATTCCCATTGCGAGAGACAAAGAGATATAAATCTAGCGGGAGAGAGAGGAGTGACCTTATTTTGGAAGTGACAAAACGAGCGGTTTTGTTTTTTTTTTAGTGGGTCAGAGGGGCTAATCGCGGAATATCGAACATTATAATATTATGGATTCGTACAAAGTTATTTTAATGCTGAAAGTGTCCAAAATTAAAGTTTTTTTTATGTCAGTTTTTGTTTCACAATGAGATTTCAATGTTTTTGTTTATTATTACTACAACCTGTTTTAGAAGGGCCCTTTAATGAGATAAGCTAGTTTTTTCTTTCGTTTTAATGTAATTTTGGGCTTTTTAAAGTCCAAAATATCAGTTTCTTTGTCAAATAACATAGATACGCATGGTTCAAACAAAAATGTATCTAAAAATGTTGAAATTTGTTGTTTTTTAATTAGAAATTCTGTTGGAATCATTCATCAAAAATGCAACTTACTGTTGAAACTCTTTGTCTGAAAAATAGGTTCGGAAAAAAGTTTTTTTTTTCTTTTATTCATTACAAAAATGAAAAGGCACATCAATTTCGAAAACACACCAACCGGTAGTGAAATGTCATATAAAACGGTTCAAAGACATTTTCAATAGACATATTCAGAAAACAATTCCGATAGAGATAATCATAAATTTTGTTAATTAACGTTGAAATATCACAACAGGAATAAGAAAACACGACTTTTCTTTTTCTATTTAAATTTTTAGAAAAACACGAAAAATTGTTATAGAAAAAACGAGCAAACGAGCAAAATTGAGCAAAAATCTTGTCCGAGAGGACTACACGGGGGTCGCGCGGAAAACTCTTCCACCGAAGCTTCAGGAGAACGGGAATTGTGTGCGTCAATAATAAAAGGTTCTTAAAATTTTCTGCATTTTCGAAATCTGCCAAAAAAAATTATTTCTTCAAAATATGACAGTCCTTCTTTAATCTCCGGATGAAAAACTTGCTGATTCAAAATACGAGAGTCCTACTTTAAAATCCGCGCCCTTTATGAAACAAAAATTACGACTAGCTGAAACCTCAGTTAATTTTCTGAAGTAACGGATTAATTCCAGGCTGCTTCCAAAAATTTTAATAAATGGGATTTGATAAAACGAATGAATATCATATGATATGAAATAAAAAAGAATAAAGCGCTGCCCTATCTTTCTCTCCACCTCCTCCTCCAGGAATGTCCATTCATAAAAATCTCGTTCCGCATGATTTTCCTTATCAATTTAGTCGTCGTCATTTCTTTTCTCTTTATCTTCTCCATTCATTTGAAAAATCCTGAATTCTGCTATTGTTAGCCCCTTTCCTTAGGAATTGATATATCTTATGAAGAATGATTCTTTATTTTTAGTCAGCACTGGGATTGATTGATTGGTAAAGGCAATAGTTGTCAGTTGGTACATACATACATTATAGAAATTTAAAATTCAAAAAAATAACTCATAAAACTATACAAAACAACTCGTAAATGTAGGGTGGGGGTGGTCGGAATACAAAAGTTGATGGGGAACAGAATTATTATGCAAGTGTTCCACAACCGTAGGCGACGACAGGCGGTTTCAGTTGGTCCCATTGATGATGACGTGGTGTTGTTGGTCGATGAAATTGGGTTGGAGTGGTTGGTTGTGTTGGAGGGATTGGTGAGGTTGATGGGCCGCCTGGAGGAATGAATTCGGTGGGTGGGGCATCGAGGTGAGCATCTGGAAATTTGGTTTTTTGTATAGAGAGATAGAGGTGTTTGGTTTGGTTGGGTTATTTTTTGAAAAATGTTGAAATTTCAGAACGATTAAAAAGAGAAGACACAAATAGTGTAACTCAGGGACGTGGGGAACGGAAATCGGTGATTTCGGAAATTTCCGACATTTTTCGGTCTTTTTTTCTGTCGGAAAATGTCCGATTTCCGAGAAATTTTTTCGGAAAAACTTTGGTTTCGAAAATCTCAAAATTTCAAATATTTTAGGGCCGCAAAACCAAAACGTGTCAAGTTTTTCAGTTTTTTTTTAAAGTTTTGGCTGCATATTTATTGCTTTTGACTATGAAACATTCGACATGCATAAATTTTTAGTACCGCACATCCCTGGTGGTACTCAGCGCTTATGGACTAAAAGTTTTCATACAAATTTTCGACTCCGCCCCCTGAACAAAAGTCGGTGCACGTTTCAGACCCTCAACTTGTTTTAACATGTATCTGTACTCTCCAAAAGTGTGCACTGGTCTTTCTTTTTTTGTTTTGGGGGCGGGGCTTAAGATTTTAATGAAAAAAGTTTCAGATGTTTTTAACAGTGAGATAGTGGCTGGAGTGGCAAACTGCCACAGTTTTAAAATGTCTTGAAATCAAAAATAATGTTTTATAAATAGTTTTTGAGTCTCAAAAAAATGGAAATATGTGCCTGATGACACAGGAATATTGAATATTTTGTTAAAACGTGATGGTTTTAAGAAATTCTCAAATATGAATCTTCTGATATCTAAAAAATTTTGGCTGGCTTGTTAAACACAATTTTAAATTCAGAAGGTTAACTAGGCTCGAGTACACCCAAGTCACTATTTCATATTTTGGCTATAAGTCCTGTTAAGGTCCAAGTACACCCCCCCTTTATTCAACTTTCAAAAACCCCTTACCTCTTTTCCGTTCACCATCAGAATCTCGTTTGTTGCGTTGGTCTGCTTGCTGCTGTTGACTTCTGCCAGTTTTCGGGCAGGCGACGTACCGTCTTCGTTTTGCGCATGCATTTTCCGCAACCTGAAAATAATTGGATTACGGTTATTCAACAAAAAATGAAATTAGACAAGCTTTTGATGCTTTTGTGATGGAAAATAAATAAAAATATGTAAATAGAAATGAAATATAGATAGAGACGAGCCACAGTACGACTATTTAACATAACGATATTGATTAAACTTACAAGGAGTTGAGAATGAGAACCGTCTTCAAGGATTATACTAAATATTCAAAAAATATTTTTATAAATGGCTCAGCAGGTGGCCTAAGAATTTTCTCTGCCAGGTAACTCACTTATTACGATTCTGTCGCATGAAGTTCTGAATCTTCCTGGCAGCGGCTTGTCTCTTCCGGTGTCTATAACGATAGGCGACTTGGATTGTGGTGGCGGCTCGTTCACGAAGAAGGGTTGAGTTGGTTTTGGGAACTTGGATACAGATGGTTTGTCCGTCGAGCGTTGGGTGCTCTGGGACACTCGCGATGACGGCTTCGACGGCGGCGCCTTCTTCTTTGTCGTCGCGCTGGAAATGGAGAGAGGTTAGAGATGGGGGTGAGACAGGTGTGGGGGTGTCTGAATGTCCGGATGTTCGTGTATCCCGGAGTTAGGGTGTCTGAATCAGAAGAATTCAAGCTAGGTTCAAGAAAATGAATGTTTGTCTCAACGTCCGGATGTCTGTGTGCCAGAAAATACTCTGCCCTGTGCAAAATTACACAAGTCTCCGAATCAGGGATGTCCGGTCGTCTGTTTGTCCGAATGTCCAAGTGTGAGTGTAACCAGGAGCTAGGTTGTCAGGAATGTACTTTTCAAGACTTTCAAAAAAATCGACAAAAATGGAAAACCCTTCTGTGAAACACTTTTTGCGGGCCCTGTTTTGTTTTCCGATTGTTCGAATATCCCAATGTCCGAAATGTCTGTATATCTTCGAAAACTCTTTAAGAGAATTTTAGGTTTCACGTTGTCCGTTTGTCCCGATGCCTATATGTCTGTTTGTCCACATGTCCGAATGTTCGGATGTATGTTTGTCTAGATGTCTGTTGAAACCTTTGGAACGTCCTATTTTCACTTGTTATCCTAACTAGTTTTTGGCCACAACATTTTTTTCTATTATGACGAGAAAGTTGATGTCGTGAGGATTCTGAATATGTATTTAAAACGTTTCTATCATTGTAATGAACAGAATTACAGGGCTTTTAGTCCGACTCAGACACTCAAAGACTTCAAAATCTGGTATCCCGGTCTATCCAGATGCAATCCAACATTTAAGCACAAATTCAGAATCCTTACGTCTTCAGCTTTCTTACCTTTCTCATTCGAAAATGCTTTTGCACGACGATCGCCGCGTTGTGCAGCTGCTTAAAGTAGCAAAACTGCTTGTATCGTCGATAGCATCCTTGAATTTTCAACGCGGCACGTCTCTCCAAATCCTCCTGTCGGCGAGTGATGCTCCGTGCACGGTAGACACGATACGCACGTTGGATGACCATTGCCGCCTCGTACACGTCACGTTGCTCATCGTCTGCAAATGTTTGGGTATAGAGGGGCCGAGGATCCGAGACAAGGTTTTCTAGGCTGGCCTAGGATTTTCATACGGCCATGCTTACCACAAAATCCTCTATACAACAGATGGTCGTCGGCATCGAGAGCGGACCGTTTCGGGTTCAATTGTGAGTACACCATTTTTTCGAGATTTTATTGAATTTTTTCAAAAAAAATTGTAGCAAATTTTGTGTGTGTGGTGTCCAAGGAGAGCTCACGTTCAGAGCACGGTCCCACGCAATGAGGGGCTAAAAATCGTTTGGTATGGTGTAAGAAAGGTACGGTAGAGACGGAAAAGATAAGAAATATAATATGAGCAGAGGTCAAAAAGGGGCGGAGCCTGATTCTTGGAATGTAGATGATGCCGTATTGTTATTGACTTGGTCATACATTGATAAGAATCGGTTTTCCGGGAAATAGGCTTAAAATTTTTACCATTTTTTCAAGAAACGGAAAAAAGGCGTCTGGGATGTTTAGTAACTAGACATTTGGTAACTAGGACGTTTCAAAACCGGGACGTTTTGAAACCAAAACGTCACCAAACCAAAAAGTGTAATAAAGAAATGGAAAAAGGGGGGGGAATGTTGTCAAGAAGGGATTTGTGTTTCTTGGAAACAGAAATATTTATGACTATGTTCGGTGTCCCTTGTAAGAGATCACCAGGTTACATGGCTTCACCAAAAACAAGATTTTCAGAAAATGTTTAGTTTACATGTTGGCGTAATATAGCTATGTTACCGTAAAACCTGTAATAGAGGCGCACCCGCAAGCAAGAGTTTGGAGCACCATATCTCAGCTGTCTTTACAGATATAAAAATGATTTAATTGAGGAAATATTCTATGCATATAAGGCTATATTTTGTTAGTTAGCAACTTTTTGATATTTCCTTTGGGAATCGAGATATACCGCTGCTAGCAGGTGCCGCTCTGTTAAAAGTTTTACGGTAGGTAGCGACTACACTTCGACCGTGTATTACGGTTAACCTGATAGGCTCCTGATAGAGTATGCACATCAAAAAAAAGAGCCCCATTTTTGTAGTTGACAACTTTTTTGTACTTAACGAGAAATCAGTGAAAATTAATGAATTTCTGCTAGGAGAGGAACTCCCAAAAAATGCAAAAAGTATGTCAAGTAGAGTAGCCCGGAAACTCTCCGGCCTTGATATGTGGGAGTTCAGAATTCCTAAGAACGAAACTGAGACATTTCTCCCTCTGCACACCCCAAGAACAACAATTGTTCTCCTCCCCTTCCCCTCGATTGACGTCATTGGAGACAAGTTCGACCCCTCGAGACTCCGACAGATGACCCCGAAGAGAAAAGGGGGTTTGCGAAAAGATAAGAGGTGTGGTGTGAGTGTGTAGATCAAAATTGATTAATTGTAATGATCTGGTGATCTTGGTGGTGGCACGGGGGGGGGAGTTGAATCGGAAATAGATTATAAGAGCAGAGGGCGGGGTGTGTATGTCTGGAGGGAAGGAAAGTATAGAGATGGAACTAAAATATATGAGGATTTAGGGTAAGGCTTAAGTTAGGCTTGACACTTTAGGCTTAGGGTCACTACATTATGTTTAAGCTTATTAGCGTAGGCTTAGGCTTACTGTCAAAAACTTGGTCTCAGTATTTTAGGCTTAGGCTTGCCAGCTCGAACTTCGGATTTGTACTTTTGAATTAAACTGATCGTACTTTACTAGGGAGTGTTCCAGACGTATTTTGGCCTTTTGAATTGGCTCATATTCTATTAAGTACTTTTCAACACGCTGATTTCAAATATGTAATCCAATTTTGCTGAGCGCTTCACTGAACCGAGATATATCCATTTTAAGTCATTTTTAGAGCAAAAGTTGCATTTTTCAACAGACTCAAAATCAATTTTAGACCCAATTTTTCCAATTTTTTCTTTGTAGTACGTGTGAATGTAGGTTGAAAAAGCACATTAGCAACGTTTTCTGATAAAAAAGTTTGCAGACAAAAAAGTTGTATCGCTTTCATTTTTGACATTTGGACAGTTGTGATGAAACTTTTTTTGAAAATTGTATAAACCAGTAAACACTCTTAACGAGCTTTTTCAACCTACATTCACACGTATTACAAAGAAAAAATTGGAAAAATTGGGTCTAAAATTGATTTTGAGTCTGTTGAAAAATGCAACTTTTGCTCTAAAAATGACTTAAAATGGATATATCTCGGTTCAGTGAAGCGCTCAGCAGAATTGGATTACATATTTGAAATCAACGTGTTGAGAAGTACTTAATAGAATATGAGCCAATTCAAAAGGCCAAAATACGTCTGGAACACTCCCTAGTTAGGCTTATGATTACTACCTACAGATAAGCTACACTTTTCAGATTGCTACTTCAGGTTTAGGCTTAATTCCGTAGGCTTAGGCTAACTGCATTAGTGTTTAGACCATTATCTGAAGTATGTATTAAGCTTGCTACCTTAGGCTTAGGCTTAGTGTCGAAAACTTAGTCTCAGTACTTTAGGCTTAGGCTTGCAAACTGAAACCTAGGATTTGAACTTTTGCATTAAGCTTATCGTACTTCAGGCTTGGGTTCATTAC
Source organism: Caenorhabditis latens (assembly GCA_002259235.3). NCBI lineage: Eukaryota > Metazoa > Nematoda > Chromadorea > Rhabditida > Rhabditidae > Caenorhabditis > Caenorhabditis latens. The sequence continues at coordinate 4,222,905 of CM056093.1, forward strand.
TTCCAGATGAGCTACATTTTTTCGGTCACTATTTCAGGTTTGAGATTGGTACCGTAGGCTTAGGCTTGCGACCTCAGACTTAGGACCTGTACATTCCAATTAAGCGTATCGAACTTTTAAAAGTTAGTGTTAAGATCATTGTCTTAAGCTTAAAGTTGCTACCTTAGGCTCAGACTTTCTGTCTCAAATATTGAATTAAAACTTTAGCCTTAGGCTTGTTACCTCAAGATTAGGTCTTAGTTTTAAGACCATTATTTAAAGTATGCTTCAAGTTTACAACCTAAGGCTTACTGTCGACAGCTTTGTTTTTAGGCTTGAGCTCATAAGTTAAGCTTCGACTCGGATCCTCAGACTTAGTTTTAGTACTTTAGGCTTAGGCTTACTACATTGGGTTTTACGGTCTTTGATTTCAAAAATTTGCTTTTTCAAAACCGTGACACTTTGAAACCGTGTTATTCCAACTTTATCCAGTTTTCCATTTCCTTAGTATCTGGTTTCAAAGTTTTTCCTCCTCAAACTTATCCCCCCGGTATCCGATCAAAAGGCGTGGGTGGTCTAAGTGAGTTTTTCTCATTGTAAATATGTACTTGACACTGTACCCGTGAGGGATCTCGTCACCCGGAGAAAACAAATAAGCCGCAAAAACTGCAGAAGACACACGTTCAAAAAAACTGTGAAAAATGCTATAAATTGCTGGAAAACACATGACTTTGTGATTTCTGTTATCAATTTTTTGACTCGGGGCGGAAAAAAATTATTTTCGAGAGTTGGGTTGATGTGGAATTGATAAGTGCACAAACATCAAGGTTAGAACATCGGAAATGGTTTTGATCTACCGACTAGAGTGAGTTTTCTTCCAGGTAGATCACAAGATCACACCGGAAACCAAAATAACAAAAACAAAAACAAAAACAAATGCCGCACATTTTCTCGGCAGAAGTTTCACACCTGGATTCCATCAAAAAATAACGGGAGGCACACAAAACAAAGAATCCGGAAATGAAAAGAAAACGAAATTCCAGTAATCCGAGACGGGTTGGCCACGTTATGAGATATGTATGAGAGGTGAGGGGATGGATAGGCTGGGGCGACTTTGGCGCGGATGCCTGCAGGGGTAGTGGGTACAGTAACTTTAGGCTTAGGCTTCATTTAGCAAGGGTACAGTAACTTTAGGCTTAGGCTACTGTAACTGTCTCAGTTCAACACTAAACTTAGGCTTAGGGTACTGTAGGTAAGAAACCTTAGGCTTAGGCTACTGTAGGTGAAGATACGGAACACTTAGGCTAAGGCTACTGTAGGCAATGACACGGTAACCTGAAACTTGGACTACCGTGGACAAACATACGGTAATCTTAGGCTTAGGCTACAGGACTTGTTTTAGTGATACAGTAATCTTAGGCTTAGGGTACTGTAGTGTACTGTACTGTACCTTAGGCAAGGATACGGTATGCTAAGGCTAAGCCTACAGTAAGCAGGGGTACAGTAACCTTAGGCTTAGGCTACTGTAGCTACTCCCCACCAACTCTGAGAAAAATGAAATGTGGCGACTGATCGGCTAGACGATCTTTCGAGCGATTCAAGTGTTCGTCGCCATCCCCCCTCTCTCCGTCCGCGATTGACGTCAAACCAAGCTCTTCTTCGGGGTCAACGATCAACTCAAGTATTGGAAAGGGGGGATCGGGAAGAGGGGGATTGAGCGCAGAAAATAGATAATTGTTTGCACAAACTGAGGATCTTTTCGTTTCTGCAAGATGTTGGGGACTAGAGGGGAGTGAAGGAGGCTGGGGTGTCGTTGGGCGCGATTTGAGGGGAATGTATGGCGCGCTATTGGCGTTTTTTGCCGAACGAAAGACAAAGAGCGCTTCCGTTTTGGAACCGCCCAATTCAAAACTGTCCAAATCAAAATTAATTATTACATACTTGTTAAAGAACGGGAAGGACGAGAAGCCACTCAAAAAAATTTGGAATTTTGAAACCGTTGGCTTTGGAGCTCCGTGCTCCACTTAAATCCCAGATTTCAAGTAACATTTTTATATGATTTCAAAGCTAACGACATGAAGATTTTTAATCTGTTTTCAAAACTTCTCTACGATAAGAACCAGCAGAGATGCATAGCTATCAATAACGAGATACAAAAACTCTCTAGTTTCAAGAATGTTTCTCAATGAAGAGCAAAAAAACCCGAGAACAAAAAGAAAAAAGCTAGGTAGAGTGGGGGTGCAACCCTATCTTATTGGAACCCAAGGACGTCAGCTGCAAGTGAACGAGAGAAGAGAGGAAAAGTACTCAAAAAGAGTCTTGTGACGTCATACAGGTGCTCCTCCTGTGCTCTCTCCGAGTGAGAGAGACCACACACACAAAATATCTTTCTTTTTTCGTTTTTTGAACCGATTTTTCCCGTGGATTTCATGTGGACGACTAACCGTTGTACTTGAGATTTGCAAGACGTTGCTGAATGGGGTCCACGAAGCGGTCGACGTGATGGGTGAAGAATTCGCCGAGGTCTCTGGAAAGTGAACTATATTTTTGGGTACAGTTGTGGGTTAAGGGCACTGTAGCACTTTCCGGGTTACTGTACCCGTGTGGGATGGCTACTGTGTCGGAGCTCGAATTGTTACAGTAACCTAAATCAACGTTTTTAACCAGAAACACTTCCTCCAATGGGATGCCTTTCTCATCAATAAAATTTTGAGTTTGATTCCGGATTACTGTCGTGACTGAAAACTACTGTAGCATGAAATCCCAAGAATACAGTGACCGCAAGTACTGGAACTAATAGTTTGATGTATCTGCTCAGCTTACTGTAGCTTACTGTAGATTACTGTAGATTATTGTAGATTGCTTTTGTTACTTAAGCCTACTGTTGCCAGGACAACGGTAATAGCTAACCGGTAGTAACAATTTTACTGTAGGATTGAAAAGTTGCTGAACCAGTTTTCGAGACCTACTGTTACTTGAGCCTACAGTAACCAATAAGGATACAAAAAAGTACTATGGCAGTAACACGTAACAATAACAGATAAAAAGTATCCGGATTACTGTAACAGGTCAAAGGTACTGTCATATGGGCTATGGGTCATATGGATTATGCCATATCGGGTTTACTGTAGCCGTCACTTTCGGAGCCAGCTTTCGGATCACTCAAACCTGCTAGCACAGTGAAAACAAAAGATTACTGTATCTCCGTCGTACCAGGCTTACAGTAGCAGTAACAAGTATACTGTAGTTTACTGTATCAGGTACTATGGTTCCTTAAGCCCATTTAAAATCTACTGCAGTAACTAAAAGGCACTTGCAGGCTTACTGTATCATCCTAAAAACTGCAACATCTCTAGTTCACTATACCCACGGTAAAGCACCAAAACACAAAAAAACCCTAGGTACTTTTGATCTCCTGATTTCTCCCCAACAATTTGTATGTTTAATCATCAATTTAATCATCAAAAACCCCCGGTACATACTTGTCAAAATCCAACGTATCACTTTCAAACGTGTTTGCTCTTGTCGATGATGAGGCAAACGAACGATCGTCGAAGAACTGAAAATAGGTGGTGTGTGGGTGTTGGTTTGGGGATAAACTACTTGAACAATTGACGAGAAAAAAAGAGAAAAGAAAAGAAGAAAACCAACTAACATTTGTGGCGAACAACTGTGCGGATCGAGTTGTCGTGCTCGTTGTTTCAATGGTTTCCGTTGAGCGGGGATTGGTGAATCTGCAATAATTTGGTTGAGACGGTTGAGGGACATTTCAACACCAGACTTTTGTGAAATTGATGTGAAACGTAATATACCGGCCTATCAAGGTACATTTAGCTAACTTTCGAACCGAGCTGATGCGTAACTCACTTAAAACTCAAAATTATGAGCTGAAAAATATACCAAAATGCAGATCTCAGCGAGTTCTATGCCTGTGACCTACTACAAGCCGGATGACCAATCGTTAATGTGCAGCGGGTCGGTCTGGAAGGTTTTTTGACACTTTTTTTCAGACCCGCGGCTTATTAACGAAGAGCCAGCCCACGGAAATAGAACTCGTTGAGATCTATTTTTTGGTATATTTTTAATCTCAAAATAGTCAATTTTAAGCGAGTTACGCAGCACGGACCCGATTTCTATGAATTATATGGCAGAAAAATGCAAAAAATGCAATAAATTGGTCAACTAAAGTTTATTCAGGTTACTTTAGTATTCGGGATTTTGAGTGTACTAACCATTAATGTCACAGTAGCACAAAGCTAACTCATAATCTTTTTGACAGGTACAGTAATCCCGTTCATGATACAGTAACCCGGAAAAACAGTATTATGTCCAGGTATGCCACAAAGTAACAAACAAGCATAGAGTAGAACGTTTTTGTAATTGACAAATTTTTTGTACGGGCGGACCCTAGAGAGTTATAACCAACTTGTATGCCTCTTTAGATTGGCTTTAACTCCATAGGGACCGCCCGTACCGCCCAAACTGTCAACTAAAAAAATAGGAATCTATACTTGTCAGTCTTAGTCGAAACTCATTTTTCTCCAAAACAAATTTCCTTACATTCCATTCCTCTTCGCCGTCTCCGCAGCCATCATCTCAATATAATCATCCATCAAATTCGGCGAGTCCACAGACATCGAACAACTCGGCTGCGGCTGATAGAATATCGAGTCCACACCCATCCCATTATTATTCAACATCTGATTCTGTTGCTCTTCCTCATCTGGAAACGTGGAAGCCTCCGAGTTCCGTTTTATTCTATCGGGCAGCGCTTCGATGATATGTCTCGCCAAGTCAGCCATCAACGCCCTCGCATTCGGTGTGACCGCAATACCAGGACTTGTAACCGCCTGGAATAGTCTTGCCATTTTAGGAGAATCCGGCACATGCACATCTGTATCCATCGCAATTTCCACGTGTAACTGCCCCGTCTCATTGGCGTCACAACAGGACGTACAATCCTCGTCACATTCCCTCGAGTTTCCGGCTTGGAGCATAGAAGGAGCGCCTTCGTACATCTCAGACATGATTGAGTAGCTTGACGTGGCTTCTCTCATCAAGTCATCTGTCTTCTCGGCAATAGGGATTCTAGAGATTTTCCCGTCGTTCAGAAGATTCTCACTAGTGAACGCTTTTCCATTCGTCATCACCCATAGCTCCGTGGCATTCACACGTTCCTCCTCGTTGTTCTTATCAGATAGCATATCGATTGAATCATCCGGTGCCACTTCTGCAGGAGTCCTTCCCCTGTCATCCATCACATTAATCGTGCTCCCATCGATTGACATAATCAGCCTAGCAGTCCTTGACGCCAAGTGCCTACAAGCTGTATGCAAAGGTGTACTCCCATCGCTATCCCTTGCAAGAATATCGAGCTCCCGACAGGCGGGAACTTTTCGTCGTAGATCAACTAACGCCTCGAATAACCTGTCATAATCAAAGGAGGCGACTAGATGAAGTACGGTTTTCGAGGGGAATTGACTGGAGCCGTTGAGAAGTTCCATTTTGAAAGTGTGGGATTGCGATGTGGTGACTTCACTGTCGATTTGTTGAACGAGGTTGGTTAGCAGACTTTCCATACACGAGGACGATTGAATGTTCTGGAAAAAAATTTCTGGGTGGATTTTAAAATTTAAAATTTGAATGTAAGTTACAAACCTCAACGGATGAGTAAGCATTAAAGGCGCATGCCATGATTCGAATCTTCTCGAAAATCTGCATAAGCTTCTCGTCATTCTCCTTTTGAAGATGCTCCGGTGGTTGCTCATAGGTGAACTCGGCGGCAGTGGAGACGGGCTGGAAATAAGTATCGTCTGATTTAGAATTGGCTAATAACGTTACATTATGCTAAAGTCAAGCGCATTAGTTCAGGCTACAGTAATCACTGATCGTGGGGATGCTGTAGCACGGAAGGAGGTGTCTTTGATTACTGTAATGTTGTCTACGGTAGCCTAAGCCTAAGCTTACTGTAGCACTGCAATAGATACAGTAGCCTAAGCCTAAGATTCCCGTATTTTTGCCCACGGTAGTCAAAGCTTCAGGTTACTGTACCCTTGCATATGGTAGCCTAAGCCTAAAGTTAGCGTATCTTTGCCCACGGTAGCCTAAGCCTAAGGTTACTGTACCCTGACCTACAGTAGCCTAAGCCTAAGGTTACTGTACCCTCGCCGACGGTAGCCTGAGCTTCACTTATCCGTATCTTCTCCTACGATAGCCTAAGCCTAAGGTTACTGTATCCTTACCTATAGAAACCTAAGCCTAAGGTTACTGTAGAATTGTATCAAGTACAGTACCTTTAGCTTTAGAGCTACTGTACCCACTACCACGGTCATTCCCGCGCCAAAGCCTACAAGATATTTTTACTCTAATTAAAACAGGCTCCACTCCCAATTTCCAAAAAAAAAAAACTAACCTGTCCATTACAAAACACTCTAACTTGCACCACCTCCGGCTGCAACGCAGGTGGTATCACACAAGACAGAACTCCCGCATGAATCAGACTTGCCGCCATCATCCGCCCTCTCCCAAATGATATCTTGTAGTCGTGTCCCTTCCGGTAGTACCCGCCAATCACTAGCAGTTTTTGACCTCCTTTAAGGGAAGAGCTACTCGGTGACATTTCTATGATAGGGATCAGGGAGCCGCCCATCGGTGACTCCTGAGATCCACTTCGGATTTTCATCTTCTCTGCGAACGCGGATGCAGGTGTCGAGCCATTTGTAGAGGATCTTATGGAGAGTTGCTGGTAGGAAGCGTCTTCATCGAAAGGCATGACTCCTCGAGAGTCGCCGTCCCCGGATGGTGATCTACTCTCCATTGCTTGATGGTTATGGTGGGAACGTATCGATTGAAAGTTATGAATCGCTGGTGCCACAATAGAGATTTTGTCGTTGGATGACCCATTACACCCGAATCGTTTTAGCATGGTACCAATATGATTTGCGTCTATCTCGCTGTTCGCAGACGGCTGTCTTCTCAACGCCACTGACGATAACCCTTTGCGGAACGCCGAGCTACAAGAGTTCCGTCTCTCGAGCTCACGGGCAGTGGGTGTCGGTGTCGTTGGTGGCTCCTGGGGTAGTGGGGAGGTTGGTAGGTTGACGCCTTTCTTCCGCAAGTGCTCGTTGACCTCGATGACGAGCTGGTCGGCGGATTGGTAGACTGGAAATGGAACATTTGAAAGGGGTTTTATAGAAATTTATCTCATGGTGAATTTTGCGCTGATTCTGAATCTGTTCTTAGTTTTTGTGGTATCCAAGATTTTCACGTGTCTCAAAATTTACGCTAACAGTTTTTTTTTGGAAAGAAAAGAGACGATTTCCAAAGTTTTGAGATATCTATGTAAATTTTGAGACAGGTGAGAGGTGGATGGCATAGTGGGTACAGTAACCAGGGATACGTAATCTAAAGCCAAGGGTACTGTACCTGTTGTAGTGCTACCTACAATAACCTTAGGCTTAGGCTACAGCAGGCAAAAATACGGTTATTTCGGGCTGAGGCTACCGTACCTGATATAGTGCTACAGTAACCTTAGGCTTAGCCTAGCGTGAACAAAGATACGGTAATCTTAGGCTTAGGCTACCGTAGAAAAAATTACAGTAATCTGTGCCTCCGTGCTACAGTATCCTTACGCTCAGCCTGATGTAGCTGCCCCAACTTAATAGAAAAAAAATGATAACAACCAGAAGCGCGGATTACCGGACTCGTTTTAAGAACATAGTAATCTAGATCTTGGGTTACTGTAATTGTAGTTATTTCTTAGTAACCTGGTATTGTACCTTTAGAAGTGGTACAAATGCCTAAAGCTTGAGATGCAGTAAAACAAAAAAAATTTGTGGTTAAAATATCGCACCAAAACTGGTACCAAAACCGAAAGCTCACAAAATCGTGAATAACTTTTCTTACAAAAACGCACATATTTGGAATCAGTGGAAAATTTTGCTATAAGATTTCAAAAAACTTACAAATCGGAGAAAGTTGCTCATGAAGCTGTTGCAACGAGATGAAGATATTATTGTTGATCATCATCTTGGCAATCTCCTCGGCTTGCTCTGCTTGGTCAGACTTTTCATTCAGGTAGTGGACTAACACGTGGCTGCTCTGAAAACATACATTTTTCATAGAGACATGATGGCCTAGCTCCTCAAAAACTAGGCCCTATGGCTAAAACTAAAACTCACATCCGGCAAAAAGTAGACCCTCCTATGAAACGTCGGGACAATCGCTGAATGCACATATTTCGCCTCTATCGTTTGTGTATGTCCTCTGACTTTTAATTTCAGATGATCCTCTCGGATATTTCTTCCGTTATTCCTTTTTCGCCAGATGTACCCGTCATTTTTGAACCAGGAACCGTCCAGGCGGGGGAAGATGAACTGGGCGCTGGAACAAACGTTAATTAGCAATTATTTAAATAGTGTACGAGGTAATTAACGTACCCTGAACACGGCCTCGGTGACGATTGTGTTTTGATGCAGCTGGATGAGGGATCAGCATTCGCGGCGAGGATTATGTTGAGGATTTCCTGAGGATACTTATTTTTATTTTTAGCTGTTTGTCCAAAAGTACAGTATCCCGGATTAACACGAACTTTAGTTTTTTTTTCTGCAGGTTTTTTTGAAGAAAAGTTTTAAACTTACCGGATTGGTATTCCATTCATTTTTAAATGGTGGGAAATACTCGATTGCTTGTGGGAACGGAGCATCTGGACGGATTTGGAGGGGTTCGGAGGTTGAGTGGAGCTGGAAGTTGAGATCAATAGTTTGTCTTAGCGTAGTACAGTAATTTGATTGGAAGGTTTGTTCTTTGTTATGATTATATTTAACTTGTTAAAGGTTCAGTTTGTCTAGATGAATACTTTTTGTGTATTGAACTTTTTCTTCAAAAGATTAAAATAAAGATTTTCACGAAAATTGGCTTCATAGCAAGTGAAGCCATAAACTCACACAAATGTTTAAATTTCACTGAAAAGTTGGTAGTCCTGGAAAACATAATTGTAGAAGTTTGGTGATATTATTTAGAATTCAAAATTTTTAAAAATGTTGCTTTAAAAGACTATTTCTTGTATAACACCTGCACTTTTTGCAGATGCTGGTTGAGAATTTGATAAAATTTGACCGAAATAAATTTTATTTTTGAAATTACAAAGAAAAAATACTAACATTTGATTTAATGATTATTGATGTTCAAAAATTGAACTGAACTATTCATGATTTCAGACCAAACCGTTTGTTTCTGGAGCATAGCTAATTTCACTACCAAAAAAGGGACAATTCTGATTTTGAAATTTTTTTAAAAGCTTTTCTCAGTTTTTGAAAAAAGACCATACCGGTCCAAAACAGGCGAACAGGGGCCGGCGGCGCGTAACTCGCTTCAAACTCAGTTTTATAAGCTGAAAAATATACCAAAATGTAGATTTCAGCAAGTTCTATAATTTGTGACCTCCTAAGAGCCGGATTTTTGGCATTTTTTTCCGGTCCGACTTCAATTTCAACAAAAATATTAAATTTTCGCAAGTTTCGAACAAAAAAAATGCAAAAAAATCCAATTCTAGCGATAAGTTCGTGTAAAACTATTAGTTTCGCCAATTTCCGATACGGTTTTTCACCCACTTCAACTACGAGACCCATCCGAACTAATTCCATGCGCCTTTAACACCCTCTGGCAGCAGACGGTAAATTTATTATAGTAGGTAGAACTCGTCGAGATCTACATTTTGGTATATTTTTTAGCTTATAAAAATCAGTTTGAAGCAAGTTACGCGCCGGCCCGTGTAGGTCCCGTCGATTTTATTTTTAATTGTTTTTTGCTCTCCAATTATTTTTATTCTCCAATAATTTTCCAAAAAAAAACACTCACCTGAATACTAGGCGTAAAATTGGTGGTTTCGTTTGAAGGTTGTTGCATTGGGGACGCAGTCGGAACGACTGGTCACAAATGCAAATGATGATGTCGGGGTGTTGTGTATGTAGATGTTGGTAGGGGTGGTGTAGTCGTCGAGAGATAGAAAAACCTCTGAATTATGCATTAGATCATCATCATCATTTCATGTAAAGAAGACGGGAAAACGTGATGAGTGGAAAATACAAACTCGAGGAAAAGAGGGGATGATCGGGTGGTGATTATCATGATAATCATATGTACATGTATGCACATGATTATCACACACCGTAATACTCTCTACTTGGAAAATAGATAGATAAAAACGTGAATTGGGGAAAAAGAGCAGGGAAAATACGGAAAATCTGGAAAATCTGGGAGCAGGAGGATTCCAAGAAGAGGGGATCGGGGTGGTGTTCATTAGGGAAATTGGAATTTCTAAATATAAGATTTTTCGGTTTTTGAAGGAAAATCAGGGGAAAGAAATGAAAGAAAAAGGACATCTGGATAAACAGACACAAAGACGGAAAGGGCTCCGTTATGATTGATGAACAGTGAACAGTCGAGACATCAGGACAGTAGGACAAACATACAGACAGGCATTTAGACATGTGGATAAACAGACAGACAGACAGATCGTACTGTTCTTGTAAAATCGGGTGCATATGGACATCTGGATGTACAGATATACAGATGGACATTTAGATAAGCAGATTTTAATAACAAACAGGCAGACAGATGGAAGGAAATCCGAAATCGTTTGAATTTTTTCGAATTTTTACACAATATCTTAAAAAAACTGATTTTGTGAAATGCCATGAAAATAGACATGTTTTACACAAAAAATACACATTATCCGAACAAACTTCAGCTGGACATCTGGATGCACAGATATACAGACAGACATCCGGACATTTGGACGGACTAAAAGACACATAGATGGTCGATAATCAACTTTTCTTCAAATTTTCACCAGAAATGGATTCTTTTCTGGAATATTTCTTTTGAATTCAAAAAATAAACATGTTTTTCACAAAAAGTACAGATTATCTAAACAAATTTCAGCTGTTTTCAGCATGATTATCATTTGAGCAGCAAAAATATCCCATAATTTTAACAATGACGTTTTTCAGAAAAGACCTTGGAAAAAATCGCCAAATAATTTTGTTTGCAAAAAAAACCTGTTGCTTTCATTAGAACGAAATTTCACTGGTCAAAAATAAAGACTAAAATTTTACCAGTTATATAAAGTTCCTCATTCAAATATATTAAAGCCACAATTTAGCAGTAAAGCGTGATTGTGCAAGTCAGAGTTTTTATTCTTCAAAACTCATCTAATTCAAAAATTAGTCCCTTATGCACATCCTTCTTTTAATTACACACTTCCCTTTCCATTCCGTCTAATAATAATGCCCTTAATGTGTGTAATTTCTCACATTAAGTCCACTAAACAACACTTCACCATAGAAACAAGCCAGCGGCGAAAATAAAAAATTCCCATGAGAAAATAAAAAAAAACCTTCCAATACATACAAGAGAAAAAAAGAGTCGTATAATAGCAGTGGAGAGGAGACGGGGTGAGCAACAAGAGTTGGGTGTGTGTGTGTGTGACCAAGAGGACGAGAAAGAAATAGTGTGTGAAGGGGAGAGACACAGACAGACAGAGAGAAAAGAGCAAGGGTGGCGGCTCGTGTGCCAATCGGCTGTCTATATCGAATTGGCACTAAGCGTCTCTGCGTCTCCCTGAGTTTTACTCCCGAGAGAAATGAGAGGACGGACGCGAAAGTTGAAAAGTCGGTATCCAGAAAATTTTTCTTTCTCAATTTCCCCCCATACCCCTTTTTCTAATAAACACGAAAACACACTACTCACAAAAACTAATCAACAATGAATGTGTTTTTTTTTCTCTTTCTCTGCTGAAATTGCCTTTTTTCGCATCTTTGTTTCATGGTGAGAGAAAAAATAATTAAAAATAGGAGAGGGGAAGAATTTTCTTCATTGTTTCTCGGAAATGGTAAAATCTGAGAATTTGAAGCAGGGATGTGCGAAAAAAATTGGAAATTTCTGCTGAAAATTTCAAAAATTAAGTAACGAAAAAGTGATTTTTCAACTTTTCCAAAATTTGTGCTAATTTTGAACTCAAAAATGGGTTTTTTCACACAAATTCAAGATTTTTGCTTCCGAAAGACTCATTTTTCAGGCAGTTTTTTGAACTGTTTTATCGGCCAATAATTCTCAAAAACTTATCGAGAAATATTTTTCGCACAGCTCTGATCTGAAGACATACGTTGGGAATTTTAATCAGATTTTTAAGCCCCGCCCCCAAAAAATACCGGGAACACTTCTTGCGTGACTCAAGTGCAATTTTGTTTTGGGGGCGGAGTCAAAAATTAAAATTAAAATTTGACTTAAAGTAGGTGAGAACTCAAAAAAAGTTTGGCCTCAAAGTTCGGTAAGTGATTGAACTGGGGGTTCCGAACTCATGACCGAACGTGCATGGGTACAAAACCTCCACCCGGCTGAGCTACACGGCCGAAAACGCTGCCGCCCACTCGAGGCTGTGATAAATGTGGCTGCCTCTCAATCACAATTTCGATCACAATTTTTTTGCGTTCTCACCTCCTTTAAAGGTTGTTTCTAATCTTGTAGACTATAAAGGTTGACCTAAACTTTTGAAATATTGTTGTCTGTGCGAATATCAGGATGTCCGGATGTCCGGATAATTGTCTACAGTACTAATTGTCATTTAAATAAATGTTCCTTTAATTACCCACATGCATGTGATCTTGTCATTCAATCTGTATTTCTGTATGTCTGTCTGTCTGTCCGGATGTCCAACCGAATTCTGTCTAGAATTCACAATTTTTTTAAACTACCATGTCCATATGTTTAGATGTTTGAAATTAGGTTTTTTTCCTTTTGTGGCATTTGACGTCACTTCTAACAGAACTGTTATATACCGATGTGGAAAAACGAAACTTCAAAAAAATTGTACATTTTTTGTACAGTAGCTACAAGCAAAACTGGTGAAATAAGAAAAGACGCTGAAAAAAATGAGAAACTTCCTAATTATAAGTTTCTTTCAACCTAATTCGTTGCGAGTTTCGGGTTATTAAACAATGAAACAATAAAAACATTATTTGACAACTAAAAATATGATTTCTAGAATAACCAAGTCCAAAAACAATTATTTTCAGGCAATGTTCACAAAAACACGATTCTCGACAAAAAAATTGGCAAAAGCACACATAAAACGAATAGGGGAAACGGAAATGTATGTACTATATAAAAACGTATTTACATGTACAAACACACACAACGGTGTGTTCTCTATGGAGCGCGTTTTCCGCGTTTTCGCCGATTGTTATCAAGGTCTTTTTAGGACGGAGAAAGGGAAAAGGGAAGAGGGTGTGGGCAGGTGACATTTCGTAAATTAGTTTTGGTAGGTGAAAGTATGAGGTAACAAGATTTTGAATATATGAGTTAAGACAGAAATTTCCGAAAATCACAAGCAGAAAATAGAAAATTTCTGCGAAAAAAACAGTTTACAAAAAAGGACGGTACCATTTCTATAAGTTATAGTTTCAAGAAATCACCGCATTGAATTTTAGTAAGTTTTCAGAAATGTCGGATAATTGAAGGTCGTGTCGGATAACTGGTCTATTTTACAAAGCTACAATTTTTGGTTGAGTCGCTTTGAGACTTTTGTTCATTCTGAGCGGTTTTATTAAATTCAAAGTCTTATAAAAAAGGGAAAAGTACAATTTGAAAAGTGAAAATTGACATAACTTACGGGATCAGAAAATGACAATTTTCAAAAAAAAAACGTGTTTGAGGGACCACGTCTTTAGGGTAACCTGCACCTGTAAATGTCCCGCAGCCGATTTTCATGAGTCACTAACTTTTGCGGGTTTTTGCAGAAAGATCGGTAAAACCCTGTAAAATCCGTTAGTATAAAAAATGAATACTCTGCCGATTTGTGTGTCTGTAAGGTCCGGATATCCAAAAAATCTGTCTGTGTGTCTGTAAAATCCGGATGTCCGGACACAGATATGACGGTCTGTTTGTCCGGATGTTCGAATGTCTGTCTGTCTGTCTATGCCCGAGATACATGAAAAATGGGTAAAATTTCAAAAATCTGCAAAAACCGAAAAATGGCAGTCTTGATCCAACAACCAGATAGCAATTTGTATGCCATCTGTTTGTCTGTCCGTATGTCCGGATGTCCAGACTACTATCTTCAATCTTTGTTAGATAGTTCTGGAAAAGTGAACTTTCAGAATTTCCTAAAGGTCTTAAAATCTGGATTCTTATAAAAATGTCGAATTGCCTCTGTTTGTCCGGAATCCGGATGTCCTCTCATATCTCCCAAAGACTGAAACTCAAGGATTTTCAGATTTCCAGCTGCACACATACATAAAAATAAAAATCCAATATAATCCAATATCCAGAAAACAAAACAAACCAGCCAAAAGAAGAAAAAAAACAGACAAATAGAAGGGGAAAAAATAAGAAAAATAGACATTTGTCTTCTCCGCCGACGCCTGACAAAACCTTATAAGACGGCGCGGAGAAAAGAGCGTGACGCGTTCCGTCAAAAACATACATGCATATATATATATTTTCTTATTCTCGCCTGCTTCTTTTCCAGAAAATTCTGTTGGTTGGGTTCTCTAGACCACGCCCACTTTTTGAAGGGGAGAGAGGAAGCCAGATGGCTGACTGGCTTAAGCAGTAGATGTGTAATTTCCCGAACATTTTTTATTGTTATCCCTTTCATTCCACCACAAAAAGAATAATAAAATAAATCCGATGACAAAGGGGGATTTGTGTGACTGATCAGTTACAGATGGGGTGGTGGTTTGGAATGTCATGCATCACTTGGTTTAGAATTAGCATAATCTTTGATTGGATTTAGAAGGAATGGAGGAACAGAAACCGTTATATGAGATTGGGTTTAGGATACAATGAAATTAACAAGACTAAATATTTTTCAAGATTTCTTTGTTATTTTTTGAGTTTTTACCATTTTTTTTACATGAAAAATCCGATTTCTTAATTAATTTTTTTCTATAATTTATCGCTGCGAACAGTGACATAAAGAATGCTAAACAATCACACTCCATGGATATTGCAAACCATGGTGACCTAACTTTTACACGGCCCTCACGCTCATCGACCACCAAGTACCATACTGAAATGGAATGATATCCGTCCGGAAAGGTGACGTCATGAGGATTCTGAATCTGTTTTTAAATTTTCACAAACATCAAAATGAACCGAAATGTATAACGTTTTCCAAGGCCCTCACTTTTTTTTTTTCAATTTTGAAAAAAAAAGTTCAACTTCAATCTGTTGTATCTCGGTCCATTTGGACACTAGACAAAATTTGAAAATGGATTTAGAATCCGCGTAACGTCAGCTTTCCAGAATTGTAACATTTTGGCTTAACATATGAATTCCAAATAATGAAAAGCCAGCGCAACAGAATTTATAACTTTCTTTACTGTGAGTAGATAAAGCTGTTCAGACTTCTGAAGAAATAAAAAAGTGATTAATCCAAAGAACAAAAACACCGTATTCTGGAAATCCGGACGTTTGCACAAACAGATTTACCAGAAAACAGAAAGAACAGTCCTCAATAAGGGATATGTGTAGGACCGCGAAATTTGAAATTCAAAATCGTGCATAAAACTTTTAAAACTTTTTTTGGTAAAACAATGTTTTAGGACCTTTTCAAACTAGGGTCTTGAAAATCCAATAATTTTGGTATTTCAATTACCCTGACGGTCTAATATAATGAATACGATAGTTAGGCCCGGGCTCAAGGCCTGGATTTTGGTGCCAAAACAAATTTTTTCAATTTTCGATCTTTTTTTCACGAAGTAGTCCTACAATTCAGGATCAGAAAAAATTTCTAAATTGTCATCAAAGATGTTCACAATTTTAATGAAAAAAAGCATGTGCCTTGAAGCCCTGAGTTTTCTAGGCCATTCTTATCCTGGAACACTGATGGTTGTCCGTTCTCTTATTTTCCACCATCTCGGCTTCCAAACCTTCAAAATTATTTTTTTTATTGGGAAACCCCCAAAAAACAAGTCAAACCCCAAATCCACTTCAGACATCACACAAGCTGCTGGACAACACATGTAACATGCAAATATATATATATAAAGAAACATGGCATCTGGTTTCATCCCGTGGTTTTTTTTAGAGAGGAGAAGCGGGAGAGGGGGGAAGGGGAGTCATTGTAGCGTATTGTTCATTGCGTAATTTGCAGAAGAGGAGTGTGTTCGAGAACTTTCTGGAGATCTGGAGAAAACAATGATGAGTACATTTTAAAATTATAAAAATGTTAGAACGACATGCTTTTAGAAATTATTTAATTTTTTAAAGCTCTTCAGTCTTTTTATGTAACCGCACCGTGAGTAGGAAGATACCCTCTCCCGTGTAGACATTATTATTAGTACCGTATTTTTAGTATGTTACAGAACAAACCAAGACCTCCATTTTTTTAGTTGACAACTATTTTGTACGTTCCCTCCCTAATGAGATACACGACCGAACCTAGGATCGTTCCTCATCCCGGTGTAGACATTATTATCAGTACCGTATCCTTCTTCGGAGGGTTCGTACAAAAAAGTTGTCAACTACAAAAATGGAGATCTAGACTTTTTGTTATAAAATGCAATAAATTTGACAAAATGGAGACTGAAGGTAGCACTATTACAAGTTAAACATTTTTCGAAATTTTTTTAAATGCTTTCCAAAGCTTTTCACCCCACGTAATGTCCCACTAGCTCAAAAATTGGATATGTTATAAAACAAATTTAAATCTTTATTTTTGTAGTTGACAACTTTTTTTGTACATGCTCTCCCTACAGAGGTACGGTACCGTGAGATGCAGTCCAGGCTCTAATTCGAGATCCGTTATCATTGCAGGTTTTTTTGCATTTGCGCTCCACTGAAATTCATCTAAAAAATGTCTTTCTTTCTGCGTCTCTAAAGGATCTTAAATCCCAATTTGATTGACTTTCAGTAGAGCGCAGTTGCGAGTACTTCATCGTTTCGAAAGCATCGTAACATGTTTTTTTCCGTCTGTACATACTCCTGTCCGGATGTCCATCATGTCCTAAGCAAAACCCGTACAGACGTGCACTCCAACCTAGCCAAGACATGGTTCTAGTTGAAAAATGAAGCATTTTTGAAGCTATCAAGTTTTTCGTCAAAAAACAGGTAGCACAGGAATACTTTTAAGATTTTTATAATTATATCACACCCTTTTTCATGTCACACAACCACTACCACGCACGTCTCGCTGCCGATATTTTTGTCAGTGGTCCAAACTTTGACCTCATTTTTCTTGAATTTCAGGCATCTAGGGCAAAAACGGGATATATATTTGAAATCAGCGTTTTCTTAGCTTACCAATGGTATATGTCACTTCTCATAACTTCAAACTGACTCCATGACCTTTGCTAGTTAGTACCGTTTTAGAACAAATTTCGCTATCCCCTTTCCAGCCTCTCGACATCTTTTCCAAATTTTTGTTTTTTTTCCAATAAACGCCCACTCTTATTAGCCTGTCTGTCTGTCTGTTGGTCCGGATGTCCTCTTCCCTACCCATGCTTAGCTTCTTCTCGACTAATTTCCCCCCCCACTGGAACCCCTCTCTTGTATCTTTCTAGCTAGAACCTCCCCTTTCCCATTATCTCCTTCATCAAAATCTACAGTTCCTTTTCCCGAGACCCCCCCCTCCCTCTCTTTCTAATTCTTCTTCAACACACCGTGACCCATTCGAACTTTTTGTCACTTTCCAATTCTCCCTCAATTCTTCCTCTCTCCTTTCTTTTCGTTCCACATTGGCTTATCTTCCCTTCTCCCCTCCTCCTCTTTCCACTATTTCTCTCTCCGATGACACAATTCTGTCATTCTCCCTCATCTCGGAGGTAGATGGGGTCTCGCCTCTATCCGATCGTACACCATTTTGGCGTGTGGCTTCTGAAGCCTCAGTCAGATGTCAGATGGATACTTATAAAGGTTTTTTTTGTTGTACGTGTATAACCGCTTTCTTTATATTCTTAACTCCCATCTATAACTAGCAAAAGCCTCCAGGTAACCGTGGAGTTATAGGGCGTGACCTATATCATTGGAAAGCTGAGAAAACTTTGATTTCAAATATATATTCAGTTTTTGCCCTCAAGGCTAAGTATTCGAGAAAAGCAAGGACAAAGTTTGGACCGCTAGAAAGTCATTACCCATAACTCCGAGGCCTTCCCTAATAAGGGTATTTTACTGAAGTTTCAGGTTAAGGTCTTATTAAGTTACATCTGTCCACCTATTCTTTTAACAAAGTTAGGTTTTCCTTCCAATTGCCATAAAACTGCCACAAAGATTGCTGACCTAAATTATGCAGAGGATCAAAAATCTTACGATCCGTGACGGCAAGGTCTCACACTTAGTTGAGATATGAATCAAGGAAATTTAGGTAACTAATTACCCGCACTTAACTATCTTTAAACTCAAAGTTTTGAGCAGAAAAGTACTCCAAAAAGTAGATCTCAGCGAGTTCTAAGACCTAGTCCAGGTCAGATGTCGGCGTGCGATAACGGTTTTTTGAACTCGTTTCACTTTTTTTGAATTCTAGCTCAGCCTGTGACACTATAACTACTCGTTAACAGCACGGGAGTGTTCAATGACATAGAATTTGCCAAGATTAACGTTTTGATATAGTTTTAAGCAAACTACGACTGGTTTATTCTGTTAAAGGTGAAATAAGAATAACTTTAAGATTGTTACACTTTGGTGTTTTTCAAGAGTAGTATAGTTTTTTCGGGTTTGTAGTGGTCACCTAGATCTACATTTTTGGTATTAGAAATTTTTGAGTATAAGACCTCCCAAGACGACAGTAGTTTTTAACTGACTAATGAGCTACAGTAATCGAGGAAGGGCTCTTACAAAAAAACGTTGCCAACTATAAAAATGGAGATCCGCATGATTCCTGGTTGTGTTGGGGTGAGTGCGCCAGAAAAAAATTGAATTTTTTCCGTCAGCCCAACTGGAAGATCTCATTTTTTCAAACTTGTCGAATTTCGGCCCGGCACGGTCGGCCCTGCTGCAAAAAAAGGTACCTATTTTTTGACCGGATTTCTTGAATTTCTAAAAGATTTAACATCTAAAAATCCAATTTCTTGATGCGAACTAAATTTTGATTAAATCCTGAAGAAAGTTCGCCATTTTTGAAAAAATTGAAGAACCCGGCCCGTGACCAGTTTGTCATTTTTAAGACTGTGTTATAGCATAGTCTAGCACGTTGTCTGATTATCGCATTTACCCTAATAGACCGACACCTCTTAACTGTGAAAAAATAGACGAAATATTTTCATGAGAAGCGCTGAATTTTCCAAAAATTGGGTGAAGACTCAACCAAAGTTTTTTCTTGAAAGCGTTAGTTTTGACTTTTCTGCCACAGTTTGACCGTTCCGTTAAAACCTTTCCCACTCTTCCAGAATCCCCCCCAGACCGATTACATATGCATCCTATCCACATGTATCAATTTGTTACATGTCCACACCCCCCTAACCGGTCCCCTCCTTCCCTCTACTACTTTTACTCATTTAATCCTCTTTCCTTCTCACTTCTCTCCGCCCACCTCCTTGATCCCTCCTTCCCTTGTACCTACATATTTTTGCAGCATACCGTCTTATACATAAATGCCGTCGTTAAAAAATGCCATTCTTCTCTCAATTGCCACCTCGTTTCTGTATTTTCGGATTATGCGTACTTTCGATGTGGATAGTTATATGGTGAGTGTGGTGGCCTAACTTTGGGTTTCTAGGCCATCGAAAAATTTACAGACCACCTACATATACCTATTCATCTGCACCACTTTCTACGTGCTCTACGAGCTCGACTATAAGCGGAGACGTCTCCCGAATGGGCCAATGCCATGGCTTGTTGCTGGAAACATGTCAAGTTTTGTAAATGGTAGGTGGCCTAGAAAAATCCTAGTCCCTGCTTCAAAAATGTCATTTTCGAGATTTTTTTGCAGTAAAAAACGTGGACGATTTATTCCAATCGTGGAAGAAACGATACGGAGGGATATTCACTGTGTGGATCGGACCGATTCCGTTGGTTATGGTGAGTCATTTGTCGAGATTTGAAAAATGAGATAACGAGGGGGGGATGCAAAGAAGATTCAAGAAAACAGAAATGGGGGGACTAGAAGCAGGTGATGAGGAAGTTCGGTGACTAATAAGAATCAAGTAGCTAAATTTGAAGAATTTTAACATAGCGTCAGAAATGGAAAAAAAAAAGAAAAATGACGTGTCGAAACCTGGTATTTTGCAGCCATGATTTTCCACTTAAAACTGAAAAGAACGTCTGGTTTCAAAATGTCACAGTTTTGAAACGTCACGGTTTTCAAAAGGCTAGGTTTGAAAAGTCCTAATGCGTTTTTACCAAAAAAAAATTGAAAAATTTTCAGCACATTTTTATAGTTTTCGAATTTTGAGGACCTGTACATACATGTCTTTTATATAAGATCGGCTATTCAGTTTTTTGTGGATCTGTTTGTCCGGATGTCCGGATGTCCAGATTGACTATTTTCCGGGTTGAATGCGTTCATCTATCAATAGATACCACAACAACGGGTCGCAACTCAAAAAAAAATGTTGGAATTTTGAAAGCGATGGCTTTAAAGCTCCGTGCTCCACCCAAATCTCAGATTTCAAAACAACATTTTTACACGATTACAAAGCTGACGTCATGAGGATTCTGAATCTGTTTTTGAAATTTGTTTAGCATCAAAATGAACCGAGATAGAACAGTTTGAAGGTGAACAGTTTTTTTTTTCAAGTTTGAAAAATAACTGTTCAAGTTCAACCTGTTGTATCTCGGTTCATTTGGACACTAGACAAAATTTAAAAACAGATTCTGAATCCTCATGACGTCACCTTTTCAGACGTATAGCATGTGGTACGGTAGTTGATGGCCGTTGAGCGTGAGGGCCGTGTAAAAGTTAGGTCACCTTGGCTTGCATTATAAATGGTGTGCGATTGTTTAGCATTCGTTATGTCAGCGATTTGTGTATTATTGAAAAAAAATTATGAAAAAAAATGATTAAAAAATTGTCCTGTTTTAGGGGCGGAGCCTAAAATTTTTTTAAAACTCTGAACACATTTTCCAGGTATCCGATCTCCCGACTATCAAGAAGTACTTCATCCAACACGCCGACGCGTTCTCCAATCGGTGGCGTAATTTCGTGACCGATTCGATTATGGGTATGTACACATGTTGGTCACCTCTTAGCTAGTAGCTTAATTATGTCCGAAAATCCCCACAAAAAACGAATAGAAAAGGCGCGAAAAGAAGGAGTGAATATAATTGAGAGTGGTGGCGAGGAGGAGGCCCCCAGTTTTCCGTTTTTAGAAGCGTTGCTATTATAACGCATGACCAATTTTCAACACACACACACATCTATTATTCTTTTCTTTTTTCTAGAAGGCTCCAATGGAATTGTTCAAATCGACGGCGACAAGTGGAGGGAGCAACGGAGATTCGCATTACACACGTTGAGGGATTTTGGAGTTGGAAGACCGCTGATGGAGCAGATGATCACGTTGGAGGTAGGCAGTCTTGCAACGGGCCGTTCCGGGCCGGGCCGGTCCGGGCCGTTCCGGGCCGATATTTTGCATGTCTGGAGGTAGGGGGATGTTTGGACAAATAGGAAGCAGATAGAGAAGGAAAGGATTCATGTACGCCTTGCGCTCCAATTACTATCGTGTGCTTCCGTGGCGCAATAGGCAGCGCGTTCGGCTGTTAACCGAAAGGTTGGTGGTTCGAGCCCACCCGGGAGCGAAACTTTTTTGTGGAATCTGAATCTGCTTTCGATTTTTAACAGTTTCGAAACGTCCTTAGGCGTTTTACCGAAAAAAGAAACGTTCGAAATTTTTTTTCGCGCAATTTTGGATTTCAAGTTTTGAGGACCCAAACATACCTGACGACCCATAAACACCTTTATTAAAGATTGGTTGTTCAGTAAATCTGTTTTTCCAGATGTCCGAATGTCCAGAAATGTTCAGACTAGTCAGAAAAAAAATTTCATCAAAAATAGTCCAAAATCTTTTGTAAGCTTAAGATTTTTTCGCTGTTTAAAACATAGTTCGACTTTTTTGCAAAAAAAATAGACTCAAAATTCAAAATTTCAAGATTTTGTACTAAAACTGGGGCCGACCGGGAAGGGTGGGCCGGTGAAAACTTTCCTGACAATTTTAGGCTCCGCCCCCAAAATAGGAAGGAACCGAATTTCATGTCAGACTCCTCAAACTGATGTTACATGCCATGAAAAATGTGTAGCTCCCTTTTGGGGGCGGAGCCTGAAATTCAAAAAATTTTGGAAGTCCGCATACATCGAGAACGTTGCCATAGTGCCGTTTTTCAAACTTTTGTGGCGAAAGCAGCGATTCAGGTTCCGTGAGAAGAGTACCAATCTTCTCAAATCAATACACATTTTTTACCGTTTCCAGGTCACCACCCTCATGAGCCACATGGAAAAATCATGTGGTCCGAACGGGAAAGAGCTCCAACTGTGTCCCTCAATAGCTGTCTGTGTGGGAAATATCATCAACAACATGCTGTTCGGTCTCCGTTTCAATCAAGACAACTCGTACATGCATCGTCTTCACAACCTGCTCGACGACCAGTCCCATACCGTAATGCAACCGATAATGGGAGCCTACATAGCATTCCCGCTGACCACAAAAGTACCCTTGATCAATGGGGAATGGAATCGACTTATGGGAATAAAGAAGGAGCTCCTCGAGTTTTTGGAGGGGCAAATCCAGAAGCATCGGGATGGGTGGAGGGATGAGATGGTCGAGCAGGAGCCCGAGGATTTGACCTACGCGTATATGATTGAGGTGGAGAAGAGGAAGAGGAATGGAGAGAATGTTGGCTTTTTTGAGTGAGTTTTTTTTTATTATAGGCTCCGCCCCCTTAGGACCCGTGTACTTGAAAAATGTTACCACTGATTTCTGTGATGTTTTGGGTGTGGGGCCAAAAAAAGTTATTGGTACAAAATTTTTATCAACATTTGAAACCCCGGCCCCCAAAACAGGACAAAAATGACCGGTACATACTTTATCGACAGTTTGAGATCCTGCATATGCCCCGAGTCCTGTTTTGGGGGCGGAGCCTAAAGTTTAAATGAAAATTTCCAACACGTTCTATCGCTAATAGCCACGTGCAGTCCCCGTGGACAATCAAATCGGTGAATTTGAAAAATGGCCCATTTTTGTAGTGTACTCCTCGTGGACAATGTTTTGAGGGAAACTTGAAATATTTCACGAAAAAACAACAGTTTTTAGCTAAAATCAAAGAAACACTGATAATAATGACGTTTTTGACAAAAAAAACCCGAAATTTTTCAAAATACAAATCCTGATTGTCCACGAGGACTACACCATTGCTGTTAGCAGTAGAGCGCACTTTCTACTAAGATACTAGTATCTCTACAACTGCGCTCTACCGAAACTGACGAAAAATAGTGTTGGGAGACGCAGATACTTCGGTAGAGCGCAGTTGCAATATCCAAAATTTCAAAACGAGGGCATTCATACTTTTAAATGCTCGGCTTCAAAAAAAATCACCATTTTTTGCAATTTTTTTTGCAATTTTTTCATTTTTTCATCGAAAAAGTGACCATTTCTGATGATTTTTTATAAATATCTTCGTATTTTGAATGATAGTCGAAAACTTGACTTTTTCGCGAAAAAATCCTATATTTTTAAAAATTGAAGTTTGAACTTTGGGGCCAAAGTTTCCCCGCCTTCGGGCCGAGCTTTGACAAGTATGAAAATTTTGGTTTTAAAATGTTTATTTTCCTCTGTCTGTGTGTCCTTTCATCCGGATGTCCTCCCTACTAAACCCCAATATTTCCAGCGACCAACAACTGAAAATGCTGCTCCTCGACCTCTTCTTTGCTGGTATGGAAACTACAGTAACCACATTGAAATGGGCATTCCTCCTAATGGCTAAAAACCAACACGTCCAGAAGAGAGTACAAGAAGAATTGGATAGTATCTCCCAGCCGATGATCGAGATTCAACACCGTACCCGTCTTCCCTACGTCCAGGCGACAATAAATGAAATCCAACGGATCGCCAACATTCTCCCAATCAATCTGTTGAGAACAGTGGCTGAAGATATCGATATAGATGGATATCAGTTTCATAAGGGGGACCTTATCATTCCACAAATATCGATTCTGATGAATGACCCTGAAATATTCGAGAATCCAGAAGTGTTCAACCCGTCGAGATTCCTGGATGACGAGATGAATGTGAAGAAGATCGACGAGTTCCTTCCGTTTAGTATCGGAAGGAGGCAGTGTCTTGGGGAATCGCTGGCCAGGGCGGAGTTGTACTTGATTTTTGCGAATTTGATGCAGAATTTTAGTTTTGAAGTGGCAGAGGAGGTGACTACGGAGGTTGGTTTTTTCCAAAAAAGTTTGAGAGCCCATCACAATTCCCTAGACAACCCTATTAGTATGGTATTGGCATATGTTATGGATCAAACCTAGTTCTCTATTTTAGTAGTTAGCAACTTTTTTGTACGGGCGGTCCCTAGACCAGGGCGGCACGAGGTAGTGCGGGTACCTCGGCGCCCTTATGTAGCGCGCCTTGGCACCAGTTCACTGAACAACCTGTAGTGGTCTAGGGAGAGCATGTACAAAAAAGTTGTCAACTACAAAAAGGAAGGTCCGGATTTAATTTGAAGGATGTACAAAGAATTTTACATTAGCCTTGCGTCATGACATCCTTTTTGAAGACATGCAAATTTTTCAAATAATTGAAAAGTAGTCAATTTTGAGATAATCTAACTGTATCACGTGCTGTTCTGCTTTTTTAAATTTTTGGTATGTTATAAAACAAGACTAGCTCTTTATTTTTGTAGTTGACTACTTTTTTGTACGGGCGGTCCCGTGGGAGATACAGTACTCCGAAGTTGCGGACCCACATTGGTCTCTGGCAGACACCCCTGGTGCTTCGGAGCGCTATCTCTACTAATGCGCCGC
Organism: Caenorhabditis latens; assembly: GCA_002259235.3. Classification (NCBI taxonomy): domain Eukaryota; kingdom Metazoa; phylum Nematoda; class Chromadorea; order Rhabditida; family Rhabditidae; genus Caenorhabditis; species Caenorhabditis latens. The sequence goes on from CM056093.1 coordinate 4,247,839, forward strand.
CCGTACAAAAATGGTGTACACTACAAAAATAAAGATCTAGATTTGGTTTATAACATACTTAAATTTTGAGCTAGTGTGACATGGCGACAAATTTATGAAAAATTTAAAAAAAAAAAAGAGAATCTTGAAAAAAGGTCAACTTTGCCCGCCTGTAATAGTGTTACGTTCAATGTCAATTTAGTCAAATTTTTAGTAAATCATAAAGCAAACCTAGATCTTCATTTTTGTAGTTGACAACTTTTCTGCACAAGCTCTCCCTAAACCACTACAGGTTGCTCAGAGAACTGGTTCTCCACACAAGGACGCCGAGGTACCCCACTACCTTGAGCCGCCCTGGTCCAAGGAGGGTCCGTGCAAAAAAGTTGTCAACTACAAAAATGAAGGTCTTGGTTAGTTCTGTAACATACTGAAAATTGGGAACAGTGGAGGATAATGTGTTATAGTGTCATTGTCTTGAAATCCGAGAATTTTCTAGATTTTTTTTTCAAATTTTTTTCAGGTCTCAAAAGCGTTCTGTGTACTGAAATGTTGAAAAAATCTTTTTAAAAATGTACTTTCAATATACCGATATCCCCAAACTATTAATGTTTTTTTCAGCGCGTCCTCGGCCTTACCGTATCCCCAGTGGAGTACTCCTGCAAGATCACCCGACGAGATATGGATCATAATCAGAACTTTGTTAAACCATAAGCGTCTGTAGATCACGGAATATTGGAGTGTCGTACTTTTTAGTCAAAATAGAAACTTTATCATGTCTGTACATATTTTTCCCTTGTCTTTCCTTTTTTTCTTCAATGAAGATTTCCCTCATTTTCTTAATCCCTGAGATCCATTTTATGATCCACACAATTTTACACCCGACCTGGAACCTCGGCAGAAATATTAGGAAGTCTTTTCTGCAGAGCAGTGATTTACGGCTTGAGCACACACACAGAAATTCCGGAGGAGGGTGTCTGGCGACGCGGTGACAAATGGGTGATGGTGTAAACCTGAGAAGAGGCAAGGGGGGGGAACATATTTATGACAGTGCATGACTTTTTGACGGTACGGATGGTTTATGATGGGGTACAGTAGGAGGCAACTGGTGAGCAGACGGATATTAATGGGGGTTTTTGGTGCTCTGGGAGACAGGGGGAGAGGTATGTACAGTAATGAATTATTGCAAGTGCGCTCTGTTGAGATTGAGCAAATTGGAGGATTTGGAAACATCCGGACTTAGGAGCGTTTTTAGCCGGCAAACGTTGTTTTGACCAAAAATTTGCATTCAAAAACTCATTTTTGAACGAAACCTTGCATTTTTGAAGTCTGGGGTGCCTCTGACGCGCTTTTATGTGTTTTTGAGCAAAAAATCGGAATTTTTCGTCTACAAACTTGAATTTGGAGGAAATTCTATGCTAGAAATGAGTCTTGACCAATCATAAATTGATGGCATCTGAAAATCGTGAGTTTTGTTTCAAACAAGCAGTTGAAAATGTCAAAATTTTGAAAATTGCGATTTTCGAAAAAAAAAAAAAAGGTTTTTTGCTTGAAATAGTATATTGTAAAATTTAAGATGTAAGGATTCTGGATCTGTTTTCAAAATTCGATTAGCGTCAAAATGACCGACGATACAGAGACCTTAAGTTGGTGTACCAGAATGTGGTGTCTATACAAATCACCATTTTCGAAACTGTGTCACGTCGCCAATTCTTATCCTGCTCTTTTTCAACGTTTATGTGTAGATCAAACAAGAATAAGGCTACATTTTTGTAGTTGACAACTTTTTTGTACAGTTCCTCCCAGTTATAGCGCCTTGAAGTTGTTAAAAATACTGAATTCTTCATGGAGGTGTCCTAGCTGTCCAATCTGTATCTCCTCGGGGAGGGACCGTACAAAAAAGTGGTCAACTACAAAAATAAAGCACTAGGTTAGTTTAAAGGCGTATTGTGGTCTGTTGTGATGTTTTCATATCATAATGTATGAGTTTCGGCGGTTTCATTTTCATAGTTCAAGAATTTTTTAATTCGGTCCACAACCCGCTGAGAGCGAGCGCCGGAAAGTTTGGTCAGCGAGAAGGACGAAGAAACTTGGTGGCCGTGGCCTAGAAAATCTACTAAAAATTCGTTGATTTTTTAATTTTTGACGGCATTTTCGACTATTTTTGTCGTTTTTCTTTAATAAATTCGATTGAACACAGCAAATATTGTTAGAAAAACACAAAAAACAAACAAAAATAACGCCGGAAATGGCAGAATACTGAAAAAACAACTTTACCGAACTTTCCGTTGGTTTTTTCAGTATTCTGCTATTTCTGGCGTTATTTTTGTTAGTTTTTTGTGTTTTTCTAACAATATTTGCTGTGTTCTATCGAATTTATTAAAGAAAAACGACAAAAATAGTCGAAAATGTCGTCAAAAATTAAAAAATCAACGAATTTTTAGTAGATTTTCTAGGCCACGGCCACCAAGTTTCTTCGTCCTTCTCGCTGACCAAACTTTCCGGCGCTCGCTCTCAGCGGGTTGTGGACCGAATTAAATAATTCTTGAACTATGAAAATGAACTCGCCGAAACTCATACATTATGATATGAAAACATCACAACAGACCACAATACGCCTTTAATAACATGCCGAAAAGTTTAAAAAAAACAGGACAATACGTGATACAGTTAGATTATCTCGAAATTGACAACTCTTTCAATTACTTGGAAAATGTGAATTTCTTCCATTCTTCAAAAAGGATGTCATGATAAAAGAATAATGTGACAGTTTTTGTTTAATTAATATACATATTGTACACTAAATTTGGATCTAGATTTTTGTAGTAGACAACATTTCTTGTACAGACCCTCCCAGGAGAGTTATAGCGCGGCGAAGTTCTCTGACTCACCTCCTCAAAATTGACAATTTTTCAAAATACTGTGTTTGTTTTAAATTTTTAAATTTTTAAATTTTTCAAACAAGACAAACAAAAGAAATCAAAAATAACATAACAAAATTCGAAATTTCTGGAAAGTGTCCTTTTTCTTTCAAAACGCGCCAAAGGTACGCCAGTGTCTCTGTCATCTGTCAATAAGATATGCGGAATTTCATCCTATAGAAACGCGTCAAAGACACCCCAGACTTTTTTCCACCAAGAATTCCCAAAAATACACTAGTTCGTTTGCTACCTAAATGCGCCAAAGGCACCCCAGCGTATTTACCATTTTTTAATGTTCTACAACAAATGGCAAAGATACCGTATCTCTCCAGGGACCGCCCGTACAAAAAAGTTGTCAACTGAAAAAATGGAGATCTAGATTTGATCTGTGAGATATGGCAAAATCATGCTAATTGTGTTGTCTGGAAAACTGTGACGGGCTCTCAAACTTTCAGGATTTTCAGTAAAATATACATAACGGTTTGCTCAGTTTTTTTTCGGTCCAATCTTCAGACACCCCCAATGACACCTCCCAAATCTAAACCTATTCCCACTGCGACCTCTTGCCATAACACGTGTAACCATCTTACCTAATCCAATCAAAACCTAATTAAGCATACAAACACTCTTCTTCTCCTAATCCTAATATCCGTATACATACACAGTCTCATCCATATTACACCTCTCTCACTCTATCAAACACACTGTTAGATACACCTCGAGGCGGAAAGAACAAGGAGACGTGCCGAGAGTTGCGCAACCGGCTTCCCCGCCCGCCCCGCTTACGGACCGCCCGTTTCTTAACTCGCCGAGCAACAGAAGTTCTTTTGAAGTTGACCGAATTATGTAAAAGAGAGAAAGCGGAGAGTCTATTACGTCTTGTTCAATTGTGATACGCCACCGTTTAAACTATTAGGATTGATTGGTTGGCGCATTTCGTAGAATGTGAAAAGGCTGGGGTGTCTTTGGCGAGTTTTTGTATAGGATCAACTCTTACTGACACATGACAAGCAATTCTGGGGTACCTTTGGCGCATTTTTTTTGATGCTTATGGGAAAAGTCTGGGGTGTCTTTGACGCGTTTGTACTCATAAGAGGGCCTCAAAAAGAGGTAGATATTGACAGATGACAGGCACACTGGCGTATCTTTGGCGCGTTTTGAAAAAGAAAAAAGAGAAGAAATGAGTCATGCAGAGAAGAAGAGAAACTTTCTGGTTTTCTGAGTTTCAGGAATCCGAAACTTAAATTTTTTATTTATTTTTGAGTTGTAAAAGCACTTCTTTTCTATAGCACTACCTTTCGGGGGTTCATCTTTAAAAGTAGTTTTAAACTTGATTTATCATTAAAAATAATTGAAAAAATGGCATTGCAAATTAAAAAAACATTCAGACTGCAACTATTTCCTTGATGTGTCACAACTTCTGTTTTGTGGGCGGAGCCAAGTCCGCAAACGGTACCGTGTGTTTTGACAATAAAGATGTAGTTTTTTTTTTTTCAAAAATTACTTAATCGGACCTTTTGAACTAGCCAGGACCCTGTCAAACATGAAAAAAATAAAGAAAATGCCAAAATCTATATTTTCCGAGCCAAGCCCCGTAATTTTTCAAAATTACAGCCCTCTGAACGTAATTTTCCAAGCGGTTGTCAATAGAGCGCATTTGCAACCCTGGCTTCTATGTGATAAGTTTTTTGAAAAAAAAACATAACATCTTACCAAACCCTTTTTCTTTTTCTTTTCTTTTTCTTCCAACGAAATTTGATAAAAATCTTGAGAAGCAATTACTCCTCTCATTCTCATTCTCTCCTGAAAGCTCTCAACAAATCGTTCATCTTCGTTTCCCCCCTTCTCCCTACTGTAGAGCTCTCTCTCTAGAGCTATCCGAAGTGGGCGTGGCCTATCCTGGGGGACACACAGTGCACACAGGAGGAGGAGGGACCCAGAAGAGATGGAGAGTCAGTTGGCTCGGTGTCAGTTGTGCTTTGGCAATGGTCCGGACCGACGCGGCTGCTTACCTACACAACTGACACTTTTTCAGCTTTTCTATTACTTTCTTTTTTTGGATTTTTGGGGGAAACGGGGGACGAGGGGTACTGTAGAGGTGGGGATCTAAATTGGGGAGGTCACGGGGATTCGAATGGATATAAATAGTGTATGTGTAGAATTTTTACATGAAGTTTTTGAATAAAAAAACAGAATCTGCGCTTTAAAATAAGATAAAAATCAATGATTTAGGCAAGTTTTGAAGAAAGTTACAGGGGCTCACTTTGAGCCAGTTTTTAGGGAAGATGACTCGAAATTTTTGAATTTTTATTCAGATATTTAGAAAATTAAAGATTTCAGCTTTAGAAAAAGTTTTTAAAAAAGATTTTAGGACTAGTTTGGCCAAAGTTGTGAAGTTTTGAAAAAAAATTTAAGTTTTTTTTTCAATTTTTTGAACTTCTGGGATCCCAAATAAGACAAAACAAATTTTTATATTTGCGTTTTAAATTTTTCCAAAAATCTAAAACTTTAGTTTCAATTTAAGCTATAAACGACGTTTCTATGACCATTTTGAGCTAAGATATGACTGTTTGAAAAAAAATTCAAAAAATTGTTTTTTTTTTCAAAAATTCCAAATTTCAGCTTTAAAATGAGCCTAGAATGAGTTTTTTAGAACTGTTTTAAGAAAAGTTATACGGTTTTGAACATTCTCAAACTTTCGAAATTTCGAAAAAAAATCGATTCTCATCTCAATTTTTCGCAATCAGCTGATCTTTTTTCTATTTTTCCCCTATGACTCATTCCAGCCAAAACAACAAAAATGAACACTGAAACGTCGACCGCGCCGACGGACAACTACGACACCAACATCTACTACACGCCGAGTCCACGTGTCACCGCCAACGACATAACCACGCTGACAACGTTCGCGACGCCAGTGCCGACCGGGTTGGACTATGCGAACTCTCAATATGATATCTACAGGTTAGTCATGGGTCTCGAGGGGATAAGGGGGGGGGGGAGTACTGTAGCATAGCCCCTAGCATAGCCTAAACTAACCTTAGACCTCCTTAGAGCATATTCAGCCCAGCCCCTTAACCATGCCTCAAAATATGTTTACCCGGTCCCCCCCTTTTCCTTAAAACTAAACAGGGGGGATTAAAGTCCCAGTCCGAATTGTTGCTAATATGTAAACACTCCCCCCCCCTCCACCATGACCTAAATCATAAATTAAAACTTTCCCAGAAGGGCGAAGTCATCCTTGTAGTACCATAAATCAGTACACCACCCGCAAAAAATGAATGAGCCGCCTGTCCTTTTGAAGGGGGGAGAAAGAACAAAGGGAGGGGAATCATCTGGTGACTCTGGTGACCACCACTCTATAAGCAATTTGTCAATTTGGGCGTACAGATTGACTACCAGTGGGAAAGGGGCCAAGTTTGTGGGGTAAAGGTGAAAATGAGAAAAAAATGGTAGATCAAAATTTCAAAGAGCTGTAACTCGGCTAGAAATCGACGTAGAAAAAGTGGTTTTGGGCGCATTTTGAAGCGTGATTTTTGGATTTTAAGAAAAAAATAGTTTGAGTGCAATTTTTATATTATAAGGGTTAAAGGTTAGAAAATTGCGACAAGGGTCAAAATTCACGTGGAAAAACGATTTTTGGCTTGTTTTGGAGCTCCTATTTGAGAAAATTACGTTTTTTTGTATGTTGGTATGAGTTTTTCAAAACTACACAGGTTTTGAAGTGTGTCTAAAGTCCTAAAACTCAACTTTATTGAAAAAATTTTCAAATGCCTTTAACTTGGCTCAAAATTTGCTTAAAATAATGAATTCTAGCTCGTTTTAACACCCTTTTTTAAAGCGGTATTTGAAATTTGCAAATTTTTAAACATAATCTCAATTTAGATTAACTTTCAGTAAGGCTAACTCAAAAAAATCCGAAAGTTCAAAAAAACAAATTTTTCGAAAAATTTCCTAACTTTGACATCATGCCACTTTTTCAATTTCATTTTAAACCTTTCAATTTTTCAATATATTATAGAACAATCCTAGTTCTCTAATTTTGTAGTTGACAACTTTTTTCTACGGGCCCTCCCTGGAGCAGGGCAGCTCAAGGTAGTGGGGTACCTTGGCGCGCTTATACGGAACTTTGAGCAACCTGTAGTGGTCTCGGGAGAGCTTGTGCAAAAAAGTTGTCAACTACAAAGATGGAGATCTAGGGTGGTTTCATAAGATATCAAAAATTGAGAAAGATGAGATCAAAGGGGAAAGAGTTATAAGCTCGGGAAAAAATTTCACAAACATTTTTTTTAATTAGGTCGAAAACCTAGGAGCACAGCAATTTCAATATAACTATTGGATTTTAACTCAAATTCAGAATAATCTAAAAAATCGTCCAAGGGTGGGGGGAAAATTGGGCTAAAACGAATATCATGAGGAAGGGTTCGGGGGGTCGACCTCCACCACCAGAAGGCGAATGTCTGAATGAAGCAGGGGGCTCTGTGTGTGTGTGAGAGCACCTGATATAGTTGCAGCAATTGCGCGCCAAACGCGCCCCGCAACTGACTTCTCTCCAGCTGCTGTGGTGCTCACGGAGCACCAACTGTGATGCGATGCATCTCACTCGAACTGAAACAATTGTCTTTTACATTTACACAAAGTTCTTCTGGAGTGTTCCCAAGTTTTCCTAGTTCCTGACCAATTTAAGACGGTTCTGTACTTTGTCCTCGAGCTACCGTAACCCGGTGAGCTCCTCACTCTTCTCCCTCTCTTAACGGCGATTTGATGGATTGTTCTACGGCGATTCGGCTTTGAGCAAGGGCGGTGAGAGAGTGCTGGGAAAGAGGAGAGCGCAGAGAGTGAGAGTGGGGAATGGGATTCTTTTACAAAAAGATGGCAGTTGGTGTCTTCTCGAGGATAGGTAGATATATTATCTCGCGAAAAGACTCTTCTCTTTGAAAAGTGATAGAGGGGGGATTAGGTTGTGTAGAGGAGGGGACGGGCGGTAAAAAGAGGAAGTCTGGGGGTACGGTTTCAGATTTCGTGCGATAGTTGGTTAGCGCAGGAGGTGAAGTTTAGGGAGAAAGGTTTGGGGACATCCGGACAGACTGACACACAGACATGCAGGCGCTGATAGTAAGGAAACCACCGTAGGACATCTGGGCATAACCGAAACACAGACGGACTAGCGGACATCCGGACATAAAGACACACAGACAGACAAGCTGTGAACAGCATACCTGTGTCAAAGCACGGTCCGGAAGCCGGAATTCAAAAAAAAGTGAACATTTTTGAAGATTTTTCAAAATTTCTTTGAATTGTCGAAAATTTTAATTTTTTAACCAAAAATTCGAAAAAATTAGAATTTTTAAAATTTGGCGCCAATTATCCGGGACTTTGGGGCAAGCCTTAACAATTATGGTGACCAGATTTTTTTCGACTCTATGTCGGTTTGTGTGTCAGAACGTCCGGATGTCCGGAATTTAATGATACTGGTAAATACTTACTGAGCGGTTACCTTACCTCTCGACATGGGGATATCCGGACTGACAGACACTCCGACATACAACTTCCTATTCCGAACGATATATTGAATGTATGCCTGTGTGTCCTGGTGTCCGGATGTCCGGGTGCCCAAAAAATCCACATAGACCTACCGAGCAACCGTATAAATCCAAGAAAAAAAAGAAGTTTTTTGAAATTTCCAAATGACCAACTTTAGGGGATCTACCATATCGTCAGGAATCACTTAATTTTTGAAAATTTTTATAGAAAAATATAAAACAAGACTAGATCTCCATTTTTGTAGTTGACAACTTTTTTGCACAAGCTCTCCCTAGAACACTACAGGTTGCTCAGGGAACAGTGGTGCTCCACAATATGGGCGCCGAGGTACCCCACTACTTTGTGCCGCCCTGGTCCAGAGAGGGCCCGTAGAAAAAGTTGTCAACTACAAAAATGTAGATTCAGTTTTGTTTTATAACATATCAAAAAATTGAAAAAATTGAAATAAAATTGAAAAAGTGGCATGATGTCAAAGTTAGACAATTTCTCGAAAAAATTTTTTTTTTCGCAATTTGGAACTTTTGACCAACTTTCAAGAATCTACCATGGTTTTAGGAATCATTGAATTTTTTAAACTTTTATACAAAAATATAGTAATAAACTAGATCTTCATTTTTGTAGTTGACAACTTTTTTGTACGGACCCTCCCTAGAGAGATACAGCGCAGACAAGACCTCCTACATCAAAGCTGGGTCCCTCGGCAAGACGGCTCCGTATCTCTCTAGGGAGGGGTCCTACAAAAAAGTTGCCAACTACAAAAATGTAGATCTAGTCTTGTTTTATAACTTATCAAAATTTTGGTACAAGCGGATATAGTGGGGCCCCGTGACACAATCTTAAAGTTTTCAAAAAACGCGCCAACACCACGCCAGTCATTACCCCCTTCAAAAATCTTCTTCAGTTTTTCCAGAAACCAGCCAGCCGCCTACTACCTTCCCACCTACGGCCAACCGGGCTCCTCCTCCTTCTATCCAGATTTCGCTGGCTTCAACGTGGCACGCACACAAGACTTCACGTCCGCCATCCCTACAGTAACCGCAGATATCAAACCAGTCATCGTAAAACAGGAAAAGGATTCCTCAAGAGAGAACTCGAACACCGCCGAGCTCTCTGGCACCCAAGAGGGGGCGGAGTCGCCGGGGAGTACTGTAGGAGCGAGTGGAGTCGGTGGAGCCGGTGGCTCCGCAGCGGGTGGAGGACCACGACGCACAAAATGTGAGAGGACTTGTCTAGGGTCTAGAAGACTGTCAAATTTGTAGTCGTTCTTTCAGTGGACCGTCGGAAGGCGGCGACGATGCGTGAGCGACGACGTCTTCGGAAAGTCAACGAGGCGTTCGAGGTGGTGAAGCAACGGACGTGTCCGAATCCGAATCAACGACTTCCGAAGGTCGAGATCCTACGGTCGGCGATTGACTATATCAATACGTTGGAGAGAATGTTGACACAAGTTGGGAAGACGACGAAAATTATGGATAATAATCATCAGATGCAGTTGAATCAGCCGATGAGTGCCGGGCCACCACATGATTATATTGTGAGTAAGGGTGGGGAAAAGGGGGTGGCCGACGTTTTTCTAGGCCAGGTTTCTTAATCGCGTGGCTTAGGGATTCTAGGCCATGTGTGCGAAAGTTAGGCCACATGATCATCCTGTCTTGGAGATGCTGGCCGAAGTTATCAGCTACGGACTAGGATATTTCTAGGCCATTTTTATCAAATCTAGCTGGAAAGTCAAAAAGTATGATTTTGGGATTCTAGGCCATGTGTGCAAAAGTTAGGCCACGAGCATCATCTCAGAAAGCGTATATCCTGTTATTGACCTTGTTTGGATATGCTGGCCTAGGATTTTTCTAGGCCATGTGTGCAAAAGTTAGGCCACGGTCATCATTTAGGGTCTCAGAAGGCGTATGGTGGCCTAAGTTCCCAGCTACGGCCTAGGATTTCGAAAAAATGAGATTTTGAGATTCTAGGCCATGTTTGCAAAAGTTAGGCCACGAGCATCATCTCAGAAAGCGTATAGACCTTTTTGCAGATGCTCTGGTCTAGGATTTTTCTAGGCCATCCAAAACTTAAAAAATCAAGTTTTGGGTTCCTAGGCCATGTGTGCAAAAGTTAGGCCACGCATCTAAACTTTGGTTGAAATGTAGTTTTTAAGTGGTTTTTTTTTCGAAAACTTGGTGGTGGCCGATCTTTTCCTAGGCCACCACTCCCTTTTTGAGATTCTATCAAATGACCTAGGAATTTTTCTAGGCCATGCGAAATTAGGCCGCCAGGAAAAACCGAAATTTTCACCCTGATGGCCTAGAAAATTTCTAGTCCCCCCCACCCCTCAACTTTCCCATATTTCCAGACGTCCTCTCACTTCGCCAACGCCAACTACGGTACGGACGGTCCGAATATGTACGACGACGAGGACCTATCGGACTCCGAAGACGAACGCGACCATCACCACAAGCTCGGAAATGGTGAGCTTCTAATTAAAAATAAGTTAGTTTTCTTTTTTGAAAAATTTTTGTTTAAAAAAATTTTAATTTTTAATTGCATAATTATCGATTTTTATTGCAGCGGTCGATCTACGTCGGCGAAACTCTTTGGACGGATTGGCTCGGATAGTCGACAGAATTCGTAAGTTGTCTGGAAGGGGGCAGAGCCTATTTTGAATATTTTCAGCTCATCAAGAAACGCTGAACGACGTGCAGCCGGTGGCAAGTGAGGAGAAGAAAATTGAAAATTTGCTCTGAAAACAAAAAAATTAATTAATTTTGCTCAAACTCAATTTTGAATTTCACTTCCTATATATCCCCTTATTTATTTTTTACTTCTTACCTTTTTTTCCTTATTTTTGTATCAAATTTTTAAACATAATTATAGATAAAACGTATTGCATATAATTGGTGATGGTTAAGTTATTACAGGAAAGATATTATCGGAATAAAAAAGTTCCGACATTTTTTTCCGACGCACGAGAAATGCGCCTTGAGCTTTTGGCAACGCCCACTTTTCAGCAACATGGGCGCGAGATTTTCGCAATTCAGCGCACGAGGTTGTTGGCTTGCGGTTTACAGACCTTTTTTAATGATTTTATTTGCAAAAACTATATTTTTCAATCATATTTCATGATTTTTCCAAGGAAATATCAATTAAAAACGCAATATTTACAAGATTTTTATGTGTTTTATATGATTTTTTCTTTTTTTGTGTTGGAATCGTCGATTTTCGCCGTGTCTCTTTCCCTTCTCTATTTCTTCCATTTTTTGCATGATTTTTGTTATATTTCAGATTCAAATAGAACCACAATCATCGTTTCAGCACTCGACTCTCACGGATTCTCTGTTTTTGTGTTAGTTTGTCTCGTAACTATTGTTTTCTCTCCGCCCAGTGTTAGTTTCAGAAACGCCGATTCATTCGGACAGTTGCCGGACACTTCTGCAGACTCTCAGTCATCAACGACTACTAAAACAAAACGTCCAGGATTGTAGTCGTGTTAGTTGTAGTAGAAACTATTGTCTTTTCTCTCCGCCGATTATTTTCAGGAACACGATGCGAAGCGGCAATGAAGACGAACCGAAAAGAAAACAATAAAGATTTCAATAAGAAATACGAAGCACCAGGACATGGACACGGACGATTGGAGGTGTATGCGAGATCACATGGCTCAAACGTTAACTGGCGTACCGCCCAATTCTTCAACAATTTTAATAAAAAGGAAACAACATTTATTTAGATTTCACGCAAATATATTTCCATCTTTTTTAAAAAGTTGCGTACTTCATCTCTTCTTTCTGTCCTTCTGCTCTTCACCTTGACTTTCCTTCGTCTTTCGTTATCTCCTTCCGTTTTCTTGTCTTTCTTCTTCGCATCGTGTTCCTGAAAATAATCGGCGGAGAGAAAAGACAATAGTTTCTACTACAACTAACACGACTACAATCCTGGACGTTTTGTTTTAGTAGACGTTGATGACTGAGAGTCTGCAGAAGTGTCCGGCAACTGTCCGAATGAATCGGCGTTTCTGAAACTAACACTGGGCGGAGAGAAAACAATAGTTACGAGACAAACTAACACAAAAACAGAGAATCCGTGAGAGTCGAGTGCTGAAACGATGATTGTGGTTCTATTTGAATCTGAAATATAACAAAAATCATGCAAAAAATGGAAGAAATAGAGAAGGGAAAGAGACACGGCGCACAGTCCGCTAACGTGATAATGCGCACAACAGAGCATAGCTGGCGCGCTTCCCGTTTTTTAAAGTTTGGCGTCGCCTCCCTTTAAATTCTACAGTAACCCGAAATTCAATTAATTGAGCTCGCGAGCAAAATTACCGAGTTCTATGATAAAACGAGTGAATTCGTCGAAAAAAAAAGTGTAGAAGTGAATATGTGCCCATCAAACCATGATATACAAATTTTCAACGCCGAAAAGTCAGTTTTATTTTTTTTTTGGAGAAACAAAAAACTCTCAAATTTTCAATAAAAAGTGTATTTCTTGTGCTAATTAAGTCTTTCCAGTTGTTGTTATGTTATTTTGAAGCCTTTAAAGTACTTCTAGACCGAAAAAATAACAAAAAACAGAATTTTTGGAAAAAAGTTGAACTTAAAAATTGATTCAATAATTCCAGTTCTGAATATTATAACACGTATTTAGGCTTAAAAAGTTCGCAACAGTCATCTTCATAAATGTTACTAAACGAGAACAAATGAAATCACTCAAATTTTTCGTATTTCTTCTGAAAGTGGCAAAAAAATGGTTTTTTCAGTTGATTTCCTTTAAAGGCTTTCAACTTTTTCATTTTTCGACAATATGAGAGAAGGTTACACTCAAACGATGTATTTTTGTCCGCTGAACATTTGTTACTACTTTTAAACCAGCGAAAACGCTGAAATTTCGAGAAATCGATGAATAATTGGGTTTTAAGCCAAAAAACGAGAATCGCGCCAGCGATCGTCGCAATCGCGCTCCGTCGCGGATTATCACGTTAGCGGACTGTGCGGCAAAAATCGACGATTCCAACACAAGAAAAGAAAAAATCATATAAAACACATAAAAATCTTGTAAATATTGCGTTTTTAATTGATATTTCATTGGAAAAATCATGAAATATGATTGAAAAATATAGTTTTTGCAAATAAAATCATTAAAAAAGGTCTGTAAACCGCAAGCCAACAACCTCGTGCGCTGAATTGCGAAAATCTCGCGCCCATGTTGCTGAAAAGTGGGCGTTGCCAAAAGCTCAAGGCGCATTTCTCGTGCGTCGGAAAAAATGTCGGAACTTTTTTATTCCGATAATACAAGTGGAGGAAGCTCCGCCCACTTTCAGCAAGAAGTGGGCGGAGTTTGACATGAAAATATTTAGCTGATTCGGCAGATGACATGTGAGAAAATTGGGTGAGACTTTGTGAGAAAAATGCAAAATAAGTGATTTTTTGATAGATTTTTCGGGGTTTCACTAAGAAAAACTGGAGAATTATGGTTTTTTCCGATAAAAATTTCAGGAAAATTGATGAGAGAAATAGAAATTTTGTTCGAAAACGATGAATTTTCGACGAGAAATCCAGAAATTTGAATGTTTTTCACCGACATTCATCAATTTTTGGGTTTCTGGGTAAACAATTCACGGCATTCAGCTATTTTTGAAGAGAAAACCAGCAAAATCGAAGAAATGAGCAAAAAATCGATGAAATTCAGAAAATTACAAGGAAAGGGCGATTTTTGGGATAAACTGTCGAAATTAGAGCTTTTCGAATGAAAAACTTGAATTTTATAGTGAAAAATCGGTGAAAAACTGAATTTTTGGGTAAAAATAAGGAAATATAAACCGTTTTCTTCAGTTTACCGGATTTTCGGTTATTTCTTCCGGAAAGAACGATTTTAGAGAATGCAGTCGAAATTGGAGATTTTCGAATGAAAACTCGAGTTTCACAGTGAAAAACTGAGTTTTTCTGCTAAAATTGAACATTTGGAGTCAAAATTTGACTACTTTTGACAAATTTTCGCGATTTTTCGGAGAAAAACCAGAATAATCGAGATAATTAAATGATTAAAGGGCAATTTCAGGTGAAAAATACAAAAAATTAGCGGAAAAATCAATTAATTCGCCGCATGGCATCAAACTCTCGTTCCTCTCGCCAAATGTCGCTCCAAATTTCGAATTTCGTGCTCTATCTTCGCGATTTTTCGACAACGCTCTTGTTTTTCTGCAATTTGTTCAGATTTTTCTTCTTTAAAACTCAAATCTTCTTCCTTATTTTTCGCCGAGTTCAGCGAGAAACTTGCGCTGACGTGGCAGCTCAGCGACACGTCTGGAAGGCGTTTGACGCATCTGAATATCGATTTTTTAGGATTTTTAGGGATTTTTATTAAATATCGCATACTTTGAAACAAGATCAACTCTTTTAACTGTCAAGCTTGCTATCCGATTTTTCACATCGATTTGGCTCAAAAAACGAAAAATTGAAGAGCCGAGAAGAGAAGTGGGCTTTGCGATGCATCGAGACCATAAATTGAGGATTTTTCCCTGAAAAAACATTTAAAAATCACAAATTTTTGCTTTAGAAACTTCACTTTTGGCTCTGGTGGTGGTTCTGGAGTGAGAATTGAGGAGTTTGGGGAATCCATGGTTTTGAGACGAGTTTTGGTGAGTTTTTCAAGGTTTTTATGAGGTTTTTAGGGATTTTATTGAATTTAATAGGTATTTTTCACTATTATAGTGAAAAAATCGAAGAATTTCGATATATTTTGAAGGAAATTGAGTGAGTTTTACTTTGAAAATTTTGAATTAAAAAAATAATTTAAAGGCGCATTGAGTTAAATTTTTAGTGGGTCTCGCCGCGACTTCACAGTCTACAGTACACCTTGACATAAATTCAATTTTTTCTAATAAGTTTTCGAATTTTTCGAATTTTCGCTGGTTTTTCACCGATTTTTTTGCTTTTTTTGCGAAAAAAATTCAAATTTTCAGAATCCCTACTTGGCGCAAAGCGTATGGCTCAATTCCAACAAGACTACGAGTCGTCTGGGTACTCCACGTCGGCTTCGAGTGAGGTAGGTGAAAATTGAACGAAATTATGGGAAATCAGCTGAAAAAAGGAGTTTTCAAGTCGAAAAATAGCATGGAAAATGGGATTTATTGTTGGAAAATATTGGAAATCGAGAGTTTTTGGCGAAAAAATGACCAAAATAAGTTTTTTTTCGATTTGTCCTCGAAACGACCATAATTTGTCTATTTCTTTGGTTTTTAGTGAAAACCGACCGAAAATATGTGAAAGAACTCTGAAAATGTAGTGAAAACACATATTTTCAATCGAAAAATGGCAAAAAAACTGATTTTTTTCAGTAAAATATGATTAAATTACGAGTTTTTTCAAATTTTTGAGCTGTTTCTCTATGTAAAAGGAATACTAAGCATAAAATAGCTCTAAAATAGTCAAAGTATTGTCAAATACGCTCAAAATGTAAATTTTGGTGAGAAAAATGTCATTTTTCGTTGAATTTTTGCTCAAAACCTCAAAATCCATCGAAAAAACCGCTTAAAACCCCATTTTTCCAGTTCGGAAGTCTCGACGAACGAGTTCAAATCAAGTTTCCCCCGGCGACGCTCAGAAATGCATCGAAGAGAAGAGCAGAGGAAAATGTACATATATCACCCTAAATCTCATTTAATTTTCTCCAAATTTTCAGATGGCTCAACTTGACACACTGATGAAGTCGTCGTTGGTGTTGTCACCAGAGAAACGTCTCCGTCTGGACGGTGAGGACGAGTTGGCGAGAAGAAAGAAGGAAGCAGAGGAGTTCGATCCGATTATAGCCAATAAGGCGGGTCGTCCGCCTACCAGAAGATCCACTTCTCAAGATATCGACCGTTCGCCACGTGTTCGTGCTCTACGTTCTTTGGTAAACAGGCTCCGCCCATCTTTTTTGCTATGGCACGCTTCTTACAACCTCGCTCTAGCGAAACTAATGAAAAATGTTTGCGAAATTGAGAGACTCAGAGAAAAGAGACATTTTTCAAAAAGATTTCGGTGGAGCGCAGTTGCAAGAACTGTGCCGAGGTATTAGCCGAGCATTTTTAATACAACTACGCCCCACCGCAAACGAGAGAGTATCGGCGAGAGACGCAGAGTTTTTCTCGCGCCGACACAGATTTTCACAGTTTTCGAAATATTTTCGCTATTTTCCGTATCTTTTTCTGTAAATTATTATGAAAAACAGAAAGAATAGGTTAAAAACTGTGAAGATCTGTGTCGGCTCGAGAAAAAACTCTGCGTCTCTTGCCGATACTCTCTCGTTTGCAGTGGGGCGCAGTTGTGACGAAAATGCTCGGCTAATAGTAGGCCACGCTTATTACAACCGCGCTCTACCGAAACCGAAACAATTATGTGCGAAATTGAGAGATTTAGAGAAAAATAGACGTTTCTCAAAGGGCTATCGGTGGAGCGCAGTTGTAAAAACTGTGCCAAAGTATTAGCTCGGCACAGTTCTTACAACTGCGCTCCACCGAAATCTCCTTGAAAATGTCTATTTTTCTCTGAGTCTCTCGATTTCGCACACAATTTTCTTCGATTTCGGATGAGCGCGGTTGTAAGAACTGGAAAAAACGGAAAATTGATTTTCCAAGAGTTCGACGACCTAAAATCCCCAATTTTTCCAAAACTGCCCACCTGGCATCCAGGAATCTGAACACCTATGACGAACTGTGCCGAGCTAATATTCATTTTCAAATTCCAGAACACCGGCAGCAGCATCGACCAGGTGCGCATTGTCTCTGGCTTGTCTAGTGACTCGATCTCGCCGAAACTGATTGGTGAAGCATCGCCAAGAAGACATTTCACGTTCAACGAGAACGGATCGATCTACTCGAAACATCGTCTCGGCGCCACGTTCTCGCCGTTGGTCGCTGGAGCCAAGAGAAAGATTGCCACGCCGTCGCAGACGATGAGAGGACTCAATCGTAAGGGGAATTCTTTTTTTGAATTTTTAAAACACATTTTTGGTGTTTTATAGGCTGAGTTTCTTAAAAACTCTGAAATTAAACAATTCTCTTGTCAATTTCTGACCGAATTTTTCAATTTTTTCGAGATTCTGCCACTTTCCTGGCCAATTTTGGCGGTTTTCTGTTAAAAAAAACTTTTGAAAAATAAGTCAAATAGCGAGTTTTTGGCTAAAAAATGATCAAAATCGCAAAATTCAGTCAGAAACTGCTCGAAAACTGGTAAAAATCGAAAAAAAAAAAAGCAGTTTTCGGTTGAAAAATCTAGAATCGGACAATTTTTCATAGCATCATCTTGAGATTATTTCACCCTTTTTGTCGGAATCCTGGTGAAATTCGACTGTTTTTGATCTGAACTGTAAAAAATAGAAAACTGTCCAACTAGCAAAAAACGCGCCCGAGGCACGCCAGATCCAGATTTTTGATCAAAAAACTTTGGAATTGAAATAAATTCAGCAGAAAACTGCCTATTTTTTCAAGATTCTGTAACTTTATTGGCTAATTCAAACGGTTTTTTTTGTATGTTTTCGATTTTTCAACTCGAAAAAACTAGAATTTAGCAATCATTCTTATATATAAAAGACAAGTGGTGTTTGTCTGTCTGTCTGAGGCGATGTCCGCAACGGTTTTGGAAAGAGAATAGAAACTGAGCCAGCGGGCAAAACCGAACTGCCGTGCTTTGGACAGCGACAGCCGCTTTAGACCACTCGGCCATGCGGGCACGTTCGAGAGAATGTGGCCACGTGAATGAGGAGAAGCCAGCCGACTGAATCGCCGAAGGCGAGGCAGATAGGCTGGTTTGTTTATACAAAAACGGTTTTTCTCAATTTTTACCAGTTTTCGAGCAATTTCTGACTGAATTTTACGATTTTGGTCAAAAAACAATTTGTTTTACTATACTTTTAGTTTGTTTGGCCAAAAGCTCACTTTTTGACTTATTTTCAGCCAAAACTTGATTTATTTTCAAAAAAAAAATCGGTGAAAATAGCAGTTATTTTCGCCCGTTTTGTCAAAAATGGCTCTTTCTCAGCGATTTTCAATAAAATTCTACTGTTTTTGACCTAAACTGTGTAAAAATAGAGAAAAATGCGCCCAGGGCACGCCAGTTCCAATTTTCTGATCCAACATTTTGCAGCTTCTCCAGTCGACTCACCAAGACGTGGCGGTCTCCGCAATCGTGGCACTCCACGTGCCAAATTGATGCTCAGCGATCGATTCAAGATGCTCGACTGATGATATCTGGATATAATAATTCATTTATTCCTCGATTATGATCTCTGTTTCTCTTCTTATCTCTCACCCTAATTTCTTGAAACATATCTTGATTTTTTTCTGCTAGACAAGATTCTTACTTACGAAATTTCACAGCAAATGTGCTCTATTTAGACTCCAAAAAAGTTAACAATAGAGCGCGATTGCTCCCTCAAAAATCTCATTTTTCTTGTTTCAGCTCTCTCGTTGTTCTTGTTTTTCTGCATCTCTCTCTTTATATTGTAATAATATAAAATTCGTTGTTTTTCTTTCTTTTTTTCAGAATTTTTAGTAGTTTTAGTAGTATTGTTTTCCTTTTTCTTGTCATATAGTGATGCTATTGCATCTCCCTCCAACCTTAACTCAATTAGGCCGAGAGCTTGCTTTCAGGGAGAGAGCTCTAGAGCTGACGGAGTGTAAAACATGATTTATGATGATAGGAGTAGTCTCTTTTTCTTATTTCTTACTTTTTATTTTGAAAATTTTTTCACTTTTCAGTACTGAAAACTGACCTGTTTCGGGTTTTCTAGGCCACCGACCTCATCCCGCCCTTTTTCTTCCATCACTCTCACTCATTTTAAATTTTGTTTTGACCAGAATTTTTTCTGAAAAAAAACGCGAAAAAATGGAAAAACCGGATGTTGTTTTTCTCGCTTTTCTCGTGTTTTTCAAGAAAATCCATGAATTTTAGTTATTTTCCTGTCATTTCTTTTCGAAAATTTGCTCTTTTTTTTGTTTTTTTCTCAAAAAATCGGATTGGTGGCCTAGAAAACTCAGATGGCCTAGAGTCCCAAAACTTGCAAAACCTAGTCCCCCATCTCATTTTTTTTCGGGTTTTGATCTACCAATTCAAGCTATTTTTAACCAATTCTAGTTTTTCTAGTCACTAATCCCCTGTTTTGTCCGAAAATTCAAAAAAAAAAAAATTAATCCCCCAGACATTTTATATTCTTCTTGATCATTGATCGTTTCCAGAAGTGCAGAAAAACGCGTCGAAGGCGCGCCAGACTTGATTATTTGAAAACGCGTCGAAGGTGCCCCAGACTTGATAGTTTGATAACGCGTCAACGGCACGCCAGTCATGATAGTTTGAAATCGCGTCAACGGCACGGCAAACTTGAAAATTCGAAATCGCGTCGAAGGCGCGCCAGACTTGGTTGTTTGAAACCGCGCCGAAGGTACGCCAGACTTGATAGTTTAATAACGCGTCAACGGCACGCCAGACTTGATAGTTTGATAACGCGTCAACGGCACGCCAGACTGGATTGTTTGAAAACGCGTCGAAGGCGCGCCAGACTTGATTGTTTGAAACCGCGCCGAAGGTACGCCAGACTTGATAGTTTGATAACGCGTCAACGGCACGCCAGACTGGATTGTTTGAAAACGCGTCGAAGGTGCCCCAGACTTGATAGTTTGAAACCGCGCCGAAGTTACGCCAGACTTGATAGTTTGAAACCGCGCCGAAGGTACGCCAGACTTGATAGTTTGAAACCGCGCCGAAGGTACGCCAGACTTGATAGTTTGAAATCGCAGCAATGGCACGCCAGACTTGAAAATTCGAAATCGCGTCGAAGGCGCGCCAGACTTGATTGTTTGAAACCGCGCCGAAGGTACGCCAGACTTGATATTTTGAAAACGCGTCGAAGGTGCCCCAGACTTGATAGTTTGATAACGCGTCAACGGCACGCCAGACTGGATTGTTTGAAAACGCGTCGAAGGTGCCCCAGACTTGACAGTTTGAAATCGCGACAACGGTGCGCCAGACTTGACAGTTTGAAAACGCGCCGAAGGCACGCCAGTCATGATAGTTTGATAACGCGTCAACGGCACGCCAGACTTGATAGTGTGAAAACGCGTCGAAGGTGCCCCAGACTTGATAGTTTGATAACGCGTCAACGGTGCGCCAGACTTGATAGTTTGAAATCGCGTCAACGGCACGCCAGACTTGAAAATTCGAAATCGCGTCGAAGGCGCGCCAGACTTGGTTGTTTGAAACCGCGCCGAAGGTACGCCAGACTCGTTCTCCACTGTACAAAGAGAGAGAGAGGGAAGAGAGACGCAGCGAAGGCAGACCCTCTGACTTCTCTGCGTCTCTCATGTCGTCATACTCTCTCTCTTCTAGAAAAGTGTTAATCGGCGGAACATATTACTTACTCACTAGACACGATTAATATGATTTGATTAGGCGCGTAATCTAATTTTTTTAACCAAATTTTTTTTCTGAGTCGCTACTCAGTCAATTTTCTCGTTTCCGTTTTAAGGCGCCGAGATATTTCGAAATATGGTTGCTGCCAGAAATCGCTATGTAACTCCGCCCATTTTTGTCCTAGAAAAATTTTGAATACAGATTCAGAATCCCCACGACGTCAGCTATTCGTTCGTAACATTCATTTCTTAAAATTTTTTGATTTTATCATGTTTTTGTGACCAAATAGCTCTTTTTTTTTAAACAGGCTGCTCTTCTGTGACTCAAAAACTTGAAGCTTCGCCCTTTTTGACATAACGCCACGGCTTCATATATGATGCAAGCTTTGAAATTTTTATTGGGTATTGTAGAACAAATCTTGATCTCCATTTTTGTAGTTGACAACTTTTTTGTACGGTGCCACCCTGGGGAGGTACGGCGCCGTGAAGTTAGCAACCCCCGTTCTCCAGGTCTCGCAACGCTTCAAGGTACCGTATCACTCCAGGGTGAAGTTTAACAAAAAAGTGGTCAACTACAAAAATGGAGCCCTATATTTGTTTGATCTACACACCAATTTTCAAACTGATTTGATAATTTCTGAGCTCGTGACATTATGTCAAAGTTGGTCGATTTTTCAAATTTTCAAAAAGTTCCAAAAATTGAGCGGTGTTGCGGGTACCGTATCTCTCCAAGGAGCGCCCGTACAAAAAAGTTGTCAACTACAAAAATGAAGCTCTAGAGTTGATCTACAAACCTATGTGGTTTATTTTCAGTCCAGATCCAGTAGAGCGCATTTTCTTCAGCCAGGAAAAATACGTCCCCTAATCCTCTCTCCATTCTTCTTCTCTCCATTGAATAGCTATCATTTTGAAAACGAATTCGAAGAAACTAACAGATTAGTCCCATAGCCACTATACGAGTGGATTAAAATATACATCATCTCCATCTCTCCTTGCTCAATGTGCTCTTCCAGTCCCCCAGTAAATTGTGATGAGTGAGAAATGATGATGGAGCCGCCCGGGAGGATGTGTTTTTATATATGAGTAGCTCAAAGAGCCATGAGCCAAGAATAGCGTGTCCCCCTTTCCCCCTTTCCCCTCCGATTGGATTAAAAGGCATGAGCAAAAAAGTATGAGCCGCCCCCCGCCGCTTCATCTAGCTCTGGGGATGGGGCGGGGTGATGAGGAGAAGCCAAAGAAGAGGGGAATCTCGTGTCGGAGAGAATCTTTGATGCTTCCCACATTTCCCCCCTTTTTTGTTTTTATTTGATGTGTATGGGATAATGTTCGGGAATTGTTGAATGGGCACATCCAGTTTTTGGTCGTTTTTGGTATAGGGGCCTTAAAGGGGGGGGGCCTAGACACCCGGCCAACGAATGCTATCATGGTGTTCTGAGGTGGCCTAGGTTTTCTTGAGGATAGATTTCTAGGCCACCGACTCGTCCAGCTAGTTGAGACAGCAGCATATTCTGCTTTTTTTTGCCATTCCCCCCCCCTTTGTGGAAAATTGACAGATTTCGAAATAGTGTCAAAAAACACTTTCACCTGTTGTTCTATTTAGCCCATATTGTGAAAAATTGTAGATCAAAATGTGACTAACATTTTTTTAGTTGACAACTTTTTTGTACAGAGCCTCCATAGAGAGATACGGCACTGTCAAGTTACAGCAGCTCCTCAAAGTCTAAAAAAAATTGACTAACTTTGACATGATGTTACGAGGTCAGAAATTGTGACATCAATTTGAAAGTTGGTGTGTAGATCAAACAAATATAGGGCTACATTTTTGTAGTTGACCACTTTTTTGCTGAAGTTCACCCTGGAGAGATACGGTACTTGTAGCGTTGCGAGACCAGGAGAATGGGGCTGCTAACTTCAAGGTACCGTATCCCTCTAGGGAGGGATCGTTCAAAAAAGTTGTCAACTACAAAAATGGAGATTTAGATGTATTTTATAACATGTATAAAATTTGGCTAGTCAAGTTGAATCTGGAGGCAATTACGCCATGTTAAAGTTTCAAAATTTTCAAAAAAAAACTTTTTTTTTGGAATTTTTTTTGAAAAAATTGACCAACTTTGACATGGTGTCACGAGGTCAGAAATTGTCACATCGATTTGAAAATTGGTGTGTAGATCAAAAAAATATAGGGCTACTTTTTTATAGTTGACAACTTTTTTGTAAAAGTTCACCCTGGGGGAGTTACGGTACCTTGAAGCGGGGCTTCCTCTCGTGACCTGCATAAAGGGGAGGGGGGAAACTTCACGGTACCGTATCTCTCTAGGAAGGGTTTGTCCAAAAAAGTTGTCAACTGAAAAAATGGAGGCCTAGGTTTGTTTTATAAGAAAATATAAAAATGTTTTATAAATTGTACTAAAATGAAGCAAAGATACACTGCCTAAAATCGGATACATTTAAAAATTTGAAAA
Source organism: Caenorhabditis latens (assembly GCA_002259235.3). Taxonomy (NCBI): domain Eukaryota; kingdom Metazoa; phylum Nematoda; class Chromadorea; order Rhabditida; family Rhabditidae; genus Caenorhabditis; species Caenorhabditis latens. The sequence goes on from CM056093.1 coordinate 4,271,118, forward strand.
GATTGATTTCGAAAGATGCAGTGGTGGTGTTGAATGTTTTTTTCACAGTATTGAAATTTTTACATGTTTTAAAACAAGTCTATAATTTTATCGTTGTAGTTGACAACTTTTCGGTACGGACCTTTCCTAGAAGCGCAAAGTACGCACCTATGTGTTATCGAGTTACTTCACTCTATATTTTATCAGAGACGGTATATTTGGTGTATTCTAACTCCAAAAATATTCTCCATTTTTTCGATTGCCACACTATTCTCCCCAATTATCTATTCCAATCCTTGAAGACCTCCAAGTAGACCGCTCTACGCCAGTGACCAAGCTCTCTTTTGACTCACCTTGTGATATAGGGCTTCCTTCCAAAATTATATTTTCAGATTCTCTGAAAATATCTGTCTTATGATATAGCCAAAAGTGCATTCCTTTCGGATTATAGTGGTCTATACAATACAAAAGAAAATTTCAGAATTTTTGTCTTGACATACAATTTTCCTCTTTCCAGAAAAAGAGAAAGTGCAAGGGATTAGACTTTCTTGAAAAGAACCCTTTTTTATTCGAAAGTCGAACGAAAACACCAGAAAAGAGCAATCCCATTAGAGAAATGATGGGGGATGGGGATGATGGGAAACGGAAGTTTTGCTCTGTCTCTCTGTTTTCAGACTTTTTTTGAATAACTAGTTTTGGAAAAGTTAGTCGTTTTTTAGTCAGAAAAGGTCATCGATGTAATCCTCAAAGATCCATGTGATGTCTGTGAGATGATGAAATTGTAGAAAACAGTGGGAGACTTTTTTTGTCGAATTTAAGTCCGATCCGATTTTTGGCTGCGTATCCTTGCTTCATTTTACTATATATTGTTAAAAATGGTTATACTATCTTATAAAACAAACTCAGATCTACATTTTTATAGTTGACAACTTTTTTGTACAGAGCCACCCTGGGGAGATACGGCGCCGGGAAGTTACCAACCACCTGTCTCCAGGTCTCGCTAGGATGCGCTGCTTCAAGGTACCGTATCTCTCCAGGATGAACTTTTACAAAAAAGTTGTCAACAACAAAAATGGAGATCTATACTTGTTTGATATTACCAGAAATTTTCAGGCAATCTCGACTCGATTTTCAAAATTTTCCACCTTTAGCCATTATCAGGTATAAATAAGTGATATTATCACAATTTATCACAAATTGGACATTTTAAAACATCAAAAAATTTCGCCCTCAATTCTTGACTTCTTCTGATTTTCTCTTTGCTAATCAATTCTATTTTCAGAAGAATTTTTCGAGTTACTCTTTGCTCGACTAGTTTTTAATTATAGCCTTCGCCCCTGGGCGGAGAGCAGTCAACCAGCTGCAGCTGTTACGCAAAATAATCAAGTTTCTAAAAAAAATTGTTTTTTTGGTCGGAAAAATAGGGGGAATGGCCTAGAATCCGACAATTTTGGAAACCTAGGCCACCATCTATTAAGTAACTCTATTATCAGATTCCTGAAAGTCAGACCACTAGCGACAGGACGTGGTCTAGAATCCGACAAGTTGGGAAGTTAGGCCACCAATGTTAGGTCATCAACATAAATGATAGGAGGTGGCCTAGGATCCGACAATTGTAAAAATTCAGGCCAGCGATCCTAATCCATCAGGAGGATACAATGTACGGTGGCCTAGAATCCGACAAGTTGAAAAGTTAGGCCACCAATGTTAGGTCACCAACGTAAGTGATAGGAGGAGGCCTAGGATCCGATATTTGTAAAAAGTTAGGCCACCGATCCTAAGCCATCAGGAGAGGCAATGTATGGTGACCTAGGATCCGACAATTTGTAAAGTTAGGCCACCAGTGTTAGGCCACCATTTTGGGAAGTTAGGCCACACTATAGCCTTGATATATATCTTTTGGTGTTGATATCTATATTCCAGTCCCCCCCCCCTTTCTCCAGCCAAAAAGGGCGGAGCCTAATCGAGAAGCCCTTTTTCTCGACGCTCTCTCTCAGTTTTCTTCTTTTTTTTTTCAGAGAGGCTCATTTTGTGAAATGAGTTTTCTTTTCTCTCTTTTCTTTTTTTTCCATTCATTGTGATTCTTTGCCATATGAGCAGATAGATATACACCATCGCATGTCAACTTTACATTCATTTTTTTCTTCTTTTTTCGAGAAATTTCTCCTTTATTTTTTGAAAAAATGTTATAGGGGAGATGTTTGCTCCATTCCTCATGTTTTTCTCGTGCTGAAATTTTTTAATTTAGAAAAAAATTGTCTTTCTGTTTTCACCTGTCACTCAGAAAGTTGTGGTAAGACTGGAAATAGAGGTTGGCCTAGTTTTTCGAGTTTTCGGATTCTAGGCCACGACAGGGGTGGCCTAACTTTCCAACTTGTCGGATTCTAGGCCGCGTTCTAACTTTGCTAACAGATGGCCTGATTTTGGCGGTGGCCTAACTTTCGTGGCCTGCCTTTTCAAAACGGTGGCCTAGCTTCCCTAATAGATGGTCTAACTTTGGTGGTCTAGGTTTCCAAATTGTCGGATTCTAGGCCATCTCCTATCATTCACGTTGGTGCCTAACTTTGGTGGCCTAACTTTCCAACATATCGAATTTCTAGGTCACCTCCTATCACTTTTGTTGGTGGCCTAACTCAGGTGGCCTAGCTTTCCAAATAGTCGGATTCTAGGCCACCTAGGTTTATTTCTACCAATATTTCGACCAAAACACGCCTTTTGAATTTTTCATTCCCTCTCTCTCTTTTTCAAAACATGCCACATTTCGAACCCCCTCCCGTTTTGCTCAAAAATAATTATTTTTCAGTGACATTTTACGTTCGCTGGCTCATGTTTTTCTGAGCAGCGGACACTTATTGCCTTTACGATTTTGTGTATAGCCGCCAATTTCAGTAGGGAGTATTGTTTTTGAGACATTTTCACGTTTTTTATCACGGCGTCGCCAAAACGACGAGGGACTAGAAAAATCGTGCGATAGATACTCAGCCGAGGTACGCAGCGAAAAGTACAGTAACCCGAAAAAATATTATTTCAAGTATCGAAAAGCTTGTCGATCTCGGAAATTCGGATGAAATTTGAAGAAAAACTCCACTAGAAATGTTGAAAACACTAATTTTGAATTTTTGATGAAAAAAAAAATTGTGAAAAAATTACAGCAAACAGGGAAATGAGCATTTAGCGATTTGTGCATTCAACAACTGATGTCTCAAGAATACAGACAGTTTTGAGTATTTTTTTCTGCCCAAACGTGTTAGAAGTTTTCAAAAATCTATATACAAGAGCTTTTTTTAACATTTGAGCCGATATTTGCAAAAAACGGTTTTCGTGTTACAGCCGCGCAACAATTTTGTTGAATTTTTCAGAGATTTTTCATAAAAACTCAAAAACAAAGCTATAAAAAACCTATAATTTTAAAACCAAAACGTAGAGCACTCTTTTTTCTATCTCCCGGTCAAATTTCATTAAGCTCGACAAAAGAGGCACCGAGAAATCAGTTTTCAAAAAAATTCAACTTCATCGAATGGCTTCTTCTGCCGAATTTTTGCCTATTAACCGAATTTGTCGGAACTGGAGTCGCAAAACGCAATAAATAAACATGAAACAGTCTAATTAAACATAAAATATCTCATTCAGTCAGTTTCATGTCACGGACGTGATTTTTTTGAGTAAAAACTGTCGGTTACAGCACTAAGAAGTTGCACTTCTTGGTTGGGCTCTAGCGCAAATTTGAACTCGGCAACCCCTAAATATTTTTAGGAATTTAGAATCACCGTATTTTTATCTTTCATTTAACACCAAAAAATGCAATCTGGACTAATAACTTTTTGAGAAATTCGTCATTGAAAATACGTAATTTTGTTGCGATTTCGAAATTTCGCTGAAAAATTCGAGCCGGAATCACGAAAACGAAACTCGAAAAATATAGTTTTTTGCAAAATATTGATTAATCGAGACATAATCAATAAATATACTAGTTTCCAGCTTTCCGGAATGCTTATAATTCTTTTTTTTGTACTCTGACTTTTTGCACTGTTTAGTAGAAATCACTGAGAAACAGGTATGATTGTTACGGCCATATCTCGAAAACGAGATGGCCAGCCTATTAAATTTTTCACATTTTTAAATTCAGCATGTTTTCAACTACAAATTAATATAAATTTTAACAATTTTGACTAATAATTTTTCGAGATATCGTTGATCAATTCTGAACGCATTTTCAGTTCGACGCTGAAAAATGGCTTCTTTTCTCAAAGCAACAGCGCAAAAACGGAATCGGTAACCCTTGTAACTTTTGATATTTTTAGATTCCTCGTGTTTTAATCTATATAATTATGCTTGAAAATCTTTCTTTGACTAATAACTTTTTGAGAAATCGCGAGAGGAAAAAGTACGAAATTTCCTGTGCTTAACAGCTGGTGGCCGAACTTTTGCAATTTTCGCGGCCACCGTCGTTTTGGCGACGCCGCGTAATTTTTCAGTTCCGGGGTGAGGAAAGTTAGGCCAACGTTTTGGAAAGTTAGGCCACCAAAGTTAGGCCACCACCTGGGTTTCTAGGCCACCAAAGGTAGGCCATCATATTGAAAAACTAGGCCACCAAAGTTAGGCCATCATACTGGAAGAAGCTTTGACATCACTTTTTTCACATCATATTCTATTTCCATCTCAGCTCAGTTTTGACCTACTTTCCTTCCTTCTAATCTGATCTACTCCGGGTCTGTTTTGATCTACATACGTCAACGCAATACATTTTTGAGGGATTTAGGTTTACGGGTTTAGCCGGAGTGATGTTTGGAGAAGTTTGAAAAAGCCAGTTTTTTTTTTGTAAAAATCGGCAAACTTTGACAAGCTGTCACAAGATCAGAAATTGTCACATCAATTTGAAAATTGGTGTGTAGATCAAACAAGTATAGAACTACATTTTTGTAGTTGACAACTTTTTTGTAAAAAGTTAAGCTGGAGAGATACGGTACTTTGAAGCAGCGCTTCTTCGCGAGATCAGCAGAAAAGGAGTTGCTGACTTCGAGGCGTTGTATCTCCCCAGGGTGGCATTGTACAAAAAAGTGGTCAACTACAAAAATGGAGATCCTGATTTGATCTACAATATCCAATAAAAATATTTTGAGTTTGCGTTATATATGAAACCTTCGCACCATGTCAAAGTTGGGTCAGATTAAAGTTTCAAATTTTCAAAAAAAAATGTTTTTTGGAATTTGAAAATAATTGACAAAGGGACTTCCTTCTTGTCCTTTTTTCCTACTTCTACCAAGAGTGTTTCCCTTATCCGCTCATCTTTTTGCCCCTTTTTCTCGATTAATCCTTCCTTCCGCCACTGCCAAATGTGAGAAAAAAGGAAATGAGGGGAGAGGAGGAGGCACCAATACACGAAACTTTTGGTCTTCTTTCTTTTTTTTTCTTCAAGTTTTTTTTTGTAGCCTAGAAAAACTAACAAAAATAGATGGGCTGGCGCTCAAACATAAGTTAAAAAATAAAAATTAAAAATAAAATTTTTTTGAAATTTTGAAATTTCGCCTAACTTTAACATAACACCACGGCTTTATATACAATACAAATCAAAAAATTTTATTGAATATTGTAGATCAAATTATGATTTTTATTTTTGTAGTGGACAACATTTTTATACAATGTCACCCTGGGGAGATACAGCGCCGTGAAGTTAGCAACCCCTGTCTCTAGGTCTCGCGAGTTGGCGCCGCTTCATCTACCGTATCTCTCCAGGGTAAAATTTTACAAAAAAGTTGTCAACTACAAAAATGTAGCCCTATATTTGTTTGATCTACACACCAATTTTCAAATCGATGTGACCATTTTTTATCTCGTGACATTATGTCAAAGTTGGTCAATTTTCACTAAAATTGTTTTTTTTTTCAAAAATAGGAATTTCTGCAAACATCACTCCGACTATCCCTAAATCCTTAAATCCCAAAATCCTTCAAAAATTCGTTGAGTTCACATGTGTAGATCAAGACCCAGAGGCTTAGAAGTAGATCAGATTAGAATGGAGAAAAGTAGGTCAAAACTGAGCTGGGATGGAAATAGAATATGATGTGGAAAAAGTGATGTCAAATCTTCTTCCAAATTGATGACCTAACTTTGGTGGCCTAGTTTTTCAATATGATGGCCTAACTTTGGTGGTCTAACTTTAGTGACCTAGAAATCCAGATAGTGGCCTAATTTGGGGATCAACCACCTCACATCATCATTCTAAAAATATGACACGACCCACTTCCTGGCTCGTTTTTTGGTGATCTAAATCGTGGGAATTTCTCTCTTCTAAGTATTTGTATTCTGCTCTCAATGGTTTTGGAGTTTCATCTTTTTGGGGACTAGTTTTGGGTTTCTAGGCCACCAACAGGAAAAGCCCAGAATCCGACAAATTGGAAACCTAGGCCATCACATCTAAGTTATACCTTTAACCGCACAATTTTGTATTCTTTTTCTATTTTTCACCAATTTTTCTCTTGATTTTCAGAACAACCCTTTAAGACATGGCTTCCCAACAAGACTCGGCTCCACCAGCTGGATTCAATATTGGGTAAGTGCGCTCTAATAATAATTGTGTAGATCACGTCCACTTAATAGTTTAGAAAAATATTGTCAGTGGAGCGCAGTTGCTTTTTTAAAAATAATTTTGCCCATTTTCCAGACACCGTCACTCGCTGACCATCGAGACCAACCCACTCCACTTGTTGCCTTCTAATATGAGACGCTTCTCGCAGGTAAATATTTTTATAGTCATTAAAAAATATTTATTTTTTCAAAAAGCCACATGTTAGTGATTTAAAAAATACTTTTGACTCATAAAAATCTCAATTTTCAAAGTTGAAAAATAGCAAACTTTGAAAGGGTGTCATGGTATCAGGGGAGTGGTTACTAACCCAAATTTTTGATATCTTAGAAAACAAATCTTGACCTTCAATTTTGTAGTTGACAACTTTTTTGTAAGAACCCACCCTGAAGAGATACAGCGTAGACAAGACTCGTTAGATGGAGACGGCGCCTCTCGGGGCATGACTACTTCAGGGCACCGTATCTCTCGAGGGAGCGCGCTTATAAAAAAGTTGTCCACTACAAAAATGAAGATCTAGTTTTGTTTTATAACATAGCAAAATTTTGAAACAATGTGTTATAATGGGGTCCCGTGACAAAATATTAAATTTGGTCATTTTTTGAAAAATTTTTGGCCTCTCAAATTTGAATAATTTTATGTCAGAAAACAAACTTTTTGATATATTTTACCATTTTTGTTTTAATCTGATTTTACTAGTTGGTATGTGGTATGTTATAAAATAACTGAGAAAGACATTATTAAAATTTACAGTACTTCAAAATTTCACCAACAAAATTAGTTTCAATTGATGAACTTTAGTTTGATTTGAGACCATTTTTAAACAATATTCAAAAATTTAAAGTTCTTGAACATTAATTTACTTTAAAATAATTTTTACTAAAGTTAAATGGAAGAACATTCAAAAATTCAAAAAATCTTTTTTGAAATTTACCTAGCTTTGACATTATCCCACTCTTTCAATTTCATTTCTATTATTATAATTCCTTGATATGTTATAAAACAAACCTAGATCTTTATTTTTGTAGTTGACAATTTTCTTGTTAAAGTTCAACCTAAAGAGATACGGTACCTCGAAGCTGAGCTTCCTCGCGGCGACCTGGGGAAAGTAGGTTGCTAACTTCACGGCGCCGTATTTCCCCAGGGTGGCATTGTACAAAAAAGTTGTCAACTACAAAAATGAATCTCTAGGCTTGTTCTACAACATACCAAAAATCTATACAAATTGAACAACTCCGCACCTCTTCCAATGTTGTAATTCTGGAAATATTAGCATTTTTATCCGAAAAGTTCAAACATTTCGAGTTCAAGTCAGCGTTGCCTCAGAAAATGCGGTAGCCTAGAATTTCCTCCCATCCATCAAAAACTAGTCTTCCTTTCAATTAGCTTTATATGTTTCCAGGCCGACACCGCCCGTCACCCAGCGGCTCCACTGCTCTCAAAACTAGCCGCCCGCCAACAAATCCCAGAATCGGTATCGGAGAAGAAGGACGAGGAGAAGCCGGAGAAGAAGTGAACCTAACAATTTGATCTACCATCATTCCCAATACGACGCTCCGATATCTCGCTTTCTTTTTTGCTGAAATTGCTTCTTTGTAGTGCTGCTACTCTTTAATCATTGGGATATCGGAGTGTCGTTGTTTCAGATATTTTTCTTTTCCCCCTCTCACTCCCTCTCTCTCTCATCTGATTTGATCTCTGAACATTCATGAATATATAATATAATAAATCATCTCCCTTCTCCTGAAAATATTATTACTGGGAAAAAACTTTATGTAATAAAAAAAACAAGTAAGAAAAAAATAAGTAAGAAAAAGGGTGCACCGGAAATTTTTGAGGGGGGAGCAGTGCTCATCAGAATGTCACATTGTCTCAAAAATTTGTGAGCAGATTAAACAAGACAAGAGCTTCATTTTTGTAGTTGACAACTTTTTTGTAGGAGTTCATCCTAAAGAGATACGGTACCTTTCCTCGCGAGACCTGGAGAAAGGGGTTGCTGACTTCACGGCGCTGTATCTCCGCAGGGCAGCGCCGTACAAAAAAGTGGTCAACTACAAAAATAGAGATTCAAGCGTGTTTTATAACATATCTAAAATTAGGTAAGTCAAGTAATGCCTGGAGGAAATTACGTCATGCCAAAGTTCAAAAGTTTTTCACAAAAATATTTTTTGAAAAATGTTTTTTTTTGAGAATTTGAAAGCTTTGGCATGTTGTAACTGTCTTCGGACTTAGCTTGACTTACTAAATTTTAGATATGTTATGAAACACGTCTGGTTCTTTATTTTTGTAGTTGACATATTTTTTTTACGGTTCCTCCCCGAAGAGATACAGCGCCATGAAGTTGCCGACCACCTTTCTCCAGGTCTCGCGAGGAAGCGCCGCTTCAAGGTACCGTATCTTTCTAGAGAGATCTCTTACAAAAAAGTGATCAACTACAAAAATGTAGCCCTGGTCTTGTTCAGTCTACACACAACGTTTCAAAAAATGCGGACCTATTTCTGACAAGCACTGTAATTCGGATGGGATGGGATGGGTTGGGATGGAAATGGCTCTAAAACAGGTGGTCTATGTACATGGAATGTTTAAAAAAGAAAATAATATCTGAATAGATTAACAAAGAACATAATATACCATAACAGGTACCATCACTGCCAGTACCATAGTCAGTGACGCGGATGGGTTCGGCCCGCTTCCATCGGTTACAGTAAGATTTCGGTCGGTGGGCAATTTGGACTCCTGGGTTACTTTTGTCACTTCGACACTTCCTTGGCCAGGCGTGAAGCTGGAAATGATTTTTTTTTTAATTTTTCAAATTTGGAAGGGTCTAGGGTCTAGGGTCTAGGGTCTAGGGTCTAGGGTCTAGGGTCTAGGGTCTAGGGTCTAGGGTCTAGGGTCTAGGGTCTAGGGTCTAGGGTCTAGGGTCTAGGGTCTAGGGTCTAGGGTCTAGGGTCTAGGGTCTACCCTTTGTGGCTACCGTAACCCTAACTATAGTGTCCCTGCTAAGGACATCCGGACGACAGGGCATGCCGACAGATAGGAGGTGGCCTAGGATCCGACAGTTCAGAAAAAATTAGGCCACCGGATAATCCATCTGTTTTGGGGGTACTGTACCTTCTCATAGTCGTCTCATCATCCGCCACGTCATCGTTCCGTTGTGTCTGCGGCTGCTGATCTCGAACATTTAATCCTATTGTAGTGGTGACTGTCATCAAGTTTTCGTTTTCCTCCTCGTTTCGTCTGGAAAGGACATCCGGATTAACTGACACACAGACAAAGGGGGGGGGGAGGACTCACAAAATTTGAGTGGTGGTGTTGGAAGAGTTGTCAAGTTCATGGACCAAGTCGTGCTCTACGCCGTTTTCGAGTTCGGTGGCCGTTTCTGAAATGGCCTAACTTTGGTGGCCTAACTTTTCACCCACTTACCATTTAAATCCCCGCCCATTGGAATATCCTTTGGTGGAATCACTGGTTGTACTGAAATTTTCAATAATTTAGGTCAGAAACACGCTCCAACGAGAAAATGTTTTTAAAAAAATGGATTCAGCTCGTCAAGAGCTTTCAGAAAAGTACCCACAAGACTAGGTTTTGACCACTTTGGGTCCCACCACGAAAACTACAGTAATCCAAAAATTAAAGGTTACTGTACCTTTCGTGGAAGGACCCAATAATAGCGGAATGTAGGCTTGTGGGTACTTTTCTGAAAGCTGAAAACGCGCTAAGTTTGAAATTTTAAAAATTTTTGAGTTAGTGCTGCACTGCATCGAGATATGAACAGAATAAGAATTTCCTTCCAAAAATTGCAAAAATTGAAATTTTCAAAAATAGGGCATGATTATACTTTTCTAAACCGTCAAATCACGCTGATTTCAAAAATACAAAAATTTTTGAATTTGGATCGAATCTGACCGAGATACGGTCGTTTTTGTGAGATCTGGATTTTCGAAAAGTTTCGAAAAGTTTCGAAAATCTGTAACTTTCTTATTTCTTGCTGTTTCCATGGATTTCTATATCCAAAATGTGCAAAAACTCATGTAAAAGTTAGAAAACCCTAAAAAATATGAAATTCTCAACAGAGCGCACTTACTGGACGGCATTGGCGGCTGTATCTGTGGTAGCCATTGGTAGTTTTCGAGTACCGGCGACTGGGTGAACGTGTAGTTTCGGAGGGTGACGTTAGGACTGTTACAGTAGTCAAAGATGGTACACGCACACCGGTTATCGTGGGCGCCTCTGCAAGAACGTTTTTTGATGGCCTAACTTTTCCCAGGCCACCATACTCACCTCTGACAAACGGCCTCATTCTCAAACTTGTCATCTTCTCGAAGGTGCATACAACCCGCGCTAATCGTTCCATTAAAATATTTGTTGATAACTGAAAATTGGTCTGTGTGTCTGTGTGTCTGAACGGTCCGGATGTCCACCTACCTATATAACAGACATCTCCTTCACAAGTCTCATTACATGTTTGGTTATGTGGTGGCTGCAAGTGGAAATCGCATACAGTACACTTCAGTAGGGATACTGTAGTGAGGGTTACGGTAGTTGCAAGGAGTACGGTAAGCCAGTGGGTCATATCTGGAAATGGTTTGTTTTCGAGAATAAAGGAGAAGTGAGGAAAAGAGATGGCCTAGAAAAAGCTAGGCCAAGAAAAATTATAAATTTCTAAACTGAATTCTCTTATGATTTCTTGAAGTTTTATAGAAGTTTTTAGGGGGGACTAACACTATTTGACGAGTAAAGTAAATCGTGTGACGTAGTATACAGAGACAATGTGTGTGTTTGTCGAGTTCATGAAAAGTCTATCTAGTTGATGATCACCTAGAAATTATTGAGAGATGAGTCATCTTTTTTGAAAAGAAATCTCGAATTTGAAGACAGGGATACTGTAGTACGATAGATACAAGCGGTACAGTTTCCGAGAATCTGTCTGTGTGTCGGTGTGTCGGTGTGTCCAGATTTCCACAGTTTCCACAGTTTTCAAAAACAAATGTGCGTTTCGGTTACTGTAGGATTACTGGGGCAAAATTTTGACGGTTTCCAGGCGTCTGGCTGTTTGTCCGGATACCAGTAAGTAATTTTCAAAATTATGACAGAATTTAGTTGACAACTTTTTTTGTACGGGCGCTTCTTGGTGAGATACGGCGCCCGCAACATCGATTTAGAGAAATTTGAAAAAATTTTTGAAAAAACTGACCAACTTTGACATGATGTCACGAGGCTAGAAATTGTCACATTTGTTTGAAAATTGGTGTGTAGATCAAACAAATATAGGGCTACATTTTTGTAGTTCACAACTTTTTTGTAAAAGTTCACCCTGAGGAGATACAGTACCTTGAAGCGGCGCTTTCTGGCGAGACCAGAAGAAAGGGGGTTGGTAACTTCACGGCGCCGTATATCCACAGGATGGCACCGTACAAAAAAGGTGTCAACTACAAAAATGGAGATCAAGATGTGATCTACAATATGCAATAAGAATTTTCAAGTTTGCATCATATAAGAAAGGCAGAATTTGGAAAGTTTTAATTTTGATTAACAAAATACGAAAAAGCTAAAAATTTCTGGGACTGCTCACAGGATAATTTCTTTTTTGCGAAAAATTGAATTTTACCTGAAAATTCAATGTTTTTGCACAGAAAAAGTTGCGATCAGAGCAAATTAAGATAATTCTGTTGGGGAGTTCCAGTAAAATAACCACTATGGGTTGTTTCCAGTTCCACCTCATATAAAGCTTACGTTTTCTGAAATTTCACATCATTGATAAATACGTGAACTTTATTCGAATATCAAAAACAGAATCGGCAACGTCGCCAACTCTGTGAAAAACAAATAAACTGAAAAAAGAATAAAAAACACGTGAACTACACAGGGAGGAAAAGGATTTCCAGAATCGGCAAGCTTACCGATACTGTTATAAAAAAAAGATATTCCAAAACATTTAGAAACGTGAACTCGGTGTCAGTAGAGAGGGTACTCCGTGGATAGAATCATCGGTCTTCGAAATCGTGAAAACTATCAATAGGATAAAGTAGATGCTGACGATATATATGAAATGGGTGCCATTCAAGTCTAAGTTGTCTGAAATAATAATGATTTATAGAAAACTTTGGTTTCTATTATAAACCTTTTAAAATTGTTATTCCAATTGTATCAAAATAATTTCAATGAAAAGCCAACACTTATATTTATTGATTAAAAAACAGACAAGCAAACTGATAGATTGGGTCCTGTAATATGAACTTGTATTGTGTATATAGCTTACCTGTCTGCGAGAAGGACGTTTTCCGAATAGTTTTCCATTCAGATAATACAGAAATAAAGAACATTGCTCTAGAACTGTGTTTTAATAAATCTAGGGCACGCTGATATTTTTCCAACGATCTTTATTCCCTGATGCTCACTTGAATGTGAAGAGAATTCATTTCTCATTCAGCGGTAGCAATGTTCTTTATTTCTGTATTCTCTGAATGGAAAACTATTCGAAAAACGTCCTTCTCGCAGACAGGTAAGATATATACACAATACAAGTTCATATTACAGGACCCAGTCATCAGTTTGCCTGTCTGATTTTTTAGTCAATCTATATAAGTGTTGGTTTATCACTGAAATTATTTTGATACAATTGGAACAACATTTTAAAAAGGTTTGTAATAGAAACCAAAGTTTTCTATAAATCATTATTATTTCAGACAACTTAGACTTGAATGGCACCCATTTCATATATATCGTCGGCATCTACTTCATCTTATCGACAGTTTTCTCAATTTCGAACAGCGATTCAATCCACGAAGTGCCCTCTCTAAGGACACCGAGTTCACGTTTTTTAGTGTTTTGGAATATCTTTTTAATAACAGTATCGGCAAGCTTGCCGATTCTGGGAATTCTTTTCCTCTCTGTGTAGTTCACGTGTTTTTTAATTCTTTCTTCAGTTGTTTTTCACAGAGTTGGCGATGTTGCCGATTCTGTGTTTCTGATTTTTTAATAAAGTTCACGTATCAATGGAGTTGAGTGATTATAATGTTTGCCTCATTATGAATAGAAATTGAATGGAGCACAGAATAAATAGATGTTCGGATAAAAATATGTTATCTCTGATGAAACTCCCAAAATTTCCCAGAATTATTTAGAAAAAGAGATTTCTTGATTTTTCTGGGTGCCCTCAAGAAAATTTAGAAAACTTTGATTTGTGAGTGACAAATTAAAAATTTCCAAATTCCGGCTTTCTTATATATTAAGCCGTGGCTTCTAGTCAAAGTTAAACGAAATTTCAAATTCGGGTTGCTGACTTTACGGCGCCGTATCTCCCCAGGGTGGCATCGTACATAAAAGTGATCAACTACAAAAACGTTTATTTAGGTTTTCTTTAAAATATATCAACATTTCCACCAAAAAACGAGCATGGCGGTCGTTACACAAACTCAAAATATACCTATTTCACAAAAAATGTAAATGTGGCTACTGTGACCCTGAAGCTCGAAAGAAGGAGTCGATGCCCTTGAAAAGTCTGAACTAGTAAGAAGATAATAGTTCCACAACCCAACGACTTCTGGTTTTTTCTCCTCCACCTCCTTCTTTTTTTCCTTCTCCACCTCCCCCATCCGTCATGGAACGTTGCGTTTTTGAAAAGAAATAAGTAAGCAAGGTGGGATCGAGAGAGCGAGAAAAGCAAATAAACTGTTTTGAATTGAAAAGAAAAGAGAGGAAAAGACCATTCTACAACTACACACTGCTTATGAATATTTTTCTGAGAAGTGAACCGTACTATTACTAGTACGACTACTATGTATGTACAGGGTTTTTTTGAGGGGGGAGGAGGCTCGAGGTAAGAAATGGGAAGCTGAAGAAATTTGAATTTTAAATTTGTTTGAAAATTCAGGCCGGGGGCTGAAATTAGGAGTCTAGTGTAGCCGTCTGGAGGAGGAGATACCAAAAAAACCGTCAGCGTTCCTAAAAGTAATGTACAGTACCGTAAGATACACGTTTTGGTCTTTTTCAGTTGAAAATGACCAACTTTTAGAGGGTCACTGATTGTCTCACAGAGTAAATTATGTATAAACCATACAGATCAATAGTAGAGCTGCATTTTTGTAGTTGACAACTTTTCTGTACGGACACTTCCTAGAGAGTTATGGTCATTTTAAGATGACAGCTCAAATTCAATCTATTTTGCACTGAAATCTGACGATTTGAGGGAGAAATAACTTTGCCTATTTGTAACTCTCTATGGAGTGTCTGTACAAAAAAGTTGTCAACAACAAAAATGAAGCACTACGCTTGGTCTTTATGGTTTATACATGACCAAATTGAATATCTTATTGCACGGACCTGTTTATGGCGTCTAGAGTAGCCGACTGGAGGAGAAGAGACCAGGTGGGAATGTACCGAAACAGTCAGTGACACTATAAGCGATGTATGTCTTTTCATTTTACCCTAGAAAAACTTCGGATGCAGATTCAGAGTCCTCATGACATTAGCTAAACAAATATATAAAAGTATTGTGGCAAATCTGCTGTCATAAAAGTCAGAATTTGGTAGAAAACGGCTGCTTGAGAAAAAACGTTGTACACTGCATAAAAACGTTTTGCTATGCGCCTTTAAGCTACAGTAAGAATTTGTAGAGCTAACGCGTCAGTAATCCCTTGGAGGCGCAGTTTGCCATCATACAGATTCATAATCTTTATCACATTAGCTTTAGGGTCATACTATTTCATAATTCTGAAAATTACGACGTTTCTAAGCAGATTCAATTTAGACTGTAGGTTTAGGTGTCTTACAGGTTCACTGCCAATAATGGAAGATCACTGTATTCAAAGACCGGACAGTCTTCTGAATTCAAAAAATAACTTTTTTTTTCAAGTACTTGTCACCAAGTAAGCTAGACATGGAAACCACAAATTTCGTAATGCCTATGCATTGAACATTCGAATAATGTTTTATGTTCAGATGAGCATAACAGGGGGGTCGGATTACATTTTTGAATTTCTGTTGGAAGGGAACATGGAGGAATTTTTATGAAGCATGAACCAAAAAAGTTATAAAAGACAATTTTTTGGTCTTAAATAGAATGCCACACTCATTGTTTTAACCACCAGTCATGTTACATTCTCATGAATCAAAAATGAATCACTTCTTCCTGAAAAATCGGGGAGAACAACAAATATTTTCTGGAAGTTTCTGTTTGCTCAACTAATTACAAAATGTTTTTTCCAAATTTCGGTTTTTTGATAGAACAAATAAATAAAATTCTATTAAAAAGAGTTAGGTCATGGGGGAGGGGGGTTCAATTATTGAAAAACAAGGGAAGTAAACATTAATGTTTTGAGGGAAAATGATTTTGGGACATTCTGCAACCGGTGGTTTCAGAACTGAGAGGGTTTAGAACCGTTTGGTTTCGAAAATTAGGGAATGGGGACAATGTTTCGAACGGTTACACGGATTCTAAACGTCCCGGTTTCACAACTTTCCGGTTTCAAAACGGCACAGTTATTAAGCGTTTTTTTCAGGGATCAAATCTGAGCGTCGGGGTTTTAGGTGCGTTATCTTCTGGGGGCAACTTGCTCGTACCATTAGAGAACAACTACTGTTACAAGCAAGAGGACTATTTTACGGTTCCAAAACGTCATGGTTCCGAAATATCACTGTTTTAAGTTTTCTGGATTAAAAATATCCTGAGTCTGAAGAATGGGGGTTTTTAGGACCGGTGTCTTGCATAACTTTTTAGGAAACCGTTTTAGGTAGATTCAATAAAAATCAACAGAAAATCTCAGAACTTTGAATAGCTAACATGTCAAGGATTCTGAATCTGTCTTCAAATTTTTGAATGAGATAAAAATGAAGAGAACTACACAGATTGTAAGTCTGAAACTCATGGCCATCAATACCATTGTATCTTGCTCCAATTAAGTGCTAGACAAAAAGGGAAACCAGTTTCAGAATTCCCAAAATTTCAGCTTTTTAGTCATATTCATACTTGTCAAAGCCCGAAGGCAGAGCTTTAAAAAAACCAGTTTTTTCAAAACGTATTTTTTTGACACATTTTTTTCAATTTTTATAGGAAATGCGAACATTTGTGATGATTTTTAAGAATTTCTTATAATTCTGAATCACGGTAGAAAAGGACCGGGCCTTAACAGGTATGATCAAGTATACTAACTATAAGCTATTGCATAAATCGACTAGAAATAGGTGTCAAAACTGAAAAACGGCTCTTCCTACCCCAAAAAAACAAAAAAATGGGAGATGTGTTGACAGTGAGGATGGGGTGGTGACAGAGAGGTAATCCCAATTTTATCCGTTTGTCTCTTGTTTCCAATGTTTCGTCGAAACCCCCTTATAGAGTACATGAATCGTAGAGGAAAAAGGAAAAAGACATCGGCTTAAAAACCGAAAAACCGAAAACGTCTATGATATGTATGTCGGGGTGGAGACAAACAATGTCCATATTGTTTTCGTTCGGAAAGAAATCAGGAATTAGGAATTAAGAGAAATTGAGAAGACATACATGACTGGTGGACACGGAGAAGAGTACACAAACCGTGTTGGTCAGGAAGAAAAGGGAAACAAGGTCAAAAATGGTCGAGAGTAATTAGGAGGGGGATGGCGCAGTCCCCATATATAACAATAGAGGTAGCAGGTGTGTCATAATTGATTTGTCTACCTAAAGAGGAGCTCTCGGGGGTAGGGGGAGGGGGGGGGAAGGGTGATGGTGGTCAGTTTTTGACAGGCCCGATCTGGAGTCAGGCTGTGTTGACTCACTAAGGAAGGAGGGGGGGGGAACTCGCCACGTCATCACGGAAATGGAATCAGGAATCAGGGAGGCATCGGGAATCACGGGGGAAATACGGAAGGGCATACTTGTCACGGGCCGGGCCGATTTCCAAATTTTAACCGGCCGGGCCCGGTCGGCCCGGGTGAAGTGACTTTTTTTCGAAAAACATTTTTTTTCAGTATTAGTTTTTGAAAAAGTGGTTTTTGGGGCATTTTCTGCAAAAACTCGACTAAAACGATGATTTGTATTAGTTCTAAAGCAAATTTAGTGATAAAAAAACACTTGAAAATTATTTTTGGGATGCAAAAATTAAAAAAAAATTTTCCACCCGGGCCGACCGGGCCGGCAAAATTTTTCCTCGGCCCGGCCCTGACCCGGCCCGGCCCGTCAAATGACAAGTATGCGGAAGGGAGATTTAACACGTGGAAATTGGGAACGGAGGGACAGGAAGATCAAGAGATCAGGTTTATTAGGGACGTTGGAATGTTAAAAAGGGGAATTTTCCGCCCTAGAAATGCTCCAAAATCCAAAGTAACCAAAGCTGGCCGAGAATTTCTAAAATTTGTGTTTCTAGGCCACGGAAGGATTTTCCCCATAAATGAAGAGAAATGTATGGGATTTACATACTTGCCAAGCTCCGGGTAATTGGCGCCAAAATTCAAAATTCCAAGTTTTTCGAATTTTTTGAAATTTTTCTCATTCATTGAGAATTGGAATAAATTCTGGAAAATCATCAAAAATTTTCACATTTTCAAGGAAAAATTGGAAAAAAAATGTCAAAAAATGTTGTTTTTTTTCTACTTTTTGAAGGATTTTCATGATTTCGGATTCCCATGTTTTCAGGGATTTTTAAAAAATTTGGGGTACTGTAGGATTACTGTAGTTTTCAGACAAGCCTTAGAATCCTGGTTGTCTATCTGTGTGTCCGGATCAGGGACGAGCGGCAACGCAAAATTTCGGCAACCCGGCAATCCGGCAATTGCCGAATTTAAAAATCGGCAATTTTCGGCAATTTTCGGCAACTTTCGGCAACGTGTAAAAATAAGGATTTTCAGGCCAAGAGAGAAAAAAACGAGATTTTTGCAGGGACTTTGAATAATTGAGATTATTTTTTCATTTTATCGAAAAAAAATTTGAAAATTCTTTCAGTTGGAAGCAAGAATTTTCGAACTTTGTATTACTTTTGTCAAATTCAGCCTGAAATTTTGAATAAAATTAGAAAAAAAGCTGCAAAAAACATTGCCGAAAAAAAGTCGGCAATCCGGCAACGGCAATGCATTAAAAAAAGTCGGCAATTCCGGCAATTCGGCAACCCGGCAACGGCATTGCCGCTCGTCCCTGGTCCGGATGTATGGATGTCCCAATATCCAATTTCCTTAAAAAACCAAGTTCTGTTCAGTTTGTGTTGTAAAGGTCGTGAGTGTGGTTTCATTTTTAGATGTCCGGATGTCTATCTGTGTGTCCGGATGTCCGGATGTCCCAACATCCGAATTTCTAAAATCCGGAATTCTGTTCAGTTTGGTAACGGATATTTGGAGCATTTTTCATTTTCATATATCCGGATGTCTATCTGTGTGTCCGGCTGTCCGGATGTCCGAATATACAAAAATCCCAACATGGATGAGTTATCTAGGCCATTAAGTATCTTAGACGTCTAGAAATTGTTAGTGGCCTAGAAAATCTTCAGTTCAAAACTAGTCCCTGGCCTAAAAACCCGAAACTAGTGAAAACTAGTCCCTGCAATGGAAATACCAAAAATGAGAAGGGAAAACCAGGAAAATAGCAAAAATATAACAAAAAAACTGATGGCCTAGAAAAAATGCACAAAATGGCCTAAAAACGGCAAAAAATTTTGCTGGCCTAGAAATCCCACAAGACCTGAAAACCCAAAAACGGATGGCCTAGAACTCCCAAATGGCCTAGAATCCCATTCGGTGGCCTAGAAACCGATTCCAATAGTACAATAAGTCTCAGAATGCACAAAACGTGCGAACAATGTGCATAATCTAGTGCAAACACTATACGAAGGAGGCTCCGCCCACTTTTCTCGAGAGGGGGGCATAATTTAACGGAATGAAATAAGAATTGAGAAGGGGGAAACTGGAAAATTTTTCCATTTTTTTCTCATTTTTTCTTGGCAGTTACATAATGATAATTAGTCTATTCCCCCGCTTCTTCCTTAAAGCCATTGTGGCTTCGTAATAATGGAAGGGGGGGGGGGTATATAAATTACATAATGGACTATAGAGAGGACGGGGAGGAGGAGGAGGCGAGAAAGATGCCTATGCTTATTCTTCATTTCCAAAAAGCAAACAATTGAGATGGAATGGGAGACGAGATTTACAGGAAACCACAAACACACATGTGTTTGTGTTTACATATATACGGAGGGACACCTGGTTGCCTAACTTTCCAAATCGTCGGATTCTAGGTCACCAAAGTTAGGCCATAGTGGTATACATAACTTTGATGACCTAACTTTCCGAATTGTCGGATCCTAGGCCACCAAAGTTAGGACATAGTGGAATAACTTTGGTGGCCTAACTTCCCAAACCGTCGGATCGTTTGATGAAATCACTAGTTGTACTACTGAACGAAGTCAAACGCGCCCCAATGCAAATTCTCAACAGAGCGCACTTACTGGACGGCATTGGCGGTTGTATCTGTCGTGGTAGTTTTCGATGGGTGAACATGTAGTTTCGAAGAGTGACGTTCGGACTGTTACAGTAGTCGAAGATGGTGCACTCGCACCTGTTGTCTTGGGTGCCTCTGCAAAAACTGTTTTTGGTGGCCTAACTTTTCCAGGCCACCCCGTACTCACCTCTGACAAACCGCCTGTCCAACTTGTCATCCTCGCGAAGGCTAATCGTTCCATTGAAATATTTGTTGATAACTGAAAATTGATCTGTCTGTGTGTCTGGACGATCCGGATGTCACTACAAAAAAAGCTCTGCTTTTGATCTGTATAATTCATCAAAAACGTACTTGATGAGACAATCAGTAATACCGTAACACCCACTCAAAGTTGGCCTATTCCAACAGATGGCAAAGTTTACAACCTTTTTACCGGTACTGTATATCTACATTTTTTGCAGTTGACCTCTTTTTATTACAAACTCTTACAACATCTCTGCCCTTCTTGAAACGAACTTCTTTTTTTTTGGAAGGTGTCACGTTTTCACCTTTTTCAGGACCGAAAATAGATTTTTTTTTCATTTTTTTTCATTTTTTTTTCCAAAAACTATATACAATTTGCTACAATTAGTGTGATTCTCATTTTTTGGAGCACACCGGGAAAATAATCAAAAAATCGGATTTTTCATAAAATCACAACCCTGTCTCGTACAAAAAAGTGATAAACTATTATATAAACATGAATTACATATGACATCCACTACGCCGACTAATTATATACATTCATATAACAGGTGAGAGACGAAAAGGGGACCGAGGTCACCGGAAATGGTAGAGAAGATAAGAAGGAGGTGACGTACATTTGCATACGGAGATATGATTAGATGAATCCTGTTTTATAAATCAAAAATTCATTATCAAACAATTTTTCGCAAAACTTCCTATTTTTGAATCATTTCCATTTCCTCCAAATGCCCCTATTCCTAAAATCCGACCTACTTATGGTTTTCCTTAACAACCCCCAGAATCTATTGAATCATGTCAAGGATTCCCTAACAATCAACACACCAAATACAGAAAATGCAAGTGTAGATCAAATCAAGGAATTGGTGAAAATAGAGAATTGGATTAAAGATGAGAAGATTATTTTGGAGACTGAGATTAAGAAAATCGAGTCTGATTTTCCTAACAAGGTGAGTAGCACAGTGGAGCGCGCTTGCATAAACCTTTTGTATACAGGTGATCATCTCTATTTTATCATTTTTAATGATAACTGGAGTTCTTGGATATTTGATCTACACTGAGTACACAGGACAGCTGATATCAACTGGAGTGAGATTCCTAATCAGTGGTGGAGCAATTGTGGTATTCCTTATTGTAGCAGCGTGTTTTATTTCGTGAGTTTTCAAGTTGTCGGTAGAGCATATTCACTTTTTTTTCAGTCATGATCCTAAAAAGAACCAAAAAGAAAAGGAAGGAGAGAAACTACTCATTGACTACAGTAACCTTGAAAAAGAAGAAGTGATGGAGCCAATGCTGATGTTGGAATTGAATCAACGGCAGAGAGATATTATTGATTTTTTCACTGAAACAATTGAACCGTTGCGACAAAAAAATCGAGTTTGGAAAAATCGGCAGTATGTCTTGGTGAGCATTTTTTAAACTCTTTCTGTTTAAAATCCTACCAGGTTTTGCCCAAACTTTACAAAATTTTGAAATGTTATAAAACAAATTGTGATCTACATTTTTTAGTTGCCACCTTTTTTCTACGAGTACATCCCGGTGAGAAACACTGTGTCACAGTCAAAGAAAATAATTTAGTTGCATTTTTTCGCGGCGCTATAACTCACTAGTGTGAACTTTTGCGAGATAAAGATTAACTACAAAAATGTAGTTTGAACCTTGTACATCAATTAAATTATTTTTTGTTGCAAAAACTTAAAGCCAGTGGCGTTTTTGAAAACAATTTGGAAAAGTGGGAAATTAGCACACTTATCAAGGAAAATTGGCGCCAAAGTTCATTTTTTTAAGCAAAATAGTCAATTTATGATACAGAATTAGAAGAAATTCTGACCAACCACATTTTAGACTGTTAGAATTCTCGGCTCTATTGGCAAAGAATGGTCCCAACCGCAAAGAACGGTCCCAAAAAATAAAAGAACGGTCCCAAAGAATTACATGGTCCCTACCGCAAAGAACGGTCCCAACCGCAAAGAATGGTCCCAAAATTTTGGGTGACACAAGTTTCCGAATTGAATGGTCCCTATCGCAAAGAATGGTCCCTACCGCAAAGAATGATCCCTCAAAATTGATACGAAAAACTTTTCACCATTCTCTTAGGCTTAGGTTTCTTAGAAATTGGAGAAAAATTTGACAAATACGATTAACAACCGGTTTTGTCAATTTTTTCTCCAATTTCTAAGAAACCTAAGCCTAAGAGAATGGTGAAAAGTTTTTCGTATCAATTTTGAAGGACCATTCTTTGCGGTAGGGACCATTCAATTCTGAAATTCGTGTCACTCAAAATTTTGGGACCATTCTTTGCGGTTGGGACCATTCTTTGCGGTTGGGACCATGTAATTTGGAAATTCGGGTCACCCAAAATTTTGGGACCATTCTTTGCGGTTGGGACCATTCTTTGCCAATTGAGCCGAATTCTCTCCCTGTTCCTTCTTTCCCGGTTAAATCCTCCTCCCGTTCTTTTAAAACTACATAATTTGAAACATGTTGATTTGTCTAAATATTTAACTCTATCTCCCCTCAACTATTAATGTTTTCTACTTGTCTCTCTGTGTATAGTTAGCTTTGAAGTATAAGTGGCAAGTGCCCTTCTTTCAAATTTTGAACAGTCACCGAAAAAGTTCACAGGTTCACATTTTCTATGAAAAATTGAAAAAAATGTCAAAAAAGTTTTTGAAAATAATCATCATTATTCATTTTTTGAAGCCATGCAGGGCCTCTTCGGGCCTCGACAAGTATGGTCTGAATCTTAGACTAAACATCAACTAAATTTTTTTGTTGGAAAAACACAATGGCTGGCGTACCTGTGACGTTTTTGAGAGATATTTTAAAAATTGGAAAATTAGTAACTTGTCACATTACTGTATAATATGTTGTCCGAACTTTACAAATTTCTAATTTTCGATTTTTTACTTGCTCGGTTATTGAAGAAAAATTCCGAAAAAAAAAGTCATCGATTGAAGATACAGGACAATTCGCAACCGGACGTTTCGAGTGCCCGGCTGCGAAACTTTCGCAGATTTTTTTTAATTCCGATTTTCGACACAAAATTTGTTGATATTCGGGTTGACACGTCACACTATTGCTTATACAAAACGTGGTTAACTACAAAAATTTAGGTCATGAAAAATGAATGTTTTCACACCATCACACAGTTTCTGATTCTAATTTTCTTTTTTTTTAACTTTTCAGTTATTCTTCTTCTCCACTGAATGGGCCATTTATAGCCTAATTCGATTCTGCGATTCCGTCCGATTCATATCTGGTTTCTCCAAAGTCGACCGAACCAAAATTGACCCAGACGATGTTATGATTGAGTTTACTAACTTTTTATTCTTTGAATCTATTCTAGTTTTTGCTGGTTGTCTATTGTATCTGGAATACTTAAAACCGCTGAAGGAAAGACTTTGTATGCTTGAAGAAGGGAAAACTGTTGAGATGCTTGTTTGAATAAAGTATAAAATAACTCTGTGAACATCCGGGTAATGGACGGTGGCCTAGAATCCGACGATTCGGAAACTTAGGCCACCAGATAATCAAGTTCTCGTTTTTTTGTTTTGTCTGGAAATATGTGGACATCCGGATTGGCATAATGAAGGACAGATATACCTACATTATTTTTGGTCAAGTTTGGCGGCCTAGGATACAATAGCTTGGGAAGTTAATCCAGCAAAATTAGGCCATCATTTTGAAAACGTTAGGCCGCCAAGCTACAGTATCCCTACTGAAGTGTACTGTATGCGATTTCTACTTGCAGCCACCACATAACCAAACATGTAAAGAGACGTGTGAAGGAGATGTCTGTTATATAGGTAGAGTTGACAACTTTTTTGTACGGACACTCTCTAGAGAGTTATGGTCATTTTAAGACAACAGCTCAAAAACCGCTCTATTTTACACTGAAATTGTCGATTTGAGAGAGAAATTATTTTGTCGATACGTAACTTGTTAGGGAGTGTCCGTAAAAAAAAGGTGTCAACTACAAAAATGGAGTTCTACCTTTGATCTGTATTTTTCATTAAAACTCTACTTGATGGGACAATCAATATTACCATGACACACTTATAAAGTTGGCCAATTTCCACAGAAATCGGCCAAAGTTTAGAAGCGTCTGACCGGTAGTAGTGTATCTCATACAAAGCATCTGAAAATAATAGACAATAACACACTTATAACACAATATAAAACAACTCTACTGTAGTATTCCTGCAGTTGACAACTTTTTGCTCGAGTCTTCTCTAGAGATTCTTAACTCTCCCACTAACACAGTGAATTAATTTATGTCGTGGCACTATGTTTTTGCATTTTTCGAAACTCTTAGTGAAATGGTTACAAAAAATTTAAAGATAACTTTTTATTTAACATTTATCAAATTCGAACAATCTTCTCAACATGATTCAATTCTTGTGGTACATCCAAAGAAAAGAAGCAATGAAGACAGAACGAGAAGTAGATTAATGGTCTCAATATAAATGAAAACTGGGGGAAATTCATTTTTTTGGAATGGAATTAGTTGTCGAGTGTTTAGTGAATTTTGCACCGTTGAATAAAAATGTTTCAGCTTTTTCGTACGCATAGTGTAAGACAGATAAAACCAATATCTCGAAAAGGAACAAGTTAGAAATCTCAACATAGACGTCGCCTCCATCGAAGCCTTTTTGTTGATTCGTCTCGATATACACCATTATTCGGACGGTATAGCAGAATCGGAAAAGGGAATAAGGAAAGCATAGGATCCAAATAAGAAATTTCTGAAATATTACGACAATTGTTTTGAAGGTTTTGAAGCGTTTAATCGTAATTTCTAACAGGGGGAAGTCTTTGAAGACGCCACTTTCAAACGACCTATAAATTCGGTCATAGGCAGACTTGTCACGGGCCGGGCCGGGCCAAAATCAGGAAACATCTCGGCCTAGAAGGACAGAAAATAGGCTTTTCTTCAGCAAAAAACTAGTTTCTCACAGATTTTTGTGAATTTCATGACATTTTCTTTTGGAGTTTTTAAATCTTTGCGAAGAAATCTACTTCCGACTTCCGTCTTCCGACTTCCGGGCATTTTTCGCTTCCGACTTCCGACTTCCATTTTCAAAATTTTACTTCCGACTTCCGTTTTTGAAAAAATCACTTCCGCGCAACTCTGCTACCGACCAAAAAATTGGTGGATAGATCTCATAGTTGTACGGAATTCCATTTTCCGAAAAACCGGAATCCGGAATCCGGAACCGGAATCAAAATTTTAATTTTCCGGAATCCGGAACCGGAAAGACGAATAAACCCGGAATTCCGGAATTTCGGAATCCGGAATCCGGAATGATTCAATAAATTGGCAAGGCCAAGTCATTTTTTTGAGTGTTTTTAATGATATATAAAGTTTAAAACTACTTTTGAGGTTCAAAACCGAAAAAGAAGTAATGCGGTTATCTTTAAAACTCAAAAAATGTTTAAAAATTTAAACTTCAGGATTCCGGAAAAAAATTCAAAAAACCGGAATGTCAAAAAAAACCCGGAACTCCGGAATCCGAAATTTCCGGAATCCGGATTCCGGACAACTATGATAGATCTAACAAGACACTAGGAATCCGATGGTATGCCTACTTTTTATTAATTCCTTTGTAATAGTTTGCCGATATAATACAGGTTTATGATCCCTTACCATAACAGTAACTCGATTCTTCCAGACTTGAATTTCAATTTGCAATGGTGCAATTTTCTCAATAAAAAAGTCGATAAGATCCAATTGTCGTTGATTCAATTCTGACATTTTCATTGATTCGGGGATACTGTAGTTTTCAGATTTTCTTCCTTTATTTTCACTTGTCGGTTTGTTTTTTTGCATTCTGGAATGCGAAATGCATATTGGCTTCAATATTGACTTTTCCAAGGCTTACTGTATATAAAATCCCACGCAAATGTAAACAAGCACCCACGTGACTCCGCCACTAATGAATAATCTCACTTGGAAAGGTAACAACTGATTTGTGTATTCCATGTAGATCAAATACAAAACGATTCCAACAGACAAGAAAAAAGTAATGAAACAAGCGATTGTCTGAATTCGTTGGGTTAGAGGAAAGTACGCTCTACTGGACAATTTTACCGTATTCAGAAAATTCGATTTCGACTCCTTCACTTTGTTTTCCACTGTATCCTTCTTCGTATTGATCCACTCCTCCATTTTCAACAATTCCTTAATTTGATCTACACTTGCTTCTTCTTCTTCTTCTTTATCCTCAATCGATGACTCCTTTATCAGTTTTAACAGACTCTGGGGATCTTCTAGTTTCACCGCTACCCGCAATAGTTTGTACGTCAGAAATGGAGAAAATGTAGGTGGCATTTTTTAGTTTTCGAATATATGTTGAATAAAGGAAAAGGTCAGAAGGGAGAAGAGAAGAATGGATTAAAATGGGGGAAGAAGATGTTACGGAGATTTTGAGAGAGAACAAACCGGATTCAAGGATATTTCTCTCTTTCTTTCTCCTTTTCTCTCTCTCTCTCAGCATGCCGGAAAACTTTCGGAAGGTGCCACCTGTAGAGCTAGGTTTATTTTATTACATATCAAGATATGAGTAACATTCAATTTGAAATGTCAACGGGACCCAATCTGAAAGTGTGCAATTTCATTTTTTCTGAAATGAAGATGGGCATTGATCGAATCCAAGATGATACCACGACGCCACTTCTGGTCTGTTAATTGGAAGTTTTTGGATATATTACAATAATTTCAGTTGCTTTTCAATCTGAATACATTAGTCCCATTTCAGACCATCATACCTCCTGTTTAACTTGAAAGAGAAGATTCTGAAAAGAAGAAAAGGGGGATTTCAGTTTCTCTAGATAATTTATAGTACAAGAATGGCAGTGAGAGATGCGAGAGGGAACAAAATAGAATAAAATAAACGTGGGGAGAGAATAGAATCAAATGATGAATTATGCACTATCAGAGGAGTCGCTGGGCTTTCCGGAGTCTCAGAATTCTTCGGCTGCTCCGGAGACTTCTCTCGACTCGATTCCCATTCCGGATAGTAGACATGTGGCATCTTTTGGAACGTGACCTCTTCGATAAACTCCGGATCGTCAATCTCATAAACTGCCTTCTCCGCTTCGGTTCTGAAGGCGAGTCGAGCAGCCAAGACAGCCGCCGCTGCAGCCGAATTCTCACGTTTCCGATACAATGTCACTTGAGGAATTCCAGATTTTGCGAGAGAATCCAAGAATCCACCCTCCATCAGATGGAACGAGTCAAACGTTCGACCGTAAAGCACGATGGGCAACGGAGTGACCTTTTCGGGGGCCATTTGTTTCAAGGCTCTCATATGCCATTCCTTAATGGTGGCAGCAACCAGATTGCCGACGGTTTCACCGGCCCAATCGAAGACTTTGGAGAGAGTATCATTCTCGTCGGCAACTGAAAATAAGGGAAATAATCTAATTTATCTTCTTAAATAAACCGAAACTAACCATTCGCAAACACCTCACAAAGTTGTGCATAACGATGTTTGAACCAGGGACTGTAGAACATTTCAGTACTCTCATAGACGGTCTTCGGTGGAATTTGGAACTTGTTGGCGATAATATCCACAATCTTGGTGAAATCCGGAATGATCGGGTGACCTTTCTGTTTGTCTTTTGTCGCATAAAACACCGAGCCGGTTGGAAGACTCGCATCGAATGCTTCTGGGAACAGGATTTGGTTGATACCTGCAAAATACGGAAAAATTATAGAAAATAACAGTTAATGTTCAACCAAGCCAAACATTGAACGGGAAACGAGAAAGGATCGGTTGTCAAACAAATTCGATTTTTGGGAAAAGTGGCCAAAATTTTCAGTTTCTAGGATGAAAAACAACAGATAAGGTTAAGCAGTTGAGGTTTCGTTTTTATAAAAACTATTTCAGGAGAAAAAAGACTGGAATTCGAAGAAAAAAAGGGGATTTTAGGGAAAAAATTGGTGTGGTGATGAGCAGAAAAGTGCGGCATGAAAGCTGCGGCGCAGAGAAAGGGGAGGAGCTTGCAAGAGCGCGGCGCGTTATTTGCAAAAATATTTTTTTCTTTTTTCAGTTCCGTTTAAGACAATTTTTCTTTCTCTCTATACCGAAAAACGCTCCCGGATCTTCAAATGCTCGATTGGATAGTTCAATGGCTCCAGGAAATTGTAATATGATCGACCGGTGGTTTGAAACAAGTTGTATTTTTTCAGTTTTTGTATATAATTCTACTAATTGACCGCGGTGAGATTACTTCATATATCGGATGGCTGGTTTTCTTTGGTCCCTTGTACGTATTCGCTTATTTTTACAATAAGTTGATCGATTTCCTTATCAAAGTTTCGGTTTACTTCGATTATCGCTTCCGTGTGAGTTTGTTTTCTAGAAATTTCCCTAAATTGCGTATCAAAAGAGCCCTTCTTATCAACACACTGTTCTCTCAAACCAGTTTCTAAAAATAACGAGATCTCTCGACTAGAGTGGCATGCTATTTGAAATCAGGCTTCGTGGTAACTACTGTGCAATTTTCCAGCTCTCAAACGGGACTATCACTGGAGTTTGCATCGCCGACTTGACTGTTTCAATGGCTTCCACCTTCAATTTTCGAGTCCCGCAAATTCTCATTCATGGCGGCCTGTTGGTCTCAATTGGTACCTGTTATTTCAACTTCCGTTATATCAGAAGAGAGTTTGGTATGTGTTATTGCGAGGGATGTGTAAAAATTGATTATTTTTCAGGTCGATTGGGTCTTCCTCGCTGCCTTCTCTTCTTTTTTGCCCCTTCGAATGTATGTTCGAGTTTATATCCATTAAAAACCAAATTTTCATTTCAGGCCACTGCGCAATTCATCATGTTGCCGATTCTCCGAAATTATGGAGTTCTGTTGATGCTCAATGAGGGCTATTCCAAAGAAGCATGCATGGCAGTTGTTTTGGAAAACTCAGCTATATTCCTTCTGTCCCTGCTGATTCATATGTACGTCAACGAGCCAGATGCTGATGATGACGTCGATGAGAACAACGATAATTGAAGATCCCACATGTTTTTTATACCATCTCATTGCTATATTTCTGATTCTCTAATCACATTAGTTGTATCTCATTGTGTCCACCATGATCTCATTGCTATATTTCTGATTCTCTAATCACATTATTTGTATCTCATTGTGTTTTTCCTCCAAAATTTACATGTCACTCAAGAGTCAAGACACTTCTTAAACTCCGGAGAGCCCAGCGACTCCTCTGATAGTGCATAATTCATCATTTGATTCTATTCTCTCCCCACGTTTATTTTATTCTATTTTGTTCCCTCTCGCATCTCTCACTGCCATTCTTGTACTATAAATTATCTAGAGAAACTGAAATCTCCCTTTTCTTCTTTTCAGAATCTTCTCTTTCAAGTTAAACAGGAGGTATGATGGTCTGAAATGGGACTAATGTATTCAGATTGAAAAGCAACTGAAATTGTTCATTTCTTTTTGGAATCCAAGTAAACAGTAGATGGTTTCGGTGAGAAATACAAATTCTCCTTCAAACATTCGCATTTCTTATCAATTTTCGAATGAAATCGAAGAGACGAAAAGCATGATAGAGAAACCATTGGATGTTCATTCTGAAAAGTATCTCTTTGGGAAGACACTCTAAACAATAGGTGTCAACTAAGGAAATAGGAAATGAAGTTCTTTATTTAATTTGTAATATATCCAAAAACTGCCAATTTTACGAGTAAAGACACTTCTTAGACTCCGGAGAGCCCAGGGACTCCTGAGACCCCTGATAGTGCATAATTCATCATCTGATTCTCTCCCCCCACGTTTATTGTATTCTATTTTGTTCCCTCTCGCATCTCTCACTGCCATTCTTGTACTATAAATTATCTAGAGAAACTGAAATCCCACTGGTGCAATTTTCGCAATAAAAAAGTCGATAAGATCCAATTGTGGTTGATTCAATTCTGACGTTTTCATTGATTTGGGGATACTGTAGTTTTCAGATTCTTTTCCATCATCTGTACTTTTCGGTTTCGAATAACGTTACCACTAATGAATAATCTCACTTGGAAAGGTAACATCTGATTTGTGTATTCCATTTAGATCAAATACAAATACAAAACGATTCTGTGAACGGGGAGAACCAGACTCTAGTCTGACTTCCGCTCTTTCTCATTCCTCTCCTCTTAGCGGCCCACCACCAAGAGGAGAGACGGAGGAGACAGGCTCCGCCCCTCCTCCAAGGAGCAGGGACGGCGCCCTCCTTCCTGAAGTCTTGAGAGAGCTCTAGCTCTGAAACGTCATCTGTTCAGAGATGAGACCCAGAACTACAGTACCACCGTAGTTCTGGCTCTCACTTCAGTTATTCTACTCTATATTCAATTAACTATAATAAACACTCAATAAATCATTCATTCAAAAACACTTACAGTAGCGATCATAGGTGAGTACACCTGCATACTTTCATAT
Organism: Caenorhabditis latens; assembly: GCA_002259235.3. Taxonomy (NCBI): domain Eukaryota; kingdom Metazoa; phylum Nematoda; class Chromadorea; order Rhabditida; family Rhabditidae; genus Caenorhabditis; species Caenorhabditis latens. The sequence continues at coordinate 4,301,765 of CM056093.1, forward strand.
GTATCTCAGCTGAAATAAGACCGTTTTGCACAAACTTTTTTTCAAAGATAGCTAGAACATTCAGCAATACGAAAATCAGTTTTTTGAAATAGTTCTAATTTTGATTTTTTGGATAATCGATTTTTCCTGATCGTGATTTGAAAATTCGAAAAAAAACTTGACTTTTCCAAGGCTTACTGTATATAAAATCCCACGCAAATGTAAACAAGCACCCACGTGACTCCGCCACTAATGAATAATCTCACTTGGAAAGGTAACAACTGATTTGTGTATTCCATGTAGATCAAATACAAAACGATTCCAACAGACAAGAAAAAAGTAATGAAACAAGCGATTGTCTCACGGTGATTTTTTCGCTACATTTCCCGTTGACAATTTTTCGGCGCAAGGGGCGCAGAAAAATGGGCGGGGCTAAGGATGCAACCCCGCGGCACAGAAAAATGAGGTTAATAAATTGCAGTGAAGTGCAGAGAAAGTTTAATGAAAAGTGTTCGTTTGGAAACAAAAACATGGTAGATAAGTCAAAAATCGCTCGAAAAACGTATTTATGTTATCAAACCAGAAAGTTTCAAGTGAAAAACATCTAAAATTTGACGTTTCAACTGTATTCATCCGTTTTTCGGCGAAGAGAAGCGTAAAAAGTGCAATCCAGTGATCAATCTCCCTCGTTTCTAACTTTTTCAAGACATCTAGGAGATAATCTGATAAATAAATGAAATGTTGTGAACTCCTGTTTGAAACATTTACAATCACACAAGAGAGACTGTACAAAACAGGAAGAAACGGATCGAAGAAGCAAATTGGGAAGTGACGAATCGCGAACAACGCTTTTTTGCAAGTTCCAGTGTTTGAAAGGAATGAAAAGCAAATCATTATCTGTTTAGTTCAGTTATTTAGCTCATAAACGGTGTATTTTCATGTTTTTTAGTGGAAATTCGCTTAACGAAAAAGTTCCCTCGATGAGTGAAGTTCAAAGTTGCCATCAAAGACAGGTAAAAACATCATTAAAGGTTGCAATAACTACACAATACGTTTTCCAATGACAATTTTCTTCATTTCGACACTGAAATTTTCAAAAAAGCGTTCGATTCGTCACTTTCCAAATCGCTTCTATCCGTTTCTTCGTGATCCGTTTCTTCCCGATTGACCGCGGTTCTTCTCGATTTGTAAATCCGTTCTCACACAAGAACAGTTTTTGAGAAAAAACAATCAAAAATCTCCGTAATTCTCCATAAAACGAGAGAAAATGTTCCCCGTCGTTTGAAACATGTTATTGTTCATTTCAAGCATGCTGAATACACTTTGGACGATTTACATGACTTCAAGAAAGAATCGTTCTGCTAAATCTGAATACAAATTCGAAATCAGTACTAAATTTCTGTTCTAGTGATATATGTCTCGACCCATAACTGCATCTTGACTCGTGATCTTTCGCTAGTTAAATTACACGTGAAAGATGAGCTTCTTTGTGAGCTTTCTCAAATCTAGGCCATCGCCATTTTAAAAACTAGGCCATCAGGAATTTTTAATTTCAACAAACTCCCGTTTTCTATATGAAGGAGGCTATAAAACGACAGGAATTTTTTTCTACAAAAACTAGATCGAAAAAATTAATCTTATGAAAGCGTTTTTTCAAATTTATGGATTCAGTTTTTTTTAAAACCTCGTCAAAGTTTGTGGAAGAGAAATTAACACTGACGAAAATCACTTCAACAAACTCCCGTTTTCTATATGAAGGAGGCTATAAAACGACAGGAATTTTTTTCTACAAAAACTAGATCGAAAAAAATTAATCTTATGAAAGCGTTTTTTCTAAATTTCGATTTCTAATTATTTATATAGCTGATTAAAAATTATGGCAGAGAAAATTACACTGCGTTGTCTGGCGGAGCGCATTTCCCTCACGGGGACGTGGCCTAGCGAGAAGCAGAAATATGGAAGAAAAACCCAAATTTAATGTAGCGAAAAAATCACCGTGTGTCTGAATTCGTTGGGTTAGAGGAAAGTACGCTCTACTGGACAATTTTACCGTATTCAGAAAATTCGATTTCGACTCCTTCACTTTGTTTTCCACTGTATCCTTCTTCGTATTGATCCACTCTTCCATTTTCAACAATTCCTTAATTTGATCTACACTTGCTTCTTCTTCTTCTTCTTTATCCTCAATCGATGACTCCTTTATCAGTTTTAACAGACTCTGGGGATCTTCTAGTTTCACCGCTACCCGCAATAGTTTGTACGTCAGAAATGGAGAAAAGGGCATTTTTAGTTTTCGAATTAATTTCGGGTGTTATAATGAAGGAAAAGGACAGAAGGGAGAAACGAAGAAAGGGTTGAAAGAGAGATTTGGAGAGAAAATAAACCGGATTCTAGGATATTTCCATCTTTTCTCTCTCTTCCTGCATGTCGGAATACTTTCGGAAGCTGAATACAATGATTTCCATTCCAGACCATCATACCTCGGCCCTTCTCGGGATGGGCGGAGCTTCTTTAACAAATGTCATGTTTACCTAGAATGAAGCTTGAGAGAGAAGATTCTGAAAAGAAGAAAAGGGGGATTTCAGTTTCTCTAGATAATTTATAGTACAAGAATGGCAGTGAGAGATGCGAGAGGGAACAAAATAGAATAAAATAAACGTGGGGAGAGAATAGAATCAAATGATGAATTATGCCCTATCAATGGTTTCAGGAGTCGCTGGGCTCTCCGGAGTCTCAGAATTCTTCGGCTGCTCCGGAGACTTCTCTCGACTCGATTCCCATTCCGGATAGTAGACATGTGGCATCTTTTGGAACGTGACCTCTTCGATAAACTCCGGATCGTCAATCTCATAAACTGCCTTCTCCGCTTCGGTTCTGAAGGCGAGTCGAGCAGCCAAGACAGCCGCCGCTGCAGCCGAATTCTCACGTTTCCGATACAATGTCACTTGAGGAATTCCAGATTTTGCGAGAGAATCCAAGAATCCACCCTCCATCAGATGGAACGAGTCAAACGTTCGACCGTAAAGCACGATGGGCAACGGAGTGACCTTTTCGGGGGCCATTTGTTTCAAGGCTCTCATATGCCATTCCTTAATGGTGGCAGCAACCAGATTGCCGACGGTTTCACCGGCCCAATCGAAGACTTTGGAGAGAGTATCATTCTCGTCGGCAACTGAAAATAAGGGAAATAATCTAATTTATCTTCTTAAATAAACCGAAACTAACCATTCGCAAACACCTCACAAAGTTGTGCATAACGATGTTTGAACCAGGGACTGTAGAACATTTCAGTACTCTCACAGACGGTCTTTGGTGGAATTTGGAACTTGTTGGCGATAATATCCACAATCTTGGTGAAATCCGGAATGATCGGGTGCGCTTTCTGTTTGTCTCTCGTCGCATAATAGCGAGCCGGTTGGAAGACTCGCATCGAATGCTTCTGGAAACTCTCGACAATCAATGTATGAACTGTACGGGCGATCCAATAGGCGCCACCGTCGCCGGAGACACTCGGAGTTACGTCGTGTTGTTTCATCTTGCCATGAGTGCCGTTGTAGAAGCATGCAGTGTCGACACCGCATTGAACGGCTATTCCATCTGCAAACGAATTTATGTTGTAGTGAAATGCTGGAAATCGAGCCATATCAGCTCGGCACAGTTCTTACAACTGCGCTCTACCGAAATTCTCTTGGTAAATCTCTTTTCTCTGAATCTCTCAATTTCGCACACAATTTTCTTCGGTTTCGGTAGAGCGCGGTTCTAAGAAGCGTGCTGTGCTAATAAATCAGTTGAAATTGATGCTTATGAAACAGTGGGAATCAAATCGCACAACTTGGAAGTTTTAACCACATTTTGTCAATGGAGGAAACGCGCTCTACTGATAAAAAGTATGCTGTTCTTTCGGAAAAGTTAGATAGAAAGCACTCGGAGATTCTGCAGGTGCGCTCCACAGGAAATAAGTGTCGCGGCAAGCACGAGTGTTTTCTATCAAACTTTTCCGAGAGAATAACACAAGTGTTATCATTAGAGCGCGTTTCCTCCATTGGCAATTGTAATTGAAACCTCCAATCAGGCAGTCTTTCATTACGCATCTTTTTTCAAGTGACAATGAGTTATGACTAGATTCGCAGTATACTTATCGATCCGATCCGTAACTCGCTCCAAAATGAACAATACGAATCGAAAAATATACCAAACTGTAGATCACAACGAGTTCTACGTCTCCAATACGATACGGCTCGGCGTAAGGTACGTTATTGTATCGCGAGCAGGGCTAGAATGCCAGAAAAGACAAAAATCGTCCAATCAGAGACATATTAGCAGCTCACTCCTTTTACAACTGCGCCCCACAGCAAACGAGAGAGTATCGAAGAGAGACGCAGAGGCATTTTTTCAAACTCTTTTTTGTGAACTGTGAAAGCTTGTGTTGGCGCAAGAAAAAAAGAAAAAACTCTGCGTCTCTCGTCGATACTCTCTCGTTTGCTGTGGGGCGCAGTTGTAAGAGGGGTGGTCTCTGATTTGACGATTTTTTATCTTTTTTGGTTACTCTAGCCCGGCTCGCAATACAACAACGAACCTTACGCCAGCCCGTATTATGTCAGAGATATATAACTCGTTGAGATCTACAATTTGGTATATTTTTCGGATCGGATCGACAAGTGCACAGCGAATCAAGTCATAAATTAGTTGAAAATGATGACTTATGAATCAGCGAGTATCAAACTGAAAGACTGCCTGATTTGAGGTTCCAACAACATTTTCTCAATGGAGAAAACGTGCTTTTTAGGTTCCGAGTCTTCCTTACGTTCTGAATGGCGAAAATGTGTGCGTACAACCATCTCAACCTCAGTCATCACATGAATCTCGTCGGCGATTCTATTCGGTGCCGTCTTCAACGCATACTTCTCTCGGAACATTCTCTCCAACCCATCCATCTTCGCATCCCTCACCGGCTCCGGGAACACCACAACGATCTTATCGATTCTCGCCCACTGTTGCCACGTGTTCGGTTCACCGGTAATCTCCGCCATCAGCTGTGTGATACCGTCGACAATTGTGGCGGTCATCGCCTCCGGAGTGGAATAGAAACAATCGATGCCTTGAATCGTGTTGTAATATCGTTTTCCCTTGTTGAATTTCTCCGTCGGATTCTTTTCGATGGCAGCGATTCGAGTACACGACAGACCTCCCTCCACACCACAATAGAAAACGCGTGGCTCGTAATCCTCCGGTGGGTATTTATCCTCTCTCGGTGCTGATGGCACCTCGGCAATTGGTGTCGATGGAGCACCACGACTCGCTAACGACTTTCTTGCGCCGGCACGCGCCGCCGCCGCCCCAATTGACTTTCTTTTTTGCGTCATTATCGGTTAGTACGGGTTGATTTGGTTGATACCTGCAAAGAAAATGGGAGATTTTTGCAATTTTTCGGAAAAGCGAACGTTTGAACCATTTTTCGCATAAAACCGCCGAAATTCAACGATTTTTACAAAACTTTTCAATTTCTAGCTGGTTTTTTGCATCGATAGCTTCAATTTTGAGCATTTGCCGTTAAAAAAAAAGTCAAAAATAGAAAAATTCGGCGAATTTCTCAATTTATTTTAGAAAACCCCGAGAATCGCTTTCCAAAACCTGATGGAAATTCAGTTGCAAAGCGATTCTCGTGGTTTTTCTATTGAAAAAATTAAGAAATTCACCGAATTTTTCAATTTTTGACTACATTTTGAGCTTTCAAACGGCAAATACTCAAAATTGAAGCTAGCAATGCGAAAAACCATCTAGAAATTTGAAAAATCCGTAAAAATCATCGAATTTCAGCGATTTTATAAGAAAAATGGTTCAAAAACCAAGAAAATTTATGAAATTGAAGCAAAAAATTAGAAAATCACGATGAAAACATGAAAAATCTAGAAAATGATTGGTTTTTCAGGATTTTTTCTCAAGGGAAAAGCCCAAAAAACCTGAAATTACGATATGCGGTACGAAAAATGATGCAAAAACTCGTAAAAATTGAAAAATATTAGAGTTTTTTCCGATTTTTCGCCAAAAATTACAAAAAATCCACCAAAATCAAAGGAAAACTCAATAAATCCATGAACTTTTATTAAATTTTCTGCAAAAACCGTGAAAAATCGAAAAAATATACGAATTTTCGTTTTGTTTTCAAGAGGAAATCTGAAATTCAAGTTTTCCCGCGCAGAGGTCAAAAATATTCATTTTTTGAATTTTTTGATCTACAAACATGAAAAATCTATTATTTTTCATTTTATTTCACCAACCTCTTCATTTTTCCGTCGGAAATCCGCTAAAATTTCAGCTGAAATTAGTCTGAAAGTTACTTTGAATTTTTCTTTGCGGCGCGGAAAAGTGGGCGGGGCTTCGAGTGCAACTCGCCGCGCACTTTCAAAAATTGCCATTTATGACGCAATTTTTGGAATAAAGGAGTTAAAAATGGTTTATTTGATGAATATTTACATAAAAATGTTATAAAAATGGAAAAATAGCAAGATTATCACAAATCAATCTCTCTCAACACATTCTTCTTCACTTTCTGCTCCAAATAGATTCCATTTTGCTCTTTCGCAGCGAGGACAGCGGCGCCGACCGCCGGCGAATCACACGGCTCATACATTATGATTTTGTGGGTTCCCGAGCCAGAGAGAGCGTTTACGAAGCCATTTTGAAGAGCAGGCCAGGATAGGAAGACACCGCCGATTTGGACGATGTGCAGCACTTTTCGGTCTTCCTGGAAATGAAAATTTTTTGGGATTTTTGGGAAAACGCGCTCTACCGCCAATTATTCTTACCTCCGACAAATGTTTCGCCACCGTTCTCACATGCCGTCCTAAAATATCGCCCGCCCGTCTGAAAACTTCTGAAATCGACACGTCATCGACACGTGTCGCCAGCGAGACGGTGAAATCCGCGATTTTGTGCTTCTCGAAATTCGAGTAGAGAAAATCGAGAATTCGCGTTTTGTCGGTGATCGAATAGTGTTTGAAGAGCAACTCTTTGATGACGTCAGTGTTGAAGTCGGTGATGAAACCGTCCTCAGCGTCGAATAGCATCTGAAAATACGAGTTTTTTGGGTGAGAAATGAGATTCTTGACAAATTTTGAATGTTTCTCGCAATTTTAGGTTCATATCGAAAATTGAAGTTTTTTAGACGAAAATGCTTGATTTTTTTGAAACTTTGATGTAAAAAACCGTTATTTTTGACCTAAAAATCACTTTTTTCAGCGTTTTTTGTGCTTATAATTCAAAAATTAAAGTTTTTTGACCGAAAAATGCAAACGCGCTCTACCGCAATTCATCTTCATCAGCAGAACACGTTTGCTACATTTTTGCTCATTTGTACTGTGCAATTGCGCTCTACCGAAATTTGATTATTAGTTGGTAAACGCGCTCCATTGAAAAGTGTCGAACATTGTCAATAGAGCGCACTTTCCTCGGATTTTTTGCCGATTTCGCTAGAAATTGCGGAAAAGTGAATTTTTTAGGTAAAAAAGAGTTTTTGGGAATTTTTGGAGTGAAAAATAGCAAAAATAGCGTATTACAAGTGCGCTCTAATGACAAATACCGGAAATTGTCAATAGAGCGCACTTTCCTCGGATTTTTGCCGACTTTTTCGCTAGAAATTGCGGAAAAGTGAATATTTAGATGAAATATAGCAAAAAGTGCAATTTTTCTGGTGAAAATTTGTTTTCCGATTGTAACAAGTGCGCTCTATTGACAAAAGTTGTCTATAGAGCGAATTTGCATCGGAAGCTCGGATTTTGATGATTTTAAAGTTAAAAATTGCAAAAAACCTTAATTTTACACCTAAAATTAGGATTTCTGAGGTTTAAAATGCGATTTCAAGCCATTTTCGCATGAAAAATCTCGAAAAACCCCAATTTTTAGCTGAAAATTGTGGAAATGTGAATTTTTTAGGGAAAAAGGAGTTTTTGGGAATTTTTGGAGTAAAAAATGGCAAGAATTGCGTATTACAAGTGCGCTCTAATGACAAATACCGGAAATTGTCAATAGAGCGCACTTTCCTCGGAAAATCGGATTTCGATGATTTTAATGTACAAAAACTTAGTTTTAGGTGAAAAAATGCGATTCTCAGCCATTTTCGCATGAAAAATCACGAAAAAACCCGATTTTAAGGCTAAAAATTGATTTTTTGTCATTTTTGTGCTAAAAAATAGCGGAAAACGCGATTTTCGCACCTGAATAGCCTCCCTGGCAATCCAAAACGCACTTCCACCATCACCGACTTGATGTCCCCACCCGCCGGCACCCTTCACCACCCCATCCCTCCGTTTCATTCGACACGACGACCCAGTTCCCGCAATCAGCACAATTCCGTTCTCCTCAGCGGGGAAATTGGCCAACAACGTCATCACCGAATCCGACGTCAAATAGAAGTTGGCGGTTATCGATTTTCCGTGATTCCGGCGGAATTCCTCCACAAATTTCCGATTGAATTCCTCGTCTTCCGCACCGGAGAGGCCGAGGCCGAGTGCTCGCAAATCACGGATTTCTAGTCCCTCGGCCGTGAAGACCTCCTGAATCCACGTGGCGATTCGTTGGCAGACGACAGTGTAATCCGTTAGAAAGAAGTTCGTTCCTTGTGTTGATGACGTGTATTGACGATTCGTTGACGCGTCGATTATCACTAATTTCGAACCCGTCGCTCCGCCCTCAATTCCAGCATACAGGCCGAGCGATTCTCTGAAAATTTCTAAAATTAGGCTCCGCCCACTTTAAAATTGCAAAATTTTCATGTTTTCATCCAGAAAAATCAAGAAAGGGGCGTGGCCTAAATGTGGGCGGAGTCTCAAAATTTTGAGATGAGCTCCGCCCACTTTTAGGCCACTTTGCAGTCATTTCGGGGGTTTTTCCAATTAAAACTCAGAAAGTGGGCGTGGCCTAAAAATTAGGCTCCGCCTCTTTTCGAGCCACGCCCACTTTTCAGTATTTCGAAACTGACAGAAAATCCAGGTTTTCGAGCTGAAAATTGCAGAAAGGGGCGTGGCCTAATGGTGGGCGGAGCATCGAAGTCCTGAGTTAAACATTGGAATTTTCGAAGAGGCTCCGCCCACATTCAGAAAATCAAGCTCCGCCCCTTTTTGAGCCACGCCCACTATTCTGTGTTTCGAACGAAAAAACTGGCAGAAAATCGAGGTTTTCGAGCTGGAAATCGGAAAAATGGGCGGAGCTTCGACACTTTAAAATAGGCTCCGACCACTTTAAGAAAAATTTGACTCCGCCCATTTTGGAGCCACGCCCCACTCTTCTGTATTTCGAAGTGGAAAAACTGAATTTTGCAAAAAAAAAGTTAAACATTAAAATTTTCGAACAGGCTCCGCCCACTTTCAGGAAAAAATTGTCTGGCTGAAAACAGGGTTTCTTTAGAAGTTATTATTGAAGGGACCTGATTGTGGGCGGAGCTAGTGTAAGCTCCGCCCACATTTTCCGGAAACCATACTTTGTCATAGTGAAAATGTCGATCGTCTCGTTGTCTGTCTCGATTCTTCTCGTCAATTCGACACGTAGAAATGGATATTTCGAGAGATACGGAGCCAATGTCCAACTATCGCTGAAAAGAAAAAAATCGATAAATTTTAGAAAAAAAGGTGAAAAGTGGCAAAAAAAGAGACAAAAGATCACATTGAATAGTCAATTCGTGGTGTCAAACTAGAGAAATATTTATTATTTTTCGGCAGATTGTCTACGTCTCCACCACTGTCCACACTCTCTCGTCGTCTGCACTCACTCTCTCTGTTGGTATGCGAAGTAGATCACGGCGTGCTCGAAGTTTATCAACAATTGGGCGAAAGTGTCGACGAGCGGACGGAATGTCGACGGATCGAAGAACACGTCGGAGGCGATGATCACTGAGAGATCAGACGAGAGAGAAGAGGAGATGACAGACGATACGGATTCACGGCTTTCCCAGTCGAGACCCTGATAAGGAAATGAGATGGAAAGTGTGCGGCGAGATTGCAAATAGGCTCCGCCCATTTTTCAAAATTGAACTTTTGAAGGCTTTTACTAGCCCGGCTCGGGGTACAACCGCGCTCTACCGAAGCCGAAGAGAATGTGTGCGAAATTGAGAGACTCAGAGAAAAAGAGACATTTTTCAAGGGGAGTTCGGTGGAGCGCAGTTGTAAGAACTGAGAAAAATGGGCAAAATCGGATTTTGGAAAAAAAAACCGATTTTTCTTCTTTTTTTGGAATTTAAATACAAAAATTGAGAGCTGGTTTTCAAGAGACATATAAATAGAGTGTACTGTGCGGCAGAACTGCAAAAGGGGCGGAGTCTGCAAGGAATAATTCGAAAATTTTCAAAAAACTAAGGAAAAAGGGGCGGAGCTTGTAAAAAATTCGTGGCATTTCTTGTCTACTACTTCGATAAAAGTGGGCGGAGCCTATTTTTCGTTTTTGTGAATAATCAGGAAAATGGGCGGAGCCTATTTCCAATTTTTCAACAAAAAAAACCAATTTTTCGATGACTTCTGCCGATTTTAGCGGTTTTTCCTGGTTTTTTTCTAGTCAAATTTCAAGAAAAGTGGGCGAAAAAAAACGGGCGGAGCAAACGACTTTTAAAGAATTTTATGTCTGATAAGCTCCGCCCATTTTTCTACATTTTCAATGAATTATTTTTCAAATTTGATTGAAAATGCCATTTTTACACTGCACAACCATTAAAAATTACAAAAATTTGAAAAATGGGCGGAGCCTTACCGCCACGTGGCATCTATCAGCGACACCGTTCGCCTCGATGTTTCTTTGTAGAGTTTGCAGGGCCTAAAACCATTTTTTTTTTCGATTTTTCTAGAAATTTCCGAATTATTTACAACGTCCAACTTGGGATGATCGGTCATCAAAACACGTTTCGCACCCAACTTCGCCGCCGTCAACCCGCAGACACCAGTGGCGCCAGCGCCGATTTCCAGCACTGTTTTTCCTTCGATTTTCTCGCGATTCGCACACAAAAATTCGCTGAAAATCTGAGCGCACGGCCATGTGTGTTTCCAGTGATTTTGTGTGCTCATTTTCTGCAAATTTTCGGTTTTTTGAGCGCGAAAAATCGAATTTTTGAAGTAAGCTGCAATCACGCTCTACTAGACATCGTCGTGTACTCCTCTCGGAAAAGTCAAAACGGTGGGAATTCAAATTTAGAACAATAAAAATATAGTTTTCGGGTGAAAAAATCCCATTTTTTGCAAAAATTTGACAAATAATAATTTAAGATATGTTATTTTATCAAAAAACATGTAAATTCTATATAGGCAACGTATGAATCACAGAAATTTAAAAATAAGTCGATAAAAATAAGTAACCCGGCGATAATCTTGGTTATAAACGGATGGGAGGGTGCGATAGATAAATAGGCCACGCCCACAAAATGGGCGTGGTTTGAAAAGAAAAATACAAATTTTACAAGAAAATAATTAGAGAAGCCACGAGTTGAGGTCAGCGGCGAACTCCTCATCGCTCAGGAATTGTTGGTCGATTTGGCTGAAAAAAGAGAAAAATTGACCACGCCCACATTTGCAGATTTGCCGCACAAACTTAAGCTCCGCCCACTTTCACTCTGAAGTTTTTGTCAAAACTATTGAAAGTGGGCGGAGCTCAAATATGTTAGGCTCCGCCCACTTTCCAACTTTTTTGCAGTTTTTCGAGGAAAATATAAAAATGGGCGGAGCTTCATCCCTAGAAGCTCCGCCCACTTTTCCAATTTTGCCGCACAGTTTTTTTTGGAAATTAGAAAATGGGCGGAGCTTGAAAACTTTAGGATCCACCCATTTTCTGGAACTTTTTGCGAGTAAAGCATGAAAATGGGCGGTGCTAGACAACCCAATAGGCTCCGCCCACTTTAGCTTATTTCGCCGCAGTTTTTGGGAAATTAGAAAATGGGCGGAGCTTAAGGTCTCTAGGCTCGCACACTTTCCAAAACTTTACGCAGTTTTTGTGAGGAAAGCGCAAGAATGGGCGGAGCTTTAAATTTCTTGACTCCGCCCACTTTTGCAACTTTGCCGCACGTTTTTTTTAAATGAGCGGAGCTTAAGGAATATAGGCTCCGCCCACTTTCCGAAACTTTACGCAGTTTTTGTGAGGAAAGCGCAAGAATGGGCGGAGCTTTAAATTTCTTGACTCCGCCCACTTTTGCAACTTTGCCGCACGGTCTTTTTAAAATATGGGCGGAGCTTAAGGACTCTAGGCTCGCCCACTTTCCGGAACTTTTCGCAGATTTTTGTGAGTGAAGCACGAAAATGGGCGGAGCTTCAACCCTATAGGCTCCGCCTTTTTTTTGCAATTTTGCGGCGCATTTTCTTTCTGAAAACTTACGAAATAGCAATATCACCGCACAACGGGCACTCCGACCCGACAATATTGCCAATCGCCGCGGCAATTCGGAGATATTTCTCCTGTTTCTCGGCGAATCCCTTCTGATTTCCAGCCATTTGTTCCGCCTTCATTTGGCAGAGAACTCGTTCCTCATCTGAAATCAGAAGACGCATTCTGGTGACGTCTTCTGAAGTCAAGAAGGGAATCATGGCGATTTCGAGACATTCTCGATGGAAGATGTGACGACACGAGTGGACGTTGAAGGCTCTTCCAGAGAGGGGGCGGGCGCAGTGGGCACACACGTCTGATGGCTTCACGACGGTCGTACGATTCTGCGAAAATTTGAAAATTCAGGAAAAAATGTTAATTTATGACGGAAAATGCAAATTCGCTCTATTGACAAACTATGCAAATGCGCTCTAATGATAAACTATGAAAATGCTCTCTATTGACAAAATATGTAAATGTGCTCTATTGAGAAACTATGAAAACACGCTCTAGTGGCAAACTATGCAAACGCGCTCTATTGATAAACTATGCAAATGCGCTCTATTGACAAAATATGCTAATGCGCTCTAATGAGAAACTATCCAAATGCGCTCTATTGACAAACTATGAAACTGCGCTCTATCGGCAAACTATGAAAATGCGCTATATCGATAAACTATGCAAATGCGCTCTATTGAGAAACTATGCAAATTCGCTATATCGATAAACTTTGAAAATGCGCTCTATTGACAAAATATCCGAATGCGCTCTATTGATAAACTATGAAAATGCGCTCTATTGACAAATTCGTCAAAATGGGGCAAAAATTTGAAAATCCTTGGTCCAAAATCGGTGAAAATCAACAAAAACACTTTTTTCTTGGTTTTTAGCTGAAAATTGAGGTTTTCGCTCTAATTTTGAGTGAAAATCGCTTTTCTCAATGGAGCGCACTTCACAGATATTCTTCATTTTTTTTAGAAATTTTGAGCAATTTCCAGTAAAAACGGTGATTTTTGTTCATTTTCAGACCGCAAATTTCGGATTTTCACTGATTTTTCGTCAGAAAACCTGTTTTTTCTCATTAGAGCGCACTTCCGAACCCAATCACCTTCAACTTCTCCTGTTTCTCCCTAATCTCCACAGCAATATCAGTCGCCTCTTTCATCGATCGTTCCAACGTCTCCAACCGTTCCTTATTTCGTCTCAAAAACTCGACAATCACCGATTTCAACTCGCCAACTCTCGTAAATTTGGGAATAATTGGAAGCAAGTCTTGGATTGTGATCAAGTGATTCGATTCTTCGATTATTTTAATGCATTTCTCCACATTATTCTCATTTGTCACATAGTGGGCGCCGATTTTCAGCCAAATCGCTTTTTTCGATTTCTCGTCTATTTTTTGACGGATGAAATCAGTTTCAGATGGATCTTGAATCCCTTCGAGCCACGCGAAATTCGCTTCGGCTTCTTCCATCATCAGAGCACATCTTTTGGCAAGATTCACGTCGTAACGGAGAGCTTTGTCCACGGCGTCACCGAACATTCCAGCGACGCAGTACAGGAATACTATGCATTCGTCGAGCTGAACAGAGAAATTTAGGGTTTTTTCGAAAATTTTGTACTGTTCGGTGGAACACACTTGTACTAGACCATAGATTTTGAGCAAAAATACTGGTCTGCCTAGCTATTGGCTCGACACAGTTCTTGCAACTGCGCTCCACCGAAATCCAATTGAAAAATGTCTCTTTTTCTCTGAGTCTCTCATTTTCACACACAATTTTCTTCGGAGCGCGGTTGTAAGACGCGTGCCGTGCTTATACTGTTTTTGAGCAAAATACTGACGAAGAGCGGTTACTTTTGTCTTGATCTATTAGCACGGTACGTTTCTTACAACCGCGCTCTACCGAAACCGAAGAAAATAGTGTGCGAAATAGAGAAACACAGAGAAAAAGAGAAATTTTCAAGGACGTTTCGGTAGAGCGCAGTTGTAAGAACTGTTCCGAGTATTTTCATTTCAACCGCGCCCCACCGCAAACGAGAGAGTATCGCCGAGAAACGCAGAGTGTTTTCTTAGTTTTTTCATAAATTATTATGAAAAACACCGAAAATAGGCCAAAAACCGTAAAAATCTGAGCAAAAACACTGCGTCTCTCGTCGATACTCTCTCGTTTGCGATGGGGCGCGGTTGCGAATAAAAATGTTCGGCTAATACCTATGAGTCCACTAGAGCCCATTTTCATACTACCGCTTCAAAATACTCTTTTGCCTGAAAATGTTGAATTTGGATGGTTTTTCGAGTAAAAAACGAGAAAAATGACTACTTCCTGATTAAAATTGGGGTCTTATGATGAAAAATGATAAAAAATTATGAATTTTCTATTCATTTTCAGGCTAAAAGCAATCGCGCTCTATTGACAACTATTCAATAAGATAAGCGGGAGACACAGACATCGATTGTCTGTGTCTCTCTATTAGGTAATAGTCGTTGTCAAAAAAGAGTGCGATTACTAATGCAAGTGCGCTCCATCGAACTTCTCTACATTCAATGATTGAAATTTCAATCGCGCTCCATTGACAACTTTTCGATGCGAGAGACGCAGATTGTCTGTGTCTTTCTATTAGGTAATAGTCGTTGTCAAAAGAGAGCGCGATTACTAAATAATGCAAATGCGCTCCACCGAACTCTAGTTCATTATCTACCTTAAACTGTTCACAAGTCCTCATGGCAAAGTCCAATTCATACGGAATATCCGCTCGAATCGTTCCGTGACTCTCCAAGTACCCCAAAAGTTTCTCCTTCCGAAACTTCGCCATCAAATGAATATAAATATTGTGAAGTCCACGATTCCGTTGATCAGGAACCCTGAACAACGTCTCCAAATACTTCATCGCCGGTATCGCCATCTCCATATTCTTCACACAGAGACTGAGACATGGCATCAGTTTCAACGGGCTAATCTGATCCAAATTTTGAATCAAATACACGATGACTTGTTTCGGAATATGCTCAATGAGCAGTGGGCACATCTCATAGAATAGCTCCAGAGCCCGTTGAGATTTCAGCACTTCCAGCACTTCGATATACTGCTCGCGGAGCATCAGTATATCGATGACTGTCCGCAAATCTTTGACAGCGTTCGCAAAGAACAGTTGCATTTCGAAATCGGCGTGAGCTATACACATCCGATAGACCGCTTCTCGATTCGTTTGAATCGATTCGATCACGTTCTTCCGCATGAAATATCGTTGAACGTGATCCGTTGTATCACGGAGCTTCTCGGCGAACGCCGGATCAATCGATTGATTTTTCAATCGACGCATTTCTGCCAACTCTTCTAATTGGACATTCAGAAGCCACATTACTAGAGCGTCACGTCGAATTTTGTCCTCGTGACGTGTCAAACGCTCCAACTTTTTGTCGAGTAACGTCTTCAGACCCATTTTACGTTCCGCTGAATTTGTGAGGAATTTGAGAACGACACTCTCGAAGGGTTCACTGGATTGGGCGAGGATTTCGGCGGCGGCAGTGAAACTGAAAAACAAAAATTAGGGGTTTTCAGGGAATGATTCTTACAACCGCGCTCTACCGAAAACCAAGAAAATAGTGTGGGAAATTGAGAGACTCAGAGAAAAAGAGACGTTTTTCAAAGGGATTTCGGTAGAGCGCAGTTGTAAGAAAGATGTCGATATGTCTGTCCGGATGTCTGTTTGTCCAGATTTCCAGATGTACGCTTAGCTATATCTACCTGTGTTTCTGGTTATCTAGATGTCTGTCTGTACGTCTGTTCAGGCTTCCGAATGTCCCGATGTCCAGATTCATTAGCACGACAAGCTTATTACAACCGCGCTCTACCGAAACCGAAGAAAATAGCTTGCGAAATTGAGAGATTTAGAGAAAAATAGACATTTTTAAAAGGGATTTCGGTAGAGCGCAGTTGTAACAACTGTGCCGAGCTTATAGATTTTGAGAATTTCGTGGCCTGTCTGTCTGTCCGGATGTCTGCTTATCTATCTGTGTTTCTGGTTATCTAGATGTCTGCCTGTACGTCTGTTCAGGCTTCCGAATGTCCAGATGTCCAGATATATAAAAATTTAGAATTCTTGGATTCCTGGGTTTGAAATACTTGAATTTCCGAATATCCGACTGCCCAGATGTCCCGGTTCCTAGAATTTCAGAACTCTATATTTCCGAACTATTGGGCTTTCTGATTCCCGGAATTTCAGATAATTGAAAGTCCAGATTCTAGAATTATTGAAACTGAATTATTGAGTTTTGAAAAAAAAGCAGGATTTAAGACTATTTTTGGAAAGAAAATTGATGAAAACTAAGTTTTTAAAAAACTGTCCATGATTACTGTAGATGTCTGTCTGTGCATCCAGATGTCCGGATATCCAGGTATCCCAATTTCTATTTAATAGGATTTCTTCAATTTTCAGATGCCGAAAAATCTGGTTTCCGCGATTTTTGGATTCTTAAACTGTCAGAAGTTTAGATTCAAAATTTTTCAGATTTTCAAATACCTGATTTCCAGGTTCCCAGAATTCTTCTTTCCGGAATTTCCGGATTTTCAAATATTCAGATTTCTAATCCCCTGGATTTTCAAATTCCGAATTTTTTCGATTTTCAGATTTCTACGATTTCTGGCGTTTCAAATATTCAAATTTCTGAGGGCCTAGATTCTCTGATTCTCAGAATTTCAGTATGAAAATTGAGAACAACTGTAGACAATGCAAACGTGCCCTACTGCGAATTATCGTTTTTTTTTGTTTGCGTATTCCCAGGGTGTTGTATGCCACTCATCGATCTCCTCTTTCTCGCGAACGGTAGTACAATATCGATTCGTCCGTTTTTCGATTTCAGTGAAGATGTCGAAATGGTCGAAATGGGAGATAACCGAAGAAAAAACTGACAGGGTTGCGGTAAGTACTTAATCTCGCTAACAGATTCTAGAAAAACATTTTCAGACTCGAGAAGATATGGCAGAGTACGTGGAGATTCAGGAAAAAGAAATGGAAGAGATTTACGACAAATTTTATTTCGATCGAATGATGGGACACATCAATGCGGTTAAAAAGTCGTGGAGTGATTTGGTAAGCTTTTCTCAATAGAGCGAGCTTGTCTACTTCCTGGAGACTCAATTTTCATTCATCTTTTATATTTTCCAGGACAGAAATCAACGTTTGAAATATTTCGAAAATATTAAATTCGACTTGGAAAATATTCTGGAAGAACATCCGAAATTCACGACCAGCGATTATCAGGCAATGGTAATAGCATGACACGCGTCTTACAACCGCGCTCTACCGAAACTGGAGAAAATTGTGTGCGAAAATGAGAGACTCAGAGAAAAATAGACATTTTTCAAGGGGATTTCGGTGGAGCGCAGTTGTGAGAACTGTGCGGACCCAATAACCAGTGAAATTTTTCAGAGCCACGGGGAATTGTGGGTCCGATGGCGTCATAATAAGAGGCTGAAAATCGAGATGCTGGGATCAGATGAGGAAGAGTCAGATGCTGAGCCAAACGAGGCACCTAATTGGTCAATTAAGTGCCACGAGTTTTTCAGAAACTGTAAAACTTTTGTGAAATCAATTCCATCGAAAATTGTGAAGAATTCAAAAAAACACTCAAAAAACTGAACTTTCGCGGATTCTGTATACTTAAAAGTCTTGTTCAAATAAATTTTTTCTTCTGACTTTTCAACATTTTTGTATCAAATGATCACTTTTATCATCATTGGCGGAATTTCCACAAAACGATCCGAAAGAATATTAAATTTGGAAAAAAACGCCAACAATCCAAACGTGACCTTTCATGGTACTCACTATCAGATTGACAAAAAATATCAGAATCTACACGTGAACTGATAAAATCTTGCTCTACTTTTTCGCCTATACGTGGCATGACGCCACTGGCATCCTCAGAAGAGATTAAAAAATTCAAATATTTTATTCCCAAGTTACGATGGTCGACGGTGTCGAAATGCAACCGATTGATCAAGAGGTCGATGGTCAGTGAGCTGGGATTCAACAATCCGAGCGTTCAAATGTATTTTTCAGAATTGCTCACTGAAATCGAGCAACTGCTAACGAACGAGCCCCAGACGATGAAAAGAGAGTGCGCGGAAAAACTTCACAACAAGTACATCGGTTCGTACCTTCGGGCTCCACCGACAAATCGAGAGACCGTCAAGAAACAGGCGAAACGCCGAAACAAAAGGAAACGGTTCTCAATATTGATCACCCGTGAGAGCGCTCAGGTCAGTGCTTAATATATCCGATTCTTTTGAGAAAAAAGCACCATCGTTCCTCGGCGACCGAAGCTTTTTTTTCTCCTTTTCCTCCACTTCTAAATACCAAACTGATAGTTTTCATTCAGCTTTCCACTGTAAGAATGGCGTCGAGTGGGGTCTCATTGGCTGGTGGACTACTGGGGATTGCGACTGTCTTAGGTCTTGGGAATGCCACAACAACTGTATTTGCGTGAATGGTCAGTTAGCTGGAATTCAACAATCTGAGCGTTCAAAAGGAATGCCTTAACTATTAATGTTCCTCATTTCCTTTGCCCTTCAGAATTCAAGTCTCTTCTTGTAAATAATATTGTACGATTCTGATAACTGATTATTTTATATTCCCTCCCCTCCTTGCCCAACACCTACTTTTATAATTATCCTTTTTCCCGGTTTCCCTTTCTCAGGTTTAGTCTCGTGAGGGACTCTACCTGACCTCCAGTGATTTTTACTGTATATTCAAATGGTTAAATAAATACAAATACAAATAAATACAAATGTATTTTTCAGACCTACTCGATCAGATCGAAAATCTATTGTCCACGGAGCAACCGATTATCAAACGAGAGGTCGCGGAGAAGTTGCATGAACGATCTCTAGGATGGTACCTTCGCACGGGCGCCACAGTTCCCAATGCCGTCGAGAAAAAACCACCAAAAAAGAGAAGTCGACAAAAACGCAAGAGATTCTCCCTGCTCCATATCCTCTTAGGTGCACAGGTCAGTTGCTTAATATATCCGATTTTTCAGAGACAAAAGCACCATCGTTCCTCGACGACCGAAGTGTTTTTTCTCTCATTTTCCTCCACTTCTAAATACCAAACTGATAGTTTTCATTTCAGCTTTCCACGGTTAGAATGGCGTCGAGTGGGGCGGCATTAGCCGGAGGACTATTGGGAATCGCGACTGTACTAGGTCTTGGGAATGCGACAACAACTGCATTTGCGTGGATGGTCAGTGAGCTGGGATTCAACAATCCGAGCGTTCAAATGTATTTTTCAGGTTTGGTTCAAGAAATTGAAGCGTTGCTCGCGGCCAAGCCGAAACTCGTTAAGAAAGAATGCATCGAACGTTTGCACTTGAAGAACGCGGAAAATTACCTCCGCCCACCACAACCAACAAGTCAAGCGACGAACCAGGCTAAAAATGTGAAACGTCGCCAGAAAAGGAAACGCATAAACATCCGTGAGAACGTTCAGGTCAGTTGCTTAATATATCCGATTCTTCTGAGGAGAAAAAACCATCGTTCCTCGACGACCGAAGTGTTTTTTTCTCATTTTCCTTCACTGCTAAACACCAAACTGATAGTTTTCATTCCAGCTGTCGACTGTTAGACTCGGAGGAAGCGTCGCCTCGCTCTCTGGTGCCTGCCTCGGCATTGCCACTGCTCTGGGATTACAGAATTCCGTTGCCGCAGCAATCGCCTGGGCCATTGCTGGCACCGTGTTGTATTTTGTATCCTTCTTCGTCTTCTACATGCCACATCTCGTGGCACTATTCCAAAGATGCAATGTGTGCATGTGTGAGTTGGCTCAAAAATTACATTCTCGAATTTTATGATAAGCGTGAGAAAAGTAGGGGAAATGTGTAGAAGACTCGACTTTTGATAATTCAAATAAGCGTTTGAGAGAAGAAAACAGAAATTTTAATGTATTCAACATCAAATTCGGTTTTTGAGCATTTCAGAGTTCGGGAGAGTTGGTGAAACCATTGAAGAAGACGAAACACAAGAAAGGGATCCAGAACCCCAATGAAAGAGAAGAGAAAGAAAAGAAAAGAACTTGAATTGATATGAATAAAATAATATTTTTGGTACTTTTTTTTCTACTATAGAGCCTAATCATGGTTTATGCAATGGAGAGTCGGGGTAATTTGATTCCCATATTTCTCGAATGGCCCGGGTTTCTAACTTTCGAAATTTCGAGATATCTAGGGGAGTCCGGCAGAGTTGCGCGGAATTCCGACTTCCGTTTTGTAAATTTTACATCCGACTGGCGACTTCCGGAGAAGGAATTTCACTTCCGACTTCCGGCATTCCATAACAGTGGAACAGAGTTGTGCGGAAATGATTTTTTCAAAAACGGAAGAAGTCGGAAGTCGGGAGTGAAAAAACGCCCGGAAGTCGGAAGCCGGGAGTCGGAATTCCGCGCAACTCTGCAGTGGAACTTAGGAAGAGTAAACTTTGCCGAAATCCAAGAAAAAACGTTCAAAAAGGACAGAAAATTGGCTTTTCTTTAGCCAAAAACTAATTTTCCACTAATTTTTGCCAAATCTAAATCGGTCTTTTCCACTTCCGTTTCCAAAATTTTACTTCCGACATCCGTTCTAGGAAAATCTTTTCCGCACAACCTTGTTATAGATTTCGGTATTTTTTGTTCTGATGCCTGCTTTTCCAAATGTCCGTCCATATCACAGTGTCTGTTTTAGGACTTTCAGACTTCTAGACTTCGGAAATTCCAGATTTCTGAATTTCAGAAACTCTCGATTCTTCGGATTCTTCCATATTCAACTACCGGATTTCAGGATTCACAGATCCCTGAACTTTGAGATTTCTGGCATTTCCTGTTTTCAAACTTTCTTAATTTCCAGGCTCCCCCTTGTCTGTCTGTCTGTTCATCCCAAAATCCAGATTTCCAGAATCCTAACTTTTGGTGATCTAGGTTTCCAGATTCTAGGATTTTCGGATTATCAAGTTTTAAAGATTTCCAGAATATTCTCAAATTGTCCAATATCTGTCTGTCTGTCCATCCCCTATATCCAGATGTCCTCCGAACTCACTTCTTCTCTTGAATATAAAAATCCGCCTGTTTCCTGAGTACCATTTCCAACGCATCCGGTTCAATCTCGACTCTCGTTCTGGCTATTTGCAGTGCCCGTCCGAAATCTCCTCTATCCAAATACGTCTTCCAAATGTATCTCGCCTCGTCGTTCGTCCCGTATTTCATCGCTACAGTAGGCGTGAACAGCCAAACGAATTCTGTGACGGTGTCGACGACGAAGCCGAGGGCGGAGCCTAATTCCGGGTGCCATGGATCTTCGAAAACGACGTCATGAGGTGGGAGAAGAGATAGAGCAAGGACTCGAGACGAGTAGGCGAGAAGTATGTGATATTCGGTGAGGGCGATGCCTGTGGGCGGTTCCAGACGTCCTTCGATTAGGCGGTGTCTGAAAAATGGACGGATTGAAAGGACTGGAATTCGAGTCTGTAAGTTTGTCCGGATGTCTGTATTTTTAGCTTTTTGAGTTTTTGGAATTGCGAAAAATCCGAAAGTCCATATTTAGGAATTTTGGAAAATTTTGATTTCAAACCATTTTCAAACCAAAACAAATTTTAGGCTACTGGCGTGCCTTTGACGCATTTTAAGATATTTTTGAGCTAAAAATCCGGATTTTTCAATTTTTAGCATTAAAAAACTTATTTTTAAACGAAAAATTCCTTTTTTAAGTAGTTTTTGTGGTAAAAATACGGTCTTTGAACAGTTTTGAGCTGAAAATTTCTTTTTAAAATTTCGGATGACTGGAGAATGCTTCAAAATTAAAGTCTGGGGTGCCTTTGACGCATTTTTAAAGGCATTTTTGAGCTAAAAATCCGGATTTTCGGTCTTAAAACGCGAATTATTAGCAAAATCTAAGTCCGATCGAGCGTGGATATCCGGATAACCAGATTTCCAGATTTCGTATTTTTTGATTTCCCTGGCATTCTGATTTTTTAAATTTACGGCATTTCAGACCGAATATCTAGATTTGTCCGATGTCCGGAGTTCCTAATGCCCGTTTGTCCGGATGTCTGAATTTCTCAATTCTGGGGTTTCTGGTTGTTCAGATTTCCATATACCTAGATTTTTTTTGCATTTTTAAGTCAAATAACACTAAAAATCAATGAGAATCCAGATTTTTTTGTTTGAAATTTCCAAAAAATTTGAGTTTTTGGTCTAAAAATAGTGTCTGTCTCCAGACGTCCAGATGTCCATTCACTCTATTACGAGTTCCTTATTTCTGTGTCTATCTATCTGTCTGTTCTTCCAGATGTCCTCAATAGAGTATTTCAGACATAAAAACATGAAAATCTGCGTTCTTGAGCTCAAAATTATTATGAGAAGTCATCATTTACATCAAAAATCTCTCTCGCCTCAAAAATAACAAAAGTCTCTCTGTGTGCCTGTGCATCCAGATGTCCGAAATATGACATTTCTAAACGACGTTTTCTGGCTCAAGGTTACTGTAAAATCATGAAAATGTATCATTTCTGTCTCAAAATCACAGATTTCCACCTATTTTTCCAGTCCATCTGTGTGTCTGTCTATCCAGATGTCTCCCCCCTAAACCTACTCAATATTGAATTCCTCCACAAGAAGATCCTTAATCTCCTCCAAAAACACCTTTTTGATTGAAAATTTCGAAAAATTATTAGCTAAAAGATTATTTGGCGGTCTGGCGTTCCTTTGACGCGTTTTTAGGTATTTTTAGCGGAAAATTCGGAATTTTTGTTTTAAAAACTCGAATTTTCAGCAAGTTCTAAACTAGAAATAGGTTTTCAAGCGTTTTAACTTGAAAGTCGTGTGTTTTGTATTAGAAAGCAGGTGAAAATATAAAAATTTGAACTAAAACTTGGATTTTTGTGTGTCTGTCCATCCAGATGTCCTCAAATTACTGTTTCAGACAAAAAAACATGAACATCTGCATTCTGGAACTCAAAATTACTATGAGAAGCCATAATTTACATCAAAAATCAGTCTTTTTGCCTCAAAATCAACGATTTTAACCCCAATTTCCAGTCCATCTGTGTGTCTGTGCATCCAGATGTCCAAAATATTACATTTCTAAACGACGTTTTCTAGCTCGATTACTGTAAAAATCAACAATTTTCACGCCCTGTTTCCAGACCATCTGTGTGTCTGTGCATCCAGATGTCTCCCCTCTAAAACCCACTCAATATTGAATTCCTCCACAAGAACATCCTTAATCTCTTCCGCAAGAATATTCACTTTTCCAATCGATATCCCATCCGGAGACAGCCACGCGTATCGTTTCGGTTCCGCAATCGTCGGATACATCGTCAGAAATCCGTGATTTTTGAATTTCTCCGAGAATTTCGACGATGAAATCGTGTGCTGCTGGGTGCTCATCGAGCTAAAGAATCCGTGGAATGTAGTCGTCGGCGCTTGCTCCGCCCCCAAATTCATAAGTCCCGCCTGTAAGGAGGCGGAGCTTGTGAAACCGCCGAGTTTCGGTGCTGGAGCCGGTTCGTTCTCCATGATAAGGACGATGAGACGAGCCATTTGAGCGATTATTACCATCCATTTCTTGGCTTTTGGATCGTCGTCGGACAGCTGGAAATTAGGGATTTTTCGCTTAGAAATGGCTTGAAATCATTGGAAAAAGCTGAAAATCCGTCAAAAAATACTTAAAAATCGCTTAAAAATGACCTAACATCACTCAAAATAGATAAAAATAGATTGAAATCGTTAAGAATTACAAAATTTGGAGCTTTTTCGAGCATTTTTTGACCGATTTTGACCAATTTTTGTGTTAAAAAATGAAATTTTAAAGTCAGAAATCGGGTTTTTTGAATGAAATGTTAAATTTGGAAGACTGGCGTGTCGTTGACGCGTTTTTGGATGATATTTGAACAGGAAATTGCATTTTTCTGGAATTGTCGAGTAATTCTGATTTGAAATTCGAAGTTTGGAGCGGCTGGGGTGCCTCCGACGCGTTTCTGGAGTATTTTTCGACTAGAAAAATGTGATTTTTGGCTGTTTATGTGATAAAAACGCAAATTTGATGTGGGAGAGAAATTTGGAGCTGGCGTGACTTTGACGCGTTTTTGAAGAAATTGCATTTTTCTGAAATTTTCAAGATGAAATTCGAATTATCGACTCTAAACTGAGTTCTGGCGTGCCTTTGACGCGTTTTTAGAAGAAAAAACATAGTTTTAGACCTAAAATTTGCATTTTTGAGTCGATTTTAGCGATGAATATAGCTGTTGAGCTAGAAGATGTTATGGGAGTCTGGGGTACCTTTGACGCGTTTTTAAAGGTACTTTTGAGCTAAAAATCGAAATTTTTTGTCTTAAAATTCGAATTTTCAACAAATTCTGACGGATTTTGGGCAATTTTTGAGCGCTTTCAAGTAAATTTTGAGCATTTTTGAGCGATTTTCGCGCAATTTTGACTGCTTTTGACGGATTTTTGAGTAATTTTGACCGATTTTTAGCGATTTTTACCAATTTCCCGTACCTGAAACAACTGAATATCGGTAATCGCCGCCGCCGGAGACGCGCCTCCACCAGTGATTCGTTGCTCCGCAATCTGTGCGACTTGCGGAGTCAATTCCTTCTGTGACGTCATCATTCCACAACTCGAAACCGTCAATTCGATGATTGATCCATGGGCGGTCCCTAATAGAATGGCACCCGTCGAATCAGCGTCTTTCGAGTAGTCGGGATTCCAACCGACTGCCGTCACGACGCAACGAATCTTTTTCAGATGATGAACTGAGTTCGTTTTCAGATGAATATAGAAATTGTGACCGAGTTTCGATGAGATTATCGCGTGGAATCCGTTACGAGACAGATGAATGTATGCCACGTGGTCAGGTGATTGGAGGGGAAGTGTCATCTCTGGAAATGAGAGAAATTTCCAAAGGTTGGGGTGCCTTTGACGCGTTTTGGGAGTTTTTTTTAATGGGAAAATGTGGTTTTTGCGACAAAAATTGCAAGCTTTCTGACCAATTTTGACCGATTTTTGAGCAATTTTCGAGCATTTTCAAACATTTTTGACCGATTTCATATAATTTCGACTGTTAAAAATACATTTTTCGGTAGTTTCTGTGACAAAAATGCGATTTTGTAGTCAGAAATTGGGTTTTTGAGTGAAATGTTGTTGAGGAAGAGTGGGGTGCCTTTGACGCGTTTCTGGACTCTTTCTTGGTGAGAAAATGTGGTTTTCGCGACAGAAATGGCACTTTTCAACGAGAAAAATGCTTTTTTGGTAGTTTTTGTGATAAAAATGCGGTTTTGAAGCGATTTTGAAGTCAGAAATTTAATTTTCGAATGAAATATTGTATTTGGAGGCGCTGGGGTGCCTTTGACGCGTTTCTGGAGAGTTTTTCGAACGAGAAGTTGCATTTTTCTGAAATCGTCGAGTAATTCTGATAGGAAAATCAAGTTATCGACTCTGAACTTTATCTGGCGTGTCTTTGTCGCGTTTTTAGAAGGTAAATGTAGTTTTTGACATAAAATTCGCATTTAGAAGTCTATTTTTGATCGAAAACTTGCATTTTTGAGTAGTTTTGATAGAAAATAATCGAAATTTGAATGATATTAAGCTGAAAATTTCAGTCATCTGAAAAATTCATCAAAATTGAAGACTGGGGTGCCTTTGGCGCGTTTTTAGGCATTTTCGACCGGAAAATGCATTTTTGGTAGTTTTTTGTCAAAAAAATGCGAATTTGAGGTCAGAAATTCGGTTTTTTGAATAAAATGTTGTATTTGGAGAGGCTGGCGTGCCTTTGACGCGTTTCTAGAGAATTATTTCAACGAGAAATCGCAATTTTTGAAGAAAAGTGTCAGTTTCAGCAGTTACCTTCTCGTTTTTAGGTATTTTTGAGCAAAAAATTCGGTTCTTTATTCTGAATACTCGCATTCTTAGCAAATTCTAAGCTAGAAATAAGTTTTTGACCGATTTTGACCTGAAAATCAAACCAAAAATTCATTTTTGACCGAAAAAATACATTCTCAATCACTTTTTTCTATTTTTATCGAAAAATGTGCTGATTTTTATGAATTAATTTGAATTTTCCACCTTTTCCTCCAATTTTTTCACTGACAAACCTTGAAATCTCTCTCCCTTTCCATCACTATAATGAATTATCAATTTCTCGGTGACCGCCGCCAACATCTCCCCATTTTGAACCGTCAAATTCGATAGAGAAGTGAGTTTTACGAATCTAAATCTTGATTTTTATTGATTTTTTAATCGAAATTCGAAGAATCAGACTTTAAATCCTTTTTCAAGTCGAAAGTTGCCCGAGTGATGATGCCATTTTTGTTTTTCGCCGTGTTCGGAATCATTCTTACTAAAAAATCGATAATTATACGAATAAAACCATGAAAAATGCGAAAAAACGCTTTATTTCAATAGAAAATATATAAAATACCCTGAAAATTGAGAGAAAATAGTAAAATAAATTGTTTATAAACAGAAAACTGGGTAATGGCCGAATTGTGATGAAATCGGAGGCCATGGCCGTCAATTCTTATTCAGTGGGGTATGTTGGCATTGTTTATTTGTTAGTAAAACAAATTTATGCCGGAAAAATCTGCTTTTCTCGGTGAAAAATCACAAAAATCGAATAAAAAATGAACAAAATTCAAAAAAATTTAATTAAAACACCGTATTGTGAGACTTCGTGGCGAGACCCGGTATAAATTTGGAGAATGCGCCTTTAAAGACTACGGTACTTTTTTTAAATTTGAATAATTTCTGTAGGAAATTTACAGCGAAAAACCGGAAAAATTGATAATTTCATGGGAAAGAAGAAAAAAAAACAAAAAATTCGATATTTATCGACAGAAAATTAATTAAAATACAAGAGAAATCCGGTTTTGTAACTTTTGGCTTCAAGATTACGGTATTTAAAGACATCCGAACAGAAATAAAAACATAGATTTTGGAAAATAAGATGGGTAGACGACAAGAAATACATGCTGGAAAGTCTAGGAGAACAAAACGACAAAAATCTCTATTTTCGCGTCGAAACCTATTTATTCAGACTCCTCTAGTCGACACGCTTCGAATGAGCTGCTATAACTCTGTGAGTTTTGCTCCAAATCGTTTTTCATTACCATTTTTGAATTCTTCTCACCAAGACGCTTCGAACGAGTATACTCATGACTAGGTTTGTAGCACTTTGGGTCTCACCACCTGGGTTACTGTAGTTTTCGTGGTGGGACCCAACTTGCTTCAAACCCAGTCATGATTATACTCATTCGAAGCGTCTTGACGAGAGGAATCTGAAAACGTTGATGAAAATTGATTTGGAGCAATTCTCTCAGAGGTATAAGTTGGAAGTCGGAACGAACAATACTAGAGAGTACTGCTACATAGCAGTTTCCTCTGTTTCTATCTCTCTTCTTGTAATAGTACGAAGATTAAACGGTCCTCCCGCGCGGGAGGGAGTGTAAACAACCCACGCGGGGGCCGACCCGAACGAACACATTTCCCCCTTTCTCTAACCTTCATTCGATACTACTTTGAACACTGGTGACCCCCAATGATTGTATACAATCATACTGCGGAGTTCTATTCCACTATGTGGGAGTTCTAAAATTCAGAACTTTCTTCCCCTAACTTCTGTCTGTCACAGTTCACGATTGAAAAACAATTCTAGAATTTCCCGACCTGAATCGTTTCCCTATCGTTCTTTTTGATAACTTTTTTTCATTATTTCACCATTTTCAGGAAAATGTGTGATGAAGATGATGTTGTTGCAGCTCAAGCAGGTGACGTACCCGATGTGGATTCAGCTACAAAGGTAGAAACTGAAAAAATGTCGACAAAAAAGTTCTGATTGAACTTAAAAACGCAGAGATTGTCACCCGAAATTTACAATTTTGTACAGAAAAATATATGCTGAAAAATCTTTTTTTTTGAATTTCAAAGTTCCTTTTCAATTTTGATAAAACAATAGAATAAATTGCGAAACGGACGAAGAAGAGCTTTTCGTGACCTAGAAATACAAAATAAAACTGTTCGGCCAGCAGTGACCACTTTGAAATTTTAAAGTTTTCTCTGCGTTTTCAAGTTTAATTTTATAAATTTACATATTTTTCTAAACATTCGGAAAAAGAAATCTCTAAATCAATGCTCTCATTCCAGACAGCCGACGAACTGTTCGAAAAATTGGTGGAGTTGGAGAAGAAAAGCAAAGAGGGGCGGAAAACGCTCAAGGAAAAGACTGAAAATGTGGAATCTATAAAAACGAAAATATGTAATATGCTGAAGAGTTCAAGGTCGGAAGATACAAAGAAGAAGGTGAGTGTGTACAGATGTCCAAGACCTTGACAGGCGTGTAGCTTACTTCAAACTCGATATTATGTGGTGAAAATCAAAACTTCAGATTTCGGGAAGTGATATGCTCGTGACGTAGTCCGGTGGCCGGACTAGAATTATTAATACTTGCAAATTGGGAAGGGGCGGAACTCTCTTGATTATCAATCTTATGAGCTGAAAAATATACCAAAATGTAGATCTTGGCGAGTTCTATATTCGGACCGCAGTAAATCGCTGACGGTAGAGAGAAGACCGCTCAGATACAAAGTTTCTGAAAAGATTGGATATGGGTGGATAACTGAAAATGTGAGAATTCTGAATCTGTTGGTAAAGTAGAGCTAACAATAAGAAGAGAGCTGGACCTGAAACAAGGCTATAAAATTTTCAGAAGTGGAAGAGATTGAGATTTCATCAGGTTGAATGGAAGAAGATTTTGCACAAGAAAATTCAGATTTTTGGGGTGAAGTTTATATTTTCACAAAAGATGAAGTTATGAAAATTTTGAATCGGTGATAAATTTCCAGCGAGAAAATACAAGCGAGAGATGAGGGATTGAAGCTTTTGGTAGTTTTCGCGCGTTTTGACATTTTTAATCCAGCCCGCGGCATATTATCGAATAGCCATCTAGCCCGTAGTATATCAAAGACATAGAACTCGCCGAGATCTACATTTTGGTATAGTTTTCAGCTCATAATATTGGGTTTTAAGCGAGTTACGGTAGATCCTATTATTTGAAATTGGCTGAAAACTCCCTAAATCGGCTGGAATCGCTTAAGATCGGTTGAAAATCAAAGAAATCGGTTGAACTCAGCGATAATGTCTGGACATCTAGACAGTTACGGATGCCTCTGTGTATCCGAATGGTCAGGGAGATCCTTATGAACATCCATCTCTGGATTCTAGATATGGATCTCTAGATTCTAGACTGACAGACAGCTTGAACAAAAATGTGTTTTTAATCTCAAATCCATCAAAATTTTTCAGTATATCGGAATGTTCGAGAAGCACTTAGCGGAAGCTAGCGAAGAGTGTGCTGCTGCTCAACATGTGATGGATGGAATCAATAAGAGAGTCGAACAATTAAAGGATCGATTGCTGAAAGCTCACGAATCCTTGCGTGCCGCACAACCGGTGAGAATGTTTTGAACAAAAAATGGATATGAGACATTTGGAAGCACAGACAACCTGACAGAGTGGCAGATTCCTGAGGCAACCGTAACAAACATTTTGAAACAGCTGATGTCACGGTTTTTATTTATTTATTTATTTATTTTGAATACGCACGCGAGGTACGTGAAAATTAATTGTAAGAGTTGAGAGTTCAATATGTCCGTGTCCGTTATCCTTAAAAACGTGAACATCCCTCATGTACTGTACTTCCTCTTCTTATTTCTTGCTTTGAAAAATGTTTCGAAAGTGAGAAGCAAAGACCATACACGATAGATACCAGGTGAAACACATAAGACTGGCGGCCGCATTGTTACTCGACACAAACTTGTACTTCAATTAGCCAGTGCCGATCTTTCGCTTTCTTCGTAACCTTCGTTTTCAAATGTCTGGTCTAGAAACGTCCCGCAATGATTTTGCTCAGTTTTATATCTACAATTACCACATGGAAGAACATCTATTTTCAGAAATGATGTAGAGCATAATTTTCTTGAGTACACAGACACGTTATGCCTTAAGGTGTGTAAGAAACCAATTCGAATACTAAGAACGATATATAATTAACATTTACTTTTTGCAGGAACCAGAAAAGTTGAATCAGTGAAACCTCAGCTGCCTTTGCCCCCAATCACATCATCTTCATCCATGTTTCTCGTCTCTTATGCTCATCAACTTTCCATTCCTTCACTTCTTTTTTGTACCCTCCAATTTCTAATGTTCATTCAGGTTGATAATTGTTTGACACTACCTCTTCCATCGGCTTCCTACTTTATTTCGTCTTATGACCCTCCCGCCGTCTGTACCGTAATTTATTCACTTGAGATTCTGTTCTATCTCTGTTTGTTCATAAACATTATTTCCTCGGCTTTTTTGTCAACGAAAATGAGAACGACTTTCCAAACTTCAGAATGAATAAAATTCAAGGTTAGCAGTTTTACAAGCCCTAAACTTGACCAACTCATGAGTCCTGAACTACCGTAACCCACCAAACTGCAAAAACTGAAAAGGACAGTTGGATAATGGAGCGAACACTAACATGAGGAATTAAGGGAATTAAGCTAAGGTTATTGTCCGAGAAGACTACACGGCCGTGCGGAAAAACTCTTCCACGAAGGCTTATTTTGAGTCAGGGGAACAGGAATTGTGGCGTTTTTTCTCTGAATTAAAAAAAACTCTTTTGAATTTTCAGAAGTATCCGAATGTGCAATAAAAATATGACTCGAGTCCTCCCTCAATAAACCTTTAAACAAGGATTCTATGTATAAGTTTTGGCTGAAATTCCTGTTAAACTCTTGTAAATCGCTTAAATCCGTTCCGATTTCAAATCTAAGATCAGATTCAGAATCCACATGACGTCAGCTTTCTAGTCACACAATCCAGTTTCAAAACGGGAAAGTTTCAATCCGTCCGACAAAGGTCAAAACACACCCGAAACGCAGTGGCCCATAAATAAAAATGTAATAAATAATACACGAGGGAACCCCCCTCCTCCTCCACTATATTTGACCTTTGTATATTATGTACTGCTCCATTTTTTCTGTTGCCAAACTCCAATAAAATTCCAATTTTTTGCCCGCCATATCATGTTTCGTTTTTATTTGTGTGTATGTATGATACGAACTTTTTTTGTCTTCTCATAGTCAGCGGAAACAAAAAATGGAACAAAAAAAAAGAAATGACGACGTGGAAAAATTCTGGTCTCTGGAGACGTCGGCTTCTCACTTCTGGCAAGATGATCGTCATGACACGTGTCTTCGGATATGCCGTCACTTTTTTTTCGAAAACTCTTCTTTTTCTGGAAAAAAAATCTGGAAAAATAAGTTTTGTGGGTTGTCAATAGAGCGCTTTTGGCAAAGTTCTAATTTAAAAAGTTTTCAGAAAACGCGCTCTATTGATAACAAAAAATTCTCATTAAAAAAGTTTTTTTTCAGAATTTCTGATGCAAACCATCAAGAAATCACAATTAGAGCGCGATTGCACAGGCTATGATTATCTGTGTGTCTGTTTGTCCAGATGTCCCGATGATCCTTTGAAAAACACTCAGGTGTCAATAGAGCGCGTTTACTAAACTGGAAAAAATTCAATCATAGTGCAAATACGCTCTACTGATAACACATAAAAATAAAGCCTCAATAGCAATTTCTGAGGGTTTTTTTCAGGAGGAAAACGCGCTCTTTTGATAATTTTTGTTGATTGGAAACGGGAATAGCCATAATAATAACAAGGTCCAGGTAAATTGGCGTTCAACCTTTCAAATTTTTTGAAATTTTTTTATTTTTTTTTTCAAATTTTTGACTGATTGGATAAAATTTTGAAAATCATCAAAAATGGTCACATTTTCGATGGAAAATCGAGAAAATTTCAAAAAAATTTCAAAAATAACATAGTCACTAGAAAACGCGCTCTATTGACAAAACCTGAAGACTATCAAAAGAGCGCATTTTCTGTGAATTATCAGTGGAGCGCATTTTCTCCTAGCTGTGCCAAGTAAGCTGCAAATCCGCTCTACTGCAAAAAAACCTTCGTTTTCAAAAACCTGTCTCAATGGAGCGAATTTTCTCCAAGCAATTCCAAGTATGCAGCAAATCCGCTCTATTGCAAACTAGACCTGTCTCCATGGAGCGCGTTTGCATTACCCAAAAAGGACCGCCCCCTCCTACCAAAAAAGAGCAATTTAAGGTCCACAAGTGGTGTCCAGATGTGTCCAACAAGTAGAAACAATGATGATGATGAGAAGAGGGGGGGGTCCTAGAGGGTCTGATTGAAAAGGGGGGGATGGATGGAAGAAGAAAGAAGTCTGCTGTAATTGCGCATAGGAGAAGTGTCTGCCGTCTCTCACTCTCTCTCTCCACCAGTCTGGAGACCCAGCAGCACCAACATACTAACAACTACTAGGGGACCAGGGGGAGGAAACGTTTTCTAATGTAAAAGGGGGGAGGGCTTTGGGCTTGCTGTGTGCTCCTACTGCTCCCCCCAACTGGGCACCAGTACTACTACTAGGGACCCCTTCCCCCCTCCATGCATTGGCAATAAAACTGGCGGCACCTTATGTCTTCTCTGCGTCTCCACTATCTCGTTGGGTACCCCTAGCCTTCTGTGTGGTTCAAATGTTAGTCTGTTATACTGCTTGACTGGATAACTCTCTATTTCTCCCTCTCTCAAGATTCTCTTATTACTTTTTGACCTCTCTTTTGGTAGATCACAACTTTTGGGTATCTAGACATTGATGACGTTGGAGACATGCCACGTCATCGTTTTTTTGACAGCTAGAATAGACAAACTGACAGGATATGTCATGAGATGTCAGAATTTTTTTCATTGTCTGAAAATATTTTTTCCTTTTTTTCGTCATTTTTCATTTTTCTGAAAATCTAGCAATAAGAATGTTGGAAATATAGTCATAACAAAATTATATTAATGTAGATGAGTACTTGGGGACTAGTTTTTTTCTAGGCCACCTTAAATCGAGACTTTAATTTTATCGCTATGTTACCGCTGGCTGGTCTTGGAAAGTTTAGTTTTTTGGTTTTTTGCAAGAATCGATTTTTTTCTTTTTCAGAAAGTTTTAAAGAAAATTGTATTTTCCAAAAGTTTACGTTCCACAAATTGAAAAATTATCAGATTTGAATCGTCCCATCTGTCTGTGTGCCTGTCAGTCTGGATGTCCTATTATTTTAAATCAAATTTTTAAATACCTGTCTCTCTGTGTGTACCTGAATTCGGATGTCCGAAAGGGTGTGTATTTTTATGCCCAGAAATCGTGTAAATGCGCTCTATTGATAATTAAGTTTTTCTGAAAAATTATTTGCACGGTCCGCTTCTTCCAACCTCGCTCTGCCGAAATTGAAGAAAATAGTGTGCGAAAATGAGAGAATAAGAGAAAAAGAGACATTTTCAAGGGCATTTCGGTGGAGCGCAGTTGTGAGAACTGTGCCCAGCTAATAATTAATTTTTAGTTTTTCTCAATAGAGCACATTTACAATAATCGTTATTTTCTATCAGAGCGAGTTTTGATGTAAATGCGCTCTATTGATGACCATAATAATATACAAATCAGCATTTTAAAATTATGTGTCGGTTTTATTTGTCAAATTCAAAAAATGCTGGCTCTTACTCCCAAATTCGTCAAATTCAAAAGTCCCAAATTTGAAAAAAAAACTGGTCTTTCAGAAAAGGTCTGTGCGTACTTCTGTTTGTCCGGATGTCGTTTTGGTCTCAAAAGCAGATTAGCCTTCCGCTTTTTGCTTTTGAGGCCTGGTATTCAAGAAAAAGAACCATTTTAATATGCGAAAATTGCAAAAAACTTCACAAACTTTTCGCGTGTCAGAAAGACAATAATTCGTCATTTTTCCAAACTTTGTCCTCGTTTTTCTCGAATACCAAAACTCGAGGACAAAAACTAAATGTACATTTGGAATCAGCGTTTCCTCAGCTATCCAATGATATGGGTCACGTCTCATAACTCCACTCGAGATCCTATCCTAGTCAGCCTTTCGTCTAAAAATCCATTTTTCGAAATTAGGAATGCAATTTTTTCGGTGAAATACAGTTCTAAGCTTCTTCTTTAAAAAAAGCCATTTCTGCAAGACCCCATACCCTTTAAAAGTTTTTAAAAGTCACTCCCCTCTCCCAAAAAAACGTCTCCCATCTCCAGCACCGCCCGTGAATAAAAAAAGAGTCAATTGCCCTTATCCCACCACGACCACTTTTCTCTTAAACCAACCAACACGAAGTGGATAGAGAAATCTCTCCAGATTGCTCTTCATTTATCTTCGCCACACACACACATGTACATGTACATACTTCTTCTTTTTTCTTCTTCTTTTTCTTTCTTTCTTCCGTCAGTGAGGAAGAGTCCAGCCACCCGGAAAGCTTGTCTTTCTAAACAAGTGCACACCGCGGGTTTTTCTTTTTCTTCTTCTTCGTCGTTTTCATTCATTCAGAAAAACGTTTGTAACATAGATTAGGTTTTTTGCAGCAACTATGATCCAGGTGTTTGTAGTTTGTAGCCTTTTTATTTTATTTGACTGAAAAAGATATGACTAGAAAGCTGAAGTCGTGAGGATTCGGAATCCGTTGTCAGTTTTGGAAAATTATGGAAACGAACTGAGTTACAGCGTTTTCAGCTCTCCAGATGCACCAAATATGCAAATAAAACTTCATGACGTGTCCTAGTCCCCCAATCCCCCAATGTAACCTTCTAATCTTTTTTTGGCTCTGATCGTTGACCAACAATTTTTTTCAAATCTATTTAATTAGATGACTTCATCTAACTAAATATTCTAATTTCGCATTACCGTTTAATTTCGTTTTTGTCCAAATCCCTCTGACCAATTCGGTCAAAATGACCAAGCTTGTGCGTTTTTTACAATTTTACTCTGGATCTTCATCGATTAAGTTTATTTTATAGTGTACATGTTTGGCATTAAATCATTGAAGTTTTATTTTTAAGATTAAAAAAACGTTCGAAATTAAAAATGTTCTGTTTACTCATTTATTTTCTAAAAACTAAGAAATTCTGTACTGGAACATATTCCGGGATGTTGTTAAAATGAATTGGCTATATTTTTCGGTCAGATGAGTTGACCATTGAATAAAATAGCTCGTTAAAGGTCTTCTGAACATTATTCATTCCTTTATCAAAGTCTTACCAAATCGCTCACGGTGGGGGCCTCCCTCACTGACATCTGAAGGTCTTGTTTTGTTGGCTTTGACTTAAAAAAGATTATCAACAAAACGCAAAAACCGAAACGTTAAAACACGTACAACGCACAGAAAGTTTAGTTTGAATACGTTTAACACTTTCTATAGCTGGTGCTCAAATACTTTGACGATGATTCTTGAAAATTTCAGTTTTGCGAGTTTTTGTCATTATTGAAAGCCGCACTCCCAGATTTTTGCATCCGGTGCTTCTGTATCGTTCATTTTTCTTTCTGTGTACATTCTTATCCACCACCTTCTAGTCTCTTTTTTTTTAACTCATACTTTATAAAACTCCGTTTATCACAGTCACAATGCACATAACTCGCTGAAAGATATTCCAAAATGTAGATCTCGGCCGTGGCACATTAACAAATAGCCATCCGACCCGTAGTAAGTCAGAAACATAGAATTCGCTGAGATCTACGTTTTGATATATTTTTCAGTTCATAATATTGAGTTTGAAGCGAGTTACGTGCCGCCCCATTTTGATAGCAAGATTTGAGAGCAACTCTCTCGATGTATTGCAACTTTACAAAGCTCATTCTAACAAGGATGTCCTTTTTCAAACTACTCAAGAACTTGGCCCCTGGAACTTTCAAGTCCGTAGGTTCCGATTCTGAAATAAAATTCTGCTAAATTCTTCTGTGAGCCAAGTTATAACCCGGCCAACTTTTCCGATAAATGAGCGTTTTTGGTGCGACATCCGCGCAGCCAAACTTGTCAAAACTCGGCTCACAGAAGGAATCAGGAGAATTTATTTTCAGATTCTAAATCTATGAACTCGAAAGAATCAGTGGGACTTCCACAGAAGCTTTCAGTTTCTTCCAAACTATCAGATTTTTTGAAATCCCTCCTCTACTCTATCATCCCTCAAGAACCTTTTTCTGATGTTTGATCACACCCAACCACCCCGAAATGACCGCCCTATCCCTATCCCTATCTATGGTGACGACGGTGTCTTCCCTCCTTTTTTCATTCTTCTTCTTTCTTCTCTCTCTCCTATATTTTTCCAATTCCTCCACTAACCAACTCATTTTATTTGTCCGGGGTGCTTCGACCCCTCTCACACACTCTCTTGCTCTCCGAGTCCCCCCTTTTTTTGGGCGTAGAGGAGAGTCCCAATGAATTTCTGACGAAGAGCAGAAGAGCCCCCCCCCCTCTCCACGTCTTCTTCTTCTCCTTCTCCTTCTACTGACGATGTCAGAATTTTGAATTTGGCGGGCGCTTCGCCATCGCGGATATCTTTTTCATGTTCCTTCGCTCTTCTTTCTGCTTTTTTAATTAAGAAACCGAATGTGTCTTCTCTTTTTTTGATGCGTCTGTAGACGTCTTCTATTCTAAAAATTTTGGAGACAGCTGAGCCCCTAAAATTCAAAAAATTCTGTACTTTTGATATCGGGAATACTAAAATTTGTACTTTTTAATTAATTAAAAAAATGTATAATTAAACATTCTGAATTCTGAATTTTTGTCTGAAATAGGTCAAAGCGCTTGAAACTCAAATTAACAACCTTGGCTTCAAAGGTGAATTTCTTAATTACCTTTAAACCCCGCCCACTTTTAGGCCACGCCCCTTTTTGACATTTTGACTCTTGATTTTTATCTTTTCTTTGAAGCCTTTTTTCAAATTTTCAAACTTTTTTCTTCAGAAAATTGTCGAAAATGGTCAAAAATGACAGAAAACCTTGTTCGGAAAACCCCTTTTATTATTTTAAGCCCCGCCCACTTTTAGGCCACGCCCCTTTCTGAAATTTAGGTCTAATAACTTATTGCATATCCATGGCTTAAAACTTTGAATGAAAAAAAAACGCAAAATTGTTTTCTAAATCTTTAAAAATTGTATATCTGAAATTTTTTGACTGTTTACAAGCCCCGCCCATTTTCGGCCACGCCCCTTTTTTGCAATATTGCCGCACGGTTCATTCTTGATTTCGAAAACTCCACATTTTCATGTTTGACGATCTCGACCAACCTTTTTCTATTTTTATTTTGACCTCCGACTATTCTAGCCCCGCCCACTTTTAGGCCACGCCCCTTTTTTTGCATTTTCGCGGCACGACCTCTTTCTGAACAGTGTCTTTCAGATTTTTCTCTATTTTCCTAACCCCACCCACTTTTTTTTTCTCTAATTCCCGTTTTTAATCATGAAATGTATTCCAGACCCTGCTCCTCCCCCGGTAGTTTCAGCCACCCCGCTCTCCACCCAACAAAATTCTTCGATTAATCCAAATATAGTTCTCTTCAACCACACTTTTCTCAAATGACTTGAATGGAGGATTTCAAGGAGATAGAGGTGAGTATTTGATGCTAAAATTGCGGCTGAATGTTGAAAATAATAATTTAAATTATTTGACCAAAAATCAGCTTGTTAGCACGCCATGGCGCTGAGTTACACGCCTTCAAAATTAGTGTCACGCGGTCAATTTTTAAGTTTGGGTAACTTGACTGCCTGAAGTTGCACAGGTCATAAATTTTGCATGAATCTTGAAAATGGCATATTTCATAATGTCACCAAAAATCAGCTAGGTAGCGT
Organism: Caenorhabditis latens; assembly: GCA_002259235.3. Taxonomy (NCBI): domain Eukaryota; kingdom Metazoa; phylum Nematoda; class Chromadorea; order Rhabditida; family Rhabditidae; genus Caenorhabditis; species Caenorhabditis latens. The sequence continues at coordinate 4,339,818 of CM056093.1, forward strand.
TTCTTATCGTTGAGATATAACCTTTAAAAATGTAAGATCTGACCACCACCCGGTCCGAATTTCAAATCTGCGTAACTCGATTGTCTGAGGACGCACAGGCTTGAAATTCCGACACAAAACTGAAAATGTCATGTTAAATTTTATTACCAAAAATCGTCTTCATAGAGTTAGATTGGGCTGAGATACAACCCTTCAACATAAAAGGTCCGACCTTCAAAATTTCAAACTTGCGTGTCTCGACCGTCTGAGGTCGGACAGGTTTGAAATTTTGTCACAATACTGAAAATGACATATTTAATTTCATCATGAAATATTATTTTAATAGAAATTGATTGGGCTGAGATACACGTCTTAAAAATGTCTGAAAATTTCAATTTTCTTTATTCCAGGGCTTGCTCGAGAGCGCCCGGCCCGACGACGAGAACACCACAACGCTACAAAACATCCGAAAGTATGCGAAGCTCGCTCTACCGCACATCGTGCTCGTCGTCTGCGTGTGCATCTACGCTACCATCGGCGCGTGGATCTTCTACACACTCGAGTCGCCCAACGAAGATCGGCTGAAAGAGACGGGCAGGAAGACGATCGCTGAAATGAGGAGTAATCTCATCTATAAGATCAATCATAATGGTGAGTAGGTAAAATATTCGGTTGTTTTAGCAATGGAGCGCATTTGTTGCAGATGAAGAAGAATGGAAGCAAGACATCGAGAAGGAGTTGATGCTGTATAGTGAGAAATTGTACAAGGCGTTTAAGGAACAATATGTTAGGTGAGTTTTTTTCCAAAAAAACCCATGAAATGTAAAGAAAAACTTTAAAAATATACTGTCAAAAAATCAGAGATCTAACACAAATTTGGGCAGAGATATAGGGCCGCGACGCAACCGCACCGCGTAGATCAAAACTTTCAACTGCTGTATCTCTGCCCCAAGCAGCTCAAAACATCTGAAACTTTGTCAGTAGATCAAAACACACAATCTTTTTTTTTCTTGCCAAAAATCAGTCTTTTCCCGCTATATTCGACCATGATATGCCATATCAAAGATTTCACGGCTAGCCGCGACGCAACCGCATCGCCTCACACCCACCAATTCTTTTCCAGGTACTCTGACGTTCGAAACATCGGCTACGAAAACCGGGCGAGTAGTGAAGAAGACGAGATGGGCGGTGACAACGAGAGGAAGAGGAGGCACAGGTAATTTTTTAGTGTAGATCAAAATAAAAACTCCAATTTGTTTCCAGACACGGCAAGAATCGAGGCGAAAAAGGATCCGAGAAGATGTGGACGACGAGTAGTGCCCTATTCTTTGCCGCGACGACCATGGCGACGATAGGATACGGTAATATTGTTCCAGTAACACCTCTTGGAAGATTGGCGTGTGTCTTGTTTGCACTTTTTGGTGCTCCAATTGCTATTATCACTATTGGAGGTGAGTATTTTTGGAAGAAGGAGAAATATGGGAAAGATATAAAAATGCTATGAAAGTTTTATTGCGGTGGCTTCATAGAGCACAAAGTTATAAGTTATCAAAGACCTAGGAATTTAATAGCGTAGATCATGACTTCCACTGCTTATAACTCAGCACCCAGATATCTAAAACGTCTGAAATTTGTACAGCGTATTAACATAAACCTAATCAACTAGCCATCCAAGTTTTAGCTCTGTCGCGCTACCTGGTCTCGAGTTATAAACGTTCAAAGTTTGGCCTTTCACCTGACCGTGCGCGGTCGAAACTTAAAACGCTTGTAACAAAAATGTCCAGTCTCTCAGCTTGTTGAAATTTTGGAATTATAAATACACAAAACTCACAAAATTGCTGTCAAAGTTTCAGACCGCTAGCGTCACCCGGTCTCTAGTTATGAGCGTTCAAAGTTAAGACCAAGTTGCGCTGTCAAAATTACAAACACTTGTAACGGAACTGTCTAGTGTCTCAGCTGGTTGAAACTTAGGGATTATAAAAACAAAAAATTTTTAAAATTGCTGTCAAAATTTCAAATCATAAGCACCAGCAAGTCTTGAGTCATGAGCGTTTGAAGTTTTTTGAAACTCTAGTGCTGCGGTCGAAACTTCAAACGCTAGTAACTTTCCTCTTTGCAATCCAAACTTTTTGAAATTTACACATCTTAAAAACGTAAAATTCTAAAACTGCACTCAAAATTTCAGCTCACTAGCCCTATTTGTCATTGAGTTACACGCGTTCAAAGTTTCGCCCGCGACGCGACCGCAGCGCGCGGTCGAAACTTTGAGCGCCCCTATCTCACCACTCCCTTACTTTTTTTTCCTGAAATTGTCACACTTTCTACTTCACCCCTTCCTCAACCTTCCCATATTTCCAGATCTCGGAAAATTCCTGTCCGAATGCACCATTTGGCTCTACAAACAAATGCGAAAAGGTAGCGCCCGTCTCGACTCGGCGTGGAAGCGATTTCGTGGTCTCGAGGATAGTATAAACGACGATTTGGAGAGTGCGAGTAAGAATCAGGAATCGTCAATTCTTGACATGGAAATGGACGAGATTGACAAGTCGGAAGTGCCCGTTTTGATGGTTTTCACAATTATCTTGGTGAGTCGGTTTTTTTTGGCGGGAAAAGATGGAAAAATGGGGAAAAAAGAACCTAAATAAAGGGGAAAAACTGAGAAAATTCGATTTAGTTACCGCGACGCAACCGCGACGCCAGGTAGATCAAAACTTTGAGCTCGTGTAACTTGGCTTCCAGAAGGCGTAGAGTTCTGAAACTTTGTCAGCAATTGGAAATATGAATCAGTTTCCGATTTTGAAAATTTCGGACCTCTAAGGTTATTTTAGGCTGAGCCTTCGACGTATTAGAGAAGCCGACCGCTACGCAACCGCGACGCGTAGATCAAAACTCATTTTCCAGCTCTACATCGCATTCGGTGGAATCCTATTCTCAGTGCTCGAAGATTGGTCGTATATGGATGCTTTTTATTACTGTATGCATTGGCGGGAAACTAGAAGTTCAAATTTTTCGAAATTTCAGCATTCATCTCACTAACAACAATAGGTTTCGGAGATATTGTGCCCGAGAATCATGAGTGAGTGTTTTCTGTATAACCTAGAGTTTTCTAGGCCACCAAATTTCCAGCTACATCGCCATCATGCTCATCTACCTCGGAGTCGGCTTATCCGTCACCACAATGTGTATCGATTTAGCTGGTATTCAATATATTCAGAAGATCCATTACTTTGGAAGAAAGGTAATTGTGTGATCTACAATTTTAACATCGATTAATTTTTTCTTGCAGTTCCAAGGAACCGACCTACTCCAGTACCTCAAGAAGAAGCGAATGTTGGAAAGGAGGTTAGCGATGGGACAGGGAGAAGAGATACTACGGAAATATGTGCACGCTGTGGAGAAATTCGAAAGGGAACAAGAACAACAGCTACAGCAGAGGATAGAGGAGGATCCGCCGTCCATTGAGTCGAAAGCGTTTGATAATAGTATGATGAGGTGGGTGTTTTGTTTGGAAAAAGAAATGAGAAAAATCAAGAAATTTTAAAAACTCGTGGGGATAAATTACCGGAGTGTGGTTGAAATGACTCCGGGAACTGAAGAAATGAAAAATTAGAATTGTTCACGTTTAGTATCAAAATGTGATAGTTGTAAAAGGACCTGGTATTGAAACGTTTTGAGGCTGCTTTAAGAGATACTGGGTACCGTAGTACACCAGAGTTGCACGGAATACCGACTTCTGGATTAGAATTTTTACTTCCATGGAACTCAGAAGTCTGCAAACTTTCAATTTTTTTAAAAAACAAACCTCTTTTTTGGACAACAACTATTGGACTACCTAACTTAACCTACCTGACTAAAACTTTACTGTACCTACCGAAACGACAAATTTAAATTCGTGGGTGACTGCTTTTCGTTTACGGTAGCAGGTTGAGGCATTACTTTGTCGATATGTAACTCTCTAAAGAGTTTGAGTACAAAAAAGTTGTCAACTAGAAGAATGAAGCTCCTTTGTTCTGTATGGACTATACATAGTTTGATTTGTGGACTTAAAACTAGACATTTTCAACTGAAAACGGCAAAAGTTGTTAGAATTATGACCATTACTGTAACTGTTTTTTGTAAGAGCTTTTCCTATAGACATATTGATATAACTTTTAAACTACTCGAAATTCATATAGTCCTTACAGAACAAAGGAGCTTCATTTTTCTAGTTGGCAACTTTTCTGTACGGACACTCCTTAGCAAGTTACATATCGACAAAGCAATTTCTCCCTCAAATCCAGGCATTTCAGTGCAAATTAGAGTGATTTTTGAGCTGTCCCCTTCAAATGACCATAGTTCTCTAGGGAGTGTCCGTACAAAAAAGTTGTCAACTGCAAAAATGGAGCTCTACTTTTGATCTGTATGATCCGTTAAAAACTTTTTTGATGGGGCAAACAGTGATACCGTCACACAAAGTAGGAAATTTTCAACGGAAAAGGACCAACGTTGTTAGAACTGTGGCCATTGCTGTGAAAAGTTTTACCGTAGAAAGTTAAAGTACTGCAATAATCTTGGACGGTTTTGAACCACAAACCTCTGACCTTCCTATTCCAGAATCGACGACTCGCTATCCGCATTCCAACTCCGATTCTACGATACATATGACGAAGAAGACCTCTTCTCACCCACAATTCATTCGGTTCGAAGTTTTCAACCGAGTGTTTGGAGTAACTCTTCAGCTAGATCAACGTGAGTCTTTTTTTAAAGTGACTTTGCTCAGGGTACAGTAGAGCACATTTGCAACAGGCTTCCGAAAAATGATTTTGTTCCAGAAGTTATCTGCGATTCCAACGACATCGAGGTGCTAGTTGGGACGAGTCCGGTCCGTCCCTATCCGAACATTGCTCATTATCAACCGAGCCTTCCGTACATATCAGACAAGTAAGTGCAAGTGCGCTTCATTGATAACAGGGGCGTGTAGTCCTCGTAGACAAGAGGACTACACTAGAGCGCACTTTCTACATTGATTGTAACAATTACCGTATTTTCAGGCCTACTGGGATAATTATCATTCACCGACACCGTCAGTGATATCATTTTTACACCGTCACTTATACTCACCTTCTGTAGCTTCATCCATATCATTTGATTACGATTGTTTGGGTGAGTTTTTTAAAAAATTTTTTGGGAGAATATTATTTTAACTTCGGATGAAAAAAGGAAAAAATGAAAACATTTTCAAAAAAAAACCAAATTCGAAAAATCTGAAAAATCAGCTAAAATGATTAATAAACTGTTTAAAAACATTCCGTGTAGTCCTCGAGGATTTCGTGTAGTCCACGTGGACTATAGTTGTCATGGCCCGACGCAAAAACTCAAAATTTTTGAAAATTTGTTTGATTTTTTTGAGAAAAAGTCAAATGTTTTACATTGATTCAGTTTTCTAACAAACTTCTGAATAATCTTCAAAATTTTTTTTAAAAATCGGGATTTGACAACTATGTCGTGGACCATTTTCACACAAAAAAGTTGCAAATCTAGATTTCAAATCAAAAATTGCAGTTTTTCATTAAAAAGTTATATGACTAGAAAGCTAAAGACTTGACGATTCTAGATCTGTTTTCAAATTTTCCCAAAAATTGAAACGGATCTAGTTGTAGTCAATTCATGAGCAGCAGGCGTAAAGGTTGCTGGAACAGCGTGGTGGCCGAGTAAAAGTTTTTGCAACTTTTAACACATTTTACAGTTTCAGAGCCCGTTTTTAGGAAAAATATACTAAAAATCTATTAAAAAAGCTCAATTTGGGAGTTCGAAATTTTGTCGAAGTTTTTGCATTGAAACATTCGCTGACCAAGTTTTTACACGGCTCTTTTCTTCATAAATCAAATTTTTAAAAAACAAAACTAACATAGCTACAAAACTGAAGTCGTGAGGATTCTGAATCTGTTTTCAAAATTTTGATAGCATAAAAATGGGCGGAGTTATAACACTTTCAAAAATACTGCAACTCGGTTCAACTTTCACAATATGTCTATAAAATAAATATTTCTAAAATGCTGGCGTCGTGAGGATTCTGAATCTGTTTTCAAATTTTTGAAAACTCCAAAATGGGCGGAGTTACCCCTCTTCAATGATGACGCTTCAATATGGGGTGAGCAACCCGCCCCTGCTAAAATGTCTATAACTCCGCCCATTTTCAGTCTAGAACAATTTTGAAAACAGATTCAGAATCCTCACAACGTTAGCTTTTTAAAAATATAAGTTTTATTGTGAAATTATAAAATTTGAACGGTGAAGATCAGTCTTGAGCAACATAGGCTTAACAGAGTTTCGGCTGTATTTTTTGAAAGGGTTATAACTCCACCCATTTTTGTGTTATCAGATTTTTGAAAACAGATTCAAAATCTTCACGACGTCATCTACTTAGTCATACCAATTTTAACTGAAACATTTTCAGCAAAAGACGCCAAATCGGCACGACGAAGTAACTCGTGTCCCCCGATAGACCTTCCCTCCCCACCACCATCCAATTCCGTAAGTCATCACCATCGTCGTCCGACCTCCGCTCGGACAGTTCCATCCCGTCCAAAGCATGCATACGCTTCCGATCCGATATTCTCATCGGCTCCGCTTTCCTTTCGTTTACCAGAACCCTTCATGCTCTCCAATCTAGCAGCTATCTGTGACGCTTTTGACAATGATATGGATGCATGTAACAATCTAGTGTTCGGCTCGTTTCGAGAGTCCCAGCTATCCGCGAATCGTCATGACGGCTTGGAAGATCAGTCATGTACCGTAAGACCTCAACCTGTCGTGGTCCACGCGGAGGCCCCGCCCCCTTACGTCCCAAAGCTTCTGCTATCCCCTAAACGGTTGTCAGTGATAGATGAGAATAAGATAGCGACGTCACCAGAGCCATTGTTGAAAAGAAAACATAAGGAACGTGTGGCAAGACAACAGAACCCTCTGCACTCTTTCGACTGGTTGAACGTCAGTCCCAGACGGTTTCGTCCGGAACTTCTTATTAAAGATGACCTACCGAAACTCTTCAAATTGGTACGGAACTCCACGAAACGATCTCTGGAATCGCCCACACAGACGTCTGAAACAACGCTTCCAGACTTGTCATGCTCCGAGTCGAATCCTGAAAGTGTTGTCTTGATTAGTCCGAGATCGGTAAGTTATGTGCTTTTGGCTGAAACATGGTATGATTTCATTTCGCTATCCTTTTGCTTCCTGTTCAGCTTCTAAACCTTCTATGTGCTTAATCGATTTGTTTCGTTTTGCCTGAGAAAATTTGTCCTGCTATGCAAACGCGCCCTGTTGACAATTTGATGCATTTTCGCTGTAATGAGAGCGGTATAGAGAAAACGCGCTCTAATGAGAAAATCTCAAAATTCACGTTTTGAATGATAGAAATGTGCTTTATTGAAAAATGCGAAATTATGAAAAATGCGAAAAATTAAGTTTTCATTATCAATATATGAATGGTGCAAGTGCGCTCTGATGCGAAATCGTTAAATTTGACATTTCCGAAGTTTGGATTGATGCGAACGCGCCCCAGTGATAATGCCATTGAATTGAAATTTTTAAATTCTGAATGATGCATTTGCGCTCTAATGAGAAAATCCCAAATTCTCGATTTTCGAAGTATGGATTGGCGAAAACGCGCTCTAGTGAGAATGCTTCAATCTGTCAAAAATACTGAAAAAACGCGCTTTACTGGGTATCCTTGAAAACATAAAACTTTGAAATTTTGAATGCTGCAAGTGCGCTCTAATGAGAAAATTCCGAATTTTCAACTTCAGAAGTTTAGAATGATGCAAACGCGCCCCAGTGGTAATGTCATTAAATTGAAAATTTTAAATTTTGAATGATGCAAGTGCGCTCTAATGAGAAAACTTCGAATTTTTAAATTTCCGAAGTTGCAACTGCGCTCCGACGCTAAACCTTTCCATGTTTCCAGCCAATAGGTCTTGCATGTATGCAAGATTGGGATTCATACATCCAGATGCTTGAAGAGGCGTCACGTGCATTCCAGTACCCTCCGGAAGACGATATCGATGAGGAGGAGGAGACGGAGATTGAGGAAGACGAACAGTTTGAGGAGGAGGAAGAGGTGGAGGTGCTGGATGAGAGGTGAGCAAAAAATTTCAATTTTTTGACTGAAATTTTGGAAAAAAACGGAAATAAACTGAAAAAAAGAAGCTAGAGGAATCAACTAGGACATGTGGACAACTGGATATCCGGACAGACAGACAGACAGACAGACAGACAGACATACAGACAGACAGACAGACAGACAGACAGACAGACAGATAGATAGATAGACAGATATCCGGACGCAGGTACATACAGGAGGGAAATTGCAAGAAAAATGAAATCCGGACGAACAGACACACGGACAGGCTTAACATTTTCAATTCCCGCGCATTCGGAAATCCGGATACACAGTCACACAGACAGACAGGAACTCATAAATCCAAGAAATCTTAAATTCCTGAAAAAATGGTTTTAAAATTTCACATTTTCTGCCGATATTCGATAAATTGGACATCCGGATATACAGACAGACAGACAGACAGACAGACAGACAGACAGACAGACAGACAGACAGACATTCAACAAAAAAACCTCCAAAAATTCTTGAATTCCTGAAAAATGCTCTCGAAAGTTTAAATTTTTGCCTAAATTTTTGATAATCAGACATCCGGACATCCGGACAACAGACAGACTAAAATAGTTTTGCGTCTTTTTATTTTTTGAAATGCATCCTTTCTGTTATCCCCCACAATTACCAAACTTACCCTTTTTGCATCCTTCATTAATTTTTTTTTGAATTTTTTTGCACTGGTATGATTAAATTTATATGACTAAAAAGCTGAAAACGTCAGGATTCTGAATCTGGCTTGAAAATTTTTCTAGGATAAAAGTGGGCGGAGTTACAGGACCTTAAGTAGGAGGGAGTGTTCCCCCTTCTTCAAGTGGTGTAACTCCGCCCATTTTGGTGCTGTCAAAATTTTGGAAACAGATTCAGAATCCTCGTGACGTCAGCTTTTTAGTTATATATAAATCGTTTTCATTTTTTAAATATTAATTTTGCATCCCCACTAATCTGTTCAGAGAATGCATCCCCCATCTTTTGTTATCCGACTACGAGTGTCCGGAAGTCTCCGTCTCCACATCCACGTCTCCATCACCCCCCAAACGACAACTTCACTCGGCACCGAGGGTCTACTACCAGCCGAGACCCTCCTTGTTCTCTCAGTGCTCCGTGAGCAACAAAAAATACGAACCGCCCGAGATTATACCCGAGGAGGTTCATGAGAGCAAGATTCCCAGGTAAAATGAGAAAATTTTGGTTTTTTTTTGGAATGCATAAGGAATGTTATAACATTTTTTGAATTTTTAGAAAGCATGTCATGTCACCAGAGTTACATATGCACTTTTTAATTTTGTAAAGTTATAAAAATGACAAAAATTTGAACAAAAATTTTCAATGTAGTGTAACCGCTCTCTACTGGACTTTGGATAAACTTGACTGTTCCGTGCGGTACGATAGAGCGCATTTGCACCAAACAAGATGTGAGTGTGTGTAAACGCTCTCTACTGTACTAGTCTGTCAAATTGAATCAAATTTTGCGATAGAGCGATCTTGTAACAACGTTAACCAAATAATGCAAACGCGCTCTGACGCATATTGTGTTGAGTTGCGGTAGAGCAACCATAAGTGCAACAGAGCGCGTTTGCACCAACGCCTGCAAATGCGCTCTATTGTGCAGTTTTCAAACTGTAACAATAGAGCGTGTTTGCAACCACGCCAGACAATCTGTGCGAACGCGCTCTGCGCACTTGTCTACCACAGCTGATGACTCAAAATTTTGAATGTTGAATTCCCGCGCGATTTGAATACTCAGGGGACTAGTTTTCATAAAAATTCTTTCAGTCCCGTCTCCTTCGATCCCCAAACATCCGAATCCGAGGAGGAGCCAATGGCCGTGTTTGTGGAAGAGGAGAAACGACCACCGCCGCAAAACGATATCGACTTGGGCGCCTTTGAGCTGGTGGATTCTGGTGGGTTTTCAGAATTTTAGAATTTTGATTTGTATGGTTGTATAGCTGAAGGAAAGGGGATCCTGAATCAGGTTTCAAATTTTTGCTTTGATCAAAAGGGGCGGAGTTACAACTACTTCAATTGTGACGCTTCAATCAGAGGTGGACAACTTAACTCAGCTTAAACGTCTGTAACTCCGCCGATTTTGACGTTATCCAAGTTTTGAAAACAGATTCAGAATCCTCGCAACGCCAGCTGTTTAGAAATATACATTTTATTGTCAAATTGTGAAAATTGAAACTTAAACAGTGACAGAACACTCTTGAGCATCTAATGAACCGATTAACAGTATTTTTGAAAGTGTTATAACTCCGCCCATTTATGCGCTATCAAAATTTTGAAAAGAGATTCAGAATCCTCTTGACGACAGCTTTCTGGTCTCCATCATCAAAAATATTTTCCAGGTCTAACACCGGAAGCGTTGCTCTCCAAAGACGAACCTGTAATATTCCACCAAAGCATGCCAGTACACTCGGTGCACCACGACACCGTCCAAACCGAAGCCGCCCTGGCGAACCTGATGGCCGCGCCCTCCAGTATGCTCACCAACGCCATCCCTCCGATCATGGTAGAAGACAACTACTGTTTTGTCGTGGACGGGGAGAGGGTCCGGATGGGTGACATACTTGGTGATGATCAGTGGTGGAGGCATACGTCTCGGCCGACGAAATACTTCTATTCGGATGATTTGAAACAGTTCCATCGGGTGAATTGTATCACCGCCAAGGGGAAGGTGATAACGGCAAAGTTGGCGACACAGGTAAATATGGTAACTTTTTTTGTGAATTTTGGAAAAAAAAACCGCTTTGAAGGGCTGAAAAGCCGTTGTATTGCATCCCTGGGATGTCTGGCGCGCCTCCGGCGCGTTTTCCTTTTGAAATCCCGTCTAGCTTCACATGTGTCGCGGTTTTTCACAGTTTTTTAGTCCGGGGACTAGTTTTGGATGTCTAGGCCAAGGAGTGGAAAATTAGGCCATCTCTCATAGATGGTTTTATTTGACAGTTATAGAAGTTTTTAAACCGAAAATCTTCGTTTTTGAGAATTTTATGGTCGAGGGACTAGTTTTGGATTTCTAGGCCATCAACTGCAAAAGTTACGCCATGATGGTTTTTTGTGGGCTTAAAGTTATTTTGAATGTAAAAAATTGGGGTTTTGTGTCGGGGACTAGTTTTTGCAAAATTGGATTTCTAGGTCACCACACTAATTTCAACATTTTCGTATGGTTTCAAGTAGGAATTTCATCAGAAACATGTTTTTACGCATTTTAAGGTCGGGGACTAGTTTTGGGATTCTAGGCCATCATGTGAAAAAGTTAGGCCACTTCATTTTTCAACGTTTTTCATAGTTTTTTGCGTCTAAATTTTTGGGTTCCTAGACCACCAAGGGAAATGCTAGCTAGATTTTCTGCTGTCAAGTAATATTTTCCCTCTCCAGATGCCACATCAACCATCTACATCAATGTCTGCATCAATGTCCCACACCCAATCGTTATCCGCATCAACACATGCTCAAATACACCCGCAGCACCACAGTATGTCGAACACGCCGAGGTGAGTGTTTTGGGGATTTTTTGGAGATTAGAGGGAGTGCGCTCTTACGATATCTGTGAGCAGAAAATCTGTTTTTCGGTGGAGCGCGTTTGCAGCATGTATGTAGTTGGTTTTTGTTAAGTCTGGGGGTGATGTAAGTAAGCTCTTCTGAGAAATTGACAAGGATGCAAGCGCGTAGAGATATTGAGAATAAAAGCCTAATCCCCGTTTCAATCCGAGCATTTACAAATTTTGCAAATGTGCTCTAACAAACATTTTCACAGTAAGAACGTCAGCAACGCGCTCTGTTGACAAACTGACAAAACTTGAATTTTCTCTATTTTGGAATGATTTTTGACGCATTTTCCGTCAAAAAATGATGTGTCTGTAAAGCTGACGTCCCAGGGATTCTGAATCTGTTTTCAACATTTTGATAGCTGTGTTGTGGGCGGAGTTACCGGACTTTCAGTTTTGGGGAAATAATCGTCTAAACTAAAAAGAAAAATCTCCGTTCATTTTAGCTCTGAGTAGGACTTGAAAACAGATTCAAAATCCTCACGTCTTCAGCTTTTCATTGATATATATATTTACTTACTCTAATAGACCTAATTATCTGTCACTGGTCAAGTTGAGTGAATTTCAAGAAGATATCTGGAGATTCTTAAAGTTTTGCCAAAAGCTGTGAAAATTGAAAATTGTTATTCAAAAAACTAGATTTTTCTTTCAAACTTGTCTTTTCATTGTGAGTAATCCTACACTGCTTCCGCAACCTATCGCACAGAAGCAAATCCGTTCTCAAAAACTAGTTATAGAGCGCATTTACACAATATGAGTTCTTAATCACACTTTTGAGTTTTCTAGAACAGTTCGATAGAGCGCGATTTCACAGTCACGTCATTTTTCGTCAAAACTGATCATTGAGATTCGTAGAGCCATAAAAGTACAAATGATCTCTGTCTCCATGAATTCTAAATCTTCCAGATCTTCGATCTCCGGCGGGACCCACCAAACAGCGCACACCACACCCGGTCGCTCCACCCACCACGACGCGAACAAAGTGCCTCTAAACAACGTGTACAAAGTGATCCGATTCTACTCTTTCTGGAAAACATGCACATCATTCCATCGAATAGTCACAATGATTGATAAAGTGGTCGACGAGCCGTCGAACACTTCCGGCGGCACAACATTCAAGAAACGACTGTTCGTACAGTACCTGTGGAGGAATGCGAAAGCCGTCGAGAAGGCGAGAGTACAGAAGGAATTCGATCCGAGACGACAGCGACTGCTGAGATTTGTCACTGATCCGGCGGCGAGGAAAAGGTTCCAGAAGATGTAGTTTTCTATGTGTACTCTTTTTCGTCTTTTTTGAGAAAGGGACTGGTTTTGAAGAGAGGGAAAAATGGGAAAATCGTAGTTGTCAGTGTCCGTATTTTGGCGCCAAAATTCAAAATCTTATGGAATTTTTACAAACTTTCGCCTATGATGCAGGATTAGAAAAATTCGGAATATTCATCAAAAATTGAAAAAAAATTCAAATAAAAAAAAATTATTTCGGACCTTGACAACTATGAAAAAAATTGAGAAATTGGGAAAGGTTACTGTAGTTTTGGTGGGTTAACAAAATTTTCAATTTTGAAAATAACAAAGGCTCCGCCCACGTTTAGGCCACGCCCACTTTTTGCAATCAACTGTAAACAAGGCGGATTCCGAGTTTAGGTTCCGCCCATTTTTTTTAAAAACAAAATTTTTCTGAAAATTGAAACATTGAGAAAGTTTCTGAAAATCCTGATTTTAGAAAAATGCAACCGTGCGGCCAAATTGCAAGAGGTAGGAGGACCCTAGAGTTAAGCCACGCCCACTTTTTGCAAGTTTGCCGCATAGAATGAAGTTTCCAGTTTTTATTTCTGGAATTTGCAAAAAATGGGCGTGGCTTACGTTTAGGCTCCGCCCGTTTCCGAAAAACCATAAACTAACTGTGAAAAGTAGAAAATTGTGTTATTTTCAAAGGGTTTTTCAATATTCTGTAATAAAATCTGAAAACTTTATTCCTTGAAACTGCAAAAATGGGCGTGGCCTAAGTTTAGGCTCCTCCCACTTTTGAAAACTCTGTTTGTTTTGCATTTTTCTTGGAGAAAACCTCGGAAAATCCACTTTTTTCATTGAAAAAACTGTAAAATGATAGGAAAATTCACTTTGGGTCCTCACACTGAAAACATAGGCTACCAAAAACCTACCGTAATCTACCGTAACCTGTCTCCCAGTTTTTTCAATTTTTTCTCTATTTTCCCCTCCAAAAAAAACACATCCCTTTCATTGTCCTTATCGTTCCGAAATGTGTCTAATCTTGTTCCTTCTCTTCCTCTTTTTTATGTACTTCTTCTTTTCTCCTGTCCATCTCCAAAAGTGTCTCTCCTATATATTCTCGTTTTCAGAATTACGGGTTCCACGTTTTCAGTCCTTCCACAAAAACCAAATTTTCAAAATTTGTCTGTCGCTTCTTCTCTTTTTCCTATTTCTCCTTCTCTTCTCGTTTTGAAATGTGTGGTTTTCTTGTATGCTTACATATTTCGTGTTGGTTGGTTTTGAGGGGGAAGGGGGGACCAGGGTTTGTAAGGGTATGGGGTGTGGCCATCTCTTCTGTCTCCCGAGGGGGGGCAGAAGGCCGCCGGTAAGAGCCGAGTGAGATGTACATGTTCCCGCAATTATACCTTCTTTTTAGGGTGGTTCAGTGGTAAAGAGAAGGCGCCCAAATGTACGGAATAACACGTGTTACAGATAACAGGTTTATTAAGGGTAAAAAGCATGTCCCGCGAGGGACTGCATTAAAAAACCTTTACCGGTTATCTCCTTTACAGAAATAGTATTAAAGGGGAAAAGGTTCGTAGAGAACTAGAAGAATCCGAGGTGATTCTCCCAAAAGGAGAAGAACCGAGGGATTCGTCGAGTGCTCGACTACAACTTCTCCAACAAATCTACAATAAAACGAGGGGACTAGGAGTTTTCTAGGCCATGGGTACAGGGAAGTTAGGCCACCAAAGTTAGGCCGTGAGCATGGAGAAGTTAGGCCACCATTTTGGGATGTTATGAATTTCCCAACATGATGGCCTAACTCATCCATTGATGGCCTAGAAATATCACCTCACCTTCTAGAACATTGATAGACTCCGCCCACATTCAGGCCACGCCCCTTTTTAAAAGAAACACCGTTCAGTAATTTCTGATTTTTCGTGAAAACTTACTTTTCCAACTTCTCCGAAAATTCAGTTTTCAAAACCAAGAAGAACCTTGCGGCAGTTTGCAAAAGTGGGCGGAGCCTAAATTTTTAAAACTCAGCCAATTTTTGCTTCAATTTTCCAAAAACCGAGTTTTTTTAAAATTCCAAAGAAAAAACGCAATTATAATAAGCCGTGTGTAAAATTTGCAAAAGTGGGCGGAGCCTAAAAGTGGGTGGAGCCTAATGTTTTAAAACTCCGTCCCTCTTTGCCATCATTCCCCAAAAACTAGTTCTTTTTTTGAAAAATTGCAAAATTTCAACAAAAAAACAGTGCGACAAAATTGCAACAGTGGGCGGAGCCTAACTCCCCATAAGGCCCTACCCACGATCTCATCGGCTTATGACCATTAGATGGCCTAGAATTCTAAATTTGGGTTTCTAGGCCACCCCGTTATGACCTAGAAAATCCTAGACCACCTCTCCTCCCTTCCTTCTCCCAAATCCATTCCCCCCCCCCTCCCTCTCAACCAAAAAATCATTTCACTCCTCGTCTTTCTACTATGCATTGTTTTCTCCGATCCGTCCTTCTTTCGCTTATCAAAAACTTGTCCAATCAGACAAAAAAATCCAATCAATAATCAAAATGTTCTTCCCATCGAAAATGTTCTTTTCCTCTCTCTGCTCTCCTATGGCTGACAAATAAATTGTTTTCAAATTGAAATCAGATTTCTTGCTGTGTTTGAAGTGTGCTCCTCTCTTGTCCAAGAAAAGTGTTGATCTACATTCACAATGAGATACAGATTTGTGGAGGACGACCTGTTTGCGGTGATTATCGACGAGAACGGGAATGAGTCGGAGTCGGAGGAAGAGTTGTCAGATACAGAGGAGAATCAGAATAATAAGGATCCGCAGAACTTGTTGAGGAAACTGAAAATGGAGGTGACCACGCATCCCGGTAAAGGTGAGCGTTCTGAAGAGTACCGTAATTCAAAAAATGGTAAAAAATGAGAAAACTGATGTAGCAAAGAATGATTTATGGTAGGGTCCTTGAAAAACTTTAACAGTAACCCATAACTGAATTTTGTTATCAGAAATATTTGAAATAGTGGCTTCGGAAGGTTTAATAGCCTCGACATTCCGGAACCGGACATTTCCGATTCAGATGTTTCGAAAACATTATTTTTAGGTTTTTCTTGAAAATTTCTGATGAGTCTATGTTCTTGTCAACTACAGTAACCACAGGTACCTCTGTAACTAAAAACAAAATGACTTTGGGTTACCGTATCTTTAGTTTCATGTGAACACGGTAATCACGTCAGCATAGCGAAATTCGAAAAATCTATAATTTTCTTGATTTTTTTAAATCAAAAAAGATCAGAAATCCTATGTACATTCAACTTTCAATCGAAATCTGAAAATATAGTAGAAAATTTGACTTTTTCACTCAAAAGAATTTAACTTCAATGTTTACACTGAAACCAGACCATGTCCATCACAAATATACTAAAACAAGAATTGCCACATACAGTATCCTGACATATCTCCTTACGCAATGTCCGGTTTTAAACTCGATAAAATAACTAATATCGCTAAAAAGCTGCTGTCATGAAGATTCTAAATCTGTTTTCAAATGCGGTTTAGCTTGGAAATGAGCCAATTTACACGAATTTGAATTTCTAAGGATCTCTCAGCTACCATAGATTCTTGAAGCTTGTGCATTAGCACGATGCGCTTCTTACAAATTGTGTGCGAGACTCGAAGAAAAAGAGACAAGGCATTTCGTTTGGACCGCATTTGTGAGAAACTGTGCCGAGCTAATACGACAATTTCAACTCAGCTTCTCAATCATACCCATTCCTTCACAAATCCCCATTCACTTCCAGGCGGTCAAGAAGTGCCCGTCTACAGTAACGATGACGAGCACCCACTCGATGGTCCTCACACAATCCTTCACGCCGTTCAGTGTCCCAAGAAGTTCATCGCAACAGTCGCCCCCACCGAAGTCGCCGACACCGCATGTTTCGTCTGTGATTCCAATCTTGTCTCCATGCAAATGATCGAGGAAGACGCAGATCATATTCATTGGAAGCAGACAATGTCCACCACTCATTACTATGCAACAGACAACTGGAAGGACGACTTCTATCGTGTGACACCTCTGATGTGTCGAGGAGTGTTACGTGGCGCGTATAAAGTTGGGAAGGATAGAAGTGGAAAAATACAGAGGGTGGATATTATAAGGGTAGGTGGTGGCGAATGGCAGAGGAGAAGTTAGGCCGTCCAGAGTTTTCTAGGCCACGGAAAATTAGGCCCCCGGGGTCTCTAAACTGCCAATGGGGCTAGAAAGCAAAGACGCTCTAGCGCACTGTCAACCTAACATTCCTTTTTCCAGGTCTACCGTGTCACTCGCCACTTCAGTTGCTGGAAAACCGTTCCTATATTCCACAGAGTAATATCCCTGGTTGAAGCAGCACTACCATATAAACAAATGACCTCAAAACAGAAACAATTACTGAAAGCCAACGGAAATAAGTTGATCAATCGACTATTCATACAGTACTATTGGAGATTTCAGCAGAGTGTGAGTTATAGTTTTAGAGAGATGGCCTAGAATTCCACCTTGAAAATTCTAGGCCCCTCTATTTTTTCCAGTTTGTCAACCGCGAACAAGTGCTCAATGAATACGCCGAATCTTCTAAACGAACCCGCGCCAAGAAGTCGTGGATTCGAGTTGTCAAGAATGTGGCAAGACTCAGAGCAGCGACTAGTATATTGGCAGCTGCAAGGAAGAATACATTATAAAATATGTGACTACTTATCTCGGATAGTTATGCAATATTGATATACATATATACTTTATGGATTTTTTGAAGTATTTCAAAATAATAAAAACTTTTTTTTCCTTTTTTCTATCATTCCCTATCAGTTCCCCGTCACTATAAAACACTGCAGACATTCCTTATCAGTCAGGTGTACCTCTTTTTTCTTATTCTCTGTTTCTCGATTTCATCACACAACTTGCAAAAACACAATTATTGACTATTCTTAAAGAAAAAATGCCATCTATCTGTTCGATATGTCATGAGAAAAGTAGTGGAACACATTATGGAGCGGAAGCGTGTAGGTAAGCTAGTTTTTCGTTGATTTGATGGGATGAGGAAACTGGAAAAAGATTCAGGTGTGGAACTTTGAAAATAACTATTTTGGTCAACAAACAAACTTAAGTAAAACTACTGGAAGCCATAAAACGTGACCATTTTGATTTCGTCAGATACATTACAGAACGGTGGTGCAGTGTCTTGATTTCTCTGACTTTGTCCGCTAAAAAATAAAAATTCTTTCATTAAACGCATGTAGTCAAAAACTCAACATCAAATTCAGAATCTCCATGTCTTCCTTTTTTTCAGAGGCTGCACTGCATTCTTCCGCAAAAGTGTAACCATGAACATGAAGTATCGATGTCGAGGGAACAATGATTGTGATATCACTGTTAAAAATTCAAAAACCGCACTATCAGACAACCATTCCATGTGCCGTGCCTGTCGCTACTCAAAGTGTCTCTCCGTGGGAATGAACGTCTCCAAAAGACCAGGAAATATTCGAAAACCCATGTCAACTCCCAAAAAAATCAACCTGGATCAACCGGGAAACTCCTCCTTACTCCTAGAAGATCTCCCACCGAATTTCAAGGATCAAGTTCCATTTCTGACCAAGATGAAGGAAAACTACCAGAAACTGGTGGATACCCGACTAGTGATTCACAAGGACGAGGGGGCTCCAAGAGCTTTGAATTATATGGAGCCAGTGGAGCAAGGGAAGAAGGATGTGGGGTTGGTAGCGGATTGGATTTCTGAGTGTTTTGAGGATTTCGTGAAATTGCAGGTAGAGCAGAAGGTAAGTGAACTGGGATTGGGGGACTAGTTAAGCTACTGGTGGCCTAGTTTTTTAAAGTCTGAAAAATGATAGGGACTACTGTCTTTAAGTCGATTGGCTAGCATTCTACATGATGGCCTAAAAACCAATTTTGAGAAATCTAGTCCCACAACATAGTTGTACGGAATGACATTTTCGATTTCCGGAATCCGGAATTCGGAACCGTAATAACGAAATACTCAAAATTCCAGAATTTCGTAATCCGGAATCCGGATTCCGGACAACTAGGTCCCACAAGTGGCCTTGAAACTGGAACTGGAAAGTACGGTAGTGGAAAAACCTCTAAGTTTGTAAAATAAACTAGATTTCTCACCTAGTGACCTAGAAAACCAAATTCAAAAAACTAGTTCCTCGACAACCCGATTCTTCTTTTCCAGAACATTCTATTCCGCAACTTCTCCCCAAAATTCAGCCTGCTCGAAGCCACATTCAGGAGTCATATCAGACATTCCCCGGATAAAATCACACTTCCGTCTGGCGACTACATTGATATGAATAGCTTGGACACGTTTTTTAACGATAAAGAAAGGGATACTCAGATGACGAAGGAAGAGATTGAGAGGTATGTTGAGAATTTGTTGTTGTTAAATAGAAAGTTTTAACTTTAAAAGTTGAATGCACTATAGGAACTGTGTAGTAGGGTATTTTTTTTAAATATTGTTTTAAAGTTCGATGCTTTAAAATTTTCTAGAATAAAATGTTCTTCAAAGAAATATAACAAGTAGTATATATTCAATATCTAGAGCCCGTTTCCGTGACAGCTGACGTTCCAGTTTTGGTTGTTCCAGTTGCAGAAGTACTTCCAACAGTTGTCCCCGTCATAGTTTGTCCATTGCCAACTGTCTTCTTCTTCTTATTCCGACAGTAGAAGAATAGACCAGCTCCAACGGCAAGAATAATGATCAGAGCGACAATACCTCCAATTTTGAAAGGGAGGCTACCTGAACCACTGGTAGTATTGGCAGTGGTAGCTGGCAACCAATCACACGCCGGTGCTAAAATAAGCCGATATTTTTATAAACAGGAAAGTGAAAAACTTACATTCACTATTTTCCTTGCAAAACATTTCCACACCTTCACGAATCAATGTGTCACAATCACGCGTTTTATCCTTCTTGCAAAGTTTCAACAGTTCTTCTGGAGCATTTGCACAAATTTCTTCTGCAACTTGTCCCACGGCACCCTTACAGTAATCCGAAATTCTGTTTGCTCTGAAAACCTGACTTTTCGACTCCAACAAAGAAGATAAAACAACTTACACATCCGTGCTAGTGTCAATTTTCGTGAATAGTCCATTGATTCCGTTAATAATTGCAGAATTATTTTTTACATTCGATACCAATACGTGAACGTTCAAAGCCATACTCATCTTTAGGTTTTGCCAAAAGTTTTGTCTGAATTTTGTGAACGACTGTGGGAGAATTTCTGGCAATTTCTGTAGTTCTAAAAACCCTCCCTTATTGAGTTTAGTAGGCTAGGAAAGTGTTGTAGTAGAACGGTCAGTGACCGGGTCGGTTGGTAATTCCTTTTCAGTTAATTGAACAAAAATAGGATAATTGGGATGAGCGAAACGGGAAATTTCTAAATTTCGGAACTTTTCAAACTCGCAAACGGTTTTTTGATTCACAGATGCGGTCCTTTTGAATTTCCTGACTTGCTATAATATTGATATACATATACTTCATTCTTTGAAAACTTCAGCACCGTGAAACATTTTTATTCATTACAAAACAGAAATACAAGTAGTTCCCAAAAAAGTTCTCAAACAACCAAAGATCAATATCTAGAACCCGTTTGAGTAGGCGCTTCTATGGTAGGCGTTCCGGTGTTAGTTGCTCCAGTTGCAGTCTTACTTCCATTAGTTGCTCCCGTCATTGACTGTCCTTTCCCAACTGACTTCTTCTTCTTCTTCTTACGACAATAAATGAAAAGAACGATACCGACAGCAAGGAGAACCACAGCTGCGACAGCACCTCCGATGATAAACGGAAGATGACTGGATGACGTAGTGGTAGTGGTAGTAAGCCACCAACACGCGCTGGCTAGAATAGAATGATTAGAAAGGCAAAAATGCTCAAAAACGTAATATCTCACCACTGGAATTATCTTTACAAAATATTTCAACACCCTCTCGAATCAATGTGTCGCAATCAGACTTCTTGTTTTCTTTGCACCACTCCAATAATTGCTCCGGCTTTCTACCACAGTCGCCTCCAATTGTGCATGCACGTTTTATAGCTTCAGCTCTAGAACACAGTCAGGTTATTGAATTTTTTTGAATATGTAAAACATTACATGGAAGTACTGTCTTTAGATTTCTTGCAGTAGTTGAGGGTAAATGTTAGTCATTTTCTATCAAAACTGGTTTCTTTTTTTCCTTTTATGCACTTTTTGAAGAGTTTAGTAAGCTAAGAGGGTGCCGTTACAGGACGATGGGTTACTAGGAGATAGGGCGCGGTCTGGGCGGTCAATTTCATGGTGATTGAGAACATGAAAAGCTTATCAAATTCCAACCGGAGTTTGGGGGCAAACCGAGACGGTTAGGACGGTCAGAGAAAATCGAGCGGTCTAATTAAAAAAAAGAATGAAGTAATATATTTTTTTCATATTTCATATTTCGATACTTTAGGAAATTCTAAAAAACTTTATTATTGGCGTATCTGCTAAAAATCGCTCTAAACGCCACAATTCCCGTTCTTCTGGCTCAAAATGAGCTTTGGTAGAAGAGTTTTTCTGATTGGCCGTGTAGTCCTCTCGGACAAAATTTTTTGCTCTATTCCTTGTTTCCTCACTTTTTCCATCAAATTTTCGGGTATCTTCAATCTTTATAGCAAAAAAAAGACTCCAGTCCTCTTTTGAATATTAGACTGATTTGTTTCTGGGCTTACAGGAGGAAAACAATCAAATCGTTTAATCCAGATATAATTTCTACCACAAGTAGTCAACATTTGAACAGTTTTACGGCTCCGCGTTTTAACGGAACTGGAAAAAAGTGTGCCTCCCAGAACAGTCCGTTTCTTCAACTCACCGTTTTTAAAAATCACAAAACCACTAAAATAAGTGAGCATAGGTCCTCAAGAAGTTTCATGTTTAAATAATATATTACAACTTCGAAAACTGCAGTTCTGGAGAAGTTCTGGAATAGAGAAGTTCTGAAATTGGGGTGTTCAGTTCTGAGGAGGCACAGTTTTAGAAAGGGACGGTTTTGGGAAAGGACAGTTCCGGAATAGGAAATTCTAAACAGAGATGATTCTAGAAAGTGAAAGTTCTAGGAAGGGACAGTTCTAGAAAGGGAAAAAGTTGTAAAGGCTTACCACCAAATAGCTAGGGCGTAGTTTTATCAGTTCATTATCAAAAATCAAAAATGATTTATCCCAACCAAGTAAAATTAACATCACAAGTAAAAAGTTCACAAGTATTTAACAAAAAATCAATAGTTCATCGCCGTCTTGGTATTTGACATATTCGACTTCTCCGGAGTCTTGATCTTCGACTTCTCCGGAGCCGCCTCTTTCCCATACTGCGATTTTTTCGGAGTAGTTGCACTCTTACCACTGATTCCAGAAGCTGAGTTACTACCAGTGGTCACTCCAGTCATCGGTTCCTTCTTCCCAGCTGCCTTCTTCTTTTTGCAATAACAGAACAGAGAGATTCCAATGGCAATGAAAGCTAGAATAGTGATGACAGCCACAACGACCAATGGGAAATTGCTACTGGCATCCGTAGAGGAATCACTGATGATAGTGGTTGCAGGAGCAAGTGTAGTGGTTGTAATGCGTCTAGTGGTGGGTGTCGTGCGTCTAGTGGTGGGTGTCTAGTGGATGTTGTAGGTTTTGGAAGCCACTTACAGGCTGGTGCTGAAATAGAGAATATTATATACATACAATCTTCCAAAACTTGAATAACTTACACTTCGGGTCCGATTTGCAAAAAAGCTCAACGCCATCAAGGACAGTCTTGTAACAATTCTTTTGATTTGTTTTTTTGCAATTATCGACAAATACCTGCGGAAAAACTTCACAGTCCTTTACTGAAAAATTATAGAAAACATTGTAGATTTCTTCGATATGTTTCAGTAACTCACCATATGTTGCACAAGCTGTTTTTGAAATTTGGGCACTGTAATTGTTGATATTTTAAAGTTTTTATTTTTAACCGTTCTTACACAGCTACACTGTCGAGTTGTCCATTGAAACCAAGCCAAGCCATCTTCTTTTGTGTAGCGTCGAACAGGAACACGAAGAGAACTTCACTGAATTCTATCGAAACTGAGGTGAAACTGTTCCTTTTATGCATCCCTAACGAGTTCAGTGAACCAGGAAGGTGCCGGCACAGGTCGGTCGGCTAGTACAGTTCAGGGCGGTCGGATTAGGGCGGTTAGAAGGTAACTTTCCAAAAATAACAGAATAAGTGAACTTTGACTGTTATCGTATAGGGCCAGGACAGGCCGAGGGGTGAAGGTCTCTCCGGGAGGTTTTTGTGTAGGGTTAGGGGGGTTTGGACGGTCAAGTAGAGTCCAGAACGGTGGGAGGCTAGTGAAGATTGTTGGGGAAAATCTCATTTTTAAGACCGAAAATAATGTAGTACGTCGTTCCAGAATTTTCCCTTTTAAATCCGATAACCATGGTTTTCAAATTTCTTTCTCACTAATTGTGAGAGTTCAGTTCTGGTAAAGTTTAGTTTTGACTAGAGACAGTTCTGGAAAGGCTTAGCACCGTATTTTTGCTGAAATACTTTTAAGAAAACAAACAAAAAAGCTATGCATTTCTGCCCTTTATCCGCTTTTGAACATAATTTTGAGATCAGCTACACTGTGAGACATAAATATGGAGCTACTTTCATTATTAGGTTTTTTTGGAAACATTTTGTCGTTTTCAAAAATTCTTTAAATGTTAATAATGTACTTTGCGGGTCTAAAAAACAGTACACTTGTTGAAACTTCGAAAGATTTCGGGTTTTTGAAAGTTTTGAAAAAAAGTGTGAAAAAAGGCTTATTTCTATGGGACATAAGTATAGAGCCACCCATGAAAAAAGGAAAAACCGCAAAAGACGTTGTCTAAAACCCTTGAAATCGTACTCTCCGTCCAAAATTGAGTTGCTTAGAGATATTTCTCCAACAATTTCAGCAGTCTAGAAGCTAGTAAATTAATTCAGAATGTTGATAACTGAAAAAACCCGGATTTGTTTCAATCTGCAAAAAAATTTAGTTGAAAATGAGAAGTTCGAAGAATATGAGCTAAAATGTAGCCTCAATTTCGAAATATGGCTCATTCTTCGAATTTCAAGTCACGTAAGTTCTACAAAATGGTCAATGTCTTTACAAAAACAGTTTTTAACTAACAATCAAGAGTGTTTAATTAGATTTTAACAAAAATAACCTGCTAGAAATGACTTGTTCACAAAATATATACAAAAAATGAAAAGACTCGAAAATTTCCCGAAATTCTAGTTTTTCTCAAAAGTTTTTCACTGAAATTGTTGGAGAAATATCTCTAAGCAACTGAATTTTGGACGGAAAGTACGATTTCAAGGTTTTTAGACAACGTCTTTTGCGGTTTTTCCTTTTTTCATGGGTGGCTCTATACTTTTGTCCCATAGAAATAAGCCTTTTTTCAAAACTTTCAAAAACCCGAAATCTTTCGAAGTTTTAACAAGTGTACTGTTTTTAGACCCGGAAAGTACATTATTGACATTTAAAGAATTATTGAAAACGACAAAATGTTTCCAAAAAATTAAAAATTAAAGTGGCTCCATATTTATGTCCCGCAGTGTATCTCAAAATAGTTTATTAGTTTATTCAAACTTGGCAATTGTTATAACGCAAGTTAATATTGACAAATAAGTAGGATTAATTTTGATTTGGTCCAAACCACGCTAAGGCCGACCGGCGAAACAGTTTCAGCCTTGCATTTCATTTCATTTCAGCCTTGGAACATTCTAGAAATTTCACATCGAAAATTTTGCCCTTCTCAGGTTTTTGTCTTATTTTCGATCTTTTTTATAGTGTTTCTATTCATTTAAATAAATTCGAAAAATATAAGAGAAAATCAGAAATGACCTTTATTTCATCAAAAAACTTGAAAAAATTCAAATTTAATTTGAACTAGTAAAATTTAAAAAAAACGAGTAAGGAGTTCACAAACGAAGAAAAATCAATAACCAGACGAAGCAGTCGTTGTTGTCTTCTTGGTTTTCTTGCCCTTCTTGGCTTTCTTTCCAGTTTTCGGCTTCTTTGTGGTTCTAGTTCCAGTCGTTCCAGTGGTAGTGCCTTTTTTATTTTTTCTTGACACGGCAACAGTTTGAGTAGTTCCATTCGATCCTCCTCCATGAGACGGGTCCTTCGTTTTTCGGCAGCAGAAAAACAAAATAATACCAATAGCGAAGAGAAGAGAAGCAGTAATAACTACTCCGATGATCAACGGAATATTACTCGCACTGGTAGAGATGTGGTTGGTCGTGGTAGATGGAGTCGTAGTCGTAGTTGTAGTCGTTGTACTTATAGTAGTGGTGGGAATCGACCATCCACAAACAGGTGCTGAAACACAATGCTTGTTGCGTTTTCTTGAATAAACAACTCACATCCAGTATCACCCTTGCATATCTTCTCACAACCCTCAATAATCAACGTGTCGCAATTGGTTCTTTTCCTTTTCACACAATAATCGTAAACTTTCTCAGGGGCTTTGTCACAGGAATTCGCTGAAATATGGTTTTTGGGAGGCCGCTATTCTCAAAATAGTTTTCATTCTGAGGAAACTTTAAAGGTCTTGACTTACTATTCTGATTACAATAAAAAGCGATTGCAATAGCACTGAAAACTAAGAAGGTACATACATGCATATTTCAACTAAGAGAAAAACTTACGTACGAAAACCATCTAGTACACTCGCCGCCAATGCTTCGCTCTCTGTTTGTGTACTTGCTAGAACTTCGTATAACACCATTGTGCTTTATTTCAAGTCAAACTAATCTGAGAACTGGTATTCCTCGCCCTTTAATGCGTTTTATGAAGGTTACTAGACTAGGAAGATGCCGTCCTAGGTCGATGGGTTACCAAGGGGTGTTAAACAAAGGTTAACGATCAAACTGTCAAGTTTTAAAATAAAAATTGAAAAATTAGTTACAGTGAACTTTTTCGGATAAGCTTGAAATTTTAATTTATAGGCCGGCAGTACTCATAGTGATCTATTTTTTAAATGTTTGGCTGACAGTTATAGCGTGAAAACTATAATATTAACCCATTTTGTTTTGTTTCCAACTGACCGGTAATAAAATGAGTACTTTGAAAATCTGACCGATGGTCTCCAGTTTGACTGACAGTCTCTAATAGACCGTCGTGAGGAAGGGAGGTTGGAAAATAGAACGGCTTGCCGGACGATCAGAGAAAATATGGTATTATGGAGATTTACATATCGACAAAGTTGTTGTCAACTGTACCATGCTTAGCATTCATTTGACAACTTGAAAGCACTTTGAGGACTCTCTAAGGTTTTGCCCACAAAACTAGAGTCATCAAATGCTTTTATTATTTCCGGTTTATTATATTTCTCATTTTACTGTGTTAAATTACGTTAAAACTGCTCATTCAGCAAACCACACTCATAATAATAATAATATTTGAATGCCCGCGCTGAAGCGCGGGCACATAGAAAAAGCTCAGCCTTTTCGACATTCTTTCTTTTAGTTTTCTTTTACATTTAATCCCCAAGCGAACGATAACATAGTTATGTAATATTTATCCCATAGGTAGACCAAATTTACAGTGTCTAATACATGTTTTGATTATATTGTTTTCAGGTTATAGCATTCTTATGAGTTGATAATCATGGTTTTCCATTATTTGCTTCAAAAACTAGACCCTCGGATATCAGAGAGGCCCCCACTCTCCTCAATTTCAAAAAATTTAAGTTGAGGGCTGAGAAATGTTCAGAAAGTCTACCGTAAGCTATTTAGACCAATAATGGGACAATCGAATAATTGTTGACCGCTATATTATTGAATCTCTTTGGTTGATCGTGAAACCTTTCTAGCCGCGGCGCAGAGTCACTTTTCCCTTGTCACATCTGGGCGTCTGGCACCCACGGAATCAAACCTAGTTTTTTTTCAAAAGCTAGTCATAATGTTGTACTGATTCGAAAAATATAGTTGTTTTCTGAAATGAACACCTTGAGTTTTTTTCTATGCAGGGAAATCAGGGAAATACGTGTCTCAATACTTATCAGCCACCCTGTATATATGTCCCCCTCACTAACCTATTATATTAGCCGAGCAAATTCGTTACAACTGCGCCCCGCCGCAAACGGCGAGAGACGCAGATTTTTTTCTCGCGCCAACAATTATTTTCACAGTTTTTGACCTATTTTCACTATTCTTCGAAAGTTTTTATGTTATTTGTTCTTAAAAACAGCGAAAATAGGTCAAAAATGGTAAAAATATTTGTTCGCGCGAGAAAAAATTCTGCGTCTCTCACCGATACTCTCTCGTTTGCGGTGGGGCGCAGTTGTAAGAGGGCTTGGGACGCTAATAAATAAACTCAATTATTCTAAATGTGTACTGTTGTGAATGTATAAAAAATAAACTGTCTCCTAGACCCCACCAGAGGTCTAGGCCGCAGTAAAAGACAGACTGGAAGACATGACCCAACCAAGGGACATGTAACAGTATGCTCAGATAATCAGGTTAAAACGGGGTTTTTAATTGTTATAACACAAGTAAATTTTTATGAAAAATTGAAATTAATAACTAGTAAAAGTTTGGTTCTTGGAATTTTTCGCTTTCTTTCCATTTTTCGACTTCTTCGTAGTAGTTTTTGTCCCTGTCTTTGATCTGCCAGTGGTTGTTCCAGTTTTCGATTTTCCGGTAGTTGTTCCAGTCATACCAGTTCCAGATGCAGTGATCGTTCCAGTAGTTGTTCCAGTCATTGATCCCTTCCCACGTGCTGCTGCCTTCATCTTGCGACAGTAGAAGAATAGAGCGATTCCAACAACAAGGAGAACAACGGCAGTGACAACTATTCCAATGATCAACGGAGCATTACTGCCACCAGTAGTTGGAGTGACAGTCGTGCTGGTTGTAGTTGTGGTTGTAGTTTTGGGTAGCCAATTACATGCAGCATCTGGAATAAGGCAATTTATTCCGAAACCTTTTGGAATAAAAAATTACTTACATTTCCAGTTGCCCTTCTTGCAAAACTTTTCAACTCCTTCATCTATCAGTTTTTTGCAGCCGGTTTTCTTTTTATTCACGCAAACATCGAATATTGTTTTCGGTATTTTCGCGCATTCATTCTCTGAAAATTAATAGTAAAAAATTGTTTTGTGTCTACTCACTGTCATTCTTCTTCTTACAGTAACCCTCAACTGTTGATGCTTTGAAATTCAATTGTTGAAATTTTCATTCAATTACGTACTTACATTGTGTCAATATTTAGATCTGAGATGACAATCGATACAGTTTCTGCCATCTTTTCAATAGACTTGCTAAGATCTATACCCATCATTTACCGTAGTTGTTGTAGCAGCTGAGCACTGAACTAGAGTCGTGTTAGAACTGTGAAGAGCTCTACTCTTTTATGCGCTTTTTAATGAGTTCAGTAAACTAGGAAGGTGCCGGCACAGGTCGGTCGGCTAGTAGAGTTCAGGACGGTCGGGTTAGGGCGGTTAGAACGATCGAACTTTCTAAAAAAACAGAATGAGTGAACTTTGACTGTTATCGTGATAACGAATGAACCCGATGTCAGCATAGGGCCAGGACAGGTTGAGGGGTTAAGGTCGGTCCGGGAGGTTACTTAGGGTTAGGACGGTTTGGGCGGTCCAGCACGGTCAGAGGCTTTTGTTGGGGAAAATGACATTTAATAATACCGAAAATAAAACCGTTCTAGAACTGTCCCTTGTCAGAACCATGGCTTTTCCGAATTTGTGTCTTTCGCCTTTCGCGTACTGTAAGGATACTATCTTTATGTATTTCAAAGAGATTTCAGACCATCACAAACAAACACTCAAATATTTTCAGACTGTTCAAACCAACTTGCGACATGCAACGCAACTCTCTCATCCTCCCAATGATGTCCCACAAGCTAGACATATTTGAATTCTTCGCTCTCATCACCATTCTCCTTTTGGACACCGGGCTCGAGAATCAAACAGAAGAATGTGAAAAGACCGGAGAACAAGTGAAGGAGCAAGTAATGACTGAGCTCGTACACTACATGAAGCATTACAAAAGAATCGAGGAGCCTGGAATCAGAATCGCATCCATTGTGAACTTGTTGCCAGCTGCGGAGAGATGTGTGAGAAAGATACAAGATGATATGGAGATGACTCAAATGCGCAATGTTTTGAAGGTGTCGAAGGAGTTTTATGATTTGGTTAATGGGATTTTTTGTTAGAAGCTTGGATTAACTTTCACGAATGGTGGTGTAATATTTATAAGATATCTAAAAAATCGATAATAAAGCTGATTGTCTGTGTTTCCGAATGTCCAGGTGTCCGCAGTCTACTTACATTTTGAAAGTGAAAATCAAATTTATTCAATATGTGACGATGTATGTAAAATCAAAAACAACATTAAAGCAATCTTAAAATTTTTACAGAAGCACAATATTCTAGTCATGGCCTTATTAAAAACAACACAAAATTATGCAGAATATCAGGGTCATCACAATTTTACGGTGTTTCCTTGTTCTAATGTAATTGAACTTTCCATTTCTTTTCCTTTTGAGGTTCCAATACCCAAAACCAACCCAAATAAGTGATGAATTCTGATGAAAAGTTCTGAAATTGAAAAATATCATTTAAGTCTTCAAATCTCTATTTTCTCACTTAGATTATCTGAAATCTTCCTCAAAAATCCTTCGCACGGAATTGGGAGCGACATTCTGGAAACATGATTTTGATAGTTGGGACGAAGGAGGCAGTGAAGAAGAAACTTACGAAATTATCGATTCCGGTTGGGTTGTGACCACCACTTTTATACACTTTGAGTATGGGACAAAATGCGACCTACAATTCGAAAATATAGGGTTCTACTATTAACAGGTCGACGCATATTGAAAAATTGGGCTGTGTTCGATAATAGCGGGACAATCCCCGAACAAGCGGGACAATTCCCGAATGAATGGGACAATCCCCGAACAAGCGGGACAATCCCCGAATGAATGGGGCAATCCCCGACTGAACGGGACAATCACCCAACTGATACACTCATCATATTTTTAAATATATGTGCCTATTTCTTTTTCTGTTTTGTTATCAAAAGAAGTTATTACATTCATTTATTTATTGAATTGTTTGAGTAATAATGCAAAAATAACAAAAGGCTGAGAATTTAAGCAGCAGAAGTTCTTCCACGTGCCGCTCCTGTTGCAGATCCTTGGTTTCTTCCACGTGCCGCTCCTGTATAAGCGCATTTATAACAGATGAGTGTATCAGTTGGGGGTTTGTCCCGCTCATTCGGGGATTGTCCCGCTTGTTCGGAGATTGACCCGCTTGTTCGCTATTGTCCCGCTATTATCGAACAGAGCCAAAAATTGCTCTAAACACCCCGATTCCCGCCCTCATGACTCAAAAAGATCTTTGGTGGAAGAGTTTTTCCGCGCGGTCGTGTAGTCCTCTCGGACAAGATTTTTGCTCGATTCCTCGTTTCCCAGCTTTTTCCAAAAAAATAGTGTTTTTTTTCAATTTAAATTGCGAAAAATAGGGAAAATTACCAAAATGTGAAAAAAAACGAGGAAATGAGAAATTGGAAAAAAAATCTTGTCCGAGAGGACTACACGACCGCGCGGAAAAACTCTTCCACGAAAGTTCTTTTGGGACCAGGAAAACGGGAATTGTGGCGTTCAGAGCTGTTTTTAGCATATATATCAATAATAAAAGTTTTTTAGAATTGTCTGAAGTATACATATTTTTCAATGTGCAATGAAAAATAGGACTTCAGTCCTCCTTTAGCGTACCTTTTTTTTCAGAAACTATTTCGAAGCTTTGTTCTGAATCGATTCGATGCTCTCTCGCCGGCACGTCCGCAATTTGCATTTCCCTGAAATAAACAGTTCATTTTCAGTATTCATTGTTGATAAAACATACTCGTTTCCATTTTCTTCAGATTGTGTAGGCACGGGAGTACGACTTACGTGGATACTTGATTATGAATAGGATAAATCTGAGCCGGGACGAGGATTCCTTGACTGCAGTTCATTTGAACTATCACAAGTAAGATACAAGGCTGAATTATAAACGTCAGTATTGAGAAAAATAGGTTTTTTTTTTAATTCCGAACATTTTTTGGATTTCGGTTAAATTTTTTGTAAAAAATTTAGTCCACCAAAAATTTACAGTTTTTAGTTTTTGCTGCATAGTTATTGATCTTAAAACTGGGCTGGTCTTGACATTTTTCAAGGGCATTTCGGTAGAGAGCTGTTGTAAGAACTGTGCTGAGCTGATAGAGCAAACTGATGAGTGAAAGAAACCTCAAAATACTTTTAAAGATTTCTCACCTTCATAGCACACGATAGGTTTTAGTTCTAAATAGAGCTTCCTTAATTACCATACACTAAAGACAACTGATAACTACTCTGGTTGTCGAGATCTTTATTGGTTTTGATAAGGTTTTCTTCATTATCAATGTTATTCGTATTCCGTCGAAAACATGGAAAAACGCTGCAAGGATTTATACTATCAACATTTTAATGTCATATCTACTGTTTCACCTTTTATGGTTTTATGCTTTTGTGCCATGTATATAATATGGTCATGTCAAAACCAGACGTTTCAAAACCGAGACATTTTGTTACCTTGATATTTTGAAACCATTACATAAAAAATTAATAAAAATTGAAGAATTTTCGGTCCAATTTTTCGTGATTTTTACAAATAATCTTGGAACGTATGGAATCTAGATTCCGGACACCTATGTGAATTGCCGGTCTATTTCAGGTTGTAACCAAACTCACCGTGTTTCATTTTCTCCTTGCAAAACAGTCAATTACAATATATACATAGAATACAAATAATTCGAATAAAAAAGATATTAGAGTTCCAGAAAAATCAGGGGAATATATACATCATATTTTGGACTCAGAGTCACATTAGAGTCGATGGGTTGGGGGGAATAAATGTGAAATGAATTCAGCATTTAGCCAATTTTCTCATTTTACTGATAACATTTTTCAAACAATGGATGTATAAACTCTCTCAATTTCACATACTATTTTTTGATAAAATACGTATTCTTATCAAATTTTCTAAAAATAGTGCTTTCTATTTTTGGCGTACCTCTGTCTGTGTTTAGTACGGTGATCTAATGGGTTGCTTTCTCAGAACTAGAATCGGGGACTAGTTTTTCCAAAATTCGGATTCTAGGCCACCGCTTGAAAAACTAGTCCTCAGGCTAAGTTTCTGAGTCAGGTAGGACTTATAGCTATCGTTAGTGTTAGGTGTCCGGTTGTCTGTATGTCTGTTTGTCTGTATGTATGTATGTCCGTTTGTCTATCTGTACATCCAAATGTCCCATGTCCACCTCTTCACTATCTATCTAATAACACCAATTTTACATTTTCACCGTCCCCGTCTAACAGTTTGACTATCTTATCTCTCTCCCCATTGTCATTTGACTACATTCGCTACACCTCTTATCAATCAACCCATTCTTTTTCTTTTCTCATCATTGATTTCCAGTTTTCCCTCAAAATGAGAACCCCGAAACAGAAATCGAAATGCGCGATTTGTCTGGAAGACGGAGATGGATTTCATTTTGGCGCTGAGGCGTGCAAGTGAGTCAAAATGCGCCTGAGGCACGCCAGATCACATAATATTTGCAGAGCCTGCGCCGCATTCTTCCGTCGGAGTGTCACACAGAAGAAAATGTATATTTGTCGAGGAGCAAATGATTGTGATGTTACAGTTAGTGAGTTTTTTTGAAGTTTTGGAAACAAAATGACTGTAAATTTTCTAATGAAGCGGCCGGATGTTTTATTATAGAGATGGAGTATTTTGGTGTTCCTGGTGCCAACGATGCTCCGAAATCCCGTTCTTAAGAACGGGATTTAGCCTTGTCACGGACTAGAATTCCAAACATGACTTTTCTCGGCCACCAATCATCAACCCATTTTCAGATATCCGTTGCATGTGCCGTGCATGTCGTTATTCCAAATGCCTCAAGGTTGGAATGAATCCTATGGGTGTTCAAGTCAAACCAGAATCCACAGAACCCCAAAAGCCCCAAGCTGAGCCCATACAACCATCTACCAGTTTCCCCGACCGAGCCTCCCTACTAACCCTCACCCTGCCAACATCCTTCAATGACTCTATGCCACTTCTATCCAGAATGAGATCGAACTACCAAAAACTTTGCAACGCTCGAATAGTGATTCACAGGGAGGAGGGGCAGAGTTTGTTCGAGGAGAAGGTTCCAAGAGCGATAAATTACATGAAATCGGTGGATCAAGGGATGAAAGATGTCGGGCTGACAGCTGATTGGATTTCCTGGTGTTTCGAGGATTTTGTGAAGTTGCCGATCGATCAGAAGGTATTATACTTATTCATTTACTGGGGAAGGTCACGGTGTCAGTCTTGGGGAGTGACCTATATCATTGGAAAGCTGAGAAAACGCTGATTCCAAATATATATTTAGTTTTTGCCCTCAATGTCTAGTATCCGAGAAAAACAAGTTTGAAGTTCGGAGAAATTGAGAATTAACGTCACGACTTTGACCTCGCTTTTCTCAAATACTAGACATCAAGGGCAAAAACTGAATACATATTTGAAATCAGCGTTTTCTCAGCTTTCCAAGGATATAGGTATTAAACTATGAACTCATATTGACTTCTTACCCTTCCCAAGATAAAGAGAGGCAATGTCCTAAACTCTTCCTATTTCTAGAACGCCCTATTCCGCAACTTCTACACACCGTACCACATGCTAGAAGGTAGCTTTCTAAGCCATTTGAAATATGACCCGTTCAAGGTGATACTCCCATCAGGGGACTATATTGATATGCATCATCTGGAATTATTCTATAAGAGCGTAGAAGCTCCACAGCCATTGGATAAGGAGCAAATTGAGAAGTGAGTGGTGGCTGCTCATGTTGTAAACTTTTAAATGCGCTCTACCGATAATAACATTTCAGGTTGTTCAAACCATCCTTTGACATGCACCGCAAAGCCCTTATCCTCCCAATGATAGCTGAACAACTTGATGTCTATGAATTCTTCGCTTTAACCACCATGCTCCTCTGGGATACCGGACTGGAAAATCTTACGGAAGAATCTGCAAAGACTGGGAAGAGAATAAAGGATCAAGTAATGACCGAACTAGCTTTCTACATGAAAAACGTGAAAAAAATCGAGGAGCCATCGATACGAGTCGCTACTATTGTGAACTTTCTGCCTGCTGTGTATAAGAGTGCCCGGAGGATTAAAGATGACATAGAGATCACTCAAGTATTCAATATTTATACAGCGACCAAAGAATTTTATGATTTGATAAATGGGAATTTTTGTTAATATAATAAAATTAAAAGGTTGTTTTCCTCCAGTTAATACCTGTTTTTCTTTTATAACCGTCTGAATCTCTTTCTGTCAAAATAGATTACCTTCAACGTCACGTTTTTCTTATCAATTGACTGTCTAATTTTCTACTATAATATGAAAAAACTTCAATCCAAATGCGCAATTTGTCTCGGAGATGGAGATGGATTCCATTTTGGAGCTGAGGCGTGCAAGTGAGTTAAAATGCGTCCGAGGCGCGCCAGTTTCACATAATTTTTGCGGAGCCTGCGCCGCATTCTTCCGTCGGAGTATATCACAAAAGAAAGCGTATACTTGCAAGGAGGCGAATAGTTGTGATCTGGTTAATAGTAAGTGGAAAGGAAACGCGTTGAAGGTGCGCCAGATTGTAGGGATCTGTAGGGAACTGCGCTCCATTTAGCCACTCATTGGGATGTGTTGTATATCATTGGAAAGCTGAGAAAACGCTGATTTTGAATATTTTTAAGTTTTTGTAATAGGAGGCTGGTATTCGAGAAAAACTATGTCAAAATTCATGAGTCATCACCGTTTAGGTGGCATTCGAATTTTGACCTTAGTTTTCTCAAATACCATGTCTGCGATGGCAAAAACTATTTAGACTTTTAAAATTACAGTTTTCAGTTTTTTTAATGTTGTATATCACGTCACCAGGGTAAAATAATGAATTTCCTTGGAGCGCACTTTTTGGCAGACCTGATACTTTATCTTTTTTCCAGACGCCCGCTACATGTGCCAATCTTGCCGTCTCTCCAAATGTCTAGAAGTAGGAATGAACCCGATGGGTGTCCAAGCTAAACTGAAACTCAAGAGCCATTCCGAACCTTCTCAAGCCACCCTTCTAACCCTCACCCTCCCATCATCCTTCAATGACTCTATGCCACTCCTATCCAAAATGAGATCGAACTACCAGAAACTATGCGATGCCCGAAATGTGATTCATCGGAGGGAATGTGAGAATTTGTTTGAGGAAAAGGTTCCGAGAGCGTTGAGTTATATGGAACTGATAGATCAAGGGATCAAGGATAAACGATTGACAGCTGATTGGGTTACATGGTGCTTTGAGGATTTTTGTATCCTGGCGATGGATCAGAAGGTGCGTTCATTGAGAAAGGATGTTTCTAAAACCAGACGTTTCAAAACTATGACATTTCGAAAGTAAACGAGAAAAAATCACTGAAAAATAAAGGAAAAATAACAAATTTCATTTTTCAGCATGTTTTTCACGTTTAGTGTAGATATGTAAGTCAGGTTTCAAAACAACTGGCTTCGAAACTTCCCGGAGCTAAATTCTTGAATTAAAGGAAGGGATTGCGGTCTTTACATTTCAATTGGATTTTGAGGCTCCGCCCCCAAAACGGAATGCCAGACTCCTACAGGTTCCTTTACCAGGAAACATGCCTTGGTCATTTCAGTTCTGTTTTGGGGGCGGAGCCTAAAACTCTTCAGAAAATGTGATGTCCGGAAACTTTGTATCAGTTCAAAACCTTCGAAACATCTGGTTTCGAAATGTCTCGGTTTCTCATCATCCCAGATTCATGAGACTTTCAGAACGCCTTATTCCGCAACTTCTTCACACCCTACTACATTTTGGAGTGTGTATTCTCGAGTCATGTAAATAACCGACCGGATCGGGTGATTTATCCATCGGGAGATTTTATTGATATAAATCAACTTGACCTGTTTTATAAGAATCTCGATAATGAGCAACCGTTGGATAAGCAGCAGATTGATGAGTGAGTTTTTTTCTTCTAGACGTTTTGAAAAATTGTAAATGCGCTCTACTTATAATATTTCAGTTTATTCAAACCATCCTTTCTACTACACCAGAAATCCCTCATCCTTCCAATGATAGCTGAGCAACTCGATATCTATGAATTCTTCGCCCTGACCACTATCCTCCTTTTTGACACCGGACTAGTAGATATCTCGGATGAATGTATAAGGACTGGAAAACGAGTCAAGGATCAAGCCATTGCCGAAATCATTTTCTACATGAAAAACCACAAAAAAATCGAGGAACCTAGAATGCGAATTGCATCAATTGTGAACTTACTGCCCGCTGTGTATAAGAGTGCCAGAAGGATTCAAGATGATGTGGAAGTGACACGAGTATTCAACATTTATACAGCGACGGAAGAGTTTTGCGATTTGATTAGTGGGAACTTTTGTTAAATTTGGTTTTTTGGAAATGAATTTTGTCAATTTTCCAGGTTTTACTTATTTAGAAAAAAGACCTTCACACCAGAGTTGCGCGGAAGTGATTTTTTTCTAAAACGGAAATCGGAAGCTGGAAGTCGGAAGTGAAAAAACGCCCGGAAGTCGGAAGAAGATTTTTTCGCAAAGATTCAAAAACTCCAAGAAAAAGTTTATAAAATCCGCGAAAATCAGTGGAAAATTAGTTTTTGGCTGCATAAAAGCCTATTTTCTGTCCTTTTCGACCATTTTTCCTTGTATTTCTGCAAAATATACTTTTCGGAAATTCCACAATTATGGAATGACGGAAGTCGGAAGTAAACATCCGAAAACGGGAGTAGGAAGTTGGAAGTCGGAAGTGAAATTTTGAAAACGGAAGTCGGAAGTCGGAAGTCGGAATTCCGCGCAACTCTGCTTCACACACTTGTCGGAACTTCCAGGTTCTGAAACGTCAAGGTTGGCAAATGTCTCAGTTTCGAAATGTCCCTGAGCTGTTTGCATACTTTCAAGTTCCGTATAGTCATGTTTTAGGGGTGGAGCTTAAAACTTAAACAAAAATTTGAAGTCAGCAAACACGGACGTTTTGAAACCAGACATATTCCAACCTTGTCATTTCAAAACCATTTCATAGTTTCGAAATGACCTGGTTTCAAAATGTCCATTTCAGAACCCTCAAGAATTTGAACTTTCCAAGTTTTTTTGCTTCCAGAAGCTCTCAAAACCTTGAGGAGATAATGACTGGGTTTATAAGCTCAACAACTCTTAATTTTACTTTGGAATCCTGATCTTAAATTGGCAGATTGTAGAGCTACCTACCAGAGTTGCATGGAAGTGAAAATTTCTTATCCGGAAGTCGGAAGTCGGAAGTGAATTTTCTTATCCGGAAGTCGGAAGTCGGAAGTCGGAAGTAGAAAGTGAATTTTCTTATCCGGAAGTCGGAAGTCGGAAGTCGGAAGTCGGAAGTAGAAAGTGAATTTTCTTATCCGGAAGTCGGAAGTCGGAAGTCGGAATGATAAAAATGCCCGGAAGTCGGAAGTCGGAATTCCATGCAACTCTGCTACCTACACAAAAAACTTTGGCTATATGTACATATGCAATGAAATTTATTTATTCATTTATTAAAACTCAAATAAAGTTACCAGTAAACAAATCATAAAACTGCTTATCCGCAGTATAAATATTGAACACTTGAGTCATCTCCAAATCATCTTGAATCCTTCTCGTAACTTTATACACGTCAGGCAGCATGTTCACAATTGTCGCCACTCTCACAACAGGATCCTCGACTTTTTTCACGTTTTTCAAGTAGAATCCCATTTCCTTCATGACTTGATCCTTGACGCTCTTCCCAGTCTTTATCGTTTCTTCTGTGATTGTCTCTAGCGTCGTGTTCCAGAGGAGGAGGGTGGTTAGAGCAAAGAATTCATAAATATCAAGTTCTTCAGCTATCATTGGGAGAATGAGTGCCTTGCGATGATAGTCGATGGATGGCTTGAACAAACTGAAATTATAGATAGAGCGCGTTTACAATTTGCATGGCCCGGTGAGTGGTACCCCATGGCAGAGAGCTTTTGAAATTCAGTAGGTAACCGAGATCCGCTTTTTCTAGCCCCCATGCCTTTCCAAGACTCACTTCTCAATCTGCTCCTTATCCAACGGTTGTTTCACTTCTATACTCCGATAAAAGGTTTCCATTTGAGTCATATCCAAGAAGTCTCCAGATGGTAACACTACCGCGTTTATCTTGTTAGCCAAGTGGCTAGCGAACGCACCCTCCATCATGTAATAAGGGGTGTAGAAGTTGCGGAATAGATTGTTCTGGAAATAAATGTTTGGTATAAGCCTAAGGATGTGAATCTGAGAGTACCTTCTCATCTATCGGTAACTTCACAAAATCTTCGAAACACCATGAGATCCAATCCGATGTCAATCTCACATCCTTTATACTCTGTGCCACTGCTTCCTGGTAATTTAGTGCTCTCGGAGCCTTTTCCTCAAACAAACTCTGTCCCTCCTCCCTGTGAATCACAATTCGGGCATCGCATAGTTTTTGGTAGTTTGATCTCATTTTGGATAGGAGTGGCATAGAGTCATTGAAGGATGATGGCAGGGTGAGGGTTAGTAGAGAGGCTCGAGTAGTTTGAGTGGGGGAGCTGGGGATGATTTCAGCGGGGTCCGGGGATGGTTTGGAAAAAGGAGATGGTTTAGCAAGGACACCCATAGGATTCATTCCGACTTCGAGGCATTTGGAGTAACGACAAGCACGGCACATGCAACGGATGTCTGAAAGTAGAGAGGTATAGAAAAGTCATGGCTGAAATTCTAGTTTGAAATCTGTGACATATCAGAAAATCAAAGCTTAATTTACGATTTACCAATATACTGAATGCTTCAAAT
Source organism: Caenorhabditis latens (assembly GCA_002259235.3). NCBI lineage: Eukaryota > Metazoa > Nematoda > Chromadorea > Rhabditida > Rhabditidae > Caenorhabditis > Caenorhabditis latens. The sequence continues at coordinate 4,378,679 of CM056093.1, forward strand.
TTGTAATCGTTTAATAGAATTTGTGATTTTTTCAACTTATGTTCTAACATTTTTAGCTTATCATCGACTCACAAGTAGTAACTTCCGTACTTTTAAAAATGCGGCTTAAGCCTGAAGGTTCCGAATGTTATGAGTCTGTAAATGACTACATTGTCAGTGCTGTCCGAATCGGAACCGCCCGAATCCAAACTGCTCCAATCAAAATGGACTGGATACGAATCAGAACCGATTAAAATATGTGTAAACGATATATTTATGCCATGATACCTGGGTCGGACGGTTCCGGTTTGTAAAAGTTCTGATCCGGGCGGTTCTAACTTGGGAAGTTCTGAAGGAAGGACATCACCCAACACGCCCGAACATTTTCAGCTATTCTAACTTTTTGAAAATATTCCTATCACCCGCTTCAGGAATACCGTAAACTCTCTTAGAAAATAAAACACATGACAGAAAATTTACAGTAAGTTTCTTACCAATCGAAGCTCCTATATTCCGGTAGATCAAACCAAGACTTTGAAAAAAAACTCACTAACTGTAATATCACAATCATTTGCTCCTCGACAGGTATACTTTCTTTTCTGTGACACACTCCGCCGGAAAAATGCCGTGCAGGCTCTGAAACAAAAATGCTCAACTGGGGTGCCTTTGACGCGTTCCGATAACTACAATAAAACTCACTTGCAAGCCTCTGCTCCAAAATGAAATCCGTCTCCGTCTTCCAGACAAATTGCACATTTCGATTTTTCTTTAAGAGGTCTCATGGAAATCAATATTAGGGAAGAAATAGAGAAATTGATAAGAGGGAAAAGTTATAGTGTAGCTAATTTAGTGTGACAGGTGAAAGATAAGAAGTGGAGAGTATTAGATGGTTAGAGAAGGGAACAATGAACGGATTCACAGACCTGAAGAAATAGTAAGCATTTTGACGGAGACGCAGAGAAACCATTGATAAGAACTGATAAGAATCTGAAACAAAGGGACTAGGCATGAATATTCATTCTATACCTATTCCCCCCACTGACTCTAATGTGACTCTGAGTCTAAATTGTACATATTTTTGATTTTTTTAGAATTATAATTCCTTGTATATATTTAAAACGAGGTGAGTTGGAATACGGGTACGAGTTAGGGCGGAACGGAAATCGAGAATTTCGAAATTTCCAAAAACAATAATTCGGAATATTTCCGAATTATTCTCAGACTTTTGCCAATTTTTAGCAGGAATTGGAGATCTTACAATTTAAATCAGCGCTCCTCCTGAAAAAAAACCTTTTTTCTTTTAGACATGGTTCCGATTTGCTGGATCTTATGATGCCGCCCCACAGGCTCTTCGTGTGAGTTTATTTCTTTTCCTTTGATAAAAATTAGTTAACAAGACCACTTAGGATTCTCAGTGTTCCTCTTGCAAGATGAATTTGTACAAGAAAAAGCGCCAGCGTTGCGACAGCTCAGCCATCAAAAAATATCACTGTAATCTTGTTGACCGATTGCATCGACTCCGCAAGCCCCGCCCCCTCTAAAATCTATCTCTCAACTTTTCAATTTCCTCCTCATTGTAACGTTTTCAAGAACTAATAACGGAATTTGGTTCGACTTTGTATATATTTTGATTTTTCTAGAATTCCTTGAAAGTATATTTTCATTATCTATATTCATCTTATTTATTAGTAAGTTTGCACGATTTCTTTAATTTGGGGGATTAGTGCAAAAGAGTGCAGTGGCATAGCTTTAGTGTCTTTTGATGACTGAAAATTCAAAAAAATTAACATAATAAGATAACTAACACCTCATTGATAAAGATTATATAAATACATTTTTTCAGTTCGGCCAATGACATCGCAGTCATTCCAGAGGAAGTCGAACTCATTGGGACTGGAAGGAGGAGATGAAGTGGTAAGTTTTTTTTGAAGCTTACTAATATTATATTCGTTATATTTATTTAACAATGCTATAGAGCGCAGTGAAATATCGTTACTAATTTTTAATGACCGAAATATCAAAGATTTGGCAGATTAGTTCGATATATTAAGAATTCACTATATCTCATTGATAGAGATCATAAGAATCAATTTTTCAGTCACGCAAATGATGATCTGGCCGTAATCCCTTTGGAAAATGCACCAGGTTTTGTTGGCACTGGAAGAAAAAGATGAAGTGGTATGATTTGTTTTGAAACTTCCTATATTTTAATTTTATGCAGATGTTTTCAGACTGAGCTCGAGGTGTCCTTCAACCCATCGAACAATTGAAGATCTATACAATATTCATACAAGAACACCGTAAGTCTTTTGATATTCGGGGAGGGTTGCCCGTTCCAGAACTGTTCAAACTCGGTAAAATAAAACTGGTACAAATCAGAGACGCCAATTCAAGGTGTACTGGATTAAATATGAACTTGAACCAGCACTCACCCGGGTCGTTTTGAATTAGGCATTTTTGAATAGAAGCTGCATCAAAATAAGTATACCGTAAAAACTGTATTAGAGCGACATGTCGCTCTATTTTTCGAACAAGTTTTTGTTGTCGTTCTATTAGAGGTTGTCGTTCTACTAGAGGCTGGCGTTTTATTTTTCGAATGAAGTTCTAAAAATCGGACAGGTTCGATTTATGTGAAAACAAGTGAAATCAGAAGAAAAAACATGAAAATTTGAAGAAAAAACAACGAAAATACCCAAAAAGAACAAAGAAACAGTTGAAAATACACATCAGGGCCGCTTCCGTCTGCGGCGGGTGTCGGTCTATTACAGAGTGTCGGTCTATTAGAGGCTGTCGCTCTATTTTTCAAAGCTTAATTTTGCTGTCGTTCTATTAGAGGTGTCGTTCTTTTAAAGGTGTCGCTCTAATACAGTTTTTACGGTATATGTCCCCGAGAAGTTTCCTTTGGTAATAAAAGAAGATAATCATGAAAACAGTGGTTCTGAAATGACTTTCCCATTGAATTTTTTGAATTCTTTATGATTTTCAGGTTCACGAATCAGCCACACACCAGCTGAAACGGCACATCCACAATACGGAACAACAATGTGTTTTTCAGCTTCGTGAGTTAAAAGCTATAGTAATAATTCAAAATCGGTCTAACTAACTTCGGATTTCTTCTCCTAGTAGAATTTTGTTTGAATGGGAAACCGTGTATTAGCAGCGCGCTACCTCTTAGAACTGCGTTACTCCGCAAACGAGCTTGCGTCGACCCAGATTTTCCCAGTTTTCGACATATTCTCGCTATTTCTTATGACAATTAGAGGAAATATGCTAGACCAATAGTTCCAAAGTGTCAAGTTTTTGATTTTTCAAATTTCAGCAATTCAAAGATCAAGAGAGCTGAAAAACCGTTGCCGAAATCAAAAACTGGTTTGAATCAAAAACTGGTTTGATGGAAATACAAAACTATCAGATTGGACGGTTATATGGTGGGTTTGCAATATAATGTATTCATCATTCTCGCTTGCTCCATTTTTCAGTGTTTCATCAACAATGGCTTCTTAAAGTTGCTCGAACCCCTATCGGTGAAAATAAAAATAATTGATGTAAACTTGTTTTTTGCTCATATTCTACTTTTATTTTGATGAAATAAATATAAACTTCGAGGATTGAGAAAAAAATGTTGAAATAGGAATTGAACAACGACGAGAAAGTAAGATACACGTCTTCCAACCAAATAAAAAGGCAACAAACTTGCGAATTGGGATTCTAACCAGTTTTAGAGGCTTTCACAACTTTTCTTTCCAGTGGAAAATTACCAACTTTGACAGGGTGTCACCTCATTGTCCGAAAAATTCAATTTTATATGGGTTAGACAGAGCAAGAATAACACACTGTTTTTGTAGTTGACCATTTTCTTGTAGGGACACTATTTGGAAAGTTACAGGCGGTTTGAAAGTTACACCAGTCGATTTCAGGGAGAAATGACTTTGAAGGCCTGTAACTTTCAAGAAAGTGTCTCTTCGAAAAAAATGATCAACTACAAAAATGATGTGCTTGTTTTTCTCTGTCCAACCCATACAAAATAAAATTCGTCGGACAATCAGGTGACACCAAAATACACTGTCCAAGTTGGTAATGTTCCTCTGAAAACAGCCAATGTTGATAACATTTTGAGCGGCACTGTATATTTTCTTCTCCCGCTCTTTCGTTCAAAACAAAAATCTTTTCATCACCAGGAGGATAACCCATTAGTGTAACACCGCTCTCTGACACCCTCTGGGACCGCCGAACAACTGTCATCGACTCCGCAAGCCCCGCCCACTCTAAGCTCTATCTCTCAAATTTTCAATTTCATCTTCATTTCGTAATGTATTCCCTGAACTAATGAGCGGTTCTACCCTTTTGTAAATATTGATTTTTTTTTGAATTCTAATGTTTTATTTATTCCTCTAGTATATTATTCTCTTGCATTCTATAATTCTAATTATTTGTTATTTTTGAGAAATGTCGTTGGGTTAAAAAAGTAAGTTTTCCTTTTTCAAAAATTTTATTTGAGGTTGTTGAGTGGAAGTGCCACAGAGCGCGTTAGCATTATGGCTACTTGGAGTTTTCTGAATATTTTGAGATGACTAAGCATTTTTGTAATAAAAACAGCTGTTCTAAAATTCCCAGTGAGAGAGAGTGGAGCCAATGGAAGCGTTGTAAAGTGAACTCATTTATTGGAGTATCAGAAGAAATTTCGGAGCCAAAGGGATTGTGATCTCGTGAAATGAGGGATAGGAAGAAACTAACTGAGAAATCTGACGGGACTAGGAAAAATTAAGGAGAAAAAATTAAACCGGGAAATTTATAAGTGTGTAGAAATATATAAATAAGTACATATCTATGATATTATTCAAACACTTTTAGAAAATTTTTTCTAAGCAGCGACTTTTTAGCCTGAAAGAGGTAACATTTCCTAAGTGGTCACTTCTGGCCGATTTTTTTCGTTTGGTATTTCTAGGCCGGGTTCTGTTGTAATTTTTAAAGGAAATTTGTCGTTTCATCAATGTTTTTAGGAACGCTAAAAACAAGCTAAAATTAAAGAAACCAGACTGGGAAAAACTTTCCATGGCCTAGAAACACAAAAGGAAAAATTCCGGCCAGCACTGACTATTTTGGAGTTTTGAGAATTTTTCGGACTGCCCACTCGCGGTTTGAGGTCTTTGAGCATCTTCATAGGAATTTTCATATATCTTTTAACACATTAAAAAAACCCATTTTTTCAATTTTCCAACTAAATAGGTAACTAAATATAATACTCCCAAGTATTTTACTGCCTTTAACTGAAAAGATTGGATAGTAGTAAATGCGCTCTAGTGGTAACTTTACTGAAATTTTGAATATAATGAGTAGCTGTAAAAAGTTGTATAGTCAATGCGAAAAAACTTCTTCACTATTTTCAGACGGCTCCTATCTCCAGTCCCACTATGGACTTGAAAGAGCCACCATGTCCGGACGGAAACGGACTCTATGCTGTCGGGTGCAGCCAGAAATATCTGGAGTGCGTCAATGTAAGTTTTAATTTTTAAACCTGCAAATTATTATATAATTTGATTAATTTTAGAATGTGGAGTACGTGCAGAGCTGTCCGGAGGGGCTCTTCTTCGATCGTCTGCTCTCACGATGCGAACGTCGTGCCAACAACAAAGTAAGCTTATTTTTCTCGAAAACTTAAGTTAATGGTCATAACAAAATTAATTTCAGATGAGCCAGTTCTCTCTGCCAACCGACAGAAAGAAATATGAGCAGATCTCCATCGAAATGCGACCAAACCTGCAACGAAGTTAGGAAGAAGTGAGTTTTTGTTGAAAATTTAAGCATTTGTAACTGCGCTCTACCTCTCAAGCTCTCCCAAAATGTGCTCCGTGAAATAATCCAGGGGAGAAGAGTTGGATATGGGACCATGGCAGAGCTCAGCATCAGAGCAAGAGAAAGTGTCATCGGCACCAGAGCAGAGTTCTGGGAGGACACTCGGATCAAGTCCCTACTCGCGACCGATTGGCCCTACTTCAGAACGTTGAATATGTGCAGACATGCATTGAGGTTAGAAAGAAGTTAGTTTTTGTAAAAAATTTAAGAATTTGTAACTGCGCTCTACCGAACTCCTCTCTAGCTCTTTAAGAAATTTGTTCCGTAGAGCGCAGTTGCTACAATTTATTTAAAGATTTAATTTTTTTCTAAAATTTTTAAATTTTCAGTGTGCCTGCACGATGCGACTTTTTCCACTGCTCAAACGGGAACAAAGGAAAAAAGAGAAAGTGAGTTTTATTTTTCAAAAAATTTAAATTTAAGTTGAAGAATTATTCTATTTTCAGGTGTCCATACAAACAAGTCCATGGATTTGGAGAAGAATAATTTTTTGAATTTTAAATTCATAGCTTTGTCATTCTTTTCAAGAGTTGTAATAAATTAGTAGTTTTTTAAAACAGGTTTTTCTGGTTTTTCTTTCAGATCACCGGAGTAATAAAAATATGAGAATGGTAAAATGTTGATTTACGAGATTTGTGTTGATTTACAAAGGTAGTGTAGGTTTACGGAACTTTGTGTGAACCTACTGAGGGATCTGTGAATTGACAAGTTCCTGGTTATTCACGAGGTTAGTGTAGATTTACGAGGTCAGTGTAGATTTACGAGGTCAGTGTAGATTTACGAGATCAGTGTAGATTTACGAAATTCTGAATGGAATTACTAGGTTACTGTAGATTTAGGTGCTTCGTGTGAACTCGGGGACGGATCTGTGAATATACAACTTTTGTGTAGGTTTACGAAGTCAGTGTAGGTTTACCAAATTGTTAGTGGGTTCACAATTCTGCTGTGGATTTACGAGCACTCAAGAAGGAGCCGGTGCCACTATTCAAAAAAAAATTCAAATAGTTTGAAATTTTAAAAATTTATTACAATAAAACACAAACATATTTGAGGAATCCACACGTTTTTGTTTTCGTTAATCCTTTGAGCTAACCGGTGCTTTACAATAGATGGGTTACAGTATACCTTTGTAACGTGAGAGTTTAGTCATGCATAATTAAATTTGGTGTTTCTTCTGTGATTTGATTCGGCATGTGGCTCGATCCGATGTAAAATGTCTCGGCGGCATCGTACGCAGCAACAATAGGACTCACAAAGTGCGGATACTGTCTGAACCAGTACTCGAAAACGAGACACAATTTCCGTCTTCCCACTTGGCGATTGATGCTGAAACAATGAAATTCTAAAAATTGCACATGATTGACAAGAATCAAACTCACTCTCCAGAGACTGCTACACACTCATCTTCCATATCGATCATGACCGTCTTGGTCATCACCTTCTGGACAATTTTGTTCATTTCGGCGGTGTGCAGTGACAAATCTGAAAATAAACCTTTGAACATTTTTATGTACATTTGATTGGGGATATGCATAGTTCTATCATCTATCCCAACAAAAATAACTTAGGCTAGATGCCAGTAGCGCGCATTTGCAGTGTGACTCATTAGTGCTATTGATTGCTTAACACATTCCGATCCTTGTGTACTCACCTTCCAATCACTAAGGTCCATATGCAGCAAAAAATAATTAAAAGAATTCTAGAATAATCAATAAAAATTAGGGGCGAACTCTCAGTCACGGAGTGTTCTAATTTCCTCCATCCGAGGCATAGTGTCTCGAAGGAAGGAATGAATGGTCGACGACACTGTCTCTTACCTCGATGGGTTAGCGGACCGCCCATCGTCCAGAGCAAACCACAAAACATCTGCTCGTCATCGTAATTAAATGACAAGTATAGATCATGGGAAGGAATAATGTGGAGTAAATGGATGGTGAAAATCAGGGTTGGGCAAATTATTTGTTTGATTATTTGAAGTATTTGAAATTTGGGGTAAAAGTCAAATAAATTGCTTCAAATAATTATTTGAACTTTTTTTTCAAATAAATTGTTTGATCAAGCAATGTTTGACAATTTCATATCAAATAAAATTATTTGACCAAAATATTTGAAAATTTTCAAATAATTTGAAACCGATTTTTTTGTATAATTTATGATAACTTTTCTCTTCAAACTGCCGAATGGTTAGAGGAAAATAATTACTTCGAACTCGAGAAAGTCTTTCAGGACGGAAAATTTTACAAAAAATAGTATGTTTCCTTGATTTCTACGTGTTTTGAAATATGACCTACTGTTTTTTGTTATTTTTCTGCTTTTGTTGGCAATTAAACATTTTCGCGAGTTGTTTGAAATTGTTTGAAATTATTTGATTATTTGAGAAAAAATTCCAAATAATGTTTGGTCAAATAAATTATTTGAAAAACAAATTCAAATATTATTTGATCAAATAAATTGTTTGGAAAAAATATTCAAAAATTATTTGGTCAAACAATTTATTTGACCTCTCAAACAATGCCCAGCCTTGGTGAAAATTACTGTGCGCATTGGACAATGAGATTAGATGGGTTGGCAGGATATTTACACAGCCGTCAGGGAATCCACAAAAAAACAGGTGTTTTTAAGGTAATTACTGCAATTACCAAGATATAACCTTGCAAGTATAGATCCTGGTGAAAGAATGTCAAGGGAAGAGTAAGAAATGATGAATAATATGTTCATGGAAAGGGGAGATTAGATAGATTGACGGGATTTCTTTGTAAATCCATACAAATTAGGTGCTCTAAAAAGGGGATTTTGGAAAGTTGAGAATTTATTTCAAAATGCATAGAAAAACATGGATATTCCTACTTTTACTGTGCGAGAGGAACAAAAGGGAAGAGAGCAATAACAACTTTATTAACATCGAACGCAGAGAGCAGACGACATTCCTTCCTGATATGCACAGAAATGTAGGGTAGATCTTTATCGTAAGGTCACCAGGTTGGGTCCAGGGCACGTCCAGAATAGTGATGGTATCAGTGGAAGGTCACGGGTCACGTTTCATGCAGTTGTTGAAGCTCATTTTATTCATTTCTTATGCAGATTATAGTGAATCTATAACGTACTAATTCCGCAACATGATAATAATCAATAATAAATTCCAAGCCCGAAAATGGGTGAAATGCGACAGTGTTCTCTGCTAACCGAACTTTTTTGTATTTGTGTTTCTAGGTCACGGAAAGTTCCTCCCTATTTTCTGCTGAGCTTATTGAATCTTGAAGTTTAGCCAAAACGATTTCTTGTCAAACCAAAACGATTTCTTGTCAAACCAAAACGATTTCTTGTCAAACAACCTTCCCACGGAACTGTGTTGTCACTAGTGTTGTCAGCGTAACATCCCAATAATAGTTTCACTATTTTATTTACAAAAGAAGCATGTTACAATTAAAAAGTTCAAAAATTGGAAGACATTTTTATTTAAGAACATCGTCTACAAGCTTTTGTTGTTCTGGCGTCAACAATAGCTTTGGTTTCGACTCCAGCTTTGCAATTTTTGGTGCAGTGCTCCATCTTGTCGCTGTTCGTTTCCTCTTCTGATCAGCCGGAGCAGTCGGAGCTTTTGTCAACATCTGCGGCTTTTCTCCAATCCAAGTGAGCTCCGTTCCAGCTGGGATATTGTCAATAGCCACCAGCACAACTGCTTCATAGTTTTTCATCATGCCGCTAACTTGCCATTTTTGAACCCTTATGTTCGGTGCACAGGAGTGATTCGCAAAACGAGCTAAATTTCCGCGTTTTGTGGGATCAATTATGTAATCTTCCGCTCTCGTCCCATAGAAATCCAAAATGTTTTCTAGCTTTTCTTCTCACATTACTTTTCTTTCGAGATGACCGGTCCGGAGTAAACCGTAACCAGTTTTCCTTTTTCGATGAACTCCGTTGCATAAAGTCCATTTCCTCTATCCGCCGTAGTTCTCACTTCGATGTGGGCATGCTCGTTTTTCCGGATTTTCTGGTTTTGACAACGAGGGCGACAATCTGGCGGACATTCCTGTTTTGTGCCAACATTCACACAGCCGTTGTCTTTAAAAAGACATTTAACGTCCACACATCTAAAATTCAGAGGTTAAAACAATAAATGAAGGTTTAAATAATCGACCTCTAGACTATTACCAAAAGGCACTAGTCAATGCAAATACGCTCTGAAGCTAATCATTAAGGTAATCAACTTGGGTCTAGTATAGCGCGTTTGCATTGTAACTTATTAGAACTATTCTCTGCTTAACCCATCCCGAGACTACTCACCTTCCAATCACCGGGCTCCAATTGAAACAAGAAATAAAAAATATAGCTAGAACTCCATAAAAATCAATAAAGCTTGGGGGCGAACTCTCAGTCACGGAGTGTTCTAATTTCCTCCCTCCAAGACATGGTGTCTCGAAGGAAGGAATGAATGGTCGACGACACTGTCTCTTCTCTTGATCGGTTAGCGAACCGCCCACCTTCCAGAGCACACAACAAGACAGCTGCTCTTAAATTGCCAAATATAGCTTATGGGAAAGAATAATGTTGAGTGATGGTGATGGTGAAAATTACTGTGTTATTGAGACAATGAGATTTGATAGATTGGCAGAATTGCATTGTAAATTCATACAGCCTTTACACTCTGCAATTACCAATTTATAACCTTGCAAATATAGGTCCTGGTGAAAGAATGTCAGGTGAAGAGTAAGAAATGATGAATAATGTGTGAATGGGAAGGGGAGATTAGATAGGTTGACTGACATGTTTCGTTAATTTACACAAGCATTAATAACCAGAAAGTAACCAGAAAAACGTAAAAAAGATTGGAGAAAATAGAAGAAAATCACATTTCTAAATGCGTTCGGAACTCGAATAAAGTTTTGATTTTGTTCAGAACAATTTGAAAAAAAAATAGTTTTTGGAATTAAATAAATATAATTCAAATGTGGGTGAAAAAACCTTTAAGATTAATTGCGAATCGAATGGGTGGAAGAACTTTTCGTGGCCTAGGAACACAAAAACCAAAAGTTCGGCTACTCAGCACTGAGCACTTTGGAGTTTTGAGCATTTTCGAACTGAAAATTTGCGGGTTGGGGAGGTTTTCAGGGTTTTTATCCTGAGGAATCACCCAGCCACGCCGATCCAAAACTATGCAGTACTACATAAGGACTTAATTTATGTATCTTCCCGGTTCATCTTTAATAAACCGTTAATAACATAAAGTAGGTTTTCATTGATTGAAGAAAAAATTTAATAAGTCACAAAACCATATTTATTCTATATAATGGGGTAGGTTCCGATTCATAATAATAGGGGACATACAATTAAAGGGCTCATGGCAAAAAACAAGTAAAAGTACGTTTGGCTCTTGGGTGAATGAATCAGAAATTTCGGATATTTAACAGTAGGGGTAATCTTCAAATTTTTATAAAATAAAAAACATATATACAAATACCAATCATTCTTCTATTCCAAATCAATTGACCCACTTGTTGAAGAATTCAAAACGACTCCTTTGAACTTTGTCACAATCTTTACCGGCATGTGATGTGAAAAACCTGTAAAAACCTTCATTTTTATAACTTTACATCGTTTTCTACAGTACCTCTCAAAATGTTGCACTTTTTTCCTGTTTTTAGTGATAAATGATGAAGTTAGTTATCTCATTTTATCAATTATATTTATGTCGATGTTGTCAATTTTGTCAATTTCATTTTTGTAGTTGACAACTTTTTTATACAGACACTCAAAGCAATTTCTTCCTCAATTCCACCAATTAGAGTGCTAATTTTTGAAATTTCGGATATATCCACTTTGATGGCCCGTAACTTGACAGTGAGAGCACGTATAAAAGTGGTCACATACAAAAATAAAGGTCTAGCAAAAATTGATAATATGAGATGACCATATTCATCACGTGTCACTAAAAACCGGAAAACCGTTCAACCTTTTAAGCGTCGGCACTGTAAACTCCCACTTACCAATCAAAAAATGAATATCAGAAAAAAAGTCAGATAGATAATAGAAAAATTTGAAATTCCAGAAAAATCAGAATACATGGGTGGCGAACTCTCAGTCATGGAGTGTTCTCATAGCCTCGAAAGGAGGCATAAATGAATGATTCGCAGAATTTTCTTCTCCCTCGCGCGGTAATCGGCACCGCCCATCTTTCGGACTACCTGTCAAGTGGAGGTCATCCATTGTCTCGTTTCTACATGAAGAATAATGATATTGCGACCAGGGACTAGCCACCTGCATTGGTGGTTCAATGCCGGACGACTCGGGGCCGATTCCCAATCAATGACGATGCGAGAATAAAAATATTTCTGGGGCTAGTGTCTTAGAATGGAAGATTTTGGAGACGCTATTAGTTTGGTCATTTTTATTTACGACTACGTGAATTCCATTTCTGTAACTCAAACCGGCTAAATGTCTCTACGAGCCAAGTTAAGAGTTCCCAAACTTTTCACATGGTTAAGTTTGTTCACATTGAATCGGCAAAAAGTTCACAAATAGGTAAAAAGTGGGTCAATGTTGTCGGAACTGAAGCGGAAGTGTCGGAAGAAATGTACTTTAGATGACCTTCACCTAATAGGAAGTCCGAAAAATGGGTGGTGCCGATTACCGCGCAAGGGAGAAGAAAAATCCGAGAACAATTCATTTATGCCTCCTTTCGAGGCTATGAGAACACTCCGTGACTGAGAGTTCGCCACGTCTTCTTATTTTTCTGGAATTCAATCTGATATTTATTTTGTTGATTGGTAAGTAAAAGTTTACAGTATCGCCGTTCTATATAACCCGTTCGTAGGTTGAACGCTTTTTCTGTTTTTAGTGAAGTTGGTTATCTCATATTATCAATTTTTGTAGGAATTATATGTTAAACCTAGAGCTTCTTTTTTGTAGTTGATAACTTTTTTGTACGGGCACTTACTATCAAGTTCCGGGTCATCAAAAGGGACATCTCCGAAATTTCACTATTTTTCAATGAAATTTAGAGTGTTTGTACAAATAGTTTTGAACTACAAAAATGAAGCTCTATTCAAGTCTTTTCTTTAAATCGTGTTCATCATGATGCCAGAAATTTTCTGTTGGTTTTTGGACCGGGACTGTCCTCGATGGGAAACTAGAAGTCTTACGATTAGCGTATAGATTTTCTTACAGGCGACGCCTTGTTCATGGCGTCTGAAGTAGAATCAATAAAAGCGAGAGACCAACTGTACAAGTCACAACATGCGACAGTTCTGGAAAACATCCACATGACTCCTGTTGGAACTCTGCTGACAGAAAGCGCTAAACAACAAAAAAGATGAGAGAAATCACAAAATTGGTAAGTGATATAGAAGCTAAAATGGATAAACGGCATGAACATTTTAACACACTTGCAGCAACCAACAAGGTGAAACCAATCCACGTACAGTATCCGCCCAAGAAAATCAAACACCAACGTCGAATTGAAGACCGACATCATTCGGCCAACAGGAGACAATCCTCAATTAGCTATACTAACCTAATTAGAGCTGACCTAATCAGAGCGTACGACCCTGACGGCACGCAACTTGCCACAGCCGTTAAGCAACTTGAGGCCATGTACGGCTCTACCGAAAAACAATGTGATTATCTATGGAATAGACTAAGTGAAGTCCCAATGGCACGGGATAGCCCTAAAAGTTTGAGAACTCTGCATAACGAACTCCACGCAATAACTAATAGTTTAAGTAAGCATGGTAGTATTGAAACTCAAAATTTCCAATTGGTTATTATATCGAAAATTCTTAAAAACATTTTGATTGAAATCCTGAGGACAAAACCTAGAGATAACACCGCTATTGTGGAAGCGCTAGATCGCAAACCATATATTGTATTATCCAAATTTATCTGTTTTAATAGTTTATTCTGGTTAATAAAGAGTTGCATCTGTATGTATCTGCTTGGTTCAGTGGTTATAAGTAACAGATTTATTGTAGGGAAAAGGGGGAATGACAGAAGGGACAATTAGGGAATTTAGATTAAGGAAGGGTCTTAAACCAACAACTTACAGTAGTTTCTATGACAAATATACCATTAAAGGGGAATCTTTTTATTCTGCGTCCTGCTGTCGTGATCTGTCCACATCTCTCCTGATGCTGCTCGGTGTCTCGTCCGGTTGATTCCGGATCATTTTATTTTATGATCGATTCCTTTTTTTAATCGGAAAATGTATTTTGATTTTCTGATAATATATGAAACGGTTCATGAACCAGTTTTCAATATTACCCAGAATAAATCGAACCAGAAATAACTAACCGTTAGGAGGTTCATCAGTAACAGGAGTTTCTGTAGAAATAGATACTTCTTCTGGAGGTATCACACATGTTTTAACTAGGGAAATTGTGAGGAAAGTAGTGAGAATTAGTCGAGGAATCATGTCGAATAGAATGGAAGAAGCAAATGGACTAAATGATAGGAAATAAATTTGAAATAGACAGAAGAGGACAGCGGATAGAAAAAACCTGGTAAAATGAACAATGGAAATCGGAACTATCCGAGGAAACATTGATAAGGAGAAATGTGATAAGAGAACTAGACGGTCGATGACAGGAAATTCGAAAACAAATTAGATCATCATACATTATTGAAAAGAGAACTCACCTTCCATCGGGTCTTCTGTGACAGGTGCACTTATTACTGGAGTATCTGTCACTGAAACTCCTGTAGTGACTTCCCCCGGCTTATGAGATTAGAACCGGTAGAAGTAATGAATACTTTTTCTGGAGGTATCATCTTTACACATGTAAATAAAACATGTGTGAGGTTGATACCTCTAGAAGAAGTACTTGAGAATTAGTCGCACAATCATAATGTTTTCAAATCAATACAGTTAATTGAAAGAAGATGTATGAGAATGATCGCGAATAGAATAACTCGAAAACAGAAAGTGATTGAGATTAGGTCAGAAAAACCTGTTAAAAGACGGGAAAGGAGAGGGCATGACCCAAAAAGTTCCGGGTACAACAAGATCTCCGCTATCCGGCACGTCTGTCTGTGTGTCGGTTGCGTGCATAAGACATATTAATGTAATTTCCTAGCGTCCCCCGCCCCTGTGGGCTCCGCAGGACTCGGCTTCGCCTCGCGGTGCAAGTTTCACAGTCTAACCACGTTTGAATTCTTTGTCAGTATAATGTCTGATTATGAGAAAAATTTGCAAAACATACACTGATAAGAGGAGGAAGTTATAGTAAACATAATTTAGTTTTAGACGGTTAGAGATGGGGACAATAAAAAAAACATCCGGTTACACAAACCTGAAGAAATAGTGTGTACATTTTGACGGAGACGCAGAGAAACCATTGATAAGAACTGATAAGATCTCATAAAAACAAGAATCTGTTATTCATTCCATACCTATTCCTGTTCCTGTTGACTCTAATGTGACTCTGAGTCTGAACTGTACATATTTTTGATTTTTTTAGAATTATAATTTGTATTTAAAACGAGGTGAGTTGAAAAATCGGCTCTTGTCAGTTATTTCGGTCCTTAGAATTATTTTTGGTCCTTAAATTTTTTAATCGGTTATTCACAGTGCCTGTGACGTTGAAAAGTGATCAGCAAAACGCGGAACGCACCAAGTTTTTCGGCCGTAACAGAGATAGAAACAATTTTCCAGACAGCACTCTCCATCCAAAAAACCCTTCTTCTTGCTGCTGACTGGATCGAAAGTCCAGGGCGGAGTTGAGCGACAATCAAGACCGTGGAGATGTCACGATTCACAGAGGAACACTTCGAGTTAATTATAATTTGTATATAAAACGAGGTAAGTTGCATTTCAAATCCGCAGTATAAAAATATTTCAATTTTGAATGTTTGAAGGTGCTTGATCCCCACCACCTCTCTACTTCATAGACATTCTCACCACTCTTAAAGAAATGGTAAGTTTGAAAGAAAATAGTTTTTCTAACACATTTTTTATAGAATGGTGTGGACTCCTTGCGCCCAATTCACAATGTTCCTATTGTTTGCCTTCTTTTCTATTTTTGTCATAGAGATTCGTGGTAAACGGATTAGCTACCCATTTAGTGATAACAAGCTACCTAGAGTAAGTTATATTAATAGGTTCGCATGTGACCACTTTTTTAGGTAGTTGTTTTGCCCTCGGATATTAAAGAGGTTGAATTAGAGATAGGCTCCGAGATTCAAGTAGTAGATTATTGTACGAGTAGGCGAGTACACCGTTTCCGTATCACCTAATCATATTTGTTTTCAGATTTGACTTAGCATTACTATTTAGTAATGTGCTAGTCAGTCGTCCCCTTCATATTAGCATTAGGGCGCAGGAGGACGTAAGTCTTTTAATCTACATTCCTTAATGCATGCTTTTGTTTACAGGCTTTTGTATTCAATTCAATGTTTCAAAATGAATTGTTTGATATGAAAGAACGAAGAAAGATAGTTATTAGTAAATTATCTTTGTTTAGATTTAATATTTACATTCGGGAGAACGGGTATAAGGTTGGTTTTAATTTATAATCTGATATTATCCTTACATTTTCAGGTAGTTTTAAACTAATTTTGGTACAAATTTTATTCACATCGTATGGATTTTAAATTAGGTACTCAATTTCGTATCATAGGGTTTGCAGATGTTACCGAGTTCTCTTTTTTCAAAACCACTGAATAATCTAATGTACATAATTGTATTTTTACTTGTATCATATGTATTATTTCTATTTATGTAAATGCTTGTATATATGATATCGATAAAATGAATGTGGTAAAAAATATCTGTTGTAATGAGGAGTTAATGAAAAAAGTTTTTGAAAAACTCTGCTCATCAAGTAGCTACAATATAGTTTTCAGAATCATGCACTACTTCAGCTGCTTGTAGGGGAAATGTTCATCATTTATAAACAAACACATTATCTATCTACCATGGGCCTCCAATTTTTTCACAGAAATATACTAGACAATCAGATTTTTTCAGGGTTTCAGTGAACCAACCCGGGATTCTGCTAGTCTGATATATTTCCTTACGGGAATTTGGTATTTTAGTTCAAAATGTCTCATTTTTAGAGGGTGTCATGGTATCACTAATAACCCCACCAAGTTAATGTTTAATACGTCGTACATATCAAAACTACAGCGTTATTTTTGTAGTAGACAACTTTTTTGTGCGGAAAGTATCTGAAAAGTTATATATCATCGAAGCAATACCTTCCTTAAATTGATCAATTCCAATACAAATCAGTTGATAATTACTTTGATGACCCATAACTCTCTAGGAAGTGCCCGTATAAAAAAGTTGTCAACTACAAAAATAAAGCTCTATGTTTAACCAATAACTCTTTTTGAATTTATATTTTGAGAAAACCAGCGATTCCGTCCCACTATACTATTAAAGTTCATAATTTTCCACTGAAAGTTACAAAGGTTTCCATCCCATTGAGCGGTAGAGTACATCTATTTGTTGTTTTTTTTTGAAATATACTCAACTTATTTTTATAGCCATCGACACTCCCGGAGAAGTCTGCCGCTACACACCACTCTACATAACCACAAAAATCAATTTTTTGATTATTTGTTTTGTCTCCTCTCAATATGTTATTTTATCTTTTTTTTTTAAATAAATATATTATTCACCCACAAACGTACAAACGTAAACATACATATACATACCCACATATGCATACGGCGCCGTCATTCATCGTAACGGGTGGTCCGTGAGATGGACGATCCGCGCGAGGGAGAAGAAAAAAAGTTTGTTTGATGAGTTTCATGAGTTTGAAGAGTTTCTTCTTATTCTGAATTATAGTCTTTCAGCTAAAATTCGTCGGAAATAAGTTTTTTTTCTCAGTACTGAACTAGTTTTTCCTGTTTTTAAAGGTAAATCTTTCAGAATCGTGTATAATGTAAAAGGCTAAAGCGCACCTGCATGTACAATCGAAGTGATTGTAAAGGCGGAAAATGTCTCTCGGTCGGCCGAGGGGCCCCTCTGGGCGAGATGAATAGTTCTTCTCACTAGGGAAGGCCTCCAGGTGACCAGGCCTCGAGGTCAAAAACTGAATATCTATTTGGAATCAGCGTTTTCTCAGCTTTCCAACAATATAGGTCACGTCCCATAACTCTACGGTCACCTGGAGGCCTTCCCTAGTCAGTCGAAAGATGGAACCCGAGGAAAAAAGAGAAGAAACAGGACAGACACTAGTTTGTAGGAACAAAATAGTCGCATTTCATGTGTGTCGTCGTGTCTCCCTCCCTCCAAGCCCAATTTTCCCTCAAATTTCCTTGTTTTCCCCCTTTTTGCCCCCCTCTGAGGGGGAAGACCCCCCTCTGAGAGCAAAGAAAGATAAGGATTCCCCCTCGACCGACAAACGAATGTGTCACCCAGTGATTCCTTGTTTGCGCGGACAGCGAGAAAGGGGCGTGTCATAAGAGAGACCTGGGAAGTGGGCGGAACCTATCAGTCCCCCTATTACATTTTCATCTCAACCAAGTCATAGTCTTTCTAAATGCCTTAACGGAATAGGCGTTCAAATTGATTTTTCTAGAATACTCGTATTTATTTTTTCTATTATTTTGATATTTTATTGCGACATGGAGGAGTTTTGAGGTAAGTAGATTAAGTTACCGTACACCAGTCAATTGCTGTCTTATGGCAAATTTCACGCTGATTCCGAACCTGTTATCAGTTTTTTGCAACGGGTGTTCTGGGCTCTCTAGTAAGCCTCAATGCAACTCTTTCTGAAATAGTCTAGAGATTTTATTACTAGAAATTCGACTGCTCAGCATTATAAATCGAGTTATACTTCAAAAATGCAACATTTTTCAGAACCGTCGGATTTGGGGATATGAGTTCACAAGATTCCATATGATACTCATCAATTTTGGATTTGATTTTTATGGGACTCGTTCTGCTTACCATGTGCATCGACCTGATAACCTATAGAAATAAAAGTTTTATTGTGGAAATTGTGTTTTTTGTTTGTTAAAAAAAAGAATTTCAGATCATGGAAAATATTTTGCGTAATTACCCAAATAAACCCACAACCTTCTCATTCGCCGGCATTCAAGCGGTGACGAAATTCTACTGAAATTGAAGCCATTCGTCTACGATTCTTCTACGACAGCCGGTGCCTAGACTCCACAACATTTTTCTTGTCTTCAATTTTCAGGGGATGTCATTTCTTTATGGATCTCACAGTTTCCACACAAAATCTACGATTCGAAAACGTTGAACGAGTACCTCGATCCATCTTCCCTCGGAGCAGTAGGTTCTTCTATTGTTTCGTCTTCTATGATTTCTTTCTTATGGGTTATCTTACGATCTCAAGCTACCCTTCTTACCGTTTCCTTTTTAACAATTTCGTCTTATCAGAATCTCTTTCTCTCTTCCTTCTTCTTGACCACCGATCAACTATCCCGTCTAGGTCTTATATAACACGTTCTTTGTATGACTCGAGCAACGTGTGCCCCCAGATTTTTATATAAACAAGTACTATGGGTCTTGGATAACCCATATGTATAATATTGAGTCGCAGCTCCGGGTTACTATAGTACGATAGGCCCCTATGTACTATGGCCATGCTCGATTCTTACAGAGAACGCGTTATATAAAGTACTGGCCATAAAGAATGCGAATCTTGCAGTTTTTAGTTGAAAACGGTCAACTTTGTGAATGTGACACGGCCTACCTGATAGTCTCACAATATTGATTCTTAATGGAGTGTATAGATTACAAATAGAGCTTCATTTTTGTAGTTGGCAACTTTTTTGTACGGGCCGTTCCTAGAGGTTATGATAATTTTAACTAAACAGCTCAAAACTCGCACTATTTTGCACTGAAATGGGTCGATTTGAGGGAGAAATTACTTTTTCGATATGTAACTTGCTAGGGAGTGCCCGTACCAAAAAGTTGTCAGTTACAAAAATAAAGCTCTACTTTTGATGATCCATTAAAAATCTATTTGATTGACCAATCATTGATACCACGACACACTTTCAAAGTTGGGCATTTTCCACTGAAAAATGCAAAAGTTGAAAGCTTTTTGTCCGGTACTGTAAGAGTTCTCTACGTCTTACATAGGCAGATCTTCTTGCCACGTGTGACCTCAGGGTTAGACGTTCACTAGGCTAGGCCAGGCTAGTTCACGCCACAACGCATGACAATTTCATAAACACATGTGTCTTTGAAGTACCGCAATTTAAGACATTTATTCATTCCATAAACGTTTTATATTTCAAATATCAATTCAAACAATGCATTAATAAAAATCATAGAAAATCAATCATTGGTCTTTAACAACAATTCCAAATACAAGATGTTTTTAAACAATCAAAAACGTACCTGTAAAAACAAGAAGAAATTAATTATTATCATTTACGACGAGAATTCCCAAATAGAAATCTCCATTGCAAGAGTCAATGTGTTTAGGAAGGTATGATACTTGAAGAGATGAGACGTGATTCATAGGAATTTTGATTTTTCTGGAAAGAAATGATTACTATCGGAAACTGGCTACCCGAAAGTACTTACCTGCCCCGAATGCGAGTCCCCTCAAACTGATCTGCAATTTCTTTCAAAGTCTCGAACGCTGTGTTAAATTCAAGAACATTGAGTCGGATTTTGTGTCCGATGGGTGGGATGCTTGCCTTCAAATTTATAATCAATGCAACCATCCCATTCACTTCTAGAAATCCAACTGAATCCACCAAAACTGTAGGGTTTTGCATTTTGAGTAGAAGAGGGAGTCGTTGTCCTCTGGGAATAATTATGTCAGTAAATTTTATCGTTTTGGCATTTGTGATGAGTGGATGGTCGAGTACATTGATGTTATCAGAGATAGAATTCGCATAGACAGAATTCAGTGGGTAACTGGATTCATGGATGATTCTGTTTACTGTTTCGTAGAACGAGTTCCCTACTACTGGAGGTCTTATCTGAAATATTGAAAAAAGAGATCGAAAGACGGGAAAATCGAATGAGGAGGTCAGAAGAGGACAACCGAAGTTGTAGAGGGAATCCAGTGGTGAATGTGAATACTTTGAAAATCTCCTACTCTTGTTCTATTCTAAGAATACCTGTGAATCTCAAGCTGAAAATCAATAATTTGGATGTACAAGTAGGGAACTCGTTCTACGAAACAGTAAACAGAATCATCCATGAATCCAGTTACCCACTGAATTCTGTCTATGCGAATTCTATCTCTGATAACATCAATGTACTCGACCATCCACTCATCACAAATGCCAAAACGATAAAATTTACTGACATAATTATTCCCAGAGGACAACGACTCCCTCTTCTACTCAAAATGCAAAACCCTACAGTTTTGGTGGATTCAGTTGGATTTCTAGAAGTGAATGGGATGGTTGCATTGATTATAAATTTGAAGGAAAGCATCCCACCCATCGGACACAAAATCCGACTCAATGTTCTTGAATTTAACACAGCGTTCGAGACTTTGAAAGAAATTGCAGATCAGTTTGAGGGGACTCGCATTCGGGGCAGGTAAGTACTTTCGGGTAGCCAGTTTCCGATAGTAATAATTACTTTCCAGAAAAATCAAAATTCCTATGAATCACGTCTCATCTCTTCAAGTATCATACCTTCCTAAACACATTGACTCCACCAATGGAGATTTTTATTTGGAAATTATCGTCGTGAGTGATAATAATTAATTTGTTTTTGTTTTTTTATAAGTGCGTCTTTAATTTTAAATAATGACTCGAATGTGGAACTGTTTTTAAATACCAATAATTGATGTTCTATGATATTCATTTCACTGCATTGTTTGAAACACAATTTTCACAATAAAACTTTTATTTCTATTGGTTATCAGGTCGATGCACATGGTAAGCAGAACGAGTCCCACAAAAATCAAATCGAAAATTGACGGGCATCATATCGGATCTTGTGAACATCATATCCCCAAATCCAACGGTTCTGAAAAATAATGCATTTTTGGAGTAAAACTCGATTTATAATGCTGAGCAGTATTCTATTGAGGTTTACTAGGTCATCCATAATAACAAGTTTTGTGGTTCCCCTAGTAAACTATTAAAAACTCATGTTGGAAAGGCAAAATTGAAGTAAATTCATTCTGCTAAGCTGGAACTTCTACTAGCCGCGTTTATACTAGTTACTAGACAAAGAATAATTGTTAAAGAAGGACTGAAGTCATATATTTTTATTTCAGATTCTAATACTTCAGAAAATTCTGAGCAACTTTCATCATTGGAGCACATGCTAAAAATCGCTCTAAACGCTCTAAATTCACGTTTTCCCGGCTCAAAAGGAGCTTTCGTGGAAGAGTTTTCCTACGCGAATTTCTGCCTCCGTGTAGTCCTCTCGGTTAAAAATAATTATTTTTATTTCTCGATTCCTCGTTTTCTTGCTTTTTTCAACAAAATTTCATGTTATTTTCAGTTCATATCGTAAAAAAAGAAGAAAAAACACGACATTTTGTTGAAAAAGCAAGAATACGAGGAATCGAAGAAAGGACTACACGGTGGAAGAAATTCGCGTGGGAAAACTCTTCCACGAAACCTCAATTTCAGCCGGGAAAACGTGAATTCAGGGCATTTAGAGCGACATGCTCCAATAATGAAAATTGCTCAGAATTTTCTGAAGTATCAGAATCTGAAATTTAAAAAAAAATGACTTCAGTCCTCCTTTAAGATTGATCAGCTTAAAACGCGTGTGTTCTCAACATACCAACAGTGTTTCATGAATTCCGCATATATTTCGGCTATTGTTGGTATGCCCTTGTCTAGAGCTGCAATTGCAATGGATTCGTGGACACTTCTGAAAATGAATATTTATTTTAGCGGTCGGACTGGCATGACACTCACCTTTCATTAACATCCACTCTCTTGACTTGAAGCTGCAGCAGTTGAGATTCGGGATGTAGGCAGGCAGATCCCTCTGTAAACATGAACCATATATTCGGAATACCGGTGAGTTATATTTTGTATAAATACAATATGGTTGTCCTACGTAGATTGAAGCTTTTCCATTTGAAAATTTTCATAGTTACATATTTTCTCATTTTTTTTGAATACTAGATCTACAAAGCAATAATTGAATTCGAATTACAACGAAGTTTTTTCTAAGAATCATGAAACGTACATGCTAATAGTCTCCTGCTCTGCATTGGAATGGTATATGAGTTAACATATCATTTTCGGACCTGAAAGTTTGATAGGGAACACAATTAAAGTTGAATTTTTCTCATTTAAGTAAAAGTTACTAACTTTAACATAAAACACCCGAAAGTTGTCTAAACTGCCCTCACACTAATTTTTCCAAAGTTCACGAACGAAGTTTGACTACGAAAACAACCACAATTCGAAAAAAAACTTACAACCAATCGAATTCAATATAATATCCGTAATAGCAAAAATACGGCATTACGGAACAGGAGAGTTAGACGTCATAATGAAACTCCGTGATGTTGTTGTTCCTTATGTGCTTCCGCCTAATCAATGCTTCACTTCCAATGAAGCAAACACAGAAAATGAGGAGGATTGGGAGAAGCGCTCTTATTTCTCTGAAATAATTTTATATAAAAACGTTGAAGGGATTTTTCTTTATTGTGTGAAGGGGACGCTCCCGATGCCCTTCATTCTAGCTCAACCTTTATCCGATCCCTCGGACTTGGGGTTACGGTAGGACACAAGATAAATAGAAGACAGTTGGTTATCGAATATATATATATATATATATATATATATATATATATATATATATATATATATATATATATATATGGGTTTATTGTAGTTGAGTAAATATCGAGTGGAGTAACCTTAGTGAGATCCAGAACTACGGTTTTACTGTAGTTCGGGGTCTCATCCCTGGACAGGTGACATCCCCGAGCTAAGGCTATCTCGAGACTAAAGAAAAGAGAGGGCGCCGTCCCTGCTCCTTAGAGGAGGGGCGGGGCCTGTCTCCTCCGTCTCTCCTCTTGGTGGTGGGCCGCTAAGAGGAGAGGATTGCGAAAGAGGGGAAGTCAGACTAGAGTCTGGTTCTCCCCGTTCACATCCCCCCGGTTGGAAAAGTGACCGTCCCTGGTCACCAAAAGGAGGAGACCTGCATATTATCAAGTAAAATACTATATAGAATAAGAACATTTACATAAAAGGATTAAAAGAAAGTGATGTTAAATACAATAAACGCTAACCTGAAATTACCTAAATTATTATTGTGAAAATAAATTCATTATCCTTGCTACATTCTGAATGGGTATTGAGTTGGGATTACATACTGAGAGGTGGGCTGTGGTGGGATATACTGAATGATTGGTTGGGGCGCAGAATTACCCGCACAAGCTATAAGAGCTATATCTAAAAAAGTAAAAGTCAGAAAACCCTGGGAATCAGCAAAAAGTTTATTGATGATCATATCAACAATTATCAGCTAATCTTGTACCATTCGACCTCCTCTCTTTTCGATGACAGCCCGAAGAAGTCTAGGGTAGGCGTTGATAGTTGCACGCAGGTAATCTGGGGACTCAGATTTCGCGCTTAATTCTTGTATCTCAAAACGGAGTGAAGCTTTTCCGAAAAACTTTTTTTTCACACCTATGTAACAAAGGGAGATGTATACGCTAATGAGGTTATCTACAAACTCCCGTTTGATCTACATGCCGAAACAGGAAGTCTACTTTGTAGGAAGAGCAATTCGGACTCGGCGGTCCCATTTATCTAAAACCAAACCGATTGATCTGAATTTTGGCAGAATGGTGAAAAACCTAAAAATGAACAAAAGTTTAAATAATACGCTCACCGTAATCGCGTCAATCGCCTTGTCAAACGTTTTTGCGGGTAATTCTGCGCCACCCTGTAATCTGTGGTGGGATTTGAGGTTGAATTTGGGGTGGGAACTGAGGTGGAAAATGAGGGCCTGTTATTTGCACTACCTGGGGTTGGTGGTACAGTGTAGGCGGATATTGCAACAGCTGCTGTGGACGCTGCTGCCCGTTGTTCTTCTTTTGCGCTTTCTTTTGCTGCCATTTCCTTCCTGCAGTTCCTGCTGGGGTTTCCTTCTTCTTTCTCCATTGTGCTCCTCCTTTCCCGCTGTTCTCCATCCTTGTATTTCCTCCACGTCTCCAATTCCCTCGTCTCGGACCGGTGTTCCTTGGTGGGCTTCGTCTTGGGGAGCGTCTTCTTGCTAGGCTGCGGATTCTGAATGGTCCTCTGCCTGCCGGAAACTGCACCCTTGATCTTAGAGTGGATCTCGTTTTTCTCGTGATTTCTCTCACGATTCTCCATTTTCCGTTAACAATTTAGCCTTTTTCCAGATTCCTCTCATGCAACGTCTCGCTCTCGCACTTTGTCCATCGGACTGCTCAATGCGTGGTACTTGTCGTCTCGTCGATGGGTTCGCAAAATGCATTTGCCGCAAAGGATGGTCCGGAGTGGCCTGTGAAACCGCGACCGCGGCTGTCGCCTCTACCGCCGTCCCGAATGCTCCGGACTCGAGTTTTCTCGGTAAGCTGAAATTCTTAACCAATTTTTTTCACCTCTCATCACTTCTTGCAGTCCCCATCTTGCTCGTTGTGTTGCTGAGCCTGATGGTTCTCTGCCTTGCGGCTGTCGTCGTGTATCTGATGACTCGTGGGCGCTCAGTTGGATGTGTCGATTTCGACGGCGAAATCGAGAGCGGAAAAGCGATTCTCCACGAGAAGGCTACTATCTGGAAGAAGTTGAAGGCTCGATTCGTTAACTGAGGCTTCGCGGATTCCATAAAATTGAATTTTCCCTTCTCTGCTCTCCTTTCTGAATCTCTCACTTTAATTGTTACTTTTTCCTGCACTGATCTTATTTTCTTGAGTTTTCCCTGTTCAATTAACCTAGACCTCTCTCTTTGATCTTGTCTTCTCTTTCGTCGGATATTTGAGGCGTGAAGCTTAATCCAACTATCTTTTTCTCTGATTTCCCCGAAATCTCTAGATTCTAGTAGGCTTTTTCTCTCATTTCTCCTCGTTCTTCTGATATCTCTTTATCTCTTCTCATTCTTCTACTCATGTTCCCAATTCTCTCCACTTCCTAGCCTTTCCTATTTCTATCCATTGTCTTGATTTCTCTGTACTCTCTCGTTCTTCTGTTGTCTCTCTATTTCTCATCTCACGGGTGTTTCACTTTGTTTACGGGTTGCTCTTTATTGTTACGGCTACACAAAATGAAGTCCCGTTGTTAATAATCATTCTTAGCTAATTTAAATACTCGCTTTCCAGGCGTTTTTTTTCTAGATGAAAGGATTTGAATATTCTTTTGGCGAAACTCTTTTCTTCTGGTGACCAGTGAAACAAAGTGAACGATTTTCTTACAAATTGCCAACCTTCTCGACCACCTTCTATTTTTAGATGACGTTTATTTGAAAGGGAGAAATTCTCTGGTATATATTATATTATTCTAGATTATGATAGAGAAGAGACGAGAAAAAAAATTTCGGTTATTATTCCAGATCATCTCTCGCCAAGATTTCCCATTCGTCCTCCGAGTCTTCTTCTTGCGGTATTCCTCCTTGTTGTTTGGTGATTCTTTCGAATCCCTCCGGCTCTTCTTGTTCACCAATTGTTTTCCAGACGTAGGGCCAATCGGTCGCGAGAAGGGACTTGATCCGAGTGTCCTCCCAGAACTCTGCTCTGGTGCCGATGACACTTTCTCTTGCTCTGATGCTGAGCTCTGCCATGGTCCCATATCCAACTCTTCTCCCCTGGATCATTTCAAATCCGTCTCTCGCCATCTGTAGTTCCACGACCATCTTCTACTAGCCGCGTTTATACTAGTTACAAAGAATAATTGTTAAAAGAGGACTGAAGTCATATTTTTTTATTTCACATTCTGATACTTCAGAAAATTCTGAACAACTTTCATCATTGGAACATGTGCTATAAATCGCTCTAAACGCTCTAAATTCACGTTTTCCCGGCTCAAATTGAGCTTTCGTGGAAGAGTTTTCCCACGCAAATTTCTTCCTCCGTGTAGTCCTCTCGGTTAAAAATATTTCTTTTTATTTCTCGATTTCTCGTTTTCTTGCTTTTTTCAACAAAATTTCATGTTATTTTCAGTTCATATCGTAAAAAAAAGAAGAAAAAACACGACATTTTGTTGAAAAAGCAAGAATACGAGGAATCGAAGAAAGGACTACACGGTGGAAGAAATTCGCGTGGGAAAACTCTTCCACGAAACCTCAATTTCAGCCGGGAAAACGTGAATTTAGGGCATTTAGAGCGACATGCTCCAATAATGAAAATTGCTCAGAATTTTCTGAAGTATCAGAATCTGAAATTTAAAAAAAAATGACTTCAGTCCTCCTTTCAGATTGATCAGCTTAAAACGCGTGTGTTCTCAACATACCAACAGTGTTTCATGAATTCCGCATATATTTCGGCTATTGTTGGTATGCCCTTGTCTAGAGCTGCAATTGCAATGGATTCGTGGACACTACTGAAAATGAATATTTATTTTAGCGGCCGGACTGACATGACACTCACCTTCCATTAACATCCACTCTCTTGATTTGAGGCTGCAGCAGTTGAGATTCGGGATGTAGGCAGGCAGATCATTCTGTAAACATGAACTGTAAATCCGGAGAACACGCGAGTTATATTTTGTGTAAATATAATACTGTTGCCCTACGTAGATTGCAAGCTTTTCTATTTGAAAATTTTTATAGTTACATATTTTCTCATTTTTTTGAATACTAGATCTACAAAGCAATAATTGAATTCGAATTACAACGAAGTTTTTTCTAAGCATCATGAAACGTACATGCTAATCGTCTCCTGTTCCACATTGGAATGGTATATGAGTGAGCATATCATCTTCGGACCTGAAACTTTGACAGGGAACAAAATTAAAATTGAATTTTTATCATTTAAGTAAGAGTGTTACTAACTTTAACATAAAGCACCCGAAAATTGTCCAAATTTACCTCACACTAATTTTTCTAACTACATACATAAGTTTACGAACAAAGTTTGATTAAGAAAAAAACCAAAACTCAAAAAAGAAAACTCACCACCAATCGAATTCAATATAATATCCGTAATAGCAGAAGTACGGCATTGCGGAACAGGAGAGCTAGACGTCATAATGAAACTCCGTGGTGTTGTTGTTCCTTATGTGCTTCCGCCTTATCAATGCCTTACTTCCAATGGAACAAGCACAGGAAGTGACAAGGATGGGGAGACCTCTGAAAATAATTTCTATGAAATAATCTTATACCCTAATACAAAAACTTTGAAGAGCTTTTTCCTTATTCGATGACTGAAAAAGTATTATTTCATAGAGTCTACCGATTAGATTTTCATACATTCAGAATCACATTTTCCAGTTAAGAAGATTCAAAATTTTGTTATTTTAGTTTAAAATGTCGTATTTTGAAAGTGTGTCTTGGTAATACTGATTGTTTCACTAATTAAATTTTTAATGAGGCATACAAGTCAAAAATAGAGCTCCATTTTTATAATTGACAACTTTTTTGTACGGACACTCCCTAGAGAGTTACGGTCATTTTAATGTGACAGCTCAAAAATCACTTTTTCTTGCACTGAACTAGGAGGACAAATTGAGGTAGATTCAACTTTTTTTAACTAGTCAAGGCTCGGCAACGTGATTCTCAAATTTTCATCAAAAAATGTAAGCAATTGCTACAAGTTTTCAGAATTCCTTCTAACTCTGAATTATAGTCAAAAAATTTGCCTATTTAGCAAAAAAGTTCGTATTTGCAAAAACCGTATTTAACTAAAATCTAAAAACTTTTTGAAATTTTTAGAATTTTTACATTAAAATCCCAATTTTCTACGTGCTTTTCATTGAATTCTTAACTACAGTAAAAAACTGGACGCTTTTGGAAAAATTAAAAAAATTCCTTATTAAAATGCTCTTAAAACATATCATTAAAAATATATAACTCACCATAACATATAATAAATACAAAAATATATAAATAATAGTTTATTAGTATTCAATAAAAATCATGATATTCTATTGTTTCGAAGTTCATTCAGTAGAACCTCTCAGTGGGAATACATATGTAGAAATGAAATTGAAAACCTCCCTTTCTCTTATCACTTCGTGCCGCGGACGCCACGCCGCGCCAGATGTCTCCTCACCCTCTTCAAGAGTACATGTTCTCTTTCTATCCCTCAATTGTGGCATCATATCATGAACTAGTGATTAGGGGGAGAGAGAGAGAGAGAGAGAGAGAGAGAAAGATAAGATAGCAGCTGCTCTTCAACGGGACGGGACGGAGGAAATGCACTTGCTGTCAGAAAGCGACATACATTTGAAAAGTGTGCCACGCTGTCATTGTTTTGACTTATGATTTCAAATTTAGTACTTTGGGACGATAAAATATAGATCTTCATTTTTGTAGTTGAGAACTTTTTTATACGGGCGACCTCGAGAGAGTTACAGCCAGACAATCTGAAAATATCCGTGAAGAAAATCATAACCGTTAGAAAAAAAAAGACGGTATGTACTAAATAAGGATTATATTTAAAAAAGATTATATTGAAGTGTTGAAAACATAAAAATTAAAAAAGGTTGCGGAATGTTGAGGTAGAAAGGGAAAGTTTTGGAGAGGACGATGCTGGACATGGTGCTGGAGACGAGGGATCTGGAGAGGGATCTGAAAAAAGACTTTTAACAAAAACATTTTTAATTGAAGCACGTTTTCAAATTTCCACGTTTTTACTTCAAAAAAAAGGAAATACATCGAGAATAGCATTAAAACACTTACCATTGTTTGAATTTCGATAAATTGAATAGGGACAGCTCCCATTCCTTCCATGAAGACGACTCTGTCTCTTGGGTAGGATACAAGGTACCCTCTGTTTTCGAAGTCATCCTGGATTGTTTGTCCGCCTCCCAGTATCGATTTGGAGCTAAATAAAACAAAAGTTAGTTTTTTCTTGTTTTTTAAACAACTTACGACATTTCCCACAGCTTCAATACTCCTCTGTATTTTCTGTTATTGGGGGTCATTTTGACTCTTACTTGACCCCATCCTCTCATCACAACGTTTGTCTCCTTTATGGGGAGATCTCTCCAATTTGCAATGTTTTGGTCCAAAACTTGGTAAAGCGGAACCCACATTATTCTATAAAAAATAATTTAGAAAAACGCGTCAAACACAACTGGAAAAAATGCATACCTCAATTGTCTTGACATCTCGCATGTCGCTGAACGTCGTCACTGGCCAAAAATACTTGAGAAACTGTCGATAGTACATGGTAGTGGCAGACTTCTCCTTTTTCCATAATTTCCGTCACTGCAAACTCTTCTTTGGCATTACGGAGCAGGAGAGCTGCACATCATAATAATAATCCGTGATGTTGTTGTTTCGCTCTTATTTCTCTGAAATAATCACATTTGAAAGCATTCACTTACATTACCGTGCAATAAGATATACAGTTTTAGTATTCAGTTTATAATATCCTACTTGAAAAATTGACTTTAATCATTAAAAACGTTATTTTAAAAGTCTTCTAAAACGAATAGGGCCTTATTAAAATGCTCTTAAAACATAACATTATAAAAATTATAACTTACCATAACACATAATAAATACAAAAAGAATAAATAATAGTCTAGTATTTAATAAAAATCATAACATATAATTATTTCGAAGTTCATTCAGTAGAACCTCTCAGGGGGAATACATAGAAATGAATTGAAACCCTCCTTTTCCCATATCCCTTCATGCCCCGCAGACGCGACGCCGTGGTGTCGCGCCGTACCATCCAGATGGCGTGTTCTCTTCTTTTCTCTTTCTGTCTCTCAATTTGGACCTCTGGACATGGCACTGGCCATGGGGACTCGGGAAAAGAGGAGAAAGGAGTGCAATTGAGGAGGGAAGCTGCTCTTGAAAGGGAGATGACGGAGGGAATGCATTTGCTATTGGGAAATTGCATACATTTGAAAGCGTGCCACGGTGTCATTTTTTTGGCTTATAACCTCAAATTAAGGACTCTGCAAAGATTGAATACATATCTTCATTTTTGTAGTTGAGAACTTTTTTGTACGGGCGGTCCCTAGAGAGATAAAACCAGTCAATCTGAAAATAGCCGTGAGAAAAATCAAAAAAACAAATTTAAGACAATTTCTGTTCAATTCTTTTTTTCAATGGTTTTCTTTAGGTTTAGTGTTTTTTCCTTAAAGGACTAATGGAAAAATGTCACAGTTGCAAAACGTCGTAGTTCCGAAGTGTTGCGGGGCCAGAAAGCTAGTCTATCAGCATAGTCAGCGGCATTTTCAAATATTTTTGTTTTTTATTTCTCATGAATAACCGTGAGTGAGCAATCAAGTTTCGATTTCCGATTTCTCGGCACGGAGTTTCATTTTACTCCAATTGTTGTTAGTTCCAGATCGAGAGTTTGAACTTTGGCTCTCAACAGTTTTGCAATTTGGTGACTGGGCATATGTATTTATCGATTTACAAAAAAAAACCAGAGAAATATAAATCACATAAGATAAACACAGAAGAAGAACAAAAATTACAGAAACCGAGAAAACAGAACAGAAACTTAAAATTTAGACAGAGATTTCCGTATACTGACGATTGATCTGATTCTCAGAACGATGCTGGTCGATGTTGGCTGCCAATGAAGACATAATCAAGATTGGTTTGCTCTGAGGTCTCTGGCGAGGCTTCTTCACCTGAAAATTCAAAAAACTCTGAGTTGGGGTACTGTAGCTAAACTTACACAACACTTGATGCACACCACAACTAGAACCAGGAGTCCCATAAGGCAGATTCCAATGAGAATCCAATAGAAAACTACAGTAGCCGTTGACATGTTTTGATCAGCGAAAGGATATGTCACTATAAACAGTTATACTAATTCTAGGCACTGGTTTATAGTACTTACTGTATTTCTCGCTGACGTGGTGAAAGTTTTCCACCGGGAAATAGATAGCCATCAATTTCTGGTCCACCGGAATAGTCTTGGTGCTGAATTGATAAGTGATGTTGAACCCTTCTCTAACGTTCTGGTACACCGCGTCATCTTTGAAGATGATAGCCTCTTGCAAATAGAGGTTACCCTTGCCTGGGATGTCTGGGGTGTGGTAGATCAAGTCGTCGGCGCAGTCGAACATGACACCTGGAAATACATAGGTATTTAGTATTGAAGTTGTTACCTACCATTAGAATTTCCTTGCACCTTCCGAATCCAAACAGAGACACATGTTGTCTGGCAGTTGGGGATGACGTTGGTGTTCCCGATGAGACAGTCGGTATCACTCCATTCGTGCACCCAACCCATTGATTGCAATGCTCTGGGATTTTGCATGAGGTTTTTTCTGAGGAGCTGAAAAAAGGAAATTGTATTACTGTAGCTTGAAATCTCCTCAATTGTAGTCTTTGATGCTTATTTTTACAAAAATTGGCGAATTGCATAAAGGGGAGGAGCAGAGACACGCCCCTTTTCAAAAAAATTTCACTGATGACAGAATCGTGTTGTCTCCTAATTAAAGAGAAAAAAAGTTTTATTAAGTCACGCCCACAAAAAATTTCTTCTAAAAACCTTCTAAAGTCCAAAATCAAAAACAAAAGGTGGGCGTGGCTTACCACCAATTTTGCCTGAATTCTCAAAAATCAAACGACAGTGTACTACTTGAAGTTTGTCGTCAGAGCAAAAAAGCAAGATAAAAACTTACAAAATCCCCTCCAACACACTGGTGACAAGACAACCCAGAAGCCACGGTTGTTGATGTGAGCATCATGAGTGAGGTGACGGCTCCGAAGAAGATAAGGAACTTGGGATTCATACTGTAACAAGATAATTGTGTGAAAATAACAAAGATAACGACCCGATAATTCATGAATCGAACAAAAAAGAATTGGAGACCTCAGAGAAATAAATTCTGAAATCTAGGAGGAACCGCAGTTTACAGGGAATGGAACAGCAAAAAGCCACTTAGATAACCAAACATCAGGAGTGGGCATGGACAATATAAAAACAGCTTGGAAAAATAAAAGAAGCAATGAGTCATTTCTAGAATTTTCCAAACTGTTTCATTTAAAACGAAATGTTGTTGATTTGACTATAGTTATGCAGAATTTTACTGAGTTTATACAGAAAATAGCGCCTTTTAAGTTTCAGCATGTACATAATATGGTAATCAAGTTTGTCAAAACGGAGTGTAAGATAGCCGAGAGTTTGAAGAAAGTAGAACGTTTTTCAAGTGATCTGACCGAGGGCACTTCTTACAATCACGCTCTATCGAAATCGAAGAAAAAAGTGTGCGAAATTGAGAGACTTAGAGAAAAAGACACATTTTTCCAGGGCATTTCGGCGTAGGGCAATTGTAAAGACTGTGGTGAGCTAATAGAGTTAAAGAAATTAATTATGACACGATCATGAGAAGTTATGAGTTTGCAAAATTGCGTGCCTGTAAAACAATTTTAAAAAAAATTGTAATACAAACAGCATTAGAAAAAAGAAATAAAATAGAAACAACCAGCATAATCGACGAACAGAAAGAATTGGAACCCCAGAGAAACAGGTTTTGAAATCTGGGCGGAGCCGCCTGCAAATATAATACGATAGAATTGCAAAATACGTACATATTTCAGGGAGTGTTCGGATGGACAACCAAACATCAGAAGTGGGCGTGGACTGTTTCATGAAAGCACCATGAAGAAAAATGATACAATGAGTCACTTCTAAAAATTTCGAATTACGCACTCGCATGATTTGAAAAAAATAACGTTTCGGGCTAAACCTGACCAAGTTAGAAACTAGAAAACAAGAGATGTTGAAATTCAAGCAGCTCCAGTTTTCTAGCAATTATAGAATAGGAAGACAAATCCTTATGAGTTAGTAGAAGTTAGTTAGCTCGTTTAAGAATTAATATTAAAGATTCGAGTCACCGCGTCATTCAAAAAGCACTCTCCAAAGCAAAAATTGATATAAATCAAAAAAAATGAAAATCGGATCCCACAGAGAAACACATTTCGTGAGTCACAGCAACAAGCTTTCCAGAACCTTCTCTACTTATCTTTGTCGTTTAAAAAAACAAATCGAAAAGGATGATTGGAAAAAACCAAAAAGGGATTCTTTACGGAGACAAATCTCAAAACCTCTGTTTTCAGAACGTCGCAAGTCTAAAAAATCTGCAAGTCTAAAAATCCAATATCCTGCACCCCATTTATTCAAAAACATCCAATTACAAAGAAGTTCACATAATCGAGCAACACGGTTTCTTCTTCTTCTCCTTCTCCTTTCTTTCCTCCTCCATTTGCTGCTGCATTCTTAACTGTTCCTTCCTTTGATTCTCAATCCAATCTTCCCTCTTCTGATCCATCAAGAGTTTCATAGCCTTCTCAGTCGCCTCCTCCAACGTCCCCGAAGTAAAAAGGAACTTCGCAAACCCGACATTCCGACTCAAAACTCGATGTCTCGTCTCCATCTTCTCCCTTCTAAGATAATATGTTTCTTCTTTTTCATTCGGATATTTTGGGTCACGCCTATACTCTTTCACAAAAGCGTTTACCCAGAATGCAATATTGTCCTCCTCGGTTCCAAGTGTCTTGTTATAGTTCTCCTTGTTCTGCACGAATTCTCTGACATCTTTCTCTTCTACGAAAACTCGATGTGTTCCATTGTCATTGTTCACCAAGGTCTCACCCCAGACCTCTCTCCATTTTTGGTGGTTTCGAGTCTGAAAATTCCGATGATTATATATATAGAATATAGCTCCGCCCATAACTTACAGCTTTATGAGCCTTTTTCATTCTATAAAACTTCATAAATTCAGATGACTTGGGATCGATTGTTATTTTGTTCTGAAATAGAGGAGATTTTAAAAAGTTATCAAAAAATAGCGTGGAAAATGAAGAGTCGCAGAGAAAGTCGCAATTGAATTCCGGTGGAGCGCAGATGCACAGTACAAGCCAAAATGCCCAACTTTGAAAGTGTGTCATGGTAAAACTAACTGTCCCACAAAGTGACTTTTTACGGGATCAAACAGACCAAGAGTGGAACTCCATTTTTGTAGTTGACAACTTTTCTGTACGGACACTCCTTTAGGGTCATTTTAAGACAATAGCTCAAAAATCACTCTATTTTTCACAGAAATGAGACGATTTGAGGGTAAACTTCCAATAGGGTGTCTGTCATAGTTGTCCGGAATCCGGATTCCGGAATTCCGGGTTGTTTTTCATTCCGGTTCCGGATTCCGGGTTCCGGAAAATTGAAAATTTGATTCCGGTTCCGGATTCCGGATTCCGGAAAATCTAAAATCTCATTCCGGTTCCGGATTCCGGATTCCGGAAAATTAAATTTTTGATTCCAGTTTTTCGGAAAATGGCATTCCGTACAACTATGGTGTCTGTACAAAAAAGTTGTCAACTACAAAGATAAAGCTCTACGCTTGGTCTATATGGTTTATACATAAATTACTTTATAGGACTATCAGTGATACCATACTTGTCATTTGACGGAACGAATGGAAAATTTTTTAAATTTTTGAACCCTAAAAATAATTTTCAAGTCCTTTTTTATCACTAAATTCACTGTAGAACTAATAAAAATCATCAATTCAATCGAATTTTTGCAGAAAATGCCCCAAAAACCACTTTTTCAAAAATTACTGTTGAAAAAACCATGTTTTTCGAAAAAAAAGTCGCTTCACCCGGGCCGACCGGGTTGACCGGGCCGGGCCAGGCCGATGAAAATTTGGAAATCGGCCCGGCCCGGCCCGTGACAAGTATGAGTGATACGGTAACACCCTTTCAGAGTTAGGCATTTCCAACTGAAAAAGTCCAGATTTTATGTCTTACTGTGCACGGTACTGTAGGCAGCGTGGCTCATTTTCAGAAATATTCTGAACCCTCACTCACCACCGGTTTCCCCTCTCTTTTTGCTCTTTTTCTTTTACTTATTTCCTCTTCCTTCAACTTGATCTTCTTCTCAATAGCATCCGTCAAATACAGCTGCTCTTCTCGTACCGCCCATTTAGTCTCAGTCTCCACACCTTTCTTCTGATGCTTGATTTTCAGAAAACCCTCAGGACGGTCATAATTGTAATAAGCAATGTCGATTGGTTTCTGTAGTAAAAATTTAAATTTCTGGGCTTGTTTTCGGCTGTGACTACCTTTGGATACTTCAATCTACGTCGCTTTTCGGCATTTCTTTCACAATCATCAATATTTTTTACACTTTTCTCTTTTATTACATCCGTCATTTTTACTGTCAAACTACAAGATTCCCCCGGTCCCAACTCATAGCAACCGTATGCCGCCGCAGGAGTCACTCCGTGTTGTCCACTTGATTTGGCATCTTTGAAATCCACCAAGAAATAGTAGGAATCGAATGTACAACGAAGGGTTTGAGTGTCTTCAGTCGGATTTCTGACGGTGACTTTGAGAGGTTCCGGATATGGGACAACTAGTTTCTCTGGGCTGATTTCCAGCAGGAATGGTGCGTCGGGAAGGGTGGCTGAAAAAATTTAAATTTTTTGGTCAGAGATACATAAATACAACTCTAGTCAGACACACGGCATATCGAAATTCCAGCATTACAGTATACTGTCATACGAAACCCGTAAAGCGTCGGCTGCTAAGCACAAGGTCAGTCGCACAACGGTTGGCGCGGTGCCAAGGATTTTTACGATATAGACCGCGACGCACACGCAACGCGCCTCGGAAAAGTAAAATGTGTTCGTTATGCTTCGCACTGCTGTGTTACTTCATCGGCGTCATGAAGACTTGGCTGAGCGCCAAATTCAAATTTCACGTTTATTTGCCGTATATTTTAATGCGACGCGCACGCAACGCGACTCTGAAAAATTTCCAAAAATTTGGCGCCTTTTAATTCTGTAGTGGCACTTTCAAAACCTCATAGTTCCTAAACGTCCACTTTCAAAACGTCCACTTTCAAAACTCACATTTCTCCGCTTCCTTCTTACTGCTCGACGTCTCAGTTGGTTTGACAGATTTTGCGGCGGCTGAAAATGTTTCAAAACGTCTCGGTTTCGAAATGCCCCGAAACCAATTTCAAAATATTTGCATTAGAGCGCACTTACATTTCTCTCCTGTCTTCTTTCCATCATTCTCATCCGTGTCTTCCGACGTCTTTGGGGAATCCGGGGCTGCTGGAATAGTTGGGAATGTGCTCTATTGACAACAAGTCGTGTAGTTCACGTGGACTACACGAAAAGGTTATCAATAGAGCGCACTTGCTCCTTCCCTGCTTCTCAATTAAGCCCAACTCATAGTGCTTGTATTTACACCCTGAGGGGGCATGAGGGTGTTATGTAGAACACGCGTACATCCCAATAATAAATTAATAGACGTGAGTTTCGTTTTATTTTAGAGTGGAATTTTCACGCGAAAATTTATAAAATACTAAAATAATTTTTCCTGAATGAAAAAACACGAGCAGATAGAGCAGCGGTTAAAGCAGTTAAACGCAAAATAAACCACGCTGGTTCAATTCCAAATTTTTGTCCAATTTTTTTCTTAGCACTCTGGAAGCAGTTATTACCTTAAAACAGGAAAACCCTGGAGCTTGCTCTCGCCCCGCCCATAGGCTTCGAACCCTGGAAGCAGTGATTACCTTAAAACAGGGACGTCCTGGAGCTTGCTCTCGCCCCGCCCCTAGACTCAGCACTCCAGAAGAACTTTTCTCAATTCTTAGGCTTAGGCTTCTTCTAAACATGGAGCTTGCTCTCGCCCCGCCCATAGGCTTCGAACCCTGGAAGCAGTGATTACCTTAAAACAGGGACGTCCTGGAGCTTGCTCTCGCCCCGCCCCTAGACTCAGCACTCCAGAAGAACTTTTCTCAATTCTTAGGCTTAGGCTTCTTCTAAACATGGAGCTTGCTCTCGCCCCGCCCATAGGCTTCGAACCCTGGAAGCAGTGATTACCTTAAAACAGGAAAACCCTGGAGCTTGCTCTCGCCCCGCCCATAGGCTTCGAACCCTGGAAGCAGTGATTACCTTAAAACAGGAAAACCCTGGAGCTTGCTCTCGCCCCGCCCATAGGCTTCGAACCCTGGAAGCAGTGATTACCTTAAAACAGGAAAACCCTGGAGCTTGCTCTCGCCCCGCCCATAGGCTTCGAACCCTGGAAGTAGTGATTGCCTTAAAACAGGGACGCCCTGGAGCTTGCTCTCTCCCCGCCCATAGGCTTCGAACCCTGGAAGTAGTGATTACCTTAAAACAGGAAAACCCTGGAGCTTGCTCTCTCCCCGCCCATCAGCTCTTTTTTTTTAGCAATCTCTCCATGCTTCTTTAACTGAAAGGCGTTAAGAGAATTGGGGGCACTGAAATTTTTCGGGGATTCCGAATCAGTGCGCTGAAAAAAGGAAAAAAGTTTACACAATCTGTGTGATTCTTGTGGGGGACCATTATTTACCATTCTCTCAGGCTTAGGTTTCTTAGAAATTTGGAAAACTATTTGATAAAAACAGTTATTAATTTTTTTTTCCAATCTTTTTCCGAATTTCTAAGAAATCCAAGTTTAAGAGAAAGCTGAAGTAACAAAAAAGTGCCTCTCCCACGTCTCCAGCATCTCTCTTCCAGTCAAAAATTTGAAAAAAATCACGCGAAAAATCTTCAGTTTCGGAAAATCAAAAAGACGTGAGGTTATAATAATCGGAAAATTGTTTCGTAAATGTGACCGTTTGGAGAAATGGTTATCGTGGATGGATTAGAATCGAAAGGTTCTTGGTTCGATTCCGGCTGAATGCAATCGTCTTTTGTATTCGAGCTAGGAGTCGGCCAATCCACCCTCATGCCCCACCCAAGGGAAATTGATACACCCCCATGCCCCCTCCGGGTAGCAATACGGGCGCGTCCCAACTCACATTTCTCTGCGATGCCCTTACTTTTGAGATCGCCTTCAGATTTTTCAGGCATCGTTCAAGAGTTTTTACGATTTCTGGAAGATGACAATGAAAATGAATTTTCTGGAATAAATGTGTGGAATGGTGTTATTTTCTTATTAATCGAAATCGTTTCACGTGTAAGGTCAATTACTTTTTCCGTTCTGGTTTTCAACGTTGCAAAACGTCACAGGCGTGAAAACCGACAGTTTTGAAGCCAGTGGTTTGCAAATTTTTATCGTTTTGTTTTAACGCTAGAAATGCAATATGTTAGCGGGAAAGTTTTCATCTTTTGGGTTACGGTAGGTTTTTGGCACCAAGACAAAGCGAAATTTCAGGATTCTCCTTATTACTATGACTGGGTTCACACAGATATGCTCCGCGACCGCAGCGCTTCTTTGGTTTCAATATTTCAAACTTTTTCGTGATGTTAAAACAAAGAAAATGTGCGGAATCAAAAGGAATTGCTGTAAAACTGACAAAACTTTCAAAATTTTTGGTTTTTTGCTGTTTCGGAATTTCAGAAAAAAAAACAATTTGGAAAAGTACCGAATTCCGAAACTTCCGACTGCGACCCCGCACACTTTCTTATAATTAAACAAAATTGAATCAACTTTTTTTCAAATTCAAAAGTTGAAATACGGTCAGAAACGAACGTCTCTCTTTCAAAACGTCCCGGTTGGACAATTTTCAGTTTTCAGATTTAAAATTTGAAATCCATTCCCACAATTCATTCAATTCATTCACATCCAAGTACAAAAATTATTTCAGCAAATTGAGCAGCACGGATTCTTCTTCTTCTTTTCCTCCTTTTTCTCTTCTTTTTTCTCCACTTTTTTCTCCTCCTCCTGCTTCACTGGCTGCACTATTTCAGGTTCCTTCTTCAACTCTTCTTCCTTCCGATCTTCCTTCTTCTTATCCTCCTTTTTCTCTTTTTTTACCTCCTCCTCCTGCTTCACTGGCTGCTCCATTTCAGGTTCCTTCTTCAACTCTTCTTCTTTTTCTAATTCTTCTTTCTCCTTCTTATTCTTCTCCTCTTTCTCGCGCTCCATTCTTACTTGCTCAATGTGTAAATCGTAATTCTTCAGATCTTCCTTCCTCTGATCCTCTAAAAACTTCTCAGCCTTCTCAAGTGACTCCTCCAATGTCTCCGCAGTGAAATCATGCTTTCCAAACCCGGCATTTCGTTCCAGAAGTGCTGTTTTACACCCATACTGATGTCTAATATTTTCTTTCTCTAGAATGCGTCCCCAGAAGGCAAGATTGTCTATCTCGGTTCCAAGTGTTTTGTTGTAATTTTCTTTGTTAAGCACAAATTGGCGGACAACAAAATCTGGTTCGATATAAAAAACTCGATGCGTTCCTTCGTCATCGTTCCTCAACTGTTCAGCCCAACTTGCTCTCCATTTTTGGTGGCCTTGAGTCTGAAAATTTGTTGAATATATTAGTTCAGAACAGTTCTTACAACTGTGTTCCACCGATATGCGCATGAAAAATGTATTTTTTTTTTCTCTGAGTCTTTCAATTTCCCACACAATTTTCTTGTCCAATTTATAGGAACAAGTTAAGTCGCCTCGTCACGAACTTCTCTTGTCAGCTATTTGTGACTCCATAATTACACATTGTCTTTTGAGAAAATCACTGCAGTTCTCATTTTCTTCATTGCTATCATCTCCACCGATATACCTATGAAAAATGTATCCATTTCTCTGAGTCTCTCAATTTCGCACACAATTTTCTTTGGTTTCGGTAGAGCGCGGTTGTAAGAAGCGTGCCGTGCTAATAGCTCCGCCTCACTCAAATCAGTTACTTACAGCATTATAAATCCACTTCATTCTGTAAAACTTCATGTATTCCGGTGGATTGGGTACGGTTGCCGTTTCGTTCTGAAATTTGAGAGAGGGGAGATTTATGAAGGTGTTACGGAGACGCGACTCGGGAGTGCACCCATAAATCGGAACTGTCCACTAAAGACCTCACTCACCGCTTGCGTTCCATCTTTGTCTTTTTCTTTCTCTATAGTCTTTTCATCCTCCAACTTTATCATTTCCTGAATATCATCCGTCAAATGCAATTGTTGTGTTCGCACCATCCATTTAGCATTCGTTCGTTTTTCTTTCTTTCGGTACTTAAATTTCAGAAATCCTTCAGGACGCTTATGATTGTAAAAAGAAATGTCAATGATGTTCTGTAAACCTTGGGAAAAAACTGAATTTTTAGGTGTATTTTCTTACGCTGTGATCCTTCAACCTTGGTAAGTTTTCGAATGGTTTTTTAACATTGTAAGTACCCTCCTTCAACGGTTTCAAGTCGACACTCTGATCGATTTCTCTATCCGTCGTTCTTACTGTCAAACTACAAGATTCCCCGGGTCCCAACTCATAGCAACCGTAAGCCGCCGCAGGAGTCACTCCGTGTTGTCCACTTGATTTGGCATCTTTGAAATCCACCAAGAAGTAATAGGAATCGAATGTACAACGAAGGGTTTGGGTGTCTTCAGTCGGATTTCTGACGGTGACTTCTAGATGTTCCGATGGTGGAACAACTAGTTTTTCCGGGCTGATTTCCAGCAGGATTGGTATTTTGGGGGCTGAAAATTTCAGAGTTTAAAGTTTTTGCGTTAGGTTTTTTACAAGGGAAGTTCTCTTTTAAACGACTCAAGAATTCAGCCTCTGGCACTTTTGAGTACGTAGATTCCAAATCTGAAATAAAATTTGAGTTAGAAACAGTCAAACTTTTCTGCGACATACGGTAGGGTAGACATTTTACAAAGTTTGACAGTTAATAACTCGGCTCACAGAAAGATTTAGCAGAAATTTATTTCAGTTTCAGAATCTACGGACTTGAAAGTACCAAAGGTCAAATTTTTGAATCGTTTGAAAGAGGATACTTCGAGGACTTTCCTTGTAAGATAAACGGAAATCATTTTCAGCATTATGCAGTGTGCGTCATAAACATAGGACACCCCATTTGACGTTTTGAAAAATCTTGAATAGTTATCAAAAATCGGTGAGTGCAGTTCGATTTAGCAACCCTAAAAACCCTGGGAGACAACTGATTGTTTGGATTAAGCAACTTTGAGCAGCTCAGTGCTCAAAAGTCACTTTTGAGGCCGCGTCATCGAGACTTTTTCCTAGAAAATGTGGAATTTTTTAATAGGAAATTGTTTAAAGCGCTTGTCAGAGTTGCCAAGTGTCTGGTTTCGAAATGTCCGGTTCCAGAACGTCCTCAAAAACTTACGTTCTGCCGAGTTATTCCCTCTTCTATTCGTTCTGTTGACTTTACCTTCCCGGGGTCTCTTCGGGGCCCCTCGGGAATTTCCATCAGTTTTGAAGATCTCTGAAAATGTTTTGAAAACGAAATAATTCTAAACCGTCCCAATACTCACTTCGTCCTCCTAAATTCCCTTTCTCGATTCTCTTCTTCCGTCTTCTCTCGTTTTTCGACGGTGTCTCACAAGGAACGACAGATGTTGGTGCTGAAAATGTATGGAACGTTTTAAAACCGATAGTTATTTCAGAACGTCTGGTTCTAGAATGTCCCACTACCCAACAATCCTTAAACTCACATTTCTC
This sequence comes from Caenorhabditis latens, assembly GCA_002259235.3. NCBI lineage: Eukaryota > Metazoa > Nematoda > Chromadorea > Rhabditida > Rhabditidae > Caenorhabditis > Caenorhabditis latens. The sequence continues at coordinate 4,420,908 of CM056093.1, forward strand.
CTCTTTCTTCTTACTGCTCTTGGCGGCGCCTGAAAATGTGAAAATCTTTTTATTTTTTGTATTAGAGCGCACTTACATTTCTCTCCTATCTTCTTTTTATCTTCCTCGACAATGTTGTCTTCAGACGTCTTTGGGATAACCGGGACGACAGCTATAATAGGTCTTTGGTAAATTTGCTCTATCGATAAAAGTCCGTGTAGTCTGCGTGTGAACTACTCAGAGTGTTATCCATAGAGCACACTTGCTCCTTCCCCTACCCGGTAAGACTCAACTCACATTTCTCTGACTTCTCCTTACTTTTGGGACCATCTTCGTATTTTTCCGCCATTTCTTGAGAACTTCAACAATTTTCAAAAATGGGAATACATTTTATGGAAGAAATATATGGGGTAGTCGGTTTTTTTTCTTTTCCGTTTCACGTAAAAGGTCGTTCTTTTTTCTATAGTGGTGTCAAATTTCACTCATTAATTTTTTGTGAAGTTTGACCTAACCTCTAGTAACCGACCGGCCTGTAACAGCACCCTCCTAGTTTACTGAACTAATTTAGAACGCAGGAAAAATTATTTTTATCACAAAGTCGGAAAGTACTATGCAACTAAAATGTTTTAACTTTCCCGGTTTCCAGTTTTCGACCTTCGAAACAAGACTTTCCAATGATGATCAAGGTACTGGAACAAAATTTTTCGACACTCGGTGGTTTTCGAAACATTTTAAGGCGTTTTTGATTTTTCCTGTTTTATTTTTCATATTACCCATCGGGTGACCACTCGCTCAATGTTCGTCCCGGGGCCGCGAAGTGGGTATCGACGCGACTACCGTTGTATAAAACTTTTCTCGAGAGAGAAACCTGAGACTCTTTTTTCCGATGTTCTGTTTCTTCATCTGAAAATCTAAAAATGTTTTTAAACTTCTGGCAAAACTGAAAAAGACTATTTTCCTAGGGAGTTTTGATAACAATATCATTTATTTCTAACCCGGGAGGATTCAAACCCGCGTCTACTGGAGTATCCCCCAGCCCGGATAAGTATAGACTATTACAGCGCCATGCTCGATCAGTCTAACCGGAACCGACACAGATAAGAATGGTTGGGGAAGTCAATATCATCGAAAATTACCCGTTTTTAGAGTTTTGATTATGATTTCATTGAAAATATCCCGTTTTTGGGAGTTTTGATAACAATTTCATTTATTTCTAACCCGGGAGGATTCAAACCCGCGTCTACTGGAGTAACCCCCAGCCCGGATAAGTATAGACTATTACAGCGCCATGCTCGATCAGTCTAACCGGAACCGACACAGATAAGAATGGTGGGGGAAGTCAATATAATCCAAAATTACCCGTTTTTGAGACTTTTGATTACAATTTCATTGAAAATATCCCGTTTTTGGGAGTTTTGATAACAATTTCATTTATTTCTAACCCGGGAGGATTCAAACCCGCGACACAGATAAGAATGGTGGGGGAAGTTAGAAACTTACCAATTTTTGAGTCTCCTTTGTGTTACTGGCAACTCTCGGGCATTCATCGGTCCGTCTTTGTCACTAAAGTCTTCCATCTGTCGATGCGCAGGTCGTTATCATATCAGCTTCAAGGAGATGGTGGCACGCGTGGCTGAAAGAAATAGTTAAATTAAACGTGAATGATATACCGTGTTGTGAGAAACTGTAAGCAATTGAATGAACATGGAGAAGATTGAAAGACCTCCTTCTATGCCGGAGTGAGGGGAGAATGACTGAGTAGTGGTCGACTAACAGATATGTGCAGAGGGCGGGGCTTATTACCCGATATGATTTCCCAAAGAGATAAGGTGGCAGATGGTAATACGTGAAGAAAAATGTCCGAGACAGCATACCGAGAGTGACAATGTGTGAATTAGTTGACATGTTTACATTGGAAAAAAACATCGGCCATTTCCTTTTTTCTCGAACTACCGCAGTAGGTATCAATAATTGGGGTGATGAGAAGGGCTGTCTAAAAGACCGTGGGCAACTCTATATGCTCGAATAGTTCATATCAAATTGATGATATGTAATAGTATGAAGGTTTTGGAGAGATAGTGGTACAGTAACTGTCTTGTTGGGGAAAGCTACTGGAAAACGGAGGTTTCAAATGTCTATTCTCATATGGTCATGTGGGGCGTGTCCTATTTGCTGTCATCTGTCAGATTTCCCAGTAAGATAAGTGACAGGTGGGAGAGAATAACAACAAGAACACAGGCCGAGATTTTCACACTCATTGTTTTTATGGTTACACCTGCCGACAGGAGATATCTACCAATTAGTACAATTGCTGTTTTTGGGAAATATATCGAATAACTGAATAAATTCATATCTTCAAAGTTGAGGTTCCAACTTTCAAACCTTGAAAAATATGTACATTTCTTTAGAGCCACTTGAGTTTCTAGACTCACTCCATATGTCAATGTGTGCCGCGTTGATCTACAGGCACGCGGATTTCTCGCAGCTGTTTTGTCAATTTCGCTTTTAAATGGAGAATTTCTGCACGTTAGATGCTCCGTTTTTCTCGGTAGTGATTTTTACCTTTTTTATTGGGATCCAAAAGACCGTTTTAGTTAGTCTGGGCTCTGAACGAGCACGCCAGAGGGTGTGGCGTTATCTCAGTGCTTTTGCACCGTTTTATTGTTTCTCCATTGAGTTGTGTCGGAATGAACCTTATTCCAGAAATCGTGTTTTATCCGTTTCCAACTTTACTAGCTATTAAGAAAATATACTTTTATTTTTCAACATGTTGATCTCTGTAATTACACGATTTCTTAGTCGCCAGTTACTGTCCTCACCGATTCTTAAAAATATTGTCCAGGATCTTGCTGAAATAACTGAAACACAATAATTTTTGACATTAGCTACAGCTTTTTTCCAGTTTGGAAAGTTGCAACCTTAACTTTGAAGGTTTGAATTTCTTCAGTTATTTGATATTTTTCCCTAAAACAGTAATTGAACTAATTGGTAGATATCTCATGTCGGCAGGTGTAACCACAATAACAATGAGTGTGAAGATCTCGGCCAGTGTTCTTGTTGTTATTCTCTCCCACCTGTCACTTATCTTCCTGGGAAATCTGACAGATGACAGCAAATAGGACACGCCCCCATATGAGAATAGACATTTGGAATACAGTCAGACTTCCTCTCACTGCCGCACCGAGTAGTCCTCTCATTTTGAGCTCTCGGGTTTTCATCATTTTTTTTCTCGCTTAAGTTACTTCTTCATGCTAACTCTCTTTGATTCATGATTTTAATGTTGATACTAGAGTCATCTATTTTGAGATAGAGTACAGTTACAAGCTTTTATGTAAGATTCTCAAGTCTCTGTTTTCCAGTAGCTTTCCCCAACAAGACAGTTACTGTACCACTATCTCTCCAAAACCTTCATACTATCACTTATCATTAATTTGATATGGACTCTTCGAACATATAGAATTGCCCACGCCGTTTTTGACAGCCCTTCTCATCACTATCTCGCTCACTTTCTACACTTTTCGAGGAAATCCTAAATTTCAAAACTAATCGATCGTATCAGTTATCTTTTGATTAATGTCTTAGTTTTTCGAAAAGTTACTTTTTCTCTGACCTCAATTATTGATACCTACTGCGGTAGTTCGAGAAAAAAGGAAATGGCAGATGTTTTTTTCCAATGTAAACATGTCAACTAATTCACACATTGTCACTCTCGGTATGCTGTCTCGGACATTTTTCTTCACGTATTACCATCTGCCACCTTATCTCTTTGGGAAATCATACCGGGTAATAGGCCCCGCCCTCTGCACATATCTGTTAGTAGACCACTACTCAGTCATTCTCCCCTCACTCCGGCATAGAAGGAGGTCTTTCAATCTTCTCCATGTTCATTCAATTGCTTACAGTTTCTCACAACACGTTATATCATTCACGTTTAATTAAACTATTTCTTTCAGCCACGCGTGCCACCATCTCCTTGAAGCTGATATGATAACGACCTGCGCATCGACAGATGGAAGACTTAGTAAAGACGGACCGATGAATGCCCCGACGAGGAAAGTTGCCAGTAACACAAAGGAGACTCAAAAATTGGTAAGTTTCTGACTTCCCCCACCATTCTTATCTGTGTCGGTTCCGGTTAGACTGATCGAGCATGGCGCTGTAATAGTCTATACTTATCCGGGCTGGGGGATACTCCAGTAGACGCGGGTTTGAATCCTCCCGGGTTAGAAATAAATTAAATTGTTATCAAAACTCCCAAAAACGGGATATTTTCAATGAAATCAAAATCAAAACTCTAAAAACGGGTAATTTTCGATGATATTGATTTCCCCCACCATTCTTATCTGTGTCGGTTCCGGTTAGACTGATCGAGCATGGCGCTGTAATAGTCTATACTTATCCGGGCTGGGGATTACTCCAGTAGACGCGGGTTTGAATCCTCCCGGGTTAAAAATAAATTAAATTGTTATCAAAACTCCCAAAAACGGGATATTTTCAATGAAATCAAAATCAAAACTCTAAAAACGGGTAATTTTCGATGATATTGACTTCCCCCACCATTCTTATCTGTGTCGGTTCCGGTTAGACTGATCGAGCATGGCGCTGTAATAGTCTATACTTATCCGGGCTGGGGATTACTCCAGTAGACGCGGGTTTGAATCCTCCCGGGTTAGAAATAAATTAAATTGTTATCAAAACTCCCAAAAACGGGATATTTTTAATGAAATCAAAATCAAAACTGACAAAACGGGTAATTTTCGATGATATTGACTTCCCCAACCATTCTTATCTGTGTCGGTTCCGGTTAGACTGATCGAGCATGGCGCTGTAATAGTCTATACTTATCCGGGCTGGGGGATACTCCAGTAGACGCGGATTTGAATCCTCCCGGGTTAGAAATAAATTAAATTGTTATCAAAACTCCCAAAAACGGGATATTTTCAATGAAATCAAAATCAAAACTCTAAAAACGGGTAATTTTCGATGATATTGACTTCCCCACCATTCTTATCTGTGTCGGTTCCGGTTAGACTGATCGAGCATGGCGCTGTAATAGTCTATACTTATCCGGGCTGGGGATTACTCCAGTAGACGCGGGTTTGAATCCTCCCGGGTTAGAAATAAATTAAATTGTTATCAAAACTCCCAAAAACGGGATATTTTCAATGAAATCAAAATCAAAACTGACAAAACGGGTAATTTTCGATGATATTGACTTCCCCAACCATACTTATCTGTGTCGGTTCCGGTTAGACTGATCGAGCATGGCGCTGTAATAGTCTATACTTATCCGGGCTGGGGATTACTCCAGTAGACGCGGGTTTGAATCCTCCCGGGTTAGAAATAAATTAAATTGTTATCAAAACTCCCAAAAACGGGATATTTTCAATGAAATCAAAATCAAAACTGACAAAACGGGTAATTTTCGATGATATTGACTTCCCCAACCATACTTATCTGTGTCGGTTCCGGTTAGACTGATCGAGCATGGCGCTGTAATAGTCTATACTTATCCGGGCTGGGGATTACTCCAGTAGACGCGGGTTTGAATCCTCCCGGGTTAGAAATAAATTAAATTGTTATCAAAACTCCCAAAAACGGGATATTTTCAATGAAATCAAAATCAAAACTGACAAAACGGGTAATTTTCGATGATATTGACTTCCCCAACCATTCTTATCTGTGTCGGTTCCGGTTAGACTGATCGAGCATGGCGCTGTAATAGTCTATACTTATCCGGGCTGGGGATTACTCCAGTAGACGCGGGTTTGAATCCTCCCGGGTTAGAAATAAATTAAATTGTTATCAAAACTCCCAAAAACGGGATATTTTCAATGAAATCAAAATCAAAACTGACAAAACGGGTAATTTTCGATGATATTGACTTCCCCAACCATACTTATCTGTGTCGGTTCCGGTTAGACTGATCGAGCATGGCGCTGTAATAGTCTATACTTATCCGGGCTGGGGATTACTCCAGTAGACGCGGATTTGAATCCTCCCGGGTTAGAAATAAATTAAATTGTTATCAAAACTCCCAAAAACGGGATATTTTCAATGAAATCAAAATCAAAACTGACAAAACGGGTAATTTTCGATGATATTGACTTCCCCCACCATTCTTATCTGTGTCGGTTCCGGTTAGACTGATCGAGCATGGCGCTGTAATAGTCTATACTTATCCGGGCTGGGGATTACTCCAGTAGACGCGGGTTTGAATCCTCCCGGGTTAGAAATAAATTAAATTGTTATCAAAACTCCCAAAAACGGGATATTTTCAATGAAATCAAAATCAAAACTGACAAAACGGGTAATTTTCGATGATATTGACTTCCCCACCATTCTTATCTGTGTCGGTTCCGGTTAGACTGATCGAGCATGGCGCTGTAATAGTCTATACTTATCCGGGCTGGGGGATACTCCAGTAGACGCGGGTTTGAATCCTCCCGGGTTAGAAATAAATTAAATTGTTATCAAAACTCCCAAAAACGGGATATTTTCAATGAAATCAAAATCAAAACTGACAAAACGGGTAATTTTCGATGATATTGACTTCCCCAACCATTCTTATCTGTGTCGGTTCCGGTTGGACTGATCGAGCATGGCGCTGTAATAGTCTATACTTATCCGGGCTGGGGATTACTCCAGTAGACGCGGGTTTGAATCCTCCCAGGTTAGAAATAAATGAAATTCGAATCAAAACTCCCAAAAACGGGATATTTTCATTGAAATCATAATCAAAACTCTAAAAACGGGTAATTTTCGATGATATTGACTTCCCCAACCATTCTTATCTGTGTCGGTTCCGGTTGGACTGATCGAGCATGGCGCTGTAATAGTCTATACTTATCCGGGCTGGGGATTACTCCAGTAGACGCGGGTTTGAATCCTCCCAGGTTAGAAATAAATGAAATTCGAATCAAAACTCCCAAAAACGGGATATTTTCATTGAAATCAAAATCAAAACTCTAAAAACGGGTAATTTTCGATGATATTGACTTCCCCAACCATTCTTATCTGTGTCGGTTCCGGTTAGACTGATCGAGCATGGCGCTGTAATAGTCTATACTTATCCGGGCTGGGGATTACTCCAGTAGATGCGGGTTTGAATCCTCCCAGGTTAGAAATAAATGAAATTCGAATCAAAACTCCCAAAAACGGGATATTTTCATTGAAATCATAATCAAAACTCTAAAAACGGGTAATTTTCGATGATATTGACTTCCCCAACCATTCTTATCTGTGTCGGTTCCGGTTAGACTGATCGAGCATGGCGCTGTAATAGTCTATACTTATCCGGGCTGGGGGATACTCCAGTAGATGCGGGTTTGAATCCTCCCGGGTTAGAAATAAATGAAATTCGAATCAAAACTCCCAAAAACGGGATATTTTCATTGAAATCATAATCAAAACTCTAAAAACGGGTAATTTTCGATGATATTGACTTCCCCAACCATTCTTATCTGTGTCGGTTCCGGTTAGACTGATCGAGCATGGCGCTGTAATAGTCTATACTTATCCGGGCTGGGGATTACTCCAGTAGATGCGGGTTTGAATCCTCCCAGGTTAGAAATAAATGAAATTCGAATCAAAACTCCCAAAAACGGGATATTTTCATTGAAATCATAATCAAAACTCTAAAAACGGGTAATTTTCGATGATATTGACTTCCCCAACCATTCTTATCTGTGTCGGTTCCGGTTAGACTGATCGAGCATGGCGCTGTAATAGTCTATACTTATCCGGGCTGGGGATTACTCCAGTAGATGCGGGTTTGAATCCTCCCAGGTTAGAAATAAATGAAATTCGAATCAAAACTCCCAAAAACGGGATATTTTCAATGAAATTGTAATCAAGCTTTGAAAAGTTTCGAAACAAGACTTGCCAATGATGATCAAGACAGAACAAAATTTTTCGATTTTTCGGTGCTTTTCGAAACATTTTAAAGCGTTTTTTTCAAAAAATGAAGTAAAAATAGTGATTTTTCCTGTTTGTTTTTCATATTACCCATCGGCTGACCACAAAGATCGGCCCTAGGTCGCGGAGTGGGTCTCGACGCGACTACTGTAGTATACAACTTTTTAATGGCTAAACTACTGTAGAGAGCCGCCGTAAATCGAAATTCCGCAACAAGGCCCACTCCGCGACCCGGGAAAAACTTTGAGCGAGTGGTCAGCCCCCTATCTCCGAAAAACTCATTTTTAGGCAGTTTTCTTGAATTTTATTTCGAAAATTCCGGTTTTGGGGGTCAAAAACTTTCGAAACTTCGTTTTCGATTTTTTCGGTACGAAGTATTCAAAAATAGGTCTATGCTCCTGGGGGTACAATGCTCAAAGGGACAAAGTCTCAGAGGGACAATGGCTCAAAAGGACATTATGTTGTAGGATTTCAGGGGTCACCAATATATACTCAAGGGGACAACAGTTTGTACTGAGATAGGTAATGACAGAGATAGAAGGGAAAGAAAAGAGAACTGAACAAAATAGTTATTATTTATCAATGAGGGAACACTAGCATCTTTTTTCAATCATTGAAAGGTGTATCATTACGTCTGCTATCGGAGAATGGAGAACGTGATGACTTTAGTGTCACAAATATTTGTCGCCATAATTGATTTTTGTCCCCTTGAGTATATATTGGTGACCCCTGAAATCCTACAACATAATGTCCCTTTGAGCCATTGTCCCTCTGATACTTTGTCCCTTTGAGCATTATCTATGTACCCCCAAGAGTAAATGTCCCCTTTGTCCCCTTGAGCATTGTACCCCTTGGAGCATTGGCCTCGAAAATATTTTTTGTGCAGCCATGATATAGATCCTGTCAATTGTCCACTGCGACCCCTAGTTCAAAAGTAGATGAAACTCAGCGGTCAATCTATTCCCTTCATTCACATCCAAGTACAAAAGAGTTCACATAATCGAGCAGCAAGGATTCTTCTTCTTTTTCTTTTCCTCCTTTTTCTCTTCTTTTTTCTTTATTGTTTTTTCCTCTTCCTGTTTCACTGGCTGCACAAATTCAGGTTCCTTCTTAAATTCTTCTTCCTTCCGATCTTCCTTCTTCTTATCCTCGTTTTTCTCTTCTTTTACCTCCTCCTCCTGTTCCACTGGCTGTACTGTTTCCTCCTCCTTCTTCAAGTCTTCTGCCTTCTGTGTTTCTATTTTCTTCCGATTCTTCTTTTTTTTCTTCCCCACTTTCTCTCGCTGCGTTCTTTCTGATTCACTTAAAAAACCTATTTCCTTCAGATATTCCTTCTTCTTATCCTCCAAGAATTTTTCCGCCTTCTCAATAGACTCCTCCAACGTCTCCGCAGTGAAATCATGCTTCCCAAACCCGACATTCTGGTTCAAAAAACATTTTTTCTGCTCGTTCCCATCGATTGTTTTTATTCGAATAATATCTTCTTTCACAAAAGCGTTTACCCAGAATGCAATATTGTCCTCCTCGGTTCCAAGTGTCTTGTTATAGTTCTTCTTGTCCTTCAAAAATTCCTCAACAGCATAATCTCTTTGGACAGGAAAAACTCGATGCGTTCCATCTTCATCGTTCATCAACAATTCACCCCATTCTGCTCTCCATTTTTGGTAGCTTTGAGTCTGAAAATTTTTCCGAATATAGATAGTTCCTCTCCACTCAAATCGATAACTTACAGCATTATACATCCACTTCATTCTGTGAAACTTCATATATTCCGGTGGATTGGGATCGGTTGCTTTTTCGTTCTAAAAAAAACCCCGATATATGTGGTTCCGATTCGTATCAGTTGGGATCCGGACAGTTACGATTCGAGAGAACTGCGTTCGTTTACAGTGTTGGTCATAGAAATTGCGACACTTGCAGTTTTTAGTTGAAAATTGTCAACTTTGTGAGTGTGAGATGGCCTTCCTGATCGTTTTATTATATCGATTGTTTATGGAGTGTACAAATCACAAATAGAGCTTCATTTTTGTAGTTGACAACTTTTTTGTACGAGCACATCCTAAAAAGTTACAAGCAGTCAATGTAACCAGCTCAAAAATCTTTCCTTTTAGCACCGAAAAAAGGCAACAACTGCGAGAAATTACTAGATTTATAGGTAACTTGCTAGGGAGATTGAAACACATGTTGTCTGGCAGTTGGGGATGACGTTGGTGTTCCCGATGAGACAGTCGGTATTGCTCCAGTCGTGCACCCAACCCATTGTTTGCAATGCTTTGGGGTTTTGCATAAGGTTTTTTCTGAGGAGCTGAAAAACGGAGAGTTTATTACTGTAACATGTAATCTCATCTGTGAGAGGGGCTGAAGTGTGGGAAGAACAGAGACACGTCCGTTTTCCCGTGCCTTAAATACATATTTTGTTTAACACGGGAAGTCTTCGGGGGCACGGCTTTCGAACAATCTATCAATTTGGTCATAGGTACTTTCCACTACGGGGAGTCAATTTCTGTTGCCAAAGCCGGCTAAATGTCGCTGCGAACTGAGTTATGAGCTCTCAAACTTCTCTAAAGACTTCAATTGTAGGCATGCTCACGAAACATTTCTTCAAATAAAACGAAAAAGTTCTAAAGCCGAAGATCAAAAACAAAAGGTGACCGTGGCTTAACACATAAAAGTCAATGACACCTTATAAGAGTGAACTACTTGAAGTTTATGGTCAGAGCGAAAAAAATGAAACTAACAAAGTCCCCTCCAACACACTGCATGCAGGACAACCCGGAAGCCTTGGCTGCAGTTGCAACCATCATAACCATGATGGCTGCTCCGAAGAAGATAAGGAACTTGGGATTCATTCTGTAACGAGATAATTGTGAGGGAAGAAGGAAAATTCAAAAAAAAAAAAACAAATCGATAACAGTGAATACAACAGCGAGAGATCATTTAGATAATCAAACATAAGGAGTGGGCGTGAACAAAATAGGAACAGCTTGAAAAAAACGAAACAATGAGTCATTTCTAGAAATTTCTACACTGTGTCATTTGAAATTAAATGTTGTTGAGTTGACTATGAATTCACTGAATTTACATGTAAATAGATTGAATTTCTAAAGTTTCAGCATACCGTAAAAACTGTAATAGAAGCGCATGCGCCTCTATTTTTCAACCCTCGTTTGCAGATGCGCCTCTATTACAGGGGCGCTTCTAATAGAGGGTGCGCCTCTATTTTTCAACCTGTTCGTTCGATTATTTTTTCAACTTTTAAGTGAACAATTTTCAACCAAACTAACATTTTTTTGGACAACATTTCACGAAAATCCCCAAATTTGCAGCACTTCGATCGAAAAAATTGGGTTTTAGTTATGTTTTTTTCACGAACTTTGATAAAGAATGACTGAAATCCAGAAAAAATACTCGAAACGTATTAAGGGGCTCCTCTATTAGAGGGTGCGCCACTATTATTCAAACCGCTGTTCGGGGTGCGCCTCTATTAGAGGGGTGCCTCAAATAAATGGGTGCTTCTATTACAGTTTTTACGGTAGATACGGTATTACTGTTTGGCAAAACAAAAAAAAAGGTAGAATACGATAGCCGAGAGTTTGAAAAAGAGAGTGATCTGACCAAGAAAGAGATGTGAAAAGAAATGTTAGCACGGCAAGCTTCTTATAAGCGCGCTCTACCGAAACCGAAGAAAAATGTGTGCAAAATTGAGAGACTCAAAGAAAGAGAGAAATTTTTTCAATCGCATTTCGGTGGAGCGCAGTTGTAAGAACTGTGTCTAGTTAATATACGAGGAAGTCCTCACAAAACCAATTTGAACGAAATCAAATCAAATTTGCAAAATGCGATTCATCTTATGGTGAATACTTGGAGAAGAGCAAGATAACTCTAACTGTAAATCAACTTTATAAAAATATGAAATCCAAGCATCAAAAAGAGAGAGAAATGGAACCGCAGAGAAACAAATGTTGAAATATGGGCGGAGCCGCCTGCAAATGTGATTGAAATGCAAAATACGTCGAATATCAGGAGATTTTGTATAGACAATCAAACAACAGAAGTGGGCGTGGACTGTTTCAGGAAATCGCGAGGCATAACAAAAGAACTAGTGAGTCACTTCTTGAAATTTCGGAAACCGCACTTGTATGATTTTAAAACATGTGGCGGCCTAAACCAGACCAAGTTAGAACCAGACAATTAGAGATACTGAAAGCCAACCAGTGTCAGTTTTCTAGCAATTGTGGAATATGAAAACAAATCCTTATGAGTTACAGAAGTTTGAAAGCAAGAATCGATATAAATCTATAAAAATGAGAATCGGAGAATTACAGAAAAACAGATTTCAAAATGTGGATCTCCCGATTGATTTTCAACAACCAAACATCAGAAGTGGGCGTGGTTTCTTCCATGGGAACCTCAAAAAAAAGTAAACAATGGAAAGTGAGTCACAGTAACGGGCTTTCCAGAATTTTCCATCTTTGTGGTTTATGACAAAATACTGAAAAAGGTGATTGGAGAGAACCAAAAAGATCAAAAAAGACAGTTAACCCCACCAAGGAATTTATTACAAAGACAAATCTCTAAACATCTGGTTTCAGAACGTCCCAGTTTTAAAACGTCCCCGGTTGTGAAATGTCTAGTCATGAAGGTATCAGTTGTATCACTTTCACCACGAGTCATCTGAAAACTGGACGTTTCGCAACTGCTTCAAAATTTCTTTGATAAATTTAATAATTACAAAGTGTATTGGCTTGCAAATGTCTGGCGTCTGACCGTCTTTGACTAATTTTCAATTGCAAGTCTAAAAAACTGAAATTCAGCACCCCATCTATTCAAAAACATCCAATTACAAAGAAGTTCACATAATCGAGCAACACGGTTTCTTCTTCTTCTCCTTCTCCTTTCTTTCCTCCTCCATTCGCTGCTGCATTCTTAACTGTTCCTTCCTTTGATTCTCAATCCAATCTTCCCTCTTCTGATCCATCAAGAATTTTATAGCCTTCTCAGTCGCCTCCTCCAACGTCCCCGAAGTAAAAAGGAACTTTGCAAACCCGGCGTTCCGAGTCAAAACTCGGTGTCTCGTCTCCATCTTCTCCCTTCTAAGATAATATTTTTCGTCTTTTTCATTCGGATATTTTGGGTCACGCCTATACTCTTTCGCAAAAACCTTTTCCCAGAATACAATATTGTCCGCCTCGGTTCCAAGTGTCTTGTTATAGTTCTCCTTGTTCTGCACGAATTCTCTGACATCTTTCTCTTCTACGAAAACTCGATGTGTTCCATTGTCATTGTTCACCAAGGTCTCTCCCCAGACCTCTCTCCATTTTTGGTGGTTTCGAGTCTGAAAATTTCGATGATTATATGTTGAATATAGCTCCGCCCATAACTTACAGCTTTATGAGCCTTTTTCATTCTATAAAACTTCATAAATTCAGATAACTTGGGATCGATTGTTATATTGTTCTGAAATAGAGTAGATGTTCAAAAAATAGCGTGGAAAATGAAGAGTCTCAGAGACAGTCGCAAAGAGTTTCGGTGGAGCGCAGATGCACAGTACATGCCCAACTTTGAAAGTGTGTCATGGTAAAACTAACTGTCCCACAAAGTGACTTTTTACGGGATCGAACAGATCAAGACTAGAACTCCATTTTTGCCCACAATAACTTTTTTGTACGGACACTCCCAGGAGAGTTATTGTCAAAACAAACTTTCTTGACATTCGGTGTTTGCGGATCTAACTTCCCGCGCTTAAAATAAGCCACGCCCTCATTCCGTTGTCTCGGCTATGATATTAGTCGAACTTCCCGATCTTTTCTGAATATATAGCAGAGATAACGGACAGAGGGCGTGGCTCATTTTAAGCGCGGGAACTTAGGTCCGCAAACACCAAATGTCAAGAAAGTTTGTGTTGACAATATGGTTATTTTAAGAGGATAGCTCAAAAATCACTCCATTTTTCACTGAAATGGGACGATTTGAGGGTGAGCTTCCTATAGGGTGCCCGTACAAAAAAGTTGTCAACTACAAAAATGAAGCTTTACGCTTGGTCTGTATGGTTTATACATAATTGACTTTATGGGACTGTCAGTGATACGGTAACACCCTCTAGACATTTCCAACTGAATAAGTCCAGATTTTATTTCTTACTGTGCACGGTACTGTAGGCAACGGACCCTCACTCACCACCGCTTTCCCCTCTCTTTTTGCTCTTTTTCTTTTGCTTATTTCCTCCTCCCTCAACTTGATCTTCTTCTCAATATCATCCGTCAAATGCAGCTGTTCTTCTCGTACCGCCCATTTAGTCTCAGTCTCCACACCTTTCTTCTGATGCTTGATTTTCAGAAATCCCTCAGGACGGTCATAATTGTAATAGGCTATGTCGATTGGTTTCTGTAGTAAACATTTTGATTCCTGGGTTTGTTTTGGGCTGTGACTACCTTTGGATACTTCAATTTACGTCGCTTTTCGGCATTTCTTTCACAATCATCAATGTTTTTTACACTCTTCTCTTTTACTCTATCCGTCGTTCTTACTGTCAAACTACAGGGTGGCTAATAAGTATACGACGTTTTGTTTTTGCACTTGTTGGCACTGTGCCATGAAGTATTTTCGAAATGTTTCGAATATTTTCGAAAGTCCAGACACTATTTAAGTCGGCTTTAAAGTTACTTATCTTAATCTCATCTTCATCTCAAGTTATGCGAGCTTTACCTCTCCAACCCACCATCTAGACTTTTTTAAGAAGGGAGTCAAGAGCTTCAAGACTGCAAAACGTTTTGATCTTCCATCAGCAACTGTTTGTACAATGTTGGTTACCTTCAAAAAGCATGAAAGTCTGCAAAAAAGAAAAAATCCGGCCGACCAGCCACAGTCAACACTTGTAGGACTCAAGGAACAATCAAAAGAAAAATCTCCAGCAACTATGGTATCAGCATAAACAAGATCGCTATGGATCTCAAAATCAGTAGTGGAAGTGTGCAAACCATTGTCAAAAGACAGTTCAATCTCAAATCCTACAAACTGTGCCAAAAAAAGTTATTTTCCGCCCAATCCAAAGCTTCTCGACTTGAAAAATCGAAGAAAGTGCTTGCCGATCAGGAGGTGCGCCGCGTTTCGGACGTGATCTGGATTTCCGTGAGGGTTTTCTAGATTGAACCTTTTTCCAATCGTCAAAAGTAAAAAATAGTGTTGTCAGAAGCTGACAGAAGGCCTCCGAAACTTTTTTAGGCCCATGACCGCATTTTTCCTAAAAGTGTCATAGTACGGCACTCGGTGACATCTGACGGTAGAACTTTGTTGGTTTTCATCAGCAAAAGTACGAAAATCAACTCGGGGTCTACCAAAACTCGGTTTGGAAAGATGTTGTGTTGCCCCGTACAGAACAAAATTCTGCTGAGCGCATTTTCACCCCTCAAGTAGAATAGGCCGCGTCACACAGTACCAAAACAACAAAAATCGTCCTTTTTCTCATTTTCCTGGGAACTGGTGCGACGACATCAGGCCTGCGTCGTAAGCGGATCTCGATCCGATGGATTTCATCTTGCGAAGGTATTTGAAGAGCAAGATTTCAGGAATCTCTTACAATACGGCCGTAGTTCTCACGACGACTGTTCAGAAGATATGAGACGAAGTAGGCGTCGACTACCTGCGGCGCACTAGCAATTTTGTTATCTGACGTCAGACGGTCTGTATTCAAGCTGAAGTATCCAACTATGAATTCAAGTTGAATACTAAATCTAATACGTACATTCCAACTATTGATAACGTTTCTTCGTTAATTGAATCGTTTTTTCGCCGAATATCAAAGTAAAAAGAGCGTCGTATACTTATTAGCCACCCTGTACAAGATTCCCCCGGTCCCAACTCATAGCAACCGTATGCCGCCGCAGGAGTCACTCCGTGTTGTCCACTTGATTTGGCATCTTTGAAATCCACCAAGAAGTAATAGGAATCGAATGTACAACAAAGGGATTGAGTGTCTTGTGTTGGGTTTTTGATGATGACTTCGAGAGGTTCCGATGGTGGGACAACTAGTTTCTCTGGGCTGATTTCCAGCAAGAATGGTGCGTCGGGAAGGGTGGCTGAAAATTATTTTGTTCGGAGAAAAATACGATTCTTGTCAGACATACAGCATGACGAAATTTCAGCACTACAGTATACTGTCATGCGGAACCCGGAAAATAGCGGCTGCTAACTAGGGAAGGCTCCGGGTGACCGTGGCGTTACGGGACATGACACATATCTCTGAAAAGCTGAGAAAACGCTGATTTTAAATATATATTCTGTTTTTTCCTTCGAGGCCTGGTATTCGAAAAAAACAAGGTCAAAGTTTGGACCGCTGACATGTTATTAAATTTACGTCAAACATATTAGCAGCCCACCCCTTGTTACAACTGCGCCCCACCGCAAACGAGAGAGTATCAGCGAGAGACGAAGAGTTTTGTTGTGGCGCGAAACAGATTTTCACAGTTTTTGACCTATTTTTCATAATATTCTTTCGGAAGTTGGCAAAAAATTATAAAAACTTGTGAAAATAGATCAAAAATTGTGAAAATTTGTTTCGCGCCAGAAAAAAACTCTGCGTCTCTCGCCGATACTCTCTCGTTTGCGGTGGGGCGCGGTTGTAACTTAAATGCTCGGCTAATAGTCTTCGTGGTTTCTCGAATACCAGGCCTCGAGAGCAAAAACTGAACATGTATTTGGAATCAGCGTTTTTTTAGCTTTCCAATGATATATGTCACGTCCAGTAACTCCACAATCACTTGGAGGCCTTCCGTAGTAAGCACACTCGGAAAAAAAATTCAAATCCTTTACTTTTGTGCGCCTCGGCTAAAAATTTGGGCTCTATAGGCAAAGAATGGTCCCAACCGCAAAGAATGGTCCCACAAATTTGGGTGACACGAATTTCAGAATTGAATGGTCCCTACCGCAAAGAATGGTCCCTCAAAATTGATACGAACAAGTTTTCACCATTCTCTTAGGCTTAGGTTTCTTAGAAATTGGGAAAAAATTGACAAAACCGGTTATTTATCGTATTTATCAATTGTTTTCCGATCTTCTAAGAAACCTAAGCCTAAGAGAATGGTGAAAAGTTTTTCGTATCAATTTTAAGGGACCATTCTTTGCGGTAGGGACCATTCAATTCTGAAATTCGTGCCACCCAAAATTTTGAGACCATTCTTTGCGGTTGGGACCATTCTTTGCGGTTGGGACCATTCTTTGCGATAGGGACCATTCAATTCTCAAAACTGTGTACCCAAAAATTTTGGGACCATTCTTTGCGGTTCGGACCATTCTTTGCGGTTGGGACCGTTCTTTGCGGTTGGGACCATTCTTTGCCTATAGAGCCAAAATTTGACGCCTTTCCATACTGTAGTGGCAGTGTCAGAACCTCATATTTCCCAAACATCTAGTTTCATAACGTCCGGTTTCAAAACATCCCAAAACTCACATTTCTCCGGTTCCTTGTTACTGCTTGGGATCTCAGTTGGTTTGACAGATTTTGTGGCGGCTGAAAATTTTTCGGATAGTTTCAAAATGTTAGCATTAGAGCACACTTACATTTCTCTCCTATCTTCTTTCCATCCTTCTCATCCGTGTCTTCAGACGTCTTTGGGGAATCCGGAGCTGCTGAAATAGTTGGGAATGTGCTCTATTGACAACAAGTTGTGTAGTCCTCGTGGACTACAGAGAAGGTTATCAATGGAGCGCACTTGATCCTTCCCCTGCACTCGCCAAGTCCCAACTCACATTTCTCTGCGATGCCCTTACTTTTGAGATCGCCTTCAGATGTTTCAGGCATCGTTCAAGAGTTTTTACGACTTCTGGAAACAAACAATGGAAATTAATTTTCTGGAGAAATAATGGAGGGTAGTATTTTTTCTTTTCAATTGGAACCATTTCACGTGCAAGGTCAGTTACTTTTCTTTTTCTGTTCTGGTTTTCGACGTTGTAAAACGTCACAGGCGTGAAAACCGAGACAGTTTGGAAGCGAGTCATTCACAAATGCGCACTGAAAGGCAGTTTTTATCTCAAGTCGGTCTAAAATTATTCCTGAAATCACAGGGGTGCAAGCCGTTAGGCGCGCAACGTAAAACTTGGGATTTTTCCGAATCGAGTTGCGTGAGCGTCGCGGTTTTTATTGAAAGCTACGACAAATAAACCTAAAATTTAAATTTGGTCCTGAGCTAAGTCTTTTCTGGCACCGTACCATCCGTTGTGCGACGAAACGCGTTACCGTTACTTGATGCCTCACACTGCTGTGTTTTTGCTGGGTATATATTGATTTAGACTAAAACTTTGAAAATTTTCTAATATCGTGTTTTCGAAATTTCCGAATTTCCGAAAAGTTCCGAACTCCGGAATTCCCGAAATTTTTAGTTCCTCACATCACTGACTACACCCCACACGCCTCCCTTGTTAGAAAAACTGCATTTTTTTTCAAGTTAAAAAAGATATGAAATCCGGTTTCGAATTCATTCAATTCATTCACAGCCAAGTACAAAAATTATTTCAGCAAATTGAGCAGCACGGATTCTTTTTCTTCTTTTCTTCCTTATTCTCTTCTTTTTTCTCCACTGTTTTCTCCTCCTCCTGTTTCACTGGCTGCACAAATTCAGGTTCCTTCATAAATTCTTCTGCCTTCATAAAACCTATTTTCTTCCGATTCCTCTTCACATGCTTCCACTCTTTTTCTCGCTGCCTTCTTTTTTGTTCATCTAATTTCATCTCTTTCAGCATTTCCTTCTTCTGATCTACCAAAAATAGTTCAGCCTTCTCAATAGACTCCTCCAACGTCTCCGCAGTGAAATCGTGCTTTCCAAACCCGACATTTCGATTCAAAATCAATTTTTTCCGCTCATCATCATTTCTAACATCTTCTTTTACAAAAACGCTCAGCCAGAATGCAATATTGTCCTCCTCGCTTCCAAGTGTCTTGTTATAGTTCTCCTTGTTCTCCAAAAATTCGTTAACAACATAATCTTTTGGCGAATGAAAGACTCGATGCGTTCCATCGTCATCGTTCCTCAACTTTTCACCCCAACATTCTCTCCATTCCTGGTGGCTTTTAGTCTGAAAATTTCGATGAATATACTATACAGTACCGTGCAGTAAGATATACAACTTGGTTGGCTTTTTCCAGTTGAAAATGACCAACTTCGACAGGTTGTCCTACAAAGTCAATCATTTACAAACTAGACAAAGCAAATGTAGAGCTTCATTTTTATAAATGACAACTTTTTGTACGGATTCTCCCTAGCAAGTTACATATCGACAAAGTAATTTCTCATTCAAATCGTCATTTTTCAGATTTTTGAGCTTTCATGACCGTTACTCCCTAGGAAGTGTCCGTACAAAAAAGTTGTCGTGTACAAAAATGAAGCTCTACTTTTGATCTGTTTGATCCATTAAAAGTGTTCTTTTTTGAACAATCAGTGATACCGTAACCTCCTCTCAAAGTTGGTCATTTTCAACGGCAAAAGGCCAAATTGTATAGCTTACTTCACGGTACTGTAGCCCCCCCTCTCCTAAAATCGATAACTTACAGCATTATAAAGCCACTTCATTCTGTAAAACTTCATATATTCCGGTGGATTGGGATCGGTTTCGTCCTGAAAATTGATGGACTGGTTTCGAAGATGTTGCGGAGACGAGACTCAGGGGTGCTGCTGCCATCAATCAGAAGTGCTCACTATGGATTTGGTACAACTCAAGACTGCCTCCGTATAAGAGCCGCCCGTTTCGGTTTGATTTCAGACAGTCCTGACAGCACAGGAAATCGAAGTCTGTTAAAACTCATTCAAAATCTGGAAGCTACAGTTCCCGAATTTGAAATACCGTAGGAAAAATATATTTCACAGAAATATAGGGAACAATGGTTTAAAAGGACAGAAGATAGGCTTTTCTTCAGCCAAAAACACATTTTCCGCTAATTTTTGTAAGTTTTATGACTTTTTCTCTTGGAACTTCCGACTTCCGACTTCCGTTTTTAACAAAAACACTTCCGCGCAACTCTGGTATGTCCCAAAGGGACTGGGAACATATTCGAAAACAATTAAATAGAAGAAAAAGTTATCCGATCAGTTATTGACAACAATATGTTAAACTATAGGTAGTTTTATGGTTGCAAAACTTTGTAGTTGCGAAATGTAGCGGGCAGCGCCGAAAACGAATAGAAAACCTTACTCACCTCTTCCTCGTCCTTTGCTCTCTCTTTAAACTTTTCATCCTCCAACCGCATAATCTCCTTAATATCATCCGTCAAATGCAATTGTTGTCTTCGCACCACCCATATAGCATTCGATCGTTCTTCTTTCTTCCGGTACTCAAATTTCAGAAATCCCTCCGGACGGCTATAATTGTAAAAGGCAATGTCAATGATATTCTGTAAACCGTTTAGATTAAAATCCATGAGGTGTATGCTCTTACGCTTTGATCCTTTAACCTTGGTAAGTGTGCGAATGGTTTTTTCACGTCATAAGTACCCTTTTGCAATGTTTTCAAGTCGACGCTTTGATCAATTTCTCTATCCGTCATTTTTACTGTCAAACTACAAGATTCCCCCGGTCCCAACTCATAGCAACCGTATGCCGCCGCAGGAGTCACTCCGTGTTGTCCACTTGATTTGGCATCTTTGAAATCCACCAAGAAGTAATAGGAATCGAATGTACAACGAAGGGTTTGAGTGTCTTCTGTCGGATTTCTGACGGTGACCTCGAGAGGTCTCGGATATGGAAAAACGAGTTTCTCTGGGCTGATTTCCAGCAGGAATGGTATTTTGGAGGCTGAAAAGTTTAGAGTTTGAAGTTTTTGCGTGAATTTTTAAGCAGTGTTATGTGAGTTGACTGTGAGTAGTTCTAAAATGGGAAATTCTCGAAGTTTCCTCTTAAGAGTTTCTTGGCCTTGCAATTTCATCGAATCATTCCAAATTCCGGATTCCGAAATTCCGGAATTCCGGGTGTTTTCCTCATTCCAGATTCCGGAAATCGAAAAATCTCATTTTGTAAAACTATGGTATACATTCCGGTAGACCGCGTGTCACACTAAAAACGCTCATCTAAAGTTTGACGGCTCATAACTCGGCTCCCAGAAAGATTTAGCAGAATTTTCTTTTAGATTCGGAATTTACGGACTCGAAAGTACCAGGTGTCAAATTTTTCAATCGTTTGAAAAAGAAGCTTTCGAGGACTTTTGTTGTAAGATAAACGGACATAATTTTCAGCATTATACATAGCGTTTCAAAGTTGCCAAGTGTCTGGTTTCGAAATGTCCGGTTTAAGAACGTTCCCTAACCCACTAAATCAGAAACTTACGTTCTCCTCTTCTATTCGTTCTTTTGACTTTACCTTCCCGGGGTTCCTTCGGGCCCCTTCGGCAAGCTCCGCTACCTTTTGCGACCTCTGAAAATGTTTTCAGGCATTTTACAACCAGCTGTTTTAAAATGGTTCTAAAATGTCCCAATACTCACTTTGTCCTCCTAAATTCCCTTTCTCGATTCTTTTCCTGAGTCTTCTCTCGTTTTTCGATGGTGTCTCACAAGAAACGATAGATTTTGGTGCTGAAAATGAAAAGGACGTTTTAAAACCGATAGTTATTTCAGAACGTCCCAATACCCAACAATCCCTAAACTCACATTTCTCCTCTTTCTTCTTACTGCTCTTGGCGGCGCCTGAAAATGGTTGTGATTGTCTTGGGACGTTTTGAAATGTCTCGGTTTCCAAAAATCCCAAAATCTATTTTTTGCGTTAGAGCGCACTCACATTTCTCTCCTATCTTCTTTTCATCTTTCTCCACAATGTTGTCTTCAGACGTCTTTGGGATAACCGGGACGATAGCTATAATAGGTTTGATAAAATGGTAAATTCGCTCTATCGATAAAAGTCCGTGTAGTCTGCGTGAATTTTAACAACTACTCAGAGTGTTATCCATAGAGCGCACTTGCTCCTTCCCCAACCCGGTTAGGCTCAACTCACATTTCTCTGACTTCTCCTTACTTTTGGGACCATCTTCATCTTTTTCAGCCATTTCTTGAGAACTTCAACAATTTTCAAAAATGGGAATACATTTTCTGGAAGAAATATGTGGGGTAGTCGGTTTTTTTTCTTTTCCGTTTCACGTAAAAGGTCGTTCTTTTTTCCATCGTGGTGTCAAATTTCACTCATTAATTATTTGTAAAGTTTGACCTAACCTCTAGTGACCGACCTGTAGTTTACTGAACTGATTTAGAACGCATAAAAATTATTTGTCATCTCAAAATCGAAAATTTTAATGCAACTAAAATGTTTTAACTTTCACGGTTTCCAGTTTTCGACCTTCGAAACGTTTCGAAACAAGACTTTCCAATGATGATCAAGGTAGAACAAAAATTTTCGATTTTTCGGTGGTTTTCGAAACATTTTAAGGCGTTTTCGGTCCAAACTTTAAAATAAACCGTTGGAAAAATTTTGGAAATTTCTCCTGAAATTTTCTAAAATAAAGTTAAAAAAATAGTGATTTTTCTGTTTTCTTTTTCATATTATCCATCGGCTGACCAAAGTTCGGCCCGGGGCCGCGAAGTGGGTATCGACGCGACTACCGTAGTATCGCTGAAAATCGAGAGTCGCTGTAAACCGAAATTCCGCAACGAGACCCCCTCCGCAACCCCAAGCCGAGCCTTTGAGCGAGTGGTCATTTCATTGAAAATATCCCGTTTTTGGGAGTTTTGATTCGAATTTCATTTATTTCTAACCCGGGAGGATTCAAACCCGCGTCTACTGGAGTATCCCCCAGCCCGGATAAGTATAGACTATTACAGCGCCATGCTCGATCAGTCTAACCGGAACCGACACAGATAAGAATGGTGGGGGAAGTCAGAAACTTACCAATTTTTGAGTCTCCTTTGTGTTAAAGGCAACTCTTCTCGTCGGGGCATTCATCGGTCCGTCTTTGTCACTAAAGTCTTCCATCTGTCGATGCGCAAGTCGTTATCATATCAGCTTTAAGGAGATGGTGGCACGCGTGGCTGAAAGAAATAGTTGAATTAAACGTGAATGATATAACGTGTTGTGAGAAACTGTAAGCAATTGAATAAACATGGAGAAGATTGAAAGACCTCCTTCTATGTCGGAGTGAGGGGAGAATGACTGAGTAGTGGTCTACTAACAGATATGTGCAGAGGGCGGGGCCTATTACCCGGTATGATTTCCCAAAGAGATAAGGTGGCAGATGGTAATACGTGAAGAAAAATGTCCGAGACAGCATTCCGAGAGTGACAATGTGTGAATTAGTTGACATATTTACATTGGAAAGTTAGTTAGAGGCGCAGGGTGCCGTGCAAATGCCATAACCGCGGCACACATTGACATAAGGAGTGAGCCTAGAAACTCAAGCGACTCTAAAGAAATGTACTTATTTTTCGAGGTTTGAAAGTTGGAACCTCAATTTTTGAAGATTTGAATTTCTTCAGTTATTCGATATATTTCCCTAATTGCACTAGTTGGTAGATATCTCACGTCGACAGGTGAAACCATAAAACAACAAATCAATGAGTGTGAAGATCTCGGCCAGTGTTCTTGTTGTTATTCTCTCCCACCTGTCACTTATCTTCCTGGGAAATCTGACAGATGACAGCAAATAGGACACGCCCCCATATGAGAATAGACATTTGGAATACAGTCAGACTTCCTCTCACTGCCGCACCGAGTAGTCCTCTCATTTTGAGCTCTCGGGTTTTCATCTTTTTTTCTCGCTTAAGTTACTTCTTCATGCTAACTCTCTTTGATTCATGATTTTAATGTTGATACTAGAGTCATCTATTTTGAGATAGAGTACAGTTACAAGCTTTTATGTAAGATTCTCAAGTCTCTGTTTTCCAGTAGCTTTCCCCAACAAGACAGTTACTGTACCACTATCTCTCCAAAACCTTCATACTATCACTTATCATTAATTTGATATGGACTCTTCGAACATATAGAATTGCCCACGCCGTTTTTGACAGCCCTTCTCATCACTATCTCGCTCACTTTCTACACTTTTCGAGGAAATATTAAATTTCAAAACTAATCGATCTTATCAGTTATCATTTGATTAATGTCTTAGTTTTTCGAAAAGTTACTTTTTCTCTGACCCCAAATATTGATATTTACTGCAGTAGATCGAGAAAAAAGGAAATGGAAGATGTTTTTCCAATGTAAATATGTCAACTAATTCACACATTGTCACTCTCGGAATGCTGTCTCGGACATTTTTCTTCACGTATTACCATCTGCCACCTTATCTCTTTGGGAAATCATACCGGGTAATAGGCCCCGCCCTCTGCACATATCTGTTAGTAGACCACTACTCAGTCATTCTCCCTTCACTCCGGCATAGAAGGAGGTCTTTCAATCTTCTCCATGTTTATTCAATTGCTTACAGTTTCTCACAACACGGTATATCATTCACGTTTAATTAAACTATTTCTTTCAGCCACGCGTGCCATCATCTCCTTGAAGCTGATATGATAACGACCTGCGCATCGACAGATGGAAGACTTTAGTGACAAAGACGGACCGATGAATGCCCGAGAGTTGCCAGTAACACAAAGGAGACTCAAAAATTGGTAAGTTTCTAACTTCCCCCACCATTCTTATCTGTGTCGGTTCCGGTTAGACTGATCGAGCATGGCGCTGTAATAGTCTATACTTATCCGGGCTGGGGATTACTCCAGTAGACGCGGGTTTGAATCCTCCCGGGTTAGAAATAAATTAAATTGTTATCAAAACTCCCAAAAACGGGATATTTTCAATGAAATCAAAATCAAAACTCTAAAAACGGGTAATTTTCGATTATATTGACTTCCCCCACCATTCTTTTCTGTGTCGGTTCCGGTTAGACTGATCGAGCATGGCGCTGTAATAGTCTATACTTATCCGGGCTGGGGGATACTCCAGTAGACGCGGGTTTGAATCCTCCCGGGTTAGAAATAAATTAAATTGTTATCAAAACTCCCAAAAACGGGATATTTTCAATGAAATCAAAATCAAAACTCTAAAAACGGGTAATTTTCGATGATATTGACTTCCCCAACCATTCTTATCTGTGTCGGTTCCGGTTAGACTGATCGAGCATGGCGCTGTAATAGTCTATACTTATCCGGGCTGGGGGATACTCCAGTAGACGCGGGTTTGAATCCTCCCGGGTTAGAAATAAATTAAATTCGAATCAAAACTCCCAAAAACGGGATATTTTCATTGAAATCAAAATCAAAACTGACAAAACGGGTAATTTTCGATGATATTGACTTCCCCAACCATTCTTATCTGTGTCGGTTCCGGTTAGACTGATCGAGCATGGCGCTGTAATAGTCTATACTTATCCGGGCTGGGGGATACTCCAGTAGACGCGGGTTTGAATCCTCCCGGGTTAGAAATAAATGAAATTCGAATCAAAACTCCCAAAAACGGGATATTTTCAATGAAATCATAATCAAAAGTCTCAAAAACGGGTAATTTTCGATGATATTGACTTCCCCAACCATTCTTATCTGTGTCGGTTCCGGTTAGACTGATCGAGCATGGCGCTGTAATAGTCTATACTTATCAGGGCTGGGGGATACTCCAGTAGACGCGGGTTTGAATCCTCCCGGGTTAGAAACAAATGAAATTGTTATCAAAACTCCCAAAAACGGGATATTTTCAATGAAATCAAAATCAAAACTCTAAAAACGGGTAATTTTCGATGATATTGACTTCCCCAACCATTCTTATCTGTGTCGGTTCCGGTTAGACTGATCGAGCATGGCGCTGTAATAGTCTATACTTATCCGGGCTGGGGGATACTCCAGTAGACGCGGGTTTGAATCCTCCCGGGTTAGAAATAAATTAAATTCGAATCAAAACTCCCAAAAACGGGATATTTTCATTGAAATCAAAATCAAAACTGACAAAACGGGTAATTTTCGATGATATTGACTTCCCCAACCATTCTTATCTGTGTCGGTTCCGGTTAGACTGATCGAGCATGGCGCTGTAATAGTCTATACTTATCCGGGCTGGGGGATACTCCAGTAGACGCGGGTTTGAATCCTCCCGGGTTAGAAACAAATGAAATTGTTATCAAAACTCCCAAAAACGGGATATTTTCAATGAAATCAAAATCAAAACTCTAAAAACGGGTAATTTTCGATGATATTGACTTCCCCAACCATTCTTATCTGTGTCGGTTCCGGTTAGACTGATCGAGCATGGCGCTGTAATAGTCTATACTTATCCGGGCTGGGGGATACTCCAGTAGACGCGGGTTTGAATCCTCCCGGGTTAGAAATAAATTAAATTCGAATCAAAACTCCCAAAAACGGGATATTTTCATTGAAATCAAAATCAAAACTGACAAAACGGGTAATTTTCGATGATATTGACTTCCCCAACCATTCTTATCTGTGTCGGTTCCGGTTAGACTGATCGAGCATGGCGCTGTAATAGTCTATACTTATCCGGGCTGGAGGATACTCCAGTAGACGCGGGTTTGAATCCTCCCGGGTTAGAAATAAATGAAATTCGAATCAAAACTCCCAAAAACGGGATATTTTCAATGAAATTGTAATCAAGCTTTGAAAAGTTTCGAAACAAGACTTGCCAATGATGATCAAGACAGAACAAAATTTTTCGATTTTTCGGTGCTTTTCGAAACATTTTAAAGCGTTTTTTTCAAAAAATGAAGTAAAAATAGTGATTTTTCCTGTTTGTTTTTCATATTACCCATCGGCTGACCACAAAGATCGGCCCTAGGTCGCGGAGTGGGTCTCGACGCGACTACTGTAGTATACAACTTTTTAATGGCTAAACTACTGTAGAGAGCCGCCGTAAATCGAAATTCCGCAACAAGGCCCACTCCGCGACCCGGGAAAAACTTTGAGCGAGTGGTCAGCCCCCTATCTCCGAAAAACTCATTTTTAGGCAGTTTTCTTGAATTTTATTTCGAAAATTCCGGTTTTGGGGGTCAAAAACTTTCGAAACTTCGTTTTCGATTTTTTCGGTACGAAGTATTCAAAAATAGGTCTATGCTCCTGTGGGTACAATGCTCAAAGGGACAAAGTCTCAGAGGGACAATGGCTCAAAAGGACATTATGTTGTAGGATTTCAGGGGTCACCAATATATACTCAAGGGGACAACAGTTTGTACTGAGATAGGTAATGACAGAGCTAGAAGGGAAAGAAAAGAGAACTGAACAAAATAGTTATTATTTATCAATGAGGGAACACTAGCATCTTTTTTCAATCATTGAAAGGTGTATCATTACGTCTGCTATCGGAGAATGGAGAACGTGATGACTTTAGTGTCACAAATATTTGTCGCCATAATTGATTTTTGTCCCCTTGAGTATATATTGGTGACCCCTGAAATCCTACAACATAATGTCCCTTTGAGCCATTGTCCCTCTGATACTTTGTCCCTTTGAGCATTATCTATGTACCCCCAAGAGTAAATGTCCCCTTTGTTCCCTTGAGCATTGTACCCCTTGGAGCATTGGCCTCGAAAATATTTTTTGTGCAGCCATGATATAGATCCTGTCAATTGTCCACTGCGACCCCTAGTTCAAAAGTAGATGAAACTCAGCGGTCAATCTATTCCCTTCATTCACATCCAAGTACAAAAGAGTTCACATAATCGAGCAGCAAGGATTCTTCTTCTTTTTCTTTTCCTCCTTTTTCTCTTCTTTTTTCTTTATTGTTTTTTCCTCTTCCTGTTTCACTGGCTGCACAAATTCAGGTTCCTTCTTAAATTCTTCTTCCTTCCGATCTTCCTTCTTCTTATCCTCGTTTTTCTCTTCTTTTACCTCCTCCTCCTGTTCCACTGGCTGTACTGTTTCCTCCTCCTTCTTCAAGTCTTCTGCCTTCTGTGTTTCTATTTTCTTCCGATTCTTCTTTTTTTTCTTCCCCACTTTCTCTCGCTGCGTTCTTTCTGATTCACTTAAAAAACCTATTTCCTTCAGATATTCCTTCTTCTTATCCTCCAAGAATTTTTCCGCCTTCTCAATAGACTCCTCCAACGTCTCCGCAGTGAAATCATGCTTCCCAAACCCAACATTCTGGTTCAAAAAACATTTTTTCTGCTCGTTCCCATCGATTGTTTTTATTCGAATAATATCTTCTTTCACAAAAGCGTTTACCCAGAATGCAATATTGTCCTCCTCGGTTCCAAGTGTCTTGTTATAGTTCTTCTTGTCCTTCAAAAATTCCTCAACAGCATAATCTCTTTGGACAGGAAAAACTCGATGCGTTCCATCTTCATCGTTCATCAACAATTCACCCCATTCTGCTCTCCATTTTTGGTAGGTTTGAGTCTGAAAATTTTTCCGAATATAGATAGTTCCTCTCCACTCAAATCGATAACTTACAGCATTATACATCCACTTCATTCTGTGAAACTTCATATATTCCGGTGGATTGGGATCGGTTGCTTTTTCGTTCTAAAAAAAACCCCGATATATGTGGTTCCGATTCGTATCAGTTGGGATCCGGACAGTTACGATTCGAGAGAACTGCGTTCGTTTACAGTGTTGGTCATAGAAATTGCGACACTTGCAGTTTTTAGTTGAAAATTGTCAACTTTGTGAGTGTGAGATGGCCTTCCTGATCGTTTTATTATATCGATTGTTTATGGAGTGTACAAATCACAAATAGAGCTTCATTTTTGTAGTTGACAACTTTTTTGTACGAGCACATCCTAAAAAGTTACAAGCAGTCAATGTAACCAGCTCAAAAATCTTTCCTTTTAGCACCGAAAAAAGGCAACAACTGCGAGAAATTACTAGATTTATAGGTAACTTGCTAGGGAGATTGAAACACATGTTGTCTGGCAGTTGGGGATGACGTTGGTGTTCCCGATGAGACAGTCGGTATTGCTCCAGTCGTGCACCCAACCCATTGTTTGCAATGCTTTGGGGTTTTGCATAAGGTTTTTTCTGAGGAGCTGAAAAACGGAGAGTTTATTACTGTAACATGTAATCTCATCTGTGAGAGGGGCTGAAGTGTGGGAAGAACAGAGACACGTCCGTTTTCCCGTGCCTTAAATACATATTTTGTTTAACACGGGAAGTCTTCGGGGGCACGGCTTTCAAACAATCTATCAATTTGGTCATAGGTACTTTCCACTACGGGGAGTCAATTTCTGTTGCCAAAGCCGGCTAAATGTCGCTGCGAACTGAGTTATGAGCTCTCAAACTTCTCTAAAGACTTCAATTGTAGGCATGCTCACGAAACATTTCTTCAAATAAAACGAAAAAGTTCTAAAGCCGAAGATCAAAAACAAAAGGTGACCGTGGCTTAACACATAAAAGTCAATGACACCTTATAAGAGTGAACTACTTGAAGTTTATGGTCAGAGCGAAAAAAAAAAATGAAACTAACAAAGTCCCCTCCAACACACTGCATGCAGGACAACCCGGAAGCCTTGGCTGCAGTTGCAACCATCATAACCATGATGGCTGCTCCGAAGAAGATAAGGAACTTGGGATTCATTCTGTAACGAGATAATTGTGAGGGAAGAAGGAAAATTCAAAAAAAAAAAAAACAAATCGATAACAGTGAATACAACAGCGAGAGATCATTTAGATAATCAAACATAAGGAGTGGGCGTGAACAAAATAGGAACAGCTTGAAAAAAAACGAAACAATGAGTCATTTCTAGAAATTTCTACACTGTGTCATTTGAAATTAAATGTTGTTGAGTTGACTATGAATTCACTGAATTTACATGTAAATAGATTGAATTTCTAAAGTTTCAGCATACCGTAAAAACTGTAATAGAAGCGCATGCGCCTCTATTTTTCAACCCTCGTTTGCAGATGCGCCTCTATTACAGGGGCGCTTCTAATAGAGGGTGCGCCTCTATTTTTCAACCTGTTCGTTCGATTATTTTTTCAACTTTTAAGTGAACAATTTTCAACCAAACTAACATTTTTTTGGACAACATTTCACGAAAATCCCCAAATTTGCAGCACTTCGATCGAAAAAATTGGGTTTTAGTTATGTTTTTTTCACGAACTTTGATAAAGAATGACTGAAATCCAGAAAAAATACTCGAAACGTATTAAGGGGGCTCCTCTATTAGAGGGTGCGCCACTATTATTCAAACCGCTGTTCGGGGTGCGCCTCTATTAGAGGGGTGCCTCAAATAAATGGGTGCTTCTATTACAGTTTTTACGGTAGATACGGTATTACTGTTTGGCAAAACAAAAAAAAAGGTAGAATACGATAGCCGAGAGTTTGAAAAAGAGAGTGATCTGACCAAGAAAGAGATGTGAAAAGAAATGTTAGCACGGCAAGCTTCTTATAAGCGCGCTCTACCGAAACCGAAGAAAAATGTGTGCAAAATTGAGAGACTCAAAGAAAGAGAGAAATTTTTTCAATCGCATTTCGGTGGAGCGCAGTTGTAAGAACTGTGTCTAGTTAATATACGAGGAAGTCCTCACAAAACCAATTTGAACGAAATCAAATCAAATTTGCAAAATGCGATTCATCTTATGGTGAATACTTGGAGAAGAGCAAGATAACTCTAACTGTAAATCAACTTTATAAAAATATGAAATCCAAGCATCAAAAAGAGAGAGAAATGGAACCGCAGAGAAACAAATGTTGAAATATGGGCGGAGCCGCCTGCAAATGTGATTGAAATGCAAAATACGTCGAATATCAGGAGATTTTGTATAGACAATCAAACAACAGAAGTGGGCGTGGACTGTTTCAGGAAATCGCGAGGCATAACAAAAGAACTAGTGAGTCACTTCTTGAAATTTCGGAAACCGCACTTGTATGATTTTAAAACATGTGGCGGCCTAAACCAGACCAAGTTAGAACCAGACAATTAGAGATACTGAAAGCCAACCAGTGTCAGTTTTCTAGCAATTGTGGAATATGAAAACAAATCCTTATGAGTTACAGAAGTTTGAAAGCAAGAATCGATATAAATCTATAAAAATGAGAATCGGAGAATTACAGAAAAACAGATTTCAAAATGTGGATCTCCCGATTGATTTTCAACAACCAAACATCAGAAGTGGGCGTGGTTTCTTCCATGGGAACCTCAAAAAAAGTAAACAATGGAAAGTGAGTCACAGTAACGGGCTTTCCAGAATTTTCCATCTTTGTGGTTTATGACAAAATACTGAAAAAGGTGATTGGAGAGAACCAAAAAGATCAAAAAAGACAGTTAACCCCACCAAGGAATTTATTACAAAGACAAATCTCTAAACATCTGGTTTCAGAACGTCCCAGTTTTAAAACGTCCCCGGTTGTGAAATGTCTAGTCATGAAGGTATCAGTTGTATCACTTTCACCACGAGTCATCTGAAAACTGGACGTTTCGCAACTGCTTCAAAATTTCTTTGATAAATTTAATAATTACAAAGTGTATTGGCTTGCAAATGTCTGGCGTCTGACCGTCTTTGACTAATTTTCAATTGCAAGTCTAAAAAACTGAAATTCAGCACCCCATCTATTCAAAAACATCCAATTACAAAGAAGTTCACATAATCGAGCAACACGGTTTCTTCTTCTTCTCCTTCTCCTTTCTTTCCTCCTCCATTCGCTGCTGCATTCTTAACTGTTCCTTCCTTTGATTCTCAATCCAATCTTCCCTCTTCTGATCCATCAAGAATTTCATAGCCTTCTCAGTCGCCTCCTCCAACGTCCCCGAAGTAAAAAGGAACTTTGCAAACCCGGCGTTCCGAGTCAAAACTCGGTGTCTCGTCTCCATCTTCTCAATTCTAAGATAATATTTTTCTTCTTTTTCATTCGGATATTTTGGGTCACGCCTATACTCTTTCGCAAAAACCTTTTCCCAGAATACAATATTGTCCGCCTCGGTTCCAAGTGTCTTGTTATAGTTCTCCTTGTTCTGCACGAATTCTCTGACATCTTTCTCTTCTACGAAAACCTCGATGTGTTCCATTGTCATTGTTCACCAAGGTCTCTCCCCAGACCTCTCTCCATTTTTGGTGGTTTCGAGTCTGAAAATTTCAATTATTATATGTAGAATATAGCTCCGCCCATAACTTACAGCTTTATGAGCCTTTTTCATTCTATAAAACTTCATAAATTCAGATAACTTGGGATCGATTGTTATATTGTTCTGAAATAGAGTAGATGTTCAAAAAATAGCGTGGAAAATGAAGAGTCTCAGAGACAGTCGCAAAGAGTTTCGGTGGAGCGCAGATGCACAGTACATGCCCAACTTTGAAAGTGTGTCATGGTAAAACTAACTGTCCCACAAAGTGACTTTTTACGGGATCGAACAGATCAAGACTAGAACTCCATTTTTGCCCACAATAACTTTTTTGTACGGACACTCCCAGGAGAGTTATTGTCAAAACAAACTTTCTTGACATTCGGTGTTTGCGGATCTAACTTCCCGCGCTTAAAATAAGCCACGCCCTCATTCCGTTGTCTCGGCTATGATATTAGTCGAACTTCCCGATCTTTTCTGAATATATAGCAGAGATAACGGACAGAGGGCGTGGCTCATTTTAAGCGCGGGAACTTAGGTCCGCAAACACCAAATGTCAAGAAAGTTTGTGTTGACAATATGGTTATTTTAAGAGGATAGCTCAAAAATCACTCCATTTTTCACTGAAATGGGACGATTTGAGGGTGAGCTTCCTATAGGGTGCCCGTACAAAAAAGTTGTCAACTACAAAAATGAAGCTTTACGCTTGGTCTGTATGGTTTATACATAATTGACTTTATGGGACTGTCAGTGATACGGTAACACCCTCTAGACATTTCCAACTGAATAAGTCCAGATTTTATTTCTTACTGTGCACGGTACTGTAGGCAACGGACCCTCACTCACCACCGCTTTCCCCTCTCTTTTTGCTCTTTTTCTTTTGCTTATTTCCTCCTCCCTCAACTTGATCTTCTTCTCAATATCATCCGTCAAATGCAGCTGTTCTTCTCGTACCGCCCATTTAGTCTCAGTCTCCACACCTTTCTTCTGATGCTTGATTTTCAGAAATCCCTCAGGACGGTCATAATTGTAATAGGCTATGTCGATTGGTTTCTGTAGTAAACATTTTGATTCCTGGGTTTGTTTTGGGCTGTGACTACCTTTGGATACTTCAATTTACGTCGCTTTTCGGCATTTCTTTCACAATCATCAATGTTTTTTACACTCTTCTCTTTTACTCTATCCGTCGTTCTTACTGTCAAACTACAGGGTGGCTAATAAGTATACGACGTTTTGTTTTTGCACTTGTTGGCACTGTGCCATGAAGTATTTTCGAAATGTTTCGAATATTTTCGAAAGTCCAGACACTATTTAAGTCGGCTTTAAAGTTACTTATCTTAATCTCATCTTCATCTCAAGTTATGCGAGCTTTACCTCTCCAACCCACCATCTAGACTTTTTTAAGAAGGGAGTCAAGAGCTTCAAGACTGCAAAACGTTTTGATCTTCCATCAGCAACTGTTTGTACAATGTTGGTTACCTTCAAAAAGCATGAAAGTCTGCAAAAAAGAAAAAATCCGGCCGACCAGCCACAGTCAACACTTGTAGGACTCAAGGAACAATCAAAAGAAAAATCTCCAGCAACTATGGTATCAGCATAAACAAGATCGCTATGGATCTCAAAATCAGTAGTGGAAGTGTGCAAACCATTGTCAAAAGACAGTTCAATCTCAAATCCTACAAACTGTGCCAAAAAAAGTTATTTTCCGCCCAATCCAAAGCTTCTCGACTTGAAAAATCGAAGAAAGTGCTTGCCGATCAGGAGGTGCGCCGCGTTTCGGACGTGATCTGGATTTCCGTGAGGGTTTTCTAGATTGAACCTTTTTCCAATCGTCAAAAGTAAAAAATAGTGTTGTCAGAAGCTGACAGAAGGCCTCCGAAACTTTTTTAGGCCCATGACCGCATTTTTCCTAAAAGTGTCATAGTACGGCACTCGGTGACATCTGACGGTAGAACTTTGTTGGTTTTCATCAGCAAAAGTACGAAAATCAACTCGGGGTCTACCAAAACTCGGTTTGGAAAGATGTTGTGTTGCCCCGTACAGAACAAAATTCTGCTGAGCGCATTTTCACCCCTCAAGTAGAATAGGCCGCGTCACACAGTACCAAAACAACAAAAATCGTCCTTTTTCTCATTTTCCTGGGAACTGGTGCGACGACATCAGGCCTGCGTCGTAAGCGGATCTCGATCCGATGGATTTCATCTTGCGAAGGTATTTGAAGAGCAAGATTTCAGGAATCTCTTACAATACGGCCGTAGTTCTCACGACGACTGTTCAGAAGATATGAGACGAAGTAGGCGTCGACTACCTGCGGCGCACTAGCAATTTTGTTATCTGACGTCAGACGGTCTGTATTCAAGCTGAAGTATCCAACTATGAATTCAAGTTGAATACTAAATCTAATACGTACATTCCAACTATTGATAACGTTTCTTCGTTAATTGAATCGTTTTTTCGCCGAATATCAAAGTAAAAAGAGCGTCGTATACTTATTAGCCACCCTGTACAAGATTCCCCGGTCCCAACTCATAGCAACCGTATGCCGCCGCAGGAGTCACTCCGTGTTGTCCACTTGATTTGGCATCTTTGAAATCCACCAAGAAGTAATAGGAATCGAATGTACAACAAAGGGATTGAGTGTCTTGTGTTGGGTTTTTGATGATGACTTCGAGAGGTTCCGATGGTGGGACAACTAGTTTCTCTGGGCTGATTTCCAGCAAGAATGGTGCGTCGGGAAGGGTGGCTGAAAATTATTTTGTTCGGAGAAAAATACGATTCTTGTCAGACATACAGCATGACGAAATTTCAGCACTACAGTATACTGTCATGCGGAACCCGGAAAATAGCGGCTGCTAACTAGGGAAGGCTCCGGGTGACCGTGGCGTTACGGGACATGACACATATCTCTGAAAAGCTGAGAAAACGCTGATTTTAAATATATATTCTGTTTTTTCCTTCGAGGCCTGGTATTCGAAAAAAACAAGGTCAAAGTTTGGACCGCTGACATGTTATTAAATTTACGTCAAACATATTAGCAGCCCACCCCTTGTTACAACTGCGCCCCACCGCAAACGAGAGAGTATCAGCGAGAGACGAAGAGTTTTGTTGTGGCGCGAAACAGATTTTCACAGTTTTTGACCTATTTTTCATAATATTCTTTCGGAAGTTGGCAAAAAATTATAAAAACTTGTGAAAATAGATCAAAAATTGTGAAAATTTGTTTCGCGCCAGAAAAAAACTCTGCGTCTCTCGCCGATACTCTCTCGTTTGCGGTGGGGCGCGGTTGTAACTTAAATGCTCGGCTAATAGTCTTCGTGGTTTCTCGAATACCAGGCCTCGAGAGCAAAAACTGAACATGTATTTGGAATCAGCGTTTTTTTAGCTTTCCAATGATATATGTCACGTCCAGTAACTCCACAATCACTTGGAGGCCTTCCGTAGTAAGCACACTCGGAAAAAAAATTCAAATCCTTTACTTTTGTGCGCCTCGGCTAAAAATTTGGGCTCTATAGGCAAAGAATGGTCCCAACCGCAAAGAATGGTCCCACAAATTTGGGTGACACGAATTTCAGAATTGAATGGTCCCTACCGCAAAGAATGGTCCCTCAAAATTGATACGAACAAGTTTTCACCATTCTCTTAGGCTTAGGTTTCTTAGAAATTGGGAAAAAATTGACAAAACCGGTTATTTATCGTATTTATCAATTGTTTTCCGATCTTCTAAGAAACCTAAGCCTAAGAGAATGGTGAAAAGTTTTTCGTATCAATTTTAAGGGACCATTCTTTGCGGTAGGGACCATTCAATTCTGAAATTCGTGCCACCCAAAATTTTGAGACCATTCTTTGCGGTTGGGACCATTCTTTGCGGTTGGGACCATTCTTTGCGATAGGGACCATTCAATTCTCAAAACTGTGTACCCAAAAATTTTGGGACCATTCTTTGCGGTTCGGACCATTCTTTGCGGTTGGGACCGTTCTTTGCGGTTGGGACCATTCTTTGCCTATAGAGCCAAAATTTGACGCCTTTCCATACTGTAGTGGCAGTGTCAGAACCTCATATTTCCCAAACATCTAGTTTCATAACGTCCGGTTTCAAAACATCCCAAAACTCACATTTCTCCGGTTCCTTGTTACTGCTTGGGATCTCAGTTGGTTTGACAGATTTTGTGGCGGCTGAAAATTTTTCGGATAGTTTCAAAATGTTAGCATTAGAGCACACTTACATTTCTCTCCTATCTTCTTTCCATCCTTCTCATCCGTGTCTTCAGACGTCTTTGGGGAATCCGGAGCTGCTGAAATAGTTGGGAATGTGCTCTATTGACAACAAGTTGTGTAGTCCTCGTGGACTACAGAGAAGGTTATCAATGGAGCGCACTTGATCCTTCCCCTGCACTCGCCAAGTCCCAACTCACATTTCTCTGCGATGCCCTTACTTTTGAGATCGCCTTCAGATGTTTCAGGCATCGTTCAAGAGTTTTTACGACTTCTGGAAACAAACAATGGAAATTAATTTTCTGGAGAAATAATGGAGGGTAGTATTTTTTCTTTTCAATTGGAACCATTTCACGTGCAAGGTCAGTTACTTTTCTTTTTCTGTTCTGGTTTTCGACGTTGTAAAACGTCACAGGCGTGAAAACCGAGACAGTTTGGAAGCGAGTCATTCACAAATGCGCACTGAAAGGCAGTTTTTATCTCAAGTCGGTCTAAAATTATTCCTGAAATCACAGGGGTGCAAGCCGTTAGGCGCGCAACGTAAAACTTGGGATTTTTCCGAATCGAGTTGCGTGAGCGTCGCGGTTTTTATTGAAAGCTACGACAAATAAACCTAAAATTTAAATTTGGTCCTGAGCTAAGTCTTTTCTGGCACCGTACCATCCGTTGTGCGACGAAACGCGTTACCGTTACTTGATGCCTCACACTGCTGTGTTTTTGCTGGGTATATATTGATTTAGACTAAAACTTTGAAAATTTTCTAATATCGTGTTTTCGAAATTTCCGAATTTCCGAAAAGTTCCGAACTCCGGAATTCCCGAAATTTTTAGTTCCTCACATCACTGACTACACCCCACACGCCTCCCTTGTTAGAAAAACTGCATTTTTTTTCAAGTTAAAAAAGATATGAAATCCGGTTTCGAATTCATTCAATTCATTCACAGCCAAGTACAAAAATTATTTCAGCAAATTGAGCAGCACGGATTCTTTTTCTTCTTTTCTTCCTTATTCTCTTCTTTTTTCTCCACTGTTTTCTCCTCCTCCTGTTTCACTGGCTGCACAAATTCAGGTTCCTTCATAAATTCTTCTGCCTTCATAAAACCTATTTTCTTCCGATTCCTCTTCACATGCTTCCACTCTTTTTCTCGCTGCCTTCTTTTTTGTTCATCTAATTTCATCTCTTTCAGCATTTCCTTCTTCTGATCTACCAAAAATAGTTCAGCCTTCTCAATAGACTCCTCCAACGTCTCCGCAGTGAAATCGTGCTTTCCAAACCCGACATTTCGATTCAAAATCAATTTTTTCCGCTCATCATCATTTCTAACATCTTCTTTTACAAAAACGCTCAGCCAGAATGCAATATTGTCCTCCTCGCTTCCAAGTGTCTTGTTATAGTTCTCCTTGTTCTCCAAAAATTCGTTAACAACATAATCTTTTGGCGAATGAAAGACTCGATGCGTTCCATCGTCATCGTTCCTCAACTTTTCACCCCAACATTCTCTCCATTCCTGGTGGCTTTTAGTCTGAAAATTTCGATGAATATACTATACAGTACCGTGCAGTAAGATATACAACTTGGTTGGCTTTTTCCAGTTGAAAATGACCAACTTCGACAGGTTGTCCTACAAAGTCAATCATTTACAAACTAGACAAAGCAAATGTAGAGCTTCATTTTTATAAATGACAACTTTTTGTACGGATTCTCCCTAGCAAGTTACATATCGACAAAGTAATTTCTCATTCAAATCGTCATTTTTCAGATTTTTGAGCTTTCATGACCGTTACTCCCTAGGAAGTGTCCGTACAAAAAAGTTGTCGTGTACAAAAATGAAGCTCTACTTTTGATCTGTTTGATCCATTAAAAGTGTTCTTTTTTGAACAATCAGTGATACCGTAACCTCCTCTCAAAGTTGGTCATTTTCAACGGCAAAAGGCCAAATTGTATAGCTTACTTCACGGTACTGTAGCCCCCCCTCTCCTAAAATCGATAACTTACAGCATTATAAAGCCACTTCATTCTGTAAAACTTCATATATTCCGGTGGATTGGGATCGGTTTCGTCCTGAAAATTGATGGACTGGTTTCGAAGATGTTGCGGAGACGAGACTCAGGGGTGCTGCTGCCATCAATCAGAAGTGCTCACTATGGATTTGGTACAACTCAAGACTGCCTCCGTATAAGAGCCGCCCGTTTCGGTTTGATTTCAGACAGTCCTGACAGCACAGGAAATCGAAGTCTGTTAAAACTCATTCAAAATCTGGAAGCTACAGTTCCCGAATTTGAAATACCGTAGGAAAAATATATTTCACAGAAATATAGGGAACAATGGTTTAAAAGGACAGAAGATAGGCTTTTCTTCAGCCAAAAACACATTTTCCGCTAATTTTTGTAAGTTTTATGACTTTTTCTCTTGGAACTTCCGACTTCCGACTTCCGTTTTTAACAAAAACACTTCCGCGCAACTCTGGTATGTCCCAAAGGGACTGGGAACATATTCGAAAACAATTAAATAGAAGAAAAAGTTATCCGATCAGTTATTGACAACAATATGTTAAACTATAGGTAGTTTTATGGTTGCAAAACTTTGTAGTTGCGAAATGTAGCGGGCAGCGCCGAAAACGAATAGAAAACCTTACTCACCTCTTCCTCGTCCTTTGCTCTCTCTTTAAACTTTTCATCCTCCAACCGCATAATCTCCTTAATATCATCCGTCAAATGCAATTGTTGTCTTCGCACCACCCATATAGCATTCGATCGTTCTTCTTTCTTCCGGTACTCAAATTTCAGAAATCCCTCCGGACGGCTATAATTGTAAAAGGCAATGTCAATGATATTCTGTAAACCGTTTAGATTAAAATCCATGAGGTGTATGCTCTTACGCTTTGATCCTTTAACCTTGGTAAGTGTGCGAATGGTTTTTTCACGTCATAAGTACCCTTTTGCAATGTTTTCAAGTCGACGCTTTGATCAATTTCTCTATCCGTCATTTTTACTGTCAAACTACAAGATTCCCCCGGTCCCAACTCATAGCAACCGTATGCCGCCGCAGGAGTCACTCCGTGTTGTCCACTTGATTTGGCATCTTTGAAATCCACCAAGAAGTAATAGGAATCGAATGTACAACGAAGGGTTTGAGTGTCTTCTGTCGGATTTCTGACGGTGACCTCGAGAGGTCTCGGATATGGAAAAACGAGTTTCTCTGGGCTGATTTCCAGCAGGAATGGTATTTTGGAGGCTGAAAAGTTTAGAGTTTGAAGTTTTTGCGTGAATTTTTAAGCAGTGTTATGTGAGTTGACTGTGAGTAGTTCTAAAATGGGAAATTCTCGAAGTTTCCTCTTAAGAGTTTCTTGGCCTTGCAATTTCATCGAATCATTCCAAATTCCGGATTCCGAAATTCCGGAATTCCGGGTGTTTTCCTCATTCCAGATTCCGGAAATCGAAAAATCTCATTTTGTAAAACTATGGTATACATTCCGGTAGACCGCGTGTCACACTAAAAACGCTCATCTAAAGTTTGACGGCTCATAACTCGGCTCCCAGAAAGATTTAGCAGAATTTTCTTTTAGATTCGGAATTTACGGACTCGAAAGTACCAGGTGTCAAATTTTTCAATCGTTTGAAAAAGAAGCTTTCGAGGACTTTTGTTGTAAGATAAACGGACATAATTTTCAGCATTATACATAGCGTTTCAAAGTTGCCAAGTGTCTGGTTTCGAAATGTCCGGTTTAAGAACGTTCCCTAACCCACTAAATCAGAAACTTACGTTCTCCTCTTCTATTCGTTCTTTTGACTTTACCTTCCCGGGGTTCCTTCGGGCCCCTTCGGCAAGCTCCGCTACCTTTTGCGACCTCTGAAAATGTTTTCAGGCATTTTACAACCAGCTGTTTTAAAATGGTTCTAAAATGTCCCAATACTCACTTTGTCCTCCTAAATTCCCTTTCTCGATTCTTTTCCTGAGTCTTCTCTCGTTTTTCGATGGTGTCTCACAAGAAACGATAGATTTTGGTGCTGAAAATGAAAAGGACGTTTTAAAACCGATAGTTATTTCAGAACGTCCCAATACCCAACAATCCCTAAACTCACATTTCTCCTCTTTCTTCTTACTGCTCTTGGCGGCGCCTGAAAATGGTTGTGATTGTCTTGGGACGTTTTGAAATGTCTCGGTTTCCAAAAATCCCAAAATCTATTTTTTGCGTTAGAGCGCACTCACATTTCTCTCCTATCTTCTTTTCATCTTTCTCCACAATGTTGTCTTCAGACGTCTTTGGGATAACCGGGACGATAGCTATAATAGGTTTGATAAAATGGTAAATTCGCTCTATCGATAAAAGTCCGTGTAGTCTGCGTGAATTTTAACAACTACTCAGAGTGTTATCCATAGAGCGCACTTGCTCCTTCCCCAACCCGGTTAGGCTCAACTCACATTTCTCTGACTTCTCCTTACTT
Organism: Caenorhabditis latens; assembly: GCA_002259235.3. Lineage (NCBI taxonomy): Eukaryota > Metazoa > Nematoda > Chromadorea > Rhabditida > Rhabditidae > Caenorhabditis > Caenorhabditis latens. Next base: position 4,461,420 of record CM056093.1, read on the forward strand.
TTGGGACCATCTTCATCTTTTTCAGCCATTTCTTGAGAACTTCAACAATTTTCAAAAATGGGAATACATTTTCTGGAAGAAATATGTGGGGTAGTCGGTTTTTTTTCTTTTCCGTTTCACGTAAAAGGTCGTTCTTTTTTCCATCGTGGTGTCAAATTTCACTCATTAATTATTTGTAAAGTTTGACCTAACCTCTAGTGACCGACCTGTAGTTTACTGAACTGATTTAGAACGCATAAAAATTATTTGTCATCTCAAAATCGAAAATTTTAATGCAACTAAAATGTTTTAACTTTCACGGTTTCCAGTTTTCGACCTTCGAAACGTTTCGAAACAAGACTTTCCAATGATGATCAAGGTAGAACAAAAATTTTCGATTTTTCGGTGGTTTTCGAAACATTTTAAGGCGTTTTCGGTCCAAACTTTAAAATAAACCGTTGGAAAAATTTTGGAAATTTCTCCTGAAATTTTCTAAAATAAAGTTAAAAAAATAGTGATTTTTCTGTTTTCTTTTTCATATTATCCATCGGCTGACCAAAGTTCGGCCCGGGGCCGCGAAGTGGGTATCGACGCGACTACCGTAGTATCGCTGAAAATCGAGAGTCGCTGTAAACCGAAATTCCGCAACGAGACCCCCTCCGCAACCCCAAGCCGAGCCTTTGAGCGAGTGGTCATTTCATTGAAAATATCCCGTTTTTGGGAGTTTTGATTCGAATTTCATTTATTTCTAACCCGGGAGGATTCAAACCCGCGTCTACTGGAGTATCCCCCAGCCCGGATAAGTATAGACTATTACAGCGCCATGCTCGATCAGTCTAACCGGAACCGACACAGATAAGAATGGTGGGGGAAGTCAGAAACTTACCAATTTTTGAGTCTCCTTTGTGTTAAAGGCAACTCTTCTCGTCGGGGCATTCATCGGTCCGTCTTTGTCACTAAAGTCTTCCATCTGTCGATGCGCAAGTCGTTATCATATCAGCTTTAAGGAGATGGTGGCACGCGTGGCTGAAAGAAATAGTTGAATTAAACGTGAATGATATAACGTGTTGTGAGAAACTGTAAGCAATTGAATAAACATGGAGAAGATTGAAAGACCTCCTTCTATGTCGGAGTGAGGGGAGAATGACTGAGTAGTGGTCTACTAACAGATATGTGCAGAGGGCGGGGCCTATTACCCGGTATGATTTCCCAAAGAGATAAGGTGGCAGATGGTAATACGTGAAGAAAAATGTCCGAGACAGCATTCCGAGAGTGACAATGTGTGAATTAGTTGACATATTTACATTGGAAAGTTAGTTAGAGGCGCAGGGTGCCGTGCAAATGCCATAACCGCGGCACACATTGACATAAGGAGTGAGCCTAGAAACTCAAGCGACTCTAAAGAAATGTACTTATTTTTCGAGGTTTGAAAGTTGGAACCTCAATTTTTGAAGATTTGAATTTCTTCAGTTATTCGATATATTTCCCTAATTGCACTAGTTGGTAGATATCTCACGTCGACAGGTGAAACCATAAAACAACAAATCAATGAGTGTGAAGATCTCGGCCAGTGTTCTTGTTGTTATTCTCTCCCACCTGTCACTTATCTTCCTGGGAAATCTGACAGATGACAGCAAATAGGACACGCCCCCATATGAGAATAGACATTTGGAATACAGTCAGACTTCCTCTCACTGCCGCACCGAGTAGTCCTCTCATTTTGAGCTCTCGGGTTTTCATCTTTTTTTTTTCTCGCTTAAGTTACTTCTTCATGCTAACTCTCTTTGATTCATGATTTTAATGTTGATACTAGAGTCATCTATTTTGAGATAGAGTACAGTTACAAGCTTTTATGTAAGATTCTCAAGTCTCTGTTTTCCAGTAGCTTTCCCCAACAAGACAGTTACTGTACCACTATCTCTCCAAAACCTTCATACTATCACTTATCATTAATTTGATATGGACTCTTCGAACATATAGAATTGCCCACGCCGTTTTTGACAGCCCTTCTCATCACTATCTCGCTCACTTTCTACACTTTTCGAGGAAATATTAAATTTCAAAACTAATCGATCTTATCAGTTATCATTTGATTAATGTCTTAGTTTTTCGAAAAGTTACTTTTTCTCTGACCCCAAATATTGATATTTACTGCAGTAGATCGAGAAAAAAGGAAATGGAAGATGTTTTTCCAATGTAAATATGTCAACTAATTCACACATTGTCACTCTCGGAATGCTGTCTCGGACATTTTTCTTCACGTATTACCATCTGCCACCTTATCTCTTTGGGAAATCATACCGGGTAATAGGCCCCGCCCTCTGCACATATCTGTTAGTAGACCACTACTCAGTCATTCTCCCTTCACTCCGGCATAGAAGGAGGTCTTTCAATCTTCTCCATGTTTATTCAATTGCTTACAGTTTCTCACAACACGGTATATCATTCACGTTTAATTAAACTATTTCTTTCAGCCACGCGTGCCATCATCTCCTTGAAGCTGATATGATAACGACCTGCGCATCGACAGATGGAAGACTTTAGTGACAAAGACGGACCGATGAATGCCCGAGAGTTGCCAGTAACACAAAGGAGACTCAAAAATTGGTAAGTTTCTAACTTCCCCCACCATTCTTATCTGTGTCGGTTCCGGTTAGACTGATCGAGCATGGCGCTGTAATAGTCTATACTTATCCGGGCTGGGGATTACTCCAGTAGACGCGGGTTTGAATCCTCCCGGGTTAGAAATAAATTAAATTGTTATCAAAACTCCCAAAAACGGGATATTTTCAATGAAATCAAAATCAAAACTCTAAAAACGGGTAATTTTCGATTATATTGACTTCCCCCACCATTCTTTTCTGTGTCGGTTCCGGTTAGACTGATCGAGCATGGCGCTGTAATAGTCTATACTTATCCGGGCTGGGGGATACTCCAGTAGACGCGGGTTTGAATCCTCCCGGGTTAGAAATAAATTAAATTGTTATCAAAACTCCCAAAAACGGGATATTTTCAATGAAATCAAAATCAAAACTCTAAAAACGGGTAATTTTCGATGATATTGACTTCCCCAACCATTCTTATCTGTGTCGGTTCCGGTTAGACTGATCGAGCATGGCGCTGTAATAGTCTATACTTATCCGGGCTGGGGGATACTCCAGTAGACGCGGGTTTGAATCCTCCCGGGTTAGAAATAAATTAAATTCGAATCAAAACTCCCAAAAACGGGATATTTTCATTGAAATCAAAATCAAAACTGACAAAACGGGTAATTTTCGATGATATTGACTTCCCCAACCATTCTTATCTGTGTCGGTTCCGGTTAGACTGATCGAGCATGGCGCTGTAATAGTCTATACTTATCCGGGCTGGGGGATACTCCAGTAGACGCGGGTTTGAATCCTCCCGGGTTAGAAATAAATGAAATTCGAATCAAAACTCCCAAAAACGGGATATTTTCAATGAAATCATAATCAAAAGTCTCAAAAACGGGTAATTTTCGATGATATTGACTTCCCCAACCATTCTTATCTGTGTCGGTTCCGGTTAGACTGATCGAGCATGGCGCTGTAATAGTCTATACTTATCAGGGCTGGGGGATACTCCAGTAGACGCGGGTTTGAATCCTCCCGGGTTAGAAACAAATGAAATTGTTATCAAAACTCCCAAAAACGGGATATTTTCAATGAAATCAAAATCAAAACTCTAAAAACGGGTAATTTTCGATGATATTGACTTCCCCAACCATTCTTATCTGTGTCGGTTCCGGTTAGACTGATCGAGCATGGCGCTGTAATAGTCTATACTTATCCGGGCTGGGGGATACTCCAGTAGACGCGGGTTTGAATCCTCCCGGGTTAGAAATAAATTAAATTCGAATCAAAACTCCCAAAAACGGGATATTTTCATTGAAATCAAAATCAAAACTGACAAAACGGGTAATTTTCGATGATATTGACTTCCCCAACCATTCTTATCTGTGTCGGTTCCGGTTAGACTGATCGAGCATGGCGCTGTAATAGTCTATACTTATCCGGGCTGGGGGATACTCCAGTAGACGCGGGTTTGAATCCTCCCGGGTTAGAAACAAATGAAATTGTTATCAAAACTCCCAAAAACGGGATATTTTCAATGAAATCAAAATCAAAACTCTAAAAACGGGTAATTTTCGATGATATTGACTTCCCCAACCATTCTTATCTGTGTCGGTTCCGGTTAGACTGATCGAGCATGGCGCTGTAATAGTCTATACTTATCCGGGCTGGGGGATACTCCAGTAGACGCGGGTTTGAATCCTCCCGGGTTAGAAATAAATTAAATTCGAATCAAAACTCCCAAAAACGGGATATTTTCATTGAAATCAAAATCAAAACTGACAAAACGGGTAATTTTCGATGATATTGACTTCCCCAACCATTCTTATCTGTGTCGGTTCCGGTTAGACTGATCGAGCATGGCGCTGTAATAGTCTATACTTATCCGGGCTGGAGGATACTCCAGTAGACGCGGGTTTGAATCCTCCCGGGTTAGAAATAAATGAAATTCGAATCAAAACTCCCAAAAACGGGATATTTTCAATGAAATTGTAATCAAGCTTTGAAAAGTTTCGAAACAAGACTTGCCAATGATGATCAAGACAGAACAAAATTTTTCGATTTTTCGGTGCTTTTCGAAACATTTTAAAGCGTTTTTTTCAAAAAATGAAGTAAAAATAGTGATTTTTCCTGTTTGTTTTTCATATTACCCATCGGCTGACCACAAAGATCGGCCCTAGGTCGCGGAGTGGGTCTCGACGCGACTACTGTAGTATACAACTTTTTAATGGCTAAACTACTGTAGAGAGCCGCCGTAAATCGAAATTCCGCAACAAGGCCCACTCCGCGACCCGGGAAAAACTTTGAGCGAGTGGTCAGCCCCCTATCTCCGAAAAACTCATTTTTAGGCAGTTTTCTTGAATTTTATTTCGAAAATTCCGGTTTTGGGGGTCAAAAACTTTCGAAACTTCGTTTTCGATTTTTTCGGTACGAAGTATTCAAAAATAGGTCTATGCTCCTGTGGGTACAATGCTCAAAGGGACAAAGTCTCAGAGGGACAATGGCTCAAAAGGACATTATGTTGTAGGATTTCAGGGGTCACCAATATATACTCAAGGGGACAACAGTTTGTACTGAGATAGGTAATGACAGAGCTAGAAGGGAAAGAAAAGAGAACTGAACAAAATAGTTATTATTTATCAATGAGGGAACACTAGCATCTTTTTTCAATCATTGAAAGGTGTATCATTACGTCTGCTATCGGAGAATGGAGAACGTGATGACTTTAGTGTCACAAATATTTGTCGCCATAATTGATTTTTGTCCCCTTGAGTATATATTGGTGACCCCTGAAATCCTACAACATAATGTCCCTTTGAGCCATTGTCCCTCTGATACTTTGTCCCTTTGAGCATTATCTATGTACCCCCAAGAGTAAATGTCCCCTTTGTTCCCTTGAGCATTGTACCCCTTGGAGCATTGGCCTCGAAAATATTTTTTGTGCAGCCATGATATAGATCCTGTCAATTGTCCACTGCGACCCCTAGTTCAAAAGTAGATGAAACTCAGCGGTCAATCTATTCCCTTCATTCACATCCAAGTACAAAAGAGTTCACATAATCGAGCAGCAAGGATTCTTCTTCTTTTTCTTTTCCTCCTTTTTCTCTTCTTTTTTCTTTATTGTTTTTTCCTCTTCCTGTTTCACTGGCTGCACAAATTCAGGTTCCTTCTTAAATTCTTCTTCCTTCCGATCTTCCTTCTTCTTATCCTCGTTTTTCTCTTCTTTTACCTCCTCCTCCTGTTCCACTGGCTGTACTGTTTCCTCCTCCTTCTTCAAGTCTTCTGCCTTCTGTGTTTCTATTTTCTTCCGATTCTTCTTTTTTTTCTTCCCCACTTTCTCTCGCTGCGTTCTTTCTGATTCACTTAAAAAACCTATTTCCTTCAGATATTCCTTCTTCTTATCCTCCAAGAATTTTTCCGCCTTCTCAATAGACTCCTCCAACGTCTCCGCAGTGAAATCATGCTTCCCAAACCCAACATTCTGGTTCAAAAAACATTTTTTCTGCTCGTTCCCATCGATTGTTTTTATTCGAATAATATCTTCTTTCACAAAAGCGTTTACCCAGAATGCAATATTGTCCTCCTCGGTTCCAAGTGTCTTGTTATAGTTCTTCTTGTCCTTCAAAAATTCCTCAACAGCATAATCTCTTTGGACAGGAAAAACTCGATGCGTTCCATCTTCATCGTTCATCAACAATTCACCCCATTCTGCTCTCCATTTTTGGTAGGTTTGAGTCTGAAAATTTTTCCGAATATAGATAGTTCCTCTCCACTCAAATCGATAACTTACAGCATTATACATCCACTTCATTCTGTGAAACTTCATATATTCCGGTGGATTGGGATCGGTTGCTTTTTTGTTCTAAAAAAAACCCCGATATATGTGGTTCCGATTCGTATCAGTTGGGATCCGGACAGTTACGATTCGAGAGAACTGCGTTCGTTTACAGTGTTGGTCATAGAAATTGCGACACTTGCAGTTTTTAGTTGAAAATTGTCAACTTTGTGAGTGTGAGATGGCCTTCCTGATCGTTTTATTATATCGATTGTTTATGGAGTGTACAAATCACAAATAGAGCTTCATTTTTGTAGTTGACAACTTTTTTGTACGAGCACATCCTAAAAAGTTACAAGCAGTCAATGTAACCAGCTCAAAAATCTTTCCTTTTAGCACCGAAAAAAGGCAACAACTGCGAGAAATTACTAGATTTATAGGTAACTTGCTAGGGAGATTGAAACACATGTTGTCTGGCAGTTGGGGATGACGTTGGTGTTCCCGATGAGACAGTCGGTATTGCTCCAGTCGTGCACCCAACCCATTGTTTGCAATGCTTTGGGGTTTTGCATAAGGTTTTTTCTGAGGAGCTGAAAAACGGAGAGTTTATTACTGTAACATGTAATCTCATCTGTGAGAGGGGCTGAAGTGTGGGAAGAACAGAGACACGTCCGTTTTCCCGTGCCTTAAATACATATTTTGTTTAACACGGGAAGTCTTCGGGGGCACGGCTTTCAAACAATCTATCAATTTGGTCATAGGTACTTTCCACTACGGGGAGTCAATTTCTGTTGCCAAAGCCGGCTAAATGTCGCTGCGAACTGAGTTATGAGCTCTCAAACTTCTCTAAAGACTTCAATTGTAGGCATGCTCACGAAACATTTCTTCAAATAAAACGAAAAAGTTCTAAAGCCGAAGATCAAAAACAAAAGGTGACCGTGGCTTAACACATAAAAGTCAATGACACCTTATAAGAGTGAACTACTTGAAGTTTATGGTCAGAGCGAAAAAAAAATGAAACTAACAAAGTCCCCTCCAACACACTGCATGCAGGACAACCCGGAAGCCTTGGCTGCAGTTGCAACCATCATAACCATGATGGCTGCTCCGAAGAAGATAAGGAACTTGGGATTCATTCTGTAACGAGATAATTGTGAGGGAAGAAGGAAAATTCAAAAAAAAAAAACAAATCGATAACAGTGAATACAACAGCGAGAGATCATTTAGATAATCAAACATAAGGAGTGGGCGTGAACAAAATAGGAACAGCTTGAAAAAAAACGAAACAATGAGTCATTTCTAGAAATTTCTACACTGTGTCATTTGAAATTAAATGTTGTTGAGTTGACTATGAATTCACTGAATTTACATGTAAATAGATTGAATTTCTAAAGTTTCAGCATACCGTAAAAACTGTAATAGAAGCGCATGCGCCTCTATTTTTCAACCCTCGTTTGCAGATGCGCCTCTATTACAGGGGCGCTTCTAATAGAGGGTGCGCCTCTATTTTTCAACCTGTTCGTTCGATTATTTTTTCAACTTTTAAGTGAACAATTTTCAACCAAACTAACATTTTTTTGGACAACATTTCACGAAAATCCCCAAATTTGCAGCACTTCGATCGAAAAAATTGGGTTTTAGTTATGTTTTTTTTCACGAACTTTGATAAAGAATGACTGAAATCCAGAAAAAATACTCGAAACGTATTAAGGGGGCTCCTCTATTAGAGGGTGCGCCACTATTATTCAAACCGCTGTTCGGGGTGCGCCTCTATTAGAGGGGTGCCTCAAATAAATGGGTGCTTCTATTACAGTTTTTACGGTAGATACGGTATTACTGTTTGGCAAAACAAAAAAAAAGGTAGAATACGATAGCCGAGAGTTTGAAAAAGAGAGTGATCTGACCAAGAAAGAGATGTGAAAAGAAATGTTAGCACGGCAAGCTTCTTATAAGCGCGCTCTACCGAAACCGAAGAAAAATGTGTGCAAAATTGAGAGACTCAAAGAAAGAGAGAAATTTTTTCAATCGCATTTCGGTGGAGCGCAGTTGTAAGAACTGTGTCTAGTTAATATACGAGGAAGTCCTCACAAAACCAATTTGAACGAAATCAAATCAAATTTGCAAAATGCGATTCATCTTATGGTGAATACTTGGAGAAGAGCAAGATAACTCTAACTGTAAATCAACTTTATAAAAATATGAAATCCAAGCATCAAAAAGAGAGAGAAATGGAACCGCAGAGAAACAAATGTTGAAATATGGGCGGAGCCGCCTGCAAATGTGATTGAAATGCAAAATACGTCGAATATCAGGAGATTTTGTATAGACAATCAAACAACAGAAGTGGGCGTGGACTGTTTCAGGAAATCGCGAGGCATAACAAAAGAACTAGTGAGTCACTTCTTGAAATTTCGGAAACCGCACTTGTATGATTTTAAAACATGTGGCGGCCTAAACCAGACCAAGTTAGAACCAGACAATTAGAGATACTGAAAGCCAACCAGTGTCAGTTTTCTAGCAATTGTGGAATATGAAAACAAATCCTTATGAGTTACAGAAGTTTGAAAGCAAGAATCGATATAAATCTATAAAAATGAGAATCGGAGAATTACAGAAAAACAGATTTCAAAATGTGGATCTCCCGATTGATTTTCAACAACCAAACATCAGAAGTGGGCGTGGTTTCTTCCATGGGAACCTCAAAAAAAGTAAACAATGGAAAGTGAGTCACAGTAACGGGCTTTCCAGAATTTTCCATCTTTGTGGTTTATGACAAAATACTGAAAAAGGTGATTGGAGAGAACCAAAAAGATCAAAAAAGACAGTTAACCCCACCAAGGAATTTATTACAAAGACAAATCTCTAAACATCTGGTTTCAGAACGTCCCAGTTTTAAAACGTCCCCGGTTGTGAAATGTCTAGTCATGAAGGTATCAGTTGTATCACTTTCACCACGAGTCATCTGAAAACTGGACGTTTCGCAACTGCTTCAAAATTTCTTTGATAAATTTAATAATTACAAAGTGTATTGGCTTGCAAATGTCTGGCGTCTGACCGTCTTTGACTAATTTTCAATTGCAAGTCTAAAAAACTGAAATTCAGCACCCCATCTATTCAAAAACATCCAATTACAAAGAAGTTCACATAATCGAGCAACACGGTTTCTTCTTCTTCTCCTTCTCCTTTCTTTCCTCCTCCATTCGCTGCTGCATTCTTAACTGTTCCTTCCTTTGATTCTCAATCCAATCTTCCCTCTTCTGATCCATCAAGAATTTCATAGCCTTCTCAGTCGCCTCCTCCAACGTCCCCGAAGTAAAAAGGAACTTTGCAAACCCGGCGTTCCGAGTCAAAACTCGGTGTCTCGTCTCCATCTTCTCAATTCTAAGATAATATTTTTCTTCTTTTTCATTCGGATATTTTGGGTCACGCCTATACTCTTTCGCAAAAACCTTTTCCCAGAATACAATATTGTCCGCCTCGGTTCCAAGTGTCTTGTTATAGTTCTCCTTGTTCTGCACGAATTCTCTGACATCTTTCTCTTCTACAAAACCTCGATGTGTTCCATTGTCATTGTTCACCAAGGTCTCTCCCCAGACCTCTCTCCATTTTTGGTGGTTTCGAGTCTGAAAATTTCAATTATTATATGTAGAATATAGCTCCGCCCATAACTTACAGCTTTATGAGCCTTTTTCATTCTATAAAACTTCATAAATTCAGATAACTTGGGATCGATTGTTATATTGTTCTGAAATAGAGTAGATGTTCAAAAAATAGCGTGGAAAATGAAGAGTCTCAGAGACAGTCGCAAAGAGTTTCGGTGGAGCGCAGATGCACAGTACATGCCCAACTTTGAAAGTGTGTCATGGTAAAACTAACTGTCCCACAAAGTGACTTTTTACGGGATCGAACAGATCAAGACTAGAACTCCATTTTTGCCCACAATAACTTTTTTGTACGGACACTCCCAGGAGAGTTATTGTCAAAACAAACTTTCTTGACATTCGGTGTTTGCGGATCTAACTTCCCGCGCTTAAAATAAGCCACGCCCTCATTCCGTTGTCTCGGCTATGATATTAGTCGAACTTCCCGATCTTTTCTGAATATATAGCAGAGATAACGGACAGAGGGCGTGGCTCATTTTAAGCGCGGGAACTTAGGTCCGCAAACACCAAATGTCAAGAAAGTTTGTGTTGACAATATGGTTATTTTAAGAGGATAGCTCAAAAATCACTCCATTTTTCACTGAAATGGGACGATTTGAGGGTGAGCTTCCTATAGGGTGCCCGTACAAAAAAGTTGTCAACTACAAAAATGAAGCTTTACGCTTGGTCTGTATGGTTTATACATAATTGACTTTATGGGACTGTCAGTGATACGGTAACACCCTCTAGACATTTCCAACTGAATAAGTCCAGATTTTATTTCTTACTGTGCACGGTACTGTAGGCAACGGACCCTCACTCACCACCGCTTTCCCCTCTCTTTTTGCTCTTTTTCTTTTGCTTATTTCCTCCTCCCTCAACTTGATCTTCTTCTCAATATCATCCGTCAAATGCAGCTGTTCTTCTCGTACCGCCCATTTAGTCTCAGTCTCCACACCTTTCTTCTGATGCTTGATTTTCAGAAATCCCTCAGGACGGTCATAATTGTAATAGGCTATGTCGATTGGTTTCTGTAGTAAACATTTTGATTCCTGGGTTTGTTTTGGGCTGTGACTACCTTTGGATACTTCAATTTACGTCGCTTTTCGGCATTTCTTTCACAATCATCAATGTTTTTTACACTCTTCTCTTTTACTCTATCCGTCGTTCTTACTGTCAAACTACAGGGTGGCTAATAAGTATACGACGTTTTGTTTTTGCACTTGTTGGCACTGTGCCATGAAGTATTTTCGAAATGTTTCGAATATTTTCGAAAGTCCAGACACTATTTAAGTCGGCTTTAAAGTTACTTATCTTAATCTCATCTTCATCTCAAGTTATGCGAGCTTTACCTCTCCAACCCACCATCTAGACTTTTTTAAGAAGGGAGTCAAGAGCTTCAAGACTGCAAAACGTTTTGATCTTCCATCAGCAACTGTTTGTACAATGTTGGTTACCTTCAAAAAGCATGAAAGTCTGCAAAAAAGAAAAATCCGGCCGACCAGCCACAGTCAACACTTGTAGGACTCAAGGAACAATCAAAAGAAAAATCTCCAGCAACTATGGTATCAGCATAAACAAGATCGCTATGGATCTCAAAATCAGTAGTGGAAGTGTGCAAACCATTGTCAAAAGACAGTTCAATCTCAAATCCTACAAACTGTGCCAAAAAAAGTTATTTTCCGCCCAATCCAAAGCTTCTCGACTTGAAAAATCGAAGAAAGTGCTTGCCGATCAGGAGGTGCGCCGCGTTTCGGACGTGATCTGGATTTCCGTGAGGGTTTTCTAGATTGAACCTTTTTCCAATCGTCAAAAGTAAAAAATAGTGTTGTCAGAAGCTGACAGAAGGCCTCCGAAACTTTTTTAGGCCCATGACCGCATTTTTCCTAAAAGTGTCATAGTACGGCACTCGGTGACATCTGACGGTAGAACTTTGTTGGTTTTCATCAGCAAAAGTACGAAAATCAACTCGGGGTCTACCAAAACTCGGTTTGGAAAGATGTTGTGTTGCCCCGTACAGAACAAAATTCTGCTGAGCGCATTTTCACCCCTCAAGTAGAATAGGCCGCGTCACACAGTACCAAAACAACAAAAATCGTCCTTTTTCTCATTTTCCTGGGAACTGGTGCGACGACATCAGGCCTGCGTCGTAAGCGGATCTCGATCCGATGGATTTCATCTTGCGAAGGTATTTGAAGAGCAAGATTTCAGGAATCTCTTACAATACGGCCGTAGTTCTCACGACGACTGTTCAGAAGATATGAGACGAAGTAGGCGTCGACTACCTGCGGCGCACTAGCAATTTTGTTATCTGACGTCAGACGGTCTGTATTCAAGCTGAAGTATCCAACTATGAATTCAAGTTGAATACTAAATCTAATACGTACATTCCAACTATTGATAACGTTTCTTCGTTAATTGAATCGTTTTTTCGCCGAATATCAAAGTAAAAAGAGCGTCGTATACTTATTAGCCACCCTGTACAAGATTCCCCGGTCCCAACTCATAGCAACCGTATGCCGCCGCAGGAGTCACTCCGTGTTGTCCACTTGATTTGGCATCTTTGAAATCCACCAAGAAGTAATAGGAATCGAATGTACAACAAAGGGATTGAGTGTCTTGTGTTGGGTTTTTGATGATGACTTCGAGAGGTTCCGATGGTGGGACAACTAGTTTCTCTGGGCTGATTTCCAGCAAGAATGGTGCGTCGGGAAGGGTGGCTGAAAATTATTTTGTTCGGAGAAAAATACGATTCTTGTCAGACATACAGCATGACGAAATTTCAGCACTACAGTATACTGTCATGCGGAACCCGGAAAATAGCGGCTGCTAACTAGGGAAGGCTCCGGGTGACCGTGGCGTTACGGGACATGACACATATCTCTGAAAAGCTGAGAAAACGCTGATTTTAAATATATATTCTGTTTTTTCCTTCGAGGCCTGGTATTCGAAAAAAACAAGGTCAAAGTTTGGACCGCTGACATGTTATTAAATTTACGTCAAACATATTAGCAGCCCACCTCTTGTTACAACTGCGCCCCACCGCAAACGAGAGAGTATCAGCGAGAGACGAAGAGTTTTGTTGTGGCGCGAAACAGATTTTCACAGTTTTTGACCTATTTTTCATAATATTCTTTCGGAAGTTGGCAAAAAATTATAAAAACTTGTGAAAATAGATCAAAAATTGTGAAAATTTGTTTCGCGCCAGAAAAAAACTCTGCGTCTCTCGCCGATACTCTCTCGTTTGAGGTGGGGCGCGGTTGTAACTTAAATGCTCGGCTAATAGTCTTCGTGGTTTCTCGAATACCAGGCCTCGAGAGCAAAAACTGAACATGTATTTGGAATCAGCGTTTTTTTAGCTTTCCAATGATATATGTCACGTCCAGTAACTCCACAATCACTTGGAGGCCTTCCGTAGTAAGCACACTCGGAAAAAAATTCAAATCCTTTACTTTTGTGCGCCTCGGCTAAAAATTTGGGCTCTATAGGCAAAGAATGGTCCCAACCGCAAAGAACGGTCCCAAAAAATAAAAGAATGGTCCCGAGGAATTGAATGGTCCCTATCGCAAAGAATGGTCCCAACCGCAAAGAATGGTCCCACAAAATTGATACGAACAAGTTTTCACCATTCTCTTAGGCTTAGGTTTCTTAGAAATTGGGAAAAAATTGACAAAACCGGTTATTTATCGTATTTATCAATTGTTTTCCGATCTTCTAAGAAACCTAAGCCTAAGAGAATGGTGAAAAGTTTTTCGTATCAATTTTAAGGGACCATTCTTTGCGGTAGGGACCATTCAATTCTGAAATTCGTGCCACCCAAAATTTTGAGACCATTCTTTGCGGTTGGGACCATTCTTTGCGGTTGGGACCATTCTTTGCGATAGGGACCATTCAATTCTCAAAACTGTGTACCCAAAAATTTTGGGACCATTCTTTGCGGTTCGGACCATTCTTTGCGGTTGGGACCGTTCTTTGCGGTTGGGACCATTCTTTGCCTATAGAGCCAAAATTTGACGCCTTTCCATACTGTAGTGGCAGTGTCAGAACCTCATATTTCCCAAACATCTAGTTTCATAACGTCCGGTTTCAAAACATCCCAAAACTCACATTTCTCCGGTTCCTTGTTACTGCTTGGGATCTCAGTTGGTTTGACAGATTTTGTGGCGGCTGAAAATTTTTCGGATAGTTTCAAAATGTTAGCATTAGAGCACACTTACATTTCTCTCCTATCTTCTTTCCATCCTTCTCATCCGTGTCTTCCGTCTTTGGGGAATCCGGAGCTGCTGGAATAGTTGGGAATGTGCTCTATTGACAACAAGTCGTGTAGTCCTCGTGGACTACACGACAAGGTTAACAATGGAGCGCACTTGCTCCTTCCCTGCTTCTCAATTAAGCCCAACTCACATTTCTCTGCGATGCCCTTACTTTTGAGATCGCCTTCAGATGTTTCAGGCATCGTTCAAGAGTTTTTACGACTTCTGGAAACAAACAATGGAAATTAATTTTCTGGAGAAATAATGGAGGGTAGTATTTTTTCTTTTCAATTGGAACCATTTCACGTGCAAGGTCAGTTACTTTTCTTTTTCTGTTCTGGTTTTCGACGTTGTAAAACGTCACAGGCGTGAAAACCGAGACAGTTTGGAAGCGAGTCATTCACAAATGCGCACTGAAAGGCAGTTTTTATCTCAAGTCGGTCTAAAATTATTCCTGAAATCACAGGGGTGCAAGCCGTTAGGCGCGCAACGTAAAACTTGGGATTTTTCCGAATCGAGTTGCGTGAGCGTCGCGGTTTTTATTGAAAGCTACGACAAATAAACCTAAAATTTAAATTTGGTCCTGAGCTAAGTCTTTTCTGGCACCGTACCATCCGTTGTGCGACGAAACGCGTTTCCGTTACTTGATGCCTCACACTGCTGTGTTTTTGCTGGGTATATATTGATTTAGACTAAAACTTTGAAAATTTTCTAATATCGTGTTTTCGAAATTTCCGAATTTCCGAAAAGTTCCGAATTCCGGAATTCCCGAAATTTTTAGTTCCTCACATCACTGGCTACACCCCACACGCCTCCCTTGTTAGAAAAACTGCATTTTTTTTCAGTTTAAAAAGATATGAAATCCGGTTTCGAATTCATTCAATTCATTCACAGCCAAGTACAAAAATTATTTCAGCAAATTGAGCAGCACGGATTATTTTTCTTCTTTTCTTCCTTATTCTCTTCTTTTTTCTCCACTGTTTTCTCCTCCTCCTGTTTCACTGGCTGCACAAATTCAGGTTCCTTCATAAATTCTTCTGCCTTCATAAAACCTATTTTCTTCCGATTCCTCTTCACATGCTTCCACTCTTTTTCTCGCTGCCTTCTTTTTTGTTCATCTAATTTCATCTCTTTCAGCATTTCCTTCTTCTGATCTACCAAAAATAGTTCAGCCTTCTCAATAGACTCCTCCAACGTCTCCGCAGTGAAATCGTGCTTTCCAAACCCGACATTTCGATTCAAAATCAATTTTTTCCGCTCATCATCATTTCTAACATCTTCTTTTACAAAAACGCTCAGCCAGAATGCAATATTGTCCTCCTCGGTTCCAAGTGTCTTGTTATAGTTCTCCTTGTTCTCCAAAAATTCGTTAACAACATAATCTTTTGGCGAATGAAAGACTCGATGCGTTCCATCGTCATCGTTCCTCAACTTTTCACCCCAACATTCTCTCCATTCCTGGTGGCTTTCAGTCTGAAAATTTCGATGAATATACTATACAGTACCGTGCAGTAAGATATACAACTTGGTTGGCTTTTTCCAGTTGAAAATGACCAACTTCGACAGGTTGTCCTACAAAGTCAATCATTTACAAACTAGACAAAGCAAATGTAGAGCTTCATTTTTATAAATGACAACTTTTTGTACGGATTCTCCCTAGCAAGATACATATCGACAAAGTAATTTCTCATTCAAATCGTCATTTTTCAGATTTTTGAGCTTTCATGACCGTTACTCCCTAGGAAGTGTCCGTACAAAAAAGTTGTCGTGTACAAAAATGAAGCTCTACTTTTGATCTGTTTGATCCATTAAAAGTGTTCTTTTTTGAACAATCAGTGATACCGTAACCTCCTCTCAAAGTTGGTCATTTTCAACGGCAAAAGGCCAAATTGTATAGCTTACTTCACGGTACTGTAGCCCCCCTCTCCTAAAATCGATAACTTACAGCATTATAAAGCCACTTCATTCTGTAAAACTTCATATATTCCGGTGGATTGGGATCGGTTTCGTCCTGAAAATTGATGGACTGGTTTCGAAGATGTTGCGGAGACGAGACTCAGGGGTGCTGCTGTCATCAATCAGAAGTGCTCACTATGGATTTGGTACAACTCAAGACTGCCTCCGTATAAGAGCCGCCCGTTTCGGTTTGATTTCAGACAGTCCTGACAGCACAGGAAATCGAAGTCTGTTAAAACTCATTCAAAATCTGGAAGCTACAGTTCCCGAATTTGAAATACCGTAGGAAAAATATATTTCACAGAAATATAGGGAACAATGGTTTAAAAGGACAGAAGATAGGCTTTTCTTCAGCCAAAAACACATTTTCCGCTAATTTTTGTAAGTTTTATGACTTTTTCTCTTGGAACTTCCGACTTCCGACTTCCGTTTTTAACAAAAACACTTCCGCGCAACTCTGGTATGTCCCAAAGGGACTGGGAACATATTCGAAAACAATTAAATAGAAGAAAAAGTTATCCGATCAGTTAATGACAACAATATGTTAAACTATAGGTAGTTTTATGGTTGCAAAACTTTGTAGTTGCGAAATGTAGCGGGCAGCGCCGAAAACGAATAGAAAACCTTACTCACCTCTTCCTCGTCCTTTGCTCTCTCTTTAAACTTTTCATCCTCCAACCGCATAATCTCCTTAATATCATCCGTCAAATGCAATTGTTGTCTTCGC
Source organism: Caenorhabditis latens (assembly GCA_002259235.3). Taxonomy (NCBI): domain Eukaryota; kingdom Metazoa; phylum Nematoda; class Chromadorea; order Rhabditida; family Rhabditidae; genus Caenorhabditis; species Caenorhabditis latens. The sequence goes on from CM056093.1 coordinate 4,478,345, forward strand.
ACCACCCATATAGCATTCGATCGTTTTTCTTTCTTCCGGTACTCAAATTTCAGAAATCCCTCCGGGCGGCTATAATTGTAAAAGGCAATGTCAATGATATTCTGTAAACCGTTTAGATTAAAATCCATGAGGTGTATGCTCTTACGCTTTGATCCTTTAACCTTGGTAAGTGTGCGAATGGTTTTTTCACGTCATAAGTACCCTTTTGCAATGTTTTCAAGTCGACGCTTTGATCAATTTCTCTATCCGTCATTCTTACTGTCAAACTACAAGATTCCCCCGGTCCCAACTCATAGCAACCGTATGCCGCCGCAGGAGTCACTCCGTGTTGTCCACTTGATTTGGCATCTTTGAAATCCACCAAGAAGTAATAGGAATCGAATGTACAACGAAGGGATTGAGTGTCTTCAGTCGGATTTCTGACGGTGACCTCGAGAGGTCTCGGATATGGAAAAACGAGTTTCTCTGGGCTGATTTCCAGCAGGAATGGTATTTTGGAGGCTGAAAAGTTTAGAGTTTGAAGTTTTTGCGTGAATTTTTAAGCAGTGTTATGTGAGTTGACTGTGAGTAGTTCTAAAATGGGAAATTCTCGAAGTTTCCTCTTAAGAGTTTCTTGGCCTTGCAATTTCATCGAATCATTCCAAATTCCGGATTCCGAAATTCCGGAATTCCGGGTGTTTTCCTCATTCCAGATTCCGGAAATCGAAAAATCTCATTTTGTACAACTATGGTATACATTCCGGTAGACCGCGTGTCACACTAAAAACGCTCATCTAAAGTTTGACGGCTCATAACTCGGCTCCCAGAAAGATTTAGCAGAATTTTCTTTTAGATTCGGAATTTACGGACTCGAAAGTACCAGGTGTCAAATTTTTCAATCGTTTGAAAAAGAAGCTTTCGAGGACTTTTGTTGTAAGATAAACGGACATAATTTTCAGCATTATACATAGCGTTTCAAAGTTGCCAAGTGTCTGGTTTCGAAATGTCCGGTTTAAGAACGTTCCCTAACCCACTAAATCAGAAACTTACGTTCTCCTCTCCTATTCGTTCTTTTGACTTTACCTTCCCGGGGTTCCTTCGGGCCCCTTCGGCAAGCTCCGCTACCTTTTGCGACCTCTGAAAATGTTTTCAGGCATTTTACAACCAGCTGTTTTAAAATGGTTCTAAAATGTCCCAATACTCACTTTGTCCTCCTAAATTCCCTTTCTCGATTCTTTTCCTGAGTCTTCTCTCGTTTTTCGATGGTGTCTCACAAGAAACGATAGATTTTGGTGCTGAAAATGAAAAGGACGTTTTAAAACCGATAGTTATTTCAGAACGTCCCAATACCCAACAATCCCTAAACTCACATTTCTCCTCTTTCTTCTTACTGCTCTTGGCGGCGCCTGAAAATGGTTGTGATTGTCTTGGGACGTTTTGAAATGTCTCGGTTTCCAAAAATCCCAAAATCTATTTTTTGCGTTAGAGCGCACTCACATTTCTCTCCTATCTTCTTTTCATCTTTCTCCACAATGTTGTCTTCAGACGTCTTTGGGATAACCGGGACGATAGCTATAATAGGTTTGATAAAATGGTAAATTCGCTCTATCGATAAAAGTCCGTGTAGTCTGCGTGAATTTCAACAACTACTCAGAGTGTTATCCATAGAGCGCACTTGCTCCTTCCCCAACCCGGTTAGGCTCAACTCACATTTCTCTGACTTCTCCTTACTTTTGGGACCATCTTCATCTTTTTCAGCCATTTCTTGAGAACTTCAACAATTTTCAAAAATGGGAATACATTTTCTGGAAGAAATATGTGGGGTAGTCGGTTTTTTTTCTTTTCCGTTTCACGTAAAAGGTCGTTCTTTTTTCCATCGTGGTGTCAAATTTCACTCATTAATTATTTGTAAAGTTTGACCTAACCTCTAGTGACCGACCTGTAGTTTACTGAACTGATTTAGAACGCATAAAAATTATTTGTCATCTCAAAATCGAAAATTTTAATGCAACTAAAATGTTTTAACTTTCACGGTTTCCAGTTTTCGACCTTCGAAACGTTTCGAAACAAGACTTTCTAATGATGATCAAGGTAGAACAAAAATTTTCGATTTTTCGGTGGTTTTCGAAACATTTTAAGGCGTTTTCGGTCCAAACTTTAAAATAAACCGTTGGAAAAATTTTGGAAATTTCTCCTGAAATTTTCTAAAATAAAGTTAAAAAAAATAGTGATTTTTCTGTTTTCTTTTTCATATTATCCATCGGCTGACCAAAGTTCGGCCCGGGGCCGCGAAGTGGGTATCGACGCGACTACCGTAGTATCGCTGAAAATCGAGAGTCGCTGTAAACCGAAATTCCGCAACGAGACCCCTCCGCAACCCCAAGCCGAGCCTTTGAGCGAGTGGTCATTTCATTGAAAATATCCCGTTTTTGGGAGTTTTGATTCGAATTTCATTTATTTCTAACCCGGGAGGATTCAAACCCGCGTCTACTGGAGTATCCCCCAGCCCGGATAAGTATAGACTATTACAGCGCCATGCTCGATCAGTCTAACCGGAACCGACACAGATAAGAATGGTTGGGGAAGTCAATATCATCGAAAATTACCCGTTTTGTCAGTTTTGATTTTGATTTCATTGAAAATATCCCGTTTTTGGGAGTTTTGATAACAATTTAATTTATTTCTAACCCGGGAGGATTCAAACCCGCGTCTACTGGAGTATCCCCCAGCCCGGATAAGTATAGACTATTACAGCGCCATGCTCGATCAGTCTAACCGGAACCGACACAGATAAGAATGGTGGGGGAAGTCAATATAATCCAAAATTACCCGTTTTTAGAGTTTTGATTATGATTTCAATGAAAATATCCCGTTGTTGGGAGTTTTGATTCGAATTTAATTTATTTCTAACCCGGGAGGATTCAAACCCGCGTCTACTGGAGTATCCCCCAGCCCGGATAAGTATAGACTATTACAGCGCCATGCTCGATCAGTCTAACCGGAACCGACACAGATAAGAATGGTGGGGGAAGTCAATATAATCCAAAATTACCCGTTTTTTTAGAGTCTTGATTACAATTTCATTGAAAATATCCCGTTTTTGGGAGTTTTGATTCGAATTTCATTTATTTCTAACCCGGGAGGATTCAAACCCGCGTCTACTGGAGTATCCTCCAGCCCGGATAAGTATAGACTATCATAGCGCCATGCTCGATCAGTCTAACCGGAACCGACACAGATAAGAATGGTGGGGGAAGTCAGAAACTTACCAATTTTTCTCCTCTTAATTTGTCTCCTTTGTGTTACTGGCAACTCTCCTCGTCGGGGCATTCATCGGTCCGTCTTTGTCACTACAGTCTTCCATCTGTCGATGCGCAGGTCGTTATCATATCAGCTTTAAGGAGATGGTGGCACGCGTGGCTGAAAGAAATAGTTGAATTAAACGTGAATGATATAACGTGTTGTGAGAAACTGTAAGCTATTGAATAAACATGGAGAAGATTGAAAGACCTCCTTCTATGTCGGAGTGAGGGGAGAATGACTCTGTAGTGGTCTACTAACAGATATGTGCAGAGGGCGGGGCCTATTACCCGGTATGATTTCCCAAAGAGATAAGGTGGCAGATGGTAATACGTGAAGAAAAATGTCCGAGACAGCATTCCGAGAGTGACAATGTGTGAATTAGTTGACATATTTACATTGGAAAGTTAGTTAGAGGCGCAGGGTGCCGTGCAAATGCCATAACCGCGGCACACATTGACATAAGGAGTGAGCCTAGAAACTCAAGCGACTCTAAAGAAATGTACTTATTTTTCGAGGTTTGAAAGTTGGAACCTCAATTTTTGAAGATTTGAATTTCTTCAGTTATTCGATATATTTCCCTAATTGCACTAGTTGGTAGATATCTCACGTCGACAGGTGAAACCATAAAACAACAAATCAATGAGTGTGAAGATCTCGGCCAGTGTTCTTGTTGTTATTCTCTCCCACCTGTCACTTATCTTACTGGGAAATCTGACAGATGACAGCAAATAGGACACGCCCCTCATGACCATATGAGAATAGACATTTGGAATACAGTCAGTCTTCCTTTCACTGCCGCACCGAGTAGTCCTCTCATTTTGAGCTCTCGGGTTTTCATCCCTTTTATTTCTCGCGTAAGTTACTTCTTCATGCTAAATCTCTTTGATTCATGATTTTAATGTTGATACTAGAGTCATCTATTTTGAGATAGAGTACAGTTACAAGCTTTTATGTAAGATTCTCAAGTCTCCGTTTTCCAGTAGCTTTTCCCAACAAGACAGTTACTGTACCACTATCTCTCCAAAACCTTCATACTATCACTTATCATTAATTTGATATGGACTCTTCGAACATATAGAATTGCCCACGCCGTTTTTGACAGCCCTTCTCATCACTATCTCGCTCACTTTCTAGACTTTTCGAGGAAATCCTAAATTTCAAAACTAATCGATCGTATCAGTTATCTTTTGATTAATGTCTTAGTTTTTCGAAAAGTTACTTTTTCTCTGACCCCAATTATTGATACCTACTGCGGTTGTTCGAGAAAAAAGGAAATGGAAGATGTTTTTCCAATGTAAATATGTCAACTAATTCACACATTGTCACTCTCGGAATGCTGTCTCGGACATTTTTCTTCACGTATTACCATCTGCCACCTTATCTCTTTGGGAACTCATACCGGGTAATAGGCCCCGCCCTCTGCACATATCTGTTAGTAGACCACTACAGAGTCATTCTCCCCTCACTCCGACATAGAAGGAGGTCTTTCAATCTTCTCCATGTTTATTCAATTGCTTACAGTTTCTCACAACACGTTATATCATTCACGTTTAATTCAACTATTTCTTTCAGCCACGCGTGCCACCATCTCCTTAAAGCTGATATGATAACGACTTGCGCATCGACAGATGGAAGACTTTAGTGACAAAGACGGACCGATGAATGCCCCGACGAGAAGAGTTGCCTTTAACACAAAGGAGACTCAAAAATTGGTAAGTTTCTGACTTCCCCCACCATTCTTATCTGTGTCGGTTCCGGTTAGACTGATCGAGCATGGCGCTGTAATAGTCTATACTTATCCGGGCTGGGGGATACTCCAGTAGACGCGGGTTTGAATCCTCCCGGGTTAGAAATAAATGAAATTGTTATCAAAACTCCCAAAAACGGGATATTTTCAATGGAATTGTAATCAAAAGTCTAAAAACGGGTAATTTTGGATTATATTGACTTCCCCAACCATTCTTATCTGTGTCGGTTCCGGTTAGACTGATCGAGCATGGCGCTGTAATAGTCTATACTTATCCGGGCTGGGGGATACTCCAGTAGACGCGGGTTCGAATCCTCCCGGGTTAGAAATAAATGAAATTCGAATCAAAACTTCCAAAAGCGGGATATTTTCAATGAAATTGTTATCAAAACTCTAAAAAACGGGTAATTTTCGATGATATTGACTTCCCCAACCATTCTTATCTGTGTCGGTTCCGGTTAGACTGATCGAGCATGGCGCTGTAATAGTCTATACTTATCCGGGCTGGGGGATACTCCAGTAGACGCGGGTTCGAATCCTCCCGGGTTAGAAATAAATGAAATTCGAATCAAAACTTCCAAAAGCGGGATATTTTCAATGAAATTGTTATCAAAACTCTAAAAAACGGGTAATTTTGGATTATATTGACTTCCCCAACCATTCTTATCTGTGTCGGTTCCGGTTAGACTGATCGAGCATGGCGCTGTAATAGTCTATACTTATCCGGGCTGGGGGATACTCCAGTAGACGCGGGTTTGAATCCTCCCGGGTTAGAAATAAATGAAATTCGAATCAAAACTTCCAAAAGCGGGATATTTTCAATGAAATTGTTATCAAAACTCTAAAAAACGGGTAATTTTCGATGATATTGACTTCCCCAACCATTCTTATCTGTGTCGGTTCCGGTTAGACTGATCGAGCATGGCGCTGTAATAGTCTATACTTATCCGGGCTGGGGGATACTCCAGTAGACGCGGGTTTGAATCCTCCCGGGTTAGAAATAAATGAAATTCGAATCAAAACTTCCAAAAGCGGGATATTTTCAATGAAATTGTTATCAAAACTCTAAAAAACGGGTAATTTTCGATGATATTGACTTCCCCAACCATTCTTATCTGTGTCGGTTCCGGTTAGACTGATCGAGCATGGCGCTGTAATAGTCTATACTTATCCGGGCTGGGGGATACTTCAGTAGACGCGGGTTCGAATCCTCCCGGGTTAGAAATAAATGAAATTCGAATCAAAACTTCCAAAAGCGGGATATTTTCAATGAAATTGTTATCAAAACTCTAAAAAACGGGTAATTTTGGATTATATTGACTTCCCCAACCATTCTTATCTGTGTCGGTTCCGGTTAGACTGATCGAGCATGGCGCTGTAATAGTCTATACTTATCCGGGCTGGGGGATACTCCAGTAGACGCGGGTTCGAATCCTCCCGGGTTAGAAATAAATGAAATTCGAATCAAAACTTCCAAAAGCGGGATATTTTCAATGAAATTGTTATCAAAACTCTAAAAAACGGGTAATTTTCGATTATATTGACTTCCCCAACCATTCTTATCTGTGTCGGTTCCGGTTAGACTGATCGAGCATGGCGCTGTAATAGTCTATACTTATCCGGGCTGGGGGATACTCCAGTAGACGCGGGTTTGAATCCTCCCGGGTTAGAAATAAATGAAATTCGAATCAAAACTTCCAAAAGCGGGATATTTTCAATGAAATTGTTATCAAAACTCTAAAAAACGGGTAATTTTGGATTATATTGACTTCCCCAACCATTCTTATCTGTGTCGGTTCCGGTTAGACTGATCGAGCATGGCGCTGTAATAGTCTATACTTATCCGGGCTGGGGATTACTCCAGTAGACGCGGGTTCGAATCCTCCCGGGTTAGAAATAAATGAAATTCGAATCAAAACTTCCAAAAGCGGGATATTTTCAATGAAATTGTTATCAAAACTCTAAAAAACGGGTAATTTTGGATTATATTGACTTCCCCAACCATTCTTATCTGTGTCGGTTCCGGTTAGACTGATCGAGCATGGCGCTGTAATAGTCTATACTTATCCGGGCTGGGGGATACTCCAGTAGACGCGGGTTCGAATCCTCCCGGGTTAGAAATAAATGAAATTCGAATCAAAACTTCCAAAAGCGGGATATTTTCAATGAAATTGTTATCAAAACTCTAAAAAACGGGTAATTTTCGATTATATTGACTTCCCCAACCATTCTTATCTGTGTCGGTTCCGGTTAGACTGATCGAGCATGGCGCTGTAATAGTCTATACTTATCCGGGCTGGGGGATACTCCAGTAGACGCGGGTTTGAATCCTCCCGGGTTAGAAATAAATGAAATTCGAATCAAAACTCCCAAAAACGGGATATTTTCAATGAAATTGTAATCAAGCTTTGCAGAGTTTCGAAACAAGACTTGCCAATGATGATCAAGACAGAACAAAATTTTTCGATTTTTCGGTGCTTTTCGAAACATTTTAAAGCGTTTTTTTTTTCAAAAAATTAAGTAAAGAATAGTGATTTTTCCTGTGTTTTTTTTTCATATTACTCCTACAACATAACGTCCCTTTGATCCATTGTCCCTCTGAGACTTTGTCCCATCAACTATGTACCCCTAAGAGTAAATGTCCCCTTTGTCCCCTTGAGCATTGTACCCCTTGGAGCATTGGCCTCGAAAATATTTTTTGTGCAGCCATGATATAGATCCTGTCAACTGTCCACTGGGACCCCTAGTTCAAAAGTAGATGAAACTCAGCGGTCAATCTATTCCCTTCATTCACATCCAAGTACAAAAGAGTTCACATAATCGAGCAGCAAGGATTCTTCTTCTTTTTCTTTTCCTCCTTTTTCTCTTCTTTTTCTTTATTGTTTTTTCCTCTTCCTGTTTCACTGGCTGCACAAATTCAGGTTCCTTCTTAAATTCTTCTTCCTTCCGATCTTCCTTCTTCTTATCCTCGTTTTTCTCTTCTTTTACCTCCTCCTCCTGTTCCACTGGCTGTACTGTTTCCTCCTCCTTCTTCAAGTCTTCTGCCTTCTGTGTTTCTATTTTCTTCCGATTCTTCTTTTTTTTCTTCGCCACTTTCTCTCGCTGCGTTCTTTCTGATTCACTTAAAAAACCTATTTTCTTCAGATATTCCTTCTTCTTATCCTCCAAGAATTTTTCAGCCTTCTCAATAGACTCCTCCAACGTCTCCGCAGTAAAATCATGCTTCCCAAACCCGACATTCTGATTCAAAAAACATTTTTTCTGCTCGTTCCCATCGATTGTTTTTATTCGAATAATATCTTCTTTTACAAAAGCGTTTACCCAGAATGCAATGTTGTCCTCTTCGGTTCCAAGTGTCTTGTTATAGTTCTTCTTGTCCTTCAAAAATTCCTCAACAGCATAATCTCTTTGGACAGGAAAAACTCGATGCGTTCCATCTTCATCGTTCATCAACAGTTCACCCCATTCCGCTCTCCATTTTTGGTAGGTTTGAGTCTGAAAATTTTTCCGAATATAGATAGTTCCTCTCCACTGTCAAATCGATAACTTACAGCATAATACATCCACTTCATTCTGTGAAACTTCATATATACCGGTGGATTGGGATCGGTTGCTTTTTCGTTCTAAAAAAAACCGACATATGTGGTTCCGATTCGTATCACTTGGGATCCGGACGGTTCCGATTTGGAAGAACTGCGTTCGTTTACAGTGTTGGTCATAGAAATTGCGACACTTGCAGTTTTTAGTTGAAAATGATCAACTTTGTGAGTGTGAGATGGCCTTTCTGATCGTATCACCATATCGATTGTTTATGGACTATACAGATCACAAATAGAGCTTCATTTTTGTAGTGGACAACTTTTTTGTACGAGCACATCCTAAGAAGTTACAAGCAGTTAATGAAAACAGCTCAAAAATCTTTCCTTTTAGCATCGAAAAAAGGCAGCAATTGCGAGATCGATAGGTAACTTGCTAGGGTGCGCCCGTACAAAAAAGTTGTCAACTACAAAAATGAAGATCTACTTGCGATCTATACACTTAAACAATATTGTGATACCATCAGGGAGGACGTCTCACACTCTGTCTCACAAGTTTACCATTTTCTTCAAAAAAAGTACAAGTGTCGCATTCTTCATGATCAGTTGAAGACCGTAAAAAATATTCAAAAGGGAAAGCTGGAGTTCCCAAACTTGAAATTCTGTATGATTCACAATCAGTCAGAAACAAAAAACAATGGAGTTTTTGAGACCAGGCATTTCAAGACTTGGAAATTACGAAACTATGGCATACGACGTTGCTCCGAGAAGTAGCCTTCCGCCTAGAGGGTGTCAGCATAAAGCATATATTCGCCTACTCGAATTCGCTTAAATTCCACAAGAAACGCATTACGCTCAACTCTGAAGTTGACTGACAAAAAAAAGTAAACCTTCTCTTCCTCTGCATGTTTTTTATCCTCCAACCATATCATCTTCTGAATATCATCCGTCAAATGCAATCGTTTTCTTCGCACCGCCCATCCATCATTTGTTCTTTTCTCTTTCTTCCGGTACTGGAATCTCAGAAATCCTTCAGGACGATCATAATTGTAAAAGGCAATGTCAATGATGTTCTGTAAAACGATACAAATAAAATCCATGAGGAGTATGTTCTTACGCTTCGATCCTTCAGCCTTGGTAAGTGTGCAAATGGTTTTCTGACATTGTAAGTACCATCCATTAACGGTTTCAAGTCGACACTCTGATCAATTTCTCTATCCGTCATTCTTACTGTCAAACTACAAGACTCCCCCGGTCCCAACTCATAGCAACCGTATGCCGCCGCAGGAGTCACTCCGTGTTGTCCACTTGATTTGGCATCTTTGAAATCCACCAAGAAATAGTAGGAATCGAATGTACAACGAAGGGTTTGAGTGTCTTCAGTCGGATTTCTGACGGTGACTTTGAGAGGTTCCGATGGTGGAACAACTAGCTTCTTTGGGCTGATTTCCAGAAGGAATGGTATTTTCAAGGCTGAAAATTTCAGAGTTTGAAGTTTTTGCGTGAATTTTGAAGCAGCGTTGTGTAAATTGACATCTACTTGTTCTAACATAGGAAATCCTTAAATTGGTCTTTTCTAAAGGCCCCAGGGTTTGCCCCGTTGTTATTTCGATTCCTTAGATTCCAAACCTGAAACGCAATTCTGATGAATCCTTCTGTGATCCGAGTTATGCGCCGTCAGACTTTTCCTATTCCGGCAGACCGCGTTGACGGCTCATAACTCGGTTCACAAAAAGATTAAACATAATTTCATTTCAGATTAGAAATGTACGTACTCGAAAGTACCGGGGACCAAATTCTTTGGTCGTTTGAAAAATGACACTCCGAGAGCTTTGCTTCTAATATATACGGAATTATCGTTCAGAATTATATCGAAGTGGATCCCGGGAACTGTCGGCTGCTAAACATGATACGGTACTACAACAAATGTCAAATGTCTGGTTTCGAAATGTCCGGTTCCAGAACGTCCTCAAAAACTTACGTTCTGTCGTGTGAATCACTCTTGTATTCGTTTTGTTATCTTCAATTTTCCGGGGTTCCTTCGGGTCCCCTCGGGAATCGCCATTAGCGATATCTGAAAATTTTCAATTTTTTGGGACGTTTTACAACCAGCTGTTTTGACACCGAAACGGTTCTAAAATGTCTCAATACTTACTTGGCTCAATATTCCCTTTCTCGCTTCTCTCCTTAAGTCTTCTTTCGTTTTTCGACGGTGTCTCACAAGAAACGACAGCTTTTGGTGCTGAAAATGTACGAATGGTTTTGGGACGTTTTAAAACCGATAGTTGTCCCAATACCGAACAAGCCCAAAACTCACACTTCTCCGCGTTTTCCTTCCTACTGCTCTTGGCGGCGCCTGAAAATGTTGTGATTGTGTTGGGACGTTTTGGAATTTCTCGGTTTCGAAACGTCCCAAAAACTTTTTTCGTATTAGAGCGCACTTACATTTCTCTCCTATCTTCCTTTCATCTTTCTCCACAATGTTGTCTTCAGACTTTTTCGGGATAACCGGGACGACAGCTATAATAGGTTTGATAATAGGTAAGGTAAGTTCGCTCTATCGATAACAGTCCGTGTAGTCTGCGTGGACTTCAATAACTACTCAAAAATGTTATCTATAGAGCGAATTTGCTCCTTCCTCAATTCCCGTTTATGCTGAACTCACATTTCTCTGCTTCTTCCTCATCTTTTTCAGCCATTACTTGAGAACTTCAACAAGTCTTCAAAATGGGAATACATTTTCTTTTAAAAAAAAATCTTTTTTTATTTATTTTCAATTGGAACCATTTCACGGGAAAGTTCATTCATTTTTTCAGTTCTGATTTTCAATGTTGTTACCCTTGCAAAACGTCCGCCCTGACCGCCCTGGCTATAAGTAACCTCCTGGTAGGTCTGTCCTGGCCCCATACTGACCAACTACCGGGCGTATTCGAGCTCCCAAACAGCCAAAACTCACTCACAAAATTTTTGTAAATTTTGACCGTCCTTACCCGCCACTGACCGCTCTAACCTCTAGTAACCGACCGGCCTGTGACAGCACCCCCCTCCTAGTTTACTGAACTGATTTAGAATGCATAAAAAGAAAACCACCGCGATACAATATCACCATAGTGAACTCTCAACTACTCTCCGATGTCCCAACCACAGAAAGTCAGTTGTGGAGGAATTAAAGATATGGAAAGAAATGGACATTTTGAAATTGAAGGAGTGTAAGGTTTTACTTAATATGTTTAATTTGAAACTCAGCTTACAGTGCAAAGCAATTAAAACATCTTTGTGGACCGGAGAATAAGCAGAGTGAGTCATTGATTGAAAATTGAAGTGTTGATAAAGAATAGTATTATTCTTGGAACAATTTTTCAGATATATCCTGTAGAGATGCTCCCGAATTTCTGCTTTATTTGTGTAGTGACTGTCTTTCTTATTGCAAAACAAGAATTCACGAGGGTGTTGAAAAGTTCTGTGAAGGAGATAGTGGATGTGATTGGTTTTTTTTTGTTAAAAATCACAAATGTGAAGTTTCAGCACCTGCTTGTGACTGGCTACCCACAACTACAACATCTACAACTACTACCACTACCACCGATCCACCTACCACCACTATCAATACATCTACCACTTCCAATCATCTTCCATTGATCATTGGAATAGTTGTCACGGCCGTCGTTCTCCTCGCTGTCGGTATTGCTCTATTTTTTTTCTGTCGCAGGAAGAAGGCTCCAGCACGTGGAAAGGGATTAATGACTGGAACAACTACTGGAACGACTTCGGCATCTAGAACTGCTATGACTGGAACAGCCACTGGAAGATCTACAACTGGAACAAGAACTACAAAGAAGTCGAAAACTGGAAAGAAAGCTAAGAAGGCCAAGAAAACCAAAAAGACAACAACGACCACTTCATCTGGTTATTAAATGTTTTGTTTGTGAACTCCTTACTTGTTTGCTCAAGAATCAAACCGTGACTAGTTACTGATTTCAATTCATTCATAAAAATTTACTTGTGTTATAACAATTTTGAATAAACCGTTATACGCTGATTTATGTTTTTGGAAAATCTAGACATAGTCTGTTTTAAAAGCGGCTAAACAACGGAAATGCACTGTTTGTTCAAGTTTTTCAGCAAATAGGCGGTCTTCAGAAGGTTTCCATTCTAGATTTTCGTCTCTTGTCAGAACTAACAAGCTTTTCCAGAACTTAATAAAAATATTCTGTCTTGCATGTCTAAATTTCCCCCTAGAACAAAATAAGCTCTTTTGATAAGGGAAGGAATTAGCTTTTGGCACGTTCCATATATCATTTAAACACTGAGAACTAAAATTAAATTTAACAAAAATAGAATTGCTGAACCAAAGAATTTAGATCAGAAGATAGGCGGACGGAGTAACAATCTGATTCACACTCATAGTAAATATATTATTTTCGATATTAAAAATGTAATTTTCCACAACAATCTTCATAAGCCTCTGACCGTTCTGAACTCTACATGACCGTCCAAACCATCCTGACCCTAAGTAACCTCCCGGACATGCCTCCACCCCTTGGCCTGTCCTGGCCCTATACTGACATCGGGCTCCGTCGATATCACGTCAAAGTTCACTTTGTTATTTTTGGAAAGTTTGACTGTTCTGACCGCCCTGAACTCTACTAGCCGACCGACCTGTGCCTTCCTAGTTTACTGAACTTTTACGGGGTGCCTAAAAGGAACATTTTATCTTAGATTGGATAGAATTCCGTGAAGTTCTCTTTTGGTTCCTGTTCGACGCTACACAAAAGAAGATGGTTGGCTCTTTTGGGTTAGTCGACATTATGCAAGTGTAAGAACTGTTAATATCAAATACGTTTTAAATATCTACAGTTTTAGAGCAAACATATTAGCTACAATTTGTACAAACGGATCTAGTGAGTTACTAAAACATGGATAATAAATCTACAATGTTTTCTATAATTTTTCAGAGAAAGATTGTAAACATCTCCCGCAAAAATTAGTCTACGAGTGCAATAAAGCAAAAGGCAAAAATTGTTACGAGACTGTCCTCCGCGGCGTTGAATTGCATTGCAATCTTTTCAAAAATTGTAAGTTATTCAAGTTTCTGATATTGTTTATAATCTTCACGTTTATTTCAGTATCAGCCTGTAAGTGGTTGACAAAAACAACTTTGCCGCCTACACAGCCTACAACCCCGAGACCCACCACTAGCTTCATCACAACCACTACAACCACTACAACCACTACTACTCTTGCTCCTGCAACAACAGTCATCAGTGATTCCTCTACGGATGCTAGCAGTAATCTCCCATTGGTCATTGTGGCAGTCATCACTATCCTAGCTTTCATTGCCATTGGAATCTCTCTATTCTGTTATTGCAAAAAGAAGAAGGCAGCTGGGAAGAAGGAACCTATGACTGGAGTGACCACTGGTAGTAACTCGGCTTCTGGAACAAGTGCCAAGGGAGCAACTACTCCCAAAAAGTCGGAGTATGTGAACGCGAAGACTCCGGAGAAGTCGAATATGTCGAACATCAAGACCGCGATGAATTATTGATTTTTTGTTAAATACTTGTGAACTTTTTACTTGTAATATTCATGTTACTTGGTTGGAATGAATCCATTTGATATTTCTAAATGTGCATTGTGGTCTCGCAAGCTTCAAACTGATAATTAATAATTAATTAATATAATTAATTAATTAAGATAATTAATCCTCTTCCTAACTATAATTTAGTGAAAGTATAAGTGCAGGCGTCACTTTCAATTTGACATGTAATCGGATCACCATTCTCGACGAAAAGTTCAACGTGAGTAAGAAAGTGGAAGTGGGGACAGATAGAGAAAAAACAAAAAGAAAGAGATAATTTTCTTTCGGGAGAAAGGGTCAAGACCTTCTTTCAAAAAACAGGTTCTTAGTTCATGATGATGCAAACCTATCAAGTCCAAGCAAAATCGAAAGTCGTTATCGTGATGATTGCGACGAGGCGATGACCTATTAAGGATAAAAAATGAGAGTGAGGAGAAAGTATACTTTCGAAGAAGATAGAAAATCCGGTGTCTAAGAATTTGAAGAAGATGTTCCTGTTCCCAATATCATGAAAAAAAAACGAGACGATAGATGACCTGAACTTACGCAGTACGCAGTCCGAAAAATGGGCGGTGCCGATTACCGCGCAAGGGAGAAGAAAGAATTCTCGAATCATTCATTATGCCTCCTTTCGAGGCTATGAGAACACTCCGTGACTGAGAGTTCGCCACACAAGTATTCTGATTTTTCTGAAATTCTAATTTGTTCTATTGTTTTTTATCTTATTTTTTTTTTTGACTGGTAAGTGGAAGTTCATAGTACCGCCGCTCTAAAGGTTGGACGCTTTTCCCGTTTTTAGTGACAAAGTTGGTTATTTCACATCATCAATGTTTGTAGGAGTTATAGATTAAACTTAGCGGATCACTTTTGTAGTTGACACTTTTTGTACGTACTGTCAAGGTACGGGCCATCAAAGTGGACATCAGTGCAAAATAGTGCGATTTTTGAGCAGTCGTCTTAAAATGACCATAACTTTCTAGGGGGGCGGTACATAAAAGTTGTCAACTACAAAAATGGAGCTCTCCCAAAGATCGATTCATTTTACAGAAAATAAATAACTATTAAGCTACCGCCAACATTCAAACTGTGGAACGTATTGACCTTCTGTCTCTTTTCCCAATGCAGGTTACTACAATACCCGTAGACTCTATTCTCCCCTTTACTTTAAATCCCATGCTCCCATCAGAAGTTAGAGAACAACACAACCTCCTTCAAGCATTCGCCGTGAGTTTCATATAAGAAGATGAACCAAGTTTCCATATTTATACAGTCACTTCAAAATGTGGGGGGAATGGAGTGCCGAATTCTGAACAATGACCATCAAGAGGATTTGATCAGGACGAGAACAGAGAAGGACAATTTGCTCGTAAAGTTGAAAAATGAGGTAATTTTTGATGAACTTGAACAACGCAAGATAACTCAAATTATAGACTAAAAACAGAGTGTGTTTTTATCAAAGAATTCAGTCGAAAGCCACAGCTCAGTAAGTGATTATTCATTTTCCATTTTATAAGATGTATTTTCAGAACCGACGGTTCATCCTCTACAAGTTCGATACACTTGTTCTCCGCAATTTTGAAAGTTGAGGAAGATGCGGTTCTACCGGAAGATGAAATCGAAATTGCTAAAACGGCTGTAGCGGTTTTGAGAAATGCCACTATCCGTTCTAGAGACTCGCCAAAGTAAGTCTGAAGTGTTGTTTGATAGGAAATAACTAATAAATTTCAGATTAATAAAACAAAACTCGGATCTTTGCTGGTGATTAATCAGGATCGGGAAGACAAAAAGTATCCAAACGCCAGAACGGACAAGGAAAAATATTTGGTTTTCTGCACTGTAGGTTTTTTTTGAATTAATAATTTCAAAATAAACCATATGTTTCAGGTATCGACTGGGAACATAGTGGATTCCATAAACCGCAGTTGGTTCGACTTTAATTGTGTCATTCTTCGCTTTAATTATTCTAACTTCGCTCTTAACTTGGAAACGCTTTAATTGAATAAATAAATTTTATTTTCAAAATCTTGTTGCTGTATTTCAGCACATTTATTCAGGTCATGTAAAAATGTATTTTAATACATTTTTTCCTTATTCACGACCGTTTTTCCACTTTTTTGTATTTTTCGACACGCGAAGATGGTCGTGGAGGGCCTTAAAGATTTCTGCAGACGATTCAGCAAACATTCCTGTAAGTTATTCAAGTTTTGGAAGATTGTATATAATCTTTTCTACTTCAGCACCAGCCTGTAATTGGCTGAAACCTACAACCCCGATACCCATCACTACACGCTTCACAACCACTACAACCACTACAACCACTACTACTCTTCCTCCTGCAACCACAGTCATCACGGATTTCTCTACGGATGCCAGCAGCAATCTCCCATTGGTCATTGTGGCAGTCATCACTGTCCTCGCTTTTATTGCCATTGGAATCTCTCTGTTCTGTTATTGCAAAAAGAAGAAGGCAACTGGGAAGAAGGAACCTATGACTGGAGTGACCACTGGTAGTAACTCGGCTTCTGGAACAAGTGCCAAGGGAGCAACTACTCCCAAAAAGTCGGAGTATGTGAACGCGAAGACTCCGGAGAAGTCGAATAAGTCAAATATCAATACAGCGAGGAATTATTGAGTTTCTGTTGAATACTTGTGAATTTTTTACTTGTGATATTCATGTTACTTGGTTGAAATGAATCCATTTGATATTTCTAAATGTGCATTATGGTCTCGCAAGCTTCAAACTGATAATTAATTATTTTCCTAACTATAATTCGGTGAAAGTACAAGTGCAGGCGTCTCTTTCGATTTGACATGTAATGGAATCACCATCTTCGACGAAACGGTCAAAGTGAGTAACAAAGCGAAAGTGGGGACAGATAGAGAAAAAAACAAAAAGAAAGAGAAAGTTCTCTTACGGGAGAAAGGGTCAAGATCTTCTTTCAAAAAACAGGTTCTTAGTTCATGTTGATGCAAACCTATCAAGTCCAAGCAAAATCGAAAGTCGTTATCAAGATGATTGCGACGAGAAGATGACCAATTAAAGATAAAAAATGAGAGTGAGGAGAAAGTATACTTTCGAAGAAGATAGAAAATCCGGTGTCTAAGAATTTGAAGAAGATGATCCTGTTCGCAATATCATGAAAAAAACGAGACAATAGATGACCTGAACTTGATACTCAGTCCGAAAAATGGGCGGTGCCTATTACCGCGCGAGGGAGAAGAAAAATCCGCGAATCATTCATTTATGCCTCCTTTCGAGGCTATGAGAACACTCCGTGACTGAGAGTTCGCCACCCACGTATCCTGATTTTTCTAAAATTCTAATTTGTTCTATTGGTTTACTTGTATTTATTTATTTTGATTGGTAAGTGGGAGTTTATAGTACCGCCGCTCTAAAGGTTGAACGCTTTCCTTTATTTAGTGACAAATGATGAATACGGTTATCTCTTATTATCAATGCATGTAGGAATTATAGATGAAACATAGAACTTCATTTTTGTAGTTGACACCTTTGTACTGGCACTCCCTAGAGTACTGGCACTCCCTAGAGAGTTACGGGACATCAAAGTGAGAAGTCGTCTTAAAATGATCACTTTTTTAAGCCTTCCTTGTAAGACGCAAGGCAACGCACGGTTTTTTGTCAACTAATAAAGTGGGCAGTTTTCCTAAACATCTGCCAGAGCATTATAAAAAGGCAAAGAGATTTATGTCACAAAAAATAAATACCTATTCAGAAGTTACCGCCAATATTCAAACTGGGGAAAAGTATTGACCTTCTGTCTCTCTTCCCAATGCAGGTTACTACGATACCCGTAGAATCTATTCTCCCCTCTTCTTCGAATTCCATGCTCCCATCAGAAGTTAGAGAAACTCATTTTTAAATAGAAAAGGTAAGAGCTTTGGATATTTCATTGCCAGCAGCCATCTTCTTTTCTAAGAAAGCAGATTTTTTCTCATATACCAATTATTTTGAAAAAATTTGAATTTTGAAGATAAAATTTAACTTTTCAGGACCAAACGCCAGGCAACCACAAGAGCTCGAGAGGAGGTGGGAAACAAGACACAAATGCCTGCTCAACCGTCCACGTCGATAGGATCTGAAGAAACCCGAAAAAGGCTTCCTTCGGTGATGTTCCTGGGAGTGACCGGAGCAGCATTCGCCGTGAGTTTCATATAAAAAGACAAACTGAATTTCAATATTTTTACAGTCACTTCAAAATATGGGAGAATGGAGTGCCGAATTCTGAACAAAGGCCATCAAGGGGATTTAATTAGGACGAGAACGGAGAAGGACAATTCGCTCGTGAAATTGAAGGAAGAGGTAATTTTAGATGAACTGGAATAACTTTAGATAATTGAAATTACAGACTGAAAATAAAGTGTGTATTTATCAAAGAATTCAGTCGAAATCCACAGTTCAGTAAGTCATTAGTCATTTTCAATTGTATAAGATGTATTTTCAGACCCGACGGTTCATCCTCTTCAAGTTCAATACACTTGCTCTCCGCAATTTTGAAAGTTGAGGAAGATGTGGCCCTCCCTGAAAACGTACTCGAAATTGCTAAAACGGCTGTAGCGGTTTGGAGAAATGCCACCATCCGTTCTAGAGACTCGCCAAAGTAAGTCTGATTGTGAAGTGCTTTTGATTGGAAATAACTAATAAATTTCAGATTAATAAAATAAAACTGGGATCTTTGCTGGTGATCAATCAGGATCGGGAAGACAAAAATTATCCGAACGCAAGAACGGACAAGGAAAAATATTTGGTTTTCTGCACTGTAAGTTTTTTTAAAAAATTAATTATTTCGAAATAAATCATATTTTTCAGATTTCGGCCGGGGACATAGTGGATTCCATTGTCCGAGTATGTCAGAAGGAAGGTCCCAAATTGGGAAAAATTGGAATTCTTATTCGTATTCTTTACTTGTAATCTCTACTATAATATCTAGTCTTCAATAAATTTAGTTACCCTTAAATAATGTTCTGTTATGCCATGTATATAAAAGACTGTCGCCTAGACCCTACCAGAGGTCATGGCCACAGTAGACACAGACTGGAACACATACCCATCAGGTGAATTTAATCGAAATCCACAACAGAATAAGTCATTTGTAACCGTTCTGAACTCTTCATGACCGCTCAAACCGTCTTGACCCCAAGTAACCTCCCCGGACAGACCTTCACCCGTCGACCCTTCCCGGCCTTATACTGACATCGGGTTTGTTCGATATCACGATAACGGTCAAAGTTCACTCATTTTGTTAATTTTGGGAAGTTTTGTTAATTTTTGGAAGTTCCGTTCTGACCGTCCTAACCCGACCGCCCTGAACTGTACTAGCCTACCGACCTGTGCCGGCACCTTCCTGGCATACTGAACTCGTTAGGGGTGCATAAAAGGAACAGTTTCACCTCAGTTTGGATAGAATTCGACGAATTCCTGACCATTCACTCTTCCTGAAGATGACATATTTGTTCTCCAAGTATTGGACTTTTCCGCTGCAGTTCGATAGTGACACCGTGTAAGTACTCTTAAAATCTCACTTTTTAAATAATGAGGGTTTTGAAGGGCAGAGCAAGTTCGGACCTGCTGTGACAATCCTATATTATGTACCTACATGAAGAACAAACCTGTTTTTAACAAAGTTTGTGATGCAGTGCCAAAAGCAATGCTCGATGAATGTGAAAACAATAAAATTTTAAAAGACTGCAAGAAGATCGTCATGGAGGGTTTTAAAGATTTTTGCAGAGGATTCAGCTACCACTCGAGTAAGTTACTCAATTCTGGATGAACTCAATAAAATTAATTTTTCAGCACCACTCTGTCAGTGGGTTCGAAAACCTAAAACCCCGAGACCCACCACTAGACGCATCACTAGCCGCCTCACCACCACTACATCCACTACAACCACTACAACCACTACTACACTTGCGCCTGCAACAACAGTCATCAGTGATTCCTCTACGGATGCTGGCAGTAGTTTCCCATTGGTCATTGTGGCAGTCATCACTATCCTAGCTTTCATTGCCATTGGAATCTCTCTGTTCTGTTATTGCAAAAAGAAGAAGGCAGCTGGGAAGTAGGAACCGATGACTGGAGTGACCACTGGTAGTAACTCGGCTTCTGGAACAAGTGCCAAGGGAGCAACTACTCCGAAAAAGTCAGAGTATGCGACAGAGAAGACTCCGAAGAAGTCGAATAAGTCGAATATCAAGACGGCGATGAATTATTAATTTTCTGTTAAATACTTGTGAACTTATTACTTGTGATATTCATGTTACTTGGCTGGAATAATTTTTTTATATTTCTAAATGTGTATTCTGGTCTCGCAATCTTCAAACACAATTAGTTCTTTTCCTGACTATAATTCGGAGAGAGTATAAGTCACCATCTACGACGAAACGTTCACCGTGAGTATGAAAGTGAAAGTGGGGACAGATAGAGAAAAAAAAACAAAAAGAAAGAGATAATTTTCTTTCGGGAGAAAGGGGGGTCAAGATCTTCTTTCAAAAAACAGGTTCTTAGTTCATTCTGACGCAAACCTATCAAGTCCAAGCAAAATCGAAAGTCGTTATCAAGATGATTGCGACGAGAAGATTACCCATCAAAGATAAAAAATGAGAGTGAGGAGAAAGTATACTTTCGAAGAAGATAGAAAATCCGAATCCGGTGTCTAAGAATTTGAAGAAGATGTTCCTGTTCGGAATACTTCATGAAAAAAACGAGACAATAGATGACCTGAACTTGATACGCAGTCCGAAAAATGGGCGGTGCCTATTACCGCGCGAGGGAGAAGAAAAATCCGCGAATCATTCATTTATGCCTCCTTTCGAGGCTATGAGAACACTCCGTGACTGAGAGTTCACCACCCACGTATCCTGATTTTTCTGAGATTCTAATTAGTTCTATTGTTTATTTTTCCTTATATTTATTTGTTTGATTGGTAAGTGGAAGTTTATAGTACCGCCGCTCAAAAGATTGGACGCTTTTCCTATATTTATTGACAAAGTTGGTTATTTCGTATGATCAATGATTGTAGAAATTATAGATTAAACTTAGAGCTTCATTTTTGTAGTTGACAACTTTTTTGTACGGACACTTACTGTCAAGTTAAGGGCCATCAAAGTGAACATCAGTGCGAAATCGTGCGATTTTTGAGAAGTCGTCTCAAAATGACAAGAACTCTCTTGGGAATTCCCGTATGAAAAAGTGGACCACTACAAAAATGGAGCTCTAGGTTGTAACCTCTAACTCATCCGACCGTTTTTATCACTTTTTTATGCCTTCCTTGTAAAACGCAAGGCAACGCACGGTTTTTTGTCAACTAAGGAGGGCGGTTTTCCTAAACATCTACCATAGCATTATAAAAAGACTGGATAAAGAGATTTATGTCACAAAAAATGAATATCTATTAACAGCTACCGCCAACATTCAAACTGGAGAAAATATTGACCTTCTGTCTCTCTTCCCAATGCAGGTTACTACGATACCCGTAGACTCTATTCTCCCCTCTACTTCAAATCCCATGCTTCCACCAGAAGTTAGAGAAACTCATTTTTAAATAGAAAAGGTAAGAGCTTTGGATATTTCATTGCCAGCAGCCATCTTCTTTTCTAAGAAAGCAGATTTTTTCTCATATACCAATTATTTTGAAAAAATTTGAATTTTGAAGATAAAATTTAACTTTTCAGGACCAAACGCCAGGCAACCACAAGAGCTCGAGAGGAGGTGGGAAACAAGACACAAATGCCTGCTCAACCGTCCACGTCGATAGGATCTGAAGAAACCCGAAAAAGGCTTCCTTCGGTGATGTTCCTGGGAGTGACCGGAGCAGCATTCGCCGTGAGTTTCATATAAAAAGACAAACTGAATTTCAATATTTTTACAGTCACTTCAAAATATGGGAGAATGGAGTGCCGAATTCTGAACAAAGGCCATCAAGGGGATTTAATTAGGACGAGAACAGAGAAGGACAATTCGCTCGTGAAATTGAAGGAAGAGGTAATTTTAGATGAACTGGAATAACTTTAGATAATTGAAATTACAGACTGAAAATAAAGTGTGTATTTATCAAAGATTTCAGTCGAAATCCACAGTTCAGTAAGTCATTAGTCATTTTCAATTGTATAAGATGTATTTTCAGACCCGACGGTTCATCCTCTACAAGTTCAATACACTTGCTCTCCGCAATTTTGAAAGTTGAGGAAGATGTGGCCCTCCCTGAAAACGTACTCGAAATTGCTGAAACGGCTGTAGCGGTTTGGAGAAATGCCACCATCCGTTCTAGAGACTCGCCAAAGTAAGTTTGAAGTGTTATTTGATAGAAATTAACCAGTGAATTTCAGATTAATAAAACAAAACTCGGATCTTTGCTGGTGATCAATCAGGATCGGGAAGACAAAAATTATCCGAACGCAAGAACGGACAAGGAAAAATATTTGGTTTTCTGCACTGTAAGTTTTTTTTTAAATTAATTATTTCGAAATAAATCATATTTTTCAGATTTCGGCCGGGGACATAGTGGATTCCATTGTCCGAGTATGTCAGAAGGAAGGTCCCAAATTGGGAAAAATTGGAATTCTTATTCGTATTCTTTACTTGTAATCTCTACTATAATATCTAGTCTTCAATAAATGTAGTTACCCTTAAATTATGTTCTGTTATGCCATGTATATAAAAGACTGTCGCCTAGACCCTACCAGAGGCCATGGCCACAGTAGACACAGACTGGAAGACATACCCATCAGGTGAATTCAATCGAAATCCGCAACAGAGTAAGTCATTTGTAACCGTTCTGAACTCTCTCTTCATGACCGCCCAAACCATCCTGACCCTAAGTAACCTCCCCCGGACTGACCTTCACCCCTCGCAATATCCTGGCCCTATACTGACATCGGGTTTGTTTGATATCACGATAACAGTCAAAGTTCACTTTGTTGTTTTTGGAAAGTTTGACAGTTCTAACCGCCCTAACCCGACCGCCCTGAACTGTACTAGCCGACCGACCTGTGCCGGCACCTTCCTGGTATACTGAACTCGTTAGGGGTGCATAAAAGGAACAGTTTCCCCTCAGTTGGGATAGAATTTCATAAAGTTCTCTTCGAGTTCCTGTTCAACACTAAACAAAAGAAAATGGGGTCGACTTGGTACTATACAGTCACGTTCGACAGTGCAGAAGTGTAAGAACAGTAAATAATAAATGCTTTTCAAATACCAACAATTTCAGTGTGAAAGACTTAAAAAGGACTTGTAAAAAAGGAAATCGTGAGTTACTGAAACAAGTCTAAGAAATCTACAATGTTTTCTATAATTTTTAAGAAATTCCTTGCGCACACCTCCCGAATAAATTAATCGATGAGTGCCACAAATTTAAAGGCTTTAATTGTTACCCGAAAGTCTTTGACGGCGTTAACATTTTCTGCAAATCGAACAAAAATTGTAAGCTGTTCAAGTTTCGGAAGATTGTCCATAATATTTTTTTATTTCAGCACCAGTCTGTAAGTGGTTGCCACAAACAGCGATGCCGCCTAAACCGCCTACAACCTCGATACCCACTACTAGCCGCCTAACCACCACTACAACCACTACAACCACTACTACCCTTGCTCCTGCAACGGCAGCTGGGAAGAAGGAACCGATGACTGGAGTGACCACTGGTAGTAACTCTGCTTCTGGAACGAGTGCGAAGGGGGCAACTACCCCGAAAAAATCGAAGTATGGGAAAGAGAAGACTCCGGAGAAGTCGAATAAGTCGAATATCAAGACAGCGAGGAATTATTGATTTCTTGTTGAATAATTGTGAATTTTTTACTTGTGATATTCATGTTACTTGGTTGGAATGAACCCATTTGATATTTCTAAATCTGGTACTTATACAAAAACTCCATGTTGAATCAATTTATTTCCACCAACAACAAAAAATAATTCCCTTATTTCTCATGCCAAACACTGAAAATAATTCTTCCTTCCTGCAACCCTTCCTGTCTCCACAAAACAGATGCCTCCAGCCCATCAGCTCTTCGAATATCCATAAGATTCGAGTAATCCTCATCATCTAGATTTCCTTCTCTCAGAAGATCGTGCAGTGGTGTCGGTCTGAAAGTTACGTTTTTCAAACAGCCCATCAAAAAATAATCAACTTACACAAAATCATTGAAATTCCTCGTGTCATCAAATTCATTCATCTGCATCGCCGGTATATCCGAATCGTCATTTTCATGTTCGTAGCGTACCCCATAACTGATGTCAAAGAATCGAGTAGTTCTCTCCGTTGAATGTAGCCAGTTATAGACAAATAGGATAATGTCGGAAGACTTTAATTTGTAGAGTGGTTGGGTTATAATGAGTTCTTGGAATCGAGCGTTTCGGAGATGTTGGGCAGTGAACCAGTTCATGGAGCAGTTGAGTTGAAGGCAGTGGTTCTGGAAAATTCGCTCTATTGATGATTGCTTCTTGAGACTACTGTAGATTTGGCTCCAGAAATTTGGAAACAGAGACATTTGACAACTTTGACATTTTAAAAGCGGAAATTCTGTAACCGAGACATTTCGCCACTAAACGTTAGAAAAAGTATTGAAAAATGAGGAATTGTATTTTCAATTTTACGTGGTTCGGTGGAAAATGAGCTTTTTTGTCAAGGTAAATGTCCTGGTTGTGAAATGTTATGGTTTTGCAACGTCCTGATTTACAAACGCCTTTTTCATAAATAACTGATTAATATCAAAATCAGGTCGCGGGACCTGTAAGAACTAGAAGTTTCTGATTTACACCAGCTGATGCGAACTTCAAAAACTCTTTGAGAATATGGTACTTTGAAAGCCCTTTACAGTCTCATATGTAATTGTTATGTTTCAAATTTATATTGATTGTGTAGATCAAACCTAGATCTTCATTTTTGTAAATGACAACTTTTTTGTACGGGCGCTCCCTGGAGAGTTATGGTCATTTTAAGACGACTTCTCAAGAATCGCACTATTTTGCACTGATGCCTACTTTGATGGCCCGTAACTTGACAGTAAGTGCCCGTACAAAAAAGTTGTCAACTACAAAAATGTAGCTCTATGTGTGATTTTCATATTACATACATGAAAAGTCCTAACCATGCAGTAAATCACCACCGTAAATCTACATTTCTTGCTAATGTCGATGTCGATTTACGGCGTAGAGCAAGCCGAAATTTTAGCTTCGGGACATTTTGACAGCAAACTTGGAGAATATGTATTGAAAAATAAGACATCGTCTCATTTTTCATGGATTTTTCATCATTTTCATTGTAATAACTCACCCTATCTATCCTAATCTCCTCCGCCAATTCCCCACTCTCCACAATCATCTTCGTCCCCACCGGCAAGTGAGACAGCATCCAATCCAAGCACCTCCCATCATACTCATCTCCATATTCCCCATCACAGGGTCCAAACTTAAAATACTTGACTTCCTGCAGGACAACTCGATTCAAAAAGAATGCAGGGAAGTCTATGACACCCCTTCTATCCATATGGTATCCAGTGATGTCTACATGGAATGCCTTCTGGAGAACATTCGTGAATGTTTCGATGGCTGTCTCGGAGTCCGCGCAGCCATTGGAAGGTTTCAGTCTGGAGTCGTAGAGAGATCTCATCTCGTTGTTGGAGTTTACTCTGAAAGAATACAGTACATATAAGTAGCAGATTTTTTTCTACTCACTTTGTCGCAAACTCCATCCCTCCAATCTTGTGAACCCAATCGAATTCTACCGAGTGGAACTCACTGATAGCTGCGTCTTCAAACCACCAGTTAATTATGGCATCTTCGTTAAATTTCAACGTGAATCCATGCCTGTTATCACGATGGCGGATGATTAGACTCTCCGCTTTGATGTTCATGGATCTGACCATGTTGCAGCATCGACGGCTGAGCAGGGAAATGTCGACGCTGGAATAAATTCAGATTTGGTTTCAGAATGCGTAGAAGATTATTTCCGATAGTTTTATGACATACTTGCAAAGCGGCCCGATGCATAACTCGCCTGAAACTCAATATTATGAACTGAAAAGTATACCAAAATGCAGACCTCAGCGAGTTCTATATTTTGGCTTACTACGGGCCGAATGTCTAATATACCGCTGACCCGTACAACATACTAAGAAACGGGAAAATTATCTGAAAGTCATTCTAGTCCGGTCAGTGGACGAATAGTCATCTTGCACCCAGCAGATCACGGACATAGAACTCGTCGAGACCTACAATTTGCCATACTTGCGAACCGGGCCGAAACGGGCCGCCGCGTATCTCGCTTCAAACTCAATAATATAGACTGACAAATATACCAAAATGATGGTCTCAGCGAGATCTATGTCCGTGACATACTTCCGGCCGAATGGTCTGCCGTTAATATGCCGCGGACCGCGAAAAAAGTACCAAAAACCGCGAAAATTGTCTGAAAGCCATACTAGTCCAGCCCGCGGGCGAATAGCCCTTTTGTCCGTAGCAGATCATGGTCAAAGAACTCATCGAGATCTACATTTTGGTATATTTTTCAGCTCATAGCATTGGGTTTTAAGAGAGTTATGCGTTTGCCTGTGTCGGTTCGGTTTGCAAGTCTGTTTTATGGGTATTTGAGATTATTTAAACAACTTTCTTGTTTTGTTTCAGTTAAACTGGTCTAGTGCGCTCTACAGAGGTTACGGTAGCAGAATCTGCGCAATTACAGTTTTTAAAAATTTTGGGTCATTGTCAGTCAAACTTTCACATAATCTTCCAACTGTCTGTCAGTTCTATTACATTTTTCTTTTTCGAGTAATTGACCAAAAATTGTAATTGTACCTATACTGTAACTCTTTTGGTTATCAATAAAACGCATTAGACAGTAATTAAAGGATTTAAAGGAGGACAGAAGTCTTTTTTTTCAGATTCTGGTACTTCAGAAAATTCTGGACAACTTTCATCATTGGAGCATATGCTAAAAATCGCTCTAAATGCCCTAAATTCACGTTTTCCCGGCTCAAAAGAAGCCTGGATGGAAGAGTTTTCCCACGCGAATTTCAGCCCCACGTGTAGTCCTCTCGGACAATATTTTTTCTTTTTATTTTTCGATTTTTCGTTTTCTTGACTTTTTCAACAAATTTTCGTGTTTTTTCTTCTTTTTTTCACGATATAAACCGAAAAAAACTCGAAATTTTGTTGGAAAAAGCAAGAAAACGAAAGATCGAGAAATAAAAAGAAAATTATTGTCCGAGAGGACTACACGGGAGCAAAAATTCGCATGGGAAAACTCTTCCACGAAAGCTCCTTTTGAGCCTGGAAAACGTGAATTCAGGGCATTTAGAGCAATTTTTAGCACATGCTCCAATGAGGAAAGTTGTTCAGAATTTTCTGAAGTATCAGAATCTGAAATAAAAAATATGACTTCTGTCCTCCTTTAAGATCATAATTATGCCATAGGTGCCATAGGCCATAGGTCAAGATACACATTAGTCATCCAGCTGGCTATTTTTTTTTCGATATTTGCTATTGATCCTAAATTACGAGGTAAATCAATAATAGACAGAAGGATCTGATAGGATCTGTTATTCTCTCACATTACAAAATTGAAGGAATTTTTGGGATAGGTTTACAAATAAAAGACTATCATAAAATTGTTTGAACGAAACATCCACAGACAAGAATTTTGGAGCCAAAATTTCAGTTTTTAAAAAAATATTTTGACAGAGTTTCGAGTAAAGTTTAGAATTGACATGACTTTTTTGATTTTATGATTTTAACTTTTTTGGCCTGACCCTGACAACTTTTCAATAATTTAATAGAAATCTTTGAATTTTTAGTGAAAAAATTATTTTTTTTTCCACTTTTCTGTTCAAAAACTTACAAGGGAAGTACACGACGGACCGAGTTGAACTTTTTCTATAAATTTGACCATAGATACCTTCGACCCTACTGATTCCAAATCTGCAATAAAAATCTGCTAAATGCTCTTGTGAACTGAGTTATGACCCGTCAAACTTGCGCTTCTACAGTACAAGTGTCGATGAAAACGTGAAAAAGTTAAGAACGTGAACAAATTGAAAAGTTTCACGGGTCATAACTCAGTTCACGTGAGCATTTAGCATATTTTTATTGCAGATTTGGAATCAGCAGGGTCGAAGGTATCTATGGTCAAATTTATAGAAAAAGTTCCACTCGGTCCGTCGTGTACTTCCCTTGTTAAACTTACCAATCAACATCGACCAAAATCTTGCGTAAAACCAAATAGGGAAGCCGTAAAAGACGAAGTGGCTTAATCTGCATGGTAGTTCCTTCCATTTTGAAGTTTATTATTGGAAAAAAGAAAAAGAAAATCAATGACTGCTCCGTATTCGATAAATCCAAACGACGAGGGAAACAAGACAGGGGATGCGTACGGTTATTAGTATGAAGAGAGAGACAGTGTGAGCCAAGGAGACACCGAGAATCAGGTGGGAAGACATATTTGTGTACGTTTGGAGGCGGGGCTTCCTTGGTGACGTTGTCCTCTGGGAAGGCAACAGAAGGGACAATGTTTCGAATGTACTGTACCAGCAAATATTAGAAAATGTGCAAATTATTGCGATTTTTGAGCTGTCGTCTTAAAATTACCATAACTCTCTAGGGAGTGCTCGTACAAAAAAGTTGTCAACTACAAAAATGAAGCCCTACTTTTGATCTGTATGATTCCATATGATTTTTACTTGATGGGACAATCAGTGACACCGTAACACCCTCTCAAAGTTGTGAATTTTCAACTGCATACCAGAGATGTTGGGAAGTGAACATTTTCTTATCCGGAAGTCGGAAGTCGGAAGTGAAAAAACGCCCGGAAGTCGGAAGTTGGAAATCGGAAGTAGGAAGTCGGAATTAGATTTTTTCGCAAATATTCAAAAACTCCAAGAGGAAAATCATAAAATTGCCGAAAGTCAGTGGAAAATTAGTTTTTTTCTGAAGAAAAGCCTGTTTTCGGTCCTTTCCGACAATTTTTCCATTTATTTTTGCGAAATTTACTTTTCCGAAATTCCACCGTTATCGAATGACGGAAGTCGGAAGTAAAATTCCTTATCCAGAAGTCGGAAGTCGGAAGTGAAATTTCTTATCCGGAAGTCGGAAGTAGATTTTTTTGGCAAATATTCAAAATTCCACGAGAAAACTCATAAAATTCGGGAAAATCGGCGAAAAATTCGTTTTTGGCAGAAGAAAAGTCTATTTTGCAGACTTGCAAAATTCCGGGCCGGGCCGGATTTGAATTTTTGAATTTTTTCACTAGAAATATTTTTTCAATAATATTTTTCCAAAATGTTTCTCAAGTATGTGTAAAAAATTCGTTTAAATTGGAATATGAGACCTAAAAATTCCAAAAATCGCTCACTTTTTCACTTTTCGTGCACTTTTTCAGTACATTTTAGTAGAAATTCTCGTCGTCTGTACATGAAATGCATGCATAATTGTTCATTTTTTCGAACTTTTCTTGAAAATTCTCGAAAATATTGCTTTCTCGTGCACGACGAAGAGAATTTCTATTGAAATGTACTTAAAAAATGCATGACTAGCATCGATTTTTGGCATTTTGAGGTCTCATAACTCGCTTCAGACGCATTTTCAGACATGAATCCACAAAATTTTTTCTGGCTTTCTGAATGGATTCAAATCAAAAATCCTAAGTTTAGGAGTAGTTGTTTTCCCCTTTAAAAAATCTTTCCGAAAAAATCGGAAAAAATTCGAAAAAAAAGTTTGAATTTTTTAGTACTGAAAATCCGGGCCGACCGGGCCGGGCCGCGGGCCGGAGAAATTCTGATTTCGGCCCGGCCCGGCCCGGCCCTTTGCAACTCTGCTATTTTGTGTCCTTTTATACCATTCTTTCATGAGTTGCCGGTGGCAAGGAACCCCCGTAACCCTGTAGTTCTCCGAGTTATCACAATAAATACGCAACGACACTCCGCCAAAGGCTCACGCGCCTACCGTAACCTCAGCGCGTCAGTTCCCGTGGACACGTGTACGCCACGTGGCAACAAGTAGTTTCTGAAGTCGGTTGGCTTTCAGGGTTAGTTCTAGTTTTAGCGTTGGTTGTTGTGCTTGGTTTTGTAAGTTTTACGCTCTCTTATTATAATTTCTTGCAATAAAGTAAATTTATTGTAAGAAACTGTGTTTATTGTCGTCTTATTTTATCCGGAACCTATCACCCCGTATTTATACGCGGGCAACTCATGTATTTCTGCGAAATGTACTTTTCGTAAAATCCATAGTTATGAAATGACGTAAGTCTGAAGTAACTTTCCTTATCCGGAAGTCGGAAGTAGGAATTCCCGAATTTCCTTCTTTATGGCCATTACTGTATCTTTGACATCATAAAACAGGCAAACGTTCAAATTGTAACGTTTCTTTAATGTACAGATGACCTTGGTCGGCGAATAATGAATATCGTGATGTCTTGTACAGGCAATACAGGCAATCAATTAGTAGTTTACATACAATTATACTTTATGAAGCTGATAACGCTTTCTTTAACTCTATTTTTGTCATTTTGATTTTAACTTCATTTGTTTATTATGCATACATAATGTCTTCCAAAAATTGAACAACATAAGGAAATTTGGAAATAATTGGTGCAATGTGATAAATATGAATATCTTTCTGAAGTCTTTGTTGCTGTACCAATACTGGTATGATTCCAATTAGCTCCGCAAATCTACTCGGGCCATCTCGTCGGTTTCTCAAACAATAATCCAGCAACACGTCAGAAAATTGTTGCCTCTCCTTTGAAATTATAGACTGGGCGTGCTCAGAAAATCCGTGTATTGCTGAAAACTGAAGTTTGGAGTGGTGGTTTCGGAATACAGTACCGGCCAAAAAATTTTATATTTTGCCTTTTTCAGTGGTAAATTACCAAGTTTGAGAGGTTGTTACAGTATCACTTATTATCCCACAAAGTAATCTTTTTATGGATCATACAGAACAAAGGTAGAGGTTCAATTTTGTAGTTGTCAACTTTTTTGTGCGGGCGGTACCTTGCAAGTTACATATCGACAAAGTAATTTCTCTTTTAAGTCTGCCCATTTCAGTGCGAAATAGTGCGATTTTTGAGCTGTCGTCTTGAAATGACCATAACTCTCTAGGGAGTGTCCGTACAAAAAAGTTGTCAACTACAAAATGGAGTTCTATTCTTGGTCTGTGCGATCCATAAAAATTTATTTTCTGAGACAATCAGTACAATTGAATATTAACCAAGGATCTTCGCCCTCTCTCGCATTAAATCCCGTTGGTTTGAAGGGACGGTTAAACATTCTAAGCTGGAATAGAGCCATAACTTTTAATGTGATCATACAGATCAAGAGTAAAGCTTCATTTTTGTAGTAGACAACTTTTTTGCACGGGCACTTACTCTCAAGTTACGAGCCATCAAAGTGGACATCAGTGCAGAATATTGAGATATTTGAGCTGTCGTCTTAAAATGACCATAACTCTCTAGGGAATGTCCGTACAAAAAAGTTGTCAACTACAAAAATAAAGCGTTAGGTTCATTCTGTATGATCCATTAAAAATATACTTGATGGGACAATAAGTATTACCAGAACACACTCTCAAAGTTGGACCTTTTCAACTGAAAAAACCAAAACTTAATATACTTTTGAGCGGTACTGTAAATAAACTGGAATACAGCCTATTATTCTAATCAACTTACTTGGATTGCAGAGACATATAGCTTTTAGTAGCATGTACTCAGTTTGTTGAATGTTACATCGGATCAAGGGTGCAAGTGACATTGAAACAACTGGGAAATGATATTCGCTGCAAAGGAAATCTTTGGAGCAACATTCTCCTGGACTACTAGTTTTCCTACTCATTTTGAGGCTGCTCGGTACCATCCGGCTGCATGCATTTCTGTATTTTCTGCGAAACCGCAAAATACGAATTATGAAGGTTCATACAGATCAATGTGACATGTCCTATCAGAACAATTTGATCTTTCAAATCTAATTTATGAAAGAAAGTGAACGTTTTTACGTACTCGATTGTTGTTGTCATATTGAAAAACATCCACATTTTTCTTAAAATTGTTAATTATTAATATGTACAGTCGAACAACGTATAAGACTCACTCATTTGTTACAGGAATAGCTGGAACAGTTTCAAAACCACTCAACATCACTTTCCGATCAGGAACATCTCTCATTCTTGATACTTTTGGAAGGTTATTGGGTTTGTTTATCGGCCATCCCTTCATTGGCTGAAATGTTGTTAAAACTGCAGTACCGGCCAAAAATCTATCATACTTTGTCTTTTACAGTTCAAAATGTCCAGCGTGTCATGGTAATACTGATTGTCCCACAAAATAACTTTTTATGGGATCGTACAGATCAAAAGTAGAACTCCATTTTTGTAGGGACACTGCCATGATAGTTACAGATCATCAAAGCAATTTCTCACTGAAATTGACTAATTCCAGTGCATACATATTAACAAAATTTTGAAAAAAAACATTTTTCACTTTGACAACCTCTAACTTTCATGATAGTGTTCCTACAAAGAAATGGTCAACTAGAAAAATTATGTGCTATTTTTGCTCTGTTCAGCCCGTGCAAAATTAAATTTGTCGGACTATAAAGTGACACCAAAATACAGATCTCGGCAAGTTCTACGTCCATGACCCACTACGGATCGGATGGCTATTTGTTATTGTGCTGCGGGCCGGGAAAAGTGCCAAAAAACGCGAAAATGACCAAAAAAGCCATTCTAGCCCGGTCCGCGGCACATTAACGAATAGCCATCCTGCCCGTAGTAAGTCACAGACATAGAACTCGTTGAGACCTACAGTAGCGAGCATAAGTGAGGGCAGATTCATACTTTCATGTGTAACTCAGTTGAATCGTGTCCGTTTTGCATAAAATTTTTTTTGAAAGATAGCTGAAATATCCAAAATTGATTTTTCCTGACCGTGATTTGAAAATTCAAAAAAAACTTTTTATTTTCCTCTTGGAGTTATTCAGTTTTTGATGTCAAAATGATGGAAAATGCTCAAATAAACAAAAAATTGTGTTGAATTGATTTCTGAAACCCTGAGCATCGTGCTAGAGCTCCAGAAGTCAAGTGTAGTGTCCTCGGAAAAATCATCATAACTCATCATAAAATGGTCCAAATTAGTCAAAACATGTACCAAAAGATGTGTCTTAAGTTTTTCTACAGTACAAAATTAAAAAGTAAAAAATTTTAGAAAAAATAATTTTTCAAATTTTATTCCCATTTTTTCTCAATTTTCGATGTTTTCTGGGTATAAAACGAACAGAGAATGCATCCATGTGTTTTATTATTTGCGAAAAAACAATTTGCTTATAGTTTCAGGAAGGTATGTTCGTTTTATACCCAGAAAACATCGAAAATTGAGAAAAAATGGGAATAAAATAATTTTTGAGTGAAAAAAATTTGAAAAATTATTTTTTCTAAAATTTTTACTTTTTAATGTTGTACTGTAGAAAAACTTAAGACTCATGATCGCTACTGTATATTTTGGTTTATTTTTCAGCTCATAAAATTCAGTTTGAAGCGAGTTACGAGCCGGCCCGTGTCGGCGCGGTTTGCAAGTATGAAATACACTATCAAAGTTGGGCGTTTTCAACTTAAAAAAGCAAAATCTGACATATTTTTGGCCGGTACTGTATAACATAAAAGTAATTTTTGTCGATCCTCACCCCGAGTTCATCAGCTAACCAGAACAGACTCCCACGAGTGATAAGTTCTTCCGTACTCTTCATATATTCTGGGAACGTTGGATTGTAAGCTGACATCCTTAATTGATTCAACTTCAACTCTAGATAAGTCAGCATTTCGACAACTTGTTTAGCCAGGATTTCTTTTGATTTGATAACAGATATAGTACTATTTTCCACTTCTGTAAGTTTCTTGTAATTCGGAGATTCATCTTCTCCATTTTTTAGTTCCAACGCAAGCGGATTCATCCCAACATCGATGCATTTTTTATATCTACACGCTTGACATCGTAAGTGAAATTGAACTGAAATAGAAAGATATAATCGTTTTTTTTGAATTTCAGAAAATGAGTACCCCTTTTAGAATGATCAAAACAATCATTGTTCAATTTACAAGTGAGATCAGAAGTCGACACGCACATCCTTCGGAAAAATGTTTTGCACCCTTTACAAGAAGCAACACCATAATGGTGTCCGTGCGCAGGACGAGAACAAATAGAACAGTCGGGCGGGCCTCTTCTCTAAGGAAAATAATTCACTAGTTACAGTAACGGTCAAAAAGTTGTAAATTTTGTTGGCCGTTTTCTGTAGAAATTGTCCACCTTTGAGAGGGTGTCCAAGGTAATACTGATTGTCCAATCAAGTACATTTTCAATGAATTACACTGATCAAAAATGTAGCTCCATTTTTGTAGTGGACAACATACTTGCAAACCGGGCCGGCGCGTAACTCGCTTCAAACGCAACATTATGAGCTGAAAAATATACCAAAATGTAGATCTCGGCGAGTTCTATGTCCGTGACTTACTACGGGCCGGATGGCTTATCGTAATTGTGCCGCGGACCGTGCTAGAATGGCTTTTTTGGCCATTTTCGCGTTTTTTGGCACTTTTTCCCGGCCCGCGGCACAATAACGAATAGCCATCCGGCCCGTAGTGAGTCATGGAGATAGAACTCGTCGACATCTACATTTTGGTATATTTTTCAGCTCATAATATTGCGTTTGAAGCCAGTACGAGCCGGCCCGGGTCGGCCCGGTTTGCAAGTATGCAAAAATGTAGCTCCGTTTTTGTAGTGGACAACATTTTTATACGATCACTCCCTAGCAAGACACATATCGACCAGAGTTGCGCGGAAGTGATTTTTTCTAAAACGGAAGTAGGAAGTCGGAAGTGAAAAAACGCCCGGAAGTCGGAAGTCGGAAGTAGATTTTTTCGCAAATATTCAAAAACTCCTAGAAAAAGTTCATAAAATTCGCGAAAATCAGTAAAAAAAATAGTTTTTGTCTGAAGAAAAGCTCATTTTCTGTCTTTCTAGACCATTTTTCCTTCTATTTCTGCGAGATGTACTTTTCCGAAATCCCACAATTATGGAATGACGGAAGTCGGAAGTAAACATCCGAAAGCGGAAGTCGGAAGTCGGAAGTGAAAAACAGCCTGGAAGTCGGAAGTCGGAATTCCGCGCAACTCTGATATCGACAAAGTTACTTTTCTTGAAAAAATTAATTTTTCTCAAAACGTTGTAGAAGGTCTGTATAGACGGGAAAAGCTCAAAAAACCTAATTCTGACACATAGTGATGACTCCCGTCTTCCAGAATCGAGAAAAACAAAAAAAGATTGTCGAGGGAGAGACTCGAACCCTGGACTCTCCTACCCGGAAGGAAGTGACAAGAGTGTGAAATTGCGCGAGCTCGTTTTTTGAGCTCCGGAGCAGGAAGGGGCAGAAGATTTTGTGACCATCGTATTCAGAATGGTCAAAACTACCTATGAGCCAATTTTCAGCAAATTCTCTGACATCTTTACTATTAACAAACGCAAACGGCTGTATGTTTGTGTGTCTGTCGCCGATCCTACCGTCCTTCCTACTGAACCGATTTTTTTCAAATTTGGACCAAAAGATCAGAAATTTTCTCTTAATGATGCCCGTCTATTTTTTTAGTTAGAATAGGTCTCGACTAGGTCACTAGGTGAAAAAAACGTGGTTTTCAAGCCTTTCAGTGGCTTCCATTTCCAAAATAAGGAAATAGGAGTTCACGGGGGAAATAATTATAAAACTTTTTCATTCTGCAAATGACTTCATTTCTTTAAATTGTCTCGAAGAAAGCGTGGGAAACATTGTGACAAGTAGAAGGGTGGTGTAGAAAAGGAGGTTAAGTCGCCGGTAGGCGACGTGAACCGACTGGTTTTCTAAAAGGAGTTACCTTGTTAGACCAATTTCAATGTATGCTTTTTGAGCTGTCGTCTTAAAACGACCGTAACTTTCTAGCATACTTGCAAACCGGGCCGAAACGGGCCGACCCGGGCCGGCTCGCAACTGGCTTCAAACGCAACATTATGAGCTGAAAAATATACCAAAATGTAGATCTCGACGAGTTCTATATCCGTGATTTACTACGGGCCAGATGACTATTCGTTATTGTGCCGCGGACCGGGAAAAAGTGCCAAAAAACGTGAAAATGGCCAAAAAAGCCATTCTAGCCCGGCCCGCGGCACAATAACGATAAGCCATCCGGCCCGTAGTGGGTCATGGAGATAGAACTCGTTGAGATCTACATTTTGGTATATTTTTCAGCTCATAAAACTCAGTTTGAAGCGAGTTATGCGCCGGCCCGTTTCGGCCCGGTTTGCAAGTATGCTTTCTAGGGAGTGTCCGTACAAAAAAGTTGTCAACTACAAAAATAAAGCGCTATGTTTAATCTGCATGACACACTCTCAAAGTAGGACAATTTCAACTGAAAACGTCCCAATATTGACACCAAAACATACAAGTTCTAGTCGAGATTCGCCTTCTTCATTGGTGGTAGAACTGGACGTAGGTTGATGCATATATGTATTATAGCAAAAAGAAATAATAATTGGAGAATGTGATCTATGAAACTACTCCCAAATCAGGAAGAATTGCAGTTGAATTAGTGGGAGGAATGAGAGAGAAAGAGGAGAGAAAGAGAAGATGATAGATCACAAGACAGAAACATACATGAGTACGCTGTCCGGGATTCATCTGTTTAATATTAATTTTCGCTCTCTACTATGTACAATTACTATTTCATTTACTAAAAAGGTTTATAATCATGTTTAAATCCTAGAAAACTAATAGAACAAATGAAAAAACTATTATTTAGAGAAAGTAATTTGAACTAATATATTTTAGCTATAAACTAAAGAATCCGTATGAGAAAATCATATATTATAGAATGATATATCCATAAATAATTAATAGTGACAGTAATTGATTTAATAGACGCAGACAGGGGGAAAAGAGAACAAAAGTGACAAATCACCACTATTCGATTCTACACTTTTTATCATATTAGGTTGGCAAGAAAGTTTTTGACCATGATTTGTTCTGAATACTATCGGACAGAGTTGCGCGGAAGTGATTTTTTCAAAAACGGAAGTCGGAAGTCGGAAGTGAAAATCCAAAAACGGAAGTCGGAAATCGGAAGTCGGAAGTCGGAAGTAGATTTTCACTAGGGAACAAATAACTACTCTCAAAATTAATTAAATGGAAAGCTCTCTTGGATCTCATTTGAATCGAATCGATTAAATAAATTTGTTCAATATTCGATTTTTCTCACTAATCATAATTGTTGCGAGCTAAAAATTGGATATTTTTAATCTAAAATCAACTTAAAACAATGAAAAACGATGAATGATAGCAACAACAAAGGGGAAAAAAGAAAAATAACAATTAAAAAGAAACCAAAAAAAAAAGAAATTAAGCAGACGATCCACTCCAGAAGGTCTCTCCAAACTTGTGTTGCAACGAGTTGATGACTTTCTGACATTGCGCTTCCACTTGTTTGTTCTCGTCTGAAAAATAAATAATTAGGCTCCGCCCCCTTTTGCAATTTAGGCTCACGGCTATTTTTCAGCTATTTTTGAGTCTAAAATATCTTGTAAATTGGTACCTCTGATAGAATTTTCTAGGTAGTAGGTAATTAGGCTCCGCCCCCTTTTGCAATTCAGGCGCACGGTTTGTTTTTGTTGTCCTTTCTTATTAAAACATGAAAGTTTTCTGAATTTTGGTAAAAACTGGTAAAAATCTTGAAAAATGAGTGAAATTGTAAAAATTTTTATCGAAAAAGTTTTTTTTTCATTGTCAAAAACCTTAGAATCAGGCACCGCCCCTTTTGCAAGTTAGGCGCACGGTTATTTTTCAGCTATTTTTGAGTCTAAAATATCTTGTAAATTGGTACCTCTGATAGAATTTTCTAGGTAGTAGGTAATTAGGCTCCGCCCCCTTTTGCAATTCAGGCGCACGGTTTGTTTTTGTTGTCCTTTCTTATTAAAACATGAAAGTTTTCTGAATTTTGGTAAAAACTGGTAAAAATCTTGAAAAATGAGTGAAATTGTAAAAATTTTTATCGAAAAAAGTTTTTTTTTCATTGTCAAAAACCTTAGAATCAGGCACCGCCCCTTTTGCAAGTTAGGCGCACGGTTATTTTTTTGTTAAGAATTCTTGATTTCAGGTATTTTAAGCATATTTTTTTGTATTTACTCTAGAATATTTCAGAAAATGTTTGAAATTGTGGGCATTTTGATCGAAAAAACCGAAATTTCATTTTCAAATCGAAGATACGTAATTAGGCTCCGCCCCTTTTGCAAGTTAGGCGCACGGTTATTTTTTGAAAAGGATTTGTGATTTTTTAAAGGTATTTTGGGCTTATTATATCGTAAATAACATGAAAATTTGCGAAATTTTGATAAAAACTGGCTAAAATCCAGAAAAATACTTGAAATTGTGGGAATTTTATTTGAAAAATCGCTTTTTTCATTGCCAAATGTCCGGAATTAGGCTCCGCCCCCTTATGCAATACCGCCGCACGGCATATTTTTTCAAAAATCCACGACTTTTCGCTCATTTTTTAATGGCAAACTTTGAAATTTGAGTAATAATCCTCCCCACCTTCAATAAGCTCATTGAGGAACGGCAACAGAATCGAGAGATGCGGTTGAACACCGTCTCCAATCTCCTTGATGAGCAGCTCGAGCACAATGAGTGCACGATAGCGAATCTTCGGACGCGAGTCTCTCGTCTTGAGCATAATTTTGTTGAGAAGTTCCGGGAAGTTGTCGGGATCCGCGTTTCCGATACGGTAGATGGCCGGGACGAGATGGTCGGAGCATCGCTTCTCGTGTCCTTCCACTTTCGTGTTCACCAGCTCGTCGACGATGACGTCGGATACCAGTTGACAGCGGTCACTGAAAAAGAAAATGAGAGTAAATTATGAGTCTGTGCGTCTGTTAGTGTCTCCTTGAATCCAGATGTCTACTAAGAGTGTTATATCATGAAAATTGTCTGAAAATGCAAATTCTCAGAGCTCCGAGTTTTTCAGATAAGTCTTATCTGAAATTGCAGACTTTTTTCAGTTCAAACATTGTTTCTTTGGAGGAATTTAGATAGGAAAAAATGGTTTTTTAGATATAAGAATTTTCAGCATTTGTAGTATGATCAGAGGCGATTTTGGCTGAAAATCATGCTGAGAACCCGTTTTTGGCCTAAAATTACCGTAAAGTTGAAATTTTCTAGGGTAATCCCAGAAGGCCTTCTATTTTTCGCCTAGGTCAAAAGAAGAAATTGAAGATTTTTCAGTCATGAATGGTTTTAAAGTTTTCAGAGCAAAAAAACTTGATAAATTGCTTAAAAATCGACAATTTGTGATATTTTCAAACTTTTCCAGAGGAAAAGGTCGTGATTTTTGCATAAAAACTGCTAAAAACCTGATTTTTCGAAGCCTATTTTGAAAAATCTTTGAGAATACTTAGAATTTTCGATTGATCTCACTTTTCTAAATTTTCTAATGAATATTTTGATTTTCAGCTCAAAAAAGCAGAAAATCCTCCAAAATCGTGATTTTCCGTATTAGAATCTCTTTTTCCAAGAAAAAAATTCCAGAAAATTGGATGATTTTTCATGTTTTAAATACAAAACGGACAACTTTTGAATTTTCAGAAAAACTAGCTCCTAATGCTCTGTCTGTCTGTCTGTAATTCCAGCTATCCCCCCCCCCCAAAACACACATCGTAAAGAAATCTCGATGTCTCGCCGAGTTCGAGATCACATCAATAGCCAAAGTGAGTGCCAAATCCGTTTCCAACGCCTCGATGGATCCTCTCTTTCCACTCAACAACAACTCATCGGGCCCAATCAAAGTGGCATTACACTTCTTCAAAACCATCACAGCCACTTCGAGAATTCGTCCGAAATACGGTAGAGCCAACGAGTTGAATGCACCGTACAAATCATTGGCAAAGTGGAGAAGTGAGACGAGACGAAGACGTGTAGACAACTCGGATTTCGTGTCGAGACCTGGCTCCGCCCACGCGACGAGCTCATTGACGACGGGGCGGAACTCGACTTCACTCAGAATACTGGCGATGGAGACGACGAAGTTGAACACGGTGTGCTCCAACTTCTCGACGTTCTCAAATTGCTCCGCTTGTCTCTGTTGACTTCGGAACTCCAATGATGGTGTGATGATGTCGGTGACGAAGGTTCTTCTGAGCTGAACGACGGCTTTACGGAGGGCGTCTGGCTTCTGTTGGTGTTGAGTCTCGATGTAGCCGGTGAGCAGGTTGAATAGAGCGCTGAGGGCTTTCTGGAAATTGAAGAATTGGTGAAAGTCTTTCACTGAGAGATTAGGAATTCAGAATCTTCTGAATCTTGAGGATCTAGGAACCAGAATTCTGAATCTGAATCTAATTTTTTCAGAATCTGAATCTTCGGAATCTGAATCTGAATCCTTAGAATCAGAATCTGAACTTTCAGAATCTGAATCTTCGGAATCTGAATCTGAATCTTCAAAATCTGAATCGGAATCAGAATCTTCGGAATCAGAATCTGAATCTGATTCTTCAAAATCTGAATTTGAATAACAAATTTCAACATCTGAATCTGAACATGAAGCTTCAGAATCGGAATCTGAATCTGAATCCTTAGAATCTGAATCTGATTCAGAATCTTCAGAACCTCCAGAATCTGATTCTTCCGAATCAGAATCTTCAGAATCCTGAGAATCAAAATCAGAATCTTCACAATCTGAATCTGAATCATTCGAACCTGAATCAAGATTCAGAATCTCCAGAATCTAGGAATCAGAACTCAGAATCTGAATTAGAATTCTGAATCTGAATTAGATCCTGAATTAGATCCAGATTCCGCTCAGTTGAAGATTCGAAATTCTGAATCTAAAAACTGGATTCCAGAATCCAATCTGTTCTTTGGAATTCTAAGATTCAAAATTCAAAAATCAGATTCCTCATTTTCAGTTGTATTCTCCAGATTCTCAAATTCCACGCATTATGAATCCGCTTACCTTCTCCGCCTTCAACTCGCCAACCGCCTTCACAACATGAGCCGGAATAACTCTCAGCTCAATAGACAGAAGTGCTCTTCGAATCAACGACAATCGATGATGAATTCCAGATTTACTTCCGAATCCGCTAGTTTGAGAGCCGCCTTGATAAGCATTGCTGGATGATGGCTGATTCAATGAGAGCAATTCCGATGGGTCTCCGAATCGAGAGATGAGACGACAGTAGCGAATGATGACGTCACCAGTCGATTCGACGACGAACGACGCGAATTGATCGAAGACGCGTTGGATGCAAGTGAGAGAGCAGATCTGGAAGATAAGGGAAATTTAGAAGGGATTTCATCAAATATCATGAAAATGTTGAATGTTTGGACCATTTTAAGCTATTTTGTTGTTGTTTTCACCCTATTTTTCACCTCGTTTCAGCCGTTTCGACTAATTTTGAGCAATTTCAGCGATTTTCAGCTATTTGAATTGAAATTTCAGATAATTTCAGACAATTACAGCCTCAATTATGCAAATGTGAGCTATTTAAGCCAATGTGAGCTATTTAAGCCAAAGTGAGCCAATTTTCAGCAATTTTAATTCAGTTTCAGCCATTTCAGCCATATTCAGGCTAATCTAAACTACTTTAGGTTATTTTTCAGTCAACTCCACTAAATTCACCAAATTTATTTATTTTATTTACTTATTTAAAATACGTACGTGAAAATACGTGGAAAGGTCAATGGGGGGGGTTGAAATAAATAGAGCAAAAAATAGTGAACACGTGGAGGGGAGATGGATTGTTAATGTAAAAGGATAGGGGATAACTTATTCATGTCAGTTGTACAGCAATGTTTATGAATACCTAACGTTTCATGGAGTTGGAGGACTAACTATTTTACTGAGGACGCGGTGAGTGAAAAATTGTTCTCGTATTTTAGATCTTGGCGTTTTCCAATGGTAGAGGTGGCCTCGTCTGGTATTGTGGGATGAAAGTTGAAAATAATTGGTAGCCGTTTTAGACCATGTTAGACCGTTTTCAGACGATTTCAGCCAATTTACATCATTTTTCAGCCAATTTCAGCTATTTTGGACTATTTTTCAGCCAATTTAAGCCATTTTAGACCAGTTTTCAGCTTGTTTTAGCTATTTAAAACTATTTTTCAGCTAATTTCAGTCATTACAGACTATTTTTCACCCTTTTCAGCTATTTTAGATCATTGTTCACCCTTTTTCAGCTATTTTAGCCCATTTTCAGCCATTTTCAGCTATTTTAGACCATTTTTAAGTCAATTTCAGCTATTTTAGACCATTTTTCAGCCGAACTCACCAACAAAGTATCACTTCCAAACTTGTTTCCACCAAGACTCTGTTGTCGAATTCGATGTCCACGATTCGCACGTCCACCAGCTACCGAACCTCCAGGCGACGCACTTGAATCGAATTGAGACTTCGAGAATCGAGTAATACACTCCTGAACCGTCGCCAAGCACGTCTTCAGAAGGCTCGTCGCGTGATGAATCGTCGATCTCATATTATGGGATCGAATGAGTTCTCCAGCCAAAAGAAGCACATTTCCAGTCAAATTCTCATCAAGTTTCTGGTATTGTGACACAATTCCGACGCATCGTTGCATCGTGTCGGCGAGCACTTGGGATTCGGATTGTGACGGCAAATTCTTGGCGATCAATTTCAGAGTGTACGCAGAGTTCTGACACATTCTCATCTTTTCCTCACTCTTCGTTTCGGCGACAATGAATTTGTTGAGCGCTTGAGCCAGTGTGATGAGCTCTTTCTCGTTGATTCCACTATCCGAGAAGAGATATCCGTCGTGTCCTAGCTTGATGTTGGCGAGTTGCAGCACTTTTTCACACATCTTGTACGATAACTTCTTGTCGGTTACGCATTCTTGGAGCACGTCGGCGATGAGACGGGCGGCCACTCCACCTGGAAGAAAAGAAAATTTCATTCAAAATTTCCAGTTTTTCACTAGTAATTAACACGATACGTGTCTTACATCCGCGCTCTACCGAAGAAAAGTGTGTAC
This sequence comes from Caenorhabditis latens, assembly GCA_002259235.3. Classification (NCBI taxonomy): domain Eukaryota; kingdom Metazoa; phylum Nematoda; class Chromadorea; order Rhabditida; family Rhabditidae; genus Caenorhabditis; species Caenorhabditis latens. The sequence continues at coordinate 4,521,524 of CM056093.1, forward strand.
GAAATTGAGAGAATCAGAGAAAAAGAGTAGTTTTCAAGGACATTACGGTGGAGCGCAGTTGTAGCAACTGTGCCGAGCTAATATAGCTTTTTTTTGACCGATTTCTGGTCGATTTTTCAAAAATTTATCAGTTTTTCAGCCGATATTCTCATTCCAAAGCAGTTTTGAGACTTTTCCTTTTAAAAATTTCAGTTTTCTATCATTCCCCACTATTTTCCTCTGTTTCGAGGCATTTTTAGATGAGTTTTAGCAGAAAATTCACGTTTTCGATCATATTTTTGGATTGAAAGAATTCTCCGCCTGTAAGTAGTGAATTTCAGCCATTTTAAGATCGTTTTTCTATCGAAATTCCCGGTTTTGACTACCTAAAATTGTTTTCAGGCGACTTTCACTAAAAATTTCACATTTTCGTTCATTTCTGAGATCTCTCAACTATTTATATCATTTTCAGAGAAATAAAGTCCAATGTTATACAAAATTTCGAGTTTTTATAATTTTTCAGCCAAAATCACATTTTTAAAGTTCATGAGTCATTTTCAGTCAATTTCAGATCAATTTTTCAAGAAAATACCCGTTTTTTCTATTACTTGTTTCTATGATTTTCAGCTAATTTTCCGGTCATTTTTCAAAGAAAATCATTTTCACCAATTTTGAGAATTCAGCAAATTTCAGCCATTTTACACTATTTTCAGCCAATTTCAACCATTTTAGACCTTTTTTTTAGCCAATTTCCGCTATTCTAGACTATTTATCAGCCAATTTCAGTAATCTTAGACCATTTTTAAACCATTTTCAGACTATTTCCAACCAAATTCCAGTCTCACCTGGCAACAAATGTCTCAATTTCTCCGAAACGACCTCAGTTCTCGACGCGAATGCAACCCAATATCTCTGCGCCTGCGGATCACTTCCATCCTGAGCATTCGCCTCCTTATTCGCAAATTCATCCAGCTCCACAGAGCACTCGATGAGTCTCTTTCCCAGTGGCAACGCATTCTTCAACAACTCCTCATCGTCATACGCGGCGAGTCGTTCGATCAATACTCGATTCGAGAAGATTCTGGAGATCAGGGTAACGACGACATAACGGAAGTGACGAATTCTCGGAAGAGTTTGGGCGGCGCGGTCGAAAATCATCGTGTCGAGATCTTTCTTGGTGACGGTTGATTTCGGGGTGGTGGTCGGTGGTTTGTCACCACCGAGACGACGCACGTATTCACACATTTCCAGAACGCTGGAGAGCTGAAAACACGGGGAAAAGTTAACATTTTTAAGCTTTTTGAAAATAAAATTCCGATATTTTGATGAAAATTTTAGCTACCAAACGCAATTTTGAGCGGAAAAATGTTGGACACTAAAATATTGAAAAAACTCTTCAATTCTGCTGAAAATCAGAGAACTGTTTCAGATAAATGCATATTCAAGCAAGCTTTTTGAGAAAATTTCACGAATTCTAAGCAAAAATCGCTGAAAACTGTGGAAATCAATCAATATTCAGTCATTTCAAATCGATTTTCAGCTATAAAAAGTCAAAAATCGTGGGAATTCGAGTCAGTTTTCGCGTTTTTAAGAAACTTTTGATCGAATTTCAGCTATAAATGCCTGAATTTGAGTAGTTTTAAGTCAAATTCCCGCGATTTTCCAACTTTTTAAAAAAGTTTTCAGAAATTTCCGTCTGCTTTCAAGCTATTTAAAGTTATTTTAAACAAATTGTCTCCATTTCTCTAAAAATCGCAAGAAATCGTTAAAAACTAAAGTTTCAGACATTCCAAATCGAGTTTCAGCTATACCTTACTAAAAAGTTCTTAACCTTTTTCAGTTAGAAATGCTTGAATGCCGCTCAAATTTCAGCGATTTCCACCTATTTTTAGCTTATTTAATGGAAAAATTAGCTTTTTGAGCGAATTTTCAGAAATTTCCGCCTGCTTTTACACCATTTCTCACCTGTTCAAACGGATTCAACGCACTCAACAACTCAATCGCCAAATCATCATACGCGTCCTGATCGGATCCCCGTTTCATCGCCTCCTGCGCAGCCGCATCCGTCGATCGTTGCCATCTCGCACAGAAACTCGAAACCAACACCAACACAACAGTAGAAGCGTTTTCCGCCCCAACGGCTCGAGCGATCGCTTGAGCGATACGAGCTCGTCGGTGAGCTGGGATATCCACAGCGCTGGCTGCAAACAAGCGCGCGAGCTCAATCAATTTCTCGGTTTGTTGCTGTTTAGTGAGCACAACTTGTGCTCCGGAATGGTTGATAATCGTAGAGAAGAGCGATTCGACAGTTTTCTCCACAATCGACAACGTCAATTCGTTATCCTTTCGAAGCATTCCATTTCCCATAAACGTGAATACAGACATCACATGTTTGACGACAGAATTCGGTGTGTGCTTAGCGGCGGCCACAATCAGACGGAGACAATCTCTCAATAAATGATGATTGTGGGTTGATCTCATCGTCTCGATCACACAATCCATATCCACTTCTGATGAACCGATTTTCGTTTTTCCTGGGTTTTCAAGGATTTTTCGAATTGCATTCACGGCGAGATGCTGTTGATATGAGGAGCTTTCGATGTCGGATTTCGAGTTTACTTGTTTAACCAACGCAAAGATCGCTGCCAACACCTTATCACTCGACGGAATCACTTGACGTGCATTCAACAAATCCAATACAAATACGACTCGCTGATTGAAGTCTTCCCATGATTCGTCAGTTCCGAAAGTCTTCTCAACGATATTCTTCTTTTGTGGTCCTTTCGATCGTTTTGGAGCACTTTCTGAGACTCCATCGAATTTTGTGAGCAGATCGGCAACGAATTGAGGGGAGAGATTCGCCTGGAAATGGGGAGGGTTTAAGGTGAACTAATCAATTTCTAGTAATTTTCAGCTCGCTTTTCAGATTATCGAGCACTTTCAGAACTGTTTGGAGTGATTTTAGAGCTATTTAGGGCCCTTTTCTATGGTTTAGAACCATCTTTAATATTTATGTTCAAGTTTCAATGAAATTTTGTCAAATTTCAGCCAAGTTTCATCTATCAATGCGATGGTTCAAGCGGAAAATCTGAAATTTTGAGCTTTTTAGCATTTTTCGAGCTGTTTTTGAGGAATTCTGAAGAGTTCTGACTAAAAATCACAACTTTTTTGTATTTTCAGCGGCTCGACTGAAATTTTCGCTCATTTTCAGCCAATATGGGTTCATTAGACTCATTTTCAAGCTGATTTCGATAACTTTTTCAAGAATTTCAGCCAGATTTGACTGAAATTTTCAGCTATTTTGGTACTTTTAGACTCATTTTAGGCCGGATTCTCTCGTTTTTCTCTATTTTCAGCAAAATTTGTGTGAATTTCAGCTACTTTTCGACCAATCTTACTCATTTTTCAACCCAACTCACCCCGGCCAACGCAGCCTTCACACTTCCACTCTCCAAATTCTTTGATCCTTCGCTTTTCGCACAAATCTTGACAATTTCGAGCACAAACTGCTCAACGTCATCCTCAACTTTCTTACTGAAATACTTCTCTCCCCTCTGTGCCATCTCGTTCAACGCCCATTCCACTTTCGACCATTTCTCTCCGTTCAACCATTTCATCGCCTCTTTTATCGGATCTCCTGAGAACACTTCTCGTTTCGAAAACTCGGAACTATTCGCCAGAAGTTGTGCTTTCTCGGCGGCTGTGAGTTTCGGATTCGTTGCGATTTCAGTTGGTGACGTGGCGGAGGATTCAGAAGTGGTGGTTGGAGGTGGAACGGCGACTGCTTCAGTGGCTAGTTGGACGATATCTTCGAGTTGATATTCCTGGAAAAATTCAATTTTTTAAATTAGCAAAATTATATATTGGCACGGCACGCTGCTTACAACCGCGCTCTACCGAAACCTAAGAAAATTGAGTGCGAAATTGAGAGAATAAGAGAAAAATAGACGTTTTCAAAGGGATTTCGGTGGAGCGCAGTTGTAAGAACTGTGCTGAACTAATAGATTGTGAGAAGTTAAAAATTTCGGTGCAAAAACTAATTTTACATTGTTTTTACATTGAAAATTATGAGTTTTCATTGCAAAATCAGATTAAAAAGGCCCAGAATAGAGTAATTACAGAATTTCGATTAAAAATGACGAAATTGAGCCTGAAAACAACTTTTCGAGCTCTAAAACTGCGGTTTTGATGAATTTTTGAAGCTTTTACAAACCAAAAATATGATTTTTGAGAAAAATTGAGCGAAATTCCGGTAAATTTTGAGAAAAATAACGGATAATTCATTTTTTGACTCAAAATTCGATTCCGAGCACGAAAAAACGAGTTTTCATCGCCCCCTCTCTTTAAATCCGATAGGTATGAGGTGGGCGATTTCGGTGGGCGGAGCTTCGCCAAAAGTGTCGAATGGCCTGTCAACAATTTTGAGGTGCACTCATTTTTTGAATAACTTTTTTCGTTGTAGAGATTTTCAAAAAGTTCTTTTTCGTTTGTTTTTGAAAACTTAATACGGATGTGGCGACTGCCAGGGGATTGATTTGGAGCACTTGGGAGAGAGTTATGAGCACAAAAGTAAAAGCAACTTATTTTGCTCAAATAAATGGCTTGAGAAATTCAGGATTTCCGTTGTTTCCTACTTCGTACGGCTTCTGCTTTGAACATTTCTGGGGGATTTTTCGAACTTAAGATCTCTGAAACTCTGGCTATCGAGACATATAAAAATTATTTACAAATCTGTGAAAATATGATTTATGGCCATAAAAGAAAGGAAACGACTTTTTTTCTCAAAATTTTCACTTTCCTCTCGATATCTCGAGTTGTTTTGAACCGAGAGTTTTGAAATTTGGTACAGTTATGTAACTGGGGATGGCCGAGGTGACTAAAAAAACAGATTTTAAATTGGAGATGATGCAGTCAACTTAGACTCAAAAAACCGTCAAAAAATGAGCAAAAAACCATCTCTCCCCCTTTTCCCGCCCAAAACTTTCACCGGCTCTAACTTGCTCAGTTTTAAGAAATTTCAGGTTCCGAAAAAAAGGAAATGCGTAGAAAAAAAATCTCTATCGAACCATGTAAAATTCAAGATACTTTTAGTTGAAAAATCTTTCAGAAAACCGGATTTTGTGATTTTCGTGTTTTTTGGAACATGTGGGGATTTTTCCATTCGCTGTCCTGGGCACTGGATTCCCTGAATCGCTCTGCATTTTTGACACCGATCTAAACTTTTGGAGATCTAATGGAACCAAAAAGTCCGATCAAAAAATATTGAATCCGGACGATTCTGTGGAGAAACCTGAATCTCCACTGACATTTTTTTCGAATACACTGACCATTTTGTCACTGTATGTGTCACTGTACAGCTGCGAGAAGCGCTCTTTTTTTCTTTTCTCTCGATGACCGCGTGTTTCTGTCCATCGGCGGCGCAGTGGTAGAGCGCGCGGTTGGGAATCGGTGGGGTGGGGGTTCGAATCCAAAAGGTCGGATTTTGTTTTTTGTTTTTTTATTGAGTTAAAAAATGTGAAAGGAAAGACTTTGAAAGTTCCGAATTTTCTGATCGAATACGGGCAAAATTGGACCAGTTGGTGCCTTTGTTTTGAACTCAAACGCTGGGTATTCTTTCATTTTCCTTCAAGTAGTGCAAGCTAATTTTTGAATTGGAAAATTGCTAAGAACCGCGCACGAGGCGCAGCCGAGTACTGCGGAGCCCGCCGTGAGGCGGGGGACGCTAGTCGAGTGGAAAAAAATTGCGTTATTCGTATAAAAATTTTTAATCGATTTCAGCAAAAGTTTCAATTCTATCGATTGCAGTTCCTCTGACACCTGAAAATTTCAGATTTAATGGATTTTTGTGTCAAAATCAAAGTTTTTTGACTTCAAAAACGCAGAAAATTCCGTTTTTAACAGGTTTCTGACTCGAAATTCGATTCTGAGCAGGAAAAATCGAGTTTTCGAGAAAAAAGTTGCGATAAAAAGCTCAAGTCTATCGATTGGAGCTCTGAAATCTGAAAATTTCAGTGTTCATCAATTTTTGAGTCAAAATCAGCATTTTTGGCTCTAAAAAGCAGAAAATCCCGTTTTTAACAAGTTTTTGACTCGAAATTCGATTCTGAGCACGAAAAATCCAGTTTTGGAGAGAAAAACTGCGTTATTTGTAAGAAAATTCAGTGAAAAATTGAAATTTTGAGTCAAAATCAGAGTTTTTTGGCTCCAAAAACGCAAAAAATCCAGTTTTGACTAGAAAAATGACAGATTTTCTACCTTAATAACATTCTTCAACGCCTTCTTATCCTTCGCCTTCAATTCCTCATAAACCGTGTCGAATTCCTTGGCGAATCTCAATCCAATCATTCGAATATTCGCTTTCATCTTCTTCTTATCCATCAAATTCTGTTCCATTCCCTCCGTCAGAATCAATTTCAGAAACGTTTCCGCTAATTCTGAAGTCAGCAGAGTCGCATCGTCACTCGTCTCCACAAGAGCCGCAATCGCCAGCGCTTGCTCCTCAGATTCCGAATCCCTTGCCACCGCCACAAGCTCCGCCCACAACACGTTATAGAACTTTGTAGTGTCCGTACGCTCGGAGAGATCTTTCAGAATCTTCCACACATCGATGGATTCATCGTGTCGGAGCAACTTTTTCAGCGTGTTTTTAGAGAGATTCTCTACATTTTGCTGCTGGAACACAACCATCAGCGTGGAGATTGAGGCTGGGGCAGTGTCGGCGCGAAGTTTTGTGATGAGAAGTTTGCAGAGAGAATTGAGAACTTCTTCCTTGAGTTTTACAGTCAAAACTAGTTGGGAAATAACTACAAGTGCACTATAACGGAACGATTTCATTGGGCTCTTCACACCATTCTCAATGAATGGCATTAGCTTCGCCAGCATCATTTCGTCTACTTTCTCCGGGTCATTGAACATACTAAGCAGTAGTTTCGCATGGAAATTGAAGAGAATCGGGTGTTTGATCTCTAAATAATCACTTCCCACAATATCAACTGCCTTTCTGATATGATCAGTAATACAACTGATAATCGAGTGCTTGCTGGCCAGGGTGGCTTTGGCAATCGACGCGAACGGGATCGGAGTTTCAGACTTTAAGAATTGCTGCATAAACTGCCACTCTTTGGATCGTTTCCAGTCGAAATCTAGAATTCGGAGAAGACGAGAATAGACTTTTGTCTCGTGGAACGGAAGGAAGGTGAGAAGAAGAGTCTCCGCGTTGAAGGCGTAGATTTGATACGTGTGAATGAGATATTCGAGCACTTGTTGGCATGGGAAATGATGGAGATATGGGGAGAGTTCTAGGAGAAGCTTCTCGATTTGCTTGTTGAGAGCATCGTTCGCGTCCTTTTCTAGCATTGATCTGGAAGAAAAATTAAAGTTTTAGGATCAAAATAGAGGTTTTTGGGGTGAAATTTTCAAAATTTGGGGTGATTTTAACCGGAAATTTGGTTTTTCCGCTGTTTTTAATGAATATTCGCTCTTTTCAGAATTAAAATAGGAATTGACATAGAAAAATTGAAGTTTTAGGGTCAAAACTAAAATTTTTGGTGTTTCTAGAGCTTTTTGGGCAGAAATTAGCAAAATTTGCGGTGATTTCGGCCGGAAATTCGTTTTTTTGGCTATTTTTTGATGGAAATTCGCAAGAGAGTTCAAAAAAGTCATGAAAACTTCAAATTTTTGTTTTAAAACACCAGAAAAAGTTGTTTTAATGTCAAAAATACCAAGTTTCCCTCTGAAATAAGCAAATTTTCATTGAAAAGTAGCAAAAGAACCATATTTCCAGCTGAAAACATCAGGAGTTTGAGATTTTTCCTTTTCCAATGTTTTTGATTTGAAAAAGGAACAATTTCAAACTTCTGTTGTTTTCAGCTGGAAATGTGGTTCTTTTGCTACTTTTTAATGAAAAATTGGGTTTTTCAGGGTTAAACTGGAATTTTTGACATATTAATTGTCAAAAGAGTGTTTCAGAACAAAAATTTGGAGTTTTTCATAACTGGAATTGGGTTTTAGAAGGTTTTCATATGAAAAATATGAAGTTTTTAAAATTTCACACAGAAAACTATATAAAGATCTGAAAAACACTGTTTCGAGGAGAAAAACTTGAATTTTCGCTTGAAAAGAGCCAATTTCCATACAGAAAAACCCCAAAAACATGTATTTTGCGATCTTTTCTGGAAAAATCTGAAATTTTCTACGGTTTTTGGTGTAAAAATGGTATTTTGAGCGCTTATTCGGTATTTTTATGCCTAAAAACCACTTTTCTCGTCTCTCCCAGCCAGAATTCTGAAAATATCCCAGTTCCAGCTACCTACCTAACAAAATCCACGCGTTCTTCTGAGAACAAATCATTCTCGATCCCCGTATCAAAAATCGGATCGATTCGCTTCATTTGCTCGAGTCCAGCGACACCTGTAATCATTTTTCTTTCGTTTTTTTATAATTTTTCCCAAAAACTCCTGAAAAAACCGACCAATTCGATGCGCTGTCTCATTCGTGAGCTTTCCCGCTTCTTTCCGATCGAAAAGAAGTGAAACATGTCGCTTTTCGACAGTCAAATGACGTGCTGCGGATGTTCGCAAATTTTCTAACTGGCTTGTCAGTGATGTCGCCATTTTACCCGGTGTTTGGAGAAATAACAGACAACAATTCTGGAATTTTTGGATTTAGAATTGAATTTTCGATTTTTTGAGTGAAAAAAACTGAAAAAAACGGTGAAAATCTAATTTTAAACTAAGAAAAAAGGTGAAAATCAGAGGAAAAAATAAATTTTCGGAAGTCCGCAAACACCGTGACGACAACTTTGCGTACAATGCCCAATATTTTACGACAATTAATTTCAGATTATTTTTATATTTTTCTCAAGCAGTTTTCAGCTATTTCAATTGATTTTTTTCTCATTAAAATCAAATTTTCTAGGTAAAAAATGAAAATCAAAGTGATTTCCCGTAATCCGAACACTTATCAGAGAGAAACAGTCGATCAGAGAAACAAAAGTGAGTTTTATTCATTTTCTTCGTATTTTTTCCGAATTTTTTCCGGTTTTCTCCTAATTTTCCCCATTTTCAGTCGTCCGAAACTTTAATACACCGGCGGATCCGTTCCGCGCACAAGTTGAATACACACGCGCTCTGAATGCGACGAAACTGGAGCGAGTCTTCGCGAAACCGTTCGTCGCCAGTCTCGATGGACATGTTGATGGAGTTCAAGTGCTTGCCAAACATCCAAGTGTGTAGAAATTGGGTTTTTATGTGAAAAATTTGTAGAAAATACAAAAAATCTATAAAAATCGAGTTTAATTTGAAAAAAATCCCTATAAATTCATTTTTTCGTAAAAAACACATTTTTTTCTCAATTTTAAGCTTAAAACAACCAAAAATTACCGATTTCTCACTAAAAAGTAAGTGAAATCGGTAGAAAACACCTTTTTCGAGTTCAAAAACCAGAAAATAGGCCCGAAGATCACTCAAAGCCTGTTTTGCTTCAAAAAATTTGTTTTGTGGTCATTTTTTCGAAAAAAATAATAATGTGAAAGTGGATCTGAAGCCAGAGTCATTTAAAAACGAGCAATTAGAGCCAAAATTCTCACCAAAGTCAGTTTTTCAGGCTAAAAACCTGAAAAAACCATGTTTAATAGATTTTTTCTGTTGGTTTTCTCCCTTTAAAAAAATCCTGGATTTTTAGTCGAGAACGATGTTTTTGAGCCTGAAATCATTCAAAAACTCTCATTTTCAGCTCTAAAGTTGTCTTTTTCGCCGAAAATAGATGAATTTTTGCACTGAAATAGTATTTTTTGCCAGAAAACGCAAATTTTTCATCCAGAAATTGTCGTTTTTCGCCCTGAGATTGTCTTTTTCAGCTGAAAAGTCTTATTTTTCGCTTTGAAAATATCTTTTCCAGCCGAAAAGCTCGTATTTTTCGCCTAAAAATTGTCTTATTCAGTCGAAAAACGACAATTTTAAGACCAAAAGTCTCTTTTTTGCCAAAAAACTCTCTTATTTTCCGCTATAATATTGTCGTTTTCAACCCAAAACCTCTTATTTTTTGCTCTAAAATTGTCTCTTTCAGGGGGAAAACTTTCATTTTTGCGCTAAAATTGCCTTTTGTAGCCGAACAGCTCATACTTTTCACTCTAAAATTTTGGTTTTTAGCCGAAAAACACTCATTTTCGCTCTAAAATTGTCATTTTTGCTCTGAAATCGTCATCTTCAAACGAAAAAAGCTCATTTTTCACCTAAATCAGCAATTTCCAGACCGCCCATCCACAATCTTCTCAGGCGCCCGTGACGGCCAAGTCAAGATCTGGAATCTCGCTTCCCGTGAGTGTCAAGCGACTCTCGACGCTCATCGGGGACTCGTCAACGACATCTCAGTCGACTGTGCGAACGGAGAGAACTTTGTGACCGTCGGACAAGACGCTCAACTGAAATATTGGAAGATATCTACAGTAATCGACACGAAACAACAGACTCCAACCCACTCGATCCCTCTCGAAGGCGTCATTTACGGCGTCTCTCATCTCTCGTTTTCATCGGATTTTGTGACGTGTGGAGAGGATATTTCAGTGTGGAAACCGTTCCGTGAGACGCCACTTCGCAGTTATAATCTTGGAACTGATACTATTCATACGTGCCGTGCGAATCCGGTGGAGGAGAATGTTATCGTTGGAGCGAGATCTGATAGATCCGTTTTTGTGTTGGATACGAGACAGGATGTGCCGGTTAAGGTAGAGCAGATGTTTAGGAAAACAGCGGTTTTTTAGTGAAAAGTAGCAATTTTTGGGGGAAAAACATCATTTTTAAGGTAAAAAACAGCAATTTTTAAGTGAAAAATAGTCATTTTTGGGTGAAAAATAGAAATGTTTAGTCGAAAAAAGCAAATTCTTAGTGAAAAATAGCAATTTTTAGTGGAAAATAACAATTTTTCAGTGAAAATTAGCCATTTTTAGTGGAAAATAGCTTTTTTTTTTGTAAAAAGTAGCTGTTTTTTCGGCAAAAACGGATTTTTTTTTCAAAATTTGTGCAATAATATGGATATTCCCATGGTTTATAGTCAAAAAGCACCCTCTTAGCGAATTTTCAGCCCAAAAAATGGTCGAAATTCCACTGCTGGCCGAACTTTTCCTGTCTGTTTGGGTTTCTAGGCCACGGAAAGTTCTTCCACCCTTTAGAATTTCATCCATTTCGGGCTGAAAATCGCGGCTTGAAGACCGCTTTTTACTTGATTATAGCGGCGTCAGTGTATTGATGAAAGAATTTAAAGAAAAACGTGGCCTAGAAATCCAAAGAGAAAAAGTTCGACCACTGACCACTTTTGAGCATTTTTCAGCCTGAAAATTCGCCTTTTTTGGGAAATTCTCGAAAGGGTTTAGAATCCTAGGATCCTGCTACAGTAACCCGATCCTAAAATTTTTTTAAACTTTTTTCGGATCCAGAATTCGGGTTACTGTAGTTTGCATCCGAATACTGTAAATGAGACTGGATTACAGTAGCCAGGGTTTAGGGTACTGTAGCCTGGCGCACCTTTGGCGTGTTGTAGAAACCATTTTTGAAGCGACTTTTAGTCAAAATTATCTTCATTTTCGACGTATTTCTTTTCAGAAAGTGACAATGAAAATGCGTCCGAATAAAATCTCGTGGAATCCAATGGAGGCGTACTCGTTCACTGTCGCCTCGGAAGACTTCAATCTGTACACTTTCGATATGAGATACATGGAACACCCCGTCCAGTCTCATCAGGGATTCACTTCGGCTGTTCTCGATGTGGACTACTCGCCGACTGGACAGGAATTCGTCGCCGCTGGATACGATAGATCGATTCGCTTGTTTAAGGCCAGGGATATGACTAGCAGGTGAGGGGTTTTTATAGGAAAATATAAGTTTTTGGTGGTTTTTGGAGTGGAAAACGCATTTTTGAGCGAAAAAGAGCGGAAAATGCAAGCCAAATTGTAGTTTTAGATCGAAAATCCCAATTTTTGATAGAAAAACTCAGATTTTTTGAGATTTTTCAACAAAACAGCCGGTTAATTAAGCTCCGCCCACTTTTTCCGTCCACAGAAATCCCGAAATTTCTAATTCAAAAATTCAGTTTTCGCATGAAAAATTTCAAAATTTCCTGCTAAAATTCTTAGTTTCAGCCACAAAAAAGAAACGATTCCCACCTGGAAAACACACTTTTTGTTGCTGAAATTGATTATAGCTTGAAATTTTCAACTGGAAACCTTTTTTTCTACTTGAAAGTGTTTTTTGTGCCGGAAAATTCCGGTTTTATCCCTATTTGTATAGAAAACATCTATGTTTTACTGTTTTTAAGACAAAATCTCGATTTTTCGACTAAAATTTCGTATTTCAGTGAAATTTTCAGCCATTTTTGACCCAATTGACCCCGAATTTTCAGCCAATTTCTATCCAAAAACCCTAGTTTTCCTCTGAAAAAACTGAACATTACGATTCAAAAAACCTAATTCAAACCATATTTTCTCAAAGAAATCTCAATTTTTGTCAGAAAAGGGATATTTTTGAGGATTTTATCTAAGATCAAAAACATCTGGAAATTCTCCAACAATTTGGTTGAAAATCATCATTTTCGAGCGATTTGGCATCAGTTTTCTTGTTTTTATCCACAAAAATTCAAGCAATCAGACTAAAAATCTGATTTGTTTTATGATCTTTTCGATTCAAAAAGCTATTAGCACGACACGCTTCTCACAACCGCGCTCTACCGAAACCGAAGAAAATTGTGTGCGAAATTGAGAGATTCAGAGAAAAAGAGACATGAGAGACACTGTGTCGAGCTAGTATTATCACGGCACGCGTCTTACAACCGTGCTCTAACGAAATCAAAGAAAATTGTGTGCGAAATTGAGAGACTCAAAGAAAAAGAGACATTTTATAAGGGCATTTCGGTGGAGCGTAGTTGTAGGAACTGTGGCGAGCTAATAATTTCAACTCTATTTTCACAGAGAAATCTGAATTTTTCGTCTTAAAAATCATACTTGTCAACGGGCCGAAACGGGCCGGCTCGTAACTCGCATCAAACTCAACATTATGAGCTGAAAAATATACCAAAATGTAGATCTCGGCGAGTTCTATGTCCGTGACCTACTACGGGTCGGATGGCTATTCGTTAATGTGCCGCGGGCCGGGATAAAGTGTCAAAAAACGCGAAAATGGCCAAAAAAGCCATTCTAGCCCGGCCCGCGGCATCTTAACGAATAGTCATCCGGCCCGTAGTAGGTCACGGATATAGAACTCGTCGAGATCTACATTTTGGTATATTATTCAGCTCATAATATTCATTTTGATGCGGTCAAATAAGTCAATTTCAGTCATTTTTAATCTTTGCCTTCTAAAACCTCCTCTAATTTTCCAGAGATGTCTACTACACGAAACGAATGGCGTCAGTGTTGTCAGTCCTCTGGTCGGCCGACTCGAAATTCGTGTTATCCGGAAGTAACGAGATGAATATTCGTGTGTGGAAAGCGAATGCAGCCGAGAAGTTGGGTCCATTGACGAAACGAGAGAAACAGGCGTTCGCGTATAATGAGAAATTGAGAGAGACGTATAAGAACCATCCGGAAGTCAGACGAATCGCCAAACATCGCAATGTACCGAAACACATTTTCGCGTGAGTTGGAGAGGGGTGGCCTAGGTTTTCAAGACAGCGTTTTCTAGGCCATATGGGAATTCAGAAAGTTAGAAATGTGATAAGAGTTGAGAATTTCAAAAATTGTTTTCCAATCTGAAAATCTACAAATTTAGAACTCTGGAATTCTGGAATTTCAGACTGTTCTAGGTCGAAAATTTGGATTTTGAGTAATTTAAGTCGGATGACATGGTTTACAACAGGTTTTAGGTGTTTTCTTTTTGAGGTTTTAAGGGGCGTGGCCGCCGCAAGTGGGCGGGGCGAGCACAGAAAAAATTGAACCCATAATATGGGAGGAGGTAGGCCAGAATGGTGGCCTAGGTTTTCAAGGCAGAGTTTTCTAGGTCATATGGGAATTTAGAAAGTTAGAAATGTGATCAGATTTAAGAATTTTATAAATCTAATCTGAAAATCTACAAATTTCGAAACGGAAACGTTTTCAGCAATCAAAATTACCGGAATTCATACATTCTTCTACAATTTTTTTCGATTTTTCAGCGGTTTTCCGAAAAAACCGTTCGATAACCTTGTAGACACACAGACAGACATTCACACATCCGGACACACAGACAGACAATGACCTATTGAAAATCAAGTTTAACACCAAAAAAACTGTATCTGGCGCGTCGTTTTCGCATTTTTCGAAGTTTTTGGACATCTGGACACACACGCACATAGACAGACATCCGAACCGACCCACACACAGACAGACTTAAACTTGTAAACTCAGATATCTCTTGAACGTTCTAGCTGATGGATTACTGTAGCCACAGTAACCCAATTCTACAGTAACCCGAATTCTGGACATTCGGACACACAGACAGAGATCTGGACTGACAGACACACAGAAAGACAAATACTCGTTGACGTAGAAAGCCAAAGCTTGGAGCAAACGGATTACTGTAGCTACAGTAACCTCAATTCTCAAAGACGAAAAAACAGTTAAGATTCGGGACATCCGGACACACAGACCGTTAGACTATCAGAAATCTTGAAATTTGGACATCCGGACATCCGGATATACAGCTGGATGAATAGTCAGAATTCCTAGACACACATGCGCGGACATCCGCACAAACAGACTTACATTTGGAAATCAGGACACACAGACACATCGACAGAGAGATATCCCGCAACCATAGTTGTAGGAGGCCTGAAGGCTCGACCCGGCTTCAAAAAATGACATTTTTTCCAATTTTTTTTTTTGAAAAGTTTGAAATTTATACTTTGGCGCCAATTTACCAGGGCCTTGACAACTATGTCCCCAAAAAACCCTAAAATTTAATAATTTCAGAGCCGCCAAAGAGCACAAACTGATCAGAGACGCCCGTGGACGTCGGGATCTTCGACGTGCGAAGGCTCAAGGACTCGACGAAGAGGAATCGTATCTGCCGACAACTCAGAAGGTTATGCTTGGCGACGCCGAGATGTGATGATTCGATTAATTTCTTTCTTTGTTTGTTTTATACTTTTTGTTGTTTCTTTATCGTTGTTATGTTTCTGTTTTTTGGCAGGTTTTTCTTCCAAAAATGATCAATTTTTATAAAAATTATCTTTGAAAAACTTGAAAAATCCTACGAAAAAACTAGAAAAATCGAGAAAAAACGCTAGTTTTTCTGGAATTTTCAGATTTTTTGCTCATTTTTTTTCTCAAATTCATCATCAAAATTCTTTGAAAATACAGGAAAATCAAAAAAATCGTCTAGAAGTGATCATTTTCAGTCAAATTTTTTAAAATCTTCAGATTTTTTGGTTTTATTTTAAAATTTAGCTGAAAATCATGATTTTCAGGCGATTTTCCATCAATTTTCGAGAAAAAACTTTGAATTTTTGTGTTTTTCTGCTATTTTTTTAACTGAAAAAACGGGAAAAATTGTGGTTTTTATCCAAATTTTCTCAAAAATTTACGCAAATAGACCAAAAAATCTGAAAATTCAAAATAAAAAAGACGGTTTTCCATCAATTTCCGAGAAAAAACTCTGAATTTTATTGTTTTTCTGCTAGTTTTTACTGGAAAATTGGGAAAAAAATCACACTTTTTACCCAAATTTTCTCAAAAATTCAACCGATTAGACCAAAAAATCTGAAAATTCCAGAAAAATTCCGAAAAAAATAGCGGTTTTCCATCAATTTTTGACTGAAAAATGGGAAAAAATTGGGTTTTTTTTCCAGATTTTTTCTGAAAATTCCAGAAAAAAGGCGATTTTGCATCAATTTTCAAGAAAAAACTCCAAAATTTTATTGTTTTTCTGACTCCTCTGATCGTTTTTCTCTGTTTTCTTGATGTTTCTGATTTTATGAACTCGCATTTTCTAGAATCTTCTTCTTCTATTTCTTCTACAAAATGTCACCGTTAAATCACTCAAACTTTTTTTCGTATTCTTGTGTCCTCAAGTACTCCACTCCACTCTAACTTTACAACCATCCCCATAAATCCAAAAGTTGCTAGGAGACCGTATGGAAACAACTCGCGATTCCCCACTTTTTGGCTCAACTTTTTCTTATTCTTTCCCTCAGAAACATGCCAAAAATATTCCTTCTGATTTTTCTCCTTATTCGAGATTCAGAATCCTCCACGACGTCTTCTTCTACCCAGAATCCCGAATGTCTTATCGAGTGCCCCACTGGGTACCTCATCGGAAAGACCTCTTGTTTCCAGCTCCTCCCCCCGTCCCCATCCCTAAACTCCTATCAATCCGCCCTATCCACCTGTATGTCTGTCCCCCGACGGACCCTCGCGTCCCTCGAAAAATTCCGTGAAGACGTGGCTCTGATCCAGTCGAGTGCCTCGGAGAAGGCCGTCAATTGGATATATTCCAATGGAATCGGGTCTCGAAAGGAAAGATTCGAGAAGAGGGCGGATGTGTATAGTATTTGGGATCAGGGTCTGGTCAGCGCCCCGATTGTGACGACTGTTGGGATATCCGAGAAGTTTATGAACATCTCAACGTTGTGCGTCTTGCCAAGTGAGTGTGGATTTACGGGGGTAGATTTACGAGAGACTTTTGTCCTAAGACTCCAAATTTTTAATATGTTATAGAACAAGTCTCGGGCTACATTTTTGTAGTTGACCACTTTTTTCTAGCACTTTTGGATTTTGAGTTATAGTGGTTTTAAGAGAACAAGAGGGTGTCTCATCTGAAAATCGCTATATCTCAAAAACTGGAAGTGCTAGAAAAAAGTTGTCAATTGCAAAAATGAAGGGCTAGTTGTGTTCTTTAATTTGGTATAAACATTTTTGGAATTAGACCAAAATTGACATAGTTAGACTATCTGAAAATTTCAGAGATTTTCAGAAAAAATGAAATTTTGAAAAAAATTTTTTTTTGAAAATAGAGAAAAACTGTAATTCTGGTATTTTTAGTATCATTTTTTAGTATTATTAAGCATAGTTTTAACTGTGAAACGCGCAAAAAAATCCGAAAGTCGTGTAGATTTACGGGGGATATTTACGAGAGGTGAACAGCTAAAATCGTCCAACTTTGAGATACTGCTACAGGGCTCCCTTTTGTCCTATGGCTCCAAATTTTTAGTATGTTATATAAAAAGTCAAGGGCTATATTTTTGTAGTTGACTACTTTTTTGTACGGACCCTTCCTAGCGAGATACAGACGGTTAAAGAGGCGGGGCTTGAAAGGGGGCGATAGGCGATAGGCTATAGGCAGACTTGGTTAGCAGTGCTGTAACTCTCTAGGGTTGATGTGTACAAAAAAGTGTTCAACTAGAAAAATGTAGCCCTTGACTTGTTTCATAACATAATGAAATTCCAAAAAGATAGGATCAGGGGGACCATCGTGACGGGCTCTCAATGTTAGACGATTTTCAGTGAAAGTGGGGAACGACTGGCGTAGATCATGTTCGCTAAGCTCTATCTCTCAAATCTGAGAAATTAAAAAAAAGTTGTCAACTACAAAAGTGTAGCCCTTCACTTGTTTTATAACATACCAAAAGTCTGAGTCATAAAACCTCAAGAGTGAGCAGTGACGGGCTCTCAAAGTGGATGATTAAAGGGAGTTGCTAGGCGACACCGTCTACTGTTACATAGCAATTGAAGCTGACAAATTTTGGTCAGAATCGATTGAAATTCGACAAAAATACGCTCAAAATCTGCTTAAACTGGCTGAAAATAATCAAAATCGGTTAAAATCGGTTAAAAATTGACTGAAATCGCTCGAAATTGCTTAAAATCTGCTGGAAAATAGTAAAGTAGCAAATGCGCTCTATTGACAACATTGTTGTGTAGTCCACGTGGACAATTCCGTGTACTCCTCGTGAAAAACGGAAAAACCCGTTTTCAAAGTTGTCCTCGTGGAGTACACAACTGCGCTAACAATAGAGCGCACTTGCTGAAAATTAGCAAAAATCAGAACTTTTTGGACTTTCTGGATTTCAATTTTCATTGAAAAACTAGTTTAACACCAAAAAAAAGTGTCTGGCGCGCCGTATTCGCGTTTTTTGGATTTGGACATCCGGACACACAGACACACGGACAAGCAGACATCCGGACCGAGCTAATGTTCTAGCTACAGTAACCCGAATTCTGGGCATCCAGATGCACAGGCAGACATCTGGACTGACCGACACACAGACAGACAAATACCCGTAAACGTAGAAAGTCAACGCTTCAAGCAAACGAATTACTGTAGCTACCGTAACCTAAATTCTACCGTAACTCAATTCTACTTTACCTACAGTAACCCGACACACAGGTAGCCATTGAGACTTCGGGTTACTGTAGGTATCCAATAATCCTATTCTACAGTAAGCCTTTTTTCCAGAATTCTGCGAAACGCCCATCTGCGACGTGGAGCAATTCCTGCTCACCTACGACTACAACCTCCGTTTTTCCTCCTCCACCACCAAACGCCTCTCCCCTCGACAAACCGCTTTTCTGACATGTATTCCGAAAAAACAAGAATTCGAAATAACCTGTGGAACCCTCGGCAACTTCTACCCAGAGCCATCGATGATCGACTGTACCCAGACGAATTTCGAGGAGATTCTAGGCGACACTCTTCTCCAGGGAGGCGGTATAGTGGCCAGTTGCTCGCAGGGATTCGAGCGAGGTGTCCAGTCGTGTGAGCCGGTTTTCAGTCCAGACGGAGAGCCCCTCGGATTCCAGTTGACATGCAAACCGGGGTGGACGATGCCCACTTGTTGGTACACCCCTGACACCTGCACACCCAACTATTGTGGAGAACATGGGCGGTGCGTGAGTGAGGTGGGGGAGAGGAGATGCGAGTGTCGCAATGGATGGT
The DNA here is from genome assembly GCA_002259235.3 of Caenorhabditis latens. Lineage (NCBI taxonomy): Eukaryota > Metazoa > Nematoda > Chromadorea > Rhabditida > Rhabditidae > Caenorhabditis > Caenorhabditis latens. The sequence continues at coordinate 4,540,402 of CM056093.1, forward strand.
CTGGAGACACTTGTCAGTGGAATCTACGAGAGAAATTTTCAAAAGTCTGGACGTTTCCTGTGTTCACTGGAGCCATCCTTGCGTTGGGCGGGTTCGTCCTGCGGTTTGTGAAACGGGCGGTCGCGATTGAGAGGATGGAAATGGAGAATGATGAGGATGTGAGTTGGGTGGGGTGGCCTAGGACCGAAGAGACATCCGGACATTCGAACACACAGACAGACAAATACTCGCAAACACAAAAAGCCACAGCTTCTAGCTAACGGATTACTGTAGCCACCGTAACCTTAAATCTACAGTAACCCAACAGTACAGTAACCCGACATCCGGACCAACAGACACATTGACGGACGGGTTACTGTAGCTACAATAAGCCGATGATACCGTTACCCTAAAGCAGCAAATATAGAAGGAATCTAGTGATGGCCTAGGATCCGACATATTTGGGATTCTAGGTCATCCTACATGTTAGGATGCGAATTCTAGGCCAGCAGGTTGCCTAGGTTTTGCAGGAAAAGGGTGATGACCTAGAATCCCAAATATGTCGGATCCTAGGCCACCACTCATATTTTTGTGGTTTTTTGAGTTCTGAAAACTGAGGATTTTTATATTGTCGGACCCTAGGCCATTCTGTGAAACGGAAATCTTTCTGGGCCGCGAAAAAAGTGAACATTTTGAAATTTTTGGAAAAAACATGAGAAAAAAGTGTCTGGAATGATATCCGGACATTCGGACATGTAGACACACAGACAGAAACCCGGACATCAAGACACATAGACAGAAATCCGGAGATCCGGACACACAGATGGACATCCGGAAATTTGGACACACAGACAGACAGATGTACTGAAAATCAAGTTTAACGCCAAAAATGTATCAGGCGCGCCGTTTTCGCTTTTTTAATTTTAATTTTAGAGATCCGGACACACAGATACACAGACAGACATCCTGACTAATTATTGGATTACTGTAAATACAGGAACCCAATTCTTCAGTAACCTAAATTCTGAACATCCAGACACACAGACGGACATCTGGACTGACCGACACACAGACACACAGACACACAAACAGACAAATACCCGTAAACGTAGATATCACTTGAAGATTCTAGCTAGTGGACTACTGTGCCTACAGTAACCCAAATTCTGGACATCCAGACACACAGACAGACATTGAGACATCCGGACCAACAAACAGACAGACCTGGACATAGCGAAACCCCCCTTTAGTGCGATTCTCGAAACTTCGGGTTACTGTAGCTACAATATGCCGATGGTACCGTAACCCAATTCCACAGTAACCCTACAGTGTAGTAACCCGTATTCTGGACATCCGGAAATTGAGACATCCAAATCAACAGACACATTGACAAACAAACGGGTTACTGTAGCTACAGTAACCCGTTTGTTTGTCTATACAGTAACATACAGTAACCCATTCCAGGATCCGCAAAACACGCATCAAACGCTCCGTTCCTACTGTATGTTCGTCGCCGGCATTCTCGTTCTCCTCTCCTCGAATCCGAGCCTAACCAACATCAATCCAACGGCATGTCGCTTCAATTTCATCGCAGTGCACTTCTCTTTTGTATACGGTAGGTGGGGACATCGGGACATACAGACAGTCACATTTTCAGCGATGGTCCAATGGTTGCTGGAAGCGTGGAACGTGAATCAAGTGTTGCGATGTGTGCATTTGAATGAGTGGGAGAGGGATTGGAACGGTTTTCGGAGCTGGGGAGTCCGGATTGCTCCCAGAATGGGCGTGTCGGTTGTGATGGTTTCTGTGGGTCTACTGGTCACTTTTCATGCCGGATGGAATCAGTTGGCTCAGCCGTGGACGTGTGTTGGCGTCATTCGTGAGGAGACGATGACCGTTTGGATTCCGATTTTCTCGATTGTTGTTTGTATATTTTTGTTGGCTGGAGCGGTGTGTGAGTCGAGTTTGTTGATCAAGTTGTGAGTTTTGAGAGGAGTGGGGGGGGACATCTGGACAGACGTAAAGACAGACAGACAGACAGAAAGACATCCGGACCGCAAAGAAATACAAAAATCTAAAAACTACGAAATTTGGACACTTGGAGAGACAGACATTTTTGTGAGTCCTGGACAGACGGACATCTGAACAGATAGAAAACAGAACGGGCAACGAATACGGCAATCCCTGAACATCTGGACTTGTAGACACACAGACAGACGCACGAACATCCAGACTTCCGGACACACAGACAGAGTTTTTGGGAGAGGGGGGGACAACTGGACAGACAGACAGACAGACAGACAGACCAACTGAAAATCAAGTTTAACACCAAAAGAAGTACCGTTTTCGCAATTTTTTTGAATTTTTGGAGTTTTTTGAACAACCGGACCCGACAGGCACACAGACAGACAAATACCCTGACAGGCAAAAAACGTGGACATCCGGAGCCCACAGACACACGGACAGACAGAAATTCGAAAACTACGAAATTCGGACACTTGGAGAGACAGTCGTTTTTGTGAGTCCTGGACATCCGGATTGACAGACGTACAGACGGACATCTGGACAGACAGACAGATATCTGGACATCTGGACATCCGCACATCTGGACACACAGACACACATGATTTTGGAAGTTCAGACAGAGGGTATACGGACATGTGGCTTTTGCGACAAACAGACAAAGTTGTGAGATCTGGACATCCAGATAGACAGACGCACAGACAGACTCAAATTACCCAGTATGGAAGGATCAGAATCCTGTATATTGGACATCTGAACAAGACCGACACACAGACAGACAAGCAGTCAGAAAACAGGAAATTTGGACACCCGGACATTTTTTTGAGTCCTGGACATCCGGATTGACAGACACACAGACGGATATCTGGAAAACCTGATGAGCAGATGAACGAACAGGTTGAAATTTACAAAGGACATCCGGACCGATAAAAACAGAGACAGACATCCGGACTCCACAGACACACAGACAGACTTTTCCAGCCGCCGTCCTCTCCTCGGCTACCGACTCGATCTGAGAATCGAGCGAGACTTGGGACATGTCGAAGGACGACGTGTGGAGAAATGCCGTCGGAATGAGATTCTCTGTATGACCGGATTGACACTTTTGATCGTTTTATGGCTATTGACAATCTACTCGGCGGATTATAAGGATGATGTGGTTATTGGGAGGTGAGTACGGTGGGAAGAGAGTACTGTAGTCGGAGAGACACAGAGAAGCTAGAGTGTCTGACTGTCTGCGCCTTAATTCTCCCCTCTGTTACTATGTAAACACCTCTATCTCTCCAGCCATTAACTATATCAAAAAGTTCTCAACTCCTAAAATATAGAACATTAAATTCTACATTTTTTTGTAGTTGAAAACTTTTTGATAGCGCTGAAACTTGAGGAGATATAGCCAGTTAAAGTGAAGATGACTTAGCTTCTCTGCGTCTCTCATATCTCGCTAGGGAAGTGTCGTCCAAAAAAGTTGTCAACTAGTAAAATGTAGCCCTAAACTTGTTCTATAACATAACAAAAATCTGAAACACCCTGACATAAGGGAGTCCTGGAGCAATGTCTCAAAGTTGGGCGATTTTAGCTATACCCTTGAGATCACACCTCTCGTAAATCTGCGCTGTAAATCCACACGACTTTTGGATTTTGCTATGAAAGAGCCCAAGTTAGGTCTAAAATCTATTATGTTGTTAATCTAATAAAAAATGTAAAATCGCAGTTTTTTAGAAATAATTTTTCAAAAATTTTCAAAAAATTTTTTTTTCTGAAAATCTTTGAAATTTCAGATAGTGTAACTGTATCAGTTGTTGTCCGATTTCTGAAAATTTTATGTCTGTTTGAAATACAAGCCCTATTCTAAAACATACCCAAAATGTGATCCCAAAGGACTAAACCGGGCGATGTTAGACCCTTTCGAAGTTAGCCGACTTTCACCGAAATTCCACTAAAGGCAAGTAGATTCGTGCCATAACTCACGAGGTACAAGTTTTACAAAAAAGTGATCAACTATAAAAATGAAGCCCTAGACTTGTTTTATAACATACTAAAAATTTTATGCGGTGGGACTAAACTGGACGATGTTAGACCCTTTCAAAGTTAGCCGATTTTTATTAAAATTCGACTAGAACCTGGTAGACCCGGCTCGCAGCGCCATAACTCTCTAGGGTCCGGTCCTACGAAAAAGTGGTCAACTACAAAAATGTAGCCCACGACTTGTTTTACAACACACCAAAAAAATCTAAGCCGTAGGACCATACCAGACACAGTTAGGGACATTCAATTTCAGTCAATTTTCAAATTTTCCAAAATTTTAATTGTCCAGCCTAACCGTGCTGACATCCCTAATCTACTCGCTCTTCTCATTCTACCAAGAAGTGGAGACATGTCCAGAGGTAAGTCTGTCTGTCCAACCTCCCTATATCCAGATGTCCAGGACCGTGCCATGTGGATAACCATTCTCCAACGCTACCTTCCCACCCGCTTCGCTCCCTCCTACAACCCGGAATCGATGTGGACGACTGAAGAAGTTCGAGAGATGTACTCAATGCCGAAAGCACAAAGAGATCAAAAATATCGAGATTACGTCTCAAAAAATCAATATCTTCATCTTCATCATCGATGGGATCTCATGTTGAATAGGGTGCTGGCTGACAATCAGATGACTATTGATGAGGCGTTGGTTCGGGTTTTTTGTGAGGAGATGAATCGGTTGAAGGAGAACAATGGGACGATACGGCAGAGGGCTTATGTGCAGTGAGTAAATGCGCTCTATTGATAAGAGGTGGGGGGAGGGAGAGAGACGCAGAGAAGCTAGAGTGTCTGGTTGTCGGCGCTCTCAATCTCTCTTCTTATCAGCCATTAACGATGTCAAACAATTTTCAAGTTCAACATTTTGGTAGCAACCCAACAAATGAAAAAATCCGAAAGTCGTGTAGATTTACGGGGGATATTTACGAGAGGTGAATAGCTAAAATCGCCCAACTTTCAGATACTGCTCCAGGACTCCCTTATATCCGGATGTTCTACAGATTTTGTATGTTATAGAACAAGTCCAGGACTACATTTTTCTAGTTGACCACTTTTTGGTACGACACCTTCCTAGCGAGATATAAGAGACGCAGAGAATCTAGGATGTCTTCACTTTGACTGGCTATATCTCCGTAAGTTTCAGAGCTATCAAAAAGTTTTTAAGTACTAAAATGTGTAGAATTTTATGCTCTATATTTAATTACTTGATATTTTTTTGATATCGCTGAAACTCGTGGAGATATAGACGGATAAAGTATGTCACATGTCAAACAATGGATACAACTTAGCTTCTTCTCTGCGTCTCTTATATCTCGCTAGGGAGGTGTCGTACAAAAAAGTTGTCAAATAATAAAATATAGGTCTGGACTTGTTCTACAACATATCAAAAATCTGGAACATCCGGATATAAGGGAGTCCTGGATCAATGTCTCTAATTGGGGTGGTTTTTGCTATACCCTTGAAATCACACCTCTCGTAAATATCCCCCGTAAATCTACACGACTTTCGTTTTTTTTTTTTCGAAAAGGCGTTTGTTGGTTTTACCGTTATGCTGCAGATAATACTAAAAATACCAGAATTACAGTTTTTTCTACAAAAAATAATAAAAATTTTCAAAATAATTTTTTCAACATTTTTGATTTTTCTGAAAATCTCAAAACTTTCAGATAGTGTAACTATGTCAATTTCGATCCAATTCCGAAAATCTTAATACCAAATTAATGTACACAACTAGCTCTTCAATTTTGCAATTGACAACTTTTTTCTAAAACTTCCAGTTTTAGAGATATAGCGATTTTCAGACGAGATACCCTCTTGTTCTCTGAAAATCGCCATAACTCAAAATCTAAAAAAGCTAGAAAAAAACAGTCAACTACAAAAATGTAGGTCTAGGCTTGTTTTATAACATACTAAAAATCTGGAGCCAAGGGGCATTATAGGGCTCCGTGACGCTATCTTAAAGTTGGACGGTGTTTTTGGTTTTCTTTTCTACCCCCGTAAATCTCCCCCCGTAAATCTACACTTCGTGTCAAGACCAGACCCAAATCTTTGCAGAGACGCCTACAAAGACTTCCTCCACTCGATCCCGGACATCGACCCGCGTACCGAAAAGGGGCGTGTCCAGGCGCGTCTCGAGTTGGTCACTCTTGCGGCGGACGCTCCGATCGGCGTGAAACTCGCCAAATTTTTCATCGTACCCGGCTTCGACATCTTCGAACCCGAGGACACTTCAGAAGACGTCGGGAATCTGAATCCAGATGAACGTCAACATCGACGTCTTCTAAACGAGCGGATTCGGATGGAGGAGTATCGAATTATGAGGGAGGAGGCACACGCGCAAGCCGTTTTTATCAATTCTAGTATTCATTTCCGGTATTTTGGAAATGAAATTGTTCGTTAGGCCTTTACTGGGTGGCCTAGCTTTTTCTAGGCCACGGCTACTTTTTTCCATTTTTGCAATTTTCACCAAATTGCAAAAATGGGAGGGCAGGGACTAGTTTTTTGGGATTTTTCTTAAATTTTCATTTTCATTTTCAGAGGGGGACTAGTTTTTTCTAGGCCACCACTTTTTCGCTGACCTAGAAAAAGCTAGTCCCCGAAATTTCTTCGTTTTTTGGTTTTTTAATTTTTTGTCAGGCTTATAGATCTCTTTGAAAGTTGTAAGAATAAACTTTCTTGTTGAAATTTTCTGTTTTTTCAGAATCTCAAAATAAAATGATGGCCTAGGAAACTCCAAAACTCGGCCACCGCTTAAAAAGGCGAAAAAGCAAGATTTTTGGGTTTTCAGTCAATTTTCAGCCGATTTTCAGCTAAATTCGGCTATTTTCAGCTAATTTTAGCAAAATTTGAGCGTATTTTAGTCAGTTTTCATCGATTTTGACCGATTTCAGCCGATTTTCCGCAAATTAACGCGATTTTTCAGTTGTCCGCGAGGACTACACAACTGTTATCAGTAGAGCGCGTTTGCGGTTTTAGTCGATTTCGAGCGATTTCAGCCAGAGTTGGGAAATCCCGGGCCGGGCCGAGGAAATGTCCGGCCCGGGCCCGGCCCGGTCGGCCCGGATTCAAAAATCGTGCATAATTTTTTCACATATTTTTTCGAAATTTTCATTAAAAAATGATCAAAATGCTCTAAAATTCTCATGCACTTCAGTTTTTATCAATATTCCAAAACATAGTCGAAAATTCGACTTTTCTGCAAAAAAATTCAAAATTTTTTCAAAAAATTTCTAAATTTTTTTATAAAAATTTCAAATTTCTACAGTAGCCGGGCCGGCCGGGCCGACCGGGCCGGGCCGGGCCGGGCCGGGCTGACGGGCTGACCGGGCCGGGCCGAGGATAATTTTTCGGTCGGCCCGGCCCGGCCCGGCCCGGAATTTCCCAACCCTGATTTCAGCCAATTTTTCAACAGATTTTAGTCGATTTTCAGACAAAATTGACCATTTCAATCGAACTTTTAGCCTATCCCATGTTGAAATCGACTAAAATTAGTTGAAAATCGGCTGAAAATCGACTAAAATCGGTTGATTTTTATCAATTTCTAACCGATTTTAAGCAAAGTTTTAGGGCAGAAAAAATTCTTTAAAATGTGGTGGCCGAGTTTTTGCACATTCTAGGCCACGGCCACCGCTCCAATCGACAAAAAATCCCAAAAATTTTAGTTCAAATCACAGACAAAAAAGAAACGAAAAAACTGAAATTATTTCTTCGATGACACCTCCGGCAGTGCATTCTTGATCTCCTGGGGGATCGTATCGACATATTCTTGATGTTTGACCCACGGCGCCGTCGCCAACACACCGCCCGTGTTATTCAACTGAACATCCGACTCATAACGGATGTCTCTTCCAGAAATATCCGTCAATTTCCCGCCAGCCGCATGAAGGACCGCCTCCACTGCACACGTGTCCCACTTCTTGCATCCGGCACTTGCGAACACATAGGCGGCGCATCCTTCCAGCACTTTCAGCACTTTGAATCCGGCTCCGCCCACTTTTTCGACGCTATCCGCCAGATTTTTGTGTTTGAGCGCTTCGAGAGCACTGGAGACCGACTCGCTGAGATGGCTTCGTGTTGTGACGACCACTTTTTGAGCGTTTTCTGGAAAAAATGAAGATTTGAAGGAGAAAATTCGGGAAATAGGCCACGCCCACAATTGCAATTTTGCGGCACGGTTTTCCAGTTTTTTTTTTTGAAATTTCAGACGTTTTCTAGTCGTTTTTGTATTAGCACGACACGAGTGTTGCAATCGCGCTCTACCGAAACCTAAGAAAATTGTGTGCGAAATAGAGAGACCCAGAGAAAAACAGACATTTTTCAAGGGCATTTTGGTGGAGCGCAGTTGCAAGAACTGTGCTGAGCAAATAATCAAAATTTGTGACTGAAATTTGGAAAAAAACTGATTTTTGAACACTTCTAGACTGTCTGTGTGTCCGGATGTCCGGATGTCTAACGAGATGATTTTAAGCGGAAAAAAGATATTTTCAACTGTTTTTAACCAATTTTTGTTGTTAGGCTCCACCCATTTTTGCAACCCGCGCACGTTTTTCCGGTTTTTCTGAGATTTTAAACGTTTTTTTGCCTCAAAATCGACAGTAACCCCAGCAGAATCGAAGTGCGACTCCGCCCACTTTAGACCACGCCCCTTGTTCGCAACTTTGCCGCACGGTTTACGATTTCTTGGTATTTTTGGAGATTTTTTTCAGATTTTTGTTCACAAAATCAACAGAAATTTGCTCAAAATAATAGATAAGCTCCGCCCACTTTAGAGAGTCCGCCGCACGGTTTCATTTTAAACCATGCGCTGAAATTGCAAAATGTGGGCGTCCTCCTCCACTAGCCAATTCGATTTCTCGCGTGTTTTTGACGTAATTTGCATGAAATCATCGCGGCTATTCGTTTACGGTCAGATGACGTCACCACTCACCTAAAATAGTGATTTGATCTGGATGGTGAGGGAATACAAACGATGTCATTAAGCAGGATGATATTGTTATCAGATTAGATATCGTCATGGATCGAAAACTAGAAAAATTTAAGTCCAAAAAGTTCGAAATTCTGATTTGTACCGCATGCGCTCTACTCATAGCGCAGTTGTGTACTTCACGAGGACAACATTATAGATTTTAAAAATGACCTTTTCCGTTGTCCACGAGGACTACACGGTTTTTGTCCTCGTGAAGTACACACCGATGTTGTCAATAGAGCGCGTTTGCTACCTTACTGGTATAGTTTTCAGTGAATTTCAACCGATTCTAACCAATTTTTCTGATTTCGAGCGATTTTAGCTACTTTTTAATGCACCTATTCACGAAGAAAAAGTGCGAATTAAAATGCCACTTTTTGCATTTTAATTCAATTCACGAATGCACATTAATGTGCATAAAAAACACTTTAATTCGAATTAATCTGCATTAAAATGCGAATTAAAATGCACATCGCGGCGAGATATCTTAATTAATCTGCATGCACCTTTAAGACTTACGGATTTTTATTAAAGGCGCATGCAGATTAATTAAGATATCTCGCCGCGATGTGCATTTTAATTCGCATTTTAATGCAGATTAATTCGAATTAAAGTGTTTTTTATGCACATTAATGTGCATTCGTGAATTGAATTAAAATGCAAAAAGTGGCATTTTAATTCGCACTTTTTCTTCGTGAATAGGTGCATAACCGATTTTAGTCGATTTTCAGCCGATTTTCAGACAAACCTGGCTATTTTCAGCCAATTTCAGCAGAATTTGATCGTATTTTTAACAGCTTTCATCGATTCTGACTGATTTCAACCGATTTTCAGCTTATTTTGGCAAATGAACTCAATTTTTCCGTTGTCCACGAGGACTACACAACGATGTTATCAGTAGAGCGCGCTTGTCATGCTTTATCATTTTAAGCTGATTTTAAGCAATTTCGAGCGATTTCAGCCAATTATTCACAGGTTTTTATCAATTCCGAGCGTTTCCAGGCAGTTTTCAATCGATTTTTGTCGATTCTCAGCCGATTTTCAGAAAAAATTGACTATTTTCAGCTTTTGTTCACATATTTTCACCCTTACCAGTAGCGGGAACCAATCCATGCACCCCACACCCTCTAATCGCCCAAACAGTTCTTCCGCTCGTCGAGTGATACGGTTGATGAATAATTCCGGCGACCGGGCGTCCCTTATAAGCGATTCCAATGAGAACAGTGACCTGTTCCAACAGTGCGAGATTCTTATTCTTAACGGCGAGTGCCACTTCAGAAGTCCCGTCAAGGGGATCCACCCAAACGACCACTTCGTTTTCTTTAATTTCTTTCAGCTCATTGCTCATAAGACGGTCGGAAAGGAGCACGTCTTCATTGAATCCCATTTCGAGCTCCGGGCACGCGGTGGTGTCTTCCTGGAAAAAAATTTCAAAAATCAAAAAAAATCGCACAGCAAAGGCGCTCTACCGCAAATGCACATTTCCACTCACCTCCTCGCCGATAATCGTGATATTCTGAAAATTCTTCTGCAGAGACTGAACGATACAGTACTGTGCACGACGATCCGCCTCGGTTTGCGGATCGTATCCGGTACCCGATTGCTCTGATTTATCGATTATTTTGAGATCACCGCCGGCCATTACATTCTGGAAAAGGAAATATGGGGGTTTTAGGTGAAAAATGGGGTTTTTGAGGTGAAAATTTGGAACTTTTCACGATTTTTTACTAACGCGGCCCAGTTTTTACAACTGCGCTCTACTGAAACCGAAGAAAATAGTGTGCGAAATTGAGAGACGCAAAGAAAAAGAGAGATTTCTCAAGGGGATTTCGGTGGAGCGCAGTTGTAAGAACTGTGCCGAGCTGATGATCAAAATTTGTGACTGAAATTTGGAAAAAACCAGATTTTTGAATAGTTCTAGACTGTCTGTGTGTCCGGATGTCCAGATATCCGACGAGATGCGATTTTCAGCGGAAAACAGACATTTTTTTACTGTTTTTCACTAATTATGGTGAAAATTTTGGTTTTTGGAGGTGAAAATGGCAAAAATCTCGATTTTCGTGACTTTTTCACGTCAATTTTAGCAGAAATTGTTTGTCCGGTGAAATTTGAGCAATTTTCGGTGGAAAAACTTGGAAAATTCGCCGGAAATTGCTGAAAATGTGTATTTTTCACCGAAAAACATATTTTTAAAAGGATTTTCAAAGTTTTTCAGCCTTTTTTTTGGAATTTTTCAAATTTGGCTTAAAATTGTTATTTTTCATGTTTTTTGTCGAAAAATAGTGAGAAAAATGCTCGAAGTATAATTTTTGACCGATTTTGACATCGAAAAATCAGAAATTTGACAACAACAAGTGAAAAGTCACGATTTTTTGAAGTATTTTTGTCTGAAAATCAGAAAAATATTGCCGAAATATTGTTTTTTGAGTTCTCGGGCATTTTTGAATGTTATTTTGACGAAATATACTCATTTTGGCTGAAAAATCCTTGATTTTCCAACAAAAAAAGTGAAAAATGCCAAAAATCCTGGTTTTATCTGAGCTTTTTGTGTAAAAGTTAGCAAAACCTGTGAATTTTCGAAGAACTTGAAAAAACTAGTTGTCCATGATTTTCAAGATTTTTGTGCGTGTTTTTCAGCTGAAAATAGTTATTATATCTATTAAAATGAACTTCTGGAGCCAAATTTTGAAAAAAAAAGCAACACAAGAAAAACTTTTTTCCATTCAAAATTGAAGATTTTCAACGGAATTTTGGGTGTTTTCAATCATTTTTTTCGTGTATTTTTATATTTTAAAAGATTTCCTCAATTTCAATCATAATTTTCATATAAAAACCCACTTTAATAATGCCTCCGGCTGCTTCCGACACCCGAACTGACGATGCGACAAGACGCGTGAGGAAGCTCGCTTTGTTGAACATTTCCACTTGTGACGCACTCATTGAATCCCTCGATTTCTCTCTTTTTTTCCCCTTTTTTTGATCTCCGCCCTCTTTTTCTCTAGAAGAAGATCTCTTTTCTAATCACTTTTTATTCGAGGCGAGAGAGTACGGGCGACGAAGAGAGTGCAGAGAAACAGAGATAGTGATTGCGTACAATGCATGAAATCTGACGACATAATACAGTGCAACGTGGAAAAAAATTCAGAGAATTCTTCTATTGAAGACGTGGCGTGGCGTTAGAAGTGAGAAAACTTTTAGAAAATTAAAGAAAAAGACTCCGCCCACTTTTAAGCCACGCCCCTTTTTCAAATTTTGCCAGTAAAAGTTGTTAAATTTGGATTGTGTTTTTTTGACAAAAAAAACGGTTTAGGTCATATTTTTTGCTCTTTTCGACTATTTTTCTGCAGAAAAATTCAATGCATTCGACCGAAATAGGGCTCTTTCATAATTTTTGCTCAAAAATCAGTTTTTTCAATTTTGAAAAAAAATTCGCGAAAATTTTGAAAATTTCAGTCAAGAGCTAAATATAAATTTAACAAAATCGAGCTCAGAATTACCAAATTTTAGAATAAAATCCCAAAAATTCGAGAAAAACTCCAGTTTTCTTCCAATGAATTTTTTGAATTTTTTCTGGCAAAATTTGTGGCCCATACTCCAAGGGTACAGCGGATTGAGGGTACAATGACTCTTAGGGTACCATGACTCAGAGGGTACTATACTTTTAGGGTACAACGAGTAAGTTGCTATTAGGGTACAACAGTTTGTTGACTGAAAGGGTACAACGAACTGAATACTCAGAGGGTACGATGAAATTGTTGGTCGCAACTGAACTTTGTAACGTTTTATTATTCAAATTGCATGAAGTTCGACCGAATATAAGTTCTACGGTGAAACGTTGTTTAGTCTGTTCTAAAATTCATAAATTTCATTGAAATAGGAATCGAGTTTGGTTATTCAAAAGATAATCTCTGACTGGCTCCAGTACAAATCATCAGGCCATGCCACATTTCAGCCAAACTGATTCATTCTGGTTGTTTTTTGATAAGTTATCTCCCAGCGTATTCGAAGATATTCATGTCATAACCAATTAGGATCCGCCTCCTTCGAAGACGAAAATCAACAATATTTCTGATTTCAATAATTCGAAGCTAGAATAGTACTCACGAAATCTTGCAGCATGTTCAGATCATGTTTCTGTTAATCACAAACACTTCAGAAATTGACCTTCATTTTTTCGATATGAAAGTTTGAGTTTTCGTAGCTTCCCAGATTTTGATTCAATAACTCAAACACTTTGGAAGAATAGTGCAATGTACTAAAAATACAAATATTTTATCCAAAGGGGTTCGAAATCTTCACTTTTTGTTCATAACTCCCCTGGGCACTGAAATCTGGGGAAGGTATTTGTATTTTCAAATAGCCAGCACAAATATGAATTTTATCATCATGATTTTATTTTGGACCACAGTGCTTTGACTAGCCAAAAAATCCAAAAAAAAAAAACTATTTGAAATTATAAATACCTTCCCCATGTTTCAGTCAAAAAAGTGAAGATCTCGACGTACCCCTTGAATAAAAGACGTCAATTTCTGAAGTGTTTGTGATTAACAGAAACATGATCTGAACATGCTGCAAGATTTCGTGAGTACTATTCTAGCTTCGAATTATTGAAATCAGAAATATTGTTGATTTTCGTCTTCGAAGGAGGCGGATCCTAATTGGTTATGACATGAATATCTTCGAATACGCTGGGAGATAACTTATCAAAAAACAACCAGAATGAATCAGTTTGGCTGAAATGTGGCATGGCCTGATGATTTGTACTGGAGCCAGTCAGAGATTATCTTTTGAATAACCAAACTCGATTCCTATTTCAATGAAATTTATGAATTTTAGAACAGACTAAACAACGTTTCACCGTAGAACTTATATTCGGTCGAACTTCATGCAATTTGAATAATAAAACGTTACAAAGTTCAGTTGCGACCAACAATTTCATCGTACCCTCTGAGTATTCAGTTCGTTGTACCCTTTCAGTCAACAAACTGTTGTACCCTAATAGCAACTTACTCGTTGTACCCTAAAAGTATAGTACCCTCTGAGTCATGGTACCCTAAGAGTAACTTTTTCCTCGTTGTACCCTATTTCGTTGTACCCTTGGAGTATGGGCCAAAATTTGTTTTTTCAATTTTTGAAACACAACTTTAAATCCCAAAAAAAATGCTCGAATTCACCAATTGTATGCATAAAATTTCCAAAAATCGTTTCAAAAACCAAGTTTTCGTTAATCCACGCGGCGGAATTTCAAGGTGGGCGTGGCCTATTCAGAGAGCTGCAAGTGCGCTCATTCAGCGAGAAATTTGGCATGAAATCGAAAATCTCGAAACAACTTGAAACAGTCCCAAACTTTAAAAAATTATCGATTTTCGGCATTTTTGAATTTCTGAAAGAATTGGTAAGAAAATCTACGCGAAAATTTTGTCAGTTTTTTCCCAATTTCAAGTGATTTTTCCCCATGTGGATAACGAGAAAATAAGAAAACGAACGAAAAATAGAAATGATGACTACTAAAAAAGGAAAAATATGTGGTGGAGGGGGTGTTGGAGGAGAGAGATAGAGACAAGAAGAGATAGAGAAAAAGACAGAAAGAGATTATATCTTTCTGTCCTCCGCAAAGACGTGGAAAGTACCTATTAGATGGGGGTGGAATGCGTAGGCGTCTCGAGGGGAATTTAATTAATGGGAACAGTTGGGTGATCAGAAATTATCGAGCATTTTGCAGATGTGGTCACTTTGGGATAAATGTGAAATTTTTAAGACTGTCTGCTTGGAAATACCACAGGGTCATAGAAATTTCATAAAAAGCATCTGCGCTCTATTAGCTCGGCTGTCTTCTTACAACTGCGCTCCACCGGAGTTCCCTTGAAAAATGTCTCTTTTTCTCTAAGTCTCTCACTTTTGCACACAATTTTCTTCGGTTTCGGTAGAGCGCGGTTGTAAGTGGCGTGTCGAGCTAATACAAAAATTTTCGAAAAATTCACCTTCCTATTGTTCGTACACGTTAAACGCACACAATTTGGCTGAGCGGCGACTCAATTGGCCATCTGCCATGTCGTGTGCAAACGCGCTTCACTAGACTTCCGGTTTGGCGGGAAAATAATTCGATTTCACATGGACTGAAAATGACCCCGAAAATCTTCATTTTTTAAAAATACACTACTTTATTCAAAAATTACTCAATCTCAGTTCTCCCTACAGATTTCAGCAAATCGAGCAACACGGATTCTTCTTCTTCTTCTTTTTCTTTTTCTTCTCCACAATCATCTTCTCCTTATTCTGGATCACAATTTTCTTCATCTCCGGCATTGTCATCACACTCATTGTCTGGGGTGCCTCCGGCGCTTTTCTTGGTTTCTCCTCCGAAATGGTTTATGAGGGTCTAGCTGAGGAGATAG
This sequence comes from Caenorhabditis latens, assembly GCA_002259235.3. NCBI lineage: Eukaryota > Metazoa > Nematoda > Chromadorea > Rhabditida > Rhabditidae > Caenorhabditis > Caenorhabditis latens. The sequence continues at coordinate 4,555,786 of CM056093.1, forward strand.
TCGATTTTGGGATGGGAGATTTACGGGGCTCAACGGGTTTCTTGGGAATTTTGGGTTCTTCTTCGGAGGTTTTTGATGTTTCAGAGGTTTTCGATTTTTGGGATGATTTGGTGTTTTGGGATTTGGATTTTTCGGGTGTTTCAGGTTCTGGCACATCTGGTGTTTCAGAAGATTCAGAATTTTCTGGTTTCTTGAAAACTCTACGGAATAGAGGGTAATATGGTCTCTTCCTACGCCGACCACCTTTCTCCATGGGTTTCTCCTTCACGTAACTCTTCATCACCCAGGGATCCTTGCACTCCTCTTGAACCTTTTTAGTATAATGTTCAGGCATCTCACACCGACAATGTTTCCCCCACGCATCCTCAATCTCAGTCTGCATTAGTTCCACTTTCAATCGATCGTCTCCATCACTATCCGTTTCGAAAAACTCTTTCCTCTTCTCCATTTTAGCCTTTTGAACGTCTTCATCAGACATCTCATCGAATTCTTCCAAATCCTTTGGAATAGTCTTATCCGCCAACACTCTCTCCCAGAAATCTAGTTCATTGCTAGGCACGTATCCTTCCAAATCATCTTCTTTTTTGAAAATTCGATGGGTTCCATATTGATGGGTAAGGAGGGTTTCACCCCAGCGAGTCCTGCGTTCTTGGTCTTTTCGGATCTGGAACGATTTGGTTTAGAGAGGTGGTGAAGGTGCTCAGGTCAGAGCTGTTTTGCCCAGAAGACGTTATCTGTGAACTCAGGGTCTAGGGTCTAGGGTCTAGCGTCTAGGGTCTAGGGTCTAGGGTCTAGGGTCTAGGGTCTAGCGTCTAGCGTCTAGGGTCTAGGGTCAAGCTCGATACGGAGCGAACCACTCACCTTCAAATATTTCTCCTTCAACTCTTGATATTTATCCGTCTCCTCCACCAAATGGAATTGCTCCTCTCGTACCGCCCATTTCTCATGGTCCGTCTTCTTTCTATGCATAACCTTCAAGTAGCCTTCAGGGCGGTCACAATTGTAGTAGATGTTCCCTTTGGATTCCTGAAAACTTGTTCGAAATTTCATGTTTTGTAATTCCTCTCATACCATTCGTGCCCTCATAACCTTCATCTCCTCCTCCATATCCTCTTCCAGCCCACAATTTTTCTTACATGGTTCCCATTCGAATTCTGGGTACCGCCCATTCTCATATCCAATCGTCAAACTACACGATTCCCCCGGTGCCAGCTCATAAAGACCGTAAGCCGCAGAGAGGGTGTCCCCTTGTTGTCCCCATAGATTAGCCGTCTTGAAATCCACCAGAAAATAGAAGGAATCGAATTGACAATACACGTGTTGAGTGGCGTTTGTTGGATTCTTGATGGTCACTTCTAGCACACCTTCCGACGGAATTTCAAGGCGCTTCGGATTGATTTCCAGGAGGAATGGGAGATCAGGCGAGCCTGGAAGTAGTTTTGCTACTAGGTCGTTTCAAATCCGGAAATCTCTATGACTTACATCTAATATACCTCAGTGTATTTTTGGCGTCTCTATATTTCTTGCGCATTTTTGAATAATTTACTGGGATTCAAATGGAAATGAATTTGAGGAAGTGGTAAGTAGAGCAGGGAGTTTTCAGAATGGTGACAACACGCTCACGTCAACAGTGAAGTTTGGCCTTTTTTAGTTGAAAACGACCAACTTTGAGAGAGGGATACGGTATCACTGATTGTTCCACCAGGTAAAATTTTTATGAACCATAACGATTAAGAGTAGATTTTCATTTTTGTAGTTTACAATTTTTTTCTACGGACACTCCCTAGAGAGTTAAGGTAATTTTAAAGGGACAACTCAAAACTTACTCTTTTTTGCACTGAAATTGGTCGATTTGAGGGAGAAATCACTTTGTCGATATGTAACTTACTAGGGAGTGCCCGTGCAAAAAAAGTGGTCAACTACAAAAATGAAGCACTGCTTTTGATCTGTTTGATTCATTAAAAGTTTACTATGTGGGACAATAAGTGATGCCGTAACACCCTCTCAAAGTTGGTCATTCATTTTCAAACCAAAAGCGGCCAAAGTTTACAATCTTTCGAGCGTTGCTGTAATTTAGGGCTTCCATCGAGATAAGAATGGTGCATAAATGTTTCTCACATTTTTCTCCATAGCTTTGCCAACTTCGATACTATTTTCTACAAAACAACAAGATTTACAGATGTTTAATGTTCAAGACTTCAAAATTTTACATAAAACTTATGAAACTACAATAAATGTTTTCAAAAATTTTCAGGTAAAGCCGACCAATCTGAAAAAAGTTATGACCGGAAATCCCTTGTTGAGGCAGTACCTGCCCAGTCAGTGGGAATTCGTGAAGTTAAGTGGATATTGTTATTTAGTTTTCAAACACTAATTCTTTAGGTATCAAAATCACATCTTTTATTCCCACAAAAACCAAAAAAATCACAGTTCAAACTTTTTTACGGGGGCATCTGGACCAGCAGCTGGAAGTGTCACCTGGTTGTTGCAATTGAGATGACTCTGAAATTTACTTTATAAGTCATGTAACTCCGGACGAAACGCTTTGGAACAAACTAAAGAACATGAAATATACCTGCGAGCAATCAACAAATGGTTTCTTTTTATCATTGTCTTCCGCATTTTTACTTTTCTCCCATTCCTTGAATTTGCTAATTGCTTCATTCATCTTGTCCAATTTACTTGAGAAATCCGGGAACTCGTTTTTCAATTTTTCTAAATCATCAAAGAAATTGAGAATCTCCTTCCACTGATTCCCTTCATAATCGTTTTTTACAAACTGTTTGATTCTGTCGATCAAGACAATATTTTCATCAGTAAAGTGTTTGTCATTGATGTTCTTCGTATCATCACGTAACAGAGATTCAACAAGTTTCGAAACAATCTTTTCAAAGTTTTCCCATGCAAACCATATCGGTTTAAAATCCAAATCATCTCGTTCTTCCCAATCATTCCTCCAGAAATTTGCGATTTTCAATGCTAAACCTTTAGCTTTCATTCCATCTGATATTGTCTCCAAGTCCTCCTTATTTAATGGAAACTTCTCGATGGCAGTATTGGGTTCAGGCTTCCAGTTCTCGATTTCTTTCACCATTTGGTAAGCGTCTTGGAACATAATCACTAAATCTGATATTCCCACCAAAAACATTTTGGCTTTCCACTTGTCAACTTTTCCAGATAAATCCAGCAGCTCGTTTATAACAGAAAATGAATCGTCAACTTTGAAACAATCGAGAAACGTTTTGATTTTCTTGAGTTCCTCGATGACATCATCAGTATGTTTTCTTGGATTTAGTTTGGAAAACGATCTCAAAGTACCGGCCTCTTGCAAAAAAAGTGTATGTAAACATAGATCTCCTTCGGGGAATCTGAAAATAAGGCCTATTTTGTATTGGCAGTCCTCGGTCGGTCACAAGTACCGATATTTGAGATAACATTTTCCTGATTTTTGACTTCGATACGATGAAGAAAAAATATGGGAGATTCGAAAAAACACTAGGCTGTGGTGAAAAAAGTTAGTCCCTCCACTTTTTAAAACTGATTTATAACACCCTTAGTGTGCCGAAAAAAGGAGAAAGAACCAAGAGCCCAATTTTGCGTTCAAGGGATTACAAAAAGAATATCATCTTTATGAAAAGTTTTGATGATTTATTCAATATTTTTGTCTTACTCATTCTTTCAAATGAAGACTGCGCTATTCGAATTCAATTTTTTCTACATGAAAAAAGCTCATGTTTAGGGGGCGAGAATAAAATTCTTTTGAAGGTTCGGAAATTTGATTGATTCAAGAGAGATATGAGCTGTTAAAGTTGTCAAATCGTACTTTCATGGTACACTTTTTCATTTATTTTTATTGTCAACTCCTAAATCTACGTCGATTCATTTGAAAATTGAATAGTGCCTCCCTTTAGAACAAGAAAATCAAATAACTTACATTCGCTTCATCATTTTATTTAGTCCCTGCGCACTTTCTGAGTAAAGGTTTTCAAACTGGAAATAATCGGTTGTAGTACGAATCGCGGTGGAGTGTTGCGTCCCAGCCAAATTATATTTTTGCAGGTATTCATTCAGTCGTTCCAGTTCGATTTTCTGCTTTGAGAAATCAACTGAAATTCCGCCATTTTGGAGACACGTGCTGATCGATTTCGGAAGATTTAGTGTCTTGTTGTGAAGATCCAACAGGTGTTTGATAGATTTTTCGAAAGGTTTCCATGTATTCGAAAAGTGTGAGAACTTCCATTTAATGGTGTTCAAGTGAGAAGAAAGTGATGAGATTCGATCAAATAGCGAGGATGGTAAACCGTTGTTTTTGTACTTTTTGAACTTTTCAATCATGTTGAAGTCTTCCTCCATTTCTTTTATGTTTTGCACACTTTGAGACAAGGCTTTGTTGGAATACCATGTTGTCAAAATGGCTATATCCCTATTTAATTCATCAAGTGGTCCAATAACTTCTCCCAATTTTTTCATATCTTGAGTTTTGGAAGAGATTAAAGATATGATATTAGAAAGCCATTCGATTGGGTTGAAAGAAAACGGACGTAGGTGATTTTTACGGTTAAGTTCACTATGTTCCATATACACGTAAAAAGTGTTCTCCACGTTTCTAGACTTTTCTCCTATTTCTTCACGCAGTCTTTCTTGCTCTGCAGTCCCTCTAATACTTTCGAGGTCTGTCATTCTCTTCAATAAATTTTCTAGGGCCTCGTAAAATTCAGAATATTTATTGATTAGCTCCCCGTCGGTCAAGGCAGCATAGTCCAAAGTTTTGCAGTTTCCGAAAAATTTATCCATGTTTCCTTTGAAACTAAAATCAATTTGCGAATTCAACTCAACCACTTCCTTCAACCTATTCATTGTCGTATTAAACTCTTTCATCACTTCATCACGTATTTTCACTTTTCTCGTCTCCTCCAACAAATTGAAAAAATCGGTTAGCTCCTCGTCTCTATTCACCAATTCCACATTCTTGTATTTTTCGAAAATTTGATGATCGAAATCCGAATTCCAAACCGATTTAGCCGCATCGATAGTCGAAATTTCGTCTCTCAGCATCTGGGATTTTAGCAAATATTCAGTGGCCCGTTGATAGATTCCAGTAATTTCAACATGGGACTTTTTCAGTTGGAAGGTCTCATCTGAAGAATTAAAAAATTACTTTTCCAGAAAGATTTTAAACTTACGGTCGGCTAAAGCCGGTTTCAGATTAAGCACGATGATTAACACCAAGAATAACCACATCGCAAAATTCTGGGAAGTTTTAATTCTTAATACTGATGAAAATCAAACTGATTTAAACAACTGATAAGAAATGAGTGTAAGATCAAGTTCACGTTAAGGCTGGAACAGAATTTGGGATACGTGTATTTGGATTACACGTTTCCAACCATAATTCCCATTTTTGTTTAATTTATTGATTCGTTAAGATGGACAGAAAAAAATCAGACTTGTCATATTTCGGCCCGGTCCGGCTTCAATCAAAAGTTGATATTTTTTGACTAAATTTTTTGAATTTTTGTAACCTTTACGCTAAAGTTATGTATTAAAAATTGACATTTTCGAAAAAAATTCAAACATTTTGTTCTGAAATTTTGCAGAACTGTAAACCCCCAGGCCGACGGGTCAAACCGATAAAATTCCGATTTCAAAAATTCCTCTCGAAAGGTTATCAACATTGGCTGTTTTCAGTGGAAAATGACTATCTTTGATACTGTATTTCGGTGTCAAAATAGAAAACATTCCTTAAACATTCCATATTTCTGAGTGATTCTATAAATGGAGAAAACGAAAATGTGTTGGAAAAGTGAGAAAACGAGGTATTGGACTGAGGTAAAATCTTGTCCGAGAGGAGTACACGGCCGCGCGGAAAAACTCTTCCACCAAATCGTCAGAAGACCGGAATCGTGGTGTTTAGAGCGATTTTAAGGCATATCTGTTCACAATAAAAGTTTCTTAGAATTTTCAGATTTATCGGAATCTGCAATTGAAAAAAAATTACCATCAGTCCTCTATTTTGTTGTAAAACTACTTATTTGATGACACGTGTGTACCAATAATAATGTAATCATCTCTTTCCCTCCTTCACTCTCTCAACTTGCGCAATTTCCGACACCGAACATACTAAGAGCGGAAAGCATCGACCGTGTGTGTGTGTGTTATTTGAAGTGCTCATCAAACATTTTGATTGGCACAGGCCAACGCCTTTCTAACCACCACGGGCTCTCGAAAATCTCGAAAATCAGTCAATCAATTTGTTCATATGTCACATCATTTTGTAATTTCCCTGATATTATTATTACTATTACTGTATGGAGGTGTCTTAGGCCAGAACCTGTGCCAATCCAACATTTGTCAGAATGGGGGTACATGTCTTGTGGCTAGTACAGTACCCTCTACATCTACATGCCCAAAAGGTTCTATTTATTATATGGGGTACTGTTACCTGTTCGATGGGACTGGGACTACAAGGACTTGGAATGATGTGAGTCTGGATATCCGGACTCCGGATACACAGATTGAATAAAAAAAAATTTCTTTCCAGGCCGCCCTTTTCTGCGACAAAATAAACGGAGCCACCCTCCCCCTTGTAGAATCCACAGAAGACCAAGCATTCTTCGCTGGCTTTGTGCCAGCCATGATTCCTTCCATGCCACGTGAGCTTTTCACACTGTGCGCAAGAGCGCAGATGCTTCATTTTCCAGAAACCAACATCCGCCCTCCACCAGATGGAATCTGGACTGCCGTACGAGGGGTGAACAACATGACACGCCCCTCATGGGTTTCCTATCCTGGATCGTTTTTGATAACGGAGACATTTTGGGCGGCACAGGAGCCCAATATTTATGTCAATTATAATGGTGAGGTTTGAGGTCACCAACTGAATAAATAGAGCTTGTCATTGGGCTTGTTGAAAATTAATTTTGGCAAAAAAATTGTTTGGTGGTCGAAGGTCAGAGGTTTTTTTAACACATGTTTCATGATGGGAAATTTCAAAATGAACCAAAAAATTCAAAACCATTTTTGTGACATACTGTAGTAAGTAGTGTATCACGATGTCCCTGGCTCCAAATTTCTCATTTTTGGAAAAGCTGGTGGATCACACTTATTAGGATGGTGACAGGTTTTGGCTAGTGGAAAAATTCATGCTGATTCCGAATCTGAACCCAAGGTATCATTTTTTGTGAATCTTCAACAAAATCTGATATGTGGAAGAACTTAGGTCGGGCTCTGGGACCATAATTGAACGGAATGCGGTTTTTGAAATGGCGGAAGCCGGAAGGTGGAAGACGGAATTTCCCTCAACTTTGTCCGGGACGTTTTAAAACCAGCCGTTTTGAAACCACAAGGTTTTGAAACTGAAGATAAGAAAAATCGCTGATTGATCAGAAACTGAAATTTGGACAGAAAGTGCTTCGTTTTTCGAAATCTCATGGTTTTAATGCCTGGTTTTCGGTACGTTCCGGAGCTTAAAGTAGCCCCGCCCCACTTTAGCAGCTTGCCGCACACTCTCACGCGTAATGCGGCACAGTTTTTAGACCTATTTTCTTATAAAAATTCTAGCTGTAATTTTCAGAAAATCTGTGTTGAAAACACGGCGCGATCAAAAATTGCAAAAATGAGATGAGCTGAGACACGCCCCTTTTTCAACGGCGGCGCAAAAACAAACCCTTTTAGCGAAATTTTCCTACTATATCATCGTCCATCATACTGGATCAGGCCAGACTAACAGGAAGGTTGTTGAGCTTAAAGGAGTACAGTAGGTAGTAGACCAGTGACCTGCCTGCCTGGTTTCCAGGTATTGCTCTTGGGGTACCGGGCAGGTTTTTGATCTCACAAGATCGAAAGCCTTGGCATCTGAAATTTAGAGTCTAGGGTGGTCTAAACCAGAATAAATATTTATCCATTCCAGACGTCTGTGTGGGCCTGGAGTCCATCTCCTTTTACCGTGACTGGACAACCGCTCTCTGCAACGTGCCCAAGTACACCGTCTGCAAAATCCCGCCCACCCTTATCCAGGCCAAATACGTTGCGCAATGCTCATGTCCCACTGGCTACAGTGGTCTGAATTGTGAGACCCCAACGAATTCTAATCAACAAGACTCGTCGTCCACCCAACGAACCTGCGGGAGCGGTGACTTCCAATTCTCGTGTCCAACGAACGACCAGACGATTGTTGTGGATTACGCGTCGTTTGGTGCACAGGAAAACTCAATGTGCAACCAGGCGAGTCAGGGAAGGGAGCAAACGTGCTCCAATGTCAATTCTCTGCAAACCGTGATAAATGCATGTCAAGGCCTCCAATCTTGTGAGATCAAAAATCTCACCAGCACCTTCGCCAACACTCCCTGCCCGGTACCCCAGGAACTCTACCTGGAAACCAGGCTCCGCTGTCAGACAGGTTTGTGACTTTGATCTTCTACCTACCGTAATCCTTTGAGCTCAACAACCTTCCTGCTCATCTAGCCTAATCCAGTATGATGGACGATGCTACAGTATGACAATTGAGACAAATGAGAAGAAGCAGAGGACGATGGAGGATGCGGAGAGATATTGCTCACAGAGTGTGAGGAATTTGGCTCCGAGACGTTTCAAAACGGTTTTTACATTCATGTTTTTAGGGCGGTTCACTGGTATCATCCCTTCCGGATAATCTCCTACAGCAAATCGTGAGAGAAGTGAATGATGAGACGAAGAAGACTGTGTCATTTTGGGTGGATGGAGAGCAGGGGTGAGTCTCTAGGAGTCCAAATTTTGGATATGATATACATAGAAAAGGTTTGATATGATAAAGAAAACACAGATTATAAAATGTCGTGGTTTCAAAACGTCGTACTTGGGGAAAATTTCGGTTTTTGAGAGTTAGGCCTGCTAGAATAGGTTTTTTGGTATTTGGTAATTTTCGCATTTTCGGCACTAAACCTTGGCCAACGGCTTATTAACAAGTAGACATCCGGCCCGTAGTAGGTCACAGATATAGAACTCACCAAGATCTACATTTTGGGAAAGTTTTCAACTCATAATATTCAGTTTCAAGGCAGTTACAGTACATACTGTACAAAAAGATTCGAACTTTGGCCGTTTTCAGTTGAAATCGTCCAGCTTTGAGAGTGTGTCATAGTAATTCTGATTGTCCTCCCTAGTCAATTTTTAATGGTAGTATAGATCAAATGTAGAGCTCCATTTTTGTAGTTGACAACTTTTTTGTACGGGCACTCCATAGAGAGTAATGATTATTTTCAGACTTTTACACTATTTTGCACTGAAATTGGTCGATTTGAGGGAAAATTTACTTTGTCAAAATATAACTTGCTTGGGAGTGTCCGTACAAAAAAGTTGGCAACTACAAAAATGAAGTTCCACTTTTGCTCTATATGATCCACAGAACATTGACTGGGTAAAACAATCAGAATTTACCATGACACACTCTCAAAGTTGGACAATTTCAACTAAAAACTACCAAAGTTTGTATCTTTTCGCGCAGTACTGTAACTCGCTTAAAACTCAATATTATGAGCTGAAAAATATACCAATTGTAGATCTCGGCGAGTTCTATGTTCCTGATTAGTCGTTAATGTATCGCGTGTGAGAAAATGGCCGACAAAAGGTCCGCACGGCCCGAACTCTCCAGAACCGAAATGTTCACCAAATGCGAAGTTTTGAAACCACGAAACCTCAAAATCAGACATTTCGCAAAATTCTTCATAACCGCGATTCCATGTTCTGTCTCCCAGCCCCCTCCCCATACCAACACCTCCCCAATTCCAGCTGTCAACTCCTCATCATCACCGGCGGTGGCACCACCTCCCCATCCTACTCCCAATGCCCATCATCTCCATCAGCAACAGCCAACGTCATCTGTTCCACCGTCCCTCAATCAACTCTCCCTTCCCGTCAATCTCAAACAGCGCCCGTCGACCGTGAAGCTCAAACAATGGCTCGTCGAGAGGTCTACACAGGTGTTCCGCCGTAAGTGCTCTTTTTTTATTATTGAAAAAAATAAAATGAAAAAAGAATCTCCGGTTATGATTTATAAATGGTCTCGGACTCCAAATGACCTCTCAGTTTTGGTCGGTCAATCAAATAAAAAGAGGCTCCGCCCCTTTTTCTCTTCTCTCTCCGATTCCTCATCATTGAGGTTCTTCACCCAACCGGTTTCCGCCGTCCTCTCCCTAAATGCCTACGTCTCCAATAATTGTGTACTATCTCTGCGGAAGCTTGATTTCTATTTCTCCCTCTAAACGGATGAGTCACTAATACGTAATACTGTCTGCTGCAGACTGGGGAGATTTCTTTTCACATGTTTTTGTGAGAATAATGAGAATTCGAGCTGCGTATTTATTTTTTATTTTAGTAATTATTATTAATATTCATAACGTTCAAGGAACATCCGAACCAAATGGGTAGGTCACATTTTGAGATGTAGAAAATGCGCTCTATTGATAAATTTTCAAATTTGAAATCCGAAAAACTCAAAAATGTATAATTTTAAACTATACAAATGCGCTTCATTGTAAAAATTAGGAAGTTGTCATTAGAACGCATTTTCGATAGAAAAAGTTCAAATTTCAAATTTTTCGAAACATCAAACGCGCTCTAATGCTAATCAACCAAAAAGTTTCAAATTTCTGCAAATGCGCTCTATTTCGAAAAAAAACGCGAAAATTGTCGTTAGAGCGCTTTTCCGCAAAAAACCATTTTTCCCGAAATTTTGAAAACTACAAAATTAGAAACTTTGAATTCAAATGCGCTCCATTGCTCAAAAATCAATAAATTGCCATTAGAGCGCACTTTCTGCATTTTTTCTCAAAAAACTAAACGCGCTCTATTGCTAAAAACGTTCCGTTGTATGCAAGGGTGCTCTATTGACAAAAATACAAAAATTGTCATTAGAGCGCGTTTTCACTCAAAACCATTTTTTCTTCAAAATTTGAGTTTCCGAATGTTGCGAACGCGCTCTATTACAAAAAATGTATTGCAAAAGTTTTAAATTGTCATTAGAGCGCATTTTCTGCAAAAGATCCCAAAAATTCAAAATTTCAGCCCTACCGTACCTGACTCAATCAACAAGGCCAAATACTGCAAGAAGGAAAAAACAGATGGTAGATCAAAATTTTTCAAAAAAAAAAACCCCTCTCAACTCCGAAAATTCCAGGAATCACCTACGATCAAACGCGTGCATGTATGCAACACGAGCAACCGTGCCCCGATCCGGAAAATGTCGAAGGTACAGTAACCCGTTACTGTAACTGTCAAACAGCGAAATGGGAAGTGCCGGACACGACGAATTGTACACATCGATGGGTGGCTGAGATGCAAACGGCGATTCAGGATAATCAACCCGTTGAGGATATTAGTTCGACCGTTAATAGGCAGTTGAAGTGAGTTTTTTGTTTTTGAAATTTTGGGTTTCTAGGCTATCAAAGTTAGGTCATCGGGAGTTGTTCTCTTGGGGACTAGTTTTTCAAAATTTTGGGATTCTAGGCCATCCGGTGAAAGAGCTCTGCTATAGTAATTTTCCAAAAGTTTTTGTTTTTTTAATATGAAATCGATTAAAACTGTTATCAAAATTTTAGCGGTGGACTAGTTTTTCGAAAATTTGGGTTTCTAGGCCATTAACAGAGAAAGTTAGGTCATCGTGGTTTTTTGTCTTTTATTCCAGTTGTTTGACAAAAAAATCTAGTTTTTGGATTGATTTCCTGTAACGGACTAGGTTTCCGAAAATTTGGGATTCTAGGCCACCCGGTGAAAAACCTCGGCCATCGCTGTTTTCTTCAAATTCTGGGTTTTAAAATAGTGAAAACAGTAATTTCACAAAAATTTGGGCGGTGGACTAGTTTTTGATAATTTTGGTTTTCTAGGCCACAAAGTAAAACTCCATTTCTTTCAAGTTTTGAGTTCCTAGGCCGTTGGATGAAAATCCTCGGCCACCATGGCTTTCTACAAGTTTTTGGCTTTTTTCACAGTAAATTCAGTTTTTTGACAAAAATTTGGGTGATGGACTAGGTTTCCGAATTTTGAATTTTTAGCCCATTCGGTAAAAACCCCCATTTCTTTCAATAAAAATGTACTTTCACGTAAATTTAGCGCGTGGACTAGCTTTCAATATTTTGGGTTCCTAGGCCACCTGTAATTTGCCCCAACCTCCTTCCACACTTCCAGATCCACAATCCAACGAAAGCTGTTCGGTGGCGACATCACCGGTACCGTCCGTCTGAGCAACGACATGCTCAGTCTTGCTCGAAACCAATTCGATATAATGAACGACCGTAATCTCCGCGAGAATAAAGCGAGAAATTTCACCGAGAATCTCGGCGGGTCAGGGGATCAGTTACTGTCCCCGGTGGCTGGTAGAGTATGGGATCAACTGTCCTCTTCGATTCGGATACAGCATGCATCAAGGTTGATGAGTGTTCTGGAACAATCTGTGCTCTTATTGGGCGATTATATGACAGATCAGAAGCTGAATTTGGCATATGTTAATTGGGGTGAGTTGGACCGTCTGCAATGGTGCTCTACTGCACTTTTTTCCAGCTATGGAAGTTGAACGCTCTGAACCAGAATCCCAAGCATTTACAGTAGCTGCCGCTGCTCCTAACGTTCAAGACGATATGGGAATAACGAGGTAAGCAAGAAAAATGATTTTCGAAACTTTGAAAGTTCAAAAAAAGGCCAAAAGACCAGTACGATTTGTTTGTTCAGAGAGTGGGGAAGGTGCGTGGAATCCGATTTCCGCAACAAAAAAATAATGAGGTGTAGTTTTTGGACTATTAGAGGGAATCGGGAATAGGGGTGTGTGAAAAACTTTTTTTTCGAAAGTTTTTGACCGAAAAAGTCGCAAAAGTTTTTCCGAGGCAAAAATGATGAATCTGTATGTAAACTGTAAACATTCAAGGACAGACCCCAAAAAACCTGTTTTTGAGTTTAAAAATTTTCGAACGGTTTTTTTCCAGACTTGCAACAGGTCGGGCCGACTTGAGCTTTTTTACCGACTCGGATCATAGTACAAAAATTTACGAATTTGAACTTTTTGGAGTTAAAAACAAAATTTGCAAAAAAGTCGAATATATTTTTACGAATCGATAAAACTCAATATGAGATTTGACACGCAAACTCTCATAAAAATTGGAAAACATGACAATCTGAAAATCAAAAATATTCAAAAATATAAACATTTTGAAAAACTGAAAAGTTTCTCTTATAATTGTCCGACGCGTAACTCGCTTAAAACTGAGTCTTATGAGCTAATAAGTATACCAAACTACAAGCCGGGAAAAAGTTTCAAAAACGCGAAAGTTTGAGAAAAAACCGTCGCTCTACCCGCGGTACCTTAACGACTAGTCCCGTAGAATTTCAGTCGACATAGCGTACAACATAGTTGTCCGGAATCCGGGTTCCGGTTTTTTGAATTTCGGATTCCCGGAAACCGGAAGTTAAAATTACGGGTTCTTTCATTCCATTTCCAAATTCCGGGCTCCGAAAAATGAAAAATCCTATTCCGGTTCAGGTTTCCGGATTTCGAAAATCGAAAAATGTCATTCCGTACAACTATGCCGTACAGATGTTGCGAAACTATTTCGCAGAACGAGTTTTCGAAAAACGAGCTTAAAAACATGAAAAGACTTCACTAACAAAATAAACAACAAAAATTGACAGCAAATCTTTAACATTCCCATCACTAGTAATTGCAAAAAGCGTTTTTTCCTGATTTATACTGTTTAGGGGAGTTCTGTCCGGGACTACGGGCCAGATGGCTTTTTCGACCATTTTCGTAGCGTTTTTTGGGACTTTATCCCGGCCCGCGGCACAATAACAAATAGCCATCCGGTCCGTAGTATGTTAGGGACATAGAACTCGCTGAGATCTACATTTTGGAATACTTTTCAGCTCATAGAGTTGAATTTGAAGCGAGATACGCGCCGCTAACAGCTGAATTCCTGAGGATTCAGAATCAATTTTCAGAATTCCAGTAGCACTGAAATGAACTAAGATAGAACGTTTTAAAGTCCAAGACCTGTCGCAACCTGAACACAATTTATATAATTTCCAATTCCAGAGTAATGGCCGCCGCTCCACCATCTTCTCCACCCGCCGACACCAACACCACCATCAACTTCCCCTCCCTCAAGCTTTCTCCAACCATCACCCTCCCATCAGCCTCTCTTCTCAGCTCCTTCACCTCCCCCACTTCTACAGTATCCCAAGGTGGTCCCAGTATTCTCTCCTCTTTTCAAGACGACACTCCAGTCGGTGCGTTTGCTCCGAATCTAAACAGGAATCCTATTAAACTCGGATATTATGCGTTCGCCGGGTTTGGCCAGCTGCTGAATAGTAACGGAGAGCATACTGTAATTAATAGTCAAGTGATTGGAGCCTCGATTGAAAATGCGACTAGAAGTGTGACCCTCCCGACAGATCATCCCGTCACTTTCACATTCCAACATCTCACAACTAAAGGAGTCTCCAACCCAAGATGTGTCTATTGGGATCTTCAGGATAGGTAAGTCCCAAAAGGGGCGTGGTCACCTTAAGGCTAAAATGATTTCCAGCAAATGGTCTACACAGGGATGCACACTGGTGTCCACCTCATTTAACTCATCACAATGTTCGTGTACTCATTTGACGAGGTAAGTGAAGGGCAATTCGGCGAATTTGTGGTGATTGCTATCTGTGATGACTATGACGGGAATGTTAGTAAGAGGACAGAAATGAGGAAGAAAGGTTAGAGGGGGACAAGAATAATAATGGTATTGACACAAACAGGGGGGGGATGTTCTAGATTATAGGAAATTATAGTTTTTTGTTTGAAAAAATAATAATAACGACATAATTGAAAATAGTAAAAATTTTGATTTAGAGTGCGCCTTAGGTTTATGTATGACCCTAACTTTATGATATTTTGATATGTTATAGAACCGCTTGAGTTTTTCATTTTGTAGCTAACCATATTTTTGTACAGTTGTTCCCTAGAAAGATATGAAACCGCAAAGCCACTCATATACAGCACCCTGTTCAAAATGACCAACTTTGAGAGGGTGTTACGGTATTAATTTTTGTCTCACACAGAAAATTATGTATGAACCACACAGAACAAAAGTAGAGCTTCATTTTTGTAGTTTACAACTTTTTTCTACCAGCACTCTCTAGCAAGTTACACATCGTCAAAGTAATTTCTCCCTCAAATCGACCAATTTCTGTGCAAAATAGCGCACAAGTTTTAAAATGATCATAACTTTCTAGGAAAGGTCCGTACAAAAAAGTTGTCAACTACAAAAATTAAGATTATTATATTTCAAACGTTTTTACTGTTGACAAGTTTTCAATTAAACCAATTACTTTTGAGATATGCACTTTAGAAGCTATGTGAAGAAGGAGAGGATCCAGATTGTTGCCTAGGCAGCGTGAAAATGTAGATCATAATATATTCAGTATTTTATTAGTAAACTATGTTTTTAAAACATTGATAATTTCAGAAATACTAATGTCACAAGAAATAGTGTACTTGTAAAGCGGACCTGTGCATAACTCCCTTCAAACTGAGTTTTATGAGCTAAAAAATATACCAAAATCTAGATCTCGGTGAGCTCTATATTTGTGACCTACTACGGGCCGAATGGGTATTCATTAATGTACCGCCGGCCAGGCTAGAATGGCCTTTTTCGACCATTTTCGTGTTTTTGCCACTTTTTTCCCTTTTTTCCAAGATTGACGCTGAGCATGCATGGGCCCGGAAAAAGTGCCAAAAAAATGACGAAAAAATCCATTCTAGCTTGGCCCGCGGTACATTAGTGAATAGCCATCCGGCCCGTAGTAAGTCACTGATATAGAACTCGTAGAGATCTTCATTTCGTATATTTTTCAGCCCATTGCATTGAGTTCCAAGCGAGTTAGCCGTGTCGGTCTGTTATGGTCCGGTTTGCAAGTATGGTTCATACAGTTCTGAAAAAAGAATGAAAACTCATTGTCCAAATTTCGTTTTCTGAAATCCTATTTTCACGTTTTTGAGTTTTTTCAAATGTCTGCTCAACGTGAGCTATACTGTGATACCAATCCCAAACTTCTATATTTTCCAGTTTCGCGATCCTCATGGATGTCTCTGGCCAAGTTGGCCAATTCTCCGGTGGTCTTGCATCAGCACTCGACGTTATCTCCACTATCGGATGTGCCATTTCAATTGTCTGTTTGGCGTTGAGCGTCGCCGTTTTCACATTCTTCCGCAATCTTCAAAATGTCAGAAACTCGATTCATCGCAATCTTTGTCTATGCTTATTGATTGCAGAGTTGGTTTTTGTGATAGGTACTGTGTGTCAAAAGGTGTCCAAAAACCATTTTTCTATAAATTTAGGAATGGACCGAACCGGAAATCGTACGGGTTGTGGTGTCGTCGCCATCCTTATCCACTATTTTTTCCTCGCCTCGTTCTGTTGGATGCTTCTAGAAGGTTATCAGCTATACATGATGCTTATTCAAGTTTTCGAACCGAACCGCACCAGAATTTTCCTTTATTATCTGTTCTGTTATGGTTGTCCTGCAGTGGTTGTCGCGATTTCAGCAGGAATCCGATGGGAGGATTATGGAACTGATACTTAGTGAGTTTTGGGGGGGGATGTCTGTGTGTCGGTTTGCCCGAAAAGCGCACTAAGGGGCGGAGCTTAAAGGAGGACAGAAGTCATAATTTTTTATTTCAGATTCTGATACTTCAGAAAATTCTGAACAACTTTCATCATTGGAGCATGTGCTAAAAATCGCTCTAAATGCCCTAAATTCACGTTTTCCCGACTCAAAAGGAGCCTAGATGGAAGAGTTTTCCCACGCGAATTTTTGCCCCCCCCGTGTAGTCCTCTCGGACAATATTATTTATTTTTATTTCTCGATTTTTTGTTTTCTTGCTTTTTTCAACAAATTTTTATGTTTTTTTCAATTTATATCGTTAAAAAAGAAGAAAAAACACGAAATTTTGTTGAAAAAAGCAAGAAAACGAAAAATCGAGAAATAAAAATAAATATTATTGTCCGAGAGGACTACACGGGGGCAAAAATTTGCGTGGGAAAACTCTTCCATCTAGGCTCCTTTTGAGCCGGGAAAACGTGAATTTGGGGCATTTAGAGCTATTTTTAGCATATGCTCCAATGATGAAAGTTGTTCAGAATCTTCTGAAGTATCAAAATCTGAAATAAAAAATTATGACTTCTGTCCTCCTTTAAAACTTCGATGAACTTTTAAAGTCCGGAAGTTCACTAATTCTGAAAAATTCTCTTAAATCGGTTTTTTTCCCAATTTTTTCGGTTGTAAAGTGGCATTTTAAAACCGAGACGTTTCTAAACCGAGGAATTTCTATGTAGGCGTTTCTGCAAAGGTTTGAGTCTTGGCACGAAAAACGTGTAGATTTACGAGGCGAGATTTACGCGGAAGGATGAAAACCTCATAACAATTGTAAAGAAGCGTCACGGAGCCCTATTTTGCTCCTTGGTTCCAAATTTTTTGTATGTTATAGAACAAAACTAGGGCTACATTTTTGTAGTTTACTACTTTTTTCTAGCACTTTTAGATTTTGAGTTATAGCGGTTTCCAGAGATTTTCAGAGTTATAACGATTTTCAAACTAGTGGGAGTTCATAGTGTATTTACCTATATTTTCACACAATGCTCCCGGTTTTGGAACGTCCTCGTTTTTAAAATCCTGGTTTCAAATAGTCCCGGTGTCAAAGTTCCCATAAAAAACAATATTTTTTGAACATTTTCGGGAAAATTTATATTCCTAGCAAACGTTGCGCAACTGACATCTTTTACTAAGCTTTCATAATTATGCGGACATTGGGACACCCGGACAAACCTACACACAGACGATCCAAAAATAGAATAATCTCTTAAACTGTTTAAGGTTCCCTGTACTTGAACCATTTAGAGGGCGGGGCCTAGAATACAAACTCCAATTTCTCCTTCTTCCAGCTGCTGGATCGACACCTCCACCCCAACAATCTGGGCATTCGTCGCCCCAATCATAGTCATCATCGCCGCCAACATTATCTTCCTCCTAATCGCCTTAAAAGTCGTCCTATCCGTCCAAAGTCGCGACCGCACCAAGTGGAACCGAATCATCGGATGGTTGAAGGGCTCTGCCACGTTGCTATGTCTTCTGGGAATCACGTGGATCTTCGGATTCTTGACAGCAGTGAAAGGCGGGACGGGCACGGCGTTTGCATGGATATTCACACTGCTAAACTGTACCCAAGGAATATTTATTTTCGTGCTACACGTGGTGCTTAACGAAAAGGTACGCGCCTCTATAGTGAGATGGTTGCGCACTGGAATCTGCTGCCTGCCGGATACAAGCAGTGCCGCCTACAACAGCAGAAGCTTCTTGAGTAGTCGTCAACGGATTCTCAACATGATAAAGGTGAATGGTCATAGTTATCCAAGTACAGCGAGCACGGATGATAAGGAGAAGCAGTTGACGCCGATAACGAAGACGACTGACTGGCTGAGCAGGTTGCCGAATCAGGACTCGGTTTCCGTGCCAGACAGTAATCTGGGTATGAATTCTAACCTCAATTCTGCTGAAATCCACGAAGTACCTGAAATCCAAGAAATCCGCCGACGCGTCACTGTAGACCTCAACCCGATGGTTGTCAATAACAACTCGAATAACGAAATCGAACGGATAAGCCACGCCTCCTCGGATCCACGTGGCAGTGGTATCATCGAGGTGACGAATGTGGAGAAGAAGGCGCCGGTGAAGCGGATAAAGTTTCCGCTTGGAGCCAAACAGAGTGAGCGGGGATCCCAGCACCGGACGAAAGTGATACCGCCGGAATCGCCCGATTCAGCGAGTGGCACGAAGGATTACAGATTCTGATACAATTATATAATCACCCATGACTACTTATTGCCCAAATGATCTACATATGTACTATTACCCTGGTGCTTGCTAAACATGACATATTTACTGGTAAATGGTTATTTATTGTGATTTTTGCATAAATATTGTTATCTTATATTGACTAACTTTAGGACGGTGCCACGGTTTCCTATGATGTTGTATTATTCTAAATTTTTGATATGCTATAGAAAAAATCTCGGAGAACATTTTTGTAGTTGACAACTTTTTTCTACGAATTCTCCCTGGAGAGATAGAGAGGCATACGTTGGTGCGCACTCCCTCCTTTTCCGAGCTCCAAAC
Source organism: Caenorhabditis latens (assembly GCA_002259235.3). Taxonomy (NCBI): domain Eukaryota; kingdom Metazoa; phylum Nematoda; class Chromadorea; order Rhabditida; family Rhabditidae; genus Caenorhabditis; species Caenorhabditis latens. The sequence goes on from CM056093.1 coordinate 4,574,962, forward strand.
TTCAACGAGTTATATCTTCCCAACAATTACTGCAATCAAATTACAGTCAGTTATTAAAATGTGTCAAATTTTAAGTTCTACATTTTTGTAGTTGACAGTTTTTTTTGTACGAACCATGGCTAGAGAGATATGAAAGTCGCAGAGAAGCTAAATTTCCACTTCCCCTTTTTAAAAGCTCAAACTTCCAATGCTCCGAAAGTTTCGATGCTATTAAAAAGTTGTCAACTAACAAAATGTAAATAATTTTATGTTGATCAAATTGACATTTTTAATTTCTGTAATATCCCTCTTCATCACTAAGATACACACAAAAACGTGGGCGCCATACTTGTCAACGGGCCGAAACGGGCCGACACGGGCCGGCTCGTAACTCGCGTCAAAATGAATATTATGAGCTGAAAAATATACCAAAATGTAGGTCTCGACGAGTTCTATGTCCGAGACCTACTACGGGCCGGATGACTATTCGTTAATATGCCGCGGGCCGGGCTAGAATGGCTATTTTGGCCATTTTCGCGTTTTTTGGCACTTTTTCCCGGCCCGCGGCACATTAACGAATAGCCATCCGGCCCGTAGTAGGTCACGGACATAGAACTCGTCGAGACCTACATTTTGGTATATTTTTTAGCTCATAATATTCATTTTGACGCGAGTTACGAGCCGGCCCGTGTCGGCCCGTTTCGGCCCGTTGACAAGTATGGTGGGCGCTAGTAGAGAGTGGAGTCGCAGACTGTTAGACACTCTAGCTTCTCTGCGTCTCTAACCAAGTGGGATGTGCTATATATCACTAGAAAGCTGAGAATACGCTGATTTTAGATAAGTAGCCATTTTCTGTCCTTGAGGTCGAGTATTTGAGAAAATGAGGGGAAAGTTTTAAGCTTTCTTATGGCATCTCATAACGGTGACTAGGTGAACGTCCCCACTTGTTTCCTTGATTCTTCTACTCCCTTTGACTCATTTATTACTTATTGACACAAAACGACACCTATAAAACTACCCAACTCATAAAATACTTGAGTGGGTTTCATTTCACTATTTTTCCATTCTCTACTGCTAACTACAGTAGGATTTCAAAAATGAATTGGAAAACTATATTTCTATGTTTCCTCTTTATTGTTCACGTCTCCACAAAACGTCTCACTCCCAGAGAAAACAAGATTCTGAAGGCGAACTGCGGTCGTTACGTTCAAGGATTCACGTCTCTCAACGGTCATCGTGAGAAGACTTCAGAGGAATACAAGGCGCTTTACGGGAAGGAAGTGAAGATCGGTGAGGCGCCATGGGCGGTCTCTCTGGCCATGAAGAAGAAGACGTTGTCCGGGAAGAATGTGGAGAATCAATTCGCTCAACACGGCACCGGCACCCTCATCTCCCCTTGGCATATCGTGACGGCGGCCCATTTGATCGGTATCAGTGAGGACCCACTTCCAGATTGTCAGACTGGAAAGTTAGGGGACGCCCATTTTCTGAGGGATTTCAAGGATTTCGTGGCGTTTATCAATGTGACATGTGCTGTGCCAGAGATGTGTAAAGGGTTGAAGAGGAAGGATATGTTCAAGCCGTTTGAGATTGAAGCGGTGAGTTTGAAGCAGAATTTTGGTCACTGTAGTTTGTCACTGTAATCGGTTCGGTCAGTGTGATGACCGAGTTGACGTATTCTAGGCCAGGACTGTCTATTATACAGGCCTGGCCTAATAGCATGTTGTAGAGCAAGCCTGTGGGCCTAGAGAGCTCTAGAAAGTTAAAGCCCTATTCAAAAATATTTTCCTTTTTCCAGCTCTACATCCGCCAAGGCTACGTCGGTGACGGTTGCATCGATCGTGAATCTTTCAACGACATCGCCGTGTTCGAGCTCAAGGAACCCATTGAGTTCTCCCGTAACATCTTCCCGGCATGCCTCCCATCCACCTCGAAATCTCCCGTACTTGGAGCCAAAGGGTACAAACTTTATGGGTATGGAAGAGATCGTAAGTAGCTATCGGTCTTTTTGACTACAGTAACCCGTTCATTTCAGCCGCGGATAAGCAGTTAGAGTCTGGAAAGCTGAAAACGTTGGTGTCTTTTGTGGCGGAGTGTTCCGATGAGTTTCCGTATGGAGGAGTGTTTTGTACCTCGGCGGAGAACCGTGGGTTGTCGTGTGATGTAAGTGTCGGGCATAAAGATAGAATGAGCCGTGACGAGACCGCGACGCGTGCGCCAATCTTGAAGATACCGTAAATTCCTTGCTGAAACTTGATCAGAATGTTGATTAGAGCGCGTTTTTCATTTTTGGCGCTAGATAGGTTGCGGTACTGGTGAGTGGTAGACCAGAATCTTGACATTCTTACATATAATGCAACTTTCCTCCCAATCGGTTTGCGCTCTTGAAAATTGGTCAGAATGTTCATCGTAGCGCGTTCTCTGATATTCAGTAGTTTCAAAGTTTTTACTCACTAACCAGCTGGGTTACGGTACTTGCAAGAGGCAAATGGACAAAACGTATAATAACTTTCACGTCCCCGAGTTCAGCGATTTGTAATTTGGTCAGAATATCCATTAGAGCGCGTTTGTTGACCTGTGTAGTTTTCATGATTCTAATATATTAACTAGTTGGGTTACGGTAGTACAAAGCCGCGCGGCTCACGTGTGAAAGTAGAATACACCGTAACTTACTTGCTTGCAGGTTAAGGATCTTGAAAATTGGTCAGAATATTCGTTAGAGCGCGTTTGCTGACCTGTGGGATTTTCATGAATCTAGTAGTACATAACCGCTAGAAGATACAGTAACTTCCGAGCCTCTTGAAATGGTTCATAAGAGCGCGTTTTTTGATTTTTGTCAATATCAAACTAGCTGGTATACGGTACTTGGAGTTCAACACTATAACGATACGGTAACTTCAAAGACCTCATGTCGAACGATTGTTCAAAATTTTCAATAGAGCGCGTTTTCTCACATCTCATTTCCAGGGCGACAGTGGTTCCGGAGTGGTCCGCACCTCGGACACCCGTAACGTCGAGGAACTCGTCGGAGTCCTATCAGCCGGAATGCCTTGCCCAGAGCTCTACGATTCCCATAACCGACAGAGAAGACTCAGACAGAAATTGACTCAGGAGACCGATCTGCTTGTCGACGTGGCCGCCCATCTCGACTTTTTCTGTAATTGTTGTGGGATTTGTAATAAGAAGTGATTTATTGATGGATTACAGAAAAAAAGAATGAATGTTGATTATTATAATTATTTGAATCCCGAACCACAAAAAATTATTCCAATTTGCGATTAGCGTTATAAATGTTAATCTGATTCTGTAGCTGCGCAGTGAGCACTTTTCCGAACACAATATGATTATGGCTCGCCAGAATCTTCGCAGCCGCGAGAGCAGCCTCCGACGGGTCCAATACAGTAGTACACCCGATTCCATTTGGCATACGGAGCGACGACCAGATATCAAGACTCAACAATTCACTGGGTGGTGGGCAGTTGATGACCGGCAGAGACGAGTTTCCAGCAATCACTGGTCCCAGTCCATTTGATCTACCAGCCACTGCGATCACTACAGTAGGCACTCCACTGTCCTCGAATTCCGACAAAACTTCCAATGTGTCTGAAGTGGTTTTGTGGGCGGAGCTGACTTTAAGGGTGGCGCCGAGGCCGAAGGTTTTTGCGGCGTCTGAAATTTTTCTGGCGAAAACACCGTCGGAGCCGGAGCCCATGATGACGAGCACATGGCATTGCTGGCGTGGTTTGGAGAAGGTTGACGTGATTTCCATGACCTGGAATTAAACTTCAAAACCTTCAAACGTGTGTATCTCAATGGGGGTTTGAAGGTACTAAAAAGTTGCTAACTAACAAAATATGTAACATTTCTTGGTAAACATTTTGACATTTCAAATTTCTTTGATATCTCTCCTTACCACTGAGATGCACACAAAAACGTGGGCGCTACTAGTGAGTGGAGTAGCAGACGGTCAGACGCTCTAGCTTCTCTGCGTCTCTCACAGTGAGGGATGTGTTATATATCACTGGAAAGCTAAGAATATGCTGATTGAGGACAAACAGTAAGTTTTGTCCTCGAGCCGAAGTGTTTGAAAAAAATGAGGTGAACGTTTTGAGGCATCACTGCTCCTTAGCGAATATATTTTCACAATGATAAATATTTCCAAAATATACTTACTGTATATCGAAATATGTAAAATTTTATGCTCTTTATTTTTGTAGTTATAAGTTTTCCGGCATCTTTAAACGCTACAGAGATACGAGCTTTCAAACATCATGCGCTTCTAACGAAGAGAGAGCAGACAGCTAGACGCTCTCGTTTCTCTCCGTCTCTCTCTCTCATCTATCTCCGCGTACCTTTGTATAATTCTTCAAAACCAACTGCAACCCCTCCGCCGTCACTTCCTTCATATCCCGATAGACCTGCTTATCCAACTGAAGACGTCTATCACTCTCTGGCCACACTCTCCAGGAGTCATTGTCGATGACGTCAGCAAGAATAATCTCTCCCTCGACTGTCACTCCGAATTCGATCTGTTTGAATGATGGAAATGGATGATTCTTTTTCATATTATGACAGTGATAAAATGTGGCAATAAAAATATAAGGGGAATGGATGTCAATATTTATGTTTCCTATGATATGATAAGACCGGCGAACTTTGGTATCTTTAGAAGTGAATGTCATTAAAAATGTAATAAAAAATTGTTGCGTGTTTTGAAAAATGACCTTACACAACCTCGAAGTTGTCCTTCTTTTATAGAAAACCGTAATCTCCATTTATGTAGTTGACAACTTTTTTGTAAAAGCTTACACCGGGAAGTTCAGACCAGTCAAAGTTGGTATGCCTTGATCCAGTGACACCAACACTTCGTCCGTAAAAAAAAGTTGTCAACTACAAAAATGTAGTCCTTGAGTTTTCCAATAAGATATAAAAATTTATATTAGTTTTGTGAATATCGAAAGCTGTGACACAATCTTAAATTTATCAATTTTTCAAAAACAAAAAAAAGTTGTCTAACTTTGAGATGGCGTCATGGTTTCAAAGATAGTCCAAATGTTTTAAACTTTTGACATGTTATACGACAAACCATAATCCACATTTTGATAATAAAATTTGTTTTGTAAAAGCTTACGCTCAGAAGTTACGACCCGATAAAGTTTATCTGCCTCAAGCCTGTGATACATTCACTTCTGACGGCTTTAACTCCCTAGGGAGGGTCCGTACAAAAAATTGTCAATTTCAAAATTGTAGCCCTTTCTTTTTTCTACGACATATCCAAAACCTGACAGTTTTTGTAGAGCGTATTTACATCCCTGGTAACAGAGAACCTACCTTCATATCAATCAACGCGCTATTCTCCAATGCCCACGCCTTTTCCAATGCTCTAAACACCAATTTCGTCATTTTTTTCATGAGAGAAATTTCCTCTCTTCCAATTCTCAAATGGTCAATCATCAATCCATTCGACACAATTTGCTCATCTGTCCATTGTGGATCATCGTTCGCGTCGTCTTTGAAAAATGTCTCGAGCTTCAACTCGTTGAATCTGAATCCCTCTTTGACTCCGGGGTTTCTTTTCAAGAAAGATCCAGTGGCCACTCGTCTAGCTACCCATTCAATCGGAATCATTGTACATTTTCTTGCGATAAACTCGGTATCAGATATCGATTGTTCGAAATGGGTTGGGAGACCAAGGAGTTGGAGGTACTCGAACACGTTGACTGTGGTTTTTGATGCAATTTTTGATTTGCCCTCGAGCTCATTTTTACGTTCTGCATTGAACGCGGTGAGACTATCCTTGGAACGGATGAGCACGTAGTCCTGGAAGTTTCGACAATTTTTTGAAAAAATTTCTAAAAAATTTTAGATTTTCTAGCTGAAAATAAGTCGCAGATCAGAAAAAAAAACTATGCAAAAAATTGATACCTATTTTTGACCCCTGAAAGAATCGAACCAACGACCCCCAGATCCTTAGGCACCCCTTTAGACCACAAGGCTACCATTTCGATCCCGGGAGCGGCGGCGCCTTTGTGTGGCCTAGTGGGTAAGAAGCCTGTCTACAGTTCTAGGGGTTCTTGGTTCGATTCTTCCAGCGGTCAAACTCGAATTTCGTTTTTTTGCATCATTTTTTTGTGATCTACAACCAATTTTCAACCAGGAAAACCCAATAAAAAATTACCTTCTCCCCCTTGATACCATAAATCTGTTTCGTCTTTCCCTCGGCCAACAGCTCCAAATTCTCCTGTTTTGAAGCGAAAGACGCTAAAGTTCGAGACGACATTTCAGTAGACAAGTAACAATACCAAAATGAAAATGTTCTTCACGGCCAGTATCAATATATATGTTATCAATAAGTTTGTCATCGACAAACATCTTGTTTTCAGTCTCTTTCTTATCATCAAATGGGGAGAGGTGTGGAAAACATAGAACACTATTATTTCCATGAAAATTTATCTTTTTTCGTTTTCGGGAGCATTTTCAAAAAAATAATAAATTGTTAGGCGAGGGCGGGAATCGAACCAAAAACCCTCCGATTCCCAGTAAACAGCGTTGCCCACTGAGCCAGCCGCGCGTTAAAAATGTCAATGATAAAGGGAATAGATGAAGCGGGCGCGGATCAGAAAGTTTGAAGAAGTTACCGAAGGATGCAAACGCGCTCTATTTCAAAAAATCCAAGCTTTGCTCTTTCTACACTAAAAAAGGCCTGAGAGCAACAACGTTTTTATGAGGTAATGTGCAGAAAGAGAGGAGAGAAAAGGGGGAAAAGAGACACAACATGAAGTAGCAAAAGAACAAGATATAAAGAAACAAGAACACAGTTCCCAGTGTGTTTGTATTGGAATAATCGTTTATACGAGAAAAAGAGAAAAAATTGAGGACAAAAAAACGTGGAAAAAGTTGTTGGGATGGGAGGGGGGATAATGTGGGAGAGAGAGAGAGAGTGGGGAAAGTTGAGAGATTGAGAGAGGGAGAGGGAAAGAGAAGAGAGAGAAAAAATCAAAATAAGAGAAAAATCCAATGGATCAATGGAGATCATTTCTCTAATTAGGTGTGGCTCTGGCAGATGGGTTGATAGGTCCCTGTGGTTGTTGTTGTCCTTGTTGCTGCACCATTCCACCAATCACTCCTCCTGGCGCTCCCGGAGCTCCGCCCCCTCCACCATTCGTCACACCGCCCATAACTCCATTAAGACCCGTCGGGATCGGCGGAGTGATCTGTCCGGTGCCGACGCCCAAATTGTGCATTTGAAGCATGAGACCCGTCTCGGGACCCGATGGGAATTGTGGTCCCTGGAAGAAGTACTTGAAGTGGGCGGGCTGACCGGCGACGGCGTTCGGCAACTTCGGCTTGTCCTCCAACTCTTTGTACTCCAACTTCAACTCTTTCGGAATTTTTCGCCACTGCATTTGATCGAACACGTTGTAGTGTCCCTTCTCGTATTGGCCCGTCTGCTCTTTCACACCGCCGTATTGGGAACGTGTCAGCCACACTTGTTCGCCTTTGTGAAATCGCCATTCGCGGTTATATCTGAAATTTGAATGTTTGGTTTTTGGTTTTTGGGAAGAAATTAGGTTGAATTTAGGTTGAATCTTGGGATTCAAATATTAGCGATGCACGCTTCTTACAACCGTGCTCTACCGAAACCGAAGAAAATTGTGTGCGAAATTGAGAGACTCAGAGAAAAAGAGACATTTCTCAAAGGGATTTCGGTGGAGCGCAGTTATAAGAACTGTGCCGCGCTAATATGTACACATTTGTCTTTTTTTTTGAAATTTTTATGAAAAATAGTCAGAAATCATGTGAAAGTTTGGCTTTTAATCGAAATTTGAAAAAACAGTCGAAAATTGACTTTTTGAAAAATTTCAAAAAATCGAAAATCTCAAAATTCTTGATTTCTGCACTGAACCGTGCGACAATATTGTCAAAAAATGGGCGGATCCTTGTATTTCAGGACTTTTTGTCAATTTCATCTAACAGACGCGTATTTCGGCGTGCTTAGCTCGAAAAAACTTCAAAAATCTGCAAAAATTTACAAAGTTGATGGGCGTGGCCAGCAGAAGGCGCGGTGTCTATGCTTACTGTGCGGGAAGTTTGCAGAAATGGGCGTTACTCGAGTATAGGAGTTAAAACTGGATTTTTGCCTGTTTTTGGTTTCAAAGTTATCGTATATCATCAAAAATCTGTTTGGGCACAGTTTCTACGGTAATCGTGCGGCGAACTTGCTGAAAAGCGAAAAATACAAAAAACGACTGAAATCGACCACAACAGTCGATTTTGCAAGTGGGGCGCAGTTTTTCAGTCAACCGTGCGGCACCGTTGCTGAAAATGGGCGTGGTTTTGATAGCAATAAGGTGAAACATGTGACTTTCAGCTCTGAGTAAAGTTTTTTGCATAAAAATGTCGAAAATCGCAGAAAATTCTGGTAGGGCACAGTTTCTTAGCTAATCATGCCGCGGCTTTGCAGAAAAGAGGCAAATAGGCGGAGCTTATAGTTAGAAATCTGATTCTTAGGAGTTTCAACATTCTCAATGCCAATTTTTGCGGAATTTCACTGTTTTCCAGCCAAAAATTACGAAATTTGAGCATTTTAGGCTTAAATTGAGCAATTTTCTCATCGAAAACTCACAATTCACACGCGGCAGCCACCTGATAAATCTCGTTTGGACAATTGTAGAACAAATAGAATAACACATCTTCGGACACTTTACTCAATCGAAGCGGCGGCAGTTTGTCTCGAATATGATTATGTGTCATGTACTCTTCGGGCACTTTCACGTCTAACTCGTGTGCTCGAATCGGTGAGTCCGCCCACGGTCCGCCAAAGCTTCGGTGCATGTTTCGTCTGCAAATTTGAGAGATTTTGATATATTTTTGTGCAAAAATCTATTTCGGACGCAGTTTGGTGAAAAAATGAATTTTTTGAGCAAAACCGCTTTTTTAGGGTGAAAATTGGTAAAAACGTCGGAAATTCGTTTTTTCGAGCATAAAAACAGCAAAATTCAGTAAAATGCACAGTAAATTTGATATCAGCTGCACTAGACCCAAAAATGATATGAAAATGTCAAAAAAGACTCGGAAATCGACGTTTATCGATAAAACAACGGTTTTTTCGGTTAAAAATTATTCAAAACCGCTATTCCGAATGAAAATCAGCCACGAAAATGTGAATTTCTGCTTGGAAATCACTTTTTACTAGAAAAATCTCGTTTTTCAGTGCAAAAATGCAAAACATTGAATTTTCTAGTCGAAATTTCACGAATTTCAGATTTTTACAGAAATCTTGTTTCTGATAGAAAAATTTTGACGTTTTTAACTGAAATAAGCTGAAAATTCGTGCAAAAAAACGTCAAAAAACCAGCTGAAAACGTCTTGAAATCACAATTTTCCAGGTCGGAAATGAGCCAAAACTCGAATTTTGCGTTTTTCAAACAAAAATTGAACAAATTTCGCATGTTAGGTGAAGAAAATCTGAAAAAAAGAATTCTTGTCGAAAATTGATCATTTTCGATAGAAAATCGCACGAAATTCGAATTTTCATCTTCAAAACGTGGGAATTTCAACTTTTTGGCACAAAAATAGCGTTTTTCCGGCCACCAGAAATCTTAAAATTGTCAAAATTTGATCATTTTTGAAAGAAAACTGCACGAAAATCAAATTTATATCTTCAAAACGAGGGATTTCCGATTGTTTCACCTAGAAAAGATGAGAAATTCAGTTTTAACAGAAAAATATTCAAAAATTGCGATTTTCGGACTGACAAAGAGTCTGAAACCACCAAAAGTCTGAAAATCTGAAAATTGTCAAAAATTGATTACTTTTGATAGAAAATCGCATGAAATTCGGATTTCTATCCTTAAAACGGGGGAATATCGATTTTTCACATAAAAATAGCTGAAAATTTCGTTTTTTCCGACTGACAAAGAGTCTGAGACCACCCGAAATTCCGAAATTTTCCATCTTCTACTCACTCTGCCAAATTCAAATTCAGTCCCAACGTCGTCAGATCGTAACCCAACGCCAGTGAGACAATGGACGGGTTGTCGACTGTCCGGAGGTATGTCACCAGGCCAGCCATTCCAAATTGATCGGCAAGCATTGAGGCGGGTATGTTCGTCACTTCGCCTGCAAAGAAAAATGATGACTTGGGAAAGTGCGCTTTGTTGAGAATGATGGAAGCGCGCTCCGTTGAGAAAAGGGCTTCCTCGAAATTCTTACCGTCAGGGTGGGTGATAATTCCATGCATAGGACCTTCTTGACTTGTTCTTGATAAGCCGCCCAGCCTCGAGGGATCACAATCGCCTAATGGTCCGGCGAAATTCACTTGATGGTCGTCGGGCAGCATCTGAAATAAAGAAATGAACTAATTTGTAACAAAAATCAATTCCATACATTCGCCAGTTGATCTCCAAGCATTGTTCGTTGTGATTGGCCACCACCGACGCCGGGAAGCGCGGGAAAATCCTCGTTCTGTATTTGGAACTCGGAATTTGTTAGACTCGGGTCCGATCGCATCAGGTTAGCTGAAAACATCTATTATTTGGTGACAAAACTGCCGATTTTTGTGTGAAAGTTGTGAGGAATTTGAGATTTTTAGAGGTTTTCCATCGATTAAGAAGACATTAACTCAGTTTTTGGGCCGATTTTTTTCGTTTTACTACGGTAGATGGCAAAGTACGCAAAACACCGTCACGTCAGAATGCACAGATTTTGAAAAAAAAAATTTTTCCATTTCGGATTTTAGCGATGTTCCGACGGAATTTGAGGTATTTTCAGAGTTTCAGAGTGAAAATTGTTGAGAAAAATGAAAAATAACATAATTTTCCAGTTTCAAGTAAGAAAATAGAGAAAAAGACGATAAAAATCGGGTGAAAATCGGAATTTTCGCTAAAAACCGAAAACGTCGGCTGAAATCTATAAAACTAACATTTCTAAGCGAAATATTTGGAATTACGCTCGATATTACGCTCAGAAATCAAATAATGAGAAGAAATCTAGCAAAAAAGTCGAAATTTTTCCGCTAGAGCTGAAAAATAGTACAACTTTTCGTAAAACATCAAAATTTTCTAGTTTTTTCATGCGGAAAATGTGGTTTTTGTTCACTGATGCTGAAAAGGAGCTAAAATAGTGCTGAAATTAGAAAAACTAACTCAAAAGCGGGAAATTTCGAGTTTTTAGCTTTCTTGAGCGACAAATTATGAGCAAACTGCTGAAAAATAGAATACATTCCCTAAAAATCCGAGAAAAACGAGCAAATCGACTGAAATATGCAAGAAAATCCTCTCAAAACGTCAAATTTCATCGCGAAACACAGAATTCCAAAATTTTGGCGCCTCACACTCGGAGCGCGCGCGAAAATCGATAATTTCTCAAGTTCTATGTCTGAAACGAGCGAATCGATTTTCCACTCGACAAGAACCCACCATAGTTAGCTCGGTGTGCCGCGTAGGGATCTCGCGACGGCGACGACTGGGCAACGTTTAAAACACCTCCGCTCGTTGTTGGAATTGGTGAGAATCCGCCGCCGAGTGAGGACGTTCCTGTAAATTTGAGTTAATTAGGGAGGGTTCTGAGGGTTTAAGGCGATTTTTTTTTGGGTTTTCAAGGAGTTTTTTTGTCGCTAGGTCAGGTATATATAGTTCCCGCGCTAGAAACCGGGGAAATCACTTAATTTCAGGTGGCCTAAAAATCCACTTTTTTAAATTTTAGGCCAGTATAAAGCTTGTCTGGAATATTCCCCCAATTTTGAGCAATTTCTTGGTTTCTAGCGCTGAAAATCCGGCATTAGAGTTCGGATAAGCGTGGGAAGCAAATTCGCTCCAGTGAACTGGAATCAGCTCCCGCTGATGTCAGCTCACCGAAGCATTTCGGCTCACTGAGCTTATCAAAACCGCATGCTTTAGCTAAACAAGGTCGAAATCTTTTGAAAGCTTCCAAAAGAAGATACACTGATTCAAAAGAAATCACCTTTCGCGCCCAGTGATGGAAACTGGGATTCGTCAATAATTGTTGCGTTGGAAGGCGAGGAGAGAAAGTTGGAATGCGAGAGAAATTGTTGCGTTTGTTGAGGAGGCAATCGTCGTTCGGTAGCTACTCCACCGACTGCAAGAGATTCAGATTAGTATGGGCCAGTTTTAGTTGAGTTTTCGATTTTTTGGGATTTTTAGGATTTTGGAGGCAAGCGCGCTCCACCGAGCACATGGTGGAACGCGTTTGGGGGTGGAAGCTTCTAGAAGAAACTGATATGATTAGAAAGCTAAATTCATAAGGATTCGGAATCTGCTTTAATTTTTCGGCGTATCTCGGCTATTATTGACGCTAGAAAAATTTCGAGAGCAGCTTCAGAATACTCACGTCTTCAGCATTCTATTCATACCGGTTCAGCTGAAAATTCCAGCTGGAACTGTTTAAAGGCGCATGAGTTCCTCTCGAGTATATTCATGCGTCTTTAAACGAGCTCTTAGTTTTTGAAATGGTTTAGCCTTGAGCAATCGCGCTCCATGGAGAATCAACCCCAACGAAGCGCAAGGCTCCCACCTGAAACATTCTGAAACACACACCGAAAATAAAAACTCACGAGAATTCATAAGCACTGCTGGCGCTTACGAGATGTTCTTTCTATTCGGTGTTTTTGATGTTGGTTGTGGGGTGGGGTGGCTACGTCCTACTCATATATCTGAAAATCCTATCGATTTTTTTTGGGATTTTTGATGTTTGGAAGCTGAAAAAGAAACAAGAAAGAGTAGATATAAGAAGAAGCTAAAACAAGTGGAACGAATCAGGGGCAAAATAAGAAATCATATGACCACGTTGTCGGTTTCTTCTCACAATTTCTTCCATCGTCACTCCGTTCGGTTTTTGAATCGAAAAGAGATAGACACAGATAGAGATAGTGCTAGAGAAAAAGAGACGTGAGAAAAATCGAACAATGCTGTGTTAGACTGTCTGCCGTCTCTTCCCTCATTTTACTCTCTCTTCTCGGAGACCGTGTAGACGGCGCGACGAAGGCGATCACCGTACTCCCCAGAGACCTGCGCATCTAACTCGTCACGAGGGAGTGTGCCGGGTGAGGAGATTGCGGTCGGAGACACCACACACGCGACTCTCCCCCGAGGAGACGGATGGCGATTTCGCTAGAGCGCATTTGCTCGAGCAACCGGGGAATAACGGAACGTGGTTGACCTGACCTCTCTTTTCGCGCAAAATGAAATAGAATGAATAAGAGAGAGAGAGAGGAAGCTTGCGGACACCCACACATACACAAGGGCTAATCAAACCCTCTTCTATGAAAGAAGTGAGAAGAAGACGGACCTTAGAAGAAGAGCATACATGGAGCACACCCTGCTCCCCCCCTTTCACTACTCACTCAGACTACTCTTCCGATTGATTCTGCTCTATTACTTGTCCCTTCTTTTTCTAATTTGGTTTCGTAGTTTTCTGACTGAAAATCCTGCAATCCTTTTCCTTTTGGAGAAAAATATGTATAGCCTGCTTGTTGTGTTCGAATAGCTTAGCATCCTGAATAGTTCATTGTTCAGGCACTGAACACAATAGGCAGGTGCTTAGTTGGAGCATTTTTTTTTGCAATCTGACGTGGCTATGGGTTTTTTGAGTTTGGTGGGAAATATACATACTTGCAAATTTACGGCCCCCTAAATTTTTTAAATTTTTTTGAAATTTCACATTAAAAATTTCAATTTTTTGATGCATAACTAGCTTTTGATTGAATTCTGAAGAATAGTTAAAAATTCGACTTTTATTTGGAAATTTTTTTTTTGGAAATTCTTGTCACGGCCCGGCCCGGCCCGTTGCAAGTATAGAAATATAAAATTGTTCAATTTTTGAGATTTTTGAAAATACTTGCAAAACATTGCCAATTTTTCAAAAACTTTTTCCTGATTTTTTTCTGAAAAATTGAAAATATTCACAAAAAAGAAAAATGGGCTCTACTTACAAATCTGAACTTTCTGTCGTATTCGTCTGGATAATTTAAAAAATTACGTGAAAACAAAGAGTCACAAAAATTTTAAACAGATTTCGGTAGAGCGAAGTGGCAAAAATTGCGCCATGAACATACAAAGAAAAATTTGAGTAATATTTTTTGCAAATTCTTTTATTATTGACGCCTATGCTTTAAATCTGTCTACACATAACTATATCCGTTCTCCTGACAGAAAAAGGGCTTTCATGGAAGAGTTTTTCGTTGCGGCCGTGTAGTCCTCTCGGACAAGATTTTTGCCCAATTCCCCGTTTCGCCACCTTTTCCAACAAATGTTCGTAGTTTTTTAAAAACATTTTTCGATATGAAATTCCGAACATTTATTGGAAAAATGAGGAAACACGGAATTCAGCGAAAATCTTGTCCGAGAGGACTACACGACCGCGCGGAATAACTCTTCCATGAAGCTATTTTTGCGTCAGAAGAACGGGAATTGTGGGATTTAGAGCGATTTTTAGTAAATGCGGTAATAGTAAAAGTTTCTTAGAAATTATCTGTAAAATTAAATTTCTACAAAACGTAAACAAGGGAAACTGGCAAAATTGGCTCCGGGACGTTTAGAAAACGGAAATTAGGAAAACTGTAGTTTACGAAACGGCTGGTTTCGGGATGTCACAGTTTCGAAACGTCCTGGACCCCCCCCTAGTAAAATACGGTTTTCCTCTTTTTCAACTACGAGACCCATCCGAATCGCCTTTAACACCCCTCGTCAAGTGTTCGTGAACCGATGTTAATTCTCGGCCCTTCCATCTGTCCCTCTCCATTTCCAGATGTCCTCTCTCTCCCCCACCTGAACAAACTTTCACATAAAAATCCCCCCCTATCCAAGTAGAAACAAATCGTACTAATCCGTTTTTTCCCTCATTCTCTCTCTATTTTTCTATTCCACTATCCCCAATTTACTCTAATTCTCCCTTTTTCCCAAAATACAAACCAATTCACTTTTTCTCCCATATCCTCCAGTCTATTCCACCTATTCCCATCCCATTCCCCCTTTATCCATCAAAATGATTCGTCGTGTACGTGTGGCTCTGAAGTGGGTGTCTTTTTGCATTTCCGTCATTTTGGAAAAATAAGAAATATTACGATTTTTTAGGGTTTGCGTTTATTCCAGTTTTCCTAAAAATTGAGTTTTTTTTTGCGAAAATTACCAAACTTTAATATAACGTCACGATTTCAGATGTAATCCCACTTATTCGAGTTTTTGATACGTTGTAGATCAAATCTAGCTCTTTATTTTTGTAGTTGACAACTTTTTTGTGGGGCCCCTACCTGGAGAGATATGAGAGACGCAGAGAAGCTAGAGAGCGAATGAGGCCACGCGCTCTTCTTTACTTCAACCTCTTTTATCTTCTTGACTATCAGTGCTATCAAAAAGTTGTTAATTAACAAAATATGTAAAACTTTAAGCTGATCATTTTTGTAGTTGACAACGTTTTTGTCGGAACCCTATCTGATGAGATATAAGAGACGCAGAGAAGGTAGAGTGTTCTCTGCAGTTCTTTCTCGCTGTTCTAGATTTGAAAGGCTTGTATCTCCTCGGCTATCAGTGTTATCAAAAAAGTGTTAACTAACAAAATGTGTAAAATGTAAAGTTCAATATTTTTGTAGTTGACAACTTTTTTCTATCTGTAACGACTGAAAATATATGTGGTGTTTTTCCAAGGGGAAATTGATTTTTTCCTAGGGGAAATTGATCCCAGGGGGATAGCATACATTTCATCATTATTTTTCCAAATTACATGACATGGTTTTGCTTATTTTTTTTGTTGTAATTATCACCTTGTCTAACTAACAAAGATAATTTTCAAAAAAATGAAAAACAACCTAGCTCCCTGGGGACCTATGTCTGTCCTCTCTCACTAGAAATAATGGAACGCATTTCTCTCAACAACCTTCGGAGATATAAAAAATTTGTCAATTACAATAATAGTTAGCATAGAATTTCACACATTTTATTAGTTTACAACTTTTTTATAGCGTCAATGGCTGAGGGGATAGAAAGCCCTGAAGTCTAGCGGGCACTCCCTAGCAGTTTACAAACCTAGCTTCTCTGCGTCTCTTATATCTCTTCAGGTAGGGGTCCTACAAAAAAGTCTTAAACTACAAAAATGATCAGCATACAATTATACATGTTTTATTAGTAAAGACCTTTTTGATAACACTGAAAGCCAAGGAGATATAAATGGTTGAAAAATAGAAGAGCAAGAGAGAGCGCGCAGACAACCTACCATCTCTGCGTCTCCTATATCTTTTCAGGTAGGGGTCCTACAAAAAAGTTGTCAACTAGTAAAATGTAGATCAAGGTTTTTTTTTAATAATATATTAAACATTGAACAAATTGGGGTCACATCTGAGGCCGTGACGGAATTTCAAAGTTTGATGATTTTCACTACAACAAAAATCTCTCTTTTTTAATGTTTTTTTCTCATCCTCCTTCTTATTCATTTCTCCCCCAAATTCCCTCATTTCCAGACACCCAAATCCGATCTATGACGAGGAGGAGAAGAGCAGTTTGATGCCTTCGCTGCTCGGCGCACCAAATAATCGTTATCGCCTTTTCTTTCTAATTCTATGCTTTATATTTCTCTATTTTTGGAATCGACGGGAGCAGACGTATGGCGATGAGATACGGAGGCGGGATGAGAAGTTGGAGGCAGTGCAGAGGGAGCACGACAGTGTTCTCGAGAAGTTGAGAGGTAAGGGGGGAAGAACTATAGGGACGTTTTGAAACTGTGCCGTTTTGTAAACAAGGGAAGTTGCTCTGATTCGTTTTAAAACCAGTTTCGAATGGTCCAGGTTTTGAACGACCCGGAACGTTTCAAAATCGAGTCATTTGGACCCTAAACACAGAAAAAAACTTGGTTTCAAAACGTCTTGGTTTTGAAATGACTGGTTGCTAAATGTCTCGGTTTCTAAAAGGCTCCGATACGAAATTTCCGGTTTTTAAACGTCCAAGGGTTAAATTTTCGGCTCCGCGATGTTTTGACGTTTTGAAACCGAAAAATTATTGAAAATGAGGAATTTTCTGGTTTCAAAATTTTTCGGTTGCCGAATGTCCCTGTCTCAAATTCAGGTTCTCTAGACATCAAGACACTCAGACATTCCCTTCTTCATTTATGTTCACTGTTACAGTAATCTGGCTGCACAAAAAGAAGATCGAATCGGACGCCAAGCAACAAAAAACCGATTTGGACAAATTCCAGAGTAAATTTAAATTAAAAGAATCAGAAATCTACGGGTACCGTACTAAGAACAAGGAGTGTCTCGCGGAACTCTCGTCTTGTCAGAAGGTAGGTGGCCTAGGAGTTTTCTAGGCCACTGTATTCGGGTTTTTCAGGAATCGAAAGGTGAAAAAGACGAAAAACCGAATCAGGAAACCGCGGAAAACTTGAAAATCGAAAATTCGGGTCTTAAAAAGAAAGTGGAGGAGATGGAAGAGAAGATGAAGGAAATGGAGAATGATAGCAACTCGATGGCGGCGATTTTGAAGGTGAGTGTGGCCTAGGATTCTTAGTGGTGGCCTAGTTTGTCACTTGGTGGACTAGTGGCGGCCAAAGTACGATAGCTTAGATTTTGAAAAAATTGGTGGTCTAGATTTTCTAGTTAAGCTATGTCATGTCCCCTACGTGGCCTAGAAACCCAAAAGGTGTAAAACTAGACCGCCAATGCATAAACTCCAATAACTTCATAATGGTCTAAGATCCCAAATTCAAAAAAAAAACTGGGCCACCAATTTTTAATAAAATCGAAAAATTAAAAAATCAAAACCAAATAAATGTACTTTTTTGCAGGACGAGCTTAAACAATGTGAGGCAAAAATTCGACAATTGACAGGGGTAAGTATTATTATAATTATAACTATCCTCTCCTCGAGAATTCTCAAGACGACGCTGGAAATTGTTGTCCATAACAATATAGTGAGGGATCATCAAAAGAGAGTCCTGGGAAGGTGGTTGTCGGTTGACACGACCAGCTGGTGTACGGTGACATGAAGGCGTTGGGGTACATGTTGGTGGCGGTGGACAGGAGTTGCTGAAATTGTGGTTTTGTCCGGATGTCCATCGCTGCCAAGACAATACTTACCTGTTGCTCAATAGTCCTAGGATCCGTCGTTGTCATTTGTCCAAGACTCGTGAAAAAACTGGCGCTAGGAATCCCGGGGATCAATGGTTTCATATCTAACAACTCCTCCTTCACCAATGAAGAATCTGATGTCACGGTGTCATCAGAAGTGAGCACTGGAGGGGGCGGAGCAACTAGAGAGGTGTCGAAGTGAGATGTGGGGATTGGGAAGGCACTTGTGTAGAGAGAAGAGTCGAAGGAAGTGGAGGAAGATGAGTTGTTGGAAGACGGATCGGTGACTGGTGGTGGTGGGTAGGGGAACTGGAAATTTAGATTAGGAGATTTTAAAAATACTGTATTCCTAATAAGAACCGTCTTGACAAGACTAGAGGTATCTAGCCGTACAGTAGTCTGATGGCGCTATCACATAAGCTGTGAGCTTTAAGATCCCGTCACGACCCCTGTATTTATCCTATTTTTTCAGTTTTAGGACATGTTATAGAACAAATCTAGATCTTCATTTTCGTAGTTGACCACTTTTTTGAAAAACTTAATCCTCTGAAGTTATGAGCGCTTAAAGTTGAAAACACGGTTAACAATTTTTTTTCAGAGATTTCGAAAATTGGTCGATTCCAAGCTGTAGAACCTAATTTTTGCAAACAAATTTTACATTATCATATCAAGCATACCTAGATCTCCATTTTTGTAGTTGACCACTTTTTTGTACGGCCCCTCTTTAAAGAGATACTGTCTGGGAAAGTGAGAGCTTCTGAAGGAATTCCCCGAAACTCGCTTGACTTCTTTTTTTCGGGGTACCGTATCTTTCTAGGGAGCGCCCGTACAAAAAAGATGTCAACTACAAAAATAGAGATCTAGACTGGTTCTATAACATATTCTGAGTTTGGAACTATGAGACTTTTTCTGAAAACGGGGCATTGTCTTAAAATGGAAATTTTTTGACTAAAAATTATAACTCCATCAGGCATTTCGGTACCCAGGAACTATGATTTTTCTGTGATTTTTTTTTTCATTTTTTAGTGATTGTTTTATGTTTGGCGGCTCTTATAGTCATAAGATAATAGTACCCTAGTCACAGGATAGGAGGTTCAAAAATCTTGGAAAGCCCAATTTTGACAAAAAAGGTTCAATTTTTCCATTTTCAAAAATACCGCCAAAACGCTTTACTAATTTCAAAAAAACGGGTTTAAAACCTTTAAAACGTAATTTCCAATTTTTCCATTTCCGAGGCCTAGAAAACCACATTCCGAAAAAAAACTAGTCCCCAGCATTCAATAATTGAGTCCTGTAACCTAAACTTCAAGCCACGCCCACTTCCAACTGTAAAGTTCTCACCTTAAAAAACTGAAACGGGTCCATCGTTTGAATATTCTGTGGCCACTTCAACCCATTGAAAAACGGAATCTGCGGTGTCGCCAGAATGGTCCCTCCCGCCGCCGCCGACGTCTCCGTATTCTCGTTATTATGGTGTCCTCCACTATTGTTCCCATACGTCGCCATTTTTCCAATACCCAACCGTTTGACACGTCTGGAAAATGAGGAGGAGATTAATGGGTGTTTTTTGTTCATGATTACTGTACCTTCTCTTAAAATTTCCATTGTCAAACTGCGGCGCATTGTCCGCTACCATCTGCCAATAGTTGCCCTTTCTGTCATTGGCACAACTTTGTCCGTCCCTCGCCTTCTTCACAAAACAATCGTTCAACGAGAGATTATGACGAATGCTGTTCTGCCATCCCTGCTTTCGTTTCGCGTCCGCGTCACGGTAGTACGGAAATTTCGCCTCGATGAACTGAAACATGTTTGCACATATTATCTAGGTGTCACTTGACATACAAGGTGCAAATGTTATGGGAGAGGTACCAGAGCGTGTCTGAAGACATTTAACCAATTAGTCAGCCCAGCCCCATCTATGAGGGGGGGATGGGGGATGAGTCAAGACAAAAAAACGGAATTGACAACGTGAGAGATGGTTACTGTAGAAAATAAGGAAAACTGAGAATCACAAACAAACACAACATCTTCAAACTTACTGTAGCATCATTTTATGTTTTGATATGGAAGCGATGGGGAGGGATTCTGGGAAAAATATGAGGCTGGCGTGCCTTGGGAGCGTTTTTTGTAAAAACTTCATAAAACTGGGTTTTAGGATCGGTTAGGGTCTCGTCTGGAAATGGTTACCGGGAGTACTGTAGCCGTAGGATAGGGGGGTACTGTAATCGCAAGGTAAGGGTACTGTAGTTGGTTCCAGGATAAGGGGTACTGTGGCGCCAAAAGTATTGAAAAACCAAATTTTGAGAAAATTACCAAAAATAATAATTTTCCATTTTTTCAATTTTTGAAAATACGACCAAATAGGAATTTTCATGATAAAGTTCTGAAAACCTTAAAAGCTTAATTTTCCATTTTTCAATTTCCATGGCCTAGAAACCTCCAGGTGGCCTAGAAATCTCCAGGTGACCTAGGAAACGGAATCCCGATAAAAACTAGTTCTTAGCACTCAAAGACATTTTGAACTGTTCCGGCACTCCATTTTGATCAAAGTAAAAGAGAATTGAGTCCTGTGGCCTAGAATTCCCAAAAATTAGAAAATCCAGTCCCCCACGGTGTTTTTCTAATTTCAGGTTCTCAAAGATAGCCTAAGACTCCAAAAATTGTAACACTTGCTCTTGATACTTCGCCGCAGCCTTACTAAAACCAAAACAGTCCGATGGCCTAGAAACCTTCACCCTGGAAAACTAGTCCCCTGGCCTAGAATCCCAAACTAGTCCCCCTCCCTAACTAACCTTATAAATCTGATTCAACGTCATTCGTTTATCCGGCGACGCCTCGATAGCCATCGCAATAAGTGCCACGTAGCTATACGGCGGCTTCTCGTTCGCATTCCCTTCCTGTCTGAAAAATAAAACAATTTATTATATTGAATTATCGAAGAGGATATGTTTGTGGTAAGAGCGAGAGATTATCAAAATATTTTCCCGTCTCTCCGCTCTAAAAACAATAAATAATCAACAAAAACTCACACAATATGAAACGGAAGATGTGTCTGGTGACGTGTCATATCTAAGCGAGAGCTAAGCTACTCGGGTAGGTATGTTACTAGTACACCTCTATACAGGTGGGTCTATCTGGAGGGATAAGAGAGTGGAAGTGGGCGTGGCTTAGCACTCCAAGACGGGAGACGAGTGAGGGACGGAGACGGAGTGTGTTGGTGATTGCGTCTTGGAGGGAGAAGGAAGAAGGCTTCTGACATTTTCTTGTCTCTCTCTCTGTCTTGCTGATTCATTCAACAGAACAGAGAAAAAATGGGAAAAGAGGGGAGAGCATCCAATCAGATCATCTATATATTTTGTAAATAAACGAAACAGAGGAGGGGGAAAGTGACAATGTGTATATTACACAAAATTCTCTTCTTACAGGGAGGAGCCATCGAACATTACAGTCAGAATGAGACGGCACACTTCATGAGAGCGCAGAAGGTGAGTTTTTGGGGAATGGGTTGGAAGAGGGGTACTGTACAGTGCGTGCAAAAAGGATAGGACACCCCTCGATTTTGGGCCTCCTGAACAAACGAAAAAAGTTATGAAAAATCTGACAGTGCCATTTGATTCAGCGTACAAATGAACCCCCGGGGACGTATTTCCGTCATCTTACCACTTTTCATATTACCGTACCACCAGAAAATCACTTTTTCGGGCGTGCAAAAAGGATAGGACACCCTCGAAAATCCGATTTTCAGTTGATTTTTCGGAATTATTTTTTCACAAAAATCCTTTTGAATGATTAAAATATGCTTTTTATGCTGTTTTCAAGTATTTTCTCATGTTTTCCTTCATTTTCCACCCCGGTAGACAATGTTTGACACTGTTCGAAAATCGACCTCTCAGAAATACGTACTGTTTCATAGTTTCAGAACGTGTATCTCAGTGCTCAGATCACGTACATTCCTGAAACTTTCAGGAATTGTCAATCATGCGTCTGGTAATAAAATGTACAAAGCTTTCATAAATTAATAGTGATTTTGGAAAGTTCCACTCACAACTCTAGAGCTCACTTTGACAAAAATCACTATTTTCGAAAAATGTGTCCAGAACGAATATTCTTCAACTAAAATGAAGAACATGCTTTGATAACATAACAAAACAATACAAAAATGTTTTGCAAACAAGTTCAGACCATTTTTCGAGGTTTTAAACGTTTATTTTTGAAAATAGTGATTTTTGTCAAAGTGAGCTCTAGAGTTGTGAGTGGAACTTTCCAAAATCACTATTAATTTATGAAAGCTTTGTACATTTTATTACCAGACGCATGATTGACAATTCCTGAAAGTTTCAGGAATGTACGTGATCTGAGCACTGAGATACACGTTCTGAAACTATGAAACAGTACGTATTTCTGAGAGGTCGATTTTCGAACAGTGTCAAACATTGTCTACCGGGGTGGAAAATGAAGGAAAACATGAGAAAATACTTGAAAACAGCATAAAAAGCATATTTTAATCATTCAAAAGGATTTTTTGTGAAAAAAATAATTCCGAAAAATCAACTGAAAATCGGATTTTCGAGGGTGTCCTATCCTTTTTGCACGCCCAAAAAAGTGATTTTCTGGTGGTACGGTAATATGAAAAGTGGTAAGATGACGGAAATACGTCCCCGGGAGTTATTTTGTACGCTGAATCAAATGGCACTGTCAGATTTTTCATAACTTTTTTCGTTTGTTCAGGAGGCCCAAAATCGAGGGGTGTCCTATCCTTTTTGCACGCACTGTAGTATGAGGGAGTACCGTAGTTATAAAATTTTTTTCATTTTGAAAAAGTATCATTCAAGACAGTTCAAACTGTCAAAAAATGTATTTTTTTTTTTGAAACTTTCATACGAAAAAATTGCCAGATTTTTGTTTTTTTCTACCTTGTGAATAGGCCCATCATGGTTTTGAAATGACTGGTTTTTGAATGTCTCCGTTTCAAAACGTTTCGAAGCTTGTAAAACGACTACGACCATCAAAGAGCCTGGTCCGTTAGCCCAGGTCCCCATCTGAAAAAAGGTTTTGAATTTTTTTCGTTTTTTTCCGTTAGTCACCTTTTCGATTAGAAAAATGACGTCCTCAAACTTTTAAACAGCCCAAACATTCATTTTCCTTTTATCTTTATCGGTAATTACAGTCCTGACAAAAATTCCCCTCACTTATTTTTTTCGTATTTCTCGAAGGGAGCTGTACTTTGACCTCCCATAACAATACCAGATTGTTTTATAACGTTTTCCATTTTGTTACATGTTATAGAACCAGCCTGGATCTTCATTTTTGTAGTTGACAACTTTTGATATAAGCTTTTTCTCGAGAGATAGGTATTCCAGAACATTGGTCTCAGTTTAAGCTACAAACTGTTTGGTTGAATTTGAGATTGTGTAGCAAGAAACTCATTTTGGATTGTTTTTTAATATGATGTATTTAGATCAAAACAAGTTCTCCATTTTGTAGTTGAAAACTTTTTCGTGCGGACATTCCCTAGAGAGATACGGTCCCAAGAAGTCACACGAGTTTCAAAGCAGAAATCGGGAAATCTTTCACTTTCGCGGACTGTACCTTTTTAACGAGGAGACGTACAAAAAAGTTGTCACCTGCAAAATTAAGCCCTAGATTCGATCTACAAACCTGAGTAACAATTGACCTTATCTGCTAATCAGGGGAATTGTGACACGCTCAAATTTGCTTATTTTCACATAAAAACTCCAGGTGTCGCCATTTTTATCGGCAGAACTCTCCAGGCTTCAAACGACCAATTCTCAATTACTAAATTGAAGATCTTGGTTTATTATGTGAGCCTAAACCATAAATTATACCATTTTGAAAATTCTAGACGTCGCGACAGGATCTTGAAGTTAGCCTTTTTTCGACCCCCCTCCCTTTTTTTTTTTCAAAAAATCCATTTCCTTTATCAGATCAGTCTCTACTCAAAAATAGACGAAAAACAGTGATTTGATGTCCCAATCAATCAATCACCTGCTTCTTTTCCCCTCTTTCCTTATCTTATCACTGAAAAACCTAAAACTTATCTAAACTGATGACACAAATGTTTCAAAAGAGGAGAAAACAAGACGCAGATCAAAGGTCTGTGAGGGTGATGATAGCTACTTCCTTGTCAAGTCTCTGTTTTGAGAGAACAGTGACAGAAATCATAAACGATAATTTAGAAATTTAAGAAGCTGACGTTCTGAGGATTCTGAATCCGTTTTCTAATTTCGACTAGGATGAAAATTCACCGAGTTATGCAGTTTTTTGTGTAACTCATTGAGTTTTTGTCCTAGAAAATTTTTGAATACAGATTCAGAATCCTCAAATTTCATATCCATAACATTTTCATTCCAGGCCAATGAACCCCTATTCTTCGATCGTGGCAACATTCAACACCACCGTCCCGAGAAGTTGCTCCGCGGGAAGCAGTTAGCGGAGACGTTGGAGGACGCAAGAGCAAGGAAGATGGAGGAGAAGGAGCAGTTGGATAAGCATCCGCAAGATAGGGAGAATAACGGTGAGCAGCGGGTTACTGTAGTGGGGGGGGGATTTACGGGGGTAAATCTACATTAGAGCAGCCTGGTCGAAATCAGAACCCCCAAATCTTGGCCTTATGGCTTTGACACAATTTTCGACCATCTTCTAGTAGGATATGATTAGGGACCATTCCAAAAGCCGCATTCCTCACAAGCCTACTTTCCGGGCACAGTTCTATTCCGCCCGGTTCTAATTCGGGTATCGCCGCTCCGTTGTCTTCTGAAATTCTTTTTTTTTTCGATTCTCGGCTTTCCTATTCTATTCACCGATTCAAATATCCCTCCAGCTACCATATCCCTTCCTCCCTCTCCGTCCCAATCAAAACATATCCCGCTTCGGAAGGTCACGCCGTCCTTTTTGTGTCTTCCCGACTTTTTAAACATACCTCCCTCCCACTTATTCATTTTTGAATATTTATATACTTGCATATAGTTGGAGGAGGAAGTGGGAGAGAGGGGTAGAAAGTGAATAGACATAAAGTTGAAAGTTCAGAACTTTGATAAGAAGACAATTATATCTAAGACATTAGATACAGTAACCCATTCTTGGGTTACTGTATTTGGGTTACTGTAGTTTTAGGTTGTAGAAGTTTAGACACATTAGTTTGTGTTTGTAATGTTTTACATCATTTCACATCGAAAAAGTTTAGAAACTGAGACGCGGGAATTTGAATAATTTTCGCAAATGTTGTCAGTTAATCATGACTGAACATCTGAATGCCAAATGTGTACGATATCATATGAAACCTGAAGACTTGAGGACTCTGAATCTGTCGTCAACTCCTGTGTAGCATTTCAGATAGTTATCCCTCGGTCTCGGCCCTAGTAGGCACTATTTAAAATGAAAAAACATATTTAGAATTCTCTAGAAATCAATTTTCTAATTTTGTGACGTCATCTCCCGATCCCTTTTGCAAAATCCCCTTCCCTATCCGTAGTAACCAAAAACGAGATATCTATCAATCTTTTTCTTGCAACAATCAAACAGACATTCGTGTTCTTCTCAAGATTACAAAGATATAAAACCGTTTTCTTTTCCCCTTTATCACTATTGTGACGTTACAGATCAAGATGTCAACGAGCAGCCGGATCAAGGGGAGCAAGACTACAAGGAGCACTGATTCTTCCATTTTAGGTTATCAAAACAGTCAGGGTTGTTTCAGTTCATTGCATTTTCAGTTTTTTAAACATATTCAAATTTCTTCTTCAATAAAATTTTTTTTGAAAGTCAATGTCCACTCTTTCATTAACAGAGGGACACCAAAGGGGGGAGTGAATGCCGAAAGCAACTTTCTCGAAGAGACGCAGAACTGGTACCACTGGGTGCCTATCGTCCTTCATATTTGAATCTGAGAAGAGGGGATAAGCAGAATGACAGAGAGAGATAGAGAGAGACAGGGGAATGATTTTTTGAAAGTGTTGAGGTGTTCGAGAGCGATTGTAGTGAGGACTTCAGGGGCTGGGGCTTGGGGGATCTGAAATTGAGAATAAAACAGACATCCGGACATCAAGATGTACAGATAGACATAGGAACGGGGTTGTTTTCAGATGCTTTAGGCTCCGCCCACTTTCAGCGATTTGAATTTTTTTGGTTGAAATTTGTTCCGATGATTTTGAGAATGTCGTAGGGCTTGGATTTGCGGGAATGTTTTGAAACAGAAATCGGGATATCTGGACAAACAGATAGACAGACAGACAGACAGACAGACGTGGATATTTTTCAGGAATCGTGTTTCACCAGGTTTCGACAGTTCTTAGAAAGTTGGATTTTCCAGAAATTGACGTTCTGACTCGTGGACATCCGGACATTCGGACAGACATCTGGACGCTTGGAAATACAGACACACAGACAGATTCTCGCATCAATATGAACTCATATTTTCAAAAAAAATCCGTCTCATTTTTCGATTTTTTTTTTGAAATTTTCGCGTTTTTGTTCAATCCGGTCAATCAGAGTTACAGACAGAATGAAGAAACTTTGGTTTATAATCTAGGCTCCGCCCATTTTAAGAATTGATATGCGGACATCCGGATTGACAGACACACAGACATACAGATGCGCGTAGGTAGGTTCCGCTCATTTTTAGAGATTTTTTAAAGAGATTTTTTTAGAGAAAAATTTTCAAAAAGTTATAATTTTGTTTTTGGTCCATCGAGATAACTTTAGAATGATGATTTGACATACGGACATCCGGATAGACGGACACACAGACAGACATATACCCCGTTTTCTGTAAGTTTTGGACTTGAGAATTTTCCAATTTTAGTTATTTTTCAGATTTTCAGTTTTTTATCAAAATTTCTGTTATTTTTGTTTTTTATTGTTATCAAAGTATATTGAAACATGTGCACCCATTTCTAGTGGACATCTGGACATCTGGAAAAACGTTTTACCTAAAACTTCCCTTGTATTTCATCCTCCATTTTCACCATTTTCCCATAACTTTACCTTTTTCAAATAGAAAACTGTAAAACCTTGAAAACTGAAAAAAGAACTAACAAGTGTGTGTAGCGCGTAAATTTAATTCACAACCCCTGAGTGAAAGTGTACATATTTTTACACCGATCTAACATTTTCTTAATGAGATCACGGTTTTTATAAGTGAATGGCTTTTTTGTGGCTTGGGGTCAGATGTGTATTTACTTTGGTGATTGTTTGGTTTGGTAATTACTGCTAATTAGTCATCTTTGAAACCCCGTATCTTGGTCAGTTCAAGACCAAATACAAATCTGAAAACAGATTCGGAATCCTTACATCTTCCTCTTTTCAGTCACATCGCATGTTCGCCAGTTTTTCCAAGAAGTATCTTACTGTAGTTAAAATGACCTCTCCCTGCCCTCATCTTCTGCAACAAATCATAATATTACACTGCCTAAACATCTCAATCAAATGTGACTGAAAATAGAAGCCAGTGGCTAACTAATATACTAATTAGATTTCCCCTCTTGCTGACCCTCATCATTGTTTACACTAATGTGTCAGTATGAATGACACATCGGGAATTAGAGGGGAATGAAAATGATTACAAATGGGGCTTTTTGTCTGTTGTCAAGTGACCGGTGAGTCAGGAGTTTGTGGGTCAGATAAATTGGGGGAAGGACATCTGGACATACATACATACAGGACGACAGACATGTACAGTACAGCTCAAAAGTTTATCAACTTTGGATGTTTTCAGTGGAATATGACCAAGTTTGACAGTGTATTTCGGTGTCGCTTGTTTGACCGATAAACTAAATTTTGTATGGGCTGAACAGAGCAAAATTGCACATCATTTCTGTAGTTGACCGTTTTTTGTAGGGGCACCATCATGTTACAGGTAATCAAAGCAATTTCTCCTTGAAACCGTCTAACTTTAGTGCTTATTCTGAAGCAATTCACTTCGAATACCTATAACTTTCAAGATAGTGTCCCTACAAAAATGGTCAACTACAAAAATGAAGTGCTATTTTCGCTCAGTCCAACCCATACAAAATTGATTTTATCGGACAATAAAGTGACACCGAAATACACTGCCAAAGTTGATAACCTTTTGAGCGGTACTGTAGATAGTTATGAAAAGGCGAAAAGCTGAAAACTTTAGAAACGAATTTTTTGAACAAATTTAAAACAAATTTGACCGTGAGTAACAGCTCAGGGGTAGTTCGTTCGAAAAAGTTGTCACACACAAAACTGATGATCAAGGTTTGTTCTTTAACATATCAAAATATGGTCAAAACGAAACCAAAAATAATTTTACTACAGGGTTTCAAAGTCAGACGTTTCTTAAAATACTTGCAAAATGAGACCCAACACGGGCCTGCGCGTAACTCGCTTAAAACGCAATATTATGAGCTAAAAATATACCAAAATGTAGATCTCGGCGAGTTCTATGTCTGTGACCTACTACGGGCCGGATGATTAGGTCGCGGGCCGTGTTAAAATGCCAAAAAAACTCGAAAAAGATTAAAAACCCCAATTCCGAGAAACATTCGGACCGCCCGTAGTGAGTCACAAATATAGAACTCGCCGAGATTTACATTTTGGTATATTTTTCAACCCATAAAACTCAGTTTGAAGCGAATCACGCGCCTGAGTGTCTGTATATCCAAATTTCCAGATGTCACCTTTTTCCGGGCTGTTCTGCATCGGACCGTTGACACACATCAACTTTTCAATCATACTTTCTTTGTTGTCTCTCCAAAAAAACTGAACATTTGTATTATAAAATACCAAAAATCGCGTCGGTTCCGTGTCACCCTAATCTCTGA
Organism: Caenorhabditis latens; assembly: GCA_002259235.3. Taxonomy (NCBI): domain Eukaryota; kingdom Metazoa; phylum Nematoda; class Chromadorea; order Rhabditida; family Rhabditidae; genus Caenorhabditis; species Caenorhabditis latens. The sequence continues at coordinate 4,603,819 of CM056093.1, forward strand.
AACAGAGTCTCCCTTGTTCCATTGTTGTCTCCCTTCCCAATACGAACAAACCTTCTGCCTTCTAATTCCCTCGGTCAGTACCATAAGCTTACTCTACTCCCTTTTCACTATTATTCTTTCAACATTTCGGTCATTACAAAGGCTATGATCACTGGCCATCATTATCACAAGAGGTCCTTTATGAAGACATACTGTAATGTCCATTGTTCTCCTCTTCTCTTCTTTTTTCCGTTACGAAATAGACACTGCCATTCAGGGTAGACAATGAATGACCTAAAAAGTCTGACTGACTGAAACTTGTAAACCGTTCTTCCTCTTCTACTTCTCTGTCTTATCGAGTTTTAGTTTTATTTCTCAATCAGAACACACACCGCCAAAAAAGAGATTACATGGTTGTCATTTCTTGAGAAAACCGATAGAAAAAGAAGACGGTTGTAATTTTATTGTTAGGTTCTCCTCTTCTTTTGACCTTTCGTGTTAAATTCCTTCGGCATTATCATGACGAAAGATACGAAGTGAGAGAGAGAGGAGGGGGTCATTTGTGTGTAGAGGTTTTATCAGAATCAAATCACGAAGAAGTCAGAGAAAATTAATGATACTGAAAAATCAGTTAACTTTTAGTGCGGAACAGTGAGCGGAAAGCGGAAATCGGAATAAAAAATAACTTTAGAAGACGATTTTGGCCTTGTTTTGTTGTAAAAAGCCCCTGAAAATTGTTATATTTCGTTTTTGGTAAAACTGATAGCATGGCTGAAAAAGCTTTCAAAAATATCAGTAAATTCGAGTAAAGGAACAAATTATGCGGAAAAATCTTAAAATGAAGGTGGAATAACTAAATTTCCGGCAGTAAGCAGAAAAAGGGAGGCGGAAGGAAAACGGAATCTCGTACAACCCTGCTACAGACCAGGCTGGGGAGCTAAAGATATTAGAAACCTAAGAAATTAAAATAATTTTTTAAAAATTTTGTATCTACACAAAGATTTTCAGAATCCCTATATCGTCACCCTGCCAACCATGTAATTTTTGTTTTGAAAGTTTGAAGTTTGCTGAAAAATGCCTTTCTGACTCTACTATAACATCAGGAACGCACATAACATAAATCACAACTTCAGCAGAATGCCATCAGAGTACAATCGTCAGGACCAGGTCACATATTCATCACAAGTGGTTTTTTATTTCAGAAGTTTCACTCACTTTTTTCAAAGGTTAAAAGGAGTTTTAGGATTTCCACGTTTGGTATACTGTACAAAAAACCTGGAGCTATAACTTTGTAGTTGACAACTTTCTTGTACGCCCCCTCCTGATTATGAAAGTGAGAGCCTCTAGAAGAATTCCCTGAAATTTTAGGGACTTTTCGGGGTACCGTATCTCTCTAGGGAGCGCCCGTAGAAAAAAGTTGTCAACTGCAAAAATAGAGATCGAGATCGGTTTTGTAACATGTTGGAATTTTGAAGTAGTTGGAGAGTTTCTGAAATCAGGGCATCGTTTGAAAACTGGATATTTTTGACTGAAAATAATTACTCATCAGACATATCGATACCCTGGAACTATGTTATAAGACCAGATGGTTGGAAAACCATGAGATTTCAAAATGTCCCGGTTTTGATACGTCTCGGTTTCAAGGTGACCTGGAGCCGTATTTATGAAAAAATGTCTCTGACCTCTATCTCCATCGTTTTCCCTATGTATATGACGTGTACTATCCGCAATTTCAGCCTTTCCCTCCCCTCCCGGTCACACTTTTCCCACCACAATTAACCTATTTCATCACATCTCTAAATTTCAGCAGATCCATGACTCAGTCTTCAACTATTTTGTGTCAAAAACTTACTACATTGTCCCCCTGTCTTGATAGTTGACTGTTCATGGTGGCAGTAAGAGGGTTAGTAGGGGCAAATCGAGTTTCCCCTCTCTCTCGCTTTTTCTCGAACTGCTTGACCTCTTCTAGTCAAAAAAAAGGGGGGGAATGTGTGAATGTTTAGATGGAGAAATAAGTGAATAGGGGTCAATGACCATCTTCTTATTGTTTTTCTTTTTCCATGATGAATCGTCATGGACCCCCGGAAGCTGTCCCCAAATTTTCAGACTTTTCGGAAAAACAGACATACAAAAAGATTATTTGGTCGTTTTACGATGATGTTGACTTTCAGCAGAAGCGGCAATTTTCAGGAAAGGAGTGGCCAATTTTTGATAGCTTTGCTTTGAATGTTGTTTACTATTGTTGCTGAAAAAAGAAATAAATGTTGCTGGATGGGAAAAATAAACATGGTAGTAAATAGATCTGCATTGGGAGAAAAATGGCAGAGGGGGTGGGGCACAGATGGAAATGGCTGGAGCGGAAGGTACTTACTGTAGGGAGGGGTACTGTAGAAGCGTCGAAAAGGAAACATTTCTGAAATCTTCTGTTTAATTTTTGAAAAATTCCACAAGTGTGTTTTTGTAAGCGTGGGTTTCTTTCAGCAAGTTGCGTTTTTCCATTGTGTTTTTTTCTCAGAAAATTGAGTTTTTCCTGAAAATCGTACCTTTCTTGGATTTCTGCATTTCTGCATTTCTGTGGTCCTTTTCTTCTTGTGTGCCATTAAAAGGCGTCAAAGGCGCGCCAGACCAGACAAACAAGATCAACGTAATCCACTAAACCTCAAAATCAGATGTATTGAATATGGTCATTTCGAAACTGAGCCATTTTAAAATTAGGGAACACTCTTTTTTAAACCTTCCGCCTTCCGCTTTCCGTCATTTTTCCCATTTTGCCTTCCGCCTTCCGCCGGAAAAATATCTTCTCCGGCTTCCGGCTTCCGCTTTCCGCCATTTCAAAAACGCCCTGAAACATCTTGTAACCGACTATTTCAGCTTGCCAAGATGCGTGATGTCCCGGTTTTGAAATGTCTCAAAACCAATTTTGAACAACTTTTTGATCTCTGGCACACACATACATCTCTCTCCCATTAATCCCTCCTCCCTGTTCCCTTACTATAACTAGACATCATCTTGACACCATCTCCTTGACCATCTCTCTCTGTCTCCATTCCAACCATTTCAACACATCTTGATTCGTTCCCTTTGTTGACCATCGTCCTCCTTATTTACCTGTCTTTTCGTTCTCTAACTTTCGATTTATAAGTAGAGCACTCTCTTTGAATTTCTTTGACGGTTGAATGGAATGGACAGTGACTAAATGCGGATGGTGTTTGATTCATTAGGGGGAATCCATCGAGCCAGTGGGGTGGGCTAACATCTTATCTGAACCCTAATTGAATGACGATGTGTATGTGGAGGTGAAGGTGAAATTCCTTTCTTTTTCTTCTCGGAGAGAGAAAAATGAGGAGGGAAATTGAAATCATCTGAGAAAAGTTGATATATCACATGTCTACTGATTCTCTGAAATTTCAAAGTAACAAGGCAGAGAATCTGTGAAACACAGGATCTTGTAGAGTGATTGTTCGAAAAACACCAAAAAAAAAACAAAAATTTTCAGCGAAAACTACTTTTACAAGGGAAGTACGCGACGAACCGAGTTGAACTTTTTCTATAAAATTGACCACATATACTTTCGACCCTGCTGATTCCAAATCCGCAATAAAAATTTTCTAAATGCTCACGTGGGCCGAGTTATAAGCCGTCAAACGTTTACTATTGAAAAGCTATTTACGCGTGTATCGAAAAGTGTACATCCTGAATCCCGTAATATTGAAGGTTTGGTTTAATGGTGAGTTGTTAGGATAGAGTTCGGCGGGTTGTGGGTTCGGTTTAAAAAAAAAGCACAATGTTTCAGCAAACACACGGCATCCCAGACATATACGCTTGTGGTAAAAAACACACGAGTTGACTGTAAAGGTACAAGCTAAGCCAAAAGCTAATTCGAAATGCACAAGTTGGCTCGAAAACTCCCAAATCCTATAAAAAACACAAGATTTGCCAAAAACACACCTTGTTGAAAAAAACACACCTTGTTGAAAAAAGAACACTATTTTCCAATTTTTCCCGAGGTTTCTAAAATTTCTCCACCACATAAATCGTGTGAGAACAATCATTCTTCTCATGCCCAATCTCTATCAACTATATCCTCACATCTCATATCTGAAAAAAAACCACGGAAACATCATTCATGATGGAAGCGGGGGGAGAGAAGCCGCCCCTCCTCTCTCATCGGGTTCCCGCCCCTCCCCCGATGTCTCTCCTCGTTTTCAGCCTCTCTCTCTCTCTCATCTCATGTTGCCTTTTTTGGGAAAAGCATCAACGCTTCGCCCCCCTCCCCAACCACCAACTGACTGTGTCGATTCGGTTGTGTTTCGATTGCGTTAAAGAATAAGAGATAGAGAGAGTGAGAGAGAGAGAAAAAGAACCCAAGGTTATTCGTGTGTCTGTTACTTGTTACCCATATACTTCTTTACCTTCCCCCCCTCTCTGAAGCTCCGCCTCCCCCCGCTACCCTCTACGTCTTCTACTTCTGGGAAGACACTCCCCTCTTATCTTTTTTTCGAAATTCTCGACCCCCTTTTCCACCCCTTCCTCACTTGTTGTACCGGTCATCACTTTTGACACAGTGCTGGCTACTGGAGAGAAGAAAGAAGGAAGAGCGACATGAGAAGACTCCATCGAAATCATTTTTCATTATTATTTCTGCTATTTTTGATTTTAAATGGTGAGTCTTTTGCGTTTTATAAGCCTAAAAGTTTTAAAAATTATATTGTTCTAAGCCTAAGCCTAACTAACCTAAAGGTTCCTTTAAGCCTAAGCCTCATCAATATCTAAAAATTAAACTTTTCATTAAAATAACTTCCCTTACACTTATATCCTCATTCATTCTATTCATCACCCAATTTTTTCCCTATCTCTTTCTCTCATCGTCTTATCTTTAATCTCTTTTGTGATATGATATAATTGTCAATCTGTAATAACATTGTAAGGGGGAAAAAGACTAGTTGAAAAAAGTCAATTTTTGTCTGAAAATTGGGAAATTTCGAACCGTGCGCTAGCTGCTTGCATGTTAGGCTCAAAACCCAGACCTTGAGGTTTCTTCAATCATCAATCTAAGGATTTGCTAAACCTAAAGTTGCCTTAAGCCTAAACCTGACATTTCTTTAAGCCTAAGCCTGAAACTCCTTCAATACTTAGGTTTCTTTAAGCTTAAGGTCTCCTTAGGCCCCTAAATGCCTCTTATTACATTAATCCTAAGCCTAAATCTTCCTTAACCCTAAGATTTTTCTAAGCCTAAGCCTAAAGTTCCTTTTCCAAGCTTTTCCCTACCTTATAATAACTCTCAATTTTCCCAACACCCCGAAACTTGTCGTGTCAACCAAAAATTATTATGAATCACATTGTCTAGAAACTTATTGTTTCGCTTCTCTCCATGATTTATAGCCATACCATAGTCGTCGAAAGAAACCGAAAGAATCAAAAACCCCCCGCATATTCTAGTTTGATACATTTATCCTCCCATGTTTCCGGCTCATTTGACATTCACGTCTTCTGGAGAAATCTCCTCTCCACCCAAACACGGCTAATCCATTGAACCCTTCTGATGCTTCTCCCTCTCTGCTTCACAACGTCATCTCCCTCATTTTTCCCTCAAAAACCATTCTACCAGTTTGCCTCTTTGTTCGTCGCCCCCTCCCCCCTGTTTCTATCGGTTCAGTACCGTCCGTCAGTTCTTTTCTAACTACACACATAGAGAGAAGACACCCCTCCTCTTCACCTTCATCATCATCAAATCGAATCCCGATCGATTCGGAAAAAGCTTTCGGAAGGATATATAGAAAAGGACTGTCGCCTGCTGCTGCCATTGCGCAATAATATATCGCCCACCGACTTTTTTTGCGGTTTCGATCGCTACGTGTGTGTGAAAAGACAGATGAAGGGGGGAAGAGAGATAAGCTTGAATCTCCTTCTCTCCGCCAATGTCTCAGAGAGGGATAAGAGAGAAAAGAAAATCATTTTGATAACGGTCACATATAGTCGGAGGATATGGATGGTGGATGCAACATGTTGTTCGCATAGTTAAATGGCCAATCATCGTTCTCGCTTCCCGTGGAGAAGTTGGTGGCGGAAAGGGGGGGGGATGAAGACGTTACGTAATATTCTGAAGGGAATTCTGGAGAGGGAACGGAAGAGTGAGAGGGAAAGGGAAAGGGAGAAAACGGAGGGAAAACGTTATCCTGTCAAGGACCTGATAGAAGTTCGTTTTCTGGAAATTTTACTTTGTAGATATACAAGTGAGAGCTCCTGGAATATGTAGAAGCACTTTACTTCTGAAAAATTTTACGGCGCCTTTAAAAATGGGCTGACACAGTCCGCGTCATAAGTGCGGCTACACGTTTTAGAAATTTCTGCGAATAGCATAGTCCAAGATATTCAATATGACCCGTCTTTGTCTCATAAAGAGTCTGAGCTATGTCTAACTCTCAAGAGCCGGACTTAATTGCCTTCAAATAATTGAGGCCACATTCATGATGAGGAAATTGTCACTTAACTCACTTTTAGCCCAAATGAGTCTAGATTTGAACTACAAATCTAAAAGCCTTCTGTGTCAGCTCGTTTCATCCCAGACAATTTTTGAGTACTGATTCAGAATTCTCACGTTTTCAGCTTTCCAACCGTATAGGTTTCAAAGTTTTTGGTTAACATTAGAGCGCATTCGATTAGCTGCAAACCTAAGCTCTCAAATTCTTGAATTTTCAACAATCTTAGAAAGCTTTGTCCTAAATATGACTCCTGATTCAGAATCCTCACGACTCCAGCTTTCCGCTGAAAGTTCTAGAATTCATATCATTTCTTAAAGTCAACCTAGATATTCCTCCTCTCCCACCCGACAACATAGATCCATTTCATATCTTTCTCTGCAACAAAAATAATTTTCCTTCAAATTATGACACACTTGTTCTCCTTTCTCTGCCAGTTCCAACTTATCTCATCTGCCGATCTCCATTTCTCGGACACTTCTCTGCCAGGGGAAAATCGAAAAAGAAACAGTTGTTTTGGTCATTTTTCTCGCCAACATTATTATCGGTCACTAGTTTCGCGCCCGTTTTAATTCGATCAACTCGTTAGATAAGAGAGTGAGGAGTATTGTTTTTTTTGGACCAGACACCGAAACTGTACTTTCCTCTCTTCCTCTCCCCCCTTTCAAAAAAGAGAAAGTTCTGGAAACTGGGGAGGAAAATGAAGGGGGTCATTTTGGAAGCATCTTATTAATAATAGACATTTTCGCGCCTTCAAAGAAAAGAACAATTATATATTTCCGTAGCGGGGGGTATTGTTGTTTCTTTATTGGATAGGGGAAGACGAAGGTTAGGCTGCATCATAAAAGAGAAAATACCGAAAAAAAGGGGAAAAAATGAATGTACTTGTCGGAACACAAGGGGGACAAGGTTACAGGGGGGAAGTAAGAAATAAATTGGACTACATAGAGGCTGGGGCGCCTGTGGCGCGTTTTAATCTAAGATGGCTGAAAACGAGATTGGCTGAAACCTTATAAAATGACGATTTGAGCAGTATGTGGAAATACTTGGGCGCCTGTGGCGCGTTTGACAACTGTAATTGCAGAGGATTAGATTGATAAGAGGTTTGTAGAAAATAGGGTGGCGCACCTGAGGCGTCTTTGTAGCTGGGGTCGCTGAAATTGCAGTTTTTTGAGAACGGTGAACTTTTGAAGTTTATCCGGTAGTGTTCAGTGTAATGAGTTGTGCATTTTGACTTTTGAGACTTTGTGTCACTAGAGATTATCCTAATTGTACAATTTCTTGATAAGTTATAAAACAAACCTTGTTCTCTATATTGGCAGTTGAAAACTCTTTTGTAAATATAATTTCACTAGTAGGATATGACCCCCGGAACTGGAGCTGTCCAACTACCAGTTACTTTGAAAACCTTTACTTTAGCCGTCTTTTGATTTGTCATACAAAAAATCTAGATCTTCTTTTCCGTAGTTGACAATTTTTCCACAAATGCTCCCTAGAAACTTTCAAACGCTTATAACTTTGAACCCTTTGGTGCTATCAAAGTGTTATTAAGTAACAAAACGTGTAAAATTTTACGTATTTTATTATGGAAATTTAAACTTTCGTATAACTCAAAGGGCGTCTGAGAAAAATTATCAGAGTTAAATTTAGATGAGAAAAGAGAGCGCTGACAGTCAGACACTCTGACTTCCCGCGTCTCCCAATCTCTTAGAAGCTACGAACACGCTTTTTTGTTGAAATTGGGATTTAGGACCATAATGTTTTATAAAGTTAGCTATTTTGAGCCAAAAAACCTGTGTTAAATTACAAAAACCAATATCTTATTATTTCCAGATGCCAGAATAGACACGCAGACGCTGAGTCCGCCTATCACAGATCGATTCAAATGTTTAACGAATGGGTGTTGCGATCATCACGAATGGTGTCGGTTTTGGGCTTCAATCGGAGAGTGTAATGTGAGTTTTTCAGTGTTTTATGAACATTTTTGAATTAGGACCGACATTTCGTATTCTGAAAAATTTGAACAGCTTTAAGCTCCCAGTAAATAGTTCTCTTGGATTTTTGGCCACTCAAAAAACTTCAAATTTCCAAAATTCCCCTCACACATCAGTGACGTCCCTCCTCACTCACTATTTCCCCCAAGTGACCAGAAAACTAGTAATCGTAAAACGTGAAACCACTCCCTCCCTCCACTATCACCAAATTCCTCGTTTCCTAGAAATCAAAAATCTAATTTTTGAACAATTGAGAGGAATTTGAGCGTATTTTCGGAAATAAATTTTAAAAAATAGTTCCCGAATGAATTAGGGGAGGGTCAACTGCCGTGATTTGATCGGGAAATTAATGAATCTTTGAAATGAGATGATCAGAAAACGGACTGAAATTAGGGGATTGGTGGTCAGAATTGATGCGAGAAAAGGGGTAAAAACCTCGTTCGAATGTTTTGAAAAAAATAGATACCTTTAGAAAATGCAGCCCGCAAATTCCAACAAAAATTGTTTTTTTTCTGAGATAAAGTTCTCTAAATGTTTCAAAAAATAACAATCTGAAAAATGGATAGAACAGTTTTAAAACAGGTTAGACCACAGATTTGACGAAATTTAATAAAATTCACAATCTCAGTAACTTCCTTTGGTTTCTCATCAATCAGTGAGATTTTATTGTTTCTAACAAGACAGACCTGACCCGAACTCGAAAATTTTGTATAGAAAAAATTCTGAAGCTGCGTGGAAATTCTGTGTACACTTCACGGTTACATAGATTGCGACGTTTGCAGTTTTCAGTTGAAAATGAGAAATTCTGAGCCCATGTCATGTTGTCAGTTATAGCCATATATGCTTATTTGCTCAGTGCTTCATTTTTGTAGTTTACTACTTTTTCATACTGACATGCCCCAGCGAGTTATACATCGACATCGTGAACAGCTCAAAGATCTTATTTTGAAACTGATTGTTTGTTCGAAATAATTTTTGCGAGGAAACCGTATGTTACGGTTTATCTTTACTAATAATAAAAAAATACTTGAAAACATTTTCAAACTGTTTATGATCATAGTTATCCGACTCTCAACTGAAATTGGAATAGGAAAAAAGTCGCTGTCTTCTGAAAATCTTTAAAATTTTTATTTACATTAAACTAGAAATCTTAAAATGGGGTTCTCAGCCTTATCTAGGCGAAACCTCCCAGAATGTTCTGCAATGGCCAAGTATCACATTTTCAGGTTATAGATGTTCAAAAAATCTGTGTTTTACACCAACCATCCAATATCCCAATAATTATTTCCAGGCCAACAAAGACTGGATGGCCGAAAACTGTCAATTGGCATGCGGAACTTGTACAGCACCACCGGCGCCACTGCTTCCTGTCACATCAACTGGTACGGAATGGTTTTACCTTGAAATTTTTCTCATTTTTTATCTTTCTCTCTCTAGTGATAAGATATCAGGTGACCCCCATTGTTATCATTGTCTTTTTTGGCTAGAAATGATGGAAATGACCATGAAATGTGAACAATGGAGTGCCTGCCACGGCACGCTCCGTTTCTGACCTACCTAATGATTAGAGGGGAAAGAAAATTGTTGGTATAAGTGATGAGTGTAATGAAACTGGCTTACTGCTAACAATCTTATTAGAAAAGGGGGCGATTGTTAAAGTATAATCATACGGTAGAATGACTTCATGGAACATTTTACAACTTTAAACTAGAGAGATTTAGAATGAAGAAACAAGAAAAACCAGGTATTAGACAAGCGGGGATTAGAAGGGGACGGAGAAGAAGAAACGGATAATTTTGTGGCCGAGGGAGAGATTTTTTACAACTACCTATATATGTATATGTTGTAGAAATGTTTGAAAAAAAGGGATATGTAAAACAATGAAATTTCGAAAAAATTAAGTGTAGGCTACACGGATTCATAGAAGTTAATGTAGAATGAAAAATGAAGATGAAGATTTGAGGGATTCTGGAAATTTCCTTCGATTTTGGATTGAGACATGAAAAATTCATCTGAAAGTCCAAAACCGCCAATTCTGAATCGCGTGATTCTAGTCTTTTTAGTACTAATCCAAATTTCACAATAAATTCTGAATCCTCGACGAATTCAGCACTACAGTAGCTCAGTAGCTCATTGAATTACCATAAAATTGGCTAAAATTCAAGTCAGGTGCAGTTTTTTATAATAGGTTCTCTGAATTTCGCTTAAAATTTGGTAAAATCAAGCAAACCGTGTACAATTTTGAAGTTTTCGTCAAAAACGCTCAGTCGAATATCCTACTTTTCCTAATTTCGGCTTGTCTAATTCTGAACCGTCACCCCGTAACGTGGTCAGTGTACTTTGGCAGTGTAGATTGGTTACTGTATCTAGCGATTTTTCAAAAACATATCTGCCGAAATGAGCCACATATCTTTAATAAATAAATACGGAACCTTGCTTTGAAAAAGCAGTGCAGATTAACTTTTGAATAGGTTTTGAAATTTAACAAACCCGAATTTTTACCGCTCTCCAAAATCTTCTCATCTCACTCCAAACACTAGTATTTCCAGCTTCCTCCGCATTCCCAACCCAAGGAGGATTCTTCCAAACGACGACAGTATCCTCTGGACCCACCACAACTGTCACGATCCCACCATCCAGTTTGACAGCGGTTAGCAGTTGTGAGAGAGTCAAGGATTCCATTGCACAGGCTTCTGAAGTAAGCTTATTTCTTTCTCAAAATCAAAAAATCTTTGAAAATTTTCCAGCTGATGTCAATCTCCCGACTAATCAACCCAGTGGAAGACAACTTTGGTCGTAACATGCTCTCCATTGACGACATCACCAGAAGTGTCCCAACCGGATGTGTCCCCCAACTATCCGATGTTGGAGTAGATTGCCGCAAGAGTCTCTGCTACCATCTCATGTACCGTACTCTTGATGGTACCTGTAATAACTTGGACAAACCAATGCAAGGAGCAGCATTCCGTCGATTCAACAGACACTTCCCAGCTCAATATGATGATGGAAGAGGGGAACCAATTTCATCGCTGAATAAGTCTAGACCATCTGCACGTGAAGCTAACAGAGTTATGTTGTCGTCGGCGCAGTCGGTGGTTCATGATAAGGTAAGTATGAGGGTGGCGTTTCAAAAGTTTCCAATTGTCTCGGTTTTAAACCTTTTTGTCCCAAAATGTTAGAGGTCTTAGTTTTCTGAAGAATTAGTTTCAGACGGTCTGTGCTCGCCTCGAGACGTTTAAACATCGGTTTTTTCGGAACCGTGGAGTTTGGACAGTAATGATATAGTAGACTTTGACCACAGTATCTGCCATGTTTGAATGTTCGAGTCTCGGTAGGATTTGACCTGCTCAAATTAGGATACGGTATATAATCTACCCTATCCCAAACCATTAGGAATTATTTCGCGTACCATACATTTTTTTGAAATATTGAGTGGCGATTCCTAGTTGTTATTGCCAGGAAGCAAGAAGATCCCATAGAATGTTTCATATACGTAGAGACCGCAACATATTTTTCAAACTCAATTTTCCTTTGAAATTTTCATTCTAGCCTGTTCTAAGGGGGAATGGAAGTACATTCCCAATTTTTTTTCCGAAAATATTCACACTCTCCGAAGTTACAGGCCTTTTCGTGATGCTTGGTTTCTACTGAATTTCTCTTGGGGAATTTTTTCGTTTTCATGACCACGCAAATAATATTTTCTGTTTTCACGTTCAACCCGTCGAATTTTTGCAAAAACTAGAAAAGTTCGAACCAGAAACCCTTTGATTAAAACCCGAGCGTGTTATCCACTAAACTAAATGAGCATAAATGTGACGCAGATAATGGGAAATGTATCTGCGACGTGATTTTTCTTAAAATTGAGAATTTTTTTTTGTATGATTTTCAGCATACTTGGAGATAAAACATCAGATATCTAAAATTCGACAGCACGAAATTTTTTCTTTCCAAGTGGATCTAAATCGAAATTTTGCGTAGAATCTGATTCCGTCAAAAAAACGATGCGTGTTCGACCTGCATTAACCTGAACTGTCGGAAAAACTACTGTTCTTTCTGAGCCTGTCGACTTCCGGCACCGGACAAACCGCATTTTACGAATTATTGAGTTTTCAAATTTTGGGCACAGGTACCTGAAGAGATGACCAAAAAGAATATGTCAGAAAATAGATAGGTTATCACAGAAAGTTTTTTGATGTGATGGCTCGAACTTCAGCTGGCTCCCAAAAAAATTCGACAGCACGAAAATTGAATTTTCTTTCAAAATCTATTAGAGTAAGTACAGAACTACTAGAAACAATAAAAAAACAATGCGTGTTTGACCTAGAACAATGTAAACGTGTCATTTTTCTGTTCGAAGCAAAACTTTTTTTCTGTTTTCTGAGAAAATTAAACATTTGGGTGAAACGAAAATGTGTTCATTGAATTCTACGTACTCGATTACATAGGGGTAAAAAGTTTTCATTCTGTTTTAGCACTCTGGGATCTCAGGGCAGGCCGTCAAACATTTCAATACCCTCCCCATGACGCCCCAAGAGAAGAAAATGAAAAACTCCGCCCACGTTCATTGCGGTCCCTACATATACGTTAAATCTTATCGATTTTTTGATTTTGAGCTCTAAAGTGAATCAAGCCTGATACTATAATCTTTTATCCAGGTTCAATAATCCTTAAATCATAGACCGCAGACCCTAAACAATAGTCTATACCGACCAATCAAACAAAACCGTCTCAATTTAACCACAACCATCAAAACCACATGACTAAGGTCACTACCTGATTTATTACACCTCTTCTAAATTTCAGTTCAACAACATGATGATGCAATGGGGACAATTCATGTCACACGACATGTCTAAAACCACTCTCCAACCCTCCGCCAACTGCAAGACCTGTGACCCAGTGCCTTCTAAGTGTATGCCAATTCCAATTGGGGAGAAGGACCCGAACCTTGGATTCAAGTCAAAGCAATGTCTGAAAGTGTCAAGATCAGCACCGATTTGTAGAGTGGAGCCAAGAGAACAACTCAATGAGAACACCGCCTATATCGATGGCTCTATGATCTACGGAAGCTCGCTAAAGGATCTTCACAAGTTTAGAGATGGAAGGACTGGATTCCTCCGAGTTACCCGATTCAATAACCAAAATGTTCTTCCATTCGACCAGTCGAAATGTGCTAATAAGGATAAGTGTACAGCTTCTTTCACCGCTGGAGATATCCGTGCCAACCTCTTCATCGGCTTGTCTTCTCTTCACATCATGTTCGCTAGAGAGCACAACAGAATCGCTCAAAAACTCACCGAGCTCAACCCAACATGGAGTGGAGATAGAGTGTTCCAGGAAGCCAGGAAAATCGTTGGTGCTCAGATCCAAAACGTACTTTATAAGGAGTACCTGCCTAAGCTGCTAGGAGTGTCATTTGACAAAGTGATCGGACCTTACAAAGGATATGATACCAACGTGGATGCCACTATTGCTAATGAATTCACCACGTCTGCATTCCGTTTCGGTCACGGAATGATCGAGGAGTTCTACAAACGTGTGGATCTATCTGGAAACAATATCACCCATGGAGGATTTTTCTTCGGCGACGGAGTCTTCAAGTCCGGAAAGATTCTCTTCGAGGGAGGTGTCGACCCAATCATTCGTGGATTTATGACGACGGCCGTCAAACGACCGCATCGTATGACGCCGGCTATTACGGAAAAGATGTTTGGCAGGTATGTTGTTTGGTGGATTTAATGAGAGGGAACAGAATTCTTATTTATTATTTATGGAATGATGGTATGTGGTGACAGGACGGAGTAATAAGGAATCAGGAAATTGGTCTAGGAAGAAAGGGAATCTGACTGTAATGCTGACAATGTAGGGACCCTTAAAGTTAAAAAAAGAAGCTTAGACACCCCAACATGTCTGAGTACAGTGTCTCCGAATGAACTCTTAGGCATTTTTGCGGAAATGAGGAAAATTTGGTTCAGTCTGGTAAACTTTTTGGGCTTGGGCACCCAGGGTCTGCAGGCTAACAAAGGAGTTAAGGATTGAGTTTTTTAGTTTTTTTTTTTTTTTTTTTTTTGGGAGTATGTCATGTAACATGAAACTTCAAGTTTTGAAAGTTTTGATTATAGTGTAACATTGCCGAATACCTGAAATTATGAGAATTCTGAATCTGTATTCAAAATTTGAGTGGGATTCAAATATTGGTCAAGTTAAAAGGATTCTAGTATGTTTAAAAAATTTCACAGCAGCTTATCTTGATCATTTTGTGGCTCAGGGTTCCTGGTCTCGAAATTTCTGGTTCCAAAATGACCTGTAGCCGGTTTTGTAGGCTGTAAACCTTTTGGCATAGTCTAAATTTTTGCGACCTTGGATTTTAGTAGTTAGAGTCCTAGGGATTACCCAAAATACAATTTTTTCAGCACCGACCTCGGATCCCTCAACATCCAACGTGGTCGTGACCACGGAATTCCCTCATACAACAAGATGCGTCAATTCTGTGGCCTTAAATTCGCCAACACTTTTGACGACTTTGGAGACATGATTTTGGACAGAAATCTGAGAGCGGGACTTGCTAGAAACTATAATACTACAAGTGAGTCTATCGCAGAGCAGACACAAAAATTAGATTTATATTTTCAGATGATGTTGATTTCTACGTCGGATCAATGTTAGAGGATCCAGTGATCGGAGGATTGGTTGGAACAACATTGAGTTGTGCAATCGGGGAGCAGTTCAAGAGAGCAAGAGATGGAGATAGGTAAGGGTTTCTAGGCCAGGAATTTAAGAGAATTTAAGCAGCATCGTAAATCTACCCCAAGCTGTGTAAATCGACATTTATATCACTTATAGTTTTTGAGTGGATCATCTAAAGATACCGTGGTCATAAATACCGTAACGCCATTACTGTTTTCGTAAATTGACACTAAGTTCCTCGTAAATCTGCTCCACCCCTCGTAAATCAATTTGAGAGCTTAGTGAAGCCATTTTTAGATTAACTTTCCAGTATTTAGAAAACCTAGGCCATTTGATTTGACACCGTAACCTACAGTACCAGATTCTGCCCCTAAACGGAACTGTCCGAAATAAAACCGGTACGGATCAGAACCGCCTATCTTTGTTTGATTACTGCTATTAACTGTCGTAATCCGGACGGTTCTGATTCGGGTAGTCACTTTCCTCGTGAATTGAATTTGGTTATATGTATTTTCTTTTTAAATTTGGTTATATGTATTTTCGACCACGAGGAGTCTATTTCTGCAATCAAAATCTGCTAAATGTCTTTGCGGACCAACTTATGAGCTCTCAAACTTTTCACATGGTTAAGCTATTTCACACGGAATGCCAAATTGACAAGTAGTATACGCAAGATATATTCCTTTTTGCAACAAGTATAGATAAACCGTTGGGGAACACAAATGGGACCACGCGGTGGCGTATATGCGGCCGATTTGGAACTTCATGTGAAACGCTTAATCATATAAAAAGTTTGAGAGCTCAAAACTCGGCTCGCAGAGACATTTAGCAGGTTTTGGCTGCAGAAATGAACTCCTCGTGGTCGAAAGTACCATAGCCAGGTTTATAAGTCGTTTGAAAGTGGCGTCTCCAAAGACTCCCCTTGTTTGTAAATCGACACTTACTTTCCTCGAGAAACTTAGGCTATCTAGTCAGTCCCCGTAACCTACAGTACCCCCTCCTTCCAGATTCTACTACGAAAACCCCGGAATCTTCACACGCTCCCAAGTGGAAGAGATCAAAAAGTCCTCGCTATCCAGAATTATTTGCGACAACGCAGATAATTTCGAGTTGGTATCCCAAGACGCCTTCCTTCTACCGGGCTCCAATTTGACTCCATGCAACAAGATTCCAGAAATGGATCTGACGAAATGGAGGGCTCTTTAAATAAACTCAATAATATTGCTCAAGTGACTCTTTTTTTCTGATATTATTCCCCCTCCTCATTCCATTCTTCCTCATCCGAATTCTAGTCATCCCCTGGTTCCCCGACCCTTCTTCAAAAAATGTATGTATGTTCAGATTTGCCATAGCACACCCAATTGTTTTGAATTCCTGAAAAACTTTGTCCTCCTCCCCCCAACTGCTACTTCTGTTGCTACCCCCTTGAAAATTACCGGTTTTTTTCTTTGAAAAAGTTTTCTCTCAATTTTTTTTTCTTTGTGACGCCCGTTTTTTGTCTGGTGATATATTTTGTGTGAAATCAACTTCCTAATAAATGAAATTTTAATTTCTTCTTTATCATGAAATAATAATAATGGATACTTTGTAGAGTAAAACTTCTTAATCATCCGTCAAATCTCACAACTCAAACTTCTCGACTGGAACATCCGGAGCTGGTGGAAGATTCAGCGGAACACCACATTCGCCGAGATTGCTCTGAAAATTATAAGGTTTAAATTTCATGAAAACATCATAGACCTACCTGCGAACAATCGACAAACGGCTTCTTTTCCTCGGTATCTTTTTCTGAATGTCTAGTCTTTTCCCATTCGTTATACTTCTTGATTTCCTCGTTCATCTTGTTCACCTTCTTCGCAAAACCAGGAAAACTCTGCAAGTCATCCAAGAAGTTCTGAATTTCCTTCCACAGGTTCCCATCGTATTCATTTCTGACAAACTTTCTGACCACATCGATGGAACTGAGAACAGAATCAGATAGATGTGACTCTGCACATTCTGTGACATTGTTGATATCCACTCGATCCAGTTCTTCAACAAGATTCGAAACAGCCTTACTCAAAATATCCCAACTGTCTTTTACTGTTTCAAAGTCGTCATCGTCCCTTCCTTCCCATCCACCCGTCCAGAAATCTTGAATCCTCACAGCTAAATTTATAGCTTTCAGTCCATCAGATATCACTTCCAGATCAGACACAGTCAGTGGGAATGTGCCTATTGTTGGATCATCTTCAGCTTTCCAATTCTTGATTCCTTCAATCATCTCATGTGCCTCTTTCAACCAACCCATCCATTCCACAGCTCCAAATAGCAGCGAATTGGGATTCACACTGGATACTGCCGCCGATCTTTCAAAAAACAAAACAACTTCATCCATGATGTAATAATTGTCAGGATTACTACATTCAAAGTATCCTTTCATTTCAAGAATATTTTTTGTTAGTTTTTCCGTCAATTCTTTCGATTTCGCTTTTTGAATTGTTTCCAACCATCGCACCGCTTCCAGAGAGGTCTTCTTAAATATGGAAACTTCTTCTTTACCAGGAACGTGCTTGTTTCTGAAATGAAATTTTTACAGCGTATGTGCATGAAGTTTTCTCATCGAGGATTATTTCAAGTTTCAAAAAAAACATACCCTAACTTTCTCAAAACGGTTTCCATTGCTTCCGTGGAAAAGTTGTTTCCAATAAAGTATATCACTTGTTTTTCCATGTCGTCGACAGGGGTTCCGGGTTTTAAATAGCCCACAAGACTTTCCGTCTGGGTGTTTTTAGACAGCTCATCCCATGCTTGATGAAATTCAATCTCTGCCAATGAATAGTTCTTTAAGTACACTTCGAATGCGATTAACTCAGCGTCTGGAGTGGTTAGATCAAACGAAAAGTTGTAACCCATAATGCAGTCTTTTTCGATCTGAAATAGCTCACGGGCGAATTCTAGACGTGGGAGAGTTTGTTCGAGTGGTTTCCATGTAGGCGATAGTCTTGGAGCCTGATATTCAATATGAGTCATGAATGAGGACAATGAGGAGATCCGTTGGAACAGGGGCTTTGAGACACCTTGATATTTCTTTCGTTTATCTTTTGAAATTCGGAAACTACTTAGCAAGGGAAGTGTCTTGTCTAACTTCTTTACAATTTCAACAAATTCTTTTATAGCTTGACTGTTTTTTACGTTCATCAGTGCATCAATATCGCTTTCAGTTGCAGGAATTTCTCTTTTCAGTCTGTTCATCGTTTCCTCTTTTTCTTTTGTGAAGGACGATCTAATATCTATAAGATTGGACACTATTCTGTAGTCATTGTTCAAATAGCCAATGTTTTGAAAGTACGCCTCAAACTCAGAAAAACTGCTTTTCACATCATCAGATTGTTTTACTATCTCATTAATCAACGAATCGTTATGAGATTGCTTGTAGCTATCGACGAGTTTCTGAAATACTCGAATTCGATTAGTCAGGTTGGATTCTAAACGCTGGATCTCTTGAGTGTCCAGTTTCCCCATGTTTGCCTTGTTTTCAAGAAACCCATCCAACGTATTCAATGGATCAAAATGTTTGAATGACTTGCGCCAACTTGAAAGATCATACGTTCCATCAAATAAATGACTCCGCATTTCATTAGTAGCCATTGGGTTGTTTAACTTATTGATTAATTGGAATAATTCCCGACCTTGTTTCAATCCATCAACCAACTTCAAGTTACCGTATTCTTCAAAAACATTATCTTCAATCTTTCCATCGAAAACAGAATTGGCAAACTCCATCGGTGTCATATTCTTATTGAAGAGTTGAGCGTCCAAATTATAATTGAAAGCCGACTGGTGGATCTTGGTAATTTTGACGATGGCTTCTTTCATATGAAAGTTTCCATCTGAAATATTTCGTAGTATATCTCATTTTAACGGTTTTTTGACTTACTTTCCGCAACAATCGTTTGAAAACATAGTAACAAGAGTGTTACAATTGCGTATATCCACATTTTGAATGGGGAATGAATTTTTTCAGAGTGTTGATTCTTATCTTGATACGAATCTTATGGAACGGAAGGTCAAGTTCACGCAAACTTGAAAAATTAAAATTTTGCGAGTTTTCCAGAGTAAAGTCACGTTTTTACTAGTTTTACTGTTAAAATTTCGGTTTTTGAGAAGACTTTTGAAAGACAGAGAGGTCAAATGATGAATCATCATATCAAATGACTGATAAGCCAATTCATGGGCTCACGTTTATGAGATCATATCTTGTTTTAGTCGGTTCTTAATATAACCAGTTCTGATCCGGGCAGTTCTAATTAAGGGCAGCACCATCTCCCTTGATAATCAAAACACGAACTTTTTTCTCTCGAAAGTTCGAAAAATGACTCCGGGACGTTTCAAAACCAGAAGTTTCAAAACTGAGACATTTCGTAATTTGGCAATTTTTTGATGTTCTTGTAAGATCGAACTGGAAATGTCTCAACTTTATGGTTTCAAAACGTTTTATAACAAGAATAAACAGTAATAATTTTGCGAAAAGAATGAAAACAACCAGAAATTGTTTAGAAAGGAATATATTATATAAATAATTACTTTAATGACAATGAGATGGTGATTGATAGTCTGAATATTCCGAGGCTGGCAGATGATACGATTGCAGACGATTTCGATGAGACAAGTTTCCGTATGAACTATAGCTTGAGCTGAAAAACTTAAAGTTAACAAATGTTTACAGCAAAACAACTCACTTGGAGTTTGAACCGCTAACCAATACTGTAGATTGCTATTGTGGAAAAAGCTGAATGAGGATATTTATGAGTTGGGCACTCAGAAACATCGAGAAAATAAAAGTTTCAAAACTCACTCCTTTTTTTAGGACTTAAATCAAGTTCTAGAACTCTCATCTCATATTCTCCAATATTATTCATTGCTCCTTTTTCTGGTTCAATGTTGAACTTTTCATTTGGTGACTGAAATTTCAGTTTCCTCTCATTTTCTTGTTTCTTCCTTTGTCTCCGATTGTTGAACACTGTTCTGATTTGAGGATTGCTCAAACCAGTTTGTTCCATCAGTATTTGCATTACATCAGGTGTGATTTTCTCATTTTTCTTAAACGCTTCCTCCAATAAATAACGTTGATTATCAGTGAATACTGTCCTGCTCTTATAAACTGGTAGTAGTGGTTGATAACTTGAATACAAAAATTGGGATCCCGGGAACTATGTCATGGTGTGTTGAGACTGTCCGTATGGATTGTGATAAGAGCTGAAACAATTAAATTTGGTTAATTAGGAATTTAGAACTAACTTAAAGTTTTCCGAGCTCCCAATAGTGAGATCAAGTGGTTTCGGTGTCCAATATCCATCATCATTTTTGGAATCAATTTCCCTCTGTTTAGCTCTCCGTCTTTCAAACCAACTCATTACTGAAATTTCAGTCACCAAATGAAAAGTTCAACATTGAACCAGAAAAAGGAGCAATGAATAATATTGGAGAATATGAGATAAGAGTTCTAGAATTTGAATAATCATCCTAAAAACAAGAAGTAAGTTTTGAAACTTTTATTTTCTCGATGTTTCTGAGTGCCCAACTCATAAATATCCTCATTCAGCTTTCTCCACAATAGCAATCTACAGTATTGGTTAGCGGTTCAAACTCCAAGTGAGTTGTTTTGCTGTAAACATTTGTTAACTTTAAGTTTTTCAGCTCAAGCTATAGTTCATACGGAAACTTGTCTCATCGAAATCGTCTGCAATCGTATCATCTGCCAGCCTCGGAATATTCAGACTATCAATCACCATCTCATTGTCATTAAAGTAATTATTTATATAATATATTCCTTTCTAAACAATTTCTGGTTGTTTTCATTCTTTTCGCAAAATTATTACTGTTTATTCTTGTTATAAAACGTTTTGAAACCATAAAGTTGAGACATTTCCAGTTCGATCTTACAAGAACATCAAAAAATTGCCAAATTACGAAATGTCTCAGTTTTGAAACTTCTGGTTTTGAAACGTCCCGGAGTCATTTTTCGAACTTTCGAGAGAAAAAAGTTCGTGTTTTGATTATCAAGGGAGATGGTGCTGCCCTTAATTAGAACTGCCCGGATCAGAACTGGTTATATTAAGAACCGACTAAAACAAGATATGATCTCATAAACGTGAGCCCATGAATTGGCTTATCAGTCATTTGATATGATGATTCATCATTTGACCTCTCTGTCTTTCAAAAGTCTTCTCAAAAACCGAAATTTTAACAGTAAAACTAGTAAAAACGTGACTTTACTCTGGAAAACTCGCAAAATTTTAATTTTTCAAGTTTGCGTGAACTTGACCTTCCGTTCCATAAGATTCGTATCAAGATAAGAATCAACACTCTGAAAAAATTCATTCCCCATTCAAAATGTGGATATACGCAATTGTAACACTCTTGTTACTATGTTTTCAAACGATTGTTGCGGAAAGTAAGTCAAAAAACCGTTAAAATGAGATATACTACGAAATATTTCAGATGGAAACTTTCATATGAAAGAAGCCATCGTCAAAATTACCAAGATCCACCAGTCGGCTTTCAATTATAATTTGGACGCTCAACTCTTCAATAAGAATATGACACCGATGGAGTTTGCCAATTCTGTTTTCGATGGAAAGATTGAAGATAATGTTTTTGAAGAATACGGTAACTTGAAGTTGGTTGATGGATTGAAACAAGGTCGGGAATTATTCCAATTAATCAATAAGTTAAACAACCCAATGGCTACTAATGAAATGCGGAGTCATTTATTTGATGGAACGTATGATCTTTCAAGATGGCGCAGTTCATTCGAACATTTTGATCCAATGAATACGTTGGATGGGTTTCTTGAAAACAAGGCAAACATGGGGAAACTGGACACTCAAGAGATCCAGCGTTTAGAATCCAACCTGACTAATCGAATTCGAGTATTTCAGAAACTCGTCGATAGCTACAAGCAATCTCATAACGATTCGTTGATTAATGAGATAGTAAAACAATCTGATGATGTGAAAAGCAGTTTTTCTGAGTTTGAGGCGTACTTTCAAAACATTGGCTATTTGAACAATGACTACAGAATAGTGTCCAATCTTATAGATATTAGATCGTCCTTCACAAAAGAAAAAGAGGAAACGATGAACAGACTGAAAAGAGAAATTCCTGCAACTGAAAGCGATATTGATGCACTGATGAACGTAAAAAACAGTCAAGCTATAAAAGAATTTGTTGAAATTGTAAAGAAGTTAGACAAGACACTTCCCTTGCTAAGTAGTTTCCGAATTTCAAAAGATAAACGAAAGAAATATCAAGGTGTCTCAAAGCCCCTGTTCCAACGGATCTCCTCATTGTCCTCATTCATGACTCATATTGAATATCAGGCTCCAAGACTATCGCCTACATGGAAACCACTCGAACAAACTCTCCCACGTCTAGAATTCGCCCGTGAGCTATTTCAGATCGAAAAAGACTGCATTATGGGTTACAACTTTTCGTTTGATCTAACCACTCCAGACGCTGAGTTAATCGCATTCGAAGTGTACTTAAAGAACTATTCATTGGCAGAGATTGAATTTCATCAAGCATGGGATGAGCTGTCTAAAAACACCCAGACGGAAAGTCTTGTGGGCTATTTAAAACCCGGAACCCCTGTCGACGACATGGAAAAACAAGTGATATACTTTATTGGAAACAACTTTTCCACGGAAGCAATGGAAACCGTTTTGAGAAAGTTAGGGTATGTTTTTTTTGAAACTTGAAATAATCCTCGATGAGAAAACTTCATGCACATACGCTGTAAAAATTTCATTTCAGAAACAAGCACGTTCCTGGTAAAGAAGAAATTTCCGTATTTGAGAAGACCTCTCTGGAAGCGGTGCGATGGTTGGAAACAATTCAAAAAGCGAAATCGAAAGAATTGACGGAAAAACTAACAAAAAATATTCTTGAAATGAAAGGATACTTTGAATGTAGTGATCCTGACAATTATTACATCATGGATGAAGTTGTTTTGTTTTTTGAAAGATCGGCGGCAGTATCCAGTGTGAATCCCAATTCGCTGCTGTTTGGAGCTGTGGAATGGATGGGTTGGTTGAAAGAGGCACATGAGATGATTGAAGGAATCAAGAATTGGAAACCTGAAGATGATCCAACAATTGGAACATTCCCACTGACTGTTTCTGATCTGGATGTGATATCTGATGGACTGAAAGCTATAAAGTTAGCTGTTAAGATTCAAGATTTCTGGACGGGTGGATGGGAAGGAAGGGACGATGACGACTTTGAAACAGTAAAAGACAGTTGGGATATTTTGAGTAAGGCTGTTTCGAATCTTGTTGAAGAACTGGATCGAGTGGATATCAACAATGTCACAGAATGTGCAGAGTCACATCTATCTGATTCTGTTCTCAGTTCCATCGATGTGGTCAGAAAGTTTGTCAGAAATGAATACGATGGGAACCTGTGGAAGGAAATTCAGAACTTCTTGGATGACTTGCAGAGTTTTCCTGGTTTTGCGAACAAAGTGAACAAGATGAACGAGGAAATCAAGAAGTATAACGAATGGGAAAAGACTAGACATCCGGAAAAAGAGACCGAGGAAAAGAAGCCGTTTGTCGATTGTTCGCAGGTAGGTCTATGATGTTTTATGAAATTTAAAACTGATAATTTTCAGAGCAATCTCGGCGAATGTGGTGTTCCGCTGACACTTCCAGCAGCTCCGGATGTTCCAGTCGAGAAGTTTGAGTTGTGAGATTTGACGGATGATTAAGAAGTCTTACTCTACAAAGTATCCATTATTATTATTTCATGATAAAGAAGAAATTAAAATTTCATTTATTAGGAAGTTGATTTCACACAAAATATATCACCAGACAAAAAACGGGCGTCACAAAGAAAAAAAAATTGAGGGAAAAAGTTTACACACAAAAACGGATACGCTACTAGAGAGTGGAGTCGCAGACACCCAGACGCTCTATCTTCTCTGCGTCTCTCACAGCAAAGTTATGCAATGTGTGGAAAGCTATTACTGGAAAGCTGAAGATATGCTCTACAGTTTTGTAGTTAAAAGTTGTTCGTCATTTCTAAACGCCGCTGATATACGGACATTCAAACCTTATGCACTTCTAATGAAGAGAGCGCAGACTGTTAGACGCTCTAGCTTCTCTGCGTCTCTCACAGTGAGGGGTGTGTTATATATCACTGGAAAGCTGAGAATATGCTGATTTCAAATAAATAGTCGTTTTCTGCCGTCGAGGCCAATTATTTGAGAAAAATTGGACGTCTAAACGTTTTTTGGGACGTCTAAACATTTTTGAACATATTTGGGATCCGAAAGGACGTTTAAATGTTTCAAAGGACGTCAAAGTGTTTCAAGGGACGTTTAAGTGTTTTTTGGGACGTTCAACTTTTCAAAGGACATCTAAACTGGAATAGAGCCGTATATTCTTGGTCAAAGAAATTACAACAAAATAGGGTTAACGTCACAAACTTGCGGCTATGACATTACAAATCTTTACATAATATTTCCAAAAAGTCCATCAATCAAAAACGTAAAGAAAAAAATAACTACCCTCTTGGTTTTTTTCAAAAACAATCGTCGCTTCCGTCCCATCCTTTCGGCGGATATCATAAGCACCTTCCACTATTCCCACCGCTTCTGCTTCTTCATATTCTCTCATCCGGTCCGGTTGAGCTGTGTGATATTTGAGACCCTTCAGAATCACGTCTTCATCAAAAATCCGATTAGGTTCGAACTCGATTCTCATTTTCTTCATTCTCGGGTTTGAACCCCGAATCCAATGTTTCAGGAATCGATTTATCATCTTGTCGGTGATGTGTCTTGAACTAATCACTATCGATTCGCTGTTGATAAGCAGTATATCATCCAAAGAGATTTTCAAATCTATATCAAAAGACCCAATAAATATACTTTCAAGATTCTTTATAAGCATCTTTTGATAGTCAACTGGATTTTCAAAGGCGGAACTATCGATAATCAATGCCTCATATTCTGGGAAGCTCTTCAAAGCCAGCTGTGCACACTCCATGCTACAGTCCTCAGCAAAGGTTAACCCGTCCAGGTCAATTTCTTTTACTGTATCCCTAATTGATTTCATATCGAAAAGACAGTCCGGTTTCGTCAATACAATATTCAGATAAGGCGGCGAATGGTTGAACACCTCAATGATTAACTTCAACCATTCTGAAACACTCAGTCCCGGATTCTGATATTCCATAATCTCCTCCACTTCTCTCCACTCCACTCCTCCTCCACTTCTCCACTTCTCCACTTTCACACGACTGGGCACATAGATTGGCACAGTACCACGTACTGGCTGAATAAGTGTACTTGGTGGGTAGAACGTCCGTCCTACCCAATACTCTTTGTCAACAATTGTTTGAATGTCGATGGAGTCGTCATCCGGGTATAGATCGATTTGATCGATGGTGAGGTTGAGAGATCGAGCGAGTTGTTTGGCGTTGTTAGATAGGAGAGAGAAGTTGATTCTGAAAGCGTCCATTCTGAATCAGATGAAAAATAAAAGAATTTCAAAACTCACAACTGAACCGCATCGAAACCATTGAGCACTTTCTGTTGAGCGTTTTCTGGTAGACAGAGGAGAGGGAAGGCACTGGACATGACAGTGAATAAGGGAAGAATGAGGATGGTCTGGTGGGATGGCCAATTAGAAGAAGTGACGTGGCAAGGAGACGTAGGGTATAAGGGGTGACATAATGAATCCAGTGGCCATTCAATAGCAATGTCAATGGAGCGCGTTTGCAGTGAGGCAGCGAGGACTGGGAATACGTTTTTCCCAGAGGAAAAAAGAGCATCTAGTATCGTAAGAGCCTACCTGTCTGTTTGTTGCCGGCATCGGGCAAAAACTGCGCAGTGAAGTTGCAAAACAGACTCCGCCCGTTTTTCTCCGTAGTTTCTCTTCCGCGGAACTGATGGGGTCTCGGTAATTATTCGAATACATTTTTCCCAAGTAAAAAAGATCATGTGGCGTCGTACGAACCCACCTGTCTATTTGTTGCCGGCATCGGGCGAATTACTTTGAGAGCTGAGAAGTTATCTCTTGGGGAATCCGTGATGGACAATGGAACCTACAGACATTATGCCGGCAACAAACAGACAGGTAGGCTCTTACGATACTAGATGCTCTTTTTTCCTCTGGGAAAAACGTATTCCGTCCTCGCTGCCTCACTGCAAACGCGCTCCATTGACATTGCTATTGAATGGCCACTGGGTTCATTATGTCACCCCTTATACCCTACGTCGCCTTGCCACGTCATTTCTTCTAATTGCTCATCCCACCAGACCATCCTCATTCTTCCCTTATTCACTGTCATGTCCAGGGCCTTCCCTTTCCTCGGTCTACCAGAAAACGTTCAACGGAAAGTACTCAATGGTTTCGATGCAATTCAGTTGTAAGTTTTGACATTCTTCTTTGTCATCTGAATTGGAATAGACACTTATTCAGCCAGTGCGTGGTACTGTGCCAATCTATGTGCCCAGTCGTGTGAGAGCGATGAAGGATTTTGAGGAGATAATGAGTTTTGAGAATCCGGGACTGAGTATTTCAGAATGGTTGAAGTTAATCATTGAGGTGTTCAACCATGCGCCGCCTTATCTGAATGTTCTATTTGCGAAACCGGACTGTCTTTTCGATATGAAATCAATTAGGGATACTGTGAAAGAAATTGACCTGGACGCGTTAACTTTTATTGAGGACTGTGGCATGGAGTGTGCACAGCTGGCTTTGAAGAGCTTCCCAGAATATGAGGCATTGTCTATCGATAGTTCCGCCTTTGAAAATCCAGTTGACTATCAAAATATGCTTATAAAGAATCTTGAAAGTATATTTATTGGGTCTTTTGATATCGATTTTAAAATCTCTTAGGATGAGATACTACTTATCAACAGCGAATCAATAGATATTAATTCAAGACACATCACCGACAAGATGATCAATCGATTCCTGAAACATTGGATTCAAGGTTCAAACCCGAGAATGAAGAAAATGAGAATCGAGTTCGAACCAAATCGGATTTTTGATGAAGACGTGATTCTGAAGGGTCTCAAATATCACAGTGCACAGCCTTACCGGAAGAGAGATTATGAAGAAGAAGAAGAAGTAAGAACAGTAGAAGGTGGTATCGATATCCGCCGAAAAAATGGGACGGAAGCGACGATTGTTTTTGAAAAAAACCAAGAGGGTAGTTATTTTGTTCTATACGTTTTTGATTGATGGACTTTAAAAAAATATTCTGTAAAGATTTTTGATGATATTGTAATGGACGCAAATTATTTGATTTATCTTAAAATGAACACTTATAACATTTTTTTCTCATACTCGGTATCAGTTAAAACGGAATAAGGGTCGAAGTAATTATTAACTATTTTGGATTGCCAAAATGATCAGATTTGGTAAAAGACTGAGATTCTAGTTATTGTAGAAGAGTGAAGGTTGAATAATGGACTGTATTCATATTTTTAAGTGTCCTAACAAGAAAGTAATTTCCAGAGCCTGTGCTGTAAGTTAAATCACGAGTCCCTCACGGACAACTCAGTGCCTGCATGAGCCGATTTACTTTGAGAAGTGGGAACTTTGGGAAACTTGCTCTGTATACGCACATTAGACTTCAATCATCCCTGTTTGCTATCTGTCAGATGTCTGTATGTTCCATTGTTCATTACAGTTTTCCCCAAGAGAAAACTTCTCAGCTCTCAAAGTAATTCCCTCAATGCCGGCAACAAATAGACAGGTGGGCTCTTACGATACCAGATGATCTTTTTCTCTGGGAAAAATGTATTCCCAGTCCTCGCTGCCTCACTGCAAACGCGCTCCATTGACATTGCTATTGAATGGCCACTGGGTTCATTATGTCACCCCTTTTACCCTCCGTCTCCTTGCCACGTCACTTCTTCTAATTGGCCATCCCACCAGACCATCCTCATTCTTCGAGTCTGTTTTGCAACTTCACTGCGCAGTTTTTGGAGAATTGTCATTTTTGCGGTGACCGAATTCTGTCATTTTGCCAGAACTTTCGGCTCGATCTGACCCGGCGGCGGACCCCTTCTTTTGGAGGGAATTTTTTTGCTGAATTTGATTTAGTTAATTATCGAAAAAAACGAGTAAATTGGGAAATTCCTCCGCAAGAAAATTGCATTTTTAGAAAAAAAGTGTTTTTTTTTTCAAAAATCCAATACCCCTGAAAAACGGGGCCCGAGGGCCGGAAATTTTTCCTCCCATTTGTTCATTCTACTTCCAGTTTCTCTTCCTTTGGCAAAAGAACGCATCTGCATAGGTTCTTCGGGACTCTACGTGTCCGCGCGAATCGGTGTGGTTTCTATTTACCCCGTCCTTACTGCAACGCGCTCCATTGGCATTGTCATTGAGTGGTCACTGCCGACTACGTTACGTCATTACTTATACCCTACGTCTCCTTGCCACGTCACGTCCTTTATTTGTTCTACGTCATCCTTTACAATCGTTTGTACAGGTCCGCCCTCTCCTTGCCACCAGAGCATCCTCATTCTCCCCTCATTCCCTGTCATGTCGGCTGCCTTCCCTCTCCTCTGTCTACCAGACACCACTCAACGGAAAGTGCTCAAGGGTTTCGATGCGGTTCAGTTGTGAGTCTTGAAATTCTTCTTTTTTGAAATCTTATTCAGAATGGACGCTTTCAGACTCAACTTCTCCCTGCTCTCGAACAACGCCAAACAACTCGCTCGATCCCTCAACATTACAATGGACATTCTTTGTCTACGCCCGAATGATAATATTGAAATCGATATCTACGGTGACGATGCATCTCGAAACATGAAATGGACACTCTACCCACCAATCCGATTTCCTCGCTTCCTGTGGTTCAACCGTACAAAACGTGGTTCGCATCCAGTTTATATGCCAGGTCGTGTTGAGGCGGAGCTTTTGGAGCCAAGAGTCACCGTGGTCTTTCAGAATTCGGGACTAAATATTTCGAGTTGGTTGAAACAGTTCCAAGACGTTTATCACATTTCCGACATTGCGAATATCAGCTTTGAGAAGACGACTTGTTTATTTGACATGCAGTCAATTAAGGATACTGTGCAAGGGATGGATGTGAATGTGCTCTCGTTTACGAAAGACTGTGGAGTGAAGTGTGCTCAGCTGGCGTTCAGAGCCATACCAGAAGCAAAGACATTATTCATTTCTGGTACCAAGCTCTCAAATCCAAATGAGTATCAGAACATGCTCATCCAGAATCTAGATGGTTTAGCTATTATTAGAAAAGGAGATTTGAAAATCTCTTTGGATCAAATACTGCTTATTAACAGTGCCACCATACTTCTCAGTTCGACACACATCACCGACAAGTTGATCAATCGATACCGGAAACACTGGATTCAAGGTTCAAACCCGAGAATGGAGGATATGAGAATCGCGTTCGAACCGAATCACATTTTTGATAAAGACGAGATTCTGAAGGGTCTGAAATTTCGCAGATGCTTACCTTACCTTAAAAAAGGTTTTGAAGGTATGAAAGCTTATGGACTCATGGAGTTTGGTTTTGAGATCCGCCGAAAGGATGGGACGGAAGGGATGATTGCTTTTGAAAACGACGATGATTCTCGTTATTTTATTTTCCATGTGTTTGCTTGATGTTACTCAATCACATGATTCTGTTAAAATGTTTGATGATATCTAAAGAAATTACTCAATCAAATTCAAATTATTTTTCTCTGTTTTGACATTTTTCATTCTTTATTTTTCAATAAACGCTTATCTCACTGTACCAACTTAATTGCGTCCTCGTCGTCTGCGCTATTTGAAAATAGTTAGGTAGACAGGTACCTGTACTTCAGACTTTCGAATTCCAGGATTCTGACTCCTGAACAAAAAAAATTTACTTCCATGCAACTTCGCAGTGTTCAAGAAGAAAACTTATAAATGTTTGACCTGAAAGTTAGGCAGTTGGTACAGCGCCAAAGCCTACCGTAACCGAAATTCACCACGGTATGCACAGAAGTTTCTAAAGTTCACCGCTACGACAATGTGTAACCCCGTTGGCAAAAGAGCTGCATAGGTTCTTGGGGACTCTACGTGTCCGCGCGAATCGGTGGGGTCTCTATTTACCCGGTCCTCGCTGCAAGCGCCCTCCATTGACATTGTCATTGAGTAGTCACTGCCTGTCCCGACTACGTTACGTCATTACTAACACCCTACGTTTCCTTGCCACGTCTCCCTGCCACGCCAAGTCCTCTATTTGTTCTACGTCATCCGTAACAATCGTCTGTGTCACTTGAACAGGTCCACCTTCTCCTCGCCACGTCATTTCTTCTAATTGCCCATTCCACCAGACCATCCTCATTCTCTCTTATTTCTCGTCATGTCGGCTGCCTTCCCTCTCCTCCGTCTACCAGACACCGCTCAACGGAAAGTACTCAATGGTTTCGATGCAATTCAGTTGTGAGTTTTGAAATTAGTTTTTTTTGTCTGTACTGGAATGGACGCTTTCAGAATTCACTTCTCTCTCCTCTCGAACAACGCCAAACAACTCGCCAAATCTCTCAATCTTACCGCCAATGCAATCAGTCTATGCCCAAATGACGCCTTCATTGAAATTTATACAAAAGCTGACGATGAGCAATGGGTGGAATGGACGTTCTACCCACCAGAACCAAGTTCCAGTATACAACCAGTACGTGGTACGGTGCCAATCTTTGTGCCCCATCGTGTGAAAGCTGCGAAGGATTTAGAGAAAGTGGCGTATTTTGAGAACCCGGGACTGAGTATTTCAGAATGGTTGAAACTAATCATTGAAGTGTTCAACCATCCCCCTGTTCTGGATATTGTGTGGACGAAACCTGACTGTTTCTTCGATATGAAATCCATGAAGGAAGCAGTGAAAGAAATCGACCTGGACGGGTTAACCTTTATTCATGACTGTGGCATGGAGTGTGGACAGCTGGCTTTAAAGAACTTCCCTGAATATGGTACATTGTTTATCGATAGTCCCGCATTCAGAAATCCAGTTGACTATCAAAATATCCTCATACAGAATGTGGATTGTCTAACTATTGGGTCTTTTGATTTCGATTTGAAAATCTCTCTAGATGATATACTTCTTATCAACAGCGAATCGATAGATATTAATTCGAGACACATCACCGACAAGACGATCAATCGATTCCTGAAACATTGGATTAAAGGTTCAAACCCGAGAATGGAGTATATGAAACTCCAGTTCGAACCGAATAGGATTTTTGATGTAGACGTGATTCTGAAGGGTCTCAAATATCACACAGCCCAACCGGACCGGATGAGAGAATATGAAGAAGGAGAAGCGGTGAGAATAGTGGAAAGTGGTTATGATATCCGCCGAAAGGATGGGACGGAAGGGATGATTGTATTTGAAAACGACCAAGAGTCTCGTTATTTTGTTCTAATCGTTCTTGATTGATGTTGCTTTTCTTATGATTAATTTTTAAAAATTGTAACTATTGATTTCTGTTTTGACCTGTTTTGTATACATGCAAATAAATAAACCCTCTTCTCACAGAGCCATCTTGATTGCGGTCTCGTCGCTATATCTCTGAAAATAGTAAAGTAGACAGGGAACAATACTCGCTACAAGCGCGCTCCATTGACACTGCCATCCCACGACCACTGTCAGTCCCCGACTGTGCTACGTCATCTCTAACAATCGTCTCTGTCACCTGGACAGCAGGGTTGGGCCGATGTGTGAAAAAATTGTGCACATTTTTTGAATTCGGGATTTCCCAACCAAGCTGGACAGGTCTACTCTCCGTCCTTTACCATACCATTTATCGTCGAACGTCTTGTCTCGAGGTACATTCGCTGTTGTCACGTTATTTCTTGAGACACCCCCATTTTCCTGAGCCGCACTGGCTAATCCACTTTCCCATAGTACCAACTCTCTAATCGTTGTGAGTCCTCGCTGCAAACGCGCTCCATTGGCATTGCTATTGAGTGGCCATTCATACTCTACGTTTCGTTGCCACGTCACGTCTTCTAATTGCCCATCCCACCAGACGCTCCTCATTCTCCCCTTATTTCTCGTCATGTCGGCTGCCTTCCCTCTCCTCCGACTACCAGAAAACGCTCAACGGAAAGTGCTCAAAGGTTTCGATGCGGTTCAGTTGTGAGTTTTAAAATTCTTTTTTTAATTTGATTTAGACGCATAGACGCTTTCAGAATCAACTTCTCTCTCCTATCGAACAAAACCAAACGACTCGCTCGATCACTCAACCTCACCATCTACCGAATCTGTCTATACCTGGATGACGTGATATTTATTAGAATAATTCGGGACGTAGAGTACCAAGAAGGAAGTATAGTATGGTCTCTCTTACCACCACGACGAATCCGGGGTAGACGTGGTACGGTGCCAATCTATATGCCGAGCAGAGTGAAGGTGTTGAAGCGATTACATTAAGGAATGCTGTTTGAGGAAATTGAGGAATATCAGAACCCTGGACTGAGTATTTCGGAATGGTTGGAACTATTCCGAGAGGTGTTTAACTACACGCCGATTGTGTATATTATGTGGTTGGAACCGGACTGTCTCTTCAATATGAAGTCGATTAAGGATACTGTGGAAGGATTCAACGTGAATGGGCTCTTCTTTACTCATAACTGCGGCATAGAGTGTGCACAGCTGGCTTTAAAGAACTTCCCAGAATATGGTGCAATGTTTATCGATAGTCCCGCTTTCAGAAATCCAGTTGAGTATTGAAATATCCTCATACAGAATGTGGAAAGTCTAACTATTGGGTCTTTCGATCTCGATTTGGAAATCTCTCTGGATGATATACTGCTTATCAACAGCAAATTGATAGAGATTAATTCAAGAAACATCACCGACAAGATGATCAATCGATACCTGAAACATTGGGTTCAAGGTTCAAACCCGAGAATGGAGAATATGAGAATCCAGTTCGAACCGAATCGGACTTTTGATGAAGACGTGATTCTGAAGGGTCTGAAAAATCGCAGAGCTCAACTAAATCGGAAGAGATATTTTAGGATGATAGGACACGAGAGAGTTGTCACAACAAAAGAAGGTATCGATATCCATCGAAAGGATGGTACGGAAGGGACGATTGTGTTTGAAACCCTCAACGGGAATAGTTGCTTTGTTTTCTATGTGTCCACCTGATGTTGTTTTATTTAACCTTTGTGAATTTTTCTCATTTAAACGCAGTTCTTGCTTCGAATCATTCAATTTTTTGTTGCTTTCTTTGTTTTGTCAAGATTTTCTTTGTTTTGTCAAGTTTTTTATTTAATAAAACGTTTAGCCCAACCGTTAGAAAATTGGCACAGCGCAAAAACTAAGGTAACCGAAATTGTCGCGTTTATCGGTGGATCACTACAAATCCAATACATAAACCCTGTACTGGCTCTTCTGAAATCTTCTATTGTCCTCACACACCAGACTCCTTAGTTGTTGATGAAGACCTTCCCACGTCACTAATCGAAGACAGGACCATGACAGGTCCATCTCACTCTTCCCTTATTCTTCATCATACCCGTCCTCGCTGCAAGCGCGCTCTATTGACAGTGCTATCGCCCGACCACAGCCCCGACTGTGCTACGTCATCCCTAACAATCGTTTGTGTCAGTTGGACAAATCCACCCTCTCCTTGCCACGTCACGTTTTCCAATTGCCCGGCCGACCAGACCCTCCTCATTCTCCCCTTATTCACTGTCATGTCGGCTACCTTCCTTCTCCTCCGTCTACCAAAAAACGCTCAACGGAAAGTGCTCAAGGGTTTCGATGCGGTTCAGTTGTGAGTTTTGAAATTCTTTTGTTTTTGATCTGATTCAGAATGGACGCTTTCAGAATCAACTTCTCTCTCCTATCTAACAACGCCCAACAACTCGCCAAATCTCTCAACCGTACCATCCACGATATCAATCTATACGCGAATGATGACTTCATTGAAATTTATACAAATGTTGACGGTGTGCGATCGGTGGGATTGGAGTTTTATCCACCCGAACCAAGTGTCGATGTACAACCAGTACGTGGTACGGTGCCAATCTTTATGCCCAGTCGTGTGAAAGTGGAGAAGGATCTAGAGGAGATTATGGAATATAAAAATCCAGGATTGAGTGTTTCAGAATGGTTGAAACAAATCATCGAGGTGTTTAACCATCCGCCAGTTCTGAATATAACGTGGATGGATCCGGACTGTCTCTTCGATATGAAATCACTTAAGGATACTGTGAAAGGATTCAGTGTGGGCGAGCACACATTTACAGAGGAGTGTAGCATAGAGTGTGCACAGTTGGCTTTGAAGAACATGCCAGAATCAAAAACTGTGCTTATCGATGGTTCCGCTTTCGGAAATCCAGTTGAGTATCAAGGTATGCTCATCCAGAATGGGAATCGTCTTGTTATTGGCTCTTGTTATGATCTCCATTCTTTTGATCTAAAAATCTCTTTGGATGATATACTACTTATCAACAGCAAATGGATAGAGATTATTTCGAGACACATCACCGACAAGATGATCAATCGATTCTTGAAACACTGGGTTCGAGGTTCAAACCCAAGAATGGAGCATATGAGAATCGAGTTCGAACCGAATCGAATTTTCAATAAAAACGTGATTCTGAAGGGTCTGAAATATCGCAGAGCCAGGCCAATCCGGAATATTTTAAGGATTATAGCACTGGGAGTGTACTCAGCGGAAGGAGGCGTCGATATCCGCCGGAAAGATGGAACGGAAGGAACGATTACATTTATAAATTGCGACGGGGATAGTTCCATTATTTTTTATGTGTCCACTTGTTATGGTTTTCTGAGATCTTTGTGAACTTTCTCATTTTTTTCAAATCTTGTTACATATCATTTAATTGTTACGTTTTACCCTGACTCATTGTCAACTTTTCCAGTCTCATTTTTAAGTTTTTGTCAAAACACCTTTCTTCTCCACTCATCTACATACAGTTTTCAATTGGGGAGTTTTTCATCTGTATTTTTTGCTTCTTTCTTTTCAACAAGATTTAATTTTATTTATTTAATAAAACTATTTTTCTCCCTATAGCCCGACCGTTACAAAAATGGCACAGCTCAAAAACTACGGTAACCGAGATGATCGCGTTTATCGTCACAATTTCCACAGAGGAAACTTCTCAGCTCTCAAAGATAATGAGCCTATGCCGGCAACAAACAAACAGGTGGGCTCGTGCGACACCAGATGCTCCTTTTTCTCTGGGAAAATGTTTTACCCAGCACTCGCTGCAAACGCGCTCTGTTGGCATTGCTATTGAGTGGCCACTCTACCTCTTGTTGCCACGTCACTTCTTCTAATTGCTCATCCCACCAAACCCTCCTCATTCTTCTCTTATTAACTGTCATGTCTGCCTTCCCTCTCCTCCGACTACCAGACAATGCTCAACTGAAAGTGCTCAATGGTTTCGATATAATTCAGTTGTGAGTGTTGGAATTTTTAAATTGAATATTATTCAAAATAGACGCTTTCAGAATCAATTTCTCTCTCCTCTCGAACAACGCCAAAACCCTTGCTAGATCCCGCAACCTCACCATCGACAAATTCAGTCTATGCCCAAATGACGACTTCATCGAAATTCAAACAATTATTGACAATGAGCAATGGGTGGAATGGACGTTCTACCCACCAGAACCAAGTACCGGTATACAACCAGTACATGGTGCGGTGCCAATTTTCGTTCCCAGTCGTGTGGAAGTGGAGAAGAATTTTGTGGATATAATGGAGTTTGAGAATCCGGGATTGAGTGTTTCAGAATGGTTGAAACTAATCATCGAGGTGTTCAACTATCCGCCTGTTTTGGATATTGTGTGGACGAAACCGGACTGTTTCTTTGATATGAAATCGATAAAGGATACTGTAGAAGGATTCAGCGTGGGCAGGCACTTCTTTTCTCGGAGCTGTGGTGTGGAGTGTGCACAGCTGGCGGTAAGAGCCATGCCAGAATCAAGGACATTACTCATTTATAGTAATGCCTTTGCAAATCCAGCTGAGTATCATGATATTCTTATTCAAAATGCAAAAAGACTAATTATTGATACTTCTTTTAATCTCGATTTGAAAATCTCATTGGATGATATACTGCTTATCAACAGCGAAATGATACATATTAGTTCGAGACATATCACCGGAAAAACCATTAATCGATACCTGAAACATTGGGTTCAAGGTTCAAACCCAAGAATGACGGAGCTGATACTTCAGTTTGAACCAAATCGGATTTTGGATCAAGAAGTGATTCTCAAAGGCCTAAAATATCGCAGATGGCAACCAAACCGAAAAAGATATTTTGGCATGATTGGATACGAGGGAGTGGTCACAACAAAAGAAGGTATCGATATCCATCGAAAGGATGGTACGGAAGGGACGATTGTGTTTGAAACCCTCAACGGGAATAGTTGCTTTGTTTTCTATGTGTGCAATTGATATGGTTTTATTTGATCTTTCTGAAGTTTTCTCATTTAAACGCAATTCTTGTTACAAATCATTCAATTGTTACTTTTTATCCTGACTCGTTCTTCAATTTTCGCAATCGTATATTTTCGTTTATGATGAAACTCCGTTCTTCCCTCTCTCATAATTGGTCGTACAATTTTCAATTGGGGAACTTTTCAAGTATTCTTTTTTTTCATTTAATTCTTTCAATTTAATATTTTTTCATTTAATTAGCCCGACCGTTAGAAAAAAATATATATTCAGTAACCGGGATAGGCGCGTTCATAAACCCTTTACTCTCTTCTGCCTGTTCATATGGCAACCTACACTGCAAGCGCGCTCCATTGACAGTTCTATCGCCCTACCACTGCATCGACTGTGCTACGTCATCCCTACCAATCGCCTGTCTCACTAGAACAAGTCCTCCCTCTCGTTACCACGTCACGTCACGCTTAACCCCAACCGTTAGAGAATTGGCACAGCTCAGATGATCGCGTTTATCGTCACAATTTCCCCAGAGGAAACTTCTCAGATCTCAAAGATAATGAGCCCATGCCGGCGACAAACAGACCGGTCGTACGACGTCAGATGCTCCTTTTTCTCTGGGAAAAATGTATTCCCTGTCCTCCCTGCAAACGCGCTCTATTGACATTGCTATTAAGTGGCCATTCATACTCTACGTTTCGTTGCCACGTCACTTTTTCTAACTGCCCATACCACCAGACCCTCCTCATTCTCCCTCTATTTCCCGTCATGACGGCAGCCTTCCCTCTCCTCGGCCTTCCAGAAAACGCTAAAAGGAAAGTGCTCAATGGTTTTGATATAGTTCAGTTGTAAGTTTTGAGATTCTTTTTGAAATTTGATTTAGAATAGACGCTTTCAGAATCAACTTCTCTCTCCTATCGAACAAAGCCAAACAACTTGCCAAATCTCTCAGCCTTACCATCTACGATATCGGTCTATACGCGGATGAGGACTCCATTGAAATTTATACAAATGTTGACAATGTGCAATGGGTGGAATGGACGTTCTACCCACCAGAACCAAGTACCGATATACAACCAGTACGTGGTACGGTTCCAATCTATGTACCCAGTCGTGTAAAAGTGGATAATGATCTAGAGGAGATTATGGAATATCAGAATCCGGGACTGAGTATTTCGGAATGGTTGGAACTATTCCGAGAGGTCTTTAACCATTCGCCTGTTTTGGATATTTCGTGGACGAAACCAGACTGTCTTTTCGATATGAAATCACTTAAAGATACTTTGAAAGAATTCAGTGTGGGCGAGCACACATTTACTGAGGAGTGTAGCATAGAGTGTGCACAGCTGGCTTTGAAGAACATGCCAGAACCAAAAACGGTGCTTTTCAAAGGTCCCGATTTCGGAAATCCAGTTGAGTATCAAGATATGCTCATTCAGAATGTGAATCGTCTTGAGATGATCAATCGATACAAGATGATCAATCGATACCTGAAACACTGGGTTCGAGGTTCAAACCCAAGAATGGAGCATATGAGAATCGAGTTCGAACCGAATCGGATTTTCGATAAAGATGAGATTCTGAAGAGCCTGAAATATCGCAGAGCCCAACCAATCCAAAGTATTTTAAGGATGATGGCACTGGGAGTGTTCACAGCGGAAGGATTCGTCAATATCCGCCGGAAAGATGGAACGGAAGGAACGATTGCGTTTATAAATCGCAACGGGAATAGTTTCATTGTTTTTTTTGTGTCCAATTGTTATGATTTTCTGTGATCTTTGTGAAGTTTCTCTTTTTTCAATTCTTGCTACACATCATTCAATTGTTACATTTTATCCCGACTCATTCTCAATTTTTGCAGTCCCATTTTCGTGTTTTTGATAAAACTCCTTTCTTCTCCACCCATCTACAGTTTCCAGTTGAAGAACTTTTCATCTGTATTTTTGTCGTATTCTTCGTTATTTCAATATTCAATTTTTTCAAATAAAATATGTTTTTCTGTTAGAAAACTGACACACCTCAAAAACTACGGTAACCAAGATGATCGCGTTTATCGTCACAATTTCCCCAGAGGAAACTTCTCAGCTCTCAAAGATAATGAGCCCATGCCGGCGAGAAACAGATAGGTCGTTCGACGTCAGATGCTCTTTTGTCTCTGGGAAAAATGTATTCCCAGTCCCCGCTGCAAACACGCTCTATTGACATTGCTATTGAGTGGCCAATCACACCCTCCGTCTCCTTGCCACGTCACGTCTTCTAATTACCCATCCCACCAGAACCTCGTCAGTCTCCCCTCAGTCACTATCATGTCCAGTGCCTTCCCTCTCCTCCGTCTACCAGAAAACGCTCAACGGAAAGTGCTCAAGGGTTTCGATGCAATTCAGTTGTGAGTTTTGAAATTCTTGTGTTTTTCATTTGATTTAAAATGGACATTTTCAGAATCAACTTCTCTCTCCTCTCGAACAAAGCCAAACAACTCGCCAAATCTCTCAACCGTATTATCAACAATATCAATCTATACGCGGATGACGACTTCATTGAAATTGACACAGATGTTGACTATGACCTATCGGTGCAATTGACGTTCTACCCACCAGAACCAAGTGTCGATGTACAGCCAGTACGTGGTACGGTGCCAATCTTTATGCCCAGTCGTGTGAAAGTGGAGAAGGATCTAGAGGAGATTATGGAATATGAGAATCCGGGATTGAGTGTTTCAGAATGGTTGAAGTTAATCATCGAGATCTTTAACCATCCACCTGTTCTGGATATTTCTTGGACGGAACCGGACTGTCTCTTTGATATGAAATCGATCAAGGATACTGTGAAAGGCATCGACGTGGGAAGCCACTACTTTTCTCTGAACTGTGGCGTGAAGTGTGCACAGCTGGCAGTGAGAGCCATGTCAGAACCAAGTGCATTAATCATTTGTAGTCCCGCCTTCGCAAATCCAGTTGAGTATCAAGATATTCTCATTCAAAATGCAAAAAGACTCGCTATTGGGTCTTTTGATATCGATTTGAAAGTCTCTTTGGAGGATATACTGCTTATCAACAGCGAATTGATAGAGGTTAATTCAAGACACATCGCCGACAAAATGATAAATCGATTCCTGAAACACTGGGTTCGTGGTTCAAACCCGAGAATGACGCAGCTGATTCTCGAGTTCGAACCGAATAGGATTTTTGATGTAGACGTGATTCTGAAAGGTCTCATATATCACAGAGCACAGCCTGACCGGATTAGAGATTATGAAGAAGCAGAAGCGGTGGGAATAGTGGAAGGTGCTTATGATATCCGCCGAAAGGATGGGACGGAAGGAATGATTGTATTTGAAAACGATCAAGAGTCGTGTTGTTTTGTTCTAATCGTTTTTGCTTGATTATTCTTTGTTTACGATTTTGTATAAATTTGCTATGGTTTCAAAATAATTCTATTGTGATAATGTTCAAGCTATATTGCACAATCAAGTTCGGCAGATCGCAACTGTAAAAAACGTGCAGCTCTAATACAAATCATTCAATTTCTTAAGCAAGGACGGTGTGCAGAATCCTTGAATTGTTCATTGTCAATCTTGCCTCGTTCTTCTATTCTACAATTATTCGCATACTTTTGTGATAAAATTATGATAAAACACATTTCTTCCTCACTCTTGCTCTCCTTATTGGTCTTACAGTTTTTAATTTCTTCCCGTCTGGAAGCGAACTTTTCAACTCATTTCATACTTTCTTCGTTTTGTCGTGATTTATTATCTTCGTTAATTAAAAAGGTTTAAATAGCCGCATTTTAAGTGTTACTATTAGTTTCTGAGAGCCAAGCCCCTGGCTGGGAAAGTTCATGGTCTGTGTTTGTTTGAGATAGTTCATTCTTGGATAGTTCATTCAAAGCTTTGTCTCTTCAACTGCATACTCTCAGTTTTCCAGCTAGTGCTTGAGTTGCCAACCCGAAATCAACTTTCTTCTCGTTGGTTAGTCCGTCATATTTGAGCCTGGCTGATGCACTCAGCATCCTCGGGAGTACTTTTCGAAAACTTTTCAATCCACTGGATATATGGATCTTCGTCCTTCTCACCAGAGAATCTTGGCATTGTGGTAAGCAACGCCTCCGTGGCAGTTTTAATATCTTTAAAATTCATTCGATGCGTAGCTGGAAGATTGGCTTCTTCTGCAGCTTCCCCTTCAGGTGCGTTGGCTCTCGCAGCACCCCTGGCTCCGCGCGCCTCAGCGGTCGGAACGCTAATACGGGGGGCTGGGTTTTTTGCCGGTGCGCGTAAAATTCTCCTATTTCTCAATTGCAGCATCTTGTAGGAAGATAACGTTTTCCTCTTCCCCCTCCCCCCTCTTTAAATACGCGTCTCATCAATTTTGTTTACTTCAGTTTGTTTACTTCAGTTCATACATCAATGCTCTCTGTCTCCATGCCACGTTCTTATCAGTTTCCGTTACAATTTTCCTGAATTCTCTGCGGAAATGAAACATGATGAAATAATTAACAAAATTTATTCAAAATATAATGATTTTTTGAAAAACAATGAAACGCATATTGTGTTTCCTAGCATATTTGTTACACTGGGCTCTTTTACGGCATTCTCCACCATGGGATCGTAGGGAATTGATACACACCAGAGTTGCATGACTTCCGAGTTCCGGATAAGGAAATCCACTTCCGACTTCCGTCATTCCATAACTGTGGAATTTAGGAAGAATAAATGTTGCAGAAGTACATGGAAAAATGGTCTAAAAGGTCAGAAAACAGGCTTTTCTTCAGCCAAAAAGCTAATTTTTCACTGATTTTCGCGAATTTTAAGATTTTTTTCTTGGAATTTTTGAAAATTTGGGAAGAAATCTAATTCCGACTTTCGACTTCCGAGATCCGACTTCCGGGCATTTTTTCCCATTCCAACTTCCGACTTCCGCGCGTTTTTTCACTTCTGACTTCCGACTTTCGACTTACGTTTTAGAAAAAATCATTTCCATGCAACTCTGATACACACGTCAGCCTGTATGGCCCTCCCAAGGCGTTCTGCAGAGGATAGTAGACTGCATTCGAATTCTCGATGACTTCCGCCACATGTTTCACAGTTCACTTTCGCACGTTTGTGTCCATGGATTGTGTCGATAGAGGGCTCATCCACCATCTTCCGTTTCAGAAACTGTATCTCGTCTATCATCTGCTCCTGTACTGCAACAATCTTTCGGAGACCAATTTCAATGGATGCACAAGTCTTCTCATTGTTCTTGAGCTTGGTCTCCGCCAAGGATTCGTCCAGTAGATCCTCCATTGGGGATCCGGTATCCGCCATTTTGAGGTTCTGAAATGTACTTTATTTGACATTTCGAAGCCATGGCTATGGAAAGAAAAGGAAAAGATGACAAACGAGAAGAATAAAAAGGAAAGAAAATGGCCGCCTTTTTTATAGACCTCTTTTCCCGAATCTCTTGTTATCACTTTAGATTTTTGTGGAATTTCTTTTTGTTTCCTCACTTCTTCACTATT
Organism: Caenorhabditis latens; assembly: GCA_002259235.3. NCBI lineage: Eukaryota > Metazoa > Nematoda > Chromadorea > Rhabditida > Rhabditidae > Caenorhabditis > Caenorhabditis latens. The sequence goes on from CM056093.1 coordinate 4,645,887, forward strand.
TCATTTTCTTTCCCGCTTTGTCAAACTTTTTACAACCTAGTGGTGTCATTAATTTTTGGTTGATAGACGACTGCAATCATGGTTGTCTTCTGGCTGATAGCGTCATCATGGTCTCATGACTTTGACTTTTTTCATTGTCGTAGTTTTAAAGGAGGACAGAAGTCATATTTTTATTTCTTATTCTGATACTTCAGAAAATTCTGAGCAACTTTCATCATTAGAGCATATATGCTAAAAATTGCATATGCTCTAATGATGAAAGTTTTATTAGGACAAAATCATATAAAAGAAAATCAAGCAATTAAATCAAAAACTGAAAATGCCTAATGTTCGATCAGCGTTACAATTAAAGAATGGGTCAAATTATTATTAAATGAATAAAAAGATACAATTAAAAGATAAAGGATACAAGTAGTGAGTTTAATCAGCACCATACATAAAATCGAACAAATCGTTCTTGGAATCGTTGTCGAATTACGACTGTCCCAACAGTTCCGTCCCTTCGACCGATATCGTATCCGTCTTTGACCATTATGGTCCCATAAGTCAATTGTTTGGAATGTCTGACTTCATTCAATAGTACTTCGTTGTAATTCGTTCCTTTTGATATTACATCCTTATCTAGAACCCGATTATCAACAAAATCAAAGTTTATCATTTCCATTCTCGGGTTCGATCCTCTCATCCAAAATTTTAGAAATCGATTGACCACTTTATCAGTGATAGTTGGTGATCGAATGTGTGTTTCCTTGCTATCATTCTTATATATAAAAGACAATTGGGCGTTGTCTGTCTGTCTGAGGCACTGTCCGCAGCGGTTTTGGAAAGAGAAGAGAAACTGAACCAACGGGCAAAACCGAACTACCCTGCTTTGGACACGGCCACCGCTTTAGACCACTCGGCCAAGCGGGCACATTTGAAAAAGATTTGCCACGTAAATGAGAAGAGGCCAGCCGGCTTAACCGCCGAAGGCGGGAAGACAGGCTGGTTTATCAATAACAAGTCATCCAATTCCATTCTCAAAAACTGAGTATGGTATCCGAGAAACAACACATCCAAGTTTTGAATCAAAATGTTTCTATACATGCTGGGGTCCTCAAAACTTCGATTGTCCGCAAACAAACGTTTGATGAACGGGAATTGTGTCAACACCATCTGTGCAAATTCCAAACTACAGGGATCAATAAATCTGAGCGATTCTATCTCAAATCCTCTGACTGCTTCTATCAGGGAGCTCATATCAACCTCTTTAGCAAAAAAAAAGTGCGTTCTCTTCAGGGAAAGAGAATATATATTGGAAATGAGCTAACCATTCTCGGATGATAAGACCTGGATTTCGGTATTTCACCCGGTTCTGTACAGGGTTAGTGTCACGCATCCCTATTACACGAACTGGCATGTAAACTGGAATTGGTTCGGTTCTACCATCAGGCTTCCCCGGATGAAAATTCCACATCATGCTCGACGGACTGTTTCTGAATGCGGCGATTTGAATTCTGATGATAAGATCAATTGTCAAATTGATATTGTGGATTTTCAAATTGAGAGATTTGACCTCTTCTTTAGCTTTATTGTATGCGAGAGAGAACGCGACTCTGGAAACAAACTGGTTGGAACAGAGAACTTGAATTTTGAAAAAAAAAACTCACATATCAACATAATCGATGCTATAAAGCACATGATGTAGTGCCTTTTCGGGTAGACGGAGGAGAGAGAAGGCACTGGACATGACAGTGAATGAAGGGAGAATGAGGAGGGTCCGGTGGGTTGTGTAGGTTGGAAGACGTGGCGTGGGAGCGAGACAGTCGGGTCGGGGACAAGCAGTGACCACTCGTTAGCAATGTCAATAGAGCGCGCTTGCAGCGATTACCGGGTAAATATTCGAATACGTTCTTCCCAAAGGAAAAGACTGCCTGTCCCCAGCTACGTCAACACTTATACGCTCCGCCTCATTGCCACGTCACGTCTTCCAACTGCACAGCCCAACAGACCTTCCTCATTCTCCCCTCATTCACTGTCATGTCCAGTGCCTTCCCTCTCCTCCGTCTTCCAATAAAGGCACTGCATCATGTGCTTTATAGTATTGACTATGTTGATATGTGAGTTTTTTTTTCAAAAATTCAAGTTCTCTGTTCCAACATCTTCGTTTTCAGAGTCTCATTCTCTCTCGCATCCAAAAAAACTAAAGAAGTGGTAAAATGTCTCAATTTACAAATCAACGATATCAATTTGAAAATTGATAGCATCATCGGAATTCAAATCGACGCATTCCGGGACAGTCCGTTGCACATGATGTGGTATTTCTATCCGGAGAATAATAATGATAGCATCGAACCGATTCCAGTTTACATGCCAGCTCGTGTAATGGGGATGCGTGATACTAACCCTCCACAGAATATCGTGAAATACCGAAATCCGGGTCTTAGCATCCGAGAATGGTTAGCTCATTTTCAATATATATTTTCTTTCCCTAAAACAAGCTCACTTTGGTTTACTAGAGAAATATGTAAATTTGATATGAGATCTCTTGAAGAAACAATCGAAGGATCTGAGATACTATCTCTCAGATTTTATGGTTCCTGTAGTTTGGGATGCGCACAGATGGCACAAAGACAATTCCCATCAGTCAGATCTTTGTGTGCTAACAGTCTTGGTCTCGAGGACCCCAGCATGTACAGAAACATTTTGATTCAAAACTTGGATATGTTGGTTCTCGGAGATCCTACTACGTCTGTGAGAATTGGATTGGATGATTTGCTGTTGATGAATAGTAAGGAAGTGTACGTTCGCTCATTAACTATTACTGATAAATTGATCAATCGGTTTCTCAAACATTGGATGAACGGATCGAACCCGAGAATGGAAGTCGTGAATTTTGATTTTGGAGTTGATCGGTTTCTAGATAAGGATGCTATATTAAAAGGAACGAATCATCGCGAATTACCATTGAATCAAGTCAGACGTTACAACAGACATGAGAATAACATAACGATCAAAGGTGGATACGATATTCTCCGAACGGACGGAACTCTCGGGACTGTCGTAATTCGACAACGATTTCAAGGGCGATTTGTTCTATTTTTCGTATGGAATTGATTGAATTAACTACTTCCATCCTACATCCTTTAATGGTATCCTTCAATTCTTTATTCAATTCTTTATGCAATTGTTATGCAGGTCGAACATTAAGCGTTTTGAATTAAATTCATGATTTCTCTTTAATGTGATTTTGTCCTAATAATACCGTTCTTAGCTGTTTCTCTTTGTCTATCTAATCATTAATAAATGTTTTGATTGCCAATTCATCCCCAATTACTTCATACTTTTCAACGGGTGCTCACTCCAGAAGAATAAGGGAAGAGTGAGATGAACCTGTATTGGTCCTGTCTTGGATTAGATGGTAGTGACGTGGCAAGGAAAAAAAGTCGATCACCACATATTTGCTTTGTCTTGTTTGTTTGCGATGCTCTGGAGAGGGTAGGCCATATTTGACATTACACATCTATTCATTGTTGTGAGAGACCTTCCCAAGTCACTCCCGCCGAATCCAAGTCAGGACAAAGACAGGTCCATCTCACTCTTCCCTTATTCTTCATCATACCCGGTCCCGCTGCAAGCGCGCTCCCTTGACACTGCTATTGAGTGGTCACTGCCTGTCCCCGTCTACGTCACCCTTGTTGCCACGTCACGTCTTCTAACCTACCCAACCCACCGGACCGTCCTCATTCTCCCCTTATTCACTGTCATGTCGGCTGCCTTCCCCCTCCTCGGTCTTCCCAAGAAGGCACTGCATCATGTGCTTTATAGTATTGATTATGTTGATTTGTGAGTTTTTTTTTCAAAATTTCAAGTTCTCCGTTCCAACAACTCCGTTTTCAGAGTCGCATTCTCCCTCGCATCCAATAAAACTAAGAAGGTGGTCAAATCTCTCAAATTGAAAATCAAAAATATCAATTTGACACTTGAGCATACCATCAGAATTCAAATCGACGCATTCAAGAACAACACGACGCGCTTACAGTGGAATTTCTATCCGGAAGAGGATAATAGTACCACCGAACCAATTCCAGTTTACATGCCATTCCGTGTAATAGGGATGCGTCAACCAAACCCTGTACAGAACCACGTGAAGTACCGAAATCCGGGTCTTAGCATCCGAGAATGGTTAGCTCATTTTCGATATATATTCTCTTTCCCTGGAAAGTACTCACTTTTCTTTAGTAGTGAAACATGTAAATTTGATTGGAGCTCTGTGAAAGAAACAATCGGAGAATATGAGATAGGAATGTTCGTATTTCATGGTTCCTGTAGTTTGAAATGCACAGAGACGGTGTTGAGCCAATTCCCATCTGTCAAACGTTTTTGTGCGTTCAGTCGACGTCTTGTGAACCCCAGCATGTATAGTAACATTTTGATTAAAAACTTGGATACGATGGCTCTCGGACACCGTACTTTGTCTTTGAGAGTTGAATTGGATGACTTGTTATTGATAAATAGCAAAATAATACACATTCGATCATTAACCATCACCGATAAAGTGATCAATCGTTTTCTGAAATCTTGGATGAGAGGATCGAACCCGAGAATGGATTTCGTGAGCTTCATTTTTAGTGATGATCGGTTTCTAGATAAGGATGTGATTTTAAAAGGAACAAATTATCACGAGAAACCATTGGAACAAGTCAGACATTACAAAAGCCATGAGAAGACCATAGTGGTCAAAGGTGGATTCGATATCCATCGAATGGACGGAACTGTTGGGACAGTCGTAATTCGACAACTATTCCAAGAACGATTGGTTCTATTTCATGTATGGTGCTGATTGAAGTCACTACGTGTATCCTACATCCTTTAATTGTATCTTTTTATGCATTCTTACATTGTAACGCTGATCGAACATTGAGCGTTTTCAGTTTTTGATTTAATTGCTTGATTTTCTTTTATGTGATTGTTTCCTAATAAAACTATGAATTGCTGCTCAAATCTGTATCTCTCCGTTTATCTCAACAATTAATGTCTCCGTTGATAGTTCAATTACCTTTTACTATTCAACGGACTTTTTGACCGTATATTGGAATATTCAAAAACTAAAAATTTGAGTAAATTTTGCTTCGAACTTGTAACAAAAGATTTGGTGATGCAGTGACAAGGGCGCCTTTATCGTGTGGAAAACAAGCTCCAGTTTCGGAACATTCTGCTTTCGATCATGTATCAATGCCATTTGGATGAAAAGAGCGTACCAGTTTGGAATAATTTAAAGGAAGTTCGAGATTTTAATGTAGTTTCGAGTCTTTTGACTATTCTCCATTGAAACGGTTTCATTATATTCAACCAAACAATTCTCGGCCGTGTGGACAGCAAATAGCCCAACTTTGTGGTGCTGGTGATCTGACCTCGGAAAAAATGTCGATACTTGCCCGTCAACTCTCACTATACAAGACCGGACAAAAAGTTATCAATTTCGCCTTTTTCGGTTGAAAAGGGCCAACTTTGAAAGTGTGTTACGGTAATACTGATTGTCCCACAGAATAACTATTTATGGTATCAAACATACCAAGAGTAGAGATTCATTTTTGTAGTTGACAACTTTTTTGTACGGACACTTCCTAGCAAGTTACATATCGACCAGGTCATTTCTCCCTCAATGGACCGATTTCAGTGCAAAATTGGGCGATTTTTGAGATGTCCCCATAAAATGACCATAACTCTCTAGGGAGTGTCCGTACAAAAAAGTTGTCAACTACAAAAATGAAGCTCTACGTTTGTTCTGTTTGATACCATAAATAGTTATTTCAGAAAACAGTTAGTTTTACTATGACACACTCTCAAAGTTGGGCATTTTCAACTGAAAAAAAACCGAAAGTTGATACCCTTTTGCCCGGTACTGTAAATATATATTTGCATTACAATAACGCTAATTCTATGCCCATGTCTTCATCATTCGGTCAGACAACACACCTAACTCCTGGTTTTCGCTTTCGATTCCCCTCTCAGACTACAATTATCTGTGCTCTGGCAAAACTACTCTATTACACAGTATTATTGAAAATTCAAGCCGTACATTTGAAGAACCTATCGACAATATTTTTTTGGTTTTACGGTGTTGACACTCCTGGAATCCCAAGACATTTGCCAAATCTTCGAGCAATTGAGGGAATACCGGACATTGAACTGCTAAAATGCACAAGGGTCAGAGAAACATTGTCGTGTGTGATGATTTCATGAATTTTTTCACAATTTTTCCCAAATGTATTTGATTTTGATGCGAAACCTGTCTGATGCTGCCCAAATTAAAAACTTACTTGTACAACAATTTGGTCAGAAATGGCGTGGAGCTTTTGAAGCATACCAGGATATAATGTCTGAACCCTATCAAGCCATGCTTATAAACAATGACCCTTTGGCACACTCGAGCATGCGAATCCTTTCAAATTTCACAATGTCTTATCCTATAGCACATGTGCCTGTATAAAATTTAGTTCCAATTGTGTATTTCCACTTGAAAAATGTTTGATTTTAATAAAATCGTGTCAATTTCACCAGTTTTATTCCCATCAAGTCTCGGATTTCACAACATTTCTCCATGGCCGAGTCGCCGTGGCCTAGTATACAGCGGAGCGCGTTTGCATTCGAGTCCCCCAGCCACGACCAGAAAGAGAAGAGTCTCCCTTCCCCCTATTTCCCAATGTGTGTACATGGCCGAGTCGAGTGGCCTAAGATGTAATTTAATTCGAGTCCCCCAGCCACCATCAGAATTGAATGTACCTAAATGGAAAATAGATGGGATTTTCATATCCAGCAATTTATTTTGGAAAGGAGTATTGAAAAAAGTATAAAATGGAAAAAAAAGAAGGAGATTGAAAAGGGGTGAGGAGTGGAGTTGAGTTGAGTGATGGGCGAGGAGTGGAGAATGCTGAAAAATTAGGAAAATAGAATTTATGAGTTAAATAGGGGCAAAAAACTCACTCTGTGTGATGTGGAAGAGGAGGACGTTGGAGATGTGGAGTTGAGTTTGGGCGGATCGATGGAGATGTGAGGAGCGGAGACGATAGTGTGGACCTGAAAAAAAAGGAAAAGTTGGAATTGACACAAAAAAAGGAAACTTACCCCTTAGAACATGTGAAAATCCCACATGTAGAATCGTGGGGGTCTCGTGAGATCACGAATTGGACGCGGCAGATCTGTAACATTTTTTTAGTCATACGCCTTTCCTTTTGCAAAACTTACCGTATGACCAATTAAGTGCCGCCCCAATGTTTAGGTAGTGGAGGACTACACTATCCATTGCAGCGTATTGTAATTGGTCTTCCCGCAATTCTGCCGACGCCCAATTGCTCATTGTTTCACACTTCCTTAGATTGAATCCGATATCCTGAGCATGGGCGCGTAGTGTCCGCTGTAGGCGGATCTGTCCCTCGTTCGTGTACTCCACTTGCATGTCCGCCCATGTTCCAGTGATAACATCATTTTCGTCTCCAAAGGTCACGACTCTTCTCCCAATTGAATTTATTAATCTTTTGACCTCTTCGAACTCGTCCCTGGTCAACTCATGGGTTCTCAGTAACAAAACTTCATGATCTCTTGCATTATAGATACTGATCAGAGCCACACTCGTCCCATTTTGAAACTTCTCATATCCTCCTTCACTGTCCAAGTAGAATGGCCACGGAGTCCTCATCCGCTGCAACTCCTCCAAATTCGAAATGATCTCCTCATATTGTTTTGTTCCTGAAAATGTTCACTTTTACATTGGATTCTCACAAAAACATGGATAACTTATGTCATAGACATATATTTTAAAACTAGTTACTAATTTGAAATAAGCGTAAAATTTGCTATGAGACAGCATTTGACTGGTATACGGAAACTCACCTCAAAACCCCTTCATGTCTCAAAAATATATAGAAATAATAGAAAAAACGAGAATTCTAGAAAAATCAATTTGAAACGCCTATTCCGTTAAGGCATTTAGAGAGAAAATGATTTGGTTGAGATGAGAATGTCTGAGGGGACTAATAGGCTCCGCCCACTACCCGGGTCTCTCTTAGGACACGCCCCCTTCCCGCTTCCCGTGCAAACAATGAATCAGATGGTGACACAGTCTTTTGTGTCGGCATATGTGAGAATTCTCATTTTTCTCAGGCAATCTCAGGCATAATCGGACCAAATCGATATGTGAGAATTCTCACTTTTGTTCTCTCTCAGACGGGTCGGAGGAGAGGGGGAAGAACAAAGGAAATGTGAGGAAAATTGTGTTTCTCAGGAGGGAGACTCGAGATTTTACCTCAAAAAGCAGGAAAAATGAGTTCATTACTGGAAAAAATCATATTTACAACAAATTTCAGGTAAAAAGGTGGAGAAAAATAAGCATAATTGGTTCCAAAATTCAACTCTTTTCGAATTTTTTGAAGTTTTTTTCCGAAAAAGTGTCCGATTTTTGACTAAAATGGTTTCGGTCATAGTTGTCAAGGCCCGGTAGAAAATTTTCAAGACCGGACCCGAAGGCCCGGCTTCAAAAAATGACCCTTTTTTTTCACATTTCTTTCCGAAATGTTTCGAAAAAGTGACCATTTTTGACTATTTATCAAAGTTCCTTCTAATTCTAAATGACAGTCGAGAATTTGGCTTTTTCGCGAAAAAATTCAGACAATTCCAAAAAATTTGAAATTTTGACTTTCGCGCCAATGGCTGACACAGCTGACAAGGCTGACACGGCCCGGGCCATGACAACCATGGCTTCAGTGGTATGTCAACATTAGTTTGTTATTCAACTAGAAAATATCCCGATGGAACTCTGAATCAGAGCTCGAACGAGTAAGGTCGGGTATTCATATTTGTTCTGTTCGGCTCCTTTCTTGTCTGATCCTCTCCTTCTTCCTTGTTATCTTCCTGCGGAGGAGTTGGTGGGACGTTGTGATATCCTGATTCTCTGTGTTGACATTTCCCCCGCGGCTCCCACAATTGATGTTTATCCTCTGCTTCTCTGGGGCTCACCTGCTCTCTCCTTCTCTTTTAGGTGTTTGTGTGCCAGCTGTTCTTCCCATTGCTTATCCTCCTTAACCACTACCATCTGGCGGCATCTTGATTGATGGGTCGGCTCGTCGTCCACGACAGCACATGTGAGAATTACCATGACGTATCTGATCGAAGTAAATCGGATTAAATAGATATGTTAGAATTCTCACTTTTGTTCTCCTTCAGACGGGTCAGAGAAGGGAAGAATAAAGGAAATGTAAGGAAAATTGCGTTTTGAAGAAAGGAGGAGATACGATGACACATACACATGAAAAATGATTATTTTATACACTATTAAAACCTCAAAAACAGGAAACACTGGAAAAACTCAGTTCTGAGAAAGGTACAGTACCGGACAAAAAGCTATCCACTTTTGCCTTTTTCAGTTGTAAATGTCCAACTTTGAGAGTGTGCCATGGTAAATCTAACTGGCCCACAAAATAATTTTTTAAGAGATAAAACAGACCAAGAGTAGAACTCCATTTTTGTAGTTGACAACTTTTTTGTACGGACACTCCCTAGAGAGTTATGGTCGTTTTAAGTGGACAGCTCAAAATCGCACTATTTTGCACTGAAATCGGTGATTTGAGGGAAAAATGGCTTTTTCGATATGTAACTCTCTAGGGAGTGTCTGTACAAAAAAGTTGTCAACTACAAAAATGGAGTTCTGTTCTTGGTCTGTTTGATTTCATAAAAAGTTATTTTGTGGGACTGTTAGTTTTACAATGACACACTCTCAAAGTTGGACATTTTCAACTGAAAAATGCTAAATATGATCTTTTTGGCCGGTACTGTATATAGTTTATTAATAAGCAAATTTTGCACTAATTTCAAATTCATATCCAGTATATTTATTTTGACCTATAACTCCATCTCGACTCGGGACTCTTCCCCAGTAACATAATCCTCCCCCTCTTATACCCTCTACCAAGAAGGTGTCATTAAAAATGGAGAGATGGATTAAATAGTTAAATAACAGTGCCATCCATTTCTTAAGACGTTACTTGACCGGAAAGTGTCACCTTGAATAGTCATGACGGATCACTAAGCCGAGTTAATAAGCAGGTGGTCAGTGAGTAGAAGAATGGTATAGTCTCTGTATATAATCATGGAAGTAGAGAGGTGTTGGAGGCTATATTCTTAGTTGAAAATATACTTGACTTATGAAAAATTTTACTTTTTTCACCGAAAAAGGCGATTCTTAGTTTTTTCATCTGTAACTTCTCAGAGAGGTTTCGTACAGAAAAGTTGTCAACTACAAAAATGAAGCTCTTGGTTTGATCTACCATTTCTACTAAAATTGGCACTACGAGACAAGCAATGATATCGAGATGATGTCATTTTCCATTGATAACAATGAATGTCAGTTTGTCTGTGTGTCTGTCTGTTTGCACTTATTTCTCCCTCAAGATTTTTCTGTTATGTTGCGGAAGCATTCTTTTTAGATTTGTGAAGTAATGTCATTGCTTTGTCGTTTCAGCTGTGTTGAGTGTTCATGGCACGAACCAAAGATGGCGCAAACAGAATATTCCAAGCGTATGTTCTTGTCTAATTCCGACATCAAATACAGCTGGCTGTGGTTTTTTATGTATTTATTAGAAGAAGATAGAATATACGCTCTCCTCTTGGTATAGAGACGACGCATAGATGAGCTTTTAACAATATAACAAAGTAAGATAGATCATGATTCAGCCAGACGGTGAATCATAAAAGAACAATAAGTTGGAAGGGGGAGAGTTTACACTGTACAATCGAGTATAGACAATTTAATCGAAAATTTGAGATGTGTTTTTTTGTCATTACGAGCTCGTAATAAAAACCTGTTGCGTTAACAAAAGTTATTGATAAGTGCTAAATATCTTTGAGTGTCAACTCATAATAATAATAATCTTCAAAATGTTCGATTTACAGTTACAATATACCCCACCCCACGTGGTTAAGGGCGACTTAAAACATCTATTTTTGTAAACTCCGCCCCCTGTGTTAAAACTTTGTAACTAAAAAGATTAAAATGATGAAAAATTGAATACTGCTTGTATTTATATACCTCCGGATCTCTAAACCTAGTTTTCGAAATACTCCAATGATATGAAAACAAGTGAGAATTACGAAATATGGAACAATTGTGAAATAACAAGTGTTCATACTAATAAAACATTTTAAAAATGTTTTCAAAGTTGCTGAATAATGGACGTGAAATCCTCGAGAATGAGGCTTCCGAATATTGGCTCCCTCTCACGATGCGTGAAAGAGACAGATGGCAGCCCAATGTTTTTCCTAGCTTGTCATTGATTCAAGTTTATTTCTTATAATTTCCAGGCTGTCGAAGATGTGCCAGTCTCGAATCCAATCCACAGCATCTATATTGAAGGTCCGGAACAAGTACACAATCTTCTCCGCTACATCGAAGATGGTGATCAGCGCCAAACTGGATCTCTGAAAATGCTCACGTTTGCACTGGATTCTCGCAAAATACGATTAACTTTTTTCACAGACCTCCGTTGTAAAAACTGATTACCGATTCGGAATCAGCGTAAAATTGGTTATAAGACAGCAATTGACTGGTATAACTTTATCGACTTACCTCAAAACTCCTCCATGGTCCAATGCGATGTCAAAATAATTGAAAAAAGACGAGTATTCAAGAAAAATCAATATGAAACGCCTATTCCGTTAAGGCATTTAGGGAGACTATGATTTGGTTGAGATGAGAATGTCTGAGGGGACTAATAGGCTCCGCCCACTTCCCCGGTCTCTCTTAGGACACGCCCTTTTTCACTCTTAGTGCAAACAATAAAACAGATCGTGACACATGGTCAGCGAGGGGGTAAGAACAAAGGCAATTTTAAAACCCTCCCCTTTTTCTCTTTTATCACCTTCGTATATTCTTTTCACACCTTGGAAAACAATAGAAACAACCAAAGGAATAGACTAATTATCCACTCTGACACAATAAACGGGCACACCCTAAACCAATATTCAGACACCATGGGAAACCATTTACCACGTTTTATTCATTTGTTGAAAACATACAACTATATTTCCATACTTGTCAAACCCCGGCGCGGAAAGCCCCGAGGGCCAGGGTTTAAAATTCGAATATTTTGAATTTTCAGTTTAGGCGCTTTCTTTTGAATTTGAAATATTTTGAAAGACAAGGCCAGTGCCGGGCCCTGACAAGTATAAAAATTTCACTTTTTCACTAAAAAAGCGATTCTTAGTTTACTGACCTGTAACTTCTCAGTAAGGTCACGTACAAAAAGTTGTCAACTACAAAAATGGAGCTCCAGGTTTGATCTACGACTCCAGCTGACATTATGTGACAAGAACTGATGTCGAGACGGTAATTTTCAACTGACAACATTGAATGTCTGTTTCATAGTTGTTCGGAATCCGGATTCCGGATTCTGAAATTCCGGAATCCAGAAGTAGAAATGTTTGAATTTTTGAGTTTTAAAGACTCTTTTCGCAACGAGTAGTACTTCTTTTTCTGGTTTTGATCTTCAAAAATAGTTTTAAACTTTATTTATCATTGAAAACACACGAAAAAATGACTTTGACTTGCAAATTTATCGAATCATTCCGAATTCCGGATTCCGAAATTCCGGTTGCGGACTTCAGATTCCGGAAAGCAAAAAATGACATTCCGTAAAACTATGGTCTGTCTGTCTGTCTGTGTGTGTCTGTCTGTCTGTCAAAACAAAACGCAAAAAAGTTTTCTGTATTTCGAAAATGTTGGTACACTGAAATGCCCAAAAAATCTGAAAGTGCATGTGAATTTTGTTTCAAAATTGCAAAATTTCTGTCGAAAAGTAGACAAAATTCAATTTTTCCAGAAAATGGCCAGAACAGTGTCTGAAATTTTTGAAAAAACATTATATTTTAATGTTCTTCCATCAAATTCCCGTCCCGCTTTCCTAGTACACGACCGACTTCGCTGGGGCGCGTTTACATCCACAGCCTCCAACAACCTGAAATAAATTTGAATGTATCTGAAAAAAAAAGGAAGAAGAACACGAGTTTTTTAACAGTCTCAAACTTATTTTAAAAAATACAAAGAGCAAAAAGATTTCCAAAAAATTTATCTAACGCATCCATTGCCGGTCCAGAAAAAAAAGGACACACAAAGGGGGAGGGGGGGTCAAACATTTTCTTGTCTTGAATTTCTTGTCTTGAATTTTTTGAATTACAGTAAGACTTTCTCTGCGTCTCTCACTCTCTCGCTTTTCTCTAACCTCTCTCTGCGTCTCTCCTCTCGTAATACTCTCTCGCTTTTCTCTAACCTTTCTCTGCGTCTCTCCTCTCGTAATACTCTCTCGCTTTTCTCTAACCTTTCTCTGCGTCTCTCCTCTCGTAATACTCTCTCGCTTTTCTCTAACCTTTCTCTGCGTCGCTCCTCTCGTAATACTCTCTCGCTTTTCTCTAACCTTTCTCTGCGTCTATTTCGAAGATCCCCCCCCCCCAAAGGAGAGCAAGTAGCCGGTGGCCTAACTTTTCTTGAGATGGCCGAACTCGTTTCTCTTCCAAGTCACATTTTCAAGAAAAAGAAAACTTTTTACAAACACGTAAAAAAGTTTTCTTTCTTTTGAAAATGTACACGAATATCTGAAGAATATCTAAAAACTTGTGCGATTTCCACGTTGAAAATGCGAATTTCCGTTGAAAAAGTTGAAAAATGTCGATTTTTACCTGTAAAATGCCTGAAAAGTGTCTGAAAAAATTTATAATGTTATATTTTCATTGTTTTTCCTTCAAATTCCCTTCAAATTCCTCAAAAATCCCTTTATTTTTCCACAATTTCCCTCTTTCCCACGTGTAGTACACGGGCGACTCCATGGGGCGCGTTTACTTCTACGACCCCCAGCCACCTGAATTAAATTTGAACGAGTCTGAAAAAAGTTTCAAAGTACTGTAGATTTTAATCTGTGCATTTTATCGTAATTTATTATGCAATTTCCAACGAAAAGTCTGAATTAAATTTGAATCTGTAAAAAGAAGAAGAAGAAGATTGTATTAAAAATGAAAAAATATTTTTTTTCAAAAAAAAACGTTGAAAAAGAAAAAAGGATTTAAAAAATATTTAGATAATGTCTAGGCATAAGCATTGGGATCAGGAGAAAAAGGAGAGTTGGACTGCGGGAGACGAGGGTGGCTGGATATGGAGAGTTGGAGTATCTGAAAAAAATACTAAAATTAACGGGTCTTTGAAAATACAACTCACTAATTGTGTATTGTAATAGAGAGTTGGACGGCGGGAGACGAGGGTGGCTGGACTGGAGCGGGGAGAGTATCTGAAAAAAATACAAAAATTAACGGATCTTTAATGGAAAAAACGTACCTTTACAACGCCATGGCCCAATTAAAGAACCTGGGGGCCCCAGCTCGACGAACAGGACGCGGTGGATCTAAATGAATATTTTATAAAAAATGTATTTGTATTTAAAACTTACTGTAGTCCCACTCAATATAGCTGCCTATATTGAGATAGTGCAACGCCACCGCGTCCATTGCCGCGTACTGCTTCTGGTCTTCACGCAGTGTGTCAACCGCCCAGTTGCTCAATGTCTCACTTTTAAAGATCGGCGGTGCACCTACGTCGTCGACCGCAGTTTGGAGTGAGACCAGTTCCCTCCGAATGTTCGTCCCCTGGAGGTCCCCCCCCACTGATTTCTAAGGATGCTCTCTCTTCCGAATGTAACGACCCTATGGGCGTACATATTGAGAGACGATTCCACCTCCGCATAGTCCGTAGGAGTCATTCTGTCCACTCGCAATAAAAAAACGTTGCCCGGGCACCCACATTGAGGAAGTGGAGGGCCACCACATCCATAGCAGCATACTGCTTTTGGTCTTCCCTTAACCTTCTCGCCGTCCAATTACTAAGCGTTTCGGTTTTAATGATCCGCGCGCCTACGGCATCAGCTGCATTCAAGAGGGAGATCTGCTGACCTTCAATGTTTCTCTCCTGGAGATCCCCCCATTGGCGTCTCCGACTTGGAGGTTGGAGCTCCACTGTGCGTCGTGGGTTCAGCTGAAAAAAAGTTTTGAAATTTTTTCACTAAAATTTTTCATTTTTTCATAAGTAGATGCCTCGAAAACCTTTGAAACCTACAAAAAATCGGTCTGAATAAGTTTTTTTCCCCAAAAAATCGAAAAAAATTTCAGTACTGAACTTTCGAGCAGGGCCGGGCAAATTTTCGGTTATCAAAAATGAGACGTTCACAATTTTGGCTTTTGATAACTATTATATTACGAAACATTGTCTAAAACTAGAGTGAAGCCTTTAATAACACAGACAATTTCCAGAAAATTACGTGAAAAATAAATTTGTAGGCGATTTTTTGCACTGGATTCTCACGAAAACTCGGATAACTTTTTCCATAGACCTCACAAAGGAAGTACTCGAA
The DNA here is from genome assembly GCA_002259235.3 of Caenorhabditis latens. Lineage (NCBI taxonomy): Eukaryota > Metazoa > Nematoda > Chromadorea > Rhabditida > Rhabditidae > Caenorhabditis > Caenorhabditis latens. The sequence continues at coordinate 4,661,309 of CM056093.1, forward strand.
GTGTCCTTACTCAAACGACTCAAGAAATTGGCCCCTGATACTTTCGAGTCTGTAGATTCCGAATATGAAACAAAATTCTGCTGAATCTTTCTGTGAACCGAGTTATGAGCCGTCAAACTTTTCCTATGGTTAAGCTATTACCGTCACGGGTCATAACTCGGTTCACAGTAGGATTCAGCAAAATTTTATTTGAGACTCAGAAAGGACACTTCTTCCCTTGTCAGTTGCAAAAACTGGTTACCGATTCAGAATCAGCATAAAATTCGCAATAAGACAATTGACTGGTGTACGGTAGTTTAATCCACTTACCTCAAAACTCCTCCATTGTCCAATAAGATATAAAAAATAATAGAAAAAAACGAGTATTCTAGAAAAATCAATTTGAAACGCCTATTCCGTTAAGGCATTTAGAGAGACTATGATTTGGTTGAGATGAGAATGTCTGAGGGGACTAATGGGCTCCGCCCATTTTCCCGGTCTCTCTTAGGACACGCCCCCTTTCTCGTTTCCCGTGCAAACAATAAATCAGATGGTGACATATTCCTTTGTGTCGATATGTGAGATGTCTCATTTTTCTCAGTCAGACGGGTCAGAAAGGGGGTAGAACAAAGGAAATTCGAGGAAAGTTGAGTTTGGAGGGAGGGAGGCTCGACGACACATGAAATATAAGACAGGCCAAATTTGAAAATTTCAACTTTTGAAGGAGAAGTAGCGGTTATCTCCCTAAATATGTGAAATTGTCACTGATTTTCTTAGCATCTCAGAATTCATAGCAAAAATAGAGAGCAAAAATAGACATAGCAAAAATAGAGGTCATATTATGACTATTTTACACACGATTTTGAAAGGTGTTACCTTAAAAATAGGAAAAACGAATTAAATAAAAAACTTATTTTCGACAGCTGGAAAATGGGATAAAAATAAGCATACTTGGTAAGGCCCGGAAAATTGGCGCCAAATTCATAATTCAAATTTTTTGAAACTTTTTGGCATAAAGTCCAATTTTTGGCGATGATTCAGAATTGGAAGTGATTCTAAAATATCATCGAAAATGTTCACATTTTCGAATATAAAATGTAGAAATGTCAAAAAATGTATTATTTTTTGGATCCCCCTTATCTCCCTGCTAAAAAGATGTCATTAAATATTGAAAGAGAGAGAGAGATGTGCAATCCACTTCTTATGACGGTGCTTAGCCGGAAAGTGACACTTTGAACAGTCATGATGGATCACTAAGCCAAGTAGTGAGGTCAGGTTTTCAGTGTGTAGAAAAATGGTATTCATAATGGTCTCTGTTAAAAATTGCGGAAGTAGAAAGTGCGGGATTGGTGTTGGAGACCATACTAGACGTTAATGTTTTTCAGTTGAAAATGACCAACTTCGAGAGTGTGTCATGGTAATACTGATTGTTCCATGGAGTAAATTTTTAGTGCATTATGCAGATCAAAAATAGAACTCCATGTTTGTAGTAGACAACTTTTTTGTACGAGCACTCCCTAGAGAGTTACGGTCATTTTAAGGAGACAGCTCAAAAATCGCACCATTTTGCACTCACAGGTAAAGCGCGATGGATCCATTATGGATGAAACGCGGATCGCGCGGATGCTGTGGGTATGTCAGATGGATCCATTATGGATCCATATGGATCCACGCGTGTCAGATGGATCCATTATGGATCCATATGGATCCATCCACGGAAACTCGAGGGCGACCGCCATCCTCCCCATCCATATTCCATCCGCGCGCGATCCGCGTTTTAAATGTGGACGCATTAGGGATCCTATGTGGATCCATATTCGATATGGACGCATATGGACCCACAATGGATTCATCGCGCTTTACCTGTGCTGGAATCGGTAGATTTGAAAGAGACATTTCTTTGTCGATACATAAATTGCTAGGGAGTGTGCTAGGGAGGAATTTATGTATCGGCAAAGAAATTTCACTCTCAAATCTACCGATTCCAGTGCAAAATGGTGCGATTTTTGAGCTGTCCTCTTGAAATGACTTTAACTCTCTAGGGAGGGTCCGTACAAAAAAGTTGTCTACTACAAAAATAAAGATCTACTTTTGATCTGCATAATGCACTAAAAAATCTGTCTGTGTGGGATCCTTCACATCTTACCATATTTAATTATTTAACCTCCAATAAACATCTTTTTCACAAATATATTGAATCGAATAAATAAATCCCAAACTTTCCCACCAAAATATTACTGTATCAGTCGTTTCAGCTGGGTCTTGTGACGTCTACCACTTCTACTCAAATTACGGGGAAAGACGTGATGTTTCCACTGTTAACATTAAACCTCTGTGTGTCTGTTTTATTGCACTTAATCCTCCTCATGAGAGTTTTCTGTAGTTTTACCACACTCAATGACCACCTGTTCGTTATTTCAATTGTCTCGGAATGACTAATTGGGGTGTCACTTTCCGGTCAATTGCAGTCATAAATAAACTATTTGTCTCCCCTTTCCACCTGCCCACATTAGGTAAAATTCTATTGTTCGTTTTAAGGTAAGTGTACTAAAAGGGATTTCATCCGCCTCTAAAATAATCAAAGGCGAGAATAGAAATCATTTTCGGCTTTTCCGTGACATTATCCGCCATGACAGTTTCTTAAAATTTATATTTGCGTGCTCTAAGCCCCAATCCTTTTATCACCTCAGGTCAAACGTCCTGTCAAAATGTTTTTAAATTTATTTCGAAAAAGTTCCCAACAAAAAAATTTCCAAAATTGAACAGTGGTTCGCAGCTGAACGTGTGAAAATGCAATCCACCAGTGGGGAGAGTGCCGATAAGCCAAAGAAGGTCAGTGGGATATCGGGACATCCGGACAGACAGATAGATAAAGTCAGGCGCACCTTCGACGCGTTTGTGTGCAAAAATGAGTTGAAAACAGTGGGAAAATCATGGGAAGGAGAAGTCGAAAAATTATTTTGAAAAACAAGTCTGGCGTACTTTTGGCGCGTTTAAATATATGACTTGAAATCAAAGTTTCCGTCACGCGTAAAGCTGGGTATTCTTGGCTGGCGTACCTGTGACGCATTTTCTTGATAAATTGAGCAAAAAACATTTGAAGAACCATGAGAAGCGGAAATCGAAAAAACATTTTAAAAACAATACTGGCGTACCTTTGGCGCGTTCAAATTTACGATCTGAAAAAAAAAGAATCAGCATGGGTCAGAAATCGAAGAACCGGTCAGAAACCAAATCTGGCGTACCTTTGGCGCGTTTTTTTTGCAGATAACATTTCAAAAAACCCGACATTTTTAAAATTGCCGCGTTTTTGTTACCACCGATTTTCAGGCTGGGGCGTCTTGGACGCGTTTTCTAAGCTTCTAGTTTAGACATCTAGGTTGGCAGGATTGAGGGAAGACAGCCTTTTTTCGGCCATCCGGGCATGCAAACTCCGCCCACTATAGTATGTTTTCAGAAGAAAATGATCATAATCTCGCAACCGGACGTTCTCGAACTCTCATCACCATTCCACGTGCATGCCGAACAAAGAGCCATCAAATGCGTGAAGAAAAAGACAATCGAGTTCCAGACGGACATTTTCATCGCTCCGAAACCCAAATCATACGCTGAACTCAAGAAAACATTGTCAAAGAACACTGCAAAAGTAACTTCAAGATCGAGATCAATGAATATGAATGATAATTCGAAGGTAGATCAGGAAGGAGTTTGTAAGATCTACTTGTCCCCCAAAGGAATATATATTCAAATGGCTCAAACATTCCACGACTTCAAAGCGGTACCGTATGACGAGGGAGACCCGGATGCGGAATCAGAGAAGCCCAGAGAAAATACTTATCCGAATATGTTGAAGATAAAGTTAGCGGGTGATGGAAAGAAATCGGTGGAGGGGGATCTTCGACTGGTGTTTTCGGAGGTGGCGATTATGAAGAAGGAGTGCTGTAATTGTGGGGTTACGGTCGATGTTGGGTTGAAGGATGTGACTAATATTGGGTGAGTGGGGGGAAGGGAGCAGGGGATGGGCGGTCTGATGGGGACACGCGTCGCATGGGCGAGAAAGAGGGTTCTCTTTACTATGATTTTTCAAGTCTGGAATTATTTTAAAAGTGAGAATAATTGAAGAAAAGTAAGAGCCAAAGTTACCTAGATGTGATAAAATACATTATTTTTGAGACTTTTTGTTGTTTTAGAACACATTTTCTTGATATACGGCTCACTTTGAATATAAAACTCATAGTTCCAAAAAAGGAGTTTATTTAAAATCTTCAAACTGATTTGTATATCTGGGTACAGTTTTCATCGAGAATTTCGAATTCAACATCTGAATAACTATTTGAGTGGGCCGTATTTTGTTCTCTTTTTTAACGCCCTGAACACATTTTGAACCCAGAGTTTCTTCAATTGGGGCAATCTAAGTGTAAATTTCAAAACGTTATATCATACATGATAGAGCCGTTTCAAAAATCCCTAACAATATCAAAAGAACAAGCTGAAACAGTTTAGAGAAAGAGAGTAGCGTAAACTCTATTCTTGCCTGAGGACGCCATGCCGATCATTCGGATCAAACAGCCGATCATTCGGATAAGGGGAAAAACCTAACATGTGTAAAGCACATTTCTTTTATAATTAGTTTAAAAGTAGGTTTTCAGCTGCTAGATCCTAGTTATTTTTGAAATACTCTTGATTGAAAATCGACGTTTACCGCTCACTGTTTACCTCTTCGCTAAAGTATAGCTGCTAGAAACGAGCAACTTGAATTTTTCATTGACCTGAATGTAGTATCACAGCTCATCCCAACTAGTTAGAAAATTAACTTTTATAGTTGCGTAGAAATTTATAACATTTTTTATTTTGGATTTATCAAGAAATTTTCTATTACGACTTGTTACAGTTGTTCTTCGCCCCGACTGGACGGTTGATGCACGAAGGAGTGGAGGCGCACCGTCAGCCCATTAAATTCTGGTTTTTGTACGATCAAGATACCATCTCGAATAGCATCACCGTTTCGCTCTCTGTTGTCAGCCGGATTAAGAACCGTGTGATCACACCAACCATCCGCAACAACGGTGAAATTGAATTCGACTATTTGATTGAGGTCATTAGAGAGCATGTGATTCATCTGGTTTTCTAGTTCAACGCCCGCCGTGTTCGACATCATCAAACCTTTGAAGTGAGTAAAATCTTCATGTCATCGAGTCTAACAAGGCTATCGTATGATAATGTATTAGAAGTTTGGAAAGTGACGATGTACAGTAGCGGTCAAAGGTGAGTATACTGTCGAAAAAAAAAGTTTGGCCAAGGATTTTCAAAACACATTTTCGCGGGCAAAACACTTTAGTTCACAAATGCACTAAAGTGTTTTTCCCGCGAAATTTTTTTTTGAAAATCCTAGGCCAAACTTTATTTTTTCGACAGTACCTGTATACTTTCATATGTATCTCAGCTAAAACAAGTCCGTTTTGCATAGACTTTTTTCAAAGTTAGCTGAAACATTCAGCAATACAAAAATCATCAAAAGATGGACATTTTGGAAAAAATAATTTGTCTAATTAAAAAAAAAACTCAAGACACATCTTTTGGTACATGTTTCAACTAATTTAGATCATTTGTTGATGAGTTATGATGATTTTCCCGAGGACACTACATTTGAATCTTGGAGCTGTCGCACAATGCTCAGAAAGTACAATGCCGATTCAACATAATTTTTTGTTTATCTGAATGTTTTTTTTTTGTTTTTTTGACACAAAAAACTGAATAACTCCAAAAGAAAAAAAGAAGTTGTTTTTTTCGAATTTTCCAATCACGATCAGGGAAAATCGATTATCGAAAAAATAAGAAACATAATTGTTTCAAAAAACTTATTTTCTTGTTACTGGATACTTCAGCTATCTTTCTTGTTTAGGTTTGTGCAAAACGGACACAATTCAGAAGAGTTACACATGAAAGTATAAAGGTGTACTCAATTATGCTCGCTACGAGTAAATGACTTTTTTTTAAAATTTGTTTTAATGAACAATAACTTATTTAGTATTCTGGTTTATTTCAGTTAGAAGTTGGCTACGAATTGTTCACAGAGGATTCCAAATTGAAATATGAAACAGAAGAAGTCATGGATTGATATGAATGTGAATCAATATTTCTGTACCTATATATTTGATTTGATTTATTTTAAAGTGGGACCAGTGTTACAAAAAATCAGATTTTTGAAAAAAAAAACTGATAAAAAGCCTAGAACGAGTTATATCCTCAAAGTATCGAAAAAGTTATCGTTGAAAATAAGGTGGCGACCAGGGCTGGGCATTGTTTGAGTGGTCAAATAAATTGTTTGACCAAATAATGTTTGAAATTTTTTTCCAAACAATTTATTTGATCAAATAATATTTGAATTTCTTTTTCAAATAATTTATTTGGCCAAACATTATTTGAAATTTTTTCTCAAATAATCAAATAATTTCAAATAATTTCAAACAACTAAAAAAACACTTTTATCGTTAACAAGAGCACTAAAAGGAACAAAAAACAGTAAACCATTTTTTAAATACGTAGAAACCAATGAAAAACACTTTTTTTGCAAAATGTTCCGTCCTGAAAGACTTTCTCAAGCTGGAATTAATTATTTTACCTAACATTTTGGCAGTTTTGATTAAAAACCTATCATAAATGATACACAGAAATGGATTTCAAAATATTTGAAAAGTTTCAAATAATTTGGTCAAATAATTTTGTTTGATATGAATTTGTCAAACATTATTTGGTCAAACAATTTGTTTGAAATAAAAGTTCAAATAATTATTTGAAACAATTTATTTGACTTTTACCTCAAATTTCAAATAATTCAAATAATCAAACAAATAATTTGCCCAGCCCTGGTGGCGACAGACAGGCTTTTTTGATATTTTGAGGTCTAATTCATAAAGCTTGGAATCCTTGTTTTAGTAGGTATCGTAGATGTATGTAAGAAAGAGAATGTCAAAAACCGGTGACACCAAGGTGAAACCCAACCACCGTCCTACTCGGCTACCGGTGTGCCCGAAATTCGACTCTCTTTTTCTTTACCTTTATTTCGAGGTTTTTTCTCTTTGATCCAAAATTTTTAGTCGTGTGAAAAACTGGTTTTTTGTAATACCTTCCCACTTTAACCGTTTTCCTTATTTTAAATCTTGTTCTAAATCTATTCCACAAATTATTCACAACTTTCATATACTGGCTGTCTATGTTCTTATCAAAACAAAACACTAAAAAAGGTTCTCAACAAGTCGGGAACGAACTCTCCTTCGTTGCGCGCAAGCCATCCACGTACACCCGCAGGTAATGAGCGATGCGTGAATCCATATGCGTTCATATCGAATATGTGTCCACATCGCATCTATATTTAGGCCGCGGATCGCGCGCAGATCAAATATGGAAAAGAGGAATGCCGGTGGTCCATTTCGAAATTTCGAGGATCGTGCATGCTTCCATGTCGCATCCAGATTACAAGGGAAGTACACGACGAACCGAGTGGAACTTTTTCTATAAATTTGACCATAGATACTTTCGACCATGCTGATTCCAAATCTGCAATAAAAATCTGCTAAATGCTCACGTAAACCAAGTTATGACCCGTCAAACTTTTCAATTTGTTCACGTTCTTAACCTTTTCACGTTTTCATCGACACTTGTACTGTAGAAGCGCAAGTTTGACGGGTCATAACTCAGTTCACGTGAGCATTTAGCAGATTTTTATTGCAGATTTGGAATCAGCAGGGTCGAAAGTATCTATGGTCAAATTTATAGAAAAAGTTCAACTCGGTCCGTCGTGTACTTCCCTTGTTAGATCCACGCCTAACGAATTATTTTTTAGGAGTTCGCGCATAATTAATTTAAAATAAAATGTGAGCGGAAACGGAGATCATTTGGTAGACAAGTTGAACGAGAATGGAAAAATAATAGTAAGAATAGAACCCACCCAGTATCAGTTTTTGTAGTTATATAAATAGAGGAGGCTCAGTGCTAAAAGTAAATGTCACCATGGATCCATCAGACATACTCACAGATTCCAAGCGCGATTCGCATAATGGATTCATAGCGCTTCACCTGTGTCACCACACCATCCACGCGCTGCCGGCCGCTCTTGAGAGTGCAATCAAGAAAAACCCAGTCGTATTCTTTTCTCAACGCTATTATCGGAATAAAAAAGTTCCGACATTTTTTACCGACGCGCAAGACTCCCGCCACTGATCTACGGAAACGCCCACTCATCATAAACATTTCATCTGAAAGATCAGGGCACAGTTTCATTGAATTCGCGGGTGAAGTTTTGTTTAAAAACAACACATTTTAAATAAAATTTGACCTATTTCCTTTAAAATTTGATCTTTTTCCCTCAAACTTCATGGTGAAAATGAAATTTTAAAGGAAATAGGTCAAATTTTATTTAAAAAGTGGTATTTTTAAACAAAACTTCACCAGCGAATTCAATGAAACTGTGCCCTGATCTTGCAGACACGTACATTCAGCCTTAACCTATGCAAACGCGCTATGTTGAGAAAAAGCGGATTCCTAAAATTTTTCGTTGAAAAATGAAGATTTGTGACGCGCAATTGTTTTATGCGGTAATATTTAAGGGAAAAGATTATTTTTAGGAAAAAAATAGATGAAAAAAAATAAATTAGTCTAAATTAATGTTTTATTTAAAAATTTAATGAAAAAATTGCAAAAATTTGTTTAAGAAGGAAATAAACGAGATGATTTGAGAAGAAAAACGACGAAGAGGAAGAGAGGTTAAGGTTTAGTGTATTGTTCCGTAAAGTAATGTAAGTAACAGACATTTATTTCTTTAATTTCAGGTCGAAATCCGTCGAAATGTGTCAACAAATCGAGAAAGAATCAAGAAGGAAATAAAAGGAGGAGAAGCAGAGGAAAGATGGAGAACAGATGGTGAGTATAGAGAAATAGTGACGTTAAGACCGGCAAGTTAAGAGGGAAACGAAGGTGAATCAGTGTTTTACAGGTCATGAAGCCGAGAAAGCGGGAATGCCGGAAAGCAGCGTAGCAGAAATCGAAAACAGCGCTGCAGCCAGAAAATAGGAATTTATTGATAATTTTGTGATTATGTATTTAAAAAAAAGAATATGTAAGAATGGAAATTGAAAAAATAAAGACTTTATTTCAAAATCGATTGCAAATAATAAATTATGTCGAGGAATAGAGAAGTTGTAGATTCTCGGTTGATGGCCGCTTTTGAGAGATCTGTGCAGATGATCCTGAAACTGAGTCATGCCTACGGGAAATTAATAGGCTAGGGAACAATAATTAAAGAGAAAAATGACCTGGAAAAAAAGTTTCAGAGATTGCATTTGTCGAGATCATCAGTTGTTGTGCAATCACGTGAAATCATGACGGCGAATGGTAGTTGTGGAGAGAGGAAGCTGTAATAATGGAATATTGTTGAATTGTTATGAAAAGGAGTTGGAATGAATTATGTTTTTATTTACTAATCCGTCTGAACTTTCTAACTAATGCATGAACTGTCAACTAACCCAGGAAAACTATTATAAAATAATGTTGTTACAAAAATTAATTTGTTTGTCTTCTAAAAACAGGACTGGAGATGGAGTACAGTATCGGAGAAACCATCCAAAAGCTCATAAACGAAAGAGATGAGGCGATTCGTGGACTTTCAGAAGCTCGAATTATTTTTCAAAATAACATGAGATTAAAATGTGGGGAGAGGGATGAGATGGAGAGAAAATACCTGGTAAATTTAGGAATGTAGAAAGGAAAGGAACAAATAAATGTTTAGATTTCACAAGAAGAAATAAAAAAGAGCAACCAAAAAATCATTGATCTTCAAAAGTTGGCGAAATTGGACAAGAAAGAGATTGAGAGATTGCAAAAGGATGTCGTGAAACAAAGGAAATACCTTAGAGATTTCATGGAAAAAACCAAAAAAGAAACATCGAAGAGAGATGAGAAGAGGAACAATCCAAGTCCTTTAAAAGACTATGATGTTCTTCGTAATGCAAAAGTTTTGACTGAAAGGGTTGACAAAGGAATTACAGCCATGAGATCAATTGCAGGTGCTCTAATAGTTATCATCAGAAATCGGTCAATGTATGAATTTAGGTGTAGCTCATTCCAAGTTCTTCTACAGACATGTGTGCGAACGCTTGGACAATCAACAGCTCCAAAAGTTCAAATTCACTGCATACGAAAGTTTTCAACTCTACCATGATCTGAATCTCACGAGAAGTCAGATGGGAGGATTAAAGAAGTGGTTCAGCACTAACAATATGATGGATCCCTTCCCTTCTCTTCACAAAATTAAGGAAATTGAAGGAGCAGTTGCATCAAAAGATATGTATACTGTCACTCAAAAAGAAGTACTTGATGGAAATGGAGGAAAGAAAACTGTGACAACAGCATATCTAAATAATGTACAGCAATTCATGAATGATAGAGTTCAACAATTGATAGATAGTGAGAAATTGGGTCTCGATGGGTGCACAAAAGATGGAATCCGGCTCGCAATTTTGGGTAAATCAATAAATAGGGCCTAATTCCAATTCGGGTTTTTTTAGGAGACAAAGGAGCAGATGAAATGAAGGTGTGCATTGCTGTTGGAAATGTGACATCACCCAACAGCTCACACAATCTCATTCCATTGGGTGTTTTCAATGATGATGAGTCAGCCGAAAAAGTAATGGAGCATTTGGGACCCGCAGTGGAACAGTTGAATGAACTGATAGATGTGGAAGTGGAAATTTGTAATGAGAGTGTAAAAATCCCAGTTCAGCAGTACTTAGTGGGAGACATGAAATTCATCTATTCCATGATCGGACATCAAGGTGCTTCTTCTGCGTGCAGCTGTCTCTACTGCTATTCTCCAGGGAGACAAAAAATCGGCACATACAAAAGAGGAGAAAACTGCACGCCCCGAACTGAGGATGGATACTTCCTTGACAGTAATAAATGTGGCGCAGCACGAAAAAGTGTCAAGGAAGGTTCTTCATTTATCTTCAAACAAGTACCACTAGAGCGCATCGTGCCATCTAGCATGCACATTCTTCAGGGTCTGGCACAAACCTTTGGATTCACCATCCTCAAGAAACTAGCTGATGAAAAAGATTCCTCTGAAAAGACTCCACTGCCAAAAGTATCTCAAAAACTAAAGAAGGAAGGAAAAGAAGAAGTTGAAAGAGCTGAAAATGATGTTTGCAATATAGATGATCACATTTTTTTCTATGGAATGCGTTTCTAAATCAATTGAAAACATCATAATGAAAACAATTGATGATTCAGGAATTGATGAAGGAGAGTGTTCCTCAAAAATGTGCGTTTATCGAGACAAAATTATGGAAAACACCGACTTTTTCAACGCTTCTACTCTCAAATGTAATGGCTGTCACGAAACTCACCATTCCGTATGCTCAGGTGTGTGGACTTCAGAAGAAATGGATCGAATGAAGAAGCCCGGAGCGTTTTTCTTATGTTTCGAGTGTCTCAATTGCAATGCATCCAAACGTCTCGAATCTTCCAAGAAGTTGCTCGAATCACTGCAATCAGAACGAATTAGGCTGGTCAAAAAGCGTGATGATATTAAACAAAAATATGAGAAACGGCTAGAAATATGGAGTGGAAATGGGGAGACCCGGAAACAACTTGAGCGTATCTGGAAATCGTTCGGCGCCGACATTTCCGCATTCAAACAAGATTTTTGTGGCAACCATGTACAAAAGTTGCTAGATGAGGATGCAATCAAGGCGTATTGTTCGATTTTCGCACATTCGCCAGAAATTATCCACATCGAACAATTTTTGATACATCTCGGCAAATTTCAAAAGCTGTGTGTCGCTAGAGAGTTGACTGATTTTGAAATCTCAACTATGAAATTGACAATCGTAAGTTTATTGTTCAATAAATTGATAACTGATCGTTTTTTAGGATGACATATGGTTCCACCTCCAAAAATTTGCCAGTCATCTGAATGTCACTCCAAAGCTACATGTCTTACTAGAGCATACAGTTCAGTTCGTGGAGCTTCATCGCACTCTGGCGCTCACAAGCGAACAGAGCATCGAGTCCATTCATGCGATAGTAAACCGTCTCAAAATGCGCTATAGAACTGAGAGAGATGAACTCAGACGCGTCACATTCATTTTCCGGTCCCTTCTTTTTAACACCCACGTCAATGGAACATGCTAGCCAACCTCTTTCGTTTTCTCATTGATTTTCGAAGAATGTTGTCAATATTCTTCTTTTCTTCTTCTATCTTCTCCTATCATCCTCTCCAGCTGCATCGAGTTCTTCAATTTTGCTCAAATTTCTTCACTTCTTCATTTTTTCTTCTTCCTTTGTCTATTCTTCGATGCCTTTCATCAGCCTGAAATAAAAATATATTGCCTACGGGAAGGGAAAACATTTGCGGAACAATATTCGTGGAAAAATGAACCTTTACGTCTCCCATCGATTTTTCTTCCTCCCATCACACCTTCTATTCGCCATTTCTCTTGAAAATCGATATTCTGTAAAAAAAACATTATTTCTTTAAAAATAACATTTAATTTATTTAAAAACACGCTGATTTTGAAATAATGTGAGAGAAAACAGCAATAATCAATGCGAAATCAGCACAAATCAACCGAAAAAAGAAAAAAAACGAAGTATATTTGAATTACACAAATTTCTCCGGTACGCAATCTTACAACGCGGTGTTTGCAGACAAGGGGTCTCAACAAAGCGCGTTTGCATAGGTTAAGGCTGAATGTACGTGTGCAGATGAAATGTTTATGATGAGTGGGCGTTTCCGTAGATCAGTGGCGGGAGTTTTGCGCGTCGGTAAAAAATGTCGAAACGGTTTTTTTCCGATAATATTTACCAATAAAATCGGTATCGTCTTCTGAAAACTTCAAAATACTTATTTATTCAACTAGCTAAAATGCACAATGAACCCAAGAAAACTCTAAAAATGGTCTACAAACCCAAGAAAAAGATAAATTAACGGTGCGCCTAAGAGTGCCGAAATCCTCTATTTCAGAAGCGAAATTGACAAAAATAGCGACAAGAAATGCGCGCGAGCCCGTAGGTCGACGCGGCAACACAGTGACATACGGAGTGAGTCTAGAAACTCAAGCGACTTTAAAGAAACGTTGCACACGGTGCCAACCGTTTTTCGACCTTTACACTGACCAAACTTTCCGTCACTCGCTCTCACAAGGGAATGACCCTGAGTGAAACGCGAGATTCTCAACGATTTTTTCAACAAGGCCTTACTGCTAATCAAAAAGTGAAATTAGACCAAACTCATGAAATCAGAAAGTGGCCATTTTCGAAAAAAAGGTCTCGGGGGACCATGTCTATCCGATTCCCTGTGTTGAATGAGGTACACGTACATCTTCAAATATTTGGCTTCGCTTTCATTTTGGAGACTTATTTTCAACTTTTCAAGTTTTGAAGTCATTTCCACGTTGTTAAAACATATAATAATATTTATTTTCAAAAAAATACGTTATAACATGTTTTAACAACATTCCGCCAAGATCTGTGTTTTTGCGTTTTCAGTAGAAAACTCGAACGTATAGGGGTACGTGGAAATGACTTCAAAACTTGAAAAATTGAAAATAAGTCTCTAAAATGAAAGGTGAGACATATATTTGATCATGTATGTGCACCTTACTCAACATGGGAAATCGGATAGACATGGTCCCCGAGACCTTTTTTCGAAAATGGCCACTTTCTGATTTCATGAGAACTGACAATTTTCACGTTATGCCTCGTATCTTTTCAGGTTTTAGTTTTCGTAAAAAGGTCCAGTTAGCTTTTTTGTAGCCCACATCTTCACCTTTTCATAACACTGTGAATTTCATAAAATCCTTCAAAATGAACGAAGTTACAGAGTCTCAAAGTGAGTCGACCAAAAAATTTTGAAAAAAAAAAGAAACATTTTCGCCATTTGCTGGAAACGAGTTTGTTGCACCTAAAACATATTGTGTTGGGTCATTCCCTTGTCCGTGAGTTCTAGAGTAAAAAAATTCTTTCAACACGGGGATGTCTTGGGAACGCATACAATATGAACACATCAGAACAGACTTTAATACACATTCAATTTATCTTATTATTGTCGATTAAGAAAAGCGGGATTCAATAAAAATTCCAAAGTAACCTTAAAGATTGTAGAGACGTCGAACGCCATAAAAAGATGTTCAAAAATAGAAAGAAAAAATAGAAAAGTTAGAAAAATACTTGCTGATTCGACCTCTCCATAGAATGGTAACGGGTTGGAAATGGTGTGTGCCATACAAAAAACAAAAACTTGTTCGAGAACACTTTGACTGTCGCCAACATCCCATCTGCTTTCCGTTCGATGTCATACCCTTCCGAACAGTCGAGCCATTCATCAGTCCGAGAAATTGTGTTGTAGCCACGGATTCTGTGAAAAAAACTATTCAGCAGGCAGTGTGAATTTCCGGAGCGTTCCGGTAAATTTTTACCGAAAATTACCGGTAAATTTCGGTAAAAAGTCAATAAATTTGAATGTATCTCTATAAATTGATATGTGAAATGTACTAATAATGTACTTTTATGATGCATGATAATAAATTCGGCTCAATAGGCAAAGAATGGTCCCAAAATTTTGGGTGACACGAATTTCAGAATTGAATGGTCCCTAGCGCAAAGAATGGTCCCAACCGCAAAGAATGGTCCCAAAATTTTGGCTACTTTCTACTCATTACTACTTTATAGCAATACTCACTTTTCACCATTCTCTTAGGCTTAGGTTTCTCAGAAGATCGGAAAACAATTGACAAATACGATTAATTACCGGTTTTGACAATTTTTTTCCAATTTCTAAGAAACCTAAGCCTAAGAGAATGGTGAACACTTGTTCGTATCAATTTTGAGGGACCATTCTTTGCGGTAGGGACCATTCAATTCTGAAATTCATGTCACCCAAATTTTTGGGACCATTCTTTGCGGTTGGGACCATTTTTTGCGATAGGGACCATTCAATTCTCAAAACTGTGTACCCAAAAATTTTGGGACCATTCTTTGCGGTTGGGACCATTCTTTGCCTATAGAGCCATAAATTCTCATGGATCGACGTCGTCATCACCATACTTGTCACGGGCCGGCCCGGGCCGATTTCCAAATTTTCACCGGCCGGGCCCGGTCGGCCCGGGTAAACCGAATTTTTCGAAAAACATGTTTTTTTCAGCAGTAATTTATGAAAAAGTGGTTTTTGGGGAATTTTCTGCAAAAACTGCAAAAAAAATTTCTGCAAAAAAAAGAATTGATGATTTTTATTAGCTCTACAGTGAATTTAGTTGTAAAAAACACTTGAAAATTATTTTTGGGGTCCAAAAATGTTTTATTTTAACTTAAAAAATTTTAAAGGCAAAATTTTTCCTCGGCCCGGCCCGCCTGGCCCTGCCCGTCAAATGACAAGTATGGTCATTACTGTCATCTTCCATAGTATCTTGTTCGGTTTCGGTTCTCATTGAACAATCCAGAAATGGAAAAATTCGGAACAAATCGAATTTGAAAAACAACGATGCTCCGCGCCTTGTTTAATTTACCAAAATTTACCGGTAATTTACCGGTATTTACCGAATTTACCGGTAATTACCGGTAAATACTCTCCAAATTTACCGGTAATTTACCGGAAAGCGCATTTACCGGAAAGTGATTATCGGTAAGCACACACTGTCAGCAGGTATCTATATCACGCTTTAAAGGGGGACACCGGTATTCAAAAATTGAGAAAAAGTCTCTTGGAGTCAGGTCCGAAAATTAGTCTAATGCACTCTTCATGAACTCTTTTTATCCACTTCCCTCATTTTCAAGTGAGGAAGTATTTCCTTGACGATGAAGTCATTGGTTGGAATTGACCTAGATAACTTGAAATAAGAAAATGATTACTGGGACTGATTACTGTGAATGATTACTGCAAATTAGGTATATTTCATTCAGTTGCATAACTTTGTTTGTTTTTCTTTGAGTCTCGTTTTTAATTATGCTATACCTGAAACCGTTTTTTTTCGGATGTCTGGGTGAATAAAAAGATAATTGAAAAAACTGAACGTGGTCCAGATTGATCGAAACAACTACGTTGGTCCACAGTAATCATTCACAATAATCAGTCCCAGTAATCATATTCTTGTTTCAAGTTATCTAAGTCGATTCCAACCAATGACTTCATCGTCATGAAGATACTTCCTTACTTGAAGATGAGGGAAGTGGATAAAAAGAGTTCATGGCATTAATCTCTCAATTTTCCAATTTTTCCTCTGCCCGATGAGAGAATTTTGGCCCATAATCCAAGGGTACATCGAAAAAGGGTACATCTATGAAACATTTGATCATAGGGTACATTGAATCGAAGGGTACAGTGGATCTTAGGGTACATCGAGCAGATATGATCATGGGGTACATCCATAGGGTTATCATAGGGTACATCGAATCAGAATTTTCATAAAATTTCAGAAGTTTCAGAGTTTTCTTCAAATTTTGAGAAAAACTTTAAAGACGTAGTTCGAGGGACATATTACTGTTCTTTTGAGAAGGATGATGTACATATAAGTTACTCCAACAATAAACTTCAAGATGATCATGTTGAAGTTTCTATAATTCATTCAAGCATCTTCTTAAATGATAAATTTTTTCATGTCATCTTTCTGAAAACAGTAGTAATATGTCCCTCGAACTACATCTTTAAAGTTTTTCTCAAAATTTGATGAAAACTCTGAAACTTCTGAAATTTTATGAAAATTCAGATTCGATGTACCCCATGATAACCCCATTGATGTACCCCAAGATCATAGCTGCTCGATGTACCCTAAGATCCATTGTACCCTTCGATTCAATGTACCCTATGATCACGATGTACCCTTTTTTGATGTACCCTTGGATTATGGGCCGAGAATTTTACGTTGAAGTAAGTAGTATGGTTTTCTCCGCTCTGGCCCACCATTTTGCCCTCCCTTTGAAAATTCTAAAAACTAGGTCAAAATCACGTATACATCAGTTTTGAAAGATTTTATATCGCAAAACACCATTTTTGTGACTTTCCCAAAATCACCCTTTTACCCCCTGCCCTCCCTTTTGCCCTCCCCTGCCCACTTTCAAAATCTTTCAAACTGATAAGAAAATTTCAGTCTCTTGAACACCTTTTCAACCACCTTATCAATTCGGTCATATAGCACAATGGTAAAGTGCTAGACTGGTGATCGCAAGACTAAAGTTCAAGACCTCTTGAGAAGGTCGTCATGTTTGGGGTTCATGGCTTATTATTAACACATGTAAAACATCTGAGGGAAAGGTTCTCAGGTCGGTGTGTCAGTAAACGTCCCCCTGTCTCAGATCTCAGATAAACCGGATAAAGAAAGTTAATGAGGCTGAAAAATATGCGTAAAAAAGTCGTGCTCCGGAGTGAAAAAATTTCTTAACAAAAATCAGAAAAATTTCTCAATCGAAAAGAGAGAAAAATCTGACAAGGAAACAGAACAAAGCGCGTCGAATAGTGAATCATCAATTTCTTATCAATTATTTCATTCTTTTTTCGTTTTATTAAATGCTGCACAATGATTTAAAACCTTTAACAAATATAGATTTATTGAATTTGAAAAATATTTAGAAAGTATTAAAATAGTAATTTCATTGAATTAAGCAAAATCAATCTTTCTTGTATTTCCCCATCTCCAGTTGTTCCATGAACTGTTCCTTTTTCTCCAACTCATCTATTTTGCGGTTTCTTATCTTTTTCATCGTTTGTTTCATTTCCTTTTTGACCTGAAGAAAAGAAAAATTTAATAATCATGTGAATGCTTAGTTACTTCTTTTTCATCATCATTTTGAAGTCTTCTTGCATTGATGAGTACGACTTCATTGTTTCTGTCATCATATAATTTTTTCAGCTTTAACAAATGGGACGAGATCTGAAAATAGACATACTACTATAGTTTAGATATTATCTCACAAACCTTGGCTTCGATTCGATTGATATTGGACTCTTCTCTCTTCCGCCGGGCATACTCCTGCTCATGTTGGGCAGTCCATTTTGATCTGTCTGCACTAGCTTGTCTTGGAATAGAATGCATCAACGGTGTAATTACAATCGATGAAATAACATTCATCAAACTTGAATTGGTCTCAGGTGAATTATCAACATCCATTGGAGTACTCATTCTATTGAGAGCTTGAATGTAATAACAGAATTGGAAAAGTTGAACAAGAAAATGCTGAGTGACAATATGGTGAAACTGTCCGCAAATGGTGAACATAAATGTCAAACTTTCTTATCAATCCATTCCATTTTTATGTTCCTTTAAATGATCATGTACTGTTTCAAATGTAAAGTGCAAACAAACACTTCTAACACTTCTGAAGCTCTAACAAAAAATAATAAAACAATGATCAAAGGCAAATGTGAAATATGTAACGCAACTAAATGTAAAATAGCTCCAAAGTTGAAAACGGGAGGCGATGTCAAGAAAGCAAACATCAAATTGGAAGAGGCTTTTTATAATCCTGAGACTGGGTTTTGTGGTATCAATGAACTTCAAAGAAAAACCAAAAGACCTATCAAGGAAGTGAAACAGTTTCTCAACGAACAAGATGTCTACACTCTTCATAAACCAGCTCGGAAAAATTACAAGACTGAGAGAGTCTACATTCATGATATCGATGAACAGTGGCAGTCAGATCTAGTGGAAATGATTCCTTATGCAGATGAAAACAACGACTTCAAATATCTTTTAACAGTGATAGATTGTTTTAGTAAGTATGCATGGGTTATTCCACTGAAAACAAAAACTGGTAAAGAAACATCAGACGCTCTACAATCCATTTTCAAAGAAAGGAAACCAGCTAAGATGCAAACCGATAATGGAAAGGAATACTACAACAAGGAAATGAAAGCTCTATTCAAATCATTTGACATCAATCACTTTTCAACATATTCGGACAAGAAGGCTTCCATTATAGAACGATTCAATAGAACTCTGAAAGAAAAAATGTGGAAAATGTTCACCTATCAAGGAAATCATAAATGGACAGGAGTTCTAGACAGTCTTGTAAAGGGGTATAATAATCACTTTCATCGAAGTATTAAAATGACCCCCATTGAAGCTTCAAAAAAGAAAAACACAGATCAAGTCTATGAGAATTTATTTCCAGATGAAAAAATTAATAGCAATAGTAAATTAAAAATAGGTGATAGCGTAAGAATAACAAAATATAAAGCTATATTCGATAAAGGTTATTTACCCAATTGGAGTACAGAGTTATTTAAGATTTCAAAAATACATCTAGGTGAAGTTGTTACCTACTCCATCAAAGATTTAGCAGACGAAGAGATCAAAGGTAAGTTTTATGAAGAAGAGCTCACACTATTTAATAATGTAAAAGAAGAATATAAAATTGAAGAGGTATTAAAACGTAGAACTAGGAAAGGAGTAAAAGAAATGTTAGTCAAATGGTATGGATATCCAGATAAATTTAACTCTTGGATTCCTAGTCAATAAATATTCATCCACTAACTACTTTAACTCTATTATCTTTGATTTCAACAACATTTTCACTCATTATAAGACAGAAGCATCTAGTACTTTGAACAACATTTTTCGAAAAGCTAGCTTTTATTGAGACATCAGGTCTTGACTGTATGATTCTATCATTTTGTTTAGAAACATCAAATACTATTATTGGATAATAGTAATAATATACATCCTCTTCCATAAAAATATGATCTTTAGTGGATTCATAATAACTATTCCGAAACTCTTTAGCAAAATTGTATTGTTGAACAGCATTAAACTTTTCAAAATCAAACTTCAAACAATCATAAGGATATCTTTCATTATTTAACTCAACATAAATATCTTCTAGACCACAATTGTCAAACTTGCTTGCATTTAAATAGTTATTATCTCTGGCACATTGAAGAGCTACTACAATATATTTTATTTTATCATACTTTGTCCCCAATTTCCAAGTAAACTCTCTATTTCCATTAGGAATATTATAACTTTCAAACTGTCTAGAAATGAATGGTAACTGTATTAGTTTGTTGCTTTCAAAAATATTTAATAATTTATTTTGCATCTCAAGACTGGGAACAATCTTTGGAACAATCCATTGTAGTTTATTAATTGTCAGCTTTGCCGTAAATTCTTGAGCGTTTGTGGATACAATACTATTCTTGTTTTCTGGAGATCTGTAAAGTGATAAGTTATGTTTTCTTCCATATATCACCTTATTATAACATTCAGCAAATCCAAATATATGAGTCAGAGGAACACAGAACGTGATAATACCTTTTCTGTTTTTCGTATATTTATTTATTTTGTAAGTCATAATACCACTTGTTTCTAAAATCCAACCAAAAGTATTTTGTTTATTCATAGTACTACTATAGGTTAATAAGCCTTTCATCAAACTAGCTCTTCCGGGATCTATAATGTTTTCTACTTGCATTCCATCCATACTATATGTTGCTCTATCGAACAAAAACATTGGAGCATTATTTGTCAATGACACTTCATCAGTTTCTGCTAACGCACTACCATCCTCCTTAGTAAGCTTTACTTCCATATAAATATAAGATTTGTGTAGTAGTAGATATTGATCACATGTTTCGATTACAAAATTTATTTCTCCGTGTTGGTTTAAACTAGAACCTGGTGATGGAAAAACACTTATAAGATTCTCTTTTGAATTGATGTATCGTTTACAATAGGAGTATCCACTAAAAGAGTTCTATCCACAGCATCTACCATTTTGTAATTTATATAGCAAATTTTTATTTATAATTATTTTTTAGTAATAAATGCAACTTTATTCTAGAACTTTAACGGTGTTTCTCTTTTTGTCTCGGCTTTATGAAGCAATAAGCAAACCTATCATATGTACTGAAAACTCACCAGTTGAATATTTCAAAGTCCCTAAATTGCATAAATGTAATTATCACAGACTACTGAACAGTCGAACAGAAATTGTACAGTATGAAGTTTTCAAACCCAATATCATTGAATATATTTCAGATGCAAAGCTGTGTAAAAAGTTGGTTAGTGAAGTATCAATGTACACTGACTTTTCTGGATATGAACATTTAGTTGAAAAAGAGTTAAACAATTATCCAATAACAATTTCCGAATGTAGAGAAATGATCAGTAAAAATAAGTGTGGTTACGGGGCATTAACACAAGGTACTTCTAAAACTTGGAGTACTAATAATAAGATTGAAGTAGATTATCCCAATAGATTTACTAGTTTATTCACACCTAGAAGATACTACAAAGAAAACTGTGTGGTAATCGAAACTAAAGTTTACTCCCATTTCAATCAGTCAAGACCAACCAATGTTATGGTAGATATGAGTCACTGTAAATATCTAGATGGTTTTTGTGAAATTAAGAAAAATGAAATTCTAACTTGGGACGTCAATAAAGATCAACAATGTGAATATATTTCTATTGGAATACTAGAAGGAATGTATAACAATAATCTTTGGGTTAATAATAAAAATCAGATTGCACTAAGTTTCTCAGGAAATAAAACAATAACCAATTGTAATAGAGATCTGCTAACAGTCAGTGAAGAAGGTTTCGCTGTAAAGAAAATTGCCAACAACCGACATTGGTCTCCAAGACAAATTCCAATATCTATATCCTCACAACAGGACATACAATTACAAAGACAACAACAACAGGACATACAATTACAAAGACAACAAGAAGAATCTAGAAGACGTGAAGAAGAATCTAGAAGACGTGAAGAAGAATTTAGAAGGCGTGAAGAAGAATCTAGAAGACAAGAAGAGGATTTTGAAAAGAGAAAACAAGAAAAACTTAAGAGAGAAGAAGATTTTGAAAAGAAGAAACAAGCTAAACTACAAAGAGATAGAGCTCATGAAGAATTCGAAAGAAGAAAACTAGAAAAATTACAGAGACAGATGAATGCAACCAGAAGTAAAAGAGAAGCTTTCCAACCACTACCATTACCAGACTATGAAGAGTATTTAAGAATCAAACAAGACTGCGATAATTTACCAAGTTATGATGCTTTCAAAAATAGTCGAGAGGGTTGTGATACACTTTCAAGTTATACAGATTTCATAAACAATATAGCTAACTTCGAGAAAGAACAACAAATGAATTTATCCGCATGGCAACCACTACCATTTCCTACCTATGAAGAATACTTGAGAATAAAAGATGAATGTAGAGATCTTCCAAGTCACGATGAATATAAAACAATTAAAGAGAGTTGTGATGTGTTCCCCAGTTACACAGAATTCATAAATAGAATTGCTCACTATGAGTTGTTTGATAGTAAAATACCAAGAAGAAAAAGAGAGTTATACTCCGACTTCCAAGTAGCAGGAGAATTTCAATACCTTGAGAATCAATCCAACAATCTACTACGACATACAACTGAAGTCATGTGTGATATTTTTAACGAGCAAAATGAAGTTCTTGAAAATCTTATCAAAGAAAATCCTAGAAGATACATTCAGAAACAATTGAACCACACTGCTGTCAAAGTTAGATTTATAGATTCTGTGGAGGTTGTGCAGGTTACATTTTGTAAAGAAATTGATGAAGATGAAATAGATTTTGTAGACGTTACTCATTTCGATGGTTACAAGTTTAGCTTAGCACTTACACTAGGGCAGGTTCCAATAAAGATCAAAAGTCTTGGAGATAAGATTTGGTATTTTAAGAATGATTATTCAGGAGGTATCATATCAAGCAAACTACAACGCCATCCAATAGTCGATTATGGAAGAAATATTAGTAGCATCAAAAGTTTTAAAGAATTCGATTTGAAGTTCCTAGATGACAAAGTAGTATTTCATGAACACATACTTCTAGATATGAAAACAAATATTGAAGAACAACTAATTGATGAAATGCGAGAGAAATCTGATGTGTCTATTGAACTACAAGCCAGTAATCAAGACTCTACAGTACCACGTGAAATATTAGATGATGTAGAAGGATTCTTTGGAAAGTGGTGGCTTAGAATTTGGAGAGTTGGTGTTAGTATTGCTGTTGCGTTAGTGTACATATTTGTAGGTAGATCAATTTGGATGATACTTTCCCCAAAAACATTTATTGATAGGAAAAATAGAAAAAGAAATGTAGAATATAATGCTATAGAACTCACGGAAATAGTACGTCGACCATCTAATAGATCTCTTGTAGTTGATTAACCCTCTTATTAAACTCTTATCTAATAATTTTTTTTGAATACACTTCTAAATACTCTAACTTACAATTTTTAAATACACTTCTAAATACTCTATGAATACTCTAACTAACAATTTTTAAATAGGCTTTTCAATAGGACTTCTAAATTGGACTTTGAATACACTTCTAAATACTCTAATAAATAATTTTTAAATAGGCTTTTCAATAGGGCTTTTTAATAAAAATAAATAAGTAAATAAATAATGAGATTCTTTGTAACTGAACAATCTAATACTTCAAGTTATGCAATAACCACTCCTATAGAAAATAAGAAAATAGAATTAGTAACAAGTCATGAAATAACGGAAAATGAGAAAATAGAATTAAAAGGCAATACTAAAAATACTAATAAAAAAGTTAAGAAAACTAACATGAAAAAGTCAAACGGAAAGATATCAAAAGACAATATTAACTTTTTAAATGTTCTCAAAAGTGGATCAGGGTTCAAAAAAATCTAGACAATGTGTAACTCTATATGAATATCACAATCAGTAGACTCTATAGGATTATTCTTTTCATCGAAAAGTTTTAGAACCAGTGTGTTACAACTACTTACAGTTTTATGATAGATCAAATTAATTGGTTCATACATTACCTTTTTATTATTGACTGATAATTTACCAATTATATTACTCTGTTTTTCATTCAAATAAGAGTCACAAATAAGATTGCATGATAAATAAATAAAACTTTTTTTGTTCCACTCTAAAGTTCCACTAACTTTGACAACAGCTATAGAGTTCGCTTTAAAGTCTCTGGGAAAATCAAACTGAGCATTAGTAGATTGTAGATTAAGAAATAAGTAAACCATTTATTCATTAGAATATTTGGTATATTAAATCATGCCAGTAACTGACTTCACTGATTATTCTATTAAAAATTATTACTCAAATAGAAACAACAATCCTTTACTTCCTTCTTCAATAAGAGCTTGTATCATTGGAAAGTCTGGATGTGGTAAGACTAATTTGCTGATGAACTTACTTTTGGATAAATTTGAAGGAGATGATTATTTGGACTATGACAATCTTTATATATTTTCTACAACACTTTTTCAACCATGTTATCAAGCTCTTATAAATGGTTTCGAGAATGGTTTGAGTAAGAAAGAAATTAGAGAATGTTTTCAGAAACAGAATTTTATAGTTGATAAGAAAGACAAACAAGAGATAAGTATACACACTTCAGAAAGCTGTGAAGACATTCCTGACCCTAGTTCAATAGATCCAAATAAAAAGACTCTAATAATATTTGATGACTTGATGCTAGAGAAACAAAACAAAATAGAACAATACTATACCAGAGGAAGACACAATAACATAGATTGTTTTTACATTTCTCAAAACTATATTAAACTTCCTAAGAATACTATAAGAGAAAATGCTAACTGTTTCATAGTCTTCTCTCAAGACAAGTTAAACTTGGATTATATCTATCGAGATCATTGTGGAGAAATAGATAAGTCGGAATTTCTTGATATGGTTTCATCAATTTGGAAAGACAAATACTCTTTTTTGACTATTGATAAGACAAGTGAAATAGATAGTGGTAAATTTAGAAAGATGCTAAAGTATTTTTTCATTTTTTGATTTTCTATTCTGGACTAAGCTTAAAAAAAAGAAGAAAAAGAAGAAATCTGAGCGCCGGCTTCCGCCCCTAATTTTTAGACTATTTTTTCACAATTTTTTCAAGTTGTCAAATCTTAAAAACACTACAAAAACGGAGTTAAATTAACTAAAAATGAATAGTTATAATGAAATTCAAATGATCTTTTAGTTTTTAAGTCTCTTTTCCATTTCTTCAAAATCTATATCTAGTGCTTACAGTGCTTACAGTGCTTACAATGCTTACAATGCTTACAATGCTTACAATGCATACTCTCCTTTATTTTTCATGTTTATTTTTCAACATATTTTTGTTAGCCTAATTGGCCTAACTGGCCTAACCTAATCGACCTAACCTAAGTGACCTAATTGACCTAACCTAAGTGACCTAATTGACCTAACCTAAGTGACCAAATTGACCTAACCTAAGTGACCAAATTGACCTAACCTAAGTGACCAAATTGACCTAACCTAAGTGACCAAATTAACCAAATCGACCTAACCTAATTGACCTAATTGACCTAACCTAAGTGACCAAATTAACCTAATCGATCTGAAAAAAATATATACCCCCCAAAAAATTTTGAAAAAAAATGAAGATAAAATTAGAATAAATGACAGAGTATAAAAAAGCGATTCATCAAGCATATAAGGATTCGGAGGTTAAATGTAAGTCAGAATGGTGTAGAGATAACGATGTTCCTATTAGAAGTTTAAATGATGCTATATCTACTTTTGGGCCTATTATTAAAGGTAATCGTTTTCAGAATAATAAATACAGTTATTTACTGGATAAACCAAGAAATGAAAGAGGACAGTATACGTATGAAATTGATATTAGTTCTATAGAGAAAAGTAAAGATAATGAGTTCAAGAAGAGTTCTGATTCCGTTCAAGATAATTATAAACTAGAACTAGGCAAACCTGTGCCTCAGTGTATTAGAGAAAAAATATGTGAAGGATATTGATTACATTTGAATAGAAAAATCACTCAAATAATTCATAACTTTCTCAGAACCTAATATTTCTATTAACTTATTTTTATGATGCCTTAAACAAACAGCAACATTATAATTTGTATAACCTCTTCCATCAAGTTTCTTGCTCTGATATATATTTTCTTCTTTGGACGTATTTCTAATTTTAATTGTTTTTACTATTTTGTTTGTTTCAATTAGTTTTTTCAAAGTGTCTATCATACTATTGTGTATTCTTTCACAACCTAGTAAATTAGCCATTTGATTTGTTGTTAGTTTCTCGGCGAAAAAAATTTGAGGGGTCAGACCTCAGTTTCCTATTATTTCGTTTATTTCTATCGCTTTCAATTTCTTCATCAATCCTCTTCACAGCTTCTAGCCTTACTTTCGAATTATCTATTTTGACAGATTCTTTGAGAGCAGCGATTTGTTTGTTTAAACTATCTATTTCTTCTCTTTTGTCTGTTTCCGATTCTAATAAAGCATCTTGATATCTTGCAAATAATTCAATCATTAATTTATGCTTCATATTTGGGGTAGATTTAATCAGCATGTTAGCAGCTTCTTCTAACTCTTTCATGGCCTCAGTATGTGCTTGACTACCATTGTTAGATGGTTTATAATTAGCTATTCCATCTAAAATCTTATTAACATAATCTATACCACCCAGTATTTCTACTGCTTGTTTCAGACCTCTATTTTTAAGATCTTCTTCAGTAATTGTGATTGTCCCATTACTTTTATTTTTACCTAAATCTTTTAAAGTATGAATTGGCGCCATTTATTAGAGTAAAAAATATTATGTCAATAAAGAAATTAGGAAAATGAGTATTAACTGCTAGTTTCACGTCTAGGTAAAAGAAGGTTTACTTTGTCTTGTACAGGTTTTTCAGTAGGTGCTTCGACAGCATTTTTTAATGCCCATAGACCTCTGTATAAAGTTTGTGTTGAAAAATTATGTTGTTTAACCCATTTTGTCTTATCAATTTTGAACGGGGTTTTCTCTTGATCGCTAATGTACATTTTAGCCAGAACAATATGAGACATTTATCTAGTAAAAAAATTATAAAATGTTGTAACATAGTCTAACATAGTATAACATAGTCTAAAAGAGTATAACAATTACATACCAATATTCAAGTATATCACTCCTAAGTCTTTCTTCTTGATTACTTTCTGTTTCACTAGTTCATCTAAAATTGCATGGATTTTGTTATACTCATCTTTGTTACCAGCTTGAAAGGATCCGATGGATAGTCTTAATGTGTCAATAAGAGAATTAGTATTTGATGGCAAATATAAAGTATTTACCGAGCCTCCAACATTAGGTATGAAAGAAATAGAACTTCCTTGTGTAGATGTAGTCTTTGTAACGAAGTATTTAGACTTTATGAACTTCCATTTATCACTAGAATCTGAATTGTACTTTTTACTATTTTTATCAAAACCCTGGTACAGAGCATCAGAACATAATAATATTTTTTGGTAATTTGAAGAATCTTCAGTTGTAACCTTTTCTAGGTCAGGAGACTTTTTGAGTAGCAATTCCATCAGACCCTCAGTAGCAGTATATTCTTCGTTATTTATTTTAATGATGTTTTGATCGAATGATATGTCTTGATTACCGATAGTATATTTTTTCTCATTTTTGTTGAACTTGATTGAGTACCCAGCATTACTCCTATCTGAATTGTCTTGAAGATAACCTACAATTAGATTACTAACTACTATATTAGGGGCATCTCTTGGTAAAGTTACCGAGGGTTTTCTGATCAGACTCTGATTCCTTGGTGTAGCTGGTGTTGACGTGTTGGCAGGGGCTATTGAACGCTGTGTCGGAGCTTTGAAATTGTTGAGAGTTTCTACTATTTTATTCTTTTCGTCAATAATCTCTTCTTGCAGTTTTTTGTTAGATTCTAAAATGGGTTTAAATAAGTCTATTCTTTGGTCTTCAACATGTTCTAAGTCAGTACGCTCTTGTAAGTTCTTGAATTTGTGTTCTTTTCTATTTTTCAGAAAGCTTTGAACGATGTCATTTCGTTTTTTAGGGTCATAAATTTCAACTACAGAGTGCATTTATTACGTGAAATCTTAGTGAAAAGAGACTAAAATGATTAAATGTAGAAAAAAATTAAATAGGTTTTCATAGGGGATTTTCTGACTATATAAATGAGCATGATTGATTACGATACCTTGAATAGAGATCAATTACGCTCTCACGTGAGAGCTAAAAAATTAGTTACCGGTAGTGAGGCAATAAGAAGAATTACTGCATCTGAAATGAGAGCACTACTTAAAAATTATGATCAAGAAGAAGCAAACAAAAGATCGGCTGAGATTGAAAGAGAATCCAACTTAGCATTGCAAAACACTTTTCCTTTTGATAAGACTACGTTTAGTGATTATAAAGAAGTTGGTGATACTTTGAGAGATACAAATTATAGTGGAAACTCTCTTGATGTAGAATCATTCCTTACCAAGCAAGAAGATAATGTCTTGAAAGATATTAAAGATGAAAGTGTGAAAATTTACTTTTCATTAACATGTGAAATGAAAAAAGAGGGTACTCAAGAGTTGTGTCAGATTAGTTTAACAACAGCCAACAGAAGTTTGCACGGAGCTGATGACAGGAAAGAATTCTCCAAAACTATAAAATCAGATTTAATAAAAAGATTTGAAGAACATCAAGCAAGAGGATCTGGGTTTAGATTGAATAGAATAATTGGCTTAAGAATGTATCAAACTAAAATAAAACCACTGTCAGGATCAAAATATATTGAACTACCAGATTGGATTAAGAATAAGAAAGCTGTTATCAATATCAAAAATGAAGACGATAAATGTTTTATATGGTGTATCTTAGCCCACTTATATCCCGTTGAAAAACATGCTCAGCGAGTAGCCAAGTATAAAGAACATGTTTCAAAGATTAACTTTAGCGGATTCGAATTTCCCTTCCAGGTTAAAGATGTAGACCAGTTTGAGAAAAGAAACAATTTGGCTGTTAATATTGTAACTCATGATGTCACAGGTCCAGAAACAATAGAATCATATAAAGTATCTAAAAACATTAAAGTAGAATTAAATAGAGTGGTAAATCTTTTGTTAGTCACTGACAGTTCTGGAGAAGGACATTACTGCTTGATTAAAAGTATTGATAGACTAATGAATACTGGTAGTGGTAGGAGTAACAAGTTCTGTATTAGGTGTCATAATAACTTTTACAATGCAGAGAAGTTTGATCAACATATTGACGACTGTATGAGTAATGCCCCAATTCAAATGATGAAGCCTCCTAAAGACTATATTAAATTTGAAGGAATTCAGAAAACTCAAAAACATAGATATGTGTGTTATGCAGATTTTGAATCTGTAATTCATAAGATTGATAGCACAAGTAATTCACCTGATAAATCATGGACTGAGAATGTTGGTAAACATGTGGCTTCTGCTTTCTGTGTTGTAGTTGTCGATTCTTTCACCAAGAGTATTTACGATATGAGAAGTTATGTTGGTCATGATACTATTTTAAAGTTTAATGAATATATTTTAGATGTGTGTACAAGACTATTGAATGAAGGTGATGAGAAAATGATGGAATTGGCTGACGATGAGATTAAGAATTATAATGATTGCAAATCTTGTCCTACATGCTCTTGTGTATTCAATCAATTAAATTTGAAAGTTAGAGATCACGATCATTGGACTGGATTATACAGAGGACCTCTATGTAATGCATGCAACTTGTTGAAACGTAAAAATAATTTTATACCTGTATTCTTCCACAATTTGAAAGGATATGATTCTCACTTAATTATCGGTGATGAGAAATCAAGTGAACTATTGAAGAAAAGATGTGTAGAAATTAATAGCATCTCTGCTAACATTGAGAAGTTTATTAGTTTTAGCTATAACTTTCATGATCAAGATCGGAAAAGAATTGAAATAAGATTTTTAGATAGTCTTGCTTTCATGCCTTCCACTCTGGACTATCTCAGCAGTAATCTACAAGATGATGAATGTGTTATTACTAAAAAGTATTACGATAATGATGAGACATTTAATCTGCTACGGCGTAAAGGCGTATACCCATATGATTTTATGGATTCCTTCAAAAAATATTCTAACACAGAACTCCCTTCGATTGAAAACTTTTATAACAGCTTATCTGGCAAAAACATTACCAATGAGAATTATGAATATGCTCAGCAAGTATGGAAGAATACCAGCTGTAAGACTTTAGAAGATTATACTAGGATTTATATGATTAACGATGTGCTACTATTAGCAGATGTATTTGAGACTTTTAGAAATGTATCTCTCAAAGAATATAAATTAGATCCATGTTGGTACTATACATCTCCCGGATTGGCTTGGGATGCAATGCTATACAAGACTGATGTCAAACTACAAACAATTAAGGATGTTGAGATGTATAACTTCCTTGAAAAAGGTATTAGAGGAGGTATGTGTAATGCTTTGCTAAGATACTCTAAGGCGAATAATAGATACATGTCAGATTATAATCCTGAAGAAGAAGAAAAATACTTGTTATATCTAGATGCAAATAATTTATATGGATGGGCAATGAGTCAAAAATTGCCTTATGATGAGTTTAAATTTATAAATGTTGCAGATTTTGACTTGGAATTGTTGAAAAATCTTCATTCTGAAAACAAAGGATGCATTCTTGAAGTAGACTTAGAATATCCTAAAGAATTGCACGACAATCACAATGATTTACCATTTTGTCCAGAGAATAAGCGGGTTGGTTCTACTTCAAAATTAATCAATGATTTTAGTCTAAAGAGAAATTATGTAATACATTATAAGAATCTTTTACAAGCACTTGATCATGGTTTGGTATTGAAGAAAGTTCATCGTGTTGTTACTTTTAAGGAAAGTAATTGGCTATCCTCTTATATAGAATTGAATACTAATTTGAGGAAAAATGCAAAAAATGATTTTGAGAAAGATTTCTTTAAACTTATGAACAATTCTGTATTTGGTAAAACTATGGAGAATGTTAGGAATAGAGTGGATGTTAAAGTGGTGACAGATATGAATAAAGTTATGAAATTAGCTGGTAGCAATAACTTTAAACAGAGACATATTGTGAATGACAATTTGATTTTAGTGGAAATGGCTCAGAAAAGTATTAAATTAGACAAGCCGATTTATGTGGGAATGTCTATTCTAGACTTGAGTAAATATCTTATGTACGAGTTTCATTATGATGTTATGCTTCCAAAGTATACTACAGACTCTACAGACTCTTCAAATTTGAGACTGTGTTATCAAGATACTGATTCTTATATTTACGAAATTAAAACTGATGATGTTTATGAAGACATGTTGTCTATGAAAGAACATTTTGATTTTTCGGATTACCCAACAGACAATAAGTTGCATAGCATTGAGAACAAAAAAGTAATTGGTAAATTCAAAGATGAGCTTAATGGTAGGATAATGACTGAGATTGTTGCTTTTAGACCTAAACAATATGCTTTCAAAATTAATGACGACTCAGAACATAAGAAAAATAAAGGTGTTAAGAAAAATGTAGTTAAAAAGGAAATGACTTTTAATGATTATAAAAATTGTTTATTCAATAGAACTATTGAAAGAAGAAAACAAATGCTAATTAGTTCTAGTAAACATAGCATTCATAGTGTGAAACAAAATAAAGTTGTGTTAAATAATGTAATTGGTAAGGATAAGGAATCTAAAAGATATGCTATTAGTAACATTGATACACTGGCCTTTGAGCATTATAGAACTCTTAAACCAATGTAAGTATAGATTTTTTGAAATCATTTTTTTCTAATAGTTTTAAAAGAAGTAAGCAATAGTATCCGCAATGGTTAGTATTAAATTTTTGTATTTGGAATGTGGAGGTTGTTATCTCGTTGCCTTCCTGTTGTTTTAAATATTTTATTATTTCAGTAGGAGGGTCCAATCCAAAAGAGTCGAAATAGTACAATTCTTTCTTGTTCACTTTATAACAGACGCAATGAGTACCTTTGTTGTTTGAACTATCAAGGTTTACTATGCCTACTTCTATTTTTTGCGGTTTTTCTGGTAAATTATCTCTCATATAAACACCCCTAAAATTTTTAATCTGTAACTTGTCTGATAAATTCAATAAATCTATGTTAGTCAACGGTTTTAAATAATTGTGTAGCATTTAATAAAACGAAAAAAGAATGAAATAATTGATAAGAAATTGATGATTCACTATTCGACGCACGTTTCTAATTTTGTCGAAATTTTTTCTGATTCTTGTTGAGAAATTTTTTCACTCCGGAGCACGACTTTTTTACGCATATTTTTCAGCCTCATTAACTTTCTTTATCCGGTTTATCTGAGATCTGAGACAGGGGGACGTTTACTGACACACCGACCTGAGAACCTTTCCCTCAGATGTTTTACATGTGTTAATAATAAGCCATGAACCCCAAACATGACGACCTTCTCAAGAGGTCTTGAACTTTAGTCTTGCAATCACCAGTGTAGCACTTTACCATTGTGCTATATGACCGAATTGATAAGGTGGTTGAAAAGGTGTTCAAGAGACTGAAATTTTCTTATCAGTTTGAAAGATTTTGAAAGTGGGCAGGGGAGGGCAAAAGGGAGGGCAGGGGGTAAAAGGGTGATTTTGGGAAAGTCACAAAAATGGTGTTTTGCGATATAAAATCTTTCAAAACTGATGTATACGTGATTTTGACCTAGTTTTTAGAATTTTCAAAGGGAGGGCAAAATGGTGGGCCAGAGCGGAGAAAACCATACTACTGAAGTATAATGAAAAAAATCCATGCGAGAGGCCTTTTTTGGCACTTTGAGCCCTCACAACTCGTTTTAGGTTCATTTTCGGACCTGACTCCAAGAGACTTTTCTCTTTTCTATAAAATTCAAAGTGGATTCGTATAAACATTTCAATTTTTGGAATACCGGTGTCCCCTTTTAACTCACGGTGAACTATAATTATATCTCTTCGCTCTCTGCTCCGGATCCCACTTCTTCGTTGGAATCCCAACGACAACATTTTCTCCGATAGGGCTATGACATAATGTTATTATCATCGTCTCAGTTCTCGTTTCATCTCCATTATACCATTTCTTCAAAAACCGATTAAGGTCCATATCGCTGAATGTTGCCATACGAAACAACGCGTTTTCTCCTTTAAAATTCAACAAATCCTCCCCACGGAGAAAACGGTAGACATGAGAGACTATATTTTTAATTTTCAAAATTTTCTTAATACTATCCGCTGCATCTCCGTTAACACCACACGTAATGGCTATGCTGCTCTCCACATGAAGGTTCTCGAATATATCAGAAAGTTCTCTAGCATCAATGTCTGTAGAGGAGTAAAATACAAAGTTCTCCAGGTGTGTGGTGGTTGGGAACTTATAGAAACGCCCATATTCGATCCTGACTTCTTTGTGGAATGGCTGGTGGAGAAGATTGCAAATATATTCATGGATTGATAGAGACAGTGTCTTTGCGTATGGTTCATCAGTGTAGATAGTGGGGAGTCCGGATTCCCCGTCGAAAGATACTCTGAAAATACAATATTTTGTGGAAAAGCAATAAAATAATCTTCAAAAACTTGGTTTTTCGTTATGTGCACAGCAAAGCTGTCGTACGGCCGGCCGCGGCATTTCTTGAAAATCTCAAACAGTCGCAGTCGGCCCAGAAAAGGGCTGGCACCAGAACCGCGGCTGTTTGAAGAATTCAAGAAAAAGCCGCGGCCGGTCGCGGCCCTTCACGGCCGGCCGCGATTTCTGACATCCTTCTGACAAGTAGATTTTGGAGTGATAGGTTTGCTCGATTCCTCACTTTATCGAACTCAACAATAAAAAATATGGCTTCATTAGAAAAATTTTCAGCGCCAATTATCCGGGACTACAAGCTCGACCTTAATTTTGCTTACAAGGCCCTGCCCGGGTCTTGAGAATTATGCTTATGGGGTTTTTCACATTCTGAGAAACCATTTTTTCCCCAGATTTACTATTACAGCTCCACAATTAGAGTTAACTATACCTAAACTTCTTTGCTTTCTCATTTTCCAACTTCATCATAACTTCAAAACATGGACGGTCCAATGGCACCACTCCAACATCCGAATATTCCAGAATATGCTCCTCCCCTCCGACACCTTGACCAATAAAACTATGTATATCATCAACCCACCCAAAATCAATAAGCATTCCGTATAAACCTAAATCAATATTACAATATTTTATGGCATTTTGGGCTCGTTTAGAGCAGAGTGATACAAAGAAAAGTTCTCGAATTTTCATAAAACTGAAAACTTTTTGAAGTGGAAGAAATGGGAGGCGGAGGAGCGGCATTAGTTGGAGATGATGGTGAAGGAGGCTTGAGAATGCCAGGGACCAACCTGAGAAGAGAATCAATAATGAGTGTAGGTACAGTACCCGCAATGCAAGTGCGCTCTATTGAACATTTTTTGAAACAAACTATTAATTGTGTTCTCTGGGAGTCACCACGATTGAACTCACCTAAACTTCTGAAATCTGCTGAAACCTTTACTACAATAATGAAAAAGATAGTTTATTCGAGTTATCAAATAGCATAAGGTGATTTAAACCATTTCGGATCTATTTTTAGCTCATCTTCACGATTCTTACAACTGCGCTCCGCCGCAATTTTTTTCGGTTTCGGTAGAGCGCGGTTGTAAGAAGTGCGCCGTGGTAATAAACGAGGACTGAAGCCATATTTTTTATTACAGTCTCCGATACTTCTGACAATTCTAAGAAACTTTTATTATTGACGCATATCCTAAAAATCGCTTTAATTCCAGTTCTTCTGACTCAAAATGAGCTTTGGTGGAAGAGTTTTTCCACGCGGCCGTGTAGTCCTCTCGGACAAGATTATTTTCTCAATTTCTTACAAATATTCGTGGTTTTTTCTCTAGTTTTTCGCGATATTTTCAAATTTCTCATTCTTCTTCCCCGCACTCCCAAAAATCCGGACAAACAGACACACATAGAGATTGCGCGTCAAATATGACGCATAGTGTGCATTGTGGAGGCGCGCGGTGTTTGCGGACCTTTCGAATTTTCGATTTATTCTTTTCCAGAAAATCGCATTTTCCACCGTTTTTTGTGGTTTTTCAGCGATTTTCGCGATTCTAGACTGCTCAAAAAATCGATAACATCTATTTAAACATATTTTAACCGGTTTTTTCTACAAAATTCCGCTGAAAATCGATTTTCCAGCCCGTCAGACTAATGATGCCGATAACCGATCGAGAAATCTCCCCGGAAAACAACAGATACCCGTTTTGCATCGTCTGGACACCGATTCCATGTCTTACGTAAGCGAAAAGCCCCGAAAATCCAAAAATTCCAACGAAAATTCGAAAAATTCCAACCCCAAATCGGTTTAGTTGGTTCTTCCCGTTCGTCGGACATATGGGCATTGCGAATAGTCGTGGTGTGATTCGCGATTTTGCTGGCAGTTATTATGTGGCGGTAAGTTGAGAAAAGTCGAAAAAAATCGATAAATTTCGAAAAAAAATATTTTAGGAAGACGACATGGGCTTCGGATGGCCGACTAGATACTGGCAATTGGCGCCAGAGCACATGGAAGCGGGATACGATGGATTCGATCAGGCTGTTCAAGAAGCTTCTGATGAGTATAAGACAAGAATGGTAATTCACGAAAACATCATGAATTACCGCGAAAAATTGAAATTTTTCAACCATTTTCCGAGTAAAACAGGAATTTTCAGCTGGAAATCGAAGTTTTCCACGATTTCTTTGTATGCGGGGCTGGTAGACCCCGAAATACTGAAAATGTTACTTCTCAGGTGATTTCTGAAGAGGAAATTTAATTTTTGTCGATTTTTGAGAGGAAAACACGGATTTCTAGGTGTAAATGGACGTTTTCAATGGATTTTCAGCCAGAAATGATGTTTTTGTGTCATTTTTTAACCAAGGCCTCTGCCGAAATCGTCGATTTCACGATTTCCCGTCTTGCTGATTCAGAATTCAAAATTTCAGATAAAAACACTCAATTTCGATTGTTTTCCTCACTAGGAGGTCCCGAAACTCGAGTTTTTCACAGGGAAATTCCCAATCCAGCTCAGAAATCTCTTTTTTTGAAATGTTTTCTTCGATTTTCGTGAAAACCTCTCAAATATACCTTTTCTTCAGCTCAATTTTCATAATTTGAGGTCAGAAATTGTAAAAACTCCCTCAATATCGTGATTTTCTACGCAAAATATGCCGATATCTCGTCTCCACGGACATCCGGACATGCATACTCAAAAATGGCTCATTTTTCCTCCAAAATTCTAAGTTTTGTTAAAAATTGGCAGTTTTCCTTGATTTTCACCCAAAACCCCTGAATTTTGACTCAAAAACTTGAATTTCCGCTAAAACTTTGTCAAGATCTTCCAATTTCTGCATCGGTTTCGCGAAAACCTGTTCTCAGCTCAAAATGTCGAAAATGTTTCATTTTTCCACCGAAATCGGCCAAAAATATTCAATTTTTGCTCAAACTCATTGAAATTCGTGTTTCTCCTCTCAAATTCTCCACTTTCGTTGCCAAAATTTCAATTTTTAGCCCAAAAATGTTCAAATTTTTGCTCAAATTCCACATTTTCATCTCCAAAATCTCAATTTTCCAGCACAACCTAATCTGCGACAACTGTCACTCACATGTCGCGTTGGCACTCAACAAAATGCGTTATCAGGATCGTGAGGACTGGAATATGGTCAAGTTGGCATGGTGTATGTTGACAAAGGGATCATTCGTCCGTAACACTGACTTCCTCTCTCAATACGTCCCATTCATCATTATTCTCATAATTTTCATCGCAATCGCCTGTTTTTTCTGATTTTCTTTTGATTTTTTGGCCCCAGATCTCATGTAAATAATATTTTTATTATTTTTTACTGTGATGTCAATAATAACATCTTTTTCTCGGTTTTTTCAGTGATTTTTTGATGTTTTCCGGTCATTTTCACCCGATTTTACTATATCTTCCATCATTTTCTTGTCATTTTTCCCCCTAAACCCTCCAATTTCAGCCAGAAAAGGTCAAAAATGGTGCGCCTGACCACAGATCTGTTCGCCGAACGTCCGCAATTCGTGAATTCGATAAACATGCGTGAGATAAATCTTCGCGGTCAAAAGATTCCGGTAATCGAGAATATGGGCGTGACCAGGGATCAGTTCGACGTCATCGATCTCACTGATAATGATATCCGGAAGTTGGATAACTTCCCGACGTTCTCGCGGCTCAACACACTGTATTTGCATAATAATCGCATCAAGTAAGGAGGAAAATCGAAAATTACAGAAAAATTGGTTGAAAATCAAAGAAAATAGGATTTTGTGATGATTTTTCGACAAATATTTGCAAAAATTTCATATAAATCCGTCAGTTTTTGCAGCTGTTCTTCTGAAAAGTCGTGAAATTCTAACAATTTTCGTGATTTCCAGCTCTGTAATCTATGAAAATCACTGAAAATCCCTATTTTCAGTCAATTTTCGCTCAATTTAGAACATTTTTCAGCCGAAAATCCTATTGTTTCAGTTAATCTGCCCAAAAATTGTACCAGAAGTCACAATTTGGCGTAATTATCGCAAAATTTCGTCAGAAACATCAGTTTGAACTCAAAAATTCAAATTTCTTGTTGAAAACTGGCATTTTCAGCTCAAAAATTCTTGATTTCACCATTGAAATATTGAAAAACGCGGTTTTTATTTATAATTCATGCAAAAATCTTTAAAAAATTTCAATTTTTCAGCCCAAAAATGCTCGAAATTCTAAAGTGGTCACTGCTGGCCGAACTTTTGGGTTTTTGTGTTTCTAGGAAGAACTTTCTGTGGCCTAGAAATACAAGAATCAAAAAGTTCGGCCAGCAATGACCACTTTGAAATTTCGAGCATTTTTGGGCTGAAAATTTGAATTTTTTCGAGAAAAACTCAGATTTTTGCATAAGTTTTGAATAAAAACTGCGTTTTTTGAAGTTTCAATGGCGATTTTTCGAGCAGAGAATGCCGGTTTTCAACTGGAAATTGTGTTGCTGTTTTCGACGAATTTTTGCGATAACTACGACAAAACGGTGACTTCTGGCTCAATTTTTGGGCAGATTAATTGGGAAATCGGGCTTTCGGTTGAAAACTGTTCTAAACCGAGCGAAAATGGACTGAAATTACGGTTTTTCGAATTTTCAATGATGAAATTGCGATTTTTCAAGCTGAAAATGGCGGTTTTCAACACGAACATTTGATTTTCGATTGCAAAATCTCGACATTTTTCTTGGAATTTTGCTGAAAAAGCTGAAATTTTCCTCTATTTCCAGCTACATCTCTCCGGACATTGCCTCAAAACTTCCAAATCTGAAAACTCTCGCTCTGACCAACAACAACATCTGCGAACTCGGTGACATCGATCCGTTGTCCGAGTGCAAGAAGCTGGAATACGTCACATTCATCGGAAATCCGATAACTCATAAGGAGAATTACAGATTGTATATCATATATAGACTGCCCTCAGTTCGAGTCATCGATTTCAATCGTGTCCGGTTGACTGAACGGGACGCGGCGAAGAAAATGTTCAAAGGGAAGAGCGGAAAGAAGGCTCGTGACGCGATTCAGAAGTCTGTTCACACAGAAGATCCATCAGAAGTCGAGGTGAATGGAAATGGCGCCGCAGGTGCGCCAGGCGCCAAACTCACCGACGAGGACCGGGACAAGATTAAGGAGGCGATCAAGAATGCGAAATCGTTGAGTGAAGTCAACTATCTTCAATCGATTCTCGCGTCTGGAAAGATTCCTGAGAAGGGATGGAATCGTCAGATGGATCAGTCCAGTGTCGAGGAGCACATGGAGTCGTGAGGGGATTCTGAATCCTGAAAAATTCAATTTTTTCCAAAAAATTATTTATTCTTTCTTTTTTTAATGATCCTCATCTTGTTGTGTTATTCATCCTGTTCTTTTAATTTAATCCTGAATTTCGCATTACGCCACGCCCCCTTTTTGACGTATTTTACATGAAAAATCACAGTTTTTGAGTGAAAATCGGAATTTTAACCGGAAAATTGCTATCTTCGACTGACATTTTGCTATTTTTGACTGAAAATCACAATTTTTACTGAAAATTTGAGGTTTTTCTCTGAAAAATCGCAATTTTTGACTGAAAATTTGGATTTTCTAGTTGAAAATTGGATTTTTTGTAGCAAAAATTGATGATTTTGAGCTGAAAACGCTCAATTTTCATCATTTTTCTTCGAAAATCGCAATTTTTCGCGCCAAAAAGGGGCGGAGCCTAATTAAAATACCATTTTTCTACCCATTTTTTGATATCATTTTCTTCTTTTAAATCTCTTCAAAATTTTGCAAATATTCTCCTTCCTCTCTTTGTTTAACTTATATAAAAAATCTTGCATCCTGTGTCTTTTTTTAATGTGATTTTATGATTCTTTTGGTGATTTTCAACCAAATTTCTTACTTTTTTTTGCTTTTTAAAACATTATTTTAGGGCAAATCATGTTTTTTTTTAAACATTAGACACAATTTTAGGAATCGATTATACTCAAAAACCCCCAAGAAATACTCAAAACGCGAATTTTCAGTACGAAAAATGCTCAAAAGTTGTCAGTGGCCGAAGTTTTCCTGTTGGGTTTCTAGGCCAGCGTTCGGAGCTCAGACAATAAGTTCTTCTCAGTCAGTTTCAGTCTGAAACTTACAGAGAAAATACTCAATTTTTAGCTAAAAATCGTGAATTATAGTAAAACTGATTGGGAGGAAGAACTTGCAGCTCTTGCAAACGCTGGCCTAGAAACCCATCAGAGAAAGTTCGACCATGACCACAGCCTGACCGCTTTTGAGCACTTTTTTTTACTTAAATTCGTGCTTCTGGAGTTATTTTTACTATTATCATAGGAATTTCCATGTTTTTTCACCCATTTTCAAAAATACCTCGAAAATTCTCAAAGCCACCTTTAAAAATGTCTCTGAGTTCACTATTTCTGACAAAATTACCGCTCGGAATCAGTATTTTACTGTTCACAATACTCTGAAATCCGTATTTCCCGTCATTCCAGATGTCCTCCGCCGTGACCACCGCACCAAACGCCACAGCAGCCGAACAAGAAGAACAACGGAAAGTTGTTGAGAAATTCAAGCAATTGCGTGATCAACAACAGGATATTGCCGCCGAAGTGACACGTATCGAGGAGGAACGTCGAGAGATTGGACGAGTTCTGGAAGTGATCAAAGAGTTGGAACCCGATCAGAAGTGCTTCCGTTTGATCAGTGATTCTCTCGTTGAGTACACTGTCAAGGATGTTATTCCAGATTTGGAGAATAATATTTCCAATGTAAGAAATTAGGAGAGAAATTCCATATATTTCCAGCGAAAAATCGAGGAAAAACTGTCAAAATGGGGGTTTCTACAGTGAAAAACTGGAATTTTGTTGAAAAAAGTCTAAAAATTGAAGTTTTTGTGTCAAGATTCGCGAAAATCATAATTTTTCCAACTGGAAAATCGAAAAGTTAGGGTTTAGGACATTTAGAAATCAGATGTTTCGAAATCGGAAAAAAAAAACTGCAGAAGTTTTGTTTTTAGTCAAATTTCTATTTAGAAAATGCGATTTTGGTTGAAAAATCTCGTTATTGAGGTGGAATTTGACCGGAAATTAAGACTTTTCATTGAAAATTCGGGTTTTTCAATCAATTTTTGGGAAAATATCTGAAATTTAGTCACTAAAGTCGGGTTTTCGAGTAAAAAATTATATTAAAAATTTGATTTTTGTCAGATTTCACAGCTCATAGGGTTGTCTTCGAAATGTCCATAGTTTCATTTCTGTAATGGAATTTATAGAATGTGACCAGAAAATGAGACTTTAGATCTTTCAGGAGTCGAAAACTTTCCATCTCAGAAATGAAACCATGGTCATTTCGAAACCATTCCTATGAGCTGTGAAATCTGACTGAAATCCAAATTTTTAATATAATTTTTCACTCAAAAACCCGATTTTATCTACTAAAACTCAGGTTTTTTTCACAAAAATTCACCGAAAAACCCGATTTTTCGATGTAAATTCAGGATTTCCGGTAAAATTCCACCTCAAAAACCAGATTTTTGAACAAAAATCACATTTTCCAAATAGAAATTTGACTAAAAACAAAACTTTTGCAGTTTTTTCAATTTCGAAACGTCTGATTTCGAAATCTCCGGTTTCTAAACGTCGAAGAGCCGGGATACCAAATTGACCAGATTTTTTAGCTAATTTTCGCTCGCGACCCCATTTTTTCAGCTCAAAAATCACCGATTTTCCTAGATTTTGAGCTGAAAACCTCAATTTTTCTCGATTTTCTCTCTATTCCAGCTGACAATCGTCTCGAAACAACTCAACGAGCAGCTTGTCGAGAAGGGAAAAGAGTTGAACACTCACAAGACGACGCACAACATTCGTCTGCTCACCGAGAAGGAGTCGGCCGAGTTGAGAAAGGCCGAAGCGATGGGACAACTGCCGAAAGTCTAAATTTTAATGCGATTTTCAGCTTTTTCATGTCAAATTACCCTAGCCCCGCCCCTTTTCCATTAAGCTCCGCCCCTTTTCTCATAATTTCGTCGATTTCTCGTTAAAACGTCGATTTTTGATAAACCCCGCCTCTTTTTTCATTAAGCTCCGCCTCCTTTTTCTTAATTTTGTTGATTTCTTGTCGATTTTTCTACAAATTTTAGCTAAAAGTTGATTTGTTAAGCACCGCCCATTTTGAAACTCCGCCCACATTTAAGCCCCGCCCCTTTCCTCTCGATTTTTCAATTTTTTGATGTTTTTGCGTACAAACGATCAGTTGAATACCATTTTTAATCTCCGCCCCTTTATAAGCCCCGCCCACTTTTCTCAATTTTCATCACAAATTTTTCATAAAAACCTCGATTTTTCTTCTATTTTATCCAGATTTCAAATGATTTTTGGTCAAATGTCCACTGTTTTTATATATTTCCTACTCGAAAATTTCAGATTTCAGATTTTCAGCTGAAAAAAGAAAAAAAGCTGAAAATTACAGACATGTCTGGAATAGTTTGTGATTCGATGCTGTCGGATGACGATGATGAGTTGGAGATGGATGAGGAGGAGGAGGAAGTCGAGAAGAAACCGAGTACTTCTGTGAAGAAAGAGGAGGATTCAGATGATGATGATGACGTGGACGATGAGGAGGAGGATTCTGAAGGCGACGATGAGGAGGAGGCGGAGGATTCTGAGGACGAGGGGAAGGAGGGGGATGAGTTTCAGGTGGGAATTCTGAAAAGTGAAATTTGAGGTGGAAAAATAGTTTTTGGCAAAATTTTAATGAAAAACTATCAATTTTTGGTTAAAAAACTGATTTTTGAGGTACTTTTTATGGAAAATTACCAATTTTCGAAGAAAAATCGGCGTTTTTGGTTGAAAAATAGGATAATTTAGAGTTTTGGGGATTATTTTGATGGTTTTTAGTTAAAAAATCGTCATTTTTCGTATATTTTTCGCCGGAAAACTTGAGTTTTTGAGAAAAATCCAATGTTTTCGGTCAATTTTCAAGTAAAAATTTGATTTTTAGCTGGGAAATCTAACTAAAATGCAAATTTTGCTCGAAAGTCCAAATTTCGATGAGATTTTTGAGTCAAAAACTCGAATTTTCAGCTAAAATTCAGTTTTTCCACAACAATTCACTGAAAACCCGAATTTTTGATGAAAAATCAGGATTTCCGGTCTTATTCCACTTAAAAAAACCAGATTTTTCGGTAAAAATTGACCGGAAATCGTTGATTTTTTGCAAAAATTCGGGTTTTGCGGCGAAAAATCTGCAAGAAAATTTCGATTTTTCAACAAAAAACCTTCAAAAACCTCCGCAAACCTTTAAATTATCCCATTTTTGAGCCAAAAAACGTCGTTTTTCTTTGAAAATCGAGAATTTTTCATGAAAATTTATCCAGAAAATCTTGTTTTTTTAAACTGAAAATTGATTGTTTCCCATTAAAAATTACTTAAAAACCGATTTTCCCATCAAAATTGACCCAAAAACCGATTTCTTATTAAAATCTAGAAAAATCGTGATTTTTTGACTAAAAACCATCAAAATCATCCCGAAAACTCTAAATTATCCCTTTTTATCCATTTTTATGCCGAAAACCCCGCTTTTTTCCTCGACAATTGATAATTTTCCATCAAAAATGATCCAAAACACAGATTTTCAACCGAAAATTGATGATTTTTCATCAAAAATCCCCAATTCCTCCCCCCAAAACCCCCAAAAATTTCCAGACAAACACCCCACAACCCGTCCAAATCTCCGAAGAGAACATGACAACTCAAAAGTTCTCAGAGCTCGGCGTGAGCTCGTGGATCATTCAACAACTCCAAACCATGCACATCTCCACAGCGACGCCCGTTCAGGCCGCCTGTATTCCAAAAATTCTCTCCGGCAGTGATATTCTCGGCTGTGCGCGTACGGGAACCGGAAAAACGCTGGCGTTCGCAATTCCAATTCTCCAAAAACTCTCCATCGATCCATACGGTATCTACGCTCTAATCCTCACACCCACTCGAGAACTCGCATTTCAAATCGCCGATCAATTCAGTGCAGTGGGCAAACCAATCACCCTGAAATGCTCTGTCATTGTAGGGGGGCGGAGCCTAATCCATCAGGCGAGAGAGCTCTCGGACCGCCCACATATCGTTGTGGCGACACCGGGAAGACTGGCTGATTTGATAAATAGTGATGCTGAAATTATAGCGAAAGTCTTTAAAAAGATCCAATTTTTTGTGCTAGACGAGGCGGATCGAATGCTGGAAGGCCAGTATAACGACCAACTAAAACCGATTTTCAACGCGATCCCTGCCAAACGCCAGACCCTTTTGCTCTCTGCAACTATCACTAATAACATCAACATGCTGCATAAGGTCTCGACACGAAAACCGTACTTCTTTGAGGATAAGACAAAAGACGCGGAGAGTACGGTAGACCGGCTGGAGCAAAAGTTCGTCGTCTGTCCGGTAGCGGTGAAAGACGCCTATCTGGTGTACGTTGTCAAGAATTATAGCGAGAAGAACCCCAAGTCTTCCGTTATGATCTTCGCGCAAACGTGCCGTGAGTGCCAGGCGCTCGCCTATATGTTCGAGGGACTTGGCTTTCGTGTCGGATCCCTTCACTCTCAAATCCCGCAGAAGCAGCGACTCGCCGCGCTCTCGGCGTTCCGCTCCAAGACGCTCAACGTCATCATTTGTACGGATGTGGCGTCGCGTGGATTGGATATCCCGCACGTTGATCTTGTTGTCAATCATAACGTTCCGCAGTGTGCGAAGACGTACATCCATCGGGTCGGACGGTCGGC
This sequence comes from Caenorhabditis latens, assembly GCA_002259235.3. Taxonomy (NCBI): domain Eukaryota; kingdom Metazoa; phylum Nematoda; class Chromadorea; order Rhabditida; family Rhabditidae; genus Caenorhabditis; species Caenorhabditis latens. The sequence continues at coordinate 4,705,467 of CM056093.1, forward strand.
GAGAGCTGGAAGATTCGGATCCGCACTGAGTTTTGTGACACAGTATGATGTCGAGTTGTTGCAAGCCGTCGAGCAGACGATTGGAAAGAAGTTGGAGGAGTTGAAAGTGAGTTTTTGATTGGAAAACGCGTCCAAGGCGCGCCAGGACGCCCTGAAAATGTTAAAAAATTGATTCAAAAAGCGTCACAGGTGCGCCAGACAGCTTTTTCAGGTTTTTTCGAAAAAGAAAAATCGTTTTTGATGGAAAAACGCATCAAAGTCACGCCAGTCGATAAAAATAAATAAATGGTTTTAGAACCGTTTTTAATTGAAAAACGCGTCAACGGCGCGCCAGATAACTAGCACTGAAAAAATCGGAGAAAGCGTCTTAACAATTGATTCAAAAGCGTCAAAGGCGCGCCAGCCAGTTTTTTCTGATGATAACTTTTTGAAAAAAGCTCAAAACCATCTGATTACGGTTTTCTAGTGGTAAATCCGTTCTTTAAAAGTTTTTGATGGCAAAAACGCGTCAAAGGCACGCCTGATTTTCGAAAATTCACTTCTCGATTTTCGCATGTAAAACTACTTTTTGAATTGGAAAATTGCCATTTTCAGCTGGAAAATTGAGATGTTCTTCTTTGAAAGAGCCCGAATCTCCATAACTCATAGCTAGACTCATCTTGGCCTGAGAAATTGAATTTTCGAAAGATTTTTGAGTAAAAAATTGAGTTTTTCACGCATTTTCGACCTAAAAACTCAGATTTCATGTCTCCAGAACCCCCTGTTTGAGTTGATTTTTCAGCCCTCTTCCAGCCCATTTCCAGCCAATTCCCCCCTCTCCAAGTTATCGATTTCCCAATTTCCGTCTATATTTATATTTGAATTCCCATCTCTCTCTCTCTTCGATTCCTCGTTTATTTTTTTCCAAAACGAAAAACTCCTTTCTCTTCCGTCTCTACACGTCTGCGTCTCTCTGTTTGATGCGCTCTTTCGTCTCGTTCAGCCCGAAAGAATTTTTTCTCTATTTTATTTATTTCTCTCTTTTTTCCCTCACTTTTCGCCTCTTCTCGCACACTCATTTTCCCTCTGAATTTTCAAGTTTTTAATCGATTTTTTGGAGAAATTTCGGCCTAATTTTGACGGTTTTTGGGTGGTTTTAAGCTCCAGGAAGTAGATTTTGGAGTACGAAGTTGAAGGAGAGTCCTTTGGATGGAATCAGATCGGTCTAGCCTTATGAAATACTTTAAATCCGTTCCGATAGTTGTTTGGCTCCACGAGTTAAACAAGATTCGGGGAATCTGGGTGTGGTAATTTAGAAAAACAGATTTCTTTGGCATTTTTTATTTTTTATCAAAAATAGTCAAAAATCCTATTCTCTGTTCAAGAACACTTGCCGGGGCGCAGCTAACTGATTCAAAATGGTCTCGAAGCGAAAAACATGATTTGCAGTTCTTTTCAGACCTGCAAAGCTCAAAAGTACTGTATTTAATCTTTTTAAAATACGAGACCACTCCGGGAAATTCCCACTAAATTTGATGCACCTTTAGCACTCTCTGGCTAGTGTCCGTGGACCGATAATAGGATTTTTGACTATTTTTGATGACTGTCAAAGAATCTGTTGGGCTACAGTACCACTCCCTCATTTCACTAGTCGTGTCCAACTGGTGGAGCCAGAAGACTGATAGAATGGATTTAAAGTATTTCATAAGTGGAGGCTGATCTGATTCCTCCCACAGGACTCTTCTTTCTGTACATTAGACTTTAATCGAAAAAATTTGAAAGCATTGTCCACGTAGAGTCCAGGACAACCTATGCAGACGCGCTCTATTGACAAACATGGTACATTTTTTGTGTCACGGTGAACTTTCGAACTTCTGTGCATACCGGTGTGAACATTAGAATTTATTTTTCAACGTTAATGTTCACCACCGTATGCACAAAGTTCGAAAGTTCACCGGGACGCTAAAAATGTACCATTCTTGTCAATAGAGCGCGTCTTCATATGTTGTCCGGGACTCTACGTGATTGTTGGAAATTCGACTTTTTAGCAAAAAATTAACAAAAAATCACCATTTTCAACTTTCGTACTGAAACCCGGTCAGTCCCAAATATGATTTCACCCGATTTTTCCATGATTCCAGGTGAACGCGAAACATGTGACAAAATACGTGACGCAGGTGCTTGTCGCCAAAAAAGAAGCCGAATTGAAGCTGGAGAATCAGAAGTTTGGAGAGAAGAAAGAGATTAATAAGAGGAAGGAATTGCTAATGAGTGGAATGAGTGAAGACGATGTGGATAGACATTTGGAGAATATGAAGACGAAACGAGTGACGAGTTCGAAGAGAAAGCTGGACAAGATCAGTGGACAATTGGAGAGAAGGAATGAGGCGAAGGCGGCGAAAGGAGAGAAGAAGAAACCGAAAATTGAGAGAGATTAATTGAGATTTTTGTGGTTTTTAGAGCGGAAAACGTGATTTTTCAGCTAAACTTTGAAATTTTTGGTCTGAAAATGAGTTTTTAGGGTGAATTTGAGCAGAAAAACTGAATTTTGAGCATAAAAACACCACTTTTGAAGCAAAAAAAACAGTTTTTAGGTTGAAAAACTGGAATTTTCGCTTGAAAAACTGAGTTTTTGAGCGGAAAAATCCGATTCTCATATCGTTTTTTTCGGCTTGAAAACTGGGTTTTAAAGCGAAAAAGACAGTTTTTATGCTTAAAAACGCTGAAAATCGTCGTTTTCAGACTAAAAACTCAGTTTTCCGTCGAAAATTCATCACTTTCACCAGTTTTTTGGTCCAAAAACTGAAATTTCAGCATAAAAATTCCTCTTTTTTTTTGACCGGAAAATCACGTTTCCCGCCTAAAAACTCCTTTAAATCTAGAATTTTCTTTGTTTTCTTTTTCAAAATTTCCTGTTTTCCCGCCTGTTTTTCTTTCCGATTTTCCTTAATTTTTCTCTCATTGTTAGCCTAAAAAATTTGAATTTTAAAGGTTTTTTTCATGGAAATACTTAGTTTTGGGCAGAAAAATGTGATTTTTAACCCGAAAATTGAAATTTTTCTCTTTTTTTTCCAGAAAAATCAAAATTTTGAGCTTTCAAACCCGTAAAAAACGCATTTTCTGTTATTTTTCTCCAATTTTTCCCAATTTTTGTCATCCCAAACTCATTTTTAGCTGAAAATTCGAGTTTTTGACTCAAAAATCTCATTTTTTTCACTTGAAAAGGCTTATTTTTTAGCTAAAAATTCGAGTTTTTGACTCAGAATTTTCATTTTTTAGCTGAAAATTTGAATTTTTCTCATTTATTGTTATCCGATTACTGTTATTTTTCTGTTCTTCTGTTACCATTGTTACCCGTTTTTTCCTCTTCCCCAGAGGACATCCCGTTAATTGTTGTCTGCCCCTTTTCCCCCTTTTTCTCCATTTATTTGAATAAGAAAAGACGAACAATTTTATTGATTTTCTCCCTCCCATTGGTCCATGACACCAAATTGATCTACTCGATTATTTGAAGCTCCGCCCCCCTTGATCGTGAGTATTCACAATTACAGTAATCGAATGGTCTCCAGCTCATCACCTGACTATCAGTATTTCGGAGTGGAAGAAGTACAAGCTGAGGAGAGGCCCGAAGCGGCGTACGATATGTGAGTTTTTGACTCAAAAACGGTGAAAAATAGAAGAAAATAAGAGTTTTTACGGGAAAAATTATGGAAAAATGGTCAGAAACATGCTAAAATTGCTATAAATCGTTAAAATTTTGATAAGATTTGATCGAAAATTGTTGAAATTTCTCAAAAAATGAGCTGAAATTCCTGAAAATAGTGTAAATTTTCAGTTATTTTTGTAATTTTTTTGACAAATTCGGAAGAAATGCCAACGATTTTTAGAATTTTCAAAATGTTTTCAGCCAGTTTTTTGAGGAATTTGGACATTTTTTTCCGAAATTTCGGTCGATTTCTCCCATTTTCTTTCGTGTGAAAAATTTCACTATTTTTTGTAATTTCCGCTCATTTTTTGACAAATTCCCACAATTTTTGAGCATTTTATTGAAAAATTCGATTGAAAATGGTCAGAAACATGCTGGAATTGCTTTAAATCGTTAAAAACCGATTTTTAATCGAAAATAGTTGAAATTTGCCAAAAAATGAGCAGAAACTACCAAAAATCGCGAAAATTTCATAGAAATGTTTTGCAAAAAATGTTTTTTTCCCTGAGAAATCGGTTGAAAAGCACATAGAACGGACTAAACATGCGAGAAACCAACCAAATTTCGGTGAAAATTTCCTCTTTTCTCAAAAAATTGGCTGGAAATATTTTGAAAAAACTGAAAATTTTCAAAAAACGACTTAAAACGTCTGAAAATAGCTTGAGAATTCAAAAAATTTGACCGAAAAAACCATTTTTCGTTTTTTTTTTTGGAGTTGACACGGCAAAACTCAGCACAGGATCTCAGGGTGAGTACTGAAAGTAAACACGCTCCGGTGAGATCATCGAAAATTTTAGCGAAAAGTGGTCGATTAAGCTGCGTATCAAAATGCAATGCTTAACGTCGAATTGAAAGAAATTTAAATTTGAATTTGCCGCCAATGTCTAGTGGAGCGCGTTCGGTTTCAGTACTCACCCTGAGATCCTTTGCTTCTTCAAGTTTCTTCATTTTTGAATTCCCGCTCAAATTCGTATTTCACAATCATATTCTCTATCGATCAGATTGCTAGAAACTTCAAGCGTCATGTGACCTTCAAATCGAAATCAGCATCTCATTCATTCTCACGGTTAATCGATGTAGCTATGCTTTCAATCGCTTTTTTTCCACTTTGTGAACTCGGTGATTTTGAGTTTTTTTTTAGCCGAAAATGCTAATTTTTGTTAGAAAAACGAATTTTTAAATCAAAATCCATTATTTTCGATGAAAGTCTAAAATCTCACTTTTCCGGCAAGTTCAGACTTATTCTGAATACAGATTTCGAATCCTTACGTCTTCAGCGTTCCAGTCATCTCTTTTTTTAGTCATTTTCAGCCCCGAGAGTTCCAGATCCTACTGAAACTCATCCAACTTAGTTCATTTTGATCCTAGAAGAAATGGGAAAACGGATTCAGAATCCTCACGTCTTCAGCTCTCTAACCATATCAGTTCCCCCTATTCCCCTCAGCCCCATTTCCAGGAACTACCGATCGAATTGAATTTTTGAGGGGGAATAGGTATGATTAGAATGCTGAAGATGTGAGGATTCTGAATCCGTTTTCAGAATTAGGATAGGATTAGATTGAAACGAGAAAAGGGAAGTTTAGTCAGGATCATGACCAAACCGGCGCGTAACACCTTTCAAACTCAGTGTTATGAGCTGAAAAATATACAAAAATGTAGATCTCTGCGAGTTCTATGTCTGTAACCTATTAACCTATTACGGACCGGATGGAAAATCATTAATGTGCCGCGGGCCAGGAAAAAGTGCCAAAAAATCCGGCCCGTGTTAGGTCACTGACATAGAACTCGTTGAGATCTACATTTTGGTATGATTCTGACTAAAAGTCACGTATCTCGTTTCAATTTAATCCTATCTCAAATCTGAAAACGGATTCAGAATCCTCACAATTTCAGCTCTCTAGCCAAACCAATTCCTACCCAAAAATGCTCATTACTCATATTTATCATACTTGCAAACCGGGCCGTAACTCCCTTCAAACTCAGTGTGATAAGCTGAAAAATATACTAAAATGTAGATCTCGGCGAGTTCTTCATCCACGGGCATAGAACTCGTCAAGATCTACATTTTGGTATATTTTTCAGCTCATAACACTGAGTTTGAAGCGAGTTACGGCTCGGTTTGCAAACATGATTCTGACTAAAAGTCGTGTATCTCGTTTCAATTTAATCCTATCTCAAATCTGAAAACGGATTCAGAATCCTCACGTCTTCAGCTCTCTAACCATATCAATTCCCCCTATTCCCTCAGCTCGATTTCCAGGAACTACCAATCGACGAGATTCAACGAGGAGATGATCGAGCCGACGTTCAACTTGCGTCTCATCGAGGCGGTCCGTCACAGTCGTTGTCTATTCGACAACACGGATCGCCAATACCGTAATACCGAGTACAAGAACCGCGTGTGGCAGCGGCTCGTCTCAATTCTCAATTTCGACGGTGATCCGAGAATGTTGTCGGCCCGATGGAAACAGTTGAGAGATAAATATGGAAAAGAGAAGAGAAAACAGAAATACGGACAGGATAAATCGTCGTGGCAATATTTTAAGCATTTACACTTTTTGGATCCCCATATGACGGATCGAGCAGACGTCTCACCGTCCAGAAAAGAGCCGAATGGCGTGCAGGAGAGGGTAAACGAGCCACACTTTGCGAAATCCCTTATCCAGGAAGTCCAACGACATCCGTGTCTTTATGACGTCAGGGATCCCAAATATCGACATGGAGACTGTCGGACCCAAGCGTGGGGAATGATTATTGAGAAGTTACAGTACCCGGGTACGGTACCGTCTATCTATAAACAGTGGAAGAAGCATCGAGATCGATACGTCCGTGAGAAGAGACGGTTGAGGAATATGATGGTACGAGTTGATTATGATGTGAGTTTACTCACTGAGTTTTAGAAGGGAAGCAGACCACGCCCTCTTTTTTTTTTGCAGTTTTGGTTTGATTTTCAGGCGAAAAACTGCATTTTCAGCACTTTTTTGATGCGAAAATGACGGTTTTTGGACGATTTTTCGTTAAATCTCAAATTTCCAAAATCCATGCGGCAAAATTGCAAAAATGGGCGGAGTCACAGTAGAACAGAAGTGAAGGCTCCGCTCACAATTAGACCACGCCCTCCTTTTTTGCAGTTTTGCCGCACAATTTCTCTACGACGAAATTCTATAAAAATGTTAGTGGATAAGTTTTCAAGCATAAAATCTCAATTTTCCTCAGACCACGCCCTTTTTTGCACTGATTTCAATTATAGGTGATTAGGCCACGCCCACTTTTCACACATAATTATTGTGATTTTTGAGAGAAGCGAACGGCATTTCTACCGTATACTCATAATTTAAGTCAGGACTTTCTGGGACCTATTGTTTGGCCACGCCCACTTCGAGATAGTTTCTATTTGGAAAAGTCTAATACATAGAATTTAGAGAAATTTTTTGACCATTTTCCGGTAAAATGAGAAAATTATTTGTGCGACACTATTGCAAAAAGGGGCGGAGCTTCTTCCCTTAACTCAACCGCCCGTTGTCTAAATTCAATATATTTTAGGGTGAGGCGAGTCTATCGGATTTGTCGACGTGGGATATGTTTGAAGAAATGCAATGGATTGATCAGCATTTAGATGAACGTAAGTTCTCTAAATTTCTTGTTTTCTATTTTCAACCAAAAATTTATATTTTTCATTCTTTTTTAGCCAAAAAGTATGTTTCCAGACCCTAAAATTCGATTTTTAAATCAAAGTTAGCTATTTTTGGCTTTTTTCTTTTTGAAGCTTCTGGGCGTTTTGAAACCACGACATTTTGACAGACACCTAACTATAAAATGCCACTTTTTTCAATAAATTTTCATGTTTAGTGTCGAAATTTCATGGTTTCGGAACGTCTGGTTTCGAAAAGTCAACAGTTGCAAATGTCCCAGAGAGCCCCATTTCTCTCATCAGTTTTGAAATGTCACAGTTTCGAAACGTCCTTTTCCTGCTCTCACTTCTCTTTCTCTCTTTTTCGTTTTCAGACTTTCCAGAAGCTGGAGGAGTATTATGTCTCGAAAACGATCTCAAGACACTCAAAAATACTCCTGACAGCTATTTTGCCACCGGTAAGCTGAGAATAAATTGGATTTTTTGAATTCTCGATGAAATTTACAGATTTTTAACTGATATTTTCACTTTTTCCCATTGCAGAACAAATCTCCAGATGCGCCAGAAGTCTGAAACGAGGGCCCAGCGACGTCAACAATCCGGATGATGGTATTTCAGAGTATGAAGCGGATTTCGAGGCTGAGGAGGAGTAAGTTTTGGAGAGAGAGAAGAGCGTCGAAGGCGCGCCAGACAGGCGAAATTTTGAGGACTAAAGCTGAAAATAGCGGTTTTTCACGAAAGACCCGGAATTTCTGCGCATTTTGGTGTAGTTTTTAACAAAAATGACCTCGAAATCACTGAACTACAGCGCTTCTCATTCCTAGATGAGTTTTTCCTGAAAATGGGCGTAGCCTAATTTTCAGATTTTTCGAGATACCAGGAATTTTGCGAATTTTGATGTCATTTTGACCGGAAACCGCCTTGAAATCGTTGAATTACAGCGTTTTTTTTTTCTCTGGACTCAAAATTTGCGGCTACAGTAATCTACAGTACCCCTAGCTTCAAGCTAAATTTCCGTGTGAGACCCATAGCTAGCCGAGCGGAAATAGGATGTTTAAATTTGAAAAATTCGGGAAAATTCGAGAATTTTTGACCCAAATAGTTGAAATTTGGGAATATTTTTCAAAATGTACAGAAATATGACGATTCTAAAGAAAAACCCAAAAATTCCCTCAAAAACGCGAATTTTCATCCCAAAAAATGCTCAAAACTGGTGAGTGCTCTGTGGCCGAACTTTTCTCAGTTGGATTTCTAGGCCACCGGTTGCTAGGTGATCTCCAGTCAGTTTCACTGTAAATCTATGATTCTCTACGCTAAAAACGTGAGATTTACAGTGAAACTGACAAGAGATCGCCTAACAACTCCGCTGGCCTAGAAATATAACTGAGAAAAGTTCGGCCACTCAGCACTTTAAGCATTTTTGGGACTGAAAATCGAGTTTTTGAGGGAATTTTTGGGTTTTTTTAAAAAAGAATTATCATAGGAATGTTCATATTTTTCTACACATTTTGAAAAATACCCCCAAATTTGAACTATTTGGGTCAGAAATTCTCGAATTTTCTCAATTTTTCAATGTTAAAATCCCCCTTTTGACTACTAAGGACACCGAAATCAAGGTTTTCCATTTTGAGCATACTTCGAATAGAAAATTCTCGGTTTCGAGAATGTTTTTGGGCTCTTTGAGTTAAAAATTCTCGAATTTTTTATGTTAAAATCCCATTTTTGACCCCTTAAGATCCCTCCAAACCTTCCCATTTTTCTTGCAGACCCCTCGAACAGTATACTGATTCGAATCTCAGTTACAGACTGAACTACCTACCAATGTCCGAGAAAGGGCGTGGCGCCCAACCCGGCTATTTTCAACCGAACAATCCGGATGTCCTCCTAGACGGTGACTCCGCCTTCTCCGCCTCAATTGTTTCGGACCTTCGGACACTTAATGATGATGCGAGAATTGTGGCGAAACAACAGATTATGTTGCTCCTCGACACGGCTCCGCCTCCTATTTCGACGACGCCCGCACCGAATTATATGTGACACACGCCCCTTTTTGGATCTCTAATTTGATATCATTATGTTCTCTAGGCTCCGCCCACTTTTGCGATTTTCAGCTACGAAAAAAATCTTGATTTTCATAGCCCAATAAAAAATTGGGATTTTTGGCAATTTTTAAACGATTTTTCTGGAAAATTCCGATTTTGAGTGAAAAATTTTTTTTCGCCATGCGGCAAAATTGCAAAAAGTGGGCGCGGCCATATCAAGACTCCACCCACTTTTGCAGTTTCGCCGCATGGTCAATTGTTTCTCAAAGATCTGATTTTCATGATCCAAAACGCTGAAAAATTGTGATTTTTGGCAATTTTTAAGCATTTTTTTCTCGAAAATCCACCACAAACCTTTTTTTTCGAGTTTTTTAAGTGAAAAATCGCGAAAAGCGACCTAAAATTTGTCATTTTTGCTTTGAAAAGTGCTGAAAATGCTATTTTTCGACTAAAAATCACGAATATTCATAAATTTTAACCAAAAAACAAACCGTGCGGCAAAATTGCAAAAGTGGGCGTGGCCTACTTGTGGACGGAGCCTTTCTCACTTTTTCTCACTAATCGGGTTCAAACGACACGCCCCCTTTTCTCTCTTATTATGTGAATTTCTGTTTACTGGGACTCCGCCCATTTTTGCAATTTTGCAGCATGGTTTTTGAAAAATGAGATTTTTGAGTTTTAGTTGGTTTTTAGCGAAAAACGCGATAAATTGACCGGAAATCGTAGATTTCGCTATGAAAAAGTGCTGAAAATGCTATTTTTCGACTAAAAGTCCAAAAAACAAACCGTGCGGCAAAATTGCAAAAGGTGGGCGTGGTCTACATTATAATATATCTTAAAATTTGTACATTTTTCTATAAAAAAATCAATTTTTAATTCACTTCTACCTCTTTTTTATCCCTAATCCCAAGTCATTCAATGAATGATTTTCTCTGAAATTTCCCATTTTTCTTCTATTTTTTTTTTTGGATTTTTGAGGTTTAAGACCCTCCAAATGTATATTTTTGTTTCAGATTCAGATTCTTTTAAGTCGATTTTCAGATCAATTTCAGACTATCTATATATATAACTACTACTACTTGTATCCCCCCTCAGAGCACATGCCGTTGCTCAACAAGCAGCCATTCATTCCTCGACCGGTTCCAGACGGAACGACACGTGAAACGAGACTATGGCATTGTAAACCGACTGGAGAGTTCTTCGTCAGTCATGAGTGAGTTTTAGGCAAAAAAAATACGATTTTTCGAGAATTTTTCATAGATTTTTGGTGAAAAATTGCGTTTTTTTCCTTTTAAAACACTCAAAAACCCCCGAAAAAAACTCCAAAAACACGAATTTTGAGTCAGAAAAATGCTAAAAGTGGTCACTGGCCGAACTTTTCTCTGTTGGATTTCTAGGCCAGCGAGTTGCTGGACGATCTTCTGTCAGTTTCACTATAATTCTCACTTTTTAGAGAATTACAGTGAATCTGATAGAAGATCGCCTAGCAACCGATGACCTAGAAATCCAACTGAGAAAACTTTTTCTCGGTTTTATAACAGATTTTGGGAGAGTCTGTCAGATTTGTTTCATTTGATTTTGAAAGTTTGATATAGGGATTTTACCTCTGAAAATAGTATCAAAATGCCAACTTTCTGCTTGAAAACGTTCAAAATTTCAAAGTGGTCACTGCTGGCCGAACTTTTTGTTTTTTGTGTTTCTAGGCCACGGAAAGTTCTTCCACACGTAACGTTGGAAGAATTTTTTACGTGGCCTAGAAACACAAAAACAAAAAGCTCGGCCAGCAGCGACCACTTTGAAAAATTGAGCATTTCCGGACTGAAAATTAGCAGTTTGGAACACATTTTTATCAATTTTTAGGTGGAAAATGTCTGAAATCAGCTGAATTTGGCGGAAAATCGTAGTTTCCTGACGATTTTTAAGTGGAAAATGTCTAAAATTGGTTGAATTTGGCTGAAAATCGCAATTTTTCATCAGTTTTTAAGAGTAAATGGCTGGAAGTCGCGTTTTTTTAACGATTTTTGGGTGGAAAATGTCTAAAATTGGCTGAATTTGATCGAATTCGGCGAAATCACTTTTCTACCTAAAAACCTCAAAAACTTGTCATTTTCCCATTCATTTAGGTTTCGGGAGCCGAAAAGTCGAAGTTTTTGGATCTATTTTATCCCAAAAACCGCTTTTCCACGTTAAAATCGTCAAGATTTATCATTTTTCAACTAAAACACGCTTTTTCTTGCTGAAAATGGGCTGAAACTCGTCATTTTTGAGCCAAAAGTCACATATCCGGGTCATTTTTCACACAAAAAGTAGAATTTTCAATTTAAAAACCACTTTTCAACCTGAAAATCCTCTAAATTTTGTCATTTTCCCTTCCTACTTGCAGAGACTACTTCAAACGAATGATTCTTCTGAACACAACGTCTTGGTCGTGTTCAATGACCCGAAAATCGAATCTCACGTACTTCGAAGCGGTTCAATCAGAGAAAGAGGCGGAGAAAGAGTTGATAGAATTCCCAGAATCTCTTGAATTGCCGATTCTCTTTATCACTCATAAATATACGAATCGAGGACGATTCGAAGAGCTCGTCAACGACATTTATCACATTATGAAGGATCGATTTTTCATGAATGAAGAGGTCACTTTCAATGAGAAGAATCGCAAATTGACCGCCCGAATTGTGACGTCTTACTGTACTCAACAAGAGATTTTGGATGGGAATGGAATGGAAGTGGAGATTGGACACGAGATAAAAGAGCCGCTGTTGCCGGGTGCTGATAATTATAGATATACGATTGAGATACTTGAACCGGGACTGTCGGAGGAGGAGAAGTTTCGAGAGCACATCTCGAATGAGAAGTTGTTGTGAGTTTGATATTTGAACCAGAGTTGTCCGGAATCCGGATTCCGGAATTCCGGAAAATTAAAAATTTGATTCCGGATTCCGGTTTTTCGGAAAATGGCATTCCGTACAACAATGATTGGCACGACACGCTTCTTACAACTGCGCTCTACCGAAACCGAAGTAAATAGTGTGCGAAATTGAGAGACTCAGAGAAAAATAGACATTTTTCAAGGGCGTTTCGGTGGAGCGCAGTTATAACAATTGTGCCGAGCTAATAAGAAGGGAAGTGGGTATCAGAGTTGCATGGCAGTGAAAATTTCGCAAACATTCCAAGAAAAAAATCATTAAACTCGCGCAAATCAGTAAAAAAATTAGTTTTTGACCCAGAAAATCCAAAATGTGAAGTTTTTTGTGAATTTTTCGTGTATTCTGAAAAAAAAACTCAGAATCCGGATCAAAAATTTTGGTCTCATTGGACCCTTCTTGGATTCTGAATTAGAATTCGAAAAAAAATCAGTTTGTATTTTAGAAATTGAAAAGCTGAAGACGTCAGGATTCTGACTTTGATCTCAGATTTCCACCAAAATTGAAAAGAACCAAGTTACCATACTTGTCATCCGGCCCGGAACGTAACTCGCTTCTAAATGACAAAAATCAGTCGAAAACTAAACCAAAATGAAGATCTCAACGAGATCTATGTCTCCGGTATAAACATAATACGGGTCGGTTTAGCTAAAGTATCAAAAATTGTCATTTTTGGAGATTTTTGCTATTTTCGATACTTTAGCTAAACCGACCCGTATTATATTTATACCGGAGACATAGAACTCGTTGAGATCTACATTTTGGTATAGTTTTCGACTGATTTCAGTCATTCAGAAACGGATTACGTGCCGTCCAAATGACAAGTATGGTAACTTGGTTCTTTTCAATTTTGGTGAAAATTCGAGGACAAATTCAGAATTCTGAAGACTTCAGCTTTCCAATTCACACAAAACTTAATTTTTTTTCGAATTCTAATTCAGAATCCAAGAAGGGTTCAATGAGACCAAAACTTTCGATCCGGAGTCTGAACATTTTTAAGGATACTGAATTTGTCCTCGAATTTTCACCAAAATTGAAAAGAACCAAGTTACCATACTTGTCATTTGGACGGCATGTAACCCGCTTCTGAATGACTGAAATCAGTCGAAAACTATACCAAAATGTAGATCTCAACGAGTTCTATGTCTCTGATATAAATATAATACGGGTCGGTTTAGCTAATATATTGAAAATCCCCAAAAATGGCTACTTTTGATACTTTAGCTAAACCGATCCGTATTATATTTATATCAGAGACATAGAACTCGTTGAAATCTACATTTTGGTATAGTTTTCGACTGATTTCAGTCATTCAGAAGCGGATTACGTGCCGCTCAAATGATAAGTACGGTACCTTGGGTCTTTCCAATTTTGGTGAGAATCTGAGAACAAATTCAGAATTCTGACGTCTTCAGCTTGCTATTTCTACAAAAATTCAGTTTTTTTTTTGAATTTTTGGTCAGAATCCGAGAAAGATCCGACGAGACCCAACTTTTGATCCGGATTTTGAAGGAAAATTCACAAAAAACTTCAGATTCTGGGTCCAAAAATTAATTTTTCCCCCGATTTTCGCGAGTTTTATGATCTTTTTTTTTGGAATTTTTCGAATATTTGCGAAAAAATCAGGCATTTGCCCGGGTGGCGTTGAGCGCCTTGCATTTTCAGCCGAAATTTGAAAATGCGACGAGAAAGAGTGTGCGAAATGGAGAGACGCAGACACACTCTCTCTCGTCGCATTTTCGCCCACTTTGAAATCTCTCAGCGCCCAAAGCGCCTCTATAGGCACATTCTTGGAAAAAATCTACTTTCTTCGGATTCAAAATTCTTATATTATTTCCAGCCGCTCGAAAAACGTGGGCGCCCGTCAAAAGATCCGTCTCTTCCTCAAAAACTCGTGTCACCTACCACCCGACGGCGATCGATACACAATTCGTGAGTGCTTCATTCCGAAAGTCGATTCCTTATGGTGGTCCGATGTGATGTCCGGTTCGGAACCGATGTGTCCACAGACGCCCGTCCTTCAGAGAGGACGAATTCCGAATATGTTGAAGAATGGTGGTGATGGAGGAGGTGGAGACGTCGGAGGAGGATCGGAGAGGAAGGAACGGACACCGAAACGAGAGAAGAGAGATCCCAGTGCTCGTGAGTTTGACGGAAAAAGGGGCGTGGTCTGAGCGATTTTCCCCGAGTTTTTTGCATGAAAACCCGCGAAAATCGACCCAAAATTCGTCATTTTCGCTTGAAAAAGTGCTGAAAATCCTATTTTCCGACTAAAAATCACGAAAATTCATAAGTTTTGACCGAATAACAAACCGTGCGGCGAAATTGCAAAAAGTGGGCGTGGCCTAATTGTGGGCGGAGTCTTCCCACTTTTTCTCACTAATCGGTTTTAAAGGACACGCCCCCTTTTCTCTCTTATTATGTGCATTTCTGTTTTTCTGTAACTCCGCCCATTTTTGCAGTTTCGCCGCATGGTTTTTTTTTTGAAAATTGAGATTTTTTGAGTTTTTCTTGATTTTTATCCAAAAAACGCGAAAAATTGACCAAAAAAATCGTCATTTTCGCTGTAAAAAGGGCTGAAAAGTTTGAGAGAAAGGGGCGTGGTCTAAGAGGCCACGCCCACTTTTACAGCAAAAATATTGGTTTGAAACAGAAGAAACGGCCGTCAATGATCTAGATCCAGAATAGGCTCCGCCCACTAACTCATAGAACATCGAAATGGGTGTGGCTTAGAATTGAGGCCACGCCCACTTTATTTTTGATCTGAAATCACCGAATCGCTATAGAAGACGAAAATAGGCTCCGCCCACTTTTTTGTGAATTAGCTATCAGAAAATACATCTGATTTCTCGAGTAAGCCCCGCCCACAACTAGACCACGCCCACTTTCAGAAATTACTTCAAAATCAAACCGTAATTATGAGAAGTGGGCGGAGCTTGTATGCGACAAGTTTCAAAAAAGGGGCGGGGTCTAGATTGGATAGGGCTAGAGGAACAAAAACTGTGTCAATATGGGCGGGGCTTAGATTAACGGGATATTTACGAAAAGGGGCGTGTCCTAGCGTTCCAAAATCTTACTATATTTATGAGAAGTGGGCGGGGCTTCTGCCCGGCAAATTTTAGAAGGAAATATCGAAATGGGCGTGGCCTGGCTGTTTAGAATAATGAGTGGGCGGGTCTTAAAGGGGCGTGGTTTAACCTATTTATTTCCAGCACCACGTCCACGTGGCCGCCCACCAAAGACACCGGAACAGAGAGCACTCGCTCAACAAGAAAAGAAACAGAGAAAACGAGCGGAAGCTCCGCCCCCAGGACCAGATGATTTCGATCTGACGAGCAGTGGAGCACTGACATTCCACGGACATCCGATGACGTCATCATCTCCTGTGAAGAAGAAGATTCGACGGTCGAGTGTATCGAAAAATGAGAAGAAAAAGGCGAAAATTATCGAGCAACAAGGAGATTTGGACTTCTATTTCACTGAGGCGAGACGGCTGGGTATCGATGTGACCGGGCTGGAACAGGACGAGAAATTGTTGAGTCCGAAGAAGGTGGCCGAGTTTAAAATGAGGGTTAAGGTGAGATTTTGAGCACGGAAAATTGGGGAAAAAACACGAAAAATTAACATTTTGAATGCCAAAACCTCAAGTATTCTCGATTTTTGAAGATAAAACCTTGAAAACTTGAGATTTTCATCGCAAATTTCTGATTTATGGACTCTGGGGTTGAGTTAGAACAGGTTTTCAGTAAAAATTGATGGCTGGCGTGACGTTGGGCGCGTTTTTTGGAAGCCTGGGGCAGTCCGGGGTGCCTTTGGCGTGTTTTTGACATCCGGACGAACCTTACAGACAGACAGACCGAAAAACTGTGCCAAAATGATATTTCTGGGGTGACGTTGGCGCGTTTTTAGAACATCGAGATATCCGAAAAATGGTAAATGAAGTAGAGCGGTTGGCGTGCCTCTAGCGCGTTTATTTCTCTATCTCACAGATTTTGGACATCCGGACAAACCTCCCAGACAGACAGACCGAAAAACGGTGGCAAAATTATATGTCTGGCGTGAAGTTGGCGCGTTTTTGAAAACCGAGATCTTCAGCTTTTCAGGAATATACCGGTTTCAATTTCGGGTTTTTTTTTTCGAAAATCAGAGAAAAAATGACTCGAAATCCTTGAAATTTGGAAAAATCCGGAATTTTTTGACCTTAAAATTTTCACAAATTTCCTATCTTCGAGGAAGAAAAAGAGCTGACAAGGGAACCTTTTTCATATGATCGTTGAGAATTTGCTGAAACTTGGCACACATATACTTTCGAATGTGCTCAATTGAATGGCGTTTTCAGAATTTGCAGAGTTATGCCCATTGGCTAGAAATTTCGATCTGAAAATTCTGGAAATCCAAGCCTCATTTTGTCCACGCGGCCTCCCTCTCTTAACTCTCCTTTTCTCAATATAAAAAACAGCGAAAATGGCGCAGTGGTAGTGAGGGGGTGCAGTGTTGGGAAGGTGGTGGGTACGGTTTCTCTCCCCGAAATTCTTTTTTTGCATTTCTGAATTTTGGTGTTAAAGATTTTCTGATTGGCTTACAATACATTTTTTGCCTTTTGAACCATAGAAAATTGATGATTGTGTGTTCTGGAAGCAGTTATGACAAAAAAACGGAAACTTTTTTTTCGAGAATTTTTTCACTTTCCGACCATCAAGAGGTGGACTAAAAATTTTTTTTTCAAAAATAAAACTGTTTTTCTTATGATTTGGTCATATGAAGCTGTTTCAAAACTTTTCTTCCAAACTTTTTTTTCTTCGTCCACCTCTTGATGGTCGGAAAGTGAAAAAATTCTCGAAAAAAAAGTTTCCGTTTTTTGTCATAACTGCTTCCAGAACACACAATCATCAATTTTCTATGGTTCAAAAGGCAAAAAATGTATTGTAAGCCAATCAGAAAATCTTTAACACCAAAATTCAGAAATGCAAAAAAAGAATTTCGGGGAGAGGAACCGTACCGACCACCTTCCCAACACTGCACCCCCTCACTACCACTACGCCATTTTCGCTGTTTTTTATATTGAGAAAAAGAGAGTTAAGAGAGGGAGGCCGCGTGGACAAAATGAGGCTTGGATTTCCAGAATTTTCAGATCGAGATTTCTAGCCAATGGGCATAACTCTGCAAATTCTGAAAACGCCATTCAATTGAGCACATTCGAAAGTATATGTGTGCCAAGTTTCAGCAAATTCTCAACGATCATATGAAAAAGGTTCCCTTGTGAGACGGCTGGCGTGACGTTGGCGCGTTTTTGAAAACCAAGATCTTCAGGTTTTTTCGAAAATCAAAGAAAAAATGACTCGGAATCCTTGAAACTTGGAAAAAGCTGGAATTTTTTACATTAAAATTTTCAAAAATTCCCTAATTTTGCAAATCTGCAGACTACAGTACTCCCCATATAAAATTCCAGTTACCAAACTCTCGGAATCCTAGAAATTCGGAAAAATCTGGAATTTCTACCTTAAAATTTTCAAAAATTCCCAATTTTGCAGGAAGAAAAAGATGTGGAACGCGAGACGCTGAAAGAAGAGAAAAAGCGAAAAATCCGTGAAAAAGCGGCGTATAACAAGAAGCGAGAAGACCTTCTGTGTAATGATCTGAAACCAATGCCCAAGTTTCCGTCACTCGAAATCCCCGCGTGGATGTCCGATGAGGAATTCGGCGATTTCTTATTCATAATGCAATTCTTTTCGACGTTCAAAGAGATTCTTCCGTTGAAAGAAATTCGTGGAAACGATGAAATTCTATTCTCGGATATCGTTTTGGCTGTCAAATGTAATGATCCACAGAACAGTCCGTTCGCTGATTTAATGCGGGTCTTACTGTCGATTCGAACGGATATAGCTGATGAAGAGGATGGCGATGAGGCGGATTTGAGTAATCGAGATGAGATATATCTTATAAATGCACAGAATACTGATCCGGCGAATGTGGTGTACGGAGACTCGATACGAGAAATAAGTGATCTGCATTTTAAGTGAGTTTGGGCAAGTAGACTTAAAATAGTGGAAAAACGCTGAAATCGGTTTAAAATCATGAAAAATAGCTGAAAATTGTCTAAAATCGGAGTTGAAAAACATGAAAAAACGTTGAAAATCGCAAAAATTACAGTATTTTGGAAGAATTCGAAGATTTACAGACATCCGGACAGACTTACAGATTGACAGACGTATAGATCGACCGCCCATCTGGAATTCCGGACACTGGAAAAACAGAGATCCGGACAGACATATAGATAGACCGTCCTACTGTCTGATACCTGGACATCTGGATATGCAGATTGACAGACATCCGGACATGCGAACACACAGATAGACAGACTGACGGGAAATTGGTAATCCGGACACACAGATAGACGAATAGATCGAGACTTGGAGATCTGGATAGACAGCATAGTTGTCCGGAATCAGGATTCCGGCAATTCCGGCTTCGGAAATATTTTTAAAAATCATTTTTCATTGGAATTTGAGCACAGACATCCGGACAGACATACGGATCGACAGAGAGAAATTTAGAAATTCGGATACACAGATACACAGATAGAGAAAAATCGTGACCGTCGGAAGTGGACATTCGGACAAACAGATCGACTTCTAGACATCTGGACATCAGGACACACCCAAGAACATTGGGATGTACAGGCATACAGACAGACAGATATCTCGACGTTTGGCTGAAAATTTGTAATTTTCACACTGCAAACTGCATTTTTCTGAAAATCCTAATTTTTGCCGCATATGACTGAGAAGCTGACGTCATGAGGATTCTGAATCTGTATTCAAAGTTTGTCTACGATCAAAATGAATCGAGATACACAAATATCGTTGTGCGACAAAAATTAGAAATTTCGTGGGACAAAAATTAGAAAATTTCAAAATTTTGTTCTTCAAGTTAAGAGAAACGTCAAGATATCTCTCTGTCTGTCTGTAAGTCTGTAGATCCAGATGTCCTTGGGTGTGTCCTGTTGTCCAGATGTCTAGAAGCCGATCTGTTTGTCCGAATGTCCACTTCCGACGGTCACGATTCTTCTCTTTCTGTGTATCTGTGTGTCCGGATTCCCAATTTTTTTCCCATTTTCACTCAAAATTTGTAGTTTTTTCGTGCTAAAACCCTCAATTTCCCAAATTTCCAGAATCCGCAAAATCCACGGAAAATCGGTTCGCCATCTGCCAGTTGATTGGATGACACTCACCGAGGTGCTCCGTCTGATATTCGAGACATCCGGCTACTATACGGGCGTCTCCACACACAGACACCGTCTCTACGCCCGTGGAAACTATCGTGGCTACGAGGATCCGGCGTTCGAATTCCGACACGCCCACCCTCAGATTATGGAGAAACTTCGAACACAGACGGTGTTCGATTTGGAGCCGTCGGAGCGTCTGGAGATTGTGAAGACGTTGATCTACCAGCTGTTGACCTACTCGAAATTCAGAATCCATTTGGAGAAACATCAGATGGAATTGACGGAATTGAGGAAGGAGCAGAAGCGGCTGAAGACGTGGGACGCTGGACAGGAGGCGGAGTCGAATGCGGCACGTCTTCTGATGGAATACGATTCACAGAATAACGGTGGAGGAGGGGGAGGAGCGAAAGATATGGAGAAGGAGACGTTGGTGAAGAGATTCAAGACGTATCTGAAGGCGTTGAATGAGGGAAGACGATATGATAAGGAGGATTTGGATACGGTAGGTTTTTGGTGGCTGGCGTGACGTTTGGCACGTTTTTGCGAGCTTGGGGTGCCTATAACGCGTTTTTAACATCCGTACAAACCTTCCAGACAGACAGACCAAAAGTCGCTTAAAAAGTTTCATGGCTGGGGTGACGTTTGGCGCGTTTTTAGTGCACCGAGATGTCCGAAGAATCGTTAATGAAGTCGAGCGGATGGCGTGCCTTCAGCGCGTTTATTTTTTTGTTTCACGTATTTTTGGACATTCGGACATTGACAGACAGACAGACAAAAACCCAACGAAAAAGTTTTGTTTACTGGCGTGACGTTGGCGCGTTTTTAGAACATCGAGAATTGAGCGAAAAATCGAGACTTTCCAATTTTTTTTCACGGAAATCTGTGGATTTTAAAAAGTCCGCAATTTGTCGTAAAATCAGATGCATTCGGTGTTCACACACACAATTCAAAGTACAGTAACCCATCCAGATCTTACGACGAATTGCAGAATTTTAAAAAATTAACGAATTTTCAAACTGAAAAAAGCTAAAATTTGGAATTTTTATGTTTTTGAAATTGTTGGAACATTTGGACATACATATAAATAGATAGATGGACATCCGGACATTTGGACACATTGACGGACAGTAGCTCTAAAATTGTGAAAAAGCGGACATCTGGAAATACAGATTTCAGGGTACACAGATGACAAATTGACAGACGAATTTTTTGAGAATTTGGAAATCCGGACAAACAGATTCTGGAAAACACGGACATCTGGAAATATAGACATTTAGACAGACATAAGTTTCGATAGACATCTGGACATCCGGACACACGGAAAGACGGACAGAGAGAAATCCGATACCTAGAATCTCCCCTGCTTTTCGTATTTTTTGAAAATTAGATTACAGATTCAGAATCCTCAGCATTTGAGCTTCCGATTCATGTCGGTTTTAACCAGAATTTTGTTATTTTTCTGTAGTCGAAATTGACAATTTTTAAATTTTTTCTCATTTCAGATCCTCCTCGACGCCGTGCCGTACACCTCGCTAACTCTCGACGAAATAGTCACCGCGCGTGATCTCCAAAAAGCCGAATTCAAGACATTGATGCAATCGATAACCTCCAAGTTATTCTCGACATACTGTAAAGTCAGCGACATACGACTCGGCTCGGATCGTGCCTATCGTCGATACATTGTCATCGATAAACTGTCGGCGATTCTTGTGGAGAATCCGACGTCTTCTGAGCTCAGAATCGAGTGTGATGAGCCATCGGTTCTAGACGTGTCTTCTGGAGATTCTGGAGATTCTGGATCTCCAGAATCAGAATCCCACGACGTCTTCAGATGCACGGGTCATCTGAAGACATGTGAGGTCCACGGTATGGCAAGAGACTCGAAAACCCGCTGGTCCTATATCAAAAACCGCGAGCAATTCGATAAACTCGTCGATTCGTTGAATTCACGTGGGCTCCGCGAGCATGAAATGCTCGAAGAGCTTCAAGAATACCGTCAGAATCTTCTGGAGCTTCTCGAGGACACAGAAGGGGCCCTGGGGGACGCCACGTGGCAGGAGAACCTGATGACTGAGGAGCCGGACCCGGCGGATAGCTACAATATCGATTGGGACGCGGAAATTCGGGATTTATTGCTGGATTTTGAGGAGAAGCTGGATCAAGGACAGATGGGATCCATTGAGAAGAAATTCAAGATTTCTAGACTGGAATGGCGTGAAAAATTGAAAGAAAATGGGGATGTTAGTGGCGTTTTGACGGAGAATCTGAAGATTTTCGATGAAGACGTTGTGGAGATGAATGACGTCATCGCGATGAGTGACTCCAGAAAATTGGCCATCGCTTTCTTTATGATTATCAGAAGTATTCAGTTGAAATTCATCAAGCCACCGTTTATTAGTCCGAATCGGGATGAACGTGAGTTTTTTCTGCTTTTTTGACTGAAAAAGTGAAAAAATGCTTTAAAAAAATCCGTTTTTTAACTTGGAAAAGACTAAAATTACTCGAAAAATTGCTAATTTTGGGTTAAAATCGAGGTAAAGTACCGTTTTTTGACTGAAGAAAAGTGAGAAATGATCGAAAAATCCCGTTTTTTCACTTAAAAGAGACTGAAATTACT
Source organism: Caenorhabditis latens (assembly GCA_002259235.3). Lineage (NCBI taxonomy): Eukaryota > Metazoa > Nematoda > Chromadorea > Rhabditida > Rhabditidae > Caenorhabditis > Caenorhabditis latens. The sequence goes on from CM056093.1 coordinate 4,727,594, forward strand.
CAAAAAAGTGCTAGTTTTGGGTAAAAATTGAGGTAAAATACCGTTTTTGATCATAAAAAAGCTAAAAATGTGAAAAATTACATTTCCAGAACTTTTTTCCATAGTAATTTAGGTTTTTTGAAGTTTCGGGAGTAGTTTTTGCTGAAAAATAATATAAAAAGTGTGAATTTTGAAACGAATTCGATCAAAAATAGGTTTTTTCAGCTGAGATTGCTTTCAAAATAATGAGAAATTGAATTTTACAAAACTCATTATTTGTAGTGATAAAAGTTCAAGAATTGCAAAATTTTGGAGCTGAGCGGAAACATAATCGCTGAAAAATGAGTTTCAGACAAGAAAATCTCAAATTTCTCTAAATTGTGACTAGAAAAAGTCGAATTCCCTTATTGAAACCTTCAGTTTTACTCTAAACTAAAAGAAATTCAATTTTCTGACTCAAAAGTTATAAATTTTGAATCAAATCTGTACGACTGGAAAGCTGACGTCATGAGGATTCTGAATCTGTGTTCAAATTTTGTCTACGATCAAAATGAACCTAATTACAAGAATTTCAGTCTAAAAATCACTGTATCTAGATTCATTTTCACTGTAGACAAAACTTGAACACAGATTCAGAATCCTCATGACGTCAGCTTTCCAGTCGTACAGTTTTTTCTCGAATTTATAACTTTTGAGTCAGAAAATTGAGTTTTCTCGAATTTGTAGTAAGATTGACGGTTTCAAGGAGGAAATTTGACTTTTTCGAGTCAAAATTTAGGAAAATTGGGGATTTTCTTGGTTGAAACTTATTTTTCAGCGGTTTTGTTTCCGCTCAGCTCCAAAATTTTGCAATTCTTGAACTTTTATCACTACAAATAATGAGTTTTGTAAAATTCAATTGTCCAATTACATAAGTTTCATCTTAGGAAAACAATTTTCCTCAAATTTTCAATTTCCAGACGGCAATCTGAAACCGTCGGAGCTCTTCATCCGCTGGCAACGTGCTCTCCTCCAAACGGACTCTCACTCGGCGCTCTCTCTCTTCATCTCCACATTCGAAGGTGCCATCAAATGGGACAAGTCACGTCTTCAAGGAAAATGTAAGAGTTGTCGTCGAAAAGCGGTGGCTCACGAGCTCATCTTGTGCTCCGAATGTGACAATTGTTATCATCTGAAGTGTGCGAAGCTCGCGGAGCCCGAAGATGATTGGATGTGCACCGCGTGTCGAGCACAGCACCGAAAGACGGAGAACGAGGCGAAACGGGCGGCGAGAGAGGAGTTGAATAATATAAGTATCAATGAGACGGAATCCTTGTCATCGTCGGAAAAAGAATCACAGAATTCTCAAGAACCGTCGACGTCTTCTGAATTACAACCGACGACGTCGATGATTAAGACGGCGAGTGGACGATCGGTGAAGAAGGTTCATTATTCGGAAGTGCATGAGGGATTGAGTTTGAAGAGTCGCAAATCGAATGGAGCGGTGGCGGCGGTGACGACGACACCGTCGGAACGACCACATCGCAATGTGACGATGAGAAAGTGAGTGGCACACGTTTAATGAGATTCAGGAAGTCGAGAGCTTTCAGAAAAGTATACTTATGACTAGGTTTGAAGCAAGTTGGGTCTCGACGCGAAATTCACGGAATTTCGGGTTACTGTAGTTTTCGCGTCGAGACCTAACTTGCTCTAAATCTAGTCATGATTATACTTTTATGAAAGCTCTTGACGAGCTGGTTATGAAAATAACATTTATTTCTGAAAAAGGACAAACACCAAAAATTTCGTCTCTCCGAATGTCCAAATCTATCCCTCTTCCAGCTACGACGCGGACAACGAAAACAATCACTCGGACAACGAGGAGGGCACCTCGGACGCCTCAGACGGCGAGAACACTCGAAAACGTAAAATCCCTGCCTCCGCCGCCAAATCCCAGAAATCCCTTATCGACTCGCCACGTGTCATCATTCCGACGACGACAAAAGAGAAGATGTCATCGATTGAATCACTTCTGAAAGAGGCGATGCGTCAGGAGTGCTCATGGCCATTCTTGCAACCTGTCGATCCGAAAGAAGTACCCGATTATTATGACGTCATCGAGCGACCGATGGACTTGAGAACTATGATGAATAAGATCAAACAGAGGGTTTATAACAAACCGGCGGAGGTAAGAGCTGAGATGGCTGGCGTGACGTTCGGCGCGTTTTTTGAAAGTCTGGGGTGCCTTTGACGCGTTTTTGACATCCGAACAAACTTTACAGACAGACAGACTAAGAAATGGTGGCATTATTTTATCTCTGGGGTGACGTTGGCGCATTTTCGACATCTAGAAAAGACGTTAATGAAGTAGATGGACTGGGGTGCCTTCAGCGCGTTTAATTCTCGGTTTCACAAATTTTCGGACATCCGGACAAACCTCACAGACAGACAGACAAAACATCAACGATAAATTTTTGTGACTGGCGCGACGTTCGGCGCGTTTTTTTGATACCGAGATATCCGAAAAATCGTTAATGAATTGGCGTGCCTTCAGCGCGTTTTCTAGTTTTACAGATTTCGGACATCCGGACAAACCTTACAGACAGACAGACCGAAAAACGGTGGCAAAATTATATGGCTGGGGTGACGCTGGCGCGTTTCTTATCTTGTTTTACAGATTTCAGACATCCGGACAGACAGAAAATCCATCATAAAATTTTATGTCTGGGGTGCCTTTGGCGCGTTTTTGGATCGGGGAATCTTCAATGAGTAGGAGGGTCTGGCGTACCTGCAGCTCGTATTTTTTCTTGTTTTCCAGATTTGGAACATCCGGACGAACCTTACAGACAGATAGACAAACAATTGATGGCTGGGGTGACGGTCGGCGCGTTTTCTGTGAACTTTAAGCACTCCCTCTTAAGCTCCGCCCACTTTTACCATTCTCTCTTCTTTCCAGATTCGTGTGGATTTCGAGCAAATTCTGACGAATTGTGAGACGTACAACGAGACAGAAAGTGAGATCTATCAACTGTCACGTGAACTGCAAGACTTTGTGACCGCCCGTCTCGATGCGATCATCGATCAATAAATCTGAAAATATTGATTGATTTTTTTTTGAAAAAAAAATATTTTTGTTAAATGATTTAGCCTCTTTCTAATTGTTGATTTTATATCTATAGGATATATTTGTTAATTTTCTTTCTTATTTGACCTACTTAAACTCATTCATATCTGAAATATTACCAACACTTTCGTATCTCACTGTCCCTATTTTACTCATTTTTTGGATTTTGAGCGATTTTTCGGTCTGAAAATTGCTGAAAATTGATTCATGTCTATCTTCCTTCCCCCCACTTTCCCAATGATCTTACCTCATTTCTGTCTGAAAATCTCGGTTTGAGTCGGCAGACTCCGCCCCCTTCTCCACATATTGATATTTTGTTATTTTGTGTTTCCCTTTAAATGGATGAAGAAAAAGAAGAAATTTCATTTTTTTGCTTTTATAACTGCTTTAGTGTAGAATTACCGCTATGAATGTATTTATTTTGAAATTTTTTGGGGGCCGAGAAAAAGCTAGGCCATCAGAAAACATAGAAATTTGGTGACCGAGGTTCGACGGCCTAGGAAAAGCTAGGCCATGTCTAGAAGTGCCATTTTTCTCTTTTTCGCTTCTCCGGTGACCGTGGCCTAACTTTCCTGCGATGACCTTTGGTTTTCAGACATGACCGCCCGTTTCACAAAATTTCTTGCCAACACATTCAAACTCGCCACCAGCGATGTGGCCAACCAATACGCGCTCCCCGTGAAATCAATGACAGGCGCATTCGTGAGCAGTTATGGAGCCAAAAAATCGAGGAGGCTCAACGAGAAAGTGGTGGAATCAATGGGAGTGGGAAGAGACGATTTCGTGTTTGAAATTGGTTTTGGAAGGGGTGATGCGATGGGAATGTGCTTTGAGAAGGTTAAGGACGGACGGGGAATGGTGAGTTGGGGGCTAGTGGGGTACTGTAACTGATGGAGGAGCTTTGTGGAGACGCTGAGTGTCGGAGGACGCGGTGCTTACGCTCCAGAGTTGCATGGAATTCCGACTTCCGACTTCCGTTTTCGGATTTTCAATTCCGACTTCCGTCATTCTATAACTGTAGAGTTTACGAAAATTGCATTTCGCAGAAACACATGAAAAAATGGTCAAAAAGGATAGAAAATAGGCTCTTATAGAGCCAAAAACCAAATGTTCACTGATTTCCGCGAATTTTTAATTCTTCTCTTGGAATTTTGAACATTTGCGAAAAAATATAATTCCGTCTTCCGACTTCCACCTTCCAACTTCCGACTTCCGGGGCGTTTTTTCACTTCCGACTTTCAACTTCCGTATTAGAAATGTTCACTTCCATGCAACTCTGGTGCGCGCGTCACGTATCTCAAAAAACTAACAGTAAATCTACAATCCAACACTTCCAGATCTTTGGAGTCGAGCGTTCCGGATACATGAACGAGCGAGTCTTCAAACGATTCGTTCTGGAAATCGCTGAAACCGACAAAATTCGTATCGACTCGGCGGTCGACCTCCGCAATCTACCGTACCCCACCGATCTATTCGATCATGTGTTCCACGTGAATCTGTTCTATTTCTTACAACAAGACTCACTAGTCGACATCAATCGAGAACTTTTGAGAGTACTGAAACCAGGTGGGACACTGACGTGTGGAATGCAATTCGATCGATTGAAGAAGCTAACAGAGCATCGGATTCTGGAAGAGACTCAATGGGATCCGATGAGATATTTGTGGGCGTTAGAAGCAGCGGAGTTTAGTGATGTGAAGGTAGGCAAGTGTTCTGTAGTCGCAAAAATCCAAATAATTCAGATCAACTACCACACGGATCCCCAAATGGGTGAATATCAAATAATATCTGCACGAAAATCAACGGACCCTCTAGACGGTCAGGATCCGGAGGAATTGATGAAAAAGTTGGCGATGGATATGAAGAAAGAGAGATTGGCAGTGGCGATGATGAATGATAAGAAGGAGGCTGAGGATAGTTTATAAATTGTTTTTTTCTGTTATAATTAGTGATTTTTCATTGGATATTTGTTTGTAGATCAGTTCTGTTATAGAATAATAAAGTATTTAAAGATTTTCGGAAGCTTGACTTTAGTTTATAATGATAATATTGTAGTTATATGTTCCATTTAACATATTTTGTTTTAAGAACGTTTCAAAATGATACAGATAACTGTGCTCAGTAGCCTCGCTTCACAACATTTGGCGGATGGAACTTGATGAAGATCAATCTGCAGCATGTCAGCTTTCAATAGGTTTGCATAGGTGTGTTACCTTTCTTCTGGCAAGAATTCCAGGAAATGAACATGGATCTAATTTGCCACGGAATTCGCTTCACTTTCATCCAAGTTTCCTTTTTTCAGGACACACTTGAACTCCATCGACTTGTCAGCAATCATAAAGCATAGAGAATATTGTCCCGCATGCAACATGTACGAAGTCTATTAACCAATTTCCAAGATACCCACTTTTCATCAACAAATATGAGCGGATGCGGCAAGTATCAAGAACAAAAGGAGCTCAATTTAAAAAAAACAACGTTAGGTATTGCTGCTGGAAACGAAACGAAATCGTGACGAAAACTATCAGCTGAAAGACCTAGCCGCAGAATTGATACATGTATCTATGTGCTTGTCACGGCCACGTAGGACTAAACTGCTCATTTCCCTGTATGATTTGCTATCATTCGAAAAACGGAAAATGTGGCGAATCGACACCGAAAGACTGGGATTTTGAATCCATCCCAGAGCTGAGAACAATTGAGAGCTATCACCAAGACACACTAGCTACAAGTGATAAAGAGAGACAAGCTGTCACCGCTGGAACATCGGTTGTTTTTCCTTTCGTTCCAATTGAAAACATTTACCCTCCTCCTCTTCACATCATGATGGGTATGATCAGCAAATACATCTACCCCCATCTCCTAGAACTGGCAATGGTTGCTGACTGCCGTACAGAATACGAAAAGAAAAAGAAGTAGTTCTAAAACAAACGGACTGCCATCAGAGCTTTGAAGAGACTTGTCTGGCGAGCAAACATGGTCAGAGTGTGTAGAAGATGATCTGAAACTCGCACAAATAATTGTGGATAATTGGAACATCAATTCATGCGTGGACACCTGCAGTCACCCCGGTTCGCCTGTTGCACTCGATGCAAAAAAGATTATCACTTGGAGTGTTGCGGATACACCTCGAGAGCTCAGAAACATGAAGCAGAAGAGAATCCAGAAACAATAGTTTGTTTTTCATGTCGCGATTTGAAATTTCACTTCGATATTCTGCCCACTGTTCAGAATACTTTGAATGAAATTCTCGAATTAAAACATAAGACGATCGAAACAATTGAAAAATCGAGAAAAGTATCGAAACTTTGACGAGAAATGATCCTCCCAAAGGTGATTGTTGTCAGAAATTGGATGAAGTCATTTATGGGGATCTGAAACTAATTAGAAAATGTCTGATTCCAAATCACCCGTAGGTTCACTGAAAATCATAATGAAATGTTTGGGTGACATCATGTCAAGTTCTTCTTCATCTCATCTTATTACGAATGAGATAGATGCCCTAGCAGACACTATTTCACTTATGATACGAGAACTTCAAAGATTATCACCTACTGAGACAGTTACTCCAAAGCTACATATGCTGGGCACTCATGTTATTCCATTTCGCTAGGATGAGGTACAATGCTATCGCTCGGTATCACGCAATCAGGAACTTCATGATCGATCTTTGCAAGTTTTGGAGCGGCATAGAACGATATAGTGCAAGTGAAGAATTTGAATGGTCCAGAAAACGGAGTCCTGAAGAAGCGATGGTGTTGATATCGAAGTTGAGATTAAGCAATATTGACGTATCAAGACTCAAGTGTCACTTGAAGGAGACGGGATTTGACATTTTTCCTAATTTAAAACTAATAAAAAGAACTCATATGAAAGTTCTTCCAACCTACGACTACAACAACAATTCAGAGAAAATAGAATATTGTCCGTTGCAAGTAAAAGTTGATGTAGTGTTGAAAAAAGTGGAGTCGGTGTTGACTGCTCGATTACAAACGTTGGTTACAACGTTAGATATTGGTGCTGGAAATAAAACAAATTCCCCTTCAAATTTACATTCATTGTCAGCGTATTCTGGGGACGTCAGAAAGCTTCTTATTCCAGCCAACATCGACAGAATAATCTACACTGTATCGCTAATGAGCCTAAAAAAATTTAAGCCTGATGAGACAGTTACTCCAAAGCTGCATATGCTGGGTACTCATGTCATTCCATTTCTCGAATACATGAAACATGGAGGGAAATGCCGGAACATTCCATCGAGCATTTTCGTAGCGAGTTCTCTATTTGGGAACGACAGTATCAACAAATCAGAAACCCATTATGTCAAGTTCTTCGTCATCTCTTACGATAACTTCAAAAGTTTAAGCCTGATGAGACAGTTACTCCAAAGCTACATATGCTGGGTACTCATGTCAATATGAGCTGTCACCAAGCCATTTCTCCGAAGCCATGGAGCCTGTGAGGAAATGTCGGAACATTCATCGAGCGTTTTCATAGCGAATTCTCTCTTTTAAAACGACAGTATCAACAAATCAGGGACTCTAGGATGAGGTACAATGCTATCGCTCGGTATCATGCTATCAGAAGCTTCTCACATGACTGCCGCTTTTCACATCTCCTCTCTTCATGTCGAACTCCATAATATAGTTTCACCCGTCTATAAAAATTTTCCCCTACATTATTTGTTGTGTTCCCATATCATAATTTTTTGTTTCAGAAAACGGCCGCTACCATTGACTGTTCCTCGTTCATCGTATTGTTAATACTGTTTTCTTGTCTAATAAGTAATTGTTGCACTTAGTATGGTTTTGAAATAAAAAAGTTTCCAAATACCTAGTTTTCAATCTTCTGGTGATTCTTTTCAAATCCCTCTCATATCTATAAATGCAAGAGACTCCGACACCAAAACGCACACGTTGCATACCAAATAAGAAGTTTCGAAACAAGTAAAGAGAGGCTGAACGTCAAACATTTGTCATGCAAATTGAATTTTAAAGTTTCCTTTCATTTTGAGTTCAACTCGACAAGTGTATCAAGGCCAAACTTTTTATTTCTTCTTTCTAGGAGATCGATAGATATTTAATTTCATTTTTTCCAGACACACAGACAGAGATTTTCTTTTTTATTGCCTCCTTTTCCGGCTTTGTAACAAAGAAGAACTGAGTTTGGAGGAACAGCAGTTAAATAAGCAGTGGAGCGGCTCGGCGAGCCGTTTGGAACATGAACATGACATGACACAAACTTTGTATATTTGTGTGTGCACATTCTTTTTTGTTTCGTCATCTTTTTTCGCTTTTTGCATTTTTCTGGCGTTTGAAGATTTCAGATACAAGTCATTTTTGACAATGGGTGAATTTTGATAACGGATTCAAAATTATCAGAATTTCAGCTTTCCAGTTGTAAATAATTTTGTGGTTACCTTCGTCACGAAATTTTGCTGAGTATCGACACGATACGCTGCTAAACTTTTTGAAAAGTGGAATTTCGACATTTCGAATTTGAGTCCCTGGTGGAAAAATTCTTCAGCAAAGGATTTTCTGATAGTTTTTTTTAAAGTATTCCAAAAAAACATAACTGTCAGTTCACATTTTCTTCAAATCCTCTGAAAACCCATTCAGTTTCAGCAACTAAATTAAACTGCACTTTTATCCCTTTCCAACAAAAAATTCGTCATTTCCGGGTTTTGCATGAAAAAGTTGAAGAGCAGTTGGGGAAGAAGAATTTTCATAACTTTTTTCGGATATTGCACGCAAAAAATGTTTGTTGGGGGAAGGAGGGGATGCATCATCACACTTTTTGAAACAACCCCTTCGTTTACTCAAGGGGAAGAAAGAGAACGAAGGCACTTATGTTTTTGCGAAAAAGTTGTTATAATACGGTTTGGAAACCCGAATAAATTGTATGCCCATTTAACACCGACCGGTGAGTCTCGGCAAACCGATAACAGCCTTGAAAAATAGACCAGCCTGTTAAGGTATACAAGTTTTTTAAAAGTCGGTCATGCCTGACCTGACTTGCAACCAATAATTTTCAGTCTTTTCTGTTTTTCTAACTGAATAATCCATGAATTTTTTTTTGTAATTCATGGTTCGGCATGTTTGATATGGCTAGGATCGAATCGTCTCGGTTTTCAAACCGACATGACATTGATACCTGTGAGTCGATACTCAGCGAATTGAAATTCGTACTTCTTCTCGGTTTCTAAATGTCTCGGTTTCGAAGCGCCTTCCGGAGCCTTCTTTGAAGTCTTTTTTTGAAACATCACAACTTTTTTTTTTCAATTTCTGACCTTCTACAATCATAAAAACCCTCTCAAAGTGCACCTGGCTCTTTCTTCATTGACCACCAGCCAGTCTATTGTCCCACTATCCATTTTTTGACTGCTTCGTCATCATTCAGAGCAATTTTTATATTTTGTGCTTTCAATCCAACAATAAAAAGTCTAGTTTGTTCCGTCCCCCAAGCAAGAACCAATTCAATAATCTCTGCCTCCAGAAGAGAAGTCCCTCCAGAATGTTTCCCCCTTCTCAAAACACATTTCTTGTTTTTAGTTTGACACCCCGTCCTCCCTTCCTCTTTTCTTCTTTTTTCGAAAAGCAACTTTTGACCGGAGGGGGGTAGGGAGGGATAGACAAATGACCGAAGGGTGTTACACTGCTTTTCCGGATTTTCCCTCTTTTCTTTGAACTTTTTTTGTTTAGTGTTGCGAAATGTACAAAGAAGTGGTCTTTTGATCTGGTAGCCTAGGTTTTTAGTATGGGGGATTTCTAGGTTCATCACCTGTAACACGATTCTGAGATTTTTGGAATCGTGGCCTAGCTTTTCATTTTACAGGTTTCTAGGCCACCACTTGAATCATTTGATTTGCTTTTCGGAGTGGTGACCTAATATTAGTATATTATGGTTTCCTAGGCCACTAACCGGGTTTTTTTGGTCAAGTCGGGTCGTGGCCTAACTCTGCAAGGCTTCGGGTTTCTAGGTCATCTTTTTTCATCTTTTTCGAAAAACATGTTTTTTTCAGCAGTAATTTTTGAAAAAGTGGTTTTTGGGGCATTTTCTGCAAAAATTCGACTGAATTGATGGTTTTTATTAGTTTTACAATGAATTTAGTGATAAAAAAGCACTTGAAAATTTTTTGGGGTGCAAAAATTTTTTTTAATTTTCCACCTGGGCCGGCAAAATTTTTCCTCGGCCCGGCCCGTCAAATGACAAGTATGGAGATTTTAAGACCGTCGCTTTGGAAAGTTAGGTCGTCAAAATTAGGTCACCATTTCGGAAATTTAGGCCACTGTTTTGGAAGCCTAGACCACCAAAGTTAGGCCACCACCAAAGCTAGACGACGTTTTTGAACTTTGACCCTATTTTCCCCAGTTTTTTTGTGATTTTTAATGCTCTCTCGATCATTGTGAATTTCCAACCTCAGCCTCTTTCCTTTTTCTCCATTAATCACTTTTTCTTCTTCTCTTTTTTGAAATTTCACGCAAACCACGATTTTGCTCTTGTCTTGCTCTCTCTCTCACTCCAATTCAAGCGATGGGAACGGAGAGAGGAAAAGCAAAAAGCAGAAGGAAAAAGGGGGAATTGCTTCTCCTTTTTTGTCTTCTGAATTCAGAAGATTTTGGTTTTTTTCAGGGAGAAGAAGAAGAAGAACGTCGTGACGTCTTCTGAATTTTTTTTTACGTTGTTTTTTTGGAATTGTATTTCTGCAAAAAATTGCATTTTTGCTGTAAAATGACATTTCAAATCCAGGAGGTTTTGAAACCCCACGAACATGAAGTGTCCGGTTTCAAAACGTCCCAGTTCCGAAGTGTCCGGTTTTGAAACGTCCTAATGGCTAATGGCTCCGGGACGTTTCAAAACCAGATACTTCGGAAATGGGACATTTCGAAACCAGAGGATCCGTAACCTGACGCACATGAAGTGTCCCGTTTTGGAATTTCGTAGTTGCGAAGTGTCCGTCCGATTCTGAAACTAGACACTTCGAAACTGAGACGTTTGGCAACCTATTGCCAAATGTCTCAGTTTTAAAACGTCCCGGTTTCGAAACGTCCCTTCCTCCATCTGTGTGTGCAACCCCTACTGAACAGCTACATATGTAGTTGCAAAAGCAGTAGATCAAATGACGAATTTTATTTCCCGAAAATAAAAAAATTCAAGGATGTCCAAAAAAAGAGAAAAATGAATGTCCCTTTTTCCTTTTTTAGTACGTTATCTGATGGAGAGAGGTACTTTGAGACTTCACTCTTTTTTTGTTTCTATTTTTGAACTTTTGCTGAATTCACAGACGTCCGTATGTCCGGATGTCCAGGCTCCCGATTTAGTAGGTTTTTGTAAATCTGTAAGTCCGGATGTCCTGAACATTTATAAATTAAACTTCTGCAATTAAACCTATAGTTTCTGAAACGCTGACGTCGTGAGGATTCTGAATCTGTTTTCAAAATTTTTCTAGCGTCAAAGTGAGCCGAAATACAAGCTATCGAACTGACTTGGATGTTTTACTTTGAAAAATTCCCCGATTTCAACCAAAGCTAACTCGCGTAATTTTAACCCTAGAAAAAATCCAAAAACAGATTCAGAATCCTCGCGTCTTCAGCTTTTCAGTCATATAAAATTTGGGCTACTTTTTGATACAGTATCTGACAGAAAACTGTAAAATTGTGTGTAATAAGACCTCGTTGAAGGGGAAAACCATACGTGCTGGAACAGGGTTACTGTAGCGGCGAGGGGGTACTGTAGTCTATTCTAGCTACAGTACCCCTAGAGACTCAGATACAGTAACCACTTATGTGAATTACTGTAGCCTGAGATATGGTGGCTTTGGGATACTGTAGATGATAGTAAGAGATACTGAGGTTAGAACAGTGCTGTAGGTAGAAGGGATTACTGTACCTCACCCGAACCACAGTACCCCTAGCCATCTACAGCAATCCTGAAAGTCTTGACATTTCAAAACCATGACATTTCGAAACTAAACGCGATATAAATCACTGGAAAACATATATTTTCAGAGTAGAAATGTCAGGACGGTTCTGAAATGTCTCGGTTTCTAAACTACCCGTTTTGAAACGTCCCGGAGCCAGTTATTCTGCTCAAGCTAGGGACGTTTCATAACCTCATAATTCCGTTTTTTTTTCAAAACTAAACCATTAAAAACCTTGTGTTTCCTACTCCCATAGTTAGTTTTTTTTTCCGATTTTTGGTTTTGGAACACTCAAGAAATAAATATCCCCTACTACTACCCTAAAACCACTTTTAAATGGTGGTGGCGGGGGCAGTCCGTTTTCAAATGTTCCCCATGAGAATTTTCAAGTGGTCCCCGGTCCCCCCCCCCCTTTTTCAACTTCTGACTGGCTGACACTCAACTTTTTATTTTGAAGTTTACTGAGTGGTAGTAGGAAAGTGGCCTAGGATTTTTTTAGGCCACGGAGGGAGGAAGACTAGTCCCCTTTAGGCTTAAGCCTTAAGGCTTTTAGGCTTAAGGCTTTAGGCTTTAGGGTTTCAGGCATCCGGCTTTCAGGCTACCGGCTCTCAGGCTTTCAGGCTTTAGGCTTCATGCTTAAAGGAGGAGAGAAGTCATAATTTTTTATTTCAGATTCTGATTCTTCAGAAAATTCTGAACAACTTTCATCATTGGAGCATATGCTAAAAATCGCTCTAAATGCCCTAAATTCACGTTTTCCCGGCTCAAAAGGAGCTTTCGTGGAAGAGTTTTCCCACGCGAATTTTCGCCCCCGTGTAGTCCTCTCGGACAATATTATTTCTTTTTATTTCTCGATTCCTCGTTTTCTTGCTTTTTTCAATAAATTTTTGTGTCTTTTCTTCTTTTTCTTACGATATAAGTTGAAAAAACACGAAAATTTTGTTGAAAAAAGCAAGAAAACGAAAAATCGAGAAATAAAAATAAATAATATTGTCCGAGAGGACTACACGGGGCGAAAATTCGCGTGGAAAACTCTTCCACGAAAGCTCCTTTGAGCCGGGAAAACGTGAATTTAGGGCATTTAGAGCGATTTTTAGCATATGCTCCAATGATGAAAGTTGTTCAGAATTTTCTGAAGTATCAGAATCTGAAATAAAAAAATATGACTTCTGTCCTCCTTTAAGGCATTTAGGCTTAAGACTTCCGGCTTAAGGCTTAGGCTTAAAACTTTTAGTCTTAAGCTTTTTAGGCTTAAAGTTTTAGGCTTAAGGTTTTTAGCCCTAATACTTTTAGGCTTAAGGCTTTTAGGCTTTTAGGCTTTTAGGATTTAGGCTTAAGGCTTTAGGCTTAAGGCTGTAAGGCAGATATGTAACCGTCTGGTTTTAAAACGTCCGGTTTTAAAATGTCCCAAGTCCATTTCCCTGTGTTCTGACCCTCTCTTCTAGACAAAACGTCATTCTCTGAATCATTGTTTCATTCAATAATTATGACCAGATTTTAAGAAAGTTGGGTCTCACCACGAAAACTACAGTAACCCGAAATTTTGAAGATTTCGCGTCGAGACCCAACTTTCTTCAAACCTAGTCATGCTTATACTTTTCTGAAAGTTCTCGACGAGCTGGTTATGAAAATATCATTTTATTCTGAAAAAAAAAGGCAACCACAAAAGTTTTGGACCTTTCCAAATAGTTATCACCCTGACCCCACCCAAACCACATCCCTTCTCTCCCTGCTTGTTGCTATTTTCGTGGATTTCCATTCATCTTTTTCTAAGAAATGGATAATGATTCACTATTGTTGTGGTGGTCCAAAAGACAGACCCACCAAATTTGGGATGTTTTCAATTTTTTGCTTCTCTTTTTTTCTTCCGAAGAAGCAAAAAGCACACATCTCTCTTTTTGACACCCTCTCTGGATGTAGTGGCCTAAAAAGGGGCGGAGCCTCTTGTTCGAGTGTTTTTTGGTTTAGTGGAGACTTATTTTTTAGAAACACTTGAATTTCAGTTGTCTGATTGTGAGTGAGGTATCGGATTTCTTGTACTAGAGGTTTTTGAAGGATTGAAAATCAGTTAGTCGTTATTTTTTGAGTCAGCTGAATTCAGGAAGTCGAGAGCTTTCAGAAAAGTATAATCATGACGAGGTGTGAAGTAAGTTGGGTCCCAACACGAAATTCTCGGAATTTTGGGTTACTGTAGTTTTCGCGTCGGGACCCATCTTGCTTTGAAACAAGTGTTACCAATAAAATAAGCTCATCGAGAGCTTTCAGAAAAGTATAATCATGACTAGGTTTGGACCAAGTTGGGTCTCACCACGAAAACTACAGTAATCCAAAATTCAGAAGATTTCGTGGTGAGACCCAATTTGCTTTGAATCTAGTCATGATTATACTTTTCTGAAAGCTCTCAGTGAGCTGATTACAGTTTTAACCATAGTTTTCGAAAAAATTGACACGGTGTTCAGGTTAGTCCCCATACCGCCAAATTTTGTGAGGTATGTAGATCAAACCCAGATGTTCACTTTTGTAGTTGACAACTTGTTTATAGGAGTCCTCATTAGAAAGTTACAGTATCCCGTTTAACTATTTTTCATTAAAATATAACAATTATTTTGGTGAGCTATAACTTTCCAGGGAAGTCTTGTACAAAAAAGTTGTCAACTACAAAAATAAAGCTCTAGGTTTGATCTACAATTTTATATAAAAATTCAAGCTCCTGTTATAATAACTGATAACATGGCACATGATCAAAGTTTCTCATTTTCAACTGAAAACCGCAAGTGTCGCAATTTTTGTAGTTTAGACCGTCACGGATCAATTTTTTTGAAAAACAAAATTTCCGTTCAAAAATAAGGTGCCAGAACATTTCAGCATTTTTTTTCTCTTCCTTAAATGTACATACACAACCATAAAAGCCGTATGAATGTCATGGCGACCACTGTTATGTGCCTTTTCACCTGCCACGGGTACAAATCCTGATTTTTTTCTTTTGAAATTTTATTTTTATGTTACAAGCTATATATGGCTGGAATGCTGAAAGCGTGAGGATTTTGAATCTGTTTTGAAATTTCGAAAAAGTTGAAAATGGGCGGAGTTATAGAGGTTTGAAGATTGGGGAAGGGGCTTGAAAGTGTGGTCTGCTGGCTGAGAACCACTATAACTTGGTCATTTTCCATCCAAACTAAAAATTCCAAATGGATTCAGAATCCTCCCGTCTTCAGCTTCATAATTTCACCTATTTGAATCCAAAAACATTTTGAGATACCCTTTTTATCCCCTCGAGACCCCTCTCCTCATTTTTTCTTCTTTTTGAAATCCAGGACACTGACAAAAAGGGGGACATATCAATCATTTCGTGCCATCTTTTTGTCTTTTTGAGCTCAACGAGAGCTCCAAAAAGACATATTTCGCGACTTTTGACCTTTTTGGAAGATTTTATCGATTTTGGGAAGTTAGGCCATCAAAGTTCGGCCACCAAGTTTAGGTCATTAATTTGAAAAGCTAGGGCACCAAAGTCATTTTCAAGGTTTTCGGAGTGATGGCCTAAATTTCCTATGTGATGGATATCTAGGCCACCATGAATTCTTCGGTCAAATAAAAGAGTGACCTAACTTTCCATAATTACGGATTTCTAGGTCACGCAGAGCTCCAAATGACATATTTCTCAATTTTTGCGATTTTTGGAAGATTTTATCGATTTTGGGAAGTTAGGCCATCAAAGTTCGGCCACTTAGGTCACAAATTCATTAAAAGTTAGGCCACCACTTCGGAAAGTTAGGCCACCAAAACTGTTTTCAAGTTTTTAAGAGTGATGGCCTAAGTTTTGCATTTGATGGTTTTCTAGGCCGCCACATAAGCTTCGATCAAATAAACGCGTGGCCTAACTTTCCACAGTAATGGATTTCTAGGTCACGCAGAGCTCCAAAACTACTTTTGACCTTTTTGGAAGATTTTGTCGATTTGGGAAGTTAGGCCACCAAAGTTAGGCCACTCTTTGACCTTCTGACCTTCCCTCCCAACCCACCTGTTTCAAAATTCCAAAAATCTAAAAATATTTTCTTTTTTCAAAAATCTGACCTCTGTCCTTTCCTTCCCCCTTCCTTTCCCCTTTTTTTCAAAAATAGGTGAACTGGAACAAAAAAGAGAATGTGTATGTGTTTCTCCACTCCCTTTTTCCTTCGGTTAATTAATTTTGTTTTGTTGAAAAATGGGGGAGAAAGGGGAGGGACTCTTCTTCACACTTTTCAATTTTATCCTTTTCATTTTTCTCCATTCGCTTTGTTTCAGAGTTCTAGTAAATAATGAGTATTTTTATCGACTTCGAATTTTTAAAGTTTGTCGATAAAACGCCGATCGAAAAAACATCGAATATATCGATAAATACTCAATGTTTCGACTTGTCGACATTTATCGACAATTATCGGCAAAAATGCAATATCTATGAAAAGTCGACTTTTTATCGATAATTATCAATGAAACTTGAAAATTGCTAAAAGTTTTATCGATAGAAATCGATAAAAATTTATCGACAAAAATGTTCTAACCTCAGATTTTCATGATTATCGAGTTTTGTCGAAAAAAAACGTCGATCGAAAAAAACATCTGAATGACGATAATTATCGATAAAAAGTCTTTGATAATTATCGACAAATACTTAACGATTTGACCTGTCAACATTTATCGACAATTATCGACAAAAATCAAACATCGATTATTATCTATGAAAAGTCGGATGTTTACCGATAATTATCGATAAAACTTGGAAATTGTTCCACGTTTTCTTGATGAAAATCGACAAAAATGTATCGACAAAAATTTTCAGGTTTTGTCGATAAATGTACTGATCGATCGACAAAGTATCAGATACTTCACATATTGCGAATTGTCGATAATTGTCGACAAAATTTTCGAAATACCGATAATTTGCAATAAAAATTCAAAGCTTGTTCGATAATTGCGTTTTTATCAAAACTTTTAAAAGTTTTATAGATAAAATGTCGACTTTTCTCGTTTTCTAGGCCCCTCCTGGTCGTCGATCTCCTCCAATGCCCTCCTCCATTTTATAATTAACTTCCATTCCTCAATTACACTTAATTGCACTTATAATCACTTTTGAATGATGTCACCCTTCTCTGCAAAAAAGCTTCTTTTTTTCAGACCGCCTTTCTCAAATGTGGATGATACTCATTTTATGATCTACACTCTCTGAAAATTTTCAGAAAGAAAGAAACGATGTCTTCAATTAATTTATTTCCCCTATTATTCATCTCTACAGTATTATGGTGAGTTACAGTAATTCAGAGGGGAGAGGGGTACTGTAGTTTGGGTAGGGTACAGTACACCCCACTATCTACAGTAACCCTAAGCTACAGGGTTACTGTAGACAGCTTGGAGTACTGTAGTTCGGATAGGGAACAGCACCCGCTCACCACTACAGTAACCCCAATTCCAGCACGTACGGTTCTTCCCTTCAACGAGGTCTCATCACATCGGGTCCATGCACATTTCCACTGCCGACTTCTGCCAATTTTAGTGTTTTCTGTCAGATACCGTATCACAAGGTAGGTCAAATTTTACAAATTTTATATGAATGGAAAGCTGAAGACGTGAGGATTCTGAATTTGTTTTTGAATCTTTTATAGGGTTGAAATAACGCGAGTTAGGGTTGGTTGAAGTTAGATAACTTTTCAGCGAGAAATATTCAAGTCAGCTTGATGGCTTGTAACCCGGTATGTTTTGGTGCTAGAAAAATTTTGAAAACGGATTCTGAATCCTCACGACGCCAGCTTCAAAACACATACCAAATATTTCCAGACCCCATACGTCTGCGACCCGGGCGGTATCCTTTCCCGGACCGAAGTGGAAATGCTTCAAGCAACCGCCACCAAGTTGAACATGACTTCATGTTTCTGCAACAAATTCGGAAATTGCCAACCCGGCATCCGGATCGCCGTTGTTTTATTACCATTTGTCAGTTGGAATAGTATTCGAGAATGCGATCCGACTTACACGTCTTCTTCGATCTCCACGTCGACTATTCTATATGCACAATTGTTGTCGGTGAGGTGGCAAGGTAAGAGGGGTTACGGTTATTTTTAATTTTGGAAAGTGGTATGATTAGAAGGCTGGAATTGTGAGGATTCTGAATCAGTTTTCAAATTTTGGAAAGGGTAAGAATGAACAGAGTTACAAAAATTTTTGTGGGCGTGGCTTTGGAGAGGGATAATAGAAACCCGAGTATTCTTAAACACTTTTACAACAACAGTTATATAATTTTTATATATCTAAACAGCTGAAATTCTGAGAATTCTGAATCTGTTTTCAAAATTTTTCTATCAGCCAAACTAATCGAGTTACAAGCTTTCAAGCCTGTTTCTCGCTGAAAAGTTCCCCAGCTTCAAACAACGCTAACTGGTGTAATTTTAACTTTAGAAAAATTTCAAAAAGAGATTCTGAATCATCGCGTCTTCAGCTTTCTAGTCGTATAAAATTTAAACTACTCTGTAATAAGATACCTGGCAGAAATCACTAAAATTGGCAGAAGTCGGTTGGATACTGTTTTTTTTTCAAGTGGGATGAAAACTTTACTACTTTCAAATTGGTGTAACTTAATTATTTCGGAACCAACAAAAGTTTCGAAAAGAGATCCAGAGTTTTCACATTTCAGGCTCTCCTGTTATGCAACATTTTAAAAAAGTTGACTATTGAACATACTGAGTAACGTGACACTTATAATGCGGCAACAAATCCTTGAAGACCGCAATTCCCTGGCTTGCATTTGGTAGCATTTTCATACTTTTGAGAATTCTTTTTCCACACTAATTGCAGACTTCCAAATAGGTTTTTAGATATTATCTATGACAAAAACTAGCCGAGTTACAATGCTTTCAGCTCCTCCCCCCATCCTTGAGCTGGAAAAGTAGCCGATGATAAAAACGGTCATATTTCCAATTTCCTGAATTCCAACTTTACAATTTTAACATATCTGAAAAGCCAACGTCATGAGGATTCTGATCCTGTTTTCAAAATATTTCTATCGTCAAAACCAAGCGAGTTACGACACTTTCAGCTACTTGCTTCCCGTGCACCATCTTAAACTGAAAATGTCGCAGATGCTAAAAACCTTCAGATTTCCAATCCGCTGAATTCCAACTTTACCATTTTAACATATCTGAAAAGCCAACGTCATGAGGATTTTGAATCTCTTTTTGGTATTTTTCTAGGATCGAAATTACACAAGTTAGCAATGTTAGAATCTGGGGAACATTTCAACGTTAAACACTCAACCCAGCTTGATAGTTTGTAGCTCCGCCCATTTTGATGCTAGAAAAATTTTGAGAGCGTATTCTAAATCCTCACGACGTCAGCTTTCTAGTCATATAAATTCCATATCACTAAAAAGCCAACGTTATGAGGATTCTGAATCTGTTTTCAAAATTGTTCTATCGTCAAAACTAGCCGAGTTACAACACTTTTAGTGTCCAGCATCCATTAACAAAAAAATTGCTGTTCAATGTTTTTTTTTTTCAAAATTTCAAAATATATTCTGAAACGCCTGGTTTTCAGTTTTACAACCATATAAGTTTCATTTTTTCAATCTCGAATCCCATCAAGTTAGAGTCTTCCCAGTTTTCAGAGTACTGCGACGCCGATGTCATATTCGTCTATATCCAAAGTTGGCAGACCGAGAGGCTTCGTACTCCTCTTCTGATTCCATTATTTGGGTAACCAGCAAACGCGCTCCATTGACAATTCCCAATATATTCCAGTGACCAATGGCCTCATCTCCGTCGATTCTCCATTCCAATCGTCACAACCGCTCGGGAGACAACTCTCACCTCTCTCGAAAACGCAATGTCCCACGCCAGTCGTCTCATCCACGTGGATTTATCACCAGTGAGTTTTCTAGGCCACGCTTTGGGTTCCTAGGCCATCGTTTTAGTTTCAGGCGCACGCTGCGATCCCTCGTTGGGCGCTGGCATTTGGTGGGATCATGTTGTCTATAGTGGCGGCGGCGATGTACGTGGCAAACTGTATCAGCCAGAAGATGGGACAACGCCGTCAAAAATCGTTGGTACCGAAACGTGGAAACGAGAAGTTCCGTGCCGGTTTTGGGGGCGGAGTCATGATGAACAACTCGGGAAGTCAGAAGAAGAAATCGGTGATGATGTTCAGAACGTTCTCGAAAAGTAATCATAATAACAATAATAATAGGTTATAGTTTTGACTCGGGTTCTAAGAATAAATTATTTTTCTTATTCAATCTGTTTTCTTATTCATATCTAACTCGTTGAGAGCTTTCAGAAAAGTATAATCATGAGTAGGTTTGAAGTAATTTGGGTCTCGCCGCGAAATCCTCCCGGGTTACTGTAGTTTTCGTGGTGAGACCCAACTTGCTTCCAACCTAGGCATGATTATACTTTTCTGAAAGCTCTCAGTGAACTGAATCCAATTCTCCGTATCGCACGTCAATGACGACGCAGCCAATCGGAATTTCCAGTTCGTTTCGAAATTAGCCTGAGAATATGGATAATTGAAAGAGCTCTCTGACAGGGTTACTGTAGATGCTGGCACCATGCCAATTTCGAATTTCCAAGACATATTGAAAGTCAAGTCCTTGGAGATAAACCCGCCGGACAACTTTCTGCAGAAATTTGTGGTCGCTGCCTTGTAGTCCTCTCGGACAAGATTTCTGCTCAATTCCAACAAATTTTCCTAGTTTTCTCCTATTTTCTCTAATAAAAAAACGAGGAACTGAAGAAAAATCTTCTCCGAGAGAACTACACGGATGTGTCAAACAGAGAGATTTTAAGCATGCACGTCATATGTTTATGCTACCCTCAAAATCACGGCTATCTACCGTATCCACTGTTAGTAATTATAACTAGGAGTCGATGCTCAGCGAATTCGAATCTCAGAGTCTCCTGAAGGGTTACGGTATAATGCACGTGACGCGACCGCAGCGCCCTAATCAGATCCCACGAGAAACATGATAACTAATGGCGGATTCGTGTATCCTTTGATTGACACGCTTTTCATATTTAGCTGTGTATCGTCGAGAACCAGAAGTTGATACTCAGTGAAATTGATAGGAATTCGTTTTAGATTGTTTAAGGTGTCCTAGAAGGTTGACTTTGGTTCGCAAAGGTCAGAAATCACTTTTTTGAACAATAATGAAATCCCGGAAAATGAAGTTCCTTGTGTGTCAATTTGTTTCCCGTTGTTTATCACAAGAAGACAATAATTTGTGTGATTTTTCCTATTATTCATAACTTCGTGAGAGAAATCGAACCGTATAAAACATGAGGTCATCTGGAACTTTTTCACTGCATTGACAACACAATGCATCTGTCTTCTTCTCTTCGCAAGTCTCTTCTGAGCAACAGTCCAAAGTGAGTCGATCTATTCAGTCTGTCAACCCAATTCTCAATTTCAGAGTGCTGTCAATTTCCTCTTTATTTATTTATTTATTTATTTACGATTTCGTGAATCGTGAAGAGAAAAAAGAATAAAAAAAGCAGTACAAGTAAATAGAAAGGTGAGACACATACACAAAAATTATGATATGACCGGGCTGGTGTTACACGTGACACGACGATGGGAGACTATTATGATACAATTAAGCAACAATTCAGAGACCGGGAACGTGAGAGGTGATAGGGCCCAACTGTTGCTAACCGATTTTGCTCAAGGCGCGGTTTACAAAGAAGTGTTTTCGAAGTTTGGTTTTTGGAGCCTTCCAGATATATCGGGGACTCGCACGGGTTTTGCTATTTGTGGATAGTGTGAAAAAATCAGAGAGCTTTAAATCTATAAAATATATCCCACCAAAGCTGCCACGTAATTACCATCCGTACACTGTGCCCCATAGGGTTGATTGGAATAAATGTGATCAGCCGATTCTTATGGGATGCGAAATCACTGGAGGATTTTCCCATTACTGGTACAGAATACCAGGAAATTTCTCAACTGTAAGCGAAGGGTCGCTTTTTCCTAATATGGTATGTTTTGGCATGCGGTGGTGAAGAGCATAATTAACAATAATTACAGCTCTTGAACCAGCAATCACAGTTCGGTAAACCTGGTTACATACCCCTCAAATGCGACACAACAACTGGATTGTGGCATTGGGATAATCCAGATAATTCATTTCTTCGAAGCCGTAAATACGAAAACTTCTGCTGTAATTGGGCGCGGGAAATGCTTGCTCCTGGTTGGCCAACTAAATTCTCGATACCTCAATCGGGTCCGGAGTTTCCTGAAAGCTCTTTGGTGCCTGAAGGGTGATTTACTTCTGTGACACCTATTGTTGGCGAATAAACTATTCATTGCATTCAACTCTATTCATTTCAACACATCAATATTCTGAACCATTTCTGGAGATACAGGTGTACAGACCATCTTAAAGGAACACATACAGTCATGTTTTGTTTATTGTACAGGATTCGATACTTCAGAAAATTTAACCACGTTCATCATCGGAGCATACAGTGGGCGTCATAAGTTTGTACGGAATCGGTACTTGGTTGATTCTCCGAAGTTTCGGAACACTTGAAGCACACGGTGTCGCCTATAGTCAGTGAGACTCAGGTGGAAGTCCGACTGAATGCCATGACACTCGTCCGGAATCACATTTTTCAGATGAGCAACAGTAGAAATAGGTTTACCTTGATAGTATACAACGTTTTCGAGAAGTTTCCAAACATTTCTGACTGAATTGAAACCCGGGGGAACTTTTTGAACAACCCATCAAATTTATCTTTTTTCAATTACCTATTCATTGTGCTGGATCTTTTCATCAGCTAGCAATTCCCAGAGTATTTTCACGAGAAACAGAATAATGGCTTCATTTAATATGTTCTGATGGTCCTCCGGGCTTATAAACATTGAGGCGCAGGTGAGCTTTCAATCAGAAGCGTTGGAATTCTATCAAAAACATTGTTTACTATTAAGGTAATCCGTTTTCTTCTGTTGCTCATCTCAAAAATGTGATTCCGGACGAGTGGCATCCCATTCAGTCGGACTACCATCTGACTCTCACTGACTGTAGGCGATACCGTGTGCTTCAAGTGATCCAAAGCTTCGGAAAATCAACCAAGTACCAATTTTTTAAAGATTTTCCTGATTTTTCGTTATTTATTTTATAATTCCTTGTGTAATACCGCTTTTTTGTACAACATTTTTCAATTAGCCCTCTGGCATAAACTTTTGAAGCGGCTGAAGAGTGACTTTTGGTGTTGAGGCCGTTTTATTGGAGGTATGTGTCTAAAATTTTGAGTTCCTAGGTTTTTTAGACGCTGAACTTTAGGGTATCTACAATTTTCTTAACAGATATTCCCAATTTGTAGGGGTGGCACAACCTTATGAAGCGCACTGTAATGCTCCAATGATTAAAGTTTTTTGAAATTTCTGAAGTATCGGACTCTGCACAATAAACAAAACATGACTTCTGTCTTCCTTTAGAATGGTTTACAGAATATTGATGTGCCGAAATGAATAGAGTTAAATACAATGAATAGTTTATTGGCCAAAAAGGAAGTGTCACTGACTTAATTCACCAATGTGACACCAAAGAGCTTTCAGGAAAATCCTTACCCGATTGAGGTATCGAGAATTTAGTTGGCCAACCAGGAGCAAGCATTTCCCGCGCCCAATTACAGCAGAAGTTTTTGTATTTAAGGCTTCGAATAAATTCATTAGTAGATAAATTCCAATACCACAATCCAGTTTCTGTGTCGCATTTGAGGGATATGTGACCAGCTGTACCCCACTGTGATTGGTGGTTCAAGAGCTGTAATTATTGTTAATTATGCTTTTCACCGCATGGCAAAACATACCATATATGGAAAAAACGATGTGGCCGCATCGGGTACGTTTGAGAAGTTTCCTATTATTCTGTACCAGTAATTAGAAAATCATGGTTACTATAAAGATAAACCTATTTCTACTGTTGCTCATCTGAAAAATGTGATTCCGGACGAGTAGCATGCCGTTCAGTCGGACTTCCATGATGCCGTGTGCTTCAAGTGATCCGGAGCTTCGGAGAATCAGCCAAGTACCGATTTTTAAAGGTTTTCCTGATTAGTGGGTAGTTTCTTTTAGTTCCTTGGGAAGTTTGCCCTGTGATATGAACTTTTGAAGCGGCAAAAAATGTTTTTTGGTGTTGAGGCCGTATTATTGGAGGTGCGCGCAAAAACAGAATTCCCGATTTGGGGGGTACAAACTTATGACACCCACTGTATTCTCCAATAATGAAAGTTTTTCTCTTCTTTTAGATGGTTTGTACACCTGTATCTGCAGAGATGGTACAGAATATTGATGTGTCAAAATGAATAGAGTTAAATACAATGAATAGTTTATTCGCCAAAAAGGAAGTGTCACTGAAGTAATTCACCAGTGTGACACCAAAGAGCTTTCAGGAAAATCCTTACCGGATTGAGGTATCGAGAATTTGGTTGGCCAACCAGGAGCATGCATTTCCCGCGCCTAATTACAGCAGAAATCTCTGTATTTAAGACTACGAATATATGCATTATCAGGAAAATCATAAAACCACAATCCAGTTTGTGTGTCACATTTGAGGTCTATGGTATTTTTTCCAAGAAACTGTGATCGGTAGTTCAAGAGCTGTAAACATTGTTAATTATGCTCTTCACCACCGCATGCCAAAACATACCATATTAGGAAAAAGCATCCCTTCGCCTACAGTTGAGAAATTTCCTAGTATTCTGTACCAGTAATCAGAATATCCTCCGTTGATGGCGCATCCCATAACGATTGGCTGATCACAACCATTCCACTGAACCTTATGGGGCAGGGTGAACGGTTGGTAATTAAGTGGTAGCTTTGGTGGGATATAAAGAGGATATTGACAGCACTCTGAAATTGAGAATTGGGTTGACAGACTGAATAGTTCGGACTCACTTTGCACTGTTACTCCGAAGAGACTTGCGAAGAGAAGAAGACAAAAAGAGAGATGCATTGTCACCTAATGCAGTGAAGAAGTTCGAGATGCCCTCATGTTTTATACAGTTAAATTTCTCGCACGGAGAGATAAATAATATGAAAATGCAAACGAGTTATTGTCTTTTTCTGATAAACAACGGGAAACAAATGGATACACAAGGAACTTTATTTTCCGGGGTTTCATTATCGTCGAAGTTCGGAAAAAGAGTGATTTTCGATTCTTGCGTATCGAAGTCAATCTTCTAGGACACCTAAAACAATCTACTTGACAAAACGAATTCCGATTAAAGGCGTTATTGTATATCTTGTGTCAAGGGATATGCTCGCATCTTTTACGTTAATTTGAAAATTGTCCAGATTGCAAACGCTACCTTACATCTTTCGGGTAGAGCGCACCATCTCAATCCATTTATTCAATTACGCTGAGCATTGACTCCTAGTTATCATTATGTACTACGGTACACAGCTAAATAGTAACTTGGTATTTTCAATGTTTCCCGTGTCCCCTCAAAATTAACTTTTTGGTGGGATGTAACATTGGTCAGTTTTAAATTTTTTGACTTCAGGAAAACTTCAGAAACATAAATTTCAGTAGCAAACTACTTTGGCCGTTTATACGCTCAATGCAACTACAACATTCAAATCTATGGCGGGAATTTGAAATTTCTTTGAGAAAAATTAATTTCGCTGCGTCACTGTGGAGATTCGATACGGCGCTTAACAGCTACGGCGATTTTCCACTGGTTTTTCTAGTTTTTTCGGTTTTTTTGAATTTCGCGCCAAGCTAAGTGCGATGGAGCGTAGTTACAATATAGATAACTACTAAAATTAAAAATGTTCAGTTACCTAACTCAATGCACCCAACTTCTAAATTCCGAAAAATTGGTCCTTCGATTTTTCCAATTTTTTTGAATAAATGAATTTTAAAACTCTTGTTTTTACCTTGTAATGTTTTCAGTGACATTCTGATACTAAAATGGGACGTTTCAAAACCTTTTACGTCTTTTTCCAGTCAAATTTCCAGTCGATTCACCATGTTTTTTTTTTTTTTCACACTTTTCCATAAATTTTTGTCATTTTTCCATCTAAATCCTTTATAAAATTATACACATTTCATGTTTCTTATTCTATCATGTATTTCGCAATACCTTAGCTCCGCCCATTCATATTTGCGGAACACCCTTGCACCCTCCGCGGCGTATAAATACCACTATTACGAAATACGCGATTTCGCAACAACCAGTATTGTTTTTAGGAATTTGGTAAGTCTTTTCACGCTTTTTCTTCATAAAAACTTCAGAAAATCCGATAAAAACTGGAATTTTCGATTTTTTAAATAAATTAATTAAAAATATTATTTTTCAAACTTCCCTCCAAAAAACGCGGTGGCCTTGGCCTAGAAAACCCCGTGGCCGCGTGGTACAACACTCCGCAATCCCGCTAGAGCGTGTTGTTTAGCGGCTCATAAAATATTAATTTTTCGTCCTATTTTTTGGATTTCCAGCGTTTCTCCAGCGTTTTTATCGTTTTTTTGCGACGTGGAATTGATAAAAATAGTGATTTATTTGATATATCCTTCATTTCGACCTATTTTAATCGAAAATCCACCAAAAATCCCTCGAAAAACACGTGTCAACAGTTTCAGACTAGTTGGGTTACACAAATAACGACAATAATGGTCGAAATTGAATTTAATAAGGAGAACGAGGAGGATTTCTCCGATCCGCCAGATTTTGTCGACGATGTTACCGATGAGGGTAGGTTTTGAGCGATTTTTCTTTTTAAATCGGATTTTTTGCAGTTCTCGTGCCCGATATGCTTTACAAGCGTCCAACAATCGAGGAATTCGAAGACAACATCGTATTCATCGCCGGTATTCCAGTCGTCGGTGCCGATCGTATTGGTAGACTTCAAAGTGTGCTGAAGAAGGTTCTAGAGAAGATGGATCCCGCTGTGAAGCTTTTCATTCCAACAAACTCGGAAGGAGGCTCTGTGGTAGGTTTTCGATGCGATTTTTGGAATTTTCAGCGAAAATTTGTCTAAATTTCACTTTTTTTCCAGGGAGTCCTTCTCACCGAGTGGCCAGACTACCGAGCCGCCGCGTTCGCCGTCAAATCTCTTGAAGGATACTCTTTCGACAAGAACCACCAGTTCTCCGCTCGTTTTTTCACGGATATGAAGAAGTTGCAAGCGCCAGCAGAGGACTGGCAGACACCCACCAAGTCAGAGTACGCTGACGTCGGTGATTTGTGGTGGTGGCTGCAGAATGAGCGTTGTCGTGATCAGTTCGCGATTTCTCACGATAAATTGGGCGTGCCGACTGTCGGAGTCTTCACTAATATGAAGGGAAACGATCCGGAACTCGCTGGAGACCCGGATAAGGCTGAGAGAGCTGTAAGGGATAGGAATTGGAGATTTGGGTGAAAAATTATAGGAAATCCTAGAAAATACTTTAAAAATCCGCGTTCTCTTCGAGTTTTTGTTCTGAAATTGCTGGTTTTTTATTGGAGAATGAGATATTTTATGTCAATTCGACCGATTTTGAACGAAATTTTCTGCTCTTCGGTCAATTTTAGGAGTACAACAAATAGTTTTCAGAATGCTTCTCTTCGCGAATGATTTTTAGCAAAATTTCGCGATTCTTATTGGGAGTTTCAGATTTTTAGCTCATTATATCCTTATTTTGGCGGGTTCAGCTCAAAGTTCTCATTTTTCGGTCACATAGAGACGGAGTTTTGTATCATCCGATTGCCAATGTACTTTTATAATTCCGAGTGTGAAATTGAGCTTCTCAACCGATTTTGGCAGTATTTCGGTTGTTTTTGGGAGTTTACAGTCTATTTTTGCTTTATTTCAGATTTTTTTTGAATTTTCAGCGAAATTTGAAGTTCCTCGAGCGTGAATCTGTAAAATGTATAATTTCCTGCAAGTTTTGCCTATTTTCATCAAATTTTGCCGTTTTTCGATCAAGAACTGCCAAAAATCGCTCCAACCATGTAAAACTGACAAATCTAGTGAAAATTGGGTCGAAAACCATCAAAAACTCAAAATTTTAAGTCGAAACTCCCGGTTTTTTAGTCCAAATCTGCCAAATTTTGGCGGTTTTTAATTAAGAACTATCAGCAAATCGCTTCAACCCCATACAACTGACAAATTCAGTAAAAATTTGGTAGAAAACCACCAAAAACTCATAATTTTGACCAATTTTTCATTCTATTTTCAAAATTGAAAGTTTCTTTCAGAACTGGACAGAAACCGTGTTCACCTGGTCACCACACGGCTCCTACCTCTCAACAATCCACAAGCGAGGAATCATTCTTTGGGGTGGAAGAGACTACGCTCGCGCGCATCGTTTCGCCCACGAGAACGTGCAATACATCGATTTCTCGCCGTGCGAGTCGTTCCTCGTCACCTACGCCGCTCCAGAAGAGACGAACAGTTGGGGAGACTACGAGAAGGACAGTGTGAGAGTTTGGGATGTTCGAACCGGCGAGTTGAAGAAGGCCTATTCGACTTTCGAGCTGACAGGAAGAACTCAGTTGCCAACGTGGCCATTCTTCAAATGGTCGTTCGATGAGAAGTTCTTCGCGTGTTTGAAGGCTCCGGAGAAGGATAAGCTGGAAAGAGAGCGAAAAGTCGACGGAATCTCGATTTTCGCTTCGGAAGACTTTGAGCTCGTCGATCAACGTAGCGTCGTCATTGAGAACATCAAGCAATTCGACTGGTCACCAACTGCCACCATCCTTGCCTACTACTCCGAGTGTACTGACGCCGTGCCGGCTGAATTCGGTTTGCTCCAAGTGCCATCTATGCAGAGACTCCGTTCGGCACGTGTGCACAACGTGGCGGATGCCCAAATGTTCTGGCAGAAGAGTGGAAAGAGATTGGCGTTTTATACGATGAGATATAAGAAGAAGGAGTTCAGAGAGACCGGAGAGGTCAAGTATGTGGTGAGTTTTGTGGTGGACATCTGGATGGGAAGATGGGTGGATAGATATGTAGAAAAACGTCTGAAATTCTTTATCTGGACATCCGGACACACAGAGTTCTAGATTTTCTTTCTTTTTCGTAGCGGTTGAAGAAAAAACGGCTATTTGGACATCTGGAAACACATTCATTATTTTTTCTAGAAAAAAACCCAGTTTGGTTTCGATTTTCCAAGAATTACCGTGTTTTGATTCGATTTCATGTGAAAAACGCGATAAAAATCTAACAATTCATGTGAAAATCGCAATTTTTCAACTGAAAATCGGTATTTCAGGCAAATTTTACAATTTTTCTGTAAAATTCTTCCCTAAAAATCTCATTCTTAATCCAAAAAACTGATTTTTCTTTCATGGAAAACCATCAGAATTCGCTCAAAATCAACATATTCTGAAAGTGGGCGGGGCTTATTCTCTTCAGTTCCCAATTCCCCTAAATCTACTCCATTCTTCCAGGGCGGTTGCCAATGCCACGTCGACATCTTCGAAATCGACAAGAAGGACGTCTCGCTCATGAATCTCCCGCTCTCCGAACCATTCATCCACTTCGATTGGGATCCAGAAGGCGACAAATTCTGTGTTCTCGTCGGAAACAATGCGAAGGCGACACCACAAGTCTACAGAATCGAAGCGAACAGCCACGCCCCCAAGCTGATCAGCAAATTGGACGCCGGAGTTCACTTCAACGAGGTTCAATTCGCACCGAAAGGAGGGTGGTTGGCAGTTCTTGCCAAGGTTTCAGCCGGTGGAAATGTCTATTTCATTGATACCTCACTGGCAGAGGCCAAGAGAACCAACGTCATCGAGCATCCACTCTTCAACAAGGGATACTGGGATCCAACTGGCCGTTACTTCGCCACTTGCTCCACTCTCGGAGGCCGCGCCGGAGCAGATCTCGGCTACAGAATCTTCACATTCCAAGGTCGTGAACTCTGCCGGAAAAACTTGGATCGTCTGGCACAATTCAAGTGGAGACCAAGGCCACCTGTGAAGCTCAGTGAGCAGAAGCAGAAGGAGATCAAGAAGAATTTGAAGAAGACCGCCGCCAAATTCATCAAACAAGACGACGACGAGAAGTGTCGTGCTTCCCAAGAAGTCGTCGAGAAGCGTCGCAAGATTATGGCCGCCTTCGATATCATTAGAAATCGGAATCGCGAGCAGTTGGAGGCGACACGCGAGCAGCGTATCGCGTTGAGAAAAGGAGTGGACACCGAGGCGCCACTCGACGAGGACGATTTTGTGGATGAGGAGATTACCATCGCGTTGAGCACCAGTAAAACACCGGCACCTCTCACTGAGGAGGAGGAGAGAGACTAATTATTTAATCAATTTTTCGTGTTTTTCACCGCTTTTTGCTCTGTTGAGAAGCGGTTTTCCCCCTGTTTGTTTTACAATTTTTCCCACTGGAAAATGTTCTACTCGTTTTCTAGTAACTGCTCGGTCTGTTTTCGCTGTCTCAACGACGCCTTCTTTTTCGGTAGATTTAATTTTATGATGCCTGAATGGAGTAGGTGGTCACTTTTTCATTTGTTATAACTATTTCTTTTATTTCTATTGGTTTAATATATTCTAAATATCTCTTTCGTTCGTCGGTGTCTATGCCAATAAAATGTTGATGAATTATTTAGAAAAATACAAGTTTTGATCATCGAAAACCTTCCAGAAATCACCAAAAACCGAAAAAATAAATCATTTTTCGCCACGAGTTCCGCTTTTCTGTGCATTCTGACGTGACGGTGTTTGCGTCCAATGCATTTAATCTGACGACAGAAAATTCTATTACTCATTTGACATTGAGACCGTACAAATCGGGAAGAACGCTCAATCGGGAAGAAACGGATCGGGAAGAAACAAATCGGGAAGAAGCAAATCGGGAAGTGACGAATCGGGAAGAACGCTTTTTCGTAAGTTTCAGTGTCGGAAATGAAAGAAAGTTAATAGTTTTCTGTTTAGTGTAGTTATTTACCTTATTAATGGTGTGTTTCCATGTTTTTGTGTTGATTTTACGGAAATTCGTTTTGTGAAAAGTTTTCGAAACTACGGTATATTGAGCGAAATTCAAAATTGTCATCAAAAACAGATAAAGACACCATTAAAAGTGGCAATAATTGCACAATACACCTTCAAATGACAGTTTATTTCATTTCCGACACTGAAACTTGCGAAAAAGCGTTCTTCCCGATTCGACACTTCCCGATTTGCTTCTTCCCGATTCGTTTCTTCCCGATCCGTTTCTTCCCGATTGAACATTCTTCCCGATTTGTACGGTCTCTTGACATATTTCAGCTCGTTTTTCATCATTTTCTTATCACTTTTTCTCGATTTTTTTCTGAAATTCAAACAAAACATGTCATATTCTTCAATTCCAGCAATTAACCTACCCATGCACTCGTCGTTTTCCGAGCCAAATTCTCCGTTGAAAGAGGTGCTCGGAGAGAAATGGCAGACCGCCTCGTGTAGCGATTTGGGCGATAATTATGTGAAAGTAGGGGTAAAAATGGGCGGGAAATTCGAAAAATTGAGTGATTTTCAGCCTGGACCGCTGGCAAAGGCGAAATTCAACGCGTTGCGAAATAAGAGAGAAGCCATCGATCGGTTTTTGAAAAAGCATAAGAAAGAGGACTTGAGTCTGTATATTGGTGAGTTTTTGGGGTTTTTGAGATGAAAAATCGTGAAAAATACAGTTTCTAAAGTCTGAAATCGGCTAAAATGAAGAAAAATTGAGATTTTTCAGGTTTTTAACTTAAAAATTGAGATTTTTCAGGTTTTTAACTTGAAAATCCCGT
Organism: Caenorhabditis latens; assembly: GCA_002259235.3. Lineage (NCBI taxonomy): Eukaryota > Metazoa > Nematoda > Chromadorea > Rhabditida > Rhabditidae > Caenorhabditis > Caenorhabditis latens. Next base: position 4,759,325 of record CM056093.1, read on the forward strand.
ACTGGTGCTAGAAACATGAAATTTCGAGTTTTCAGCAACTTTTGAGCTCAAAAATAGAGTTTTCTGAATGAAAATTCAGAAAAATCATACTTTTGTTATCAAAAACGTGGAAAATCCGTATTTTAACATTCGGAATTCAATTTTTCGCTGAAATTTCAATTTTTCACCAAAAATGGTTCAAAATCTTCAAAAAACTGACTTTTTCTAGTGAAAAACCTGTTAAAAATGACTTTTTCGTATCTGGAATCTTCAAATATCATAATTTTAGCTCCAAAATTCAAATTTCCAGTGAAAAATTCCATTTTCCAGACGAACTCCGTGACTTCGCCATCAGTTCCGGTGGGCTCGTCGATGACGAGTTTCGAGCGGCGATTTGGCCAGTGTTGGCGGCGAATTTGGTGCAAAATGACGATTTAGGTGGGGAAATTTGGCTGAAATTTTGAGTTTTGAAAAAATATGATTCAGATGACGTCTCATCATCTTACGACTCGGATTTCGAATCGGCTCAGTCGGATTTCGATGAGGAATCACCGATTTTTGAGGTAAAAACCGTTAAAAAACGGGAAAACGGTCAAAAATCTTCATTTTTCATCGATTTTCACCAAATTTTGGTAGATTTTGACCCAATTTGGACAGATTTTTATCAAATTTTGACCCATTTTCACCAAATTTAGACTGATTTTTACCAACATTTGACAGATTTCCATCAATTTTTACCTAATTTTCACCGATTTTTACCAAATTTTGGTTTTTTAATCAAATTTAAATCGATTTTTTCCTCAAATTTTCGACAGATTTTGATCCGATTTTGCCAATTTTTGACAGATTTTGACTAATTTTTGACGGATTTTCAGCCAATTTTCACCGATTTTAAGCCAATTTCGACTGTTTTTACTAATTTTAAGAGATTTTCATCAAAATTTCACTGATTTCTGCTCAATTTTAGCAGATTTTAGCTCAATTTTGACAGATTTTGACTCAATTTTAATTTGACACTTTTTAATCAAATTTTCACCCATTTTCACCGAATTTTCACTGATTTTTACCATATTTTTTTCACAGGAACTGACGGAACTAACGCTGGAGGAGCTGAAAGGACACAAAGAATGGAATCAAGTGGAGTTGGACGTTCATCGGACACTTTCAAGGTTTCCACCGAATATATCAAATACGCATCGAGATGTTCTTCAGACTGAACTCATTCCTCTGATTGTACGGGTGTTGAGTGTCAATCCAAGGTTTAATTATTATCAAGGTGAGGATTTTCGGAGGAAAAATGTAGTTTTTGTAGTTTGTAGTTTTCAGGTTTATAAAAAATTTTTAAAAAACGGTTGAAAACTCAAATAAATGTTAACAGACTCATTTTTTCTGTAAATTTTATATATTTTTATCAAGAAATTGACCTAGAATTCTAGAATTCTGGTTTTTTCGGTCACGAAGCTGTAAAGATTTGGCTGAAAATTCCAAAAATAAGATTTCAATGCTACTAATCAAAATTGCAAACTTTATTTTCATGAAAAATCTCCATAATTCCATCAAAAACCAGTTAGGAGTCTAGGTTTTCATAAATTTCAGTTTTTGAGCCTAAAACGGGTTTTTTCAGAGTTTTCAGAGAGACTTCAGTTGAAAAATGGCTGAAAACCCATTAAAAAACACTAAAGACTTAGAAATCCAATTTTTAAAGGTTTCCCAGCATAAATTGCAATAAAAACCGTTTTGAGCTCAAATTTTGCTCCCCCGATGGCCTAGAATTTCAAAAACTGAAAACCTAGGCCACCAGCTTCCAATTTTTATCTCTGGTGGCCTAGGAACTCCCAATTTGAAATCCTAGGCCACCAGATCTTCAAAGCTCGTTTTTCTTCATATTTCGTTAATTTTCAACTGTTTTCCCAAATTTTCCATCAAAAACCGAATTCCAGGCGGCCTAGAAACCCAAAAGTGAGATAATTGGGTCATCAGAGTTAAAATTCGCCAAAGAACTCAATTTTCTATTCCAGGATTCCACGACATTTGTCTGACCGTCCTGCTTGTTTGTGGTGAGAAAGACGCCCTCCCAGTGTGTTCGAATCTGGCAAAAAACGGATCGTTCAACAATTATCTTCTGAAAACACTGGAGAAATCAGTGGTTCGAGAGTTGGATCTTCTCTACGTAATACTGTCGAGAGTGGAACCGACACTGGAGAAAGTGATGAGAAGTGTCGAGTTGGGCACCATGTTCGGACTGTCTTGGCCGTTGACATGGTTCTCGCATTCGTTGAAACAGTATCAGCAGGTAGGAATTGGACGAAAAAAATAGCAAAAAAGTACAAGTGATTTTTCGATTTTTTCTGCAATTTTTTCTAATTTTATACTGAAACATAGGTTTCTGGGGGTCTGTCCTTGAAATAATTACAGTTTTTTCAAGATTTTCGAGATTTTTGCTCCCGAAAAACTCATTTTTCCCCGTTTTTCGATTTTTTTTTTGGTTGAAAATTAATTTAAATTGAAATGGCAAAATCTAACGGTCAAGTTGGTGTCGATGGGAGGGTTTCTTTGTGGGTAACCCACCGACTCCGGACCCTCAGTGGAAATAGTAGAAGGCGAGGGAAATCATATACTAGAGGCAATCGAAGCGGCCGACATTTTACGGGCGATGGCGGTGTCGGTGGAGCGCGTTTGCATTATTGCAATGTTTTCGAGGGAAAGTCATTTTTGAAGTGGATTTCAATGATTTTTGGTTGAATTTTTGCAATTTTTAGGATTAAAAAGTGGAGAGAAGTTCAAAAAATTAATCTGCGAGAAAAAATCAATAAAAATAGTGACTGGCGTGCTCTAAACTTACTGTAGGTCGCAGCCAAGACCGGAATCCTTGCGGAAAGACCATACTTGTCAACGGGCCGAAACGGGCCGACACGGGCCGGCTCGTAACTCGCTTCAAACTTAACCTTATGAGCTGAAAAATATACGAAAATGTAGATCTCGGCGAGTTCTATGTCCGTGACCTACTACGGGCCGGATGGCTATTCGTTAATGTGCCGCGGGCCGGGCTAGAATGGCTTTTTTGGCCATTTTCGCGTTTTTTGGCACTTTTTCCCGGCCCGCGGCACATTAACGAATAGCCATCCGGCCCGTAGTAGGTCACGGACATAGAACTCGTCGAGATCTACATGTTGGTATATTTTTCAGCTCACAATATTGAGATTGAAGAAAGTTAGGCGCCGGCCCGTGTCGGCCCGTTTCGGCCCGTTGACAAGTATGGGAAAGACACATTGAAATGAAGAGAAGACAGAGATCTCAGTGAATCAATCTAAAAAAATTTTTTAAGGGAAAATTCTAGAAAAAACCGTTTTCCAAAAAAAAATTTCAAATTATTTTTTCAGTTTTTACAATTCTGTTCCAGATCGTCCGCTTCTTCGACGTCTTCCTCGCCTCCTCTCCACTCCTTCCCATCTACGTCTCTTCAGCAGTCGTCGTCTATCGAAGAGCCAGTATATTGTCATGCGAGAGAGAAATGCCATTCCTCCATCGCCTCCTGACAGAAATGCCGTCCGAGCTGCCCATTGATGCGATTATTAAAGATGCCGTGTAAGGGAATTGGGGAAATTTGGCTGAAAATCGGCCGAAAATGAGCCAAAATCGGCCTAAAATGAGCCAAAAATGTGATTTTTCCAGATATCTATCAAAATTGATGCCTCCGTGCCTTCTCAAAACCAATTATATGAACGAGTATCGCAAAATTGTGAGTTTTATACAGAGAATCCGTCAAACTCGCGTTTCTAGGCCACCAATTGTGGCTGGCCTAGAAATGCAAAGTGTCGGATCCTAGGCCATCATCAAACTTTGGGATCTAGTAGCCTAGGATCATGAGCTCAGGTTTCTGGCCTAAAAACTCACAGTGTCGGATCCTAGGCCACCGATGAAGCTGGAGATCTAGTGGCCTAGGATCCGGCATTGTTGGTTATCTAGGCCAGTTCTCTATTCAGTGGTCTAAAAAGTCTACTATCGGATCTTTGGCCGTCAAAAAAGCTCGGGTGGCCTAGAAACCTCAAAACTTAGGCCACCAAATTTCCCATTTTTCAGGTCGCCAAACCTCACCGCCCCACCGTCAAAACCATTCCTCGCTACGCCCTCCAATTCATGTTTGTCGCCGGAACCGTTGGCGCCGCCGCCAGTTTCTTCTTCTTCAAACAAATTCATCCGTTGTGATTTACTGTATTTTTTGTACTTTTTCCCCTCTTTTTTTCGCTTTGTCTGTACAGCATCCCGCCTTCTCGAGCTTTCTTTTTCTTTTTTAAATTTTTTTGTTGATGAAAATTCGCTCTATTGATAAAATAGAGTCCGATAGAGCGCATTTCCATCATCTTTCGCGAGCGATAAAATACTCGGTTTTAATAGTACTAATTCTAGATTCTTCGTCGTCTCGCTACATCATCATTCCACCTCTTTCTAGTATTTCTTTGCTGCCCTCAATAAATTTAATTTCCATAAAAAACAGTTCTATAATTCGATTCTTCAACTCGTCTTCGTTTTCACAGCCAAAATCGTCACCGATTGTGGTGGTGGTGGCTTCTCAAAGTTGTTATTGTCAATGATTTGTCGAATTGCAGACACGGCGTTGAGGATTTTTGCTGAAAATATATTTATTTTTAATTAAAATGGCAAAATCTAACGGTCAAGTTGGTGTCGATGGGAGGGTTTCTTTGTGGGTAACCCACCGACTCCGGACCCTCAGTGGAAATAGTAGAAGGCGAGGGAAATCATATACTAGAGGCAATCGAAGCGGCCGACATTTTACGGGCGATGGCGGAGTCACTGGAGCGCGTTTGCATTATTGCACGGTTTTCGAAGGAAATTTATTTTTAAAGTGGATTTCCATGGTTTGGAGTGGATTTTTTCGCTATTTTTCAGGTGATTGAATAGAGAAAAATTCAAAAAATTATTTTGCACAAAAAAAATCAATACAAATAGTGTCTGGCGCGCTCTAAACTTACTGTAGGTAGTGGCCAAGACCGGAATCCTTGCGGAAAGACACATTGACATGAAGATAAGGCGGAGAAGACGGAGATCCCAGTGAATCAATCTGAAAATGATTTTTAACAGGAAAATTCTAAAAAAAATTGTTTTTCAAAAAAAATATTTATTTTTTCGATTTTTCCAATTCCAAGTTGGAATTTCCAACTCATTTTTATCTAAACTCACGACGACAAAAACGATTCCACAGTGACAAAAACCGCGTAAACCGTCCAATAACGGACGAAAAAGTCTTGATGATCCTTCAGAAAGCTGGGATTCTCGTAGGAGGCGGTGGAGGAGATGGCGGTGACAGTCATGAATGTGGGCAGGATGAGGGTCTGGAAAAATACGGTTTTAGATGGGAAATGTGCAGGAATTCAGAGGAAATGGTTGCAAAAAAATGAAAAAAAAGTTTGGCGTGTTGTGGGGTCGAACCAAAAAGCCTCCGTCCACCACTGGCGCCCTCTGCCACTGAGCCATCGATGTCCTTCCAAGAATGGGAACACGAGGCGGTCGTTAGCTTGTATCCCCACAAGATGGGGCATGGGGGTTGAATTTTGAACGCGTGTGACCGCGGGATTTTTCACCATTTTTTTCGCGTTGACCTTTGAATATTTAAATAATTTTATTTCCCAAAATTCATTTTCTTGTTATCGCCGACGTGGAATGTCTGCGGAGCAGTTTTAGGGTCTACTTCACCAATCGGCAGAAGGATTTGTACAAAGAAATTCATAGAAGCCGAAACATTGAACGATCTATTCACTTGAACTTGATTTTATGTCGTTTTTAATTCTGAATATTTCCGCTGTCAGAAATAAAAAATTGGTGTTCACATAGGTTTCTATTACTAGGGAATGGCGTACACATAGGATGACGTTCTGGGAGAAAGAGGAATAAAGTTTACACATCTGTGTGAATTTTGTGGGGGACCACTTTTCACCATTCTCTTAGGCTTAGGCTTCTTCTAAACATGGAGCTTGCTCTCACCCCGCCCCTTGTCTTAGCACCCCAGAAGAACTCTTCTCAATTCTTAGGCTTAGGCTTCTTCTAAACATGGAGCTTGCTCTCACCCCGCCCCTTGTCTTAGCACCCCAGAAGAACTCTTCTCAATTCTTAGGCTTAGGCTTCTTCTAAACATGGAGCTTGCTCTCGCCCCGCCCCTTGGCTCAGCACCCCAGAAGAACTCTTCTCAATTCTTAGGCTTAGGCTTCTTCTAAACATGGAGCTTGCTCTCACCCCGCCCCTTGTCTTAGCACCCTGGAAGTAGTGATTTCCTTAAAACAGGGACGCCCTGGAGCTTGCTCTCTCCCCGCTTATCACCTCTGGAAATCGAAAAATCTCATTCCGTACAACTATGTTGAGTAACAAAAACAGTGCTTTTCCCACGCCTTCGCTACTAGCAAAAGGTGAAAAATACATACTCACGTGCCTAAAAATTAAATTTTTTCGATATTAAAATCACGTTAAGTATTAGCCGAGCATTTAAGTTACAACTGCGCCCCACCTTAAACGAGAGAGTATCGACGAGAGACGCAGAGTTTTTTTCTGGCGCGAAACAGATTTTCACCATTTTTGATCTATTTTCACAAGTTTTTATAATTTTTTTGCCAACTTCCGTGAGAAAATTATGAAAAATAGGTCAAAAACTGTAAAAATCTGTTTCGCGCTACAACAAAACTCTGCGTCTCTCGTCGATACTCTCTCGTTTGCGGTGGGGCGCAGTTGTAAGAAGAGGTGGGCCGCTAATAATATTAACCATAAAATCCTATAGTAAACGTGTTCACTTGGAGAAGTGGATAACGTGGATGATTGTGAAACACAACATCTGAGGTTCGGTTCCTACTGAATACAAAGTGTTTTGTGGAGCAACTCGAATTAGCAAAAAATCCACCCCCCATGCCCCCAGGAAATCAACCCCCCATGCCCCAAATTGTGGGGATACAGGCGCGTATAAAAGCGGTGGAAATCGCCGCTTACCATGAACGCCGTGATCGCTCCAATCGCGTCATGGAGCAGTACAAGAACCAGAATAACCGATAAAACTCCGTAGAAGCAGTGCTCACGTCTTCTTCCAACCACACGTTCGATTTCGGTGATTCTGTAAAAAAAAGTTCAAATTCCCGCCTAATGCAAGCTCGCTCCACCGAAACTCACAACGGTTCATAGCTATTCTGATCGTAGAGAACATTGCAGACGAGTGAGTTCAACTTCACAAAATCCACGTCATTCCACGATGTCATCAACGGTTTTCGTTGGGTAACTGAAAGAAAGTGTCTGTCTGTCTGTCTGTCCAGATGTCCCTTACCAGGTTTCGGGTCACTTTTGGCGGTGGAGGTCAAGTAGCTGGCTAATGTCGACAAAAATCCATTTTTTCTGGTATTCGGCGGGGAGGATCGCGGAGCAGTGATCTGCAAAAACGCGCTCTATTGAGATGGGTGTGCGGTGGAGCGCACTTACATTTTGATGATGCATCGAACGGTCTTGAGTAGCGATCGTCGATAGGGTCATGCTAATTGGTAAATGATGGGAAATGGACATTTTCGGAGAAACGTGAACTAATTTTTATTTTTTCGGGCTGATTCAAGATCTTACTGTAGTTCACGTAGGTCATTTTCTGTGTTTCGAGTTGGAAGGTCACCTAACTTTGAGATTCTGTAACTATGTCAGATTTTGTCCTAATTTTTCAAATGTTTGGTGTATTGTAGATTGACACTAGGACTACATTTTTGTATTTGACAACTTTTTGATACGGAGTCTCCCTGGGGTACTGTAGCTGTTTGAAGCTGAACTGGTTTTGTGTGCGCAGGTGTTCCGTCCTGGTATCTAGGGAGCGCCGGTACAAAAAAGTTGTCAACTACAAAATGGAGAGCGAGACATGAATTTTAAAGATAACAACGAAAAAAATTCAAAAACAAGTCGGTTTTAATGCTGAAAAAGGGAAAGAGCCAAAGCAATTGGCATGTTGACCAAGATAAAAATGGATTATTTTGAAGATAGCGTAACTCTACCAGGTTTTGTTCTAATTAATTGAATTTTTGATATATTATAGTCCAAATCTAGATCTCCATTTTTGTAGTTGACAACTAACTTTTTCATACGAATTCTACCTGGGGTACTGTAGCTCTTCGAAGCTGTGGTTGTTGAGAACACTGTCAGTATTTCAAAACGTGAAAACTGAAGTTTCTCTGGGTTCTGTGGTGCCCAGGACATCTCAAAACTAAAAAAGGAGCGGTCAAGTGGTTTATCGGTTGATTGTCTGACGGAAGAAGTTGGAATGTGATAAACCACTAGTTACTGTACATTTGAACAGCGCCGGACCGTCTCTTGCCGACGTGCCACGTGGCGAGAGTTTATCAATTAGAGGGTAATGAAGCAGCCGACGTTTCACGGGCGATGGCGCGGCGGGGTGTGGGAGGGAAATGGGCGGTGTGGTTACTGTATTTTTCTGGAATTTTTAACAATTATGATTCTTGATCTGTAGAGAAGAAAAGGTGAGCCATTTCCGGTCAGATTCGCAAGATCCGACATTTTCAGAATGCGCCAGGGGTCTGAAAATTCCTGGACTTTCTGGAACACAGTTCATTTCTATTTTCTGCAAATTACTTTTCGATCATTTACCTGTCTGCGTTTCTCCATTCCTTCCACTCTTTTGTTTTACCTCAAACATGCTCTTTTTCTTCTTCTCTTGTTTACCTCGAAGCTTATCTCCCGGTCCTCCGTCCCCCATTCGGCACCTTCCCCCGTTTCAAAACTTTCCATTGATTATTTTCTTTTCCAAAAGTATTCGAGACAATGGCTTCCACATATTCGCTTCCATCCGACTACACCGAGGATAACCCGTTCACAAAGCGTGAAATGTCGCTGTTCATTGTGATCTACGCGTTCTGTGTCATTATGTTGATTATCATGTACGAGACGTTGATGCCAGTTATCAATAACCCTACCTATCCACATTATAATAAGGTGCCATCGATGGAGTTTGTGGGTGGAGGAGGACAGCCGGAGATCACGCCCGGATTCTGAATATTTTCATTCTTTATGAATTTCTTTTTTTCTCTTCTTTGTTCAAATTGTATTGTGTAATATATGCTGGTATCTTCCTAATAAATTTTTTTTGTCTTTTTTTACTCCCACGCTCAAAATCTCATGAAACTACAGTAACCACACCGCCCATTTTCTTCCCACCCCCCGCGGCGCCATCGCCCGTGAAACGTCGGTCGCTTCATTACCCTCTATTTGATAAACTCTCGCCACGTGGCACGTCGGCAAGAGACGGTCCGGCTCTGTTCAAATGAACAGTAACTAGTGGTTTATCATATTTCTTGAGGACGCCAAAACTAATAAGACCACTAATCGATAAACCACTTGACCGCTCCTTTTTACGTTTTCGAAGTTTTGAATATTTTTGAAGTGATTCGCGACATCATACTGTAATGGATATTATCCTGTTCTTATGATAGATGAATGTTGGTGATTTATTTTCGATATACTCGAAACAGCTAGCATTATCATTTTTTTCTTCGAAAAAAAATTCAAACTCAAAAAAAAGAGAAAAAAGGAGCGGTCAAGTGGTTTATCGTCAGAAGTACCCAGAGTCGTCCATGATTGAATAAACCAAGTATGATAAACCAGAGTTGCAACGGGCCGGGCCGGGCCGAAATCAGAATTTCTCCGGCCCGGCCCGGCCCGGTCGGCCCGGATTTTCAGTACTAAAAAAATTCAAACTTTTTTTTCGAATTTTTTCCGATTTTTTCGGAAAGATTTTTTAAAGGGGAAAACAACTACTCCTAAACTTAGGATTTTTGATTTGAATCCATTCAGAAAGCCAGAAAAAATTTTGTGGATTCATGTCTGAAAATGCGTCTGAAGCGAGTTATGAGACCTCAAAATGCCAAAAATCGATGCTAGTCATGCATTTTTTAAGTACATTTCAATAGAAATTCTTTTCGTCGTGTACGAGAAAGCAATATTTTCGAGAATTTTCAAGAAAAGTTCGAAAAAATGAACAATTATGCATGCATTTCATGTACAGACGACGAGAATTTCTACTAAAATGTACTGAAAGAGTGCATGAAAAGTGAAAAAGTGAGCGATTTTTGGAATTTTTGGGTCTCATATTCCAATTTAAACGCATTTTTTACATATACTTGAGAAACATTTTGGAAAAATTTTGGAAAAAAATTATTGAAAAAAATATTTCTAGTGAAAAAAATTCAAAAATTCAAATCCGGGCCGACACTTTCTCGGCCCGGCCCGGCCCGGCCCGATCCCCGGCGCTGTTCAATTGGACAGTAACTAGTGGTTTATCACATAACATCAAACATATGGCATATTCAATCGATATCCACTTGACCGCTCCTTTTTAAAAAATAATTAAATCCGTGACATTTTTCATCTATAATTTTCCCCTTATCTTTCTAGTTAAAAAAGGTAATGATTCATTTCTACTACTTATTTCCCTCTCAAAATCGTTGTGAGCAATGATACTTTGTGGATCAGAAATTTTACTCAAATCTCTTCAAATCGCTTTCTTCACCACCTTCATCCCCCTGATTCTTCACGCGTGTTGTGTAAGTGATGGCCTAGAAAAAACTCTAGATTGGATTTCTAGGCCAAGAAACAAAAGTCTAACAAACCAAAAACACCAAAACAAGTGCCGACACCAACAACTCGAAGTAAGACCGTTTCGAAGGAGAGGGAAGAGGAAAAAGAGGAAAAAACTGAGAAGACGCAGAAAGCGACCGAGAAAGAGAGTGAGTTAGACCCAATAGTTATCTGAAATTTAAAATTTTGAATTACGTTACAGTATCCGATGTGCAATTCAATATCGACATGAAAAAGGCGGATAAGAAGTTTGACGAGTTTGATGATGATGAGGAGAATCCGTTGGCTAAGCTTGCAGTTGTGAAACGGCCAAAGGCACCGATTCAGAAGGTTCGTTTTTTTGTTAGAGGGTTGGGACGTTTGGGAACTAGGACGGTTTGAAACTGGTACTCTTGGTAACTACATCGGTGCCATGGTTTCAACATGTAACAGTTGCGAAACGGGGGTTGCGAAACAGGGTTGCGAAGTGTCAAACGGCATAACGGATTAGTTGAATCGCCAATTTTGTTTCGAAACCAGGAATTTTGGTGCCGAACTTAACACTGGTTTCAAAACGTCAAGGTTGTTAAACGGAGCGTGTGCGAAATGTGTGGTTACTGTAGTTTTACTGGAATTTTAAACGATGATGATTATTGACTTGTAGGGAAGTAAATATGAACCATTACCGGTCAGATTTCTGTGCGGGAGTAATGGGAAATGGCGTGGGGAACGATACAGCGCACTTGTACCGACTCACTGTATCTTCCCAGAACCTGTGTATGGCGGAACCCGTGAGATGTCGGATGCCAGTCTCCGAGTGGGTATATAAACCGCCCGTCGTCTATCCATTCACCAGAAGACGGTCCGAAGTCGATGTCCCTGAATGGGGGTTCTGGGTGGGAGATGGTTAGGAGTCCACGGATTTATGCAGATCCTCATCGATGTTCACTTTGACTGTCTTCTTTTTGGAGGTTGGATCGGACAGGGTTAAAAACGGTTTTCGGAAGAGAAAATACATATTCAACCAGACTACGTCAAGATATCAAATAACTCTCTCAATCTTCACTCACCTAGTTCAAAAATGCAGTCAAAACGAAGTTTTGTTTTCAACGTTTCGAGTATAACTTTTATGAAAAATATAAAAAGGAGCGGTCAAGTGGCTTATCGGTTCGGGTTCGTCGGTACGGTAGCACTTGGATGTTATATGATAAACCACTGGTTACTGTTCATTTGAACAGCGCCGGACCGTCTCATGCCGACGTGCCACGTGGCGAGAGTTTATCAATTAGAGGGTAATGAAGCGGCCGACGTTTCACGGGCGATGGCGCGGCGGGGTGTGGGAGGGAAATGGGCGGTGAGGTTACTTTAGTTTTATGAAATTTTTGTTGGAGTAGATATTCTTGTACTATTCAAGCCGGTTTTCGTCTATTTCTTAGAATATATCCTGTGGCGCTCCACCTCATATCTGTTTTCTCTGCGTCCCTCGATTTCTCACATTAGTTTCTTCTCATAGTCAGTGCAATAGAGCGCAGTTTGCAAAAATTATTTTTACAGATGTCCAAACAAAAATCCGTGGCCAACACTCCTGCCTCATCGACCGCCAAACCCACTACCACCGCTCATCTGGGCCCAAAAATGGAGCAGCCGGAGGAGAAAAAGATTCAATCGGAACGACCACTATTTCCAGTCAATGGCAATGGAAACGGCTCTTCTTGTTATGTCAATTTGAAGTGAAATCGTTTTTTCCTTTTTTTTTGAAAAAAATTTTTTTGAAAATTTTTCGAATGTAATTTTTTTTTTTTCTATTTCAAAGTGATCATAACTCTCACCCAAAACAATATAGTCTCTAAACTTACGGACATCCGGACATGGGGACACACCGACAGACATACGTAACATCCTTTGAAATCCCTCACATCCGGATATCCGAAGGAAGCCAAACATCAAGGAAAAAAACGTGATCCTGACATTTTCCCCATTTTTCTTAATCCGCTAGAATTCTTATTAGCTTCTCGTCATATTCCAAGTTGTAGGATTTCCATATTTTCGCTTTTTCAGTCTAGCTTTGATTTGGCGCAAAAACTTCACCCAAAACCGGTTTACAGTGTCCAAATCAGCTATTTTCAGTGAGAAATATAAAAATTGTTTACTTTGACGCTGTGTCCCATGATCAGGTAACTTCAATTTTTGATATGTTACAGTCCAAACCTAGATCTCCATTTTTGTAGTTGACAACTTTTTGATACGGAGTCTCCCTGGGGTACTGTAGCTGTTGGAAGCTGCATTTGTTGAGAACACTGTCTGTATTTCAAAACGTGGAAACTGACATTTCTCTGGCTCTCTGAGGTGTTCAGGACATGACATCTCAAACTAAAAAAGGAGCGGTCAAGTGGTTTATCAATTGTAATTAGTTTTGGCGTCCTCAAGAAATATGATAAACCACCAGTTACTGTCCAATTGAACAGCGCCGGACCGTCTCATGCCGATGTGCCACGTGGCGAGAGTTTATCAATTAGAGGGTAATGAAGCAGCCGACGTTTCACGGGCGATGGCGCTGGAGCGCTAGAGCGCACTTGCACCGAGACTCACTGAATCCTATCTTCCCAGAACCAGTGAATGGCGGAACCCGTGAGAAGTCGGATGCCAGTCTACGAGTGGGTATATAAACCGCCCGTCGTCTATCCATTCACCAGAAGACGGTCCGAAGTCGATGTCCCTGAATGGGGGTTCTGGGTGGGAGATGGTTAGGAGTCCACGGATTTCACGTGATCCTCATCGATGTTCACTTTGACTGTCTTCTTTTGGTAGGTCTAAACCTAATTTGACATGAAAAAGCGATATTCAGGTCAGCATAATCACCTGCTTGGAAACCATATAAATTTGTGTAGATCTCACATAATCTGCATAGGATTATAGTTATTTTCTTTCAAAAGAGCTCTGGAGGTAAAGCTGACCACATAGCTCATCCCTTCTTATCATTTGGTTACAATCCCGTATTGATGTAAAGGGAAAAATGATGTGGCTCAAACGTGGAACATGAAAATAGATAGAGATTGAGATTGAATGATCATGGAACAATCTTTCTGATGGGGGGGTTTAGCTGGTCAGCTCATTTTTGTGGCCTCCAAAAAGAAGACAGTCAAAGTGAACATCGATGAGGATTTGGTGAAATCCGTGGACTCCTAACCATCTCCCACCCAGAACCCCCATTCAGGGACATCGACTTCGGACCGTCTTCTGGTGAATGGATAGATGACGGGCAGTTTATATACCCACTCGTAGACTGGCATCCGACATCTCACGGGTTCCGCCATTCACTGGTTCTGGGAAGATAGGATTCAGTGAGTCTCGGTGCAAGTGCGCTCCACCGTACCCGAGCCATCGCCAGTGAAACGTCGGTCGCATCATCAACAACAGGATACGCTGAACAAGAATATATTCCAAAAAAAATCCAGAAAAATACAGTAACCACACCGCCCATTTCCCTCCCACACCCCGCCGCGCCATTGCCCGTGAAACGTCGGCCGCTTCATCACCCTCTAATTGATAAACTCTCACCACGTGGCACGTAGGCATGAGACGGTCCGGCGCTGTTCAAATGTACAGTAACTAGTGGTTTATCACATTCCAACTTCTTCCGTCAGACACTCAACCGATAAACCACTTCTTGACCGCTCCTTTTTTAGTTTGGAGATGTCATGTCCTGAACACCTCAGAACCCAGAGAAATTTCAGTTTCCACGTTTTGAAAATAATACAGTGTTCTCAACAGCTACGCTTCCAAGAGCTACAGTACCACAGGGAGACTCCGTATCAAAAAGTTGTCAACTACAAAAATGGAGATCCAGGTTTGGACTACAACATACCAAAACTTGAAAATACGGGGACTATTCCTGATCATGGGACACACTGTCAAAGTAAAAAACTATTTCTCACCGAAAATTGTTGCTGCAAGCGCGCTCTACTTGCAACACTGAGCGCCTCTATGGCCTAGAAACTCCCCTAGGCCACCCGCCAACCACTACATTACCTATCCTCCACTATTTACGCTAGCACAGGTTAGTCTATTTGTTCAATCCGAAGAGTCCCCGAAAGAAAAAAAAATGGAGCAGTTAACTTGTTCCCATATTTCTTTTCTCCCCCTCCCTGCGCCTCCCTGTTTTCTGTTTACCCTCAATTTTCCCCCATTTTTTTGCAGTGTGCCACCACACGGGGTCGGAAGGAAATGACGGAGAGGAGGAGGGGGTAAGGCTCAATTTTCTCCCACACGGCTCCCCGTTTTGCTCCTGGATTATTTATGGAGAGTGGTTGGTGTGTAGCAAATTTTATGTGGAAATAGTTTATGTATATAGATATGTTTAGATTAGTATTAGGTATCAAAGTTTATGAAAATTTGTGTTGTTGCTCAAGGGTTCAGAGCTCAGAGCTCACTTTTTCGAAACTTTTTCATAATTTTCTGCTAAAACCAACGCCCTCATCATCTTCCCCATGAAATTTCAGTCTATTTTCAAAAAAATTTGAATCTCTAGCTCAAAATGACGAAAAATCTGGTGCAACCACTCGGTGTTTGCGTACAATACACCAGATCTTACGACAGTCGAGATATCGAGCTGAAAATCGGTGGATAGGGGTAAAACGGCATGGAGATTCTGGTGGTCATGTGGATTTTTTAGAATTTGACCTGGAAAATTGAGAAAAGTGAAACTGACGTGTGACCGTAAGGCTTATTTTCATTTATGACAACATTTTTTTTGAAATTTGAAATTTGAGTAGGTGAGCCTTAGGTTTCAAATTTCCACGGGTTCAAAGGTTGCGTCTCCCTGTTCTCTGCTCCAACAGAATTTCGACATTTCTAATTTTCTCATTTTTCTTAACTTTCCGGGCGGAATTCCAGAAAATCAAGATAACCACCACATTCCCCGTGCCTTTTTACCCCTATCTACAAATTTTCAGCTCAATATCTCAATTGTCGTAAGATTCGGTGTATTGTACGCAATTTGGTCGAAAAGTGTTTGCGTACAGTACACCAGATTTTACGACACTTTGAGCTAGCGATTCGAACTTTTTTGAGAATAGACTTAAATTTCATGGGGAATCTAATGGTGACATTGGTTTCGGCTGAAAATTATGAGAAAATGGAGAAAAAAAGCGACAAATACAACTTTTCGCTGTTTTTTCAAATTTCACATAAATCATAACTTTTCAAAGTCACAACCAGAAACCAACTAAAATCGGTTTCTAGTTGACCTCAACTTTTGTGATTTGTTAATGTTTGTTTATGATCTACCACTAAACCTACAGTAGCACCTGCCACGTCACCGTTTTTGTGACTTGTACAGACATCAGGTGGTTCCCCCCCTCTCCCTACCAACCTGACTCATTTATGTACATGAATGTGTCTGTACATACATGTATACAATGTCTCTTCTTTTTTCCCTTTTTTGTTGCTTTTTCTCTGCGTCTCTCACTCTTTTCTCTACCACCGTCTCTCTCTATCTCATCACACCGTTCCACTTGCAACTAGCGTTCAGTTGGTTTTTGGTTTTTTCCCGTTCACTTAGGCGGTTTTCCTAATAGCTACAGTATTTCGGTGGGGTTACTGTAGAGAAAAAAATTTCGTGAAAAAAAAAGAAAATTTCCAGTTTTTCTCTTATCTCTCCCTCATCAAAACTTGATGAAAACCTGCCTTTTAGTGTTACAATTTTTACTTTCTTTTCCCCCCTTATCGGACATTTTTTCTTAAAATAGAAGAAACACCAGATGTGTTTCTTTTTCGGTTTAAACTTTTATTTTCATTTTTCAAAAAAAATTTGCGGAAAATTTTTTTGACATAATTTTTTTTTTCAAAATTTTCGACTTTTTCCCACATTTTCTGTTCTTAGTCAATACCACGACTAGATTCCCCAAAAAATTTCAGTATGTTTTCAAAAAATTTTGAATCGCTAGCTCAAAGTGTCGTAAAATCCGGTGTACTGTACGCATAGCTCGGTGTTTGCGTACAATGCACCAGATCTTACGACACTTTGAGCTAGAGATTCGAAATTTTTTGAAAATATTTTGAAATTTCATGGGGAATCTAATGGCAGCAAGTTTTCACCAGTTTAAACTCCAAAAAGGTCTGAAAATTTGACAAAATCCAAAAAGTCCTGACTTCTCTCAGTCAAGTTTCGAAAATCACTAAAAACCAATGTCACCACTAGATTCTCCATGAAATTTCAGACTTTTTTCAAAAAAGTTTGAATGTCTAGCTCGAAATGTCGTAAAATCCGGTGTACTTTACGCAAACACTTCTCGACCAAATTGCGTACAATACACCAGATTTTACGACATTTTGAGCTAGAAGTTCAAACTTTTTTGAAAATAGCTTGAAACTTCAAGGGGAATCTGATGGTGTCAATGGTTATCAAAAATTTCCAAAACGTTGACTTACACTTTGATATTTTCAGAGTGCAAATCACCTCAAGTTTTCTCAATTTTCAAATTTCCGCACTTTCCTTCCGGTAGTGTCACCTGACTCCTCCCCAGTTCCCCTTCCCCCACTACCAATAACATTCCCCCTTTCGTTTACTCTATTCAACACCACCCCGCCAACGTTTTTTTCCCCCAACGATTTTTTGCTCTCTCTCTAAGTCTATATTTGCTCATTTCGCAAAACGATTTATGACTTTTTGGAAAAGTGACTCATAGAACCGTTTCTTCCTAATAAGGTGGAAACCACTCCCAACAGAAAACACGGTGTTAGTCATGAACTCATGCTTGTTTCGAAATTTTTTGCTCAAAAAACACCAAATCTTACGATAAAATTCATATTTTTGTGATCTACGCCTAAAATTTCAAATTTTTTCTAAAATTCCAAAACGCTCCAAAAAGTTAGTCACTCGAATTCCTAGAATCCTTATCTCCTAATAAGTTTTGATTGATATTTCTCTCTGTTTTATCAAAATGTGTTCTCTTATCATAAGTGACCCTCTCATGTACATAAAAATGCTAAAACCAGCGCGAAAACTCTCATTTCTGAATCGTATGACTGGTTTTCGACCTTTTTGTGCTGAATTATAAACTTTTTTGTTGCGTTTTGCATAGTTATCATCATCATATAGTTAGTGCTGACAATTTATTGTCTCTTATCATATTCTCTCCATTTTCGATACAATTTTTGAAAAAAAACTTCGATTCATTTCTATTTCCAGCCATGGCTAAGGAGCACGGAGCGATGAGGTCCGTCCTGAATCTGGTGGGATCTGTGATGTTACCACAGGACACGTCGAATTGTTCGGATAGGCATGATACGCCGTCAGCACCCGAGTTTTTGAGTCGTAAGTGGTTTTTTTTTAAGTGAAAATCTGCTAATTTTGAGATTACGCTTCAAAAAAATTTTTGCTCTAGAATCTCCAGTTTTGTGTTAGATCACTAGCTCTCCCTAGACAACTGTACCTAGCTACAGTAGTCCAGAAACAGCTTTTACAAAAAAACCGTACTTCCAAACGGGCCGGCGCGTAACCCACTTAAAACGCAACATTATGAGCTGCAAAATATACCAAAATGTAGATCTCAGCGAGTTCTATATCAGTGGCCTGCTACGGGCCAGAAATGGGCCGCACGCCGGCTAGAATGACTTTTTGCCATTTTTCCCGGCCCGTGGCACAATAACGATATGCTATCTGGCCCGTAGCAGGTCCCGGTTATAGTACTCGCTGATATCTACATTTTGGTATATTTTTCAGCTCATAATATGGCGTTTTAAGCGAGTTAAGCGTCGGTCCGTTTCGGCCGCCCGGTTCGCAAAAGCTGTTTCTGGACTACTGTAGCTAGGTACGGTAATCTAGGGAGAGCTAGTGATCTACCACAAAAATGGTGATCTAGGTTAGCAATTTGAGCCGATTGCCCTTTAGACATCCGGACTCACAGACCAACGTTTCAGACCTCCAACCATTCCAAACCGTACTCCTCTCCATCGCCAGTGTCTCTACAATCATCGTACTTGTCCTTTCGCTAATCCACTGGTTTTATGTGTACAAGTACGTGTCAATAGAGAAGCGAAGGAACAAATTGTACTGGCTGATTGCTGTGTTTCCAGTGAGTTTTTGGAGAGGGACCGACAGATTTTCAGAAAAAAAATTTACAGGTCGCCTGCACATGTTCCTACATCGCTATGTGTGTGCCTCGTACCGCTGTCATTCTGACATGCATCGGGGTACTGTACTATCTGATGTGCCTATTCGTCATCGTCTCCCTGGCACGTCATCTGTTCGGAGGACGTGAATCATTCTCCACGTGTCTACAGTATGACGACCGGCCGATTGACTTCAGATCACCACCGTTTTGTTGTATCATTCCGAGGCTTCCAACAGCGCGGTCGACGGAAAAGAACATCCGACGCCTCGAATGGTGTGTTCTGCAAGCGCCAATTGTTCGCTCCATCATCATTTT
The DNA here is from genome assembly GCA_002259235.3 of Caenorhabditis latens. Classification (NCBI taxonomy): domain Eukaryota; kingdom Metazoa; phylum Nematoda; class Chromadorea; order Rhabditida; family Rhabditidae; genus Caenorhabditis; species Caenorhabditis latens. Next base: position 4,778,329 of record CM056093.1, read on the forward strand.
TCTTGACGTTGTCGCTGTGGCAGAAATGAGAGAAGAAGCGACACCATACATTCGGTACTCCGATATGGCATCGCTTTGCTCGCTGCTTTTGGCGATTTTTGGAGTTCACACGCTGGCTAGAGTCACCTCGGTATGTCAAAATCCATAAATTTTAGACTTCGAATCAGAAATTTTAATTTCAGAACAAACTCTCCGCCTACTGTTTCATGTCAATGTTCCGTCTCGTCGACATCTCACTGCTCTTTTTCTCGGCTCAACAACCAATGATATTCCAGAATGTTCTGCTTCGTTTTAACCTGATTTCGTGTGGACCCCTTCTGAATGCTCAGGAGAATGCTTATTGTGAGTTTTTATCTGATTTTCTGCGATTTTTTTCAAGTTTCGAGCAAAGTGTCATGTAAAAAATGAAATTTGAGCTCGAAAATGTAGTTTTCAGCGATTTTGAGCTCGAAAATGTGGTCTTCAGCTTATTTTTATGACTTTTCAGCGGGTTTGAGCTCAAAAATGTGGTTTTCAGCTCATTTTTATGACTCTTCAGCAATTTCAAGCTCAAAATGTAGTTTCCAGCGTATTTTCATGACATTTTTGTGATTTTGAGCTCAAAAATGTAGTTTTCAGCTTTTTTAATGAACATTCAGCGATTCTGAGCTTAAAAATGTAGTTTTCAGCTTATTTTTATGACCTTTCAGCAATTTTAATCTCAAAATGCAGCTTTCAGCGTTTTTTTTTTGAAATACCAACGATTTTGAGCTCAAAAACGTTTTCATAGCTAATTTTCGAGTTCTTTGGCTATATTGTCAAAACAAACTTTCTTGACATTCGGTGTTTGCGGACCTAAGTTCCCGAGCTTAAAATAAGCCACGCCCTCTTTCCGTTGTCTCGGCTATGATATTAGTCGAACTCCCCGATCTTTTCTGAATATATATCCGAGATAACGGAAAGAGGGCGTGGCTTATTTTAAGCTCGGGAACTTAGGTCCGCAAACACCGAATGTCAAGAAAGTTTGTTTTGACAATAAATCAAAAAAGTTGCAAAGATTTCGCGTTTTTAGTTGAATTTACCTGAAGTGACCGATTTCGAGCAAAAAAATTGAGAAAAACTGCTCAAAACTTTAATTACGATACTTTTTTAGCGAATTTATCTCAAAAAATTAGGTTTTCCGACCAAAAACCGAATTTTACAGCGTAATCTTTCAAAAATTTACATTTTCTATTCTAAAAACATAAAACTACCTATTCCAGTCGTCTGCAACTTCATCATCACTTGCGAAATGCTCCTTCTCAGTCTTCTCGCCACGTGGCTCCTCGCTCCACGCCACAACGCCATGTTTGACGCGTACCGCTCATCAATTGCTCTCTCGGAGACTACCGCCTCACTCAACGACACGGAACAATCAATTATAATCGATAATTAGACACTTTTTAGAAGTTTTTCGAATTTTTTGATCTCAATTTCGCGTTTTACTGGTATTTTCGTCGATCTAGTCATCACTTTTCAAATTCTGTGCATATTGCTTATGATTTTCATGTGATTTTTCGAAAGTTTGTGCTATTTTCCCGTTGTGACATAAGAAATTTGTGGTTTTATTGCTTGAAAATTTTTGAAATTTTACTAGACGTGCTCAATAAATGATTTTTGAACTAAAAACCCTGTTTTTAATCAATTTTAGGCGAAAAAAAAACAGAACATGACTCCAATTTATTCAAAAATGTAATTTGTATGATTTTCAGACCGAATTTCTATGATTTTTCACGAAAAATTATCGAAAACCGCGAAAAACTCATTAGCCGCCTTTCCGATTCAAACAGCCGCGCATATTTGTTTAAAGGCGCATGCTATTTCGGCGGCGGGTCTCGCCACGACCGTTTGCCTCCGCCGTCTTCGCCGACTGAATCCTAAAATTTTTTACGTTTCTTTTCGCGATTTTTGATGTTTTTCTATGGTTTTTCGCTGAAATTTTGCTGTTTAATGGTTTAGAAAAAATCTACAAACGATAATCAACATAATTCACCTAGAAAATGTCAGTTTTCATCGAAATTTTAGACTGATTTTCGAAAAAATAGGTTTTCGATCTTGTGAAATTTAGTTTTCAAGTTCTCTTTGTTGATTTTTCTTTATAATCAAAATTCTGGTGACTCTTCAGTTATGAAGTTTAACGTTTATTAATTTTACAAAGTGTCATTTATCGATTTTTTTGCCGTCCATCTATTTTTTTCTCCTTTTGTCCAATTTTCCCAATAATTTTTCCATTTCTTCCAGGTATGACTAAGGGTACCCAGGCCTTCGGAAAGAAGCACGTCAAGTCCCACACGCTTTGCAAGCGTTGCGGACGCTCGTCGTTCCACATCCAGAAGAAGCGTTGCGCTTCATGCGGATACCCAGATGCTAAGAAGAGAACCTACAACTGGGGAGCCAAGTCCATCCGTAGACGCACTACCGGAACTGGCCGCACTCGCCATTTGAGAGACGTCAACAGACGCTTCAGGTAATTTATTTTGATATTCTGAAAGAAATAAAAGGAAGTTGATGAGAACGGTATCTTGTACGAAATCGTTTGCATGGTCTGAAGAATAGTATATTAAGGTTAAAAAGAACGCAGATTTCTCTTTCGAACCGACCATTCAAAATCTTGTAACAGAATTCTCGTACAAAGCTAGAAATTATCATCAATTCCCGCTTATCATCTACTCTAGTAAGAATTTCCGCAAAAAGTTGAGCATTTTGTGACTGCTTCTTCAAAAGCTTACGGTTTATTCGTATCTTTTGCGGAACTATTACCCATCCGCCGGTGGCGGACTACTCGCTCGAAGTTCGGCCGGGGACTCGGAGTGGGTTTCGACGCGACTACCGTAGTATAAACGTTTTATGGCTGAAGTACGGTAGAAAGCCGTTGTTAATCGAAATTCCGACCCACTCCGCGACCCCGGGCCGAACTTTGAGGGAGTCGTCTATCACGGACGGATAGGTAACAATGCTCCTTGAGTTTCATTTTAGCTGGTTGAATAAACTGTAAGTGATTTGAAGGATAAGTCGGCACAAAAAGCTCTCACATTTTGATAAAACTGCAAAAAGCGGTTTCACTAATCATTCGTGGCCGAATATCGCTCAATCATATGGTTTAGTGCTCTTATATCTTTCTGTAGTTGCAACTTATGAAAATCAGTTGACTCATTGAAACTTTTATTTTTCAGAAACGGATTCCGCGAGGGAACAACTCCAAAGCCACGCGCCCAACCAACCAACTAATTTGTTGCTGTTAATTGTTGACAATAAACTGTCTACGTTCCAAATATAAGTTTTTGTTAACTCGTTTTCACACATTTCCCTGAAAGAAGAAAGAAAAGAAGACAACAACGAGTGTAAAGCTCAATAATTTATTAAAAAGTGATTATCGTCATATGATCACAAATTTTATTTCAAAATTGTCTTCTATACCGGTGATCCCTAAGTTCCGCAGACCAGTTTCCAAGATCAATAACGTGTAGGACGTCGGACAGTTGAATATTATCAGTTGACAAGTGTACCAGCTCCTAAAATTCAAACTTAAGAAACTGTTGAAGATGTTTGAGGGTTTACCATAATAGATGCAACAAATAGAACCATTTTAGATAGTCGAATGCCTTTTTCTTGCTCCGGGAGATTGATACAATGAGTGAGAAGCTCCAGATAAAAATCTCGAGCTTCTGCTAGCACTTTTTCAGTTTTCGGCGACACATTAGGCACAGCTGAAACAAGAAATCGATTGAATTGGGCAAAACTAGAGACCAGGAAACTCACAATCCGCCAAAATCACCATCACCGCTCCCACCATTCTCTCCTCATCCGACAACTTCATTCTCTTCAGTGGTTCCACCAAATTTTCCAAACTTTTCTGCGACACACCGTTGTAGCTGAAATTTCGAATAAGATTAGAATGATGAATCGTCGCGGCCTATCCCCGTACTCGACGTACTCAATTCGAACTCCATGTTTGCCGTCGGTTTTCGGCATATCGTTGATGGCGGCCGGGTGATACGATCCGTTGGCGTAACAGACACCGTTGCAACCAGCTTCGGCACTCCACGTGGAACATAACCACCAGTAGAACGAGGCGAATCGAGATTTGGCGATTCTCATTTTATCCTCTTCTATCACATTTTCTAGCTGATCTATCGATTTCAAAATATCTACAAATAGCACGAAAGCCCTCCGGAAGTCATTCACCACGTCTGTCAAAGTGGCGATTCGCTCTGCCGTCGGCGTTAACGGTGTTCGTGGGGAGACCACTTTAGTATTATAAAATGCGTATTGAAAATCATATTGTCCTGGATAACTGACTTTCCACAGCTCCTCGGGGTCAGTTCTCGCGTATATCCCTCGTAGCCTATCGATTATTTCCTCTTTTAACATTTCACTCTTCGTTTTCTCCACTTCTGTCTGTGTGCCAAACGATATCGTCTCCGGAATACTAACTTCATCCCATTCTAGCGTGTCTTCTACTGTTTCGCCTTGCACCGCCCGTGGATTCATACCGACAAATAGACATCTGGCGAGACGACATGAGCGGCAAGCGTTTCGTTGTTCTGCAAAAACAGAAGTTTTATCACTGTCTGTGGTGGCGAGGTGTTGTAAGCGGCCGTGTGGTGTAGTGGATAACGCTGTTGCCTGAGGATCGAGAGGCTTTTGGTTCGAGTCCACACCACGGCATTTCGCTTTTTTCACATTTTTTTCAGAGTTTTCAGCACTTACCTTTTCCCATCTGACATTTCCCACCATGCCTACACGCATATGTCCTATTCTTCCATATACTTCTGCGAAAAAATCCTTTACACCCGTTGCACGCGTTTACTCCGTAATGTTTGCCGAGCGCCTGGAAAATAAAAAGTTGGAAAATTAGGAATCTGTAGGAAAGGGAAGAGAAAACCTGTCTGTGTGTCTGGATGTCCGGATAACTAAAATTTTTGAACTCTTATGTCTTTATGCAACCGAAGAAACGCAAATTTTTTTTTCAAAAACGTTTTTTTTTCTAAATTTACAAATTTTGATAAGGTATAACTCTGTCAAACTTTGTCAAAAGTTTTCCAATTTTTCATATGTTGTAGAAAAAATCTCGCTCTCCATTTTTGTAGTTGATAACTTTTTTCTATCTTTTCTCCATGAAGAGTTACAACCAGTTAAAGACACGATACGTTTCAGCTGCGCCGTGAGGCAGGAAAGCTTTCGAGACCTACAGTAACCCAGGGAGCGACCGTATTGAAAAGTTGTAAACTATGAAAAGAAAGATCTAGATTATATCAATATTTTGGTATAGGTTTGTTTGAAAATGATCGGTTTTTTCCAAAGTTAGAAAAGTATGAAGTTCGAGAAATTTTTCATTTTTGAAAAAAACAAAAATTTGGAAGCTTGAATTTCTAGCTGAAAACATTATTTTCTTAACAATTTATATATACATAAAAAGCAAAAATCGTGAGGATTTTGAATATGTTTTCCAATTTTTGGTAGCGTCAAAACTGACAGAGATACAGGGCTTTTAGTCTAACGTCCCTCATTATTTAAGACCCTTGACTAAAAGCTACGTATCTCAGTCAGTTTTGACGCTATCAAATTTTTGAAAACACATTCAGAATCCTCATAATTTTTTCTTTCTATTCATATAAATTTCAGTTTTCAAAGAATTCTGAGGCAATCTAGGCAGCTAGACGGGTCATTGCTCTAGACGGCTCTTTGCTCCTCTCTCAATGTCAGTCTGTTTATCCGTTGGTCCGGATGTCCACATGTTTCCATAATCATGTTTTAGTCTTTGACCTTACCAAGTCTCCACACACGGCGCACTGAAGCGGCGACTTCCTCGGCGGCGACGGTGAAGACGTCGAGGCCGTCGATGAGCTTATCGAGTCGACTATCATCTGAAATACAAATTCATTGTTTCCTTATTTTGCGGAGATCGATATCGTCTGTTGCGGATCGAGAAAGGAGGAACTATAGTTTAGTTGGCTGGGTGGAAGGGATAAGAGAGTGTGGGGAACGGAGAGACGCAGAGAAAGATGAGGAAGGAAGATTACGAAAATCCACCGAAACGGTTATCGGGAAGTGGGAAAAATGAAAGCTTGAACCTGATTTGCCTACGAAAATTGAAATCTCTTAAATTTTCATTCGGTGGCCTAGAATTCCAAAAACTGGGATTCTAGGCCATGATACAACATCTTTCAGGTTAAAAGTTTATTTGGTGTACAAGATTGGGTTGTTATAAAAATTCCAAAAAACAATTTTTTTCGCAGAAATTGCTCAAGTTTAAGAGCACGTCACAATCTTAAATCTCGCTCAAATTGCTCAAATTTTGAATATATTATAGAAAAAGTCTAGAACTACATTTTTGCAGTTGGCAACTTTTTTGTATCTCTTCACTGTAAAAAGTTATACCATGCTGAAGATGTGGGTCTCTCCACAACTTCAGCAAAAGCTCTGGCAGGGGTCAGGCTTCCAAGAGCTACAGTAGTCCAGGGAAGGTCCATACAAAAAAGTTGTCAATTACAAAAATGTAGCCCTAGTTTTGATCTACATGATACATAAAATTATAGAGCAATTGAGTCAGGTATCAAAAAGTTACAATTGATTGAATTTTGACTTATTTTTCATTTTTGAGAAAAAAATTTTTTTGGAAAAAAAGTTTGAGCTCTTATAATTTTAACTTTCCAAAAACTTTTTTAGACAAATGTTATATGGTTAGAAAGCCCACATCTTCTACTTTTCAAAACATTTTCTAAATCCCACCCACCCCAAAATCCCACTAAGTTAGACCCTATCCCACCACCGAAACTCAAAAAGTTCAAAATAAATCGAGATGTTTCCCCCTCTCACCGGGGTACATATATACCGAAAGGACGATAGTGAAAAAAGGGGGGCGTGGATTGAGGAAGTGAGATTCACAGGGTGAGATAAGGAATCCGTCGGTTCGAGTTTACGGTATTTTTCGGAGGAATTCAGAAATTTTTCGTAGTTTTCGATTTTTTTTGCCGGTTTGGGTGTTTAGGCCTGTCCCGATGTCCGGATGTCCACCAGAGACATTTGAAAGTTTGGACATCCGGACAAACAGACAGACAGACAGACATCCGGACAAATGAATGAAAACGTGAGATAGCGTAACATAACTTCGTACCTACAGTAGTCGAATGACTGTCTGTGCATCTGTCTGTCCAGATGTCCATTTGAGACCCTCAGACATCCGGACAGACAGACAGACAGACAGACAGACAGATAGCTAGAACTATGTATGAAAACGGTTACAGTAGCTACAGTAGTTCGACAGTATCGATGTCTGTCTGTGTGTTTGTCTGTCTGTCTGTCCAGATGTCTGTCCAGATGTCCAGATGCCCTGAGACACAGACATACCAAGAGCCAAAAAGAGCTTCTGACGTCAAAACTCAACGAAAAAAAAGAGATTTTCCGTCACATTCTATTCAAAAATCCCAATGAATAAGGCCGGGGATTTGCGCCAAAAAAGAGCACCTGCTCTGGAGGTGATCTTTCAATCTTTTGACGGACATCCGGACATCAAGACACACAGACCGACACATGACTCTTATTGTGTACCCGAACGGTAATCTAGATGATCATCTTGAGAATTTTTTATTCAAAAAAAACTATGGGATACTGTAGAGATGGGTTAATTGATGTCTCCTACGCTATCGGAATGTTTGTCGGTGAACTAGATTTTTGTTGAGGGAAATATTTAGAAGGAAAATTGAAAAAAGGAAAAAAAGAGGAAGATCTTGACCAAAAATTCTGTAAAGACTGAGATCCTGGTGTGTCTGTTTGTGTCTGTCTGTGTGTCCGGGATGTCCAGATTTTCAAATGTTTTTTACAAATAATGTAACCTTAATTGCTTAACTACTAACTAGTCGTTTTAAAAATGTTTTGAAAATTTCAGTTTTCAAAAAAAAAATTTTAAAATTTTTTTCAACGGTGTATAACTTTTTCGGGAGACACTGTAGAAAAAAGTTGTCCACTACAAAAATTAAGCTCCAGGCTTGTTTTATAACATATCAAAAAACCGGAATTCAAAAGACCATTTTTGACACCGTACCGCAGTCATGTAGCTGGACTAGTCTGAATACGCGCTCTCCACCATGGTGACTTCTAGGACCTACAGTACCCCAGGGACCGCCCGTACAAAAAAGTTGTCAACTACAAAAATGGAGAGCTAGGTTTGATCTATAACATTTGAAAAATTTAAATCAATAAAGTTTGATGTGGTGACAAGCCAACGTTGTGAAATTTTAAAGTTTTCGAAAATTTTCAAAAATTTTCAAAAAGTGACGTCTCTTTAACTTATTATAACTCTTTAGGAAAAAGACGTAGAAACATAATTTTAATATAAATACAAAGCCTAGTTTAAGGTCTATAACATATCAAAAAATCAATAATATAGGACATAGCCAGTTCCTGTGACACCATTTCAAAATCGACCAATTTTTGAAAAAAAAACCGATTTTTCTTTTTTTCAACTTTCATAATTTTCTTAAATCTCTACTATTTTTTACCAAACAATTAAAATCTTAACAATTAAATGTAGATCTCCATTTTTGTAGTTGACTATTTCCTAGTACCGCCCCTCCCTGGGTTACTGTAGCTGCGAAACCAAGAACCACGGTGACTGTGCGCCACCACGCTCTTCTTCTTCAATGGCCTGGCCTATACCTGCTACAGTAACCCAGGGAGGGTCCGTACAAAAAAGTCGTCAACTACAAATATGTAGCTCAAGACTTGTTCTACAACATATCAAAAATTTGAGCCACGGGCTCCGGCGGCACCTTTTCAAAGTTGCTCACTAAAAAAATGTTGACTGAAAACTGATAAACTTAGTGTCGACACGACTAGACTGCTTTTTCTTTTCTTTTTTCTTGCTGCAATTGCAATTTTTCTGGTCAACGATTCATTAGAAAGGAGAAAAAAGGGAGGGAAAACATCTCTGAGCTCTGCAATAAATTGAATGAAACATTTGTGCTCATTGAGCTCACAAGCCAAAAACTCCTTTTTTTTACTTTTTTCCAAAAAAAGAGTTCAGCGGGGTCGTTGCCCGGAAAAAAGAAACATTGAGTAGTAGACAGATGAGAGATGAGAGAGTGTGTGGAATGGAGAGACGCAGAGAAATTGGAGTGCAAAGAGTTCAAAAATCTGAACGTCTAGAGGGGAAAGGGCAGCGTAAACATGTCAATTTTTTGTCGGGATTAAAAATCAGAAGACGTTTTTTTTTCAAATTTCATGAATTTCGGGTGTGTGAGAACTACAGTACTCCCCTCCCTCTGAGCCGTGGTGAGACCCATCGTGGATTACTATAGGACTACGGTAGAACTGAAAATCGCGTCTGAGGCGCGCCAGTTAAAGTTGGGAGGTACAGTAACCCTGCTAAAATTTGGAAAAAATCAAGCAGAAAAACGCGTCAGAGGCGCGCCAGACTTTTTTTCTAAAACGAGGAATCTGGGATATTTAGGCACACAGATAGAGACGTTTTTCGAAAAAAAACGGAAATTTGGAAATATGGATGCAAGGACACACAGACAGCCTAGTTTTTCCAAAAATGAGGGAATTCGAACAACCGGACATCTGGACACACAGTTAGACTAGTTTTTCAAAAAATGGGGTAGGTTGGACATCCGAATGTTCGGACACACAAACAAACAATTTTTCCAACAAAAATGGGGTAATGTGGACGTCCGGACATCTGGACACACAGACAGTTAAGTTATTTTATTCAAAAACCAAAAAATGTGAACATCCCGATGTTCGGACACACAGACAGGCAAGGTTTCCAAAAATGGGGAAATCTGGACATCCGGACATCCAGTCACACAGACAGAAAATTTCTAAACCCTTTTCCCGAAAATTGTCCGTTTTTTTCAGAAAAAAAAACTTCTTGAGACTGATTTTCTATAGGTTTCAAAGGTTTTTAAAGAATCTAATTGAGAAAAAATTTGTATGGAAATTTTCAAAAATTTTTTTGCAAAAAATTAAAATAATTACTATCCGAAAATGACTGATGACACAAAAAGTGACGCCTTTCGTGTGCATCTCCTGTCATCTAAATTCTAAAATTTCCTCCCCATCCAGAAGTAAAAGTAGAGTGAAGTGTGAGAGAGTGAGAGCACACTACGGACACTTTTTTGTTGAAAAGGGCACAGAAATAGTGTGTGGAGAGAGGAGAGAGTGGTTAGAGATGAGGAAAAGGGCCCAATGGGATCAAGTTGCACACATAGGGGGGCAGAAGACGTATATATACTTCTTGAGCTTCTTTGAATATGGACGTGTCCGCAGGCGCACGGGAAGGAAATTATGAATGCACTGGATTAGCATATAATAGCACACTAAGCAAAACTATACTGAATTTTCTCAATTGTCCATTTTCCCCGTTCTCAATCTGAAAACCAAGTTTACCACTAGATTCTCCGTGCCCTATTCTCCATATCCACCAATTTTCAGCTCGATATTTCAAAGTGTCGTAAGATCTGGTGTATTGTACGCAATTTGGTCGAAACGTGTTTGCGTACAGTACACATAATTTGACGACACTTTGAGATATTGAGCTGAAATTTGGTGCAAAGGGGTAATAAGACATGACGAGTCTAGTGGTGGTAACAGTTATTTTTAAATTTTGAGATTTTCCCCATTGTTTTGGAAAATCTTTTCTACTCTTCAAAGTAAGATATTTGAAAAACCAAGTTTACCACTAGATTCCCCGTGCCTTCTTACCCCTATCCACCAACTTTCAGCTCGATATCTCAATGTGTCGTAAAATCTGGTGCATTGTACGCAAACACGTTTCTACCAAATTGCGTACAGTACACTGAATCTTACGACAGTTTGAGCTACCGTACTAAAAATTGGTGGGTAGATCAAACAGAGCACGAGGAATCCAAAGTGTTTTTAGTTTTTTGAAATTCCATCTTAAAAGTTTCGTTTATGGTCCCCAAACCCTCGACAACTTTTTGAACCAAAAAAAGTGACGAGTCAGTCAACAAAGAATCAAAAAATCATAATGTTGTCGTGGTTTCTATGGAAGTTCTCTCTCTCTCTTTTTCTCTGCGTTCTCAGAAGAGCTGACCAAAAAACAGCTTGCGATGTGTTTTGTCTGGAGAGACTCTAGTTCTCTTCTGATTTATGCCGACATCATGTGTTATTTCAGTTATTTCTGTTTGAAAAACAGCAATTCTGACAGAATAATAAGAATCCTTGTGAAATTTCATACTATACTCAAAAAAGTTTGAGTCGATATCTCAAAGTGTCGTCAAATCCGGTCGAAACGTGTTTGCGTACAATACACCAGATCTTACGACACTTTGAGCTAGCGGGCTGAAAATTGGTGAACAGAGGTAAAAAGACACGGGGAATTTGAATCCAGTAATCAAACCATTTTTTTTTTTGAAAATTTGACTTGAGAAAATCAGGGTCAAACATTTTGACACTCTGAAACACGTTGAAAATCTGAAAATTTTCAAAAACCATTATCACCAATAGACTCCCCGTGTCTTTTTACTCCTAACCACTAATTTTCAGCTCGATATCTCAATTATCGTAAGATCTGGTGTATTGTACGCAATTTGGTCGAAACGTGTTTGCGTACAATGCGCAGGATCTTACGACACTCTTTGAAAATTGGTGGATAGGGGTAAAAAGACACGGGGGAATCGAATGACAACATTGATTTTATGTGGAAACAAATTTTTTACGAAGTTTTCAACACTCAAACTAGAATTTCTATTTCTAGACATTCGCATGTCATTTCTACTTTAGAATATAATTATGTGTTAGATTCAAAACACCTGCTTATTCAATATAAAATCAAAAACTAAGCCCTAGAATTAGATTTGAAAAGAAAAAGTGGAAAAGATTAAACTAAACTATTTTAGAAATTTTTTCGGGTCCCTTGAGATGATTTTCAAAAAAACTTAATAGAATTATCACGAATATTCGTAATCTCTTCTATTCTAATCACGATCTTTTGATTCTCCGAGAGATTCTGAGAAAAAGAGAAAAAGTTTTCTGAAAAGAAATAAAATTGCACAATATACATACGTACGGCGGGGTGGGTGGCGAGTTGAATGGACGCTCGTTACGTCAATGATGATTTTTGGAAAAAGAGGAGAAGAACAATAACTACAGTGTATTCCCGGAGATGGTTTTTGATCTAGTGATAACAAAATTTGAAAAAAAAATAGTTTATAGTTTGGAAGAGCAGCCACTGAGGGCTCCTCGAGCTCCTGAAATATAAAATCTCAAAAAACAAAGTCCATTTTCAGATCCCCCGTGACTTTTTACCAAAGTGTACCAATTTTCAGCTCGATATCTCAAAGTGTCGTAAGATCTGGTGTGCTGTACGCAATTTGGTCGAAACGTGTTTGCGTACAATACACCGGATTCTACGACAACGAGATTCGAAAAAATACGGAACATGTGGAAAGCGTCCAAGGCACGCCAGACAAACAAATTTGAAAGGAAAAATGAAGATTGGTCATCAGACATCCAGACCCACGGACAGACAAATGTCTCAAAAAAATGAAAAAATCGGGACATCCGGACGTAGAGATCCACAGACAGAAAACTTTTCAAAAAATTGATGAAGAAAATCTGGTCATCCGGACTTCTAGACACACAGACAGATAGTTATTTAGAAATTGAGAAAACGCGGACATCAGGACAAACGGACACACAGACAGACAATCATTTCTAAAGCAGACGAATGTGGACATCCAATAATTCGGACACACAGACAGGCCGTTATTTAAAAATTGAGCAAACCCGGTAATCCGGACATCCGGACTTCTAGACACACAGGCAGTCCTGCTAAAAACAGTGAAATTCGGACATCCGGACATTCGGACAAACAGACAGACTTGACTTTTTGTCAAAATGGTACATAAAAGGGGTACTCATGGGCTCTAAACTTTTATTCGGATTTTAGGCTCCGCCCCAAAAATGACAAAAATGGTCGGTGGCACACTTTTCGAGTACAGAGGCTTACGTACAATGCACCAGGCCTTACGACACTTCGAGCTACCGTAATCCAAACTATCTTACAGTAACCCAGAAGGAAGATCCACCATTAAAACAAGGTCACCCAACACCCAACAGATACTAATCCACTGATCTCTGTGGAGGTGTTCACGAAGAGAATGGTTCAGATACACACCAGGAAAAGTCTGTCGGTGTGTCTGTAGGGTCCGGATGTCCAAGACCTACAGTAGGATACCTCCCTGACAGGGCTCTGGCAGGGCTCTGCCATGGTTCTGACTAATTTCTATTTCAAAAACACAGGAATTGTGTGATCAAACGTTTCGCATATAACATTCAACTTCCTTGAACAGAAAAGTTCACACAAACACAGATCAAAACATAACTCCGCCCCTTTTTCTTCCGCCATGTGCTCTAATCTCCCCCCCTTTTCCTTTTCTGAGATCTCTATTTGAACCCTGACGAGTTTAGTTTCACACGCTCTCTCTCTATTCGTGATGTTATTGGGGACAAGAGGATTCGTAACATCTATGCAAATATTTTTTATGATGACCCCTCTGATTTGTTTTCGAGTTCAGTGGAGCGCGGTTTCTGACCTAGCGTCATGATGGTCGAAAATCTTCGAGTTATGAGAAGAAGGGGTACTGTAGGGTACTGTACTATTGAGGCAGTTTTGAGTAAAACTTCAAACTTTAAGACCCCGTCACGAGAAGAGGGTTCGTCCCATATTTCTCAATTTTTTGGTATGTTATAGAACAAGATTAGATCTACATTTTCAACTTAATAAATTTTTCGGTACGGCTTTTTTCCGGCAATTACAGCCTGTTGAAATAAAGTCATTTTTCAAAAAATTTCAAAAAAATTTCAAAAATTGCCAAATTTTAGACACCCGTTACGAAGACACATTCAGACTTACAATAATGAATTTCAGATATCTTATAGAACAAGATTAGACCTATATTTTAATAGTTAAACCAATTTTGCGCATTACTTTTTGATGAAGTTATGGTCCTTTGAAGAAAGTTCTTTTTTCAAAAAAACGAAAATTTGACAATTTTTGGAATCCTATCACAACTTGAAATTCTATCTTTTTCAGATCAAATTTTAATAGTTTATAGAACAAATCTAGTTCTCCATTTTCACAGTTGACAACTTTTGTGTTCCGCCGCTCCCTGGACTACGGTATCTTGGCGAAGGCTCCGTGCTCGCGTCCTGGCTGCTTACTTTAAGAAGCTACAGTAGCCCAAGGAAGGGTGGTACAAAAAAGTTGTCAACTACAAAAATAGAAGTCTAGTCTTGTTTTATAACATATCAAAGAATCAATTTGTGGAATCTAAATTTTAGAGTAGGGTGGGCTCTTAAAGTTGCTCAATTTTTACAACAAAATTTTTAAAAATCGAAGTTGAATTTCTAAGTTCAAACATAAAAAAAGGATTAAAACACACATTGAAAAAAGAGGGCGGGCTAGCTATTTGTTAGATTTCAATCAAGAAAGAGAAAAGAACAGGAATAATTGAAAAAGGAAGATGATCAGGTTCAAAACACACAGATAGCAAGAGATGATTTCAGATGATGGCCTAGGAACCCAAAAATTGATATTTCTAGGCCAAAGGAGATTCAAAACACTCGAAAAACTTGGAACAATTCGTTTGCCTCTCGTAGGCATACATAGACTATACATAATAGAGGAAAAGAAGAAGAGGAAAGAGGCAAAGACCTTCCTCTCCCGCTCTCTCTCTCTCTCTCTCTCTCTCTCTCTCTCTCTCTCTCTCTCTCTCTCTCTCTCTCTCTCTCTCTCTCTCTCTCTCTCTCTCTCTCTCTCCGCCATCCCGACGATCTCTGTGTCAAATAATCGGACTGTTTGATCGTCGAGGGGGGAATGAGTGTGTTGAGAGACTGGAGAAATTGGAGAGACGCAGATGGCGATGAAACTTTTCGAATAGAGGGAAAAGATCAAGAGATCAACAGAAACACTGTGGACGGACATGGCGGAGAGAGTATTTTGTAGGCAAATAGGGGAGTAATAGGGGAAGAAAGGGGGCGGGGGAAGGGGGAATGATGCTCCAAATTAGTTCAATTACTCAAAATCAATTTTATGTACTGATTGTTAAAACGATTGGGCATTGAAATTGCCTAACTTTGAGAGCCCACCGCTGCTCCAAATGAATGCTCTCCGGAATTATTTTTATCACTTTCTTATAGTAAAAATTTTGATCTTTATTTTTCTAGTTGACAACTCTTTTGTACAAAGTTTTCTCAGAGAGTTATGACCCTTTGAAAAACTGTAAATTTCAAAAAAATGTTTTTTTTTTGAAAATTGAATTTGACTACTGTATTACCATTTACACCAGTGGTTTGAATTTTTGATATGTTATAGAACAAATTTAGAGCTTTATTTTTGTAATTGCTAACTTTTTTGTGCGAGTTTTTCTCAAAGAGTTATGACCCTTTGAAAAATTTGAAAACTGAAAATTTCAAAAAAACTTTTTTTTTTGAAAACTGACCACATCGGACACAAATTTCACGGCCTAAACTGTTACACTAGCATCTCAAATTTTTGATATGTCATAGACCATGACTAGATCCTCATTTTTGCAATTGACCACTTTTCTGTTCCGCCGCTCCCTGGATTACGGTAGCTTGGGGAAGACTCCGCGCTCGCATCCTGGCTACTTAATGTTGGGAAGCTACAGTATCCCAGAGAGAGGCGGTACAAAAAAGTTGTCAACTAAAAAAATAGAAGTCTAGTCTTGTTTCATAACATATCAAAAAATCAAATTGATGTATCTTTATTTGAGACCAGAATGAACTCAGTAAATTTTTACTAAAAACAAAATTTTTAGGAAAAAAGGATGGCCTCCAAACTGAAGACTTAGAGAAACATTCTAGGAACTTTTTAAAAAAGTGGGCGGAGCTTCAAAGAAATTGAAAAATCTTCGACTTTTCTTTCAAATATTCAATAATTGAATGGTACCGTTCTGTCTGGTGGCGGAAAAGAAATCGGAGACTTTTTTTTTTGAGTTTCCATCTGAATTTTCAGGGTGGAAAAAAGAGAATCGTCGCAAATAAATGTTACCATAAAATTCCTCATGTCTTCTTTGATCTACCCTAAATTTTCAGCCCGGTAGCTCAAAATGTCGTAAGATCTGGTGTACTGTACGTAAATTCAAAAATTGAATGGTACCGCCCATGTTTTGGCCTACGGTAGTTCAACTAAAACTACTGTAGCTCATAAAACTAATAGCTCTGAATCATCACATTCAAAAACCAATATTCCAAACTTGAATCAGCTGTCCATTGTGGTTTGCACTCACTTTTTGATAACAAAGGGCAAAACCGAAAGGGAGAGAGGAACAGAACAGACGCCAGACATCTGAGATCAGGTGGAAACGTGAAGAGAGAGAAGATAGAGATGATGAAACTTCTCTTCTCTTCTTTTTTTGATTGAGGCAGTTGTGTCTAGGGATCAATATTTGATTGAGAGGGGGAGTAGTGGTCCAGGAGGTTCAACTTGTCAGGTGTATAGCTGGGTGGTCTTTTGAACTTTTTTGTTTTAATGGACATCTGGACAAACAGACGTGTACAACAGAGGGAGGCTGGTAGGCTACGGTAGTTCGCGGTATCCAACAGGCGTGGTTCTAGGATTTTGATCACTTTTCAAAACATTTCCCAAAAATTCAAAACATTTGCAAACTTTAGGAACCTGTCACGATGACAATTTCAGACTTATAATAATGAATTTAGGTTATGTTATAGAACGAAACTGAATCTTTATTTTGATAGTAGAACAAACTTTGTGGAGTACTTTATGGAGGAGTTGTAGTCCTTGGAAGAAAAGACATTTTTCAAAAAATTGGAAAATTTGACACTTTTTAGAATTTCGTCACAACTTCAAATTTTCTCTTTGCTTTGTGAAATTTTCATATGTTATAGAACAACCCTAGATCTTCATTTTTACAGTTGGTAACTTTTCTGTACCGCCGTTCCCTGGACTACGGTAGCTTAGCGAAACGGGAAGCTAAGCGCTCTGGCTGCATACTTTGGGAAGCTACAGTATCCCAGGGAGAGGCGGTACAAAAAAGTTGTCAACAACAAAAATAGAGATCTGGATTTGTTTTATAACATATCAAAAATTCGAAATAATTAAGCCAAGTTTAGTGTTGTGACGGATCATCAAAAATTTCAACAAAAAAAAACAATTTACTGTTTCAAAACTACTGTAACTCCCTAGGAAGCATAGCTACAAAAAAGTTGTAAACCACAAATATATAGTTCTAAAATTGATCTACAACATGCTAAAAATTAAAATAGGTAGAGTAAAATTTGGGGCCGTGACGTGCTCTCAAACTTTGAAAAACCTTTTTTTTTTTTTAAAGTTGTTTTTATTTTCAAACGGTTATAACTTTTGAACAAAAGCTTGTATCAAAAAGTGTTCAATTACAAAAATGTAGCTCTAGACTTTATCTACATGATCCATCAAAAATTGGTAACTGCTCCAATTTTGAGCCCTCAAATTCGCTCAGCCCCCTCCCTCTTACCCTTTCGATATCAACTCACAGTATTCCAAAAGAGCAATGCGGACATCCGGACGAATAAAACCTATAAACGTGTGCAAAATGATCGAAGAATTGAACCTTGAACGAGGAATGGAAATCAGGAATTGTTGATTCGAAACAAAAAAAGTGGGCGTGGTCATGGAGTTGATCGGAATGATCTGTGGAGGAGAGGGGAAGGCGGGAAGCAAGTGGGGAGGTCAAAACACAAATAGAGTATATTAGATGTGAGCGAGAGAGTGAGGCTGAAAATGAAAATAAGGAGCAGGAAAAGGTCTCAGAGTCATAATTAGTTGGGAAAACTTGTGAAAATTGGTAAGCGAGGGTAGAAAATTGCGTGGAGTTCAAAAAACTCAAAAAACTTGGGTTTTATGACTTTTCTAACTTCAATTTTCAGAATTTTCAGATTCAGCGGGTCTGAAAACCTCTGGGAGCAAAAATTTTCAAAAAAAAAAAGTGAACAAATAAAACAATGACGAAAAATGTGACTCTCTGCTATACATGTAAGGGGAGTACTGTATATTTTGGGTTATGAAAAAGTGGGCGTGGCTTCGGAAGGTTACTGTAGCTGACACACTTTTAGAATCACTGTAGCTTCTACTGGATTACTGTAGTCCCATAATTCATTTTTTCCGAAAAAAAACATTCTGACAGATATTTCTGACTTGAGCCCCCTGTTTAATCTCACTGACCTCCTATTAGTCACAAAAAACATCAAAATAAAAGTGAGGCAGAGATTTTAAATAAGCCGGCCCCGGGATTTGATCTCATTGAGCTGTCCTATTTAGGCTCCGCCCACTTTTTTTTGACGGAAAGAGGGATCTTTTGATTTTGTATTGTTTTCTTTGCGGGCGGTACACATCGTTGAGTAAACAGAATGGATTTTCGAATAGGAGCAAAAAGTGGATGTTAGAATATTGGGGGGATGAGCAGATTTACCAGAGAAATAGGTTTTTTCAGCAAAAGCAAAAATTACCACAAGATTCCCCGTACCTTCTTCCCTATATCCACCATTTTCCAGTTCGATATCTCAAAATGTCGTAAGATCTGGTGTATTGTACGCAATTTGGTCGAAACGTGTTTGCGTACAGTACACCGGATCTTACGACACTTTGAGCTAGCTAGCTGAAATTTGGTGGGTAGAAGTAAGAAGACACGGGGAATCTAATGGCAACATTGCTTTTTTCGTAGGAATATAGGAAAAGTGAGGAATTTAAGGAAAAAAAAACTTTTGATTGTTGACTCCCAAAAACAAATTTTTATCAAAATTTCCAAAAATCCTTGTCTCCACTGGATTCTTCATATTTTGTTTCCTATATCTCCAAATTTTCAGCCAGCTCGCTCACAGTGTCGTCAAATCTGATGTATTGTACGCAAACACCGTTCGACAAAATTGCGTACAGTACATCAGATCTTACGACACTTTGAGATAGCAGGCTGGAAATTTCAAAATGGATGAAACAAGGCATGAGGAACCCGAAAATTTCAGAATTTTTATCCTAAAAACCTCAAATTTTTATGTCTGAGTCTTTAGACACATGCAGAAACATTGAAAAGAAGAGAAACCAATTCAAAAAAAGTGTATGCAAAAAGATGAACAACAAATACGAGAAGACCAAGCAGGTCGTCTCTCTCCCCTCCATTCGTCATCACTTCGCGTACACAATTCGATCCGATTGATCGTTGTGTGATCATTTGAGTGTTTGATCTACACTCTCGCTTCCTGCGTCTCTCTCGCCTTTTCTATGATTCTCTAGATATCTCTTCTCTCCTTCTTTCCTTATCATATCATGTCTGTCCGCATGTCTGACTTTCTGATCGAGGCACGGGGTACTGTAGTTATCACAGTGTTACCCTTCAGTTGGTTTTTTGAAAAAATATCGAAAATTCGAGAACTAAAATTGAAATTAATGCAACCCTTAGACTCACCTTGTCTTTTGACACATATTCACCAATTTTCAGCCCGATATCTCAAAGTGTCGTAAGATCTGGTGTACTGTACGCAATTGGTCGAGAAGTGTTTGCGTACAGTGCGCAGGATCTTAGGACAGTTAGAGCTAGCGGGCTGAAAATCTGGGAGTATAGGAAACGAAATATGGAGAATCTAGGGTGGCAAGGATTTTTGGCAATATCGCTAAATTTTGATGTTTCTGGGAGCTTTTTTGTTGAAATTTCTCATTTTTTCCATGTTCACACTAAAAAACCAATGCCACCATTAGATTCCCCGTGTCTTTTCACCCCTACCCACGAGTTTTCAGCTCGATATCTCAAAGTTTCGTAAGATCTGGTGTACTGTACGCAATTCGGTCGAAAAGTGTTTGCGTACAGTACACCAGATCTTACGACACTTTGAGATATCGAGCTGAAAATTGGTGAGTAGGGGTAAGACAACCCGAGGAATCCAATGGGGACATCGGGTTTTCTCAGAAACTTCCAGATTTCCAACTTTCCAAAAAAAAAGTTGACACTAGTTGATCTCAGTAAATCAAAAAATGCTAATATTGACACACTCAAAATAGTAACCATTGCAAAATGAAAAAAGTTTCTAAAAATAGAAAAACGGTACGGGTGGTCAAGTGAGAGCAAACTTGACCTACTAGTCAAAAGAAAAGAAAAGAAAACGGAAGTAACACATGACGGAAATAGTAATGGAAATCTTTTTTTCTTTTCATAAAGTTGTAAACATGTATGTACTAAATCATCGGAAACAAAATAGTGCGGAAATTCGATGATTTTCCGGATTAAAGGGGAAGATTTATGTATTCTTTATTCCCTGCTTACTTTATGATAATCTAATTTTCAGATGAAAGATTAGAGGTTACTTTGAGCTCCCCCTCCTCAGGGGGACATGGTATTCTGAGATCAAAAGTCTATATGGACATCCGGACGAACAGACAGACAGACATACAGACAAACAGCTCACAATCAAGACACAGAAATCTATATATAACTTTGTATAAAACTATTTTGTTCCTCAATGACCAATTCTGATCCTTATATATCCAAAATTAAAGTTCGAGAAGATTGAAAACGGGATAAGGCTTCTTAGTATTATTTTTATACATCTCACAGAAAAAAAGCGTAACATCAATGTTTCTTATTAAAATGTTTCCTAGTGGATTCTGCGGGTCCTTTTACCCCTCTCCACCAATTTTCAGCTCGATATCTCAAAGTGTCGTAAGATCCGGTGTACTGTACGCAATTTGGTCGAAACGTGTTTGCGTACAATGCGCAGAACTTGACGACATTTTGAGCGAGCAGGCTGAAAATTTGGGGAAATAGGAAACTAAATATGAAGAATCAAGTAGTGACTAGGATTTTTGGGAATTTTGATAAAAATTTGTTTTTGGGAGTCAACAATCAAAAGTTTTTTTTCCTTAAATTCCTCACTTTTCCTATATTCCTACGAAAAAAGCAATGTTGCCATTAGATTCCCCGTGTCTTCTTACTTCTACCCACCAAATTTCAGCTAGCTAGCAAAATTTACAAGTTTCGGGGAGTCAACAGTTGTTTTTTTTTAAATTCTCATTTTTCCAAAACTCTCACCAAAATCAATGTTGCCATGACGTATAGTATAATAAAACGTGTTTGCGACAAGTGAAAATTTTCAATTTTCTGATAAAAATTGAAAACTAACGTTGCCACTAGCTTCTCCGTGTCTTATTACCCCTGTCCACCAATTTTCAAAGTGTCTTTTTTTTTAACTCAAAGTGTCGTAAAATCCTGCGCATTGTACGCAAACACTTTCCGACCATATTGCGTACAGTACACCGGATTTTACGACACTTTGAGAAAACGAGCTGAAAATTTCATGCTAGATCAAACTAAACTAATTGTGGTCTTGTTTTTTTTTTACAAAAACGTCACATTCTAAGATCCCAAACTTTAGAGACTCGATCTTCTGATATTTGATTTCTTTATTCACATTTTCAGCTTAGTCCTTAAGCCTAAGCAGCTGAAAACAAGGTGAATAAAGCAAGCAACAAAAGAAACGCTCCTCAGCCTAATCTCATTCGTCTTCGTCACCCGGTGAGACATTTCTAATTTAATAAAAAGAAATGAGGTTTCTTATGATCAAAAAAGGGCAAAATGTCATTAGTAATGTGTGGTTTGCTGCGATATAATAACTTTTGGTTCTGTCGAACTATTGAACTGGAGTAGTCTGGGTGCAAAAAATAGGGGGATCGAGGGGAAAAATACGTAAAAATGCTATAAAAATTACAACTATGAGAATCCGCATGTCTCGTTTGATCAATTTTATAATTTTCAGGACGTTGAAAAGGATAGAAATGGGAAGTGAGAAAAGAGTGGATGTTAGAATATAGAAATGGCTACCAAAACAGAGTTTTCATCAAAAACAAACATTACCATTAGATCCACCATGTCTTTTTACCCCTACCCACCAAATTTCAGCTCAATATCTCCACTGTCGTAAGATCTGGTGTATTGTACGCAATTTGGCCAAACGGTGTTTGCGTACAGTACACCGGACCTTACGACACTTTGAGCCAGCGAGCTGAAAATTGGGGGGTATGGGTAAGAAGATACGAGGAGTCTAATGGTGATATTGCTTTTTTGGTGGGAATTTGGAAAAAGTGGTGGAAAGAGAAACTGAAAAAAGAACACTGTCGACTCCCCGAAACATGAAAATATTGCAAAATTTCCAGACAATCCTTGTCACTAATAGATTCTTCATATTTCATTTCTTAGGACCAAATCAGCCCGATCGCTCGAAGTGTCGTCAAGTTCTGCGCATTGTACGCAAACACGTTTCGACCAAATTGCGTACAATACACCACATCTTACGACACTTTGAGATATCAAGCTGAAAATTGGTGGACAGGGGTAAAAAGACACGGGGAATCTAGTGGCCACAACGATTTATACGAAAAATTTAATGATGAACGCAAAAAAACGCCTCTACCAGATACATACATTGTGGGCTAACGTGACTAGCCAAGAATACAAGCGCAAAAAAAAGTTTTGCAAAAAAAGGAGCGAAAAGTAAACTGTCTGTGCAAATAGTGGGAGGAAGGGAGGAGAGCAAAAGTGTGAAAAACTGGGGAGGGAGGTCAAAAACCTTTTTTGAGTCATCGGACATTTGGACAAACTGAAAAACTGACAGACTGGACATCAGGACACACAGAAATTTGAACAACCGATCATTTGGAGAACAATTGGGTGAATAAGTGGAAAAAATGTTGGTCGGAGTGAAAAAAAAACAGTATTTGATCTCAAATCGGAACTTTTTCTGTCTGGCGACGGAGAAGAAATCAAAGATTATGTTTTTTGAATTTCCATCCGAATTTTGAGGGTGATAATGAGAGAATCGTCGGAAAATAAATGTTACCATGAAATTTCCGCTTTTCGTAAGCTCTGGTGTACAGTACTTTGATTTTTGAACTCGTTGTTATCCCATTCCTAAAAACTTCACATTCTCATGACTAAAAGACACTCAAATGAAGCGTGAGACGAGCCGAACGGCGGAAAAAATAGGCAGCAAAGATCTGTTGACGTCCCCTTTATGAGACATACAAATTATGGGGAAGTGGTCAAGAATTCAGAAGAACCGGAAAGTGCATTTTCAGAAAAAGAGTGATGTGTTATCAACAAGAGTTCTAGAAGAAAAGATTGTCTAGTCTTGATTAAAAAAAACCAACATTGTTTGTACCACCCCCCATTCCTCACGAATTTTTGGGGTGATAATGAGAGAATAGTTAAAAATTAATGTCACCAGAAGATTCCTCGTGTTTTTTTACCCCTATCCACGAATTTTCAGCTCGCTAGCTCTAGTTGTCGTAAGATCCGGTGTACTGTACGCATTTGGTCAAAAAGTGTTTGCGTACAATACACCGGATCTTACGACGCTTTGAGCTAGCGCACTGAAAGTTGGTGGGTAGATCAAATGAAATATGGGGAATTCAGTGGTAGTGTATTTGTCTACTGAACCCTTGCCACCAATTTTTTCTCACGTTCCAAATCTAATCCACTTGATAAAAAAGCTTCCAAGAATCTAGTCTAGTCTCCATGGTTCTTTTTCAATAAAAAATACGTGATAGGTTTTTGGTCGAAAATCTGAAAATTAGATATTAAGAAAAATCCAATTTCGACGACGTAATCTAATTGGTTTCTCGGTTTTCTCTCTACTAATTCTAGGTTGATAGGGGACCACGTCAGTGTAGATTTACAAAAGTCTTGTGTGGGTTTACGAGGGACATCCGGACAGGCAGATAGACAGACAGACAGAGATTGAGACTCAATGGGTACTTGGTCTTAGTTTAGGCTTACAATATCACACAATTTGAAAACGCGTCAAGGGCGCGCCAGCCGAGAAATCTCAAAATTCCACGATTTTGAAGATTCTCGGACATCTGAATACACAGATTTTGCAACAGAAAAATACAGTAAAACAGCCATGTGTGGATTTACAGAGGGGTACTGTCGTAAGATAAGTGTCGTAAGATACGGTGCATTGTACGCAAACACTTCCTCACTGACCAGATTTTACGACTATTTGAAAACTGTTTAAACGAAAACTTATAATTCAGTTACATTGTAGCAGGAACAAGAACAAGTAGATCAAAAATTGCAACACAATATATATTTCGCCCAACCGTCGGTCGAATAATGCCTCCCACGCCGCGCACCGTCAGTCTTTGATCACCTGCTCTCTCCAGCGAAAAATCAGATCTCGTTCAATAAATCGTCCGCGATGTTTCGGACGTTTGAAGATGTAGATTTACGAGAGTGTAGTGTGGATTTACGACACATGAGTTCACTTGGCTCATCTTTTTGCTCTCGTAGCAAATATTTTCTCCTTTAGAAGGCTTCTTGCTCATCTTCTTGCAAAATAAAATGCAAAACCAGTTTCTTCTATACGACACGTATATCATTAGTCTGTGGTTAGTCAGTGTATTTAATACCTAAAGTACCCCTCCGTAAACCCACACAAGACCTCGTAAATCTACACCGACATTTTAGAAAAACTGAAAAACTGACTAGATGACGTCGTCCAAATTGGATTTTTCTTCATATCTACATAATTTTCAGATTTTCGACCAAAAACCATATTTATTTTTGTCTCAAAAGAGAACCTAGACTAGGTTCTTGGAAGCTTTTTATCAATTGGATTAGATTTGGAACGTGAGAAAAACGAGTTGCAGGGGTTCAGAAGATCAGGAAGGATAAGTTCACCATCAGATTCCCCGTGTCTTTTTACCCCTACCCACCAATTTTCAGCGTGATATCCTAATTGTCGTAAGATCCGGTGTACTGTACGCAATTGGTCGAGAAGTGTTTGCGTACAGTGCGCAGGATCTTACGACACTTTGAGCTATCGGGCTGAAAATTGGTGGGTATATCAAATCGAGTACGGGGAATCGGATGGTGATCTTATTTTTTTGAATTTCAAAGCGGAGAAATGCAAAAAGTCAGAGAAAAAACGCAACAGTCTCAAAAACCACGAAGATACAAAGCTAGGCCATCATTTTGAAAAGTTACGCCAATAAAGTTAGGCCACTATACTGGAAACCTAGGTCAGAAATCCTAGGCTATCACTTCATAAAGTTAGGCCACCTGTCCACCCCGGCCACCTCAAACCACACCTCAAGACCAAAAACCAATACAAAATGTGTCAGAAAAACAAAAATGACCAACCAACGAGAGGCCATGTAAACCGGGGTCTCTGCATATTCTCATATATTTATGACACGATGAAAAATCTGCACCCTTTTCCGCTATTTCTCTTTCCAGGAGGGGGGTCTTAGGGTTCAAGTTTGGAGAGGAAAGGGGAGACGGAGAGGGAGAAAGAGAGCGATGAACTCACTGAACCTGGTGTGCACTCAAAATGGAATGGGGAGGGGAAAGGGGGGGGGGGAAGAAATGGGTATCAGAAGTTTAGGAGGTCAAACTACGGAGGCTCGTAAATCTACACAAAACCTCGTAAATCTCCAAAAAGTTATATCTGCGTAAACCGCCACAGTCTCTAGTAAAGAGACAATATTGCTTGTAAATCTACACAGAAACTTGTAAATCGACAAACGCCACGGAAATCTGAAAATTTCATAATTGCTACAGTAACCTGCGTAAATTGGCACCAGGCTCCGTAAATTTATGTACAGTAATCCTTGTAAATCCACACAAGAAGATACCTACAGTAAGCCACCTGCTTCAAGACCAACCATACTACACACGTTCTCTTCAGTCAGCCGAGCAGAAAAATGACGCCGTCCCCCCCGTCGTAAACGGAGACCCTTTTTGGTCGGAGAGCACCAAGGTCAGGGACTAAAAGACGGGAGGAGAAAAAGGAGCAAGCAAAGAAAAAAACGAGAGGCGGAACAAAAAAAAATGCAGGAAGACGGGACGGCGCTAAAGAATTTGTAAGGAGAGGAATGAGAGGAGGAGCAAAAAAAAGTGATGATGATGAGGGAGGTGATCTTTGGAAAAAATGGTGGCCTAACTTCCCGAAATGGTGGCCGAAGTTTAGTGGCCTAGGTTTCCAAGAGGATGACCTAACTTTAGTGGCCTAACTTCCCGAAATGGTGGCCTAAGTTTAGTGGTCTAACTTTCCAAAATGGTGGCCTAACCTTGGTGGCCTAACATTTCAAAATGGTGGACTAACTTTGATGGCCTAACTTTCCAAAACGGTGGCCTTACTTTAGTGGCCTAGTTTTCCAAAATGATGGCCTAACTTTAGTGGCCTAACTTCCCAAAACTCCAAAAACTCAAATCCCCCCCCCGTTTAAGCTAAACCCTTGTGTTTTGTTCAGTTTTGCCCACTCACGTACACTTGTCAAAAAAGAAAAAAGCAGAGCGTTCTCATGAAAAATTCACGGAGATCAAAATACAAGAACGTTTTCGGAAATCGTATTTTGTGATACTTTTTGTTAAAAACGAAAAAAAAGTGTTTGTTTTAGAAGTGAGGGGATTGGTTTCCTGTAGAAAGGTCGTTAGAGAATGGTGGCCTAACTTTAGTGGACTAACATTTAAAAATCGTGGCCTAACTTTCCAAAATGATGGCCTAACTTTGGTGACCGAACTTTCCAAAAGGATGGACTAACTGTGATGGCCTAACTTTCCAATTTGCTGGCCTAACTTTAGTGGTCTAGTTTTCCAAAACCGTCGCCTAACTTTGATGGCCTAACTTCCCAAATCCCGCTCACCGATCCCTTATTATCCGTTCTCAGTATTTCCTCCCCCCCCTTATCCCAGGTAACACCATGACGCGAATATCGGAATGAATTTCAGAGAACGGATTATTTGTTTTTGATCTTTTTTGATTTCTTAAAAATGAGTCAAGGGATCAAGAGGAATCAAAACAAGTCGTTGTTTTTTTTGAGGGGATTGGTCGGGATGGTCGTTTTGAAACCGGGACGTTTAAAAACGCGCTAACGGCGCACCAGATACAGTCAAAATCCAAAAATTTACTCAGAAGGCGTCACAGGTGCGCCAGTCTCAGAAAATCCACATTTTTAGACACTTTTTTGTCAGAAAAACGCGCCCAAGGCACCCCAGACACGCTCAAACTACACATACTGTACCTGTAGACCACAAATTTTAATTTCTTGGAGCCCGTCCTGGCGTCGGGTTTCATTATATTTATTTGAATTTTTACTATGTTATAGAACAAATCTAGGCCACCATATTTGTAGTTGACAACTTTTTTCTACACCACTTCCCTTGGTTACTGTAGCCCTTAAAAGGCGTCTAGGTTCACAGCGGTCCTGACATCAAAAAATTGAACCTAAACGTGAAATTTCCCACATTCTACATCTGTACCTGATCATTTTGAACCTATTGAACCTACCATGTTGATCTTGATAATATCTTCAACTTTTTTATGGAAGTTTAGAAAAGAAAGAGGAGGAGAAAACGTTCAACGTTCAACTTTCAAATAGAACAAAAAAAAGTTTGATCGGAACGGTCTGTGTATGAGAACTCAGAGACGTAGAGGAGAGGGAGGGGGGGGTTCAAAGATAAAGGTGGACGACAAACAAATACATTTATAGTATTCAGTGATAAGGAACTATTTACAACCATCACAACAGAAATGTGTCTTAAATCAGGAGAAGCAATGTTACAGTACCAGGCATAAACACAAAATGAAGTGCAGTTCAAAAGTGTACCGCTCAAAAGTGTATTAAGTTTTGCCTTTTCAGTTGAAAATGACGAACTTTGAGAGTGTGTCATGGTAAAACTAAATGTCTTAAATAATACATTTTTAAGGAATCATACAGACCAAGAATAGAACTCAATTTTTGTAGATGACAACTTTTTGCAAAAAGTCTGCCTGGGGTACTGTAGCTTATTGAAGTTCTGACACAATTCGAACAAAGGCGATGTACTACAGTACTCCAGGGTGAGGACCTTTACAAAAAAAGTCAAAAAGAGACCTAGATTTCACCGGTTCTGGCACAGGGTTGAGCGGAATTAAGTTTTCATAAATTTGTTCGCATACTCGAATTTACTGACATTTTTAACGGTTTTTTGAGGCAACACTATAAGTTTTCACCAAAAAAACAAAATTTAACGCAAATTTACCCATTTTTACGACTTTTTACAAACAAATAAGGCGAAAATCGTCTTGCAATTTTCTCTCCGTCTTCCGCCATTCTAAAAACCACAACCCGCTCAACTCTGTTCTGGGAGGACTGGGTCTTTAAGAGGATACAGTAAGTCTCAATTCCGTGAAAACGGCCTATATTAAAAACTAAATCTTTTTCAGGTCCTGTACTAAAAACCCCCAAATCTTCAAAAACTACAAATTTTTAATTTTCACCAATTTCAGAGCTAAAACCACGCCTCTTTTCTTCTGTTCCCCGTTAAAGCCCAAAGTTCAAGACACTAAAATAACACTAGACACCGCCAGACAAAATTTGATCGGGTCTTTGTATGTACATACGATTTATTTGCTACTTGTTCGGTGGTAGACTCTCTTTCTTGCTCTTCTTGTTTGCGCCCTCCTACGTTATTTCGAAAAAAAGAAAGAAACTTGCGTAGGGAGTTTAGGAATCAAGGGAGTAAGGGTACTGTAGCAAAGGGATGTCTGACTGTCTATCAAGATACTTTATAAAGACATTTGTGAGAAAGTCTATCTGTGTGTCTGTCTATCCGGATGTCAAGCTCTGATTTCAAAATTTTGCAAGTTTTATGAAAAGTTCAACCAAATCGCTTCTATTTGCACACCGTGTAAACGTAGCAAATGATTTATCATTTCCAGCTCCGACCACTCCGGTCAACACACAATTTGTATGCTTGAAAATTTAATTCTGACTATTTTGCTGAAACGGGAAGCCTAAAATTAGAAATACATACATAAATAAGGGATTGGAGTTTATGTCGGGATTAGGGGGATACAGACAGGGATCATCCTGCAGATCCCAGAACCCTTGATTTTTGATTTTCATAAAAAGTTAAAGTTATAGTTCCTAGTACAATGTACATAAATGTTTTGACGAAGGGTTTTCTATTGGTTATCAAGTTTTATTGTTGAAAAGTTCAACAAGATCAGAACACAGTACAAAGGACAAAGTATGGCGTACTTTATACTTTCACAGTATTCAAAAAAGGATAGGAGAATAGAAACAGCAATTAAGAACTTAATTAAGAACATGTATTAAAAAACTGTTCAGTTTGTAACTCCCTTTTTGGGTACCATGATCCAACCCAAAAACGGCACCATGGTCTCAAAAATGCCGCAATGTTTTGAAATTTAGATATGATGTGAATGAAGTCTAGGTCTTTATTTATGTAGTTGACCACTTTTTTGTAGAAGATAATCATTAAGGTGGCTAAAAAAGCTATTGTGATGTTATTTTTACATTCGTCCAGGGACGATTTATATAACAATTTTTTATAAAAAGGCCATACTGTAGTCATAAGTTACGTTAGGTCCGCCCATTCATGAAGCTACAGTCATCCAGGTAGGACCAGTACAAAAAAGTTGTCCATTAAAAAACAGAGGTCTAGGCAGGTACTGCTGGAATATAAGAAAATTATACTGGGAGTTTTTGGAAGTTACTTACTGTGTGCATTGGTTGCAGAGCGTCAATGTTCCGTGCTGTTCATCGAGCTACAGTAGCCCAAGGAGACTCTATACAAGAAAGTTGTCAACTAAAAAAAAGGAAGAACAAGGATTGTTTTATCGATTGGTATAAAATCACAGGGACTTAATCATTTTGTGACGTTTTTTTATACAATTGCAGCACCCAGTCAGACCGCGTGTCACGCAAAAAAGGTTAACCATAGGAAAAGTTTGATGGCTCATAGCTCGGTTCATGTTTGATGGCTCATAGTTTGATGGCTCATAGCTCGTTCAGAAGGATTTGGCAGTATTTTACTTCAGATTCAGAAACTACGGACTCGAATGTATCAGGAGTCAAATTCTTGAGTCGTTTGAAAGTGGACACTTCGAGGACTTCCCTTGTGAGATAGTGGGAAAAGGATAGTTCAAAAAAATTGTGTCCTTCCTACAGACATCCGGACAAACAGGACCATGACATGACAACATTATTTTAAAGCTGTTCCTCCATGACCGAACTTTCCATGGCCTAACATTCTCCATCCATACAACTCTCTAGTCTACTCTCTCTTATCACCATCACCTATCAAGGAAGCGATGTGAGACCAATGTGATCAAACATCAGTGACCGTCAACCTGTCTTCCACCCGGTTTGTGTATGTAAACTACGATTCTGTAAAAGAGATGATATTTTTCTTTTATCAAAAGTCTTGCAGAGACAGACTGATCTTTTCGTCGAAATGTGACAAGACGTACACGTGTTGTGGTTTCTGACAGTAGGAAGAGAGATAGGGTAAAGTTCATCTCTATCCGTTTTAATTGGGAAAATAAGAGGAAACGTGAGGTTTTTGAACGGGTTGGTTGGTGGATGGGGGGAGAGGTAGATCAATTGTTGTTGAATAGGAAAGGGGTGATAAGGGGAGAAAGATGACATATATTTTAATAGAAGGGGTGGGGGGAGGTCATATTGAACTGGGGTAATATTTTGAAATCGTTTCTTTCTAAAGGAGACATCTGGACTAACAGATTAATTCCAGACAATTCTGGAAATTCCTGAGATAATAGAAGCGACAGGCGACGTACAGTAGAGCACACTTGCACTGATACTTACTGTATCAGCTAAGATCCTGAAGCGGAACCCGTGAGACGTCGAGATGCCAGTCTGGGTATATGAACCGCCCGTTGTCTATCCATTCCCCAGAAAAGGTCGATATTCTTGAAAGGGGAGATGGACTGGAATCCACGGATTCCAGCAGATTCTCATCCATGTACACTTTGACTGACTTTTTTTGAGAATCGGATGGGCTAGTTCTGACGGTGTGTATCTTCGTCAGATGTTTCCTTATTTTTTTCAAAAATTGGTATGCCTTCTTCTTTTGGGCGAGAATGTTGAAAACAATTAACAAGTACTAGAAAGCTCAAGACGTGAGGATTCTGAATCCGCTTTCAAATTTTGAAAAATGTCAAAATGGGCAGTTGTGGGATTTTGAAAAAATGGACACCATTAAATGCATGCGCGCTAAACTGCACTACCTTTTTTTTTAACAAAAAAAAGAATTATGGCAGGTCTCATGTTCAGCTTTCTGGGCGCAGCTGGTAGGCACTACTGGCAGGTGGTGAGCCTACTGGGGTCGGGACAACTTTTTTGGGTCGGTTGGAGTATGTATGCATAATATGGAGTGGGGGATATGAGGTATGAGATGTGAGGGATTGGACGGAAAGACCATATTTTGGGGACCTTTCAGAAAACCTTCGAGGAACCATAACTCTCCAGGGAGCACTCGTACAAAAAAAAGTTGACAACTACAAAAACAGAGCTCTCTCTTTGTTCTATAACATATCCTAAAAATGAAATAAACCCGCCATCTGGAATCTAGAAAAATGAGGAATTTGGACACGACTGGTACAGAAAACTCACATAAACCGGCCATATCGGATCTGAACAAGTGTTACAGTGTCAAATGTAATGATTGTTTTGACTCACTCTAGATTACTGCAACTCCATAACATACAAAAACTTTAGAACACTATGAATTTTGGTAAGACGGTGTTGGTAAGACACCGTTTACTCAACATCAGTAAATTAGTTGAACATACACTACCCAATTCAAAAACTGATAGAGTTATAGGTTTTTGAGACAATATGTACATAAATATCAAAAACCATCATAAACTATCATAAAAGATTGGTTAGTGGTGGTGTCAATTGTAAATGTTTCGAAAGTTATTGACATGTGGGCGGAGTCTTACAAAACTTGATTTTGTGGCTCTGAGAATTTTTTCACAATAGTTGTTGTGAATCAGAAACATTTCAAAACCAAAAAATTAGTAAACTAGACTTTTTCTTTGTTAGTAACCATCGAAACAGAAATCAAAAAAACTGAGCGCTGAATCATAGAGAGTTGAAATGGTTAGCGCACTAGCTGCCAAAACACCGAGAATTTTTTTCAACGGTCTGACTCATCCAGACCTTAAGCTATATCAAATTCCAAAATACCAAATTCTCATTCAAGCCCATATACATATGTACAGACTCACCAGTGCATAGTGTACCCAACTGAAAAGAAGATCAGGTACAAAATGAGAACATTGTGAAGACAGAAAGAGAAAGAGTGATCTTTGTTTCAATATTTTCGGTGATTCTTGTTTGATTAGACTGCGGGGCGTAAGGTGACACATATAGTATACTAGATCATTATCTGTATTAAAACTGGAAAATTTGTAGAAGAATTTGAACATGTAGCAGAAAGGGGGTTGTCGGAATTGATACTGGAGAAAATCAGCAAAAACTGGGACATATTCAAGACGAGCCGTGCCGGACCGATTTGAAATTTGAAAAACACTGATTTTTGAAAAAAAAACATGTCAAAAAATGTTGTGCAAAAAATTGTGCACATTTGTATAATCCTGGCCGACGGGCGACCCAATAGTGTATAACTTCTGCAAAATCACTGGCTGAAAAGAGGAACAAGCTCATAAGAAAATAATATCGGGACAATGTAAAAACTTAAAACAGCATGAATTTGGATGAATGCCAAACAGCTATTATTCAATATTTATTTAAAAAATGAAACTAACCTCATCATGGTCACTATCCTCCCGAGCATTGACATTCATGCTGAACATTCGGTGAGGGAGAGAAGTTAGGCAACGCCAG
Organism: Caenorhabditis latens; assembly: GCA_002259235.3. Taxonomy (NCBI): domain Eukaryota; kingdom Metazoa; phylum Nematoda; class Chromadorea; order Rhabditida; family Rhabditidae; genus Caenorhabditis; species Caenorhabditis latens. The sequence continues at coordinate 4,811,042 of CM056093.1, forward strand.
AGCTGCGACATAGTAATTGTTCGATCTGAAAATCAATTTAACCGTATATAGTTAACAACAATTTTGGGGTGCAAATATTCATGGGAAGTTGAAAATCGGGAAACATGACATAATTATCAAAGTGCAGTAAATTTGTGGAAGGCCTACGAGATTTTAGGAAAAACGTTTACAGAGAAAAAAGAGGAAGAATGTGTTTCCAACAAGTTTCAGAGTTATATTGCATACCTACTCTGGTAAGCTACAACTTGGTAAACGGGCAGTTATAGGGTGTTGCAGTAATGAAAGTGAGTATAGCCTACAGGTGAGATAACGTTTTTAGACATGACATTTCGATAATTCTGACAGTGTTTATAAACTTTGATTTACGGCGAAATGCACCGGGTTGCAAGTCTGTCAAAGACTTCGTTGTAGATTTTGGAAATTTTTATAGATTTTTTAATGTTCTTAATAAATCTAAAACCTTACAATTCAGTACAGAAACATGTCACATCACTGTGTGTATAACCGATTCGAAAACAAAGTGATATTATAAATTACGAAACTGCCTCCGGCCTATTCTTAGTAAATCCGAAACAACCCAATAGAAAAAACAAGAAATATTTTACAGTAGTAGAACGAACTGTCTTCTTATTGAAATCTATCTTAGTTAAAAAGCTGAAGTACTTAGCTGAAAGCCAGTACCGACTTTATTAAAGACTGAAAAGGATTTTGGTTCAAAATGAAAGTTATCTCGTATACAAGATATTGGAGCCAAAAACTTATACTGAATGCCAGCTTCTTTTTCTTGACTCTGATCTCCCTGAACCTGTTGTTTGATATACATATATTGTGAGAGCAAAAATGACTAACCAGCTACAACTACAATTAATTTGCAAATCTCTTTCAAAATGCCACCTACAATCTTTTTTGTTATTCAGACGAATTGTTACCACAATTTGAAAAAAAAGTTATTGTTTATGATATTAGGGTGGATTGAATTCAGCGGTCAACAAACTAATGTCTATTCAAAAATCCATTGATCTAGGGAACAGCTAGGAGTAGGCTAACACTGGCGTAACATGTGGAGCATCGGACGAGTGTCAATTTAAAAGTAAATACAGAACCTTCACGAAATAGGCTTTCTAGTCATATATAATTTGTTTAGTGACCAGCAGTCATCTATAATTGTGGGACACTAAAACTCAAACAATCATATACCCTCGTCTTTATATGAATCTTCTAGCCTACCGTAACCCTCATCCCATGATGACAATTATCTTCACCACCGCTTCCTCCCTTAGTTCACAGATCTCTCTCCATACCACGTGGCTGTCAGAACAAGATGTTTGAGTGCAGAGTACGATCACCACGAGACAAAGTTTCCATTTGCATCATTAAGGTTCAGAAATCCTTACAAAAAGACTTTGTCCTCTGATTTCGTGACGTCAGACTAGGTGTTCGATGATACTGTTTTTTGAAAATTGGATAGTCATGAGTCCTGGAAATAATAATAAATAATAATACAGATGATGAGACTTTCGGGTCAGTTTGCATCATTGAGAGGGTACAAAGTGCTAAGAATGGGGGATTAGCAGCGTGTCAGAAATTGAAATGAACAAAGAAGAACTTATGTACTGTAAATATGTCGACGCATTTTAGATGTGTAGATATTGTGGTGTGATGTGAGCATTAAAAGATGTGTATGTGTGCAGAATATTTATCTGTAGAACAACGGAGATCAGAGAAGCTCAATGAGAATTGATTGTTGATATTTTATTCAGGAATTGCTCATTTTACCATTCACACTTTTTCAACTCAGTTTCTTGGTACTAAGGATTATCCGGAGACAGATTATGAATACTTAAAATTTTATCTATGTTCCAAGTAATATGATTTACCAGTAATTAGAATTCTCGCCTTAGGGCCACCTGAAAATAACGTATCCCACCATTTTGAAAATTCGTTCAACTTATGTATCAGGAGATTATGATTTAGTTCTACACTATATATTTCTGATTATAAAAATATATGTTTCCTAAAAACCGTCTAAATCTTTGTGTGTTTTTTCCTGCTTAGCTATGCTTCGTTTAAATTGAGTCCTTTTTTCTGGAACAATGCCTAATGGGATTGAAAAATAAAACAAATTTGAAAGTCCGCCTCGGAAGCCACTTTTGTCCGACCGATTAGAATGTTTGATAAATTATAGAACAAATACAGATCTCTTTTTTTGTAGTTGACAACTTTTTGATAAGCATTCGTCATGGAGTACTGTAGCTCTTGCAAGCCACTTACTGTAGGGGCAGCTACTACCCTACGAGACGTAAGGTCGCGACAACGCATTCCGTCGCACGGTTGGCACGGTGCCAAAAACACTAAGCTGAGCGTAAAATTCAAATGTTACGTGTATTTGTCATATTTTTCATATCGTGATTCGAAAAAATTCAAATCTGTTTGCGCAACGCGCTATTGCTCAACAAGTTACAGAAACCTTGGAAGTACATACGTTCACAAAATAGTTGTAAACTACAAAAACAATTATTTAGGTTTATTCTACTAATCCCAACAGACATTTCTCAAAATTTATAAATTTTCAACTGAAAAACTATAAAATACGAGCAATTATTTGTCGTACGAATAAATATGTACAACTATTTTCTATAAGCGCATTAAGTTCTCGATATAGGTGTACTCTCATTACAAACTAAAAACGTTCAGGACTGCTCAACCACCAAAATCTGAAAATTGATATAGATTCCCTGGAGTTCCCTGTCATCATATTGAAGGGGGACACCACTATTCCAAAATTCAAGATTATTATTATGAATAGATTCAGAAAGTCAGGGAAAAGACACATTCTCTTGAAGCCGTGTCTGAAAATCCGTCTGAAGCGAGTTATGAGACCTCAAAGTGCCAAAAATCAGGAAAAACTCGCTTCAGACTAAATTTTGGACATGGCACCAAGATAATGTTATCTTTTCCCTGACTTACCAAATCGATTCATATAAGTAATATCGAATTTTGGAATAATGATTCCCCCTTTTAAAACTTTCCTCCTAATTCTCAAAATCCTCCCGAAACATTTCTTCACTTTCCATTCCATTCCCAACCTCCAGTACAAAAACAATCTCCGTTTCAACCCAAACCCTCTCTCCCCTCCAGATACCGATCTCCCTCTCAAAAATTCAACTTCTTCCCCTTTTTTCTACCAACTGCCCGGTGTGTCTCTTCTCGATTAGCCTAGTATCTGATCGCTAGATGACCTATTTCAAATGCAGCGCATCACCCATCCCTCTCCACTCTCTCTCTCTTCCTTTACCGCCCTTGTTTTTTTTTGTCTCTTCTGTTCTGCAGTTCATCTTCTTGTCTTCTTTTGGAGGTAATCGGTATTGAATACGAATAAAAAAGAATCAGAAAGGAACACCGGGAGACCGCTATGCGGGAAGTCACTACTTTATTACTCATTCTGCAGCTTCCGAGTGCGGTTTATGGAGGTGAGAGAGTTCTGGGGTTTTTTGGGGTGCTAACATATTTAACGATGACTCTGAAAAAAACGTTGAGTTCAGATAATCGTGTCCCATGTTTAAAATTTTTCGTAGATCAAGTTTATATCTAAATTTTTGTCCTTAACAACTTTTTGTAGGGACCCTTGCTGGAGTACTGTAGTCAGCTCAAATCTGGAGCGGTGCGCCTAGCAACTCTTTTTTACAAGAGCTACAGTACTTCAAGGAGTGTCCGTACAAAAATGATGTCAACTATATCTATATACCGTAAAACCTGTAATAGAGGTGCACCCAGTAGCAAAAGTTTGATGCATAATATCTCGACTCTCTTTGAAGATACAACATTTTTTAAAACTGAAATTCTATTCTACAAATATCGAACTTTATTTTGTTAATTGAAATTTTTTTGATATCTCAACAGGGAACCAAGATATAACGCTTTGATCGGACCCCGGCACCTTTATTCCAGGTTTTACGGTAGGTACATTGACAGATTGTCACCTGTCAATGAACATAAATTTTTTTCGTTAAATTCACATCTCTTTTTCACAAAAATGCGTAATTTTAGAAATTCTCTTTAACTATATTACACTTAGCTAATTATTGAAGCCTTAACTTGTTAAAGTCTTCAAACTGGAAATTGCTTTGTTTTTTAGTCTGGCTTTATTTACTAGACAATCCATAGTTTGACAAAATTTTGCTCACAATTTGTAAAAACTGCATTAACTGTATTAACTCTATGCTCAGAATTCGTGAATAACAGTCTCTACCTCTAGATTAGAAAAAAGAACGTCTAGAACAGTTTTTCGGCTCTCTCTGTAAAACATTTGTATAATATAACGGCATGACCTTACAATTTTCACAAAAAAGTTTTCAATGACGATATCATATTTCAGAGCTCCTCTCAATCCCCTCCAGCACATTCAAAATCCCTCGGAACGCTCAAGAAGGTGATCTGATATTTGGTAATGGTTATATCCGGGCGTCCAAGGTAAGCAACATTCCTGCTGGCGCGCCTCGGCAGCGTCATCAGAAGTTGAGAAGTCCAACTAATCCAATTGACCCTATTATGCAATCACAATCACTTTTCTTGATTATCTTTTCAACCGGCGATTGCTGGGGGGAGGGGGAGGCAATAATCATTAATCACCTCCGCTTCGCCATTCTTATCAAATTTCTCGAGACAAGAGACAAAAAAAGAGAAATTGGGTCAACAACAAGTTTGTATGTATGGATAGGTATTAGGAGAGGAAGATGTGGAGGATAAAGATTATCAAGGGATGACAGATATAAAGTAGGCTAAGGTTATGTAACAGGTGTGATATGGGGGACTGGATTCTGAGTTTTCTGTATTCAGATTTTTCGGAAATTGAAAATGAGTTGAGGTGCAAGGCTCGTATCTCCCCTCATTTCTATCCTATTCAAAATCTGAAAACTGATTCAGAATCCCTTTCATGTCACCTATTCAATGATGCACATAAAACCCCAAAATTCTTTATTCCAGGACCTCAACGAAGCGCTAAATCTCGAACTCGAAGGAACCAACCCATCTCCCATAGCAATCAATGGTTCGATTATTGATGCCGGCCAACCTGTGAAGTTTGTGTTGGTGAACAAAAATGCATTTGAGAATGGGAAAAGTCGGGTGAAGGTAAGGGAAATAGCAAAACGTACTCTGACGTGACTAGTTGTATGTTAACTGCGTAGCGACTCAAGCCAGTACTGGCTGATACGGAGTCTATTGAATACGATAAAACTGTTACGCCTCAAGGATTTTGAAAGTAAGAAACTGAAATAATTGGCGTTGCGTCAATGAGACCGCAGCTTTATATCACTTGTTAAGCTGATCACGACACAACCATTTTTAAGTTTTTCGCACAAAGCGAATATCGTGAAAAAGCTGACTTCGTGAGGATTCTGAATCTTTTCTCAAAATTTAACTACAATGAAAATTAACCGAGTTAGACGACTCCAAGGGAGTGGCTTATCCAAAATTAGCTCAAGCCGCCTTGAGTAACTGCGAAGCGACTCAAGCTAGTAATGAGCTGATACGTAGCCATTATTTGCTAAATGATACTGTAAATGAAAGTATGCTGGAATTTGTCACAGTGCCAATATGGTTTAGACATGCCTTTGCTGGTGACGGTATGGGAATTCTGAATCTATTTTCAGAATCCACGATAGAAAAAATTCATTTTTTGAAGTCCTCTAAATCGGTTCCTTTCCACATTTTTCAAAATTTGAAAACATTTTTTAAATCCTTATAATTTCAGCTTTCCAGTCCATTTACTTAGTAATCCCCTTCCCATATTTCCAGCTCCAAGCAATCGGTGTCATCTCCGGCAAAGTACAAGAAGAAACCATCAACTTCGAAGTCGAATCCTCCTCGGATCTCCCCACAATCCCAGAGATTCCTAATTTCGTGGTGAAAAGTGATTTCCAAAACAAAGAGACCGCCATCGTCAAAGTCTCCTCTCAAATCCCGCCAAATAGTGATTTGGAAGTACTCGGTTCATACGCTGAAAGAGTTCAAGCCACGTTTCAAGAGGACAATATTATATTGGATACTGTACCCTGTCAAGCAGATGTTCCCTGTGAAGTCACTTTTCCGTTTACCGTAATTTTGGTGTTGAGGAACGGAGAGAATCATGTGGAGGCGCTGTTGACGTTTGAGGAGGAGAAGGTTAGTTTTAGTTTTGTCAAAATGTCGTAAGATCAGGTGCATTGTATGCAACCAGATTTTATACCGATTGCATACAATACACCATATTTTACGACACTTTAAGGTAGAGAGCTAAAAACTTCAAAGGAAGTTTTTCAGAATTGACAGCTAAAATACATATTCTCAGCAAAAACAAACATTACCACGAGACTCCCCGTGTCTTTTTACCCCTATCCACCAACTTTCAGCTCGATATCTCACTTGTCGTAAGATCTGGTGTATTGTACGCAATTGGTCGAAAAGTGTTTGCGTACAGTACACCGGATTTGACGACAACTGGAGCTATCGTGCTGAAAATTTATGGATAGGGGTAATAAGACACGGGGAATCTGATGGTGACATTGGTTTTTTTGTAGGAATTTTGAAAAAGTGAGAAATTGAAAAAAGTCTACTTCTGATTCCCAGAAACGTTCAAATTTGCAATTTTTCCAAGAATCCTAGCCGCCACCAGATTCTGCATACTTCGTTTTCCATAACCCCAAATTTTCAGCATGTTTGCTTAAAATGCCGCCAAATCCGGTGTATTGTACGCAAAACGGATTGCGTACAGTACACCAGATCTTACGACAATTTGAGCGAATTGAAAAATTCTCAATTTTTCCAGAAATCCTCGCTAAAAATGACTCAAAAACTCTACCAAACCACTATCGAAGAACACACCGGCGAGCAGGACCATCTCGTGAAAATCACCGCAAAAGGAGCCACGTCAGAGGTACTGTATTCGTTGCGAGACTCCAGTGGACTATTCTCAATTCATCCAAAAGAAGGAATACTTTCTATACTGCATCCGGAATTCCTGACGATTGCCTCTTTCGGAAATTCTGTAAATCTTACTGTAGTGGCGACGGATGGGGAGAAGACGTCGGAGGCGACGATTGTTGTGAATATTGTGCCGGAGGTGGAGAAGAACGTGGTTTTCGGGTTTGAAAAGGTGAGTCGGTGTTTGCGTACAATACATCAAATCTTACGACAAATTAAAAATTTAGGACTCCTACGAAATCACTGCCGAGAATAGTAATCCAATCCTTGGAAACATCAAAGCCAAGTCACCAACTCCTATGATCTACCGTATCACAGAAGGCCGTGGTGATTTGTATAAAGTTGAGACGAATGGAGATTTGAGATATGTGGGGAAGCTGGTGAAGGAGGACAGGGAGGATGAGATTACGGTAAGTATTGGGGGAAAAAGTGTCTGTCTGTGTGTCTTGGGTCCGGATGTCTGTAGTAGATTTTTTCAAATAACAGAAGGTATTTTGAGGTCTTAGATTTTGAATTCTAAAAACACCAAATTCATTTTGAATTATTGTATTCTGCAGTCTAGTCTGCAAACATATTTTCAACCGGTTCAAAACCGAAGCATTTTGAACCGGTCGTTTCAAAACTGTTGACATTTTAGAACTGGTTCTAATCAGACAATTATAAATGTCATGATTTAGAACCAGGGCGTTTTGAAACCAAGAAAAATAGAATCTAAGAAATTTTGAAACCGGAAAAGTTTGACATTTTGAAACTCTATATTTAGATACGGCAAAGGGCTCTATTACAGTTTAGATGTCCTTTAAAAACTAAAACGTCCCTTAAAACACTTAAACGTCCCTTAAAACACTTAGACGTCCCTTGAAACACTTAGACGTCCTTTCAAACTCTAATTTTTTTAAAACGTCCTTTCAAAAGTTTAGACGTCCCAAAAAACGTTTAAACGTCCCATAAAATGTTTCGACGTCCCTTGTAATCCCAAAATATAGTTCTGAAGATTTAAACGTCCCAAAAAACATTTAAACGTCCCAAAAAATATTTAGACGTCTCTTGAACACTTTCAGTGACTTTTAGTGTTGAAAGGACGTTTAAACATTTTTTGGGACGTCTAAGTATTTAAAACCGAATTTTCGCACTTCAAGGGACGTCTCAATATTTAATGGGACGTCTGAACGTTTTTTGGGACGTCTAAATGTTTTTTGGGACGTTTAAACATTTTTGAACATATTTGGGATCCGAAAGGACGTTTAAATGTTTCAAGGGACGTCTAAGTGTTTCAAGGGACGTCTAAGTGTTTTAAGGGACGTCTAAGTGTTTTTTGGGACGTTCAAGTTTTCAAAGGACATCTAAACTGTAATAGAGCCCGGCAAAGCATAAAAACCGAGACGTTTCAAAACTTTTGAAACCATGGCTGAAAACGGTACTTGTCAACGGGGCCGGCGCGTAACTCGCTTAAAACTCGATATTGTGATCTGAAAAATATACCAAAATGTAGATCTCGGCGAGCTCCATGTCCCTGATCTACTACGGAGCATATACACGTGGATGCGCCGCACGCCGGGTTATAATAGCTTTTTTGGCCCTTTTCGCGGTTTTTGACACTTTATCGTGACCCGCGACACATGAACTAATAGTCACACGGTCCGTAGTAGGTTAGAAGTATAGAACTTGCCGAGATCTACATTTTCGTATATTTTTCAGCTCATAATATTCAGTTTGAAGAAAAAACCTATCCTCCCATTTTCCAGGTCGCCGTCCAACAATCCACAGGCGGCCTCAAAATGGCATCAACCAAACTTCAAATCCATCTCAAAGGAATCGGATCCAACCCACTTCTTACCAAGGACCCCATGGAGCAAATTGAGTTGATCTCTTCCGAAGAGCCAGAAGGCGTCGTGGTAACTTCCATTCAGTTCGAGGATGCCGATCCGGATGCTACTCTAGAATACACCCTGGAGCATCTGGAACCAAAAGATGAGAATGGAAATTTGGTCACCGAATCGACGAACCTTTTCTCCATCAAGTCTGGCGAGGACAAAATGGCTCATCTAGTGGTGTCCGGTGACTTAAAGTCTTCTTCTGTCTCCACGATCCGCCTGAAAATCACCGCTAACGACACCGCTCATCCAAGAGAGCCTGTTGTTACAGTAACCCGAGTAGTTGTGATCCAACGTGAAAAATCAGAAGAGCCGGAGACTGGACTAAACCTAATCCCTATGCCAACCAACATTGTTGTACCATTTGACGCCCCTATTGGAACATTTGTCTATCGGGTTACTGTACTTCCAGCCAAGAGTGATTTGATCTACACACTGGAGCCGGAGCATCTTTTCAATATTTCTGATAGCGGGGATATCACCACAGCAAAGGAATTAACTGGAGAATCTGAAAATGAATCTCTAAAAATCCACGTCACCGTCAAAGATGCCACTGGGGCCACCCAGACCTCTGAATCCACTATCACCATTAAAAAAGTCGCCCGTCCCCACTTCTCCGAAAACAACTACTCTGTTAATCTGCCACGTGGAACTCCAGAAGGCGCGGTGCTTACTGTAGTCTCTGCCACCAATGAGCACCTGGAGCCAGCCAAGGGCTTTATGATCCATGGAGGTCATGCTAAGTACTTTTCGATTGATGAGAATGGAGCGGTCCGTACCAAGGAGCAACTAGATGAGCTCGGCGATGAATTCGATTTCGTGGTGGGGCTCGCTGAAAACCCGCATATCCACGCTCTGGTCCACGTGGAGCTTCAGAAAGCTAGAGAGCCGTCAATTGTGCTCAAAGAGAATCAGATTTTTGCGACGGTCTACGACAACCTTCCTATCAACTCATTTGTCGGGAAAGTTGAGGTGAGGAACGAGGAAAAAGTGAAGTTTGAGATGAATTCGGAAGAGAAGGGTATGATGAACTTGTTCACAATTGGGGAGGATGGAACGATTAGGAGTATGGATTGGTTGGCAGGTGAGAACAGTTTTCGAATTTCAAAAAGTGTTTGCGTACAATGGATAAGACCTTACGACAGTTGAAATTACCACTAGATTCGCTCTCTAGGCGCGCCAGCCGAATAGTATCACATTTACACGGTTTTAAAGATTTTCGGCCATCCGGACACACAGATTTTGTAACAAAAAAGTACAGAAGTACTGTAGGAAGATAAGTGTCGTAAGATTCGGTGCATTGTACGCAAACACTCCCAAATCTGACTGCGTTCAGAGCTATCTGGCTGAAAATTGCAGTAATAGTGTAAAAAGACACGGGGAATCTGATTCTGTCATTGGTTTTGCTTTCAATCTCCGTCTTTTCCCTCGAAATCTTCACAAGCTGTCAGAAATTTTCAAAACCAGTGTTATTATCGGATTCCTCTCGTCTTCTTCGTTTTACCCAGACATTTTCAGGCTTCTAGCTCAAAGTGTCGTGAAATCCGGTGTATTGTACGCAATTTGTAAATAAGTGTTTGCGTACAATACAGCAGATCTTACGACAATTTAAACCACTCATCTAAAAATATCAAACTCAAAATTGCAGGTTCCGTGGGAATGCACAAGTTCTCCGTGCTCGCCTCCAACATCGACCAAGCCGGTGTTCGATCCGCCAACGCTACAGTAATCATAGACGTGATCAAGTCGAATGAGTGCTCGCCAAGGTTTAAGCAAGATGAGAACTTGATATTTTATGTTCGCGAGGTGAGTCTGGATTTCTGGATGTAAATACTGACTTTTTCTGTTTTAGAATACACCAAAAGACACCGTCATCGGGAAAGTGTCTGCTGACGTGCTCCCAGGGAAATGTGATCTGGAATATTTCGTGTCGGCGCCTGGATCTCCAGACCAACCTCTCCTAACCATCAACCCAGCCAACGGAGAACTCAAAACCGCCCAGGAATTTGATTTCGAGAAATCCAAGTCTCATCTGCTCACCCTTAAGCTAGTAGCCGGAAAGCACAACTTCGTGGAGATGGGGGCGGAGCTTCGAGTCATCGACGTGGACGACCATGAACTCAAGTTTGATCTACAAGAGCAGACCGTAGAAGTGGCGGAGGACGTGGAGTTGGGTACAGTAGTGGCTACTGTAGCTGCGAAGGATGAAGATGAGTCGCAAGAAGTGTGGTATCATTTGAAGGCTGGCGCGCCTCCGCAGTTTTCTCTGGACTCTAGAACAGGCAAAGTGATGGTGGAGCAAACATTGGATAGGGAGGAGATGGATCGTTTTGTGATTGAGATAGGAGCCTCGAATTCCGAGCCGACGGGGACCAATGCTGCAGAGGGACCATCTACCAAGCTCATTGTAAAAGTGAAGGATGTCAATGACAACGGACCTCGATTTGATCTACCACACTACTTTACGGTAACCCCCAAGGATACTGTAGTGGGGACACAGTTGTTGGAGCTTAGCGCGCATGATCCAGATATAATGGATCAGGATAAGAAGCTGGAGTATACGGTAATCGGAGCAAGTTTTGAATATAGAGGGATGAATCGCAATGTGGAGGACATTTTCGATGTGCAGAATCAAAAATTGATCCTGATGAAGTCCCTAATGGATTATGTCGGTGGCGTGTTCAATGTGCAGTTACAAGTCCGGGATACTGTAGATGGTACTATTGGGAAGGCAGGTCTCCGAGTGTATGTTCATGACTCCAGCGACCTACTGAGCCTAGAGCTACCGTACTCCCCAAGTACAGTATCACAGGGAGTTGTTCAAGAGTTCGCGGATCAACTCAGTAACTCTACTGGACTCCAGGCGATACCGAAGACCGTTCTGTATAAGGCTCCTCATGGTATAATGTCGACGAATTCTGTGGATCTCCAGATGATTTTCTTTAACAAGAGCATGTCAGAAATCGTGCCAGCGGAGAGAATTCTGGCGATGCAGGAGATGAGAATGGGCTCTCAGGAGGCTCCCACACCCAACAGAAATGCTCCAATCCTCCGAAAACCGTCATCCCCATACCTTCTTATGGAAAACCAACGGTCCGATACCTTCATCCAGCCCGAACTATTTTTCATCGTTCTTGGATTCCTTGTCCTCTTGGCTATTGTTCTAGCGCTATGTGGAATGATGGCTTGTTTCGCTCGGAGCAAATTTTTGAGGCAGAAGAGAATTATGGAGAACGAGATGGCGATTAAGGATGCGATACAGTTCCCGGCGAATCGGAGTCCTGCGTTGGTGTGAGTTTGGGGGAGTGAAGTGTCGTAGGGTTTAGTGCAGTAGTAGTGGTGCTTTAGTGTTCTGGGGTCAATTCAAAGTGTCGCAAGATTTGGTGTATTGTACGCAATCGTGTATGCGTACAACGCCCTAAATCTTACGACACTTTGAGCAAGGAAACGTACAGTAGTAGGGGTCCCTTAGAGTTCTGGAGTCAATTCAAAGTGTCGTACGGTTTGGTGTGTTGTACGCAAACACTAACAACTCAAGATTTTACGACAAATTAAGTGATCTTAAATTCTGACGGAATATCAAACAAAGCACGGGAAAGCTGCTGGTGGCATTGGTTTTGAGCATTTTGTTCACTTTTCATAGGCAATCCTGTCCTAAGTTAAAAAATTTGAAGCCTGAAGACAAAACTGACGTCATTCTCAAATTTCTGACGTCTTACTATCCAATTTCTAGCTCACATTGTCGTAAGATTCGGTGCATTATACGCAAACACGACAAATTTGAATCAGAAATCTAAAAATCACTGAATACATAAACTGAATGACTCCTAACCTGATGGTAACATTCATTCCAAAGGGATCTCCAATAAAAATCAGTCAAAATGTCAAAAATCGTTTAAAAACAACACCTCCATAAGAATCCTCGTGATTTTTTACACTTGTTCTGAAATTTTCAGCCCTTTATCTCAAAGTGACGTAAGGTTCGGTGTACTGGACGTAAACACCGTCGAATCTGATTGCGTACAATACACCAGACCCCACGACACGTAGAGCTAACAACTGACAACCAAATCTTTTCCTTCCAGAAGCTTCAAACACTTTGCCCCACCAATCACCGCAGAAATGTACCGTAACCACGAGGAACACATGTACCGATCGCCGAATCTCAACGAGAAAGTCGGCAGTTATGCAGTACAACAAGCGACGATTACTGTAGCAGAGCATGAGGAGAAAATTTGAATAATTTTTTGATTTGTACATTCTTTAAACCCACCTTCCCCAATACTGGTAACTTTTATTTATGATTTGAAATTGTTGTTATTTATTATTTTCCCGCCATAAAATTGTTTCTTTTTTTATTTTTTATTTTTACCAAGAGAAACGCGCTCTATTGAACAAACTACGCCACGTTGCAACTGCGACATTTCGCCATTGGCCATTTCGGAACTAAGACGTTTCGCAACTACACCGCAGTGCCTGTCGCCTTGAGTTTTCCCAGGAGCATGCATTCAGACGCGCTCTAACAGACTGTAGCCCCCTGGGAAAATAAGACGATTGATTCCTCCTGTCTTCTCCGTTTCGTCATTCGACGACGTTTTTCTTCGGAGAAAAATGACGTCTTCTCCGTTTCTATTACTTCATTTACCTTACTTGCCTCTGCACAAAATCCTCAGCTACTTTGAATTTGAAGAGATGTAAGTTGATTTATCAGGAGATGCAAGTTTCATTTTAATTCATAAAATTCAGAATCGACCTCTCATTTTGTTCAAGCAAATGTCAGCTAGCAGTGGGATCCACCAAGAGCCAACTCACTGGAATGCAAGTTTGCATCGGAAGTCAGTTATTCTCTCTTATGGTGTATAGTAAGAAAATAGTTAAAACTTATTGGATATCTGGCTTTAATGAGTGCACGGAAGATTACTTTAATGTGATGTTAAACGGGAAATCAGTTGTGGCACGGTGAGTTGAGACTTTTACTATTATTTCCCGGTGTCTGACCGTAGGCTCGAAATTTTGCACGGGGATTTACGGCGCCCCTCTACCATACTTTGCGCATAAAAAGTTTTACGGTAGTCGCAACTCCGGACTTAACTTTGAGCCAGCGGTCATCCCACCTAGGGGTAATATCTTCAAAACTGTTGAATTCTTTGAAAAACAAAATTTCAAAAAATTTCAGACACTTCGATAAAACTCTCCAATTTTATCATCTACCACAGGACCGGAAACTCATCATAAAGGCTCTTATCGATCATTTCTTGGAAACCTTCAAAATCCCGATAACCTTTGTGGAGTTCATTGCGAATGACTTCGACGACTATCTCAGTTTTGTTCCTTCCATTTCAGAGAGCAATGAAATTGAATTTTACGGAAATACGTCATTTTCGGAAAAAGATCAGGAGTATATAAAACGTACGGTTAAGACTAATACAAAGTTATCATTTTATCTTAAAAAGGAATAATTGGTTAATTGTTAAGTCACAGACATTTGTGTTGTTATTCTGAATAAATGTGTTGCAATGTTTGACTATAATATTTGATAACGATATTTTATAAAAAACCAGACTTGAAAAACCAGAACTTGAAAAACCAGTAGTCGATTTTTTGACTATGTTTTCACATATCGATAAAACACAAGCGTACATACGATGTTTCAATATTTCGAATGAAAATTTTCAAAATCGTGCACATGTTTTGACTCCGGGCCGACCGGGCTGGGCCGATATTTTGCAAGTCTGTAAAAAGTCGAAAAATTAGCAGACTTGCAAAATTTCGAATCCGCCCGGCCCTGCCCCGGAGTTGAAATTATGTACTTTTTCCGTACATTTTTTTGCAAAGATTTTTATGGGAAATTTTTAACTGTTCTCTGGAACCGAACTTCCGGGCCGACAGGGCCGCCCCAGCCCGTCATATGTCTGAAAATTAGAGGGAAGGTCTGTGTGACCGAATGTCAACAGGTCACATAGAACCAGAATATCCCAGGAGTATGAATGCAAACGCGCTCTATTCGACGAGGTGTCTCTGAGGAATTCAAACAGAACCCCTGCGATTGATTTTCACTGCCAACAAAGAGTAGCTCTGGGAAATTGCAAAAGCCGTAACGTAAGCATTGATTCGTTCTGCATTCGATCCGCACACAGCGAGGGAAATGACTTCTCCTCCATTTCGATTATTTCATCTACCCTACGTGGCTCTAAACGAGGTGCTGCGCAACTTTGAATGCGGAGATTCGTGAGTTGATTTAATATAGTTCTGTGTTGTAAACACTGATATCTTTAGAATCGAGTTTTCAATTTGTTCGAAACGATGCAAACAAATAGTCAAATCAACCAGAAATGAATTCACTGGTATCAAAATTCAAATTATGCGTCACTTTTTTTCACTTATGGTGGATAGCAAGAATGGGCTTGAATCAATGTGGGTGTCTAGCGAGAACGACTTCGATGAAGATGTCCGTTATTTTATGTTAAGTGGAGAAAATATAAAAATACAGTAAGTATTATTTAGCAATGAGGTATGTATTTATTACCAAAAACAACCTTTTCAGACGCAACAATAAACTCTTCCTTGCCTTCTATCCCCCCACAAAACCGGAAGCTCATCTTCACTTCCCTCGTAGATTACATAGTGGAGGTTCTTCAAATTCCCATAATTTCTGTGGACTTCACCACCGATCAATTCGATCGCTTTCTCCAATTTGTCCCTTCTGTCTCGAACAGCAGACGGATAAGTTTCTACGGGGACACTGCAATGTCAGTGGGATATCGGGGCTTTGTGAGAGACATTGTGAATCCTGATTGTGAACTGACATTCTGGCCTCCCAATTAAGAATATAAACGTACTAATCTGTTGTTTACCGTAAGAACTGTATTATAGGCGCATGCGCCTCTATTTTTCAACCCCATTTTGAAAGTTTTGAAAATTCGATCTAACTGTTAAACCACTGATATTCGTGTTGTTGTTCTGAATAAATATGTTGCAATGTTTGACTATAATTTTTGAAGACGAAATTGTATGAAAACCGGAAACTTAAAACGCAGGCCTGTTTGTCCATACGTTCATTACCCAAGGCTGACAAAAAGATCGTGAAGCAACTTTATATCAAAGTTCCCAGTCATTGGAAATTTTTGCTACTTCAGGCGGTCTTTAACAAAAAGATTAATTAATCCGCGGCCTGCCGTACGATCGCTTGGCCACAACCCACATGAAACCATAAAACACTAAACATTAAACCATCCCAGGAGTAAGAATGCAAACGCGCTCTAATCGACGGGGTGTCTCTGGGGAATTCAAACAGAACCCCTGCTATTGATTCTCGCTGCCTGCATAGTCATTTGTCGACGTGCCGTTTGAATGCCTTCGACTTCTCCTCCATTTCCATTACTTCGCTTACCCTACTTGCCTCTTTATAAAGTGGTTCGCAGTTTAGAATGTGGAGATTTGTGAGTTAATTTATTATAGCTACTCATGTTGTATACACTGAAATCTTTAGAATCGAGTTTTCAACTTGCTCGAAACGATGCAAACAAATAGTCAAATCAACCCGAAATAAATTCACTGGTCTCAAAATTCAAATCAAGCGCAACTTTTTTTCACTTATGGTGAATAGCAATAATGATCTTGAATCAATTTGGGTGTCTACCGAAAACGACTTTTATGTAGATGTCCGTTATTTTATATTAAGTGGAGAACACATAAAAATAAAGTAAGTTTCTAAACAGGTACAGTAGCGAGAATAAGTGAGTATACCTCCATACTTTCAATTGTATCTCAGCTGAAATGTGTCCGTTTTGCATAAACTTTTTTTTCAAAGATTGCTGAAGTACCCAGTAAAACTAGCATAAGTTTTTTGTTAGAAGTGATCAACTGATTTTTTTGATTATCGATTTTTCCTGATCTTGATTTGAAAATCCGGAAAAAAACTTTTTATTTTTGAACTAGACCCTATGATTTTTTAAGTTGAAAATGTTGAACAATGGTCATAAAAACATAATATTAGACTGAATTGGTTTCTTAAACCCTGAGCATCGTGCTAGAGCTCCAGAAGTCAAAAGTAATGCCCTCGGAAAAATCTTCATAGCTCATCAAAACATGATCCAAATTAGTCGAAACATGTACCAAAAGATGTGTCTGAACTTTTTCTACAAACCATCATTAAAAATTTCAATTTTAGGAAAAATAATTTTTCAAATTTTTTTCACTCAAAAAATTTTATTCCCATTTTTTCTCAATTTTCGATATTTTCTGGGTATCAAACGAACAAGGAATATATCCATGTGTTTTATTATGCGCTTAAAGACACTTTGTATGCAGTGTTTGAAGAGTATGTTTGTTTGATACCCAGAAAATATCGAAAATTGAGAAAAATGGGAATAACATTTTTTTGAGTGAAAAAAATTTGAAAAATTTATTTTCTAAAATTATTACTTTTTAATGATGGTTTGTAGAAAAAGTTCAGACACATCTTTTGGTACATGTTTCGACTAATTTGGATCATGTTTTGATGAGTTATGAAGATTTTTCCGAGGGCATTACTTTTGACTTCTGGAGCTCTAGCACGATGCTCAGGGTTTAAGAAACCAATTCAGTCTAATATTATGTTTTTATGAACATTGTTCAACATTTTCAACTTAAAAAATCATAGGGTCTAGTTCAAAAATAAAAAAAAATTTTCCGGATTTTCAAATCAAGATCAGGAAAAATCGATAATCAAAAAAATCAGTTGATCACTTCGAACAAAAAACTTATGCTAGTTTTACTGGATACTTCAGCAATCTTTGAAAAAAAAGTTTGTGCAAAACGGACACATTTCAGCTGAGATACAATTGAAAGTATGGAGGTATACTCACTTATGCTCGCTACTGTATGTATGTATCATCAAAAACAACTTTTACAGACGCATCAACAACAGTATTTTCGATATCTTCTATCCGGCTCAAAATCGGAAGCTCATCTTCACGTCCTTTGTAGATCACATAGTGGAGATTCTTCAAATTCCCATAATTTATACGGACTTCTTTACTGATCAATTCGATGGCTTTCTCGATGTCGTCCCTTCTATCTCAAGCAGCAGACTGGGGATGTGCGGAGAATAAAACCAGGGATGTGCGGAAATAAAAATTTCGGAAATTTCGGAAATCGGAAATTTTCCGAAATCTTTTTTCGGAAATTTCGGAAACGTTTCTTTTTTCCGACTTCTCCGTTTCGGAAATTTCGGAACTCAGAAATTTTCCGAAATTTTTTTTCGGAATTTTCGGAAATTCCGGAAATTCCGGAAATCAGTGTTTAGCCGGCCCGTCATTTGACAAGTATGATAAATTTTGATGCTGAAAACAATAATTTTCGATTAATTGCAATAAAAACGCATGAAAGATCAGCGGAAGCTGTACTCTATTGGGAAATATGAATATTAAAAACAAATAAAATGTAAAAAATTTGAATGTTTCGCGAATTATTCGCGAGACCAATGTTTTTTTCAGCATGTGCGTTTAAAACTACAGTACTGTTTTGTTTCCGAAATTTCCGAAATGTTTTTTCGGAAATTTCGGAAACGTTTTCTTTTTCCGAAATTGTATCCGGAAATCGGAAATTTCCGAAATTTCCGAAAAAACATTTCGGAAATTTTCCGACGGAAAAAAGTTCCGGAAAAAGTCGGAAATTTCGGAAATTTCGGAATTGCCGATTTCCGTTCCGCACATCCCTGGGTGTCACTGCAATGTCACGGGAAGATCGGGATTTTGTGAGAAACATTGTAAATCCTGATTGCGAACTGATGTTCTTCCCTCGGATCTAATAATCAAAACGTGCTGCTCTGAAAGTTATGATGGTTGTTTCTGGTTTTCTGAATAAAAGTTTGAAATGTTTGACTGATTTGTTATAATAAATTGAAAAACGAGAATATAAAAGTTAGTTCATAAATTACAGGGATCGGGTGTGGATCATATTCGTATTTTGAAATTTCGTGAAAAAACAGTAGACCACTGTAATAACTATAATATAAAGGCATGTAGTTATGTTCTTCTACTGTCTCCCAGTGAACATTTGGAGTTTTTGAGACTCATAAAACTTCATCTAAAACTTTTCTAGACATTTTGTTTGGGGTCAGAGTTCATATAATCAAACAATGAATTGATTAAATATCTGGAAACTGGATGCACGCAATAACTGGCTCTAACAGTAAAGGACTCTTTGAAAAAGTATCTTGATGGAATGACCTCTTGATAAGATAGTTTACATTTTGTTTGCACCTAGTAGTGCAAGTCTGCTTCTCTTATTGATATGTGATTTCTGTATTAACGAATGGTTTTATTTGAATGAAAACGTTTAGTGTTACATTGATGGGGAGTAAACAGTAGAATATTAGAAAAACAGATTTAGAATCTTCGTGACTTCAGTTTTCAAGTGTATGAAAAATAGATATTTTTATGGAGAATTTCCGTTTATGAATAGGCGATACGTTCTTCTGGGATAGGTCCTACTCCACAAATTCTCAAACTGTCGCTCTTTGGAAAACATTGTACAAAATCGCGGTAGTTATCAAAACCATCCATAGAGAATTTCACTGTGTCAAAGGGAACTCGGAACGTTTCAACCATATGAGCAATCAAAACTTTGACGTTGAGTGCCCAAGTCGGATTAGTAAAGATGGGACAAGTGTGAGGACTCTTCTCTCTGCAAATAAAGAGCAATTGATTGTAAATGTTCTTACACGAAGAGAAGACACTTACCCCACCCAAATTCGCCTCCCATCCAGTGTTAAAATTCGATCAACATTAAATTCAACTCCCTCGGGGATCACAAATGATACATTTTGGTTGTATTTAACACTCAAGCCGAGCTTAAGCCTGCTACGAAGAAGAATTACTTGAATTCCAGTAAAACCATGTCTGAACGATTTCACTACAAGATTGCAACGCTTTGAGCAAAGTGAGAACATTACCCTGAAACATTAAACGATGGATTTTCAAAAAGAAATATTCACTCACAGATTTCCATCATTGAAATTTCTAAGTACGTTTTCTAAAGCCACCCGGGGTAGATGGAGGAGCCGAAATTTCGGAGCCTTTGACGTCATCTACTCTCTGCGCGGAGAGTGAAAAATAGGTTCACGTCGTATGCGAAGACAGCGAAAATCAATGGTTGTGTTATTTGTCGAGATGTCCCTGGTCAGTTAGAGCGCGTTTGCATATTGGCTCCAGGGGTATGCGAGGTTCTAGAACATTCGAAAAAGAACTGCATACCCCAGGAGCCAATAAGTGGACGCGCGGTAACTGACCAGGGACATCTCGACAAATAACACAACCATTGATTTTCTCTGTCTTCGCAGTCGACGTGACTCTATTTTTTACTCTAAACGCAGAGAGAAGATGACGTCGAATGCTCCAAAATTCCGGCTTCTCCATCTACCCCGATTGGCTTTAGCAAACGTACTTCAAAATTTCAATGATGGAAATCTGTGAGTAACTAATTCTATTTCAACATCCATAATTCAGTGTTTCAGATTTATGTTCTCACTTTGCTCAAAGCGTTGCAGTCTAGTGGTGAAATCGTTCAGACATGGTTTTACTGGAATTCAAGTAATTCTTTCTTGCAACGCCGTTTGTTTTATTTTGAGTGATAAAGACATCCAGCAAGAGTCATTTGTGATCCGCAAGGGGGTTCAATCGAATGTTTTTCGAGTTCTAATAATCGATGGAAGGCCGATTTGGATGAGGTAAGTGTCTTCAATTTGTGTAGCTAATTACGAAATTTTTTTCAGAAAAGGGAGTCCAAATACTCGTTCCATCTTTAACAAAGGGAATTGGGCGCTTGACGTCAAAGCTTTGGTTGATCATCTGGTTGAAACTTTCCAAGTTCACTTTGAAACAGTGAGCTTCTTTTTGGATGATTTCCATAACTACCGCGATTTCATTCAATACTTTCCAAAGTGCGACTATTTGAAAATTTGTAGAGACTGGCCACTCTCAGAAAAAGACATTACACATATCAAAGAACATGTGGAATACAAGAATTTTTACATCAACAGGAATCTTCAATGAAGATATTTCTACTGCACATGCTTTGGAGTCATGGAGATTCTAAATCTGTTGTTTTATATTATACTGTTTACTCTGATACTCTAAACTCCCCATCAATGTAACATTGATTTTTTTTCTGTTCAAATAAAATCATTCGTTTAATAAAAACCTACGATAACATATCAGAGCAAATCAGAAATGGATTTAAATCAGAATCATCAAAATCCGGGTCTGTCCAAAACCAAACATGATCGCTATAATTATTTCACGAATAAGTAGCTCCATCATCTAAGTTGTCCGCAAACTCATGAAAAGCATTCGAATTTTATGCAATCAAGCAGTTTCAACGAAGTAAGGTTACGGAATAAACTGTGCGGCGATGTTGCAAAACAGACTCCGCCCATAATCGCAATGCCTCATATATCCCAGGAGCCAATAAGTGGATGCAAACTAACTGACCAATCTCCAAGGGACATCTCGACAAACACCAGAACCATTGATTTTCTACGTCTTCGCAGTCGACGTCACGCTCATTTCTCTCTCTCTCTCTCTCTTTGCCAATAGAGAAAAAATGACGTCGAATGCTCCAAAATTCCGACTCCTCCATCTACCCCGCTTGGCTTTAGAAAACGTACTTCGAAACTTCAATGATGGAAATCTGTGAGTGAATATTTATTTTTTTCAAAATCCATCATTTAATGTTTCAGGGTAATGTTCTCACTTTGCTCAAAGCGTTGCAGTCTAGTGGTGAAATCGTTCAGACATGGCTTTACTGGAATTCAAGTCACTCTTTCGTGCAACGCCGTTTGTTTTACTTTGAGTGATAAAGACATCCAGCAAGAGTCATTTGTGATCCGCAAGGGGGTTCAATCGAATATTAATCGATTTCTAATATTGGATGGGTGGGCGATTTGGATGAGGTAAGTGTCTTCTCTTTGTGTAGCTAATTATGGAATTTTTTTCAGAAAAGGGAGTCCAAACACTCGTTCCATCTTTAATAAAAGGAATTGGGTACTCGACGTCAAAGCTTTGATTGATCATCTGGTTGAAATTTTCCATGTTCACTTTGAAACAGTGAAATTTTTTTTGGATGATTTCCATAACTACCGCAATTTCGTCCAATGTTTTCCAAAGTGCGACAATCTGATAATTAGTGGAGGCCGGCAAATTTCAGACGAAGACATTACCTATGTCAAAGAACATGTGGAACACAAGCATTTTTCCAATCTCATTCAACGTTTTTAAATGAATGGCAATCCTCAATAAAAATATTCCTATTTAACTTGTTTTTCGAGAATTGGGGTCCTAGACATTTTGAATCTGTTGTTTTATATTTTGTTTACTCCAAGACCATATTTCAACTTATTATCAATGAAACACTAAACTTTTTTATTCAAATAAAATCATTCATCAAATTAGAAATCACGAAAACATATCAATAAGAGACGCAGACTTTCACTATTAGGTGCAAACTAAATGTAAACTATCTTATCAAGAGGTCATTTTTCGAGATTGTTCAAAGAACATGTCAATCGAAAATGCAACTTTGTGTAAAAGTGCATTCAGAGTGAGAAGGAGAATAGGAATCACTTGAATCAGAAATGTGTCGCAAACTGAATCTTCTTTGAATTCAATATCATGTGGCAAACAACCGAATGAAGAGTTGTTGTCAGCTGGGTGTTTGAAATTTTAACAATTGAACGGGTTAAGCTAATAAATACAAACCGTGCTTTGAACAAACTTTCCCATTATATGAGAAAGAACATTCGAGAACTCACTTACCCCAGGAGCCAATATGCAAATGCGCTCTAATTGACCTATGGGAAATCTCGACAAACACCAGAATCATTGATTTTCTGTGTCTTCGCAGTCGACGTGACTCTATTTTTCACTCTCCACGCAGAGAGAAGATGACGTCGAATGCTCCGAAATTTCGACTTCTCTATCTACCCCGTCTGGCTTTAGAAAGCGTACTAAGCAATTTTGATAATTTGGAACGGTAAGGCTATACAATCATTTTGATTTTCAACCAACAACATTCCAGATTCGAGTTCTCAACTTGTTCGAAGCGTTGTAAGGAAATTGTGAAATCGCTCAGACATGGCCGAATGGAGATCGATGTTCTTCTGAATCATCGTCTTGCATCTGTCACTGTGACTAGTGGCAGTACGTTGAAGGAATGTACTTATTTTCATCTTTTTGATGAACCTGGACGCGGCGTTCACGAGTTTCTAACATTGAATGGACGGACAATTCGAATGGAGTTAGTTTCTTTATCTAGATTATTAGTCATCCTATAATCATGTTGTATATTTTCAGAAAAGTTCCTAGAAACGTTTGTATCTATTGTTCAGGAGGATTGACAGTCGACACCAAAGCTCTCGTCGATCATTTGGTTGAAACATTCCGAGTTCCAATTGAAACATTGAAATTCGAAATGAATCATTTTGATAACTACCGCAATTTCGTCCAATGCTTTCCAAAGTGCGACAATTTGATAATTAGTGGAGGCCGGCAAATTTCAGACAAAGACATTACCTATGTCAAAGAACATGTCGAGCACAAGCATTTTTCCGATCTCATACAACGTTTTTAAATACACGGCAATCTTCAATAAAAATATTCCTATTTAACTTGTTTTTCGAGAATTGTGGTCCTGGACATTATGAATCTTTCATCTTATTCAACTGTTTGCTCCGAGAACATATTTCAACTTATCATCAATGTAACACTAAACTTTTTTATTTAAATAAATTCATTCTTTAAACCAGAAATCACGATAAAATATCAAGAAGAGAGCTGGGTGATTGAAGTTATAACAATTGAACGATTTAGCTCATAAATATCAGGCTGATGCATAAGTTTCTTTCTTTTTTTGGGTAACTTTTGAACTGAATTTTCTAGAAGACTTATAATTCCCATAATGAGAATAATAGTTGGTTAGTACCTATAACTCATTGTGATTATACCTGTGACTTGACGTCCGCCATCTGCTTAACCTCAGCCGTAAACACGTCAAAACACATAAGGAACCCTTTTTTGGTACCATTCTTCGTCTCCATTTTTTTCCTAGAAAATGTTGACAAGAAAGGGTGAATTTTTTAAATTGAAACAAGCAAGAAAAGGTATGTATGAAAAACAAATAAAAACATTCCAACTGAGAAACGATAGTTCAGTGCCCGCCTCTGAAGAAAGGTGAGGATCACCTATTTTGGGATGTGCGAGTATTTTCGATTTTTCATTAACGCTAGATAGGGAAATTGATGGAAATGTTTAGTTTTTAGTAGAGTAGACATTGATGTTTTTAAATTCACTTTGTTTTAGATATTCACGCAATTTGTCTTGATTCGCAAGAAGAGTGAAGGCAACTTCATCAAATTCACATGATTTTTGAGTTTGGTGAAGCCTACAGCTCGTACCTCTGAAGCAATTCACTAGATCTTTTGCACAATTACAGAGCAATGTATCTACTGTTTAATATTAATAACAAAATAATTCAGACTTGTTTGTGAGGGTTGAGAAGAGACCTTGACTTCACTCAGGTCTAGTACACAAAATTTTTCAAAAGCGCAAAAACCATTGCAAACATATCACCCAAGTTTTATCAATTAATTTGATGGCTTTGTCGTAAATTTTTTTTGTGGTATAACTTACTCATGTTACCCTCTATCTTTTACAAATAGTTTGGTATAAGTGCGCTCTCAAATATTTCTGTAATCTGTTTGAACCTAGATCAACAATGATTTCTCGTTGTTGTCGAGAGCCTGATTGTAACTTTTTTGTTTTTAACATTCCGACCGAAAACTAAAATGCGAAAACAAGATAAAGTATTTTTCTATGAATTTTATACAACTTCCCGTAAAGATCTTCAAATTTTGATATCAATGCGGCTAGAACCAAAAAACTTTCCAAAATAGGCATTTGGTTGGCCACCGAAAAAACGTTCGTTTTCACGAGCGGACTGTCCATGCACTAACTTGAAACACTATGTGTTAGTCACTAAAGAGGTCATGAAAATGCAAAAAAGTTTGGGTTGAAAAACAATCTCACTGCTGAGAAACAGAAGACCAAAGTCACACCTTCAAAAAAGAAAGAAACTTATGCATCAGCCTAATACAAACCGTGCTTTGAACAAACAAAAAAATTCACATTGTATCAGAAAGAACATTCGAGAACCCAAATACCCCAGGAGCCAAAATGCAAACGCGCTCTAACTAACCTGGGGGAAATCTCGACAAATACCAGAACCATTGATTTTCTTTGTTTTCGCCGTCGACGTTATTTACCATTCTTCAAGCAGAGAGACGATGACGGCAAATCCTCCGAAATTCCGACTCTTCCATCTGCCCCGGTTGGCTTTAGAAAACGTATTAAGCAATTTTGATCATTCAGAACGGTAGGCATACAAATTTTTTTTGATTTTCAGTCCACAACTTTCCAGATTCGAATTTTCAACTTGTTCGAAGCGTTGTAAGGAAATTGTGAAATCACTCAGACATGGCCGCATAGAGATCGATGTCCTTCTGAATCATCGTCTTCCATCTGTCACTGTGACTAGTGGCAGTACGTTGAAGAAATGTACTTGGTTTCATCTTTTTGATGAACCTGGACGCGGCGTTCACCAGTTTCTAACATTGAATGGACGGACAATTCGAATGACGTTAGTGTCTTTATCTAGATGAGTAGCCATCATATAATCAACTTGTATATTTTCAGAAAAATTTATGGAAACGTTTGTATCTATTGTTCAGGAGAATTGACAGTCGACACCAAAGCTCTCGTCGATCATTTGGTTGAAACTTTCCGAGTTCCAATTGAAACATTGAGATTCGATATGAACGATTTCTATGACCACCGCGACTTCGTACGATGTTTTCCAAAATGCGACGATTTGATAATTTACAGAACGAGGCCAATCTTAGAAGAAGACATCACCTATATCAAAGAAAATGTGGAATACAAGAGATTTT
The DNA here is from genome assembly GCA_002259235.3 of Caenorhabditis latens. NCBI lineage: Eukaryota > Metazoa > Nematoda > Chromadorea > Rhabditida > Rhabditidae > Caenorhabditis > Caenorhabditis latens. Next base: position 4,836,860 of record CM056093.1, read on the forward strand.
ACATAAACCGCAATCCTCAATGAAATAATTCCTACTGCTTATGTTTGGGATTCATGGAAGTTCTGGATCTGTTTTTTATTCTACTGTTTCCTCCCGTCAATGTAACAGTTAACTTTTTTATTCAAATAAAGTAATTTATTAAACCAGAAATCATGATAACATATCAATAAGAGACGCAGACTAGCACTAATTGGTGCAAATTGAATGTATATCATCTTATCAACAGCAAAGATAACATCTTTTTAAGATTGTTCTGAGAGGATGTCAATCGAAAGGACAGTTTTGTGTAAAAGTGCATTCAGAGTGAAAAGGAGACTTTGGACTTGTGAATATTGCATCCATCAAAGCAGAAATGTATCTGAATCAGAATAATCATAATCCGATTCTGATGAGGATCTGTCTAAAACCATCAAGATACTTTTTCATAGAGTTCTTTACCGTTTGGACCCGTTTTTGCGTGCTATAGTTCTCCTATTCCAAGATTTTCAATCGACATCATTGTGTGATTATGAACTTGTTCCCAAGCTTAGCAGGAGCTCGTCTGACAATCGCTTACAAAGAAAGTTTTTGGAGACAGATGCTTTCAACCAACTGCGGGGAGTCCATTTCTGCAGTCAAAACCTGCTAAATGTCTCTGCGAGCCGAGTTATGAGTATGGAAATGTTTTTGTTCAGAAAAATAAAACTCCGAGAACTCATGTATCCCAGGATTAATGAACCAACAGATTCAGAATCTCCATCACACCAGTTAAAATTAACATAGAAAGTAAAAAACAATTTATTGAGGATTGTTATTTATCTCAAAATAAAGTTTATGTAAAAATGCTTGTGTTCCACATGTTCTTTGAGATAAGTAGTGTCTTCTTCTAAAATTGGCCCCTCTCTACAAATTCTCAAAGTCTCGCACTTTGGAAAACATTCTACAAAATCGCGGTAGCCATCGAAATTGTCCAAATAAAATTTCACTGTGTCAAAGGGAACTCGGAAAGTTTCTACCATATGAGCAATCAAAACTTTGACGTCGAGTACCCAATTCCATTTATCAAAAATGGAACGAGTTTTTGGACTCCCCTCGCTATAAAAAGTTATGTTCGATTATAAAAAAAAACTACACGAAGAACAGATAATTACCTCATCCAAATTGCTCTCCCATCCAGTACCAGAACTCGATAAACATTTCCAACTCCTTGGCCGACCTTAAATGATAGATTTCGGCTGCCTTTAACACTCAAATTGAGACAGAGATAGTCATGCGAAAGAGTGACTTGAATTCCAGTAAAACCATGTCTGAACGATTTCACCACTAGACTGCAACGCTTTGAGCAAAGTGAGAACATTACCCTGAAACATTATTAAATAATGGATTAAAAAAAGAATGGTTACTCACAGGTTTCCATTATTGAAATGTCTAAGTACGTTTTCTAAAGCCAGTCGGGGTAGATGGAGGAGCCGAAATTTGGGATCATTCGACGTCATTTCTCTCTATGTGCGGAGACAAAAATGAGCGTGACGTCGACTGCAAAGACGGAGAAAATCAATGGTTGTGTTATTTGTCGAGATGTCCGTTGACCTGTTACCACGCGTCCGCTTATTGGCTCCTGGGGTATGCGGGTTTTTTTGAACGTTCTAAAAACCGTCATACCCCAAGAGCCAATATGCAAACGCGCTCTAGTTGACCTACGGAAAATCTCGACAAACACCAGAACCATTGATTTTCGCTGTCTTCGCATACCTATTTTTTACTCTCCACGCATTTTTTACTCTCCTATTTTTTACTCTCCACGCAGAGAGAAGATGACGTCGAATGCTCCGAAATTCCGGCTTCTCCATCTACCCTGGTTGGCTTTAGAAAACGTATTAAGCAATTTCGATCATTTAGATCGGTAAGTCTATACAATCTTTTTAGTTTTCAATCATCTACTTTCCAGATTGGAGTTATCAACTTGTTCGAAGCGTTGTAAGGAAATTGTGAAATCACTCAGACATGGCTGCACTGAGATTAATGTTGAACTATTTAATGGTCTCACATCCGTCACTATGATTAGTGGCAGGAATTTGAATGAATATACTCGGTTTCATCTTTTCAAATCACCTGCATGCGGTAATCACCAGTTTCGAACATTTAATGGGCGGACAGTTCGAATGAGGTCAGTGTCTTTATCTAGCAGAGTAGTTATCTTATGATCATATGATATATTTTCAGAAAAACTAATGGAACCGTTTGTATCTATTGTTCAGGAGGATTGACAGTCGATACAAAAGCTCTCGTCGACCATTTGGTTGAAACTTTTAAAGTTCATTGGTATTCTTTAGTTTCGATGACTACCGCGACTTCGTACAATGTTTTCCAAAGTGCAACAATTTGAGAATTTACAGAACGTGGCCAGAAGAAGACATTACCTACATCAAAGAAAATGTGGAATACAAGAAGTTTTACATAAACGGCAATCTTCAGTAAGAATATTTCTACTGCATATGTTTTGAATCATCGAAATTGTGAATCTGTTGTTTTATTCTACTGTTTACTCCTATTACTGTAACACTTAACTTTTTTATTCAAATAAAATCATTCATTAAACCAGAAATCACGATAACATATCAATTTAAGAGAAGGAAACTTGCACTATTAGGTGCAAACTAACTGTATGCAATCTTATCTAGAGAAAATGTGTCATTTATCGAGATTGTTCAGAGAACATGTCAATCGAAAGGACAACAAGTTGAATAAGTGCATTCAGAGTGAGAAGGAGACTTCGGACTTGTGGGAGTTGCTTATTTGGTATCCTTGAAATCAGAAATGAATATAAATCAGTTTCATCAAATTTATTCAGATCAGGACAGGTGTAATTTGAAGCAAAACCGTCAAGACACCTTTTTCAAAGAGTTCTTTATTGTTCGTGCTGTATTGCTCTAGTTTGTTTTTCTGTTTTTGGCGTGCAAGAACTCTCCTGTTGTCAGGTTTTCAATCGACTTCATAGTCTGATTATGAACCCTTTCCCAAGCTTAGTAGAAATATCTGACAACTGCTTAGACATTCGCAATTAGGAATAACTAATATAAAAAAGGTCAAGGTCATCAGACTTGTTTTCTCCAAACTAGTCAAATTTCGGCCCGCCCTGCCTCGGCCCGTCGACCTGGTTTCAAGAAAAAGTACTATTTTTGGACCGTATTTTTTGAATAAAAGCAAAGTTTACCATAAAAATCCAATTTCTCGATGGCTAACTAGATTTCGATTGAATCCCGAAGTATAGTGCTCGACATTTTTGGAAAACCATCAAAAAGTTTCAGTCTTTGATTTAAACGTTGTAAAACCTGTAATAGAAGGGCATGACCTTGCAGTCAGTAGAACGTCTTGAAGATCTAACTGTGGAAAAAATAACTTGAAAACAACAAGTTTTGAGTTTCGATGGACGCCAGAGTGTTTCCGTTCCAATGCTGTCGTCTCTCATCAGGTGCCTACTGTACCAAATATCGAAGTTTTTACTTATTTTTGTTTTTTGTACATTTTTGAAGTTGATACAGTTTTTACAAGTGATCTATGAAAAAAAAGGATCCAAATATTTCCTCTAGGCAGAATGATTCTTCCGCAAAATCATAAAACCAATTCTCAATGTCTTCTATCATCAAACAAACACTGTCCCCAAGAATATAATCTTCTCTATTCTCTGATAAGGAAACATGCGTACTATGCAGTTATAATAAGAATAGTATTACACGGAATCGACGAAAAGAAACAAGAGACTGTGGGTGGGGGGAGAGAGTGCCTGGGGGTGCATCGGTACCCCCAGTATCTTCCCTAGGGGTCATACTAAATGCAAATGGGTGTTATCAGAGAGAAATGGAGTACGACTTGAAATCATTTCCACTATTCTTACAACTTGTGTCAATCAACTCTCTTCCTTTTTAATTTAGACATTTTTTTTACCGTAACCTCAAAAATTTTTTGAGCATATATGTATCCCTGTACAAAAAATTTGTAGTAGAGCTGTAGTAATGTTTGATCTACTGTTTGATCGTGATACGGTACCATCTTTTTAAAGTTATGAACATTCTTTATTTCAATAAATTCAATCTCGCAAAAGATTTTTTGTTACCGTCAGATTCAGAAAAATAGAAGATTTCAAGAGTGTTGTCCGTTTTAAGATTGCTCCACGTCATAAAAAGATGTAGGTTGTTCTCTAAAAAGTGACGAAGTTGAAGCTTTTTTGTTACCGTCAGATCTCGAAAAAATAGATGATTCCGATCATGTCGTCTGGTTCCGCATTGCTTCATTTCGTTAAAAAAAATTAGAGTTATTTTCAAAAAAGATAGAAGCTTTTTTGTTATCGTTAGATTCCGCAGAAAACAGAAGATTCTAATCGTGATTTCCGTTTCAAAATTGCTATGCTTCATAAAAAGATAGGAGGTGTTTTCTAAAAAAAACGACGATACGGGCTGTATTCAAAAAAAGTGACGACGTTAAATATTTTTTGCTACCGTCAGATTCAGAAAAACCAGAATATTCCTATTGTGCCGTCCGTTTCAAGATTTCTCCACTTCATAAAAAGATATAGGTTGTTTACTCAAAAAAAACGAAGTTAAAGATTTTTTGTTAACGTCAGGATTAGAAAAAATACAGGATCCCGGCTGTGTCGTATGTTTTAAAATTTCTCCACTTCAGAAAAAGATATAGGTTGTTATCTTAAAAGTGACGATGTAAAATGCTTTTTGTTACCGTCAGATTCAGAAAAAAATAGAAGATTCCGATCGTGTCGTCCGATTCCGGATCAATTACAATCCATTGGAACCCCAATGAACCGACAGATTTCGGTATAATTTCCAGCCCATGTCTTTAATATTCCCTCTGAATACTCGGAATCGGAGCAATCCTATTATTTTTACAGAACTCAAAATGGTTGGCTACATATTCAGAACTGCTGAACCATCGGATTACGAAGCCATCATGAAGTACATGGATGAACACTATTATCACGAGGGACCTACTATTAGGGTGAGTTATTAAAACTCTAATTAAACATAATTTGATGAAAATTTATTAGAAATTAATAGAAAGCTGGAAGAACAAGGATTCTGAATTAGGTTGAGACGTTTAGTTAAGTTGAAAATGAGCAGAGATACAGTACTTTGAAAAATCATTTTCATTCCAAAATCAATATTCCAGGCCACCAAAGCCAGCAAGGAAGAATGGCTCCCAAAATTTGGAAAACTAGTGGAACGATGTCTCATTGCACCTTTATCAATTGTTGTGACCACTTATGAAGGGGACATTGTGGCAGTTTCATTGAACTCTGTCTGGAAACGGAAGGAAGACGAGAGGAATAGAAAGAGAGGAGGACATCATATGGATTTGAGTCACTACTCGGAGACGATGCAGAAGTATTGTAAGTTTCTAGTTTTCGCGCTCTACCAAACTCTCCTGAATCGATAGAGCGTGGTTGTAAAAACTATGTCGCCATGATATGAATGGGCGAGGTCTGTGTGTCGGTGTGTCGGTGTGTCCGGATGTCTTTCAGAATCAAATTTATCACATCTTCACTGGACAGCCTTTCCAAAACTCATTTTTGTAGGTCTGTAATTTTCAGTTGTGTACAGTTCTTGAAAAGTGAAAGTTCTGAAAATGATCAGTCATAAAAAGAGACAATTGTAGAATGGGAGACTTTTGGAAATCCTCACCTCCGCGTTTTTTTGAGTACGGCACCCCGACGTTTTTCTGTGAGCTCATGAACTTGTCTTGGCGGAACCGCACTTTTTAAAACCGGAACGATTCGAAATTTGATTCTGATTCTACATAGATTTCCGGCTGCCTGTGCCTCATTTACCCATGTTTCTAAAACCGCTCTTTACAGTAACCATGCTTCAAAAATGTCACGACGAGTTCTGGAGCCTCGCCCCAGCCGACACCAACATCGTCATCTACCGTGAGATCTCGAGCGTCGGCGCCACATGGCAACGTCAAGGAATCGCTTCGAAAATGCTTATTCGCAACTTGACAGTGGCTGAGTTATTGGGAATTGATGGTATCGTGTCTGCAACAACTTCTCATGCGAATCAAGTGCTTCTGGCTAAACATGGATTCAAGAGTTTGAAGGAATTTCCATACTCCGCTATTGTCAGTGACGAGGGGACTCGGTTGGTGGAGACGGATGATGGATCGAAGGGGATGAGGATTAATTTTAAGAGAATTGAGGAATATGAATTTTGACTATAGACAATTATTTGTTGGGAATCAATAAAATCATTTTGCGTCAACGACACCCCAGACACCATTTAACCAAAGTCTAGGCTACAAAATAAGCGTTCAAAAGTTTCAGAAATTTTTCAGAGGAAGTTTTCAGAGGAAGTCACATTCCCAAATTTTTTCATCGATGATTGGTCAGCAAGAGGGAATCAAGTTAAAAAGAGAATAGGAATCGTCACCATGGATTCGAAGGATTGATTTCGTTCAAGATTTAAAAGAAAGTGGGTTGCTCCGTGAGCTGGCAGCTATCTTGGCAGCGGAGTTCAGAGAGCGATGGGAATCCGACAGAAGAGCTGCTAGAAGAGCGGTTAGGAAAGAAAGGCAGGAGATCAAACGTCGTATTAGGTCACAGAAGAAAACATGGGAGATGGTGCAAGAGGAGCTTCAAGTTGCTAGAAAACGTAAGATGATGAGTCAAAGAAAAGCCAGGAAGGTATGTAGAAGAAAGATAAAGAAAGCGGAAGATCGACACTGGCTAAAGTTTTGAGAATTGAAGTACAAGTTCGTGTTTCAAAGTTGAGTAACAATGCGGTCGCCAATCTTATGTGTTTCACCTGGTATCTATCGCGTATGGTCTTTGCTTCTCACTTTCGAAACATTTTTCAAAGCAAGAAATAAGAAGAGGAAATACGGTACATGAAGGAAGTTCACGTTTCTAAGGATAACCGACAAGGACATATTGAACTCTCAACTCTTAATTTTCACGTACTTCGCGTGCGTGTTCAAAATAAATAAATCTGCAACCTTCTCTTTCTAACCCCACGAGGTATGGGGGGTGAATATTTTTAAAGGCGCATGCGTTACCATTTTTCATTTCCCACTAGCAAAAATGTCACGCTTTGTTGATCGTTAATAACTTTGTCCGTATTTCACCTTTTCATCCAATTTTTTTTGACAATTAGGATTAGGCTGTCCCATCATTCCTGGAAAATTTGGGTGTGATATGACTTATGACAGCTGAGCTATGAGCCGTAGAGTAGAAGTCATTTATTTTGGCTTGAAAAGTTTTCTTTTGTTAATGTTTTTCAGTGAAAAAACATTTGTGACCTTTCAATGACCTAGGCCAAGATAAGTAACCAAGACAAATTCATTTCCATTTTTTCAAACTAGGGGTAAGTAGGCGGTAATTTCGTTCCCGTTTTCAGACGCAGGGCAACAGGGCCGAAGGCCCGGTTTTACTCCGGCGCAGGGCCGCAGGCCCTGAAACTCTTGAAGACCCGGGAAGCATAGCGAATCCCGCCGGCAGGCGGGGGGCGCTAGACGCGCCCGTATTGCTACCCCAGGGGGCATGGGGGTGTATCAATTTCCCTTGGGTGGGGCATGAGGGTGGATTGGCCGACTCCTAGCTCGAATACAAAAGACGTTTGAATTCAGCCGGAATCGAACCAAGAACCTTTTGATTCTAATTCATCCACGATAACCATTTCTCCAAACGGTCACATTTACGATACAATTGTCTGGTTATTATAACCTCACGTCATTTTGATTTTCCGAAACTGCAGATTTTTTGCGTGATTTTTTCACTTAAATTTTCGGATTTTTAGACAAATTTTTGGATGAAAGAGAGAGACTGGAAACGTGGGAGAAGCACTTTTTTGTTACCTCAGCTTTCTGTTAGACTTGGGTTTCTTAGAAATTTGGAAAAAAGATTGGCAAAAACAATTAATGACGGTTTTTATCAAGTTTTTTCCAAATTTCTAAGAAACCTAAGCCTAAGAGAATGGTGAAAAGTGGTCCCCCACAAGAATCACACAGAGTGTGTAAACTTTTTTCCTCTTTTTCAGCGCACTGATTCAGAATCCCAAAAAAAAATTCAGTGCCCCCCACTCTCTTAGCGCCCTTCAGTTAAAGAAGCATGGAGAGATTGCTAAAAAAAAAGAAGAGCTAATGGGCGGGGAGAGGGGAAGCTCCAGGGCGTCCCTGTTTTAAGGTAATCACTACTTCCACGGTGCTAGGCCTATGGGCAGGCCGAGAGCAAGCTCCATGTTTAGAAGAAGCCTAAGCCTAAGAATTGAGAAGAGTCCTTCTGGGGTGCTGAGCCAAGGGGCAGGCCGAGAGCAAGCTCCAGGGCGTCCCTGTTTTAAGGTAATCCCTGCTTCCAGAGTGCAAAAAAAAATGGATTAAAAATCTGAAGGAATTGAACTAGAGTAGTTTATTTTGCGTTGAACTGCTTTATCCGCTGCTCTATCTGCCCGTGTTTTTTCCTTCTGGGAAAATGATTTTAGTATTTTATAATCTTTCGCGTGAAAATTCCAATCTAAAATAAAACAAAAATCACGTCCATTAATTTATTATTGTGATGTACGCGTGTTCTACATAACACCCCCATGCCCCCTCGGGTGTAAATACAAGCATCTGGGCGCTAGTCTGCAACCTTCTCTTATTAACCCCACTAGGTATGGGGGGTGAATATTTTTAAAGGCGCATGCGTTACCATTTTTCATTTCCCACTAGCAAAAATGTCACGCTTTGTTGACCGTTGATAACTTTGTTCGTATTACACCTTCTCATCCAAATTTTTTTTGACAATTAGGATTAGGCTGTCCCATCATTCCTGGAAAATTTGGGTGTGATATCACTTATGACAGCTGAGCTATGAGCCGTAGAGTAGAAGTCATTTATTTTGGCTTGAAAAGTTTTGGTTCGTTAATGTTTTTCAGTGAAAAAACATTCGTGACCTTTCAATGACCTTGGCCAAGACCAGTAACCAAGACAAATTCATTTTCATTTTTAAAACTAGGGGTTAGTAGGCGGAAATTTTGTTCCCGTTTTCTGGAAAACCTGTGGAATAGGACCCGGGAAGCATTACAGACGCAGGGCAACACTCCGGCCCAGGGCCGCAGGCCCTGAAACTCTTGAAGACCCGGGAAGCATAGCGAATCCCGCCGGCAGGCGGGGGGCGCTAGTAAATAAATAAATAAATAAGTTAATTGAAAAGAAATTAGCCCATTATTGAATACTTTTTTTGAAATTTTCATAAATTCTAGATCGGGAGGATTCAAACACGCGTCTACCGTGAGTAAACCCACAGCCCGGATAAGTATAGACCTCACGCAGCGTAACTGACCGTGTCTAACCGGAACCGACACAGATAAGAATGGTTGGGGAAGTCACCTATTGTAACTCACGTTCGTTTCGTTTTCATCCCTCTCGGCACCCCAGCTTCCCGTTTGTCTCGTCTTCATCCCTTTTGTTGAACCATCGATGTGTTGCTGCCGTGGATCGTGGATTGTGCATAGTTTTAGTGCTTCTTGACTGAAAAAAAAAATTCGGTTTATGAATTTGATAAGCTCGCATGAAGAAGAATCTTGAGAAAGAAAGAGTTAAAGGGATGTAAGGAACGCATGTTGATCAAAAGCAATGAAAAACTGAGTGATCACAAAGAGAGAGGACTGCTCAGTGCGGGAGTGAAAGGGACAACTGACGGTATTCCTTCAGTCTGACCTTATTAAGACTGGGGGCGTGTCCTATTTCCCATCATCTATTAGATTTCCCAGGAAGATAAGTGACAGGTGGCTGAGAACAACAATAAGAACACGGGCTGGCATTCTTCACATTCAAAATTGTTATGTTATCATGTTCCAAGTTCACACCCTCCATACACACATCTACCGAATCTCCTCATCTCAAATCGACAAGGTGTGAACGCGGAGATCAATAATTTTGAATGTGAAGAATGCCAGCCCGTGTTCTTATTGTTGTTCTCTGCCACCTGTCTCTTATCTTCCTGGGAAATCTAATAGATGATGGCAAATAGGACACGCCCAGAGTCTTAATAAAGTCAGACTGGTGGAATAGAGTCAGTTGTCCCTTTCACTCCCGCACTGAGCAGTCCTCTCTTTTTAGGCTCCCTGTGTTCCCTATGACAATTTTTATTTCTATTTCTCTCAAGTTACCTCTTCATTTTTCAAGCATACCAAGATCACAAACTTATATTTCATTTTTCCAGTCGTGAAGCATTACAACGATCCAGAACAGTAGATGGAAGCCACACAACGATGGTTCAACGAATGAGATGAAAACGAAACGAACGTGAGTTACAATAGGTGACTTCCCCAACCATTCTTATCTGTGTCGGTTCCGGTTAGATACGGTCAGTTACGCTGCGTGAGGTCTATAATTATCCGGGCTGTGGGTTTACTCACGGTAGACGCGGGTTTGAATCCTCCCGATCTAGAATTCATCAAAACTTAAATATAAAGTTTTAAAACAGAAGCGGAAGGTGAGTAATCAAGTATTTTGAACACAAGTCAGTTCCCATCAAAACTCGCCATCTTGAAGTTTCTTGTTTTCGTGTTTTTATGAAGATACGGTAAAGAGATTTTTCTCTCTAAATGTAATATCGAAGCACAACTACAAGTTGATAGAAAACAGAAGTGGGCCTGGGGACTGAGAAACTCTAGGGAGAAGCGGTGCTATCTTCTTTCTGCGCTCTTCTGGCTGTGTTTAGCTATGTAGCGATTTGGTTATACTTCAGGCAGTATTCCATCCGTTTTTCACCGTAAAAATAGACGGACGTAGACCAAGTCCTTTGAAAAAAAAAGTTCTCATTTAAAGTTTGGCAGGTTACAATAACTTCTTCTGTTTTCCTAATCTTGACTGGAAGTATGACATGGTAGAGACGGATGATGGATCAAAAGAGATGAGGATTAATTTTAAGCGAATTGAGGAGTATGAACTGTGATTTTATTAACTTGTTTGTTGTAATTTAATAAATTCATTTTCCGTCAACGACACCTCAGACACTATTAAAGCAAAGTCTACAATACAAAATACACGTTCAAAACTTTAAGTTCAAACACTCAAAACTTCAAAGCACGACTAAAAAATCTCATATATAAAATATGTTTCTCTTCACCTTCTATTTCTCAAATTTTCTCCTTTTGATTTCATTTTTTTTCTCAGTCTTACTAGTAAACACTTCACGACCCGCATGGTTAAAAAGGGAGTGATCGATGGCCTTGCAAATAACAAACGAGAGAAAATATATGTCTTGTTTTCTGCCGAATCGTGGTTTTTCGTGTCCGTCACTATTTATTGTCATGTTTATTTTGTCAAGTCGTGTGATTTCTTCGAGAAGACTGTTCCAGCCAGAAAACACATTAAAATGACATTTTCTAAACGACTCCTCCTACATATTGGTGTTAAATAGTTTTTGGTAGTTGTGTGATGTTTACAAATTTTTTTAAATTTACGGTTTTCTAGTATTGTATTTCTGACTGTAAACTTTTTAATGATGTCAGAAGAAAAGTTTTTTTTCTCAATTTTGGAACTGCTTTTAGTAGAACCAAATCAATTCCGAGTGTGTGTCTCGGTGTCCTGTTCATCACATGATATCAACTTTTTTAAAGTTTGTATATCAAACTCCGAATTTCATTTTCATAGTTATCATCTTTCATGTTCGAGATCTCACCAGAAAACGTCATATCAACAAAGTCAAACTATTTCAGTGGACAACAGTGAAATTTTCTCATTGTATATAGTTTAATAGGGAAAAATCCGCATTAAACAGTTGTCAATTACAAAAGTATAGCCTTGTTTTTGGTTTACACACCTGTTCTATGATATATAAGAGCTCGTGTGATCACGAAACTCATCTCTGCAAGCCGGACCGAAAACGGAGCTAAAGCTGCAGTATTTTGAACTGAAAAATGCAGTTTTTAAATTTATTCTTGGTACCTGTGAACATTTCTAAAATGTAACTCATGAACTCTGAAGTTTTGTAACAATATCAGATTTCTGTCTCAAAATAGTTTGCTTTTTTAGTATATGTTTTTAGATCTTTGGACTACTTTCTGTCCTGGATTTATTCGGAAAACTATGGTTCCTGACATAAGAAGCTCCGCCTCTTTTTTCACAAGCAACTCACAGAAAAGGAAACGAACATCTCATTATTCCAGATGCCCAACTACGTATTTGAAACCGCTGAGCAATCTGATTACGACAGAATTCTCAAATTTCTAGCCGATCATTTCTATCATGAAGAGCCGAGTATCAGGGTGAGTTGTACTCTATTTTGACGTTAAAATTATCGGCTTAAATAAGTATTGATGGAATGCAAGCTGATAACTGAATTATTGCAGGCCACAAAAATTGGTATCGAAGAATGGCTTCCAATATTCGCTGAAATGACTGAGGCCAGTCTTCGTAACCCATTCTCCACTATTGTGACGAATGAGCTAGGGGATACTGTAGTTGGAGTTTTGTTGAATTCCGTGTGGAGCCGAGAAGAAGATGAGAAGAAAAAGAAGGAGACAGGGAAGGCTGCAGATCACGATGTCTCAGGATTCTCGGACACTATGCAGAGATTTTGTGAGTTTTTATATATTATTATGTCAATGAACCTTTTTTCTTAGTAACCGTCCTCCAAAAATGTCACGACGAGTTCTGGAGTCTCGCGCCACCCGACGTCAACACTGTTATCTACCGTGAAATCTCGAGCGTCGGCGCCCCATGGCAACGTCAAGGAATTGCCTCGAAAATGCTTTCAAGGAATATGAAATCTGCTAAATCCTTGGGAATAGACGGTGTGGTGTCTGCAACAACTTCTCACGCAAATCAGACACTTTTGGCGAAAAATGGGTTCAAGTGTTTGAAGGAGTTTCCATATTCCGCTATTGTCAGTGACGAGGGGACTCGGTTGGTGGAAACGGATGATGGATCGAAGGGGATGAGGATCAATTTCAAGAGAATTGAGGATTTCGAGTGATTTTTATTGTTTTCAGTTACATCACTATAAAAAATTCAATTTAAATTTCACTTTAAACAGACAATTTTCCAACACAAAAAAAGCAGATAAATCAAAAGTAAATCATCCTTTGAATCAACCATTCACGACCATCCCACACATCGGATCTTGGTTTTGTAGCAGTTGAATCTGGAAATGTCTCATTCCAAACAAAAAATCTAAACTCCGTATTTGAAATGACTACAGTGGCCAGCTTTCCATCACTAGGTCGTTGAATATCCATTTCATTTGTCAAGTCGAGAATGTCATTCCCGTCTGCTACTGTTGTTCTGGAAGGAAAATGATTTTGTCTAGAAATTTCAAATTGGAACTCACCCATCTGGATACGGGAATCGTGCAGCTCTTCTCACTGGATCCCATGATTTTACATCGAAATTTTCCAAAATTGTATTCCTTGAAAACGTTTTCTTATAGGAAAGGTTGATCCATATTAGTTCCAACTTCTCATAAAAACCTTGTTGCCATCTTCTGATGAATTCAATAACGTCATCTGATCTTATGTGTTCTGCCATTAAGAATCGAGCACTTCGACCTTTAAAATTCAATAAATGATCCCTGGTAAGCCATCGTGAATTGACTATATAGATATGATCAATTGATAATAGTTTACTCTCTGGCTTAAAATAAGGAGAAGGAAACGCATATAATTTCGCGGAGTTCTTGATAACAACTCTCTCAAAAAACATGGCGTACTCTTCTCTATCTCCCGCAGGGCCACATTCGAAAATGTTATCAATTTCTTTGACATCAGGAAAATCTGCCAATTGATTCATTCTGCATTTGATTTGGAGGATTGGAGAGAATTTAAGGACATCACAAATTGAATAGTGAATTGCTAGGGGTATCACTTTTTTGTGATTGTCATCGCACCAGAAGATTGGAATATATTTGATGGGGTGATAGGAGATTCTGGAAAATGTAGTGATTACATGAGAACGAGGACTTCAAATAAAATAGTGCTAAATGTAAAAGAAACCATGAATGTGGTTTTTTTCGCATTTTCACAACAAAATTGTTGTTACAGTCCCGTGAAGTAAGATATACAATTTGATCTTTTTCAGTTGAAAATGATTAACTTTGAGAGGGTGTTACGGTACTACTGATGGTCCCACAAAGTAAATAATGCATAAACCATACAGATTGAAAGTAGAGCTTCATTTTTGTAGTTCATAACTTTTTTGTACAAGCACTCCCTAGCAAGTTACATATCGACAAAGTAATTTCTCTCTGAAATGGTCCTTTCTTACATGGAATGTATTTTGACTGGCCCCCCTAACCTATCACTTTTTTTTTTGCTTAATCGATAGCTTCCAGAGTGAGAACCCCAACCTGAAAGGGTTTTCTTGTGACGTTACCTGGTTTTTGAAAAATTGAGATTTTCCAAAAAGTTCTTTATCAAGAAAAATTGTCTCAAAATTTTTTTTCTTCAATTTTTTGTCTACAATGCAGCATGGAGAACAATTAGAAAATACATGTACAATTTTGAAATTTTTCATTTTTTTCAATTTTCATAAGGGGGGACCACATGAAAATTTATCTGAAAATCGAAAAATATAAAAATTTTCAAAATTGCTCAAAGTGATGTATTTTGATAAACTAGACGTATCTAGCAACTTTTCATATGTTAAAACCATTTTGCTGAGGTTTTTGAAAAGTTATGAGCATCTGAACGTTCATCTCGTTGCACTTTTTGAACATGTGCCAGTTTTTGTAAAGTTGACGAAATGAGTTCTAATTTGAGAATCAGATACTTTCAACTCATATATATACAGTGTTCATTCAGTTTCATTCAAAACTTTTATCTTTGTTGTGAATTGGGTTGCACATCCTGCACACTCCATTCATAGCACTTTTTTGAGAAACGAAAATTTTCAATTCCTTATATCTCGCTTCAAAGGCCCGTGACCTACCAATTTTTTTTTGGAAAACTACTTCTAATGAGTTGTTCTTTATTTTCAAATTACAAAATCGAACATTCGTGGATGAATAAAAAAATTTTTTTGGAGGTCATCAGTTTTTTGAAAAATTAAAAAATTTTCAAAATGAATTTTTTAATTTAAGTTTTTGTTTTTTGTAGCCAAGGACATTATCTATCTAGTACATGTATTTTCTAATTGTTCTCCATGCTGCATTGTAGACAAAAAAATTGAAGAAAAAAATTTTGAGACAATTTTTCTTGATAAAGAACTTTTTGGAAAATCTCAATTTTTCAAAAACCAGGTAACGTCACAAGAAAACCCTTTCAGGTTGGGGTTCTCACTCTGGAAGCTATCGATTAAGCAAAAAAAAGTGATAGGTTAGGGGGGCCAGTCAAAATACATTCCATGTTAGTGCAAAATAGTGTGATTTTTGAGCTGCCTCCTGAAAATTACTATAACTCTCTAAGGTGTGCCCGTACAAAAAAGTTGTCTACTACAATAATGAAGCTCTACTTTTGTTTTGTATGATTTATGCATAAATTACTGTGTTGGTCAATCAGTGATACCCTAACACCCTCTCAAAGTTGGACATTTTCCACTGAAAACGACCAAATCGAATATCTTTCTGCACGGTACTGTATCTTCATCAGTTGCAAAACTTTTCAGAGCGTTCAGAACCACTTTTCTCACCTGCAATCAATCTTCATTTTCTTGTACTTCAACTCAATCTCTTTATCACCACTCGTCACCGTATTCAACAACTCCTCATTTTCTCCACTACTCCCATTCAATGCCCACATCACCACGTCCTCTCCTCTGACTCCGGGTTTCTGTACTTGTATACAAGAGGACCATAGATTGACCACAGTCGCGTTGTATCTACGGGGCATTCTATGAATAAACATCTTGGCTCGCTTGGAGCAGAGCCCCAAGAAATACTGCTCGTGAAGTTCCATTTGTTGGATTACGTTAGTTTGAACAACGTATGGTAGTTTGAATATCATTGAGAATCTGAAATATAATTGAGAATCTTGAAACACGAACAACAAAAAGATTCAAAAGGAATATCGATTCTTAGGGGGAAATTGCGCACATAAAAGGTTTGCTTGACGTGCCATGAAGGTTACTGTGCCCTGGGAAGACAATCAAAAGACACCCAACGCGGGTTTCAATCGATCTACAAATTTGGTCCTAGGTACTTTCGGCTACGGGGAGTCCATTTCTGCTGTCAAAACAAGCTGAAAGTCTCTGCGAGCCGAGTTATAAGCTCTCAAACTTTTCATATGGTTTAGCTTTTTTACATGGAGATCCAAATCATACTTGTCAAACGACAGGCCGGCCCGTCAGGCTCGTCTTTTCAGGGGTATGGGATTTTTGAGAAAATTTTTCAAATTTTTTTCAATTTTCAATTTTTCATTCGGAAAAATTTTCAAATTTACTCGTTTTTTCATACCTTTTTCATCATTTTTTAGTAAATTTCTGGAAACATTGACTGAGAGTTGACCTTAGTACACTTTTAATCAAATTTGAAAAAAAAATCGAAAAAAATTTGAAAAAAAAATTCCCTCCAAAAAGACGGGCCTGACGGGCCGGGCCGGGCCCGGCCCTTGACAAGTATGATCCAAATCGGCAGCTTATACGCCACCGCGTGGGTCCATTGGTGTTCCCCAGCAATTTACATGTGGTCGTACGTTACAAAAATGAGAATGACTTGGAATTTCATGTAAAAAAGCTTGATGATATGAAAAGTTTGAGAGCTCATAACACGGCTCGCTGAGATATTTAACAGGTTTTGATAGCAGAAATGGGTTCCCCGTAGCCGAAAGTACCTAAAATCGAACTTATAGATTGTTTGAAAGCCTCTCCAAAGACTCTCCTTGTTAGCAAACCAAACAAGTGTCCACAACAGCTTCGCGGATATGTAGGGGTCCCCGCTGATGTAATCGCAACAAGTGACCTCCTCTATTTACTCCCTGTGTGACCATCATTCGTGACGTCTCCCCCGTCTCTCCGTCTCCTGCAGAATCAATAATTTCCCGCATTTTCCTTTGTTCCTCTCTCTCTTTGTCCATTTTTCAAAATTTTTCATTCTAGATCTCTCCAATGAACCTGTTGAAAATCCCGTACCTTGCTCAGCTCAACATTGTCAAGCAACTCGAATTTCACGAGCTATTCTTACTTGGACTTTGTTCGAAAAGGTCGAAAATTCTCGCTCAATGTGTGAACCATAAATTCGATGCAACTGTAATTGATGTCATCGATGGTTGCTTACAAGTACAGAATACCGGACTGGAAGGGAATGATGTAGTGAAGTGGGCGTCGATGGATAATCCGGGAGATGACGGATGGTTGTACGATGAAGTGACGGATTGGAATAGGAAAATAGAGTTGGAGTATGGGGGTGTCAAGATTGATTGCAGGTAAGGAATTTTTTTTACATATTAGCACGGCACGTTTCTTAAAAGTTCCAAAATTATGAATTCTGAATTATGAATCCAAAATTTCGAATCTTGAATTGAAATCTCGAATTTGGAACCCTGGATCCTGAACTTGATCTTCTAAATCTTAATTTATTAACCCATAGTTCTGAATTAGGAGCTTTTTATTTTCAATCTACGACACGGAATTCAGAATTATAAATTCTGATTTCTTTTTAATCCTGAAACCTCCTGAATTCTGATTTCTAAATTTCAAATGTTAAATATTGTATTCAAAACCTTTAATTCGAAATCCAGAATCCCAAATCTCAAATTCAGAATCTTAAACCCAGAAGGCCCGGGGCTTGGTTCCAAAATTCAAATTTCCTTTTTTTCCCAATTTTTAAAAATTTTCATCGCGAAAAAGTGAAATTTTCGACTATCATTCAGAATTAGAGGAAATTCTGAAAAAGCATCAATAATGCTGACATTCTCGATGAAAAATTGAAAAAAATTTCAAAAAAATGTCGAATTTTTTTTTCATTTTTTGAAGCCGGGCCGGGCCCTGACAAGTATGATATTTTTCTTTTCCAGAATCTCCTTCCATCCTGAAAAAGAAATCCCAATAATTTGGTGTAAAGAAAGATTCAAAAAGAAGATATCCCTCGCAACACACTTTGCTCTCTGCGACATTTTCAACATCTCTCCAATTCTTCAAGTCATGTGCAGCATGGATCGTCTATGGGAGTTCCCAGATGTAGACGAAATCGATAATTTCTATGGATACGGAACTTCCAACAATATCGAAGAACTATTACAGTTTTTTAATAGAGTCACAATCAGGAACAGTGTTCGCCTTACCGATTGGCCCACTTTCTTTTACGAAATAAGTTTCCAATTGGCTTCCGTCGACCATCTTTACGTAGAGAACTCACGAGAGCTTGCCGGTCGTCATCTGGAATTTTTCGATGTTCGAAGTGCATTATTCTGCCAAGCTCGCGGTGTGGAAGACCATCACATTATCAATTTCATAAGACTCTGGTTGGATGGCTCATTTGAGAAACTGGAATCTCTGTGGATTATGATGGGTGCAACACAGTTATCCCAGGAGTCGCTTACTGAAATTTTTCGTGCAAACCCATGGGATCCGACAAAGAGAGCGGGGAGGTTTAAGTATCCAGATGGGTTAGTTTTATTATGTGCAATAGGGACGTTTTAAAACTAGAAATTTAGAGAAAATATGGAATTTGATGTTCAATTTATCAAAGAAGGTCACGGAGTCAGTGTGGAGATATGGGACGTGACCTATATCATTAGAAAGCTGAAAAACGCGTACTCCAAATGAAATGCACTTTTTGGCCTCGAGGCCTGGTATTCCAGAAATATCAGGTCAAAGTTATGAAAAATCACAAATTCTCACTTTTCCGACACGGGGAAATTTTTTGCAATTTTTTTTTCAATTTTCTCTTTTTTCCGAACTTTGACCTTTTTTTCTCGAATACCAGCTCTCAAGGGCAAAAACTAAATACATGTTTAAAATCACCGTTTTCTCAGCTTCTAATGATGTAAGTCCCTAATTAATTAGCTCTGCACAGTTATTACAACTCTATTTTGCATACAAAATTTTGAAAGAGTATAACTTTATAGGGTGATGTTCAACAATTTCAAAATTTAGCTAATTTTGTAGATCAAGAATAGGGCTACATTTTTGTAGTTGGAAATTTTTTGATAACAATTCACGCTTTCGAGATATAAGTCTTCAAAGATGGGCGCTACGAAAAAGGGGTGGGGAGAGACGCAGAGAAACGAGGGCGACTGACTTCTCTGCGTTTTTTCTCTCTTTTCCTCCCTTTCGCACTGTGACGCCTCCAACTTTGAGCCACGATATCTCACGACCTAGAAAAGATATCAAAAAACTGTCAACTACAAAAATGTAGAGCTAGATTTGATCTACACAACAAAAGTAAAGTCAATATTGTTGAGCAAAGTAAGGAAAAGTTAAGCCTCTTCAAAGTTGCTCAATTTTTACACTTTTTCACTGGAAATTTGTCAACAAACTACACTTATCTTTGGTTTTGATAGAGCGTAGTTGTAATAAGCATGCCGAGCTAATACGGTTCTGCACAAAGCTTTACGTAGATCACAACAAAATCCTCATAATTGAGTAATTTTCTCCATGTTCAGTGTTGAAACGTCCTGGAGGTTTATCGTTATTATTATTATTTATACATCTTAAATAAATTCCAATTCCAGCCTCAAACTGTTATACGAGGACGATATTTTGGACTTGAGAAATGGAGTGGATATCGAGAGACCGAGTGATGGTAGATTGGCGACAATTGTCTTCGAAGGGGCACAATTTCGATTCTTCGTCTGGAAGGAGTCCCGATTCCCAGAGCAATTAGAGCCGGTTACCGTGAGAGTCGAAGTGGATCAAATGGAGCAGACTCGTTTCGTTTTGGGAAATGTTTATTTTTGATTTTCTTCAATTATAATTGTAAACTTTTCCATTTCCCCTCAATTTCTTTTTTCCCCACTCCAAAAGTTGCCCTGATACCTTTTCTTACTGATAAGAGATGTCAAGAAAAACGAAGAAAAAAAAGTTTGGCATCGAAATGGAACCATCGAGAAGTGATAACATGTCGCATGACATACAGAACAATTTCAGATGATAATGGGAACAGAAAAAAGGAGAATATGATACGTGGAATAGAGAGAAAGATAAGGGCTGGTGGAACCCGGAGATGGAGTTTTTTTCTTTAGTAGTGTCTGTGTGGGGAGACAAAAAAATTGTCGAATTGGTTAAGTTGGGTCTGAAATTTATTATTCTTGAGTTGGAAATTGAAAATTGATTAAGTTTTGCAGATTGTGAGTCTAAATTAGCTTAGCTCTAAATCAGAGTTGAGCGGAATGCAGTTTTTCAATAGCGGAAGGCGGAATTTGATGTCATTTAAAAAACAAACTATTTTTGCCTTATTTTGTTGTAAAAAGCCCCTAGAACGGTTTAAATTGTGTTAAATTGTTAAGAAAACCTTTAGAAATATCAAAAATTCGATCAATCTTTTCAAGATGATACCCTCTAGGCAACAGTCGGAAAAATTTTTGAAGTGGCGGAAGGTGGGATCCCGCGCAACCCTGGTCTAAATAGATAAATTGGGATTAACCACTCTAAATATTCAAAGTTCAGACATCGGGAGATACCGACACACAGACAGAATTCTGGTAGTCTGGATCTTTCTCTCGAAGTGCAAACGGAATGGACTTCCAGAATATTGGTCTGCAAAATAAGCGTGGCCTCTTCGATTTACTCGAGTTGAAGTGTCCAAAATTGTCAAAAAATAGTTCGAGGCACGTTGCGAATTAACTATCCGGTTCGGAATTGGTGAAACCCATAGAACTCGTTGAGATCTATATTTTGGTTTATTTTGAGCTGATAGTTTTCAGTTTTGAGCAAATTAGGCGCCGGATTGTGTTGGGTCGTGTTAATTGAAGGCTCTGACATTAACACTCCGTCAAAATGGTACTATCACTAATCAGAACTGACGGAACAAGAACCGGCAAATCAAAATGTAATACATAGCTTCAACGTTCAATCAATTCTGAACAGTACCAGTTCTATTCCGGGAGGTTCTAAACTGAGCGGTTTCCTTAAGACTAAACTCCACAGAGCCTTGTTCCCAAAACACCCCTCTCTCCTGAAAACTTCATTTCTACCACCCATATTCCCCCTATAGACTGCCACAATAATCAATCTATCATAACCTGAAAATGAATGAGACAGCAGAAAACTAGTCTGCCCACTTGCACTTGTTATCATCCATCAAAATGCACTATCCTCTTCGGAGGCCAACCGGAGGTGTAGAGACTAAAGAAGAATATTTTCAGACCACCATCCCGTCTCCTGATTAACCTTGCGAAGGTCTCTAATCCTTGTTTTCAATTGTTTGTAGGACTAGAACCCTTGTTTGTTTTGATGAAATTTGGTCTCATCTCTTAATGAGAATCATAAGTTCTCCAATAAGTTCGTCTGGTGTATATATATTTTTGACGAAAAAAACATTGTAAACATCTGAAAGAATAATACGTGCGAAGACAGAAAAGAACGTGAACAAAATAATAGTGACGAAGAGGAGGTATGATTCGTGGGAATAATATATAGGCGAAGAATACGATGTTTTTAGTTTTGAAGTTTCTAGAACTTTTTATTTATTTGTTCATTCAAAATGACCAAATCACTCAAAATAGTTAGATTTTTAGATATGAATCTAAAGTTTGCTAGTTTAAAGAATGTGTTACTGAATTAGGTGTAGTCACCTTGTTTACATTATCAGTAGATTGAACGTACAATGATTTCGGATTTCTGACTACAGTACCGTCCAAAAGGTTGTGAACTTTGGGCGTTTTCAGTTGAAAATGTCCAACTTTAAGAGTGTGTCCAGGCAATTTTGATGATCCCACCCAGTAGATTTTGATGAATAGAGCTCCATTTTTGTCGGTATGTAACTGTCTAGGGAGTGTCCGCACAAAAAAGTTGTCAGCTACAAAAATGAAGCTCTACTCTTGGTCTAATTGATACCATAAAAAGTTAATTTGTAGGATAGTTAGTTTTACTATGACACACTCTCAAAGTTGGGCATTTTCAACTGCAAAAGGCAACAGTTAATAGCTGTTTGTCCCGTTCTGTAACTGTTTTAACAAAAAAAGTTGTCAACCTAAAAAACTGAGATCTAGGTTTGTGCTATGTGTTGAGACAGCAATAACTACAACCTGGTATTTTGTGAAACAGTAACACACAGCTGAAATTAAACACACATGTTTAGTCGAGTACTGCAAACCGAGTTCCTGCATGATACACAACATCGGTTTTTAAAATAGTTTTTTTCCGACAGAATTGATTTATTTTAAAAAAACGTTTAAGTCTAGGTAACATGATTAAGCGCATTCGCTGGGCTTACTATACCTTGGGGGGATTATTGTACATATTTTTGTACAAAAATTTTTAATTCTGTCAGTTATTTATCTGGATGTCAGGATGTTATAGTATCCAAATTTCGAGATGTCCCAGGTGACCTGATACCCGTATATCAAATGTATCAGCGACTTTGACTCATCACCCAATGAATTTTTTTGAAAACTCTGGACCATTTCCAACCTAAGGACCACTATGACTTCCATTCCACCTCAAAACCAATACCACCACTGTTCTCACCTTACTTTCCCAATTCAGAAAAGTATAATCATGCCGTACTTCTAAAAAATTTGAAAATTGAAGCCTCCTCAAAACTTTCTGAAGTTATCGTAACTCCTTATCAAAATCCTAAATTTCAAAAGTTTCAAAACTACATCATAATTATAGTCTTTCGACTCGTCTTAGTTCCCTGATCACAACGAACTAGTTTTCAACTCGTTCTGGTGGCCTAGGATCCGACTACAGTATTTCTCGGCCACCCAAAATGTTTTCTAGTCTTAAAAGGCAGAGACGAAGTACTTCATTCCATCTTTATCACCACATTTCATAATCTTTTGCCGCCGTCGTTGGTCTCATTTTCAGTTATCACCAACCCCATACCATTAAGTCTATTTGGCCCAAAAGTGGGCGGGGCCTATTTCGTTTTTTTCCAATTAGGATGAAAAACACGTGACCCTCTTGCTGGATAGTACAAAAGAGAGACTATGAACTGTACGAAACGATAATTTTAAGAAAAGATGCAAGAGAAACTGATCTACCGTCTGGCGGAGCGATCCGATGCACCGAGTATTCTGGAGTACATGTTGGTGCACTTTTTTCCGGAGGAGCCGTGTTCTAAGGTAAGTTTTAAGTGGGAAATTTGATTTTTTGAAGGAAAATTGGTCTAGAGGGCCTGTTTTTAGAAATTGAGGAGGTTAGAGAAGTCATTTTCCTTATTAAGAAAATTCCAGGCCCTGAAAATCGACATCGCGGAAATCGAGCCAATCTACGAGGCGCTAATCTATCGCTGCTTGGATTTTCCATTCTCTACAGTAGTCACACGTCAATCCGGAGAGATTGTCGCGTGCCTTCTGAATTCTATTTGGAGACGAGACGACCAAGATTGTGAGGCGGCAGACTATGATGCGGAGGAGGAAGCAACCGAGAATATGGTCAAGTTTTGTAAGTGTGGGGTGGCCTAGGTTTCCTTATGGTAGCTTAAACAGGGCCTCGGTCCCTAATGGTACCAGTTCGAAAACGTGGCCTAACTTCCCAATCATACGACCTATTTACAGTGAAAATGCTGAACCAATGTCACGAAGACTTCTGGACCCTCGCTCCACCTGACATCCACGTCGTCCTCCACCGTGAAATCTCCAGTGTCTCCGACGGTTACAAACGTCGTGGAATCGCAACCAAGATGCTCACTGCCAACATGACACGTGACAATATCGACGCTTACAATGTGGGCGGAGTCATCTCTGAAACGTCGTCATTCGCAAATCAAGTACTTTTGGAGAAGAACGGATTCAAGTGTCTCAAGGAGATACCGTACTCGAGTATTCTGGATTCACAGGGAAATCAGATATTGAAGACGGATGATGGATCGGAAGGATTGAGGTTGAATATGAAGAGAATCGAGCATTTTAAGTTGGTCGATTGAATATTTAATAGTTTTTTGTAATTATGGAAAGAGTATATGTAATAAATGTTTCTGAGGGTGTACCACAAAATGAGCACTAAGCGGGGCGATCCGATGTACCATGTACATAATAGAGCATTTTTTCCAGAGGAGCCGTGCTCTAAGGTAAGTTTTGAGTGGGAAATTTAAATTTTAGAGGGAAAATTGGTCTAGTGGAGTCGTTTTTAAGAATCTAGGCAGTTAGAGAAGTCACTTTTCCTTAAGCTCGAAAAAATATCCCCCAAATCTTTAACACAAAAACTCCGGTTTTAAAAATCGATATTTTGAAAATCGATCCAATCTACGAGGCCTTAATCTATCGCTGCTTGGATTTCCCATTCTCTATAGTTGTCACACGTCAATCCGGAGAGATTGTGGCATGCCTTCTGATGAATTCCATTTGGAGACGTGACGACCAAGATTGTGAGGGGGCAGACTATGAGGTGGAGGAGGGAGCAACCGAGAATATGGTCAAGTT
Organism: Caenorhabditis latens; assembly: GCA_002259235.3. NCBI lineage: Eukaryota > Metazoa > Nematoda > Chromadorea > Rhabditida > Rhabditidae > Caenorhabditis > Caenorhabditis latens. The sequence continues at coordinate 4,861,288 of CM056093.1, forward strand.
TTGTGAGTGATAAGGGGATATGGGGTGACCCGAGTTTCCTTGTGGCGGCCTAGAGCCTCCAAAATTGAGTCAAAGTCAACAATTTGAAAATGAATTCGAATTTTATCTGGGTTCCTAACTTCACAGAAGTTCTGAACCATAGTTAAAGATGTTACGATATAGATATCTGCATGTTTATCTGACTGTCCACGATTCCGACGTCCAGGGAGCCTCATTTCTTTGCTTACCGTATACCAATCAACCTTTACTAATTGAAAAACTGTCAATTTCCACTTTCAAGAAAAATCAAAAACCAACAACTCCAAAATCTCCACAACCTGCCACTCAACCTTACTACCAAAAAGCATGTCCTCATAATTGACATTTCCTGGAAACTATGATTTACAAAGTCCAAGTTAAAGATCAATGTGACAAAACGGGCGTCCATCAATCAGTACGTTCAAACAAAAAAGGTAATTGGACAACTTTTCTCTTATCATTTCTCTTTTTGAAAAGATGGAAAATGGTCAAAATTGGTCGGTGGAGAACGAAATCATAAACATGAATGGGGGTAGTTAGTCTAACTTCAGAAGACGTACACGAGATTCGGAATCTAAATAGGATATGTTTAAGAATGAGAAAATATCGACAACCTATATAATGTAAAAACTGATTGGGAAACCACATTTAAACCAAACGTTTTGAAATCATAAGTGGCGTAAAAATCGTATTCCTTAGTGTATTTCTCCAAGCGCCACGGTTTCAAAACGTCCAAATTCGAAATGTCTGGTTTAGATAGTTAGGTTCTCAAATTACTGTACAGTCTGTTCTTGTGTCTGTAAGTCCAGATGTCCAGCCTCTGATTTTGCGTCAATCTGTGTATCCAGTTGTCCGGTGGGTCTAATTTCGAAAATTTTCTAACCGGCCTATGTCTGTCTGTCCAGATATCTCACAACCAACCTAACCTGCCATTTAGCGTAAAAACTATATTAAGATCAAACTAACAAAACGTACAAAAGTTGTGTCTGTCAATCAGTACGTTCCACAAAAAAAGGGGAAAAGTAATTAGAACTTTTCTCTCCACTCTTATCTTATCAGTTCCTTCTTTTCGCTTCTTCAAACGTTGAAAACGAGTGATCAGACAGGACCGCGTTGGAAAAAATGTGCAGAATGGTTAAGGAGAAAGAATAATTGAGGGAGGCGAATAGAGAAAATGGGTATTCATTTTTAACAAAACTTTTAAACATAAATATTTCAATTGAATTTTAAATTCTTAGTCAGAAACTAGACTTTTTATAAGTGAAATTTTCAAAACATCTCAAAACATTCCAAATGTGTTCAAAATTTTTTTCCGAAAAACCGAGAGTTCCGGATCGGGCTACGGGCTATCGTCACTCGGTGCCTAGCAGAGTTGCATGGAATACCGATTTCCGACTTCCGGGCGTTTTTTCCATTCCGACTTCCGACTTCCGACTTCCGTCATTCCATTACTGTGAAATTTAGGAAGAACACATTTCGCAGAAATACATGGAAAAATGGTCGGAAAGGGCAGAAATTTTTCACTGATTTTCACGAATTTTTGATTTTTCTCTTAGAGTTTTTGAAAATTTGGGAAAAAATCTAATTCCGACTTCCAACTTCCGACTTCCGACTTCCGACTTCCGGATAAGAAAAATCACTTCCGACTTCCGACTTCTGGGCGTTTTTCACTTCCGACTTCTAACTTCCGACTTCCGGATAAGGAAAATCGCTTCCGACTTCTGACTTCCGACTTCCGAATAAGAAAATTCACTTCCGACTTCCGACTTCCGTTTTAGAAAAAATCACTTCCATACAACTCTGGTGCCTAGTGGTTGCCCCGGTTAGAAAATCGATGAAATGAACAGTTTATTCTTATTCTTCAAAAACAATTAGCCATGAGAAACCCCATTAATATCTCGTGGATACACGTCGTACTTCGTAGAACTAGTTCTCCACATGCAAATGAAGTTCTCAAATTTTTGTTGTTCATTCTTGTAGTTCCAGAGTCCGCGACTTGTATCGCACACCAATTCGGTTTTCTCTCCTTCAGCAACGGATCTCTGTTATTTGGTAATATCGACATCAGTTTTGCTGTTTTCTAAATCTCACCCTGCTTTCAATCCAAGTTGCTCTAATAGTAACATTTCCGATTAATGTGGCCTCCTGAGCAGCCCAGTCACGACCGCGGCATTCGATAAAAACACTCTGATCACAACCATTCCACCCAGTCACTTCAGCAATGAGGTTTGCCTGTTTGTACACAAACTTATCATAAAGTGGATATGGACAACACCCTGAAAACAAGACAACTACTCAATTACTCACTTGCTCACTCACTTTGGACTGTTGCTCCGAAGAGACTTGCGAAGAGAATAAGACAAAAAGAGAGATGCATTGTCACCCAATGCAGTGAAGAAGTTCGAGATGCCCTCATGTTTTATACGGTTAAATTTATCTCACGGAGAGATAAATAATATGAAAATGCACACGAGTTATTCTCTTTGTGATAATGTGTGAGACACAAATCCAAAAAGAAGGAACTATTTTTCTGAATAGATGCAGATGCATACAGCGGATCAAACATCTTCTTGAGTGAACTAAAAGACAGAGGACATACAATTCCACGTTTCGTAAATGCTGACCATAATTAGAACTGAACTGAATAGACCTGGTGCAAATCAGAACCGAGCAGCACCGTTAGCGGTTGTCATGAGGATAATAGAGAGTCTTTTCAAGTGAAAAATAAACTGAAATTAAACACCAAAGTCCTTACTGGTTTCAAAAATGAAACATAATGATGACGATTTAAAATTATTTTCGAACAGGGAGGATTTCATTGTACATGACTTTGAATTACTTCGGATTTGGTGTGAGAAATGACAAATGGATGTTGCACCAGAAAAGTGTAACATCATAAAATTCTCTCACCTCAAATCGAAGTGTTATCCAATCGCTAACTATCTTATAAAACCATTTATTTACATGGTGAGAATCAACAACTAAGAGTTCTCTTCATCTTATATAGGCAGATCTTCTTGCCACGTGTGACCTCAGGGTTAAACGTTCACTAGGCTAGGCCATGCTAGTTCACGCCACAACACCTCCCTTTCTTAAATGAAAGTCCATCTGTCTACTGCCTTGAATCTTCGATTCTTCCACGACAGCCGCTGCCTAGACTCCACAGCCTTTTCTTCGGGACCCATGTCCGCATCATTGCTTCGATCCTCTGATCTTCGGCCAACGATCTTCAGCAGATGACATTTCCATATGCATCTCTCAGCTTCCACACGAAATCTACCATTCGAAATCGGTGCACGCTGTGTTCAACTACTTTGCTATGCTGCTATGCATAGCAAAGGCATTATATCTCTCAAAGTAGCTCTTTCTGGAAAGGGACGTTTTGAAACCACCAGTTGTATAACTGTGAAGAAGAATCAATGCTGTCTGATCTTCAAACATCGCGGTTTCCGAGCGAACTTTTAAACTATTCCAATTTTGAATTCATGCCGAATTTTCACTTTTTCACTTGTAAATACTCTCTATTAACCGCCTAGTAACGGTGCTGCTCGGTTCTGATTTGTACCAGGCCTATTCAGTTCATTTCTAATTATGGACAGCATTTACGGAACGTGGAATTGTATGTCCTCTGTCTTTTAGTTCATTCGAGAAGATGTTTGATCCGCTGTATGCATCTGCATCTAGTCAGAAAAATAGTTCCTTCTTTTTGGATTTGTGTCTCACACATTATCACGAAGAGAATAACTCGTGTGTTTTTTCATATTATTTATCACTCCGTGAGAGAAATTTAACCGTATAAAACATGAGGCCATCTCGAACTTCTTCACTGCATTGGGTGACTATGCATCTCTCTTTCTGTCTTCTTCTCTTCGCAAGTCTCTTCGGAGCAACAGTCCAAAGTGAGTGAGCAAGTAGGTAATTGAGTCATTCTCTTATTTTCAGCGTGTTGTAAATGGCCCATCTATAGAGACATCGATATGATCCCGAGATCATACGCCATGGACGCGGTTCCCCGCGAAAAAGATTGGAATGGTTGTGACCAGAGTATAACACTCCGCTGTGCCGGAGTGAGCAAGGAAGCTCCGCAAGTGTTTATAGTCGGAAACTATTCCACTAGACAAGTTCTGAGTTCGTTAGACTTCGTATATTCTTCACAATGGGACTTCCCCCTGACGTGTGATAAAAATATCGGACTCTGGAAGACATCATATTCCGACCGTCAACATGTGGGATATAAGGAATTCGTTTGTGTATGGACAACTATGGACAGGAAGACACTCGTGTTCCCGAAATTTTTCCATGATGATGATGGAAAGTTAAAAGTATTTTAAGAATAAGAATAAACTGTTCATTTCATCGATTCTCATTTTTTCTAGAAATTATTGGGTGTCTACTCAGAAAATACAAAACTGGGTTATAGAAAGTCCATATGAAGCATCTGCACTGAAAAAAGTTTGCGTAAAATTCGATATTTTTTGTGCGAGGTTTAACCGAAAAAAAAACGAGAAAAATAGAAGAAAAGGGAGTTTATTGAAAAAATTGAACTCCCTATCGTTCGTCCATATAAGAACCCCCCAATTTGAAAATTTTCACTTTTCGAGGTAAATGTCAAAAAAATCGAAAAAACCTGTCTTTTTTCGACAGTTTTGCCTGAGATCCAAAATTTTGAACAGATTTCTAACAATTCGTACAAAGTTTTGGCTATTAGAAGGAAACCAAGATTTTATGTCTTAAACCAACTCGAAGTACATAATTTTTGAAACGTTCACTGCTACAGCTTGAATGTTTCAGTTATCAAACAATTTAGATATGCAAATATTTATTCACGTAAATTAATAATAAAAAATCAACAAAGGAGTAGACAAGACCAAATCCAAAGGACAGATTTCAACTCCGTTGAACTCTGTCCATACAGATTTCAACTCTGTTGAATTCTGTCCATCCATGGGGACACGCGAAAAATGAGATTTCACATTCACCGTTGTCCTTTCACGCGGGAGGACAGATTTCAACTTTGTTGAATTCTGTCTTTCCAACAAAATAGGAAAGGTCACGTGAATAAGACAATTGTGTAACTAGAATGATTCTCTCGGGTGAGTTTTATCATGCACATCCAGACGACTTCTGATCAATAGAGACGATTCTAATCTGTGTTTCGCTAAATTCCTTGTTCCATTGATATCTAGTCGACACTTTTTAGAAGTTGGAAAAATCGTGCCTGTAATGTTCATAGTTCTTGTCCAGACCATGCTCTTTTTTTACCTGTCTGAGTATGCATAATCCTGAGAGTATACATGCCAAATAGATAACAGATTTACAGTGTCTCCTGGTTTATTAGAATTGATTTTTTTACTCAATATTCTTCTACACACATCTTTTATAATTGCTCCTTCTGTTCATCGCATTAGTTTTTATTTTGGTAACCTGTAAAAAACTTTTTTCAGTGAATAAGGGTACTTACCTGTCTTGTAGAATGCACTGGATCTGTATTCTCTTTGAAAAAATATCGGATAGCCACGAAATTTTTGTTTTTCTTGGAAATGAATCATTCTATTTGAATGAATTTTACGTGACGTTGGCAATATTGTGGAAATTCGTACTGTACTTTCAAAAAGCCACGTGATAATCCATTAGAACATTTTTAAATCATTTCTAAGAAAAACGTGGGTATCCGATATTTTTTCAAAGAGAATACAGATCCAGTGCATTCTGCAAGACAGGTAAGTACCCTTATTCACTGAAAAATGTTTTTGCAGGTCACCAAAAATAATATTTGATGTGATAAACAAAAGGAACATTTTTATAAGATGTGTGTAGAAAAATATGGAGTCAAAAAATCTATCCAAATAATCCAGGAGACACTGTAAATCCGTTATCTATTTGACATGTCTACCCTCAGGATGCATACTCAGACAGGTAAAAAAAGAACAAGGTCTCGACAAGAACTATGAACGTTACAGACAGGGTCTCTATTTTGATCAGAAGTCGTCTGGATGTGCATGATAAAACTCACCCGAGAGAATCATTCTAGTTACACAATTGTCTTATTCACGTGACCTTTCCTATTTTGTTGGAAAGACAGAATTCAACAAAGTTGAAATCTGTCCTCCCGCGTGAAAGGACAACGGTGAATGTGAAATCTCATTTTTCGTGTGATTCCATGGATGGACAGAATTCAATAGAGTTGAAATCTGTCCTTTGGATTTGGTCATGTCTACTTCTTTGTTGATTTTTTATCATTAATTTGCCTGAATAAATATTTTTATATTTAAATTGTTTGATAGCTTATGTACTTCAAGCTGTAGCAGTAACTGTACACTTTTTGAAAAAGACACACAAATAAGAAGAAACTACTTCAAACCAAATTTTCTGTGTTTTTGAAAACTTTGAGACAAAAAAATAGCGTCTTTCACAGGTTTCCCAAAATTCTGAAAAAGTACAGAATTTAGTGATTTTTTCGATATTTACCTCGAAAAGTGAAAATTTTCAAATTGGGGGGTTCTTATATTATAAACACACGATTTGGCTGAGCGGCGACTCAATTGGCAACCTCCCAAGTCCTGTGTAAACGGGCTAGACTTCCGGTTTCGCGGGAAATAATTTGAACTCATCTGGACTAAAAGCCGCTGAAAACTTTGCACACAATTTCTGTGTATGTCGTGACAAATATAGCGCCCGCTATATTGCCACAACTGGTACAATATAACTCGTAGATTATTTTCACGTAATTTATAAAATATACAACGGTGAACTTATTGTTACTCTCGAAGGTTAATTACCTAGCCTACTAACCACGTGAAATGGACTCAATTCTCTTATCATGATGACATTTGCCACGTTTCAATGTCCATATAAGCTATCGAATAGCTATTAATCAGTGTCTGAAGTCAATCGTCTACGCTTTGCCTACTAGATTCTTTTCTCAACTGCACACATCGACAACTCATATGCGACCAACAACGCCAATGGAGTATACATCCATTGGACAGCCAATGGACCATCCACCGTCGTCAATGCATGAAGAGATTCCTCTAACTCAGGTGACTCTCCCTTATGCTTTACATTTATGAAATAAGTTTCCTTTGATAGTCAGGGCATTTTTAAAACCTAAAAATTGAGAAAGTTTAAGCTAAAATACTGTTCTTAGCGGTTACCAAATACAGCAATTTTGAAAATCCCGTAATGCCAGGTAACTGTGATGACTGACAGGTAAAAAGTAAGCAAAGAACCTGCAAGATATGTATAGTATCATACAATAAAATGGAGAATTTGGCCTTTTTCAAATAAAAATGACCAATTTTGAGAGGGTGTTACGGTATCACCAAATGATGCACAAACCAAAAATACTGTATAAACCATACAGAACAAAGATAGAGCTTCATTTTTGTAGTTGACAACTTTTTTGAACGGACACTCCCTAGCAAGTCACATATCGACAAAGTAATTTCTTTATCAAATTGTCTCATTTCAGTGCCAAATAGTGCAAAAGTCTTAAAATGAACATAACTTTCTAAGGAGTGCTTGTACAAAAAAGTTGTCAACTACAAAAATGAAGCTCTACTTTTGTTCTGTATGACCCATTAAACATTTTATTTTGTGGGACAAGCAGTGGTACCGTAACACCCTTTCAAAGTTGATTATTTTCAACTGGAAACAGTCAAATTTTATACATACCTTACTGCGCGGTACTGTACGAATTACGTTTCTAAGAAAAAAAAATCAGACAATTTTGAAATTTCGAAAATCACTGTTCTTCGCGCTTTTGAAATACCGCAATTTCAAAACTCAAGGTTTCTGACTTTCAGGTAACCGTAAAGCTTGCCAGATGAAAAGTCCCATGCTTTTTGTTCCAACTTTCAAAAGTTTCATATTCTATTTTCCCAACTATCAGGTGTGAACCAATTCTCTCTGCTCATCGCTAAGTGCCCCTCTTCCCCTATTCCATTAGACCCACCGCAAATAACAACAAGTGGTCCCCCCCTCCCCTCGTCCGTCTACCTGACAGATATCAGTCATTCATTACCCCCACCCGGCTCTCTTCCACTTTGACACCTTCATCCTTGAGAAAATTGAATTGAAATGAATATTACAATTATCCTCCTCGAAACTTTCATTCACTCTCATCTCAAGTCTAATGAAACGAAACGAAAATGCGAATCGCTGAACTTTTATTTATTTTTTGCACTTTTTTTGCACCGCCCATCATATCGGCGCCATTCCTATCAAGACTTTGGACACTTGGTAAGTATACTTTTTCGCAACTTTTTTTGTTTTGAGAATCAGTTGCCTCCTTGGGAAAAGAGGGGGGAATTTACGAAAAAAAAAGAAGGGAAAAAGAAGGACATTTGATTATTTACATAGTACGTCGCCCGTTAAAAGTGCTTATTATCTGTTCGGGAAAAAGGGGAAAAGAAAGAAAAAAGAGAAAATGTTTGTTTTTCTACCTGATTGGCAGGAAATCAGGTAGATTGATGATAGATGAGTCAAAAGAAAAGTTGAGTGAGTGGTAACCTAGTCGGGTAGTAGAATTGAAGTTTTTCCAGAAAACGATAATTCACTAATTGTAAGCTCATGACATTTCGAAACAAAATACTTTGAAACAGAGAAAATTTGAGACCAAGCAAGAACGAGATCACCATTTTTCGAACCAGTTTTTTTTTCAACTTTAGTTCTAAAGTGTCCCGGTTTCAAAATGTCTGACTCGAAGTAATGTGGCTTTGATTTTCCAGCAGCTCATACAGAACAAGGTTCTTGAATTTTTCGTTTTTGGCATACTTGTCAATTCCCGGCTCGAAGGGTCAGATAATTGGCGCAAAAATTCAAAATTCAAAATTATAATTTTTCTCGAATTTGTTGAAGTTTTTTGAGTTTCTTTTTTTTAAAAGTCAAATTTTTTACTATTATTTAGAAGGAACTCATCAAATTTTTTCACATTTTTGATGGAAAACTGAAAAAATTTCAAAAATTGTTTTTTGGGAGTAAATTCTTTTTTTGAATTCGGGCCTAAAATGTTCCTTTGGCCCGGACCTTCGGGCCTAGCCGGGCTTTAACAAGCATAATTTTCGGTGTAAATTTACGTACTCTAAGAGTGTGTCCTGGTTGGGGGCTGATGTTAATAGAGTTCGTAAAAAATCGGCAAAAAAATTCCATATGTTGCAGTTTTCTGTAGAACATGTTTGCAGTGGTACTGTTATATCGCTGATTGTCCCACAAATAATACCTAGTGATGATTTTTGTCGTTTTTCAAGTTCTGAAGGTTTTATGAGTATCTGTGAAACTGAATTTCTTTTCTCAAAAATATTATTACAAAACATCCTCAAAAATGTTCCTCCCACCATTGGCATTGTTTTTTGATCCATTTTGACGTGTCTGTATATTTGGTGTGAGTGTGCAATGTGATCTGTTTGCACAACCTTTTTTCGACCTGTCCACTTGTTACTTTTTCGAGATAAAGTAAGAAAGGGATGTCGGATGTGTTGCAACTACTTTGTGGTATGTGTTATGATATCATCATCCGCCGGGAAATAAAGTAACTGAAATTTTGAAATTTGGTGCAGAAACATGGCTTAAAGCTTGTTAGAATGTAAACCTTGAGAAATTCAACACATGTTAGCCTAGTCGTACCTAACCTAGGCTATCAGATTCCATCGGGTCCACCATATCCATATTTGCGACGGGCCGGGCCGAGATTCAGTATAAAAAGTGAAAATTTGGAAATTTTTGCAAAAAAGTTTTCCGACTTTGTTTTCGAATTTCGATTGAAATTTGAATGGACATAGGATTTCTGACTATTTTTGAAATTGTGTACATACCGGACAGAGATTTCGAAAGCATGACCGTATCAAGGTACAGTAACCTAAAACATATGTCTCATGTCTATTAGATACCCAAACCCTGAACGTTTGTCCTATTGAACCTTAATATCCCAATAGATTTTGACATCCCCCCCCGCATCTCTGCACTTTTAGCAGAAATAAGTAAACTTTTTGAGAAAGAGAGAATAGTGCGAATCAGCAAACAATTGCTCTTTTCCATCGCGCTCCACCGCCCCGCTTTTCACCTTTTAACCTCTCTCTTTCTATCTCAAAAGCTACCGTTCTTCTTCTTCCTCTTCTCACAAATGCGGATAATTTGGAGGCAATTGGGTGATGATGATTGTCTTTCTTTGTGTCAATATTTGTGTGAAAACGAAAGAGAGTTCAGACTTCCTCATTTGGTCAGTTATACAATGATATCTGAGAGTGATAACGTATGGGAAATGGTATATAGTATAAATGATGGGAAACCTCAGTCTCGCGTCGTACTATATATTCCCGAGTTGGGCGGTTTTCTATTTATAAACACTTGAGGATGTGAAAATCGGAGAAAATGAGGAGAAATTTAGGTGGTGGGGGGAAAATGGACACTGGGGTTTCGATGATCAGAGTATTTGGATAACTCGGGTTTTCTTTGCAACATACAGGTTTTTTTTGATACTGATGGATGTTAGATCAAAAGTGCGGGGAGATTACGGTAAGGGTGCATTGGAATCTGAAAAAAAATTGCTGAACATATTTTTGCATAATATTTCCATGGACGTTACTAATTTGTCAGTGTAGTAAGACCACTGGAGATATTGGGTCTCGACTGGAAGGTACTACTGTATCTTGAGTAAAAATTTGTTCACATCTTGGCGTCTGCGCGTTTTTGGTCTCGCGAACGCTACACGTGCCAGGGGGGCTCCGCGACAATTCGCAACTGCGACATTCCGCAACTGCGACATTTCGCAACTCACGTAGGTTTCGCAACTGCGACACTTCGAAACCGCGACATTTCGCTACTAGTCATTTCGCAACTGCGACGTTTCGCAACTACGACATTTCGCAACCACGACGTTTCGCAACTACACCGCATTTGCATATTTGGGTCAGTTGAAAATGTTCAGTGTACCGAAGTGTTAGGTAACATGTTTGAAAACAATTGAATAGAAGAAAAAGTTGTCTGACCCATTTTCTGACAGAACTAGGTTAAACTATTGTTAGTTCTATGGTTGCGAAATGTCGCAGTTGCGAAATGAACAGTTGCGAAGTGTCGCAGTTGCGAAACCTACGTGAGTTGCGAAATGTCGCAGTTGCGGAATGTCGCAGTTGAGAAATGTCGCGGAGCTGTCAGAGGACAGTAAAGACAAAGCTTACAGTGGTTACCGTAGTACTAAAAGGGCTACTGTAGCACTAAACTGTCTAATGTGAAGAACTCCAAAAACCAAAAAAAAACCAAAAAATTGTCTCAAAAAACCAGATTTTCATGTTTTCGTCGAAATGGCTAACTTAAAAAGCGTGCCACGGTCTCACTGACTTTCTCATAATACCAAGTTTGGTGGAGGTATGTAAATCAATGTATTTTTATAGCTAACAACTTTTTTGTACGAAATCTCTCTGGAGGACTGTGGCCTGAAGTAGTCGCAGGACCAGGATAGGGTGGGGCTTTGCTCTCGATAGCCTATTTCAGTGGGGAGGGCTCGTACAAAAAGTTGTCAACTACAAAAATGAAGCAGCATATTTGAACTACATTTTTGTAGTTTACAGCTTTTTTGTAGGAGCTCACCTTTAAAAGATATAGAGCGAATAAATATGAGTCCCCGAAAGAAACACTAATGTCGGTTAGAAAGTCCTGGATTGTCTAATTTACACTATTTTTTATATAATATATATAAAACGCATGGGGAGTCTGTCCATCTGTCCCAATGTCCGCAAATTTCGAGTATCATTCTTATATATAAAACGCATGGGGAGTCTGTCCATCTGTCCCAATGTCCGCAAATTTCGAGTAATGAGAAAGAAAGTCGGCCGGGCCCAAAATCGAACTTGCGCTCTTTGCGCACCTACCACCGCCTTGGACCACTCGGCCATGCGGACACGTTTTTGAGAAGGTGAACACGTAAATCAGGAGAGGCCAGCCGGATGAAGCGCCGAAGGCGCGGCAGCCAGGCTGGTTTTTTATATAATTCGGTAGATCAAATTTAGATCTTCATTTTTGTAGTTGACAACTTTTTTGTTCTAACCCTCCTTACAGAGATAGGACAACGAGAACTTTTACAACCCGATCCTATGCTTTGTCTTTCCCTAAATAGAGTATTGCACGGATCTGACAACCTAGATTGTCTGCTTTTTGATTTAAGTCTTATTTGATGCCTTTTCTCAAAAAACTCATTGATATTGCAGTTCCAGCCAAAAAATCTGCATTCTTCAAGTACCATCTTTCCTTTTTTAAACACCCCTCCCCCGCAAACATTTCACAAGCATATATGTATTGCTTCTATTATATAATACACGAAAGAAAACATATGTGCCTCCTCCTTGCAGCAATATATTGAGACGGTTATACCATGATACTCCAGGCATCTAAGAGAGGGCCAACGTGGTGCATGACAAGCTATTCAAGTGTGTGTTGAAGAGAGACGGTAGAGAGGGAGAACAGAGAGAGAGGCGGCTCTAAAATGCAAATATTTACCTCAAGGAAAGTCCGAAGAAAATTGGAAGGAGAAAAAGAGGTGGAAAAGAGGGCAAGATGCTTAGAAGAGAAAAAGTGGGCGGAGCCTAGGGGAGGAGTAAGGTTGCAACTGTGCCGCTGTGCTCCCCCCGACGGTCAGCCGGCTCCCCCCTCATCTCTGTGTCACCTGGGCTCTCCATCTATTTCTTACACTTTTTTGACCTATCCATTTTATCTAGGATATCACTTTACTAGTTCTCCATCCCACTACCCCGGAAATGGCGTTCTCGCTGTTCTCCGTCGTCTCACTGACGGTCATCTACCGGTTGACCATAAACTTTCCGGAGCTACCGTATACTCAAGAATTGAAAAATGTGGAAAGTGAGGAGTTTCTGAGCAACTCGAGACATATCGCTCATGAGATTCAGCACTTGGTGAAAGATTTAGAAGGAAGGCATACTGCTAGAGTTGTCGATTATAAGTGAGTCGTTTTTTGATGGTTTTTTTGAAAATTTAAAAATGCGGACGTTCTGAAACCTAGACTGGGATATTTTGGCATTTTAAAACTTTAAACTTCCTGGTTTTGGAATGTCTTGGTTTTGAAACTGTCTCTGAGCGCATTGAACGTATAATGTGAAAGCGTAGTGCCAAAATTACTCGGTTTTGAAATGTCACGGTTTCGAAACGTCCTAGAGTCTCGAAATGATAATTTTTGAAACATATCTTTCTTCTGTGACTGAAATTTACCTAAACCGTGAGCTGCTGTGAATTTGGACATCTGGACAAACATACACACAGATTTAGTGACCCGGACATCCGGACCAACTATGATACAGACAGACACTGGTGTTCATCAGACTTGTCACGGGCCGGGCCGGACCAAAATCAGGAAAAAATCTCGGCCCGGCCCGATTTTTGACAAGTCTGGTGTTCATAGAAACTTAAAGGTCGAATTAAAAAAAAAGGTTTTTTGTTGAAAATCCAATTTTCCTATCCGTGTCTCATCCCACCGTCCCATACCTTTCCAGATACCACAAAATAATTGGATCACTTGTCTACGTGGATCTCTACGCTGAAAAAGAGTCGCCACGTGTGTCCGATGTCCTGTTGTCCGCAATCAAATCTGGTAGAATTGGAAACTTAACGGTTTCTGATGAAGGATTTGAGCTGCATGTTGTGAGAGGTGTGTTTTGTGAAAATTTGTGATGTGTGGCCTAGTTTTGGAAAGTTAGGCCATCAGTGTGAAGTTTTTATCTCTGTGTTGTACGTGATCTTTAAGTTAGGGCTATGAAAAGGTACTGTAATAATATAAAAGCTAGAATTTTTACTTCCAGACTCCTCCACCGCCTGCGCCGCCACCGAGTTCACCTGTCTTGACAAGACGTGCATCCCAGCCGACCAACGTTGTGATGGAAGACGTGACTGTCCAGATGGATCTGACGAGCACAAGGAGCACGGAAAATGCAAGCAACACCAACCAATAATCCATCAAACCGAGAAAGTTGTCTTCGCTCAGAAACATGGATCCATTCATCTCTCGGCGACTATTGATAGCTCTGTGGAGGATAAACAAGTAAATATTATTTTGACTTTGAAAGAAAAAATTTCAAATTTCTAGATCGCCTGGTCGAAAGACTCGATTCTTCTGGGAGTTGGCTCAATGACATTGGCTGAGGATGGACGTGTTACTGTATACAAGAAAGGAGACAAACATCATCTTCACATCATTAACGCAACGGATTCGGATGATGGAACTTATAAGATGATTATTCAGGGGATGAATGTAGAAGCTGATTTTGAGGTGAGTAGTTAAAGGTTGGAATGTTAAAAACCGGCTATTTTTGGGGTAGAGTGACTTTTTTCATTTTTGTAGTTGACTACTTTCTTGGTACTACTATAACTAGTCAAAATTGAGTCACTGTATGTGTATAGGTAGATTTGAATAGTCTTACTAGGGGAGGTTATAGAGTTATGGGACGTAACTTATATCGTTGGAAAGCTGAGAAAACGCTGATTCCAAATATATATTCAACATTTGCCGTTGAGGCTTGGTATTCAAGAAAAATGAGGTCAAAGTTCTGAAAGATTAATTATTACCTTAATGCCACGCAAGAAATTATCTGCAATTTTCGTGTGTTGAAAAGGTACTATTTATCTAATTTTTCAAACTTTAACCTGGATTTTCTCGAATACCAGGCATGGGGGGCAAAACTGAGATATAAATTTGGAATCAGCGGTTTCTCAGGTTTCTAATGATATAGGTTACGTCCCATAACTCCACGGTCACCTGGAAACCTTCCGTAGTAAGGGACGTTCCTTACAAGAGCTACAGTACTCCAGGGAGTGTCCGTACAAAAAAGTTGTCAACTACAAAAATGAAAGTCTAGGTTTGATCTACCGATCTATGTAAAAATTGTGTAGATGTAACAATCCAGGACTCTGTAACTGACTCTCAATGTTAGTGTTCCGTTCGAGGACTCATATCTGTCCCGCTCTCGATGCGCCATATCTCTTAACGCTAAGCCGTTACAAAAAACTTGTCAACTACAAAAATATAAAGCTAGTTTTGTTTTATAACATATCAAAAAACTGGAAAAATCGAAGTATTTTTGGCACAGTAACGCTATCTCAAACTTTACCCAAATAGTTATCTCAAATCGATATCTCGAAATCAGCCAAAAATATCTAATTTTTCCAACAATTTTTGGTAGAACAAATTATTTATTATTTCTTTTTTTTTCAGGTCCGCATCACCTCCGACCGTGTCGCCATTGAATCCGACGAATGCCCCAGCGGAGAGCGTGCCTGTAAATCCGGTCACTGTCTCCCAGTCGCCCAATTCTGTGATCGTCGTGTACAGTGTCCAGACGGTGATGACGAGGAGAATTGCTCCGGTGAGTCATTTATTGAACATTCAATGAAATGAATTGAAATAAATTGTAATCGTATAGTAATACAATTACAAGTTTTTTGAGGTAGTAAAAGGCCTCAATTTCATTGATTCATTGTCAAAAAATGTCAGTGACTCACCCACATTCTAATAATTTTTTTTGGAAAGAACAGGTTATTGGTCCTCTCAAAAGTCTGGTCAAACAGAAAGGGGGTGCTCTCTCATATGCTCTCCGAGAAACAATAGTTAAACATTAGAGAGGCAGGAGGGCATTTGTTTTTGCTGCTCTTTTGCATGCTGCTGGGACAAAAACATGCTAGAGAATTTTCGCAAATTTTTACAGAAGTGCAATGCAAATCGAATGAGTTCCGATGCGAGTCGACAAATGTTTGTGTGCCGACGGTTGTCGTTTGTGACGGATGGAAGGATTGTCATGATGGTTCGGATGAGAAGGTGAGGGCAATAAATGGACAGATCGATAGACAGACAGACAGACAGACAGACATCTAAATCTGTGCAAAAAAGTTGTCGTTGTAAAGTATCAGGAATTCTTTGTAAGAACAAACTGAAAGTGAACTGAGACATTGAAGTTAACTACAAAACAAAACCCGGACTTCTGGACAATCTTATATACAGACAGACAGACGATTGCTGTAGGTACAGTACCGTCCAAAAAGTTGTAAACTTTGACCGTTTTCAGTTGAAATCGGCCAACGTTGAGAGGGTTTCATAGTAACACTGATTGTCCCATTAAGTAAATTTAAATGGATAAAACAGATCAGAAGTAGATCTTGATTTTTGTAGTTGACAACTTTTCTGTACGGGCAGTCCCTTAAGAGTTATGGTCATTTTAAGACAAGAGTTCAGAAATTGCACTATTTTACACTGAAATTGGTCGATTTGAGGGAGAAATCACTTTGTCGATATGAAACTTGCTAGGGAGTGACTGTACAAAAAAGTTGTCAATTACAAAAATAGAGCTCTACTTTTGATCTATACGATCCAATAAAAATTTACTTGATTGGACAATCAGAACTGGACAATCAGAACTACCATGACACACTCTGAAAATTAGACATTTTCCACTGAAAAATGCGAAAATTGATAGCTTTCTGTCCGGTACTGTAACTCGCTTCAAAACAACCAATTTGAGGTTAGAAATATACAAAAATAAAGATCTCGCCGAGTTCTATGTCCCTGATCTATTACGGGCACTGAAACTGGACATCTGGACAGTCCGACACAGAGATGACCTTTTTTACCAATTCCTCAAATTTCCAGACCTGCTCCCACCCTCGCAAGATCTACAAGCCCCACCATCCGCATCATGTCAAAGTGAACGCCCTCTGCCAAGACGGCACGGAGCCCGAGTTCAGTCTCCACGGATCCAGTTATTGTTGGTCCAACAAAGTGTGCCCGTCCCTCACCGAATGTGTCCATGGATTGTGCTGCCCGATTTCTAGTGAGTTTTTTTAAATAGGAAAACTTTATATACACAAAAATAAATTAATAAAAAAATCTGGGGTTAATCTTTCTTGGTCTTTTTCAAACTCTTAAGTCTGTCCACTTCCATTGCGGTGTTCGCGTGGAACCATCCCAAACTGATGATCAGGAGGAAGGGCCATCTGAAAATTTTGGACTTTTGTCATGGCTACAGTACCCCATGCCTACTCTACTCACCTCACAGTAATCGTCTCCTCTATCAAAAACCGCTGAACAAACGCGGCGCCCACATCAGACCCTCCCAAAAAGTAGAAGTTAGAGTACAAGCCGATAGCGAACGGCAAAATATGACACCATGCCAAAATCCGTCTAAATGCCACGTCAGACAGGTGTGCTTCCCTCCATTTTCGGACACTTTCAATAGTATAGATGGATTTGGATCCCATTTCGATGAAGAGCGCCAGGATGTTCAATCCTATCCAGACCTGGTAATTAGTATTACTAGTTATAGGTAATTAGTGGAGAGTAATTATCATTTTTCAAGAGTGTGACTTGACCCAAATAACTCACTATGTTATGATGATAGAATCCGTGCCACAGTAACACAAAACCATATGAGATAAACACTCCGAAAATTTTCCTTGGTAATGAAAATGTTGGTGCACAAATCGGCACGAAGATGTAGGTTTTGAAGAATTGGTAGAGTCCGCGATCGAATTCTCGCCAGACCTTGGAATAGAGTGTAACCCGAATCAAACAAATCGGTCCTGGCAGGGGATCCATATTATCCAACTTAGCAAAAAGAGAGGGTAGCCCAAATATGACGGCATACTTCAAATGGAAGAATATTCCCATTGCCATTCCCAAGGCCACAAATTGGTCTTTTGGTAGGGAGAAGAGGTATGGCATGTTTTTGAGAATCGCTTCTTGGTATAAGAAATGGAGAGATGTCTCCATAAGCCACCACCAGAATGCGATGCGTACTCCGGACCAGGCACAGTCAAGCCAGTTTCGTTGGCGGGTTTTTCTGAAATAATATTCGTATCAAAGTTATTTGAGCTCACAAAGTTTTCTTATAAATATTCTAAAAAATAATTTATCAATTAACTCCATAATTACGTCGAAAACCAGTTAGTGGTCTAGATTTTCAAAATTTCCAGTTTTCAAGCCCTGACTCTAATTTGCATAGTTTTCTGTCGATTCATAGATTTAAAAACCCTGAAAACCTAAAAAATCCATCGAGATACCTAAAATGGCTCAGAAATGATAAACTAGACTACCGACAATGCGCGAAGCTTCATTTTTGTAATTGACAACTTTTCTGTACAGGCTCTGTCAGGTCACTTGGAGCACATTTACATAGATCGGCTGTAACTTTTTAGAAAATGTTTGTGCAAAAAAGTTGTCAACTACAAAAGTGAAGCCTAAGATTTGATCTACATGCTCTATAAAAATTGAGCGTGTAGAATAAACAATGACACCATGGCACACTTTCCAAGTTAGAGTGAAAAACTGTGCTGGAAACTGCTAGGGAGCGAGATCTATGACGGCGACCTAATACGGGCCGGATGGCTATTCGTTAATGTTCGGCGGGCCGGGCAAGAACGGTTCGTTGGCTATTTTCGCCCATTTTACCACTTTTTCCTGACCCGAGGCACTTTAACAAATAGCGATCTGGCCAGTGGTGGGTCATGGACATAGAACTCGCTAAGATCTACATTTCGGTATATTTTTCAGCTCATAATATTGCGTTTCAAAAGAGTTACGAGCCGTACCGTTTAGCAAGTATGGTATTCTACTTCAGTTTTTTATTGCATTTTCCCAAACTAAAACGGAATATTGTCCGCTCATAAATTTTCTGCAACATCATCATTTCGGCCAGTTTTCGAGATTTTTTTTCTCCACCCTAACTCACCTCTCCCTTATCTGTCTCTCGAAATCGGGATACAACATGATCAACGAGAAGAGATAGGGCTGATAGAAAGCATAGAACATCATTCTGACGAATCGCTTCAACACGGTATCATCCTCCTTCCTTGATTCACCCTTCAAATGTTCTAGCGAGTAGGAGATATGATGAATCATCGAGTAGGATAAGAATGTAAAGATCAGAAATGGGTCATCGGATAGTGAGTTGGTCTCATGCATAGACACGTAGAGGACTGGGAGAGCGCTCAGCCAGACTGCCCAGGTTTTTCTGGAAAAATGTATACATACTTATGCAGGTTTCTCATTTAAACTCACTTGACATAAGTAGCCGTCAAGAATACCAAAGTACCCTGAGCAATCGATACTGCTACCAAAAACGGAGTAAAATAATAGGCGACCGCTGAGATTGAGGCGAGCGTGTAGACTGGAACAAATGCGATTTCTGGTAGAATTGCGGAACCGATATTGAAAAGTAAAAAGTGTCCGAAGAAGACTGGGAGGTAGGATAAAGCAAATGGTGACCAACGAGACCATTCCCAATTTGTAACGTCCTGGAATGTTTTTTTGGGATTTTAAAAAATCTTCAAAAAAACTCTCACCTTCATCATAGGTCCGGTCAAATTCCCAATAACTGGTGGTGTACTCCATATCCCGTAGTCTCCAATACTCCATTTGAAGTCTTGACTAGCTCTGAAATAAGAGAATGAGTTAGCAGCCTGAGGTTAGAATTTAAGTACCAAGCTATTCAGAAACCAAGACGTTTTGAAAACGAGATGTTAAAAACATAGACAATTTTGTGTCAAACGGAAAACCTTATTCCTTTTTCTCAAAGATTTGCAAGATTTGGATCGCAATAAAACTTTTCCTAATATCCGGAAAATTGAAACGTTTCATTTAAAAACTTGGGAAATGTCTGAAAATTGGGGTTCTGGCTTTTTGAATATGTGTACTAAACATACTTTTCGATGTCGAAACCCCTAGTTTTTATTGATTTAGGCCGTTACACACCCTTTGATAAAAAATTGGCTCCTCAAATGTTTGGCACCTTCTAATTGACAGGCAGGTAATTAAGTCACATGACGGTCAATTATAGTATATGAAAGTTTCGAAACGTCCTGGTTTAGAAATGTCTTGTCTCGAAACGGTACTAGCCAACCGGGCCGGCACGTAACTCGCTTCAAACTGAGTTTTATGAGCTGAAAAATATACCAAAATGTAGGTCTTAACGAGATCTATGCCATTGGTATAATCCGGACAGGACAGCTAGTCGTTCATGTCCCTAAAGTGCCAAAAAATACGAAAATAAACTAAAAAAGCCATTCTAGTCCGGCACGTGGTACAATAACAACTAGCCAACCGGCCCGTAGTTTGTCACCAATATAGAGCTCGTCGAGATCTATCTTTTGGTATATTTTTCACCTCAAAAAATTCAGTTTGAAGCGAGTTTCGCGCAAAAAATTTGGTCACTGTAACTTCTGGTCAGTGTAACTTTCCACTTTCACAAATTTTTGGAAACTTGATACCATGTTCAGAGTCAAGGTTTCTTACTGTATAAAAATCACGCACAAAAAATTAATAAAATTCCGATTCACATAGATCAAAAACTCACCTATAAACCCCATACCACGCATATGCCATAGTACATATCGTGACCGCAAAGCATACTGGAATCTCTTTTAACGGTGGATACTCAAAAAGTGCAGGTTTCACCCGTACAGGTGGTTTTGTAGTAGACGTGGCAGTCATCAGAAGCTTCTTCTGACTATCCTATAGTTATCCACTGCGCCTCGGCTACTTCTGCCCGATACGTCGTGAATGTAGGGCGTACAGGACATAGCCTAACTGTCTGCGTCCCCGCCCTCTCACCACGGTGTCTTCTAGTTTTTCCGTTTTCCCGCAGCAGAATTCTCCCCCGTTTCGAAAGGGAAGACAAGAAGACACCTATGCTAATCCAAGGACGCGTATAGGGAGAGAGAAAATGGGGGAACGGATATATAAAGGGGGATTGTTGCAATACTATGTTTATACTTACAGAAACCAGAAAACGACAAAGCGACTGTCTGGAGGGACAATTCAAATGTGGAAGCGGTCAGTGTATTGAGGAGAGTCAAAAATGTAATCGAAAATATGATTGTGCTGATGGATCCGATGAGACGTCATGCGGTATGTGTAGTTTGATGTCAAGGGGATAGATGGGGGATGGGGAACTTGATCTTGCGATATTATTCATTCCCGTTAAGGCACTTTATTGAGAAAGGTATATGGGAAAAGTTCGGGAACGTTTTTAATACGATAGTTATTGCAAAAAGTGATTCAACTTTAAGGAAAAAAAGTTCACAACTAGCAGAATTAGGTTATACACACAAACGTTGCTAGGAATAAAAACAGGACATAACTCGGTCATGTCGTCTGGATATTCGGAGGTACAAATATCCAGACAGACCAAATAACGGACACCCGGACGTTTGAATTCAGAAAATTACAGACAGATTTATATGATAGAAAGGTTCACAAGACCAGGTTAACTAAACAGCTGACAAGCAGAACATTTTCCTTCCTTTTGGACATCCGGAAATTTGGAAATCTGTGCAGAAATAGATGTACATGATTGAAAACAGACAAATACATACATACACGCAGACAGACGGACACCGTTGTATAATTTTGATAAGAACTGAGAAAAATCAGATTTATTTTTCTATTTTTTTTAATTTTTAAAATCAAATCACAAGAAAATTGTTCACGCCGTAAAAACCAGACTTGAACGGTCGTAAAGGAGTTCAGACAGAGGGAGATCTGAACAAACCAAAACAAGTACAGACATTAGGACGTACGAACACACAGACAGAACAACAAAGAAGGTCCTTACTTCAAGATTTACGCTTTTTGGGGAAAAAGGTTAACAATAGGAATTTTCAAAAGTTTTCACATGAAACATCTCATTTTATGTTTTCACCGCCTGAAGCAGACGAAAAGTTGAAAAAAAAATCAAGCACGGGTATCTAATTGAGTTATTAATCTTCACCAGTACTGAATCTTCTATTCTCTCACTAGGGAAAGTCATGGAGTCAGTTTGAAGACATGGATTATGTTATATATCATTGGAAAGCTGAGAAAACGCTAATTCCAAAAATGTATTCAGTTTTGGCCCTCGATCCCTGGTATTCGAGAAAAGCGAGGTCAAAACTAAGGGTAATGACTTGTTAAGAGTCGAAACTTTGACCCCATTTTTTTCGAACACCAAGCCTCAAAGGCAAAAACTGAAAATAAATTTGAAACCACCGCTTTCTCAACTTTCCAATGATATAGATCACGTACAATCCTATCAAGCCTAATTATCTAACTTTCCAGATTACTACCTCGCTGTCCAAAAATACCACGCCGAGCAAGAGCGTCAAGGCGCCGCCCAACCATCAGCTGCTCCGACTCATGCTCCCTCCCACCACCAACAACCACAACCACAAGCTCCAATCTCTGCCGAAGAACAATCCGACAATCTCGTCTGCAACGATCAGGAGTTCAGATGTCCCTACCTTCCAAATACTCGTTGCTTCCACTATGACAAACTCTGTGATGGTGTAGACGACTGTGGCGATGGTTCCGATGAAACCAATTGTGATTCCAATGAAGACCAAGATCAACCAGCCGCTCCTATCCCTCCACCAGTGCCAGCCCCTGATTCAGTGGAAGAGGAAGTTGCGTCGAGATGCTCGGATAGACAGTTTGAGTGCAAGAGAGACGGAAAATGTATCGATAGACAATTGGAGTGTAACCATAAGTATGATTGTGAGGATGGATCCGATGAGACAGAATGTGAATACTTCAAAGCCGCCATGGCCCGTCGTGGTGAATATGTAGCTACCACTACTGAGCAACAGCGTCAACATCATCAGGCTCAACAACAACACCAAGTCGCACAAGGTGAACACCATCATGCTCATCATGCCCAGCAGCAGCACCCCGCCCAACCTGCTCAGCCAGCTCAGCCAGATCAACATGAAGAGCACCGTCGTCGTCTCGAAGAACACCGCCGTCGAGAAGACGAGCACCGTCGTCGTCAAGAAGAAGAATCGCGCGCCCGTGCCCATCAGCAATCCCTACTTCATGCCAGTCAAGTGGAGAGCACTGAAGTCACATTCCATGATGAATACGATAGTGATAGTGCTGTTGGATGTTTGGAACACGAGTTCCAATGTGCTATTGGAGAGTGTATTGATAAGTGAGTTTTTAGGAAAGGTCATGGAGTCAATTGGAAGATATGGGACATCATTCATATCATTGGAAAGCTCTGAAAACGCTGACTCCAAATATATATTCAGTTTTTGCCCTCGATGTCTGATATTCGAGAAAAATGAGGTCAAAGTGTTTAACATTTCTGTTTTGAGCCTAATGCTCGAGGCCTTGGCTTCCAAGTACCTAGAACCGTAGTTCATATGAAAAATCAGGTCAAGACCTTCAAAATTGTATTAATAGCTTAAAATTGGGCCGAGTTTTTAAAAAGTTAGAAGGATTTGAACAAAAAAAACGCAGAAAATTTCGTTAGGCTTCACCAAAAACACAAATTTTGTGCCTATCTGTCTGTCGGTGTGTCCGAATGTCTGAATGTCCAAAAGTCCCAAAATTTGGTCATGTTTGCTGAGAGCTACAACGATTTGAAAATTGCAAAAAGTTTTCGTGGGTTTTTCAACGAAATTTTTGAACAAAAACAATTTTCTTGGTTTGTATTTTTCAAATTCTTCTAACTTTCTGTAAATTTAACGAAATTCTAAGCCATTAATACAATTTTGAAGGTCTTGACTTGATTTTTCATATAAACTACGTTTTATGGTATTTCGAACCTGAAGCCCGACGCCTTAGGCTTAAAAAGTAATAATTCTAAACTTTCCCAAACTTTAACATCATTTTTTTCGAATACCAGACCTTGAATGCAAAAACTGAATATATATTTGGAATCAGCCTTTTTTCATCTTTCTAATGATATAGGTCACGTCCCATTTCTGACTCCACGACCTTCCCAAGTTAGGTCTCATTCCCTATTTCCTGATATTCCAGACGCCGCGTATGCGACACCCGTCCTGATTGCCTTGACGCGTCCGACGAGCAAAACTGTTCGGATCGTGCTCCACCACCACAGGAACCTGCTCATCACCAGCAACATCATGTTGCGCAACCCGCACCACCATCCCTCCCATCACCAGCCGTGAACAACTATCCAGGTCAGTTTGCAAAATGTTTCAAGTGGGGGTGCGATAGTGAAACGATACGGCGGGGAGCCGAGCGATTGCACTTATCTCGAAAGTGCAACGGATTTGTGTGTGTTGGATGTATAGTACCCTATCTTGCTCTTGCCACTATTGTCATTTTGAACTTTTCTTTTAAACTATTATCCTTCCTTTTGCTCAGTTTTTTTTCTGAAAATGCTGAAAGCTAGCTAGAATTGCAATACTGACTTCGGGACGTTTCAAAACCAGACATGTCTCGAATCGTCTTTAGAATTTCTGTAGACATCCGGACATTCGGAACGCCCGAACTCTCAGACCCGTGTCTGTCTGTGCGTCGGTTTTCCGGATGTCCACGTTTCAAGTCAGATTATCGAAACATATTTCTCTCTATCTGTCTGTCGGCCTGTCCGAATTTCCAACCTAATTTTCAGACATCTAGACAAACATCCGGACATCCGGACAAACAGACTGACGTTTTTCAAACCTGAAATTCTAAGCTTGTGTCTGTCTGTGCGTCTGTTTATCCGATTTCAATTGAATCCTGGTGCAGGGCACATCAACTCTCTCCTTTCCTGTCTGTCTATTTGTCTGTCTGTCTGTCCGTCTGTCTGTCTGTCCATCCCGATGTCCAACTATTATTTCTGAAAATCAACCAAATTTCAATTTCCGTCTCCCTACCAAAAAAGAAGGAAGTAATTTTTCTGACAAAATTTTTCAAAAAAAAAAGAGAAAAAAGATGATACATCATAGTGTATAGTCTCCTACTGTCCGAAATTGAAAAATGACTCATACTGGTCGAAACTGACAACATGTTTCTAATTCTGTCATTTGACAACCTGGCGCGTCTTAGCCGCGTCTCCCCAATCCCGATTTTCCTGATCATCATAATCGAAAATCCTAAATCATTCAATTTTTGGAATGTTTCCTCATAAATTACATTCTTATCTCGTCGTTTTCATTCCGATTTTCCTTATCTTCGTCGTCGGCGCATGCTGCTGTCCCCCCAACACCACTTTTCAATTTCCTGACCCCTTTTCCACTATCCCCTTCCAAATTTATCTTCTTCCAATCATCTTCATCATCACCAAATTATGAAACAGACGGACTAATTCGGTTGATAAAAGAGGGGTACCCGCCGTTCGGCCGGAAATTGAAAAGGACGGGTTGGAGACGGGGCGGTGGCATGTGTGCGGACATCTGGACATCCGGAAAAACATACACACAGATAGATGCCGTAGAGGTACTAAAGACTTCCGGTTGGTTAGTAACCGGGAGTAAGAATATGCTGGACATCCGGATATCCGGAGAAACCGACACACAGATTGACCGACCCCACTTTTCCCCAAAATTTACTTGCAAGTTTCTTGGCTCCTGGAGCAATTTCCCCCCTCCCCTCCATTCCTTGACCACTCCGCTGCCGATGCCCATTGTGTGTGTAAACAAAAATCGACATGTCTAAACAACAACAACATGAAAAATTGGCTGTCATTGGGACCCATGCTGCTCGTCGTCGAGTCATGATGACTGGTTGGGAGGGGGATGATCAATTGGCTAGTTTTTTATTGTTGCGAAGTTTTTCCTTTTTCGGCTAAACATATATGTGTTTTAATTTTAACGTTGCAATCTGATACATGTCAATTTTTGAGATTCACTTTTTTTGGTGAGTGGCTAGGTAGAGCAGTGCTAAAACTTGCAAGGAGAGCTCCAAAAAGATGTTGTCAACAAAAAACGTTTACTTTTTTTCCAAAACTTCACAGATTCAGTCGGAAGGTGACTGACCGCAAAAGGTGACTGACCGGTGACTGACCGTAACCTCCACGTGTTCACTATTCTTTTGCTCTATTTATTTCAAGCCCCCCCCCCCATTGACCTTTCCACGTATTTTCACGTACGTATTTTAAATAAATAAATAAATAAATAAATAAATAAAACCCTGGTGATCCCAGTAGCAAAAGTTTGAAGCGTAAGATCTCGACTAGCTTCAAAGATAGAAAATTGTTTTCGATTGAAGAAATGTTCAATATGTTTCGAACTATATTTTAATCTAGCTTTAGTAGTGTCATGTTTCTCAATTTCAATACTTACTATAATAATATGGTAGCTTAGTTTTACCAAAATACTTTTATGGCTCTGTGGAAAATATTGTAAGACACTGTTAGAAACTAAACAGGATTTTGAAAGTCATATTCCAAAAAAAGCATTTAAAAACGTCAGTAACTCTGTCTTACATTCTTTTATGATCCCGTAATTTGCCAAATTTGAGAAAAATGTTGTAAGATTACTTGAAGTAACATCGAAGTTGTACGGAATGTGATTTTTCCAATTCCGGAACCCTGAGTCCGGAATAAAAAGAAACCCTGAAAACGGACAACTATTCTAATAGTAAGAATCTGACGTTCCAAGAGTCCGGAATTTATTTTAATTTTCAATTTTCGCAAGTACTTTTTGCAAGCTTACAGACCGATACCTCAAACGTTGTCCGTTTTTATATCCACTGCTTTCTAGGTCTGCAATCCTCTTTCATTTAAGAAAGGCTAGGACCATTCATGTGTTTTATATGTCGGTCTGTCCAATTTTTCAAGAAAAAAACATGCAAACATCCGGGCATCCAGAAAAACAGATAGGCGTTTTCTAAACTTGTGTCTGTCTGTCCGTCAGTTTTTCAATTCAAATAAATCCAGGCCCTGTCGCTCCGTCCTGTTGCCCAATCATTCTTTCTCACATTGACCAATTTTCAATTTGAGACATTAAGATTGAAATTATGTATCCGAGACTCATAAATTGTGTCCCCCTCTACTTTCTCCTTTTTCGTTTTCTCACCCCACCCCGGCGTCGATAAATACCTAAATACCATTGATGATAAACATGTCAATAATCAAGTCTACTCATCATCAACATCATCATATTCTTCAACGTCTTCTTTCCCACAAACAGTAATGTTTGTCGGTTTGTAAAAGAAGAAGAGGGGAGACCTAAACGCACGAAAGCCACGCCTTTTGATCACTTCTCTCCAATATCTTCTGATTACGAATGGACTGCGCGAAGAAGGAAAAGAAGAAGAAGAAGAAGAAATTGCGGTGGGGAAAGGAGGCGGAGATTATTTGTGTGTGTGTACAAGTGTAAATCGGAACGTATATCGTTGTTGTCTTCTCTCCCCCCGGCGTTTTTCAATGATATATTGGTTGATTTAGTACCCTACAGGGTCTTTTTGTCGTTTTATTGTTGCACCCACACGTCACATTTTCCCTTTTAATGGGACTTTGGACTACATGGCCAGAAGAATTGGGCCTCAGTTTAGGCTTAGGCCTGTTTTCAATTCAGTATAGTTTCTGTTGCTTGACTGAAAGGTTATCGTCTGAAATCACTATAGTCACATTGCGAAATTTTTGAAAAATCCAAAACTGTCACTTCCTGGAAAACTAGGCTCTCGTACCTTAGACGCGTTTTCATTGGTTTTTGATATGTGTTAGGTTTTCCGATTGTTCTCCCCAAGCATATTTTGAAAGTTGTATTTTGAAATTTTTGTCTGGCGCACCTCTGACGCGTTTTCGAAACTTAACATTGCTCCTTAGCACATATTCACCGTAAATTTTGTAGTCTGGTGCGCCTCAGACGCACTTTTGGTAAATTTTGGTTACTCCCATCAATGTAGTTAGCTTAGTGGCATAGTCCCAAAATTATCTCTCTGACTGGTGCGCCTCTGACGCGATGGCGCTTCTTTGCTTCAGGACTTTTGTTGATGATCTGACAGACATAATCAAACTTTTCTGTCTGGCGCGCCTCTGACGCGTCTCTAGTGACTTCCGCCAGGCAATATTCGAAAATGTCTTCTGTGTACCACTTGGTACCTATCACATTATCATTCTCTCTGTCTCTTTTCTGAGAGAATGTTTTTCGTAATACATTGATATCTATCTCCAATCTCTTTCTCTATCTGTTCGCAGACACCCTCTCCCCCGGTTTTGCAATTTTTTTTGTTAAAGTTTTGTACGAAACTAATTGGATTATTGGACACTGTGCGTTTTTTGAACTCTATTTCTTTCTGTCTTCTCCGAACTTTTAGTAGAAATCGAAACTAATTACTTCATCATAATAATAGTGAATGGAAAGAAACTAGGGCATATGTAATAATGACGAGAAAAGTGATAATGCGAGATGAAAGAGAGAGGAGAGGAGGGTTATCTATTGGGGAGATCACTCTTCTTTAGGCACATCTCTACCACCTTTATACGAAAATAGGGAAACTAGAAAGGTGACACCTAGATACTAGGAGAATTTTAGAAACTGGGAAAACAATTCTTATAGTTAGACATACCGTTTTTCCGACTTCTCTGTGCAAGTTACTATAATTATTTATGGGATCGAACAGGCCATGAATATAACTATATTTTTGTAGTTGACAATTTTTTGTACAAACACTTTCCAGCAAGTTGCACGTCGATAAAGTAATTTCTTCCTCAAATCGACCAATTTCAGTGCAAAATAGTGCAATTTTTGAGCTGTCGTCTTGAAATTACTATGACTCGGATGTGTTTCTACAAAAAAGGTGTCAACTACAAAAATGGAGCTCTATTCTTGGTCTGTTCGATCCCATGAAAAATTTTGTGGGACAGTTAAAACTGTAACAAAGTGTAGATCTCAGCTAAGTCCTTGACGAACTACGGGCCGTCATTGTCCGGGCTAGAAAGGCTGTTTAGGGCTTTTTGGCTTTTTTTGGCCCTTTATTCCGATACATAGAGCTCGTCGAGATCTACATATTGGTATATTTTTCAGCTCATAATTTTAAGTTCTAAGCGAGTTACGCTCCAGGCCATGTTGGGCCAGGTCGGCCCGGTTGACAAGTATGCTTTTTCGATTTTCGAAAATTTTACCGGATTTTGGATTTTCATTTTTAACGGACTCCTAAACATAATCAGTTTTGAGTCAAATTTTGGATATAGTTTAAAATTTTCTTTGAAAACACGCAAAAAATGCCTCTGAGACTTTGCGAAATTAAGAAATTTTGTAACCGGGGCAGCTTGAAACTGGGACATTCTAAAACCGGACATTTCAGAACTGAGAGAGTTTTAAACTGAAAGTTTTGAAGCTGTATCAGCTTGTACTAACGTTTTCAAAAGTCCTAGTTTCAAGACTTTTCGGTTTTAAAACGGCACGGAATTTTTTTCATGAAACTATCAAAATTCTAAACATCTCTCAACCTATCCCTATCACTTTTCTAAAACCCTACAAACTTTCACCTCGAACACATTTTTGACACCTCTAGGTGTGGCTCGACGAAACCCGATACCATATCAGATAACAGCGACAAAAAGTAGAAGAGGGGTTCAAAAAACCGTGAGTAGTCCCGTGGATACTCATCCACAGATACACGCACACAAAAGAGTTGACATGCGAACAACAAAGTGTAAAGTATAGGAAATAAGGGGGGTATTTGAGAGAGGAGGAGATATTGAAAAAGAAGAAACAGATAGAGATACATCTACACTCGTTTGTTTGAGTGAGCAAGAGACAAAAAAATGAAGAAAGAGAGAGAAGGAAAGTTTGTTGGTTTCTGTGTACATATCAACATTATTCTCCAGAGGAATATCCCGCCGTCCCGTCCCAGGCAGTTATGACTTTTTCCATAAATATCCTTTTGTCTCCTCCTTCTTCTTCTTTTTTGAGAAAAGTGTCGTTATGATGATTTAGTTTTTCGGCTTTGTGTAGATTTACAGGACGTCCAGGCGTAGAAAAGTCCTAGGTGTAGATTTACGGAAGCTTGTGTAGATTTACGAGAACTCTGGGTGTAGGTTTACGTGTGTTCCTGACTTGGAGGTTCGTCCTGTGTAGATTTACTGTGACTTGTGTAGATTTACGAGTACACTGAGTGTAGATTTACGGGAGTTACAGGCTTATGGCTTGGTCCTGTGTAGATTTACTGTGACTTGTGTAGATTTACGAAGATTTTAGTGTGAATTTACGAAGCATTAGTGTGGATTTACGTGGTTCTTTGTGTTTTCTTCTTAATCTCCTTATTTCAATTTGATTTTCACAAAATTCGAAGTCACTTTCCGCTAATTCAATTTGCTCAATGTTTGAAAACCAAGTTTTTTAATGTAGATTTACGAAGTTTTTCGTGGATTTACAAGTTTTCCCAAATCCCGTAACTCTACACCAGGTTTGTAAATCTACAGAAATTCATAAAACTCGTAAATCTACACAAAACTTTGCGTAAATCAACAAGAGTCTATGTAAATCCACATTACCTCCGTAAACCCACACTAGCCTCTGTAAATCTACACCAGGTTCGTAAGTCCACATAAATTCATAAAACTCGTAAACCTACAAGCTATCCGTAAACCTACACAAAGCTTTGCGTAAATCCACACTAGACCCCGTAAATCTACACACACTCATTTCCCAAACGTCTTCTTCTACAATTTTTGACCACTACACCCCTCCCCCTCACCCCCCTCATCCCATTTATAGTAGCAATATAATGATGATCATCACATCTTTTCCGAAAATGAAGGGTGGGTGTTGCTTTTTCGCCCTTTTCTCCCTCTCTCTATTCGCTCGTTTATAACCGCTTCAATAATTTTCGGCATTTTGATTTGATTATCAGGTCTTTCTCGCCAAAAGATGGGGGAGGGGACCGGTTCAAAAGTTTCACCTCCTGGCTTTTGTCACTCCTCTCATGGAATTATTGGAAAAAAGTACCTTTTGGAGAAATCGTAAAAACTAAAATTTCTCGACGTGAGTCATAAAATTTTGAGCAAAAGGTGGAGCCTAATGGCTTCGAGATCCCGGATGATCGGGAAGGAAGAGAGGAACATCATTAGTCAAAAAATGTGAAATATATATATGAGTCATCGTAAAAATTTTGGAATAGCCTATAAAACGGAGCAGCTTGAGTCAGTCATTCTCATTTTTCCGAAATATTTGGGATCCCGTCATTTTCTGGATTTTTGGATTTTCTCAGTGGATACGCGTCAAAGATACGCCAGTTGTAACAACATAAGTCTGAATGTCACGTTTGTTAGAGCCATGTTCAACTAGCTGGTGCACCTTCGACGCGTTTTCTCCCTCAGAAAGACAACACCCCCTCCCCCCAGCAAGTCATCTACGCGGTTCAGTGATCAATTACCATTATCATATCACCTTCTCCTTCTTCTGTTTCTTATATTACCCCGCCCTAATTGTCAATTTTTCTAAAATTATGGATTTTTTTTACTAGATCTCATCTTAGATCTCTCAATCAACCGCAACATGACTTTGAGCATCTTTTCCTCTCTCTCTCCCTCTCTCTCTTGAGTTTTCATTTCTCCTCAGAACAATTTCTTTTCTTTCCTATCTTCTTTCATGTCATTCTGGGGGCAAAGTCGGTGGCACTTGTTGATTGGCAACGTCGCAACAAGTGCCACCTATTCGTTTTTTTGCTATCTTTCTATCTCTTTTCAAAATATCTTTTGTTTTGATAGTATTTGGTTTATCGCGGACTCCTTCTCAATCGATGAGCATAGATTAGGCTAGGTGGGAGGGATGAGAGCTTTAATGATAGCGGTGGAAATCTGAAATTCAATTTTATAACATAGTAAGTCGGACGTTTGGGAACTGTGGCATTTTAACTATAACGATTGTGACACCAAACATTTCCAGACCGTTAAACCACCTGTTCACGGGGCTCCTAAATTTCACGGTAAAGCCTAACGCCTAAAGCCCTAAGCCTAGAGCCCTAAGCCTAAAGCCCTAAAACCTAAAGCCTAAAACCTAAAGCCCTAAAACCTAAAGCCTAAAACCTAAAGCCTAAAACCTAAAGCCCTAAAACCTAAAGCCTAAAACCTAAAGCCCTAAGCCTAAAGCCCTAAGCCTAAAGCCCTAAGCCTAAAATCCTAAGCCTAAAGCCCTAAGCCTAAAACCTAAAGCCTAAAACCCTAAGCCTAAAGCCTTAATCCTTAAGCCTTAAGCCTAAAGTCTAAAGCAAGCCTAAAGCCCTAGGCCTAAAGCCCAAAGCCTAAACCCTAAACCCTAAAGCCTAAAGTTCGACTATTTCAAGCCTTGGGGTCCAGCCCACACCCGGCCCAAACAACTTCAGTCCCTCCTTCCTCGAGCCTAACTCTCTGATGTCTCTAACCTTCCTCAAAAAACCAAAAATCTTCTTCTTCTTACTTTGGGTGTCTTCCCCCTTCCAAACTAGCCATTTTTCCAATTTTGTCTCATCTCCTTTCCCCACGTCCTATCGACACCGCAAGCAGCCACACCCTTCTGATTCTGAATTCCAATTCTCCCCATCTTCTCCTTCTTCTCCTTCAATTCATTTCGATTCGTTTCACATATCACTTTCTCCTCTTTTTCTTAGTCTCCATCGCTCCCCCCTTTTTACCGTTTTTTGTGGTTAGTTTCTATTCGGTTTGGTCTTTCCACGTATGTAGCTATTCTCATGAAAATGATTTGGTGTGGGGGGAAGGTTGGAATAGAGTGAAAGTGGAGAATGACGATCAATCTTGTTCCACTTCCTGTGTCCACTTCTCCTTTTCGTTCCATCCATCAACAGAACCTTTTGCACACACAAGACAGACTGGTCTAAAATTTAAATACCACATGTTGGAAATTGGAATCCTCTTTTGTGTGAGAAGTTTGGAGCTTCCGGTGGCATTGGACCTGAGCCAAAGTTGTAAGCGCTCTGAAACTTCTTAGAGCCTTGTATCTCATCTCAAATCTACGTTAGGCAAATTTTGAATACATATTCTGAGTCCTTAACATTTCAGCTTTCTATTGATGTAGATCTGGCTAAGTAGTTTTTCTGTTTGACCAAAACTGAGCACGGTTTTTAATGATTCCCAATTCAAGCTTAAGGCAACATTTTTTCAATTTTGCATGGTCCCAACTATTTGAGAAAATGTTTCAAAATTTTTGCTGACTGGTACTTTCATATACGTAGATTCCACTTCTGCAAAAAAACTTGTCAAAATTTCCTATATGGGGCGATTTTGAACCTTACAAACACGCTTATAGCTCAGCTAGGGTCAATTTTTTCCACATTTCCTTGAACTAGTCTGAACTATAACGATTCGAATCTGAATATCCCGTTTTAGAACTTATTCAGATTCGATCCAATCCCTACCGAACACCTATTCTTCTTTAAAAGCAACCATCTCTGCACAATTTTCCTAGAGCCAACCCCAAAATTACTCATAACCTTCCTTCCTCCCACCCCTCCCCCTTTTCTTCATCATTTTTATTTGATTGACCCCCTCCCCCCCTAACCATACCCTTTAAAACTTTCTCCCCCTCCTCCTTCTTTTCGTCTGTATCAAAAAAAAGTTTGTGTTTTATTTACCTCTATTTACTCCTGTTGCGCAACCCAAAAAATTTCCGAACTTCTCCCTGTTGGCATGTTCAACTCGGTAGTTCAAGTGGTTTCTTGGTTTCTACCGAGGTTTCTTCAACTTTTCCATAATAAAAAATTGGCATCGCTTTGCGTAGGATACGCATATCTCATATCTTTGTTTGATTTTCTCACTAAAAGTGCGGATAGTTTCACACAACCAGACTAGATCTAGATCATCAATGATCATGAGCTATCAACTCAGAAACGCGCCAAAGACACCCCAGATACCTGAGACGTAATAATGTCTCCTATTCGTAACGTTACAATAATGAAAATGCAATTATTATATTATAAATTTCGTATCCACCTCGATTACGCTGCATCCTAACGCATCGATCATTCGCTTCCCTTTTTTTCTGAGAATGCGAATTTTTTTTCTGTCCGAGAAATCCAGATGGTCGGTTTGTGTCTGTTTTATTCATTTCCCACACAACCCAACCCAACCCAGCAATCAAACACATTCTGGACCAGATTGTGTGTGAATTTTTCATGGATTGGATTTTGGGGGGAGGGGGAGCCAGCCATGTGCAGCATTTTTATTCTGTATTGGTTAGGAGAATGGAGGGGAGATGGGAACTGGGAGCCAGATGCTTCAAGGTTAAGTGAAAATATAGTATTCCGAATTTTATGAAATTGAGGATCCTGACCCTTCTCAAATAATGTAATCTCCAATGGGTCAGTATTGAGCATTAAGAAGCAGGGACGTTTCAAAACCGACACGTTTTAAAACCAAAATTTTGATGACCCGGTCGTCTGGATGAGATGTCTGGACACTTAGTGTCAAATTTTGTGGTTTCAGAATGTCTCAGTTTCGAAACGTCCTTAGTTTCTAAACGTCTGTTCTAGTCTGTTCAAAAACGTCAGCTACAAAACTTATCAGTTCCGAAACGTCCAGTTAAGTTGTTTGGTTTTGAAACGTCCTGAGTTTCAAAATTCGCAAAGTGTGAAATTTTCAATATTTTGAAAATCGGAAGATTCTCATTTTCTGGTTTTTCAGTTCAACTTTCGGAATTCTTTGGACAATTTTCCCCAATTCTTCCGCCTAATAGCATACATAAATACAGTAACCCCTAAGTGCATATTCTGAAATTTTAAGCTACAGTAACGAATCCCCCTTTATCCGAAAAAAGAGTACCAACTTGTCTCCTCCTCCTCTCCCCTCCATCCTTTTCCAAACTTACGTCAAATTGTCTCCTCTCCTAGTTGTAAAATCAACAAAACCTGTGCATTTTCTTCCTCTTCCCCACTCTAAATTTTCCCTTTCAGTCTCTAAACCTCTCTCTCTTTCCTTCTCGGAGCACTGATGCTCCTTCTCGGAG
Source organism: Caenorhabditis latens (assembly GCA_002259235.3). NCBI lineage: Eukaryota > Metazoa > Nematoda > Chromadorea > Rhabditida > Rhabditidae > Caenorhabditis > Caenorhabditis latens. Next base: position 4,895,947 of record CM056093.1, read on the forward strand.
CAAGAGAGGAGCACCACCTTTTTTATCAGTTTGTTTCTCTTTCTCTCCGCCCGCCGCCTCCATTAATGTCAAAAATGTTGTGAGACGACCCCAAAAATAGGCGTTTTTGTTTTCTACGTGGTGGTTTCCTTTTTTCGAAATAGTAAATTCCATTCTGTGAAGGGCAAATGCCCCGGCGTGTGGCAGGTGGATCTTTAGAGGTCTAGGTCTCTGACCTACCTACCGTAACCCAAAACCAATTTACTTTTATCTATCTGTCCTATCATACCTTGCGTAGTACACCCCAAACAATATCGAACTGCCATTCTCATCTATCTATGTGAGTATACCTTCTAAAATTTTCTTTTCTTTCTTCATCTCTTTTCAAGACCCCAAGGTCGTAAAAATTTCTCTCTTTCCTTTGATGTGTTGTGGTCGTCTAATATTATCGTGTGCACTTTTTGAGGTGTTAGTGCTCCAAAATTGTTGTGTCTGGCTTGATTTAGAATGCCATAATGACAAATTTGTACATAGTCAAATAGCCCATTCATTTGTGCAGTTAACTACTTTGCTGGTCTATATCTCATTAGGGAGAGCCCTTACAAAAAAGTTGTCAGCTAAGAAAATGTGCAGCTAGACATGTTCTGTAACATATCAAAAAATCAAGTTAATTAGACCATTGCTGACAAAGTTACACTGTCCCAAAGATAGCCGATGTCTGTTTGTCCAGATGTCTCCCTCCTCTTTTTCTCTTTTTCTCTCTCTCCGCGTTTTCTTCCTTCCTCAACATATACCATTCTCATCTCCAGGGTCCATCCAAACACAAAAACCAACACACACATCCTCGATCGCCCCCCGATTCTCATTTCTCCTAAAAAAGAAACGAGAACGATGAAGCGGTCGTCGACTGTGGTAGTGGCGCTTCTGGCGCTGCTACTCGTCACCACCGACGCGGCACGTCACCGCAAGTATAGACAGACTTGTAAGTGGTCCTGGGTCTATGTAGCAAAACTTATATTTCTTGTTGGAAAAATAAATCCTATGATCTTTCAGACCAAGACATCGACTCTGACGACGAGACATCCGACGTCCAGATCACCGTCTTCCCATCCGAGAAAGAAGTCCGTGACGGGCGTGACGTCTCATTCGAATGCCGTGCTCGTACATCAGACAACTCAGTGTATCCAACCGTCCGATGGGCTCGTGTTGGTGGACCACTCCCATCATCCGCCCACGATTCTGGAGGTCGTTTGACGATCAACCCAGTTTCCCTGTCAGACGCTGGAACCTATATTTGTGTGTCGGATTACAATGGACAGACTGTGGAAGCTAGAGCCACTTTGAATGTTGTTTCATGTAAGTTATTGAAATTATGGAAAGGACCCAACCAAGTTCATTTCCAGATGGACCCCAAGAAGTGTCGAACGGACTCCGCGCGGCCGGTCAGTGTATGGCCGACGAGAAGGCGTGCGGCAACAACGAATGCGTCAAGAACGACTATGTGTGCGACGGCGAGCCCGATTGCCGCGATCGATCCGACGAGGCGAACTGCCCATCGATCTCGAGAACATGCGAGCCGAACGAGTTCAAGTGTAACAACAACAAGTGTGTGCAGAAGATGTGGTTGTGCGACGGAGATGACGATTGTGGTGACAACTCTGATGAGTTGAATTGCAGTGAGTTGTTTTTTCTGTGGGGAAATGTTTCACGGTATCAAAAATTGTAGGGTCTATAGATCAAGGCTAGATTTACATTTTTGTGGTTAACCACGTTTTTGTGCAAGGCCTCCCTAGACTACTGTAGCTTGTCAAAACGGGAGCAAAACTGGGTTGAGTGCTAATCTTCCTGACCTGGTGGCCAACGGACAACTCACGGCCTCCTGTAGAGACGTCTTCGCTGGAGGTCGTGGCACCTACAGTAACCCAGGGACGGTCCGTACAAAACAGTTGTCAACTGCAAAAATGAAGGTCTACATTTGACCTGTTCACACAAAATTTTTTGTTAGTCTGGGACATATCCTGATCTCCGAGCGAGCCTCCAAAGTCCACTGTCAATTTTCCAGACGCCAAGCCAAGCGACAACGGCTGCAAACCCACCGAATTCCAATGCCACGATCGCCGCCAATGCGTGCCATCCTCCTTCCACTGCGACGGCACCAACGATTGTCACGACGGATCCGATGAGGTCGGATGCGTCCAACCAACCGTCGTCGATCCACCACAAACCAATCTCCAAGTGCCACGTGGAAACACGTTCTCGTTGACCTGTAAGGCTGTCGCCGTGCCAGAGCCATACATCAATTGGCGTTTGAATTGGGGACCCGTCTGCGAGCCACCACGGTGTCTGCAAACTTCCGAAGGAGGCTACGGTACACTGACGATTCATGATGCTCAGTGAGTTTTGCTTGTTAAGAAAATCCATTCCGCCCCTCATCACTATCAAATGTTTTTGTTTAAACCAATTGTCGTGTAAATTTACGACCTTCATTCAATTGCCCCCGTCGGTCGTGTGGCGCAATTGATGATAGCAGCAGCAGCCCAGGCAGCAGAAATTGAATAGGGCTATCTTTTTCTCTTATCAAAGGAGGGGGTAGACCGGTTTCTAGTGGCGGGGAAAACCTTTTTTCGCGCATTCATACACAACACTGTTTCAATCAAATTCATTTATGAATTAGATATATAAGTGGGTGTGTGTGTATGTGAAATGAATCACAGAAATTAATTGACTATGTGTGTGTGTAGGTGGATAGAGGAATTGGCGGGGAACCTGACGAAAATCAAAGAAATTTCCAGACCAGTCGACCAGGGAGCCTACACCTGCGAGGCGATCAACGTGAAGGGTCGCGTGCTCGCCACGCCAGACTGCATCGTGCGCGTCGTCGACGAAGCCCCACGCCCACAACCACCACCAACCGCTCCACCACAAAGAGCCACGTGTGACACCCGTGGAGCCGTCAGTCCATATCCAAACAACTACGGATCGTGCGACTGCAAGTCTCAAGTTACCGGACCAAACTGTGATCAGTGCAAGCCGGGAGCATTCCACTTGTCGGAGAAGAGCCCAGAGGGATGTTTGAAGTGCTTCTGCTTCGGAGTGTCGAATGATTGCCGCAGCAGTGGATACTACCGTACCAAGGTTAGTTTGGATTAAGGAATTAGAGTTGAGAAGGGAATATGGAGGTTACGGTCTTAGTAGTAGTTTTTACTGTGTTATATATAGTTGGAGTTCCTGAATTGTTAGAGAAGTCAGATTTGATGTTGTAGTTCCATAGTACATGTTGCATGACATAGTACCATACCGTAACCTCTAGAACCTCACAAAAACACCAATGTCCCTGTCTCTTGTCCATTGTTAATGCTTATTTCAGGACGCCGCTTGTGTAAGTGTTTTGTCTTCATGTCCATGTGTCCGTGTAAAGTTTCAATTTTTCTTTATTTTCATGTTTCCCATGACTAACCAACTCTTTTAGTTCTCTAACTTTTATACAGCATGCTGAATTTCTCCCGATACCTGCATCCGACGTGTTCTATTGAAAGCCATCCAAAAAATCTCAAAATTGTTCAGGATCGTCTTATGTTCGCCGGTGACGCTGAAGGAGTCACCATGTCGGATATCGAGGAGCGCGCCATTGACCGTAACTCTCAGTTCTCGTTCTTCAAGACCGGCTATCTCACCTTTGACGGTACCACCGATGGAATCACCAAGTACTGGCGTCTCCCACAAAGATTCCTCGGAGATAAGGTCACCGCGTACGGTGGAAAGATGGAGTTCGAGATTGAGTTCTCTGGCTCCGGACATCACAGCACCGAACCAATGGTTGTCCTGAAAGGAAACCAGAACATCTTGGTACACCGTGTCCGTAACCAAGAGCAAGTTCTTCGATCAGACTCTCCAGTTAGAATCACCGTGGAGACTTATGAGACTAACTATGAGCAACTTAATGGGGCGGCTGCCACTAGAGAAGATCTTCTTATGGTTCTAGCTGATTTGGATGCCTTCTTGATCAGAGCCACCCATGTTGCTCATCAATCCTCCACCAGTCTAGGAGATGTCTCCTGGGAGATCGCAGTAGACCGTTACACTCCAGACGGTCTCGCCCTTGAAGTCGAACAATGTGTCTGTCCACCAGGCTACCTTGGAACGTCCTGTGAGGACTGTGCACCAGGTTACGAGCGTAGCGGCCACGGGCCATACCTCGGCACCTGTGTCCCAATCCAGCCAAGACACCAACAGTGTGGTCCAGGAGCCCTCGCTCCAACCGCACCGGCTCAAGGACAGTGTCAGTGTAAGGCCTCGGTCATCGGACCAAACTGTGATAGGTGTGCTCCAAACTCGTTCGGACTCGCGCCAACTAACCCACAAGGGTGTATTCCATGCTTCTGCTCAGGTGTCACTCAACAATGTTCTGCTTCCAACTACAAACGAACAAGCGTGAGTTGACTTGCACTTTAGGTATTAGTTCATTTTTGTGTAACCAAATACACACATTTTAATATTTTAATCCGATCAGAAACTAACAATGGCAACATTCTCATGTAAAAATTCCATCTCTTTCAAGGTCTCGATTGACTACTCTCGTGGGGATCGTGACCAACTCGAGCTCACCACATCTGACTCCCGCCAACCGTTCTCTCCACAAACTCGAGCTCACGTCTCCGGACAAGCCATCGAGTTCAGAAGCTTCGAGGAGGCACGTGGACAGACTCTGTACTGGAAGCTTCCAGAAAAGTTCTTGGGTGATAAGGTCACTTCTTATGGAGGAGTCTTCAAGTACACCTTCAAGTTCTCGGGATCTGGAGCCACTGATCAGTCCGCTGATGTTATTTTGAGAGTAAGTTTTTAAGTTTGAGAGGGGAGAAAAGCAAAAAATAATACTTCCAGGGAAACGACATTGCTCTCCAATACAAGCACAGAGAGCCATTCCACCCAGACAGAGAGAACAACGTTGAGATCAAGATCTTCGAGACCAGCTGGCAACGTGTCGATGGTCAACAAGCGACCCGTGAACATCTTCTCATGACGCTCGCCGATCTCGACACCATCCTCATCAAGTCCACCTACAACAATGACTGCACAGACTCTCAACTCATCTCTGTCAACTTTGAGTACGCCGAGCCATACGGTCAAGGACTCACCGCCGCTGAAGTCGAGCAGTGCATCTGCCCACCAGGATACGTCGGAACGTCCTGCGAGGATTGTGCTCCAGGATACTCTAGAACCGGAGGAGGTCTCTACCTTGGACTCTGCGAAAAGTGCGAATGCAACGGACACGCCAGTCAATGTGACAAGGAATACGGATACTGCTTGGACTGCCAACACAACACCGAGGGAGACCAATGCGAGAGATGTAAGCCAGGATTCGTTGGAGACGCCCGTCGTGGAACTCCGAATGACTGTCAACCAGAGGCTACTCGTGCTCCATGTCACTGCAACAATCACTCGCCCAGAGGATGTGATTCGTTCGGAAGATGTCTGCTCTGCGAGCACAATACCGAGGGAACTCATTGCGAGAGATGTAAGAAGGGATATTATGGAGATGCTACCAAGGGATCGCCATACGATTGTACACCATGCCCATGCCCGTGAGTTCTTTTCACTTTTTTGAAAGTTGACCTACAAAAATTCGTTATAAACTTACATTTTTGTAGTTGACAACTTTTTCATAGCTCCGCCCACTTTAGGTCTTTAAAGATAGGTAGCCATCTTTGAAGGTGCATATCTCAAAAGTGGGCGGAGCTATCAAAAAGTTGTCAACTACAAAAATGTATAGAAATATTAGTTCTACCAAGGCAGCTAACTCCGTGACTCCTCAAACCTTAAACCATTTCCAGAGGAGCCTCTGACTGCTACCTCGACAACGAGGGTCAAGTCGCTTGCCGCATCTGCCCAGCCGGTCTCCAAGGCCGTCTCTGCAACGAGTGTGCTCCAGGATACACGCGCTCCAACAAGCCAGCCGGACGTGTCTGCGAACCGATCGGTCAGGTCACCAACGAGGACATCACCTTCGTCCAAAAGCCACATGAAGGTGATTACGTCAGAAATTCTGTGCAGACCTCAGCCAATACCCACACCAATTCCAATTCGTCGTCGCAACGTCGTCACCGACGACGACGAATTCGCGTTCGTTCTCGCTTCTATCATCAATAGAACCTTCTAGAATCTGAAAATCTGAAATTTTAAAAAAGTATAGACGTTCTATTGATGATCAGAAAATCCAAAAATCATTGTGTTTGCGTGTGTTTTCTCTCCATGTTTCCGTTCCGTGTTTGTTTGTATCATGTCCGTAAGTGTCCTAAAATCTAAGAAGAAAACAATTCTTGTGTTCTCCACATCCTATCCCATCCATAATCCCAAACTGCCGCAATCACTTGATCCGTTTCGCTTTTTCTCTATGATTTGTTACCTGTTACCGTCTCTTCCATATCTCTCTCTTTCTGATATCTGTGTTTTCTTTTCTCTCTCTCTATGGAATTGTTTCTTCACCATATCTCACTGCCACATAACAAGAAAACAAGAAAATATATTGCATTATTAAACCCAATAAACATATTCGTTCAATGTGTCGTCCTCGATGTGTCAAGTTGTCCAAAATGTGTTCGTCCAGTCCAGAAAACAATTAATACAATTGAGTTGTTGCAGTTTTTTCAGTTTTTCAGTTTTTCATTTCATATTAATCCCTTCTCTTTAGTGTTACGCGTCAGGATAATGGAGCCGAAACGACAGATCGCTCACCCGGGAGATCGGGTTCATTGGATTTGTCAAGTGACAGGCTTTACGGTAATTAATATGCTTGGTTTATTAACAAGTTTATTTGGTGTGAAGGGTGTGAAAAAGGAACTGGATTTCTTGGCAAATGCTTTAAGATTTTGGGTCAAAAATGAATTCTAAATCTTCTGAATAGATCAAACCTCCAAACTGCTTTTTTTGCTTAAGGTACAGTAAGAACGCGACACTTGCAGTCTTTAGTTAAAAGTCGTCAAATTTGTGAGTGTGGCACGGCCTTCCTGATAGTCTCACAATATTGATTGTTTATGGGGTGTATAGATCACAAATAGAGCTTTATTTTTGTAGTTGACCACTTTTTTGTACGGACACATCCTAAGAAGTTATCAATCGTCAGAGAAATCTTGCAATGCCCCTTTTCAGTGCAAAAAGAAGAGATTTTTGAGCTGTTTACATTGATTCCCTGTAACTTCTTAGGATGAGCCCGTACAAAGAAGTTGTCAACTACAAAAATAAAGCTCTATTTTTGATCTATACACTCCATAAACAATCAATATTGTGAGACTATCAGAAAGGCCGTGTCACACACACAAAGTTGACCATTTTCAACTAAAAACTGCAAATGTCGCATTCTTCATGTCCAGTACTTTCAAGGATTCTTCTCAGAATTCAAGATTTCTAGATTCCCGAGATTCTTAAAATTCTAAGAGTCAACTTTCAAGTTCTTAGATTGCTGAATTTGTTAACTTCTGAGTTCTTCACACCCTTTTACCCAACATTTTCTTTTTCTCCCAATCCTCCAACAATACCTAACCTCCTCCGTTTTCCTTTTTTCTTTGAGTTCCATAACATTTTCAGAACGAAAAAATCCACGTGGAATGGACGAAAGTTGGTGAAATGAGTCTTCCCTCCAACGCCAAGGCCTATGACGGGTACCTGGTGTTGGAAGGTGTCGAGAGGGAGCACGCCGGACAGTACAGGTGTACAGCGACGACGATAACACAGTACGCGACGGATGACGCTTTGCTAACAGTTTCGAAGAAAATAAGTTTGTTCTTTTTTGTCATTTTTTGGTTACTCTTACATTCTAACACACCTCATTTTTCAAATTTTCTCCATTTTCTGTCTAAAAAGAGTTCTGAATGTGTTCCCAAGCATGTGCTGAATGTTACCTAACTTCTTTCTAGGCGGACGTCCACCACAACCAGTCATCGATCCCCCACACCTCGTCGTCAATGAAGGAGAGCCAGCCGCCTTCAGATGTTGGGTTCCAGGAATACCCGATTGCCAGATCACATGGCATCGTGACCAGCTGGGAGGACCACTTCCACATGGTGTCTATCAGACTGGAAATGCTCTCAAAATCCCACAATCGCAACTTCACCATGCCGGTAGATATATCTGCTCGGCCGCTAATCAATATGGAATCGGACAGAGTCCACCAGCGGTGTTGGAAGTGAAAAGACGTGGGTTTTGCTGTGGTTTTTTGAGAGTTTTCGAGTGACTTTTTTGAGATTTTGAGAGTGAAAACATACATGTACTAATAGTGTTATAAGTGTAGAATTGGAAATGTTTGAAATTTTGAAACCAATGTTAGCTGAGATTGGTGCGTAGCAAACACTGAAACTGAATATCTGGACCGACAGACAGACAGACAAGACACATTCACTAGGGAAGCTCTCCAGGTGACCGTGAAGTCATGGAACTGTGGCCTATATCATTGGAAAGCTGAGAAAACGCTGATTTCAAATATACGTTCAGTTTTTGCCCTCGAGGCCTGGTATTCCAGAAAAACTTAGTCAAAATCGTCGTCGATAAGGGAAGGACTTGTCAATTGTTCAACCTTGTACCTCGATTTTCTTGAATACCAGGCATCGAGGGCAAAAACTGAATATATATATTTGGAATCAGCGTTTTCTCAGCTTTCTGATGATATAGGTCACGTTCCGTAACTCTACGGCCACCTGGAGGCCTTCCCTAGATAGAGTTGTCAGCATTATCATATCAAGATACGAGACTTCAAAATTTTTTGTTCCTGCAGGACATTCGGACAAACCCACAGGCCAACAGTCATACTCTAAAATCTAGCCAATCCTTCTCTTCTTCCAGCTGTCACCCCACCAAAGGTCGATCCAGTCCGCCAAACCGTCGATCGTGACCAACCAGCACGTTTCATGTGCTGGGTACCCGGAAACTCCAATGTCCAACTCAGATGGTCGCGCCCAGGAGGTGGACCACTCCCATCCGGTGTCCAAGAACAACAAGGAATCCTTCACATTCCACGTGCCGGAGATCAAGAAGTCGGACAATACGTCTGCACAGCCACCGACCCAGCCAACAACACTCCACTCCAATCCGAGCCAGTCCAATTGAACATCAGAGATCCAGCACCACCACAACGCGGCGCGGCGCCACAAATCGATCCACCAAACCAGACTGTTAACGTGAACGATCCAGCTCAGTTCAGGTGTTGGGTTCCAGGACAGCCACGTGCTCAATTGAAATGGTCGAGAAAGGACGGACGGCCACTGCCGAATGGAATTCTGGAGAGAGATGGATTCTTGAGAATCGACAAGTCTCAATTGAATGATGCTGGAGAGTACGAGTGTACTGCCACCGAACCAGATGGTAGCACACAGTTTTCGCCACCCGCTAGACTTAATGTTAATCAACGTGAGTACACATGAAAAGTTTGAGAGCTCATAACTCGGCTCACAGAAACAATTAGCCGGTTTAACCTCCAGTAATGGCATCCATGTCTTTCAGAGTACCTATGAGTCAATTTATTGTAAAAATGTCCTTGTAAGAACTTCAGTACTTAGAGTCTTAGACGTCTGGGCTCACTAGTGAGTTTTAGGTATCTTGGACAGATACCTAGACTTTGTAGACCCTGTTTAGCTCAACCACGTGAATAAGGAACCCCACTTTTTCCAGCCCAAGCCATCCAACCCCAAGTCGACCCACCAGTCCAAACCGTCAACGAAGGTGAGCCATCGCGTATCCGTTGCTGGGTTCCCGGACACCCCAACATCCAACTTCAATTCGTCAAAAGAGGACGCCGTCCACTCCCAGTTCACGCTCGTGTCTCCGTGGGAAACCTTGAGATTCCAAGAACCCTCAAGTCTGATGAAGACGAGTACATCTGTATCGCCACCGACCCGAACACCAACAGACCGGTCGAGTCGAATCCAGCTAGAGTTATTGTCAAGTCACGTGAGTTTTTTAAAAAGAAAGTTCCTAGATTTGGAGTTTTGTTATGATGATTTCATGATTTCGAGTGAATGCATGACACCTTCTATCCTATTCTATCCTTTTGTTTCTCTTTCCTCTATCCTATCCCACACCCCTTTCCAGCAATCCGTCCAATCATCGACCCAGCCGAGCAGACTGTTCCAGAAGGTTCACCCTTCAGAATCCGATGCTACGTTCCCGGACACCCAAGTGTCCAACTCTCTTTCAGAAGAGCCTCCGGACAACTCAACGAGGACGCCGACGAGAACAACGGGCTCTTGGCAGTCCAGCGTGCCGAGCTCACCGACGAGGGAGACTACATCTGTACCGCCCGTGATCCAGATACCGGAGCTCCAATCGATTCGTCTCCTGCAACAGTTCATGTTACCAATGCTGCCGGACCGCCAGTCGTCGATGCTCGTTAGTTATTTGAAAAATCTATCCTTAAGTTATCAATTTCTATCTCTCTATATCCTGCACGTTTTTCTTGCAGTGTAACGTTTTTTGCAGTGGTGTTTGATACCAATTGATATTGTCCGTGACCGTCCTTTCCATTAATTCAGATCGCCCACCACAGCACCCAGTGATCACCCCACAAACACAGACGGTCCCTGAAGGTGACCCGGCACGAATTCAGTGTTCCGTACCTGGAACGCCGTCCGCCGCTCAGCACCTCTCATTCGAGCGCGCTGACGGACGGTCCCTTCCGTTTGGTTCCAGTGATGATCGAGGAGTGCTCACGATTCCATCCACACAGATTCAAGATGCTGGAGACTACATTTGCGTCTACTCACCAGAAAACCGAGAGCCAGTCAGGACCAACCCAAGCGTTCTCAACGTGACACCTGGTTTGCCCTTTGCTTCTTTTTTCCTTTCTCCTTCTCACTTTTGGGTTTCTATTTATTTTCAACAAAACAAAATCTTCCACATCCCCTCTCCCTATCCTATCCTATCCTTCCACCACTTTCAGAAGGCACACCACCACGCCCAGTCGCCACACCACCGGTACTTTCCGTGGCGCCCGGCTCACCAGCACGATTCAACTGTGTCGCACACTCCGACTCGCCCGCTCGCATCAAGTGGGGATTCCGTGAGGAGAACGGAGAGCTGCCGGAGCACGTCATGCAGGATGGAGACGACTTGATTGTGTCGCATGCCGGAGATGATAATGTCGGAGAATACGTGTGCTCTGCGACGAACTCGTTTGGTACCGGAGTCGCCGATCCTGTTCGATTGGAAGTCACCGAGGGTTCGCACTACACTATTTTTCCCCAAAATGATTTTCACCGAGTGTTATTTCTATTCGTTTCACTATTCCTTCACTCTAGAAGCTAGGGACAAGTTAGAGATAAGCATGAATACATTAGGACAGCATTCGCGCTCCATTGAGCCCAGCATGTCAATTTCAGACTCCACCCCCGGTTGACTTTAATATCCGCATTTCCAGACCAAGAGCCTCCAACCGCTGTCGTCGAGCCACGCACATGGAATGGGAAGCCAGGAGAGCGTCACCAGTTCAGATGTATCACTACAGGATCGCCTACTCCAAAGATTACATGGACTGGACCCGACGGATCACCTCTACCTCACGACGTTACACCGCTTGAGCCAAATATTCTCGACTTCTCCAACGGCCGCTCCGAGCTCAACGGAGAGTACACTTGCACGGCTTCGAACCCTATTGGCGAGGCCACCGATCACGGAGTCGTCAACATCGGACCGTCGCTTACCGTCAAGACAAATCCAGCTGGACCTAAACTAATTGTCACGGTTGGAGAACCACTTCAAGTGAAATGCGAGGCATTCGGAGCACCAGGAGACCCAGAGCCAGAAGTCGAATGGCTCCATGACCCAGGACCGGAGCGTGGAGATCTTCCAGATGATTTCAAGCCAGTCACCATCTCGGAACAGTTTATCAGACATCCAAATGTTGGACTAGGAAATGCCGGAGTCTACACTTGCAAGGGATCCAGTGCCCACGCTACTGCCACCAAAAACATCTACATTGAAGTCGTCGAACCATCCAGAATCGCCACTGTCTCCATCCTCGGAGGATCATCCCAATGGTTCGATCAAGGAGAGAAGGGAGAACTCATTTGTACCGCTACCGGAAGCTCATTGGTCGACAGATTGGAATGGGAGAAGGTTGATGATCAACTCCCAACTGATGTCGAGGAGCACAATGAGCCAGGACTTTTGCACTTCCCAAGTTTCAAGGTGAATCTAGATCAATTTTTAAAAATTTTCCTATTGTTTTTTTCAGAACTCCTACGCCGGTGAGTACCGTTGCAACGGTTACCGTAACAACGAGATCATCGCGTCCGCCGGTGTTCACGTGCACTCCTCATCCGATGCTGACGATGAGCCGAAGGTTGAGATCGAGCCACCACGTGTTCGTGTAGTATCCCAAGGAGATAATATTGTGCTGAAATGTTCTGTTCAAGGTTAGTCTTAGGGTGACGCATGCGGTATGCCAGCTACAGTATGCCTTTAATCAACTATGCAGATCCAAAAGCACGCGTCTTATGGTGGCACGCCACCGAAGATCTTGTCTCGTTCACTAACGTCGCCAACACTAACCACCTTCACCTGAAGCACGCCGATTTGTGTGACCGGGGCTTCTACTATTGCACGTTGGAGTCGATGAACTATGAAGTTGGAAGATCGCCGAATATTGTAATTGTGCAGCAGCAAGGACCACTAGGTTATGTGTCGATACTAACTCATTTTTCTCTCTTTTTTTTGTCCGTTGTGTCTATGCCAACCAAAACCAAACAGAATGTCCAAAGTGTCTATAACTAACTATGGGGAATGGGATTTCAGATTTCAAGATTTCAAACAAGAGGACGGATTTTATGTGTATATATGTCATCTAACATTGTCTTTTTTGTCTGAACAGGTTGGTTTTTTTGCTTCTTTTTGAAACGGTTTTCTAGCTTGGGAGCTTCAGCTTTGGGAGTTTTTTGAAAATCTTTCGGCTTAATTCATATATGTGGTTAACAAAAAGTTTAATTCCGAATATGCTTAAAAATGCACTAACTGTTGTATCAAAAATGCGTAAACCTTCAGAATTCGGAAATTCTGGAGATTGTGAATTTTCTGAAATCGGAACTTCAGGTTTTCGGATCCTTCGAAAAACGAAGATTCCAGAACTCAGAAGTCTCGGATTTCAGACGTTTGAAATTCGTGATTTCTGAAATTCAAAACTCAAAACATTGTTTTTAGGATATTTCGGAACTCTGAGATGAAGTAATCTGAAAATTTCGTACTGTACATGAAATTTTTTTTGTAATATTCATCAAATCATATCAGTCTTCCCCTCCCCTCCTAAACCCAACATTTTTTCCAGGAGCCGAAAACGGCGAGCACTTCAAGTGGGCTCTCCTCCGCGGTGGTTCCCTTGTCCGTCAACTTGGCACTGAGCCAACTCTCGAAATCACTAAAGCTGACCCATCGAACGACTTTGGAGTATACAGATGCAACGTTGAAGATAACAATGGATTGGTTATTGGATCCGCTTATACCGCGGTTTCAGTCGGACAACAAGACAAATCTCGTGAGAAAAATTTATAGAGAAACATGGAAACTGAAAATGGCAAAAAAAGACACAACGGACAAAAAAAAACCTTAAGAAGGCACTTATCCTTACCCTTATAATTTCAGACGCTCAAATCGTGAAATTCGACGACAAATCGGATGCCTCATTCACTTGCCCAATCTACTCCGTACCTGGATCAAAGGTTGAATGGACTTACGAGAATGGAGATCTTCCATCGAAGGCAGTTCCAAATGGAAACAAGATTGAGATCAAGGAGTTCGATGATGCTTCCGCTGGAACTTATGTCTGCAGAGTTTCATTCGATGGAAATGTTGTGGAAGGATTCGTGACCGCTCAGATGTTTGGTAAGTTTTGGGGTTTTGGGTCATGTAGCTTTTTTTGAAATTTTGGTACTTGTTATGACTTACATACAGTAGCGGCCAAAAATTTATCATATTCCGCCATTTTCAGTTGAAAATTTCCAATTTTGAAAGTGTGTCATAGTAAAACTAACCATCTCATAAAATAACTTTCTATGGGATCACGCAGAACAAAAGTCGAACTCCATTTTTGTAGTCCCACAGTGACAATTAGACAAATTTTTTGTACGGACACTTCCTAGAGAATTACATATCGACAAAGTAATTTCTTACTCTCAAGGTCGTATACTTTTGCACGGCACTGTACATCAATATTACAGTTTTTGTCCAGCACACAAGTTACGTTGACAATTGTTTCTTTTTGCACTGACATTTTTTTATAGTGCCCATTTTTAAAGTTACAGTGACCAAATTTGCCAAACTCAAGTGATATGTTCTTGAAAAAATGCCGAACTCTCAACAAGCTACAGTACCATAAACTGTTCAATTTTTACGTTTTTCAGTCCCCGACACCATCATCCAGGTCCTCCTCGAAGTCTCCTCCGAATCCCCACAGATTGGAGATCGTGCCTGGTTCGACTGTAAGGTAACTGGAGATCCATCTGCAGTTATCCAATGGGCCAAGGAAGGAAATGATGATCTACCACCAAACTCTCAGGTATGACCATTCCCGTGAGACTAGACAAAAGGAGTGTTCCTGAACTTTCTTAATTTTCTTTTCTAGTGCTAACCGCTTTCAGGTGTATCCTATACTTAGACATGATGTTGTTTGCAACACGACCGTAAGTTTGGATGAATATATATGAATATAGTGATTGAGAATTTCTATGACTGATTGAAAAGACCCACTGAAAACATGATGACATCCCCTCTATAAGTTTTTCCTAATTTTGATTAATTTTGACGATTTGCCTAATTTCAAAACTTTTATTTGAAATTTGTGATCCCAATTGAAATAATTTGAAGATTAGTTAGAATTGATATTGTTTTCTGTTTGCATGTTCGAAAAACGTTTTTGTGGTGTGTGGTTATGAGATTCCGGAATTCCGGGTTTCGGATTCTGAACTCGGAATTCGGGGTTTTTATCATACTTGCAAACCGGGTCAGCGCGTAACTTGCTTCAAACTCAACGTTATGAGCTGAAAAATATACCAAATTGTAGATCTCAACGAGTTCTATGGCAGTGACTTACTACGGGCCGGATGTCGGATCGCTAATGTGCCGCGGGCCGGGCTTGAATGACCTTCTCGGTCATTTTCGCGTTTTTTGGAACTTTTTCCCGGCCCGCAGCACAATAATGATACCCACTCCGTCCCGTAGTTGATCACAAATAAAGAGCTCGTCGAGACCTACATTTTGGTATATGTTTCAACTCATATAGTTAACTTTGGTCAAAGCCCGGGTCGGGCCGGGCTTTCCGAAATCCCGGGAAACAGGCGCCAAGTTCAAAATTCATTAATTTTTTGAAGCCGGGCCTTCGGGCAGCGTCGGACCTTGAACATTTTCTACCGGCCCGGCTTGAGCCTTCCCGGGCCTTGACAAGTACGATACTTATCATGTCTGAAAAACATTTTTACTCTACAAACGGAAAAAAAGTTATATCCGGAGTTTTTTTCTGCACTCCGAATTCCCGGTTCCGGATTAAGACTTTCGAATTCCAGGTTACGGTGTACAGTTTTCGAATTCCGATTTCGGGCTTCCAGGTTCCCGGTTTCGAGCTTCGGATTCCATGTTCCTCATCCTGATTTCCGCGTTTCGGTTTTCAGAATTTTTTTAAAAAATTACATGTAAAAAACCTGACCCTCACCACCACCACAAAAACCCTCTCTACTTCTATCATCTATCAACCTCTTCTCCCCCCTTTCCCAGAACCCCCTAAAACCCTCTACTCATTCCAGGTAACCGGCGGACGTCTCCTCTTCACCGACCTCAAAGAAGAGAACGCCGGTGTGTACCGTTGCGTGGCGAAGACCAAAGCAGGACCACTCCAAACGCGAACAGTGCTCAACGTTGGCTCCGGAAAACGCAAGCGAAAACATTTGGGGAATCGTCGGGGCCGTCGTCTGAGGCATCGTAGACGCAATGTGCAGAACCCGGCCGCACCCAGAAAGACGCGTACCACCACTAAACTTTTCGGATCCTGGTTCTAAGCAGTTTTGCCTGCCTTTTTGAAAAAAATCCGTTAAAAAAACAGAGTATCTCTCCCAAAATAGTGTGCTTGAGTGTGTGTTTTAACCAATTTTTATTGATTTTTCCAAGAACTTTTTTCTATTTTTTTAATTCACTGCCCAACCGGTAACCGGTGTGTGTTACAATGTTACCCTTCCACTTCCATTCATAATTTGACCTAGAATTTTCTTTTTTTCTTTCAATTTTCTTCACAATAATTCTTGTCGTTTCTTGCTCTGTGGTGCTCAAAAAACACATTTTCTTCCAATAATTCGTGCCTTTTTTTCACAATTTTTTGTCTTCTTCCTATACTAATCTTGATTTTCGAGTATATGTACCGATGAGAGAATTTTCTTCTTTTCCTTTTCAACTGCCCTCTTCCCTCCAATAAATCTAGCAAGGTATTCCTGGTTTGCATTGTTGAAGTGGTCTGGAATTTTCAGATTTTTGAAAAAAATGTCAGTGTCCTGAAAGAAAATTTGTCCGTCTTTTTTACAGAGATCAGAATTTTATCGGAGTTGTCCATTTATTGAAGATGGTCTGAACTGAAACCTTAAACTTTGAAAAAGAGTGTTTGAAACCTGATGAAAACAATTGAACAATAACTTGTGAATTGCTGTGAATAAAATGAGATACTCTGAAAAAAAGGAAAAACAACAATATTTAAAAATATAAGAATGGGTGGTTCTGATATTCTGAAGAAAAATTCGAAATGTGATGGTCATAAAATCTGAAAAACTACTACCTCAAAACTCAAAAGTTTCATTAAATAAGGGTTCAACAAAATTTTGTCAAAAAAACATTCTAGCCCAGATTTTTCAGTACGCTGAGGAAATGGACCATATTTAATTACGTATTAATTTGTGGCATGGTCTCAGCTTTCGAATGATATAGAATATATATTGTCACCGACAGCTAATAGCACAACACGCGTTTTACAACCGCGCTCCACCGAAACCGAAGAACAGTGTGTGCGAAATAGAGAGACTCAGAGAAAAAGAGACATTTTTCACGAAGATTTCAGTGGAGTGCAGTTGTAAGAACTGTGCTGATCTAATAGGTCAAAGTCTCAAATAGTTTCTTATAGTCGAACGTTATGACGTGAGAATGAGCTTGAATTTTTAGAGAAAAACAGTTATAATTTGCCTGAAAATCTGATAATTATCCATATACTCTTGTGGTAAGTCAAATAGCGCTGAAGTTATGAATTTTCTTACGAAGTTCAAAAAAATGTCAGAAATTTGTGATATACAGTTTTAAAGTCTGGTTTGAAAACCAGACTTGCAACGGCCCGGGCCGGAAAAAATTATCCCGGTTGAAAGTTTAGTACTAAAACAAATTCAATTTTTCTTTTAAAAGTTTCTTTTTTTTGGAAATAAGCTTCTTAAGACAAGTTTTTGTAGGTTTCAAAAGTTTTTTGGTACATGAGACACATGAGAAAAAGTATGGAGAATTCTCAAAAAAAGTTGTAGTGAAAAATTTCAAAAATTCAAATCCCGGATTTTGCAAGTCTGGTTTTTATTTCTGGTAATCGACATATTTTGAAAGGTTTAATGACATCACACATCTCGAGCCTAGAAATGCGAAAAACAAAATCCGGCGACCCTACTAAGACTACAGTAACCAAATTTTATAGAAAATTTAAATAATCAAGCTTAATGTTACTGTAAACAGCGCGACTACCATTAGATCCTTCATTTCCCTAATCCCACAAAAGCGACTCATAAAGCCCTCACGATTCCCCCACCCCCACACATTCAACCTGGTTCATACTCACCACTGTCTAACACCTCACTCCTATTTCCAGAAGACGACGAAGTCACATTCACCATCACCGCTGACACCCTCCCGGTCATCTACACCGTCGGAGAGCCCGCTTATCTCTCATGCGTTGGAAAGACTGAAACCAAACCGAATCAATCTGTAATATGGACTAAAGACGCAGGTGATCTACCATCCGGGTCTCGAGTGGATAAGGGAGTCTTGATGTTGCCTTCAGTGCATAGGGAGGATGAGGGAGCGTGAGTTTTTATTCAGTTTTGTTATCAACTATCAACATGTTTCAGGTACACTTGTGAAATTGTGAAAGAAGTAGATCCAGTGTTCTCTACAGTCGACTTGCAAGTTGATGATTTTGTACCTATCATTCATGGAGATGCTATTGAGCTTCCACCTTTAACAGATGAAGAAATTGTTAATTTTGACATTGAAATCACTCTGAATTCTTCTGATCCAAAGGGAATCTTATTTGAAACAAAGCGAATAAATTCTGGAGATCTTCTGGCTCAACCATTTGATACTATCCACCATGAGGCTAAGATCACAGACCATGGAACTATTCTCTATGAGTTTGATGTTGGAAACGGAAGACGTTAGTTCATAAATTCAATTATAAAAACCAATATACATCAATTCCAGAAATCGTGGAGACTACCAACCCAATAAATCCAAATGAGTGGAATGTTGTGAAGATCAAAAACGATAGAAACCAGGTGACAGTTCAATTGAATGGGGAAGAGGCGACCATCAGGCAACACACCAATCCGTTGCCAAGTTTGAGTCTTGGAGTCAATCGTCCGGTTTTCATTGGAGGAAGACATGAACCGATGAGTGAAGCTGATGATTTTAATGGTAGGTGTATAATAGTCACCAACCCACATTGTTGGTATCTTGTCTGATTTTTTCTGATCAAGACTCTAAAAACTCTGAAAATTCCATCGGTTTGAAAAAACAGAGTGCAAAATGTGCTTAACTCTCTTGAAACGCAATATTATGAGTTGAAAAGTATACCAAAATGTAGATCTCGGCGGGTTCTATGTCCGTGACCTACTAGGGACCGGATGGCTAGTCGTTAATGTGCAGCGGGCCGGGCTGGAATGACTTTTTTGGTTATTTTGCAATACTAAATTCTTGAAATTAAAAAAAATTGGTCGAAATCGGTAAGAATTGTTTGGAATTTTTGATGTTTTCAGAATGTACTTTTTCTGTGAAAGCTCCTTGCCGATCTATAAAACAAAAAAACTTTGTTAGGTATTCCAGTCTGTTATATTGATAGTTGTTACTATTAAGATCTTACAAGGCTAGTCTTTGGAGACATTCAAATAATCAATAAATTTGTTTATAGGTACTTTTCACTACGGGAAGTCCATTTCTACCATCAAAAACCAACTAGATGTAAAACCAACTAGATGCCGAGTTTTGAGCTCTCAAACTTTTTATATGGTTAAGCGATTCCAAATTGGCAAATAGTGTCACCCCATATGTGTTTCACAGCGGTTCACGTGGGCGCGTACGTTAAAAAAAAAAGAAAATATTTTTGCTATTAGCCGATTTGAAATTCCATGTGAGAAAGCTTGACTATATGAAAAGTTTTAGAGCTCATAACTTGGCTCTCATGGACATTTCGAAGGTTTTGACTGCAGAAATGGACTCCCCGTAGTCAAAAGTCACCAAATTTATAGACCGTTGAAAGTCACGTCTTCAATTTCCCTTGTTAGCTTCCATTCTCATTCAAGATACATTTTCCCCTATTCCAGGCATCATCTCTCAAGTAATCCTCTCCGGTCACAACGTCGGTCTCGGCGAAGCCCGTATCCCGCCATCCGTAGTCAAATATGATGCATGTGCTAGCACGAACCTTTGTCTCAACGGTGCCAAATGTAGAAACGCCAACAATCATCAAGGATTCAGTTGTGAATGCAATTCGAAATTCCACGGAGAGTACTGT
Organism: Caenorhabditis latens; assembly: GCA_002259235.3. NCBI lineage: Eukaryota > Metazoa > Nematoda > Chromadorea > Rhabditida > Rhabditidae > Caenorhabditis > Caenorhabditis latens. The sequence continues at coordinate 4,915,694 of CM056093.1, forward strand.
CAGTGGAGGTCCAATTCTTGTCATGAAGGTTGGTACTGGAATTGACACACAAAAATTTAAACGTCTTTTTTTCAGAGAACTGTAATTCTGGAATCTGTTTGGACAACGAGGAGAGTTGGCAATGTGTCTGTCCATTGGGTACTACTGGATTACGGTGTGAAGAAAAAGCTGAGGTCCCACGACCGTTAGGGTTCACATCGGACACTTCTTTCTTGGCTGTCCGCAAGCCAGTGAAATTTGAATCGGTATAACTTTCAACATAATATAAATCCTCATTTCCAATTTATAGATAAAAATGAAGCTTCGCCCACAGGCTGATAGTGACGAGCACATTCTTATGTACTTTGCATCGGAATACGGGTCAACTACCAAACAATATGCATCCCTGTCCTTGATAGACCATCAAGTGGTTCTGACGGTCAATAAACCGAATAAAGAAGTTCAAAAAGTGAAAAGTGAACCACTGGTGGCTGGAGAACTAATTGATGTGGCTGTTAAACAAACTGGCAATGCACTTGTAATGACTGTGAATGGCAATCAGGTTTCCACGGTGAGTCAGCTATCAAAAGAACACACATGAATGATGTCATGTTGGTTGAACGAGGAAGTTTCTGATTTTTTTTGTTTCAGATCGAAACTGACACCTTGAAACCTGGCACCGAAATCTTCATCGGTGGTTTGCCCCCAGGCTTGAACTCCCCCGATGACGTGGTAGAGCAGTCGTTCCATGGATGTGTCTACGAGATTTTGATCAACTCTGAAGACGTGGATCTTCAGAATCTTTCGTCTTCTGGAGACATCTCTTCGTGTGATGAGTTGGAGTTCCCGCCAGAGGAAGAATGGGTTGTGGCGACTACTGAGGAGCCGACGACGACTACGGAGGAACCACCTGAAACAACTACAACAGAGGAGCCGGAAATAACTACGACAGAGGAACCTGAAACGACTACAGAAGAGCCTGAGACTACCACTGAGGAGCCTACAACGACTACAGAGGAGCCGACGACTACTACAAGCACAGAGCCGCCTACAACTACCGAAGAGGCCTACCACTTCTATGAGATTTCGAGAGATGATGATCCAGAAATTATAATTCCGGTGGAGACCACTACGACCACCACAACGACAACAACGACAGAGGAGCCGGAGACCGCATTGATTCTACCTACTGATGACCTTACAGACGTTAGCGATGAGGAAGAAGAAATCGCTTCTATTGGTACAGTATCCCCGGATGATGCTGACTCGGATTATAGTGAGGGAACGCTTCCTCCGGATTCTACCGAGGAAATTGAGTTGGAAGATAGTTTTTCCACGGAGGCACCGGAAGAGAATAATATTTGTCTGAATTCCACGTGCGGAATGAATGGTCAATGTGTGGCGAGGAATAAGACTCATTATACATGTGAATGCAAGTTGTATTATGATGGACCCACGTGTAGTTTGTGTAAGTCTAATACCTTACTGGGATTTAATTTTTAAAATAATTTTTCAGTCAAACCAATCGAACACGCCGCTCGATTCGACGGTGACGCGTTTATTGAGCTGTCGTCCGATGAGTTCCCTCATTTGACCTCGGAGAAAGATGAGATTGTGGCGTTTAAGTTTAAGACTGAGCAACCGAATGGAGTATTGTTGTGGCAAGGTCAGAGGCCTACGGTGACGCAGATGGAGGATTATATTTCAGTGGGAATTGTAAATGGACATTTGCATTTTTCGTAAGTTTTTGGTTCTTTTAAAAAGAGTCTTTGCAGTAATGCTTAAGGAAAACTGAAGTCATTTTTGAATCCAATACTTCAGACAATTCTAAGAAACTTTCATCATTGGAGCCTCTTCTAAAAATTGCTCTAAACGCTACAACTCCCGTCCTCCTGATTCAAAAGGAGCCTAGGTGGAAGAGTATTTCCACGCGGCCGTGTAATCCTCTCGGACAAAATTAGTTCTTACTTCTCGTTTCCTAGCTTTTTCAACAATCTTTCATGCTTTTTTCCATTAATATCGAGTTTTAAACAAAAACTACAAAAAATTGTTGGAAGAAAACAAAAAATTGAGCTAACAATCTTGTCCGAGAGGGCTACACGGCCGCGTGAAAAACTCTTCCATCTAGGCTCCTCTTGAGTCAGGAGAAAAAGTGTAGAGAGATTTTCAGCATATGCTCCAATAATTAAAGTTTCTTAGAATTTCCTGAAGTATCGTAACCTGAAATTTAATTAAAAACATGCAATAGCGAATAATTTCCTCAGAATAAGAAAATATTAAACGTTTGCGCCCTGTGAAAATAGGTCAATTTGAAATTTATAGAAAAGTTAAGAGCATATTCAGAATCTTTATGGTGCCGGCATTCCAACGATATAAAATTATCAAATATCTGATCCATAACTTCATTATTTCTAGATATGAACTAGGTGGTGGAGCCGCGCATCTCATCTCCGAAGAACGTGTTGATGACGGAAAAGAACATAGCGTTCGTTTTGAACGAAAGGGAAGAGAGGGTCAAATGAGAATCGACAACCACCGAGAAGTCAACGGAAGGAGTACTGGAATCCTCGCGATGCTTAACGTCGATGGAAATATCTTTGTTGGAGGAGTCCCTGACATCTCCCGAGCGACCGGAGGCATTTTCTCCAACAACTTTGTCGGATGCATCGCTGATGTGGAGTTGAATGGTGTCAAGTTGGATTTAATGGCCACTGCGATCGACGGGAAGAATGTGAAGCCGTGTGATGAGTGGATGCATCGCAAGAGATGGCTTTATAGAAGAAGGGTGCGGTGAACTAATAGAGAGTTTTAGTCATGACTAGAGATACAAAAGACAATGTTTTTCAATTTCAAACTTCTGTGATAATTTATTTGTTCTTTCTTTATGTTTTTCTAATGAATGATTCCTATGATTTCAGAATATTTGAATTTTTTCAACGAAAAATGAACAGATGCATAGCATAACATATGAATGGGAGAACCTACATACAATATCGGCAAGAAATGTATCATATTTTGCATTTTTCAGTTGAAAACGCCCAACTTTGAGAATATGTCATAGTAAAACTAACGGTCCCTCAAAATCATATTTTATGGATCAAACAGATCAAGAAAAAAACTCCATTTTTGTAGTTGACAACTTTTTTGTACGGGCCCTCCCTAGAGAGTTATAGTAATTTTAAGACGACAGCTCAAAAATCACTATTTTGCACTGAAATGGCACGATTTGTGAGAGAAATTACTTTGTCGAAATGTTACTCTCTGGGGAGTGTCCGTACAAAAAAGTTGTCAACTACAAAAGTGAAGGTCTACTTTTGTTCTGTATGATTGTATATCTTACTTCACGGTACTATAAATGAAACTTAAGTAGGGCGGTACTGTACATGATACTTAATTAAGAATTGGAAATAGTTTAATTGCAATATCTTCAACATAGAGATATTAATTGAGTTCGAAATGGTCTCGAAGCAAAACCATTCAGCAAAACTCCGAATAAATTCCATGAGCCTTTAACACTCCCAGTCACGAGTTTGTGAACCGAAAACCGTTTATTTTCAGAGTCAGGCATAATAGTACAAAGCACGGATGGTATGAAATAGTATTTTACCTTTATCTGGTCCATATTCCTATCTAGAAAATTCTAAACGTTTCAGTTTATAACATTAATAAATTTTGAGCAAATCACTAACTACAAAATATCAAAGCTCTGAAAATTTCAGAGCACACCGCCAATTTTCACACCTACAAATTTGTTCTATTTATTCAAGGCTATTATTTCAAAATTTGTAAAGGTATGAGATAATAACAACTTAATTCAATTTTGAGGTCCAATTTGAAAAGCTTCTTCTAAAATTACAGTCTCAATCTTCTCTATTTCCTAAAACTTTTCCTTTTCTCTCAAATCTTGATCTCACTTTTTGTTGTGTCTTCGTCTAACTGACTCATCAAATCAAACGAAAAGTATCACTTTAAACTGAACATGAAAAATCGTCGAAAAGGGGAAAAGGACTACAACAAATAAAAGAGAATATATAAGAAAGACTGAAACAGGATCATCTTAACTACTTGCCTGATGCTTCATTATCGATGACGCCGATCTTAAACTTGCGCATCACTTCACTTTCCATTGCCTATCCGTCCCCCCTCCTCTTTTTCGTTCATTACGATTCTCTTAGTCTCCACTTCGCCTGGTCGACGGATAGAAGTCGAAAGAGGACAGATAATAAGATGCAGTAGTTGCCCTACATCTCTTTCGCTTTCTCTCTTATCCCTTATCCGTTCTCTTTTTATTTTCCAACAAATCATCGATCCAAAATCAATCAAAAGAAGATGGATTTCTCTTATTTTTTCTAATTTTAGTCTAGAAAACTTTTGTAGTCTGAAAAATTCAGAAATTACAAAAATTTGGTTTGTTTAACCAGTAAAAATAAATACCTCAGGTTTAAGATTTTTAGACTTCGTTTTTCTCGAATACCAGGCCTCGAGAACAAAAACTGAATATATATTTTGAATCAGCGTTCTATCAGATTTCCAATGATATAAGGCACGTCCCGTAACTCGAACGGGATGTCTGTTTGAGGACCGGAGTACGGTAGAGTGAGTGAAAACTGTTGCCGATCATTTTAGCTAGCGGAAACTGTTTTTTAGCGTTTATCAAGATTTTCGATCAAATAAAAACCTGAACGGAAACAACGAACAATCTTGATTAGAAATTTAAGTTTTCAGTCAAAATATGAATGATTTTTGGGGAATACTTGCAAACTTGCAAACCGGATAGAGACGGGCCGTAACTTGCTTGAAAACCAACATATAAGTTTAAAATTATACCAAAATACAGATCTTGGCGAGTTCTATATCCGGGACCTAACACGGGCCGGATGGCAAGTCGTTGAGACGTGGCGGGCAGTCATTTTTGGTCATTTTCGCGTTTTTCGCACTTTTTCAGGGCCCGCGGCGTCTTGACGACTAGCCATCCGGACTGTAATACAGTAGCGAGCATAAGTGAGCACCCCTTTATACTTTCATGTGTAACTCAGCTGAATCGTGTCCGTTTTGCATAAACTTTTTTTTGAAAGATAGCTGAAATATCCAGTAATAAGAACATAAGTTTTTTGAAAAAGTTTTAGTTCTGATTTTTTTCGATAATTGATTTTTCCTGATTGTGATTTAAAAATTCGAAAAAAAACTTTTTATTTTTCTCTTGAAGTTATTGAGTTTTTGATGTCAAAATGATGGAAAATGCTCAAATATGCAAAAAATTATGTTGAATTGATTTCTGAAACCTGGAGCATCGTGCCAGAGCTCCAGAAGTCAAATGTAGTGTCCTCAAGAAAATCATCATAACTCCCCAAAAATTGCTTCAAATCAGTCAAAACATGTACCAAAAGGTGTGTCTTGAGTTTTTCTATAAGTCAACATTAAAAAGTAATAATTTTAGAAAAAATAATTTTTCAAATTTTTTTCACTCAAAAATTATTTTGTTCTCATTTTTTCTCAATTTTCGATATTTCTTGGGTATAAAATGAACACACTTTCCAAAAACTTTATACAAACTGTCTTTTCGCACATAATAAAACTTATGGATGTATTTCTTGTTCGTTTTATACCCAAAAAATATCGAAAATTGAGAAAAAATGAGAACAAAATAATTTTTGAGTGAAAAAATTTGAAAAATTATTTTTTCTAAAATTATTACTTTTTAATGTTGACTTGTAGAAAAACTCAAGACACATCTTTTGGTACATGTTTTGACTGATTTGAAGCAATTTTTGGTGAGTTATGATGATTTTCTTGAGGACACTACAATTGACTTCTGGAGCTCTGGCACGATGCTCCAGGTTTCAGAAATCAATTCAACATAATTTTTTGTTTATTTGAGCATTTTCCATCATTTTGACATTAAAAACTCAATAACTTCAAGAGAAAAATAAAAAGTTTTTTTTTGAGTTTTCAAATCACAATCAGGAAAAATCAATTATCGAAAAAAATCAGAACTAAAACTTTTTCAAAAAACTTATGTTCTTATTACTGGATATTTCAGCTATCTTTCAAAAAAAAGTTTATGCAAAACGGACACGATTCAGCTGAGTTACACATGAAAGTATAAAGGGGTGCTCACTTATGCTCGCTACTGTAGGTCACAGACGTAGAAATCGCCGAGGTCTACATTTTCGTAAATTTTTCAGCTCATAATATTGATTTTCAGGCGAGTTACGGCCCGTGTCCGCCAGGTTTGCAATAGCAAAAATAAGTATGTTCTATAGAACAGTTTTTTGAAAAACCTCATTTTTTAGTACCACACCATTTGACTTTCCAATCTTTTCCTTCTCCCAATGACCCCAAATTCATAAAAATTTGAACTTTCAGAATGCGGAGAAGGACTCTCCTCTGCCTTGCCGTCCTCACAGTAGCCGTTAGTGCCCAACTGGTACCCAACCATGTCAGCCTGAACGAGAAAAGAAAGCACATAGAAGTAGACTCCTCTTGGTTGGACAAAAAGCAGAAGGAAGTTCAACGAGTGAGTAAATTTATTTGAAATTGATCTTAATAGACATATTACACAAACTTATTTTATGATCTACCTATCTATCCCGTTGAACAGGTTTCCCTTTTTTTCAGGTAGCCCTCGATGCGTCGAACAAAGAGAAAGTTGTGTTGGACTTACTGAACACAAACCAACGATTCAGTGCTTCTTCAGCCGGAAATATCGCTGCCGCCGAGACGTTCGATGGGAAAAGAGCTCAAGTACAAAAGATTGGAGATAAGGGAGGAATTGCGACCGTTGATGGGCATAAGTGAGTGGTTCTTCGGGAGCCAAAAATTTTAAATCTATAAAATTACTTTTCCAGAGCCCAACTTCGTACCAAGACTGACGGTGAAGGAGAGCACGCTTTGTTGAAGGCTGATGGAAAGTACGAGCTTGACACAATTGCTAAGGGAGATCTAAAAGGGGATCCATCTGTGAGTTATCAATAGAGCGCATTTACTCTCAACCGTAAATCTTTTTCAGAAAACCGAATTCGAAGCCAAAAACGAGAGATTAGACTTCAAGCTGAACCCACACGCACATAATAATAACAGTGGAGATGGTACATTGGCTTTCTATGATAAGGTAAGTACTTGTGGGCCTAGGGATTATACTTGCAAACCATGCCGTGACGGGTCGACTCGGGCTAGCCCGTAACTCGCTTAAAACCCAATATTATGAACTGAAAAATATATCAAAATGTAGATCCTGACGAGTTCTATCTCTGTGACCTACTAAACGTCGGATAGATTTTCGTTGATATGGCCTAGCCGCGGTTCATTAACAATCCGACATCCGGTTCGTAGTAGGTCACAGACATAGAGCTCGTTGAGATCTACATTTTGGTATATTTTTCAGCACATAGTATTGCGTTTTGAGCGAGTTACGGGCCGACCCGTGTCGGCCCGTTTTGGCTCGGTGTGCAAGTATTCTAGGGACAGTAGATCAAAATCAATACTAGTAAATTCCAGGAAAAAGACAAGAATGGAAAGTATGCTTACACAATCGCCCAAAACGGAAAGAAGACCGATGCCACTCTCTCCGCCGATAACCTCATTGGCTCCGAGCTCGAGCAATCTCTCTTCGGACGCAGAAACAACAAATACCACTGCACCGCTGAAACCCCAGGAGTCTCTCAGTGCTACGATGCAAAGGGTCACTCTGTTGGAAAAGTAGTTGCAGACAAAAATGGAAATACAGTAGTCTACAATGACAAGGATGTGCCAATTGGAACTGGATCTGTCAAGCAAACTGGACCAAAGTCTTATGAAGCTGTCATCTCGAAGAATTTGTTCATTGCAAAACTGAAAGATGTTAGATCTGCTCCATGTTGCAAGGAGCTAACCGGACAGGAGTGTGCTGCACCAATCAAGTTGGCTAACCCTACTTTCAGTCATCCATCCAATCGAGAAGGTGACGGTACCGTGCATCTCACTTGGCCAGACTGCTTTGATATGGGAATTGATATCACTCTCCCACCAGGAGTCCATATCAATAAACTCGCCATGAAGTTGGATGTCTCTATTCAACCAATTGGAAAACTCAGATGCATGGACGTCGCCACTTGTGGAAGAGAGTGTTTCTACTGTGATTGGTGTAAAGAGTCGAGAAAATTGAAGTTATTGGAAAACACCGAAGGAAACTTGTGTCGTGCCACCGGAGAGCGTACCTACCGTCTCACCACAAAACTTTGCCCACCTCCAGAGGACCCTAACTTCACAATGTGCACCGCGTTCTCCAAATCCGTCTGGCAGAAGGATTACTGGCAGAAGCAGGGAGCAGTGGATGTCTGGATGAAGTTCTACGAGCGTGGACAAACGAGACCGGAGCTTGAGAAGGAATTCTTCGCTCAGATTGACAACCCACTTCTCGGAAAGGCATTCAAGTTTGCGATTATTGGAGAGTGGCTTGCTGCCAACTCACTCGACCAGGGATCCTACACCCCGACTAACTCTGAGCTCTTGGAATACTGGGTGTCCAAACGTGACCCGGACCGTTTGTTGGCTTGTCAGCACGCTGTTGTCGATTATGATATCGAGGGAGCTAAGGTCAAGACCAACTTGCTCTTTGAAGCAGCCACTACCGCTAACTCTATCCCGAATATTCTGAAGGATAAAAAGTGTGGAGCATTCGAGAAGCTGCAAGAGGACAGATTCCAGAAGGAAGCGGCGGATTATAAGAGAACTTCTGGAGGAGGAAATTTCTTGTCTGGACTCGGAGGATTCTTGAATACTGTCAGAGGATGAGTGATGGAAGGATTTATTTATTGATACTTATTATGTTGTGTCTTTCATTTCTTTTTATTATTATTGTCTGTTTGTATATATTTTAAATATAATTTTTTTGATCTCTATCTAGTTCAACATGAATGAAAAGTTTACTTTTCCAATCGACTTCGAGCTCGAGCCATCCCTCTTCGGACGCAGAAATAAAAAATACAACTGCACCAAAGCAGCCCCCAGGAGTCTCTCCGTGACGGCAAGAGACACTCTGTTGAAAAAATAGTTGCTGACAAAAATGGGAATACAGTAGTCTACCATGAAAAAAATGTGCCAATTGAAACTGGATCTTTTCAAGCAGACTGGACCAAAGTCTTATGAAGCTGTCATCTTGAAGAATCTGTTTATTGCAAAATCCCATGCATTGCTACGATGCCAAAAGTAGTTTTATTGGAGTCCTGAATACTCTAACTAGTTGAGTTGCGTGACCTCAGGGTGGCTGTTTACCGCAAAACGATATATGGAAACGAAATTTCAACTCCCGTCAAGAAATACGATGTAAACAACACATTATCTTTATTCCTCACTTAATGGTAATATATGTACACAAAAGCAACTTTCAGTTCAAACAATTATAGTCGAATCTCGCGGCTCAAAATCCCTCTTCATCAAATCCAACACATCTTCAATCGCAAATTGCAGCCTAAAATTCCGCCTTGATATCATCTTCATTTTCTGTTTTTCAAGAGCCATTTCCAAGTCAAGACGTGGCATACAATAATAAGATCCTCTTCCGAGTATTTTTAGAAATTGTATTCCTGTTAATATCCATTGTTCTTCATCATCGACGTTTTTCTTTTCAATCGTCGAAAAACAAAGCGAAATGAAATGCTCAAAGATTCTTTCAAGCACTAATTTAGGAGGATGAAGATTAGCAATAAAAACGTGAAATCCCGTTATTCTTCTTCTACATATGTTCTGTGCGTCTGCCAATAGAACATCTCTTTTTGTTGGATTTTCCTCTAATTCAACAGGTGCATTTTGGTTGAGGTTGTCGCATAGCATTTCATTCATATCTTTACTTAATAGTATGTGAGCTTCTCGTGAGCTTGCCTCGGGTGGAAAAACACTTTTCATCATTTGTGTATAAAGAGCACAATACTCTGGTTCATCGAGACATTTCGTGACGAACAGATCGAAAACTTCGCTTAGCTGCTCCTTACTCGAGTAGATATCGTACGTATTTAGTTCTTGAACAATTTGATCCAAAGTTTTTTGTGTAACTTTGTTGAGTAGTTGTCGAACTTTATTTGTAACCGTCTGAAATAATCGACGTCGGAATGAAAGTCAATAAATATGAACTATTTACCATTAATGAGACGTCATTCATATCTCTCTGTCGTTGCGGTTTCCATAGAGTCGGAGTGCTATTTAGACCTGGCTGAAAAAAAGTAGGAAAATTATGATACTTGGATTACGGAGCTGTAGAAAAACATTTGCTTTTTCAAATGCCTTTTTCAAGAAAGAAACCCATTTTCAGCCAAGAACCTACCTTCATCATGTTGTCACCTTTGAAATTGAAGAAAAGTAATTAGAATTTGAATGTAACACGACAATTGAAAATAAGGGTAACTTCAGTAGAAAAGGAAATGCAAATGAGCAAAATGACAGAGAGTTTCGTTCTTATCAAATAATAATTCTTATGTCAACATTCAACAGAAAATTTCTGATTGTAAATAACTGAAAAGAGTAGAGGTAAAATTGAGAAGAAATTATGAAACTAACTAGGGCTAAAAATATTGATTGTTTACAAAATATTTGTATGTTTATTCGCAACGTCTTAAATAAACTACAAGAATAAATATCTATTTTTGTTCTGTATAGTTGATACATAGTTTACTTTGTGGGTGTATCAGGAATACCGTAACACCCCTCAAAATTGGCAACTTTTCATTGAAAAAGGTCAAATTGTATACCTTACTGCGCGCCACTGTACATAGCCTACGAATGTTAAAACCGTGGCAAAAACCGGTGGAAACTATAGTACAATCTCAAAGTTCACTATTTCTTTTCAATGATAAAAGCGAAAATGTAACGTTTTTTGGGTGGTACAGCGAGAATGACTAAATGTCTCAGCGAGCTCAATTCAAATACTTTAACGATTTTCAAAGTCTGTCACAAAAAACGCATGATTCCCGCCACCTCCCATTAATTATTTGTTGTTCGATGTCGCAATCCCCTATCTTCTCCATTTCTCTCCATTTTTCCAATTCTCATCGAAATCACAGGATGATTTGACTACAATCCCGTCAAACAAGTCTTCACAATTTCTTATCTTGGCTTCTATCCTGCCCGCAATCATTGTTACATACCCGTGGTGCCTTATCATGTCTATGAAAATCTTTCTCATTTTTTCTTCATTTTTATTATTATTTTCTGATGGAAAACCCTTAAATTCAAATTCAAATCGACCGGAGGACCCGTTTAAAACAAAATTCGTCGCTAGTAAGAGTGAGGAGCTCACTGACACCGAGGATGAAGACATCTCCCTCGAAGAATCCCATGAGCTAGTCAGAATCACCACCACCCGAGCGCCACGTCTTCTATATCCCCCAACTCATCAGAACCTTCTCTACTCCATATTCCCAACCCTTCAAAAAGAAAAAGACTGGAGAAAGTACTGTCCAGCGAATCAATATCAATTCCAAATCACTTGCCGTCCCGGGAAGAAACTTCGCTACGATCTCCAACTGTTCTGCCAACAGTTTTCTGACATGTGTGGTGTTCCGAATATCAATTTGTATCCAAGCAGATATCAGACGGAAGACGACGGACGGCCCGCTGGATATGGGCAGAAACAGAAGAATGGAAACTTTGGAGTGGGAAGATCTTGGGCGTTTGGATTGGGTGCCATTCCTGGAATGGAGGTTCGCACGAGTCAAGGAGCGGATATTGGAAATGAGAGATTGCCGTTCTTTGATCAGGTTGGTTGGGTGGCCTAGGATTATTATTTTGGAAAACTAGTCCAGGGAGTCAAAATCGTGGTTTTTCGGTTTTCAGAATCTTGAATCATTTCACATTGCCACAAAAAAGTGGAGACCTAGAAATCCAAATTTCTAGGAAAATCGTCCCTGGTGAAGAACACTGTCATAACCGTGTCATAACTACCTTCATCAATTCATATAAAGTTGGTGGCCTAGAATTCCAAATTTCGGGAAAACTAGTCCCCCTAAAATTTTTCTGGATCTTACTCAATTTTCAGCTGTTCAAAGGTTTCTTCAGTCGAGTTTTTTACCCAAAAAAGTCGACCAGGTTCTGTGGCGTAGAAATCCCAAATTTTGAGAAAACTAGTCGTCTTCAAATTTTGTTGTCTTTGACGGATTGCCACGTTTTTCCGGGGCATTCTCCGGTGATTTTACGTGTTTTCCTACTCAAGGACGGCGTTACGTGGCCTAGGAACCCAAATTTTGAGAAAACTAGTCCCCGACCTGAAATGACATAAATGAGCTAAAAGTAAGAATAATCGCTAGGACCTGAAAATGAGCTTGAAAATAAGGAAAACCGCATCACATAACGTTGGTGGCCTAGAAATCAGATGTTATAGAAAACTAGTTCATCTTCAAATTTTGTGTTCTTTGACGGATTTCCACACTTTTTCGGACTTTCTCAGGACATTTTACGCGTTACACCCACTCAAACGAGGCGACTAGGTTAACTGGCCTAGGAACCCAAATTTTGAAAAAACTAGGCCCCGACCGGAAAATGAGCTTCAAAATAAGGAAAACCGCATCACATAACATTGGTGGCCAGGAAATCCGAATTTTGAGAAAACCTAGCCAACAAGCCAACAAATCCTGAAAACTCAAATAGGTTACGAAAAAATGAAGGCCTAGAATTTCCCCCTGTGAAAAACTAGTCCCCTACTCGTTTACAATAAAACTTCATAATTTCCCTTCTCTTCCAGATCGGCGGAATGATGCTCAACTACGGAGGAGAAGTGGGTGTCCTCGGGCACCGTACCGGAAAGGGACCAGCTCGTTCTATGAATGCATTGGCTCGTGGATACCCATCTCTCGGTCTAGGTCCACCAAATAAGGCAGCAGATAGTCAATTCCAAGAATCTGTGGCGAAGGCGTTAGGTGTTCCATCACTAAATAATGTGTTCAATAAGCTGGCAAAGAATTCCAAGAACAAGAAGATTACCGGTTATGAACCGGGATACGGAGCAGTCAATCCTCATGGTCCATTTGCAATTGGAAAGGTGAGTAGACGCACGGCCTCCTGCAGAGGCCCTCTTAAAGTACTGTGCGCAGTGCATTGAGAGGGTCTCTATAGACGTCAATCATGATTTCCTGATTTTTTTCCCCCAACCTTCCCAATGTTAGTGGGCGGAGCCTAGTCGCACACAAAACACGGCGGTCGGCGGAACCCGTGAGATGTCGGCCGCTCGGTTACCCTCGCCTTTATAAACCGACGCGTCGTTTTCCACTAGTTGGCGGTGCTCGCATCGTACGTTTCGCTCTCGGTTTCGATAGATCTCGCCTCTAAGTTAGTAGAACTCACTCCGATTAATAAATCGTGTCCCAATGAATAGAAGGAACGGAAGCTCCCGATGAAAATGAATATATATCTGAAAATGTTTCAGCCAGAATTCAAAATTCTGGAATATTCAGCTCGTGAAGATGCCTCGGTCCAAGAGCTCCATCTATTTCAGAGGAAATGTGATCCCTTAGAGAACTAACCACCTTGAAGACTTGTCTGTAATCAGACTAACATTCGGTCGGACTGTGTCTCAGTTGGGTTTCACGACTCGTCCACAGAGCCTCGCCTAGGTAACACTTAAGCAAAATTCAAAATTCAAAATTCAATGAGCACCGCCGATATGGGCTCCGCTTGTTAGGAGAGTTTACCCATACATTTTTGCAATTTTATTCCATTATTTTTTCTTTATTCCAGACCGACCTCGACGATATCAACCTACCTGGCGGCTTCGGCGCTATCGAAATGCTGCGTGGAAGTGGAATGGGTATTGGAAAGAAATAATAATCAGGAAAATGTAATAATTATTTTTATTCAAAATGTGCAATATTTGAAATTGATATCAGTGTGTGTGTTGCAATAAAAACGTTTTTTTCAAACTTAAATTTTCGCAAAACCTGACCATTATTGAAAGTCTGTAATTTTGCCAAAAATAACCTAAAGGTCTAGATTTTTTGCACATTCTCTCAGGACTTCTAGTCAAAGTTAGACAGTTTTTTGAAAAGTGTGTCTGAGTGTCTGTGTGTCTGTATGTGTGGATGTCCGAATGTCCGAATGTCTATCTGAGTGTCTGGGTGTCCAGATGTCTTTCTGTACTTCAGTATTTATGTCGGTCTGTCGGTATGTGTGTCCAAATCAGGACTGTGCTAAAAAAAACTTTCCCGAAAAATGTTCAAAAAACATTTTTTCAAAATTTTTGACTGAAACTGAAAAAATGTGTTTGGAAAGATAAAAAAACACTTTTTGTTGAACAATTTTTGAAAATTTCAGCAGAAATTACCAATATTTTTTGAACATTTTTCAAGAAGTTTGAACCGAAAAAATTTTTTGCGCAGCTCTGGTCCGAGTCTCTTCCAGTTTTTCTGTCTGAGTGTCTGTGTGTCCGGATGCCTGTCTGTCTGAGTGTCTGGTGTCCGGATGTCCATCCGAATATCCAAAGTTCCCATAATTTTAAAAATCAAAAACTTCATTAATTTTCACTGAAAAACACATACACACAAAACGACAATTTGTCATCGGAATAAGGCACATATTATATCATCAAAAGTTACGAAACCACAACTTTTTTCTTTAAAAAAAAACAAATAAATATATACTCTCCATCGTCTATTCCTCTCTCTTCTCCTCCTCCTTCTCCTTTTTCTCCGGCTCATTCGTCGTCACATCGGCCGTGGCCGCCTCGTAGACCTTCTTCAGTTCTGGCACAATCTCCTCCTTGGTGAATTCCGACGCGGCGTCGTACTTCTCCGACAGCCATTCTCTGATGTTTTTGTGGGTTTCCGGGTCTTGAAGCTTCTCTTTGTACTCGTTGAATTTGTCACGGATCGCTGGCGAGGCGGTCTCTTTGAACCATCCGGCGGCGTTGTTGAGCCCTCCACTGACCTGGAAAAAGGAACAAATGAGGAATTTTCTATGTTTTGGATATCGGGAGGCTCCGCCCATTTTTAAGGCACAGTCGATTAGTTAACTGTGCGGCAGTATTGCATAAAGGAATGTAGCCTGTTTTTTATGGATATCAACCACATTGAAAGGCTCCGCCCATTTTTAGAGCACGGGCTTACTATGCGGCAATATTGCAAAAAGGGGCGTGACCTATTCTTACTGGATCTATGTAGGCCTTGTTGGCAGTGTAGAATTGAGATAGTTTTTCCATTTTTTGAAGATTTGAAATCGAATTTTCGGAAAACTTTTTTGAATTCTTTGGACACGCGAACAAAAAATTTGGGGACAAGTTCACGGAAACATGTTTTTCTTCAAATTTCAACCTTCAGGACTAGTAATTTCTCTGGTGGCCGAGTTTTGGGAACCTAGGCCACTTACCGTATCAGTGAATCCATCCCACCAATCCGCTTGAACGGAGCTTGCCAGAAGAAGTGTGACGAGGATTGTCAACGTGACGGGACGCATTCTGGAATAAGAGTTATGAGAAGAAAAAAAATATCAAAATCAAAGTGAAAAATGCTGAAAATATGAAGGCATATTTATAGGGGAGAGCGTGGTGAGTCACTCAGGACGTTATCATTTTTTTATGGGGGTGAGAAAGAAACAAGGAGAAGGAGGGGGAGCTGAGGAAAATGTGTGGGGGATGATCATGAGGTGAATATGGAAATTTTTATGAGATTTTTAAGGGGTTCGAGAGGGGGGGGGTTAAGGGTATACTGTGGTATACTGTAACTAGATATGGGGAAGCCGTCCAAGGAGCTAATGCTCAACAGCGTAAAGTTATCTACGAAGGAACTGTACAGAAAATTGTCAACTACAAAAATCAAGGCCTAGGTTTCAGCTATAGACATGAAAAATTAGGATCTAGTACCTTTTTTGTAAAGAGGCAAACATGTGGATCTAGGTTGGCACTTTGTAATCATATTCAAGAAAACTACAAGTTTTACTGTCTAGGATACCGAGGTACCCCCTCAAATTTGCCAATTTTGCAACGGGTTTTTCTATTTTTCTGACAATTTCCTACATTAAATACCAGAAATAGAACGCGTTTTGAAAATATCGTCCAACAAGAATTCCAGAACATTCTGAAAACGTTGTCAAAATGAATAGGTGAAAAGAAGATCAAACAAGAAGGGGAAGGAATAAGCAACAAGAACAGGAAATAGTAGTTTGATATGCAAATATGGGTAGGCTTGTTCAATACTATCGACAAACATTAACTTTAAAGTGGAGAAGAGGGGGGGGGGAACAAGCTATCAAATATCACTAGGTGAATGTGAACACGAAAAATGTGTAGGTAGTGATGGCTAGGGAAGCTTAGAAAATTAGTAAAGTTAAAGATCGAGTTATAAAGTCAGACGGTGCTGTAGTCGGAGTCTTCAACCTCAGCGTTTTAAGAATAAGGCCGTTATCCTAAGCCCTAAAGCCTTGGGCCGTAAGCCGAAGGCGGTAATCCTAAAGCCGTAAACCTAAGGCCGGAAGCCTAAGTCCGTGAGCCTAAGGCCGCAAGCCTAAAGCCGTAAGCCTAAGGCCGTAAACCTAAGGTTTTAAGCCTAGGGTCATAAGCCTGAGGCCATAAGCCTAAGGCCATAAGCCTAAGGCCTAAAGCCTAAGCATACGGCCTCGTCTCTAGTGAACACTCCTCAGATTCTCGGATTCTCTCAAAAATCGGAAGACTTCTCACAAAAAGAACCAAAAATCCGTTAGAAGAACGATCAAAAGAAATGCTCTCATTGTGCAAAGAGAGCAGGTGACTTGTATCATGATGATTCTCCCTAAAGTGTAATAGATTTTAGGATGAGGAAGAGCTGAACCATCTGACCAAAGGAAAAAACACATAGATCGGATGATTGTGTTTTGTGTTGTTTTGAGACAAGGAAAGGGGGGGGGGAATAGGGAGAGGTGGTGAGTCATAGGTTTGTCATGAACCGGCATATGGCAGGGCAAAATTTTGGTGAAGAACAAGAAAAAAGAGGCGGGTACTGTAATAGGACAGTTGACGTTTAGAATTTGGAAAAAATACGTGATTTTTCGTGAAAATTTGAAGCTTTGCTGTGCGGACTGTGCTCATGGACAGCTCAGACTTTTTGACAAATCCGGTACCAGTGTATTAGAGTGACTACGGTAGGGTGTTCGTGGTGAAACCCATGAGAGACGAGGTCTCACCACGAAATAAGAAAAATCTGGAACATTTTCACATCTTCAAAAAAGCATAGGAAAACATGAGTGAGATTCTCAAAACAAAATTTCCGAAACATAAGAGCGTCACAGTCCGACAATATTGGTAACTAGACGGTGGTGGTAAATGTCATTTTGAAACCAAGACGTTTCAAAACCGGGACTTTTCGAAACCAGGGATATTTCGAGCCCTTTCAAAACGTCCGGTTTTCAAAACTCTCAATGTTCTAGACATCCGGACAAACTGACATACAGACAGATAACAGTTAGAAACCGTGCTGATCTGCCTGTGTGTTTGTAAGTATCAATTTGAGTCGCTACTCAGTTAAACCTAAATTCCTCAAAAATACTTCGCTTATTCTGGCAACAAGCCAAGTCTACCTTTTGCAAAAGTCACCGCATTTTCCAAATAAATCCTCTCAAGACTGGTTCCCGACCGGGATGATACATACGTTCCGCTTACAGATCACTCACACACAAACACACATAATCCTTTTTGAGGAGAGAGAAAAAGGAAATGCAAACAAAAATATGGAAACAGCGCTCTATTGTAGAGGGTAAAAAATGACTACTAGAGCGCATTTACTCAATTTCGGAAGATAGAATTAGACCACAACCAAGAGACAATCGGACAGCTAACGCTCCCTCCTCCTGCTGCTAAACTTGATTGATTGTGGTCGGGATAGGGGGGTCTTAGCGAAACAATATGGTGAGTAAGAGAGATAGAGAAGGCAAGAATTGACGGTGTAACAGTTGCGAGAAGAAGAAGAATTGTGTAAAGACGTCGAGTCCTCTCACCACTTAGTCTCCACTTTAGTTTATTAGGTGAATGAAAAATTGGAAGAGGTTCTGGCGATGAGTCATGATTGCGGGTTTAGTCATTGAGGACATCTGGACAGGTGCTAGGTACAGTAAATTTGAGAAAAAGTGAAAAAAAAGTTAACTGATTGTGACACAGTGCCCCTATTAAATTTAGCACAATAATTGTAAACTTCTGAAGCTTTATGGGATTAATATGGTACATCATGATTGTAATTTATAACTGTATTGTAGAAGTTCTCCTTAAAGAGTTATATGGGTCTGAAGTAACCTGGGTACTGGTCATCAAGAGTCCAATGCTAGAAAGTTTTCCCAGCCTACAGTAATGACCCCAATCCTAACAACTTTGTGTCGTTTTCAATTGAAAATGTCCAACTTTGAGAGGGTGCCACGGTATCCCTGGTTGCCCCACTAAGTAAATTTTTATTGGGTCATACAAATCAAAAACAGAGCTTCATTTTTGTAGTTGACAACTTTTTTGTGCGGTCGCTCCCTAGCAAGTTACGTATCAAGAAAGTAATATCTCTGTCAAATCGACCTGCAATTTTTGAGCTGTCCCCTTAAAATGACCATAACTATCTAGTGATTGATCGTACAAAAAAGTTGCCAACTACAAAAATGAAGCTCTAGATTTGATCTATCGATTGATATAATAATATTGATATGTGGGACTATTTGAAACAGCATGGTAAACTCACTAAATTTACAGATTTTTCACAGAAATTAAAAAAAACCTTGCGGGTACTGTAAGAAAGTCAAACTCAAACTAAGGCAATAACTGAAAATTGAAAACTTTTATTAAATTGACTCAAATGAAACTTCAGGAATTTCACATTTTTCAATTTTAAAAACTCACTTAACGAACAACCCAAGTGAACAGAAAAAGTTACCCGACTAGCCGAATGACACAAAAAAAACGATGAGTCACCACTCGTGGAGAGAAAAGGGGACAAAGAATAAAGGGTGAAGGTTGTGCCGTTAATGTAATGTGCCGGTCGATATCTTATCGTTTTTTTTTGCTCAAGATGTTGTGTAACGTCATAAAGGATGGGTGGGTCATAAATCAATCGGTGTTGGCCTGGGAGGCAAATAAAAAACGGCTGAACCAACAATGAAAATTATTTAAGTCATAAGTATACTGAGCTCTAGTTGTAAACTGGAAACTAAACTATCGATTTTTAAAAATTAAAATTGAAGTTACCATAATTATAAAAGGAAGCATAATTAGAAGTGATCGTGAGGAACTTCGAGATTGTCTGCGTGTCCCAGGTCAGTGTTCTAGGGAATATCATTTTTCTCAAACTTGTCAAATTTTGGCCAGGCCTGGCTTGACCCGTCGGTCCGGCTTTAAGGACAGGTACCTATTTTTTACCAAATTTTTTAAATTTATTAAAATGTTCACACAAAAATCCAACTCCTTGATGCATAAACAGCTTTTCATCGAGTTCCTAACTAGGGAAGGCCTATATCATTGGAAAGCTGGTAAAACGCTGATTCCAAATATTTATTCAGTTTTTGCCCTCGAGGCCTGATATTCGAGAAAAACAAGGTTAAAGTTTGAACCCCTGGCAAGTCATTGGACACCTGGCAAGTAGTAAGTATAGTCAGAAATTCGCCACTTTTGGAAAGAATATCAAAAATGTTCAAAATTTCTGTCAAAATTTAGTCCGAATCTTTAACCTGCTGTACCTCTCTAGGGAGAACTCTTACGAAAAAGTTGTCAACTACAAAAATAAAGATCCAGGTTTGATCTACAAAAGTTGGCTTCATAAGCCAACGTATTAAGCCGTGGCACACTGGCAAACAATCGCAAAAAATTCAACATTTAGGAAAAAATTTCAAACATTTAGAACCATAAGAAAATTTATTATCCATTTATACAAATTCTTCACAAATTCTAACTCCACGACCGGTCCAACTCTTCAAAATAGGTATTCGTTTGTTCACTCGCATTGAAAGTGATCCTCTTCCCAAATGTATCTTGTATTTTCAACGAGTTGAAGCTGTCCTCCATAGAGTCCATCGGTTTTATCTGATTCTTGTTTATTTTCACTTTAATCCGTCGGACACTTGCTAGGATCTGCTCCAACTCATTTCGATACTTTGGATTGTGATGGTAGATCACAAATGGGGTGACAAGAGCGTATCTGGAATTCGAATACGATTTTTTTTCAGTCTTTGAAGTTTCTACACTTACAGTAGACATATAGTGTCGTAGATTACTGTATTCAGGTTCTTCCATGACCTCGAAATGGCCAAATTATCAATCAATAAACATACAGGACCACTGATTTGGAAAAATGCTATGCTTAACGCCAACCGGTTGAAAAACTGAAAATTTTATATTAGGATTTATATTAGGTACGGTAGCTTACAAATGAAAACCGAATATTCTCAGAAATCTGAAACCGCTGACCCAGCGAATAGCCCCCGCCATCTGTCCTGTTACTCCGATAGTAATAATTACGATTCACAATGAAATTTAAGTGGTTTCCCTGAAAATTTTGAAAAATTTTCAGTGAAATTAGAATTGTCCCACTGCCTGGAACTTGGAACTCACCAAATACGAAAGACCACTGAGCAATATGAACAATGTAGCATGTGGAATTGTATTGGAAGCTGAAATTAATTAATTTAAAAAATATTTTAAAAAGAAAAAAGGAACTGAAGAGAGTGGGATTCGAACCCACGCCCCCGAAGGGACTGGTGCCTTAAACCAGCGCCTTGGACCGCTCGGCCATCTCTCCACATTTTTCAACGCGCCGGGAGGGCGTACAAAAACCTTCTCCTCTCGCTCCCGCTAACTCACCATTATGAAAGTCGAGTGCAGAGACGAAAGCGATAGCGTAAATAACCCATAGAATCAGAAAAACCAGCCGTTTCCTCGGATTTCTTTCATAATCCATCAGAAAATACGTGGCAAACCATCGTTCAGCGACAAATGCGGATAGACAATAGAAACCAGGGAAACAGAACAAGGCGCGAAGGAGGGAGATGGTGTAGAAGATCTCGTTGTTCAAGTCGTAGCCTGGAAGCGTGGAAATTAAAATAAAAACTGAAACATCGGTGAAAAGCCCGAATAAAAGCGATATTTTCAGCAAGAATTGACTTTTTGACAAAAACTTTTTTTTCATAATTTATTACTTTTCGGCAATCTTGACATTTCGAAACCTGAAGTTCCGTAACCAGATGTTTCGAAACCATGACATTTCGATACTAAACTTGAGACAGGTATTGGAAAATTGTCTCAACACATCTTAACTTTTTCAGGTTTTACGGAAGCCCATTTTGAGCAGTTTTATGTTAGATTTTTTTGTGTTTTTGATAAATTGTTCTTCTTGTTCAATGTACTCTTAACGCTCCGTTGCTAACTCAATGATTTCATTCCCAAAAGTACACAAAAACTCCTAAACCATGATTTCCCTACGATACTCCCAAACTATTTCCCTAACCTTCCCAAAGTGAAGGGGGCGGAGCCTAGTCGCACACAAAATACGGCGGTCGGCGGAACCCGTGAGATGTCGGCCGCTCGTCTACCCTCGCCTTTATAAACCGACGCGCCGTTTTCCACTAGTTGGCGGTGCTCGCATCGTACGTTTCGCCTTCGGTTTCGATAGATCTCGCCTTTAAGTTAGTAGAACTCACTCCGATTCTTAAATCGTGTCCCAATGAATAGAAGGAACGGAAGCTCCCGATGAAAATGAATATGCATCTGAAAATGTTTCAGCCAGAATTCAAAATTCTGGAAATATTCAGCTCGTGAAGATGCCTCGGTCCAAGAGCTCCATCTATTTCAGAGGAAATGTGATCCCTTAGAGAACTAACCACCTTGAAGACTTGTCTGTAATCAGACTAACATTCGGTCGGACTGTGTCTCAGTTGGGTTTCACGACTCGTCCACAGAGCCTCGCCTAGGTAACACTTAAGCAAAATTCAAAATTCAAAATTCAATGAGCACCGCCGATATGGGCTCCGCTTGTTAGGAGAGTTTACCCATAAATTTTTTTAAATTTTCGCAAGTTTTTTATCAATCATGTAAACGGTTATTTCATAACAATAACATCTGATGAGTCGTCTTTTTTCAGAATGACGAACGCGTTATCAGTTGTACATTTGGTCTTTTACGCTCACACCTACTCACAGTTTTCACTATTTAAGTCTGAAATTTTCTACATTTTTTTGTTCCCATGTCCTTGATACCCCTCTTCTTCTTACTATTCCAACTATCTGATTCCCAACTACTCATCCCCTTGAACTCATTAAAAGGCGAAAACTTCAAAAATCTGATATCTTCCACGCCCCCATACTCCTTATACGTTTCTGCTAATGAAGATAGTAGCGACATTTTAAAACAAATTTTTGTGCAGGGAAGAAAGTGAGTTCTCACTAGGGAAGGTCTCCGAGTGATCGTGGAGTTATGGCTTTTTGAAAAGCTGAGAAAACGCTGATTCCAAATATATAATCAGTTTTTTTCCCTCGAGGTCTGGTATTCGAAAAAAACAAAGTCAAAGCTTGGGAAAACTGAAAATTGCAAAAATTATCTCCACGGTCACCTGGAGTCCTTCCCTAGGCAGTTGTTGGGGAATTCGTTGTCACAGTTTTTTTCTAGCCTGGATGAGATTAGAAACGCAAAATCGAGCGGTGGAACACTGTCGCCTCTGGAAATCCAGACCTCCTCCGCTTATATCTCATCAAGTTTACCGGATTATCAATTGGCGTCATTGAAAGGTTTCATTTATGTAACTACTACAGTACAAGCCCTTGGTAAACGCAACTAAAGTCAATTATGTCTTAATTTTTGTGATTCAAGACGATTCCTTTCTTGTCTACGATGTAGCTCAACGCCAAACCATTCTAACTGACCAATCTGGAAACTACACTATAGTTTTTCTGAATACCAACCCAACCTACAGCTCAACTATTAGTAACTGGACACAAGCGACATATTCCACTATGAAAATGTACAAGGGGTACCCAACGGGTCTCCTAGAGAGCAGTTTTCTATTTGCTAATCCCGTTGAGCCAGTCGGTAAAGACTTAAAGTGAGTTTTCAATACTCGATATAGCATAGTTGTCACAGGGCCTGATCCGGGCCGTGGGCGGGCCTTGAGAAAACTCGCTTCAAAATGGCAATTAAGAGTCGATCGACCTGTCAAACTGTAGGTCTCGGTGAGCTCTACTCGAGTCTATTTTCATTTTCACCATGATTTCAGTGAGAACCGCTGTACAATCTATTTAGTGGCCGGGCCTTGTTTTAAGGCCCGCCAAGGCCTGGATCCGGCCCGGTGACAACTATGCGATAAAGGAAAAATTCTGAACTTTCAGATTGTTCCCTGCGGTTGAAAAATTTTCGGTTAAGTTTCCAATTTTCTACTTCAAAATCACCAATTCTCTATTGTTTCAAATTGAGTCGGGTAGTTTTGATCTGGATGGTTACTCCACTACTGGATATGATTCTACTGGTTTTTATATAAAACCAAGAAACGAGAAGCCCAAAAACTTCACGATTACCTGCATGAAAGATGATAGATATAATGGATCCACCGGGATCCTGATGAGTGGATCAAATCTACCGACGGATGCAACATTAAGGATAGAATTCAATTCATTCGACGACTCTAGTCTCTCAATTATTGAGATTGTAGATATAAGGATACCTGGGTTTGCAGTTGGAATGATTTACACAAGTCTCACGATTTCGTCGAATAACACGGATGACGGGGAGGTTTATGTTCAGTACTACATATTGCGAGATCAATGGGTTGGAACGACGACTACTGTTCAGGAAACAACTATGATGGTGACAACGACTAACGGAAGTAATCGGGGTTATGGGATGTGGGTTCTAATTATGGTTTTGTATATGCTTATATGGAATTGTTAATGAATTCTTGAAATTTTCCATCACAACAAGAAAATCGAAGTTCAAAACATTTTGATATATTTAGGGACCGCAATGAACGTGGGCGGAGTTTTTCATTTTCTTCTCTTGGGCTTCATGAGGAGATTATCTAAATGTTTGACGGTCTGCCCTGAGAGCCCAGAATGCTAAAACAGAATGAAAACGTTTGACCCCTATGTAATCGAGTACGTAGAATTCAATGAACACACTTTCGTTTCACCCAAATTTTCAGTTTTCTCAGAAAACTGAAAAAACGTTTTGCTTCGAACTGAAAAATGTCACGTTTAGGATGTTGTAGGTCAAACACGCATCGTTTTTTGACAGTTTCAAGTAGTTCTTGACATACTCTAATAGGTTTTGAAAGAAAATTCAAGTTTCGTGCTGTCGAATTTTTTTGGGAGCCAGCTGAACTGCGAGGCATCACACCAAAAAAACTTTCTGTGATCACCAACCTATATTCTGAAATATTCTTTTTGGGTATCTCTTCAGGTACCTGGGGACAAAATTTGGAGGCTTAGTGATTCGTAAAATGTGATTTTTTTAGTGTCGGAAGACAACGGGCTCAAAAAGAAAAGTAGTTTTCCCGACAGTTCAGGTTAAAGCAGGTCAAACACGCATCGTTTCTTGACGGAATCAGAATCTACGCAAAATTTCGATCTAGATGCACTTGGGAACAAAAAATTTCGTGCTGTCGAATTTTAGATAATTGATGTTTTATCTCGAAACATGCTAAAAATCTTTGGAAAATTCTTTTGATTTTTAAAAAATCACGACAATAATATATCTTCCTATTATCAGCGTCACATTTGTGTTTGTTTGGTTCATTGGATAACACGCCGGGGTTTTATTCGAACGTGAAAACAGAAAACATTTTTTGCGTGGTCAGGAAAACAAATGAATTCCCCAAGAGAAATTCAGTAGAAACCATGGCTGACTAAAATGTCCTGTAACTTCGGAGGGAGTGAATATTTTCGGAAAAAAATTTGGGAATGTACTTCCATTTACCTTAAGAAAAGGTCAGGATGGAAATTTTAATGAAAAAATGAGTTTGAAAAAAATGTTGCGGTCTCTAGATATATTAGATAAGATTCCACCAACTTTTTTAACGGGCAACATAGAAATTTAACGGAAAATGCATACTTTTCAACCGGGCGGCCGTCGCGTAACTCGCTTCAGATTAAGACCGTTGTATGTCACTGAGATAGAACTCGCTGACATCTACATTTTGGTATATTTTTCAGCTCAAAATATTGTATTTTGAGAGAGCTTCGCCGGCCCGTGTCGTCCCGGTTGACACATATGGAAATTCGTATTTTCATCAATTTTTCAAAGTTTTTGCCGTATATTTTTATATTTTTCATCCTTCAGTAAGTTAAAGTACAAATTTTTCTTAAATTTCAATGTCGCTCGTAAAAAAATCATGTGGAATTTCATCCGTGCAGCATGCAGTTTAAGCATTACTGTCGCATTTGCGTTTCAGCCCGAAAAACTTTTTGTGGAAAATTATTGCTGAAACTTTTTTTCTCAGTAGTATAGATGTCATCATACTTGTAAAGAACCGGGTCGGTCTGATTTACAAAATTTTCACCAGCCCCCGTGTCGGGTTTTAGTAAAAAAATAAAAATCAGAATACTTGTAAAAATGTCAAATTTTCGACAATGCTTTCAATGTCGATTACAGTCAATTGTTCATGGGATTTCTGACTATTTTTAATGGAAATAATGTGCACATTTGACATTTTTGAGTCCGGGCCGAAATTTGGCAAGTATGGATGTCATGAAAAATTTTGACACGACTCCTCTTTCCAACCACTTCATTACGTGTAAACAAAAGTCTACAAGACTCTTTATAGTGCTTTGGCTGGATTCCCTATAACTTTTCCGGGATCTTCTAGACAGAATCTGTCCGGTCAGTTCTGTCTAGAAGATCCCGGAAAAGTTATAGGCTCATGCAGCCCGATCACTATAAAGAGTCTTGTAGACTTTTGTTGATTCATCCAAACATTCTTTTCGTGCCAAGGTTGTTAAAACACGCAGCGGACATCACACGGGTTCCGCCGCTGTCTATATTTTGTGTGGCGCTAGACTCCTCCCAGTTTTCGAGGGGGGATGAGAGACGCGAGAGAAAACGTTTTTCACCCACCCGCCGGCGAATCCAGTATCAACAAAACTTTCTGTGCGAGACACATCAGATGGCCAAGAACACATGGAAGATAAATCGCGTGATGAATTTTCTGGGTGTTCGTCACGAATTGACCGGTACGAATGTCGATGTACACGTTGAGAAGGTAGTAGAATAGTCTGGAATTGTGGATATTTGGGTGAGAAATTTCTAGGGGACTTACACAATGAAAATGAGGAGGACTTGTAGGTAGAACACAGTGAGGTATACTGGGTAGGAACCTTCTATGATGGAGTAGGTTTTGTTGAAATATTTTATGTACATAGTGGAAGGGAGAGCTGGAAATGTTGGATTTCGAAAGAGATACAAAGAGTATATGGAGAAGAAAAAGAAAACGATGAAGAGTAGAGGGATCACGGACATCTGGACATCCGGACAAGCTGCACAGACACACAGAAATACAAACAGAAGGAACGATATGGAATCAGGGTAGGCCGAAATTCAAAATCTGCAAAATTAAGGCCAAAATTCAAATTTTTACGATTTTTTTCTCGAAAAAGTCAAAAGTTCTACTATGATTCAGAATTAGAAGAAATGTTGAAAATTCATTAAAATGTTCACACTTTTGATGAAAAATAGGAAAAAAGTGGAAAAATATTAGCACTTTTTTGGGGCCAGGATCTGCGGACAGAAGACAAAACCGTATACACTTTAACAAAGCGGTTATCAAGAATTGTTTATCAGGGAGCCGGTATATCCCGATGGACAATGATTTGAACATCCAGAAAAGCAGATATCTGGGAATCCCGATAAGGGGAACTATAGGAAAACCGACTATCTTTGAACATCTTAATATACAAATACATAGAAAACACATCGGTCATGAAAAACGGGACTTCGGGACACCTGGACTCCAGGATATACAGATGTTTAGGTATCCGGGCTATCAGACACGGAGATATATGGACACTCCGATATACAGACATCCAAAGCAACATAAATCTCAGATAAAGATTGTTTTCAACCCAACAAAAAATGACCAGGTGGAATCTCTTTTCAATTTCCCAGAATATCATATAAAGGGTTCAGAAATTGCTGTCAGCAAGAATTATGTATTGAAATGAGACTTGTGACGTCTAGACAATAGAAAAAGGGTGGTGAGCAGGTGGGAATTCAATTGATGGTTTCCTATATATATTCTTTGAAAATTGGGGAAGGGAGGCGATTATGTTGTGGTATGAGAGGCAAGACGAAGATCAGATAATGAAAAAAAAATAAGTTGGCTCCAGCATGCAATATTGGTTCTGGAGCCAACTTTTTCTCACGTTTTTCATTTTTCTTTTTCATTTTCTTTCACATCCAGTTGTTTTCTTCTAACGCCTTCATCTAAGTAATCACATGATTGATTAAAAAAACATATTTTGAAAATCAAAGGGAACATGTTAGGAAGGAAATTCAATTTAGGGTTATGGAACTTAAGCATGGGAACTATTGACTTCAAAACAATGTGCAAAAACTTTTAGGATAAAGGAACTTTTAGGAAATCAGGAGTATAAGAATAGGTTCGGTAATACTGGGAAATAAGAACGGAATTCTCTGAGAAAAGTACTTTTGAAAATGACTGGTTTTGTATTGACCACATAATAAAGGTGAACGTGTGTCAATCATACAGGAGTTACAGATTGAAACGCGCCAGGAAATACCGATACCATAAGTTTAAGAAAATGATAACACCAATATTTTCAGATAAAGAATTTATGATCTCTGTTATTTATAGGTACCATACCTGTTAACCGAATCAACACGGGCCGGCGCGTAACTCGCTTCAAACTAAGTTTCATGAGCAGAAAGTATGCTAAAATGTAGATATTGGCAAGGTCCATGTCTGTGACCACCTACGGGCCGGATGGCTATTTGTTAATGTGCTGCGGGCCGGGATAAAATACCAAAAAACACGAAAATGATCATTCTTCGGCCAACAAATAGCCATCCGGCCCAGAGTAGGTCACAGACATAGAACTCGCCGAGATATAATTTTTTGTATATTTTTCAGCTCATAACATTCAGTTTTAAGCGAGTTATGCGCAGGCCCATGATAGATAGTTCTTCGAGTGCTATTTGATAGAATTAATTGTAAGACAATCTGATAGGTGAAACTGACCGCCTAACATTTGCAACATGACAAATGACAAACTTATGTACATTCTCTTTAAAAGCTAAAACTATTATAAAAATGATATCAACCGAAAAGTGATGTTTCAGATTGCAGGGTACACTGACTTATGAATGTTGTGTTTTGAATACCATAACCCTCCCAATTACACGCCTTGTTATTTTTCCTCTCAGCGTAGTAACTCATGAAGAAATGACACAACAGTGCCAACACATCAGAACACGCGACACAATTTTTGTAAATAATGAAGGCAACAAGGAAAAATAGGAAAAGTAGGTGTGCACATGCATGTAACTAGAAAAAAATATGATAACTTTCATTCTAGATCTTTCAGGAAATCCTGATAAGAAAAAGTGATAGTAACAGGTACCTACTAATCAAGTTTTCAAGATAAAATAAATATTTGACCTTGATTATGTGAGAACTCGTACTTCTAGAACTGAGAACTTCTTGAAGTCAGAAATATTTTAACTTGACCACATTCTAAATATATATAGAAACAGGTGTAGGCACTATGTAGTATTCAACAAAGTCATCGTTTCTTTTTCTTCGGAATTTAATTTAGCCTATTGAGTGAATTGAGTTAGCTACTTAGAGTTTCAAGAAAACAGAGTTTGATCTAACAATTTTTTTTTAATTTTTGAGGTTTCTAAGCTCTGACGACCTAGAAAACCAATATCAGAAAACTTAGGCCAGGGAAAAAAAGGAAAGAAAGAGGTAGGCGTAGTAAGAAACGGAAATTACTGACTCACAGCCTCACAGGGAACAGAAAAACCAATCATTCGAACAGAATGGAAAAATAATGTAATCTGTACTGATGCGGAAGAAGAAATTGCAGAGAAAGAAATCGCAACTATGACAATCACAGTCACCAAGTGTCATAGTTTCGAAACGTCCTAGTTGCCCAATAATTTGTTGCCAACCGTCACATAACATAACGACTCTTATAGGCACAAGTCACAGAACTCTGCAACACTTTCCCCGCACTTTTTTCTTCTCACGACCTATAAATACCCAAAATTTTTATAATCTAGAAAAAAAATCCCACGAAAAACTTGTGCAATTTTTCGAATCCTAGAAACCTCATAAATCAAACTCCAAGTGACTCTAACTTCTTGGAATGATTGATTTTAGGGAGTGATAAAGAGCAAAATTTGATTAACAAGAAAACTAGTTACTTCCTCTTCTGTCTGACTGGAAGGAGTCCCCCGAATGTTCTGTGTATATAATCAAAAAATTGTCTGGAACTGCGGAGATCAAAAGGTTAGCGCATGTACGCGGAGCACATTTCAAGGTTGTTATAGGTTCCGGGACCTTTGGTTATTTCAGTCTATGGTACTATGGTACATTACTACCCTCACCATCCTTACTATCTCTACAACATTTACTTTTCTTACTAATTTAATTATCTTAATTACTTTAATCATCTTCAAGTTTCTTACTATTCTTTTTTGTTCTGACTATTTCACTATCCAACTATTTTAGTATCCATTACAACTTTATTATCTCAACTTCCCCCATAAAACACCTCAAAATTTTTTTTTAAAAAACCAACAATTTTATTAATAGAATATTTGATTCACGCGGGGCGGATATGTCACACCATTGTTTTAAGAAAGTACATAAATAAGTAGACAGGGAAAGAAAGAAAAACATGGAAAGCATATTATGAGGCAGGGATTCTGGAGTACTGTAACAAAGTTAACAAGCTAAGCAGAATAACGAAAAACGACGCCTTGATTCGGTTCCAGTTCGATTTCCTTTCCGCCAAGGTCGACGGTCTGACGGGCGTAGTAGACTTCGCAGTTGGACGTGGCGGTTACTATCTGGAAATTATAAGTGTTGTTGAGAGGGCGGGGGGGTCGGGGAGAATCTTACTGTAGATTTCTGGAGCTTCTCATTGTTCGGGAGGTCGGTAAGTGGCAGTTTGACAGGGTGCTCAGCAAAGTTGAGGGCGGCAACGTAGATCTGGAATAGATGGAATTTTAGGTATGTCTGTGTGTTTGTTTGTACGGATGTCCGGGTGTCTAGATATACCGCTATTCGGATATCCAAATGTCCGAATGTCCGGAAAATCGACAAACTTTGAGACCGTGCCGTCATGAGTCAGTCTAAAGATATGGGGCGTGACCTATATCATTGGAAAGCTGGAAAAACGCTGATTCCAAAAATATATTCACATGGAATGTATTTTGACTGCCCCCCCTAAAGTACCGATTTTTTTTGCTTATTCGATGAGTTTCCCCGAGACAAAATGACCCATAATGGGTTTTCCTGTGACGTGACCTGGTTTTTGAAAAATTGAGATTTTTCGAAAAATGAGATTTTTCGAAATTTTTTATTAATCATTTTTTTTGACTATTTTCCCGGTTTGCACAAAAAATAAGATTTGCACATAGTTGTAGCAAATTTTATGTAGTTTTTAGCAAAAATATAAGACTTACAAAAAAATAATTTTTTGGACCCGAAAAACGTGAAAATGTGACACCCTCCAAAAAAAATTTTTTTCGAGCGGGGCAGAGGTGACATATATGTGGTAAAATAGTACAACTTATCTGGATCATTTTTCTATATAGCACTATAGTCGTTCCCTGGCAAAAATTGAGAAAAAAGTTGCTCTGAAAATTTTCATTTTTCGAAAAAATGTGTCATATCGGATATGAGTTCGAATTTCTAACATTGACTATGCTCCTGATAAAATTTGAAAAGAATAAACATTTTCAGATTATGTTCCACCATTTTCATAGAAAAAAGTTCATCCCTGTTGACGTCTCTTATCATAACACTCGTTCAAATATTGCAAGTTTTCTCATGTGGTAAGAGTTCAATTGATCATAACTCCTCTAAAACCAAAGCAAACTAGCTCAAAAGCACAGAACAATCTAAAAATAAATATTTCTTTCCAAAAAATTATATATGGGCTGTTTTTAGAAAAAATTTTTTTTCGATTTTTGATAAGGGGGACCACATGAAATTTTTTCCAGAAACTGAATTTTTTTTTTCGAAAAACAACTCAAAACTGGATTTTTACCCTGAAAACATACTAAAAACAATTAATTTTACTCTTTCTCGAAAAAATTTTTTTTCAGTTTCTGGAAAAAATTTCATGTGGTCCCCCCTTATCAAAAATCGAAAATTTTTTTTCTAAAAACAGCCCATATATGATTTTTTGGAAAGAAATATTCATTTTTAAATTGTTCTGTGCTTTTGAGCTAGTTTGCTTTGGTTTTAGAGGAGTTATGATCAATTGAACTCTTACCACATGAGAAAACTTGCAATATTTGAACGAGTGTTATGATAAGAGACGTCAACAGGGATGAACTTTTTTTAATGAAAATGGTGGAACGTAATCTGGAAATGTTTATTCTTGTTAAATTTTATCAGGAGCATAGTCAATGTTAGAAATTCGAACTCATATCCGATATGACACATTTTTTCGAAAAATGAAAATTTTCAGAGCAACTTTTTTCTCAATTTTTGCCAGGGAACGACTATAGTGCTATATAGAAAAATGATCCAGATAAGTTGTACTATTTTACCACATATATGTCACCTCTGCCCCGCTCGAAAAAAAAATTTTTTTTTTGGAGGGTGTCACATTTTCACGTTTTTCGGGTCCAAAAATTATTTTTTTGAAATTTTTATATTTTTGCTAAAAACTACATAAAATTTGCTACAACTATGGGCAAATCTTATTTTTTGTGCAAACCGGGAAAATAGTCAAAAAAATGATTAATAAAAAATTTCGAAAAATCTCATTTTTCGAAAAATCTCAATTTTTCAAAAACCAGGTCACGTCACAGGAAAACCCATTATGGGTCATTTTGTCTCGGGGAAACTCATCGAATAAGCAAAAAAAATCGGTACTTTAGGGGGGGCAGTCAAAATACATTCCATGTCAGTGTTTGTCCTCAAAGCCTGGTATTCGAAAAAAAAACCGGGGTCAAGGTTTGGACTTGTGGCAAGTCATCACCTTCCTGCCGATATCTTCAACACGTCAGGAAGGTAACGACTTGCCAGAAGTCCAAACTTTGACCTCGTTTTTCTCGAATACCAGGCCTCGAGAAAAAAACCCGAATATAGATTTAAAAACAGCGTTTTCTCAGCTTTCCAAAGAAATATATCACGTCCCATACCTCCAGACTTACTCCGTGACCATCACCTAGTTAACAAACTCAAACTCACATTTCCCGTTGTCCGATTCTCGAAATTATTGAATCTCGTCACCGTGAACGCTCCATCCACTAGTCTCCCAATCAACGTAGTTCCCGTCTTCAACGCATCCTCTCTCTGTCTCAACTTGGCCAACTTCGCGAAAATCTTCAACGTGCTCTGTGGCTCCGAGTACTGTCTCTTCCAATTAATATTCGCCACGTCAATATTCGATGGGACTGGTGGGCTCATGGCAGAAGTGAATCCTCCATTAAGTGAGTCATCCCATTGCATCGCACCCTTTTGTGGTGGGACACGGGAATCGTTGGCGAGATTTCTCATTCCGATTTCTTCTCCGTAATAGATATTGTTAGTTCCAGGAAGGACCATTTGGAGCATCATGAGGAGTTGAGCATGTGGGCGGGAGCCGACACGAGAAGCCAGACGGGCAAGGTCTGGGGAGCCGAACTGCAAAAATTCCAACTCTTGTAACTCCGCCCATTTCTCATCTATCAAAATTTTGAAAACAGATTCTGAATCCTTATGACGTCATCAATCCAGTCATATGTTCATCGATTTCAGTTTCCGACAAAGACTCACCCTCCAATGCGGCCAAACTTGCTCATTGAGCGAGTGGAACAACAAGACATCGGATAGAATCTCATGAACGCATGTTGCCACGGATCCCTCGTTTTTGTGGCAGATTTCTGGAATTTATATATGTGAGCTACAGTAACCCGGTGTTGACTTACTTGTATCCTTCTCAACTTCTCCTAATTCATAGTTGATCACCGTGTCCATACCGCTCTTCGCCATTCGCTTCTTGTCTTTCTCTTTGGCTTCTTCTCTGGTAGAGAATAGAGCGCTGAAAAGGGAAATTATGAGATTTCATCCTTCAAATTTGGCAAAAAATAGTAACGGACGTCGTGAGGATTCTGAATCTGTTTTCAAAAATTTGCAGGTGTCAAAGTGGGCGGAGTTAGCAAGGTTTTAGTTTTGAAGGCGTAACTCAGTCTATTTTCAAAATTTTCAAATTCTAAAAACTGATTCTGGATCCTCTTGACGCCAGCTTTCTGCTCATATCAATTTTGATTAATTTCAATTTTTGAAAATCTTCTAAAAACTCACATCTTCTTCCCTTTCGCAATGGTACTCTCATTTGAGTAAGTGTCCACATGGAATCGAATATCCCGGATCACATCATAAATCGCATTCCACTCAGGCTCCGTCCCATTCGGTGTCCTTGCCAAGTACTCGATTCCAAGTAGCTCGAACCCATCGACACCTCGATCGATCCAACTTGACAACGCGTTGAACATATGCTCACGGAGGTTACTATTCTGCCAGTTGAGCACCGCGGATTTAGAGTTTCCTGAAAGAGGAAGAAAATTGGAATTTATAGAAGTGAAATCCGATACCTTTCTCATGAAGATAGAAAAGATTTTTGTGCTCGGTGAAAAAGTTGGAGTCGGCCGCCTTGCTAACCCATGTGTAGAACTGGGAGTAGTTGGCGTTGGGTGTCTTGCTAGCGGAGGCGGAGTTCAGGAACCATTCATGTTCTAGAGATGTCGTAGCAATCGGGATAGATATCACAATTTTCATTTCTTTTTCGTGAATCTTTTGAATCAACTCATCCGCCTTCTGATTCACACCAAGTTTCGGATCCATCTGACTGAAACTTCGCACCGCTGTCTTATCATCATCGGAGATCAAGAACGGTGAAGGCCACACTGTCTGCACTCCCGACTTTCTCAACTGATCCAACCGATCTATCAACCCGTCGACATCCCCGACACCATCGCCATCCGAGTCTTGGAAAGATGGTACCCAGACATGATAGGCGACTGCTGTCTGCCACCAGTTGGGTTTCTCACGAACGATGCATGCTGGGGAGAGGCAGACGAGGAGGATGGCGGCGGCGAATAAGGCGAGCCAGATTAGCCAGAAGAGGATGAAGAGAGCGGTTCTGGAAAAAAGTTGTATTAGGGGTTTTTTTTTCCACTTTTTTGAAATTTCGATACGTTGGACCCTCCCTGAGGTACTATAGCTTCAGGAAGCTCAGGTACCAGGGACACTCGCCAACCACTCTTATTGTAACTTCAGCGACCTACAGTACCCTAGTGAGTGTCGTCACAAAAAAGTTGTCAACTACAAAAATGAAGATTTTTTTACATAACAGAAATCCGAAAAATTTAAAGCGGACCCTTTCTGGGTTACTGTAGGTTTTGAAACCTCAGAAATTTCATCAGGGGCTCTCGGGGGGTGGGGCCCCCTTGTCTCAATTTCGTTGACCTACAGTAATCTAGGGATAACTATTTTTTTAAATTACAAAAACGAACTTGAAGGTTTCATTAACAAAATTTCTGAAATTTATAAAATGTTGACTGGTTTTTTATGACAATAACATACAGAGATATGTACGATACTAAGTTACTAAAAAAGATTTTCTGTTGCATCCTAACTTCGAGCGTTCGCCACAGGGTCTGGAACAGGTATTTTACAAAAATAATTACAGTAAGTAACAGTCAAATTTAGATCTCCATTTTGATGGTTTATAACTTTTGAGCACGGTGTCTTCCTAGGATACTGTAGCTCCTGTAAATCTTCAATGACCTACAGTACTCCTGGGATAGCCCACACTAAAAATTCGTCAACTGTCAAAATGGACATCCGGTATTCAACAATCTAGTACTACGAACGTTGTTGTCTCAACACTTGACAATTGAAAATTCAAAGACTCCCCTTTTCCCTGGCACTGTGCCAAGAAAGTCGTACGCATAGTTAGTTAAACACACCTTTAATCTATTTGACCTACTGATTACGCACCCTTTTCTCCCTGCGCGTAATGATTGACCTTTTTGCAAAGACCAAAAGCACTCTTCCCCATACATACCTGATAAACTTCCAACACGGATCATTCCTAAACTGCTCTAGCTCCTCCTCACTCAATCCAATCTGATCGGGATTCTTGGGTCTCGCCACGACCAGCGCTCGTGGCTCCCACGTCTTCTTTGGGTCTTCGACGGGCGGAGCTTGCTCTTTCAGCATAATATGTTCAGGGACTACCGGGTTGCCAGACACTGCACTAATATAGCTTTCAGTCTTGTTGCCTCGGTCGACTTCGTAGAATCTAAAATATATAATAGTTGG
Organism: Caenorhabditis latens; assembly: GCA_002259235.3. Lineage (NCBI taxonomy): Eukaryota > Metazoa > Nematoda > Chromadorea > Rhabditida > Rhabditidae > Caenorhabditis > Caenorhabditis latens. The sequence goes on from CM056093.1 coordinate 4,951,114, forward strand.
CCTAAAAACTGCAGATAGTTGGGGGCGGAGTCTCCTATCAAATTCCCTATCAAAGGACATTCCCAACGACCTAGATCATGTCATGTCTGCACTAACCTTGGTGTCTTGCCCTCGGGACCCGGCATTAGCCGGTCGGTGGCGTCCATTTTGTGTCTGCAAAAGGGAAAAGAAGTTGAAATGATACGGGAGTAGAGAACGATTTGGTGGGGAGAGCGATAAAACAGAGATGAAGATTTTTTGTTGAAAATAGGAAAAGGGGAACATGAGGAGAGGATGTGGTTTGACTTTTGGGACAATATGAAATGAGGATAATACGAAAAAAATCGGTCATTTTCCTAGGCTGATGGAATCTGAAATGTGCACGGATGGCTCAACGGATAGGAGGCGTGGTTTTTGTTTCAAAAGTTTTGAGTTCAGCTTTTTTTAGGTTATTACTGTATTTTGATATTACGAAAAATAGAAACCCACTGTCACAGTGTCCGCAACCAAGTTCTTAAAATTTCTATGAAAAATCGTTCAACTTCTAGAGCTTGTCACGCTGTTAGAAGCAACCCCACATGTTGACATTTTTATATCAATTCATAGATCAAATCTAGATCTCTATTTTTGTAGTTGACAACTTTTTTGTACAAACTTTGCATAAAAAGTTATGGTCAATGAAAATGACGCGACTTAAAAAGTGACTTTTTAGTGGTGGGGCCGTAATATTTGAGGTAGGTGTCTGAAAATTCGGTCACCTAGCTTTTTTTGAGGGCTGAATTTAATGGTACAACTGGTTTTTCTTGAAAATGTTTACTTTTCGTCGGAGAAACCCCTCATTTAGGGGGGTGGCATGAACTCCCTGTAATAATACAATTTCGCAATGAAGCGCTTTTGTAAAGGCAACCTGGAACTTTCTACAAAAAAGTTGTCAACTAGAAAATGAAGAAATGAAGATCTAAATTTGATCTATCGATTGATACAAAACAATTAAAAATTGTGACCACTCAAAGGACAAGGACGGAATCTCACGGACATTACTTTAGCTTATTCGAAAAAATAGCACAAATCCCAGAGAGACATGTTTCTAACATGTTTCTGCAAAAAGGAAAAAAAGGGAAAACAAGAGAATCGACATCTTGCTCTGTGCTAGTTTCCTCCTTTCTTTCCTGTAATGTCGTCCTGAAGACGTAGGAAAAAAGAGAAAGGAGTCGTTTGAAAACTCGAAGAAGAAGAAAAGAAATACGAGAAGACATACATACTTTTTGATGCTCTCTCTCTTTCTCTCTAGGATGGAAAATTGAAAATGATGGGCAGGGGAGGGAAATGGAGAGGAAGAATAGAGAATTAGATGGGCTAATGAATATAAGATTATCGGGTAGGGGAGGGGGTGGCAGCTGGGAGAAATGAGGGGACATTTTTATATATGGAAAATATGAAAATGAAGATTTATATTCATTAAATAAACAAAGAGATGAAAGAGCGGATAAAAACGGATTGGTGCTGAGAATTCGGGGGTAAGATTTTATTTTGACGAGAAATTAAATATTAGTTCGGCTCAGTTCTTACAACTGCGCTCCACCGAAATACCCTTGTCTTTTTTCTCTGAGTCTCTCAATTTCGCACACAATTTTCTTCGGTATCAATAGAGCGCGGTTGTAAGATGTGTGTCGTGCTTATAGATGCAAAAAATCGGGTTTGAACCGAAAAAGTTGATAAAAGCATGATAAAATTGGGAATCTACAGTGTTTGAATAGTTATTTTTGTCTGTTTTTTTTTCATACTTGAAAAATTTCCCGAATTCAAAAAATATACACAATTTTTTTCACAAATTTTTTGACACATTTTGAAATTTTCATCAAAACAGAGGAAAATCAAATGTACACTCGACTTTTAATCGGAATTTGAAAACTAAAAATTTTGAAAAAATACTCAAAATCTCACATTTTTGCACTGAAACCCGGCCCGTGGCAAGTATTGTTTTTTTTTTCGTTTTTGAATTTTCTAGTTTCCAAAGTTTCTACCTTTCAAGTGTCCAGATTTTGAAACGTCTTTCCAGAAAAATGTTCGACAATTTCAGACAAGCAACTTGAAAGATGCTGAAGTTGAACATAACGGTTTCAAGGATAAAAGTTTTCAGGAATTGTTTATATTTTCAAGTTTTTATGTTACAGGAACGTTCCATATATCAAAAATTCATGAAAATAAAACATGATTGCCAAAAAATAACAATCTTGACAGTTTTAGGTTCCTAAGGTTGTTAAAAATCTGATATAGTTTAGTTATGTTTCAAAATCTCACAGTAGATAAAATTTCACAGTTAGATTCACTGAAAATCTCAATAAAATTAGCTTGCACAGCGTCGAAAAACGTTTAATGATGTGTTCAGAACAATTTCATTTGAAATCTCATTTGAAATGAATGGAAAAATGGAAAAAATTGGAAACGTTAAATAAAAAAGAGGTGAAAATCTGAGGTAGAGGGTCTGAATTTTAAAATCACAATTATACAGCTCAAATAGTTTATCTTGAAATGAGATTATGCACATTTAAGGCTCAGTCGTAATTCAACTTTTTTTTAACTGCAAAAAATTAATTTTGTGAAAGATAGCAACAAGTTGAGATTAACTGAAAATGTCTCCGGAATCGAAAAAATAAAAGTTAGAAATCTTAGTTCATGTTTTGGCGTGAAATTCACAATTTCAAAAGCATAACTTCAGGACTTCCCAGTTTTCATAGATTCTGATACAGAATTAATCTCAAAAAGTCAAATCCGCCACTCAAATAGGCGTGAAACCACCTCTCAAGTCTCTCTCTCAAGTGGAAGGGGGTATAGGTATACAAAAAGGAGAGAAAGTAACCCGATAACCCGCGCAACACGGCGGTGACTCTTCAAAAGCGAACGAAAGAGATTTAGTGAGAGAAGTGGTGTGTAATGATATCTTGCTCCCCGGCTCTCTCGAGAGCAGTCAACACATGTTCCTCTTATCACTTTTGCAACAAAACGGTTATTGAGTAAGATAGATGAATCGAAAGGGAGAAAACCTTGAAAAACTAGTGAAAAAAGATGAAAGAGGGGGAATCCTCACTATTTGTTGACGGAACCCGAAAAGAGACATGAGATAGAATGGCGTGGTGTGGAGACGCAGATGGAAGAGAATTTGAAAGGAGACGTTGTTGCGAAACGGAGGGGAAACTGAGAAAGTATGGTGGGGTGGTGGAGACGCAGACGGATTGGGACGAAGGAAAAGAGAAAGAAAACAAAACAATAACTACTGGGAAGTATGTAGTGAAATTTCGTTTTGGAGGAAGGAAGGTGTTGAAGGCAATTGGATTGGAAAGCGAGAGAGAGAGACGCAGAGAAACGAGAGTGTCTGGTTTCTCTAATCCTAGGGTTATTCATGGCGTGTAAATGCTTTTTTAATTCACTTTTTCCCTTTTCTTGCATTTTTTTTACATGTTTATGTAGAAAACTGTCCAAAAAGAGGGAGAATGTAGAAAAATAGGAGGAAAATATGTTTAAAAGAATACAATTTTCCCCGTTAGTGTATAAAAAAATACGTATTAAGATACAAATTTCCATATCATGAATAGCTCCATTAAGCCCGAATTAGAGAACACTGAGGGGACTTTTTGTTCAATTGAAAATAACTATTGAGGTTGGCTCGGTACAAGAAAATTGTCAACTGGAAAAATGAAGATCTAGAGTGGATCTATCGAATGATACCAAAACTTTTAATTTCAGTGGTCGGAAAATCTGGTAAATCTGTTAAAACAACGTTTCTCAAAAAGAAAACATTTTGTTACTTACAGTACCGCTCAAAAAGTTATGAACTTTGACTATTTCCAGTGGAAAATGACCAACTTTGACAGTGTATTTCGGTGTCATCTGATTGTCTGACAAATTTTATTTTGTATGGGTTAGATAGAGGAAAAATAGGACATTATTTTTGTAGTTGACCATTTTTTGGTAGGGACACTATCTTGAAAGTTACAGGTCATCAAAGTCATACCTCCCTGAAAGCGACGCGAAATTCTGGAGCTTTTTACTTTGACACCTAGTAACTTTCAGGGTAGTTACCCTACAAAAAAATGGTCAACTGCAAAAATGATGTGCTATTTTTGCTCTGTCCAACCCATATAGAATGGAGTTCATGGGACGATCCGGTGTTACCGAAATGCACTGTCAAACTTGGTCATTTTTCCACGGAAAACAGCCTGTACATGATTTTTGGTATAGGTGACCACTTATAGAAACCCGGCTGGAATTTGAAAATTTTTTCCTGGGAGAGTCCAACAAAAAAATGAGAAATTCGAAACACTTAAGTCAACCTACTAACCGCCATTAAGCCTCAATCTAATAGCGTGACATCTTCTAACTCCCCCCACCATATATACTTCCCACTCCAATATCTAAAGTGACAGATGGGGAGAAAGAGTGAGACCTTCAATTTATATATTTAGTAGCTGATTGACATTTGAAGCTAAATGGAAGAAGGAAAAGAAGGGAAATGGATAATTGGTTTGGATGGGTGGAGGAGTCTTCAGTTTATAAACTAGGAAGGATAAAGAGAGAGGATGAAGAATGTTTATTTATGCTTTCTTATTAGGCTCCGTATCGACTTAACTGGGAGTCGCTACTCAGTGAATTGGAAGTCATTGCCCACCAAGTGATGTTACCCGGGTGTCCGAATGAAAAATGCTCTTCTTTCGTGTAAAAACAAAAAAAAACGGAGAAAGAGTGTCGCAAAACACATGGGAAATGGGTGATCATCAAGTGAATTTACGAGCAGGCTCACTCTTTCTCTCTTTTCGAAATAGAGATGAGATGGGGAGAAGAGAAAGGACATCTGTCATAATATAGGGAGGAGGGGCTCCACTTTTTTGTTTTCGAAAATTATGGAGGGTGGGTGAGATCCGGGTAATAAATAGAAGCAGAGCGGGTGGAGTTATTTGGGAGGAACGGAGTTTGGATGGGAAGATGGGGAATCTGAATCTGGCTAGAATTTTGACGGAATTAGTGGAAAATTCCCGTTTTCCTGGTTTTTTCTGGACGATGCCACATGAAGGCCCAATGTGAGCTGCTCCAGGAAATGCAAAATTCTGAGTTCCTAAATCCAGAATTCAGATTTTATTTAAATAGAATCCGAATGCGGAATGTAGAATACGTTCCAAATTTTCAGGAGTCTGTGATTTGGAAGGATTTTTTGAAATTTCAACTCACTACACTATAGAAAATTGACGGAAGTTCAAGCTGGGCGCAGTTTTTCACGAAAGGTTCTGAACTTTTCTGAAAATTGGCTGAAAATCGGCTGAAATCCAAAAAATTTGGGAAATTTAAGAAATTCATAACAGAAAGCTCATATTTTTGAGAAGGTTCTCATTCACTGTCAAAAATCCAAGTTTTCTTAATTTTGGTTATTCTGTTCTAGTAATTTTTGGAAATGTACACTAGCACCCTTCTAATTGTCCGGCAGGTATATGATAAATAAATAGAGCTTGGCTACTGTATCTTGACACTGTAACGTGGTCAGTGTGGTTTGGTCATCTAGCACGATATTTTCAAGGGAATTTAAAAAATGCATATATTTTAAAAAGTATACATATGAATCCAACGCTATTTTAAAAATGAAGACCTAAAATGCCACAATTTTGATTGCTAAAATCGGATTTGACAGTTCTAAACCAAAAATATATCGAGATCAATTTATATGACCGGAGAGCCGAATTTCTGAGGGTCCTAAATATGTTTTCTAAATATTTCTACTATTCGAAAAAACCAAGTTATGACATATTTATTATGATGTCACTATTATAGTCATTACACTTATTATTTGATCACTGCCTGAAAAAAGTACACATCATAAAACCGTGAACTCACAAAACTAGACCTTTTTAATAGTACAAACGAATAAATCCTTCCCATTTCTCCAAAACCGAACACCTGTCAGTTCCGTTCCTTTTTCTCATTTCTTTTCCCTTCCCTCCACATTTTTCTACTTGACTGCACATACACACACATAACATTTGGGGAGGTACACGATTTTAATTGATTTGTGAATGAGAAATGAAACGTATTCAAACGATATAAAAGAGAAGAAGAGGAAGAAGGCAACATAATATAAACAAATTTATTGCAAAACTGTTGTATGTATAAACCGAAACTGTTGGGTGGCGGGGACAAGAGGGAGAATAGAGAAGTTGGTCAAACATTTTAATCGCATATTGCTATTCTGACGGAGCATGTTCAGGCGGTGTGCGGCGAGGTTTATATATTAACAGTGCAGGTTTGCAGGTTGGAAATGATGAGTTTTGAGAATTTGTTACCGTTTTCCCAATTGTTTCATGCACTGCATTTTGATAAGAGATGTAAATCAGAAATATAGGTTTATTTTTGTAGTTGAAACTATTATGTACGGACTATCCCTCAAAAGGCATATACATATTAGTAAGGAGAACACTTTGAAAATTACAAGATTCCGGGTCGGACAGCCGGGTTGAATTTTTCGCAAATTTCCTGTGAAACCTACGAAAAATCAGTTTTCCGAAGTACTTTTCCAAAAATGAAGTCCTATTTTTGATTTACAAGCCCTAGTAATAGCAGGGTAGGGAAACCCCGGGCCAACTCGTCAGCTCCTGCCTGGCCTAGCCCCGCTCGGGCTGGCCCGGATTATGTGCACAATTTTTTCACAAATTTTTGCAACTTTCATTAAAAAGTAGTCACATTCTCCAATATTTCCGTATGTTTCAATTTCATCGATGTTCCAAAAATTTCAAAAGGTTTGACCTGGAATATCCCAACCCTGACTAACAGTTGAGCGCATGTTGGCCATCAGTAATAACGTGACATGTTCTCAAAGAAGTTCCTTTTTCAACTAAAAATCAGCAAGTGTCACAATTTAAGGGACCGCTAGTATAGTTTTCACAATCCATGACACCATAGCTATGATCTGAATCTGTAAGCTTCCTATGTCTGATCTAAAAATGTGTTAACTACACTCTATTGAGAAGGATCGAGTTCTGTGTTTTAATTCTTCTGACTGATTACAGGACAGACACTTTGATCTTCTTCATCTTTTAAAAACTAGCCATTATCTTTATCTCGCACCTAGATCTGTACACTGTGTACAAAATACCCTATTTTCCAAAGGTCTCCCCTAATCAGCCTTGCCCGTTATCATCCTACAAAATATTCTATTTTCTTTCTGGTTCATCATATTCTGCAACCCAAATCCAAATCACGTTTTCATCCTTTGAAAAGTGGAAGCCCATTTTTCTTTGCTTCGGAAGACGTCGTGTTCTTCAGAAGGGTCAGGAGGAGATTCGAAAATTTCGAGATTGGAGGGTCTTTCAGGTTGGCTGTGGATTGGGTTTTGATCTGAAAGGGGGACACCTGGAGTGACTGACACACAGACAGACAGACACACTTAAAAATTCGTCTTCCAGTCGGTAACTTGTTTTCGATTGTTTGAAACCTGTCATCTCTAAAAAATTACAGCGATGGGTTACGGTAAGGCTCTGAATCTTCATTTCCCTTTTTCAATTCAAAGTTTACAATCCCCTCTACACTTCTCACTAAATGTAAAACGCGACGGTTATGACACTTTTCTCTGATTGATTGATAAGTTCCACCTTGAAAAATGACATCTTAGTCCCCTTTTTCCCTTCCTTTAACATTTTGATCCGTAGTGTCTTCCGCTGCTGTCCTGAAATAACATGACAACATTTTTATGGAGGGAAGGTAATTAAAACGGGAGAACCGAGTGAATCGAGTGATACGGGATAGTGGAAAAGTGAAAGTGATTAAGGTAGATCAATGGAATAGTGGAAAGCTGACGTCGTGGGGATTCTGAAAATTTTTTCAAATTTCAGACTATATAGCTGAAAAATTGGAATATTCGAGGATGTTTTACCGAAGTAAAATTTTCAGCCCCCCTTTTCCTGATAATACTATCCCCCCCCTCAATGATATCCACCGTCACCCCTAGAAAGCTAACCGGTTTCTTGAAATTGTTCCTTTTTATGAGTAGTTGTCGAGAGGGGAAAAGCTGTCAGCGATTTTAATGGTCAGAGGGAAATCCTTGAAGAGGAGGAGGGGAGGTGGTTAGCATAGCAAATTTTATAGTGGAACTGGTAGAGTTGTAATGTTTGACTTTTTTGAGTGAGTCACTTCATCTTTTAACAGAGATCTGTGTGTCCGGATGTCCGCCATAGCTTCATTGGGTATTTATCTGCCGCACGGTTAGAGGTGTAATTGTGCTCTGACTACCAGAATAGCTTCAAAAGTGAGATCCTGTAACCCAGCCTATCAATTCTTATGGTGTGAAACACAAAAGTCGTTCAGGATCAGAGCCGATGTTAGACTATCCAGGCAACAAAACTAGAATCAACAGGCTCAGCTTTCTATAGTAACATTGAATACCAGTTTTAATTGTAAAATATGAATTAGATACTGTATCTTAACTGATCAGCCAATTAAAGTCAGCGTATAGTACCGGTCAAAACGTTATAAACTATGCCCGTTTTCAGTTGAAATTGTCTCACTTTAAGAGGGTGTTACGGTACTACTGATTATCCCATCAAGTAGATTGTTGATGAATTATGCAGATCAAAAATAGAGCTTCATTTTTGTAATTGACAACTTTTCTGTACGGACACTCCCTAGAGAGTAACAGTCATTTTAAGACGACATCTCAAAAATCGCACTTTCTTGGACTGAAAACGGGCTAAATTTACAATCTTTTGACCAGTATTGTACGTATTTTTTCCAACGGTGAGAATAAAAAATACAAATTTTGAACTTCCGCCGCAATCGCAAAAAATTCAGCATTTCTTAAGTCCTTTTGTTAGCCAAATTGGTCAAATATACAAAATTCTCATATTGGGGTCTTCTGAGGACTTCAAAAACATACTGGTAGTTCCCTGCTTACCAGTAAACCTCCTAATGACATAATCATCCCCTATTTCCAAAAAACTCTTTCTTCCCTCCACATACATAACTACACTATCACTTCTTGTTCTCAATTGTGTTTCAATTCACGCGGATAGGATAAACATAGCAATCGAAACACCTGAAGATTTATGAGCTTATGAATTCTGCCTTTGCCGTCGCTAAAAGATGCATCATCAGGTCAAGAATCGGATGATATCATTGTTGGCCATTTTGAACACAAATTCTCATACCTGCAGTCGAAAAGATTGAGAGAGAAGGTGAGAAGACGCTACCGAGTGTGAGGATGAGTGACGTGTGCATTCATTCGCGGTTTGGTGTTTGGATTGAGAAGTACAGGTTACGGTAGAAGAGATAGGTGGGTTCATTTTATGTGATAAAGTGTGTTTAGATCGAAACTGGATCGTTTTCTCGTTTGTTTTACGTTTTTTTCATTATAGTTACATATCTCGTTATTTCGGAAGATATTGAGTTTTCTTTCGGTTACCGTAATCTTTTGTCGCGGAATGTGTGATCGTGAGAGAATATGTGCTTTGTAGCAAAGACCAATAAGAACACATTGTTTAGAAATTATGACAGTGCAAAAGTGTGCCAGAATTTTTCTGCCGTGCTTCAGTGCAAAATAGTGGGATGTTTGAGCTGTCGACTTGAAATTACTATAACTCTCTAGGAAGTGTTTGTACAGAAAAGTTGTACACTACAAAAAAAGAGTTCTACTCTTGGTTTGTTCGATCCCATAAAAAGTTGTTTTGTGGTACAGTTTTACTATGACACACACTTTTGAGCGGTACTGAGAATTCTAAGATCCCTGAATATTCAAATTATCAAGTTCTGATTACAAAACGTTAGATAAATAAAGAGGTAACACAAAATTGAATATAATTTTCTTATATCTTGTGCATTATTTATGCAATACTCGTGACTTCATGTATTTGTCGGACATTTTGTTCATACTTGCAACGGACCGGGCCGTGTCGAAAAAAATTCTCCGGCCCAGAAGTTCTGTACTGAAAAAAATTCAATTTTTATTTTCGAAAATTTTCCAATTATTTTTGGGAAAAAACTTCTAGACTGATTTTTTTAGGTTTTAAAGGTTTTAAGGAATATGCGGTGCCTGTTCGCAGCGTTATATCTCGGTCCCTAAAGGAAAAATCAGAAAACTGCTGACTGACAAAATATAGCATAATATTCGTAGAATACTTCTTCAGTTGACAACATTTTCATTTCTTTGAAGACAGCCGAGATTTTACGGTATTTGAGAATCCGGTATTGACGATAGTAAGTCAGTGACAATATGAAAACTGGAAACTTACCAGGAAAAGAATTTTGACGGTTTCACTCTTGGTGCCTCATATAGACCAGTGGACCAAAAATGTTTTTATTTTGCCAATGGACAATCTAAAATGTCAAAAATGATTTAAAATACGATTCTTGCTCGACCTATGACATTACATTTATCGTCAAAACGGTTCGTATTCAAATCGCCTGAAAGCCCAAACCAAAAACTATTTTTACCGAACATTCGAGAACCGTTATTTCCTCATATTTATAATGAACATTTTATTGGGCAAGCGTAAATTCTGTGTGAATAGTATCCTAGCTGTTCAAAGGGTACGGTAACAAACCGATGAAAAGTCTGTCAGGTTATAAGGTAGATCTTTGAAACATTTTCAGGAAGAAAAATCTACTATGATCAATACCCATTGCGAATTATACACATGGTTCGTGTTAGACCCCAAGTTTCTAGAAATACCTATTTTCCCTCGCCAACCAACAAGGAAGACATTCTCCCCTCCAACTTAACGAGACACTTCCCAATCAGATTACAGTAATATAGAGGTCATGTGAGTGCACGTACTTCTTATGATGACATCATTCTCCTTTCTCACTTTCACTTCTCAGCAGGGGGTCCGTTTTCATAATGAATTAGCCGAAGTTTGCACCGATGAACTTTCAACTTCAGATGTTCTGTCTTCGGATTCTTTGAACTAACGTCTTCTGAAATTTCGGAAAAGCCGAGAGGGGGGATTAGGGTTACCAAGAAAACAGTTTGCACTCACTTTCTCCACGGGTACGGCACGGGGACATAGGGAGGGAGGATTAACGGGAACGACCCTGAGCCAGAAAAACAAAACGGGCTGGAGGGAGGGATTAACGGGGTGAGTGACACACACTCAATACTGGATTTAAATTTCTAATATATTTGATTCTGAATCGAGAAAAGAAGAAGAAGTGAAATGAATTTAAATGATGATGTGTTGTTGAGTTTATTGCGACACCGCATAGAGCGGTCAAAGGGAATTATGAGAAGTGGGGGTTATTGAGGTTTGCTAGTTTGATCTACAGACTGGGTTTTTGATGGGAAAGTTGGAAAAGACAAAAATATGTACATCTCAGATTGTTTTAACAGGTACCGTAATCCCGTGAGTTTTTTGTTGTTGATTTTGAAGTTTAGGTTACTGTAGTTCACAGGGGGTCTTCAGAGGACATGCTGAATTTGGAAACCAGAAAACTAAACGTTCGGTTAACACTTTTTGTTTTCTGATACTGATATTTATGTAGTTTACTGTAGCTTACAGACTTAAATGTAAAGAAGTTTTCTGAAAATTGAGGTAACAAGGTTTTTTACATGCTGCGTCTTGAAATCACGATGATTGGAAATGTAAAATGAACAGAAGTATCTGGGAAACTCTGGAAGTGTTGAACATGTTTCAAGAATCGTATTTAAAGTTGACACTGCCAGTGCACAAATGCCTGAAATCGGTTGAAGAGTCACAGAATTCGTGAGCCGAACTTAACAACTTTCAGCAGATAACAGTATAATAACCCGGGTGACTGTATCACCCAGGAGTAAATGTTCAAAAAATCACCCGGCCGCTCAAAATATGAAAGTTGACAGAAAAAAGTGGTATCAATCGTAAATTGTATATCAAAACGAAATAGCACAGCAGCCCGAAAAAAAAACAAGAAAAATGCAACTACAGTACACGTTAGGCAACCCAAACTACAGTATACCTATAAACTCCAGGTGCTAATAGGCTACAGTTTCTTTTCAATACGATCAAAGCATAACATTATGACCAAAATCCGAATGACCATTGTAAAAAATCCGAAAAAAAAACCGACAAATTTGGACCGTAAGCTACAGTACTCCAGCTAACGTTTGTAAAGAAGATTTGCAAAAAGTTAAAGTCTAGATTTTGAATTTTTTATCAATGTGGAAAATTGATTGTGAGCTACCCACTGTTTACTGTAGATTGTACAGTTCACACCAACTGAAAACCTCTTGCCGTACGAAAAGCCATGTTTTCCAACAAGACTTACTTCTCAGCAGAAACGCGCTCCGTCGCACAACAGTTGGCACGGTGTCAAGGATTTTCACGTTTATTATAAACCGCGATGCGCACGCAACAAGACTCGGAAAAACTTCAAATGAGTTCGTTACGCCTAGCACTGTTGTGTTACTTGATCGTTATCATCGAACAAAATACCATCTCCTTCTCTCTTCACATTTTTTTTATTCCAGACAGTGTCCCAGATTCTCCACCTATCAATCAATCAAAAAAGTGACCTGAAAGTCTCGAACATCATTTTGAACCTCCACATCTCTCTCACTTTCCTCTCCTTCATCCATCTTCTCACACTCCTTTCGATTTCTTATCCCTCCTTGGACTTCGCTACGCCCAGAAGAAGCGAAGGACAAGCTCCGCCCACTTTTGTCCGGAGAAGCCAGGATAAGAAATACTCTCTTCCTTATTCTTCTTTTCGGACTTATTCGAGGGAGAATTTGTTTTGCAACAAAATGAATTTGTCTGTCAAAATGTTGCTTCTACTTTATTGTATCTTGTTGACTTATAGTGCAGAGGGTAGGTTTTTTTAAAAGTATTTATTGTCCAATTTTTTAATTGTAGCAATTAAAATGGGTAACAGTAGTCAAGCTTTTTAGAAATAGTGAAAAGAGAAATTCAAAAAATAATTTCCAAAATGCAAAATCCCGAGTCCCACCGTTTGACCCAACCCGTAGAAGTACAACAGTCAGTTAGGCTTCATGTTTTATGTTTTCTGAATTCTGAAATCACAATGAATCTGAAATTATGATTAAATTGTGTTTTTGATTTCTTAACTTTAGTAAAAACCTGAATTTTAACTTACCGAAATTTTTTTCATTTTCATCACGTATGTAAGTCTGCTTCGAGTAATTGTAACAGGCTTAACAGTTGACCCACGCATGTGATTTTTTGATATGTTATAAAACAAATTGAGACCTTTAATTTTGTAGTTTGCAACTTTTTTGTCCGTTTTCACCCTAGAGAGATATAGCTTACCGAACACAGCCTGCAGAATCGGCGCCTGAACGTAATCCTCTAACTTTGGGGCTTCTTATCTCGTCAGGGGTTAACTGTGCACAAAAACAATCAACTACAAAAATGTAGCACTAGTTTTGATCTACTTGCTTGCAAATTTTGATTAGCCTGAGACTTTGGCAGGGTTTGCTATGTAACGTCAAAGTTCGCCGGTACCAAAAATTTGAATTTTCAAAAATCGCTATTTTTATTTAAATTTTTTGTGAAAACTCCCACAATAAGGTTGTTTCTTAAGCCTAAGAATATTTAAAAGACAAAAATTGTCTTCTTTCGTCAAACCTTCGTCAAAAAGGGATCGCACTTCCTAAGACACCCCCCGTGACAAAGTTCATTACGGTAGTGATGATAAGGGGAAAGAAAAAGTGATAAATGACACCGGAGATACATACGAGATCAAACATTTAACGACGCCTTTTTACCTTTTTTAGGAAAAACCGATGGAAAACCGATAAGTGAGAAGGATTTGGACAAGATTCGGCTGGATCACAAAGGGTTTGATAAGGTATAAAGGAGACTTTATGCTTAAAAAATTAGGGAAATTCCAGATAAAAACAATCCATACAAATTGGTATGTCCACTCCATGAAGGCACTGATCGCCCAACTCTCGAGGAATTTGCTCCCGAAACTTAACGATGGTAATTATCTGTGATTAGAGCGCAATTGCAAAGAATCACTTACAGATTTGAAAAACGAATTCGTTGACTGCTTGGAAAAAATCCACGACAAAAAAGATCTCGTGGAGTCATCGAAATGTGTGATGAGAGCTCGCGAACAGTACAAAACTCTGCAGAAGTGGAAGCCAGCGACGTGAGTTTTTTATACGCCTTGAGGACAGGTAGACTGCGAAAGCACGCGTGGCGCAGGTGGTAGTGCGCTCGGGTGGCGGGCGGCGGCAGGGTGACCGCAGGGTGACCGCCCGCCGGTTCGACACCCGCGCAGTAGTAAAGTGCAATGAATGTATTGGATAAGTTTCGGCTGATTCTAATTGATGTAAACTTTGTAACTTGCTGAGCACTCTTATTTTCTTTTTCAGCGCGAAGTCTCCCATGGCATTCCGAGTCGGGAAAGAAGAAATCAAGACGGAAATCCAGCGAAGAAAGAAGATGAGAATGGAGTCAAAGCCAGTGATGAAGATTCAAAAACTAGAGAAGAAAGAATTCCAGTACAAAACTTCTGAAGCCAAGATAGAGAAGAAAAGAAATAACATGAAAACCATCAGAAAACTCCAGAAACTTCGTAGAATCTCCACGAATGATGACATCATGAGCCAGAAGTGGAAAAACGAGAGAAGAATTGAACTATGCAGGAACAATTTATCGTGCAATAAAGAAAAAACGAGCGATTTGATAATAGAGTTCAAGAAAAAGTGGAGGCATCAAAGATCCCGAAGTCTCCGAACGAAACGAAGTTTGACACGACTCGTCGTGGATTCCGTATCAAAATCAGATGGAAATGATCATGGATTTTTTGTGAAAAATATGGATCGAATGCCGAGTTTGAAGACTCAATCGTCAAAGTCTCCCGTGGAGAGAGTGACCAAGTTGTTGAGGACTCTTCTCTTCAGGAATCAGACTGATTCGTGAGTTTTTTAAAAAGGTTTTTTGAAAATCGAGGGTTTGTGGATACTGTAAAGGGACAGAACTTTTCCCTACAGTAACCCTTGAGTACTAGGTCAGCGTTTCGAAACTGAAAAACAAAACCGAATGAACCTTGTAAGTTTTGCGAAGCTAGGCTTACCCGGTGTACTGTAGTCCGTGGTACTCTAGGTTAGAGTGAAGTAAACCTGGGTACCGTAGGTGGATGTACTATGGGCTATGGTACTGTAGGTTAGAGTACAGTCCAATTTAGCACCGGTGGTTAAGGTATAACCCGTTACTTAGGTTTTTCAGATAACAAATACCGCTTATTCGGATACACTAGGCTGATGAACTGTAGGTACTGTACTACTGTAAACTGACATCTAAAGTACATGAGGATATTATACAGTAACCTGAGGTACTGTAAGTCACGGTACAATAAGTTATGGCACCATAGGTCACGGGGTACTGTATGTTAAGACACTGTAAACTTTTGATCTCGTGGGATTGCGTACCGTAGTTCTAGAAATATGACTTTATGTTTATCTCTCAAAGTACAAAAGATCATGGTACTATAGGTTAAAGCACAGTATGACTGAGTACCGTAGTCCTGAGTTCTTTACAAAAGTACTGACTGTATGTCAGGGTACTTTAGGCTGGGGCAAGACACTTTACGCTATGCCCCCCCCCCCTTTATCAAATCGCTACAAAATACGAAAACCTCTCTTCCAGGGATCCAACATGGGCGGACACCTACAAAGCGCTGATCAACTTGAAAAAGAAGATGGACGAGAAGGAGAAAGAGTCGGGAGCCCGCGTGTACAACGAACGGATGTACGATTTGGTGTTGGATGTGCCACAGAAGGATCACGATTTTTCAATGTTTGATAAAGTAGGTCAATCCTAAGGGAATAGATCACGTTAAAATTCCAAAATTCCAGAAAAAAATGCCAGGACTCGTACGTCACGCGTTCGATCTGATGTCCACTATCGAGGGGAATAGTAAGAAGAAGGGAGACTCGAATATCAAATTTTTGAGGTGAGATTTTCGATGGTGGCCTAGAAAATTGAAACTGACCGAGACTCGTGCCATGTTACAACTACTTGTTAACGAACGAAATTCAGTAGGCTCCGCCCACTTTTCCTGACATCCACAAACTTTTGAGACACTCTCATAGTTTCTTCTTAGTCTCTCTGCAAATTCCCCACGATGATACACGCGGAGATAAGCAGGGAGACAATGGGTGATAAATCAAGAGATGAAGATAAGAATGAAAGGTGTAATGTTATGATAGGGATAGGGGAACAGAAGAAACATGATGTGACACACATTTGACACCTGTTGTTCTGGGATGAGGGGATTTATGAAGGGATATATGGTGTGAGGTTGAAATGAGTGATTTTTCTGTCTTGAAGCTTTTTTCTTTGATATCCGGCTAAGTTCTGACAGAAAACAAAATAAAATGAGTTGGAAATTTTGGAACATACAGTGTTGACCAAACGTTTGTTTAATCTAGTTGTTTTCAGTTGAGAATGAGCAAATTTGAGAAGATGTCTAGGTATCCCTAATTGACCCATAAAGAAATTTTTGTATGAACTATACAGATCTAAAGTAGAACTTTATTTTTGTAGTTGACAACTTTTTCGTACGAATACTCCCTAGAAAGTTACGTATCGACAAAGTAATTTCTCCTTCAAATCGACCAATTTCAGTGCAAAATGGCGCGATTTTAGAGCTGTTGTCTTAAAGTTAATATATCTCTCTGGGGAGGGCCCGTACAAAAAAGTTGTCAACTACAAAAAAGAAGTTATACTTTTGATCTGTTTAGTCCATTAAAAACGTTCATGATAAGACAATCAGTGATACCGTAACACACTCTCAAAGTTGAACATTTTCAACTGCAAATGACCAAAAGTTGTTAGAACTATGAGCATCACTGTACCGTACTGGCCATGAAGATTGCAGCATTTTGTCGTTTTCAGTTGAAAAATATCAACTATAAACCATGTCACGTTGTCAGTGATTGTTACGCAAACTTAATTTTTCATCGAAATTGTAGAAAAAAACGAGTGTTTGAGTTTAGCAGTAGGAAACGGTTTTTGTAATATATTTCTCTAGAGATGTAGGTCACCAAACACCGCCTGCAGAAATTATAACATAGTTATACCTATGGCTATGTAACAGTCAGCAAAATTGCGATATGTGTCCGACAGAGGTCCCTACCAAAAATTTGCCAACTATGTACTACATTGGCTTGCCCAAAGGATGCGTTTTTTTGAAATTTGAACATTTTAAAAACTGAAAGATGAGATACATAATAGGTATAACAAAATTATAACAAAACCAAAACCTCTAAACAAAAAAAGTTCAAACATATGATTCGATGAGACTAACCGATAGTGACAAGACGTCGCGAGAAATCACTTATGATAACTTTGACACCGTCCATTTTTATCGCCGTGGAATGTCCTTGATCCGGACATCACGATCACTTATTCTAGGTTACTCGGGGAAAAAGGTGTGGGACATCCGGATAGACAGACACACAGACCATCTTCAATCCAAATTTCTCTATTCCAGCCCTCGATTCGCCTCGGTTATGCCTGACAAGAACGAAAATCGTGGTCGCCTGTCGCCATCAATTCTCTCATTCTACAATGACGAGTCGGAAGATCAAATACTCCCGCTTCCAAAGGTGAGAAGTTCAAAAGATTATTAGGGGTTATCACTCAAGCAAAGGATGTAGAAAGTGCGCTCTATTGAGAAACCAGCCAAAAAACTAATTCCAGATGCTCGACGCCACTGGAATGCGTGGCAAGGATCGGGACAGTATCATTGAGCTAGTCATGGAAGTTTCTGGAGTCAAGGGGATTGTTCATGACGCTATGAAAATGTTGAAGTCGACGGAGTTGCCTGAACTGGACCTGGCTATGGATAACAACGCGAAGAAGTCTCTGCAAATGGTTCAAGACATTCAAAAGTCATATAATAGAAAGCAAAAGAAGGATATGAGGAATAGCGGATTCACGTTGATGAACCCTTTGCAGATGGAGAAGTTGATGACGGAGCAAGGGATTCTAGGGAGGGATGATATATTCAATTTGAAGGAATATGCATTGATGACGATTGGACAAAGGAAGGAGATGGTGTGGGATATGGTTAGAGGGATAGCGTTTGGGATGACAAATGCGGTGAGTTGGAAAACGGGTTTGGGACGTTTACAAACAAAAAGTCAATGAGAATAGTCAAAATTAAAAATAAAAAAACTATGAGTTTTGAGAGAAGGGCTCGATCATTCTTGCAAACCGGGCCGAAAAGGGCCCGTAACTCCTTTGAAACGCAATATTACGAGCTGAAAAATATACCAAAATGTAGATCTTGGCGAGTTATGTGTTCCTGACCTATTACTTGCCGAATGGCTGGTCGTTAATGTGTCGCGGGCCGGGAATGACTTTTTGGGCGATTTTGACACTCTTTCTCGGCTCGCAACACATGAACAATACGTAATCCAGTCCGTAGTAAGTCACAGAGATAGAACTCGCTGAGATCTACATTTTGGTATATTTTTCAGCTCGTAGTATTGAGTTTAAAGCGAGTTACAGGCCGGCCTGTGTCGGTTTCGAGAAAAAAAACGTTGGTTTTTCGAATTTAATTCCAATTTTCTCATTTTTTTATTGGATTCTGGCCAATTTTTAGCAAAATTTTAGAACATATATCATCAAATCCAGCGCTCCTCATGAAAAACTGCGCCCGGCTAGAAATTCAGTCAATTTTTCGAAGTGCCGGTGTATTTAAGGCTGCCGGATGTTTAGAGTGTACAGGTCTATTTAAAGAACGGTCATAAGAAATTCCCATTTTTGCATCTGACACTATTCCGATCTTAAAACGTTTTAATTTAAAACTGTCCGCTGTTTAAAAACACATATTTTCAAAGATTTTCTTAAAATCTATCTTACAGCAAGCCCCTTCTCAAACCTCGGTAAACTCCAACTCCACTCGTGTAAAACGTCAAGCAAACGGAGTGTGGGGACCTCATATCTTGGCTCCAACCGTCTTGTCTCCCATTCTGTTCACACCGATTTATGGATTAAATGTGTTGGGTCCAACGGTAAGTGTCTCGTTAAACTTGAAAATAATGAAAATCCTAGAGAATTTCATAATTCTTATTAGATGGTCAACTTTGAGACTGTACCACAATGTACCTAGTTGTCCCAGGATGTCAAACTTTGTAGGGTATGTAAACCAAGCCAAGATCTCTGTTTTTGTAGTGGACGACATTTTTGTACGAGCACTTCCTAGCATGTTACAAATGGGCAAAGTAATTTCTCCCAAATTAGAGTGATTTTTGAGTTGGGTTCCTTAAAATGACCATAACTTTCTAGGGAGTGCCCGCACAAAAAAGTTGTCAACTACAAAAAAGAAGATCTATTTGAGATCTATACACTCCATAAACAATTGATATTGTGATACCATCACTTACAAACCATTTTCAACTATAAAGTCTCATACCTCCAAACTGACTCCATGACCTTGCTTAGTAAGCAGAATCCTGATATCCGAAAACTCTTATATCCTTAGACAACTTGATATGAGGATTCTTGTCGAAACATTCCAAAAACTTCTTTCCAGGTGCTCTCCCCCGGTCTCTTCACCCCTCTGATCCTCAACCCCGCCGTCCTCTCCCCGTACGTCTTCTCCCCAACCGTCGGAATCCCCTTCATCCTCTCCCCATACCTATTATCCCCCTACGTCTTCTCGCCTCTAGTCATGGCTCCCTTCATCCTCAACCCTTATGTCCTATCACCCAACGTCTTCAACCCTTACGTATTGTCTCCACTGATCCTCTCGCCACTAGTCATTTGTCCGGATGTGGTATCCCCGATGACACTCGGCGGAGCTATACTGTCACCGGCAGTATTGTCACCATCCCTGCTATCCAAGTCCTATATTATGGCTAATGTGTTGTCGCCAACGTTTTTGTCTTAACATTTTTATAGGTCCCATTTTTCTTCCCCCTAAACCGGTCTCATTTCTAGGTAGTCAACATTTTTCTATTTTTTATTTCATTTCGATCTTTGTGCCCCGGCACCCTAATTCCCTCTAAGCCACCTAAGTCACTATCCAGGTGACGAAAAAAGCTTAGAAAAAAATTGTTCCCAAATTAATAAGTCCCCCCCCCATTATATATTCTTTTGTTTTACTGGTTTCTTTTCTCTCTCCGACGTCTTCTTCTCAGTTTCCCCCCATTCACTTTTACCCGTTTCATAGCTAAGCTATACACGTATTTCATATAATAAAGATAACAATGGAATTGAGTTAAGTGGGTCAGGAGACAAGACGGATAATATGTAGGTGATAACTTTCACACTTACCAGTAACGGATGATGACAGGCTATACTGAATATGTCGTTATTTTACTTTTAGTATTTTTGGTTGCTGGAAATGAAGCTATGATCTCTAACAAAGATGTTCCTGGTAAGCGCATTGTTCTTGGCACGATGCCAACTGTTGTGCGACACGATGGCAGTGTGTAAATATACGCCCCGAGAGACGCGTCTCTTTCATGCAGTCATGTCCGAGTGGTTAAGGAGATTGACTAGAAATCAATTGGGCTCTGCCCGCGTAGGTTCGAATCCTGCTGACTGCGGATAGTTTTTTGGGGTTTTTGGGTTTTGTCAATACCTTTTCCATACAAATAAAATGTTCTTTGAAAATTCCTGAATATTTTGAATTTCTAACGAAATTTTAAGCAGGTAGTTTTTCACAGGTATCCCTACTATTAAATAAAACCACCAATTAGAAAAAATCATATTTTCAAACTTCAATTAAAAATGCCCCACTTTAACGGTGCTTCACGGTGTTCTTGATTATAACTGATTGTCAAAATTTATAGGGTTTTATATCAAAAATAGAGATTCATTTTTGTAGTTGACAACTTTTTTGTACGAGCACCCTCTAGCATGTTACATATCGACAAAGTAATTTCTCTCAAAATGAAGTGATTTTTGAGTGGTCCTTTTTAAACAATCATAACTCTCTAGGGAGGGTCCGTACAAAAAAGTTGTCAACTACAAAAATGAAGCTCTGTTTTTGATCTACAAACCTTACAAAAATTGACATTTAAGGAAGATCCGGGTTACTGTAGTGCTTCCTTGAAAATTGTCATTTTTGAAGTTCATTTTTAACTGAAAACATCAAAAATTGTAGTTTTTGGCACTACAGAGTATCTGTATATCCGGATGTCCTTTTTTTTTTAGAATCCCTCCGATCTCAACTCCTAACCATCCCCGAAAAACAAAAACTCGCAAAACTCCACTACGACTGGTACGGCTACTCCTTGAAACGTTTAATGGTGCAACTCGGGAAGTCTGTGCTCAAAAATCTGGATTCTGGTGAGTAGCCCCGCCCCCTTCCCTCTCATAATTTTCCAATTTTTAATGAGTTCCAAAAAGTTTCTGTCATGTCTGAAGAAAGTGGAGTGCACAGCGAAATCAGAGGAGTTGGAGAGTGTCGCCAGATGCTTGACAGCGGCGAAAATGAAGGAAATGAAGTTGAAAAAGTTGGGATGGAAGAGGAAAAAGTTAGTCCGCGCGGGGAGTACTGTAGTGTACTGTAGCTTTTCTTTAGGGAGGAAATAGTAGTGAAGAAACGATCGAAAAGGAGTTATCGGCTAAAAGATGAGAAGCTATATTTTGTAGGTGTCTCTGTCTGTTTGTTTGTCATTCCAGATGTCCCAATTTCAGATCAAAACCCAATCCACATACAACCTGAAAGACCCTCCATCCAGTCCAATCTCGAAATTTTCAAATCTCCTTCTGACACTTCTGAAGAACACGACGTCGTCAGAAGCAGAGGAGAAGTGGGCTTCCACTTTTCGAAGGATGAAAAGGTGAGTATTTTGTAGGGTTAGGCTGACTGGAGGAGACCCAGAGTATTTTGTAGTGTAGGGGTGAGATAAAGGGGGGAGGGGTGGCTAGTTTTTAAAGAAGAAGACTGAGATCAGAGTGTCTATTGTGGTCAAGAGATCAAAACACAGAATTGAATGTACTGTAGTTATGAACAGCTAGACTTGCAAAATCCCAAAAATTGACAATTTTTGAGATTGTGTCAAATTATCCCAGAATAAAAAAAACTATAGAGAGTGCAAGTCAAACATAGAGCTACTGCTTTGTAGTTAACCACTTTATGTACGGGTCTTTCTTTTATTACTGTAACTTCTGGAAGACAAGACAGCTAGATCGTGATTAAAACCAACTACAGTAATCATTGATTGCATAATTGTTCAGGCACGGGGTGGGGCCGGCCTTGTCACAGCAAGAATGAGGCCCATCCCAAAGCCCAGCCTTCAAAATTTCCCCCTGGGCTGACCCTTGCCGGAACGGACCTTGACAGGTTTGATTGATAGTCCAGCTCTATGTTTCAAAATAGTAAAAGATGAAAATGACAACTATCAAATGTTGTTAGAATCCATACCAGAGTTGCATCGAATTTCTAATCCCGACTAAAACAGTTTTTGAAAATTTAGAAAGTTTTACTTCCATGCAACTCTGATCCATACCCTATTGCCAATCTTTTTTTCGGGTCTTCACCTACAAAACACGAAAATCTCACTACCCTCAGATACCCTGTTCACAAGCAACATTCTGAACAATCCAGCTAAACTATAAAACTTGCGCGAATATCGTTGTGATTTGTTCCAATGATAACACAAACACAACAGGGGGTTCTTAGTATCTGATCGCATGACACCTTTTGTCTCTCCAATATAATAAAAACATGGAATAATAGAATCTAGCAGAAATCAGAATCTGGTTTATTTAATTATTTAATCGGATTGAATAGATTTTGGGTGCATAAGATATATAATTTGTTTTGATAATCAGAGGGTTTTCCTGGATCATGGGTGAATGGGGATTGAAGGTCTCGCAGCGAAAATTTCTTACTGTAGTTATACAAAAAAAAAGTTCACTGGACTTCCATTTCTGTATAACTACAGTAAGAAGTTTAAGAATCCAAGCCGGCAACAAATAACCTTAAAACTTCCAGAATGAACAAAAACCTGGAAAAAAGCCGTGCTTCCACCTACCGTACCATCAAACACCGCGCCTATGACCTGGTCCTAGAAGACGACCGTAACCCGCCGGATGACGAGGATTTGGAGGTGTGAGTCCCTTCACCCTCCATCTCCACGTTTTTTTCTTTCATTCCAGATTCCCGTTCAAGTCAACCACCCACTAATTCAAGATGGCCTCAAACTGATATCAAGTATAACTGGAAATCGAAAAACTGGGATCAATGCGAGGATATTGAGTCCACGGATAGCTCCATTGTCACCTATGAATACGCGGGGTGTTCTGTCACCGTCGATATTTCCGTTTTATAAAGATGATGTGGAGGAGCAGTACTTCCCGATTCCGGATGTAGGTTTTTTGGGGTCTAACTAGGGAAGGTCATGGAGTCGTTTTGGAGATATCGGACGTGACCTATATCATTGGAAAGCTGAAAAAAGTTGATTCCAAATATATACTCATTTTTTAACCTCGAGGACTGATATTTGAGGAAAACAAGATCAAAGTTCAGCAAAAATGATCAGTTTTCTACCACATTTTTGGGATTTCTGGACATTCAGACATTCGGACACACCGACCGACTGATAGGTCTCAACCCTTATGCCTAAAAAGGTAATAATTCTTTACTTTACCTAACTTTGATTTCCTTTTTCTCAAACGCCAAGTCTCAAGGACAAAAACTGAACATATATTTGGAATCAGCGTTTTCTCAGCTTTCCAATGATATAGGTGAGGTCTCATAACTCCAATCCTACTCCATGACCTTCCCTACTGAGCCATATTAATCAAGGATTTTCAGCTCATCGAAAAATCCTCATTTGAAAAATCGGAAAAAGACAAGCTACTGGCATTTCTCATGGAAATTTCTAGAACACGACCGATTCTTGATGAAGCAATGAAAGTGAGATAAGCCACCTTTCCCCCGCGACAAATAGAATTTCCAGATGGTAAAACTTCTCAACCCTGAGAAGCAACAATTTTCAAATAAGGAAGAAAAGGAGGCGGTGATGTCGGCTACGGATAAAATGAGCACGGATTTCGAGCAACTGGAGAAATCGTTGAGCAGAGAACAGAAAGTGGACTTGAAGGAGATCGGGTTCTCGATGTTGGAGATGCCGCAGATGACGGAGCTTTTTGGGAAATATGGTGAGTGGGAAAGGGATTCTGAATCAGTTTTTGAACTTTGAAAATAATAAAAAATTGGTGAGATACAAGTAGTTGAACTTTTTCCGTTTTAAAAATAGCTGACGGGTTTAGGACCCTTGTATCGCGGTGAGTTTTCACGCTAGAAAAGTTTTAAAAACATTTTCAGAATCCTTAGAGTTTCAGCTTTCAAATGGTTTTCACATACTATAAGCTCACGTACATCGTGGTTTTCTATAGAACCGTATAAATCAAAACGTGGAAAACCAAGTTTTAAAAAACTTTCAATTTTTGGGCTTCTGAAACGTTCTGAAACCGGACAGTTCAAAGTTAAGACATTTTGAAACCAGGACACTTCAAAACCTGATCTAACGTCACCATAAAAAATAACGTTTTTCATGAAATTCGGGGTTCCGGTACGTTTCGAAACCAGACGTTTGACAACATTGACATTTAGAAATAAGGAGTTTCAAAAATTTGCGCAAGGCGTTAGTTCCGTAACGAACGGATTTAAATTATTTCTGAGTCGCGTTGCTCGCGGTTTATATTGAAAGATACGACCAATAAACGTAAAAACCATTGACACTGTGTCAAATTTTCACTCAAGCCTTTTTGCTGTTCCAAACGTTGTGCGACGGAGCGCGTTTTTGCGACCGTACGTCTTGCACTGCTGTGAGGCACGTAGGTTTTCTTAAAAAGGCTCAGTTTCTGAACGTCCCGTTTTCAAGGATGGTATTTACATGTACCTTTCCTGTCCCATAAAAAAACTCTTTTATGGGATCAAACAGATCATGAGTAGAACTCCATTTTTGTAATTGACAACTTTTCTGTACGGGTACTTCCTAGCAAGTTACGTATCGAAAAAGAAATTTCTCTCTCAAATCCATCATTTTCAGTGCAAAATAGTGTTTTTGTTTTGAGCTGTCGTCTTAAAATGATCATAACTCTCTAGGCAGTTTCCTTACAAAAAAGTTGTCAACTACAAAAATAAAGTTCTATCTGTGTTCTGTATGGATTTTCCAATAATTTAGTTTGTGGGGCAATAATTGATACCGTAACACCCTCTTAAAGTTGGTCATTTTCAACTGGAAAAAAAGCAAAGATTAATATACTTTAGAGCGGTACTGTCCATATGTACATATTCCAGACGCCGACTCAATTCTCCACCAACCCGAAATGCAATCTTACAGTAACTATACCAAATCCGAGCGACTTCTATCCCTCTGGAAATCCATCGAAAACATCGCCTACCCATTCAAACGTGTGAAACGAGGGAGAACTATAAAAGTGGGAGATGTCACTGTCTACACCTCACTGAACCCCACTGTCTTCACCCCTTACATGTTCTCCCCGGTCTATGGCTTATCAGTTTTAGGACCTGTTATCTTCTCCCCGAATATTTTCTCCCCATTGATCCTGAACCCTTCCGTGTTGTCCCCATGGATCTTCTCCCCAGCTGTCCCACTACCCTTCATACTGTCACCATATCTCCTATCCCCATATATTTTCTCCCCATTAGTCATGGCTCCATTCATCCTTAATCCTTATGTTCTCTCACCAAATATTTTCAATCCTTATGTACTCAGTCCTTTAGTGTTATCCCCCTTATTTTTGTGTCCTGATGTGTTTAGTCCGATGGTACTGGGCGGCGTTATTTTGTCACCTAATAGTTTCTCACCAGCAGTTTTTTCGAAATCTTATATTATGGCGACGGTATTGTCGCCTACTGTACTTTCAAAGTGATATAAAGATTTTGGATAGGTCCGTCTGTCTTTTCGTCCGGATGTCCACAGTCTGGATACCTAACTCATAAGTGGTGATCATTGGCTGAGCCGTGTGACGGCGGCTCAAAAAATCGGTCACCTACCTTGCTACGGCAAGCTTTTGAAACATGTCTGTCCGTTTTTCTGCATGTCCGGATGTCCCGATGTCCACCAGTCTGGCACGCGGGCCTAGTAGTGTGACGGCCGTGAAAAAATTCGGCCACTTCTTCCGGCCTGACGGTGATATAACAAGCTTATACACCTATAACATGTCTCTCTGTTTGTCCGGATGTCAAAAAAGCCTTCATTGAAAATTCAAAATTTGTCAATCAAAATACTATACTTCCAACAAACCCATACAACAGAAATACAAAAATTTAAAAAAAAAACAAAGGGCTACCTATTAGTAACACAGAGACATGGCAAGTGAGCACACTCACCAACGCCCCTGTATTAGCAATATACAGACAGAAACAACAATTTTTAGAGAATTGGAAAAAAAAACATAATCAGACAACATTCCGGGACATTTTACGGGTTCTGGTGATGGTGATTTCGCGGATGGTGGCTTGAGCCATTGCACCAAGAAGCACTTCTGGACAGGAGACGAACGCGACGTTGGAGTTGGAGTAGGAGGCGCATAGCGCGCGGACCTGGAAAAATCAGAAGGATCTTCAACTCATAGTGTCCGCCTATTATCGGATAACTTGAAAGTGGTTTCACTAACTCAAAAATAGTCATAATTTTATAAACTTTGTACCATTCAATAAAAAAAGTGTTTGTCTACACTTTTGCAGTTGACAACTTTTCTGTACAAACGCTCCCTGGAAAGTTATGGTAAGTGGAAGTAACCCAGCTCCAAACGTCTACTTGGGGGTTGCTAATGTTAACAGACTATAACTATCGAGGGAGGATTTGTACCAAAAAGTTGTCAACTACAAAATTAGAGATCGAAATTCGAATTATTGATTCATTTAACATTTTTAAGAATTGAACAATTTCAGACCTTGTTACAAACGTTTAAACATTGATAATTTTCATTTTCCCCAAAAAGTGTTTTTGTTATTTTCGAACTTTTAGACGGAACAAAGCTGGATAAACGTTAAATAAACATTTTAAAAATGTGAATATTAATTATTTCTTTTTTAAAATATTAAAATTTCAAAACTTAGCAGGTTTTACATGGTATTAATATTATAAGGAAAAGCTGTAACCTCGTGAACTAGATAAAAAGTTAACTTTGAAAAACTGTCATTTTTCTCAAAAAATCAGCTAGAATGAAATAATTTTCCTGTTCTAATAAATAAAGCAAGTCAAGATCTATATTTTTCTGGTTGACCACTTTTTGGTACGGGCTATCCCAAAAGAGTTGTGACCGGTTAAAGTGCGAATGTCTCAATGTCTGTCTGTCTGTCCATCTCTCTTTACATCCCGATGTCCCTTACCTCCTCCTTCAACTGATCATTTACAGTAACCCAGATAGTATACACTCCTTTCGGATTCCTAATCAAACACTCTTTAAGCATTGGGATATCCGTCGCAGAGTCACCACACACCAACACGTTTCCTTCCTGAAAAAATATATATTGAACATTTGATCGACTACAGTATCCCGTATCCTACCGTCAAATCACAATGCATCTTCTCACACAGCATTCTCAACCCATCCCCCTTATCAAACACACGGCCGTCGGTTTCAGTCTGAAAATTGGACTTTTAAAATAGGAGTTCTAGGTAGTGGGACCCACCTTCATATAAACTTTAATATCAAACTCGGTGCTAGCCAACTGGAGACGTGTTCCCTGCGGATCCACATCCTTAATGATCTTCTCAACCTCCTCGTATAGCCGTTTTCCTTGAGCCTCTGTGATGGAGCGGTATACGTCTTGGAAGGCGATCGTCAGATGACCATAGTGCTTCTGGAGACCTGACCCCGCCCAGGTGAACTGACGGAACTCGGCTTCTTCGAGGAGATGGGAGATTCGGGTGTAGGCCTGAATGGAGATGGATGAAAATAGTTTCAAAATGTTGAAAATAAAGCGTAGATCCCTAGAGAAAGCTTCCGTGTGACCGCGGAGTTTTAGGACATGACCTATATCATTGGAAAGCGGAAAAAATGCTGATTTCAAATATGTATTCAGTTTTTGCACTCGAAGTATGGTACTCCAGAAAAACGAGGTCAAAGTTTAGACCACTGACAAGTCTTTATGAAACTCACACTAGCCAGCACATCGGCCTTCTCTCCCTTCATGATCGACTCATCCTTAAAATTGTGTCCGGAGTCAATGAACCATTCACGTCCACCGGAAGCACCGAAATAGTAATAACCATTTGGAATAGTGGAGACATCGAGTACTCCGATATGCATTAGTGGAGCTGTGGTGAGGATGACACAGGTTTGAGCACAGCGACGCGCGAATTGGGCCTGGAAAATTGATTGTTTGGTGGTCTGATCTAAGATGCAGGGCTTGGTGAGAGTATTCAATAAAAATCGTTTTTTTTTTCGGATTGAAATTTCTAAAATTTCACACATTCTATTCAATATTTTACCTATTGCGACACTTACATTTTTAGTTGAAAATGGACAACTTTGTGACTGTGAGACGAGCTTCCTAATTATTTTACAGTATTAGTTGTTTTTTGGTTGTAAAGATCACAAGTAGAGCTTCATTTTTGTAGTTGACAACTTTTTGATAACTCCGCCCATTTTTGAGATATGCGCCTTTAAAGATGATAAGTCGAGCTCTTTCTCACTGCCGACTTCGAAGTCTTATGTCTCAAAAGTGGGCGGAGCTAACAAAAAGTGATAAACTATGAAAATGAAGCTCTACTTGTGATCTATACACCCAAAAAACAACCAATACTGTGAGATAATCAGGGAGGCCGTCACAAAGTTGACCATTTCCAACTAAAAACTGCAATTGTCGCATTCTTTATGGCCAGTACTGTATATAATTTAGAATTTTTTAGAATTCCTCATGAAAACCGGACCCAGATTTCACTGAAAATGAGTATTAAATCTACCCTAATCATGTCCAAAACACAAATATTTTCTCACATTTAATTCAAAAAACCACAATTACGGGGGAGCTATAATTTCATGATTTCATATATAATTGCCAAAGGAAAATTCTAGAATTTTGAATTTTCTCACTAATATTCGAAACTCAATAGTTCAAAAACGTCATATTTTTTCTAAACTGCATATAAACTACTTAGAAAGGATTTGATCTATGTCATGACTTGGATTCAGGGGTTTAGGGATTTCAGATTATTTCCAGATCATGGTGATTTACTCCTACCTGAATAACTCCAGAATAGGCTGGCTGGATACTAGATGGGTAACTGCACGAATAACTTTTCAGGGTACCATCTCTATCAGTGAAGAAGTAATGGAAGTGGTCGGCAGAGTAGAGTAGCTCGACGGCCTGAAAAAAAGGAAGTGTAAAACACAAACAAGGCGACGGCGGGGGGCCACCGGAAAAATTAATCTGTTTTATTTTCGTACAGCAGCTATAACTTACATTCTCCACTTCCTTTTTGTAAGTGTCGATGGAAATTGGATGGGAGCTGATGAGGGTCTGAAAATGACTTTTGTGAACCGATTCAAGTTTTTTATGTAATTGATACAATTTTTCATTTTCAAAGGTTCAGCATGTGCTCTGTTCATTTAAAATTCAAAAAAGATTTCATTTATTGATAAACGTTTTTTATATGCACAGAAATGAGTGAGAGGGGGAAAATGAGAGTGGGAACTTTCAAAAGGGCACAAAAAAAGAACGGTGAGAAGGTCGAGATGGCATTGACGTCTACTTCTTCGCCGAAGTCGGCTTCAGTGTCGAGGCGACCCACGCGATGCCGTCGTTGATTCCCTCGTTTTGGAGTGCTGAGCACGCTTGGATGTGCCAGGTGCGGTCGCGGAGCAAGTCGAGGTTTAGTCTGAGATAAGGATGGGTTGGGTTAGTGGGGGAATGGTGTATGGGAGCCTAAGAATCCGTACAAAGGGAGGCGAACCACCGTTCTAAAGAACCTTTTATATGGAAGTTCGCGATTTCTGATCTAGGATATAATAGTAAGCCTCTGAAAGACACAGGCGATTCTCATGAAGGCTCGGGATACCTCATTTAAGGGAATTCAGGAGACTGGTACTCAGGTAGGAGTCGTCGTGGGGATTCAGAATTTGGTTTCAAATTTCAGATTGGGCATAAATGGACCGAGTTACAAACTTTCGAAATTCGCGTTCCTCTTTCCGGGTCGTGAGCAAAATTTGAAAATTCTGTGGATTCTTAGAGACTTTAGACTTTGTTTTTAGGCAGTTTTTCTGCAAGCTTTGAACAAGGGCCAGAATTTGAGTTTAAGCGCCCGAATCTAACCATGAGGGCCCGAATCTAAGCCTAAGGGCCGGAATCTAAGCCTAAGGACCAAAATCTAAGCCTAAGGACCATAATCTAAGCCTAAGAGCCAGAATCTAAGCCTAAGGGCCTAAATCTAAGGCTAAACACCTGTGCTTAAGGCTTTTAACATAAGCCTAAGGACATGCGCCCAATGATTTCAGCCTAAAGACCAGCGCCTACGGAATCAAGCCTAAGTCTAAAAACTTAAGCCCTAGTACAGTGTTATGGTTATTAAGCCTAAGCCTAAGAACTTCCAGTCAATAATTCTTTGAACTTCAAAGTCTAGACTCTAGACAGACAAGAGTTTGTCAAAAACAATCGTTGTACGTTTCCGATAAACAACACGTGTGGGTTTAAACATAGGGCTCTCATGATATTCATCTCTAGTTTGAGACTCACTTTCTGGAGATCTCCTCCGAGCTTGCGGAAGTCGGAAGGTCTTGCTTATTGGCGAAGATGAGCACTGGCACCCGACGCAACTTGTCCTCATCCAACAACTCGCCCAACTCGATGCACATCTCGTCGAATCTCTTCTTGTCGTTACTATCGATAACGAAGATTAGCGTGTCGATGTTGTCGTAGTAGTTGGACCAGTACGGACGGATTGTACGCTGCCCTCCGATGTCCCACACGTTGAGACGGATATCGCCCATCGCGGCGACGGTTTTCACATTGAATCCTTTGGTTGGGGTGACTTGTTGAATGTCTTCCGAGGAGAGCTGTTTGAGGATCGTCGTTTTACCGGCGTTATCGAGGCCCAGAAGCAGAATTCGAATCTCACGACCACTTGGAGATTTGAACGATTTTAAAACGTCCATGAGACCCATTTTGTCGTTTTGAAGACGTCAAAATAGGAGAAAAGGGGGAAATAAGAGGGAGAAGACGTCGATTGACACGACGAGCAACAACGAAAAGTGAGAAAGAAGCGGAGAGAAGGCGTGCTGCCGAGAGCTCGTTGTCATGGTGACCTCCGCCTCCTAGAGCTCTCTCTCTCTCTCTCTGGCTGAGTGAGCAACGTCTTCTAGAGCTCAGCGTGTGTGTGAGCCTCGTTGCGTGACGAGCGAGATGAGCAGACGGAGGCAGAGCTGAAGGTGGCTCATGGAGAAGAGAGAGGGGGGGTGGGGGAGACAGGTTTGGAGTTGTGAAGACTCGTCTTGTAATTAGTATAGAAAGGATTATGAAATAGTGAAAAGTATAAGAAAAGTTCAAAAATCGAAAATGTCAGAAAATGTAAAACTTTGAAATATATTGTCTAGACAATTACAATAATCGAAAAGAAAATTTGAGGTATGGGCACTGCGCTGACTCATAGCTGTGACTCAAGGGATCCGAAGGTTGCGCGGGTGGTGGCTACGGATATAGGTACCATGCTTCGGGTCCCGGTACTGGTCAATAGTTTTAAAAAGTTTTCTAACGAACATTAGTTAGAAGTATCTGGTATATCAATAGTCATGGGCAAACAAATTTTTTGAAAAAAGTCGGATTTTTAAGGGAAACTCAGCAAATTGGGATGGTGTGTATCTGCGCTATCAATAACTTGGAAGACTCCAGTTTTACAGGGATATATAAAACAAACCTTACTGTAGTTTCAGTCTCTGTTGTTGTTATTTTAATCAGATGTGAAAATAATGTTAAAATGAAAAAAATATCGAAAATTCGCCAGAAATTGGGAAAGTTGATTATTTGTGATTTTTTGTAAAAAGTGATCAATTTTGAGGATGTTTCAAGGTTTCACATATATGTCAATTTTCAGTTATTTTTATACTAAAATAAAAAAAAACAAGTCTAGAGCTTCATTTTTGAAGTTGACAACTTTCTAGTATTGGTTTTTGCTGAAAAGTTATGAGCGAAGAAAGTGACGTTACTATGACACCCTTCACACAAGGAGCCTCTAACTTTGAGAAGTCATATCTCTTCAGGGATTGATATTACAAAAAAATTGTAACCTACAAAAATAAAGATCTAAGTGTGACCTATTGATTCATATAAAAATTTTCAGGAATTACAGAATTTCAGACATAATGACAAAGGACCCAAGTATCAGCAAATTTCAGACATATTGTACACAAAATTTTAATTTTGGTGTTTTAATGGCCGTAAACACGTATCACTGATTGTCCCACAGAGTAAATTATGTATAAACCATACAGAACAAGGGTAGATCTTCATTTTTGTAGTTGACAACTTTTTTTGTACAGTGGAATCCCAAGGATATAAGACGCGGTGAAGTTACCAACCTATTTCTCCAGGTGTTCAAAAAATGGACAGTCAGTTGAAAAAGGTCCAACTTTGAGAGTGTCGCATAGTCATACTGGTTGTCCCATCAAGTAGATGTTTAATGGATTAAACAAATCAAAGGTAGATCTCAATTTTTGTAGTTGACAACTTTTTGTATGGACACTCCCTAGATAGTTATGGTCATTTTAAGGAGACAGGTCAAAAATCGCTGTATTTTGCATTAAAATCGGGTGTCACCACGGAACCCAAGCTAGATACTGTACAATATGTGACCATACTGTGCTAAAATATTCTTTGACCCTTATTTTCACACGTTTTCCTCATTCCTGTCCTCTCAAATCATCATCATCATCTCCCCTGCAAACCCATTCCCATTTCCATGAAGTCTACCTATCTCTCCTTCTCCTTCTCTTTCCCGAATTTAAAACTTTTAAAAGTACACTTACACATTCTTGTGTTTGACCTAGTCTGCAGCATAACCCAAGTTTTATATCCCCTACAGACACAACCTTCGCACACATTCTTTTTCCGGCGTAGCCTTGACCAGAAAACGGACGGGGAAGGGTAATGATTTTTTATTCTATTTCGAATAATAGGGAGGAGGAGGATTCTGATTTGTGGTTAGTCAAGACAGCCTTGGGACATTTCCAAACCGAGACGTTTAAGAACCAATACATTCTGAAACTGAAATCGTTTTAATTCCAGGATTTCTTAGTTTTAAAGCGTTTAGGTTTGGAAAATGATTGGTTCCAAAACGGCGAGTATCGAATTTTATTAGTTTAGAAATGTCTTGCATCTCAGATTTTTGAACTTAACGGTTTCAAATCGTCCTAATTTCAAACTGCTGGTTATGAAATGTTTGGATTGTCTCGGTTTTGAAGTGTCCGGTTTAGGAATGACCTGGTTTTGAGGTGTCTCGTTACCATACCGAGATTCTACGGTTTCAAAGTGTCCCCGTTTCAAAAATTCTCGGTTTCTAGATGTCCCGGTTTCGAACTGTACCAGTTTTTGACTGTCTCAGTTGCGAAACGTCCTAATTTGAGAAAATCGACGGTTCTAAGTGCTTCAAACTCAAATTTGTTGGTTTCTAAATGTCCTGGTTTTGGGCCGATCCGGTTTTGAAACGTCCGATTCTCGAATTTTGGGTTTCTAAACGTCTTAGTTGTAATCTGTCTCATATTTGAGGAAGTCCAGGTTTCAAAGCGCTTCAAATTCAAATTTCTCACTATCTAAATGTCCCGGATCCGGTTTTGAAACGTCCCAATTTCAAAACTTCTGGTTCCAAAACGTCACATAGGTTCCCTCTCAATTCTTCCCCATATGTTTCCACCGAAAAAGTGTCTAATCAAAACCATATGACCACCACTTGAAACCGAACAAGTTTCAATAAGAAAATTTGTTTTTTTTCTTTCTCAAGATTTCCAAAAAGTGGTTTCACTTGGTCTTCTGACTTTCAAGTGCACTTCTTCTGGTTAGTCACCCCCTCCCCTCCTCCTCCCCACCTTCAAAAGACCACCCCTTCCGAAAAAAATGGAGAAAAAAGTAGGTCAAAGGAAGAATCGAAGTGATTGACCATCCATCGTTTTACCTCGTACCGATTTCATTTCTCTCCCTTTTTTCTCACCAAGGAAATATTTTTTGGCGGATTTTTCAAGGACGATCGCTACTGATACCATCTTAGCGAAAGATGCAACGGTTTTTGGTATTGGCGGTCTTGTTGTTGGGAAGTATAGGATATCTGGATTCTGCAGCAGATATTTGTGACATTCTGTGAGTTTTTTTGGGGGGAAAAATCGAAAGTTTGGAAATTCGAAATTTGGTTAAAAAATCGTTAGTTTTGAGAATCCGTCACGGTCTCAAAATTGATCGAATTCTGAAGATTTTAATACAATATAGTAACTAAAATCTAGATTTCAACTTTTGTAGTTGACAACTTTTTTGTACAAACTTTCCCTGAAGAGATAAAACTCGTCAAACTTTCAAAATTTCCCGAATTTAGAGGTTTTTACCATTTTCAAAAGCCCGTTATGATGTCGAAAATCAACTGAGTTTCACAATTTATATACCAAAATGTAGACCAAGTTTAAATATTTATTTTCATAGTTGACAATTTTTTTGTACAGTTTTACATAAGAAAGTTAAGACCACGGAAATGGGGAATATGCCGTGATCCTACATCTGAGCGCACGAGTTCCCCGTTTGAGTCCCCATGTCTAATGTTAAAACCGCCCGTACAAAAAAGGTGTCAACTGCAAAAACTGTGGTCTATGTTTGACTTTTGTGATGTTAAAAGAACAATCACAATCTAAGTTCCAGTTTTGCCAAAATTCCAAAAAAAAAAAAGTTGACAAAAAAATGTTCAAAAAAAATTGCCCAACTTTGAGAATCCGTCAGGACTTCTGGATTTGTCCAATTTCAGATATATTTAGGTAGATTAAATCTGGTACTTCATTTTTGTAATTGACAACTTTTTAGTACAGACGGTCCCTATATAAGATACGGTATGTTAAAGTTGGGGACTTGATGTACGGCGAGGTGTCAAAGATGAAGCAAGGCTACTCCAAGCTATCATAACTTTTTCTGGAGTCCTTATACAAAAAAGTTGTCAACTGCAAAAACCGAGGTCTATGTTTGATTTTTATGAAGGTATAAAAATAATTGCAATTTGAGAAAAATTTGACCCAAAATTCATCGTATTTTACAAAAAAATCAATTCCCCCCAATTTTCAGCGACACAAACTACTGTTTCTACTTCTCCGACGCTACCTGCAACATCAAACTCTGTCAATGTGAGGCATGCTCCAAGCCAGACAAGGCTCTAGCCCTTCTAGAGGCGTCAGGATCCTCGAATTCTACTCAGGAACATGAAAAGTTGTGTCCATCGTGGTGTGGACATATGACGGACGAGAAAATTGCGAATATTTTGGAGACTAAGGTAAGTGGAAGAGGGGGGGGTCATAAGTAACAAATCCATATTTTTTTCTTTTCTTCAGGATAACTCTACCTCAGAGCTCCCCGAAATCTCATTCGAATGTGAGGACCTTAAAGAAAACTGTCTTTCTAAGAAGGGATACAACGGGCATTGTTATTTCTACGAGAAAAATTGTGAGCCGCTACCACAAATCACTAGAAAAGGAAAGTCCAAAAAGAACTCACGAATCCCAAAAACTATCGCCGAGTGTCTTAAGCATCAGAAGAAATGCAGTCAGAAGTACAAGAGACATTTCAGTTGCAAGACTTTCAGAAAGTACTGTAGAAAGTTTGATCTACCGGAGCTAGAGGGCAATAACTCTACAAATACAGTAAGCCAGTGAGCTACAGTAACCCACCAACTAAATATGTTTCCAGACCCAACCACAAGTAACCTCACTCGAACAATGTCTCAACTTCCAAAAGATTTGCGCCGCCAAGTACAAAAAACACTTCGCGTGCCGTCAATACCGCAAGAAGTGCAAAGTATTCGATCTCCCTGAAATTCACTTTGAGGATTCAGAAGTCACTCAGATGACGTCACGTCATCACAAGCATCATATGAGAAAGGGACATGGAAAGGGGAGCAATGAGACTGTGGTCATTTCGACGGATGAAGTTTTTGTGGGAAGAGGGAATGAGACATTGGTGGAGACGCTGTTGAAGAGGAATTGAGGAGAATTTCATGTGTGATTTAGCTTTAAATTGGTTTTTTTAAACTAATTTTGTATAATTATTATAATAAAGCCTAAAAATTAGAATTGAGAATTTCGCGGAAACGCGCTCCGTCGCACAACGGTTGGCGGTTGTACCTTTCAATATGAACCGCGACGCGCACGCAACGCGACTCGGAATTTTCAAATATCTTTCCGTTACGCCTCGCCCCCTTAGAGTACTGTAGCTACATACATAACTGTAGTTTTGTGGTGAGACCCAAATTTTCAAAATTTCGAAAAATTTGGCAAACTTTTTTTTTCAAAAAAAAGAAATTCCCCAACTTTGAGAATCTGTCACGACTTCTGGATTTGTCCAATTACAGACATTTTTATATATTTAAGTAGATCACACCTAGTACTCCATTTTTGTAATTGACAACTTTTTTGTACGGGCGGTCCCTAATAAGTTACGGTATGTCAAAGTTGGAAACTTGGTGTACGGGTGTCGAAGACGAAGCAAGGCTACTTCAAACGACCGTAACTCTCTAGGGACCGTCCGTACAAAAAAGCTGTCAACTACAAAAATAAAGATCTAGATTTGTTCTTTATTTTGGTATAAAAATAATTCAAATTTGGCATATACATGGAACCTTGACACCTTTTCAAAGTTTATCACATTTTTACAAAAATCGCAAAACATCGATTCCCTCCAATCTGTTCGAAACTAGCGAACTTCCGATCTTTTTTGCTTTTAACATTATTTTTGCATATGATTAAAACTACACTAATCAAGACACCGTAATTCTGTTACTGTAGACAAGGCAACGGATTCCGGAATTCCGGGTTTTTTTGACATTCCGGTTCCGGGTTCCGGATTCCGGAAAATGAAAATTTTCATTCCGGTTCCGGATTCCGGATTCCGGTTTTTTGAATTTTTTTCCGGAATCCTGAAGTTGAAATTTTAAAATTATATCATCAAAAACATTCGAAAAAATGACTTGGCCTTGCAAATTTATCGAATCATTCCGGAATTCCGGGTTTTTTCGTCATTCCGGTTTCGGATTCCGGATTCCGGAAAACAAAAAAATTGGATTCCGGATTCCGGTTTTTCGGAAAACGGAATTCCGTACAACTATGGTACAGTATGCACTTTTTTCATTTTTCACATTTGCTGAACCCAAATCATTATTGCTTCAAGGACAGTTTTTTTTTCAAATGAACTTTTTTGGAAATCCCTTCCCTCCCATATTCATGTTCCCCCACTCACATCCACAAACTGCTCGACATTATCCGCATCATCACTCTGCACATACTCGATAAACGACAGATCTCTCTCGAACTCTTGCAACTCATTGTCAATTTCGAAATGAGCCACTTCATCGGAATCAGGACTCGATTTGAATTCAGCGGTATGGGTTCCAGGTTTACAGATTTGTTCGAGGGACTCCTTGGCGTTCCGGAGGGAAATTGCAAAATGGGAACGGATGGGAATCCCTTTGAGAACTCGACCAACGATTTGACGGCGGACATTTCGAGTTTTCATCATGAGCGAGAAGAAGTCGTCGAGGGTTTCAATCTGGAAAAATGGAATAGATGGTACTTGGACATATTAGGACATCCGGATATACAGGCAGACGCTTGGATATTTGGACAAACATGAAAACAGACAGACAGACAGACATCCGGACAGGCAGACAATGAAACAGATTGTTATACATAGGATCTCCACTACAGCACATAGTTTTTCCAAAGTTCAATATTTTTCAGAAATTCTCCAAATTTTGAAAATTACCAAAAATCACTGCAGTTATCCACAGTGTTTGAAATCATCATTTTTACACGAAGATGTTTCACAAAAGGTTTAAAGTTTGAACAGGACATCCGGATATACGGACAGACAGATAGACAGGCTGACAAGGTGATGATCAGCATACATAATTGAGATTCTAGACATACCTACTCACAGATATCGGACATCTGGACATACAGACAGACAGACCGACAGGCATGCCAGCAGACATGCATACAACACCGTCAGTTTCAGATAGATTTGAAAAAAAATCGGAATGTTTTTTTTTTGGAAAATAGTGTCTAAACTGCCAAACAGCTTCTGGCAACCTTGCTACCAGAGTTTTGAACATCCGGACATCCGGACATTTGGACAGACAGACAGACACACTTACAAGTATACAGGGGGCAAATAGTAAGGCCTGGGTTTACTATTTTTTTCAAAATTTTTTTGCCATTTTTTCATCAAAAATGTGAACATTTTCAGTCAAAAATTGACATTTGCGCAAATAAAAATTTCAAAGAATTTCAAAAATTTGTATCTTCACTTTGACGCCGAAACACCCGGACCTTGACCAGCATGGCTACCAGAGTTTTGGACATTCGGACATTTGGACATACAGACAGACAGACAGACTGAGCAGCTGTTAGGGTCTAAATTTCATTCCTAGTCTGTTTGTATGTCCGGATTCCCAACATTTTAGTTTTTGAGACAAAAACTTTTCCAAATAATAATAAATCTTTACCTGAGTAGGCCTAATAACCTCATGCGTCCAACTTGGATCCAAAAACGCACTACTCCATCTTTCGATATCATTAGCCATTATAAACTCGTGCAACCTCTTTCCATGCTCCGCCCGAATCCCCTCACTCTCCAACGCGGCTTCATAAAACGCATCACAATACGAATCGGCATCGAACACATTCGATATTCTGTGATAGTTCTTCTCCTTATCCGTGTACAACCCGGCGGTCGTAAACTGAATCTCCGAGCCGGCACCGGTGGAGAGCACTAGGCCAGCAGTAGGGTTGCAGACCAACATCTCCTTGGCTACCAGATTCATTCCGTCTTTTTTCGGGGTGACCACTCCGATGTCCATAGCGAGATAGGCAGCAACCAACTCGCTTCTCTGCATCCCATCGGTTTGGAATATCAACGGTTTCCAGGATGGATTTTCAGATGACTTGAAAGTTTGATTGATCCGATCTGCTAGATCAATACACTCGTCCTGATAGACTCTATAAGTGTCCACACTTCTTCTATTTGTCACCGCAATCTGATACAACACATCCTTCCCGATTCTATCCGGATGTCGCTCGAAATATCTTTGATAGGCCTGAAGCTTCTCCATTATTCCCTTGGTGTAGTCGAATCGTTCGACGGAGAAAAAGAAGCGACCGTCTGACGCGGGGTGCTCTCCCATCACTCGTTTACGGATGTCATTTTTGAGTTTGATGGTTTCGGGGAGGTCCACGAACTTTAGGAAGTCGTCGTTTTTGATACTGACGGGGAAGACGCCGAGGGAACACGTCCAGCCTTCGTTGGTTACTGAAAAATGGAAAATTATCTGTCTGTGTGTCGGCATGTTCGGATATCTATTCCGTCAAAATTTCTGATGCTAGAAGCCTGGGGCCTGTGTATGTCTGTCCGAGTGTCCGGATGTTCGTAAACCTTTTTTGTACATATGTTCCAATCTGAGATGACACAGTATCATATAGTTGATTTTTGTGAGGGTCTGTCTGTCTGTGTGCCGGTGTGTCGGTGTGTCCAGATGTCCGAGTGTAAGGCTCATATGTGTTTGTCTGTCTGTATGTCGGTATGTCCGGATATCCGAATGTCCAAAAGTTCGAATATCTACTTGATCATTCAGATATCAGAGCTCAATCAGTGCATTCTATTTTTCAGGACCGTCTTTCTGTCTGTCTCTCCAGATGTCCGAATGTCCGGATGTCCAAAAACCTATGCTTACAGCTTTACACATTTCTATCTTTTGAATGTTCTATCTGTCTGTGTGTTAGTTTGTCCGGATGTCCGGATGTCCGCATTTCGGTATTTCTGTCTGTATGTGTATCTGTGCGTCCGGATGTCCAAAAATCTTCTGAATTCTGCTATGCTTTCAGCTTCAAAAATTTCTGTTTTTCTTAATGTTCTATCTGTCTGTAAGTTCGTAAGTTTGTCCGGATGTCCACCTTTGATTTGAGACTATTTTGTGTCTGTCTGTGTGTCTGTGGGTCCGAATGCCCCGGGCAGGAAACCGTCGTCTCCAAGACTCACCCGAATAAATATCCATCTTATTATCATACACAATCTTCGCGGTTCCAAAATAATGCTGCACCAACTCGATATACTTGGTACGATCTCTATGAGTTTGGAATCCGACTTTTGTGAATCTCAACAACCCACGAAGAACTGCAAACCCGACAGTCGAGTATTTGGAGAAGAACTCTCCTGGTGGTTGGAATGGGATATGCAAGAAGAATCCGACTTCCAGATGTTGATCCAACGACTGCATTATCATACCCACCAGCATCAAATGGTAGTCATGGATCCAGATGAAGTCCTGGGGACGGCTGTTACGCACGGCGTCGATGGCGAATTGGTAGTTGACACGAACGTAGGCACACCAATGAGCACGAAGGATCTTCTCGTCATTGTACTCACTTACAATGTATTCTGGTAGATTGTGGAGTGCTGGCCACAGCAAACCATTACTAATCCCTCCATAATACACATTATAGTCCTCCTCTTGAACAACCACCGGATTCAACTTGTAATTTCCACGATTGTAATTGTTGAGCACTCCCAGCAGAGACATCTCCTCACGAGCTTTCTTTTGTTTCTCGTTCTTTGGAGCATCCATATCATCGTCGGCTAGAACGTGGAAGAAGACTTCTGCGATGGTTTGTTTGATGAGTGGCAGGCCGAGAGTGTTGGTGGAGGGGAACGATTCGGGGATGGAGGCAACGGAGCCGGGTCTGGAAAATTAGAAATTTGGAAAACTCGGACATTTTGAAACCGTATAATTTAAAAACCAGGAAAACAATATTTTACAGGTTTGCTGCGTCCAGAATATTCCAAAATCGGACGCTTTGAAACCAAAACGCTCTGAAATCGAGACAACTCGAAGCAGTTCAGAAATGTCCCGGTTAAAAAACGTTCAGTTTCAGAACATCTTGGTTTTGAAACGTCTCGGTATCGAGACATGTTTCAAAGTTTCAGGACCCTGAATGTGCAAAGGTTCATGGATCTAGACAAATTTGCAACTCAGAACTGATCATTTTGAAACCGGGACACCTCGGAACTGTGGCATGCCAAAAACAGGACGTTTTGAAACTGAGACACTTTGAAACTAAGACATTTCAAAACTGACATAACGTGTGAAGATAGGTTTTTCTCATTTTCCGGTGTTGAAATGACTCGGTCAGTCATTCTCAAGCCATTCTCAACCTATGACACCTCAGAACTGTGGCATATCAAAACTAGGCCGTTTCGACACAGAGACGTTTCGGAACCGGACATTTCAAAACCGTATAAGTTACAAATGTATTGTGCAGTAGAGTTCCTAATCATTAGTTAGTCATTTTTCGTCACGCGATTAATGACGTAAAATGATAATCAAAATATCATAATTTAAAAAACACAGTGTAATTTGACTATCGGAAATGAGAAAACAACTATCAAAACGACGTAAATGATTAATTCCGATATAAAACAATTATTAAAACGACGTAAATGACTGAGAAAATGAGTTTTCATTTTAAAAATTCTTTAAAAATCTTCTTTTTTCTGCTCTGAATACTAACGTTTCGGCTATTTACGTTTGTACTATTTCGACTATTTTTTAAAAGTTTTGACAAAACAGCTGAATCGACTATTGTTTTCGTCATTTCTAAAATGATTATGACTATATCGATAATCATTTCCTTTCGACTAGTTGACGTGAATAGTACAAATGACTATCAGTTTAAACTGATTTCGTCATTTATTTACACTGACTAGGAACGTTATTGTGCAGGTTATAAAATGACTGCTTTCGAAATGTCTTGGTTTCAGAACGTCTTGGTTTAGGAGCTTTCTAAATGTCTCGACTATGAAACCTTTGGTTTTGAAATGTCATGGTTTCAAACTGTCCCAGTTTTCAATTTTTCAAATTTTGCAGTTTCAAAACTTCCGTGCCGAAACTGGACTGTGTTGAAACTACGAATTACAACTGCGCTCTACCGAAATAACCTTAAAAACTGTCTCTTTTTCTCTGAGTCTCTATTTCTACAGTTTTGGCAGAGCGCGGTGCTAATACAATACTAGATTTTCAATACCCTCACTCACCTCTTATTCTTCTTATCATTAATATTCATGCCCAAATTCGCCAGCCACAAATTCTCATGATCCTTCGACATCACCGGATCGACACACGCCACAAGTCCACCGGATCCCTGTTTGATCTCCCAGTCCCCAGTTTTTTCACGTTTCAAGGAAACAGGCGGTGCATTCGACACATTGATCACACGTTGCTGGAAATGTGGGGTGGCTAAACCGCTGCGTGGTTTTTTGGAGTCTTCTTCACCGTCACTTTCAGAATGGTTGCCGGAACGAACGTGGAGTGCTGAAATGGGTAAGTGTATGTCTGTCTGTGTGTCTGGGGGTGTCCGGATGTCCTAATCTCAAAATCTCACTTTTCATACCTTCCTCCGCATCACTTTCACTCGAGACACTGCACAACGAGGATTGTGATCCATACTTCGCCAGTCGCTTCTGCAAATGATGGTACCGTTCCCCGAACTGCTTGGCGTTCACTCCGAGTAACGATTTCCGGATTCCGGGGACAGCCGCGTAGAGTTCTCTGAA
Organism: Caenorhabditis latens; assembly: GCA_002259235.3. Taxonomy (NCBI): domain Eukaryota; kingdom Metazoa; phylum Nematoda; class Chromadorea; order Rhabditida; family Rhabditidae; genus Caenorhabditis; species Caenorhabditis latens. Next base: position 4,993,852 of record CM056093.1, read on the forward strand.
ATAAAGAAGACTATAGAATAGTTTGTCTTGCCAGTACATACCTCAACCGATTCTTGCCCGTATTCACGTCGTAGAGTGTCAATGAGAAAAGAAGAGCGTCACGGAACTTGGTACCTCTACCCAAGTCTGAGTCAAAGATGTAGCCGGCACAGTGTCTGGAAATCGAACACTGAAATTTTAGCCCTAAACAAGACAATTTGAACAATTTTTCCTCATTTTCATTTCATACTCTTGATTGTTTGCAGGTCTGTCTGAGTGTCCGAAAATCCGGATGTCCATTTTTTTTTTTGTCTGTCCATCTGTCTGGCAGTCCGGATGTATTTTTTCCCAAACTTGTCAAACTTGACCCGGACCGGTTTCAAGAAAAGGTACCAATTTTTTGAGCAAATTTTTGACTTTTTTCGAATTTTACACACAAAAAATCCGAGCTCTTGATGGATAACTAGCTTATTTTGACAAAATTTCGGCATTTTCGTAAAAAAAAAATGTCAAAAACTTTTTCAAAATTTTTGAATTTTTAACCCCGGCCCGTGACAAGTTTGATTTACGGTTGTCTCTCTGTCTGTATATCACCGAGTCCGGATGTTCACTCGATGTCTGTCGGTGTGTCTGTATGTCCTGATGTCTCTGATATCAGAATGTCTACCAGCTCAATTGTCTGTCTGTATGTCGGTTTGTCCGAATATTCGAGATTTCGCATTTTGGTCTGTCTGTGTGTCACAATGTCCAAATGTCTTAACGTTGGGCTGCGCCATTGTTGTCTGTCTGTGTGTAGGTATGTCCGGATGTCGGTGAAGGTTTTGAGGAACGCATTTTTGAAAAAAAGTTCCCAAAATCCCAAAAAACTCACTTCCAAAAAATGACAGTATTAAATCCCAATGACGTGACAAACACCTCAAAAACCGAATGTCCATCGAACACATGACTCAAACAGTACTCCAAAATCAGCAGTAATCCTTTCAGAGCCAACTCAGACTTGGGGTCCCTCCGCTTCCAGACAAGTGTCAATGACTCGGATACAGATGAGATTAGAGTGTGGAGATCCGATGTTTTCTTGTACTCAATTTCTAGTAGATCCAATATATGCCATAGTTCTTTCAGCCGTTGCTCGTTAGATATCGGCTCGTCTTTCATCGCACGTGAGAATGGCTCACGCACTTTCTTCTCGGAAATGGGCTCGCTACCCATTTTTGGTAGCTGGAAAAATAACCATTAAAATCAAGAAAATTTTGGAACGAAAGTGGTCAACACGGTTACCAAGTATTGGGAAATACAGAAAATAAAAAGGTATGTTTTGTCATGAATAGGAAAAGCACATGTCTTAACATAACAAACAAAACAAACTGTTCTCTGTCTAGACATGGGCAACACATGTGTTGAGAGAGAAATGATGAGGGTTGGGTCATGTGCCCTCGTACTTATGAACATATATGCATACTTAAAAATACAAATGTTCAGATGGAAGGCACATGTAGTATAACAAGAATGATTAAATTGTCGTACATGTTCGTCTTTGTATTGAATTTTGAAATTTTAGTCGTAAAAAATTCAAATTTTTGTTAAAAACGGGAAGTGATAAGTTTGGTTATATAAAAAAGGTAAATCATGAAAGAAGAAAATTTTGAGCCATTCAATTTAACAAAATTTAAGACTGTTAGGTCAATATTCGGCTGCTAGATAGATAATTGCTTATAACTTTTTAGACAGGGGTCCTACAATAAACTTATCAACTACAAAAATAGAGATCTCGGTTTGTTGTTTGAGATTAAAGTAAATATGGATAAAGTTTGTTTGATTAGGACTTTATGGTAGCTTACCAAAGATAGGCAACATTCAGAATTTCAAAGTTTTACTTACTTACAAAATTAGAGTGATTATATTGTTGTAATTATGAATTCATCCGTATATGCCAAATTTTGACGATATGGCAAGCTCAAAAAAAAAGAAAGAAAAAAGTACTTATTTAAAATTCCGTATTTCAAACTTCTAATCTATGCGCGACTGCCTATCTATATTTTGTTACTAACAACCCCCTAAAAACTCTAAACAACAAACAGTGTAAGAGGGGCATGTGAAAATCAAGTGTCAAATCACTTCTTGTTTCTCACATACACACACAATAAGTGTCAATGATACAAACAAACACCACGCTAATAAAACGATTATTTTAGTACGTTATCAACGCCTTTCAGGGGAAAGAGAACAATAACATGAGACGGTGGGTTCTTTTGTGAATGATCAGGGCGATAAAGGGATAGAGAGGCAGGGAGAGAAGGAGATTTATGACTCCTAGGTTCTTGAATGTTGCGAGAATAGGCGTAATTTGGATCTGATTGGACTTTTCTTAAAGAAAACGGAAAGTTTTGAGGCTGTAAGGGAAATATAGGAAGAGAATTAGAGAAATAGAGAGAGGACTAATAATATTGTTGATAATGGTATTATTAGTTGAAGCAAAAAATATGATGGAGTCTCTTATCAATAGGCAAATATGTGCATGTTCTGGAAATAGAAGGGCATAGGAGATGGGGGAAAATGCGCTCTATCGAACAGGAGGTCGCGGAAAGTCTAGAATTAAAAAAATTAGACCTATATCAAGATGTTCATTCAAAAGCAAGCTATGGAATCTGGAATTTTTTCATTTTTTCAGCAATTTATTTGGAAAATGACCGTTTTTTAAAAAGTTTCTGCTGAAAACCAAACTTGCAAACCGGGCCGGCTGCTAGCTTGCTTAAAACTCAATATTATGAGCTGAAAAATATACCAAAATGTAGATCTCGACAAGTTCTATGTACATGACCTACTACAGGCTGGATGACTACACGTTGAGGTGCCGCGGGCCGGACAAAAGCGTCAAAAAAAGTCATTCTAGCCCGGCCCTCGGCACTTTAACGACTTGACATGCGACCAGTAGTAGGTTCTAGACATAGAACACAGCAAGATCTACATTTTGGTATATTTCTCAGCGCATAATATTGAGTTTTAAGCGATCTTCGCGCCGACCGGTTAACAAGTATGCTAAAAACAACTTATTTGAAAAATGTTCGAAATATTAGCCAAAACTAATTGTACTGAAAACTATAACGATATGATGTAAATAACTAATGAGTGAAAGTAAGATTTGAAAGAATAATGAAGTTACTAAATGCTAGTTTTCTGATATTCAGTATAATCAGTAGTGTCACGATAAAAAGAAAACGTTGTTCAGGTTCGGTCACTCTTTTTATAATGCTCTCGAGCATCCACATTTCACACATCTCCTCTCCCATGCTACACGAAAAAAATGAGAACAACTGTCCCTCACCTCGAGATCACAAAATACATCTAGAACTTTCTTTGATCTCAAGTTAGCCTAGTCGACTATCAAAAAACGTCCAAGGAGAGTTGAAAAGCACAAAGTGCACACACACAAATTTACACTTTTTCTCCTATTCCTCCTGCCGTCCCATCTCTAATCCTCTTTGTGTTAACATTAACACACAAAGGAGGAGACATGGAACGAGCCAGAAAATATCGAGAGAGGGAAAGAGAGCACGTGATTGAGAGAGGCTAGAGAAGCAGAATGAACAACAGTTGGGAGGTTGATTTTAGGGGGGAAAGAAGTGTTTGAAAATAGAAGATAAGTCTAGACTTTTGACGTTTTGATCTTGAGTTATTGGAGCCCCTGTACATTTGAGTGAGTTGAAACTTATATGGCTGGAAGGCTGAGGATTCTGAACCTGCTCTCAGAGTTTCGAAAAATCTTTAATTTTGCCGAATTTCGACACGTTTTGTCAGCGTACTCATAGGTTTTTGAGACTAGGACAGCCTGGTATAGTTAAAGTTGGATGCAATCACGCTCCAATCATGTCGGAAAGAAAATTCGCAACATCACGATTTTATGGTAACTCGAGTTAGTAGAAGGAAGACTATAAAGTTGACGGTCATTTGTTTTTATAGCCGTAACATAAACTGTTACTACTTTGCCACATGATGACTGTTTATCGAGTCGGGGAAAAAAGAAGTTAGTGGGGAATGCGTGAGAACGGGAACGGGACGGGAAAAAGGGTTTGATGAAAACAGGAACGTTCTGAGAAGTTTTGAAATGGAAGACATTGGATAACTTAACAGGAAGTAGGTTAGTTGGTAGCTTGATGACATAAATGTTTGAAATACTGTTGGCCTAAGTATTGCTGGCCTAGGATTCGAAAAAGGGGAAGTTATGCACCGGACAATTATCCTATAGTGTCGGTATTCTCTAGGAGCCTATTCGGTTGCCCACAGGATTAAATGAGAGTGCAAAAGTTCGGCCGCCGTCATAAATTTTTCGGTTTTGAACTGTCAAAAATGTCGGAGTAGTGACTAAGACTCGGACCATCCGACGAGAGTGTGAAAGTTAGGTCACCAAAATCGTCTTGTTTTCAGACGCACGGATCTCGATTGTCTTTGTTTTTTAGTCATTTCTAGTTTTTTTGTTGAAGATTGACAAGATTTTGTCTAAAAATACATCTCAGAGCCTATAAATGAAACTCAAATTCTAATATCTTTTGAAAAAGTGGAAAAATTTGAATTGGAATTTCAATTTTTGACAAAAAACTGATCAAAAACTATGGGACGTTTACGAAAAAATTAATGAGAAAAACTGAAACTCATGATGGCCGAACTTTTGCACGGCCACGGTCCCCACCCTACTCGAAAAATCCGAAGAAGATATACGGATAGTTTTCAAGCATAATAAATACAACAATTAATATTTTTCAGATTTAAAAGGTCCCGGTTTTTAAACGGCCTGCAATACTTATCAGTTACAGCCGATAAGCTAACAATTTTGTGCAAAACAACGCCATAAACACAACAAAAAGCTCCCAAAACCCCATAAAACTCCACAACAACCCGAACCTTATTCAAAAACAGTCCAAACCCAGTCATTATTATCTAATCTCTTGGATTCCACCCACCAACCACCAACCAACCTACACAAGATTTAAATGACCATCAAGAGAAGTGAGATAAGATAAAAAGAGAAGTGATTACGTGTAGAGTAGTATTCTGTCTCTCATAGACAATTGTGTTGTTGTGATTTATCGGAACCGGTCATGTATGTACATATATGAATATAATGACACTGACAGGGAGGGTGAATAGTGGGGTACGTGGCAGGGGTCCCAATTTTCCAGTAACCCAACTACCATGCCTAGCATACAGTAACCCAGCTACCATGCCTAGCATACAGTAACCCAGCTACCATTTTTACATGAAACTAGAGGAAATTCAAAGGTACCGTAGTTCGTGTTCGCTTAACTGTTAGGTGTGAGTCAACATTAATATATTTTTTTGTATCGTTTTTTAATTCAATGCGGAATTTTCTATTCCCGTCAGTCACGTCACTAATTTCCTCTTATCTCCCCGATATGATCTTCAATCCGTCTGTGTCATTGACACTTCTCCTCCATCTTCCTTTTTGTATACATGCAAAATCTTGTTTATCCGAAAAATTGGAGGGTTTAGTGATAAGCGAGCGACACCGGAAGTGGATTTATTGGGAACTGGTGGAAGAAGCCTAATTGAAGTTTAATTGTAATCAGGTTTTTTCCAACTCGTGCCGGGCCGGGCCGGTAAAAATGTGGAAATCGGCCCGGTCATGAAAAGTATTCTCCCGAGTACGCGGACCTGTAAAACGAGATTTTGAATAAAACATTTGAATAAAAAAGTGATGCTTGGCAACACCAAACCAGTATGACATTCTAGTGCCCTCCGAGTTGTTTCTAAATTTATGCTCTGAGGTTGAGCAAACAGAAAGTGCGAACACTTTTTTTTGTTCTTCGTTCCCCGAACACCGCTACCAACCCTTTTTTCATAGCTCTCAAGTAAATATGACTAGTTATCCTAATGGTTTTTTGATGTTCTGTCTTGGTGTGTCTTGAGAGTATAAAAGTACGGAATTGTCGAGCAGAGAAGTATCCGACTAGTCGATTCTTCTGAAATATGTTCTCCAAGTGGTAAGAGTTTTCTAGAACCTTGATATTTCTAGAATTTCAAATACTTTCAGCATCCCGTCCATCGTCCTCATCTCCTTCCTGATGATTGGATTATCTACTCAACAAGTGGTTGTTCCAGCGTATTCAGCTGCAGCCTATGCATATGCCTATCCATCTGTATATTCTCCATATCTTACTGCTGCTGCTTATCCATCTGTTTGGGCATGGGGATCCAATAAGAATAAGGGAGGAGATGCTGCTCCAATCCCACCACCATCCACTCTTTTGAACAACAATCAGAAGACTGCTTGAAGGATATTGACAACGATTAATTTTGTGTAAATTTGAAAGATATCAACGAAAAATAAACAATTTTCTTGCCAAATTCGAGTTATGGTTTATACATTCAATTTAAAGTTTAGGTTTTGCCTGGTAGATAGCTTTACGAGTAAAAAATTTATTGTCTCAGTTTTAAAAACGTCTGAAAACACAGCAACACAAATATTCAAATCCATCAGATTAAAAAAAACCTCATTGACTCTGATTCGGTGACATATTGTAGTAATTGTTTACGGTCTGATGAATGACTGAACTTGGCTGATCCGCTTGTTTCTCATTCTTCTTCGCTGGTGTAGTCGGCTTGGTTTCATTAATCGCTACTGCTTTCGGGGTTTTGGCCGCTGGCTTCTTCGCCGGTGCTCCTTTGGCAGGTTCTTGTTGAGCTGCTGCTTTTTTTGCTGCTACATTTTTAGCCGGTGAATCTTGAGCTGGACCCTTCTTAGCTGGTGCAACTTTAGCCGGGATCGTTTCAGCTGCTGTCTCTGAAACAGCATCTTCTGCTTTTGGTGTCGCATTTGCTTTTTCACCAGCAGGTTTTCTGGAACATTTCTACGTTGTGCCAGAAAAAGTCCTCGAAACTTACGGTTTCGGAGCAGAACCTTCTTTGACCAGATTTGCGACTACGATGTCAAACTCGAAATTGTCCATAATCCTTCAAAATATTCGTTATTCTGTTTGTTTTTGAAAAAGTTTCCAAAACTTACCTTTTGATGAACTTTTTTGACAACGGCACTTTGTGCGTTTCAGCGAACTTCAGTCTATCCTCGTCTGACCACGAGTGCAGGTCAACTCCTTGGCAAAATGTGTCAAAACTAGAACGGAAAATTATTAAAGTTTTTTCTTATCTCTCCACTCACATTTTTTTCGCTTCGTCTGAAGTGATGTCCCCCATTTTGTTGACCGCATGATTCAGATTAGTTTCGTTTTTCACATAGGTATGATCAGTCTCAACGAGGTACTTCAAAAAACGTATTTTCTTCTCGTCCATTATTTTCTGCTGAAATACATAAATGAGTTAGTAAATTGAACGAAAATATATGACGATACAAAAAAGGGTGCGTTGACAGGAGCCATTTTTTAGTATGAATGTCAAAGAAACTAATGATGGCAGAGTTAGCCTGCAAGTGAGCCTCAAGTAGGATATATAAATAGCAAATGAACGTCGAAAAGTGTTTTTTTTAGTTCATCGTCTTTCCATTCGCAATGGTATTTTCTTTGGGAAAAAGTACCAAAAATGTACAACAAACGCTTTCATATTTTAAAAAGTCACACACTAAATGTTTGAAGCGCTGGAAAAATTTTATAGCTTTTTCTATTGTTGTGATAAAGCAAAAAAGTTCTCCGATCGTACTTTTTTCAAAAACTTTCATAAAAGTTTTTCGGAATATGACATGTTCCTGCAACGTTGCGTGTGGTTAGAAAGAAAACGATTTCGGAAAAAGTTTCATTCAATTCGGTTTCCAAAAAAAAGTACGATCGGAAAACTTTGACTTTGCTTCATCACAACAATAGAAAAACTGTACAAAACTTTTTCAGCGCATCAAACATTTTCTATGTGACTTTTTCAAACATGAAAGCGTTTGTTGTACATTTTCGGTACGAAAAAGCCTTTATTGGAGGGAATCTAATGAAAAGTAATGATGAAATTTTGAGGAAGACCCGACTATCTCAAATAGCGGCGGAAACAACAAACAACAAATTTTAAAAGGTAAGAAAAAAGAACAGACGATCGCCGATGCTAAAGTTCTGTTAGTATTATTGCTTACTAAAGAGGTCATCCTAAAAATTTCCTTGTGTTCTCCATGCAATACTTATTCGTTGAAGTAAAACAGCCGAGTGGAAGTAGTTATTGATTGTGGGAATATAAAAAGTTTCAGTTGGCAAGAAAATTGTTTATTTTTCGTTGTTATCTTTCAAATTTACACAAATTTAATCGTAGTTGATATCCTTCAAGCAGTCTTCTGATTGTTGTTCAAAAGAGTGGATGGTGGTGGGACTGGAGCAGCATCTCCTCCCTTATTCTTATTGGATCCCCATGCCCAAACAGATGGATACGCAGCAGCAGTAAGATATGGAGAATATACAGATGGATAGGCATATGCATAGGCTGCAGCTGAATACGCTGGAACAACCACTTGTTGAGTAGATAATCCAATCATCACGAAGGAGATGAGGAGAACGGAGGTGATGCTGAAAGTATTTGAAATTATAGAACTGCCAAGGTTCCGGAAAACTCTTACCACTTGGAGAACATATTTCAGAAGAATCGACTAGTCGAATACTTCTCTGCTCGACAACTCCGTACTTTTATACTCTCAAGACACACCAAGACAGAACTTTAAAAAACCATTGGGATAACTAGTCATATTTATTCGAGAGCTGTGAAAAAAGGGTTGGTAGCAGTGTTCGGAGAACAGGGAACAAAAAAGTGTTCGCACTTTCTGTTTGCTCAACCTCAGAGCATAAATTTAGAAACAACTCGGGGAGCACTAGAATGTTATACTGGTTTAGTGTTTGCAAATATTACATTTTCATTCAACGGTTAGGCTCCGCCCCATTTTGAAGTAGGGGGTACAGGCAGGTCCCTGTACTTGAATTATATGAGAATTTGTGTTTTCTGTTCTGTTCTGTCGGCAGATGAAGTTCAAAGTTCCAGATCTTTGGTTCCAAGACCACCTAGGTTCCCCTGAATCAGACTACAAAATACAAGTATCAGAACCCTAACCCAATTTAATCATTCTTTGTCATTCCATATCCAATTAACGACATAAGGAAAAACAATTCAAATTCTTATTCTTGTTTTCCTGGTTTGTCATGATTTTTCATGGTTTGTGCTCACGAAGACTGTGTCTTTCGATTCGGAGAACAGGCCATAATTATGAAAGGACATGGACAAAGATTAGAAGAATTTGGTTCAGAGATCTTTATTTACATTAACTTATATTTCAAATTACACAAATAAATTATATATGGGGGTGTATACAAATCTACTCGACCATGCTTATCATCGGACTCGGGTCCATCGGTCGAATCTTATTTTCGTGATGAATATGATGCACAAATATATGATTAGGAAGATTCATGTTGACTGTCGGACGACCTCCCAAACTGAATCTCTTGGTTTTCGAGGAGACCATGCTGGCGAGTCGATCAGTATCCCCAACTTGTGGCATGTCGTTGTGGGACATTCGGCGTCTGGAGAGGTCGTAGTCGACGGTGTTACGGGCGACTTGGTCGGCGGATTGGACTCTGGGAAAGGGAATTGGTTGGGTTACAAATTTGATAACAATCTGAACATGACAACTTTTTCATTAAAAAAAACCTGGACATCTGGAAATCCGGGCAGTGTAACTAGCTTTAAATCCAGCGTTGTGAGGCGGTGAATATACCAAAATGTAGATCTCGACGAGCTCTACGTCTTCGACAACTTTTTGAACAGATGTCAAATCTTCAGGCCGTTTTAGCCCGCCTAGAACTCATTAGCGACTTTCCAACCAACTTGGGGTGAGTCAGAGACATAAAGATTTTCTCGTTTTTTCAGATGTCCAGGTTTTTTTCATTTGCACAAAAAGTTTACAAGTTGTATACCTTACTGTCTAGATTGCCGTTATTCGGATTCTCTCAGAGTTTGTCTGTTTGTGTGTCCGAATATCCAGATGTTTATAAATATGCCCTAGGCGTTTTCGAGCACTGTTTCTATCTATCCGAATATGTCCCCTCTGAAAACCAACCTGACTACGTTCTTCAGCTTCGGGGCTTTCGAGTAAGTGGGCGCCGGGACCACTGCATGAGAAGCATGAATCGAATGAATCGTCTCCACTGGCATCACCTCTTCAACCTTCTCCACCGTCGAAAACTTCCCAGCCGGCTCCTCAACAATCATGGACAACTTCCGATTGAAATCCTTTGAAGTGATCGACGACGACTCTTGTGAGAAGAACGAGACTCCAGAATCTCTTCGTTTCGTGTTGTTGTTGTTGCTCTCCACACTCTCATGATACTTCTTCGCCGTGTGAGCATAACTTCCAGCCGGCATGCTCTTTCCCTTCCCAGCACGACACGAATACAATAGAATCGCGCGGTCGCGAGTGTTCCGACTAATTGAGATCACTGCGATCGGGGTGGCGAGAGTGGAGAACAAGACGCCGAAGTGCCAGGCGGCGATGGAGAGAAGTGGCGAGATGCAGAAGAAAATTAGGATTTGTGGGATGATGATGGCGAGCTGAAAATGAGAAAAATAGGGAGAATGAGAGCTTGTTTTGACAAAACATGGCTGCGTTCTGAGAAAAAAGTCAGAAAATTTTCAGATCTTGTTTTTCCGTTTTCTCATGAAATGAGTCAGTCTTTTACAACTTGCGGACAGACATACCTCGTAGATCCCGAAAACCATGGAGCACATCAGCAATAGCTCCCGATCTCCATAAATGTCTGCGCCCTCCACTTTCACCATGCTCTCTCGTCGCACTGTTGATGATCCGACACGCACTGACAGCAATATAAGCAATATTATGATGATAGGAATCACCACTCTGACACGTGTCAGCAACTCTGTGAAGACAGCCGAGAAGATGTTTGACACTGCACAAACGATATTAATGCACTGGTTGGTTGTGTTGATATGAGAATCGCACTGGAAGAAGGCGGTGAATCCGGCGAAGAGAAAAGCAATGACCCAGGTGGAGATAACGGCGTAGAGGACGTATGATCTACCCCACTCGATGCTTCGATCCTTGTTGTTCCAATAGAATTTGAAGCAGAAGATGGCCAGGTACATGACGAAGATGAGGAGGGCGAATCCGATGACATGGTCGATCCAGGCGATGATGGCGAACGCTTGGAGCACTACGGAGCTGCTCTGGAATGAAAGATTTCGGAATTTTGAAAGATATTTGATTTGGGAAAGTGGGGTGGGGCTTAAGTTGTCACACACTGTCTTACACATTGTGGCACGCTTAAGCGAAGGTTTCAAACGTCCCGGAAGGAATTCAACACTCAAAGCCAGTGCGCGGCGGGATTGCAACAGTGGGAGGAGCCAAGACACACATTTATTTTCGTGCCGCAAAAAAGACAATATAAGACAATTCTGTCGGTTTCAAAATGGTCCGGTTTTAAAATGTATCAGCTTTGAAATGATTCAGTTCTGAAACGTCCCAAAAACCATTAACACAGAATTTTAAGTCTACTTCACACAAAAAACCCATTCTGCACGGTTACCATCTTCAAAGACTCGTATCTCAAAACCTCAAAAAGCTACGAAAAAGTTGTCCACTACAAAAATAAAGGGCTAGATTTGATCTATCGATTCATATAAAAATATTCAAAATTAGAAAGGCGCCACACGACTTCTTTGAAAACCTTCCAAAAAGCTTGAAGTAATCTTTGACACCTAAATGTTTATTGTTTTCTGATAGCTCAATGATCAACTTTTGCTTTATATTCTTATTATTTAAAAAAAACTCTGTGTGTCTGTTTGTCCATTCACTGGAAAACACGTGAACAAGCTCGAGACACTAGAATGTTCCATAAACTAATTGCATATATATCCAAATGTATATACTTTCCACCTGCCCTCTCCCCTCCATTCCCTCGTAATTCTCGTACCTTTTGCCGCTTCAACAAATGATATCCGCTGGCGAGCAGGTGCAACGAGTTGGTGATACTCAGTAGAGCGCCAGTCACGCATAGATGAAAGAGCAACGCCATTTTCATACCCTGAATTATAATGAAATGTGTTACGGGAGGAAGCATTGAACCAACGGCACTTACCCAACGATACTTTTTAATCACGTTAGCGAGAAGGATATTGCTTGCAAAAGCAATCAAAACGAGTAGAGCAAAGAAGCCAAGGACCACTGAGAGCAACGCGTCGCTGTAGGTCTCCATGACTTCAGTTGGAGGAGAGGAAGTGACCAACAACGGAGATCGAGTTGTGGTGCTCATGACCATATTCGGTGGGTATGTAGTCCTGGCCATGTTACCCGCATCGTCCCAATACCAGTGCCAACCATTCTCGTCTTTTTGCCACCAACCGATTTGGCCGTGTCCCCACATCTCGTGGCCATTGGGGTGGCCCTGAGAATAGTCACGGGGGTCTCCCGGGTACCATTCGGTGTTTTCGTATTCTGGAAGAAAAGGAGGTTATGGGGAAGGTAAGGACTGGGTGGGTCTGTAGAATGTCAAACTAAGATAGCCCAGGGGCTTAGAGGCTAACGCACCGGTCCGGTAGACTCCGAGAGCCCTTATCTGTGAGTCGGTTTGTCCGAATTTCCCTTTCCTCAATGGGTTTGGCTTTCTGCTTTTTTCAAGTTTTATGAAATGTCCGTCTGTCTTTTTGACTGTCTAGATGTCCAACCAGGTTCAGTCAAAAACGTTATTCATTGAGCATCATGTTGTGATAGCTTTGTCATTGTATAACTTTCCAGGGACTGCCCGTATAAAAGTTGTCAACTACAAAAATGAAGATTTATATTTAATCTACAATTATAGTTAGCATCTGCGTGATAATCAGGAAAAATATTCGCAATTTTGCTCATTTTCAACCGCAGACCTACTTTGGTCTATAACACTTCAGGTGGATAGGTAATTATGGTCTAAAATAAGTTTCACAACCTAATCGCCCGTACGACGAGCAAGGCTTATCTAGGTTCTTATCTGTTTGATTTACATTCCCCAACCCTCCTCAAAATCCACTCACCTTCAACTTTCGAGTCATACGGAAAAAAGAACGTAATCACTCTTGTCACAATCTCAATCTTGTCGTCCAACACCATTGTCTAGACTGCCGAGAACAAAAACTCAATCTTGAATCTTTCAACTTCAAATCAGAAGAAATGAGACGAATATGCTCTCTCCGAAAAGTGGGAGGGCTCAAGAAAGTGGGCGGAGTCTGCAGAAGAAAGTCATGGAGACGAGAGGAAAACAAGTTGTCAGGTGTACTTGTTTTCGTGAAAGATCAGCGTCTCTCTGAGTTGGGGAGGGGGAGAACAAAAAATATGATTTATGGTTAGGAAGAGTGAATCAAGGAGGCGGAATTCGATTTTGGTTATTTTTGCGAAAATTCTTACTACGTCAGGTTGTGTAATCAAGTGAACATGGTGGGAAGGATGGAAATAGAAGTGGATGAGATAAGAATAGATGGATTCTGGTATTTCGGAAAGAAGTCTAGGGAATTGGACTTATTCGAGTACGGAGAAAAATATCAGTGACGTGAAAGAAAATGGTACTTGATTTCCAGGTTCAGCAGGTTTTCAGAATTCTTAACGGGTACATTTATGACGACGACATATCCGTTTATCCGGTTTTGTGACGTATCTGAACCAGACATTTCAAAATCGTGGCATTTTAAACCCAGATACTTTTGGTGTCACAATGGCATAGTTTCGAAGTGTCTCAGTTTCGAAAAGTCCCAGAACCAAATTTCCGAGATACTGATGATAAACTATTCATAGTTGTCAAGACCCGAGTCTTGTCAGCGAAATCAGGGCTGGGCTGGGTTTAAGCCTTGAAAATTTTCTACCGGGCCGGCCCGGGCCTTGGCAACTATGAAATTAAATAGCTCAAATCGTTTAAACATCTCGCCTGTAATAATACAATTCTTAGCGTCTAATATAATTTTCTTTAATACCCCGACCCTATGCCTTTCCAGAACTATCCTTTCTTAGGACTGATATTTTCTAAATCTATAATGATCTGAAACTATTTTCTACCTAAGGAAGGATACTGTAATAAGTCATTATATCTCACCGAGAAGTTCCTTTTGGTTCTAATAGGTTACAGCTCTAGAAGCAGCGGTTCTATAACGGGAAAGTTCAAGAATGAGGCCCCTTGCCAGACTCTCCTCAACTCGTGAAGGTTCCCACGCAGTGTTTATCTTTTGGTGTTGTTCACTTGATATGATTAGTTTAGTCATGTTTCCTTAGACATTCTATTGTTGTTGATCTATAATCTGGTTCTTTAAAGCTTGCGTTAGTTTCTGAGATATGAGCTCTAGACGCTTCAGTTACAGTATACCAAATTCGTAAATAGGAATTTCTGATAGAACGTTTGCAAGGAAAAAGTTGGGGTTTCTAATTTAAAATTCAACTTTTTTATACATGGGAAAATTGCGCCCGATTCGAATTTCAGTCGATTTACCAAAGTACCGGATAATTAAAGGGTGTCGGTCTATCAGAGAAAATACAGCAACCGTACTTCAAGGTCGATTGTACTGTACCTGTCACAACAAAAAATCGACAATCTGTATGTCTTATTATTTGACAAACTTTGAAAGGTTACATTTTTTTCTTTGATTTTCTCTATTTCATGGAAAATACGACCGCCCAAACTTCCGTGTTCTTGTTTTTCTTTCCTTTTACTGAATTTCAGTGTTATTGCTAATTAGATCTATGTGACTATCAGAAAACACACATACACAAACTACAAAATACCGAAAAAAATGGTAGGATAGGTTTTCTCAGAAATTTTTCTCAGAAATATACATAGGTCTGAAATTATTCAGATGGTGTTTTGACAGTTGGATGAGAGTAACTGAAAAAAAACTGAGAAATGAATACATAAACAGAAAACTTGCTGGATCAATTTAAAAGAGAACTGAAGTCTTCTTCTAAATTTCAGGTTGTGATACTTCAGACAATTCTAAGAAACTTTTATTATTGACGGATATGCTTTAAAATCCCTCTAAACGTCATAATTCCCGCTCTCCCTACTCAAAAGAACCTTTGGTGAAAGAGTTTTCCCGCACGGCCGTGTAGTCCTCTCGGACAAGATTTGCTCTCAAAATTTTCAGCAAAAGTCCTGTCTTCAAGGTACTCAAGGCACATGTATCTGAAAAAGCTGAGTCGTCATAACACTGAGAACTTTTGTTTTTTTTTGGAAAAATCAGGTCCACAGAACATATTCTTGAAAAGTACTTCCTTGTTCCCGGAATACCCTTTCTTTGTTGTCCAGACACTTGTCCGACTCGTTTTTTTTCGCATTTTTCAGGTATTTCTCTGTGATGTCTCTTGGAATGTCTGGAATTTGTTCCAACATCACTTTGATTTGATTGTATTGTCAAATGGAAAAGTGGTTGTTCCAGCTTATCCATCTGTAGATTCTCCATATCTCACTAGGGAAGGTCTCCAGGTGACCGCGAAGTTATGGGACGTGACCTATATCATTGGAAAGCTGAGAAAACGCTGATTCCAAATATACATTCAGTTTTTGCCCTCGAGGCTTGGTATTCGAGAAAAACGAGCCTATAGTTTGTACCCCTGACAAGTCATTCCTGACGTGTTAAAAATATTGGCAGTGTGGCGTAGGTGATAGTCAGACGATGTGGCATAAGGAAGGGTATGGGTTCGGTCCCATTCAGCTTATTCCAGGTCCAGCGTATTCAGCTGCAGCCTATGCATATGCCTATCCATCTGTATATTCTTCATATCTTACTGTTGCTGCTTATCCATCTGTTTCGGCATGGGGATCCAATCGATCAGAAGCTGCTCCAGCTACTTTCGCCAGATCTGCTAGAGGTCCCCTCAAAAACCAAGTAGCGAGAATGGTCGTCTACATGTGCTTATCAACTTCCAAAAATAACTTTATCAAGCTCAAAGTTCCATTCCTAAAAGTTGATCTCTCTCTCACCCTCTCTATCCACAAATATCAGCAGACTTCATTCCTTTTAATCTAAATATTTCGTAATATTCTAAACACATGTTGCAATTCATATCAGACACAAAACACGAGTCGTAATAACATGTCTCCCCTTCTCCCTGATTTACGGGTACCAGGAACACGAGTTTGCAGAAAAAAGGAGATTCGAGACATGTTTTGTTAATCAGATATAAGAAAGAATTCAGAAAACCAAAGGTAACACCGGGGAAAACAAGGTGTTTTTTGAAAAGGGTCGAGTTTGAGGGGAAAACTGAATTCCGGGTAACATAGCAGGTGCATGTCTATGAATGTTTTGAAGTTATGAAAAGAGGATTAGGGTTGGTGGTTTGAAACCGATACACTTGAATTATAGTTGCAAAACGTCCAGGACCAATCGGACGATTTGAAACCAAATAGCTACCCCAAATAAGAACAACACGGATTAGAACTGGTACTTCGAATTGAGATTTATTCGGTTTTGAAATAAAAGTAAGTTTTAATAGGTATCAGTAGAGGAATTATTAAAACTAGGACAAAACAGGACATTTGTTTCAAAACGTCCCGGTTTCGAAACGTCTGGTGTCAAAATGACGTAGTTACCAAGTAACCAAGTGTCCCGGTTTTGAAACGTCAGGTTTCGAAACGTCCTCGAGTATCTATTTTCTCTTTTTCCCCATTTCTTACATGACCTCCCGTGAAACCCTTTAACCCCGTGAACCGTGATCAATAAAATCTTCTAGAATGCCCTATTTTTTCTTCCACATCATATTCCCCTCCCTGAAGAAATTCATTCCCATCCCCCCCTCTATTCCACTCAAATCAAGTAGGTTTTCCCTTTCAGCCTCTCACAAGTCATTTCATTATTTCAGGTTAATAAGACTCTGACTGTAAGTCGAGAAGATATGAGTCTTAACGTTTGATATTCTTGGTTTGCTCGATCATCAAGAAGAAAATATTAATTAGGATTCTAACAAAATGACAATCAAAAGTAAGTGATTAGGGCGGATAGCATTCGAGAAAATACGCTCTACTGAAACGGGGAAGCTTCAGTGGAGCGCGTTTTCTGAACAAATTGAAAAAAAAGAGAAATAACATTCAGAACTCAAAATCAACTGAATGGTTCACTCGTCTTTTCACAATCAACAGATAACGTCTGAACACCCGACATTTAGAGAACTCCGGATTTGCTCATCTTTTTCATAAATATGTTCTCTTCTCTCAATTTTTATTCTCGTTTTGTTTTTGTCTGTTATTAGTGAAAGGTCACGTACACAACGAAAAATTATAAATTTTCGCTATGTAGTTTGATTTTTTCGAAAGTAATTGATTAGATTAGTGTGAGTTTTCGTAACCGGTTTTAAAACGTCCTGGACCTTCCAAAACCGGATATTTTGAAGCAGTTAGATTTAGACCAAAAGTCATTTGCTTTCAAAACGGGTTTAGATATATCTGTTTAGGAATGTCTCCAAAACTAATTTCGGTTTCGAAATGACTGGTTTCAAAACGTCTCGGTTAAGAAATGGCTTACAAAGGAAGTCTTTGGAGACGCCACTTTCAAAAAACCTATAGATTTGGTTATAGGTATTGTCGACTGTGGGGAGTCCATTTCTGCAGTCAAAGCCTGCTAAATGTATCTGCCAGCCGAGTTATGAGCACTCGAACTTTTCACGTGGAATTTCAAATAGACAAATAATATGATATTCCCATTTTTGCAACGTTCGAGCACAGGTAAACCGCTGGGGAACAGAAATGGACCCGCGCGGTGGCGTATATGCGGCCGATTTGGAATTCTATGTGAAAAAGCTCGACCATATGAAAAGTTTGAGAGCTTATAACTTGCCTCGCAGAGACATTTAGCAGGTTTTGACTGCAGAAATGGACTCCCTGTAGTCGAAAATACCTATGACCAGACTTATAGGTTGTTTGAAAGCCGGGTTTCCAACGACTTCCCTTGTTAATTGAACAATTAAAATAATGCAAATTTCCCCTTAAACCCGAATATTCGAACTATTGAGATCCCGTGACACCAAAACCTACTTACCAAACCAACCCCTTTCATTTCTTCCCAAATTTCCATTTATTCCCTAAAAATTGGTAAAAATTACCGATTCATCAAAGTTGCTGATGTATCGATTACTTCTATACAATGTCATCTACATCATCATCATCGTGTCGTCAATGATCATCAATTGTTTGCATATGTTGAAGAAGAAAAAGAAGAAAGGAAGTGGTGAGTCTTCTTATTGTAGATCAAAACCAATTGCAGAATGTTCCAGACAACAGTAGCACACCACCCAAACCACCAATAACCTACCAAACTGATCCAGACGCATTAGAAATTGAGAGAAAACGAAAAATCGCTGAAAATCGAGAGCGTATGAAAAAGAAGCGTGAGAAGCAGCAGAAAAAGAAGGAGGAGCCATCGAATGTAGTACCGGTTCCCGTGAAATCTGTGAAACCTGTGAAACCCGAGAAACCCAAAGAGATGGAGCTGGTGAGGACATTCGGACAGACAGACAAACAAATTATTTTCAGCTTCCCGAGGACAAAACTCAGACAACCACAACAACCACCACAACGGATTCTGGAACGATAGGTTCACAGGAGAAGAGTGAAGCGAAAATGAATGTAAGTGGACATCTGGATAGACAGACACACAGATAGACATAAGAAGATTTCCAGAAAACCCAGCCGAATGAAGACGAGAAACCAACAACAGATAGCAGAGGTAGCAGTAGTGAGGAGCTGGGAGATGTCAAGTTGATTGGAGTGGATTCGAATGCAGGTATAGTTTAAATATAAGAGACATTTAATAATGGGATATGTTATAGTGAAGAAAAACGAGCTTGTGAACAAGAAGGCGCAGGAGGAAGCACGCCGGAAACTGCAGGTGGATTTGACAAAGGTTACCGAGAAATCTGAGGTACGGTAGTTGCGTCACGGTGTTAGGTAGTGTACCAGCGAGAACAAAGCGTACCAGATGGATCTTGGGCCATTGGTTTATTCATTGTCATTATAACTTTTTGAAATTCTTTATATTGGTACGGTATGGTACGCTGAACTCAAATAGAACCGGAATTTGTGCAAGTCGAGGTATAGTTTTGCAGTTGACAACTTTTTCGTACCAACGGCCCGTAGAGAGATACAGTCCAAGCTATAACTCTCCCCATTTCCCCGTCTTTACAAAAAAAGTATCAACTACAAAAAAGTTTTACTCTTGACGTATGCCCTAAAACTTTTTTTCCAGTCCTCACGACTTGGCCCCGCTGATGACACCCTCCGTAACATCTCCTCTATTCACGCCGAGTCTGCACAATCGCTAGTCATACGAAAAAAGAAAAAGGAGCAACAAAAACAGAAGGATGCAGGGAAAACTGGGGAGACCAATACAATGTCTACAGAATCACAAATGATTATGGAGGCGGAGGTTGTGGTGAGTTTCATGGGCGGGGCTTAGCTAACCGAAGAAAGTGTGTGCGAAATTGAGAGACTCAGAGAAAAATATACTTTTTTGAACATTTCGGTGGAGCGCTGTTGTTACAACTGTGCCGAGCTAAGTCCTGTTTTGAAATTTTTCAGGAGCCGAAATCGAATCCGATGTATATCAAAGAGTTCACACAGAAGGTTTTGGGAGGATCCGCGGAGCCGAGTGGAAGTATTGGTTGATTGTGGGAATGAATATGAAAATGAAAATTTTGAATTGGCAAGAAAATTGTTTATTTTTCGTTGTTATCTTTCAAATTTACACAAATTTAATCGTAGTCAATGTTCTTTAAGCAGCCTTCTGATTGTTGTTCAAAAGAGTGGATGGTGGTGGGACTGGAGCAGCATCTCCTCCCTTATTCTTATTGGATCCCCATGCCCAAACAGATGGATAAGCAGCAGCAGTAAGATATGGAGAATATACAGATGGATAGGCATATGCATAGGCTGCAGCTGAATAGGCTGGAACAACCAATTGTTGAGTAGATGACCCAATCATTAGGAAGGAAATGAGAAGGATGGAGGTGATGCTGGAAATATATACAGTTGGAAAGGAAGATTCGAAAATTCTGACTTACCACTTAGCGAACATATTGAAATGAATGACTTGAAGATACTTCTCACTTTTACTTCCTTCCCTTTTATACCTGAGCAGAAGTCAGAGAAACTGGACCAGTTTACTGTAGTAGTAGTGATGGTAGTATTTGTTTGGGGTGGGGCATTGCAAGTTGCAAAGTCTGGAGACAGACAAAAAAGTAAGGCGGAAGAGAACGAGTAAATAATGAGAAGTTAAGTTTAGTTTGGTTGTGTGAAATGGAATCGGATTACGGTTACTGAAAAAAGATCCTTGGCATTTTTATAGTTGGTGAGACCTCGATTTAATGAAAAAGAGCTCCTCATGTTTAGTACCGCCTGAGTTAAAGATTTGTGCAAACCCGGTTGCACCTAGACCAATCAGAACCGAATTTTAATTAGTGTTAGTTTTTATTCAGGTTAGTTCTGAGTAGGAGCTATACCCAAACGAGCAACCACCTTAAATTTCCTCTCTTCCCATCTAACAATGTTTGCTCTGTCTACCAGAGATCACCAGTGTAGTAGATCAAAAAAGAACGAATGTTTGCACCCGAACACTTTTTACTCCCCGCCGATCACAAAAGAAACTTTTCACGGCTCTTCCATTTACTACTTGAATAAATATGACTAGTTATTCTTATGGTTTTTTGATGTTCTGTCTTGGTGTTTTTTGAGAGTATAAAAGTACGGAATTGTCGAGCAGAAAAGTATTCGACTAGTCGATTCTTCTGAAGTATGTTCTCCAAGTGGTAAGAGTTTTTTTTAGAATCATGTCAGTTGTAAAATTTCAAATACTTTCAGCATCACCTCCGTTCTCCTCATTTCCTTCCTGATGATTGGATTATCTACTCAGCAAGTGGTTGTTCCAGCCTATTCAGCTGCAGCCTATGCATATGCCTATCCATCTGTATATTCTCCATATCTTACTGCTGCTGCTTATCCATCCGTTTGGGCATGGGGATCCAATAAGAATAAGGATCAATCAGGAGCTACATCAGCTGTTTTTGCCAGACCTGCTACTCTTCTCAACAACCAGAAGCCAAGTGCTTGAAGTTAGAAGAACATCGACTTGAAAGTTTTATGTAAATTCGAATTATTAAAACGAAAGTAAACAATTGTACTGCTACCTATATCTTTTTGAAAATAGAATGTTGACTAACAATTCGTTTATTTCATCGACATATTCATACATAACCTCCTCAACAACAATAGGCTATTGAAATCCGACCAATAGCCTGGCATAATTTTAAAAATAAATTAAAGCATTCGGTGCATACTCCACAACCATCTCATCTTTCCCGCAAAACACTCTGTAGAAAATCATTCGCGACACCAAGAAAACCACATTCAGCATGCCAACTTTCCATTTTCTCGCTGTAACATTTTCGTTTATTTTATTTTCCTGTCACTTCTCCTAATTCCTTACCATTTCTCTGCTGAATTGTCTCCCGGAGAGATGCAGGCCGGAAGGTATACTCCATAGCCAAGCGAGTTACAAACGTGAGATAGACCATTAGCATACAAAGGATAGATCTTCTGATTTTAGGACTCGTTCTGAAAAAGTTATGAATTTAGAATTGCGATAGAGCGCGTTTGCATCTTACAATCCAAGTACCACAGCCAATTCCCTGTCTTCCTGGGTACCAGGTCCTTCTCCCTTTCCAATTTTTGTCAGCCTGCATAATGTGAATAGGGCAAAAATGGAAGTGAGAAGAAGTGAAGCTTCAGGAATCCATTGGAAAAACCAAATCACATTTTCCTACAAATTAAAGATGACTCTTATTGCAAACATTTCGCTGAGTATCGGCTCACGCGCTTCACTGAAAAAATCATACCAACTCACTTCCAACCTCCCCATAAAGATCATCGTTGCTCCAATAAGAAATAGTATCGTAATCACTGTAAGCCGCAACTTATACTTCCCCACAGTAAATACTTTCCAAGTTTTACGAGTTCTTGAAGTACATGTCCATAGAAATCTCTCGATGACAATATATAGAATGAGAATATGTATGAAGAGACAATCGAAATAGTTTATAGTTCTTTGTTGGAAACGAAGGAATTCTTGGATTTCAGTAAGTATCTGTAAGTGAAAATAAAATTTCTTGATCTCTAACGTATTGTTCTGAGTACTGGCTGCCATAATACCAGACTTGCAAGATCTCTGGTCGGTTATTTCAAACATGGCTAAAAATTTGACTTTTTTGCAAAATTTCACAATTTTCTACCGAAGTATTCTAAGTACCACAATAGTTTAGACCACTAATGTACCTGAAGTTAAAACTTACATTACTCTGAAGAAACATTGTACATATTACAAAAAAGTGTGCCAAGAAACAAAAAAAACATAGGCTCATGTCACAGGAAGCCAGGTTCAAAAGGAAAACCGATTTTTTGAGGTCTTTGAAAAAATGACGAAAGAGAACCTGAAAAATCAATTTACATAGATAATTCTGAACTAAATGTAAGACTCACAAAGTTTATGTAAACTCCTGCAAAGCAGAAGGCTTCGAGTGATATAACAAATAGATTAAATTGTATATCGGGACATGTAATACAAGTTGCCGTCCAGTTCATTTGCTCCTGGAGAAAAAAAGAAGAGACAAAAAAGTTTAAAGGCTAGTAGAAAGACGGAAAAAAGAAGAACAAAAGTGTAAAAAAAGAACGAAAAGAGAAGAAAACGAGATTACCAATTGGTGGAAGACGCAAAAAACGAGGAACAAAAGTTTGAGGGGTTCCAAGTCCATGGTATTTAGAAACATTCTTCTGCTGCCATCTCTAAAAAATGTGGCGAGTTCGTGAGTCATTCAGCGGTGTCTTCTTCTCTCTCAACACCAATTGGCTCAATTTTTTCATTTTTTTTTGTTTAGTGTACCTATCTCTCTTCATCTTCCACTTGAATGTAATACGTAGTTTAGACTCAAAACACAAAACTTAAGATTTCGTCGTTTTGTTTTCAGAAAAAAAATTATAAAAATGATTAATTGACAAGATAATGACAATCTTAGTCAGTTTACTATGAAAGTTTTCGGTCCATACAACACTTTGAATCTTTTTTAGGGTCTTATTTGTATATCGAAGAGTTTACGCAGAGAGTTTTGGGAAGATCCGCGGAATATGAAAATGAAACATTCGAATTGGCAAGAAAATTATTTATTTTTTGTTGTTATCTTTCAAATTTACACAAATTTAATCGTAGGTAGATGTTCTTAACGCACGGTGGTAGCCATCAAAAATTGCCCCTTCTCACAATGTTTGAAAAAACTGGAAGTAGCAGCAGAAAACAACACCTTGCTATCTTACGATTTCATCACAACGTAATTTTAAAGCATTGACCCGAATCAAACATATTTTTCAGAGTTTCGAGAGATTTCAAATTTGATCTCAATATTCAAAATCCTGAACAGCAGGCGAGCGTCCCAGCTGCAACTGAAAAGTGAGTTTTTTCCAAACTATCCTTGTTCAATTCTTAACAAAATTTAGTTCATATTATTCTTACTTATATTTTAATTTTAGACCAACGACTAGCAAGGCTGCAGTTGTTGTTAAAAAAGAAAAAGAGGACGATGGAGATAACATCCTATCAAATGCTAGTATTCATGAGTTTACGACCATTTTTGGAGAGATGCTCATTGATCACTTGAACAAAAAAAATCGTGAAAACTAAATAATGTTGGTTTTCTCAATTCACACACTTTTTGGGTAAATGATTTTTTTTTCTTCTGGTGTGAATATCTAGATGTTGAATAAATGTGTTGATAAGATATAATTATGGACTCGCGGAAATTTTTCAGAAAAGTTGGCAAGAAAATCGTTTATTTTTTGTTGTTATCTTTCAAATTTACACAAATTTAATCGTTGTCGATATCCTTCAAGCAGTCTTCTGATTGTTGTTCAAAAGAGTGGATGGTGGTGGGATTGGAGCAGCATCTCCTCCCTTATTCTTATTGGATCCCCATGCCCAAACAGATGGATAAGCAGCAGCAGTAAGATATGGAGAATATACAGATGGATAGGCATATGCATAGGCTGCAGCTGAATAGGCTGGAACAACCACTTGTTGAGTAGATAATCCAATCATCAGGAAGGAGATGAGGAGGATGGAGGTGATGCTGAAATTATTTGAAATACTAAAACTGTTAAAGTTCTGGAAAACTCTTACCACTTGGAGAACATATTTCAGAAGAATCGACTGGTCGAATACTTCTCTGCTCGACAATTCCGTACTTTTATACTCTCGAGATACACCAAGACAGAACATCAAAAAACCATTTGGGTAACTAGTCATAGGTTATAGTTGGCACATGCACAATTTCCTCCCCTTTTTTCATGCTTAATAGTAAGAATAGGTAGCAAATATTGACGTTCGGTTTTTTGCAGTCGTCTGGGTGCTAGTGGGTACAAGCAAATAAAACCAATGATCAGTTGTGTTACAAATTGTTCAGGAGGACTAAACCAGACTGGAGGGGATGTAAGGTATAAAAGGGAAGGAAGTTGAGGTGAGAAGTATCTTCAAGTCGAAGTTTCAACTCATTTCAACATGTTCGCTAAGTGGTAAGTCAGAATTTTCCAATTTTTCCTTTCCAACTTTATATACTTTCAGCATCACCTCCATCCTCCTCCTCATTTCCTTCCTGATGATTGGATTATCTACTCAGCAAGTGGTTGTTCCAGCCTATTCAGCTGCAGCCTATGCATATGCCTATCCATCTGTATATTCTCCATATCTTACTGTTGCTGCTTATCCATCTGTTTCGGCATGGGGATCCAATAAGAATAAGGGAGGAGATGCTGCTCCAATCCCACCACCATCCACTCTTTTGAACAACAATCAGAAGAGTGCTTGAAGAACAACGACTACGATTAAATTTGTGTAAATTTGAAATATAAGAATGAAAAATAAACAATTTTCTTGCCAATTTGAACAGTGTTTTGTACATGTTAAGCACCGCCCTAAATTGACCGGTACACACTTTCAAATATAGCGACTGTTATAAGCCGTTCGTAAGGTGTATGTGCCTCAAACTTCTATTTTGAGGGCGGAACCAAAAAACCGAATTCTGAATTTCAGATTATGGTTTCAGTTTTATGGGATTTTGGTGTCTGGATCTTCGAAACTCCATTCGCATATCACTTTCTAAGTTTTTAAATAAATTTCGCTGCGTATCGACTCACTGTAATAGATACGGAGGTAATTGTTTCAAAACTTGGGGTTTTTGAGTCTCTTAGCCATTTATTCTGCAAAAAAAATGAAATTTCAGAAAAATTAATTTCAAACATTATACTCATATAAAAGTCCTTTTTCTGCTGATTTCAAATATATAAATTTCATAAAATCTGGACCAAAACTGACCGAGTTATGCTGGTTTTAGTGGACGCCCCTCACAAAACAAATAGACGCGGAAAAGAAGAGAGATGACCCTCCACGCGTGGTTGCCCCTTCTCTCTCCTCTCTCTCTCTCTCATGGCGAACATTCATATACGCTCTCCGTTTTTGCAAAACCACCGGGCGTCGTGGCGGGCGTCTGTGAGTCAGCTTCTTGACGGTAGATAAGTGTGGATGGAGTGAAGGGAGGAGTCCTGTGGGTGTTGTCGGCAACGGCGACCGAGCGTCCGCGCCAAGCGCTGCGTCGCCAGGGGTCATTCGTCGGAAGACGGGTGGTCCCGGGTGCATAAGGAGTGGTGGATGGCTCAGGGCCGAAAGGCAGCAGGCAAAAGCCACCGCGCGGTGCAGTGGCCGGATAGCGCTTGCGAGTTGTCACTCTCCCACAGCCTCTCTGATACCTTCAGACCGCTTGTCATCTTTTGCCTTTTTTCGAGGAGTAAATGAGCTCTGATTTTGCTGAAAATTTTTTTTTTTTGCATACTTTTGGACATGGTGAATCCATTTCTGAAATAAAAAAAAAGCAAAATGTGAAATGAAGGGTGATCTGAGACCGCAAAGTTTCAGAATATTAAGATGAAATGATCTGATGTTGCTATTATCGAAACCGGTATAAAAATTAGTTCTGTTCTCAAATCCGTCAATTAGCCAATTGTGGGATCACACCACAAAATTCACGTCACTCAACACAGCTAAAACGAGTGCTACCGTAATAATTGGAGCGAAAATTTTTTTTTTAATTGGTACGGTGGCCTAAAAATTCGACTTCGGTCATATTTCACGTTTTTGTTAGTTTCCGAAATTTTGACACTCTTATCAATAATTTTTGCCGTTTTCTCACAAAAAGTCGATAAAAAACGAACAAAACGTATTGAACAAAACGTCATCAATCTAAAAGAAACCAAAAGTTTCTGTTGAGATAAGATTTAAAATTTCTGAATTGGGGTCAATAAGAAAACAGTCTTTATTAATTATAACGGTTTATTCAGGAGAATCATATATTATCGTGTCAAGTCAATTGAGAGATCAGAAAAAAAAACAAGATAAATTCAAAATTAACCACAAAAAAATTACAGAAATTTCCGACTTATGTGCCCGTATCTCCTTCTTCGACTCTCGCATCCCTCACCATCCGATCGATCTTCTCCACCAACAATCCCGCTTCAGCGATATCGTTACGAGCATCCATCGCAATATCATAGATGTGGATGTAGTGCTCCAGGCGGAAGTCCAGGTCATGAAGAAGGCGATATCCGAGTCTGGCCTGAAGAACATATAGTTGATTTACACAGTCTCATTGATGGAAACTCACATAATCGATATTCTCCTCGGTAACAAGAAGGCTCAAGAATTGAAAAAGAATTCCATGTCGCCGTTGGGTCTCGATATCCGCCATGATACCAATGATATAAATTGAAATTCTTCAGCATAGCTTCTGGCTGACTTAAAAGTACAATCATGACAAAAAACATGCATTTAGGAGGTGGAGAGAGTGCACGTTCTGACAAAAGTACATCGTGATTTTACACATTTTGAAAATGTTAAAACATGACAATTATTTGAGTTAGCCATATTCTAGATGGCTCTAATTTTTAAGTTAAGATTGGATGACGTGGTTTATGAAAACTAAGAGAATTTGTTGAAAAAAAAAGAGGAATTGAGCTAAAATTTTGTCCGAGAGGACTACGCGGCCGCCGCGAGGAAAAACTCTTCCACTAAAGTTCCTTTCGAATCGGGAGAACGGGAATTGTGGCGTTTAGAGCGAATTTGGAGTTTGAATGCGTGATCTTTTACTAAAAACAGATAATAGAAAAATGTGTATAAAAATTCAAAGAAAAAAATATATTTATGAAAAAGAAGAGCAAATCCGGAGTTCTCTGAACGACGCATCTCCTGACATTATTGATTGTGAAAAGACGAGTGAACCAATCATTTGATTATTTTGAGTTCTGGAAATTATTTCTATACCCTTTTTCCAATTCAGAAAACGCGCTCCACGGGAACCTCCCTGTTTCAATAGAGCGCATTTTCTCGATCCGCCATAATCACTCACTTTTAATTGTCATTTTGGTAGAATTCAAATCGACTTTTACTTGAGAGCGGAGCAAATCAAGAATATCAAACGTTAAGACTCATTTCTTCTCTACATACAGTCAGAGTCTTATTAACCTGAAATAATGATATGACTTGTGAAAGTATGAAAGGGAAAACTCACTTGATTTGAATGGAATAGAGGGGGGATGGGAATAAATTTTTTAGGGGGATGAGAAGATGAAGTGGAAAAAAATAGGGTATTCTAGAAAATTCTATTGATAACGGTTCACGGGGTTAAGGGGTTACACGGGAGGTCATGTCAGAAATGGTGAGAAATGAGAAAAAATGATTTCGGGTCGTTTCGAAACCAATCGTTTGGAAACTGGGACATTTTGAAACCGAACGTGTAGAAAATCTTTGCAAAATTCCTCATTCTTTACGTTTAGTTTCGGAATGTCTAGTTTCAAAATTTCACGGTTTTGAAATGGTTTGGTTCCCAAACGTCGCAAAGTCAAAAATATTGAAACATTGTGTATATGTAGTGTAGATAGAAAATACAAAACATTGGAAACCGGAATAATAAACATTCGTTAATTATCAAAACTTTTCGAAAATAGATTCATTATCTTCTTAACTTCAGCTGTAATGGAGAAAACCAACCGGAATCAAAGTGAGACCCATATACAGTACCGCTCAAAAGTATATTAAGTTTCGGTTTTTCAGTTGAAAAGGTCCAACTTTGAGAGTGTGTCATGGTACAACTAACTGTCCCATCAGATAGAATTTTAATGGATCCTAGAGAACAAAAGTAGAGCTTGCTAGGAAGTGTCCGTACAAGAAAGTAGTCAACTATAAAAATAGAGTTCTACTCTTGGTCTGTTCGATCCCATAAAAAGTTATTTTGTGGTACAGTTAGTTTTACTATGACACGCTCTCAAAGTTGGACATTTTCAACTGGAAAAAGCAAAACTTAATACACTTTTGGGTGATACTCTATTGTAGGAATTACTCACCTTATGATTTGAAATAGAAAAAAGATTTTTTGTTGTTGTTTGACTTTTCAATTTTTAATTCAAAAAAGGAAAAAAACAGAATATGATTGGTAACAAGAATGGGGGTGAAGAAAAACAACGCTCTGGTTTTTAATTAGTTCATTCTGTAACTTGATGTCCCGGCAACTGGAGCCACCGAACCATTGATGGTACCGAAATGACTTTTCACTATTAATTTCTTTTTCACTAGTAACTTCCGAACTTCCGTATTGAAGTAAAGGGTGAACACACCGGGAGACACATGAATAGTTAACCAGAAGAAAGTGCCAAATACGAATAAAGGAATTCGATTGGAAGTGAATAAAGGGACAATGTAGAATGCTGGGATACTGATAATTAGATACAGCGATTGACCGAATGACTGAAATTTTTCAGATAACGGGATTCTGAATCTTCCCCTGTGAAAACAATAAAGTTTTAGCTAGAAAAGTGCGACAGGGAGTTGTGGGCGGAGCTTAAGCGCGAACACCGCTCATAAAACTACAGCTGAATCTTCAAAGAGCGGGAATGAACATCAAGGAAACATCAGTTGTAGTTTTATGCGCGGTTCTTGCGCTTAAGCTCCGCCCACAATTCCCTGCCGCACTTGCTGAAACTTTGTTAGCTTTCCAACCACAGCTATCATTCTAGGTTACTGTACATCATACCTGTTTCAAAAAGTCGATCTCCTTCTTCTGAATCTTTGTCACCCCCTGGGCACTTCTAATTCTTCTCACTTTCCAGATAGTAATCCCATCCACTACCACATTAAATACACAGATTCCCATTAGTTTTGCTGTATCCAGATACCACAAAAAGTCCTGACAAAGTTGCGTGTAGTGAAAGCCGAATAACTCGTCGTTGTAGGAGAGACGGCAGGGTACTGAAAATAGGTTTTAGGGAAAAGAATGAAAGGATAGAGTACGGATTTGATAGAATGTTATGATCTGAGCAAACACAATGGAAAATGATATAAGGATCACGATGATAGTGTATTTGCAACTGCACAATGTTTGGTAGATCAGAGGCCAAAATACCGCACAGAATCTATTTACAGTTACCACCACTTGATTTTGTGCAGATACATTATGAAATAATAACAGTAAAAATCCAACATGTTGAGATCTGTCGTCCTTCATAAATGTTATATCACTGAAAATCTTTGACATTTTTTGAAAACTTGAAAAACAGGCGTACAAAACCATTAGTGGAGTTACGTAAATCAAATTAATAATGCAGATTAATCCATCAAAGATCGCCTGGTTTCCAGTAAGTATTGAGAAAGAGTGATTCGCGGAGCCATTTCTCAAAATAACGAAACTTATCAAACCATTACAGACAGTGCCGATAATGGAGACCTGGAAAAAGAAAATTTTGGGGGTACGATAGCTACAGTAACCACAGAGAACTCACCGGAAAAAGAGTCAAACCTAACCATTGAGAAAGTAACATTCTTCCAAAAAGAAATGGCTCGACTGGAAAGGAAAAATTTGGAAAAACAACCAGAATAGAAATTGGAAAATTTTTTGAAGTGTGTGAATTTATTAAGATTATGTCGCGTATTCCTAAACAGAAATCAAATTTGTGGAACAGATTTATCGGCCTGGATTCAAAAATGGGTACTCATTTTTAACAACATTTTTTAGGTTAGAGTACACATTCTTTATTTTAACATGGAAATAAGGAAGTCTTTGATTAAAATCTACAAAGCATCTGGGAATAACTCGGTTCTACGAATTGGATTCCTGTCGCTGTTGTGACATAATTTTAATAAATTCACACACTTCAAAAAATTTTCCAATTTCAATTCCGGTTGTTTTTCCACATTTCTACCTTCCCAGTCCAGTCATTTCCCTGTGGAAGAATGATACTTTCTCAATGGTTAGGTTTGACCCTCATTCCGGTAAGTTATCTTTGGTGGTTACTGTAGCTACCGTATCCCTCCAAAACTTTCTTTTTCCAGGTCTCCATCATCGGCACTGTCTGTAATGGTTTGATAGGTTTCGTTATATTGAGAAATGGCGCCGCGAATCATTCTTTCTCAATACTTACTGGAAATCAGGCGATCTTTGATTGCTTAATCTGCATTATTCATTTGATCTACGTAACTCCGCTAATGGTTTTGTAAGTCAGTTTTTTTAGTTTTCAAGAAATTTCAAAGATTTTCAGTGATATAACATTTATGAAGGACGACAGATCTCAACATGTTGGATTTTTACTGTTATTATTTCATAATGTATCTGCACAAAACCAGGTGGTGGCACCAATCTCAATAGCGAAATACGAAATTCCAGTTGCAAATACACTATCACCGTGATCCTTATATCATTTTCCATTGCTTTTGCTCAGATCATAACTTTCTATCAAATCTGTAATCTATCCCTTCCTCCATTTCCCCATAACCTTTTCCTCATTTTCAGTACCCTGCCGTTTCTACTACAACGAAGAGAGATTTGACTTTTACTACTCGGAGATTCTGTTTTGTCAGGACTTTTTGTGATATCTGGATACAGGAAAACAAATGGGAATTTGTGTATTTAATGTGGTAGTAGACACGATAACTATCTGGAAAGTGAGAAGAATTAGAAGTGCCCAGGGGGTGACAAAGATTCAGAAGAAGGAGATTGACTTTTTGAAACAGGTAATGATAACTATAGAAAGTGCGGGAGGGAATTGTGGGCGGAGCTTTAAAACTAAAACTCCAACTGATTTTGAGCGGTGCTCGCGTTTAAGCTCCGCCCATCATTCCCTGCCGCATTTTTCTTTCTAAAACTGATCTATATAAAAATTTCAGTCATTCGGTCAAGCACTGTACCTAATCGTCTGTATCCCTGCATTCTACATTGTCCCATTCATCACTTCCAATAGAATTCCTTTATTCGTACTAGGCACGTTCTTCTGGTCAACTATCCATATGTTTCCCGGTGTGCTAACTCTTTATTTCAATACGGAAGTTCGGAAGTTACTAATGAAAACGAAATTAGTAGTGAAAAATCATTGTGGTTCGGTACATGGTTCGGTGGCTCCAGTTGGCGGGAAATCAAGTAACAGAGCGAATTAATTAAAAACGAGAGTGTTGTTTTTCTTTTCCCATTCTTGTTACATTCTTGAAATTTAAAAAATCAAAAAACAAAACAAAAATTCCTTTTTCTATTCCAAATCACGAGGCATGCATTTCCTACAATTCATGGATTTCACTTTAATTCCGGGGTGCTTTATGGTTTAAGGAACGACTGAAGTCATATTTTCTTTTCATATGCAGATACATCCACCGTGTAGTCCTTTCGGACAAAAATATTTCTCAATTCTTTGTTTCCTCGCTTTTTTGGGATGTAAATTGAAAAAAAAACACTTTTTTGGAATATAAATTGAAAAAAAACACAAAAAATTGTTGGAAATTTGAATTGATAATACTCACGTACACGTTATGAACAACTTGCATTTCTAAAAAATGCGTAATTTTAACAAAACTTGCTATTCTCATTACCCTTCAACCCACTGACCCCTTACCCTTCATTTCTCTCATTATATAAACCCGTCTCTTCTAATTTCACATCAGTTTCACAGATTCTTCACAGCTACCGATGAAGAAACACTAAGCTGAAAAGACAAGTGAGTTGATATTACAGATCAGTTAGAGAAATTACTAAATATGAATCACATTTTCAGAAACACAAAGCAGACATGGAAATATTGAATAATGGACATTTATCTTGGAGAATCGAGAGTTCTGTCTCAAAAAAAGAAGTTGGAGAGAAGGATCAACAAAACATGTGCAAATTGCTACTTATCCAAATTAAGCTAATTGATAATAAACATTTGAAATTGTATTGTTTTCGTAGACTCTGATATTGGCGGGGGGTGTTTAGGAACTGGGTTTCATTTCCGACTTTCAGAGATTACGGTAATTGATAGCTCTGAGTGATGCGTTGCGGATGCGTGCGCGTTTCAAATCGTTTGGTTTCAAAACTTTCCAAATCCGAAAAATTTGTATAGAAACAGTGTCTGACGGAACAGAGGACGTTGTAATATACAGTGTGGCGCAGAATTACCCGTAAAAACGCTTGACAAGGCGATTGACGCAATTCCGGTGCGCGTATTAATTAAATTTTTGTTCATTCTCAAGTTTTTTACCATTCTGCCAAAGTTCAGATCAATCGGTTTTGTTTTAGGTAAATGGCACCGCCGAGTCCAGATTGCTCTTCCCGCGCAGTAGATTCCTCGTTTCGGCATGTAGATCAAACGGGAGCTCGTAGATAACTTTGTTATTGTATACATCTTCCTTTGTTTAATAGGTGTTAAAAAAAGTTGTTTGGAAAAGCTTCACTCCATCATGAGATACAAGAATTAAGCGCGAAATCCGAGTCCCCCGATTACCTGCGTGCAACCATCGATGCCTACCCTAGACTTCTTCGTACTGTCATCGAAAAGAGAGGAGGTCGGATGGAACAAAATTAGCTGATAATTGTTGTTATGATCATGACTAAACTTTATGTTGATTCCCATAGTTTTCTGACTTTTACTTTTTTAGATATAGCACTTATAGCTTGTGCGTTGGTTCTAAAAAGCCTATTTTCCTATTGTCAATATCATAACCATTTAACAACAGTATATCTGACAAATCGTGTCAAGACCCGAACTTTCAATTGTCACAGATTTTCAGATGGGAAAGATGCGTTTGACAATTGCTTTCTTTGTTCAAGATTTCTGAAAAAAGTGTCTTTGTGTTTACTGTAAAATGACTAACAGAGTTTTGTTTTAGGAAGGTTTCATTCGATAAAACAAAAACATAAGTGGTATCGGATGAGATATATTGGAGACATGAGCCATATCGAATGCAAAACTCTCGTGACCCATCAAATCGTCCACAATTTCAGGAACTTCTCTCCGGCTACACATGTCCAGTCCCATTTGGAACTCGAACGCTGGCTCCTCAATATCCTGTGCTTGCTGAAATTTTTTGAAATTCTATTCGGTATCTGGGTAACATTTAAAGAAAGAAAACCTGCCAAAAGTTTTCAGCGCGTTCTTTGTCCAGTGGTCCAAGTTTACTAATTTCCTTCAATTACTCGGACTTTTTGTCGAGGAGGTATCTCTACATTAACCAAGCTAACCCAACGCGCATCATCGTAGTCATTGCCTTTAAATTTGAAAACCTGGAAATGGAAACTTCAAGATAAAAAACACAAACTGAAACTTACGTTCGGGTGTTTGAAATCTACAGGAATCCATTACAGTTATGCTTCGATTTGGATCCGTCCGATCGGAAATCAAACTAAGCTGCTCTGCTTCCAAATCAACACCTTCAATATTCATGCTGGTCCGATATTGGAAAGATGAGTAAATAGTAGGGTAGCATAATTTCACCCTCCCCTCCAGGAGGGGTGGAAGGAGAGGGTGCGGGTTCGATCTCGGATGAAAATTTTTGAAAAAAAATTTTCAAATTAATTTTTAAAAAATTTTTCAACATTAATTTCAAATTTTTTCAAATTTTTCTCCGCCAAATTTTTTCCAACACCTCCATGCGATGAGTTATCTCTTGCCTCACTAAAATGAAGACTGAGCAATCTGAAATTTTGCAAAAAAAAAATCTGAAATGAATCTGGAATTGAACCAGGAAGTGTCTGTGTAAAGAAAAAGAAAAAATCCAAAACACTAAAGGTGCTGACAAAATATATATTGGAAAATGGAATTTTATAATCAATTTACAGAAGAAGAAGAAGAAGAAGAAGAAAACATTTTCCGAAAAACAGGTTATTTAGATTAGTTCGTGAATTATTCCAATACCCCGCGAAGGTCTTCAATCATCTTCAATCACCCATCCCGTGGATTACATCCTCCAAGATGTGGATCTGCTTGGCGATCTCAATTTCCCACATCTTTTCACCCGTCGCCAGACCCAACTGGGTGTTGGTGGATTCAAGAATGTCCACAATGGCCACATCCCATATCCAGTCCACGACCTCCATTATCTCATATCGAATTTCAGCCACTTTGTGGATTTGACGTGGGGTTGGAGGGACCTGAAAGTTTTTAAATGTTATTTATTGTTGATGAAATTAATGAATAACTGGATCAAAAAATCTTGGTGTGATGTCTGGGCGGTGTGGACGGGGTGGACCTCAAAAATATGTCTTATTCACAAAATCATTATTTTCAGAACTTACTGTAGCTCCAATCCAATGCTGACCCAATGTTGATGTTGTGGAGTACAATGGCATCCATTGCAGCATATTGGATCTGATCGTCTCTCAACTGCGGTCTGCACCAATTGCTCATAGTTTTAGTCTTGGAGATTGTCACTCGAATCCTGTTGTTGGTGGAGCCATCAGGAACAACCTGCTCTGCTTCCAAATCAGCACCTTCAATGTTCATGCTGGTCCAGTATTGGAACGACGGATGATCGAGAAACTGCGCAAGTTCTTCTGTGCCAACTTTCTCATCGCAAATCTTATTATTGGTATTGGTCTGTAAATTCTATGATAGGTAACAAAGTTTAGTTACTGGAAAATGAGGGCTATAAAATATGAGTTAGGGATAACTTACCTCGATGATTCATCCATGAAGAATACCAGTGGGAGACGGAAATCAGGGAAAACGCAGGGTGAAATATTAGGAATCAATAAAAATCAGGGAAGAAGAGGGGTGACCAGCCATACAGTAGGCAGTCTCGAAGGCAGATTGAGATGGGAGATTGTCTCTGGCTTACCTTAAGTGGATACGTATCTGCGTCCTCTGCGCATTGGCTCCTGGGAAGAGCGCGCACCACTTTTTAGGGTATTAGGCACTACACATTTTGGCTCCTGGGAAAACTCAAGACCTATAACCGTAGAAAGTGGTGCGCGCTCTTCCCAGGAGCCAATGCGCAGAGGACGCAGATACGTATCCACTTAAGGTAAGCCAGAGACAATCTCCCATCTCATTCTGCTGTCACAGGCCAGTCTCTGACCTGTCTCTTCTCTATTTTCCTCGGGTTCTATCTCTTCTTCTCTCTCTTAATTACCATCTGCCCCGCGGGTGTGTAAACAACCTCGGGCAGACACACCCATCTCTCCTTTACATTCGAAATTATATTATACACTCACTGGTGGAAGATGGTGACCACAAGTCACTCTCTTTCCTATACCGGCCAATAAAGATTGCAATCTACACCGAATGTAACTAAAACAGACTGAAATACTGTTACACTGCCTTCGAGACTGCCTACTGTATGGCTGGTCACACCTCTTCCTCCCTTATTTTTATTGATTCCTAATATTTCACCCTGCGTTTTCTCTGATTTCCGTCTCCCACTGGTATTGATCATGGATGAGGTAAGTTATACCCAACTCTTTTTGGAGCATATGCTAAAAATTGCTCTAAATGCCCTAAATTCACGTTTTCCCGGCTCAAAAGGAGCCTAGGTGGAAGAGTTTTCTCGATTTTTCGTTTTCTTGCTTTTTTCAACAAAATTTCGTTTTTTTTTTCAATTTATATCGTAAAAAAGAAGAAGAATCACGAAATTTTGTTGAAAAAAGCAAGAAAACGAAAAATCGAAAAATAAAAAGAAATAAAAACTCTTCCATCTAGGCTCCTTTTGAGTCGGGAAAACGTGAATTTAGGGCATTTAGAGCGATTTTTAGCACATGCTCCAATGATGAAAGTTGTTCAGAATTTTTTGAAGTATCAGAATCTGAAATAAAAAAATATGACTTCTGTCATCCTTTAATTACCCAAGTTTCAGATCCAAGGAAAACCAAGCCACGTTGTTCCTTATGGCTCCACCAACAAAACGACAATCCCAAACTAGCTCCACTATCGTCGGAGGACAATCCACCAGTCGAGTCACCAGCGCCGATGGTTAAACCTAAAAAGCGACTCAATTTGAAGCAGACCGTCTGGACTTTGATCCCAAGGAAGGAGGAAAGCTTGAGGACTTGGTGGCAGTTTTTTCTAATGCGAAGAGATGCCGTTCTGTCACGCCAGCTTTTCAATCTCCAGCATCGATAAAACTCTGAGGATGAGGAGGACAAGAATACTCCCGGAACATCAAATAGGCCACCGACTGTCAAAGAGACGAGGAAGAGAGAAAGAAAACACAAAGTCAATCTGGAAGTGAAGCAAATCCAATCGTTTTGCCAGATGACAGTCCAGAAAAAGTGAATAAGGTTCGCCTTATAAATCGACCAAAAGTAGTTCCTATGTTCCCTGTCCAAACCGGAATTGTTGTTATGTGTGATTCAATAAAATTCAATAAACCTGTATGCTCTTTTTGCCGTTTTCCTGTTCTAGATCTATCTAATGTTTCAAATTGCGTTCCACAAGTCTTCTCGACCAAATCACTCTTTTGTCTAATCTTCACAAAGATCGAAAATACGTGTGAAATTCGTTCATCTAGATAACTAAAAGTGAAAAACGCAATCTGTTTTACGATCTGCAGTGGGAGAGAAATTGGGAAGATGACCTAGTTTTGTGTTCAACATCGACAACTAGAACATTTTTTAACTCGATTGTAATAGAGATGAAACAAACGTGCTGATGGGAAAAAAAACTTTGTAAAACATGTGACGATTGGTAACCAGAAGACGTTTCGAAACCTAAACGTTTGAAAACTGGAACATGCTGGTTAGTTACCTGTTGTCCATGTTGTAACAGCTTAACAACAGTATATCTGACAAATCACGTAGAGACGAAAACTTTCAATTTTCGGAGATTTTCAGAGAGATATCTGACTTTTACAAGTTTCTTTTGAAGTCTGAGGGACAGATTGAGATAAGAGATTGTCTCTGGCTTACCTCAAGCGGAGACACATCTACGTCCTCTGCGTATTGGCTTTTGGGAAGAGTATACAATTCCTACAGAATTGTATCTTTTTGCTTGATGAAAGAGTCATAGTTACAATTTCTTTGTGTTGACCCTTTCATCTTTCCGCTCTTTGATGGTTCACCGTCTGGCTGAATCATCATCTATCTACTTTTCTATTGTTTGTAAGCTCCGCCTCTATGCTTGGTATAAAAGCCCAGAGGTGAGCATCTAATTTCATCTTCCAATAAATGGTATCTTAACCTCCAGCCGCACTACAGAATACTTTTATGGTGAACGCTCTTCCCGAAAGCCGATACGCAGAAGACGCAGATCGTATCCACTTGACGTATGCCATCGACGATCTCTCATTCTGCCTTCCCGACTGCCTACTGTATGGCTGGTCTCCCCCTTTTCCCTCTGATTTTCTTTGAATCCTTAATTCCATTTCCCGAATATCCGTCTCCTACTTGTATTCTCGTTTGACTGATGGATTTCCAAACTCCAATAGATTTCAAGCACCCGAACGTAAGTTTCAGTTTTTGTGATTTATCATGAAGTCTCAATTTTCAAGTTTTCAAATTTGAAGACTTTTCTTTTTTTTAAAGTTCTTGATCTTAAAGGCGTTTGACTTTTAGAAAGCAGTTTGAAAATTTGAATGTTCCAGAAAAATGAACCAAACTCCAATGAGTGCATTCGAGCGACAAGAAATGGTACATGGGCTATTGAAAAACAAACTGCCAAAGGGAACTATCTATTCCCCAGCAGTCATCTGCGATCTCCTGCATTTTGAGGGACGCTATGGATTCTCGGAAGAAAAGCGACGTAAGATTTTCGATATTATCAATACCCACAGCGAGAAACTCGAAATAAAGAAACCATTGTTGAAAGTTGTGGAGGCTGCACTGACATCAAATTCGGATAGGGCCTACTATGCCCTTCGTGAAGAAGCACAAAAAGTGGACCGGCAACTCACTTATGGCGAGTTCCAGCACAGTAATATTATAAATATTCGACATTTATCATTTTCATGAAATATTTTAAAATAAATGTTGCTTTATGTTACAAAACTGTTACTTTCCTTCAAGGAAAACACAAAATGGGGAAAAAAGTTTGGAAACAAATTTCGATAAAAAAAATTTGTTTTTTAAAGACAAGTTGACCCATCATATGCGATTGGCTAGAAAATAAAGGAAAGAGGTCACTGAGATTGATGAGCCTATATACCAGAAAGTACAGTAAGAATAGACAGGGAACGCAAGAATTTCAAGGGAGGGAGACCAAAGAAAGTGGAAACCAAACGGGACATGGAAATGAGATTAGATGAGTGACTATGAGTGAGCACTTCCAATCTAGATCGTCCTCTTCCCCACCTCCTGGGAAGATAAATTGTCACATCGATGTCATATCCTCCCATAACACCCATTCACACTGACTATGGGAGGTCCCAAGATAGAAAAGACGCAGATTTCAGTTGAAAATGAGATACTTTGAGCACATGCCACAGTGTTCCTGGTTGTCCCATGAACTCAATTGTAGATTATTTTTGTAGATCAAATCTAGATCTTAGATCTTCATTTTTGTAGTTGACAACTTTTTTGTACAGACACTCCCTAGCAAGTTACGTATTGACAAAGTGTCTTCCTACCAATTTCAGTCCAAAATAGTGATTTTTGAGCTGTAATATTATAGTGACCATAACTCCCTAGGGAGTGTCCGTATAAAAAAGTTGTCAACTACAAAAATGAAGTTCTAGACTTGATCTACACACCCAATTTACAATTGAGTTCATGAGACAAGCAGGAACACTCTGGCACGTGCTCAAACTTGCTCATTTTCAGCTAAAATCTCCAAGTGACCCAGTGTAGTATACAGTAACAGTACTGACCATAAAGAATGCGAATCTTGCAGTTTTCAGTTGATAATGAGATACTTTGAGCACGTGCCAGAACGTTTCTGATTGTCGCATGAACTCAATTGTAGATTATGTTTGTAGATCAAGTCTAGAACTCCATTTTTGTAGTTGACAACTTTTTTGTACGGACACACCCTAGAGACTTACATATCGACGAAGTAATTTCATATTTCAGTGCAGAGTAGAGTGCTTTGCTCAAAGTATCTCATTTTCAACTGAAATCTGCAAGTGACCCAGACTAGTGTACTGTAGATCTCATCAAGGGTACTCATAAATCTGTCATTCCCACTACTTTTATCTCATTGTCTTTTCTATCTTGGAACTTCAATATAGTCAGTGGGAATGGTATATGACATATATGTGAAGATCGTTTTCTTCGAGTGGGGAGGATCTCTCACTCACAGTCAGTCTACTCTCATTTCCACGTCCTGTTTGGTGACCCCTACTTTTCTCTCTCTCTTTTAAAATTTCGGGGGCCCTATTCTTATTGTACTAATCTTCCAGAAACAACAATGAACACCACCGAGATGCAATACCAATTGCTCGTCCAAGTTGTGCAAACCGGGAATAATCAAATGGTGAGTTGTGCTCCTAGAAGTTTCCTATCTAAATTCCTCTTCCAGATCACCCGGTACATCAACCAGCTCCCTCGCCACTACACACCTACCGTACCCCTCTTCGACAGTTGCAACTTACCGTACCTCATCAAGAAGTACTGTAAGCACAACCGTGCCGCCAACCGACTTCTGAAGACTCACCACGCTATCAAAGGGATTCAGATGGTAGTGGAGAAGCGGAAGATGTTGAAGACGTTCCGAGATGGATTCAAGGAAATGTTCGAAGGGGAAGGAAAAGAGCTTCCAGGGAATGCCGTCGAGTTGCTCATGCATTTTGTGAGATCTGGGGATAGAGATTATGTAAGTTACAGTAGTACTAGATCCTAAACTCATTTTCTATATCTTCCAGACCCGCCTAGCCTTCGGACTCCTTGCGGATAGCCGTGTGAACTTCACCGACCTAGTCGAGATGATAGATGACGTTATGGAAAGAGTGGGTACATGTCCGGAAGCAGATAGACTGGCGGAGAAGATTAGCAAGATGGAGAGACGCAGAGAAGTCGAGGATATGGAGATGGATTTTGATGGAGAAGAAGACGACATCGAGGAGGAGGACATCGCTGATCAATCATTTCTCTCCGTGGATTCAGGAATCGAGGAGTGTGAAGTCGAGGACCTTGCCCAAGAGATTCTGGTTCACATCCTCATGATGTCTCTGCTGGATAAGGATGAGCAACTCATCTGCGACTCTATTGATTTCATTTTCAAGACCTCCGAATCAGACTTCTCCTTCAATTTATATCAGAAGTATGAAATCTCGAGACTCCTTTTGGCTTATGGAACGACGCGTTACGAGAAGGCTGAGGATTTGGATGAGATATTGATGGATGGGATTCTGGAAGTAGTGGAGATCAAAATGAAGCCAAGGAAGCTAGAAGCGTTCCGGATGTTTGTCAAGGATCTAGAAGCATCTGGAGAGGATTCACTATCAGATGACACTTTGGAGATTCTGATGCATTTTGCAAGAGCTGATATTGAGGTGGATACTGTTGTCAAATTGCTTCTCGTCAAGGATGTCACTACCATCCAATACCGTAACTTCATGATCGAGATGTTCCTTATGGAGTACCCGAAGCCAACAGTAGACATGGAGATACTCATTGAAAAGATTCGGGAGAATGAGGAGGACGACTATGAGGAATTTTTGATGAGAGAGGGTTGGATTTTGTAGGGTTTTCTTGTCATTTGTTATCTAATTACCCTAATTAAATAATTATCAATAAACAATTTTTGGTACTCGGTGTTTGCTTCTCACGATTTAGGCCCCGCCGCCTCGATTTGTTGTGATCTACCGAAAGGCAAGCGACGCGACCGCTCCGCATGCGATTTTGAACGGATTTTCTCAATTTTCCATATTAAATTTCAGTGTTTTGGAGGCGGAGTCTAAATTTCAAAATGAAAACTCACAAAAACGCCTTTCGCACTAATAATTTCCCAGAAATTCTTAAAATCAGTTTTCTCAACCGCGACGCGACCGCAACGCACATCATCAATTTTTCTCTGATTCCTGCTCCCGTTCGACCACCGATCGAACATCTTTTTGCAAAAATATTCAAATTTTCATTCGCCCATAAAACCGCCCGTCCCTCCCGCTCCCTGAGAAACTGTCCTAATCGAATCACGAAAAC
Organism: Caenorhabditis latens; assembly: GCA_002259235.3. NCBI lineage: Eukaryota > Metazoa > Nematoda > Chromadorea > Rhabditida > Rhabditidae > Caenorhabditis > Caenorhabditis latens. Next base: position 5,035,220 of record CM056093.1, read on the forward strand.
ACTATAAATATTCGCCCCTCCTGCCTTCTGAAATATAATTTTCTTCTCTCGAAAAATGGAAATATTCCATCTTTTCCCCATTCTATTCTTCCTCTTCTCACCGGTTTTCTCGTGGGAGAAGTTCGGCGCGGAAGAAGTCGATTGTGTGAAAAATCCGACGACTCCGGAATGCCAGACAGATGAGTTAAGGTAGGCGGAGCGGTCGCGTCGCGGTTAGAAAATTTTTTTTAGATGCGGAGCGGTCGCGTGGCGTGCCACGTGGAACTTTAATTTCCTGTAGATCAGCGGCTTTGTTGGACTTTCGACCCTGATAGGTTCAAATGTTTGAGGATGCGTCACGGTCGCGTCGCGTCTAGAATTTGAAAATTTGAGAAAATCTGTTTAAAATCGCATGCGGAGCGGTTGCGTCGCGGTTAGAATTCAAAAATCCTGACAATCCGTTCAAAATTACATGTGGAGTGGCTAGAATTCGAAAAAAACTGAAAGAAATGTCAAAATTCGATGCGGAGCGGTCGCGTCGCGGCTCAAACTCGAAAAATTGACAAACTCCGTCTAAAATCACATGCGGAGCGGTCGCGTCGCGGCAAGAATTTGAAAATTGACGAAATCTGACAAAAATAGCATGCGGTGCGGTCGCGTCGCGGTTAGAATTCGAAAATTGAGAAAATCAGTCTAATTCGCATGCGAAGCGGTCGCGTTGCGGCTCGAATTTAAAAAATTGAGAAAATCCGTTTAAAATCGCATGCGGAGCGGTCGCGTCGCGTGTCTTTCGGTAGATCACAACAAATCTAGACTCTTCCAGATCTTTCGCTCGTTCCGACGGCGAGGAGCTGCCAATTCCTTCAGAAATTCCGGAGAAAATCAAGAAATTCTGCGAGAAGGATCCGAGCTACGAGTTCTGCATCAAGTTGGGTCTCGGCAAGAAGGAGGAATTCTCGAAAAATCAATTCTCCGTTGAAAGCGATGAGGAAGAGATTACTGAAGATGATGTGGCCGACACGAGAGACGAGGAAGAGGAGGAGGTTGTCGAAGATGGAGTCGCTGGAATCGATTGTGAACAGCAGCCATTGCATCCGGGATGTCAGAGGTGAGAACAGCTCGCGGTCGCGTCGCGGTTGGTTTCGTGGCGCCATGGCGGTTTGCGTCGCGGTCGCGTCACGGCTGATAACTTGGCGCGTTATCTAAGCACGCGTCGCGGTTGCGTCGCGGCTGATAACTTGGCGCGTTATCTGAGAACACGTTGCGGTCGCGTCCCGGCCAATAGCTTGGCGCCATGGCGAGTTGCGTTGCGGTCGCGGTCGCGGCTATTCTTGGCGCGTTATCTAAGCATGCGTTGCGGTCGCGTCGCGGACAGTCACACCGCCAATCGTCGCGGTTGCGTCGCGGCTGATAACTTGGCGCCAAAACTCACCGCGTTGCGGTCACGGCTGGTAACGTCACGGCTGGTAACTTCGCGCGTTATCTAAGCACGCGTTGCGGTCGCGTCGCGTTTGGTTCCGTGGCGCCATTCCTCACCCGCGTTGCGGTTGATTTTGGGGCGGCATGGCGGCTTGCGTCGCGGTCGCGTCACGGCTGGTAACTTCGCGCATTATCTATGCATGCGTTGCGGTCAACTCACGGTCGATATTGGCGCGTTATCTGAGCATGCGTTGCGGTCACGTCACGGTCGCGTCACGGCCGATGACTTGGCGCCATAATTCGCCTGCGTTGCGGTCGCGTCGCGGTCAATAAAAACTTCTTTTCTTCCAGAAACGTCTATCTCGACGCGTTCATCGCCTGGAAAATCCAAAAGGATTGTGAAGTTCGCCCCGACGGCCCGTTTTGTCGGTGTCTCGAGAATTCTGAATCCTCTGATTCTGAATCCTCACCATCAACGACGTCGACACCCCCACCATCTCTCAACCCGTTCGACATTTTCCGTCGAATTCTGGAAGCTGTCGGTGGACGAGTTCCAGAATCCACTCCAGAATCCACCCCAGAATCCACGACAACTCCGGAGCCCACGACTACTCCAGAATCCTCTCCGGAATCCTCTGAATCCGGACTCAAGCTGTTCGCGGATCTTTTGAGAACGGTGGTCGAGATGGCACATAGAAATTGTGACAAGAACACTACAGAATCCGTGGTTCCAGAATCCTCTCCAGAACTCGACAAATTCATACAACTCTTGGTGCAAGTGATGAAGTTGCACCATGAGATGACTCGGAATCAGAATCCGGGGAAAGCGATTCCAGAATCCTCCGAATCCTCCGAATCCAACCAAGACATCTACATTGAGAACCAGTCAGCTCCGACCACCCATCGCTTCGCTCCAATCTACGGACGGATTCCAGATGACGTCGAGAATCAGAATCAGGCCGCCTGGTACTAACTGAATTTTGTGAATTAATGAATTTTGAGCATACAGAAAAAGAGATTTTGTAGAAAACGAGAGAGAAAAAGAGATCAAGAATAGAATAATACAGGAATAATTATTTAGTAGATGTAGATGGCGTGGTTCATTGTGGACGGCGATTGGAGAGGTTCGATCTGAAATTTTCAGAATAAAAATGAGGAGAAATTGAGTATTTTTGCAGAAATTTCTGATTCTTTGGTTGGAAAAGTGAGGTTTCAGACCGAAATTTGGGAATTTTTGTCGAAAATTGGCACAAAAACTATAATTTCCTGCTGAAAAGTTGATTATTCAGCAGGAATTCGGTGCGAGACTTCAAATTCTAAGCCATTTAAGAGACAATCTCTGACTGGCTCGAGCATAGGCCTACAGGCCATTTTACACATGCACCAAGTTGACCCGTTTTGGCTGATTTTTTGATATGTTAGTACCCTAGAAATTCTAAGAATTTTATACCATACTAGATTAGGCTCCGCCCCCTTTGACCTACCCAGGCTTGGTCGGGAAAAACTTTTCGGGAAAATCGGGAACAAAAAATTTCCCGAAATTTAGTTTTCGGGAAATCGGGAACCCAAAAAATTTCCCGAAAAATTTTTTCGGGAAATCGGGTTCCCGGTTTTTTTCCCGACTTTTCTTTTCGGGAAAATCGGGAATTTTCGGGAAATTCGAGAATTTTCAAAAACGTACATTTAATGACTCAAAAATGCGTATTTTTTCCACATTTTGTATTTTCATCAATAATGTTCGCAATAGCAACTTGTTCAATAACAAAAAGTTCGTTTGTTGAGGTTGGTACCACATCAATCTCACGTTTTGCTGAAGAAACATCAATTTCGAAAATACTCTCAGCGCTCAATAAATTTCTATTATCTGTCAAAACGGTTTTTGCCGGCGAGAATAGACGTTCTGTTTCTGACGTCGTTGCTGGGGAGCTCAAATACTTCTGATAAAAACGGGAGAGAGACAGAAATGATGGAAATTTTAGCAATAAGTGATAAAAAAATTGTTCCCGATTTTCCCGGAACTTTTCGGGAAATTTCCCGACGGGAAAAAATTCCCGACTTTTTTTTCGGGAAATTTCTCGTCGGGAAAAAGTTCCCGAATTTTATTTCGGGAAATTTCCCGTCGGGAAATTTTCCCGAAAAAAGTCGGGAAAATCGGGAAATCGAGTATCCCGATTTCCCGACCTCGACCAAGCCTGGACCTACCGAAACGATCGATTGAAGTTGAAAAATGAAAATTTTTCTTTCGAAAGATAGGATCAAAATCTCTTCAGAAATGAATTGCCAGCCTTATTTTGTGCATTTTATAAGATAACTACTTTTTTCTAACTCTCCTGCATCATATAGAAAAGATCACTTTTTTGAAAAATTTGTCAATTTTTTCATGTTTTTCGGATTTTTCGGCTGGTCGAAGTACTGTGGTCCGAAGCAAATTTATGATGATAAGATACATATTTGTGTGGGCTATCTAAAAATATAAACACTTCTTCCAGATTTTAGTGGCTAGCCGAGTTATGATCCAAAAAGTGACGAAATTTGATACATTATAACGTACTCCATGGTAAAAAATGGCTGGGTGACGAAAATCAAAAATATTTCTGATTTGAGTTATTTAGAGCTAAAATAGTGCTCACACAATTTTTCAGACAATTCTGGCCATGTTTCAGTGAGATACAGACACCTCTTCAAATTTTTCCAGCCAAAAAGATTCAGCTTTTGTAACTTTCCAGATTATGACTCAAAATCTTAGAAACTTTGAGAAAATGATGGAATATACTTCAAAAACACAAATAAATAAGTTGATTTCAGTTTCTGTCGTTTTGTTTAACTTTCCTGCCATTTCATATCCGATTGCTTTATCGTTCAACGATAAGGAGGTATTCTGGCGCATGAAATGCCAACATTCATTTTTGTAATTACCTTTTAGCAATTTATTTGTGTTTTTGAAGTATATTCCATCATTTTCTCAAAGTTTCTAAGATTTTGAGTCATAATCTGGAAAGTTACAAAAGCTGAATTTTTTTGGCTGGAAAAAATTGAAGAGGTGTCTGTATCTCACTGAAACATGGCCAGAATTGTCTGAAAAATTGTGTGAGCACTATTTTCGCTCTAAATAACTCAAATCAGAAATATTTTTGATTTTCGTCACCCAGCCATTTTTTACCATGGAGGGGGGTACGTTATAATGCATCAAATTTCGTCACTTTTTGGATCATAACTCGGCTAGCCACTAAAATCTGGAAGAGGTGTTTATATTTTTAGATAGCCCACACAAATATGTATCTTATCATCATAAATTTGCTTCGGACCACAGTACTTCGACCAGCCGAAAAATCCGAAAAACATGAAAAATTGACACATTTTTCAAAAAAGTGATTTTTTCTATATGATGCAGGAGAGTTAAAAAAAAGTGTTTATCTTATAAAATGCACAAAATGAGGCTGGCAATTCATTTCTGAAGAGATTTTGATCCTATCTTTCGAAAGAAAAATTTTCATTTTTCAACGTTAATCGATTGTTTCGGTAGGTCAAAGGGGGCGGAGCCTAATCTGGTATGGTATAAAATTCTTAGAATTCCTAGGGTACTAACATATCAAAAAATCAGCCGAAACGGATCAACTTGGTGCATGTGTAACATGGCCTGGTGGCTTGAGCGAGACATTGTCTCTTAAAGCCCATTTTACATCTTTTCCCCTGAAAACGGGATCAGAATTGTCAATTTCGTCAGAAAAGTAAATTTTTGGCTTGGAAATCCTAAAAGGGCGAACTCCAACGTTCTGAAAAACACGTCAAAGGCACACCAGTCACATAATTTTTGGAAAATCCGATGAGAAACGCGTCAGAGGCACGCCAGGTTGCTAATAACTCGGCATTCAAGCCAAATACGCGTCTAAGGTGCGCCAGACTCCAAATTTAGCCGCTTTTTCGGGTTTTTCGTGATTTTTACCAAAAAATGTGCTGAAAACGCGTCACAGGTGCGCCATACAGGAAATCTCTAACTTTTCACTAAAACTGGCTCTGAAATTGTCGAAATCTGGTTTTGGGCCGATTTTCGACAGAAAAATCCAATTTTTGAGTGTTTTTCGATCTAAAAATCTAGATTTGGACCGAAAAAGATGGTTTTTAGCTGTAAAATCGAAATTTTTCAGCCAAAAATTCCAGATTTTCCTTACAATTTCTTCTGAATTTTCTCGCTCATCACAGTCCGTGTCTCCTCCATCTCTTTCATTTTCTTCTTATCAGCCACCATCATTTCCATAAGACTTTCTGCAAATTTTTCCTTTTTTTCTCAAAATTGTCTTATTCCTAATGAGGCTAATTACCATTAAAATTAACTGTGAGATTCTTGGCGAGACTGCCCATTTGATCGTTTTTCTCGGCGAATCGACGCTTTTTGTCCGCTAATTTCTCCAATTCGTATGTTGACAAGTCGCGATTCTGTTGCTCGGCGGGCATCTTTTCGCGGAGTTCTGAAACATGGATTTTGGGGAGAAATTTTGAAAAAATTGAGAATCTTTCCGATTTTCATCGCCAAAACCCAATTTTTAAGAATTCTGAAGTGAAATTTAGGGTTCTAGGTCAAAAATGAACGATTTTTCTCATGGAAACAACGATTTTAAGCCGAAAATTCGAATTTCTGAACATGTTGAGTGCCAGAACCGAAAAATAACGATAAAATCGAGATTTTTCAAAGCGAAACCGAAAATTCGAGTTTAAACTTGAAATTTTCGTTTTTCAGCCTGAAAACAGTGATTTTAAATTGAAAAATGACGAAAAAACTGCATTTTTGACATAGAATCCGTCTTTTCGACCGTTTTCCAGCCAGAATCATAAAAAATTCAGCCATAGCGAGAAAAAATTGAAGATTTTTCCGATTTTCACCGCCAAAACTCAATTTTTGGAATTCTGAAGTAAAAATTACGGTTCTAGGTCGAAAATGAACAATTTTTCTCATGGAAACAACGATTTTAAGCTAAGATTTCGTAAAATACACAGAATCCTGAACATTTTGAGAGCCGGAACCGACAAACAACGATTAAATAGCGGTTTTCCGAAGCAAAACCAACAAATGGAGTTTCAGCTTGAAATGTTCGATTTTCAACATGAAAACAGTGATTTCAAGCTTTAAAACGTCGAAAACCAGCATTTTTCCACCTAAAAACCGTATTTTGGAGTGTTTTCCGACCAGAATCGTGAAAATTTGAGCCGAAAAATGTTAATAGCGAAAAAATTGAATTTTTTCCGCACCTTCCGTCACATTCTGCATATCAACTCGATGCCTTTTCACTCTGAGACAACATTTATCCAATTTTTGAATTCCTTCCATCACCAATTCGTCTTTTTCGCTGACTTCCTGCAAAGAAAATTAGATTTTTTTTGGATTTTATTGATTTATATTTAATTTTCGCCGAGTTTTACCTTTAATTGCATTGTAACTCTGTTCATTAGTTCGTCAAGTGACCCCATTTTGTGTTAGAAATGTCTGAAAACACCGATATTAGTTGAAACCTTGCTTTAAAACTTCAAAAAATGAGAAATAAATAAGGCGCGAAAAAACTAAATTCAAATTGCCGCCGCCGGGTCTCGCCACGATCGACTCGCATAATCGTGTGCGCCTTTAATATGTGCCCCTTTCGTTGAGTCGATTTACGGCGCGCCGCGTTCAAAAAAGTGTCCATACTGATTATTTCGACGGAAAGTGAAGAAAATTCATCAAAAATACCATTTTTCCCACATTTTCCACTAGTTTTCGTCATTTTTGAACGAAAAATTGAAGATTTTCGACTTAAAATCATTTATATACCCATTATCGATTTTTTTCAGAACAAAAATCTGAGAAGTCATACTGTAGATTCATGATTCTAGATGTGATTTTCATGATATTTTTACTAGAAATCATGGTTTTCCGACAGGAAATTCGAAGATTTCATCGATTTTTCATATGCTAATGATGATGTAAATTCAAAATGTTGTCAAAAGCTTGATCCGGTCTTTTTCTGAAATTTTTGTAGCAATTTCCGAATTTTCATTTTATTTTCATATATAGGTTTTCCTAAAAGTTTCCTGAGATATTAGAATAAAATCTAGTTATTCGAATAATTTCGAAATACATTGTAAGACCGGTTTTCACCGGATTCTTAGTGAATTCCACTTGGATTTTTTGTCTGAAAATTCAGAATTTTATCGCATTTTTGTGTTTATTAGATTTTACAGACGATATGATTAAAAATCCCGTGAAATTTTGAAAAAATCCGATAAAAATCCCTCAAAATCGGATTTTACTCTAATTTTCACAAAGTTTTCACCAAGTTTTCAAATATTTTTTCCTTTCATTCATGTTTTTTTCTAATTTTCTTAATTCTCTGCTTTAGTTTCCAGTCAGTCCACCTTTTTTTTACCTTCAAACTATCTTCATTCATCCAGAATTCTGAAAACGCGCCGACGGCGCGCCAGAGGCGCCCCAGCGACCTGAAAATCTTCCGATTACAGTAATCAATTCTAGTAGATCAATTATTTTTCTGGTTTTTTGAATAAATGCCGAGATTTTTGCTATTTTTTCGCAAAAAAAAACTTTTTTTTTCAAAATTTTCCGCCTAGATCTTCGAAAACGCGCCGACGGCGCCCCAGCGATCTTAAAATCTTTCGATTACAGAAATTAGTCGTAGTAGATTAATTATTGTCCTGTTTGTGGATAAAACCTGCAATTTTCAGCGATTTTCTCGTTAAGAATCCTTTTTTTCTCAAAATTTTTACTCATTTTCCACTCAAAAACCTCAAATTTCCTTCCAGATGCCACGTCGTAAACGTCAGAACATGGCCTCCGAATCGGGCACCTCGACTATCGGCGGGGATTCAGAAGACCTCGATACGACGTCAACGTCATCTGCACGTCCACGTCGAAGTCGTGCTCCGAAACGATATTTCGATGATGACGGGTACAGTCCACCGCCACCGACGAAACGACGTCCCGCGAATCGAGACACTCCTTCAGATGCCGGAGACGATTATGAGGAGGAGGCGGAACTTAAAATGGGAAATTTGAAGACAAAAGAGCCGCCGAAAACGGCGACGAGCACACCCGCTACTGGGGGAAGGAAACCGAGAGGGTGAGTGAAAAATTGTGTTTTTTTTTTTCCGAAAATCAAGCATTTTGAGCCAAAAGTCAGGAATCTCTAGCCAAAAATCAAGAATTTTGAGCCAAAATCAGTGGTTTTTGGCTGAAAATCGAGCATTTTCAGTCAAAAATCAAGCATTTTTAACCGAAAATCGTGCATTTTGATCCGGAAATCATGCATTTTGAGCCAAAATGAAGCATTTTGAGCCAAAAATCAACTACTTGTAGCCAAAAGTCGAGCATTTTAAGCCAAAAATCACGGATTTTAATCCAAAAATCTCGAAAAATGTAGAGTTTTTCGTCTAAAAACCCGTCATTTCCAGCTTGAAGTAACTCGTGGCCTAGAAATCCAAGTTTGGAATTCTAGGCCATCTACAGTTAAAATGGTCGAAACCACGCATTTTCAGTGTCAAAAAATTAGGCGGAAAATCGTGAAGAAATTATGATTTTTCAGTAAAAATCAGGAGTTTTTGTGATTTTCTGAGCCAAAAACCGCTTAAAACTGGTAAATTTCAGGTATTTTTCCACAACATGTCATGAGAAAGAGCTGGAAAATTACATCTTTCGGTTAAGAAATTAGGTTTTAGCCGATTTTACCCTAGAAAATAATGAAAAAACGACATTTTGACTCCAAAAATCCAGAAAATCGGTCTTTTTTCTAACGCAAAACTGATTTTTGGTCAGTTTCAATGCGAAAAATCGACATTTTCTGGTTCAAAAACTCAATTTTCATCATTTTTGACTCGAAAATCAGTCGAAATTTGCTGAAAATGTAGATTTTTGAATCAAAAATCGCAAAGTTTAAGTATATTTCCTTACTTTTTTTGGAATTTTTCGATTAAAAGTTCGGTTTTCAGCGCTTTTACTTGAAAAAAGTGCGGAAAATAGGTGTTTTCTCGTCAAAATCCGCCCAAAAATCTCGAAAATCGGCATTTTCTAGTGGGTTTCTAGCCAAAATCAGTGAAAAATGTGCTCAAAATAGAGTTTTTCATACCAAAAACCACAAAATTCAGTTCTTTTTCGTCACATTTTGGCATTTTTTAAAAATTAAAATTCAAGTTTACAACTTTTCTCGATTTTTCACAGAAAAATGGCTGAAAATCAATTATTTCCAGTCAAAATCTTCCATATTCCAGCCGCCCAAAAAAGAACCCAACTCCCCCTCGAAATCGTAAATCCGGCGGTCGTCAGAAGCAAGAGGAGGACGTCATCTACATGGACGAGGATTCAGAAGACGATGACGACGATGACGAGTCCGATGAGGATTACGGTATCGATTTGAATCCGTTGCCACACGATTTGGACGATTTGGATGAGGACGAGTTAGGCGGTCTCAATGATTCCGGGACGGGAGCGAAAACCGAGGATACAGTATTCTGTCCGTGGATAGACCTGGATCCAGCCACCCTCCCAAGACTAGACCTTCCAGAGACCTCTTTGGACATTCCAATCCCCCGTCACTCCACAATGGACGCCATTGAAATCTACGAGATCCTCCGCTCCTATCACCGTACTCTTCGCATCACTCCGTTCACTTTCGAAGACTTTTGTGCCGCCTTGATCTCCCGAAACAACTCGTGCATTATGGCTGAAATTCATATGGCTTTGTTGAGAGTTTGTCTGAAATCTGATGATGAGGAGCAGACGCATTACTCGGTGACTGAGACGAACAACTCGATTAATATCATGATTCATCATTTGGACACTCTCACTTATGCTGAAATACTCAGACAGTATATTGAGGCGTATCCGTTTGCTGATACTACCGTTAGGGAGGCGATTAATGTCGAGAATTATCCATATGTTGGATATGAGTCTAAGTGAGTTTGGGGGGCGGCGCTTAGGCTGAAAATACAAAAATTGAAATTTTTTGTATTTTCTATAATCTTCTGCCGCTCGTTTGAGAAAGGAAATTGGAAATCCGGAAGTCCGGACAAACACACATGAAAACGGACATCTGGAATGCGAGACTTACAGACAGACACTGAAAAGGGGGCGGAGCTTAGCTGAAAATTCAGTTTCAGACAGTTGCTGAGCGGATCCCCTGATTCTTTTTTAGTTCACTCTCGTTTCCGATCAAAATCCCGGACGCACAGACACACAGATTGATATTCGGACATCCGGACAAACCAAACACGGACAGACACTGAAAAAGGGGCGGGGCTTAGGCTGAAAATCGGTTTTTGAGGACTGGCGACCAGATTTTTTGGTTTTTTTCTAAATTTTCAGCTAGTTTCTTAAGAAATTGTAGTACAGAACGTACAACCGGATATCCGGTCATTTGGACTGATAGATTTACAGACAGACACTGTAAAGGGGGCGGGGCCTAGACTGAAAATTTGTTTTTGAAGTCTGACGGCCAGATTTTTTTGTTTTTTCTAGATTTTTGACTGGTTTAATTGTTGTAGATAGTATAAGACAAACAGACAGACATCCGGACAAACCAAACACAGACATACGCTGAAAAGGGGGCGGAGCTTAGGCTGAAAATTGGGTTTTGAGGACAGGCGGTCAGATTTTTGGTTTTTTAAAAAAGATTTTCAGCTAGTTTTGATAGAAATTGTAGTTCAAAACGTACAACTGACCATCCGGACATCCGGAATGACAGATTTACAGACATACACTGAAAAAGGGGCGGAGCTTGGCAGAAAATTCAGTTTGGACAGTTTATAGCCAGATCCCTTAATTCTTCTTAGTTTTTTGTCACTTTTGATCAAAGTCCCGGACATACAGACACACAGATGGAAATACGGACATCCGGACTAACAAAATACAGACAGACACTGAAAAGGGGCGGAGCTTGGACCTCAAAAATGGGCGGAGCCTAATTCCAATTGAATTTTCCAGAGTCGTCGTTCTTCTCTTCATGAGTTATCGCTTCCTCTACTCGTCAGAATTCAAAAAAGTCGTTATGAATCTTGGAAAATTTCAGGTAAATTTTGACCCCTCTGAAAGTGGGCGTGGCCTATTCTGAAATTCCTTATAAACTCAATATTTCAGAACGATGAAAACTGTCGTGTGTGTGGAAAATCGTCGGGAAAAGTGATCGGATGTACTCAGTGTGAAGCGGCGTTCCACGTGGAATGCAGTCATCTGAAACCATTTCCAGAAGTGCTCGTATGCAATATATGCAAAAAGAATAATAATGTGAGAGGAGTACTTCCGTCGGATGAGTCTGTCGACCGGGAACCGTTGAGATCACAACCGATCGGAAGGGATCGATATGGACGATTTTATTGGTTTATTTGTAGACGAATTGTTGTGTGAGTTTGAGAGAAAAATGGGAAATTTTGGTTTAAAAATGCATGAAAATGACTATTTTAGAGTGAAATTAGCTGGAAAAAGATCGGTTTTTGCGCTGAAAATTGAAATTTTGACCTCAGAATTGTGAATTTCAGCTGAAAATAAGCTGCTTTTCGCTCAAAAACGCGTCAAAGGCACGCCAGAATTTTCGATAATATCAAAAATTAGGCAAAATTTATTAAATTCTGACAAAAATCGATCTAAAAATTGATTTTGACTTTAAAACCCTCGAAAAACGCGTCAAAACCGCGCCAGCTTCCCCCTCGAATAGAAGACATTTTCGACTAAAAAGTTGATAAAACTATATTTTTTAACGCGCTGAAGGCACCCCAGACTCTCAATAATCTCATTTCTACAGAGAAAAAACCAATCTAAAACGCGTCAAAGGCACGCCAGGACTCTCAAATTCACGAAACGAACTCTCTTGAAAAGGGGAAAAGTGAAATCGGATTTAAAATCTGAGACGCGTCAAAGGCACGCCAGTTTTCCCGAATTCTGTTCTTCCTATTCACTAACTTTGAAAATGACTCGTAAATTGCGTCAAAGGCGCGCCAGCCTCCCCAATTGAAATCGCATTTTTCATAGCTAACGACAGTCTAAAAACGCGTCTAAGGCGCGACAGAATTTCTAAAATTTCACTCTTTTCGTACTAAAATCACTCTTTGAAACGCGTCGAAAGCACGCCAGTTATCCCTAATTCTAATTTTCTTATTGGGGATAACTGGCGCGCATTTTACGCGTTTTTAACTAAAAAAAATGACTCAAAAACGCGTCAAAGGCACGCCAGAGTTAGCTCACGGCAAAGGCAAATTCATTTTTTATTTTCTGATCTAAAGTTGTCGTTTTTATGCATTTTTCAATCATTTTCAACCGAAGTTTCCCTATCTTTGGGTAATTTTTTATTCGAATTTCACGATTTTTGTCAAATTTCCGGCAAAAAATCCATCACTTTTCCAATTATTCATTTCCAGTCAATCCCTCGACGAATCGGAAATACACTACTACTCGACTCCGCCCCAATTATATCAATTACTGAAACGACTGGATCGTGATTACTACGAGAAAGATCTGTGTGAGGCGATTCGTCTGCGTATCGATGAATTTCTGGAACAAATGACACTGACGGTTGAAATGACTTCGGAGAGAAGAGAGAATGCGATTGATTCTGTGATGAAGAAGAGTTGCATTGGATACGAAATGGCTGAAACTGAGATACCCAGCGTTTATTTGCATAAGGATAGCAGTGAGTGGAGGGCTGAAAATTTGCATCAAAAGACAGGAATTTCAGTCAAAATTGGCCAGAAAACATGACTTTTCATGAGAATTTGAGCCAAAAATGGACAATTTTGACTGAATTTTGCCAGATTTGGTCTAAATTTGTCAAAAAATGGACAATTTTGTTCCGAAAATGACAAAAATGAACTCAAATTTGTCGAAAATCCCGCAAAAAATGACGACTTTTTGCCATAAAACTGTGAAAAATTACCGAATTTCTGTTCTGAATTACTTGAAATTACGGAAAATTGGCCGATTCAAGCTGATAACGACTAAAATCAGCTCGAAATCATCGAAATCCGTCAAAAAATTTAACAAAATTTGCTGAAAAATGACGTATTTCATTTGAAAATTATGAAATATGCGGAAAATTTGCAAAAAGTGGGCGTGGCCTGTTGAAAAATTCAGTTTTTGACTGAAAAACGCTCAAAAATTGCCTTATTCAACCAATTCATGGGGCGAAATTGCGAAAAGTGGGCGTGGCCTGTTGAAAAATGGAGTTTTTTGGAAATCCGGTTTAAAAACTCTATTATCACAGAAGCATGCGGCAAAACTGCAAAAAGTGGGCGTGGCCTATTGAAAAATGCAGTTTTTGTGTGAAAAACGCTCGAAATACTGTCGTTTTTCACAAAGAATTGAATATTCCAACAGGCCACGCCCACTTTTTGCAATTTTGTGTTAGAATTGTGTGCGGCAAAATTGCAAAAGTGGGCGTGGCCTAATCTTAAATTTCTTTTCAAATTTTTCTTTCAGTGAAACGAATGGCGTCCATCCTTCGCGATTGCTCAGAACGAGTAATAAAACAAGAAGTAAAAACGGAAAACGACGTCACCGGTGACTCCGCCCCCACCTCCACCGTCGTCACATTCGAAGAGGACTCGATTCTCCCAGAATCCATGTTGGGCATCTTCGACGGCTCGCTTGTCAACACATTCTGGAGTGGCGGAGCAAGTCAAGAGGAGCTCATTTCTCTGTTTCTAGACGCCTACGTTCAGGAAGACATGCCGCAGAATTCAGAATCGTTCTCCACGAGATTCTGGAGAATGGGTGATGAGGGGAATGATCAGAGCTTCATGGCGTACTACAATTATTACTCGCGGAATGAGATGGCCGAGAGTTTTCTCGGCCGCAAGAAACAAGCGGACAAGAAGAAGTATATGGCGTCCAAGTTTGCGACGATTGATCCGTTTGAGTGGGTGGTGGCAAAGGACCGACAGTTCTATGGGAACTCGGTGCTCCATAATAAATTTGTCGGGTGGACTTTATCGAAGATTGCTCGAAAAATTCCCGCTGATTTAATGCACCGGAAATGGCCGGAAATGGCGAAAGGATTCGATATAGAGGTCTCTGTTGCTGATGATTTTAAGAAACTATCGAAATGTCTGCTCCAGTTAGATGCAGTGACGAGAAAGACGATTTTTATGCCGCAATGGTGGAATGGATTGGGACAGACCAAGTTGGAGAGGATTACTACTGAACAGAGGGAGAACTTTGTGAAAGAGCAGCAGAGAGTGAAGAAGATGGAGACGGTAAGAGGAGTTAGATCGAAAAGTAGAAGGAAATCGCTGAAAAATCAGCCGAAAACGCAGAAAATTTGAATTTTTAGACTCTAAATAGCTGAAAATGGATCCAAAATTACTGGAAATCGATGAAAATTACGAATTTCATGCTGAAAACCGCTTTAATTTAGTAGAATTACATTGAAAAACTGAAATTTTCATTGAAAAATGGGATTTTACAGAATAACACCGTTTTTTTGAATGTCCGGATGTCCAAACGTCTTTTTTTTGTGAAAACTTGGATTTTACCATAGTTGGACCATTTTTCTTCCTGAAAATCACGTTTTTTAGGCGAAAAATTGACAAAATTTTGATTTTTTTCCAAAGTTTTCCAAGAAAATGATCAATTTTTAGTTGAAAATGCTGAAAATTATTGGTTTTTTGAAGTTTTATGCTGTGGAACGTCTGTCGGTGTCTCTGGATTTCCAGATGTCTGTCTGTCTGTCTTTCTGTTTGTCCCGATGTCCTAGTTTATAAAAAGGCAGTTTTCTGATTGGAAAACATCTGTCCAAATATCTATCAATCCGGATTTCTGTATATCCGGATGTCTGTCTGTGTGTCTTTATGTTTGTCCGGATGTCTCCAGACAAGAAGTAAACAGGGATTGCTGAAAAATTAGCTAGAAAGCACTGAAAACTGGAATTCGTGCCAGTTTTAGACTCTCTAATAGCTGAAAAATGGTCCAAAATCAATGAAAATTACGAATTTCAATCCGAAAAAACGCTTTAAATTTGTAGAATTCATTGAAATTTCAGAAATCAGACTGAAAATCAGAATTTTCGATAATTTACAGCTTCAAAAATAGTGAAAATTGGAGTTTCTGACAGTTTTAGACTCAAAAACTGCCCCAAATCGGTTAAATTTCGTCTCGAAACTCTGAAAGTTCTGTGATTTTCTCTCAAAAATCGTAATTTTGGAATCAAAATTCTTGAAATTTATTGAAAAATGGGTTGAAATCTGGAATGCTCTTCAAATGTCTCATAAACCCATTTCCTTCTTCCAGGACTCCCTCGCGAAAGAGCTTGACGATAGTTTCGTCCGTGTGAACTACTCGAAATCGAAATGGCCGAATACGTATCTCCTCCGACAGAAAGGAGAGACATATCGAAATGCGTGGAAGGGTGGAATGGGCGGATGGGCGTGGGTTGCGAGGAAATACGTCGAGAAATGGGTTCCCGTACCACAGATTCCACAGAAGGGCGATAAGGTGAGCATAGGGTCGGAAAATGTCAGAAGCTCCGCCCATTTCTAGGCCACGCCCAGTTGAAAATTTCAACTTGAAATAATCATTCGGTTCAAAAAGTTCTTTAAAAACTCATTTCCTCTATATAAATTGAGTTTTAAATCTAGAAACAATATGCTATACTCATACTAGACCACGCCTACTTTATTAGGATGACGCTCCGCCCACTTCTTGACCCCGCCCATTCAAAGATGGCCATAAAATAGGAGTCTGTTCAATAAGAGTAAAAATACCTTCTTTTTTTAAAACGAAAATCGGCCACATTTTCTGTTTTGAAAATTTGAAACTCATAATTGACCACGCCCACTTTTCTAATTTGAAGCTCCGCCCACTTTGATTCATATATGTCATAACCAGGAGTCAAAAATGGCTCTTTTTTTCATCAAATTTGATGAAATTCTCTGAATTTAAGCCGTGAGACGCATACTGGAAACATAGTCCGACAGTTTGTGGGCGTGGCCAACTTTTGGCTACTCGGTTGTGTTTCGGAGCCTCAATTCGGGGGATTTCATCAAATTTTAGTGAGAAAAGAGCCATTTTTGACAATTTTGAGTGTATGGCTATGATAGGAATGAATCTAAGTGGGCGTGGCTTATTGTGGGCGGAACTACAGTTCGAGATAGTGGGTGTGGTCTTACTATATCTAGCTCTCAGATTCCGTTTTAGATCTCAAAACTCACTCAATTTGATAGTTTTTTGTAGCGAAAAAGTGCACATTTCTGGGGGCGTGGGCCAAAGGGGCGGAGCTAAGTCTAGGGTTTTGGCGAATTTTTATTCGAGACAATTCTTCACCTTTAAAAACCCCAAAATTCTCATTTCCGAGCAATTTTCGAATATTTAGAATGTATGGCTATGAATGATTCTAATAGTAAGTAGGCGTGGCTTTATGTAGGCGGAGCTACAGTTCGAGATAGTGGGCGTGGCCTATAAAGGTCTCGGAATCTTTTGTAGACCTCAAAACTCACACAATCTGATAGTTTTCTGTAGCAAAAAAGACTGTGTGGTCCAAAAATGGGCGGAGTCTGGGCTTTTTGAGCGAATTCATGCAATTTTTCACCTATAAAAACCCCAAAATTCTCATTTCCAGACCAAATCGGTGGCCAATCGAAAAGCGGCTCACCTCGAATCGCTAATCACTCGAATCACCCATAAACGAGACACCAAATCCACCTCCTCGACTTCCCCATCGTCCGCCACCGTCACCACCTCCTCCATCATCACCAAATGCTACTCATCTTCGTGCCGTCGGATTCCCAACGTCCCCAATCCGAAGTGCTATTCACCGTCGTGTCGATACGGTCTTCTGGCTGAGAGTCGACAACGATTCGACGAGGAACAGATGGAGAAACGAGGCGTATTGGGGGAAGAGAGACCGTGGCCGATTCCAGAGATTCAGACGTTTGCGACGAAGAAAGGAGGCAAAAGTCTTTTTGTTTTGCAGAAAAAGTACGGATTTTTGGGGTTTTTTCAGAGGGGAAATGTGGAAAAATCGATTTTTTTTGGTTTTCTAAATTCAAAATTACCGAAAAATCGATTCCAGAGGGTTAAAATCATCATTTTTAGGTTTCCGAGACTCCAAATTTCAGAAAAATCGGTCTATAACACTATCCATAGTTCCAGAATCCTCCGAAGCCTCATCGTCACTGCCGGATGCCAACAAGTCTACATGCCCGGATTCTCTGCTGGAATCAAGAGTAATCTGCTGATTTGGCCCTATCCGGCACCGCGACCCACGTTGGATTTGTGCTGGAAGTGAGTTCGCACTGACATTTTGGGGGAAAATCGGTGGAAAATATGATTTTTGTGGAATTTTTAGGGTAGAAACCTCATTTTTTCGAGAAATTTTTCTTGGAAATCCCATCAAAAAAGGGTTGTTTGTTCCGCCCATTTTTCATATCAAATATGGTCTGAAAACCGTCAAAATGATAGAATTTTTCTAATTTTCACAACAAAATCCCAATTTCGGCTACAATTTCTTCAAATATCAACCAAAATTTTGAGTATACGCAGTTTTAGGCTCCGCCTTTTTTTCAGAATGTTTGAAAAATTCCATCCAAAGTTTGCAACTAAGCTCCGCCCTCTTGCTGGAATTCTCTCTAAAATCCGCATTTTCTGCCTGGTTTTCCTAAGATTTGCTTCAAAAACGGCAGTTTTTAGCTCCTCCCCTTTCTGAGAGCTGATTCAAACGCTTTGAAAAGAATTGATTTCTGCCATTTAAAAAAATTGAACAAAAACGACGATTTTTGTTCAATTTTCTCAAAAATTACATTTTTTCGTCTTTTTTTTCTATTTTCGAACCCCCCCCCCCTTTTTTTTATTGGGCTCCGCCCCTTTTTCGAATTCTTACTAAAATCGGCATCATCTACCAGATTTTCCTAAAATTTGCTTCAAAACCGGCAGTTTTTAGCTCCGCCCCTTTTTGAGAGTTGATTCAAACACTTTGAAAATAATTGAGTTCTGCCATTTTCACTGTAAAAACGACTCTTTTTGTTCAATTTTTCGCTTTTTTTTCTATTTTCGAACCCCCAAAACGTTCCCATTTTCCCACTGGCCGTTTTAAGCTCCGCCCCTTTTTAGGCTCCGCCCTTTTTTGGAATCCTCTCTAAAATCCGCTTATTCTGCTCAGACTTGTCAAATCCCGGGCCGGCCCGCCGGGCCTGGCCGGGCCGTAATTTTGCTCGGCCCGGCCCGGCCCGTCGGCCCGGATTCAAAAATGGGTACCCATTTTTTACCGATTTTTTTTTGAAATTTTTCGAAAAAATAGAGTAAAAATGCTTAAATTATTGTACAAATTCACATTTTTATTCAATTTTGAATTTTTATTCGAAAGCTATACTTTTTTCGAAAAATTTCAAAAAATTCCAAAAAAATTCAAAATTTTTTCAAAAAATGTTTCAAACCGGGCCGAGCGGGCCGGGCCGGGCCGAGATTTTTCCTGATTTTGGCCCGGCCCGGCCCGGCCCGTGACAAGTCTGATTCTGCTTGATTTTCCTAAAATTTTGCTTCAAAAACGGCAATTTCAAGCTGAAGCTCCGCCCATTTTTTGTCATTTTTTCTCAAAAAAATACATTTTTTCATCTTTTTTTTCTATTTTTGAACCCCCCAACCTTTCCATTTTTCCAGATGGCAAACACTCAACTCTCGAAGTCTTCACTGCGTAGCCCTCCAACTAAAAATCATGTGGTCATCGATAAAATGGAATGAATTCGATCCGGAAGACTCTCATCCGGACCGCCGCGTCGTCATCGACACGCCCACTCACGATGAGAGACGACGAATCGTTCGACACAAAGAGATGCCTCCGTATGGACAATACGAGAGATATCAACTGGAAATTGAGATTATTCCGTTGTATGATGAACAAGAGGAGGAGGACGAGTCGTGGTTGTCAAGGAATCGAGCCACCGATTGCTCACAGAGAACGTCCAGTAATCGGAAGAAGAGACCGCAGAGGTGAGGAAAAATAGAAAAAATCATTAAATTCTGAAAAATCTTAATATCTAAACGTTGCGTTTTTTAAGCTGAAAATCATCTATAATTCGCACGTGTTTTGACTTTAAAACTCTCAAAACGCGCTAACGTCACGCCAGAAAACGCGCCAAACGCGCGACAGGATTTCACAAATTCCGCTTTTTAAAGCAAAAATCACTGTTTGAAACGCGTCAAAGACACCCCAGCTTCCTCCAAGAAAAAATCTTGTTTTTTTGGACAAAAAAGTCAGTAAAATCGTTTTCAAGAAAAAGCGCGTCAATGGCACGCCAGTCTTCCCAGAAATCACATTTCTATCACTAGAATCAACCAAACGCGTCAAAGGCACGCCAGACTTTTGAGAAAATATTGTAACATCTTAAAATGAGCCTTAAAACGCCCCAGACTAACTGAAATTTTTTATATAAAACGCGCCAAAGGAGCGCCAGACTTCACCCAATGAACTCGCATTTTTCAAAGCAAATACCGGTCAAAAGCGCGCCAGACTGCCCCAAATTTCCACTTTCCTAGTCAGAATCACCCGTAAAAACGCGTCAACGTCACGCCAGAAAACGCGCCAAAAGCACACCAGATTTCTCCAACAAGAAAAGAAGATTTCTGGACAAAAAAGTCAGTAAAACCAATCGTTTTTCAAACAAAAAAACGCGCTGAAGATACGCCAGAACTCTCAATAATCTCATTTCTACAGCGAAATAGTAATCTAAAACGCGTCAAAGGCACGCCAGTTTTTCCGAATTCTAATTTCCATATTCATAAACTCTAGAAATGACTGAAAAAACGCGTCAAACGCGCGCCAGACTCCCACAAAAACTCCCATTTTCATAGCTAATAACAGTCTAAAAACGCGCTGAAGGCACGCCAGTCTTTGAAAAAGCTTGCGAATTTTCTAACTAGAAAAATGCATTTTTGAGTTTTTTTCTACTGAAATAAATTATAATTTTCAGAGCAATCGACAATCGTCAAGCGACTGCTCTCCGCCACGAATGGGTCGATGGAGTGACGCTGAAAGTGTTCGAAATTAAGGATTACTGGAAGAATGTTCGTCTCGAAGCGGAAAAAATCGCCCGCCGGAAACTGGAAATGATGAAAAAAGCACAGAAAGCGAAGGAGGAACGAGAGAGACAACGACTACTCGCCATGCAAAGAAAGGCGATTTCAGCGGCGACACCGCTTCGAGCGCCGCCTGAAAGAGTCAATGTACCGTATGTTTCGAATCAGGCATTGAGACGGAGTGGCAATATGGAGAGCTCGAATGGAAGTGGACGATATTTGGAGAGGGTGAGCAGTTTGGAGGGAGAATTCCGAAAATTTCAGTAAAAAGCAATAGTTTTTTACGGAAAACTGTCTAGAAGAAAAACTCAACATTTTACTGTAAAATTTTGATTTTCAACTTGAATTTCCTTTGAAAATCGATATTTGGGTCACTCTTCCCAGAAAAGTTACGAATTTTCGAAAAATGTGTCAATTTTTCGTCTCAATTTACAATTTTTAGTGAAAAAAAACATGATTTTTTCAACTGAAAATCAGAAATTTCAGTCTGAAATAGGTTTTAATACCTAGAAATAGAATTATCCAATCTCTGGAGACATCCGGACAAACATAAAGACAGACAGACAGACATCCGGATATACAGACATCCGGATTTATAGATATCCGGACAGAGTTTTAGTCATAGAGCTATAGGAAGGACATTTGGACATCCGGACACACAGACAAACTTTCCGTAGCAAAATTTAGAAAAATTTTGCAATGAAGACTGAAAAACTGCAAAAAAACGAGTTTTTAATGAAATTTTCAGTCCAAAATCGTTTTTTAAAAATTATTTTCAGTAAAAATTTTATAATGTTCAACCACAAATTGATAATTCCCGTAAAAAACAACAAACTTGAGTCTCTTTTCAATCAGAAAACTGATTTTCAATTAAAGAGGACATCCGGACAAACAGAAAGACAGACAGACAGACATCTGGAAATCCAGAGACACCGACAGACGTTTCATAGCACAAAACTTCAAAAAACCAATAATTTTCAGCATTTTCAACTAAAAATTGATCATTTTCTTGGAAAACTTTGGAAAAAAAATCAAAATTTTGTCAATTTTTCGTCTAAAAAACTTGATATTCAGGAAGAAAAATGGTGAAATCCAAGTTTTCAACACCAATTCTCATGAAAATCCGTTTTTCGATCATAAAATTGATAAAATCTCAATAAAAATATTATTTTCCCCCAATTTTTCTAGCATTTTTAACTCAAAAATCGATTTTTCGACAATTTTTTGTCAAAAAACTTGATTTTTTGGAAGAAAAACAGTCTAATATCCGTTTTTCGGTCATAAAATTGACAAAAAACTCAATAAACCTATATAATTTTTCTCTCTTTTCAGTACAACCACCAATCCCAACTGCCTCCTCGCACTCCTCACACGTATCTCGCCTCTTCCAACACTCCGCCCACCCCATCCAGCGGCTACCGTATCCAACCCAACCCGATCCGCCGTTCCGGAGTCTACGGTGTCCCCCAACAACAAGAATTCTCTCAGACTCCGCCCACTCGCCAACAACAGTATCCATATGTGAATCAGCGAGCCGCCGCCGGCTCCGACTACTCGATTATGTCGGGAACCAACGGCGCACCGTATCAACAACAACAACAACGAACGGTTGTGATGAGTAGTCAGCAGCAGCAGCAGCCACGGCAACAGAATCCACCACCACAAATCTCCCAACAATACCAGAAGAATGTGCCGTGGAGTAGCACGGATCCGAGAAATGGGACTGGAGTACGGTTTGCGCCTTCAGGACAGCAACAAGAACAACAACAGAGACGCGTTGTACATGTGGTGAGTTTCAGCAGAGTCTGGCGTGTCTTTGACGCGTTTTTGAGTCATTTCTAACATTAAAAAGGCGTCAAAGGTGCACCAGGTATCCAATGAGAAAATTAGAATTAGGGATAACTGGTGTGCCTTTGACGCGTTTTTGAGTCATTTCTAGAATTTGAAAGGCGTCAAAGGCGCGCCAGTTATCCCTAATAAGAAAATTAGAATTGGGGATAACTGGTGCGCCTTTGACTCGTTTTGAGCGCTGATTCTGGCTAGGAATGGGAATTTTGGGTGATCTGGCGCGCTTTTGACGCGTTTTCTGTAGTTTTTAGTCCAGAAATCAGTATTTACTTGTTAGGGGACGTTGTTGCGTTTTGAACGGTGATTCCGGCTAGGAAAATGAGAATTTTGAGCAGTCTGGCGCCCCTTTGACGCGGTTTTAGGTTGTTATTAGCTATGAAAATTCTAGTTCATCGCGGGGTATCTGGCGCGCCTTTGACGCGTTTTTGATTTTAAATCCGGTTAAACGCGTTAGACTTGATTTTTGAGAGTTAGACTAGTTTTTTTTTTTTGAGATTTTCGAGAGTTCTGGCGTGCCTTCAGCGTTTTTTTTTTGAAAAACGATCGGCTTTATTGACTTTTTAGTTCAGAAATCAAAATGTTCTGTTGGAGGTAGCTGGCGTGCCTTTGACGCGTTTCAAAGAGTGATTTTAGTATTTCAGAAGTTCTGTCGCGCCTCTGACGCGTTTTCAGACTGGTATTTCCTATGAAAACTGTGAGTTCTTTGGGGGGAGTCTGACGTGTATTGGCTGATTTTCAGAATTTAGAATATTTCCTCAGAAAATCTGGCGTACCTTTGACGCGTTTCTAGATTGATTTACACATTTTCAGGGTATTTGACCGGAGAAAATGGATTTTGAGAGAGCACTGGCGCGTCTTTGACGCGTTTTTAACTCAAAATTCTAAATTGTATCTTTTTTCCAGCCATACGCTCAATCTGTAGCCGAGGAAGCGATCGGAGCGACGAATGGAGACGATCAACCGCCCGCCATCCCTCGCTACGATACTCCGCTCTCCCAACAACCAATCCGTCAGATCTACACTCAGTCAGGTCAACAAGTCCAAACAATTCCAGCCGGATCGAAAGGAAAAGTGATATATCTCCAAGGCAGGGATGGATTAACACAGAAAGTGATAGCCAGACCAACTGGAGACTCATCTCAACAAGAATATCCACCGGGTACCGTACTCTCGACGGGACCACGAATGGTGTCGGTGAGGGCGATGAATGGGGGATCTCAAGTGGGACAAGTGAGACCACAGAGTACGGTGAATTATAGAAGATTTCCAACCGAGGGAGGCGGATATGTTGTGAGGAAAGTTGTGCAACTGCAACAGCCACAACAGCCACAACAGCAGCAGCAGAGACAGATGGTAAGGGAGGTTTTCAGAGAGGAAATGTTGAAATTTTGACTGGAAAATAGCTTAGAACTGGCTAAAAACGGTCAAAATCGACGGTTTTGGAGCGGAAAACTCTGGATTTTCGCTGAAAAAAGTCTAAAAATCTGAAACTTAGCGTTTTTAGAGTTAAAAAACTGCGAAATTCGACTTGAAATTGAAGAAAAACGAGTCAAAATTAGGGATTTTTATGGAAAAAAAGACGAAAAAAGGACAAAAATTGATTGAAAATTACTTAAATTTAGACAGATTTTGATCTGGGAATTTCGGATTTCTGCTCCATTTTGGAGGTTTTCAAAAAGTAACAGTTGAAATTTTGACTGAAAAATGGCTTGAAACTGATGAAAACAGGTCAAAATCGAAGTTTTTGAGCGAACAACTCGTAATTTTCGCTGAAAAAGGTTGAAAAAATCTGAAAATTTTTCGTTTTTAAGGTTAAAAACTGCGAATTTCGACTTGAAACTGAAGAAAAATAGTCAAATTTTGAGAATTTTATGAAAAAAGTCGAAAAAAGGACAAAAAGTGATTGAAAATTACTTAAATTTAGACAGATTTTGATCTGGGAATTTCGGATTTCTGCTCCATTTCGGAGGTTTTTAGAGAGATTTTAGATCCAGAAACTGAACATTTTTACTGGAAAAACTTGTGAGAAATAGCTGCAAACTGACAAAAAAAAACGGTCAAAATCGAAGTTTTTTGAGCGAAAAACTTGGAATTTTTGCTTAAAAAGTGGAAAAATATACCATCAAAATTATAGAAAAATAGATTTTCATCACCTTTCTTCTGGTCAAAAATACCAAATTTCGAGGTAAAAAAACAGGAAAAAACCCTTCTCAAAATCGCTTGAAAATAGCGAAAAAACGTCATTTCTGAGACAAAACGTCTGTTCGGACACCTTTTCGTCCAGATGTCCGCATTTTTTCTGTACAAAAACCTATTTTTAAACCTAAAATCTAATTTTTCCCAATAAAAATCCCCTAAAAACTCCCCAAATTAACCATCCAACCAGTTCCAGGACTACACAAATCACCAGGATCCTTCACACCCAAGCTCCGCCCCCTCCACGTCATCAACCCCTCATCAACCTCGATTCGTTCTCCACCACGGCCCACCATCCACGTCATCATCATCTCGCCCCGCCCACTCCACACTGCCACGTGGCGGTCTGACAATGCAAATGGGGAAACAACATCAGGCTCCGCCCACTTTTGATAATGGGCAAGATGGGTACGCGCCGATGGAGCACCAGCAATAATAACTGTTTTTTTTTTTCATTTTTAATATTGAAATTTTTGTGTTTTTATCTCTTCTAGAAACGGCCGGAACCGATTTTATCTACTATCTGAAAATTCTAGTTTTTCAATTTTTCGTCCCACCAATACCGGGTTATTCTTGTCCTCCACACGACCTCTTTTATCCCAAATTCAAGGTTTTTTTTATTTAATTTCTGTAATTTTTCTTCACTTCTGCTTAATTACCCTCTGTCTGCTGTACCCAATTTTGTTTTTCATTTGTATCAACATTGAATGAATCTATATATCTAAAAAATGATCAATTTTTGATAAAAATCAGCTGAAAATAGGGTGCACTTTCGATACCAAACTGATTCGTTGCCAAACTGATGCATCGTAGAACCGTTTGTCAACTAGAGCGCGTTTGCATTGCACATTTGCATTGAGTGTGCAATGCAAACGCGCTCTAGTTGACAAACGGTTCTACGATGCATCAGTTTTACAACGAATCAGTTTGGTATCGAAAGTGCACCGAAAATAGCCAAGAAATAATGGAATTAAATAGAAAAAAGCAAGTGCGCTCTAATGAGACGCGTTGCGGGCGCGTCGCGTGCGCCGAATTTTGCCATTTTTCCACGTGATTTTTGTCCTTTTTATTCGTTTTTCGAAGGGAAATCTGTGATTTTTGGAGAGAAAAATAGATAATTTAGATAAAAATTACTAAAACTCACTATTTCCTCGCGAAAAACTGGTAAAAATCGGATGAAAATGGATGAAAATCCGTAAAAACCTTAAAAGACAAAATATACAATCCAAACACTTCCAAATTTCCAGCTACAACTTTGGGTGAAAAAATGCGTCGAGTAGTCGCCGAGGAGGCGATCGGCGCTCACGATGAGGACGATCAGCCGCCCATCATTCCACGCTACGATCCCGCCCATTCCGATGCGCAGATTCCGTCGAGAACTCAAGTAGTCCGTCAGATTTATACAGCCGGTCCGCAACAAATCGTTCGAACGATTCCGGCGACGGCGAAAAACGTGATTTATCTGAAAAGTACCGATGGGGGAACACAGAAAATGATGGTTCGCGCCGCCGGGAAACCGTCGGAACAACAGATCTACAGACAGAATGCAGACTTCCAACCGGGCACCGTTCTCCCCGGTGGTACGAGAGTTGTGGCAGTTCGGCCCGGAAATATTCAGAATGTGAGACAAGTTTATAATCCAGGGAATGGAGGGACCGCTGGGGGAAGTACCCGGTTTGTGAGGGTTCAGAATGCGACGATAGCCAACGCGAGACCTGTGGACCAACCGCCGATTGTGAGGAGAGTGGTTCAGCAGAGACCTATGGTGAGTTGGTTTTTTGGGGAAAGAATTGAAAATTATCGAAGAAAATCGAAGAAAAATCGAGATTTTAAAGTGATTTCAACCAAAAAACAACTTTTTTGTCGTTTTCTGGTCAAAATTGTTGAAAATGGAGACTTTTTGACCGCAAAATTGTGCGAAAATGCTTTTTTTTAACACAAAAATAGGTATTTAATCAAATTTATGAGAAAAAAAAGCTTTCAACTCAGAATTTCCATAAAAAGTCCAAGATAACTATTAAAATGTGAAAATTTCAATTGTTTTCACTAAAACTAGTTTTTATTGCTAAAATTTCAGTAAACATATAATTTTGCTGCGTTTTTGTCAAATATATTCGATTTTTGACGAAAAAAAAGACGAGAACCGATTAAAAATGTCAAATTTTTGATAAAAATCACTTCATTCCTCTTGAAAACAGATATTTTCGCTAGGTTTGGGTCAAAACTTAATTTTTTGACTGAAAAAATCCGAAGAAAATGTAAATTCCTTATATAAAATGAATTAAAATCCAGTTTTTCATCAATTTTCGTTTCAAAACTCGAAAAAATCAGAATTTTTCGTCATTTTTAGCCATTTTGATGCACATCCGGACACACAGATGCACAGACAGACATGTGAAAAGCTGGAAAAATCAAAATTCGATTTAAAATAGAGAAAACTATTTTCCGTCTAAAAATCTTATTTTCGCACCAAAAACTAGAAAAAAATTGGACATCTGGACACACAGACACACAGATAGACATAAAACTTACCGAAAAAAAAAATGTTTTTTGCACATTTCTTTCATCGAAAATCATATTTTTTCACCAAAATACCCGAAAAATTGAGCGAAAATCGATATTTTTTCCCCTAAAATTCTGAAATTCCGTTCCGGGACACCTGGACACACAGATAGGCAAAAAACTTGCCGAAAAATCGATTTTTGGGCATTTTTCAACCAAAAATCCCATTTTTTCAACGAAAAACCTTGAAAATCTCAATTTTTCCCCTCTTATCCCCTTGTTTCCCAGTTCCAGGACACCTATCAAGATCAGGATCAAAATGTGTCGTCAGGACAACAACAACCTCGTTATATCATCCAGGGCGCTGCATCGGGGACCAATACTCAACAATCCCAACAACAGAAAATGCCACGGACGATGGTGCCACGTGGCGGATTAACAATGCAAATGGTACAACAGCAGCAACAACAGCATACGGTAAGAGTTGGTGGAAAATTTGGGAAATTTTGAGAGAAAATGAGCCAGAATTAGCTGGAAAAGTGCTAAAATCAATCAAAATTGCTCGAAACTGTGTCTTTCAATCCCCTGGCCCCTTAAAACCTCTATTTCAAAAAAACAAAAAAGTTTTGACCCCAGGTGGAATCGAACCCTGGTACCGCGGGGTGCAGTGGTTACTGTCTACCTTAAACACTCGGCCAAAATTAAAATTTTCTTAAAGGAGCTCAAAACTTCGAAAATTTTATGAAAAAGTTGAATACGGAAGGTGGTTTTTTACTAAAGCTTTATTTTTGGGATTGAAAATTGGAAATTTGATGGAAAAATTAGCCAGAATTAACTGAAATCGGTGAAAAGTTGCTGAAAATGTAGAAAAGGTGCTTGAAAATTGGGGAATTTCGCTCAGAAATAGCTGAAAAGGACACAAAACTAAAAAATTGTTATAAAACTGTAGAAATCGATACAAATCGCGCTGAAATAGCTCAAAAATGTTGAAAATTGGCACCGAAAATGCCAGAAATCGAGCGAAAAAGCTGAAAAAAAGTATTTGAAGCTCCAAATATCGCCCTAGAATTGCTGAAAACCGCTAAAGTTTTGTAGAAATTGCAGAAAATCACTCTAGAATTGCTAAAAATTGCTCCGAAAATGCTAAAAACAATTGAAAAACTGAGAAAAATTGTTCTGAAAAAGCTGAAAATCACTCCGAAAGTGGTAAAAATCATTGAAAAACTAGAAAAATCGTTCTGAAAATGCTAAAAATGTCTCCAAAGTACTGTTTTTGCTGATGGAAATACCTGAAAGTCACTCTAGAATTGCCCAAAATTGTTAAAATTCGGCCTAAAATTGCTCAAAATCGATAAAAATTTCGATTTTCAGACTCATTTTTTCCCGATTTTCACCCTCCAATTATTCCAGGATCACCGCCGTCTAATGGCAGGTCGACAACGTCAAAAAGTGACAACTTATCGAGATTTTATGGCCAGTCGAGGCTATTTGGACTCTCCGAAATTCATGTAAGTCCCCACCTGAAAAAGGGGCGGAGCCTACTATATTTCATTTTCAGGATGCAACCGAAGCCCACATTTCTTCCATTTGAATTCAATGAAGAAGAGGAAAGAGAGATAAATGAGGCGATAGCGAGAGAGGAGGAATGGATGAGATTGGAGGTAGAAAATGATGGAAAAATTGACTGAAAACTGTCAAAAATTGAGTAAAAATGATAGAAACCTCCCAAAATTACGTTAAAAATCGTCAAAAAGTGGTCAGAAATTGATCAGAAGGTATTTTTTCATGTGTCTGTCTGTAAATCCGAAAGTCCGGATGTCCGATTTGAAAGTTTGTCTGTCTGTGTGTCCATCACAATGGCCTCATTATCAAATCAAGATTTTTAGGCCAAATTTGGTTGCGAAAAATCCAAAATTTAACAAAAGTAATCAACTTTTTGAGGAATTTTTGCATATTTTCAGTCGAAAAACACTCTAATTTTTCCTGGAAAATATGGAATTTAGGAGTGGACATCTGGACAGACAGACAGACATTCGGACAGACTGACTATGGAATTCCACTAATGTTTAGATGAAAATTGACAAATTTTTGAAGAATGTGGACATCCGGACACACAGACAGACAAGGAAATCATGAAATCTCACCAATTTTCACATTAAAAATGTGAAATTTTCACAATTTTCTGCCCATTTCTCAAAATATCCGGACATCCAGATTAGGGATGTGCGAAAAAAATTTTGGCATTCAAAATTTGAGTTTTCAAAATTTGAGTTTTAAAAAGGTCATTTTTTGAGTTTTCCCAGAATTTTTTTTCTAATTTTGTAGTGAAAAACGGGATTCTGGGGGTCTGTGCCTACAGTTTTCATACGAATTCAAGATTTTTGGCTCCGAGAAACTCATTTTTCAGTCAGTTTTCTTGACTTTACTTTTTCGAATTTTCGGTTTTTTTGTCAAAAATATTGCGAACTGCGCTCCACCGAAATCCCCTTGAGAAATGTCTATTTTTCTCTGAGTCTCTCAATTTCGCACACTATTTTCTTCAGGTATGTGTCCGGATGGCGTTGAGCGTCTCGCATTTTCAGCCGAAATTTGAAAATGCGACGAGAAAGAGAGTGCGAAATGAAGAGACGCAGACACACTCTCTCTCTCGTCGCATTTTCGCCCACTTTGAAATCTTTCAGCGCCCAAAGCGCCTCCATAGGCACATCCCTGGATTTTAGACCGATTTTTCTGCAATTTTGAGTCTAGAAAACCTAGAAAAAATGATGATTTTAGACCTCTGAAATCAATTTTTTTCTGAAATTTTGATAGTAAAAATCCTAAAAATGGTGATTTTAGGCATTTGGAATCGGTTTTTCCGCTATATTGAGCCCGAAAATGCTTTAAAAATGGTGATTTTAGGCCTCTGGAATCGAATTTTTCTAAAATTTTGAGTCTAGAAAACCTAGAAAATAGATTTTTCCCCATTTTTCCCTGAAAAACCCCCCAAAACCCGTACTTTTTCTGCAACACAAATAGGCACATCCCTGGATTTTCTTTGGTTTCGGTAGAGCGCGGTTGCAAGAAGCATGCCGTGCAAATAATCGAATTTCTCTTTTTCCAGGAAGAGAATAAAATCGGTGGTTACGACTCGTCATCTCGCTCCTACGGTACTTCACCAAATGACACCAACAGAGCACCGCCATACGTCTCCAATTTACTCCCGTCGTCTAATGATAGTCCAGATGATAAAGTCATCAAACAGGTATGTGTGTCCGGATGTCCGGATGTTCAGATTTTCAGAAAAATGGACAGAAAATAGTAAAAAATTCACAGTTTTTATGTGAAAATTGATGAGATTTCAGGATTTTTTTGTCCTTCTGTCTATCCTTCTGTGTGTCTGTCTGTCCAGATGTCCACTCTCAAATCCTTCGTTTTCCAGGTTCTCGACGTGATGTTCAGTCAAGTGTGCCGCTGGGATCGACAGTACGGATGGTCAAAAACACACATGAAACGGGCGAGACAGAAGAATGAAACGGAGAAGACACAGTAAGTTTTTGGGCAAGAAATGGAAAATCAAAGTGTTTTTCGACTGAAAATAGGAGAAAATTCATCAAAAATTTGATTAAAAACGTAATTTTTTAGTTGAAAGTCTGTATTTTTCTGCGGAATTCGGCCTAAGAATCTTGATTTGATCATGTGGACATTGGGGTGGACACACCACACAGACAGACAGATTTTCAAATTGGACATCCGGACATTTGGATTTACAGACAGACACATGAACGGCTTAAAGATGGAATAATTCATTTGAAAAGTTGAAAAATCGACTGAAAATCTTTTTTTTTCCTATCAAAAAGTGCAAATTTTCAACATTTTTTTGCTGAAAATGTGAGAATTGTGTTAGAAAAATGAGATTTTCAGTCAGTTTTTTGATTTTTTTTCAGAAAAATTGATTAAAACTCTGAAAAACTGCAAAAAATCTAGATTTCCAGTCGATTTTTCAAATATAAGCTGTTCATGTGTCTGTCTGTGACTCCAAATGTCCGGATGTCCAATTTGAAAATCTGTCTGTCTGTGTGTCCATCACAATGCGCACATGATCAAATCAAAGCAAAAAATCTCAAATTTTCTCTAAAAATTCTAGCAAAAAAATCAGTTTTTCTAGGGAAAAAGTGATATATTTTGACATAAAACTGTCAAATTTTGAGCCAAATGCATTTCCAGACTCCGAAAAGTGCGTCTATCTCAACGAGAAGTATTAATTTCTGAGCATATGGATCGTCTCAAGAAGGAAATCAACAAGCGACGAACTAAGATTGAGAATGAGGCTGAGCAACAGTGTGGTCTATTGACACCGTGGAGGAAATCCAGATCTCGACCGCATAGAAGTGAGTAATCTATAAAAAAACCAGCTGAAAATCTCATTATTTTGTCAAAAATGCCAAATTTTCAACAAAAAAGTGCTGAAAATGATGTTAGAATACTAAAATTGAAGACATCTGGACATTTGGACTTCCGAATACAGAGATAGATGTGTAAATCCAGTTTTTTGGCTGAAAATACCTGGAATCGGTGTTTCAACTGTCTTAGAAAGGGGTGCCCTTATATTATAGTACCTATGTATGTGACTCTGTACATCCAGATGTCCCCCCTGCCGCTCCCATTGCGTTTTTGCTACTCCAAGGTGACCTGACCACTATGTCATTCGATATATGTAATTAGAAAGAGGGGGAAATGAGTCACTGGGTTGGAGACGGCAGGAATTTGAATGGAGGGGAAAAAGAGGTGCTTACTGGTTAGTGACGTCATGTCGTGGTATAGAATGGGGAGAATTTAGAAGAAAGAGAGGGAGAAAGTTCTGGAAGTTATCCGAAATAAGTGAGCGAAGGCTTCTAGAATGTTCTGGAAGATTCTGGAACTTTCTGGAGATGGAAGCACGGTCTGTATTAACTAGATAGTGTAATTTCTGCTGAAATTCCTTTCTTAAACTGTGGATAGTGAGTTCGGAATAATAAAGGGAAGACACACATAAAGGATGGTCATTTGTACCGTAAGGAGCCGGAGTCTTCTTTTTTGAAAGAGAGAATTCTGAATTCTTGCTACTATGGTCCTTCGTACCGTATTCCTACCAACCACTTGCTGTACAATGCCATCACCGGCATACTGTACCTCTGATATGGCCCGATTCTCGAGTCTATCCATATCCTGTTCGTTCCAGGAATCTGATTCCAAGGATTCTGAGAAGACGTTCGTGTCTTCTGAATCACTAGAAACTGAAACAGATCAGAATCTTGAAAACGAGATTGCTGAAATCCTGCCGCAATTCGAATCGACTGATTCTGACTGGAAGATGATAGGATATTTGCTCGATGAGCAACCGATTACCTCACGTAAAGTTACCGTATTCCAAAAACCGGTTGACCCGATTGGAAAGGGAAATAGCTTCTGGAATGACAATGAGACATTCTGGATGACAGTAATCTCTGAACAAACAGGAATCTAGTTGAATTAAGGTTCTGTATGAACGTTCCAGAACGATCCAAGAAAGTTTAGATCGCCAAAAGTTGGCAAAAAGAGCTCTTTTATGTGAATCGACGTAGCTCGCTCTAAACTTGAAGAAATGAGCTGAAAAATATACTAAAATGTAGATCTCAGTGAGATCTACGTCTCTGATCGACTCCGAAATGAATGCGGATCGTTATTGTGTTGCGGTGGGGGCTCGAACACCCACCACTCCTCCCGGAGTCCGTCATTGACGTAGAACTCGTCAAGATCTACATTCTGGTATATTTTTCAGCTTATGACGTGGAGTTTGAAGGCTTAAAACGATCTAAAAAGGTTCGAAACCAACTGAAATAGGCTGTCTGGAACTGACGAGTCCAAAACCTTGGCAGATGTCTCGAAAACTATCTGAACTATCGCGAACGGTCTAAAACGGTAAAGTGTCCGTTCCAGGAATCTGATTTCAAGAAGACGTTCGTGTCTTCTGAATCAGAAACCGATCAGAATCTTGAAAACGAGATTGCTGATATCTTGCCGCAATTGGAATCAGCTGAATCTGTCTGGAGAACTAAGAGATGTCTGGAATTTTCTAGAAGGACAAATATGGCTCAGACTGGTTTCCTGCTACTTGAAACATGACAACTGTAGCCTCGTTCCCATCTAAAAGCGGACTGGAACGGCGCCTGGTACGGTGTTGAAACTGTCAACATAAACAGTCATTGTTCAAATGATCACAGATCACTCTTATGTGTCATTGCTCTATAGTAAGAAGCCGAACGGTTTGTTGTTGACAAGCTCATGACCTTCTTTCGGGCGGGCTTCTTCTTCTTCTTCGCCCAATCTGTAGATCACGTGAATCGGAGACACACAGAATCCGGACCCCCATATTTCATAATGAGTCACACGACCTCTCTGGTGTCCTTCGAAGATTTGAATATTGACTCCGCCCTCTCGTAGAGAACACTTTCCCAATGAGAGACGCAAAGAATGACATCATCCGCTTATTGTATGGCCGTCCGCATCTGCCGCGCGCAGCAGAGGGTCAACACTTCCCTCTCTGCGCGTATTCCGCCCGATTGCTCGTATACACTCGTATACAAATCGAGACGAAAATAGCATGGGGAATCAAGAGACGCCAGACAAGACGCGAACATGTGATGGCGGAGAAACGTGCGGAAAGAATCGCGTATACGCAGAATGTTCGAGAAGAATTGGGAAAAGTCTCAACTAATGGGATGGGCGGACCACCCACTAGGGTATATAAGAAGGAGGCCGGCAGAGTGGTGTCTTCTTTTTTGAAACTACTACTATGGTCCTTCGTACCGTATTCCTACCAACCACTTGCTGTACAATGCCACCACCGGCATACTGTACCTCTGATATGGCCCGATTCTCGAGTCTATCCCTATCCTGTTCGTTCCAGGAATCTGATTCCACGGATTCTGAGAAGACGTTCGTGTCTTCTGAATCACTAGAAACTGAAACAGATCAGAATCTTGAAAACGAGATTGCTGAAATCCTGCCACAATTCGAATCGGCTGAATCTGACTGGAAGACGTTCGGATATTTGCTCAATGAGCAACCGACTACCTCCACCACCTCACGTAAAGTTACCGTATTCCAAAAACCGGTTGAACCGATTGGAAAGGGAACGAAGAGGAGGCGGAGAATGAATGCTGATATGGAGATTTGTGAGAGTTTAGGTAATTTTTGCTGGAAAAAATTTGACTGAAAATCTGAAATTCTGAAAATGTTCATTTTCTGTCTTTTCAGCTGCGAAACCAAAAACCGAAGTGAAGAAAGAGGTGATAAATCCGGCGGACATCACACTCGGTGGTGATACTTATGATTATGGAAAAGAGAGAAAGGTGAGTTTTGGAATTTACGGACATCTAGACACTAGGACACACAGATTTTTAGATATCTAAAGAAATCAAGAAACTTAGAGAATCTCGTCTTTGAAGGATCTAGAAATCAGAAAATCTAGAATTTCAGATATCTGAAATTCCAAAAGATTCATTTTACAGACAAAATTTTTTCGAATTTTTTTTTTCGAAGAAATTGTTTTTTCGCACACAGTTCAGTTTTCACTAAAAATGGCATCGTTAAATGCGTTATCCGTGAAATTTCCGTTGATTTGATACCCATATCGATGGGATTCTGAAAAAGTAGGAATTCTGAATTCAGAAGACGTCAGAAATGAAAGTAATCGGAATCCTTCCGAGTTTGGTGTCAAACTGATTGAAATTTTACGGAGAACAGGGTCGACGACGTTAAAATTTTCGAAAATGTGATCTTGAAGCTCTCCAGATGATGTGGAATCCAGAATTTGGACAAAATGTCATCCAGAGGGCTTGAAAACCACATTTTCGCATGAAAATGGCATCGTTAAATGTGTTCTCCGTGAAATTTCCGTTGATTTGATACCCATATCGATGTATCGATGGGATTCTGAAAAAGTTGGGATTCTGAATCCAGAAGACGTCGAAAATGAAAGTAGTCAGAATCTTTTCGAATTTGGTGTCAAATTGACGGGAATTTCACAGAGAACAAGGTTGACGACGTTAAAATGTTCTAAAACCCTTATTTTAGCCTGAAAATGACGTCGTTTATCTGGTTCTCCTCGAAATTTCCATTGATTTGATACCCATATTGATGGGATTCTGAATTCAGAAGACGTCAGAATTAGGAGAATTCGGACACACAGACACACAGACCTCCCTCATCCCTCGGTTTTCAGCCTCTCGACTCGATCGCTTCTGGCGTCGCCCGTCGTCGTCGTACCTCTGCGAATCTCTCGAAATCAGAAGACGACAACGACCATCATCATCCCCATCATTCCTCCTCATCCACAGCTTCATCAACGACACGTGGCATCAAAGAACGTCGAACATCCGAACCCCCTCACCAGCCACGTGTCACATTCTACACTCCCGGAGGCGGAATCATCGGAGACATCGACGAAGGAATCCCCCATTGTACGTGTCAAAAACTGTTCGACGCCTCCAGAATGTATATTCAATGTGATATGTGCGCCCGTTGGTATCACGGTGATTGTGTCGGTGTCAACGAGAAAATGGCCGCGAAATTCGAGAATTGGACGTGCGAACAGTGTATTGAGGAGCAGGAGAGATGCAAGGAGCAACCGGCGTTGTACTGTGTGTGCCAGAAACCGTATGATGATACCAAGTGAGTTTGAGCAACAAAAAATGGGAAAAAACGACAATTTTAGCGAAAATTGGGTGATTTTTAAAGTATTTTCGCAGTATTTTCAGCCAGAAAATCAGTTTTTAAGCGAAAAATTGCAGTTTTTCGGGGGAAAAATCGACAATTTCAGCAAAAATTGGGGGATTTTCAAGCCTAAGATCCATTTTTCAGCTAGAAAATCTATTTTTTCATTGAAAAATTGGGTTCTTCAATTAAAATCGGTTTTTGACCAAAGAGGAAATCTGGAATTTTGATCTGAAAATTGCAGTTTCTGAGGGGAAAAATCAGACAATCTCAGAAAAAATTAGGTGATTTTCAAGGCGAAAAATAGTGTTTTTGAGCTTAAAATCTCTTTTTTTACTAAAAAAAAAACTGTCTTTTTTGCTCTAAAATTGCTGAAAATTGAGCATTTCTCATCGGAAAATCAAAATTTTTCAGCTGAAATTGACCCTTTTTCTCGAAAGTTTGTTTCTTCTGATGCAAAAATGGCTGTTTTTTGCTAAAAAATTGGACTTTTTCCCTTTCGAAAAGTCCATTTTTCAGTCAGAAATTGCTGGAAATCAATATCTTTCGATTCCAAAATCATCTTTTTGAGCTTTGAATCCCTGTTTTTCTGGTTGAAAATTGTAAAAATTGGTCGGAAATTTCCGAATTTCCTTTTAAAAAAAACTACGAATTTTGAGCTGAAAAGATGATTTTCTGACTAAAATCAACCATTTTTCAGTCGAAAAATCCTAATTTTCATTCAATAATCCATATTTTGCCACCCAAAAATCCCATTTTTTACCCAAAAACCCATATTTTCCACTCAAAAACCAGCATTTTTCAAAAAAATCATATTTTCAGCCCGAAAGAATACAGTTTTCGTTAAAAATCGATCATTTTTCAACGCAAAACCTCAATTTTTCAGTCAAAAAACATTCCAAAGTTCCTATAAAAACTCAACTTTTGACAGAAATTTGTATTTTTCCACCCAATAATCCCATTTTTCAGTCGAAAACTCCCCAAAATTCGTTTTTTTTAATATGAAAAATCCTACTTTCCACTCAGTAAACCAGTCCCCGAACAATAGTCCGAGGTACTTTTAGTTGGACAAGTGGTTTTCAAAAGTTGGATAGGTGGTTTGGAGTTTTTTTCGAAAAAAATAGCAAAATTCGTGAAAAAAGGAAAAATTTTTGAACACCTGACCACCTCCATTCTTCAAAAACTTTGACTTGGACACATGGTTAGTCCGGAGCTCCGGACTAGTTTCGGGGACTGCTCAGTAAACAGTGTTTTGCGCCCCAAAAATCTCATTTTTCGACCCAAAAATCCTATTTTTCCCACTCAAAAACCCATAATTTCTCTCTCCAGATTCTACGTCGGATGTGACAGTTGTCAAGGGTGGTTCCATCCGGAATGCGTTGGAACGACACGTGAACAAGCAGAACAGGCGGCCGATTATAACTGTCCAAATTGTATTCGTGACGGATACGAATCCGAGGCTTCCGAGGCATCCGTCTCCAGCAGAACCAGTGTTCAGTTGACGTGAGTTTCAAAAATTTCTTGAAAATTCAAAAAAAAAATCTCAATTTTTGCAATTTTCAGACGCGCCGACTACACGCACGTCGTCGAATTACTGGAGCTCCTTTTGGAGCATCGTATGAGCACACCGTTCAGAAATCCGGTCGATTTGAATGAGTTCCCCGACTATAATCATATCATTAGGAAGCCAATGGGTTAGTTTTCAGGGGAAATGGCTCCGTTAGATGTGTTCTACGTAAAATTTCCGTTGATTTGATACCCATATCGATGGGATTCTAAATTTGGACGTCTTCTGAATTCAGAAGACGTCAGAAACGAAAGTAATCAGAATTTGTCCGAATTTGGTGTCAAATTGACTGAAATTTCACGGAGAACAAGGTGGACGACGTCGAAATTCTCGAAAATAAGGTCTAGAAGCCTTCCAGATGACGTGGAATCCAAAATTTGGAGAAAATGTCATCCAGAGGGCTCGGAAATCCCAGTTTAGCATGAAAATAACGTCGTTAATCGGGTTCTCCTTGAAATTTCCGTTGATTTGATACCCATATCGATGGGATTCTGAAAAAGTAGGAATTCAGAATTCAGAAGACATAAGATATGAAAGTTGTCAGAATCCTCCCAAATTTGGTGTCAAACGGACGGAAATTTCAAAGAGAATAGGGTTGACGACGTAAAAATGTTTTAAAATGTGGTCTTGAAGCTCTCCAGATGACGTGGAATCCAGAATTTCCAGAATTTGGAGAAAATGTCATCTGAAGGGCTTCACAGCTGAAAATGACGTCGTTAACCTTGTTCTCCGTGAAATTTCCGTTGATTTGATACCCATATCGATAGGATTCTGAATTTAGACGTCTTCTGAATCCAGAAGACGTCAGAAATGAAATTCTCCCAAATTTGATGTCAAATTGATGGAAATTTTATCTTAAACTGTCCAAATCACTAAAAACCGAGAAAATTCCAGACCTCTCCACTATATCAAAGAAAGTGGAAACCACCGGCTACCTGTATCTCGGAGAATTCGTCAACGACGTGAATCTGATGTTTGAAAATGCGAAAACCTATAATCCAAAGGACAACGCAGTGTTCAAATGTGCTGAAACAATGCAAGAAGTGTTCGATAAGAAATTGATAGAAGTGAGAGAACAAATGACCGCCCGTCAACAATTACTCCTTCTTCACCAAC
Organism: Caenorhabditis latens; assembly: GCA_002259235.3. Taxonomy (NCBI): domain Eukaryota; kingdom Metazoa; phylum Nematoda; class Chromadorea; order Rhabditida; family Rhabditidae; genus Caenorhabditis; species Caenorhabditis latens. Next base: position 5,073,592 of record CM056093.1, read on the forward strand.
AACAATCACTCGATCCGATGAGTTCAGCCAGGAAAAGAGTCCAATCGGAAAGCCAAAAAACGACGGATTCGTTGGATATCGACTCGGACCAATTGTTACCTCTTGATGCTAGTTTAATGAAATATTTCTTTTGAACATATAAAATTTGTTGTTTTCTATTCTAGTATTAATTTTTTTGTACACTAGTTTTTAAAAAACTTTTTTATCCGCAAATTGTTATGTTTTTCCAATTTTTTGAAGTTTTACATGGTGTTTTTGTCTAGTTTTTGAATGAATTAGTTGATGAATTTGAAGTTTGAGCAGTGTTTTTGTGAAAAATATCAGAAATTTGCCGAAATTCGCTTTATTTTTTTTGTTTTTTTGTGATTTTCATTAAGAAAATAGATTTTTTGATGTTAGAAATGTTATTATTTTCATCAGAAAAACTCTTGATTCGTTGATAAAATTCAAAAATTATTTCGAAAAATACCGTAATCTTTAAAGGCGCATACCTTCACAACTTTTTTTGGGTCTCGAACCGAATTTTGATTTTAGGCAGCTATTATTTTTCTGAGTGGAATTTAATGTTTTCTGATGTTTCAACACCATTTCGCAAGTTTTTCTGACATGAAATTTTACAAAACACGCCTAAAATACTCCACAAAGGCTTTTTTCTCTTCGAAAATTCGAAAAGTTGACAAAATTCAAAAAATACCGTAATATTTAAAGGCGCATCACCACAAAACTTTCTCGGGTCTCGCAGGGAATTTCAGTTTTCCGAATTTTATTTCATTTTTCGAATTTTCTCGGCGCTAAACCCACCGATTTCCGCTCTATTTTTTCTTTTTTCCAGTTTTTTCCAATAAAATTTGAATAATAATTGCCTCGACCAATTTCCATCATTCAAATTTCGCACCCTTCGCCACTGGCGCGCCTTTTGTCTGGCGCATTTTCCGGCCTGTCCTCGTCAGTTTTGCTCATTGGTGCGCATAGCGTATAGTGATGAGAGAGAGAATGAGAAAGAACACACACAACCCTCCTTTTTCCCTTCCTTCGGGGCGGTTTTTTCCCTTGTGAAAAGTGTCTTTTTTATTGATTTTTTTTGCTTGCCGCATCCCGCCGGACAATGGAAAAGGGATTAATTGAATCCAGAAAAAGAATGAAAATCCTTCTTAATCTCTTCCCCCTGGAATTATTGGATTTCTTCATCTCATCCCTTTTTTTGAACTTTTTTTTTGAAAAGAAATTCATTTTTTCCTAAAAATCTCAAAAATGTTGAATTCCAGATCGCCTCTTGAGCTATATGAAGACGGATGACAATGGCTTTTCAACCAGATCAACATGAATTACAACAGGTTTGTGAAGAGAGACAAATAATCGATGAATTTGCATAATTTATGTGGGAAAAAAGGGATTTTGTGATGAAAAATTGGGAAAAGTGGCGGGAAATTTTTAATATTTCAAATTCAACAAGGGAAATACGCTTGAGTTTCAGTTATTATTGAATTTTCCACTTTTCAAGAAATATATTCATCATTTTAGGCTTAAAACATAGTTTTTTACACAAAAAATCAGGAAAAACTGTCAGAAATGGCTTGAAATCAGTTTTTTGGGCCCAAAATGTAGAAATCACTGCCAGAATGTTGGATTTTTGTTTTAAAACCGTAATTTTTGATATAAAAACTGAAATTTCCGGTTTTAGTACCAAAAAACTAATTTTCTAATTCAAATTATTCAATTTAGAGTTTTAAAGCCGTTTTTCTGAGTAAAATCGATTTTTTTTCCTGGGAAAACGATTTTCAGCCGAAACAAGTGAAGAAATTGAGTTTTCAGTTGTAAAACAGAGAGTTTTAGTCCGAAACACAATTTTTCGATAAAAAATTGCTGAAAAATGATAATTTTCCAAAGAAAACAACTGGTTTTCTCTCGAAAACCCTAATTTAAGCTGAAAAAAGATTTAGATTGCAAAAACTGCATTTCTAACTTAAACATTAAGATTTTAAGTTTCAAACTATCAATTATTGGTGAAATTTTCAACTCTCTTTAAGAAACTAGAGTATTTTCTTTTTTTTTTCGGTCAAAAACTTTGAACTAGCTCAAAAATTGCATTTTTATCTCAAAAATCCCGAACTTTCCCTTCAAAATCTATATATTTTTCCTTAAAATGCCGATTTTTCGGTTTGTGAAGCAAAAAGTGATGTTTTGAGCCCAAAACTGTCAAATTTTCTGCTCAAAAACACCAATTTTCGCTTTGAAAACGAAAAAATCGTTGTTTAAAAAAAAAACAGATTTTGTAGGGAAATCTCAGGATTTTGACTAAACGGCTACATAAAAATATGAGTTTTTGCTCAAAATCATCTTAAAAATCTGAAAATCTTCTAAAATTTTCATTTTTCTTGGTCAAAAACTATGAATGAGCACAAAAAATTGCGTTTTCTACTCTTTTTCCGATTTTCTGGTTTTCAAAGCGAAAGTTGGAGTTTTTGTGATTAAAAACTCCAATTTTCGCTTCAAAAACCAGAAAATCGTTGTTTTAGCAGAAAAAAAAGTAGATTTTGAAAGGAAATTTTGGGACTTTTGACAATACGGTTGCGTTAAAATCTGAGTTTTTGCTCAAAACAATTACAAAAATCCCCTAAAATTCCTGGTCGTACCTGCGAAATCTCTATTTTCACCGATTTTCTGGTTTTCGGAACGAAAATTGGTGTTTTTGAGCAGAAACCTGTCAATTTTTGTGATCAAAAACAACTATTTTCGCTTTGAAAACCGAAAAATCATTGTTTAAGAAGAAAAATTTGCGTTTTTTGCTCCGCATCACTGTTCCAGGATGTTCAAATCCCCAAATATCCAGGTCTTGTCTGCAAAATCTCTATTTTTCACCGATTTTCTGGTTTTGAAAACGAGAATTGGTGTTTTTGAGCTTGAAACTGTCATTTTTTTGATGATTTTTTGCTCAAAATCACTTTAAAAATCCTTTTAAATTCCAAGGAATCCAATACCATTTTCCTCTTCAAAATCGGAATTTCCATCTTAAAATCTCAAATATTTACGTGAATCTCACCACCGCACACCGATTTTCTGGTGTTTGAAGCGAAAAATTGACAGTTTTGCGCTTAAAAACGATGATTTTTCTCTTCGAAAACCGGAAAATCTGTGTTTTAGAAGAAAAATATGAGTTTTCGGCTCAAAATCATCATAAAAACCCCCTAAAATTGCAGGTAATCCAACTGCTGCAACACGCGCACTCAACAGATCGAGAAGTGCAACGAAGTGTGCAAGTGCAGCTAGTCCAACTCAACGAACACCAACAATTCTGTTGTTATCTCGTCTTTATTCTAAGCGAAATGAAGGATCAAATCGACGCGACGAGTCGATCTCTCGCCGGTCTCCTCCTCAAAAATAACATTCGCGCGAAGTGGAATAAGTATCCGCAAGACGTGAAATTCTTCGTCAGGACGACATGTCTCAAGTCGATCGGCGACCAGGAGCCATTGATCCGGGCGACCGTCGGAATCATCGTGACGACGATTGTGATGGAGGAGAACATGTGTGATTGGCCTGACCTATTGGATACCCTCGCTACAGTACTCATGCAACCGGATGAGTTGATGCAGGAGGGCGCACTTGGTGCATTGCAGAAAGTGTTCGAGGACTCGGCGGATCGATACGAGTGTGAATTCCTAAGACCTATCATGCCGAAACTTTTAGTCTTCTATGAGCATCACTCTGCAAAAATGAGAGCTTTGGCAATGAATTCGGTGAATTGTATACTGATGGTGAACAATGATCCGATAGACTTTGCCATCGATCAGTTCCTTACAAGTCTCTTCGCACGGCACAATGATAATGATGAGGAGGTGCAAAAGCAGTTGTGCAGGTCGTTGACCCTTTTGTTAGACACCCATATGGATAAAATGATGCCTCACTTGCCGAATGTGATTGAGTATATCATTAAGAAAACTCAAGATCAGAATGAGTCGATCGCCCTAGAAGCATGCGAATTCTGGCTGTCTATTGCAGAGAATAATGAGATTTGTCGGACGATGGTGTTGCCACATCTCGATAAACTCATACCAGTGCTCCTCGGATCTATGAGGTATTCGGAGAACGATCCGGCACTGAAAGCCAACGAGGAGGACTCGTCGGTGCCTGATCGAGAGGAGGATATCAAACCGAGATTCCATAAATCGAGACAACATGGGCTGGGGAGTCTGGTGGAGAGTGATGAGGAGGACGAGGACGATGATGATGATGATGGAGGTGGTGATTGGAATATTAGACGGTGTTCTGCCGCGTCGTTGGATGTGTTGGCGTCGATTTTTGGGAAGGATTTGTTGGATAAGTTGTTCCCGTTGTTGAAGGACACGTTGATGAACGAGAATTGGTTGGTTAAGGTGAGATTTTGGGTCTGAAAAGTTTTCAGTGAAAACGCGACCTAGGTGCGCCAGATCCGGAATTTAAAAATTGCTCTGAAAACGCGTCCAAGGTGCGCCAGAACTGGATTTTTGGACAATTGCTCTGAAAACGCGCCCAAGGTGCGCCAGATATGGATTTTTGGAAAATTGCTCTGAAAACGCGTCCAAGGTGCGCCAAATCCGGATTTTTGAAAAATTGCTCTAAAAACGCGCCCAAGGTGCGCCAGATCCGGATTTTTGAAAATTGCTCTGAAAACGCGTCCAAGGTGCGCCAGATACGGATTTTTGAAAAATTGCTCTGAAAACGCGTCCAAGGTGCGCCATATCCGGATTTTTTGAAAATCGCTCTGAAAACGCGTCCAAGGTGCGCCTGAGCCGGATTTTTGAAAAATTGCTCTGAAAACGCGTCCAAGGTGCCCCAGATTTTCACATTTTGAAGTTTTCTGTGGTTGCTGGCGCACCTTTGACGCGTTTGCAGTTTTGAGCGGCTGAGATTCTAGAGAAGAGAATCCCACTGATTTTTAGATGAAAATTGGTAAATTTTCACTATGTCCTGCCCAACTTTCCGAGAATTTGGACATCCGGACATCCAGACACACCGACAGACAAGAAAATCATGAAATCTCACCAGTTTTCACACTGAAATTGTGAAAATTTTAGGATTTTCTGTCCATTTCCCTGAAAATCTGAAAATCCAGAGATTGCTCTGAAAACGCGCACAAGGTGCGCCAGATCCAAGTTTTCTGTGGTTGTGTGAAATTTTTTTCTGTGAAATTTTCAAAAATTAGGTAACAAAAATGGTGATTTTTCAATTCTTCCTGAAACTTTCTTCAATTTTGTACTCAAAAACAGGTTTCTGGGAGAGTTTTCATACAAATTCCAGATTTTGTGATACTCAAAAATCCCGAGAAATTCTCCCAAAAAACGCAACTTTTCCGCCCGAAAAACGCTCAAAATTGGTCAGTGGCCGAACTTTTCCTGTTGGATTTCTAGGCCACCGATTGCGGCTCCGCGACGTTTCGTTACCAGTCATTTCGGCACCAGACCATTTCGGCACCAGCCATTTCGGCACCAACCGTTTCGGCACCAGTCATTTCGGCACCAGCCATTTCGGCACCAGTCATTTCGGCACCGTTGAAACATGGGTAAAATTTTTCTCAAAAAAGAGGTTGTATTAGGGTTCAAGGGTCCGGGGATCGACACCGGGTGCTTGGAAAGGTGTTGCGTTCTTATTTTTGGCTTTGTGGTACCAATCTGACAACCAGGGTTCGACCCCCACGGGTACAAAATTTTTTTGTTTTTTACTTTTGACATTTTGGTACTAATCTGACGTCGGGGGTTCGACTCTTGGTGCTTGCAATTTTTTTTTATTCTGATTTCTTCATTTGAGCTAGTATGAAGCATCATTGCAAAGGAGTTAGTAATAACTGTTGATAAAACAACTCGTGTGCATCAACTCAAACGATGATAAATCGAATGTTCCAGAAAACCGCTCTCAAAATACGGATACATTTTTCTCAAGTCTACGAAATAAGAAAAGGTTTTTCAAGAACATGTACAAGTTGTTTTATCAACAGTTATTACTAACTCCTTTGCAATGACGCTTCTAACTAGCTCAAATGAAGAAAAATGTCAGAAATCAGAATAAAAAAAGATTTGCCAGCACCAAGAGTCGAACCCCCGACGTCAGATTAGTACCGAAATGTCAAAAAACCAAAAACAAAAAATTTTTGTACCCGTGGGGGTCGAACCCTGGTTGTCAGATTGGTACCACAAAGCCAAAAATAAGAACGCAACACCTTTCCAAGCACCCGGTGTCGATCCCCGGACCCTTGAACCCTAATACAACCTCTTTTTTGAGAAAAATGTTATCCATGTTTCAACGGTGCCGAAATGACTGGTGCCGAAATGGCTGGTGCCGAAATGACTGGTGCCGAAACGGTTGGTGCCGAAATGGCTGGTGCCGAAATGGTCTGGTGCCGAAATGACTGGTAACGAAACGTCGCGGAGCCCCGATTGCGAGCTGAAAATTCTCCAAGCTCGCAACCGTTGGCCTAGAAACCCAAGTTTGGCCATCGTCCAATTTCGAGCATTTTTCGGATTGAAAATTTGCGTTTTTTGAGATTTTTCTCGGAATTTTTAAGTATTGTCATAGGAATTTCCATCTTTTCTTCAAATTTTGCAACGTATTCCCTGATTACCGTACCCACTTGTGACATCCGGGCACACAGACAACTAAAAAAAAGTCCATTTTCTTCCAGGAATCGGGAATCCTTGCTCTCGGAGCCATCGCCGAGGGATGTATGGATGGAGTGGTGCCTCATCTCGGGGAGCTCATTCCATTCCTGCTCCAAATGATGTTCGACAAGAAGCCACTCGTCCGATCGATCACTTGTTGGACACTCTCCAGATACAGTTCTCATATTGTTTTGGATGAGAACTTCCGACAGAACTTCTTCAAGGATGTTCTTGCTAATGTGAGTTTTTGAGGGTTTGGAAGGGATTGGAGGGCAAAATGAAGGTTTTGAGTGTGTTCTCAAGGAAATTTCGGTCGTTTTGGTATCAAATTCTAGGGGATTCTGATTCCTTGAATCCAGAAGACGTCGGAAAATTAATTTTGTTAGGTTTTAGTCAAAATTTGACTCTATTCGATTCAATTTTTGTTAAAAACTCTTCTAACGGTGAAATTCCTGCTGGGAAGAATTCCGTGGAGCTCCGGATTCGGAAATTTCGAATTCAGAATCCAGAAGACGTCAGAAAACAGAAGCTTTTTGAATTTAGTCGAAATTGGTCTCAAAGTGATGGAAATTTAATCATAGACGAGGTTAACGTCGTCATTTTTACTCAAAATCCCATTTGAGAGTTTCAGAAGACGTTAGAATTCAGAATCCCCGACGTCAGAGATGCAAAGCTGTTTTTTTAGCGAAAATGCCGTCGTTCAATGAGTGCTACGCGAAATTTGTGTTGTTTTGAAACCAATTTCGATGAGATTCGCCAAAAATATTGATATAGTGAAAAATCTGAATCCAGACGACGTCAAAACTAAAAATTATCGGAATCCAGTTGAAATTGGGTTCAAATCAATGCAAATTTAATGAAAAACGAGGATAACGCCGTCATTTTCGTTTAAATCGCGTTGAAGAGTTCCAGAAGACGTTAGAATCCGAAAAATCCAGAAAGTTGACTTCTGGAGTGTCAAAACTCAATTTTCGAATGGTTCAATCAGAATTCAATCAGTTTTTCAATGAAATTCTGACGATTTGATACCGATTTTCATGTAATTCTGCTTCTAACGTCTTCTGGATTAAGACGACGTCGAAAACTAGATTCTCAACGAGAAAATTCTGTAATTCTATTGAAATTACTGTCAAATGACGATTTTGAAGCTGAAAAACTGATTTTCGGGTTGTTTGACGTCAAAAATCTCACTTTTCAGACAAAAATCTGCCAATTTTCATGAAACAATTAGCTTTTCTCCCATATCTGAATTCAGACACTTCAGAAGTCCACTTTCTAGGTTTTCTGTATTCTAACGTCTTCTGAAGCTTTCCAACGCGCTTTTGTATGAAAACGATGACGTTAATTTTGTTTTTCATTAAATTTGCCACAATTTAAGCCCAATTTCATCTGGATTCACACAATTTTTACTTTTTGACGCCTTCTGGATTCAGAATTCGAAATGTTTGTATCTGGAGCTTCACGGATCTATTTCCAGCGAAAAATTCACAGTTTTCCACATAATTTGTGACAAATTTTGACTAAATTCCGACAATTTAAACATTTTCAGTATTCAATTCTCAATTTTCAGCTCCTCCGATGCTCCCTGGACGGCAACAAGAAAGTACAAGAAGCCGCATGCTCTGCATTTGCCACCCTGGAAGAAGAAGCCGGCGAACAGTTGATTCCATTCCTCGGCGAGATTCTCGAACAACTCGTTCAGGCATTCCAATGCTATCAGGCGAAGAATCTTCTGATTCTCTACGATGCGATTGGAACACTGGCGAATAGTGTCGGTGAAGCATTGAGTCATCCTCATTATGTTCAAATGTTGATGCCTCCACTAATGGAGAAATGGGAACGGCTGAGTGATGAGGATAAAGAGTTGTTCCCACTGTTAGAGTGTATTTCTGCGATAGTCAGTGCAATGGGACAATCCTTTATCCCTTATATCCAACCGGTCTTCACCAGATGTTGTAGTCTCATTGAGAAATGTGTCTCACAGAATCAGCAACATCTGATGGCTCCGGAACAAGTCGAGGCACCGGAGACCGATTTCATCATTGTCGCCCTTGATTTACTGTCGGGTCTTGCTGAAAGTCTTCCGGAACATATGACTCCACTTGTCACCAACTCAAAGTTGATCGAGTTGATGTTGTTCTGTTCGATGGATGTCACCACGGACGTCCGTCAATCGTGTTTCGCACTTTTGGGTGATTTGACGAAGGCGTGTCCCGAGAGAGTATTGACACAGAGTAGTGAGTAATTACCACCAATTGGGGATGCTTGTCTAGGCCCGGCTTCAAAAAATAACCCTTTTTTTCCTATTTTTTTTCAAATTTTTCCAATTCTTCATCGAAAAAGTAACCATTTCTGATGATTTTTTCAACTTCTCATTCTGAATGATAGTCGAAAATTTGACTTTTTCGCAATAAAGTTCAAAAAATGTGAAAATTTTCGAAATTTTGAGTTTCGCGCCAATTAGCCGGGCCTTGACAAGTATGCTGATTGCGGGGTCTTGAAATTCATAAGAATCGTCGTAACTCGCTTCAAACTGAGTATTACGAGCTGAAAAATATACTAAAATGTAGATCTAGACGAGATCTACCGGTCGGAGGGAGTACGGCAATCCGGGAATATGTTCCAAAACTCGAAGAAGATGGGCATCCTATAGCGATGCTCAGAAATACCGAGAAAAATCCCAAAAAACGCGAATTTTCTGTCCGAAAAATGCTCGAAGTTGTCAGTGGCCGAACTTGGGTTTCTAGGCCAATGATTGGGAGCTGAAACTTCTTCAAGCTCGCAACCGCTGACCTAAAAACCCAAATTCGGCCACTGACCACTTTTGAGCATTTTTCAGACAAAAATTCGCGTATTTTGGAATTTTTTCATGGTTTCTGAGCATCGCCATAGAAATGCCCATATTTTTTTCGAGTTTTGAAACATATTCCCGGATTACCGTACTCCCTCCGAGCGGTATTATGAATTTACAGTCTGCTACCGGGTGGTTTTAAAGGCGCATTGAATTTGTTCGGGTCTCGTAGTTGGAATGGGTGAAAAACCGTACTCTATTACGGTTTTCATGCTTTCAACTACGAGACCCATCCGAACAAATTCCATGCGCCTTTAAAACCACCCGGCAGCAGACTGTGAATTCATAATAGTAGATCACGGACATAGAACTCGCTGAGATCTACATTTTGGTATGTTTTTCAGCTCGTAATACTCAGTTTGAAGCGAGTTATGCGGTTCTCATCGCAATTTTCAAATAGACGAAATTCTAGGCAACTTCATATTCTTCCTGGCTCAAAATCTGGATCCAGCCAAGATTAGTGTATGCAACAACGCGATTTGGGCACTTGGAGAGTTGGCACTGAAAATGGGACCAGCTATGAAACAATTCGTCGGACCAATCATCGAACCGCTCATCGTCGTCATTAATAGTCAACAGAATATGCAACGAACGCTTCTGGAGAATACTGGTAAGGTCACGCCCACTTTTTAGACGGGTTTTTTGGACCGAGAATCAGAAATTTCGGTCAAGTTTCGTCGATTTTTGGCGCCAAAATTCAATTTTTGCCATGGGGCGTGGCCTAGAAAGTGGGCGGAGCTACGAGTATGTGAGGAAGCTCCGCCCACTTTTCGTTTTGAAAAGAGACTTTCTGACTTTCCAGAAGGAAAAGAAATGAACCGAAAAGGGCGGAGCTTTGACAATCTTCGGAAGTTTCCAGAAACAAGCTCCGCCCACTTTCTAGACCACGCCCCTTTTCGTGGATAATTGGCGCCAAAATTCAAATTTCTCGAATTTTTTCGCGAAAATGTCAAATTTTCGTGAAATTCTGAAAAGTCATCAAAAATTTTCACATTTTCGATGAAAAACTGAAGAAATTTCAAATAAAATTGAAAAAATTGAATTTTAGGCTCCGCCCACCGAACAGAACTTTTGCGTTGTCTGACGCGAATTCTGTTTTGGGGCGGAGCCTAAATTTTGAATGAACATTTTAAGTCCGCAAACAGCTACCACATACCGTAACCCACCTCCAAATTTTTTCGAATTTTCGAAATTTTGACTATGATTCAGAATTAGAAGAAATTCTGAAAAATCATCGAGAGTTTTCGATAAAAAGTGGGAAAAATTCGGAATTTTTTAAAAAAATTTGGTCTTCGAGCCTTCCCGGACTGGCCAAGACCTTGACAAATATGATTTTCAGCCTAACTCCGCCCATTTTCAGCCATAACAATCGGACGACTCGGCCAATTCTGTGGTGAAGAACTGGCTCCACACATCAGTCGATTCATTCGTCCGGCGTGTTATTCCCTCCGGAATATCAAGGATAATGCGGAGAAAGAGAGTGCATTCATTGGTTTATGCAATATGATCAATATGAATCCAGTCGGTGTACTCAATGATTTCATCTTCTGGTGTGATGCCATCGCCTCGTGGACCACGCCCACCGATTCGTTGAGAGCGCTTTTTGCGGGGGTAAGAATGGATGAAAACGGCTGAAAATTGTCTGAAATATGCTATAAGTCATCAAAATCGTAAATGAGAGAAATATCTGAAAACTGTTATAAGTCAGATGGACTTTCATTCATATTTACAGACTGCCGTAATCCACTTTTGATGTTTTTGGAAAATAAGAAAAATTGGCTTGAATGTGATCTGAAAATCGGTTTTTACCTATTTGGGTTTACAGATTGGAGTTTGAGAGCATTCCCGTTGAAAATTGGAGATTCTAACATTCATTTCAGTGAAATATGTGTCAAAAATAGTGATTTTCCTGATTTTTCTATAGATTTGTACTCGAAAATGTAATTTTTGAGACCACTTTCCTAGGGCCCGCCCATGTTTGCAATTTCTATACACAGTTTTTTCTAATTACTGTTATCGTTTTTCGACTGAAAGTGGGCGGAGCCTGATTTCCTTTTTTCACAAAATAAGTTTCCAGAAAACTAGGAAAATGGGCGGAGCCGAAATAGTTTTTTTTTTCGTCTGATATCTGCAAAAAGTTGGCGTGGCCTGCTTTCCTTTTTTCGAAAAAAGTTGCACATTTTCCTGATAGTTGAAAAATGGGCGGAGCCTAAACAACTTTTTCCACCTGTCAACCTTAATGTGGGCGGAGCCTAGTTTTTTAAAATCGCAAACTACAAATATCTACTGTAGTCCAACTGCAAAAGTTTTCTTGGAATTTTTTTTCGATTTTTTCGGTTTTTTGGTCAAAAATTTTTAGGAAAAAAAGTTTGCCCTGATCTAGATTTAAAAAAATAGATTCAGAATCCACCCCACGACGTCATTTATCTCTTCCCATTTCCAGATCCTGCAATCATTCAAATTACAAGTTGGCGACTTCAACTGGAACAACTTCATTCAACAACTTCCACCACCGCTTCGTGAACGTCTCGCCGCTTTTTATCAGATCTAGATCAGCTTCCAGACGATACGATCCTTCTAATATCTCGCATTGCTAATGTTTTATTTTTTTCTAAAATTTTTCTGAAAATCCGACTGAAAATCCGGGAATTTCAGACTCTTTTTTTATTATTTTTGTTCTTTTTTTCCCCTTAATTCTTGTCTCTGTCCTCTCTCTCTCTCTGTGTTCTCATGTTGTGTCCTCCCCTCGTGTCTGTCTGTGTGTCCATGTCTCAGTTAAGCCCCGCCCCCAAATATATCAATCCCGATAGAATAATTCAGGTTTGTTGTCTTCTTCTCCTCATTTTCTCTAAATTTAATTTATGCTGTGAGCTTCTTTTTTTATTTCATTTTTAATTTTTTTCTGGTGGTGGGAAGTTTTGGAAGGAGGTAAGCGCGCTCTAATCGCAACAATTTTTAGTTTTAAAATTCTAGGTGGAATAGAGCGCACTTGCAGTTGGAAATGCTGGGTTTTAGACCGAAATTCGTTTAGGCCACGCCCCTTTTTGCAAATCTGGCGCATGGTTTCTTTTTGGGCATTTTTTCGGCGGAAATTGGCTATTTTTTGTCTGAAATCACTGTCTTCTTAGGCCACGCCCATTTTGCCATTTTTTCCCCATAGTTTCGACTGGAAATCGCTCAAAATCAGTGTCTGTGGGCGAAAATTGCAAAAGTGGGCGGGACCTAGAAAGTGGGCGGAGCCTGAGTTAGAAAGTGGGCGGAGCCTGAGCGACTTTTTCAGAAAACTAGGTAAATGGGCGGAGCCTGTCTTTTTTCATTGTGGACGTGGCCTGTTTTCCTTTTTCAAAAAATCACAAATTTTCCTCAAAATTCGAAAATGGGCGGAGTCTAAAAAACTTTTTCCACCTGAAATTTTAAAAATGGGCGTGGCCAAACGTGGGGCGGAGCCTAATTTCTCTAAATCCCAAATATCTACAGTAATCCAACTGCTAAAACCTTCCCCCAAACAAGCCCCGCCCCCTCCTCAATATGTGTCCGTTGTTGTTGTGATGATTCTCTAATTCTCTCTGTCTCTCTCCATTTTTAACGTGTAACCCCGCCCCTCCCCCCACTCTGTAAGCCCCGCCCCTTTTTCTCATTTTGATTTATGTTGTGTCTCTGTCTGTGTGTCCGTTGTTGTGTTTTGTCCCGAATTCAGTCTCTGTTATAAAAATTCATTGTGTAGATCAATATGATCAAATTAAAGATTTTGAAAAAATGAGAAAGGTTTCAATGGAATGGATGGCACCGTACCCCCTGCTGCTTCTAGACTCTTACCGTATCCGGTGCCATCCACCAGTAGAAAAAACCGATTAGATTGATTCCGATTGAGGTTAAAACGAATATAAAAAGAAATGTGATCAAGAAGATTCGCTCGAGAAGAGCCGCCAACCAATCGTACTCGATTTCTGCCAGATTACGGGCGGTACGCGGTGAGACGGGTACTGAAAATGGGGGATGTGGTTTGGCGGGAAATTCAAAATCCTAGAAGGGGGCGTGGCTTGCTGGTGGGCGGAGCTTCACTATTTATAATGTGAAAGGAAGCTCCGCCCACTTTCTAGGCCACGCCTATTTTTTCATTTCAAAAAGAGCGTGGTCTAGGAAGTGGGCGGAGCTTGTTTTCTAGAATTGAGAAGATTTAAGCTCCGCCCACTTTCTAGGCCACGCCGCTTTGAATTTAAACTTTCTGGCTAAATTAATCGAAGTTAGGAAAAGGGGTGTGGTCTCAAAAGTGGGGCGGAGCTATCTCTCACCATTTTTATAATGAGATGAGAGAAAGCTCCGCCCACTTTCCAGGCCACGCCCCTTTTCCCGAACCTGTCAATATTTGTCAAAAACCCACTGAAAATCGGCAAAATTTTCACCGTAAAAAAAACTCAATGCGGATTATTGATGATTTTCAGCAAAAAAGTAAAAAATTGTTGAAGTGAAGTGGGCGGAGCTTCAATCAACATTTAAGCCACGCCCATTTTCGTTTTGAAATTAAACTTTCTGAATTAATTCATGACGACGAAAGAAGAAAAATGAATTAAAATGGGCGGAGCTTCGATCGTCGAAATTTTTAAATTAAGCTCCACCTCTTTTCCCAAACCTGCCAATATTTGTCAAAAACCCACTGAAAATCGGCAAAATTTTCACCGTTTTGAAATGAAAAAGAGGCGTGGCGTAGAAAGTGGACGGAGCTTCTGGTATACTACATGATGTGAAGCTCCGCCCATTTTCTAGGCCACGCCTCTTTCTTGGTATCCCGCTCCATAAGAGCTTTCAGTAAAGCCAAAACGACGTTGATTAGAAGAATAGGAAAAGGGGCGTGGCCTGGAAAGTGGGCGGAGCCAGATTTTTCAGCAAACAAAGTGTGAAGAAACTCCACCCACTTTTTAGGTCTTTTTCGGAATACTCGAAATGAAGAGAAATATTTCAAAAACGCGTCAACGTCACGCCAGCCTCCACTCACCCTCAATCTGCCGGAACATCATACTGTCAAAACTGCCGCAAGTCGAGGCTTTATGCAGTCTCGTCGGCCGCTGCATTGCCGGAGTGGGCGTGGTCTCCATTTCAAGTAAAGAGACGTCTTGATCCTCGTCTTCTGATGCCAGAGTGGGCACGCCCATTGCCACGATTCCGGAATCGCCTGGAAGAGATTTTGGAGGGATGGGATGGGGATAGATGGATTGGGCGGGAAGAGAGCTTTCAGAAAAGTATAATCATGACTAGGTTTGGAGCAAGTTGGGTCTCGACGCGATAGCTACAGTAGCCCGGGTTACTGTAGTTTTCGTGGCGGGACCCAACTTGCTTCAAACCACGTCATGATTATACTTTTCTGAAAGCTCTTAACGAGATGAATTCAATAGTATATATTTTAATAGAATCGGAGCAAAACTGACGGAGTTACGGTCGTTTAACACCTGGAAATCCAATATTCGGACGCGAAATTAATTTATTTAGATTTATTGAGTCGAGAGCTTTCAGAAAAGTATAATCACGACTAGGTTTGGAGCAAGTTGGGTCTCGACGCGAAAACTACAGTAACCCAAAAAGTGGTTTTCGTGGCGAGACCCAATCTTCTTCAAACCTAGTCATGATTATACTTTTCTGAAAGCTCTTGACTTCCTGAATCCAAATCTGTAACTGAAAAATTGAAAACTCACTAATACAAGTGACATCCTTGTTAATCGTACACCTCTTCCCACCACCATTATCGATTAGCTTCTCTGGTGTCAACACTTCGTTGAATTTCGACGAGTTCTGTGATGTCTGAACGTCCTGGATCCGAAGAAAAAAGGGAAAACATTAAAGGGAGACTAAGACTACGGTGGAGGGCGTGGAGAGGGGGACGGTTTGGAACTGGGACAGTTTAGAACCAAGGACATTTCAAAACTAAGGAAAATTTAAGTTTCAAAACGGGTTCGAATCAAATCTAACCAGTTTCAAAACACCGTAGTTCCGAACCGTTAGAATTGTCATTTTCAAAGAGTCGCGATATTCGGCTGGCGTGACGTTGGCGCGTTTCAAAACATTTCTGATGATGAAAAACGTGGACGCTAAGATCAAGCTCCGCCCCTTTTTCTTAAGCCTCTTGTTTTCTAGTTTATTCAGCTTTTCAAAGCAAATTGACACTTTAATCCGAAAAAGAGGAGGGACCTAAAAATGGGCGGAGTTTTTCCATAAACTTATTTGTTTGAAAAATTAGGCTCCGCCCACTTCAGAGGCCACGCCCCTACTTCTCTAACTTACGTCGTCTTTACTTTACAAAACAACTAAGAATGTCTCTTATGCAGCGGGGTTACAAAAAAGGGGCGTGGCTTAGAAAGTGGGCGGAGCTTCACAACATGAGGTAACACAGAAGCTCCGCCCACTTTCTAGGCCACGCCTCTTTTTTATTTCAAATCGGTGAAAATTTGCCGATTTTCAGTTGGTTTTTGACAAATATTGGCAAATTGCAAAAGGGGTGGAGTTAATTTTGAAAATTTTCGAAGATTGAAGCTCCGCCCCTTTCAGTTCATTATTCTTCTTTCGTCGTCATGGATAAATTCAGAAAGTTTAATTTCAAAACGAAAATGGGCGTGGCTTGAATGTTGATTGAAGCTATTGAAAGAGTGAAAGTCTCAAAAAACGCAAGAATGACCAAAATAACCATGACCCGCGGCGCCTTAACATATAACCTTCCGGTCCGTGATAGGTCAAGGATAAAGAACTCGCTGAGATCTACATTTTGGTATATTTTTCAGCTCACGAAACTGAGTTTATGCGAGTTACGGGTCGGCCAGGTTTGCAAGTATGTGAAATTCTAATTTCCAAAATTGAGCTGTCTGGCAACTAGGACGTTTCTAAACTGAAATAGTTCTGAAATGGAAATTGGGTCATTCCACAACTGAGGAATTCTAGAACTGAATCGTTTTGTCCGGCTACTACGCCGGTCTCGTCCGGATCGCGTCGGCCCACACTACTCTGTTTTGAAAGTTTCAAAATGTCCCAGTTCCGAAACGTCCCCCCTCCTCTCTCTTTTTGAGACACTCTTACCTTGCGAAGTGCCTGTTCCCTAGCCAACTTATAAACCCTCGTCCAGAGACTCTGTTTCCTTCCCATCTGTTGTCTCCTCAACTTCTCCTCCCTCGCCTTCTGAGCATACGCCTGTTTCATGATCAACGGCATCTCCATTCGGATGAATCGATTCACTCCTCTCGCGATATTCATCAGACTTTTCGACGGCGGATTCCCCAGATTTCCCTGTTTCTGAACGTAGATCACAACGGAAGAGCAGATTGTGGAGAAGGAGATCAGGAGGATCATTGAGGTGTAGAATAGACCGATGAGAGGGATGAATGAAGAGGTCGAGGGCATTTTGTCAGAGACCATGAAGATTAGAATTGACATGGACAGGAGTGTGGTGATACCCAGAGTGATCTTCTCCTCCCGGGGCTCATTGATCGAGGAGGTGCTGAAATTGATTTTTTTTACAGGGCGTGGTCAAATACAAATTGGGCGGAGCTTCCTCTCACATTATAAATAGTGATTGAAGCTCCGCCCACCAGTAAGCCCCTCCCACTTCTATCGAGTACAATTGGTTAATTGGAGATGCCGTCATCATGTTACGGTATTAGTCACCGTGACGCAATGACAATTTTTCAAATGCTCATTTTATCATTAACTGCAGTATTCAGTCAAATTATACATACTTGCAAACCGGGCCGAAACGGGCCGACCCGGGCCGGCTTGTAACTGGCTTCAAACGCAATCTTATGAGCTGAAAATATACCGAAATGTAGATCTCGACAAGTTCTATCTCCGTGACCTACTACGGGCCGGGTGGCTATTCGTTATTGTGCCGCGGGCAGGGAAAAAGTGCCAAAAAATGCGAAAATGGCCAAAAAAGCCATTCTAGCCCGGCCCGCGGCACTATAACGATAAGCCATCCGGCCCGTAGTGGGTCATGGAAATAGAACTCGTCGAGATCTACATTTTGGTATATTTTTCAGCTCATAAAACTCAGTTTGAAGCGAGTTATGCGCCGGCCCGTTTCGGCCCGGTTTGCAAGTATGAAATTATAAGAAAGTTTGACCAGTTGACAACTTTTTCCACGGATTTTTCAAAGCGAGATGTACAGTACCGTCCAAGAAGTAGTGAACGTTGGCCGTTTTCAGTTGAACTTGGCCAACTTTGAGAGTGTGTTATGGTATCACTGATTGTCCCATCGAGTAGATTTTTAATGTATCCTACAGACCAGGAATAGAACTTCATTTTAGTAGTTGACAACTATTTTGTACGGGCCGTCCCTAGAGAGTTATGGTCATTTTTAGACGATAGCTCGAAAAATCGCACTATTTTGCACTGAAATGGTCGATTTGAAGTAGAAATTACTTTGACGATATGTAACTTGCTGGGGAGCGTAGGTACAAAACAGTTGTCAACTACAAAAATGAAGCTCTACCTTTGTTCTGTATAATTCATTAAAAATCTTGCAAATAGGACAATCAGTATTACCGCAAAAAAGTTGTCAACTACAAAAACCAAGTTCTATTCTCGGTCTATTCGATCCCCTAAAAAGTTATTTTGTGGGAGAGTCAGTGTTACTATGACAGACTTTCAAAGTTAAGCGTTTTCAACTGTATGTTCATAAGTTTTCAGCAATAGTTATAACCATGCTTGTCAACCAGCTTGAAACGGTTTAAGACAGGGAGTCGCGTAACTCGCATCAAACTGAGTTTTGTGAGCTGAAAAATATACCAAAATGTAGATCTCACCGAGTTCTATATATACCGTAAAAACTGTAATAGAAGCGCATACGCCTCTATTACAGGGGCGCTTCTAATAGAGGGTGCGCCTCTATTTTTCAACCTGTTCGTTCGATTATTTTTCAACTTTTGAGCGAACAATTTTCAACCAAACTAACATTTTTTGGGCAAAATTACACGAAAATCTCCAAATTTGCAGTACTTTGAACGAAAAAATTGGGTTTTAGTTGTGTTTTGTTATGTCGCTAGGTGGTAGGAGAGTGGAGTATAAACAACCATTTATTACATAAGGAATAACCGAAAACTATTAGTTCTCTCGGCTTATATGGGCAGATCTTCTTGCCACGTGTGACCTCAGGGTTAGGCGATCACTAGGCTAGGCCATGCTAGTTCATGCCACAGCATGTTTTTTACGAACTTTGAAAAAAAAGACTGAAAACCAGAAAAATGTTCGAAACGTATTGAGGGGGCGCCTCTATAAGAGGGGTGCCTCAAATAAAGGGGTGCTTCTATTACAGTTTTTACGGTATATATATTCAGGGAATCAAGAAAAATTGCCAAAAACCCATTCTCCTTGTCCGCGGTACATTGACGGCTAGTTTTTCAGTCCGTAGCAGATCACAGATATAGAACTCATCGAGATCTACATTTTGGTATATTTTTCAGCTCACAATATTGAGTTTTGAGCGAGTTAGGGCCTTGTCGGCCCGACGGACAATTATGGATTTTCTAAATTTTCACTCACCTAAAGAATCCAATAATTGAAATAAACGTGATGATCGATGTCGGTATGATCAAATTGATGATATAATACAATGGTTTCCTCTGGATTGTCAATCGGAATTCCAGAAGAGTGTAGTTATTCGGACAGCAATCATACTTGTTCTCATGACGGATCACTGAATTGATGTTTTTTATCCAAATAAATGCTTTGATAAATGCATACCACTCGTCGAGAGTACATTCCATCCCTCGTTCTCAATACAGTTGGTCGTTCCAATCGCTTGACTTTCGTTAAAAGCGAAATAGTCGATTTTTGTGTTGTCGAAGGTCCAACTTCCGAATAGAAGGCGGCAAGACTGGAAATTTCTTTTTTTTAAAGTATTATCACGGCTCGCTTTTTGCAACCGCGCTCTACCGAAACCCATGAAAATAGTGTGCGAAATTGAGAGACTCAGAGAAAAAGAGACATTTTTCAAGTGAGTTTCTGTGGAGCGCAGTTGTAAGAACTGTACCAAGATAATAAACAAATAAATCAAGAGATGCTTGGTATTTGATTAAAATTTTGGGCTCCGCCCCACAAAACAGAACTGGAATGTTGAACGCACATTATGGTTCAAGCTCTGTAAGCAGTTTGTGGGATCTATTTAGGGGCGGAGCGTAAAGTGGACTTCACATTGTTATGGGAATTTTAGGCTCTGCCCCCCCCAAACAACACGGTTAACACTTTCCCTCTAAGGCTGCACAACCTGTCAATTTGAAGGACCTGGCTCAAATTTTTTTTTGGTTTTTTTGTGGGCGGAGTCTAAAAGTTTTTTTTTTCCAAAAAAATAGAAATCCACAAACATCGAGTATCGTTTCATTTATGTACTTCTATAACAGAAAAAGTAAATGCGGACATCCGGACAAACCGACAGACCGACAGACTGCACTTTTGCATACTTGTAATCAAGGCCCGGATAATTGGCGCCAAAATTCATTTTCAAAAATTTTTGAATTTTTTCACATTTTTTGAATTTTTTGAAAAAAAAATTGGAAAAAAGGGTTTTTTAAACCTGTTATTTTTTAGCCATAGACAAGTCAAGTTTCAATTTTAGGCTCCGCCCCCAGAACGGAAAAAAATTTCACACAGTTTGAGTACAAGGGCTGTACAAATAGTATAATGTGTCTGACGCAAATTCTGTTTTGGGGGCGGAGCCTGAAACTGAAATCCGCAAACAGACAGCTATTATCACGACACGATCCTTACAACCGTGCTCAATCGAAACCAAAAAAATTGTGTGCGAAACTGAAAGACTCCGAGAAAAAGAGACATTTTTCAAGGGCGTTTCGGTGGAGCACAGTTGTAAGAACTGTGTTTCCCCCAAGATACCGTAACCCACCTGCACATCAAACGGAAAGAATCTGAGATTCAATAAACAAGATAATTTGTAAATAGTCGGGTAGAGTAACTCTATAAATGCACCATTTCCTTCTCCAAGTGTTGTCACTTTTGCGTGAAGAAGGCGACGGTTCTCGTCGTCTTTCATTACTAATCTGGAAATTGGCAAGGAATTAGTAAAATGGCTGGGAAGAAATCTATATAGTTAGAATGCTGACGTCATGAGGATTCTGAATCAGTTTTCAGATTTTGAAAAAGTGTAAAATGGGCGGAGTTACAGGCCCTGATAACTTCCAAGTGCTATAACTCAGTTCATTTTCATCTCAGTCAAAATTTGAAAACAGATTCAGAATCTTCACGTCTTCAGCTTTCCAATCATACCAATTTCCATACCAAGTTTTCAAAAACTCACGAATTATAAAGCGTTGTATCAGGCAGCCATATATAGTTATGAGGTAGCATAATTTCAGTAACATTCTCGTATTTTTCAGGGTCCCAGCCGAGCAAATGGTCTGTCCAACGCTCAACTACCCACGCATTCAACATCAGATATTGTTGTGGTTCGTTCTGGAAAATAAGTCAATCTGTGTGTCGGTGTGTCCTTTTCTAACTTACCACCGAAATAATCTGATATAACTCCATCGAAAAATGAACTTGAATCGGTTGCTTCGTCTTGGACACCGGTATCAACCCGGCGTTGTACTTGTCCAAAATTTTGTTGGCAATTTCATATTGGTCCGGGAAATCTGGAAATGGGAAAACATATGTAGATCAAAAATAGAGATTCCTTTATGTAGTTGACAACTTGTTATTTCACAATCTCTCAAAAAAGTTATTACCCGGATTTGAATTTTTGAACTTTTTTCACTGCATTTTTTGCAAAGATTATCCTTAAAGTATATTCCTCAAAAACCTTGGAAGCCTACAAAATATCAGTCTTTAAAAGTTTTTCCAAAAAAACATTTTCGAAAAAAATTGAATTTTTTTCAGTTCTGAACTTCCGGGTCGCGTTGCTAATTATGTTTCATAAAGTGCCACAAAGTAAAGAATTAGGTCTGTTCTCAAATATCAATGCAATTAATCGTGGCAAATTAGCATACACTGTCAGACTATGTCAAAACTGGTAAATTATTTAATTCCAGCTAAAAAAAAAACAAAATTTTGGTTACAATAGCTTACTAAAGAAGGTCATGGAGTCAGATATGGATTGTAACCTATATCATTAGAAAGCTGAGAAAACGCTGATTTCAAATATATATTCAGTTTTTGCCCTCGAGGCCTGGTATTCGAGAAAAATGAGGTCAAAGTTTCAACATCAAGAGGGTAATGACCAGTTCGGGTCTAAACTTTGACCGCGTTTTTCTCGATCATCAGTCCTTCAGGGCAAAAAGTGAATATATATTTGAAACCACCGCTTTCTCAGCTTTCCAATCATATAGGTCACGTTCCATAACTCTAAAATTACTCCACGATTTTCCTAGTTAGAAGTAACGTAAATCAAATTCAGAAATAAAAACAGATCGTCAAAATACTGGCAAACTTATACATTTTTTAGAACTATGTTTTCGCGTGATTCAAGTACATGAAACTGTACAAACAGTTCGAGAACGGTAACTCAAGAAATACGTTCCAAATCTTGTTTTGGGGGCGGGGCCTAAACTTCAGACAGGAATTTTAAATTCTGAAAGTGTCAAATGAGCAACAGAACAAACTGTTACAGCGGGCTACTGAAGAATTTCCTCACTCTTTAACAGGTTTTTAGACAACTAACAAATATACTGGCGCACCGTAGACGCTTTTAAAGAAGAGAATATTATGAATTTTTTTAATTGAAAAAAACCGTGGTCCCCTTTCTCAAATTTTCAACATTTTTTCCAAATCCCTTACTCATAAAATTCACTTTTTTCCACTTCCTGATTTCCCCTTCATGCCTTATTAGGTTTCTAACCTTTCTCTAAAACTTTGAACTAAAAGTGTATCAAGTGTAACTAATATAAGTCCCCTCTTGGATTTTGAACCCTTCTCTCACATATATATTTCTTCGTTCTTTTTCATACTTCCTCTAGAAGATAATCGGGGTGTGGTCAACCACCCATGAATGCATAATCATCATCATCATTTCTAAGGTGTCTAGCATGTGAGTGAGTACAAATTGATGAATATTTGATTAGTAAAAAGACGACTTTCTGAAAAAAAAGAGTGCATAAAGGCTCATCAAATCGGAAGGAAGTGACGTGGCAATGATCTTTGGGCTTCTTATTTTTTGAAATGGCTCAAAGATTAATGATACGATTTTCTGACGTCGTGATGATTCTGAATCTGTTCTCTGTTTTCAGATTCCAACAATAATGTTTAAAAATGGGCGGAGTCTTTGCCTAGAGCTAACAATATTTTCACATTGTCAAAATGAATTATGTGGTGTTTGCGGTCTTCAAATTTTCATTAAAACTTAGGCCCCGCCCACAAAACACAATTTTCACTCCAGACTGATTTCACAGGTCTCTGTATTTGAAGTGTAGCCCAAGAAGTGTTTCTTACTAGTTAGTAATTTTGGTTTTGGAGGCGGAGCCTAGGATTCAGAATTCAGATTCAAATCCAAATCAAAGTCCGCAAACACCGAGAATCTTGTGAATTCGAAAAGCCCCGACATGCGACGCTGAAGAAGCAAAACGCGTCTAAGGCGCGCCAAACTAAAGCTCATAGAGGGGAGAAACCAGTCGTTTGGAAACCGGGACATTTGGGAACCTTGGAATTTTTTTATTCTTTATTTCATGCACTTTTATGCACTGAAATTGCAAAAAAAAATCGCTTTTCGAAAAGTCTAGTCGGTTTCAGAACGTCCCAGAGGAGCCGTAGGCGTATCACTCTTCTTACAACCGCGCTCTGCCGAAACCCAAAAAAATAGTGTGCGAAATTGAGAGACTCAGAGAAAAAGACATTTTTCAAGAGGATTTCGGTGGAGCGCAGTTGTAAGAACTGTGCTGAGCTAATATCTGTCATTTCGGTAGAGCGCGGTTGTAAAAAAACCGATTTCATTTCACGAATAGTGTTTAAAAGTTTCTTTGCGCAACTATTCCCTTACTACCCTATTCATTGCAAGAGAAAGAAAAGTATTTAATTTTAATTAGGTCATCCATCAGCTGACTGAGTTGACTGGTTTCCTTTTTCTCCACTTTTTGGTTTGCAGTGTTTGTATACAAACTGAAGAATAGAGATGAGATGGAGTAAGAATGAAACTAGACTGAATTCAGGGAAAAGAGTTTTCAGGTTTTTAGAAAATAAGATGGTTTTGAGAATGTACCTTTAGGATGAAACATGAGAACAATTGTCAACAACGTAACTATAGCATATACTGTAGTCCCCCAAATTTAAGCCCTGTGCAGTTCAATTTTTCTCAAAATTGGTTAAATATAATTAAATAAGAGCAATTAGTAACATTTCAATTTGAAAACCCAACCTATTTCTTGAAAAATTATTTTTTCACATCCGAAAATTCAAGTTTTTAAAATAATTTTTTGGTTGACCAGTTTTCAAAAAAAACCATTTTTTCTAATTTTGAAGTTAGTTCATTTTTTCAAAAATGTTGTCAAAATGTGATACACAATGTTTTTTTGAATTCAAAATTTTGAATTTAACTTTAGCTCCGCCCCCAAAACTCGAGTAGAGGAACATCTAAAATCAGTTTCAAAGGTTTGGAGCGAAAAAATGTGTTCCTACTCTTTTTTTGGGGGATGGAGCCTAATTTTTAAAGAAATGCAGGTGTTATCACGACACCTTCTTACAACCGCGCTCTACCGAAACCGAAGAAAATAATGTACGAAAATGAGAGACTCAGAGAAAAAGAGACAATTTTCTGTAGCATTTCGGTAGAGCGCAGTTGTGCCGAGCTAATATCAATTTTTTAAATTTCGACAGCGAAAACCATAGGAAACATACCTGAAGACTTGACAAGAACGCCGAGTAAATGCAGAAGCAGAACAGCCGCTAGGCGGCCACTCGACATCAAAATGCTTACCCTGAAATTGAGAATTTTCAGACGGGATGGAATTAAAACTGTTTACGTCCGTTCGGAATAATATTGAGAAGAAACTGAAAAACCGCTGGTGTAGAAAAAAGAGGAAAATGAGAGTGCATCAGAAATTAAATTAGAAAAAAAAGAAGTGAAAAAGCAACATGGGGGCCTGATGTTTAGTATAAGAGTCCATCTGATAGCGGGTGGCCTAGGAAACCAAAAACTGGGGTTCTAGGTCATGGTCTAACTTTTGCAAGCTACGAAACTTCGGTCACAGGTTTAAGAAAGCTCGGCCATGACCTAACTTTCCCCGACATGCAAAAGCTCGGTCATGGTCTAACTACTCCGATTTTCAAGATTCCGGACATGACCTAACTTTCCCAGACTTACAAAAGCTCGGCCATGGCCGAGTTTTTTCAAGTTTTCAATTCTTAGGCCACCCACCTATAAACCTAACCATGGCCTAGCTTTTCTAATTTTTTAGTTTTGGCCTAACAACCGCAATATGCAAAAGCTCGGCCACGGCCTAACTACCCTGAGTAGCAAATCTTCGGCCATGGCCTAACTATTGCGATTTTCAAGATTCCGGGCATGGCCTAGTTTTCTCAAGTTTTCGATTCCTAGGCCACCTACCCAAATACCTAACCATGGCCTAACTACCTTAATTAGAAAAACTTCGGTCATGGCCTAGCTTTCCCGATTAGCAAAACTTCGGCCACGGCTTATTTTCCCGATTTAACCTTTTTCAACCGGTGCCTCAAAAATAATGTGTTCTCTGGAACCCCCCTTTATTTTGGGTAGAGGAAAAGGAAGGGACCAAAAACGAGATGAATGAAAATCCGATTGTTTTGTTTTGTTCTCCTATCCTATTATATTCCGTTTTTTTGGAGGAGGGAGGGAAATGAATCGACTGAATGAATATTTGAAAATTTTCTTTTTCCATTTGTCTCTAGGACGCTTTATGACTAGTATAGTCGGGGGGTATTACTCATAATACATATAGAAAGGGATTTCAAGCCATCATGGTTAAATTTCGAAAAAATAATTGGTAAGTATCAGCAGGGCACGTTTCTTACAACCGCGCTCTACCGAAACCGAAGGAAATTGTGTGCAAAATTGAGAGAATCAGAGAAAAAGAGACATTTTTCAAGGGCGTTTCGGTGGAGCGCAGTTGTAAGAACTATGTATCCCCTTATTTTCTCCTTGTCAAAAAAAGATACACATAGATTCCCGAAAAATGAAGTGTCTCAAAAAAAGAAGAAAAGAAGAAAAAAGTGTGAAAAAAAAACTTGAGAAGGCCCCACCCTTAGAATATATACACCGGAAATACATTTGATTTGGACCATAAAATTGTTGGAGCATGGGAATGTCGACGACACGCAACACACGACATGGGTTATGAAGAAGAAGAAGCATTTTGGAGAGAAGAAATGTGAGAAAAACGAAAAGAAACACGGAGAAATGTAAGGGAGAAAAGAGAGGTGAGGTGATACATTGAGATTTTGAATATTTTGAGTCTGGGGCACCTTGGGCGCGTTTTGGTTCAAAAAAGTTGGTTATAAACCTCAAAAGCGGTCTTAACGGAAACGGCTAATTTTGATAGTCTGGCGCGCCTGTGGCGCGTTTTTTATTGTCAAGTTTTCTCAATGATTTGGACTACCAAACACGATAATTTTTTGAAAATCTGGCGCACCTTTGGCGTTTTTTAATAGTATAGTCGAAAATTTACTTTTTCGCGAAAAATCAAAATTTTTCATAAATTCTAAAAATTTAAAATTTGAATATTGGCGCCAAGCACCTGGCCCTTGACAAGTATGGGGACAGCTGATTTTGATAGTCTGGGGCGCCTGTAGCGCGTTTTTATATGTCAAATTTTCTTAATGATTATCATTTCTTGAATGTCTGGCGCACCTTTGGCGCTTTTTAAAGATTTTGGAAGTTTGTGATTTGTAATTCTGGGTAATGACTCTAAATTGAAAATTTTGAAAAAAATCAGACATTTGGAAAAACAGACACACGGACAGACTAATGGGGAATAAATAAAAGACAATAAATGGCTGGCGCGTCTTAGACGCGATTTTTTTTGAAGTTTAGAAAAAAGTACCCCGGGCGCGTTTTTCTAGAAGTGACAATTTCAAAATTTTCGGAAAAATTCGAAAATTATCGAATTTTTGAAAAATATCGAAAAATCAGAAAGTCTCAGACTCTTAGAAAAGGGTATATTCAAATTATAAGAATTCCGGACATTTGGACAGACAAACACACAGACAGACAGAGCGAAAAGCAGTGAAATTATGGCATGGACATTTGGACAAACAGACGCACATACGGAATATCGAAAGATTTTTTCAGTTGGAGAAAATTTGAACAAAAAAGCTTCCAATCAAAAAACTTGGCTCAAAAAAACTGAAATTCTAGTGGGTTCAACATGAATTTTTATGAAGAAAAACATATCTCTCTTTTTGTTTTTTTTTATTCGTTTGACGAGTGAGAAGGGGAATGCTATAGTGAGGCTCCCCAAAATTTGCTGTTTTTGACTTTTTGGGGAGGAAGAGAACGGGCGGATCATCAGATTTGCAATTATCCTTCTTTTTTTGGATGTGAGGCGAAAAATTTGGTGGCCGAAGAATTTTCTAGGCCATCCTCACTCTTATCAAGACATCATACCTCAACCAGCATAACACGCCGAAGCAAAATTCAAGCGGAAACATGATTCCTAATAATTCCGCAACATTTTTTTTTCATTTTTCTGAAATTCTGTCCAAAATTTTTTTCCAAAAAGTACGTCAGCAACAAGCTCAAAAAACTCCACAAAATGAAATGAAGCGTAAAAATCAAAAGACACAAACTGACCCTTGCTCATTTCTCTTGGCTCCGCCCACTTCTGAATAAAATTGTGCACGCGGGTGGTGAGATGGGAGGGGGAAAGTCAGTGAAGCAGTGCGGTTGTGTCGAATTTCCGTTCGACTCTCGTTTTTGGTGGTGGTGGTGGGGAAAAGGGTAGCAGAGG
Source organism: Caenorhabditis latens (assembly GCA_002259235.3). Taxonomy (NCBI): domain Eukaryota; kingdom Metazoa; phylum Nematoda; class Chromadorea; order Rhabditida; family Rhabditidae; genus Caenorhabditis; species Caenorhabditis latens. Next base: position 5,100,969 of record CM056093.1, read on the forward strand.
AGAGGGTTGGAAATGAGAGCAGGGGTGTGTCAAGTTTATAGTCTTGTGCGCTTTATAACAATTTGTTTGATATAGTATTTAAAAATTGACCTGGAACCAAGAATGGCGCTAAAATTTTAAAAATGTTGGTATTATGAGTTCTAACTTTTCTGCGGAAGGAGGTTTGCATTGCTCCTTCGACCGTATGAAAAAAGTACTTTTTCGGCCACTACCCTTGAGAACAGTGACCCTTGAAAATTCAAAATCTGAAAAAAAGACGCATTTTGAAGCATTTATCATTGCTGGACCAAATTTTTGGTATGATACCGGCATGTTAGAAGAAATGTGGCAGTAAACAAACTCTAAACAGTGTTTGGGTTACTGCTAGAATCTAATAATTTCAAGTTTTTAACTTTAAAGGGTTACTGTAGCTCTCAAAGGGGCGTGGCCAAAAACAAAGCCACCAAAGAATCAATGATGTCCTGGATAGTTTTTGCAGTCCCAGCATATTTGAGCGAGTTAGACATCATCTTATAACTCAGAGAATTTTTGGCGATATCGCCGACCAAATCGGCGCGCGCGCGCCGAAGTGAGTCCAGCTTCCCTGGCTGCCTCCTCTCCGTCCGGCGTGATTGCGGCGCTTTCGCCGATCATAAACTTCTTGCTTCCTAATCTTGCGCCGTTCGTTTATTATTCGGCGAAAACGCCATAACAGGTGGCTTTAATGCAATTTGCAGCGGCGCTTACGCCGTTTCGACCGGCGCTTACGCCATTTCGACGGCGCACGCGCCGATCTTACGCCAAAAATTCTCTGAGTAAGTTTTAAGACATAACCAGTTTTACTATTATCGGTTCACGAACACTTGCCTGTTCGAAACGGTCTGAAAACATGATTTGCAATTATTTCCAGTCCTGCAAAGCTCGAAAATACGGAATTTCACCTTTAACGACAAGATCATTTTGCGAAATATCCAATCAATTGGGTGCGCCTCTAGAAACTCTTCGGCACGAGTTCGTGAACCGATAATAAACAAGTTTTACAATTATAAGCAACTTTTGAAAAAGTGATCTTCTTGATAATGTGAGTACCTGAACACATTTGCAAAATTATTTTTCAGTTCTTTGGATTCCGTTTTTTGTGGAAAAAAACTTGCAAATTGTTCAAATGATTGCTATTCAAAATTTTCAAAACTAACTTTGATTTTTAATTCGTATATCTTACAAAAGCCAACAGCAAGTACTACAATAACTATCTCTCTGTATACTTCAACCAATTCTGAGTGCCAGAACATTTTTTCTGATAGAATCTCAAAAATCCAAAACTCCTTCTCCCATTCGCCCTTTTTTTCCCAAAACCGATAAAATTGTTCCAAACATTCATTTCTCCTTCTCATATTTTTTGACGACTCCCATCGGACCAATTGGTTTTTAGAAGAAAGGACGGCATGAGACAAGAAGAAATTGGAATATTGGAATAAAAGAAGGGCAAGGGTTTTCAAAAGTTCGGGCGAGCAGAAAACGGAATGATTACATTGAATTGCCACCAGGAGACGAAAGATGTAATTGCATTTTTATTGACGGTTGGGTTTTTTCAGGGGAAAAATTCTCGGAGGACGTTCTGAAGAATATCGGGACAAGTGCTCTAAAAACGAAGGGAGAAGAATCCAATTTTCGCCGTATTCAGGAGGTTACGGTAGTCTGGAAGTATTTTTAATCTGTGCTAAAAAAATATCATACTTACAACCGGCTGGTCTGGGTCTCTCAAACAGAATGTTCAGTGCTAAAAATTCTTTTTTTTTTTCGAGAATTTTCAGTTTTTTTAAGTGAAAAACTGTTTAAGCCTATTTTTTTGAAGGTTTTAAAGCGTTTTGAGGAATATATTTCGGAAAAAATTGTTGCCAAAAGTTTAAATTCGGGCCGACCCCGGAATTTCGCAAGTTTGAAAAATATAGACATTCTTATTATAACACTTTTAAAAACCCTCCTTAAAATGTAAAAGACGAGAATTTTCAGTTCCAAAAACCCTTGAAAACCCAAAGTGTTCCGTGATGGCCGAACTTTTTCTGTAGGGTTTCTAGGCCACCAGTCTCAATTTTAAATGTCTTCTCCCGGATGTTTTACGTAAGTTTTCCTCGCTTGTGGTGACCTAGAAACCGAATAGAAAAAGTTCGGCCAGAGACTGACCTCTTTGAAATTTCGGGGACTTCGCGAACTGAAAATTGGTGTTTGTAGGGACGTTTTAAAACTGAAAATGTCTGGTTTTGAAAAACCTAGTATTAAACTCCTAATTTTAACAAATTTCTCTCGATTTCCAATTAATGAGTTGGAGACGCGACGCGACCGCAACGCATCACTCGTGAGTAAAAAAATCGTAGATCACTCACGTAACTAATTGAATTTAAAAATATTATAATTTTCTCAAAACAAAAAGTCAAATGAAACGTGATTTCCTCGTTCTCATTTCCCATTGATCTTCCCCCCTTTGCTCTAATTATTTCCCATATAAATTGGAGAATAATCGTCGTCACAATCAGTTTGACAACGACTTCAACTAATCGACAATCAAAAATTCTCATGGCAATGTCACCATATTCTACTCAAATGAGTTCATGCCAGAAAACGTGTTAAAAGTGAGTTGAAATTACAGAAATATTGAGTTTATCAATCGAATTTTCAGAGTCTAATGAAAACTTCCCTTCTTCAAATCTGATACGATGGATTGTCGCGGTGCAGCTGAACAAAATCAATAGTTTCCAGAAGAAAAGTAGTAGATATTGGCAACTATCATTTATACCACAATTTATACAAACCAACCATGTCGATAAAAGCATTTTTTGATTGAATTTCAGTAGCATTTGAAACGGACGCGTTGCGGTCGCGTCGCGGCTAGTCGTGATGGGGTAGTGACCAGAGTTGCGCGGAAGTGATTTTTTTCAAAAACGGAAGTCGGAAGTCGGAAGTGAAAAAATGCCCGGAAGTCGGAAGTCGGAAGCCGGAAGTAGATTTTTTCGGAAAGATTTGAAAACTTCGAAAGAAAATATGATAAAATTCGCAAAAATCAGTGAGAAACTAGTTTTCGGCTGAAGAAAAACCTATTTTCTGTCATTTTAGACCATTTTTCCTTGTATTTCTGAGAAATTTATTTTCCTAATCTCAACTCTTATGAAATGACGGAATTCGGAAGTAAAATTTTCAAGACGGAAGTCGGAATTCCGCGCAACTCTGGTAGTGACTATTAATTGACAAAACAGTCATGCGCACTATGAGTCCCAGGCTTCCTATGCAAATGAGCTCCATTGAGAAAGATCGCGTTCTTAGAATGTTTCCTTCAAAATTGATGGTTTTTGGCGATTTGACACCGTCATGGTATGTAGAAAGGTTCTAATGCTCACCGCCATGACAAGATGCAATCTATTATCAATAGAGCGCAGCTGCGGAGGCTTGACATCTACGATTTCAAATAGGGACGTCAAGAAGATTCCAAAAAGTTCAAAGTTCAGAAATTGATCAGCATGGAGATATTTCGGTTTTTGAATAGATACAGTTAGAAAGAATTTATTTATTAAAGAACAATTATTATTATTAAGACAACTACAAGAAACATTAAAATACAAGAGACAACTTATCACAATTTCTGAATCATCTCAATCAACTTCTTGACGTCATCTGATTTCTCCGCACAACTCAGAAGGTACTCCTTGATTCCCCACTTTTCGAATTGGTCACGAGTCAGTGCTCCATTCAGAAACACTTTGACAACTTGTTTCTCGAATCGCTTATTCGTCAAGTACTCGGCCATCACTTTGTACACAATCACAGAATTCATATTATCAGAATCCAGATAGTTGAGAAACTCGTGGAACACTTCCATCTTCTGCTGGGAATACACTTCTTCCTCTCGTCTCTCCAGTTGGATGAACAGGATCATAGCATTCACATTATGGATGGGGAGCTCGTAGATCAAACGACTGATCTCGTATTTCCTGTAGACGGAGGGGTGGAGTCGGAAACAGGAGATGGCGTCAATTGCACTCTCGATCTGGAAATTGGTTGGTTCTGGGATACTGTAGTTTTGGAACAGAGTTGCACGGAATTCCGACTTCCGACTTCCGGATTAGAAAAATCACTTCCGACTTCCGGATAAGGAATTTTACTTCCGACTTCCGTCATTCCATTACTGTGAACTTTAGGAAGAAAACATTTTGCAAAAAAACATGGAAAAATGGTCGGAAAGGGCAGAAAACAGGCTTTTCTTCAGCCAAAACCTAATTTTTCACTGATTTTCACGAATTTTTTGATTTTTCTCCTGGAGTTTTTGAAAATTTGGGAAAAAACCTAATTCCGACTTCCGACTTCCGACTTCGGACTTCCGACTTCCAACTTCCGGGCGTTTTTCACTTCCGACTTCCGAGTTCCGATTTCCGTTTTAGAGAAAATCACTTCCACGCAACTCTGTTTTGGAACTCAAAAAACTCACTAACCTTTCTCTCATTCTCAGACTTCAAACTTCTCACCAAATTCCTCATGAACACCTCCCCAATGGCTGCTCCGAATTGATTGTACTCTTCCTGCTTCTTATCAAGTCTCTCCTCCACCATCTCATCACTCTCATCTTCATAACCCGACTCATCGCTATCACTATCGTCATCTTCCTCGTCATCTGAAGCCCAATCGAAGGAGTCGTCTGCATCTGAATCATCTTCTGCATCTGAATCTTCCTCCAAATTCTCATGTACTTCAATTGGTGGCAGGGCGGGTCCAGCAAACTCTTGGTCATCATCCTCCACATCTGAATCCATATCCTCATCTACAATCTCCTCGTATCTCACAATCATCTCGATTTTATCCACAAGCCATCCGGCTTCTGAAATCTGGAGTCTGTCACGACGGGCTCTGGCAATGATATTCAAATAGAATTCCATGTGAAAGTCAAGGTCAGTGAGTAGACGGTATGCAAGGCGCACCTGCAAATATTTTATCATAATTTTCGTGGTGAAAAGAAGCTAAACTCACATATTCCTCATCCTCATCTCCCAGCATCTCCCTCAAAAAATCCTCCAGAACTGTCGGTGGCTCCTCCCCCTCGAAACTTGTTACAATCGCCTTGTAGACCGTCTCCAGAAGATATGGTTGATCTGCTTTCATCTCAGCAGTCTTCTTGGTTTTGTAGGTCCTGAGAAGGTCCTTGGCGGCTCCGATGTGACTGGCATATCTTGAGATGAGACATGGTAGATTACATCTGTCGAAAGTGTCGGTGGAGATGGGGTAGTTGGAGAGCAAGTTGATGGATTTAGTGATCTGAAACGATTTACTTAATTGCATCTATCTTCAATAACCGGGATTTCGGAGCATCGTACCGAAATGACAAATGACACTCCGAGATCGCATTCAATTCTATAAAGTAGAGACTTACCACCTCACTATCGACTCTTGCCTTGATCATCATAGCAAGTACTTGGTATTGCATTTCAGTTGGATCCATTGTCAAAGAAGATTTGATCTGCAAAAATCGATTATTCGGTATTGATGAGGTTTGAAAAAATCGATAATTTGGTATCGATAATCGATAATGAGGTTGAAAAGAGAAGAGAAAGGGAGGGTGTGAACAAACGGGATAACTACGGAGCCAAGACGGGGAGAATGAGACAGAAATGAGTGTATCCTGTCTAGATGTGACATTATACAAAAGGATTGAAGGTCAGTCACACTGCGTTTTCGGTCACACCCATCTACACATCTAGCTGCGTCGTTGGGAAATGGGAAACGTTTACAATTGGAAGATAAGAAAGAAGACTATGGGAATATGAACTAAGGAAACTGTAGCTGTGGAGGTCTACCACCTAATACCTCCGAAAATTGAGGATTAGGATTACTGTAAATTCAGGTTAGTCAGGTCAGTTAAGATCTGCTAGAGGGACAAAATCGAGGGTAACATAAACACAGAAATAGTGAGAAAATAGGATCTAAATATTGAGATAGGCTAATACTGACTAAGAGAGATCCTGGTCAAGGAGAATTGAAACCGTATTAATATATTGACTAGCATTCATTAGTAGGACAACTAGGGTAGACAGGGGGAAGAAGGACTAAGAGTGTGTCACTGGACAGGACGGGAGAGTGAAACAGCAATGAGAACACCGTCATCTAAATCTGACATTCTAGGAAAACCCGCTGTAAAATAATGAGCTCTGGGTCACTCACACAGTCACATCTAGCTGCGTCGTTGTTCTGTGAAACAAATTTACGACATTTGTATTGGTAGATAAGAAAGAAGAAGAATGGAATATGACCTGAGGATACAAACCTACCATTCAAATAGAGTTGAACGATAAAAGTAATAGTTTTGAACATAGAAAAATATCGAATTTTTTGAACTTTAGAGTTCAATCAAAATCTATTAGCTCAGCCTAACTGTCTCTCAATTTCGCACACTATTGTCTTCGGTTTCGGTAGAGCGCGGTTGTAAGACGCGTGTCGTGCAATAGTTATGCATTTAGAATTTAGACCTTTTTTTATGTGAATTTAGAAAAATTCCTTTGTTTGTCAAATCGGGTTCATCTAGTCTCGTTAAACATACGATTACAGTAGCAGGTTCCATTTTATAACTATTCCAATCTCTATCAGTGCCAGGTTTACCTGGTTTTGCTAGTACTCGACTTGAAATTTTCTCCCCTCATTTTTTGACTTTACAGTACCCTTTTTTCCCAATTTCGGATTAGTAGGTCTCAATCTTTAGATCATATTCCCATCATCTATATTCTTATTTCTTATCTACCAATACAAATGTCGCTTCCAAATTTCAAATGTCGGTAGCTTGAACTATCATTATTTTCTACGTGATCAACTCTTTTTTTATGACATTTCTAAGCTGAAAACCCAAACTTCGGGATCGCGAGCGAAACCCTGATGTGTCCATCATTCAGCATTAGGTCAACCTTGTGTACACAGACACCCAATTACCTTCAATTCTCATAGTACCCTCCTGGCCACACAAGAAGACACACAAGAAGACGTCACACAGGCTCTCCGTTTGCTACTGATTTTTCATGTTGAATTGGACTTTTGGAATCGATTCTCTGAACGTAGTTTCAACAACTGTTCAAAGATTTTCAGACAATGGATCCCGTAGGCAAGGAAAAGCCCTTTCGACTCTTCAAACTACCATTCCTGGCCATCAACGTAGTTATTCAAAACATGAAAATTCAAGAGATGTAAGTCGATTTCAATCTTAAAGAGAGTTCTCAAAAAAAAGAAGATACAGTACCGGTCAAAAAGGTATCATATTTTGCCTATTTCAGTTGAAATTGGCCTTCTTTGAGAGGGTGTTACGGTTATACTGATTGTCCCATCAAATAGATTTTCAATAAATTATACAGATCAAAAATAGATCTTCATTTTTGTAGTTGAGAACTTTCTTGTACGAGCGGTCTCTAGGAAGTTACATATCCACAAAGCAATGTTTTCCTCAAATCCACCAATTTTAGTTCAAAATAGTGCAAAAGTCTTAAAATGACCATAACTCTCTAGGGAGTGTCCGTACAAAAAAGTTGTCAACTACAAAAATAAATCTCTACTCTTGGTCTGTATGGTCTATACATAATTTACATAGTAGGACAATCAGTGATACCGTAATCCCTTCTCAAAGTTGGCCATTTTCAACTGAAAAGGGCCAAAGTGGGTATCTTTTTGAACATTACTATACGTTCGGAATATTGTGGAAACGTCTCTCAAATGTATTAATTTCAGACTAAAACTTGCGCTGTCCAGCAGACGAGCTGAAATGGTAGTCCGTCTTGGTAATCACAAGCTGAAAAGTTTCAACGTTAGAATGGAAACATCATGGCATGATCCTAAAATAACATTGACTCGATTTGACAATGATTTTTGTAATGTAGAATTGAGAAGATATTCTTGTAAGAAGATGAGAAAAAATGAAGTAGTTCCCAAACGGTTGGTTATCGAAAACTCATTTCCTGAACATAATTATATCAATTTCTTTTCAGACACATGTTTGAGTTAAGTGGAAACTTATATCTCCAAACAACCGGTTCATGGGAAGAAGTTGTGGTTGCCTCTGATTATTTTCGTTCATTGTTCAAAATACCCAAATATTGGTTTTCATACGTTTTAATTCTGAAAGAACTCAGCGACAACAATATAATCGATATTCTGTCTTGTCTCAACTGGGAGAAGTCCGGACAACTTGTCATGTACGAAGGGCGTGTCGAAAAAGAAGTAATGCAATATCTATTGGACACTCTTCCATCAGATGTGTGTCTTCGTATCTTTTCGATAATTGATTACGAGACGAATCATAAAAAGGTACGTTTAGAGCATAACTTTGGACATCTACAAATATTTTTTAATTGCAGGCTCTCAGTTTTCCACATATTATTTATAATGAAGCCCATTGGATTACTCTTGACAACTTGAAATCAATGAGAAACTGTAAAGATGTAAAGTTGAATAGAACAAACTTCACTTGTGAAGATATTCGAAAGCTGATAGATTATTGGACGGATTGTGAGGAGGATATGTTCCGGAGACTCACTATCAGACTGAAAGATAATGTGACTCATGATATGAATGCAATTATTCAGAATATGGTCGTTGTTCAACTCGGGTATTCGAAAAACAGCTACATCTTGTAAGTTGTTATTTCAGTTTCTAAAATTCATGCATGCATCAGAACAGAGTTAGTTCTTGCCAGCGGTTAAGAACAGGTGTGCCATAGATCTACAAGTAATATGTATTATCTTATTGATTTGAAGTTTATCATTAAATAATATTTACTTCAGCAACACCGCAAAAAAGAGATTATTAGGAATCATGAAATTGGAAGAAGGAAATAAAATCATTTTGACATCCTTCGAACGTATCGGAAGATACAAAGCAATTCCTCCGATATTGGAATTGTGTGAGCGTCGGAAAGAACTGTTGGCTGAGTTGAAGAATATATATAAGACGGTTGAAATTTCAAAATTTTTTGCTAGCGAATTAAAAAATAGATTTCTATAAATAATCTGTACTGAAAGTACAATATTTCCGTGAATTTGAACGATTATGCAATAAACTGGCAATTGCTAGAAAAAGTTGCACGTGAAGCACAGAGTTTTCCAACTTCGATCTGTTCACGTCATTTTCTGTTCTTTTTTCAAAGTTTGTTCAAAAGTACAAGTACAGAATCGGTATCAATACCGATTCTGTGAAATTCCTCCAGATTCGGTATGCATACCGATTCTGTACTCTGCATAAAAGGTCACGTGAAAAAAAGGATTTATCCAAGTTTATTCAAAAGTACAGAATCGGTATCGATACCGATTCTGTACCAAACAACAATTCTGTATAAAAGGTCACGTGAAATATTGAAAATCCACGGTTTCGTATTGTCAAATTTTATTTATGATATTTTCGTTTACGTGGATTCAAATCTGATGTTCATTGAGTGGTCAAAATGACAAAAATGACAATTTTCGATGGATAATCACCTAGATTTTGTTATTCGATTTTGATCATTTTGATCATTTTTACTATAAAGGAAACACTTTAAAACCTTTTTTGCAATGTTCATTAACACAAACTTTTTGTGTTGTTGAATAAGAAAATGTGAAGTTGATCAAAATCGAATAACAAAATCTAGGTGATTATCCATCGAAAATTGTCATTTTTGTCATTTTGACCACTCAATGAACATCAGATTTGAATCCACGTAAACGAAAATATCATAAATAAAATTTGACAATACGAAACCGTGGATTTTCAATATTTCACGTGACCTTTTATACAGAATTGTTGTTTGGTACAGAATCGGTATCGATACCGATTCTGTACTTTTGAATAAACTTGGATAAATCCTTTTTTTCACGTGACCTTTTATGCAGAGTACAGAATCGGTATGCATACCGAATCTGGAGGAATTTCACAGAATCGGTATTGATACCGATTCTGTACTTGTACTTTTGAACAAACTTTGAAAAAAGAACAGAAAATGACGTGAACAGATCGAAGTGAAGCAAATTTGTTCTACATCATGATTTTTCACACATTTTTGAACGAAGTCTAAAACTAAAAAATAAATATGTACTAGTACAAAATTTCTCAATTTTTAAGAAAATAAGTTCGTGAGCAAGAAATTTTGAAATTTCGACCGTCTTATATGATGAATTGAATGAATTCACAAAAGAATGGAATAAAGGAGAGTATGAAATGAAGTCAGAGGAGGAAACGAACAATAAATTAGATGAATATAGGAATAATCAAATTCACCAGAAGGAAATAGGAGCGGAATTGGATGAAATCGAGAAGAAACTGCCGATGCTGATTAATCTCACAAAGAAACATTAATTTAAAGTTTTGAATTATTATTTATTTATTGCATATGATATTTTAATTTCGAAGTTACTCACAATGAGTTAATAACGACCTTGATAATAGTAATAACGATCACAACAATAAATGAAGTTATCAGAGCCTATCAGGGTGAACTAATTTCCGCAGCTGTGAATGCTAACAAGTGATTGCATAAAAGGAAAACTGTCAAGGGAACCTTTTAAGTGGTCTACAATGCCAGCAAAACCAGTCTATACAAATCGAAAGAGGATGTTTCAAACTCAATTAATCAACTTTCAAAAGTTGCATCCATGACCTGGAAGTGTCTGAAATTTCCATTTCTGCAAAATAGTCGGAATTTCGGAGTAATCTGAAGTGCTCATCAATCAGCATTAGGTCAACCTTGTGTACACAGACACCCAATTACCTTCCATTCTCATAGTACCCTCCAGTCCACACCAGAAGGCACACAAAAAGACGTCACACAGGCTCTCCGTCTTCTATTGATTTTCTCTCACTAGGGAAGGATCCCGAGTCAAGATGGAGTTACATGTCAAGATATATATCACTTGAATCGAAATTTTGCGCTGATTTCAAATTTGTATTCCAATTTTGCTAAACGATCTCGTGAAAAAAGTTATTTGCGATTTTGTGGCTTCCCAGTGCAAAAATGAGCATTTTCAAGACTCCCAAAATTAACGTTTCTCTCATTTTTTTCAAATTTTTTTGTTTTGTACGTATGACTATGGATGTAAAGATAGTTTTGGCATAGTTTGATTTCAGAATTTATTTTCAGAAAAATTTTTGTGACGTTTCTTAAATTTTCAAAAATGACGCATCTACAAAAAATTTGTCTGAAAATTTTCTGAAGTTCCAACACAAACAATACAATTTACATGATTGGAACTGCACGTACAACACAAAAAAAATTGAAAAAAATGAGAAAAATGTTAATTTTGAGAGTCTTGAAAATGCTCATTTTTGCACTGAGAAGCCACAAAAACACAAATAACTTTTTTCACGAGATCGTTTAGCAAAATTGGAATACAGATTTGAAATCAGCGCAAAATTTCGGTTCTAGTGATATATATCTCAACCTGTAACTCCATCTTGACTCAGGATCCTTCCCTAGTCAGTTATTTTGAATTGGACATTCATAAGCTTGCTCTTTCGAACCGGTTCTCTGAAAGTAATACCAACAACTGTTCAAAGATTTTCAGACAATGGATCCCGTAGGCAAAGAAAAACCGTTTCGTCTCTTCAGACTACCATTCCTGGCAATCAACGTTGTTATTGAAAACATGAAAATTCAAGAGATGTAAGTCTATTTCAATCTTAAAGAGAGTTCTCAAAAAAAGAAATTTTATAATATTAATCGATTCGGAATGCTATAGACAAGAGGAAAGTCTCCTCTCAAATATGTTTTTTTTTTCAGACTGAAACTTGCGTTGTCCAGCAAAAAAGCTGAAATGATAGTCCGACTTGGTAATCACAAGCTGAAAAGTTTCAACGTTAGAATTGAATCATTGAGTGATCCTGACAATCCTTGTAAAATAACAATGACTCGGTTTGACGATGACTTCTGTGATGTAAAATTGAGAAGATATTCTCGTAAGACCATAAGACAAGATGAAGTAGTTCCCAAACGGTGAGTGATTGATTACCACATATATAGTTATATCAATTTCTTTTCAGATACATGTTTGAGTTAAGTGGAAACTTATCTATCCAAACAAACAGTTCATGGAAAGAAGTTGTGATCGCGTCTGATTATTTTCGTTCATTGTTCAAGATACCCAAATATTGGTTTTCATACGTTTTAATTCTGAAAACACTCAGCGACAAGAATATAATCGATATTTTGTCTTGTCTTAACTGGGAAAAGCCCGGACAACTTGTCATGTACGAAGGGCGTATCGAAAAAGAAGTAATGCAATATCTATTGGACACTCTTCCATCAGATGTGTGTCTTCGTATCTTTTCGATAATTGATTACGAGACGAATCATAAAAAGGTACGTTTAGAGCATAACTTTGGACATCTACAAATATTTTTTAATTGCAGGCTCTCAGTTTTCCACATATTATTTATAATGAAGCCCGTTGGATAACAATTGACAACTTGAAATCAATGAGAAACTGTAAAGATGTAAAGTTGAATAGAACAAACTTCACTTGTGAAGACATTCGAAAGCTGATAGATTATTGGACGGATTGTGAGGAGGATATGTTCGGAAAACTTACAATCAGACTGAAAGATAATGTGACTCATGATATGAATGCAATTATTCAGAATATGGTGGTTCTTAAATTCGGGTATTCGAAAAACGGCTACATCTTGTAAGTTGTTATTTCAGTTTCATAAAATTCATGGTCTCATCGAATATTTATTTCAGCCACACCGCAAAAAAGAGATTATTGGGAACCATCAAATGGGAAGAAGAAAATAAAGTCATTTTGACATCGTTCGAACGTATCGGAAGATACAAAGCAATTCCTCCAATATTGGAATTGTGTGAGCGTCATAAAGAACTGTTGGCTGAGTTGAAGAATATATATGATGAATTGAATGAATTCACAAAAGAATGGAATGAAGGAGTGTATGAAATGAAGTCAGAGGAAGAAACGAACAATAAATTAGATGAATATAGGAATAATAAAATTCACCAGAAGGAAATAGGAGCGGAATTGGATGAAATCGAGAAGAAACTGCCGATGCTGATTAATCTCACAAAGAAACATTAATTTAAAGTTTTGAATTATTATTTATTTATTGCATATGATATTTTTATTTAGAAGTTACTCAAAATGAGTTAATAACGACCTTGATAATAGTAATAACGATCACAATAATAAATGAAGTTATCAGAGCCTATCAGGGTGAACTGATTCCCGCAGCTGTGAATGCTAACAAGTGATTGCATAAAAGGAAATCTGACAACGGAACCTTTTAAGTGGTCTACAATGCCAGCAAAACCAGTCTATACAAATCGAAAGAGGATGTTTCAAACTCAATTAATCAACTTTCAAAAGTTGCATCCATGACCTGGAAGTGTCTGAAATTTCCATTTCTGCAAAATAGTCGGAATTTCGGAGGCTAATACATCAGCATTAGGTCAACCTTGTGTACACAGACACCCAATTACCATCCATCTTCATAGTACCCTCCTAGCCACACAAGGAGGCACACAAGAAGACGTCACACAGGCTCTCCGTCTTCTATTGATTTTTTACCAGTTATTTTGAATTGGACTTTCACAAGATTGCTCGTTCGAAACAGTTCTCTGAAAGTAATACCAACAACTGTTCATAGATTTTCAGACAATGGATCCCGTAGACAAAGAAAAACCATTCCGGCTACTCAAACTACCATTTCTGGCAATCAACGTAGTTATTCAAAACATGAGGGTTCAAGAGATGTAAGTCGATTTCAATCTTAAAAAGAGTTCTCAAAAAAAAAAGATTTTATAATATTAATCATTTCGGAATACTGTTGACAGGAGGAAATCTCCTCTCAAATATATTGATTTCAGACTAAAACTTGCGCTGTCCAGCAGACGAGCTGAAATGATAGTCCGTCTTGGTAATCACAAGCTGAAAAGTTTCACTGTTAGAATGGAAAAATGGAGTCATCCTATAATAACAATGACCCGATTTGACGATGAGATTTGTAATGTATATTTGAAAGGAGATTATTGTAGAAAGATTAGAAAATATGAAGTTGTTCCCAAGCGGTGAGTGATTGGTTACCACATAACTGTACATAATTATATCAATTTCAGACACCTTTTTGAGTTGAATGGAAACTTTCATATCCATTTTATCGTCGGTTTATGGAAGGACGTTGTGATAGTTTCTGATTATTTTCGTTCATTGTTCAAGATTCCCAAATATTGGTTTTCATACGTTTTAATTCTGACAGCACTCAGCGACAACAATATAATCGAAATTTTGTCTTGTCTCAACTGGGAGAAGTCCGGACAACTTGTCATGTACGAAGGGCGTATCGAAAAAGAAGTAATGCAATATCTATTGGACACTCTTCCATCAGATGTGTGTCTTCGTATCTTTTCGATAATTGATTACGAGACGAATCATAAAAAGGTACGTTTAGAGCATAACTTTGGACATCTACAAAAACTTTTTAATTGCAGGCTCTCAGTTTTCCACATATTATTTATAATGAAGCCCGTTGGATAACAATTGACAACTTGAAATCAATGAGAAACTGTAAAGATGTAAAGTTGAATAGAACAAACTTCACTTGTGAAGACATTCGAAAGCTGATAGATTATTGGACGGATTGTGAGGAGGATATGTTCGGAAAACTTACAATCAGACTGAAAGATAAAGTGACTCATGATATGAATGCAATTATTCAGAATATGGTGGTTCTTAAATTCGGGTATTCGAAAAACGGCTACATCTTGTAAGTTGATATTTCAGTTTCTAAAATTCATGCATGCATCAGAACAGAGTTAGTCCTTGTCAGCGGTTCAGAACAGGTGTGCCATAGATCTACAAGTAATATGTATTATCTTATTGATTTTGTAATAATACTTTATGATAGGGGGTTGTACGGACCCGGAATATCATAGTATTAGCGGAATAACCTCCTCATCTCTCGATGAGCATATTAGGCTTCCTATGTGTGTAGCGGTTTTATCTCTGTAAGACACCTCTTAACACTTTCGTCATTTCTATATGTTTATTAAAATGAAACTAAACTAAAATAAAGATAAGAGTAATCAAAAACCGACCTCGAATACTCTGACAAGGGGCATTTTATACACTCCTTATCAGTGGTATTCGAGGACGGAGAACTATCTAGAAAAAGGGGTTGACGTCAGAACTTACGTCCATGACATCCCCCACCCTGAAGACGAGCACGTCCCGGGCGTAAAAAAAAGAAACATAAAATAAAATTTAGAGAAATGTATGTTCTGCCGGCAACTGCTGAAGACGTCGACTGCGCCGCACTGAACTGTCTCGTGATGTAGGCGTCGGCTCATCCAAGGATCCTTCTGATTGTTCACGCATTTGATTCGGCTCTCCATGGAAAGTAAAACGTCGTTGTTGTTGGATGGGGTGGTCAGCAATACTTCCAGCAATGGTGGTTCTCCGAGTCCTGGATTGACGGCCTCTCTTGTCTCCTGGCATTGGCGAGCAGTCCTCTTCCTCAGCATCCGTGGCGTTGTTGCGGCTTGTCCTCGTAATCTTGTCCTGGTCCTCCTCGATAAACCTCTTCACCCGATTCTTGTGAACTGTTTCGAGTTTTCCTCTTTCAGTCTTCACTGTGATCGTGGAGGCGGTGGTAGCAGTGATAATGACCGGTCTTGCGAACTGATGCATCAGTTTTCCCGCTGTGTGGTCTCTTATCACTACCTTGTCTCCAATTTGGAAGTCAGGTTCGGAGACCTTCCTTCTTGCGTCATGTGTCTTTTTAGTCTCGTTTTGAGAATTTTCCAGTGTTCTCGACACGAGCTCATGACATTGACGGATGGATTCCGACAAGTTTTCTACCAGATCATCATCATCCTGATAGCATGGTCGAAGAGTTTTCAACATGATATCGCAGGGTGATACGGTCACCCTCCCAAAAACGATATATTCCGGGGGAAATTTTACGGTGGAATGATACCCCGCATTATACGAGTGTATTACCAGAGGTAATTTCTCGTCCCAATTGGAATAGTTTTTGGGTTTTCGGTAGAAAGTGTCAACATCTCCTCGAGAGTACGGTTCAGTCTTTCAACTGCTCCGTTTGTTTCGTGGTGATACGATGTTGATAGTGAATGTTTCATTTCGAGGAGTTTGCAAACTTCTCCGAATATTTCGGAGGTGAAGTTACGTCCTCTATCTGAAACTACTTCTTCTGGAATACCGTGTATTGACACAATATTTTCAATGAAGAATTTGATTGTGGTTTCTGCTGTCTGATTTGGAATTGCTTTTGCAATTGCAAATTTCGAAAAAGCATCAGTTGCCACAATGATCAGTCGGTTACCTTGATAGGTTTCCGGTAATGGTCCCATTACATCAACGTGAATTCGTTGAAATGGTCTTCTTGGAATTTCCCATTTTCCTAATGGTAATACATGAGTGTAGGCGGGTGGGTTCTTTCTCAGTTGGCAGTTTTCACATGCCCTGATAACCTCCTCTACTTCTTTTCTCATGCCATTCCAAGTAGCGATGTTTTCCATTTTGAAAATCATCTTGGACGGCCCGATATGACTGTTTGCCTTATGAATTTTCATGATAAGGTTTCTAGTCTCTGGGTTTCCTCCTTCAATAAATATTGGCGGAGTTTGTCCTTCTCTTCTCGGGATGAGGTAAACAATACCATCAATCAACATAAATTTGCTACGCAATCTTTGTGTTTCGG
Source organism: Caenorhabditis latens (assembly GCA_002259235.3). NCBI lineage: Eukaryota > Metazoa > Nematoda > Chromadorea > Rhabditida > Rhabditidae > Caenorhabditis > Caenorhabditis latens. The sequence goes on from CM056093.1 coordinate 5,117,661, forward strand.
TATCGTTTGACTCCTCGAGAAGTTTCTTACGGATGTTTTGGACCAGTTTGCTGTTTTTCTGGATTTCTTCCAGATCTTTGGTCTCCTGTTCCGCTTCCGGATGACGGATAGCAGTTACCTGCTCGTCCGCCTCACTCCGTTGTCGCGATAGGGCATCCGCCAGTGGGTTTTCTTTCCCCGGACGGTAGACTATTTCGACATCATACATCTGAATGATGGCCTGATGTCTAAGAAGTCTTCCGCTCATTTCTTTCTCCTTTCGGTGAAGAAGGGACTTCAAAGGTTGGTGGTCTGTTACCACCTTGACCTTTTTCCCAAAGATGTACGGTCGGTAGTGTTGTAGTCCCCAAGTTATAGCGAGAGCTTCAGATTCTATCGCTACATATCTTTGTTCTACCGCCGTAGTTGGTCGGCTTGCGTAGGCCACAACCTTCAAATCTCCATCCTGCTCCTGTAAAAGGACTGCGGCAATACCAACTTTTGATGCATCCGTATGCATCTCAAAGTCGCCGTCCATTTTTGGAGTGGTGAGTACTGGTGGGGACATCAAGGCATTCTTGATTTCCTCAAAAGCCTTCTCTTCCTTCTCTTCCCATTTGAATTCAACGTCCTTCTGGGTGAGCGTGGTAAGAGGTTTTGCCATGATTGCATAATTCTTTATGAATCTTCGAAAGTATCCAGCCATGCCCAGGAACGATTTTACTTCCGTCAACGTTCTGGGTGTGGGAAATTTTCGGATGGCTTCGGTTTTCTCTCCATTCGGTTGAATCGTATTGTTTTCAATGATGAATCCTAGAAAACTGATACGAGTTCTCCCGATTTGAGATTTCTCCGCTTTGAGTTTCAAACCCATTTTTATCATAAGTTTGAAAAACTCTTCCAAATCTCGGATGTGTTGTTCCTCTGTTTTAGAGACGACAATTAAATCGTCCACATAGAGGATCATTGTTCCCGAGAATTGTTTCTCTACTTCCGACATTGCCCTCTGGAACGTATCTGGAGCTCCTTTCAACCCCATGGGCATGTATCTATACTGGAATACTCCCATGTGGCTGCAGAAAGCGGTTCGCTCCTTATGCGCTTCATGCATACGGATAGTGTGGAATCCTTGGGCTATGTCGAATACCGAAAAAATTTTTCCTCTTGAGGCTTCTTCGGTAACATCCAAGGTATTAGGCATGATATAAGTTCGACTTCTAGTGATAAGATTCAGTCTTCTGTAATCGATCACAATTCGAATATCTCCATTTGCCTTGGGGATCATTAATAAAGGTGAAGTGTATGGTGATGTTGATTCTTCAATCAACCCATTCTCCTTCATATACTTTATTTCTTTTTCCAGTTTTTGCCTTTGTTCCGGACTAAGCCGATAAGGTCTCGACTGGGGAATTCTATGGTTATCGTTTAGTTCAATATAGTGGGTTGTAGTTCCCTTGAACCTTCCGATTCTTCCATCCATTCCTACAAAAGCGTCTTGGAATTTCGTAATCAGGGTTTTTACCCTTCTTTTCCCGTCTTCCGACAGAGCCGATTTTTCCAAGTCGATTTTTGAAAGAACCGATTCCGCGTTTGCGCATACTGTGTATACTTTCCGCCGCGGTTCTCTGTTTTCTTTCCAAACTTCAGCTTCTGCAATTCTGGTACCTTTTCTTAATACCATTTCTGCATTACCGGGATTTGTGATTTTTACCACTACTTTCCCTTCACTGTCCATTTTGGAAAGGGTAGAGCTTACCGAATAAATATCTTCGGTTACTCTATCCGTGTCGGAGATGATAAACTCTCTGTTCTCCATATTCACTCCTGGTAGTTCCCCGGCAATGATGGCCTGGCACCTAGGAGGAATGACTTCATCATTGGCACACGTCACAGAGATAGTCATCGTTTTGTGGTGGCCATATTGATGTGGTTCTAGTAGCTTCACATTAGTTTTTCCTACTTTCACCATTTTCTCCATCATGTTGAAGGTCAACAGCTGTCCTTTCTTGTTTAGTGCATTGACAAAATCAATTCCAAGTAAACAGGCCGCTGGTGCTCCTTCATTTTTCGTTATCAGTAGTTCATGGGAGACACTTGTTTTCCCGATACTGACAATCACGCTGACTTGTCCCAGAAATTTCAATTCTGATCCATTTGCAACTTTTGCAGAACAGTAAGTTGGTTTCACTTTATCTTGTAGATTCAGTTTATTAACAACTCTTTCTGGGATGAGAGATACCGATGCTCCTGAATCCAGGAGAGCCACAATTGGAACTCCGTCGAGATGAATTGGGGCAAACGGTAAATGAGTTCTTCCTCCGATGGTCATAATGGAGCTTACAGAGTGCATTTTTTTGTTCAGCTTCTGAGATTTGCATTTCTTGCAGTTTCTCATGACTTCTCGGATGTCCTTCCTTATTCCTCTCCAAACAACCATTTTAGTGACTTCCTCCAATAATTCTTTGGAATCCAATTGGTGATTCCCATGGTGACAGTCTCTTAGGTATTGTTTGGAGTATTCACTTGATTCTAATAGAATCAGAGGTGGTCGACGTTCATTTTGTGGGATTCTGTATACCACGTTATTGATGAGTCGGTATCGCTTCTTCATTCTGTGAGTGGCTTTCCCACATAAGAACATGTCTCGTATCTCCAGAATAGAAGTGCTCATTTCTTGAAGTTTTTCAAGTTTTTCTTCTGTCCAACACATATCTTTTTCATCTAGAGAGATTTCCGGTTGATTTTTGCAAATCTGATGGCACTCCTCTTGATTCAAGATTTTCATTTCCATATCTCCTATGGTGATATTTCTACCCATCGGATTGAATGAAAATTTAAGCTTTTGTTGGTTCAGCTGCTGAATGAAATCCATTCCGAGAACACACTGTTCAGGGGCTCCTTTCTCCTCAACTATAAATAGTTTCATGAGAACGTGGTATGACCCTACGGACACGATTTCCGACACCATTCCTTGAAAATTCATCAACTCGCCATTTGCCGCTGTAGCATAGGCTGGGGAGCATTTTTGAATTTTCTTCTCTGCCCCCAGTCTCTTTATCATCATGTCTGTGATAATAGAAATGGACGCTCCGGTGTCAATTATGGCGATAGCATTTTCTTGGTTGACCTGAATCGGTAGTCTCGGTACCGTATACATACCTTCATAGGTTAAGATAGTATGTACTTGGGGTATGGTAACTACTGAATCACTTCTTTCAATGCTAAAAACATCAAGTTCAGTGCCCTCCTCGTCCTGTAACATAATGTTATGGACTTCGGGTTTCCACCGCCTTATCACTTTTTGAATAGATAGTGGAGCACTGCGCGTGAGGTTCACCAGTTCTGAGATAGCTGTGCCGGCTGCTTTTTTGAACAAATAAATTTTCAAAGCTATAACTGCAGCTGCTGCTAACACCAGAATGATCAGGATTGGTATTACAACGCTCTTTATAACTGATATAATGTGCGTTCTTATAAAACCAGTTTTTTCTTCTATGCTGTTGTGGATTTCTCCAACAATGCCCAGAATTTTTCCTGCACCATCACCCAGAATATGTTCGATTGGAGATGAAGACAGACCCCTACTGCGTAAGTTCCGCATTAGTTCAATCTGTGTCTCTTTCAATCTCATCATACTAACTGTCCAGGTTGCTAAATAAACTAATGGGTTATCAATGTTTTCCAGTTTGTTGAATACTGGCGGAGCTGATAACGTGAGGTTGATTTTTTCAACCTTCTTCATGAAAGTGATCGGAATGTTTCGGACCACTGAAGGACCATTTCGGCTCTTCCAGTTTCCATTTTCATCCTTGTATATTCCTAATGTGACTTCGTCACATGGGATTTCTGCACTTTCTTTTACTAAGTCTTTTTCCATGCCTGGGGCAATGAACCATGTTTGGTTCTGAACCCTGACTGGTGTATCAACGTAGCAAGTTCCATTGACATTATGGTCATAGTACACTTCGTCAACTGTTACTTGACTGCACTGTGATACTAGGTATACCATTCCTGCTCTTTTTGCAACTACGTCTTGTCTTTTCAACAAGGCGCGCATTCCAAGCGTGGGATCAATGGCTAACAGGGTTTTCGATATCTCAATATGTGAGTTTTGCATCTCACACAGTTTGTGATAAATGTTATCGAACTCCTGGTGGTTTGCCTCAATAATCCTGTCGGCAACAAATTGGAGTCTCCCGTTGAGTTGAGAGTTGTCTCGGTTTTCAGTTGCTTTTCGGTGTAAATCAGACATTTGTCTGATGTACTCGATACCAGCCGCTTCTCTGCTCATGGGCGTTCGGGTGGTGAGTGGGGTGGTAGGTGGTGTATGTACACTCCATTCCCTTCTCTCACTTCCTACTAGTGCTCTGGCAGCTCCGAATTCTTCATTCAGATACCCATCGAAGTGGTGTGATGGTTGCTCAAGTTGCTTTATAGTCACCGCATTCTTGAGATTTCCAACATCTTCTCTGAGTTCACGAATGAGTTGCTTTCTGTATTCCCCCTCCCTGATTGCCCTGAGCACCGCAATTTGCTTATCGGGGAGATCAAAATTTTCCCATTGATAGCGGATGTGACTCAAAGCGATGTCATATCTCCTGATCTCATGCAGAATTCGCGGATCAGTTATGGGGTCATAGGAGAACATAGGGTAACTTGAGAGAGTTGCATTTGGACCATACAGACGTTGGATTAGCAAATCCGATGGTCTGTTTTTCAATTGCAAAGATCTCTTTCTTCTGGTCTTTTTGTTTTCGACCGAATCAATCAGTTCAGAAAGCGATTGTTTATGATTTGTGATAGAAATCACAAAACCATTATTTGTGATCACCGCCATGCGGAGGCCACAATTTTCCGTGTGTGTCTCGTTTTGGTCTTGTATAATTTCAAGAGCCATCTGGAGGGACGGAATCGCGATTTTGGTTTTCGTCACAAATGCTTCCGTGGTTTCTACCTTGGAATATTTGCAGAATTTTGTGATTTTCTCTGAGCTCCAAACAATTCGAGCATCATAGATTTCACATTCACCAGTCGCTGCTTTGCAATTCGCTGTGTCACCTAATGAGGTTATCACTCGATCTCCATCTGGAGTTGCAATTTCACCAACCTCCAACATGTATACCACTCCTGCATTACAGTTGGTTCCATTTGGAAGTTTTGTTTTGTTCACCACATGGGGTTTTGAGTGAAAAATCCCATTCCCCATTGAAACCAGTGTTTGGTTTTTCACTTGGTGTTGGTCAATAGCTTGAAGGCAATCGTCATGGCTCATCGGCTTTACAGTGATGTTGACTATATTGTCATTCTCCTGAAAGATCCAGAAGCCTTTTCCTTCACAAGCTTGATACTCCGTTTGGGCACATCTATGAGCTTTCGCCTTTATAGATCCTCCAAACTCTGTATAAATATCAACCGTGGCTTTCACTACCGTTTCCATCGGGTTAAGTTCGCATGTCATTTGAGGTGGTGGCGAAAAATATTCTCCACTCCGGACATTCGGACAAATCTGGAAATCGGCTGTCACCAAAGGGAGACAGAGAGTGATACACGCCACTATCATCAGGAAGTGTATTCCTGATTGTAGTGGAGCTCGGTTTGTTTGCCAACCTCCTCTCGAGCGAAAGTTGTTTTCGTTACGCGAAGATCGTTCGAAATTAGACGAACTTCTTTGACGTTGGAAATTTCCACGATTCTGCTGCTCGGAGAATCGAACTCGTTGGCTTTGATTTTGACCATACCCATTATTAGGATTTCGTCCTCGAGGGTTCGGAGGCTGTTGGTAGTTATTCCGAGATTTCTGTTCGAGCAAGCGTTTTTGTTTCTTGTTCTCGATGGTGAGTTGTCTCACCTGATCTCTCAGAATATCCTCCACCTCATCGCGGCCGGACCTGGTTACATTATCAATCAGATTGATAGTTTCTTGGTCCTCCTCACGCATGATTTCCTCCATCTTCTCTGCGAGTTCAATAGCTTCATCTAGATCTTCCGGAGCATCCTCGACCTTAACTTTGGTCCGGATCCGTGTTGGAAGCCCTTCAATAAAGCGATTGATAGTGAGTTCAGCTCGTTGCTCATCTGTCCCAGTCGGGAATGAGGCATTTACGAGCGACTCTACTCGCTTGGCGAACTTAATCATCGATTCCGATGACTTTTTAGTTGCCTTGGACATTTCGCTCATGGCTCTGTTTCGCCCTCCGTGATTTCTTAACTTCACGGCTAGCGCTTGAGTGGCCAAGGCGAAATCCGCCTTCTCGGCGTCCGTTAACCCGTCATATTTTAGACGGGCGGAGCCGGTCAGCATTCGCGGAAAGATTCCCGCAGTTAGCTGCCTTCCGAGACGGAGTGTGTTCGCCTCCATGGCATACTTTTGTATCCATTGGGCGAATGTTTCCTCATCTCTCTCTCCGGAAAATTTCGGAAGAGAGGTGAGCATTGCCTCGGTAGCTGTCTTGATGTCCTTAAAGGTCATCCTTGGGGCTACCGGTTCAACGGCCGGCGCTCTTGCTCGACCTGCCGGTTGCTCTACTCGAGCTCCAGGGGGTCTCGCGGCTGGCGCTTGGCGCATAACCTGACGATTACGAAGATTCAACATTAGAGTTGTAGTGACCTACTGAAGTATACAGTCCTCTTTTATACTGTTTCTTATCAGTTACGGTCAACTTCATTTGCGTCATCAAATTTCCAGAGTTTTCTCCGCTTTCCTGATAACGCAATGTCACCATACTATTTGCGTCATTCACGGAGATTCTCAAAAGTTGTAATGTCATTTGCGTCACTAAATTCCTGCCTGCAAATTACTGATAACAATCTCCGCTTTGACATCAAAGTCATAAAACGGGCATCTGTAATTTCCTGCAAATTTGAAAACGGTGAAACGTGATCAATCAACAAGGTTTATTGTTAGAAAATAAAATAAATTTATAATCTGAACAATTAGATGTGGTACAGCGCCAGATGGGGCATCTTGCATTGTGGGCACGCCGGAGATCGTCTGCAATGGCCTTCATGCTTCCCATTGCAGTTTAGGCACAGTCCCATCTTGGCTGCATGAGCGATTCTTTCCGCAGGAGTGATCTTCTTGCATTTGTGCTCCGGATGTTCTCCTTTGCACACTTCGCATGATCTTCGTGCTTTCTTTGAATCGACACTGTCCCTCTTCGAGTCCGCAGAACGATCCGACTGGTCTGCTCCTCGCTTGAGTGAGTTCTTCACGGCAGCAACCTCCAATTGAAGTTGTCCTTGGGTCTCGATGACCTTCCGGAGTGCACGTTCGATGGATGCTTGCATTTTCGCGAGTTGACTTTCGAGAGTCTGCGGTGCCGGTTCGACTTGCGTCTCTTCAGCCAACAGAGTCTCCTCGTCCATTTGCTCTGCCATCTGTAAGCATGGTTTTCTGAGGGATTTTCCAACGGAGTTATAAAGATCAAGGAAAACGGGGATGAAAATGTCAAATTGAAAAAAAAATTTCTTATGACTTGTGACTCAATTGCGTTTGGCTTTTATAGTCACTTTCCCGTCCCGCCTGGATTCCTTATCTTTTAGGGTCCCGTGGTTTCCCGTCTCTTTGTTTGCCTCCCTATTCAGGTGCTCGGCAACATTCTTTCGTTTTACGATCTCAGGGTGTCGTACAACGTAAGACTGATGGCTGTCTTCATTAATATGAAAGACGCTTCCTTTTTACCGATTTCTTTTTCCTATTTACAGTTTTACATTATATTCCTATAATCTTTCACTGTGTATAGGTCGATCGATGGTGTTTGTGCATCTCTGGGCTTTCTTGGATGTACTCATCCCTGGGTGGGTACATCGCCCAACGGCCGAGGTAAATGAAATCCTCTCGACTTTGGGACCATTTTTGGTTGCTCCGCGACATCTTCGTTTCAACATCCGAAGCCGCATAACCCTGGTGGGAGTATAGTATGTTTATCTCCTTTTCCCAATTTGGAAATTGGTTTTTCTTCCTTACAGCCCAGCAGAATATTACTTCTATTGCCGGCGTCTCCGTCGCTCAGTCTCTGTTGCGGAATATTTCGCCAGGAAAGGGATCACTTTGGACAGCCCCCATTGCCGGGTCGTAAGACTCGAAAATGGGAATGTTTTCCCCAATGCCTTCTCTGGCTCGAATTCTGAGCAATCAGTTCTGAACAATTTCTTTTTTCCAAAATGAAATTTAGTTGAAACACGTCTTATTATTTTTCTTTTCAGGCTTCATTTGACAAATGAATGTAGAAATTAAGATTAAGACTGTATATGTGTCCAACATATGTGGTCAAGTTTTTGATCCTTATCATGCTGAAGTTCTTTTAGTCAATTCGACTTTTACAACTTCATTTTGATAGGGTGTCACTACTTTTCTAGCACTATCACGTTCAACTCAAGTTTTACGTTTTCCGACAAAAAAAATTGGGAAATCGATCACTTTTTGACTTTGGTCTTTTTGGGCCCTTGACCGTTGTCACGTGAGAAAATAATCATACGGTAGAGTCCGGGAATAGTACGGAGGGTCTACGCGATGATGATGACTAATTGATACCACGGGCTCCGCCGGGTTGTTCTCAAAATTCTGCATAAATGTCATCAATAGGACTATCCTCCTGATAATATGTCCTTTCTATCGTCACTTTCCCTGTGATTCGATGATCAACATTATCAGTTGGCTACCAGCCGTTGAGGTGTAACCCGTAAAAAGAAGTCGATGGCTATTAACCAACTATTGAGCAGAACCTTTATCAGGTCACGACTATCGGCTCTTAAAGAGACTTCTCCCTCAGGTTAACGAGTCGAACCTGCCGAGCAATAAACATCACTGCTACCTTTCTGAAGATTTGCCTTTCGCAAATCTCCGTATCCGGATAAATGAGAACGAGAAAAATTTCAACGAACTCGGCAGATTTTGTGCAGATAGTAAAATTCTTGTTTTTACAGGTGTTACAGGAAAGTAGGTGCGCACCTCATAAAACTGAATAAAACTTTTTAGTGCTAGAATATGGATATTCCTAGGCCTAGTCACTTTTAAAAGTTCTAGAGGCTGGAATGGTAATTCACACTCTCGAATTCTGCGATTCGAGTTCCACAGAAGCAGTATACTTCTGTGAAGAGTGGAACCTCCATGTAATAATACTTTATGATAGGGGGTTGTACGGACCCGGAATATCATAGTATTAGCGGAATAACCTCCTCATCTCTCGATGAGCATATTAGGCTTCCTATGTGTGTAGCGGTTTTATCTCTGTAAGACACCTCTTAACACTTCCGTCATTTCTATATGTTTATTAAAATGAAACTAAAATAAAATAAAGATAAGAGTAATCAAAAACCGACCTCGAATACTCTGACAAGGGGCATTTTATACACTCCTTATCAGTGGTATTCGAGGACGGAGAACTATCTAGAAAAAGGGGTTGACGTCAGAACTTACGTCCATGACAATTTGAAGTTTATCATTAAATAATATTTATTTCAGCAACACCGCAAAAAAGAGATTATTGGGAACCATCAAATTGGAAGAAGGAAATAAAATCATTTTGACATCGTTCGAACGTATCGGAAGATACAAAGCAATTCCTCCAATATTGGAATTGTGTGAGCGTCGAAAAGAACTGTTGGCTGAGTTGAAGAATATATATGATGAATTGAATGAATTCACAAAAGAATGGAATGAAGGAGTGTATGAAATGAAGTCAGAGGAGGAAACGAACAATAAATTAGATGAATATAGGAATAATCAAATTCACCAGAAGGAAATAGGAGCGGAATTGGATGAAATCGAGAAGAAACTGCCGATGCTGATTAATCTCACAAAGAAACATTAATTTAAAGTTTTGAATTATTATTTATTTATTGCTTGTGATTTTTTTAATTTTGAAATTACTCATAATGAGTTAATAACGACCTTGATAATAGTAATAACGACAATAAATGAATTTATCAGAGCCTATCAGGGTGAACTAATTTCCGCAGCCGTGAATGATAACATAAAAGGAAAGTTGACAAGGGAACCTTTTAAGTGGTTCTTAATGCCGACAGAAAAGGTAAGAACAGGTCGAAAGAGGATGTTTCAAAACCAATCAATCAACTTTTAAAAAAGTTTCTTACGTGACCTGGAAGTGTCTGAAAGTTCCATCTGAAAATCGACAATTTTTAACATTGATTTGCTACATCTCCCCTTCTCCTCACCCTTTTACCACCCTAGACTGCGGTGACGGAGTTAGCACCAAGGAGAAAACTGTACGCTGCACTATTATTTCTTTGTTTTTTTTGGTTCGATTTTTGTTTTGCATGTTTTGCATTTCAGGAACATGCCTCATTATAAAACTTCAATGATAGCTTGCAAAAAACACAGTTAAAAAATGCAAAAAATAAATCGAACCGAAAAAAAACAAAGAAAAAATGGTGCTAGGTCGAACCAGAGCTAAGTTTTCTTCCTCCTAGACGTCACAGGTGATCCGCTGGGAATACTATATGGAATCGCGCGGTGGCGTATTGAAAGAATCAGGGTTGTGTCCTATATGTAGGGACCGCAACATTTTTTTCAAACTCATTTTTTAATAAAAATTTCCATCCTGGCCTGTTCTGAAGGTAAATGGAAGTACATACCCAAATTTTTTTTTTCCGAAAATATTCACGCTCTCCGAAGTTACAGGCCTTTTTGTGACCAAAGGTTTCTACTGAATTCTCTTGGGCAAATCTGTCGTTTTCCTGACCACGCAAAAAATATTTTCTGTCTTCACGTACAGTCAGTCAAATTTATGCAAAATTTGTGAAAGTTCGAACCAGAAACTGTTTGATTAAAAACCCAACGTGTTATCCACTGAACTAAACGAACACAAAAGTGACACTGATAATAGGAAAATTTATTTTTGACGTGATTTTTTAAAATTCAAGAGAATTTTTCAAGGATATTCAGCATATTTCGAGATAAAACATCAAATATCTAAAATTCGACAGCACGAAATTTTTTGTTTCCAAGTGGATCTAGATCGAAATTTTGCGTAGAATCTGAATCCGTCAAAAAATAATGCGTGTTTGACCTCCTTTAACCTAAAATATCGGGAAAACTGATTTTCTTTCTGAGTCTGTTGTCTTCCGACACAGAGGAAACTACATTTTACAAATCAATGAACTTCTAAATTTTGCCCTCAGGTACCTGAAGAGATGTCCAAAAAGGATATGTCAGAAAATAGATATGTTATCACAGAAAGTTTTTTGAAGTGATGCCTCGCAGTTCAGATGGCTCCGAAAAAAAATTCGACAGCACGAAAATCAAATTTTCTTTCAAAACCTATTATAGTCCAGAACTATAAGAAACTGTCAAAAAATGATGCGTGTTCGACCTAGAACAAATTAAACGTGACATTTTTCTGAAAAAAGCAAAACGTTTTTTTTTTCAGTTTTCTGAGAAAACTATACATTTAGGTGAAAGGAAAGTGTGCTCATCAAATTCTACGTACTCGATTACATAGGGGTAAAAAGTTTTTATTCTGCTTCAGCGTTCTGGGCTCTCAGGGCAGACCGTCAAACATTTCAATAAGCTCCCCATGACGCCCCAAGAGAAGAAAATGAAAAACTCCGCCCACGTTCATTGCGGTCCCTACCTATATGTGTTCATATGGATCCCCGCGCGGTCGGCCGAAAACGTGGGGCGCATATGGAACGTATATGGATAGCATAATCAGCAACCGTTTTTGGTTGATTTTTCTGTATGAAACATTAGAAAGACCTAATTAATTGTTGTGTCCGGTATGTAATACATATATACAGTCCGCAGCGGACCAAATTTCCGCTGCGGACTCTATATGGACAAAAAATGGGACTGAATCCGCATGCGGTCCGCACGCCAACTACCTGTGTTGGTCGAGTGGGTAAGAGGTTGGGTTGCGAGGCAAGAGGTCTGGGTTCGGTTCCTCTTGACGCTATTTGTTTTTTTTCTTTTTTCTTTTTTGATTTTCTCCTTCCTGGATATGGGTTTTATGTATTTTTATGGTTCTTTGTGAAAAAGTAAGTTTATTTCTCCTTTTTTGATCAGTGAAAGGATACGAAAAAGATTATTTCTGAAATTTGTTGATAATTTTGCGAAAATTACTTTTGTGTATGTTTTGTTAAAACCCCATAAAGAAAAATGAAAATAGATAAAACCCATATCCAGGAAGGAGAAAATCAAAAAAGAAAAAAGAAAAAAAACAAATAGCGTCAAGAGGAACCGAACCCAGACCTCTTGCCTCGCAACCCAACCTCTTACCCACTCGACCAACCAACCGTTGAAAAACGTGGATTATCTGGGCAGTGAGGAAAGTAGTGCCTCCTCACCCTCTACTCGGACGATTCATATGGTTAAGAATCGAGATCAGAGCTGAACTTTGAGCTCATTTTTCTCGATTCCTAGAGGCGTTCAGCAAAATTTGAAAACTGTTTTGGAAGTTTTAAAACTCAAGCTTTCCAACCATATAGGTCTTGACCCGTAACTCCATCTCGACTCAGGATCCTTCCCTAGTAAGATTTATTTCTTCGCCATAAATAATCCTCTACTTCGATCGTTTTTTTTTTCTCATAAATTTTTATGCAAAAAACCTGCTTGGTTTTTATCTTTTGACCTCCGTCCTCCGTCGCCTTTTCTCGCGGCTACCGTTCACGTGAAAACGTTTTTTGATGAGAACTTGTAATTTTGGAAATGAAATAAAATGCGGACATCTTGAAAACCAGACAGACAAATCCACACAGGGTCTCGGGATGAGTAGTGAAAATAAACGCGCTCCGCTGAAATCAGCTAAAACTTTAGCGCGAAATTCAAAATAATATTTTTATTTTAAAACTTTATTTCTTTATTTAATAGAATTGATCTTGAAAATATGCGAGGCAGTCGAAAAACTGGCCAAAAATGGGGAAAAACAGACATAAATCGGCTCAAAAAGTGATCGATTAAGCTGCGTATCAAAGTGCCACAGTGAAACAGCGAATCGAAAAATTAAAATTTGAATTTGCCGTCAATGTCTAGTGGAGCGCATACGATTTCACTACTCACCCCTAGACCCTGTGAATCCACAGACATAGTTGTCAAGGCCCGGCCCGAAGGCCCGGGCAAATTGGCGCGAAAGTCAAATTTTCAAATTTTTTCAAATTTTTCAAATTTTTTTGAATTTTTTTGAATTTTTTCGCGAAAAAGTCAAATTTTCGACTTTCAGTAAGAATTAGAAGAAATTCTGAAAACAACTATGTCCACAGACACCGCCTTGACAACTATGTCCACAGACACCGCCCACACGCGTTTTATATATAAGAATGATATTATTTGTTAATAAACAATTCAAAAATTTAGTTGTATTTCATCGCATTTTCCACATTTCTTTTTTTAAATTTAATATTGAGCGTTTTTCGGTAAAAAAAACAACAATTTCTCAAAATATTAGTGAAAAACATTAAGTGTGACGAGACTCATCGCACAAAAACATGGCATGCGCCTTTAATACCGTACCTCCTCTTTCTTTCGCTTTCGCGTTTTCTTTCGCTTTTTCTGTGTTTCGTTGTGTTTTTGATCGTTTTCATCCGATTTTTTGACGAAAAAATTAATTTTCATAGTATTTTGAAACTTTTTCAAGTTCTCTCCAAGTTCTCAGCTGGTTTCACTGATTATGTAAATCATATTTTTCGAAAAATCGATATTTTTCTAATTTTCTGTCTAAAAAATGCAACATTAGCAAAGTTCTCAGTATTATAGCTTTGATGTAGTATTTTTCGCAGATGTGCGAATGTTTTCTAACTTTAGTCTGATTTCTAACCATATTTGTTCAAAAATTCTAAAGATTCATCTTTATATTCTAAGAAAAGAATATTCCAACAGCTTCTCTTTCAAATTCTGCTGAAATTACTCTGATTCATTGTTGTTTTTCCCGCAAAATGCCACTGAAAAGTACAAATATTATCGTTGGACCGCCGTTGTGAAAGGGGTGAACTGCTATTAGCCGAGCAAATTCGTTACAACTGCGCTCCACCGCAAACGAGAGAGTATCGGCGAGAGACGCAGATTTTTTTCTCGCGCCAACAATTATTTTCACAGTTTTTGACCTATTTTCACTATTTTTCGAAAGTTTTTATGTAATTTGTTCTTAAAAACAGCAAAAATAGGTCAAAAATGGTAAAAATATTTGTTCGCGCGAGAAAAAATTTTGCGTCTTTCACCGATACTCTCTCGTTTGCGGTGGGGCGCAGTTGTAAGAGGTGGTGGGCCGCTAATAAGACGTATATAATTTTTTTTGTTATTTTCCGTAAACTGTTTTCTCTGTTTCTCGATTTTCCCGACCTTTTTCGGGAACATTTCCCGAAATAAAATTCAGGAATTTTTTTACCGGCGGGAACAATTTTTTATCGCTCATTGCTAAAATTTTCATCATTTCCGTCTCTCTCCCGTATTTTTTTTCAAATATTGTTGATGAAAATGAAAAATGTGGAAAAAACGCATTTTTGAGTTGTTCGTTTTCAAAAATTCCCGATTTTCCCGAAAAAAAAGTCGCGAAAAAACCGGAAACCTGATTTCCCGAAAAAATATTCGGGATATTTTTCGGGTTCCCGCTTTCCCGAAAAAACATTTCGGGAAATTTTTTTGTTCCCGATTTTCCCGAAAAGTTTTTCCCGTTCAAACCTGGTCACAAGGAAACCTTTTTTATATGATGGTTGAGAATTGGCTGAAATTTGGCACACACATACTTTCGAATGTTGTCGCGACGGTTATTAGGCAGGTGAACCCCGAACCGACCGCAATGAGGGAGAGTGAACTTAGAAAGTTAGCCAACAGAGGATTATACAAACGGTTAATTGAAGCACTCTCAATGGGAGATTCCCCTGAGTTAGAGGAATCTCTTCATGGATTGACGACGGTGGATGGTTCATTGCATCCTTCGCGTTGGTGGTAGCAGATAACTTGTCGATATGAGCAGTTGAGAAGAGAATCCAGTAGGCGAAACGTAGACGATTGACTTCCGATACTAATTGGTTCGATAGCTCATATTGACATTGAAACGTCGCAAATGTCATCATGATAAAAGTATTGAGTTCGTTTCACGCGGGTTGCAGGCTATTCAATCCACCTTTGAGAGTAACAATATGTTCACCGTTGTATGTTTTATTAACTACGTAGGAAGAATCTACGAGTTTAATTGTGCCAGTTTTGACAATATAGCTGAGGCTATTATTGTCACGACCCAGGGGGTTGGTTCTGTAGGCGATTCCTACAAGTTCATCAAGCGTTCTATCCATTTCATGCTGTTTCTTAAAGATTGGAGACATCATTTCATCCGGCAATCTTCCAATGAAGCTGTGGATAACAAATGGGTCATCCGTGATGCATCCTTTGTTTGGGAGAGCGTTAGCGATAATGCAGCTTCTCCATATCATCAAAGTTGTCCTCCGAGAACAAGAAATTTCTGAACTTGCTTATCAGATCGGTTGTTCTTCTCCTGATTGTATTGACGTTCCAGGCTACATCTCAAAAATTCACAATCTTCCTTTGTAACACGGAGCACATCATTGACTTTGCTTCACCGGTTAGAAGTCTCAACAAAAGTACATGCTTAATTGTAGTCGGAATTTCTGGATTGTCATGAACGAACCGATCGGACATCTGCATGAATATTCCATACTTTTCTTTGTTTCCGCTAAATGGAGGGATAGTGTCGGTGATCGATTTCACCATGTTTGAAGTGAAAATAAGAGACGAATTCTCCAGTGAGAACGACGTGGTAGATTTTTCAGAGTTGGCTCAGTCTCGTTCGTTATTCCGGAGCCACGATATGGCGAACGTTACCAATGCGAACACGCTTTAATGAGAAAAATACGTGGTAATTTTATATTTTCACGTATTCTAATAAAACTCCCATAGGAAAATTGTTCCAATGCTCATCGCCACGTATTGCGGACGACTCATTTTTTGGCTAAAATTTTAAAGCGCGTGTGTATATGTTACGTTTGCAATATCGTGCGGAGCACGACTTGCCCTTCTTCCATAGTAGGTTGTGGTGTTTTCTTGTGTATGGGTTTCCCTGCCTGACTAGGACATGTTTGCTGCATTACAACTAACTGTGGTGCAGTGTGACAACTGTTCCTCGATTACGAACCATCGACTTCAGTTGGGCTTCCATTGTCGCGAGGGATTGTCCCATCATGATGTTCGAATTAACCAGCAGCTTCAGGGAATTCTTCCTTGCCACTTCGATAGTGCACTGTGAGAACCTTGAAGAAGTTTCGTGGGGTGTCGTTGAATAACGTTGCGGAGACAGCTCATCAATGTTGACATTGTTCTCACTTTTCTTCGTCGATTTCGAAGTAGTTGAAGATTTGAAGGAGTTCATCTCATCTCGAGGATTGTTCCCTCCATTCTTCTTCTTTTTCTTTAGAGCCATGGTGGATAGGTTTCAAAGTAGAGTCGTCTCCGTAGTCAATGAATCGGTTTGAACTGATACCGTTCCTCCTAATCAGTGTGAGGCATAGTTGTACGGAATGCCATTTTTCGAAAAACCGGAATCCGGAATCCGGAACCGGAATCAAATTTTTCATTTTCCGGAATCCGGAATCCGGAACCGGAATGAAGTTTTTCAAATGCCGGAATCCGGAATCCGGAACCGGAATCAAAATTTTCATTTTCCGGAATTCGGAATCCGGAACCGGAATGACGAAAAACCCGGAATTCCGGAATTTCGGAACCCGGAATCCGGAATGATTTGATAAATTTGCAAGGCCAAGTCATTTTTTCGAGTGTTTTTAATGATATATAACGTTTAAAACTACTTTTGAGGTTCAAAACCGAGAAAGAAGTAATGCAGTTTTCTTTAAAACTCAGAAAAATTTTAAAATTTAAACTTCAGAATTCCGGAAAAAATTCAAAAAAACCGGAATCCGGAATCCGGAAGCGGAATGAAAATTTTCATTTTCCGGAATCCGGAATCCGGAACCGGAATGAAAATTTTCATTTTCCGGAATCCGGAACCGGAACCGGAATGTCAAAAAAAACCTGGAATTCCGGAATCCGGAATTTCCGGAATCCGGATTCCGGACAACTATGGTGTGAGGTATTCGGAAGGATTCGGTAAATTTACCGAAAGTTATCGTTCCGAATAGCTGTTTACCGGTAAATTACCGGTGAATAGCTACTTTTTTTTGCGTTTTTTGGCAGGAAGGGTTGCATGTTCGAACCCACAAAGAGACTAACTGTGTTTTCTGGTGTTTTTTGGAGACTCTGTCACGAATCTGAAGTCCAGAGATAAACACTAGTTTATGATTTTCAATTTTTTGGAAAATTTCTGAATATTTTCGTTTCATTCGAGTTTAAAATAAAAATTTGAGATAAAAAATTGTAAAATAATTCGAATCGCTCAAAAAAAATTATTCCAAAAAGCAACAAAAAAATTGCCACCACTGGGGGTCGAACCCTGGTACTCAAATTGGCACAAAAACGTCCACAAATACGTTTTGTTTCCTTAACGGACTTAACCATGTGAGAAAAACACAAAAAAACATGAATGGGAAAAATGATGAAAGAAAGATTTCACGATTTACCGGTAATTTACCGAATACTCATTTACCGGTAATTTACCGGTAAATTTTCGGTAAATTGATTTTTTACCGGTAAATTACCGAAAACTCCATTTACCGGTAGTTGTTTACCGAATACCTCACACTGCTCCTAATCTTCTTTCCTTTATACCAATTTCCATGTCCTGATTTCCTGACTTTTGTTCTGGTTTGATGACTTTTGCAGATCCAGAAATAAGCTTTGCGGGATCTTATCTCTCCGTTCGATTCCGGAATCCACAGATTTCTTAGGCTTCATGTAAAGAGCCGAGCGCTCCGTTGGCATCGTGCGATTTTGAGATGACACAAAATTTTATCACTTTCCGTTGTTTAGTAAATCCAATGACTTGACTTGTCACTACTATCGGCTTTCGTATTAGGATTCTGTATTAATCAATGACGTTTCATAGCCGTCGAAAACGTAACTGAAATTCCGATTATTGTATTTATTCACATCGTTTGTTCCTGTGACGTATCACGGATTTATACGTGTTTGAGGTCCTCGTTGAGGAACATTTGTGAGAGGTTCGCAGTAGAGTTGCATGGAAGTGAAAATTTCTTATCCGGAAGTCGGAACTCGGAAGTCGGAAGTCTGAATTATATTTTTTCGCAAATTTTCGAAAATTAGTTTTTTGCTGTAGAAAAGCCTGTTTTCTGTCCTTTCAGACCATTTTCCATGTATTTTTGCGAAATGCACTTTTCGTATGTTCCACTGTTATGGAATGACGGAAGTCGGAAGTAAAATTTATTTTCTGGAAGTCGGCAGTCGGAAGTGATTTTTCTTATTCGGAACTAGCAAGTCGGTATTCCATGCAGCTCTGGTGCGCAGTCCTCTTCCTGTCAGTTGCAAAGTTCCCGATCTGTAACCTCGTCTTCTCGATGATCCCGTTACTTTGGGTCTTTTCACGGCATCAACGATACGACGGGAGATGGACCATCTTCAAGGTGCGGTATGTCGGTGGTGGCGATTCTGTGGCTATCGATATAAGATTTCCGGCGAATCTCCAGAATCCAGACCACGCTATTTGTCTCGGATCTGACATTTTTCGTTATCCCATCTTTTTCTAGTTTGTCACAAACATGACTTTCCATGATCACCACTGTGCTTACTTGACTTTTACGTTAGGAACCGATTGTACTCCAATTCTCCAGTTCCAATGTATCTACGGATAAGCAGAGAACCTCTACGATAAGATTCAATGCAATCATTGATTGGATGAATAATATAATTCATAGGTGGTAGGAACGAGACTGTTCTTTGAGAGAATGGCCAATAGATTTTAGTGGCGGTTCATTCCAAACTTCTCATGTCTCGCTGGAAATCACGTCAACGCTATGACGTCCTACCAATGAACTGTATGTCCCCATTCGTTCGGATCCCACTCGAACCCATACTGACACTTGGTGAACAAACAACGACTTCGCTCACCACTCTTGAAATACGAGTTTGGAAACTCGACGATAGAGTTTAGATTCCCTACACTAGGAGAACGTTTTCCTCCGAGTATAGTCGAATAACTTTCAAGTTCTGCATTCTCTCAGACCACCAAAGTTCGAGTAACTCTGGTCGATGCACCATGTCGCGACGGTTATTAGGCAGGTGAACCCCGAACCGACCGCAATAAGGGAGAGTGAACTTAGAAAGTTAGCCAACAGAGGATTATACAAACGGTTAATTGAAGCACTCTCAATGGGAGATTCCCCTGAGTTAGAGGAATCTCTTCATGGATTGACGACGGTGGATGGTTCATTGCATCCTTCGCGTTGGTGGTAGCAGATAACTTGTCGATATGAGTAGTTGAGAAGAGAATCCAGTAGGCGAAACGTAGACGATTAACTTCCGATACTAATTGGTTCGATAGATCATATTGACATTGAAACGTCGCAAATGCCATCATGATAAAAGTATTGAGTTCGTTTCACGCGGTTACCAGTCTCCACCTTTGTGAGTAACAATATGTTCACCGTTGTATGTTTTCTTAACTACGTAGGAATAATCTACGAGTTTTATTGTACCAGTTTTGACAATATAGCTGGGGCTATTATTGTCACATCAATTAAAGGACGTTGTCAGAACTTGTAGAGTTGTGCTCGGTGTTGGGTTCAGAAGGAAGATTCTTTAACGACAATGAACGGAATGATTATATAACATAACAGGCATAGAAAACATGTTCAGACTATTCGTCAATTTAAAATGTTTTATTCTAAAATAGTGGATTCAGGTCAAAATGAGTTCAAGAGTTTTGAGTGTAACTTTCAAAAATCGTTATACTTTTGACATCATTCGAGAAACCAGCTGGATGAACCGCCGAAGGCAAGACAGACAGGCTGCTCTTTGTATATTTCATTATTAGATACATAATTGACATTTCTGGCAAGTTTCAGAAATTTACGTTATTTCATCACTTAAATAAACGTTCTGAAACTTTGAAACAGTAAGTATTTCTGAGAGGTGGAATTTCGAGCAGTGTCAAACATTGTCTACCGAGGTTGAAATTGGAGGGAAATACTTGAAAACAACATGAAAAAGGATATTGTAATCATTCAAAACGGTTTTTCATTAAAAATACTTCTGAAAACTGAACTGTCCTCTCCTTTTTGCACACCCAAAAAATGAATTTCCGGTGGTGGGGGGTTATTTTGTACGCTGAATCAAATGGCAGTGTCAGATGTTTCACAACTTTTTTCGTTTGTTCGGGAGACCCGAAATCGAGGGGTGTCCTATACTTTTTGCACGCACTGTATTTTTTCGTTCGTTGTGACAAGTTTCCACAAAATTCATAGAAAATGATCAAATCTTTAAAATTCTTTTACTCAAAAAACCTGCAGCCTATCCACTCCAAG
Source organism: Caenorhabditis latens (assembly GCA_002259235.3). Classification (NCBI taxonomy): domain Eukaryota; kingdom Metazoa; phylum Nematoda; class Chromadorea; order Rhabditida; family Rhabditidae; genus Caenorhabditis; species Caenorhabditis latens. The sequence continues at coordinate 5,138,040 of CM056093.1, forward strand.
GAATAACCGGATTCCTAGTTGCTCATCATTTCACAAACACGAAATGTTCTTTAATATCTGTTATAGAGCAAGTGAACCCAACTCTTTCTCTCCCGCTCTCTCTCTGATGAAATTTTATTTTAAAAAACAACTTCGTATCTTGTTGTTCGATTGCAGTTATATTTCTTTTAAAAAAACGTTATATCCGTTTTTTTCAGGTGTAATGCCTTCTCCGAGCGATCGACGGCCCCCACCTCAAGGAGATACTCAGCCGTTTCGAGGTAAGTATATGTAGAGAAAAATAAAATAATAAATACAATCAACAAACAATTTTTAATTCACTGCTATTTTCAGACCCTATCCCACTTCCAGACATTCAAATCATACCCCCATCCCCCATCCCATCCCCCATCCCATCCCCCATCCCATCCCCCATCCCATCCGACGACGAAGACGAGGAAGCTGAGGAAATACCAGAACGTCAAGAAGTACCAGAGCCCCATGATATTAATTTTCGTCCAATTCCCACGATCCAACAGACACAGAAAGAGCAAACGGAGATACGGATTATTGTGTTGGAGGATGGCGAACGATTGGATAGTGTGATTCGAAAGGTTGAGAAAGGTAAATTTGAGAATGTTCAGGTAGAAATTGGAGAGAATCGGTGAGATTTCCAAACTAACATTAAAAAAATAGCGATTTTCGAATTCAGTGAGTCGTAAGCTTCTAGAAACTTATTACAAGTCTTGGTTTGGAGTAAGCTGAGTCCTGACCCGAAAATTACAGTAAACATGTTTTTCTTTCTTTAAAAAATTCAATATTATTGGTTTTTTCCAGGCTGGATCGTTCGTTTCAAGCGTGGCTCATCACTTCTCGGCAAGAAAGTCAGTGTCTACACTACAGTATCGCCTGGATCTCCACTCAAATGGTCAGAAGGAAAAGATCATTTATCGGTCCATTGTGAAGTGAAATGTCAGGAAGCCGGATCCTTTCGATATCATTTCAACGTGGAATCCGAGGAGTCTGAAACAGCTGAAACCGTCGAATCTGGTCACGGCTATTTCCTTGTGATGCCCGGACTACAAATCAATGGAAAACCATTGAATTTGGACGGAATTTGCTGTCAGACGTACCTGACGAAGCTACTCGGACCTCTGAACGAATGGAAGGACCGTCTGAAAGTGTCCCATGAGACTGGATACAATATGATCCATCTGCCGCCTATTCACGAGGACTCGTTGAGAAGTCATCAAGTATTTTTACAGGTGAGAAATGGGAAAGTTTGCATTGAATTTGAATTCAGCTCATCAAGAGCTTCCAGAAAAGAATAATCATGACTAGGTTTGAATCAAACTGAGTCTCGCCACGAAAAGTACAGTAACCCAAATGTCGTGATGAGAACCAATTATAACTTTCTGAAAGCTCTCGTCTAACTAAAATCGAATACTGATATCGTAATCTAGTTTCGAGATTCTTGGCTAACAGAGCAATTTCCTACTCCCCGAAAGTCACAATTCTGTCAATTTCCCACCAATTCTAAAGAAATTGCCACATTTGAACTCAGCCTGTCGAGAGCATCCAGAAAAGTATAATCACGACTAGTTTCGGAGTGATTTGGGTCTCGCCACGAAAACGGGTTACTGTAGTCTTCGGGGTGACACCCAACTAGTTTCTAACCTAGTCATGATTACGAGCTGAATTCGATGATGTGATCCACTTTTCAATTAAAAACTAATTTTCCAGAATCTCGTCGAAGATCTCGAAAAGTCGTGGGGCATCCTGACGGTCCAGGACGTTGTCTGGAACCACGCCGACAAAAGTGAGAAATGGCTCATGAAGCATCCAGAATCTGTCTACAACTGCTCGAACTCTCCACATCTTCGTCCCGCCTATGTCATCGATCGAGTCTATCATGAGTTTGGCAAGCAAGTCAGCGAAGGTGTGTGGGAGCACAGAGGAGTTCCAGCTGTTGTGGAGAATATTCATCATGTGAATGCAATCGGAGACTTGTTGAGAGCGGAGGTGCTTCCAAAGGCGAAGCTTCAGGAATTCTTCCAGGTGGATTTGAAGGTAAGAGGGATTCCTGGGCCACCACTGAAAAATGACGATTCTCGGCAAAAAATCAACAAGGCTTAGAAAGCTGAAAATTCGGTCATGACCACAATCCTCTATTTCTCACGTTCCAGGCGATGGCAAATCAGTTCGAAATATTCATCAAACAAGCCGGCGGCCCGACACAAGACCCACTCGATGGACAAGATGTCGAAATTGTACAGGATTCAGAATTCAGAAGATTCGGAAGTTCAGTGGATTTTGAAAGATCCGCTAGAATATTCAACAGAGAGAGAGGAGACGCAGGATCTGGTTAGTTTGGGGGAGAATCGGGTGATTTTTTAGAGAGAAAGTCAGATGAAAAAGAGTAAAAACCGCGGAAAATCCTCCAATTCATAAAAAAACAGCGAAAATATGCAAAAATTTGGTCAAAATTCGGTGAATAGTGCCAAAAAACGGTTGACAATTCCGTAAATCAACGTTTTGGCTGCAGTAACCCGAGAAAGCGTGTTGAGACCCGCGACAACTTGAAGAGTGTGCGCCTTCAAATGTTGATTTACGAGGGGTACTGTAATTAAATTTTCAAGTTTCCGATTGATTTGCGACTGTTTTTAGCTGATTTTTGGTTTTTAGCAGTTTTTGCCAGGTTTTTCGAGTTTTTTGTGTCAAAACTCTTCAAAAACAACATAAAATCGTATAAAATCAGTCGAAAATACAAAAAAAAGAAGAAAAAATCCCCGTAAATCGACACCTACCCACAGTAACCGATTTGTTCGCTACGAGACTCACGATAACTTTGAGAGCAATGCGCCTTAAAATGTCGATTTACGAGGGGTACTGTAATTAAATTTTTACTAGTTTCCGATCGATTTGCGACTGTTTTTAGGGGATTTTTGGTTGTTTTTAGTAGTTTTTGCAATATTTTTTCTAGTTTTTTGCTCTAAAATTCGGTAAAATGGTATTTTTCCGTTTTTCTTTCTTACAATTTTTATTTTAATAATTTCAGAATATTTTTGAAGTGAAAATTGTGCAAAAAATGTCAAAATTCCTCAAAAACTGCTTAAAAACGCATAAAACCAGCCTACATCACAAAAAAAGAAGAAAAAATCCCCGTAAATCGACACCTACCCACAGTAACCGATTTGTTCGCTACGAGACTCACGATAACTTTGAGAGCAATGCGCCTTTAAATGTCGATTTACGAGGGGTACTGTAATTAAATTTTTACTAGTTTCCGATCGATTTGCGACTGTTTTTAGGTGATTTTTGGTTGTTTTTAGTAGTTTTTGCAATATTTTTTCTAGTTTTTTGCTCTAAAATTCGGTAAAATGGTATTTTTCCGTTTTTCTTTCTTACAATTTTTATTTTAATAATTTCAGAATATTTTTGAAGTGAAAATTGTGCAAAAAATGTCAAAATTCCTCAAAAACTGCTTAAAAACGCATAAAACCAGCCTACATCACAAAAAAAGAAGAAAAAATCCCCGTAAATCGACACCTACCTACAGTAACCGATTTGTTCGCTACGAGACTCACGATAACTTTGAGAGCAATGCGCCTTAAAATGTCGATTTACGAGGGGTACTGTAATTAAATTTTTACTAGTTTCCGATCGATTTGCGACTGTTTTTAGGTGATTTTTGGTTGTTTTTAGTAGTTTTTGCAATATTTTTTCTAGTTTTTTGCTCTAAAATTCGGTAAAATGGTATTTTTCCGTTTTTCTTTCTTACAATTTTTATTTTAATAATTTCAGAATATTTTTGAAGTGAAAATTGTGCAAAAAATGTCAAAATTCCTCAAAAACTGCTTAAAAACGCATAAAACCAGCCTACATCACAAAAAAAGAAGAAAAAATCCCCGTAAATCGACACCTACCTACAGTAACCGATTTGTTCGCTACGAGACTCACGATAACTTTCAAGAGCATGCGCCTTTAAATGTCGATTTACGAAGGGTACTGTAATTAATTTTTGTGAGTGCTCGATCATTTTTAGGGGAATTTTTGCTTAAATTTGAAAAAATAAAGCAAAAAAAATCGATTTTCTCATTTCCAGAAGAAGAACGAGTCCAGAAGTGTGTCCAAAGCTTCTCCGCTGCTCTACATCAGAAGAATGAAGATGCCGTCAGTGACGCGGGGCAGATCATTGAAGCCGGTCTACGAGCAGTAATGGGTAGAATCACTTATGAGAGAATCGCCGAAAATGGACCCAAAAAGGGGCGTGTCAACGAGGAGAATCCATTGACAACCGACTATTTCTTGCATTTGGAGAGTGATTTGGGATGGAGGAGCGAGGAGAAATTCGCGTATGATGAGGAGAAATCGAAGTTTTTGATGGCTTTCAATGGTTGGGTTAAGAGTGGTGATCCTATGAAGAATTTCGCATTGAAAGACTCTCAGGTAAGGGAGGAAAATTGTCAGATTAAGTTTTAAATGTTTTTTCCGATTGCTAAAACTGTAGAAATCAATGAAAACGACGAAAATAAAGAAATCGCATTTAAATGAGCCCCAGAAATTGAAATAGGAAAATTTACCAACAATAAAAATTCTCCTCGTCTGTACTTGAAATGCATTCATGAAAGTTCATTGTTCGAATTTTTTCTTGAAAATTTGTGAAAATATTGCTTTCCGACGAAGAGAGTTTCTATTGAAATGTACTGCAAAATTGCACAATGTTTTGCACTTTGAGGTCTCATATTGTCGAAATTAAAAAAGTGATACCCGGGGTTTGCGGACTTAGTGCTAATTTTAATAACAGGGGTAACAAGTTTTCATTCTGTTTTAGCGTTCTGGGCTCTCAGAGCAAACCGTCGAACATTTTGATTACCTCCCCATGACGCCCCAAGAGAAGAAAATGAATAACTCCGCTCACGTTCATTGCAGTCCCTAATTACAATTATTTTTTTTTTGAATTTTCAACCCCGGGCCAAGAAAAATTCCGATTTTGGCCCGGCGCGGGCCTCAAGTTTAACTATTTCTCTTTGACTAGATAAGATTTAGGGTCCGGACTAATTGTGAAAAACAGAAAATAATGATCTGTGGCCTTGAAAATCTCATAGTGACCAAGAAATCCAAGCTTCGAAACAATTTTTATTATGAATTCAAATTTTTCTGTGTATGGAAAAGTCGCCCCGCTCCCCCCCCTCTTGAACATCTACAATTCATTACTAACGACTCCTTAAATTCCAGACGTACCTCCGCCGTGAACTCGTCTGTTGGGGAGACTCTGTGAAACTCAACTACGGCGAGAAAGAAGAAGACAGTTCATTCCTATGGGACTACATGAAACAGTACACTCAACGGGCCGCCCGTATGTTCCACGGACTCCGTATCGACAATGCACAAGAAACACCGATCCACGTGGCAGAGAAATTGTTGAAATGTGCGAGAGAAGTCCGTCCGGATATCTACGTCGTGTCCAATTGCTTCACAGGAAGTGAGCAAGCGGATAACATGTTCGTCAATCGATTGGGAATAAGTTCGTTGATTCGAGAAGCACAGTCGGCAGGGGATAGTCATGAACAGGGACGATTGGTGTATAGGTAAGAGGGGAATGAAGCGGTATGATTAAAAAAATAATAAGAAATGCTCAAAATGTGCAAAAACTAACCTGAAAATGATGAAAGTAATCTCAAGCAAAAATTGGCCAGAATCGTTTTTCTTGCTCAAATGAATATGCTGAGAATCGTGTGATTTTATTCGAAATCATCACCGCTTTGCTGAATTTCTTTCGAAAATGTCTAAAATTCTCACAAATTTTCGGAAGTTAATAGGAACAGGTATGTGCCCGGGTGGCGTTGAGAGCCTCGCATTTTCAGGCGAAATTTGAAAATGCGACGAGAAGTGTGCGAAATGGAGAGACGCAGACACACTCTCTTGATTTTACACACTCTCTCTCGTCGCATTTTCGCCCACTTTGGAATCTTTCAGCGCCCAAAGCGCCTCCATAGGCACATCCCTGAATAGGAATGAGTTTCAGTTCTCTTCGAAACTCATTTGGACAGTTGGAGGACAATTTAGGTATTTTTAGACCAACTTCAGCTAAATTAATTATAATTTAAGAGGCACTATCTATATTAGTGAGAATGTTTGTGTTGGGCCTTGGCACAGTTGCAAAAAGTTGTTTCAATCCGAACTCTTTTTAGTAAAAAGAAAAAGAAAGACTTTTTACAGCATATGTACCCCTATGGTAGTGGTTCACAAAAATATGTCACCAGTCCCCTACGACGTCATCCTAAGTAAATATGCCCGAAATTGACTTTTCACTCAAAAATTCATTTAAAAAATCAATTTTCCAGATAACTTCGTGAAACTTTTGGAACATGTTAGAATTGTGTTTGACTTCCTACACAAAATTCCATTTTCATGTTTTTTCAATTTTTCTCAAAAAATCCCTCTAGAAGTCAAAAATTACGAATCGTATTCATATTCCTTGCGAAGTGTTTTATTGGGTCCAATTAAAATCATTAGAAAAACCATGGCAAGAGTGCGATTTCGCGCTCTTGTCACTCCCTTCCGGACAATATTTTCCTGTGTCTTCGGTGGCCCAGTGGTAGTGGGCGGCGCGGCAGTGGGAAAGTCCGAGGTTTGACTCTCTCCCTCGACAGTGTTTTTTTTGTTTTTCTCGATTCTGGGCGGCGGAGGTCATCTCTATGTGTCAGAAATAGGTTTTTTAAAGCTTTTCCCGTCTATACAGACCTTTTATAACGTTTTGAGAAAAATATTTTTCTAAGAAAACTAACTTTTCTGTGTCCACTTCCATGGTGAGATGGCAGTCGGAATTTTAGTTCGAAAAACAGTAGAAAAACCAACTGTTTACCAACTCAATTTCCAAAAAACTGATTTTCTATATCGATATAACGAATTTTATAGATTCCACACTATTTCAAGAAAAACAAAAAAAATTGTCGAGGGAGAGAGTCGAACCCCGGACCCTCCCACTGCCGCACCCGCCCACAACCACTGAGCCGACGAAGCTACAGAAAAGTAATGCCCGGAAGGGAGTGATAAGAGTGCGAAATCGCGCGGAGCAAGTTTCGAGCTTGTTTTTTAAGCTCCGGAGCAGAAAGGGGCAATAGATTTTATGACCATCGTATTCAGAATGGTCGAAACTACCAATGAGCCAATTTTCAGCAAATTCTCAGACATTTTCTAAAAGGAGTTCCCTTGTGAGCTATGTTTTGTGTTCTCGACTAGAAAATGTCGAAGATTAGCTTAACATTTAAATGTGAAATTCAATCGCCAAGTTTAGTAAAAATAGACACAGGGGTGCAAAATGCAAGGTCGCGTAAACCCGCTCCATCGCACAGCTGTTGGCATGATAAATTTCATAAAATGCACACATATACTTAGTCGAGTGCCTTTTGTAAAATTTCAGTCAATTCCAATCAACAACCGGTTTTTTATCACAGAAATTAACAAACAGTATGCTATTCTTGTCATCTTGTCAAATTTCGGCCCGGCTCGGATTCATTTTAAAAAGTGCAAATTTATGTTTCACAACGAGTTTTTGATTAAACTCTGAAGCATTGTAAAAAACACGGTCTCAACAAAAAATGTTGATGTTCAAAACACAGGCTGAGGCTGAAAATTATACTTTCGGCCCGACCCGTGACAGGTATGCTTGTCTGTCTATATGTCTTCCAATTTGTGGATATCCGGACTGACAGAAATACTCACACCCACTCCCTCTCTTCAGCTGTCACCCAACTCCAACTTTCCGATTTTCAGATGTGGTGGTGATTGTGTCGGTGCATTCAAACAGAAGTCCAATCGTCTCGCTCCGAATTCCATCGCCCATGGTCTATTCCTCGACCAAACTCACGACAATTTTCACGCGAGAAGTCCATTCGACATCCTACCGACGGCCGCTATGCTTACGATGGCGTCGTGTGCTGTAGGAAGAACAAACAATCAAATCACTGAAAACCAAGGAATCATCAAAGGACGAGAGATCCTCAACAAATTGCACACTTCACTAGCTCAGAACGGTTTCACACAAGTATTCGTCGACCAAATGAATCCGGATATCGTCGGAATCACTCGTCACAATCCGAGAAGTCACGAGACTGTCGTCGTGGTATCTCACACGGCATTCTCCAAAAACTACGTGAATCGTCCGGACGGTCTGAAGCATATTCCGATTGGAGGAGTCCTCGATAAAGTGCTTTTTGAGATGAAATTGAATAAAATTGAGGAGAATCAGGAATACACGCTCGAAAATTTCCAAATTGAAATCACAGAGAATGTTGGATTTGAAGATGGAACGATGTTCCTTGTTCATGGCGGTGAATACATTGAATTGACGAATTTCTCGTCAGGAAGTGTCATTGGATTCAAGATTCGACCGAAGGAAGAGGCGGTCAATGCGTTTGAGCAGATTCATCGAGAAATTGGTGAGGTTTCGGGTAATTGACTGATGAAAATTAGTCGAAAAATGTAAAAATCTGAGAGAAAAAAAACGGGAAAAATGACATCAAGATCCAGAGTTTTATAGTTTGAGACATGCGCGGACATCTGGATTGACAGACAGACATCTGGAAATTGATCTAAACTGTATATTTTGGGTATCCATAATGGGGTGACAATAATTTCTGACTTACGGACATCTGGATTTACAGACAGACATCGGGAAGGGCTGGGAAAAGCTGTAAACTTTAGATTTTGGCCATCTAGATATAGAGACGGTTGGCGCACCTTCTACGCGTTTTTTCACTGAAATTATCCTGATTTCGAAGATCTTTCTCCAAAAATTCAAGCAGAAAACTAGAGTTTCCCTGAAATGAAAAATCCGGACAAACATAAAAATCAGGAATTTTGAATTTTTGTATTTCGGACATCTGGACTTTCGGACAGACAGATAGACATCGCTGGCATCTAGAAATGTAGAGAATCTTCCTATCACTTTAGGTTCTGAGTTGAATCTGGCGCACCTTTGACGCGTTTTGAGTCGAATATTAAAAAATAATGCTCAAAATTGGGTTATATGGGTCATTTTTGAGTTTTTGAGTCCAACATTTTCAGAAAAAGTTGGAAAAAAAAGCCTGAACACAACACTGGACAACCAGATCGCTCTAATCAGTTTCATCTTGTCGAGAGCTTTCAAAAAAGTATAACCATGTTCGAATTAAATGGAGTCTCGCCCCGAAGACTACAGTAACCCGGGTCATGTTACTGTAGTTTTCGTTTCGAGACTCAAATTGCTCCAAACCTAGTCATGATTATACTTTTTTGAAAGCTCTCGACGTGATGAACAGTTTAATGGTCTAGTTTTGGATTTTTAGGCCATATTTTGAGGAAAATATCAAAATTTCTTAAAATTTTGTTGAATTTCCATATGAAAACCCTATTCTGTGCTTATCTGTGAGACCACTTGGTAACTATATTAGTGATGGCCTAGAACCCCAAATCTCTTTCATTTTTCTGAAAAAGTATTTTTATATCCACAATCTCTTATTTCTTTTCAGAATCTTCCGCCGCACTCGACGCCGCTCTCTCCGCCCTCACTTACCAATCGTTCGCCCCACTTCTTTTCCATTGTGAATCAGAGGACTACGCGACGATTGGACAAGGAGGATACGAGGTTCCAAACTATGGGAAATTCGTGTATTGTGGATTACAAGGACTGATTTCAATTCTCGAGAAGATCCGTGATATGAAAGATCTTGGACATCCACTCTGCCAGAATTTGAGAGACGGAACATGGCTGTGTGACTATATTGTTGTGAGATTGAAGAAGTTCGATAATCTGAGAAATGTGGCCAATGTTGTGGAGAATTTGTTGAGACCCCTGGAACATGTACCGTATTATTTGAGACCTTGCTATTTTGAGACGATTATCTCGTTTATCTATGGAAAAGTGAGGGCGGAAGTGTTGAGACGAATGGCACCGTGAGTTTGAATGGGGTTTCCATAGGAATAGGGATAGATGAAAGACTGTAAATTTGGAAATCTGGACACATCCGGACACTTGGAAATACAAAATTTTAAAATTTTGAAAGTCTTCTCACCTAGAAACGTAAATTCAGTATGTTCGAGCTTATTTTTAAGTAAAAAGAGCTCAAGTCTGGAAATCTGAAAATCAGAATCTCGAAAAACTGAAAATGTGGACATCCGGACACTTGGAAATACAGAAAATTTGAAATTTGGAAACCTAGAAATGTAGAAAAATAAGCAACTGGATGACTGAAGTTTTTTAAATCTAGAATTGGTTGAAAAATTAGCTGAAAATGGCTTAAACTGTCTCAAAACTTTTAAAATAACACCGAATTCGTTTAAAATAGTTTTTTGAATTTGAGTTTCGACTAGTAAAAAACGCTATTTTTAGGATCACGCCAAAAATCTGTGAAAAAGGAAAAAATTTATATAAACTGAAAATTAAAAAATTTTGATCTCAAAACAGTCAAATTTTGAGAATTTTGAACTCAGTTTGTAAATTTTGAGACATTTTTATGCAAATTTGGGCCTCTTCAATACGTTTTATTCATTTTGACTCTATTCTCATCAATTTTAAGTCTTAAATTCTAGTCAAAATCCACTATATCTATTCTTCCAGAGAAATCCAAACCTCATCTGCACTCATTCGTCATCTATCCATCTCTACCATCGAATTCCTCGGATACATTCCAGGAGCCGATCTTGCTCCACTTCCCGAAACACTCCAATTAGAAGACGATCATCCATCCAGTCTGGCAGCCGGTCTCACTCATTTCGCCGTGGGAATCTGGAGAAATTGGGGGCGTGACACATTCATCGCCCTTCCCGGATGTCTTCTATCGACTGGGAGGTTCCAGGAAGCTCGTCAGATTATTCTATCGTTTGGCGGTGCTTTGAGACATGGATTGATTCCAAATCTTCTGGCAGAAGGCATCGGAGCGAGATACAATTGTCGAGATGCCACGTGGTTCTGGCTGTTTTCCATAGTGAAGTACGTTGAAATGGCACCGAATGGACACAAGATTCTTGAAGACGTCGTTCGTCGTATCTATCCGAAAGATAATACCGTTTATGGAGAGGAAGAGAAAGAGCAAAAATTGATTGATACGATCTATGAGGCGATGGATAAACATTTCAAAGGAATCGACTTCAGAGAGAGGAATGCGGGGCCACAGATCGATGAGCAAATGAGAGATGAGGGATTTCAGGTGAGAAAATTGGGAGAAGAGGGAGAGAATTTGACTGAAATTGGGACAAAATTTCTAGAAAAAGAGCTAGTTTAGGACACGCCCACTTTTTTGGTTGAAAAATTCTAGAAAACTCTCATCAGAAGGGCTGGAAATCTTCCTTTAGTCTATCTATAAGCTCCACCCATTTTCCAGCGAAAACTGTCAATTTTCTGGCTAAAAATTCCAGAAGTTTTTGCTCAATTTGAACAAATATGAGCCGAAAACAGAAGCCACGCCCACTTTTTTAAACTGATAAATCCAGATGAGTAGGATGAGGGCGGCTGAAAATAGTTGCAGCTTTAAGAAATTCCTGATAAAATTGACCAAAAATCTTTAGAAAACGTATTTCACTATGGAAACGCCCACTTTTTGTTTGAAAAATTTCAGAAAATTCAAACCAGAAGGGCTGGAAATTTTCCATTAGTCTATCTATAAGCTCCGCCCATTTTCCAGCGAAAACTGTCAATATTCTGGCTGAAAATTCCAGAAATTTTGGATTAAATATAATCAGATTAGGCTGAAGCTATAATCTTCGCCCATATTTGAGCCGCGCCCATTTTTAACTGAAAATTCTAGATAGCTAGAATGAGGACGGGTGAAAATAGCCATATATTAGCTCCGCCCACTTTTCGAGCTATAAATGCTTCAAATTCCGGTTTAAATCGAGCAAATATGAGCCAAAAACAAAAACTCCGCCCACTTTCAGGCCACGCCCACTTTTTTCCATGTTAATTGAAAAAAATCCCTGGTCAATCTTGTCAGAAAGAACTTTTTTGGACAAAATTGTCATTTTCCTTCGAAATTTTGGTTCAAAATCATTTCAAAATTTGAGAAATCCTGAAAATGGCAGATAAAAATAGTGAAACATCCCATTTTTCTCTCAATTTTTTTTTCAAAATAGACTTTTGAAGCTCCGCCCACTCATGGACTACTTCCCACCGATTTTCTAGGTTTTCCACCGATTTTCTAGGCCACCATTTTCAGCAATTTTCAGCCAAAAATCGTCGCAAAAGTTTCAATTTTTGGTGTTCATACTCATTTTCATCCCAAAATCCCGATTTTTGTCAATTTTCGCCTGAAAATACCGAAATTCATTAGATTTTTAGGAGATTTTCAGGAGATTGCCAGCAAAAAACCACTTCAACTCAGCAGTTTCTCTTTTCCAGGTAACCGCCGGTGTGTCCCGTTCGACAGGCTTCATTCATGGAGGAAATCGATGGAACTGCGGTACGTGGATGGATAAGATGGGCAGTTCAGAGAGAGCTGGAAACAAGGGAGAACCAGCGACACCACGTGACGGAGCCGCCGTTGAGCTCCAAGGATTGGCCTACCGTACCCTTCGAGCACTCGCCGATTGGAGTAAGAAGGGATGGATTGAGAGAAAAGGATTCCAGGTGTGTGCTCGGGTGGCGTTGAGAGCCTCGCATTTCTAGCCGAAATTCGAAAATGCGGCGAGAGAGAGTGTGCGATTTGGAGAGACGCAGACACTCTCTCTCTCTCTCGATTTTACACACTCTCTCGTCGCATTTTCGCACACATTGAATTCTTTCAGAGCATAAGGCGCCATGAGGACAAGCCTGAAGAAGTCATTGACGGGTGGTCGTGGATTTTCTGGGCGGAGAAGATTCGACGGAGTTTCGAGAAGAAGTTCTACGTGGAGACGGGTGCTCAGGGGGAATACGTGAATCGACGGGAGATTGTGAAAGATTCGTTCGGATCGAGTCAAGGATTCACGGATTACCAATTGAGATGCAATTTTGCTATCACTCTCGCCGTTGCTCCAGATATTTTGGATCCAAAAAAAGCGTGGAAAGCACTAAATTCGGCGGAAATCCTTCTCGGACCACTCGGAATGAAGACGCTGGATCCGACGGATTGGGGATACAATGGATACTACAACAATGATGATGATGGAATGAATAAAGTGACGGCGAAAGGATGGAATTATCACCAAGGACCGGAATGGTTGTTTGTGGCCGGGTACTATCTACAGGCGAGGCTCGCGGTAAGCGGGGAATTGAAGAAGAAAAGTGGCTGAAACTGATCAGAAAAACCCATAAAACTCGTAGTTTTTAATATAATTTTTCTATGATGGCCAAAGTTTCGGTTTCTAGGTCACCAAGCCCTTTCGTTTTAGGGGGTTTAATTGACGTTTTGATTAAATTCCGCTGAAAAAGTTCGAGATTTAACGCCCAAACGCGATTTTTTAGTATGAATAGATTGGTGGCCGAGTTTTTAATTTCTAGGCCACCAAAGAGAATCATACAACTTTTCTTAGGTTTATTTCGATCATACTTGTCAAATCACGGGCCGGCCCGGGCCGGGCCGGGCCGGGCCCTCTGAAAATTTCAGGACCCGCAGCAAGCTTTTTTTTCAATATTTTGACGGGCCGGGCCAGCCCGGGCCGGAAGATTTTTTTAGCGGGCCCGGCCCGTGACAAGTATGATTTCGATGGTTTACTGATCAATTTTTGCCCAAAATATGACACGTTTTTAGCCTGAAGCAGACAACAGAGCCTTAGAAATAGGTGGCCGAAGTTTGATCTTCTAGGCCACCAACACTGAAATTTCGTTTAAAATAATTTTTGAAAGTTCTTTAAAAACTCAAATTTTCAGTCATTTTTATCTGAAATTTTGGTCATTTTAAGTCCGAAATATTCAAAAAAGATTATGGCCGAAGTTTGGGTTTTTAGTCCACCAAGCTGTTTTTATTGGTTTTTAGTTTTTCGAGATTTTTTGATTGAATTCAACTGGAAAAGTTTGATATTCTTAGCACAAACTCGATTTTCCAGCTTGAATAGATTGTTGGCCGAGTTTGGGTATCTAGGCCACGATAAATATCAGTTTTTCTACGAACTTTATTCATTTCATTACCAAATTTAGCTCAAAATCGCAGGGATTAACAGTTAAAACTCGTTCCAAAAACTCTGTGACCGAGTTTTGGGGTTCTAGGCCACCAAATCTCGGGATAAAAAATTTCGCCCGAATTCGGCCGTAAATGCAGCATTTTCATGGTCAAATATCTTTTGCGCATTTCGGACTCCTAGGCCTTCCCCAAATTTACCGGCTTTTCATCAAAATTGGTCAAAATTTGTCGGATTTTTCCATGGCCTAACTTTCTCCGGTGAGAAAAATATAGGCCACCTAGAAAAATGGTGTTTTTGTCTGATATGATCACTGAATTCAACTATTTCTTAGTGGCCTAACATTCCATCTAATCATATTTCTAAGTCATTGTGAAAATTGACAATTTTTAAGCCAGTTGTCCAGTTGCCTAGTGGCCTAGGAATCTGAAAGTTAGGCCACCAGTCTTTGTTTCAATTTTCCTCATTTTTTCCCTTCAATTTCCAGATCGGTGAAATTCTTGGTGGTGACGAGAAGAGATACGCGATCCGCCAAGTCCAGGAACGCCTCGGAAACGCCTATCGACACATCATCGACTCGCCGTGGAGATCCCTTCCCGAACTCACCAATGCCGGAGGAGAGTACTGTAGACAGAGTTGTGATGCGCAGGCGACGGCTGTTGGATGCCTGATGGAGGCATGTATCAAGTTGAATACAATTGATGAATAAGGATACAATTGATGAATAATGAGCATTTTGTAATCTTTATATATCCATAATTTTTCTAAATTTTATAGTCGGTCATTTTCTTGTAAAAAATGATTATCACTTTTCTAGGTCTTTTCTGTTCTTTTGAAAGTACTTACTTTTGTTATTATTTATTGATTTATTTGTTGTTCTAGAGAGAGGTCTTCATGAAGTGGTAAATGAGCGAATCACTGTTCTTAACAAACTATGATAGGAATAACTTGAACGGACGCACTCACCTGAACCATTCTATTCTTGTATAATCACTTGCACGATGGTAGACAAATTGGCCACACATCTACAGCAAACCATTCGACTGACATCTGAAACATGATATCACCTGAAAAAGAGACCGACCAGATTAATCATGTCATTCATTCATTTTAGCAAAGTTATGTGATTAGTCAAAAAAGCCATCGGGGAGCCCTATGGGCGAGAATCGTGAAAATGGAACAAGAAAGATGGGGCAAAATAAGAACAAGGGGGAAAGAAATAAAAATGTATGAAATTCGATTCTTTCTATTAATCAGATGCATCCATTGGAGACGTTGGACGATTTTCTGAGTCTGAATCTCCAGATTCAGATGGCGGTTGTGTGGGACGAATTTCTGAATCTTCAGATGCAGATACAGATGGCGGTTGTGTGGGATGAATTTCTGAAACTTCAGACACAGATTCAGATGGCGGTTGTGTGCGTCGTCGTCGTCGAGAAGAAGGCGCCTTCGCAGATGATGAGCAGCACGGTTGGTCCTCATCGGAACGACGTTTTCCGGATTTTGAAGCTTTTTGCTTGGAGTTGACTCTGGAAGATCTCGAAAAAACGTCAGAAAAAATAAACACTTCGGACATCTGGACAAATAGACATCCCAAAAACGCGTCAACGACACGCCAGAGACTAAGAAAACTCACTTGACAGCATCCTTATGCTCCTTCTCATAACCGTAATCGAACGTCAATTCGGTGTTGGCCTTCAACTCGCGTCTCGCATAGAATCCGATACGATGTTCACCGTTGACGACCATCGTCTTCGCATGAACTGTCGGATTGATTTCGTTGTGATTCGCGAAACGAGACAAGTTGCCCACTTTGTACGAATCGATTGCGCCGCCGGTTCCGAGGTCTGAAAGAAATGGGAGTTAATTAGCTGAGAAGTAAGAGAAAGAATCTCAATTTTTAGCCAAAACATAAAATCTGAAACTCTCAGTCAAAATCTGGACAAATTTTCGATTTCGAACCTTTGCCTTGAATGGGCGGGGCTAGTTTATATCATTTCATTATAAAGGGATTTCGAGCATTGAAATTTGCGGTTTCCCAGCCACAACTCTCTAAAATTGTCAAAAAAAAAACAATTTTCGATGATTTTTCACATCAGAAATTGTAAATATTCGCCTTATTGTCGTTTGGGCTGAACCGAAAACTTCAAAACTTTGAATTTTGGCTAAAAATATCAGCCCATTTTCACCAATTTCAGGTAATATTCAACTAGATATCAATCTGGAAGAATCTGGGTCCTGAAAACCCCGGAATTTTCAAAATCTAACTGAATATTTCAGCCAAATCGACCTTCACTGGGCTTTTTTGGGTTATTATTAAACGGAAAACCCTGCTGGAAGCCTCCGGATCACAAAATTTCGAAATTTTCATTTAGTCCAACCTGATCCTTGAATTCGCTTCAAAAACATCTGAAAGTGGGCGGAGTTTCTTAGGCTATTATCATAAGTTTTTGTCTTAAAACTTCGCATTTTTCAGTTTTTTCAGAAACTCCAAAATGCTCAAAATCCAGCTGAAAATTTCAGCCAAATCGACCCCTTTTTCGGCTTTTTGGAGTCATTTCTTTCCGAAAACCCCCTTTGGAAGCCTTTGGAGCACAAAACTTCGAAAATTTCAAATTTTTGCTGAAATTTTCAGCCAAACCAGCACATTTGTGGCAATCTGAACTCATATTTCTATATTAAAATCCTTGATTCCTTCAATTCTAAAGACCTGAAAGTGGGCGGAGCTTCCTAGACCTTCATCATAAATAAGTTTCTGTCTCAAAACCTCGCAATTCTTCCAGTTTCCCACAGGGTTGGGAAATTCCGGGCCGGGCCGGGCCGGGCCGACTGAGGAATTTTCCTCGGCCCGGCCCGGGTCACAGTACAAAAATTTGAAAATTTGAATTTTTTGAAAATTTTTTCGATTTTTTCGCAAAAATGTCGAATTTTCGAGTATGTTTTCACATATCGATAAAACTCAAGTGTACATAGGATTTTTGACTATTTTTGATGGAAATTTCAAAAAAATTCAAAAAATTTTGTGAAAAAATGGTGCTCATTTTTTGACTCCGGGCCGGAAGAAATTTTCCTCAGCCCGGCCCGGCCCGGGCTGGCCCGGAATTTCCCAACCCTGGTTTCCCATTGTTCCCCTCCTCTTCAACTCACTAAAAATGTAGCTGCACTTGAATCGATCATAAATAGCACCACGTCTCTCGGCCTCCTCATCGGATATTCTCTCTCCAACATACTCGGTGATAAACTCGTCCTTCTCGACGTCTTCACTCAAAAACAGTCCGTTTCCGCTGATCTTCGACGGCGCAATGTACATTCTCTTTTGTACGAATCGAGACATTGAGAAGTTCTTGCACTTCTTCACCTCGCCCGACTCGTCAACCGCTTCACAGTTACACTTGCGACACGTGATCGGATTGCATTCCCAATTCGCGAGATAACACTGACACAAACTGGATTGACACTGTCCGGTGGCGCAGTTACATCCAGGGAATCTCTGATCGCATGTCATAGGACATTTACAGAGATGAGAACATGTTCCATTGGAACCACACGAGCACTCTGGATTGAATATACCGCATTCGCCAATGTGATTACAACCCATGAAGGCGTTCGTCGCTTCCAGCTTCACTTTTTCCTTTTTCCCTTGATTTTGTGTTTTCTTCTTCTCCGCCTCTTCCGCATCATCTTTGATCATTTGTTCCACTGTTTTTCCCGCTGCTTCTGCACGCGTCTCGAGAGCGGTTTGACGGGCGGCTTCTAACTCCGCGCCAGAACGCAAATGATTGCCGCGGAACATATCGGCACGATCTTGGTGGTCCCTGAAAAAATAAGAAGATATTCTGTCACGAGATGTCTGGATCCCAATGAAATTGAACATTATCGATCTGAAATTTGGCTGAAATTCCTCCCTTAGCATCTTATTATCCGAATCGCCTC
The DNA here is from genome assembly GCA_002259235.3 of Caenorhabditis latens. NCBI lineage: Eukaryota > Metazoa > Nematoda > Chromadorea > Rhabditida > Rhabditidae > Caenorhabditis > Caenorhabditis latens. The sequence continues at coordinate 5,156,028 of CM056093.1, forward strand.
GTAAATTGCTTCAAAATCAATATTGGGAATAGTAAGTCATATCAAAATGTTGATCTTTCCGAGTTCGATGTATCTAATCTGAACTGGAACAGCGCACGGTTCATTATTGTACTGCAAGCCGGGTAAGAGTGTCATTCTTTCCATTTTGACACTCTTACCCGGCCTTCAGTACAATAAAGAACCGAAAGCTGTTCCAGTTCAGATTAGATACATAGAACTCGATGCAATCTACATTTTGGTATAATTTTCTATTCACAAAATTGATTTTGAAGCGATTTACGAGGCCCAGACCCAAATTTCAGCCAAATTTCAGATTGGCAAAGCTGGATTTCATGTTTCAGAAAACGCCGATATCCCCAGTTAGCTGAAACTGTATTTTTCTTCGGAAAATGCTTCCGGAAGACAACAATCATCTAGAAAAACCGCCATAAACTCACAATCTCGGTTTTGGTCTGCCCATTTGAATGCGTCGCTCCGTGATGTATTCAGCGTGTCCCATAATCAGATTGTAGGCATCACTACACGTGCGAATCTGGCTATTCTCGTCGAGTTTTCCATCGAGAGTCTCGTGGGCGAAATCACAGAATGACTGGAAGAAAATTGATGTGAAAATCACCTTTTTATAATTGGAAATGACTTTGGAAAATAGCTTTTAGTACAGAAAATCTATTTAAAAGCCTGGGAAATGCATTTTTAACCCTTTTCTACTTGTTTTCGACCTTTTTTCGATTCAAAAATTCCAAAAAATGAGTTATTTAATGGATCTTTTTCTCCCTAAAAGTCCTTCCAATTTCACATTTCTGCTCATTCTCCATTCCAATTCCCCCTCCAAAACCCTGATTACTAACATCCGACTCATGAAACATATACATCGTGGCAATCATTCCTCCATCCTGAATCGCCGTCTCCGCAAGCGCCTGTCTATCCAGATAAATCGTCGCTCGTTTCTCCTCAATCTCCTCCTCACTCGGCGTCAACTCATCCAGAATCGTCTGCGCATCCAAATTCATCCAACACTCCGGTCCACACCCTGGAGACGCTGCAGTTTCAGCATCGGGTAACGGCAGAGTGACAGGAGTCAAGTCTCCGTTCACATTCTCCGGTGAGATCTGGGGAACGAATCCATGAACTGCACAGATGAATTCGAGACACGCGTAGCACTGCGGCTCGATCACATTCGACGCCGCTTGCTCGAGTGTTGGATTTATCGAAATTTCGGATTTCCAGTGTTCCAATTGTTGCCAATCGAATCCAGGCTCGGCATACCTCGCGCAGTATTTCGGGAAGATGTAGGAGAGCTGTCTCTGGGAGAATTTATTCGGCCAGAGCAGATAGAACGTGTAGTAGAAGGCGTCTATGTTGCCGGTGTAGTCCTCCAGAGAACGACGCAGTACACGGTAGAGCAAGTAGTCGTTGATATACGACCAGTTGTCTGGAAAATTGATTTTAATGCTTTGTTACAGCAAATTTCAGTATATGGTCTCAGAACTTGCACAGTAACTCACTATCAGCGGAAGATGTTATTCAAGTTTTCGTAAAGTTTCCGAGCAGAAATGAGCATTTTTATATGCTCAAAATACGTTTTTCTTACTTTTCGAGTGAAAATAGACATTTTAACCAAAAATCTCTGAAAATCGTGATTTTCAACCGATTTTTTCACTTTTCGAAAAAAAAATTAGGGTTTTTAAACCTAAAAAACCGCATTTTTCACTCAAAAATCCCTTTTCTCGGCAATTTTGCAATGAAAATTCACTTTTTTTTCCCCAAAACTCCTGTTTTTCAGCCGATTTTTTCACTTTCTAAGTTGAAAAACACACTTTTCGATGGAAAATTCACATTTTTCAAACAAGAAAAATCTCATTTTTCACTCAAGAATCTCTTTCCTCGATGATTTTTCAGATGCTTTTTGACAGAAAATTGACATTTTTCACCCCAAAAACCTCCAAAAATGCTGCTTTTCAGCCAATTTTTTCAATCTTGAAAAATCTGGCATTCCGTGTCAAAAATCCCCAATTTCCCAACGAGAAATCTCCCTTACGAGCGAATCCATGTATCCCATCAGGGAACAAGTGGTTCAACGAATCATACACATCATTATCATCTTTTCCGTCATGGAAGAACGGCATGTGTGTGAGTCTCAGCTGGTCTTTCGTTCTAATCGACTGCTCTATCGGTGTCCAATGCACCATTCCTGGACGAATATCTCCGATTTCGATACAAGGCGTGTCCACTAACTCTCGTTTGTGCACTGTGCCATTCTCGTCACGGTCAGGCTGAAATTAGGAGGGTTTTGGGATAGTTTAGGAGTTTTTTTTGTAAATTTCAAGTCAACTGTAAATGTTGATACCTGGAAAACGCCAAAATAAGGTGTTTTTTGAGCGAAAACACACCGAAAAATCGATTTTTTGATATAAAAACTTTCAGAATACGCTTTCAATGCTTCCAGATACTCGAAATAGTGAAAAATTAGACATTTTGAGCGATTAAAATGGAAATTTCCGATTAAAAGGGGATCACGATGGCTACACTTGAGATTTTTAGCGATTATCTGAAACTTTCCTTCTATATATCACAAAAATATGTTTTCTAGCTTTTTCAGCATTTTCAGACTTAAAATTGACCAGAAACCGGATTTTCACACTGAGACTCTCAAAACATTTTTTAACGAAAAATCGAGCAAATGTGTTGTTTTTCAAAAAAAAACCATTTGAAAAGCTTCCAAATCGTAATTTGAGTGGCGAAAATTCAAAAAATACAAGAAACTAAGTTGAAACACGTTTTTTACGACACAAATATTCCATTACGAGTCATTTCCAGCAAAAAACTCAAAAATCTACTCGAAAATTCAAGTTTTCAAGCAAATTTCCTATTTCATTTTTAAAAATCATTCAAAAATGGTGGTTTGAAGTCGAAAGTTGGGCTAAAATCCGGATTTTTGACTTCAATATTTCATTTTCCGTCTTTCCTTTTAGCTAAAACCTCAAATATCTGCTCCAATTCTCAATTTTTCACTTTTTTCGCCCAAAAATGAGCCAAGTGTTTTTAGAGCTCAAAAATAACTTTTAAAAGCTATTTTCAGCCAAAACACTTGATGCGATATGAGAAAACCGTACATTTCCGATTCCAACATATTATTCGTTGCTAAAAACTCAAAAATTCTTTCGAAAATAATAATTTTCAAGCGAATATTAAGATTTTTAAGAAAATCCGGATTTTTGAATTGAATATCTCATTTTCAGTGAATTTTTGCCGAAATCGAAGCGTCGTAGCTAGAAACACAAGAAATTTGCTCCAAATTCTCAATTTCCAAGAAATTCATCCGTTTTTTCACTTTTTTTCAACCAAAAAGGAGCCAAAAATGTATTGGAGCTCAAATATCTCATTTTCGAGTTATTTCCAGCGAAGACACTTCAAACACTTCGAAAACCGTACTTTGATCCAAGAAATGCACGCCTGATGTCCATTCCTCGGTGCACGATACGGCTCAACCTCGAGTTCTTTGAATTCTCCGACTCGTTCAATGAGATTCTTTCGATAGATATTGACGGGTGACGTGTCATCCAGCCATTCCTGATAGTGTTCTTTTCGATCCTTCTCAACGATTGCCTCATAATCTGCACGTTCTTCGTGATAAATCTCCTTAACGATCTCCTTCAATTTCTCGGTAATCTCACGAAGTGCACTCATTTTCAGCTTGTCCGTTGTGAAAATATACTGGAATTCACAGTATTTATCCTTCTTCTTAGTGATCTTTTCTGAAGTCGACGCGCCCGATGGATCTTCAGCATCTGATGCCGCAGTTTCTTCATCCGATAGATCAGGCAATTCTGGAGGGGGCGTGGCCGCGCGAGGCTTCGGTTTTCGACCACGTTTCTTTGGCGGCGGTGGACCAGATGTTGATGGTTCCGATGAGTTGGGACCCATTATTCCTAAAATTAGAAATGGAAAATGGAACGGTAAAAATGAATAGAAATCGAGAAAAAATTACGAGAAAAACAATCGGAAATAACCTTTTTCAGTATGAAAAATGGGTTTTACATATAAAAAACAAAGCAATCGACAAAAATGGACAGAAAATTACAAAAAGCCGAAAAATCGATAAAACTTTCGGCACTTTTCTATGAAATAGCAGATTAAATGAACTTTTACCGTTAACAGAGCTGAAAATAAACCAAAAATCCCTGGAAAAACCAAGAAAATTACGAGAAAACCTCATTAAAATGATGGAAACCAGTCCTAAATGTTTTCCCACTCAAAACCACTGAAACTCCGCGAATTTTCGTTCGAAACATAGTTTTTTATTGATTTTTCATCACTTTCTATCAAAAAATCCGGAAAAAATCCACCAAAAAACCAGCGGAAGTTACACAAAAAGTGCGAAAAATGCGGGAAATTGGCGAAAAATTCAAATAAAATCGAATAATGCAAGCGCGCTCCAATGAGAATCACGTGTTTTTTGGCGCGGAAAAAGCCGAATTTAAATATAATTTTTAGCGTTGTGGGTTTAATTAGCCCAATTAAGCTGTTTCTGATTGCTCAGGAGGTAATCAAATGTGAAAAAATAATAAAATAATCTTATTTCTGACCGGTAATTAATAATAATCGAGAAACTCTTGAAAAATAAAGAAACATTCGGGGAAAAGCTGGGGAAAAAGAAAAAACAAGAAATCACTATTCCTATCTGGAAATAAAAATTCACAGAACAAAAGAATGCTTAAAAACTACAAAAAGATCCTAAAATAAGAATAAAAACCTAAAAAAAATCAGCAAATTTCTAGAAAAACCACCACGATTTCGGTTTTCCCTTATTCAAATCTTTTTCGAGATCTTTCAAAAATTGTTGCGTGTATTGGCGGAGACGATCGTCGCCACTTCGGCTCATTTGGACAGCTTTACGGGCGAATTCGACGGCTTGTTCCTGGAAACAATGATTTTCGTGACGAGACCCAAAATTTTGAATTTTAGGTTTTCAGCTACATTCAGCTCGTCGAGAGCTTTCAGAAAATTATAATCATGACTAGGTTTGAAGCAAGTTGGGTCCCACCACGAAAACTACAGTAATCCGAGTTGGATTACTGTAGTTTTCGTGGTGGGACCCAACTTGAGCAAAATCTGGACATGATTATACTTTTCTGAAAGGTCTCGATGAGCCTGCTTCAGTTAGGATCACTTTGGGAGGATTGGAGCAAACTTGAAGAAGTTACAGCCTTTAGAAACTGAAAAGCTTCATGTATGGCCTAGGAACCAGAAAATCGGCCACGGAATTTATATTTTCGGTTTCAGTGTGTCAAGAGCTTTCAAAAAAGTATAATCATGGCTAGGTTCTAAGCACTTTGGGTCTCACCACGAAAACTACAGTAATCCGAGTCGGGTTACTGTAGTTATCGTGCCGAGACCCAACTTCCTCCAAACCTAACCATGATTATACTTTTCTGAAAGCTCTCCTCTCCCTGAATCCGATTCTCTTACTTTCTGTCCCGTATGAAAAAGTGCTTCAGCGTAATTGCAATAATATCCGGGTAGCATGTGAGCACACTCGTTCACATAGAGAATTCGATCCACACCGATCGCCAAGTACTTCCGCGCCAATTCGAATCTGGAAATTCTTCATTTTTTGGATTTTCAGAAAAGAAAATTACCGATTTTTCAAAACCAGCGTGGCACCGAAATTGTTGAGCATATTGATGGTGTGGGCGGAGCTTGCACCGTAGATCTGATAGGAAATCTGAATAGAATCAGTTCTATTGAGTACTAATCTATGTTCTATCTGTCTGTCTGTCTGTCTGTGTGTCCGTCTGTCCATCTGTGCATCCAGATGTCTCCCTTACCTTCATAACCTCATCCATATACTCTTCCGCTTCGGCCAGTCGATTCTCCTCACAATAATTGATCAAAAAATTGGCGTACGCTTCGAGAGTCATGCCGAATAAAGCTATCGGATCTGTGTAGAGATGTCCGTATGTGTCTACAGTATGACGGTCTTCGACGAGGGCTCCGTGCGCGACGCTGGAAGATTTTACAGTAAAATTCGATATTTTTCCGCGTATTTTGTGCTATAAAGTTAACAGTTGGATTCACCTCATTGAGAGCTTTCAGAAAAGTATAATCACGACTAGGTTTGGAGCAAGTTGTGTCCCACCGCGAAAACTACAGTACCCCTACCCGGATTACTGTAGTTTTCGTGGCGAGACCCAATTTGCTTCAAACCTATTCATGATTATACTTTTCTGAAAGCTCTCGACTTCCTGAATCCATCTGTAGCAATTTCAACGAGATCGGTGCGATACTGACAGAGTTACGACCTTTGGGAATTAGAAACCTGCACTGGTGGCCGAGAAACCCAAAACTCGGTCATGAAAAGTAGATGTTCAGATGGATCTCGTCGAGAGCTTTCAGAAAAGTACAATCATGACGTGGTTTGACGCAAGTTGGGTCTCGACACGAATTTCCAGGGTTACTGTAGTTTTCGTGGTGGGACCCAACTTGCTTCAAACCACCTCATGATTATACTTTTCTGAAAGCTCTCAACGCGCTGAATTCGAATATGTAACTTTCATGGCCGAATTTTGACTTTTAGGCCATTTTTCTAGGCCATACCTAAACTTCTTCATATGCTCCTCCATGACCTTCATCTGCCGTCTAACACAATGTTTGAATCCACTCTCCGCACTTTCCAACTCTCCCTGATGTGCCAGAATATCAGCTAATTTCAGCGAAACACCAATAAATTCCGGATCGAAATCCTTCTTTCCATGAAGTTGAACGAGCCGTTGAATGACGATTCGAAAGTATTTATCGGCTTCTGAGAAATTCAATTTCTCGTAATAAGTGTTGGCCATTTCATCGTAGACACGTGTTATCGGAAGCTCTTCTTTTCGTTCTTCTGCCTCTTCCAGAGCTAACTGAAGCACTTGAATCGCGTCGTCGTATTGTCGTCGTTTTCGATAGAGCCATGACTGAAAATTGGGTCTGTTTGTGGGTCTGGGTGTCCGGATGTCCTAATTATGTTTTTTGTTTCGAAAATGGGTAAAAGAGAGAACCTAGCTGAAAATGACTCGATTTTTGAACTGAAAACATGAATTTTCAGCTTGAAAATGGGACAATAAGGGATTTTCAGAGAATCAGAGGAAATTCTATTTTCAACTGAAAAATTGAAGAAAATTCTTTTTTTTTTTGAGATCAGAAGCATTTTCAGCTAAAATCGGTGTACTTTTATGAAATTTCAGCTCGAAGATCGTTCGAAATCCCATTTTGATCGGTGAAAAAATGGGGAAAATGACTGAAAATTTGAATTTCTGAAGTGAAAAAGTGGGTTTTAGTGGGTAAATTCAAAAAAAATAACGAAAAATATCGACTTTCGGTCGTAAAAATGCTATTTTGTGCGAAAAACGATCGAAAACAGGCATTTTGAGTGAAAATTTCGAAAAAAGCAAGAATGGCCGAATTTAGGATTTTTAGGCCACCAAAAAGAATCCTCGGCCACCAAACTGTTCTGGCCATTTTCAGTAGTTTTTCAATGAATTTCAGCTAAAAATAACTGTTTACAGCCAAAACAGCTATTCCAGCTGTAAATAGATTGGTGGCCGAAGGTCGGGTTTCTAGGCCACCAAAACTGAAACCTCCTTTTTCTTCAATTTTTCATTTTTATAAAAAATAAGGCATGTTCAGTCCGAAAAATGCTCATTTTCTGCTCAAAAACTCCGTTTTTTCACTCAAAAACTTCAAAATTCCATTTCAAAACTCTACCTGTTTGACTTTCTCCTTCAACGGATCCGTATCCAATTGCACTTTCTCAATTCCCAATACATCTTTTATAGTTGTCATCCATGATAGGGCGAGTACTGTAGTCGTTCCAGTTGTTGCACCTTTCCCGTATTTTCTGGAAGAGGAATGGTGGGTTTTGAATGATTTTTGAGCTAGAAATGCGAGTTTTGAGTTGAATTGACATTTTTCGACTAAAAGTCTTCAAAAATCATGATTTTCAGCCGATTTTTTTCATTTTTTTAATGAAAAATTGACATATTTCGACTAAAAACCTAGAAAAATCGTGATTTCTAGCCGATTTTTTTCCTTTTTTGAATGAAAAACTAACATTTTTCGACTAAAAATCTCGGAAATCATGATTTTTAGCAGATTCTTTCATTTTTTGAGTGAAAAGTTGACATTTTTACATCAAAAACCAAGATTTTCAGCCGATTTTTCCAATTTTTGAGTGAAAAAATCACATTTTTCGGCCTAAAACCTCAAAAAAGCATGATTTTTTTTCAGTTTTTGAGTGAAAAGTTGACATTTTCCAACCAAAAACACCTAATTTCCCATTCAAAAAACTTCCTTTCTCAAAGATTTTTGAGTGAAAATTGACATTTTTCGACTAAAATCATTCAAAAATCATGATTTTCAGCCAATGTTTCCATTTTCTGGGTTGAAAAACACATATTTTGAGTGGAAATTTTACTTTTTTCAACCCAAAACTCTCATTTTTCGGCTATAAACTTCAAAAATCATGAATATTTCGGTTGATCCTTTTTTCATTTTTTTTTTTCAGATAGCTTTTTTCAGATAGAAAAACAGACTTTTCGATCGAAAATTCGTATTTTTCAATCAAAAACTCCCATTTCTCTCTGAAAACTCACGCCCATCTGCCTCCTCCATTGGTTTTCCCTCCATTCTGATACTGTCTTCGTCCATTTCCTCTCGAAGAATTCTGATGACGTGGATTTCCAGAAGAAGACGAGAAGAATGCGGTGGCAGATGACGTCGATCTGGCAGCCGCATTGTATAGTTTAGACATTGATGGCAGCATCTGAAAAGAACATTTTTGAGATTTTTGAACTAGAAATGAAGATTTTTGAGAGAAATTTCATGAAAAAATGAGAATATTTGACTGAAAATTAAGATTTTTGACTGAAAATTGAGATTTTTGACTTCTCGTTTTTCATTTAAAAAAAATGCAAAAATTCAATTTTTGAAGAAAAAATGGATTTTTCATGAAAAAAAAGATAATTTTGGGCTGAAATTGTAGTTTCCAGACCGGAAATTTACGTTTTTAGGCAAAAAATAATACATTTTCTGCATTTTGCAATCAAAAACATGCGAAAATTGAAGATTTTCAACAAAAAAATGATTTTCTTTTCGGGAAAAATTTGCCTTTTTTGTGTGAAAATGTTTTTTTTTCAAAAAAAAAGAAGAAGATTTTCTCTGAAAACTGCTCATTTTCAGAAAAATCGATACTTTTTAGACCGAAAATAACGTTTTTTTGTGTGAAAATGATGCAATTTTCTCTCAAACATTTCAATTTTCTCGTTTTTTTTTCTGCAAATTCAATTAAAAAGTCAATAAAATATACATAAAATCGGTTGTAAGACCACATGAATTAACCAAAAATCTCCTGAAAAATCCATAAAAATCTTCATTAAAAATTAAGAAAAAAACCCGAATCCATTGAATTTCGACACCAGAATTCTCTCTGCATACAGTAATCTACAGTAGTCCCTACAGTAATCTCTACAAGTATCTAATATCTATCATCTGCCTAAAATCATGATTATTTCGCATGTTATAATTAATTACAGCGGGGGGAAAACAACAAAAAATCGGAAAAAAAGAAGAAATTAATCCATTTTTGGTGCAAAACTGGAACCACACGAACATCCTTTCTCGGCCACCGGATTATTCACAATTCGAAATGATGCCTTCATCAAATCCTCCACGTAATCAACTGTCGCTCCTGAAGAAAGTAAAGAATATTAGGCTCCGCCCCTTTAATAGACAAGCCACGCCCACTGGTAAGGTCCAAATAGCCATTAAATATGAAAAAACTGATTTTTAGAACTTCAGAATAGAATTTTTCAAATAAAAATAAGCTCCGCCCACTTTAGCCAGTAGAGAATAGACTCCGCCCTTTTAAAGATAAGCCCCGCCCCTTTTAAATACCACGCCCACTATGGATGGCAAGGAGAACTTCAGAAACCGACTTTTGTGATTTCAGATTTCAATTCTCAAATAAAAAGAAGCTACGCCCACTTTTTGGTGATCAGACGAAAAAATAGACCGCCCCTTTGATAGACAGGCCTCGCCCACTTTTCAAAGAGCAATTTACAAAGATTTGAAAAATTAAGCTCCGCCCACTTTCTGCTGGCCTAGAAAACGACAAATTGAAAACTAGGCCATCAAAGAAACTCTTATCGTATGAACCGCCCATTTTTACATTAAAAAGATTGATTAGGCTCCGCCCTTTTGATAGACAGGTCAAGTCCACTTACTGATGGCAAGAAGAACTTGAGCAACTGATTTTTAGAATTCAGATTCGAATTTTCAAAAAAGGAAGCTCCGCCCTCTTTTCGGTGACCAGGAGAGAATAGGCTCCTCCTCTTTTAAATGTAGGCTCCGCCCACTTTTTGACGATTTAGAAAGGTAAGCTTCTGAGTTAAACTAAATGATAGTGAAGATCCGCCCATTTGAAATAGGCTACGCCACATCTGAAATTAAGCTCCACCCACTTTTTGCTGGCCTCGAAAACGAAGCATAGGCCACCAAAGGCATTTCTTATATTTTGTGTCCGTAAGCTCCGCCCCTATTCCGATAGGACACGCCCCTTTTCACATAACCTAGAATCTGATTTTGGTGGCCTAGGAAACCAAGAGTCGGCCACCAAAATTGTCTGTTTTGAGACAGGCCACGCCCACTTTTAATTATTTTTTTCAGCAGATAAAATCCTGATACCTTTAATGTATCCCAACGACATCTCATCTACAATAATCTCCGCACCACTCTCTGTTTTCCATAGTAAATCGTCGTCATTCAACTTTTTATCCAATCGAATTTTGTACTCGAATCCCGAACAACCACCACCATCCACTTCCAGTCGAAGACGTTCTCCGTCATCCAGCACTTCCTGGAAATTTGATTTTTTCCAAATTTTACGGATATTTTAACCGGTATTTGAAGAGAAATCAATCAAAAACCTCGCGAAAAATGCTCAAAACTCAAATTTTCAGCTTGAAAAATCTTCAAAAATCAAATTTTCAGCCCGAAAAAAGCTCAAAATCGAATTTTCAGCCTGAAAAATGCTCAAAACGCAGATTTTCAGCTCAAAGTGGTAAGTGGCCGAACTTTTTCTGTTTGGGTTTCTAGGCCAGCAAAGTTCTTCCACGTCAGTTTCACTAGAATTAGTTCGAATTTTCCGTCATTTTTGACTAATTTTCAACGGATTTACACATTTTTGTCATTTTCAACAAAAAACTGCAAATTTTCCATGTTTTTTGGTCATTTTTGAGTGATTTTTAGCGATTTTGATGAAACTTCTAACTTTTTTGACTGATTTTTTCGGTTTTTTTCAACAGAAATTGATAGATTTCCAGCCAATTTTTTAGTTTTTCCCACTTTTCCAACTCACTTTCAACCTGCTCGCCGCCTTCGTCGTCACCTTAATATCTTGCTCCGTGAGCATTCGATGCGTCAGCCTACTGTAGATCACTGTACTTCTAGAGTGAGCCAGAAGACGTCCGATTCGTTGGCTGATCATCTGGAAATTTCTGAAAAAAAATTGAAAAAATCTGAAAAATTAGAAAGAAAAATATAGTAAATCGTGGTTTTCAGCGACAAAACATCAACAATTTAATAAAAATTGATTTAAAAAAGGATTTTCCTTCATACAGTACATAGAAATACATGAAAATTGTCTGAAAAAACTGAAAAAAATGCAAAAAAATGGGAGAAAAGCACCTAGAGAGGGGGAATTTAAGGCAGGGAGTTATTAAAGCAGTTTCAGGGTAAAATTTGCAAGATTTTGGGCTGAGATTACATGAAAATTGGAATATTTTGGGTCATTTTAGCGAAAAAAAAAGGCAAAATACAATGAAAATTGGCAGGAATACGAATATGTACACACTTTTTGGGGGATTTTGAATAAAAAAAATTTGAAAAAAACTAAAATCTAGAAATTTAGAAAGAGAGCGAGAAGTATTAGAAATGATTATTTTTGTGTTAGTTGAATTAGAAAAATGGGGAAAATGACTGAAAATTTGAATTTTTTTGAGTAAAAAGCGGGAAAAATGACGGAAAAACATTGATTTTCGATCGTAAAAACACTACTTTGTGCAAAAAACGATAGAAAACGGGCATTTTGAGTGAAAATTTTGAAAAAAAACGAGGATGGCCGAAGTTTGGATTTCTAGGCCACCAAAATGAATCCTAGGCCACATAACTGTTTATAGGCAATTTTCAGTGGTTTTTCGATGAATTTCAGCTCAAAAGCCGACTTTTTAGAGCCGAAAAGAGTTATTCTAGCCGTAAGTAGATCGGTGGCCGAAGTTTGGTTTTCTAGGCCACCAAAGAGAATCCTAGGCCACCAAACTACTTAAGGCCATTTTTGGTGGTTTTTCAATGAACTTCAACTCAAAATACGACGTTTTTATAGCCAGAACCCGATATCAGAGCCATGCATAGATTGATGACCGAGGTTTGGGATTCTAGGTCACCAAAATGATTTCTAGGCCACCAAACTGTTTATAGACCATTTTCAGTGATTTTTTGTTGAATTTTAGCTCAAAATTTGAGTTTTTAGAGCCAAAATCAGCAATTCCAGCTGTAAACAAATTAGTGGCCGAAGTTTGGATTTCTAGGCCACCAAACCATTTTGGGCCAAAAATTACGATTCTCAAGAATTTTTCTCCAAATTTCCCTTCAAAAATTCAAAATTTCAGTCATTTTTATCTGAAATTTTGGTTATTTTAAGTCTGAGAATCCAGAATCTTTTGACTATCTCCTCGGCGCCGTCGACGGTCCAGAAGGTGTTGGAAGTGTTGGACTCTGTTGAGTGGATCTTAATCGTTGTCTCTCGAATCTTCTCTCCATTTCATCGAGTAATTTAGGCATATAACGGACGACTAATTTCACACTTCCGACGGCCGATTTCAGAAGATCCACCGCTTTTTCATGGCACTCGCTTTCCACGCTCTGAAAGAGAAATTAGAGAAAAATGGAAAAATTAGAGGTGTGTCTGTGTGTCCAGATGTCCGCAAATCTCATTTTTATGCTTAAAAGTTGAGAAATTACAGAGAAATTCACTGTTCTAGGTCACTAAAACACGAAAAAATTGAAAAAAGTTGTGAAAAATCACGAAAATTGACTCAAAGTCGCTCTAAACCTTGCTTTTAGGTAATTTTCCGCCAAAAATTCTGAATTTTTTAATAAAAATTTCATTTAAAACTTTAATTTCCCACTCAAAAAAGAAAATTAGAAGTGTGTCTGTGCGTCCAGATGTCCTCAGAGCTCTTTTCTAGGCTTAAAACTTGAAAAATTTCTGAGAAATCCTCAAAAATCCTATATTTCTGACGGAAATTATCCGAAAACAGTCAAATTTTCGAGAAAAATCGTCAAAAAATGGAGTTTTCAGCTAAAAAAAATTTTTTTTTTCATGGCCAAACTTTGGATTCTTTTCATGGCCTAACTTTGGATTTCTAGGCCACCACACTGGTTTTATGCGTATTCGAAATGAAATTTCAGCTTTAAATGGTAAAATTTGAGCTATTTTTGCTCATTTTCACTGAAAATGGGGACTTTTTTTGAAAGAATGTCAAAATTTTCAGTTTTCGTGTCTGTCTGTGTATCCCGATTTCCAGATGTCCGCCATCAACTCACCACTCCATTCACCGCAATCAATTGATCTCCTCGTTTCAGACCTCCTTGTCGATCCGCGACTCCACCGGGGATTATTCTGGAAACTTTTTTTAGAATGGCCTAACTTTCGGATTTCTAGGCCATGGCCTAGAAACCCAAAAACGTGAAAACCTAGTCCCTCACCTAGAAATATAAATAGGTGAATTCTGTTCTTTCCCGCCCATCACATTGAATCCAAGTCCCTGATCTGTCTTCGGCAATTCAATGATACGTGGATGGGCGTGGCCTTCGGCGGCGGCAAATGCGGCGACTGTCGCTTTGGCGGTGGCGGCGGCTTTCGTCTGTAAATGTGGAAAAATTATTGATATTGAGGGTGTTTTCCATGAAGCTTCGCCTCTTTTTGCCTATTCTCAGAAGAAAAAAGATAGAAATGGGCGGAGCTTATTCAACTCATTTTTGGAAAGGATTGTTTGACTCCGCCCACTTTTGGTGTGACTTGAAAGTGGGCGGAGCTTATTTGTTGGCAATAGAAAATTTGACTCCGCCTTCGAATACACCACGCCCTTTCTGGTCGTATCCTAAAAGTGGGCGGAGCCTAACAATAATATAGATTTTTGGGAAGACTCCGCCCATTTTTCCGTCTTATTTTCAGGTCAAACAGCGGACTCAAAAGTGGGCGGAGCTAAGTTCATTAATTTTACAAATTCTAGGCTCCGCCCCTAAATAGACCACGCCCCTTTTTGTTCATGATTCAACTGATATTGTAGATTTGATAACTGTTTTTGTTGAAAAATTTTCGTGAAAAATACGAAAAGTGCGCGGAGCCTATTCGTTGATTTTCTGAAACACTTGACTCCGCCCCTTTTTAGGTGTATCGGGAATGTGGGCGGGGCATATATATAAATATTTTTGAGGAGACTCCGCCCATTTTTTTGGTCTGACTTTTAGTAGCTAGAAAAACACAGTGAAAAAATGTGACTCAAAAGTGGGCGGAGCTTAGTTATCTAATTTTTGAAAATTCTAGGCTCCGCCCCTTTTTGTTCCATGATTCAACTGATTTTCAGTAGATTTGATCACTTTTCTTTGAAAAAATGGGAATTTCAAAATTTCCAAAAATACTAAAAGTGGGCGGAGCTTAGGTTCAATTTAGCCATTTTTAGCTGATTTTTTTCACTTTTCGGATAAAAAATCTATTTTTGAACCATTTTATGAAGAAACCAGGAGTTTTTCCTACAAAAATCATCTAAAATCGCGATTACTCAACTGACCGTAGGCGTGGTATCAGCATCAATCGAGTCATAGACAGTCTCATAAACTTCTCGAACTGCTCCGAAGAATTCGGATTGAAGGACTTGTTGAAGTGATGCCAGTTTGGGATTATTCACTTCTCCCGTCTTCTGAACGTGCTCCATCAATTCCAGAATCCGTTGCACGTCACGTTCCAGATTCGGACCGTCTGGGGTGTCCATTTTGTGGGAGGGGAGAGTGACTGAAAATGAGGAAAAGTGATAGAAAAATCGTGATAATGAATGATGGCCTAGGATTCTCTTTGATGGCCTAGAAATCCAAACTTCGGCCACCAACAGTTCAAATGGCTAATTTTGGCTCTAAAAAGTCAAATTGTGAGCTGAAACTCATCAAAAAACTACTGAAATTTGGCTAAAAACAGTTTGGTGGCCTAGAAATCCAAACTTCGGCCACCAACAGTTCAAATGGCTAATTTTGGCTCTAAAAAGTCAAATTGTGAGCTGAAATTCAACAGAAAAAGACTGAAAGTCTCTTTGGTAGCATAGAACCCCAAACGTCGGTCATCCTCTTTTCGTTTTCAAAATTTTCACTCAAAATCCCCATTTCGATCAAAATTACACATTTTTAGCCAAACAAAATGATTTTCGGCATGATAATAGGCATTTTGAAGCATTTTTTGGATTTTCAGTGAATTTAAAGACGGAAAGTATAAGTTATGGTGACTTTTTACTCTTTTTTTGTCAGAAAACTGGAAAATTTAGATAAATTTTGATTTTGAATGGAAAATGAACAATTTTGACAGGTTTTTCGGGGCAAAAATTGTTGATTTGGAGGTTCTATGCTTATTCAACACTAAACTTTTACTTTTTTGATGAAAATTGAGTTTTTAACTCGGAAAATATAGTTTTTGGAACAAAATAAGATACATTTTCAGTGAAAATAAGTTATTTCGATTTCCAGACCACTGAATAGTTTTTTCGGCCATAAAAGTTAGAAAACTGATTTTTTAAACGTATTTGATGATGAAACCACCTGAAAACCAGAAAAAAACAGAAAAAATAAAATAAAATGGCTCAGAAACCATTCAAAAATAACAACAAAATCGAGTAAAATATAAAAAACAATATTTATAATCATTGAAACAAAAAAGAGAACAATCAAACAACGGAAAAACGAGAAATTTTACTATTCTAGGTCACTAAAGCCCGTAAAAATCGAAAAAAGGTAATTTTCAGTCCAAAATTCTAGATTTTTCACTAAAATTCATTCAAATCTCATGTTTCAGCGTGTGTTTCTGTGATAATTCTAATGGAATGACATTGAATGTCATTTTGTACAAATCGACGTCCTTCCTGTACTCGTACGCCTTCATTTCCTCAATTTCGTAGTCTGGATCACATTTCTCGCGGGTAATTCGCACGACGCCGTCACAATGAGCACGGAGGAGACGTTCGCCACGGTCGTTCTCGTAGTAGACCTGGAAAATTGGGGGATTTGGATGGAAATATTGAGAAATCGGCAAAAATATGAAAAAAATTCAGCAAAAGTCGGCTTAATTTTGAAAAAAAATCAGCAACACCTGTCCAAAATCGGCAAAAATTGGCGAAAATCGGCACAATTTTCAATAATTTTAGCAACATTTGGCTAAAATCTGAATTCATAACCATAAATCGCTTAGAACTTGGTGAAAAACAGATTTCTAAAGCTTTTTAGTCATAAAAATCATCACAAACACTCAAAAAACCGAAAAACCGCCCAAAAACCGTCAAAATCAGAAAAGTTTCATTTGTCTGGCGTTCCTTTGACGCGGTTTCAGGTTTCACTCGAAACGCGTCAAAGGTACGCCTGATAGGCTGGTTTTGATGGTTTTTTGACTGTCTGGAGTGCCTTTGCCGCGTTTTCCAAGCATCTTTCAAGAAACGAGTCAAAGGCGCGCCAGATAGCTTAGAAAACCGGCTGCTACCGAATTTGTCTGGCGTGCCGTTGACGCGTTTCTTGAAAGATGCTTGGAATAGTTTCTGTACGATTTTAAGCTTAGAATCGGCTTAAAAATGGCAAAAAGTACTCAAAACGGATGATTTTGATGGAGAAAGCGATGTTTCTTGGCGATTTTTCCAAAACATTTACACAGAAAACATTATTTTAAGATTTTTCATTAAAAAATTGGAGTATTTTTCTTTTTTTTCAACTTTTCTCAATTTTCAGCGTTTTTTCATTCCAACAGTTCATTAAAACTCACATTCAACCCTGGATGATAATTCATTCTGAACTGATTCACCAACAGCTCGTCCTTCCTCACCACCTCCCCGTCTTTTCTGAAAATTCCACGAAACGGAAGGTTTTTGGGCGGTCTGATCATTCCGCGCACTTGTTGAATGTTTCGAGACAACACTTTGAGACTCATCTGGAAATTATAGCTTTTTAGTTGGTAAGAATCTGTGGAAATTGAATTGAGTTGCATCATGAGCAAAGAAAAATTGAATTTCTTATTTTGAGCATTTAAGATAAAGTTTTTCGTTTTTTTTCATCAAAAAATCGAGAAATTCATTATTTTTCAATCCAAAAATCACTTTTTTCTATTGAAAATTCTCCGGAATCCAGAAAAATCCGATAAATGAAATTCCGATTTAATCCGTGGGTATACGGTTAACAACAAAAAAGTACGCAGTACGCAGAGTGTACTGCACACCGTACCCCACCAAACCTGCACATCTAACTGTCATCCCTCGCGCCAATTTCATTTCGAACATTGACTTTTCGCTATTTTTCCGTTTTTATTGCTTTTTCATGGTTTTTCGACAATTTTTAGGTAAAAATATCGACTTTCGACCGAAAAAACGTGTTTTGGAAGTCAAAATTGATCGAAAATTATGCAAAAACATGGAAAAATGACCACAATAAATGTGGTCTTGGTGAAAAATATATTCCAATGATTTATCAATGAGAAAATGCGAAAATAATCATTATAAAAGCAAAAATATACTAAATTTGATTCAAAAATTCGATTTTTGACAATCAAACTGATGAAATCTTGCTATTTTTCGAGCTTGGTTCGTGATGGGCTCGAATTTCTCAACTTTCGTGAGATTTGCGTCATTTTATTGCGAAAGTATTCATTCTACAGTGAAAATGCCTTTTTTACAGTTAAAAATATCAAAATTTACCCGGATTTCAATTTTTTGCTTTTAAAACCTATTTTCGTTTCAATTTTCCTATTTCTCCAATATTTTTATTGGTATTGCTCAATTTTCAGCACTTACGTCAAAAATCAGCAAGAATGGGAAAGCGAAAGTCTAAGAGAAAGGCACCGACCAAGGCGAAGGCCGTCGTCCCACTCGACACTCAATTCAACTGTCCGTTCTGTAATCACGAACGTGTTTGTGAGGTTAAAATGTAAGTTTTGAGGTGGAAAATGATGATTTTGATGGGGGAATCGGTTAGAAATTGACCGGTTTTTGATGTTTTTAGTTAAAAAGCTGGAAATTTTGCAAAATTTCAGCGGAAAATAAGAAAATACAGCATTAAATAGAGCGAAAATGAGTTTTCCCGCATATTTAAAGTGTTTTCTTCGTTATTTTCAGAGAATTTCAATCGATTCCATGTTTTAACTCAATTTGAGCAATTTTTCAATATTTTCACTCAATTTTAGCGGAATTCAACAGGTTTCAACTCGAAATAGCTCAATTTTCATGTTTGCAGCCATTGTGTATACAATTTCTTCGATTTCAATCAACCTTCAATCGTATTGACCGATTTTGAACAAGTTTTTGATAGAAAATCCTTATTTTTGTTAATTTTGATCCAAAAATCAAGTTTTTTTTTTGCTAAAATTGGCGATTTTTATGTTTCTCGACACTTCTAGAAAGAAATTTCTCGATCTTTGTCTATTTTATAGCAAAAACCGCATTTTCTGATCTTTTCAGCTCAAAAATACCTTTTTCTTAATTTCCAGGGACCGCGAGAAGAACGTCGGCTACATTTCGTGTCGTGTGTGCTCTGAAGACTTCCAAACCAACATCAACTACCTCTCCGAGCCGATCGACGTCTATTCCGATTGGGTGGACGCCTGTGAACAAGCGAACAATGCCTAATTCTCCATGAAATTCTCTCATTTTTCTAATTTCTTTACCCCCCACATGCGTTGATCTCTGATTTTCTCAGCAATTCTCTCAATTTTTCCTTCTTTTTCCATTTCCCACTTCTGAATCATCAGTGCTCTAACGCTCTCTCTCCTCCCAAACCGGTCCAAAAAATTCATTTTCTGTGTGTAAATAACCGTCACACCCCCCACCATTTGTTGTACAATACCCCCATTATATATTATGTTGCCTTTCCAATTCCTTACATTCGGTTCTGAAAAGTGTCCTCATCCAATCCACCAAAAAATCCATCGGCTCAAAGCTATATATATTTATTTATATCTGAACAATTTTGATCTGAAACTCCTAGAAATAATCTTTTAAAAAAATGTAAAAATGGCACAATAATCATCAATAGGACAAGAAAATTAGCGACTAGAAAAAAATAGCGAAAATTATACATATAATCATTACAAAAATCTCATTATTCATCAATTGTATTCAACTTGATACATGCTTCCATCAGACATCCAACCGACCACGCCTGCGCATCACAACTCTGTCTACAGTACTCTCCGCCTGCATTCGTGAGTTCTGGAAGAGATCGCCACGGAGAGTCGATGATGTGACGATAGGCGTTTCCGAGGCGCTCTTGGACTTGGCGGATGGCATATCGTTTCTCGACGCCACCAAGAATCTCGCCGATCTGGAATTAGGGGAAAAATTAGGGAAATAGAAAAATATTCGTGGCCTAGCTTTCTCATACTTCGGAAAGTTAGGCCACTAAAAAAGTTTGATTTAGTGATTTTTCGATGACCTAGAAACCCAAATCAGAGGAAAGTTAGGCCACCAAGACATTTTTGACCATTTTCGATAGAAAAACGGTAAATTTCGGGATGGCCTAGGAATCCAGAAATATGCAAAAGTTAGGCCACCACGAAAATGTTGCGGTTTTGGTGGCCTAGAACCCCAAAACTCGGTCACGGAGTATTTGAAACGAGTTTTAGCTTTTAATTCCTGCGATTCATTATGAAATGGACGAAAAAACTGAAATTTTAGTGACCTAGAAACCCAAAACTCGGCCACCAATCTTTCCAAACTGGAAAATCGAGTTTGGGCGTAAAATCTCGAACTTTTTCAGCTTCAAGTAAGCCGAAAAACCCTAAAAACGGTATGGTGGCCTAGAAACCCAAACTTCGGCCACCAATCTATTTACGACTGAAAAAGGATATTTTGGCTATAAAAAGTCGATTTTTGAGCTGAAATTCATCAGAAAACCACTGAAAATTTTCTGAAACAGTTTGGTGGCCTAAGATTCACTTTGGTGGCCTAGAAACCCAAACTTCAGTCATCTTCGTTTTTTCAAAATTTTCACTCAAAATGCCCGTTTTCGATCGCTTTTCGCACAAAATGGCATTTTTACGACCTAAAATCGATAATTTTTTGTCATTTTTCAGAAAAAAAACAGGAAAATCAAGTTTGGGATGTGAAAGTCTATGTTTTCCGGATGGATCTGATGATAAAAATCACAAAAAACGTGAAAAAGAGATCGGTGGCCTAGGATTCTCGTTGGTGGCCTAGAAACCCAAAACTCGGTCAATGTCTTTGTTTCAAAATTTCGACTAAAAATGGCGATTTTTATGAGTTTTCTGAGCAATTTTAGCCATTTTTCTTCTTTAATTACCTTGAGTCTCGCCTGTAGATAGTACCCAGCGACAAACAACCATTCCGGTCCTTGATGGTAATTCCATCCCTTTGCAGTCACTTTATTCGTTCCATCATCATCGTTATTGTAATATCCATTGTATCCCCAATCCGTTGGATCCAGTGTCTTAATCCCAAGTGGTCCGAGTAGGACTTCCGCCGAATTCAGAGCTTTCCAAGCTTTTTTCGGATCCAAAAGATCTGGAGCAACTGCGAGTGCAATAGCGAAGTTGCATCTCAACTGGAAATCCGTGAATCCTTGACTCGATCCGAACGAATCCTTCACAATCTCCCGTCGATTCACGTATTCACCTCGGGCACCCGTCTCCACGTAGAACTTCTTCTCGAAATTTCTCCGAATCTTCTCCGCCCAGAAACTCCACGACCACTCGTCACTGACTCCTTTCCTCTCAATCCATCCCTTCTTGTTCCAATCGGAGAGTGCTCGAAGGGTACGGTAGGCGAGTCCTTGGAGCTCAACGGCTGCTCCGTCACGTGGTGTCGCTGGTTCTCCCTTGTTTCCAGCTCTCTCCGAGCTTCCCATTTTGTCCATCCATGTGCCACAATTCCATCGATTTCCTCCGTGAATGAAGCCGGTCGAACGGGATACACCGGCGGTCACCTGGAAACAGAGAAATTTGGGTTGATTTATTGAAATGGTGGCCTAGAAAATCAGTAGGAAGTTAGGCCAAGAGCGGGCGTGGATTGAAAAGTCTTTTTTCACGAAAAACTAAAAAAAAAAGTCTTAATTTCAGTCTTTTTCCAGATTGTTCACAAAAAATTAAACGGAAAAGTGGGCGGAGCCTAAAAACGGGCGGAGCTTTCTCATTTTCTAATGATTTTCAGTCACTTTTTTGATCGATTTCTTAAAATTTCAACCGAAAAAGTGATCCTGGCGTATTCTGATAAGATGAACTCGGATTTGTCTCAATTGACATGCGAAAAAGTGGGTGTGGCCTAAAATGGGCGGAGCTTCTGTTGTTGGATCATATTTGATTGTTTTAAACCAGGATTTCAGCTCGAAAAGTAGGCGGAGCTCTTTTCAATCAATGTTTCATCTAAAAGAATGGGCGTGGCCTTAAATTGGGCGGAGCTTCTGTTTTTAGCTCAATCTCGTTTGATTCAATCCAAAATTTCTGGAATTTTCATACAGAAAGTTGGCAGAGAGGCGGAGCTCACAGATAGACTAAAGGCGATTTCCAGATCTAAGTTTCTCGAATTTTTGACCCAGAAAGTGGGCGTGGCTTAAATATGGGCGGGGCTTGCAAATGGGTATTTTCAGACGTCCTCATCCTAGTTATTAGGAACCTAAAATAAAAATGGGCGGAGTTTCTCACAATTTTAGGTGGAAAATGGGCGGAGCTTACAGATAGACTAATGGACGATTTTCAGTCGGAACTTTTCAACCAAAAAAGTGGGCGTGGCCTAAACAAGCCAGTTTTCTAGTGATTTTCAGCAATTTTTCCTTAAATTTCCTCCCTTTTCTCCCAATTCTCTCACCTGGAATCCTTCATCTCTCATCTGCTCATCGATCTGTGGCCCCGCATTCCTCTCTCTGAAATCGATTCCTCCGAAATGTTTATCCATCACTTCGTAGATCGTTTCAATCAATTTCTGCTCTTTCTCCTCCTCTCCATAAACCGTACTGTCTTTCGGATAGATTCTTCGAACGACGTCTCCAAGAATTTCGTGTCCATTAGGTGCCATTTCAACATATTTGACAATGGAAACAAGCCAGAACCACGTGGCATCTCGACAGTTGTATCTCGCTCCGATCCCTTCCGCGAGAAGATTCGGAATCAATCCATGTCTCAGAGCACCGCCAAACGAGAGAATAATCTGTCGTGCTTCCTGGAACCGTCCAGTCGAAAGAAGACATCCGGGGAGAGCGATGAACGTGTCACGTCCCCAATTTCTCCAGATTCCAACGGCGAAATGGGTGAGACCCGCAGCGAGACTTGATGGGTGCTCGTCTTCTAGTTGGAGGGATTCAGGGATTGGAGCTAGACCGGCTCCTGGAATGTAGCCGAGGAATTCGATAGTCGAGATGGAGAGGTGACGAATGAGTGCAGACGAGTTTTGGATTTCTCTGGAAAAAATGGGGGATTGTGAGGTGTAGTGGGTTTTGACTGAACATTTGATAATTTAAGTTTAGAAATTGATGAAAATGAGGTCAAAATGACTGGGGACACCTCTAAATTGCTTCAAATTTGATAAAACTTGGTGAAAATTGTATATAATCTGACTAAAGCTAAAATTCGCTCCAAATAAAAATACAAATTGAGCCGGATTTACACTCTTTTTACTTAAAACAAGCTCGAAAACACACGAACTTCGGCTCAAAATGACTGAAAACATCTCGAAAATGCTCAAAATCGCTCAAAAATTAGCTGAAAATTGGCTGGAAATGAGCTCAAACTGTCTCAAAACTTTCAAAACAATAAGGAATTCAAAACGATGAGGAAATCTGATAAAATGAATGATCTAATCAGTCTGAAAATAACAAAAATGGGAAAAAATAACTGAAATTATTCTAAAATCTATCAGAAGTTTGATAAAAATGATGGAAGTGTCTAAACATGACAGAAATCTGTCTGTCTTTATGTCCAGATGTCCTCAAATCTGGAATTCCAGATTCGAGTTATTTCAGTCATTCACATGCTATATTTTCTACATTTGTAAGTGAAGACTTTCCATATTACAAATTTTTTGTATTTCCAAGTGTCCGGATGTCCAGATTCTAGGATGTTTGCCAATTTTCAGAATTTCGAGATCCTGATTCTTCTAATTCTCAGATTTTCAGATTTTCAAAATTGACAAAAAATAACTAAACATGTTCCTAAATCTATCAGTAATAGGCTCAAAATGATGGAAAAATGCTTGAAAATGACAGAAATCTGTCTGTCTGTCTGTCCAGATGTCCTCAAATTTGAAATTCCCGATGTTCTCTTTTTCTAGGTGAAAAGACTATCCAAATTTCAAATTTTCTGTATTTCCAGGTGTCCGGAGGTCCAGATCCTATGATTTTTGGCAATTTTCAGAATTTCGAGATCCCGATTCTTCTGTATTTTCTGATTTTCAGATTTCCAAGTATTCAGATTCTTCTGATTTCCAGATTTTCAGATTCTCAGGTTTTCAAACTTTCACATGTCCTTATACCCAAATATCCCAATAAAACTCACGGTGCCATCCGTCTCAACACTTCCGCTCGTACTTTTCCATAAATAAACGAGATGATCGTCTCAAAGTAGCAGGG
This sequence comes from Caenorhabditis latens, assembly GCA_002259235.3. Taxonomy (NCBI): domain Eukaryota; kingdom Metazoa; phylum Nematoda; class Chromadorea; order Rhabditida; family Rhabditidae; genus Caenorhabditis; species Caenorhabditis latens. Next base: position 5,179,935 of record CM056093.1, read on the forward strand.
TCTCAAATAATACGGTACATGTTCCAGTGGTCTCAACAACTTCTCCACAACATCAGCCACTTTTCCCAGTTTATCGAACTTCTTCAGTCTCCCCACAATATAGTCACACAGCCACGTTCCGTCTCTCAAATTCTGGCAGAGTGGGTGTCCAAGATCATTGTTATCACGGATCTTCTCGAGAATCGGAATCAGTCCTTGAAGGCCACAATAGACGAATTTTCCGTAGTTCGGAACGTCATAACCTCCTTGTCCAATAGTCGCGTAGTCCTCTGATTCACAGTGGAAAAGGAGTGGAGCAAATGACTGGTATGTGAGTGTGGAGAGCGCTTCGTCGAGTTCGGTGGAGGATCCTGAAAAGAGGATGTGGATGGGAAAAGTGAGAAAGATTTGGGGGTCTAGGCCACCAAATAGAAGGTTTCTAGGCCACCGAATGGAGGTTTCTAGGCCAGTAAATAGAGGTTTCTAGGCTACCAATAGAACAGTAACCAAAGATAAGCACCAAAAGGGTTTTTAGGCCGATTGGAGCTACAAATCCTGTCAAATTTCATGAATTTTTGATATTTTTTCCTAAAATACGACCTAGAAACCCAAAATTCGGTCACCAAATTGTTAATCTCGTCGAGAGCTTTCAGAAAAGTATAATCATGCCCTGGTTTGAAACAAGTTAAGTCTCGCCACGAAAACTACAGTAACCCAAGTGACTTTCGTGGTGAGACCCAACTTGATTCAAATCTAGTCATGATTATATTTTTCTGAAAGCTCTCGACGAGATGAATCTGAATATAGCAGTCTGGTAAACCAGTTCTGGGGTTTTCAGGCTTCCAGGGACAGATTCCCAGAACTTATGCTGAATTTTTATGGTTTTGAGGACTCGAAACCTTAAGGATGACTCAGATAACCCAATTTTAAGCAATTTTTTGTCGTTAAAACGCGTCAAAGGTACGCCAGATTGAGTTCAGAACCTAAAGTGAAGGGAGATAGATGCCCACGATATCTGTCTGTCTGTCCGAATGTCCAGATGTTCTAAATGTTAATATTCTAAATTCCAGAATTTGTACGTTTGTCCGGATGTCTTTTTATTTGAATTTTTGGTAAAAATAGTTCGAAATCCGAACAATTTTAGTAAAAAAAAAACGCGTCTAAGGTGCGCCAGCGCATTCTTACAGGTAGTTCCAGATGTCTGTCTGTAAATCCAGATGTCTCAAACTCCAGATTATTGTGCAATTTTTCCCGTTTTTTCTCTCAAATTTTCACATTTTTCTTCCAAACCGTACCAATCTCTCTATGAATCTGCTCAAACGCCTCCGCCGCCTCTTCTTTCGGTCGAATCTTGAATCCAATGACACTTCCTGACGAGAAATTGGTCAATTCGATGTATTCTCCACCATGGACACGGAACATCGTTCCCTCTTCAAATCCAACATTCTCTCTGATTTCCATTTGGAAATTCTCAAGTCCTTGGAGATAATTCTGATTCTCGTCTCCCCATTCCTCCTCAATTTTATTCAGCTTCATCTCAAAAAGCACTTTATCGAGGACTCCTCCAATTGGAATATGCTTGAGACCGCCCGGCCAATTCACGTAATTTTTGGAGAATGCTGTGTGGGAGACCACTACGACAGTCTCGTGACTTCTCGGATTATGGCGAGTGATTCCGACGATGTCTGGATTCATTTGGTCGACGAATACTTGGGTGTAGCCGTTCTGGGCCAGCCAGGTGTGCAGATTGTTGAGGATCTTTCGTCCTTTGATGATTCCTTGGCTATCGGTGATTTGATTGTTGTTACAGGAGGCATACGGACGGGTTTCATGGACGACGTGAATCTAAACTATCAAAATTGGAGTTAGAATACCTCATTTCGAGCTAAAATCAGTCTTAAAATGAAGATTTTCAGACAAAAACCCCTATAACTCGGCTAGCTTTAATCGTAAGAATAATCTGAATAGAGATTCAGAATCCCCACGACGTCGGCTTTCCAGTGATACTAGATTCGTTTATGAAATTTTCAGAACAGTTTCTGAAAAATGAGAGAAACAATTTCATCAGCCTTAGATGAACACAGTAGGTCTAGCTGAAAGTCACTGGAAATCCTAGGATCTGGACATCCGGACACTTGGAAATACAGAAAATTTGAAATTTGAAAAGTCTTGAACCTAGAAATGTGGAAAATAGAACATCTGGATAACTCGAATCTGGAATTCCCGAATTTGAAGACATCTGGACAGACAGACAGACAGATTTCTGTTAATTTCGAGCATTTTTCTAGTTTTTTCCGTTGATTTCTGATAGATTTTACAAAATTACAAAATTGAGAAAAAACTACTGAAAATGTTGCAAAATCTATCAGAAATCGGCTCAAAATACTAGAAAAATGCTTGAAAATGACAGAAATCTGTCTGTCTGTCTGTCCGTCTGTCCAGATGTCCTCAAATTAGGAATCCTAGATTTCGGTCGTCCAGATGCTCTTTTTTCTACATTTCTAGTTCCAAGACTATCCAAATTTCACATTTTTTGTTTTTCCAAGTGTCCGGATGTCCAGATTCCAGGATTTTCAGTGACTTTCAGCTAAACCTACTTTATCTGAATTTTGTCTGAAATTTTTCTCTTTTTTCAGAAACTGTTCTTAAAGTTTCATAAACGAATCTAGTATTGCGGGAAAGCCGAAGTCGTGAGAATTCTGAATCTCTATTCAGCTTATTCATACGATCAAAACAAACCGAGTTGTAGGGGTTTTTGTCTGAAAATCTTGATTTTAAGACTAAAGGCAAACTTACATGATCTCTAACCAACTCATCGTATCCCCTCGTACTTCCAACTGCACACGACGCCATCGTCAGCATAGCGGCCGTCGGAAGGATGTCGAATGGACTTCTCGTGTGGATTGGCGACGGATTATCGTGAGATTGGTCAAGGAATAGACCATGGGCGATGGAATTCGGAGCGAGACGAGCGGACTTCTGTTCGAACGCGCCGACACAATCACCACCGTATCTATACACCAATCGTCCCTGTTCATGACTATCTCCCGCCGACTGTGCCTCTCGAATCAACGAACTGATACCCAATCGATTCACAAACATGTTATCCGCCTGCTCACTTCCAGTGAACAACTCGGCGAACACATAGATATCAGACCTCACTTCTCTCGCACATTTCAACAATTTCTCTGCCACGTGAATCGGTGTTCCGTGCGCATTGTCGATACGGAGTCCATGGAACATACGGGCGGCCTGTTGAGTGTATTCTTTCATGTATTTCCATAAGAATGGACTGTCTTCTTCTTTCTCTCCATAGTTGAGTTTCACGGAGTCTCCCCAACAAACCAGTTCGCGTCGGAGGTATGTCTGGAAATTGACTTTTTGGAATTATTGGAAAAATTGGCAACTTTTGAGATCAAAATCATGAAAAATGGCCTAGACTGCCTAGAAAACTAGGTTTTAAAGTCAAAAATGTTAAAATTTGAAATTTTTGAAAAAAAAAATTAGATGGCCGAGTTTTGGATTTCTAGGCAACCACCTTATATTTTTGAATGCACAGTGATTTTCAGTTGGATTTGAGTCTAAGACACTCAAAATCGGCAGAAAACGAAAAAAGTTTCAGAAACAGAACATTCAGAAGGCGGTGGCCTAGATATCCAAAACTAGGCCACCTATTTTTATGGTTTTTATGTTATTTTCCCATCAATTTTTGAGATTTTCCAAGAATTTCATGATGAAAATTGATAATAACCATAGTTGTCAAGGCCCGGGCCGGCCCGGCAAGGCCCGAAGGCCCGGGCCGGGCCGGGCCGGGCCGGGCCGGTAGAAAATTTTCAAGGCCCGGCCCGGCCCGAAGGCCCGGCTTCAAAAATGACCCATTTTTTAAACACATTTTTTCCGAAATTTTTTCAATTTTTCATCGAAAATGGGTCAATTTTAGACTATTTTTCTGAATTTCTTCTAATTCTGAACGATGCTCAAAAATTTGACTTTTTCGCGAAAAAATTCAAAAAATTTCAAAAAATTTGAAAAAATTTGAATTTTTGACTTTCGCGCCAATTTGCCCGGGCCTTCGGGCCGGGCCTTAAGCCCGGCCCGGCCCGGGCCGGGCCTTGACAACTATGATAATAACCAAAAAGAATGGCGTAGAAACTTCTTAAAACAGCAGAAACCACTTAAAACTCAAAAAACAATTGATGGAAATTAGCATTTTGAAGATGATGGCCTAGAAATCCAAAACTCGGCCACCAAACAGCCATAACAGAATTCATCTCGTCGAGAGCTTTCAGAAAAGTATAATCATGCCCTAGTTTGGAGAAAATTGGGTCTTGCCACGAAAAGTACAGTAATCCAGCTCGGGTTACTGTAGTTTTCGTGACGAGGCCCAACTTGCATCAAACCTAGTCATGATTATACTTTTCTGAAAGCTCTCGGCGAGATGAATCAAAATATCTACTTTTCATGGCCGAGTTTTGGATTTCTAGGCCACCAAGACCCAATTTTCATCATTTTTCACCTTACCTGAGAGTCTTTCAACGCGAAATTCTTCATCGGATCACTACTCATAACCCATCCATTGAACGCCATCAAAAACTTTGATTTCTCCTCATCATATGCAAATTTCTCCTCATTTCTCCATCCCAAATCACTCTCCAAATGCAAGAAATAGTCGGTTGTCAGTGGGTTCTCCTCGCAGACACGCCCCTTTTTCGGTCCATTATCAGCAATTCTCTCATAAGTGATTCCACCCATCACTGCTCTTAAACCGGCTAGAATGATCTCCCACGCGTCACGGGCGGCATCGAGATTCTTCTGATGGAGAGCGGCGGAGAAACTCTGGACACACTTTTGGACTCGTTCTTCTTCTGGAAATGAGAAAATTCTGTTTTTTTTTCAATTTTTGAGCGAAAATTCTTGAAAAACAGTCAAAAATCACCTAAAAATGACTGAAAATTGTCAAAAAGATTAATTACAGTACCTCTCGTAAATCGACATTTAAAGGCGCATGCTCTTCAACTCGTTTCGGGTCTCAACACGCTCTCTTGGATTACTATAAACGGAATTTTCAATGGTTTTTTGGCTGTTTTTATCGAATTTCGGCCGAATTTCTGCATTTTTTCGCAGTTTTTACCCTTTTTTTCCAATTTTCTCTCAAAAAATCCCCCAATTGTCCTCCAAACTAACCCGATCCTGCGTCTCCTCTCTCCCTATTGAATATTCTCGCAGATCTCTCGAAATCGACGGTGCTTCCGAATCTTCTGAATTCCGAATCCTGTACAATTTCGACATCTTGTCCATCGAGTGGGTCTTGAGTCGGGCCGCCGGCTTGTTTGATGAACATTTCGAACAGATTCACCATCGCCTGGAAATGACCGAATTTTTGAGTCTTCTTGGCCAAAATTTCGAAATTTTTGACAGCAGTTTGGGGCCTAAAAACGCAAAACTAGGCCATGAAAGTGAGATATTTGGATTCAGCTCAGCGAGAGCTTTCAGAAAAGTATAATCATGCCCAGATTCGAACCAAGTTGGGTCTCGCCACGAAATCCTCCAGGGTTACTGTAGTTTTCGTGGGGAGACCCAACTTGCTTCAAATCTAGTCATGATTATACTTTTCTGAAAGCTATCAACGAGCGGAATACAAATATCTACTTTTCATGGCCGAGTTTCGGGTTTCTCGGCCACCAGTGATGGCCTAGGAATCCCACTCACCTTCAAATCAACTTGGAAGAACTCATGAAGCTCCGCCTTCGGAAGCACCTCCGCTCTCAACAAGTACTCAATTGCATTCACGTGATGAATATTCTCCACAACAGCTGGAACTCCTCTGTGCTCCCACACACCTTCGCTGACTTGCTTGCCAAACTCATGATAGACTCGATCGATGACATAGGCGGGACGAAGATGTGGAGAGTTCGAGCAGTTGTAGGCGGATTCCGGGTGCTCCAGGAGCCATTTCGCGTTCTTGGCGGCGTGATTCCAGACAACGTCCTGGACCGTCAGGATACCCCATGATTTTTCGAGATCTTCGACGAGATTCTGGAAAAATTGGATTTTTTATTGTAAGATCGGTTGGAAATCGCTCTAGTCAAACTCAGCTCGTTTCCAGCGTCCAGAAAAGTATAATCATGACTAGGTTTCAAGCAAGTTGGGTCTCGACACGAAAACTACAGTAACCCAGAATTTCGTGTCGAGACCCAACTTGCTTCAAACCTAGTCATGATTATATTTTTCTGAAAGCTGGTATCTTGCTGAATCTAGATATCTACCTTTCATGATCTAGTTTTGAGTTTCTAGGCCACAAACTGTAGTTTCCAGTAAACGAATTGGCCAGGCTCGCACTGATTTCGTTGAAATGGGTACGGTTGAAATCAGCTCGTCGAGAGCTTTCAGAAAAGTATAATCATGACTAGGTTTGAAGCAAGTTGGGTCTCACAACGAAAACTGCCGTAATTCGGGTTGGGTTACTGTAGTTTTCGTGGTGGGACCCGAATCACTCCGAAACTAGTCATGATTATACTTTTCTGAAAGCTCTCGGTGAGCTTAGTTCAACTGTAGCAATTTCTAGGGAATTGGTGCAAATTTGACAGAACTATGGCTTCCGGAGACTAGAAAAGTGCTCTGCTAGCCAAGAATCCCCAAACTATCACTATATTTGGTTTCAGCTAGACGAGAGCTTTCAAAAAATATAATCATGCCCTAGTTTGAAGCAAGTTGGGTCTCGCCACGAAAACTACAGTAACCCAGGATGATTTCGTGACGAGACCCAACTTGATTCAAACCACGTCATGATTATACTTTTCTGAAAGTTCTCGGCAAGCTGAATTCAAATTTCATTATCTCACCTTTATTTCCTCAAATCCTGCTCCCTCGCCGAGCGTCTGAATCACTGAATGATGATTGCTCAACGAATACGCGCTATTCGACACTCCCAATTCATGAATCGGCGTCAGATGCACCATATTATAGCCTGTCTCATGGGCCACTTTCAGACGGTCCTTCCATTCCGATAGAGGTCCAAGTAGCTTCGTCAGATACGTCTGACAGCAGATTCCATCCAAATTCAATGGTTTTCCGTTGATTTGCAATCCGGGCATCACAAGGAAATATCCGTGTCCAGATTCCACAGTTTCAGCTGTCTCAGACTCCTCGGATTCCACGTTGAAGTGATATCGAAATGAGCCGGCTTCCTGACATTTCACTTCACAAAAAACCGATAAATGGTCTTTTCCTTCTGACCATTTGAGTGGAGATCCAGGGGATACTGTAGTGTAGACACTGACTTTCTTGCCGAGAAGTGATGAGCCACGTTTGAAACGAACGATCCAGCCTGGAAAATAGAAAATTAAGCCAAATATTGAACAAAAACTGTCAAATTCATGTTCAGCTCGTCGAGAGCTTTCAGAAAAGTATACTCTTGCCTTGGTCTGATGCAATTTGGGTCTCGACATGAAAACTACAGTAATCTGGGTCGGGTTACTGTAGTTTTCGTGGCGAGACCCAATTCGCTTCAAATCTAGTCATGATTATACTTTTCTGAAAGCTCTCGTTGAGTTGAATCCGAATTTTCACTTTTCATGGCCGAGTTTTGGGTTTCTCGGCCACCAGTGCAGTTATTCGGTCGTAACTATGTCAGTGTTGCACCAAACTCGTTAAAATTGCTACAGATGAATACAGCACGTTTAGAGCTTTCAGAAAAGTATAATCATGACTAGGTTTGAATCAAGTTGGGTCTCGCCACGAAATCCTTCTGGGTTACTGTAGTTTTCGTGGCGAGACTCAATTTGCGTCAAACCAAGGCAAGAGTATACTTTTCTGAAAGCTCTCAACAAGCTGAATCTAACTGAAACATTTCAACAAGATTGGAGCAAGACTGGCGGCTTTCGGGGACTAAAAACTGCGGCTGGTGGCTTAAAAACACAAAATTCTGTCAAAAAGTGTAGGAATTCGGTTTCAGCTTGCTGAGAGCTTTCATAAAAGTATAATCATGACTATATTTGGAGCAAGTTGGGTCTCACCACGAAAACTACAGTAGCCCAAACCGGATTACTGTAGTTTTCGTGGTGAGATCCAAATTGCTTCAAACCAGGGCATGATTATACTTTTCTGAAAGCTTTCGGCCAACAGAATTCGAAAATTCTAAATTTTTCAAAAAATTTCAGCAAACTTTTAAGTTTTTGTCTAGAAAAAACCTGAAAGTCTCTAAATTTACCTTTCTCAACTTTGCGAATCACACTATCCAATCGTTCGCCATCCTCCAACACAATAATCCGTATCTCTGTGTGCTCTTTCTGTGTCATTCGACTGATTTTCGAGATTTTTGAGAAAAAACCTGAAAAATGGATTTTTTTTTTGAAAAACTTGAAAAAAACGAGATTTCGACGGGGACAAAAATAAAACGGTTGCAAACAAGAAAAGAAGTAATCTAAACATAGCAAAAGGTATCTGGTGTTTGATAAGAAATGTTATCATTTCGCGTTTTATCGCATTATTTGCGCCGTACGAGAACTGAAACAACAATAAACAACTTCTCAAGGCCAAACACCACATTATCTGTGTGTTTTTTGGTGTTTTTCGGTGTTTTTGCACGCAAAAAGTGCGCCGAAAGTCCAAAAAACCAATCGATAAATCAAAAAAGATGTTTCGATGGTCCCGGAACCAAAAAATCAATATTTCCATCATAAAAACTAAGAAAAATTGATAAAAATCAATAATCCGAGTTTTCAACACATGTCTCGTCAAAAAAAGAAGAGCAAAACACTGGAGCAACGTGACTTATATCATCTTTTCTCTCGAGGAGCTCCACTTTTTCAAATTACCGCATTGCGCGTCATTTATTGCGCATTGGACGCAGTTTGCGCGTCAGGTGTTTGCGGAGCTTGGATTTTGAACGAGTTTTTGGATTTTTCGAAGTGCAAATATTGATTTTTCAGCGGTTTTCCGGTGTTTTTCTTGCATTTTTTATATGGAAATATGTTGTAAATACGATTTTCCAAGTTAAAATACTCATTCTTCACTATAGAACATCAATTTTCGCCAATTTTTGAGGGATTTTCGGTCTTCACAGATTAACTAATTTTTCTGATTGAAAATCGGCGATTTTGCCTGTAAAATTTTTAGAAAACTAGCGATTTTGATTGTTCAGCGTTGCTTTTATCGTTTTTCTTATGATTTTCAATGCAAAAATGTTGTTTTCCAGAGAAAAACCGTCCGCCGATGACACCTGCAGAGCTTTAAAAATGACAGCAGTATCAAATATGGTGAGTTATTAAATAATAACTGAAACTTTTCAAGCAGAAGTAATACATTTATAGTTTTGATCGAAAAAATCTGAAAACTTGTCGGAAAACGCAATTTTTGGTTCCTTATGAGTAGTATCAATAATTTGATTGAAAACCAACTAATTTCGCCAATGTTTTACCCAAAATGTATGATTTTTGAGAAATTTATTTTGAAAAATCTTTTTTCTGCACGTTTCCATCCAAAAACCTCAAAAATTCAATAAAATCTCCCAATTTCCAGGCGACATTCAATATGAACGGAGGAGGAATGATGAGGAGCACGATGCCAAACGTGACATTGACAATCCAGCCGTCGACATCGTCGATGACGTCATCACAGCCTCGAATGATGAACTCTCATCATAGATTTCAACGGAACGATGCGATGCCCGATGTGATGGGTGATGGACCAGGAAGGAGACTCAGAAAGAACGTTGCAAACGTTCGGAGGCACGTCGACTACGTTTCGACTGTGTTGAATCACTGCGAGGTAATTTTCGGATAGAGAAGCTGAATTTCTGGGTGACAATTGAGGGATTCTGGAAAAAATAGAGTTTTTTTCTTCAGTTTTTGATGTCAAAAAGTACATTTTACACACAAAAACAGTATTTTTCAACAAAAATTATAAATTTCAGGCTGAATTTGAATGAATTATTGTACTTTTTATCTAAAAACAGTGCTTCAGTGCTAAAATTACTATTGTAAGGTCGAAAACGACGATTTTGAGCTAGAAAATTGTTTTCGATGCTGAAAAGTGCATTTTTCTTTCTAGAAATCGTTTTTTTTTAGTCAAAACCTGAGATTTTCTTCAAAAAAGTGAGGTTTTTGAATCTAATTTGTGTTTTTTAACACAAAAAGGGGCTTTTTAAGCCAAAATCACTATTTTTAAGGTAGGAAAGGAAGAAAATTGACAACATGCATTTTCAAGTCAAAAACCACGTTTTTCAATGCAAAAATGTTCAAATTTGTCAATATTCGCTAATTTTTCGTCAAAAACTTAGCAAAAGTAGTCAGAAAGTGCTGTTTTTTCTTGAAAATTCAAAAATAATTGCTCAGTTAGTATTCCTTTTGGTGAAAATCTGCATTTTCCTCCTGAAATTTACTTTCCTGAGCAAAAGTCGTACTTTGCCATGAAAAAATTGTTCAAATTCGTCAAAAATTGCTGTTTTTCATGAACAGTTCATAATAATTGGTCAAAAAGCTTGCTTTTTTTGCTGAAAATCCAGATTTCCAATTTCCAGAATCGTCTCTGGCAATACGGAAAACAGCGAGTACTACAACAACCGGATATCCTCTACCAACCACTAGCCGTTCCCGCCGACGCCACTCCAGATGTCCCCGTCGATTGTATATTGACGAAGTTCATCCGGACAGCGATGAATAAAGTGAAATGTCCGGTGTACAGCGTTTGTGTGAGTTTGAGAACAGAAATTGGCTGAAAATTGACTTTTTGGGGAAAAATAACTCTAAAAAGTGCATTTTTCATCGATTTTCCACCAAAAAACAGCTCAAAATCACCTAAATATTTTCCAGTGGTCACCGGAAGGCAAACGACTCATCACAGGGTGTCAAACCGGCGAGTTCACCCTCTGGAACGGCACGGCGTTCAACTTCGAAACGATTCTGCAGGTAAAACGCGTCGACGGATTCGAAATTGTTGTTTTTTCCCTGTTTTTTTCAAATGAGATTTCAATAAAGTTCACATCTTTAAATTGCGTTTTTTCGCGGTGTTTTGATGTGAATAAAGGGTTTTTTCTAATGATTTCAATTGATTTTTCGGGGAAAATTGGAATAAAAGGGTGGAAAAAGCTGGAAAAATGGTCAAACCACGCCCACTTTAACCCGGGGAAGAGGGTGGGCGGAGCCACAAAGATGGGAGACAAAAAATGCAGTTTTTCGTTGATTTCAGGCTCACGACTCGGCGATTCGAGCACTGAAATGGGCGTCGAATGAGCAGTGGCTGCTGAGTGCTGACCAGGGAGGATACGTGAAGTATTGGCAACCGAATATGAACAACGCCCATATGTTCTCAGCACACAAAGATGAAGCGATTCGGGGATTGGCGTAAGTTTTGGGAGAGAAAATGGTGAAAAATGAGAGTTTTAGGCGGAAAATTCATTACAAAGTCATAATTTTGTCCCAGAATTGATTGAAAATGAGAGTTTTAAGCTGAAAAATGGTGGAACATTCACTTTTTTGACGCAGAATTTCTTAGTTTTGGTCGAAAATTGATAGAAAATGAGATTTTCAGGCTGAAAAATGGCTGGAAATTTACTTTTTTGATGCAAGATTCCATTAAATGTCATAATTTTGGTCGAAAATTGATAGAAAACCTCAGGGAAATAACTTGAAAACTGAATTTTGTAGCTATAATTAGGCTGAAACACCTAAAATTCTAGTTTTCATCATGAAAATTTGGAGTTTTTATGATTTTTTGAAGCAAAACCGCGAATTTGGTCCGAAATTTGGTCCAAAACTTCATAGAAATTGTATAAATTCGGATGAAAAATCAAATTTTTCAGCCAGATTAGCGATTTTCATTTGAAAAATCACTGAAATTCTAATTTTTATTCGCGAAAGTGCCAGAAAACTTAGTTTTTTCGAGGGAAAACTCCCAAAAAACGCAAATTTTAGCGAGGAATTCACTAATTTCACTTCAAAAATGACTGAACAATTCAGTTTTCAGAGCATAAATTAGTCAGAAAAGTAAAAAAAAAATTGGAAAAGTTGCTCATTTTTCAAGATGAATGAGTGAAAAACCGCTGAAACTGTCTTACAATACTTCAAGACTAAAAAAACCACTTTTTCTCAAAAATTGCCTTAAAATCTCTATTTTTCAAGCAAAAACTATAATAAAGTGGGTTTTTCTTCTCATTCTGATTATTTCAGATTCGCCCCAACCGACGTGAAATTCGCTACAGCCTCCGACGACGGAACCGCCCGTGTCTGGGATTTCGCGCGGTACTCAGAAGAACGAGTGCTCAGAGGCCACGGAGCAGAAGTGAGATGTATCGATTGGCATCCGACGAAGGGATTACTGGTGACAGGATCACGTGACACCCAACAACCAGTGAAGATTTGGGATCCGAAGAGCGGATCGTGTCTGGCGACTCTTCAGGAGCATAAGAGTAGTGTGATGGCGGTGGAGTTCAATAAGAACGGGAATTGGTTGTTGACGGGTGGAAGAGATCATTTGGTGAAGTTGTACGATATTCGGATGATGAAGGAGGTGAAGACGTTCCGGGCACACAAGAAAGAAGTCATTTGTGAGTTTGAAGGGCAGGAGGGGACATTCGGAAATTGGGATGGACAGACAGATAGACAGAGATCTGGATATCGAGATCTACTGACAGACAGATAGACGGACATCCGGAGATTGGGTTGCACAGACAGGTAGAACTGAAATCCGGATGAACAGATAGACATCTGGAAATTAAGATTTGAAGACAGAAAGTTGTGATACTGAGATATCTGGATACGTGGATTTATAGAGAGACATCTGGAAATCCGGCTTCACAGACAGATAGACAGATTATACTTGAAAATGAAAGATCTTGACAGCTGGAGCCCCAGAAGAACGGCCAGACTTATTGTCACATTGACATGGATCTGGACGTCTGGAGATTGGAAAGTTCCGAAATGTCCATCTGGAATTCTGAAATTTTGAAAATTCGGACATCTGGGAACATCGATTTTCCCTGAAAATTGGTGGCCTAGACTATGGCCTAGAAATCCGAAATAAGGGAAAACTAGGCCATCGAAAACTTCCGGTTTTGGCAAGTACGCTCTACTGCTAATCGGTTATTCTGAAACTTTGAATACCAGATTATCAATAGAGCGCACTTGCCACTATCTGTTAATCCAGAAATCTGTTAATCCAGAAATCCGAAAATCCATGCACTACCCGAATACGAGAAAACAGTCGCATCTACTGACATATGACATCTGGATATCCAGATGTACAGACAGTCAGGTACTACTATGATCATATTAATCTCGGAAACACATCCATCTGAAAACAGACATCTGGAAATTCCGATCTTCTGACAGAAACTGAAATTCTGATGATCTCTTCTGACAGACGAAAAATGGATCTGAGTTTCTGCGGATCTAGAAAAAGACATCCCAATATCGGAAAGATGATCAGAAATCTGAAATAATAGAAGGTCATTCGGACATCTGATATCTCAAGATTCTGATGATAACACATCTGGACATCCTGATCTACAGACAGACGGACAGAACTCGAGAAGTAGATTAGACCTGTATATAAAAAGCGCTGAAAATCCGTGAATCTAGAATCGAAGACCAAAATTTGTCTTCTGGGAGACATCCGGACATCTAGATGAGTTGACAGAGAGCTAATGGATATCTGGAAATACAGACAGACAGAGCTATCTGGACATCTGGAAACACAGAGAGACAGACAGACAATAAACTTTGACAAAATTATGAATTTCCCTTTAAAATTTTCCTATTTTCAGCACTCGCCTGGCACCCAATCCACGAAGGACTCTTCGTCTCTGGCGGTGGTGATGGATCGATTGTTTATTGGATGGTTGACGGAGAGAAAGAGATCGGACTACTGGAACACGCCCACGATCAAGCAATTTGGTCAATGAAATGGCATCCACTCGGTCATATTCTTGCTACAGGATCCAACGACAACAACACGAAATTCTGGGCTCGAAATCGTCCCGGAGACACTGTCGAAGACATTTTCGGACTATCGAGCCACAACACAATGATCGGACATTTGGATAAGGAAAGAGAGCCCCGAATGGCTCCGTTGAAATCGAATCAGGAGACTCAAGAGGTCTATCGATCGGACACTTTTATTCCAGGAATGGGTCTCGACGAGAATCTGTACGAGCAGTTGAATAAAGACGGTAATCTGATGACTTCTGACACGACACTCTTGGTGCCAGATGATATGTCACGTCAGAATTTGGCACCGATGATTGGAGCGAAACGGACGTTGATCAAGCAGCCACCGGCGAAAAAAGCGCAACGTCAATTCGAGCGGATGTGGAATAATTCGAAGGGAATTGGCGCGGGAACCGACGATTTCGCGGCGATGATTGGTGGAATGGGACGGGAGGACGCGGAGAGCTCCGGAGCAGGAGGAGGGGGCTATGGAGCTCCGATGCTCCCACCAACCAAATCATTTTTGGGGCCACCGACGACGGGTGGCTCGTTGTTAGGCCCGAGTCAACCGAGACCGCCTCAGGAATACCATTCGATGCCGCCACCGCCACAACAAGGACCACAAGGAGCACCGTGGAGAGGGCCTGGAGCCTACAGACCTCAAGGACAATGGAATCCTCAGAATCAGCAGAATCGAGGGCCTCCGGGACCTCCTGGACCTGGATCTTATGGTCCGCCTCCACAATCTTATGGCCAAAATGGTCAAGGATCATTTGGAGGACCTCCTTCTTATGGACAAAATCAAAACCAAGGATATGGCCAGCAAGCTCCGCCCCCTTCACGACCCCCCGCCTACAATCCGCCGCCGCCACAACAGAACCAATCGGCTGATATCGACTACCGTAATAGTGGTCCCCCACAGTCGTCTGCTGACGTGGATATGCGACAGATGCCACAACAACCACCACAACCGATCCATCAGAATAGTGGAGGAGGAGGCGGGCCGGATTCGTGGAGAGCTCCGCCCACAAATGCGCAGATGCAGCAACAACAACAACAGATGATGCAGAGGATGGATCCGAGAAGAGATCCGAGGATAGCGGCGAGGGTAAGAAGATGGAAAAGGCCTGAAATGCCTCAGGAGGGCCTAAGGACGGCCTTTGGCGCAAGAATTAAGATGGAACCTCCAAGACTGCCAATAGACATTCAGGCCTTTCAGCCAGATTGGCCAGTTTCAGGCCTTCGAGTTGTAATAGGCCACTTTTAGGTTTTCAGGCCTTTCAGACCTATCACATGATATCAGACTTATAGAATATTTAGGCCAGTTCTAGGATTCTCAGGCCTTTCTCAGGCCTTTCGCAGAGTTCCTAGAGATTTGTAAGTTGGCATGTATATAGAACTCGGTCAGAGCTACACATTTTTTATGGTCCATTTCTTGCTGGAACCGTCTGGGGCGCGTTAGGCGCGTTTGAAAGTTGTTTTCCTGATTTTCTCGAAATCCAAGACTCATATATGCATATCTTGGCCCTCTGCCCCCCCGAGTTTTCAACTGCCCGAGTAGTCTAGTGGTTAAGGGTGTTGGTTGAGGATCGGAGGGTCTGGGGTTCGAGTCCCATAGGGGTCAAACTTTTTTTGTTTTTTTCCCATGAATTTTTTTTGGTTCCGGGGGTCGGGGGTTCGAGTCCGCGTGGTGGCGCTATTTTTTTTTCTTTTTGGCACGAGTGGTACATAAGTTTCATCCACTCCCGGCTTACTATGATGGCCAATTTCAACGTTTTGAGGCAATTTGAGTTAGTTTTGAGCTGGAATTCAGCAATAATCAAGCTTTAGACCGATTTTTGCGCCAAAAAAGAAGATTTTTACTGAAAAATTTAGATTTTTCAAAGCTAATCCACATTTTTTCAGCAATCCGATCAACTGAGCCCCACCGGCGGCCCACCACCACCTCAACAACAACAAGGGCCGAACCAATGGATGCCACAATTCGACGGAGGACCGAATCGACGAGGAGGGATGCACTCAGCTGGAAGAGGACGAGGCAGAGGACAACCTTACTAAATTTTTTCGGATTTTTATTGATTTTTATGTGAAAATACAAGATTTCCACTCGTTATGACTGTTTTCTCTTGTCGAATTTATTGTTTTTGGCTCCCGAACCTCAAAAATTTCCCAAATTCTTGTGATTTCTGTCCCTTTTCTTCCTCCTTCCGCCCCCTGTGTTTTTTCCTTGTCAATTAATTACTTTTTAACCAATTTATCCTTTTGTTGATCACCTTACAAATAATTTTTGACAAATTTTGTTGTTTTTGTTCTGAATTCGTCTGGAATAGACTGAAAATGAGTGTTTTCTAGCCGTTCAGGTCGATTTCTAGTTAAGAGGAGCTGACTCGAGATGGAAGGAGGGAATTATTTGAGCGGAAAAAGGTATTTCAGTCTCAGGTTTGGCAGAAAGAGGCTATTTTCACAAGAAAGTAGCCTTTTTTGCAGAATTCATCCGAGTTAACTGAAATTGACGACATTTTTACAGATGGACACGAAATCACAACGAAGAAATCGAATGTTGAGAGCCGAGGAGATGGAAAAATGCGGCGATTTCTAGCAGTTTTTCGCTGAATTCTGAAAAGAAAAGAGGGTAGAACGAAAAAAAAGAATAATTTATTTCAAATAAGGCGAGAAACATGAATCATATGAAGTCATTTGTAGAATCTGTACTTGAGGAGACCGATAAGAACACCGGCGGCGACACCGGCGAGTGCAGAAATCGCCGCCGCAACGATCCATCCCCGATCTCCTGGTGCTCCTGGTGGATCCGGTTGAATTGGTCCATCGACACGACGCTCATTGTATAGATTTATGGCTTCTTGGCGGGAAAGATGAGAGGGTCTCTGAAAAATAAAGTCTTCGTTTTTGGCAATTTTCTCGCCAACACCTTGTGATTTTTTTGAGATTAAAATGAATTTCGGCCGAGATATTTACTAGGATATTTCAAACTAATGTTTGTTTTTTTATTTTTATTCTTTCAAATAATTGGTGAAAATAATCGATATTCTGACAATTTTTTTTCAAAAAGAGAACCTTCAGCTTTTGGGAAACAAGAAATTCTGTTTTAAAATAGTTATCGTCCCGAAAAAATGCGAGTTTTGAGTGAATAATCGACTGAAAACAGAGTTTTAATAACGAATATTCAAATTTACCTTAAAAGGTTCATTTCGGCGGTACATTTCGAATCTATAGTTGTCTAAAAAACTGGTAAAAGGAGAGCGACACGATAAAACTATAAAAAAAATTGCTTATATACCCCCAAAAGTGGGCGGACCACAAAAAATCAAAACTTGGCGCGTTCGTTTTCGAAACGTAGATCGAAAAAAAATTATTGAACGAAAAAAGGTATTTTCTGGTTCTTACTAAAGAGAACGTATCGAGACTGTCCGCTTTTTATCTGCGAAAATGTTTTTCAGTACGAATGATGTCGTAGAACAGTTTATAACTATGAAAATGTGTTTTTGCTGGAAAACTGCAACTTTTTCTCGCCGAATAAGAGTCAAAAACATTTTTTCGTCGTCAAGAATAAAGTTTTTTCACTTCAGAAAAGCCAGTTTGACCAAAAATGAAATAATTCTTGTTAAAAAAACTTGTTTGGATCTAAAAAAGAAGAGAGTAAAATGCTTGGTCTTTTCTGTGAATCAGTCTATATTTCTCCGAAACCCCTCAATTTGTCCCATAGGAAGTCACTATTTTCGGACAAAAATTACCTCGCAGTGATTCAACACCGTCGAAACGTAGTCGACGTGCCTCCGAACGTCTGCCACATTCTTTCTGAGTCTCCTTCCTGGTCCATCGCCCATCACATCGGGCATCGCATCGTTCCGTTGAAATCGATGATGAGAATTCATCATTCGTGGCTGTGATGACGTCATCGATGATGTCGACGGCTGGATTGTCAGTGTCACATTCGGCATCGTGCTCCTCATCATTCCTCCTCCGTTCATATTGAATGTCGCCTGGAAATCGGGAGATTTCATTGAATTTTTAAGGTATTTTTGTATTTCGAGGGGAAAAATAGAAAAACATCGAATTTTTCGGCTTACAAGTTTAATTTATCTATTCAGCTTGTGAAATCACATGTCATTTTTAGAAAACTCACCATATTTGATACTGATGTCTTTCTGAATGCTCTTCAGGTGTCATTGGCATCGGCGCTCCATCTCCTCCTCCTGCTCCGGAGCTCTCGCGTCTTCCCGTCCCATTCCACGTCCGTTTCGCTCCGATCATCGGTGCCAAATTCTGACGTGACATATCATCTGGCACCAAGAGTGTCGTGTCAGAAGTCATCAGATTTCCGTCCTTATTCAACTGCTCGTATAGATTCTCGTCGAGACCCATTCCTGGAATAAAAGTATCCGATCGATAGACCTCTTGAGTCTCCTGATTCGATTTCAACGGAGCCATTCGGGGCTCTCTTTCCTTATCCAAATGTCCGATCATTGTGGTGTGGCTCGATACTCCGAAAATGTCTTCGACAGTGTCACCGGGACGGTTTCGAGCCCAGAATTTCGTGTTATTGTCGTTGGATCCTGTAGCTAGAATATGTCCGAGTGGATGCCATTTCATCGACCAAATTGCTTGATCGTGGGCGTGTTCCAGTAGTCCGATTTCTTTCTCTCCGTCAACCATCCAACATACTATCGATCCATCACCACCGCCAGAGACGAAGAGTCCTTCGTGGATTGGGTGCCAGGCGAGGGCTGAAAAGAGGGGGATTTTTATAAATTCATAATTTTCATAGTTGGGAAAAGTGAGATGTCTGTCTGTCTATCTTGTTTGTCTGTTTCTAGATTTACACTACAATAACGATTCCAGATGGAAAAGATAGCCCTGTCTGTCTGTCCATCCCAATTTCCAGATATCCCCTCCTCCTTTTCAAAAACTCACAAATGACTTCTTTCTTGTGCGCGCGGAACGTCTTCACCTCCTTCATCATCCGAATATCGTACAACTTCACCAAATGATCTCTTCCACCCGTCAACAACCAATTCCCGTTCTTATTGAACTCCACCGCCATCACACTACTCTTATGCTCCTGAAGAGTCGCCAGACACGATCCGCTCTTCGGATCCCAAATCTTCACTGGTTGTTGGGTGTCACGTGATCCTGTCACCAGTAATCCCTTCGTCGGATGCCAATCGATACATCTCACTTCTGCTCCGTGGCCTCTGAGCACTCGTTCTTCTGAGTACCGCGCGAAATCCCAGACACGGGCGGTTCCGTCGTCGGAGGCTGTCGCGAATTTCACGTCGGTCGGCGCGAATCTGAAATAATGAGAATTAGATAGTTTTTTTACTCAAAAAATAAAAATTTCAGATATTTTGAGAAAAAGAGCGCCTTACGGAAGAAATTAGGTTCGAAATAATGTAATTTAAGACGGTTTCAGCAATAATTTCGGTTTTTCATTTATTCAGCTTGAAAAATGAGCAAATTTTCCGAATTTTTGTGTTTTTTAACTAATTTCTGCTCAAAAAACTGGATTTTTCTGTCATTGTTCAAGTGAAATTGGTGACAATTGATTGATTTTTCAGTAAAATAAGGGTTTCCTGACATTTTCTTCGGTAAAAATCAAAATTTCATTGATTTTTAAAATAAAAATAGCAAATCTAACTGAAAATTATGATTTTCATCCGAATTTATATGATTTCTATGAAGTTTTTGACCAATTTTCGGTCCAAACTCGCGGATTTTGTTGCAAAAAAATTCTGAGTGTTATTCAAGTACAAAAAAAGTCAAAATCATAACAAATTTCCGGTCTAAAAACTGGAATTTTAGGTGTAATTTTAGGTGGAAACATAGGTTTCGATATAATTATGATGGAAAAAAGTCAGACAGTGAATTTTCCACAATTTTCTGTCCCAAAACTTACGCCAATCCTCGAATCGCTTCATCTTTGTGTGCTGAGAACATATGGGCGTTGTTCATATTCGGTTGCCAGTACTTGACGTATCCTCCCTGATCGGCACTCAGCAACCACTGCTCATTCGACGCCCATTTCAGTAGTCCGATCTCTTTCTCTCTGTCAACCATCCAATAAACTATC
Source organism: Caenorhabditis latens (assembly GCA_002259235.3). Classification (NCBI taxonomy): domain Eukaryota; kingdom Metazoa; phylum Nematoda; class Chromadorea; order Rhabditida; family Rhabditidae; genus Caenorhabditis; species Caenorhabditis latens. The sequence goes on from CM056093.1 coordinate 5,199,927, forward strand.
GATCCATCATCACCGCCAGAGACGAAGAGTCCTTCGTGGATTGGGTGCCAAGTCAGTGCTGAAAATAGAGGAAACTGGAATTTCACTGATTATTCTCTGACCAGCCTGGCTGCTACGCCTTCGGCGGTTCTTCAGGCTGGCCTCTCTTCATGAACGCGTTAGGCATTGCGACGGACAGACAGACTCCACATGCATTTTATATATATGAATGATTCTAACTATCAAATTTTGGAAAAAAACTTTCTACAAGTCACCATCACATTTTTTGATCAAAATTTGCAGGCAGTTTTCAGGTTCCTTTACGGTTAATTAATGAGAAAAAAAATTAATTAAAACGTTTCGGAAGTTGTTTTATAGTTTTTTCGCAACTTTCGCAATCTGTTTTTTCTTGAATGAGGATTATAGGGCAGTTTTGAAGTTAGTTAAAAAACACATTCGCATCAGCGGAATGCGATTCGCATTTTCGATTTTCAAAAGTGTATTTATATGTTATAACATTTTTCAGAATCGATTATCCTGAGTTTTAATTTCAAAATTTCAAAATTTACCTCTATTTCTGCACTTTTACTGCTCACCACCGACGATTAATTGCATAAATTCTCGATGAAATGCGAGAGAAAAGACATCGCCGGGGGAATTCGCGCCCACGTGGGTTACGGTATTGAAGGCGCAAACGAAGTTTTTATTAAATTGCTGTAAAACAAATTTCTGTAAAACAACTCGACAATTATATTTGAATTCATTGAAAGCAAATTTTCGTAAAATAATTTCCCGAAACCAATCGCAAACAATAAAATTTATTAATTCGAAGTTTATAATGTTCAAATAAATGACAGTATTCTGATTTGAAATCAATTTTTATTTGTTGATAAGGATTATTTGTTTTCTTTCGTTTTTAAATGAAGTGAAATAGAGATTTTGCAAATAAGTAAGGCATTGAATTTTAAGGATACAACAATTCCAGGGTACAAGAGGATACAACAGGGTACAACGTTTCCAATATTTCTATTATTCGAGGGTACATTGTAGAGGAATTGATTTGTGGGGTAAAAGTGAAAGTATTTGAGGGTGCAAGTTTTTCATGAAAAGTCACCTTATTATAATGAAATGAGTGCTAGAAAAATGTTCATAAAAAGTCATTTTCATACTTTAAGAATTTCCCTAATTTGGTGCAAAAACAGCTGAAAGCGAGCGCCGGAAAGTCTGGTCAGTGAGAAAGTTCTAGAAATTTCACTTACTAGGGAACGATCCCGAGTCAAAATGTAGTTACGGGTCAAGATCTATATGGTTGGAAAGCTTGAGTTTTGAAACTCACAAAACAGTTTTCTAATTTTGCTAAACGCCTCTAGGAATTGAGAAAATTTAGCTCAAAGTTGGGCTCAAATCCCGGTTCTTCACCATATGAATCGTCCGAGTAGAGGGTGAAGAGGAGCTACTTTTCTCACTCCCCAGATAATCCACGTTTTCCAACGGTTGGTTGGGTAAGAGGTTGGGTTGGGCGGCAAAAGGTCAGGGATCGGTTCCTCTGGACGCTATTGTATTTTTACGGTTAGGAAAAAAACTTTTATGGTTATTTTTATGGTAGAAAACGGAATTCCGTTCAACTCTGTTGTGCACCAAATACAGAAATTCTGAAAGTATGACGATGAACTTGCCGAAATGAGTACATAATGATATGAAAATATCATAACAGACCGCCGCCTTTAAACTGGATATTGAAGTATAAGCCCAGTCTCATTGAGCTCATCAATCTGTCTTCTCACTTGTCCCACTTCTTCCTCTATCTTTCGTCTTCTCCTGTTTCTCTCTTCAATTTCCTCATTACTATTTGGCTCATCTTCTCCGTCTATTCCCAACAGTTCCTTCTCCATCTCTTTCACTTTTTCCAGTAATTCAAGCATTTCAAATATTCCACTCCACTTATCTGTTGGCCACACATTAAACTCGACAGTTTTATCTTCCTCAAAATCAAGATGACCGACCACTAGTTTTTCGTTTGAAATTTTCTTCATTTTTCTGAAAAGTTGCACATGACATGTGTGGAAAAGTCGAGAGTGTGAGGTTACGATAAATGTCAAATTTCGACAAACGGGGAACTGGGAACTACCACCTGCGTACTCCTGGAAAAGCTGAAATTTTTCTGAAAAACTGAAAAAACTCTCGTAACTCACAGGCTCGACCTATATTTGAACACGTATACATACATAACTTGGAGTGAGAAGTACGCAGGTGGTAGTCCCCAGTTCCCCGTTTGTCGAAATTTGACATTTATCGTAACCTCACACTCTCGACTTTTCCACACTTTAAGCTACAGCTTTGCAGATTAATGTTATTGGTGATTGATCAAACATGCATTTTTGAAGCTCGTGTTATTGCCTATCATATGAGCTTCAAACCATCACAGTAGCACAAAAACTCGATAAGTTGAGAGTTCTCAAAGTGGAGACACCGAAAATTTTCAAAATTTTCAAAAAAGTTGTATAACTCCTTCTAAACCTCGGAGAGCGCAGCTATAATTTCGGATTTTTCTTAGTTACGGCAGACATGACTTGTGTACAAAATATGGGAAGATTTCAGAGGGGACACCCCGGGTCATTCCCATGTGAGTGAATGCCCCTATGAGCACGATGTCCCCTGTCCCAATGCCCCCTGGGAGTATGGGCCCATCCTCCTTTCAATTGATAAACTTACATGAAGAACTGTGGCAATCCGTCTACATAGTAGAGTAGAATAGTCAGCTGATCAGTGAGCACAGTCTCATCGATTACTGTACCTTCCTTCAGTTTCAATGTCAATCTTGTCAGTATTGCCTCCTCACAATCAACCCAATATTTCAGGAATTCATTGATGTCATGACAGTCAAAGTTAGTGGACTGGAGATTCACAAAACATTCATTCTTCACTGATTTCAAGTCGTCGAGAGTTGCCCATCGAGCTTCTTTGTATTCAACCGTTTTGTATTTGAATGCCTGAATTCAATTAAGCATTTTGGAATTGAAAGTGTGGAAAAGTCGGCAGTATTGTCGAAATAAAAAAAGTGATACCCGGTGTTTGCGGACTTAGTGCAAAATTTTAAAAATTAGCACTTAGTCCGCAAACACCGGGGTATCACTTTTTTTATTTCGACAATACAAGGTTACGATAAATATCAAATTGAGCCATTGAGTTACGGGAGTTATTTCAGGTTTTCGGCCACGAGTTCTAAATCCGCAAGGCAATAATCTACTACATTTTAAGGTAGCTTTAAAAATCTCTGAATATCTCTTTCGAACTCACATTGGGATGTTTGAAATCCACTGGTATGTCCGCTGTCACTGCAAAACTTGCCGTCACTGGTATCCGATCCATCAGTTCCGTCAAAAACTCTCTAGTCAAACTGCCATCAAGAAATACGAATCTATGATAAGTTTTCCTATCATAGTTGTTCATTGCTGTCAGATTTTCAACCAAATATCGGCAAACACTATCCATCGACGGATTATCTAAATAAAATATCCATTTGATAAGTGAAGGAGAGTACAGTGAAATGATTCGTCTGTAGATTTCGAGCATTTTGTCAGGTGGAAATCCCTGATTGAATTGAATTGAACCCTCCTTTTCTTGTAAACTGAAAGAAAACTTCTATAAATTTTGATAGTTCAAAAGTCTCCGAATTACCTCCCACACAACACCCCCATCTTGTCCACCGAATTTACTTGTCCCTTCCCAATACCTATCTTGAAACTCAATTCCAGAGAGTCGGGGATTTTCGATAAAAATGTCATGTGTCGAGCATTGACATCAACACTGAAATAGTTCATCTTATGTCTGAATGCTCTCAAGAAGAGTTCCAATCGATAAGAGCACATTGACAGGTTTAGTCTGTAAGAAAATATGATATTTTCAAAAGATATGTCTAGAACTCACATCTCCTCTGGATTCATCATTTTTGTTATCAGTCTCAACGGAATAGTTGGAAGTTTCAGAAGTGGAAGCGGTTTCTTTTTTGGCGGGGAAACTATAGAGTTTATGATCTGAAAGAGTATACAACGATAAAAACTAATCGATGGATCAAATCACTCACGCAAAGAGGACATGGATAACTTGGAACCGTTGAACCAATTTTCCAGAAGCACATCTTTAGAAAACAGTGAAATCTGAAAATTATAATGTTAGTAACATTCAAAAAGGCGATGGAGGATTATCGATTGTGAAGGTGTGACGTCGTTCTCATAGACCAGTAAGGCCAGGTTTATTTGTCTTGGTATTCCCAGGGACCCCCTCCGGGGTGCCGGACAACACTATCCACTACTGTATGTCCATCAATCTCTACCAAATAATTGGAAAGAGTCGAGTTGGCATAATTTCTTTTTCGTCTTTGTGTTTTTCGAATATATTTCATTTTAAAACACAAATATTTCTAATTTAAACTATTATAAATGAAACCAGAGAACTCACATGCGATTCCACCATGCCTCAAGAAAAAGCTATCTCCTCATTGGAAAATCAATAATGCATCTACCCACGAAGAAAAATTGTACCATTTAATGCATTTTTTTGCAAATTAATTCTATTCACGAATGCAAATTTATGCATTAATCTGCTGTTTCGTACCGTAAGAAAAAGCACTGAGAAACATGTCAGTGCAAAATATCGCAAGCTGGAAATTCAATGCGCCTTTAATTTTTTGTGTGGATTTACGGGCGACCGAATTATTAAAATTGATGTTTAAACCGGTTTTTAGTTGTTTTCAATTTCGCATTCGCTTTGTTTTTATTTAGTTGAAGTTATTTTTTAATTTCTGTAGCATATTTATGTATTTTCACAGAAATGGCCGATTCGGACGATGATTTACCTCCGCGCCTCGTTCCGGAAAATGATGAGAACGTAAATGTTCAACCGAGAAAGTTCGCTGAATTGAAAAAAGGTCGTAAAGTGAAACCTAAGCGTGCGGATTCATATGAATCGGTAAGTATTTGTCGGGAGGGATTGGAATAATAAAAATTTATTTTTTTCAGTATTCATACGACGATATTGTGATGTTCATCAGGCTTATCGAAGAACGAGAAGCCATTTGGAACCCGAGAGACGACGATTACTATCGGACAGGTTTCAAGATGCACAAGTTCGCGGAGGTTGAGGAATTGTGTAGCAAATTCATGCCAAGTCAAGCTCGTTCTATTGGTGAGACTCAAAGGTCTCACAAATGTCGTTTTCTCATTATAGGTAAATGTGCAAAAGAACGATGGGATGAGTTGTCAAAGGATTACGCGAATCATCTTCTGAGAATCAAAAAAGCCGTCTCAGGAAGCGGAACCGCTGACGTGAATTCCGAATATGCGGATTATATGAGTTTTATCTGCATCGCGAAAAAAGCTCGTGAACCTAAAGAGTGAGTTAGATTATTTTGTGTCACCACGAATAACGATTGTTTTGTTTTCAGCTCGTTCTGTTTCGGTGCAAAGGATCAAACCATCAATGCGTTGACCACACCAAAAAGAAAGTTGGAGAAAATCGATTATGGAAATCCGAAAATTCCCAAAAAACGAGGTACAGTTTTTAACTTTAAAATCATAGTCTCGTTTATGTTCCAGATTCGATCGATGACATGATTGCTGAAATGGGTAAAACACGTGAGGTGCTCGTCAATTATCTCAAATCACCATCTGAAAATTCGGCGTGTAAATCTGACAGAATCTGTGAAGTATATCGAAGCGTTTCTGAAGGTTTAAATAGAAACGAGCAACTGGAATTAGAAGCGAAAGTTGTTTCCATAATGTACAGCTTCAAGGGAAGAAGCACATCAACGCAACCACGTCTTCAAAACCACGGAAACCGATTTGACGACGATTACAACGGATTCGATGCAACATTCTCGTTGGCAACACGTCAATATCAAACGGATTTCGATTTCGGTAGAACCGAATAAGAAATAAATTTAAAACACATAATTACCCGCTTTAATGTTTTGTTTTTTGTTCTTATTTGTTGAGTTTTCATCTGTTGAGCCTCTTTTCATTGTTTGTTTAACATTAAAATCATTTTTTGTTTAACATTAACTTGGATTTTATTGAAAATCAGTTGTTCAAAATATAACTTTTCAGCGCTTCTCTCATCTCCTCTGTCGAGTTGTACGGGTCTGCTAGAACTGGGATCATGTCATCCGAGTCGTCCCTTTGAGAAAACAACGGTCCTAGCTGGATGTTGTGGATGACCGATAGAGCAACAATAAGCGCTTTGGAGTTGTTCGGCGCCAACTTCAAACTCCTGTCGAAAACTTGAAATTTGGAAACAAGAGAACCGAACAAATTTTCAATACGGACGCGCACGGAACAGAATTTCTTGTTGAAACGGATGTTGTCTGCAGTCAACTGTGCTTGCCTATACGGATGCATAACCGATTTCGTCAGCTTGAATCCGTTATCAGAAGCCAGAAACGGTGGCATCACAGTTTTCCCATCATCCAAAAGACGGAAACCACAGTTTCTGACCACAGGATCTATCAACAGTGACAGCTTTCCATGGATCATCAGTGACGCATCATTCGCAGTTCCCAGATCAGAGACTTGAAGATACATGATGCGGAGATCTGCGTCGCAGACGACAAGACTATTGTAGGAGAAAAACCCCTTATAGTTCGCATCCAATGATCCTGAGTTCTGCGGATGCTCCGTTGCCCAGTGTTTTCCATCAAGACAACCGAAACAAGGCAAGTTTCTTGACCGACCGAAGCTGTCCATTTTCGACGTGAATCCTTTCTCCAAGGCGATCAACTCATTCAGACTGGATGGAAACTTGATGAACTGATCCGCAACTGCCGTCAAATCGAAAATCATTTCTTGAATAATTCTCGAAACAGAGGATTGAGAAACTCCGATGTCTCGAGCCAACAATGCTTCACTTCGTCCTAAATCATCTCCTACTACTAACTTTCTCTATCTAAGACTACCTTCTCTAACATATTTCATGAAGATTGCGAGACGAATTGTGGGAGAAATACGGATGGAACGATCAAACGAGCGGCAAAGAGTAATGATTTCTTTGAAATGTTCTGGTTTCAAACCAAAAAATTCCTGAAACATTTGTCGTTCTACAATCGCTATCAATCGAATCTCACTTCTGTCACGTTCAAACTCTTTGCTCTCTCAATCGTGTTCACGAAGTGCGAGTAGTTCTCGCTTCTAATGATTTCTAACCCTTCCGCGGGTTCCTCATACAAGCGCTTGATGACTGTTGCTGCTGCGCATTGATCGTTCCATATTTTAAGAGCCTGAATCAATTTAAAACACTAGTTTAATCCTAAAATTGCTTCAAATGCAATTTTTCTCACCACAGCTACTTTTCTTTTTTGCTCATTTTCCATTTCCAAGTTGTTCATTTCGAAAAAATGTCTGAAAGTCTGTTTTGTTGGTAAACTTCTTTTTCGTGCAAAATTTGACTCAGAGTCCAAATTTTCGAAGAAATATCACTAAATAATAATAGAATTAATAATCCGGGCTCCCGTAAATACACACAAAAAATTCGGTCGCCCGTAAATCCACACAAAAAATTAAAGGCGCATTGAGTTTTCAGCTTGCGATATTTTGCGCCGACATGTTTCTCAGTGGTTTTTCTTACGGTACGAAACAGCAGATTAATGCATTAATTTGCATTCGTGAATAGCATTAATTTGCAAAAAAATGCATTAAATGGTACAATTTTTCTTCGTGGGTAGATGCATAAAAACCAAAAAATATGAAAAATCGATAATTTAAGGTTACCTTCATAACTTATTGGGTCAACTTACCTAAAAATATTCGATTCTGAAGAGTTAAAGCCTTTCTAAAAATAACGCTGAAAAATTAACTGAAAATTGAGGGGTATGCAAACGCGCACCTTTGCGAACATTCAAATTTTTTCTGGAAAATTCTCGTAGCTGGGTACCGTGCGCCCCCTGTGTTTCTCCTTGTCAATTAATTACATTTTTAACCAATTTATCCTTTTGTTGTTTTTCTTTACTTCTCTTCAGCTTACAAATAATTTTTTGAGAAACATTTTATTCAATTTTTGTGAAATCGGTCTGAAATAGACTGAAAATTCTAGTTTTTTAGGTCGGTTTCCAGAAAAGTGGAGCTGATGTATCGAAATTTGATTCAATTTTTTGGATTATAGGCGATTCGAGACGAGCGAAGGAAGGTCTCAGGTAGTTTAAGTCTGCTCCAGGCTTGTTTTAGATACTTTTCTCTGAAATTGAAAGTGTTTCTTGCAGATTGGAACACCGGAAGAGCAGAAGAAGAATTATGTCGAATAGGAGAAGCGGAAAGACGGAGAAACCACTCTTCAAATTCCACTTTTCTCGAAATTCGAAGCATTTAGTGCTCCGAAAATAGAAGTTTTTACCCGAAACCCCTTTTTTGAATGTGTTTGGAGTGAAAAGACAATAGTTTATTTTCTACCGAAGAAAAAAGCCATCATGCAGGCGGCGAAGATGGCTCCGAAGAATCCGACGCAAGTCATCGTGACATATCCGACGATGGAGTCGTCTTGTCCGCGGCGTCCGATCGCTGGACGAGGCTGATCGTCACCGATAACGACAGCGACAGCGTCGGGACGAGCTTCTTGGCGAGCTGGCTGAAAATGAGAAAACTTTGAACTTCCAACTCAAAGTGATGATGAAAAATTAGGATTTCATGAATAAAATTATCGAAAACTTACCTGGGCGCGGAAAGTCGGCCGAACGATGGCAACGTTTCTCCCATAATGATGCATGGCTGGTTTCAGGTCTGAAAACAGTCCATGCAATAGATATGGTGAGTTTTTGAAAAAAAAAAGTCGGAAAAACTGTTGAAAAACTGTTGAAAAAAGAAATCGTTCGGCAATAGAAACGCGATTGGTGATATGATTTTGCGCGCTAAAATATTAGGCGCGCCGCGGGTGGATCAAAAAATTTGAACGATATTTTCAACCTTTCAGCACACTGAAAAAAGCACAAATGTTTATTGAGATAGTCGCCAATAATCATCAATCATTAAAGAAGAAAGCAATAGATTTATAATTTATCTTCAATTGTTGCTTGCCAATACTAAAAAGTGAAGATATATCCTTTCTCTTCCTTTTCATTTAGCTGTTTTTCCAATTGTTCCAGCTCTGAAGAGATCTCTTCCTTCCGTTTGTCCCTACTATTCTCCAGGTTCTTCAATTCCATCTCCAAATCTTTTTTCATCTCAAGTGATTCTAACATTCCGTATATTTCTGGATCCTTATCCGATTGAAATACCAAAAGCTCGATTTTATTCTTTGCATATATATATAAGGCACCGAGAGGAAATTTTAGGTTTTTGTGGTTTTTCGCTCTTCTGGAATGGAAAAATTATATGGTCGAAATTATTAAAAATCCATCAATTTACGGCTCCGCGACAATTCGCAACCGCGACATTCCGCAACTGCGACATTTCGCAACTCACGTAGGTTTCGCAACTGCGACACTTCGCAACTGCGACATTTCGGAACTAGTCATTTCGCAACTGCGACGTTTCGCAACTACGACATTTCGCAACTACGACGTTTCGCAACCACACCGCGTTTGTATATTTGGGTCAGTGGAAAATGTTGAGTGTACCAAAAAGTCTGGGAACATATTTGAAAACAATTAAATAGACGAAAAAGTTATCTGACCCATTTTCTGACTAAACTAGGTTAAACTATTGCTAGTTCTATGGTTGCGAAATGGCTAGTTGCGAAATGTCGTAGTTGCGGAATGTCGTAGTTGCGAAATGTCGCAGTTGCGAAATGAACAGTTGCGAAGTGTCGCAGTTGCGAAACCTACGTGAGTTGCGAAATGTCGCAGTTGCGGAATGTCGCGGTTGCGAATTGTCGCGGAGCCCAATTTACACATAAATATGATAGCTTACAGTATTGTGAAACTGGACAGTAACCAGTTGATCTGATAGAACAATTCTATTGATTACTGTACCTTCCTTCAAAGTAAGTGACATTGATTCCATCATAAATTCATCACAATTGATCCAATACTTCAAGAATTCATTAATATCAGAACAATCAAAGTTTGTAGTCCCCAGCATAGCGGAGCCAGAAATTCTAACAGACTTCAAGTCTTCTACAGTAATCCATCTTGCTTCTCTGTACTCGATTGTTGATAATTTCATAGCCTGTAATATGGACGATGATTTGAAAAACATTTGAAACTCGAAACATGTGATTTTACGTTTGCCAGTTGCCACCATAATTGCAAACCGGACCGGCGCGTAACTCGTTTGAAAATGAATATTATGGGCTGAAAAATATATTTTCGTTTTTTGGCACTACATCCCCGTCCGCGGCACATTAACGACTAGCCATCCGGCCCGTAGTAGGTCATGGATATAGAGCTCGCCGATATCTACATTTTTGTATATTTACCTTCGGATGTCTAAAATCCAGCGGAATACCCGATTCGATATCTATTCTCATTGTCACAGGTATCTTATCCAGAATCTCAGTGAATAACTCCTTACTAAAACATCCTTGCCGGAAAGTTATCATGTTCTCACACTCTCTTGTTCTCACTACTGCATCCAGATACTTCATGAGAGTGTCCTTCTCAATTTGATCCACATAAAATACCCATTGAATCAAAGAGTACGAAAACATTGAACTGATTCGATTGCACATTTCCATTATATCTTTCTCTGACATCGATTGAACCCAAAGGAAATCGTCGTTTTCGTTTAGAAACCTGTCGCACAGATCGGTCATTCTGGTAACCCGTTTCTCATTATGCACTGCGTTGAAATAAGTTGAGAGATAGTTATTTGGAGGTATCATAGTGTCGGCTTGTAGGAATATATCACTTAAGTGGAAGTATACATGATCGACTTTGTATTTGAAGGATCGAAGGAAGAGTTCCAATCGATAAGAGCACATTGCGAGTTTTATTCTGGATAAGAAGATATGTACTGGTTAAGACTTATTACAATCTCTTACATTTCATTAGAATCCATCATTCTGGTAATCAATAGTAATGGAATTGTTGGCAGTTTCAACAATGGGAACGGTTTGAATTTCAGAGAAAACCATTTTGACAACATTCCCTAAAACAAAACAACTTTAATGAATCGATAAGCATATTAAACTCACACAAAGAGTACATTGACAAGTCAGACTAAATTTTCCAATTTTCCAAAAGCACATCCTTTATCTGAAATTAAATAAAAATTGTAAGAAACAAGCGAAAAAAAAGTAGAAGAAGAAGATGTATTGATTCGTGAGGAAGGCCCTCTGCAGAAGGATTAGCCTTCTAGGAAATGGAGACAATGCGGATCGTAGACCAATTGAAAACAATAAAATAAGGAGCAGCTGTTTATACTGTAGTGGGAACTAAGAACATTAAGTGTGTATAAAAGGGGTTATCCCTTAAACAATCGATTTTATAATGATGAAAGTGGCGGAGTCAGAGATAAATAGTTATGTTGTTCATGGACTTTTGTGAGGTTTTCTAGGTGATAAAGTTGAGAGTTTTGTATTATACATACAAAATGATCAAAATGAGACGGAGAGGATGGTGGAACATAATTAAAGATAAATAATACATAAAAAATAGAAGTCAAAAAGTTAAAAACTAGAGAAAAGCTTATTCGAAAGGTTAATATGTTTGAATCTGCCGCCGGACGAGACACGAAACGACGAGAGACGCAGACACTGCAAGGCACGAAAGGGCGGTTGACGGCAGAACGGGAAGTAGAAGACGAGGCTCCGCGACACTAGGAATCTAGGACATAAGGAATCAAAATGGAAAGAAAAAACGTAGGTCAGGAAGATAACAAGAGTCCCAAAGGTGATGCACGCGAAGAAGATGACAAGCATTCTGAACGCCTTGGCAACCGGATCTTATTTTTCCTTCCGACGAGTTGCAGTAGTAGGTGCATTTGAAGCGGTCTGAAAGGGAATCTGTATAAATTTCCAGGCAACTTTTAGCAATGTTTCAATGATTTATGTACAATAGACAGTTTGAATCCCTTTTTCTTGGAAAATTCATTCAATTTTCATAAAGAGAACACCGAAAACTGGATTATCGAAAAGTTTTCATCAGAAAAGAAAAAGTAAGGCATTCAATTTTAAGGGTACAACAATTCCAGGGTACAAAAGGCTACAACAGGGTACAACGTTTCCAATATTTCAATTCGAAAGTAAATTGTGGGGGGATTAGTTTATGGAGTACAAGTAATAGTGTTTTAGGGTACAACTTTTATCTGAAAAGTCACGTTATAATGAAGTGTACTAGAAAAATGTTGGTATGAGAGGAGGAGAATGATGAAAACGGGAGGAGAAAAATCCCGCCTTTGCAAAAAAATGTGTGAGCGAGTTCATTTTCATACATCAAGAATTTTTTTTAATTTGGTGCATAACCAGCTGAAAGTGAGCGCCGGAAAGTTTGGTCAGTGAGAAAGTTCTAGAAATTTCACTTACTAGGGAAGGTCTGGAGTTTTGGGTCATGACCTATAACGTTGGAAAGCTGATAAAGCGCAGGTTCCAAATAAATATTCAGTTGTTTTCCTTGAGATCTAGTATTTGAGAAAAGCAAGGTCAAATTAAAAAAAAGTCAAATTATTGCCTTTTTAACAAGCGAAAATCGCAAAAACATTTCAACACATTTTTCGCTTGTCAGAAAGGCAATAATTTGTCATTTTTCGGAAATTTGACCTCGTTTTTCTTGAATACCTAACTTGTGCGAAGAGGATTCAAAAGTATATCTAATTTTTTCGAAATGGTCTTGAAACAGAAAACATGGTTTGCAGTTCTTTTTGGATCTTCAAAGCTCAAAAACAACGTAATGCTTGCAACATAATATGGAAATATCATAACGAATTGAAAAAATTAATGATGTATGGAAGTAAAATCGTCGAAATGCATTCACGATGCGAAAATATCATAACGAAGTATAAGACCATATTCATTGATCTCATCAATCTGTCTTCTCACTTGTCTCAGCTCCTCCTCTAACTCTCGTCTTCTTCTGTTTCTTTCTTCAATTTCTTCATTATTATTTGGTTCCTCTCCTTCGTCTATTCCCATCAATTCCTTCTCCATCTCTTTCACTTTTTCCAGTAATTCAAGCATTTCAAATATTCCACTCCACTTATCTCTTGGCCACACATTGAACTCGACAGTTTTATCTTGCTTAACTGCGAAATGACCGACCACTAGTTTTTCGTTTGAAATTTTCTTCATTTTTCTGAAAAGTTACACATGACATCCTCCTTTCAATTGATAAACTTACAAGAGGAAATGCGGCAAATCGTTGACATAGTAGAGTAGAATAGTGAGCTGGTCAGTGAGCACAGCCTCATTAATTACAGTACCTTCCTTCAGTTTCAATGTCAGTCTTGTCAGTATTGCCTCATCACAGTCAACCCAATATTTCAGGAATTCATTCAGGTCTTTGCAATCAAAGTTTGAAGATTTGAGATTCACAAAATTTTCATTCTTCACTGATTTTAAGTCATCAAGAGTTGCCCATCGAGCTTCATTATATTGAATTTTTTTGTATTTGAATGCCTGAATTCAAAAAAGTTGAAAGTGTGGAAAAGTCGGCAGTGCAAGATTACGATAAATGCCAAATTGAGCCTTTGAGTTACGGAAGTTATTTCAGTTTTTCAGAAACGAGTCCTAACTCCTCAGAGTAATTATATACCACATTTTGAGGTGGCTTTAAAAATCTCTGAATATCTCCATCGAACTCACATTGCAATGTTTGAAATCCGTCGGTATGCCTGATGTCACGGCCATACTTGCCGTCACTGGTATCAAATCCATCAGTTCCGTCAAAAACTCTCTAGTCAAGCTGCCATTATGAAATACAAACCTATGATAAGTTTTCCTATCATAGTTGTTAACAGCTGTTAGATTTTCAACCAAATATCGGCAAACACTTTCCATCGACGGTTTATCTAAATAAAATAGCCATTTGATAAGTGTAGGAGAGTACAGTGAAATGATCCGTCTATAGATTTCGAGCATTTTGTCAGGTAGACAATCCTGATTGAATTGAATTGAACCGTTCTTTTCTTGTAGACTGAAAGAAAATTTCTATAAGTTTTGATATTTCTAAAATCTCCGAATTACCTCCCACACAACACCCCCATCTTGTCCACCGCTTTTATTTGTTCTTCTTTTACTCCTATTTTGAAACTCAATCTCAAAGAGTCGGGGGTTTTCGATAAAAATGTCAAGTGTCGATCATTGATATGAACACAGAAAAAGCCCATCTTATGTTTGGATGCTCTCAGGAAGAGTTCCAATCGATAAGAGCACATTGACAGGTTTAGTCTGCAAGAGAAAATATGAAATTTTCAAAAGATATGTCTAGAACTCACATCTCCTCTGCATTCATCATTTTTGTTATCAGTCTCAACGGAATAGTTGGAAGTTTCAGAAGTGGAAACGGTTTCTTTTTTGGCGGAAAAACTATAGAGTTTATGATCTGAAAAAGTATTCAACGATAAGAATAAATCGATTAATCAAATCACTTACACAAAGTGGACATGGATAACTTGGAACCGTTGAGCCAATTTTCCAGAAGCACATCTTTAGAAAACAGTGAAATCTGAAAACTATAATGTTAGTAACATTCAAAAAGGCGACAGAGAATTATCGATTCTGAAGGTGTAACATCGTTCTCATATGCCAGTAAGGCCAGGTTTATTTGTCTTGGTATTCCCAGGGACCCCCTCCGGGGGGTCTGGACAACACTGTCCACTACCGTCCGTTAATCTTATCTACCAAATAATTGGAAAGAGTCAAATAGGTATAACGACAAATCATTGAACACAAATTATCTGTGCAATTAAAGATTCATGATTAAATTGATACATAACAGCTCGAAAGCTTAAAATTGCTGAAGTAAGTCTGTGAACGGAAGGAGAAGATGAAGAAATAGGACAGAAACCGAAACGAGTCGAGATACAAATGGCCAAATGGAATCTTTTCCGAGTCGCGTTGCGTGCGCGTGGGTTTTATTGAACGATACAACAAATAAACGTGAAATTTGAATTTGGCACTCAACCAAGTCTTCTTTTGGCGCCGTGCCAATCGTTGTGCGACGGAACACGTTGAATGTGTGACAATTATTAATTGTTCTTGATTCCCACTACAGTATAAACAGATGTTTCTCATTTCTTTTTTGTAATTGGTCTGCTGTACTACCTTATTGCCTCCTTTTCCTAGAAGGCTAATCCTTCTGCAGAGGGCCTTCCTCAAGAATCAATACATCTTCTTCTCTACCTTCATCTTCTCCTGTTTCTTCCAATATGTTTGATTTCAGATAAAGAATGTGCTTTTGGAAAACTGGAAAATTTAGTCTGACTTGTCAATGTACTCTTTGTGTGAGTTTAATATGCTTATCGACTTATTAAAAGTGTTTTGTTTTAGGGAATGTTATCAAAATGGTTTTCTCTGAAATTCACACCATTCCCATTGTTGAAACTGCCAGCAATTCCATTACTTGATTACCAGAATGATGGATTCTAATGAAATGTAAAAAAATGTGATAACCATTCTTGCGAACCGGGCCGGTACTCGTTCAAAACGCAATATTATAACCTGAAAATATACCAAAATGTAGATCTTAGCGAGATCTATGTCCGTGGCCTACTACGGGCCAGACGGTGGATCGTTAATGAGCCTTGGGTCGTGCTAGAATGGTTTTTTAGCCCTTTTTCAAGGCTTGCGGCACATTGAAGATCCGCCATCTGGTCCGTATCAGATCACAGACATAGAGATCGCCGAGATCTACATTTCGGTATATTTTTCAGCTCATAATATTGCGTTTGAAGCGAGATACGCACCCTCCCGGTTTGAGAGTATGGTAGTAATCCATAACCAGTACATATCTTCTTATCCAGAATAAAACTCGCAATGTGCTCTTATCGATTGGAACTCTTCCTTCGATCCTTCAAATACAAAGTCGATCATGTATACTTCCACTTAAGTGATATATTCCTACAAGCCGACACTATGATACCTCCAAATAACTATCTCTCAACTTATTTCAACGCAGTGCATAATGAGAAACGGGTTACCAGAATGACCGATCTGTGCGACAGGTTTCTAAACGAAAACGACGATTTCCTTTGGGTTCAATCGATGTCAGAGAAAGATATAATGGAAATGTGCAATCGAATCAGTTCAATGTTTTCATACTCTTTGATTCAATGGGTATTTTATTTGGATCAAATTGAGAAGGACACTCTCATGAAGTATCTGGATGCAGTAGTGAGAACAAGAGAGTGTGAGAACATGATAACTTTCCGGCAAGGATGTTTTAGTAAGGAGTTATTCACTGAGATTCTGGATAAGATACCTGTGACAATGAGAATAGATATCGAATCGGGTATTCCGCTGGATTTTAGACATCCGAAGGTGAGTTGGTTATACTAACGGAATGGGGACACATTATTCAGTTACTGCTTTTAAAAAATTCCAGTCGACAAATGTCCTTCATAACAGATTGTAAGGAATAGGGCTCGAAATGGGACGAGTTGGGACGTCCCGTCGCGCGTGTGCCGGATTGTCATAAAACGGATAAAATTAAACGTATATTTTTGAAACTTTGGGAATTGCGTCCCCAGCTATGTCTTCAGATTCTGTGAAAAGTTTCACTATTCTCCGACAAAAACTGACAGTTTTCCAAAATTCCCGGAAAAAAGTGGGACGCCCCATTTCGAGCGCTAGTAAGGAAAAAGTAAAACAATTATAATTAAACTATCGTTTGCTTGCGACCGTCGGCCTAGAAACCCTACATGAAAAGTTAGGCCAGCAGTGGCAACTGGTAAACTTAAAATCACATATTTAGATGTTCAAATGTTTTTCAACTCATCGTCCATATTACAGGCTCTGAAATTCTCTTCGATGGAGTACAGAGAAGCAAGATGGATTACTGTAGACGACTTGAAGTCTGTTAGAATTTCTGGCTCCGTTATGCTGGGGACTACAAACTTTGATTGTTCTGATATTAATGAATTCTTGAAGTATTGGATCAATTGTGATGAATTTATGATGGAATCAATGTCACTTACTTTGAAGGAAGGTACAGTAATCAATAGAATTGTTCTATCAGATCAACTGGTGACTGTCCAGTTTCACAATACTGTAAGCTATCATATTTATGTGTAAGTTGATGGATTTTTAATAATTTCGACGATATAGTTTTTCCATTCCAGAAGAGCAAAAAACCACAAAAACCTAAAATTTCCTCTCGGTGCCTTATATGTATATGCAAGAAATGAACTCAAGTTTTTGGTATTACCATCGGATGAGGATCCAGAAATATCCGGAATGTTAGAATCACTTGAGATGAAAAAAGATTTGGAGATGGAATTGAAGAACCTGGACAATAGTAGGGACAAACGGAAGGAAGAGATCTCTACAGAGCTGGAGCTATTGGAGAAACAGCTGAATGAAAAGGAAGAGGAAGGATTTATTTTCACTTTCTAGTACTGGCAAACCCCAATTGAAAATAAATAAATATACTGCTTCCTCCTTTAATGACTAATGATTATTAATGACAATCTCAATAAACACTTGTGCTTATTTTCAGTGTGCTGAAAGGTAGAAAATATTGTTCTAATTATTTGATCCACCCGCGGCGCGTCCAACATTTTAGCGCGCAAAATCATATCACCGATCGCTTTTCTGTTGCCGAACAATTTCCTTTTTCACCAGTTTTTTCGACTTTTTTCAATCTTTTTTTCAAAAAATCTCAGTATCTATCGCATGGCTGTTTTCAGCCTTCCTTGAACAAAATGATCATTCGTCAGTCAGTTTTCTTGTTTTTGAATATCACAAAATTCTAACTTCTCATGTTGGAAGTTCAAACTTTTCTCATTTTCAAGCGGAGCCCGTCCGCCCGGCTGTCTGTTGTCACCAAGCGATCATCATCGAGGAGAAAACAGGCGATCCGGAGCAGATAGCTGCAGAGGAGGAGAAGCACATCATCGGATACACATCAATCTCGGTGTGGCGCATTCAGGGTGTTTTTTGTTGACGCGTTTCGCATATTCGGCGCGAATTTGAATTTCCTAATTCATTTTTGGCTTGAAATGCAGTTTTTCAAAAAGTTATGTTTCTGGGACAATAGTGTGAAGGGGGATCGCTCCAGAACCCCTTCTGAATGCTCAACCTTCACCTGATTCCTCGGGCTTATAGAAAGTGGAGTAGTGTTAAATATATGTGTATGGATATATGGGTTTATATATGTAGATTATATAAGAGAATATAATAATTAAGTAATAATGAGTGATGAATAAGGGGGGGGTATATATAGGGCCTAAGGATCCTAGTGAGGCCCAGTCCTACTGAGATACAGTAGGAAGGGGTCTCACCCCAAGCTAGGTGACATGCATGGGCTAGGATCCAGCTAGACTAACTGAAGAGAGGCGACGCGCCTTTCCCATGGAAAAGGGGCGGAGCCAGTCTTCTCCGACTCTTCCTCTTTGTGTTGAGACGCCTAGAGAAGAGAGGTTTAGAGAAAAGGAAGAAGGCAGACATAGTCTGAGTTCTACCCTTTCACAATAGGCACTTTATTTATTTATTTATTTATTGAATACAATTCAAAGTATCGTGAAAAAGATAACATTACCAAAAGAATATAGGTATGCATCAGAGAGGGGTTAAGCGGGAGATTAAATAGCGAATGAGGTATTGCTTCTGGATGCTGAAGAGACAGTGAAACAATATTAATACAGAATGATTATTACAACCGCACAAATCTCATGAAAGAAGCGTAAAATATTGAGCATAGTTTTATAAAGTTAAAAAAACAAAAAATATCGACGAGCACAATTACATGAACTGAGAAATTATCACAAAACGTTATGTCATGACAGGAATTCCGTTTCCAAAACTAACGCCTTCTCTGCGAAGTTCGTCTATTATCTCATCAATTTCTTCTCGGATCTCCACAATTCTCTGATTATTCTCTTCCAATGCTCTTCTCCGTTGCAACATCTTCAGAATTTCTTATTCTGGAGCATACGGTTCATCGTCGTGAAAAATGGGCGTATGAATTGACCAGGTGTAAAAAAATAAACGAGTCGAACTGTTTCTGTCTCATTTCTTCGTAGTCTCCTCCTTTTCTCAGGCGTATTTCAGCAATTTCAAGTTTTCGAGCTGTTATGTATCAATTTAATCATGAATCTTTAATTGCACACATAATTTGTGTTCAATGATTTGTCGTTATACCAACTCGACTCTTTCGAATTATTTGGTAGAGATTGATGGACATACAGTAGTGGATTGTGTTGTTCGGCACTCCGGAGGGGTCCCTGGGAATTCCCAGACAAATAAACCATTTATTGGCCTATGAGAACGACGTCACACCTTCACAATCGATAATCCGCCGTCGTCTTTTTGAATGTTAATACTGACATTATAATAATTTTTAGATTCAGAAAATGTGCTTTTGGAAAATTGGCTCAACGGTTCCAAGTTATCCATGCATTCTTTGTGTAAGTGATTTGATTTATCCATCTATCGTTGAATACTCTTTCAGATCATAAACTCTAAAGTTTTCTCGCCAAAAAAGAAATCGCTTCCACTTCTGAAACTTCCAACAATTCCATTGAGACTGATAACAAAAATGATGAATCCAGAGGAGATGTGAGTTCTAGACATATCTTTTGAAAAGTTCATAGTTTCTTGCAGACTAAACCTGTCAATATGCTCTTATCGATTGGAACTCTTCCTGAGAGCATCCCGACATAAAATGGTCTTTTTCAGTGTTCATGTCAGTCATCAGCACATGTCATATTCATTGAAAACACCCGATACTATGGCAATGAGTTTCAAAATAGGAGTAGGGAAGAAGCAAGTGAATTATGTGGACAAGATGGGGGCGCTGTGTGGGAGGTATGTAATCTAGAAATGTATCTGGATAGAAAAATAGTAAGTTTTCTTTCCAGTTTGATACAAGAAAATGGTTTTATTCGATTCAATCAATCATTTCTACCGGACGAAATGCTCAAAATCTACAGACGAATCATTTCACTGTACTCCCCTTCATTCATCAGATGGGTATTCCACTTCAATGAATTGCCAATTGACAATTTCTTCCGTTATTTGATTAAAAATCTGACAGAGATGAGCAACTGTGATCAAACAATGTGTCACAAGTTCTCACTTCAAACAGGTAGTTTAAGAAATGAAACTTTGATGGAGCTGATGGATTGGATGCCAGTGACAGCCAAAGTAGAAATCGATGCAGACTTGTCGTTGGATTTTAAGCATGCCAATGTGAGTCTAACACTTTCATAATCCAATTTTCCATAAGAATTTTTAATTGTGCTTTCGGTTTTCCTAAATTATATGTGTGTAATATTTAGGCATTCAAATATAAAACAATCGAATATAAAGAAGGACGATGGGCAACTCTCGACGACTTGAAATCCGTGAGAAATGAATGGATTGTAGATCTGAAATCCACTAACTTTGACTGTCATGACCTGAATGAATTCCTGAAATATTGGGTTGACTGTGATGAGGCAATATTGGCAAGACTGACATTGAAACTGAAAGAAGGTACAGTAATCGATGAGACTGTGCTCACTGACCAGCTCACTATTCTATTGTATTATGAAGACGAATTGCCACAGTTCTTCATGTAAGTTGATCAATCGATAATTCAATATTTCAAATAACTTCCAATTTTCCAGAAAAGTGAAGACAATTGTAAATGAACAACTAGTGGTCGGTCATTTTGAAACGAGTGAGAACAACACTGTCAACTTCAATGTGTCGTCGCCTAACCAGTATCCTGGAATATACGAAATTTTTGTGTCAATGGAGAAAGTGAAGGAGTTGGAGGAAGAGTTGCTGAGAACAGAGCCGAATGAAGGAATCAGAGAAAGAAACAGGAGAAGACGAGAGACAGAGGGGGATCTGAGACAAGTGAGAAGACGGATTGATGAACTCAATGAATACGGTCTGATTCTTCAAAATTGAATTATCCATAAATTTTATTGTTTGCAATTGGTTTCTTTTCAGCCAACTATTTCGTCAAAATCTGTTTTTAATCAATTTCAATAAATGTTTAATAAACCATGAGTATTTTTACAGAAATCTTGTTTTTTTTACTTTATTCTCTGGATGTTTTGCAGTTGCATTAAATTTTGTAACCAGAAATATCATTTTTCAAAAGTTTAATTTAAATTTAATTTGGGAAGAATCTGGAACGTTCGTTGATCCGGGAGCTCCATGTTTCTACTGTAAGCAGTACCCAAACCAAAAGACTTTTCAGTTCCATATTTTCAATTTTTCACCAAAGGACGAACGCCATGGTACTTCGTTGTACCCTCAAACCGTTGCACCTTTGGAGTATGAGCCAATGGCCCTCCATCCTCTACTACAGTAGGACAAATGACGAACAGATGACATTGCAAATAGTCTGATGTGTGCACAGACCTCAAGAATCAATAATTCTTGTCGTCCTTTTTTCCCGCTTTCCCCATATTTTTTCTATTTTCAGACAATGTGTATCTGGAAAACTGGGAAAGTTAGTCCGACTTGTCGATGCACAATTTGTGTAAGTTTAAATATAGTTTTAAACTGATTTGTGTCTTTTTATTTCAGAGATTTTTAACAAAGTTATTCAATTTGAAATTCACACCATTCCCATTGTTGAAACTTCCATCAGTTCCATTACGATTGATTACAAGAATGATGGATTCGAATGAAATGTAAGGGAATGTTATAAGTGCCCACTGATCCATGTTTCCCTTTTCCAGCCTGAAACTCTCCATATGCTCTTATCAAATGGAACTTTTTCTCAAATCTTCAAAATACAAAGTCAGAGGATTTCATTACCAGTTGAATGAATCATTTCTTCAATTTGATATGGGCAAACGAGATTTCCTCTCCGTCAATTTTGAGACGGTGAAAAATGAAAGACAACTGGAAAAGGTCACCAAAATGAAACAATTGTGTAACAGGTAAACTATTTACTAATTTGGGGGAACAATCCACTTTAGCTAGTACAGGGTACGGCAAAACTACGTGTACAAATTTTTGAGGTGAAGTACCAGCCAAAAATATATAATGTTTTGCCTTTTCAGTTAAAAATGCCCAACTTTGAGAGGGTGTCATAGTAAAACTAACTGTCTCACAAAATAACTTTTTATGGGATTAAATAGACCAACAATCAAACTTTATTTTCGTAGTTGACAACTTTTTTGTACGGACGCTCCCTAGAGAGTTATGTATCGACGAAGTAATTTCTCCCTCAAATCAACCGATTTCAGTGCAAAAAATACGATTTTGGAGATGCCGTCTTAAAATGACCATAACTCTCTAGGGCGTGACCTTACAAAAAGTTGTCGACTACGAAAATAAAGCTCTACTCTTGGTCTGAATGGTTTATAGTTATACTTGTGGGTCAATCAGTGATACCGTAACACCTTCTCAAAGTTGACCATTTTTCGGTACTGTACATAACTGAGTTCAAATCGGAATAGTTGTTTTAGTTATAACCGTAATCATTCTTAATACTAGTTCTTTATAGAGGTTACCAGGAAGATCAAAACAGGTTAACGATTGAATATATATCGAAAAACGAAATCCTCGCACTGTGCAACCTCGTCAGTTCACTTTATTCAAGCCCCTTCATTCAATGGGCTTTCCATTTTGATGATATGGGAATGCCCACTTTTTGGTACTATTTCGATAAAGCATTGGCCGGAAAATGTGACATGCTTGTATTTCGGGAAGGCAGTTTGAGTGAGCAGTTGTTGACTACTGTAATGGATCGCGCCCCGGTTTCCATGGAGATTTGTATATCGTCAGATATTCCATTGAATTTTAGACATCCGAAGGTTGGTTTTAATTGGGGTCTGATTTGTATTATTTGAGAACATTTCAGGCTATGAAGTACTTTTCAATCAACTACAAAGAAGCTCGTTGGGTTACTGTAGACGATTTGAAAACTGTCAGAAACGCCAAAGTTGTTCAACTGGAAACTACAAATTTCGATAGTTCTGATATCAACGAGTTCTTGAAGTATTGGATTGACTGTGAGGAACATATGTTTCGAAGACTATACTTGAGAATGAAAAAGGGTACTGTAATTGATAAGAACATTCTAACGGATCATTTGGTGACTGTCCAGACACCGCAAGACAACTGTAACCATATTTTCATGTGAGTTATTCTCTTTTAGAGTTAACTATTTGAATGATTTCAGAAAAATGAGAAATGACATCAATAACGAGTTCTCGCTGGCATATTTCAATGATTTTGTAAGTGATATATTTGAGCTTTTAGTACTTCGTCCTGATACGCATCCTGATATTTATGAACTTCTGAAACTACTTGAGAAGAAAAAAGACTTGGAAATCGAATTGTCGAGAATCGAAGGAGCACCTGAGAATCGTGGAGAGACGGAAGCAAGGAACAAACGAGTTAGAGAGATTTCTTCCGGATTAGTGCTTTTGAGAAGACAACTGATGGAAAACAATGAGAAAGAATATATTTTTATAATGTAGAAAACAGCTATAATAATCTGGCTCTTCAATTGTCTTTAATTTAATGCTACAGTTAAAATATATATTGCTCGCTAAAAAACAAGAAATATTTTCATGTACTACCATAGCTTTACTGAGAAATCGAAAACCAATGAAAGGCTTTTGACCAATTGGGAGGTGTGGAGAGGAAACTTCTTGATGAAGCTTCCTAGAGATTGGAAGGTGGGGAAAAGAGAGGAAACTTCTTGTTGAAGTTTCCTAGAGATTGGAAGGTGGGGAAAAGTGGGGAAAAGGGGAAAAAGGGAAGAAGCTGTTGATACCAGCTTCTGGTGGAGAATGGTTGGACGGAATGAAACAATCTCGCTCTTGCCCCCAAGGGGCGTGGCCAGACTGTCTCATGAGAGATTGAGGGGGAAAAGAAAGGATAGAAGAAGAGAGAGTGTTAGCAAAGTGCTAAGAGAGTTCTCTCTTCTTTGACATTTGAAGGTGTTGAGAGAAATAGTGTGGACTCTTTGAGAGTCCAGAGAAAACGGTCATTCAGAGAGAGGGGGAGAGAGTGTCCCTTATGTGTTGGGACCGTCTCTCCTTCTCTCACTGGATGACGTCCATGATTAGACGAGAAAGGTACTCAGATGTCTGAGTACAAATATCCCGCTTTTTTGTTTCTAGTGGTTTAGTCTAGAGCATTTCTAACTAAAAACAGACAGGCATATGACTCGAGAACTTGAAATAGTCATTGCTGGAATAACTTTTCATGTAGGGTTTCTAGGCTCACACAAAGCGTACGTTGACAAGTCGGAATACATTTTCTAATTTGCCAAATACACATTCGTTTTTCTGAAATCGAGGAAAAATTGGGAGAAACAGGAGAAAACGAAGTAGAAGAAGATTTATTTATTCGTGGGGAAGGTCCTCTGCAGAACGATTAGCCTTCTAGGAAATGGAGGCAATACGGTCGAACAGCAGACCAATTACAAAAGTAAAACAAGGAGCAGCTGTTCATACTGTAGTGGGAATTAAGAACAATTAATAATTGTCACACATTCAACGCGACGCGCACGCAACGCGGGAAAAATTCAAATCTTCATTTAACCATAATGGTTGTATCTCGACTCGTTTCGGTTTCTGTCCCATTTCTTCGTAATCTCCTCCCTTTTCCAGGCGTATTTCAGCAATTTCAAGTTTTCGAGCTGTTGCGTGTTAATTTAATCATGAAGCTTTAATAGTTATGTTTATGTGTGTCTATAACTAACCATAAACATGTATGCGCTAAATAAGGATTTATTAACTAAAAGCTAAGGCTTACAGATAAAGTGGCGCTGGGGGACAAGGAGTAACAAAGGATAAGTGAAACAAGGAAAGTAAAACAAGTTAGGGGTACGGGGATCGGCCTCGAATGAGCTTGCGCTCGGCCTTATATACTGGTGCGGGGATGGGAGACATTGGCGCCCGCGGGCGTGGGGCAAACGGGGGAGGTCAAATGGTGGGAGAATGACAAAGGGTGAGAGATAGAAGTGCGCGTGGAGACGCAGACAATGAAAGTTAGAATTATCAGTCCGTTGAATCCAGTCCATACTTTACATCTCCCTCCTTTTACATAAGATCGTCCTCGATCGTCCAAAGAACGGACTGATGACTTGATCCGTCGATCATCCTTCAACTGCTTGGCTTGGACCACGGTGTTGCCTGATTGACACGAAGTGTGTTGCCGAAGTGGCCAGAGCTCACGTGACTAGAAGTCCAGTGTAGAACCAATGGTTGCCGTGAACGAATTTCTCTGGAAATCGAACAAAAGTCATGAAAATTTTGGGGTCCAAAAGGGGTGTGAAAATTGGTTTGGGAACCGCTTTTCCTAGGTCTACACCAAGAAATGCATCCAGGATGACATTTCCCGGCTCCCTTTTTCAAACGAGACCGTCCCTGGTCTACTAAACCAAGTTAAACTTAGACCTAGGAAAACTTATTCTTTCGGCCAAATCTTATCCACTGGGCCATGGCGCTTGGTGGGTGTGTTTGACTTGTCTAGTCCTTGATTGTGAAGCTGTCTCTCCAGAGTCTGTCGTACGACTCCTTGAACTCGTGGATGTGGATGTCGTGCCACAGAAACATCTTGCGAAGGCATGATGCTTCATCTTCAGCATCCACCAGGTTGGCTTGGTGACTGTTCGCTGGGTCTTCTGACTTTTGCTGATTGACCAGTGACCGCTGCTTTGGCTTATGACTTCTTGCAGTGTGTCCTACCTTGCCACCATAGTGACACTTTCCTGTAAACGAGAGCGAGAAGACTCACCAATTTACCTGGTAGTCGTTCCCAGAACTACGACCTGTATAGTCATCGTCCAGATCTTGGACTCTTGAACGATTGCCCCGCCGATCATTTTGATGTTCATGCTGTTGCTCGTTGAGGATGAGGCATGCTTCTCCTGGTTCAATCCTTTGAGGAACCGCACCGATGTTCCGAACTCTAAACCTTCCTCCTGTGCCACATGCCAGTGGCTGGTTTTGCGCTTAAAGAGTGCTTTGAAAAGTATTCGCTTCCTCAATCGCTTGAGACCCGCAAGCTACTTTGGTTTTGGATTGAGGGGTTACTTCCTCTTCAGAAGCGTCTGTGACCATCACCGCGATGTTGCTAGATGACATCACCGTCGGAGCCACAAACAGACACTCACTTGGCAGACGCGGTGGTACTGCCAGAATAGTAAGCTCCGAGGTGCGACTGAATTCCTCTGGGATAGTACACTTCACAATACGCTCCGATCTTGGAGGGATTACCGTGTCTTCCGCTACTTTGATGCCGAACTGTGATGGGTTTGGGACTGCAGACGGGTTGGCACCAAGTGGTAGGGTGTCCTTTCCAATATGAAGTGATGCGTTGTCATAATCGAAGACAAACATCGGCAGCCTTGACAGCAAATCGTTGCCAAAGATGAAGTCGTATCCACGAGGGTTTCCAGGAGTACAACTACCGACTGTGAAGTATGAACGTTGAGTAACACTCGATGAGCCAATCTGGAAAAGAATGTCGGCGTAGCCGCCCATTCTTACCTGATTTCCTCCTAAGCCGTGGGCGTGGTCGATGGGAGTCTCTGCCAGTTGCTCGATTCTCAGAACTCTGCGTGTATTGTCTCCAGCTATGGTGATGTTGGAACCCGTGTCGAACAACGCGTTGCACTTGAAACCGTTGGCTTTAATTGGTACCTGAGCTGTGATCTGCTCCGATCCGATACAATGCTGATTGAAGACAGCCTGATGTACTTGTGGGTTCTGCTCCGCTACTTGCGTTGGCCAGTGTACCATGGAAACGCTCGCGTTGCTTTCCGACGAGCAGTAACCATCAGGGAACATCATGTCGTGTCGCTTCTTGAACTCCTCAAGCTGCTCATCTCTTGCCTTGATCGCATTGCGAAGGGCCTCCACTTCGTCGTGTCGAAAGACTGCGTTGACTACTGGGTGATTATCTCGTGGATTCCAGGTCCTGTTTGATCGCTGGTTGATGATTCCGTTCTCGCGATCTTCCCTCTTCTGACGGCAACCTCGAAGGTAGTGTCCTGTTTTCTGGCAATAGTAACACTTTCTTTCGGACCACTCGGTTCCGTCTCCGTTGTAGTTTCCTCCTCTGTTGCTTCGAGAGACGTCACGTCGGCTGTTCTGGTTTTGAAGGTCGACGACCATGTTTGTCAGTGAGGATATCAACTCAGGGAGTTGGGCACTTAGTACAGGTTGATCTGCTGGTGTCAAGCATCCTTCAACTGTTTGAGCGAAACTGAGTGCTTCTTCGGGAGTAGCTGGTGTGCGAAGCATGACCTGAGTCCTGATTGTCTGGTTCAAACCATTCAGGAAATGTTCCAGTGTGACTTCCTTCTGAAACCCGGAGTTACTAGGGTACGACTGCCTAGCCAGCTTGCTGATTTTGTGGAAGAAGGCATCGGCAGATTCTCCGGTAGCTTGCTTGCATGAACGCAGAAGAGCTTTGCTTCTTTGCATGTGGCTGGTGCCTACGAACATCTGCTTCATACCTTGGACGATGTCCTCAAATGTTGCATCCGGGTTCTCCGTCAGAATACTCTCTGCTCTGTCCCTTGCTTGGTCTTTAAGCGCTGTGAGGAACACTCGCTTCTTGTCATCATCGGAGGCGTCCGCGTTCATCGCTGCAACTCGATCGTTGAATGATCGAACAAATCCATTGAAGTCCTCTCGGGTTGTCCCGCCGTAACTTTCTACTGGAAAGGTTGTTCCGTACGACAGCGCCATAACTTGAGGGATGAAACCATCCTCGAAGTTCTCTCCGCCGCTTGCTTCGACCTGTTCCTCGGTGTACTTCCGGTGATTGACCGATGTATCTTTGCCACCTGAAAGGTTTTCAAGGTTTCGGATTTCTCCAATCGCTCTCAACCGATTAGCAATGTAAGCTGTATTCAAGCCGAAGCCCGAGATACCAGCTGTTTCAGATGTATTACGAGACAGGCTCAGGCTTTCACCCGAGGCACCGCTCGGTTGTATGCTTATGACCGGAGAAGTGACCTCAGCGAGGTCAGCGACGGCAGTTGGCGGGCTGACACAGTGGTCAGCCCCTTCGCCAACCCCGCGACTGACCTGTGTCGCTTCGGCGTCGTCTTCTCCTCCTCGACAGTTGTTGCTTTGATGCTCCAGCCTGAAAATACGAGCGTAGCCTGGACAATTAGCGACGGAAACGGCCGGAAATAGTTCGCGAATGACGAAAACATACGGAAAAACAGCGAAAATGTTTTTAGGCCAAGACGAAATTTTGTCTTCCTCAAAAGTCTAACAAATTGAGCGGCGGTTTGACACGAAAACTAGCTGTAACGCTTGCTAAAAGTATTTTCAAGCAAAAGAAACTCGAAAATTTTAGCAAAAACGGCAAAAACGGAGAGAAAAACCACTCCGGCGACGTTTCGAAACTAAAATGACGACTGTTGTTGTTGTTGTTGTTGTTCACTCCAGCTTACGGTAGGCGCTGCGGTCGCGTCTGCGGTTTTGTCGTGGCGAGACCTGTCGGCTGCGCCTTGCCATGCGCCTTCTTCCGAGAGGTTCTTACTGTACTTCATTGATTTATGTCGAATGCCACTCCTTTGCCTAGGAAAATGCGGAGAACGAATGGAATTTTAGATTTTTCAGGCATTTTTCCACTTCCGATGGGTTTTGATGGAAATCCGACGTCCATCTCTGACTTTTGTTGCTTCCGAATCGAAAAATAATGACGATTTGTGTTCCTTCGTCCGTTTTTCAGCGAAAAACTCCTTCTTCTTCGGCTAAACTCCTTTGTTTGACGTCGATGACTTGTCGACTTGCTTCTTTGTATCAAGATGGCTTGTCGGCGTGTTCCTTGTTGCTCGGCGATCCTTCTCGGATGTCGAAAACTCCTTTGCTTCGTGTAGTGGCACAATCGAACTGTCTCTGGGTGTTCCGAATTCTCCACTGGGTAATGACAAACGAGCGATCTCTGGGTGCTCCTTATTCTTCACTGGGAAATAACAAACGAACAATTTCCGGATGTTCCTTATTCTTCATTGGGGGTTGACCTGAAATGGCGCTCAATCCTGAGGTCTCTGCCTTCACCGCAGACCATCCTTCATAGCTATTCGCCGACCAAACCTGATAAAATTTTATCGAGAATACTCACTCTGCTGTCTCACGACAACAAGAGTAAGGGGTATGTTGTGTAGAGAACTACGTGTCTTATGGACAGAAGGCAATTCCTGAGCGAGAAGGTGGCAGTTAGAGGGTTGACACGGTGGTCAACCCATTTTCTAACCCCACACAACTCCCTGTAACCAGGAAAAGCGCTTACTTACCGACTTTCGACGGGGAAACTGTCCTGTAGTCGTATTGAGTGTGTTTTGCCATGCTTTTCCGTGCGCTCGTTGCACCTGTTGTCCGAAAAGTGATGACGGGTCGTGATTCGTTGTTCCAATTCGTCGCGAACTAGAAGGGATTCCAAGAGGGGGCTCTGCCGGGGAATTCGCCAACAGAGAAACGATGACGAGTTAAAACGGGCCGAAAAACTGCTGATCACACAGTTTTGTTAAGAGGGGAAGAGGGGGTGCGAAGAACGGCTTTTCTAGAAGCACGTTGACGTAAGCTTACTAAAAACGACCGGTGAAGACGGTCAAAAAGTCGCGCTTCCCATTAACCTACGTTAAAGCCTAAAAATATTGAAATTTACCTAGAAACTACCGATGTTAACCTACAATTACTAACCTAAAACTACGGGCGTGCACTCCCGTTGGCTAGAAATAGGTAGTAAAAGCCAAAACGCGAGAAAATCATTAAAAGCGGGGTGGGTGGGTGGGTGTTTAAACGTCTTAAAGTAAAGACGCAACTCGCTGCTACCAGTTATGTTTATGTGTGTCTATAACTAACCATAAACATGTATGCGCTAAATAAGGATTTATTAACTAAAAGCTAAGGCTTACAGATAAAGTGGCGCTGGGGGACAAGGAGTAACAAAGGATAAGTGAAACAAGGAAAGTAAAACAAGTTAGGGGTACGGGGATCGGCCTCGAATGAGCTTGCGCTCGGCCTTATATACTGGTGCGGGGATGGGAGACATTGGCGCCCGCGGGCGTGGGGCAAACGGGGGAGGTCAAATGGTGGGAGAATGACAAAGGGTGAGAGATAGAAGTGCGCGTGGAGACGCAGACAATGAAAGTTAGAATTATCAGTCCGTTGAATCCAGTCCATACTTTACATAATTGCACAGTCACGAGGTAATGACGAAAATCTTCAATTCAACTTTTCCAAAGAAGATGCGTTGCGTGCGCGTCGCGGATACATTCCAGTGATAAAATCTCAACTTTCTTCATTTTTTGTCGTGTAAAACCAAAGCCCCCAGCGCCGTCCGCCGCGTCTTTTATCAACGGAGCGCGTTTTTGCGAGGTACCTCCCCATTAGCCAGTTCACATTTAATTTCTTTCCAATTATTTGGTGTCCGACATTCCGGAGGGGTCCCTGGGAATACCAATAGCCCATTTACTGGCATATGAGACCGACGTCACACCTTCAGAATCGATAATCCTCTGTCGTCTTTTTGAATGTTAATACTAACCTTATAGTTTTTAGGTTTCGAAAATGTGCTTCTGGAAAATCGGCGCGACGGCTGCAAGTTATCCATGTATTCTTTGTGTAAGTGATTTGATTAATCGGTTTATTCTTATATACCCTTTCAGACCTGGAAATCTTTGCTTTTCCCGCCAAAAGACAAACCGTTTCCACTTCTGAGACTTCCAACTATTCCATTGAGACTGATAACAAAAATGATGAAGCCAGAGGAGATGTGAGTTCTATGTTTTAGACATATCTGTTGAAAAGTTCATATTTTCTCTTACAGACTAAACCTGTCAATGTGCTCTTATCGATTGGAACTCTTCTTGAGAGCATCCAGACATAGGATCACCTGTTGCAATTTTCATGTCAGTGATCGACATATGTCAGTTTCATTGAAAAGCCCTATCAATATGGCAATGAGTTTCAAAATAGGAGAAGGGAGAAAACAATTAAATTCGGTGGACAAGTTGGGAGTGTTGTGTGGGAGGTAATCCGGAGATTTTAGAAATAGTAAAAGTTATTTAAAATTTTTTCAGTTTACGAGAAAAGAAGGGTTCATTTTGGTTCAATCAAGAATTTCCACCAGAAAAAATGCTCGAAATCTACAAACGAACCATTTCACTGTACTCTCCATTATTCATCATATGGGTATTTTATTTTGATAGTTCGTCGCCGTCGGTGGATAGTTCTTGCCGCTATTTGGTTGAAAATTTGACAACTATGATATCAACTAACAACTATGATAGGACAACTTATCATAGGTTCGTATTTCAAAATGGCAGTGTGACTAGAGAGTTTTTGACGGAACTGATGGATTTGATACCAGTGACGGCCAGTTTTGTAGTGACAGCGGACATACCAGCGGATTTCAAACATTCCAAAGTGAGTTTGACGATGATACAAAGAAAATACCAAGAGTTGGGATCATACTTGCAAGGCTGTCAGAAATCGTGGCCGGCCGCGGCTTTTTTTCAAATCTTCAAACAGCCGCGGTTTTCTAGGGTTTCAAGGGAAAACAAAACTTGATACATTTTTGACTTTTTGGTACTAATTTGACAACCAGGGTTCGACTCCCACTGGTGCCAACACTTTTTTAGACCGACTGCGACTGTTTGAGATTTTCAAAAAAAAAAAAGCAGCTTTGCATACTTGCAAACCGGGCCAAAACGATCTAACGCGTAACTCGCTTGAAACGCAATATAATAAGCTGGAAAATATTGTATCAAAATCTTGGCAAGTTCTATCTCCGTGACTTACTATGGGCCGGATGACTAGTCCTTAATATGCCGCGGGCCGGACTAGAATGGTTTTTTTGGTTATTTTGCGTTTTTTCCGGGCCCGCGGCACGTCTAACCGGCCCGTAACAGACCACGGATATCGAACTCGCCGAGATTTTTTTTTGATATACAATACCTACATTTTGACATACAATACCGGACAAAAAGCTATCAACTTTTGCTTTTTTTCAGTTGAAAATGTTCAACTTTAAGAGGGTGCTGCAGTATTACTGATTGTCACACAAAATAACTTTTTATGGGATCAAACGATATGAGGGAGAAATCACTCTGTCGAGCTGTAACTCTCTAGGGAGTGTAAACACAACTGGCTGTGGTTTTAATATATTTATTTAAAAAGATAGAATAGACGCTCTCCCCTGGGCTTTTATACCAAGAACAGAGGCGGAGCTTATTACAATATATAAAGTAAGGTAGAATAGTATAGATGATGATTCACCCAGACGGTGAATCATAAAGGTGCAATAAGGTGAAAGGGGGGCACGAAAGTGGGAGAGTGTACAGTGTACAATCGAGTACAGAGTGCTCGTACAAAAAAGTTGTCGATTACAATAATGAAAATTTACTCTTGGTCTGTTTGATCCCATAAAAAGTTATTTTGTGTGACAATCAGTAATACTGCAGCACCCTCTCAAAGTTAAACATTTTCAACTGAAAAAGTAAAAAGTTGATAGTTTTTTGTCCGGTTCTGTACTTTTCAGCCCAAAGCATTTTAAGCGATCTACGCGCCGGTCCGTATCGACCTATTTAGGCACGGTTTGTATAGTGCCGCTCAAAAGTGTGTCAAGTTTTGCCTCTTTCAGTTTAAAGTGCCCAAGTTTGAGAGTGTGTCATAGTAAAACTAACTGACCGAGAAATTAACTTTTTATGGGATCGAACAGACCAAGAATCGAACTCCATTTCGTAGTTGACAACTTTTTTGTACGAGCACTCCCTAGAGAGTTATAGTAATTTTTTTCGGCTCCAAAATGACAATATTTTGCACTGAAATTAGTCGATTTGAGGGAGGAATCACATTGTCGATACGTATCTTGCTAGGGACGGCTTGTAAAAAAGTTGTCAACTACAAAAATGAAATTCTACTTTTGATCTGTACCAGAGCTGTGCGGGATTCCTTCCTTCGACTTCCTTCTTCCCTCTTCTGACTTCCCTTTTCAAAAATTTATTTCCGACTTCCTTCTTCCGTCTTCCTTTTTCAAAAATTTTACGTCCGCACAGCTCTGATCTGTACGATTCCATAAAGAAGTTATTTTGTGGGACTGTTAGTTTTACTATGACACACTCTCAGAGTTGGGCATTTGCAACTGAAAAGGCCAAAACTTAATACACTTTTGAGCAGTACTGTAAGAATGGTTGGGATAAGTGACATGTAATGACCGTGTTTTTAAAAATTATTTCATTGAATTCAGGCGTTCAAATACAAAACGGTTGAATATAAAGATGCTCGATGGGCAACTCTTGATGACTTGAAATCAGTGAATAGTGGATGTTTTGTGAATCTCCAATCTTCAAACTTTGACTGTCATGACCTCAATGAATTTCTGAAATATTGGGTGAACTGCGATGAGGCAATATTGAAAAAAATGGCATTGAAACTGAAGGAAGGTACAGTAATCAATGAGATTGTGCTCACTGATCAGTTGACTATTCTACTCTACTATGTAGACGGATTGCCACAGTTCTTTTTGTAAGTTTATCAATTGTAAGGAGGATGTCATGCGTAACCTTTCAGAAAAATGAAGAAAATTTCAAACGAAAAACTAGTGGTCGGTCATTTCGCAGTTAAGCAAGATAAAACTGTCGAGTTTAATGTGTGGCCAAGAGATAAGTGGAGTGAAATATTCGAAATGCTCGAACTAATAGAAAAAATGAAAGAGTTGGAGAAGGAACTGTTGAGAATGGAAAAAGAAGATCAACCAATTAGTTCTGAAGAAATTGGAGAAAGAAACAGGAAAAGCCAAGCGATTACGGAGGAAGTGAGACAATTGATAAGACAGTTTCAAGAACTCAATGAATACGGTCTTATATTTCGTTATGATATTTTCGCATGATAATTCATGCATTTCGACGAGTTCATTTCCATACATCATTAATTTTTTATCCGGTGCACAAGCCGTTGGAAGCGGAAGCCGGATAGTTTGGTCAGTGAAATGATCGAAGAAAGTGGTTATTCGACATCGGCGACAAATATTAATAGAAAAACACTAAAAGCTATCGAAAATAACGCCAGAAATAGCAACATAATGAAACAACCAATGTTACCGAAGGGAAATTTCTAGAACTTTCTCACTGAGCAAACTTTCCGCTTTCAGCGGGATGTGCACCAAATTAAAAAAAATCCTAACGTATGAAAATGAACTCGCCAAAACGCTTACATTATTATATGAAAATACAACAATTTCTTTTTGCAAAGAGATGCTTTTCTTTTTTTTTCTCCTCCCGCTTTCATTCTCCTTTTCATAAATATCTACATTTTTCTGGCAAACTTTTTATTATAATATATTAATTCCCCTACAATGTTTTTTACCCTCAAATTATTGTCAAGTAATGAACTATTTTAAAGTGGAACCTGACGGTTAACGTAACGATGGAGAACGGAAGAATATGTATATAAAAATTAATTTATTGGATTTTGGAATGGAAATATGTGAGATCCTGAAGAAACCAGTAGCGATTGGAACAATCATATTGAAGATCCAGAGTCATGCATTGTTCCAACTCGATCAGAGCTTTCTTCTCCTTGTCGGAGACCTTCTTCTTGAGAACTTCTACAAAATTGTTTCTGGCTTCCGCAATGTCGTAGACCCTCTTGTAGTGCTTGCGGAGCCATCTGGCCTCAACGTCATACATGTGCTCAGAATTCCATCCGAGATAAAGGACGGCAAATTTCCCTTCTGTTTCCGCTCCCTATAATTAAGTCTCAAATTCAAAATTATAATTGATTTGAACCGTACCTCGAAAATCGCTTGTATTTCCCACACGGAAATGCCCAGTTTTGGCCTCTACCAATTAGTCTGAAACTTCAATCACTGCGATCACAGCGATTATTGGTTCAAATGACCTGAATTTTGGTACAAATACTAAACAAATAATGCTTGTTCAGATGCGTGTTAGCGTTTGTCGATAGCTCTTCTAGAAAAAAAGTTATGGGACAATCGTTTGTTTCTCCATTGGCTTCACAAACAGCGTTTCGATCGAAGTCCACTTTCCATTCGATTGAATCCAGTTGACATAGATCCCTTCTTTCGTTGTGTTCATCGGATGAGGAATGCATTCTACGAATGAATACACTCTCCATTTCGAATCGAACATTTCCACAATCGAATCCGAAGTGAGGTCCACAATCCGATTTGTTGGGCTCCAGGCGTCCACAAGAATAACGAAATATGATCCTTGCGGGGTCATGCAATGGCATACAGTCGAAGAGAGGGTTGGACTGATCAATTCTAAAAATAAGTCTTATACTTCAATGTGATTCAATCTCTTATTACATTTACATGTCTAGCAAATCTAGTTCAGGCTCTCTACTTTGAAGGGGGACTGCGGTATTCCAAAAATTGAGATTTTTGATATGGATCGACTCAGAATTTTGTAGAAAAGAGAACAGTCTCACGGAGCTAGGTCCGAAAATTAGTCTAAAACGAGTTATGAGGCTTCAAAGTGTCAAAAAAGGGCCTCTCACATGGAATTTTTCATTATATTTCAACATTTTTGCACGGCGAGAGAATTTTACGTTGAAATATAATGAAAAATTCCATGTGAGAGGCCCTTTTTTGACACTTTGAAACCTCATAACTCGTTTTAGACTAATTTTCGGACCTGGCTCCAAGAGACTGTTCTCTTTTCTACAAAATTCTGAGTCGATCCATATCAAAAATCTCAATTTTTGAAATACCGCAGTCCCCCTTTAATTTCAAAAACTTTTTTCCATTTTTAGAGCCCAAAATATATGTTTTCAAAAACTCGCGGAAAAACTCACCTCCTCACGAAATCGATAATCCTTTTCCAAATCCATTCATAATTCAAAAAAAATCAATAAATACAGTTGTTTCGACATCCATTCCGTTAGGATATCTGAAAAATATGGTTTGAAATAATTGAAACGGTTTTTAATATGATTTTCGAACAACATTTTCATCAGAAACCCATAAAAATCTCGAAAAATCAAGGTTCGAATATGAACTACTGACCTTTTTTGGTTTTACAGAAAGTAAACTGCAAAATTTAGGTCTAATTTGATTTCTAGGCCAAACCTCTTTAATTTTTAGATGATTTTGGTCCGAAAATCAATTGAATTCAAAACAATAGACTCATACTTACCTTAAGAAAACATAAAAATATGTTGAGGGGAGTAGAATTGGAGGGGTGTGAATAGGCATTCAAGGGCCATCTGTCTTTCTTTTCCCTCTCCACTTTCCATGGACTATCTCGGTGGGGGGTAGACACACCACCGCAATCTTGTTGATTGCACAGAGTCATTTTTTTTTGTCCATATGAATTCAAATTATTTTCCCGCGAAATCGAAAGTCGAGTGGAGCGCGTTTGCACACGAGTCGCTCAGAGTATTTACAATGTCATCTGTTAGTCATTTGTCCTGCTGTAGAGAGATAGAGAATGGGGGTCATCGACCTATACTCCAAGAGTACAACGGTTTGAGGGTACAACGAAATATCAAGGGGTCCACCAGTTCGTAAAATATTAAAAATCTGAAATTGAAATCTTATGTTTTAACTGAAAAGTCTTTTGGTTTGGTTACTGCTCACAGAAGAAAGGTGGAGCTCCCGGATCAAAGGAAGTTCCAGATTCTTCCCAACTTAATAGTGACTTCTGGAAGAAGATGGATGGTAAGCGTGTTATTATGGTCCTGAGAGGTTTGTTCCCTTTGAGCCAGCAATCTATTGTACCCCAAAAAGTATAGTTGTATTTTCCTTAAAGATCGTTTTACCCTGTACTCTTGGAGTATGGGCCATATTTCAATCCCAACCAACATTTCCTCTCTGTCTTATCTCAACCTTCCTCCGTATGATGTAAAAGTAACCAACAAAATGAATCCTACCTGCCTCTTCGTCTCACACGCTCTCTTCGTCTTGGCTTCTTCTCCTTCCCAATCTACAATTTTTCATCATTCGTCATTTCTTGCGACCTCGTGTTCGGTTGCTACCTTTACTGTTTTTTATTTTCTCAAAATTCTTGAAGTTTAATTATTCTGCTGTTTTTGTTTGGAGGATGCTCACGATTGAAATAGAAATAGTGAGTTGAACTAGTCACTTGGTTTTCCATACTTAACCGTCCTATGAGCATAGTTATAGTACGTATTTTGCGTTTTTTTAGATAGAGCATCGGACATGTTAGATTAACGTCAACATCGAGAAAATTGCATTCGCTGAATACCGAAGTATTATCGATGCACGTTGGAATAAAACCTGAACCCGATTCAGGTCTCTTTTTGGTATAATTCCTTTATTTGTTTATTGTACTTTGTCCCATCCTAAAGATCAAATAACGAACATATTTTCCTTATCGTCATCGATAAGGAATTTAATAACGAAGAAAATCTCTTATCTATCGAAAACATATATATCAAATCGAATCATATTTTTATTAAATTCTTTCCTCCCCCGCTTGTCTGTACCGCCCCCTTTCACCGAGGACGCTTGCGCCCTCATTCATTCATTCTTATGTAACAGAAGCATTGCTTCTTTTCCACTTCACAACACATTCAAGCAAGAATCTCCAGGCACTGGGGAGATTCAACTTTAAAAGCGTTAGAAAAAGCAACATACGCAATGATCGCTAATGAAGAACGACAAATATTTCATTCAATCGAAAAATTGGAAAGAAGAACTGTCGACCTTGAAAACGAACTCCTTATTTTTGAGAAAGCGGAAAAAGATATTGGAGACGACATCGAGTTGAGCAAGAAGGGTCCACTATTCCACCAAGACTGGGTGCAAAAAAAAATTAGAGAAAAGTCAAAAACAAATTTTAAATTCAATAAATATTTTCCTATTGGTACCAAGTGTGATCGTGTTTGTATTTCTTTGGGGGAAAATTTTGAAGCGATACACGGATGGGAGGTAACAATTGAATTGGCAACTAGGACAATTAAATTGACGAAAATTTTGAAAAAGTGGCATATACATATCAAAAAGTTTTTATCCAACTGTTCTAAGAAACATAAATAAACCCAAAATCGTCTTTCTCCTCCATCTGTCTCCTCAACTTCTCCAATTCCAATGGAATCTCTTGTCTACGTTTGTTCTGTTCTCTCCAGTCTATGAGTTCTGATTCTTCCTCATCCATTCTCAACAACTCGTTCTCCAATTCTTTAATCTTTTCGAGCATCTCAAGTAGATCAAACACACCGGGGAACTCATTGGCAGACCACACACTGAAGTTGATTCTGTTGTCTTCTTTTGGTTCAAAATGACCGACGACGAGTTTCTCATTTGTTATCTTTTTGACTTTTCTGGAATTATACTAGAATAAAAGATAATTAACCAGGTAAACTCACATAACAAAGTGCGGCAGGTCTTTATAATAATACAGTAGGACAGTGAGCTTATCAAGAAGTACAATATCATCGATTTCAGTGCCTTCTCTTAGTTGTAATGTCAGTCTTGTCAACATTGCCTCATCACAAGCAACCCAATATTTCAGGAATTCATTGATATCATGGCAATCAAAGTTAGTGGATTTCAGATCTACAATCCATTCATTTCTCACGGATTTCAAGTCGTCGAGAGTTGCCCACCGTGCTTCACTATAATCAATTGTTTTGTATTTGAACGCCTGAATAATACAAAATATATGAAGTTGAAATGATCATTTTTCTGATGATCATTCTAAAACGGAACCGAGTTGTCCTAGTTAAGATAAATTATCGCTCGGCACAATTCTTACAACTGCGCTCTACCGAATTGGCCCTTAAAAATATCTATTTTTCTCCGAATCTCTCAATTTCGCACACTATTGTCTTTGGCTTCGGTAGAGCGCGGTTGTAAGAATCATACCACGCTAATAACTCCCCCTATATACTCCCCTAAATGATGGGTGAGCGGCGGGAACAACGGAGTAACGACTATTGTGAAAAAATAAAGTTTGGTCAAGGATTTTCAAGAAAAAAAGAAACGCGCAAGTGCGGCAGGAAATTGTGGGCGGAGCCAGGAGGAGCTTAATGCAAGCGCCGTACCTCAAATTTCCCTTGAATTCCCCCTTGCGGCGCTTGCGTTAAGCTCGCCTTGACTCCGCCCTCAACTTCCTGCCGCACTTGCGCGTTTCAGCCCGCGAAACTTTTTTTTACAGTAACTCCTCCCTTAGATTGGTACGCGGCGGGAACGACGGAAAACCGACTTGGACAATAATCGGAACACCTGACTCTACATTTTCATGGTTTTCTCGATTATACATTTGCACCGGACGGAGACCGTCTATTTCAGAATGTTTTAGTTTTATGCCAACTCGATTTACCCGATTTTGTGCCCCCGGACCAATGGCATGAGAATTAAAAATTCCTTTTTTCTATTTTTCAGTGAATACTGATTTTTTCATCAGACACAAAAAATAACCAACTCACATTTGGATGCTTAAACTCCACTGGCATATTTGACGTAATTTCCAATTTCGTTGTCACCGGAATCTTATCCATTAGTTCTGTCAGCAACTCTCTACTTATGGTTCCATTATAAAATGATAGCCTATGACATTTTCCAGCTAGAGCAACATCCAAATACTCATGAAGATCCTCAAGCCACAACTGGTCTAGATCAAAGACCCATCTGATATGAGGGCATGAGTAAAGGGAAATGATTCTGTTGTAGATTTCAGAAATGTCGTTTGGCAAGAATGATAGATTGAACATATATATTTCTCTAATGTTCAGCAATCTGAAAAAATCCTGTAATAGTAAGGGTGTTCAAACACGAGATTACCTTGCGACTGCTTGAAAAATACCCATCACTTCTTTATAATAAGAGAAAATAATCTGAGAAGACTTCCCGGATTTACCCATGATCCAAACCCGAAAATATCGACTACTAAAACGCACATGAAATGCATCGATTTCGAGTTTTGACGATGTCAAAATCGATTTCATTCGATGAGAGCATAAAGAGAGATTGAATCTGAAATTAGGGGTTTTATTGGAAAAACATTATCGAGTTTTTTTCTCGAGAAACAACTCACACTTCCTGCGGTTCCATCATTCTAGTAATTAATCTTCTCGGAAAAAATGGCAGTTTTAATAATGGAATACTCTTTTGTGGGCGGTAAAACATGGCGTGGATGGTCTGGAAATATCATAACAGCATGAGACAGTTACAGGGATCACTTACACAAAACAAGCATGGATAACTTGGAGTTGTTGAGCCGATATTCCAAAAACACATTCTTCAGGAATATATCCCTAAGGAGCAACAATTATCGATTGAAGAAGACCGTATGTGACTAGGAGACTGTGGAAAACTGAGACAGTGCTAATCTTATCTGCCTTCAAGGAAAAATACCTGCGGCGCGATTTGTTTAGGCTCCTCCTCTATACACACACCCCAATAAACAATGTCGTGCGGGATCATTCCGCGTATGACAAATTGGGAAATTTAGTCACATCTGTGAAAGAAAACAATCATTCTTTGCATCATGACCTTATCACATGCAACCGAAAATTGATGTAAAACTGCGAGTTCTTAGTCAATTTTTTAACAATTTTTCTGAAATTTGGCACAAAAATACTTTAAAATATGCTGAATCTGATACACTTCACCGTTTGTCAACATCTCTTCCGAGAAAAAAAGTTACATCCTTTCTCCATTATGAAATTGAAGGTCTACATTGTCAACACCTTTAGAAGTACGTAAATTGGTTATCTTCAGTTGGACATTCTCGTTGTTTTTAGATAGTCTTCAAGTCCTGTACAGTGAAGGTTCTTCAAGACTCTTGAAAGTGAAGAAAACACTAATTTGTTAGAAAAACTAATTTGTTTAAAAAAATGTCTCATGAGGTTACGGTGCGCAAACATCACAACCTCAGAGTTTCCTATTTCGCGTATTCTTGGCCACATGTTGGGCCCTCCGTGTATCCCTACACTTCCATTTTTATCAGCGTAAACTCAATCAAAA
Organism: Caenorhabditis latens; assembly: GCA_002259235.3. NCBI lineage: Eukaryota > Metazoa > Nematoda > Chromadorea > Rhabditida > Rhabditidae > Caenorhabditis > Caenorhabditis latens. The sequence goes on from CM056093.1 coordinate 5,240,868, forward strand.
CACTTCTCCAGTATCACCCTCCCACTCCTTCTAGACATTAATATTCGTCTCGTTGTTATGTTATTGTTTCCAACTATACAACACGAACATGAGACCGGATACTCATCACACCCAAGAGGCGTGAAATCATTTATTATTCTGTCTCGGTTCCTACCGATGAGCCGTTTTTATGGGTATGTCGTTACTCTCAACCCAATAATTATGATTATGAGAAGTGTTGTTGTTACAATAGGAAGATCCTTTATATTAATGTGTTTCATGGTCTACATAGAAACCACGATATCTTCATTTCCCTTTTCTTTTTCTTTGTCCCGTTATTGCCTTTCTACTCGACAGAGTATAGGTTGCCATGGATGTATTCACTCTTCAAATTATTGATATCCATCATTTTGAAAATGAAAAAAAAACGGACTTGGAAGAGCACTTTTTGCTTTTTTGAGTTTTTTTGTGGATTTTTTTGACCATCGCGTAACAAAGCTTTCAGTAGCTCAAAGCCTTCTCAATTTTCCCCCAATTCCAATTTGTTCTAACTTTTTCATTTTAAGATTTTTTTGCTGAAAACTCTGAAAATTGTTTTCCATTTTTACCTAACTCAGTCACGCTTCCATCTTATTATCGTTTTGCATGAATGAGTTCCAAGTCGTTGATAACAACATAAAGTTCTACTACGTAAACCTTTTTTATCACAAACTCATAAACAAGAAAATTCGAATTACGAACGCTTGAGAGCACAGGATTTCGATATCCGAGTTATTTTAAGAGTCCCGCCCATTTAAGATGGTGGTGGTGATTGGATGAAGAATGGGAGGAATGGTACCACCCATATATTTTAGCATATATTCTTTGTAGAATTGGTTTTCAATCATTCTTTTTCAATGTTCGTGGAGAAAATATTTTTTTTAACCCAATTTTTCCATTGACAGGTTGAAAAGTAGAGGCGCCCCATATATGAGAGGTGCATGTTCAATGTTTAAATGCTAACTAATTTTGGTAATATATTCAAAATCCTCAAGAGACCATCTTTTCAACCAAATAGGATTCAAGAAGTCTACTTTCATTCTGACTTGTAAATTTGAGTTAAAACATTGTACTTTAAGACATTGACGCAATGCTGCTCTTACAAATGCGCTTCATCGAAATCCTTCCCGTTCTTCTGACTCAAAATGAGCATTGGTGAAAGAGATTCTCCGCGTGGCAGTGTAGTCCTCTCGGACAAGATTTTTGCTTGTTTTTCTTAACTATCAAATTATTTTCAGTTCCGGTAGAGGCCGTTTTCAAAAACTCGTGTTGATACCAGGGCTCAGTTCTCACGTCCCTCTGTATTATTTCCCTCTATCACACTCATGGTGTTCTGATTTCTTACCCAACTATACCAGAATTCCAGACATCCATGCCTGTCACCCTCCTCCCAAACGACTACTCGTCACTCCTCTTCCCCGACCAACCAAATCAGAAACCCCTCAGTTTCTTCGGTTGCTTGACTGTGAACTTCTGGAAAACCGACAATCGTTTGGATTTTGACACTGGAATGTGCTCTGGCAAAGGACTGGGATGCGGAGGAAACGGGAGTGGAGTCTACTTCACCAACTGTCACCAATTGACTCCACTGGTTCCACGTGTTCAATTCGATTCAATGGATTTGAAGGGGGTTGAGGAGGGACTAGAGGTTCCGTTGAATCCAAGGCTGGCGGAATGGAGTCGGGAGACTTTGGAGTTGATGCTTCATGCAAGGGAATGCATGATTAAGAGCAAGGTAAACTTGCATTCGTTCAGACTGTCATGATATCTTGAATAATAGGAAAACGAACAATGCATCGCCAGAAGTCTCCCACCACGACACCCTCGATGCAACATGATCTTGTGTCCTTCTATGAAACGGATGTTGGAACATTTACCGGATTGTGATGGTGGTGTTCTTTGTGAACGTTAGTTTGTTTTTTCTTGTTTTATGTGTTGTTGAATATCTGGTGTTCTTTTAACTTTCAAAGCAAGGCCGTATGACAGCTATGTTTCAAAATATGTAATGTCATCCATAGGAAACTTTTCGGCTATCTGTAGAGCCAATAAGTTTGAAGATTTTATTTAAACCAGGCCAAAACGATTCAATTCGGGACAGCGCGTAACTCACTTCAAACTTAGTATTATGAGCTGAAAAATATACTAAAATGTAGATCTCGACGAGTTCTATATCCGTGACCTACCACGGGCCGACTCGTTATTTGTTCATGAGCAACGTGCCGGGCTAGAATGGTTTTTTTGGTCTCAGCTCATAATATTGAGTTTGGAACGAGTTAGGCTCCGGCCCGTGTCAGCCTGTTTCGGCCCGGTTGGCAAGTATGGTCTTTATTATATGTAACCACGAAATCCACCCCTGAATAAAACTTCATGTCATAATTTTAGAATTCTGGGATACCAATGAAGCCTAGGAGTTTTGTCAGTTTTGTCCCAAACTGATTGAAACTAAACAAAAATTGGACTGGTCTCGTTAAGAGCTTACAGAAAAGTATGCTCATGACTAGGTTTGGATCATGTTGGGTCTCACCACGAGATTTTGGATTACTGTAGTTTTCGTGGCGAGACCCAATTTCCTCCAAACCTGGTCATGATTATCATTTTCTGAAAGAGACAAAACGTCTAAGTTCAGTATATAGCAAAATCTGAAAATGTCACAATGCAGTCATTTTCAGTTTTCTAATGGTATAGGTTTTGTCTGGTAAATCTCATCAACGTCTAGACCATGTCATAAACGCTAAGCGTCAAATCAATAGCGAACATCGTCATCAGTTCAATAATCTCCAAAATTTCAGGTAATGTGTGCCAAGACATAGAACAATTAATCGGTCACTGGAAGAACTGCAAAGATGAGGAATGCATCGTCTGTAAGCCGATTCTCGAGGAGCACGATAAGAGAATTGGTGAGTTGTTGAATACACGGATAGCTGATGTCCGGAGGATTCGGAATCTATTTTTAAAATCTGGCTAGGGAAGAAGGGAGAGGAGATGTGTACATTTCTATCTTATTCCAGCCCACCTCTTCTACATCAAAGACATCCATCTCGGTGGTAAAGACTCAATGCTGGCGGGTTACACCGAGAGTCCGTTTCTCCCAACTACCGTAGTCACCAACTACGAACCCACTCAATTCATGAGACTCATCAAAGAGTCTCTTCGTAATCATCTCAGACAAAAGATCTACGAGGCCATGATCCAGGCTCCTGATCCAAGTCCATTGTGCCAGGCTCGGGAGGAAAATCTGAGAGAGTACGCGATGAGAATCGAGAAGGAGGTGTTGGTCGAGTCCACTAGTCTCGAAGTTTATTACGCGAGGATTGCGCTGAAGGTAATCAATTTAGTGGCTCGAGGCGTTTCAAAGCCATGACATCTGACATTTCGAAACAAGAGGAAATGTCCTGAAAAATGAAACAATTTTCAGGATTCAAGATATTAGGCTTACAAGGGAAGTCTTTGGAGACGCCACTTTCAAACGATCTATAAATTTGGTCATAGGTATTTTCGACCATGGGGAGTCCATTTCTGAAGTCAAAACCTGCTAAATGTGTCTGCGAGCCGAGTTATGAACTCTCAAACTTTTCATATGGATAAGCTATTTCAGATGGAATTCCAAATCGGCAAGTAGTGTACGCAAGATATTCTCATTTTTGCAACGTACAAGCACAGGTAAACCGCTGAGGAACACAAATTGAACCGCGCGATGGCGTATATGCAGCCGATGTGGAATTCCGTGTGAACAGGCTTAACCATATGAAAAGGTTGAGAGCTCATAACTCGGCCCGCAGACACATTTAGCAGGTTTTGAGTGCAGAAATGGACTCCACGTGGTCAAAAGTACCTATAGCCAAGTTTATAGGTCGTTTGAAAGTGGCGTCTTCAAAGACTTCCCTTGTTAGGCTTAGCAGATCTTGCGCTTAGGTTTAGCAGATTTTAGGCTCAGGCGCAGGCTTCTGCCTGTGCCATTTGGGCTGTCGCTAAATCACTTTTCGGACCGATTCGGATTTTTTTAATGTTTAGGCATTAGCTCTAGACACTTCTTACAACTGCGCTCCGCCGAAATGCTTTTGAAAAATGTCTCGTTTGTCTGCGTCTCTCAATTTTTGCACACTAATTTCTTCGGTTTCGAGAGAGCACGGTTGTAAGAAGCGTATCCCGGCTAGTGTAAGAATATAATGGTTGCCAAACGTCTAGTTCTAAAACGTGACAAATTCCAGATCCAAAAACTGCTCCAAGAGAAGTTCGGTCTCGACCAAAATTTCAACAACCCATGGCAAGCCGACATACCAATCAAACAGCGTCACGACTCCATCATTAAACTTCTCAACACTCTCCAGCCGTGCTCCAATTGTCCAGTTCATGAGGCGGAGCAGACTTTGAAGGATCTGTTGGTATACTGTCAATCTGTCGAGGAGAATCACTTCATGACTTCCCAATCGGAACAGGAATACTTTGAAGCTGTTCATAAGAATGTCGAGCACTTCCAGAAGATTCATCCTGTTCAGAAAATTAATTGAATTTTTCTGGAATTTTTCTAGAACACCTCGACTATCTTCATCTGTCTATCTCATTTAGCCACCACCTCTTTTTCTTCTCCTTCGTAAAATAAAGCCTCAGTTTCTAGATCACTGATTTTGTCAAACGAAATTGAATTCAGCACACGTTGAGAGCTTTCAGAATAGTATAATCATAACTAGGTTTGGTGGAAGTTGAGTCTTGCCACGTAAACTACAGTAACCCGATGTCGCGTCGAAACCCAACTTGCTTGGAAACTTAGTCATGCATATACTTTTCTGAAAGCTCTCAGTGAGCTGACTTTTAGGTTTTCATATTTTTCACAAAAAAATCCATAAAAAAATCAAAAACCAGAATATCATCAACTGGGAACTTTGCCCAGTGGCATAATTTTTTGAAGCGGCCGTATTATTGAATGTATACGTCTGAAAATTTGGCTACCTAGTATTTTTAGGCGCTGAATTCAATGGTATGTACAGTTGTCTTGGAAACGTTTTGTTTTTTTTTTACAGAAAGCCCCGATTAGGCAGGGAACAGAGTTGCATGGAAGTGATTTTTCTTATCCGGAACTCGGAACTCGGAAGTCAGAAGTCGGAAGTCGGAATTCCATGCAACTCTTGCAGGGGTGGCACAAACTTATGACGCGCACTGTATGCTCCAATGATGAACGTTTTTAATATTTCTAAAGTACCGGAACCTACACAATAAAGAAAATACGATTTCAGTATTTCTCCTTTGAGATGGTCTGTACCCCTGTATCTGCGATGGTTCAGAGTATTGAAGTCGAGATGGTTCAGAATATTGAAGTGGCAAAATGAATAGAGTTGAATGCAATGAATAATTTATTCGCCAACATGAGGTGTCACTGAAGTAATTCACCGTTGAGGTGGCGCAAAAGAGTTACTTGGCCAACCCCGCCCGTACAATTCCTCCGACCAATAACAGCAAATCTCTTTGAACTTATGGCTTTGAACATATGCATCACCAGGCTTATTCCAAAACCACAATCCAGTTTGTGTGTCGCATGTGAAGGGTATTGTAGGAGTTGAGCTACTGTTCAATGCTCTGTTCACGAGCTGTAATTATTGTCAATGTATATCTTCACTGCATGGCAAAACCTACCGCTCCAGAATTACTGTACGCTGGATGTGAACTTGAGAAATTTCCGATTAGCCTGTAGTAGTAAGGCTTCGATCCTCTGCCAGTGACCTCGCAACCCATAGAAATTGGCCCATCACAACCGTTCCAACGACTCTTCTCGGGAATACTCACCACTTCGTAATTCTTTGGACGGTTTTCTGGGTAATGAACCGGATATTGACAGCACTCTGAAATTGAGAATTTGGTTGACAGACTGAATAGTTAGACTCACTTTGGACTGTTGCTCCAAAGAGACTTGCGAAGAGAAGAAGGCAAAAAGAAAGATGCATTGTTAGCCAATGCAGTGAAGAAGATCGAAGTGCCCTCATGTTTTATACGGTTAAATTTCTCTCACGAAGTAATAAATAATATGAAAAAACACGCTTCGTGATAATGTGTGAGACACAAATCCAAAAAGAAGGAACTATTTTTTCAGACTAGATGCAGATGCATACATCGGATCAAACATCTTCTCAAGTTAACTGAAAGACAGCGAGAATGCAATTTAAGGTTGCTAAAGTGATGTCCTTAGAACTGCCCGAGATCAATATGTTTTTAATAAGTATAACGTTTGATATAACCACAAAATCCACCGCCTGAAATATAACTTAACTAGTTTTATGGCATCATTTCGAAACTCTGGGTCAGCAGTGAAGCCTGGAGGTTTTTGTCAGTTTTGACCCAAACTGATTGAAACTATTAAAACTGAACTCTTCACGTCAAGAGATTTCACAAAAGTATAATCATGACTAGGTTTGGATCTGTTTGGGTGTCACCACGAAATTCTGGATTACTGTATTACCCATCCGCCGGTGGCTGACCACTCGTTCAAAGTTCGGCCCGGGGTCGCGGAGTGGGTCTCGTTGCGGAATTTCGATTTACGGCGGCTCTTGACCGTACTTTAGCCATAAAAAAGTTTTATACTACGGTTTTCGCGTCGAGACTCACTTCGGGTCCCCGGGCCGAACTTTGAGCGAGTGGTCAGCCACCGGCGGATGGGTAATAGTTTTCGTGGTGAGACCCAACTTCCTCCAAACCTGGTCATGATTATCATTTTCTGAAAGCTCTCAACTCGCTGAATTCAAATTTTCCAACAAAAAATTCCACATACAAACGTTTTCATTTATAAATACATAAGTTAATTTACAATCTAGACTTTCTCGAGTCCAAGAACGCCTTCTTCATCGTTCTCCTCAGGATTTTTCCGGTTCCAGTGCGTAGAATTTCACCGACAAACTCGATTTCCTTGATGTGCTTGTAGCGAGCCAGTTTTTCTGAAATTGAAAGTTCTTGTAGATGAAAACGGACTCAGGGTTTCCAGAGAAGTATAATAACGGTTAGGTTTGGGTCTCACCACAAAAACTACAGTAGCCCAGTAACTCACGATTAATATGTTTCATGATGGCCTTCATCGTCTCCATATCCTTCTTCCCTCCTTTCGACACAACACATGCCACTGGTCTCTCTCCAGAACTCGCATCATCCACTCCGAATACACAGACATCTGCCACGTCATCATGCTCCAGAATCACTGATTCCAACTCTGCCGGGGCGACTTGTTTCGCATTGACTTTGATGAGTTCCTTGATTCGATCACAGATGAAAGTGTCCCCGTTTTTGTCGAAATACACAATGTCACCGGTTCTCATGTATCCATCTTCGTCGACTAGTTCCTTGAGGAGATTCTCTTTTTTCCAATATCCTTTCATCATTTGGGGACCCTGGAATAGTTGGGATTGTTTGAGGAAGTTGGGATTGTTTGAGGTAGGTGCTAGGTGAATTAGAGACCAGAAAATATAGGGAGACATTACTACTTTGAAAGCTGACGTCGTGAAATCTGTTATAGAAAGATGTGAGATATCAAAACAACCAAGTCACAAGAAAAGAGTACATCGGATCGTTTCACGGCTAAACAGAATTCAAGTACAGTTTCTGAATCCTCACGACGTCAGTTTTCCAGTCATATTGTTTTTTACACGCATGTAATTGACTAATCATTGCTGTTCGTAAGATATTAACAGACTTGCAAAATTCCGGGCCGGCCCGGCCCGGTCGGCCCGGATTTGAATTTTTGAATTTTTTTCACTAGAAATTTTTTTTCCAAAAGTTTTCCAAAATTTTTCTCAAGTATATGTAAAAAATGCGTTTAAATTGGGATATGAGACCCAAAAATTCAAAAGATCGCTCCCTTTTTCACTTTTCGTGCACTTGTTCAGTACATTTTAATAGAAATTCTCGTCGTCTGTACATGAAATGCATGCATAATTGTTCATTTTTCAAATTTTTTCTCTAAAATTTTTGAAAATACTTTCTCGTGCACGACGAAAAGAATTTCTATTGAAATGTACTGAAAAATTGCATGACTAGCATCGATTTTTGGCATTTTGAGGTCTCATAACTCGCTTTAGACGCATTTTCAGACATGAATCTACAAACAGATTATTTTTTCCTGGCGTTCTGAATCGATTCAAATCAAAAATCCTAAGTTTAGGAGTAGTTGTTATCCCCTTTGAAAAATTTTTCCGAAAAAATCGAAAAAAATTTGAATTTTTTTAGTACTGAAAATCAGTATCAGTGCAATTATCGGATGTATAAACTCAATATCAGTGCAATTATCGTATGTATAAAAACTAATGACAGACTAAACATGGAAAGGCTCAAGCCGTAGTAATATTGAAGGCGCGTATTGAGGTCTGTTATGATATTTTCATGTTATGATCTATGTGTTTCGGCAAGTTCATTTTCATACTTCAAGAATTTATCAATTCGGTGAGCAACCCACTGAAAGAAACCGCCGGAAAGTTTGGTGAGATAAATGGCCGAAGAAAATTGGTGCGGTGACCTACTTTTTTTGTTGGATTTTTAAGCTAATGGTTTCTTTACCTTAATCCACAACTCTCCAACTTCATGTGGTCCACACAGTGTTCCATCCTCCTTCTTCACCTTCATACTCGTCCCTGGAATCAACCGTCCGACACTTCCATCAGGACTCCCTGGTTTCTGCATATGTGTCGCAAATGTGAGTTCAGTCATACCGTATCCTTGAACTATTCTCAGTTCTGGGATTATTTGTCTCAATTTTTGAACAGCTCCTTCTGGAAGAGGGGCGGAGCCACAGGAAATAGTGTTGAGGGAACTGATGTCATATTTTCTGAGCAATGGGGAATTGACCATCCGGACTGCGATAGCTGGTACCAAGGATAACATTGCAATGGAATATTTCTCAATTGATTGTAACATCAGCTCCATATCGAATTTAGTGAACAAGATTTGGGTGGAGCCACGATAAGAATTGAGTAAAGCACGGAACATTCCCATGACATGATACAGAGGGAGGAAGTGTAGATCATATGGGAATACAAAGTTTTCAGGGAGACCAAAGGAACGGGCGATGTCGTCTGCGAATCTAAAACAAAAATGGAATTTCGATAATTTTCGTGATGTTTCTCACCTGATACACGAAACCATCATCATCGAGAAATTCAAATGAGTGATCATTACTCCTTTCGGTTTTCCGGTTGTACCCGATGAGTACGGTAGGAAGACCAAATCGTTAGCTGGGTCGATCTTTGGCATTCTTAAGTTTCTGATTAGACGAGATGTGAGAATATCGAATTTAATGACTGGAGATGGAGGGTTGGCAGAAATCGAAATGATATGTTTGACGAAGGGTAGACCTTTGGAGGCTTCGAGGACAGTTGGTAGGGTATGACTGTCGGCAAAGATTAGTTGGGATTGGGAATCTTCGATTTGATACCGCATTTCGTCTGAAATGAAGTTATATTGTACATACTTGTCATGTCACGGGCCGGCCCGTGACAAGTATGTTATTGCACTTGTGCTAGCAGTGTTAGTCAAGGAAATGGCTCGGCTCATTTCTTTTGAATTTTTGTGTTCGGCGTATCGTAACTCCACGGCAACCTATGCAAACACGCTCTGGTGAGAAGTGGTCCGCAATGCGTAGTGATGAACATTTGAAACTATTTTACGAGAGTTTTTATTAGAGCGAGTTTGCATGGGATACCGTGGACTCACAAAACTCCCAGTATTACCCATCTGCCGGTTGCTGACCGCTCGCTCAAAGTTCGGCCCGGGGACGCGGAGTGGGTCTCGTTGCGACTAGCGTGGTAAAACACGTTATTTTTGGGTAAAGTACGGTAGTGAGCCGCCGTAAACCGAAACTCCGCAACGAAACCCATTCCTCGTCCCCGGGCCCAACTTTGTATGAGCGGTCAGACTTACAAAAACTTACACGGTGTGAATTGACTCGATGCTGCAGAAACCACCAATCCAGCTCTCCATGCTCCAAGAGCAGCAGCAAAGCATCGCCAGTTGTTGTATGAGGCAAGAAGTATGACGTCTCCCTGAACACTCCCACACGTTTTTAGATGATGTTGTATTTTTCACTCTATGGGACTAACTACGTGTGCAAACTTCAATTTCTTCAGTTCTTTCGTTGTACATTCGGTAAATCTAGTTCCTTATAATTAGCAGGACTGGAATACGCTGGTCTATTTTCAAAGCCTTTTAGAGAATATCTGACTTATTGAGGGTGCCGGTCTATTAGGGTGAACGTAGCAGTTTTATTTTGGATTAGCAATATTGAATTGTGATTTAACTGTTTTCCACGACGATTCAGTTCAAATCATGGAAGCAACACCTGGTACCCTCATACCTTCTTATACCCATTCTCCAAAAACCACTCGGAAATCTGAATGATTTTCTTCTGAAGTTGTCCATAACTCAACGAGTCCTTCTCATCTTCTGCTGTCGTGAATGCCATATTATCCGGATCATTTTCATGATGCATTTCATATCTTTTCATCAGGAAGTCGTGTACAGGAATGTCATGATGTTCCAGTTTATCACCGTGGAATATCATTTCTGGAAAGAAAGAAAATATGTATATTAGCACAGCACACTTCTTACAACCACGCTCTACCGAAACCGAAGAAAATAGTGTGCGAAACTGAGAGACTCAGAGAAAAAGAGACGTTTCTTAAGGGGAATTTCGGTGGAGCGCAGTTGTAAGAACTTTGCTGAGCTAATATGAGAAGGTCGGTGTAGAAAATAACTAATTCTGCAAGAAAGCTGAAATTTTTCGAAAAAAAAGGATCTCTGCATTTCAGATAAAATGTGAGATAAAACTTCCAGAGAATCTAAGCTACCGTAACCGTCATATCTCAAAATTGAGTTCAAAATTTTCAATTTAGAAGATTTAAACATTTGAAACAGTAAACAAAAAACTGATTGAAATCAGACTGTTTCGTTTTGTTATTTGGTCATCCAACCAACCCTGATAAGAAAAATATGTGATTGCGCGGCATAAGAAAGAGAAAAAGAGAGAGAGAGAACAGTGTAGTCGGCGGTGTGTTGTATCAAATGATTCAAACTGACCACACCGTGGTCTTGAATCAAAAGTCACAGAGGGAAATGTAGGTTGACTAGAAAAAAAACTATTGGGTGGAGATTGGGGAATGGGGTCAGAAATGGAGAAGCAAGTCACAAAAACTACATTTTTTGGAAACTTAATGACCTAACCTGAAATTAATAACCCAAGTAATTAACTTAATAATTATTTCATACAACAGTCAAAATAGAGCCAACAAGTAAAGAAACACCATACAATAAATCACAATAATTATTTATCCCCAAACATCTTCGATGTATTGATCCGTCTTTTTCAAGTCCATCAGCTTCTTTTTGGCGTCCAAATCCGAGATTGTCTGCTCATTCGCCACAATATCCGCAAAACACTGCCAAACATCTTTCGACATTCCCTTCGCATCTCCACAAATGAAAATCTTCGATTCGGCGGAGGGTGCCAGGAATGGAAGAACTTTATCCAAGTGTTTTCTTAGGCCATCTTGTACTCGTTCTCCTTTTTGTTCACTTTCACAGATTATGAGATCGGTGAGGATTCCTTCCGACAAGAATTGCTCCAATTCGTTCCTGGAAATTTGAAAATTCACGAATTGTCGTGAGATTTGATGTACTGATGGTGTTCACACAGAAATCAAAGTACAGTAATCTTCTGGTTACTGTAGCCCCGTTACCGCCACAAAACACTATATTCGACGACACATTGCAGAAAAACTCAGTTAAGTGCCGGAAATTCAATTTTTCTATCAAAAACTCATAAAAATCAATTTTCCGCCTCAAAAATCTGAAATTTAGCGTCAAACTTACATATAAATCGCATCCACAGTGACGTCACGACATCCGAAAAAAAGAATACGTGGCACGTCGACGAAATCTGACGGCGAGTCAATTTTGAGCTTTCTGAAATGAAACATTTCTGCATTTTGTCGTAAGATTTGGTGTAGTGCTCGGTGTTTGCACAGAATTGGAGGTACAGTAACCCAGAAACTTTAAAAATTGAGTAAAAATGCTAAAAGTTGGTCAAACGTAGTTTTCGGCGGGAAATTCGAATTTTGGCTTAGAAATGCTCAAAAACTGGCCCCAATTCAGAATTTTTCATTCACAACTATTGTCGCAACAAAAAAGTTCCGACATTTTTTCTCGGTGTTTGCGGACTCAAGCCAAAATTTGATAATTTTGGCTTGAGTCCGCAAACACCGACGAGGAAAAAATGTCGGAACTTTTTATTTCGATAATACCTTAAACTTATTTTCCTGGGTTACTGTACCTCCAATTCTGTGCAGACACCGACCAATACACCATATTTTACGATAAGCCACAGAATTTTTGAAATTTCCGCTCAAAAACGCACCTCAAAAAGTGCAAAAACGACAAGAAAACGGAGACACCAGTTCCGGGTCCAACCATGAGCAGAGACAGTGCTCCTGCCTGATTCTTCTTCATTCCGAGTGGTGGAAGTCGGAATCTCGCTGGTTCCTTCCCAAGAATCTCCACTTTATCTCCAATTCTCAGAGAATTCAACCAATCCGTGGCGAGTCCTTTTCTCGAGTGTCTTCGACCGTCTGTAGCTGGAAATTCCATTTCGGAATAGATGAAACGGGCACGACGATTCTCGTATGATGACATACTGTACGGACGGGGGATGAGGCGAGGCAGAAGTTCTGGAATAAGGTGATTTGTGGATTGGAAATTCTCCAATTTGCCGTAAACACTGAGTTTGTGCAATCAATACATCAGATCTTACGACAAATTACAGACAAGTTGAATTTCAGCACTTTGAAGCCAGAAAACTTGTAAAAAATCAAAATTACTGCACATTGTCGTAAGATATGATGTAGTTGTCGGTGTTTGGATAGAATTGGAGGTACAGTTACTCAGAATTTCAAATTTTTGGATAGATTTTTGAAAAACCAATTTCAAAATAGACTTTCTCACCTATAAAAAACCAATTTTATCACATTTTAAGCGTATCCGGGTTACTGCACCTCCAATTCTATGCAAACACCGACCAGTACACCAAATCTTACGACAAAATGCAGAAATTTAAAAATTTCCATGTCAGAAAACTCAAAATTGACACGCCGCCTGATTTCGTTGAGGTACCACGTATTCTATTTTTTCGGATGTCGTGACGTCACTGTGGATGCAATATATATGTAAGTTTGACGCAAAATTTTAGATTTTTGAGACGAAAACTTGATTTTCATGATTTTTTGATAGAAAAATCTGATTTCCGGGACTTATTTCACCCTAAACTGAGTTTTTCTGCATATTGTCGTCATATATAGTGTTTTGCGGCGGTGTTTGCACAGAACCGGGGCTACAGTAACCAGAAGATTACTGTACATTGATTTTTGTGCAAACACCATCAATACATCAAATCTCACGACAATTTTCGAAAATTCTGCATTTTGTCGTAAGATTTGTTACATCAGATCTCACGACAATTTGCGAAATTCAAGATTTTTGAAAAAACCAATCTCAAAGTAGACTTCTTCACCTAAAAAGTATTTGCATCAAATTGTTTAGCGTATTCGGGTTACTGTACCTCCCATTCTGTGCAAACACCGATGAGTACATCACACCTTACGAGAAAATGCAGAATTTTCAAATTTTCGAGTTTTTTAACGGTTTTAACACAAAAGTGCCTAGATATAGGTAACCAATCCCTCTGAATACGATTTTCCACCTCAAAATCAGTCAATTTCTCACCAATAAGCCTATCAACGGGTGGTTTCACATTCGGGAACGCGAAAAGCATATCAGCCAGTGACAATCCAGGAGTTCTGACGAAATCCGTGAAATCTTTCATTCCTTGAGCACTACACAACTCCAGAAGTCGTCGTTTCTCCTGGGGATTCGATGTGCTCTCGGCAAGTACACGGATTAGTGGCTGGAAATGAAAATTTAAAGAATTTTAGGGTTTTCTAGGGTGAAAAACATGATTTTTTGACGATTTTCATGCCAAAAACATCAATTTTCCACTCATAAACTCGAGAATTGCCTACCCTTCCCGGCGCTCTGCGAATATCCAAACAAGTGGTGAACATGTGTCGTAATGTCGTGATTTTATGAACATGACCCGGAATTTGAGCATTGATTTTCTCGGTTTTCGAATCGATCGATAACTCGCATTGCTGATCGGCGATCGGGAGGACTCCGCATCTTTTGAGAATGAAATTCACTTCTTCAACTGGATTTGGGACACAGAAATAGATGGCATCTCCTGGCTCGTATTGGAGCGAGGGGGCGTGGTCTGGAAAATGAAAAAATAGGTTGTCATTAGCATGACACGCTTCTTACAACCGCGCTCTATCGAAACCCGAAAATTGTGTGCAAAATTGAGAGACTCAGAGAAAAAGAGACATTTGTCAAGGGCGTTTCGGTAGAGCGCAGTTGTAAGAACTGTGTTGAGCTAACAATGAATTTTTCGAGGTAACTGGGTTACTGTAGATTGAAATGTGTGCTTGCGCCAATGATACACCAGATCTTACGACAAATAACAGAAAATTTGAAATTTTACTGATAATTTTGGGTTTTAGTCTGAAATTTCGGAATTTTGAGCTATTTTTGCACTCTATGAGATGAATTTTTGGGCGAACATTTCAAAAATTTTGTGATTTGTCGTAAAATGTGGTGTAGTTGGTGTTTGCACAGAATTCGAGGTACAGTAACCTGAAAAACATGTTCAAAGTAAAAATTTGAATTTCCCGCCGAAAACAACTTCCTGGGTTACTGTATATGCAATTCTGTGCAATCACAGATGAGTACACCAAATCTTACGACAAAATGCAGAAATGTATCATTCCAGAAAGCTCAAAATTGAGTCGCCATCCGATTTCGTCGATGTGCCACGTATTCTATTTTTCGGATGTCGTAACGTCACTGTGGATGCAATTTATATGTAAGTTTGACGCAAAATTTCAGATTTTTGTGACGAAAACTTGATTTTCGGGAGTTTTTGATTAAAAAATTCAGTTTCCGGCACTTAACTGAGATTTTCTGCGAATTGCCGTCAAATATAGTGTTTTGGGGCGGTAACGGGGCTACAGTAACCAGAAGATTACTGTACTTTGAATTCTGTGCAAACACCAGCAATACATCAGATATTACGACAATTTTCCAGAAATTCTGCATTTTGTCGTAAGATTTGTTACATCAGATCTTACGACAACTTTGGAATTTTCGAATTTCTAGGAACTTTTGAAATTTCTGGGTTACTGTACCTCCACTTCTGTGCAAACACCGAGGAGTACACCATATCTTACGACAAAATGCAGAAAAGTTTTAATTTTTTCATAAAACAGGCTCTAGACTTCCAATTTACAACAAAAAGACAACTTTTTTGAAATATTTTTTCGTTTTTTCTCAAAAATTTCCTTTTCTGGTTTTTGTCGCAAAATCTGGTACACTCTGTGTTTGCACACATCTCCAATCTACAGTACCCCATCTTTTCCTCCTTCAAATCCCAATTTTTACCTCCAAAATCGACAGTAATCATCCTCTTTGTCTTGATTTTTTTCGAAAACGGATCAGTCACAAATTCAGCAGAAACTACGAGAACTTCGAATGGTTTCGTCACGACTCCAGGCATTTTACACAGATTTTGCCATTCGAGTTTAGTGTTTTCATCGAGTTTTTTATGGGACACAGATGAGACGATGAATGGTTGAGGGGCGATTGGAACACGTAGATTCTCGTCGTTGGAGAGGGAAGCGGAGCCTGGAAAACGGGGATTTTGTGAATCGGAGCTGTTTTTTGTTTAAAGGAGGTGAGAACTCAAAAAAATTGTGATCGAAATTGTGATTGGCATGCATTTTTGCGTCAAATATGATGCATGCACACAATGCATCATATCTGACGACATTTATGGTTTTTCTATTCAAATTCATAATAACACGTACTAAACAAGGGAAGATATATTCCAAAAAAACATCATGTAGTCCTACGATGACTATGACGAAACTGTTTTAAAAGTACTGCGTTTCATACTGTTTCATGAAATTTTATGCAGAAACTCGATAATTTGGGTAAAACAACAAACATAGCCAACAAAAAAGAAATCCGGTGATTGTGAAATGGTCATGAGGGTATGAACCAGCGTGTGGTTCGAACTTGCCACCAAGGAAGTTACCGCCTGCGCCCACAGGTGAATCGCGACTCATGAATTATACTTGGCTGGCATGTAATGAACGAATAATTGACAAGTGGCGAAAAAAAGAGGAAAATAATTCGTGTATCCGCGAATCGGTACCTGCAGATATATAATAGGCTCATAAACTGCAAGTCGCGAAAAGGTGACACACAATTATTTTTGAGCATTTTCTGATTTTTTTTCGGTTTTCACTTTTTATTACTACTATGTTCTGTTTATTCCAACCAATGGAATAGAAGTAATGATGTTTCGATATTATTCCAAGATGGCTGGTTCGTAGAAAACAGTAGGTTTGTTGGTAAACCGTATGATATATAACGCATTCTCTGTAAGACTCGAGCATCGTCATAGTACATAGGGGCCCAGAGTCTGTAAAGAAGTTAGAGTTTGCATTTTTATACAAACATGTACTATGGGTCTCTAGTAACCCATATCCACATTATTGGCTCCCGGCTCGCGGGTACGGTAGTACGGTAGGTGCTCGAAGGTGCAAAAATGAAATTTTTTCTATTATGTCCTAGAACGCTGAAATTTTTACCATGTTTCATAGATGTAAAATGAAATATTTTCCCAAAATTTCGCTTTTCACGGGCAATTCGAGACAAAAAGTCAAATATTGAAGATATCCCAGCGTTTCACCTATTGTCACTCCTTTGTTTCAACAAAAATTGAAAAATTAAGAGACTGTCAGAATATAAGTTTCAGGATAGAAGTCAACATCCACTTCAGAAATGGAAACTCTACGACCGAGAACACTTCAATGATTTGGCCAGCAGATCAGTCAGCAAGAAGTTGCGGATCAACAAAATATATGTATGGAATAAGTTTTTAGTTGCATTTGTTTGTATTTGTATTCTAATTTCAATAAAAATTTTCTGGATTGATTTTTTCAGCAGCACATTTTCGCTATACACGAATTATTTTTATCGCGATACACGAATTATTCTCTTCGCGACATGCCAAATATACCTATTTTCGGTCGCTGTAGACGTACTGTACATCGTTTATACGTGAGTGTTCGCTACTCATGAAAAATACGTCAATTAGAGACGGCATAAGTTGTACCCATCCAGACATACACGCGAACAATATTTGGGAAATGATACACGCGACGCGATTCACCTGTGCCATAAGAGCGGTCGGCGCGCGCTCAATCTTTGCCAATATGAATCTTCTGTTTTCTTAATCCGGCGCCGCTGTATTCTTACTGTACCGGTTTTCTCATAACCGCGCTTTGACGAACATTTTTGTTTCTCGATTTGAGTATAGGGTACACTTTTGTTCATATAGGCGAAGTTTGAGATAAAGTAAATTTTAGAGTTCTCACCTCTTTTAAAAAAACCGAACTTGGGAAATTTCGGAGAAGCAAAAGTACCTAATTGATGAAAATCGTCAATTTTAGGCGTAAAATTCAGTTTTCCGATGGAAAATCGATCCGAATTCTCAAAAGAATTTCGAAATTGAGCCTGATGCAAGTGCGCTCTACTAGACTTTTATAGTTTTTTGAAGTTTTCTGATGATTTTAAGCCAAAGTAATGTGTTTTTGAGATTTTTGAGCTGAAAACTCAAAATGTTGAATTACGTCACGAAGCAAATGCGCTCTACTGGATTTTTATAGGTTTTAAGCAATTTTTTGAGCTTTTGGACTGTTTTTTACAGGAAAATCGGTAGAAACCATGTGAAAAGGAGCCGGAAACTTGGAAAAAGCCTCGATACAAGTGCGCTCTTCTGGACTTTCATTATTTTGGACCAACTTTGGCGAAAGACAAGAAAAAGGAACCTATTTTTTGACAAAAATGTTTTAATTATTCACAAATTTACACTAAAAATCCAATTTCTTGATGCATAGCTAACTTTCGATTGAATTCCGAAGTGTAGTAAAAATCGACATTTTCGGAAAAAAATTCGAAAAATTTATTTCATTAGCACGGTACGCTTTTTACAACCGCGCTCTACCTAAACCGAACTAAATAGTGTGCGAAATTGAGAGACTCAGAGAAAAATACTTTTTCAAAGGGTATTTCGGTGGAGCGCAGTTGCAAGAACAGTGTCGAGCTTGTAAACACTTTTTTGAATTTTCAACCCCGGCACGTGACAAGTTTGATAAAAAACATAATTTTGATAGAAAACTCTATCTTTTGGTGATAAATTTGATCCTAAAATCCCTTTTTTTATTACCTTTCAACAATGAGACCTCTGGATACTCATAATGTTCTGGAATCAGCATCTGAATCCCTTGAACACCTCCCCGTCCCTCATCATCTGATTCCTCGTCTTGTTGTCTCTTCTCAAGTAACGCCTTCTTCTCCTCTTCTGATTTCACTTGATTCAATTTGATATTCGGCGATTCTGTGATTGCATTCATCTTCTCCGACGGAATTTCGAATCGTGTAGCGAGAATTTTGAATAGTTGATCGATCCATGGCTCGACGACTAGTTCCAGACTGAAATCATTTTGTTGATTTTTGACAAAAAGACTTTTTTAACAAAAATTGGAAAATTATAGCGTTTTTTTCTGAAAATTTCGGGTTCAAAACCATTTTTATTTTCTAATTTTCACATTTTTAAACCAAAAAACCAAATTTTCATCCGTGTTTCTGGTTGAAAATTCTCAAAAATTGGAAATTTCTGCATTTTGTCGTAAGATTTGGTGTACTGGTCGGTGTTTGCACAGAATTGCAGATACAGTAACCCAGAAACTTTTAAAAGTGAGTAAAAATGGCGGGAAATTCAAATTTTTAATTCAAACTTGTTTTCCAGGTTACTGTACCTCGAATTCTGTGCAGACACCGAGCAGTACAATATATTTTACGATAAATCTCATAATTTTCAAAATTTTCGCTCAAAAACCTCTTTTTTCTGCTGTTAATGAAAAATTGTCATGTTTTAATTGAAAAAAAAACCTTTCTCGATCAAAAAACCAGATTTTCATAGGTTTTTAAGTTTAAAACTTTCCAAAATTGGGCTTTGTCAGTGTTATTTCTAAAATTTTCTGAAATTTCTTGTCCGTCTGTCCATCCCCATATCTAAATGTCCCTTATAACTAACCCAACTTGATCATCAGCTTCCCCCAAATCAACTAAACGATTCGCACCAAGTGTCACGAGTTGTTTGTCGATTTTACGTGGAATCAGTTGGTAGGATGAGTAATTCGAGTCGCCGAGACCTGGAAAAATGGGTTTTTTGCCACAGGCATGCTTCTTACAACCGCGCTCTACCGGAACCAAAAAAAATAGTGTGCGAAACTGAGAGAAGCAGAGAAAAAGAGACATTTGTCAAGGACATTTCGGTGTAGCGCAGTTGTAAAGACTGTGTTGAGCTAACAATGATATTTAGCCATAAAACTCGATTTTCAGTGTAAAAGATTATGAATTTTACTTTCAAAAGTGCAGTTTTCTTCCCAAAACCCTACCCAAAATCATATAATCCAGCCCCTTCAAATAGTCATCCGTCAGTGTCCTCCGATTGATTCTCCGAACGAAACGAGCACAATTATCGGGTGCATCACCATCTCCTGTCGATGAGACAACGATTACACACAACTTTTCCTCGTTTAGATTGAACTGGAAATGGGGAAAATTAGAGAATTTTTAGTTGAAAAATTATAAAAATCGAATTTTCGAACATTTTTTCATAAAAAACGCCGGTTTCGCTCGGAAAATGTGAAACTTATCAGATTTTTACTGATTTTTAATAAAATCTGTTCCCATTAACGAATTTTTGCTGAATTTGAGCGTTTTTTCGATTAAAAAATCTGTATTTTTAATCATTTTTAGACAAAAAATTCAGTTTTTCGCATGAAAATCACCTTTTTAGAGCCATGAGAGCCAAAAAGTAAAAAACGCGCTAAAGGTACGCCAGAATTGAGATGATTCAGCTCAAGCCACGCCCACTTTAAGCGAAAATTGAGCATTAGAACTACGTTCGTTTCCGATTGGATTTCGCGTTTTTAAATGAAAATTTTGAATTTTGAGTGAGAAAATTAGCAAATTTAAGAAAGGAAGACGCTTTTTGATAGAAAATTGGAAATTTAGAGAAAAAAATAGAGTTTTCGAGCGAAAAATAGCAGTTTTTGATAAAAATGTGTTATTTAACCATCAAATCAAAACTTTATTGATGTAAAAAATAACTTTTAAATTTTTAAATCGACAAAAAAATTATTTTATTCAAAATCAACCTTTTAAGACGCTTTTCAATAGAAAAATGGAAAATTAGAGCCAAAATTAAAGTTTTTGAGCGAAAAACTGCGATTTTTGAGTAAAAAAAAATTTATTTAACGATCAAATTAGAAATTTTTTATCGACAATTAACTTTTCTATTCAAAATCGCAATTTTAGTAATTTTTTACTCAAAAACTCTTCAAAATCAACATTTTTCAAGCTTCAAAACTCACTTTCTTCTCATTCTCATCAAGTGGAAACAGTCGTGGTTTCAACCCGATCAACTCTGATTTCTCCTGTAAACTCTTCGCAATTGTCTCCGCTTGACCCGTTTGTGAACCGTAGGCGATTAAGAAATCCGCCATTTTTCGTCTGAAATTCAAAAGTCTCGTGGATTTTCGTGGATTTTATTGAATTTTTCGAAAATCGAGACGAATAAACGGAAAAACAAGAAATTCCAACGACAAAATGTGACGATTGCTATCTTGGTGACCAGACGTCGGCAGCGATGAACAAATAGTGATCTTTCAAAGTTTGCCATCATTTTCTTCAATTTTCCCTTGAATTTCATTCATTTCAGTCTTTTTCGACTTGAAAACTGACGTCAAATCGTTATAGAAACCTATAAATCCCCAAAAATTTTATAGCAGAACGGGTTTGTCGTTTTGCCAACATGACGAAATCGGAAAAGTGCAAATGATGTGGACGAGAATCAGACAAGGCCACGGCCTTCCCGATTTATTTGTGATATTTTTTAGGCCAGAGATTTATGAAAAACCTGCTAATCTTCTTGTTTTTCGATACGAAATCCGATTAATTCCTTTAAAAAACTTAATTAAAAATAACAAAAATCCGCAATCTGCCGTGGTGGTGTTTGCACATCGTGTCGAGACCTAGGAACTTTAGTGAGCATGTTCCTTTAAGATTACTGTAGGAGGCTGAAAATATTTTTAATTTTTGTCCATTTTTCATCGTTTTTCATTAGTTTTTCATCAAATTATCTCAATTTTCCGCGATTTTTCTGGTTTTTCACATCAAAATTTTAATTTCCTCGCATTTCCCCTCCGCTAAAACCTGAATCGTCATCATCACCGCTGTGTTCAGTGGCTCACTGTTCTGTTTATATAAACAAATTGTCTTTTCTTTCTCTCTTTTCCGACGGCGGAAAAGAGACCGCAGAGTGGCAACCTCCTCCTATTCGTCTCGAATGTAAACATATCCAATACAGCCCCCTCGACGTTTTTTTTCTATGTCAAGTGCTATCAAAATTGAAGAAAAACGAAGAAAAAGACATGTCAGATAGAGAAAAAACGAGCGTGTCGTTTCGTTGAGTCATCCAGTTTTCGTTCCATTTTTTCCCCTCGCGTGACGTGTAAGTGCACTTTAATAGGTATTTTCTGTTGATTTTTGGCCTAAAATCGGTTTCTATTAACGAATTTCGAATTTCAGGCATAATTTTTGAGTTTTCCAGCGAAATATCGCTCTTTTGACGCTACTTTTCGCGATTTTTCATAGGTTTCTTCGTAAAAGTATCGATTTTTAAGTTCAGGTTCCCATTTTTCGTTCGTTTTCTTGTTTTCCTTCGAGAAATTTGCCGAATAAGTGAAAAAATCGATTTCCGGGTCTGAAATTCTGCTATAATTCAATATTCAGTCTTTTCCAGATGTTCAGATTCCCCAGGTGCACCAAAAGTGGTTCAGATGGCTTTTCGCGTTTCAAATTCAGATTTTTCAAGTTTTTTACTCGAATTTCGAATGAAAATCGTGGTTTTCCGGCTCCAATGCATCAGATTCCACGACAAAGTTCAGATTTCCGAAAGGAAAACTGTATTATTTCCTCGTTTTCCCTCAAAACAAATGTTCAAGTAGTACTGTTTCCTTGAGTAATCACTGGTATGTGACCTGTTATCACCACAACTCTTCAATAACAAGTCTCTACCCTACATTTTTTACCGAAACACGCCCACAACAAATCAACACAGTAATTGGTAGTAGTTATACGGTAATTGATAGCGTCAAATGAGAAGGGGAAGTGGAAGAATACGGGGGTATGATCGTCGTCATATATGGACAGAGAGCCTATTAAAATCAAATCAAATTACATAAGGGGTGTTCTTATCAATAAGAGACGACTACCATCCTCGTCATCATTGGAAACGACGAAAAGAAGACAAATTCGACCTTGTTTGAATTAGAAACGTCTGCCCTGCCTCCCCTCTGCAACCTTTTTGCCGTCAGAAAGGATTTGTGTAACAATGGCGGAGAGAGGTTCAGTCGAAAAGTTCTCTATCGGGGGAAAAGTGGCAAAGAAGAGAAAAGCGGTTTAAATTTGACGGGAAGGAGAAGCTTGCGAGAAATTTATTGCTTTTTGAACGGAATGAAACGAATGAAAGAAATTTGAAGGAAATTAGAAAAAGGTCGAAAATCGGGTTTTTGAGCGCTAGCATCGAAATTTTACACTGGAAAAATGAGTCTAGAGGCGATAAATTCTATGAATTCGGAGCTCGAGAATCGGTCAGAAAAGTAGAATTTTTGAACAAGGAAGCTCAAAATTCGGTCTAGACTTTAAATTTCCGGGAAAAATTGGAAGTTTTCAGTCAAAATAGCTTCTTTTGTAGCTATGATCAGAGATTTTGAGCTGTTTTTAACAAGGACGCTCTAAATTTGGTCTAGACTTCAAGTTTCTGAGAAAAATCGGAAATTTTTAGGAAAAACACCTTTTTTGAAGCGAAAACGTGGCTTTAAGATCCAATTGACGGTCTAAGCAATACACAGAGCCGAATTTCAACAGAGTGACTCAATTACTCGGAATTTCAGTGCTCACAGATTATTTTCCCCCCTTCAAAATCCACTCAAACCTCTGAATTTCCCGTTTAAAGTTCAATTTTCGTCATTAAATTTCAAAATTCCGGGAAAAATCGAAAATTTTTGGTCAAAACAGCTTGCAAAATGGAGATTTTTAGCTGAAATGTGGCTTTAAGATCCAATTTACGGCCTAAACAATACCTAGAGCCGAATTTCAACAGAATTTCAGCATGCGTGTTCCCTCTGACAATTTGTCTCCAAACCGATTCAAAATCCATCGAATTCCCCGTCTAAAGTTCAATTTTCGCCATTAAATTTCGAAATTCCCACCCATCATTCTCCCCCTTCCCCCATTAAAACCCTAAACGACGTACTTCTTTTCCCCCTATTGACTTACACTTTTTCACTAAAATAAACCAACTTCGATCTCGTTGGACATAAGAAAACAGAAACGAGTTGTTCAAAAGACAAGAGGTTGGGGTGACACGTGCAGAAACACAAAATGCATTATATTGTGTCAATGACAAGAATTGTGAATCACGAGACATACACAGTGATAAAGTGATGTATTGATAGTGGTTGAGGGGCAGCTGTTTGGTTGGTTGGGACAAAGATAATTTTGAATTCCTACTTTTTTTCGAAATGAGAAAAACATGTTATTCGTCTCAGGAGCAAAAAAAATTATTGGAAAAACGGGGAGAAACTGAGAAAATGCATAACGAATAACACCTATGAGTCAGCTCTCATGAATAATGCAAATGTGCTCTAATGAGCTTCCGGGTGAGAAGCCAAGAGCCTATGCTCAAAGTGTAGGAAATTGGGAAGCTCTCGAATTCCAATTTAGAGCCTACAGTAGCCTTGTGCAATAGAGCGAATTTGCGTAGTTTTGGGCCCGACCTCGAGAAAGATATAAGAAAAACCAGTTCCTTTACTAAATATGTCAGGGTTACAGAAGACAAGGGCATTCCGTTCGCAACCGGTGGGGGGGGATGAGGAATGACGAAGAAGAAGATCATTATCAATATATATTTTAGTTTTCGTCTTTTTTCGTATTTTTGCTGGTTTTACGATTCGAAAAGTTAGAAATTGGGAACACTTTGAGGGACGGTGCGTAGCTCGGTTAAAACTCAACGAAATAAGCTGAAAAATATACCGAAATGTAGATCTCGGCGAGTACTAGGTCTGTGATCTACTACACGCCGGATGACGGATCGTTAAGGCTGTTCTAGCCCGGCCCGCGGCACATTAACGATCCAAAATCCGGCCCGTAGTAGATCACAGACCTAGTACTGGTCGAGATCTACATTTTGTTATATTTTTGAGACCATAATATTGCGGCGTAAGCGAGTTATGCGCCGGTTTGCAAGTAAATATGGTAGATATTGTAGCCGACTTGAGAAACTACAGTAATTCCTTAGGCTATGCCAAGATTCACAAAACAATGACGTCACCAGTTCAATAGAGCGGATTTGCAAAAGGCGGAAGTTTTCTTTTGGACTTTACGTCATGAGTTTTGTCATTTTGCCGTAGGGCGCGTTTGCCGAGTCAGGGTATACTGTGGGAAGATTTTAGGCTAAAAATCCTATAGTTTACAAAGGAAATTCCGAGAAAAAAGGATTTTACACCAATCGAAAGCTTTCGTTTCGAAGAATTCCGAAATTTTGGTGTTTCACTATTTCACCTAGAGACAAGACACTGAAAAATGAAACAATCACAACATTTAAAGTGACAAGTAGTGGGTTGGAAACAAAGACCTATACATATACTACTACTCTGATGCTGGCTGGCTGCAAGTATACAACGATGTACTATAGACCTTCGATTGTGAAGGCTGTGTCGATTCGATGGGGGAAGAGAAGAAAGACAAGGGCAAATCAACGGCAGGGGCCAGTTCTCGTCAGCAGAGACAGACACACGGTCTCCAGCCAACGCCCAGTCTCTCACCCCGATTCCCCCCTTCAGAAGAGACCGCCCGTGTCTCGTGTCTCTCATGACTTCCACACTCTCTCCGTGCCGACTCGTCGAGGGTATACGGTGTGTCTGAAGTCTCTAATCGTGTCTATGTCTTCTCTACTCTACCCGCCTATTGATTTGCAATAGGGGGAATGAAAGAGAGAAAGCGCACGACGAAAAACGCGAGAGAGTGTCGTCTCTCTCTCTCTGCTGTGTGCCCATCGGGCGCCCCGCGCCTCTCTCTCTTCTCAACCATCTTCGGCAGAATTTTCGGTTGTAGAGGGGAAGGAGGGAGATATATCACGTTTTTTGTCGCTATGCCGTTTTTTTGGGACACTTTTTCCACTTTTTTGGGGTGTTTGGGGTTCGGATTCTTAGATATTAGTTAAATTTCAAAATTCTTGATTCTTCTTCGTTTCCGGTGCCAAAATGCCTACATTTTCGCACTGTAGCTAATCTCAGTTTGATCTACCATTGGTTTCCGCTGGATTTTTCTAATTTTTAAAATTTAAACGAGTTTCTAGAAGAATCTTTGCAGATCAAATAGGTTTTGGCGAATAGTTTCTCGTGGATTTCAGACAATTTTAAATTTAGGAAATTGTAGTTTTGTAAATTTTCAGTTTTTGAGATTCAGACGCTTCCTATCGTCTTTCTGACACCATTTTGGCATTTTTTTGGCATTTTTTAGTTTAGAAAATCTCGGATTGTCATTCTGGAGTACTCTAAGGCTACGTTTCACAGTTTTTCAAAGTTTTTATTGAATTTTCTCAAGAATTATATCGATTTTCGAATCGTAAACCTGTTTTCAGTCATTTGACTCGTATTTTTATCAATTTTCCCACAAATGAATCAATATTTTTCTTCATAGCATTAATCATGAGAATTTTTCGCAATTTTCCTGCTTTTCCTGAAAAAAATTGATTGTTTTTGATCTACCTTTTCACTCCTTTTCACTATTAGTCAGATTATTCCTTCAAATTTAAAGATTTTTCCTACTAGAATTTTCTAAAATAGTGCAGAAATAAATGGTTCTGTCCAAAAAATGCCACTAATCCCCCTTCGTCGTCCTCTCAATTGAATTGCTTTTTGTGTATAATCCAGACACAAATCCATTCGAGTCAGCAGGAGAAGAGAACTGTAGATTAGTAACACATGCTAGCACATTTTTCATATTTTTAAAAATAAGATACACGTTTTTTTTGGCTGAGGATTTTGAATTTTCGTAATTTTTCTTGGAAAGATTCAGAATCGATTTTGTTATTTTTTGTGAAATTTTGAAAACCGTTGGAGATTTTCATCTTAACACAGCTAATTTTGGTGTTTTTCAAAATCTGAAAACGGATTCAGAATCCTCATGACGTCAGCTTTCCTCTGATATAACTTTTGTCTGGAGGAATACGCGCCAAAGGTGCCCCAGCGTTTTTCTAGCCGGATTCTTGACGTCTTCCACTCTGTAACTATATAAACTACATCTGAAATCTCCAATTTTCCGAAAAGCTTAGCTACAGTAATCCATTTTTGCGAAAATTGGCATTTTATGATGGTTGTGGTGGTCCAATTTCCAATTTCTCGTTTTCTCCAATCGAAAAAGGCTCTTTTTCTCTGTCCGAGTCATTTTCTTTCGATTTTGAAAACGCGCTGAAAGTGCGCCAGTCTCTTAAAATTTTAATTTTGAATATTTCAAGGTTTTTCTATTCTGAAAACGCGCCAACGGTACCCCAGCCTGCCTTACTTTTCCCTCAGATTCGTATTTCCTTCGATTCGTTTCTCTTTCGATAAAAGTCTCAATAAAAGTTAATAAATATTGCAAATCTATACGGAATTGATTAAAAACAACAAAAAAAAACAATGTAATAAAATAAAAAGGCAAAAAAAACCCCCATTCGATGTATACTGTAGTTAGATGAAGAGGTGGAGAAGGAGGGTTTCTGAACGAACGGAAACAACATTTCGCAATCAACTCTCCCCTCTTTTTCTTCTTTTTCTCAACTAAGAGTTCGTTTTCTTTTCTCTTTTTCTTCTCTTTCCTCACTGACACACACAAATACATCCATTATTTCCATCTCACCCACCACTACACACTCAATTTTTTGTGCTCTTCTCTCTTGATGCTCGAATGCTCTTTTTGAGATGAATGAATGATGCCCTCCCCATCAGATAGATGCATACATAGACAACAATTCGTTGGCAATTTTTCATTTTTCCATCCCAAAAAAGGAGGGAAAATTGGAAATTTCTCTCTTTTTCGAGGTCAAATTTGACAAATTTCGAATGACAGCGAGTGGAATTAGAAGAAAATTTTAAATTCAGTTTCTGGGATGAGGGTATACGGTAGATTCGGTTGGTCTTGAAGTCCGCAAATCTGCTCTATTGAGAATTTCTTGCTGGGGCGCCGTCGGCGCTTTTTTCCAATCAAAATTTATATGATTGGAAAGCTAACGTTGTGGAGATTGTGAATCTGTTTTCAATTTTTGGGAATTTCAAAACGAGCTGATGCCAGTTTTCGCATTTTTCAAAAATTGAAAACGGATTCAGAATCCCTACGATGTCAGCTTCCCTGTCATATAGATTTTGTAGAAACGCGTCAACGGCGCTCCAGCGTTTTTCTTGTCGGATTCTTCACGTCTTCCACTCTGTGACTATATAAGTTCCTTCTGAAATCTCCAATTTTCCCAAAAAGCTTAGCTACAGTAATCCATTTTTTTGACATTTTATGATGGTGGTCCAATTTCCAATTTCTCCTTTTTTCGAAGTCAATTTCATTTCGATTTCATACTGTAGTTTTATGCGCATCCATCTCTCTTCGTGTGCCAGAAAATGGAGCCCTTTACGATTTTTACGTTTTTTTCTTCGTCTTTCTCTCCTCCTCTTTGCATGTCTTTCTGACGAATACTAATGTTGAGAGCCACGTCTTCTTGTTTCTCGGAGCAACAGGTTTTCCGTATTTTGTGTCTGGAGGGGGGGTAGTAGTAGTTTATTTTAGTTTTTGGCTCTCGAAATCAGCTGAAACTGATCAGAAATCGCCTGGAAACTTGAGTTTTATCGATTTTCCATCAAAAATGCCTCTTCCTAATAGAAAAAAGCTTTCAAAAAACTTTTTCGCAACTCTTTTCTTCTCGTCTTTCTCCCCCAGGTACCCCCACCCTCGCTCGCTCCCGTCTGTGTCGTTCCCCCCACCAATATTGACATAAACTTTTTCAAAAACTAAAGTACACAAAAGACGTATGATGGAAAGGGGGAATAGAGGAGTAAGCTCCGGTTTTACCTCATTTTTTGAAATTAATTTTACCTTTTTTGGGTTCAGAAAGGATCTGAGCTACCGTAATCCTGGGATTCTGGAATTGGGGGTACTGTAGCTTCATCGATTTCCACGATTCATAGATTGGAGTTAGAACGCGCCAAAGGTGCGCCAGTCAGTCAGACAACTCTTAATCTGATTTCAAATTTTGCTCATCGTCAAAATGAACAGAGTTATAGAGGCTTTTTGTCTGAAAATTTAGTTTTCAGAGAGAAAAAACTTAAATTTTGATCCGAACCTAATTTTGACTATGGATTCAGAATCCTCACGACGCCAGCTTTCCAATGGTATAAATTTTGAGTTGGAACGCGCCAGAGGTGCCCCAGACTCTTCCGTTTTCAATTTTTCAGTCAAACTGTACATTTATGGAACTCAGAAAGTCTGACACGCGCCAAAGGTGCACCAGATTCTTTGTTTCTTCAATTTCCTGTGTTTTCGCCCTTTTTGGTATCCGTCGAACACGCGCCACAGGTGCCCCAGTCTCTTTTTTTCTTTATAATCTAGAGCCAATGACGCCCTAGACTCTACTTGTTCCTTCAAATATCGAAAATTTCGAAACGCGCCTATGGCACGCCAGCATCGCACTATTTGTTTACCGTATCAAAAACCAAAGTTGCGAACCCCATATTAGAAAAGTTGTTGTTGTTCTTTCTCGTTTTGTTTCTGACATCAATTCTCAACCGACCGATTTTTTAGTTTCGAATCATCATCACCATCTCCTCTCCATTCGTTTCTTTCTACTGATCGATCAATCGTTTTTATCTCTTTTTTCGACGTCTTTTTTTGATAATAAATGATAATACTCGTTGAGTGACTGACTGAGAGGAGAGAGCGCCTCCTGCACGTCTCTCAATTCGGTTTTCTGCAGCTGATTATCGCTTAAATTGAGTGTTTTTTCTATTAGAATGTTCTGGAAATGTTGGATTTTTTGGGATTTTTTTCTGATCTTTTGATCTACCTTCCCGCCTAAACGTTCCCGGTCGTCGTGAAGATCCTGAAGCTCCCAAAATTTATTGATTTTCTTCTATTCCCCGACAAAATGTCCCGCTCCAACTCTGCCCATTTTGTTTATTTTCAAATTTTGAAACCTGATTCAGAATCCTCGTGACGTCGGCTTTCCAGCGGTATAGGTTTTGTAATAAACGCGTCAAAGGTGCCCCAGATTCATTACCTTTTTTATTCCATATTGGTTTTGTCTAGAAAGCGCCAAAGGTGCCCCAGCCTCAGCATTTTTAATCAGGCTTCCAGTCATACAAATTTCGCTCAAAATGCGCCGAGGGCACCCCAGCCCTCATGATTTGAGACCTTCTCTCATAACTTTTGACCTACACATTCTTCACTTCGCCGCCTTTTCGCTGATTTCTGCCAATTTCCCGTCGATTTTTCTCCCACCGGAAACCAATTTTCTTGAAATAATTAGATGCGATTTGCCGTTGTTTCTCCGTTAAACGGTCTCGCTTACGCTCAATTTTGAGCACTTTTCGGCTCATTTCTCACTCTGAAAACCCGTTTTTTCCCTCTTTTCTAGTCACTAATTTTCTCAATTTTCAGCACAAGGGAATGCGTTGAAACCCCCTATCCAAAAAATCTCATCAAATAACCCAAAAATTGTCAATCTAACCCCACTGACACCATAAAAATGGAATCTCGACTCTATTTGCGTCGAGTTATGTGCAATTCGGTGCAATTCGGCGGAACGTCTTCGTTGACCGACGAGGAGAAGCGACGGACTATCATTTCGTGAGTCGGAGTGGCTGAAAATCGTGATTTTTGGCCTAAAAATGACTCTAAATCACCCCTAAAATCCAATTCTTCCAGATTACAAGGTGGCAAAACGTTCGGACGTGGCTCGAAGAACGACGTCATGTTTGTGGATGGAGCTGATGGTTCGGACGATGCTCTCAAATCGTGAGTAGATGCTGAAAATCTCTGAAAATATGCTGAAAATCATGATTTTTGACCAAAAATCTCTAAAAATCCACGTGGAAATACCCAGAAAATGTATTTTTCTGGCTGAAATGGAGTTATTTCAAGCTCCGCCAACTTTTAGCGATGCTCCCAGTGTCACTTGCCAATACCCAAGAATCCACGTTTTTCGACCGAAAAACTCTGAAAATCCACGTGGAAATACTCAGAAATGGAGTGATTTTAAGCTCCGCCCACTTTTCGCAAATGTTCCACAGATGGTGTTTCTATGTGGCAACACTCATGTCTTGAGTCCTTGCGTCGACTGTAGATCAAATATTAGGCGCCGCCTCCTCGAGACTTCTGTACAGATGTTCGTCCAGCCATGAATCTCTGCCCCAAACTCCGCCCCCTTTTCCATGCTTTCCATCAGAAACGTCTAGAAACGAAGCTCACAATTTCTCTTCGTCAACCACAGACAACTCGTCTTTCCTTCTTTCTCTTCACAATATATAATTTGGGTTTCCAATTTCTCTTCTCCTTCTCTAGACTCCGCCCCCTTCGTTTTCCCCCGCTTCGCCAGTCGTCGTCTTCGTCGGGCTCCTCGCTTCGTTATCCGCAACCCGTGTGCGTGTCTCATAGCAACCACAGATTTTTATGTTCAACTTCTCTCGAGAGAGCTCGAGAGCTCCGCCGAGAGACGCCCTGGCACCGGAGTTAGTATAGCTGTCTCGTTTGGTTTTCGTCAAATTAGAGACACGGCGGAGCTCGAGTTCTGACTTTTTCTGATGGAAATGGAGGCTATGTGAGCCTTCGGGTTTCAGAGAGATCGAGTGACTAATGTCGAAATTTCATCAGAATTGTCTGAAAATCGTAGCTAGATATCCATGTCAGTTTGGAGTTATGAAACCTGACCTATATCATTGGAAAGCTGAAATCACGCTGATTCCAAATATATATTCAGTTTTTGCCCTCGAGGCCTGGTATTCGAGAAAATATCGATAATGACTTGTTAGCGGTCCAAACTTTGACCTTGTTTTTCTCGAATTCCAGACATCGAGAGCAAAAACTGAATAGATATTTGGAATCAGCGTGATTTCAGCTTTCTACTGATATAAGTCACGTCCCATAACTCCATCATCACCAGGATGCATAGTTGGAATTCTTGCTGCATCCTTGTCAATCTTTGTCTGAAATCTCCATCTGAATATATATTTCAGCCTCACTGTACCTACTTTCTAGTTTCCGCTTGTCATTCTGCTCTTTTTACGATTTTTTCTTGATTTCTCAATCCTTTATCTCCATGTCTAACGTCCTCCTTTTTTCCAATTTTCGCCATTTTTCATCCTCTTTCACAGCTGCTATATGTTTAAAACGGATTTGAGCTACCGTAGTCTCCTGGGATTCTAGAGTTGGAGAACTTTAGTGGTACTGTAGCTTCATCGATTTCCACGATTCGTAGACAGTCCGTTAGAATATACTCGATTGGTTGTCTTAGAAGCTCGCTTCCAGTCCTGACGCTGTCTTGACAGCTCGGATACAAAGATGACGCCGAGAGGATTCTGAATCTATCCAAGTTGTGATCTGAATCTTTCAGTGTTGTATCTCCCAGGTTTTTCTAGAAACGGTCTGAAAACGGTCTTTTGAGCTGAAATTCAGACTGCATGACCGATGCTTACGTGATCTGTGACGCCTATTCGTTTTCTCCTCTGTTTCTCATGAGGGATACGGTATGGTTTTTCTTTTTTCGAAATGAAAAAAAAAACTGTGTTATCTTATCATTTCGCCCACATCTTCGAAGAAGATTCAATCGAAATTGATGGATTTTTATTTATTAAATTTGGTTTCTTTTTTTGAAATGTCACGCACACATAGATCTCTCCTTCAGAATCGTTTCATTTCAACATCATGATGTGAGAAGGCTGAAAAAAGGGGAAAAAGTCGTGTGAATTCTCAGAAATTTCTCCCGAAAACAGGTGAAAATTCAAGAGATTTATTTGATTAGCGCCTTCTGAATCACCAATTGATTTTAGAGTTTAACGGAGCATTTGTTGACCTTTTTGAGCTGAAAATTGGAAAGAAAAAGTTACCGTAATCTTCGTTCTAGAATAATAATAATAACGACTACGTCAAGACGTGTCCAATTTCCGTTATTATGTTTTTCCCACCTGAAACAGATATATAGTCCCTCAACTCTATATACAACTATACGATTATTTTTATTATTCGATTAATTTTTTGTTCTTATCACTATAAATATACACATCCACTTTTCTGTCTGGTATATAGCCGACTGAAATTGTATGTTTTGGTCTGAGGAGACCAATGATCTGCTGTAATTTCCCCCGTTTTCTAGACGCCCAGATTACTGTTTTCAGCTTTTCTGAAATTGGTGGAAAACAGACGAAAATTTGTGGTTTTTTGAGCTTTTTGAAGCGGAATTCGCCATTTTTCGGGCTGAAATTGTAGTTTTTGACTCAAATCGAACGCTTAAAAGGCTAATTTCTGGCTGAAAATCGGTGTAAGTTACAGAAGACCAGTCGAAAATCACTTCTTTTTTTTTGGGATTTTTGAGCTCTGTGAAGGCGATATTCCCATTTTCGAGACTGAAAATTGCCCAAATTTGATACACTTTCCTTTATTTCCACGTGTATTTTTCTGAAATTTATTTGAAAAATCTGAAAATTAGCTTGTGGAGAAGACTAAAATTGGTGGTTTTTCGAGCTTTTTGAGGCGAAATTCGCCATTTTTCGGGCTAATATTGTAGTTTTTGAATTGAATCGAACGCTGAAAAAGGCGGGAATTCGGTACTTGATTTCATCCTGCTTTACCTAATTTCTGGCTGAAAATCACTGTTGAATAGGTGATCATGTCATCTGAAAATGAATAAAAATCAGCCGAAATTTCCAGTTTATGAGAATTTTTAGAGACTTTTTGAAGCTAATTTTAAGGCTATTTTTCACGTGGATTTTCCAATTTATCTGAAAATCTCCTCCCTCATCTCTAGAATGTTCTCTATTTCCAGCCCCCAATACATATCGCGAATCCACGCACGCGTCGAACACACCTCCGACGAAGACAACTTCGAGCAGTACTTCCTGTATGATTCATCCGAAAACGGAACTTATATCAACGATAAGAAGTTAGAGGTGAGCAGCTGAGAGCATTCCAATATATCTGAAATTGAAATTCGTTTTTGCAGAAAAACAAAAGGCATACCATATCGATCGGAGAATCAATCAAATTCGGACATCGGAACGGTTCCCAGCACGTCCCGGGCGAGACTTGCGATCAACCGAACGCCCAATTTGCGTTCATCGTCGAAATGGCCTCGCATCGAGATCCACTTTTTGAGGAACTTGGAAAAATGGGCGGTGCGAAGGTGAAAGTGCTCTCAGAGAGTGCTGTGACGAGAGTGATGACTGGAGACACGAGAGAACCGTCACCAGTGAATGGAGGTAATTCAGTGGGAAACTGGAATGAAACGCGTCGAAGGCACACCAGATATGTGAATTTTGAAGATAGGTTTCCTCTAGCCCTTCTTCAGAAAGCAAATCATTATAGAATTTACTCTAGAAAACGCGCTGAAGGTGCACCAGCTACATTGAGAAATTCTCTGACTCCGCCCACATTTCCAACATCATCATTATAGGTTTTACTCTAGAAAACGCGCTGAAGGTGTGCCAGCTCATCGAGAAATTAGAAAATTCTCTGACTCCGCCCACTTTTTCGCCTAAGACGTAGCGTTCTGTGTCTTATAAATTCAGTCTGTCGAAACGCGCTAAAGGCACGCCAGCCCATATTTCAGCCCTTAGAAAACGCGCTGACGGTGCCCCAGCCAACTCCACCCACACTTCTGTACCTTCGAAGCATCTGTTGAGTACGCTGTCTTAGTCCCGCCCACTATTCTTAATGTTTACATTAATAGAGATCTAGAAAACGCGCCTAAGACACGCCAGGTTTTCT
Source organism: Caenorhabditis latens (assembly GCA_002259235.3). Classification (NCBI taxonomy): domain Eukaryota; kingdom Metazoa; phylum Nematoda; class Chromadorea; order Rhabditida; family Rhabditidae; genus Caenorhabditis; species Caenorhabditis latens. Next base: position 5,275,155 of record CM056093.1, read on the forward strand.
GAATTTCAGCCCTTTATCCATTTCTATACATTTCCAGGTTGCCCAGAAAATGGGATGCCCTCTACGTCTTCACCGGCAATAGCAGCTCCTGTTCCTATCTACCCCTACAACGGATCCACAATTCCGGGACAGATGCCGGTAAGGATTCAGATTCAGGGTCATTTTTGACCATTCGATTATTTCAGAGCACCTCTAGAACCATCTACATCCCATCAATTCCAAAGCGTGCTCCACACGACGCGACATTCGACGACCCACTCACTTGTTACGTCCTCAATGCCAACAGATACAATCCGAAGTATCAAGAAGCCGTCACCGCGCAAGCAATGAGATTCATGTTCAGAACGCCCGCGTTGCGACCTGTGGAGAAGATTCTGGGAAATTTTCTGGATGTGCACGTGGCATATGAGGATATGAAGTCGAAGGAGCAGAAGATTGCGGTCATTGATAACTTCTGTAAGACGAATCGACAAAAAGAGGGTATCGAAATACTGCATTCACAAATGGACGTGTTGGCGGATCTTCTGGTGGAAGATGAGAAGGACACTGATAGAATTCGAGATCTTTTGGTCAAATTGAGCACAAAACAACCGAAGGAGCCGATACCATCTGAAGGTAGCGCATTTGAGCGCAGGGATCCTCAACCGGGGCAAATCTACCGTCCTATCGTTATACATCCGGAACACAGTGAGACGGATTATGTTGATTATTTGAGATTCATCCAAATCAAAGAAGCGCAGGCGAGAGAACTCGCTAGACGCCGAACGGAGATTCGGGATTCTGAAATAAAGATGAGAGTTGAGATTCCGATATCTGATCTCATTTTGAATGGAATTGATATTGGAAGATATCGACAGTGGCCGTATCCAACGTATCCGCAATTCTGGGGAAACTACTTGTCACCATTCCGACAGTTGGAAATGTGTCCGATTGTGTGCCCCACAGTGTCAGTTATCACTACTGCACCGAGAGCACCGGAGCCGGAACCAGTTGCACCTGCTGTACAAGACGTTGCTGCCGTTGCTCCACCCACACCAAGACCTACGCCAAGACCAATGGATCCAGCAGAAGTTGACGAGGAGAGACACTCGGCTAGCTCTGGATCAACGACGGCTGATAACAGCTTCCGTCAGCGTACCGATTCAGTGGAGAGCGAAATCGTCGACGTCGTTACCACTGATGACGATAAGACGCCTCAAGAGCAAGAGGAGAAGGGCGGTACGGAGACGGACACGCCTACACCGTCGCCAGAGGATTCTGAAGCGAATGTGGAGGAGGATCCACGCAAGAGCTCGACACCGAGAATCGATGCGCAGTCGACGTCTTCTGCTGTGGTATCCGCGTTGCCAACTCCAATGAGCTCGCCGGTGCCTAAGGTGAAGACTCAGAAGGCGTCAGCTCCAGAAGCCGCGTCTCCAGAAGTCACCGCTCCAATCCATGTGGAAACTGCTGCGCCAGCGACACCTTCTATTTCATCACCGAAGATTGCAACACCGAAGGCTCCAATGATTGCGTCTCCAGAAGCCGCGCCGTCGCAGGATTCTGATGAGCCATCGACGTCTTCTAAACCAGTCGATGAGAAGAAGATCAAGACGAAATCTGCAGTGCCTTCCACTTCAAACTCAATGCCTTCCACTTCAGATGCCTCAAAAACGGCACAGAAGACGATGACACAGAAGGATACAGGACCATCTCGTAGAATGAAGCAACTCGACGAATCGTCGGCGGATTCTGAATCAGAAGACGATGATAAGTCGAAGCGACAGAAGAAAGTCAGAAGATCCACACGGACCGCCAAAGCGTCGTCACCAATTCCAGCAAAACGGAAGAAGGTCGTAGACGATGATATGGATGAAGGATCGGAAGAAGTTCAGGATGAGAGCAAGACGACGCCACGTGGAAATGGAAATGCTGTGAGACGGAAGACTCTGAAGCGCGCCAATGCTGAAGAGCCGAAGCTGCCGAGACGTTCGATGAAGGAGAAGGTGGAGGTGGAGACCGAGGAGCCGCCGAAGAAGAAACGTGGACGGGTACGGCCTCAGACAACTGTGAGCAGCAGCATAAGTTTATGCATGTTGTGATTGTTATGTAGATAGTTTTTAGAGATTTTTAGCAGTTTTTTGGAGCACTAGAAATATAAAGATTATCAATAGTTACAGAAGAAGGCCGAACCAGTTGCGGTTGAAGACGAGGAGCCAGTGGATCCGGATAAGGAGAAGTGCGGAGTCGCCGGCACATTCTGTTTGTGTATCAAGTATGAGAAGCGGAAGAATCTTCAATGGGTGAGTGTGGGGATCAGAATCATTCAGAACGTCATCCTAGACTTAGCGTGAAATCGCTAGAACTCGCCGAGGTATTTGAGCGTCGCTAAGCAACTTTAGACTAGAGGTAGAGATGATAGAGGTGATAGGGATAGAGATAGAGGATAGAGATACGGTAGAAATACGGTAGAGATATCACTACATGTCGCCAGCTGCAAATACATTCTTGGTCGGTCGCTATATTTACTCTTGGGTACTCTCAGCGTTTTCCGAATCTTCCGTGATGATAGCGATGATAGCGATGAAATAGAGATAGAGGATAGTGGATAGAATTGGGATAGAGATAGAGATAGAGGATAGCGATAGCTTATAACGATGCTTTCCTCTCCACCCTCTCACCCCATTCCTCCCATTTCCAGGTCTCCTGCTCCGACTGCAACCAGTGGTTCCACGTCTGGTGTGTCCGTCTCGACAACGTCTGCTACGGAGCCGACGACAAATTCGCGTGCTGCGGACCCCACGCCTCGCCAGAAGCCATCGAATGCCTCCAAGGAGACGTCCATCGAAAGTGGTGGGCGATGCCCGGAAAACGTCCCGTTCCACAGTCACCGGAGCCCGAATAAATTCAGTTTTTTTTTCCAATTTTTTTTCTCATATCCCCAGGAATAATTAGTGACACCGAGGTAGCATTTCATTTGGTATTCTATCAGTTTTCCACTGTTTTTTCTCCGCTTTTTTCCCACAATTTTTGAGTATTTCTCCTTCATTTTCTCATCGTTTCTAATCCATTTCCGTTCCGGGTTTCCTCTCTTTTTTCTCATTTTATTATCAAGAATTCTCTAATGTTGCCGTATACGCCTCGCCCCCAAAAACCCCGTGTTGTGAATCCGCACCCCGCCCATTTTGTGAATCTCGTTGTTTTTGCACAATTTTTTTCTTTTTCTCCAATTAAATTGATATTTCATCCCAGTTTTCTCCCTAATTCCAAATCATTGTTTCATCATCATTTCTCCCCCAAACATCCCATTGATTCTAGTTTCAGTCCCATCGTTTTTTCTCTCATTTTTCAACCCGATGCCAATTAATTAACCGTAATTAACCCCCCCCCCCGTTTTAACTATACTCATCATAACCCGCGTTTTCTCCTTTCCACCAAAATTTGGTTCTGAATATATATTAACTCCTCCCACCTATATTCTATATTTTATTATTATTTTATATATTTGATCGGTGATTTTCTCTCTTCCTTTGCCCTCCCTGCTGACAAATAAATTTAGATACAATCTGTGAGAAACTTCTATTATTTATTATGTACAAAATTTCAGATTTGCAGATCAAACCAAATTCGCCTCATCGATTCCCTGACTCATACAAGCATCGAGAGTCTCGCGGAGTTGAGTCCGCCGTAGGAGGTACTCGTCGGAGATTACGGCGTAGAGGGCGCTTCGTTCGCATCTGGAAGAAAAATGAATAGAATAATCGGATTTGAGGGATCGAGAGCATTCAGAAAAGTATAATCATGACGTGGTTTGAAACAAGTTGGGTCTCGAAACGAAATCTTCAAAATTTCGGGTTACTGTAGTTTTCGTGGCGGGACCCAACCTGCTTCAAACCACGGCATGATTATACTTTTCTGAAACCTCTCAACGAGCTGAGTGTAACTAGAGCAATGTCATGACGATTTACCTGATGAAAACTCGGTAAAACTCAAAAACTTCGAAAATGGCTTAGAATTTCAAAACTAGACCATGAAAGTTGGATAATCAGAATCACCAAATTGAGAGCTTTCAGAAAAGTATAATCATGACTCGGTTTGAAGCATTTTGGGTCTCGACACGACTTATTGGATTACTGTAGTTTTCGTGGTGAGACCCAAAATTGCTTAAAAACTAGTCATGATTATACTTTTCTAAAAGCTCTCGACTCACTGAATCCAGATATCCCATTTTCATGTCACCCAAACTCCCCCGTCAAAAAAAATAACTCACACATCAGCCTGCACACAACAATCTCTCAACAGAGCGCACTCCTTCCGTTTCCTTGACACTTCGAAATGACAGTTGATCGCCTCTTTTCTTGGTTTCTTCTCTTTGAGTGTACTCGCACGACACACCCGGTCAGTTATCTGAAATTCCCGTGTCACATTTGCAATCGGAACACATTTATCCAGATAGGCGAACGCTTCTTCTCTTCGTTGATTCATCAGATAGAAGTCTTCTTCTAAAGATGTCTTGCATGTCTGCCATGTGGTATGGGAAGTGTCATCTGAGTCGAGACCGTCTAGGGAGTGGCGCTGAAAGAGGTGGTAGAGTTACTGTAGCTAGAGAAGGAGATTTGAAAACGGTGATGTTTGAGAATCTGTCAAGAAATCAGAAAAGACCGAAGTTTTATTATTTTTTTGAGTCTAAGAATTGTCTGAAATGTCGAAATGTGCAATAAATGAAAATATGACTACAGTCTTCCTTTAACACATATTCCCAGATTACCGTAATCCCTTTGATCTACTTCTACAATATCTAGTTGCGACGCGACCGCAACGCATCGCTCGTAATTAAATCGTAGATCACTCACGTGAACTAGACGATTTTCAAATTTCGAGCATTTTCTCAAAACAAATTGTCCATAAAAAAACGTGATTTCCTCGTTCTCATTACCCATTGACCTCCCCTTGCTCTAATTATTTCCCTCTATAAATTGGAGAATAATCGTCGTCACAATTAGTTTGTAATCTGTCTCCCAACTCCTCGGAATCGCCTTCTTCAACAAGTCGACAGATAATATCGATGAGAAGTAAGTTTGTATTCCAGAAGTTCCAGAAGTCATCCAACAATTTCAGATCTGATAAAAACCGAGAGACAAGTTAGCAAGGGATTCAATTGATTATCGCAATGAACGAAAAGATAGGAGTTTCAAGTAGAAGAAGAAGCTGAATAAGACCAAAGAAGTAACGGAGTGAAGTTGTCGAAAAGAAGATATTAAACTATCATTTATACCAAAATTTATACAAATCAACCACACCGATAAAAGCATTTTGTTAATAATAATGATTTTGTTCTGTTCATTTTGTTGGAATTTTTGTTGGAAGTGATTTTTTTTCAAAAACGGAAGTCGTCGGAAGTGAAAAAATGCCCGGAAGTTGGAAATCGGAAGTTGGAAGTCGGAATTCCGCGCAACTCTGATACACAGTATTATAAAGGGATGGTAATCATATCAATTTCATATGCAAGGCGGCCTAGAAAACCAACAGAAAAGTTCGGCCATCTCTGACAACTTTGGAATTTCGCGGATGTAGAATGTTGTGACACTTGGCAACCAGAGTTGCACGGAATTCCGACTTCCGACTTCCGTCATTCCATAACTGTGGAATTTAGGGAACAGTAAATTTTCACAGAAATACAAGGAGAAATGGTCTAAAAGAAGAAAAAAAAACAGACTTTTCTTCAGCCAAAAACTAATTATTTTACTTTTAGTTTTCGCGAATTTTGTGACCTTTTCTATTGGAGTTCTTGAATCTTCGCGAAAAAATCAGTTCCGCGCAACTTTGTTGGAAACCTGTTCACTTTGACATTTTTCAAAACCATCACATTTCGAACTAGAAAAGTAAAAAAGCACTGGAAAATTAAGCATTTATCGCGATCCACTTAAAATTGAACGAAAATTCATCAGTAATTTTTCACGTTTAGTATCAAAATGTCACGGAACCATTTTCCAAAACAAAAATTCATTAAAAACGTGATACCCTTGTTCTCATTACCCATTGACCTGACCCCTCCCCCTTGCTCTAATTATTTCCCCTATAAATTGGAGATGAATCGTCGTCACAATCAGTTTATAATCTGCCTCCCAACTCCTCGGAATCGCCTTCTTGAACAATCGATAAGCGAGATAATGTCGATGAGAAGTGAGTTTGTATTCCAGAAGTTTCAGGAGTCATCTAACGGAATTTCAGAATGAGATGAAAACCAGAGCTCTTCTAGAAAGTGATTCAGTTGATTATCGCAATGAACGCGTGGAAACGAGTTTCAATTAGAAGATGAAAAAGAATAAGCACAGAAAGAATGGGATGAGATTGTCGAACGAGAACTACTTACTTGATTATTACTAACCTCATTTATACCATAATTTATACAAATCAATCACGCCGATAAATTCATTTTTCAATATTAATAGTTTTGTTGTGTTCATTTTGTTGGAATTTCAGAGACACGCCTCCTTTAGTTCAATAGAGCGCAGTTACATAAGGGGAAGGAAAACATGTTCTTTTGCATCGCAACTAAATCAGCTTCACAAAAATGACCACTGGCCTAGAAAACCAAAAGTAAAAGTTCGGCCACCACTGGCAAACTTGAAATCTCGAGCATTTTGGGATTTCTGTCAGGAGCAACAAGTGTTTGAAAACAGTAATGTTTGAGAATCTGTTAACACATTAGAGAAGGCCCTTTTATGTGAATATGTATATCAAAACTAGATCTACATTTTTGTAGTTGACAACTTTTTCGTAGGATTGCTCCCTAGAAAGTTATGATAATTTTAAGACGACAGCTCAAAAATCACATTATTTTCCACTGAAATTGGTCGATTTGAGGGAGAAATTAATTTGTCGATATGTAACTCTCTACGGAGCATCCGTACAAAAATGTTGTCAACTACAAAACTGTAGATCAAAACTAGAGCTTCATTTTTGTAGTTGATAACTTTTTTGTACAAGACCTCCCTGAGAAGTAACAGGTTCATCAATATAAGTCTCACCAAAATCTCACGATTTTGCACTGAAATAGGAATACCTGTAACTTTAGAACAAGGTCTTGTACAAAAAAGTGGTCAACTACAAAAATGAAGATCCAGATTTGATCTACCAAAAGAAATACATTTTGAAGAATTTGGTTCACATAAGACATCTTTACCACTCTCTCAAAGTTAGTGATTTCCTATTGAATTTAGTTTTCTGGGGGTTTCCTACTGTAGCTACCGTATGCAATATATTTAATCAAAAACCCTTACATTTGAAATCTTCGAGCAGTTAACCCTCATTTGATGTGCATCCTTTTGACACTGTAGGTATTTCAAACAGAGGGAAAACGGTGGCGATTCGATTATTTTTATTTTTCGTTGCTTTTTAGTAGATTTGTCGGAGAGAGGGTTTTGAGAGTCTTGAGGGTGTGGACGGAGTTCTTCTTCTGGAAAATAGATATTTTTAGATTTTCACTGTCATAATCATGTTCAGTATGTCAAGAGCTTTCAGAAAAGTATACTCATGACTAGGTTTGAAACAAGTTGGGTCTCGGTACAAAAACTACAGTATCCCGAGTTTGATTACTGTAGTTTTCGTGCCGAGACCCAAAATGCATCAAACCTAGTCATGATTATACTTTTCTGAAAGCTCTCAACTAGCTGATTCCAAATATTTTATCCATTTTACCATGCTGTGCACACTCCGCCATTTTGATCTCCACCTCCTCCTTCAACCCGCTCAATGTTCGTCCATTCTCGCTGTACATTGTTTGTTGTTCGCATCTGAAAAGTTTTTTGATTTTCTGGAAATTTCGAGTACAAAATACCGAACAGCCGGCTCACAACACCGTCTCAACGCGTCACATCGATTCTGTGCTCGTGCGATTCGCAGTGGACAATCTCCATTAGTATCCGGACGGTTGAAGAGGTAGCTGGCACAGAATCGGTTCTGAAATACAATTTTCGAGTGAAATAAAGGCCAGAATCGTGTTTCTCGTAGTTTTTTACCCCGAAAAGTTTTTTTTGTTAAAAAAAACAGATTTTTGAAAAAGTCCGCAATTTGTCGTAAGCTCTGATGTATTCGGAAATTTTTGGTGTTTGCACACAATTAAAGGTACAGTAACCCATTTGTGTTGGAAAATATTTTCCAAAAAAGAAAATTTCAATGAGATTACTGTAGTTGTGCAAACACCGAATACACCAGATCTTACGACAAAATGCAGAATTTTTGAAAATCAAGGAATTTTCAAACGAAAAAAGCTAAACGGGGGTAAAAACACCTGAAAATTCCAAATTTTTATGTTTTAAACCCTAAAAATTACTAGATTCCCCTGAAAATCTCACCTTATCCTTACCCGTGATATACGACTGATTCCTCTCCTTCATCTCTGCGTCTATACAATTTTTCGACTCAATTTTTATCATTTCTTCGTATTTTCCAATTCCATCAAAGTCATTTTTCATCTTTTGCGCACATTTTTGATCCCATTTCCGATGTTTTTGATCGCACATCTGGGTTAGTTGAGATTTCTCTTCGAGGCATTCTTGGTACGAGTCACAGACAAAACGGAGCTCCAGAGGCTAAAAAAATGGGAGTTGGGAATTGAAATTTAGATATTTGGAAAGCTGAAATAATGAGGATTCTGAATCCGTTTTCAGATTTCAGAACGGATCGAAATTAACCGAGTTACAGCAAAGTTTTTGTTGGAATTACTGGAAGCGAAGAAGGAAACCTTCGTAACTCGGTTCATTTTGACATTTTTCAAAATTTGAAAACAGATTCTGAATCCTCACAACTTAATCTTTCCAACCATCGACATTTCTAATTTAAAATAACTCACCCTACTACAGTAACCCACAGTAACCAATGACAAAAAGAAAACCGACGTCAACCTCATCATTTCAGGAAGGAATGGCAGAAACGGAGTGAAACAAAGATGATTATCATTCTAGCCCCTTCCCGTTATCATTTAAACGGCTATTCCATTCCATCTATTGTTCTATTGTGTCCATAAAAACAGAGAGAAAGAGAGAGGGAGAACCGGTTTAGAGAAATCGTGGACACCTGTGATGGGTGACCAAATGTTCCTTTGTGAACTTTTTTTTCCAGAAATAAATTGACTTACTGCTTTGAAAAATGCATACTTGTCAAATGAGGGGCCTGGCCCCGGGCCCGGCCCCGGGGGCCGGGCTGGGCCGGGCCTGAAAAGCTTGGGCCCGGGCCCGGCCCCTCAGGCCCCTCTTCTCAGGGATATGGAATTTTTGAAAAAATACAACTTTTTTTTCCCAAAAATTCAATTTTTCATGCTGAAAAATTCAATTTTCATACGGAAAAATGTCCCAATACCGCTTTTTTTCTAATTTCTTTATAATAGTTTAGTATATTTTTCGAAAGATTGACCGATTTTTCAGCGAGACGCCTCCGGCGATGATTAACTTGAGTTGTACTAAAGTCAACTCAGATTTTTTAACGTATGTGTGTCTGTGAGTGTCATACCGAAAGAATTTTTCATTTGGTCCAAACCCGGCTGAGATAGAGCGGCGAAACAGTTTGGGAATTTGTGTATCCGTGGAAAAAAAAGAGCGAAAGTAGTCATAAAATTTGAAAAAAATGATTTCAATATGAAAATGAACTCACAGACACACATACGATACCCTATAAAAAATCAGAGTTGAACTTAGTCCATTTTTGATCAAATTTGAAAAAAAATTTGAAAAAATTTGAAAAAAAAAATCCCCTCCAAAAATAGGGGCCTGAGGGGCTGGGCCGGGCCGGGCTTTGGGCCGGGCCGGGCCGGGCCGAACGTTTTGAAAAAAAGCCCGGCCCGGCCCGGCCCGGCCCGGCCCTTGACAAGTATGGAAAAATGTATCATAACGACATAAGTACATAGTTTTCCAAAAATTTCTAGTCTGCACTGAAATAGACCTATCCGGTTAGAAAGTTATATAGTACCGAAATTCGGCCTTTTTCCGTTGAAAATGACCAAACTTGAGAGGGTATTACTGGTTTACTGATTGTCCCACAACGTAGATTATGTGTAAACCATACAGAACAAGAGTAGAGCTTCATTTTTGTAATTGACAACTTTTTTGTACGAGTACATCCTAAGAAGTTACAGGCAGTGGATGGAAACAGCTCAAAAATATTTCCACTGAAAAAGGGCAACAATTGCGATAAATTTCTTCAACGATTGATAACTTCTTAGGATGTGCCCGCACAAAAAAGTTGTGAACTACAAAAACAGAGCTCTTCTTATGATCTGTATAGTCCATAGACATTTGTGAGACTATCAGGAAGGCCATGTCACAGTCACAAAGTTGATCATTTTCAATTAAAAACTGAAGTGTCGCGTTCATTATGACCAATACGGTATGTTTAGAAATCAGTCTTAAAAATGCAATGCAGTTTTTAAAATTCCAAAAAAACAACAAAATCATTATTATTGAAAATATATTTATCGGGGTGGTTGATTCGTATAAATAATGGTATAAATGAGGTTAGTAATAATCAAGTAAGTAGTTCTCGTTCGACAATCTCATCCCATTCTTTCTGTGCTTATTCTTCTTCATCTTCTAATTGAAACTCGTTTCCACGCGTTCATTGCGATAATCAACTGAATCACTTGCTAGAAGAGCTTTGGTTTTCATCTCATTCTGAAATTCCGTTAGATGACTCCTGAAACTTCTGGAATACAAACTCACTTCTCATCGACATTATCTCGCTTATCGATTGTTCAAGTAGGCGATTCCGAGGAGTTGGAAGACAGATTATAAACTGATTGTGACGACGATTATTCTCCAATTTATATGGGAAATAATTAGAGCAAAGAGGGGGGGGTCAATGGGTAATGAGAACGAGGAAATCACGTTATAATTGATTCATTTTGTCTTGGAAAATGGTTCCGAGACATTTTGACACTAAACGTGAAAAATTACTGATGAATTTTCTGTTCAATTTTAAGTGGATCGCGATAAATGCTTGATTTTCCAGGGATTGTTTACTTTTCTAGTTCGAAATGTGATGGTTTTGAAATACGTCAAAGTGACCAGGTTGCCAATAGAGTTGCGCGGAACTGATTTTTTCGCGAAGATTCAAGAACTCCAATAGAAAAGGTCACAAAATTCGCGAAAAACAGTGAAAAATTAGTTTTTGGCTGAAGAAAAGTCTGTTTCTTGTCCTTTTAAACCTTGTATTAATGCAAAATTTACTGTTCCTAAATTCCACCGTTATGGAATGACGGAAGTCGGAACAACATTTTACATCCTCGAAATTCCAAAGTTGTCAGAAGTGGCCGAACTTTTCTGTTGGTTTTCTAGGCCGCCTTGCATATGAAATTGATATAATTACCATCCCCTGTGTACGTAATTGCGCTCTATTGAACTAAAGGAGGCGTCTCTCTGAAATTCCAAAAAAATGAACACAACACGATTATCAAAAAATGTATTTAACGATTATCAAAAATTTTCACGATTATCAAAAAATGTATTCGGAATGCTTGATTGGTATAAATTTTGTTATAAATTATAGTTTGATATCTTCTTTTTGACAACTTCACTCCATTTCTTCTTTGGAAACTCTTATTCGCTTTATTGTCGCAATGATCGATTGAATCACTTGTCAGAGCGTTTTTGTGTGAACTGGAATTCGTTCTGTTATTTGAATTTTGGAACTTCTGAAATTTCAACTCACTTTAGATTTGTTTTCTTCGCTGAATTTTTGTCGAGAAGATTCTGATGACGTCGTCATGGGAATTTTCGATTGTCGATTAGTTGGAGACGTTGTAAAACTGATTGTGACGACGATTATGCTCCAATTTATATGGGGAAATATGTAGAGCAAGGGGGAGGGGTCAATGGGTAATGAGAACGAGGGAATCACGTTTTTAATGACTTTTGTTTGGAGTAAAAAGTAAGAATTGACGAGTTCACGTGATGATTTCCTATCTATAAACAAAATGGGAATGAGTAGATCAAAAGAAAAGGCGTTGCGGTCGCGTCGCGGTCCGAGCAATATGAAACGTTTCATATTATCTGATTACTATTTTCAACAACGTGAATTCTACAATCTCTAATGGGGTTATTCACCACCGGAAAAAACGTTTTTCCCTCGATTCATTTAACGGAACACCAGTTTTCTCCGTTTTTCGCCGTTTTTTCTTGTAAATGAATCGAAGGAAAACACTTTTTTCTGGACGTGAATAGTCTTATAACAAAGAAAGTCCTCAAAATGTCCTCTTTCAAACGATTCAATAATTTGCTCCCTGGTACTTTCGAGTCCGTAGACACCGAATTCGAAACAAAATTCAGCTAAATCTTTCTGTGAACCGAGGAATGACCCCTGGTTGGAAAACTTTAGGATATGTTTAAGTAGAACAGCTTTACCCATAGGAAAAGTTTGACGGCTCATAACTCGGTTCACAGTAAGATTTAGCAGAATTTTATTTCAGATTCGGAATCTACGGACTCGAAAGTAACAGGGACAAATTCTTGAGTTGTTTGAAAGAGGACATTTTGAGGACTTTCCTTTGAAAGCAAAACAAAAATTCATTAAAAACGTGATTTCCTCGTTCTCATTACCCATTGACTTGACCCCCTTGCTCTAATTATTTCCCTCTATAAATTGGAGAATAATCGTCGTCACAATCAGTTTGACAACAACTTCAACTAATCGACAATCGAAAATTCTCATGACGACGTCATCAGAATCTTCTCGACAAAAATTCAGCAAGGAACACAAATCAAAAGTGAGTTGAAATTTCAGAAGTTCTAGAATTCCAATAACAGAATCAATTCCAGATCACACAAAAACCTTCTGCCAAGAGATTCAATCGATCATTGCGACAATAAAGCGAATAAGAGTTTCCAAAGAAGAAATGGAGTGAAGTTGTCGAAAAAAAGAGATCAAAACTATCATTTATACCAAAATTTATACCAATCAACCACACCGATAAAAACATACAAAATTACAACTTTAACTTCGCATGATGAGGCTCTAATTCTGTGAATTTTGTGACAAAACCGATATTAAAGTCACCATTGAATTCGACTCATTGAGAGCTTCCAGAAAAGTATAATCATGCCTAGGTTTTGAGAAAGTTGGGTCTCGACGCGAAAACTACAGTAACCCCGAATTTCGTGTCAAGACCCAACTCTCTTCAAACCACGTCATGATTATACTTTTCTGAAAGCTCTCTTCCAGCTCAATCTGATTCTTCTATTCATTTAACTCTACCAAGTTAATATGAAAACGTTTTATTCGATGTTCTATAAAATTGAGAAAGGGGGAAAGAGAATCCATCACAGATGCCATCAGGAGGGAGAAAAAATACATATTATTATTACATGAAAAGGGAGAATTCATTTCATACATATTTCTGTTTAAAATTTGGTCAGTAGAGGGGAAAAAGATGAGAATTGATTGGGATGAGGGGGAATGAGAGATACCCTGTTTCGAGACAAAATATTAAAACTTTTTCTTTTTTTTTTGTGGGGGAAGCATTAACATATATATTATACGAATATTATACTCAATGATATCAATAATTAGAATTGGAAAAAATCGAATCTGTGACTGACTGGTGGTTCAGAAATGGTACCCTGGACATGGCTGAAACTACATAACAACGAGAAAATGAGGTAAAATGTGTGTGGGATCACCGATTGGAGAGAGAAAAAGAGAAAAAAACAAACAAAAAGGGGGCGTGGCCTAATCCGAATCGCCGTCTTCTGAATAAGCGTAGTTGGCGTCGTGACGTTTCATCAGTGGAGACGCTCCTTCGCCACGTCGATGCAACTTCTGACTCGGGTAGCCACGTTGCTGATGGTGGTGAGGGGGCTGGGGACGACCGGCGCCTGATGAACCTGCAAAATATTAGGATTTGAGGGGGAAAATTGGGAAAATGTTGAAACTAACAGCAGATTCGGATTCAGCTCGTTTTCAGCTTTCAAAAAAGTATAATCATGGCCAGATTTCGTGCAAGTTGGGTCTCGACACGAAAACTACCGTAACCCGAGTTATATTACTGTAGTTTTCGTGTCGAGACCCAACTTTCTTCAAACCTAATCATGATTATACTTTTCTTGAAACCCACGTTGAGTTGAATTCAAATATACTATCAGAAATTGATTCAAAACATATTTTTGCCAAAAATTATCAATTTTCCATAAAAAATTTTCCAAGTTGCGAAATCTATTTTTTTCTGAATTTCCACAAGGGATTTGAATTTAGCTCGTTTTCAGCTTTCAGAAAAGTATAATCATGACTAGGTTTGTGACAAGTTGGGTCTCAACACGAAATATTGAAATTTTCGGGTTACTGTAGTTTTCGCGGTGGGACCCAACTTGCTTCAAACCCCGGCATGATTATACTTTTCTGAAAGCTGACAACGAGCTGAATCTTGCTGTAACCCTCAAATTTCGAAATTTGGATCTCGATGCGAAAAAAAGGGTCACAAATTTCTCACTCACCACTATGAGATCCAGCTCGATTTCCATGATGTTGTTGTTGGAGGATCGAGTGGGCGGGACTAGCCAACGACCACGACTGAAGACGGCTTCGAATCTCGGAGAACGACGGTCTCCTCTCGATATTCTCATGCCAACACTCAACCATCAGACTATAAATATTCGTCGGACAGTTATGAGGGCATTCCAATAAATGTCGATTCGCAATCAATTCGATGACTTGTTGATTCGATGCACCTTCATACGGTTGACGTCCAAATGACCAGATTTCCCAAAGGGTCACTCCGAATGACCAGACGTCTGATGCCTCACTGAATCGTCCCTGTTCAATTGCTTCTTTTGACATCCAACGGACTGGCATCCACGAGCGGTGAATCATCTGCAAATTTTGTTATTTTAGAGGAGTTTTAGGCAAAAATATAATGAAAACGGTTCGACAAATCAGCATTTTTCATTGAAAGTGGGTTTTTTTTTCAGTTTTTTAAATGAAAAACTTCAATAAAATTACGTTTTCTTCACTTCAAAATCACAATTTCTGCAATTTGCACAGAAATCGAAATACAGTAACCCCAGGATTGCGTGTTTTGTAAAGATTTCCGTGTTTCTTCGAATTTTAACACAATTTGGTTTACTGTAATTCTATTTGTACGTAATGGGGTTATTCAGGTCATGTAAAAATGTATTTTAATGCATTTTTTCCTTATTCACGACCGTCGAGAAACTATTTTTCACAAATCTCAGTTTAGCGTTGGTCTAACAGCGTTTTTCCGCTTTCTTGTATTTTTCGACATGCGCATGTAGAAAAACTGTCGAAAAATGGGGGAGAAATGTAGAAAAATGGGAAAAAAATGTGTAAAAAACACATTTTTCAACGCTCGTGAATAAGGTAAAATATGTATTAAAATACTGTTTTACATGACCTGAATAACCCCATAAACACCGTCTTGATGTACCATATTTTACGGAAAAACAGAATTTTCGAAAATCTTTATCTTCGGAAACAGATAGAGGAAAATGAGTAAAAAATTATCAATTTTCGGTTACTGTACCTCCGTTTTCTGTGCAAACACTAAAACTCGGTGCACCATATCTTACGACAATGCGAAGAAAACTTCAATTTCTTGCTAAAACTGCTCAAAATAGGTAAAATGACGACATTTTTATTTTATTTTAGATGATCTATGTTACTTTCATCCAGTTTTTGTGTAAACACTAAATCCCGATGCACCATATCTTACGGAAAAATGCAGAATTTTTCAAAAAACTATATTTTGGAAACACCTAGACAAAAATGAGTGAAAAACTCTCAATTTTCGGAATACTGATACTTTCAGTTACGGTACCTCCATTTTCTGTGCAAACACTAAAACCCGATGCACCATATCCGACGACAATTTGCAAAAAACTTCAAATTATGGCTAAAAACATGTCAAAATCGGTAAAATGATCACGTTTTTCGATTTTAGATAATCCATGTCAGTCTCATCCCGTGTTTGTGCAAACACTAAAACCCGATGCACCATATTTTACGAAAAAATGCAGAATTTTTCGAAAATCTTTATATTTCGAAATAAGTGTAGAAAAATGAGTGAAAAACTCTCAATTTTCGGAATACTGATACTTTCAGTTACGGTACCTCCATTTTCTGTGCATGCACTAAAAACCTGATGCACCATACCCTACGACAATTTGCAGAAAACTTCAATTTCTTGCTGAAAACGACTCAAAATTGGTCAAATGACCACGTTTTTCGATTTCAGATGTTCAAAGTTACTCTCATTCAGTTTTTGTTCAAACACTACAAACCGATGCACCATATCTTACGAAAAATGCAGAAAACTTCAAATTCTTGCTAAAATCGGCTCAAAATTGGTAAAATCAAAAAGCAGGTTATTCTCATCCCATTTTCGTAAAACCCGATGCACCATATTTTACGGCAAAGTGCAGAATTTTCAAAACTTCTTGTCAAATCTCACCTTATAATAATCACTTCCATAACTCGTCCGCATCAATCCAAAGTCTGCAATCTTGATCGTCCTCGTATCCCCCACTAAACAATTTCTCGTCGCCAAATCTCGATGAACAAACGACATCGACGCCAGATATTCCATTCCAAGTGCAATCTGCGTGGCAATGTACAAGAATTCCGCATTCGCCTCGTTGATCCCGCCCATATCGTGATCCGCCGGTGGCACACGGACTTTCAGCAACTCGTGAAGATCTCCATGTACCATATACTCAAATACAGCTAGCAATTGGTTATCAATATAGCAGACACCGAGAAGCTTTATCACATTTGGATGGTCAAACGTGGCAACCGTCCGGATCTCCTGTTCCAATTGCGCTCTATCGGCGTTCGTCGCGTCTTGTTTACATTTCTTGACAGCGACGGCAAGCGGTTCCGGCGCATAAATTCCAGATGTATAGATTCCAGAGTGCACTACACCAAACTGTCCCTCCCCAATCTTTTCACGAACACTCAATTGACTCGGAGTGATTTCGAAAACTTTATACGAATTCTCATCGATGGGCTCCTGGGAAGGGAATCGTCGTGCTTGTTGAAGGTGTTGCCCTCCTCCTAAATCCATGGGGTACGGTGGGGGTCCGAAATTGTGAGAAGTTGGAAGAAGTGACGTCATCTCAACGGGCGGTCCTCTTCCCATAATTGGGGTACTTGTTCCATTAAGTTTCCGGTAGTAAGCTGAATTGGCGGCACTATTGATTACAGATGACGGGGCATTGGAGCAGTGAGTATTCTCATGACGTGACTTCTGTGACTTCTTCTTCGCTCGACAACAACAAGCACAACAGAAAAGAAACAGAAGGATCAGGGAGAACAAGACTCCGCCCCCTACTAGTGCCACCTGGGAAGTGGGATCCAACGAATCCCAGAGAGCAGTTACGGACTCCCCGACGCCTCCTTTCGTCGATCCCTCCACTTTTTTGTTGTTTCCATCGTTCAAATGTGGATACATATCACCCGGACATTGTGGCACATCACAGTACTCCTCCTGACCCATTGGCTTCGTATAACACCACGGGCGACTCTTCTTGCCACCTGGATTCCTACAGTAGTTCTTGGCGTTCTGGAGTTCGGGGAAACGGTGAACGTTGAAGTCGCGGGACGTCGAGTCGATCCATTGGGCGCATTGTTTGCCGGAAGAGGACTGGGCGACGGTTCCCTCGTATTGAGTGCCACTGTTCACGTAGCACCAATGAGTGAGATGGCCACGTGGGATTTCGGGCACCAGGGGGTTCTGGAATAGAGCAATTTTTCAGACCAAAAAGGGGGTAACTCGCTTCATTTTGATGCTAGAAACATTTTGAATACAGATTCAGAATCCTCACGACGTTAGCTTTTAGAAAAGTATAATCATGTTTAGGTTTATAGCAAGTTGGTTCTCGACACGAAGTTTAAAATTTTTCGGGTTACTGTAGTTTTCGTGGCGAGACCCAACTTGCATCGAACCTAGTCATGATTATACTTTTCTGAAAGCTCTCAACAAGGTGAATTCAAATATGCAGGATTTGACTTGTGGGGACAGCTTGAAAAGGATCTAAAGAAGGTTTGAGGCACTATCGGTCATCATAATCGTATTATGCGAGTTTCGACTAGAGTCGTCAAAAGTAGGTGAACAGATTCAGAAGCGGATTCTGAAGGCGTTACATAGGATTGAACTACTATACCGGCGGGATTCGAATATTTTGAGATTTTTTCAGAAAAATTATTCTGAAAGATATCGAATTCAAAAAGTGTATAACAATTGCAGTTTCAGACGTCTAAAACTGCTGAAATTCGGTAAAAATGTGAAGAAATGACGTTCAAGAAAATTCTGAGGCCCGTGAGAAGTCTAACGGATTCTAGATGTATTTAAAGGTTTAGGAGTCGAAATCTGTTCAAAAAATGTTCAAAAATGGTCGAAAAAACGACTTCAAAACAGTTATTTTTATGAAAAATCTAGCAATTTTCTATAAATCCGAAATTCACAAACTCACATTCTGTTGCATAGCAGTACTGACAACAGGAATACAATTGGACGTTGTCGATAGACGAGAACACAACGGGAACAGTGCTTTCGGCGTGTCACCGACCAATTCGTGTTGAGCGGCAAGTGCCAATTCGGTTGGACATTCGTCATTCTGCAAAAAGAGATAATGGGTGGGCGGGAATATATGAGAGGGTAGATCAAATTGGTCAAATTAATGTTTATGGGTCTGGGATACTGTATTTGAATTGGAGATTTCGAAATGAGCGGGGAAATGTGCTAAATCGGGTGTTTTTCAGGGATCGAAAATTCAAATTTCGAATAAAACTTTTTTTTTCGGGGAAAATGACTTTGAAATCAACTTTTCAGCTAAAAATCCAAATTTTGACACCTTTTTTCACTTCAAGTTCAAAAATTCTGCAACTTGTCGTAAGATTTAATGTATCCACCGATGCTTGCACAGAAGTAAAGCTACAGTCACCCAAAATTCACATTTTCGGAAGGTCCGGGGTCACTGTAGTTTCAAATCCGTGCAATCACCAATTGACACACCGAACCTCACGAAAAATTGCAGATTTTTTGAATTTGGTGTAAAAATGGGTTGGGAATTCGAATTTTGCAATGAAAACCTTCAAGAAAAAGTATAAAAACCGAAAAAAAAGCCTGATTTTTTGAAACATTTGGTCCGAAACTGCTGGGAAACCGGTGAAAAAAGGCAAAAACCTGAAAATTCGAATTACAGTTACTCTAGATATTGTGCATACACCAGATTTTACGACAAATTGCAGAAATTTCAATTTTTGGATAATACGGGGTGAAATTTTGTGAAAAATGTGATTTTTCATGTCAAAATAGTCCAAAATCCCCCCAAAACCTTACCTGAATGACATCACAATCGTGTCGACAAATCGAGACAATTTGATTGTTAGTATCCGATTCACAAACTTTATACATATGATGACAAGCGACCGCCTGTGACAACTGTCGACATTTCTGCGATATCGTCGGCGCTCCATTGATAAAAAGCATCGCGGCGCGAAGATTTCGATCGATATCATACATTTCCTCTCGGGATTCATTGGTCATCATTACAAACTTGTTTGACAAGTACTGTCGACACGCTTCTCCTCGATATTGTACACAGTCACCGACTCGGTATTTGATACCATCGAGCCATCGCTCAGAGACGGCGACTGGGGCGAAGTTGGCTCCGGCGGCGCCATCGGGCACTCGGTAGAGGTCTGCTTCCTCTTCATCTGGGAGACGGCCACGATCCATTAGCTGCAAATTATGAGACTCTTTTTCTTGTTTTGCTTTTTTTGAAAACCCTTTTAATAAGTTCAAAAACTGTTTTTAAAGCTTTTATCGAAACTATTTGGTCTAGTTAACTGAAAAAGCGGCAAAAAAGGACAAAAATCCTGAAAATCCAAAATTCAGGATTACTGTACTTTTGGTGTTGTGCAAATACCGATTTAGGCACCGGATTTTACGACACATTGCAGAATTTTCAATTTTTGGGTAGTTATGTTAAAAATGGTCAAAAACTTCAAAAAGCAATAATTATAACAATTTTCATACACTATTTTTGCGACTTTCGACTATTTTACTGCATATTACTCAGGAAAAATGACTCTGAAATCAACTTTTCAGCTAAAAATCCAAATTTTCACTTTTTTCGCTACAAATTCAAAAATTCTGCAACTTGTCGTAAGATATGATGTATCGACTGATGCTTGCACAAAAGTAAAGCTACAGTAACCCAAAATCCACCTTTTCGGAAGATTCGGGGTTACTGTAGATTCAGATCCGTGCAATCACCAATCTATACACCGAATCTTAAGATAAATTGCAGATTTTTTGAAATTCGGGTGGAAATGGGTTAGGAATTCGACTTTTTCAATAAAAACCCGTAAGAAACAGTTCAAAATACGGTTTTAGACGTAAAATTTATTATATTTGAAGTGAAATTACTTTAAAAATCTAATATTTCAGATCAAAAACCCCAAATATCTTTTTAAAAAAGCATAAATCGCAGATTTTTTTGAAAATGCGGTGAAAATGGGTTAGGAATTCGAAATTTTCAATGAAAACACCGTTTTCCCCAGTAAGAAACCCTAAAAGGCATGCTGAAAACCGGCTGATTTCGAAAATACGATTCAATTTACGAAATCTGCGCCGTTTCAGCTTTAGAACACACTATATCTTTACATTGCTAGAATTCCAGCCTATCATCTCAAAAATTTCCAGACAAAAGTAAAAAAAAAGTCAAGACAAACCTCGTAATCCTCGTACTCGTCGAATGCAATATGTTTAGTCGAGTGATGCGATGATCCACCTTTCTGATGCTTCGACAATTTCACCGCATCCGGCACGTTGTTCACCTGAGACATCAGTATATATATTTCGATTCGTAGAGAGTTTCGGTTGAGATCAAAAAAGTATCTTCTCTTTTGATGAGGTGCCGCTTCGAGGGGGGAATGATAAAGTGATAGTGGTGATAGTGAGAGCAGAGAAATTGATAGAAAAGAGAAAAAGAGCAAGGGTAAATATGAGGGGTCAATGGATTGGGAAGAAGACGAAGAGGTTATGCGTGGGAATCAGTGTATAAAACGTATTTACTGTGTATGCAAATGAATGTATTCAAACTGATAACGGACTGTTTAGTATTCATAGATTTATGTTCAAAGAAAAAGAGCTGGAGACCAAAAGATGGACTTTCAGACTTCATATTTCAAAAAAAAATTCGGTTAAAATTTTCAGATCATTTGGGGAAAATGACGTTGAAATCAACTTTTCAGCTGAAAATTCAAAAATTCTGCAACTTATCGTAAGACTTGATGTTCGCATAGAAGGAAAGCTACAGTAACCCAAGATTCGCCCTTTTGGAAGGTCCGTAGCTTCAGATCCGTGCTATCACCGAATCTCACGATAAATTGCAGATTTTTTGAAATTGCTCTGAAAAAGGGGTTAGGAATTCGAAATTACCAATGAAAACCCCGTTTTCCCCAGTAATAAACCCCTAAAAAGCTGAAAAAAGGTAGCTGGAGACCAAAAGATGGACTTTCAGACAAAACTTCGACTGAATTTCGATCCAATGCAAATTTTCAGCTTTCCAACCATATAGGTCTCAACTGGAGGACTCAGATCTAGTGGGTCTTGCCAATTTTGACTAAAGAAAGCGAAATTTGTTAAAATTGCCAATTCTCCAGATCTCGACGGTTCTGGAGATCTCGTCAGGCGTCTCACATGCGAAATCGTGAAAAAATCGAATTTTTTGGGAAAACGATGTTATCATTGAGAAATTCGAATTCCGATCCCATTTTCACCACCAATTTCAAACCAGTCGGTTCACGTCGCCTACCGGCGACTAAACCTTCTTTTCTACACCACCCTTCTACTTGTTACAATGTTTCCCACGCTTTAAAGAAATGAAGTCATTTGCAGAATGAAAAAGTTCTATAAATAATTTTCCCCGTGAACTCCTACTTCACTATTTCGGAAATGAAAGCCACTGAAAGGCTTGAAAACCACGTTTTTTGACCTAGTGACCTAGTCGAGACCTATTCTAACAGAAAAAATAGACGGGCATCAAGTGGTGAAAATTTCGGATCTTTTGGTCCAAGTTCGAAAAAAATCGGTTCAGTAGGAGGGGCTGTAGAATCGGCGAACCACAGACAAACATACAGAATCTGGTGTTTGTTAATAGTAAAGATAGTCTGCAATTTATCGTTAGATTCGGTGTATCGATTGGTGATTGCACGGATTTGATCCTACAGTAACCCGGGACCTTCCCAAGAGGTAGATTTCTGGTTACTGTAGCTTTCCTTCTGTGCAAACACATGGTCCATACGTCAAATCTTACGACACATTGCAGAATTTTTGTATTTGAAGCGGAAAAGGTGTCAAAGCAATGTGAAAACTCAAATTCTCCACCTGGTTTTCGACTAGATTGACCCTCGAAAAACGGGCGGTCCGACGAGAAAATGACATAAAAATTAGATCATGCACCTTGACTGAAATCGACTGAAACTGTCTGAAATTTCTTTTTCATTAGCTTTGTCAAGACTAAACATGATCAAAGCCAGTGAAACCGAACTTTTCCAGCAGTTTTTTCAAAACGGGCCGCACCGTTTTCTACCTTTTCCAATCCATCTCAATAAAGGATACCAATACTCTCATGATCAATACAGCAAAACAGGAGCAACGAATCAAAAAAAGAAGATAGGTTGGAATAAAGGAGGAGACTTTCGAGGAAGAAATAGGAGGAAGGATGGAAGAAAGAAGGTCCTTTCACCCATAAATCAAGTGAATCTCTCTCTCTCTCTCTTTCCCTCTTTCTCGACTCGAGACAAACACACGACTCTCGGAGAAGACAAACGACGACGCCTGTTATTTGTTGCACTTCTCACTTTTTGCCAATAGGCTCCCGCTCACTTTTTCACTCTTTTTTGAAAAATTGGGAGAGACGCGGAATGGGGTGAGAATGGGTTGGAGGTGGTCAGTGTCTGTTTGGTACAAAACAGAAATGGCAGGAATTGTCGAAACTGAGCAAAAATAGCTGAAAACGGTCTGAAAACGATCGAAAACTACCTAAAGACCGCAGACGGTCTAAAACAGTCGAAATCGTACAAATCGGTTTCATACTGGCTCGAAACGGTCGGAAACTGCCTGGAACAAGCTCCCGAAACGCTCAGAAACGGTAAGAATTGTCAAAACCGAGCAAAAAATACTGAAAACGGTCAGAAAACGGTCAAAAACGGTCGAAACCGAACTAAGGACCGGACACGGCCTAAAACGGTCGAAAGCGGTCTAAGAACCGTAGACAGACTAAAACTGTCGAAATCGCACAAATCGGTTCCAAGCTGGCTCTAAACGGTCGGAAGCGGACTACTGAGAGTTCTTGCCTTAAAAAGTAGATCTGAAGCCGCTCCGGACCGTGCGAGGCGAGTTCAAAACGTCTCAGAACAGTTTCAAACGCCCAAACCTCGCCGAAAAATCATTTCCAAACAATTCATCGCTCGGGAGAGACCACCCTCTCCTCTCAACATATGATTAATGTCCGGACGAGCCCTGACTCTGATCGAACGTTTTCTTCGAGAGAGAGAAGAGGAGGGGGGAACGGTTTGTAAATAGAAGACACCACCATAGATGGATACAATTGATATGGAATATGAAGGGGGATGCACACACACGAGAACGGATGGATGATCGATTAGAAGATGTGAAAGAAGACGAATTGGTGGTGGACGTCATCTGGTTAGGATGGGGTGGAATATAGCAATAAACAATCATTCACTGGTGGAGAAATGGATCCGAAATTCGTTAGATTTGTTTGGACATGGTTGAAAATGATCTAGCTAAGAATCTGACCTTATAGACAGGCTGAAACCATCCTTGCAAACTCGACCGAAACGAGCGGGCGCATAACTCGCTTCAAACTCAATATAATGAGCTGAGAAATATACCAAAATGTAGATCTTGACTAGTTCTATATCTATGACTTACTACGGGCCGAATGGCTATTCTTTATGTACCCCGGGTCGGGCTAGTTTTGGCCAATTTGGCCTTTTTTCCCGGGCCGGGGTACATTAACGAATAGCCATCCGGCCCGTAGTAAGTCACTGACATAGAACTCGCTCAGATCTACATTTTGGTATACTTTTCCGCTCATAATATTGCGTTTTAAGCAATTTACGCGCCGGTCCCTTTCGGCCCGGTTTGCAAGTACAAGTCCACTACCGAATCGAACGGTCTTGACTATAGTCTAAAACCCATCAAAAATCAGACAAAATCCAGTCAGCACCTGATTTGAAACCAGTAGACTAGTTGACTGGAATCAGGTCATGTCACCAGGCAGATAAGAACCGGAGGTTCTTTCAGCTTTGTTTGATCGAAGCTAGGCACCAGACCTGAAATAGGCTGGAAACTTCGAGTTTCAAAGTGTCTGAACCTAATCTGCCACAAGATTTTCCTCCAAGATCATAGTCTCTCATAGAATAATGAAAAACGATCTCTAGAGGAGAGGGCTGTCGAGTGGAGACTATGCAGATGTTTTGATACATACACCTGCCACCTGTCATACCATGTTTTGTTGTGGTGGTGGGTAGCTATGATATATGTTGTGAGAACTTTTGTCTGAAGGACATATCCAGTCAGTAGGGTCCAAAATGTATGCAATTTTGATGAGAGAAACCAAAAATGCGGACCAGAAATTTGGTCAAAAGAGAGAAGAAAACGAGATGGAAGCCCATTAGAGGGGTTGAAACAAAACGGACACCACACGGAAATGTACTAAAATATGTTGTACCCATCTCTCTCTCATTTCATCTTTTTTCTCCACCCAAATGTGTTTCTTTTTAGGAAAAGGAGGGGGAGGAGGGATTGGAATGGGATGGGGATTCAATACTCAGAATCCGCTCTCAATAGAACCAAAATGAATAGAGTTACAGAGCTTTTTGTCTGAAAATGTTGTGGTTCTCAGAGAAAAACTGGTGTAAGTCGGTTCAATGAGGTCGTAGGCAAATTTTGAAAACAGATTCAGAATCCTCACGACACCAGCTCCAATTCAGTGGGAAAAGTGGGAATAGAATCCAAGCTTTTGCAGGTTTTGACCGGTTCAAACATGTCATACCACCAGAAAACCGTCAATCAATAAAATGATAAGAATCGGCCCAAATTAGTGTCTTCTTACTGATGACTATCATAAATAATGCGCTCGTTTACTAATTTGCTCTCGCTTATCAGTAGAGAGAGATAACGAACTGATGACATCGAATGCAAACAGAGAGACGCAGATTCACAACATTTTCAGGGGAAAATGAGAAAAAACCATGAATCGCATCATAAATGGCGACCTCGAGAAGACCACGAACGGACGACAGATGTGCACTATAGAAGAGCCGGGCGGTCTCTTCTATTTACAAGTGCGAGCAGATTCTCTTTGATCAAGTGGAGAGGGGAATTATGGAGAGAGAGATCATGGATAAGAGGGTGTCAGGTTTACGGTGGTTTGACGGATACTCAATACTAGAGAATCAGGAATCTGTGAGTGTCAGAATTACCGTAATCCAGAACTGAATGGTCTGAAAACTGGAAAACCGTAAATTCTTGATTAGACTAGCCAGGACCATGATTTTCCGGGTCTTCTTAGCCTCGGAACCGTCCAAATCTCAGTTTTAGATTTCTGAAACTGCAGAAACCATGAAATCCATGATTTTGAGACAGTTTTTGAGCTAAAAGTGCTCAAAATCACGAAAACTGGGAATTTTTACGTCACCGTGCTCTCAAACTACAAAATCCGAAGGTTTCTAGCCAAAAAGTTCACAAAAAAGCTGCTAAAACTACCAAATTCGCGCATTTCGAGTTCGAAACTTCGAAATACGGAGATTTTAAGGGTTTTAGGCATTCCGAGTCGCTTATTGACCGAAAAACCTTGCAAATCCTCAAGAATGCTCAATTTTGAGTCGGATTTCACCATTCTAACCAATTCTACAGGTCCAAAAAAGTAAAAGTTGCAATGTTTCAAAAAAAGAGAGACCACCAATACTAACAAGAAGAATGTGGTATTCTCTGTTGTAGTGGTATAGAAGGAGAGACCACCACACGAAGGAAACAGAGAAAGACATAGAAGAGGAGGGGAACGATCCATCACTGGAGCTGACAACCGATCGGAGGAGAAGAAGAGGTCTCTCTACCACTCTCATTCATTCAATTGATGAAGGAGAATTAGAAGAGAAGAGGGAAATGAGAAGAACAAAGAGAATATCTACCATCATGGGCGGTAAATCTCATTTTTCATGTTTTCCGTCTTCGAGTAGCGATTACAGCAGGAGGATGGTTTGAAACTTTGAGAGGAGACTGGACCGCCCGTGGTGAAGACGGTAGATCAAATCTGACACCAAAGTGAAATATGATCAGACCGCCCGTAACTTGACGTATAGCCGAAGTTTGGCAGGATCTAGGACCTTTGAGCCGTCCGTTACATCTTGGAATTCAGTTTCAGACCGCCTATAACCTGACTTCCAGCCGAGGTTCAGCCGGCTCGAGCTTCACCTTTGGGCCGCCCGTTACAGCTCGAGGTTTAGCTTCAGACCGCCGGTAATTCTGGATTTTCAACCAAGGTTTAGCAGGATCCAACAGGAGCTTTAGACCGCCCATGCTGTTAGACCATCAGTAACAGATTTGGTACCCGGCCTAGTTTCAGACCGCCCGTTTCAAAACATCTTCCAATCCGTCTCAAATTCATTTCTGTCACCTCACGAATCTCTTCCCATTACTAATGACCACTCAGCACGCGACACCATCTCCCACATCACCCATAAATTTTTCAAAAAAAGCATCGCCTCATCCAGGTGGTACACCCAACCATCTGCCCTTCCATGAATCATCTCTATAAAAAGTTCCTTTTTTTGAAAACGCAACAATCTTTAGAGAATGAGAGAAGTGTCAGCTGTTTCAATTGGAGAGAGCAACACACTAGCCTGATTTACTATTCTCGATGGAAGATGGATGGGTCAGATTGGACAAGAGGAGGAGAGGAGGAGGGAAGGAGAGGCGAGAAAAAACAACATAGACAAGACAAGTGTTGCGAAAAGTGTTGGGACGGTCTTTTGATCTACTTGTTGACCGGTTAACAGGGAGATCTTCCAGAAGCTTCTAAACCACCTTGAACTATGAAGGCGTTCTGAGAATTTCAGAGAGCTCCAGGGCTCTAACGAGCTCGGAGGCTTTTCCAGACTCACCGGGAATCTTCTAGATCCTTCAGATCTTCAGAAACAGATTTCTAGACCTTTTCGATAGTATGATAGACCGTCAGAAACCCTTAGGGCGTCTTCTAGACCGGCACGAATGCTTCTGACGTCTTCAAGGTTCTAGCGTCTTATGATTAGCGTCTGTGACGTATTCCAGCATTCAAACCAGACCTAGGACTTTACGACTATTCAAGAAGCCTCCAAGATCTGTCTGGATCTTTCAGAGCAGTTCTGTTTCTAGACCTCCAGCGTCTTTCAGAACTGTTAGGAACCGACCTTAGAATCCCCACTGTTTGGAACCTTCCTAGGACAGACCCTCCAAAACCCATAAAATCGAAAAAAACACCTCCGAATTCGGTCCCTTCCCCCAAAAATGGAGCTAATTCCCTTCAGCCGTCATATACATTTCGCAATGCAGAAAAATGGCTCATTTCGCAACCACACTTCTACTGAAATTTCGAAAGCGCCAACGACACGCCAGACTCTCTTCTTCTCCTCCCCCTTTACTACTACTAGTATAAAGAGTCACAAGAGAAAATAGGCTTCAAAAAGACAATTTCAATTTGTGTCTCTGCTCCGACTGGACATTAGGACGAAGGGGAGGGTGTCCACTATTTTGTTGCACCGCCCTAGTATTCCATCCCTTCTCTCACAGCTGATGCCTATATACGCCCGCCTTTTTCGGTTAATCATTTGTGTCGGAGGGAGAAGAAGAAAAGGGACGGAAGAAGACACAGAAACGACTACCAATTGGTTCCGAATGAAACGGAGAGAATAAGGAATAGTATACTATTCGGAAATGTAATGTTGCAGTGGGTTGATTAGATGGGGAGGGGTGATTCGAGAAATTTTCAAGAAAACTGAGAAATCGGGAAATCGGACATCTAGACGGAAACACATCAGCTCGGCGCAGTTCTTACAACTGCGTTCTACCGAAACCGTAGAAGATTGTGTGCGAAATTGAGAGAATCCGAGAAAAAGAGACAAGGGAATTTCGGTGGAGCGCAGTTGTAAGGACTGTGCCGAGCTAATAGCAAAAGGAAATTTGAAAATCTGTGCTTTCTCTGAAATTGCGCAAAATTTCAGGCAAAAGTCAGTGCTTTCTTAATAATGAAAAAATCGTGAAATGGACATCCGAATATTCAAACACATAGACAGACATGTGGTGACTGGAAATGTGGTCATTGACATTTCCACAGCCTATTTTCGCTGAATTTTTGCGAAACTTCCAGAAATATCGACTAACTTTTGACAAAAAATCGAGAAAATGAGCATTCCGAGTGCAATTTGGATATGCGGAAAACTAAACACACAGGCAGACGTTCAGCTGATAAACGACAGACTGAAAATGCTGTCAACAGCGTTTTTTCAGCATTTTTCAGCGAAATGTTCAAATTGTACTAAATTTTAAAGAATTTGCGCTGTTTTGAGCAAAATTCAGTCATTTTTCGACGGCAGGGATTCGTCTTTGTAACCGAAATTAGAATACTCGAACCGGCTCAATTACTGAAATTTCTAAAAACAGCTAATTTTCGGAAAACGAGAGAACAGAAATCCGGGAAATTAGGATGAAAAGAAACACGATAACGATGTTCTTCGAGGCCCGGGCACGAGACTCCAAAATTCAAAATTCAAAATTTTCGATTTTTTTGAACTTTTTCGAAAAAAAATCAAACTTTCGATTATTATTCGGAAAAATCATCGAAAACGTTCACAATTACGATGAAAAATTGAAAAAACTATCATTTTTATGCCGGGCGTTTCCGGGTCTTGAAAAGTGACATTAATTCTAGAAAATTCTAATATACAAATCGGCACCTCATCAGACTTTAAAGTTCTTCAGAATACTCACCCTCAACACACTGGTCGTATTGACAGAAGCGGCAGAGTTAGTAACAATACATTGATAATAACCACTATCAAGAACATCGAGTTGTGTGATGACCAGACGGGACGAGTTCTCTTTATCACGGATTTTCACTCGCTTCGATTTCTCGATTGCTCCTTTGTTTTTTAGCCATCTGGAAATGAAAGGGTAAAAATTAAATATTTTAGCTAAATTAAACAAAATTTTGTTCTTCAAACAACAAAAACTTCTTTTTAAAAAACTTCTAAATGCTGAAATTCTAAAATTTGATATCCATAAATAGCAACGAGACAAAGTTGTCAAAATTCGGCATTTTTCGACTTTCGAGAAAGAGGATTTCGCGGTTTTAACGATTTTTTGAGATTAAATTTTATTTTTTAAATAAAAAGTTTCAATATTTTTACATTTTTAACAAATAGTTGAGTTTCCAGCTAAAAACTAATTTTTATAGCTTTTTAAAAACTCGAATTGTAAAATCTTTATCGTTCGGAGCAAATTTTCCGTAATTTTTAAACTTTCAGATTTTCAGGAGAAATCCCCGGAAAAACAATCATTTTAGCCTAAAAAATAGGATTTTTCAGTATTTTTACAGTTTAATTATAAAAAATGCAAGAAATTTCAAGTAAAACAGGTTTTTGCTGAATTCATGCCGAAGTTATGCATAAAGTTATTTATGCATTCGGCCTAAATTCAGCAAAACCCAGTTTTAGTTGAAATTTTCTGCATTTTTATGTAAAAACTGTAAAAAATACATTCAGAATACTATTTTTAGGCTAAAAATGAGTATTTCTCCGGAAAATGTAAAAAATAGCGTTATGCGAATTTTTTGCTAAATTTTTTGCGAAAATTGGTGAAAAAGCGTTTTCCTGTAACTGAAAAATGAGTCGTTCAATATGTTTAAAATCGGGAAAAATCGTAGTTTTCTTGGAATTTATATACATTTTTTCAGTTTTTGGAATATTTTCATTAAAAACTGACATTATAAATAGAAGTGTTTTCCAGTTTTCCTTCGATAAAATCTATTTTTTCATATTCAATTATGTAATTACACTTTCAAATAAACCGTTTCTAAACTCACATAAACTTGAGAGGCGGTGTTCCGAGTGCTTCGCACTTAAACCGAACCTCATCTCCGGAGCTTTTTGTGGCGTTTCGAAGTTGAGAGGTTAGTCGAATGTAGGGTCGTTGGCCGGTTGATGTACCCTCCATTCTGCAAAATGGAAAATTAACATTTTTTGAAAAAAGTACGAAAACGGGTTAAAAAGGGAGAAAAGACGAAATTTCCGTATTTTAAACAGGAAATTCAAGAAACAATTTAGCTATTTTACACAAATACAAACTTTGAAAACAGATTAAGCGTCCTCAATAGATATCAGCTCATCACAGTTCTTGCAACTGCGCTCTACCGAAATTTCCTTGAAAAAAAGTATATTTTTCTTTGAGTCTCTCAATTTTGCACACTATTTTCTTCAGTTTCGATAGAGCGCGGTTGTAAGAACCGTGCCGTGCTATTTAATTAGTCCCTCTCTAATTTTTCTGCAAGAACAACACTGCACACAATAATTCAATTAATTCTCTCCCTCCTAGAACATTCTAATATCAATTTGCATAATATCCTTATTCCCATTCAATCGAAAAGACACCATATGTCATATTTCTCGCCTCTTTCTCTTGAGACAAGAAAAGAGAGGACACCCCATAAATATATGTCGGCGACCACTTTTTGAATTTATTGCGTATTGTTCTCGGGATGGATCAAGAGAGTGAAAAATGACAATTTCTACAAAAAATGACTCCGCATGCCATAAATTCAAGACAGTACAAAACAGTACCTTTTCCAGCTCTGAGTTTCGGACAAGAACGCCAAAAAAGTGAAAAATATCATTCGCCTGACCGGCGGGCCGTTTAAGACTGAAAAGTAACACACTTGCAAACGGGGCCAACACGGACCGGCTTGTACCTCGTATAAAACCCAATGCTATCAGCTAAAAAATGAATCAAAATGTAAATCTCGTCGAGTTAAATGTCAGTGACCTACACCGCGCTGAAAGGCGTATCGTAATTGTGTCGTGGGCAGAGTTAGAACAGCGTTTTTAACGATTTCGTCTGTTTTGGCACTTCAAACACTCAGGCCGACACGCGACTCAATAAGGATCCGCCATCCGATCCGGGGCAGGTCTCCTGATTGAGATCTACATTTTGGAATAGTTTTCACCTCATAACTGTGATTTTGAAGCGAGTTAAGGTAGTTTCAGCTTTTCCGGCTCTGTGTGTCGGACAAGAACGCCAAAAAGTCAAAAATCTAATTCGCGTGGGCCATGGGCCGTAAAGGACTGAAAACTACCATACTTGCAAACCTGGCCGGCGCGTATTTAAGTCCCTTAAAACGCAACATTATGAGTTGAAAAAACACCGAAATGTAGATCTCAGCGAATTCTATGTCTGTGACTTACTACGGGCTAGATGACTATTCGTTAAGGTACCGCGGGCCGGGCTAGAATGGTTTTTTTGCCATTCTCGCGCTTTTTTGGCATTTTTCCTCGGCCCGTAGTAAGTCACATACATAAAACTATCTGAGATCTACATTTTGGTATATTTTTCAGCTCACAACATTGCGTTTTAAGCAAGTCTGGTTTGCAAGTATGAAGACTACCGAACTAGAAGAAAGATTCCCCCAGAAATACCCAACTTGAGAATTAAAGAAAACTACAAAAACCCGCCTTCTTCAAAAAACAAAAGAGAGAAAGAGAGACCCCCATAAATTCCTCCAAGCTGTCAGTGGTCAAATGCGAGAACTAGGAAGCTCATTATTCACAGCAGCAGCACAACGAGTCTTCCCTATCTTTGTGTCCCAAAGTGTCTCTTCTTTTCCGAAAATGAAGTGAAATTGGACGAGGAGAGAAATAGTGTGAGGAGGTGAGAGAGTTCAGAGAAAAAGAGATAGAGAGAGAAGACTAACATGGTCCCGATGACACTTCTTACTTCTTCTTTTCGTTTCGAATTGAAAATGGACGGAAAGTTTTGAAAAGAGTCCATTTCTATTCATATTAAAATAAGTTGTAGTACTACTAGTTGATGATCAAAAGCTTGAAACTGACAGGCGGTCATTTGTAGTTTGTAGTCTGAATGGAGTTTTACGTAAAACCAAGAAAATTGACAAAAATTACATTTTTCGCCGAAAAATGACGAAAATAAGCGAACTTATGGCAATTTTAGGTTAAAAAACTGGAAAATTCACTAAAAATTCGAAACTTTCTTGTAAATAATGAGAAAAAATTGGAGAATCAGTCGTGCTGAAATATGAGCGGAGCTTAATGAAGAAAACAGACGGTTCAAAGCAAGAATTGAAAAAATTTAATCGAAAAATTGCGTTTTTCTGCTAAAAAACAATGGAAAATTAGTAAAATCCTAACAAAAATTCGCAAATTTTTAAATGTCAAAGAAAAAATTTTCGGCAAAAAATTGTTTTTTTTTCGATTTATATCAAATTTTATATAAAATTTCAATTTTCAGCATTAAAAACTAGCGAATTCGCTCTTAAGATTCACGAAGATTAACAAAAACTTATGAAAAAAACGCGAAAAATTGCGAAAACGTCGGAAAATATCCCGAATATTGCGAAAACCGAATATTTAAAAATTTCTGAAAACTTGAAAACTCAAAAATCGATAAATTCTTCAATTTTGTCATTTTAGAAAGATCAAAAATGTTATTTTTCACTAAAAACATGTCTAAAATTATTTTTTTAATCGAAAAAATCGAAAAAAAATTATTCATTTTAAAGGCGCATCGAGTTGTTCCGCCCGAAAAAGTTTCAAAACTACGGTTTTCGTTTCGAGACCCTTTGTTCTTTAAATTTTCGACTAAAAAACAGGAAAATAGCGAAAAATCGCAAGATATCGAATTTTTTTTGAATATGAATATGTTACTGACAGATTGTTCAAACAAAAGGGGGAAGATTTTTTTCGTTCCTTCTCCAGGACATTACCACTTCAGTCACAGCATAAATGAAGAAACACAAGGAGGCTCTCGACGAATAATAATCGGATCAAGTGTTATGAAGGAGGGGGGACCATAACCCCATAAGCATATACACTTAACAACGTATGTGCTTATTTGGAACCAAAAAAATGAGAGGGAGGATAAGCTTGGTGGAGAGGGGTGACAAAAGAATGAGGTAGGGATAGGACCCTTATATAGGGTGAGGTGGCTAAAATGAGTCGGGAAAAAACTATTTTAAGTTTCTCTTTGAACCGGGCTGTAGGTGCTGCCCAGAACCACAAAAATTCCTGTTCTCGAAAAATGCCCAACTTTGACTATGCGTCACAGTCTATCCAACGGTCAGTTTCAGAATATTTTGATACCAATCGAAAGCACAAGTCTAATTCTCCATTTTTTTAGTTGACAGCTTTTTTGTACGGAATTTTCTAAAAAAGTTACAAGCAGCCGAATAAAAATAAACTAAAAATAACTTTTCTAGAGAAGTAAAACTTTCAGAACCCATAACTCCCCAGGGACCGCCCGTACAAAAAAGTTGTCAACTACAAAAATGGAGTTCTAGGTTTTTACTCTCGATTGGTATAAAGATGTCATAGAAGTGTTGGTTCAAAAAGGCGGGGTACACTTTCAAAGTTTAGTGAATTTCAACATTGCTGAGAAAAACTACAAAGCGCAGGGCAGAATGCTACAGGACGTTTTGAAACGAAGACATTTGAAAACCGAGATTTACCGAAACCGAGACAATTAAAAACCGTACGTTTCGAAACTGAACATTTTTCTGGATTAACGTAGAATAGTTTCAGAATGTCATTATTTCTAAGTTTCTGGTTTGAAAACGTCCCAGAACCATTTGGAAAGGTCAAAAGAAAATTATAAGCAATTCCAAATGGTCAACACGTTAGTAGTATTGGTACTAGTAGTAGTGGTCATGATGTAAGAGTGTGTGGTGTTGAGGTCTCAAGAGCTAATTAGGTTTCCCCCCTTCTCCGGGGGGAGAGTAATGAAAAGAGCATCAGTCAAAACTAATCGAACATTTGGCTCCTCGCCTTGCTCACTGGGACCCCCCCCCTTTCCCCCTCACACACACACACACTCACTAAATCACGATTTGAGAAAGTTGTCCGTGGCGTAAATAGTTGAAATAATGATGAAGATTGATGGAGTTTCGAGTGAATTGAGGGGAGGGAGGAAGAGGAGGAGTGGAGGGAAATGGAGTTGTGAAAACGACAAGAAGGAGAACATGAAAAGGCTCTCATGGTTATAAGACTTTAAAAAAAGAAATAACAAAACACGCTCTACCGAAATTCAAAGTGGTTTCGATGGAGCGCCGTTGCATCGCTCGTGGCACATCCCGGCTGTTGCAACGGCGCTCTACCGAAGCTAAAGAAATTGCGGCGAGAATTTCTGTAGAACGGACTTTCAGCAACCTTCAATCAATTTTTACGAACAAAAATTCTTTGCGGCACGGTTTCCCAAAGCTCCGCCCACATTTTAAGCGATTTTTGAAAAAACATTGCAAGAAGTGGGCGGAGATTTGAAAACTGGCGCTCAGAAATTTAGGAACAACTAAACTAAGGTAAGTGCGCTCTATTTATAAATTTCGATTTTGATGACTTTTAGTGGAGCAAAAACGATTTTACGATGGAGCGCAATTGCAGAGCTTTTATCGGCAGAAACTGTGAACGAGCAAGTGCGCCCCACGGATAATACAACATTTTGTCAGTTTCTGTAGGCACAGCGGACTAGAAAATACTCTGGTGGCCTAGAAATTCAAGACTTTAAAAAAGTCCTTTCCCGGACATCCCCAGACACCCCCAAAGTCCATCACCCCTACTACCCTTATAAGACCTCCGAACACAGCTTAACCCGAAAATAGGAATGAGCGGCAAATTGTGGGTGTCTCTAGACCGCAAAGCCCCGACAAGAGAAAATGGGGATAAACATGATGATGAGATGAAAGTGGATCACAAACATTGGATAGAGACGAAGGAGAAGAAACAGGGTTGGGAATGTTGTTTTTACATTGGTAGTTAGGGTATGGGTGGGAACGGACAGTTGAAATTGGGAGAACTTTTGAGAATGTAACATGGTGCATTGAACAAAAATATATTTGCAAACCGACCCGAAACGGGCCGACGCGTAACTCGCTCAAAACGCAATATTATGAGCTGAAAAATAAACCAAAATGTAGATCTCGGCGAGTTCTATGTTTCTGATCTACTATCGAAGAGTTATTTGAATCATTTTCTGAGAATTCGCTACACTTTTTTAGGGAGAAACCGTAGAAAAAGGTGTCAGCTTAAAAAATGTACTTACGATTTGTACAAGAATGATAGCAAGTTAAGGATTCTCTAAACGGTAATGCTCTTTCAAAGTTGAAAATTGTTCAATGATAAATCAAAACTTTTGGAGTTTTGTCTATAAGTATTAAGGGAAAAGTTGTATGAAACATTTTAAATTAAGAATATTGTGATCCAGACATGCATAGTCTTTATTTTTGTATTATTGCTTTCTTCATCTTTTCCATAACAAGAAATGCGAATCAAGTTAAATCATCTGTGCTCTATCATTCATAAAGTATATTTCTAGCTCTAATATCTCTGCAGCAAAAAGCGTAACCAAAATTATGTCAACTAGCTGAATGTGTACATAAAATATAACGCTCTATAATTTTGTAATTAACTGCTTTTAGATAGCACTAAAAGCTTCTGAGATAGGTGCATTAGTATCTATCGAATGAGACAACGAATTAGGATCATTTTTATTCACTGGCTCATAATTTTCTAGGAACCTTTTGTACAAAAAAGTTGTCAACTACAAAAAGATAAGGGTTTGATTTCTATAATGAAGTCTAGGACAACGTGGCACAAGCCATCCTTGCATGAAGTATTTTAAAAGATACCTAATACCACGGTCTACTCAAAAATATCATTAAATCTCTCCCATTGTTCCCACACTTTTTCTCCCTGTCCCAGGTCACCACTCCATTCGACACCTCCTCCTCCACCATCTCCCTCTTCCAACAAATAACCGTAATAATCTGCTCAAATATCCACAATTCCGAGAGTAGTAGTAGTAATTTGAGGGGATTATTGATTCATTTATGGGAGAGAGAGAGAGAGAGAGAGAGCAAATAGTGATATTATGTACTTGTACTACTACTACTAACATAGCTACTGACTGGGTACTGACTGGACAAGAGAACAGGCCTAAACAGCTGGGAGATAGAGGGATAGACTCTCATGGAGACATGGTGACAGACAGATGTACATGTGGGGGACATAACCAAAATAAGTGTGAAAACATGTTATAATGAAAAAAAATTGATGACATGGTGCACATGTCAATTAGGAGATAAGATTGGGGGGGTAGTGATAGTAATAGGAAGATAATAGGATGGCCTAGAAACCCAAATTGTTGATTTTCTAGGCCAGGAGCCATTTCTGAGAACTATCTGATCTAAATTTCCCAGTTTGGGTTTCTAGGCCACAAGATAAACTGAACGGTTTATTACAGTGCGTTAGTGTCAAAAACTTGGTTTTCCTGGCGGCCTAGAAAACTAAAGTTTGGTTTTCTAGGCCATGGAATGATTTTACGCGGGAGTTGACGATTTTTGAGGTTTCTTTGATCGGAAACTGCTTAAAAAACTATTTTTATACATTTTTATTATTAGGGTTACAAAATTTTGATAAAATCCAAGAAACCCGTCAAAAAAGGTCAATAATTCGAGAAAAACGGATAATAACGGTAGTGACCTGGAAATCCAATATTTGGATTTTTCGGCCATATCCATATCTTTTCGAACCTAAAAAAGGGACGTGGTTTAGACATGTTGAAATCAAAAGGCCCAAAAATTTGGCTTCAAGAAAAGGTCCTTATTTTTTAATCAAATTTTTTGATTTTTCAAAAATTTTACAATAAAAATCCAATTTCTTGAATCATAACTAGTTTTTGATTGAGTTTTGAAGAAAAGTCGAACATTCGTTGTTTTTGGAAAAAAAATTCAATAAATTTCAAAAAAAAAAGTACAAAAAAATGAAAAAGGGGGATGCTTCTCTAATTTGTTAAACATGTAAGACCCGTTAGACCCCAAAAGGGGGCGTGGCCTAGAAAAAAGAAACAAAACTCATAGAATTAATAAGTACAAAAAATCCCAGGAACACCGGAAAACGCGATAAATCTTCTGGAGGCCTCTTTTTACGATGTGTCATCATCATCATTACAAGGCCAATAAATTATAAATCGACTGGTCGCAGCAGAGCGGGGAAAGAAGAGATATTAGAAGACGGGGGGGGATGTGCTGAGTCCCCTCTCCGGAGGAAATAGTGTGGTGATCCAAGAGACCGAGACAGAGAGAGAGAGGTCAAATCTGTCCGTTTTGTCAGTCGATGAGACGGGCGGTTGGGGTGGTCCCGTCAGTCAGTCAGTCAGTCGGTGGACCAGTGGCCGGATGGTTTGGACCGCTGTATGTATAGGGGAGGTGTCAAGTGGATTATGCAAGATGTGAAAAGAAGGAAGAGAAGATCCATTATTCATTGACATGACAGGGGGGGGGAGAGCTGGTAGTAGGTGTCAGTTAACCCAATTTCCGGAATTCTTATGGTTTTTGGTGGAAATTGGTGGAGGAATGGGAAATGGGAAATTTTACGTTCTAGACATATACTTATGTAGAATGGAAGTGGTAGGCCTCGGGGATGTACGGAACTAAAAATGTTGGAAATGTAGAAACCGCGGCTTTTCAAATTTTTTTGTCAAAAACTGAAAATGCTGTAAATTTTGACATAGGTGTGACGTTTTGGCACCGAAGTTTCGGAACCTAAGTTTTTCCGAAAAAAACCTCGGAAATCGGAAATCTCCGAAATTTTTTAGAAAAAATGTCGGAAATTTCCGATTTCCGTTCCTTACGCTCCTGATTAAACTACTGGTATTTATCCCGTATGATTCTTATATCAATGTACAGATCACCCCTAGACGTCTATTTTTGTAGTTGACAACTTTTTTGTACGGGCGGTCCCCAAGGAGTTAAGATGCATTTTGCTCCAAATATGGCAAAACGGTGCAATAGCTTCTCTGAACCCTAACTTTCTATGGACGGCTTCTACAAAAAAGTTGTCAACAACAAAAATGGAGATCTAAACTAGAGCTATTCATTAATATACAATTCTAGACAGAAAAGTAAAGATCACTTCAGAAAAAAACTGGCGAACTTGATAAATTTTACTTGAAAAAGTTTCATCTGATTGAAGTTCTGTTAAAATAAAATGAGTTTTCTGTCACAATATCCGTTTGTCCGGATGTCCAAAATGTAAAAAAAACTGATAAACTACCTCCCCAAAGACGATCAGACCATATCATGGCCTAGAAACCCGCAAACAGATTTCTAGGTCACGAAATTTTCTGAAAAGGAGAAAATCGAGCATAGGCCTCTCTAGGCATATTCTAGGCCCCGCTACTACGGTACATCAAATTATAGAATAAAAACAGAAGCCTAGACCACACGGATTTTAAAATTCAGGTTTCCTTGTCAAGACATCCAGACATCTAGACACCCAGACAGATATCCCACAAAATTAAAACAAAACTAACAAAACCATATGGTTTCTCATCCAACTAAATTACGGGAGTGTTCCCACATCCATCAGCCCCCAGTCCCACCCATCAGGAAGATTATGCAACCGAGGTATAATTAATCTTGATATAATTTCCATTATAAAAGACGAAGAAAGACGACAAAAAGTCGTATAATTGTTCATTGGGACGGTGTTTTAGCGCAAAGGTCTTATCTACCTGTCGAATCTTGAAGAGAGGTCATTTTTCATCGGTTACAACTAACTTCTCACATTTATTTTTTTGACACTTTCGAAATTATCGAAAATTGGACATGAAACACACACACACGAATGGACAGTGATCTTAGGATCTTAACCTTAGGCTATCTTGATTGGTGTTACGCGCCGCAGGCGCACCAGCGGTTTCCATACAATATGGTTTCTATTTCTATAGATTTAACATACGGTATTTATTTAATCTGATGAAAAATATCCGTTCCCCCGCACCAAAGTGGGGGGGGTCCCTCCTACCAGCCGTATCTAATAACTATAATTATCGTATCAGGTGTCCCTCTCTACAGTAATCCTCTCATAATAATACGGTTACTTACGATGCGTTTCCATAATGAAGACCCTCATCGTCGGCTGGTTCTATCACGAGATCGTCGTCTTCTGGTCGGGGAGACATGTCTGGGGCTGGAAATATTGGAATTTCGGAAGGGTTGGAGAAACAAAAAAGTAATATAATTGAAATAACACAGAAAATAAGAACGAATTGTGAGCGTAGAGACGGTGTGGTATCTATTTTGATAGTACTTAAAGCTGACGTCGTGAGGATTCTGAATCTGTTTTCAAAATTTTCCTATCACCAAAATGAGCAAAGTTACAAGAGCTACGATTAGCGACTGAAAGTTCTGTTTTTAAGTTTTTCAGATGAAATTAGGTTGTCTAGAAAAGACATGAAGGATATTATCCATTCTTGTCATTTGGCGGGTCGGGCCGGCCAGAAGAATTTTTATTTTTATTTTAAGATTCCAAAAAATTGTTTTAAGTGTTTTTGTGACTGTCTGGGCCGGACCGTGGCAATCATGGTATTATCAATCTGTTTAGCTATACTGAGGCATAAAAAGAAGAAAATTATTCTACTTGTAACTAGAACGCTTGTAACTCGGCTAGTTTATATCCAAAATTGAATTTGAAAACAGATTCAGAATCCTCAAGATTTTCGCTTTCCAACTATATAAGGCTTATTTGATGAAATTAATTTTGATAATGAGATTTCCAAGTAAAATGAGGCAGGTCACACAGTTTTCGGAGAGTAAGCAACAGCCAGAAGACTTTTCGAGGTCTTTCTCGAGAATCAATGAATTAGGAATGAACTAAACTACCTACAGTAATATTTTAAATGCAGTAGTACGGTAAACTAGTCCAGAACTTGAAATGGGACTCAAACTTTATAACTACTGGAGTACCAAAATGCTGTGCTAGTTAACACACATCAATAATAACTCAAGACAAAGTTCTGGAGGAAAAGGTTTCAAAAATTCAAAAAAACTGGCCAAAAAAGTTGGTCTAACCAAAAGCAAAAAAAGAAGGAAAAACTCATAGTCAGTGAAGCGAAATGAAGCAGGTGAAATTCTCAAATAGGGACGGGGTCTCTTTTCGTTGAATTTATCATTAGTAAGACGAGAAAATACAGAGAGAAAAAGAAGGTCGATGAAATCAGAACTAATAATTTTTACAAAATCGTTAGGTTCCCGTTATCCTAACTCAAAGAGAGCCTCGGTGGAAGAGTTTTTCCACACGGTCGTGTAGTCCTCTCGGACAAGATTTTTGCTCAGTTTCTCGTTTTCTCACTTTTTCCAACATTTGTTTGTAGTTTTTTTTCCATTTATACCAGCTTTGGCTGGCGCGCCTTTGGTGCATTTTCTCGGGGCTACGCCACTCGAGTAAAAAACTTTTTTGATGATAATTCGTGTTTTTGGAAATGAAAATAAAATGCCGACATTGTGACTGAGCTTCGGACAAACCCCACATACAGTACGTTTATAATAAAAGAATGATCGAGCAAAAATGGGAAAAAAAACTACGAAAATTTGTTGGAAAAAGGGAGTCAACGAGGAATTGAGCAATAATCTTGTCCGAGAGGACTACACGGGCGCTCGCCAAGAAACTCTTCCACCAAAGCTGTTTTCAAGGAAAAATATGACTTCAATCCTCCGGAACCGCCCAAATCAGAATCGGACGGATCAGAACTGTTTCGAATTAAAATCAACTAAAAATGGTTAAACAACACCTTCACTACAGTGTCAATAAGGGTGACTTTAAATTTGTGATACAAGGCATAAAAGGCTCAACTTGAAGAAAAAAGTAAACCAAAAACTTCTTGAAGACGTCACGTCATCTGCGAAGAGAGAGAGAGAGGAGAGACGCAGACACGAAAGAAGTTTTCATTAAAACTTCGAAGAGACATGAAGGAGGGACCACACCAACCTCTTCTTTTTCACCGGAATACTAAAAAAGAGAGTGGAATATTTAATATATTAGTAGTACATCTCTCTCCTTTTCGAATATATAAAATAAATGTGATGGATGGCTTGGCTAGCTGGAGTTGGGAGTAAAAAGTCGTATAGAAACATGGAATAGAATAAGTAATATAATTTTGTGGAGAGTTTTAGCACCTGTCTCCTCCTCTTCTTTCTTATAATAATAACTATGTTAATAATAATTGGATTTCCGGAGAGAAGAGACAGCAGCTGTAGTTAGTTAGGTGCTAACCAACGGGTGTGACAACACTGACTAAATTCCGGTTGAGTTAGGAATTAGGGAGTTAATTACATATATGTTTTGGGGAAATGTGATAAACTTTTTATGGTTGACTTGAGAAAAAAGGAAAACGAACGGGGGAATTTGAAAATTTGAAGATTTTTGAATTTTGAAAAAGCTGCTCAAACTCAGATCGATACCATTTTGGGCTACAATTTGAAATTTGGGATGAAGTTGAAAATATAGTAAGCTGACCCTGTGCATTTCATTTCTGCTACTCAAAATAGCTTAAAATGGACCAAAAACGAGATATGGTAAGTCGAAGCCCCCAGTCTACGGATGGAAAGTGTGATAAATGTTTTTCGAGGCAGGTCATAGAAGAAGTAGGATCCGTGGCTTCTGGACACCACAAAAAACTCAACAAACATGTCAAAAATCCGTCTTAAAATTAGCTGAAATAATTATTGTGAATATAGTTGCTGTGTAGAAGAACAAGAGAATACATTGTTACCATTTAACTTCGAAAATAATAAAAATTTGAATCATGAATGTCACCGTTCAGACTGTAACTATCTATGACAATCATACTTGTCACGGACCGGGCCGGGCCGTATTCCAAATTTTCAGCGGCCCGGGTCGGCCCGGTCGGTGAAGCGACGTTTTCCAGAAAAAACATCTTTTTTCAGCAGTAAATTTTGAAAAAGTAGTTTTTGGGGCATTATGTGCAAACATTCGATTGAATTGGCAAATTTAGTTAGTTCTACAGTAAGCCTGGCCGGCCCGTCAAATGACAAGTATGATGACAATATTTCATCCAATAGAGACGGTAATGGTCTGATATCCAACAAGAGTAAACATCGAGACTTAGACACAAAAATGAAGACTGACAGTGTCAAAAAGTTCAATAGATCATAAACAGCAAGGCATAAACATTGGCGCCGAGCATTAACTAAAAACTTTCTGTGTTATGAACATTCGTTTTTCAGAAATGCAATTTTTCTATGTATATACAAGTTGAATCTTCTCCTATTCTATCGATGTTTTAGGTCTAACCTTGCAATCCTCGGAAAGTTGAAAAAGAAAATTTAGAATTCTCAAACTTAGACAAATAATTCTATATGTTTTTCTACAAGAATGTTGTCAACTATAAAAATATATTTCTGGGTTTATACTGCACGTTGGAATTAAAATCTATTATCCGTAATTATGAAAAGGTCTTCAAACTCAATCATCCAACACTTCATAGGCCATAATGACGGACAGTACTAAAAATTTACTAATTACCAAAATGAACAGAGATGTGGGCTTCAACTACTTGTGGGCTTCAACCCAAACGTTTTCGCCACAGAAAAACTCCCAAAAAAGTGAAAAATATGAAATTCTAACCCAAAAAAAGAGAGCGCATGAAAATCCGTTTATCCTTCAAATCCGAATATGAAAAGACGACGAGGTTCCACTTTGGAAAACTGATTAACAAAGTGCATCATCTCTTCTTCAGAATCCCCTTTTCTGAAGAGAAGACGGAGAAAAGAGAGAAATTTCAAGAAAAGGGGGGGGTCCTTGAAAAGAGGGAAAGAGCCGTCCATTCGTCCGTGTGTGTGTGAAAATTTGTTTATGCTGCTGTTTGAAGGAGAAAGAGGATTAGGTCCCCTCCGGTAGGGGGATGTGGAGTGGGGGAGGGGACCAAATGAAGAGAAATAGACGATTATAATCAAAATGGACAACAAGTGGAGTGCTGGTCAGAATAGGCTGGAAATATTCAGAGAGGGAGAGGGAGGGAAATAGAAATTGCAAAACTAGTAGTGGTCCGAAATGGAAAAATATATAGTTATTATAGATTGACCGATATTCTGAACGTTGGAGGATATAATCGCGGTCTAGAAACCTCACGATGGCTTAGAAACTTAAATTGGGGCATTTAGACCATCTGAACTTGATAAATGGAGTTCTAGGGAACGCCATGGAGTCAGTTTGGAGATATGGGACATGGCTTATATCATTGAAAAGCCGAAAAAACGCTGGTTTCAAATATATATTCAGTTTTTGCCCTCGAGGTCTGGTATTCGAGAAAAATAAGATTGTAGTTTAGGAAAGCAGAGAATTATTACATTTTTGGTCTGAGCCTTGAGGCCCTAAGGCTCCAATTACCTTAAAACATGGTTTATATGAAACACCAAGTCAAGACCTTCAAAATTACATTATTACTTTAAGATTTGGTTGAGTTTCCAGAGAGTTAGAATGATTTGAAAAGA
Source organism: Caenorhabditis latens (assembly GCA_002259235.3). Classification (NCBI taxonomy): domain Eukaryota; kingdom Metazoa; phylum Nematoda; class Chromadorea; order Rhabditida; family Rhabditidae; genus Caenorhabditis; species Caenorhabditis latens. The sequence goes on from CM056093.1 coordinate 5,318,780, forward strand.
AAACTGCAAAAAATTTTTTGTACAAAACATTTCGTTGAAAAAGGGTAGACTTTTCAGCTTAAGGTTGCATTAAAAACACAAAATTTGGGTATATCTGTCTGTCGGTGTGTCCGAATGTCTGGATGTTCAAAGATCCTAAACTTTTGGTTTCTATTCAGAAAGTTACAAAGATTTTCGCAACAAAAAAATTACAAAAAAAAACCTGCCAAATTTCGACCCTGTTTTTCTCAAATACCAGGAACCGATGGCAAAAACTAAACAAATTTTTGGAATCAGCGTTTTCTCAGCTTTCCAATGATATAGGTCACGTCCTATAACTCCACGATCACTCGGAGGCCTTCTCTAGATAGACTTGTCAGTCAACTTTCGACAAAAGCAAATGAAACGTTATTAAGTTCAAAAAGTGAAATAGAAAAAATGTACAACTAGTAAAATACTCAGCCTAAATCTCACAAAGAACCCTCCAGAAAATCTCTCCAAAATGAATAAGAACGCATGGAGAAAGAATGAGGAGGAGAACAGGCGGGAAGGGAGGAATCTGATTAGTTAGTGGCTTCTTGTTCTTCCCTTGATTCCATCCTCCAAAAAGATGGCACATCTGGAGAGGGGATACCTCTAATTAGAAATATTCTTCTTCCTCTCCAGAAGATGTCTTCTTCTGGAGGAGAAGAAGACGTCAACAACAAATAACAATAGAAAAATGGAGACGGGTGGTGATTTGAGCCAGTGACCTGAAAAAAGAAAAAGTTGGAAATTGTTTGAAAACTTTGAAAGAGAAGTAGTTGGAATCCGGAAATAATACGAATGTTACTTCTTAAAATCGACGAGAGAGAGAGAGAGACGGAGAGAAAAAAGGTGTTCGGATGGGATTAGGAGAGGGGAGAATATGTGAGGGGATTAGGAAAACTTGAAAAAGTTTTGAGAAATTGAAATAAATTGTTGAAGATTGGAGATGACAGGACAAAGGGAGGATTGAGGAGCGGGGTGGAATTTTGAATTTTGGGGAAAGTAGATACTGTAGTTAGGTAATTACGACACGATACGTTTGAAATAACGTACATTTCTTTAAAAAGACAGTGAATTTTCAGAAAATCTTTTAAAAAATTGCCATCACAATGGCACAAACTGGGTTTAGATAGATGAATCCTATTTAACAGATGGATAGTTTCCTATCTGTCTGTAATTTTGGATGTCCAGATGTCCGAAAATTTAGAGTTGAAAAAAACGTTGACATTGGCGGTCTGTGCTTTTAATGTAAAACCGACTGAAATGTTTGAAAAAAAGTTTTGAAAACTCGCTAGAACTTCATGTACGGCAGATAATCTTTCATTGTCTGTCTGTCTATCTGTGTTCCGGATGTCCAGATGTCTAGTAACTCAAAATATGCATGTTAAAGAAATTCAGATTAGATGAACAAAACGATTCAAAAAACGCAACATTTCCTAAAACAACTTATGAAGAAGCTCATCATAAATGGAATACAAAAAGGTCTGGCGCGCCTTTGACGCGTTAGAAAATTTCGGACTACCTATTTTATCAGTTAGTTAGGTAGTTTTCCTTATGGTTCTATCCATGGGAAATTAATTTTTAAAAAATAACATGAAATTTACAATTTCAACTAAAAAAAGAGAAATTATGATATTTTGTTGAATTCAAACCTATTTTGTAAATCTTTTTGATATTTAATGAATCTGACTATAAATTCAGCGCTCTTCTTGAAAAACTGGGCCAGGCTTCAATTTCAGTCAATTTTTCAAAGTATCAGATAATTAGATGGTACAGTTCTACTCTGCAAAACGTTAGTTATGTTGCCGGACATCTAGAGAGTGCTGGTGCTCTATTAGAGTCACTAGGGAAGGCCTCAGAGTGACCGTGGAGTTATGAAACGTGACCTATACCATTGGAAAGCAGAGAAAATGCTGATTTCAAATATATATTCAGTTTTTGCCCCCCCCCAATGGTATAGGTCCCATAACTCAACGGTCACCTGGAGGCCTTACCTAGTCAGTAAAATTTTCCTATCAGACAAAAATCTATATTTCTCTAGACACCCTTCTTCCTCCTCCCCGAAAACCAAAACTCCCGATTTACATAAATAAGGAATACGGAAAGGAATAAACAAACACATATCAATTTCGGTAGGATGAGCCGCATTGAAGTGCAAACGAATATCTTCAGGTGTCCCCTTGTTTCTTATGAAACAAGAAGAAGAAGAAGAAGAGAACTCAAACACAACGGGGGCAGGAAGTATGGCACACCGAACACTCTCTTTCCTAATTACGGTATTACGTTTCGTTGAGCCTCTTTTGAGTCGGAGGGGGAGCCGAAACACAGAGACAGAGATAGGTAGCCGAGAGGCAGTGGAGCGAGAAAGGACAAAGGGACATTCTTCTATTCATGTAGTTGTATAAGTTGAAAAGGAGCAGTAGAGAGAAGGGGGGAACACGGGCGGTGAGCAGCAGAGAATTATGAATAGAATTGAAAAGCTTACGGACAGAGGGGGGAGTAATTATACTTGAGCAGCCACCGGGAGACTCTACAAAGAGAAATTTGTAGTACTTCACACGTTTTGGGGGGGGCTCTAATGGATCGGGAAAGGGGGGGGGGTCTAAGAAGCAGCAGAAATCTTTTGATATTAGAAAAGAACAATAGGAGGGAGCAGACGTCACTTCATTAGGAGGTGCGTGTCAAGAACGGGGTACGGTAGTGATGAGGATTGTGAAAGGGGTACTGACTCTTAGGGAAGTTTTCATAAAGATGCTTGCAATTTCCTTTAATAGGTTTTTACAGTTTTCCTAGAGAAAATTACGGGTTTTGATCCTTGTGTGCCATCATACCGTATACGGCTTGTGCTTTACTTTCACACAATTGTTTCGTACGGTTTCTGACTTTTGACTTTTTCTAACAAGGGAAGTCTTTGAAGACGCGGCTTTAAACCAACTATAAATTCGATCACGGGTACTTTCGACCACTGGGAGTCCATTTCTGCTATCAAAATCTGCTAAATGTCTCTACGAGCCGAGCTGTAGGCTATCAAACTTTTATATGAATTCCAAATCGACCTCATAGAATTCCAAATCGACCTCATTTTTGCTACCGCGAGGTTCACCTGTGCTCGTACGGTGGAAAAATGAGATCATCTTTACGAATAATTGCATAGATAATATGACTATTTCAGAAACCGTGACGCGCTTTCGAAGTTCAAGACTTTTGACCAAATACGGTAGCTATGGAAGAGATAGATTGAAGTTGCACTTGAAAACAAGATTAGCAATAAGAAAGTTGGTTCGCTTAGGTTTTACGTAATGCTGAATCAGAAGGCAAAAACCTCATTTCTGATACTGCAGTCGGCGACCATTAAGGGCAGATTATCACTTCAAGAAAATTACAGATATTTTCCAAAAAGAAGAATATTCTGTTTTGTAAAATTACACAAATACTTCACTGTAATGATTTAAAGTTGTGTTTCTATGACACCTTTAAACCAATAGTCTCAAATGATAACAGAACTTTTTGCATACTGTGACAAAAAATCTTACATTCAAAAAACTAATCAAATTTGATGTTGAATTCAAAAAGTAACAATGATGGATTACGAATAGTTGCAGACTGTTTATGGAAACAATAGACAATTGGTGTAGTCTGGTGCACCGAATGAGCTCGGATGGAATAGGTAAACGGCATATGGTGTTAAAAGAATCTATCACAAAAATAAAAACTGAAGAATCCCATATCACAAGGAAATCAACACTTTGCTCAAATTTACATTCTTATTTGAAAAATTGCGCTTTTAATACGTTTTTCCTATGTTAAAAGTGTTAATTAGGAACGTAAAGCCATTAGCCAGTTAGCCGTCCATTCTCAAGGACGTCACCACACTACGCAATGGAATAGCGTTCGCCCTTATCAATGTCAACTAACGTCTAAATTAAAAGAACACAAACATATCCAAGAGACAGCGATTTTTTCGTGTCCTTCATTCCTGCAACATGAGAAAAATTTGATTCATGGCGGAACGTATATTTCTCTAAATCTCCCTGTTTCTCTCTTTTGGAAGAATTAGGGATACGCACATCGGGGGAAGATTCGACAGGTTTTGGAAACTAATTTGAGTTGTCAGATGGCATGGAGAAGAGAATGGGGAGGGGTCAGATCAATTTCCGAAAAGTTTTTGGACGATTTAGAAGAAGAGAGAGGAGGGGATAAGCGGTGCGGGATGGGCGGGAAGTTTAGAAGAGAGAATTTGAATTTTTGGTGTGATGTCATGGTGAACAGTATGGGAAAAGTGGTTGTGGTTTTACAGAAATCTTCGGAACCTGGTGACTTTTGATGGTTTTTTTCTATTTTGGCTTCCGAGCTTGTAGAATTGCTCAAAAGCTAAGATACTCCCAGAATCGAATCAGAAAGTTCAACTAATTTAAGAAAACTGGGAACGGTTTCCATTTCAGAGCAGAAACCATATTTTTGAAGCTTCCGTTGATAAAAGAGAAATTTTTCAAGTTTTTAAAACTTTTTTACAAAAAAAAGTCGAATTTAGATTTTTAAGTATCGATGAAAGCTTAAGCTTAAATTATCATTGATAGCTTGAATTGCAAGTTTTCTTCTTAATTCAGATATTTAAAATCTTCGAAATCCGTCTGAAGAGAATTTAAACAAAAAAAAGTAGTCTACTGCAAAAATAGAAATATAACAACAAAAGCCGTAAGGCAACTGGTGACACCGTGAAGCCTTCTTCTCAAGAGGAAACAAGGAAATCAATCAGATAACAGCCAGATAATTGTGACTTTTTCTAAAAATCAAAACTTGTACGCAACCTGTTTGGCTAAAAGCTGACGGGGAGTCTGAAATTGTATCCAAACCTTTTCAATTATCAAAATAAACGGAGTTGTACCACTTTTAAGCAGAAACTTCAGTTATATTATGACGAATAGCCATGTATCTAGGTCTACTTAACCATTCAGCGGAAAATCTAGATCAATTCAGAATCCCCTTCAGCTCTCTAACCACACAAACTCCGAATAAAAATCTTACTTTATTACAACTTTTTAGAGCTCACAAAACTCAAAACTTATGAAAAGCCGTTCCGTCCACAGGTAGCTGAGAATACATATCTGCAAACTCAGACATCTATTTCTCTCTCTACCTCACTGTGTGTGTAGAGTGTTCAAAACGTCTCGAATTTCCGGACGGATAACCGACGATGTCTTCTTCTTCTTTCTTCTTTTCGAAGCGGGGAGCCACCGAATGGTAATTCAATATCCTTCTCTCTCGAGAGAGAGAAAGAGAGAAAGTGCCGTGTACTTGAAGGAAGTTTTAAAGTTTTTAGAGAGCTGCGAAATCGACACTTTTTGAGAAGAAATATATTCAGAGGAGGGAAAAAATAGGGGGAAATCATCAGAGATCAAGAGGAACAGTAGTAGTTGGGGGTAGAAATATGATATTTGTAGATGGGGAATGATTTGTGTTATGATCAGAAGGGGTAGGAAACGGATTTATGTAGGGCTCGCCCACTTTTTAAAAGGTCGAGTGATAAAACGAACGGTTGGAACTGAAAATTACCGGAAAAAAACCGAGAATCAGTGTCGTGCTAAAAGACTGGCTCTAACATTACGTTTATGGTTATTTGAGGTATAAAAGTTTTAAGATTAGTTGTTTTATTAGGTTGATTCATAATTTCCTGCAATTTTTGAGCTTGTCGGTTGTCGTTCCGAATTCTCGTCACAGGAGTTGTTTTTCGATGTGGTTGATTTTGTGTTTGGTAGACCTACTCAAGTACTTGTTATAGTTTCAAAGTTTTACTTCTCGCTCTTTTTCCCGCCGAGAACGGAGCTATGATTTACACGCAACTTTTTATGTTTTTGAAACGATGTTTTGTTTTCATTCGTTTATGGTGTAAAAATATTGTCATTTGGAAGGAAATTGCTGATGTAAGTTAACAAAGGTCTCTTTGTTTTAATACAATTAAATTTTGATTGAAAAGATTTCAAAGAAGAAACTTGGATCTGACTGAAAAAGTTCTTCTCTTTCTGCAGTCACAGCTAGTTTGGGAGTTATTGCACGGAATCGCAGAAGCAGATCTGTATCAAATCACCCGTAGGTTGTCAACTTCATTGAGGGTGACTCGTGTAACTGTAGTTCATAGATAGAAATCATTTATCGGAATTAGAAAATTCGTCGTTACATACCCCACGTTTTGAAACAACATGAGATGGCATATCACATGGACCTAAGTTGGTTCTTAGCACTTTCCCACCCAACGCACGTACGGTCGGGCTATTTACTTATGTGAAATAAGTAGTTGAGATATTACTCTAACGATGTGAGGAAAATACAATGTGTGGACTGAGATTTGCGCGCTCTGGATGTTCTCAAACCTGAAAAAGTGGTTTTTTGAATCTCGGACTCAGTATTCTGGTTGGAGTGGTGTAAACTCCTGAACGAGAATATTGAAGTAACATCAGATATTCACGTTTCTTGTTTTAATAAATTTGAAACTCTGTGACTCCAGGACGGGGAGATACAACACAAAGGCATTTTCGGTATGACAACACTTTTCAAGTGTTGCGAAAGTAACCCCAACAAACTATTGTCATCCGGCTGGATAACTTTCTTTTATTCATCGTACTCATTCAACCTTCCTCTTTCTGATTACAAATTTTTTGCATGACTCAAACGTCATTTAAACGGGAAAAAATCCGAATAAAAAGAAGTTATCAAAAAGAAGCAAGTTTCTTGTTCAAATGAACTCGAATGGGTGCCCTACGCGGAGATAATCAGTAAGCTGCCAAAATGTTGCCAGAAGACCATCGATGCTGATGAACAACACTTTGAATTCTGGAACTCTCTTAGCATTGAGAAAAATAGAATCAAAATTTTATCGAAAAATTGCAGAAAATTATGAATCAACCTAATACTATGATACGTTCGTATAAGCTTCAGAGATTGTGGCGAGTCTTATTTCTGAAATCATCTATTCAAGGAAGATGGTGATATAGCAGGGGATTTCTAGGCTACTATGAAATAACGAGTGTCAGTGGTCTACGTTTTTCATACCGGAGATTTCTAGGCCACAGCGACAATTGCAAGGAATTACAGTACAATTTAAGACAATATAGGTCCGAATTTTCCTTAAATAGGAAATTTTCCACTAATTAGTTATCGGATCGCCCCGTATTAACAAAAAGTTTTGAAGATGTTAGGTGCATCAATATTTGCTCCAGGTACAAAAATGGTTAACTTAAATAGAATCCTATTCTTTAACTTTGTCAAATATCGAAAGTTCCGAGTTTTGACCTCCGTAAGTTATCAGTGAAGCGTAATTGCATATCGTAGTGAAATCGAAAAATAGCATGAAATTCATAGAGCTTCTAGCGTTTTTTGCTATTTGTGGGCGGAGCCTGTTTACGTTCCAACATTTTCAAAAATACGGATTTTTAAGACTCAAGTACTCAAAATTTCTTGAATAACGCGATTCATCTGGATTCTGGATACGGGGGCACCGTGATAAGAATGGCGTCGTACATTTAGAAGGTGTCATGGTGTTAGGTACAGTCAAATTGCTTCAACTTATAAACCACTGTTTAGTCGAAGCCTGCATCTTCTGTTTTGCAGTTGACAATTTTTTGGAACGGAGCCTCTCTAGAAAATTGTACCCTATCTGAACAGGGACCCTTGAAGTCCCTCCCCCGATTTCAGAAAGGGTCATATTTACCTAGTGAAGACTCAAGATCCACACCCATACTGTGAATACCTACCAAGGATAAAGTATCACATTTTCTGACCTTAAAAATGTAAAACTGAGAAAAATCTGATGTGATGCAGACTCTTCCATTTTTATGAATTCAAAACGAGCTCTAGAATATTCTCTCCTTCCCAAATAAGTGCATCCCCCGAAAAAAGAGTGAGAAAGAGATAAAAAGTAAATGATGGGCGGTTTTCATATGTCCCCCCATCCTATCTCCATGCTCCATTGTGTCCAGACGAGAGAGTATATGAAATGGTGGAGACGCAGAGACAAGAGATTGTCAGATGATGTGATTGACATGGGGCACTCGGCGGATGAGTTGAAGGGAAGGGGCAGAACTTGCGAAAACCCGCAAGAAATTTTTGGAGGAACAACACTTTGACAATAACGTTTGATAGATGGGGTGTCATAGAAATTGGGAAGGAGGGAGGGGGGACTAGGTTTTTTCTCGGCCGTGGGAGTACCTTACTAGGGAAGGTCATGGAGTCAGATTGGAGTTATAACGTGACCTATATCATTGGAAAGCTGAGAAAACGCTGGTTCTAAATACATGTTTAGTTTTTGCCCTCGAGGTATGGTGTTCGAGAAAAATAAGGTCAAACTTTGAACTTCTTGTAGCTAGAGACAGAAAACTCAGATCCTACTGTCTACGATTTGGACTGGGGTTTCGAACACTTCTCAATTTCAAAATAAACCGAGTTATAAGACTTTTTGCCTGGAATTCACTGGTTTTAACGCCCTCCTGTGAGTCAGCTCATTTTGGTGCAAATTGAAATTTGAAGACATTTTCTGTATCCTCACACCGTCAGCCATCAAGGGTTTTTCCCAAAAAATTCCATAAAATGATGAAAAATTTAAAACATCAGAACAAATATACGGATTTCGGGGAAAATTTATGTTTTTTCTAGTCTCCACTAGAATTCCTGGCAAATGAATGCTTATTCCTGGATGAAAAGTACATAATGGGAAAGCTGAGGATGTGAGGATTCTGAATTTGCTTTCAAAGTTGAGTTGACGAATGAACGAACAGAGTTAAAGGTATTTCAGATTAGTAATCTCTGACTTTTTGCTGAAACATCATTCATTTTGATTATAACAAAATATGTTCTATAAGGTTCCATCTTCAAGGATCTCTAGACCATCAATTTTATCAAATTTTGCAAACCTTCGAGAAATCAAATCGAAATGAAAATAAGATAATTGGAAAGTTAACGTCGTTAGGATTCTGAATCTATTTACAAATTTCTCCTAACGAAAATGAACTGAGTTGAACAAGCTTTTACTCAAAACTGTTCATACTGCAAGCTTAGAATCTGGTAACAGGTCAATTCAGTCTGGTCAATCAAAAACTGTATCCACACGAGTATCTTACCAAAACGGACCAAGAAAATGTCAAATGTTTCGCAAAACCCTCTTATCCTGAACCTCATAAAACGTCAAAGTCTTCCAAAAGAGCAAGTAGTCTCCTTGTCTCCCCCCTCCCCCCACCACTTGACATTGTTCTCTTGTCTCCATCTCTCGGATTGACACACTTCACACTCAATGATATATGTATGTGTACCTGAGTGGGGGAGAGATATGACAAGAAAAGTTTGAGGAAATGAACACAACGAGGAGGAGGAGGAATGTTGGTGGGGCAAAAAAATAATGTTTGAAAACGTCCGAATGACAAGTGCGCTCTATTGCAAATGTTAACAAGAAATGTATGAAAATTGGAGGGAACCTTGAAGGTGCTGCCCGATACAGAACTGCCCAAAATAGAATTCCCCGAATTTTAACCGCCCGAATCAAAACCGCCCGAATCAAAACTGGAGCCAATCGAACCAATTAAACGATGATCAAACGTTAAAGTTGAACTAATAAACACATGCTTGCCGGTTTTGATTCGTACCAATTCTGATACGGGCGGTTCTGATTCTGGCGCAGTTCTGATTCGGGGCAGCATCGCCTTGAACCCCTACCTAGTTCAGAGGAATGTCAGAAAATGTAATTAATTTATAGTAGATAATTTTTCCCAAGGCTTTAAACGTTCTCCTAACATCAGTCTATGTACATAATATTCAAAGTCATCAATAATTCATGCACCTCCTCTCGAAATCCTTCAAAGTAGAGCCGATGAACGTTTGTTCGAAATGAATGAGGAAGTTGCAGGAAACTCTTTTGGGCAGATGGTTGCCATGGGAATCATATAGAAAAGGTAAAGAGGGAAAGGGAACACCAACAAAATGTATAATTTCCATTGAAATTTGAGAAAGGGGGTGTTTAGAGAGGGGAAATGTTAAACATTGGTTAAGAGAAGTGAAATTAAAAAAATCACGGTTAAAAACTGTTTCTTTTTTTTTGGTTTTTGTTTTTTTTTAATGTTTGAAAATTTTCGATCAGCGTGTCTGTTCCATGTTTTGTTCTGATTTTAACAGCTAAACCAAATTCTTTTTTTTTAAATTTTGAGACTAACTAGGGAAGAGCATCGACTCGGTCTGGAGTTAATGGACGTGATGATATAAGTTCCATAATCGCGTCGAGGGCCTTCCCTAGTAAAACCGATCTACAAGCTTCAAAAATGAACGTAGTTACAGATTTTCGAAAACATGCTTTCCAACTATCAAACTGTCATAACTCAGCCAATTTCAGTCTAATCTGCACGAAACTTATATTTTCAGAATGAGCTGGAAAAGAGGCTTCGAATGAGTATAATCATCTTCATCCTTGCTCTGAAGCAAATCGGGAAAAAGTGCCAAAAAAAGCGAAAATGGCAAGAAAGCCGTTCTAACCCCCGTCCGCGGCACATTAACCGGCTGGTAGTAGTCATGGGAACAGAACTCGCCGAGATCTACATATTGGTATATTTTTCAGCTCATTAACCTCAGTTTGAAGGGAGTTACGTTCCGGCCCGGTTGTCAATTATGGTTTAAAGGCGCATGCCGTTTACATTTTGACACTAAAAACTATCTCTTTTCTCAAAAAAGGACAAACTTTATGAAAATTTTCAACTATGTACAGGAATCTTTAATTAACCGGTTTCCAATATACATAATATGCATAAAAATTAGAAAATATAAATTGAAAGAATGTACACGTGTCGGAAGGAATATACTCCTCTTCTTGTTCCGAAACACGGACAAACACACGGAGACACTAATCATGTGTGCACACAGGATGACCCCTCAAATGCTCAGGTGTGTTGGGTGGAAACATGTCTTTTCTTAGGAATCTTTTGTTAATATTACGTAATACGAGACACTACTCATGGAGAGACAATTAGAGCATATGCGCAATTATGTTCACACCTTTTATGACAAGATGGGTGTCGAGTAGACACGGGAGAGAGGGGAGGTCAAATAGACATGATGTAAAAGGGTCAAATATTTATATGATGAATAAGGAGGATATATGTAGAATACCGGATATAAACTTTGGCCGTTTTCAGTTGACATTGTCCAACTTTTTAGGGAATCGAACAGACCAAGAATAGAACTAAATTTTTGTAATTGCTAACTTTTTTGTACGGACACTCTCTAGCAAGTTACGGATCGACAAAGTAATTTCTCCCTCCAATCGTCTCATTTTAGTGCAAAATAGTGCGATTTTTGAGCTGTCCACTTAAAACGACCATAGCTCTCTATGGGAGTGTCCGTACAAAAAAGTTGTCAACTACAAAAATGAAGCTCCATTTGTGGTCTGTTTGATCCTATAAATATCTACTTGAGGTGACAATAAGTATTATCATGACACACTCGCAAAGTAGGACAATTTCAACTGAAAACAGCCAAAGCAGATTTGCGCGGAATTCCGAGTTCCGACTTCCGGATAAGGAACTTTACTTCCGACTTCCGCCATTCCATAACTGTGGAAGTTAGGAAAAGTAAATTTTGCAGAAATACAAGGAAAAATTGTCTGAAAGGACGGACAGAAAATAGGGTTTTTCTTTTTTCTTTTTTCCACTTCCGACTTCCGTTTTAGAAAAAATCGCTGCCGCACAACTCTGGGCCATAGTTAATAACCTACTAGCTATATGCAGCCTACTTCAGTTAACAAAAGCAGTCATTTATTGATTATTTGAACATCAAGCAATTTCTGGGCAAAAACACATACGAGATCTTAATCAACACTACACAAATCAATTAGAGTAACCCTCAGTTTTCTTCTTCATTCTGGTACTGTCGACTCTTCGCCAATGACAGAACATTGAGATAGTTGAATGTGTGACCGGCGATCAGCTGGAATATTTTTGTATTTATGACTGGAAAGGGACCGAGTTTAGAGGGTGTTTTGTAGGGTAAGCTACAAATACTGGAATTTCAGACGTTTTAGGAGTCATTTTATAGAATTTCCAGGATCCCAGGATTTCTAGGCCATGCTCTGGATTCCTAGGCCACCTTTATAACCTACCTCATAACTCGACTCCCTAAAAACAATCGGTTTATTCTTCAGCACTTTCGGCGCAATTTCCACAGACTCTGTCCATTTTCGACATCCATTCTCCTCAAACTTCACCATCGTAAGTCTCGCGAAATTCGTCGCCACATAGAGGTCTTTTCCACTCAAAATCTCCAAATGAGCTTGTCGTCTCGGGTGTAGATCAAACTGATCACGATACTGGAATTTCGTTTGGAAATTCCATGTGTCTGCCACGTGGATTCGTCCGGAACGATCAGCGGAGATGAGGCGGCGACCGTCTTTTGAGATTCTGGAAGAGTGGACTAGAAACCCAAGACAGCAAAAGTTAGGCCACTCACCTCATTCCAAAAATCGGAGCCGTATGAATCGACTTCTCCGCCAGCACACTCCGTGTACTTCTCACATCAAAAATTCCAATTTTTCCGTCTCTCCGACCGGCGTACAAATAGTGATGACGAGATGGAAACCATTGGACGACGTCGATGGGAACGTCGTCCCATCGAATGTTTTGTGGGAGAGACATTCCGACTCTGGGAAGAAAAATGGGTTGGGTGGACTAGAATTTTGAACTTTTGGGTTTCTAGGCTGTCTGAATGGTTGGTGACCGAACTTTTTGTTTTTCTAGGCCACGTGATGTGGTGGTGGCCGAACTTTTGTATTTTGGTTTTTCTAGGCCACCAGTCTGAAGAAACTGTTTTGTGGCTTAGAAAACCAAAACTAAATGTTCGGTCATCTCGAGCTCCAAACGTTGGTTTTCTAGGCCCCCGATTCCAAAAATTCAGAATTTCCCAGCGCTGGCCGAACTTTTTGAGATTTTGGTTTTCTAGGTCACGTTCCTAAACTTGGTCTACTTTTGACATTTTTAGGTATCCTATGGGTGGACTAAGATTTTGAATTTTGGGTTTCTAGGCTGTCGGTCACAGTTCGATTAGGTGGCCGAACTTTTTGTTTTTCTAGGCCGCGTGGTGGAACATTGAAACTTTGAGTTTTTTCGACTGCCGATTCGATAGTTATCTAAAAAATTTTAATTCCGAGTGGTGGCCGAAGTTTTGCATTTTTGTTTTTCTAGGCCATCAGTCTGAAGAAAGCCGTGGAAATCAAAAGTGCAAAAGTTCGGCCACCTCGAGCTCCAAATTTGGGTTTTCTAGGCCACCGATTAGTAAATTCAGAGAAAATTCAACAGTTCCGAGCCATGGCCTAACTTTTGTATATTTGGTTTTCTAGGCCACGTGGTGGGCAGGCTGTAGTGGTGGCCGAACATTCCAACTTTGAGTTTTCTAGGCTGGCGATTCGATAAGTAACTGAAATGTTGAATTTCCGAGTGGTGGCCGAACTTCTGCATTTTGGGTTTTCTAGGCCACCAGTCTGAAGGAAGCCGTGGAAACCAAAATGCAAAAGTTCGGTCATCTAGAGCTCCAAATTTTGGTTTTCTAGGCCACCGATTCAAAAATTCAGAAATTCCAAGCGCTGACCGAACTTTTGTACTTTTTCTTTTCTAGGTCACGTGCCGTTTCCATAGTTTTCTAGGTCATGGCCTAGAAAACCAAAATTTGGAAAAGTTCGGCCACCACGGGAACATAGTTTTTCAGTCTTAATTTCGCCAATTTGCCCTCTTTTTTCCAACATTTCTCCCACCTAAAATCGACAATTTTCATATTTCGACTGCCATCCGCAACGGCCACTTTCGAGTTTGTCACATTATGCTCATTCCAATGAAAATAGACATTTCCTTCGAATTGTGCTCCGTTTATCACTTTCTCCATTGTACTATCACATACTCTCATCCAATTCGATGCGGTTGTCACCATGAAAAGACGGAGATCCAGTGGACACCATTTGATCGTTTGGAGAGAGTTGTTATCGAGTTCTCTGGGAGTTATTTTATGGGAATTGAGATTTTTTGGGAAACTGATTGTAGATTTAGAATGAGCACGTTGAGAGCTTTCAGAAAAGTATAATCATGATGTGGTTTGAAGCAAGTCGGGTCTTGTCACGAAAACTACAGTAACCCGATTTGAATTACTGTAGTTTTCGTGGCGAGACCCAACTTGCTTCAAATCATGGCTTGTGGGTACTTTTCTGAAAGCTCTCGACTCACTGAATCTAGAAATTGCACTCATTTTCAGTCATTTTCCGAAAAACTCACAACGCCATCGGTTTTTTCCACTTTTCTCTTCCCAAATACTTGTAATTCGCCACTGAAACTTGTCCACAGTGTGATGCCATAATTATCCTGAAAGATTTGTATGGAATGGTTTTTTGTGGCCTAGAAATTGCAGAAAATACAAAAACTCGGCCATCACTTACATTTGATCTCCGTCGTCAATATCCAATGCGCTAATATCTTTCTGATGGCCAATCGATTCTTTTTGAGAGCCCATTTCGATATGTTTCGTCCATTCGAGATTGAGAATCGATCGGGAAATTTGCTCCCGTTCGAACATCCCCATCTTTCTGTAATTTTGAATTTAAAACTGGGTTTCAGAAGTTTTAGTTCATTTTTTTGAACTCAGCTCGCCGAGAGCATCCAGAAAAGTATAATCATGCCTAGATTTGAAGAAAATTGGGTCTCCCCGCGAAATTACGGTAGCCGAAATGTTTTCTTACTGTAGATCCGCATTTTGCCTTCAATTCATCGAATTCTCAACACGTTTTTGAAGGTTTTTAATAATTTCAAACAACAAATTTCAATTTCCTACATATTTTTGAATTTTTTCGAAACTAAAAAATGTGAAATTCACCTTATGCCATTTTTCTATGAAAAAAACTATAAAATTAACCTGGAATCATATCCCAATAGATAATCCTCAACTCGAATCGTCATTTTCTCCTATTTTTCTTGAAAAAATGCTATTTTTTCATCGAAAATCCACTGAAAATCCGTCAATACCACTTGTCCGAGAGGAGTGCACGGCCGGGGGACTAGTAAACTCGTTGTCGGATTCTAGGCCAGCTGGATTTTCGGCGATTTTTTGGCGTATTTGGAAGTGATAACATCATCACTTTTCAACTGTATTTCTATCAAATTTTAATATTTTTCAAAGTTTTTTTCTGAAAAATAAAAATTATATAGAAAAATTGAAAAAATTGCAATAAAAAATGTAAACAAAGTTGCAAAAAACCACGTGGTTCTATCGATTTTCACAAAATAAACAAATTTCAGTGAGTCACCTTCGTTTTTGCTCTGTTTCGCTGGATTTTTGCTTTTTAATAGTTTTTTTTCAACAAAAAGAGAAGAATTATCGATTTTCAGCAGAGTTTCAGCCGAAATGGCTGCAATAATCAATCAACGCGTCGATCAGACCGGCGAATCGAGTATGGGTGGTGCGAAGCCAGGTAGGGAAGCAGAAACTGAAATTCTTTATATTAAGGACAGGAAATTGATTTAAAAACGTTGATCATGGCAAAAAATCTTCAAAAGTTGAATTTTTGTGCAAATCCTGTAATTTTTTGCCAAAATTCCGGTATTTTTCGAACAAAAATTACAGTTTTTGTCACAACAGCCAGGTAACAATAAATTTCAGTCGAACTTCGAAATTTGACTGTTTTTCTGTAAATTTAATTCAATTTTTCGGTTTCCGATAAAACTGAAAACCTTAAATTTGGATATTTAAATGCAATTTCCACTCAAAGTCTTAAATTTTTCACAGAGAAATTTCAGGTTTTCTATTAAATTTCAATCGGAATTTCACAAATTGTGATACATTTACAGAAAAACAGTCAAATTTTGTAGTTTCGACTGAAATTTAGAGCTAAAACTGTATTTTTTGTTGGAAAAATACACCAAAATCAGAATTTTTAGCATAAAATTTCAGAATTTGTACATTTCTAGCTTGAAATCCTTTATAAACCCCTTGAAACTCCCCAAAAAACCCCTCAAAAGTTCCAGTTCTCCTTCACAAAATCACTGGACACGTGGCACGTATCAACGACGTGATTCTTCTATCAAAAGACGAAGGAGTATGGACTGCGAGTGACGATAGATCAGTTCGATTGTATTTGAAGAGAGATAATGATCAATTCTGGCCGTCGATTCATCATTTTATGCCTGTGGCTCCGACTTGTTTATATTACAGCGAGGAGACTTATAAGTAAGGGAAATTTCAGGGGAAAACGAAGAAATTAAGACAATAATGATTGAAAAATTATAATTTTTTAATTGAAAATAGAAGAAAAACTTGAAAAATTGCAATTTCGTTTTGTCAATCAAAAACCTCTGAAATCACCGAAAATGTCTTCAATATTGTATAAAAACTAATGAATTTCGATAAGAATTAAAATATTTCAAATGTGAAATTCCTGATTTTGTTTAAAAAAAACAGTTTCAACACATTTTTTCAATGTTCTTGGTGTAGAAATCCTCCATTTCAGTTATCCAGAACGTGAACCTTAATTTGTCACTCAAAACTTGAGAATTTTCGAGTAAAAACTAGACATGTCAGTTCTGAAGTCAACCGATAACGATTTTTTAATGTAAAAATTCAGAAAATTGATAATTTTCACCCAAATTGGCGGATTTTTCTGATTTAAAGTCTGGAAAATTGTGAAAATGTTCTGTGCAGAAAATGTGCAGTTTTCTGAAAAATTCCTTGATTTTGAGCTGCAACTGTAATTTGGAGCTAGAAATGAGTTTTTTGTTGCATTTAGAAGCTGACAGCTTTGACATAATGCTCAATTTCCTTTGACATAATGCTCAAAATATTCATTTTTTCACCTTTTGCCCCTGTTAGAAAATTGAGCATTTAATCGAAGTTTTGAGGTTTTCGTTGCAAAAAAGGTTGTTTTTATCTGAAAATCAAAGTTTTCAGCTTAAAATCAGGGGACATTTAGAACATACAGCTTTCAAATGTCATTTTCTGTGATTTCTAATATTAGCTCGTCACAGTTTTTACAACTGCGCTCCACCGAAATTCCGAAATTTGAAAAATGCCTATTTCTCTGTATCTCTCAACTTCGCACACTATTTTCTTGGGTTTCGGTAGAGCGCGGTTGTAAGAAGCGTGCCGTGCTAGAAAAATGAACATTTCGAAAATTTTTAGATTTCAACTCAGAAAATCCCGTTTTTCGTTGAACATTAACGATTTTCTCGATTTTTAAAATTCAAAACAACCCCATTTTTTGCAGACTCCTAGTCGGATTGATCAACGGAAATGTGTACGAGTTCAGTGTTTCTGACGACTTCAACAGTATGACAGAATCCCGTAAATGGACGTGTCACGCGGGTCCGATCTCTGGATTGGGATTCGCATTGTCCTCGGAACTGATCTTCAGTTGTTCCCGTGATAAATCAATCGTCTGGCATTGCTCAGAGAATTCGAACAAGATGGGATCGTACCTTCTGGAGAATAGTTGTACTTCAATGGTCATTGCACTTCCATTTGTATTCGTTGGTGATCACGGAGGACATGTTACTGTACTCCGAATTATTGATAATCAACCACATCTTGTCAGCAAACTAAGTGCACATACTAGTAAGTTTTCAGGAATTTCGAACAACTGAAATGCGGAAATTTTTAAATGCGGAATTTTTGGTCCAAATTCCGTTTTTTCTGACTATTTTGACTTAAAAAATAATATTTTTCATGTTCAAAATCACTTTTTTCACTGAAAATGGTATATTTCTATCGAATGAATGCAATTTTTGTGAATTTCTGACCTGAATATGTCATTTTTCACCAAGTTTTGAATGTATTTTTCGGGATTTTAGAGTGGTGTTCCACTAAAATCATTAAAATTTCACCAATTTTCTCGGTGAAAATTATGAAATTTGCCTGTTTTCCACTTTAAATGCGATTTTTTCACTTTTTATCAAATTTCATTGTTTCAGGCAATTTCTGCTTTCACATATTGAAAATGACAAACTTCTAAGTTTTATTGTGTCAGATCAGTATTCTTTGACTGAAAATACACGAAATCTTAAAAAAAATCAATTTTTTCGTGTTGAAATCATACTGCAATCATTTTGAAAAACTCCGAATTCTAGACTTCACTCCATGCAAATTTTTGATAAAATAACGAATTTTTCTGTCTTCAGCGGAAATTCCTTACTCAAAAGCCCCCTGAAAAGCCAAAAATCGAGTCCATTTTCAATCGTAGAAAATGTATTTTTGTCGAAAATCTTTTTTTCTCCCGCTGAAAATCTATTCATTTTGGTCCCCCGATTCCACGAAAACCGCTATTCTTTTCAAAACATTATTCCTTCCTCTTCCCTTTGGAAATCCCAATTTATTGCAGATTCGATCACAACACTGTCATGGGACGGAAATAAGCAAGTGTTATACTCAGGAAGCAGTGATCATCTCATCATAATGTGGGATATTGGAGGCGGAAAAGGAGAGGCTTACGAGCTGAAGTAAGGAAGAGACGTGAAGAAATGGAAGAAAAATTATAAGACTTCCCCAAAAACTGACAGACATCAATGTTTAGACAGAGATCATCGAGAAGATGAGCACAAAACTCCAGTATAGTTGTGCAGAAGGAGGCTGGGGTGTCGTGGGCGCGTTTTTAGAAACGGAAAATAGAGAAGAAACCGAAGAACTGAGATTCACTTATGCTGTGAGGTTGGCGTGTCGACGACCCGTCAGGAGAAACGGCGAATCGGGATGATTCTGTTATAACCCCCCGGAAAACTTCGTTAAACCCCCCCTGCCATAAATGTTGGAAAACCCCCCCACAAACACTTGATCAGGGTGGTGGGGGAGCATATCAGTGTTTATCCTTTAAAGGGAGGTGTGGGGGGCTCTATCAGTTGTTTGTTCAGGCTAATCAATATTTTCGAAATTATTAATTTTTCGGGATTTTTTTGACTATTTGCCTATTTTTGGATTATCTCTTCATATTTTACCGAATTTTTCGTTCCATCTCGCTTAGTAGAGGTCGCGTCTATTTTTACACTCGAAATTTCGACAAAAACTTGAGATGATTTCTGTTGTGACGTCCAAATAGGGCTTTGAAGCACATTTATCAGCGAATTGTTTTTTCAACCAGATTTCGAATTCTCATTATTTGAATATACACCCCCACCATTTGAATATAAACCCCCACCATTTGAATATAGCCCCCAACATTTGTATATAGGCCCCCACCATTTGAATATAGGCCCCCACCATGTGAGGGACCACTTTTCACCATTCTCTTAGGCTTAGGTTTCTTAGAAACCCGGAAAACCATTTGAATATGCACCCCCACCATTTGAATATAGCCCCCCACCATTTGAATATAGGCCCCCACCATTCCAATATGCACCCCCGAACATTCCAATAAGACCCCCCAGTGGGGGGTTATGCCAACATAGGGGTTTGGGGGTTCATAATAGAATATCGTGGGGGTTATAATCAAAAATTTCCAGATATGCGAATAAAGCCCCCCAAATCAACGGTGGAGGGAACTAACAGATTCGAACATGTCCCCCACCGAATGATTCCGTTTAAGCCCCCACCGTTTGGACCCCCACTTTTGCACGGTGTGGGGGTTTTCCAACATGGGGGGTGGCATAACAGGGTGGGGGGGTATAACAGAATTTTCCCGGCGAATCCATAAAAATTGATAAATCGACACCGTTTTTAGCAAAGTTTTTAGGGAAATTTTGTTTTGTATATTAGCACGACACGGCTCTTACAACTGCGCTCTACCGAAACCGAAGAAAACTGCGTGAGAAATTGAGAGACTCAGAGGAAAAGAGACATTTTCAAATGACATTTCGATGGAGCGCAGTTGTAAAAACTGTGTTGAGCTGATAGTTTCTCCAAAAAAGCATTATTTGTTTAAAATGCCGTGAAATTTCAGAAAATTATGGGTATTGAATCCAACAGCTGCACAAATATGTACAGTGTGTTTAAGGATCAAAAAGCTAGCGAACTTGCAAATTTCATCCGAATATCATAAATTACATGTACAAAAAGTGTGAATTTTCAGATTTCGGAGTGTAAAATTTTTGCTTTTTGATCTAGAATAGGATGTTTTCAGCTATTTTTAATAATTTTTCAGTCAGTTTTCGGCTCAAAATGCTCAAAATTTTGAGATTTTAGTCAATTTTTCCTATTTTCAGCCTCAAAATCTTTTTAAAAAAAAAGACGAAATTTTGTTCAAAAAGTGAGAAAACGATGATTTACTTCCACCAAAACTCATTTTGAGTCGGATCCGGGTAGTTCAGATCCTACTTGGGTTACTGTAGCCAAAGATCCTATATCCAAACCAGAACGGATTCTAATTTTCAGGATCCGGGTTACTGTACCTAGGAATCGAAATTTGAAAACTTGTTGAAGTTATTTCACAGGTTACCGTAATCCTCCTAAGAAACCATTCGTCTTTCCAGCGGTCACAACGGAAAAGTGAATGCACTATGTGCCGCCCCTGCAGCGAAACGACTGTTCTCTGCAGACGAACACGGAAAACTGATGTGTTGGGATATGGAATGTAAACGAGTCGAGACGCCGGAATGGAAGTCAACCGACTGCTGTCAGAAGTGTAATCAACCGTTCTTCTGGAATCTTCAGGCAATGTGGCAGAGGAAGGTCGTCGGACTGAGACAACATCACTGTCGGACTTGTGGAGCCGCTGTCTGTGGCAGTTGTTGTGATAATTGGACAACTTATCCGCCGATGGGATATGAGACGAAAGTTCGGATTTGTAATGAGTGTGCGGCAAAGATGAAGGAGAGTCCACAGAATTTCAAGTAAGAAATGCAGAAAATCTCATTTTTTTTGGTCAGAAATTTCAAATATTACCTCGGCACAGTTCTTACAACTGCGCTCCACCGAAATCCCCTTGAAAAATGTCAATTTCGCACACTATTTTCTTAAGTTTCGTTAGAGCGATTTTGTAAGAAAAGTACCGTACTTATAATTTGAATTTTTCGATCAAAATGTGCAATTTTCATTTCGAAATTTGCATTTTCAGCAGTTTTTAATCAGTTTTCAGCTGGTTTCACGAAAAATTGTCGATTTCGGTTTTTGTGCTGAAATGCCCAAATTTATTGCTGAAATTTTTATTTTAGCTGGGTTTTCTGTGTTTTCTGGAAGATTTTTTGGCGAAATAACGCGATTTCTATTGAAAAAGTCCATAGTTGAATTTCAAACTTGAAAATTAATTTTTAAAAATTAGTGATTCTTGCTTTTTCTAATTTGAAAATCTGTTTGAAATCACATTTTTCAAGCAATAAATTCCCAAAAAACCCCGATTTTCACAGAAAAAATTACCAAAAACATTTTTTTCTGCCAAAATCGCTTCAAAATGTTAAAACCGCTCAAAATTTATGAAAATTGATATTTTTATCTGAAAATAACCAGAAATCCGAAAAAAATTGCTAAATTTTCGACTGAAAAAACTAAAAAAGTCATCAAACTTAAAAAAAAAATCTACAATTTTCAGCTATTGTTGGTCTAAAATTATCTGAAAATCTCCGTTTTTTTTAAGCAAAAAATTTTGAAAATCTCGAAAAATTGCTAAATTCTCGACTGGAAATTCTGAAAAAATCATCAAAAACCATCTCCACCATACCCCAATTTCCAGCCTGACTCCCCTGGCGATCTGTCATGAAATCCGTACGGGAATCACCGCAATGCATCTCCAGGAGACCCTCGGATTGCTCGTCACCTCTGGCCAAAACCGTGTCGTCATGATTTGGGATGTCCGAAGTGTTTGCTCCGCCCCTTCCGGTTCAGGCGGTCCATAAATGAATTCTCTCATTTTTCATCCTAATTTATTGTAAATTTCACTCATTTTTCACCTAATTTGTAGAAAATTTTTTCCCCAAAATTGACCACGCCCCTTTTTATACCAACACCTGACAGGTTGTCCCAGTAATAGTGATTGTGATTCGTAATTTCTCAAAATCCCGATTAATTTTTGCCTACTACTTAGTAAGCTCCGCCCACTTTTTGGCATTTATTGCAAAATTAGTCTAAAAGTGGGCGGAGCTTACCTCTCATATTTTGATACCAAAAAATGCAATTCCCACCTTTG
Source organism: Caenorhabditis latens (assembly GCA_002259235.3). NCBI lineage: Eukaryota > Metazoa > Nematoda > Chromadorea > Rhabditida > Rhabditidae > Caenorhabditis > Caenorhabditis latens. Next base: position 5,340,885 of record CM056093.1, read on the forward strand.
TATATTAATTTTTGTCCCTCACCAAAATTTTCAGCTATAAATTTCTAGATTTATACATTCCATGACTAGACAAACGCATGCGCCGGGACGAATAAGGTGAGGTCAGTGGTAAGAAGAAAAGTGCGCTCTAATGCGAATTTCAGAAATTCGCAACGGAGCACGATTACAGCGGTGGGGGTGAAAAAGAACACAGAAAGCTCACAGGAGAGAGACAATTTTTGGTGCATTTGGAGACAATAACTGGGAGAAATCGAATGAGAAAATCGGGAAAAGGGGAAACGCTAGGCGGAAATTATGACTAATCGGGGGGAAGAAAAAAAAGAAATGGTCAGCATCCACATGCTCCGCCAGTGCCATTTTGAGGGAAACTTCTTTCGGAAAGACAAACGGATTGAGATCTCATTATGCCTGTCTTTAGACCTTCCCAACCATCGACTGGTCGCAGTTCTCCCTCGTCAACGCGGTTTTGGATCTGAAAATTGGGGATTTTAAGAAGAAAATCATTAAAAATCAGCTAATCAGATTATTTTTCACTATGAAAACAGGGTTTTTTGAAAAAATGACAATTTTCTTAGCTACAGTAACCCAATCTACTGTAATCTACGGTGCATTAGCTGATTTCAAGCCAATGTCAAGTCATTTTCAGCCAAAAAATCCTCTCAAAACTAATAAAATCAAATTCCGAGAGCCTACAGTAATGCAATCTGCAGTACTCCTACTTTGCCTATTTTAAACGATTTTGAGCCAATTTCAAGCTCTAAAAAGTCAATTTCGACTCATTTTCAGCCATTTTTACCGAAAAATTGTATTTTAACTACAAAATTGGAATTTCAGGAGCCTACAGTTCGTTAATTTGTTCAAAATAATTTTTTTGCTTGATCTACCCTGATATATTTCTTGCCTAGTTTTTGATCTACTCGGTTTCTGAAAATTCTGAAAATTTGAATTGAATTCTATAAGTTTTGCTCGTTTTTCTCTCAATTTCAGTTCACAGATGTGTCATTCAGTCAAAAATCGATCAAAGCAAGTTTGAAATTCCATGAAAATAGTTTTCAAACAAACTTTATGAGAAACCAACTTAAAAACCATTTCGATATTTTTTTAATTAAAGAAAAAGTGAAATTCTTTCTTGATTTTCCCCGGACATTTTCTACTTTTTCCACCGTATTTCAATGAAATCTCACCTCCTGAGCAATCATATGGAATGCCTCATTCACATTATCTCCATTTCTCGACGACGTTTCAATGAATTTCATCTTGTGGTACTTTGCAAAGTACTCGCCCTCTTCGTAGTTCACCTGTAATGCTTTTTTGATTTGTTGAGGGGAAATTTGGAATGATATTGATAATTTTTATAGAAATTTTGAATATCGAGCGACAATTTTAAATTAAATTTCCGATTTTTAAGTGAAAAATCTCATTTTTGGGAAAAATATGATATTTTTTAATTACGAATTCAAACTTTAAGAGTTTTTTTGTAAAAAAACAAATTTCTAAGCTGGAAAGTCGAAAGTTTTAACGATAAAAGCCTAAAAATAGTATTTCTCATCGAAAAAGTCAATGTTTCAGTAAAAATCTCAATTTTAGCAAGATTTTTACTGAAAAATCAATTTTTCGATGATAAATATTATTTTTTCTAAGGATTTTACTGTCAAAACCATTGAATTTCCAGCTCAAAAATGCGTTTTTTTTTCTAGCGAAAAACGGCAAAAACATCAATTTTTCCCCAGAAAAAAAAAATTTAATCTTTAAAGCCTACCTGTCGCTGTGCATCCATATCGCACTTCGTGCCAACCAACTGAAAAACACATTTTCCCGGACTGGGACCGCCCAAATTCTGTGCCGCCTCTTTGACCCAATTCTCGACGTGTTCAAAACTTTCTCGATTCGTTATATCGTAGATTGCGAGCACTCCGACCGAATTTCGGTAGTAGGACTTTGTGATTGAGCTGGAAATTCGAAGAATTGATGAATTTAGGGTATTTACATGGGTTTTCAGAGTTTTTAATGTAAAAATGGCAAATTTTGAAGTGTTTTTAGTCAAAAAGGCTTTTTTTCATCAAAAAATGGTAAAAAATGTCCAATTTTTACCGGAAAATTTTTAAAAACTCACCGAAACTTCTCCTGACCGGCTGTATCCCATAACTGTAACTTCACACGATATCCAGGCCTCAACTCGATCATTCTCGCATAAAAATCCACTCCGACTGTGGGATCACTGATTTCTGCCATCTTTCCCTCGGTAAAATATCGTAAAAGACTGGATTTTCCCACTGTCGAATCGCCGATTACAATTAATCGATACTGGTAATGGAAGAGCGGTCCGTAGTCGTCGCCAATGAAATTTGATTCCATTTTTGTCTGAAATTTTGGAATTTCTTTCAACTGAAAAGTTAAATGACGCAAATTCTGGCTGAAAACAGCTTGAATTAGCTTGGAATCATTATTTCTATAATATTCTACTCATTTCTCTTTAACAAATAAAAAATTTCATAATTTTTAATTTCTGATTCATGAAATTCGCTGAAAATCATCTGATCAATAAATAAAAACGGCTGACTTTTTAAAGGCGCATGCTATTATTTGGGTGGTGGGTCCTGGAACGAAGAGCCGTTTTGGAGAGCTTCGGGTGGATTTACGGTGTGCATCAATGATTATTTTCTATTTTTTCCAATAGAATTTATTTTTAGATTTTCGATTTATCATGTTTTTTTTTCTGGATTTGTGTTATTTAATTAATTTCTGAACTGGTAACTATTGATTTTTTCTATTTCTTTGTAATTTTTCCACGTTTTATTGTGTTTTTCTGGATATTTCTTGCTCAGTGTGCTCATTGTTCATATTCTATTGTTAATTTCGAATAATCAGTATTTCAATTAGTCAAATCACTCAATTCTTGGTCGAAAATCACAAAAAAATCGATCAAAAGTGAAGAAATTTCGAAATTTCCATTTTTGCATCAATTTTAAAATCGTTTCTGGAAAATTAATTATGAAATACTTTATTTTTCTTATTCCTGATGCAAATGTTCTCAAAAAATCAATAAAAAATGCTCAATAGGGGCTCGAAAAACTATGATTTTTCACCCGAAAATTCAATTTTTATTTTTTAAAATGTTAAAAATCCACGTGGAAAAGCGCTTTCCGACGTTTCAAACCACAAAAATCGTGACAAACTCCAGTATTTTGGACAGGAATATCCGCGGATTTGTCTATGATTGGATGAAAAAAATGCGATAAAAATGGGGGAATCCGGATTATTTTCAGCTTTTCTCCGACATGATCTATGTAGGTCTTACAAATTTGATTCCGGGATTAATCATTTGATTCGGAACAGAAGATTTTTGTGATTTAAAAAAGGAATTAAAAGAAAACGGTCAATTTTTGATTTTTGGGAGAATTTAAATTTCGTTTTATCTCTTTCTGAGGATGAAAATCATAATTTTGAGCTCAAGCTTTCACTCGTTTCTGTTGAAATCTGATGTTTTTCGATGATTCACGTTGAGTCCCAGGCTACCTATGCGAACACGCTCTAATGTGAAGCTACGTGGAAAATAAAATATTTTCACGTATCCTAAAATTTTCTGTAGGAAAATAGATTCTAATGTTCACCGCCACGTATTGCGGACCATGTCTTTTTTAGAGCGCGTTTGCATAGGTAGCCTGGGACTCAACGTGATTTTGCCCGTTTTTCTTGCATAATTCTCAATTTTTCGATAATTTTGAGGTCAGAAAAGTTATATTTCTATATTTTTCACCATATTTAACTCGTTTCCGTTAAAAATTCGTCATTTTCACTTATAAAATTGAATTATTCACTTCAAATTATCAAAAAATCTATTAGCACGCTTCTTACAACCGCGCTCAACCGAAACCTACGAAAATAGTGTGCGAAATCGAGAGACTCAGAGAAAAGAGAGGTTTTTCAAGGAAATTTCGGTAGAGCGTAGTGGTAAGAATTGTGCTGAGCTAAGAGAAAATCTCTCATTTTTACTTTGTTTTCATCACAAATTTTTGTATTTTTCACAATTTTCTGAATATTTCCAATATTTCCTACCGTTACCTTCTATCTAACCACCACCAGTGTAAATAACCATTCAGAAGTCTCTATCCTTGCCAAAATGGAGCCAAAACCTTCTCAATCCCGTCCATGGCTCGTCGTGTTAATCTTCCTCTCGTTCGCCGTCACTCTCTACACCCTTTATCTCCTTTTCCCCGAAGTCTCGACCGATGAGAAACTGCATCTGAAGTACCCCCGGAATCTGGAAGACGCCAAACAACTCGGCCGAGTCCTGTCGAAATATAAAGAGAACAACTATACAGTGGTGTTGTGCAGTGTCGTCGTCGTCTACATATTCCTTCAATCTTTCGCTATCCCTGGATCGATTTTTCTTACTATTCTATCCGGATACCTCTTCCCGTTCTACGTGGCACTCCTTCTAGTCTGCACTTGCTCTGCGACAGGAGCAGCCATCTGTTATACTATTTCTATGCTTATCGGTCGAGCGGCTATCTTCTATCTTTTCCCCGAGCGAATCACCAAATGGCAAGAGGATCTCTCCCAACACAAAGACAACTTTCTGAACTATATGATATTCCTCCGAGTGACACCGATCGTGCCCAACTGGCTCATCAACATTGCGAGCCCTGTGTTAGACGTCCCATTGGCTCCGTTCTTCTGGGGAACGTTCCTAGGTGTGGCTCCGCCCAGTTTCCTCTATATTCAAGCGGGATCCACGTTGGAGCAGATGACGCATACGAGTGTCGCGTGGAGTTGGACGAGTGTTGCCATGCTCACTGGATCCGCGATACTGTCGTTGGCACCGATTTTGTTGAAGAAGAAGGTCAAGGCGGATTAATATTTTTGTTGTGAATTTTAATTTCTGGCGAAAGGGGTTACTGTAGATTTGCAGTCTAGTTACTGTAGATGTTCTGAATGCAAAATTTGCAGTGTTTCTTCATTTTTGCAACTTTTGCCATAACTACCGTAACCGAACTGCAAAACTACAGTATTCTATTTCCGAATTTCTCAAAATTTTATATTTTTGATCTCTTTGATCCGCTTCCTCTGATTCTAGTCTTCTCTGTGATGTTCTGAATAATTTTTTTGGTCTTAATTAGAATTTTATTACATTTTTAATGATTTTTCAACGGTTCAATGGTTTTTTCAGTGATTTTCGCCTAGAAAATCACAACTTACATAGATTTTTGACTGAAAAATCTGAAAATTTTGCTCAAAAACTGGATTTTATATCAAAAGTCGATTAAAAAAAAAAATTCGTGTAAAAATTCGGACGGTTTTGCTTAAAGCCATTCATTTTCAGCTTTACATTAGAAAAACCCTTATTTTAATGAGAAAATCTGAAAATTTTGCTCAAAAATCACATTTTTCTGACATTTGCTGCTCAAAAACTGGTTTTTTGTGGCAAAAATCGATTGTTTTCGAAAATTTCAAATGAAAATGATGACAATTTTTGCTCAAAACCATTCATTCCCAGCTTTTTCTGCTCAAAAACATGGTTTTTTTCTTAATTTTCCAGTGAAACCCACTAAAAACCTCAAAAATCCTCTATTTTTTACTCATTTTCACAAATTTTTAGTGAAAAAAGCTAGAAATTTCTAAAAAAGCACATTTATCTGACATTTACTCCTCGAAAACTAAATTTTATGTCAAAAATCGATTTTTCGACTAAAAACGTCAAAAATTCTATATTTTCCACCCATTTTTACTCATTTTCTTTCTCCATTCCCTTCCCCAAATGCCTTATTTCTCTTTTTCACTTTACTTGTGTCTTCCCCGTTTTTTTCTCTTTTTATCTGAACACATTTTAATTAATTACAAACGAATAAATAATTATAGGTGATATGAAACAATGATGAGAGTGGCCACCAGACGTCGACTACTACCTCAATTAGGAAATCAGAATTTGATTCGAATCTCCTCAGCTACAGTACCCCTTCACAATGGTCATCACAATTTCAGCACGATTTATAGTGGAAATAATGGAAATCAGAGGAGAGGAGGATTGTGAGTTTTTATTTGCTATTGAGACGGCACTCTTTTACAACCGCGCTCTACCGAAACCGAAGAAAATAGTGTGCGAAAATGAGAAACACAGAGAAAAGAGACATTTTTCAAAGGCATTTCGGTGGAGCGCAGTTGTAAGAACTTTGTTTTGATTATATAATTTTTGGACTTTGGCTATAATTTTAGGATATTTTGAATGCAATTATCGAAGCTGAAAACCAGATTTTGATTTTAGACTCCGCCCCTTTTTGCTCTGGACTCTTCTAACTGTCTGAACAGAACTCTGTACTCAAATTGAGCGGAAGGTGTGTATTGGTCTTTTAGTTCTGATTCAGGGGCGGAGCCTAAAATTCCAACAAAAAACGAAGTTGATATACACAGAGTATCACAACTTTTTTGGCTGAAAATTTGTGTTTTTATCCGAAATTTTGTTATTTTTGGCTAAAAATTTATGGTTTTTGTCAGAAATGTTGATTTCCTGCCTGAAATCTCAATTTTTTTGAGTGAATCGGTATTTTTCCATACTTGCAACGGGCCGGCCTTCAAAAAATAACCCATTTTCCAATTTTTAAAAATTTTGCATCGAAAATGTGAACATGATTTTTCAGAATTGTTTCTAATTCTGAATGATAGTCCAAAATTTGACTTTTTCTCGAAAAAAAAAATCGAAAAAATCTGAATTTTGAATTCTGGAGCCAAGTACCCGGGACTTCAAATTAGGTTTTTTCCAGCAAAAACCAATTTTCCCCAGAAAATCCCACAATTTCCATTCTTTGAGCTGAAAAACGACGCTGTAGTTTGCTCATTCTTACCTAAAATAGCAATTAACAAGAATAGTAGATCACAGTTTTTCGGTCCCCTCTGAAACGTCAAAAACGAAGAAACCCTGTCATTAAAATGATTCTGAAAACGGAAATGACATGGCATAGGTGACCAGAAATTACAGATAACTCCCCCTTGTTACTGCAAAACTTCTGGGTCTCTGAAATTTTGCAGTCTTCTCTCTTTTCTATGGTCTCAGGTTGACTTATTCCTTGACTATTTGTTCTGAACATGCACTTTTTTCTGTTTTTTCAAACAATTTGAGGTCGAAATCGTTTTCCTTTGTTTCTCTAATCCTCTCACTCTCTCTATTTGTTGCTCTTTGATGATCAACTGATAAGGATAGGCTCCGCCCCCATTCACAGACAGATCGACCTAGTTTTTGCAGAATGCAGCGGTTTTTTTTTCATGGTCACTATGAAAGTTTGATACTGTTGGAATGCTTATGAAATGGGACTTCTGAGACTGTTCCCAGTGTTTTGTTGATGGCAGAATGAGACATCTCCTGAATATCAGAAGGAATCCGAAAGAAAATTCAAGATCCCAACGTCTTCAGCGTGAAATTCAACCTTTGACTGGATAATTCCTAGAATTTGCTTGCTTTTCGAGCCACTTTACATGCTTTTCCAGTATGCTTTTTGAGCCATTTCATTCGGTATCCCTGAGCTTCGACTAGAAAAGGCCTCCAGGTGACCGTGGAGTTATGGGACTTGACATGTATCATAGAAAAGCTGATATAACGCTGATTTCAAATATAAATTCAGTTTTTGCCCGATGTGTGAAACACATAGTTTTTCTCGAATACCAAATCTCGAGGGCAAAAAATAAGCATATATTCGGAATCAGCGTGATTTCAGCTTTCCAACGATATAGGTCACGTCATAACTCCAAGATTTCGAAATTTTGTTTTGTCGATTTCCAGAAAACTCTTCAGAACCTCCATTCACTAAATTCACTAATTCATTCACTAATTCTGTTGAGCTGAAAGCTTCGGTTTCTGAATTTGGAGGTGTCGTAATCCAGAAATTTCATCATTTTCGCGCTTTCCTTCTCCTCTAGTTTCAACAAGATCCGTTATTATCAGCGAAAATTCTGGAATTATCATGACTGATCGCTTCACCCCCGGAGATTTCAGCCATACTCTAGATTCCCACACTCCTCAAAATCTTATCTGATTTCCCGTAAGATATCGATCAGTTAGATTCACTTGTGAACTATTGTAAACCGGGTCCGGAAAAAGTGTCAGAAAAACTCGAATAATGTCAAAAAAGTCATTCTAGCCACGCGGCCCATAGTAGGCCACGGACATAGAGCTCGCCGAGATCTACATTTTGGTATATTTTTCAGCTTATAACATTGATTTTGAAGCGAGTTACGCGCCGGCCCGTTTTACAAGTAGGGTTTTATCCCTGGGATTTCAGCCTTACTCTAAATTCCCACACTTCTCAGAATCTTATTCGATTTCCCATACGGTATCGATCAGTTAGATTAGTGTCAATTAAATCCCCATTGTCTAATTAGTATACCTTCCAATTTATAGCCTCCCTAGTACTTTTTCCATTGTAGTGTAATCTATCATAGTACTAGTCCATCCGCCTTCAAAGGGCACAGTTCATGAATCATGTTAAAACACCATCTCGATAAGATATCAATCGCTTTTTTGGTTCTTTTATCATCCATCAAATAGAAAATATTTGAGTTTGACCTACCTAGAGTCCTCGTTCCTATTCCATTCGCACTTTCGCTCTCTCTCTCTATCAAACAATTCCAGCACACAACCTCAAAACATCACATTGTCTGCTTCTCTAACTCTCGCACTCTCTGCCCGTGTGTCGCTCTTTGATGAGTAATATAAGACACCAAAAACCGGGGAGAGAGATGAGAGAGACGCAGGCAGAAATGTTTTGTAATACTGCTTTTCTCTCTCTCTTTTTTCGTCCGTTGCATGCTGTTTCTTTGGTGGAAATATACGGAGAGACGAGGGGGGAGGGTCAATGACGTTTATCACAGAATACATAGAAAGAAGATGATGATGATGAAAGGAAGAAGAAGACACCATCCATATGTATATGTCTTAAATAGTGAGACATAGACACATGGAATCGGTGAACTTTTTCCTCGTTTTTTTTTCGCTTCCCTCCAGTTGTTTTTGTTGATTTTTCTGGACTTTGGTGTACACTTTTTTACTCAACAATGAGGGAAGGGAATCATGATCAGAAAACGGTCATTTCGAGTGTTTTCGATAGGAAAATGAGGGGATTTTTTGAAAGAGAAAGCTCAGAAATCGAGGCCACGCCCACTTTTTTTGGTCTTCTGGATGATTTAGACAATTTTAGATATTTGTAGGCTCCAGCCACGCCCTCTTTTTTTCAGTTTTTGACTCCGCCTACTTCCCCTCGGTTAGTTAGTCTTCTAGATGATATAGACAGATTTAGAGATTTGTAGGTTCCGCCCATTTTAAGGCCACGCCCTCTTTTTTGAATTTTTTGCTCCCCGGACGTCCTTTTCATCTTTGGGGATTCGCTATGGTTTTGCAAGAATCTAAGGCTCCGCCCCTCTGTAGATACCTTTTTTGTGTGGTTTTTGACCCAAAAAGAGGATTTTTGGGGGAAAAATCAAAAATTTCGACCGAAAACGCGCCAGAAGGTGCGCCAGAAAGCGGTTTTTAAAAAGCTTTTTTGCTTGAAACGCGCCACAGCCGCACCTGCACGGTTTTTGAGCTGAAAATGCCATTTCTCATTGACTATGAGATGTTCCTCTTTCTAAAAAAAAAACAGATTTGACCGTTTTAGATATCCATAGGCTCCGCCCCTTTTTTGGTGACGCCCCCTTTTTTCAGTGTACCTGTTGTTCATTTTCAGTTCCCTCTTCCGGCCCCTCTTTTGAGATTGCTCTTCTAGAGAATTTCGGTTATTTTTTGACATTTCTACACACCGACGCCCCTTTCATCACGATGTAACAGTTCTTGGGATAGCCGCTTTTCAGTCTTGTCAAGAAATCCCTAGACTCCGCCCATCTTCTTGACCACGCCTCCTCTCTTTTTCTGCAAAATTTCTAATCTGTTTCGATGTGTTCTGACACAATCTGTGCTCAGAAACAGCTGTCTCTTCCTCTGTCTGTCCTCCTCCCCCGTTTTTTGACGTTCTTGAAGGAAAATAATTATAGATCAGAACTCCGCCTACTGATCTAAGCCACGCCCACTTCTATTTCGTGTGATAAACACATGACTGGAATATGAACTGTGCGCGCTGGTTGTTTCAGTGGTTTCAAGTGCAAACTTTGGAAACTTTTGAACGTTTTTTCTGACTTGGATCAATCTGAACACCTCTAGATCTCCGGCATGCCCGTTTATCAGAGGGAATACGGTTTTTCAAGTTTTTAACTCAAAAAGTCATGAAAATCCATGAACTTTTCACATTTGAGCTAAGAATTCTCATCTGGGATTCTGTACTGACGGACATCTGGATGCACAGACATCCGCATAGATCTTCTTGCTGTCAGAGTGCTCTTTACTGTCATTTTTGAATGTTGATGCCATTTTTGAATTCAAAAACGGCAGTAAAACATAGTCTGTCTTCAGGAAGAACCTTGTGAATATCTGTGCATCGAGATGTCCGTCAGTACAGTATCCCAGATGAGAATTCTTAGCTCGAATGTGTGAAGACAGCGAGTTTTCACGGATTTTCCTGCCTTTTTGAAAAAACTTCAAGGAACGATCAAAACCTCAATTTTGGAAATTATGATTCTGCCTTCATATCTCTAAAAAAAATCTTCACATTCGAGCCTACCGTAACCCCAGACATCCGGTGATCCTTTTCTGAACATCTGTTCTTCCTGGTAGCAAATTTTGGAAACTTTGTACTTTTTTCTAACTTGGATCAACCTGGAGTGTCCGGCGGCTATTATAGTGAATACGGTTTTTGTGGTTTTTACCGTTCCTTGAAGTTTTTTAACTCAAAAAGTCATGAAAAACCATGAAAACTCACTGTCTTTTCACATTTGAGATAAGAATTCTCATCTGGAATACTGTATTGGCGGACACCTGGATGCGCAGACATCCGCATAGATCTTCCTGCAGTCCTGAATGCTAAATCGCTCAAAAATGACACTGAAAACAGGTTCTGAGGAGTTCTGAACCTAAATTTCATCAATTTTGAAAATTTTTATTCTTCGAGCCTACCGTAACCCCAGACATCTGGTGATCCTTCTGAACATCCGTTGACTTTTTCATTAAATCATTCCCCTCCCCCATTCATATCAACATATTGCTTCCCCCCCCCCTTCCTTCCCTCGTTTGCCTTTTCTTATTGAACAAAAACTAATAAAATTCCGAAGAGAGAAGTGAGCATATAATCTTTGATGTCTTCTTCCTCGCTCGTCTTCTGCTCCCCCCCCTTTTCCTTCATTTCCCCATTTATTTCGGTGTGTGTTCGGGATAACTGAGAACAGACGGAATGGATCAAAGTCCTTCGAATGATGATGATGCATTTTGTCTGGAAATCTGGAAATGAGAATGTATCATTCTGTTTTCCAGTGAGATTCCTGACGTCGTCGGGATTCTGAATATGCTTTTGGATTTTGCAGAATATCAAAATGAGCTGCGTTACCAGGCGTTTTGTTTGAAAGTGGTGTTAAATTTTCCGGTATAGAGCAGAATCTGACAGCGGATTCAGAATCCTGACGATGAGGCTTCGAAACCGAAAAGTTCGAACTGTCTTAGTTTCAAAGCCTCTCGAAACCGCCTCTCAGGCGCCCCAGCACTGTTTCAAAGCCTCCCGGAACCGCGTCTCAGGCGCCCCAGAGATGCTTCAAAGCATCCCGAAACCGCGTCTTAGGCGCCCCAGCCACGACTAATATCTCTATATTATAGTTCAGTTCCATCCGTGTCTTCAATCTCATTTTTCCCTTTCCGCTCCCCATCTCATTCCATTTTTCTTCCAGACTTCTCCAAAAACGTCCGACAGTAATCAATTTGCGAAGTGAACGCGCATTCATCGGAATCGCTGCAGGCGCCGCCCGTCATCTGCTCAAACTTCGCTACTTTCTCGCGACTGGTGTCATTGGTGGAAGTGTTGCGGCGAGATCGGTAAGAATTCAGTGTCGGTGTGTCCAGATGTCTCGAAGTTACCAGATAATTGAGCAGAAACGCCGAATTTCGCCATAGAAAAGCGTCTGAGTCACGCCAGACATATCTGACAATCTCAAAAACGCGTCTCAGACACGCCAGACATGTCGGAAATTGTCAAACATCGCGTCTCAGGCACGCCAGACATATCTGACAATCTCAAAAACGCGTCTCAGGCACGCCAGACATATCTGACAATCTCAAAAACGCGCCTCAGACACGCCAGACATATCTGACAATCTCAAAAACGCGTCTCAGGCACGCCAGATAATTTTTTGTTTGATTTTCAGCGTCTATCTGTTTGTCTGTGGGTCGGGGGTCTTGATTTTCTTCTAAACTTTTTGTTTTCTGTTCAATTTTTCTTAAACGAATTCCATTTGCAGTGGTACGAAGAATGGAAGTCCAATCTGCCCGACCTGGCACTTCCCGAATGGTTCGACGCAAACGGATCATGGAACGAGTTTTCGGAGAAAATAAGAGGGATAAAAGATGGATTTGGGCAAAGCGGCATTGACGGAAAACAGAAATGGGCTGAATGGATGGCCAAGTTTGAAGAGTTCAAACAGCAACAGAAGGACAAAAAGGATGGGAATAATGAGGGATCGGGAGGAGATGTGCCTGGGAAAGGTAAGAAGAACGGTTTAGAATGGAAAAAGTGGGTTTATTGTAGTTTTTTTCTAAGGAATTGGCTATTTTAAGCCGAAATTTAGTCATAAGTTATCTAAAAATAGTAATTTCAAGTCGGAAAATCCGGTTTTGACTGAATTTTCGCTTAATTTCGGTGGTTTTAGTGATTTCCAAGTCAAAAATGTTCAAAATCTGAGTTGTTAGGCTCAAGAACCAGATTCCACACATCGGCAAAGTTGTTCGGTTTCAAAAAATGTCCCTTTTTTTTCCAATTAAAAAAAAATTTCAGTTTTTCATCGAAAATGTGACTATTTTTGATGATTTCGCGAAAAAATTTCAAATATTCGAAAAAATTGAATTTTGAATTTTGGCGCCAATTTTCCGGGCCTTGACTTGACAACTATGCACATCGGGACATCCGGACGCAATAACATACAGACAGACTTCTCAAAACAAACATCTCTTTTCTAGAGATGACATCGTTTAGATTTAGACCCATATTTAGACTGAAATCCCTTATTTACCCCTGAGCAGCGGATCAAAAAAGCGATCTGTCAGCTACTTTTAGACTGTCTTACGTGAGTTTTCTGCTCCCAAAAGCAAGAATTTTTAGAAACTTGAGGAGGAGGATGGAGAGATTTGTCTATTGGGAAATTAGAGATAAGCGGATTTTCATCTCTTTAGGAAATGCTGATTTTTGATATAAACATTGGTGTTATTTTTTGAAACGTCATTTTTTGTGTTGTTTTTTGAGAAAATTTGGCATATTTTGAGCCAAAAGTGGGTCTTTTTTGCTCAAAACTGCTCGAAATTATAGTGATTATCGATCAAAAACTCGTTTTCATTGCTCGATTCTCGAGATTTTCAGTCAAGAGTTGGATTTCAGACTTTTCGGAGTTAAAAGCTCAGAATTTGGTTGAAAATAAAAGTTTCCAAGATTTTAAATTTCGAAGCAAGCACCGCCCACTTTTTTGCTGATTTTTTAGTGATTAGCTTTAAAAGGGGCGGAGCTTCCAATTTCTGTCGTTTTTAGGTCCTATTTTAGTCGATAAGAATGGGTTTTAAATCTGCAAATATTGAAAATTCCAGAACATTAGCCAAAAATGCAAAAGTGGGCGGAGTTTGGAGCACGACTTTCGACTGAAAACAAGCCCCGCCCACTTTTCCGCTGATTTTTCCGGACGGGAATAACAGAAGTGAATTTTCATCAAATTTGAACTTTTTTCGCCTGAAAAAGCCAAAAATTCTGTCTGTTTGTCCAGATGTCCATATGTCCGATTTTCTTCAAATTTGAACAATTTTTCGCTTGAAAATCTGTCATTTTCAAGTCCAAAACAATCAAAAACTGATATTTCTTGTCTGCCTGTGTGTCCGTGTTTCTCGATGTCTGTCTGTCTGTAAATCTGGCATTCCAAATGAATGATTTCGAGTCAAATCTCAGATATTTCAGTCTGAAAATCCCAAAAATTTGTCATTTTTGAGTACAAAACTTTCGGAGCATGACATTTTTCCAGTTTTCACTTCAATTTCAGTCTTTTCAGAACCCCTCGTTTTGGCCTCCTTGATGTCCGCATTCTCATCAAAGAAGGATGAAAAAGACGAGGAGAAAAAAGACACGACGGCGTCAGCAGAAGAGCGGATTCAGAAGTTACAAGAGGAGATGTTGAAGACACAATCACAGTATCAGAGAGAGTTGGAACGACTCGAAAAGGAGAATAAAGTGTTGAAACAGAGACTTTTGTTGTCGGATGATAAGGCCGCACATCGGTTGAAACGACTGAAGGTACGGTTTGAAAATGATCTGAAAAGTTGATTTTGGGACATCTGGAAGTACCGACAGACAATGAAAAATCGTTAAAATTGACAAAAAACTGTCGAAAACCCATTTATTCAGCCAAAACGCGTCAACGACACGCCAGACAAAATTGTTGACTTTTGACATTGGCGCACCTTTCACGCGTTTCTCAACACGTCAGACTTCTGGACACACAGACACACAGTATAATTCTACTCAATTAGTCCGTTTTTCAGCTATTTTGGACTGAAAATTGATTAAAGTTTTAAAAATTCGCACAAAAACTAATTTTCCCCGTGAAAATCTGAAAAAAGTGAATAAATACTGGGAAAACTGGTTTTTTCAGCAATTTTGGAGTCTGAAAATTAACAAAAATTTGGAGTTTTTTCACGATTTTCGATCATTTTTCAGTCAAAAATCGAATTTCGACACGAAAAAGCGCTTGAAATCCATATTTTAGTTCATTAGTTTCGATTTTTATGAGCCAATCAAAACACGTCAAAGACACGCCAGACACAACATTTCTTGACAATGGCGCACCTTTCAAGCGTTTTTGAGCACATCAGACATCTGGACAGACAGACACACTAACAGAAATCTCACAGAAAATGCGGATTTCGGACATCTGGACATACAGACAGACAGAAAAAAGTTTAAGAATACGCGCCAGGCAAACCAGTGTTTGAGCCAATTTTTAGCTCGTCAAGACGCGTCAAAGACACGCCAGACTTTTTTTTGATTTCTGACAATGGCGCACCTTCCGCGCGTTTCTCAGTACATTAGACATCTGGACACACAGACACACAGACCCAACGCTCTATTTTTCCAGAGATCTCTGATCGACATGTACAGCGAGGTGCTCGATTTGCTCAACGAATACGACTCGTCGTACAATACGTCCGACAATTTGCCACGTGTTGTAGTCGTCGGTGATCAGAGTGCCGGAAAGACGTCTGTACTCGAAATGGTGGCACAAGCCAGAATTTTTCCGAGAGGAAGTGGAGAGATGATGACGAGAGCGCCGGTTAAGGTGAGTACGAGAGGCTCCGCCCACTTTCAGAACATTTAAAAGTTCTGAGACAAGAAAGAGTTTATATATCGAATATCGTGAAAATCAGCATTTCTAGGCGAAATTTTGCAATTTTTGAAAAATTTTAGGTGAAAAATCGGCATTTTTAGACTGAATTTTGGGATTTGTGACAATTTTCATGTTATTTTTTCAGCCGTTTTCAGCCCAAACGACACCGAATTTTCGGCATTTTCGTTTATTGCGACTCAAAATACCTCGAAAAACGCCACAATAATTTCATTTTCAACCAAAATCCACGAATTCCAGTAATTTTCAATCCGAATCGAAAGATTTTTCAGCTAAATATAGCAGATTTAGACCGATTTTCAGAAAAATTCGGCAGATTTTCATCAAAATTTTCATCATTTTTCCAGGTCACCCTCTCCGAAGGACCCTACCACGTCGCCCAATTCCGTGATTCATCGCGTGAATTCGATCTGACCAAAGAATCAGATCTCCAACAACTCCGAAACGAAACAGAAGTTCGTATGCGTAATTCTGTCCGAGACGGCAAGACAGTGTCGAATGAAGTGATCTCTCTGACAGTCAAAGGACCCAATCTGCCACGAATGGTTCTCGTCGATTTGCCCGGAGTCATCTCGACTGTAACTGCTGATATGGCGAGAGAGACGAAGGATGATATCATTCGAATGAGTAAAGCCCATATGGAGAATCCGAATGCCATCATTTTGTGTATTCAGGATGGGTGAGTGCTATCGAAAATTGAAAATTCGGAATTCTTTGATCAAAATGGCCGATTTTCAGAGGTTTAGGGTCGAAATTGTAATTTTTATGTGGTTTTTGAAGTGTTTTGTTGACCAAAAAAGGGTAAAAAGAAACGCGTCAAAGGCACGCCAGTTGTAGTCAGAATCTGCCTTTCAGATTCGTCGAAAATTGCACAAAAAGCGCCAAATGTAGGTCAGAAGCATTTCTAGCAGAATAATGCTTCAAAAAGCGTCAAAGGCACGCCAGCCGCTACTTTTTGACTGAAAATTTGAAGATTTTTAACCGAAAATTGTTCGGAACGGAGTCAAAAGCACGCCAGACACCAAAACTTTGTGACAGTGACAATTAGTTAAATTGCTGAAATTTACTGTTTTTGACATTGATATAGGATTTTATGAATTTTTAATGAAAAAAACTAGAGGAAAAAACTTTTTTTTCGAATTAAAACCAGGTTTCAAGCTGAAAACTGGGAATTTTTGACTGAAATTTATCTAAAAATGTATGTTTTGAAGCAATAGTTGAGGTTTCAAGCTCCGAATCTGTTGGAAATCGCGGGTTTCATTCAAAAATAGATAAAAATCACTTTTTCCACAAGAAATTAGTCGTAAAACTAGAAAATCTCACTTTTTCTGACTTAAAATTAGCATTTTTCGATTAAAAATACTCTCAAATTACAGTTTTTATCCAAAAAATTACAGATCCGTCGACGCCGAAAGAAGTAACGTGACCGACTTGGTCAGTAGCATTGATCCATCGGGAAAACGTACGATTCTCGTCCTGACGAAAGTAGATATGGCTGAAAAGAATCTAGCGAATCCGGATAGAATTAAGAAGATTCTCGAAGGAAAGCTGTTCCCGATGAAAGCGTTGGGATACTTCGGCGTCGTCACTGGACGTGGAAACAGTTCGGATTCGATTGATGAGATTCGAAAATACGAGGAGAACTTCTTCAATTCGAGTCAATTATTGAGAGATGGAGTACTGAAACCATCTCAAATGACAACTAGAAACATGTCACTGGCAGTGTCCGATTGCTTTTGGAGAATGGTTAGAGACTCGATTGAATCTCAGACTGACGCTTTCAGAGCGGCGAAATTTAATCTGGAAGCAGAGTGGAAGAATCATTTCCTGAGAATTCGACAGTTGAATCGAGACGAGTTGTATGATAAGGCTCGTGGAGAGATTCTCGATGAGATTGTGAATTTGTCACTGATCGGAGTGGAGGAATGGGAAAGACTTCTTCAGGAGAAGCTGTGGTCTGAAATCTCTTCTCATGTATTCGATCAGATATTGATGCCTGCTTACGCGTCATCTAGTTCTGGCTCATTCAACACCACTGTTGACATCAAATTGAAACATTTCGCTGATAAACAGTTGGCTCAGAAGAGCATCGAGACTGGATGGGATACGTTGAAGGAGGTGTTCTTTAAGCAGATTAATCAGGATGCGAGAACGAGGAAGGATCATGATCCGGTTTTTGATCCGTTGAAGGTGAGATAATTGTGGCTGAAAATGTGACTTTTTGAGATGAAATTGACGCTTAGAACCGAAATTTTCATTTTAAAAAATCGAATTTTGAGCTCAAAATTTTCGCAATTTTCACTAAAAAATCTCGTTTTTTGACTCAAAATGACTGGACAATGAGACTTTTCGGGCTCAAAATGACGCTTTAAACCTAACTTTCCCCATCCTGACCTCGAAAAGCACGAAAATTCCAATTTCTGGGCTCAAAATGATAGTTTTGAAAAGAATTTCTGAAAATGACTCAAATTCAAACCCAAATTTTTTGAAAATTCTTGAACAAATTTGAGCCAAAAACCGGTATTTTCTGACGAACAGGATTTCCATAAAAATCAAAATCTGGATTTTCCGAAGGTCTGGGAACTAGCATTCAAAAATGGGGCAACTCTAGTCAGGTGCGCCTTTGACGCGTTTGCAAGTCAGGAAAATGGACTGAAAGAGCTCTAGGACACCGTTGCCGCGCTTGAAAGTGAATTGAATTAAAAATCATGTCTGGGGCACCGTTGACGCGTTTAGAATTCAAAAATCTTATACAGCCGGCGCAGCTCTGGCGCGTCTTCATCCAATTAGGCTCAAAAGCACTCGATTTCGACCAGTTTTCCAGCAGTTTATCAGTCAAAAATGCAAAATTTTGGAAGCGATCAAAATTCGAGTATTTCTGCACTTTGATGAAAATGTGGACTTTTGGAGTCATAAATTCGGGACCAGATGGTTTCGAAATCTGGAAAATGAACGTATGAACTCAAAACCTCCTCCAATTTCTCATATTTTTCAGGAAGCAGTAATCGAAGAAGCGATGCTAACCCACGGTTGGGATGACAAAGCGATGGATTATCTCCGAGTGATCCAATTGAATGCAATGGAAGATCGTGCGATTCAAGACAAACGATCATGGGATTCCGCGTGCAATTTCCTCCAAAAAGCTGCAACGGAACGCCTGAACGCAGTGAAAAACCAACTGAAAGAAGACCGAGGACCCGGATGGACATCGAGATGGTTGATGTGGAAGACGCCGACTGTCGACAATCACTATTCGTGTGTGATTCAAGACGAACTTCAGGCGATTCTGACGGCTGATCCAGAGCATAAGCAAGCGCTGACTGATGATGATATAACAGTGATTCGAAGGAATATTGAGACGAAAGGAGTCATTGAGATACCAACGGAATCGATTAGGAAACAGTGGAAATTGGTGTTCAAAAAACACTTTTTGGAGAGGATTATTAGTGTGAGTTGGAGGGGAATGGGGGTCAAAATAAAGTCTTAAAATCTGGAATTCTCGAGAAATCCGAATAGAGTTGGGAGCCCGGGCAGTAGATACACTGAAACAACAGAATAGTTGCTAAGTCTGAGCTGGAAATCGGGACATCTGGACATCCGGACCGACATGGCGTCCACAGAACCCCAAACTCCTAAGAACGCGTCAAAGGTGCCCCAGATTTCTCAAACATTTTGGCCATTCTCAGCATTCACACCCGGTTCTGCCGTTTTTTAGCAGTTTTCATCGGATTTTGACTTAAAAGCGCGTCAAACGCACCCTTGACTCTCGAAAACGCGTCAAAAGTGCGCCAGAGTCTCCTAGATTGTCCGAAGCTATCCGAAGGGTCAATTCTGAAAGAATGCCTCTTCAGCGGGCACCCCTGACTCTGGGGATCCGCCAGGACTTTATCGTTAGGCTGTTGAACATCAGAGTCTCATAACACTGACGGTTAGTGTCATGTAGCGATGTGTGAGACGGTGGAGCTTCGGAGCTTAATCGGAGCATCGGAGCCATTGATTGAGGATCTGCCGGTGGTCCATCCAGTTATCGAGAATCGATCGTAATCGACCAGGATCATCGTGCAGTGACAGAATAGACGGTGGGAACCATGACGCGAGTTATCCGAGCTGCTCCATTCACCATTGATTGAGGTTCCACCGGTGCTCCATCCGGTTAACAGTTAACCATCAGAGGGGGGAACTGAAACAGTCAGAACTTTATGGTTAGACCGTTGAACATCACAGGGCCTCTTACCCTTGACGGTTAATGCGTCAGTGAGGATCATCGTGCAGTGACACGTGAGTCGGTTGGGATCACACCATCGCAGCTTGAACTGCTCCCACTACCACAATTGAGCGTCTGCCAGTGCTCCATCCGGCTATCGTTTCTAACCGTAATCGATCAGGATCATCGTGCAGTGGCTTATGAGACGGTGGGGATCACGAGCATTGGACCTCCCTTTCCCATTGATTGATGGTCCGCAGGTGCTCCATCCAGATACAAGTTGACCATCAGAGTGTGAGAACTGACGATTTCTACCTGTTTCCCATTCCTTATATGCACTGAAAAGTAGGGCAGATCGTTATCAGGAAGGTCATCTGAGATTTTATTTTTACGGAAGGTCACGGTTTTGAAGTTTTTCAAATTTTGAGATTTTTCATTTCTAATTTTTGAATATTTTTGCAGAGCAGCAAAGACTGTCAATCGATGTACCAAATGTATCGTCAAGGAATGATTGAAGGACAAGACATTGACTGTCAAACGATTGTTCTCTTCTACCGTATCCAAAAGATGGTGAATCTGACGTGTAACGCACTCAGACAACAGATTACGAATACGGAACATCGGAGGCTTGAGAAGGAAATTAAGGAGGTGTTGGACGATTGGTCACAGGAACCAGATATCAAAAAGAAGTATTTGACGGGACGGAGAGTCGAGTTGGCTGAGGAGATTCGTGAGTTTTGAGGCTGAAAATGGGGAAATCTGGACATCCGGACATCCGGATATCTGGACAGACAAATATTTCAAATTTCAAAAGACTTCGTTGAATTTCCCTCCATTTGAAGGAACTTTTAAGCAAATTTGGACATTTTTAGCCCAAAATGTCGTTGCAAAACTCAAATTTTCCTCCATTTTCGAACAAATTTTGCTTCTTTAGCACAAAACTTCTCTGGAAAAATCGATTTTTAATAGTTCTAGATCCAAAATTCTTCACTTTCCATCCTCAAACCATTTCCAATCATGGAAATCTGGACATCCGGACATCTGGACAGACAGATATTCCAAGTTTCAGAAGACACCGTTTTCAACAAAAAAGAGGGATTTTCTTCCATTTTTGAACAAATTTGGGATTTTTAGTTCAAAATTTCGTTTTAAACCTCGAATTTTAATGGTTCAAAACCCAAAATCAATCACTTTCCATGCCCAAACCATCTCTAATTAAGGAATCATGGAAATCTGGACATCCGGACATCTACACAAACAGATATTCCGAATTTCAGAAGAATTTTCCTCTATTTTTGAACAAATTTGGCATCTTTACTATCAAAATTTCGCTGAAAAACTCGAATTTTTATAAAAACTCGAATTTTTATCTATTTTTGAAGAAATTTGGCATCTTTATCACCAAAATTTGGATGAAAAACTCTAACTTTTCACCATTTTTATCACATTGGGAATCATGGAAATCTGGACATCTGGACATCTGGACAAACAGACATTTCAAGTTTCGGAAAACAGCGTATTTAAAAAAATAAATCGAATGATCCTCCATTTTTGAACAAATTTGGCACATTTACCACAAAAATTTCGCTAAAAAATTTGAATTTTAATGATTCTAGACCCTAAATTCTTCAATTTCTTTTCAGAACAAGTCCGCCGAATCCAGGAGAAATTGGAGGAGTTCATGGCTCAACTTCAACGTGAAAAAGTCTAAATCTCTCCCTTCTTCCCACTATTTTTTTCTAGATTTCTCTAGATTTTTCATAGCTTCTCAGTTCATAGTTCTAGTTTCCCTCATTCTTTGGTGCTTTTCTATGCCAAATTTCCCCAATTTTTATGCGATTTTTCGACCAAAAATGTACTTTTTCCACTATATTTTCTACGTTTTTCTAGGTTATCTCCACACTTTGAACCGGTTGTAAATACAGTCAATAGGTCTCTATTTATTGTGCTTTTTCTTCAAAAAACGAAATATTTTTCTCATTTTTTAATCGGTTTTTATTGATTTTTCGATGGTTTTCTGCCACTTTCTTATCCATTCTTCGTCAATTTTTCTTTTTTTGTAAAATTCAAATCTTCAATCCAGAAATGTCAATCAACACGGCGAACACGCCCGACGGACTCGGCGTCCTACTGTACAATGGGGAGACGATTGTGATTTTTGCGAGAGGAGTCGAGATGACATTAGGAACCAGTCAGAATCAGGTGAGGGGGAAATGATTGAATTTTGGACTGAAAAACGGACTATTTGGTAGTTCTAAGATCTGAAAACGCTTTAGAACCGAGTTTTTTGACTGAAAAGAAGCTATTTTTGACATAAATCTTGTTGAAAATGTTGATTTTGAACCAAAAACTGACTTTTCAACACATTTTTTCAGATTTCTAGCTCAAAAAGGAGATTTTTAGGCTCGAAAATTGAGTTTCTGGCTCAAAAACGAGATTTTTTTTAATCTCGAAAACTGGATTTTTAGCACAAAAATCAGAATTTTGACCCAAAGCTTAAATTTCTGACTTTAAATCCAGATTTCTAGCTTAAAGAATGAGTTTCTGGCTCAAAAACTAGATTTCAGCTCAAAATCTGATTCTTGTGCTCGAAAATTGGATTTTGATCTTAAAAAAGCAAAAAAATCGATTTTCAAGTCAACAATTTAGATTTTTGAACCAAAAAAGTGAATTTTTGATGCATTTTTCGAAATTAAACAGCTATTCTCACTCCAAAAAGCTGTTTTTTGGCTACTTTCAATCCGAAACTATTGTTTTAAGCAATTTTTGTATTAAATTCTGGTTTTTTTTTCTTAAAATCTCATGCTGAGAACTTTATATTTCTCAGAATTTGGAAGGACGTCGACAGGGAACGATCTACCTCACATCACACCGAATCATCTTCATGCCGGACGCCGGTGGTTGGCTCAAATCATTCGAAATTCCATTCAACAATATGCAAGATGTCAATTTGAATCAACCCATTTTTGGTGAGGAAGAGTAGAAAGAATTGGGGTGAAAATTTGCGGATTTTCACTGAAAATTGTGGATTTTTCTGTGAAAATTGCGATTTTTCATTAAACTTTGCGGATTTTTCACTAAAATTTTCGAATTTTCTCCTAAAAATTGCAGGTTTTCACTGAAAATTGGGAATTTTTCACTAAAAATTGCATTTTTTCTAACTTTATTATTCCAGGAGCCAACTATCTTTGCGGAACGGCGACAGCTGTACAAGGAGGTCAAATGCGTGGAGAAGTTCCATGGCGAATGACATTCAACCGGGGCGGATGCATTGAATTCGGCCAATCACTACTCCAAGCCGTCGAACGGGCGTCACGAATGAGACCACAGAATGCACCGCCCGCGTATTCTCCGCCGATTGGAGATTTCTACTCGGCACCGCCAGCTTATTATCAACCGTCGCCTGATCAAGGTGCCTGATTTTCAGTCCATTTTGGGGCTTACATTTTTGCGGTCAAGAAAGTCCAGAATTAGTCGAAAAATTCCGAATTTCTGTGATTTTTAGTATTTTTCAGACTCCAGTCTATCATTTTAACACGTTTCTTGCTATTTTACAGTGTATTTCATCTGAAAATCCAGAAAAAACCATTGAAAAACTCGAAAAAACGCGAAAATTAATGAATTTCCGTCACGCGATGCAAACGCGCCCCATTGATAACATTTCGCAATTTTATTTTTTCTCAACATTTTAGACCCAAAATCATCCGGAAAACGATGATTTCAGTAGTTTTTCGCAGTTTTTTGTTGATTTTAAATGATTTTTCGTAATTTTTCAACTGGGAAACATGTATTTTATTGAATTCTGGCCGGAAAATGGAGGTTTTGAAGGAAATATTAGTTTCTAAAGAATAATTTTGAGTTTTCAAGATTCTAGTGTTATTTTGTTGTATTTTAGGCTCACATTATCTCAAATCTATAATTTTTATCAATTTTACGTACAAAATTCATATTTTAAACTCGGATTTGTGGAAAATTTTCAAAAATTGTAAAGTTTTCTCTCTTTTCTCGTTTCACATTCAATTTCTGCTGATTTTTCACTAAAAATCTTTGTTTTTTTCAATTTTTTTCGCTCCGAAACCACTTTTTCACTCATTTTTCTCATTTTCCAGGACCAAATGGCTTCAACCCGACGACCGACTCGTTCCCCGATCAACCAAATCCATCAAGTGTATTCATGAGCTCCGCCCCTCCACCATATCCAGGAATCGGACCAGAACGTGGTCCCCACCCGACAGAAGAACTCCACGTGGCCGGTCAATTCGAGGCGCCGCCCGCCTATTCGGGTGGAGAGACCGCTGAGGGGTTGAGACGAAGAAATTGAGGAGATGAAGAAGATTATGTGATAAATTTGTGTTTTTTGCGCTGCTTTCTCGCTTAAAATTCACCGAAATCCCTAAATTTCCACCCTCTCCTTTTTCCCTTCTCAAAATCTCAAAATGTGAATATTTATTTCATCCACTAGACCTTACTCTCCTAAAGCTCCCGTTGTGATATTTATATCAAGAAATAATTCAAGCTATTCGGTAGAAAACAACAATAATCCAGCACCTTCCCCCTCCAATCCATTCGCTGCTCTCTATTTTTTCTCATTGAAAGGTTTTTGAGTCAATTTTCAGCTGAATTGGCGTGTCTTTGACACGTCCGACGCTCAAAAAGGCTGAAAATTGATTGTCCTTGTAAATAAACATTGTTCTTTATTTCAGGAAAAGTTTGTGTTTATCAGTATGTTAGCTGTGTGTTTTATCTGCTTTTTATTCTAATTTACAGATTTTCTGCAGTTCTTTTTACTTTTATGTATCAAAAGACTTGATAATAGATACGAAAACTGCGGTTTTGAAAGATCTTCTTGTTAAAAATCGTTTTTCATGCGTAAAATAGAGTTTTCTAATAGGAATAATCGAAAAAAGTTGCATTTTTACAAAGATTTCTGATGAAAAATTGCCGCTTTCGCTTAATTTCGGATGTTGGATCTCTAGAAATAGGTTCCGAAGCATTTTCAGTAGAAAATAAAGATTTTTAAGTGATTTTTCTTGATAGAATAATGAGAAAACTAAAAATTGAAGCGAAATTACGGATTTTCTTCTCTAAATTGTTAGAAATAGCAATTACTTGCTTTACAGTTTATGAAAATCGCTGAAATTCTGTATTTTTCTGCTCTCCCCTCGAATTTTTTGTTCTGAACCTTCAAAGATCAGTTTTTCATCAGAAAACTCAACAAATCTTTAAATTTCTTCCTACTTATCAGAGTTTCATCAATTCTTCTGATTTTCTCGCTCTTCCACTATCTCAAACCCCTTCCGAATCTCTTAATTTCCAGGGTTCATCAATTAAAAAGACTTCGAGTCTCTCGTAATCATGGCATCCAACTTGACAGTAAATGTGCATCCAGGTGTCTACATGAATGTCGTCGACACTCATATGAGACGATCGAAGAATTCGCAAAAGGCGGCCGGACAGGAGAAGTGTATGGGAACACTCATGGGATACTATGAGAAGGGATCTATTCAGGTTTGTAAAGTCCCGATTTCTGATAATTTAATCGAAAACTCATGATTTTTTGCTCAAAATGATTAGAAAATCATATTTTTAATCCAAAACTTATGATTTTCAGGTCAAAATTATTAGAAAATCGAATTTTCGATCGAAATTTCATGATTTCCAGGTCAAAATGATCAAAAATCGTAATTTTTGCGTTTTCCTGCTCGAAAATCGGATTTTCCTACAAATGTTTTATCTTTTGGTTGAAAACCAACAAAAACTCAATCTTTGCGATCAGAAATCGTTATTTGTGGCTCATTTTTTTCAGAACAACTCGAAAAACTGCCGAAAACCTAAAGTTTCGCAGTAATTTATACCCAAATCTTCAACTTTAGTTCAAAAGAATCAGAAAACCGTCCACATCTTGATCTTTTTCGAGGTTTGTGCTAGAAAATCGGATTTTCCCAAGATTTTCCTACTAATTTTCCAACTTTTTGTTGAAAACCAGCCAAAATTTAGTCTTTGCGATCAGAAACTCGAAAAACTGCCAAAAATCTTCTATATTCTATCTATTTTTCCTCATTTCCAGGTAACAAACTGCTTCGCAATCCCATTCAACGAGTCGAATGACGATTTGGAGATTGACGATCAATTCAATCAACAAATGATATCCGCATTGAAGAAAACGTCACCCAACGAGCAACCAGTCGGATGGTTCCTGACGACTTCCGACATCACGTCGTCTTGTCTCATCTATCACGACTACTACGTCCGTGTCATCACTGAAGCGTCGGCTCGTCGTGAATCTCCACCAATAGTCGTCCTCACAATCGATACGACTTTCTCTGGAGACATGGCTAAACGTATGCCAGTCCGTGCGTATCTTCGCTCGAAAGCTGGAATTCCTGGAGCCGCCGGACCACACTGTGCCATATTCAACCCACTTCGTGTCGAGCTCGCCGCGTTTCCGGGAGAACTTGTGGCGTTGCAATTGATGGAGAAGGCGTTGGACTCCAGAAGACGTGAGGCCACTTTGGAGAGTGGATTGGAGCAGTTGGAGGTGTCGACTGCACAGATGATTGAGTGGTTGGAAAGAATGTTGAGGTTGGTGGAACACGAAATATGCGAAAAATTGTACAAAGTCTAGTTGAAAAAAGGGATTTTCAGCTACTTTTAATCAGAAATTGTGCTGGAAATTGCTTTTTTTAGTTCTTAAATGTTGTATAAGCATCTAGACGAAGAGAACTTGCTAGTGGAGATGCGGACGAGTTAATGGATGTCTGGACATCCGGATAAACATATTTCTTCGTATTTTCAGCTGAAACTTGGTGAAACCCTAAAGTAGGGGAAAGCTGGGGACTTCTCTCTAAAAAATTGGGGATTTTCAGCTACTTTAATCAAAAATCGAGCTGAAAATCGCTCAAAACTCATTTTCTGGACATGAGTGGACATCCGGATGAACAGATTTACTTGAAAAAACTGAGTCGAGAAGCTGATTTATCGTTTTCTGCGCAGAAATCTGTTGTTTCTGTATGAAAGAGCTTCGGGGCGAAATTTTGAATGTATGGAAATCCGGAGATTAAAATAACTTTATCTGTGTGATTATCAGATTTTTAAGTCATGACATCCGGACATTCATAATGATGAACAGACTTGGACATCCGGAATTCTCTCCCAGTTCGGTATCTAGACGTTCTACAATGTTTCGATTATATCTTTAATTCCGTACATCAGGATTGACCGGCTGCAGTTAGACTAGTTACTAACCAAGGTTTTCATATTTTGATCAATTTTATTGAGGAACAGAGAAAGTAACAGAGACCATTATTACGTTAATTAGAACGAGGGTAATTGGAAATATAGACGACAGGATATTCACGATCGCCCAGCAGTTGACTTCTTTGGAATCTTGAAATTGGAAAAGTTTGGCTTCAATACAATCGTCTTTAGAGCCTCTTCAGTGGCAATCTTGGTCTCCGCTTTTTTCTTCTGCACGGCATCCTTCATATGGAATTTATCCAATTTTCCAGCCAACTGGTCCATCAGATTATTGAATTTCTCAGTGTTCCTAGCATAGTCTTCTGAAGCGGAGCGGGTGATAGCCTTACCGCGTCTGCTACGTTTCTGTCCACGGGTAGTTTCACGAGGGAGTGGAAGTGGAGAGGTGGAACGAGCACGGGTGGTGGTGAATTTGGAAGACATGGTAGCAGAATAAATGGTCGGGAATCGAGAATGTCGATATAAGACGAAGGGAAAGAATTAATGAATGATTTGGTTGGAATAGTAGGTAGAGGTAGTGGGCGGAGTCTGCTGGGAGGTAGTGTATGTGAAGATAGAATTGGTTGTAAACTGTGGGTCTCACGGTTTCTCGGGATTACGTGAAGACAGTGTTGATGGTTGTAAATCAAGGAAAATGACTGATTCGATGTGTCTTGCTCCTGGGAAGATCAGATAGATAAGAGAGATAACTGGGGGGTTTGGAAACAGTAAAACAATCAGAAATTACTTTTTTCTTCTGAAAATTGAGCATTTCTATTAGCTCGGCACGGTTCTTACAACCGCGCTCCACCGAAATCCCCTTGAGAAATGTTTCTTTCGCTCTGAGTCTCTCAATTTCGCGCACATTTTTCATGGTTTTCGGTAGAGCGCGGTTGTAAGAAGCCTTCCGTGCTAATTAATAAGTGAAATATTCTGAACTGAAAATGCTGTTCTTAATGCCCCCGAAACCTTCATTATCTTTCCAGCTACGTCGAAGGAGTGAACAAGGACGGTGAGAAGCCAGGAGATGCTCAAATCGGACGTCAACTTATGGATATCGTCACCTCGTCATCGAACAACATGCAACCGGAGAAACTCGACACTCTCGTCAAGAACACTCTTCGTGTAAGTTGGGAGAAAAGAGCTAGAAATGCGAAAAAGTAGCCCGAAATTGGAAAAAAAAGCTTAAATTCGTAGAAATATCTGCAGAAGTAGTTCGAAATCGGTGCGAAATCGGTAAATTACTGTACATATTGGTAGAAATCGCTGTGATTTAAAAAAAAACGGAATCCTATAAGCTTTCGTTAGATTTGAGTGCAGGGATGTGCCTATGGAGGCGCTTTGGGCGCTGAAAGATTTCAAGTGGGCGAAAATGCGACGAGAAATAGTGTGTGAAATCGAGAGAGTGTGTCTGCGTCTCTCCATTTCGCACACTATTTCTCGTCGCATTTTCAAATTTCGGCTGAAAATGCGAGGCGCTCAACGCCATCCGGGCACATACCTGTTTGAGTGTTTTTTTTATTACTAATAATTCGATCAAATTTTGATATTTTTTGAATAAAATTGAGATTAAGAGCACATTTTTGCAATAGGACGATCTGAAACTTTTCGAATTTTTAAAGATGAGCCATTTGCTTCGAATCACGCATCGAATTCTTATTCCCAGCGATTTCATCCACATTTTGCATTAAAATCTCTAGATTTTGTTTGAAAACTGTCCCAACCTACCGAATGGGAGCGGCAGCATGAGATTTTCAGAAAATACTGAAAAAAGAAATTTCATTGCGTTCGGGCTGAAATTTTCTGTTCAAAATTATGATTGAACGTTTGCATAAGCATAAAATCCAGCTTTTTGATTTGTACAGCCTGGGCCCTGGGAGCATTATCTCATTTCAAGGGGATCTGAAAAAATTTTCGGACTCGAAATGTATGGAAAAATGGAAATTCCTCAGATAATACTCAAAAACTCTGAAAAATTCTCAAAAAAAACTTCTTGAAGGCCGATGGCCGATCTTGTGCAGTTTGAGTTCCTTGGCCTCGGAAAGTTCGTCCTTCGCAACAGAAAAGACGAAAATTGGTCAATTTAGCATTAGATTACAATTCGAAAACACGTCGCAAGCACGCCATATTCTAATTATTGAAATTTATACAGTCTGGCGTGCCTGCGACGCGTTTTCTAATAACAATGGGGACTAACTTTCAATGGCCTAGAAATCCAAACTAAAAAAAAGCTATATTTTTCCCACTGAAATTCTCTCCTGAGATTAGCATAATTACTCCAAGCCTTCTCACAAAAACATAACACTCGACAACTAAACGACCAAAAATCATGATGGTTCATGTAAACAATACAGCGAGAAGTCACAAATATTTGACCAATTTTCTCCATTTTTCAGGACTACGTGATGGTCTCCTATCTTGCCAAATTGACTCAAACTCAACTTCAAGTTCACGAGCGTCTCGTATCTGCATAGACATCTGAAATTCCAGCAGAATACAAGAACGTTTTCACAAAAATTATCCGTCATTTCCGCTGTCTCTCTCTCTCTTTTAAAACTATCATTTCTATGTTGGTTGGTTTCGTTTTTCTGTTGTTTTCTTCACTGATATTCGTCCCCTTTTATTTATATTTCTGTCATTTTTTAATGGAAAAATTCGAATTTTTCAGATTTTTCTAACTAGAAACTGATTTTCTCCCCCTTCCCAATTCCCCGATTGTTGATCCTTTTTCTCTATTCGTTTTTCTCTTTTTCCTGTGGCTCTTTTCTCGAATATTTATGAAATTCCGTCGATAAACATGGTTGAAAAAAAAACACACTTTTTCTACTCGATTTCTACCCATATTCTTTGGGTTTTAAATGTTTTTGCATGGATTTGTGTATCTTTCTTTTGTGGCTTCTTGGTTTTTTATTTGGTTGATTTCTGTTGACTCAAAATCTGAAATTCAGATTCTCTGAATCCGGTTTTGTAGTCTTTTACAAAGAGGCGGATAACGAATAGGTAGATAAAAAAATAATTATAATTATTAGTCGAGCATTTTTATTTCAACTGCGCCCACCGCAAACGAGAGAGCATCGACGAGAGACGCAGAGTTTTTTCACAGATTTTCACAGTTTTTGACCTATTTTCACTAATTTTCATAAATTTTTCGGTAAATTATAATGAAAAACAGCGCTAAAAACATCTGCGTCTCTCACCGATACTCTCTCGTTTGCAATGGAGCGCAGTTGTTATAAAAATGCCCAACTAATGCACTTATTTTCTATTTTGAAGTCAAGCAAAACTTCTCAAATTACGAATTTCCATTCCAAAAACTCGAAAAGTTCTCTAATGTTCCGAAACGCGTAGAGAAAAATATGTGCATTTTTATGATGATACTCAAAAACCCCGAAAAAACTCTGAAAACGCGAATTTTCAGCCCGAAAAACAGTGAAAGTGATCAATGCTGGGCGAATCTTTTTTGCTGGGTTTCTAGGCCAGCTTTGACCAATTGGTATGTTCTTCCCGTTAGTTTCACTACTGACTGGAAGAACATACAGGTGGCCTAAAAACCCAACAGAAAATATTCGGCCAGCATAGAACTCCAGTTTTTTTTTTTTCATTTTTCGGAATGAGAATTTGCTATTTTTAGAATTTTTTGGTTTTCATAGGTTTTTGAGTGAATTCTGATAATTTTCGTGTGATTCAAAGGGATTTTCCACGACTGGAACCTTTAAAATCAGATTTTAAAGTACAAACTTAGAGTCGATGCACCATGTTGATATACTTTGGAACACATCCTCTGAATACCGTAATCCCTTGATTTCCAGAATCATCGGGATTCCGAATGAAGAAAGAAAAATGAACGATCAAATGAAACGAAGGTGGAAAGAGGCGAAGGAGAGAATCGGCAATGCCTATCACGATTATGGGCGGTACGTTCTGACGATTCAAGAATTCTGAACCAAGCTCCGCCCATTTCGATATAGAAATTAGATTTTCAGCAAAAAACAAACGAATTTGTTTTGAAATTTTAGAAATTTTTCATCGAAAATGTGAAAATTTTTGACTCAAGTGTGACTTTTTTGCAAAAAATTCAAAAAACTAGATTTTCCACATACTTGCCAAAAAATGAACCTTTTTCTGGAATTTTTTCAGTTTCTCATCGAAAAACGGTATAAATTCAAATTTTTGAACTTTGGCGTCAATTTATCCGAGCCTTCGAGCCGTTCTGGGTCCTCCAAGCTCCGCCCACTTACAGAAATTAGATTTTCAGCAAAAAATGAACCAATTTTGTTTGAAAATTTTCAATTTTTCATCGAAAATGTGAACATTTTTGATGATTTTTCAGAATTTCTTCTGATTCTGAATGATCGTCGAAAATTTGACTTTTTCGGGAAAAATTTCTAAAATTCGAAAATTTTAAAGTTTGGCGCCAAGTACCCGGGTTTTCGGGCCGTTCTGGGTTCTCGAAGCTCCACCCATTTACAGAAATTCGATTTTCAGTCTGTGCGCCGCGCATCCGAAGACATGTCTGTCGATGTCTCTTCTCACAATGATTGTCCTCTCATATCCGACAATTACCCGTTTGAGACTACCAGTCAGCACGCCGATCGATGTATTCTGGAGTGAACATTTACATGTGAATGGTAAGAGAAATAGAATAAAAATTCCAAAAAAAATCTTTATTTCAGAAAAAATCGCTCCATTCTGGATCAACGAGAACCCGGCTTCGTATATTCAACAATTCATTGTCTCAACTACAGTAACCCCATGGAATGCGACAGAAATGACACCGGAACAGGCGGTCCGTGCAGCAGTCGCCACGTCATTCCGTATCAGAAATGTGTTGCTCGCGGAGCCCTCTGTCGAAGAGTTGTGTCTCCGATTGGCCAATCAACGGACGGATTCCACGTGGCCGTTCCGATCGAAAAGTCTTTGTGTTGTACTGTCGCCTGCCACCATTTGGTATAACAATTTACAACGGTTTCGGGAGGATGATGACGTCATCGAGACTGTATTCAATGAGCAGTGCAAGACGACGTTCTGTATGAGAGATCTGTTGTTGGGAGCACCGGTGGCAGCGACGGGAATCAAGCAGAAGTATCAGACGAATCGGAAGAGAAGTTAGTGGGGGATAGGAATAGAAAATGCTGGACGTTTTTCATAGAATAATGTTAGCACGGCACGAGTCTTACAACCGCGCTCTACCGAAACCGAAGAAAATAGTGGACGAAAATGAGAGACGCAGAGAAAAATAGACATTTTTCACAGAACTTTCAGTGGAGCGCAGTTGTAAAAACTGTGCCATGCTAATATTTCTGTGGCACACTTTTTGAACCTGCTGACCAGCATCATGGTAAAACTGGACATCCGGACAAACAGACAGACAGACAGTCGGACATCCGGACGTCCTAATAACCAGAAGTCTGATGAGGCTGTTCAAAAAACAGAATTTTCATTAATTTTTACCTAAAAGTTCAAAATTTTCCAAAAATTCGTGAAAATAATTCAATTTTATGACGTTTCTTATACGACTGGAAGGTTGACGTCGTGAGGATTCTGAATCTGTTCCTAGAATTTTTCTAGCCTCAAAATGAACAGAGATCCGTAACTCCGCCCATTTTCATGCTAGAAAATTTTTTGGTAACAGATTCAGAATCCCCACGGCGTCAGCTTTCCAGTCGTATAAAAATGGTCAAGAAATTTGAATTTTTGTGTGAAAATATGGAAAAATTGATCGAAATTCGAGAAAAAACGGTTGAAAATGCATTTAGTCCAATTTTTGCAACTTCTAAAACCATCCGGACATTTGGACATCAAGAAACACAGACAGAAATTCGGACATCCGGTGAAATATGGAGACATCTGGACACACAGAAGACAGATGGACTTTCTCAACTCTGGTATTACTAAACGTTTCGCAACAAAAATAGATGAATTAATTCGAAAAATTCAAGTTTTTCTCAAAAATTTCTCATTTTTTCCGGAAAACTGACCGTTTTCTAAATAATAACATTTCTGGAGCACATTTTTGAATCTTCTGACCAGCCATTATGGTAAAACTGGGCATTTGGACTTCCGGACAGACAGACATACGTCCTTATAACCAGAAATCTGATGAGGCTTTTCAAAAAACTGAATTTTCTCTCGTTTTTACCCAAAAATTCAAAGTTTGCTCCAAAAATTCATCAAGTTTTTTCCAATTTTCCAGAAATCGAGTTCGCCGTCACCATCTTCTTCGCCCGTTACAGTAAACGAGTGATTCAAGGATTACGTGAGAAACTGCAGAAGGAATTCGAACTTGTCGTAAGTGTGGACATCCGGACATTTTGAACACACAGACAGACATCTTTTTCCAGGAAACCCCACCAAACGACGAGAGGACATTCGTTCAAGTGTATTTTCATCCGTTGAAGACGTTCTCCTCGTATCTTCCGTTGATTTCTACGTATTTTGTGTGCATGGTAAGGGAATAATGGAAGAGTTTTTAGGAATTCGGGTTTCTAGGCCATCAAGTTGAGAGCGGCAACAGAATTCAGACGGTGGCCTAGAAATCTCCAAAATCATAGTTCGGCCATAAATTCGGAATGAGCAACAAAGCCTGTTCGGTGGCCTAGAAAACTCCAAACCTAGGCCATCAAAATGAACTTTTGAAAAATACCGACCATGGCCTAACTTTTCATCCAGTGGTCTAGAAAACGTAGACCATCAAAACAATCTGAGGATTATGTCACCAAAAAAAGCTACCCGTGGCCTAAAAAACTCTGATGTTAGGCCATCACAATGACCTTTTGGCAACTGCCGGCCGTGGCCTAACTTTCTGTCTCATGGCCTAGAAAACTCCACATTAAAAAAATAGCCTTAGAAACTAGGACTTTGTGTCATCAATCTACAGCCAGCAAAAACCTACCCATGACCTAGAAAACTGCAAAGTTAGGCCACGAAAACGACCTGAGAATTCGACTTTTTGAAAAATGCCGACCATGGCCTAACTTCCCATCCCGTGGCCTAGAAAACTCAGCCTTCAGACAGATGACCTAGAACTCTAAAACTCAAAAAGTAGTCTATAGGCCTAAAAACTCCAACCTGGCCTACCTTCCCACCTCCCATGGCCTAGAAAACCCCACCTACCTATTCCAGCTCTACGTCTACTATTCATGCCGTAAAATCCAAATGGTTGCCTCCCGTTGGGGTCTCGCATTCGCCTCTTGCTTCACAGTCGCCTCGACTCTTCTCATGACAACTGGAATCTGTGCTCATCTCGATCTGAGCACAACGACGTGGGGATCAGAAGTCTATCCGTATATCGCATTGATTATGGGACTGGAAAACACACTGTGTATCACTCGAAGTGTCGTCTATACGTCGCCGTCACTCGACGTCTCATCGAGAATTGCTCATGGATTGTCACAGGAGGGATACAAATTGACAAAGTATTATATATTGGAGTTGGTGGCTCTTCTAATTGGATTCATGACGAGAATATCGGATATTCAAGAATTCTGTCAATTCAGTGTCATTTGTGTCACTGTTGACTTTTATATGCAGGTTGGTCTGGAAATACAGACACACAGACAGATTTAGAAGAGTTGAAAAACTGAAATTCAAACTTCAAAGGTCTCATTTTAAGCTGGAAATCTAGTCGTTGGACATCCCGACACACAGACAGACTAATCAGATGGAAAACACCCAATTTTAACTAGAATTTTCAGATTTTCTCCCAAAACATCTGAATTTTTCTTATCATTGAACCAAACACCGGATTTTTGAGTTCGGGACATCCCGACACACAGACAGACATGAGAACTAGAATTTTATGAGATAAAAAATATAAATTTGGACATCCGGACATCCGGATACACAGACAGACATCAGAACTAGTATTAGTTTTTACTTTTTGTCAAAAAATTTTGATTTTGTCCCAAAAATTCGAATTTCTTGCTCGAAATTTAGCAATTTCTTTCTAAAAATGTCATTTTAAATTGAAAAATCAGTTCAAAACCTGATTTTTGAGTTCGGGACATCCGGACACACATGCAGACATCAGAACTAGTTTAAAAAAATGTTTTATCAAAAAACTTGATTTTATCCCAAAAATTTGAATTTCCTGCTTGAAATTTAGCAGGTTTTTTTTCTGAAAATTTCATTTTTAAACCGAAAATCACATCAAGGACATCCGGATGCTCAGACAGATTACAACTAGTTGTTGCTCCTAAAAATGTGCTTTTTCATTCAAAAACTTGATTTTTTCACGGAAAAAACTCATTTTTGAACTTACAATCTAACAAAACCCGAATTCTGGACATCTGGACACACAGAAAGATACCAATATTCAGCTCTGGACATCAGGAAAACTGAAAACATAGACAGATTCAAATTATAGCACGTCCTAAACATTTTCAGCTTGAAATATACTTTTTGCTGAATTTTTCAAATTTTGAAGCAAAAATTCATAATTTTCCGAATTTCCAGCTCTTCTTCTACGCACCCTGCCTGACTTTCGATCTACAACGCCTCGGTCTCGAAGAAAAACGAAAATTCGCTGAAATCCTGCTGTACGAAGAGATTCCCCGTCTCAAAAACTATGCTCCAATCAGTTGTCCAATGAGAAAAGTGTGGCCGAAACTGTTCGTAATGAAGAAAATGCAGAAGAGACGACTGTCGGATTCTGGAGTGGATGACGTCCGGAAGGATTCAACTCAACAACGTCTTCTGATGGATTCGAAGGACGACGGTGACGTGCCGATTCCCCGGCCGGAGGATTCAGTTCGAATGAAGATTATGTATTTTATAACAAGGACGAGAATAGTTCAGAGGACGATTCTTGTGGTTTTCGCCATTTGGACAGTCGTTTTGGTGTTTTTCGTCGGATCGAGACAGTTGGGAATGGAGATGAATTTGACGAGTGAGTGGTTGGATATCTGGAATGACAGACAGGCGGACAGACAGACATCCGGACAGTCAGTAATACAGACGGGCATCCGGACAGTCAGTAATACAGACGGGCATCCGGACAGTCAGTAATACAGACAGACATTAGGACATCCGGACAGTCAGTAATATAGACAGACATTAGGACATCCGGACAGTCAGTAATACAGACAGATATCAGGACATCCGGACAGTCAGTAATACAGACAGACATTAGGACATCCGGACATTCGGTAATACAGACAGATACCTGATAACTGGGAAAAAGAAGAGGTGGGACATCCGGCTGTGCGATAAAACTTTTTTTTCGGAAATTTTTGACCGAAAAATCAAGAAAACTGTCTGAAAAATGAGTTTTTCGGAGAAAAAGATCTTGAATTTGTATGAAAAGTGTAAGAATTTCAAGGAAACACCCCCGGAAACCTGTTTTTGAGTGCAAAATTAGAAAAAAATTTCAGGAAAAATCGAAAAATCACTCTTTCTTTTACTTAATTTTTGAAATTTTCAGTAGAAATTTCTCAAAAAAAAAACATGAAAAGACAGCAGGATATCTGAACGCACAGATAAACAGACAGACTAGCGAAAATCTGAAAAACTGGACATCAGGATGACTGGAAATACAGACAGACATCCGATGTACATCCTATACTACAAACAGATATGATTCATAGCTATCAGAACAGTGAACATCTGATCGGGACATCCGGACAACTAGCCGCGCAGACAGACGCTCTAATCCCTGTTTTTTCCAGACCAATCAATCGAAAGTTTGACACGTTCTCATCGCATCTTATCGACGGCAAACTTACAATACGGAAATTGGCAGAGGAGAACTTATAAGTGGTACGGTTAGAATTCGGACACGCCCATCTTTTCAGTTTCTTTCAAAAAGAATAGACTTTTCTTATCTGAATTCAAAAATTAATGGTCTTTTGGTCATTTTCAGTCATATTAGATCGGCACAGTTGTTACAACTGCGCTCCACCGAAATGCCCTTGAA
Organism: Caenorhabditis latens; assembly: GCA_002259235.3. Classification (NCBI taxonomy): domain Eukaryota; kingdom Metazoa; phylum Nematoda; class Chromadorea; order Rhabditida; family Rhabditidae; genus Caenorhabditis; species Caenorhabditis latens. The sequence goes on from CM056093.1 coordinate 5,377,730, forward strand.
AAATATCTCTTTTTCTCTGAGTCTCTCAACTTCGCACATAATTTTCTTTGGTTTCGGTAGAGCGCGGTTGTAAGAAGCGTGCTATTAACTCATCACATTTTGATAATTTCCAGGTGGCCTGCCGTCGCCCACAAGTACAATATCTCCTTGAACTCCCGATATGTGACATTCCTTCCTCCAATCGTCATCAATGCAAACATTCATCCATCGGATATTCTCCTCCAAAAAATAGAAAAAAGTCCGGAAAGTTCTCCGGGAGAAGTCACAGAAGAAGACGCTCCGGTCCTTCGATCCCGTATCGATTGGCTTGAAATGCAGTTGAAAATGTATCTGGCGGCGTTTTGGATTCTGTTAATAACTACAGTAATCTCGTTCTTCGCTTACGTATTTCTGAGTGATCGATGGAAAGTTGGAGGGGTGAAACAGTTGAAAGAACAGATTGGAGGAGAGAACGATGGGAATAATGGGAGCAATGGAAATGGAGCAGGAGGAGGACAGACGCAGAAGAATTTTGTGGAAACGGTAGGAATTTCTGATGGATTTGGCTGGAAATTGACTAAAATTTGAATGAAATGAACAAAAATGATGCTCAACGCTGAAAATTTGGTGAAAAATTTTGTTAATTTTGGCAATTTCAGTCATTTTCAGGCGATTTTAGTACTTTTAGTGTGATTTTCAGACGATTTCAGTAGTTTTAAAGCGATTTTCAGACTGTTTTAGTCACTTTTAAGCGATTTTCAGACGATTTCAGTCATTTTAGACGATTTTCAGACAGTTTTCGACGATTTCAGTAATTTCCATACGCTTTTAGCTATTCTCAGGCGATTTTTAGGCAATTTTTAGATTCCATTGTTGATGAAAATTTGATTGAAATGAGCAATAATGATGCTCAACTCTGACTTTTCTGATATTTAAACTAAAAAAGCAGGTTTTCAGTGGAAAAATTGAGTTTTTCTCTGATTTTTTCTACAAAAATCGAATTTTTCGCATGAAACGTTTAGTTTTTTTCCCGATTTTCACTTTAAAAATCGAGTTTTTCGATCGGAAACAAAGTTTTCTCATCATTTTTTAACGAGAAATCTGAAAAATGGAGTGTCTATCTGTAAATCTGGATGTCCAGATGTCTGTAGCGATTTCTGGGTGTCCGGATGTCCAGAAAATAGTTTTTGGAGATGGGAATCCAGTATTCAGTCAGATTCCTAGTTTTGGCAGTTTCAGTCATTTTTCGGCGATTTTCAGCAAAATTCTGTTGAATTTTGAACCTTTTTCAAACAACTAGCCTAGGACCAACAAGTCTGAAATTTCCGAATTTTCCAGCTACCCATTGTCTACCAAGGACATCGTTTCCCAATCGAATCCGTGGCTATCGATGAGCACGACGCGAGTTCTTTCGTTTCATGTTGTCAAGAGGGAATTGTATTCGTTTGGAATACACAGACTGGTCAACGAACGCTTCGAATCAATCGGTTGAGAGCTGTGCCGGAGAAAGGAAAGGAGATTCCACAGGCGCCGAAGATTTGGGCGTTGGCGAAGAGGTGAGAGGACATCGGGAAACATAGAAAAACAGATAGACAAGTGTGTGGACATCTGGACATTCAGTGGGACATATTAGGATAGAAACATGAAAATACCTGTTGACATCTGAACACACCGACAGACAAACAGACATCCGGACGCTTCGACAGACAAACAGACATCAGGAGACACCGACTGACAAACAGACATCTGGACACACCGACTGACAAACAGACATCTGGAAACACCGACAGACAAACGGACATCTGGATCTCGAAAGAGACAGCTAGACATCCAGCAGAGGGGTATCTGTCTGTAGTACCAGATGTCCGTGTGCCTGTAGATCCGGATGTCCGCCTGTATTTCCAGTCATCCTGATGTCCAGCTTTTCTATACTCCGTAGCTCCGCCCCTTTAGGTGAATTTTGTTTTAAAAACTCGAAAATTCACTTTTTTTTGTTAATATAAGACTCTGTAAATTGACAGAAACTATCGTAAATCTACACTAATAGTGTCGGAAATCCACGCAGAGAGACATCCGGACATTAAGATAAACCGACAGACAATAATCTGGACATACGGATTTCCGTAAGCTACTGACAAATGGGCATCCCACGAGACATACAGACAGTTGGATAGCAATACAATCCGACAGACAGTGATCTCGATATCTGGACACCCAGTGGTACAGACAGACAATTGGTCATCTCAGAAAAGAAAACTAACAATTGGAATGGAGACAGTCGACCACTGGCAGACATCTACACTTATAGTCATACAGACATCAGCAATCTGACCGTAATTTGGACATCTGGATATCCAGAACTCTGACAAACAACAGAACATACCGGCGGACATCGGGACGTCCGGACGTACAGATTCACAGATAGACAAGCAGAATTGATCTTGAATCTTCCAATTTTCTGCTTTTCCAGGAATGACATCATAATCCTCGGTTGCTGTGATGGTTCCATCGAAATCGCCAGTATCTCCCGTAACAAACTCATCGGTCTCTACACGAAATCGACGATTGGAGTATCACATATCGTGTGTCGAAATGATGACGTGGCAGTTGTTCGGCTGGATGGATCTATCGAGTTTTTGACAGTGGATTATGATGAAGCCGAGGGAAAGGTATGACGCGATTATTACAAATGCGCTCTACCGAAACCACACAGAAAGATTGAAAAACGCGTCAAAGGTGCGCCAGCTTCTTCAAAAACTCTTTACACCCAGTTTTCAACGAATTCTTGATTCTTAAAACGCGTCTGAAGCGCCCCAGACGAAAAAAACTAACATGTGGACATCCGGACGTCCCGAACACACAGACAGACCTACGCATAGATGAAAAACGCGTCAAAGGCGCGCCAGATTCTTCAAAAACTCTTTACACCCCGTTTTCAATGAATTCGTGATTCTTAAAACGCGCCAAAAGCGCCCCAGCTAAGAAAAATAACATGTGGACATCCGGACGTCCCGAACACACAGACAGACATACACATAGATTGAAACGCGTCAAAGGTGCGCCAGATATGCTATTTTATTTTGAATTCGATAGGAACTGGCCGATTTTTTTGTTGGTAAAACGCGTCAACGACACGCCAAATTGTGGGGCATTTCGGTGGAGCGCAGTTGTAAGAACTCTGTTGAACTAATAAGGAAGTTTTTAAGAAAACAGCAAAATTGTTTACATTTTCAGCTCCGAGTCCGACAAATCGACTTGCTCAAATCACTCCGTGCCCACCAGAAACCGATTTGTCGTGTCGCCACGTGGCAACAATCGCAACTCATCACGTCTTCATTCGATCGAAGTATCAAAATGTGGAATTGGAATTCAGAAGGCGACGCGTCGAGAATCGAGATGTCCAACGTCTTCTTGGCTCACAACTCTCCGGTCGTCAATCTGGCTGTGGATGAGAGCCAATCGATAATGTATTCGTCATGTGAGGAAGGAGTGATATGTTGGTGGAATCTGTCGACTGGAGAACTCATTCGAACCATCGACAACAACTGTACGTGGGCATTCCAACTCGCCACGTCTTCTGAATTCCTCTTGGGATTCTATGGATCGTCACAGTTGTACATGTGGAATGTCGAGAATGGACAGTTGGCGTGTCGAGTGACGGACGCGTTGGGTGATGGAACGGTAGGGGAAACAATTGGGAAAAGCGTTAGAAGAAAATCCTGATAGAAATTTGGCTTGAAACGACCGAAAAAGTCTTCTAATAACCGGAAAATCAAAAAATTCACCCAGATCTACCAAAACCCGTAAAAATTGTTTATGCTGCAATTGCTACAATTGCTATCAGAACGGCACGCTTCTTTCAACCGCGCTCTACCGAAATCGAAGAAAATTGTGTGCGAAATTGAGAGAATCAGAGAAAAAGAGACATTTTACAAGGGCGTTTCGGTGCAGCGCAGTTGTAAGAACAGTGCCGAGCTAATAACAAGTTTAGCCAATCTAGTGATAAAACTGCTGAAATTGATCTTCAATATGTGCAGTCACTTCTGGAAAGTCATAGCTGTCAAGGCCCGGGCTCGCCCGGCAAGGCCCGAAGGCCTGGGCCGGGCTGGTAGAAAATTTTCAAGCAGGGATGTGACTATGGAGGCGCTTTGGGCGCTGAAAGATTTCAAAGTGGGCGAAAATGCGACGAGAAATAGTGTGTGAAATCGAGAGAGTGTGTCTGCGTCTCTCCATTTCGCACACTATTTCTCGTCGCATTTTCAAATTTCGGCTGAAAATGCGAGGCGCTCAACGCCACCCGGGCACATACCTGTTTTCAAGGCCCGGCTTCGAAAAAGGCCAATACTGAATGGGTACCGATATTTTTGGGTACCTTCTCTTTGGGAACCAGGTGATCTTTGGGGTACAAAGTGATCTTTGGGTACCAACTAATCTTTGGGTACCAGTGGCACTCAAAATTTTTTTTTTTAATTCCGAAACAGTGTCCTGGAAGAGGAAGAAAGTTTACACAATGTCTCAGTCAGCGAGTCAGGTGCTCAGTACTCTCGGGAATGGGGAGTCAGAGTCCTTTTCTCAGTCAGCCGAAGCAGTCAGGTACACAGTACTCTAGGTAATGGGGAGTCAGAGTCCTTTTCTCAGTCAGCCGAAGCAGTCAGGTACACAGTGCTCTGGGGAATGGGGGAGGCAGAGTCCTTTTCTCAGTCATCCGAAGAAGTCAGGTACACAGTGCTCTGGGGAATGGGGGAGTCAGAGTCCTTTTCTCAGTCAGCCGAAGAAGTCAGGTACACAGTGCTCTGGGGAATGGGGGAGTCAGAGTCCTTTTCTCAGTCAGCCGAAGAAGTCAGGTACACAGTGCTCTGGGGAATGGGGGAGTCAGAGTCCTTTTCTCAGTCAGCCGAAGAAGTCAGGTACACAGTGCTCTGGGGAATGGGGGAGTCAGAGCCCTTTTCTCAGTCAGCCGAAGCAGTCAGGTACACAGTGCTCTGGGGAATGGGGGAGTCAGAGTCCTTTTCTCAGTCAGCCGAAGAAGTCAGGTACACAGTGCTCTGGGGAATGGGGGAGGCAGAGTCCTTTTCTCAGTCAGCCGAAGCAGTCAGGTACACAGTACTCTAGGTAATGGGGAGTCAGAGTCCTTTTCTCAGTCAGCCGAAGCAGTCAGGTACACAGTACTCTAGGTAATGGGGAGTCAGAGTCCTTTTCTCAGTCAGCCGAAGAAGTCAGGTACACAGTGCTCTGGGGAATGGGGGAGGCATAGTCCTTTTCTCAGTCAGCCGAAGCAGTCAGGTACACAGTGCTCTGGGGAATGGGGGAGTCAGAGTCCTTTTCTCAGTCAGCCGAAGCAGTCAGGTACACAGTACTCTAGGTAATGGGGAGTCAGAGTCCTTTTCTCAGTCAGCCGAAGAAGTCAGGTACACAGTGCTCTGGGGAATGGGGGAGGCATAGTCCTTTTCTCAGTCAGCCGAAGCAGTCAGGTACACAGTGCTCTGGGGAATGGGGGAGTCAGAGTCCTTTTCTCAGTCAGCCGAAGAAGTCAGGTACACAGTGCTCTGGGGAATGGGGGAGTCAGAGTCCTTTTCTCAGTCAGCCGAAGCAGTCAGGTACACAGTGCTCTGGGGAATGGGGAAGGCAGAGTCCTTTTCTCAGTCATCCGAAGAAGTCAGGTACACAGTGCTCTGGGGAATGGGGGAGTCAGAGTCCTTTTCTCAGTCAGCCGAAGCAGTCAGGTACACAGTGCTCTGGGGAATGGGGGAGGCAGAGTCCTTTTCTCAGTCATCCGAAGAAGTCAGGTACACAGTACTCTAGGGAATGGGGAGGCAGAGTCCTTTTCTCAGTCAGCGGAAGCAGTCAGGTACACAGTACTCTAGGTAATGGGGAGTCAGAGTCCTTTTCTCAGTCAGCCGAAGCAGTCAGGTACACAGTACTCTAGGTAATGGGGAGTCAGAGTCCTTTTCTCAGTCAGCCGAAGAAGTCAGGTACACAGTGCTCTGGGGAATGGGGGAGACAGAGTCCTTTTCTCAGTCAGCCGAAGCAGTCAGGTACACAGTACTCTAGGTAATGGGGAGTCAGAGTCCTTTTCTCAGTCAGCCGAAGCAGTCAGGTACACAGTACTCTAGGTAATGGGGAGTCAGAGTCCTTTTCTCAGTCAGCCGAAGAAGTCAGGTACACAGTGCTCTGGGGAATGGGGGAGGCATAGTCCTTTTCTCAGTCAGCCGAAGCAGTCAGGTACACAGTGCTCTGGGGAATGGGGGAGGCAGAGTCCTTTTCTCAGTCATCCGAAGAAGTCAGGTACACAGTGCTCTGGGGAATGGGGGAGGCAGAGTCCTTTTCTCAGTCAGCCGAAGCAGTCAGGTACACAGTACTCTAGGTAATGGGGAGTCAGAGTCCTTTTCTCAGTCAGCCGAAGCAGTCAGGTACACAGTGCTCTATGGAATGGGGAGTCAGAGTCCTTTTCTCAGTCATCCGAAGAAGTCAGGTACACAGTGCTCTGGGGAATGGGGGAGTCAGAGTCCTTTTCTCAGTCAGCCGAAGCAGTCAGGTACACAGTGCTCTGAGGAATGGGGAGTCAGAGTCCTTTTCTCAGTCAGCCGAAGCAGTCAGGTACACAGTGCTCTGGGGAATGGGGGAGGCAGAGTCCTTTTCTCAGTCATCCGAAGAAGTCAGGTACACAGTGCTCTGGGGAATGGGGGAGTCAGAGTCCTTTTCTCAGTCAGCCGAAGCAGTCAGGTACACAGTGCTCTGGGGAATGGGGGAGTCAGAGTCCTTTTCTCAGTCATCCGAAGCAGTCAGGCACACAGTGCTCTGGGGAATGGGGGAGTCAGAGTCCTTTTCTCAGTCAGCCGAAGCAGTCAGGTACACAGTGCTCTGGGGAATGGGGGAGTCAGAGTCCTTTTCTCAGTCAGCCGAAGCAGTCAGGCACACAGTGCTCTGGGGAATGGGGGAGTCAGAGTCCTTTTCTCAGTCAGCCGAAGAAGTCAGGTACACAGTACTCTAGGTAATGGGGAGTCAGAGTCCTTTTCTCAGTCAGCCGAAGCAGTCAGGTACACAGTACTCTAGGTAATGGGGAGTCAGAGTCCTTTTCTCAGTCAGCCGAAGAAGTCAGGTACACAGTGCTCTGGGGAATGGGGGAGTCAGAGTCCTTTTCTCAGTCAGCCGAAGCAGTCAGGTACACAGTGCTCTGGGGAATGGGGGAGTCAGAGTCCTTTTCTCAGTCATCCGAAGAAGTCAGGTACACAGTGCTCTGGGGAATGGGGGAGTCAGAGTCCTTTTCTCAGTCAGCCGAAGCAGTCAGGTACACAGTGCTCTAGGGAATGGGGAGTCAGAGTCCTTTTCTCAGTCAGCCGAAGCAGTCAGGTACACAGTACTCTAGGGAATGGGGAGTCAGAGTCCTTTTCTCAGTCAGCCGAAGCAGTCAGGTACACAGTGCTCTGGGGAATGGGGAGTCAGAGTCCTTTTCTCAGTCAGCCGAAGCAGTCAGGTACACAGTACTCTAGGGAATGGGGAGTCAGAGTCCTTTTCTCAGTCAGCCGAAGCAGTCAGGTACACAGTGCTCTGGGGAATGGGGGAGTCAGAGTCCTTTTCTCAGTCAGCCGAAGAAGTCAGGTACACAGTGCTCTGGGGAATGGGGGAGGCAGAGTCCTTTTCTCAGTCAGCCGAAGCAGTCAGGTACACAGTGCTCTAGGTAATGGGGAGTCAGAGTCCTTTTCTCAGTCAGCCGAAGCAGTCAGGTACACAGTGCTCTGGGGAATGGGGAGTCAGAGTCCTTTTCTCAGTCAGCCGAAGCAGTCAGGTACACAGTGCTCTGGGGAATGGGGAGTCAGAGTCCTTTTCTCAGTCAGCCGAAGCAGTCAGGTACACAGTGCTCTGGGGAATGGGGAGTCAGAGTCCTTTTCTCAGTCAGCCGAAGCAGTCAGGTACACAGTGCTCTGGGGAATGGGGAGTCAGAGTCCTTTTCTCAGTCAGCCGAAGCAGTCAGGTACACAGTACTCTAGGGAATGGGGAGTCAGAGTCCTTTTCTCAGTCAGCCGAAGCAGTCAGGTACACAGTGCTCTGGGGAATGGGGAGTCAGAGTCCTTTTCTCAGTCAGCCGAAGCAGTCAGGTACACAGTACTCTAGGGAATGGGGAGTCAGAGTCCTTTTCTCAGTCAGCCGAAGCAGTCAGGTACACAGTGCTCTGGGGAATGGGGGAGTCAGAGTCCTTTTCTCAGTCATCCGAAGAAGTCAGGTACACAGTGCTCTGGGAAATGGGGGAGTCAGAGTCCTTTTCTCAGTCAGCCGAAGCAGTCAGGTACACAGTGCTCTGGGGAATGGGGGAGGCAGAGTCCTTTTCTCAGTCAGCCGAAGCAGTCAGGTACACAGTGCTCTGGGGAATGGGGGAGTCAGAGTCCTTTTCTCAGTCATCCGAAGAAGTCAGGTACACAGTACTCTGGGGAATGGGGGAGTCAGAGTCCTTTTCTCAGTCAGCCGAAGAAGTCAGGTACACAGTGCTCTGGGGAATGGGGGAGGCAGAGTCCTTTTCTCAGTCAGCCGAAGCAGTCAGGTACACAGTGCTCTAGGTAATGGGGAGTCAGAGTCCTTTTCTCAGTCATCCGAAGCAGTCAGGTACACAGTGCTCTGGGGAATGGGGGAGTCAGAGTCCTTTTCTCAGTCATCCGAAGAAGTCAGGTACACAGTACTCTGGGGAATGGGGGAGTCAGAGTCCTTTTCTCAGTCATCCGAAGAAGTCAGGTACACAGTACTCTGGGGAATGGGGGAGTCAGAGTCCTTTTCTCAGTCAGCCGAAGAAGTCAGGTACACAGTGCTCTGGGGAATGGGGGAGTCAGAGTCCTTTTCTCAGTCATCCGAAGAAGTCAGGTACACAGTGCTCTGGGGAATGGGGGAGTCAGAGTCCTTTTCTCAGTCAGCCGAAGCAGTCAGGTACACAGTGCTCTGGGGAATGGGGGAGGCAGAGTCCTTTTCTCAGTCAGCCGAAGCAGTCAGGTACACAGTACTCTAGGTAATGGGGAGTCAGAGTCCTTTTCTCAGTCAGCCGAAGAAGTCAGGTACACAGTGCTCTGGGGAATGGGGGAGTCAGAGTCCTTTTCTCAGTCAGCCGAAGCAGTCAGGTACACAGTGCTCTGGGGAATGGGGGAGTCAGAGTCCTTTTCTCAGTCATCCGAAGAAGTCAGGTACACAGTGCTCTGGGGAATGGGGGAGTCAGAGTCCTTTTCTCAGTCAGCCGAAGCAGTCAGGTACACAGTGCTCTAGGGAATGGGGAGTCAGAGTCCTTTTCTCAGTCAGCCGAAGCAGTCAGGTACACAGTACTCTAGGGAATGGGGAGTCAGAGTCCTTTTCTCAGTCAGCCGAAGCAGTCAGGTACACAGTGCTCTGGGGAATGGGGAGTCAGAGTCCTTTTCTCAGTCAGCCGAAGCAGTCAGGTACACAGTACTCTAGGGAATGGGGAGTCAGAGTCCTTTTCTCAGTCAGCCGAAGCAGTCAGGTACACAGTGCTCTGGGGAATGGGGGAGTCAGAGTCCTTTTCTCAGTCAGCCGAAGCAGTCAGGTACACAGTGCTCTAGGTAATGGGGAGTCAGAGTCCTTTTCTCAGTCAGCCGAAGCAGTCAGGTACACAGTGCTCTGGGGAATGGGGAGTCAGAGTCCTTTTCTCAGTCAGCCGAAGCAGTCAGGTACACAGTACTCTAGGGAATGGGGAGTCAGAGTCCTTTTCTCAGTCAGCCGAAGCAGTCAGGTACACAGTGCTCTGGGGAATGGGGAGTCAGAGTCCTTTTCTCAGTCAGCCGAAGCAGTCAGGTACACAGTGCTCTGGGGAATGGGGAGTCAGAGTCCTTTTCTCAGTCAGCCGAAGCAGTCAGGTACACAGTACTCTAGGGAATGGGGAGTCAGAGTCCTTTTCTCAGTCAGCCGAAGCAGTCAGGTACACAGTGCTCTGGGGAATGGGGGAGTCAGAGTCCTTTTCTCAGTCAGCCGAAGCAGTCAGGTACACAGTACTCTAGGTAATGGGGAGTCAGAGTCCTTTTCTCAGTCAGCCGAAGAAGTCAGGTACACAGTGCTCTGGGGAATGGGGGAGTCAGAGTCCTTTTCTCAGTCAGCCGAAGCAGTCAGGTACACAGTGCTCTGGGGAATGGGGGAGTCAGAGTCCTTTTCTCAGTCATCCGAAGAAGTCAGGTACACAGTGCTCTGGGGAATGGGGGAGTCAGAGTCCTTTTCTCAGTCAGCCGAAGCAGTCAGGTACACAGTGCTCTGGGGAATGGGGGAGTCAGAGTCCTTTTCTCAGTCATCCGAAGAAGTCAGGTACACAGTGCTCTGGGGAATGGGGGAGTCAGAGTCCTTTTCTCAGTCAGCCGAAGCAGTCAGGTACACAGTGCTCTGGGGAATGGGGAGTCAGAGTCCTTTTCTCAGTCAGCCGAAGCAGTCAGGTACACAGTACTCTAGGGAATGGGGAGTCAGAGTCCTTTTCTCAGTCAGCCGAAGCAGTCAGGTACACAGTGCTCTGGGGAATGGGGGAGTCAGAGTCCTTTTCTCAGTCAGCCGAAGAAGTCAGGTACACAGTGCTCTGGGGAATGGGGGAGGCAGAGTCCTTTTCTCAGTCAGCCGAAGCAGTCAGGTACACAGTGCTCTAGGTAATGGGGAGTCAGAGTCCTTTTCTCAGTCAGCCGAAGCAGTCAGGTACACAGTGCTCTGGGGAATGGGGAGTCAGAGTCCTTTTCTCAGTCAGCCGAAGCAGTCAGGTACACAGTGCTCTGGGGAATGGGGAGTCAGAGTCCTTTTCTCAGTCAGCCGAAGCAGTCAGGTACACAGTGCTCTGGGGAATGGGGAGTCAGAGTCCTTTTCTCAGTCAGCCGAAGCAGTCAGGTACACAGTGCTCTGGGGAATGGGGAGTCAGAGTCCTTTTCTCAGTCAGCCGAAGCAGTCAGGTACACAGTACTCTAGGGAATGGGGAGTCAGAGTCCTTTTCTCAGTCAGCCGAAGCAGTCAGGTACACAGTGCTCTGGGGAATGGGGGAGTCAGAGTCCTTTTCTCAGTCAGCCGAAGCAGTCAGGTACACAGTACTCTAGGGAATGGGGAGTCAGAGTCCTTTTCTCAGTCAGCCGAAGCAGTCAGGTACACAGTGCTCTGGGGAATGGGGGAGTCAGAGTCCTTTTCTCAGTCATCCGAAGAAGTCAGGTACACAGTGCTCTGGGAAATGGGGGAGTCAGAGTCCTTTTCTCAGTCAGCCGAAGCAGTCAGGTACACAGTGCTCTGGGGAATGGGGGAGGCAGAGTCCTTTTCTCAGTCAGCCGAAGCAGTCAGGTACACAGTGCTCTGGGGAATGGGGGAGTCAGAGTCCTTTTCTCAGTCATCCGAAGAAGTCAGGTACACAGTACTCTGGGGAATGGGGGAGTCAGAGTCCTTTTCTCAGTCAGCCGAAGAAGTCAGGTACACAGTGCTCTGGGGAATGGGGGAGGCAGAGTCCTTTTCTCAGTCAGCCGAAGCAGTCAGGTACACAGTGCTCTAGGTAATGGGGAGTCAGAGTCCTTTTCTCAGTCATCCGAAGCAGTCAGGTACACAGTGCTCTGGGGAATGGGGGAGTCAGAGTCCTTTTCTCAGTCATCCGAAGAAGTCAGGTACACAGTACTCTGGGGAATGGGGGAGTCAGAGTCCTTTTCTCAGTCATCCGAAGAAGTCAGGTACACAGTACTCTGGGGAATGGGGGAGTCAGAGTCCTTTTCTCAGTCAGCCGAAGAAGTCAGGTACACAGTGCTCTGGGGAATGGGGGAGTCAGAGTCCTTTTCTCAGTCATCCGAAGAAGTCAGGTACACAGTGCTCTGGGGAATGGGGGAGTCAGAGTCCTTTTCTCAGTCAGCCGAAGCAGTCAGGTACACAGTGCTCTGGGGAATGGGGGAGGCAGAGTCCTTTTCTCAGTCAGCCGAAGCAGTCAGGTACACAGTACTCTAGGTAATGGGGAGTCAGAGTCCTTTTCTCAGTCAGCCGAAGAAGTCAGGTACACAGTGCTCTGGGGAATGGGGGAGTCAGAGTCCTTTTCTCAGTCAGCCGAAGCAGTCAGGTACACAGTGCTCTGGGGAATGGGGGAGTCAGAGTCCTTTTCTCAGTCATCCGAAGAAGTCAGGTACACAGTGCTCTGGGGAATGGGGGAGTCAGAGTCCTTTTCTCAGTCAGCCGAAGCAGTCAGGTACACAGTGCTCTAGGGAATGGGGAGTCAGAGTCCTTTTCTCAGTCAGCCGAAGCAGTCAGGTACACAGTACTCTAGGGAATGGGGAGTCAGAGTCCTTTTCTCAGTCAGCCGAAGCAGTCAGGTACACAGTGCTCTGGGGAATGGGGAGTCAGAGTCCTTTTCTCAGTCAGCCGAAGCAGTCAGGTACACAGTACTCTAGGGAATGGGGAGTCAGAGTCCTTTTCTCAGTCAGCCGAAGCAGTCAGGTACACAGTGCTCTGGGGAATGGGGGAGTCAGAGTCCTTTTCTCAGTCAGCCGAAGCAGTCAGGTACACAGTGCTCTAGGTAATGGGGAGTCAGAGTCCTTTTCTCAGTCAGCCGAAGCAGTCAGGTACACAGTGCTCTGGGGAATGGGGAGTCAGAGTCCTTTTCTCAGTCAGCCGAAGCAGTCAGGTACACAGTACTCTAGGGAATGGGGAGTCAGAGTCCTTTTCTCAGTCAGCCGAAGCAGTCAGGTACACAGTGCTCTGGGGAATGGGGAGTCAGAGTCCTTTTCTCAGTCAGCCGAAGCAGTCAGGTACACAGTGCTCTGGGGAATGGGGAGTCAGAGTCCTTTTCTCAGTCAGCCGAAGCAGTCAGGTACACAGTACTCTAGGGAATGGGGAGTCAGAGTCCTTTTCTCAGTCAGCCGAAGCAGTCAGGTACACAGTGCTCTGGGGAATGGGGGAGTCAGAGTCCTTTTCTCAGTCAGCCGAAGCAGTCAGGTACACAGTACTCTAGGGAATGGGGAGTCAGAGTCCTTTTCTCAGTCAGCCGAAGCAGTCAGGTACACAGTGCTCTGGGGAATGGGGGAGTCAGAGTCCTTTTCTCAGTCATCCGAAGAAGTCAGGTACACAGTGCTCTGGGAAATGGGGGAGTCAGAGTCCTTTTCTCAGTCAGCCGAAGCAGTCAGGTACACAGTGCTCTGGGGAATGGGGGAGGCAGAGTCCTTTTCTCAGTCAGCCGAAGCAGTCAGGTACACAGTGCTCTGGGGAATGGGGGAGTCAGAGTCCTTTTCTCAGTCATCCGAAGAAGTCAGGTACACAGTACTCTGGGGAATGGGGGAGTCAGAGTCCTTTTCTCAGTCAGCCGAAGAAGTCAGGTACACAGTGCTCTGGGGAATGGGGGAGGCAGAGTCCTTTTCTCAGTCAGCCGAAGCAGTCAGGTACACAGTGCTCTAGGTAATGGGGAGTCAGAGTCCTTTTCTCAGTCATCCGAAGCAGTCAGGTACACAGTGCTCTGGGGAATGGGGGAGTCAGAGTCCTTTTCTCAGTCATCCGAAGAAGTCAGGTACACAGTACTCTGGGGAATGGGGGAGTCAGAGTCCTTTTCTCAGTCAGCCGAAGAAGTCAGGTACACAGTGCTCTGGGGAATGGGGGAGTCAGAGTCCTTTTCTCAGTCAGCCGAAGCAGTCAGGTACACAGTGCTCTGGGGAATGGGGGAGGCAGAGTCCTTTTCTCAGTCAGCCGAAGCAGTCAGGTACACAGTGCTCTGGGGAATGGGGGAGGCAGAGTCCTTTTCTCAGTCATCCGAAGAAGTCAGGTACACAGTACTCTAGGGAATGGGGAGGCAGAGTCCTTTTCTCAGTCAGCGGAAGCAGTCAGGTACACAGTACTCTAGGTAATGGGGAGTCAGAGTCCTTTTCTCAGTCAGCCGAAGCAGTCAGGTACACAGTACTCTAGGTAATGGGGAGTCAGAGTCCTTTTCTCAGTCAGCCGAAGAAGTCAGGTACACAGTGCTCTGGGGAATGGGGGAGACAGAGTCCTTTTCTCAGTCAGCCGAAGCAGTCAGGTACACAGTACTCTAGGTAATGGGGAGTCAGAGTCCTTTTCTCAGTCAGCCGAAGCAGTCAGGTACACAGTACTCTAGGTAATGGGGAGTCAGAGTCCTTTTCTCAGTCAGCCGAAGAAGTCAGGTACACAGTGCTCTGGGGAATGGGGGAGGCATAGTCCTTTTCTCAGTCAGCCGAAGCAGTCAGGTACACAGTGCTCTGGGGAATGGGGGAGGCAGAGTCCTTTTCTCAGTCATCCGAAGAAGTCAGGTACACAGTGCTCTGGGGAATGGGGGAGGCAGAGTCCTTTTCTCAGTCAGCCGAAGCAGTCAGGTACACAGTACTCTAGGTAATGGGGAGTCAGAGTCCTTTTCTCAGTCAGCCGAAGCAGTCAGGTACACAGTGCTCTATGGAATGGGGAGTCAGAGTCCTTTTCTCAGTCATCCGAAGAAGTCAGGTACACAGTGCTCTGGGGAATGGGGGAGTCAGAGTCCTTTTCTCAGTCAGCCGAAGCAGTCAGGTACACAGTGCTCTGAGGAATGGGGAGTCAGAGTCCTTTTCTCAGTCAGCCGAAGCAGTCAGGTACACAGTGCTCTGGGGAATGGGGGAGGCAGAGTCCTTTTCTCAGTCATCCGAAGAAGTCAGGTACACAGTGCTCTGGGGAATGGGGAGTCAGAGTCCTTTTCTCAGTCAGCCGAAGAAGTCAGGTACACAGTACTCTAGGTAATGGGGAGTCAGAGTCCTTTTCTCAGTCAGCCGAAGAAGTCAGGTACACAGTGCTCTGGGGAATGGGGGAGTCAGAGTCCTTTTCTCAGTCAGCCGAAGCAGTCAGGTACACAGTGCTCTGGGGAATGGGGGAGTCAGAGTCCTTTTCTCAGTCATCCGAAGAAGTCAGGTACACAGTGCTCTGGGGAATGGGGGAGTCAGAGTCCTTTTCTCAGTCAGCCGAAGCAGTCAGGTACACAGTGCTCTAGGGAATGGGGAGTCAGAGTCCTGTTCTCAGTCAGCCGAAGCAGTCAGGTACACAGTACTCTAGGGAATGGGGAGTCAGAGTCCTTTTCTCAGTCAGCCGAAGCAGTCAGGTACACAGTGCTCTGGGGAATGGGGAGTCAGAGTCCTTTTCTCAGTCAGCCGAAGCAGTCAGGTACACAGTACTCTAGGGAATGGGGAGTCAGAGTCCTTTTCTCAGTCAGCCGAAGCAGTCAGGTACACAGTGCTCTGGGGAATGGGGGAGTCAGAGTCCTTTTCTCAGTCAGCCGAAGCAGTCAGGTACACAGTACTCTAGGGAATGGGGAGTCAGAGTCCTTTTCTCAGTCAGCCGAAGCAGTCAGGTACACAGTGCTCTGGGGAATGGGGGAGTCAGAGTCCTTTTCTCAGTCATCCGAAGAAGTCAGGTACACAGTGCTCTGGGAAATGGGGGAGTCAGAGTCCTTTTCTCAGGCAGCCGAAGCAGTCAGGTACACAGTGCTCTGGGGAATGGGGGAGGCAGAGTCCTTTTCTCAGTCAGCCGAAGCAGTCAGGTACACAGTGCTCTGGGGAATGGGGGAGTCAGAGTCCTTTTCTCAGTCATCCGAAGAAGTCAGGTACACAGTACTCTGGGGAATGGGGGAGTCAGAGTCCTTTTCTCAGTCAGCCGAAGAAGTCAGGTACACAGTGCTCTGGGGAATGGGGGAGGCAGAGTCCTTTTCTCAGTCATCCGAAGCAGTCAGGTACACAGTGCTCTGGGGAATGGGGAGTCAGAGTCCTTTTCTCAGTCAGCCGAAGCAGTCAGGTACACAGTGCTCTGGGGAATGGGGAGTCAGAGTCCTTTTCTCAGTCAGCCGAAGCAGTCAGGTACACAGTGCTCTGGGGAATGGGGAGTCAGAGTCCTTTTCTCAGTCAGCCGAAGCAGTCAGGTACACAGTGCTCTGGGGAATGGGGAGTCAGAGTCCTTTTCTCAGTCAGCCGAAGCAGTCAGGTACACAGTGCTCTAGGGAATGAGGGTTGAAGGGTCCGAAAGTACTAAGGGCAAAACCTACGTCTGAAGGACCAAACCATTGGAGAATATGATTTTCTGCTTCGTTGCATCAATATTATTCGTATGTTTTTTCTCAAACTGTCGACTGGACTCGAATCATATTTTTCAACTAGTCCATCATTTATTTGAACTGCAAACAAGAACATTTTGTTCTGGAACATGGAAAAAGAATGAAATCATCTTGCTCATGAGATCCGAAACTAACCATTCGCTGTTCCACGTGGAATAGTATTCTCATGTAGTTTCGATTGAGAGGATGGGCTGGAACTGAAATATGGAAGACTCTCTTCGATTATTAGTTCTCCAAAACTCACTGTTTGGGATTTCCGTTGAAATCGATTACTAATAATACTAGTCGAGGTATTGAATAGAAATGTGAAACTGACGCGTGTCACTGAATCTACCGTCTTTTATATGCATTTCTGATCGAAACGTCCTGGTTCATTCTCTTATGTCACGTATTTTATATTTTCTATTTCTCGAAAAAGATTCCCGCATAAGAATCACACATATTGTGTAAACTTTCTTCCTCTTCCAGGACACTGTACCCAAAGATCACCTGATACCCAAAGAGAAGGTACCCAAAAATATCGGTACCCATGCAGTATTGGCCTTCAAAAGATGACCTAATTTTCTCCACATTTTTTTTTCAATTTTTCATCGAAAATGTGACCATTTTTGACTATTTTTTCAGAATTTCTTCTAATTCTAAATGATATTCGAAAAATTGGCATTTTCGCGAAAAATTCAAAAAATTTGAAAAATTTGAAATGTTGATTTCCGCGCCAATTTCCCGGGCCTTGACAACTATGTGAAAAGCAAATCTGAAAGTTCTCAAGAGACCTATTTCAGGGTGAAATACCACAAAAATCCAGAAATTTCTACTCTAATTGACTCAAAAGAGTGATTTTTATCTTCTTACAAGGGTTGATAACTAGACATAAGAGAGTAGTCCCAAACGATCTCTAGCCAAAAACGTCACATTTTTCTAGAGCGAGGACACCCTGTACACAGTTGGAAGTAGTGGAGTCGTCTCGTTCGATGACCAAATCGCAGCGACTGCCTCCTCGGATTCGGTCACTTTTTGGGATTTGAAGCATCGAGCCATTATTGGGAAGGTACGTTTTTATCGAGCTGTTTTTCTTCGAAATATTATCAGCAGAGCACTTTTCTTACAACTGCGCTCCGCCGCAAGCGAGAGAGTAGCGGCAAGAGAGACGCAGAGTTCTTTCTGACGCGAAACAGATTTTCACCATTTTTGATCTATTTTCTCAACTTTTCATGATTTTTTGCCAATTTCCGAGAGAAAATTATGAAAAATAGATCAGAAATGGTGAAAATCTGTTTCGAGCCAGAAAAAACTCTGCGTCTCTCGCCGATACTCTCTCATTTGCGGCGGAGCGCAGTTCTAAGACGGGGTGGGCTGCTAATAGTTGTTTTTCTTCGAGTCTATGATGTAATTTGACACAAATTCAATTGTTTTCCAGGTAAAACTCAATGGAAAAATCAGTTCGATGCGAAAACTCACCGCCCAAAGTGTCCTATGTGGTGTTGACAACTCAATGTACGCAGTGACCGTTCCATTGGTTCGATTCAAATGACAATTTCCTATCTTTATCCATTTAATCTTGCCATTGTACATAACTTTTTCTTCTTGTTTAGTGCCTTTTTTTGCTAGATTTTTGTGTATTTTTCAAACCAATGTGTGCCTTTTTCTCTGTCTCCATGTGCCTTTTAACTCCATCCAAAATTTCAGGAATTTTTCGAAAATTGTGATATTTTTTGCCATTCAGAATTGAATTTTATATTGTGCATGTTGTATAAATACTCGTTTTTTTACTTTTGCAACTTTGCAATAATTTTGTTTGTATTTTGAGTTTTTAACTCTTTTTTCATATCTTTTCATCATTTTTTCATTGGTTTTACAGGGTTTCAGACGAAATTGACATGAAATTATATACTCGTGCTATAGTGTTGTTGTCTAGAGCTTTTTTGACAAAAAAAACAGTAATACTAACTGTTTTTCATCCAAAATCGATCTGAAATTTCGAATTTTCAGCTATTTTTCACATTTTTGCTCGAAATTTCACTTGGTCACATGCTTTTTAGCAAAAATTGACTGAAAAATGGCTCAAAATGTTGAAATTTCTAGCTAAAAACCATGAAAAATTGTCGATTTCAGCAGTTTTTCAGCTAAATCTACTTGCAAAGATAAATTTCTGGGTTTAAAATCTATTTTAATCATCATTTTCTGAAGATTTCAACCTGAAATTTTGCCAAAAAGTTCATTTTTTTAACCGTTTTTCTGTAATTTTTCCCATTTCAGATGTCCGAAGAACGTGTCGATTATCCATTCAGCACCTTCTTGGACCAACACTCTGGTCAATTGAACGCATCGGCTGTTCCACCAGAATTATGGCACAGTCTGTACAAGAAGTTGTCGGATCAGACATTCGATGCGGGAGACCGTTTTCAGATAATCTGTGAAATGAATGAAGACGATGAGAAGACTCTTTTTGTGAGAGCATTGGAGGATATGCATAATAATGATGAGGAGAAGTAAGGAATCTGGAATTAGGGTTCAGAATTTGGGATTCAGAATCAAATTTTCTATTAGCTTGGCACAGTTTTCACAACTGCGCTCCACCGAAATTCCATTAAAAAATGTCGCTTTTTCTCTGCGTCTGTCAATTTCGCACACAATTATCTTCGATTTCAGTAGAGCGCGGTTGTAAGAAGCGTGTCGTGCTAATAGGCCAGCACTGAACTTTTTTAAATTTTAAAGAAATCCCTGTGGCAAATGCGCTCATTATCTACTGATAATTGCAGTATTTCTGATCAGAAATCCTGCAATTTCTATAAGATTATCAATAGAGCACATTTAGTCACGCGTAGGCGGAAGCTATGCCCAAACTTCTCATTTTTCAAATTTCTCATAATTTCAAGATTTGTAGAAACTCAGAATTGAATTTGAGATCTTTAAATTCGATTTTAGGTGCAAAATCTTGAGCTTTGGACTTCTGAATCTGAAGCTTTGAATCCCAGATTCTGAGTTGCGAATCCTGAATTCTGGAGCCACCGATTCAGAGACCGTGGACTTCAGAATTAGAAAGATTGATGAAAAATGGCGGGTTTTTATCGGATTTTGGGCTAAAAAACCGGTTTTTTCGGTTGAAAAATGGTATTTTTCTCACATTTTTCGAGTTTTCCAGTTCAAAAATGGGATTTTAAGCGATTTTGGAGCTTAAAATCAGCAGTTTTTTGTCAATTTTTCAGTTTTTAGCTCAAAAAAGCTTTTTTCCAGAATCCAAATAGGTTTGTATCTGAGAAATCCAATTCAATAATTCCAGCATCTTCCTCATCGACCACTTCGTCTCATTCTCCTCTGAATCTGCTCGGAAATGTGTTGAAACGACTGAAGGACTCGCTGAGAAACTCGCATCGCTTTTCGGAATTGATGTGAGTGAGAAACCGGGTTTTCCCCGAAATCGGTCAGAAATGCAGCTTAAATCAACAAAAATCGAAATTTTTTGACGAAAACTGTCTTGGTGGCCTAGAAACCCAAAAGCGTGGAAAACTAGTCCCTCTCTGGAAAATCGGGTGAAAAAATGTTATTTTTGACCCGAAAACATCGAAAAATCAGTAAAAATCTCCCATTTCCAGACCGATTCCCTCGGTGAAGGCGACGATACCACCGAAAAAATCGAGACCACCATCGAGAAGGAGGAGCAAGAACACGCCCGACGTCTCTCAGATTCTGACGTCACTCTCGGATTGCCACGTCATGAATCCATCGACGCACGTCTCTCGTCGTATTCTGTGGATGATCCGAAGAGTGAATTGACTGAAAAAGTGATGAAATCTCTGTGGAAATACGCTCAAACCTATTCAATCAGCTATCAGTTGGAGAATGGAGAGATCGAGAAAAAGCATGTCTGGTATGTGATGGATGACTTCGGCTCACGGGTTCGTCACTCCGCGGAGCCAAACGTCCGTATCGTCCCACTGATGTTCCTCCCGCAAAACTGTGCCTACAGTATCATGTTCCTCACGAAACCAGTGAAAACTGATGAGGAGATTACGATGGATTGGGCTGCCAACGTCATCACCGCCCAGAATCCGCAATGGAGAAAGTATATTGAGAACCCGTGGGCTCCGATGGACTTCTCCAAAGAGAGTATGGTACCTGGGGCACCGACGATGGAGTATTTCACTTCAGGACGCAATCCGGACTTCTTGGCGGAGGGAAAGGAGCAACAGACTGCACAATCGGCCATTTTCACGTCGTTGCCTATTTTGAAGAAGAGAAAGATTAAGGTAATTGAAACGAGTTGGTGTGCGGGAATAGATCATACAGACATCTAGAAATCTAGAATGGACGTGGGTTCGGAAGCAAATGCTCCGAGGACTATAGTCACAAAATTAAGACCTCGGAGATATTTCTCAACTCGTGATGGTGCCTGGAAATCGAGAAAAAATAGACAAAAAACCTGTAAATCGAGCCGAAAACTTGCTCGAAACTGGGTAGTGCTGGTGGCCGAACATCGGGTTTCTAGGCCATCACTGAACTTTTAAAAATTTCAGTGAAATCCCTGTGGCAAATGCGCTCTAATGATCATCTGCTGATAATTGCGATATTTCTCTAGTAGAAATCCTGCATTTTCTATAAGATTCTCAAAAGAGCGCATTTAGTCACGCGTAGGCGGTAGCTATGCCCAAATTTCTTATTTTTGTGAAAAGATATTATCCCGGCCCGCTTTTTACAACTGCGCTCCGTAGAGATGCCTTGAAAAATGTCTCTTTTTCTCTGAGTCTCTCAATTTTGCACACAATTTTCTTCGGTTTCGGTAGAGCGCCGTTGTAAGAGGCTTGCCGTGCTCAGCGTAGGTCGTCGTGCACTTTCTCAGAAATCCTTAATCATACAGTAATCCTTCAGTTTTTCTCAAATTCCAATTTCCAGGTCTACGCCGACGACACTCAACTCACCGATCACCTGAAAACCCATCAAATCGAGTATGTTGACGACTGGAAGAAGGCTGACGTCATCTGGATGATCAAACATTTCCATGACTACAATCAACTGTCCACTGAGAATCCATGTGGAATGGTGAATCAGTTCCCATTCGAATCATGCATCACTGTCAAGGACTTGCTCGCCGCGTGTGCGATGCGTGATCCCGTGAAAAATGATTGGTATCAACTGACCTACAATCTGAATACTCAACTGCCCGAATTCGTTTCGAGATTCCAAAATCGTGAGAAGAACGGACAGCACAATGTGTGGATTGTGAAGCCGTGGAATCTGGCGAGAGGAATGGAAATGACGGTCACACAGGATTTGAATCAGATCATTCGGATGGTCGAGACTGGACCAAAGGTGAGGATCTTGGGTTACTGTAGTTCGTGTCTTACCACAAATCGCGAAAATCCCAATTTTTTTGGGTTACTGTAGTTTGAAATCTGTGCGAACACCAAAGGATGCATTAGATCTTACGCAAAATTACAGATTTTTCCAGCTTGTTTAATTTTCACGTGATCTAGGGATACTGTAGTTTGAAATCTGTGCGAACACCACAGGATGTATTACGCAAAATTACAGACTTTTGTAGCTCTTTGAATTTTCAGGGTGTCTTCGGTTACTGTAGCTTGAAATTTGTACAAAAAAGATGTATCATATCTTACGCCAAATTACAGATTTTTATAGGTTTCCGACTTTTCAGATCGTCTTGGTTTCTTGTAGTTTGAGAACTGTGCGAACACCACAAGATGCATGTTACGCAAAATTACAGATTTTTATAACTTTTTGTATTTTCACGGTGTCTTGGGTTACTGTAGTTTCAAATCTGTGCGGACACCACAGGATGCATCAGATTTTACGCCTAAATTGCAGAGTTTTTTAAACTGTGTAGTTTGCAAAACATCAGATCTTGCGACAAATCACAGATTTTACCAGTTTTTTGAATCTTGGGTTACTGTAGTTTCAAATCTGTGTGAACACCAGAGAATGCATCAGATTTTACGATGCGTTGCAGAAATGTTTAGTTTTTAAATTTCCAGAATCTTTTTAGGTTACAGTAGTGATTTTTTGAAGTGAAATTCTGCTTTCAAACAAAAAGTTTGAAAATTCTCATTTTTCCATAAGACTCGCTGCATGATATGCGAAAAACGGAAGCTATAGTAACCCGAACTAAATTTATATTTTTAACCCAATTTCTAAAATATTCATCAAAAAACTCATTTTTCAATAATTCCAGATCGTGTGCGAGTACATCCCCCGTCCACTCCTTTTCCCCCGTCCAGACAACGGAAATAAAGTGAAATTTGATCTCCGTTACATCGTCTTCCTCAATGGAATCTCCCCCGTCACTGCCTACGTCTACAATCGGTTCTGGATCAGATTCGCTATCAAGTTAGTTTTCGCGCTCCACCGCAATCTTCGGTAGAGCGTGTTTTATTCAAAAATTCCTCATTTTTTCAGTGAATTCCAATTATCCAACTTCGACGACTTGGAGACTCATTTCACAGTGTTCAACTATTTGGATAAGGAGAAAGTGCTTCAAATGAAATGTGAACAATTCATTGAGACTATCGAGAAGACTTATCCAAAAATCAAATGGGATTATGTTCAAAAGGATATCAATTCGACTATTCGGAAGGCTATCGAGGCGGCAGCGAAGTGAGTAATTGAGTGAACGCTGGCCTAGAAACCCAACAGAAAAAGTTCGGCCAGCACTGCCCATTTTGGAATTTTCAGCATTTTTCGGACTGAAAATTGACGTTTTTGGAGTTTACTAGCTCGGCACAGTAAAAAAAATCGGTGAAAACCGCCAGTTCCTATCGAATTCGAAATAAAATTGCATATCTGGCGCGCCTTTGACGCGTTTTCATCTATGTGTAGGTCTGTCTGTGTGTTCGGGATGTCCACATGTTAGTTTTTTTTTTCATCTGGGGCGCTTTTGGCGCGCTTTAATAATCGAGAATTCGTTTAAACTGGGTGTCACGAGTTTTTGAAGAACTGGCGCACCTTTGACGCGGTTTTTTAGTCCGTCTGTGTGTCA
This sequence comes from Caenorhabditis latens, assembly GCA_002259235.3. Taxonomy (NCBI): domain Eukaryota; kingdom Metazoa; phylum Nematoda; class Chromadorea; order Rhabditida; family Rhabditidae; genus Caenorhabditis; species Caenorhabditis latens. The sequence continues at coordinate 5,400,742 of CM056093.1, forward strand.
GTTGGATATGGATGTCCTTATATGTGTTCAAAATCGGCGAAAACCGCCAGTTTCTATCGAATTCGAAACAAAATTGCATATCTGGCGCGCCTTTGATGCGTTTTCGTCTATGTGTAGGTCTGTCTGTTCGCTCGGAACGTCCGGATGTCCACATGTTAGTTTTCTCAGCTGGGGCGCTTTCGGCGCGTTTTAAGAATTGAAAATTCGCTGAAAACTGGGTGTAACGAGTTTTTGAAGAATCTGGCGCTCCTTTGACGCGTTTTTAAATCTGTATGTGTGTCAGTTGGATCTGGATGTCCGTATTCATGTTCAAAATCGGCGAAAACCGCCAGTTTCTATCGAATTCGGAAAAATTGCAAATCTGACGCGCCTTTGACGCGTTTTTTTCTATGCGTAGTTCTGTCTGTGTGTCCGGCTATCCATATGTTAGTTTTCTCAGCTGGGGCGCTTTTGGCGCGTTTTAAGAATTGAGAATTCGTTGAAAACTAGGTGAACGAGTTTTTGAAGAATCTGGCGCGCCTTTGACGCGTTTTTTAATCTGTCTGTGTGTCAGTTGGATCTGGATGTCCGTATTCATGTTCAAAATCGGCTAAAACCGCCAGTTTCTATCGAATTCGGAAAAATTGCATATCTGGCGCGCCTTTGACGCGTTTTTATATATGCGTTGGTCTGTCTGTGTGTTCGAGACGTCCGGATGTCCACATGTTAGCTTTTGAAGAATCTGGCGTTCCTTTGCCGCGTTTTTACTGTCTATGTGTCAATTGGATCTGGATGTCCTTATTCACGTTTCATATTTTGAAATGTGCTCCCAGACTACCGTAATCCTCTCTCCATCTCCATTTTTCCAGAGAAGAAGCGCCACGTGGAGTCGCCCCGAACGTCCAGTCCCGTGCGATGTACGGTGTCGACATCATGCTTCAGCACTCTCCTGAAAACGATGACGTCATCAAATCGACACTTCTCGAGATCAATTTCATGCCCGACACCACTCGTGCCTGTCAATACTATCCGGACTTTGCGGATACCGTATTCGACACTCTCTTCTTGGATGATATCGATCCGACTAAAGTTACACCGATTTGAGCATCTGCGCTCCATTGATAATTATTTTTCAGTTTTCTTCTTTATTTAAATTCCCCTGTGTTTTGTAAACGCGCCCCGTTGCTAATTTTGGTATTTCATCCCGATCTTCTCGTTTCGTTTTCGTTACCCGTTACCCGTTTTCAGTTCTCAGTGTTTTGTTTTATTCACTTTTTGATCTACTTTTTATTTGAGTATGTCAAATCTTGCTTTCGCTTGTTATGGTTAAATTAAAATCTCAAAATTGCAAATATAGGGATTTTTCTCACAATTTTCCAGATTTTTGGGCCAAAAGTTTAGATGCCCTTGTTCACCAATTCTTAACGAAAGCATTTTATTCTTATCGATCAAAAATCAATACTTATTTGGGTAGGACAGAAAAAAGGAAAAGAAGGAGAGAGTTGTGTGATGGTACATGACAAAACAAAAAGAACGGGATGGTATTGTTGAAGAGGAAAAAGGAGATGAAGGGGAGAAGACGTGAACAGGAGATCCCAAGAAGGAGCAGAGATGCGGAGTCAATTGGAATGGATCGGAGAGAGATGAGAGACGTTATCCGGACATCATTCTGAAATCAAGTTATATATTTCTTTTGGGAAATTTAATGTGTCTCCACAAAAACCTGTCACATTTTTAAACGACAAGAAACTGAAACTTGTATGGGCCATAACTGCCTCAGAGAAATTTTGTGGTTTCAGAAACTTATTAAACTTAAATTAAACTGAAATCTTTTTTGAAGTTCTCTTTGCTGATCAAGAAGTTCCTAATCAGGACCCAGAAAAAAACACTCTGATAATCATATTCATGATTTGTGAGTATGGATGGGCCCCGTTGTAACACAGATGCCGTTATAATCCAGCTTTTACGGATTTTACTCCTGACACCAAAGTTGATAACTTTCAACTGAAAATCATAGGAATCCCGATATCTCGAGTAGGATACAGTGTGGTAAAACTAGTGATTGCTGATTGCATCTGAGCTTCGAGGAGGTCTAGATTACAGTATCGGTCAGAAGTTTATCATATTTTGCTTTTTTCAGTTGAAAATGCCCAACTTTAAGAGGCTGTCAAAAAAGTAAAACTAACTGTTCCACAGAATAGCTTTTTATGGATCAAACAGAACAAAAGTAGGTCTACACTTTTGTAGTTGACATTTTTTTTTGTACGGACACTCCCTAGAAAGTTATGGTCATTTTAAGTGGACAGCTCAAAAATCGCACCATTTTGAACAGAAACAGGTCGGTTTGAGGGAGAAATTACTTTGTCGAAACGTAACTTGCTAGAAATTATCCGTACAAAAAAGTTGCCAACTACAAAAATAAAATTCTACTCTTGTTCTGTTGGATCCCACAAAAAGATATTCTGTGGGACAGTTAGTTTTATCATGACACACTCTCAAAGTTGGGCATTTTCAAGGGAAAAAGGCAAATATGATATCTTTTTGGCCGGTGTTGTAGATTACATTAGACTCGATATTTGTTGGACAATATATTTTTTTATTTCAAACAACTTTCAGCAAGAGCGCTTGATGATTCCAATGCTCCAGGGCTTAACACTGAATAAATTCAGAAGACTTCATCCTGGTGCAAGTTACATTTATTTATAGTTCAAAAAATCACACCTCACACTGCTCCACTTTTTCAGTTAACTACGTATCATATCCAATTTAAAAGCAATCTTTGCAAACGAATATAGCCAATATCAAATGTGTTCATATTACGTCAGGTGCTAATTGAAAAAAAATAATTCAAGAGCCAATCGGAGATTGAAGCCTACGTCATTCGATTGATCGAAAATGTTCGAATTTAAGTGCGACGTCATTATACGTGTATTATGGACAGTAGGTTTTGAGAGTATACTTCAAGAAATCACACTACCCGGAGGTCTTACAAGTGTGAAATTCATACAATTTTTCAAGCTCAAAACCAAAAAAGAAATCGACGAACCTATATCTATATCTCTGCCAAAAGTTGCCACCCGGCCTGTAGACATGTCCTGATCGAGCGTGTCGTTCGAACTGCTGTGGAGCAAACAACTCGTCATGTCCACCACTCCGTTCGAAACGTTCCAGAGGAAGATCTTGGAGGATGAAGGAAGAGACGATGGTGGTGGCAAGGAGAAGAAGGATGACAAGAATGTGGAATGACGGCATCTGGAATAAAGGTAGTTGAGAGATGGAATTGAAAACAGAGAGAATTGGAAGGAAAAAGAGAAAACACACGGAAAATGATAATGAAATCGTGATTCTAGCACAAAAGTTAAGGAAGTTACAGATTTTCGAAAATTATCGACCCCACTTTACCCACCGTAACTCTGTCAGATTTTCAGTGAGACCCATGAAACTTATATTTTCAGAATCAGTGCGTCATGACCTTTCAAACGAGTTCAATCACGCCTACATTTGAAAATTTTCAGAAAACAACCCCAATAATGTCCCATTTTTCGAAATTTTCAGAACACAGGCATGACTATACTCATTCAAACCGGCTTGACGCGCTGATTTCAAAAATGTAATTTTCATTGGTCCCACCACAAATCTAACCGAGATACGGTAGATTTGGTGGTGATGATTTAGCAAATATGAAATGTTTACCCATATTTGAGTAATTTTTGAAGCTTACGAGTTTTCACTTGTAATACTGGGAATCTAGGACGTTTTGCAACTAGTGAATTAGAAACTGTGTGATCTAATAACTAATAGTTTTACAACTAGCCGTTTTAAAACTGTCGCGCTTCGCAACCTCAAAGATCTGTCAAGCTCAACCAGAACGAATAATTGGAGGCAGTTTCTACATGTCATAGTTTTAAAAAGAGTTAGTTTCAAAATGTCACAGTTTTGGATTTCAATAATATGTTTTAAAAGCATCCATAAGGATGGTGTCTGTTTGTTATAACCAGAAAAACCTAACATTTTATGACATTCTAAACCTGAAAGCCGAAAATGTTATGGCTGTAGAATGTCACAGTTTCAAATGTGTTAGTTACAAAGTGTCTCAGTTGAGAAACGGTTCAAAAGGTGATCTCCAACAACACGAGGCAGCTAGCTATGTTAATGATCTCATGCCATTTCTAACCTGTGCACACTTGCGTTTTATGTGACCAAACAATAACTAAACAGGACTTTAATCCAGGTCATGCTTATGAAAATCAGAGATCTGAGTAGGTGAGGTTTTATTCGAAACTTACTTTTAGGAGCAAAAATTCCGTTAAACGACTACTTAAAAAAAAACTAGCTCTCAAGAAATCTCAGAGCCCCTCCTCCCATTTTACAAATAATTATAGACAACAAGTTCTCTATATACTAATCTTTCAAAGCAAAGAAAATAGTCTGTTGTCTAGAAAACATTGCACTGAAATTGTTCTGAAGGTTATTCCAAAGAGGAGGGCAGTCTATGTGTATCTATGAATTAAAGAAGGTGTTCATTCGAATAAATGACTCATTCCTTTCATGTGATAAACATGAGAAATGTGAGAAAATTAAGAGTAGTCTGGAGGGACAATGAGTCAAGGAGTTTTTTGTCACGAAAATGAAAAATTGAAGTGTCTGGGTCATTCGTAGAAGAGCAGTGTTAAATTGATGCGGATTCTGAATCTGCCTCCAAATTTGGTTCAACCCCTTAATTGTAAGACTAGAATAACGTAACGTCGTATTTTCTCAGTTTCTACTTTTGTTCTCATTTATGACCTTCTGAAACTAACTATTTTGTAACTATCGCAACTTTCACACTGTTCAAAAAATGGTGACCCTACGAAAGAAGTTAATATGGTGATGAAAAACGGGTAAATGGAGGTTGACTGTTATTCTAGATAACCTAGATGTGAGTTCTTTTGGTTGCATGGTTTTAGAATGACTGGTTGCGGAATGATATATTTGATAAACAGTCGCAGAAAAGCCCACACAATGTATGTGTAGCTAAGGAAGTAATAGAACTATGAAATATTGGAATACAACCTCAGAATCTTCATGGCATCTTCTTCCTTTAGGATTCTTCTAGAAAGGAAAAGATGCCGAGTGTCAGTGGAGTTATGAGAGGTGTTATATAACGTTAAAAAGCGGAAAACTGACAAAATGCTGATTCTAACTTCACATTTACTCTAGGGCTACGAATTCTGATATTTCGAGAATAGTCCGGCCTAAGTTTTGACTAATCGCAAAGTGGTAATGCCAGAAGATTACACTTTGACTGCCAGAAGATTACACTTTGACTACATTTTACTTTAATATCTGTTCTCGAGCGTAGAAAGGGTTCTATTTGGAATAGGCGTTTCTCAGATTTCTAATGATGAGACCTCGTATCTCCTTACTGAAACAAAGACCTGGAGACCGGGACTGGAAGCTGGTCAAAGCAATCAATGAAGCACAATGAGATCACTTGGATTCGTAATCTCAGAGAAGTGAGAAAATAAAAGGGATATGATGTAAGTAGTCTAGTGATATGCTATACAGAGTTGCTTTCCCCGCCAGCCCCTCCCCTTGAGCCAATAAGAAACACCATTAAAAGAGTGGCCAGGGCTCGTTACAAAAATTGCTTTTCACTCCGTCAGCGTCGTCGTCGTCAGCAAGACTCCGAGAGCCCAGTACTAATCATTTTTCGGGGCGCGGACTCTACACACTAATTGACACTTTTTGTGGTTTGGGACACGAAGAAGGCGTAAAGATCTGTGAGAGGAGAAGGAGGAAGCAGATTGGATTCGTGGAATTGGGTAGAGGTAGGTGATTTGGAAAAGAGAGAAAGAAAATATGAAGAAAATAGTGGGTGTGTGTATAGTTTTCGAGAGTTTTTCGGTGGAAAAGCATAAAAAAGGATACGTCATCTTTGTGTGATGTGGTGGGTTTCGGATCATGACGTACCAGAAGAATAGGTCAACCAGATTCTGGGAATGCCGTCAGGACAAACAGACACACATGTAGACCAGAACTACGTTAAAACACTTTAAGAATCTAAAGCTTTTCCAGACTTCGTGTGCTACGCGGTTCTGTCTTGGCGGACTATAGGTTATCTGTACTACACTGATTTTGGAAATTCGTTCCGGAGCCATTTTTCCTTGATAAAACAAATAAAACGCAAAAAAGCGGCAATGCCTCACGAGGGAATTTCATGACGAGGCGAGTTGAACTTTTTCTAAAAATAGGACCTCTGGTACTTTCGACTCTCTTGATTCCAAAAATGCAAGAAAAATCAGCGAAATGCTCATGTGGACCGAGTTATGAGCCGTCAAACTGGCAATTCTACAGAAACGATGAAAACGTGAAAAACTTAACCACGGAAACAAATTGTTTAAAAGTTTGACGGGTCATAACTCGGTTCACGTGAGCATTTCGCTGATTTTTCTTGCATTTTTGGAATCAAGAGGGTCGAAAGTACCAGGGGTCCAATTTTTAGAAAAAGTTCAACTCACCTCGTCATGAACTTCCCTTGTCAGAGCTAAAATCCGAATGACTCGTTTTACTAACTGTAGATCGGTACAAATGGGTCGAGAGGTGAAAAGTGGGAATCAGAGTTGTCTGGAGAAAAGATTGATGATGAATGGGAATCTGACGGTTTTCGTCAAATAGCCAGCATAGCAGAAACTTTTCAATTTCAATAAAAGCAGTTTTCAGTCCTAAGCTTATTATCTACATGACTCCCGATTGTCTGAATCTTTATAAACTGCTTACGGTCGTTCTATTAGGAACTATTAGTCTATTTTCTCCCAACTTTCATTTCTAAGAATTACAACTTAGATACCTGCCAAATTGCAGCCTTCTAAGGGAGTTATTCCAGTCAGAAAAGAACGACCCAAGTATCCTACAGACCCCCAAACAATCTGGTTGCACCAGACCTCATTTAACGGGGACGGAACGTTTCGTTTCTGCGACTACTGACGTTGCCGTCTTCCAGTCTTAGTGGAAGTCTTAGTGGAACTCAGCGGAGTGTTTTCATTTTCACATGCTCAAGATATTTTTGGGATCAGTTTCAAATACAAGCAGGTTATGCAGAACTAAGAAATTCGCTAAAAGTTGAATCTAGTGTATCTTATAGTGCCTAACTATTCCTAATTCATTACTATGGTCCGCAAGTTGAGCTAACATTTCTTGAACTGGAAGTTGTTAGAGGAGTCTACAATTTTAAAACGGTTACATATCCAGAGGGAGGCTAATAATTGTACAACTGAAAGCAGAAGTCTACTAAATATTGCTATAAGTTTTTACCATAGTGAGACCGTGACACAATATCAATGTTACTTACTTATGGCTGAAATGAATTGACAAAAAATCAAGGCTGTCAGAAATCGCGGCTTTTTCTTGAAATCTTCAAACAGCCGCGGTTTTCTAGGGTTTCAAGGGAAAACATAACTTGATATACTTTTGACTTTTTGGTACCAATTTGATAACCAGGGTTCGACCCCCACTGGTGACAGCACTTTTTTGGGCCGACTGCGACTGTTTGAGATTTTCAAGAAAAAGCCGCGGCCGGCCTTGCAAGAAATTCGAAAAACCGAAACCTTCTTAAAGACCAGCTCACCTAATTACAAAAACCCACCCATCGAGTTTATATAGTACTCTTGCAACAAAACATAATAGATCATTCCACCCCATAAAGTGGGCGAGCGTTGACACCTTCTTTCCGAGAAAGTGACGAGAAGTCAGTCACTTTTTACTTTTTCAACTCATTTCTTCTCTGTTTCCAATTGAATGCACCTAAACAAGAGATGAAGAGAGCAATTAATCAAGAAATGTGGGGAAGAAATTGAGCTCTGTTATGTTGGAAAAACAGGAGAAGGGGAGGGGAAAGTTCAAGAAGAAGAAGAAGAAGACAGATCAGAGCAGAAAATACAACTATTTTTATATAGTCGGACTAGAGTGTTGGATGGGTCTGGGACGTATTAAAACCGAGACGTTTCGAAACCGAAAACTCAAAAGCAGTAGTTTCAAAACCAAGATATATCTCGACGTCTGGAAAACGTGACATTTTGAAACCAGACACTTCGAAACTAACTAGACGTTTTGCAACTCTGTGACGTTTTGAAACCAACGAGTGTTACTTGGTGCCAGGAACTCTAAAAACTGGAACATAGACACTTTAAAACCAAAGTCTTAAAATAAGGACGTCTCAGAACTGTGACTCTCAGAAACCACGACGTTTTGAAACTGAATAGTTTTGAAACTAAGTCACTTCAAAACGGGCGTTTTAAAACTCCAAAATAAGCTTTGACGCCAAATCGTTTCAAAATATAGGCCACTGGCTCTAAAAACGCGTCAAAGTCGCACCAGCTGTTTTTTTCTGCAGAATCGCAAACTTTCACAATCAATTAAAACTCCTTTCCCCAACACAGCACAAAATGAAATTCAAGAACATTGTTGTTTTTTACTTTTCTAGTTTTTAAGTTTGGTAAATACACAGATTGAATTCCAGATTTCAAGAAAAATTCGAGAGAGAGAGCAAGAAGATCTGTTTTTGCAATCTGAAAAAGGAAGAATTTTGAAAATGAAGTGGAAGCAAAAACAAGAATTTGAAAGGAGGTTCCTCAGGTTGACTCACTCATTTCGAGATATGGAGACGATGAAGATGAAGGAAATTATTGAAGCAAGTCAGATAGATCAATTAATGGTTCAGCAGAAATATTGAATTTTGTAAATTAGGTGATGGTCTGGAACAGAAATAAGTGGTTCTGAAAGTTGTAAAACTTAAACAAAGTAATTTGTGTGATTTAGAGGCCCGGAATGAACTAACTAAATGAAAATTTCACAATTAAATCCATACTTAAACCCCAAAGACTTTTTCTTGAATTCTGGATTATCTTTCGTTTTGTTCCAGTTCTATAAAAATTTGCGTATTTTGATACTAGAGGAGAACTGGTGAGATATTTACTGTCAGCATTGGTTCTTGGTATCTCATCGTTATTGAGCGATACCTTAAACAGGACTGAAGGCATATTTTTTGCTTTCAGATTTTGATACTTCAGACAACTTCACATTTTTCAACTATCTTTCCAATTTTTTCACTTTATATCGCAAAAAAAAGCGAGAAAACGAGTTGAGAAGTAATTTTGTCCGAGAGGACTACACGATGGAAGAAATTCGCGTGGGAAAGCTCTTCCACGTGGGCTCATTTTGAGTCGGGAAAAAGGGAATTTGAGGAGAGATTTTTAGCATATGCTCCAATGATAAAAGTTGCTCCGAATATTCTGAAGTACCGTAATTTAAAATGAAACATATGACTTCAGTCCTCCTTTAATTTATATAAGGTCTGCAACAACAAGCGCATAACTAGAAAAACGAAGATCTCGGTATATATTATTGTTTGTCGGTATAAACGTGTAGAGTGTAGACACAGTGTCATTGTTTCAGAGCTAGCCTTACATCTATCTATCTTGATGAGTGCTGAATCATAAAACTCTTCTGGACAATCTACAATTCCACAAACATTTTGAATATAAGAACCCCCCAATTTGAAAATTTTCACTTTTCGAGGTAAAAGACGAAAAAATCGAAAAAATCTGGCTTTTTTCGACAGTTTTGCCTGAGATCCAAAATTTTGAACTGATTTCTGACAATTCGTACAAAGTTTTGGCTATTGGGATGAAACCAAGATTTAATGTCTTAAACCAACTTGAAGTACATAATTTTTGAAATGTTTACTGCTACAGCTTGAATGATTTTGTTATCAAACAATTTAGATATACAAATATTTATTTGGGTAAATTAATAATAAAAAATCAACAAAGAAGTAGACATGACCAAATCCAAAGGACTGATTTCAACTCCGTTGAACTCTGTGCATACAGATTTCAACTCTGTTGAATTCTGTCCATCCATGGGGACACGCGAAAAATGAGAATTCACATTCACAGTTGTCCTTTCACGGAGGAGGACAGATTTCAACTTTGTTGAATTTGGTCTTTCCAACAAAATAGGAAAGGTCACGTGAATAAGACGACTTTGTAACTAGGATGATTCTCTTGGGTAAGTACTATCATGCACATCCTGGCGACTTCTGATCAAAATAGAGACCCTGTCTGTAAAGTTCATAGTTCTTGTCGAGACTTTGCTCCTTTTTACCTGTCTGAGTATGCATAATCCTGAGAGTATACATGCCAAATAGATAACGGATTTACAGTGTCTCCTGGTTTATTAGAATTGATATTTTTACTCAATATTCTTCTACACACATCTTTTATAATTGTTCCTTTTGTTCATCGCATTAGATTTCATTTTTGGTAACCCGTAAAGAACATTTTTTCAGTGAATAAGGGTACTTACCTGTCTTGTTGAATGCACTGGATCTGAATTCTCTTTGAAAAAAAATCGGATAGCCACGTTTTTCTTAGAAATGAATCACGTGGCTTTTTGAAAAAAGAGTACGAATTTCCGCAATATTGCCAACGTCACGTAAAATTCATTTGAATAGAATAATTCATTTCCAAGAAAAACGAAAATTTCGTGGCTATCCGATTTTTTTCACAGAGAATACAGATCCAGTGCATTCTACAAGACAAGTAAGTACCCTTATTCACTGAAAAAAATGATTTTACAGGTCACCAAAATTAATATTTGATGTGATGAACAAAAGGAACATTTTTATAAGATGTGTGTAGATTATTATGCATACTCAGACAGGTAAAAAAAGAGCATGGTCTCGACAAGAACTATGAACTTTACAGACACGATTGTTCGACTTCTAAAAAGTGCCGACCAGATATCAATGGAACAAAGAATTTAGCGAAACACAGATTAGAATCGTCTCTATTGATCAGAAGTCGCCAGGATGTGCATGATAAAACTCACCCGAGAGTCCTAGTTACAAAATCGTCTTATTCACGTGACCTTTCCTATTTTGTTGGAAAGACAGAATTCAACGAAGTTGAAATCTGTTCTCCCCCGTGAAAGGACAACTGTGAATGTGAATTCTCATTTTTCGCGTGTCCCCATGGATGGACAGAATTCAACAGAGTTGAAATCTGTATGCACAAAGTTCAACGGAGTTGAAATCAGTCCTTTGGATTTGGTCATGTCTACTTCTTTGTTGATTTTTTATTATTAATTTACCCAAATAAATATTTGTATATCTAAATTGTTTGATAACTGAAGCATAGCTGTAACTGTACACTATTTGAAAAAAGACACAAAAATAAGAAGAAACTATTTCAAACCAAATTTTCTGTGTTTTTGAAAACTTTGAGACAAAAAATAGCGTCTTTCACATGTTTCCCAAAATTCTGAAAAAGTACAGATTTTAGTGATTTTTTCGATATTTACCTCGAAAAGTGAAAATTTTCAAATTGGGGGTTCTTATATGTATTTCCGTAAGTGTGCATAACTGTCGCAATCCCCGTATCTCTGAACAATTTTGAGTCCTCGAGTCCCTTCGCACTTTTCCACAACTTTCCTCTCCAAAACCGCCCTCTCACTTCAATTTTTCAATATTGTCTGCATGACTCCAACCGATATAATAGTCTTTTTATTGAAATTGCATACCAATTCAAATATGTGTGTTTATCCATCAAAACCAATCCGCAACCGAAATAACATTCGAAAATAATAGAATATTGGAAAACAACAGGTAGAGATCAATTGAATTATTTTATTTTACCTTTTTCAGACGTTTTCAGTGATCGAAAATCAACGAAAGTGGGTAACTCTGAAGTTTGCTAGTTCTGGCGCTGGTCCCCTTTCTGTTCCAACTGTATCTACCATAACAAAAAACAGTTGGTTTTGACATTGTAAAAGTGAATTATCGTCGCCCGTCCTGTCAAATGGCGTCACATTGTGATGACATTTGACAGGGGGAATGAAACAAAGGAAGTTTTTGGATAGTGGACATGGACACATAGATGAAATATGAAATGAAATGGTTATGGGAAAGAGAAGGGAAGTAATGGAACAATGGGATGAGAATGGAAATGGGAACTAATATGAGATGAGAACTTGATGTGATGGGATGATACAAGAGGAGAGGATCGTGAAAATGCAGATATTTGCTCTAATTGTCAATAAATGTTTATTACAGAACCGTTTAGCGAAAACAGAATATCATACTTGCAACCGGGCTTTGTCCGGGCCGTGTGCGGGCCTTAGAATTCCTCGCTTCAAAATGAACATTAGGAGTCGAACAACCTGTCAAGTTATAGATCTCGGTGAGCTATTTTCATTTTCACTGTGCGTTCAGTGAGAGCAGCAGTACAATCCATTAAGTGGCCGGGCCGTGAACAGCCGGGCCTTGAATGACGGCCCGGCCACTAAATTGATTTTACTGCGGCTCTCACTAAACTTATAGTAAAACTGAAAATATATTTGAGTAGAGAGCTCACCGAGATCTATAATTTGCACACGGCCCGGACAAGGCCCGGTTGCAAGTATGCAGAATACCGTTTCGAAATAAGCTAACTTTCAGCATTCAATTGATACAAATGTCGAAGAGCCATACCTTCAGCTTAACTCTGGATTCCCACCTTTGGCCTGATTTTTGGTTAAAAACGTCCGAGTCTTTTACGGAGACACATATAGTAGTTATATACAGTATTTTGGATAAGCAGATCAAATCTAGAGCTTCATTTTTGTGGTTGTCAATCTGTTTTCAACCACTGAGAGTATTGAAATCTTGATAAGATTACGATTTTAGCCTTACTAGGGAAGGCCTCCAGGTGACCGTCGAGTTATGGGTGACCTATATCATGATCTATATCAATAAAAAGCTGAGAAAACGTTGACTCCAAATCTATATACAGTTTTTGCCCTTGAGACTTGGTATTCGAGGAAAACGAGGTCAAAATTAGAAAAAATGACAAATGATTGCCTTTCTGACGACACGCAAAAATGTTTGGAAATTTCTGCAGTTTTCCTAGTTAATCTACTGGCACAGCAAGGAGGGAGCACTTGAAACTGTATGCGGTGATATATGTAGTCTATGACTGTCTGAAACTATCAAGCACTTTTTCAGAAAGTTATTTAAAGGTGCAGACTTTTGGCTATCTGGGTTCAATGCTTTCCAGATTTGCCCGATATGCTCCTCATCAAATCCTTACTACCCATCACAACGACGTCTGGTTCGACTGTGATTGAAACAAATTGAGTTTCTTTTTAAAACAAAACCTGTGTTCTTCGTTCAGGTTCGAAAGTAAATAATATGTACGTGTCTATCAGAGGAATTTCTGACACAAGTTCTCCCAAATTACTCTTAAAGGTCAGTCAACACCCCTCTTATTTTCAAAGTCTACACATTTGGTATCGAACAATGTTTAAGGAAGGAAACAAACATCAAATTAAAGATTGTTGGGTCACGTATTGATAGAATTCTTATCAACAGTGAGTACTTAAATTTTAGTGAACACCAAAAACAAATACTTTCTTTGTTTTTCCTTGTTTTGATCAAAAATGGAGAATGAGGATGCAGAAGTGAATGAAAATAGGTTTTATTAGTTTTTTGTTAATTTTTTGTGACCAGTTTTTTAATTGTCTTCGGTTCCCAAATGTCTGGTTTCAGAATGTCCAAATTTGTGATGGTTAGTTTGCAACGGTTTGAAAACGTCCTAGGTCATCGAAGTGGCCAATTCTGATATCTTAAGGATTGGAAAGTCTGGTTATACACAGTCGGTTTTCTAAACCGTCTTCAATATATTCTGGAAGCCTGTCATCTTAAACGTTCAGTTCTAGAACATTCAGGTTTAAAACAAACGGTTCCCAGATCTTTCAATTCTTCTCATTTTAGCTTCGAATAGTCTGAATAAACTTCTGTCTCGGTTTCTGAACATCCTGGTTCTCAACTGTCCGGTTTCTTTGATTTCCAATTTCGAAACGTCCCCGATTCCTCCGTTTTTCCATTATTCGGATTCTTCCAGTTTTGATCCATTTTCCAGTCCTGATCCCTCCTCCTCCCCTTTTCCATATCATTTTCATATTTCTCTCTCCCTCCCCTACTCTCTGTCGTCCACCACTTCTAAAGTGTAACAATACAATACTACTAGTACAATACTTTGTGAATAATAATGAGGTGTTGACCGGAATACCTGAGCCCCCCTCTCTCTCCGGAACAATACCCATTTGCATATATTCATTTCCTGCCTCTCTCTGTGTGCCCCACCAAACGGTCTTCTACTCTTTTTATCCGGATTTGCGCATACCCCCTTTCATATTATTATTTGACCTTCAATTACCACTTCACTGTTATTAGTACATTGTTACCCGCCAGGGGGATTGAAATCGAATGGGGAGAGGAGGTGCATGACGAAGTACCCAGAAGTACCTAATGACGAGTTTTTTGGAAGAGATAGGAGAGCAGAGAAGTTGTGAAGTGTCCGGTTTTGAAACGTCATCGTTTTAGAGTGGTTATGTTGCAAACCGTCCAAAATATTTCAGTTTCAATATTCTCAGTTTGAAAAAGTCAAGGTTTGAGTTCTGAAGTGATCTGGAATCCAAAATTCCGGCGATTTGAAATTGTATAGTTTCAAACCGTCCGGCCCCAAAAATCCTATTTCCGAATGAACAAATTTCAAAGTGAAATGGTTTCGAAACGTCCTATGTTGCGAAATGCCCGGCTACAAACTGTCAGGTTCTAAGCGTTTTTGTTTTTGAACGTATCGGCAACAAGATGTTCTGGAAGCACCTTATCTTCCAGTTCTGAAACGAACTGAGCTCTGAAATTTTTCTTGGTTAAGCAGCCTCAATTCGTCCCAGTTAGTTCTAAACCTCTGAAGTTCTTGCTACAAAATTCTCTTGTTTCAAAATTTCCGATTTTAAAGCGTCCCTCGATTCCAAAGAGATTCCCATCGTCCGCATCCTCCTTCCGTCGGCTGCTCTCTTTCTCTCATTCTGTTACCATGGGAATAATGTGAAAACGGGCGGTTGGTTGGAATGGGGAGAGCAGCGGAAAAAGGGGATAAGGGATCATAGGGCGGAAGTGGATTATACTAGACACACACTTTTGTGGGTTTTAGTTATAAGGTTATGAATGGGGAGAGATTTAATTCTGGTCTACATAACCTTAAAGTTTTTGTAACTCTGAGATTCTCTAATATTTTCTGACCCAAATTTCCAGCCAACGAGACGTATTGCGTAGTTCTTGAAAACATGTGATAGAGCAGAGTCAAAAGCATATATGTACAAGGTTTCAGCTAACTTTCAACCCCGATTCCCTGAATTGTAGTTTTTTTTCTGAAAGCTGACAATCTTTCCACTGAACACTTCTGGAAATCACACTTTAACTCATCTCCTACGAATATTACACCAACATCGTTTCGTTAATCGAAAAACGTTTGGAATGTGTGTTTAGGGTTCTAACATCCCCTTTTTCTCTAAATTGAATTAAATAGAAGACGAGACATGGGCGGTGTCTCATGGAGAGGAATAGCAGACATACAAACAACAACAACAACATACCAAGTAGAAGACCAAAATAATTGAAAATGTACATAAGGAATGGTGTGAGTTCTATATTGGTTGGAATAGAGACAAGCGTGAGCATGTAATTTTTAGAATAAGAAATAAAGATTTGAACATTTCAGAATTTTCGCTTTTCCTGCTGGTTTCTAAACATTCAATTGCAAAACGGCAGGTTTTCAGCTCCACGAATTCCAATCTTTACAGAATTGCGGAATGTTCAAACTTCCGGTTTTAAATCGTCCCAGTTTTGAAGCTTGACACTGTCTCAATTTCAAAACTTCTCATTGTGAAACGTCCTGCTTTCGGTTCTGAAATGTTTCAGTTCACAAAAGTCTAGTTCTAAAACGTCCCGGTTTTGAAATGTCCGGATTCAAAATCACCGATTCTCAGTTATCCTATATTACTTCAAACTTTCAAGCAGTCTGGAGCCTTCAGGATATTTTCAGCAAAGTGTTTTTTGTTTTGTTTTGTTTTTTTTACTTTTTCGGTGTGCATCAACCAATCATGCCCTCTCTGATAGTTCGGAGCTTTATAACGTCCCTGTTGCCAAATGTCCTAGTTTTAAAACGTCAAAATTAGTATACGTCGTCCCAGTTGCAAGAAAAATTGATAGTGCTTGAATTTCAAAATGATCCAGCCTCAAAAATTCTCAGTTTCCAAACGTCCCCGTTGCAAAACGTCTCACATGTTCCCAATTATAACCACATTTCTTCTCATTTTCAGTTATCCTCTCCCCTCCACTCCCCTCCCCACCACTTCTCATTATTTTTCATTGGCTCTCCTCTCCCGCATCTCATCAGGAAGTCATCAGTGAGCAGCACGTGATATCGATGTACTTTTTGTTTTTTGTTGTTCTCTCTCATAGTTTTTCTTCTTTTTTTTCGAAATTATTTCTGCTCCACTCAATCATTAAACTTATCCACACACTGACTCATCGTGTTTGGTGTATTTCTGGATCCTGGAATCTGTTGTTAGGAGGCAGTTGATTGACAAGTCTCAAAGTTTAGTGCAAAATTTGAAAGATTGAAGATCTTGCGTTGAAAGTTGAAATTTGAAAATTTCAATCTATAAGCACAAAGCGCCTGTAACAATTGCGCTCTACCGATACTAAAGCAAAATAGCGTGGGAAATTGAGAGATGTAGAGGATTTCAGTGGAGTTGTTGTGAAAACCCAATTTAGCTCTACTGTAGCTGCAGGCCAAGACGGAGTCCAGTAGAGCGCGATTGCAAAAATTATAGCGCTTTAATAGATTCCCCACGGACTGCCAGTTTTTGATTTTTATTCCTCTTGATGCTATAGATCATAAAACTCTCTAAAAACTATGAAAGGAGCGATAAAAATGGTACGGTATGCTAATTTTCACGATTCTTATTTTCTTAAGGAGCGTCACCAGGTGGTACAAGACTTTCATAAGTTTTATGGATTTTATAAGGAAAGATTACTGTAGCGTGGGAATGTCAAGACGGGCGGTACATAATCAAATACTGCACGTGTGTAGATACCCCTGTTATCAGCTATACCACAAATGTTCTAAAATTCCGTTTCCCTCAACGAAGAAGTTTGTTTAAAAGCAAAAAAGCTCTCAGTCTCCTCTCTTTAACATCTCTTTGAAGACACCCCTCACCGCCCCCATCATAACTTGAGACAGGCGAAGCCATTGGTGTATTTTATGTTTAGAGGTCACCAAGGAGGGGGGTCAGGTGGCGTTGCGTCTATGTAGCAGAAGAAGAAAAAGCGAATAGTTTTCTGGTGTTGCGCAAGTGGTAGCAGAGGGCAAGGGTGATGTAACAGTTGCGGCGTATGGGACCCGAGGGGTACTGTAGATGGATTACGTCATGGGAGCCACAACTAAATTACCGTTTGGCTTTTCAGCAAGATTTTCAACAATTTTTACACCGATATGAAGTAGAAGTTAGAATTTTGTAATTCAAGGAATTTTCAAGCTGACAACATAACAGCTTTTGTAGAAGTGGGTACGGTCACATCCTAGAAACTTACGATTGTTCAAGTTGGAAGTCCCGGTTCGCTCAATCCCTGGTCCGATAGCATAACTTCCTCAACATGTAACCTTTAAGTTTGTGTTTGAATGGAAAAGTGATCAACTACAAAAATGAAGATCTAGGTTAGATCTTTAAACTTATATAAAAATAAAAATAAAGCAATCATTTTTAACAGCGTTGCACTCTTTCAAAGTTGGCCGGTTTTTTGAAATTTGGGAAATTAAAATTTTTCTAGTACTTGCTCTATTTCGTTACTAATACTTTTTCTGATTATAGCGAGTTTAATTGCATTCTATTCAACATACCTAAATCTCTATTTTTGCTGTTGACAACTTTTTTGAGCGAGCCCTCTCTTTAGAGTTTTAGCACTAAACTCGTAGTTCCCATATATTTTAGTCGAGAAGGCTAACTGGATATTTGTTGTCAATTATGAAAATGGAGAGTTAGATTAGTTTGTTTTATGTGAAAACAGGCCATGGAACCCCCTTTCAAAGTTGACCAACTTTCATCAAGTATTGAAAATTTTTCGATCGGGTACCGTACTTTCCATTTTAATAAGTTTTCTCGTTCTTCACGCCGTGAAACCCTAGCCTACCTCCAACCAGATATCTCCCCCATTGTGTCACACCCAAACGTCAACTCCAAGTGGTGTGTCGCCCCTCTCTTTGTCCTCCCGAAACAAACCAAGAATCGGTGGAAAAGTAGAGAGAGAGAGGACTCTTTTCTCTCTCTCTCTCAATTCCAGTGATAAATCATTCGAATCCCCGTGAAATAGTGTATGAAGCGGAGAGACGCAGACACATTTCACGAATGTTGCCATCTGGCACCACGACCCTCCTCCTCTTCCACACTATTTCTCTCTCTCTTCTGCCATTGCGACAATAAAAGAAACGGAGATGGGGGACGACGAAGAGGGGTGAAACACTCGCCCCGAAATTGAGAATGAGCACGACGAAAAGAAGATGTAAGTGAAGAGATAAGGAGAACAATAGGCCCCTTGTTTTTTTGCTGCTCTCTTGGTTTTTGAAGAAAAAAGATATCCGATGCGGAAAAAAATTGGATCCGTATGTTCGGTGTGATTTATGTGAGTGGTCGGGAAGGGCGTTGATGACAAATTGTTTGTGGTGTCGTGTGCGTGTACTGATGAAAAATTGGGGACGTGTGTTCAGAGGAGCAGAAAAAAGTGCAAGGGTTCGGAGATCTTGAAAAATGGCTCCGAGAGATTTCTAATTCGACCACAAGACGTTCTTGGCCGCCTCGACCACGCTGGGTCTGGTAGTCTCGACCGTCTCAACCGCGCTTCCCGTCTTGTCTCTCATCTTACGTCTGAACTGATCACAGTGATAGTGCCGACCGAACTTCTCGGCTTCTCACGTTTCAGAGCAGTCCGTCTGATCGTATTGAACGTTCTGACGAGATAGACCGCCCAGACCGCCATGACCGCGTCGACCGCACATCAGATCTTGTCTTTCACGACGGAGAGTAACGATTGCACCGATCGCTATGAGCATGTAGCATGTTGACCAGAGATGTCGGGAAGTGAATTTTTTCTTATCCGGAAGTCGGAAGTAGATTTTTTCGCTAAATTTCAAAAACTCCAAGCAAAAAGATCATGAAATTCGCGAAAATCGCTAGAAAATTTGTTTTTGGCAGAAGAAAAGCTTATTTTCTGTCGTGTTATACCATTTTTTCTTGTATTTTTGCGTTGTGTACTCTTCGTAAATTCCACAGTCATGAAAAGACGTGAGTCGGAAATAAAATTCCTTATCCGGAAGTCGGAAGTCGGAATTCCCGACAACACTGATGTTGACCACTCCGACCGCACCGACCAACTCGAGAACGTGTCGCGCTGTTCATGACTAATGTTCCAATCAAATAGACGTCGCTGCTTCTCCCTCACTTTTTAGACCGGATAGTCTGACTGCTCAGACCAGGCCGACCGCCTTAACCGCTCTGACCGCGGTCGACCGCATGCTGCGACTTCCTCGGATCTTTTTTCTAAATTCTCACGGTATCGCAACCCATGTATCATCTTCTCTACTAAACCCATAGTCCCCATAAAACCCCCTTCTGTACCATCTCGTGACGCTCCGTAAATATAAAATGTAGACGAACCATTAAAATTAGCATATCGTACCACGTTTATCGCTTTCTTATCAATATTCATTGTTTTTAGAGGGAAAAGAGACTTTATGATCTACAATATTCCTGATAAGGATGACAACATTGAATTGGAATTCCGGTCCAAAAATACCCTTTCTGTGAATCAAAAATCTCAAAAATCCTCTTTCTTTCTCCACACCCCATCAAAGTTCTCTCGCTCTTAAGATCTCGAAGATTGGCTGCCATTAGTGAAATGACCTGAATTAAAATTTCGAAAATTTCCACCCGACTGATTCTCGGAACGAAATCTCTTATCTCCCCGCTGTTTTCCCCCGATATCTCCAATTTCCTCTCAAGTCATAATAACCTGTTTTTCAGTCACATTTCCCCTATTTCTCAATATTTTCTCATTTTCAGAGAGCCCTTCTTCCCCCGTAAACAAGGGGATAATTAAGAGAGAAGAGAAGAAGAGCCCAAAGAGCAAAACATCAGGTGCTCATCTCATTCCCCCTCACTTCTCATTTCCTTTCGCTTTCTCTTTCCTTGTGACTTTATTATATAATATGTATATCCGATCTATTCCTTCCTTTTAGAGCCGCCCGTTACCATGGGAATCATGTGAAAACGGGCGGTTGGTTGGAGAACGGAAAGAGGGGATAAGGGATCATAGAGCGGATGTGGATTATACTAGAGACACACATTTTTAGTAGGTTATGAATAGGTGTAGAAGATACGAAGTGCAGGAAAAATTACCCAAAGGATGCGACGGTATCTCTGGTAATCAGTTTTTCAAAAGATCAAATCTAGATTTCTATTTTTGCAATTTCCAAGATTTTTGTATCTGCTCCTTTTCCAAAATGTATAGCCTATTAAAGTAGAAGTGAACCTACTTTACCATAATTCGAAAAAATGGCTAACTTTGAGAAGCTATCTTGATTTCAGGTTTTGCTCAATTTTTTCAAAATTCGATATTTGATAAGCCAAGTTTAGATTTATATTGTTGGTCAACAACAATTATTTGCTTGCTTTCCACAAAGAGTTACAGTCCGTTGATGGTCACCGGACAAAAATTCACTGACTTATGTATGTCACGGAGCCAGATCTTGCTCCAACAACTCAAACTTTTGGTACGTTATATAGGAAATTTTGATTCCTATTTTTGTAGTTGACAACATTCCTATTTTGATGGTCACTATATTCAAAAAAGTTATGCTCAATTGTACCAAGAATACTAAATCTCGATTTCTAGCCAATTAGAGAATCCATCTTCCTGTCATATTTTCTCAGAGTTGATTTGTACAAAAAATCGTCAATTACAAAAATAGAGATCCGGGTTGGTGATTACTACTAATGCAAAATGTTTTATATGTTGCTACTTGAAATACTGTGACAGTCTCTTAAAGGTTTATAGCTTTTGTACTTAGAATCTATATGGAGTGCGATAATCTTACTTATATTTCTCCCTTCGTTTAGCCATTTAGTTATGAACGTCATAAATTTTAAATTTCGCTCGGAACATTCCACTTCTGATAGGCACCCCTGTCGACTTTCACTGACTTGTGCTAAAGCCTACAGATCTAGAAACCGATCCTTTTTTGCTAATCTTCTTCCTAAAATATGAAATCTCCGATTCTTCCGTTGTAAGGCTCCTGAAACCCACCAAACCCACTTTCCTTGTTGAACCTACCCTCCAAAACCAATCCGTCCTTCTCAATCTCAACAACTTCCGCTAATTCCCCCCAGATTAACCCATCTTTAGTATGTGTCCCCCATCCCTATTCAACGCCAATTTCAAGGACTGTATCGGAATGTGCACTCTTGATTGAGTCCTTCTTTTGACCCCCACCCCCCAAACCAATTCATTCATTTTCTCTCCCCCCTTTTGACAACGACAAAAGCCACCCGTGGAGACAGAAAGAGAGTGGTTTGGATATAGATGTGATGGCGGAGCGGGTCTGTCATTATATTAAAAAGAGGAGGACGAGGAGAGCGGTCACAATTACAATGGCATATAGTGAATGGGTGGTGGGGTCACCAGACGTCCCACCAGATGATGCACCTTTTATCCCTTGTCATCCGGAGACAGAGCCTTTTCGGTTTATATGTTTCCGATGGGTGGGTGGATGGCGGATGAAGTGTAATAGTTCACCAGAAGGGTCAGGTGGCGTAGAAGAGTTTCTGGTGGAGGTGTTGCGCAAGTGGTAGCAGAGGGTTGGTTCTGGTTCCCATGGGGTACTGTATTACGTCATGGGAGCAGACTTTCCTCTCAAGTTCAGAAGGTAGCCACTATGAGACAAGTTTTAATTTAATGGATCTGAAACTCCATTTGTCAACTTTTTTATAACGGAGAAGCGTCTTGGAGTCTCGGGAAGTAATTTCAAAGTTGTCAACTAAGAAAATGGGGATCTAGGTTTGGACTATAGAATGTTTTGAAGATTTCCTAAAACTGACTACATGGTAGATAGATGTGTGGTTTCAAAGTAGACCATTTTTCACAATAGTCCGATTTTTCTTGGACACAATCGGGACTACATTTTCTGGGGGTGTCTTGACGAGAGCAGGTAGATTCCATCAGTAAATGAAATCTGCCTTAGTAGGCATGCTCAGAGTCCGGCCAGCTCCCAGCACTTGAGCTTGATAGGAAAACAAGGAAAATTTTAGACCAAACGGGCTTATCTTACGTTCGAAGAACTCGTCTGACTTTCGATTCCCTACTTTTTGTATTCCGATGTTCTAAGTTCATATTCCTCATTCTGAAGGGTCTTCGTGGAACTTTGCTCCGGACCTCAAGGATTCAAGAATCTGCTACAAACTAGACAATCCGTCATTTCATTCAAATCTTGCCTACCTTTGTCATACCTTTCTCGGTACACAGGTCCCCCGATTTCTAGCAAAAAACCTCGATCCCTTCCCCAGGAGTCTCAACGAAGCCTAATCTCAAATCCAGATCCCTTTTATCCTCCTCTGATATTCCCTCTCCCCCGCTTCCTCCCTCCATCTGAACCCACTTGGCACTCTGCCAACTCTCCCGCCGTGAACCCACTCGAAACTTCCTCTCTCATCTGAAAGGTGTCAGTTGTTGTCCCCCTGAGTCACTGGGACCACCCATTCTCTCATCCCTCATCGCTCACTCTGCTTATCATGATCGAAATAAATGTTATATATATTTCGTTTGATCTGTGATCGGATCTCCTCCTTCTTCTTCCCCTCTTCACCTCCCTCCACTCCACCTTTCAATTTCGACCTTGGCACCCGTCCAAATCGGAGGGAAATGCCCTCTCTCTCTCTCTACTCGCTCGTGTATACGTGAATGTTGGCGGAAAAATGTGGGCGGGGCTTAGGACTCCTCTCCCCAACAACAACAGCCCCCCGCTCTCTCCCCCTACTCTCCGCCCCAATATATTTTTGTGTTTGTGACTCTTTCTCTTCTGGACGGCCACAGCCAAGCCTCGACTTGTAGTAAACAAGACTTTCTCTCTCTTTTTTCACGCTTTGAAACCTTTCTGTACCGCCCATCATGTACATTTTAAGCGTTTTCAGATCACCATGGTGTTGGACAAACTTCGCGCCAAGTTCCACATCCGCAAGGACCTCGGACGTGCCTTCCTTGCCGAGTTCACCGGTACCTTCTTGCTCTGTGTAAGTTTATTCGAGAGACTTAGGCTTAGGGGCCTAAATAGGCTTAATTTGTCTTTATTCAAGCCTCGCACGGTTGGTAGACTTGGTGTCTCAGTCGTCTAGCTCAGCTTTATCAAGGCTAGACGATGATAATTGATGACTTAGTTAGTTTTAATTGGGTTTAATTCGATTATGATTCTTATGGAATGTAAGCAGTTCTCAGATATCCACTAAGCCTTGGGGCTCGAGAGGATTGTAGAAGTCTGGAATTTTTTAAAGGTTTTTTTGTAGAAATTGATATGTTTTGAAAGCTGAAATTTTGAGGATTTTGAATCTGTAATTAAAATTTTCTTAGCTTTTTTTTTGCGACACCTTTAAAAGAACGACACCTCTAACAGAACGACACCCATCTATACTCAGGATTCATGAATATGAGTATCCCAGTGTATTTTCTTGGTTCTGATTAGAAGCAGCGTGAATAGTAACCTCGAGATCAACAAATAGAATTTTCGAAAAAGTTTTTTTCATTTAACTTTAATGCGTTTCTGAAACCACACAATTTTTCTGAAAAGCGGTTGAAAAATAGAGCGACATGTCGCTCTAATTCAGTTTTTACGGTAAATTTTGGCTGGATCAAATATCTCATGTCATATCTTTTCCTCGTTTCCCCCTCTAATGACCAAAACATGTCCGAAATGTTTGATTCGCTTTTCTCTCCAGAGACACACTAATTCATATTCAATTAGACTCATTTCGGGAACATCTGTCTCTTTTCTCTCATCGCGTGCTCTTTTGCTCTCTCTTTCCAGGATTAAATCCTTGCTCTGCTCAGCAGAATATCCAGAATAGTCGAGTGAATAAGCAGGTGGCCTAGGTGGAATGGCAGTAGATCAAAATAGTGATTAGTCACGAAAAGCTCGAGGGACCATTTGAGGGACACTTCAGGGGGACAATTCAACAATTCTCTACTTTTTTCAGCTCATCGGTCTTTCTGTGGTCGCGCAGAAGGTCCTTCCAAGACCAGAAGTCAACGAATTCATCGGCGTCAACGTCGGCTTCGGAATCGCCATCGTTTTCGGTGTTGCCGTTTCGGCGAAACTCTCTGGTTAGTAGTGGTTTCGTGTATTATTTAGTAGGGGGCGACGAGAGGAGTGGTTGACAGGGATAGAAGAAAGTGGTCAAAAAACGACAGCGGTTTATGGGCATTGCGTGTTTGGGGAGGGGGGAGTAAACAACTTTTGTTAAAACCGTTTTACTCACATTTAGTAAGGGTGTGTGGTCTAGATCAAAGTAGGTTTGGGGGGAAAGTTTGACCTATTTGAGAGGTCTGAGCTGTAGGGGGACTAGGTCGCGGTCGGCCGCGGTCGAATACAGTCCGATTGGTCGCTTTGAATTTAAGGAACACGATAGACTAGAATTTGCTTGGACTTTTCGCCCGCCTTTGATGTGGAGATGCTTTGACAGCCCGTCACGGTGCCAGGAATAGTCAAACTTTAAAATGTTTTTAAACATTAATTGATCGCTCTAGTTTAAGCCAACAATTCATATGTTGACAACTTTTTTGAGGAGCTCCACCCTGGAAAGTTAGGGCTTTCCAAGCAAGTATTACCTAATAAAATCGTAGGCTTCATGGGCTGTGTTTGTAAAAAAAAGTTGTTAACTACAAAATAGTTTTGAGCTCTGAAAAACGAAGATCTATTTCCAGGAGGACACATCAACCCAGCCGTCTCCCTTGCCTTCCTCTCCGTCGGTCAAATCACCATCGTCCAATTCCTCGCCTACTTCGTCGCCCAATTCTTCGGAGCATTCTTCGGAGCCGCCGTCGTCTACGCCGTCTACAATGACGCCATCAACGCGTTCGACGGAGGAGTTCGTACTGTTGGAGGACTCAAGGACACCGCCGGAATCTTCGCCTCGTACCCAGCCCCACACTTGGGACTCCTCAACGGATTCGTCGATCAATTCGTCGCCACCGCCGTCTTCGTCTTCTTGATTGCTCACATCGTCGACAAGCGTAACTCGTACCCAACCTGGCTTCAACCAATCCTCGTCGGAACCGGATTCGTCGCCATCGGAGCCGCCTTCGGATACAACTGCGGATACCCAGTCAACCCAGCCCGTGACTTTGCCCCACGTCTCTTCACCGCCATCTTCTACGGAGGAGCTGTCTTCACGTAAGTAACGGGATACAGAATAAACGACGGATAATCAGTGAAAAATTGATTTTGAAGTTTGTAATGATCTAAGTTTTGAAACCCGGCAAAAATGAAATTTCTGGTTAGTCAAATCCTAAAATATTGTTATATTTTCCAAAAGTACAAGTCTAAACCTCTAATTTTGCAGTTAACATGTTTTGGTGCAAACCCTCCCCAAATAGTTCTTACACCCCGCCCCAAATGAGAAGTCACCGTATTCAGAGCGTTACATATTTTTAGCGTAAAAAGGTACAAACAAGTTGTCCACTAAGAAAATAGACATCAAGGTTTCAGCTTCTTGATAATGTAAAAAAAATTTTTGCTATTGAACTATTTTTGGCACCACGGCACCTTCTCAAAGTTGCATATTCTTCAAAGAAAGAAAAAGCTTCCTCTCAAATACTTTCCAAGACATGACTATATTTTTCTGAAAGCTCAGAAGCTGTTAAATCTAAAAATTTTACCTAAACTTCAAATAGTTTATCTCCGAGCAAATCTCAGCACATTTTTATGACATCGCATCATTATGGATACTAACATCCGTAATTGTCTTCCTTTTCTTCGTCTTCTTCATCCTAAAACAGTCGAGTCCTTCGTCGGGGCAATAAACTCATTTTCGCGG
Source organism: Caenorhabditis latens (assembly GCA_002259235.3). Taxonomy (NCBI): domain Eukaryota; kingdom Metazoa; phylum Nematoda; class Chromadorea; order Rhabditida; family Rhabditidae; genus Caenorhabditis; species Caenorhabditis latens. The sequence goes on from CM056093.1 coordinate 5,426,719, forward strand.
TCACATTCTCTGTGTCTTTTCGCGTGCCTTTTCATCCGAATGATCACACCGTAATGCGGAGAGAAATTTCTCCTCCCCTCCCCGGCCATCCAAATTGTTTCGGCCAGAAACGGATAGAGAATTGTTTCGTAGACACAACATACCCACACACACAAGTAAACAACAATCGACGATGCCCATGAAATTTCCGAAGAGACCATTTTTGGTGTGTCAGGGAAGCAAACAGAGGAAATTTCCGGGAAATTGATACTGGTACCTCTAACCTAAGCAGGAGTAGGAGATGAAAAAAGTGAAAAGAGCCTAGTAGGGGGGAGTGAAAAACAAAGTCATAAAACACGGGTGTTTTGAGGGGAAAAAATAGGGGCGAGAAAGTAGAAAGCGACGTAAACAACACCTAGGGAAACACCGTTAAAGCGGATTCTCCTTGGGTTTTTAATTATTCGAAATTTGAATATGATATTCGAATTCAGCAAGACGAGAGCTTTGACATGAGTATAATCATGCCTAGGTTACCTGAATAATTTTATTCTGGAATTTTTTGAGTTTTTACCGGAAAAAACACAAAAAGTGTGTATTTTCCGTGGTTTTTCAAGATTTTTAACTCGAAAAATCGGGTTTTGCAGCTAGAAAACCATGCTCGGGGTCGAACCCCCAACTCTTTGCTCCATTGCCATCCTCTTTACCGTCTGAGCCACGCGACCCACGGACACGTAGCCGTGGCGTCGCGTGGCGCAGGCGGTTAGGAGGTAAACTATGAAGCAAAGGGTAGCGGGTTCGAGCCCACATAGGTTGAATTCTTTTTTGTAACGTTTTTATAGGACATTTTGCACCCAAAAAACCTATAATTTTTTCAGCAAATGGTTCTGGGTACCAATCGTCGGACCATTCGTCGGAGCCGTCGTCGGAATCTGGTTCTACTACTTCTTGATCGGATTCCACACCCCACAAGATGCCGAGGAGAAATACGTCGTGCTCACCGGAAACCAGGAACTCAAGCCACTCACCGCCAAGGAGTAAGTTGCGGGGGCGAGAGTGATTCTCATTAGAGCGAACTTACAAAACGGTGTTAATACAAAATAATAATTTTCAGCAGCTCGGCCTAAAATACTAAAAGATCTGGTGGCTCTAAGCTCCATAAGGTATCGATAGAATAGAAGCATGCCATAGAATAGAAAACTTTAACCACATTATTTATTTTTATTTTTATTAATATTCAAATTATTTCAGAGTCGAGGAGGCCAACTAAACGTCCACCCCTACCACCACTTGCTACCCGAACCTGCCCCCATTTTTCTAATTTTTCGAATCAAAATCACTGAAATCATCCCCCCAATTCTAGCTTTCGAATCGTTTCTTTCCTTTCCTTTCACCTCAACCAAAAATTGGAAAAAATCAATTGTTTTCTTTCTTTTTTTCTGAAAATTGATTTATAATAAGTTCTGTCCCAAAGTATAATAATAATCGGTTGCTTTCCCACCTTTTTTCTCTCTTGCAAATCAAATGAAATTGAATCTGTAATAAAGTATTTACTCGGAAAATTTGGGACCTTTTCAGGATACCTGGACCGACAGACATCCGTACAGACTTACTTAGAAATGGAAGACTTCGAAATATATGGACATCTGGACACACCTCACACACCGACTTGAAGATGTTCCACGGATCAGGACATCCGAACCAACAAACATCTGAACAGACAGCACTAGGAATTTCAGACACCCCGGACAAGACTAAAACAATTAGAAACTTATGAACACACAAACATCTGTGGACATCCGGACCCACCGACAGACTAGAAATATATGTACAACAACACAACAAGAAATCATATGATCAGTACAAGTGTGTACATATGCAAATGCGTATAAATAAACAACACGTATGTTTTTGAATGTGGGAAAAATGTACGACGAAGCATGGAGAAGAGAAAAGTATGTGATATGATGGAAAACGGGGGAAAAACTTTCGAACCGAGTCAGAACGAGTCTTCATGGGACAAACTTAAAGTTATGAGCAGCTGGGCATTCAAAAGATATATCTGGTGAAGGTCCATAGGTGTAATACGATCATTTTTTGAGATTTGTTTTGTTTTCGTGGTAGCATAGCCTAGTTTTGTGGACTTTGAATTTTTAGTAAAATTTAGGCTCCGCTTCCGAAACGGAGCTGAAATTGACGATGTACACCTGTCAACCCCATTCAAATCAGTAGAACGATCTGTACAAACAGTTCGCGGGGAATTGTGATATTATGGAAATGGATGAATGGAGGCGCGACGCCATCACCCGTGAAACGTCTCATTGCTTCCAAAATCATAAACTCCCGCAACTTATGAATCAGTCCGAACTCGGTGTATTCTACGAAATTATAGAAATCTCCTATCAATATGACATCCAAAGTTTGGAATTTCGTGTTCAACGATGTGATGCTCTTGTTAGATGAAGCCAGAAGGTAAGAGGGAAATGATGGATAGACAAGAAATTAATTTATGAATTTTCAGGGCGAAAAGAAGCTATGAGTTACAGAAAGATCGATTCGAAGGAGACTTGAGACGGAATGCAATAGCCGAATCGACAGTCCGGATTTCATTTTTTTCTTGTTTCCTTTTTGTTTATTATATGCTAATCTTAACTCTGCTTCGGGGATTTGACGCTAAAAATGAGAATCGTCCCCTTTTTTAAAGACGGAGCATAAAATTCTGTATTTTAGGCTATGTTATTTATTTCATTCTAATCTTCACTCGGCTTAATCCCCTCCATCTATGTACAACCCTTACAACAAAGTCAACAATGTCTCCTGTCACTTCTATATCTTTTACACCATCACCCTCAATCCATCATTGTAAGTTCTCTTTATTAGCACTACTAATAACAATTCATGTTAGAATCTTCCAATATGTTCGATTTTTTTTGACTGTGAGTTGCACTCATAATCGAAACTTCAATTCCTTCCACTCCATTTTTCATTTATACAGATAGAATGATGTTCCTTTAACTCTTATCTATCAGCTTTTCAAATTATGTGAAAACACGTAACGGGATAGTGAATGAAACTTGTAGAACATTCCAGAATGTCATGTTTTACATAACAGTGCAGTCAATAGTTTTCAACAGTTATCGTAAAACCTGAAATAGAAGTGCACCCAGAGGTGTAAACACGTTTAAAATGGTATGACAACCTGCGATTCCCTGTCTAGAACTATTGCTTTAGGTTTAAAATTCTAGGTTTCTTTCATCTGAATAGACATTTCATCTTGATGATTGGTAGTGGCTAAACTAGCAAGCGTCTCCTTGAAAGCCCGTTGTTGCTTCAAAATAAACAAATTTCATTTGATAAAAATACGTTTAGATAGTTCATGTTGTAGAAACTCAGAATCTGTATCAAATTTTTCGTAGCTTTAAAATGAACCGAGTCAGGATTTTCCATACACCGGTCGATTCTGAATCTAGTGAAAAGACCTGTTATTAGGGATGATTACCGAGTGAAATGATGTGACATGACATATATGAAAGCTGAAATCACGCTGATTCCAAAGTATTCAATTTTTGCCCTCGAGGCCTGATATTCGAGAAAAACTAGGTCAAAGTTCTGAAAATTACCATACCGGTGGAAGAGTGGTGCAAATGGTAGGTTTGACCTTGTTTTTCTCGAAAAAGAAGACCACGAGGGCAAAAATTGAAAATATATTTGAAATCAGCGTGATTTCAGCTTTTCGATGATATAGGCCTCCACGATCACGGTCCCATAACTCCACGGTCACTCGGAGGCTTTTTCAGTTAGATTGTTCTATATCCGGTCATTTCGATAATAGCTAGAAATTGAAAACAGATTCTGAATCCTCACAACATCAGCTTTTTCGTCATTTTTATCTAACATCTTGGAACTTTTGAAAAACCCACTTCATGTCAGCCCTCAAACCCATCCCCCTTCTTCTCCTATCCCAACAAATACATCTGTTCTCTATCTATCTGCCATTTACACCTAAAACAAAACAATACAACAATAACATTTCTTCTCCACCTTCACCCATCCAATCCATCATTACACCCTTATTTACACCCGCACTAAATCCTAATCTCTAAAGAGCCGCCCGTCACCCTGTACCCATTGCACAATAGAAACAATGACATCATCCCTAGAGCAGACATCTTATCTTCTCAAATGGGCGGTACTGTTGTATTGTTGGGTTGCGTTGCGGTTGCGTAACGTACGCGCACATCTCATCGAGGAGAGGGGAGTGTCATTATGCACATTCCTTCATTCCGACTCACGCACTGAGAGAGCGAGACTGTCATTTTCTTGGCAGGTCTCTCAGGTGCTCTCTCTCCTCATTCTTATTGTTTTGTATGCATATATCCCCTTTTTGTTTATCGAGTGGTATGTCTTCTAGAAGGTTTTCTTTCTGTATTGATTCTGGAACCTTCTGGAGTCTTCCATGGCGTTCAGTACGTCTTCTTCATAGTCTTGAAGGTTCTAGATTCTTGTTATCGTACTTTTTCCAACACCTTGTCTCATTAGGTTGTAGAAATGTCCTCATAAGCGTAGTCTTAGAATCACTTTTCTGAATCCAACCCGTTGAAGCCATACTTACAGTAACTACCAAAAGTTCCAGAATTTTAGACAGCTAACTAATCTTGTTATATGTTATAGTACAGACCTTTATCTCCACTTTTGTAGTTGACAACTTTTTTGTGTGGACCTTCCTTGGAGAAATTTGACATCCTTAGGAAGGTGTGCCCGTCTGTCAAACGACTAACTTTGAGAAAGCCCCGTCTTTCTGAACATTTGGAATTTTGATAGGTTATAGAACACGTTTAGAACTATATTGACCACTTTCTGCTTAAAAAAGTTACGACTACCTGAAAAGAACCGGTCCGAAGTTGGCTCACAACTCGGAAGGTGATGCTAGGTAGAAGTTCTCTCACGCGTTATATCACTCTAGGGAGAGATCGTTCTGAAAGCTCGTCAACTGCAAAAATATAGCTCTAATTGTGTTCTATAACATACCAAAAACGGAAAACGCTCAGGTTTTGCGAGACTCCGGGGCGCCTCTTTGAAGTAAGCCATGCTCAAGAGTGGTGGAAAGGTAGACACTGTTTAAGGCTTTATATCTCTCTAGGGAGAGACTGTACTAAAAAGTTGTCAACTACAAATACAGAGATTTGGAGTTTATCTACATTTTGATATAACAAACTGAATTATTTGCTTATTCCTGAAACCACTGCTCTCAAAGTCGGTCGTTTTTCTCCATTTTCGTTTTATTTCTCTTTTTCTGAATTCCTCTAATTACCTTTCCATATTTCCAGATGCGTCTCCTAGTGGTTATCCTATCTCTCTTCTCTCTTACCTTTGGCTCAGTTCTCGACTCATTCCGTGCCAATGGAATCGAATTCGAAGTGTACGGTGAGGGTCGTCTAATCCCCGAAAAGCAGCACTGTGTCCCGTATACTCTGGATCTGAATGAATTCGTCAACTCGTTCAATACAAATAACATGAACGAATACTCTCGTGGTCTCCTCCAAAAAAGAATCTTCACCTCTTTCGACGCCATCTGCCGTAAATTCCACATCGGAGTCAACGCGGAGTCCCCTTCGTACAATCTGACAGAGGATAGAACTCAGATGAGATATCTCGATTATTTCGATTATAACTGGAACTCGTTGAGATTCGAAAGAGATCTGAAGTCTCTTTTTTTGGAGAATAAAATCAATAATCCATTCTTGGACACTGTCACCGACGAGACTATCAAGAGAGCCGGCGCTTCGGATGTCTCTGATTTCGCTCAGAAGACTACGGTATTCCCGAAAATGTGTAATGTCAACCAGATGACAGTCGACACAATGATCTGTTTCAACATCTCGGATATCCCACAATCTGGAACTATTTATGCGGTAGGTCAAAGATAGAATAGGCTCAAACTCAATCTTAAAATATTTCAGCTCGCCCACGGAGGAGAGTTCTTGCACAACGAGGAAGTCTATGCCTACTACGATATTCCACAATTCGTTTTGATCACTCAGCAAGCTGTTATTCCAATCGAGTTGGAGAAATGCAAAGTTTTGGTTAGTTCATATTCGGGTTTTGTTTGACCAGATTCGCGACGCATGGGTTGGGAACTGAGAACAGGAATAGGGTTAATTTGGGGCTCTATTGAGGCTTGATTTAAGACTTTTCAAATTGCTTAGGCAGTTTTTGGATTATTTAAGACCTGTTCTAAAATAGGCTTAAACCGCCTTGAGGTTACACAGAGGTATAGTTTCGACAGGTCTCTTGAAGCTCCTTTCTGGCTGAGTTGAGACTCGTTTTAGACGGTTTTCAAGCTAGACCAAATTAGACTGGTTCAGACCGATTTTAGCCAGTTAATGCCGTTTCCGTCTAACTTTTTCAAGATTGTCAGCAAATTTGGTTGACTGAGGTCGTTCCATTTGATGCCGAAGATTTTCACAGCGATTCTAGATCTCATGTTTTCTAGACCGCGTTTCTTCGTGTTAGTTTCAGTCAGGCTCATTTCAAGCTCGATTTAAGCCAGCTCGGGTCCATGTAGGCCAATAGGAGACCAATAGGAGGTTAGGTTGTAGCCGAGTCTAGTCGCTTAAAACTATTTTTGTCCGTTCTGACCATTCAGCTTCTACCTGTCTTAGTTCAGGTCAAGTCAGTTCCGGTCCATTCTGATCTGGACCGATCTCAACCAATCTCAGCCAATTCTAGCCGATCTCGAGTGGTTTTAAGCTGTCTTAACCGATGTTAGAGGATCTTCGATCCGATTTCAGATCATAAACCGCAACGCATCCTTCCCACATCCAAACTACCACACTCCCCATCTCAATCCTTTCTATTTTCAGTTCGGAACATACATCTACTGTTTCGAGGAGTTCGACACCCAATGCGACGTCCGAACCCTCTCCGACTGCCCGATTCTCGCCTACAAGACAGACGATGATTTCGTGTTCCGTCGTAACTTTGGAATCGGATACATCTACGCAACGACCGAATCGGAAGTTGACTTGTATCACAACGGAACTCGTAGCGTCGTTCCATCTCGAGTCTTCATTCTCCGCACCAGCTACGGAACCCCTGATTCGGAGAACGGACAACCCGTGATGCTTCCCGAGATGACACCTCATCAAGAGTCGGAAACGAGTCAATTCGCTGTCTTGTTGCCAGAATCGCAGAAGATTCTCAAGTCGGATACGCCCACTCGTTTGTTCCAGACTCAACGTCGTGGTGCCAATGCACTCAGTCATAAGCACAACGATCATGGAGCTTGGGATAATATTCGCGACTTTTTCGGTTTCTAAATTGACTTTTTTGAGCTAAAACTCAGCTACCTCCCCTCCACGAGTACCTTTTTTTATAATTTAAAATGTTTTCTTGAAATTCCTAAAATTTCCAAAATCTCTGTCTTTTTTCCTCCTTTTCTCATCTAATCAATTCTAGAAAATCTGAACTTTCTCTATGCCCCGCCCCTTTTTATCGCTGAGTAAAATGGGCGGAGCCTAAGGAAGTTCAAGATTTTTGTGGAATTGGTGTTCTGTTTCCTTTTTCTGTATTTCTCTCTCCGCTTCGTTTTAAAACGAATGAAAAATAATAAATTTTACGTTTTTTTTTTGGGATTTTCCAAGTTTTTACAGCTTGTTAGAAATATTACGAAATGTACAGTACTGGCCATAAAGAATGCGACACTTACAGTTTTTAGTTGAAAATGATCAACTTTGTGGGTGTGACACGGCTTCCTTGATAGAGTCACAATTTCGATTTTTATGGGATGTATAGATCACAAATAGGGCTTCATTTTTGTAGTTGACAACTTTTTGGTACGGGCCCATCCTAAGAAGTTACAGGCAGTCATTGTAAACAGCTCAAAAATTGCTCATTTCAGCACTGAAAAACGGCAACAATTGCGAGCAGTTACTTTGACGATTGATAGCTTCTTAGGATGTGCTCGTACAGAAAAGTTGTCAACTACAAAAATGAAGATCTTCTTGTGATCTATGCATTCCCCATCAACAATCAATAATGAGAGACTATCAGAGAGGCCTTGTCACAGTCACAAAGTTGACCATTTTCAACTAAAAACTGCAAGTGTCGCATTCTTTATGGTCAGTATGCGATTCTTTCGTGACTGACCGTTGGTCCTCACCTCAAAAATTACGGTTCAGGAAGTTTTCGGTACTAGACGTTTAACATTTTGGGGGTTCCCTAGGAAATAACTTTCTAGGGCCCAAAAAGATGCCAACTACAATGAAGTTGTAGGTTTAAAATATACTTTGGTCTTAAAAAGTATAGCAATTCGACTATACCTGGCACCATTTTAAAGTAATTTGAAGCTTGCCAATATCTAGAATCGTGTTATTCTAGCAGTTAGGCAGAAAATACGGTATTTCTAAAATCAGGGACACACTCTTGAAGATAATCGCTATAAACTTAATTTCTCGAAAGAAATACTTTTGGGTTCAACGTTGAATTTTTCAGACTTTTTGATCTCGATATCTGAAAGTGTCTAAACTTATCATAATCATTAGAATACTAAAAATTTTTTGTTGATATTATTGACATCGCCAAGTAAACAATTGTCCAAACTTTCTAAAAGTTCCATATTCATTTCCTAAACTAATCACCGTGAAATCTGAACATTTTTCTTCTTAAAGCTGTTCTAAAAATGTGCTCTACTGCTGAAGGGTTACGGTAGTGCGCTGGCGCGTCGCTAATCTTCAATGACGAATTCATACAATTTATCATCTTCTCCCTGTTTCACCTCTCTCCATGCCACGAAATTCAATGACTGGTTTGTTGAACTTTCCTCTGTATTTTTCTCTTTTCCCTCTCTCACTATCTCTCTATTTGCCTTATCAATTGTTGAATTGTCATCGTGGTTTCCGCGTGTAAATACATATAAATACTCGTCCCAATTCTCACTTTTTCATTCTCCTCGCAATGGTCCACTACAAACTGACCTACTTCTTATCACGTGGTCTCGCTGATGTCTCCCGTCAACTGTTCCATTTGGCTGGTGTCGACTTCGAGGATGAACGATTGAATCGAGATCAGTTTCTGGAGAGAAAAGAGAGTTTCCCATTCAAACAAGTGCCAGTTTTGACGGTTGATGGATTGGAGATTCCACAGTCGATGGCCATTGCCAGGTATTTGGCCACGAAGTTTGGTAAGTGAGCATTTTTTGTTTTGAAAATTTTGGCTGCTAATAGTAAAATCTGGTAAAATGTGCAAAAATGTATGCATCCCAATCATGAAATTAATTCCAAAACAAGAATTTCCTGCCAAAAAACGCGTCTTTGCTGGCCGAATTTTGGGTTTCTAGGCCACAAAAATGTCATCCACTTTTATCAAGTGTAGCGAGTTCTCTAGATTCTATATTTGATAGAGCTTTGTACATATTTCATATTTTTAATACAAAGAAGGCAGTTCGCTCAAAAATGGCTTGAAATTAGTCTCAAAATGGTCAAAATCGGCGTAAACTGGCTGAAAATAGTCTCAAAACTATCTGAATTAGTCTCAGAATGCTCCAAGTCGCCAATATATACTGGTGTAGATTTACGGAGCTTTTGTGTAGATTTACGAGTCTCTATGTTTCAATTTACGAATTTTCTGTGTTGGCAGAGAAGAAGTTTACGCTTGCAACCGCTGGCCTAGAAACCCAACAGAAAAAGGTCGGCCATCACTGTCTACTTTGGGATTGTGAGCATTTTCTGAGCTAAAAAAATCGCGTTCATAACTTTATCCACTTTTCATACCATTTTCTCATTGACAGATTTCTGTTCCGTATACTGTCCGTAGTATCAGAAATGGTACCTTCAATCCGTTAGACTTATAAGGGAACTCCTTGAACTGTCCTCTTTCAAATAACTCAAGAGCTTGGCCCCTGATACATTCGAGTTCGTAGATTTTGAATCTGAAATAAAATTTTGCTAAATCCTTTTCTGAGACAAGTTATGACTCGTCAAACTTTCCTCACAACCATCAATGGTGGTTGTGGGCGCGTCTAGTAGTCGAAAAGGGTCATAACTCGGCTCACAGTGAGACTTAGCAGAATTTTATTTGAAATTCAGAATCTACGGACTCGAAAGTACCAGTGGCCAAATTCTTGAGTCATTTGAAAAAGGACACTTTGGGGACTTCCCTTGTTAGCACCTGCTCTTTCTCCCCAAAAATTCATCTTCCATTTCCAGGATTCGCTGGAAAGACCCCAGAAGAATCCGCGCTCGTCGACGCATTCGTTGATCAATTCAAGGATTTCTATGCGGAAATCCACGATTACTTCTATACGATGCTCGGATTCACTCAATTAGATGGAGAAGAGCAGAAAGAGAAAGTGCTGATTCCGGCAAGAAACAAGTTTTTGCCCCTTTTGGTCAAGTTCTTGGCAAAGAGCAAGAGTGGATTTTTGGTGGATTCAGGGATCACTTTCGCTGATTTGATTATCATTGATGATATGACAACTTTGATTAATTGGTGGCCACAGTATGCTGAGGGATATCCGGAGGTGAGCCTAAACTAATATCTCCCGAATTAGAACTTCTCTCTTTAAAAACTGTCCTAATTACTGCGTAATTAATTACCTATTCCCGATTTGAGTCTGCAAATTCTCAGTTTGAGCTCGTGTTGAAATAGCATCAGAGCTTAAACCATAGACTAGAAAATGTTTTTTTTCAGATTCTTGCGTGGCGTGAGCGTGTAATGAACTACCCAAAACTGAAGGAGTATATTGAGAAGAGACCAGTCACCGTGGCCTAAACATCACTGATAAATTGGGTTCTTTTTTTGAAAATTAACATTTTGATGTACTTTTCCATCTTCTTCAGTTTTTTCAGTAAATAATTGAATTATATCTGTCGTTTGTTCGCTGTTTTCTGAATTGTTCAATGCATTTTTGCTAGAAAGTTTTTCAGAGTAAAGTCAAGTCAAAGTTAAGTCGAATTCAGTAAATGGTCTAGATGGAGGAAGCCCTTTGAAATGGAAAAACTAATAGTAAGAACGTAATAGCCAAACGTGTCATGGGCGGGACCGAAATCAGGATTTTTCTCGGCTTTCTCGGCTCGAAATCGATTTTTTGTCGGTCCAAGGTTAAAAATTGAAAAAATTTTGAACCAAATTTTAAAATGTTATGAATTTTTTGCCAAAATCGAATTTTTGACTATACTTCAGAATTCAATCAAATGCTAGTTATGCATCCAGAAATTTGATTTTTTTGATGCACAATTTTTTAAAAATACAAAAAATTTGGTAATAAAGATACCTTTGAAGCCGGGCCGACAGTTTTTGACAAGTTTGGTGGTACCAAGTTTTATGCTAACTCCATATGTATATATCATCAGTTATTGCATCACGGTTCTGTGAAAGATGTTAGCTTCGTTGAAATCCTCGAGTCTCACAACGTAAAGGGCATATATTTAGTTGTGGGACTCTCGAAAATGGTTTATTTCGAAATGGAAATTCACAGGACCAGCATAAAATTTGCAATGAGATAGAATTCGTATTCATCCCCGCTCAAGACCACTTCAGTATAGAGATATCTTTAATGGAACTATCACGTTAGGAAGAAACTTTTTTCCCTCGGCTCATTTATGGGGCTATTCTTGTCCGAAAAAACGTGTTTTCCCTCGACTCATTTGCCGGAAAAAACGGCGAAAAACGGAAAAAACTGTTTTTCCCGGTAAATGAATCGAGGGAAAACACGTTTCTTTCCGACGTGAATAGCCCTATAACCGATTACAAATCAACTCAGGATCTCTGTATTTGAAAACTCTGTTCAAACCCCCCTAAATAATTCTACAAAACAATTCTTGATCAATAGAAAAAGTTACGCAAGGAGAGAACTACTGTTCACTCAAAAACAGAAAACATCTGAACTTCAACAACTAAAATTTCTAAAAAAAAAACACATTTGTTGTCTATAACAACCGTCCCGAACAGAAATCACTAATAGGAATGACGGTATGCTTGTTCAGTTTAAAACGTTTTGAAAGTTCACAATTTAATTGAATCATCAAACGATATCACTTCTGTTTTGAATTCTATGTTCGTGATCATCAAACCGACGTCTACCAATTGAACCTTTCAAAATAAAATTGAAAACAAATCAGAGAATTTGTAATTTGTGATTTCAAAACACTACTTTGTTGATAACTTTTAGAGATGATTGGCGAAAAATTAGTAATTATTGCAGAATGAATGGGTGTTTTCAGACAAATTTTTGCAGATATTTTTTTCTAGTCAGTATAGTGGTAAACACGGGTTCAGATCAAGAATGGTTTACGTACATACAGTACCTATGTGAAAACAAAGAACAGTTTTTAAGAATTGTTTGAAAATAGACTATAACAACATATATTTTTACAGTTTCAGGGCCCACTTCAGAATAAAATTGTTGAAACTTTGAAGGTATTCTATTTTAAAAGCCTCACAAACAAAAGTTTGAAACTATTTTACAAAAAGGGATATGTACCTTCGATCTGTATATCTTGTCTGACTTGAGAAAATCTCAGCTTTGAATTGTCAGTGACATCGTAACACATTCCATCTTGTTTCCCGAGACAAGAAATAATTGCTTGCCTTCGCCCTGAAGCAGTCATACTTGAGAAAATTTGATTAATAAACATCATATGCGGAAGTTTTAACACGGAAGTCTTAATTTGCTTATCCCGAAAGATGAGTTAAACAGTGAGGTTTCTGCACAAAGCGTGAACATCGACATGCATTACTCCATAACTTTAGTATGTACCGGTCAAAAGGTTATCGGACTTTGGTCGTTTTCAATTGAAATTGTCCAATTTTGAGAGTGTGCCAATATCCCATCAAGTAAATCATTAATTACTAATTGTTGTAGTTGTCACCTTTTTTCTACGGGCACGCCACATTGAATTATGGTCACTTTAAAGGAGGACAGAAGTCATATTTTTATTTCAGATTCTGATACTTCAGAACATTCTGAACAACTTTCATCATTGGAGCATATGCTAAAAATCGCTCTAAATGCCTTAAATTCACGTTTTTCCGGCTCAAAAGGAGCCTAGGTGGAAGAGTTTTCCCACGCGAATTTTTGCCCCCGTGTAGTCCTCTCGGACAATATTATTCATTTTTATTTCTCGATTTTTCGTTTTCTTGCTTTTTTCAACACAGTTTCGTGCTTATATTAATTAACATCGTAAAAAAAGAAGAAAAACTACAACTTCATGCTCCACTGAATCCTGCAAATGCAATTTTCCGTACAGTTCTCAACCAGCACGTCACCCTTACTACATCAGTAGATATACGTGAAAATCGGAACGTCACCGACAACTCCCAAAAACGCCCGAAAATCCAAATAAAAACGCCCCGAATTAAACGTCAAAGTAGGTAAGATTCTTGATCGATCAACAATTGTACAATTTACACACATCAAATCGAATTGAATCACTCTCTCCCTTACATTTCGACCACATGATCAAGTGGTTGACCACTTCTGAAACTTCTTCTCAATTGTCTAAAACGAATTGGAGTGACGTCGTCTGGAACAAAAAAAGAAATAGAAAAAAACAATAAACATCTTCCGAATCTCACTATTTATTCAATAGATCATCCGTCTCGGAATTTATGTATCCGTCTTCTCATCTTTCTTCTGAATCAACATCTTCTTTTTCTTCATTCGGAAATAGAAGACCGCCCTGTGTTGTTGGCAAACAACCACACTTTTCCAGACTCCGCCCCCTTTTCTCCCCTCAGAATTAGGCCCCGCCCACTTTTCCACGAACTGTTTCGGTTCCAGTTCCCTCTTTTAAAGTGAATTATTTGGAGAAGAAGTTTGAAAAAAGAGAATGTGGTCAACCATTACTATTGTAACTATTTTCGTGGTCGCCGTGGATTCTGGAAGTGTTGGATGTAAGTTGCGGGCTAGAGGGGTCTGGAAATGGAATTTTTGTATGAGGAGTTATATGGTTAGAAAGCGGAAACTGTGAGGATTCTGAATCTATTTTCAAAATTTTTGTAGAATCAGAATTAAGAGAGTTACAAGACTTGGAACTTTGAACTCCGAGGTTTTTGGGCTTGCCAAAAGTGAAAGTTGTGTAACACGGTCTATTTTAGTGCTAAGAAAATTTTGAAAACAGATTCAGAATCCAGATGACGTCAACTTTTTATCCATGTAAATCTTATAATAGGTGTTTTATTCTAAACATGAGCAAGGTCTCAAAATGTTTTGGGACATGTTTAAAGGAGCATGATAGTTCTTGAAAGGGGTCTTGTCTCTAAAAAGTTCTGATAAAAACCGTTTTTAAATAGATTTGAAGACCTACAGCAATTCAGTAACAAAAAAACTCCCATGCGCCTTTAAACATAACCGCTACCATTTTGTTCTTGAAAACCCAGCATTTTTGGAATCAATCCCCGTTCCCTATGTTCGAGAGTTTATAACTACTTCAAATATTACTCCATTGTTCCAAATTTATGCTCATCATGTAGATCAAACCTAGATCTCTATTTTTGTAGTTGACAACTTTTCGTTATCTTTTCTAGCTTTTGAGATACGCGCCTTTAAAGACGGCTTGCAGAGAATGTGAGTAGGGAGGAAAGAGCGCAGAAAAGCTAGACTGTCTGGTTTCTCTGGGCTCTCTTTTTCTCTCTCTCTTTCCTGATTATGCATTGTCACGTGATTCAAACAACTTCGAAATTTATTCCAGCAGCAACAAAGACATTTTTTCCCTCAAAAAACCTTACAATAAAAAACTAAGACCCCCTGTCATAAAATCGTATTAGGTGGTATTAGCCTCCTAACAATAACAACAAAACAACATATTTCATTTCCAGTATGCCGTACCGAATGCATTGAACAAAACGCTCGAAAAATAGTGAGAGTTCACTTGAAAGATGACCTGGTGATGGCTGGATTGTGTAATAATAAGACTGATGCGAGTGAAGGATCCATTGTGACTCCATACGTGTGTCATAAGAATGTCGGCTTATGGACGTTGGATGAGTTGGTGAGTTGGACGGTGATTTAAGACTGAAGTTCTGGGTTGTGAGGACTCAGAATCTGCATAAAATTTGTTACAAGAATTTCCATCCACCGGTCGATCCTCAAGCTAGTGAAAACCCAACCTGGCTTTACTAGGGATGGTCACCTAGTGACCGTGGAGTTATGGCATGTGACTTCTAGCATTGGAAAGCTGAGAAAACGCTGATTTCAAACATATACTTCGTTTTTGTCCACGAGGCCCGACATTCGAGAGAAAAGGGGTCAAAGTTTGGACCACTGACAAGTTATAACCTTAACGATGGAAGTGAGTGGTAACTTCAACCTCATTGTTCTCGAACACCAGGCGTCGAAGACAGAAATCCAATTTATATTTCGAATTTGCGTTTTTTCAGCTTTACAGTGATATAGTCCGTTCCACGGTCACTTGGCGACCTCCATTAATGAGTAGGGTGAAAATTTGAGAATTCGTCATGAAGTAAGATCAAGTTTTGGAAACTTTTGCACCAGAATATAAATTGAGTCTAGAGATTTTTTTTCATAATTGAGATTTTTTTTGAACAAGACCTCTCCGACAAGCAACAACTCCCAAATCCGGTTAACTTTCCTGATCTGTAGCTATCCATTGAGGGTCCGTACAAAAACGTTGTCTATTACCTGAATTGATATCTAGGTGTGTTCTGTGCACTAATAGAAAATTTTTGACAATTAAATTATTTGGTTCCTCAGGACACCCTTATAGGATATTACTATTACTCTCGGCATCACAAATTGTGACACCAAGAGTCTACTGACCAAAAAAACGT
Organism: Caenorhabditis latens; assembly: GCA_002259235.3. Classification (NCBI taxonomy): domain Eukaryota; kingdom Metazoa; phylum Nematoda; class Chromadorea; order Rhabditida; family Rhabditidae; genus Caenorhabditis; species Caenorhabditis latens. Next base: position 5,442,484 of record CM056093.1, read on the forward strand.
TTGTGATTTCTTGACCAAAAATGTATTTTTAACTTACTCAAGTGTATTTAAAATTTCTATTAAATCTCGTTCAAATGTCTGTACATCCAGATGTCCAGTATGAGTGATTTCTTGAGTTGGGTTTCGGGAAGGTCTAACTACAAAAACTACAAAATTTTTTCAATTTTTTGAAAATGTATGTTCACATTTTCGGTGAAAAGTTGAGCCGGGCCTCTATCAGCATTCTCACAAAACATGTTTCCATCTGTGCGTCCCTTCATCCAGATGTCCCCTAATTCTCCATGTATATTTCAGGACGAAGAAGGCGTCGTCTCGTTCGACAAACTATGTCCCACCCCCGAACAGTACCCATACGAACTCCGTTCCACTTGCCCTCGAATCAACGATAATCGTGATGAGACCCCGATGGCATTGGACGTGGATGAGTATCCAGCATCATCTGGAGACACTCCACTCTCGTTGGCTTAGATCTTTGCGTTTTATTGTGTAAATATGTGTATAATACTATAGAAAAAGAAAAGGAATTGAACAGGAAAAGAGGAAACGAATAAATAATTGAATAAAACTGAAATTGAAATCTGCAATTTTTCAATCACGAACCTTGGCTTATTATCACAAATAGGAGAGAATGACAGGAAAGAGAGAAACAATTTGAAACTAGAAACAGACGGGAGAGGAGAAAGCTGTGGAGAGAGATGGGGGCAACCGAATAGAATATTTAATTATGGGGACGGTGAAAAACTTTGTTTTACAAGAAATCACATAAAATGCCTTATACATAGATCATGTTGGGTGGAATACAGGAATCTAATTTGGAGTCGATCGAGATGGGAACACTCTCCACTGACTGCGTGGGATCTTCTGGAGATATTTGATTTTGTTGTAGAATATTTTGTACCTGAAAATAAGGGAGTTGGAAAGATTTGAGTTTATATCAAATTCTTGATTTTTTGAACAGTAAATTTGAAAAAATGATCGAAAAAAGTGAATTTTTGATCTAATTTTACCGTTTCTTGGAACTTTTTTGATTCCAGATGTCCGCCAATACCTAAATGCGCAATGATCAGAATGTTCGGATGTCTGTCTATCTGTTTGTCCAGATATCCCAATACTTATTTATATAAAAATGACAAGTTTGGTCCAAAGGTAGTTTTATTGGGATTCCTAACTCTGTGTGTCCAGATGTCCGGATGTCGGAACCTTCCAATTTCATTCAAATAACTACGTGCCAACTGATGAAAAATCGGTGGTTTTTCGAACTTTTTTCCTACTGCTACATTTAGATTCCTTATGATTCTGTGTGTCCGGATGTCCACAGGTGCAAAACTTCAAAATTTTCGAAATCTCTATCTGCCCGGAAGTCCAGATTGACCCAGTTTGAACACTAAACTGGAAATTTTTGTTCAAAATCTGCTAATTTTGTGAATTTTTTGACTATTTATTTCGAACTCAGAGATCTGAATATCTCAAGAATCTGACTTCCTCATCTATTAATCTATTAATTCTGCAGAATCAGATCACAACTTTTCTGATTCGTTTGGGTGTGTTCCTTCTTCGAATTCTATTTCCACATCAGCAGAAAGTTGAAGGTCAAGAAATGATAGGAGACGGGAGAAAAGGAAGTTTTTCTGCGGTTTTTGTAATAAAAAGTGGTTACGAAAATTGACCTGAACTAAGAAGAATTGAAATTGTAATTTGATTTCGTGAACTGATGGAAAAAGGAGGTGAATTAAGTGGCATTCATTCGAATTAGGTACCCATTTTCAAGTACATTTTCAAGAGAAAAGTACTCTGACGTGACTAATAGGTCAAAGAAAGACAAGAGTTCAAAAATGACTTCCGGGAATGGAAAACGGAGAGATTTTCAATGAAAAATCGACAGAACTCTAAAGGCAGGTTCAAAATGTACTTTTTTCACGAAACTTTAGAGAATTCTCTCTCATATTCAGTCAGCTTATCATAGCTTCTACATCTGTGCTCTACCGATAGTGGCAAAAAATAACGCGAGAAAACGAGAGACGCAGAGCAACATATTAGCTCAACACAGTTCTTACAACTGCGCTCCACCGAACTGCCCTCGAGAAATATCTCTTTTTCTCTGAGTCTCTCAATTTCAAACATTTTCTTCGGTTTCAAGAGAGCGCGGTTGTAAGAAGCGTGATGTGCTAATATCAAAGTTTCACATTTTCTGATTTTTAGGCGAAATTAGGTGCGATTCGCACCGAAAAATGAAATTTCGGGCATAGCTTCCGCCTACGTGTGACTAAACGCGCTCTACTGATAATCGGAGTGAAATTTCGGAATTTTCAAAAAATTTTCACCTCAGATCATCATTAGAGCGCATTTGCCATATAAGTTTTTGAAATTGGGGGTCAAACATGTCTAGAAAATTCAAACAAGAAGAGAATCGTGCTAAAATTTTCATGAAAACTTGAATTTTCAACAAAAAATTGCATAATTTCTGACAATTCCCTCGATTTTTCATGATTTCCAGCCGATTTTCTTCAATTTTTCAATGAAAAAAGTCACATTTCTAGAGGTTAAAACAAAAAATCAATTTCCAGACAAATCTGACTAAAACTCAGTTCTTACGACCTAAAAATCGCATCCAAAAAGTCTGTCTGTCTGTCTTTCCATCCAGATGTGCTATAACTCCTTACCAAATAATTCCAATAACTGAACAAACAGCGACAGAAATGAAGTATCCATCAATTGCCACTTCACAAACATCTCCACCATTCGAACATTGATCAGCCAACACTTTTGTATTACACGAGTAGAGAACACTGAAATAATGATGTTTGTCCGGATGTCCCCAACTACTCCCAACTCACTCTTTGGTCCCTTTGACAACACAATCCTTATAAGTGAACCAATCGGTCACCGATAAAACTACAGTAACCGGCCAGTTTCCTCCCAAATTGTTGAGTGTATTCAGCATTGTCATGTAGGTTCCACCGATTCGTGGATCCGAGATTTGGGCGATGAATGCCATCATTGAGACGAACATCGAGTACGTGGCAAGCTGGAAAAAGAGAAAAGTTTTTGGGATGTCTGTGTGTCTGTGAGTCCGGATGTCCAGATGTCTAAATGTCTAAATGTATGGGTTTCTGTGTATCCGGATGTCCAAAAGTCAGAAAATTGTAATTTTTTGGTTAGAAAACTCCTTTCTCTCGAAATTTTGAAAAAACAATGTGAAAAACAGGACAAGAAAAATGCTGAAAATTGAGTATTTAAAGAGAAACAAATAATGTTTTAATATTGTTTTTTTCTGAAAAATTCGGTAAAATTCTGAATTCCATAACTCATTGTCCGATGTCCGTCTGTCTATCTGTATATCCATATATCCAGATGTCTTTTTTCTCGGAAAACAAGACTTTCAGCGCATTTTTGTCAGAAAATTGTAATTCAAAGCAGAAAAACTGTTTTGCTTGAAAAAACGTTTTTTTTTCATGTTTTTTTTTCCAAAAATCGGTAAACTTCTGAATTCCATAACTCTGTTTGTCTGAATTTCTAGATTTCCGCCTGTCTGTCTCTCCATATATCCAGATGTCCCCTACCCACCTGATGGAAAATATATCCAGTAATCCACACAAAGTACACCGAATACTCGAATTTTCCATCGGCCAGTCTGAAGTGTGGTGTCCACCAGACGAGTGCAGCGAACACTCCTCCAATGAATATTCTATAAGGGAATGCCAACAAGAAGATGTTCAGTGGGCGTGGCCCAGCCGTCCATTTTCCTATCATCCACGGCAAAAGAATCTGCATAGGTGTCAGGAAGACTCCGATAGAAGCAAGGCGATCCTTGGGTATTCCCATATCAATCAATTTCAGACTTGTCATTCCATCCGACGCGGCGAACGCCAGTTTTCCAGTCAAAAGGATCGCACACATCCAGAGGACAGGCTTCAGTTTCATAATTTTGTAGAGTACTGTATAGGACTCTGCGACGCCGAGCTCCATCTCCTCTTCCTCCTCTCCTGGTGGCATATTCTGAGTTGATGGCACAGATTTGTCGACTTCTCGTTTCAGAATGAGGACGAGAGTGGTTGTGATGATGAATACCCATCCCCAGAAGAAGACGTATCCTGGAAAGAGGAAATGAATAATTGTTATTGTTTTGATGATTTCAAAAGGCGGGGACTAGAGGATTCGGGTGTCATAAATTGACCAATGGGTATCGGTTTCAGGCTGTGTGAGAGAGGAAATAAACAAATGGAAAGGTCTGGTCAGTTTATTACTATTGTCGTTATTATGTAAATTTTGGTGCATTTTAATAATTGCTGCTGTGATTCGTAGGATTCGCTTGATGAGAGTTAGATCAGTTTGACTTTCAGAATCTCGGATTGAGGGAGTAATTAGTGAAGTAGGACAATATCTTCCCGCTTGTAGGACATCTCACTTGAGTGAACGTTCATTTTAAGGGTCGGGGTACTGTAGTTATGATCCTGGATCCTGGAAAGGATGGGTTACTGTAGTTACTAAAGTCACCGCTCAATCATAAAGGGGTACTGTAGCTCTGGATCCTGGATTCAAAACCTGGGATACTATAGGTACCTCACTACTACAGTATCCCCTAGGCTCCTTTTGTTAAGATCGTAGATGAGACCGAAAACTTTAATTGTGTGATCCTTTCAGCTCTGACGCTAAACTGAGATCTATCTAACAAGAGAACTTCAACTTGCTGCTCGTCACTTGCTGCTGAGAGAAACCGTCTTGAAACTTTGAGACGGTTTTTCCCAGCGGCAAGTGACAAACAGAGAACAAAAATTTGGGATCTGCCTAACCAAGTTGTCCTTAATGCCTAGTAGCAATTTGGAACGATTCCAAACTTGCGACCCCTTGACGTTCCCTTGTAAAAGTATCAACTTCAAAACTCCCCCTCATCCATCCCCACAAACCCAATCTATATCTATGAACATTCGTCTCCAACTCATTCCAAAACGTCACTTGCACTTGTCAAACCGGGAAATCCCATCTCAAGGAAAGAATCTCCCACGCATATGCGTATAACTTTTTCTTTGTTTCGATGTATCTTCTTATTCATATTCGCTCTTTCTCTCACTTCTCGTTCCAAAATAGAAATCAACCCGCTTCTTTGTCTATGGACCCTGCGCGTTTTTTCGAGGCGTGGGTTGTGTATGCATCGCCTATAAAAACCCGAAAAAAAAGGGAAAAGTTGAGTTTTTTCTTCTCTTTTTAAAAAGAGAGAAGAAATCTGAGTTCGTCAGGCTCCGCCCACTCCGTTTTTTATGCTTTTCTTCTTTAAAGAAAACGAAGAAAGAGAAGGGGGAAACCAATTTCCTTCCACATTTCCATTTTCAGAAGGCAGATGAATATCGGTATGCCGACACGTCTCGTCGCCCTTTTTCTTCTCGTTGCTGTCATCTCAACTGCCGTCGCAATGAGGGGTACGTGTCACCCCTAGGGTTACTGTAGCTTTTCTTACTGTAACACGCGTGTGTTTCAGCAAAACGAGAGAACTGCAAATCGGAAAAGTTGCGGGAGTTGGTACTGGAGACAGTAGGAATCTATCCACATCAGTATAGTTATCAAGCCAAGTGAGTTTTTTTCTTGGGATTTGATACCGTAATCCCAGGAGGATTCTTGGGTTCAAACCACCTAAAACGCGTCACCCGGCGCGCCAGGCGTGGTTTTCGTCATAAAAATCGTTATTTTCGTCTATTTTTTGACTAAAACATCACAAAAATGCCGGAAAAAGTGCATTTTTGGTTCCACCTGCTCTAAAAATGATATTTCCGGATTCTATTCGAAATTCCAGCTGTCTATATACCTAAAGTTCCTAAAACTGCGGCTTTTTAACCAGAAAATGTTCCAGATATCTAAAACAACAAGCCGAGGAGCGTTTCGGTTTCTGGTGGAGTGCGGTGATTGTCAGTGAGCGGGGCGGTTATGGAATGAGTGCTGTCTATGATCAATATAAGAATACGTCGTGCGAGATGATGCTGTTCGATACGTATTATTGGATTGGAAGGACTTGTTGAGAACACGAATTGTGGACAATTGTAATATCGATTGATTTCATTGAAATAAATAAGTTGGAGAGCACTTTTTCTCGTTAAAAACTAGGTCGAAAATGGAGACATCTGGACATTAAGACAAGCGGACGGACGTAGAAACGTCCATCTGTGTGTCTAGATATCCTCCAAGTGTATCTATATGTGTATCGGTGTGTCCAGATGTCCATTAAACTGAAAATCCGTCCGGACAAACAGTCTCCACAACAGAGATTAGTTCTTATGAAAATGTGTCTGAAAAAGCGCCGCAGGCGCCCCAGATTACTGTTTTCAAGGATTTTTTTCAAAACTAGGCCGAAAATTTGGACATCGGGACGTCTAGAAACACGGACAGACATCGAAATGTCCGTCTGTGTATCTATCTGTATATCGGTATGTCCAGATGTCCAGTAAACTGGAAGCCCACCTACATAGTGACAGTCTGTCTGTGTGTCCCTATATCCAGATGTCCACTAAAATCCGTCTAGACAAACATACTCAACCACAGAGATTCATTTTAACGGGAATGCTTCTAAAAACGCGCCACAGACACCCCAGATTACTGTTTTCAAGGATTTTTTTCAAAACTAGGCCGAAAATTTGGACATCGGGACGTCTAGAAACACGGACGGACATCGAAATGTCCGTCTGTGTATCTATCTGTATATCGGTATGTCCAGATGTCCAGTAAACTGGAAGCCCACCTACATAGTGACAGTCTGTCTGTGTGTCCCTATATCCAGATGTCCACTAAAAATCCGTCTAGACAAACATACTCAACCACAGAGATTCATTTTAACGGGAATGCTTCTAAAAACGCGCCACAGACACCCCAGATTACTGCTTTCAAGGATTTTTCTTTGAAAACTCGGTCGAAAACTTGAACATCTGGACAAAAAGACACGTGGAAGGACGTTGTGTCTGTCTGTGTGTCTAGATATCTTCCAAGTGTATCTATTAGTGTATCGGCATGTCCAGATGTCCACTAAACAGAAAATCCGTCCGGACAAACAGACTCTACGACAAAGATTAGTTTTTATGAAAATGGGTCTAAAAACGCGCCGCAGGCGCCCCAGATTACAGTTTTCCATGATTTTCAGCTCAATTTTTTCAGATTTTCTGAAAAATTCTAGTTACTTCTCACTCAATTTCTCGATATAACTCGTCTCTCTCTCTCCATTTTTCAAACCCTTTAGAAAACAAGTGGAAATTCATTCTATTAGCTCCCCGGGGAACAACTTCGACGCCATAAGGGGCTCTCCTCGGTTTTCAGGAAGCAATCGTCGAGACCAGTTTAAAGAAAAAACGTCATTTTTCCAAACTAAAATAAATAGAACTAAATAAAAAGGAGTGGACTGGAAACTAGGAACTAGAGTAGAGTCAACAAGGGATTACCTGCTAAATCAACGATTCCAGTGTCTGAATGATTCTCTTTGGATCTCAGGAAGTCATTACAGAATGTCGATGATTCGAGGGCCAAGAAAACAATGTTTCCGAGGAAGTAACCGGCTGTCTGACCGACGGCGTTACATGTCGAGGCGTATCCAACGTTTTTCCTGAAATGAAAATTGTTAGAATTTGGTTTATTGTACCGGTATTTGAATTTCAAACTGTGACTTTGGAGGGGGGATTACGGTATTCTAAAAATAGTGGTCATTCCTTATGTGATATTCGAAAACCTAAAACAACTCCCACATGGCAATCTTTCAGTCTAAAAAAAGTTAAAAATCGCAAGTAGGCCAGCGATTGCGAGAAGATGTATTATCGAGATCTGAGTGAATGAAAGCCCTGGCCTAGGATCCGACCATTCGGAAATTGCGATAAATAAGTTCTGTCCCGTGTATCCTCAAGGCTCGCAACTACTGATCTAGAAATCCAACAGAAAAAGTTCGGCCAGCACTGATAACTTTCGAATTCGAGTATTTTTCTGAACAAAAACTCTTGTAAAAAAAGCTTCAGGACATTATCATACGGAGTTTTAAGCTTTTCACACGTTTTGAAACATTGTTCGTCATTACTGTGATTTCTCTCCAAAAGAGGATTGAAGTCATTTTTATAGCAATTTCGATACTTCTTCCATCATTGGCGCGAATGCTTAAAATCGCTCGAAACGCCACAGTTCCCGTTCTCCTGACTCATAATGAGCTTAGATGGAAGAGTTTTCCCACGCTGCCGTGTAGTCCTCTCGAACAATATTCTAGCTCAATTCCTCGTTTTCTAGCTTGTTTCAACAAAATTAAGTAGTTTTTTTTCAGTTTATATGACAAACTACGAACATTTGTTGAGGAGAAAGTGAGGAAATGAGGAATTGAACAGAAATCTTGTCCGAGAGGACTACACGATCGCTCCGAAAAACTCTTCCATTTAAAGGAGGACAGAAGTCATTTTTTTTTTCTCGGACAATATTATTTATTTGTATTTCTCGATTTTTCGTTTTCTTGCTTTTTTCATCAAAATTTCATGTTTTTTCTTCTTTTTTACGATATAAATTGAAAAAAGCACGAAATTTTGTTGAAAAAAGTAAGAAAACGAGAAATCGAAAAATAAAAAGAAATAACATTGTCCGAGAGGACTACACGGGGGCGAAAATTCGCGTGGGAAAACTCTTCCACCTAGGCTCCTTTTGCTTCGGGAAAACGTGAATTTAGGGCGTTTAGAGCGATTTTAAGCATATGCTCCAATGATGAAAGTTGCTCAGAATTTTCTGAAGTATGAGAATATGAAATAAAAAAATAAAACCTCAGTCCTCCTTTAATAAAAACAAGTTGTATTCAACAATCCGTTGTGATGTTCCTCTTTTGAACTCAACCATCCTATACCAGTTCTCACAAGAAAGGGATTCCCTTTATTTCGTTCCATTCCCTCCCAAACCGTTTTCATTTTTTGCATTCTAAAGACTAACTAAACAAACAAACAATCCGATTTCAAGGACATCACCAGAAAGAAGAAAGTGTGTTCAGAGTTGGGCTACGCGTCAATGCATTTCAACTTCCGGTGTTACAATTTTTTTACAATTTTAATCAAATTAATTGCGGGAAACTGGAGCGAGAATTTGCAGAAATTGGGGCCTTTTTAGTGGTTTTTAATAGATTTTTCCAGAAAATCTCTTATTTTGAGCAAGGAACTCACTTTGACAGCATAGTCAATGCCCATCCATCGACAGCAATATCCTGTGTGGCTGCCAAGAAATTAAGGGGTAAAAAGATGAGCATAAGGAAGATGACATTGGGTGATCCGTCGTTTCCTCCCATTATATCATTCACTTTAAACGAGAGAAATAACATGAAGAGTCCAATGAGATATTGACAAGGGACCATCCATGATTTCCTTCGTCCCAAACGTTTTGACCACACTGAATCGACGATTGGAGCCCATAGAAGTTTCAGACTGCAAAAATTGAAGATTTTAGCATGGAAAATAACAAAAAACGAGAATTTTGCTTTAAAATCGCTTAAAATTATTAAAAATATCGTTAAAAACGGAGTTTTTTCATTCGTTTCATCGAAAAATCGGTGTTTTTTAAAAATTCCAAACTGGAACTTTTTGGAATTTTTTTAAATTTGGAGTTTTAAAAATACAAAAAATCACAGATTTTTCAATGAATCGAATATAAAAACCCCATTTTTTGCGATTTTAAAGCGAAAATTTCTTTTTCTTGATTTTCGATGATTTCTTAAACTTGAAAAAATTTTGGAAAAATGAGAATTTTGCTTCAAAATCGCTGAAAATTATGAATAATATCGTTCAAAAATAGTTTTTACATTCGTTTCATTGAAAAATCTGTGTTTTTTTTTTGTTTTTAAAAATATCCGTTTTTTTATCAAACATTTTTTTTCAAAAAAACTGATTTTCAAAGAAACGAATGTAAAAACCCCGTTTCTGAACGATATTTGCAATAATTTTCCGTGATTTGTCAGCGAAATTCTCATTTTTATCGACTTTTTCTAGTCTTAAAAAGTTGTGTTCAAGCGCCACCGACGCGCCAGCCTCCCTTACCTAAACGGCCAATAAGCAAACGAGAAAATGGCCTGTGATCCATATGATACATGTTTACTGGATAATAACAGAGGAATCGCTCCGATCAGACCGAGAGGAACTCCTTGAAGTAAATAGAGAAATAATAGTAATAATATGGATGAGATGTCTCCTTTCAATGTGTCATGTGTACGTTTCAGCCAATTCGAGTTCGGGTCCACGTTCTGGAAAGAGAATTTGATTGGTTTCGAGATGAAAGGAGCTGGGAAATGCTAATTTACTCCTTGAAAACGGGTTTTCTGTCGAGAATTATGTCTTTTTCGTGAAAATTACGAGTTTTTCCCCAATCGTACAGTTTATTCTTAATTTCATCCGTTTTTTATATATTTCTTAAGTTAAAAGTCCATTTTTGTTAGTTTTTACACAAATTTTCAGTTTTTTTCTGTTAAAAACTGACAGGATCCGGTAATAAATGTTGATAGTCATCGTCATCATCATATTCCTCCTCTCCATCGCTATATTTCCTCTCTTCTTGCGGTAAATAGACACGTGGAAAGTGGCCACCAGCCGTCGAGAAATCGACGTCCGGCTCGAAAGCCATGACATCTTCAGAAGTGTGAGGGACTCGAGTTTTATGTCGGGAACGGACTCGTTCTGTCATTGCTGAAGAAATATGGGAGGTGTTAATGCGTTTTTGTGTGGATTTTAGAGAAAAAATGAGAAAAATTGCAAACTTTACATTTAAAAAATCGATAATTGTCAAAATTTACTATGTAGAATGCTGATCGCCTATTTAGATTCCGTTTTTATTAGCAAACTACTATCTTATTCTACTGTAAATTCAAAAATATTTTTCAAGCAAAAAAAAACTAAAAATTCACCCCACTGACCAGCTATCTCAGTTTCAGAATCAATATCGATGAAAGTGGAATTCATATCCGAATCGGCTGCCTAGCTAAATATAATGATTTCTTTTTACAAAGAGGGGGAAGCAAAAAGAGAACCGAGAGAGAGAAAAGGCGAGAAAGTAGGTTGAACAACGGAGATACTAGGCGTCAAATGTTGTCAAACATCATCGTCGACTTTTTCTTTTCTTTTATTTCCATTTTTCCGAGCGAAAATGTTCCGATTCTTGGAGAATAAACACTAAAATATAGCGACACGTTGCAAAAAAATTGGGGAAAAATCGGTGTAGATTTACGGTAAACAACACGCGCAAGGCGGGATTTCGGAGCATCGTACTGAAAATTTGCGCGGTAAGTTGAAATTAGTTTTTTTGGAGATTGGTTAATTTTTTATTTTAAATGTGAATTTTTCAATGAAAATTACTAGTTTTTACAATTTTTAATTTTCAAAAAATTAGGATTTTTTTCCACAATCTAATAATCAGTTTTCTTCCGAATTCCACAAGATTCCACATAATTCCGAAAAATTCCAATAAAAATCACGGATATTTGAGAGAACTTGATAAGAGACAGATGATTGATAATTGGATAATTGGAAGAGATACGTGAAAGAACAATGGGAGAATAGAGTGGATGGAAAAGTAGAGAAAAATCCAAAATTTTTGAAATAAAAAAAAGTCTACTATAGAAAGGCTACAAAACTACAGTAGGAATTAGTAGAAAATCAAATAACTGAGAAATTGATTGATCAGTAAAACAAAAGAAGGGAACAGAATATAACAAAAAAAAGAGAAAAAAGAAGAAAGGAGACGAGAATAACCTTCGTTTTCTTATCACTTATCACCCCAATGATGACTTTAAAAGTCGGAAAGAGAACCTCAAAGAACCGGCAATATTTTTCATAGAAAATTCAAATAGAATTCAAGAAAAAAAAGAAAAAAATGATTTGCCGAGGGAAGGAACCGAACCCGTGACCCCACAGGTGACAGCCAAAAGCGATACCGTCTGCGCCATGGGTGCAACAGTTAAGTAAAGCAAAGGGGGAAGTGAAGAAAGAGCCCTTTCCCGGGACGCTCCCCGCGACTCTCCCCCAAATAAAACGATGAAAAGTAACCTTTTTCTTGACGTTCCTCTCCCATTTCTCGTCCTCCAACTCTTGCTTATCCTTCTGCTTCTCCTCCACCGGCACTATCACACACTGTGATGGATGCGGCTGAATCGTCGAGTCGAACTCGACAGATTCACTCAAATCGAACGGTCCAACAGTCGCCGTCATCGTTTTCGTTCTTCTAAAACTTGGCTGTCTTCTTAGAAGACGTCCGTCCCCCCTCTAGAAGTGGGCGGGGTCTCTTCTCGAGTGGGGGAGAGAGTAATCAGTTGAGAAGAATGGGGGGGAGATCTTGAACTTTTAGATAGGGAATGATGGACACACCAGCCGGTAGCCGATTCGATCGATACCCGGCGTAAGCGTCAAAAAGATAATGATAAGCGAGATGGCTTGACGATGGGAGGAGACAAGATATCCCCGATAGACTTATATCTTTTTGAAAACGACTAGGATGCCTGCCATTCTTCTCCTTATTCCTTTTTTGAGAATGTCTCTCTGTCTGTGCGTCTGTGTGTCCCGATGTCCATCTACATATAAACCAAAATACAATTTGATAGCTATGGTATTCGATTTGACCTACTACCTTCTTTTATCACATGACCATTATATCGTCTAGACGATTTCTCGTTTTTCTCGTTGTCGATATCAACTTTAGAAGGGTGGAACGGGGGCATGGTGTGTTCAGGCTTCATTTTAATTTAATGGGTTTTGTTAAGGAAGTTTTGGTATATAGTTTTGCAGTGAGCAACTTTTTTGTTACTCGAAAGAGATATGAAGCTGGAGAGAAAAGCTTTGATTTTTGAAAGTTTTACAAAAAATGATAAAACTTTTTCAGAGGGCGGTAGGGTATCCTAACTTTTGAAATTTTTAGAAAAATGCGTGTCATTGTGTTGAGCAAGTCTAGTTGTACCTTTTTGTAGTTGACAACTATTTTGTACGAGCTGTCCTTGGGGCCTAAAACAAGGGTAACCATTTCGGTTGGTAGTGTCCCGACACTTGAGATGATAGCGCCTGTTTCAATCGGTTCCAAAAATATAAATTTTTACATAATCTTGTTAAGCAAGTCTAGATGTACATTTTTGTAGTTGACAACTTTTTTCTCCGGACCCTCCCTGAAAAACTACGGTAACATGATCTCTACTACCTGAAATCAGCAGACCGAGAAGTCAATCATTTTTATTTATTCAGGATAAAACGGTACAAAAAAGTTGTCAACTACAAAAATAAAGATCTAGACTTGTTTTGTATTGTGTCAAAAACTGGGTACTGTAGCAAGTCTGGCGCACCATCGCCGCGCTTCCACAATTCTCATTAAAAATTATCTCTTGCAACGTTTCAATTAAAAAATTCCATCTTCCAAACTAATTACCACTCAACCGTCCAGCTAATGACCACATTCCCGAAAGAAACCGTTTGGTCTTTAGACTGAGAAATACCTCTTTTTCTTCTCCTTCTGAGAGAGAAAAAACTGAACCGACCCTCATAAATTACAACACCGAGAAGACAATAGAGTGGGGACCGCACCCACGTTCTATTGTCCGCTGTCTTGGTACAGAAGCATTGTCAAGTTGACATAAGAATGAATGACAATGAGAAGAAGAGGTGGGTAATAGAAAGCGAAAGAAATAATAGATCGTTAGGAATTCTGAAATTGACATCTGGACAAGAGGACAGACAGATGGATGCAATATTAAGGCATCACATTTTTTTGCAACTGCGCTCCACCGAAGTTGATCTGGGAATCCCAGGGCTAACGGGAGCTATATGTTACGCCTACAGAATCTGTAGTCTGTCATACAGGTCACGTTGCCTGAGCTCATCTAAGCCAAGCCATGTTAACTAGGAGAGGTCATGGAGTCAGTTTGGAGTTATGGCATGTGACCCATATTATTGAAAAGCTGGGAAAACGGTGATTCTAAATACATATTCAGTTTTTGCCCTCGATGTCTGGTTGCCAAGAAAAACAAGGTCAAAGTTCAGCAAGTCTTTACCCTCCTAGCCCGTGAAGCTTGCCAACAGTACAAACTTTGACCTCATTTTTCTCGATTACCAGGCCTCGAGATCAAAACTGAATATATATTTGGAATCAGCGTTTTCTCAGGTTTCTAATGATATAGGTCATGTTCCATAACTCCATGACCTTCCCTAGTAAGCCATGTCTAATTAACATGTGGCTAAGTTCAAGCCGCCCGGGTGCACCGACTCTCAACTCATGGGGAAGCCTAGCCACTTGTTGAACAACATAACTTTGAGCTGAAGCTTGAGGTCCTTTCCCCAACTCCTCTGAGCCAAGGCTAATTCTTCATTCATACAAAAATCAGTTGTCAACTTCCTCCTCATTTCGTTCTTTTGTCGTCGTTATCATCATTCGACATCATAAATCTTTTCAATTTCTCCCCCAGTACATGCATTATTCAAACATATGACACCTCACTCTCAAGATCAGGTATCACATCAGAAAGACTAGAAGAAGGTCATGTGGGGGGACGATGATGATGGAAAAAGGTTGAAGTCGTTAAGTATTTTTAGAAGTCTATGCACTTTTCGAAAAGTGATGACAGTCACATCTGATCTTAGTCAGATGGATGCTGGAATAGGGACCAACACACTTACAAGGGAAGGTCCCCGAGTCAGTGTGGAGATATGAGACGTGACCTACATATATCATGACCTATGTATATTATTGGAAAGCTGGGAAAACGCTGATTCCAAATATATATTCAGTTTTTGTCTTCGAGGTCTGGTATTCGAGAAAAACAATCTCAAAATTTGTTACATGGATCCAGGTACCATTTCACTCATCTGCAAGAAACCTGAATCTGAATCTGAATCACGTGACGGTGTCGTGCCGTGTCTGTGATTGACTGGTAGGAGAGTGGAGTATAATATGTTTTTAATGAATGAACGAAGGTCGTTGAGAAAGAATGAAGAGGTGTCAAAGATTACAAAGTTATGAGTAGAGGGGTCAGGTTTTGCAGTCTCCGGTTTCGAGGGAACTATAGGGTAAGTACTTGGAGAGTTTTAGCATTCATATTTGGCATAAAATGAACCATGACAAGGAGCAGGTACCTTAGAACAGAACAATCCTTCAAGTTTTGAAGTTAATTTGAGTTTACAAAAAGCCAGAGTCTGGAAAACTGCAAAAAACGTTACCATACTTTAGCCCATCATAACTTATTGTAGAAAAAGCTTCACGTTTTGAAAACTATACACAATTGTAGCTCTTGAAATTCTCTATCTTTTTAGCTAAAAATTATGCCAATTAAAATGTTTTTTTAAAAAAAAGCTAACGCCTGAAAAGATACTGTATCGAAACATCAGATTGAGTGGGCCGTGGTTGCCAGGAGCCAGGCGCACCATTAAATCAACCTTCAGTAGTAACGAGTCCTACGGAACGAGTTTCCGGTTTTGCAATTGCGCTCCACCGAAAATGTCTCAGAAATGCATTCTCATGTCTTCCCACGGAATTTCCTTCAGTTTCGGTGAGCAATTTTTCCTAACCTTGGTTTGCTAATGCTTTAGGATAGTGTTAACCAAAATTTGAAGATCGATTTAGAATCTGTTCTCCTGGAAATCCCCTTCTCTATCAAAGAACACTAGCCCCTCTCCCTGATAACATGAAGTTATTATACAACTCTTGTGCAAACATTGAAAAAATACGAAGAATGACAGTTGATAAGACACTGAGAGAGGAGCATAGTCTGAAAAGTGGCGAGTGAGTTGAGGGGGGTGATCATCAGAAAACACATCATGATTATTTGCTATTATTTTAATTTTATGTTAGTGTGAGCTTATCGTGTTTTGTAGTTTGTAGTCCAGGAAGTTACAAGAGATGATGTCGCAGAAAATGTTTTAGAAGATGGTAGCATAAAATCAGGTTTTTATGCAATTTGGGCTTTACTAGGGTGCCCAAAACTTGAACTTTTCAGACGCAGCTTATATGGTTTAAAAGCTGACGTCGTGGGGATTTAGAATGTGCTATTAGTTTTTGCCTAAAACTGAAATGAACTGAGTTACAACACTTTAAGATACCCCGTCTGTGTGTTTAGAGTATTTAGTGATAATTCGAAACGTCAGAACTCAGTCTGTTCTAGTGATAGTCAAAATTTGAGAACAGATTCAGAATCCTCACGAAGTCAGCTTTCGAATAATATTAAATGATATTAGTTATACCTCAGCATACCATTCGGTCACTTCTTCGTTTTTGCATAGTTCTATATTTTTATTTATTAGTAAGAGGATTCATCTCACCACACATTTCCTATTCTTAATTACCAGATTTAGCTGTGTATCATCACAGACCCGTAAATCGGATCCGGGAGTCGATGCTCAGCAAATTTTACAAATGCATGATGAGCAACAATCTCAAATGTGTGGTACCTATTACTACCGATTTTGTATAACGTTTTCAGACAAATTTGGCCCCAATTAATTGATTATGGATAACATATTAGCACCTCCATTCCCCAACAACCACTCACCCTTCTCTCTGCTTCCGCCAATGTACCCTTCCGACTCGCCGTCACCAGAAGCGGCCCATCGCAATGCAGTGCATTCATGGGTTCATCCATTTTCTCGAGATCCTTCTCTGATTTTGGATCCTCCGCGAGTAGATTTGACTTCTCCAGTTTGTAGATTGATTCGATGAGGTCGTCAGGAGTCTTCTTACTTACAGCTCTTTATCATTTTTTCTGTTTCTTTCTTCGTCTCCGTCTCTCTGATTAAAAAGGTATGACGATTAGAGTGTAAGGAAAGGTAAAGAGAGAGGGAAAAGATTGCAAGTAATTTGAAAATTATAGAGTTTCACTATAAATTTTGGTTTTTAAGCTCAAAACTGACCGATAGAAGAATAATGTAACGTCACTTCCTACCCTATTTACATACAGACCATGAAAAATCACGAATATGTAGTAGTGAATGATGACAAAAAAGGATTAGGCATGGTTTAATACCTTTCGTAGTAATCTAATCCGAGAAAGTGTTGAAGTTTTGAAAAAACTGTTGTTGAAAAGTACAGAAGACACAAAACATATGTGAGTGGGTAAAGGAGGGGGGAAAGTTTTGAGATTGGAAAGTTTGATACTTGTCACGGGGCGGATGAACATGCCAGATTAGTTATCAAAATATATAATTTTAACAAACCGATATTTGAATCATAGATAAACTGTCAATGAGGGTGGTACGGTGCGCAAAAATTAGAAAAAAAGAACTATCGGGTGAGAGGGAAAGCTGAAATCGTGGGGATTGTGAATTCATGTAGACGATGTTTTGTGATCCCAAACAGGACCGAGTTATAACGGTTACATAAGAACCACCCAGACTTGAGTAAACGTTAAATCTAAAATTATGACAATTCGGAGGAAAAATAAAATGATATCTCGTTAAGCTTTGTGGCGGTTTCTATTATACTTTAGATTTTTAAACAAAAAGTCTTGCAATTTGGAAAATTTCACTGTTTTTAACATAAAAACCAAAAAAGTATCCGGACATTCAAAACACAGTCTTTTAAGACTTAAAAGAGGTCTCATTAGGGAACAATTTGGACACTCTCAGATCCGAAAATGTAGTTTTAAAAAGACTGTAAACAAAAACAATGCACAGAAGTTCACATGGGATTAAGTCTGAAATTAAATGGATTCTCTGATCAGAATTGAAACGAATCGGGTTACAGAAGTTTGTTTCACAGGTACAATGACTGGAACCTGAGTTTGAATTAACTCAACTTTCAAAATTTAAGAACTGAAGTAGAAAGGACTATTCAAAATTTCAGCCTGACAAAACCTCATATGGTTTTATCAGGAAAACCTTCTTAAATCTACTAGAAAGTTGAAAAAAAATTCTTCCCCTAAAAATCACATTCCTTATGAGAAGAAATAGAGAAAAAGATAATAATCATTAGTTGGTCGAAACAGCAAGTAGTCAAAGAAGGGGACGAAAAAAAAGAAGATTTACACTCGAAATAGTACATTGAAAGGAGTGTCAGAATAGGAGACAAAAACGGAAAAAAAAAAGAAGGTGGTTAGAAAAAAGAAGATGATATATATTTCGGAGACAATAGAGTAGAAACGCTTCTCTTTTTTGTTTGATCGAGAAACAGTAACATTTTTTGTTTCGTTTTCGTTTTGTGTTGATTGGGAGATAGGGATGAGGAAATGAGGAGGATGAACATATGATGTTGTCAATTAGGGTCAAGTTGGGAGTATAGAGGAATTGTTATCAGGGAGGAATAGGATGGGAAAGTGCGCTCTACTGAAATTTATAAAATTACTGCATGGATGGGACATGAAGAGATTCCGAGCACACTTGCAAAAGGCGCGTAACTTTCTTCAAACTAGTTTTTAGAACTGAGAAACATACCAAAATGTAGATCTCGACGAGTTCTATCTCTCTGAAGCAATACACACCGGATGGTTATTCGCTAGTGTACCACGGGCAGAGGTCGTATTGTTTTTCAATCCATTTTCACGTTTTTTGACACTTTTTGCCGGCCCGCGACCCAATAAAGAATAACCATTTGGTTTGTAGTCCGGTATAGTCATAGAGCTCGTCGAAATTTACATTTTGGTATATTTTTCAGCTCATAAAATTGCGTTTCAAGCGAGTTATGCGACGGACCATATCGGCTCGGTTTGCAATACGGTTTGAAGTGAGTTACAACCTTTGCAAGTATGAAAAAGATAAATGAACTAATAGGTGCAGTTACAAGGTGCGGTTACAGGAACTGAGTAAACTTTTCAGATGCTACCCAGACACACCCTGTGAAACTATAATTCGAATCGCAACCAGTACCATTAAAAACTGTACGAAATAGGAGCTTCCTGAGTTTAGAAGGGGAACAGAAGTCTAATTTCAGATTGTGATACTTCAGAAATTTCTAAGAAACTTTCAACATTGGAAGATATGCTAAAAATTGCTCTAAACGGAACAATTCCTGTTCTCCTGACCGAGAAAACCAGAGAATAAGAAATAATTTTAGAAATAATCAACTCTAACGGCAAACCTACAACTTAAGAGTAGAGTCAGACACCATAGTTCTGATTTTCAAAACATCCTCAAAAACAAAAATTCCCTCTCTCCCCAAAAAGAGAACGATACCATCTGTTTCCATGATGCCCTCATCATCTTTTATACCAATTCCCTTTACATATTTTGTCATCATCATTACCTTCCGCCTCCTTGCACCCTTTCCTTACTCGAGACTACTCCTACTACAGTAATCCCAATTTCTCGTTTTCCGCTCCTCCCACAAATAGATCGTAATCTACACAAATCATACCTCGACTTGGACAACTTTCTTCTCCATTTTCTCTCCCGTATTTTCAGCTGAAATATTTCTCTCCTTCATCTCGATCTTCTCGAAACCACTGCCATCTTCCAAACTGCCGAGCGCATCCGAGTTTTGGTTGTTCTGAAGGAAAAAATGATTCTGTTGTACTTTGATACTTTTCAGAAAGATAAAATCTTAGTCATTTGTCGAAAGTGTGAAAAATGTGACACCACGAGGGTCATTAATCACTTTTAGAATTTTGAGGGAAATTGAACTTTGTATGTTTTAGAAAAGTGAAAGTTTTGCTATTTTACTTTTATTTAGGGGTTCATAGAATGACACTGCCTGGACGTGTTGATCGGAATTCTGTGGGATATTCAAGAAATTAACAATACCAGAAAACGAATTTCAGCAAAACCTGTTGGACTGGACAAAGTAAAAAATGCCAAAATCCTTCAAATACTCTCTTTATAAACGAAAAACTTTGCAAAGTGCTAGAATAAATAATAACTGTAGTGTCAGGATTATAGTATTGGAAATAAAGATTGTGACTCATTTAAGCCGTGGGCCACTAATTGATGCCAAGATTTTTGTTGTGTTTTGAAATCAAATCTAGGGTTCCCCTTTTGTATTGCTCATTGGTTGATAGCTCACTCAAATTAGAACCGTGGACGAGGTGTGGGTTTCGTTCGATTCACGACGGCTCTACATCGTAATTTACCCATAAAAAATTTAAAAGTACGGTAGTTGCAGCGAGACCCACACCTTATCCCTGGTTGAACTTTTAGTGAGAGGTCAGCCACCGGCGGATCGGTAATAGTTGACAATGTTTCAGCACAAATTTTCCCTAACGAGTAACAAATACATGGTCATCGTGAACACTAGTTTGCCTATGGTAACAGGGAACATTATGGTAGGAACAGTACAATCTTAATCATTTTTTGTAGTTACAGCTCAAACCGAGTTTAATAGGGTAACTTGAAAGCCTAGCGTTTCAGTTTTTCTGTTGAGAAGGCCCGACTCAAAGAGTTTCTAAAAAACTAAATTAATTCACAAATTTTTAAATTAAAACTGGGAAAACTATCAAGCTTTGATAGCACACGATCTTCTACAGCGTGAGTAAAAAACAGAAGAAAATGAATAATAAACCAGATAAAAAGATAATTGTACAATTAACACTAACTACATTGAAAAGGCAACATACCTGATTACTAGAATCAGAAATTTTGGTGGGCATCTTCTTTTCCGTCAGAACCGTCTAATGACTCGGAGCTGATAATGATTCAATGGCTCTTTGTCTTTCTCCCCCCACCGGTCAGTTCGGCAGAAGAGAGCCAGTTCTTCTTCTTGCTCCCTCTCTCTATTCGGAAGTCTGTTTAGACAACAGATCAACTCGGGTCCTTTTGCACTAATTCGAAGACTGGCCAGGAGACGGTGTGGTCATCACTTTGAGACGAAATGACTTCCACACGGCAAACATTGTTTTTTTGCTTTGCACTTGGAGTCTCTGTTTTTAATGAGACTTTAGGAAGGTTCCGGTGGAAGAAGGAGGAGAATAACAATGGAAGACTCGTCTCTTTCTCGGCAGTATTTGATATTCTGATAGTGATAGTTTATGGAGGCACACATTTATTTGATATGGTTATTAATAGAGTGCCTCTTTTTTTGTTGGAATTATGTGCCCTTTGGTTTGTTGCATTTACACTTTTTTGAAGTTTTTGTTGAACGTTGGTTTCAGGAAAACTAGTCGATAATTGTCAGGGCAGAGTAAGAATTATACCATACTTGTCAAAGGGATTAATCCGTGTCAAAATTCTAGTTGCAAATCCTTTTTGTCAGACCAAAAAGCACTATAATCGGAAAATATATGTCTAGCAGAATATTAGCAGCTCACCCCTCTTACAACTGCGCCCCTCCGTGAACGCGAGGGTAGACGCTGTAGTTTTTCTCACACCGACAATTAAAACTCTGCGTCTCTCGCCGACACTCTCTCGTTTACGGTGGAGCGCAGTTGTAATGAAAATGCTCCGCTAATAATAAAACCAGGCCTGCTCCTTCCTCTTATATCCTGACAACACACCTTTAGTGGGTCTGATCTCTAGTATTTCTGTAAAACCCAAAGCTCCTTAACCTTGAAACCAATAGAAAACCCTTTTTCATAAAACCAATTTATCAAAAGACAAAAAAGAAAGAAGTTGATCAAATCAAACGAATTATTAAAATTATTATTATTATTAGGTATGTACAATGGCACCTGTAGTGAAAATGTTGGAAAATTTTAAATTCTATTTTTCAGAGGGCGTCTAATGGCGACGTCGAAGCTTCTTCACCTTTCGGACTCTTTTCTTCAGTTTCTTCGGCTTGATTGCAACGACTTCCACGTTGCGATCAGTAGAGTCTGGAATTTACATTGTGTTAAATTTTCTGAAACCCTCTGGAAATAAGAACCAACCTGCATGGTCATTTCCTGCATTTGTACACCCATTCTCAAAATACAAATCCTTCTGGAATTCATCATACTTGAAGTCATCTGGACTTGACAGGGAATCCTCCGTCAATAGTCTACATTTTCCAGTAATTGGATTAAACGTGGCTGATCTACACGTGTATCTGGTAGACAGCACACACAATTCCACACATAATTGCATTCCTTCGTATCCACGTGGCAGACCATCAAACTCCTCAACTGCCTCGATTCTGACTGAGTAGTCACGGAAGGCGACAAAGTTGGAGCATCCATCGAAGACGGAGAACGTGCGTGGATAGCAGAATTTTGTGGAAGTGGAGGCGGTGAAGTCTCCAGATGATGGGGCTCGGAGGGAGACTCCGTCGGATTTGGAGCTCAAGTGACAGGTATGCGTCTTTTCGAAGTAGGTGTAGGAGCGGCAGTTCTGGAAGAGAATTGAGTTATTGAGGGTGGTCGAGTTGTAAGTTTTCTAAGGTCTTCTACTGCATAACTAACAGTTGGGTCCCACCACGAAAACTACAGTAATCCTGTTTAGGGCGCTTTTGTGGCAAGACCCAACTTGCACCGACTCGGGTCATGATTATACTTTTCTGAAAGCTCTTGACAAACCAAATTCATATATTTAGTTTAAATGACCTAGTTTTGGGTTTCTAGGACTAATTTGGGTCTCCCCAAGAATAATACAGTAGCCCTGTTCAAACGCGCATACTGCAGTTTCGTGGATCCTAAGCTACGTACAACATTTCCAGATTGCCGGTATGTCCCTCGGAGGCGTCATCGCCTCTATCACCTCCTCCTACATCACCAAACTGAATATCTACCCTCCATCCCGCACATAACTCAAAAATCGGTTTGTAATAAGACTGGTTATGAAAAATCTTCAGCCTTCTTGTCATAGTCAGCAAACGGAGAGAGCGCAGAGAAGCAACAGTGTCTGACTGTCTGATACCTCCCCCTCTCACACTCTCACACTCTCTCCTTGCTTACCTTTTCTCTACAAATCCGTTGACAATCTTTTCTCGAAGGAACATTCGAGTCCATGTCAGCATCCTCGGTTTCATCTGCTTGCTCACTGTTCTCGAATGCGATCCACACATCGGTATCGTCGGATTGACATTCTGGAAAGAACCTAACTTGCGGAAAAAATGAGCTTAGAACCGTATTACCTGTAGTAATAACCTCATTTCCATTCGTCTCCTCCTCCTCATTCAAATCATCCAAGAAAGATTTTGCCTTCTGGATATAGCTGGTCGATGAGATGGTAACCATCTTCAACGCAGGTCTTTTAGTAGCTCCCACTGGTTTTCTTCTCAATTCCGACTGCTTTCTGAATGCTGCTTCCTCATCGAACTTGATCACTTTTGCTCCATATCTCAAGTTATTCTTCAACTCTTGAATCTCTTTCTCTTGCTCGGATGGCTCCTCTGATCCCATCAACTTCTCATATTTTTCTTTATCCTCTGTCTTCAAATCCTCCAATTTCTCATCGATTGACTTCTTCCCAGATGGCTTCGAATCCATTTTCTCCATTGAATCCATCCATCTTCTCTCGCTAGACGTCTTGTCTCTATACACTCCATTATTATCGATTTGAGTGTCAGAGTCACTGAATGATCCCGTGAATTGAGATGGTTCCATGACAGACTTCAACTCGGCATCCAAACCGGCTTCATCGATCTTGACATCATCTGGATTATGGGATTCTGGAGAAACAGTGACTTCTTCTGGCATAGAAGCAGGTGCAAGAACATCTTCATCATTGCTAACCGGAGCTTCTGTAACAACAATTTCTGGAGTGGTCGAAGGCGACGTGGCAGGTTCGAAAGTAACAACTTCTTGTGTTGTCGTCTCTTCCTCCATTGGTGGTTGAGGAATAGCAAGTTCTTGTTGAATGTCGTTACTCTGTGGGAATGCAGAGGATGGAAGGAGTACTCGTGGAGCATCTGGTGGAGACATGTTTGGATCCGCGGCGGCTTCCGAGTTTTCTTCTGAAATTGAATTGGTTTTTTTGTAATGTGAGAGAATATTATTCAGTGGTTTTTTTTGAGAAAACTGTCAGACTCCGCTGCGTTCCGTCATGTAGGTTTCGCAAATGTCAATTTCGCAACTGCGACATCGAAATTTCGAATATGCCCAAATAAGAGAGAATCGGGAGGTTGCTTAACGTCGCAGTTACAAAATGTTAGAGTTACAAAATGTCAGAGTTGCGAAATGTTTAGTTGCAAAACGTACTTGAGTGGCGAAATGTCGCGGGACCGAAAATTTTACTTGGTGGCAACCCCAATGAATACTGACATTTTACAACCACCGCTTTTCGCAACTAGGACGTTTTGGAACCTTCCCATTATGATGCTAATTTGGAGTTGCGACATGTCGCAGTTCCAAAACGTCCCTGGTACCAAACTTGTCAAATTTCGGCCGGGCCGGGCTGAAATTTCGCTCGGCTCTTATTTTACTCCCTCCCCCCTTATACTCATTTTTTGCCAACTTTTTTTGAATTTACTAAAAATTTTACATTACTTTAATCTAATTCCTTGATGCATAAACAGCTTTTAATTATAGTTTTAAAATTGAATTTTGAATTATAGTAAGAAATTTGACATTTTCGGAAAAAATGTGATAATTTTCTAAATTCCCTATAACTTCAGGTTTTTTGGAGGAATGGGACAATTGATCTTTTGATTGGAGTTTTTTTTCCAAGGATCAAAACTCAGATTCCGAGATTTTTATTTTTAGACTTTCAACCCATGACGAAAAAAGTTCATCCAAACCATACATACATCTTCTCTCTCCCCCCTTTTCCTTATTTATTCCTTATCAGTTTCACCTGTTCTTCTCCTTCTCCTTCTCCTACTTCTCCACGTTTATCCACTCCGGAAATTTCACTTTTATCACTATTATCATCACAAAATATCTCTTATCTCCGAGAGAGACCCTTCTAAAAAGACAAAAGAGAGAAGATTCCACTTCTTTTCGTTTTCCTAATTTCTCAAAAAGACTCACGCAAACAAGATTGAGAGACGACACGAAGGTAGGTCATTTTGGCTGAGAGGATTGCCTGATCGACGCCTTCATCCGAGAAATAGTGGCAGATGTGTTGAACAGTGTCGTAGACGACCGAACGGCAGCGGGACTGAAACAGGGATGAATAAACATTTAGGAGAAGGTAAAATGAATAAAAGTTTTTGAGCGGGTCTCCTATTTGATAGGAACCTCTCCTTTGTGCAGCTCCTTAGGATCCCGTTATTTAGAAGTAACGTGTTCCAGTTTTTGTAAAACAAGTTATGCTTTTTCATGTTGGAACATGGATGTGCTGGTCAAATGGAGTAAATATGGTATCCATTTTGATATACTGTAGTCTAAAGCTGTGCGGGAGTAAGACAGAATTGAATTTTTTCACTTTATGATACTGACATCAATAAGACAAAATTAATTAGCTGTATTGATTGTATTACTACCCTTCAAGCATAAAAATCCCAGTATTTTACTCATTTGTCCTGAAAAAATGCACACGGAAATGGAAATCGGAAGTGAAGACTTTTTCAGGTCCACTGGTACCAGATAAGTAAAAAGTTGGCAATAAGGGGAGTTATACCTTAAATATGACTAATTAACTTTGTTCTATCGCCGTCAGTTTCATAATGTCGAAAAGAATTTCACTTCTGTTTTTACTTCCGCACAGCTCTGGACCATAATCCTAGATTTTTATGGTCGCAGTACATAAAGAATGGGGAAAAACTACAGCATGAGTGTAAAAATATTTGAAAAATAAGAAAATGATTTCATAGCGGTTATTTGCATTCTGCTTTCCAAAATCTTTTTTTCTTAAATATTGTGGTTTCAAAATGTTTGGCTTTGAAGCGTCTGGCCCCGACATGTCCCAGTGCCCATCTAACAAATTCTAGCCCGAGGAAAAATGGATTTCTAAAGTCGTTAAAACGAAGTATTCCAAAAGTTGCTTTACATAGACAGCAGTATTCTTATACCGTTCTTATTAAAAGTTTGTAATTAACGAGTTTCGAGTTTCTAGTTTCTTCTTGACGCTTTCTACTATCAACAAGGAGAAACACTCTTGTTGTTTCAAGGGGAAAACTATAAATATGTCCTAGACCACTAGTGTTTTCAAGTCTTTCAAATTCAATTTCAGATTCTCCCTTCCTTACCGCCGACTGTGCACAAAACACGAGACACATATCCTCCGTCCTCATCCTCCATTCACTATGATATGGCCGTAAGTTGACGAGTCGATGGTTGGAATATCGCTCGAAACATGGTCGAAGAACTGGAAAGATTACTTGTTGGACTGTATGCTAATTAGGGTCAATTGACTTACCACTGCTGTCCGCCAGACATGAAGCTGCTAGAGAAATTGCCAAGAGAAGAATTGTCCTCATTTCTGAGGGAAAGAGAGGTTCTGGAATAATGTTACGAGTGGGAAATGAAGAGTTTATGAGAATAGAAAGCAAGATTCAATATTTAGACTGAAATGTCGAAAATATAAAACCAAGGACAAATGTTTTAAAAAACTGAAAATGATCTTGACAGTTATTCTCAGCAGAGCCGTTTTTAAGTCATAAATTTCAAACAGACCGGTTGAGCTATAAGCCTTACAAACTTCGGGGGCTATAAAAAACTATCATAATGTTAAACAATTTCAGTCTGATCTAAAATTCAAGAAGTTTCTACACAAAAGAAATCGAAAAGATCTGAACAGAAAAATGAAACAAAACGCGATTAATGGAAGCAAAAAGAGGAATTCATTCTCATTCTTCACAAATGCATCAGGAAACAAAGGGAAGAAGCCCCCAGTGACCTAATTTGATTCGTACGGCTTATCGACTACTAGCTCGTGTTTAGCCATGATAAAACTGAAGAGAGAGGGAATTGGGGGCGTGGCGAAGAAAAGGAAAGGGGGGGGGGAAGAGAGAAGAATCATCAATCAACAAGTGCAACTTTCCATTTCATTCACTCTTCTTTTCATTTTCGGGAGAAGTTGAGACGATATATCTTTCTTTCGCATTCACTTTTCTCGCACCTGCAAAAAGAATGTGGATTTTTGGATATTTAACGGTGGGTGGGATAGAATTGAGACATGATGGAAGGCATACTTGCAACAGGCCGGGCCGGGTCACAGTACAAAAATTTGAACATTTTTGAAAATTTTTTCGCAAAAAAGTCGAATTTTCAAGTATGTTTTCACGTATCGATAAAACTCAAGAATACATAGGATTTTTGACTTTTTTTGATGGAAATTTCAAAAAAATTCGAAAAATTTTGTGAAAAAATAGTGCTCATTTTTTGACTCCGGGCCGACCGGGCCGGGCCGGGCTGGGCCGACGGGCCGATGTTTTGCAAGTATGATGGAAGGCAATCTGAAAGTTAGGACAAATACTGAAACTGGGATAATAGCATAACGTGTTGCTACCAACATTCAACTATTCATGAATTTAATCCGTTTTGAATTTCTCAGTGACTAGTTCCCAAACCTCTCTCAAATCTGTGTTCAAAACATTTGTGGACTCTAAAGTGCCTTCATTTCACACCTTTACATAAATAAACAACAATACACGTAAATAAATTAATACAATTTTAAGACATGGGGTTCACAAACAACACAAAAGGCGATCCGGCGATCCGCAGGTGCAACTGTGTATGGAACATTATGTAAAATGAGGTTCTGACAAGGCTGTCAGAAATCGCGGCTTTTTCTTGAAATCTTCAAACAGCCGCGGTTTTCTAGGGTTTCAAAGGAAAACATAACTTGATATACTTTTGACTTTTTGGTACTAATTTGACAACCAGGGTTCGGCCCTCACTGGTGCCAGAACTATTTTGGGCCGACTGCGACTGTTTGAGATTTTCAAGAAAAAGCCGCGGCCGACCGTACGACAGCTTTGGGTTCGGACCACAATCTGGTCCATTTCGATTGATAATCAGAAACTCCAACACTGGGTGTGCTCCACACATCCAAATCATACAGGATGGTTGAATATGTACAAGAAATGGTGCAGTCGTTGTACAATATCCATTGCCGAGTCTTGAAATGTGACATTTTGATCCTCATCCGTCAAGACTAGCGTCCTTGTTGCCGTGGAAAGAACTTGAACGTTACATTTGGATGATGAGAAATGAGCTTAAGATTGATCTCGTCTTTTTTCTTCTGGACTATGCTGATGATATCCAAGCGCGATTTGAACAATTGGAGAGAATTTTGTGCCTAACGAAGTTTCTGACTCCCAACTTTTTGAGCTGAAATCCTCTGAAGTCACAACTCAGAGTCAATTACTCACCCGAGGAATAAGATACTTCATATATCAGTTCCCTATTCGATCAGTCGTGCGGTCATTATTATTTCTCACTTCCTATTTGTTCAACTACTTTTCACCTTTTCCGAGCAAATAGAACTGACCAATATAAAAACCAACGTGTAGCTCACTGCTTTTCTAATAAGACACAATGATGAAGTTTCTGATTTTGGTTTTGTTTTGTATTCTTCTACTGAATAGAGGTGTTTCCGCTACATACGATCTGAGTGATGGTGAGCTTCCATTAGAGAGATTTCAAATCGTGCACAGTGGAAATGGAAATGGAGTCAAGAATTCGGAAACAAAGGTGAGTGATCATTTAAGTTCCCAATTTCTCAATAGAGCTCCTTATTCCAGACCGACCACAATATCCCAGACACTGCCAACTTCCCACCTCGCAACTATTATCATTACCGTTCTAAATGACATTTTAAAATGTTTTTTTCTAATTTTACAAATATTCAATGCATGTGTAACTGTTGTAAATTGCTGTCCACTTTTTAAAATTTCATATTGTCAGATATTTTCCAAATAAATGAAGTGATATACTCGGTGTTTGCTGACTCCAAGTTTTCATTCAAATTTGAGGCTCCGCTCCCAAAACCGGAGCCAGGGCACATACAGATTCTCAGACTGCTTGTCCAGGTCCTTGTACTTGAATCTGGGAAGAAGAGTGTATTAGGAAGTTTAATTATCAATTGTTCTACTGCCCTATACCGAGAATGGTTTGTTTTTTCTTTGCCTCTCCATTCGCCCACGCGTTTTCCTGTCAAGATCGGTAGAGCGCATTTGCAAACAACATGTCGTGCTTATAGCTTATCTGCTTTGTCCCTCATGTCTTTGAGTCAATTCAAACCACAGAAATTTCTTGAACACCTAACCGCGTAATTAGATTTTAATAACAGATGTCGACTCAGAAAGTCGAAAATTGTCGAAAATTTAATTGTTATACATATCTTCTGAACTCCTGATCAATTTGATTCCAAAATCATAATCCAATTCTTGTCAATGACCAGAATATGATTTTTGTTGTCGATATCTGAAATTAGATTCCATTTTTCCTTGCCTATAAACTATCAAAAACAGATGAAATTTCATTCTCGGGACCGCCTGAAAATGTTTCCAGGAAAAAGGTTGTTTTAATGTTTTTCCAAACTTCCAAACTCCTCAAAACCTGAAAAACGTGAGCCACTGGCTGCTTAAAAAATACTTGATTAACTTTTTTTTGATTGATTTTTGATTGGCAACCTTTTGTCGGAGACTGAGAGAACATGACCGACGTAATTCAATTCATTTTTTCTGGTTGAGAAATCGATTTGGGTTTTTTAATTTCATTTTTAAATTTAATGTTTGAAACAAAAATGTAACACCTTTTGGGGAATATATTTTTTGCAGTTTTGCCGCACGGTGTCATTTTTGAACTTAAAAATTTTTCTAGAAAAAGAAGATCGGCTGCTCGCAACCTTCAAAACTAATACATACCAGAACCGTGCCGTTTTGAAACCAGACTCACAGAAACCAGACGTTCTGAAACTGTTTAAAACCAAGAAGATGTGAATGGAACTGCAAAAACAGAAATTTCTTAATAATTTTGCTGCTTTTGGAACACATGCTTGATCAGTTATGATATGTCTGGTTTCGAAACGTCTTGATTTTAAAATTATTCGTTTCAAAAGGTCTCATTTTTGATTTACCCGTTTTTAGACGTAGGCAACTTAATGGTTTATAAATGACGCAGGTTCGAGTTGTCTTAAATGAGACTTCTGGTTTCCAAACGTCCCTGTTTCACATATTGAACAATATCCAGTTTCGAAACTTCTCGGTTTCATAATGATTGATCTCTAAAATAGAATATTTTTTGCTTTTAGAAATTTCACAGTTTCGAAAGTCTTTATTTCAAATACATAGATTTCTACGGTTACGAAATTCCCTGTTTCAAAACGTCTCAGTTAGAAAATTCTCCAATTTTGAAACATTTCAGGTTCTATTCCGCCAGTTGCAGAAATAGAGAACTTCCTGGCATCGAAAAAAATCACTTTTTCAAAATCAGCGGAATCACCGATTTCAAAGTATACCTGTTTCATTCGTCTTGGTTTCAAAACGTCCCGTGACTCAACTCTCTAAAACTCTTTTATGAAATCTCATATTCCCAGAAAAGAAAGTGCAGGTGACACTTCTACAGTAACCCTTCTATAAAAAACATCTGTTTTTCTGTATCCAATCACAAAAAACTGTTGTTGAACTAGAGGGAAGCAGCTGAAATCTCTAGAGTGACTTGTGGCTTTTCACCCCGGATTTAGTCATTCTTTTTGTTTTCATTTCTTGTTTTCATGTCTTCAACTTTTCGCCTTAACACCAAATTATCAAATTCCTAAATTCCAGGTCGACATTCAGAACAACCGTCTCGTCATCAACACCATCTCCCGTCTGTTGTCGTTGCTACGATGAGTTTGGTGACGACACGTGGCGGACTGATCATTTTGTTGCTTTTGGCAACATTGGCGACACCCGCAAAAGTTAAGGTAGTGGATGAGGATACGATCATCTTCGACGATTATACACCAGGTTAGTTGGGTACTGGGAAGAAGTAGGAGGACGGTCGAGTTCAGAGAACAAAGTTTGTACCAGGAGAAAAAGCTGTAGTACGGGCGGCCGCGGCTTTCAGGGCCGCCGAGGCCGCGGATTAATCAAATGGGCAAAATTTTTGCGCATCGACTAATCTTCTGGTCCTCTACAAGGACGCCTGAAAAAGCGATAAATTTCCATGGCTGGGAACTCCGATATAAAATTGGCCAACGGTATTTTGACAGCCTTGCCAGGAACCTCATAAGGTGAATGAACCTGGATCGTTGGGAACAGGTTTCATTTTTTCAATTTGTGATCTTAGAAATATATAATTCTACGAGTTGTGCTTAAATTTTGTATTATTCAAGTCAGTTGGGCAAAATTATGAAATGAATCGGCCATGACCTCGATCCCATCCGAATGACAATCATCAGCGGTCAGACTTACTATAGTCGTGAAAAAGTCTTCTACCACTTCCCGCATATGTATCGTACCTGTTTGTCAAGAGAAACCCAAAAGGGGCGTGGCCAAAGAGGTCTTGGGGCAGATGTTCCAAGTCTCTGCTGAATATATGTGTTCTCAGCAGATAGGTCTGTTAGGTTCATTGAAGAGGGGTATTCTGAATACTGCTCTAACTGTTCTAACGTGAGGAGATCAGGTTTAGTCGTCGTCGTTCCTCGTTTGTCACAAACTTTCAAATTTTTTAGAACTTACCGGACCTTATTCTTACATACATACACATTCATTCATACATTTGTTACATGCATACATATTGTTTCTCAGACTATCATGAAAATTATTTGTTAGTTTTATGGTCAATCATATCACTCGGATCGTCCCAATTTTATTTGCTTCTTGTTTCAGCTTTTTTCAGTATTTTGTTGCTCTCCATTTTTTGGTAGCTGGAATTTTTACCTGCTTCTTTTCTCAAGAAAATACAGCAGTATGCTGACTAATGGGGTTACTCATGACATGTGAAAATGTTTTTTATAAATGGTTTTCCTTATTCATAGACGCCAAAAATGTATTCTTTTAAACATATTTTCCCCCGTGTTTCTAAATTTCTCTCATTTATTGACGGTTTTTCTACATAAGCATGTCGAGAAATGCGAAAAGGGGGAAAAATGCTGTTAAACCTAGTTTCTCGGCGCTCGTGAATAAGGAAAAAATGTATTAAAATACACTTTTACATGACCTGAATAACTCCATAATCCCATATGGTCGTGGTCAGACCACTTGGGACATATGTTCCGCCCAGCTCCAATACATATGTACACGCAGATATTTGGATTACGATCCTCGTCATTTCACTTTCTTGTGCACCTGAACACTGAAATCTCTTAAAACTCTCATTCCACGTAAAATGCTCACCGACCAAAAGTCGATTGCTTTCCCCCTCAATTAGACGCCCTTTCACAACTCCTTAGGGCCAGTAAAGTGCGTCGTGATATACATTTTTCATCTTTTTGCTTTGTGCTCTGGAAATTTCAGCTTCCACTTTTTGCTCTATTTTTTCTAATATATTTAATCGATATGAGTTATAAACATTCCTAACCGATTTCAAAATGAGTTTCCGAAAATTTTCCAGTATGCAACTCATACATAAATTCCTCTCACAATTTTCAAAATCTATCAAAAATGTCAAAACCTTTCCCCTCCAACCAAAAAAAGTTTTCTTATCAAAACCAAGCCAGCTCCTTCTACCTCATAATTAAATTTTTCTCCTTCATATCAAAAACAAGTCGACTGAAAAGAGAGCGTGAGCCGTCAAGCCAACCTTCTCCTTCTTTGTCATTATATGTTTTTTGATCTTTGAGATAAGTTTTGATAGAAAAAAAAACAATTTGAATATGTAAAAAGATACATTAAAAAGTTTGAGGTCAGAGAAGTGATTAGGGAAGTATTGATAGAAGAAGATGAGGGTTTATCTAAGAATTCTGGGGTAGAGTTCCGCTTTTCTTACTTCATTTTTTAGTTTCGTGAGAAAGTTTTCACTTTTCGGTATTCAAAATTTTCAAAACTTTCAGAAATTTTCCTATTTTTCTGTCATTTTTTTTTTCAGTTTTTCAGAGTTCTTCCTGTTACAACTTTCACATTTTCTTCTTATGAGCACTTTTCTGTTTCCATAACTGCGCTCCACTAAAATTTTAAATTCCATAATTTATCAACTCGGCACAGTTCCTACAAGCGCGCTCCATCGAAACGCTCTTAAGAAATCTCTCTTTTTCTATAAGTCGCTCAATTTCGCACACTATTTTTTTCGGTTTTGGTACAGCGCGGTTGTAAGAAGCATGCAGTGCTAAAAGGTTCTGTGAAATTCTGAAACCAGACTTCTGGAAACCGAGACATTTGACAACTTTTACATTTTTAAACCAGACGTTCCCAAGGCATGGTTTCGGAATGTCTGGTACTTCAATAGTTGCCAAATGTCCTAGTTTCCAAATGTATGGTTTTGAGACGTCATTTTAATTCCCATCTTGTTTCACCCAGTTTCATTGGAGCGTATTTGTTTTTTTTCTATTTTTTCTTTTCCGTTTTAATAACTCTTTACCACTCGATCCTCTCTTCTATCCAAACAACCTTCCTTATCTACAGTCACTCCTTCTTCAACTTGGAAAAAAGACCATGTCGTTGGTATCCAAAGAGGGTTACGTCGTCTCGGATGGCTACGTGGTTTCTGACGGGTTTGATGAGACATCCACCGTTCTCACCACTATCGTGACTACCGTAATCTCAACACTGTCGACTACAGTAGGACATGATTATGGGATCAACGCGACGAAGTACCCGCCACCACACAATTGGACACCGCCAAATACGACAACGAAACCGATAAGTTAGTTTTGGAGGGAAGATGAATAGATTAGAAAAAGTTGGTAACTGAAACATCTAAAAAAAACTTTGGATGGCTCAGAGGTAGTATATTTCCATATCAGAAATGGTAGTGATCCAGTTTTTAAGAAGTTGCGTAAAGGTGGAGAGTAAATTAAAACATGGTTCTCTGAAATTTGCAATCGGATGCTCTGGTAAGTGTTATTTCATAAAATTGAAACTCTTGACTGGGCTCTTGCCAGTGAAATTCTAATCTACGCCACTGTACGTAATTCAATGTTCATTCTTACAACATCCCTATTTCCCCTTTTCTTCAAAACCCAGCTTTTTTCTGAAAAATTCCGACCCTCCTCCTTCGTCATCTACAAAATTATCTTGTCCTTTTCTGTACTTGCTGCTTTAAACTTCTGATCAAAATTACCGCCGTACTTTATTGAATCAGTGTTCTACCTGACGATTCGTCATGAAAATTCGAAATTCAACAGAATGAGTCAAAAAATATTTTGTGCCATGCACTTCTATTAACGTCAATTCAAAATAAGCAAACTTATGTACACTGAACGAAAAAAACACCTGCTTTCTTCAGAATAGTTACTGTAGGAGCCAAAGGCTTTGGCAGGTGACTTTCAAATAAAAAGCTGACTGGAAGGTTGGCATTGATAATCATACCGAGGGGAATTGGAGGGAAAATTTTGAAACCCGTTGGGAAAGATCTTCTGAACGAATATAAGCAAAACAGTAAACACGATTGGTACTGTATTTTTGTGGTGGGACCTGAACAGTGGTTAGATTGAATTGGAGAACCAGTGGTCCGACTGCTAATAATCAGAAATATTATACTTAAAAAGTCAAGCAAAGATGATTCGCATCACAATTTTTGGGTTATTGAACCTGATTCACCTTTCAGGCATTGTGTGTCACAAGACATCTGAAATGCATTGTCGTGCTGAAAAGCAGTAAACCACAAAACGAGAATCATGAACATTTGAAGCGTTGAAGTGTAACCGTGTAACCGTGACAAATTCTTAAAGTTGAGCTTGTTAGTAAAACCTTCGTGTGCCGCGGACAGGACTTGAATGGCCTATGTTATCATAATCGTAGTTTTTTGCGCTTGACCCCGGCTAGCGGGATATTATCTGGGCGAAGACAGGTTAAAAACATTGAACTCGTCAAGATCTATATTTGTATTTTTCAAGTCGTGAAATTACATTTGAAGCATCTCAAACTCAATGTTCATATTCATTTTTCATTGTTTAACTCGTCATCATTTGTTTATCAAAACACTATCCCCTGTTCGTGAGTCAGTCGTTCGATTCTTTGACTTCCTATTCTAAAATTTCCAATTAGCAGAGACACAGAAAAACATTTTCAACCCCTTTGAAAAACACCTGCATCTAAAATCTAAAGACGCACGAGTCATACGGTAGGAGCCAAAGTGGCAGGTGTATCTCTCTAAACTTGATAGAAATTTTCTTTGATATTCAGTCGATTCTCAAACTTTCCATAACCTCTAATTTGTCGCGAGAGAGAGTGAGCGCGCGCACAAATTACATTTGGCTCCCTCTCTCTGCTTGACTGCACTACGGTAGTCTTCCCACTCTCTCTCTCGCTTCTTCAAATATCTTATTATTTTTTTGAAGAGGGACAACACAATTTCAAGACGACTCGAGCAACCCCATAGCAACACTATCAGGTTAGAAACTTCGTGTCAGCAC
This sequence comes from Caenorhabditis latens, assembly GCA_002259235.3. NCBI lineage: Eukaryota > Metazoa > Nematoda > Chromadorea > Rhabditida > Rhabditidae > Caenorhabditis > Caenorhabditis latens. The sequence goes on from CM056093.1 coordinate 5,477,643, forward strand.
CACACCACCAAAAACCTTCCCGAGAGCACTTATATTTCTTTCCTCCCTCCCAATATCAGGGGACCACTGATAGTGTAAGAAACCCCCTTGCATCTCTTCTGTCTCTCCCACTTGCTCTCATTTATCCTGGGGTGTCCTTCTTCTTCCCCGACGGGAGAGCAAGCGACAACTGACTCTCGGAGGGATCTCTCCTCCTGCCGAACTCTCGCCCCTTTTAAACTTTTAATATAAATTCACTGTCATGACATGGATAAGCTTATTGCCACATGGACCACTGAAACGTATCTGAATGCGTTAACTATTGCAACTGAGTATTTTAACTGGAAAAAAGGATCCGAGGGTAAAGGTTGGTGATTTCTTGAAGAGAAATGTTGAAATATTTGTATGTGGGGGATCCGTCAAGATAGTGATCGTGGCGTGTTCATTGAATGATCAAACTTACTTTTTCTGAAAATCATGGATCTGGAAGAACTTAGACCCTTCTAGAACAACATTTTCTTTGAAAACTGCGAAAATTACAAGTAAAACTCTTCAAGTTCTTAGCGTAGGGCTTGGTTAATCTCCCGTCCTTAGACTGTTCTCAGATTGAACTACGTATCGTTAGGTATGATATAGGAGTTGATGCTCAGCGAACTCTTAGATATTTAACCAGACTCAAAAATTGGGCCTGATCCACGGTATTAGCATTCCATTTGAAGTAAGCCATCACACTGGTCGACCAATTACAGTGACAAACTACACTGACCATTTTACACTGACCAAATTACTACAGTGACCAAAATTCCTATACTGTTGAAATCGGGAATAAACATGGTAGCCATAACCTAGGATCCGTCAATTCGGGCACAAAAATGACGTCATTCGCTGACACAGCTCAAACGATCGTTACCGTAATATTTTTTAGTTTTCGATTTTTTTACTTGGAACTTGAAGACATTTTTGTATATTGTTTAACAGATATTTTTGAGTCTTAAGGGTGCTACGTTCAGGTCCGTTTTGGCCCAGTTGACAAGTGTGCCTTTACGTTGTCACAAACGCATACCTCTATGTAAACTATCATAAGCCGCGGATAGGCCCTGATGTACAAAAATTCAGCTCATTTGGTTAATCCGCAGCCTCGACGGCCATAGAAGCCAAAGGCCGCGGCCGGCTCCGGTCGGCCGTACGAAAGCCTTGAGTCTGTTATGTATCTTTGAAACTTCACCATTTCAGAACTGCTCTGCAGTGTCCTAACTGTTTTTACTGAAAACAGTCATTCCACCGTTAGCCACACACAAGAAAAGAGGACAGTTTCTAAATGGGAATATTTGAAAAAGCTTAACTGTCGCTTATCTGGAAAAATATTTGAAAAAATTATAAAATTTAAACCTGGACTTGTAAGTTCCCCCAATCCCATTCCCAATCCCGCCCTTCAATCTGTAATCCATTTTCTTCCAGGAATGGGTAATACTGCATCGGCCAAACAGGTCGCTGACCAAGTCGCGTATGGAATCGTAAGTTCCTTAGCTCCCAATTCCCTTTCTCAACTCCACTCTTCCAGATCGCCTGCGTCACCGTTGGCGTCCTTCTCGTCATGCTCTACATGTCCATTTTCGGTCAACGGTGTCGAGCCACTGCTATCCGTTGGCACGTGCTGAATTGTAGTGTTTGGGGGATACTACATTTGGTTAGTCACTAGGGGGACTCTTCTCTTAGAAGTTCCATATTCAGATATCGTATTGCTCGTTCGCCGACAAAGCACCGTGGCCCAACTACATCACCAATCAGGACTGGAGAGACACCGCCAAACAGGTCGAGTGTTTCACTCGATCCGTATTCCCAGCCGGCATGGTCTTTGTCTATTTGGAGCAGATCATCCTTACTATTGCTCCAAAACTGGCAAACTCTCTGATCTTCAACGCAATCTTCTTCCTTCTCCTCATTCCGTTCCTTAATGGTCTCATGATCTTCTTATATTTTGCTCATGTACGTTTGTTTAACGGCACGACGTTTTTTCATTAGTTCTTTTCAGTTCATGGACGTCGTCTGGTGGTACGAACCAATTGATCTCTTCAACCTGGCAACATATCTCATCTTTGTCACCTTCACTTTCATTTACTTTATCTTCTGCTTGTTCGGAACCTGTTTGTGCTGTGCAACAATGACTTCCAAGAAACCATCATCGGTTAGTAAGGGGAAGGATCTCAGGTTTCTTTTCTGAAAAACTAGATCGTCTAGACCGACCATGCGTTTATTGAATTTTCTTCTCCTACACCGTGTGACGGAGGCTGGGCTAGAATGACCTTTTTCCCAATTTTTGCGTTTTTTGGCACTTTTCCCTCTTCGCGGCACATCAACGAGCAGCCATCCGGCCCGTAGTAGATCACGGACATATAACTCGTCGAGATCTGCATTTTCGTATATTTTTCAGCTCATAATATTGAGTTTGAAGCGAGTTACGCGTCAGTCCGTTTCAGCCCGGTTTGCAAGTACGGTGAAAAGGACAGGGGGTGTCAGATTTTTATCGATTCGAGTAGAAGCGTTCTACAAAAAAACTACCGACAGGCCACCAACGTAGTCATCACAAAACAAAATCCCATATTTCCAGCGCACCACCGGAACCTTCGCTGATATGTGGCTCCTCTTCCCCTACGGCTTGATCCCCTCCATCATGTACGGTCCATCCTTTGGTATGACATCTGTCAGCTTCGCCCTGAAACATCTTCTCACCTGGGTCATGGAAAGTGGTCTCCTCACCGGTGGCGGTGGAAACTCTTCCGGAGACAGTATGATTGATATGAACCTTCTGATGCAAGTAGCGACCAACGCCATCCTCGCCATGCCCTGGTTCGTCCTCCTCTTCCCGTTGGTTCAATCGATTCTTGCTCTGGTCTGTGTTCGAATGTTCCGTGAGCAGGTGAGTCTCTCCTATACATAGCTCATCGGAGCACAAAAAACATGACATTTTCAGTCAAGCATGTCTTTTCGAATATGTTATTTGATAAGAAATTTGATTATTAGGTTTCTATGGTGAAATGTCTTGCCTAATGGCAGGTGTTTGAAGTTTTTGAAGCCTTGAATTTTCTGTTTTTGAGAAATTAGATTCTAAGAAACAAAAAAAACATATTCAGAGAAAGGGACCAACTATTCCATATTTTCAGTTCTTCTTCATGGTCACCTGCGGTCGTTTCTTCGAGGGAAAACATCACAAGATCGGAATGACTAAAGACGAATGGAATGTGACCTCCATCGGACCCCCACCACTCTACCCCAACTCGCTTTCGTCTTCTGAAAAGCAAGAGGCTTGATTTTATTGGAATGAGAGAGATGCAGTGATATCACACCACTTTTTCATTAATATTCTGTCGTTTTCCTTATTTTCTGTCCATTCCTTTCTTTCTTTTCTCTCGAAAACTGTTCTGTCCATTTCCTTTTTCCAATCAAAAACTTTCTGTGATCTCACCCCCCACAAATGACATGCGAACCGAGTTTGATCAGTTACCAATAAATTCATTCTGTTAAAAAATGTGATTTTTTGAATTGTTTCAGAATGGTTTGAAGATAGGAACACTAGAACCGCATGGTTGTACCAAATGCGTTCTACTAAAACTTTCAGAAAGTTACCTAAAGAGCCAGTTTTTGTCTGCGTCTCTTAGTTTCCCACGTTATTTTTCAAAATTTCGGTAGGGCGCGGTTGTAAGAAGTGTGTCGTGCTGATATCAATGAAGATATCGATGAGGGACGAGCGGAGCTTTTTATCGAGGTGTCAGAAGCGACATTTAGCTATAAAGATTCAAAATTTTCTTTAAATACGTTTCGAAGTTAAATTTTGTAAAACACCATTTCACAAACAAAAAATCTAACAAGGGAACCTTTTCAATATCAGGGTTAAGAATTTGTTGAAACTTTGCCCATATACTTTCGACCCTCCTCTATCACATGCCGTTCTCGAACACTCTCTTATAAGAAGAGTTATTGAATTTATGGGATTAGTCCTAACAAGGGTCGAAACGGATTCCAATGACTTTGGTTTGTCCTCCTATTAGAGAAGAATTGTACAAAAAAGTGATAAAATACAAATAAGAATTTTGTTTGTAATCTGAGCTCAGTGAAAACCGGACAACCACACCATTTTCTGACGCCGTGATGGCACAATCTCTAAGTATTAGGTTGGCAAGAAAGTTTTTGACCATGATTTGTTTTGAATGCTGTCAGACAAATGACGAGAATCAAAACCAACTATGCATGTCCTATGTTAGATAAACTCTCTATAATTCTAATAGTATACAACATTTCCCTCCGACGCTTCCTTTCTGGGAGAGCCCTGTCTATTTTCATTCTTGACCAACAACTCTTACAGCAATATTTTAGATTTCCCTTTACAAGTTATATTAAAATTACTATAATTGCTCAACCGATAGGAGAACTTAGCAAGGGTGAAGTCTTCTATCGACACACTAAAAGTAATTGAGTTCACAACTTTGAGAATTGTCATTTTTTAATGATCAAAGTATCACGTACTGAAAGACAATATGAACAGGTTTTGCACATGCTGTGAGTTATAGAGGAAGAGTATCCATCCAAGTGTTTTTGTGAATTGTCAATGACAGTTCACACTATTTATTACAACAGTTAAAAACTTCTTGAAACGTGTTGACAAGAATAAAAATTGAGACATGTGTTTGACATCTTTTAGTCGATTTTAACTTTTAGCGAAGGGTAGTCCTACGACTTGAATTCCTCACTTCTTCTCCAAATTACAATTGGCTGAACCGTTTCTTAATTTTAACAGGGCGATGATTTTGTACAGTAGTTATCATAGAAAAGTCAAGTGACTCGGCGTTGATTGAACGCCAGCAGACATCGTCGAACGAGAACGATTCCAAATGAAAGTCATACCCTCCCTACACAACGCATACAATCGGAATCTTCTTGAAAAGTCCAAAACAATAATCTTACACTACTGCTCTTTCACTGTGCAAAAAATTAAAGCTCTACGCGAGTCCTCAGTTTCACGCGGTCAAAAAATCCACCGCCTCCATGATGTTGCGCATCCGTATGTTACATAACCGACGACGTACATTTTCACCTACTTTTGCAAAATACTTCTTGCTCACACAAATTACAGCTGTTACCTTCCTCTAACAAAATATCACATATTCGGAGTAAACTAGCGGGCTACAGCTGAACAGGACTTCGAAACTTGAAGCCAAGTCGAGAAATGAGTTCAAATTTACTTTAGCTTGAAACAACCGGAGTATTGGCAGGAGGATATCCGGAACTTACCCAGTAAACAGCAGACTGTTGTGTACCACTATACTCACTACGTATGCTATAGGGCATGTTTTCTGTCTGAGTAGGAATGACTTGAGTTATGGTCAAAAACTTTCTTGCCAACCTAATATTTTCAGTTGAAAGACACCAACGCAATTTCGATTCCATTATAAACTACTAGAACATCACCAAAACTTTCTCATTTTCAACTTTTCTAAACTGATGACACCACGTTTTTCATTCCACGAACTCAAAAAAGAACAGAAACTAATTCCCCCTCTTATCACTTCAACACCTACCTACACACGTTTTCTCGTATATGTTTGTTCTACCGTTCTGCTCCGCAGACACTTTTTTATCAGAGCGAGAATTAAAAAAGAAGATGGAAGAAGTGTTTACCTTTGGTGCATGGTACTAACTGGTATACATGGTATACAAGATGAGGAATGGAAGAAGATGTTTTTGTTTTTGTTCTGGCTCACTTTCACACTTTCAGTAACAAATAGTTGTATAGTTCCGTGTTTTTTACCGCATTTTTGTTTTTTTTAGTTGGAAGATGGTGCAGTTTTCAGATGTTACTTAATGTTTTACACTTTTTGTCCAGTGTCAATGTCAATTCCCGTTGAATACCAAAGCCTTGAAAACTGTTCAACGGTGTCAAAATTAAAGCTCTAGTTGTAATTCACATTGAACCTGTTTTCAGCGTCCGTGACAGTCTTGTTATTTTCATAGGACTGCTCACCTTCGGATAAAACTTTTTCCGGGTCTGAATATCTCTATTTTTGAATCTATCTTTTTAGTTATTTTCTGCTGATTTTCCAGTAGAGCCCGATTGCTGAACTTTTTCAGCGCTGATACATTTTTGACAAAATAGATTGCAAGTGAACCACGGTTACCAATTGTCTTACTACTCCTTATCTTACTACTCCCTACTCGAAGTTTATCTACAGTTTCCGCAGTGGCGAAGTTTATCTACAGTACCGGCCAAAACGCAATCATATTTCGCCTTTTTCAGTTGAAAACACTCCACGTTGAGAGTGTGTCATGGTAAAACTAACTGTCCCACAAAAGTTTTTTTTAATGGATCCTACAGATCAAGAGTAGAACTTTGTTTTTGTAGCTGAAAACTTTTTTGTACGAACGCTCTCTAAAACGGTATGGTCATTTTAAGACCATAGCTCAAAAATCGCCCTATTTTGCACTGAAATCGGTCGATTTGAGAGAGAAATCAATTTGTCGATACGTAACTTGCTAGGGAGAGACCGTACAAAAAAGTTGTCAATTACAAAAATAAAGTTCAACTCTTGATCTGTACGATCCATTAAAAGTTACTTTGTGGGACAATCAGTGATACCGTAACATCCTCTCAAAGTTGGTCATTTTCAACTGAAAAAAAGCCAAATTGTATATCTTACTGCACGGTATTGTATATGTTTAACTAACAATGATTTCTCTATTCTTTTTTCAACTCAGAATTTGAACAAAACATCCTAAATATTTCATTGACTACCTTTTTTGCAGGTGCATAGTAATAATGGCGCCACCCGACCTTGACGAAGAAGCACTCCTCGACGAAAACCCAGATGAGAAGTGAGTAACCTAGTGGGACACCTGCCTCTCCATCTAAAGACAGATGTAGACCATTAATTTTAGCGACCCCCTTCTTGTTCTCAACGGGCAGCGCCAAGACCCCCCGGAAAACCATCTGGATGAAATAGAGGAAGAAGAGAGAATTGAGAGATGGCAAATGGTTGAAATGATGGCAGATGGTGTCGAGATTCAAGAAGAAGAAGGAGGAGGAGGAGATGTGAGAGAAGATGAAGACGTTAGACATGAAGAAGAGGAGGAGGAGGACATTGACTGGGTGACACCCTTAACAAGAAAATACTCCAAACCGTTTAGTAAGTGTCGTCGGTGTGGGTGAGGTGACTAGAAGTGAGAGATGAGACTGAATTCTGCTGATTTTGTTTCTCTGAAAAATCGAAAGATTTCGAGACACGAGGGTAAGTATTTGTTGGGGCTGTGACGGTGGGGAAGTATACCAATATCAATTTGAAAAAAATTCAAAGGAGTTCTGAAAAAAGAGCTGAAAAAAACGATCTGAAAAGTCCGTACTTTCATTTTTTTAAGTAATTTATTTTCAAGACAACTGTGAATGGATCTCTTAAATTTTTGTTGTTTCAATTTTCGTAAAACTTTACTCACGACTTCTTCAAATCACATTTCGGACGGCTTCTGGTGATTTTCCTTTCCAAAACTTATCCACTTTAGAACTGTTCTTTTTTATAACTATTCTGTTACGTTACAAAATTTTGATTTTACTAAAATTACTGTTTTTTCAAACACTCTTAGATATTTGAGACTTCATGACTTTACAGTACCGGTCAAAAGGTTGTAAACATTGGTCGTTGTAAGGTGGAATTGTCCAACTTTGAGAGTGTGTCGTGGTAACACTGATTGTTATACCATGTAGACTTTTGTTGCATCATCTAGATCAAAACTGGAGCTTCATTTTTGTAGTTGACAACTTTTTTGTACGGACCCTCCCTAGAGAGTTATGGTCATTTTAAGACGACAGCTCAATAAACGCTTTATTTTGCACTGAAATTGGACAATTTGAGGTAAAAATTACTTTGTCAATACGTAACTTGTTAGTGAATGCTTGTATAAAAAAGTTGTCAACTACAAAAATGGAGATCTACTTTAGTTCTGTATGACCTATTTAAAATCTACTTGATGGGACAATCAGTATTACCACGACACACTCTCAAAGTTGAACAGTTTCAACTGAAAATGGCCAAAGCTTGCAATCTTTTGGACGTACTGTATCAACAATCAGAACCAAGAGCTTGTAAACTTTCATATTCAAATATAATACTGAAGCTTTTTGTTTGATCTTTATAATCTTTAAAAATTCTACAATATAAAACAGTCATTGAGATCAGGGCACACTCTTAAAGCTAGCCAATTCTTACAACTAAAAAAACTACCAATTTTAGTGTAAGCCTTCGCATATCCCTTCTTTCCCATTTTAATGTTTTTTTCTTATTAAGATACTGTAGAATAATAATAATAACAATAAGTAGGAAATACACAAAAAGCGTCGTCTTCCTTCATTCTTTGATTTTATCGTCTTGTCTATCTGATCGCTTCCTGTGTTCTTTTTCATTTGCATAACTGGTTCAACACACTGGAACTTTTGTGCCTATATACCTGAATGGGAGGTTTTAAGCAGGGAGGTGGATAATGTGTGATTGAAAAAGATCGAAACTTTTCTTGTGATTTGACAGATTGGGGTAGACCCTGAGACCCCAAAAGCCACTCTATTTATCTTTCTTATTACCAAAATCTTATGTTTTTTCCTCACAAAAAGAAAAAACAACAGATGACATTTGTTGTCTTTTTGTCCTCAGAGAGATTGTTTGTTTGTTTTCCGATTGCGCAACTATCCAGTTTCCAGTACGGCTGGTCTTTATGAAGCTAACTATGAGGAATCATTATTTTGTTATGACTCTTTTTTTTTCATCTTGCCGGCATTTATTAGCTGGACTTAATTTATTAGTTTTGATTATCTTATTGTTAATTGTAAGTAATTTTTTCGGGGACCTACTGTGAAGTAGCATTGAGAGTAGCATTTTACCCTGAACTTACTAGGGAAGGTCCCCGAGTCAGTGTGGAGATATGGGATGTGTTAAATATCGTTGGAAAGCTGGGAAAACGCTAATTCCAAGTATATATTCAGTTTTTACCCTCGAGGCCTGGTATTCGAAAAAAACGAGGTCAAAGTTTGGACCCCTGACAAGACCTTCTCTAGTTAACGAAACTTTAAGTGACGAAGCTACGGACCATAACGCCGACGGCGCGACAGTCATTGGTGAAGTTTCTTACTGAGGGCTGTTCGAAAAAAGGGTTTGGACTATTAAGCACTGCAGACATGAATAATTTGAAACGTTTTTCAAGGTCTCATGCCCACATTCATACGGAACTAACCTAATTTTTCATTCATGGTGTCTGTAAGCTTTATTTGAACCTCAAAACCTCTCTCAGATTTCAATACATTCTTCCTTTCCATCCTAAGATTTTAAGAGACAATCTCTGACTGGCTCGAGCATAGGCCTACAGGCCATTTTACACATGCGCCAAGTTGATCCGTTTCGGCTGATTTTTTGATATGTTAGTACCCTAGGAATTCTAAGAATTTTATACCATACCAGATTAGGCTCCGCCCCCTTTGACCTACCGAAACAATCGATTGAAGTTGAAAAATGAAAATTTTTCTTTCGAAAGATAGGATTAAAATCTCTTCAGAAATGAATTGCCGGTCTCATTTTGTGCATTTTACAAGATACACACTTTTTCTAGCTCGCCTGCATGATAGAGAAAAAATCACTTATTTGAAAAAATTGTCAATTTTTTCATGTTTTTTGAGTTTTTCGGGTGGTCGAAGTACTGTGGTCCGAAGCAAATTTATGATGATAAGATACATATTTGTGTTGGCTATTTTTAAATACAAAGACTTTCCCCAGATTCCACTGTCTAGGTGAGTTATGATCAAAAAAGTGACGAAATTTGATGCATTTCAACGTACCCCCTCCATGGTAAAAAACGGCTGGGTGACGAAAATCAAAAATATTTCTGATTTTAGTCAAACAGAGCTAAAATAGTACTCACACAACTTTTCAGACAATTCTGGCCATGTTCCAGTGAGTTACAGACACCTCCTCCATTTTTTCGACTCAAAAAGTTTGAGCTCTCGTAACTTTCCAGATTATTGCTCAAAATCTAAAAAACTTCTGGAAAACATTGGAATATACTTCAAAAACACAAATAAACAATTAAAAGTTGATTATAAATAAGAATTCTGGTTTTTAATGCGCCAGAACATCTCAGTATCGTAGACCCATGAAGCTATCAGATATGAAATGAAACGAAAGTTGAACAAAACGACAAAATTTGACAGTTATATACTTATTTGTGTTTTTGAAGTATATTCCAATGTTTTCCAGAAGTTTTTTAGATTTTGAGCAATAATCTGGAAAGTTACGAGAGCTCAAACTTTTTGAGTCGAAAAAATGGAGGAGGTGTCTGTAACTCACTGGAACATGGCCAGAATTGTCTGAAAAGTTGTGTGAGTACTATTTTAGCTCTGTTTGACTAAAATCAGAAATATTTTTGATTTTTGTCACCCATCCGTTTTTTACCATGGAGGGGGGTACGTTAAAATGCATCAAATTTTGTCACTTTTTTGATCATAACTCACCTAGACAGTGGAATCTGGGGAAAGTCTTTGTATTTAAAAATAGCCAACACAAATATGTATCTTATCATCATAAATTTGCTTCGGACCACAGTACTTCGACCACCCGAAAAACTCAAAAAACATGAAAAAATTGACAATTTTTTCAAATAAGTGATTTTTTCTCTATCATGCAGGCGAGCTAGAAAAAAGTGTGTATCTTGTAAAATGCACAAAATGAGACCGGCAATTCATTTCTGAAGAGATTTTGGTCCTATCTTTCGAAAGAAAAATTTTCGTTTTTCAACTTCAATCGATTGTTTCGGTAGGTCAAAGGGGGCGGAGCCTAATCTGGTATGGTATAAAATTCTTAGAATTACTAGGGTACTAACATATCAAAAAATCAGCCAAAACGGATCATATTCGTTTTTGTGTAACATGGCCTGGTGGCTTGAGCGAGACATTGTCTCTTAATAACTAACAATTACATCTTTCAACCGGGGTAATTTGGAATAATATTGATAACTTGAGATTGAGTGAATCACATTTTCTGAAAAAAAGTGCAAGGGAACCTCCGAATAAGCTTTTTCACGCAATCCCTCTTCCTCAGGATTTCTAAACTTGTCCATTTTAAATGGCATTTTTTCTGGAACTGTCAAGGCCTCGAACAAAAGGCTCGATGATTCATATTAGAAATTTCTTATTCATTTGTTTATATTTTTACATTTCGTAACTGTTTTGCATGTTCCATTCCACGAAATAGCCGACCAAACACCACTCCGCCCTTCTGATGTTCCAGAATACTTCTACGTCTCCACACTCTTCACACTGTCTCTCCAGCTCACTGTTTTCTGTTTCAAGTATAAAATGGGGGTAGGACCAAGACCGAGATTTTAGTTTTCCACAGATCTTGTTTCTTTTCTCATTTTCAGTTAGTCAGGCGCAGTTGTTCATGAGCAGCAGCTAGATTTCGTGATAGATTATCTAATTTTGGATGAACATCAGCTGAAATTCAAAAGAATGTATGAAATTTTGAAGTGTTAGAGGGAATGCCAAATTTTTGACGTTTCTAATCCTGCAATGCTAAACCTGCACCATCCAATAGGCCGGCAGGCAAATGATAAATACCTTAAAAAATACATTGTCCATATTACCAGTGGCTACGCCTTAAGAAAAGCGCCAACGGCACGCCAGCCTTAGCTGTTGTATAACGATAGGTCTAAAGTTTAGACTCTATACTCCATGTCCCTTTCAATCCTCCTTATTCTTGCCACTTCCGCTATACACTTATTTTCCCTTGCCACCGTTACCCTAATCCATCTGACATGCTTTAAGAAGACCATCCATGTCAGCTGATTGTAATCAGCCTGTTGTTGTTGTCCCATCAGAATCCATCCAGAATGACGGTGAGTTTGTTCAGCAGAGAAAAGCAAACAAGACAACAAAAAACAATAGTCTGTACCTTTTGAAATCTTTTAAATAAACTTAACCCATGAACGTGAGGGATGGTCTTAGAAAATGTCAGCTGACTGTGACCTTTTATAAAGAGAAAAATGGGAAACGCGGGATGCACTTTTTTCAAAAAAAAGAACTTACTGAGAAGTTTTATTTCTCCCTCCCAAACAGTTGCGGACACACTTTCACTTTTTGCGGTTTCTTTTTCCATCTTTTTCCACAAGTGACCACACCCATTTTCTATTTTATCACGAGATCAACGTCTCGGTCATCAGAAGACGTTAGAGAAGAGAAAAGAGAAACAAGTTTCTTTTATATTCAGCTGATTACTATTCTCTTCTTTTTCTCTATTTCATCCTGAATAATGTTGCTACCAAAGTACAAGGATATCCCGAATCGGTTGCCGGTTCGAGAGGATGAACCAGCTGGTAATATTGGGAAATTCTAAGAGAGTCTAGTGAATTTTTGTTTGGGAGTAAAAGCAGGATCAGTAGAATTTGAGTAGTTTAACTGAAAATGAAGTCATTATTCAGGTACCGATTGGTTCGGAGACGATCGTGAATCTTTGAGCGATTTGGCAAAATTTTACAACAGTGCACAGTTCAGCGATGTCAATTTGAAGGTTGGAGAGGAGAGGTGGGGGTTTTTTTTGTTGAGAAATGTGCTCGAAAAACCCATTTTCATAGTGAGGAACAAAATCTAAAGTACCGGCCAAAATGATTTCATATTTTCCCTTTTTCAGTTGAAAATGTCCGATTTGAGGGGAAATTACTTTGTCGATATGTAACTTGCTAGGGAGTGTCCGTACAAAAAAGTTGTGAACTACAAAAATGAAGGTCTATTCTTGGTCTCTTTGATATATAAACAATTATTTTGTGGGACAGTTGGTTTTACTATGACACACTTTCGAAGTTGGACATTTTCAACTGAAAAAGGCAAAATATGATATATTTTTGGCCGGTACTGTAGATTTTTGTGACAGTTTTGGTCAAAATTTTCGAAAAAAAACTTCTGAACCGGTAATTTCAAGAATTTTTTTGTGCTCAGAAACATGTTTTTAGGATTAAAAAAGTGAAACTTCCAATATTTTCCAATATATGCAGTTTTCACTCTAAAATCTCCCAAAAATGTTCACAAAAATTCATAACTTTTGTGCAAACTCTGAAAAAGTTATGTACGATCATTTGAAAAAAAAACTGTTTTCTGAACTCCGCTCCAAGTTGGCAGCAATGATCGACCAGTGAAGTTGGTGCGAAACCGCGCTCTACTGAAACCTTTTAAGACAATGACAGAAACACACTTTTCCAAAAAGTTTCAGTGGAGCGCAGATGTAAAACCCAAATTAGTATTGACCATATACTGTCCCTACCTGATTTCATGATCTCCCGAAATCCAAACACATTTCCAGCTACCCTGCCCACCGTCTGATCCTCTCGAAAAGCAGTGATGTCTTCGACAGAATGCTCAGTCAACGCTGGAATGGCGATAAGGTAGATCTGGAATTGGTTGAGGACTCAATGTGTCAAACGGCGTTCTCCTCATTCCTCCGATTCCTCTACTGTAATCATGTTGTCCTGCATAGAGACAACTGTTTGCCATTGCTGGTGTTAGCGGATAAGTATAATGTGACCACTCTGAAAAAAGTGAGTTTTTTAATATCAAAAACAATAAATATAAGTATGTTCAGGTCTGCCTCGACTTTGCCCAATCCGAGATTCTCCCAGTCATTGATCTCAAAGAAATCTTCTCCGTTTGGTTCTCATACGCCACCAAAGCCTATCATCCCAGTTTGATTAAGTCCTGCATGGAAGCGATAGCCTTGGATTTCGAGACACTGTTAAGCGATGAATGGGAAAAAGATTGGCAGGAATTGCATAGAGATCAAATGGTTGAGATTCTGAAGTGCAATGAGTTACAGTTGTCGAGTGAGTGCTTTGGAGCAGAGGAGAGAATTCAATAATTTTGTGTTCCAGACGAATTCAAGCTCTGGGAGTCACTTCTGAAATGGATTCAAGCCCCCAACCACTCGGAACGTCGTGGCAACACTGCTGGTCCTCTGATGGCTCTACTCCTCCCACTTATCAGATTCCCCTATATGACTGCGGATGAATTGAGTCAAGTGGAGAAGTCGTCGGTGTCTGAGATGAATCCGAAACTGTTCCAGCCACCGCTTCTCTTGGCTTACAAGTTCCAAGCATTGCCACTGTCTAGTCGGATGAATGCAAAGTGGGTTTATTGATTCGAAGGAAAACATTTTCAAATTGTTGTTCTTGTTTATAGAGACTTCTCCAAAAAGCAATTTCTGCTCCGGAAATATCGAGATATTCGCTGGGATCGGAGAATCAATGTTTCCAAGTCACTGCTGTCACTTCCATGTGTAGATCACGCTTTCACGGTAGGTAGATTAGGAGAAAAGGAATTGTCAGTAAAACCAAAAAAGTTCAGCGCCAAAATGCAAAATTCAAATTGTAGGTTTATTGAGAAAAATTATATTTTATCAGAATGCTGAAAATTCATTTAAAAATTGAAAGAATTTCAGAAAAAAAACTGAATCAGAATCCACAACTTTTGATTCAGAATCTCCTTTTCTTCCCCGAAGTTTTGAAAATCAGAAAATCCTTTTTGTTCCCCCAAATTTTCAAAATCTGGGGAAGAAAAAAGAAGAATGAGAAAAAGAGATTTTTAGCCATATTCTGTCTTATATTACTGTCTTGATCCAGAATGATCAATTTTTGGTTCAGAATCCATTATCTTTCCCGACTTTTTGAAAATCCGGAAATCCATTTTCCTTCTTCAATCTTTCAAAATCTGGGAAAAAAAAGAAGAATGAGAAAAAGAGATTTTTAGCCGTATTCTGTCTTACATAAACTTACTTATCCAGAATTCTTATCTTTCAATTAGAATCTCTTTTTTCTTCCCCAAATTTTCAAAACCTGGGGAAGAAAAAAGAGGAAGGAGAAAAAGAGAATTTTAGCTGCATTCTGTTTTGAATGACTGTCTTATCCAGAATCTTCAATTTTTGATTCAGAATTTCTTTTTCTTCCCCAAATTTTTGAAAATCCGAAAATCCTTTTTTCTTTCCCAAATTTTCAAAATCTGGGGAAAAAAAGAAGAATGAGAATATAGAGATTTTCAGCATCCGAATTCTGTTTTATATGACTGTCCTCATTTAGAATGCTTAACTTTTACTTCAGGATCTCTTTTTCTTCCCCCAATTTTTTAAATTCCGAAAATTCATGTTTTTCTTACCCGGATTCAAAAAATCCGGACAAGAAAAAGAAGAATAAAGAAAAGATTTTTGTTGATGTATTCTTGTATGATAGTACTGATTCAGTATCGTTTTTTCTCCCCCGGGTCCTTAAAATCCGGAGATTGAAATTTGGGAATATCTAATTGTGAAATGTTCCCACCAGTTCAAGATCTTAGAATTTCCTATTCCAGTTCGACACTCGCTCCTCAACCTACCCGAACTCTGAATGGAAATGGACACTCAAGCTTACAGGTATCATTTTACCATATTCCATTCAAACCAAACTCACTTGCATCTTCCAGGTCTCTCCGTCCCAAATCCTGTCAAAAAAGATGTTCTCCGTATTCTCCTGATTGCCGAGGCAATGGATCAGCCTCGATCGATCGAATACCTTCTCCAAATAGTTGACGATAAGAAGGTTCTTTTTTCGACGTCCGGGAAGAAGTCTTTTACGAAAACGAGGTAAATGCGTTCCACTGAGGCTGATTTTTTAGAAAAAGCTCAAATGATCGGTGAAATACAAAAAAATAGCGTTTTCATAGCACGACAATTGCGCTCTAATGATACGCTCCTTTCACAACTGCAACATTCCGCGACTGCGACATTTCGCCACTAGTCATTTCGCAACTGCGACGTTTCGCAACTACGACATTTCGCAACCACGACGTTTCGGAACAACGCCGCATTTACATATTCGGGTCAGTTGAAAATATTGAGTGTACCGAAGGGTCTGGAAACATATTTGAAAACAATTAAATAGAGGAAAAAGTTGTCTGACCCATTTCCTGGCAAAACTAGGTCAAACTATTGCTAATTCTACGGTTGTGATACGTCGTAGTTGCGGAATGTCGCAGTTGTGAACTGTCGCGGAGCCTAATGATAACACCTCATGGAGATCAGACGTGTGATTTTGTCCCTTCCTCCAATCCCGTCATCATTTCAGATACTATTCCGAACTGGACATGGAGAAAAAGATTGAATTCGACGAGTTGCTCAACGATGAATCCCTATACTCTTGTAACCGCGAGTTCATTTTCCAAGTGCTTCTGAGACCGATTGACTAATTTCATCATTATTATCTGTATAAAAAAACAATAATTTATTCTCTCTGTCTTTCTACTCTCCTCACAATCTGTTTGTTGACCTACATTAGGTGTCTTCTCTGTACATTGAATAAACGTTAAATGAAAACTTCTAACGAGAACTGGTAAAAGGGGGAATCCATTAGTCTGAGGTATAAAACTTCAAAGAAAACGCGGTTTTTTCTACATGTCTGCTTCAGTTCATTCCGCTAAGAAACTGGCATTTTTCGGGGTGTCTTCTGCTATTCTCACTAGTCTCTTGACAATATTTCTGCTTCCTGTTGTATTTTGGAAAGTTGAGGTGAGTGAGATTGGTACTTTAAAAATTATTTGAAAAAGTTCCAGAAAATCCGATCTCAATATGAAAATGAGTTTGCTACCTGTCGGTTAGATATAGAAAATGTCAGATGGAGTGTTAAAGATGAAGAAAAACGAGAGAGGCGACAAATCAAAAAGTTTATGTCAGATTTGGTGAGTTTTCTCTCTAACTCTCGTCAATCCACATCAACTTCTCGTAAATCTACACATAACTCCTGTAAATCAACCCCTAATCGCTCTCGTAAATCGACCCCAACTTCTCGTAAATCCACACCAATTTCCCGTAAACCTACAAATGGCTCGCGTAAGTCGACTCCAACTTCCCGTAAATCCACACAACTCCCGTAAATCCACACCAACTTCTAGTAAATCGACATATAGCTCCCGTAAATCGACCTCAACTTGTCGTAAATCCACATAACTCCTGTAAATCAACCCCTAATTCTCGTAAATTCACACCTACTTTTCGTAAATCTACATATAGCTCCCGTAAGTCGCATCTAACTTTCCGTAAATCCACGCAACCCCCGTAATCGATCCGTAACCTT
Organism: Caenorhabditis latens; assembly: GCA_002259235.3. Lineage (NCBI taxonomy): Eukaryota > Metazoa > Nematoda > Chromadorea > Rhabditida > Rhabditidae > Caenorhabditis > Caenorhabditis latens. Next base: position 5,494,785 of record CM056093.1, read on the forward strand.
CCTTAAATCGATACATAACTCCTGTAAATCAACCCCCTAACTCTCGTAAATCCACACAAAACGTCCCAGCTGCAAAGTTTCTCAGTCCTAATGACTCATTCCTTTTAGGACGAGTTCCAAAGCGGTTACTCCTACAACGATCCTGTCAACTTGTACCGCCCGCTTCCACCACCCCCTCCAGAGTCCCCAAAATGCTGTAAATGCTCACAAGGACCAGTTGGACTCAGAGGAGATAAGGGAGCAGATGGGAAGCATGGTAAGTTTTTAGTCTAACCAAATCACCTTGGACCAAACGACTCTAACCCCTCCTCTGAATAATACTTTTCTAGGCTCCGACGGCTTTCCTGGAAAACCTGGACACCCCGGAAACGACGCTCTGGAAAGAATGATATCAGATGGCTACGTGGATTTCTGTTTCGAGTGTCCTCCTGGCGCCCCAGGAATTCCTGGAGAGACTGGTGTCAAAGGAGCACCGGGCGCTTTGGGACCACCAGGCAATCAAGGAAAGAAAGGAAAAGAACTCCCGGGACCAGGTGCCTCAAACTCTTTTTGAGAGATTTCATTTATATTTTTGATTTTTATTTCAGTCGGCCCTCCCGGCACTCCTGGAAAGAATGGAGCAATCGGAGCGCCTGGTCCAGATGGTAAACCAGGACAAGTTCTTATCATGGAGGGCCCCCCTGGCCTACCTGGCATTAGCGGACCGGTAGGAAAACCAGGATCTCCTGGACCGCCGGGACCAACAGGAGCAGATGGAAAAGTGGGAATACCTGGTCCACGAGGGGAGCCAGGAGCAGTTGGCGAGAATGGGCAACCAGGGAAAGAGGGACCTCAAGGAGTTTATGGACCAAAAGGAGTTGATGGCACTTGTGAGCATTGTCTGCCAGCGAGGACACCGCCGGGATATTGATGGATATTTTTGTTGTTGTATAACTTTTGTCATGTTAACATAAAACCTTTCATTTTACATGTATCACAATTTTGTTTCGTTTTCGGTTAATAGTGGAAATAGGACCGATAATGAAAAATCATATCTACTCATTTTCGGTTCAATTCATAAAATAAGAATGTAAAATCCGGATGTCGACTATGTCTGTCTCTATGTGTGTCCGGATGTCCGGATGTCCACAACGTTTAAAAAAATGCAGATTTTCGGGAAGAAGTTGACGTCATTTTGACGACATTTTAATGTCTGTCTGTTTTTCTGTGAGTCCCGATGTCCGGATGTCCACCATTTATGCCTGCCTCCAACTATCCTGATGCCCGGATGTACATCTATGTGGTAAATGATTTTTATAAAGTGACTCATTTTTTCTTATTTTTGTGTCAGTCTGTCTGTCTGTCCATCCGGATGTTCACATAATCTGGCGTGACGTTGCCGCGCTTTCTAGCAATTTCGTGGTAACACCGGTTTCTTTCATTTTCAGAATGGATTTCCAGATCATACAGAAATAAAACTAAAGTTTTGAAAACACCCATTACTAGTGGCAAATGTTTTGTGACAACCTGAAAATAATAAGAAAACAATTTGAAACCGGAAATGTTTTATTCACAGGGAAGAAGAAAAAACCGAAAAGGAAAAATCAATAACAAGTACATATCATTCGAAACATAGATAAAAATCAAAATAATAACAAATGAACTATAGAAAAATTAAATAAAAACAATATACAAGTCTAACAAACTAAAACGGATCAATTAATCATCGAAGTTCGGTTGTCTCAACGGAGTGCTGAAGGTGTTCGGACGTCTTCTGGGAGGTGTCCTCTTGATACTTCTTGACGGTGTTCCCTCCAGCGACTCGCAACGTCTCTTGACTGGTCTTCTCGTTGGCTGCGTTTCCTCTTCATCTGAATCTGAATCATCGTCGAAGTTGAGACGTGGCGGAGTGTTTTCCTTCGAGATTTCATCGTCGTCGAGGATTCCAAAGTCCAACTTCTTCGGTCTAGGGGTACTGCGGGGACTGGCGGAGAGGGTGAGACCCCGGAAGGGTGGCGTCACGTCGACTTCTTGGACATCTTTTGTCTTCTGATTTTCCGGAGACTCGGCGAGAAGTGGGAGAGTGAGGTAGATGGGTTCTGCCAGCTGGGGGTTCTGAAAATTTATTGATTTAGGTGAAATATGTATACTGAAAATCATGCTTTTAAAAAATCTTTTAAAATGTTGAAGAAAAATAACTAACCAACTCCATCTCCTTGACAAATCGATTTCTCTCCTCTCGCCTCTCTTGAATTCCCGGGTGCTCCAATAGCATCTCGATCGTCGCTCTTTCCTCGGGATCCTTCGCCATCATCGCATCTATCAGCTCCCGGAGATCCTTCGACGCGTCCTTGAACATTCTCTCCGGGATCAGTCCATCTCGGACATCGTGCCACGCCTCTCCTCCAGTTGGCATCTCCAAGTCCGTGAGTGTCTCCAGAATCGTGGCACCCAGACTGAAGATGTCCGTCGCCTTCGATGCTCCCATCGTCAGGATCTCCGGTGCCATGTACCGGTTGTCTCCCTCCTCCAGATGGTTCTCGTTCGGCTTCACTTCCATCGCCAATCCGAAATCTCCCAGCTTGCATACTCCGGCCCTCGTGAGAAGCACGTTCTCCGGTTTGATGTCGTTGTGGATCATGTTAATTCGATGCAAGTGATCCACTGCTTGCATCAAATCCACCAGAACATTCCACGTGTCTCTCTCCGTCAACCCACCGACACATGTACTCCAGCTGAGAAGTGTCTGATGGCACACTTCTGTCTGGATGTACACGTGCTCCTCTTCCTCCCAGGCCTGATAGAATTCAAGCACGTTCTGGTGGGAAGGGATCCGCAGAAGTGAGAGCGCCTCTTGGTGTTTGAGGGCTGTGCTCGACTTCTGGGCGGTTCGCTTGACGGCGTACACGCGGCCGTCCACACGACATCTCGCCGCGACGACTTCACCGAACGATCCTCTTCCAAGGACTCCTTCTACTCCGAACGCTTGTTTGAAGAAGGAGAGCCCTGTGGAGGGATCGTATAGTGGTGAGGAGGACAGGGGCTTTTGTCCTGGAAAATAAAAAGAATAAGAAAATGAAATGGGAAATAAAAAAATGTTGTTGTCAGGGTATTCGCGCGTTGCTCGAGAGTTCGAGAGTTGCTTTGTCCACCATGGAGAACCTGAGAACTCTAGGCTGGCGGATTTTGGCGTTTTTCAGGCTAGAGTTACAAGGCGACCGCAGAGCAATCAGGACACATGTGTGGAAATATTGGGCTTTGTCTGAGCCTCCAGAACCAATAATCTAGAATCTATGGCTTGGAGACTTAACGATGGGCGCACTGTCCTAGGCATCTGTAAACTGACCCTGGGAACTTGTAAGAATTCTGGCGCCAAAGACTACGGCGCTATGATTACAAGGCTAACACTGCTAGGCTAGAGCCGGCAGAGACAATGTGTAAAATGAAAAGTTCGGAATGCGACGCTAAGATTGATGTACCCGGACCCTTGTGATACTGCGTCATAGGCTTCGGTAGCTAACACTTGGTTCCGTCGGTGCGACGCCCAGGATGCTAATAGGGAAGGTTTATACAAGGTGTGAACTATGCCTGATGGGCTGGGTGTAATTAACAGATAAGATAAGTGGCTCAAATCTAGGGTAAACCCCCTCTAATTGATTGATCCCTCCTTTCCCGATCCCTATCCCTATCCAAATCTCTATCCCTATCTCTATCCCTATCCCAACCCCCTCCCCCTTCGTCAAAAACCCAAAACTTCACATACCTCCTAACGTGATGAATCCATCCGTGCTCCTCTTCTTGTTGAACAACGACCTCCTGGTCGATGTCTTCACCACCTTCGGCGCCGTCGCCACCTTTGGAGTCGTCCTCTCTCTCTTCGTCGAGAGTTGTGATTCGTTCGCACTCCGAGCCGGCGCTCTCGGAGTGCTCTGTCCTTCGGATCGTCTTCTCAGAACGATCGCTTCCTTTTGTGGACAGCGAATCCAGGTTGGGGTGGCAGTGGAGGTAGATGGCTGGCCGGACATGATGGTGTTGGTGGTGGTGGGGTGGTTGTTGTTGTAGAGTGAATAGATAGAATAAATCATCTATTTTGGAGATCGAATGAGTCGAGATAAGGGGCGGGGCTTACCGCGCGGGGGGGGGAGGAGTCGCAGAGCATGAGAAGAAGGAGGACTCTTCGGGGAAGACAGGTGGTGGGAAAACGATAAGATACTGTAGAGATATGTACAATGAGGGATATCTTATCTAAGTGTTATAAAGAGCTTTAGGAGATCCGATTTCAGAGAAATAAAGAGAAATAAGACAGTGGGGAATTGAAGGATTAGAGAGGACGATGTTGTTTCAGGGGATCGGGGATTTTGAGGAAGAGATCAAATCTTGAATATTAACTTTGGAAAGAACGTGTTGAATACATTAGAATGAGCTCTAATCAACATGTGTTATTTTCAGGTAATATTTTTGATCCGAGCCAACACGTGCGGCCTATGTATGTATCGACAAAGTAGTTTCTCCTTCAAATCGTTCCATTCCAGTGCAAAATAGTACTAATTTTGAGCTGTCCTCTTAAAATGACCATAACTCTAGAGAGTATCCGTACAAAAAAGTTGTCAACTACAAAAGTAGAGCTCTACCTTTGAACTGTATGGTTAATACACTGCGTCCAATAATCTTAAGGCACCCCACTAAAATGAAGATTCCGGGAAAATGGGATGTGATCTGAAAAAACTGTGAATGCAGTTCGATTCAGAATCTTTGAAAACCCCCACAACCAAATTTCTAGAAAAAAATACCTATTTTTGAGCACGTGACCTCAAAAAAACACTTTTTTGGCCGTCCAAAAATGTTAAGGCACCCTCGATTTTTTTGATTTTTCACGCATTTGACTAAGTATGAAAGATCTCCAAAACATTATTTATTATTCAAAAACAAAAAACAAGGCACAATTCAATAACTGGTCTCTCCTCCATTGTTCTGAATAACTTCAACCATCCTATTTTTCATGCTTCCGACCAAGTTCTTCATTTCTGTGTCGCTGATAGCATCCCATGCTGCTAATATTGCAGTTTTGAGGTCGTTGACAGAGTTATATTGCTTCCCATGCTTGTAGATACGACGGACCAGGATCCCCCACAGATTTTCTATGGGGTTGAGATCCGGGCTACGTGCAGGCCAAGCCAAGACTTTGATCTTCTTTGACTGAAACCAAGCTTTAGTCGAATTGCTTGCATGCACGCTGGCATTGTCTTGTTGAAATTGATGACTGCGACGTCTGTTTCGAAAAAATGGAACGATGGCAGTCTGAAGAACTTTTGATATTCAGTTGAGTCCATTTTATGAGAAGTAAACTGGAGCTTCAATTTTCCATCTTTGCAAAATCCTCCCCAGACCATCAGCGATCCACCTCCAAATTTTCGACGAAGAAAAAACACCGGATCTTTTCTGAGATCTCTCCAATAAGATCGGTTGCCATCAGGACCATCCAGATTGAATTTTTTCTCATCAGAAAACACCACCTGTAAGTATCAGAAGGTTGAGATAATGTAATAAACATAGTCATTGCTACCTTATCCCAATTTGTGCCCATGTTGTCTTTGACAAACTCCATTCGACGCTTCTTGTGGGCATCTGTCATATTCGGAGCCAAATGTTTTTTCTGTCGCTTGAGAACACCTGATCGATGCATCGAATTGATTACGGTGTTCTTACACACGTCTAATTTCAGCTCGCCTTTGACATCCATGGCGCTTTTCGTAGTATTTGATACTGCGCGAGTTATGTTTCTCTCGTCCCTTTTTGTCAGTTTTCGGGGACGCCCAGTAGACTTTTTTGTTCCGTAACCAAGAGGATCTTTGAGGTAGTTTTGAACCACGCATCTGCTTTTTCCTATCATCTTGGCCATCTTAGTTTCAGAAACAGTTCCAATGCTTGCCCAGGCATCCAATTGGCCCTGTTGATGAGCGGTGAGAGGAGCTCCGTGTCCCATAGTAGAAGAAAAACAGATAGAATACAATAAAAACAAAAAAAATTCAAAAATGGATGATCAGATATCCAACTCATCTCATATTCCACGACTTTGCGCCGTGAAAAATCAAAAAAATCGGGGGTGTCTTAACATTTTTGGACGGCCAAAAAAGTGTTTTTTTGAGGTCACGTGCTCAAAAATAGGTATTTTTTTCTAGAAATTTGGTTGTGGGGGTTTTCAAAGATTCTGAATCGAACTGCATTCACAGTTTTTTCAGATCACATCCCATTTTCCCGGAATCTTCATTTTAGCGGGGTGCCTTAAGATTATTGGACGCAGTGTACATAATTTACTTAATGGAACAATCAGTATCACCAAGGCACATTCACAAAGTTGAAAAGTCGCCTTTTCTAGTTTTTGTACATTCTCATCTCACTTCAAAACCAAAATCATCACATAAGAACTGATTGGAAGCAAGATTTTGAAAATGTCCATAGTTGTCTAATCCTTGTCTGAAAAATAAGAGCCCGGAAGTTGCCGCCAAATTTTGATAAATTTGTGACGCCCTCCGTGACGGGTGAGCTGTCGAATTATAAACAGTCCAGATTCCCCGTGAACCTGATTATCGTTTCTATTTTTTTTTTAAGTCAGACTTGTCACGGGCGGGGTCGGGCCAAGCCTAAATCAAACTTTTTCTAAGCCCGACCCGCTCGGTCCGTTTTGAAACAAAAACATGTCTCGAGTCAAAAGCAGAAATTTTTTTACATTATTGGATTTTTTTGTTGAAGAAGTCGAATTTCCAACTAACATTCTAGAATTCAATGAAAACCTGTATGGTAATTTTTAAATTAAAATCATTTTTACTCCCAAATTTCAAAATATAGGTACCCATTTTTTCACTCTTTTTTGAAAAATTTTTGAAAAAAAAACTGCTTATTTTCCAGAATTTCTTCTAATTCTGAATGATAGTCGTAAATTTGACTTTTTCGTGAAAAAAATTTGAAAAAATTTGAAAATTTTTGAAAATTGAACTTTGCGCCATTTTACCCGAGCCCGGCCAGATTTTCGACAAGTCTGTAAAAACTGGGACATAGTTTTTCAGAGTTTTTCAGATAAAATTTTCCACCAATTGTTTTTAGACCGACCCCTCATCCATCCTTTCACGTAAACCCATCAAACCTTTTCCTCTTTTCCTCTTCAAAACTGAATTCTCACGTTCTCAACGGACTGTCCTGTTAGATCCGTTCACACTGAACTGTTACCTATTGTTTAACCAAATTGTCTTGTATGGAAACATATTAATTCAGTTACACCTGGTGCTGACAGGTGAATATTTGGAATTCACTCATTTTCACGTATAATTTATAAAAGAACCGACTGCACGATTACAACTATCCATACAATACGTTCTCACCATACTGTTATTGTATTTTCAACGAAATGTGTAAATTCCGTTTGCTCATTGTCTTCTGTATGGAAATTGCACATTACAAACAATTCCGTTCGCACCATGTCATTTACACATTTCCCACAGTTCATAAAAACACCGTATGCACGATTACAAGTAGAGAAGACAATTGATTTTTGGGAATCGGTTACATGAAGACTTAGAAAAAAAGTTACAGTAATCCAGAAAGCACAGGGGTGTGAAGAGAAGGGTCGCGTAAGCGCGCTCCGTCGCACAGCGGTTGGCATGGGGCCAAAAAAGACTTGGCTGACTAGGGAAGGACATGGGTCGGTCTGGAGATAAGGGTCATGATCTATATCATTGGAAAGCTGAGAAAACGCTGATTCCAAATACATATTCAGTTTTTGCCCTCGAGGCCTGTGATTCGAGAAAATGAAAAATTCAAGTTTAGTGTTTGTTTGTCGTGTCTTTCAATATAAAACGTGACGCGCACGCAACGCGACTCGGGAGGCAAATTCAAAACTTGTTGTTGTGGACCCCAAGCCGTGCACCTCTGTAAGAAAGTACTGTGATCTATAGTAATCGAACACATTGTATATGGCAGGCTAGGTTCTACAGTAAGCTTCCAGAAAAACAACGATGAGCCAGAACCCAAGATGATATCCTATGTTATTTCAGAAGCTACAGTAACTACGCGAGGAATCATATTTTGTCTGAAAAGGCAAAAAATCCGACAAGATATAGACAAAAAATCTACAAATATTAAAACTTATCAAAATTCCTAGTACACTCAATCCTATATACAGTACCTGTTATGTCCTCTGGTGGCGGGAGAAGGGACTTATAAACCATTTATTTACATGGTGAGAATCAACAACTAAGAGTTCTCTTCATCTTATATAGGCAGATCTTCTTGCCACGTGTGACCTCGGGGTTAGACGTTCACTAGGCTAGGCCATTGCTAGTTCACGCCACAACAGTACCGGCCAAAAATATATCATATTTTGCCTTTTTCAGCTGAAAATGCAAAACTTTGAGAGTGTGTCATGGTGATACTGATTGTCCCATCAAGTAGATTTTTAATTAATTATACAGATAAAAAGTAGAGCTTCATTTTTGTAGTATCGCTCAAAAGTATATTAAGTTTAGCCTTTTTCAGGTGAAAATGCCCCAATTTGAAAGTGTTTCATAGTAAAACTGTCTCACAAAATAACTTTTTATGGTATCAAACAGACCAATAATAGAACTCCATTTTTGTAGTTGAGAACTTTTTTGTACGAACACTCCCTAGAAAGTTATGATAATTTTAAGTGGACAACTCAAAATTACACTATTTTGCACTGAAATGGGTCGATTTGAAGTAAAAATTACTTTGTCGATATGTAACTCTCTTGGGAGCGTTCGTACAGAAAAGTTGTCTACTACAAAAATGGAGTTCTATTCTTGGTTTGTTCGATCCCATAAAAAGTTTTTTTGGGCCAGTTAGTTTTACCATGACACACTCTCAATGTTTGGCGTTTCAGCTGAGAAAGACAAAACGTCATATACTTTTGAGCAGTACTGTATGTTATTTCAGAAGCTACAGAAACTATGCAAAAATCATAGTTTATCTGAAAAAGGGTAAAAATCCAGCAATATGTGAATAAAGGATGTACAAACTCTAAAACTTATTGAAATTTCTAGCACACTCAGACCTACGTATTTCTAGATCAACTCTTTATTCATGGATTTTGAAATGGGTCGTCTTCCCCTCTCTTCTCCCTTCAAAACTTCCACTTCTATACTTCGTCTCTGTGCCAGATGTTCGAACTTTTAGTTCAGACTTTTTAGCAGCTGAAGATTATTTTCTTTTTTCCTTCGAAACATCAGTTTTTTCCAAGAACTTCCATCAAAACTCCACAATTTGTTCCTACTCGACCACATTGACTCATAAACTTCTCTTCCTCCTTTTCGTGCCCTTTCCCATGATACGTGTGAATGAGCACACTCTCTTTTTCCAAACAAGGTGTGCAGAATTAATCTGTTTTATGATTCTTGAACACTTTTGTTTTAATAGTTTGCAGACTTCCGGCTTGTTTGTTTTCAAAATATTCTTTTGGAGACAATAAATAAATCTTTTTCTTTCTTTTCTTCTCACTTCCGTTTCTTACTTCTTCAACTTTTTGAGACCGTTTTTAGTTAGATCTTTTACATGTACAGTAACCCTAATTACCCAAATCAAAATTTCAGACATAGTCTTTAATTGTTTACCCAAGTATACATGTACTCAGAAGTTGAAAAATCAAAAATCCATTTATTTTTATTTTTTAAAGAATGTACCCTAGAATACACTACTCTTTTGTCTGTTTTTCGTTTTTACCCGGAAGAATTTTCCCTTTTTTGCTGAAACTGTCCCCCCTCTGTCAATTCACGTGAAAGTCTGCAGACTGTCCGGTTTCCATTATCAACCGGACATTCAATGTGTGGTCTTCAATTTTCAGAAGATGGTGAGAGTAGAGATTATTGACACACTTTAAGACGAAATGTCAGGAGGAGTACGTGTGATTTTGGAAGAGTGCCGGAGTGTCTGATGAGAAATGAGAAAGTTTTTGTAGGGTGACTGTGTCTTTGTGTTTTTGTTGGTATTTTTGGAAAAGTTTGAAAGTGTGTACCTTTGTTACAGATTGTACTCCAACTTTATTGCATTTTTATTCCCTCTTTAGTGGCTAACACATAATGTTTCAAGTTGGTGCATAGACAGGCCGCTCGTGAAAACAATGCCTTTTTCGGTCTGCAACCAAAAGCTTATTTGGAAAAAATTTTGATTCTAGTCGTATCGGTATCAAAATGCTTTATTCTTCATGAGAAATTAAATGCAATTTATAGAACAAGACTTGATCTTGTTATCACATTTTAGTTTCTGGTCGGAATGTTAAAAACAAAAAAGTTACGATCAAACGATTGAGAACAACGAGAAATCATGGTTTAGCTGGGTTCAAACAGATTAAAGAAATATTTGAGAGAACATTTATACCAAACTATTTGTAAAAGTTGGAGGGGAACATGAGTAAGTTATGCCATAAAAAAATTTATGACCAAGCCATCTGAGTAAGTGATAAAACTTGGGTGATGTATTTGCTATCGTTTTTGCGCGTTTGAGAAATTTTGTGTTGCGGACCTAAGTGGAGTATATGTCTCTTCTCAACGATCTCAAACAAGTCTGAATTATTTTGTTGCAAGTAACTAGAAGTAGATACATTGCTTTAAAATTGTGCAAAGAATCTTGACTTCGCGCTTCCTGCCAGAAAAGGCAAATGTTTTCAACGTGTTAAACAAAATCTTTACTATTAACAAACGCAAACGGCTGTATGTTTGTGTGTCCGTCGCCGATCCTACCGCCCTCCCTACTGAACCGATTTTCTTCAAATTTGGACCAAAAGATCAGAAATTTTCTCTTAATGATGCACGTCTGTTTTTTTAGTTAGAATAGGTCTCGACTAGGTCACTAGGTGAAAAAACGTGGTTTTCAAGCCTTTCACTGCCTTTCATTTCCGAAATAGGGAAATAGGAGTTCACGGGGGAGATAATTATAGAACTTTTTCATTCTTCAAATAAATTTATTTCAGCAAATTGTATAGAAAAATACGTGGGAAACATTGTAACAAGTAGAAGGGTAGTGTTGAAAAGGAGATTAAGTCGCCGGTAGGCGACGTGAACCGACTGGTAAATTCAAAAACATAAATGTCTACTCTAATCAATATTAAACATTTCCATCAATTTCCTTGCTGATCCTCTTTTTTTTCAGAGACCCACATTTAACCATCGTTGCCGAGTTCAAATGCCTTTTCTAGCTAATTTCAGTTTTGAATAACTCACCCTTTCTCGTGAACATTTTCTAGGTGAAAATGGAGACAAAAAATGGTACCAAAAAAGGGTTCCTCAAGTGATTTAACGTGTCTAGGCCTGAGATAGCGCAGATGGCGGACTTCAAGTAACAGGTATAACCACAATGAGTGGTAGTTACTAACCAACTATATTTCTCTTTATGTGAGCTATTAGCCTTCAAGAAATTTCCTGACAAAAATCGTCCAAAAATAGAAACAAACTTAATTCTCTCCCTTTTTTATTTGAAAAGTCGGATACATATATCTTACTGCTTTTACAACTGAAGTACTTTACGAGTTCAAGAAATCCATGTTTTCAATTTTAATTGCTCTATTTCAAAACTATGCGACGATGTCTGGGTAGGCTGACACATCTTACATAATATATTAATTTAGAACCTTCATTTTATACGTTTTCTCTAACATTAGAAAATAAATATAACAACAAAACTCGAGAATGTTGTTTTCCCGATTCCGATCAATGAGATCCCTCTAAAGAACAAACAATATATTTTTGTAAGTAGTATAAACATATGATATCACAGTTGTATTTTGTTCTCTTTTTCTTTAAAAATGTCCATCGTACCATTCTCCCCAACTACCGCCCTAACTACACTCCAAACATCTTTTGATCTCTCTCCCCGAAACAGAATTCCTCAAACAAGACGTCAAACTGATAATTTATTTGGAAGTGGTGTCTACAGTAATATCAGACCATCTCTGTCCAACAGAAAATCCTGTCGGAAAATGCACGTACTCGACAAGAATCACGTACAGCGCACGTGTCGTTTCATGTCATTTTTGTCATCATTTTCTTGTTTAGGTGTTTAGAGTGAACCGTTCGGAAATTAGGTATTTTGGGAAATTAGATTAGGAAGTATCACGTCATCCGAGGAAAACTAAGAAGAGGAAGTTTTCATGGATCAGAAATTAGAAGATCAATCATGGAAGTTTAGATTCCAAACAGCAGTATCTGAACTCTTCAAAAAACCTCAGGTTTGCATATCGGCTCAGGACTGATTCACGACAACATTCCGGGAGCCACCGGTCACAGGGTTTTAGGAATTTCGGCCCAGTTTAACTTCCTGTACAACCAACAGAGTTGAGCGGAATTTGACGTTCCGCCGTCCGGCATTTGAAAAATCGCATTCTGCTCAACTCTGATATACATTCGGGCAGCAGTCTTTGGAGACGCGGCTCAATGTAACTCAGTCCAATTAAAAACCAAAAAAGATGCTTGGGAGTAAATGATAATTTGAATAATCATTTAGGCAGATCTAGACCCTTTATCATTTGAGCATACTTGCCATCTGTTGTACGTCGTTATCTCTACTCCAATAGTCGGTCAGTCTAGTTCAGCTCCAATCCGTTTTAGTTGAGAACACTAGAAATGTGAGAAGTGTGACGGTTTTTCAGTGCCCAAAAATTAATAAAGGAACTTCATTTTTGTAGTTGACTATTTTTATTTACAGTGCCGCTCAAAAGTGTATAAAGTTTTGCCTTTTTCCGTTGAAAATGCTCAACTTTGAGAGTGCATCATGGTAAAACTAACAATTTCACAAAATAACTTTTCATGAGATCAAACAGACCAAAAATAGAACTCCATTTTTGTAGTTGACAACTTTTCTATGCTGACACTCCCTAGAGAGTTATAGTAATTTTAAGTGGATAGCTCAAAAATCGCACTATTTTGCATTGAAATGGAACGATTTGGGAGAGAAATTACTTTGTCGACATTTAACAGTGTCCGTACAGAAAGTTCAAACTGACCCTCACGACCTCTGTTTTCCTACAACTTCTCCCTCATTATCAACAAAAACTTCCTCCTCTCTGCCTGCATTCCATCGTAACCTGATTCCCCCTTTTGTGCTCTTTGAGCCCAAGAAAACTTGCACTTGCCCTCTCCGACACCCCAAGTGTTGTTTCTAGTGTAAAAAGAAGTAGAAGTCTCGCCATGAGATACGTCGTGTCGGAATTTGAGAACACCCGTGTGACGTAGGTGATGGCTCGTAGGAAATTGGAGGAGAGAAATCAGTAAAACACAAAAGATCGTTTCGTAGACAATTGATGGAATTTTAGTGAAAAATGTGCAAGAGGTGGCGCTCGAAATGGAACGAGTTGGGACGTCCCATTTGTCCAAAGGGAGTTTTGGACCAAAACGATTTTCATCATAACTTTATCAGTTTTGGTCGGATCAGCGAAATTTTTATACCATTCGAAAGCCCCTGTTTTTCTCTATCGAAATGTACGAATTTAAAAATTATAATGGGAAAATGTAGTATTAATGACGTTTGGACCATTTTTGAGATTTGGTCCAAAGGGAGTTTTGTACCAAAATGGTTTTTACGCGTCCGCGTCCTGCTCTCCCCAGAGAGTCATAAACCGTTAAAAGGAACGTATCTTCTTGAAACTTTGGAAATCTTGTCCCTAGCTATGTCTTCAGGCTCTGTGACAATTTGACAACTCTCCGACAAAAATTTATTAGTTCCAAAACGTACCTCTAGACCTGGGCGAGACAGGTAACTCGCTTCAAACTCAATGTTCTGAGCTGAAAAATATACCAAAATGTACATCTCGGCGAGCTATATGTCTCTGATTTATTTAGAACCGGATAGTGTATCGGTAGTGTGCCGCACAGGATCATATTTAGTATATATGAATTCAAATTATTTTCCCGCGAAGCCGAAAGTCTAATGAAGCGCGTTTGCACACCACTTGGAAGGCTGAGTCGCCGCTCAGCTAAACCGCGTGTTTATAACGTGGATGAACAATAGGGAGTTGAGTGTTTCGAATCAAGCTCTTTTTGTTGTTATTTTCATTGAAAACGGAATGCACTAAAAAATTTGGATGAAATTTGTTTTCGCGCAAATTTTACTGGAGCGCAGATGATGCTTCACATGGACTTTCTAGGACTCGATCCGGTTCGGAGTAGATAAAAACATGGAACTCGAAAAGATGTACAATTTGGTGTATTTTTCAGCTCATAAAGTTGAGAAAAAACGTCCCTCATTGTAGCCTATCCACACCCACAGGGGCAAAGTTCCAAATTACATGTCAATTACATCTTCTGGTGTCATGCTGGAAGTAGACTCGAACAAAGATAACGCGACAAGAAACATGACATTGATAAAGACTCATTTCGGTTGGCGGAAAATGTTGCACACGTGAAATATGAGGAGGTGATGATTGATGACGGTTTTTGTCAGAGAAGGGAAAAATGTTAGTTTCATTTAAAAAATTTGGAGTGCAATTTGTATACTTTTGGGTTACTGTGCTTTCAAATCTGTGTAATCACTAATCATTTCACCAAAATAGGTGACGGTAAGAACCTCAACCATTTGATCTACTCTAAAAGAATCAAAAGATCAGATCAAAACATGGTAGATCAAAAAGTTGCATGTTTTCTTTTTCTTGCCTATGAAAGTGATGACTATAGTTAGAAATGATGACAATTACCTTGGACCACCCGTCTAGAAGGACATAGCCAACCTGTTCATTGAACTTTTTCGTCTTTCTTTTGAATTTGTGATTTCTGATTTTGGTTGGCTAGTTGTGATCATTGTTTTAATGATGTCTAGACGTACGATGGGGTTTTGAGTGAGGTGGCCTAGAAATTCGGCGGTTGGGAGAGCTAGGCCAGCACAACTTTCTTGGTAGGGATTGTAACGAAAAGTGGTCAATTAATAAAATGTAGGTCTAGGTTTAAACTTTATGATGAGTTAAAAATTTATAAAATTAGGACTTTTTGGGATACCGTGACAAGCACTCAAAGTTTGGCGTAATTTTTTCTGAATTTTGAAAATTTCAATTATTACTTCAAAGGTTTGATAACTACGCTCCATCGAAATATTGAAAAATAGTGTGTAAAATTGAAAGACGGAGAGAAAAAGAACAACTTTTTAAATAAGTTACGGTTTGTGGTGAGAGTTAAGATGTCATAAAGAAAAGACATTTTTCAAAATTTCCTCAAAAAAAGACAAAGGTTAATCTGAGACGTTTTGTAACCTGCCGTTTTAAAACCGCGACTTCAAAACTGGGACATTTGGAAACTATGAGAGAGCCTATTAACACGCCACACGTCTTACAACCGCGCTCTACCGATACCGAAAAAAATTGTGTGCGAAATTGAGAGATTCTTGAAAAAGAGACATTTTTCAAGGGCATTTCGGTGGAGGGCAGTTGTAAGAACTGTGTGGAGCTAATATGAGGAGTGAATGAGCAATATTTAGTTTTCAATTTCACTCATTTTTTGGTTTTGAAACGTCCCGGTTCTGAAGTGTCTTTTAGGTCAATCAACCAGTTGTTCTACTACTGTAGGTCATTCTACATTCTCAAATTTTTATTTTTCAAAATGTCTGAAATCCGAATCATTTCGTTCAAACAACTTACCACAATCAATTTCAAAAAATTCCCATTGAATCTTAAATCTTACCCTCTGGACTAACTAAAGCTTTTTACAACAGCGCTCTACCGAAAATAGACATATTTCAAGGGCATTTCGGTGGAGCGCAGTTGTCAGGGTTCCGTGACACCTACCGTACCCCATTGTGTGTCTTTTGCCTTGCCTCTACATCAAAGACAACCTGCGCAGAGATCATTGTAGTCCTCTCTTCTCTTGCAGCAGGAAAGATGACAAACCATTTCCTTCTACGTACACACACGAATACCCTTTCCGTCTTCTTCTTGTTCCCCTCCTATCACTTTTCTCTTATCGTCTTCTCCTCTCTCTGCAAACCCGCACATCATCAGTGTCACACCATCGCAATTGCTGATTATCACGTAGGCCCACCAGGCGTACGTGACTTTTCACAAGAACTGTACGAATAGAGAAGTGGGCGGGGCGGAGACGAGAACACGGGAAGAAGAGTTGATAATTGTCTCGTAGGACTGTTGGGAAGTATATAAGCAATATATTTGGGGCGAGAGAATATTGTCAGCGAACTGTGTTGTCTTCACATTTTGTTTATTTATCTTTTTAAAGGGTCAATGTCCACCCCTTATTTATCATCTTCCTCATTCATTCCCTGGGGGCAATGTCCGATACGATATCTTGATCATTTCATGAACTTTGAGGTTTTATTCATGAAACAGTTATAAAACAGATCAATTTCTCTCTTATGACAGTTTCCTTTGTATGATTCAGATTGCATTTGTCACGTTCTTTTCTTTTATCTTTTTCTTCTGATTGAAGTTGAACTTTTGGGTTTTTCGGGGTTGGTTTTTTGGTAACAAAGGAAAAATTTATCAAAACTGTACGCTGGCAAACTTTTGATTCGAAAAAAATAAATGCAGACCTAGCACCAAAGATTATAAGATCAGTTCCGTATCCCTTGTCTCCTATAAAAACTACAACTTTGACTGCGTAGCGACCCATCTAGCCTAAGTGTATCCCTCAGTGACTCAATAGGATATTGGCGCAGAGCCAAGCGAGCAGTTTTATTAAGATTTTGCAACCAGGATCTAGCAAACTTTTTCGAAAAATTACGATTTTTGAGATAAACGTACTCAAAAAGATAGATTTTTAGATTGTTTGACATGTAGAACCCAAAAAAATAAGCAAACGAGATTCAGAAAGCATTCACCACTGTGGGGATCGAATCCTCGAGCGATAGGCCCCTTTACCACTTGGTCAGAACCAATTTTTTTTTCGAAAAATCGCGATTTTTGTGCAACCAGGCTCTGCATCATCTAATTTTTTAAAGTTCCGGTAGAGCGCGATTGCCAAAACAGTTGTTAGACTCTTAACATGAAACACAAACGATTTCGCATCAACGAATAGAAAATAATTGACCTTGTTACGTCAGGAACCATACCTGATCTACGGTATAGGAACCCCCTCCAAAACCACCCCAAGTACTGCTGTGAGATCAGAACACAGTCGCATTTCTTATACCTGTTAGAGAATCTGTCCAACTTTTCCAGCATCACGGATTTCAGGTCACCCATCTAAGCCTAAGTTCAGTGTTGGAAGTTTTTCGAGTTCCTCAATCCTCCGTACCTTTTTTCCGTTTCTTAAGCCTAGACGAGTTGATCTATAAAGTATGATCATAGTACCCGCTCTCTCCGATCTCCGATCCTTCGATCCCCTTTTCCTTCTCACCCCGCCCCTTTTTCTTGCAATCAAAAAGTTGCAAACCCGATTCCTCCTATCCCTCATGCCGTCTCCACGTGATTTTTGTGGTTTCTTCTTCTTCATCTTGTTCTTCTTCTTCTCCTTATCCTTTGTCTTCTCTCCATCTTCCCTCTCTTCAGACGTATATGTCATCATCTCTACCACCCGCCACTCTACTAATCATGGAACGAATTAGCAGTGAAGTACGTCTGTACTCAACCTCACCAATGTCCTCGAATAATGTGACGTCGTGTCTGACGGCGGTACTCACACCGGATACTGTAAGGGCTGCTGTTAGTCCTCTGTTGGCATGGATCACTTTGGTAAGTCAGATCAGGGAGAGAAGGGAACAAGTTGGATACGTGAGAATTTGGAAAACTGTATTAAGGGGGCTATTAAGGCTGCAAACAGCGATGTTGCAGCGGCGCCACACACTAATTTATCGTAGGAAAAGATGCTA
Organism: Caenorhabditis latens; assembly: GCA_002259235.3. NCBI lineage: Eukaryota > Metazoa > Nematoda > Chromadorea > Rhabditida > Rhabditidae > Caenorhabditis > Caenorhabditis latens. The sequence goes on from CM056093.1 coordinate 5,512,569, forward strand.
ACTTTCAGAAAACCTAGAAAAGTCCAGGCTTTTAGGTAATATATAGAAAAAGTCAAAAGTTTTATTGTCTATCAAAAAATTATAAATTTTGAAACGGCGTCACTAATTTAGTTTTGTACCAAAGTCTTTAAATTTTGTACATGTTAAAGAACAAATCTAGATCTTTATTTTTGTAATTGATACTTTTTTTGTAAAACTTCTATTTAGAAAGATATGGCCCTGCGAGCGAAGCTTAGGCAATCAGAAAGCAACTTATCTTGAAACCTATGCCACGAATTCAAATTCAGCCCAAAAAGTTCAAATTTTTGACATAACTTCAAACATAAATAGAGCTACATTTCTGCAATTAACAAGTGTTTTATTATGCTTCATCTTTGGTATCATCCATCAGAAAATGACAAATTTTGAAAACCGCGCCAAAATGTCAGTTTTGACCCAAATTTTTCAAAATTTTGATATGATATGAAACAAAACTAGAGCTACATTTTTGTAATTGACATTTTTTTTGTACAAACTCTCAATATTTGCTTATTTTCTTCCAGGTCATCATCGGCACCCTTGCCCCAATCAGCGTCTTCTCTGGGCTCAGTCTGAAACGATCCACAAAAGAACTTCTATCAGAGAGATCCTCAAAACTCGATGTACTCGACATCTTCCGATTCATTGCAATTCTCTGGGTTATGCTCAATCATACCGGAAGCGAGGGTCGTATTGATATTCTGGAACGACTTCCATCGGCCGACGCGTTCAAAAGTGCAATGCATGACCACCCGGTATTCGGTGCTCTGATGGGCAACTCCGCGCTTGGCGTCGAGATTTTTCTGGTGCTCTCCGGCTTGCTGGCTGCTAGATCTTGGCTCCGAAAAGCCGACGAACCATTCCTCCAACACTGGAAATCGTTCATCACTCGACGTCTCCTCCGACTGGCTCCATCCATGTTCATCTTCGTCTATATCGCAGCTGGACCCATTATGGAAGCCCTCCTCCCCAGATACTCCTCCTCAATGGTCTCAGCCTGTGGCTTCTGGGGAATCCTCTCTCACGTCACATTCACTTCCAACTGGCAGTCCACACCAACATGCATGGGATACTTGTGGTACCTGGGACTCGATATGCAACTCTACATGGTCGCTCCGATCTTCTTGAATCTCTTGCACAAGTCACCAAAACGAGGAATGGCTCTCACCGCTGCCACTATCATCGCCTCCATGTTCATCCGTGCGGGTTACTGTACAGCATACGGTACCTGTAATAAGAGTGACGTGGATATCCCATTCATCTCGTATCCAGGACAAGATGCGGAGACACTCAAGTCCATCTATGCAGGCCTATGGGACATGTACTCTAGACCGTACACCAAGTGTGGACCATTCCTTATTGGACTCTTATTGGGATACATCACTACTTCCAGTCAGGTGAGATAGAGCGCGTTTGCATTATCACCAAATACCCTATTCCTTTTTCAGTACATCATGCCAGCCACCACCTCGAAGTATCTCTTCCGTTCCAGTCTCTCCGTCGCCATCATCACAATCTACGCAATCCTCCCTGAATACTGGAACCCTGATGCTGGAAATACGGTGTACAACACGATTTATACTGCGGTGTTCCGATCTGTCTTCGCATTGGCTATCGCTGGAATGATTGCTGCGCTGTATTTTAGACAAGAATAGTGAGTTTCTTTTTTGAAATTTTCGAAAGTATTGAAATTCCGGAATTCCAAAATTTTCCAGAGTTTCAAAAAACTCATTTTTGCCCAATCTTGTATTATCTAGTTCATTTTTCCTGAGGTTCCCAGAATTTCACAGAAATTTCGCCTTTTTTGAAGAATTGTGCATTTTGTCGTGAGATATGGTGCATCTACAGTAGCATATGGTGAAATTTAGCGATTTTAGCATATTTGGCTATTTTTCAGTGAATTTTGGAGTTATTTGGCCCTAAAATCGCAAAATTTTAATTCAGGTTACTGTAGATGCACCATATCTCACGACGAAATGCACCAAAACTTCAAAAAACCAATTTCCAAACCAAAAAAGCGTCAGAATTTCAAATTTCACATTAAAAATTGTTTTAAATTTTTCAAAATAAGCGGAAAATCTCAAAATTTCACTCTAGTCTCCTGTAGATGCACCATACCTCACGACAAAATGCACGTTTTCAAAATTCCGAAAAAAAACGCCTAGGCATGAAAAACGTCAGAAAACCAGATTTTCACGTTAAAACTGCCTTAAACTGGAGATGAATTTATAAATTGCTCAAATTGGCCTACTGTAGATGCGCCATATCTCACGACAAATTGCAGAAATTTTCAAAAAACTCAAAAAATCACGTTTCTAGACCCAAAAAACGTCAGAATTGCAAATTTTCACATTAAAATCGTCTAAACTCTATCAAAATGAGCAAAAAATCTCACTATTTTACAATTGGCTACTGTAGATGCACCATATCTCACGACAAAATGCACAAATTTTCAAAATTCTATTTTCCAGTCGCCCAACCCATCCAATCTTCGCAATGCTCGCCAAACTCACGTACAACGCGTACCTCCTCCATATGCCAGTTGTCTACATCTTCAATTGGCTTCCATTCCTTCAAACTGCCACGTCACCAATCCATCTCCTTCTAGTTCTTCCATTTGTTGCAACCCTCTCATTCATCGCCGCCCTCATCTTCTATCTTTTCATCGAGGCACCAATCGGTCATCTGACGTCACAGTACGCCACGCGTCTTGGTCTCTAAGCGGAGCTTTAATTCGTTTTCTTTTTGATCTACCAGCTTTAGAAAACTAACGTCTACTGTACCCCCCACCTGCCACGTGTCATTCTTTTTTTGAGAACTTTTCTAAAAAGATTCCAATGTATATATATGATATCAGCTATAACTATTTGTCCATATTTCGGTTATTTCTTCTTTTATGGTGCACTTTTTCTGAATGTTACGGGTTGTGAAAATAAACAAGTATTAATTTATTTCATTGTCTTCCGTATCTATTCAAACTCCTCCAATAGTCTAAACAATCGGATGCAATTAGTCGTTGACCGCGGCCAGACCGCTCACGGGCGGCCAGTGCCATTGAGATACGGGCGACGGCGGACATGGAGGAGAACGGGTCCTCGCCTGGAAATGGAATACTTGACTTCTGGAGTCCTTTCCATTTTTGAAACTCACAATCACACTCTGCTACAATCAACCTGGAGTTTGAAGCCGATGCTTCCTCGATTTCTCCCCCTTGTTGAACACCGTCGAGTAGAATGTCTGCTTGTCTGGAAACGTTTTTTTCTCTAACTGGAGGATTTTCGGAAAAAAGATAGTCAACTACAACAGCGTGGCTCTAAATTTTCTGCAAAACATACCCAACTTTCAAACATTTTGACAAGATACAGTACCGCTCAAAAGTGTATTAAGTTTTGCATTTTTCAGTTGAAAATGCTCAACTTTGAGAGTGTGTCATTGTAAAACAATTCTTCCCACAAAGTATATTTTCATGGGATCGAACAGACCAAGAGTAGAACTCCGTTTTCGTAGTTGACAACTTTTCCGTATGGACACTCTCTAGACAGTTATAGTAATTTTAAGTGGATAGCTCAAAAATCGCTGTATTTTGCCCTGAAATTGGTCGATTAGAGGGAGAAGTTATTTTGTCGATATGTATCTTGCTAGGAATTGTCCTTACAAAAAAGTTGTCAACTACAAAAATGAAGTTCTATTTTTGGTCTGTTCGATCCCATAAAAAGCTAGTTTGTAAGACAATTAGTTTTATCATGACACACTCTCAAAGTTGGGCATTTTCCACTGAAAAATGCAACGTTTTACAACCTTTTGAGCGGTACTGTAAGTCTATCAAGCCTTATAACTTTCTAGGAAGCACTCGTAGAAAAAATTTGTCAATTGCAAAAATGAAGTACTCTATGTATACTATAGCACATCAAAATTTTAAAGTTTTTGGGTCGAAACTGAATTTGTGGTGCAATCTCAAAATGTGTCATTTGTCTCTGAAACTTCTTTAGAGCCGCACTGTGAGTCATGTTTAGTCGATATGAATTCAAATTATCTTTCCACGAAACCGAAAGTCTAGTGAAGCGCGTTTGCACACCACTTCTGAGGCTGAGTCGCCGCTCAGCCAAATACCGTGCTTATAACGTAGACGAACAATAGGGAGTTAAATTTTTCTAATGAAGCTCACTTTTCTTCCATTTTTTTTTTCGCTTTTTCCGGTAACACAAAAAAAATTTTGGATCAATTTTTTGAATATCGCGCGAATTTTACGCAAATTTTTTTTGGAGCGCATATGCTCCATATGGACTTTCTATGACTTTGTGCTTCTCTTCAGTGAAGATTTTTACAAATTTTTGTCAACTAACAAAATGAAGCTCTAGGTTTTATCTTTTCATTTTCCTAATTTTTCACTTTTTGGGACACCGTTATACCCTCCCAAAGATCTCACCTAATCCTCCTCGAAATCTCGTCCAAATGTCTCGAATCATATCGAAATTCCGTCACATTCGCCCCATGATCTTTGAGTATCTGAGCAACTAGTCCTATCTGTTTCTGTCCATTCACTGCAATCACATCAGTCCCTTCCAGATAATTCTCTCCGAGTTGGGCTCTCTGACGGACGTTTGCTCCGATATAGACGTTTCCGACCATCTGAAATGGAATGGGGACATCTGGATACACAGAGCTGGGGACAGAAAACTCACTCTTCTAGTCAATTTCCACATGGTTTTCTGAATTCTCAGAAAATGAAGAAAAATAAGAAAAGAAAAAAAGAAGAGAAGAAGCTAATCCAATTTCAATTTCAATGTTCTTCTCCTTCTTCTGCAGAAGAAGCTCCGCCCCTTTTTACAACCCCGCAGCTGGCAGAGAGTCAATTTGAAACAAAGAGGAGGGGGAGCTAATTATTTTTGTGCTCTTCGTGTCTTCAAATCCATGAAAACAGGGGTTTATAGAGGGTGGAAAACGAAAACAGTGGAAACGTATAGTGAAAATAAGGATAAACGAATAGAAGAAAACGAATGAAAGATAACAACAAAAAAAGAGGAATTCCAGATTGAAAACAACGATAACAACGATTTTCAGGTTTTCAAAAAAAGAGAAAAGGGGGTGGAGCCTAAAACAAGAAAATTTGGTTCATAAAATGGGCGGGGCTTAATTTGAGTGAAAAAACAGAAAAAAATAGAATTTAGTGCTCATCCTCTGTGTGCTTCTTTCTCTTTTTCGGCACCTCATCCTCCTCGATTTCTCCATTTCCAGCCGCTTGTTGTAGTTTCTCATGAAGACGTTTCAGACGCTTCTTCTCCTGGAAAATTGAAATTTAAGTTGTCGAAAAAAGATGAAAAAACAATGAGTATGTCAATCATTTACTATGATTTTTATCAGTGTCAGTAGCGGAAAAAATTGAGAAAAGGGCGATGTAATTATCATCAAAAAGTGTAGAAAAGGACAGATTCTTGACAGTTTTTTGTATGAAAAATTTAGTGAAGTCTAGTGGAATTCGAGCTATTTGCGAAAAAAATAAAGGAATAAATTTCGAAAAATAGAAAAAAGGAGAATTCTACTGTGATTTTCAGTGAAATCTTTGGTATTTTGAACTCAAAATTCAGGAGTTTCAGCTTTTTTGAAAATCCGAATGTCCAGATGTCCGAGATTAGATTATGTCTGTTCGGATGATCAATTCTTCGGATTTTCATAGAATTTTCGCTTACTTTGGGAAAATTGACGGGAAAATTAGAATTCATTGCTCAAATAAAATTAGGAGAATTGGAGGTTTTTTGGCAATGAAAAAAAACGGATTCAATGAAAAATTATGTTAAATACAGAAAATTTGACACATTTCGTCGGGTTTCCGGTCGACTTACAGTGAAATTCACTGATGTTTTGAGACAGTCTATTTCTCAAAAATCAAAAATTCTCTGGAAAAAATCATCTACACTGGATATCCGGACTTATGGCCACTCAGACAGACTCAAATTATCGAGGACTCAAAAAATTTGAAATTTTGACTGCCAACAACTATGCTAAATATCACTTTTCAACTGAAATTCACTCTTGAACTAAACATTTCAGATTTTGAGCTTAAAATCTCTAATTTTTCCAGATAATCGTCTTGGCTCCAGATCACATCACCGGAACTAAATTTAGAGTTTCTCATGAAAAACTACGCCCTTATTGAATTTCAGTTCATTTTCCGATAAGCCGGTGTATTAGAAAAAACACACCATATGACCTACATAGCCTATTTCCATCTGTATATCTGTCTGTCTGTGTGTCTGTTTGTGAGGGCGATTTCCAGTCCCTTTTCTACACATTACCCACCTTTTTCAATCTCTTTCTCTCCGTTTCGTCATCAACCTCCTCCTCCTTGATTTCCTCCTTAATCTCTTCCTTCACTTCTCCAACCAATTCCTTCTCTTCCAAAGCTCTCTGCTCTCTTCTCAACCGTTTTCTCTCCTTCTTTTCAGCCTTTCTCTTCGCTTTCTCCTCATCCGACTCCTCCTCCTCTTCTTCCACAATTTCCTCCTTTACTTCAACAATTTCAGTCTTAATTTCAGCCGCCGCAGCCTCTCGTTTCGCCTTCAACGCCGCCATCTTCGCTGCGAAATAATCGCCGACAGAGAGTGTGCTCACTGTATTATTTCCCTCTTTCTTGTCATCGGAATCTGATTTCTCCGAGTCGGATGACTTCTCCTCAGTCTTTGTCTTCTCTTCTTCAGGCGCGTTGTCAGATTTCAGACGTCCGTATCCGAGAATTCCCTTCTTGTGACTGTCACTGTAGTTGGTGGTGTCCTTGGCACGAGTGAACTTTTGATAGCTGGAAAAAGATGAGATAAAACTGAAAATTTACTCAAAATACTCGGAAATCGCCTGTCTTAGACATTGGTATGTCTTTTCCAGTCAAAAACTCAACATTCTCAGTTTGATTTCTGATAAAAAGGCTGAAAATGAAGCGAAATTGGTATGAAACAACTAGAAACTGTCAGAAACTTCAAATTTCTGAAAACCGCTGACTGGACTTCAAAATCTCCGATTTTCAGCGATTTTCAGAATGGTTTGAGTGCTGTTCAGCTATTTCTTATCATATTTCGATGAATTGTAGCACTTGACACCCGGAACTAGCGATTTTCAAACTGAAACTGTCAGAAAATACTAATTTTAACAAGAAAACCCAAATTTTTCAACACAAAATTTTCAAAAATGCGGATTTTAAGAGAACCTGGGGTGCCTTTGGCTCGTTTAAAAATCAAAAATTCAAGTTTCCAGCTTTTTTCGAAGAAAAACACACGAATTCCAGTTTTTTTTGACCTGGCGTGTCTTCAGCGCATTTCAAACTCTGAACGAAGATCTGGCGTGACGTTGACGCGTTCAGATTCGAAGTTTCGGTATTTTCGAGTTATTTTTCAATCAGATCCAATTTTTTGAGATCTGGTGCGCTTATGACGCGTTTTTCAATCTTGTCAACGTACTGGCGTGCCTTCGACGCGTTTTCGAGCAAAATTTTTAGTTATTCTGCTAATTTTCAGATTAAATTCAGATTCTGCAAGCGGAAAATCCAAAAATTAGATTTTCGAAGGGCAAAGTTCGTAAAAAGTGACAAAACACCGATTTTTCTACTTTTCAGATGATTTTACATAGTTTTCTGTTATTTTCAGCTCATTTTTCTTTTTTCAGAAGAATTCGCACTCACTGAATTCTGCGTCGAATTGATTTGCTCTTCAACTCGATCGATATTTTCTCAGCCGCCTGTTGCTTCTCTTCTTCCGTTTGTTCTGGTTCTTGTTCCTTATTCTTATTCAATGCAACCAACAAATCAGCAAAATCATCATGATGAGAAATCCACGTGGAATCGTAGTCTGCCAACTTGTCAGCTCCCAATCCACGTCCCGAATGGTTGGCTTTCAGTTTGACGGCGTCTGAGTTGCCTTGACGATTACGTCCGAGTCCGTCGCCTTCAGACCATCCCATTTTTTCCATTAGTTTTTTGGAAAATCTGGAAATAAAAATAGAGTTTTTGAGACATTTTCAGCTAGAAAAGGACCCATTTTCAGACAAAAAGAGCCATTTTCCGCTGAAAAAGAGCCGTTTTCAGCTACAAAAGACTCATTTTCAGCTGAAAACCGAGCCATTTTCAGCTAGAAAAGTGCCATTTCCCCCTTGAAAACTCACTTCTGATCATCATTTTTCCATGTGAGATTCTGTGGATCCACACTAATTTTTTGCTTTCTTCTCGGCTCTGCTAGAATCGACATTGCTTTTTTTTTAATCAAAAAGCGTCGGGGAACCCTAAAATACTATCAAAAATTGTGGAAATTACCTGAAAAATAGGAAAAACGATATAGAAAGTGTAGAAAAAACACTGAAAATACACATTTAAGCAAGAAAAAATACCAGAAAAAGTGATTTATTCATTAAAAATGAGGTGTGTAACTAGAAATAAATTACTACGAAATCATACGGACAGAGAGATAAAACGGAGACAAGAAACCAGATCAAGCGTGATGAAAATAGGAGAGAAAGTGGATTTTTAGAGGGAAAAATCTACGAATTTTCAACTGAAAATCAATATAAAGATACCATCGAAACATTTTTTTTTTTAATCTATTCGCCAATCAAATCCAACACCCATACTTCACTCATTCCAATCATTTTCATGGGCGGTCCCTGATACAGAGATCCAGCAGTGACCATCAACTGTCCACCGAATGGAATCTCGTAGAGTCCATAGAAATATGGGAGGAGCCAATAGACAACTGGAATGACGACATAGAATTGTCCAGCATGAGTGTGTCCCGAAAGAATCAAATCGATTTTCGAGAGCTCTTTCGGATGATCTACTTGGAACTCGCGAATCGACGCGGGATTATGTGACATCACGATTTGAGATGTGTTCTTTGGACAGCGTTGAACGGCTTTTGGCAAATCCATTTCGTGATTCAAAATTCCAGATTTTGGACTAGAAATGTCATTTACACCTGCCAAACACACTCCTTTCAGCATTGCGGATCTGGAAAATTAGGGGGTTTTGAAGAGGGGAGTCTGAAAGTCCAGATGTCCAGTCTCTAATTTTTAATAAAAAAATTTCAAAAACAAGCAAGACACAGACATTTTCACTGCGACTGTGTTAATTTTTAGCTGAAAATTGCTGTTTTTAGCTGAAAAATAGTATTTTTAGCTGAAATTTAGACACTTTTAGCAGAAACTTTGATACTATTAGCTGAAAATTTGGTATTTTCAGCTGGAAAGAGTGCATTTTTAGCTAAAAATACCCTTTTTGACTAAAAATTAGTTTTTAGCAGGAAAAAGGGAATTTTTGGCTGAAAATGGTATTTCTACTAAAATATTTGTTTTCAACGAGGAAATTTTGTTCTTCATCATAAAACTGGCATTTTTGGACAAAAATTATTGTTTCTTGACTGAAACTGAACGATTTCTGACAGAAAATGGAGTGTTTTGAGTGAACAATTTCATGTTTTCCAGCTGGGAATCAGAGCAAAAATTCAGTACTTTTAAATTGAAATCTAGTGATCTTCTCGTTGAAAATGGCATTTTAGAGTTGAAAAAGTCAGTTTTGAGGTAAAAATTAGTATTCTTATTGATTTTTGAGCAAAAAATCCTTTTTTTCACTAAACATCTCTTTTTCTGCTATTCTGTCTGTCTGTTTGTCCTCTTTCAACTGAGTTGTATCAACTCACTCATTCTCCAAAACCGTAATATGTCCATTACGATAGAATCGAAGCCATTCATGAACATCTCCATAGTAATACTCATGATTTCCCGTAACGAAGTAAGTGGGTGCATGGACGGGAAGTTGACTAAAAATTTGAAGATTTCATTGATTTCCAACTCAAAAAACTAACAGCACTGGTCGAACTCTGTCCTCAATATCCGCCACTGGTGCATCAACCATATCACCAACAATCAGTACAGCATCCACTTGATTCTCGAGAACTTTCTCGACGACTTGATGAATTTGGGTACTGTAGACACTGGCTCCGGCATGGAGATCTGAAATTACAGCAACACGGAGATGACCACCGTCGGCAGTGAAATTGGGGATTTTGATGGTTTTATGTTTGACGACAATCCAATCACGAGAGATGAACATTGTAACGGACATCAGGAGGGTCATGACGAGGGTAAATCTGCAAAATTAAAAGGAATTATGAAAGGAAAAGATAAAAATTTTATGAAAAAAGTAACATTTGGTGAAAACTATAAAATTTCGATGAAAAAATGTGAAATTTTGATGAAAAATATGAAATTTAGATGAAAAAAAGTTAAAAATTTTGATGAAAAAAGTTAACATTTTGGTGAAAAAAAGGTAAAATTTTGAAAATTTCCAGACTTACTTAATCTGAGATCTTCTCTTCCACATGAGATCATAAAAATATGGGATCTTTCCGATCAACTCCAGGATCCACGATGTGTACTGGAACATCTGAAAAATAATCAAATTTTTAACTTTTCCATCAAAATTTCTCGATAAAACCTTCATTTTTCCGGCGAAAAAGTTGACAAGTCCAAATCCACAAACGAAAGCAATCATATTAGTCCAAATACCGGCACTTATTGAGGTGAGATCGAAGAGGAGCCACTGGAAAATTAGATTTTCGGATTTTCAAAAAATAAAAAGCATTTCAGGGAAAATTACCTGCAGAAAAGCTGGGGCATAATACATAAAATAGACGGATTGACCGAGAATCAGAAAGATGATGAGGGCGTCTGAGCATCGTTTTCGGCAGATCTGAAAGTAGGAACTTTAAAGTTTTTGGCCATGAATCTAAAATTTCAGGCAAGGATTTATTAAATTTTAACTGACTTATTTTCAAGCTCAATTTTTTTCTTCACTAATACCAGATTTTCCTTTTGTTTTTATTTTTAACACTTCTAAAATCTCGAATCTAAATAAAAATAAATGCAAAAATAAAATAAAAACAACGACACTCCGAAATTCCGCAGGCGCGTGTTGTTTAGTGTCGCCAAAATGGGTCTCGCAACGAACGGCGCGTCTTCAAATTTATTTATTTTTCTCCCTCGCCGATTTTCCCTCATTTTATCCATTTTTCGGCGGTTATTCAAATTTTTTTCGGATAATGTGCTCATCCAATTATCCATTGTATTGAAAAAATGATGAAAAACCAAAGAATAGACAATGGGAATCTTTGAATTATCGATTTTTCGTCAGTTGTCACGCGATGTATTGAGTGTGTTTTTTTGCAGATTTTATCGAATCAGATTTGAAGAGAAGTGAAGTTTCCTTCATAAATAAATCGATATCTGGGAAAATGAACCCGGTAAGTAAGGACTTGGTGGTGTAGTAAAGGAAAATAAAAGTATGAACAGTTCCAAGAGCAATTATCGATCGATACTCACCAATAATTTTCCAAAAACTCAATTTTCCCCTAGTTTCAGACCTACGACCAGCGCCACATGCAATTGTCTCAAAACCGCCCGCAAACTTCCGGCAGCACAAAGCGATACGTCCAAATGCCGACTGGTATGCCGCGTCAACCAATGTACTCGGACGATCATTTCAATGATACTCAAAGTACTTGGGATGAGCCGTCGAGCACTGTCGGTGGTGGTGGTGTTGTATCACAACAGAATGATAAGCCCACTGGTTTGCGGCATTTTTCAACAAAAGTTTGTGAAAAGGTCAAGGAAAAAGGATTGACGAACTACAATGAGGTGGCCGATGAGCTGGTTTCCGACTACTTTCAAAATAATTTGATGAAACAAATTGATGTAGTGGTGAGTAATAATATTTAGTTTTTTTTTTCGAAAACATCGAAAAACTTTCATTCAGAAACAAGAATACGACATGAAAAACATCCGCCGGCGAGTCTATGATGCTCTAAACGTTCTTCTCGCTATGAATATAATTACAAAAAACAAAAAAGACATACGATGGATCGGACTTCCCGCTTCGGCTTCCCAAGAAATATCGCGGCTGGAAGAAGAAAAAGCAAGACGAGAAGCGAGTATAAAATCGAAACGAGAGGCACTAAAAGATATGATTCTACAAATTGTTTCCTACAAAAATTTGGTGGCCACAAATAGGGAAGCTCAGCGGTAAGTTAGTCAATAAAAATTACCTATTTTTCCAAATATATGAAAATTCCAGGAAAAATGGCGAACCGAACGCCGACACCATCCTCCATCTGCCATTTTTAATGATCCACACGCATAAAGAGTGAGTTTGTCGAAAATTAATATTAAAAATGAGAAATTTTCAGTACAAATGTGGAGTGCAGTGTCTCTGCTGATAAATCCGAGTTCCTATTCTCCTTCGACAGAAAATTTGAAATTCAGGACGACTTTGAAGTGTTGAAAAGTGAGGATTCCTATTTTTCTAACGATTTACTCAATTTGAATTTCAGAATTGAATCTTACATGCAATCTTAACACATCGAATCCAACAGAGGAAGAGGTGAAGATTGCTAAAAGCTATTTGCCGTCGTTACACCAAAATTATGTCGATGAAATAATTTCAAGTGAGTTTTTCAGTTGGTTTTCAGTCAACTTTCATATTTTTCTATTTCTCAGACAACAAAAAACAAGAAGTTGAACGAGAAGAGCAGAAAAAACGATTGTTAGCTCAACAACATAGCCAGTTACAATTACAATATTACGAGCAAGATGACTCGGAAATGTCTCAACAAGTTCCAAACACGGGACGCTACAATCGTCAACTCCAGGAGCATTTGATGAATGACGGAAGTGAGGATCGAAGTGGTTAGTTTATAATTAAAATTTAAACTCTATAACAAAATTTCTTTTCTTTTTTCAGCCGCCGCTGGAATCATGGAGCGAGAAGACGAGATGGAGAAGGGAAATACGGCGATCCGTGTTGGCCCACTATACAGTAATTATAGTCCACAGAAGTTGCTTCGGCAACAGGCGAACTCCTCGAACATACAAGCGCCACAACCCACTCGTCGATATTATGTACAGAAGAATCCGACGCAGATGAGGGTGAGTTAGAAAAAACTGTCACAAAATCTAAAATTTGTGACTGTCTAATCCAATAATCCCAGCTTAAACTAATCTATTTCTGTAGCGCGAAATGAGTCCAGCGATTCGTACAGTAGCACGTCCGTATCCTGTCGGCGGAGCTCGAATGGCTGCTGGTGGAAGTGTTACCAGTGGAGTCAAGTACTATGTGCCACAAGGAGGACAAGGAACATCCACTTCTCTGCATCCAGCTCCGAGATATGTAAGTCTCAGCACTTAACCTTCACGTGCCGAGCACCTACGGAGTCAAAATGGAGCCCTTCTAATTCATAATTCACCTTTTTTTCAGGGACAACCATCATCATCCGCTCAACAACGTGTCGTCTATTCGTCTGGGAGTGGAATTCCGACTCAACTGGCGCCGGGACAACGAATCGTTACGCAGAGAATCGTCACACCCGGCGGACCGCATCCCCCGGGAACCATTGTCCGTAAAGTGATACGTAAGATTGTGGTGAATTCGGGAACGAATCAAGCTGGGGGAGTGAAACAATCGGCCGCTCAGCAAGTTATACAGAAAAAAATGATGGAGCAAGGTGAGTTTTTTTCAGAATATCCTATAATTTCAGCCTCTGTTTTATCAAAATGTATTTACAGAGATGATTGAACGAAAACCAGAACAACCGATGACGTCAGCGCAGGCCGCCGCCCTCATCCAACATCCTCCACCAGCTGAATATGACTATTTTGAATGAATTCGCTGGATTTTTCACAATTTTTTTCCATAAATTCCCTTTTCTTCGCTTCCTTCCCTAGACACCATTTTATTATACGAGTTTTATTCTTATTTTTTATTCCAAGTATGTTGTATTTCTGGATTTTTGAGTTTTTCCATGTAAAAACTCAATTATTCGTACAAGTCTCCCATTCCTTTAGCTGGAATTGTATTATTTCTTTACATGTTTTACTACCACCCGTCTTGATATACTTTTTGAATTCTGCACCATTTCCCATTATCCGCTGCTTTTTGTTTCCAGAATAATAGGTTTTACTCAATATCTTCTTCTCACATTACCTGCATTTTCCTACGATCCTGCACCTTTTCCTTGACTATATCATCATCAAACCATCTCATCAATTGACCATAAGCGAACACGTTGAGTAGAGTTAGAATGCACTCAATACGCCACATGGCAATGACTCGACGACGGTTTCCGATAAGGTAGCCATCGACAGCCTCGATCTGAAAACTTGGGAAATTCTGATTTCTCGTAAATCGACACGAGCCTCCGTAAATCTACACAACACCTAAAAATGGCGAAAAAAGTGCATTTTTAATTGTTTTTTCGGATGTACTATTTCACAAATAGTAATAAAATGAGAATTTTCACTGAAAAATACCAAAAAATCTCGTAAATCAACCCCAAATTCCGTAAATCTCTTCGAGATAGATATATAGTGAAAATCGCTTATTTCTGGTAGTTTACAGGGAAATTAGATTGAAAGACGCTGATTTTGATTACGAAAACCCCTAAAAACCTCTTTTTCCATAGTTGTCAAGGCCCGGGCCGGCCCGGCAAGGCCCGGCAAGGCCCGAAGGCCCGGGCCGGGCCGGGCCGGGCCGGGCCGGTAGAAAATTTTCAAGGCCCGGCCCGGCCCGAAGGCCCGGCTTCAAAAATGACCCATTTTTTAAACACATTTTTTTCCGAAATTTTTTCAATTTTTCATCGAAAATGGGTCAATTTTAGACTATTTTTCTGAATTTCTTCTAATTCTGAACGATGCTCAAAAATTTGACTTTTTCGCGAAAAAATTCAAAAAATTTCAAAAAATTTGAAAAAATTTGAATTTTTGACTTTCGCGCCAATTTGCCCGGGCCTTCGGGCCGGCCCGGCCGGGCCGGGCCGGGCCCTGATTTCGCCGACAAGGCCCGGCCCGGCCCGGCCCGGGCCGGGCCTTGACAACTATGTCTTTTTCTAATATAAATCGGCTAAAAACGACCAAAACTATGATTTTTTAAATTCTCGTAAATCTACACCAGCCGCCGTAAATCTACACTGATATCAAATTAGCGTTATTTCGACCGCTTTTTGATTCAAAAATACACTAAAATGCATAGTTGTCAAGGCCCGGCCCGAAGGCCCGGGCAAATTGGCGCGGAAGTCAAAAATTCAAATTTTTTGAAATTTTTTGAATTTTTTCGCGAAAAAGTCAAATTTTCGAGTATCGTTCAGAATTAGAAGAAATTCAGAAAAATAGTCTAAAATTGACCCATTTTCGATGAAAAATTGAAAAAATTTCGGAAAAAATGTGGAAAAAAATGGGTCATTTTTTGAAGCTGGGCCTTGAAAATTTTCTACCGGCCCGGGCCTTGACAACTATGCTAAAATGATGTATTCACAGTCAATAATCCTTGAAAACTAGTAATTTTGACTCACCCAAAATCTGGAGCAATACGTGAGCAGCACCCAGGCAATAACCGAGCCGAACACAAGAAATCGTTCGACACTCATCTGAATCTGGAATTCAGAAGACGTCAACGTCATCTTTGACAATAAGAGAGAAAGCGGGAAATCCGAAAGAAGAGAAATCAGATAAAATCTTTCGGATTTTATCGAAAAGTACGTGGACACGGACTTTGTTCGCCGTTTTTGAACGAGAAAATGGAGGAATTGATTTGGAAAATACATAAATTTGTACATAAAAATAAATTATTATTAAGCATCATCATAATCACAGAGAATTCGGCTATATTTGGCACTTTAGACGGGGAAAAAGAGAGAGTAAAGCAGCTAGATATTGGAAGTGTTGTTGGCGTCGTCGTCAAGCGAATCGGCGTGTTGTTCGAGACTTTGAAGGGCCATTCGCATTGTGGTTCGCATGTTTTTCAGGCATTGTTGGAGACGGCTGGAAACGGACGGGTTATGGGGAAAATGACGAGGATTTAATTTGGAAAGCGTTATTAGATTGGCAGAGTTCTTACAACTGCGCTCCACCGAAATCCGCTTGAAAAATGCCTCTTTTTCTCTGTGTCTCTCAGTTTCGACATTCGCCGGTTTGTCTCAGGCAACTCAATATTAGTCTAATCCTACAACCGCATCAATCTAATCGCAATCTCATTAGATTAGTGGATTTTGCTTGCGCAAACTTCGTTCGCGCCAGGATCCACGAATAAGTCAGTACAAAACGCTCAAAATTTCTTTCAATTATTATTTTAATGTTTTTTTTTCTAAGTTTTATTTCCCTATTTATGGATCGGAAGTTTGAAACCGTTGCGAACTAATTTCGCTTGCGGTTTTACCGACTTTTTCATCATTTTCCACTATTGAAAATTGTATTTTTCGGTTTCTATGGCTCCTCAAGTCTTCAACTGCACTCTTCAGTCTTCCACAACTTCCATCTGGTTTGGAAAAAAGGCAACATTGCGATGAAATAGTGAATAAATTCTTTGGTAAGCGAATTGTTTCTCTTACAATTAACAGTGAATAATAATTCTTTGCTCAGATGTATTCGTCTACTTCTTCAACGTCAGCGCTCTCCATATAAGCTTCGAACGAAGATTTTTTTGTGAGTTCAGAAATTAAATAGTTTTTGATAATTTCGTTTATTTTACAGCAAAACTCGCTGAGTGGACGACAATGGAGAGCAGCGCTGCGGCGCCGGACAGAGAACAACTTGGTAATTTTCCACTTGCAATGGATTTTCAACTAATTTTTAATTTATATTTTCAGTTCTATTTTTTGTACATTTCTATTGTAAAAACTCCTGTTTTTTATTTGAATAAATTTACTATTTCTTTTTTACCTAAATTGTTTTCAAATGTTATCACTAGTTACACTAATTTTACAAGATGGTTCATCAATCTAATTAGACGCTGCACTAATCTAATCATGCCAATATTCAAGCTAATCTGACTCATGCCGCGTCTAATTAGATTAATATTGAGTTGCCTGAGGTCCTGATGTCCGCGAAGTCAAATGACTAAAGTGCCAAAAAGGTACTGTAGCCCGGCGGCCCGCGGTAAAACAATGAGTTCCGGTATTATTTCAAAGATAGAACCCGCGAAGATCTATATTTAGGTATATTTTTGGACTCTTAATATTTATTTTAAAGTGGTTTTTGTGCCGGCTCTATGTCCTTGAAAAATATTCTTTTGATTTCTCGTAAATCGACACGAGTCTCCGTAAATCCACACAAAACCTTAAAATGATGAAAATAATGCATGTTCTATTGTTATAGAATGTACTATAATAATAAAATGACAATATTCACTCAAAATACCGAATTTTTATTTATTTCGCAAATCGAAACCAAATATCGTAAATCCCTATAAAATAGGTATATATGCTGAAAATAGATCAAAAACGCTGATTTTGACTACGAAAACCCCTAAAAACCTCATTTCTGATATAAATCGGCTAAAAAACTATCAAAACTTTGATTTTCAAAATTCTCGTAAATCGACACCTACCGGCGTAAATCTACACTGATATCAAATACTGTCATTTTGGGGTATAAAATAGTATATTTTCAGTCAAAAACCCCAAAAAACCAGTGACATACTCAAAATTTTAAGCAATAATCGAGCGGATCTCTTATATTTCCCAAATTTAAAAAAAAAAACGACTCACTGGTTATCAAACCGTCCGACGAGACCAGCTCGATATGTATTAATCTGCACTCGAATCGCCAGCGTTGCATAAGTAGACAACGCCTCCTCCAATCCAGTCAAATCGATGACAATTTGAGTGACAATGAGTGGAGAAGTGTCTTGATTCAAACGAGAGAAATGAGTGAGAAGGTCTTCTAAAGCAGTGGAAACTGTCTGTTGAAGACATTCAATCGCCAGTTGAGGAGCGTATAACTCGAGTTCCGCTTGTTGGAGGACAGAACACAGAATCATCTCTTTCGCGTAGTCGGAGATGTCTGGAAATGAATACAGTAACCCTCGTGAGGATTCAGAATCGTACTAGCGAAGACCATAATTCGCTTGAAACGCTATCTTATGGGCTGAAAAATATATCAAAATGTAGATCTCAGCGAGTTCTATGTCTGTGAAAATTGACATTTCTGGCTGAAAATCGACATCGACTTTTTTTCAAGCTGAAAATCTAACTTTTTGGCTGTAAATTGACATTTTTTGACTGAAAATTGACATTTTCTTTCTGAAAATCGACTTTTTTTCTTACTGAAAATGGTCATTTTTGGCTTAAAATCGGCATTTTTGTCGGAAATTAGACATTTTTTGGCTGAAAATCGACATTTTTCAGACAAAACGCTTGAAGCAAATTACACAAGTATGATTCAGAATCCCGCCTTGAATCCTTACCATCATCATCCGGCATGTACTCATAGGTGGCCGATGCGATAAGTGGCTGGAATGCACTACTCATCATCGCAATACAATCATTGATCATTTTCGTGCGGAACGACGACAATTTCGCTCGTGATTTCTATAAAACTTTGGTTTTTTTTGCTTAAATTCTCTAAATTTTTGCTGTGTGTACCTCCTGTATCTGATCGACATGTTTCACTCCACACTCTTGCATTTTCTTGCCCACATTATTCAGAGTCTTCGCAATGATGAACTCAATATCTCCCACCGCGATGAGCAATTTCTTTGTCGTTATCTCGTTTCCCTTCTTCTGAGTTTCTAGTTGTTGCGGACGTTGTCGGATGAAAAGACGGTCGAAACAGATTTTGATTGAGGTGATCAGACGGAAGAATAGATCAATTATTGTCTCACGGAATAGTTCTCGAGAGAAGAGACACGCCTCTCCAGGGTATCCAGTGGTGGATAGAGCGTCTCGGGTACGGGTTAGGCATTCGCAGATCTGGAATTAGGAGAGAGATTAAGCAACCTATATGGACGCACAGGCAACTAGGAAGACTGATAGGAATACACCCTAAAAAAGAATTATATTGAAGTCTGATATTTAGATAGTTTTAGACGAAAAAGTCTCGCAACTGGTTCAATTTGGTACTACGGAAAATATTAATACATATTTAGAACCCCCCACGACGCCAGCATCCCAACGATATACATTTGAATCAGACTCAATTTCTCGGCAGATACAAATTTGTCTGTTCTCTCAACCACCTGTCAAATAGGTAAGGCGACGTCTCCTTATGTAAACGAACACATAAATCGACGTCAGCAAAAATGAGGGTTTTCCAAACAGAGATGATGTCATGTAGGCCATATGCATTGACTAGTGAATTCAGACTCCCGCTTTCAAACGAATACCTTTCTACCAGAATTCCCAAGATGAAAACTCTATCAAGAAAAAGAAATTAAGAAGAAGAGCTCTAGACGAGAGGAAGACGAGTCGTTTGGTACCGCCCGTCGGGTTAAGCTGACGTTTCCTTGAGTGAACGAGCTCATAAATCAACGTCACCAATGACGAGAACGTTCTAATTGAGATGACGTGAAGAGGATTCGGAAGGAACCAGAAATTTGGGTTTATGGGAGTATGGATCGAACCTTTCAGAATAAACACCACGGAAATCGGAATTGTGAAAAAAAAAACTATTCAGAATCCCCCACGATGCCTTGTCACTCTTGTAGGTTCGGTTAAAATGCTACAAGTTATAAGAAGTAGAGCTAAACTTGATCAAAAAGGCACCCAAGCTCTATGAAAAAAATGAATAAAATTGAAAACCGTAATCTATACTTCTAAGTTACGCGATCTGTCTTGAAATGAGAAGATTGTTATTATAATTTAGCTCAACTGTTGCAATCAATCACTCACGATACAGTCACACATATATCAATAGATTATTTCATGAATATTCATATCGAATGCACAAAAGCATCCCATACTTCTATAGTGTGGGTCAGTGTCCTTTTTTGAGAAATGAGGTATAAATATCAGCTGAAACAGGTTGAAATTTTATCGGATTCTTTGATTTTGTGTTGGGTTACTGTAGCTACTGTAGCTTCCTCACTCTTTACTATACCTCATTCTCATAATAATCCGGGAGAATCGTCTTTGTCTGTTGTGCTCTATCCAGAATATCTTGTTTCCAATTGATACGATGAGCGAGGAGAGCCACTCCTGAAAACGCTCTTATTAGACTCTTTCTCTATCTGTGTCTAGGACTCACTCTCAATTCCAGAATCCACAAAATCTGAGACCAATTTCAGTCTCACTGTCATACATAACTCAATTAGTGGCTGGACATGAGTCAGAGTAAACTGGTTCTCCAACAGAGAAGCTATCAGAGATCTCGTCGTTTTGAGACTCTGTTGAAGGTTCGAACGACCGATGTCCGCTGAGACGGCTGGCCACTTTGCGAATTGATTTCCGTACTGATTGAGGACGGAATCGGGGAGAGCTTTCGTGATGAGGGCGTTGAGGACGAGCCACGAGGAGACGTTGATCAGGGTGGTCAGCATTGTCTGGAAAAAAAAAACAAGTTTTGGGGTTGAGATGGTCAGAAGCTGGAATTCTTGGAGATTGAAAATAGAAGATTTTAAATTTTTGAATTTTAGATAGCGAATTAGTCAATTTTGGAATTTTGAAAATCTAGGAATCACTATTTTGAGAATTCGGGAAAATTGGGATCAGCAGGGTGAACCAGGGTTCACAGATTTCAAAATTGATCAAAAATGACGATTCCAGTGATTTTTAAAGTTAGAAAAAAACTGAAAAGTTAGAAAAAAAAACAAAAAAAAACTCAGCAACAGTAACCCGGAAAATTGATTTAAAAAAATTATCTGAAATCTTGATTTCAAGGGTTTTTCGTTCAAAATATGTCATTTTTTGGTGATTTTCAGGTCTATTACAGTACTCTGAACTTCGGAGTT
This sequence comes from Caenorhabditis latens, assembly GCA_002259235.3. Classification (NCBI taxonomy): domain Eukaryota; kingdom Metazoa; phylum Nematoda; class Chromadorea; order Rhabditida; family Rhabditidae; genus Caenorhabditis; species Caenorhabditis latens. Next base: position 5,533,330 of record CM056093.1, read on the forward strand.
TTTGAGCACTCAAAATATGGAAAAAGTTGAAAAATTAGAGTGTCTAAAATCAAGAATTTTTTCGCATTTTGAATTTCAGTTTTTTGCTGAAAATAGGAATTCAGAATCTCAAAATCTCAAATTTCCTCACATTAATATCCTCCAATCTCTGAATAGCATCAGGCGATGCACTCGAACTGTGATACGTGTTCGCCAACTTCCAGAACGACGGCAGTTTACTCAACAACAACTCGACAAGAGTCGTCACAAAATTCTGAATTTCATTCGTCTTCGTCAGAATCATGTGTTGATTCTGTGTGTTGCTCGAGTATCTCATCTTGTCCTCTTCCTCCTCATCGATCGCTTTTTTCAAGAATTTCTCCTGCATATCCCATAGACTTTTCTCCAGCCACACGTAGTAAGAAGTGATACAATCCCACGTCGGATCGGATTCTGGATCCAGAATTTTCAGATATTTTATGAGTTTCGATTGTTCTTCATAGGAGACAGGTGTATCGATCAGTTTTCGCTTCATCTCCTCTTTGAACACCTCCATTTTCGCATCGATTTCAGTCATTACTGTAACAATCTTTTCTCTAATTTCTCTAAATCTCTTCTAGACTTACACTCTCTAAACAACGGAACATCAGTATCCGAATACAATGATTTCGCTCTTGTATAATCATTTAAAATCGTGATATATTCTCCTTTCTTCATACTTTCCTCGATTTTTGAGGAGAGAAAGAAGATGAATTTGAAGCGGACGATGACTCCGAGAGCGTTACGAGTCGCGTCGGCATCATCTTTTCGTTTCAGGACGTCGGCGAACACGGATTCCGCTTTGGTTTTTGAGTCTTTTATCTGGAAAAAGGAAGGTCTTCAGGATGGAATATATAGGTTTCTTGAATTTTTTTCTTCGTGAAAGCATGAAAACCGTAGTAAAAACATTTAAAACCGTGGTAGAGTACGGTTCCTCACCCATTTCAACTACAAGACCCATCTGAACAAATTCCATGCGTCTTTAAAGGTCTACGGCGGCAGACTGTGAACCGTACGATCATATTCATTCCAATTTTTGAACTAGAATTTACAAGTAATTGAGAAAATTTAGATCTTCGTTTCAGAAGTCGGTCAAGTCTTTTCCCAGCAAGTTACAGACTACGTTACGGTGTGAATTAGAAAATTTCAGTTGAAAATGACAAATTCAAGGATTTTGATTCGATTGAGTACGAATTGTGGGGTTTAATTGAAACAATCTTCGATAAGTGGGAATTCGGATTTCTAGTTTATTTCATTCTGAATGAAATAGTGATTGCTGAGTAAATCGCTTTAAACTCAGCGTTATGAGCTGAAAGATATAGCAAAATGTAGATCTCAACGAGATCCTTATCTGCGACCTACTACGGGTCGGATGGCTAGTCGTTGATGTGACGCGGGCCGGGAAAAAGTGCCAAAAAATCATTATTGCCCGACACGCGGCACATTAACAAATAGCCATCCGACCCGTATTATATCAGAGACATAGATCTCGTCGAGATCTGCATTTCGCTATACTTTTCAGCTCATAAGATGGCGTTTCGAGCGAGTTACGCGCCGGCATGTGTCGGTCTCGGGGTCCGGTGGCAAGTATGCAAAGTACCGGCAGTCTGATGCTTTTTCGAATTTTTTGTCTTGTGCAACTATTTTCTAGCAACTTACCAATTTCGAAATATTCCCTAACGCCGCAAAATGATCAGCATTCTCTCCTTTTTCGAGTGCTTGATGTAGATTTGCGAGTGTATCCACACAATTAATCAGTGAGTACAGATTCGCTTTGTGCATTTCTTCACTCCGTTTCGCATCGTTCTGCTTTGCCAGTTCCATATTTTTGATCGCTGTTCGGAGATCTTCGATTCTGGAAAAAATTATAAAAATTCAACTACCAAAGAGTCTGTCTACAAGTCTGAGTGTCCGGATGTCCCCCTGAAAACTCACGTAGCATCCGCGTGATTCTCCAACAAATACCATTGCGGCGAGAAGTTTTCCATTCGCAAATTGCCAGAACAATCGGGAAAATCACGAGAGAGAACGATTTGATCCATTCGTTTCTGGCTGGGGACAAGGCCGAGAGCGTCGCGTTCGTCCTGGAAAAAAAGATTGCAATTTTGAGGTTTTTTGAAAATTAAAGTTTTTGACTGAAAATGCGGGGTTTTTGACTGAGAAAATTAAGATTTTTCGACTGAAAAATCAGGATTTTGATTTAAACTTGAGAGTTTTAGACTGAAAATTGAAGTTTTTTGACTGAAAATTGAGGTTTTTCGGCTGGAAAGTGAGGTTTTTGACGGAAATCTTGAACTTTTCTGACTGAAAATTGAAGTTTTTGACTCAAATTCTAAGGATTTTTGACTAAAATTTTGAGGATTATCAACTAAAAATTGAAGTTTTTAAAATGAAATTTGAAGTTTTTGGACTGAAAATTGAGGATTTTTGACGGAAAATTTGAAGTTGCCAACTAAGAATTGAGATTTTTCAACTGGAAATCGACATATTTTGGCTGAAAATCAAAGTTTTCTCAGAGAAAATTGATGTTTTTGACTGAAAATCGAAGTTTTTTGACTGAAAATTGAGGTTTTTTGCATTTCTTCCCCACCTGAATCTGTGGAACACTCCGTATCGCCTCTCTGCCCGGCACCGTCCTCGTCTCATCAACCCATACGGCAGACTCTTCTAACGGACCGATTTGTGTGATGAATACACGAAATTTGACATTCGAAGTTCCTTTTCCACCGGATTTCGTTACGATTCGAACCTCACCGGGACCACGAGACGCTGCACCGACGCGAGCGATGATTTTTGATGGGGATTTCCATCTGGAAATTGAGTTTTTGAGAAAAATTGAGTATTTTTCAGCTAAAATTGTATGATTTTTTGTCTGAAACACACGGAAATCGAGTTTGGAATTGATTTTTTGATCAGTTTTGAGCCTCTTTTTGAGTGAAAATTGTGTTAAGTACAAAAAAAAAAAGATTTTTGAGTTTCATACTAAAAATAACAATTTTGACTCTATTTTAAATGAAAATTACAATTTTTAAGTGCTATTTACTGCTCAAATACATCTAAAAACGTTTTCAATGATTTTTTAAAATGATTTTTAGTATTTTCCAGCCAAAAAAAACTGTCTCACTTCATACTCCACAAACTATCGATTCCACAAATGAAGAGCATTATCACATCGTTTTGATCACATCCTAAATTCTCTCCTCGAATCGTTATTTGAGTTCCCGGTACTCCTGAGACACAAATTTTTATTTTTTAATAAAAGATGAAAAATCAAACCTTCAGTTGGCGATAACCCAGTCACGGTAGGAGTAAGTCTTTCACTGAAATTTGAATTCTCCTCCATTTGTTACCTGAAAATCGAAAAATTTAATGAAAACTATAAAATCTGATTTAGATATAATGGATTTTAAGATTTCTACAATGCACAATATGCCAACTTTTGTCCGAGAGGAGTACACGGAGACTCGCTAAACAACATGCAGTGCGGAATAACGGAGCGTCGTTGCAGATTTCCAATCAATTTTATTCAAATTTCAGCCGTATTCAAGCCATAATACTCGGTGTTTTGCAGGGTTTTTCAGCGAGTGTCATGTCCAATAATCACTATAATTATTATCGACCCCGGCCGCATGATCGGTTACCCGGAAAACGGTTTCCAGACAGGTGAGAGGTTTGAAATATTAAAAAATTCCAAAAATTAGTTTTTTGTAAGATTTTTGAGTAAAAACCATCGCAAAGAGGGAAAGTATCGTTTTCACATCAAAATTTCAAAATTTTCAATGCACAATTCTCAAAAAATCAATAAATTCTTGCAACTTTCAGATGGAACATCTACGACAACGTCGGTCGCGACATCGAGGGAACCCGCTTCGTTCCATTCAAAACTCCACTCGATTCGTCGTTTTTCGACGGGAAGAATATGCCAGAAGAGCTGCAATTCGGTGTGAAATCACTGATGAATATGGCGAAACAAGCGAATAAACAGATTGGATTAGTCGTCGATCTCACGAATACTGATAGATATTATAAGAAGACAGAGTGGGCGGATCATGGAGTCAAATATTTGTGAGTTGCCTAAATTTTGACTTTTTATCCGAAAAATCAATAGTTTTTCATTTTTATTCCAGAAAACTGAACTGTCCGGGACACGAAGTGAATGAAAGAGAAGATCTTGTGCAGGATTTCATAAAAGCTGTCAAGGAATTTGTGGAGGATCCAGAGAACGGTAATAACGATTTTTTGAGTTTTTTAGATGCAAAATTCCGATTTTCAGAAGGAAAACTGGTCGGCGTTCACTGCACACATGGTCTCAACCGAACGGGATATCTGATTTGTCGGTATATGATTGATGTAGATGGATATACGGCTGCTGATGCGATTTCGAGTAAGAATTTTAAGAAAATGACAATCTTTTTAGGTTTTTAAACTATACTTTTCAGTAGTCGGGGTATTAGCAATTCACCCCTCTTACAACTGCGCCCCATCGCAAACGAGAAAGCAGATTTTCAGCATTTTTGATCTATTTTTATAAGTTTTAATGATTTTTCGCCGATTTTTGAAGGAAAATCATGAAAAATAGATCAAAAATGGTGAAAACCAGAAAAATAAACTCTGCGTCTCTCGCCGATACTCTCTCGTTTGCGGTGGAGTGCACTTGTAAGAGTGGTGGACTTCTAATATCAAAATCAGTCATTTTAAACTGAAAATGAAAAGAAAAATAGAATTTAATGTGTTAGAAAGTGATTTTCTCTCTTATTTCTGGATTTTTAAGCGCAACTATGACAGTTTCACATCCAGTTTCCAAGAGCTGCCGATATTTAGAATTTTCATATAAAACAAATGAAAAATTCTTGGAAAAACAGTCATTTCTGTCGGAAACCAACCCAGAATGAGCAAAAATCCGATTTGAAATCCAAACTTCTCTATTTCCAGTGTTCGAATACTATCGTGGACATCCAATGGAACGTGAACACTACAAAGTGTCACTCTACGAGGCAGAAGTGAGGAAAAGGACGGCGAAACCATCAGGAGAGATACAGAAGAAAAATGAGAAAGAAGCACCGCGTAAAGAAAGTGGAGATGTTGTTGCGAATTGATCATTTTTTCACTTTTTCCGGCTTTTTCACACATTGTTCTCTCGCTCTACCTTGTTGACTTTTCAAATTCCCTCTCTCCCTTGTCATTATTTTTTTCGCTGAAAATCCCTGAAACGTTCCGGGTTACCAATTGTTTTGAGAGGTTTATTGAACAATGATTGAAAAAAAAGCGTTTTATTGATTTCGTTTTTGTCTTACGTGTTTTCAGAGATCGTCTGAATCTCCATAATTTCGCATTTTGAGATCTCTCATATGGTTACTGTAGTTTAGGGTTTACTTTTCACTAGCTTACTGTTTTATCTCGTCTATTGCCGTTTCCTGAATTTCTGTAGCCTCTCGATTACTGTAGTATTCTGATTAGTTTCAGACTCATTCCCACTATATTTTGCAAAGATTACTGTAGATTCCAAGCCTCAGCTTGTTTAGACTTATGAGTTTAGACTTAAGACACCTTCGGATCGAAATAGTTGCTATATCACAGGAAGCATATTCAAAATACATACAATTATTGCATAGTTGCCGGGCAAGTGAGGAGATGCTTGACTGCGGTAATGCCCGATTTCCTTGCCCCAATCTCTACAGACTATCTCTTCTTCTGTGGCTCCAGTTGCGACGAATGCGCCACTCTGATCTCCTCGTTTCGTTTGATTTTTCTTCAAACCTTTTTTGCGATTTCCTGAATTTTCGATCTACTCGGGGCCGAGCTCATTTGTGGATTCGGACCAGAAGTCATTGAATGGGCCGAGCTCATTTGTGGCTAATTTTGACCATTTTTGATCAGTTGTAAAGAATTTTCCGACGGTCCGACTTTTGACTTCTGGATCTCAATCACGATACTCAAAGGTGTACTTACTTATGCTCTTTATGCACTGTACCACCAACTAATTGTATCTTCCCAGGAGCTCCGACGATGGCGTTATGGACGTGGAGAATGAAATGAATGGAAGGACTATTTGTGCAAACAGTTACCATTGAGACCATCTTCGTCCGTTTTTTGTATTGATTTGTTGAGTTTTTCCAATATCCAATGCCAAACGCCTTCCCTTTATTTTCCCTTCCCTATGTCCCACTGAAACAGGTTTTGGATAATTTTGGAGCAAAAGGAGTGTGAGTTCAATGCGTTCAACAGTTATTTGGTTGGTACATAATTTTCTTCCCTTCGAAGAAAATTATGATTTACCGTACTGGCCATAGAGAATGCGTCACTTGCAATTTTTAGTTCAAAATGATCAACTTTGTGAGTGTGAGACGGCCTCTCTGATGGTATCCCAATGTCCTACAAGTTACAGGTAGTCTAAGTTCACAGCTCAAAAATCTTTCCACTGAAAAAGAGCAACAGGCGCGAGGAATTTCTTTGACGATTGATTACTTCTTAGGATGTGTTCGTACAAAAAAGTTGTCAACTAGAAAAAATAAAGCTCTACTTGTGATCTATACCCTCCATAAAAATCGATATTGTGGTACCACCAGGAAGGCCATCTCACACTCATAAAGTTGATCATTTTCAACTAAAAACTGCAAGATTCTCATTCTTAATGGCCAGTACTGTATCCAAAGTACCGAAGTAAGTGTATTTCGGTGTTATCTGGTTGTCCAACAAATTTGATTTTTAATGGGCTGAACAGAGCAAAAAGGACTTCATTTTTGTAGTTCATCATTTCTTTTTGTAGGGAAACTATCATGAAAGATACAGGCTGTCAAAGACATTTCTCCCTGAATTCGACTAATTTCAGACCATATTAGCGAAATCTCGGAGCTTTTCACTTTGACAGCCTATAACTTTCATGGTAGTTTCCCTACAAAAAAATGAACAATTACAAAAATAATTTTCTATTTTTCCTCTTTTTAATTCATACAAAATCAAATTTGTTGGACAACCCGGTGATACCGTAATACACTGTCAAAATTGGTCATTTTCACCGGAAAACACCAAAGTTGATACCTTTTTGTCCAGTACTGTATATGGCTTTGTTTCAGAATAAATATCTCCCTGTGCTCTCGAAAATCGAAAAGTGTTGCAGTTTCATATAGAGGCCCTTCCAAAAATGTACAACTGGAGCTATATTTTGGAATGGGAGATTCTCTGGAGCATTACATTGAAAAAAATCAAGTTTGTATCTTTTTTTTTTTGAAAACCCTTGTCCAAACTTTATTTGTTTACAGTACACACTCTTTGATAAATACTATCTTCTAAGAGTGGAAGAAATGTCGAAACTCCCGGAAGTTCACAAATTGAATACAGTAACAATTGGTAGTTTTCAAAACGTTCCAGTCGAAATGGGCGACAAATGTTTGAATACGTACTGGAATGATCGAGTAGTTGGGATAACTGCAATTGGAGACTACGGTCGAGAGATCTTCAATCGAGATATACATTCGTTACTACTTGGGTATGAGAATGAGCAAAACGATCACAGACGGGCGGTCGACTGGGTGATGGAAACACAACAATCAATTGCAGATGTTTATTGTGAATTTAAACCAAAATCCGATAGAGACGTAGATTATTTGCTAGAAAACTGCAAATACACGGAAGACCTTACGTTTTTCGTAAAACCAACCGATGCGTATTGTCCTGCTAAGATGCCTAATTTCAGTCTCAATTATTTATACATTTCACCGAGTTTTTGGATCAAAACTCAACATTTATTGGTGATGAACTGCACTACTATATTGCTTCAAGATTCAAAGTTAACGCACTGCGAACTGAATTGTTTCTTGAAACATTGGATGAATGGAGAATGTTTTCAATTGAAGGATCTAAAGGTGTTTGTAGAAGAAACGATAAACTATGAGACTGTTTTGAATGGACTGAGTTTCACAAGAAGAGAAGACGAAGTGGACAAGGAATATGTCAAGTAAGTACTTCTGACTAGTCTTCCAAAAGCTCAAATTGAAAAAAAGGCTACAGTAGCCGGTTCAAAGATTGTAAACTTTGGCCGTTTTAGTTGAAAATGACCAACTTTGAGAATGTGTGGCGGCAATACTGATTGTCACATCAAGTAGACTTTAAATGAATTATACAGATTAGAAATAGGGCTCCGTTTTTGTAGTTGACAACTTTTTTCTCCGGACGCTCCCTAGAGAGTTACAGTACCTCCCAAACAGTTATCAATTTTGGCTGTTTTCAGTGGAAAATGACCAACTTTGACAGTGTATTTCGGGTCACTTGATTGTCCGATAAACTTAATTTTGTATGGGCTAAACAGAACAAACGTAGCACATTATTTTTGCAGTTGACCATTTTTTTGTAGGGACACTATCTTGAAAGCTACAACATCTCAAAGTAAAAAGCTTCAAATTTTCGCTAATATGCACTGAAATTAGTCGACTTCAGGGAGAAATGACTTTGATTTCCTGTAACTTTTGTTGTAGTGTTCCTACAAAAAAATAGTCAACTACAAAAATGATGTGCTAGTTTTGCATACAAAATTAAGTTTATCGGACAATCAAGTGACACCGAAATACACTGTCAAAGTTAGCCATTTTCCACTGGAAACAGCAAAAGTTGATAACCTTTTGAGTGGTACTGTACATATCGACAAAGTAATTTCTTTCTCAAATCGACCAATTTCAATGTAAAATAGTGCGATTTTTAATCTAACCCCTGAAAATGACCATAACTCTATTTACTTTGTGGGAGGGCAATCGGTGATACCGTAACACCCCCTCAAAGTTGGTCATTTTCAACTAAAAACGACCAAAGTTTACAACCTTTTGATCAGTACTGTAATTAACTTATTCAGCAACGAAAATTCTACGTATGTTATAAAAAATGGATTTAATATCAAACGATCAATCGATGACGTCACAGCGACTATAAGAGACGACGGTCCGGATTCGGATCGATTTTCAATGCTTGTTTGGCCTGATTTCGGTGGTAATTCATACTAATGAGTTAATGAAGGTATTCTATCGGAACATTTAGCCTATCTTGGGTCTAAGTCTTCTCAGATTCATGAGAAATATTTGAACAATAGAATATCTTACTTTTCAGTCCGAAACTACTCTCTTTCGCTTACAGTCTCTCACACATCTCCTAGACCTGCAATCATTATCGACATTGTTACCACGGCCCCCATTAACTCCGCCCCTTTTCACCCTATATAAGCCGACGTTTCTCTGAAACTAGCCAGTTCTGACTGAGTCTATACCCGAGACCGTTTTCCCGCTTGTCCTTTTCACCCTTTTCATGTAACTCGCTAATAAGACCGCTAATTATTCTATTTTCCCCAGATTTCCTACCCCGCATCCAATCTGTGGTTATTGTGATTGAACCTTTTTATCCACGTGAATAAACTAATTTTGTGATCATTATATTTTGTTTTAGGGCTGGCTGTTTTTAGAGTTTTAGCAATAATCTGATTTTATTGTCTGATTCCCGCAAAACTCAGGGTTTTTCGAAAAACTTCAAAGCATGTGTATTTCAGCAACAATTCCCATATTTATTGAATTTCCATCATCATCTATAAACGGCTGGGAATTCACAGTTTAATTAAAAGAAATGGGAGATCTTGTTCAAAAAATAAAAAAATGAAACTTAACATCTTTGAGAAGCCGGTTATTCTTCCAAAATGTTCGAGACCCAGACATCAGCGATTTTGAGAATGATGAATTGTTTTTTTTGTTTAAAAAACACAGAATGAATTCAATTTTTCAAACTTTATTTTTAAGAACAACAGAGAACAAACAAAAAATATTACAAAAAAGGAATAATAAATTAAATTGAGATAACAAATCACTGATTAACAGTATTAGATTTCAGCAGCGTTGAATCCACACGTGGCTTCTTAGACTCCGTCAAGTCTCTAGATGAAGTTGAACGTTTCCGATTAACAGCAGTCTTGTTCTTTACGAATCGCCCTCGTTTCAAATCTCCAACAGAAATGAATTTGATGAGATCACTCCTCTTGACATACGTGGCATCCAATTGTACGATTCCTTTTGCTTGATGTCTCATATTCCTTTTGAATCCTTCTATTTCAGACGTCAAATCCAGATTCTTTGCGTTCTCCGTAAACTCCAATCCCAGGAACCAAGTGGACTCATTTCGAATATTCTTCAATTTTCTCGGATTGATGTGAGCTATTTTCACTTGAGTATTCCTCTCCATAATCTGAACCAATTGCCGGATTTTTGATTCAAAGAATGCATGATTGGTGTCCTCGTTGATTGTCAAAGCGATGAAATGTTTGTATCGACTGAAGAAATTGATCTCTTCGAAGAGATCGTTCCACGTGGCACTTCCCTCTTGAATCCGATCACAAATCTCCAATGCAGACTTCATTTCCTCTTGAATTATATGCAATGTTGACTTTGAGACGTTGTGAGTGGAATTCTGTTCCGGGAATGCAGGAGTCAGAATTGGCATCAGATGGTATCGATCGGCTACATTTTTTCGCGGATTCCAAACCAGGCTTCCCAACTTTGAATCCACACAACCAAACTGCTTCAGAACGACTGGTGATGGCCATTTCCATGTCGAAAAAACGAAGAACACCTTCTGGATTATCTTCGATGGAGCTGCATTTGGATACAACTGACACGTCCTTGCAACCAGAATAGCCCAAGTGATGCCTCCGAAGAAACCCATCGCATTCGAGTACACTCCATGATTCTTTGCCCATAACTTGATTGCTCGGAGGGATTGACAGAAGGTATTTTGGTTTGGAACAAGCTTCAAAAGCTGTTCAGCCACTCGAATTCCATTCAAGCTTCTGATGCTGACATCATCCAAATTTACGAGTAGAGAATCATCGGATAAATTGATGTTCTCTGGGATCGTTGGTTGGTCGATTCTCGCAAATAACACGTCGAGCTCGATTCCCGAGTAAGTCATTGTCATAATCGGCACGAAAGCATTCTCCACTGATTGCAACTCCTTCACATTTGGATCCATCATAAGAAGTTGCTTGAACGAAGTGAAGAAATCCATGCGAGTTACATGTCGTGGGGCTATGACTACTGTATCGATGTCGGCTCCAGAGCTGTGGACTCCGAGACAATACGAACCGAAAGCCATCAGTTTTCCACCGGCATCCACTTGTCTTCCATTTGGAATCCGTACATCCGTCAGACTTTTGATCCATTTCTTGACCAATAGATTGAGTTTTGAGAGGGTATTGACTCGTTGACAGGTTTCTTCTTTAGCTTCGAAACATTTGTGATTTTTGAGATATTCATTCAACGAATTGTTGAGTGAAATATCATTTTGAGTTGGAGCTGCCAGAGAGATTGGTTGAGACACTCCAAGCATTTTGGTAGAAGACATAACGAAGAGTCAATAGATTGATGAGAATGGGAGAGAATGGGACGAATGGAAACTACCAGTCACGGACAGATGGTATTCACGCATTTGCGTACTCTGCGTATTGGCTCCTGGGAAGAGCGCGCACCATTTTTAGGGCTATAGGCCCGGAGTTTTCCCAGGAGCAGTGACTATGGTGCGCGCTCTTCCCAAGAGTCAATACACGGATGCGTCTCCACTTGAGGTTAGTCATAGACCATCTCCGTGGCATCTACCATAGGCCATATATGTCGTGACACGTAAGTGGGACGGTGAGCTCATGTCACTTTTGCTGTGCGAGAGAAACGAAAGGGATGATAGCAACAACAACTTTTTTTAACATGTCTAATCAAGAGATCCAAAGGTACCAATAGTTGAGTCTTTTTCCCCTCGAATACTGCTGGTCACGGGCGGTTGCTGTATTGTAGAGCCTCCGCAAGCAGTGAAAATCCTCCGAATCACGGTGCCAACATCACCATTGATAGACAGTCGAACGCAGAGAGCAGGGAGTGATCGAGAGACGACGAAATTCTGACGATTTCCTTTTCCTTATATGCACAGAAATGTAGGGTAGATCCTTATCGTAAGGTCACCAGGTTGGGCACGTCCAGAATAGTGATGGTATCAGTGGAAGGTCACGGGTCACGTGTCAGTTGTTGAAACTCATTTTATTCGTTTCTTATGCAGATTATAGTGAATCTGCTGTGAGACTAGCGGCGCAGTAGTTATAACTCATGTTGCAACAATATATTTCCGAAATGTTTCCAACTCACGTGTCCTTCGAGATCAATTATATTGAAAAAGATAAATTTTTTCGAATTTCGCGGTAACTTTTTAGCTGATTTCAGAGGAGCGCGTTTACCCTCACTATTTATCTGTGACTTAACCACGTAATGTATTAAAATTGGAATGGCCGAGTTGGAGTTTTCTAAGCCAGAGGTATGTGCGGCCGCTGTGAAAGGTTGTGTGTGTGTGTGTGCAAACGCGCTCCGCTGAAAAAAGGCGTTTTTGAATGGAGATGGTCTGTGGTAGAGGCCGAGGCATCTCCCATCTCTATATACTTTCCAGACTGCCTACTGTATGGCTGGTCACCCCTATCCCTCTTATTTTTATTCAATACTAGTTCCCATATCCCTATCGAACCATCAATGTAAGTTATCCCAATCTCATATTTCATATCCCATTCTCATTTTCCTTTTTGGCAGTGTCTACGAGTTTCGGAGAAGTCAGAGACAAATAAACCGGTGCGAGCCTCTTCTCCATCAACACTCGGATCTTGCTTCAAGCTCCCAGTCGATGGGCGCAGTCTTCCCTGGCCGACTCTCCAAGAAGCAGACCAACCTCAGTTGGTGTTGCAACCACCGACTCCGCCAACATGGATTCAACAGACATTTGCAATGTTCTCATCTATGCTGAGCCGTTCGGAGGCCAATCGCTCGACTCCTCTCGTCCCTTCACAGTTTCCCGCATCGGACACTAATGGATTTGGATCATGAATATGAAATTGAGGATTCAAGAAGACGAGATCTGAGCTGAAGGCGCAGCAGGTAGAATTGGAAGTTCTGTCAGCCAGGAAGGATCATAAGGAAACATGGAAACAGTGCGGCGTCTGTTTTGCGGAATTCAAAGAAGTAGGAGATAAATTCCGAAAATTTTAAGTGAGTTTATTCTCTTTAAAATGTAATTCTGAATTTAAACATGTATTTCCAGAGAGCGCAGTCCCCATGACGAAACGATCTTCATCTTCACTGAGGACTATGGTATCGATGATATTGTCAAGAACTACAAAGCATTGAGTATGGAAACTGTGACGGATGATTTTTTATAATATACTTTTGTGTTGTGAATCTCGTTGAATAAATCCCTTATTTTGGAACACGTCCTGTTAAAAACAAGACCTCCACTCGAAAGATCAATGTCACTGGAGAAGATCTTCTAGTTGGAAGACTTCTCATCAGACACAGCCTCCCAAAATGTTTCACTGTGCAGAAGTTACATGCAACCAATTGAAAGTGCATGTCAGGTTACAGTAACCTTAAATCCGCTTTCGGAAGATGAGAAGAAAACTTAGAAAAATCTGAAAATAAAAACGAACAATTTTAGAGCTGCTTGACAACAGCACCCCAGACATCAGCGATTCTGAGGATGATGAATGATAAAATAAAAGCTAATTATTCGAGTAATAAATCTTTTTTTAATGTCTTACAATCCTTACAGCAATGAGAGAATGTTGTGGCGTGAACTAGCAATGGCCTGGTGAACGTCTAACCCTGAGGTCATACGTGGCAAGAAGATCTGCCCATATAAGCCGAGAGAACTAGTAGTTTTCGGTTATTCCTTATGTAATAAATAGTTATTTATACTCCACTCTCCTGCCACCTAGCGATATAACAGAGAATATACAATGAATCATGAGTGAGATGCTGAAATTCTCGGCTTCTCCGAGAAAATAACCGAAAATTTCAATACAAAAATACATATGATGGAGAGATCAAAATATCACAAGTTAGATGAGTGTACAGAGGAAAAATGAGAAAATTATTCATGGCTTCTTGTGATTTCTTCCCTGGTGATTCGAGAATTTGCGCTGGGGTTCGCGATCCTGCCGTGTCACACGATCCTGACGGACGATTGCGACCTTCCCTTGTTTCGATTCCTCTTCAGCCTCCTTTGCCACTTTACCGACGGGTGCTTCTTGGGTCCGTTTCTCTCTCGCTTCTTCCACAAGTGAGCGGAGTCTTCGGCTTGGTCTTTTCGTCTCATTGGAGGCATTTTCGATGTGTTTGGACGAGCCGGAGAACAGAAGCCAACCGAAGATTGGTGCGAACTGAAAAAGAAGGAATCGTGTTTGATTGTTCAATGTCTAATGAATCGGCTTGAACTTTCACTTCAGCACCAATAAACTGAAGAAACTTTTCGCCTTTTCGAATGCCCATCTCAATCCCTTACCACATAACAAAGTGTCCACTTCACGAAGAATTCTCCTCTCAACCAACAATGTGAAACGCGAGCGAGACTGTGGATTGGATCGAATCCGGGGAATCCAATGAAGGCACGAGCTGGAAATCGTATCGATTGAATGGCTTCTTGCCTATTTCTGACTCACCAAACGTGAAATAGGCCGCGTAGACGACTGGAACAGCCAAGCTTCTCCTTCTGATCACCTTTGAAGTGAGGAGAAATCGCATGACCGCCGCGAGAAGGAATTGAGTGAGAAGTGGCACGTAGAAGCTCTGGGACTAGAGAAGAAACCTTCATATTCCTAAACTTTTAAAGGATTTCCCTACCTCAAACTTCCATTGACAAAGACCGGTGCCCAGCAACTTGGCGTGCGTTCTAACGAGATCTGGCCTATTCGTTTGTCCAGCCATCACACTCCGAATGAAAACAGCCATATATGGTGCGTTCAGTGCTCCAAAGAGCTGCGCGAAGAACGTGACAAACATCTTTTCGCTATTTCCTTTCCGTTTGACTGTGAAACGTTCGATTGCGGACAGTGCGTTGGGAACGACGCCGGCTGCGTAGAAGTTGAGAAAATTGAAGACGAAGAAGCCAAAGTCGCCGACAGATTTCAAAACGGCTAAAAATTCGAAACTCATTCTTTGAAAACATTATTTATCCGCTTACGCTCTTCATAAAATCCGGCGCAAATTTGAATCGTGGCGATGAACTGGATGAGGAAGGTTCGTTCCAGACACTCTCGTCTCCATAGTTTTTCGGCAATCTGAAAAAGAAAAACGGGCGTTAATTTGGATAAAACTCAAAGTTTGAGAGACCTTTTTGCTGAGAAAAGCAGCAAAATTCAGCAATCCGAGGTAGATACCTGCCAGGAGGAGGGGAAGGATCGTTTTTTGGTATAACTCCCCTTGTTCGGGTGAGCCCGTCGTCATTTTGGACCTGGAAAACGGGAAAAATTGGATGAAACGATTGAAATCTTGAATTCTTGTCAAAAAAGATGAAAATTCGACGAAAAAAGAACAGAAATAAATCACGAACAAGAAAACATTTTGAGAATTAACAAAAAATGCCGCCAGCGCCGAAAATTGAGGTCAAATGCAAACTTTTTAAACCACAGAAAGTTCTAGAACAAAATTTTCAGAAGATGTGCATTTTTGCGTCGCCGTGTTTGCGGATCATCTAGAGACCGCGCAAATTTGAATAGAAAAGTATTTATATACGGCGCAGTTTCCGCTATCAAATTTTTCTGAAAATAGAGTAATTCAATACCGGAGCAATCATTTATCACATTATACAAGAAAAATACGATATCAAAATATTCCGAACCGGCGAAAACAAAATTCAAATCACAATTCAACATACAATTACAAATTTACAAATTATCAAGTTCGATTGAAGCTAATCCCTCTTTTTGCCTTGTTTTCCAGCTTTTCTTCTCGTTTCTTGCTCGGTTTTCTCTGCAAGAAGTTCAGCCTCTCTTTCTTGTCTCTCTCGCTTCTTCTCCTTTTTCAATTGCGATGCTGTGATTGGGGAATCCATGAGGAAACGGCAGCACAGCCAACCAACAACCGGAGCGACCATGTAACTGAGGAACAATCCCAGAATCTCGTCGGCCTTCAAGCTACACACCGCCAAATGAGAGAAGCTGTACATTATGTCGAATCCGGGGAAGCCGATGAGAATTCGAGCTGAAAAATTATATTGTTTCAAGCACAGCGATAGGGATCAAGTACCGAACGTATAGTAGAAAGTGTAGATGGCTGGGGTAAATTTGGTGTCCAACTTGGTGAGAATCATTCGCATGGAGACAGCGATCACGATTTGAGAGACAAAGGCGAAGAGAAAGTTTGGGAAGTCCTGAAATAAGACAAATAAATATCTATTAGTATGTTCTTAACACACATTAGAGCTCCATGAACACCAGGGTCGTTCCAACAATTCGCTGTGCATTGTAGCAATGTGGGTGATCCATGTTTGCTGAGAAAGGACTTCCCAACTGATGATGGTCATTCCGGCTGCCAAAAAAGCGCCAACAAATTGACCAGCGAGGTTGCAGATCGGTCCAAGAACACCGGTCTTTTTACGATTGAAGATGATATCCTCGAACTGTGTGAATGGACTCGCAATGCGCCATTTGATATTGTGGACAGAGAAGAAGCTGATAGCATTGATGACGAAGATGCTGATGTAGTCGGTGGATTTCAGGATCGCTGAAATTTCAAAAAATTATGTTAAAAACATGATCTCGTCGTACATTGTTCATAAAATCCGATGCAAATCTGAAGAGTGGTGATTAATTGAATGAGGGCCTCTGGGAAGATCGAATTTGGGCCCTTGCACTGGGTCAGACCCTAAAATGAATTGCGATTTTTGGAAGAAAGCTAATTTGTGCATCTTACATATCTCAGAACTTCGCAGACAATGAAGACGCATGTCACGTAGAGAGTTGCAACTTTGAGAGCGTCGAAGTCGAATGAATTTAACATATTGGGATTCGGGATAGAATCCATTTTTGACCTGAAATAGTGAAACGTACCATGAGAATTAAGAAAAAATTATTTTTACAAAGAATAGCATGATTTTATGGATAAAATTAGACAATTTTTCATTGAAAAACGAAAAAAACCTGAACATTCCTGAAAAAGTTCTCGAACGTCTGCATTTTTGCGTGTGGCGACATGCCGATTGTTCACACATCGATGTTTGCGGACCGATGAAAAAGCGCGCCAATTTCAAAATATACAGCTTGAGCTGTTCTTGATGAAAAACAAAAGAAAATTAACATTTTCAGAGAAATTAAAAGACCCAGCAATGATTTATCAAATTAGACGAATTATAAAGAGAAATGAGAAGTTGAATGAGAGAAGATACAGACGTATGATATGAACATGAATAAATTAGGTACAATATTGTCAAAATTACACAGTATAATGTCAAAATTATCCGGAAAATTAGCATGAATGGGGGAGGACACATAATTGTTATTTTATTACTATTACTATTTCCGCCGCGAAGTTCTGCTTCTTAATTCCTGATTTCTCCTTCTATTCTCTGCGTCGATTGCCTGTTGTTCGGCTTTCAGAGCTTTTTTGAGCTTCGCATCCTGTTCCTGCTTCTCCGCCTTTTCTCTGGCTATCCTCTTGACCTCATCCTTTTCGAATTTCTGCGCCCACATCGATCTCAAAGTAGTCTTGATCCGGCATGCATACGGCAAGAATAACCAACCGGAGAGTGTGGAGAACTGAATTTTATTAACAAAATATAAATTTTTAACACATTTTTTGCTTACGATGTGTAGACACAGGTTCGGAAGGAGCTCATAGACCATAGTCCAGCATTCAGGAGCCTTCGCAACACTGAGCACTGGATGAGCAACAGGAACGCCAATTGCCGCATGACCAATAGTGAAGAGGAACGCGTAGATCACAGCAATCGAGATGATACGTCCTTGGAACATTTCGAGAAGCACACGGAGGGCGAGACCACCGAGGAAATCGCAAAGCATGACGATCGGAAGTGGTTTCTGAAGGATTTTTGATAAACTGGAGGATAAATCATACTTGCGAACCGGGCTGGCGCGTAACTCGCTTAAAACTGGTTTTTATGGGCTGAAAAATATTCCAAAATGTAGATCTCTACGAGGTCTATGACTGTGATCTATAACGGGCCGGATGAGAAGTCGTCAATGTGTCGCGGGCAGGGCCAGAAAGGCTTTTTTCACTAAGAAAGGCACTTTTCACTAAATGTCGATTTTCAGCCAAGAATGCCAATTTTCAACCAGAAAGTGTCGATTTTCAGCCAAAAAGTGTCGATTTTCAGCCAAAAAAATCGATTTTCAGCCAAAAGAGACGAATTGTCAGCCAAGAAAGTTAATTTTCAGCCAAAAAGTGTCGATTTTCAGCCAAAAGAGACGAGTTGTCAGCCAAGAAAGTTAATTTTCAACCAGAAAGTGTCGATTTTAAGCCGAAAAGTGTCGATTTTCAGCCAAAAATTGTCGATTTTCAGCCAGAAAAAGACAATTTTCAACCCAAAAATATCGATTTTCAGCCAAAAAAGATCAATTTTCAGCCAAAAAACGTCAATTTTCAGCCCAAAAATGTCGATTTTCAACCAAAACAGGTCGATTTTCAGCCAAAAAACTCGAAAATGACCAAACAAATCATTCTAGTCCGGCCCGTGGCACAATAACGCTCCGAGATCCGGCTCATACTAAGTCACAGTCAGAGAACTCGTCGAGATCTACATTTTGCTATATTTTTCAGTTTATAATGGTGCGTCCAAAGTAGCTACAACGACAAATCTGCGGCGTCCAAAGTTGATTTGTAGATTTGTAGGTTTTGCAGGTTTCGCAGTTGAAAAATTAAGGATGAGCAATAACGCATAACTGAAAACCTGCAAATCTACAAATCAACTTTGGCCGCCGCAGATTTGTCGTTTTTGCTGTTTTGTAGCAACTTTGGACGCACCATAAGATGCCGTTTAAAGCGAGTTACAGGCCGGCACGGTTCGCAAGTATGAAATCGCTTGAAAATCCGATACCGTGTACTTGAAAAGACACCCGAGCGGTTTAGTTTTCAGGAAAACGTCCTGAGCGGTCACAATGAAGAAGAACGAGCAGAAAAGTGCTCCGGCGAATTGAAGTGAGAGAACGGCAAGACAGTCCTCATCGCCGACTCGTCCAGTCACGAATTCCTCAGCGACAATCATCGCATTCTCTCCATGTCTTCGGTTCAACTTCTGGAATATCACTTGATTGATTACAACCATCGGGAACATTCCATAGTAGCCGAATGCGCGAAACATTAGTTCTGAAAGAATAGGTTTCAGGTCTAATCGCTTCGACTGAGCTTACCCTCTGTGTAGTGACAGACACCGAACGAGAATGCGGCGATGATCTCGTAGAAGTAGTCACGTTTCATGGAGAGTTGAGCTATCTGAAGAAAAAATTACAATTATTGAAGTGTTTCAAAGAAAAATTGAACCTTTCTGAAAAGAAGCACAGCCAGAATGAGTATTATATTGTAGACTAGACACGAGACTAATGTATCCTTCCATTCTTGTCGCATACCGGCCGCGTACATTGTTGCATTGTAGGCAAACTCGAGGACATTGAACTTTTCGTCCGCTTCATCCATTTTATGGCTGAAAATTCGTGAAATTGATGAGAAAACGGTTCAAGAGACTCAAAATTATCGGGAAGTGACGCATGAGCAAATGAGAAATCAAAGCGAAAAAACGGTACCGCCCAAAAAATAGATCAAATGGGAAGTTTCGAGCTAGAATAGCATAAAACAATTGTTAAGTTGGAAATCAAAGTAAATCGATAATTTTGAGCATTTTTTTCGTATAGAATTCAAAATTTTCAGACAAAATTTAGCAAAAAAAAACTTCTAGAAAGTTTCGAAATTCCAAATCTGTGCATTTTTGCGTGCCGAATGTTCACACCTCGATGTTTGCAGACTCGAGAAAAAACCGCGAAGATTTGAAAATATGAGCCGTGATTGAAAACAAGAATAAAGTGGAACGATTTGTGAGCGTGAGCGATTTTTCATTTTACACGAATAACAGGAATATGACAAATTACAGATCATTGAATAAAATACACCAGAGTTAGAAAGTTGAGTAAATAATACAAATCACAGGTTAAAATCGCTTCTTGACAGATTAAAATTCGAAGAAATGCTAACGTCTTCTGTTTCCGCGTCTTCTGTTTCCGCGTCCTGAGTTTCCGCCTCCTCCTCTGTTATTCCTTGGTACCAGATTGTCGCGATTGTTCCGTCGCTCTAATTGCTCATCTATCCGCTCGTTCGCCCCATCCTCTAGCGCATTATCGTATCTCACTTGCCAAATCGATTTACATTTTGACAGCGTTTTGTCAATGAATGACCAAAGAATCCAGCCGATGAGGGGGGAGATCTACAAAAATAATTAGTTCAAGTTTAATGAATTTTTTTACCATGTGTATAAAAAATGGGATTGGCCAACTGTTAATATTAATGGGATTAATACAACCGAGGAGACGGGATAAGGTGATGAAAGGGTGACCAGCGTAGATTCCAATGACCGCATGGGCTGAAAATGTCAGAATTTCCACCAATAATCAACCTCAAACTGACAAAAAGTGAAGAGCGTTGCGTAGATCAGTGCGCTACCCACAGCATGATACTTATCCTCTCGATGGAGCCGTCTCAAGACCGCATGTAAAACAGCGCCACAGACGAATGCACAAAAAATAACAATAACGTAAAATTGCTGAAAATATTGTACTCATAATTGGACATAATTGGACTCACCTCTAAAACTCCGTTCTCGCAAAACGGTTGTGTCGGAATCATGTTGAATAGGTTTAACAGAAGATAATAGACAATTAATGTGGCGGTGTGAGCGGGGACGATCAATGATAACAAATATGTTGAATACCGGCCGTTTTCCGTATTTTGGAAATCCTCATCCATCAAAATCACCACGTTTTCACCGTGCCCTTCGTTAAGAGAATGGGATATGTACATATGGCAAAGTATCGCAAAGAACAATCCAGTATAACCGAATTGCGCCAACATGACGTCTGAAACTTTGAATAAATACAGTTTTAGATTTAGAGAGGAACCTTGTGAGGAAAAAGATGCACAGTAGGCCGACAAGGCGATGAATTCGTTCAAAAAATCACGGAAGTTAGGAGCAAACCACGATGCGACCTGGAAAAAACGAAAAAAACATATAATTTTTTGACAGAAAACTCTGAAAAAACCTTTCTGGATCCCAACAAAACAATCACAATGCTCACGGTGTGAAACGCGAAAGTAGAGAAAGCTTCATTCGATTTGATAGTGGCCAAATCCGAGAAATATATTACTTTCATTGTCGTGTCTGAAATAAACGAGAGTAATACTGTTAAAATCTATAAAATTAAAAAATTGGAAATTTCAGCGTGTCGAATGTTCACACATCGATGTTTGCGGACCGGTGAAAGAACCGCGCAACTTTCAAAACCTTTTTGAACTGTTCTTAAAGAAAAACAAAACATTTGCAGAGGAATTAAAAGATCCAACTAAATTTCGAACGAAAATTTGAATTTTTGCAAAAACTGCACTTCGAAATCGGGCCTTGCCGGACCGAAAATTTGCAGGTATGGATAAAATTATATCGTTTTTCATTGAAAACACGAAGAAAAAAAAATCTGGAAAATCCAGAAAACCCGAGGAATTTTCTAGAAGGTCTGCATTTTTGCGTGTGGCGACATGTCGAATGTTCACAGAACGATGTTTGCGGACCGGTGAAAGAACCGCGAAATTTAAAAACGTAAAGCTTTTTGGACTGTTCTTGATGAAAAACAAAAAAAAAAGAGCGTTTTCAGAGAAATTAAAAGAGCCATCAATGATTTATCGAATTGGTGTTTGCTGATCTAGCAAAGAAACGCGGGAAAATAAAAAAATATGCAGTTTAGATTTGAAACAAATAAAACTTGGTACAATTTCCAATCGAGCAATGATTCATTGAAATGTTACAGGAAACGTTCACGAAATTAGTGAGTGATAAAAAAAAACATAAACGCGTTCAGATTACAGAATGATTTAACAATACGACAAAATAGATCTCGAGATCACAAAATAAATACAAAATATCACATAATAATTCAAAATAAAAAAAATTATTAGCTGTTATTAGTATATTTTCCGATTCGAAATTGACGCACTTATTTCAGATTATTAGGTTTATTAAAATCGATTCCTGTTGTTCTTCTTCTTCTTGTTGACCTTGTCTTCTTGCTTCTGCTTCCATACTCCCGCCTTCTTTTGGTTTTCCTGAGTTTCCTGATTTTGCACTCTGGGTTCAGCTTCTTTCGGAACGTTTTCTGCCTTCATCGTTCTTCTGCGGTGGACTGCTTCTTTTTCCTCTTCTTCTTCTGCTCTTTCCGCTGCAATCCTCTCCATTCTCTCCATTCTTTCCAATCTCAGCCACCAGATCGATTTCACCGGTTCCCAACCTCCGAATTGTGACGCAAATATCCAGCCCATAAAAGATGGTAACTGAAAAATCATTCTAGATTTCCTAATTTCTCTACTTATTTCCAACATACAGTCATTGTCGGAACTGTAAAACCATAGAAGGCAGGCTCCAAAACCTCAGAGCAACTTATAAAACGGATTACAAAGGTGTGAAGTTGAGCGGAGTAGACTCCGATGGCCGAACGAGCTGGAAAAATGAATTTATTGAATGATTCCAGCATTTGGACGTACAAAAAGTGGAAATGATAGCGTAAGCCAACGCAATCAGCCAGTGATTTCTGTTGAAGCATCTCAGAAACACGTTTAAAACGAAGCCACCGAGAAACTCAGAGAGGAGCACAAATGCAATTTCTGGCTGAAAATCGAATAGATTTTCTGCCTGAAAATTGAAAACTCACTGTCACACCTCCTTCATACACTGAAAAGTTGAAGAGGGAGGTACATGCCGGAAGTTGATTAAACTTGTGCAACATCCATGAGAAAAACAGTGCGGATAACACGTGAGTGGTGAATGTGAAGAAATAGTACCAGGTGTTTTCCCTATTACTGGTAAATGAATACTCGCCGAGTGGGTTAAAAGGCGCATTTATTAGCCGAGCATTTTTATTACAACTGCGCTCCACCGCAAACGAGAGTTTTTTCTCGCGCCGACACAGATTTTCACATTTTTTGACCAGTTTTCGCTATTTTTCATTATTCATTTTGTAACTATTATGAAAAAATGCGAGAAAAGATCACTCAGCGATTCCAATTCAGGAAACGGCGGCGAAACGATTTGGAATCGGCGGCGGACTCGCGGCGTACCGTACATACACCCGCGTTTCCTGATTTCATCGCCGCCGTTTCCTGAATTCAGTAGAGCGCACTTACTTACTTTTGCGTTTCTTTAATAGCTTCAGCTAGCATTCAACCCGATTTAACATTAGAAGCTAAATTTATATCAAATTTATTGTTAATTTTAACAAATATTAACAATCAATGAGAGAAAAATGGAACACTACAGCAACAGTTATAAGGAATTTTGGAGAGAAAACGAATAATAAAATAAGAAACGAATTGTAATTAGTTCGGAGAACTTGAGCTTGGGGGATTCGAATCCACTGCGCTGTTCGTCTTGGCAGTTTCTGCATTCTTGATGAAGTCCATTTTTACTACTTTCTTTCCTTGCAACAGGTGCTCAGTCTGAGTCAAGGTAGATCGTCGCAGTTCGTTCCTGAAAATTCATAAAATTTTTGATACAAATCGGATATGAATGTGTTTGCCTTACCATTCAAAGCTCTCTTGCCATTTTGTCATTCGTAGCTCTGGACTTGCATTTCAGACCAAGTAACTTCAAGAGATGTTCCCACCATGATCAGCTAATGTTTTCTGTAAGACACAAACTTATCAATAATCACCAAACTCTCGGTTATCACCTGAATGTCTTCCGACGTATAGTGATGATCATTAACAAGACGATGAGTTTGTTTCCAGTAAGGAAACATCTTTATGTTGTCCATCAACTTCTCTGCATAATTTATTGAGACTTTTTTTGAATGCGAGCCAAATAGTCTGAATTGTGACGAAAGTTAATTGCCTCAGTGGTGTCGATGAACACTTCGATGACTTGCTTGAACTCACTGGTAGATCTGAAAAACAAGTTACCACTTGTATTCTGAGAAAATCACATGAGAAAATGTTGTAACTGGCCAGATTGAACTAGCAGCCGACGTTTCGCCAAAGCTTTCTCTTCGAAATCGGTAAACTTTTGTAAACGCGGCGTACCTAAAATATACATTTTGTTTTTCTCAACTCTTTTTAAGAACAAACCGCAATTCCTCGAACGATGTTTTCGTCTGGAAATTTCGTATCAGCATTTATTCAATTAGATCTGAAAATACAACTTCGCGAAATATTTCGCAACTCCACGCGCCCTGTTTTTCTATTTGCCCCCGTTTCCTGAAAAAATTTCCTTTCGCCCCCGTTTCGCCGGAACGGTCCTAGGAGTGGTCTCGCCACGATTGAAAATTTTCGAACAGCGTTTCGCCGGCGTTTCCTGAAAAGCCTGTGTTTGCCGCCGTTTCCTGAATTGAAATCGCTGAGCAGAAACAGTGCAAAACTGGGTCGGTACGCGAGAAAAAAATTCGAATGCAGTTGTAAGAAGACTGCTAATAGATGTGCCTTTGAACTCACTCGCCGACTCTCCGTGGACCGATAACAGTGTCTTTTCTAGTCATCTCATCCATTAAAATCAGCAAACTTCCGCCGTTTTTCTTGTTGACTGATAGAAAAATGAGCATCTGAAACAGAATCGCGCAGAACATCCCAGGATAACCAAGATGGTGCAACATGAGTTCTGGAAAAATATATTAATTTTGTTGCTTGTTATAGCTTAAATGCATCACCTTGTGAATGATAGCAGAAGCAGTAGCAAAGTACAGCGATGAATTCTTTGAGAATAATGCGGATTACGGGATTCAACTTAGCAGTCATCTGGAATTGGCTTGATTCTTTAGAAACTGAACTGCAAAAAATCTTAACATACCTCTCTGATCAAAAACACAAGAATCGCGAGAGCAATGTTAGCCAGTACAAAAGAAAGGATAACATGTATTGGATTTTCAGGGACCACTTCGAACAAATTTATAAATTTTGTTATTTTATTAGCGTCTTCGTCCATTTCGGATCTGGAAAATCGGATTATTAGTAAGATGAAGTGGGAGGAGGTCGGAAAAACGTTCAGAAATAGTCACAAAATCTTAGAAAACTTTCAAAAATTCTAGAAAATTCCGAATCTGTGCATTTTTGCGTGTCCCGACATGTCTAATGTTCACACTTTGATGCTTGCGGACTCGAGAAAAAACCGCGAAAATTGAAAAGTATGAGGCTTCGAAGAGCCCGTTTTGATAGAGAACAAGAGCGAAATAGTGGTTTTCAGCAGTGAAACTTGAGAAATCATTCATTTTACACGAATTACATAAATATGACAAGTTAGAGATCATTAAATACAAAAATTGAGAAAATTGAGCACAAAATATTTACAATTACAGATTAACGTCCTCTGTTTCTGCCTCCTCCTCTGTTATTCCTCTGTCTCAGATTGTAGTGCTTATTCCGTTGCTCTTCTTCCAGTGCTCTCTGCGCTCTTATCGCCTGCTCTTGTTTTCTCTCGTATTTTAAGAGCCACGTCGATTTCAGGGTTGACGGGCTCCGGGATACCCATGGAACGAATATCCATCCAATATATGGTAGGAACTGAAAAAATACGCGTTCACGTTGAGTCCCAGGCTACCTATGCGAACACGCTCTAACGAGAAACTACGTGGAAAATGAAATATTTTCACGTATCCTAAAATTTTCTGTAGGAAAATAGATTCTAATGTTCACCGCCACGTATTGCGGACCATGTTTTTTTCAGAGCGCGTTTGCATAGGTAGCCTGGGACTCAACGCGCGCGTTTTGATGATCTTTTTGATGCTTTAACTCACAACATGAACTACGAGAGCAATGACTCCCTCGTTGACCGGCATTTTGAGAACACAGCTGAAAAATCGGAAGAAGAAAAAGAGTGGATGTGCGGCGGGGACTCCAGCGGCTCTGCGAGCTGAAAAATAGAATTTTTTGAGAATTTATAGCAATGCCACTTACTAATAGAGAAAACTATCGCGTAGACCAATGCAGTGGCTCCTTCATTCCCATTGAACTGTCTCAGAAGTATATGCAGAGCGGCGCCGGACAAGAATTCACAAAGGACGACGATGATCATTATTGGCTGAAATTTAAATTTCTCACCGATATTGATTGATTTCATCGATAAACCAACCTGTAACGTGTCATTCTTGAAAAACAAATGCTCGAGTTGACACGGAAGAAGACTTTTATACAACATCAACAAGTAGGAGAAGCTAAGCATTCCGACAGCATGAGAGAAGATCAATGAGATCGGAAACTCGTTTTTGTGTCCCTCACCCATCAGAATCAGCCAGTTTTCGCAGTGTCTTTTGTTTAGAAGTTGGAAAACGAACGTTTGAATGAGGATCGCAATGAACATTCCAGGATATCCGAGGTATTTCAATATGTGCTCTGAAAATTGGAATTTTCATGTTCTATTAGCACGGCGCGCTTCTTACAACCGCGCTCTACCAAAACCAAAGAAATCTGCGTGCGAAATTGAGAGACTCAGAAAAAAAGAGTCATTTTTCAAGGGGATGTCGATAGAGCGCCGTTGTAAAAACTGTGCTGCTAATTATGAGCAGTGCTTACCTTGTGAGTACTGGCATGCACAGTAGGAGAACGCAGCGATGACTTCGTACAAAAAATCACGCAATTTCGGTGTACAATATGAAAACAGCTGGAAATTTTTACATTTTATTTTGAAAAACCCGGCAATATACAACCTTTCTGCAGAAACCAGTGAAAACGGCAAGGAAAAATGTGCCGAAAAGAAGAAATACTATAGCCATCCATGATTCTTCGGGGAGCAATCCGTATATATCTACTTTGTCGTCGTCGTCGATCATTTTGTGTCTTGAAAAACATAAAAATTGGGGGATTTTCAAAGAAAAATGAACGTGAACAGAGAAAATAGGATTTTGGTTGGTTTAAAACAATGTTTTCCTAGAAAAATAACTTAAATTTCGTGAAAATTCTTGAAATTTCACAAGTTTTGCGCCGAAATTCTCGAAAAACCGACAAAAAAGAGAAAAACAACATAAAAATAATTTTAGGTTTAGAAACCCGCCGGCGCAACATGAATAGATCAAAATCGAAAATTCAGAATCGCTGCAATTTCGACATCCGAATTCAGGAAAAAAGACTGAAAATCAAACAAAAAACAAAAATATAAAGCTAGCAGAGCCTTTTCGATAGAAACAATCAGAACAAAGATTAATACAGAAATTCAATGAATCTTAGAAATGATTTCTTTCAATTTTACACGAATTACAGCAAGATATGACACAATATAGCAGGTTAGAGATCAATTTAAAGTCAAATTAGGCACAAGAATTATAAATATCACAGTTAAGTTATTAAAATTGATAAAATGTAAGAAATTAACGTCTTTTCTTGTTATTTCCACCTTGTTTGTTCGCCGGCGTTTGAGAATTTTCCTTTCCAGTCTTTTCCATTTCCTCAAATCTCTGTCCCCAGACTGATCTCAAAGTTGTCGGTTTTCGGGTCACAGTTGGGACAAACACCCATCCGATTAATGGAACGAGCTGCAAGAGAAGTGATTTAAGAGTCTTTTAATTTCTATTCTAACGTACATTATGAACCAAGAAGGCTAAAAGAGCTTCCTCCGTGACCATATCAACCGAACAATAGGCGTAACGAGACATAAAGATCATCGGGTGAGGCGCGAAAACTCCGGTTGCGTAGTGAGCTGGAAAATTATATTTATAATTATAATTTTCAAGAAATCCCTGGTGTAAACTTACAAATTGTGAAAATCAATGCATAGAAAAACGAGATGGTTTCAATACGCTTCTGACATTGTCTCAAGATCATATGAAGCATGGCGCCACCAAGAAATTCCAGAAGGACCACAATAATGAGTATTGGCTGAAAATATGATTGAATTCTGATACAAATCACCTAAAACTCACTTGAAGTGCATCATTTTCATAGAACAAGTGTTTGAGATGACAGATCTCTGCAACGGGTACAAGAGTGGTGTCCAATACGAGAAGAGCGTAGTAACGGGAGCAAAAAGCTGCGGATATTTGAGCTACAATGACCAATCCATAGTCTAGAACGTAGATATTCATACGAAGAACTTCTTCTCCGATTATCAACAAATTCTCGCCGTTTCTCTCATTGAGATGTTGAAAAATGGAGAAATGGAGTAATATTCCGGTGAACAATCCAATGTATCCGAAGTAATGCAACAAGATTTCTGTAAATTTATTATATTTTCGTTCCAAATGAATAAGAACGTTAATACCATCTCCATAAAGAAAAGCGCAATAGGAGAACGTGGCGATGAACTCGCACAGCACACGACCGATGTAAACGGGAAGAAACGAGGTGAACTGAAAATGTTTTTATTTTTTGAATGAAAGATCTATTTTTAATGTATAAATCTATGAAACTAACCGCTCTGGCCATATATACATTGAGAGCGAGAAAACCGGTGTAGAGAGTGTATACGAATAGTGCGTACCATGATTCGGTGGGAATGCGCTGTAGCAGCTCGGCGAAATTCACTTTGTCGTCGTCCATTTTGTGTCTGGAAATGTATCGAATTAGGTGAAAACTAGCGTTTACTGGAAGAAATCCTGAAAATAAATTAATTTGAAAAAAAATCACTTCCAAATGTGTGCATTATTGCGTGGCTAATGTTCACACTTTGATGCTTGCGGACCAACGAGAGAGAACACAAAAATAGGAGACGCAGACAATTTTTTTCTCAAAATTGCGCGTCGCGATTCTTTATTACAATTCCACTCAATATAAATACAAAAAATAGCACAAAATACACGAAATTAGAGATCAAAGAATAGGAAAATGGCACATGATAAGTGTTATAAGTTAATATTAATTACAGTAAATGATTGTGAGTTAATATGTCAAAAATAGTCATCATATCTCAAAATGTACACAGAATCAACGTCCTCTATGTGGCAACTGATAATTTCCTCTCGAATTCTGTCTGTTACGTCTTCTGCTCATTTTTCTCATACTAATTCTATAAAGTCCAATATAATTTCCTCTACGGTCCCGTCTTCTCGGGTTGTCATTTTCGTGTCGTCGTCTCCGTTCACCTTGATGCATTCTTTCCCTCTGCTCCTCGATACGACGACGCATCTCTTCGTGATGCCGTTCTAATAATATCAGGTGTAATTGTCGGAGTAATTGGCGGAATCTTTTTTGTTTTCTCGTCCTTTCTTCTCCCTCGTAACACTCTCGCCACATCGTTTTCAACGGTGTTGGCTCGATCAAGGAGGCGGTTAACCAGCCAGGGATGGCAGCAAACTGAAAATAAAATTGTTGGTAGGGAAAAATATATAAGAATCACACCAAATGATAAAGGAGAAAGACAATAGTGTCCGCACTCCAGCATCGACTGCAACGAGCTAGAGTGATGGCTGGATAGACACCAGGGACTCCAACAAAGTATTTTCCTAAAAAAAATTAAATTTTTTGTTCAAAATTAAACTTTTCAAGATACCAGCAGTGAAGAAACATGCGTAGACGAGCGGTGTGGCGATAAAAGATCGATTAACGGTTCGAGATAGTATAAATCGGAGTAGAAAAGCACCAGCGAATTCAGCAACGAAGATGGAGTTCACAGGCACCGCATGCACGAAATAACACGGCCGTCGCTCGACTTTCAATCCCGTTGCTTTTTCAATTATAAACCAAATGATATCAGCATATGAATCAGCGGCCAAGGCTTCAAGAATATGGAACCAGACGGCATAAAGAGCTCTAGGTGTATCTCTGGTTTTCATAACGAGTGCCTCTTCGATATAAAGCAATTGATTCATTGGGGCGTCTTTGTTTCGTAGTTGAAATATACTCATATGAATTGTTACGGCGAGAAACATTCCGAAGTATCCATAGTTGTCGAATATTACTTCTGAAAGTTTATTGATTTTGTCTTTTTTCTGTTCTCAATTTTTCAGCGCACCTTCTGAATTTAACAAGAAACATAATGAGAATGTGCCGAGAAACTCGTTGTTTAACTTATTGGCCAATTTAACTCTGCTTTCTATCGGTGATACTCCATCGAATTGCTGAAAATGAAACTTGGAACTTCGACTTTTTTGCAAATGTCGCTTACAGAACCGCCGCCTCTGAATAACTTGAACATGACCTGCAATAATATAGAGAGAAATTTTAATCTGAGAGAGGAATCTAACCACTTTACTTATTTCATTTATCGCAAAAACGACAGAAGAATAAAGGATGCATGCGTAGAGTGGTTTCAGTGATTCATTCTGGAGGAAATCCATCTCATGGCTTCTGAAAATTATGACTTGTAACGGCCGAAAAATGTTTAAAAAAAACTGCGCTGAAAAAAAAATTTCCAGGATTCTGTGCATTTTTGCGTGAACACGCGTGTCGAATGTTCACACTTTGATGTTTGCGGACCGAACCGAGCAAATTTTGAAAATGATGAAATCCAACGATAAAAGCATAAACATTTCAAAGCAATTTGGTGAGTTTGAGCAATTCTTCATTACAATTTGTTACAATTTGTCTCAATATACAAGAAAATAGATCAAAATACAGGAAATTAGAGATAAACATCGTCAAATTAGTCAAGTTTAATCATAATTATATTCATTTAACGCCGTCCTCCTCTTCTGCCTCTTCCGAATCCTCTGTTATTGTTTCCACCTCTTTTGTTCTGTTGCTTCGGAGCTTCCGCTGGGCCCCCTCTCGCCTCTCCCGCTTGTTCCTCTTCGAATTTGATTCGCCAGATTGTTTTGAAATTCGTTTGTTGTTTGGTCAACAGAGGCACAGCATTCCAGCCGAGCACAGGAACTAACTGAAAAAAATAGTTTACGGATGATTCTGAGTGCTTTCCAGGGTACCAGATGAAGTAAGAAGCCCATAATTATTCTTTCACCGGTAATATTGTAAGGTATTCTGTCGAAACCTTAAGCCTATCCCGGCTCTTAAGATTTATCTGAGTTTCTAACACACACAAAGTGCTTATTTTCAGGTCGAAACTGCTCGCTTTCGCTCACAGTCTCTCCACACAATTCCTAGGCCTGCAATTGTCAACGTCGCTGTCGTCGCGCCTGCCGTCTCTTCAGTCGCCGACGCTCTCTCGTCATCGCCGCCACAACGACAGTCCGCATCCCGCTCTACAGGCTCGGCGCCACTAATTTGCATACATTAACCACGCCCCTTTTCATGCCTATATAAGCCGACGTTTCTCTCACTCTAGGCAGTTCTTACGGGGTTTATGCCCGAGACTGATTTCTCTTTGTTTTCCCCTTTCACCCCTTTTCTGTATTCATTAAGTTAGCCCAATAAATTAGTAGTTTAATACAAATCGTCTTCGTTTGCTTACTGGTAGCAGCGATTTAGGTTTTTCTTCATTTTAGATTAACTTTTAAGACCCACCCACGCTTCCCACCCGTATTTTACTACTTTTCGTTTGTTGGCTCGGGACCATAACCCGCTTTTCTTTCTGTTTACCCCTCCCGCCCGCCCCTTCTTGTAAAGTGGCCAATTTACATTAAGTGTTTCCGCAGGCGCGTAGGATAGTGATAGGTGTTTAGAAATCCCGATAAGGGAAATCAGCGTAAGTTGCGCGTCCGTTTGGTTAGTTTCGTTTAGATCTTGTCACGCATCTCTTCGTTTCTTAATCCTTTCGGTCAGCGTTTTCGAAGGTAGAAATACCAACGTGCTGCCTATGGATAAGAATTATTATTTTATCTGTATACCAGGCTTCGGCCAAAACGCTCCTTTTCCGGCAGCACATGGGCTGCTGGAGTTAATTCGATTCTTATTTTTCAGGTAATTCTTAGTTCGATATACCAGTCGAAGCGTTCAACATGTCCCATCGTGGACAAAACGATACCCGCCCTCCGTGGGCAGTTATGACGTCGGCCAATCGAGTCACGGACCAATCAACGGTCACTCCGCAGCACTTCTCCGCAATCAAGAGAGCAGTGGCATCTGATCTCACATGGATCAAGGAACACCTGGAGGACTCTATGGACGAGAAAATAAGGAATCTCGAAGGAGCAAACAATATGACACAACAACAAGTCAAGGAGGCAGTGGGCAAAGCAGTTGCCATGGAGGAGAAGCTGGTGGAGATAGCCACTCAGCTTGGGATTCTTGCTGAGAGTATCAAGAAGCTTCAGGAGGCTGTAGTATGCGAAGGCGTTAAACCCGACGCGGCAGTACCTCTTGAGAAATCCGTTCCTCATCCAATGTCCTTTTCTATCGTGCTTTCGGCAAATGGTTCTGCATTGAACCCGGATCACTGTACTAGTGAGGAGCAACCGAGGGCGTCAACACCAAAGTCAACCAATGGGATCAGCGGCGACCACGAGATTCAAGTGGAGATGCCAAATGTTTACTATGACGGAGACAAGGAAATTGACATTTCCGCAATCGCGGAGGAAGTCGTGACAATGGCTGGGATTCCAGCACAACCTGAATCTGGTCTGCAATCAGTACAGAATGAGATGGGATCAGTGGTGAACACAATGCAAGCAGCATTGGTTGGACAGGCGCAGGAAGCGTCAGTGGTCAGCGAAAGCGACGGGACTCCGAGAGTCGGTGAGGAGGGGTGTTCCCTTGATAATCACAACAAGATGCAGTCGTCAACTGGTGGTTCGGCGGCGGTTCTGATGGAACCTGTGCTTGCTTCGAAGCTGAGTAAAAGTGCTAAGAAGAGGCTGAGGAAACAGAAGAAGAGAGATGTGAAGGCGTTCACACTGGACGATTCTATACCGATTGGGTCGGAGGAGAGTCGTGAGAGCACTCTGACAGACGAGTCCTCGTTGAACATCGCTCCTACAACAATCGGAGCTGGTCAGGAACATGGTCCTGTTGGGTCTTCTGGAGTTGGAGACGTAAAGGTAAGCCCTGTTATCACTGTCGCAGAATTCGAAGGTCGCAAGACTAACGTGGTGACTAGTGATAACGAGAAGGGAGATTCTGAAAACATTTTAACCGAGCTTGGCTCAAATACTGAAACACTTCCACGTGTTATGGCAATCACATTGGCGGATGCTGCACAGATCACGCCGTACAGTGGATCCAGCAAAGAGGATCTGAATACATTCATTCGGTCTTTCGAGGACAGATTCAATCTGACAGAAGACGTAACGAAATCTGGAAACAAAGTAAGATTTCTGTTAGCGTATCTTCGCGAGGAGGCGAGAGATACGGTTCAGGAAATCCTGGATAGAAAGAAAGATGCTACGTTCGACGAACTGGTCGATGAACTCAAGAAGAGATTCGCACATTCAGCGATGGGTGATCGTTATCGTGAGCAACTTCGTTCAAGGAAGATGCGCCCTGATGAGACGGTTGAAGAATTTTACAGAGCTATCACACGCTTGGTGAAACAGATTCACAACAGTACAACAACGGAAACTGCTAAGGACAGCATTTTCGAACATTTCTTGTTCGGTCTACGGGACAATATGAAGATGGGTGTCAAGCTACACAAACCGAAGACACCTCGTGAGGCTCTGGAAGCAGCACTCGATGTTGAAGCTATGTTGCCACCAACAAATTCTGAAAGCGAATTGTTGGCTGAGCTGAGAGCAATAGCAGCTAGTGTTCAAGGGAAACCTTGGAATAAAAGTTCCTCAAGTACACAGGAAGGCGGAAGCAATCAGAGTCGCTCAAACAATAGCCAAGGAAACGGTAACTACAGAAAGAAAGGAATGTGTCACTATTGTAAAAAGGAAGGACACTTTGCAAAAGAATGTTTCAAGAAGACTAGAGATCGACAATCTGGTAACAAGATGAACCCAGTGGACAACCATCGTCAATCACAGCCACAGGTGAAACAAGCAATGGCAAGTGCAACCGAGCTGGAGTATCTGGAAAAGATCAAAGCTCTGACTGAGCAGGTAGAGATGCTGAAAGGTCGTAACGATCAGCTGACAGCCGATCAGTACGGAACTGACCGCGGAAGATGCTACATCCTGCAACATCCAAGTGAAGGGCTAGTCAATCATATGACGTCGGGATCTGCTAGATCGAGATCTAAGTATATTACAGCTCAGGTAGCTATCAAGGCTAACTCGTTGTCGTGTACTGCACTGATCGACACTGGAGCAAGTATTACAGTGGCAAACAGATCGATCGCCAAGCTTCTTGGGATCTACAAACTCTTGCCGAGCAGCACTAATGCCGTAGTTGGTGTCGGAAGTAACACAATTCCGATGATCGGATCTGCAGAGATCACATTCAAGATTGGATCAACCATAATTTGTCATCGCGTTCATTTCGCTGAGGATCCAAGTACAAAACCAGCACCGGGAGAATATGACTTCATTCTGGGAAATGACATCCTGTCACGTTTACCAATGCTGAGAATGGATTATGGTAATCACAGAGTGATCATTGGTAGAGACATCCTGCCAATGGGAGCTGGATTCACAGGTCGAGCAAGAACTGAACAGCGCGGTGTGTTCGTTGCTGAGAAAACGGTGATCAATCCAAGATCTGAATGCTTCATTCAATGCAAGATTGAACGAGGAGAGAATCTGACACCCGATACTCCTCTGGTCGTTGAGTCTGCAATCGATTTCAACGACGAATTGTTCGTGGCACCAGCGGTCGTGACCACAAAAGTTTGCAAACTTCTGGTCAGCAACGTTTCTGACGAACCAATCGAGATTGAGAACAATCTGAAAATAGCTACAAGCAGTCCAGCTTGGAATGCAGCTGGAGGGTTGCAGTGTTTTTGACACTACCACAACCTCTCTTCCCATCTTTCATGTGGCAGTCAGGGAAGAAGAAGAGGTAGATCCAACGTTCAAGATCGATCTCAGCAAAGTCGAAGGGATCACTCACACTCAGAGAGCATCACTGCAAGCTATGTTGGATGAGTTCCATGACGTGTTTTCCAAAAACGCTTACGACTTGGGAAGTTCAAAGACAGATCCAGTGCATATTTACACCAGCACAGAGGTTCCAGTCAGAGGAAGACCGTACAGAACTCCAGCAAAGTATCAAGCCGAGCTGGAAGGTCACATCAATGGACTGTTGAGATCGGGACGGATCACGGAAAGTAACACTCCCTGGACCAGCAACATTGTGTTGGTGAGAAAGAAGAATGGTTCGTTGCGAGTCTGTTTGGACTTCAGAAAGCTGAACGAAATCACAATTCCGGATAACTATCCTCTCCCGAGGATTGATTCAATCATTGAGAAGGTGGGGAAAGCTCGTTTCTTCACGTCGTTAGACATGGCTAACGGGTATCTTCAACTCCGTTTGGATCAAGAATCGTCATACAAGTGTGGTTTCATCACTGAGAAACGTGTCTACGCTTACACACATCTTCCGTTTGGTTTGAAGTCAGCCGCTTCGTACTTTCAAAGAGCCCTGAAAACCGTGCTCGCTGGAATGGATGACGATGTCATGTTGTACATTGACGATGTACTGGTGTTCAGCAAAACATTCGAGGAACACATGGAAACTCTGAGGAAAGTTCTGATGAGATTCAGAATGTACAATCTGAAGGCTTCGCCCAAGAAGTGTGAATTCGTACGGACGTCCATTGTTTTTCTGGGACATGAAATCAATGGGGACAACTACAGTCCGAATCAAGCCAACGTCAAGGTGATTCTGGAGGCTCCGATGCCGTTAAACATCATACAGCTGCGTCGATTCATTGGAATGACTGGATTCTTCAGGAAGTTCATAAGGAACTATGCAGAAATAACTGAACCGTTAACAAGACTGACGAGGAAAGATGTCAAGTTCGTCATGGGTGAAGAACAGCAAAAAGCAGTCTCTACACTGAAGAAAGCTTTAGCTAGCAAACCTGTGTTAGCGTTCCCGGACTACAACAGGGAATTTCACGTCTTCACGGACGCAAGTGCCGTCGCACAGGGAGCAGTTCTGACTCAGACGTCTCCTGATGACCCGAAGAGCTATCAAGCGTTAGCTTATGTCTCTAGGACTCTATCGGCAAGTGAAGCACAACGAGCAGCAGTTCAGAACGAACTTGGAGCTATAGTTTTTGCTCTGCGCCAGTTTAAGCCGTATCTCTACGCATCAAGGGTGATTCTGCACACGGATCATCGTCCACTTCGTTTTCTGATGGCCAAGAGCAAGGTCAACGATATGCTGGCTAGATGGTTGGTTGAACTTCAGCAATATGATGTGGAGATCGTTCATATCGACGGAAAGAAGAACACTGTAGCTGACTTCTTGTCGAGAGCAAAGGATGAATCGAAGCCTTTGGAAGGAAAGGAACTCGAAGACATTGTCGAGTTTCCATACTGCATGGTAGTCAAAAGCCCGGCTAGTTCATTCAACGCACACGGAGATAGCAATCCAATTAGTCTGCTGGACGAACAGGACAAGGATAAGGAGATCTCTATGATCAAGAATTTCTTGAAACATCCAGCTACTCCGATCGACTCATTGTCAAGTCAGTGGAACGACGTGCTGGACAGAATCGAAATCTCCGACAAAGGGATACTAACCGTATCGTTTCAAGGACAGCACAGGACAGTAATACCTGAAAGTCTGCGACGACTGGTATTTGAGTCTTTCCACGCAAACCCGATATCTGGAGGTCATCTCAACGGAAGAAAAGCACATCAGAAGGCTCGAGTTAGGTACTTCTGGCCGAACATGAAGATGCACTTCTCGAAATGGGCAAGAGAGTGCGTACAGTGTCAGCTGAAGAGGAATCCACATCCATCAACCCGTGAACCTCAATCGATCGTGTTAACTTCAACCATCTTCGAGAAGATTGGAGTCGATCTGTGTGGACCGCTGAAAGAGTCAATCAACGGCAACAAATACTACTTGAACATTATCTGTTGGTTTTCAAAGTATGTGATCGCTATCCCGCTGAAAGATGCGACTGCTGACACGGTATCTCGTGCGATTCTGGAGGAATGCGTACTCAAGTTCGGTACACCTACGGAAATTGTGTCTGACAATGGCCCCGCTTTCAAAGCGGAGGCGTTCAAGATGTTCTGTGAGCTTCTTAGCGTCAAACATCACCTGGCCATACCACACCACTCAAAAGGAAACGGAGCTACTGAAAGATCGTTCAGGACGTTCCACCAAATGACATGCAAATTGGTCAGCAAGGATCACACGAACTGGGATGAGATTCTGAAGCAAGTGGCGTTCGCTTACAACACCGCTGTTCACTCAACTACAGGAGAAACTCCATTCTATCTGATGTTCGGTAGAGATCCAGTGTTTGTGATCGATAAGATCTTAGATCCGGCACCGCCATCACAGCGAGAACCTGATTACCAAGGATGGGCTCGTCATCTGACAACAACTCTTCAAGCCGCCTGGAAACTGGCAGCTGAAAACTCCATTCGAGCACAAACTGTAAGACAAGCTCAAGCAAACAAAGGAGCACTTGGTTCTGGAATTCAACCAGGAGACCGTGTCATGATGAAGAATTACGAGTCAAAGAAAGGTCTCTCAAGGAAATTAGTCCTTCCATGGACTGGTGAATATCGAGTTATCAAAGTCGATGGGTCTGAAGCTATCATCCAAGATATTGGTAGACCCGAGAAGAAAGAGAAAAGAGTTCATCTCGATCAAATAAAGAAGTATGTTCTTCAAGATAAACTCCCCGTTACGGATAACTTATGCGGAGGTGGAAACACCGACGCGTTGTCAACGGACAGGGGGGAGGAAAATACTCAAACCGTTAACAACCCTTCTGGGGTAAATAATTCAGCTGAAAAGGCTGATTGTCCAATTGATTCGTCAAAAGGATCTTCTACGTTCAAGAAACCACCGGCTAAAGTTCAGAAGCCGACAGGAAAGTCTAAGAAGTCAAGACACTCCGAAGAAGCTGTTCCAGCGTCTCAATCATCTACAGGAGCAAGACGGAATCCCGCTCGTAACCGAAGGAAACCTGGAAGGTTCAACGACTAAGTCAACCGTCGACACCTTCACGACTTTTACCATCTCAACTTCACGAAGAGATTGGTCATCTGAAGTCAAATGCGAAGTTCACGCAAGTTTACCTGAGTGTATCCTCATTCTGAAGGTCGTTTAAAACGCTTAATTGCCGACCGAGGGCGGTCGTTTTGTTTTAAAGGGGGGAGGTGTAAGGTATTCTGTCGAAACCTTAAGCCTATCCCGGCTCTTAAGATTTATCTGAGTTTCTAACACACACAAAGTGCTTATTTTCAGGTCGAAACTGCTCGCTTTCGCTCACAGTCTCTCCACACAATTCCTAGGCCTGCAATTGTCAACGTCGCTGTCGTCGCGCCTGCCGTCTCTTCAGTCGCCGACGCTCTCTCGTCATCGCCGCCACAACGACAGTCCGCATCCCGCTCTACAGGCTCGGCGCCACTAATTTGCATACATTAACCACGCCCCTTTTCATGCCTATATAAGCCGACGTTTCTCTCACTCTAGGCAGTTCTTACGGGGTTTATGCCCGAGACTGATTTCTCTTTGTTTTCCCCTTTCACCCCTTTTCTGTATTCATTAAGTTAGCCCAATAAATTAGTAGTTTAATACAAATCGTCTTCGTTTGCTTACTATATGTGGACAAGTGTTAATACGAGAACAGAAGATATTCGGTTGACCAGAGAAGACTCCAGTGATCGCGTGAGCTGAAAATATTTATATCATCAGATGAGCATTTTAAGACGAGTTAACTAACAAGCCGTGAAAAACATGGCGTAGAAGAACGCGGTCGATTCGATTCGTCCGTTGTAATGTCTATGAATCAAATGGAACACCGCGCCACCGAGGGCTTCCATAAGAAAAACATAAGGTAGTATTGTCTGCTCTTTTTCGATCAAATGCGGCAGAAGACACGGCTTCGGGTCGACTTCTCCGAACAGTTTAATTTCATCACCAACTAAGAATAGCGATAACTCTTTCGATGCAAAGGAAGCCATCAGTTGAGCAGGTATAACCCAAGTTGCTATCGAAGTGTCCCCCAAACGGGTATACTCATCAGTGAGAATCAACATATTCTTGCCATGTTCTTTATATACACGTTGGTAAATGACCATGTGCACGAATATCGAAATAAACATTCCGGGGTATCCGAAGTAGCGCAACACGATTTCTGAAATGAATAAGGTCATTTAGTGCTGGAAAGTCAGGAAACAAACCATTCGTGTAGAAAGATGTGCAATAGAAGAAAGTGGATGATACCTCGCAGATCATCCCGTGCCAGAAGAAAGGATACTTAAAATACGAAGAGGCCTTAGAAGAGAGCTGAGAAACTATATATTTTTCGTTTCAAAACTGATAACGGACCTGTATGATTGAAAATGAAACAGAAGCGATAAAGACGCATGTAATAGCGCATGTATATAATGCATCCCAATTTTCTTGGGGAACTTGCTTCAGATAGTCGAAGATTTTTATTTTGTCGTCGTCTTCCATTTTTCCTGAAAACTCGGAATTTGTAAGAAAAACGACTTGAAAAAGCAACAATTGTTTGAAAACCGAGTGAATTCGCTAGAGATTTTTCGAAAAATGTTCAAAATCTGAGAAAAACGAGCAGCAGTGACAAAAAACCGCCGGCGCTGGAAAAAAAGATCAAAATCGTTCTATCAGTATTTTCACATTTCAAAACTATAAATCTGAATTTTTGTATGAATAAATCGCGAAATAAACCAAAAATTGCGGAAATTTTTCAAAACTCTGCACATTTGCGGGCCAAACGTTCACACGAACCTGACAAAGAGCCGCCTCAATTTAAAAATAAGACTTCGAAAACGAAGCTCTGGTGAAAAAAACAGGAAATTTCGTTACATTGAAAGACAGCGAGTACTTTTATCACATACATTTTAAGTCAAATACAAGAAGATATGTCAAGTTAGTAAAATTGAATGATGAGAGAATCATATACAAGAACATTCAAAAGTAATTAGAAAAAAGTTAGTGTTGTTCCTCTCAATGACGATTTCCTTTGCGTGTCTTCAAGATCTTATTCAGCAACTTCTGATTCTGTGCTCTGCGTTCACTGAGATATGGAGCACGAACCAGCAGTGCCTCGGGGAGGGGCAGTTTCTTAATAAGCGCCCAACCAGCGTAGATATAGATCTGAAAGTGAAAACTCTGAATTTAGATGATATTTAGCATTAAAACTCACAGCATGAAGGAGGAAATATATGAAATTCGGCTCAACTCCCATAGTAATTCCGACAAATGTGATGATTGGATGAGCGCCAGGAGGTCTGCCAACCTGTTGTCCTGAACTGAAGATAACCGCGTAGATCAATGGAATGAGGTGGAGTAGTTTAGAATCAGAATACCAATCGAACATCACACGGATAGCTGCACCGAAGACCAATTCGGTTAACACGATCATCAAAAGCATACTGTCATACGGATAGTGGCCACCATGTTTTTCCAGAATAATTCCGAAAACTTCTCGGATGAAAGTCCAACACAAATAAGACGGAACGTATGAAAACCATCCGCCAAGAAATCGGAGAACCTTTTCGTAACCTCCGAAATCTTCATTGGCAAGACGCGCGCGTTCTCCGTTTTCCCAGAGTTTCTCATCGGCTCTTCGATGAAGATAGTAGAAGAGGTTGATGTTGAATGACGACACAACGATCATTGCAATGTAACCGTAGTTGTCGAACATGATGGCTGGAAATCCGAATTTTCAGAATTTCTCTATAATCTTCAACCTATTTACATTCAGCATAATGACACGTGCAAAACGAGAGAGCGCCGAGAAATTCGTACATCAGAATCAACGTCCTCAAGTTGAAACCGAGTCGATAGAAAATCTGAAAAACTCGATTTTCATCTCAAAATACGGCACAAAAACCTACATTTCTCAAGATTTCGATGGTGCCAAAGTTGAGAATCGTGAATATAATACAGGCGCTTAGCGGGTCTAACCAACTCAAATCACTCATTTCGATATTTCTGAAATTGCAAATGTGACGATTTCCGAGTTTTTTTTCTGAAAAGCTTATGCTTCGGATAAGAAACCATATGAATTTGAAAACTATTGACAAATTGAACAAAATCGAGTATTATTATTGCATTGTTACACGAAAAAAAGATATTTCAAGACATAAGAAATAGTTATAAATATGATAATAGAAAATCAATCAATGTACACGATGATATACAAATATTAGTACAAAAATAAGTGGATTCATCTACTATTTAAGGAGTGAGTAACATGTTCTGCGCTCTTCTATTAGGATGATGACGTCGTGGAGGTGTCGGTTCACAGCGAAGCCAACAACCACACGCCCAACCAGCGCATAGGATTATCTGGGAAAAACTAAATAATATATGTTTTTAACTTCTATTTTACCGTGTGGACGAGGCAATCGGTATCGAATCGAGCATGGCGAGTTGCACCCATTAACGTGAGTATCGGATGAACCATTGGAAATCTTCCAACTCTTTGTCCCGACTTGAAAATCATTGCGTAGACTATTGGGAGGAACATTTGAATTCCAGAATCCGGAATCCACGTCCAAACCAATCGAAGAACGAGAGTGAATGAGAATTCGAAAATAACGATAAAGCAGAGATGGTCTACATATGGATAGGCTGCAGCCTCTTGCGTCGTGAATTCAAAACTCAGCGATTGTCCTATGATGATCTTCATTAAATGAGTTATAAAAGTTGAAACAACTGCTCCAATGACTCGGAGAGCAATCCGCCCTTGTTTGGTCCTTTGATTGAGCGCATTGCCCTCATCTTTCAATTCAGCAAGAACCACATAGTGTCGATCACAGGCCACAATATTCAGCAAAGAAATCAAGAAATTATGGAATGCTGTCGCAAAGAGCATTGGTATGTATCCATAGTATTCGAAGATGACTGCTGGAATTGGGGGATAATGAGTGAAATGGATAGAGTAAAAATCTCCAATACCTTCTCCAAAAAGACACATACAAAACATCATCGAGCCGAACATTTCGAAAGACATTATCACCACTTCCGGGCCGAAGCATTTGTTTATGAGAACCTGAATTTATTACTGTTTGATTTTCCATTAGAAAGATAACATACTTCTCTGCAAACCCACGTGAATGAAAATGTTAATACTGTGTACAGTAGATAGGCGGAGCCCGGGTACATCCACTCGAGTACCTCATCATTCATTATAGGAATTCTGTAAATTTAGTACTTAGTACTGAAGTGGTACTGAAATGCATAGAAATAAAACTTGCTCGGAACCGAACAAATTCTGATGAAAACCAACAAAAAGTCTGAAATTCCAAGTAAAATCGAGTAGTGTTTCTTTCATAACAAAGTTAAACCAAATACAGGAAATCGAGTCGAAATTGTCGGGTCAGTTAAGATAATATACAAGAATGAGTGAATAGCAGAAATTCAAAACTGCAATAATATCAAAAGAGTGAGTTCACAAGATTATTGATTGAAATGATCAAATACAAAGTGTTGAAGTGAGAAAGTTTCCGCATTTCCGAGTGTTTCGTCAAAGAATTCCTGCTCCATTGCCTGTCTCATCTCCCTTTCCCGGTCCAGAGCAGCCTTCTCAACCAATCGTGCATCTGTTCCATTCCTTTTCTCTGCCTCCACGGCTGCCTTATGCTTTCTTCTGAGCTTCAAAAGTGATGTCGACACAATTTTCCGTTTCGGCGCGAATTGAGAAGCAATCAACCAGCCAGAGTAAAGGATAACCTGGAAAAGAATCAGAAATGAATAGACTGCAATACAAAACCTCCACGCACACAATGTAAGAGGAAACCGCCGAAATTTCGTCCATTGCCGGTGAACATTTCCATGCAAGTGATGATCGGATGCCAGACA
Source organism: Caenorhabditis latens (assembly GCA_002259235.3). Lineage (NCBI taxonomy): Eukaryota > Metazoa > Nematoda > Chromadorea > Rhabditida > Rhabditidae > Caenorhabditis > Caenorhabditis latens. The sequence goes on from CM056093.1 coordinate 5,576,100, forward strand.
CGAGATTTTTCAGCAATTTGTCCTGTAAAGACAAGGAATTATCGACAGGGAAGTGTCAACTTACCAGAATTGAAAATTCCCGCGTAAATCAACGGAATGAACTTCTGAAGTCGGGAATAGGGTAAAGCAGCGCAGGCTAGACGAAGACTGGCAATGAACAAGAATTCGAATCCAATGATGATAAGAAGCGAATCGACGAACGGGTACATTCCAACATGCTCCGTGACATACATTGCGGTATACTGTTGGATGAGATGCCAAAGGAAACAGGAAGGAATGTACGAGAGAAACGCTCCGATGGTTCGCAGCATCTTTCCATCTTCTCCGCTGTTTGGCGGTGTAACCCAGTCTGGCTTTTCCTGGTCATAGAGATCATCGGTGTACGCAGCGGCTCTACGATTCAGATAGAAACTGACAGCGAAGTGAATCGCCGACAGAACAATCATTGCGGAGTAACCATAGTGTTGGAACATGGCGGCTTCGGAGTGATAAAGCATGAAAAACGTCACCGAGTTGAGGAATTCGTAATATAGCATCAACGTGTCAACATTCCAATTCATTTCTTTAAGAATCTGAAAGACAAACTCTCGAAATTGACATTGACAACTAGAAACCAACCTTTCTGAACAATTCGGAAAAGGCAAAAGTGAGAATTGAGAAGGTGATACAGCAGCGAAACGGATGTACGCCTTCGATCAAATCATAATCTTGGTCGGATGTTCCTGAGCTTCTTCGGATGTAATACTCGAAATCCTCCATTTCGAGATTTCTGAATGTGAAACAAAATTAAGATTTCGGAACGAGAGAAAATGTCAAAATCGAAGAAAAGCCGATATTTCGAGAAAAGAAGTGGGTTGCGAAACAAAAATGTATGTGTCAACGCATTCCCGCCAAAAAAATTCCCGGAAGTTTATACGTTCAGTATTCTCTTTTCAATAGATTTATGCCTGAATACTCCCGACTTCCGGGCCATTCCTCTATATGAAAACTTGGTTCACAAAGTCAGAATTGATTTTTTGAAGCATTTTTTTTAGGAGATTAAATAGCAAAAAACTTTGAAAAACCGAGAAAATAGGCTGGTAAAAAATAAAAATCTGAAAACAGGATTTCGAAAGTCCGTAATTTTGCGTGTCTAATGTTCACACTTTGCCGTTTGCGGACCTCCAAATGGCGCGAATTCAAAAACTTAAACTCGTCTTTTAAGAGGCCCCACAAATCGGGGAGAAACGTGGTGCGGGAAACACGGATCGGGGAGAAACAAATCAGGGAAATACCATTCGGGGAAATACAAATCGGGGAAATACAATTCGGGGAAATACGATTCGGGGAGAAAGAGGCGGAGTCACGAAAAAACTGTGCCGCAGTTGCAAAAAAGTTTTTTTACAGTAGTTTTCAGAAGAAAAATTACCATGAGAAAATTTTTTTGCAACTGCGGCACAGTTTTTTCGTGACTCCGCCTCTTTCTCCCCGAATTGTATTTCCCCGAATTGTATTTCCCCGAATGGTATTTCCCCGATTTGTTTCTCCCCGATCCGTGTTTCCCGCACCACGTTTCTCCCCGATTTGTGGGGCCTCTCTTTTAAAGTTTTGGCTGAAAATTTTTCTTTTAACGCGGTATTTCTTAATCAAACTTAAAACTACTGAGCAATTTACCACATCGGTAAAAGACACATGATTGGTTAAATTGATCCATTCTTCTGAAAACCTGAAACATATGCCAGTATCAGAAATAATAATGGAATCTCCCGAAAGGAAACCGTGATAAAATCAACCGAGAAAGTGACAAGTTTACCAAATTTACACGAATTAAATGAGTATATGACACAAAGTTAGATACAATCAATCAGAAATAAACAAATATTACAGAATGGGTCAATAATTTCTCCTATTATTTTTTCTGCCACGGGTTCTGCTAGCTACGGCGGCAAGTCGTTCGGCCTCCTCCTTTTCAGCCGTTTCCCGCTCGAGCTTCAGTCTCCACATTGATCTCAACGGCGTCGTGCAAATCAGCGAGGCGGCCATCCAACCAGCGTACGTGGCGAACTGAAAATGAATAAATGAATAAAGTTTTCAGCTATAATGGCATGTACCAGATAGTTTACACAGTAAATCGTGAAAGAGTCAGGTTGGACAAATGCACAACTTGTGAAACGAGAGGCGCCGAACATTGGGTGAGCTCCAGGCACTCCGATAATATATTGACCTGAAAATGTAAAGGTAAGAGTGAGATTCCATAATTGGAAGAGGTACCAGCGACGAAGAAGACAGCGAAGACAACTGGAATATACTTTTGGCGTTGTGGAGCAGCGAAAAGTCCCAGAATCAATCGAAGAAAGAAGCAGCTGAAGAACTCACAGAGAGCGACGAGCGGCGGCGGCAGCTGGAAGAAATTTGGAATATCATGCTGAAAATCGAGCATCTCCCATTACCTTATAGAGGTATAAACATCCCGCCGTCTCGATAACAGTTCCAGTACTATAGAAAGCGAATCTCCACATGAAGACACCGTAAGCCATGGCACAAGCGGCTCCCATATACTGTGTGAGGACGACAGATGTGAAATCAGTTTCGCGCATCGTTTTGTAGAGTGCCTCTTCCAGAAGAAGCATCGGATTCTCGGCGGCTCCACGGTTCAGATGTCGGCAGACTGTCATGTCGATTATGATGGCGATGAACATTGCAATGTAGCCGTAGTTTTTGAAAAGAACAGCTTCGGAGAAGTGACACGCACACATCGAAATCGTGCTGATAAACTCGTTGCATTTGAGCTTGAACATGATCGTCTCCTCGTTTTTCAGCAACAAATCCAAAATCTGCAAGGGTTTGATTGTTTTTGAAGGATAATGATAAACTTACTTTTCTGGAGAGTTCAGCGACGCCGAAAACGAAGACTGTGTAGACGATGCATACGTAAAGTGGGCGTAACCCCTCGTCATAGAGAAAATCCATGGATTTCTGGAATGATTAATTGAGTTAAATTAGTAAACTTTCAAAATGACAATCCGGAAAGACAAGAAATGCGGAAACACTTGATCAGAAACTCTAAAAAGCAAGTTTTTAAGGAAAAACACAAGAAACCGAGATAAATCAATGATTTTTAGCATTTTTTGCGTATAAATTTCATAATTTTCAGACAAAATTGAGCAAAAATGACCTTTTAACGCTGAAAATCGGTCTGAAAAAGAGAAAAAGAGCTTCTAGAAATTTTCAAACTTCCAAATCTGTGCAACTTTGCGTCTTCGAATGTTCACAGCTGATGCACGCGTACACCGTAACCCAATGTGGCGCGCGTTTCAAACCGAAATTATTTTTGCTAAAAACTTTTATTAAACACGTTTTAACGGTAATTATTCACAGATTGAGGCCTATTAAATGGCAGATAAATTAAATTTAAATTAATGAAACAAGCAGGAATGTGATAAAAATCAATTATTGCGCTTTCTTCGCAGCAGCCTTCAGTTTCTTCTCCGCTTTCGCTTCCTTCGACGTTTTCTTTGCTGGTCCCTTCTGTCCGACGACGTAGGCACCGGCGAGCCATCCTAATACTGGGCAGAACTGGAAAAAGCGCAATTAAACAGGTTTTTGGGGTCTCGAAGTGCTTACCCAGTACAAAATCATGAACGATGAAGTGTCGATTCCCTGGCAACCATAAAGACGGGCGGTGGCGACAATTGGGTTAAGTCCAGGTACTCCAACGATGTAGAGCGCTGAAAGATGATTTTCGATTATGGAAACTATTGATTTCTCGGTTTTTTCGCTTACCTAGCGTCAAATAAGCTGAAATTGCGAATGGAATGAGTCTGATAAGTGCTGGGCGAGCCAAAAGCTGAGCAACAACAACACGAACAACGAATGCTCCAACGATTTCGAATGCAATGACAATTCCGGCGGTTTGCTGGAAATTCAAACGATTTTTCTTGAAAATAATTCAGCTTTCACTCACCTTGTATTGCAAAACACAGTCCAAATTGCTAGCATTTTCCAAATGAGCCGATGAATATGGTGCCGTCAGGTTCCAGATCAAATAAGCGAATTTCGAGGCGAAAGTGGCTCCGATCAATTGAGCAGAGAGGATTGTAATGAATTTAGTGGATCCAAGGTTTCCAAAAATGAATTGCTCGAAAATCGGTGCACAATTCGTCCAGGCGCCACGATTGAAGATTCCACCGGCGGTGAGGAGAAGTCCGACGCACAGGAAGATCGCTGGGAATCCGTAGTTTTTGAAAATAATTCCTGTAATTTAAAAATGACTTCAGAGAATTCGCGATAGGGCGCACTTACCATTCTCGTAGACGCAAGTACACATTTGAATGGTTCCAATCAGTTCATAGAGGAAGAGTTGCGAGTTTCCACGACTTGACACATATTTGGCTGTTAGCTAAAAAATCATTCAGTTTTAGTGAGAATTTTGTGAAAAAAACTAAAAACTCACAATTCTGGCCACCTCTCCGATACCAAAAACTAGTGCGAAGTACCCAAGTGCTGAGTAGAGCGGGAAATAGTATTCGCTTGAAGCCGGATCCATTTCTGGGCTGAAAATGGGGGAAAATCGATGAAAGTTACGACAAAAATTATTGAAAAAAGGAAAAAGAAGCTCCAAAGATGAGTTTCTGATTACTGTAGAAGTTTAATTTAGTTTTTTTGAAAATTTGTGATAATTCTGGTTTTTTAAAGCTAGAAATAGTTCTAAATTCTAAATGGGGCCCAACTGGGGTAAGTGGAACTCTGAAAAAAATTTTTGGGTTACTGTAGAAAATTTAAATGCAGTTTTCAGAAACTTTTTGTAGTTTTCGTGAAATTTTGAGCTTTATCCAATCGAAAATATCCGATTTTCATAATTTTTCATAAAAATACAACGGAAAATGGACTACTTTCAATTTACTTTCAAAAATAAATTCTAAAACCAAAAAGAAGCACTTCCAACATTTTCTCAAAAAAAGTACAATACTATTCAGGTTACAATCAAAAATAAAACAGAGCCACGCCCTGTTCTCCAAGAAAAATCACGTTTGTGTCCACATTATCAAAAAACCACAAATTTACAATTGAAACCAAGCAAAAAATAATCGTATCGAATCTTATCATTTTCCCAAGAGAGACGTACACACAAAAGAAGAAGGCCACGTCAGTTTCATACAACAAATACACCACTGAGACAGTGAAGGAGACATCAATTGCAATCGGCAGGCACTATTCTTGTCCAAAACGGTGGGCAAGATGCGCGTAGAGTTTGGTGTTTTGTACGTGGTTGCACCACCTGGCGATGGTGGTGACGTCATCAGGGGCTAGTAGGGTTTCAGGCTAGAACAGATGATATTGGAGCTTGAAACATAAAATCAAAAATAAGACAAAAAGGAAAAATACTTTTAAAAATTTCAAACTTTTACCCGAAAATTGAAAGAAAACACTTAATTCAGAAGTTTCTGTTAAGAATTCCAATATAAGCTTGTTTTCAGCGATTCCGAGCGATTTTCAGAGATTTTCAGCAATCTTCCTCCCCCCGAAACCTCCATCTTCCCACATTTTCATCTCTCCTCCCTCTCTTCCCCGCCACCAACTACCCTCACACTCCTATCTGCCCTCTACCCCTTTGGCCAGTGTTGACCTCGGTGGCGCAGGCGGCAACGGAGTTGTCCACCGCACCGAGACACGAGGCGACCGGGTTCGCCTCCCCCACGACTATGATAGGATAACCTAGAGTCTCTGAACCATTTCGTGTTTGCACAAACAATGCTCTTTGTCTGAGTCAGTCCTTCTTTTGCTTTTTTCCCTCACAGGCACCTTCGAAACTGAAGGGAACTAATGGGTGCCTTCGCAAAAGGTTCAAATTACGTCATCTCACCTAATTTTTCGGGAGAGAAGAGTCTAAAAATAAGATGATAATAAGCATCTTTTTGTTGTGTTGAGAGAGAGAAATAGAGAAGAGCTTGTTGTGATGCGGAAAAAAAATGAGAAGAAGAAGAAGATTGGGAGGACAAAAACAAAAAGAAGATGAAGAAAATATGTCTGCACTCTCTCACTTCTCCATTATCTCTCACCTCTCGATCCCAACTTTTTCTGTGCAGGTTTTCCGTGATTTTTTTGTGTCGAAGGAAGGAGAAGAGGGAGAAAGCTCAACAAATGTCATGTGTCGTGTTGATAACCCGCCTATATGCTCCTGCCAGGACTCAGTATCTTTTGCCATTCGATATCGGGTTCACCGGACGATTTTTAGTTTGTTTCTAGCTATTTTTTATACTTTCGAATAGAGAGTTTTGATTTTTCAGTTGTAACTTTTTGAAATCAAACTTTTATTGGAAATAGATGAATTATCTGAAATCAGCTCGCCGAGAGCTTTCATTTGAGTATAATCATGGTACGGTTTTGACCAGATTGGGTCTCGACACGAAAGTACGGTAGTAAATGGAAAAGGGGTACTGTAGCATTTCGTGGTGGGACCCAATTCAGTCAGAACCTTGTCATGATTATACTCTTTCTGACGGGCTCGCCGAGCTGAACACAATGGTATCAGTGACAGAGAATAATCTGGGTCTCACAACGAAATTCACAATTTTTCTCTTTTCCGTGTGTGTAGCTCATCTCAAAAACACGAGAAAAACATCTGTATCAAATGTGGCTCTTCAGTTTTATGTATTTTCGAAACATATAAATCACATAAACCACACACATGTCTAACCTAACCCCCCTTTCTTTTCACATTTTCTTCCATTTTTCTAATATTTCTGGCTCTTCCAAAATCATGTCTCTGTTAGTTTTTTCCACAACTGGCTCCGTACCAACTCAAGAAAGTTTTAGCCATCTCAGAATGACGTACGAAACCATTTCGGTTCGTATGAACCGCTCGGATCGCAATATTCGATGGGGATTCTCTGTTCGTCAGCAAGCCGATGGTCTCATTATTGATCGGGTAGGTCAGAAATAGGTCAGAAAAAAAAACAAAAATGATAAGCCCAATGCGGGGCTCGAACCCGCGACAACCAGATTAAGAGTCTGGTGCTCTACCGACTGAGCTAACCGGGAGGCGATAGACATTGGGTGTGAGGGGAAATAAAAAGTGTGGTGGGGTGGAAAAGAAAGAGAGGGGAGGGAAGGAGCGTGGTGAGGGGAGTGTCCTTTCATGTGACATTTGGAGGACATTTTTGGCATTTTGATGAAGGGAAAATGATTTCATATAACAACTGAATGAAAATTCTAGTTTTTAGGCTATCTGACTTGAAAATTGTCGAAAAAGGCATTTTTTCAAAGAAACAATTATCACCATCGTATTCAGCTAGCCGAGAGCTTTCAAAGGAGTATAATCACGTCTTGGTTCTAATCAAATCAGGTCTCACCACGAAATGCTACAGTACCCCTTTCCGGGCTACTGTAGCGTTAACTACCGTAATTTCGTGGTGAGACCCAACTTGCTCCAAACCCCACCATGATTATACTCTTTCCAAAGCTCTCAGCAAGCTGATTTCAAATATTTCATTCAATTTGTTCTAGCACTCCAATCAAAAGAAATTCAAAGTACACTCCTACCCCATGCACTTCCTCCAACCTATTTATCACACCAAAAACCTGAGTTTCACTCTGCGTCTCTCACCACTCACACACTATTTTCTCTTCCTCCCACGCTTCTGTTCTGTTGATGAACGGGTCCCCAGACACACATTTGAGGGAAGAGAATGAGAAGAAGATAAGAAAAATCGGGAAATGAGCAAAGATTAGAGGAGACAAGTGATAACATGTGATAACCAAAAAATGATTTGAGAAAGATTTCAGGTCGAAGCTGAATCCCTCTCCGACAAGGCTGGTGTCAAGCACAATGATAAAGTTGATCAGGTACAGTAACCCAGCTACAGTAACCCATCTCTTTTTTCCAGATTAACGGTCGTTCAACACGTGGATTGGATGCCTCTACCGCTAACAGACTCATTGATGATTCCTTCAATGAGGTTCGGCTTTCTTTGCAGAGGTAATACTTTTAAAAAGAACATTTTTGAATTTTGACAAATAAAAACAAAAATTTGAGTCCAGATTCAGATTCAGCGCGTTGAGAGCTTTCAGAAAAGTATAATCATGGTATGATTTGAAACAAGTTCTCGACGCGAAAACTACAGTAGTCCTGGAGTCCTGGTGGATTACTGTAGTTTTCGCGTCGAGACCCAAATTGCGTCAAACCATGGCATGATTATGCTTTTCTGAAAGCTCTAAACGAGCTGAATACGGTTATCTCAATAAAAAAACCACAAAAATAATGTAGCTAATTTCGTGATGGGACTCTCAAAAATTAAATTTTTTAAAACCTATTCTTGATTATATATTTTTCTGGAAGCTCTTAATTAAGTGAGTCTGAAAATATGTAATTCATTAGAACAGCTCTGAAAATGACAAAGTTGTGACAGGTTTTATGACATCAAATTTTCGAAATTTGATAAAATTTTCGAATTATCACGACTTGCTGAATCTCGGTCAATATCCTTCATGACTATACTCATTTTGAAGCTCTCTTCATGCTCTATTTAACTACAGTAACTCCATCTTCCAAAATTTCCAGATTCGTCACCTCACACACCTGCTTGCCATGGACCCTCAACGAGAAGGACAACAAAATGGTCGTTGAAGACATGAAGCCAGGATTCGGTTCTGGATTTGGAAGTGGATTCGGTGGAAACTCTTCGTTCAATCAGGTAGGACATCCGGACATGACAGACCCAAAGACAGACACTGCTTTCAGAACACATTCGGCTCCCACTTCGGCACCGGATCCGGCGTGAATCGTAACATTACAAACACCAACACAAGCAGCAGTAACCATCAGAGGTGGGAGGATGCTGTTGGGTTTTAGAGAAAAATTATGAGAATTTGGCGCTAAATTTTAAATCTTGTCATGTAGTGTGCTGTATAGTGTAAATTTGAAATTTTTGCGAAATGAATAGTTTGAACAGCCAAAATTTTGTAGTTTTTGGTTTTAAGTAGTGTAGTCAGATTCTGAAGACTGAGAGCTTTCAGAAAAGTAAAATCATGGCATGGTTTGAATCAAGTTGGGTCTCAACGCGAAAACCACAGTATTCCTGGTGGATTACTGTAGTTTTCGCGGCGAGACCCATTCTGAGCAAAACTGTAACATGATTATACTCATTTGAGAGCTCTTAAAGAGTCATATACGAAAAAGTAGATGACATTAAGATTTTGTGAAATCTGACAAAGTTAAATTTCCTGGGAAATTCGGTAACTTTTCGCACTAGGCGCTTAGAGGCTAGGTTCGGTGAGATTGGGTCTCGCCACGAAGTGCTACAGTACCATCTTTGATAGCTACCGTAGTTTTGTGACAAGGGTTTAGATCTGAGGTTAACTGGGTCTCGCCGCGAAAGTACCGTACCTCACCATCCCAAATTTCCAGCTCGACCTTCCACTCCTCCTCCCACAACACTTCTGGAAACTTCGGAGGAGCCGGTGGTTTCTCTCCATCTTCCCACCACAACATCCCAATTCGTCACTCCCCAGCACTACCATTCAGCCATAACTTGGCCAGCAACAACTCCTATTCCTCGAATATCAAAAAGTCAACGGACAATAATATTCTGCCGGGAAGTGCCACGTATAACCCAGGTTCTGGTTCCAACTATAATTCGACTCCAGCCGGATTCGGAGCCTCATCCGGAGGGTACAAGGGAGGATACTCGAATGGAGCTGTTTCAGCTCCAGCTCCAACTCAAGCACCACCATCAACATACAGGTAAGACATAACCATCCGGACACACAGACACACAGCCACCCCTTAAATTCCAGCTACAACAACGGTGCGACCAACCAAAGTTACGGACAAGGAGCCGGCGGAACCCCACTCAACCAGCTGACATTTATCAACACCGCTCCAGCGGCAGGAGCAGGAATCGGAGCTCAAGGAGGGCTCTCCCCATCGAAAGTTTTCTATCACTCACCATCGGGTCGCAACAGAAATGATTTGTCTCCGGGGGCATCGGTTCATCATTTGCAGTACAACTCACCGATGAACCTTTATTCGTCGGAGGCTACCGCCGAACAACTTTATCAACAGACCGGATTGACACCAGAGTAGGTGTGGGGTGGGTCTCGGCACGAAAGTACCGTAGTCAGCTGAAGATGCATTTCGTGGTGAGACCCTCAGAAAATAGTTATGATTATACTGTTCTGAAAGGTCGGGATTTTTTAAACCTGTTCAACTGTATTAATGACGCAGAGAGGCGCAGTGAGGCTATAGTATTTGGTTGTCTGGTCTCCAAGCCAACTTCACTGCGCTATATCTCAAAAATGGGCAGAGTCATCAAAATGTTGTCAACTAACAAAATGTGCAGAATTTTATGCTGATCATTTTTGTAGTTGACAACTTTTTGATAGCTCCGCCCCTTTTTGAGATATGAGCCTTTCAAAAATCGAGGTTGTGAAATTCTCAAAAATTCGAAAAGTGTGCAATAATGTCATGACTATACTTATTCGAAAGCTCTCGTAGTGCTGAATTCTAAAATTTGGTTCAAATCAAAATTAGGCTATATCTGACAAAGTTACTACATCATCTTGAAAATTTGCTAAATTTTTCTGAATTTTTCTGTTTTTTTAGAATTTCAAAAACTCATTTTTAAATCCAGGTCATGTCGCTACAGTAATCTGTTTTCACCCACTACCGTACTTTCGTGACCCAATCTCCCCCAAACCACATTACAGTTTTTCGCGGCTGCTCAATGAGCTAGACTCAAAACTATTTTCACCATAAAAATCCAAAAATAATTGCTTTCAGAGGACCAGTACCACACGACAAGACCCCAGCCTACCTGACCTCGGAAACCAGAAAGGTAACAACTGATGACTACTACAGTAGTTAGTTCCCGACAGTAACCTAGTCAAATAGTCTCTCTCCATGAAACTAAGCTCGTCTCGTCATTCAGTTCATCTAACCTCTCCACTCACCTCCTCAATATTTCAGTTGATTGAAGAAGAAGCACGTGGTCGATTCCAACGTGGCAAGTCACCATCCAGCCAATCCTCGTGCTTCAAACGAATTGCTCACGCTGTTGGAGCGGATCATTAAGTGCATTAAAGACGATATTTTACCATTGATTTGAATTTCAAAAAAATCGCTAGATTTTGTTACTTTTGAATCCCTTTTTCAAACTAAAAAAGACATTTTATTATCCTATTTGCCCATATTTTGTCGTATCTTGCCTTGAATTCTATAATTTTGGTGCTTTGTTTTTTAAAACTCTTCAGAAAAAGGAGCGTATTTTTCAGTTGCTGATATATATTTTTTGTTTTGAAAGGATATTTGAATCAATAAATTTTGGAGTATTTTTCAATTTTGTACAGATCAAAGTAGTTGTCTGGTGGTGCTCGCTTTTGGAACTCGACAAAATAGAACTGTTACAAATTGGAACCGTTACAAAATGGAACTGTAAAATATAGAACTGCTACAATTTGGAACCCGGTAAAATGGAACTCGGTAAAATAGAACTGCTACAGAATGGAACTGAACAAAATGGAACTGCTACAAAATGGAACTGCTACAAAATGGAACTCTACCACTGGTTTTGAAAACGCTTATTGGGCTTATCTGATATAATTCTTTCCTATTTTTTGTTGACTATTAAATAGACAAAGGCTATATCTTTATTAAATAAGTGTTTTAGTCGACGTTTCTCTCGATTGAGGCCTCGAAAATAGGTTCTAATTCTTCTAAAAATTCATGAATGCAAACGCGCTCCATTCGAAAAAGAGTTCCATTTTGTAGCAGTTCCATTTTGTAGCAGTTCTATTTTGTTCAGTTCCATTTCACCGAGTTCCAAATTGTAGCAGTTCCATATTTTACAGTTCCATTTTGTAACGGTTCCATTTTGTAACAGTTCTATTTTAACGAGTTCCAAAAGCGAGCACCACCAGTTGTCTATCTGTGTGTCGGTGTGCCCAGATGTCCAGATGTCCAATGGATTTCTGAATCAGAGTTGAGCGGAATTACGCTGTCCGCCTTTTGCTTTCCACCGAAAATTTCCAGCTAACAAAACATCTATGAACCAAAAATCGTCACACACCTACAAGATTTTCTCTCGCGTGCGCTAGTCGTCATCTCTGTCTGTCTGTTTGTCTCTCCATGAATCCAGATGTCCACTTGACATCATCGAACCAGACATTTGCATCACTATCATAAAACACAAATGTGTCTCGACCCCCTTTTCCAGAGAACTACTGATTTCGGACAGAAAGTCAGAAAACCTCATTCATCCGGCGACTCATCGTCACAAACCAAAGAAATGATAGACCACTAGAAGTGAGAGTTTCAGACAATCAGCTAATATTTTTTGTGACCGAATTCTGATTTCTGCCTATATTTGGTAAGGGGGACATTTTTGATCGATAAGGAAACTAGAGTATGATAAACAACTGGGCGACGAGGAGAAGAGTATAAATATATGAAAGAGACCAAAAACGGACAACAATTTCCATTCTTCCTTTGTTTTTCACTTTTTATCTTCAGAAAAACAAGGCAAAGATCATTCTCCAAAAATGATCATCTTCCTTGCAATTACCACTGCTATAATTGGAATTATAAGGTAAAATATCAATTAGATTTCCTCTATTATTATTATTTTTCCTTTTAGCTTCTATCTCTGGACATGGACCTATTGGAGACGTCGTGGAATCTCGGGCCCTGCCGGTTATCCATTCCTAGGAAGCGCTCTGGAAATGCTATCCTCTGAGAACCCTCCATACCTCCAATTGAAAGAGTGGACTAAAGAATATGGGCATGTTTACGGTATCACAGAAGGATTATCCAAGACTTTGGTAATCTCGGATCCCGATTTGGTCCAAGAAGTTTTCGTGAAGCAATACGATAATTTCTTCGGCAGAAAACTAAACCCAATCCAAGGAGACCCGGATAAGGATAAGAGAATTCACTTGTTCGCTGCTCAGGGGCACAGATGGAAGCGATTGAGGACTATTTCCAGTCCAACTTTCTCGAATAATAGTTTGAGGTTAGTGGAAGAAGAAACATTATTAAACAAGTCAAAATTTTTGTTTGTTCAGAAAACTAATGACCACCGTAGAGGACAGTGCATTGGAGTTGTTGAGACACATCGAGGAGAAGACTGCCGGAGGGAAACCGATTGATTTGTTGACGTGAGTAGGGGAGGAAAAGAGCATCAATATATTTTTGATCAAGTAAAATGTTCGATTATCATCAAATTTCGTTGGGGAACCTTGAGACTAGTATAAATGGGTTCTAACTTACTAGAGATAACGCTCTAGCATAATGAATGATGAATTTTATGAACTCTCTAATATTAAGATACCAATAACGAAGATGACTGTAAGTGTCGGTCGACGATGACTAAATTTCTTGAGCTGCAAATTTTTGTGATTGTTTATCAGAGGAATACCAGACTAACCATTCAAGCAAACTCAGGGTTTCCTGCTTTTCCAGATTCTACCAAGAATTCACGCTCGACGTCATTGGTCGTATTGCTATGGGTCAAACCGACTCCCAAATGTTCAAGAATCCAATGCTTCCATATGTCCGTGCAATCTTTGGTGAACCTCGCAAGGCCATCTTCTTAAGTGGAACAGTTGCCCCATTCACCGGACCAATTCTCAGAAAAGTTTTATTCTCGTTGCCCCAAGTCTTCAAAAACCCAGCAGTCCATATCATCAGACAAACCATGGAAGCAGTGGAAAACCGAATTGCTCAAAGGATGGCGGATGAGAAAGCAGGAATTGAACCAGGAGAGCCACAAGACTTCATTGATTTGTTCTTGGACGCAAAGTCAGATGATCTAGAAATTGAGAATAATGAGGATTTCACAAAGACCGGAATAAAAGTTACAAGACAACTGACCACCGATGAGATCGTGGGACAGTGCTTTGTCTTCCTCGTCGCTGGATTCGACACCACCGCCTTATCCCTGTCTTATTCCTCATTTCTCTTGGCTACTCACCCAGAAATCCAAAAGAAACTTCGAGAAGAGGTGGATACCGTGTGCAGAGACCCAGAGATCACATTCGATCAACTATCCAAGCTGAAATATTTGGAATGTGTAGTCAAGGAAACTTTGAGATTATATCCGCTGGGAGCGCTGTAAGTTTTAATCTCAACCTGATAGATTTTCATATTTTCATATTTTCCTTTTGCAGTGCCAACTCTCGCCGTTGCATGCGTGCCACCAAAATCGGTAACTACGAGATCGAGGAGGGTGTTGATGTAATGTGTGACACGTGGACACTCCATTCGGATAAGAAGATTTGGGGAGAGGATGCAGAGGAGTTTAAGCCAGAGAGATGGGAATCCGGCGACGAGCACTTCTTCCAAAAGGGCGGCTACATTCCATTCGGTCTCGGGCCACGCCAATGTATCGGAATGCGTTTGGCTTATATGGAGGAGAAGCTTCTTCTCTGTCACATTCTGAGAAAGTACACACTTGAGACATGCCAGAAAACTCAGATTCCATTGAAGCTTATCGGGTCAAGGACAACACAACCGGAGAGTGTCTGGCTGAATTTGAAGCCAAGGGATGATAATTGACTTCGCATTCTACAAGCTTGAAATTTAACAACAGAAAAAACAAAATGTATTTTATACGGTAGTTGCCAAGTTAATGGATATCTTGTTCTGTGCCAATAAACGTTGAGAAGATAATTTTTTTCTAATTATGTAAAGATTAGTTAGCCCAGCCTGGGAGACTCAGGAGCATGTTTAGCATGTTTTTTTTTTAAAATTGGAACTCATTTTTCAGGTACCTCAAAAGCGTATAGAAATAAAAGATTTAAAAAATCACATATATCCACTCTAAAAACACATAGACACAAAACACGAGTTTCATCATAATTATTATCCTAACTAATATTATCCTAACTAAATCATAATCATTTCACACAAACTTCCCCAAATCCCAAATAATCAAATTCTCCCCATTTACCCTCTCCTACTCCTCGAAATCATTACGAAAGACATGTTTTGTGCCGACGTGCTTTGTGTCCACATGTTTTCCTCTCACCGTCTATTTCTCTGTTGTGTCTACACCTCTGTATTTAAGTAGACTCGATTTTTCGTTTAGTTTTATTTTTATTTCTATTTGGTGAATAATGGGTGGATTTTTGTCTAATTTGAAGCCGGAGAACAGTCTGGTAGTGTTGAATGCGTCGTGTGGACCTGTCCGAGGCAATATTTATAGACATGTAAGTTAGAATAAAGGTTCCTGGTTGAGAATCTGGTTTTTTGTTGTTTTTACAGTCCGAAAACAACCAATCAGAAAATAAAAATAAGTATCTGCCCTGTGTTTCAGGACGAAAAGATCATAAATGGTTACCTGGGGATCCCCTACGCCATGGCTCTATCCAAAGAGCTCCGTTTCACAAAACCAGTTGCTGCAGAGAAATGGAAAGAGCCAAGGGACTGCTATAAATACGGACCAGGTTGCCCACAATCTGGAGACAAGATTTCGACGGTGAATTTCAGAGGGCTGGGTCCTGTATGTTCTTATTTTCAGCTCCTTCCTCCCGGCCGCCGTGAATTTTCCGAAGAGGATTGCTTGTCATTGAACGTGTTCACACCGAGTTGGAAGTCGGAAGAATTTGTGAGTTAGAGAGCATTACTGAAACTGAGGGAGATCAACAATTTTCAGAAAAATGGTTACCCAGTCATGGTGTACTTTCATGGAGGTGGTTTTGAGATTGGTTTTTCATCGAATTTCGATGATTACTCCTTGTCAGGGTGAGTGGTACTGACACTTGTGATAAATGTGAGATTATTCAAATAAAATCAGCACCAATTAGCTATGAGACCTAGTCTATGGCAATGAAAAAACCCGTAACTCGCTTAAAACGGAAAGCTATGAGCTGAAAAATATACCAAAATGTAGGTCTCGGCGAGTTCGATGTCAGTGACCTACTACGGATCGGATGGCTACTCGTTAATGTGCCGGCTAGAATGGCCTTTTTGGACATTTTGGCTTTTTTTAGCAGTTTTCCCCGGCGACACACTGACGGATAGCCATCCGGTCCGTAGTAGGTCACTGACATCGAACTCGCCTAGACCTACATTTTGGTTTCATAACTTTCCGTTTTCAGCGAGTTACGCGCCGGCCCATGTCAACCCGTTTTGGCTCGGTTTGCAAGTATGCCTTTTTCAGAACCCTTCCCCTCAAAGAAGTAATCGTAGTCACTGTCAATTACCGTGTCGGCCCTCTTGGCTTCCTCACCACAGGCGATGACGTCGCACTTGGTAACTATGGGCTCTGGGATATCACCCTGTCACTTCACTGGGTCCAAAAACATATCAAGTCATTCGGAGGTGACCCCAATTGTGTCACTGTCTTCGGCTCAAGTGCCGGAGCAATCGGTGCAGACTATCTTGCATTGAGCCCCCATTCTAATAGTGCGTTGAGGATAAAATGTAGTGATTTTTTTCAATTCATATTCTAGAACTTTTCCACCGTTACATGTCAATGTCTGGCGCTGCCTGGTGGGATACTGCAATTCGTCCGAAAAAGCTTGAAGCAGAAATCTGCGAGCGGTTTGCCAAACATCATGGCTATTCTGGAAACGGTAAATCGCATTTTTATTCTGGTGTCTACAAGTTTTAGAAAAACTCCACAAGTTTCAGATTCCAAATCTCTACTATCTTGGTACAAGGATCAACCTGTCACCAAATTTTTAGAGACCACTGGTGTCGAAACGAACGCTTCTGGTATGGGCTATTTCTCGCCAGTTTTCGACGGAGATTTCTTTCCGAAACCATTCGACCAATTGCAGAAAATGGCACCAAAACTTGATGTGTTGGTGACAGTGAATGAGTACGAGGGACTAGGATTCCGTGAGTTTTTTCCAAAAGATTAACATTTTTTTTTAATTCTCAAATTTTTTAGTAGGTCTCTACCCAAACCGTACCAGCGACCTGGTAGTCATTGCATCTGCGTTCGGCCCAGATATTGTGAAGAATCCAGAAGAAGTTCAGAAGAAAGTTTTAGACTTTTATATGAAAGATGTAGATCAAAAAGATGCGAATGCAGTGGACAAGAGATTGATTGAGTTCATCAGTGACTCCTATTTCAACTTCCCGGCCCTCGAAACAGCGCGTCACGCCACTCGAGCCGGTAACAATGCCTACTTGGCCTCTTTCGACTATTACAACATGGACGCAAAGGACCCATACGCCGACTGGTTTCCATTCAGAGCAGCAAATCACAATTCCGAGTTGAAATACATGTTGGGGGAGGGGATGGGGAAGTTCGAACCGATTGAGGAGGAGTTCAAAGTCATGGATATAGTGCAGAGATTGGTGACCAATTTTGCAAAATATGGGTGAGTCGAGGGTTTTGGGGATGATCAGTTTTGTTACTCAAGGGGACCTGGATTAACGTTCCTAGTCAGTGTAAAGAAATGACGAAATCAGTTTAAACTGATAGTCATTTACACTTTTCACGTCGACTAGTTGAAAGGAAATGATTATCGATATAGTCATAATCATTTTAGAAATGACGAAGACGGTAGTCGATTCAGCTGTTACGTCAAAACTTTTGAAAAATAGTCGAAATAGTACAAACGTAAATAGCCGAAACGTGAGTATTCAGAGCAGGAAAAAGGAAGAATTTCAGAAGATTTTTAAAATGAAAACTCATTTTCTCAGTCATTTACGTCGTTTTAATAATTGTTCTTTTATCGGAATTAATCATTTACGTCGTTTCGATAGTTGTTTTTTCATTTCCGATAGTCAAATTACACTGCTTTTTGCAATTTATGATATTTTGATTATCATTTTACGTCATTATTTGCGTGACGAAAAATGACTAATTAATGATTAGGAACTCTAACCTGGATCATTAGAATCAAAACTTTCAGAGAACATGGCTTTCTGATTTGAAACTCAAGAAGAGGCAGACTAAAAGTCTTTGATTCATCTTAAAGCAGCTTCTGAATTCTCACTAGTTGAGTTTGCTAGCTCAATTGTGATTTTTTAATAAAGGACCTCACAAAATTAACTATTTTAGGAAGAGGTACCACCTGTGACGGATAGGAATTTGATAAATGTGGGATCTGAAAAATCATATTTCAGAAACCCCAACGGCAAGCCCTCCGAACCCCAAACCTGGCAGAAGTTCTCACTCGACAAGCCCCTCTCTTACTTCAAAATTGATTACCCAAAGAGTGAAATGAAAGATAACTTTCAAAACGGGCGGCTCAAAATCTATGATGAGATAAATGCAAGTGGAGAGAAGTATCAAGGAATCTTGTATTCTATTCAGAAAGAAAAAGATGAGGAGTTGTGAATTTGTTTCATTTTACTTTTTTATTTATAATTTTTTGAATTTCTTGCTTTTAAATTGATAAAAACTTTAAATTTTTAAATTAAAAATGTGCAAAACTATTAAATCCATTACTCACAAAATTTGATCTCTCTGTTCCTTATTGTGACTTTTTCTCCATCACTTTCTACCCGTTTTGTGACCAGTCGACAACAAACACCAGAGTAGTTTCGCAATATCTGAACTCTATAGGAAGAGAAAAGAGATGCAGACAGGAAGGGGGAGAAATATAAATAGAATTGGTCGCGAGAGATTATTTAGTATTTATTCTCTAGTGCTGCAGTATCCAGCTAATTCTGAAAAAAACCATGGTTTTCTTTTTATTCCCATGGTTTTCATTAGCTGTTCTGGGAGTGTTGAGGTAAACTTCTATATTTTGCTAAACAAATATACAAAGGAACAGTGGTGGGCGAAGTTTTCCTTTCTATCCGTCTCCAGGCCAACATAGTTATGTCTGTCTGTGTGTCTACAAACAATTGTGTCCTTCTGTCCAGATGCCCATTCTGACCAACTGAATGGTACTTCCATCAATTGACATATTTCCGTCTTCTAATTCTAAAAATTGTAATGTAAAACATGATTTTAAGAGCCGGCCGAGGTTTTTCCAAATTCTAGGTCAGAATTTTTTGTTTCTACCGTAATGTCCAAAGTCCAGATGTCTGCATTTTTATAATTTTGTGCCTTCATAAGTTAAAAGAAAATTTGTATCTCTACATATTCCAGCTATTACCTCTGGACATGGACATATTGGGTCCGTCGTGGAATACCCGGACCCATAGGCTGGCCTTTCATCGGTGTATTTTTGAACAGTCTCGACGAGAACTTTCCGGGACCATTGCAAGTCAAGGAGTGGACCAAAGTAAGTCATATTATTGCCTCAAAATTAGTTAAAGTTTTTCAGAAATATGGGAAAATATTCGGTTTCACTGAAGGTCTTATGAAAACTTTGGTGATATCTGATCCCGACTTAGTCCAAGAAGTCTTCGTGAAGCAATATGACAATTTCTATGGAAGGAAGAGAAATCCAATTCAAGGAAACTCCGAGAAAGAGAAAAGGACTAATCTCTTTTCGGCGCAAGGGTTTCGATGGAAGAGATTACGGACTATTTCGAGTCCCACGTTTTCTAATAATAGTCTGAGGTAATTTATCCTTCTGAAATATTATGATATTTCTTAATTTCAGAAAAATCAATACCACCGTTGAAGATTGTGCATTGGAGTTGATGAGACACATAGAGGAGCAGGCTTCTGAAGGACAGCAGATTGATATGTTGTCGTTTTACCAAGAATTCACTCTAGATGTCATTGGTCGTATTGCTATGGGTCAAACCGACTCTCAAATGTTCAAGAATCCTATTTTCCCGATTGTCAAAAAAGTGAAATAATCCTTGTTTTCTACTCAACCAATTCTTCTTTACAGCTCTTCCAAGGAAGCTACAGTAGACTATTTCTCATCGGTGGAGTCCTGCCTCCCTTCCTAGTTGAAATCGTCCGTCAAATCCTTCTGAAAAGAATGAAGATGGGATCGTTCCGCAAGATTAATGAGATCACTATGAATGCAGTTTATAGTAGAGTGAAGCAGAGAGAGGACGATGAAAATAATGGAATTGAGCTAGGAGAGCCGCAAGATTTCATTGATTTGTTTTTGGATGCAAAAGCTGGAGATATTGAACATTTTGGGGAGGATAATGAAGATTTCACAAAGAGTACTAGCTATGTGAGTCATTCTTTCCAATTACATACACTCGATGTATTTCAGACCAACCGCAAACTAACCACCGAAGAGATCGTGGGGCAATGTACTGTATTTCTTATAGCCGGATTTGACACTACTGCTTTATCCCTTTCGTATTCCACGTATCTTCTGGCAACTCATCCAAAAATTCAGAAGAAACTTCAGGAAGAAGTAGATAGAGAATGCCCAGATCCTGAAATTACATTCGATCAACTATCCAAGCTGAAATACTTGGAATGCGTCATGAAAGAGACCTTACGGCTCTATCCATTAGGAACATTGTGAGTTTAGAAATTATAAAATCATATAAAAAAAAGTATATTTTTTCAGCGCCAATTCCCGAAAATGCATGAGAACCACTAAATTAGGAAACGTACAGGTCGAGGCCGGTACAATGATTCAAGTGGATACATGGACATTGCAGAAGGATCCAAAGATTTGGGGAGATCATGCAGAGGAGTTCAGGCCGGAAAGGTAAAACAGTAATCCGGAAGATGAAGGATATTCAGGACACATAGTCTTACCTTCTTACTAGAGAAGACCCTCAAGTCAGTCTGGAGATATGGGACGTGACCTATATCATTGGAAAACTGGGAAAACGCTGATTCCAAGTATACATTTAGTTTTTGCCCTCGAAGAATAGTATTCGAGAAAAACGATGTCAACGTTTGGACCCCTTGGAAGTCATTACTTTCCTGGCGTGTGAAAAATATCGGCAGTGTGGTGTAGGCGGAAGAAATACCAAAATTTGAACTCATTTTTCTCGAACACTATTCCTCAAGGACCAAAACTGAATATATATTTGGAATCGGCGCCTTCTCAGCTTTCCAATAATATAGGCCACGTCCCATATATTGAGACTGACTTGAGGGCCTTCCCTAGATAGCATCTAAAAGGAACTTAGGAGACTAGCACCCATCATTCTGTTATAACGGTACAGCGACGAGAACAAACATTTCTGAATGTATCTACTTGTCGAATAGCATACTTCGGTATATTTCTGCGCAATGAAAAAATATATTTTGTCGTTTTGAGACCCTACATGTAAGCTTCTAAATCAAAAGCGATATGAAGTTACTAGGAAAGGCCTCCGAGTGACCGTGGAGTTTTAAGACGTGACCTATCCAAACGTTGGCATCTTTTTCTCGAATACCAGGCCTCGAGGACAAAAACTGAATATATACTTGGAATCAGCGTTTTCTCAACATTCCAATGATGTATGCCACGTCTCATAGCTCCATCGTCACTCGGAGGCCTTTCCTAGTCAGTCTTTAATTGTAAAATCCAGCACTGTTGTCTTGCAACATATCAATCCTTATTTAATTACCACTTTTTACATAATTGCTAAAACTGAATTACATATTTTT
The DNA here is from genome assembly GCA_002259235.3 of Caenorhabditis latens. Classification (NCBI taxonomy): domain Eukaryota; kingdom Metazoa; phylum Nematoda; class Chromadorea; order Rhabditida; family Rhabditidae; genus Caenorhabditis; species Caenorhabditis latens. The sequence goes on from CM056093.1 coordinate 5,597,510, forward strand.
CTAGATGGGAATCCGGAGACGAGCACTTTTTCCAAAAAGGCGGCTACCTCCCATTCGGTCTTGGACCTCGACAATGTATCGGAATGCGTCTCGCCTATATGGAAGAGAAAATGCTCCTTGCTCACATCTTACGGAAATATAGATTTGAAACTGGTCCGAAAACAGAGATCCCTTTGAAACTAGTGGGTGCGGCGACTACTCAACCAGCCAGCGTTTGGATGCATTTGACACCAAGGAATTGAAATTATACATATGTGAAAATAGAGAGAGAGAAAGAGATTCTCGGAAGTGTATGTTTTTGTTATTGTGTAAATAAAATCTAAAAGTTTTGTTCTTCGTGTTTTGTGCTGTCATCTCTGAATGAAATCTTCTTGGTAGTTTATTTTCGAAAAATTTCGAAATTCTGTGTAGCCTGGATGTCCCCCTCCCCAATCACTCAACCCAGAGATTTCGTCATCCAACTTTCTCTCTGATTTTCAAAGATTCTCCCCCTCATTCTGTTTAGCTGACCACTTTCCCGTTTCACCTGTTTCTGTAATACAAAACTTAAATTTTCAGACGTATATGTTTTCCACCTGCATTTTATCCAATTAATTATTTATTTATCTCAGAGCTTTACTGGTAGAGTGCACTACTTGTTTGATTTTGAGTTGGAACATAACTTGTATATTAACAAAACTTGGTTAAACTCTGACTGAATATTCAAAGTGTAGTATGATGGTAATAAAACTAACTTCCGTCACAAACCTCTAATTTTATCGCTTTTCGGCGAAATCACCTTTCTTTTTGCTTTCTCAATTTGCATTCTTTGAACTTATTAATTTGTTCGGACAGGAACATTCGTTATTCTCTGTGTTCAGTATTCGCAAGTTGTTTTTCTGGAAAGTTCGAACCACGGGGAAGAGTTCCACTGGAAAGAGTTCGGATCATTATGATGGGTTGACTTTAAGACTATAAAGCTTTTCTGAGCTAACGGGTTAATATTTTGTCAGTTTGAAACTTTTTGATAACTCTTCTGGAAACCGAGACATGCCGTTTTGAACTGGCATCATTGGGTGGGCCTCTATCAAAGGTTCTAGGCAAGAAAAAGCTGAACAACTTTTAAGTTAAAAGACGGAGAATCTCTATTCCTTTAAGAAAATCAAAGGCGACACGAATCAAAATCATACTGATTTTTTTTGGAAAATAGGCAACATTAGAAAATCAAACATAGATTCAGATGGCCTACACAGACGTTTAAGAAAAGTTCTACCGAAAACGTCACATAAATTTTCTTGAACCCTAATTTGCCAAAAAAAAACAGTTATTGACTGCTCAATTTCTTCTTCAGCATCGGATTTTTCTTAATAAATCAATTTTGACGGTACCAACTATTAGTTCCTGTATTATTTTTTCGGACGACTCCTTTCCAAACCTAGTTGATAGCCTATACAGCAGGGCTGTGCGGCAACAGCTTTTTTCGGCAACTCGGCAACTCGGCAACTAGCCAATTCATGCATCGGCAACTTTCGGCAACTCGGCAACTCGCCGAAATTTTAACTCGGCAATATTCGGCAACTTTCGGCAACTTTCGGCAACAGTAGTTTTTTTACTAAAGCCTCATAAAAAGCTATGTTCAATCAAACCTAATAACAAAAATCTGCAAATGAGACAAAAAAACATACAGAGAATTCGTGAAAACACGAAAAATCTCTAAAATCAACTATTTTCCACGAATTTAATGATTTTCGTCAAAATCAAGATTTTTTTGAAGTTACGCCAAATGTTGATTAAAGGCACATTGCGAGTTTTTTCAGCGGTTCTTGACCAGATTAAGCCTTTTCACTGCTTTATTCTCTGAAGTTGCAAAAATTCATCATGAAAAGAAAAATTAACGTTGTTGTCGAATTGCCGAAAAACTGTTGCCGAAATTCGGCAACCTCAAAATGTTGCCGAAACATGAGTTGCCGAATTCGGCAACGGCAACTCGGCAACTAAAACTTCGGCAATTTCGGCAATTTCGGCAACCAGCAACTCGTTGCCACACAGCCCTGCTATACAGTACCGGTCAAAAACTTGTTGTTACAATTCAAAAGGTTTGTTAATTTTTTTCTGTTTTCAGTGAATAATGATCAGTGACTTTACAGGGAGATCTCGTACAAAAACGTAGTGAACTACAAAAAGTAATTATGGGAAAAGAAGTGAATCCGAGACACACTGTCAAAGTTGGTAGCTTTCCATTGAAAACAGCGAATATCAATGACGTTTTACTGGTACTGTATAACACCAAAAACAACTTGATATTGGGAAATTACGCAAAACTGACAAAGGCAAACTTACGACTCGAAAGCCGTTCGGCCAGCACTGATCACAGCAGTTTTCGGATAAATGCTTTCGTTTTGGGATGATTTTCAGAGAAATGTTCATTTTTTTAAAACAGATTTCCAGATTATATTCCCGGATTCCTCCCTTTAAAACGAAATTGGTTAAAACTTTGAAACCGTTTTCCGATTTTTGCTCTTTCTTCTCCAACCTTTGGCCGGTGTCCACTAAAAAGGTATTTTTTGAGCATTCTGTCTGAAAAATTTCCCTCGAGTTCTACTATTCCTCAAAACATACAATTATCATCCTCCATCACCACTATTACTACTACTACCTCTAACTAACGTCCAACTCTTCTCATTTCCCAAAACCACATGTGCTCTTCTCTCTTCGTCTTCTTGTATATAATCTGTGTGCACAAACGTCACACATCCCCTCACTCTCTTCCCCCACTATTTCCGTTTCAGGAAAAGAAGAAGGAGAGAGAGAGCTCATTGAACCGAAAGAGCTTGGAGTTTCTAAATAATTAGATACATACATTTTTTTCCGGTTCCACACAAGTCAGGTGACGTCGGCACAATTGGAATCAAAAGTTCTGATGGTCAAGGTTGGCTCCCTTGTTTTTTGGGGTGGGAGGAGCAGGAGATGTGTCGGATTTAATGAACTAGTAGGGTGTTCAGATGTAACCTTTGAACATTCACGTTTTTCTAATCTGGCTAGACGTTCAGGTGTTCACAGATTGCTTTTGAAAAGTTTGAAAACCAGAAATAGAACTAAAAGGGTGTCTTGCTTTCTAACAATCTGAAGATTTATGGGCATCCCGCTTGACAGACAGACAAGAATACCGTAAGGTTTACTGTATTCATCTGAAAATCTGGATTCTAACAAGAGAAGTCTTTGGAAACGCGGTTTTCAAACGATTCATGAACTTGGTCAGAGGTACTTTCGACGACGGAGTCCGTTTCTGCCATCAAAATCGGCTAAGTCTTTCTGCGAACCGAGTTATGAGCTCTCAAACTTTTCATATTCCATGTCAAAACGGTTAACAATTTGAAAAGTTTGAGAGCTCAAAACTCGGCTCGCAGAGACATTTAGCAGGTTTTGATGACAGAAATGGACTCCCCGCAGTCGAAAGTACCCATAACCAAATTTAAAGATCGTTTGAAAGCCAGACGAAATCCGGACTTCCGGAAGTCGTGAACCCTATCCCAGTTATAAATACCCCTTATCTCTTTCTCCGGTCTACCACCACGAACCAACGTTCAACTTCCTCCCCAGACACCCCATCTACGTCAGGACTTGAAATTTCAACCATCTACTATCAGTCTCCCCCAAACCCCCACCCCCAAAATTTTATCGTCTTCTTTGTTTTACGTCATATGCAAATTACATCTCGTCTTGACTCATAGCCACTTGAGAGACTCGTATAATCATGTTGTGATTTTAAACGGATATCAAGTTTCTCTGTTTACTTTACTTTATACTTTTTTTTAGTTTTTGTTTTGTTGGTTTGTGTTGGGTTGAGTAAACTGGAAATTGTATTTATTAGCAAACTCCTTTTTCTTTTTATATCAATCGAGTATTGAATGAGAACGCCCAGATAATCTTTAAAATTCCTCATTCTTGCACTTCCAAAGAAACCCTATTTTTGCAAATGGGCTTCCTTTCCAATTAAAGTTTCTAAATGACGATTTCTGTCTGGATCGAAATGAATACATTTGCACGTTTCACCCTATTCTCCCCCCAAAACATTTTTCCCAAAAGTACAAGTCCACTCTGTTACGACACAACTTATCTGAACCGTGTCGTGGTCCGAAGTTCAAAAACTGTGGAAGCATATAGTGCGCTCTCAGTCATGCGTGAATTACGTGTTGCAAAAAACGGATTTGACAAAAAAATGGGCGGGTGCTTAAGGTTCTTTGCACATAAATCAAGGGGTTCGGTCGTTTGGGAGACAAGGTTCATTTTATTATCAGATAAGCATGGCTAGTTCAAAGCAAGCAGTTTTAGGGGGTCTCGATCATTCCGACAATCGTTTTGACAAGTCTGAAACTAGATACGCAACGAGTTTAGAAAAAAGTTCTAGTCCGTTTCCTTCTAGCATTTCCATTGAAAGACTGTAGTTAGGGCTGAACAAGATCTTTTGATATACTGTAATTGTATAGAGATCGCCCGTGATTTATTTGCAAGTTTGGACAATATGGCAGAACAGTCAATGTCATTTATTACGGTACTAAAAATCTGTAAGGGTATTGTGGAGTATGGTCCTAGGTCATTGTATTATCTCTAATAGATCTTTTTGGTGTCAAGAGCTCATTCTGTTGAAGCTCACAAGTTACTCTCAAAATGCTTGTTTCGTTCTCAAAAACGTTTCAGTCATTTTAAAGTAGGTGTGTTCTGTATACTCCTATTAGGAAAAAGTTACAATGTGTTCAAAAAGTACGGTAGCTAATTCCAATGGGTCTTACCCGTTTTTGACTTTTTAGCTACGAAGCTCAGGGTTTTTTGTTTCAATTCCCTCCCATCATCAACTCACAGCATTACCAAATCCCACCCGAATTCTAGAACTACCGTAGTCTCTGCTCTCAACCCATTCAAGTGCTCACTCATTCAAAAACCGCTTCTCAGTTTAAAGTAAAGTCCACTTCTCTCCAAAGAAGGGCAAGTGGTGGTGGCGGGTAATATGATCTGTTTAATGGAATGAAAAAGAATGAAAGAATAGTTGAGTAGATATAGAGAGAGGCGGCGGTGGGGGTGGAATAAATGTGGTGTAGTTTTGTCTTTTTTGCGTGCAGAACAATACATTTCTTGGTTTTTGCTGAGCCTTTTTGAAAAAAACGTCACTTTAAAAAAAGAAAAAAAAAACATAGAATGTTCATTTATAAGAGATGCGCGTGTATTGTTCGGGAGTACCTGTGGTGTCCCTCTTCTCACTTTTTGTCTGGAATTTTTGTTTTTTTTTGTTGGTTGTAGAGAGAGAGAGAGAGCATCTTCTTGCAGCATCATATTTCTGAAATCGTCTTCTTTTTGGTTGATGACGTTTAGTATGTCAAATTGTTTCTTTCTCTCCAAATGTATCGTTTTTCCTGTTTTCTTATTTGTTGCGTCATCTCTTCAGTTGACTTTTGAGGAGCAGTAAATATTCTAGAGATTTATTCAGACTAGAGATTTTTGTTATATGAAGGTTTTGAGAATCATTTTAAGTTGGTCCCAATAGGCTTTCAAGTCCGTTTGCGTTGTTTAAGAACTGTGGAGTCATTTTGAAAAAGTTCTTTGCAGGAATTTCTCACAAAACCGCGAATAGCTTCTTTCATATACGCACTCTGCAAAAACTGAACTCATTTTCGGAATTCATTTTGAATTTGTAATTGAATGCGTTGGTAAACCTATGTAAGCCTATGTGGAGATAGAATTTAGATCCCAGTTTTCTAAATAGCAAAACTGATCTTTGTAAGGTTCCAACTACTGTACAAACACCATTTCGAAAAATATTACCTTTTTAAACTCAGTTTGGAATTCTATCATAAAAATCAGAACTAAAACTGTAATACCGTACTTAAGTCCTTCTTAATTTCTGGTTTATAAATTATGTTGAGGCAAATTCGGCAGGCATTTGAAATTCTCTTAAACTTCAGCTTTCAAGGGAATAAGACAAATTCCTGACAAACTGTAACACTATGATATCGTTCTGTTATTCCCCACTTCTTCTTCTTCTTCTAATTCCTAGAATCGTGCATCTGAACAATAATTTGCGTCATCATATTTCTTACCCGAAACAAATCGAAAACGTCTGCATACTAATTCCCTTGCCATTTAATTCTATTTGTTTTTCATAACTACCCACGTCTCCATAATATACATCTCCCCCGCACATCTTCTGATTCTTCTTTCTTTTCTATTCTCTAAGGATTCAAAAATTCTCCTCATAAGACTCAACCACATGTATATAATAATTATCTTAGACAAGAAAAAACTTTTGAAAAAGAATTCATCATTTGTGTTCATTCTCTCTCTCAAATGCCATTTCTAGAGACATCGAAATCACTTTGTTTTTCTTTTTCGAATAGAATATAAGTAAACCACCAATTTAGTCTCGTTTTCAGTTTTCAGCTGTCTCGAAATGCCTCCGCTTGTTGGGGCTATTTCGAACGTGACAGACTGGCAGACGTCAGATTTTTTCATTTGAGATTTTTGACCAATGACAGATTCTGTCATGGGTGTCAGACGGCTTTGTTCTCTTTTTAAGTTTTTATAGTTTTTGTGTATGGTGCTTTTCAGATTCCGTCTTGACTAGCCTATTACAGACAATATTGAATTTAGTCGTTTTCTAACTAGGACATTTTGTAACCATTCTTAGAGATAGTTGAAAGTTGATAAAGGATCTGAAGACATTCTTGATGAAACAGTTGCAAAACGTCATAGTTTCGAAATGACCAGTTCTGAAATGACCACAGTGGTTTCTCTATTTGAAACTTTGCTTCTTCCCTGAGTTCTCTTCCTTTATTCTAGAAAACATGAACTCAAACATCCATATTTCTCTCAGGTAAAAAATGGGTTCATCATCAGTCGCTCTGATGATTGCCACGTCACTTATGCTTCTCGGAGTGGCATCAGCACAAGAGCTCCCACAGAAATCGAAGGATTTGGAGAAGTTGGTGGAGGTGCTGAGATGTTTCAAGGCGTTGAAAGAGAGGTTGGTGATGATGATCCTTGGTTGTCGGAAGATATGGGAACATGTGTATGGACCATGTGACAAAGTGGAAGGAAATCTGATACATGTTTCAAATTGAATTTCATTTCAGTGGACAACGGACATACGTCAGCTACGTTGGCAGCACCATGCGTCTTTACGATGATGATGGTTAGTGTGGTTGGGGGTTCTAAGGATCATCTAGTAGATCAAAACGATATCTATTTTCCAGGCCGCGAAGTCTCCTGCGACGCCGAGAAGCAGCTCGAAATCCGTCAACGTTCCGACCGTCGTTGCATCTTTTCTCCGATTCATTGCCTGTTCGATAGACGACTACAAACTGCAAAACTCTTCCGAAACGTTGGTAACAAGAGACTCTTTGGGGAGAAAAGACGGAAATGATGTGATTGGATAAAGCCGTGGAACATGACAAAATGATAATTATGATTCAACCCCCTTAAAAAGTGATATATCAAACGAGATGTGTGTTTTTGAAAAAAGAATAAAGTAATGTATTTATAGAATTATCGAGAAGTTGAATTTGAGAGAGGTAAATTATAATTAATTATGATTCAGAGGAGTTTCCTGACTTTTCGTTGTCCTTCTTCTGAAAAAAAAAAGACAATTTCTATGAGCTTATTTATATTGCTGTTACGAACCTCTTCAGTTGTTCTCCAGACGAAGGGTTTTTCTGGTTTCTCACTGCCGGGATTTTGACGAATGGGGAATGAGATTGTCTGGAAATTCAGAGTTTAGGTGCGGCATGAGGTGAGATGATAAGCTTCACCAGAAACCTTCTAAATGCAAGTCTATGTTTGTCTAGAACTCTCCTCAGAATTCATTTTTACATGAGGAAAAGAGCAAAATACTGACAACTTCGCAACTATTTCTGAATATTCATTATTAGAAAAGTATCACCTGATGTATCTTCCAATTTTGTTGGTTTTAAATGTGCTCCCAGACTTTTTGAAAATTTCGAAATTTCAAATTGAGTCTAATAGGAAAACAGAAAATTGTCGCGATGCTCTAAAACAGTCATTGTTGTTCAATACATTTTCTAGTCATTTCAAATACAGAACAGTTTCGAAACCGGACGGTTTTGGTAAAACAGTATTGAAAAGATACGGTTGCGATTCAGGAGAGTTCGAAAACGGTTGTGAAGAATAAAAGTTTTGCAACAGGAAGTTGTGGTAAGTCACGTCCCCTAGCTGTCTGGTACAGCTATAGTCTGATTAGAATCAATAATCTCTAGAGTAGCAAACAGAATGTCTAGAACTTTTCCAGTGAATTTTTATGAGCTTCAGAAAGAAATTTTTCAGGAAAAATATAACGGCATGCAGTATAATAGAATAGTCTTATCGGTAAACTTTGTGAAGAAACAGTTTGGAAATCAGACATTTTGGAACCAGGGCATGGCAAAACTGTGACATTTCAAAACTAGAAATGCTGGTAGAGTTTTTATGTTTATTGCTACTCATATTGCTCGGTTTTCAAATAGATAGTTTCAGAATGTCGCAATGTCTAAAACGATTCAAAAATAACGTACCATGTGTCTCCGTTGCACCGATGGAGCGTCATCCAAGCGTGGTACCTTGAAGGACGATTTGTTCTCCTTAACACTTTTAAAACTTGAATATTTTTTCAATAATTTCTTACCGTTGTCTTGTTGCTCATCTTCTTAGAAAATCTCAGAATCTCAACTCCGAATTGACTCCAAATAGGCTCAAAAGCAGAAAAGAAGAAAAACGAAAAAGAGAGAGAAATAAAAACGAACGAAACTCACAATTAGACTTGACGAGAGAATAAATGACATATTGCTCTTTTCTTCTTCTTTTTGCTTTTTCGAAAAGAAATATAGAGTCACTTTGTGTTCTTTCCAATTTCAAATGAGAGGGCAAATTTATGCCCGATTGCGACTGGTTTTGCAAAAATTTTGCAGGAAATTTAGAATTGTTTGGGAGGGTTCTAAAGTCACCAGAATGGCGTCAAGGCACTAAGAACGTGTCTTAGATCAGTAGATGGGAATTGAATTCAACTGAAGTATATATTCTTACTAGATAAGGTCCCGAGTCAGTGTGGAGATATGGGTCGTGATCTATATCGTTGGAAAGCTGAGAAAACGGTGATTCCAAACTTATACCATATCTCCACCCTGACTCGGTGGCCTTCCTTAGTTAGCTGAACAACACGCGTGTCCACACTTTATCACCCATTCCTTGAGGAAACTGTAAGAGAAGTATGGCGATGCACCAAATTAGCGCCAGGGCACCGACAATGCGCCAGCTTCTTAAAGTTTAAATATTCAATTCCATTCCCCAGAACCGTTCATCTTTAACTTTTGAACCAATAAACCTTTGATTTCAGATCACTCCCTGATAACCAATTCAATTTACGACCATGTTTTTCAAAATATTTCAATTTCATTATTCATCAAAACATAGCGGGTATGAGGTAGGACTATAAAACTAATGTTAAGATCGATTAAAAACAAAACAAACACATAAAAAGGTGAACAGCTAACCGGTCAAATTGGTAACAAATAATGAACAGGTGATATAACCGAATAATACAACAAAATAATAATAATAATTACAAGTGTCTAGAAGTCAGATGAACATATACATTTTCTGGAGAAGTAGTGGCACTTCCTACCAGTTTCAACGGAATCGAAGTCATTGGTCCCGTTTCGAATGAATACTTTTTGAGGATATGAGTCAAGAGAACCTTCTGCTCCATCTGAGCCAATCGCATTCCGATACACTGACGGACTCCCAACCCGAATGGAAGATACGCTCCTTTGTGTTCTAATGGGTTATCTGTTGTCCATCTCTCTGGTTTGAATTCCATCGCATCTTCTCCCCAAATCGAGGTGTCATAGTGTAGAGACCATGTATCCACTTGAACGTATGTGCCCGCTTCGATTTCGATTCCGTGCACAGTGGTGGTTCTCATACATTTACGAGCATTCGAGCTGGAAATTTATTAGTTATTGGTTGGATAATTGGAGGGAGTATGAAGGAAAATCTTAGTAAATGACTAAAATTTTTTTCATTCGAAAACGAGCAAATTTGGACACATGTCGTGTTGTTACTGACTTTCAGTTGAGCTTAACTGCTGATCATGAACATGCCAAATTTTTTGAACAAAGTTTCCCTAGCATCGGCAAAATTTTACCTTCGCATAGGCACCCTTCAGTTCTGAATATTGACTTTTGAGCTATTCTCGTAGCTGATGTATAACTCGCTAGTGAAAGTCTGTACAAAAAACTGTCGACCACATAAACCCTGTTTTGATCTACAAGTCTCATACTTGTCAAGGCTCAGGCCGGGCCGGGCCCTGCGAGCAAAATGAGGACCCGGCCCGGATAATTGGGGTTAAAATTCAAAATTCTGATTTTTTCAAATTTGTTGAACTTTTTTCGCAAAAAAAGTCAAATTTCTATGATTAGAAGCAAATCATTAAAAATGTTAACATTTGAAGCCTGGTCTTCGGACCGGGCGTTAAAAATTTATCCTCGGTCCGGTCCGGGCATTCGGGCCTTCCAGGTCGGGCCGGACATGTATGACAAATCTAATTAACAAGTGAATTTCTGAGACAATTAGTGACAATGCTGCACGTGTTCAAAGATGTTCTTTCTCCTGATTCTTCTATGAATTCAAACTATAATAACCTTCTTCAACCGTGCCCACCAGACCTTCATAGTCTCGCAACAATGTTCTCAATCACCGAATTAATTCCTTATCAAACATTTTCAGCATGATTCAGCACTTTCTTATCACCGACTAGTTAAGCATATTACGGAATCAAGTCATAGTACGAATTATACAAAAAGTGGTCTATAAAACTCACATCGCAGCCAACGGATACAATCTCAACGTCTCTTTGAGCACACAATCCATATATTTCAGTCGTCCCAGTTTATCGAACTCCACATCCTTATCTCCAAACTCTCTGTCTATTTCTTCTTGAACTTTCTTCTGAACTTCTGGATTTGTGGCCAGACAATATGTTACATAAGACAGTGCCAACGCAGTCGTATCAAATCCACCAATCAAAAACAAGAAACATTGTCCAACAACTTCATCGGTACTCAACACTTTTGTCACTTTCATTCCTCGTTTTGAAAACTCCTTCTCCTCTTCTTCCTTTGTTAAACCCATCTCCTTTGTTTCTGATCTAGCATCCAAGAACAAATCAATAAAATCTTGTGACTCTCCGAGCTCCGCCCCCTCTTGTTTTCGTTGAGCAATTCTTGCAAAGACCGCATCTCGAACTACCGTATACAATGTGAATGCTGGTATTTTTCCAGAGAACTTGAAAGTGAGATCACGAATCATGTAACCGAAGGTTGGGAAGACTTGGCAGAAGAGTAAGATGTTCTTTCGGTCTCCACAGAACACTTTTCTGACAAGGTCGACGAGTGGGTTTTTGAACATTTGAGTGTCACGTTGGCCCATGGCAACACGGCTAATAACGTCCATAGTGTATTCTTGGTAGAATCTGGAAATCAAAACAACTTTTTTTCAAAATCAGGTCTGGCCTTCTAAAACAGCATGAATTCTCCAAATAACTAACTTCAACATATCAATCGGTTTCCCTCCTGCAGTGTTCTCCTCAATATGCCTCAGCAATTCCAATGCACTATCCTCTACAGTACCCATCATTCTTCTCAAACTTGCATTCGAGAAACTAGCAGACGAAATCGTTCGAAGCCTTTTCCATCTGCCTCCCTGAGCAGCCAGCATATGTACACGTTGATCTGTTTCTGGATTTCCTTGAAGGGGGTTGAGTTTTCGTCCGTAGAAATTGTCCGCGCATTCTGCCTTCACAAAGATGTCATAGACCATTGACGGATCCGAGACGATCAGCGTCTTCTGCGTACCATCAGTGATACCATACACTTTTCCATATTTCTGTAATTTCATCTCCATTTCTTTTAGTTCTTAATCTTCTCTACAAAACAATGTTCTCTCAAAAAATGTATTGACCTTGTTCTTTTCGTGTACCGGAACACACTTCCCCAGTCATCATCACATGACTTAGTTCGGTTTTTTTTGCATTCATTCGTATTAGTTTCAATGTCACTTTTTTGCACTTTTCCGATTTTTTTTCGTTGAACATTGCTTGAAAGTGCAAGCGATCAGAGTTCTAAAGGAGCGTGACCTAGAAACCTCTACTAGTATTAAAAAACTAGGCCACCTCGTTTTTGGAACTTACAAAACCAAATTTTGCACTTTCCGCAAATGTGTTCTGACGTATTGTTGACTGTTCTTTTCAGGGGTTAGTTTCCTTTCTGTATATGTTTTTGACTGGAAAGCGTGACACGATAGAATAAATTAAAGAAAGAAAGAAGAGGGCATGTGGACTAGAACGTTTTGGAATTGAAAGAAAGCACGTAGAGATGGATTCTGCAGTTTTCAATTCATTTTGTGTAGTGGAGTGCACGGTTTTTGTTCTATAGCAATGAAAGTTTACTGATTGGTTATGCAATGAGTTTTCGACCAGTTGTGCCGGAAACTGGTCGAATTTTCGGTTATTTATAAAAGATTTTTTCATTGAAAACCAATTGTGTCTAATTGGTTTCCATAGCGGAGTTGTTATTTTTTTGTAGATAATAGACCGGCAGTCACGCCTGGCTGCCTGAATAAAGCTCGTACTGTACCGTAACTAAAAACATCAAGATCCAGTCAAGTTTCATATGATCACAATGGTTTTATGCAGTTCTTTCTTATAAAAACTGTATTGCAACGGCACAAACTTTACTCTCAGAATTCACGACGATAACTATCCCTAAATTATCTCGTATTTCTGATTAGAATTACAGGGATCAATACACTACAGTAGGTTTCTTGAAATTCCTGCGAATGACATAGTTAAGAAGTTCTTCTCTACGTGACTCTTATCGCAGAATTTTCACTTTTATTTTCAGTTTTCCTCACTCATAGACCTTATGATAACTAATATGTACTACACCTTCTAAACCCATTTTCTAGAATCTATCACTAACCTTAGTCCACTCGCTCAACTGCAACAATCCCGGCTTCTCATGATCCAACAGAACATCCAGAACCCCCACGAATGGTTTCCCCCTCGGTCCATTGACTCCTCTTCGTATCCAATACGTCCATATCCATACGTAATATGTGACAAATCCAAGAATAATCGAACAACTGGCAGTGATCACAAAACCAAGACTCATTGTTTGATTAGAGCAAAGGAGAGAAGTTGAGAGATAGGTAAAGTGATGGAGGGAGAAGAAGCTGCAAAATGGTCGGAATGAGTTCGGTCGGGAGATGGGAGAGGGTGGGTCAACTGTTCAGAAAAAGTGTTTCGAGAAAAAAAAGATGAAAGTTGGAGAAAAAATGAGAATGAAGGGCAGATAGAAAGCCACCAAAACGAAAAAAAGGTGTCTGGACATCTGGACATCTGGACATGAAGGAAATTCGGAGAGACGGAAAAATGGTAAACTATAAAGAGATATATGTTCCTGAATAGTCGAATGGCAAACTACTGACCTCTGGACATCCGGATTGACAGACCTACAGATAGAAAATCCATTAAGTCAGCATAAGCGAAACTTCTGTTAAACTTCAAAAAGTTACATTTTCAGTAACTCTATTTCGGGACATCTGGACACACAGAGATTTGGAGAGAAACTAAAAAAAAGTGAATGGAGTAGAGAAAGGGACTTCTGTAGTACTCTCGATTGTCAAAAGGAGAAATCTAGAAACCTGCGGACATCTGGACACACGGACTTTCAGACAATGATAAACTTATGAACTAAACAGTTCCAGACATGTCGAAGCTTTGACATCCGGACATCTGGATATCTGGAAATCCAGATATTCGAACAGACAGGTTTTTAAAATCTACAGCTCCCCGAGTCCCCCAAAAAACGAGCACAGACGTAGAGCTTTTCACTCTCTCTCTCACTCAAATATTTACTTGTCGAAACTTTTCTCTGCCAAAAGAAAAAGAACAAAAAAGTCGGAATCGGGAAACCGTTCGTCTCCCCCCTGGGGGTCGTCGCCAGACACCCCTTTATTTATACAAGACGCCCCACCCCCAGGCCCAATATTCTCTCTCGTTTCTCTGCGTGACTGTTCTCTAATCACTGTGTACCAATAAAGCAGACACACTTTTTTCTCTCATCACTCTCTCATCTCGTTCCGTTTAATTTTCTTGATGAAACGAGAGAGAGATAACAATCACACACACACACAATTTTAATCGGAAAAAGTGGAAAACGAGAGAGAAAAGAAAAGCTCTCAAGGTTAGTCTATGTCTACTCATTTATCTTCTCAGTACTTGTAGGTAAGTCACGGAAAAAAAGAAGATCGAATTGAACACCGACCAGACCAAGGTCGGTTAGCAGAGGAGAGGATGGGTACTTCTGAAGAGAATTACATTTCCAAAACGGGGAAGATATCGAGAAAGAAAAAAGTGAAACCCCTGAGAAGCAGTAAAGTAGAGTAGATCATATATTCCAATGTTATATAATATGATAGGTCAAAAGTCCCTGTCATAGATGGGCACGCTGGCGCACCTTAGGCGCATTTTCTTTTCGTAACGATAACAACAGTGAGGTACATGACAAATACATCCAATTTTGATATCCAATTTTCCTGGTGCACCTTTGGCGCTTTTTCAGTACTTCACCCTCTAGATTTGAGTAGTGATTTGAGATCGTACTAAATCTGGCGCACATTTGCCGCTTTTTTCAGAGATGCTTGACTAGTTTTCCCATTAAAAATTTGATTTTTCTTTTAGGTTTGCAACATGCGGACGGACCAATCAACATTCAGAACCAACATTTTCTGGAATTTCCCAACAAAAAACTCCAAACTTCCCTTCTCCCAGAACCCCTCTCTCCCAGTTAAATTACCCTCATAAATCTTGAAAAAACGAGAGAAAAAACAAGCGAACATTCTCAAAAAATTGGATGCAAACAGACCCATTAATCTTGTCGTTAGTCACCCTCCAACCCAAGAGATCAGACTTTCGAAATAGAAATGAAAAAGATTAGGTTTGAAAATTTCGAAAATAAACATGAAGCCATATAACATTTTTCCGAATTCAGCTGTTGCTCGTGAAATGTTTCCTGTCTAGACTAGACGGATTAGGAGTTAAAGGAATTTTGGTGCAAATTGTGAGAGGAGGCTTTTGAGTCGGGCTTATACGGGAATCAGAGAAATGTGCTGATAAAATTTTCAACTAGAAATTTATGTGACGGGGAACTCATAAGGATTCTAAATATTTCTCTTGGTATTGAACATGATTACCGTAAAAACTGTAATAGACCCGCATGCCGTTATATTGTTTGCCTTCCACATAAGTTTGGGTGGTTTTTGAGACTTTAGAATGTTCACTAAAAAAACTTTTCTAGACATTCTACTTGCTGATCGGAATGCTTTACCAACCAAACTCATTTTAATCAGAACCATGGAAAATGTCAAGGAAAATGCCAGTGCTGAGTTTTGAGCATGTAAAATATGCCGTTATAATACAGGTGCCGTTCTATTACAGGTGCCTTTGAAATACATACGGTAAGGAGAACATAGAACTTCTACACAGTTCAGACACCCTAACTGACACCAAATTCCAGCGTCGTGCATGTCTTCAAAGATCTGCAATATTTGATATTTGGAAGCAGATTCGTTGTGAGACTCAACTCTAAGCGTACCATGACTGCACTCATTGTGAAGCTCTCACTCTCCTCCATCTCAATGCCTAATCACCGATTCCTATACATCATCTCCAAAATGTGTCTCCAAATGACCGCAATGTTCTCCTCCTCCTCCTTCTCCATCTTCTTCTCCATCTGTCGCATTCGCCGCCGTGAATGTTGCGAGAAAACCGAGAAAACCGACCACTTATCATATCATTCTTTATCTTTTTTCGGAAAGAACACAAACCATGTTACAGGAGGCCAAATGAACAAGACACAGAATTACACGGGGGGAATAAGAGAATGGCAGAAAGATAAGAAGCGAAAATCAAAAATTAATGTCTCGGTCTCAACTTGAGGTTCACACTTTGCGGAGCGGTGGTTGTTCGGCCGACGAGTTTCAATGGGATTTCAGTGGTAGCAGTGGTCTCGAAGGTGTATTTTCGGAGGATGTGAGCCAGGAGCATCTTCTCTTCCATCTGTGCCAAACGCATTCCAATACAGATACGGGGGCCGAGACCGAATGGGAGGTAACCGCCTTTTTGGAAGAATTGCTCGTCTCCGGATTCCCATCTGAAAGAAAAATGGAGTTTTAGGTGAGTATGGGATGTTTATTTGCCCAGATTTCTATAAGACTTTAGAATGAGTTACTAGGGGAAGCCATGTGGTCAGTTTGGAGTTATGGCACGTGAAGCTGATAAAACGGCGATTCCAAACATATATTCAGATTTTGTCCTCGAGGCATGGCATTCAAGAAAAACGAGGTCAAAGTTTTTTTAAACCTTGCTGGCAATACTTTTCACAAGTAGGTAATAATTTGTCAGCGGTCCAAACTTTGACCTCATTTTTCTCGAATGCCATGCCTCGAAGGCAAGATCTGAATATATACTTGAAATCAGCGTTTTCTCAGCTTTACAGTGATATAGATCACGACATATAACTGTACGGTCACTCCTCGGAGGCCTTCCTTAGTTAATGAGTCCTCTCCGGCTAGATTTGGACTGTGTCTGTACGGATGTCTGTTTTTCCGGTTGTCTCACCTCTCTGGCTTAAACTCTGCCACATCATCTCCCCAGATCTTAGGATCATTATGCAACGTCCAAGTATCCACTTGCACATTTGTTCCCTCCTCGATTTCCATACCGCAGACTGTTGTAGTTTTCATGCATTTTCGGTTGTGAACACTGAAATATTTGATTTCGATTTTTGATCCATTTCCTCTTGCTCACTGATCAATTCCTGATCAAATCTGTCTTAAAAGTACAGTACTTAGTGACTGGCACAAACCTAGAGAAGTTAGTTCGAAATATTCAAAACGATTACATGTATGTGGAAGAATGATTGATAAGATCACATGAAAATTGAAAGAAGAAGAAAAAATGAGTGATAAGAGGGGAAAATGAGAGGAGAATGGAGAACTGCTTAACTATGCCATTCGGCGTTTTTGCAGGAAATTTTGACGCGAGAGGGAAATGCGGGGAAAGGAAATTAAAATTGCAGAGAAAATTTAGGGAGCTGCCCCTAACTTGGCTTTCTAGGCTCCCAAAAGCTCAAGAACAAAAATTTCCGAAAGGTGAGATGGCCTAGAAATCTCAGATATGGATTTCTAGGCCAACAGTATTAAAGACTGAAAAGTGTTTTGAAATTTGAGGAAACAGAGCTAAAATTGATATGACTACCTTGAAATTTTGTCAATTTTGGTTTGAAAGCCGGCATATTGAGAACTTTGAAACCTGATACACAATTATATCAAATTTCAAAACTTTGCAAAACTTCTATTCCAATATTCCACAGTATGGAGTTTTTTTTTGGAAATCTTAGTTAAGCATTTTAGTCATCATAATCTCAATGTTCAGCAGATTTCAAAAACTTCGCACCATCAAAATCCATGCTTTCCGCCTCACTAAAAGTCAGTTAATCACATTCAAATATATTTTCAGCAGCTAAAAACCCAGAACTTCTCGGAAAGATCAGTCACAAATTTCAGTAAAAAAGACACTCACACTGATGCCAACGGATAAAATCTCAATGTTTCCTTCACCACACATTCCATATACTTCAACTTTGCCAACTGATCAAAAGTGACTTCTGGATCCGGGCATTCTCTATCCACTTCTTCCTGCAACTTCTTCTGGATTTCTGGATGAGTTGCCAACAGGAACGTAGAATATGACAATGACAATGCAGTGGTGTCGTATCCAGCAATCAGGAAAACGAACAGTTGTCCGATGATCTCATCAAATGTCAAGACCTTATCTACTTTTGTGATTTGAACTTTCGCGAATTCATCTTTTGCTTCTTCTTCGAAAAACTCCACGTTAGCACGAGAATCCAAGAACAAATCAATGAAATCTTGTGGCTCTCCAGATGCTTCGATTCCAGATTTCTCATCAGCTTCACGCTGATCTACTCTAGTCTTCACCGCGTTCTCGATTATGTTCATGATATCAAATGCAGGTTGGAGAGTTGGAAATCTTGAGAAAACAGAACGGGCAAGTGGTGCAAGGAATGGGAAGACTCCGGTAATTAGGAAGAGGTAATTGCGGCCGTCCATGAAGATCTGAAATGATATAGATAAAATGACAAAAACATAATGCGTTCGGGGGGAATCGAACCCCCGTCGAATGCTTGGAAGGCATCCATGCTGACCATTACACCACGAACGCGGCGAAAACAAAAAGTCTGGAGGGGAGTCATGAATAGAGAAAGAGAGGCAGAAGAGTGGGGAGGGGCTGTTAGAGAGAGCGAGAGAAGCCGCCCGAAGAAGTCATGGAATATATATCCCCGCGCAAAACTGCTTAGAAATTACTATTTTTCAAAACGAACCGATTTAACTCTAGGCAACATTGGATTCCTGAACATCATTGAATCGGTTTGTCCCATCGCAATTTTTCCAATGACGTCGAGAGTGAATTCTTGGTAATAGCTGAAAATAAAAATTATAAAATGAAAAAATGTCTAGAAATGCTTACTCCAACATATTCAAAACCTTCCCTCCTGCACTCCCTTTTTCCAGATGTCTCATCAGTTCCACCACCGACTCCTCTACAGTTTTCATAATATTTCTCAAACTTTTATTGGAGAATGTGGGAGAAGACAAGGTCCTCAATCTCTTCCATCTATGCCCTTGGGATGCGAACACATGAACACGCTTGTTCTTATTTGGGTCTCCTTGGAGTGGATTGATTTTTCTCCCGTAGAAGTTATCGAATTGTTTCACGAAGACTTCATTGACGAATTCCGGATCAGACACTACCAGAGTCTTCTGAACGCCTTCAGTGATACCATAGACAGGTCCGTACTTCTGAAAATGTGTAAGTTGAAGTTAAAAGGTTTGTGGTTTATGATAACTTTCTTACTTGGCGGGGCCGGGCCGGTAGAAAACTGTCAAGGCTCGGTTTCAAAAAATACCTTTTTTTCAAGATTTTTTTTGAAAATTATGAAATTTTCATCAGAATTTGACCATTTCTGATGTTTTTTCGGAATTTTTTAAATTCTGAATGATAGTCGAAAATTTTACTTTTTCGAGGAAAAAATTCAAAAATTGGAAATTTGAACTTCGGCGCCAAAACACCTGGGCCTAGTATAATAATTTAGAAAATTTGGTCAATAGGTTCTCAGATTCAAAATCGTACAATATTAGTGAAAAGTTAAGGAAACTGGTCGAAGTACTGTAATAGAACAACACCCCTATATGCTCAGAACTCATGACTACGTGTATTTTTTCTTAATTCGGGTCAAAATCACCAAATATCCTTGAAAATATACATAACCTCTAGAAAAGTGGACTTTTAAGAGTTTCAGAAATCCCGATTTTCTCTGAAAGGCGGCTTTGGCGAGTTTCGATATATGTATTTCATCCGCGTAATATTGGATTTACGACAAAAAGTTTCCTATCAACATTTCCTCACCTTTGTCCAATCCCTCATCACTCTGACCGCTGGATATTCATAGTTTCGGAATAGATGAGTGACTCCTGAGAACGGATATCCGCGTGGTCCCTTGACCCCTTTTCTCATCCAATACGTCCACATCCATACGTAATAGGATAGAAATCCGACGAAGAAGGTAGTTATTAGGAGAAGACTGAAACTCATGTCTGAAAACGAAAATGGGTTAGAGGAATCTGGAAATAAGATAGGAATAGAGAAGACGAGAAAATAGCGAGTTAGATGTTTGGAAGATCGAAAAGTTAAAAACGAAAAACGAAGATCAGAGATTTTTCTGCCTTATGACATATGCATAGTTTAGTCATTTTCCGTATTTCTACTTTCTACTTTCTATGACAACTTTTCAGACGGTTTCCGAAGAAGCCCTTGAAAATTATAAGCCAGAAAAACTTTACTTAAAATGAAGTATCTTGAACTAAACTATTATCTGATACCATGTATCCCCACACCGCGTTCTTTATATACCATTTCCCCTCCTCTCTCCATAATATGTTTACTCTCTACTCACCCCTAACACCTGGTCACAAAACACTTTTATGTATAGAGTTTTGGCAACAAATCACTGTGGTTTGTGTTGCGGAAAGTGAAGAAAATGATGGAAGTAGTTGTGATTGTTTCGATTTTTGAGGTAGTGGTGATGAAGAAGGAAAACATTGATAAGGAATAGTTTAACAAAATATTGTCTAGTTTTTTGTAGAGACTGTAACTTCTAATGAGTGGCCCTTGTAAATAAAAAAAGTAAAAATGAACTTAGAATTTTTGTGGTTTCAGAAACTCATTGAAATTAAATGAAATTGCTATGGACGTTCTATTTGCTGATCTAGATGTTACTAATCACAATGCTTCTAATCCAATTCAAGAAAATTACAAGAGTTATCATATTCATGAATTCTGAGTATAGATGGGGTGCCGCTCTTACAGTTTTTACGGTATTGAAAAAAAATAGAATTTACAAAAAGAATACATGACAAAGGGGGAGACTACAATCCCTCAGCAAGAAGGAACACCGGGTAGAAAATACAGGTTGATTTTGAAAACTAGTAATACAGTACCGCTCAAAAGTTTATCAACTTTGGCTATTTTCAGTGGAAAATGACCAACTTTGACAGCGTATTTTGGAGTCACCTGTTTGTCAGACAAATTTCTTTTTTTGGACTTAACTGAGCAAAAATCGCACATCATTTTTGTAGTTGACCTTTTGTTTGTAGGTAGACTACCTTAAAAGATACAGATAACCAAAAATATTGCTCCTTGAATTGCTGTTTTCAGTAAATCTTCTTATTCAGTTCTAAAGCGGGTAGTTTTAATTTGGATGGTTCTGATTTGAACCGATTCAGTTCCGACGGTAACCAGTTCTGATCAGGACGGTTCTTATTCGGGACAGTTTTGTTATAGTCTTAGTTTCGATTCATATCATTTCTGATTCTACTGGTTCTGATTAGGCACATATCCCAGCTCACACTCTAATTCGAGTGACTTCAGGGATTAGATTATAGCATTATCAATGTTTTCAACATCAGTCAATATACGTTGCACAATTAAAAAATGATGTATTAGTCGATACAACCGCGCTCCACAAAAATCTTTGAAATTTTTTAACTTTGGCAGTTTTACGTGAATGTCTGTGAACTCGGTAAAAACGTGTTCTCGTTTTGGAAACAAACCATATGCAGCCTATAAAAACTCATATTGTCCATTCTTTATTAGTTATTTCCATTTTGTAATCACTCTACTCATGGATCCCCAATACTCGTCATCCATTCAAGAGCTCATCGAAAAAGCAGCATACTATCGAGAGACGTTGGCTATTTCGCAAAATGGAGTAGCAACTTGTACGGAATATGAACAACAATGCAGTGATATGATGAAGTGGGAGAGAGAAAAAAATAAATCGATGAGACTCGATTACTCTGAGCTGTCAGCCAAAATCCAAAAGGATTTGGCATACTATCAAAAAACTGCGATGAAAAGTCAAAAGAAGTTGGATAAGGTATTGGAAAAGGCGGAGAAGTTGGGAATTGTTGTCTAGGTAAGGTATTCCTTTATGAGTAAACTGGAATATCCAAAGCATATCATGTTTCAGACTTGACAATCTTCTCAGTACAAAAACTACTTCAAACAAATTGCTCTTGACAAAATAAAGTATTTTTATTTATTCCAATTCATATTAATATTAAAACAAAACTACTCCCTCGCCACCAAATGCATCCAAACACTAGTGGGTTGTGTAGTTGCTCTTCCCACCAGTTTCATCGGCAACTCAGTTTTCAAGCCAGTTTCAAAAGAGTATTTCCGTAGGATGTGGGCCAATAACATTTTCTCCTCCATGTAAGCCAAACGCATTCCAATACATTGACGAGGTCCTAACCCGAAAGAGAGGAAGGTTTGGTGTGAGTTGAGTGGGGATTCCCATCTGGAACAAAACTTTAATACATACTTGCGTACCGGGTCGAAACGGGCCAGCCCGTAATTTGCTTAAACCTCAATATTATGAGCTGAAAAATATACCAAAATGTAGATTTTGACGAGTTGTAGGTCTCTGACCTACTACGGGCCGGATGGCTATTCGTTGGTATGCCACGGACCGGGATAAAGTGTCAAAAAACAAGGAATTGGCCAAAAACCATCAATGCCCGGGCGCGGTACATTAAACTGCAAGTGTCGCATTGTTTATGGCCAGTACTGTACGCTAAGAACAGGGTAATCTGTTTTTGAATGATTTACACGGCATACTTTCAAAAATATGTCATACTTGTCAACCTGGCCAAAACGGGCCTTGCTCCGGATGGCTGGTCGTTAATATGCCACAAAACATGCCGAAAGCGCAAAAAGAGCCAAAAAACCATTATAGCTCGGGTCGCGATCCATTAACAAGTAGCCATCCGGCCCGTAGTTGGTCACAACCACAGATCTCCGCGAGACCTACATTTTCGTATGTTTTTGAGCCCATAATATGTATTGCGCTTCAGCTCCCGTTTCGGCCAAGTTTTCAAATATGCTTTACTTCTAGCCTTGAAACCTACCTCTCTGGCTTGAACTCATTTGCGTCATCTCCCCAAATCTTCGGATCCGTATGTATCGCCCATGTATTGGCGACAACGTGTACTCCTTTCTCTACGCGAATCCCGTCTCCAATCACAGTATCGTTCATGCAGGTTCGGGAGTTGGCACTGAAATAAATCCATCAAATCACTTTGAAAATTCATTTTGAAGAACTTACGGGGTTGCCAATGGATATAACCTCAAGGTCTCCTTCATGACACACTCCAAATATTTCAGTTTAGAGAGATGATCGAATGTAATTTCCGAGTCTTGACATTCTCTACCCAGTTCTGATTGTAACTTCTTCTGAACTTCTGGATGAGTAGCTAGGAGATAAGTAGTAAAGGATAAAGAGAGTGCAGTTGTGTCAAATCCGGCGATGATGAATAACGTGCATTGAGATATAATTTCATCCTTTGTCAGTCGTTTTGAGATTTTAGCATGACTATTTTTCAGACTATAATCTTTTGAACTGATATCATTCTCCACTTCATCTGACTTTGCATCCAAAAACAAATCAATAAAATCTTGAGGCTCTTTCGGATAATTCTCATCTTTTGACCTCTCCTCTATCCTCTTCTCTACCGCTTTCTCCACAGTCTTCCATATCAAACTTGGATCAGTTTTCGATGGAAGGAATCTCCCAAACTTTTGAATAGCCCACTTCAACAAGTCAACCATAGCTGGGGAGACTGCTCCAATCATCATAATTTTCTGTCGGCTCTCTCCAAAAATCGAGCGAACATGAGGGAATAGAGGGTTCTGGAACATTTGAGAGTCGGTTTGACCAATTGCGATTCGGCCAATTACGTCGAGAGTGAACTCTTGGTAGAAACTGGAATTAAAGGGTTAGAAATGTGAAAAAGAAATTTGAAGTGCTTACTGTAACATGTCAATTTGCTGTCCATTTGAAGTTTGGTTTTCGATGTGACGTAGAAGTTCCAGTGAGCATTCTTCAATAGTTCCAGTCACTTTTCTCAAACTGTTATTGGAGAAAGTCGGGCTGGAAATCGTCCTCAACCTCTTCCATCTGAATCCTTGAGCCATGAACATACTCGCCTTTTTATCCTTTTCTGGATCTCCATGAAGTGCGTTCAGTTTTCTTCCATAGAAATTGTCAAACTGCTTCACAAATACTTCATTCACAATTTCCGGGTCAGAGATTACAAGAGTCTTCTTGATACCTTCCGTGAATCCGAAAGTTGGGCCGTAGATCTGAAATGCAAAGTAAGTTTTATTAGTTTCAAAGAAAATATAATTAAAATTACTCACCTTTCCCCACTCCTTGATCCTCAAATATGGCGGGTAGTCACCGTTATACGTTATATTGCAGACACCCACTACCGGATAACCACGTGGCCCAGATATACCGTGACGAATCCAATAAGACCAGTTATACAGGAAATAGCTAGAAACAATATTTATCAAATTCAAAATTTCAGGAAGACAGTTACCTGAACAACCCAATAATACCAGCCAGAATAGAACTCAATATAATAAAACTCATTTTTCAAAACCAAAAAATTCCTCTCCTTTTCACCTTCTATTTATTTATATACTAACCCCCTTACTGTTGTTTGCTGCCTACTCCTATTCCTACTACACAGTCAGAAAACCCAGCACTTGGTGACTGCATTGAGTGCAAAATTTTGAAAAATTTTATGAATTTTTAAGAAAAATCAGGTGGACGTGCCTGGTTTTCTGATTTCTGCCTTGTGTAAGGTAAATTTGTTTGTTTTTTTGTTTGGAGAACTGATAAGAGTGGAGGGGGGAGAGGAGGCATTGGTCAAAGAGGTAAAGGAGATACTAGAAATTTTATATGATCTATTCCAACTAGTAAGGTAGTCTGGCATGCTCCGTTCAGATGAAAACTTTTAATTTTCTAGCCAACGACGTCGTGTGAAATATCATTTATTCATATATGGTACCGATCAAAAGGTTACCAATTTTGGCTGGCTTCCGTGAAAAATGACCAAGTTTGATAGTGTATTTCGGTGTCACCTGATTGTTCGACAAATTTTATTTTGTATGGGTTGGACAGAGCAAAAATAGGACATCATTTTTGAGTTTTTCACTTTGACAGCCTGTATCTTTCATGGTAGTGTCCCTACAAAAAATGTCAACTACAAAAAATCTTATGTTGCCTATTTCCTTGCTCTTCATCCAGAAGTTCAAAAGAAAGTACAAGAAGAAATTGACAGAGAATGTTGTGTTTCCGAAATAACTGTTGATCAGCTTTCCAAGTTAAAATATATGGAGAACACTATCAAAGAAGCTCTCCGAGTCCATCCACTTGCTGCCTTGTGAGTTTCCAAAAAGCTTTTTGATCACTGAAATGTATTTTCTTCTAGTGTGAACTCCCGACGATGCATGAGAACTACTAAACTTGGAGACCACGTGGTTGAGGCGGGTGTGGATGTTCTCGTGGATACGTGGTTGCTCCATTAAAACAAGGAAATTTGGGGAGAGGATGCAGACACGTTTAAGCCAGAGAGGTTAGTCAGGATGCCATGTAGTCAAAACAACTTGATTCCAGATGGGAATCACCACTCAACCCTCACCAAGCCTTCCTCTCTTTCGGTGCAGGACCCCGTCAATGTCTCGGAATGCGTCTGGCCTACTTGGAGCAAAAAAGCTTATTGGTGCATGTTCTTCGCAAATATAGTTTTGTCCCGAACATGCGGACACAGATCCCTATGAAATTAGTCGGAAACCAGACTTCGAGACCAGAAAGTTTGATTTTGACATTGAAGGCGAGGAACTGAAGATAACGATTGCTTTGTTTTGAAATAATTTTTTAACTCTATTGTACATCTCGATCTGATTGTTGTTTCACGATTTTGAATAAACCTTGTACAAGTTGCTTTGAAAATAATTTTGATTTTATGACAGATGATACTAAATTCCTCATAAAAGTAACGCTGAATGCTCAAAAAAAAAGGAATCTGAAGAAACTGATTGAGGGAAAGGATTCAAAAGCTTGCACAGTTTAGAGTCTTAAAGTGCAAAAAACCAAAATTTGTTTGAGAACCGCATAATGGGGCAGTGTTTCGAAAAACATGGTAGTTACTATCACAGAGCTTCTCATTAAATTCAAAAAATTCCAGTTTTATGACTGCCGTCAAAAAAGAAAAACATAGACAAAAACGATATTTCATCCGGTAAGAACATTATTACACATGTGTGATGGGAAAACAATTGGAACAACTTTTACGAGCAAGGCACACGATGCGAACAACTTGAAATCAAAGAATGACAAGAATACAATACAATTCTTTGGAAACTTGAAAGTTCCAAATGACATAGATCTATTTCGAAGTCTCCCTCCCTTCTCCCGCCTTCCCCAGCCTCCTCAAATCACAAAATCCAAACCATATTTTCTGATAACACTCTAGTTCTCCATATCATCAATGTTGATCTGTTCCGTTGAATTCTTATCACCACATTTTGCATCACTGGAAACGAGATAGTGTATAAGGAGGAGAGATAAAAAAGAGGAAAAGGGATAGTACTGATTATTTTTCTGTGGTAAAAATTTGGTTTGTGTCTGACTTGGATGGGTATAAAAAACAACGGAAAAAATAGAAAAATACAACATTTTCGAATTAGATTTATATTTTAAACATAGTTTTTTTCAGAACTAAAAATGCTCTTGCTGCTAGTCTTCGTTGCTATTTCAACTTATTACATCTACCACTGGACCTTCTGGAAACGTCGTGGAGTCCCTGGTCCATGGGGCCTCCCTATCTTTGGAAAATCTGGAAGAATGTTGGATGACCGTGTGGCTCCGCCCCTTGTCCTTCAACAATGGACTCAAAAATATGGAAAGATTTATGGGTTCACAGAAGGAATGCAGAAGGTTATGGTGATTTCGGATCCGAATTTGGTTCAGGAAGTTTTCGTCAAACAGTATGACAATTTCTACGGAAGAAAACATAATCCAGTCCAGGGAGACCCAGACAAGGATAAAGATATCCATATTGTAGGCGCCCAGGGATTCAGATGGAAGCGTCTCCGTTCTATCACCGCACCCGCTTTTTCCAATAACAGTATCAAAAAAGTGTTGGCCACTATGGAGGACAGTACTCACGAGTTTATGAAACATTTGGAGGACAAGGCTGGAAATGGGCAACCCGTGAATATGCATCTGTAAGGTTTTCAGAACTTTATAGATGTGAAAACGAATTAAAACAATTCAGATTCTTCCAAGAGTACACCATGGATGTGATCATGAGGATTGCTATGGGTCAACCGGATTCCAGAATGTTTAACAATCCAATATTGTATGACTGTAAAGGGGTAAGTGAGAACATCCGGATGTACAAAAAATTGACAAACTCTTTCTCAGTTCTTCGAAAACAGCCGTTGGCCAATTTGGATGTTCAGTGGGGCATTTCCATTCGCTATCACCGCATTGAAATACATTTTTTTGAAACTTGGAAAGTTCGGAGCCGGTCCATTCGTCAGAATCCAGAAAACAGTAACAGATGCAGTGATGGCGAGGATAGCTCAACGAGAAGCAGATAAGAAGAATGGAATCGAACTGGGAGAGTCTCAAGATTTCATTGATTTGTTTTTGGATGCAAGAGTTGATAATGTTGAACATTTCGGGGAGACCAATGACGAGTTCCACAAATCCACTGTATATGACAACCGCCAACTCACCACTGCTGAAATTATCAGCCAATGTTTTGTCTTTATGATTGCTGGATTCGACACAACTTCCATCTCCCTCTCCTATGTTGCATATTTCCTTGCTCTTCATCCAGAAGTTCAAAAGAAACTTCAAGAAGAAGTAGACAAGGAATGCCCTGATCCTGAAGTCACTTTCGATCAGCTTTCTAAACTGAAGTATATGGAGAACACCATTAAAGAGGCACTCAGATTGTTCCCGATGGCTGCTTTGTAAGTTTTAAGTGTCCCGATCTGAACCCGATTTTTAACTTTATGTTTTTTTAGCGCGAATTCCCGACGATGTATGAGAACAACCAAAATTGGAGATCAAGTGGTGGAAGCTGGTGTAGATGTTCAACTGGATACCTGGACACTTCATCATGACAAGCAGATTTGGGGAGAAGATGTGGAAGAGTTCAAGCCAGAGAGGTACATAGTAGACCTTCCCTGTAATTCTGAAGTTTTACAACCTATTTCCAGATGGGAATCCCCACTCAACCCCCATCAAGCCTTCCTCTCCTTCGGTGCAGGACCCCGTCAATGTCTCGGAATGCGTCTGGCTTACTTGGAACAAAAGAGTGTGCTGGTTCATATGCTCCGAAAGTACAGTTTCGTCCCGAATATGCAGACACAGGTCCCTATGAAGTTGGTCGGAAGAGCCACATCGAGACCGGAGAGCTTGATTTTGACATTGAAGGCGAGACATTGAAGTGGCGGTGTGGAAAATTGATTGTTCGGTTTCAGGTTGCTTTAACTTTTGTTGTTTAATGTTTATGATCTTTTTAAATTATTTTGGTGTATTTTCGTGATTTTTTCTTTAAATTCTGGAATAAATACTGCATTTACCTAATTTTAAAAGTTTAAAAGCAAATAACATCTCACAGCACGTGTTCTATCAAATGTGTGTCTGTGTATCCAGATGTCTTCAGCAACTCCTCATTCAGATGTTATCAGTTTGCCGGTCTGAAGGTTTGCACGTCCGGATGTCCACCCTCTTCCAAACACAACATGTTTTTTGAAACCTATTTTGAAAAAAATCGAATGAAAAGAGTCAAGGATGGGAAAAAATGCATGTCCACTGCATGTTTTCTGGCAGGCTGTCTACCTGAGTGTCTATATGTTCTGATGCCCTCTGTGGTTTTCTGTAGTTATGTTTGTCCGGATGTCAGCAAATCCATTTTTCACCAATTCCAATTCTTCAAAAAAACGTTTGCCTCTTTTCTTTCCAAACACTTTGTCTGTCTCTCTCCCTTCTCCGACCACCCCTCAATCTTTTTTATGATCTGTGATTTGTTGTGTCGATAATTGTTGTTTGTGATCAACTGTGTTTTGTTACCTCCTTCTCATATAAAGAGGGAGGTCAAACAAGAAAAATAAGTCAGTTTACTCGCCATGATTTTAGTACTACTTACTGCTATTCTACTGGGTATTTTTACTTATTCAGTATGGGTTTGGTCATATTTCATCCGGAAAGGAATCAAAGGACCACGTGGGTTCCCAGGGATCGGGATGTTGATTCAAACAATTGATCATGAGAATCCACCGTTTTTGAAGTATCGAGAATGGACAAAGGTAAGATTTTTTCTAAGGACTAGTTTTCTCAACACGATTTTTCTAGTCCATCTATCTATAAAACTTTGCCATTCCAGCAATACGGTCCCGTATGGGGCTTCACCGAGGGTCCACAACAAACAATGGTAATCTCTGAACCCGAAATGGTCAACGAGATTTTCAACAAGCAATTCGACAACTTCTACGGAAGAAAACTCCGCCCTATCATTGGAGATCCAGAGAAAGATAAGAGAGTCAATTTGTTCGCTGCTCAAGGTAAAAGATGGAAGCGGTTGAGAGCAATGTCGAGTCCATCATTCTCCAATAACAGTTTGAGAAAAGTGAAGACTACGGTACAAGAATGTGGATCTGAGATTCTGTGGAATATTGAGAAGAAGGTGGCGAGTGGAGAGGATATTGATATGTTGCTGTGAGTTTCTTTGATGATAGTCGTAATTTATTAATTTTTATGTGCATTCAGATTCTATCAAGAATATACACTTGGAGTTATTAGCCGTATTGCTCTGGGACAATCCGAATCTAAAATGTTCCAGAATCCATTGCTCCCGAAGGTTAAAGCGGTGAGTTATTTTCTCTTTCGGCAATTAAAACTCACAAGGAAAGTCTTTGAAGACGCGATTTTCAACGATCTATAAACTTGGTTGTAGGTGTTTTCAACTACGGGGAGTCCATTTCTGCCATCAAAACCTGCTAAATGTCTCTGCTAGCCGAGCTGTCAAAGTTTTCATTTGTGACATGGAATTCCGAATCCGCCGCATATATGCCACCGCGCTGTTCCAGCGGTTTACCTGTGCTCGTACGTTGCAAAAATGAGAAAATCTTTGCGTATTTGCCTATTTGGAATTTCATGTGAAAATGCTCCAGCATATGAAAAGTTCGAGAGCTCATAACTCGGCTCGCAGAGATATTTAGCAGGTTTTGACTGCAGAAATGGACTCCACGTAGTCAAAAATACCTATAACCGAATGTATGATTGTTTTAAAGCCGGGTCTCCAAACACTTCCCTTGTCAGAAATCTCATCCCTTACCATGAAAGACTTTTACAGATCTTCAACGGTTCCTTCCATCTCTTCCTTCTTACTGGTGTCTTCCCGCCACTTGCCGCCTTAA
Organism: Caenorhabditis latens; assembly: GCA_002259235.3. Classification (NCBI taxonomy): domain Eukaryota; kingdom Metazoa; phylum Nematoda; class Chromadorea; order Rhabditida; family Rhabditidae; genus Caenorhabditis; species Caenorhabditis latens. Next base: position 5,627,517 of record CM056093.1, read on the forward strand.
TCCGGAAAATGTCGAAATCCCTCCCAGCAGACTTTGTGCCCGCATTCAAGATTTTCGATCTTATTGAAACAGCAGTGGAAGCCAGAATTGCTCAACGAGAAACGGATGCAAAGAATGGAATTGAGCCAGGAGAGCCACAAGATTTCATTGATTTATTCCTAGACGCTCGTTCTGACGTGGATTTTCTCGGAGAGAAAAATGATGACTTCTCCAAGTCAGTCGCAATGAAAGTGAATCGAGAACTAACTTTTGATGAGATCGTGGGACAGTGCTTTGTCTTTCTGGCTGCCGGATTTGACACCACTGCTTTGTCACTCTCATATGCCACGTATCTATTGGCAACTCATCCAGAAATCCAGAAGAAACTTCAAGAAGAGGTGGATAGAGAGTGCCCTGAACCAGAAATCAGTTTTGATCAGCTATCGAAATTGAGGTATATGGAATGTGTGATGAAAGAAGCTCTGAGGTTGTACCCACTGGGAGTGACGTAAGTAATCAGGCATCTGACAGGGAATGTCTGGAGATATGGGATATTGACCTATATTTTTGGAAAGCTGATAAAACGCTGATTCCAAATGTATATTCAGTTTAGAGCCCTTAGGGCCTGGTTTTCAAGAAAAATGAGGTCAAAGTTTGAACCGCTAACAAGTAATTACCTTACCAACGTGTGAAACATATAGTTTTTCTCGATTACCAGGTATCGTGGGCGAAAACTGAAGATATATTTGGAATGACCGTTTTCTCAGCTTTCCAATGATATAAATCACGTCCTATAACTCCTGACTGACTCAATCACCTTCCCTAGTGAGTACAGAGATTCATTTTCCATTTTCCATTTTCAGAGCCAATACCAGAAAATGCATGCGAGAAACCACAATCGATGGTGTCACTTTCGAAGAAGGAATGAATATTCAAGTGGACACGTGGACCCTCCATCACAATCCTAGAGTATGGGGAGATGATGTGGAAGATTTTAAGCCAGAGAGATGGGAAAACTCAGCGTCCGAGCATTTGGAGCACAACGGATCTTACATCCCATTTGGCTCGGGACCACGTCAATGTATCGGAATGCGATTGGCTCAGATGGAGCAGAAAATTCTTTTGGCTCAGATTCTAAAGGAATACTCGTTTCGGACAACGAGAAATACGCAGATTCCATTGAAACTCGTCGGGAAGTTGACGTTGTCCCCGGAAAGTGTGATAGTGAAGTTGGAGCCGAGGAAAGATCTCTTGTAATTTGTGATATTAATTTGTAATAATTTGTTTCAAATAAAATTTTTATTTTTCATCGAAGTTAGCTTCCTTGATTCAGATGACATGTCCTCTGGATTCTCCAATTCTCAAAAACCTGCAAAACAACAAATTTTAATTTAAAAACTCCACTATTCCCTACCATTAACTAATCCCATCAGATGAACCAAAGGCGAACTTCTTCGCGAAATTTTCGAATCGATATATTCCATTGTTAGTCTGAAACGATGCATAAGCTGAGAAAAAGAAGTGTCTGTTAACTCACATTTCTGAATTTTATTCATTATTTGAACTGATGGATAAATAGGAATGACCAATTAGTTTTTCTCTGTGTTGTGTGGGCGAGGTCATTGGAAAAAGTATACGGGGTTTTTAAACTGTCACGTATTTATGAATTGCTTTCCAAAACGATGTTTTTGCATTGTGCTGTTAGAGAACGCAACGTGAGGGGGCGGAGCTTAGATTATTTTCTCTATGGAGTATATGGTCTTTTTAAAAAAGGTACATTGAGGGCTCCCACAGTACCGCCCAAAATGGTATTATCTTTTTGCCTTTTTCAGTTGAAAATGTCCAACTTTGAGAGTGTGTCATAGTAAAACGATTCTTCCCACAAAGTATTTTTCTATGTATCTAACAGATCAAATCCAGATCTTCATTTTTCTAGTTGACAACTTTCTGATAGCTCCGCCCACTTTTGAGGTTTGCGCCTTTGAAGATAGAGAGTCTCGCTTCTCGCCACACGCAGTTTGGAAGCAGGCCTTTTTTAAAGACGTATATTTCAAAAGTGGGCGGAGCTATCAGAAATTTGTCAACTAGAAAAATGAAGATCTGGATTTGATCTGTTAGATACATAAAAATATAGTTTGTGGGAAGAATCGTTTTACTATAACACACTCTCAAAGTTGGACATTTTCCACTGAAAAAGGGAAAATATGATATTTTTTGCCGATACTGTATGCCATTTTAGAAATTTAGCCTCCAAATATTTCTCCTGAAGAGCTATTTCCGTTTTTTAGTGATAAAGCCACCAATCATTTGATCAACAAATCTCATTTTGTGTAAAAATTCGAGTAAAAATAAATAGATGCTTCTATTTTATCAGCTCAAGAGAAACAATTTGAAAGAAAAAGAGATCAATTTATCGGCGCAAGAATTTCTCAGTTCTACTCTTTTTTCTCGTCAGTAGACTCCTTTTCACCGTCTTCCTGATTGTTACCTTTGCTCTTCTCCTTGTCTTTTCCTTTTGCTCTTCTCTGTTTTTGAAGCTCATCATGCAGCTTTTTAAAGTTTTCTTTAGCTGCTTTAGACTGAATAACATACCATTACTGTGAGTACCGTCTAGAACTCTAGAACTTACGCTTTTTTCTAATTCAGTTACGTCATCTTTTGCCGCATTATGGAGTTCCTGTCTATTTTCCAACTCATGTAATACTCCCTTAAATACTTTCTTCATTTGCATCAGCTTGAACCTCAAGTCCGCCATATACTTGGCTTCTTCTTGCGGTGTCAGTTTAAGTACAAGCATTGGTTTTGGTGGTGGAGGAGCTGGTGGAGCCGCTGGCTTTTGACCCGGCGATGGAGCTGCTGGTGTGGATGGTTGCATGTTAGTTTTGTTAAATGACTAATTTCAAGTTTATCAGGGAAGTCGACCGATGAAATGGCGCAAGGCGTGGGGTCATGGTCACGGATGATTTTTCGATCATTTTTCAAACACTTTTTTTCATTTATTTGGTGGAAAGTAGAACACGCGAGCAGATAAAAAAGTTTTTTGTTTTTTTCAAAAGTTAATTGACTATAAAAAACAAAACCTATTTGTTCAACAAAAAAACGTAAACAGATACAGGGTGGCAATTAAAGGGGAACAGTACATCTGTCAGGGAGGCGGGAGTATCTGACCATCCGTCGATAGTCTTTACAGAATCTTGGACTCTCAAGGATACGAAAATATCGTAGATAACAAAATCGTATTGGAAATTGTTCAGGCTTAGGCTTATAGGTACAGTACCGTGCAGTAAGGTATACAATTTGCCCTTTTCAGTTGAAAATGACACACTTTAAGAGGGTGTTACAGTATCACTGGTTGTCAAACAAATTAAGTTATGTATAAAACATACAGAACATTTTTGTAGTTGACTACTTTTTTGTACGGGCACTCCTTAGAGAGTAATGGTCATTTTTTTGGGAAAGATCCTAAGAGAAAATTTAAAGAGATCAGCTATACGATGGGAAAAGCGAGAATTCTGAGAAAGCCGACGGTGACGCCGACTCAATCGCCATCTGGAACCTCGGTCTCGACGAAGTCTGCCACGGTGTCCTCGTCGATGGAGGATAATAAGAAGTGAACTTGTTCTAGTTATCGAGATGAATAAATTGTTTAGTAAGGTTTTGAAGAAGGATCGTCTCATTTCAACTACAAAAATGAAGCTCTACTTTTGTTCTGTATGGTTTATACAGAACTTTCTTTGTGGGAGAACAATCAGTGATACCGTAACACCCTTTCAAAGTTGGCCTTTTTCTAGTGAAAAAGGTCAAATTGTATATCTTTCTGCACGGTACTGTAATACATTATTAAACGTTTCTCTGAATGTTTTTTTTGCATGAATAAGACGGTCGTTTGCGTCTTCCCTTATTCTCGGCTAAACCAAAAGCAACTACATACAATATAACAATGTGTCTCTCTTTATTGACACCCTATTGTTCAATCACACCTTCTTCTTCCCTATTAATGAAATAAAACAAACAAATAAATACAAGAAGAAGAAGCGGCGAGATGAGATTTGTTCAGATCCAATACACGCAAAGAGTATCACTTGCTCGCGCACCGCTCGCGCACATTATTTGAAATTCGATCTACACCCTGAAAAAGACAAGAAGGATACGGTATTAGTTGCAAATATATGTGAATAGAGGATGAGCGGCCGACTCAGAGATACAAATGTGTGTAGTGGTGAAATGGATATATTAGGGGATGGGGGAAGAAGACCTCTTTGATCTTAAGGATCTGAGCAATTGTTTGCACAATAGTGAAAATGAAACTACAGTATCCCTCAAAGAGATCTTAGAAAATGAAGGAAAGCGTGGGAAATGCACGTGCAGTTGAGAAAGTTTCAGTTTTTGAGAAGACAGCGGATCAGGATTACTGTAGCAATCGTAATTCCCATTCCTCATTTCTCTTTCTGTGTGTCCGGATGTCCAAAGTCTTCTGGCATACACATTATGTAAGGCTGTTTAGGTATCCAAGAATCCTGATGTCCCCTTCTTTCTGTCTGTTTGTCCAGATGTCCATATGTCCAGACATCCGAGTTTTCCTATTTTCAGATTTAAAGAACGCGGTTCTCTAAGAGTTTTGTCAGCAAACTCGTTATCAACAATACATTTTTATTCCAACTTTTTTATAATACATTATATTCTTCTCCAATATTCAAAACATCAATAAATTATTCATAAGGCTTAAACAAAGTGACTGTTTTCTTCTTCCCACCATCCTCACTATTCGATCCCTGTCCTCCGGGAGACGGGGATTGACTGAAGTTACTCATCGCATCATCTGTTTCAGATCTCTCTGCTCTCGACTCATCCCGATCGTTGGCTGCAGTTTTCCTCCATTTTGCTCGTCGATTCGAGAACCACACTTGGATCCGGGCTTCTGGGAGACTAGTCCGTTTTACAAGGTCTGCTCGTTCAGTTTGTGATGGGTAGGGCTCACGGAGGAATACTTCTTCAAGGGATTGAAGTTGCTCTGGAAATAAGCATTTAGGGTATTTCAAAAAAACTTTATTCCAGAACTAACCATTACTAAACGTGCTTCTTGACAACCTTCTTGCATTCGCTCCTAATGTTGAATCATCTTCCGACAGACTTGGATTCGATTCCACCGAAACTTGACCAGACGACCCTCCACCACTTCCTATCAGAGGACCTCCAACTCCTCCAGCTCCACCCTGAACTGGCAGTGACAATGCTCCAGAATTGATCAAAAATGATAGTTGAGCAGGATTTGGTAAGAGACCAGGGAAAACAAATGGGAGTGGGAATGGGAATGTTGGTGGGAATCTGACTTGTTGAGGTCTCATTTGTGGAGGACGGGCGAGGTGTTGAGCGGAGAGAATCATTTGGAGCTCTTCGGCTGCTCGCTCGGCGGCACGGGTACGGAGGATACGGTTGATGGAGGAGACAGATGGTGGGGTGGTGCACACTTCTGGAAAACGGAAAGTGAGTTATAGAGAGGGATACAGGAATGGAAATTGTGGCTGAAAATTTCGGCTGGAAACCGTTTTGAAAACAAAAAAGTTGAGATGTTGATGAACCTTTTTTCGTGAATGTTTTCTATTTCTAGACGTTTCTAGCATGTTTCTGTTTATGTTCTCCACAGGACCTCCCGACCTGAATTCTACTTTTGGTGGGACCTTTCATAATGAAGACAACTTTGACGGTCTGTAACTGTCTAGGAAATGACCGTCTGAAAAAGTTGTCAACTACAAAAACAAAGATCTTCTTTTGATCTTCACACTCTACAAAAACTAGTCTTGTTAGACATTTACTGACCATGTGGCTCATTTTCCAACTAGGTAGATTTCACAAAAGTTCTTAAATTTCAAATGTAGACTTCACCTAAAAAGTTGTTAATAACAAGACACAAGATTTACTTTTTATCTGGGCAATTATTTAATTAATCTCAACTCACCCTCACTTATCAATTTTTCCCGTATTTCCCAGGCGAAAATCGTCGGGTTATCCCGTTTGTATTGCTCGATTTTCGCGACGACTTGAGGTGTGGCGACCTGGAAATACAGTAAGAACTAAATTAAAAACAGATCATCCCCTGAACTACCGTAACCCACTCACCTTTGGTTTTGTCCCTGCTCCTCCAGGATTACTATTTCCCGGCGGTTTTCCAGGTTCGTGTTGTGAATTTCTTCTAGTCATTTTTCCCATTGTGTTGTGAGCTCCTTTAAAAGTTAAAAATTAATCTAATCCACAAAAACGAAATTTTCAAAACTCACCCCAAAAATGCAAAAGTTGTTCTTGAGACAATGATTGTTGAGAAGCCATAAAATCCTTTGGTTAGAAAACTAAGCAATACGGAATCAGCTTCTGCTCAGCTCAGCTTATCCTCAAAGGCTCCGCCCCCCTCTACAGTACCCCTATGGCGGCCTGTTGAGCACGGGCGGCTTCTTTTACGGTGTACGGTGTGGAGAGAGGGCGGGTGGCTGGGGGAGGTAAGTTGTGTAATGAAGTGTTGTTCGGACAATGTGGTAGAGATTAACGGGTATAAGTGGGGGTACATGGAGAAGGGGGATAAGTACTTGATAGGTCAAATTATGATAGGGACGTGTATTGTGTAGTAGGGCGGTGCTTTGATGTTTATGCAGTGCTTTTTTGGATGGGTTTGAAATATGGAATAGCTATGGACATCTGGACCTTGGGGACACACAGATAGATTTTTGAAGTTGAATAATGTAATCTCCAAAAACAACTTCAAATCTGAAATCCGAAAGTTACGTACGTGGTGAAAATTAATAATTTCGTGAATTTCTAAAGTACAGTACTCTCAAGAATACAGTGTGTAAAACATAGAACATACAGTAATCCAAGTTTGAGAGTACCTCATTCGTAAAATTCGACAAAATTTAAGATATTTTGTTATTTTTCAGTTTTACAGAAAAATAGGTCAAGCTTGAGGTTGTATCATAATCTCACTTGCTGTATTATTATTTCAAATTTACATTTGTTTTATTGCTCCAATTTTAGTATCTATTTTTACAGTTGACAATTTTTTTTGTACAAGCCCTCCCTTAAAAGTTGCGACCTTAGATCAAGCTGTATGTGACTATCGTTTGGTCTGCTCCTTTATCGAGCCATAACTTTCTATGGAGCACGTCTACAAAAAAGTTGTCAACTACAAAAATGAAGTTCTATATATGATTTCCCATACCTGAAAAATTTGATTATATGGAGCCGCCAGCAAAATCTTGACGCCTTCTCAAAGTTTGTCATTTTTCACGGAAATCTGGAAAATATGACCAACTTTTTCTTGTAATCCATGTTTTTCCAGGTGTTCAACAACATCTGGTAAGTGTCAATGTTTGCTTAAGATTCAATCCACCTCTGTAATTTTCAAACTGTTCCAAAAATTTCTTCCATTCCTACACATTGTTCAAATTTCTGCAGCTGCCTCATACACTCTCATGATTGTTATGTAAATCCGAAAGCCTATCTCTCCAAATTCTCATTTGTCGGCATGTATTCCGAAGAGGTGCCCTCCCCTCCGGATGTGCACAATGATGATTAGGAGGAAACCAACACGAACATGAATGTCAAGTGCCGTTTCTCTGTCTATCGGTACGCGAGGAGAAATAACCCAAAGATAGCATGCCAGATTGAAATATGATCTCTTTCTTTCTCAATATGTGTCGGTGTCCTGTCAAATCACACCACTCGGACACAACGGGTACTTCAAACTTGTGTGGGGGGAAGACATCGATTTATTTGTATTTCATTTGGATGCGAAAAGGGTGAAGAGGAGTTGCGCAATGAGGAAATGAAGTGCTAGTCAAAGGTAATCAGGAGTTGGTGAGCTGGAAAATCATAGATAATAATGTCTGTTTGTGTGTTCAGATGTCCCGATGTCGAGGTATTCAAGTTTCTGAAAGGATAGTAGTCTGAAGATGCTCTGATGCAGTATTCTCTCGGAAACTAATTTTGATAACTTTTGTACAGTACCGTGCAGTAAATGTATAGTTTGGCCTTTTTCAGGTGAAAATAACCAACTTTGACAGGGTATTACGGTATCACGGATTGTCCCATAAAGTAAATTATGTATAAACGATACAGAACAAAGGTAGAGCTTCATTTTTGTAGTTTACAACTTTTTTGTACCGACACTCCCTAGCAAGTTGTATTTCGACAAAGTAAGTTCGTCCAATTATAGTGCAAAACAGAATGATTTTTGAGCTGTCCCCTTAATATAACCATAACTCGCTATAGAGTTTCCGTACAATAAAGTTGTCAACTACAAAAACAAAGTTCTATATTTGATCTACCATGCCTGAAAAATTGATTATATGGAGACACCAACAGAATCGTGACGCCGGTAGTCATTTTTAACGGATATCTGGAAAATGTGATCAAATTTCACAGCTGACGGTTTAATAATATAGTAATCTGGTAGGTGTCAATGTTTGCTAAAATAATAAAAAGACATCCGGACATACGCACATTTTGAGGGACACACGCATTGCCGGAAGCCACCTTCCACCTCGTTGGTTTTCGTTTTTGCAACTTTTCCCTCATTTTTCACTATTTTCGACCTACTTCTCTCACCATGAACACTCCTTCAAAACCTCCCCAATTCTACCGTACCCATCTCACCAAGGAGCAACTTCTCCATTTGATTATCACTATTTCTAACCAATTCAAAAAGTTGCACCGTGGAGAAAATGCTCCGAAGGTATGTAATTCACATAGAATCTCTAAAAAAAAAGAGAAAAATTCAGACCAGAATGGTGACTACTCTTGCTGCAAGTGCTCGTCGGGATATTGTATTTGAAGTTTTTATAAATTTGATCAAGCTTTACAAATCAGCGGATCGAATGGTTTCAATAGAAGGGTCGCAGACTAACTTGAAGTGTCTTTTGGGTAATTAGGCACATCTGGATACACAGATAATCTTCATTTCCAGTGTCCGCCAAACTTCTCTCCTCATTCTTTGACGTCACATTCACAAAGCTTCCCCAAAATCAAATAGAAGACGTCTTCGATGAATTCTACATTTCCCACAACCTTACTCAGAATGATGTGGATGTCTCTGCCACGTGGCGAATGATAAGTAACGTAGCAATTAGTCATCATGAGCATCATCTGGAGGTCAAAAAGTCATGTCAAGAACAGAAAGCGTTTAGAGAGTCTTTTTTGAAAACTCAGACAGATTTTGATATTGATTTCGAGGATCATGAAGCTGACCAGGAGACTCAGCTGTTATCGATTGAAGATGCGGTGCTGATTATTCAGAAATTGGAGAGAAGTAGGTCACAAAATGATCAGGGTATCGTATTTTCAATGATACAGAATACCAAGCAATATCCCGTCGTAATTATGTGAGGTTTGTTCGTGAACGAGCAGCGGAGCTACATGGACAGAAAGTGGAAATAGATGCGACACAGGCAGCGATCAGGATTCAGGCGGTCAGTTATATTTTCTGAAAACTTCCTATACGATATTTTCCAGCGCACCCGCGGCTACTTTGCTCGAAAATGGGTTCGCGAGATGCGTGAGAAAGAGCTAAACATTTTGAATATGACACCTGAAAGTTATATCCGGAAGAGGTGTGCGGAGAGGGAGAGGAAACAGAAAGAAAGTTTTGTTGGAGGGGTCAATGGAGTGGAAAAGATCGAGCAGGTTGAGGATTTTGTGAGTTTTAATGTTTTTTTGGTAAAATTAAGAAGGGAGGAGAGTTAAGGGCATACAGTGCCGATCAATAGGATACGAACTTTGGCCGATTTCAGTTAAAACTGCCACACTTTGAGAGTGTGTCACAGTAATGCTGATTGCTACACCCAGTAGGTTTTTAATGAATCATATAGATTAAAAGTAGAACTCCATTTTTGTAATTGACAATGTTTTGGTACGGACACACCCTAGAGAGTTATGGTCATTTTAAGACGGCAGTTCAAAAATCGCACTATTTTGCACTGAAATTGGTCGATTTGAGGGGGAAATTATTTTGTCGATACGTAAGTTGCTACGGAGTGTCCGTACAAAAAAGTTGTCAACTACAAAAATGAAGATCTACTTTTAATCTGTATAATTCCTTAAAAATCTACTTAAGGGGACAATGATTACCAGGGCACAGTCTCACAGTTAGGCATTTTCGACTGAAAAAGGCAAAACATGATCATTCTTTTTGGCCGGTACTGTAGTTGCCAGATCCTCTGACAACACAAACCTTCCAAAAAAGAAAAACCCCACAATAATTTTAGCCCGACGACCTGGAAATCGCTCTTGAACTTCTCAAAACCGACTTCTTCCTCTACACTCCAGACCCACCCGAACCTCTGAAACAACCTAAACTTCCCACCCAAACCAACCCTGATACAGTATACCGTGACGCGTGTTTCCGTGGAATCGTGTCCCCACTTGCTCAAATTGAACTTGCAGAACTCATCTCCCAACGGGAACTGTGTAAAATCGATAACCGTCCATTCCTATTCGACTTTCGCTCGTTTCTCACACTTACCGTATGCATCCCGTTATCTCTTGCCACGTGGCAAAAACCCAAAGAACAAAAAGTGCCTATTAAATGGCTTCTGCTCTCCGGTGCTCCTGATTCCGGGAAAACAACATGGGCAAGAGCGGTGGCTCGTGCCTGTCATGTCACTCACGTACACGTGTCGAAGAATGTGGTGAATATGGGAAAACGAAGGATTTATTCTGTGATTAAGAAGCAGGCGAAGCAGGAGAGAAGGCTGTTGGTTAGTATAGATAGGATTGATGTATTGAAGAAGGATCCAAAGAACAAAGGGTACACGCATAGGCAGGTTAGTTGGTAATGTATTGAATTTCCAAGAGCTACAGTATCTCGCTGTTCTCAGTGGGAATTTTTGTAGCCGCTATAGGATAAGCTTTATTGTTGTAGTTGACAACTTTTCCAAATGAGATCTCTCTGAAAAGTTGCAGTGCATAAGCTTGAGTTTGTATCGATATTTAAAAACAGAGTGGAAATCTCAAAAAATTAAAAATTTTCGTACTGAAACCCGGAACGGCACGTTTCATGTCTGTCTCTGTTTCATAATCCGCTGAAATGAGAAAAAGTCGACAACCGGGTACTGTACAATTTTTCCAGTGAGAACACTTTAGACAATCAAGAGGGACTAGTTTTCCAAGACATGGTATAGAAAACCAAATTTAGGAAAACTAGTCCCCGGCCATTTTTGACACTTTTGATGATTTTTTTTAGGTTTTCCTTGATGAAAATTGCATTTTACATGTTTTTTACTTGTGAAACAAGTAAAAACACCCCGGGGACTAGTTTTTCCACACATGGCCTAGAAAACCAAATTTTGGGAAAACTAGTCCCCGGACTACTTTTTTGTTGTTCTTGTCCATTTTCGATGGTTTTTTGTGTCCACAATGTAATTTTTAGTTTCCCTTTTTTATATCTACTGAAATTCGAGCTCATAGTCAGATCCCTTGCAACTGTAGCCACCCAGTCATATATGTTTTCCTCATGGAGCTAAAAACTTCCAGATGCTTCTCCGCACTTTCCTCTCCGATCTCTCCAACATCCGCACTGCTACCGTAATCGGTATGACCAAAGTCACTCTTGAAGAACTGGACTCTTCCATCACCGACCTATTCCCACTTCAATCAGTTCTGAGCAATCCCTGTAATGCGACGAGATACGGTAACCCACTAATTCTATTTGGGGTTTTTCACAAAGTGAGACATTCAGATCTTGCCGTGGACTGCTTGAGCCGTAATTGGGAGCAAGACAGACTTCCGAAGATTCCTCATAGAATATTCGATATTGAGAAACAAACGAAAGGAGTTAGTAGAGGAAAAGCGGCAAAGTTTGTGACGAATCGATGGAGTGCCGCGAATAATAAGACTAATTTGTCGTGAAATGTTTTGTGAAATAAAAAAATTAGTCATCTGGACATCAGGACCCTCAAATATTCAGATAGATCGACTTTTGATCTACTGTTCCTCTGGGTTACTGTAGATTACGATTACTGTAGCCACGTTTGATTAGTAAAAGTTCATTCACAAGATTAATATCAGAGCAAGTAATTATCACAAAAAATTCGATTATGTAATTTTTTCACTTTTCGGATTCTTCTCCTTCTCTTCCATTCTTTGATGATTACTCAAATTTGTAGACTGGGTACAATGGAGCGAACTTCTGAAAATACAGTAACCCATATAAACATCATTTAAACCGCTATCCCTACCTGAACATCACGATTCTTGAGTACAGTAGCCGCATAGCCGAACACTGACTTCTTATAATCGAATTTGCGGTCTGCAACTTTTTAATTTTTGATCTACAACGTTTCATTCAACTTACCCTTATCAACTGGCACCGTGCCAATAATAAACGGAAGTTCTAGCTTCATTGCACTTTTCAATGTACCCAATGTGCTCATTTTGACTTTCAGAAAGTACTCGACATCGATGATTTCACAGGTTTTGGTGGATGGTGGGAGTGGTGGGATAGTTATTGACTTGTCGACCTCATCCTTCTCGTTTTTTGAGATTTTGATATCCTGGAGTAGCAAAATGAAGTTCTGAGCCGCGACGCGACCGCAACGCGCAGCGCCGAGCCAACCGGTGTCGAAAAATCCAACTTACCACAATTTCCTCCAAAACCTTCCGTTCCTCCACCCGAATTTGAGCATTTAGTCTCGTCGCATATGTCACTTTCTCCTTCTCATTCCCAATACATGGATGAGATTGAGAATTGACGAATCCATCTCGGAAACCGGTGTACGTGACACGTTGCAGAAGTTTTAGGCTTATCTGAAATTGTGTTTTTTAATTAAAAGTATAAGACGCACTCTCAGAGTCGATCGAGCATCGATCAACTGACCATAGGCACACGAAAAAAGTTGACCATCTCCGATTTGCCTATAATTTTGATCAATGATAGTATCAAGTGTCCTCAGCAAATTGGGGTACTTTTTGGCCGGGTCCGTCACCTGGGTACATAGGAAAATCAAAAAATCGATATTTTTCGAAAATTTTTCCTGAAGAAGTTAGGAATGAAATCTCAACGGGAAATTATTGTAGACACTATTTTAAGCATTTTTTGTGTTTAGAAGAAAATTCCAGCTCAACACCTTCATTGCGAAATTTTTCAAAATGTATGAAATTTTCGGGTTTTTTCATGAAATCGTTTTTATCTCGGCAGTGACCCGAAAAGACGAGGGTTTTTACTTGAAATTCGGAATCTACATAAAATTTGGTATTGGAAACATGCTGTCCCTACTCGTATCCCAAGGACCGAAGAACGGTTTTTATGGGAAGTATGGGAAAAAATGCGATTTTAGTTTTCGAGCCCTCCGGTAAATCGTTTTTAAGGCTCCGAAACAATGGTTTTTTGAAATTATTTATTGAATTATATTATTTTATTTCAGTCCCAACACAGTTTTCGATCATACCACAAAAAATTTCGAAAAAATTGAATTTTTTGACTTTTTGAAATTTTTTCCTGAATTGAATTATTCGAGCTGAAATATTGAGGATAGCATTATAAAATTGGAAGAATATTGCTAGAACATAATTTAAATTTATATAACAATTGATTACCACTATTGGGTCATCTGCAATTTACGCTTTCAAGGTGAATTTTACCGAAATGTTCAACTAGGAAAGTTGGTGCAACGGTACGTCATACTTGCATCTTTATTTGACAGAGGACTGTGTTGAATATAACAAAAAACGTAAGAAAACTACAAAAATTAAGTAATGTAGCAAGATTTTTAAGAAAAAAGACAAAAAAAACTTTTCTGACTTCCACAAAAAATTCAGATCATTGAACATGCATGAGTCTTATTTTTTCTATTTTTTCTTGAAAATCTTGCTACATTACTTAATTTTTGTAGTTTTCTTACGTTTTTTGTTATATTCAACACAGTCCTCTGTCAAATAAAGATGCAAGTATGACGTACCGTTGCACCAACTTTCCTAGTTGAACATTTCGGTAAAATTCACCTTGAAAGCGTAAATTGCAGATGACCCAATAGTGGTAATCAATTGTTATATAAATTTAAATTATGTTCTAGCAATATTCTTCCAATTTTATAATGCTATCCTCAATATTTCAGCTCGAATAATTCAATTCAGGAAAAAATTTCAAAAAGTCAAAAAATTCAATTTTTTCGAAATTTTTTTGTGGTATGATCGAAAACTGTGTTGGGACTGAATTAAAATAATATAATTCAATAAATAATTTCAAAAAACCATTGTTTCGGAGCCTTAAAAACGATTTACCGGGAGGGCTCGAAAACTAAAATCGCATTTTTTCCCATACTTCCCATAAAAACCGTTCTTCGGTCCTCGGGATACGAGTAGGGACAGCATGTTTCCAATACCAAATTTTATGTAGATTCCGAATTTCAAATAAAAACCCTCGTCTTCTCGGGTCACTGCCGAGATAAAAACGATTTTATGAAAAAAACCCGAAAATTCCACACATTTTGAAAATTTTCACAATGAAGGTGTTGAGCTGGAATTTTCATCTGAACACAAAAAATGCTTAAAATAGTGTCTACAATAATTTCCCGTTGAGATTTCATTCCTAACTTCTTCAGGAAAAATTTTCGAAAAATATCGATTTTTTGATTTTCCTAGGTACCTAGGTGACGGACCCGGCCAAAAAGTACCTCAATTTGCTAAAGACACTTGATACTATCATTGATCAAAATTATAGGCAAATCGGAGATGGTCAACTTTTCTCGTGTGCCTACGGGTGATCAAACGAGTCAGAGAGTGCGTCATAAACAGTTGTTCTGTCCACACATTTTTCGATTTTCAAAATACGACCCGCCAGCCGTCACTCTTACCACGTTACTCTCCCCCCGGCGCCCACTCTCCACTCCTCCTCCCCTCTCGTGCCCCCCGCTCTCTTGTTTGCCCTCTGTCCCCGTTCTCTCGCCGCTTCCGTAGCGCAGTAGGCAGCGCGTCAGTCTCATAATCTGAAGGTCGTGAGTTCGAGCCTCACCGGGAGCAAGGTTTTTGCATTTTCTTACCTTGCTGAATGTTTTAGAAGATTTGTTGTCCACGACGATCTTTACAGGTATACCTTCTCCGCATACGAATCCTTGTTTTGGAAGACGGACCTGGAAGTTTTGTTGGAGAGTTGTATTGTGACTGGGAAAGTACCTCCATTTTCACCAATCCACTTTTACACAAAACCACTCCGAACTGTTCACAAATGTGTTTTTTGGATGGAACCAATGAGTTCGGGATCAAGGATAAGTCGATGCTGGGGAGTACTGTAAGGCACGTGATGAACTTGTCGTCGAATTTCCAAGGACGGTCGATTTCGACTTTTATGAAGTAACGGATGAATCCGAGGTCTCCTGAAAAGAGAAAATTTGGAAAATCTGAAATTTTTGAAACTAGTGTTTTCAAACAAACCTTCAAAGCTGGGCGGTGCCCAGTGGGGAAGTTGGAATGAGAATGGAAAAATATGTTGGCCAGAGGGCATGTCGTTCTGGAAATTGAAGAAAGATAGAATATTTTCGGTCCGCGTTTTTTGTAACTAGTTATTTCGCTATCCGGGTGCTTCTAAGCATTGAAGCCATCCCAGTATAGTATTTGAGAACGTTGAAGCTACAAAAAGTTACAAAGTTTCATAGTTACAAAACGTCATGGTTTTGAAATATTACATTAACTCCAACTAACTTTCGAGCCATCACTTTTCCATACAATCGTCTCAAACCGACAGTAGACAATCTTCCCCTTGTGATCTGCACAGTTGTGACGAACCCGTGCAATGTCGCCGTTTCTGAAACACTCGGATTTTTTCAGTTTTGCTAAAAAAATCTCCCATCGAAAAACCAGCCAACTCACTTGATCTTATGATTATTCTTGACATTGCCCTCCCAATATGTATACGCCTTCCCGATCATCTCCATTCTCACTTTCCTCGCTTTGAACTCATCCTCTGGTATCTGCATTTTGACGTTTCCGGTTACTTTGTCACCGGGGGAGAACACTGTGGGACTCTTGTCGAATTCCACAAGACAAGTGGCCATTCTGGAAGCAGAAAAAGGGAAATAAAGGGGACAATGAGGAAAGAGCGGTCAATGGAAGCAGTTTTGTTTTTTGAGAAAAGCTTCGCGTAGGTGTTCATTGAGAATAAGTTATTATGAGAATCTTGAAAGTCCAGAACACAAAAATGAAAACAATTGTGTTCAAGATGAATTTAAAAATACAAAATGTACTCTATTGGGCCGCCGTCAGAAATTGAAGTTTCCTTTATTCAAAATTTTCAGATTTTGGATCAAAAATAAAACGAAGTTCACTAATAGACTGACATGCAGCTCTATTAGTGTATATCTATAAGGTTGTTGTTTTTTCTTAACGTAGACATTCGGACAGACAGGTGTACAGACCGACACATAGTGAGTCTAACAAATGATAGAGTAAACTTCTGGACATAATGATATCTGGACAGACAGTCATTCGGACTAAAGACAAAGGTGGACATCTGGATATCTGTATACACAGAAAGGTTCTAACTGAGGTCTAAATTCAGCAACGTGAAAAGATATACTTGGACATCCGGAATTCCGGACACACAGAATAATCACAAAAACTTTGTAAGAAAGCGGTTAAGAAATCTAACAAGGGAACCCCAAACAGTCGTAAGTTTGGAATTTGGTGAAACTTTGGCAGGAGGTCAAGAACTCCTTCAATAGAGCTCACTCAAAATATTGGAACATCCTCGGCACCCAGCTCTGAGTTATGAGCTCCCAATGATTATTCATACATTTACAGACTGATAACGCTAATGAGAAACCGGGTAAATCCAGACATCCGGGCATACAAACACACATACAGACACCAATATCATATTGATATCTTATAAAATTCTTTCGGAACAAAACTTCAAAAATGAGCACCGCCAAAAATAGCCTAAAACTTTTGTAAATGACCGAAAAGCTCGAAAACATATTTTCTTCTCTCCTAATTAAAACTTTTTGCTCAAATGAGCACATAATCAGGTTATTGGGGACAACTCCTCCCTTTTTGACTTTTCTTTTTTCTGAGAAAAGGAAGAAATGCAATTTCAGAGAGCAAGACGAATAGGGCCAGATGCATAAGAAATTGGATATGACATCGCGTAAAAATATAATATAAATTGATATATTTATGTGTAGTCGGGTCGTCGCTCCTCTTTTTGTTCTTTTTCGAGAACAACGAAAAAAAACCGAAGCAGTAAAGAAATCCAAAAAAGAAACTAAAGAGAAACCGGAAATTTGTTGAAATTCGAGATTTCAGATAGACGAGATTTTTGGTTGGAGCAGATCATTTTGGGGAGAGCATTTTTCTGAAAACACTGAGGCTCTAAAAATAATCGAATGAGGGACAGATGGGGAGCAGAGAGCAAAAACAATATTTTTCTTTTGCTCAATTTCATTTCTACACCCTTCTCTTGTAATAAGAACCTTGTTGTTGGGAACATTTTCCAAATATGAGGTGTTTTGGGAAAACATTTAAAATCTTTGCTTTTATGGAAGTGTGCTTGGATGTCTGGATGTCTGTTTGTTCGGATGTCCTTGCGTGTTTCAATTTGGACTATTCTGAAACAAAACGTTTCAATACAAAGACATACATAAAAACCTTTGGGAGAAATAAATTGAAATATCTGAAATAAAATAAAATAATTTTTTCACGAATTTTCAGATTTTGCGACTTAAAAGTGTTTTTTTTTGTATACCTTGTTTCAGAAACTCTAATTTCTCGATAGTATCAGAAACTTCTCGATTATAAAATTTCAAAATTTGGAACATTCTGAAGTCAGTCTTCAAAAAGTTATCTGTCTTTATATCATGTTTTCCAGATGTCTGGTACTAAAAATGTTTGTCTGTCTGTATGTCTGTTTATCCGGATGTCAGAGCGTTTGATAAAAATAAGATTCCGAAACGGAGAACAAAAAATATTAAGTCTTGTGTTTCAGTGTGCGTCGGTCAGGTTGTCCAAATTTTAGATTATCAAAAATCTATGGATCGTGTAAATTATAGAAGATCATCAAGAACCTAACTAACATGCATATCAGGAAAAAATGAAATCACATCACTCCAAAACAAAAACACGAGTAATATGATGTCAATCAAATGGAGGAAGGTGCCGGAAGAAATCGACGTTTTTTTTCTCCTATTTTTCTCTCTGACGCAAAATTTGATTTCCATATAATCCACCTGTTCCGAGTTCACTATCATGATAATTTGATCTCAAATGTTATGATAAATAAGATTTTTTGAAACTGATGTTTCAAAGAAGCTTGTGATCTAATTAAAAAGTTTTTGCTCAAGAGAGCACAAGAGCTGATTAGTTAGGTTATTGAAGCATCTGAAATTGGGTTTCTTGAGTTTTTGAAACAGAAATTTGAAAAACGAAAAAATGGGGAAAGATATTCCAAAAAAGCCGTAGGTTATTTGAAGACGCACTAGTGACATCAAAATTGATTTATAGCAGGGGGAAATTGTGGAGGTGGGAGGATGGATGGGTGGTTGGAAGGTATGAATTTGTGAAGTGTGACACATTGGGAGAGAGAATATTGAAATGTTAGTAAGTTCACCGGAAAATGCTGTTTTTAGCGTACTTTCTGATTGAACAAGTCTCCGTGACTAGATCTTAAAATGGACGAGTTGGGACGTCCCGCGTCCCCGTCCCGCGTGTTCGGGATTGTAAATAAACGGTTAAAAATGAACCTATGTTTTTGAAACTAGGGAATAGCGTCCCAAGCTATGTCTTTAGACTTTGTGAAAGCGTCATTATTCTCAGACCAAAATTGACTGTTTTCCAGAATGGTTGTAAAAACTGGGACGCCCCATTTTGAGCGCTATCCGTGACATTTATTGATCAGAGTCAGTATTCACTTTTAATCTGATAAAGCTTAATACACTTTGTTTTTTCTCATTTTCCGTCATATCTCTTGAAACTGATAACTTGCTGCAGCACAGTTATAAAACCGCCAGGAGATGATTGCGGGAATCAAAGCTCAAGAACATCACAATTGTTCCTGAAGATGAGAAAAGAAACACAAAAGCATAGCAAAAAATAGTGAGTTATTTCATTTATTTCGAAGAGAGAAAGTTATTTGGAATCAGAAAGACATGTGATTGAAAAAATAGACAGAAATTGATAAAAATGTCACTTTGTTATATAAAAATGGACAAGAGCAAGAGCTCTGAAAGCACAGTGAGAACACATGAGAGGTAGAAAAAGGTTCAAAATTTACAAAAATTTAAATGAGAATAATTTGATGAAGAGTAAAATTGACAGCATTTGGTTTCCACGATATTGTCTTATAAAACCAGAAATTGGAAAATGAAAAGAAACATGAGAGAATTCAAGGAAAACAAGATGTACATACACATTTAGTTCTTGACAATGTTTATGGTTGATATGCTGGTGGCGCTACGGCTTCCGACACCTGTTGCTCCTTTGTCTTGATCTCCTCGGTCTTCTCTTCAGGAAGGTTCCCAATCGTTCTGTATAATGGCATGGTTCTAATTTTGACTGAAGAGTTTTCCAGTTTGAATCCGAATTCCATGAAGTATCCACAAGTCATCAGACCAGATTCGAATGTTGGTGTTTTTGCCTTCTCTGGGATCACGAATGGGAGAATGAATGTGCCCTCGGAGTGTGGCTCAACACGACATTTCAGTTTGCTTCCTCCGATTTTCACGTCCTTGTTATATCGTTGATCGAGAGCTAATGGGCACGACAACCCCCCGGGACTTTTGCATGGAGTGAGTTGACTACGAGCGTGATAGTGACCAAAACTGAAGAAGTCCACGAAAATTTCCTTCACAGCCACATCACTGTGGTTGGTGATTCGGTATTCGAGATCCATAGATTCTCCGAATGTGTAGAGGTTCTGTGGCTGATACACCTGAAACATGCAAAGTTTTAGATGACGCTCATATAGATCATTAGATCTTTTGAAGGTTTTACATCAAATATTCAAACTCACGGAAAGTTTAAGTGGTCCATAAGAGAAAATGATGCCGGTGTTAAAAGTGTAGTTGGTGACCCATTGTTTCTCATTTCTGAACTTTTTCACCGTCTCCTTGTCCACAGTCGAGGCCACAGTGAACTCTTTCTTCACTTTGGTTTTAAGCTTCCATGGTCTGTCGACGACAACTTTGACTTTGTACTTGATGTTACCGTAGAGGCTCTTGTAACTTGGTGGGATGCCTTTGGGCAAGGAGAACGAGAATGGGTACTCGTGCTTTCCGCAAGGAATTTTGTCCTGAAAAAGGAGGAATTTAGAAATGTATAGGTGCGGACAATTATCACTTACCTCTCCGCCCTTTGATACCCAGGCAATTTCTCTTCCATACACGAAGGTCCTCTGAGCGGCTTGAGTGAGGGTGACACCCCTGGTGCGAGAGAATCCCAACCAATTGATCATCACCGATCGAGCTTTCATGGGTTTGGTTACCTCCAGAGTGACCTTTCCGGTCACTTTGTCTCCAGGTTGGTAGGCATCTTTGTCAAAAGTTATGACTGGTTCGATCATTCTGGAATTTTAAAGGTTTATGTTAGGTGCGGGACAGGGAAGAATCAATAGATGATGAAGCAATTTAGAGGTCGTACGCCTAGAGATCATAGCAGACTGTGAGCCAACAAACGGAGACGTCTCTTGCAAATCAATAGAGCAGACGGTGTGCGGATGACCGAGAGGCAGCTAGAGAAGCGGTGTCAACGGAGAAGAAGGCAATTACACTGTAGAGGAGAGAGGGTCATCTCCGTTGTCTTTCTATCTATTCATCTACAGGTGTTTTTCTCGAAGAGGGAGAGAGAGAGCGGACCAAGAGCACACATTCATCTAGGCCACAAAGACCGCATGTGGATGAGCGAGGGGCAGGCAAAAAAAAACAAGGAAGACTACAACATGAGAACTGTTTGTTTGACGAACGTACCATACGAGAGGGGGCATGAGAAAATATAGAAATGTATCATGAGAAAATATAGAAATGTGACAAATTTTTTAAAGTGAAAAGATCAAGAAAACAACTGCCTTGGAAAGCAGGACGTCTACGAGAGGAGAGAGAACGGACCTCTGAAGGTGCAAAAATGATGAGGAGCTAATGAGGCAACCAAGCTGTAGAAAAGAGTGAGTGGTCCGTTGTCCCTCTCTCTCTCTATCTATTCATCTGCAGGTGGTTTTCTCGACAATAAAGAAGGTAGGAGAGAGCGGGCCAAGAGCCTACAAACCCTCTCGGTCAGATATTTGAGTAAGATACGGGGAGAGGTAGTATAGGGGGAGGATGGATGAGCGAGGGACAGGCAAAAAAAAAAACGAGGAACACTACAACATAGGAACTGTATGTTTGACGAACGTTCCATCCAAAAAGTGACTCTCTGGGACACTGAGGTACGCTTTGACACCCTCTCAAAAGTCTTAAACAAGTAAAAAGTTTCAAAGGGAAAGATGTTAGAAAGGTGACACATTTTAGTCCCTTCTAGCCAAGACAACGTGAGATAGCCTAACCACAAACCAAACTTGGCAGTCAGGTATAATGAGGAGGGCCATTTTGCCACACTCTCAAAAATCTCAAAAAGTAAAGGGTTTCATCGAAAATATTTGAAATGTGAAACATTTCAGATCGAATTTATAAATCAAGAACAGAACATCTTTAAGTTTATCATTCAAGATAGTACAAAGATGTACCGAGCCCGGACTAGTCGAAAACCCGCATATCGAGGATAAAACAGAATGTCTGCGAGGGAAAGAGTGAACGGACCTTATCCTGTGAAGGTGCAGGTGGGCGGACGATATGAGGGCGGGGGCAGACAGAAGCACGAACCTCTTTTGCTCTCTGCTCTCTCTCTGGTGTTCATACACTATTTTGAGAGGGTGTTCGCTTTGGAGACGTCCTCTTCCTTATTTCCTCCAACGCACTAATCCTGAGGGCTAGGTCGCTCAATTAGAACATTTATGAGGGTTCACAGAGATTGACAGAGGGGCAGATGGATATCTGGGTTGACTGCCAAAGCCAATAATGAGACTCAGCCTTTAATAACAATTTATGTTCGAAAAAGTGGTTTAATATCAGCGGATAACATATAAGAAAAATGAAATAACTTCATTTTTGTAGTTGACCGCTTTTTGGTAATAGGTTTCCGTGGAGAGTTATAACTCAGCACTGTGTATGGGACTTTGAAATTACCGTAAAACTGTATTAGAACAACATGTCGCTCTATTTTTCAACTGCCTTTCAGAAACATCTTGTGGTTTCAGAAACTCATTAAAGTTAGACGGAAAACACTTTTTTGAAAGTTCTATTTGTTGATCTAGAGGTACTATTCACGCTGCTTCTAATCAGAACCAAGAAAATACACTGGGATACTCATATTCATGAATCCTGAGCATAGATGGGTGTCGTTCTATTGGAAGTGTCGCTCTAATACAGTTTTTACGGTAACTACACCAATGAAAAAGAGTGAGATCTAGGAGCTGTTTTGGATATATTGGCGGAGTTTGGACCAAAAAGTTGTCAACTACAATATTTGGAAAAAAACAATCACGAGAAATTAAAATCTTCTCAAAGTTTTTCATTTGCAACAGTTAGCTCAAAAAATGGCATGCTTTAAGTTTTAATAGAGTTAGACGAAACATAGGTTAACTACATTGGGACCATTCTATTTTAGTCAGGAGTCCAAGAAAGATCAGAAGAGCGAAAACCAAGAAATATAGAATGAAAGATCCGATTTCCCGAAATGAAATATGGAGGTTGAACCATGAAGAGGAAAGGAATTTAATTAGAAGTCTCGTTCTCTCTTACTCCAGTATCCATGCTCTGTTTAGATTGCTTCGGAAACGTCAATTTCCTTCTAACACACTAATTAGGTAACCGAAAGGGAGATTTGATTAGCAGGTTTGTATGAGGTCGGTGAGATTAAAAACAGGCAGGTGGGCTTTTGGTAAGGTCGGTTCACTCGAAAGGCTATCCATAGTGAGCTATAAGCCTGATCCAATCTGTCAAAATACTCCGTTTTGTCCATGCTCAAGAAATTTTTTATAATATTTATTCAAAGAAGAGAAAAGATAATTGAAAAGATATCAAAAGGGGAAATGAATATAAAGGAATATATGAAGGGCGGAGATGTGTCTTACGACTTTTTTCGGAAATTCTCATGGTACAATTAGAGCACACGAGATAAAGGGAAAGTATACATTTACAGTTTTACAAAAATAGTCAGTGAAACGAGACTTGGCAGAAATTGACACTTGTGACAGGTCTAAAGCATCAGAATGTTGGGAAAAGAGAGAAGAGAGACAAGAAGAAATACAAAAGTTACAGGAAAAACCAAATATCAAAAAGAGAATTATGGTTCATAGGCTGGTGGTGCAGCAGTCTCCTCCACCTCTTGCTCCTTTGCCTTGATCTCTAGAGCCTTCTTATCATCAATCTCTCCGATAATGACTGTTAAGAAGAACTCATTGCGCAAGAGAGTGTTCTCAACCTTCATTCCAATGAGCAACGAGTATCCGAAAGTCATGAGACCAGTTGCGAATGAAGCCGTTTTTGCTTTCTCTGGAATGACAACTGGAAGAGTGAACGTGCCCTCGGAGAGCGGCTCAACACGAATCTTCATCTTGTTGGTTGAGATCTTCTTCGAAACGTTTTTCTGTTGATCGTCATTCAATGGGCAATTGTTGCTAAAGAAAGTGGCGCATGGAGTGTGTTGGTTACGAAGGTGATAGTGAGCACGGGTAAAGAAGTCCGCGTAAATTTCCTTCACAGCTACAGCACTGTTGTTGGTAATGTGAAATTCGAGATCAAGCGGCTCTCCGAATTTGTAGGCTCTGTGTGGCATGATAATCTGTAATTCAAAAATATATATATAATATATATTAAAATAAACATGATGTTCAATTACTCACTCTGAGCTTAATTGGTCCCGATGAGAAGATAACTCCCGAGTTGAACAGGTGGTCGTGGAACCACTTCTCTCTGTTTCTTGACTTGCTCACTATCTCCTCATCAACCGCTTTGGTGACAGTGAAATCCTTCTTAACTCTGGTCTTGAGACTCCAAGGAATGTCGATGACAGCCTGCACTCTGTACACGGTGTCACCATTGCTTCCCTTGAAAGTTGGTGGACAGTCCTTGGGCAAAGGAAATGAGAATGTGTAGACGTGCTTTCCAGCAGGGAGAGGGGTCTGGAAAAAGGGGGAGGTTTTGGTGAAAATTTATATGCTATCAGGTTTGGGCAGTTAGAGAAGCCACAGGTTGTTTATACGAAAATTGTTTCATGTTTTCAGTAACTGCTGCCATCTTTAAAAAAGAATGTAATAGATCGAAAATCAATCAAAATTTTGTATCTAGTTGAAAACAAAACTTCGTATAGTTGAATACAAAATTGTGTATAGTTGAAAACAAAAATTTTGTATTTAGTTGAAAAAAACTTTTGTACAAAAAGCAATCTCAAGAATTATAGCTAGGGAAAGATATTTTTACATCGACTTGACTAATTTCAGTGCAGAATTCTGAAAACAAAATCGCCTAAAAATAAAAAATATCAACTACAAAAGAAGGGCTCTGCTACATATTCTGTTTAACAAGAAAGTTTTGGGATAATCGGTGATTATGGGAAGAAATCTCAAATATTGACAATTCCAACCGGACACTTAAAAATATTGAGTTGCCATCGGTATAGAAAGTTGTGCTCAAAATGCTCAAAAGCTGGCTCCACCCCAAAACTAACCTCTCCGTCTTTCGAAACCCAAAGCATCTTCTCATCGTTAATCCAGGTATTGTATTTGAGTGAAGGAAACTTGACATTTATCGACCGATTGTATCCCCACCAATTGACAAAAACCGATCTTGCCTTGAGTGGTTTGGTGAGCTCCAAGGTGACCGTTCCGGACACTTTGTCCCCTGGCATGTAGACCTCTTGGTCGAAAGTGATGACCGGTTTGACCATTCTGGAAGGAAGACGGTTTAGGTTGAAAAGAGGTCTTGTGAGAGAAGAATCAATAAATAAATAAAGAAAGACATTTTGGAAAAAGACAGAGCTCCGCCTGGAACATGTGAGCAGAATGTGAGCCAAAAAAAGGAGGCATCGTTTAGAAATCAATAGGCAAGAGGACTAGAAGGGGGTAGTCAAAAAGAGCTGAGAAGAAAAGGCGACTACACTGTAGAAGAGAGGGCAGTGTCTCTCTTTCTCTTTATCTGCAGGTATGTCTTCTCGAAGTCGGAGAAAAAGAGCGGACCAAGAGCATACATTTCTCTAAATCTCCAGTATTCACACACTATTCCAAGAGGGGGTGAAGAGGACACAGCTCCTTTTCTCGCCTCCTTCTGTGAGGGGACCACGTTTTTGAGTGGTAGGTTAGTAAGCAATTGGATTATGACGAAAAATGAGGGGAAATAGGGAAAGAGATATTCAATCGGGGTTCAACCGATAGTCGCAAAGAAAATAATGAATAATAATTATTATTATACAAAACTTTTATTAAAGATTCAATTGGCGGGAGATTAGGAGATTAACATAGAATCTCACACAGGAGTTGAAAAGGTACAAAAGATACAGACTTGTGCATACTTGTCATCCGGGACGACTTGGATCGAAACGGGCCGATACTTAACTCGCTTCAAAACAAGTAGTATACACTGAAAAATATACCAAAATATAGATTTCGGAGAGTTCTACGTCTTTGTTATAAAATGCACCGGCTTATCATTCTTTACTGTACCCCGCGCCGAGCTAAAGTGCCATTTTCTACGATTTTCGTACTTTTTTGCACTTTAGCTTGGCCCGCCGTAAAATAAAGAATCCTAAGCCGGCCCGTTTTATAACAGAAACGTAGAACTCGACGAGATCTACATTTTCGTATATTTTTCAACTCATGACATTGCGTTTTAAGCGAGTTACGTGCCGGCCCGTTTTGGCCCGGTTTTGGAAATGGAGCCTCACACAGGATTTAAAAAGGTACAAAAGATACAGAGTTATGGAGTGTAGGCTGGTGGCGCTGAGGTCTTTGACACCTCTTGCTCCTTGGATTTCTCTTCACGAACAATCTGACTGGTCTCATCCTTCTTCGCCACACGATCCCCGATGTAAGCTCCGAGTACTATTCCATCCGGTAAAATCTTGTTCTCCACACGAACTCCAACGAATAGGTAATAGTCCATAGACATGAAACCTGTCTTGAAATTTGGTGTCTTCGCCTCTGCTGGAATCACGAACGGCATGGTGAAAGTGCCTTCCGAGTGTGGTGCGACGTAAACCTTTCGCTTCTCGTGAGCCATCTCCTTCCTGGCATTTTTGAACTCTTCGATAGTCAAAGGGCAAGAGAACCCATCCCTGCATGGAGTGAGTTGACAACGATGGTGATAGTGACCACGCTCGTTGAATTTGGTGAAGATTTGTCGAACAGCCGAACCACTGTTGTTGGTGATTTTGAATTCGATATCGACTGTCTCTCCAGGTTCGAACGCTAATTTAGGAATGAATACCTGAACATTTTGGATATTTAGTAATTAAAAAAATAAGTGTTATCAATCTTACATCAAGTGTAATCGGTCCCGATGAGAAAATGAGTCCAGAATCGAACTTTCTGGTAAAATTCCAACCACATCCATTTTCCCAGATGTCAAACGCATGTTTCATGTCTTTGGTGACAGTGAACTCCTTATCAACAATTTTCTTGAGTCTCCATGGTCTGTCGATGACAACTTCAACGGTGTACTCATTCCTTCCGTTAAGTCCCACGAAGGTTGGGGGGGAATCCAAGGGAAGAGTGAACGAGAATGGGTATTCGTGCTTTCCAGCAGGGAGCTCGTTCTGGAAATATGAAGAAAATAAAGGGTTTTAATGTTTTTTTTGAATGAGAACTCTAGAATTTATGTCTATATTCTAACCAAAATTTTCAGTTATATTCAGTGAAAAACTACCAACTTTGAGGGTGTGTTTCTTTTCCACTGAGTGTTCAATAACTTCTATTTTTGTAGGGTGTGTATATCAGATTTAAACCTTTAATTTTGTAGTTAACAATTTTTTTATACAAGTACTCTCTAGATGGTTACAGCTAATTGAAGTACTGTCTTTCGAAATGATTAATTTCTTGAGCTACTATCACCAAGAGGCTATGACTTTCTAGTGAACTAAAAATATGAAACTCAGAGCTTGATATACTTTTCCAATAAAAATTGTGCAATATGGCACAGCTATTTCAAAAAAGTTTTGAAAAATGGTCAACTAGAAAAGTGAAATTCAGAGTTGATTTACTTTTTTCTGTAAAAATTGGCAATCAAATCCATTTTCCCAGATGTCACACTATGATTTTCGGTTTTTTAGTTTGCGCATGTCCGCTTCACCCCAAAAACCTTTCCATTCTCCACTAACCTTTCCATCTTTTGCCACCCAAACCATATCGGTTCCATAGAGAATTCTCATGGAGTTCGGATAAGAGATGAACTTGACTCCCGATGTTCCAGAAAATCCCAGCCAAAAGATTTGCACCGATCGAGTTTTCATCGGTTTGGCAAGCTCCAGAGTGACCTTACCGGTCACTTTGTCTCCAGGAAGAAATTTCTTGCCGGGCTCATCGAAAGTGATGATTGGTTTGACCATTCTGAAAGAGGAAGGAATATTGAATTTTATGCAATGGGGAAGAAGAGAAGAGAAATCGAGTTGAAGTGGGAAGGAAGAGCGAAAAGAAGAGTAGAAGGAGGAAGAAGAATTTGCATAAACGTATAGAAAATCAATAAGAAAGATGTCGCGCAGCACGAAGGACAGACCAGAAAACACAATGAACGATTGAAATCAAGAAAAAAAAGTTCAAGAAAAAACAAGGAAACGACCCATGGTCCATTGTCTATTTTTCTTTTCCATCTCCCTCTCTCTAGTTAATGAGAGAGGTCGGTCATCTCCACGAGGGGCCTAAAGCACACAACACTTCTGCGTCTCCGAAATTCAGATGATATTTCGATGAAGAGGACTCTCTCCTTTTCTAACAACACCCTACGTCCTGCTGTGAGGGACCATTGGGTGGCCACGTTGTTCGAGAGAGAGAGAGAGAGAAATGATGAGGGGTTAGGGAATGAGAAAGGGTTTTTTTTTTCACTTTCTGGAAGCACCAGACACGGAGCAAGCCCAAAAACAGGGGAGAAAACAAGTGATCGATGTTTGCGCCAAGTCTATAAAGCTGTTCATACCATTCATATTTTGTTAAAATAGTTGGTTGAAGACAATTTTCAAAAAAAAAAACCAGTTGCCAAGTTTTTCCAAATCTTCAAAAAAGTTTGCATATATATGATCTACTCATTTACAAATTTTTAGTGAGTGGTCATTTTAGACTAAACCTAGTTTAAACATATCCACTTGACAAAGGATATCTTCAAGAAAGTGACACGTTTTAATAGACCTTCCAAGGCTTACATATTTCTTTTTGAAGAAGTGTACTTGAAAGGACTCAAGGGCTCAATTTTTGTAGTTGAGGACTTTTTGGTCGGAACCCAAAACGTTTCTTATCGGACACTATTAATGAAGATCGTTCAATAACTTGTCACATGCATGCCCAAGCTCACTCAATACTATCAAACTATTTTTCACAGCAAGCTGGATGAAATAGCTTTACTCCATACTTCTTACTGGTACCCGATCATGCTCAACGTATCACCTAATTGTTATTCAGACAGCCGTAACCAGACACACTGTCCCCTGGCAGTTACGTTTCCGTCTAGTCAAAGGTTATGCTAGTTTGAAAATTCATCCTCCTCATAAGAAGCTGTCTAGACGCTTACAAATGTCTCGAAAAAACCTGAAATACATTTACACTTCAAAAGATTAAACTTTAGACAAATGACCAAACACAAGACATTCAAAAGGTTAATCTACCTTTCACTACTCCATCAAAATCAAAAAAAGTTCCAAATAAATGAGTTTTATTTCGTTTGCTTCCAAATAATGTACAGTTTTACAAAAAAAAAATCACGTCGGATATGGGAGAATGTATTGGTGGTTCACCAGAAACTGAATTGACCGGGATCGGTCCTAGACGGGGGGTCCGGTGGCTTATCACTAAGACAAGACCTGGACAAGTGCGACTACAGTAGGACGGTTGGGGAGGATTATGAATATGAATTGAGTTGTTTTGTAGAGTGAGAGAGAGACAATACGCTTATGGAGCATAGGCTGGTGGAGCTTCCGGGAACTCCAAGCCGAGCGCCTCGTGCTCCTTGTTTCTCTCGGCGAGTCTCTCCTCATCGAGGTCTCCAATCGAGACACGGAATGTGACGGTCTCCGACAAAGTGTTGGCGACACGGATTCCGATTCCGAAGAAGTATCCGAACGACATGAGTCCCGACTCGAATGATGGCTGAGTGGCACGAACTGGAAGATTGAACGATATGTTGTAGGTTCCCTCGGAGTGTGGAGCCAAGTCAATTGGGAGTTGAATTGGCTTTCCGTAGTAGGTCTTCTTGAGAAGTTGATGATCAACACTCAGCGGACAGGAGTCTCTGGTGAAGCTACATGCACTTGGTTGGCTGCGAGAGTGATAGTGAGTACGCTTTCCGAGTTGAGCAAAAAGGGTCTTGACTCGCGAGCCACTGTTGTTGGTGATGTCGAAGATGAGATTGACAGGGTCTCCTGGCTTGAAGACTTGTTTCGCCATGTGGCACTGAAATGAAAACCAGCTGGGATGAGAGGACGCCTCTAGTTAGCTCACCTTGACAATGACCGGTCCCGATTGGAAGATGATTCCCGAGTTGAAGCGGCAACGGTAGGTCCATGGGAAGTCGTTGGCGAAGACAAACTCCATGTCGCGGTTGACAATGAATCTCTCGACGACTCGGTTCTTGATGTTCCATGGGCGGTCGATTTCGACTTCGACCTTGTACTTGTTCTCTCCGTTGGTTCCCTTGAAAGTCGGTGGGCACTCCATTGGCAAGACGAAGCAGAATGGGTACTCGTGCTTGCCAGCAGGGAG
Organism: Caenorhabditis latens; assembly: GCA_002259235.3. Taxonomy (NCBI): domain Eukaryota; kingdom Metazoa; phylum Nematoda; class Chromadorea; order Rhabditida; family Rhabditidae; genus Caenorhabditis; species Caenorhabditis latens. The sequence continues at coordinate 5,657,452 of CM056093.1, forward strand.
CTCGTTCTGGAAATAGAGAAGGCTCAGAAGCAGTTCTATTAATGCCTGAAACTATTCCAACTAACCTCTCCATCCTTGGCACACCAAACCATCTCACTCTTTTTGAAAAGAGTCTTACAGCACGATGGATGAAGAAGCTTGACTCCCCAAGTCTTGGTGGTTCCAGACCAGTTGATAATCACTGAACGAGCTTTCAATGGTTTCGCATTGTCAACAGTGACAATTCCGGAGACTCGGTCTCCCGGAAGATAAGTCTTCTTGGGATTCTCGTCGAAGGTGATTGTTGGTTTGAAGAAGAACGACATTCTGGAAATACTGTGTTTGTTATGTTTGCTACGGAAAAAGAACCAGGAAGTTGCGAGTATTAAAGGTTTCGGAGAAAAGAGTTTTCTTGGAAAAGTTTCTGGCACGTCGAAAGAAACACGAAAACAGAGAAAAACACCACTGCAGCGTCACTGATCGATAAAGCTAGAGAAGGAGAGGCAAACTAGCCAATTCTCCCCTTTTCCGTCTGACAGCATCTGGGTTGGCGGAGAAGTTGGGCGGAGAAGAGGGGAATGCGCGAAGAAGGAAAAGGGGGGCTAGAGAACAGATGAGCACATGCTCTCTACGTGTAGTGCTTCATGTCTGCGTCTCCAGGATTCTCGTGATCTTTTCGAAAGAATGGCTTCTTTCTTAATCCTTTTTCGTGGTATGAGAGAGAGGGGCGCAGGGGGAAGGTATGGATTGTTTTTTGAGAAGATGAGGGAAAAAAATGGAATTGGAATTGAGAATAATGAGATATAAGGGAAAAATGAAAAATGGAGTATCAAGACATGAAAAAGATAGGAAAACATCGGTCCATAAGAATAAGGATTATAAAAAAAGAGAACGTTGGACATCCGGAGATTCGGACACACAGATAGACAGCAAAATATCTCGGAATTGGAAATGAGAAAAAAGGAATGAACGGAGAATGAAGAATGAAGGAATAACGAATATAAAAAGACAAGTGGACATCAGGACTTTCGGACAAACATATGGACAGACAGACATTGAGATTCAGAGAAAAAGGGTGACTGGTGTTGGAGAAACAAGAACAAGAAGTAATCATTAGAAAATTGAGCATCAGGACACCCGGACACACAGATAGACAAAGAAAGTCAGATAGTTGGAACCTTGTAGTACATACAAGTCTTTAGGAAGCATACGGACCTATATAAACTGACCAAATATATTTTATTTTATCAAATCGACAAATATTTTCAGTAGTATCACAAATGTTTTTCAGAGATTAAAAATAAAGGAATGGATTTGAAAAACATGTTGAATAGAAGTGAAGAATCACTCCTCATAAGCAGGTGGAGCATCGACGGCTGGCTTCTTCTCCTCACTAATCTTCTCCAGCATCTCGTCACCCATCTCTCCCATGTACAAAGTGCACATCATCGCCTTGTCAACCAAGTTCTTTGACCGGAATCCGAATTCCATGAAGTATCCGTGAGTGATGAGACCCGAGTGGAAACTTGGAGTAGTTTCATTGTCGGGGAATGTAAATGGCATGGTGTAGGTCTGCCCGGAGTACGGTCCCAAATTAATCATCATCTTCTCCGCGTTTCTAACCTTGTCCCGGACACTAGCCTGTTGGAAGCACGAGAGTGGACAGGTGTGGTTGTAGAACTCTTTGCATGGGGATTGCTGAACGCGAGCGTGATAATGAGTTCGTTTGTAGAACTTTGCGAAAATACGACGGATCTCTTCGGAGCTGTTGTTGGCGACGTGGAAGGTTAGGTCGATGGTTTGACCAGGGAGGAATACGAGGCTGGCGAGAGTGACCTGGAAGATAACATATGGATTATCTATCAAGAGCTATGTAGCATTGTTGTCGAAAAAAACGCTAATCTCCACTGAACACCACTCACCTTCATAGTCACTGGCCCGTTCGAGAAGATTAGTCCTGAACGAAGATCCGTCTTGAAAAACCAATCATTGATGCCCATTCTCATTGGCAACTCCAACTTCCGGGTCACCTGGAACTCTCCCTCTGCCTTCAAGTCGAACTTTCGTGGGCGATCAATCACGACTTTGACCTTGTAGTCGACCTTTCCAAGGAGTCCATGGAAAGTTGGCAAGCAATCCTTTGGCAAATTGATGGAGAACTTGATTTTGTGATTGCCAGCCGGGATATTGTTCTGAATACTGTTGAGTGAAAGTGACACCATCGTATATTCAAAACCAACCTGCGCCTTCTTGGCGACCCATGTGACTTGCGTCTTGTTGAACATGTACTTGACACACGGGAGCTCAAACAAGTTGACACCAGAAACTTTGCTTTTTCCTCTCCAGGAAACGACGATGGAGCGCGCTTCGAGAGGCTTCTCATTGTTGAGAGTGATGACTCCGGTGACGTTGTCACCAGGGTAGTATGGTTTGTCGGTTTGGTCGAAGGTGATGATCGGGCGGGAAAGAGACATCGTCTGGAATTGAGAATTGAATATGGTAGTTGGAGAAGAAGGAAGTGAGGAAGAAGAAAAATGTAGGTCACGAAATATGAGTAACGGTGTTTTAAGAGTGTACGAAGAAGCGTTGATGAGAGGAGTCTACCTAAAGTGTTCCCAATAAGGCCTGAAAAAGTCTGACACAGTCTGGAATTCTACAAACTGGTTTAGGCTAGCTTGGTATTACCAAACTTGTCACGCCGAAATAGGATTTTTCATCGGCCAGGCGGCCCCGTCGACCCGAGGTTTTCAAATTCAAAAATATTTTGAACATAATTTTTGAAATTTTTTGATTATTTTTATAAAAATGTCGAATTTTCGACTATACTGGAAGATTCAATCAAAAACTAGATATGCATCAAGAAATTGGATTCCTTGATGTAAAATCTTTTAAAAATTCAAAAAGTTCGGTCAAAAAATAGGTACATTTTTTTAAACCGGGCTGGTCAACGGGCCGAGGCGGGCTGGGCCGAAATTTAACAAGTTTGGGTATGACTAGGTACCGCCCGTCACGGTCATGTGGTTGTCTGTTACTTCATGATCCTCTACGACGGCTAGGTCCTCACCGTTTGAGACAATTCAGGAGAGGAGACGGTACAAGAGTATCACATCCGTGACGCCTTGCCGATGTGCTTACTAACACACCGGAAAGTCAAATTTCCGAGCTAATTTCAACAAGAATAAAAACATTTGAAGCCATATTAAAGTTTCTCGTTCCATAAAGAATGATCACTTCTAAATAAAGATGTAACGAGAAAGGTTTCATCGCAAAACTTCCGTAAATCGTGATTAAAAAAACGGGCAGAACACTCTCAACACGCGGAGTTTTCCACTCTTTTTCTCAACATGATAGCGTTGCCCCCAGCAACCCAACTCATCGGGAGAAGAGCCGTGAGCGAGCAAGTTTTGAGCACAATGAGTGAGTACAACACACTCACGTTTCTTTTTTGTATTGATTAGAGCAGTGTCTCGTCTTCTACTTCTCCACCCACAGACGACAACGGCTTGTGATATTCGAGCTTTGTTCGTTTTATGCAAATGTGAAGGGGGAGAATGTATATATGTAAGTTGGAAGTGAATGGAGAGAGAAAAAGGCGTGAGGATAGGAGGTGCCTGGATTAGGAGATTGGATTAGGAGTTTATATTTAGCCAAGGGACTGAAATATTTCCGGCTTCTCTCGAATTGAAAAGTGGTGTCAAAATGAAAAAGTTTGAGAAATTTTTGTTGATAGGATTGATTTCATCTAACATATACAATACGCATATCATGTTTCAAAAAAAGGGGCGTGGTGCAAGAATAGATACGAAAATGTAAACTATCATGAAAATAGTTTATAAAAATTTTCAGTTTATCAGAATAGTACAGATGTACTATCGACGGGAGCATCAGGGGTAATGATGAGAAAGAAACAGACAATTTAAAAAATTCACCACTGACAGATGTCATAGACATGTTTTTGCTAGCAACATGTGTTTGAAACCGTGACACAGTTCTAGGCCACGGCCACCTCGGCCAGATATTTTTGAAAACACTTACTGTTGAGGGGATTGATGATCCAATTTCTTATTGTTAAACACGTGTCAGGTTCATGGGAGCTGGAGCTAGAGAAGGAGGAGCTGGAGTCGGAACGAAACAAAAATTTCCAAATTTGCAGGTCGGAACGATTCTGAAGACGCCATCCAAACAAAATCCTTGATTGATCACCCTGCAAATTTATCTCTCTAGTCACTCAAGAGATATTATGAAACGAGATGAAACTCTGATTATCAAAAAGCTAACAATTTTTTTTCCATATTTACATGATTTATTAATTCATTTCAACTAATTCAAACAAAGAAGTGAAGTCACGGGGTGAGAGAGGATGTTTCAAAAGCAAAGAAAAATTAGAAACGGTGAGAAGGCAACGATTTTTCAGAACAAGGAAAATAATTAGAAGTGTTGAATAAAGAAAGATGGGGAATCAGACGGTTCCTCTGGAGCGACAGACTTTTCTTCTTCCCCCTTGGTACTTTGACATCGTCCTAATGAGTAGGTGATGTGGATCGGCTTGTTCAGAAGACCATAACGGTAGATTTTGAAACTGATGTAGTAGTTCACATCGAGCAGCTCCGATCGGAAGCTGACCAAGTCCTTGAATTTGTCGAAATCGATTCGAACCAATCCCTCACAACGACCACCGACACGAAATTCTTCTTTCTCGGATGATACCAATATCTTCAATTCATCACAACAGCTCTCCGAGCAGATCAGATGATGCTGGTGAGCCGATGATGGGTGGTAGTGAACAACCTTGAAGATTGTGTACTTGATGGAGTTGAGGACAGTGTTGGTGTCGTTCTGCATTTTGATCTGAAACACGTCCTTTGGCTGGCCATCCACAGAGATCTTCTGGAAGGACATCTGGAAAATTTTAAAGAGTTTGTGAAAAACGAACATGATGTAACTAACCTCCACTTCCAGCGTTCCTTGCTGGATATTGAAACGATTGCGAGCAAGAATGGAGCGTTTCTTTGTTTCCACCAATGAATCATCAGCAGTGAGGGACGGTAGATTGACCTCAAAGGTCTTCTCAGCCAGTTTCCATGGAATATGTGGTCCCTCGGCCTTCAGCAAAACACCATACCTGATTGACCCATGTATTCCCTCAAACGATGGAACGGCATCGGCTGGAATCTCGGCCGAAAAATTGTAGCAATGACGTCCGGCTCGGAGAATACGATTCTGGAATCAATTAATTAAATTTTATCAAATGTACTCAAACTAACCTGGCCATCCTCGCCTTCCCTTAGATTTTTCTGAACAGCCATGTAAACCACCGGATCATTCGTTGTTTCGATGGTCGCAGTGGCGGCTCCACCAACGAGCACGTTCAAGCATGTGTCCACATCTCGATCGAGGAATATATGAATTCGTCCCGATACCGTCTCACCAGGACGGTACTTTTTGTCCACTTGGTCGAAAAAGATGACAGCTGAGGACATCTGAAAATGGGTGCGTTGATTAGGTGGAAATGGAGAAGGGAAACGTTTGGGCTACCATCAACCCGAAATTTTGTGAAAATGAATATGAAATTTTCCGGTGGTTGATAATTCCGTTGGATACATTTTTTGACCGGCAACACAATATTAGAGAAAAGTTCTGTAAAGGTGGAGCCTAAGAAGACGTGAATTGAGAAAAGGAGAAGAAGGAGCGATGAGTCATGATTTAGCAATATTCGCAAGATTTACAAAACGATAAACAGTGATATAATATGTTTGTGATATAGTTAACCAAATGTTATAGCGGATGAAGTTTTAATCATACTTGTCAAATGACGGGCCGGCCCGACCCGTAAAAAGCCCGGCCCGGGCCCGGCCCGTCAGGCCCGTCTTCTCAGGGGTATGGGATTTTTGAGAAAATTTTTCAAATTTTTTTCAATTTTCAATTTTTCATTCGGAAAATTTTCCAAATTTACTCGTTTTTTCATACCTTTTTCATCATTTTTTAGTAAATTTCTCGAAACATTGACTGAGAGTTGACCTTAGTACACTTTTAATCAAATTTGAAAAAAAATCGAAAAAAATTTGAAAAAAAAAATTCCCTCCAAAAAGACGGGCCTGACGTTTTGAAAAAAAAGCCCGGCCCGGCCCGGCCCGGCCCTTGACAAGTATGGTTTTAATATTCACCTGGTCAAGACCAATGAGAAAAGTATGAAAACAAGTAGGTTTGAGTTCCGTGACAAAAGTTACAGTACCTCATAAAAAAACGCCCTATTTTTGACTCATGTCTATGTAAAAGTTATATGAACCGAAGAGCTAAAAACAAAGTAACTACTCAAAAAATACGCATATCGATGGAAATTATAATTAGTTTTATAGTTTCAAGTCACTTTTATCATATCTGTGGCTCCAGAGCAGAAAATTGTGAAAATTTGCCTCTGATTGAGTTACTATAAATTTACGAGTCTGGATGCATAGAGACTCAATTCTCAATTAAAAAACCTAATGACTCATGTTCAAATATTGTTTTTATATGTTTATGCAAATCTTTCGATTATTTCTTTTTTTTTCTTCATTGTCCGACTTTTTTTTGATTTCAGTGACCACTGATCATGGGTTTCTACATTATTTTTGTAGAAAAAATAGATCCCGCCCACAATTAGTCACCTACCTCATAATCAGATTGGACATGTTGCTTGATTTTAGAAAGTGGATTTAACCGGGGACTCGCATTTACAATAGAGGGAGTTAGTCAAGGAAATTCTCTCCTACACGTTTGAGGATGGATTTATCTGGAATCACAATGTTCAAACTGTTTGACATATCTAGGGAATGTGAAAAAAAACATGCCTAGACCAGTAATTAAAATGTTTCAAGCTTTCTTATATTCCAATCGACACATTCTTCTGTTATCTGAACAGCAGCATAATAGATATAATGGAAGACCTCTTCTCTCTCCCGGATAATTTAATGTCTATTCCATGTTGAGGAACGCTGGCGACTCCAATCAAATAATTCCATTGATTTTGTCAGTCGATGAAACCTCTGAAAATTTATTTAAAAAACTGGAAAGGAACCGATCGAGAAAAGCAAGTTCATAATATAATGGACCAATACAAGATACCAAGAGAGCGGACAAAAATCGTGAAGCAGAGAAAAGACTGAGGAAGGATGATGGGGGTTTCGAAAAAATAAAGTGACAATGAAGGAGCCAAGAAACAACCTTGAATAGGTGATGAGTGCCAATGAACAAAAAATGAACGGCGAAGGGACAGAAAATCGGAATAAGGAAACTAGACGGGATTTGAATTAGGTCATTTGTATTATCAAGGTTTAGAGAAATAAGGAACTCGGGTGGGGTGGATATATGACTTATAATATAAGCTGAATACGACTGTGGATTCAGATTTAAGAAAAATAGATCAGGCTGTAAAATGAAGCTCATTTGAGATGATTCCGTAAGCGAAGTAGCCAGAACAAGGGAAACGAACGATTGATTGCACTGTGAGACAAACTGAAGTAGATCATGAATTGAAGAGGTCGGAATCTGAAAAATAAGTCAGTCTTCAACTTTTAAAAAAGTCTCGTTTCGGAAAACTTACAGATGATTTGTTGAAGAAAAGTTGAGTTGAACCAAACGAAAGTCTCAAATTTCTCTCTCCTGCGTATGATTGACTTCCTCATATCTTGGTGGCGGACCCTCCATGTCTTCGATCACGGCATAGGTTGGTGGCTCCCCCGCCTCCTGGTAAACAGTAAACGTGGGATTATAAATTTGGAGTGCACGTCGATTGTTTCTGCATCTCGGTGCCCAGAGAGTATTTGGATCCACGTTTAAAAATTGTCCGATATTTCTTTGTTCCACGACTGTCGGGAGTTCCAGTGGAGCAGATCCTTGAGCATGTGGGGTATAAGCTTCATCAATAATGTCAATTCTCATATGAAAGTCGACATTTTGAGAAAACAGTCCATCAGTAGAGATGATCACTCGGAGGAAGTAGGACACGATCATTATTTCCGAACGGAATGCTGAGTAGATGGTCTCCGGGAGAGTCAGCCGATGATTGACTTGACGACTCATTCCAGGTGGGATATTGAGTTGATCCGAACTGATTTTGTAGACCTTGGAGACATCAGTTGTGTGGCAGTAACGAGCCGAAGTGAAGTACTGCACTTTGTGCCATAGCTCGACTTTCACTTTCTCGATCGTCCTGCTGGTTTCGTTTTCGATGAAACTCTCGACAGCTATTTCCTTTCCAGGGATGAGATAGCTGTGGTCCAGTGACGACTGAAATTATAATTGCTCTTAATATTGAATTTCTATTATAGGGAAGCTTACTTTATAATGAATCTTTCCAAGATTTCCAAGTAAGGATCCGTTGACACTCAATGTGTATCTTCGAGGATGACGGTGCTGCAAATCTCTCCATTCGAATTCATCGAGACCACGGACGACTTTTATCACTTTTTGAGTGCGGATTGTGGCTTTTTCCGGTCTCACCACTGAAACTTCAACGAGATATTTAATATCTCCGACTCGGGACCAGAAGGATGGTGGAATGTTGTCGGGGAGTCTGTAGCTGAAGTGGAAGCTATGCGATCCAGCAGCCATGTGCGTCTGGAAAAGGAGTGAGTGAAGGGGAAAGTATGATGGGAGTTGGCTCTATATGGATGTATGTGTGTCGGTTGATCCGTGTGTGCGCAATCCTACTTTTTTTATATTAAAAAATCGTGTGCTTCTGGCACCGCATTTTTTGTAGGTTCCTAATTTTTTGAACCGTAATTTAAAGAATTCGCTTTGTGCGTCTGAAAAACTATTTTCCCAAATTTCTGCATGTCTGTTCCAATATCTGCATTTCCGAATCAAGAATGCGACACTTGCAGTTTTTAGTTGAAAATGATCAACTGTGTGAGTGTGAGACGCTCTCCCTGATGGTATCACAGTATCGATTTTTATGGAGTGTATAGATCACAAGTAGAGCTTCATTTTTGTAGTTGACAACTTCTTTGTTTGGACATACCCTAAGAAGTTACAGGCGGTCAATATAAACAGCTCAAAAATCTTTCTTTTTAGCACTGAGAAAGGAAATAATTGCGAAAAATTACTTTGACTATTGATAACTTTTTAGGATATGCGCGTACAAAAAAGTTCTCAACTACAAAAACAAAGCACTATTTGTGATCAAAGTTATCCATTTTCAACTAAAAACTACAAGTGTCGCATTCTTTATGGTCAGTACTGTATATCCGAGTCTATATGTCCGAATATCTGTCCCGATGCCTGTCTGTCCAGTTGTCTCTGTATACCCTGAGCGTGTCTATTAGTCCGAATATGTGTCTGTTCGAGTGTCTATCTGTCCTGATGTCTGCTCCCACTCAAATCACTCAACCCAAACTAACCTCTGGTGTCCGCGCATAGAACAGATACTCATCTTTATCGAAGTAGTGCCAATTCCCAGCACGTGGCACTCCGTTCCATCTGGTCCGTGCTTCTCCTTTGAATCGGCATTTGATCGCTGTCACAGGGAAATCCCTGGGTGCGTTCAGCGAGACAGTTCCACGGACTATCTCTCCGGCTTTGAATCGTGTCTGATTTCCATCGAATTCGATGTTGTCGGGGGTCAGAGTGAGTCTCATGAGGTCTGAAAAGAAGAAATAGTATTTGAAATTAGGGGGAGGTGAAAAAATATAATCAGGAATAGAAGGCTATGATATCTGAGGAGAAAGAAAAGATAAAATCGCTAAATAGCAAGCGGTATGATTAGGTAATTAATTACCCAATTATGACCAACATTAAACTTAACAAGCAACAGTAAAAGAATGACGAAAAAGAAAAGAATTCGAAAAGTAATTGAGCTGCCCATGCTCTTGGCTCTGCGAGCAACATGAGCGGCGCTTGATTCTTTCGATCGTCATCAACAATGAGAGGTTATTAGTCATTAAATGGATACGCAGGCAGATCAAAACTTTCGAGGTTCCAGTCTAGGCTCCGCCTATAAAGAGTGGTGGTGTTAGGTATGGTTGGACGAAGGGAAAGTACTACCCTTTATGACAGATGTTCCTTACAAGACCCCTAAAGGGTATCCAACTAAAAAAAGGGAAATTTGGGTGGAAAACATCAAGAGTGGAAAGAGTAGCCACCTGTTAAACACATGTAACTCGTACTAGTCGGTAATTTCTTTTTATCTCTAAAGGACTTTTTTCAAGAGTGAGAGCTGAAGATGTTTGTAAACATATGTATTGCGTACAAATTGAAAAGCGTATATTCGAAAATCTGGAAAACTGGATGTGGAAAACTGTTTCATATTTTATAGGCGGACGTTGAATATCATGACATAATCGAATCAAAAAATGCCGAATGCCGAGTCTCAATCGAATTTCTGAAATTTTAGAATTTCACAGTTAACAATTGAAACATTATTAGGCAAAGTGTGCATTTCAATCCTGTGTCCTTTAATAGCTAATTATTCTAACGATTCTGTTGACAGTCCGCTCTATTCAAAACCTTTTGATTTGAATACGCTGGCTGGTTGGAGATTTATCATAAAGGAATCGAAGGAACTGGAATTTTTGATGGATCTTAATGAAAAAAAAGTAGAAAAAACTTAAATCAGATTGATATGGCAACAAAATATTTTCGGGAACAGAGATATTCCGCTTTGAACAGACAATACTCTATCGGAGGTTTGAGGGTAAATTAGTTCCAATTCATTTTTGCCACATGAAATAGCTTTCTTGAAAATATCACAGAGTTTGTCTACCAAGGTCATTATTATCATTATCACAAAACCCGCCATGTACCATTTATTCTTTTCAACGTCTCAATTTTGATTTCTCAATATTGCTTCGTGTTTCTATTCGTCCGTTTCCTCATCAATGACTGTCGAGCGAAAGATCCAGAAAGGGGGGTAGCCCAGATTCTCACTTTGCTCTATTCATTTTCGATTCTTTCAAAATCTACTGGTACGAGTTACATGTGTCCAACAGGTGGCTCTTCTCTCCATTTTCAATGTTTTTCTATCGAGTTTTTCGCTTTTTTAGTTGGCCGCCCTCCCTGAGAACATCTGCCATATATATTTTTTTGGATTTCTGACCCTGGTGGTAGACAATCGAAATTTCGAAAGCGAAATGGGAAAGTGAGCAAAACATAAGGGAATGAGGAATGTCAGCAAAATCGTTAGACTAATAGTTTCGAAATGGAGCAGTGATGTGGTGTAAACCGTAATACCTGAGCAGTTATCCATAAGATATAGCTATTAAATGCTACAAGCTCCGCGCGACAATTTTTCCAGCAAAATAACTCATTTACATAGCTGCAAAGTCATTTTTTATGCAAAACAAGTGGTTCTGTTTCTTTTTATTTCTTTTTATACATATGATGCCTTTTTGTTAAAAATTTTTGAGCCATTATAGAATTTGGAGGTTTTATCTGTATTCATTTTCAATCTGCGTTGTCAAGTAGGTGATTATTATAGTCCTGTAATCACGTTTCCTTTTATGAAACCCCCTAGATCCCTCGGACATATGTTGGTCACGCAACACCCCCTACGGACAGATGTTCTTTCTTAAGGGGGCGGAGCCGATTTCTGTGATTGGGTCTACCGAAATATCTGCCTTGACTCCCGTTTTTATACTTCAAGTTGTTTTTATACACTTGTAAACCTCGTTCACCAGACAGTATACCATTTTTTCACATTTGTTAGTTGAGTGTTGTTTTCTTATTAAATGTTAAAGATTTTTACTTATTTTTAATCTTTCCACGTCAAATTTTTCCGACCTTATTTCTATTTTTTCAGAATGAACAATATCCTCTCACCAGCCTGCATCATCTTCGATGGAGACAACAAGCCCTTCTTCCCAGGAGACACAGTAACCGGATTGGTCACCATCAATCTTCTCAAAACTGAAGATGCTCGTTTCCTGAAACTCATCTGGAGTGGAAAGGCTCACACGGGATGGTTGACTTCGGTGGATAGGTCATGTACCGAACGTTTCATGGAGGACTACTGCTATCTTTGGATGTCTGAGGATGGATCGGTTAGTTCTTTGTTTCATAAGGATTATTCAATTATATCTACTAATTTCAGAATAAGATGCCAGCCGGATCGTACACCTTCCCGTTCTCTTTCAAATTTCTCGATTCATTCCCACCAAGTTTCCGTGGAGACTCCGGATACATCAAGTACAAGGTCAAGGTCGAGTTGGATCGCCCAAAGAATTTCAACTTGGTCGTGGAGAAGATGTTCATTGTCAGCAAACGAGTGGAGATGTCTGCTGACATATTGGAGAAGGGATTGAAGTTCAGAGAGGAGAAGATGATCATCGGACGTATCTTCAACAAGGGATTGGTTGAGGTTCTGGTGAGTAAAGTGTTATGAAATTATAGGATAGTTGAGCGTCGAATAAATCTGAAAACTGTATGAACACGTGTCCTTCCCCAAATGAATTCAGGTTCTTCTGAAACCGTTTTTTTGGATTTGGGTGCACAAACCTTGCTGAACTTCCCCGTTTACTTTATTATCAGTTCCAAAGGTTTTTACTAACATTCTTGAATTCAAGTAGATTCAACTTCTGAAGTTTACTTCTAATTTATTACCAAATTTTGTAAATATACAATACCCTTACCGGATGGGCTGTACATACAGTTCCAATTTGCTCTTTCCCTTTCGATTATTTCGAAATAGATTGGTACGAGTAGCATTTCTGTGACAGGTGGCTCTCCTCTAATTTTTTCAATCAGATTTCTCTTTTAAAAATTAAAATACATATCCTTTTGGGTCTTAATAAGAACATCTGTCAAAAAAAGCGCCCTTTTTCATTTTCGACCTTTTGCACTTATCTGATCTTTTGGGATTGGAATTTAGAAAAAAGGGAATGAGAACTTGGATTAAGACAATGTAATTTTCAGGCTTCCTACCCAGCTCTCTTCGTCCCGGGTAGCACCGTCGATGTGATGGTCAAGGTCCAAAATACGAGTGAGACAAACCTGAAGTCTTTCCAAGTTCAACTGGTGGAGCTATCCCACTTCCACTCCAGACCACTGCAGACTCCATGCTCCACAACCTCCAAAGAACACTGTCAAATGATCAGCGGAGCACAAAAGAATGAGCACACGTTGATTGGACAACCAGTGAATGTCGACATCGACCTTCCGCCACTTCAGGCTTACGAGAAACTCGTTCGACTTCACGTGCCAGAAGAGGCAACGCCGTCCTTCAAAATGTCCTTGATCACCATGCAATATAACATTCAAATCACCGTCAAGACATTTGATAAAATGCTGTCACACGTCGTTTTCTACGCGGTGGCGACTGTTGGAAATTTCAAAAAGGACGAGGAGAAGAAGAAGAAGAATGAGCCAGCGGACACCGAAGGAGCACCACCTGCATACGACTCCCTTTTCGAACAGCCAGGAACATCTGGATCTGGAATAGGTGTTGCTCATCAATGTGCTCTTTCCAAGAATTGAATTTTGATTCAACTTGTTTTGCTCAATATTTGAGCCCTTTTCCTTTGTGGGGAACCTAATATTTCTATGAAGTTGATTGGTTTTTGCTCCCTACCGCTTCGCTTTTTTCTTTTATACAATCGTGAATAAACTTCTCAAAAGTATATCAGTTTATGAAGAGCACTATTCAGAATTCCAGAATTTGATTTTGCAATAGCAACAAGTAATCTTGTTGACCGTTTTCAACAAAAACGAAAATATTGACAAAAGAACAGTGGTAGTCATAATAGGGCACAAAATTCAATAGGTCAACATATGGTCGAACAAACAAACGAAAACATAGACATTTTTCAGACAGACATCCGGACTGATATTCACCTAGATAAGCAAATTCGAAAACCTGAAACTTCCTACTAATAATATATCAATGAAACATATTCTCCGTGTCCCAACCTCTCATGACCTCTTGAAGACATCATTATAAAGAAGAAATCTCCTGAAAAAATCAATCAAAAAGCGGTCTCGCTTTGATTCCCTCATTGAGAAAGATGCAACTTCATCGTGCTCTCACTCTGCTGCTTCTTCTTGGAACTATCTGGATACTGGATGCCCGAAAACTTGAGAAAATCCTCAAAAAGGTAGGAAGACGTTACGACCAACGTGTCCGCGACGTCTTCTTTCCAATGAATCCCGACTCGCCTGATGAACATTCTCACAACCGAACTGCTAAACTGGTGGCTACTGTTCTGCAAGGACAAGGTTCCGTGAACAATGAAAAGGTGGAGTGGAGTGGAATCGTGTTGTCAGAGTTGATAAGAGCTGAGAAGTTTAATGGAGGAATTTGTGGAGATAAGGATATGAATTACTGTAAGTTCGAGGAGGAAGAGTGAAGAAAAAATAAAAAGAAAATGATTTACAGATCAGTTCATCAGTTATTTGAAGAGAGTGAGAAAGAATTACCTGAAAAATGATGAAGAGGTCAGACAGGACGTTTCTAGGGAAAGCCTCCGAGTGACCGTAGAGTTATAGAGCGTGACCCATATCATTGGAAAGCTGAGAAAGCGCTGATTCCAAATGTATACTCATTTTTTGCCCTCGATGCCTGGTGTTCGAGAAAAAAAAGGTATGGGCGATAGTGAGGCGGTGTGCCAAAATTTGACCCTGTTTTTCTCGAATATCATGCATCGGGGGCAAAAACTGAATATATATTTGAAATCAGCGAGATTTCAGCTTTCCAATGGTATAGATCAAGTTCTATAACTCCGCCGTCACTCGGGGTCCTTTCCCTCAAAACCAAGACGTCTCAAAACCTAACCAACCCCTTCATTTCAGCCGTTATCATGGAAGATGCTTCCTGCTCAGAAGGACTATTTATCTTTCATGGTCTCCTTCAAGACTCATTCCACCTGGGGATACTCAGCCACCCCAACCTATCTCGTACAAATGGAATTGATTGTGGAACGCGGTTGGGGTCATTTCGACATCATTGGAATCGAGGAAGTCGGAGCGTGCACCGAACACGGAACAGTTCAAATGGATCAGACGGATGTTGGTGTTAATTTATCGGATACAGAGCAAAAAGATATATTGCAATGGATGAGATTCCTTGACTACTATGACAAGGTACCGGAAGGAGTGATTTCATCCGATTGGCTCATGTTTCTTGCTGGGGATGAAGAGTTTGCTGGAAGTGTTTGTATCGATGGAAACCAAGTGGAACTCAAAAGAGAGGAGATGATGAATTGGTGGAAGAATTTTGTTAAAATGTATCATCCGCCAGCTGGATGGGTGAGTTAATGGGAACAGTGTACCTTGAATTCCCGAAGGTTTTTTGAAATTCTGAATTTCAGAAAAACTACACGACATCCAATCTGATCGGTTCGGAAGACAAAAAACACACGTTCCGTATTAATATGATTGTCCAGATTGGAGACAAGGAGAGTCATCCGTTGGAGACATTCGATTTTAAAATTTTATTGAATCATAATCTAGGTAAATTTGGAAATATTGATCGATTTGAAGTGATGTGTAAACCGACGCCGATAACTGAGCAAGAGAAAATGACAAATCATGCAAAAGCTTATAAGGAAGTTATAGGAAGGAGGTATGTGATTCGTTAATTATGTTTTTAAACGTCTCATACAATCATACATTTTCAGACTTCAAAAGATTATGAAAAGTCCTGAAATGTGGTATAAATCTATCGATACTTTGAAAGATCTGGCTAGCCCTAAGGGATACGAAATAGTGAATTGTGCGGGAAAACGGACTGCTCTCGATGAGCCAAAAATCACTACTGATGACTTTGGTACACGTTCTCCAGACTCCAAATAGCATTTCCGTTGTTTTTTCAGCAAAAGTAGAACACAGTTTTTGGGAAGCAAACAAGGAAACTAATGGTAGAATGGAGGGATATGATCTGGAGTCTCCAAACTCCATCTCCATCGGAATCAGAGAAGAAATAAAAGTAGAGATTTGGATAGTGTGGACACCATTCAAGGAGAACGAAGCACATGAATCTGAGTGGAAGTTTGATTTAGAGTGGGACAAGCGTCTTCAGTTTTTCTACATCAAGAAAGTGGATTTCGGATGTCCGAAAACTGGACACGCGACCAAGTATTACAATAGTTTGAGAAAACATCTACTTTGTCAGAGCAAGTTGTGTAATTACAATGAGCTGGAGGAGAATGGAAGCATCTTCAAGGATCTTTGATTTGAGAAATGAGAATAAAGTCACTTGGGGTTTCTTTGATTCTGTTTATTTGAGCAAGAAGGTTTTACTATGTCGAATTGAGAATCCCGCAATCTGAAAAGCTAGAAAACAAAAGAACTGAATATCTGACTTACCTTGAAATCTAGAAATTTGGTATTCCCCAACCGCGTTCCACAATCAATTCCATTTGTACGAGGTAGGTTGGGGTGGCAGAGAGAGAGACCATGAAAGATAAAAAGTCCTTCTGGGCAGGGAGCATCTTCCATGATAACGGCTGAAATGAAGAGATGACTTGGTTCTAAAATGTCTTGGTTTTAGACGTTTCCTAGAAATCTAGCTTGAAATCTAGAAATTTGGTATTCAGAAATGCAAAAATTTTATAGTAGAACGGGGGAGTTGGGAACCTGATACCTTCAATATCTTTAAACATAGATTTCTGATAATTCACATATCTGCGGATCTGGAAATCAGGAAATCTGAAATTTGTTACATCTGATAATACTTTAAGCCTGCTATTTGAATATCTAAAATTTCAAGCAATCGTGAACTTTGAAAATTTAGAAACCTGAAGATCCCTTTATTCAGTAATTTGGGTAATAGAATTTGAGAATGTTTTCTTTTAAATGCAAGTAAATCTCCAAATTTAATAAATTGAAATTTTGAAAATCAGATTATCAGCATCTTTGGAACACTGAAAGTTCAGAAATTAAAACATTATTTGTCCATTTGAGGTCAATTTGAGAACATTTTCATTTTTCTCTACCTATATTTCTTATGATACTGAACTCATCTACAAACTTCAGGATTCTCGAGTTCACGCGAACCAAACCTCCTATAAAACTAGAATTGAGCCGCTTGTGCACCCTCCACACTCCATAGTTCACAATTCGCCTACAACAGGTGATACCTACCCTTCCGAAACATCATCATTTTGATTTGCATAATCAGTAGTATAAAACTATCGGTGGCAACCAATGAAGAGAAAAATTGTAACCTTTTTGGTTCACTATTGAAATGTCAGCCTCGTCTGAAACAACTGTCACTTCGGTCTCATCGTTAGGCAACGATGTGGCGGTAGATCAAGAAAAAGAAGAAAGAAGATATGGATGTCTGGGTGGAAATCGCTATATCGTCTTGGTCATCGGATTGTTTTTCTTGTCGTTTATGCTATCCTCGTGAGTTTATTTTTCTGCTTATTACTTTGGGAACCTGTCTATCCGTATCCTTTCTTTATAATTTCCAAGGTCAAAGTTCCAGTATTATCTGCTACAATGCCTCCTACGTCTCCATGGTGAACCTTCACTCCTCTCCCTATTGGGAAGATTTCATCAAATCCAACAAATCAATCGATGAGATTAACTGGAACGACCCTGCTCTCCCACTATCTCAAAGACGATTCGCCTTCGACACAGCTCAAAAAAGTTTGGGCTTTGCAGCTGGATTCCTTGGCGCCATCGCAGCAGTCGTCCCCATGTCCCGCCTAACCGCTCGTTTTGGATGTCACAAAGTCATGACACTTAGTGGAATCTTTGGAACGGTTTTAGTGCTTATCAGCCCGATTGTGATCTCCTGGAGTTTCCCGGTGTTTCTTGTGTTGCGTGTCCTTCAAGGGATCACTTTGGCTAACTTGTTCACGACAGCTGGAGTTGTAGTCAACGAATGGGCTGCTGTGAATGAGAAAGGCTTGTTTATCTCAGTACTTTCGGCTCACGTGGAAATGGGAGCAGTATTCACTATGCCTGTTTCAGGAGCCCTCGCTACCAGTGGTAAGTAATGCAGGAGAATTTGAAACCACTCATTTATTTTTCTCTTCAGCCGGCTGGCCATGGGTCTTCTACCTACACGGTGCTATCCTTGGAGCTCTCACCATTTTATGGGCGGTCTACTACAGAGATCGTGCTGTCAAGCATCCATTTGTGCAGCGTAAGGAATGGCGGAAGATTAGTTTTGGCAAGAGACTCAATCAAGTTGGCAAGGGAGCTAATGATGTAATACTGTACCTCGGTCCCTAATCCCAATCCCAATTTTGTTTCAGACCCCAATCCTCAAAATTGTCTCTTCCATTGTCATCTGGGGTGTGTGGATTGCTGTGATTGGTAATTTCCTAGTATCCCAATTCTCAATCTCATATGCACCCATCTATCTCCGTGGTGTCATCGGATGCACACCTACAGAGGCAGGACTCCTGACTCTTATCCCGATGGCTTGTTTGGTAAGATTTTTTCCCTTAGAGGAGGTGACTGTAATCTTTTTTTCAGCTCGTCATCAAATTCAGCACCGGATTCTTCTCAGACCGCATCAAATCTATCTCAGATCTCACAAAAATGAAAATGTTCAACTCTTGTGCTCTACTCGGTTCCTCAATTTTCTTCATTATTCTGGCATGCTCAAGTCCTGGTAGAAGCAAGGTTTTGGATGTTATCTTGCTGTGTAAGTAAATATAAAGTGTCCAAAATTTGGAAAAATAGAGATTTCAGCAATTCCAATGGCTCTCCTTGGTTTCTCGTCCGGTGGTTACAGTAAGTGTGCCGTGATGGTTTCCGGGCAGTATTCTCCATTTGTCATGTCAATTGTGCAGATCATCGCCTGCTCTTCGCTAATGGCTGGATCCTTCTTGGTTCCTGCGCTGACTCCAACTGATAGTTTTAGTGAATGGCAGAGGGTTTTCATGGTTTATGGAGCAGTTTTGGCGATTACCAATACTATTTTTATAGTTTTCGCTAGGTGAGTAGTTGGGACTTCATTTGTCTGGGCTGAAAATACAATTAGAAAATGCTCAATTGTCGAAAAACGTCTACTTTTAGTAAACGAATGCAAGACTGTGTTTTGCTATAAAATGCAATAATCTAGGTTCACATTGTGCAAATTGATTCTTTCTATTCACAACAATAGGAAATGTATTCAATAGAATTTTTGAATTTGTTCATGAGAAATTTCCATACTTCTTTCTCTATTTGCTTACATTTCTTCACCCTTTTGTATATATACATCTTTGGTCAAAAAAGCGGAAGAGAACACAGTTTCACAACCTTTATAAAAGTTTTGAAAACCTGAATTTTTATTACCTCCAATTATTATTTTCAGAGCCGAACCTGCCAAATGGGCCCAACAAAAAGGGGACCTAACCCTAGCCGAGGCGGTCATGGGCTGTGAGCAAAAACCAGTGGAGTCAGTAACAGATCCGGAGTCTGGGGTATCAAGGAACATCTGAATTATTTTTTATTTTAACTTCTCATCTAAATATGCGTTCACCATTACAACAATCTCACTTCAAAATCTCATTGCTTGTTTTTATTATTCACTGCATAATCTTTGATTCTTTCATTTTTCCTTTTCTTTGTTTCTTTTTTCAATAAACATTTGATGGTTTTATCTGTTTGTTTATTGAAAGCCCATAAAGCATGAGTCACCAGAAATTGGGTCATGGAATCAATTAAAAAAGAAAAAAGAATTTACGATAAAGCTCTAACACATGAAAAATAATTATAGTAAAGACCAAAAAGCATCTAAAAATAAATAAAACCACCCCGAAAAAAAGAACTTTGTCTCTCTGTCTTCTCACTCCTCATAGTTCGGTGGTGGCATACGATCGAAGCTGGAATACGACGGGAGTTCTGGATGTTTTCCCACCAAAAAGTTCTTTCGGACGTAATAATCGAATCTCAATGGTCTTACAATCTTCACTGAGACAAAATAGCGGACATATCCAGTGGCCGGTGGTTTTGGAGAGTAAGATGGCAAAAGCTTCTCGGGGAGTTGGAAAGAGAATGGGAAGCGGTGGTGGCCAGCAGGTAGTTTATTCTGGAAAGAGAATCTTAGGTTTAGGTTGCAGTTATACGGTAATCTGTGGGAGGACGGGAAACCGGTGCGCCCTAATCAGGACTGTTAAGAATGGGAACCGCTGGTTTTAGAAGCAAATCCGAATCTGCAGTAAATCAACCCGAACCAGATGGTTCTGATCTTTTCAAGTTCCGAAACGGTATGTTCTAACTCAAGATGATACCGTTCAGGGACATAGTATCTCGTATGTTTTAGAACAGCTCCCAGAAATCTAACTATCCGATATTTCAGACAGCTCATTCCTAACCTAGTTATTAACATCAAAAACATTCCAAACTATAATAATGTACTTTGCTCTCCTTACAGTATCGCACCCCTTGCGGTCCCCCTGTAACTCTGCATAACACCAAAGAAACGACTAATTTGCATCCCAATACGGGGGCGGCTCCTTCTTTCATCTTTTCTGCATACTCGATCATTCTTGATTGCTTAACAGGTTTTGTTTCCCACCCCTTACGGCCCGTATGTATGTATGTACATCTCAGCAAGTCATTTACAATGCTTGCCATTCGCTCAAGTTTCTTTGTTTCTTCGCTGTTGGCAGGCCGGCTCCTTTTTTGGATTTTACTTTCAGCCTGTATACGAACAGCCTATACCTGAACGACTTCGTCTATAGATTTTTCTAGAATCGTTATCATTCTAGTTCATTTAGCCCAACTATTTGTCACTGTTGCACACATGACCTTTTTCAGAACATCTTAATAGCGAGATAACACTTTCTCATATTATCAGCCGTGTCTTTCCCCTTTCTCGAAAACCCTACTGACCAGTTAGAATCCCAGTTTTCTTTCCCCAATTACTCACCACTCCATTCTCCGCTCTCCACGCAATCGTACGATCCGAGAAGTAGGAAAATGACTTGTGATGCTCTCCTTTGTCCCCACGAATATGAGTAGCCAGCACATCTCCTCTCCACGAGATTTTCAAGCGACGAGCTCTCAGATCCTTCTCGAAATGAAGAACTATTGCTCCAGTGACGATGTCTCCAGGGAAGTACTGGGGACTGTCGTATTGAATGCAAGATTGAGAGATGTTGGCGTACATCTGGAAATAGAGAAAATAGAAGAAATATGCGAACGTGTAGAAGAAAGATTGAAATGAAAGAACGAGAGCTAGTGGGGCGGGCGGTAGATGATAAGGAAAAGAGAGAGAAGAATGGGGAGGCGAGTGGGAATTGTCGAAAAAAAAAGCTAGATGGAGGGAGAGAAAGAGAGCAAAGTTTAGAAACTACACAGGAAACGAAACGATTCGAAAATGAGAAAAAACTCTTGGGAAAGCCCTTCGAGTGCAGAAGGGGGTTAGATCAGTAACATGCGTTTAGCACGTGTACATCAAAAACATACATCAAAAACAAAAACATGAACATGGCCGGAAACTATAAAAGAAGTATCTCTGTGTTTATTCCCCGCTTTTTTCATTCATGGGAGGTCGGACGAACATGTGTTAGAAAGAAGTAAGGAATCGAACGGGCAATCGGCATGGACGGGAGTTGGAAAACGTTGATCAACGACTTTGTCGATAAAATCGTGCAAGGTTTGGAAAAAGAATTTCGGGAGAACGCTGAGTATCGTAAAAAAAGTTCTGTGTCATGAACGGTGGAGAGTAGCGAAGAAAAAAGAACAGATCAAAAAGAATGTAAGTGAGCAGAAGCGAGAATGGGCTGAAAAGCAGCCTTACGCCAAATTTCAAAGAATTCGAAAGCTGAAAAAAACTCAAGAAACGCCGGAAAGATCAGAGGAAGAAGGTGATGAAAATCAGACGCCAAACATGGATATCTTTTCGAGTCTTCGTTATGATCTTTCGTAGTGAAATCGTGACTTTGGACACTCTGGGGATCGAATTCAAGAACTATAAGCATGCTAATCTATCTCCAATCTCCCTCGAAAAAACGTTCGTTCCAAGAAATAAGAAAAAGAAAAAGTTGCTTCTGTGCTACGAATACAGGAAATTGGAACACGGCTAAATTGAACTCATACATATTTTCGTCTTTCACGTACCCTTGCGGACGTTAATAAATAAATAAATAAATAAATAAATGCCCAGAACGTCTCTGATTCTTCCCCAGGAAGGGAAAAATATATGAAGTAAGGGGCTAATATGTTTTTGAATGGGGAAACTTTGGGAATTCTGAAACTATGCCACATCGAAACCGAGGTGAAACGATTTGATATAACACGTTTATAAACCGTCGAAAATCTGATCAGAATGTACTTTCCATTCGACTGAATAGGGCGCTGCTCTTATGATTACTAGGACAATGGGCAATTGAATTCAGTTGACATTTGTCAGTAAATTGCTTATTCATGTGACTATTTGAATATGCAAGTAAGTGATTTGAATTTGATCGTTAGCACATAGTAGATCAAAGTCAAAAAAATGAAGCAGAACACGATCAGTGGAAGAAAAATATAGAATGTTTTCTCAGAGTTCACTGAGAATTGGCACTTTTTGAATGTCCATTAAAACAGGCGCTGCGAAAATTGGCTGCAATTAAAGATTTATGAACACACACAAAAAAATCTTTGGCACAGCGGGTTTCTAGAATCTCAAACATTTAAAAAAATTTACAATTTCTCTATAAAACTGGTTTTTTTTCGATCACCACAAGGTTTTTTTAAATTGTTCATGTTGATAAATGTAATCAACTCGTCAATACGGTTCAGAAAAATATAATCATGGCCACATTCGAAGTCAATTGGGTTACACCTCGAAAAATTACAGTACCCTCGTTCAAAGGCGCATACCGTAATCTCGGGGTGAGACCCAACTTGGTCAGAATGTGGTCATGATTATACTTTTCTGAATTGTCTTGACAAGTAGAACATGAATATCGTAACCGATTGTAACAAAGCTCGCACGTTCAAATGTTTGTAGTTTCAAATTTTTACAAGTTTTCAAGGATTTTGCTTTTTTTGGATCAGTATTGAGTTTTTTTGGTTTTCCATATTGAGATTCTGTCTTCACTGAGAATTTCAACCTTTTGAATGTTCAGTAGGCTAGGCAATGCAATAATTGGCTGCTATTAATGTTATTGTTTTGAAGACACATACGAAATCTTTGGCATGACGCGTTTGAATTTTTTGTAACATGTGTAAATTTTAAAAGTTAGATTTTTAAAGTACCAATTAGTTCAATCAAACGTGACTTTTGATTGTTCCTCCCATGATGAAAGATCATAACATTTGAAACTGCGTCATGATATCAAGTACTTTCTGATCCGTGTGATACTGTAACGTGTGGTCTGGAATTCATAGCTCAAACGGACTGATAATTATAACTTCCAATGTCTCTATCTCTTATCTCTCAGCACTATTAATGTACATATTGGACGTCCCACCCAACGCCCGCGGGTGCCAATGACTCTTCGCTCCCTCACCAGTTCATAAAGCAGAGCGCCAGCTCATTCAGGGCCAATCTCCGTACCATTACCATGTTACCTTTTTCTAGTTTACTCACCCTTTCCTATTCCTTTTTATCCCCACCGCCACTTTTATCTAAGCCGCTCTTATAGCATAATGAACCTTTATAATCTTAATCAGCACATAAAACTACAAGCGGCGCCGCTTTTTTAATTGGTAATAAATATATATTATTGAATAATGTCAGAACTTTCCATGGGTAAAACGGCGCGAACAAGAAAAAGTTATAATCTTGAATTATATTTTTGAAATTTCCTGACAGTCAAAAAAGTTTTATGAAGAATGCTAACCGGTTTCTTAAATCTGAAAAGAATCGAAAATCATAGTTGACCGTGGCGAAAAATTGAAACCAATAAAAATAATCCAATCAACGAATACTGACCAAAGTTTATTACAAACAAAATTTTGAAGAAAATGTTGTACGGAATGTGAAAATATCTCTTTTCTTTCTTTTTTCGAAATTTTCTTTTCTTGAAGTCCCATGTCTGCGTCTCCTCCATTCCCTCGTGTTTCCTATTTGGTACTGTCATTGGTTCTCATACACGTTAGGTAAATGTAATTGATAGGTTGGTTTCATTTTTTATTTGGAAACGAAGTAGAAGGAGAGAAAAAGAGAGAATGTGACCTGTGTCTCCATCTCTTTATACCCGACCATACTTTCGATTTCATGGAATTGTAATGGGTTCAAACCGGTTTTTGATTCGATTAGTTCGAGTGTCCTGAGGTTAGATTGAACGTTTTCAAAGTTTTTCAAACTTTCGGTTTTTCGTTTTGAAGATTGTTCCTATGCCGGTTATGAGCTGATTAGTACTAATTGAAACAGACCCCCCAGTTTAGAACTGTCTGAACCATAACTATCTTGCTGCCGGGTGTCTCCCGCTTCAGATGCCCATAATTCTACAAAGAAGTCTCTGATAAGAAAACGGTCAACTACGAAACTGTAGCTTTAAATTTGTTTCATGACATATCTCGAAATCGGACAAGTTTAACTTTTTTGATGCCGCAATAACTTCTCAAAGTTACAAAATTCTCACTAACTTCCAGAAAACGTCGTTGTTTGATGGTAAAACCAAAAGTCCATATCTTTTTCAACAAATCTCACTATTACCCGGGAGAAACCGTCAAAGGAAATGTTTTTGTCGAATTCGAAGAAGACACCCGGGCCAAATGCCTGAAGATCTGTTGGGAAGGACTTTTGAGACGGAGATGTGGAAGAGGAGAAGTTAAAACATCGATTACCGAGTTGCCGCTCAAGGAAACCGTTGTTTGGGAAGCTGAGGACAATTGGGTATGTTTGTATAGTCAATTGTAATAAACTATATATTCAGTTTTCCAGAACAAGATCCCAGCTGGTGAGTACGAGTACCCTTTCCGTTTCAAACTCGATGCTAACACTCCTTCGACCTTTTGGACCAGACCTTGTGACATTCAATATTATGTGATGGTCAAGCTGGAGAAACCTCTCAGACTTTTCAATACTACCAAGAGGGAGGAGTTCAAAGTTTTGAAAGGACTGAGACTGTCCGTGGAGAGCGATGAGAGCGAGACCGAGAGATGTCCGAATGCACCGCCAAGGTACGATGAGATCGACGGGTGCAGCGTAAGAGAGCCACTCCCTCCACAGTACGAGCCTTAATTCTTCTGAATTTAATGTAAGATGAAAGGTCTATAAGTTGAATAAATCATTTATTGCGAATTTTGAATTTTGAAAATTTTTTTGAAACGAAAGTCAATCAACAAAATAAGTTATGGGGAATATGGTGGTGGTGGTGGTGCTTGGAGCGCTTTGAATCCTTTATCCTCTCCATCAATATTCGTCTCGTTTCCAATCACAATTCTCGCATAGCACCCCACCTTATTATTGGTCCACGACGCATTCTTCACAGTGAGTCCCACCAAGTACCCCATCGAGATCATCGCAGATTCGAAAGTGGCCTGAAGTTTCCATGGCAAATCAACCTCCACAGTGACCTTTTTGGTTTCGTGAGGTGCCACGTAGCAGTGATGGAATCCGGTTTGCAGAACGGAATCGCAGTCTCTGCGGTACTTTGATGGTACCGGGCAGTCATTTGGGCAGTCGTTGAGAGAGCAGAAAGTCTTCTGGGGACGGGAGTGGTAGTGAGACTGTTGGATCAACTCAAACTCCAAAGAGGTGATTGGCTTCGATGAGTGATTCTTCATGGTGACTGATGCTTTGACAGTCTCTCCTGCCAAATAGGCTCGCTTGGGGAAGTTGATCTGAAAATTATCAGATTTGAGATGAACGGGAGCTTATAATAGAGGTAGGCGTCAGCCAGCTGACTTTCTAAATAGTGAACTGGTGCTAGGAATAATCCAATGAATGTAGTTTTTGCACGGTATATAGAGAACGGTTGAAGTAACATTTTTGTAGTTGAGAACTTTTTGATAGGTACCCTTCCTGGCGAGATATCGTCTCTGGAAGGGCGGTACTGGACGGTGGCGCCAATAGGGATAAGGGGTAGGTGTGAGTCGCGGCTCTTCAACTTACTATGGAGCGCTCTTACAAAAAAGTTGTTAACTACAAAAATGAACATCTAGTCTTGCTCATCGTAAATCATTTCACTTTGACCCAATTTTCCCATATATACAACCTCGAATACTGTCTTATTTGCCCAGCCAGTCCTGTCGACCCCTGTCACATCTTCTTCCCAGAGCCCTACTTTCTCAATCGATATCTTTGGACTACTCACCTCAATAGAAAAGACTCCATCTTGGAAGATCGATCCCGAGTTCTTGTGCATCACAAATCGTGACGGAACCATCATTTCCGGTGCCATTTCCGCAAGACACGCCTTCGGTGCGACCTTGAAGATCTCCTGCATCTCAATGTTCCATCTCCATGGGCGGTTCAATTCAACGTTCAGAGAATATTGAATATCTCCGTACGTTCCACTGAAACTCGGTGGTGCATCAGCTGGGATTTGGAAACTGAATCTGTACCGATGGATTCCGGTTGGGATTTCGTTCTGCAAGAAAATGTGGGATTGAATATTTATTGATTTTCGGTCAACTCACCTTTCCATCCTCGGAAATCCACGCCATCACATAGTTGGAAACGTACTCCTTGTTAGCTCCACTCTCGATCCCATACCAATTGCATTTTGCGACTCCCTTCCAATAAATTTTAAGAAAACGCGCACTGATCGGTTCATTTGCTTTCAAATACACCTTTCCTTGCACAGTTTCGCCAGGAAAATATTTTTTCGAAGGGTTTGCGAAACGGATGGAAATTGCCATAGGTGAAGGGACTTCAGGGACTGGGACAAGATTGGCGAACATTTTGAAAATCGATATGAGAGGGGGTAGATAGGAGAAAGAAGAATGAAGGACCAGAATATGGAATGAATGATTGAATAGAATAAGGACAGGTAGATAGTGCTAATCGCGTTTTGGAGGACAGATGTGCGAGCTGCTGGAGCTCTGGGAAGATCAAGATAGTAGATTAGGGAGTAATAGATGTCAGCAAACAATTGAAAATCAATAGAGCAAATCTTCGAGAAAAAAACAACAAAAGAGAGTTTCCTGCTGATGGAGGGCGGTCATAATTGTGACGGAAGAAAAAAGAAAAGAAAAATTGAATCCATAAAAAATTTATTTCCGTCCATTTTTCTCTTATCACTTCTTATTCTGATCCAACTTGTTCTCCGCCGAATTGAACGCCTTCACCAGTGGCACCGACTTCAGTTGACTATTCAACGCGGCCAGTGTGGATTCGGATGGTTTTTGAGAGAGTGGCGGTGGATCTTCGGAGGATTCGGCGGAAAATGCACGGTTCACAATAGCCATTTGTTCCAACTCTTTTTGGGTTTTCTGGAACGAAGAGATCACTGAATTTCACAGGTGAACCGCGATGGATCCTATATGTGAAAGTGTGCATATAGCGTCCTATATGTGTCCTCAAATGAAACGTGGACCGCGCGTGTGGCGTATATGTGCTGTCGTCTTTTCTGTGTACTGGCCGCGCGTGGGCGCATATAGTATCCATATAGTATCCATATATGGTCCATATTTCAGCCTAGCGGCCGGCCGCCGCAACGACACTCCGGAATTACGCCTGGGCGTGTTGTTTACCGTAAATCTACGCGACATTTTTTTAATAAGCCCGGGCCCATTTTCTCCGTTTCTCGAAGTTTTTCACCGATTTTCTTCATTCTTTTTGCAGAAAACAGATAATGGCTAACTTCAAATATAAAATGAAAGTTATTTAAATTTAGGGAGACTTATTTTTTCAATAGAAAACTTGTCGTTTTCTCAAGAAACTTTGAGTTTCACTTTATGTTGAGAAATCCAAGTCTTGTGTTTTTCTTTACTTCGTTATGATAAGAAATTATAGTTTTCAGGTGGATTTAAAGGTAAGAAGGTAAGTATTTGTCATACCGAAGTAAAGTCAAAATACCGGACTTCGATTTTCATGATGGGTTTACCAGCGGGTGTCATATTCTTTCAAAGTTCAAAGAAAAGCTCGAAAATTGTTTTATAACCGTCAAACTAACTTATCATTCTTTATATAAATCGTGTGGAGTTTTAAATTTTTCACGAAGTATTGCCATTATCTGTTAAAAAAAAGAAAGAACTTCGAGAAAAATGGAGAAAATGTATAAGTCCGAGAAATGGAAAGTGAACAAGTTGAAAAAGGAAAAGTAAAACAACATGATAGCATTATATAACAATCACAACAATGAATTAGGCCTTTCTAGTGTTTCATATACAATAATCAACCAAATACGGTTGGTAGAATTAATGCTGATATGCGATCCATATACGATCCATATGCGCCACACGTTTTCGGCCGACCGCGCGTGGATCCATATGGACACATATAGGACACAACCCTGGTTCTTTCTAGCTGCATATACGCCACCGCGCGATCACATATAGGATCCATCGCGGTTCACCTGTGTTTGAGAAAAAAACAACAAAAGAAGTTGCCTGCTGCTGGAATCGAACCAGCGTCGCCACGGCCACAACGTGGAGTACTAACCACTATACTAAGCAGGCCAAAAGTACAAGTCGTTAATTGCCGTGATGAATGTTGTGGTCTGGTCGGCGGGCAAGACGGCGCCGCTGGCGCCACGGGGGAGCGAGATTCAGATAATTTACCTTCTTCATTTGCTCTTCCGCACTGGCTGCTTCGTTCCCTTTTAGACCATCATTCGGCGACTTGCTCTGCATTTTTTCTTAGTTCCTTGCGAGGATTTTTTCGCAAAATAAACACAAAATTGTTCAGGACTGATTGGGATTTTGTATCTGGGGAGAATCCACGTGGCATGAATAGTAAGGGGTCACGTCCGTTTATCCGGATGTCCTCTATTCACGTGACCTAACCCTGTTCTATCTTATGTTTAATCTACAAGTTTTTTCGCCAATCTTTTTTTAAACTCGCCATTTTATATTTGTAGTTTTCACAATTACACCAACTTCAATCAATTTCTAGAAGAAAGATAACACTGGATTGAACAAATAATGTCGAAAAATAATAGTGAAGAAAACAAGGAAAACAAGAAAATTGGAAAAGAGAAACAAATCAGATCAACAACAAAACCGTCGAAAAATGTTTCAGTGATGGAGGAGATTCCGAAGAAAGTGGCAACTTTGGAACCGGATAAGAAGGGCCTCACGTCGAAGTTTAAGGTATATTAGGGGATGGCCTAGAAGGCGACTTTTGAAAAAAAACTAGTCTGTGCCAGATTGAAAATTGTCAACTACAAAAATGAAGCTCTAGTTTTGATCTTTAAATACCATGTTAATTCGTTAAAATCAGACTATTTCCTTTATCGTAGTGGTCTTTTAAACATAACAAATATTTCAGCTCAAGAAAAAAGCGAACCGAGACCAAGTCACTTCCGAACAAGTCTCTGAAACTATGGATGTTACTGAAGTCACAGATGAGGATAAAACCGATAGCGTCGCTCTCCCACCTACCGTCACAACTTCTGTAATCCTGGAACCGTACCTTCAAACGACTACCGTACCTCTAGCTAAGCCGCCACCAACTCACTTCGTGCCCGTGACAATTCGTTTGGACAGAGGCAGTTGGCCAAAACTTAACGAATCTCTCGAAGTTAATCAGAACTTGGTGATCATCGGCGTTAAAACCCAACTGATGTCCGAATTCATGTCAGGAGACTTGATATCCGATGTCAACGGAGTGATGATGTGGGACACAGAAGACTGGAAGAATCTGATAGAAACTACAAGTGGCGGTACTGATGACTTCGCGGTCACCGTAATTCGTGTCTGGAATATCAGATGTTGGCCAAGAGGATTGATCGATAACTCGGTTAAACCGCTAGAAGAAGCCCGTCAGCATTTTATGGTGACAATGTATTCTGACAGTGAAACAGGTGGATTGAAGATGGGAGGGACTGCGAAACATATCACTGTTCAGCAAGTGAGTTGACTCGAGTCTTTGAGCATAACAAGCTCATCAATTCCAGGTTCGAGCCAACACTCCTGTTAGCTCAGTTCTCATCGCCGGTGATGAAATCCATGGGATCAATGGGGTGTTTCTCACTGGAATCAGCAAGATTCTTATGATCAAAGAAGCTTATAAACTAATCAGAATGAGTATAGCTTCCAAGGGATATGTGGAGTGAGTCATAAGTTCAATCACTCAACTCTATAACTACGGTTTCAGAATATTAGCAAGTCGCCGTATCGCAGCACGCACTTCCCCTGCTCCAAGTCTCGAGAGGGAGCTTGGTGAGACTTTCCCGGATTACACACTCAGTGCGAAAAAGATGAAGAAGCAAGCGACACCAGATGTTGCTCTAAATCTACCGATTGCAGCAGATGCACTGGAGATCGCGTTGAGGGAGTTGACTTTTTTGAAGCAATGGGTTAAGCCGGATTTGGAAGAGGTGAGATTGTAGATGGTGGTGCATTGTCAAAAGAATTTTATTTGTTTCAAAATTTTTGGATTCATTTGAAAAAGTCTAGGGCTACATTTTTGTAGTTGACAACTTTTTTGTAAAGTGTTACCCCAAGTAGTTATAGTCAATGAAAGGAGCCAAGTTTTCAATAAATTGTGTTTTTGTCTGAAAATTTCATTATCAATGTATGCTACATCTATCAATTTCCAATTTCCAGATTCCATACGACAAACCCGATCCAATCTACGACGAGACTTCTTACACTCCATCAGAACAACTGACAGATTCCAAGTCACCTGTATCAGAAACTCCAACCGCTAACACTCCAGCTGGTCCAACTCCCCGAGATTCTATAATGGCTCCTCCAGTGGACACCGTTCCAAATCCTGTCACCAAATCGTCGATATCTGTAATTCCGAAACCTCCAGCCACTCCAAATGTTCCAAATGCCAAAACGACAAAAGAAGTATCCGATAAGACCGTCATGGCTCCACCCAAATCTTTCGGCCTGGATGGATCAGCAAAAGACGGAACATCGACAGAAGAGTTACCAGAAAGTGATAACGTTGGGGGAGAACTTCGACTCGACGGAGGAATAAAACACACTAGTATCACATCGGACATTGGAGAGGAAGCTGACCTGAAAGACTGTAATGAGAAATCGAAATTCGTGTCGTTCTTCAAAGGAAAATGGCCTGGGTGAAACCGTTGTTGAATGCTCCAAGTGGTGAAACTCCTCCTTCAAAGAAAAAAGAATGAATGATTGTTATTTTTGTGTTACTTTGAATTTTTTGTTTACGGGTAGAGCTCACAGCGTCAGACTCATTACCGTCCCGGTACGCTATACCTAGCGCGCACCGTTTTGCTCAAAACTAGCTATGCTACGCTCATATTTCACTACGCTAAGCTCTGAGCTCACCGCGCTCTGCCTAAATATCTTTACGCTATACTTGCTACTATTCAGCTCGCTACGCTAAACTCACTTCCTTTAGCTTGGAAGGCCCTCGAGTCAGTGTGAAGATGTAGGGAAGGCCCTCGAGTCAGTGTGAAGATGTGTGACGTGACCTATATCGTTGGAGAGCTGAGAACACGCTGATTCCGAATATATATTCAGTTTTTACCCTCGAGGCATGGTATTCGAGAACAACGAGGACACTATTTGGAAAGTTCAAAATTTTCTCAAAAATCGCTGCCGACATTTTTCACACGTCAGGAATGAATTGCCAGGGGTCCAAACTATGACCTTGTTTTTTCTCGAACACCATGACTCGAGAGCAAAAACTGGATATATTTGGAATCAGCGTGTTCTCAGCTTTTCAACGATATAGGTCACGAAAAAAACTGACTCGAGGGCCTTCCCTAGTTGGAACTCGCATCGCTATCTAGAGGTTTTTGTGCTCAAAGCTCGTTATGACTTGCTCAGCTCGCTATGTTCTGCTCACAATGAATACTCCGGGTTTCTACTGAATCTTTATCTCCTAAAATTTTAAAATCAGAGTTCAATCATTTGAAAATATTCTTGAAGTAGGCGATCATTCCAGACCGTGCATCACACTTCTTCATCTCCTCCTCCTCTGGAATGTCCGATGTGATTTTGTTGGTTTCCGGGATGTCCTGAAATGTTATTTATTTGTGATGCGCTTACTGGGAATCCGACAAGTTCGAAAAAAGATGCTCACCTTGATAGTAACCGTCCGATCCTCTGGCTCCGCCTCCTTCTTAAAAATGCTCCGTTTTCTCGGAGTGTCCGCGGTTGGAAGACAATCCATCGAGTTTTCCTGCTCCTTATCCGTCTTTTCCGCATTCTCCTTGTTCTCTGGATTCTCCTTATTCTCAACTTTTCCAACTGCTGACTTCTCGTTTTCTGGTTTCACGACGAGCGGCTCCGATTTCGAAGTCTCTTGCTTCGCGGGATCTATCAGCTTCTCCGAGATCGTGGTAGTTGGTAGAGTGGAAGTGTTGGATCCAGATTTGGCAAGAGGAACGGGGGCAGGATCGCCAAGTTGAGTATTAGACGAAGATGGTGTCACATTTGTCGATGATGTTTGAGGAGGGAGTCCAGGAAGTTCCATTGCATCGATTTCTTCTTCTTGGGTGAAAGGCAAGTCCATGTCTTCTCCTCTGTCACATATTGGCTGGAAATTGTCAAGTTGCTCATACACGCGACGCGTGTGGCGTAGCGTGTATAAGATTTTAATTTTCTACTTACAATCTCAAATCCATCTCTTCCTTCGTAACATTTCAACCATGTCAACTCTCGCATTGAGATCTCCAAAGCATCCGCATCCAGTGGTAGGCTTACTGTATCCTCTCCTGCAAATTAAATAGTAGATCAAAAATTTCAACAGATGTCTCACTCTTCTTTTCCACATTAATCCCCTTCTCCACACCAATCGCGTACTCTGGAAACTTCTCGGCAAGCTCCGCCTCGAGACTCGGTGCTGGTGAGCTCCGTGGTCCGAGTTGTCGGCAGGCGATTATTCTGGAATTTTTTTGAAAATGAAAAGTAGAAAAAATAGGGTTGATCTACTCAGCGAATCCGTTTTTTCTTGCCGACTGCTCGATTTGCTTCTTGACTTGTTTTCGAAGTGGTCTTTTGTCTTTAGTTTCGTAGATCTCCTCATTGACACCAAGGATTTGATCTCCCACCAAGAAGACGTGACTAGCCGGGGTCTTTGCGCGGAGCTGAAATTATAAATTTTATATAAAGGAAGAATTGAAGACGTGGGAATTCTGAATCAGTTTTCGATGTCTCGCTATCACCAAAATTACCGATCGTATCTCGCTTCATTTCAGACCTATCAAAATTCGAAATCAGATTCAGAACCCTCCCATCCATCAGTATAACTCACATGCTTGACCAAGACTTTCTTCCGATCCGAACACAACATCAATCCAGATTCCTCATTCTGACAATAAATCTTAACCGAAAAGTAGTGAAGCTTCTCTTCCGAAAGCGGTGCGATTCGATCGATTTGCTCTTTAGTCAAACAACTCAAATTCCACGCACGGATTACTGTAATTGCTACAGTAGGACGTCCACGTAACAGGGTGTCTCCGATGTAATCTTTGAGAGATTCAAGTGTCCAAAACGGTAATCCATCGACAATTGTAATTTGATCTCCCGGCATAAATGAAGACATCAGAGGGCGTCTAACAAAAGTGATCAGTAGATTTCGATTGACATCCACGTGCTCCATGAACTTGCTCCACGTCGTCGCATCGATTTGGATCACAATCGGCAAGAAGTGAGTGGGCGGAGCTTCTGGTACGGGTACTTGAACGATCGCTTTGTTGGACACAGTTTTCCGAATACTGACTGCTTTCCGGATGCTGACTGTTTTTTCCTCTTTCTCATCGGCTGCTTCCGCTTCGTCCAGGGTGCAATTCTCAGAGCGTTGTTCGGAATTTTGGAGATTCTCAGTGTTGCTCGCTTTCTTTTTGAGCTGAAATTCATGAAACTTGTATCTGTTTTCTATTGAAAATGCTCCGTTTCAAAACGAATGGATTGGGTGCTCAAACTTAAAAGTCTGCTAACTCGCTTCATTTTTGTGCTTTCCGAAATTTGAAAATAGATTCAGAATCCTCATGACTTTAGCTTTCCAGTCATATATTTTTCTCCCGGAAAATCATTTTTGAGTGCAGGTCCCCGAGCAACCCCCACCTACCTTATACTTGGGCGACCGGACCAGCTTCGAGGCCGACACTGATTTCCTGATCGACCCATTATTCACCGATTTCCGCACTGATTTTGTTTGTTTCTTGTTTTCCTTTTCATTTTCAACACCCGACATCATTCAGATCGCCAAATAAACCAATTCCGGAGGATATTTGAAAGTATTGGAGAGATTTGGTAAAAATAGAAATGATTGGAAATACTGGCGGAGTAGGGATTTTGAGGGGAAAAATAGAAAAAAAAATCATAGTCCGAAAAAATGGGAACGTGTCACGTAAAAATGATTACGGAAAAAATATAAAAGTAATGCGTTCGGGGGGAATCGAACCCCCGTCGAATGCTTGGAAGGCATCCATGCTGACCATTACACCACGAACGCGGCGAGAACGACGAGTCTCCCTGGTCTATATAAACGCGGCTATCTTCTTTGCTTTTCTGCTAGTTTATCTAGGAATCCTGAAGGCGAAGAAATCACCGCGTTCGTGGTGTAATGGTCAGCATGGATGCCTTCCAAGCATTCGACGGGGGTTCGATTCCCCCCGAACGCATCAATCTTTTCTTTTTCTTTTGGTCGCTTATTGAGTCACATTTTAGCCTTTTTGCTTCCCGTCCCCCTCTCTATTCCATTCACCTTCAAAATATTCATGTGGTATGCAGTAACCTCTATTTACTTTTCCTATCTGCGTCTCCTTGTACAAACACTCTCTCCCTCCGTTTCGTTCAGCACTTTTCTTTTGAAAACATTACTAAACAGTTTTAAAAGCAAAACAGATTACACTGAATTTCGCAAAAAGAATGATATTTGTGACATCATCATCGTTTTATTGATTTTTCTTGTCTCGATTCTGGTGCTTGATGTCAATCTGAGTCACCTCTTAAGACCAGTATGTAGAGGTCTCTGATAAGAGAAATTCTGTTATCAGGGAGTTTTAGTACTCTGTTTCCTCCTTATTCAGTCCTTGTCAAACCGTGATTGAGAATTTTTACTTTCGGTTTTGCTCATTAAATGTTGAATTTTCAAACGAGATTTTCATAAGAAAATTGTCATTTTTTGTTTTCTACCTGTTAGTTGTTTTTTCCGAATCTCCTTTTGCAATTGTTTCTGTCTGCCTGTAGAACTGTTTGTCCAGATTTTCTAACTTTTCCCATAAACTTCCCATTTTCAGCTCTAAAAATGGATGATCTCCGAATCGAATACGATGCTCCAAATGGCGTTTACTTCCCCGGCCAAGCTGTCACCGGCAAAGTCGTAATTCAAAATCGTGAATGGATAAAAGCAAGATTTCTAAAAATCTGTATTCACGGAGGCGCCCATACGAGTTGGGGAGACACGGAGAGAAGGCATAGAATGTATGTCTATGTGTCAAGATGTCCAATTTTCAAAAATTATTTTCAGTGATGATAAAGGAAGGAGTGAGCATTATAATGAGCATGTTACTTACAATGCAACTGTAAACTATTTGAGTGGAGAGTCGATCGCATGGAAATCGACAGATGGGCAGGTATGGTGGAATCTTTTAAAAAGTTTGAGGGCTCATATTGTGTACAGAAATAATCCTATTTGTCTGAAATTGAACTATGTTATAGAACAGACATAGAGTTTCAAGCTGGTAGTTGATCACTTTTGGATCCGAGCTATCTCTGGTTAGTTACGGCTCACAGCACAAAGTGAGAGCCTAAATTCTTATAGGGTGGGGATTCTTTGTCATATCTATCTAGGGAAAACTTCTACAAAAAAGTTGTCAACTACAAAAGTGTAGATCAAGACTTTTTTCTATAATCTCCGTTACATCCTTTCAAAGTTCTATTCCAGAATCGCCTTCCCGCCGGCACCAACGTCTTCCCATTCGCCTTCTCCCTACCCTTCAATTGCCCGCCAAGTTATGAAGGATGTCACGGACACATTCGATACTCAGTTCACGTAGAATTGGACAGACCGTGGAAGTTTAATAAGAAGTCGAAAAAGTGTTTCTCAGTGGTTCCTGCATACGACTTGAACATCACACCAACTGCTATCAATCCAATGGTTAACACAGCGTCAAAGAATACGGGATTGATTTTCAAAAAGGGAATGGTCTCGATGACGGTAAGTGTGGATTTGGAAACATCCGGACAAATTTTCTCACGACAGTACATCTGTTCATTTTTTGAGACATTTAACAAAAGATACTTGCAAACGGACATCTGGAAATTTTGTGGCGCAGACAGACATCTGAACGAACAGATACATCACCCTACACCAAAAATCACTGTTTCTTCCAGGTATCACTCCCAAAACGTGGCTACGTGGCCGGTGAAATCCTCCCCATCACCATCAACATCGACAACGGATCCAAGGAACCCGTAGTGGCAGTCCGTTCCAAAATGTCTCAGCTATCCCATTTCCATGCCAGTCACGGAACTTCCATGCATTCCACAACCCATACTCATCACAGAAACGACGAAAAGTGTGTGGCAGAGTCGAGGAGAAACGTGAGCGTCGCCCCGCGGTCTCGAAGTCAAGTGGTCCTTTCTATGAAGATTCCATCTATAGTTCCATCATTCCAATGCCCAATTATCAACGTGGACTACTGTATTTCAGTGAAACTTGATACCAATGCAACATTCGGTGGAACTTTGAAAGTCGAGTTCCCTCTCATCATTGGAACCATCCCAATCCGTCAGTTGGCTCCAACCGGAGCAGCAGCGGCACCTGCTGTCATGCCTACAGTATCCCCATCAGCTCCACCATACCCTGTGATAGGTGGTGGCGTGTCAGGGGTATCCGTGTATCCAACTGCTCCATCAGCACCACCGGCGAGCCCGGGACCAATGGGACCGCCCGGAGGAAATGGATTCGGAGGAATCGGCGCAGGAGCTGCTGTAGCTGCCGCTGGAGCCAGCGCTCCACCACCATCCTACGAGGAATCAATGTACGGTGTTGGGAAAGTTGAGGATTCTGAGGTAAGTTAGGATATCAGAGAACTCAGAAAATTAACGGAATTTCAGCCATTCGCCCCACGGTACCCAGTCTACAACAACCTCCCAAATGAAAATCCTCCATCACCAGTTGGTCAAGCGCCAGCCTTGCCAGAGAAAGTCGGATTCTAATTATTTGAAATTTTTGTATTTTTGCATTTTTGAAGAGGTTGAATGAAGTTTTGAATTTCAGTCAGGCTTGATGAATTTCGAGAATTGGTGGTTCTCAATTTTCAAATTTTCTGGTTCAAACGAAGTTTTTCCTGAAAATTGCATCATTGAATTCAATGAAGTCTTACGAGTTAGAGGTTCTAATCCGAACTGGGTTTTAATACCACATGAAATTCTAATCTCTCATGAAAAACACTGAATTTAATAATGGATTCCCTAGAATTTGGTCAATTTTGCTGAAAACTGGATAAAATCCACCCGTTTAACCTTGTTTCATTAAAATCGTTGTTTTTACTGTTGAAAATCCTGGACCGGCAGGCAAATGACAATAATCGAAAAATAGACCGTTACAGTAATTGCGTCAAAAGCGTCGATGTGACTAATCTGTACGTGCCCAAGACCAATAACTCAATCAATTGTTCTCAATGCTGAGTAATTTATTTACGAAACACCAGCATGCGTCTACTTAGCCACACCCCTCAAACGTCATTTCACTCTCTTTGATAAGAACTCTATTTATATAGTTTGACCCATCAGTTTTATTTACTTCCCGCCTGAAACCTTTTTTTCTACTTTTATTTTATTTTACTATCACCAACTATGGACCGTTTCGAAATTCAACTCGACCACCCTGCTGCTACCTATTTCCCGGGTCAACGAGTAACCGGAACCCTTATTTTCAACACCAAGAAGTCACAAAACGTCGAAGCAATCAATATTCGAGTCAACGGAGAGATCAGCGCAGGATGGAAGCATTACAATCAACTCTTCCAGGAGCACATCATGTATGCGTCGAAAATGGTTAATCTAGATGGGTTGGAGCAACCAGTTATTGAAGTGAGTTGATTATTTGGAAAAAACAATGAAAAAAGTAATGCGTTCGGGGGGAATCGAACCCCCGTCGAATGCTTGGAACACAGGTGAACCGCGATGGATCCTATATGTGAAAGTGTGCATATAGCGTCCTATATGTGTCCTCAAATGAAACGTGGACCGCGCGTGTGGCGTATATGTGCTGTCGTCTTTTCTGTGTACTGGCCGCGCGTGGGCGCATATAGTATCCATATACGTTCCATATATGGTCCATATTTCAGCCTAGCGGCCGGCCGCCGCAACGACACTCCGGAATTACGCCTGGGCGTGTTGTTTACCGTAAATCTACGCGACATTTTTTAATAAGCCCGGGCCCATTTTCTCCGTTTCTCGAAGTTTTTCACCGATTTTCTTCATTCTTTTTGCAGAAAACAGATAATGGCTAACTTCAAATATAAAATGAAAGTTATTTAAATTTAGGGAGACTTATTTTTTCAATAGAAAACTTGTCGTTTTCTCAAGAAACTTTGAGTTTCACTTTATGTTGAGAAATCCAAGTCTTGTGTTTTTCTTTACTTCGTTATGATAAGAAATTATAGTTTTCAGGTGGATTTAAAGGTAAGAAGGTAAGTATTTGTCATACCGAAGTAAAGTCAAAATACCGGACTTCGATTTTCATGATGGGTTTACCAGCGGGTGTCATATTCTTTCAAAGTTCAAAGAAAAGCTCGAAAATTGTTTTATAACCGTCAAACTAACTTATCATTCTTTATATAAATCGTGTGGAGTTTTAAATTTTTCACGAAGTATTGCCATTATCTGTTTAAAAAAAGAAAGAACTTCGAGAAAAATGGAGAAAATGTATAAGTCCGAGAAATGGAAAGTGAACAAGTTGAAAAAGGAAAAGTAAAACAACATGATAGCATTATATAACAATCACAACAATGAATTAGGCCTTTCTAGTGTTTCATATACAATAATCAACCAAATACGGTTGGTAGAATTAATGCTGATATGCGATCCATATACGATCCATATGCGCCACACGTTTTCGGCCGACCGCGCGTGGATCCATATGGACACATATAGGACACAACCCTGGTTCTTTCTAGCTGCATATACGCCACCGCGCGATCACATATAGGATCCATCGCGGTTCACCTGTGGAAGGCATCCATGCTGACCATTACACCACGAACGCGGCGAGAAAGACAAGTCTCCCTGATCTATATTAACCCGGTTGTCTTCTTTGTTTTACTTCTAGTTTATGTAGGCATCCTGAAGGCAAAGGTATCACCGCGTTCGTGGTGTAATGGTCAGCATGGATGCCTTCCAAGCATTCGACGGGGGTTCGATTCCCCCCGAACGCATCATCATTTTTATTTTTTAAACTCTATTTCATGTAATATTTGTACTTTTCAGAATAATGTGATCCCCCAAGGAGACCACTCTTACCCATTCTCTATTCCCATTCCTGCTGACTGCGTTCCAA
Organism: Caenorhabditis latens; assembly: GCA_002259235.3. Lineage (NCBI taxonomy): Eukaryota > Metazoa > Nematoda > Chromadorea > Rhabditida > Rhabditidae > Caenorhabditis > Caenorhabditis latens. The sequence goes on from CM056093.1 coordinate 5,696,831, forward strand.
GTTTCGAAGGGAAGAACGGATCGGTTCGATACAAAATCCAAGTGGAAATTTTGAGAATCAAGAAATCGAAAATGGAGGTGGAGAAAGTGTTTTCAGTTCTGCCATACGTGGATTTGAACAGTATTCCGAGAGCTGGACTTCCGTTGGAAGATAGCATCTCTTGGCTGCCAAAGAAAAATACGGAAGTGAAATTTAAGGTATGTGGACATTCATCCAGATTTCCAAGCAAACGAATAAAAATTTCAGTTTTATATCCCAAAGCGAGGTTTCGTATCTGGAGATACTATCCCGGTATCCGTGGACATTGAAAATGGATCTTCTTCAAAAATCAGTACAATCACGATGAAACTGATCCAAATCAATCATTTCGAAGCTCAACAACAGACTTCTCATACCGCGAAAGAGTTCTTTAGATTCAATCGAAAAAATATTGAAGAAGAAATTTCAAGAATTCAGAAGAAGTGCGACACCGCAGAAACACTCCGTTTCGAGTTGGAAATCCCAAAAGAAACGAGACCAACATTCAAGACGAAACTCATTCATTTGGCTTATAAAGTTGCAATTTCCATCGGGAATGACAAGAAATTGGAGTGCGAGCTTCCGATTATTCTTGGCACCGTGCCAGTTCAACCAAGGCCACCAAGTTATTCTGTTGCAGTGGGAATGAGTGGACCACCATGTTATGAAAAGTAACTAAATTGAGCCTTGGATTTAAAATGAAATTTTTTCGAATAAATCTTGTCTGATTCTTGTTGTAGAAGAACATACTAGAGTTTTCAATGTACAAATTAATCACCAGTAGAATTTTGTGTCCAGAGGTCCGGATGTCTGTTCAGATATATTTCTTGACTCGCAGTGCACATCTAACGGGTTTCTCATTATTTGAATATCTGATTATCTGGTTCATATTTATGTCTCGATGTCCAAACTTTCCCGATTTCTATGTGTCCGGGTTTCCAATATTCCAGTACGCCTATGATGAAGCAAGCTGTTTTATAAATTTAACGTTTTTCAGAGCCTGTCTGTAATACTGTTGGTCCGGAAGCTGAGATTTTTTTCTTTATCGAAATAGTAATCCAGCAGGTTTTTTTGTTTTTGAGATATTCACTACGTCTACCTACTTCACAGTCTTTAAGTTTTCTGTCTGTCTGTATATCTGTGTGTCCTGATATCCGCAGGTCCCACCTCCCTCCTCACCAGTACTACATATTGATGCCTTAATTTTAAGTCATTACGGTCTTTCAGACTTTCAGAATTTCTCTACATCTGTGGACCCATCGGTCTATGTATGTTTGTCCGGGCGTCTGCATAGTCCATAACCAAAATATTTCGAAATTCCACGTGTTGTTTTCACCTTCTTAACATCCTTTTCTAACATTCTAACCACCTTACTCATTTTTATTTACTCTCTTCCTCTCACTACAAAATATACCATTTCAATATTCCTCAAAAATCTCTCTCCTTTTTTTCTGAATCACCACTGAAACGAACCCCAATAAAGGTACATGATGTACGTCTGGAATGACGTTTAATCTCACGTTTTTAGATATCATTTTATCATTTTTCCGGGCCAAAACATGACGTAAATAAGGGAAATTGATGTGATAACGGCGAGGTTTGAGTTTTTGATGTTTGTGTGTTTGTATAAAAGTAAACGACGGGAAGTGATAAGGTGAAACTAGAGTTTTTTGGTGTCGACTTTTTTTCTGGTATATTTTTTCAATTGTCTGGCCGAACTGATTGCTCTAGCTATATTATCAGGAACGGCGACCTGAAAATAATCAAGATACGGCCTATTTTAAAAAGCTGAAGTTTCATATTTTTGCTTAATTTTCTGACCAAAACATTGATTTGCGAACACTGGTTCGTGGCAAAAAAAACTGTTTGAAAGCCTTTCGTGGTTATACTCGTTCAATTCTGTTCAAGATATAAAACTTCTTCATGAATATGTTTGATTTGTTTGAAATATGCGAAAATCTGTAACTCTTTTCTTAGTTTTCAATATAATTCTCTGATTCCCTCTCTCGCCCTTCAATGAAGTTTATCTTTCAGAATGGATCACACATACACCATCGAATTCGACCAGCCAAATGCAATATACGTACCAGGACAACTTGTCCGGGGTACCCTCACCATATACAATGCATGTGCATTGAATGCACTTTCTCTGAAAATTTGTATTCACGGAGAAGTAGAAACATTCTGGAAAAAGTTTGCGAGTAAGGACAGAGTGTGAGTTTTTTCTGGAAATTCTCATCAATTCTCATCACTTCTATTCAGAAAAAAAGCGTATCCCAACGACCACACCCACGGAGGTCCCAGGTCACACGGCCACTATTACAAATACTCAGATCACACCAAATACACTTCGAAGCTCAATGTGGTCACAGCTGTCTCTCAACCATGGAGCTCTATTCAGAATCCGGTAAGCTTGAGGACATTTGGACATCCGGACAGACAGAAAAATTTCTTCAGACCAATAAAATCCCGATTGGAGCTAACATCTTCCCATTTGTGTTCCAACTTCCAGTCAACTGTCCCCCATGTTTCGAAGGCACTCACGGAAGTGTACGGTATCATGTACACGTGGAATTAAATAGGCCATGGAGTCTAGATGTGGAGGCGAAGAGATCGTTTACAGGTAGGTCAACAACTTTATTTGAAAAATTTTATTTTGCTTTGTTTCAGTCATCCCAATACTCGACTTGAACATGATTCCAAAAGTTATGAACCCAATGCTCAGCAATGCTTGCAAACATTCTGGTTTTCTGTCGAGTAGAGAAGTGAAAATAAAGGTGAGACATTTGTTTCGAAATAGATAAAAATTAAAAAATGTAATGCGTTCGGGGGGAATCGAACCCCCGTCGAATGCTTGGAAGGCATCCATGCTGACCATTACACCACGAACGCGGTGGAAAAGTATGGTCTGTATGGCTGTGATAAGCGTGTTAGGGAAGCGGTTGGCTGCTGTTATGATAAGGAAATAATCAATGTACGCATTCCAGTTCTCAATCCCCAAAGGCGGCTACACTCCGGGAGAAGTCATTCCAATCTCAGTCTTCATTCACAATCACGCGAAGAAACCAATCTACTACGCAAAAGCGAAACTAATGCAACACGTTCACTACCAGGCTCAACAAGAGAACACTCACATGCTTCCTGACGAGCATTGCCACAAGCATTGTGAGCACAAAACAGCAGAATCTGTGATCTCAGAAATGGAGAAAAGTTTTGAGATCAAGTGTTGTTCGGAAGGAGAAGTACAGCTTGCCCTTGTCTTGCCGAACCCTTTGATGCCAACTTTCCAAACTGCTATCCTTGAAGTGGACTACTGTATCATTGTTGAGGTTGAGGAGGATAAGAAGTTGAGATGCGAGTTTCCAGTGACTATTGGCACGGTGCCAATCGGACGTGTTATGGGATTGGCGAGAGCTCCGACGTATTCTATAGTAGAGGGTGATATACCATTGGTTGTTGAGGCACCGCCAGAGTATCAGGTGCGTTAATCAATTGGGTTAAGATAAAAACTTTTTTTAAAAACAAAGATTTTGTTTCAGGAACGAGTGGAAGTGGTTATGGCTAGTGCGCCTCCGTCGGAGTAAGGTGAAGATTCGCAAGATTTGAATTCGTCTATTTGAATGTATTTTAAATGTACAATAAATTATTTTTTTCAAAACAACCGAAATTCCGAAGAGCAAAGCCAAAACTTTAAAAAAGATAATGCGTTCGGGGGGAATCGAACCCCCGTCGAATGCTTGGAAGGCATCCATGCTGACCATTACACCACAGGTGGTTCGCGATGGAAGTTATGTGCGTTCGCGCGGTGTGAAATATGCGACTAATAGGAATTGTAGGGACGAGTTATATGCCTGGTATATGGAAGCATACCGCAGCGGCAAGCATATATGATCCACGCGCGATCCGTGTTTCTCTTGCTGTTTATCATGTCTACCCACACCTCGTACGTGCCCTCGCCCACTAATTCCACGCATTATACTGTGTTGCTAGTTTGCCATTCCATTCCGAGTTTGTTCACCTCTATTCTTTAGGACATTTTCATTTTCTCCGTTTTCAGTTTTGATTGAAAACAAATTACGACTATCTTTTCAGAAACAAAACCACGAATAGTTTTCGAGAAGCACAGAAAGCTATTACTTATTTTTTCGTTCCTTTTTTCTTTAATTTCATTTTTTACTAAAGAAAAGAAATCAATCAATCAATCAATCACAAAAAATTTAAATTAGTTTATCAATAAAATGAATATTGTCGAAACAAATTTTCTTGACATTCGGTGTTTGCGGACCTGAGTTCCCGAGCTTAAAATATGCCACGCCCACTTTCCGTTGTCTCGGCTATGATATTAGTCGAACTCCCCGATCTTTTCTGAATATATATCCGAGACAACGGAAAGTGGGCGTGGCTTATTTTAAGCTCGGGAACTTAGGTCCGCAAACACCGAATGTCAAGAAAGTTTGTTTTGACAATATGTATTCCGAAAGCCGTCTGGCACAATGATGAGCTTCTTACTTTTCTTACTTCGTCTTGACAAAAACTCACCGTCTTACCTTTTTCCATCTAAAATTAATTATTATAGACAATTCGAAGTAAGAAAAATAAAGAAGCTCATTACTTTCATGTACGTAACAAAAGAACTTTGCCATTTTATTTCTTTGTGCTTCTCCTAAAAAATCGCGATTTCGCTTGAAAATGGAAATTATACTTTTCGAAATTCAATTAAAAATTAATTTTTATTTAGTCGTAATTTGTTTTCAGCAAAATTTGATAGAAAAGAGCATGAAACTCTTCGAAAACGGAGAAAACGATGAAAAAGTCATTGAAAAAAATGTCTCGTCGATTTACGGTAAACAACACGCCCAGGTGTAACGGCGGAGTGTCGTTGCGGGTTTTAAGTTTAAGGTGAAAACATGGATCCTATATGCGAGCTATATGGACGCACGGCGAGATCCGTGACATAAGCACCATGCCTCAAAGTATATCACTTCCCCGAGCGAACCACACAGTTTTATGCGAGCACATAGAAGGTTATATGCTTCCATTTTGAATATGCCCCATATAGCATCCATCGCGAACCACCTGTGACCACGAACGCGGTGAAACTATAGGGTCTGGATGGCTGTGATACGCGTGGTGATCGGTGTCTTGTTAGCGTGTAATTGAGGAGTGTTATGTGATAACGACGTCAAAAGCCGGTATTAGACGAGGTTTATTAGAGATTTTTTGTGATATATAAAGGGATTTGGTATATAAAAAGTTTTTAAAAATTTAGTTTTTATCTTTAAAAACTGGTCGAAAACATCAGATATCCAGAATTCGCAGCCAATTCTGAAGTTTCCCATCAGTCGGTGTATCCAGATATCCGGATGTCCACTATTCATGTTGCTGAACACCTATCTATCTGAAACTTGTTTATCCAGATTTCCAGATTTCCAAATTCCCGTCTGTCCAAATATCCAGATGTCCCCCGGCCCCTCACTTCGAGATTTTCCGGTAAATGTTCCCTCCAAAATGAGACTTCGAGTGAAATCTGAATAATAAATAATTCATTCCAACATGTCTCCCCCTCTCATGGCTACCGGTTGATTGTCAGCTGCCTCTCATAAAATTTTACGACTTTCTGCTGCTCATGCCTCTCCTCTCCTCCAATTTGAGATTGCTCCGAGAGAGTTAATCAAGGTAAAATGTCTCAATTTAATATGTGGAGAAGCTGGATTACGGTAGTTTTATGAGTCCCTTCCATCCATTCTGATATTTTTGAGAATGGAAAAGAGAGGGAAATTGGTAGTGGTAGTCGTATCATATTCGATTATCACTTCTTTTTCTGAAAGAACCAATATATATTTTCTCTTTTATGCATAACCCCTACTACTATTACATAATATGTTGATGAGTCATGTTCAATTCGTTGACAAGAAGTTGAAGAGAGACAGAAAGAGAACGGAGGAGACACTAATGTGACCTTTCATTCAAAAGAGAGAGAGAATGTTTTGATTCCGGAGAGAAACAAAACATTCGCTTCTCCGAATAGATGATTTTCGAATGAGAGACAACATAGAAACATCTGGAGATGACTGACTACGGTAGATGGTTGGGAGAAGGAGGACTGTAGCAGAAAGATAGGAATAAGATGCTGGGATGGGATATCAGTACTCTTTTAATCATGTTTTGAAAATTAAAATTCGAAAATCCGAGTTTCGAACACCATAGTTTTACAACCGACTAGGAAGCGAGAAAGTGAGACTTCTTTGTTTCAGAATTTGATAAAAAACTGACAAGACTTGGGAGATCAAAAACTTTGCTTTAAATTTGAGGAACTGATTCAAAAAAATTGTCGAAAAGGGCGCATCGGGCCAATCTGAAATTGAAAAAACTAGACTTAAATTTTTTTTAGATTGGAAATTTCGTAGAAAAAAAATCAAGGATAGCAAATCTATTACAGACGCTTTACAAAATGTCCAAAAATTTCAGAAATCTGGTAATCTTGGAACAGAAAAACGTAACAAATATGACTTTACACAGCTGGAATTTTCTTGATTAGACAATATCCGGAAAAAAATTACAGAGTTTTTATGAGAGAGTTTCTGAACAAAAAGATGTCCGGTTTTTCTGGAATTTGCTTTTCGTTTAGGTTGGTTCTGAAACAATCGGACACCTGGAAACCCGGATATTGCGACACACAGACAGACACACAGACAGACATCCCTAAGGTCTCTGAAGTCATAAATTGAGATAAAAGTAGCTATATTTTCAAAAGATGAAAATTATTTGACGACATCTAACCTACAAAACTCTGGAAAAAATAACTTGTTCCTAACTTGATAGTGGTTGGAACAAAACATTGTATTTTCCGACCTCACACATAAAAATTTTTGAAAAATACATATAATATCTGAAATGCACGCAAATGTAACTCTCAACTTACGCTGTCAAAAAATGAAGTTATTTGTAAAAAACTTGTCGTTGCGGGGTATACGAAAATTGGGTTGTTTCTTATTGGGAAATGTTTCATTCATTCCAGATACCTAAGCGTCCAGATATATAAGCTTATACTGCACCACACGCGTGTTTCGGTTTTTTGGACCGCCCATGTTCTCTGCAAAATATCGGAGCTCTGGACCCTATCAAAGAAACTGACGCCATTCTTCCAAACTATGACCATCCCGTCCAAAATTCATTTTCATCCCAATGATATGTCCTTTTCTAAAAACCCCTCTCTTTCTCCCCAATCACAACCCACTAATTTATCCCCTCATATTCTCCAATTGTCGTCATATTCCGTCTTCTCCATAAAGTACATCCTCTGTCTCTACTCACCTATCATCTTCTTCTTCTCCTCAAAAGCTCTTCTCTCAACAAATCTCTTCTCTTCCTTCCCCCAAACAACACAAAGCCTCTAATTATGTGAGCTCCCGCATATCATCCTCTCCTATCAATTATCATGTGCTGCTTCTCAAACTCGCCATTTCAGTCGCTTTATCCTTTGTGATATCTTGACAAATTTCGGAGCATCCTATTCCCAAACGGGATTTCTGCGTCTCTCTCATTTTCTGTTCTGTTTTTTTGAATCATGATTTTCAGAAGAAGATGAATTGAAGATAAAGAAGAAGTGTACTTTTTGTGATGAGTAATCATTTTGAGATTTTGTTTTAAAGTGCGAATCTTGACAAGATGTATAAAAGAAGATGTACTCTTCCATAAGAGACAGAAGATTTAGAAATGACTGGAATTTCCAAATTTTTCGAGTTTCGTGACGAGTTTTGAGTTTCTGAATAATATTATTGTGTTGGGTACATAGACTTGTTTACAATAGGCGCTTTTAGAGGTTAGTAGAGTTGCTGGGTGGTCCGTTAAGTAGATTTCAAAGAATTTTTTTATCTGATAAGTGGTCAGAAAAAAAACGAGAGAGTCATCTAAGATATTCGTTATCTGAACGAAATGTTGAAAAGACCTTAGTGCCGTATCTTCCGTAACTACAGTAACTACAGAATGAGTTTTTGAAAGTTTTCACTGAAATAGGTCACTTTTAAGAGTTCGTCACGACTTCCCACCGTGTTCTATCATGTCTAATTTAAACTCATTATGATGTCCAAACCTAGAAATTCACTTTTGTATTTGACCACTTTTTTGTGAGACTTGAACCTGGAGAGTTATAGCACGGCGAGCCGAGTCTAATAGTGTTTGATAAAAGTCGGTAAATTTGAAAGGCTCCAACATGGTTTGGTTTAGTCCCACGGGTTTGAACTATTGATATGCTATGAAACAAGTCTGGAACCCAGAGAGTTATAGCACGGCGATCTGGGTCCACCAGGCCTTCGTGGAAGTCGGCTAACTTTAGTCCCACAATCTCAAATTTTTTGTTTTCGTGGAGTGACCGCACAGAAAAGTTATCAACTACAGAAATGAAGTTCTTGGTTAGTTATATCAAGCAAATTGGTTTTCGAAATCCGATGACTCAACCCTACGCCGGGACACCTATTCAAAAAACCATCGGTTTCATTCTTTTCCAAATCCACAGTCTTTCGGTCTATTTTGTACGAATGGTAGTCCCCAACCATTCAAACTTCTGTCTCTCCCCCTTCCACAATTCCATGTCCTTTACTTCTTCTTCTCCTCCTTCCTGCTTCTTCTCTCCTCTTTCCGCATTGATGACAGATGTTCCTCACCTTTTCTTCTTCATCTTTCTCCAAGACTCACCCAAAAATAGAGAGAGGGAAAAGGACAAGGGTTTGGTCATCAAATTTAGATGAGCTCTCTCACCTATTCGAATTGTTCAATACATTCGAGATTACTTGTCATCTCTCTTCTCCGTTTTCACCTGATTTTTGGAAAAGGAGCGCACCACACATAGAAGAGTGGACTGGGAAGATAGGTTAAACAGGAAATGTTTAAAAATAAGGAAACCTAAAAACTGATTGTCATTTTTTGAAAAGTTGTTCTCAAAATTTCCCCTAAAGACCAAAATTTTGTCCATTTTTGAGAACATAGAACAAATTTTTTTAACCCGGACTATTTGATTTTTTAACTAATCGTATTAAACAAGCCTAGACCTTCATTTTTGCAGTTATTAACTTTTTCGTAGGGGCCAATCCAGATGAGAGGGGTAGCGTTGTTCTGGTAGCTGCTGGGAACCTAGACACGGTTACTGTTATCTGGGTTTTATGGCATCAGGCAGTGATTGCACAGAATAGTTGTCAACTACAAAAATTAGTGAATAGACTTGGTCTTTACAACGAACTAAAATTTAAGTTGCTGAGGGAAATTATGGCTCCGTGAATCTTAGCTTGTGTTAGTCAGGTTTTACATAATAACTCTCTCATATCTTCTGAACATTTGTCATCTCCCTCATCAGAGCCTTTGTATACTTTCAGTTTTTGATCTCATTTCGCAACATGAACATCTGCATAGCCTCTCCTCCCTCTTCTTTTCTCTCCCTTCTTCCTTCACACCAGGGGACCGTCTCGTCTTTGATATCACGCCACTCCTCGCTCCTCCTTCTAAAGCAAGCGTATCATTGCTAACATCCAAATCCTACAAGGTTAAATTACGCGTCTCCTTATTCACTTCAAATTTGTTTGATCTTCGGTCTCGCAGCTATTTGTAGACAAGATGCACTGTGGACAGGTAAGAGTCTGAGAGGAGGGGAAGGGTTACTGTAGGGGAAGTACGGTAGGAGAAAGAGGGGTACTGTAGCCGAAACGGGTTGCTGTAAGGAGGAGGGATCATCGTTACTATCGCAGAGCGGGTACTGTAGCACATTGCGATAGGCAATGTAAATTGTTTTCAGAGCTGAGATCCGGGCATCAGGACAGACATCTGGACAGACAGACAGACAGAAAAGCTGAAATGAAGTTTCAAATCCATGGCTTTATAGGTATCTGGACGGATGGTAACAGACAGACCGACGTCCGGGCGAGTTACCACAGCTAGTTCCGACATCCGGACAGACAGACAGACAGATAGACAACTTTTATACTTTCGTAACTGAAAAGTCAAAAAAAATTCTAGTTTCTAACTAAACTATAACTATAGTCTGTTCATAGATCCACATCAAGTTCCAAGTTTTCTGGTCGTTCTTTTTTTCTCCCAATAACTACAGTATTGTTAATAATAAGTTCTTGAACTCTGCTAGCAATCCCTGGTACCCTGTACACCATCAACCACACAAATGACAAATGACACATCCAACATGCTCCCCTATTCATTTCTTCCGTTATTTACACTTTCGCCTTCTCAACGCCCAATCCCCTATCCTAATACTACCTCAAAATGCATTAGGACACCCCCTTTCCCGCAAAAATCATTTCTCCTCCTTGAATAGACAAACTCTCATGACTCAAATCATCGGGCTCCCTCTTCTTCTTTTTCGGCGGGGGAGGTGTACTGTAGGAGTCTCCTCTCATATATAGGGTACTGACTGAGTGCGGGGGGAACACCTGCCCTTCCATCGGTTTTCACTAATTGCAATAAATTCTACCTTCGTCTGTCTCCTTAATTGGTTAATAACCGAGGATAAGATGGAGTAAATCGTGTAAACAATAAGGTTTAGCCGGCACGCTTCGTTAGACATTTTGAAGAAAACGGGGGAGGGAAAAGCTTATTGGGTTAGTATTCCTTTTTACCTTTTCACAGCTTTTCAATTTTATTTTCTTAGAATTAGAAATAGGTTTGGATTTTTTGAAATCCTCTAAATCACAATAGTGGAATTTTTGAATAGTGGACCGATCTGGGTCTTGCCTTTATCTTTGAACTACCGTTACTCGCTGACTTTTTATCAGATTTTTTGAAAATAGTACCGATAATTTTGGTAAGTTTTTGAGTCTCAGTACCGACTCTTGTAGGGTCCTGCAAAGCTACAGTAACCATGTTCTCCTTTCCAATACTGTTACACTGTTAAAGTCGGGACATTAACTACTTTCAAATACGTTTCGTCCAAATCCAGTTTTTCAGGCTCGCAATTTTAAACTCGCAATTCTGACATCAAGATTTTCAGAACTTTTTAATAAGTGGAGTCATGGTCAGCTTAGTAAGGCATACCGTAAAACCTGTAACCGCTAGCAAGAGTTTGGAGCATCCTATCTCGGTTGTCTTCAAAAATACAAAAAGTTTTTTTAACTAAAGAAATATCCTATGAGTATTCAGCTATATTTTGCCAGTTAGCGGTTTTTTGATTTTCTCTCTAGGAACCGAGATACACCGCTGAGAACGGGGACCGCTACGTTGAGAACGGGGACCGTTTTACGGCAATTCGATTGTCTAGACTACAGTAACTTTCGTGGCAAGACCCCACGAACTATGACTCAATTATCACCAGTCATTCTTGTTGATGCACATAAATTCAATTTCATCAATATCATGATCAATTCACAAAACAATATAAGAACAACACCTAATCATTCTATTCTTCTCTCCTTCAAAATTCATTCATGACTCATTTCTTTCTCATCGTGATGCCACCATAAGACACTGTCTTCTTTTCCTTTTCTTTTTGTTCTAAGTTTCTTATTTTCTAGGGGGAAGCCCCCTGAGCCAAGTCCTGTAAGCTCAGTGAGCAGCTCTCTCTAGTACCCCATGTTCTTTGAATCGGATGTACCCACCATTATAAAACATCAAATGCCAACATCCTCCGATCTCTTCCTATCCCGAAGAACTGTCATGCCTTCTTTTCCTCTTTCTCCCCATCTTGTCTCCGGTCCATCGAGCTCATCCAGGAGCTCCCTTCTTCCCCAACCATATCTCCAACAAACAACACCTTTTGGCACCTGGCTTTTCCATTCTATTCTCGTGTCTGCGTCTCTCCATATCCCTCAATCTCTCCTACTGATTCTATTCTTGCTCTCCCGAAGATCTATTTGTGACCGTCTCCAATTAGCTGTCAAAATTTTTTTTGCTCTTTCACTCTCTCTCTATCGGGGTGGTGCCGCAGCGGTTCGATGTGTTTGTTGAGGATGGCTTGGGGAGGATGAGGCGATGATTTGATGGTGATTCAGTGGATTCACATTTTCTTGGGAGGTCTTTTTGGCATTCTGGTTTTTTAGGTTTTGTGTGTGTTGATGGGGTCGATGGTGTGTTTGGTGTGTCTGTGAGTCCAGATGTTCGAATTTTATCATGCATCAAGATGTTGATATAACTACCTTGTTTAGTCGAAGCTGTCGCGCCTGTGGCGCTTTTTTCGCACTAGAGTTGCTACAAGTATAGTTTTTAAACGTCCTAGTTCCAAAATGTCTCAGTTGCGAAATTACTAGTTTCAAAAGGTCTTGGTTCTCAAGTATTTGAGTTTCACCAAAAAAATCTGGATCCAGAAAATCCCACGGTACTTGGCGCCAAAATTCAAAATTCAACATTTTTCCGAATTTTTTGATTTTTTTCGCGAAAAAGTCAAATTTTCGACTATCATTCAGAATTAGAAGAATTCTGAGAAGTCATCCAAAATTTTCACATTTTCGATAAAAAATTTCAAAAAATTTCTCAAAACATTGGTTCATTTTTTGAAGGGGGCCGGGCCTCGACAAGTATAAACAAGCTGCTATTCAAAACCTGTCACAGTTTCCGTTTGTCCGGATGTCCTCTATCTCTCCGTTTATTTGTCGGTCGGTATGCTTAGATTTCCGAGTGTTCAGATGTCCAGGACTCGGAACTTTTCAAAACCTAGAAATCTGGTTTGCTTAGAAACGTGGTTTACTTCTGTCGGAAAAATTACTTCTGTCAGTATGTCTGTCTGTCGGTATGTCTGTATATCCGAATGTCCCGATGTCCAATCTCCTCTCTCCCTGATACCCAATATTCTACCTCCACTCTGAGGACACCTTGTCCCTTATTTGCCCTTTCTCCTCCCCCCCCCTCCCCTCCTTTCTCGGCTCGATTCTTGATTCTTGACTCGATCTCAACCTTCCTTAATTCCACTTAAAATGTTGGTGCACACACACGCACAAATGTGCCCAAGGAATTAAATATATTTTTGTGTGAAGTATTCCACCCGAAAAGAGGAGAAGCTATGTCAATATTCCAGTCTCAATAACTCCTTTAACTCGTTCTCCCCTTCGTTTTTGAAAAAGAAGAATACAAATTTTAGGGGGATGAAGAAGACGAGAGAGGGAGAGAGGATTCTGGATATTCTCTTCATCGCTACAAATTTTTGGTTTGATTTGAGATGGAAAAAGAGGGATTCATCGGATTCATTTCTCAGTTTTTTGAAGACATCAAAACAAAATCAGATACGGGGAGATATGGGTGTTTTCTTTAGTAATTTTTTTTGAATTTCTTGAATTTTCAGACAAAATGTTGGATTCTTGCATGTGGAAATCTAGATATTTCAAAAACTTCAGTTTCTATCTGTCTGTATTTCTGTTTATCCGGATGTCCAGATGTCTAAAAATCTAGAAAATAGGAGATTTGGAAAATCAAAAAACTAGAATTGTATCGTTTTCACAAGATTGTAAATTTATAATTTTCAAACACGAAACAGTTTTTTTAGTTTTTAGAATTTCCATTTTAGTGGATGTGTGTCTGTGTGTCCGAATGTCCGGATGTCTGCAATGAACCAAATTTGGAAAAAAAACTGAAAATTGAGATTACAGGGAAACTAGATATCTGAAAATCTGAGAATCTAGATGAGACAGATTCTAAAGTTTTCACATTCTGAAATTTTGGAAAATCTTGAGATTCTGGCTTTTTGAGAATTTGAAAATCTCAGAATCTGAATTCTGAAACTTCAGAATTTCAAGCATCCAAAAAGTCTGAAATCTGATTTTTTTGAAAATTGATTCATTCAATTCGAAAATCTGGAACTCCGAAAATTCAGAAATGTCCAATTCTGTTTCTATGACATTTTTTGTTTTCTGAAATTTCATATTCCCAAAAATTGGATTTTAGGAGTCTGAAATTTTTCGAATTCCCAAATTTCTGATTTTCACTCTCCAAAACCTGAGATTTCGATTTTTTATTAGTTTCCAAAACCTCAACATTTTCCAATTCCAATTACCCATACCTCCTATATCCATTCACCTTTTTTTCCTTTTCCCCAAAAAACAAAAAATCTCTCTTCTCTTCCCAAAATCAAGAATCTCACGAAATAATGAAATCAGCTGTCACTCTCTCGTCTTCTTTTATCAGATTTTCCCATATTTTTCACCTTTATCAAATTTCTTCTTCGTCTTCTTCTTCATCTCCTCAACTCGAATCATCTGCTTCTCCCTATTTTTTCTCTGTTTTCCATTTTCCTAGAACACTTTTTCACACGTGATCATGATGACTCTGGATGAGAAGAGGGAAGAGAATCAGGCGCTCTTTTAGGAGAGGAGAGAGGGGTACTGTAGGTGGAGAAGAATATTGACAAAGAGGGAGAGAGAGCATCTTGTGATTCTATGATATTTTGAGACATTGTGATATTTGGTTTTTGAGATGTAGACATCTGGACATCGGGATATACAGACAGGAGTTGAGATAGCGGTAAGGCCGGACATACATCCATCGTGACAGACAATCTGCTTAAACATAGGAGCTTGGGTATACGGACACCTAAAAATCTGGACATCCGGACAAACCAACAGACATACAGACATACAGAAAGCTGTGGAAGTTTACTCATTTTGTATGTCGATTTACGAAATTCTCTGTAGATTTACGGAGGAGCCTGTCGATTTACGGACCTTCCTGTAGACTTGCAAAGCTCTTCGTAGACTTATGAAGCGCCGGGTAGATTTAAGAAGATCAGTGTCAATTTACAATAAGTTTTGTGTTATTTCACAAGACGCTATGTAGATTTACGGACGTCCGTGTCAATTCACAAACCTGTATGTCGATTTACGAGAAACTGTCACGATTTACAGACAACTGTATCAAGCTTCTTGATTTTGAATCCACTGGTACCACTTACAGTACAATTACAGATCTAGAAAATTTAGGACCCTGAATCGCGCCTAGGGTGATCTCCAACACATTACAGTACATTTCTCAATAGACTATTTTTTTCTGAATTCTTCTTCTTCATTCAATTCCATTCCATTCCACACACATATTTGTTCTCTCCTCTCCCATACCTGGAGATGAATTGTTCGCCTCTTCTTTTTCTCGTCACCGTTTACATGTATTCTTCTTCTCCTCCTCGTCCTGCTCATTGCTGCTCACTTCCCCCACTCCTCCAATCCAAGTGCCTTCATAGGAGAAAACCGGCCCTATTTCTTCGCTTCTTCTGCCATCCCCCAATTGCTCCATTCCTACCACCAGAGAATGAAAAAGAAGACAAACTTCTTCATCCTTTCTTCTCCTCATATTCATGCTCAACTGAGCTCATCATTACTCCGTTTTACCTTTCGTGAAAAGTCAGTCCCCCCCTTTTATTTCGCCTCTCCTTCCGGAGTCTCTTCTGAAGACTTCTGGAGAAGAGGTGTGGACGTCGTCTCAATGCTGTCAAGTGTGAAAGAGAGAGAGTCACTTTTGTGGATTCGGTCGTAAATAGTGTCATTTGATGAGGGGTGAGGTTGAAAGTGAGTAGTCTGAAGGGTGCCCGGGTTTTAGGTTTTTACCTGAGCTGGGTAAAGATGGGTGGGATAGGTGGCCTGGACCATTTTTAGGTTGGTCAACTTTTCAATTTTTAGGTTTCGGTAGATTTTGACAGTTACACATTTTCAGGTCTTTGGGTTCGACCTACCCATTTTCAGATAACTATCCGAAAATGGAGTTTTTGATATTTTGAGGGAATCGGGACAAGTCTCTAGGTTTTGCCCATAGGCAGGTTTTCCAACTTTGCTTAAAATTTACGGATTTTAGGTTAGACTCGTCTGGAGTTAAATGTTCTTTGATTATATAACTTTTCGAGGTCTTGTACACAAGTTAAGAAATTTTGGAATTTTTCTACCCAGAGACTTTCGGATTTTTCCAAAAGTCAGCCTTTTGAGCTATCCCACTACTCTATCATACCATTCCAAGAACGGCCAAGATCCTAATTTTTCCAAAAAACCAAGTTTTGCATTTTGCACCGATCGCCCATCTCTGGCCTGTCCTGATCTTACACCTACTCCCTCTAAATATCTTCATCTCCAAACGTTTTCCCCTCTGTCTGCCCTCTTCTTCCCGATTCTAGCTAGTCCGGGACCATGCCGTTCTCTAGCTCCCCCAAATTTCCCATTTTTACCTTACCCATGTCACCCAATCACCTAAAGAACCCGCCGTCTCCCATGACTCAAAAATTCCATTACCACAAAAAATTCCACACCCAAACATCTTCCCCACCTCAAAAATTTCGAAACCAACTGATAAAGACTCGACCTGTCAGTTATGTATGTGTAGGCCGAAAAAAGAAGAAGAAACCAAAAAAAAAGAAAAAAAGTTCCATGTCCTGTTATTGTGTTATCAGTTTCAGTGCACATCATGTGTCAAATGATGAGCACCATTTAATTTCTCACCTCCTCTTGAATTTGATGTCATCTTCCTATTGATTGATTTTTTGATCTCATGGTTTTAAGAGGCATTGGTACCGTAGCTTGTGTAGATTTTCAATTGACGCCAATCCCCCTAGCAACTCTCCAAACGTCCCAAACCTTTTTGATGGTGCAATTTGGAACCAAGGGAGCACACAACCAAAACTATGCTCCAATTTTCTTGAAAAGACGACTCGGATGCTGCTTCCCCTGGTCCTCCTTCTCCTCTTTTCTTCTCATTCTTCATCTTTTTAGAAGACCTTCAGGAAGAAGGGACAAAATTGCCGCTTCTTTTCTTCCCATTCTTCCATCTTCTTTTTTCGTTCTCTAAACACTCAAACAGGTGAGGAGCCACCTCTTTTTATATACTTACTTGGGAAGGGGGAGGAGTAATAAAAGAGAGAGAGAGAAGGTTGACTCTTCCCAAAAAAATGATGGAAAATGGAAGAAAAGTATTAGTCAGATGTGTGCATTTTCTTGAGTTGGTTACTATGGAAGTGTGGGAAAAGATTTCTGATGATGTTTTTTGGAGCATCTGGATTTTAAGCTATACGAAGGAAGAGTTTCTCGTAAACCCACAAGGGTCCGTAAATCCACAAAGCATGTTACTTACAGTAAATCTTAGTGAATCAAAATGAAGCTCCGTAAATCTACACACAACTTCGTAAATCGACACAACGCTCCGCAAATGTCCACTATTAACCTCGTAACGTGACTCCTAAGTGTAGTAAATCTACACCGAACTCCGTAAATCTACAGACATGCGGACCTGTAAATCTGAAATTGCACACAAGCTCATACAAGATTTCCGTAAACCCATAGACATCACAGTAAACCTTCACACCAGTCCGTGAATCCACTGAATCTTCCGTAAATCGACAATTAGCACTGTAAATCTACACTCTGTAACTCCAACCTAGACTTTTATAAACCTACACAAAACTCTCGTAAATCCGCACACAACACCACAATGAAAAATAAATATGTTTGACCCGCTCTACTCCAGGCAACAAGTTTTTCCCATGTCCCCCTATTTCTCTCATATTTCATGTATCCACTTTTTCCGTTTTCCCTATTTTCTAAATCTCTACTATTTTAAAACCTGCCTACCATTCCTCATAATTACAGTCCCACCCCCCCGCCTAAAATGTCTCTTTTTCCCCCCGGAAAAGATGCTCACACGCAAGCATCCTGTCGCTTTTCCGATTGGTCAATGGGCGTGTCTCTTCTTCTTCTTCTTCTTCTTCCTTTTCACCCATCTTTTCTTCTTCTCCTCCTCTCCTTCTTCATCCCGATTCTTCGGAAGACAGAGGCTCCGCCCCCTTTTTTTTGAGACAGGAGGAGCCTCTCCCTTCTCTTCTCGTTTCCTCTTCTATCCCTCCGGATAGATTTGAAGAGAAGAGAGGGTTACTTACTTTCTTCTCTTCTTCCGTTTTTTCCTTTTTTGGGAATAGTCGTCACGTAAGAGTATACCTTTTTGGACGTCTCTCTTAGTGGGAAGAGTGGATTGACGTCTCCATCTTCATACGGACGGCTTCTGAAGTAGGTTGGGAAGATGATGAGGTATAAAATGTCAGAGAGGATCGAATGTCAGGTTATTTATGAAAATTTTTGTATACCTGAATATGAGAGGGGGCGGGGCTTGAGGAAAAGGTGGGTCAAGGATCAGCTCATGATCCTGGTTTAGGCTTAAGTCAAAACGTAGGATGGTCCTGGAAAGAAAAATGGATTTCTAGGCCTAGGTATAGGTCTAGGCTACGGGCCAGTTGGTCTAGGCTAGTCGTTCATAGGTGACTGATAAGGCCAGTGGACTTGTGACTATAACCGAAGTTATCCCTTTTTCTAGAACTATCTCTAGGTGAATCTTCTGAGGGACCACTAGGTCTATCACGGAGTTATAGACTGGCCATCGTCTAGAAATAGATCTTCACCATGTAATAATACTAACCTGAGCCGACGCGGAGTCCAAGTGCCTCGAGCTTCCCTATGATACAGAACATAGTCTATATTGATAAGGTGCTCTACAGTATCATGAGCTCCCAAAATGGATCTAGACTTAAAGGTATTTCAAACTAACTAGGGAAGGATCGCGAGTCAAGATGGCGTTCCGGGTCGAGAAATCAGCTGGGATTTCCATTTACAACCATATAGGTCTCGACCCGAAACTCCATTTTGACTCGGGATCCTTCCCTAGTAAGAACTAGGCCAAGTCATGACTATTGAAAACTTGCTTTCTCTGATTCTTCCTCTGATTACTCTTGGCTCATCCCCACAGTACCCTAAGCCGACAGTCGAATTTCCCAGTTTTTCGAATTCTCGACCCCTAGATTTTCCTCCAGAAAAAAGTTCCCCTTTTCCAAAAATACAGTACCTTGTCTCTCCCATCTCCTTGTTCCCGTCTACTCCCTTATGACACACAAATCCAGCCTTGAACATATACATGCATCCAACTTTTTCTCCCCCCTCTCTCCTACTCCTTACTAATTTTCCTTTGTTCTCATTCCTCCCCAAAAAAAACTTGCTTACTCATCTTCTACGAATACGAATCGTACTAATCCGTGACATTCCTAAGAGACACCAAAGAGAGAGTACGGTATTTACAGATGAGTCTCGACACAGATTTTCTGAAGAATGTGGAGGTGCGGGAGGACGATGAGCATGGGACAGTGCTGGTGGCGGTCACACAGATTTCTTCGGGAAGGAATATCGGAGTTATTGATAAGGTGAGATAAGGGATGAGCCTAGCAGGGCCTAAAAGCCTGAAATTTCAGTTTGAGGATCTAGATCTAGCCAAAGGTCCCTCCCCTACCTTTATCCAACCGCAATCCCTCCGCTCCATCTCCGGCGCCTCCTGATACCCTACAATTAAGTCCACCCCGCTTCCTCTTTTCCCCTCTTAACCGTATATTCATCAATTACAGTCAGTCAGTTAGTATATCTCGGATGTCCCCCCCCCTCCTCCTCTGAGACACCAGGTGTTCCGATTTGTAAAATGTAATGTAATGGTTGTTCGGTAGGGTGTCCAAGGTTAACTAAGTGGTAATGGAACTGGGGGAACGGGGGAAGCGGTGTGGAGAGAAGACAGGTGGAAGAATTTTTAAGAAGCGCACCACATGGCGCCAAACATTTTCGTCTCTCTCTCTCGGATAATTGCGGTTTTGGGATTCGAATGGATAGGTATATATGGAATTAGTGATGAGATGGAGAGGTGGTTTGAATATCAAGGATTTTGGATTGATGGGGAGAGGTAGGTAGGAGGGTGGAGAACGGCTCCTGAAGCTAAGGATCTGGGCTTAAGGATTTTAGATTCAAGGTACAAGGCTCGGGGAGTGATGCTCAGAGCTCAAAATAGTTGTCTTAGGTTCATAGTCAGGGAGTTTTAAACTATATAGCTTTGAGCCTTATTGTCAAGCTTACGGTATTAGTATTTCGGTTCAGGAGCATACTAGCTTAGGTGATAAGCTTATAATATTGCGACCTGGGCTTACGGTACTATGCCTTTATGCTCATGGTCCATGAACTTAGGCTTATGGTCCAGGCCCTCAAACTTTATGCGCGCAGTCTTGAGTACTTGCGTTATTGAAAACTGAAATTTGCGATCTAGATCCTTAGGCTGTATGAAAACTCAAGCTTACTATCTTAGGCTTAGGATTATTAGGACTCTCGGTCATGGCTGATGATCCTAGGATCTAGGCTTATCATTTACACACTTAGGATTACGGTCATCTCATTTTCCTCGATCTCAGATACAGTACCACCTAGACCTAGATCTCTGGCTAATCTTCTAGACACCTGATAACGTCACCTTCTGTTTTTCATCTATCTATTTTCTTCTTCCTCCGTCACACACTTCACCACTACCAAGAAAAATTCATCAGAATCCTTCCGAAAAACAAGTTTTGACTACTAGCCGCGACATTCAATCATCCTACGGTAGCGCCCTACTACCCGTCATATATCATTGAATTAGCTTTTCCTTCTGCCTTCTTGTTTATCCTCTCCGTTTTTCACACACTGATTGGCTTAACTTGGCGGAGCCAAGACGACGTCTCGAGGAGATTCAGAAGAATTTCATCATGTCTTGATTGCTTGTCGCGGTGCGGTGGTGCCTCAATTCGAAAGCACCTGCTCGGACGGTGGGAAAATTAGATTCCAGAAGCCGAGTGGCAGCCCACAGCTTCTTATTAGATATTGATGGGTTTTGAGACGACTAGTTGTTGAGGAGAAGAGAGATTGAGGAGTCTGCTCGCCTGCTGCTCCGTGATTTCTTCTGCTCACCTCGTGGGAGCAAGAATGGAAAATTAGGAGGGGAGAGGTGGGGGATCTAAGAAGTTTAGGCCAGGCACTTATTTTATACTCTCTCCCAGTCTCATATATTCCTCTTTACCTTACTCTTTACCACATTTTTCCAGAGCACTCCCAACAATTCCAGCGAGATCCTCCTTCTGAACTTGATAAAAGAAGCCGACGTTGGAGAAGACGCGAATATTTGCATGACGCAGGTGGAGTTCAAGGTTAGTTGCTCCTTTTTTGCAGAATCTCAACCCTCATGATTCTATTTCAGACACATTTCAAAACGAGTCGAATCATCGACATTGGGGAGAGGTTACTTCTGCAGAGGTTGTCAGAGGAGGAGTGTGATGAGGAGGATCAGGATGAGATTGAGAATTTGTTGATATTGAAGGATGATGATCGGTGGGTGACAAAGAAGAAAGGGGTAATAGGGTATGAGAAAAGCAATAGGGAATGAACTCTGAGCAACTCTTAATATTTTTGTGAAAAACGTAGAATAGCGTGCAGCAGTTTCATGTATATCACTTTGCTTGAAGAAGTAACTTTGAACCATGGGAACACTGAAAGACTCACATTCAGACTAAAGATCAGGTCAGGACATGTGCCCTTGACACTAAATTGAGTTAGGTCTTGAAGCTAGGCTGATAACTTCAGAATCCAGAACTCCAGTGATGAAACCGGGATGTCTAAAAAGATGGAGGCCGGATAGTGCTTTCAGATTTTCAAAATCAACAGAAATTGGAAACTTTTAAAATGATCCGTGTACCAACATGTACCTACCTAACAAGGGAACCTTTTTCATACGATGGTTGAGAATTTGCTGAAACTTGGCACGCATATACTTTCGAATGTGCTCAATTAAATGACGTTGCCAGAATTCGCAGAGTTATGCTCATCGGCTAGAAATCTCGGTCTGAAAATTCTGGAAATTCAAGCCACATTTTGTCAACGCGGCATCCCTCTGGACAAACTGAGGCTTGGATTTCTAGAATTTTCAGACCGAGATTTCTAGCCAATGAGCACAACTCTGCAAGTTCTGACAACGTCATTTAGTTGAGCACATTCGAAAGTATATGTGTGCCAAGTTTCAGTGAATTCTCAACCATCGTAAGAAAAAATTCCCTTGTAAGTTCAGAAACAAATTCAGAATCCTCCAGACTTCAGTTTTCTACTGGTCAAAGGTTATTTTGAAAATTTTCATTCTTGTACATCCTTGTCGCATTATTAGCACGACACCGTTCGTATAATCGCGCTCTATCAAAACTAGGTAATTTGCGTGGGAAATTGAGATACAAGAAATTTGGAACGCAGTTGTGATAGGTGGATGTGCAAGAACCTCAGTCCGTCATTGGAAGCTTAGGGACATTTCCGAATCGAGACACTTCAAAACCAGGTGTTCTTGACTTTTCTAGATGACTCTTTCTAAAAATTACTGAAACCTACTGTCCTGTTTTTCACTATACCAAACCATTAACCCACCTGGGACAGAAACCTCAAAACAAAAACTGAAAAAGCAAACAGGTTTTTTCTGTCATCTACCGTTCCGCGAATCTCCTCAAAAATCTCGATTTCTGTAATAACTCTCGTTAGGAAGGAAAACGGAAGAGAGATGTGAATCTTCTGTAGAAAATCTTCACTCCATCCACATCGTCCTACTTTCTATCCTCTCCTCCCTCCCCCCTATATAGTTTTCACTATATCGTCTCGTCCGTCAAAAAAAGAGAATATAGCGAGGGGCGCGGTGAAAGTAACGGATTTCCGATAAGAGCACATCCTTCAGCATCCACGCGATAAAGGAGAAAAAGGGGAGAAAATGAATGAACCGCCCGTTCTTCTTCGCCTCCTTTCGGCTTCATTTACATATAGATTCTGTCGCTTCGTCGAGTGAGAGATGACAAATTTTGCCGCTTTTCCGGTGGCTACTCGATTTTTTAGAAGAAGGGGTCCCTTCAAAGGAAATTGTTGATTTATATTATTTTCTTGGGGTTATCTAGATTTTGTTTTAGTTGGGCGTAGATTTTTTTGCTTCGTAAGGAAGAATTAAAGCCGAGCTTATTAAGTTTGGCAGGATTTTCGGTAGGTGTATTGAAGTTTTCCAGCTAAACTCATACTGAATTTATATCCTGATTTTGAATAGTCTTCAGCTAAACTAGGTCTACAGGTTCTCATGTTCTAAAATTTCTCACCAATCCATTCCGAAATTTTAACCCTCGTTTTTGCCAAGTTTCTATATTTTCAGATTCCCATAAAATTCTGATTATTCCGACCCTAACTTTAATTCCTTCCCCCGCATCCCGTCTCAATCTCTACCAATTCCAGACCCGACAGCACCCATAGCTTCAACAAGTCAAGCAGCGAGGAGAACGGTCTGATCAGCGGTCTAGAGGAGTACATTCGAGAGCACGGAGAGCTCGCGCCAGGGCAGACACCTCCCGACGGATCACACAAGTGTGGCGTTTGTCCGAAAAGTTTTACCAGTGCAAGGTGAGTTCTGGGGGATGATGAGCATAGGTATAGAGTTAGACCTAGACCTGCGCAGTCTTTTCCAGTCCAGTCCATCCCTTTCCTCGAGCATGATATGTTCAGCAGGTGCCTTCTAAAGTGTTTGTTTGTACCGTAGTCCTCTCTCCTTTCTATTCCATTAGAGGATCATGCACACGGCCCCATCCGCCTCCTTCCCACTATTTGCTCATCTCTTCGGAGCGAAGAGCCCAGGTAGGATGGAGGAGGAGAAGCTTGAAACCAGTGTGGAGCGCCAGGAAATTGGATCCGGTGAAGAGGAGAAGGAAATGAAGATATTCTGAAGATGTGGTGAAAGAAGAAGAAGAAGAAGTGGCTTCTTCAATAATAACTATCATTTTCTTAAAAGAGACGGAGGAAAATGAGAAAAGGGTCCGGGGCCCGGGGTCTGGGGTCCGCGGTCTGGGGATCTAGGAGCGGGGAATGGAGCACCTATAGTCTTGAATCAAGAATGTTAGATTTAAGTTTTAAGCTCAAGGACCGGCTTAGGCTCCAGTCTATAGTTAGCTCCCTCTTTTAGTCCTCACCACAACTTCCCTACCAACTTCCTCCCTGTACACCGAAACAAGACCGAAAGGTCAATTTTCTTCCGTTTCCGCCATCCTTCCTCTCTTCTCGTCATTTTGTCTGGAAGAGACAAAAAACTTTTACCCTTATCAGTTTCTTATCAACACATCCCTTCCACTGAAAGGAGTACCATGTCAGCTCTTCCGATGAAAAAAAAAGGGGGGGGGTGTTCCCGAACGGTGCTGATGTGGTTAAAGCGATAAGTAACTGAGGGCGTAAATTGATGAGTATTCACCTTTTCGTGAGGGTTTTTTGAATTTTGTTCTTCGTGGTGATGAGTCATAAGTCTATTTTGATTAGTCAGCATGTTTTAGAGTGTTATCTTTGAGAAGTAGAAGATTGACATGCTCGGAATTGGTATGCGTTAAGGTTTTATGGTTTCTTTTGTAAGAATTTCGTTATTTTAAAAAGTTTGGGCTTTCTCGCGGTCAGGAGTCTAGGATAGTGTGGTTTGTATCACTGGATGGTTATTTAACGGTCTAAAAGATACCTTGCCTTTAAAACTGATAAAATCAATTAATTCTTTGACGATTAGCCGTCTAAAACTAATTTTGAACCTTAGTAGTGGACAGGTTAGTCAAAACAGTTCTAGGTTCCTGATGGTCAGTTTTTAATATGGATTAGAAAAATTAAACCATGTCAAACTTGCCTCTATGCCAGTACTATGTCCTTTTGTTAGCTCGACTTCACGCTTCTCCAAGCGCGCTCTACCGAAGAATAAAAAAGTGTTAATGAAATTAAGAGACTCAGAGAAAAAAGGAAACTTTGACTAATAGTAAGCTAATAACAATAAAAAAAACAAAATTGAATCCTTCCAAAACCCCAAAACACCCTCTAAATATTTACAGCGGACTCAAGCAACATTCTCACATTCACTGCTCCCTAAAACCGTTCCGCTGTCACCTTTGCCCCAAATCCTACACACAATTCTCCAATTTGTGTCGTCATCGCAGAGTTCATTCGGTACGTTTTCAAGAATTATCATCTACATATTTGAAACATCACTGTTCACCACCTATACAGTACCCTCTCCTCTCCTTAGTCAAATATGAGTGGGCTCCCTGCTGTTGCAACATTCCCAGGGAGTCTAATCTTCTCCTCGATACCCCAAAAGGTCATAAAATAGCACCAGGAGTCCCTCTAAGGGTACTAAAACTGGGCGTGGCTTGACAGGTCGAAAATACGAGGGAACAGGTAATACAGAATAAAGAAATAGTCAATAAAAACGGGAGAGAGGGGTCCCTCGTCTAATTGTTTACCTCTGGGAGGTGCTCCCTCTTCCCCTCCCGAAGCTCCGCCCACTTTATTTCTCTCTGCCAATGAGAGAGACCCCACCCCTCCTCTTCTTCTTCTTTCTCATCCTTTTCCCATCTTAGGAGAATCTCCCAGAAGGAAAGAATATTGTTTCTTCCGTTTGATACTGGTACCGCCCCATCTCTAATACTATATACTACTTTCCAGGACGGCTGGACTTGTTCAACGTGTCAAACTTCTATGCCATCACAGGCGGCACTGACAAAGCATCGACCGATTTGTGAAATGGCTGCCTTATACAAACCACTGATGGCCCAACTGGCTGGACTTAGTACTGGAGGATCTGCGAATGCGATGGCAGCGATGCCGTATTGGCCACATATTTTGCAGATGGCTTCGCAGGTTAGTGGAATTTAAAGGGGACTTGGGGTCCTGGGTTTTTGGGTTCTTATGGGAGACATTTTATAATTTTTTGATTTTAATTAGTACCAGTAAGGATAGATGTTTTAAATTCTTTATTTTTATTTTTGGGCCTCTAGGATTTCTTCATTTACAGATTACACACTAAATTCCACGTTTATTATCTACAACTAATTAGCTAGAAAATAATTGAAAAGTCAAAGCCCAACTGTACATTCATGAGGTTTTCGAAAATTACGTTTTGAAACTAAAACATTTTGAAACTTAATATTTGGTTTTGGAAATTCTCTTACTTACTTACTTACTTACTTAGTCGATCCGTTCTTCGCTCATTGGGTGTGGGCGCGGATCACAGCTATCCATTTGTTTCGATCTTTTGCGATTGTGCTCCAAGGTTCTATCGTTTGATTTCCTTGTCGCACTGAGATTTCTTTTCTCAAGGAGTCGGCCCATCTCATTGGTTCTCATTGACGGTTTTGGAAATTCTCTAATAGGGTTATTCCGCTTATGTAAAAGTGTATTTTAATACATTTTTTTCCTTATTCACGAGCGTCGATAGACTATTTTTTTACAAATCTCAGTTTACCGTTGGTTTAACAACGTTTTTCCCCTTTTTTCTTTGCATTTTTCGATATGCTTATGTAGAAAAATAGAAGAAAAACATGTTTAAAAAAACATTTTTTACCGTTCGTGAATAAGGTAAATAGGTTTTAAAATAGATTTTTACATTACCTGAATTTCCCCATTATACTCATGTTTATCAGCTTCCGAGAATTCTAGATATTCCGGGACTATTTTGAGATGTTTTCTAGCTTGGACATTATCAAGAGACCCAATTTTTCTCAGAGTTGAATCTGAGAGAAACTTTCAGTACTTATCAGATTTTTTAAACTGTAGAATACCTTTCCTGCTTGGTTTTTCAAACGTTTACTATAAACTCCAGTGCGAATAAATCTGCTAAGAATCCTCCAGGCTAAACCATAGCTATAAGTTTTACCTGACAATGTCTCTAGACCAAAATCTTCGCCCCCTCGGATTTCCCGCATCTTCTCCCCTTGACATTGTAATACCCCCTCAAGAGACCCATCCAGTGTCACCTGTATTATGCAATACGATAACTATTTCAATAGTCAATCTCTCCCTTCCTTCGAGAGGGGCTCAATAGGAAAGAGAAGAGCATAACAATCGTCTCATAAGCAGACGTTAATTAACCTTCCCCCTCCAACCATATTTCTATCTATTTCTACCTTCCCCCCTATGGCCCTTCTTCAATTTCCCGCACCCATCGGATTATCTCCTCCTCTTCTCTGGTTAACTAATGAGCTTCTCCCCATCTATTCCATATTCCAGGTGCCTCACTTCCCTCTGGCATTCCTCGCCGCCAATCCAGAAGCCTATGCCAAAATGATGCAGCAGACGACGTCGTGCGCGTCTCCAGATGCCGAGTGTTCGTCGAGGTTGGAATTTTTGATTTCTTTTTCTTTTTTCGAGAAGTACGAAGGGGTTGAATAATTTAGAAGGGGAGATGTATTGTGAATAGAGATGTTTTATAAAAAAAGTTGAAAAAAAAAGATTTCAGAAAAAAAGTTTGTACTAGTGAGGTAGATATTTCTAGCCCATTATTTGAGGGGATGACAAGATAAAAGCCTAAGCCTAATCCATTTATTTCCAGCGGCCACGCCAGCGAGTCTTCCCCACCAAGCACCACTGAACCAGTCGACCTTACCGCCACCCCGAAACCCCCCTCAACATCAGAAATGGAGTCAAAATCAGACGATGGCGAGGACCGCGACAGTATCGGAGATTCTGGAAATGACGATGACGATGATTCAGAAGTTGGAGCACACGATGAGCTGATAGCGACGACGACGTCAAGCAAGAAGCACGCGAATCCCCACTCGATTTCAGCCATCCTCGCCGCCTCCCAACAGCCACAACTCGGCGCACAGCCGTTGAGTCCCACACAGATTTTGGCGATGTTGCAACGTCCGTTCAGTTATAATCCATCTGCCCCTTCTGGTCATCCGTTTCTCACGGCGATGGGCGGAGTCAAGGCTTCATCGTTGCCGAATTCGAGTGTGAATGGAGCCGGAAAGGATAGGTACACGTGCAAGTTTTGTCAGAAGGTGTTCCCGAGGTCGGCGAATTTGACACGACATTTGAGGACACATACTGGAGAGCAGCCGTATAAGGTAAGAATATTGATAGACATCTGGACATGGGGACACACAGACAGACGTTCAAAATCTCAAAATTGTGGGATATAGTTTTTTCAAGAAAATGCGGTTGTCGTTTTTCGGATTTTTTATCTCAAATATCATCAGAATTTAATAAAAAGTTGAATCGGGAAATCTGGACATCCGGATTCCTAGGCAGACATCCGGACTTTTGGACACATATACAGACATTCGGACATAGGTAATTGAACTTACAGATTGTCAAAGCATTAGAAAAGACGTGTTTCGGCAAAAAGTTCAAATGCCATATTTTTCGAATTTTGGACATCCGGACATCTAGACACACAAACAGACATCAAAAACCTAAAACCCCGAACGCTTTTCTCATTGAAGCGCACTTACAACAAAACCAATTTACCCAATAATCGGAAAATAAATTTTCTGTCAGGACATCCGGACATCCCGAGACACTGACAGACTCGATCTAACTTTCTCTATTTTAGTGTCAATACTGCGAGCGAAGCTTCTCAATCTCCTCGAATCTTCAACGTCACGTCCGCAACATTCATAATAAAGTAAGTAAGCCTAACCCTTTGTACACCTGTTAGTTCGTAGTCCCTATAAAAGAAGATGCAAGTGCGCTCTAGTGGACTACAAAAAGTCCAGTAGAGCGCACTTGCTATTCCCCCAGTGTCTTACTAACCTCTCCGCGCCTGGCACCCCGCTTCTTCTACTCCTCCGGTCTATTTCTTTCTCTAAAACAACCCAAAAAGTCTCATTCCCCATCTGTTCGTGTTTGTAGCCGAACACCTCGCTGACACCCCATCACAGCCATCATCGTGTGAGAAGTCATCAGTCGTCGACGAATGCTTCGATCCCACCTACTACCTCCACCTCTTCAACTTCATCCTCCTCCATTCATCTCCTCCATCAACATGTTCCAGGAACGTCCGTTCCGTTGTCGAAAGTGTGAGCGACGCTTCGGACAACAAACCAATCTCGATCGACACCTCAAAAAGCATGAGATGTGTTCCGAGGAGGGATGTGGTGGTTCTTCTGGCGACGACGACGACACTTCATTAGCCACGTCGTCGTTCACTGACATTCCGCGTCTTGCCGCCGCTTTTTTGAATATTGTTTAGCTTCTTCTGTCTTATTTTATACTTTTTATTGATTGATTGATTTCTATTACGGTAGGGAAAAAGCGCTCTATTGAGAATTAGGCTTAAAACATGAATTATTGAGCTTATTGTCTCTAGGTGGCCTAGAAAACCACAGTATTGGATTTCTAGGCCATGCGGAAAATTAAGCTCTTTTAGGCTACGCCCTCGTTGAAAAAACGTATTTTTAGTTTTTTAATGTACTTTTTATCCACAAAATGTGATTAAAAACCCAAAAAAACGGACCGCGCCGAAATTGCAAAAGTGGGCGTGGCCTATTTATTTCAACGAAAAAAACCTTTTGTGGCCTAGATTTCCCCCAAACGAATTTCTAGGCCACCATTCGCGAACTCGAATTCTCAATAGAGCGCATTTTCCTCATTTCTCTTATCCCTCCCTGATCCTCCTCTCATTTGATTCTTTCGAAATTTCTTTTTTTTTCAAACTTTTTCTTCTTTTTTCTCAAAAATCCCAAACATTTCATTTGTCTCTTTTCCAAATAAAAAACCAATCCAATTGACGGGAAATCCCCCCAAAAAATTATAATAGAATTTTTCTCACCATGCAAGCTTTTCTCTTTTTATGTACATACCGTACCCGTGCCCTGCTCCCCCATTTCTTCGATTTTTTTCTTTTTCGTGCCAATTTTTTTGAAAAATAAATGAATTATAATATAAATAGAGAAATTTTACAGATTATTGCAAAAAGAGTGGAATGAGTAGTAATAAATAACATAGATCAAGTTAGGGGAATGGATTGCATCAGAATTCGTAAACCTCATCAAAATCTCATCAGAATTAAATAAAAAACATTCGAAAATCTCAAATCTTCTCCAACGACTCGAATGGTTTCTCTCTATTCAAGTTCTCGTACAGCCGGAAGACGTCTTTCTCGACAGTGTCCAAATCTCCGTCAGCATTAACCGTTTTCCAGAATGAATCGTCACGAAGTGTTGGCATGACGGCTGCCACTTTCTGTTGCATTGTTGCCGTCTCGAGACGTTCGGCACCGAATCCTCCACGTTGAGCGGCGACTTCTGGAGAGACGTCGAAGAAGAGAACGGCGTCGGGTTTCGGGAGACCGATATCCGAGGAGCGAACCCATTGTTCTGGGAGACCTGGAAAAAGAATATTGTGAGGGGCTTTATTGTCTAAAACTATGAAATTCACAAAATACGGGTTTTTGTCATAAATGGTTCTTCAAGCCTTTTTTGTCATAAATGGTTCTTTTTTTTGTCATAAATGGTTCTTCATCTTGTATCTTTTTTGCACATTTCTTCACTTTTTGAACTCCAAAACCCCAATATCCGACATTAGCTTACAAATATGTGAATTGACCACCTGATTCCATCAGTGTATCAAAAATAGAATTCCACTGAGTTCAAATAAAGAACGAAATGTCAAGAGAGAAATGCATGACAGCTGGAAAACCAATCATGATTCAATTTCAGCAGGGAAGTCTAGAGAGAGCAATCACCTATGCACTTCCAGTTCATGAGACTAACTCAGTACTTGCAAACTGCGTGATGCTAAATGTACGGTAGGGTTTCTTTCTTGCTGTTCATTTCGGTGATGTACAGGAAATATAAGTTGGAATCAGGAGACTAGTTCACCTGTTTTTGTCATTAGATTTCTGGAGCCAGTCATCTAAAACAAAAACTGTCATAAGACTGCTCGATTGAAACTTCCAACCACATGTCAGAAAAGTCATGGTTAGGTCAAAATGAGCCTCATGAGAGTCATCTGACCCATTTCATTTCAACTTGCTACACAATTCTTCTAGAGATAGTTTCGACCTCTTTGTGTAGGTTTTTGACATCTATTGCTCACTGTTGCCACACCTTTATTGGGTAAAGGTTTTCAACAGTTAAAGCCTCAAATTTTGACCGAGTAGGCAATCAAATTCCATGGAATTAGTTTTACCATTGTTTGAATTAGGCGTTTTCTCTGAAACCACGATCACATTCTTCCGGTTTAGGTGTCAAAATGACAGTTCGATAAGATTGGAAAGCGGTATATGGTAGGGTCGGAAGTGATGATATCATAGTTGAGATTGACTGTAGGTGAGCAAGAACGCCAACAATTTGATTGAATGTCATTTTGATAAAAAATGAGGGTTGTCGCCTCGATTGGAATGACGTGAGGGAATGGTTCAGATGGTTCCCCATCTACAACACATTCCACTTCCTCAACATCAGCTACAGTACTCCTTACTGGTCAAACTGTCTAACAATAACGAGGAAGACGAAGTTCGAATAGAATCGGGACGTGAGCTCGTCTCTAAGTGCACTCACATACAAACAGTGCTCCATCCTAAACAAATCATCCAACTTTTCCTCTCTTCTCCATTTCCTGTCCTTTCATGGAGGCGAATGAAGATTGGATGGAATAGGTGAGATACAAAGCAAACATTCAATCTAAAAAGCGATGAGAAGAAGGGTGGGGGGGGGAGGCAGGAGAGCAACACAGTGGCATATATTGTGTTGTGCGAAGATTCGAGACGACGGAGACAACGACATGTTTGTATTCGGATTGGTGCACAGAGCACATGTGCGTTTCGACGATGAATTGATGAATAACACTGTCATAATAGGGCACTTCTAAGTGGATCATCACAGTCATCGTATTGGTGTCAATAAGTCTTTTCTCTCCACGGGAGAGGCTCATTCCGGGAGTGTGTGTTATTTGGAATGAGTGACAGAGAAGAACTCGTCTTCTGGGAAACAAGACAGAAACAGGTAGCAGGTTTTTTTGGAAGGTGAGGGACTTCCCAGAAGGTGTCGAAGGTTTTGGATGACGTGGAGTAGGCAGAAGAGAAGAAATTCTAGAAACCAGGTGACATTGCTCTCATCGAGGAGTGATTCTAGTGATTTTAGAATCTCTGATTGTGCGAATTTCATAAAATGTGAGTTCGAAAAATGTGAGTGTTAGAATGTGACTGATTATGCGGTTTTCAGATTTCCAGATATCTGAATATCTGAAAAAGTGAAAGGTTCTTTTTCATTCGGATCCCCAAATATCTGAATATGGGTCCAATCAGCTCTCAGGACATTTGAATGCACTAATATCCAGCCTTTCTAGCCGATTATTCAAATTTCAAAAAAGTAAACTTCCAGAAGACATCCTGAAGGCGTATTCTCGATACACAATCGTCAAACTGGAAATTCCAGAATCGCACAATTTCAGAAAACTTTGGAAATTTCATACTCTATCAAGATTATGACGAAATTCCAAGCTTCAGAAGACCGACTACTCATCCGAGATTCACCGCGAGACGAATCCGGATATCATTTTCTTCTCTTCCTCAAAAGCAATATGAGACATTTCAGGGGAGAAGCAAACAATCTTGGCGGCAACCCGGAAGACGATAATTATTATTAGTATCTCATTCTTCTCGGAGCCATATATCTTCTTTACCTGAAGGAGAGGAAGAAAGAGTCCTTCGAAGACGACAGCCGGCTTCCCGCCGCGCTTTGGCAACAAGTTTAATTAGCCGCCCATTGGGTTCGGTGCTCGCGGCGGCTGCTTTTGGACCACCGGACATCCTAATATGGGGTGCTCATTCACAACGTCATCATAATCGGTTCCGTATTTGTGTGCTTTTGAAGGAAAGGCATACACAATGATACATTAGTCGGTTATGATGGTACGGGAGGAGGTGAGGGGATTAAGAAAAGCAGAAGACGAAGGGACGATTCAGGTAACATGAGAGCTTATTGTCTAATTAGGGATGAATAAAGAGAAGATGAACATATGTTTTTAAAGAAGAGCAGCTGATGAGGATGGTTTCTGATGAAATTGATGGAAGGGACTGTTTTGTCCATCAGAAGACCTACAGTACCCCACATCTACAGTAATGCTCTCCTATTGACACATTTCTAACCATAACACCAAAAGTATGCTTAACCACTTGACTGACGACACGTGTGCCCCCTTCCGTGTCCTTTTAATCACCTTGTCGGCGATCCTTTATCGGCGACCACTAACCGGCGATAATCGCTCCAAGACCCTCTTCAGTGAGTGCTCCGTGCAAATGTTTTGATTACTGCACCAGTTCTCTCCGACAGGTTATCATCAGAAGAAAGGTGTCTATTGGTTTGGCAAATATATGAGTGAAGACACACATAAACGGTCATCAAAACGCGCCAAAATGATGGATGGGTGAGCACCGAGAGTAGGAGGAGGAGGATAAAGGAGAGAGGGGAGATTGAGGGATTCTGAAATTCTATCAACTATCCGGAATTTCAGACATTTGCTCATTAAAGCACTGTGATTCTAGGAACCAAACGCTACGGTATATTTATTTATTTATTTATTTTATTTTATTTACGTCCGCAAGGGTACGTGATAGACAAAAATATGTATCAGTTCAATTTAGCCGTGTTCCAATTTCCTGTATTCGTAGCACAAATGCAACTTTTTCTTTTTCTTATTTCTTGGAACGAACGTTTTTTCGAGGGAGATTGGAGATAGATTAGCATGCTTATAGTTCTTAAACTCGATCCCCAGTATGTCCAAAGTTACGATTTCACTACGAAAGATCATGACGAAGATTCGAAAAGCTATCCATGTTCGGCGTCTGATTTTCAACACCTTCTTCCTCTGATCTTTCCGGCGTTTCTTGAGTATATACCATTGGAATGTCGGCAGCTTCTGGTGAAGAGCTTAGAGTTCGGACTAGATTGACCCCACTGAGTCTGTAGCCTCTTGCCGATATGGTTTGGGAATTCCTGGTTTGGAGATTCACATTATTTCCATACGACACCACGTAACTTTTTCATATCCGTTAAAACTAATAATACTAGTGGAAAGCCTAGCCACCGTCTGTAACACTGAACAGTGTTGTCATGTTATGGACTGTAAAACGTGACTTTTAACTAGTCTCATCTGACACGCTCTATTAAACGTGACAGGACTGCTGGTCTGGGTTGGTTAGAAGGTGCTCAAGTCGTAGCAATGTTCTGAGACTGTCATGGAGGCCATCACCGAATCATTCAGCAAACGAGCCTCTAATGGATACATGACCAATCGACCAGTATTACCGGTTTGCCATGTACCCTAAGCCGAAGATCATTATGTAATAGAGGCCATCCGATTGATAGCTCAACTGAGACAATTTAAATTTCGTGAGCTCCCACAGTCGCGAAGACTCCTCCCCCTCATCCTGGGATCCAACCGGAAGCGTAGTCATCACTCAAAAACTTCATTCTTTTGCTATTTCTGCTTTTCTTCTCCTCTTCTTCTTAGTCCGTTTCCGTTTCCTTCCCATCATCTCCTCTTTCTTCTTCTCCTTATTCTTCAAAATAGTTAGTTTCCCCTCTTCTTCTTCGTTTTTGTCAGTCTTCTTCTTTCTATTCTTTCCATAACAACTTCCTGCCCATCATCATCATCATCTTTTTCTATGTCTTCAGAAAATGTCTCTTTTTACTTGGAAGAGAATAGCTTCTTATTTGTTTTTTTTTACTTTTCTTCTTATGGCTCAACGGATGAGATGGGGGACTTTCAGGAGTGTGTGAAGATTCAAATCTCATCGAATCCACGGAAAAGAATTCGGATGAACAAGACGGACGGGGCTGGTGCGCCGCACTTCCTGTGTCCTATTCATTAGCTTGTCGCGCACCTGTTACCACAGGTTACCCCTCTTTTAGCATCTCAAGACAATTAGAGGAGGAGAAGCGAAACGGAATGAAGAGAAGGAGCCTGAAGAGAATTGACAAGAAAACACAGAGACACATAATTATAGGGGGTCAAAAAAAATGAATGGAGAGAGGTGTGTGAATTTAATGGTATGGGGGATTTTGGGAGAATTTTGGATTTGAGGGGTTTTTGTATCCACCAACAGAGTTTTGATAAAAAATTCAAGATTTTGAAATTCTTGATTAAGTAACTCAAGAAAATCTGCTCAAATCACAGGTTTTCCAACATTTTTAGCGCGAAATGGTTCAATTTCAGAACGATTTTCATCAAAAATCTTATTGGTGACCAGAAATTTGTCAAAACGGACTTCGTGCAAGTTTTGATGACAGTTGACTCATTTTCGGTGGTTTTAAAGCAGAAATTCGTCAAAATTTCTGAATTTCAACAGGATATCGATCAATTTTGACTGGTTTTAGTCGAAATTTGTCATTTCTTTAGCTAGAATAAACGCAATACTTTTGAAGAAGTTTCAAAAAAACGCTACGAGAAACCGGGTTTTTGAGTAATGAAAGAGAAAAACTTCAAAAATTTTTTAAAAAAACTCATAAATTTCGCCTCAAAACTCCTATTTTCCTGTACCTTTCGCCAACGAATACGCGACACCACTGTAACAATAACGATCGCAAATCACGTCGATTCCCTTGGCGATATTCTCTCGAATCATTTGATTTTTCAAGAATCGATCGGCCGAGAACATCAAATGAAGTGAGTGCTCATCCAGATCAATCTCCTTTTTCAGATATTGGTCGATGAGTTTTCCGATTGGTGATGAGCGGTCTACAATGGGATTTACAATGATTTTACAGAGTGAAACCCAGATTTTTACCTGGAAAAGCTTGAAGAACAGCTGATCCTTCGGCTCTTTTGTTGAGCGATTCGACCAGACGCTTCGCTTGTGTCGATTTTCCAGAACGATCAAGTCCTGGACCAAAAATTATTATAAAATCTGAATGAAAAACGAATAAAAACCTTCGAATACGATCAGAACTCCTCGCTTTTGAGCGGCCGCCATTTTTGAAGGGGATCCTGTAAAATAAATCCGAAAAATGGATGAAAATAACAAGAAATTTTCGAAATAAAGAGAAAAATGAAACATTTCGGCGCAACTAGAGAATCAGATCTTGCGATCTAATCTTTTTCCATTTCAACAGAAAAAAAAAGAAGTGGAGAAATCCAGAAAAATCGCATCGGCTATCTATCCTTTCTCTTCTTTCGATCCATGTTCTCCGCGTCTTTCGCCAATCCATACACTATTTATTCTCTCATAGAAAAAGACACAAACACACAAAATCGATAGAGGGGGCTAAATTAACGGGAGAGATACATCTCGGAAAGGAGATGTATCGGGGGTGTAAAAAAAAGGAAGAAAAATACGAATAAATCGGTTGGCTGAATCGTCCTCCCCCCAATTGAGTTTGGATGTCGATCTTTGAAGAGTAGACGAAGTCGAAAGCGTCTACCAATGGTACATGGTCTTCTGGAAGTCGACGTAACGGTGCGACTTGACGAGCCAATTGAGGAACGAGTAAGCGAAGATGAAGCGGAAGATGACCTTGACCTAAAGGAAGAAAAGCAAAATTTCAGAATTCGAAGCTCTAGGGTTTTGCGACTCACGGTGTTATTGTAAACTGGTCCTGAGTAGTAAAGGTTGTGGACTCTCCAGACGTTGCGCATGAACTCGTTGTAGAAGGCCGATGGGGTCTTCTCACGACGAGCGATCCAAGCTGGGAGCTCTCCGAGCTTCACGTCCATCAACTTGGTGTCGAGCTTTCCGTAGTATCTCCAGTGGCAGTATGGTCCGTGGACGTTCTTGTTCCATCTCTTATCGAACAATCCAATCTCGGTCTTGTTCAAGACACTAAAATCATGAAAGTTGAAATTATGGTTCAAAAACCCGTTTATATATATTTTTTTCAATTTTAAAGATTCATGAAGGAAGAACGAACCGGTTGTAGAAGAAGACTCCTACGCGCTCAACGGCGCGAGAGATCGGGATGAAGATCGCGTCCGGAACCCATGGTCTGAGTTGAGTGTGTGGTGGTGGAGGACGGAACCAGGACATTACTGGAAAAATCAAAATTGAGAAAAGTGATAACATAACGAGAAAACATAACCGCGAATAATTAAAGAAAGCAATTGAAATTGCAAAAATTGATGTTTCCTAATTATTCAAAAATATACGAAAACCAAAAACTATTTTGATTCAAAACATTATTGAGAAGCATCATACATCAAACAGAACTGAACCAAACGAACGATTGCGACAATAATGTGTGAAACTACCGTTAACAGTACAACATGCCGCCCGAGGGAGTTTAGAGGGCATTTTGGCTCCATTTCTGAGGTTTCAGTTTATAATTCGACAAAAGGGAGCTCGATTATGACTATTTACGCGGAAAAAAGAGAATTGAACAGCTAAAGATGCTAAAACTATAAATCGGCGTTAAACTTTTCATGCACTGTCCGAAGCAATTTTGCAGACTTATCGACAACTTTCGTGACTTTTAGCATGAAAAACGGTGAAAATGATGATTTTTCTATCAGTTTTCAATAAAAAATGGTGAAAAATGATAAAAACTAGCTGAAAAATTAACAAAACCTGAAAAAGGTGTGTAGTTTTCAACGGGCGGCGATGTTTTCCCCTTTTCGCTGCGAGACCCATGGCCGCGGAAGAGGTGCTGCAAACTAGTCCCCGGTGAAAAATTGGAGGGAAAATCACTTCATTTGAAATTTGAAATGTTGATTTTTCGATTTTCGATTGATTTTTATGGAAATTTCTCAATTACAAGAGAAGTTCTTCAAAATTTCAGCACAAAATGAATTCCAACGACCAGAACCGTGGCGGAGTCGCCGATAAAGCCCTTCAACTCGTGCTCGAGATGAAAAGAAATCCAGATGTGATGCCTCCATATAATGTAAGACTTTAAAGCTGTAAATAAACATAAAAGCAACAAAAATACTTACAGACAGATCTAATGCGACAATGCCAGCAAAAAATCGACGAGTTGTTTCAGAAAAACGCCGCCGAAGTGTAAGCAAATCAGGGTTTTCTAGTTTTATTTTTATTTTCAGTCAAAAAATCAGCGCCGGTCTTCCCCACGATCCCACTCTCCTTCATCCCCGTCTAGGAGCAATGATTCATATTCGTGTATGACTGAAAATGCTAAAAATCTGAAATTTTTCTAATCTTTCAGCGTTGTATGCTGGCGTACATCAACGAACGGAAGAACCGAATCCGATCGTACCGATGGCGATACGGAGGTGCTCTTCCAGTGTCTGTCAGGGTAAAAATTATAAGATTTTAGTCAAAATTCTATATTTCCTTGTTCAGAACGCACTTTGCGACGCAGAAATCCAATTTTTCAACGAGTACTCTGGCACGTTGGCCAGATTTCAGCAGGGTCTTGGCGAAGGTGGTGTCAACTTGCTGTTGCACACCGCACCGCCCAAAACACTCTTCGTTCAAGTTCGATCGCTTGAGGATTTTGGAGAATTCGAGACAATGGACGGGAATCTCGTTCAGTTGACAAAGGATAGCTTGGTGTGTATGGGGCGCGCCGGTTTCAGAGAGTTTTTCTGCTTTTTAAAGCTAAAAAACACGTCGGAAACCACAGAAAACTGCACAAAAACGAGTCTGTATCAGTTTTTGAGCATTTTCTGCGATTTCTGTCTTTGAAAAGTATAAACACGCAACTCCATTCATTTTTCAGCACTCCCTTCCTCGTCAAGACTGCGAAATGCTCATCCGTCAAGGTGTTCTCGAGCTCGTTCATTAATTTTTTCCATAATTTTAAACATTCTTACTCTTATTCAATCTGAAAACTGCGATTTTATATGTATATATCCTAATTTTTCGAACAAAAAATAGAAAAACTTCATTTAAATAATTTATTGTCACAGGAGAAATTGAGTATCTCATTATGTTGAGAAAGAAAGCAAACGGACGGAGCAAGAAATGGAATTGAAAGAGTGAAAAATATGACAGCAAAAGGTAACATGATTATTTTGGAGGTCTGGTATATGTGTAGGTTTCAGAGTCCCATTTCTGAAAAAAAAAACACATTTAGGTAAAAAAAAAATTTCAAACGAAAACTCACCCCTTGGAACACTTCCATATTCCCATTCGGCACTCCAGACGAGGAGGCGCGAAGATTTTCGATCTGTGCGACGATGTTCGGGTTGATTTCCACGGTGGACTTGGATTTTTTCGACTTTTTCTTTGCATTCGAGTCCTCGCCGAACACTTGTTGAGAGATGGATTCAGATGGAGATTGAGTGGGTGCTGCGATTCGAGTCAAGTTGCATCGTGCGTCCTGGAAAATGAAAAATATGAGTTGGGATGGGTCTGTCTGTGTGTTTTTGTGTCCGGATGTCCGGATGACGGCGGACATCAAATAATAGGCCACATTCAAAAATTTAACTTTTATTAGCACGGTACGCTTCTTACAACCGCGCTCCACCGAAATGCCCTTGAAAAATGTCTCTTTTTCTCTGAGTCTCTCAATTTCGCAAACAATTTTCTTCGGTTTCGGTAGAGCGCGGTTGTAAGAAGCGTCGCGCGCTAATAAATAAAAACAAAAGTTTCAAATTGGCTCAGAATTTTTTACGAGTTTTCTCTATCAAACACTTCTGTTTTTATCCGTATTCGAGATTTCAGATGTCTGTCTGTTTTTCTGTAAAACCGGATGTCCGAATGTCTGTCCCGATGCTGTGATATCTACGTATATGCTAGGTTCTCCGGATGTAAAAAGTAAAAGAATATTGAAAATTTCGTAAAAGTTTTTGCCGGCATGTATGTCCGAATGTCCAGATCTCTGGATGTCCAAAATACAAGAAGACTTACCAAACCGACGACATTCCGGTGCTCCTCGACTCTCTTCACAATGGTTTTCCAATACTTTGCCTTCCTCAAACCATCCAAATTTCCAACCACAATCGTCGCCTGTTTCGCCCGAGACATGGCTACATTCAATCGATTGCTCAGTTGCATGAAGTCAGACACTATCTCATTCGTACAACACATTATGATGACCTCCTTCTCAGTCCCCTGGAATGCGTCGACTGTTCCACACTTGACACCAGACCCTCTCAGATGTTCAGTGAGAATCGATGTCTGTGCGGCGTAGAACGAGATGACTCCGATATCGAGCGGATTCATTGGATACTTCCGATGAGTCGTCAAATCGTTGACAAGTTTCCCGACGAGAGTCTTCTCCGTATCATTTCCAGTCGACGTGCCCATCTTGAAAGAGCTTCCCTTGTTATCAATAATCATTATTGGGTACTCGGGATTCGGCCAGAGATCCGATCGCTTCGTGACGAACTCTTTGCGTTGCTCTTCTTTGACACCGGAGATCAGAACACCGTCATAGAATAGTTCACTTAACAACCTCGTGGTTTTCGGGTGACATCTATAGACACATCTGAGAACTGAAGTGGGGAACAAGTTCCCTTGAATTGCTCGTTCCATGGTATTTCCGATACCGTAGTCCTTGAGCCGCCCGTCTAGAGTTTCATCACAATACGGGGGAAGTTGGTGGATATCTCCGATCAAACCAAAGTTAGACCTCGGGAATGTTTTCAAGAGTCCTAGCAGTGTATACTCGGGGAGCTGGGAGGCCTCATCGATTTGGACGGTGCAAACTTCCTTTAGGACTGTGAGCAAGTTCTTCGAGGAGTCGGCAGTTGTCATGATAAGATCAGGCTGATAGATGATGAAGAACGCTTCGGTGACCACCGTGGTAAATGGTGTTCTGAACTCTCCTGATCTATCATAACATTTCCGAGCCGTTCCAGACAACTCATGAATTGAAACTACGTGATTCTTCAAGACATATGCAAGCATATGATTGAAGTGATTGTTTTGCAGACGCTTCAGCCTTCGATCGCTCTCTGGAATCCTTCCGGTAGCCCATGCGGCGAAAGTTGAGTTCATCAGTTGTGGCATATCATAGTCCGTCCGGGCGTTGTCTGGTAACTCATTCCAATTCTTCTCAGAGACATATCTCACGAATTGCAAATCTTGCAGAGATGAATCCCCACTAGCACATATCCTTTTAGCAATTTCAATCAAATTGACACTCGCATAATTACTCTGGGTAATTAGGAGTTGTTGGGTTTGATTCTGGAGGATGTTGGTCTCACAGTTCCGTTTGTAAATCTCTAGAGCAGCGGTGATAATTGTCATGGATTTACCACACCCGAATGGAGAGGACCCAATGATAAGGGGGTTCCCGTCGAGAAGCATTTTGACATACTCGTTTTGATACTTATTGAGAGCAATCTTGTGGGGGACTGATGGGAAATAGTATTGTCCGTTGTGTTTTGAAGATGAAGCCTTCTTGGATTTCGACGTGGGAGCCGATGGATTCAAGTCAAAAGGTCTTGCGTACTCAATCCCGTAATCAACGGTCTTTCTTTCAGCTGGCTCCGTCAATTTCTCAATCGGTTTCCCGCCATACAGAGTCTCAATTATCCGTCTTCCATTAGAATCCTGCTCCAACACTTGAAAATATCCATCGTGCAAAAAATAGTGATCCGTCATCTCCCGTTGCGACACAAAATAGTCTCCTTCAGTGAAATCCATCCCTTTTGGACAGTCTCTTGAGATTCTTGCAGTGATGAATAAAGCTTCATTATCTGATAATACAGTCTCAATGGAGGCGTTCACATCACCTAACGGTCCACCAAACATCACACGATTCCCGTTGTTCCATAGTCCGAGAGTCGGTTGGCTGGGAGGGTTGTCGATCCGGAATTTGACTATGCTACCTGACTTATAGACGTCGTGCATGTGGAACGCTCTGCAGTCGAACCGCCCGTTGAAAAGTGTGTTGGCTGCACTGAAACCCATCAGAGAGCAAGTCTCCACAATCTCTTCTCTTTTCTCCAAATCTAAATCGGTGTCTTCGGAGAAAGCGTTGATTCCAATCTTAAACTGCTCATTCTTATCCTTACACTCCTTGAACTCAAAGATAGTTCCAAACGAATTGGGATAACTCGAGATCTTGGTGATCTTTGACGTGATATTATTCTTCTTTTTCTTCTGATAATCCTCTGTGAAATTGATCTCAAGCTTCTGCGGCTCGAACGCCTGTCCAGCGTAGATCAAATCCGGTCTCACCGCATCCCAATCATCTACAGTAACCAGCATTGGCTCATCTTTTCCTTTTACAACTGCCATTCTGTTTTTCAAAAAAGAAAATGTGACTTGAGAGGATTGATTCGCTCGGGGATACAGTATGATCTTTGAGGCAATCCAGTAGCATACGGTGTCTTGGCTAACAGATGATACTGAAATGCCCAACTGGAAACTTTCAGTATTTGTAGTTCTGACAAGTTCAGTGACTGCTACTATATCTCCTGGAAAGAGATTTCCAATCGGGTTGCTCCCCTCTACTCCTCTCAGCCTAGTTCTTGTGGTCACTTCAATAAATCTCAAATCTCCTCGATGGTATCCATGAACATTCACATGACAGGCAATCAATATGTATTTCTGTTCTTGTTCCGACAGTACCCGATAGAATGCACAAATCTCAGCACTCCCCGGATATGAAGATGGCAAGGGCATGATGATATGAGGGAGACTTGGCAGCTCCG
Organism: Caenorhabditis latens; assembly: GCA_002259235.3. Classification (NCBI taxonomy): domain Eukaryota; kingdom Metazoa; phylum Nematoda; class Chromadorea; order Rhabditida; family Rhabditidae; genus Caenorhabditis; species Caenorhabditis latens. Next base: position 5,738,950 of record CM056093.1, read on the forward strand.
GCAGTTTCCTCTCCCAGCTATCTCTCCATGTATATGTCATAGCGGCAAATTCAAGGGCATCATGGTGTTTGTAGGACTTCAGAGTTTTGGAACCGGAACGCCTGGAATCCCATGGGCGCGGAGAGGATTTGGTGTAGAACTGGGAGAAAACATTTTGATCGTCCTCGAGGTTGTAGAGACGAGTGAGATGTTCGATGGGCTGAAAATCGGGTAATATGTACATAAATGACGTCTTTTCAAATCAATACTCACAATTTTTGGTGCCTTCTCCTCCTTGCTGCTTCCGTCACGCTTCAAATAACTAGCGGACGCCTCTGCGCTCACGACGGAGAGACTGGGTCCATTGTGACGTTTTGGGACAGGTGTGGACCACATCGTTGTCTCATCGGCTATGGGTTCGGGGAGACTAGATTGGAAAGGTGGGGGTGTTGAGGGTGGGGAAAATGGATTCTGGCTAGAAGACGTCGAAGGTTGAGGCTCCCTCAGTTTTGGTTCGAACGGTTCCGATGGTTTCTCAATAGTTGACGTCGATGGCTGAGAGTTCACGGCTTCTCTTTCAGATATTGGTCCCATACTTTTTTGACTCGAAATTGTCGGTGGCTTAGGATTCATGACTTCTGGTTCAGATGGTACCGAGGGTTTCTGGTTAGATGACATCGGTATCTGAGGATTCTCGAGTTTCGATACAGAAGTTTCTAACGGATTCTGGCGCGATGCCTCCAGTTGCTGAGGCTTGGCGGCTTCTGGTTTGGAAGTTTCTGACAAATTCGGACTAGGAGTACTCCAAGACGGAACCTGCTCCACTTTCAGTTTTGATGGCTCCGGTGTAATTTGAGCTTTTCTGGATGGTTCTGATGGTTCGAACGGGTTCTGACTAGAAGTCGTCGGTAACTGATGCTTCACGGTTTCTGGCTTGGCGTGTTCTGGTGGATTCTGGCTTGGTGATCTCGACGGCTGGATCTTCTCAGCTTCTAGTTTTAATGGCTCCGGTGTTATCTGTTTAGACGATGTAGAAATCTGAGGTTTCTGGGATGACGGTTCAAACGGATTCTGGCTGGAAGAGATCGGAACCTCAGGCTTATCGAGGTTTGTTTCAGACGATTTCAATGGATTCTGACTAGATGAAGAAGGTGCTTGACGAATCTCCTGATCTGGCTTGGATGACACCGATGGCAAAGACGTTGGTCTCTCCATTCCCGTCTTAGGTATCTCAGCTGACTTCGGAAGAGAAAACGAAATGGGCGGGGTCTTCACAACTTTCACAGTCGGTTTTATTGCCAACTTTTGGACAGAGGATGGAACAAGATAGGGTTTTTGGATCTTGGTAGGTGCCACTGGTTTCTCAGGTTTGACAGGTAGAGTAGGCGGAGTCTTGCCGGATTTCGGCCTGACTGGTTGAGGTGTCTTAGCAGTGGTGAGCTCCTGAAAAAATTGTGTAGAATTTAACGATCTGGAAACTTCTGTACCTTCAACTCCATTTTCTTCATTGTGCTCTCTAACTCTATTGTGATATTTGAGTTGCTCGAAGAAGCCGGTGATGGCTTCTTGGGCTCCGGCACAATAGTTGGCAACTTGAAAGTGGGCATTTTCTCAGCACCACCCACAATAACTCTTGGTCTCATATTTTGTACATGTTGAACAGCTGCAGTATCCACAGCATCATAAGGGTTTGATGTTGTGGGGGTTACCCATGAGTCGTCTGAGGTAGTAGTGGTCTGAAAGGATATTTTTATGGTATCAGCAAGTTCCAAGTGTCTTACGGTAGTGGTTGGAGCAGGTCCCCAAAAGTCTTCGTGGGATATGAACACTTTTTGAGGGAACAGAGTGGTGTTGGGGGGCTGTGGAGTTTTTGGTTTGGTTGTGGTATTTTCTTCTTCTTTTTCCTTCTCCCTCTCCACTTTCTCATCATAATCAAAGCTGTCAGAACTCTGGTTGAGCTCACTTGTTTTCTGAAAATAAATAATTTATTTCTTAATGATCTCCCCAAAACTCAAAACTTACATCAAGCTCATCATTATCATCACTCTGCCAATCCTCATAATACTCTCTGAGATTTGTTGTCTGGAAAAATGAATTTTTGTGAGATAATTGAAAAAGAAAATATCTTACCTCAATATCGTCGACACCGTTATTCGTTGTGGGCTCCTCATTTTCAGTGGCGGTCCCCCAGAAATCGTCATAGTCGACTATTACAGATTGAGAGTTCGGTTGATGAGATGTGGATGTAGATGGTTCGTTCTGGAAATTGAAATTAATAGGTTTATGGTACAGTAAGCTCGTGAGTATACCTCTTGATTCCTGTCAGTTCTCCAGAATTTTTCCTCGGAATCATCTGAATCATAGCATTCTTCATCAGGAGCAATCGGTTCGCTTGACGTTTTCTGAAATTTTTAACAGTGATACATACTAAAAAAGTATTATTCTGTACATACTTGTTCAGCAGCTGACAATCCACAACTGTCGCTTGAGGTGTTTGAGACTTGCTCTTCCGTTTCTAAGGAATCCTTATATTCCAGCTCAACTGGGTTTGTAAGAGTAGAGATATGACCGTTAGATAATCCGGGATCTTGATAAAAACTATTGTTTTCTTTAACATCACTCCTAGTGGCAACTGACTCGTGAAGAGGAGATTTCTGAAATTGCAAAATTTTACATTTTTATTCGTTTTCAAAAAACTACCTCCTTCCCTCCATGACCCCAATAGTCTCTTTCCACTGGCTCCGGAGGTAAAGACCTGTAGGCAGTAGAGGTGCTTGGGCCTTCCTGGAGCATTTGCAATAATAGTAAAGTTGCGAAGAATGAGTTACCTGTCTAACATCTCTAGTCCAGTAGTCGTCAGGATCGGAATAGTAGTTTTGGTTGGAAACCCCATTGGAAGAGGTGGAAGGGCCATTCTGCAAAAAGTTTTCGTTTAAAGATTTTTTAACCTAGAAACTACCTCCTGATCATTTCCGTTTCCCCAAAAGTCAGCATGATCGACAATGACTTCTCTCTGACCCGTTGTTGCTGGGCTGATCGATGGATTTGGATTCGGGGGCTGAAAAGAAGTTTATTAAGTTAATTTTCTCAAATTTTCAGAATCAGTGCTTTTTAGTATATGCCAATGTAGGTTTTCTCAAATTATTGAAGTTCAACTGGGCTATCTAATTTAATAATTTTTCAACAGCAATCCACTCAATACCTGTTCCACACCCGTCATTTGTTCCAAAAAGTAAAAAGTAGAAAAAGAAGAATAGTGTGTCACGGGTTCACGGAAATCGGGCAAATGACACGAATATAGTGGAACTTTGACTTTTTTTCAATCGTGTACCCTCGCGGATGGGAAAAAAATATATAAGAAATTATCTTTTCAGAATTATTAAAACTGTTTCAATCACTCTTGTAATAATTTTGCACTAAATATAAGCGCTTTCTACAAACAACCCTCCAAAATCTCACAGCAAACCAGAAAAAAAAACAAGGCTCCGACGAACCTTCACCTCCGTCTGACTCTGATCTCTGACCAGTTTAACATAAGTGCTCGATTCAGTTTTCTGCCAACCATTGTCATACACCGTACGAGATGTTAGATGGGTTTTGCGTACACGAGGTGGTTGGGTGGTTTCAATTGGCAGAGGTTGTGGTGGAAGAGGACGAGGTCTTACTCGGTTACGTTGTCTTACTTGGTTTAGGGCTAGTAACTGAAATCAAGATGGAAAGGTTAGCAAAAGAGAATCTACACAACACTGGCACCACACAACGTCTATTTGTCTATTCAAATTTAGTTCAAAAAAGTGATTTTTAGGTTTTTGAAATTAGTTTTTGTTGAAAATTCGAATTTTTTGATATTTTTCCATTCAAAACCCAAAGCTCACCCTCTCCTGTTCCGCTTGCTGCATGTGATACTTCTCCAAAAACGGTCCATAGCCTAATCTATCGGATGTGACTTCGGGTGCAGTCGGTGCATAGTAATCACTTGGTCGTTCCCAAGTATCGAAATGGCAAGCGTCGTGTGATGGTGGTGGCTGGTTTGGTCTTCTGTAAGGAGTAGGAGAATTTATCGGTTTTAGATTTTTCGAGATGAACGGTTTTGTTTTAGTACAGTCAAGAAAACAAAAAAATAGTTGTAAATCTCAGAAACTATAAATTTTCCTTTTTTTTAATCACCAAAGGGAGTCTGTCAAGAAATCTGATATAATTGAATTTCAAACTTAAGTTTTAGAGAAAAAGATCTCTGGAAAGTTGAAAAAGGTTTTATTTTTAAAATATTTTACTTTATAAACACAGTTTTGAAACCTTCTGTTTGATTATGTTCATGCATTTCTAGGTTTTTTCTTTTTAGAGTCTGTCTGTTTGTCTTCCCTGATTTCCAGATATCCATACCCCCCTATCCACTTTTTTCCATGTGCAGTCCATTTCTATTTGTTCAGATGTCTGCCTGTCCTGCCCCTTGTGCATGGATGCCCCTTATACGACCACAATTAAAAACGAACATCGGTCAGCAGCGTGCATCTTCTCGCTGTTGACCACTGTCCGTTTTTACAACAGTGGTTTTAGGGAATATTTTATCGATTTTGGAACGTTTTGTTGTGAAATCGAGACGTTTTGAAACTGAGACGATTCGGAATCTTTATTTTAGGATAATGGTAGTTATTTGGATCAGCTATAAAATTTAGAGAAAACATTTGAATATCAGAATTTTTTAGTTTTTAAAAGCTACAAAAGTTAGAAGTCTGGCAAATTTTGGTTCTGAAACGTCACCTGATTTCAGCCTAATAATGATCCTTGAAATGACTTGAAGCCGATTTTTTAACAAGTCTGTCTGCATGTCTGTTTGTCCGGATGTCCGTTTTTTTTTCCAATTCTTCTATTTCAGTTTTTCAAAATTTTGATATTAAAAAAAAACTCACCCCTGTACTGACCTATTTGGATCTGGTCTAAAGCTGCCACCACTGCCGGATGGCCGCATTTTAATTGCCTGAAAAACGATGAAAATTAGGTTAAAACCAATTAGATAAGATACAATTCAAGAAATATAGAATTTAAAAAAATTGAACTAAAGCTTCAAATTTTGCAAATAAGCGTTCCGAGAATCTGCTCTTTCGATAGAGCACATTTACACTATACCCCTCTAGGCACATTAAAAAACACACCCTGGTTCATGTAAACTAGAGACTATTGGAAAACAGGAGAGTGGTTAGAGAACAAGAAAAGAGCACGACGAATGGAGAGACACAGATAACAGGACGGTGGTAGTGCATCCTCTGTTGGCTGGAGAAGAATAAGAGGATGGGTGAGGAAGGAAGAAGAGGGAAGGAAAGGACACCGATGACGTAAGGGGGGATTGAATGACCTATTGAGATTATATGTAGATTCGGAAAGTGGATTGTTGAACAGAGAGAGAGAGATAGATTGTGGTGGATTATTTCAATCGAATTATCATAAGTTACATGGAAAAAAAGGGCAGAATGGAAATGGGAAAACACTCTCTGGATAGACTTTTTGACTTTGAAGCAGAACTATTGAAATTGAGGAGGCAGGTGGGCAGGGAAGATTCAAACATGGGTTTTCTGCAGAATCCAAAATCAGAATGGGCTAAAACCCTTCCGGAAACGAGTTATGACTATTCAAATTGCCCTATGTTCCAGTGGTCTGACCAAACAAAGGAAGAGAACGTGATAGGCAGAATAATGAGGTATTGAAGAGATACTTCTTGTTAGCTCCTTGCGAACATCTGGGAGATTCTAGTGGAAATATTGAAAACTTTTTAGGCTGAAAAAATCAGGGTTGGGAAATTCCGGGCCGGGCCGACTGAAAAATTTTCCTCGGCCCGGCCCGGTCGGCCCGGTCGGCCCGGGTCACAATACAAAAATTTGAAAATTTGAATTTTTTTGAAAATTTTTTTCGATTTCGATTTCGCAAAAATGTCGAATTTTCGAGTATGTTTTCACATATCGATAAAACTCAAGTGTACATAGGATTTTTGACTATTTTTGATGGAAATTTCAAAAAAATTCAAAAAATTTTGTGAAAAAATGGTCCTTGACTCCGGGCTGGCCCGGAATTTCCCAACCCTGGAAAAAATGACAAGCCAAAATATGATCAGGTGTCCATATATTTCTACAAAAATCAAAGATTCCAATAACCAGATTTTGGGTTTGGAAATTTATTTCTTATTTGGATACTAGGACACTTGATTCCAACAGAATTACCCCAATTTCAATTCAGATTTTTTGGAAAACTTTTCGAAACCGATTATAGTTTTGTACTGAAAGTTATTGAAAATTAACTTTGAAAAATCGATTTCGAACGAAGTTTCTGTAAAATCATTCCGAGCTTCTGATCCCAGAACTCCAGCTTTATTACATTTAAATTCGGACTAATATAACTACAAACAGATACTTCAACAAATTTTGATGTACTGGAATGCGGAAATCTGGAAACATGAACGCATAGAAATCTAGACTTCCGCTTACACAGAAAAAAACAGTTAGACAGAACCAGAACTTCAGTTTTTTGCATTCTCAAAATCAAAACCGTTCTATTCCAGAATCTCAATGAAAAAAAAACAGAGTGAATTGAAATACACTGCTATTTTCTCTTTTCTCGTTACCGAAAATCAGATTGGAATCTGACAGATTGCTCATATTAAAGTTATCATGATTATATATTTATCCCCGCAATTATTTAAGCCGCGCCTTTTTCAGTAATATTGTCTGTTGATTCGGAAAATCAGATGTCATGAATGAAGTCATTTGAAGAACGTATAAAGAATTTGGAAAATGTCATTAAGGGCAGTGAACGCATTGAAAAGCTTTGTTTCATTTCTTGTCCCCCTCCGTTCTTTTCTCTTTCAGTATTATTTTGACCTACCCGCCCCCTACCTCGTTATTCGGGTTCACTGGAGGTCTTCAACATTTTCATTTATAGGAAAACTTCAGGGGACAAACTATAAATAAATGTTGAGAAGGAATCCTTACTATTTTTGAATACTTTTTAGGACGAAAGAATTAAAGAGATTATTTTAAGAACTTCCAGATTCAAACTACACTACATTGTGAAAATCAAACTTTTTTCAGACCTAAAACCCAAAGAAAGTAGAAATAAAAACATGAACAAGTAAGGAAAGAAATACACACTAAAAGTGCAAGAGGTATGATTAATAAAAACTCGTGAGATTTTTTCTCCATTTTCTCGAAAACAAGTGCAGAGAGGAGGGGACATGTGTGCGTACGTGTGGCTGGCACGGCCTGAGCTCTAAATCTCTAAATTCGGAAATGAAGAAAAAGAGAAAAGAAAAAAGTTATATGGAGGGGAGGGGATTTGGAAAGAGAGGGAGAGATGAGTTTTGATTTCTAAATTGAGTAAAAGGTTTTATTGAAATAGATGTTTGGAAGCTTGGGGGCACAGAGAGGTGGTCCCCCAAAAATCAAAATTTTGGGGCTCGGTTAGTCGGTGTCTCTCTGACCAGCTTCAATGGTGGCCTAGAAACTCAACCTCTGGAAAGTTAGGCCACTGCTAAACCACAAGAACTATAGTCTATGAACTAACGGAACTTTTCTCTCTGCCCCAAAAGGACACCTTCTGACAAGCACGCGCCTGCCACAAAATTGTATGTGTATAGATATGTATAAGTAACTGAAATTGTATCGTTTTCCAGACGAAAAAATGAAGCCAGTTACAAGTATTCGTACATTTCATGAATCACGAGAAGTCACGCACTTTTTAGAAAAAAGACTAAGCGATCAGAACAAAAAATGATTGAGGTAATTTTCAGGAAGAGGAGAATGGGAAGAAATGAATATAAAGTGGAATGGGGGATACGGAGGTTATATAGAGAAGTATGAGAAAGTTCTGTTGTCAGAATATCTGTCTATGTGTCGACGGGTCCCGATGCCCATGTCAAGCATACATGAACAACATAAGAGCGCTGAAAGCCCGGAATCCGAAGTCAAGGTTTTTAAATTGTTTTGAAAAAAAAACTCTGAAATTGAAAATCCGGTAAGGCATTGCCTACGGAATTCAGGAAATACGACTCACAAAAAGTGATTGAGATTCTTAATGAAAAAACTAGAGTTAAAGTAATTTTTGGGATCCATATTCCGAGATTCGAAACTAAATTAAGCAAAAATTCGTTTCCCTTTCCAATGTTTAAAACCGATGATCGTAATGAAAAATATGAATTTGGTTTTCCTAACTTATTTCATTTTATCCCGGGGTTGTCTGGCTGTGCGTCTGTGTGTCCGGTTGTCTGGCTGTGCGTCTGTATGTCAGCCTGTTGGATTTTTGAATCCTGGTCGGGCGCCGGTGCTTCAGGAAGACTTGATGTCCGAATGCTCGTTTTCATATCCTTTTCAAACTTTTGCGACCTGCTCCTTATCCCAAAACACCATTTGAGTTCTGGAAATTATAATCTAATTTTGAAAAATTATCTGAAACTCAAAATGTGAAAAATGAGATGAAAACTAAAATCTGGAATTTCTGTTTGTCCAGGTGTCTGACTCTCTCTCTCTCTCTCTCTCTCTCTCTCTCTCTCTCTCTCTCTCTCTTCCAATATCCGGACATCTGTATGTCATTCCAACCGCCTCCACCCGCCCTATCCAATTTTCAATACCACACCTCGGCTAACCTACTTCTCTACCCTCATCCGAATCTCATTTGCACTTTTCCCACGACTCTAAAAAGTACACGTAGATCACAAACAATTTCCATCTTCGATGTCATCATTTTTCGATACTTTTTCATTCTGTCCAATAACTGAATAAGCGAACTGATAACCAATGGAAATTGTTGCGAAAATCGTTTGTCAACATGTTCTTTTTATCACCCTCTCAAAAAGTCCAACTTTTATCAGTCATATCACAAGAGAAGATCAAAAGCGGCGCGCCAAAACTGGGCTAAAACTGACCATTTTTCTTATCAGGATCAGTCTTTGATGCAATTTTTGATAATTTTTATAGTAATTTTATGGGTTGAAAACTTTAAAAGGGTCACCCCTGCCGGGAAGTTATGGATCAAGAATCATGCTGAAAGTTCTCTCGATTTGCCTAGTTTTGGGCTATGTTGCCGGACAGACTGTCAAGTTGGAGTTTGTTCAATCCGTAAGTTACAGTACCTCCATGGTCCAAAGTTTTGAACTCTTTTCCAGATGTGGCGTCATGGAGAACGTGCCTCTCAAATCGACCTCTACCCAATCTACGAAAAAGATTGGATATATGGAGGAGGTGGTCTAGGAGAGCTCACCGCTATCGGAATGGGAGAAATGAATGAGTTGGGACGGATTATTCGTCAAAGATATGTCAACTCGCTCAACTTTTTGAAGCCGAAATATGCGTCGAGAGAGGTAATGCCCTTGGCTCATCAATAAGTACAGTAACCTGGAGATTTTAGGTCTACGTGAGATCCACTGACTTCAACAGAACCATTATCTCCGCTATGTCACTTTTATATGGAGTTTTCCCGCCAAGTTTGTATGATATTCCGAGTGAGTTTTTTTCGGAAATATATAGGCAAGGAGGCACCAATTTTCAGACGTGGATTATCCATTCACTCCATTCAAGTGGCAACCGGGACTCACCTTTGTTCCAGTTCACGTCGATGGGCCAAATCAATGTGTAAGTTAAAATCAGAAAAAACAACGGGCGGTCTCATATTCAAACATAATTTCAGGCCGCCAGTCAAAATTGCCCATGCCCAAGATACGATTTGCTCCAAGCTCGCATGTTGGCTCTTCCAGAAGTTTTGCCAAAATTCCAGCAGGTGAGTGGTTTTTTTTCGAAAATATATTCGAATTCAGCTCGTTCTCAGCTTTCAGAAAAGTGCCCACAAGCCTAGGTTTGAGTTACTTTGGGTCCACCACGAAAACTACAGTAACCCGCAGTAAATCGTGTCGAGACCGGAATCGCTCCAAACCTGTGCTTGTGAGTACTTTTCTGGAAGCTCTCGAGGCGCTGAATCCAAAAATGTTACTGAAAATCGGTAAATATTTGGGTCCGTAACCTACAGCTTTGAGTACTACAGTTCATAACACAATTTTCCAGGTCGTTCTCCTTAACCGTCAAGTCGGCCCATACTACAACATGACATCTGGAATCGACACTTTCTACACCTACCCTGACACCTGGAAGTGCCAGAGAGCCTATTTCAATGCCACCATGTACGCAAAACTTCCATGGTACAATGAGGAGTTGTACTACAAGTCGCAAACTGTCTACGCTCCAGTCAAGGGATTCTTGGAGGGAAATTTCGGTGAGCATCTTTGAAAGAAGAATGACTCTTCAGGTTAATTGTATTACTTTTTTAGAAAACCCCGCTATCACCAACGGTCTCGATGTGGCACTTGAGATGAAGAAAGTGCGTGCTGGAGTCATCATCAACGAGTTGTACAATCGTGCGTCAGAAAAATTCGATTGTGCGGATTTGGGACAGAATTGTACTGGTTATTTGAAGCAATTGAAGTTCTACGGATATTCTATTGTAAGTGAAAGAGGGGTCATTGAGATAGACAGACATGAATTCCACGTGTGTAACGGGAAAGGCCGTACTGATCCCGTGTGGCCCTATATGATAACTGTGTCTGACACGGAATTCGCTGAGCGTCGACTCGATGCTGGCACAGAGTTTATTAAAAAACAAAACGCGAATATTGAAAAAACCTTCGCTATGAAGACAACCAAGCTTCCGTACAAACAGAAAGACATCCGTATATCCTGACTTCTTTCTATACCTAATCATAACCTCCTTCAGCATGACAACAACGTGTACGCTGTCCTCGTCGCCCTTGGCATCCCCCACATCGCTGACACCATTGACGGCTGGCCAGCATATGCCTCTGGAATTTTCCTTGAGTTCCACAGAAACACACAGACAAGTGCTAGATTCTTCAAGGTATGATTTTCCTTTGTGTTTAAGGAAAACTTCTCTTTGTCTTAGGTCCTCTACCGTTCTAACGCCGATTCCGGAATCGCCGACGTCACTACCCAAGTTCCAATGTGCAATGGAGCAGCTTTGTGTCCATTCTCTGCTCTTCAGACTCTTGCTGAAACTATCCGACCACTTCCGGATATTACTACGGTAAGGAAAAAGAGGGGATTAAAATTCAAATTTTGGACCGTTTCAGCTCTGCAACACCGCATTGTAAACATCATCAATGTTTTTTAATCCGGTTGATATCCATCCGTGTAGCTTTTTCATTTTATCAATAAACGCATTTTTTTAACTACTCGTTCCATTTGTACTTTGATACTTCAAAAAACCAAAATTCAACAAACAGTAGGTAATAAAACAATCAACAACCACCACCAATAACTAACAATATATTGCCGGTTTCAATGCATTCATACCTATTTTATGACCATTCAGGGCCGTATAAAAACAACTGCTCCGTTCCCTTCTACATCACATTTCTTCTGCTAGAAACGGAGAAGAAATGATTCTGACTACTATTCTTGTCGTCGTTGGTCTTGGCTTCGGTGGAGTTGTAGCAGATAGTGACAGTAAGCTCTGTGAAGCTCGGAATATTGGAGCATCGTGGTCGTACATGGATAATGAAGCAGTAAACGATGCTCCGATGTTCCGTACAATCGTTAGGACGCCCGCTGTCGTTAAAGATTTCCCGGGACAGCCACCATAAGTTACTCGAGATATCTTACCAGAAGCGGCGTCTAGGCTGAAACACTTCGAAACCAGAACCCGTCAACTATCTATCCTTCCAGGTTGCTGCCACTACCCAATTTCAACAACAACAATTAACAGTGCCAATGTGACTTCTATGAACTTCAAATGCGTCGAACCAATCTCATTGAAATGTCAAAATGTCAACTCAGGTGTAGTAAAGAAAATCGGAATTGCTGGTTTCAAGGATCGAAGTGATACTTCAAAGTATACCATTGTGAGTTTTCCTACTCTCTCTATATATTTGACATTTCATTTTCAGCTCAGCGTCTCTGAGGAGGAACTTGTTGAGAAAACCATGATTTGCTCTCCATCTTCCATGTGGCATCTTGAAGAAAAACCAGAAGATGAATATTTAAGTTTCAGTTGTGCTTATATGTTGCAAGATGGAACATGGTTTTTTCAATAAAACTGTTTTTGAGTGATATTTCGAATAAATAATTTGAATGTTGGGAATTAAGAAGTTCAATGTTTAGAAAAAAAAAACAAAACCTATATGGTTACAAAACTAAATACGTGAAATTGGAACTGCTCTAGGGAACGGCGAGGAATTGCAGTGGGCTTATGTATAATTGGAAAGCGAAGATCATGAAAGTAACGATTATCATTCTCATTTCTACGGAGATCTCCTCTGTAAGACAATAGTGGGTTACAAAACTCGATGAGATTTAAAAAAAGAGTTTCTCAGAATTTCACGAAAAAAGTCTCTTGGGGAATAGTCTGAAACTTGTCATCTAGTTATGAATGGTATGGAAACTTTTTAGTCCTATTTTAACGTTATTCGGAATTTGAGAAAATTAATGTTCCTACCGAAAACTTCACAGTAAAAAGGGTTATCTAAATACTTTGACTGTATATAATTCGGTTGGATGTAATTTCTAAACATGTAAGTATATAAACTGTTCCGACTTAATAGGGAGCGGCACCCTCATCAGAATGAGTATGATGAGAACAGTAAGACAGGAGAGGTTTGGCAAGTTTATTCAATAGTGTGACTCGAACAGGAGGATACTTTGGAGGCCTTGAGTTCTTGGTGAGCCAGAGCATTTGTTGGAGACGGTCGGGGTAGCCACGGTAGAGACGTCGATTGGCAGAGTTTTCAGCAGATGATTGTCCCATCGAGCAAGAGCGGTTGAACTGACGATTTCCTTTCCTTATATGCAGCGAATCGAGGGCGATCGTTATCTTGAGGCCAGCACAAACAGAGTTCAGGGACACGCGAGTAGTTGACGAGAGTAGTTGAGTATTTTCTCCGAAAGACAGAAGGTCACGTAATACGTATTGAGTTTATTGCCAAACCATTTTCATTTCTTATAGACATTTTGGTTAGATGTTTGTGAATCTGATAGGAGCCACAGAGTTGTTAGGCTGGTTGTTGGAGGTCGGGAATTAACGGTTAATTAATTCCATGACACTGGGGGCCACGAGAAGAACCCTGTGGCGGCTCCCAAAATGGTGTGTTTGTGCCGTTGTGGCTTTGGTAGATTGTGTTAGGTCGTGAATTGAGACCTATTAATTCCGCGACACTGGGGGGCGGCGAGAGGTGCTCTGAGCACTTGTGGGTTGACCCGAAGTCACAGGCGGTGTCTCTTGTGTGGACTCGACGTGTGGCGTCGCTAGCTCCAGTGGAATGAGCTGGTTAATTGTGCGTTCGACAAGTTTGTTCTTGCACTTTACTATCACTGATCGAATTTTTCCATCTTTGGATGGACATAGCTCCATGATGCGTGCTAGGGGCCATCGGTATCGTGGAAGATTTGGTGTTTGTACCAGAACTACTTGATTAGGTTCTGGAGTGATTGTGCAATGTGCTTTGGTTTTGTATGTGGGCGCATGGTTCCCTGTGTACATTGAATTGTAAAACTGGTCCCACAATTTGAGTCGGACGTTATCGAGATGTTTGAGGTATTCTCGAGTTTGTTTTTCGGTTAACCCGATGTGGGTGTCTGCGGTGGATCCCGAGTGGTTCGGGAAGGATAGCTCAGCTTGTGGACTAATGAAATCCACTGGCCGTATTGCTTCTGTGTCTGAAATGCTTATGGGATTCGCCGTTATTGGGCGGCTGTTTATGATCCCTTCACATTCTATTAGTAGTGTTTCTACTTCGAGGAATGACAGTTGGAGTCTTCCGATGGATTTATAGAACATGTTTTTGACAATCGCGACGATTCTCTCGTACACCCCTCCTTGCCAGGGAGCAAATGGTGTAATTTGTTTGATTTCAATCTCTTTTGATGCGAGAAAACAAGTGAGAGTTTGACTGGAATTGACCAGTGTGCTTATGTCAGCGTTAATCATAGTGTATCCCAATGTGAATGATGGCGCATTGTCGGATATTATGGTTTTGGGGGACCCTCTGCGGCCGATGAATCTTCTCATTGCGAGAATGAAACTTGCTGTCGTATTGTCTGGTACGACTTCTAGATGGACTGCTCTCGTAACGAGACAAGTTGTAAGCATTGACCACAACTTTCCTGTATGCCCATTTTCGGTTTTGTATCCGATTGGTCCGAAATAGTCCAATCCAATGTGTTGGAATGGTCTACATGATTGTGTACGGATTGTCGGTAAGGATGTGGCAAATGGGCATGTGTATGGTTGGCCGTGTCGCCGTTTACAGGTGGTACACCCTTTTCTGACGGATCGTGTTAATGAGGTAATCCGTTTGATCCAGTACTTTTGTTGGATGTCAGTTGCCATGTCTTTGGGACCTTGATGCAGAAGGCTTTTGTGTGAGTCTAAAGCTATGAGTCTTGCTAGACGATGCTTGTGTATGATGTATATGAGCGATTTAGGCATGTTGGGGTGCTGCTTGTTCACATATGTGTTGTGATAGAGGTAAAGTCCGTCCTCAGTTTTCTGGATTTGTTGAGACTTTGGTATCTCAATGTTGAGCCGACTTTTTGCGTCTTCGTAGTGGTCTTGAATTATGTATTTGTGGGCAACTATGCGTTGTTGAACTTCGTTCTTGCTCATTCGTACAAGAGCATAGGTTTTCAGAGTTTGGGATTGCCACAAGTAGGTATTGTGGATATAGCTCGTTGCGTTTCCGAACAACAATGTGTATCCATCTCATGACTTTTTGAACAATAGTTGTTAGTTTCACCAAACTGTTGGTGTTATCGTATGGTACGATGGATTTATACTGGTGTGGTGGATGTTCAAACGGTAACCCTAAGTGTGGTGGGAATTGTGGTGACGATGTGTCAAGAGTGAAGAAGTGGAACTCTTTGGGGTCCTCCGGGGATTGTTCCAATGACTTGGGCTAGTACGTCTCATCTTGTAGAAGGAATTCCGGACCGTGTTGCCAGAGTTTGCTTTCTTTAATTTGTTGTAACGTGGCTCCGCGTGATGCGATATCTGCTGGATTTTGATCTGTTGGAACGTATCGAAATGTGGGAGGGAGTTGTTTCTTTGTGAATTCATGTTCGAGTTCTGTGATGGCTTTGACTCTGTTGGTCACCCATTTGTCTGAAGGGTTCTTGTGAGTTACCCAGTTGAGAACAGCTGTGTTGTCGCAAAAGAATGTTAATGACGACAGTGGAATATTCAGTTCTGAATGAATTGTGGATGCAGCATGGACTGCAGTGAGTACTCCTAGGAGTTCCATTCGTGGAATGGTGAGGTGCTCATTGTTTATTGGTCTGATTCGAGTTTTTGAAAAGAGTAACTGCAGTTGTGTGGTGCCATCTTTACAATCGAATCTCAGGTATGCGCATGTTGCATAATGGTCTTTTGAGGCATTGGAAAACATGATAAGCGATGCGTGAGTAAAACCTTGAGCTGGTGTTATTCTCCTTGGAAATGTGTAGGAGTTCGCGGTTATTGCTGTTTTTATTTTCTCCCAGTCAGGTAACAGAGAGGTTGGTAGTGGGTCATTCCATTTTAACTTTTCTTTCCATACTTTTGCTATCAAGGATTTACTTGCCACTCCGATTGGGGAGAGTAGTCCTTGAGGATCGTACGTTGAAGCCATGAACGATGCTAGTTGGCGTTTCGTTGGAATGCCCTCTGGTGGCTGAGCAATCTTGAGAGTGAAGGTGTCATTTTCGGCATCCCAGTGGTGACCTAAGAGCTTACAGATTGAGCTTTTGGATCTGTCTTGTTCAGGTATTGCTTCCATGACGGTCTTGTTATTGCACAGGAAGTCTCTGAGTCTCATATGCATGGATGAGAAAGTGTCTTTGGAATCCTGGTAATTTGCGAGCAGTTCTTCTGCGGATTCTGGTGTGAACATAACATTGTCCACATAAAGATTTTGTGTGATCTTTTCATGGATTGGATGTGGGTTCAGTTCCATATACAGAAGAATTGTAATAGCCAGAAGGAAAGGAGAGGCGGTGATGCCAAATGGAAGGCGTGTGAACCTGTATGTGACCAGATTCTCTGGAGTTGCCGGTTTTGTAATATCCTTTAACCACAGAAATTTGGTGCAGTTCCTGTGTTGTGGTTGCAGTCTGACCTGGTGAAAGGCCTTCTCCAGGTCTGCAATCATCAGGAACGGTGAGGTCCGTGCTCTGAATAGGATACCTAGAATCGATTTTAGGATCGATGGTCCAGGGTGTATACAGTCATTGAGTGACTGCTCGTTTCTCATGTGTGAGGAGGCATCGAGGACGATGCGAAGTTTCGTGTTTTGAGCGTCTGGTTTAATTATCACTCGGTGCGGAATGTAATAGTGTGGGCCAATGTGCTGCTCACTTTCTGGAACTGGTTCTATTATGCCAGAATTCAATTGTTGCTGAATAATGTCGTTGTAGCGTGTCCGATCCGCCATAGAGGCTAGTTGGACCTCTAATAGGGATATCAGACGTTTGACAGCGACTGAGTAGTTGTTGTGAAGTGTGGCTTCTTTTCCGTTGAATGGAAATAGAACATATATTTTGTTGTCTTTGTCTAGAATGGCTGTGTTTTTGTACTTGGCTATGAGATCCTGATTAAGCTGTTCTTTTTGTAAAATAGCTGTTGGCGGTTCTATTCCAAGGACTTCGAGTTTCCAGGATTGTTCAAGGAGCCAATCCAGACGTGCGTTTGTCACATGTGACTGACTGATTTCGATTGATGACTCTTGTAGAAGATTGTAATCGTAAATGTCTACACAGTTGATTTCTGACTCTTGGTAGTCATTGTTCTGTTCTGATGAGTCCTCTTGTTCTCCCCTAGCCCGTTGGAGTGCGTTTGGCACAGGACTTGGGTGAGTTATGACTCCTACTTGTGTGTCTTCCACGATACGACCGCTTGGCAAGACGTGTCTTGTGCTCGTGGACAGTAAGGTGGGTAGGACGTTGTTTCCTATAATGAGATCAATTGGTTTCCCATTGAATTTCTGGAGACCCGTGAGTTGTTTAGGGTCAAAGTTCTTTCGGATTAGGTAGTCCAAGTCTTCCGGTGAGAAAGTTGGTGCTTTCACAACCGTAGGAAGTTGAGGGTACTCGGGTAGGATAGTGCTCCATGTTTTTCCCGTTTTGTCGACGATTTCTAATTTGTAGAAATTGACTTGTTGTGGGCCTGAGGATGAAATGAATCCTCGAAAGTTGACTAATTTTTGATAGTGTACTGGACAACGGAATTTCAGCACTGCTGGTTTTGCAATGAGAGAAGTTGTTGCTCCGCTATCAATTAAGGCGTTGAGTCTTGCTCCAGATGGTGTCAGTAGCTGGAGGAATGGTAATGTGTAGTGTAGATCTGAGACTACTGATAGATTGATTGTGATTGTAGTGATGTTGGATTGTAGACCCAGAGATACGGTGTTGTGTGTCGTATCCTCTAATGTTGTAGGTATGTCTGATGTAGACGTGATAGTGACAGGTGTTGTGTTACCTGGAGTGACAGGTGTTGTCTGTTCAGGAAAATGTGGTTTTTAACCATTTCATTGGTTGATTTTCGGTTGGGTCTAAATAGTTGTGTTGCAACTAGATTCTTGAGCAGAACTTTAATGTGTAGAAGGAGTGTTTTGCATTTCTCGATTAGAGCTGTATATCCGCCATCTTTGAGGCGATAGATCAGTTCCCGAACAATCTTGCTGCGGATCTCCGAGCTGTAGAATAGTGCTGGATGCTTCAGTACAAAGGTAAGAACTTCGCTATTTGAATTATCTAGCTTGGCAAGTTGGTTAGCTAGCCTTGTGTAGCTAGATCGTAAGATTGAAACCATCACTGGTTGTTGAGGGTCAGAAAGAATTAGTTGTGTTCCTTCGATCATTTGACCAGTTTTCTTTGCTCTCTTTGTGAATATTGTCTTATCACGTGTAAGATTCACCCAATGAATGAGCGTCGGGCTTGACAGCCGACGACCTGAATGACTTGGCGTTGTTTGATTGTTTCCGATTTCCGCCGTGTTTTTTCGACTTGTTGCTGCGACAAGAAGAGCGAGAACGATGTTTGGAATCCGAGAAGCCGTACAACTGGTGTGTAGGAGGGGACCATTATTGATAGAGTTTACTGAATTTTTCTTTGTTTGTTCAACCTTGGTAGCGGATTCTTGTGTGAATCTTTCGTTCTCTTTGTGGAATAGTGAGATGTTCATTGGGTAGGATAACTGGTATATTGAATATTGTTGTTTCAAATCTGTGACGTTGAGCGAGGTGTACGGGGTTGTACCGTATCTTTTGTGACCGAAAGTATATCTGGGGAGGACGTACTAGCTCTTGGTATTGGTGAGCTGTTACTTCGGTAGAGGGGCAACAAACTTGTAGTTTCTTGCGGTTTTGTAGCTTGTAGTTTTGTAGCTAATTTTTAGTTTTTTAGCTGGGATGGCTACTGTGTGCTTGGTTGCTAATGGCTGGGTGCCAACCAGCTCCTTTAGCAACGTTCGAATGTGGTAAAGGATCTCATCACAGTTTGAATAGCGATGGATTTTCGTGGTCTTTCAAATGTTGATAAACGTGAAACCATTCTTGTGGAAATGTCCGATCTGGTGGAGTACGTGGGAACTTTGTTTACAAGGGATTGTGCCTCACTATTTTCGCAATCAGATTGTGCAAGAGAAAGTATCTTAACTAGCTTGGCGTAGCTAGTTGGCCTTGTGTAACCATGTATGTTTGTTGTAGGGTTTTGAGTAATTTTTCTGTTTCGTCGTTAATGTGTCGGAATATGTAAGCTCATTTAGTGAACTGACCGGTTAAAAATTGGTCCACTCGACTGCGCACTGTGTATCAGAAGAGTGGGTGACTGTGAGTGTGTGGATTTGTAAAGGTTCCCGACGTTTCTCTTTGAAGTTGTACTACTGTAAAAAGTGATTGTGCGATGGTTGGCGCACGAAGAGTTCTACGGACTGGAATGACAGACCGATAGTGGAGGTCCTCGTGGGTGAAACGTTTTCACACTGGTATCGGAGTTCTTGTATGAACTTTGTAGTATTCGAATCTTGCTGATTCGATCCCGTGTACTGTATTAGCGTCTCTTGGAGGTGTTTCTCCGTGGTACGGGTCAGAGACGTGTCGGAATCTCCGGAAAGCCGTGGGCTTTCAAGTCACAAAAAGACCGATATTCCTGATAAACGTCCCGGAACGTTTATTGACAAGACCTGGTAGTGATCGAGAGTATTGGTTACTGCTCGCATCTGGGCGTATTACAGAACTTTTGTTATTTCTTGTCATTGGTCTAGGAATACCGAGTTACTAGATGTCATTATGCCCTGCTCAAACTGCCGTTGGGCCCTTGACAGGAAGAGTGAGACAAATGAGTCTACGTAACTTCCAACAGAGTAGTGTGTCTTGCTGACTTGTAAATCTGTTTCAGACTCGTACATATGCAGTTCCGTGGTGTGGTACGAGAATGTCCTGTTGAAGGTGCTACTCTATGTGTGAGTGAAATAGCGACCTGTAAGTGGATCTGTGGTCATGTGAGCGTAACGATTTCACATGTTGTGATCTTGTTTTTATTGTGCATTTAGAATGTTCAGATTGTGGTTCAGTGGATTGTGGTTGTGATAATTCTGGTACTTGTTATTACTCAGTGCCACGTCTTCTACTTGGAAAGACCAGAGCAATAGTATCTTTTTATGTGGTTTATGTACTATTCTGTGCTCCCAGTGCTGGAGCATGGGATAGCTTGTAATGACTCTTGCTTACTGGGGTGTGCCGATAGCTGCGGGTGGTGTCCCGGCATATGTGCCTCGTTGACTACTGCTCTCACCGCCGCTGGGTTATATACCACAGTCGATGCACCATGTTCCGACTTAATAGGGAGCGGCACCCTCGTCAGAATGAGTATGATGAGAACAGTAAGACAGGAGAGGTTTGGCAAGTTTATTCAATAGTGTGACTCGAACAGGAGGATACTTTGGAGGCCTTGAGTTCTTGGTGAGCCAGAGCATTTGTTGGAGACGGTCGGGGTAGCCACGGTAGAGACGTCGATTGGCGGAGTTTTCAGCAGATGATTGTCCCATCGAGCAAGAGCGGTTGAACTGACGATTTCCTTTCCTTATATGCAGCGAATCGAGGGCGATCGTTATCTTGAGGCCAGCACAAACAGAGTTCAGGGACACGCGAGTAGTTGACGAGAGTAGTTGAGTATTTTCTCCGAAAGACAGAAGGTCACGTAATACGTATTGAGTTTATTGCCAAACCATTTTCATTTCTTATAGACATTTTGGTTAGATGTTTGTGAATCTGATAGGAGCCACAGAGTTGTTAGGTTGGTTGTTGGAGGTCGGGAATTAACGGTTAATTAATTCCATGACATAAACCGTCATTTTCATCTCGGCCTTTGGAACTCTTGTCCCGCGATGGTACATTTTAGAGGGGCGCTCCGCTTCTGGAATTGCTGAGTTTACTACCCAGGTTTCAATGTGCAATGGAGCAGCTTTGTGCCCATATTACTACGGTAAAGAAAAAAAGTTTTATAACTAAACTTTCGGAAAATTTCAGCTCTGTAACACCGCATTGTAAAACTACATCAATTCATTTTAATCCGGCTTATAATCATCCGTGTAGCTTTTTCATTTTATCAATAAACACATTTTCTCAACTACTCGTTCCATTTGTACATTGATACTTCAAAAAAACAAAAACCAACCAAAAGTAGGTAATAAAACAATCAACAACCACCACCAATAACTAACAATATATTGCCGATTTCAATGCATTCATAACTATTTTATCACCATTCAGGGCCGTATAAAAACAACTGCTCTGTTCACTTCTACATAACATTTCTTCTGTTAGAAACGGAGAAGAAATGATTCTGACTACTATTCTTGTCGTCGTTGGTCTTAGCTTTGGTGAAGTTGTAGCAGATAGTGACAGTAAGCTCTGTGAAGCTCGGAATATTGGAGCATCGTGGTTGTACAGGATAATAAAACGATGCTCTGATATTCCGTTCAGTCGTTAGGACACCCGCAGAACACTTCAACTATCTATCCTTATAGAATGCTGCGAATGGCCAATAAGTGTTGTAGGAGTTAACAGTCTCAATGTGACTCAGGCAAACTTCGAATGCGACAAAGCAATCAGAATGGATTGTGCACTTGCCTCGGTAAACGATAGCGTACAGAAAGTTGGAATCGCTGGTTTCAAGGATCGAACTGATACTTCAAAGTATACCATTGTGAGTTTTCCTACTCTCTCTATATATTTGACATTTCATTTTCAGCTCGCCGCCATGGGTTCAGAAACCAGGCTTCAGAAAACCGTGATTTGCTCTTCATCTAGTACCAAGTGGTATCTGGAAGGATCACCTGAGGATGAATATTCTGGTTTCACTTGTGCTTTTTTGTTGAACAATGGAACATGGCAATATGTTTTTTATTAAAAAAATGTTGAGGATTGATATTTTGAATAAATAATTTGAATGTTGGGATTTATGAAGTTTGTCATGTAAAGACAGAATACAACCAACATGGTTACAAAAACAAAAATGTGACTATTTTAAAACAGTTCTCAGCTAGTTATGGATGGTGAAAGTGTATGGAAATCACTTTTAGACCTATTTTCCGAGCGTGGTGTCCATTCTCTGCACTTCAGACTCTGGCTGAAGCTATTCTTCAGACTCTGGCTGAAACGACCACTTCCTGATATTAGTACGGTAAGATAAAAGTCTGAAAATATAATGGCCATTTTTTCCCTAAATAAACTATTCTGAAATTTTCTGAAAATGAAGAGTACAAGCGCTTCTTCAAAAAATCAAAGTCCAACTAAAAGTTGGTAATAAAACAAGCGTCAACCATCAGCAATAACTTACTTTAAATTGTCGGTTTCATTGCATTCATAACAGTTTTA
Organism: Caenorhabditis latens; assembly: GCA_002259235.3. NCBI lineage: Eukaryota > Metazoa > Nematoda > Chromadorea > Rhabditida > Rhabditidae > Caenorhabditis > Caenorhabditis latens. The sequence continues at coordinate 5,760,821 of CM056093.1, forward strand.
TCACCTTTCCGGGCCATATAAAAAGCAACAGTTCCGGCCTCTTCTACATTTCATTTCGTTCTGTTAGAAACGGAGAAGAAATGCTTCTGACTACTATTATTGTCGTCGTCGGTCTTTGCGTCGGTGGAGCAGAAAATTGGAAACTTGAAAATTGTCCGGTTACATCGAAGCCAGTCACTGAGAAGCCAACCACTGAGGAGCCAATCACTGAGAAGCCAAGTAAGTCACTGTCACCTGGGTGGAGAGCGCGGCCGTGTCAGGAGAATCGTTGAGATAGAATCTCCGTGAAGCTCGGAATATTTTTATATCGGGTTATGAAAATTGCGGGCGGTTTCTGGATAATGAAACAGTAAACGATGCTCCGATGTTCCGTTGATTTCGTCAGGACACCTGCTGTCATCAGAGATTTCACTAGATGAGGGCAGCTACCATAAGTTACTCAGATATCTTACCAGAAGCGGCTTCTCTAGGATAAGACACTTCGAAACAGGAACACGTCAACTATCTATCCTTCCAGAATGCTGTGAATGGCCAATCAGTGCAGTAGGAGTTAACAGTCTCAATATTACTATAAATGACTTCGAATGCGACGAACCAATCAGAATTGATTGTGCACGTGGTGCCATGCCGAACGATGGCGTACAGAAAGTCGGAATCGCGGGTTTCAAGGATCGAAGTGATACTTCAAAGTACACCATTGTTAGTTTTCCTTCTCTTTCTATTCATATGACATCTCATTTTCAGCTCGCCGCCATGGGTTCAGAAACCACGGTTCAGAAAACCGTGATTTGCTCTTCATCTAGTACCAAGTGGTATCTGGAAGGATTACCAGAGGATGAATATTCTGGTTTCACTTGTGCTAATTTGTTGAACAATGGAACATGGCAATATGTTTTTTATTAAAACAAGTGTTGATGATTGATATTTTGAATAAATAATTTGGATGTTGGGATTTATGAAGTTTGACATTTAAAGACAGTATACAACCTATATGATTAGAAAACTAAACATCACTATTTTGGAGCAATGATCAATTTTTGCAGAACTCAAAAAATCTGAAAACCTGAAAATATGTTCTCAGCTAGTTATGGATGGTCAAAGTGTATAGAAATCACCTTTTAGGCAAATTTTCCGAGCTTTGTGTCCATTCTCTGCAATTCAGACTCTGGCTGAAACTATCCGGCCACTTCCTGATATTAGTACGGTAAGATAAAAGTCTCAAAATATAATGGCCATTTTTTTCCTAAAAACTTTAACCTGGTTTTTACCTACCCGTGTAGCTTTTTGTTCCATGAATAAACTCATTTTTCAAAAATCTCTTTAGTTTAACTGTAGTGTTATTCCAGACTTGTTAAATTCCGGACGGCTTGGATTCAAAAATGGGCACTCGTTTTTTAACAAAATTGTCTGAATTTTTTGAAAATGAAGAGTAAAAGTGTTTGCCAATCACTGAGGAACCAGTCACTGAGGAACCAAGTAAGTCACCGTCACTTGAGTGGAGATCGCGACTGTGTCAGTAGAATCGTTCAGATAGAATCTCTGTAAAGATCGGAATATCGGAGCATCGGTCGCTGTATACGAAATTTGCGGAGGCTTCTGAATAATAAACTAGAAGATGATATTCCGTTTACTCGTTAGGACACATGTCACACGTAAGGACACATGTCACACGTTAGGACACATGTCACACACATGTTAGTTTTCCTTCTCTTTTTATTAATATGACATCTCATTTTCAGCTCACCGTCGATGTTAGTGATATTGATAGAGCCGTGATTTGCTCTCCATCTAGTACCAAGTGGCATCTTGAAGGATTACCAGAGGACGAATTTTCAAGTTTCACTTGTGCTTTGCAGGTCAATGGAACATGGACATATCGATAAAACTGTTTCAGAGTGATATTTCGAATAAATAATTTGAATGTTGCGATATATGAAGTTTGACATTAAAAGACATGATGAAAATATGAAATTTCGCTGAACTCAAATACTAGAAAGCTTTTCGCGTGAAAATAGTTATATTAGTAAAGGTGGATGACGATCATTTAGATCATAGTATTGGCGGACTCTGAATTTCCAAAATTGAGTCAACACGAATTGCAGGATCTAAGCTCCTGAAATGTTCCGGATGAAGTTTTTCACATGTCGTCAACCAACTATGGTCCTTAATGGACTTATTCTGGAGGTAACAAAAAAGATTACTATTTTACAACTAGCACAAAATAGTTTTTTGCTTTTTTTCTTTCTCCAGAATAGGCCCATTATCATATTGTCAACCTTATCATTTTTCCAAACGTTCTCTATAATTCTTGGATGTTGAGACCGGAGGTACATAAATTGAGTCTAGTCTTGACTTAGCTCAAAACATAGATCATAAGACATCATCCTCGGAACCCCGATTCGGCGGAGACTTTGCAACGATTTGCATGATTTCATTTCATTATTTCTTATTTTTGGTCGAGACGAGACTTCCTTTTTCATGAAGATTATATTCTTTCTTATATTTTTTGCTAACTTTTCCAACTCTGTTAGCTTGTCAACCACTGATGAACCGATAGATTGTTCATTCCTGAATGCCACTTGCTGCAACTCCGCTTCGATTGCTTATCTTGACTTTATGGCGCCCTCGTGGCGAAGTGTACATGATTCAAATTACGCCCAAATTAATAACCATCTGGATCAAAGAGGATATTGTGGCAACACTCTAAACTGTTACTGGCTCGACGAGAACTGCTGTAATCAGGAAGCTGTTAACCATGCCAAAACAGAATCAATGCAATGGTACAATAATGGAGGTAGCGGTTACAGGTCAAGACTCAACTCCACGCTCTACTCGTTGGGTTTATGTTCTGCTGTGACAACTACAACTGCCACAACCGAAGGTCTGGACTGTTCATATCTCCCTGACGCATGCTGCAGTGTTCCCACATTGAACTACTTGAGCGTGGTGGCCGCAAGTTGGACGAGATCTTCTAGTTCAGAATGGAAAGCCAGATTGATTGTTCATCTTACTGAATTAGGTTATTGCCCGACACCTTCCACTTCAACTATGGAAACGACAACTACTGACACAACAATATCGACACTTGATTGTGGATGGCTTGAAGAGAAATGCTGTACTCCAGAAGCAGTGGAACTTGCAAATAATGCATCGAGCAATTGGAGATCTGTAACAAATGCGACTCGACGTGCGAATTTCCATGACATTTTGGTTGCTAGAGGTCTATGTGACAATGGTGAGTGTTGAAAATGATGTTTTCAAAGAAAAAAGTTCATTAATGAAAAAGTTCATTGGATTTAGGGCTTGTTGTAGGTTACCGCATTTGTAATGATAACCTGTGTGGAAGCTCAAATGAGATTTTTGAAATACTAAATGGCACGTGATACAGTAACCATTTTTTTTCTCTTTCGCAATACGATTTGAATTTAGTTCCGGCTTGTTGTTATTTTTCTTTTCATCTGACATTTCCGACTCCGCATGACTAGCCGCGCCTTGTTGCATGGCTCCAATGCCGCGTCGCCAGGCAATACAGAAACTTATTCAATTTCAATTGAGCCCAATCCCCCAAAATTCTTCTTCATTTCTTCTTTCAAACTCATTCATTTTTTCACTTTCACATCTTCAACTCTCCGATTGTTCTCTTTTCACAATGAACCTTCTTCTATCGATGATAGTGGCTACCATTGTTACCATACCGGATGTTCTCGGTCAGAACGATGCTACTGATTCTACTACTTCTTCACCCTCTTTGAATTGTGATTTCCTTAATAACTTGTATGAATCTTGGAATTATAACGGCGAATGCTGTAACTCGGATGCTGTGGAGTACTTGGACACAGAGTATCCGAATTGGAGACGCACTCAACGGAACCGGCAAAAATACTTTAACGAATTGTTTGAAAAAGGTCTTTGTAACGTATCGAGTACCTCCACGGTAGAGCAATCTACTACTGTACTAACCTCTACGACTACTGTACCAGAAACCACTACTAGTACTGCTACTACTACTGAAAGCGTTTCTACAATACTCATGACAGAAGTTGACCTGAAGTCATCAAGAAAATATGGTGAGTACACAGCATAAAGGAAAAAATGAATGAAAATGGTTGCTCATTTTATCAAAAGTGGCGCTCGAAATGGGACGAGTCGGGGCGTCCCGTGTCCCAAAAATGAACCTGTATTCTTGAAACTTTGGAAATCCCGTCCTCAGCTATGTCTTCAGGATCTGTTAAAGTTTGACTAAACTCCGACCAAAATTGACTGTTTTCCTAAACGACTGGGAAAAAGTGGGGCGCCTCATTTTGAGCGCTTGTTTTTTTTAAACTCAAACGTGGGAGAGCTATTCCGCTCTAATGAGAAAATTTTATCGGATTTAGGGACTGTGCATTATGCAAATATGTTGCGGTTGATCTTATGATAACCTGTGTAGAAGTTAAAATGGGATTTTTGCATTACTCGTGATACCGTAAACACCTTTTTCATCCCTTTCGCAATACGACTTGAATTTAGTTCCGGCTTGTAGTTATCTTTTGTCATCTGACATTTCCGACTCCGCATGAATAGCCGCGCCTTGTTGCCTGGCTCCAATGCTGCGTCGCCAGGCAATACAGAAATTTATTAGATTCCAATAGAGCCAAAATTCGCCAAATTCTCCTTCATTTCTTCTTTCAAACTCATTTTCTTTTCACTTTCACATCTTTGACAATCCAATTGTTCTCTTTTCAAAATGAACCTTCTTCTATTGATGATAGTGGCTACCACTGTTATCATCCCGGATATTCTCTGTCAAAACGATGGTACTGATTCTACTTTGTCACCCTCTTTGAATTGTGGTTATCTGAATAACTCGTATATTTCTGTTGGCGGCATGACTTATAACGGTGAATGCTGTAACTCGGGAGCGGTTGAATACATGGACACAACGAATCCAGGATGGAGAACCAATCAACGGGAACTGCAAACATACATGCTTGTATTGTTTACAGGAGGTTATTGTAACTCCATGGTAGAGCAATCTACTACTGTACTAACCTCTACGACTACTGTACCAGAAACCACTACTAGTACTGCTACTACTACTGAAAGCGTTTCTACAATACTCATGACAGAAGTTGACCTGAAGTCATCAAGAAAATATGGTGAGTACACAGCATAAAGGAAAAAATGAATGAAAATGGTTGCTCATTTTATCAAAAGTGGCGCTCGAAATGGGACGAGTCGGGGCGTCCCGTGTCCCAAAAATGAACCTGTATTCTTGAAACTTTGGAAATCCCGTCCTCAGCTATGTCTTCAGGATCTGTTAAAGTTTGACTAAACTCCGACCAAAATTGACTGTTTTCCTAAACGACTGGGAAAAAGTGGGGCGCCTCATTTTGAGCGCTTGTTTTTTTTAAACTCAAACGTGGGAGAGCTATTCCGCTCTAATGAGAAAATTTTATCGGATTTAGGGACTGTGCATTATGCAAATATGTTGCGGTTGATCTTATGATAACCTGTGTAGAAGTTAAAATGGGATTTTTGCATTACTCGTGATACCGTAAACACCTTTTTCATCCCTTTCGCAATACGACTTGAATTTAGTTCCGGCTTGTAGTTATCTTTTGTCATCTGACATTTCCGACTCCGCATGAATAGCCGCGCCTTGTTGCCTGGCTCCAATGCTGCGTCGCCAGGCAATACAGAAATTTATTAGATTCCAATAGAGCCAAAATTCGCCAAATTCTCCTTCATTTCTTCTTTCAAACTCATTTTCTTTTCACTTTCACATCTTTGACAATCCAATTGTTCTCTTTTCAAAATGAACCTTCTTCTATTGATGATAGTGGCTACCACTGTTATCATCCCGGATATTCTCTGTCAGAACGATGGTACTGATTCTACTTTGTCACCCTCTTTGAATTGTGGTTATCTGAATAACTCGTATATTTCTGTTGGCGGCATGACTTATAACGGTGAATGCTGTAACTCGGGAGCGGTTGAATACATGGACACAACGAATCCAGGATGGAGAACCAATCAACGGGAACTGCAAACATACATGCTTGTATTGTTTACAGGAGGTTATTGTAACTCCATGGTAGAGCAATCTACTACTGTACTAACCTCTACGACTACTGTACCGGAAACGACGACTACTGAAGAACTCAACTGTTATTGGCTTGAATATGCATGGCGTTACCCTTTATATAATGGTGAATGTTGTAACTGGGAATCAGTGACCTACTTGAACAGAGAATACAATTCCAATTGGACAAAAAGTTCCGAACATTCAAAGTACATAAAAGAGTTGCGTGAGAAAAATATCTGCGGCGGTACTACTACTTCAACTACAATTGACACTACTACTACTGATAATACTGAAAGTTCTTCTACAGTACTCAAAGTTGACCTGAAAGCATCAAAACAACATGGTGAGTATACAGAACAATATAATAAACGAACTTTAAAAATGGTTTCTCATATTATCAAAAGTCGAAATGAGACAAGACAAATTGTGAAGTCCCAGTCCCGCGCATCCTGGATAGTCATAAAACGGTGAAAAATGAACCTATATTCTTGAAACTTCGAAGATCGCGTCTCCAACAGTAATTTCGGGCTCTGTGAAAGTTTGACCACTCTCCGACAAAAACTTACTGTTTTCCAAAATACGGAAAAAAGTGGGACGCCCCATTTCGAGCGCTAATCAAAGGTCTAGTAGAGAAAGTCAGGAGAGAATTAAAAAAAGAATAGACAATATTTTAAAAAACGTGCTTTTGAACTAAGAAAGTAGCTGCACACGTAGTTTGTCAGCTCCGACCCTCACGAGGTCCATTCTGCAAGAGTTCAACATTTGAACTGTTTTGCACAATTCTCTGCAGAAAACACGTTCCTATCGGTGTAACCTAGCAATCCAATCTAAATACATCTAGTTTGCTCCGTCATTCTTTTTTCGCTCATTCCTTTTTCTTATTCTCACATTTGCACCGCTTCATTGGTTGCACTTCTGAATGATGAGGCGTCTTCTATTGGCGGTGGTAGCAGTTGCCACTGTCAAAATTAATGTCTACTGCCAAACTATTACCACTGAGCCAGTCAACTGTTATTGGCTTGGAATCGTATGGGCTGATGTTTCTTACTATCGTGAATGTTGTAACCTACAATCAGTTATCTACTTGAATACAACTTATGGAGCCAGTTGGATTACAAGCTCATGGGCGCGAACCACATATTTCAATAGACTACATGACGAAGGTCTGTGTGACGGTACGCTGGAAATTTGGGTTCAAAATATTTAAAGGGGACGTAGTATTACTATTTTCTCAAGAAGTTTTGATCAAGCCAGCATTTGCTTTCCTTACTAGGGAAGATAATTGTAGTTATGAGACGTAACCTATATCACTGGAAAGCTGAGAAAACGCTGATTCCAAATATATATTTAGTTTTGGCCCTCCAGACCACGTATTCGAAAAACAACAAGGTCAAACACTCCATTATTTTCCCTAGTTAGAGTATGTAGCTTGCTTGGCACATTTGCCCCGATCCGTATTGCAAACGTTAAACTTCGGACTATTTTTGCATATGCCTGCGAGAAAGCGGTGTAACCTGGCAATATCATCAAAACATGTTTATTATTCTTTTTTGTTCTGAGATCCGCAACACTTTTTTCTTTCTCTTCTTTTTTATTTTGGATTCATTCGTCTTCAATTCTCCCTTCTGCAAAAACTCCTCCAAATGAACCTTCTACTACTAATAGCTCCCTTTTTTATTGTTACCGTCTTCTCCCAAAATACTGACCTCAACTGTGGCTACCTCGCCGACTCATATACCTTTTCATCCAGTATCAGTTATGACGGAGAATGTTGTTCTACGGATGCCGTGGAGTACATGGACAAGGAGTATCCGGGATGGAGGAAGAATAATTCTCAGTTGCAACAGTACTTGTCAGAACTCTATCAAAATGGACTTTGTGATGGTTCTACCACAACTGTTCTCAGCTCCACAGCTACTGTACCACAAACTACTACTACTAAATCGATTTTGTGCAGTTTATTAGGGATTGGTTGCCCTAAAGACTCAACTACAACTGTAATTGCTTCTACTGAAACGAGTACTACTGTAATTGAATCTTCAAGTGAGGGTGAGTGATTTTGAAGAAGCTCTATCGTACTAGTAGTAACGGGTTCAACATAATAACAGGTTTGTGGATAAATAAGAAATCGGGGAGAGAGAGATCCTTGAAGAAAGGAAAGAGATGCATTTATAGTCCGTGCTAGAATGTGGGCGTAGATTCGATGATCAGCAGCTTGGTGGCATGTTGTCCAGGAGATGGAGAGAGAAAGCACTTGTGGAACGGAGGGATTCTTGGATGTCTGCTTCCTTTATCCATGGTGTCTCAGATGTATTCCATCCGTGTGAACATGGGGCCGTTTGTGCATGACCTGGAAGAATGGTATTAGGCAATAGTATGAGAAGTGGGAGAGACGTTAGAGTTCTGTCATAGACAAGCTCTGACGTACTTTGGATCTCACCTGATGACGGGTGTTCTGGAGTTGGTGACGTCATCAGGTCAAAGTCCGGGCCTTGGGACGTGAGGGATGATGATTTCCTTACATATGTAGTGTATATTTTTTGTTCACACTAAATCACTGATTGCTTTCTGAGGAGTACTGGGTACAAACTTACAACATTTTTTTCCTCAGAAATTGTTTTCCTTTTGAAATCCTCAGGTTTCGAACTATCCAGCCATGTAGGTTTCATTTCAAAAGCTTGAAATATGTCCGGATCATTCCCTAGTTAGAGTATACTTTTAACTCTCTGTGACGAACTACAAAACTTCTACGACTTTCATTTCTGATCCCATCCCAAGTTCACTGAAACACTTGCTCCCGTCAGACGGCACTCCTATCGGGTAACCTAGCAATACCATATGAATACATCAGTTTCATCGCATTTTAATAGAGTCTCGTTTGTTTTTTGAAGCATTTTCATTTCTTCTATTCACTTCGCCACCACTTTTGACTGTGCTATCGTAATAATGAATATCCTACTGCTGATTGCGGTCTCGTTCATATTCATCATTCCCAACATTCTTTGCCAAAGTTCTTCAACAACTTCTCTCAATTGTGGCTATCTTGCTGGGCGATACAATGTTTCCGCAAATGAATCCTATAATGGAGAGTGTTGCAACACTGCAGCAGTGGAGTACATGGATCAGGAATATCCAGGATGGAGACAAAATTACAGTCAGATAAGGAAAAACCTGATTATGCTGAATGACAAAGGCTACTGTATTGTAACTTCCACTACCTCCACTACTCCCACTACAGAGCTCTCCTCTACTACCCCATTCAACTGCTACTGGTTATCTGAAAACTGGTATTGGGTTAATTATAACGGGGAATGCTGTAATCCAGAATCAGTTGACTTCTTGAATTCAATCAATGGATCGTTCTGGAGAGATCAAAACGCAACTCGTGCTGATTTTATAAGAGCTTTGAGAAGTAGTGGAGTCTGTGGAGGGAGTACAACTTCTACTGTAACGTCGACGACCACTTTGACCACTACTACTGATTTTTTATTGACAAGCACAACGGAGATGGAGACAACGAGTGAAATTGGTGGGTTACCGTTTAGGAGAATTTTTCGGTGAGACATATTCACAGTACCGTCAAAAAGCATTTTCTCTGAGGACACTATTGGGAAAGTTACAGGTTGTCAAAGTGAAAAGCTCTAAAATTTCGCTAATATGCACTGGAATTAGTCGGTTTCAGGGAGACTAGACTTTCACGACCCGTAACTTTTATGGTAAGGTCCTTACAAAACATGGTCAACTTCAAAAATTATGTGATATTTTTGCTATGTCCAACCCACACAAAAAAAATTTGTGAGACAATCAGGTGACACCGAAATACACCAATGAAAATAGCTAAAGTTGATAACCTTTTGAACGGTACTGTATCTTGAATAGCGCTTTCCATTACCTATAGTGTAGGGATCTTGAAGATGTCATGATCTCTTGATCTCCCGAGTCACATCTTCCCGAAACTTCCCGTGACCATCCGCGTGGCTTTGTGACTTCAAAGCTCCGATTGCTAGGCAATCGCCACATGATTTTCGCATATTTTTTCTTCATAAGCATTCTATTTACATTCATTTCACCACATCTCTCATGACACACTTGCTTTTACTACTGTGCCTAACCATCTTCTCGAGCCAAGTGTTTTGTCAAACCACACCAAAACTCGAATGCTACTGGTTGTCTCCTGCGTGTTGTAACACTGCGGCAATTGATTTCTTGAATGGAAGATGGGTTTATTGGAAAACTGCAGAAATTTATCGCAAATCTCTGTACCAGCCTAGTCTGGATGAGAGAGGATTGTGTGATCCTCCGACAAGTACTACTACGACATCGACTAGTATCAAAACTACGAAAACTACTAAACGTGAGTTTCAGGATAGTTCTGAACTTCTTTCGGTAAAGTTAGCTTCATGGATTGGTCAGAGGCTGTGGGTTTTGAGAAAGTCTCTATTTGAATTTTTTGGCAATCAATTATCCAAATTTATTCGAAACTGAAAGTCAATGACGGTGGGATTTGTCATCTTGAACTTTTCAAAAAGGAATTGAACCGATGAAAAATAAAAACAGTTGCTATGTTACTAGAGACGTCTTCCTCCCACTCTCTCAATTTTCCTTCATTCTTTTTTCTTTTATCCTCCTTCTTCAATCTACGACATGCTACCTTTACTCCTACTCCATCTCCTCTATCTACCCCTCATCTCAACTCAATCCACCTCCTGCTACTGGTTGTCCGAATCTTGGGTCGAAGGACTCACTTACCCTCAAATATACAATGGAACGTGTTGCAACTCACGTGCGGTTGACTACTGTGAGAGTTCAGACCCAAATTGGATGGCTGCTTTGGGAGATACTCGATTCAAACTTTTGGAGACTATGACTCTTATTGGGATTTGTAATTTTCCGAATTCTACTGCTGGTACTAGTTTGAAAGGGTTGGACCTGGGAGCTCTATTGAGAGACGCTGTTTAATGATCTGATCTTTTGAATCATCTGATGTCACTTTCCTTTGCTCAGAAGTTCAAAAACTCTCGAAACATTTACGACCGTTACCAAACTTTCTAGACTAGCTTTTATTTCTTGGATTTACTACTCTCCAACTAGCAACCGAGCTTTCTGCTTTTCATTCTTCAACTTTCTGCATTTTCGACTCTACCAAGCTATGAAAACTCTATTTTTTATTCTATTCCTACCGATTCTCGGATACTGTCAATCTGATGAAGTCTTGAATTGCGGCTATTTGAGCAACACCTTCGTATACAAAGATTTCACGAATGTCTATCGGAACTATGTTGGTGGATGTTGCACTTCTGTATGTCTCGATCGTCTAGAAAAACATTATTCTGGTTGGAGAACTCCAAATGACATTAACCCTGTATCATATTATGTCAGTATTGCGTATGCTTCGAATTGCTGCAAGGATACTCCGTCGATAGCAGTGATAACTGAAACTCCAACGACCACCGTACCAACTTCATTCAACTGCTACTGGTTATCTGAAAACTGGTATCGGGTTGATTACAACGGGGAATGCTGTAATCCAGAATCTGTTGCCTACTTGAACTCTATCAATGGATCGTACTGGAGAGATCAGAACACAATTCGTGCTGATTTCATAAAATCTTTGAGAAGTAGTGGAGTCTGTGGAGGGGGCACAACTTCTCCTACTACTACTAATCCTGTCACGACTTTAACGACAACCACTATTCCAACAACTACAGTAGTCGCTAGCACAGTCGGAACAACTACAAAGAATCCAAAGCTCGATTGTGGGTGGCTTGAAGAGTATAACGGTGGACTATGCTGTACTCAGAGGGCGTTGAAGTTTTTGAAAACTTGGGATGCAAACTGGCGGAAATCAAATGATATCAGTTACAGAACCCAAATAATTAGTATTCTGAGATCCAAGGGACATTGTGATAGTAAGCGCACTTCTTTGGCTACTACTACCATTACTGTTCCAATTACGACTACTACTAAATCGGTTTTGTGTAACTTAATTGGGATCGGTTGCCCTAAAGAATCAACTACAACTATAATTGGTTCTACAACTACTAAAACGAGGTTAATTGAGGATTCAAGTGAGGGTGAGTCCTTTTGAACAAGCTCTGTCTCATAGTTTTCTATAGTTTCATTTCAGTAGTAGTCTCATAGATTGTAGTAAAATCTAATCTGTGTTCCTTCTAGTATGAAACCTGTAATTCATGATACAAACGGCTATCATAGTAGTCAGGCATCAATTCCGGTGAATTTTCCAGGTCCACTGAATCTTTTGAATATAAGTTGGTGGGAAAAGTATTACTGTGAATGTTGTAGTCACCAGTTATCAGCTACATATTTAAGCGTTGGAAAAAAGTTGGAGATCAGTCGAATCTAATAACGAAAAATGAGCGTTTTTTGAAAATAAAACTGTACTCAGAGACGCCGATTGGTTCTGAAACATAAAACTGACATCATAATTGTGAAGTAAGTTTCACGTGTCTTTCTCACATCATCCGATCCTTTACCCTCGTCGCTTTTTGCCTCTTCTCCACACAGAGTCACCATTACTAGGATACGGAACTCAAGTGGGTCCCGCTGCTAGGCATTTTGACACCTCGGGCTCCTTTAAAACCCGGCTCCAGCTCACTTTCAACCAGTTTTCCCGCCGATTGGTTCTGAAACATAAAACTGACATCATAATTGTGAAGTAAGTTTCACGTGTCTTTCTCACATCATCCGATCCTTTACCCTCGTCGCTTTTTGCCTCTTCTCCACACAGAGTCACCATTACTAGGATACGGAACTCAAGTGGGTCCCGCTGCTAGGCATTTTGACACCTCGGGCTCCTTTAAAACCCGGCTCCAGCTCACTTTCAACCAGTTTTCCCCTTTTTTGCTCTCAACTTCTCCCTAACATTTGCGTTACTTTCACCATGAAACTCCTTCTATTCATGATAGTCTTGGCTATCCTAGCCGGAGTCTCATGTTTAGAAAGCAGATCCGGAGCCAAAGGAGCTTCTGGAGGTTCTGGATCAAACGGAGGTTCAGGCACTGATTTCGGTGAGTAAATAGAACCTGAATATAAATAGATCGGGAAAGAATTAAGAAGAATATGTGATTGTCAATCTATTGACGATTTCGGTAAATCTTGAAGAAAAATTGTTGTTTCCGAAAGCGTTGTCTTCAGAGGGTTCGTGTAACCGTTGCCAATTCTTTCTGTTCGAAAATTGCGCTAAAGTCAGAATGGGTAAATTGGTTCGAGCGAATCAACTAATACCCGGCGAGCTTTAAGAGAAAGGCCTGTACAATGCTTGATTGGCAGTCGGCTCGAACTATCACTGCACGCTGTTTTCATGGAGTTACACGTGTCTTACTCCCAACATCCTACAGTATACCCTCGTCACTTTGTGCCTTTTCTTCAGACAGAGTCACCATTACTAGGATACTGAACTCAAGTGCGACCCGCTGCTAGGCATTTTGAAGCGTTTTTCCCTTTTCACTCTCTACTTCTCCCTAACATTTTCGCTTTTTTCACGATGAAACTGATTTCTGATTTATCCATGATAGCATTGACTTTCATAGCCGAAGTCTTCTATCTAGAAAGGCAATTCGGTTCGAACTCTAAGGGAAGTCGATCTTCGATTTCTTTCTATCGAATTCTCCTCCGATCCCAAAAAATTCAACTTGTTGTCACTGTGGTTATCATCTCTTTAAAAAGATTTCGTGTTTTTAAAACAGGTTTTTAGAGTAGTGAGCTTTATCAACAATAATTCAGTTAAGAAAGTGAAACCAAGAATAACGTGAATTCCAAAAAAATGCATCCGATTATGCCACGCGTCTGCTGTAAAAAGAAAGTTTCCTATTTTTATGTAACACAATACATCTTACCACGTAAACTCCAGTATTTCTGACTTCTTTCCATTCAATTCCCCTCCGCCTCCAAAATATTTTAAACCGTCATTAGTATTATATTGAAATCCGACAGGATACTTTGTCGCGTACCATTTATTGTTCTCACAAATTATCCCGAAAAAAGAGAACAATTCCACTGGTGGACCGACTGGATCACCCCAGTTTTGTTTGCTGGCACTTGTTTCAAGAAACTGATGGAGGAATAGGTTACTTATGGGTATTAAGGTTGTAATAAACTCACTGCGACATCAAATCCATCCCTTTGGTCATCTGGAGGAGTAATTTCGGAAACATTGTAACTTGTTCTCAGGTAAGTGTAGGAATGTGTACCACATGTGGCATTTCTTTCACAATCAGCCCCTTCATTAAATAATACGTTGTTCCTATCTGAAAAGGAATACTAAAGTAGCCGTGTTTTTTTACAAATACCGGCGTCAACGAGATCAAGAAAATTTGAGCATTTACAAACATCATCAATTGATCTTCGTTTCAAACAGCATTGACCTTCTTGGAAGAAAAAAACGAGAATAACAGGAAGAAATATAAACCAGTTCATACCTATTGTTGGTTGTTTCTATCCCCATATTTAATCCCCTTATATGCATTTTTCGAATGATCTTTTGGTATGATAATTAACTGACATGAATAATTTGGTTGATCAATACATCTCCGTATTGGAATGTTTTTGGAACTGATTTGAAGATATGATATGGATGTATAAAATGCGTGATAAAGCGTTCCAAAGAAAAATTATAGCTTGTGAACTGCAATAATATATTCTATTTGGTACTGAGTGATTGAAGTCTGGCTTCTTTTTATATTCTATTTTTCAGAGTCAACTACAACACCCTCTACGACTCTCTCTACAACCGTTCCTACAACTTCCGAATCTACCAGTCCAGTTCCGACTACCACCATCTCTCTCAAATGTGGTGCTCTTGCTGATACTCCTTGTTGTACTCCGGAAATAACACAATGTCTGGACAAAGAATATGCTGGTTGGCTAAAGTACACAAGCACTGATGGTTATGAACAGGAATTGGGAAAGTGCGGTTGTTTCTTGACGACAGCCAGTATGACGACGAAAACAGGTAGGCCACCAGAAAATGAATAGAAAACTGAAACCGTCGAGCTTCTGTTTCTGTTCCCATTTTTTTTTTCAATTGAATAAACCAAATTTCATTATTTCGAGAAGGTTTCAGAGTTTAATCATTATTCAATTTATGTGTATGCAAATATATTTTTACTACAGAAACACCAACCACTTCATTAAATTCAAATTGCTCTTGGCTCAAAACTCCATTTAACTACACTGTTGGATCTTATCCACCGACCGACTTTTCATATTATGGAACATGTTGCTCAGAGAAGTCAATCGACACTCTGAATGATAATTCACTAAACTGGCTTTTAACAAATGAAAATGCGGATAGTTGGAGCAAATGGAGTTATTTGGTGAATTTGTTGTATTGTGTTGAAGGAGCTTGTACTGATCCACCACGTTGGAACAATTGTTCGAGTGAGTCTTTTTTTACCTCGTGGCTAAATCTGAAAAACGCGCTCTACCGTAATCAAATTTAATACTTCATTAGATCGCGGTTACTTATATTGTTCTTTAAATCATCCCTACATTTTTCAGTGTCCTCCACTTCATCTTCTTCATCAACATCCGCTCAAACCACCACTTCATCAAAGTGGACAACTTCTTCCACTGATTCTACCACCACCTCAACTGATCGAGAAACTTCTGAAACGACTTCAACTCCAAACTCTACGTCTACTACCACCATAACCACGGCAACGCTGGAAACTGGAAGTGAGTTCATCTATAATCATGTTATATCCCCTATCATTGTTTTTTTCAGAAGGAGACAACAACGAGGACACGACTCCGAAGACAACGACTATTACTGGATCCACATCTGAAACAAAGACCACCACTGATGTCGAGTCATCTTCAGAAAGTACCAACACCCAACTGAGCACTGACGGAACTACAGGAACTGGAAGTACTGGAATTGAGACAACACCTCTGACGACAACGACGGCTAATTCTGGAGGATCTACGGCAACTGGCGAAACGACAACTTCTTCGACGTCCACTGGAACCACTGGAAACATCATGACGACTTCTGAAAGCTCCACGACCACATCCACCTCGACCGTGTCATTTACACCGACAACTTCGCCTATTTCTGCCTCTTCCGGTTCCAGCGATACCACTGAGACCACCGGGACAACACAGACGTCATCAACCACAGCTGTGACTCCAACCTCAACAACCACTGAGTCTTCGTCATCGGCTACGACGATTTCCGGACAGACTGCACAATCGACACCAACCACAGAGGTTACTGGAACCACCACCTCCCACACAACTTCTACTGGAACATCTGGAGCGTCGACGACTTCTGGTACAACTGGAGCCACACCTGGAACCACAGCTGGAAATCAGACGACTACTTCAACGAGTACAACAGGATCAACTTCAGGCACCACAACCAACACCGATGGAGTCTACGTAAGTTGGCCCATTTCAGTTTGAAATCCGTTTTAGTGACATGCATGTCTTCCCCCTTTCCCTTCCCAACATCCGCTACATTTCGTTCAGTTCCGGAACACCACGAGTGAGATCTTTTCGAATTGTACCCGAGTAACTACGGAGTTGATCTACTACATCAATGGAACGGGGTTGAGAAATGTCACTTATGATCACAGTATTAGTGGATGTGTAAGTTTGCCCCTGATTTAGTTTCCCTTGTTCCATACTTTTGACTCTTGGAACTTATTAGGTTGCATGTGTTTGAGGTGTACAATCTTGATATGTGAAAGCCCGGTCCTAGTTTTACCCCCTTTGAGCAATCTTGTACACAAATTGCGCCACCCGGGTTCTTAGATCTAACATTCCAATGAAGCATGAACGTCCCAAAAGTTTCAGATCACTACCATATAAATGTCCTGACTCTCCGTCTTTCTATGTTATCATTTTCAGAGCTCGACCACCCCAATGACGACTCCTGAGCAAACCACCACGTACAACTGGCCCACCGGAGGAACTACAAGGATTCTGCCTTCTGGAGAGATAGTGAGTTGTAACATACTGCATAAAATTTGTGATCGTGTTTTTAGATTCTCTCGGAGTCTTTAATCGCCTATCCGAACTGCACAACTGTCCTAAAGCAGTTGATTTTCAACCCATCAACCAATCAGACCCGAACTGAATCATCGAGCGACATCAATGGATGCGTGAGCTATTTAAATTTTCGATAAATCTTGACTTGACTTGATTCCAGAAGACCTCAACCACTCCATTGATGATCTCCACGACTCCGATGTCCACTCCAGTGACTACTCCGACTCAATCAACCACTGCCAAGACAACCACCTTCAACTGGCCAACCGGTGGAACGACGAGGATTCTACCTTCTGGAGAAATCGTGAGTTCAACCAACACGACCTAGTACTATAAAAATCTTTCAGATCTTGTCAGAGTCCCTGATTGCGTACAAAAACTGTACGACGGTCCTCATGCAGTTGATTTTCAACCCGTCAACCAATCAGACCAGAACCGAGACGACGACAGATGAATACGGATGTGTAAGTCCTTTTTGATGCTTCGAACGCTCTAAAACTGGGAATTTCAGAGAACCTCTTCCTCTACCATGACCTCCTCAAAGTTCTCCACGACACCAATGACGACGACGACTTCCAAATCGGAAACCACCAAAACGACATCGTCGAAAACCGGAACCACTGGATCAACTTCGAAGAAAACCACCACCTACAACTGGCCCACTGGTGGCACGACGAGGATTCTGCCTTCTGGAGAGATCGTGAGTTGTCATATACGGCCGAAAACTCCTAAATTTATTTTTAGATCCTCTCAGAGTCCTTGATCGCATACAAAAATTGTACCACGGTCCTGATGCAACTGATTTTCAATCCCTCCACAAATGAGACCAGAACCGCCACCACCACAGATGAATACGGATGCGTGAGTACCTCCTCTTAGCTATTCTCAAATATTGACAAATTCTAGAAAGCGACCTCCTCCACCTCCTCCCAAAGTACCACTACGATGCCGTCAACCACCACCGTAAAGTCGACTACTCCACCAACCACGACTTTCCCATGGCCAACGGGTGGAACCACACGGACCCTTCCCAATGGAGAGATCGTGAGTTTTCAGGTTTCTGAAAACCTCAATATGTCATCCTCTGTTCCAGATTCTGTCCGAGTCACTGATCGCATACAAAAACTGCACAACGGTTCTTATGCAGTTGATCTTCAATCCGTCCACGAATACAACACGGACGGTGTCGGAAAGCAATAAGGACGGATGCGTGAGTTTTCAATTTCCATGACTCCAAGACACTCAAAATCTCCAGAAAGTAACATCGACCACAGTCGCCCAATCAGTGAAGACCACCACCTATAATTGGCCGACAGGAGGAACGACAAGGACTCTGCCGTCTGGAGAGATAGTGAGGCTGCTAGGAATCAAGAATAAAACTAAAATGGAAGTTTTTAGATCCTGTCCGAAAGTCTGATCGCCTACAAGAACTGTACGACGGTCCTGATGCAGTTGATCTACAACCCGAGTACGAACAAGACCAGGACTGAAACGACGTCAGATGCTGAAGGCTGTGTGAGTTTCATAACTGGAATACGGGGGCGCCTTGAACGCGTATTTAGCATCGCCCATACAATGGAACAAGCCAGAGTGTGCATTCCAAGTTCTTTATTCATTCTATGTTTCCAGAAGGCAACTTCTTCCTCCGCCTACATCACCACACCGATGTCTGGAGGATCCACGACACCATCCCCATCTGATGCCACGACCACTTTCCAGTGGCCCACCGGAGGAACGACACGGATGCTACCCTCTGGAGAAATCGTGAGTCTACTAGCGCTGAAATCTTTAACATATAATAACTCCAGATCATCTCGGAGTCTCTGATCGCCTACAAAAACTGTACGACGGTTCTCATGCAGTTGATCTTTAACCCTTCCACCAACAAGACCAGGACAGAAACGACAACAGATGTGAACGGATGTGTAAGTTTTTTTCCGTATGATCCAGAACCTGTAAGTGAAACTTTTCAGAAAGCGACGTCGACAGCTTCAGGAATCACTTCAGCGATGACAACTCCCACAACAACAGAAGCTCCGTTCACCTTCCCGGAGAGCAAGACAACTCAAATATTGCCAAACGGAGAAATCGTGAGTGATAGAGAGGAAACGCAGAAAACTAAAAGCTGAGTTTCCACTTTCAGCTTATGTCGGAGTCCCTAATCGCCTATCCGAATTGTACAACGGTCCTGAAACAGTTGATTTTCAACCCGGCCACCAGTACGACAAGAACGGAGACTTTATCTGATGCCCAGGGCTGTGTAAGTAGAGAATGTTTTGACATATACCGAAAGCCTAGGGACTTAGAGAACCGTAACGCGCAATACCTGAGCTCCCTGTCTGCCTCATCAGGCATTGCTCAAGTTTTATAGAGCGATGTTGCTATATTTCAATTCAACAATCCCTCAACCTTTTGATTTTCAGAAAGCCACGACCACAACCAAGCCATTCGCCACTACCCCGATTCCACCAACGACCACAGCCAGATCGTCCACCACCACTCCTGTAGTCTCTAGAACTGCGTCTCCAATCACCACTACTACATCTCTACCAACGAGTACAACTTCCCGCCCCAGATCCACCACTTCCGTCGCAGTCACTTGTACGTTTCCATCCAATCTCAACCTGATCAACACCAACCGCCCGACACCTGAAGAGATAAAGGAGAATTACGCAGTTGGAGAGCGGATCATCCATATTTGTAAGAAATATTACATCCAAGAACTGTCCAAACAACCCCTTCGGATTTACCAATGTGGAGAAGACGGGAAATGGATTGGAACATTGCAGAAGTGTGTTTGTAAGTATTGGAGTGATCGGAGGTATTCAATAAAAAGTTTCTTTTTCAGTGGAACCAGGACGGAAGGCAGAGTTGTAAAGAAGCACAAGTCGGAATCGTGTTTGTCTTGGAATTCTGTGATTTTTTTTTTGAAAAATGGGATTTGATTTGAATTGGGAATAAACTTTTGATCTGTTAAAATTATACAAATCGTGGCCTTTTCAAAAAATCAAAAAAAAAAAAAAAATTGTTGCCATGCGATATCTCTCAAGTAGGACAAGCTAATGGACCATGAAGATGGCCTTTCATCAACGTTTTCCTTTATTTTATATATTTTTTGAAGTATGTTATTCTTTTTGCTTCTATTATCCTCTTCTACTACCATAATCTGCCAAACCACAAAGAGTATTCTAGACTGTGAATACCTTGCAGACAGTTTCCAGTACACTTGGAACAACACTGTCTATAATTATACAGGAGAATGTTGTTATCCTGAAGCTGTAACATGTCTGGACAAGAATCAGAAGTCATGGAGATCAGAAGATGCAGCGACCCCGGCTGCCTATGTTAAATACTTGAAAAATTACGGATTCTGTAACCAGTCCACTAACTCAACTACCACCACTAATACCCCGCTTTCCATCACCACTATAAAAATGGTCTGCGGATTTTTGGACCCGGATTGTTGTAGCCTTCAAACCTTGGAGTATATGAATCAAAATCATCCTGGATGGAATAACTTTATAGCAGAGTTGCTACTGAAAGCAGTTTATGAAGCAGAGTTGAAGAATAATGGATTGTGTGGAGGGATGGTGACGACAGTTACGAGTTATCGGAAGATAGGTAAGACTCTGAAGATTGAGGATATGTTCTCATAAAATAGAATATCTTAATGTGTGATGAATTGCCAGTAATGTTAAGAAACTAACATAATTGTATCCATTTCGTCTAGAAACTTTCAAGATACGAATGTTCTCCTGAACCATCTGATGTCACTTCTGCTCAAAATTCAAAAAAGTTTATTGAAAAGTTCACGACCAAAACCAAACAAAGAGAGTTTCTAGACTAGTTTTATTTCTTGGATTTATTACTACTCTCCGAAGGAGAGACTCTTTCAACTAGCAACCATGCTTTCTCCCTTTCCGAAACTTTTTCATTCTTCAACTTTTTGCCTTGCCGACTCTACCAAGCTATGAAAACTCTATTTTTTATTCTATTCCTACCGATTCTCGGATACTGTCAATCTGATGAGTTCTTGGATTGTGGCTATTTGAAGGACACCTTTGTATACAAAGATTTCACAAGTGTCCATCGGAACTATGTCGGTGGATGTTGCACTGCTGCATGTCTCAAGCGTCTAGAAGATCATTATTCTGGTTGGAGAACTCCAAATGAGATAAACCCTGTATCATATTACGTCAATATTTTGTATGATTCGAGTTGCTGCAAGGATACTCCATCGATAGCAGTGGTGACTGAAACTCCCTCTACTACCACCGGTACTACTCCTGTCACCACTTCAACTGCAGTCACTATTCCAACAACTACAGTAGTCACTAGTACTATCATAACCAATACACAGAATCAAAAGCTGGATTGTGGGTGGCTCGAAGAGTCAAACGGTGGACTATGCTGTACTCAAAGGGCATTGGATTTGTTGCGATTGTATGATTCAAAATGGCGGGAATCAGATGATATCGATTACAGAACACAAACAATTAACGTTTTGGAATTCAACCGAGCCTGTGATAGTGAGTTTTCAATCTTTAAGTTTAATAATGAGAAACTGTTAGGTTTGGAAAAAAGTTATATGTATTTCTAGGAGCTGATTTTCTCTGAACTTTTCTGATGTCATTTTGGCAAAAAATTAGTCAGCGTGTACTAGCGGTACGCTTGAAAGAAAGTTACTGAACATGTTACTACGGATCACTTCTTACGACTTTTTGACTAGCAACCGAGATCTCTTTTTCCCTTTTCTATTCACTTTACAACTTCTTACATTTTCGAATTCACCCACAAAGCCGTCTTTAAACAATGAAATCCCTACTTATGATATTGTTTCTACCACTTCTAGTACACTGTCAACCAGAACTGGATTGTGGTTTCTTAAATTCCACATTCGAGTACGAAGATTGGAAGAATGTGAACAAAACGTATGTCGGTGGATGCTGCACTTCGGACTGTCTGGAATGGCTGGACACAAACGTATCAGATTGGAGGGAAAAACCAGTTAACTGGAACAGTTATTTCATCAACGCTATGTACGATCAGCACTGTTGCAATGATACTCCATCGATCGTTGGAACAACTGAGACTTCTACAATTATTCCTTTTACTACTTCACCTACCAACACTATTTCTGCTGATGAAAAACTGGACTGTCATTGGCTCCGAGACCCATTCAACTATCAAAATGGATCATCGTACAAAGGGAGTTGTTGTACCCAACAGTGCTTGTATTATTTGAGCTGGACAAATCCTCTATGGGTAATTGGTTATGGAAACTTTCTATCGAGAATGAAGTTGGTAGACTCCCTAAAAGTCGAGGGGAAATGTTGTGTTGGTAAGTAGGACTGAAGAAGTTTATGACAAACTGATGAACTAGTCGGAGTTCGGGCTCGTTTTGATATCAACTAAGTCATTAGTCTGTTCATTCGGCTGAAACCAGACTACAATATGTTTCAATTAATCGCGGTTTTTTGCAAACGTTGCTATGCGACATCGTTCAAACGGGTAGGTTACCGTAACCTTAATAACTTTCTTCTCATGTTTCACTACGGTCACTAAAAAAAACTCTCCAGACTTCATTAATTCGTTTTTTAGTTTATAGTCTTGATCTTTTGAGAAAATGTTTGAAAAGAGCACCTGGTCAAAATGGGAATAGTTGCCAGGTGACTCCGCTCAAATGGGATTTTGAATAGAGACATATAGTCCTTTGCTCTTATTTTTCTTCATTTTCTTCTTATTCTTCCTCTAATTCATCTGGACATCTTCCATTGGTCTCATATTTTTCAAATCCTTGTTGAAATTTCGTTGCAACCAGTATGATTTTACTGTGGATTCTAGTCTGCCTGTCTTCTATCAATAGTCAATCTACTCCATCCATCGACTGTGGCTGGTTGAGAGATTCGTTTCAATTCACAAACTCGGACGAAGTTAATAAAAGCTATAACGGTGAATGCTGCACTTCGGAAGCATTAGACCTTCTAGGAAAAAATAACTTCTCTCTATTGGGCATATCCCAGAAGGATCGGGGAAAATATATCAACTATCTCATAAAAAACGAGAAATGTGCAGACTTCACAACGACTACTACTCCTCCAACTACCACAGCCATTCCACCTACCACTACAACAGAGAATCTCAACTGTTCCTGGCTTGACAAACCATTCGTCTATATATATTTTTCCACTATTATGTATTATGATGGGAAATGTTGTAACCAAGAAGCTATCGAAGAATTGAATTCAATGAGACGTGGAGACGAATGGCGTTCTACTACGGATCTATCAGACAAGTATTTCTATGTGAAGACTCTTCGGGGTAAAAATCTTTGTTCAGGTAAGACCCTCTGAAAACTTATAAGATTTGTGCAAAATCTCTTCCTATGCTTTTCTGTCATCCCATCGCATTCAGAGGGCCGATTGGTTATGGAACATAAAAACTCCATCACTTTGAATTGTGAAAATAGTTTCACTAGTTCCACGTGTCTTTGTCACATCATCCCATTCTTTACCCTCGTCACTTTTTGCCTCTTCTTCACACAGAGTCACCATTACTAGGATAAGGAACTCAAGTGGGTCCCGCTGCTAGGCATTTTGACACCTTGGGCCCCTTTAAAACCCTGCTTCAGCTCAGTTTCAACCAGTTTTCCCCTTTTTTTGCTCTCAACTTCTCCCTAACATTTGCGTCCCTTTCAATATGAAACTTCTTTTATTCATGATAGCCTTGACTATCATAACCCAAGAAAGCGTGTCTGGATCTAAAGGGGCTACTGGACGTTCTGGATCAAACGGAGGTCCAGGTACTAATTCCGGTTAGTGTTCGTAGCTTAATAAGACCTGAATATAAATAGATGGGGAGAGTATTACGGAGAATATTTTGATAGCCAATCAATATACTAATCAGTTAAACCACTTGAAGAAAGAGGATAGTTTTCGAAAGAGTTGTTTTCAGAGGGTACGTGTAAGCGTTGCCAATTCTTTGTGTTCAGGAAGAAGTGCTAAAGTCAGAATGGGTATAACAAAGAATTGGTTCAAGTCAATCAGTTAATACCCGGCGAGTAAAAAAAAACGTACTGGAATATGCTTTACTGACAGCCGGTTCGAAATTTCTAGGAACTTTTCTTTTGTCAAACAGGACCATCTGAATTTGTTGCCGGAAAATCGCAACAAAATGGATTGTGAAATTCGTTCTACTAGTTCCAGGTGTCTTTCTCACATCATCCCATTCTTTACCCTCGTCACTTTTTGCCTCTTCTTCACACAGAGTCACCATTACTAGGATACTGAACTCAAGTGGGTCCCGCTGCTAGGCATTTTGACACCTCGGGTCCCTTTAAAACCCGCCTGCAGCCCACTTTCAACCAGTCCTTTTTTTCGCTCTTAACTTCTCCCTAACATTTTTGCTATTTTCTCCATGAAATTTCTTCTGTTCATGATAGTCTTGACTATCATAGCCCAAGTCTTCTGTTTAGAAGCCATATCCGGACTTAAAGGTGCTTCTGGAAAATCTGGATCAAACGGTTCAGGCTCTAATTCCGGTAAGTGTTCGTGTCTTAATGAAACCTTCCATTGTCTGAAACCAAACCGCTGAATTACCGGTCTGCTTGAATATGAATAGTCTGTGAGTACTGTAGAGCTTTTGGTTGAGGCATCTTCTGCCGTTCGTTTTCTCAATTACTTCACAAAAAAAATAATTATTTTCCGCTTTGTATAGCTTTTTTTGTTAGAGGGGGCTTCATTAACAATGATGAATTCAAACCCAATAATCGATAAAGATGAAACCAACAACTTGGTTTCAATTGAAATGCATATCATCGATCAACACGTTGGCTGTAAACTCAAAATTTCATATTTCACTTCGACACACTTATCCTTACCACGTGAACCCCTGTATTAGTGATTTCTTTCCATCAAATTCGCCTCCTTGTCCAAAGTATTTTCGCTGACCGTCAATAGTATTATAGTCAATTCCCACCGGATACTTTGTCGCGTACCATTTGCTGTTCTCACAAATTATTCCGAAATACGGAAATAAATCAACCGGTGGTCCTGTTGGTTCGGATGGCCCTACTCCGCGTGGAACAGTTGGAAAGAACTGACGGGATAATTGGTCATTTATTGGATGTCTGTTTGTAATAAACTCACTGCGTTTCTGTTTTTATCACTTAGGTCACTAGGGGAAGCAATTTCCGAGAAATTGAAAAGACCGAGCATAAAAGTGTATGCATGAGTACCACAGGTGGCATTTCTAACACAACCAGTCCCTTCTGTGAATAATACGCCGTCATTATCTGAAACAGGGTTGATTACTAAAATATCCGTGTTTTTTTAAACTAAAACCCTTGTCTTCGAGATCGAGAAAATCTGAACATTCACAAACATCATCAGTTGATCTTCGTTTCAAACAGCATTGACCTTCTTGGAAGAAAAAAACAAGAAGAACAGAGAGAAATATAAACCAGTTCATATTTGATGCTGATTATTTAATTTATTCTATATCTCCTCTACTTATATGCGTTTTTTCAAATGATCTCTTGGTAGCTTTATGATAATTAACTGACATGAATAATTCAGCTGATAAATTAATTGGAATACAAGTGTTTATACAGAAACACTAAGTACTCCCAGAAAAAGTTTAATCTACTTGCTGTGGTAGTCCAAGATGTGAATAAAAAGAACAAAAATATTATTTTTTTTTAACTGTATTGGGACCGATCGGTCTAGTCGGTTTAGCGAGTTTGCGTGTAAGTGATCAATGATCTAGGGTTTTACAGTACTCTACAGCATTGATGATGTATTTCTATAAACATACTAATGACATTTTTTCCAGTCAAACTTTGATTTTTCAGAAATAACCAGTTCATCCTCAACAACTCCCACCACGACAAAACCCGCAACAAGTGAATCAGTTTCTACTTTATCTTCTTCCACTTCAACTGACTCTTTCGAATGTGGTGCACTCACAAATACACATTGTTGCACTCCGGAAATAACGAAATGCCTTACTGGCGAAAAAGCTGATTGGTTAAGCTATGAAAGTACTAATGAATATAAAGAGGAACTGATTGGATGTCACTGTACGTTGAGTACGACCATCAGCACAGGTGGGTAACTTTTAAAACATGCTTGTGTGATCAGAACGTTAAAACCGGGCATTTTCTGAAGGAAAAACCAGAAGTCGCAACCTCTAAAAGGCTTCAGGGTTGCAGTCGTCAGCTCAATTTATGTATACAAGTATACTTTTTTTCCAGAAATACCAACAACGTCCTTAAACTTCAACTGCTCTTGGCTCATTACTCCGTTCAACTACACAGATTTTCAAACTTATCCACCAAACAACTTCTCTTATTATGGAACATGTTGCTCAGAGAAAGCAATCAACACTCTCAACAAAACTGAATTAAATTGGCTATTAACCAGTGAAGGTGTTCCCGACCAGAACAAATGGTATCATTTGGTGAATTTGTTGTATTGTGTTGAAGGAGCTTGCACTGATCCACCACGTTGGAACAATTGTTCGAGTAAGTTATTTTTTTTTCGAATGAGAAATACACTTTTGAGCGGTACTGTGTGTATATTGCTCCTAAATAAATTTATTCCTTTTTAGTTTCTTCCACTTTGTCTTCTTCATCAACATCTTCTCAATCCACTACATCATCAAAGTTGACCTCCTCTGTTCAAACCACAGACTTCACCCGCAAATCATCTGATGGAGAAACTACTGAAACTGAAGTGACTTCAACTCCAAGCTTGACATCGACTCTCACCACAATCGCTACAACGAAGACTACCGGAAGTAAGTAAAAAGAGCTCTCTCATATCCTGATATCAAAATGTTCTAGATGGAAACAACAATGATGAAACAACTACGATTTCAACTACTATTGCTGGATCTACATCTGAAACAAAGACCAATACTGACGTCGAGTCGTCTTCTGAAACCAGCACAAAATACACAACTGAAGAAACTACGGAAACTGAAAGCACTGAAGCTGAAACGACAACATCGACACCGACTGCAGAAACAACGCCTTCCTCAACATCCACCACAATCAGCACTGCCACTTCCTCAAAACAGACCAGTGGAATCGAAACTTCCCCAACGGAAAGTACTGTGTCGACTTCTGAAGGATTCACGACCGCTTCCACATCGTCCATGTCATCTACACCGACCACTTCACCTACTTCTTTCTCTTCTGGCTCCACCGACATTACTGAGACCACCATGATAGAACAGATATCATCGACCACAACAGGAACTGGAAGCTCGACTGATCCAACTCTGACCACCACTGAATCTACGTCATCGGCGTCCACGTCTTCCGGACAAACTGCACAATCGCCACCAACCACAGAGGTTACTGGAACCACCACCTCCCACACAACTTCTACTGCTGGAACATCTGGAGCATCGACGACTTCTGGAACGACTGGAACAACTACTGGAACAACAACTAGAAATCAGACGTCTACTTTGACTAGCACAACAGGATCAACTCCAGGCACCACAACCAACACCGATGGAGTCTACGTAAGTTGTCCCATTTCAGTTTGTGATCCGTTTTTGTGACCTGCATGTTTTCCTAACCCCTTTCCCCTCCCAACATCCCCTATCTTTCGTTCAGTTCCGGAACACCACGAGTGAGATCTTTCCGAATTGTACCCGAGTAACTACGGAGTTGATCTACTACATCAATGGCACGGGGTTGAGAAATGTCACCTATGATCATAATATCAGTGGATGTGTAAGTTTACTAACCCCTAGTTTGAAATGTTTTTCATGAATATTTGTTTCGTTTGTTAGGTTCATAGAAACTGAGCCTTGGTATCCAGTTCAAGTTAAATTGAGACTCTCGGCAGTAAACAGTAACCTTCCAGCAGTTTTGTCCGACAATTTACGCGAACCCTTTAGAACCTTAGATTCTACAATAAAGCATGAGCTTTCCAAAAGTTGCAGACCATTATCATCTAGCTGTCCTAACTCGTCATCCTCGTATCTCTATGTTTTCAATTTCAGAGTTCTACCACCCCAATGACGACTCCTGAGCAAACCACCACGTACAACTGGCCCACCGGAGGAACCACAAGGATTCTGCCTTCTGGAGAGATCGTGAGTTGTAACATACGGCCCAAACTTATGATTCTGTCTTTAGATCCTCTCGGAGTCCCTGATCGCGTACAAAAATTGCACGACGGTCCTCAAGCAATTAATTTTCAACCCGTCAACTAATCAGACCAGAACCGAGACGACGACAGATGAGTACGGATGCGTGAGTTATTTAAATGTTTGTGGAATTCTGACTTGATTTGATTCCAGAAGACATCAACTACTCCATTGAGGACCTCCACGACTCCAATGACCACTCCAGTGACTACTCCGACTCAATCAACCACTGCCAAGACAACCACATACAACTGGCCAACCGGTGGAACGACGAAGATTCTGCCTTCTGGAGAAATCGTGGGTTCAACCAACACGACCTAGTACTATAAAAATTGTTCAGATCCTGTCTGAGTCCCTGATCGCGTACAAAAACTGTACGACGGTTCTCAAGCAGTTGATTTTCAACCCATCAACCAATCAGACCAGAACCGAGACGACGACCGATGAATACGGATGTGTGAGTCCTTCTTGATACTGGGAATGGTCAAAAGTAGGGAATTTCAGAGAACGTCTTCCTCTACTGTGACCTCCTCAAAGTTCTCCACAACACCAATGACGACGACGACTTCGAAAACCGGAACCACTGCGTCAACATCTCTGAAGACCACCACATACAACTGGCCCACTGGTGGCACGACGAGGACTCTGCCGTCTGGAGAGATAGTTGGGATACCATGAATTAAAAATAAAACTGAGATTAAAGTTTTAGATTGTCTCCGAGAGCCTAATCGCGTACACAAATTGCACCACCATCTTAATGCAGTTGATATTCAACCCAAGCACGAACAAAACAAGGACAGAGACGACGTCAGATTCTGAAGGCTGTGTGAGTTTCACAACTGAGACACGGGGGTGCCTTGAACGCGTTTTCAGATTTTTCTAATATTGAGACAAACTACTACGCCCTCTAAGTTATTAATCTATTCTGTTTCTAGAAATCCTCGTCTTCCTCTGCCTACATCACCACACCGATGTCTGGAGGATCCACGACACCATCCCCTTCTGATGCCACGACCACTTTCCAGTGGCCCACCGGAGGAACGACACGGATGCTGCCGTCTGGAGAAATCGTGAGTCTACTAGCGCTGAATTCTTTAACTGAATGAATAATTCCAGATCATCTCGGAGTCTTTGATTGCCTACAAAAACTGTACCACCATCTTGATGCAGTTGATATTCAACCCGAGAACGAACACGACCAGGACAGAGACGACAACAGATGCGAACGGATGTGTAAGTTCATTCCAGTGATCCAGAACAGTTAACCGGCAAGTAATGTGTTTCAGAAATCCACATCGACAGGACCAGGATCTGGATCTCCAGGAATCACTTCTCCTATGGCAACTCCAACGACAACAGAAGCTCCGTTCACCTTCCCGGACAGCAAGACAACTCAAATCTTGCCGAATGGAGAAATCGTGAGTGATACAGAGAAAAACACGAACAAATGGAATAACGAGTTTCCACTTTCAGATCTTGTCGGAGTCCCTAATCGCATATCCAAATTGCACAACTGTCCTAAAGCAGTTGATTTTCAATCCTGCAACCAACACGACACGGACTAAGACTTCATCGGATGCCCATGGCTGTGTAAGTGTAACAAATTTTGTGTGGTAGGGTTCTGTCCTCCTCTTCCTCACTAAGAATTGCTTAACTTCAGTAGAGCGCGGTTGATGTATAAGAATTCAATATTTCTCTAATATTACGATTTTCAGAAAGCCACTTCGACCACGAAGCCATCAGCCACCGCTCCTGGTGCCATCGCATCTTCCACCCCGATTCCACCAACGACTACAATCAGATCGTCCACCACCACCCCTGCCGCCTCTAGCACTGCCTCTCCAGTCACCACAACTACATCTCCACCAACGACTTCAACTTCACGCCCCAGATCCACCACTGCCGTCCCAGTCACTTGTCCGTTTCCATCCAATCTCAACCTGATCAACACCAACCGTCCGACACCTGAAGAGATAAAGGAGAACTACGCAGTCGGAGAGCGGATTATCCATATTTGTAAAAAATATTACATCCAAGAACTGTCCAAACAACCCCTGCGGATTTACCAATGTGGAGAAGACGGGAAATGGATTGGAACATTGCAGAAGTGTATTTGTAAGTATTGGAGTCGAATTGAAATATTTAATGAAAAATTATATTTCAGTGGAACCAGGACGGACGGAGTTGTAAAGAAGCACAAGTCGGAATCGTGTTCGTTTTGGAATTCTGTGATTTTTGAAAAATGGGATTTGATTTGGCAATAAAGTTTTTGATCTGTTAAAATTTTACCTACAGTAGCGAGCATAAGTGAGGGCAGATTCATACTTTCATGTGTAACTCAGCTGAATCGTGTCCGTTTTGCATAAACTTTTTTTGGCAGATAGCTGAAATATTCAGCAATCAGAAAATAAGTTTTTTTGAAAAACTTCCATTACTGATTTTATCGATAATCGATTTTTCCTGACCTCGATTTTGAAATTCGAAAAAAAACTTTTTATTTTTCTCTTGGAGTTATTGAGTTTTTGATGTCAAAATGATGGAAAACACTCAAATATACAAAAAATTGCATTGAATCAACTTTTTGAACTATGATCATCGTGCCAGAGCTCCAGAAGTCAAAAGTGGCGCCCTCGGAAAAATCATCATAACTCATCAGAATGTGCTTCAAATTAGTTGAAACTTGTACCAAAAGATGTGTCTTAAATTTTTCTATAAAACACCATTAAAAATTTCGAGTTTTAGAAAAAAAAATTTCACAATTTTTTCACTCAAAATCTTTTTATTCCCAATTTTCTCTCAGTTTCCGATATTTTCTGGCTGTAACACGAGCAAGGAATGCATACATGTGTTTTATTATGTGTTAAAAAAACACTTTGTATGCAGTTTTCAAAAGGTATGTGCGTTTTATAGCCAGAAAATATCGGAAACTGAGAGAAAATTGGGAATAAAAAGATTTTGAGTGAAAAATTGTGAAATTTTTTTCTAAAACTCGAAATTTTTAATGATGTTTTATAGAAAAATTTAAGACACATCTTTTGGTACAAGTTTCAACTAATTTGAAGCACATTCTGATGAGTTATGATGATTTTTCCGAGGGCGCCACTTTTGACTTCTGGAGCTCTGGCACGATGATCATAGTTCAAAAAGTTGATTCAATGCAATTTTTTGTATATTTGAGTGTTTTCCATCATTTTGACATCAAAAACTCAATAACTCCAAGAGAAAAATAAAAAGTTTTTTTTCGAATTTCAAAACCGAGGTCAGGAAAAATCGATTATCGATAAAATCAGTAATGGAAGTTTTTCAAAAAAACTTATTTTCTGATTGCTGAATAATTCAGCTATCTGCCAAAAAAAAGTTTATGCAAAACGGACACGATTCAGCTGAGTTACACATGAAAGTATGAATCTGCCCTCACTTATGCTCGCTACTGTATCTTGGAGAGTTACGGTCTCCCTTTTTTCACATCCCTCCTTCTATCGTCCCAGCAGTCCAATCCTCTCCAAAGCCCTATAATTCAAAAAACGGACAGCAATCCATTCGAACAATTAGCATATTCTCTGCTCCACTGTGTCAATGTGTTCATTCTCTGGATATAAATTAGGCGGTGGTTTTTTGTGTCGAAGAGGACGAAAAGATTGATGAGGAGCTGAATAGAGAGACTATTTGTTTCAAATTGGGAATTTCTGTGTTCTCACTAGGTTACGGTAGCAGTAGTATTCTCCAAGAGTCTGTTTGTGTTTCTACATGTCCGGATGTCCCATGTATATAGCTCCCAAAAAGTTTAGTTTTCTCTCGTAGATTTCTCAAAACGATAATATTTTGATTGCCTCCTCCCTCTCAAAAATAAAACTTTTCCAATTCTTGCGTCCCAGAAAAAGGAGACACCATTATTATTACATATAACTCATCCCCCTCGCTAGTCAATTCCCTTATGACTCATTTTGAGACAAAACGAGAATATTTGGGAGGGGGAGTGGTTAGGGGGAAAAGTATCGAGGGAGGAGAAGGAATTTTTATTTTTAACAGAGTGAAAAAGAACCAGAACATGAAGAAGTTTTTGTTGGTGAAGGAAAAATAGATGTTGCGTTTTGTCGAAAAAAAAACAGTTGGGTCGAAGTAAATCATGGTGGTTTTGGACTACAGTATGATCATAGTCAAACTTTTCGATTACAAGACCTGTACACTGTACAGCCAGACTTATATGGATTTAGAATCTGTTGATAAATTTCTCTCAACAGCAATCATGAACCGATTATACGAGATTATAAATGTTGATAGTGTGATAACCAGGACTTCACTGAAAATGGGACCTCATTCGAAACACTCATGTTATCCAGCTTATGAGATATGTAGATAGGTTTCCGCTTGAGAGTTCATTAGACTACACAATTTCTGACGTACTACAGCTCGTCTCCCTTCTTCCTATCATGAGATAAATAAGTTTTAGTTCCGATGACAAGACTTATATTTCCTTCTCGTAGCGACCTGAGGCTCACAAGTTTCATGGCCGAAATTGGTTTGAGCTATGCAGACTTCGAGGCTATCAAGTATGCGAAAGATACTTTGTTTTGATCCGCTGGACCAGCCGCTTAACTTCACGTTTTCAGGAGTTTGAAGGAAACCGGAAACACGGAACGATTATTTTTCCGATTGCTTTGCTTCAAAACATTTGGTATTTTCTTACCGAATATATTCAAAGCAATCCTAGGAAAAAATTTATCCGAGCCATGACTGATCAACGATTTTTCTGTCTCTTAGCACCTAGTCTGAAACTAAGGTGACGTCTCGGAGCAAGAAAATCTGAAGATTATTTCAGTATCAACTCCGCCCCAACTTTTTCACTTTTTTCTTTAATTCTTTAAGTTCCATTCCTCCGAAAAAACTACGTTTTCTTCCACTGTCATTCTCATTTCGTCTCATATTACGAATATGTTAATTTCAGTTATAATAATTATTGTTATTGCTCCTCTCTTCTCATTCCAATAAACGTCAATTCGAGAACATTCCATTTGAAAGCAAGAAAATCTTCAATTACAATGCTAATTTCTCTCTAATTTTTCTCATTTCGCTCATTTCTATATAAGACAATATATATATAGCTCACAGGATGAGAATGAGATGAGAATGAGCGGACGGACTAATTTGAAACGCGAAATTCGAGATGGATCACCAGTCAATTTGTTTTCTCTGGTTAGGATGGTGTGGGAGGAGGAGGAGGTGAAATTGGGAAATTGAAAAATTGAACAAGGAATGGAAAAATGAGGAAACAAGGAATTGGTGGAGATCGGTTATTTAAGGAAACAAAAGTGTAATTGGATTTGGATTTTGTAGATTTGAGAAGGCAGTCATGGTGTGAAAGAGGCGTTGTCCCTGATCAGACCTTCACGAATCAGCACTGGTTCGAATGAGACCCGACTAAAAAATGGTTATATGAAAGCAATTGACCCTCGATTTGGCATTTCTGATTAGTACCAGTTCTGATTCCGGAGAATTCCAATTCAAGCAGTTCCAATTTGTATCAGTTTTATTTCAGAGAGATCTGATTAGCACCGTAAAAAGGATAACTCGGAAAACGGTGCTTGATCTTACAGGCCTCAAAAATAGTCAAAAAAAACTATGTGAGTTTTTATCGATACTTCAAAAATTTGCTTTTTTTCAAAAAACAATCAAAGTTTTCAAATTTTTGTACAGAGACCAGTCCCGTTGCAAGTCTGTCTCGAACGGATTATCCAGCATTTTGAATTGAAGTTGATCGATATGTACCTAGGCTGACTGAGGCAGGCTAGCCGCCAAAATTTGTGGGCTCTACCAAACAGGACAGTTTCAGGTCGGTAGATGCCGGCCTACAGGAATCAGGAGCCAATGGTACAATCTGTCATGATGCTACAATATCGTGATGATGAAGTTTATTGAATGAGTTTTCCAGTCTCAGGTCTGCAAGTTCTTTCCTGGATGTCAAACTTACTGAATCTATAAGCTCAGACACCTTCTCAAAGTTCAGCTTCTTCCCTGATACCACTTCTCCCATTACCAAGACTCTCACCAACTTTTCCAATTCCAAATTTGACAAACTAGTATCTTCTAAACTCTTCCTAAATAAATGAGACATCTCATTTCAACACCCTGTTCACTGTCAATCATCATCTCGACTTGACACCCTCCACTCCCCTCTTCTCAATAGATAAATCTTCAGTGAACCTTTTTGGCTGTGTTGCATCTCCTTCTTAGTGAAAAGCATATGGAATGAAGAGGAACAGAGAAACGACTACCGGATGGGCGAAGGGAGTGCGCGAAATCGAGACAAAAATTTGCATAATTTCATGATTTGGAGTCAAGGAGAGGGGAAGGAGGAGGGCAGGAGGGGTTAGGAGTTGAAAAAAAAGATGGACTGCTCATTGGAGAGTTGTTGAGTAAGTGATGAATTGAGTTGGTTAACATAGAAATGACTTTGATTGATCATTAGGACAGAGAGGAAAAATAGATCCAGAAACTTATGGGTTACGGTAATAAGAGCCAGGGGATAGAATGAAATATTTCGATTTTTGTGTATACAGACTGCATGTTTTTGCAGTGAAATTTTTCAAACCTATTATGGGGTTATTCAGGTCATGTAAAAAATGTATTTTAATACATTTTTTCCTTATTCACGACCGACGAGAAACTATTTTTCACAAATCTCAGTTTAGCGTTGGTCTAACAACGTTTTTCCACTTTTTTGTATTTTTCGACATGCGCATGTAGAAAAACTGTCAAAAAATGGGGGAGAAATGTAAAAAAATGGTAAAAAAAGTGTAAAAAAACACATTTTTTAACGCTCGTGAATAAGGTAAAATATGTATTAAAATACATTTTTACATGACCTGAATAACCCCATAAGAAAATGTGAATAAACGGTGTTACGAACTGTCAAAGTTACACTCATACCAAGTTACAGTTGCCAACCAAGTTACAGTTGCTAACCAAGTTACAGTGCAATCGCTAATCTTTATAGGCACACATCTCATAAGTAAGAGGAGCTATCTAAAAGTTGTCAACTATAAAAATGGTGAGCTAGATATGGTCAACAAAACTAATGCTAATTTTCTGAAACTGTAAAACTTCTGGCTCCGTGACGGCCTTTAAAAATTTACAATGACCTGATCGGTCGTACTGCGCCGCTGGGATATAATTGTTTTAAATAAAAAGTGCGAAAAGTACGGCTTCAGCATCAAAATAGATGGTTCTGAGTTGTTCATCATTTGTAATGACGTACTTTTTTATAATCACATCAGTGTTATCACAACTGCGAACTATGGAAAACCTCTTGAAGAATTTTTTGCAGCTTTTTTTCTCACGTGAACAGATAGAGAACGGGTTTGAGAATTGTGCCGCTCTTTCAAAAAAGTACTTCCGAATAAATCGGAAAACTTAAAAACGAAAAGACGAGAGTAATACCAAATCTCAAGAATCTGTGACTTGTGGTCTGGAAATAAAAGAAGAAGGGTTAAGCATGATTGCTCGTGGAAACCTGATTGTGAGCTGACGGACAGATAGTACAAACTACAAATTGCGTAATTTAAAAACAAAGGAGTTTCGGGTTTTGAACATGACTCCTCCCTCAATTCTCAAACGTTTTTGATCAAAAACTGTAACTGGGACCTCACGGTTCTCAAAGAAGGATAACGTTACAAATCTTCTCCTTCTTGCAGAATTTCAGCAATCCCAACACCACCACATCCGTCCTCCGAGCCCTCATCATCTTTATTACCCCCTCCCATATCTTCATTTCCGATCTTCACGCAACAAATAATACTAAATATCCCATTGCTCCCCTCCTCCCAAGTTGCGCAATTCTCTAATAATTGGGGTCCCCCTCATCCTTTTTGGTCCCCCTCTTCCCATTCCCATAGAAAAGATTATTCAGAACGATAACGACTTTTCCATCATCTTCTCGTTTCTTCTCAAAATAAAACTTTTCATATTTTCTTGAGGAAACGAAGAAAAGAGAGTGGAATTGAATCCCTTGGGGCGGAGAAATCACATCATATTAGTATATGTTAATTGTTCTTTTTCTCTCCTCCGGAAGCTCCGCCCCCTTTTTGGGCTCATTGGTTTGTGTGGCTCCGGAGACGAGAGGGGGCGGGACTTCATGGTTTTTTTGGGGGAAGAGCTTTTCATTGTTGCATTTTGATTCTATTTCTATTGTCTCCGGTGTTTGAAAAAAATAGAAGAATAAGAAGAGATGGTCGGTGGACTACAGGCAAGTGTGGATGCGGAGCCGGTGAAGATTATCAATGACATCTGGAACGATTTCTGGAAGACGCAACTGAATTCAGGTATGATTGAGGACTAGCCTAGGTATTAAGTGTACTGAAATGGACTAGGCCAGATCAGGCACCGTCTTAGAATGGCCTAGAATTTATCAGGACTAGAGCGGTTGTACTTGGGAAGGTCATGGAGTCAGTCTCGAGATATGGGTCGTGCCCTATATTGTTCGGAAGCTGGGAAAACGCTGATTCAAAATAACTATTCGGTTTTTGCCCTCAAGGCCTGGTATTTGAGAAAAGCGAGGTCATAGTTTGAACCCCTGGTAAGTCATTACCTTCCTGCAACGATATAGGTCACGACCCATATCTCAAGACTGATTCCAAGACCTTTCCTAGTAAAACCGAATCAAACTGGTTGTTGGTAGGGTTATATATCTGTAACCTGACTCAAAAGCAGCATGACCAGGTTTCTGAAATTTGGGATTCTAGGTATTGTCTCTTCATTTATTGGCTATATCTAACCATACGGAACTGTATCAGATCTGCTGAAACTCTCATACCAACCTCCTCACATCCCCCACTTCTCTCAAATCCGTAGTTTTCAGTCCTTCTCAGCTGCTCCGATGGCTCCGAAACCTCCCCTATCCCTGACAACGACAAATCCCTTTCATCCCGTGAACAATCAGTATCCCCTGATGAGGAAACCCTTATGGAAGAAGATGCGATTTCATTGGATGATGATAACGATACTGGAGAGACTTCTGCAAAGCGACGGAGGACACGAACTAATTTCTCGGGTAAGTTGATGGCGTGGTATACAGTGAAAGTTATCAAAATTCTTATTGTAGGATGGCAGTTAGAAGAACTGGAATCTGCATTCGAGGCATCTCACTATCCAGATGTGTTCATGAGAGAAGCGTTGGCGATGAGATTAGATTTGTTGGAGAGTCGAGTTCAGGTGGGTTCCGTTGATGGGTAGATAAGAAGACTTACTTACAATTAGAGATACCAGATTTATCTGGGAGTTTTGAAACGCAGAGAGGTCTGGGCAGCTTTCAAAAGAGCCTAGTCATCTTTTTTTGTACTAAAGTAAAGAAACGTTTTGTTTTTCCAGTTGACAACTTCTCTGAAAATTTGACAATAGATAATTGGGATCCTATTTTTCTTCATTTTTACCAGCCAGTTTCTTAAATCTGGTTCTTAACACTCAACCTCTCAATAAGAATAACCACTGCTACCGTACCCCCTCACCCCCTCTCTCTCTCTCTCTCAACAGCTTATTGGTTTTGTTTTTCAAAAAAAAATTGTTCATTCTCTTCCACTTGTCAGAGACGCCAACCACTCCTCGTTTCCCATTGGGCATGATGGATTGTGTGGCAGAAAACAGAGAGCAAGGGGAGGAGGAGGAGGAGGAGCAGCTCTTCTGAGAATTCCCTTATGAGGGCGGATGAAACTAACTACTTGTTTGCTATTAGGGGGGAGGGTATACTGTAGTTTATGATGGGGAAATTATGAAGATTTGGAATTATGGGGATTTCTTTTTAGTTCGGAGAAAAAAAAGAGGATCTTAGGCCATGAGGCATAGGTTTTCTAGGCCATCATTTTAGAGATTTGAAAATATCACGCTTTGGGCTTCTAGGCCAAGAGATTTTTGGTTTTTAGGCCTAACTAGAGTTCAAGGTTACTAGGTTATTCTAGACCATCACATTTTGCAATCTTTGGTTCTCCAGATCAACATATTCCAGGCTCCTAGGCGATCAGTTTGGTTCGTCATCATTATTGGGATTTCTAGTCCACCGAATGTTGTGATGTTAGGCCACCAGAGTTTGGGATCCTAGGCCATGGAATTTCAGACCTCTGATTTTGAAGGTTTTCTACCATCTTGAAAACCAGATTTTGAGTTTCTAGTGCACCATTCCTGGATCTGAAATTCCTAGGCCACCATTTTCTCAATCCAAGGTTTTCGATGTCTACCCAATTCCCCTCCCCATCCAAATCGGCTACTTTTCACTCACCTAATCAGATTTCGAATCTCTTGGAACAACACCAAGAAAAAAACATTTTTCTCCCAATTCGCAAAACCATTAATTCCGAACTTGCAACTCTATTTCCATCCCTCCACTTAGTAGTCATTCTTCTTTTAATCAGATATCCTCCTTTAGAAATTTCATTCGTCTCGTCTTCAGCCCTGAAGTCAGAGTCAGCCCCCAAAAATCGAAAAATAAGATAAGGACTCGAAGGAAAAAGGAGAAGGAGGGAAGAAGGGCAATAAATTTTGAGAAAAGAAAAAGTAGTAGGAGAAAATGGAAACGAGGAGTGGGTAAATTCCGAATTTCAATTATCCAGGTCTGGTTCCAAAACCGTCGTGCAAAATGGAGGAAGCGTGAGCAGAATCGGCATGGTGGGAGTGAACCGAAAAAAGATGCCGATGGGATATTGATGGAGCCAAAGCCCCTTCCCACATTCCCCTTCTCAATCGACAGTATTCTGGCAGTCAGTCGAGTTCCACGTGGCAGACGACCAAACGCGAAGTACCCGAGGGTTCAGGTAAGCATAGCGTGGCCTTTTTCAAGCTCTCCTTATTCGAATAATTCAATTCCAGGCCTGCAAAAACCTGTCACCCTTCATGATCCCATTGTTCCCGATCACTCAACCCGGTGGAAATGTGATCCGTGAGAAATCTCCACCACCGCCTCTTCCAGTTTGTGTTACCCCTACAATGTCTACTGTAGCTGAACTGCTGAAAAGTGTATAACTCTTTTTTCTTATCTTAAATTCTTCTGCTTAACCAAATTCCGCCGGTTTTCTTACCTCTACTTTTCCCATAAAATACATTTTAATGAAATAGATCAACTATATACAATAATCAATTCATTATTGTTAATGAAGCGTCTCTAACGGCTAATCAACTATAAAAAGTTCATAAAACAAACAAAAAATAAGATTGAGATCCAATATGACATTAAAGAACTGGAAGATGAGCCGGATAATGGGGTTTGACAGAGCTGAAAATATGGATATACAGACAAACATCTAGACATTAACTCACCGTCTTATAATCCGGCAAAGGTTTGTACATTTCAGCGATTTTCCGGAAATCTTCAATAGTACAATACTCTGCTCTATTGCACACTTTTGATGTGACATCCGAGAAATCGTCGACGGAATTGTCGCGGTAAAGGGATTTGAGAAAATATTGGTTATCTGGGTTACTGTAGAGTTCCATGGTCAGGGAGGCCGCAGTGTCTGGCCATCCGTCGATTGTTTTTACGGAATCTTGGGCTCCCAAAGAGACGAGGATAGCGTAGATAACGAGATCGTGCTGGAAATTGTTCAGAGATATTTGTATAAGTGTGTCTGTTAGTCTATCTGTCCGGATGTCCGAGTGTCTGGCTGTCTGTCTGTACATCTGGATGTCATCGATATTCTCTCCAAACTCACCGATGAATACCCGTAGAATTTCAATCCCTTTAAAAATCCCGTACAATTCTCTCCACTTTTCAAGCATTCTGCTTTATCCCGAACTCTCTCATAAATCTCATTGAGCATCACACCACTTTGGAGTACTCGAGTTTCATGAGCAATGTCGACGCCATCGAGGATAGCAGGTTCGACTGAACATTTTATAATGATTATGGTAGTCAGATTCCCCTGAAAACTCACCAAAATGCCCCTCCATAATCTGTTTGTACCGTGCAAAAGTTTTTTGAGATTCTTGAAACAAAGCCTCATTGTAGAATGGAAGCTTCTCATATAATGTGTCATTGAACCAGTTTCTTTGGCATTTCCACGCATCGGGATAGTCGGAGAATGTCTCTGGATTTTCAGTCACATTGAAGAGGGCAGCCATTCGAAGGTTCATAGCGAGCATCTTGGCACTGACAGTCTGTACCTCCGAAAGCTCCGCATACTTATCCTGTAGCTCGTCGTCTCGAGCGCACTTGCATTGTTGGGTAGCAGCCTAAAATAGAAGTTATTCATCTATCCATCTCTTGATCTTTTTGATCTTTTCTACCCGCCAACTCACACAATGATTATCGCCATCGACATGTACTGGAACAAAAGTGAATCCTTGTTGCCAATCAATGCTATTCGGGTAATCGACACCTATGATAACGCAACTATTATATCGAGGAATTGATAAGAAAGAATACCTTGAATATTCCAGGCGCCGGGTGGGTAGAGACCATAGAGCATAGACATTGCGGAGATTATGGTACGGTTGACGTTGGTAGAGCGGATGTAGATCTG
Source organism: Caenorhabditis latens (assembly GCA_002259235.3). Taxonomy (NCBI): domain Eukaryota; kingdom Metazoa; phylum Nematoda; class Chromadorea; order Rhabditida; family Rhabditidae; genus Caenorhabditis; species Caenorhabditis latens. The sequence continues at coordinate 5,801,567 of CM056093.1, forward strand.
GAGAGAGATTGATGGGTTGGGGGATTGGGATGTGAGAAGTTAGGGAATTAGGGAATGTTGGAAAATACCGATATCTACATTTCTCATTAGGATATTTTCCAGGAGAGCCATGATTTTTAGTCCAGGAATACGACTCTTCAGAATCTAGGATATCGGTAAAGTCCAGAAAATCACTGATCTAGACTTTTGGAAACTTTGAAATGTAAGCATCGAGGAACCCTGTTGTGCGGAAATTCACAAAGTATTTAGGTATAGAAGTTTTGGAAAACTGGCAAACAAAATGTCCAAAAAACAAAAAAATCTAGTATTTCAGGAATCTATCAAATCTTGGTAATGGAGGAAACTAGAGATATGGGAGCTCAGGATTCCAAAACTTTTATTTTTATGCTTCTGAAATTATTTATCATCCCCCACTCACCTCCTTCCCAGTATACCGATGACTCAAAAACTCTTTATCCTCTACATAAATCTTTCTGAAAAGAGTCCCCAAATCGTTCATCTGAGACATCCCGAGTGGTGTTAGCTCCCCGAGACCACCACCTCCAAACGTCCAATTTGATTCGAAAATCGGGTAGAGCTCGTCGATTGCAGCACGGTCACCGTGTCGCCATAACTGAATAATTTCTTGATAGAGGTTACTGTCTAGGATACTGTAACAAGGCTACAGTTATCTAACTACCGTAACCTACATCAACCTTCCTTAAACTAGACTGACCGTCTGTACAAATTCCAACTTCAAATCCACATATCCCGTATCATTCTGAGCCAAACAACCCGACCAGAAACAAACCACAAAAATCCAGAATTTTTGTGTCATTGTTTGTCTGAAATTGAACAGAAAAATGAGAAAAAGAACAGAAAGCGATCAAACATCTATAACCTATTGTACATAGTTTTGACAGGGAAATTCCAAGATAATAAAAACGAAAAACGATAAGGAAGGGGAATTCTAGACAAGGATGGTGATATGATAGTAGAAAATTACAAAGGAAGAGGGGAGGAAAACGATAAAAACGTATTCGTGAAAGTGTCAAATAGAGTGACTGATATGAAGAGGGATGTTTGAATTAAAAAGAGAGGGAAGTCGTGATTGCTTTCAGAATTCAGAATTATGGTGTCATGTCGGTACGGACCAAGCAATGAATTCCGTAGCAGACATTCTAAAGTTTAAAGTTTTCAGGATGACCTAAATGTGTCCATGGGTCTTACGGTACCTATAATTTTATAACAATAGACGCTTCATGTCTTTTGTCGGAAAATTCTGAAACTCGGTATGATTTTCTATAGAAGATATTGTTGTGGTATGCTAATCTATATATGTTGGTGCTCGAGTAAAACAATGGGATCCTAAAATTAAAAATTATTTTTTGGAACAACTGATCGAAAGAAGTGGTCAAATGTGCTAGCACACCATTTAGGCATGCCCTACTACCAGTGGTTCATAGTTTCAGGGAACACAAGCACACTTTGAAAACTGAATGCGCAAAAATCGCTCCAAACTGTCCGATTTATCTGTTTTATTTGTTTTTTACTTACTAGTTTGTTAATCTTTAATTAAACAGAAGAGACCGATGTAGACAGGAAGATGGAACTCACACAAGGTGTTTACTCATCTAAAATGGCCAAAAACAGTTTAAGAGCAACAGAACACATTGCGAGGTTCAAAAAATAAGGGAGTAGAGGTTGAAATGTAAAAAAAGAAAATGGTGAAATTGATTGGAACTGGGTCTCATTCCGTTAGAACATGTCAGGAAATGTATTTTTGAATTGTACCAATAAAAACATGAAAATCCGTCAAAATTCAACGAAAAAACCCTCCATACACTAAATCCATCGATTTAGAACCAGGTGTTTGTACTTCTGACATCTACCTACAAAAAACACTGACAAACCGAATAGGTTATATATATTTTTATGAGGGAGTCCGACTAATCCGACCAGATCGGTAGTAAGTAGAGGTGAAATTGTTTTGAACTTTTAGTCTTGAAAAACGCGGAAATCTGGATAAATAAATTGACTTACACAAAGTGACTCTCTGAAAAAAACTGTTTTTTATACCTACTCCTTCCCCCATTGTCCTTGAAATTCCCCATCAATTCGTAGTGTTTTCCTTCCTTTCCTCACGAGAAACTCACCTGGGTGTGCATTCTTTGTACTCCACATAGTTAACGACTTTCTGTAACTGTTTTCAGGGAAAAAATCGGGAAAATCTTGGGGCTACAAAAGAAGAAAGGATAGAAGTCACAGTGTGAAATTCCATACATTTTATGTGCAAACAGAAGGAAATAAAGAAAGAAATAACATGTAAAATGCAGAGATCAAGTTATAAAAAGAGATCATCCAGGAATTCGTCGATTTCATCGTCAACTGTTTTTTCGGTTTCCGCTGGCGCCGGTCCTTCCCAGATATCCGCTGATGCGGAGAGGGTGGAGGAAGTTGATGTAGAGGGTTGGTCTGGAGAAATTAAGAATTATTGAGGTATTTTCAGAGATTTACAGAGAAAATCCGTTAGATTCAATTATAATTTGTTCATATAATGTCAACTTTGACAGTTTAAAAAAAAATTAACTTCAAAAATAATGTATTTGGCAAAAATTTATTATTTTTCGCGATAAATTTCAGTTTTGCTATGAAATTTTAAAATTACAGTGTGAGAATGATGTTGAACAGTTAGCTTTATGTTATATTCTGCCAAAAAAACTGTTCTCGGCTTTAATTTGACTAATCTCTTCGAAAATACACAGTTCTTTGGCTAAAAATCACATGTTTATGGTGAAAATTGCATTTTTGCTAAGAAAGTCATCGAAAAATGCATTTGTGGTGAAGAAAACTTGCAGAAATTACTTTCCGAACAAATAGTGTTTTTTTTGCGTCTGTATCACCGATTTCAGCTGAAAAAATAGTTTTACCGCACGTTTAAATTTTTCGTTGAGAACTGGAACTGGAATCTGCAAACTTCCTTACTTTCTTCCAATATACTCACCTTTTTCTTCATTTTTCACCGTTTTCACTCCCTCGCCATCACCATCTTCTTCATTGTCATCCGAACCCCTCTTCCCCCGCTTCCGTTCTTTTTCCCATCTTCGCACCGCCCGTTTCTTCTGTTTCACTTGTCGTTTTTGTGTTCCGTAGTTCAGTTTATCCGAGCACTTCGAACATAATCTCGCCTTGACTAGTGTGCTTTTCGACCTGCCGTCCTCTTTGTAAGCGAAGTTTACCTGGAATTTTTAATGATTTTTTTTGTTTGAAATTCGGAATATTACCTCCCAACTAGCCAAACCCGCAGTTTCTTGACACTTTCTTGCTCCACAAATCAGTTGTCCTTTCCCTTCTTTTACTTCGTTTTCAGTCCGCCATCTCATTCCGATTTTGTTGTTTTTGTAGAGCGATAAGTCGACAATGCAGTATTCTGAATAAGAAAAAACAATATTTTTGAATTTTCAGGAAAAATTGATACCTTTGAATAGTTTTTCATAATATTTCTTTGCCATTCTCTTCTCCCAACCAACCGGTGCACCACTATTATCTTCTTCATCCCATACAAACTTGTGATGCTCTTTTAAAACATCAAGATCTGTTTTTTCTTCTTGGACTTTTCGATTCAATAATTGTGTGGCGCCGGGATAGGAGAGGTAGTAAAGATTAATCATCTCTTTATGTCTATCATATGCGTTCATTGACATCATTTTTGCCATCCTTCTATGCATCTTTCCATGTTCCTCTTCGAAATCTGCACGGCCATCGGCTCTTTTTCGTTTCACAAAATCTCCGGGTTGTACTTTATCCAGAAAATCTCCTTTTCGCTTGCTTTTTGTTTGGGAAACGGGCTCTTCTGAATCCCCAAAATCCGATTGCAAATCGTCAATTCCATGATACGGATTCCGAATGTTTCGTGACTCCATAAATTTTTTTACTGGAAGATTTTAACGAAATTCAGAAAAATTATCGATTTTCGGTATGTTGTGATGCTTTTATGAAGATTTAATATATTTTTTGATGTTTTCACAAATTTTTACTGAAATTTTCACAAAAATCCACTGATTTTCAGCGAAATTCGTTAAAAATGAGCCGAAAAAAAGAAAAAACTCAAAAAGCGGCCGACACAGCCGAAACGAGTGTTACCGTACCCGTGCGCCTTTAAACGCAGGTTGCCACGCAGATAGTGTTGGCTCGCACTGTATTCGTGGATTTTGACGTCATTTCGGTAATTAATTGACCGAAATTTTCAATTTTGATCTCATTTCCGTCATTTTCGACCGCGAATATCCCGGTTTTTGTTGATTTTCGATCGATAAGCGCGAGGAATTCGTGGTTTTTCGGAGCGCCAATAGGTTTTTGTCGATTTTTCTTCAATTTTCAAGAACTTTGAACTATTTCGATAAAATCCTCATCTAGATTTGTCGTTTAGGGATCTAAAACAGCTTAATAACAGCACGAATTATCATTTTCTCGCTCGTTTCCCGTGATTTTCCTTCAAAAACGCTCCGCCTATGTCGTTCATTCTCCGTTTCCACTAATTTTGAGACATAAATGTATCTCTAAATTTTCAATTATTCTTCGTTATATGATGTCATTACTTGCTTTCCCTCTCCTTCGTCATCCGGCGTTCCCATAAAAGCTTTTCCCTCCCCTCGTCACGTCAGCTGAAACCCCTCGCGTCACTCAAAGAAACGAGCCCCTTTTTCCTTTATTTGCTCTTACTGAAAAAATAAGAAAAAACATGCAATATTTCAGTTTTTTCTCCTTTTGCAGTCTTTTTGCAGTTCCCTATAAATCACCTCCCCACATCTTATTTCGCTTCTTCTCGTCCTTCTCCTCCCACTTCCCGCTCGAGAAAGTTTCAGTTTCGATTCTTCACCTTCAGGTTCCTTATCAGTATATCAGTTTGTGGCATAATGATGTCCTTCAAGTGCCCGTCAATAGTTTGCGAGTCCAATTACGTGTACCTATCATTCATCAATTTTGGCGTGTGATCTGTATCTCTAAAAAAGAGCGCTGCTAGGTGAGGTTAGCGATGGTTGTGATTCGTATCTCTCGTCTTCTTATTGGTGGTCGTCGTTTGAGATTTCCGAGGAAGATATTTGATGAGTTGGCCATGACCTGTGGTTCTCTGCGAAAATCAAGAATTTTGTCATTTCTTCTTCAGTTTTTTTTTTTCGCGAAACTAGGTTAGAAGTGTCCGTTCTGCAACCAATTCTTCTGTGGTTTGTGTTGCATGTTTTAGCAAATATTTTGCACGTCTCAACAAAACAAATTGAAAATTGTTTATATTCGTCCTGTCCCGTCCCCTCTCGCTCTTCGTCGTCGTCTCCTGCTCCAATTCCGTCATAAGCGGGGGCACGAAAAAATTTCCCACGTCATCAGTCTCCCTGTCTATCTCTCTTCTCCAAGAATGAACCGAAGACTCCAAATTCTAGGACGACTCGTTTCTTCGTCTTTCTTTTTTTGTTTGCGGGCCAACAGCAGTTTTTCATCAGTCGTTCCGTTTTCCTTCTTCCTTTTCTCTTCTTCGTCGTCCATCCCGTCGCCCCTATCGAGATAGAGAAAGCAAGTGAAGAAGAGCGGGCGAGACTAGCACCGCCACGTTGTTCACTTTCGCTTGGATACGAAGAGACGCAGAGAATGAGCGACACTGTTCTTTTCCATTCCAACGGGGAAGATGAGATGAGGACCGAACTGTCCCCCTTTTTCTACTGTGTAGTTAGGCGCACTGTGTATGTGGTTGTGTGTGCGTCGTTTTGCGTGGTTGGTTGGTTGAGTGAGGCGTCTGGTCGTAATATGAATCGACCCTGACCTGTCGGACCAGATCGGCACGTATTCCTACCACACCTATATCGTTCATTTATTCAATCTCTTAGTTTGCAAGTGTCACTCGTTTTACTAGGTTTTATAAGTTTGTTGATTGACCATATGGGCCATATGGTATTCTGTAGACATAGGAAGAGCAGCCGGAGCCAGATGGCGAACTTTCTCGGATGTGCAGAGATTTTGACCAACTTAGAAGTTCTTATATGTTTGTCGGAATTCGAGAACCTCGTGATGCTGAGACCTACTGACCTATCTGACTAGTTTCGATATTCTCATCCATATACATTCTACATCTACTCCCTCTCTTTCCTCTAGTTTTTGTCCGATCCGCGGGAAATCAAGTTTAACCCTTATCAGTGACAATTGGATAGTTTCTACATCTGCAGATATCTCTTTTCTCGACCTTTCTATAATCACGTCTTTTTAGTTCCTCCCTCTATCTCGGCCAAGGTAAAAGTGTAGTTCTCACCACATTTTTGAAGTGTTGTTGCTCGTTTAATGAATGACAGCTGACGTGTCTGACCCAGTGAATCTCTATGTTACATAGATTTTTAGGACAGAAAAAAAATGGCCCACGGGAAAGATAGGATTAGATAAAAAGAGTGTTACTAAACCAGCCAACACTCATTCTATTCATTCGAGACTACAAACCAGTCGTTGGACGGTCGGAGGAGATTGCATGCACTTTTTTGTCTACATTTTTGCCTTTTCATCCCCTATTTTTCTTCATTCTTGTTCCGTCTTCTTACTCGTCATCAAAAGTGTACCTCTATCAATCGCATATGACTTTAAGCAAACAATTCACCAACTCACTCTTTTCCTTTTTGTAGGTATTGTTTGATTCGGACGGACTAGAGCCCGGTTCGGTCAACATAACAGGTCACCTCAACAGACTCCCCCGAACGGATTGATTGCTTTGCGAACGGACCCCCGGATACGGATAAGCCAACCCTTCTGACACGAATCATGGACAACGGACATATTGGTGAGTGATAGGAAAATTTCCGACAGGAATGACGAACCGCTAACTTCCAATTTTCAGAAGAAACTAACAATATTGAAATCGATCCAGCCACTGGCGGAGCTGTCATGAGCTTCAGCTATGCATCGGATTTCCCAACCCTCCCTGAAGCCGCACCAGCCACCGCTCCAACTGCCAAGCAGACCAATGTCTGGTCTCGTCCAGCTCTCTCGAAGACTGACGTCACTGTCACCTTCCACTTGGCCCCAGATGAGCGTTCTAACAACAAGGTGAAGAGCTTCGGAAACACCTCGGAGGAATCGAAAAAAGCCCAAGCTATTGCTAGTGCTACTAGTGAGTTTTCTTAAACTTGATCGGCAAGAAATCCTAATTTTTCTATTTTCCAGAGACTAGAATCGAGCTTAGCGAATCGAAGGACGGAGAGCTCACCGTCGTCGTCAAGGGAGAACGCGCAAAGGTCGAGGATGCTCGCGCTCGCATCATCCGCGATCTCCAAACACAGGCTTCTCGTGAAATCGAAATTCCAAAGGAGCACCACGGACGTCTCATTGGAAAGGAAGGAGCACTTCTCCGTAACCTTGAGGCTGATACCAACTGCAGAATTCAAATTCCAAACCGTGATGGACCATCAACCAAGATTACTATCACTGGACCACGCGAAGGAATTCAACGCGCCGTCAGACACATCATGGACGTTTCTGAACGTGAATCGAAACTCGCCACCGAGCACATCGTCTGCCCAAAGAACTTGGTCCCATTTGTCCGTGGACCACACAACGAGACTTACGAACGTCTCACCGGAGACGGATCTGTTAAGATCAACATTCCACCACCAACTGCAACTAACGAGGTTATCTCCGTTACCGGAGAGAAAGAAGGAGTTGCACGTGTCGCCGCCGAGATCCGCAAGATCGTCGAGTCGAAGAAAAACGTGTCGAGCATCCAAATCCAAGTTGCCCGTCAACAACACAGATATATCATCGGACAATCTCGCAGTGGAATCCATGAGGTTCTCCAAAAGACTGGAGTCGTTGTTGAGGTGCCATCTGAGGAGTCAGGATCGGATCAAATCACACTCATTGGAGATGCTGCTGATCTCGCCAAGGCTCTGACCCTCGTCATCGAGCGTGCTTCTTCTATCGTCACTCAATCGATCCCTGCTCCACAATGGCTTCACAAGCACTTGATCGGACCAAAGGGAGCTACTCTTTCCACCCTTGTTCCAAACCGTAACAGCGTGAAGATTGAGTTCGACGATTCCAACCAAATCTTCCTCGAGGGATCCCCAGAAGAAGTTAAAGCCGCATTCGAGCCACTCAATAAGGAAGTTGCTCGTCTCCAAATGGAACTCTCCATTGAGAAAGTCAAGGTTCACCCAACTCTCCATCGCCACGTTATTGGACGCGGAGGATCCCTTATATCCAAGATCAAGGAACAAACTGGAGTTCAAATCAGCATTCCAAATGAGGAGACCAATTCCGACGAGATCGTCGTCGAAGGAAAGAAGGATGGAGTGAAGAAGGCTGTCGCTGAGATCCGCTCAATTGTCACCAAGATTGAGAACGAGAAGTCCCGTGACATCATCATTCCACAAAGACTTCACAAGCTCATCATAGGAACCAAGGGATCCGGAGTCCAAACAATCCGCGACGCCCATCCAAATGTTTCTGTTGTGTTCCCAGATGCCAAGTCAAAGTCCGACGTCGTCAACATTCGTGGAGACAAATCTGAGGTCGACATTGTCTACAAGAAGCTCACCACTCTCTCTAAGGAATTCGTAAGTTGAAAATCCATTAAAACTTTGATTTCATTATAAATTTCAGGCCGAGAACAACTACCAACAAACCGTTGCTATCTTCAAGGAGTTCTTGAAGCACATCGTCGGAAAGGGAGGAGCCACCATTCGCAAGCTTCGTGACGAGACTGAGACTCGCATCGACCTTCCAGAATCTGGATCTGATGACGGAAAGATCATTGTCACCGGAAAGCAAGCCAATGTTGAGAAGGCTGTTGCTCAACTCAACAAGATTCAAGAGGAGCTCGCCAACGTTTCGGAGGAGACCATTGAAATCCCACAAAAGGTCCAATCCCGCTTCTTCGGAAGCGGACGTCGTTTGATTTCCGACATTGAGGAGGAATGCGGAGGAGTTCACATTCGTTTCCCATCAGAGAAGAGCGAGTCCACCAAGGTTACCATCCGTGGACCAGCTGGAGACGTCACAAAGGCCGTCGGACTTCTCTCGGCTCTTGCGAAGGACAAGGAGGAGAATTACATCGAGGATACCGTCAAGGCTAAGGCCGAGTTCCATCGTTTCTTGATCGGAAAGGGAGGATCCAAGATCGCCAAGCTTCGTGACACCCTCAACGTCCGCATCATGTTCCCGAAGGAAGGAGATGCTGAGAAGGAGACAATCCATTTGCTCGGAAAGAAGGATGATGTTCCAAAGGCCAAGGCTGCTCTCGAGGAGGCTATCAAGCAACTCTCCGAGACTGTTGACATCAAGATCAATGTCGATCCAAAGTACTACAAAAACTTCTTGGCTCGCGGAGCTGCTCTGGTCAAGGAGATTCAAGATCAAAACGGAGGAGTTGTCATCTCATTCCCAAAGAATGGATCAGATAGCAACGAGGTTTCGATCCGTGGATCCAAGCAATGTGTTGAGGCCGCCCGTGCTCGCATTGAAGACACCGTCGAGGACTACGAGAAGCAGATCACCGACACCGTCAGCATCCCAGCTCAATTTCATCGTGGACTCCTTGCTGGACGTGGAGCCAAGATTCACGAGCTTCAATCCAAGTACAACGTCTCCATCAGATTCCCAAATAACCGCGAGGAAGGAGCTGAAGGATCCGACCAAGTCACCCTTTCCGGACGTGACACCAAGGTTGAGGAAGCCAAGGAAGCTCTTCTCGCATTGGTTCCAATCTCCAAGGTCATCCAACTTCCAATTGATATGCATCGTTCTATCATTGGACGCGGAGGAGAGACTGTAAGTTTTCGTTAAATTTAAAAGTAGTAAATTCTTATATTCATCTTTTCAGGTTCGCAAGCTCATGCAAGATTACGATGTGAACATCTCCATTCCAAAGGACAACTCTTCCGAAGATATCACCGTTACCGGACAAGTTGAGAATGTCGATCAAGCTCTTGAGGCTCTTCGCGGAAAGCTTTCCGAGTACGAGGCTCAAGCTGAGGACCGCAAGCTCAAGCAATGGTCGATGACCATCAATGTTCCAACTGACTACCATCAGAAGATCATCGGACAGCGTGGAGCCACCATCACCGCTCTCAAGGAGAAGTATGGAGTTAACATCAATGTGCCACGTGATGAAGGAAACGAGGTTATCACCATCACCGGATACGAAGACAAGGCCAAGGAATGCGCTGCCGCCATCGAAGAGATGATCTCCGATTTGAGATCGATGTTCACTCAAGAAATCTCTTTGGATTCGAGATATCATCCACGTCTCATTGGACAACGTGGAAAGAACTTGAAGAAGGTTATGGAAGACTACCGTGTCGAGATCCGTCTTCCACGTCAAGGAGCTGAAGACCCGAACTTGGTTGTTGTCGCCGGAAAGGACGAGAATGACGTTTATGATTGCATTGATCATTTGCGTTCCGAGGAGGAGACTTTCTTGCTTGACAACGTTGAGAGAGTGAGTTCAATTGATATTTAGACATTTCATAATCTAACTTTTTAATTTTCAGACCCAATACATGTCTCCACGTCAACAAGAGTCGAACAACGTTCGCCCACAGGCTGGAACAATGCGCGTTCAAACCATGGGAGCCCCATGGCAATTGGATTTGGGAAGTTCTGAGCAATTCCCAGACATGGGAGCTCAGGCGACTCCAACCACTGCTGTCGGTGGAGCTTGGGGATCGTCTCGTCGTTGGTAAATACCTTCGACTCGATGATTCAACCAACGTCAAAATTCATAGTCTTCTGCTGGAAACCTGATTGCTCTCTCTCCCATTCCCCTTCTATAAAATTGTATTTATTAGTGTTTTTTTCTTGTTATTATAAAATTCCCGATCCCGTCCCCTACCTTACTCTCTTTTTTCCTTCTTGCTTGATATTTATTTGCCCCCATCCCAAACACACACCACACACACAAACGGATATTCTAATCAGACGAATGTGCCTTTTTCTCTCTGAAACAAACTTCCCGATACAGTTTTCTAGTAATAATTTATTGTACCCTCGTTCATGGTTTTCTCTTTTTTCACTCTTTTCGGGCTTTTTTCCTGTTATCCCATCTTCCGCTAAAACTCGTTTTTTGTTTTCTTCCAGATTTTTTTTATTTCGTTACCCGTTTTTCAATGTAAAATTTCTCCTTCCCTCTACGAATGGTTTTATCTTTTTCTGTCCCCACACACACACCCCCACTTGACGTTGGTTTTATCATACATATTATACAGATATTTATTATGATATTTGTGTGAATATTATAATAAATTGTTTTGGTGTAAAAGAAAACGTACAGATTTAGATTCTTTCTAGGCAAAATACTTTAAGCTGGTAGTTTTTGATATCTACTAACAACACTTGAGAAAATTTTTGAACTAAAATTATTAGAATGGGCGAGACGCAATGGATTCTATCAGTCGGTGCGATTCTCATTGCATTCAAGTGCCTCCTGATACCAGCCTACACCTCCACAGACTTCGAAGTTGGTGACTGTTTTTCACTGAAAAATAATTCAGAATCCGACTTTCCAGGTGCATCGTAATTGGATGGCCGTGACGTGGAACCGACCGATAAAGGAGTGGTATACAGAGTCAACATCCGAATGGACACTCGATTATCCACCGTTTTTCGCATATTTCGAGTTGGCGTTGGCGTATGTAGCGAAGTTTTTAGGGTACGGACATATGGACATTTCTTGAAAGCGGAAGAGGCGCGCCAGCTTGTAAAAAACGCGTCAAAAGTGCGCCAGGCACTAGAAAATAGCTTTAAAACTAAATTTTGTTCACTATTTTTGCTAAAAACGCGCCGACAGCACGACAGATGTTTATATTTTTCCAGATTCGACGAATGTTTGGAGATATCAAGCACACCGAAAATGTCACGAAAAATACTGATTTTTCAGCGATTTTCAGTGATTTTTACGGATTTCTTTTATGTGAGTTTTGCATTTTTGTATTTTCAAAGGGTATATAAACCCATTTTTCAACATTTTCAGCTCGCCGTGTGCGCGCTCTACTCGTTCCGTTCGCCACGTCTCGTCGAGAGAATTCCGAAGAAATTGAGACGAAGTGGGCGAGAAGCGTGCTTCGTTCTGTTGGCAACACTTCAAGCACTTCTGATTTGTGATTCGATTCATTTTCAGTACAATTCGATGCTCACTGCGTTCTTTATCCTGTCGATGTATTTTGTGGATTCGGGGAGAATGTTGATGGTAAGGAGGAGAGGGAAAGAGAGGACATCCGGATGTGCGGATGTACAGACAGACAGACAGATTATCTGAGAACATCCAGAGAGACAGACGGTCGGACACTCAGAAAATATAATTTTCACATAGAGAATCATGTAGAAAACACAGTCTTTGAATTGAAAAACGCGCCAACGTCACGCCAGACAGTTTTTTTCAGACAGTTGAGACGATAAGATGGAAGACGATAGATGAGGGGAAGAGGAAATCCGGATATGTGAATGTACAGACACTATCTAAGAAACATGTGAACATTTGAACAAACAGACAGACAGAAAAGATCGAAGAAATTTGCAAAATTCAGATTATTCGTTTAAAAGCGTATATGTTATGCTCTCAAACGCGTCAACAGTACTTTTCAAAAACGCGCCAAAGGTGCCCCAGACTCTGAATTTCAGAATAACTAAATAGTTGATTTTTCCCACTGAAGCTCATTTTCGCCGATGGCGTCAACGTCACGCCAGATTGGTTCGTGAGGATTCTAAAAAACAGAGCCAAAAGGATGCATCTGGACATCCGGAGAGACAGACAGACACGCTGAAAATACAATTTTCTCATATGAATAGACAGAGAGATTAGTGTAGAAAACACAGTTGTTAAATTGAAATACAGATTTCCGTTCGTCCCAAGACTGATTTGAACTGACTTTTCGAAAATCAGTTTCGAAAACGCGCCAGCGTCACGCCAGATGACAGAACGACGCAAACAAACTGTTTTTCATTTTTCCAGGCTGCTCTCACCTTCTCGATTCTCCTCAATTTCAAACACATTTATGTCTACTATGCACTCGGATATGTCTTCTTTTATCTCGTCAATTATTTCCATTTCTCCTCTGAAAATATTCTTGGCAACGTACCGAAAGGTGAGCTATCTTTCTTTTTTCTTTTTATTTTTTAAAAAACTATTTTTGTTTCCAGCCATCACCCTCGCCATCGCTCTCCTCTTTCCCTTCATCTTCTCCTTGTTCCCATTCTTCCATGTCGATGGAATCGAAGGACTTCAGAATATCGCCACGAGACTATTCCCCGTCTCTAGAGGACTCACACACGCATTCTGGGCACCCAACTTCTGGGCTCTCTACAATTTTACAGATTTATGTTTGTATCGAGTGCTGAGTCTTCTCAAAATTGGGAAGTTTGAAGCGCCCACGTATACTTCTGGATTAGTTCAGGTGAGAGGATTCAGGCTATTAGAAGGAATTTGGAAAGAAAAAAGAAAAAAGTTGTTTTTATTAAAATTGATTATGATATTCGTGTTCAGCTCGTCGAGAGCTTTCAGAAAAGTATAATCATGCCCATATGTACTTCTAGTTGGGTCCTACCACGAAAACTACAGTACCCCCATTTAAAGGCGCATAACGTAATTTCGTGGCGGGACCCAACTCGTTCAAAATATAGGCTCGATTATCCTTTTTTGAAAGCTCCTGACGAGCTGAGTACGAATATCAAAATTATTTCTGATAAAACCTAAAATTTTCAGAATAAAAAACCAAATAAGATTTTTTGTAAACTATTATGGAAAACACCGAAAATAGATCAAAAACTGTAAAAATCTGCGTCTCTCTTTCCGATACTCTCTCGTTTGCGGTGGAGCGCAGTTGGAACAAAAATGCTCGGCTAATATAAACTACGATATTTTCCAGGAATACACCCACAGCGTGCTCCCGAATGTGACCCCAATCGGAACACTCTGTCTAGTTGTCATATCATCTGTCATTGTACTAACTGGGCTGATTATTCGATGGAGAAAAGGTGTGTCCGGCATGTCCGGATGTCCACTAATCCCCACCATTTCCAGACTCCCGCCCAGTGGATTTCTCACTTTTCGCCGTCTTCTCCGCGCTTTCATTTTTCTATTTCGGATATCACGTTCACGAGAAAGCGATCATTTTGATTACGGTACCGATGACGATTTTTGCGGTTAAAGTAGGATTCCCGGTGCTACAGTGCCCCCCCTAATCATTCGTTTCAGGACCCAAAATACCATCGTCATCTCGTCCATTTGTCATGTGTCGCCTCGTTTTCCCTATTCCCACTCCTCTTCACACCATTCGAAATCCTGCTGAAATACGCGATTTGTCTGGCATATTTCTTGCTGCAATTGACGTTTTTGAAGTGAGACATCCGGACAGACAGATAGACAGACTCTCGTTTTTTTCAGAAGATACACACGAATGTCACTCGCAGAATTGTTGCCGTGGCGACACGTGGCAAGTTGGATTATTTTGGGAACTGTGGAGATTTACAACACGTTTTTGCATAAAGTGAGTGCTGGAGAAGCCCCGCCCCCTTTCTAGGCTCGGCCCACCGGAAGTCGTTGAATTTTGGAAAAGATAAATGGTTTTAACCCCCGTCCTTTCAAGAAAATGTCATTATTATAGGCCACGCCCACAATTAGATTAGCTCCACCCATTTCTGAAAATCTTTTTTTCATACTTTTTTCGAATTTTTGAATTTTTTCGCGAAAAAGTCAAATTTTCGACTACACAGGTGGTTCGCGATGGATGCTATATGGGGCATATTCAAAATGGAAGCATATAACCTTCTATGTGCTCGCATAAAACTGTGTGGTTCGCTCGGGGAAGTGATATACTTTGAGGCATGGTGCTTATGTCACGGATCTCGCCGTGCGTCCATATAGCTCGCATATAGGATCCATGTTTTCACCTTAAACTTAAAACCCGCAACGACACTCCGCCGTTACACCTGGGCGTGTTGTTTACCGTAAATCGACGAGACATTTTTTTCAATGACTTTTTCATCGTTTTCTCCGTTTTCGAAGAGTTTCATGCTCTTTTCTATCAAATTTTGCTGAAAACAAATTACGACTAAATAAAAATTAATTTTTAATTGAATTTCGAAAAGTATAATTTCCATTTTCAAGCGAAATCGCGATTTTTTAGGAGAAGCACAAAGAAATAAAATGGCAAAGTTCTTTTGTTACGTACATGAAAGTAATGAGCTTCTTTATTTTTCTTACTTCGAATTGTCTATAATAATTAATTTTAGATGGAAAAAGGTAAGACGGTGAGTTTTTGTCAAGACGAAGTAAGAAAAGTAAGAAGCTCATCATTGTGCCAGACGGCTTTCGGAATACATATTGTCAAAACAAACTTTCTTGACATTCGGTGTTTGCGGACCTAAGTTCCCGAGCTTAAAATAAGCCACGCCCACTTTCCGTTGTCTCGGATATATATTCAGAAAAGATCGGGGAGTTCGACTAATATCATAGCCGAGACAACGGAAAGTGGGCGTGGCATATTTTAAGCTCGGGAACTCAGGTCCGCAAACACCGAATGTCAAGAAAATTTGTTTCGACAATATTCATTTTATTGATAAACTAATTTAAATTTTTTGTGATTGATTGATTGATTGATTTCTTTTCTTTAGTAAAAAATGAAATGAAAGAAAAAAGGAACGAAAAAATAAGTAATAGCTTTCTGTGCTTCTCGAAAACTATTCGTGGTTTTGTTTCTGAAAAGATAGTCGTAATTTGTTTTCAATCAAAACTGAAAACGGAGAAAATGAAAATGTCCTAAAGAATAGAGGTGAACAAACTCGGAATGGAATGGCAAACTAGCAACACAGTATAATGCGTGGAATTAGTGGGCGAGGGCACGTACGAGGTGTGGGTAGACATGATAAACAGCAAGAGAAGCACGGATCGCGCGTGGATCATATATGCTTGCCGCTGCGGTATGCTTCCATATACCAGGCATATAACTCGTCCCTACAATTCCTATTAGTCGCATATTTCACACCGCGCGAACGCACATAACTTCCATCGCGAACCACCTGTGTATATAGCTTTTATTTTTGAAAGCCGGGCCGACGGAGCCTCTTAAACCCCGCCCACTTCTAGGTCCTTCCAATACTTTTTCCAGTGGCTCCTCTCCGATCGTCTTCCGTTCGCCCCTCTTATGGTCATCTCTGTGCTCACCGCCATCGAGCTCACCGTATTCTTCGGCTCTCTTATCTGGCACTGTTTCGCTGATGGAATCATTGAGATCACTTGGCAAAAAGCCACGTGTCGTCTTCGTGAACAACTCATCCGTGACGTCACATACTCTGTTCAAACTGTTGATGACGTGGAGGACGTTCAAATTGTCGCTGGCATCGACACGTCGGCGAGTACACAGAATCCCGATATGGTATATGTATCGGTTAGCTTCTGGAAGTATCCGAGTCTCGAACACGTGGCTACAGTATCCGACACGCGGATCCTACGACTACCGTATATTCCACAGTATCTTGCAGTTCGCGAAGCAGAAGTGATGGCTGATTTTGTGAGAAAAGTTATATCGGATAGACCCGATATCAGACCGGATGTCATTTTGTGCGATGGGTTTGGACAGTTTCATTCAAGAGGTAGTACTGTGAAAGTGGGCGTGGCCTAATCAAATTCGTTTCCAGACTGCGGTATGGCTTGCCACGTGGGTGCTCTCACTGGAATCCCCAGCATAGGAATCGCAAAGAATCTGGCTCTCCATGATGTTTATGAGACTGTTGGAATCGACAAAAAAGCCACTGTCGACAAGTTTGTGGACAGTTGTAGAGAGGTTCGATAAGCTCCGCCCCCATTTTTGAAGGGAATTTTTGAAGCCACGCCCCCTTTTTTCAGGTCCACAAATCGAACAAAGCGGTGGCGGGATACATTCCGTTTGATATTGTGGAGCCGGTGAAGTTGAATATTTTGAGGATGGGCGGTTCGATGGTAGGTGGAAATGCGGACATCTGGAGAGATAGACACACAGATAGACAGATGGACATCAGGACATCTGGATTGACAGATATACAGACCTTCATGAGTTTCCTACCGAGAATCAGAAATTTGGATTTACAGACACACATTCGGACATCCATACTTTCCGACACACAGTCTGACACCCCAATTCTCATCCCCAAATTTTCAGAGCGGTGTCTTCGTCTCCGCTGGTTACGGTATCGATCTTGATCTGGCGACCACGATTTCATCACGAATGCTTCTGAACAACACGACTTGTGAGCCGATTCGGTCGGCCGATTTGGAATCTCGACGACTCGTTCGAGAGTATTTCGATGGGAATGATAAAAACGAATAATTGATTTTTTTTAATGTGATTCTGGTTGTATTTTCTGCGGGAGACGTTGAAATTGAGTTTGTGAGATTCAGCTTGTTGAGAGCTTTCAGAAAAGTATAGTCATGCCTAGATTTGAAAAAGTTGGGTCCCGCCACGAAACTACAGTAACCCAGATTTCGTGGCGAGACCCAATTCGCTCCAAACCACGGTATGAGTGGTACTTTTCTGGAGGCTCTCAATGAGCTGAATCCGAAAATGATCTTTTCAACAAATTTTTTCTTTTCGTGTCGAGACCTCACGACCTTTATTTGTATTGCATGACTTTGCTTGCCTCGTTGTGATTTTCTTTTTGTAATGTTTTCGCTTTGAGACCCAAGTTTCTTACCTCTGAGCATTGTTTATTATATTCTTGTTTTATTATTACACAAATTTAAAATCTTTTCTAACGTCTATCTCGAAATTTAAATTTTCAAAAACTCAAAAAAGTTCAAAAACCCGTTACAAAATATTCCAACAAATTGAAGAAGAGAGTGGTTCTAAGCCAGGCGAAACCCGTGTGACAAATGGGCGGTTTGGAGATCAAATCGATCAATCTTGAATTCCGGTATAAGTGGGCGGAGCCGGTTTTGTGGAGTACGGTAACGGGCAGATCAAATTGAATTTCAGAAGAGCCGAGAAAATGAGAATGATGGCTCCGCACGTGGCGACGATGGTCAGAATTACGATCACCTGAAAATAGAAAGTAGAAAGAAGCTCCGCCCATTTTTGCAAACATGCCGCACAGTTCACTTACCCATCCTTGAATAGCGAAACAACATTCTGTCTCATGTTGACCACAACAGTCGAATTGATGGAATGCGGAGCCGCGAGGACATTGAGTGTGTCTGAAATTTATGGGTGATGATTTTACGGTGATGAGAGCATGGTTGAGCTCGTTGAGAGCTTTCAGAAAAGTATAATCATGGTGGGGTTTGGAGAAATTGGGTCTCGCCACGAAAACTACAGTAACCCCAGTTTTCGTGGTGGGACCCAATTCCCTCCAAACCACGGCATGATTATACTTTTCTGGAAGCTCTCAATGAGCTGAATTCAAAAATAATATTTTTAGCCGAATGTTATATAAAAATTGAAATTTTTCTGATGTTTTCTTATTCTCCAATACTCAACATTATATCCCAATTCTTCCAAGCATAACAATTCATAATTTTAGTCAATTACTCGTCGTCTACTCACTCATTAACCGTAAAATTTCGACACCATTGACCCAAATTCTTCTCTGCCCAATTCCGTGGACGGACAATAGTGGAGCGTGTGGTGTTGCGGTCTAGCACGGGCCAGACTACCTGAAATCGGAAAATTGATAGAATATTTATAATCAGAGTAACGAGAGCTTTCAGAAAAGTATAACCATGCCACGGTTTGAAGGAAATTGGGTCTCGCCACGAAAACTACAGTAACCCTGCACGGTAGTTTTCGTGGTGAGACCCAATTTCCTTCAAACCATGGCATGATTACACTTTTCTGAAAGCTGAGATCACGCTAAATTCAAAAAATAACAATTATTTGGACAACTTACCATAGAATAAGCCACCGGGAGGAGTAAAAGTAAGAGTGTAGAAGCTCGAGCCATTTTTGAGGGTGATTAGGCTCAAGGTACCTGAACATTTATTTTTATTATCAGCTATTATGACAGGACGGGAGCGTAAATTTACGGTGTGAATTAGAAAAATAAATTCGGAAAAAATAACTTTTTTGTCCCTAAAAGTGTCGAAAAACGGTTTCCGATCTAACCACAAGATACACACATAAAATAGGCGATAAGACGGAGAATCAAGGTTTCTCTTTATCTCTTTGTCTCCCGAAAAGACACCTGATGACGTCACTTCAGATGAAATTCAGAAGAAGACGTCAAAAAGAAGAAGTAAAGTTTGGCGAACTTCTACAGTAGCTTTTTATACGAAAAGTCAGCAGAAATTTGGAAATTACTGCCGATTTTTGTGTTTTGTTTGTTCCTGTCTGACTGTAGGTCTGCGTCTCCAAAAAATTTCCGATTTTTGGGGAAAAAATGAAGAAAAATGGGCGTTTTCTGATATTCTTGTTGTAAAGTTGACCTGGTGTCTTCGGCTATTTCGTTATCATTATTTCACTAATATTGTTTTTTTTTTTGGAAAAAAAATTCTTGAGATTACTGTAGTTTTTCGAGGTGGAAAATACATTTTTGCTATTCGACAGTAACGTATTCAGAATCTACGTGACAGGAGCTTTCAGAAAAGTATAATCATGACCAGGCTTGGTCGGAGAAAAATTTTCGGAGAATCGGAGAATCGAAATTTTCTCCGAAAAAAGTCGGAGAATCGGATATCCTACTTTTTCTCCGAAAAAAAACTCGGAGAATCGGATATCCGAAATTTTCTCCGACTTTTTTTCTCGGAGAATCGGAGAATTTCGGAGAATCTAAAAATGTCCCCAAAAATGCTTCTAAAAGGGATTTTCTGTTGCGTTTTTCAGAATTCACCTTTCTAAAACATGTTTAATCATCATTCAAAGCTTTTACCAGTGAAAATATAACAAAAACAGGGTTTTGAGTGTCGTCGTCTCCGGTATTCTCCGAAATTCTCCGACTTTTTTTCGGAGAATCGGAGAATTTCGGAGAATTTCTCCGAAATGAAAAGTCGGAGAATTATCCGACGGATAATTTCTACGAAAAAAAGTCGGAGAATTATCCGTCGGAGAAATTCTCCGAAAAAGTCGGAGAATCGGAGAATCGGATTATCCGATTCTCCGACTCCGACCAAGCCTGATCATGACTAGGTTCGAATCAAAGAAGGTCTTGACACGAAAATCGAGAATTCTGGGTTGGGTTACTGTAGTTTTCGTGGTGGGACCCAGATTAGTTAGAAGGTAGGCATGATTATACTTTTCTGGAAGCTCGCGCCGAGCTGAATTCAAAAATTTTAGTGAAAAACTGTTAAGAGGAAACATTTCTAAAAATGAAGTCCGTTATTAAGAAATACTCGAAAAATTCTTGTTTAAAAAAGGTTTTTCAATCAGATTTTTTTATTTTTTCGTTGTAAAATTTTGGGAATCAGCTCAACAACTGCTTCCAAAAAAGTATAATAATGCCGTGGAGCGAAGCGATTTCAGCTTTTTGGGTTTCGACACGAATTTTCGATTACTGTAGCTATCGTGGCAAGACCCAAAAATTTCAGAATATAATCATGGTTATACTTTTCTGAAAGCTCTCAATGTGCTTATTTCAAAATTTAAAGTTTCGTCCAATTCTGTGGAATTATTAGCAGATTTCGGTCATTTGGAACATCGAAAAAACGAAAAATTGTATAGTTTTCACTTTTCACACAATAAAAAAAGATAAAATGAAATCATCTCTCGTTCTTCCCAAAAAAAATGAATATATTCACTCTTTCCACGAAAAAAAGTGTTTCAGTTTCCGGTGGGTGGGTTGGCGGTTGGTCTACCAAACTAAATAAATCAAATTTGCATTTTCTCGCAACATTTTTTCTCTTTTCTTGAAGATGTTTAGGTTAAAAGTTGAAGGAAGAATCCGAATTTGACGAAATGGTTTTTAGGTCAAAGTTTGGGGAGAAGGGGAGGAAGAGGGGGTGGATGAAAAAATAAGAGAAAAAATAGGTTGGAAAAAGGGGAGTTGGTGGTCGGCGAACAACTGGACGGGTGGGTTAATTATGACGAATAATTGGGAATGGTTGGGGAAGGACAACTTTTTCATTAAATTCAAAATTTGGGTCGGAAAAAATAAGCAGACGATGAATAGAATATCAAACAGAAATAGAAAAATTAATACCAGCTTTCCAGAAAAAAAACTCTCGAGGAGCGATTTCGGAAGGTTATATACATGCCCCGGTTCAATGTGAGTTTAGTAGTAAAACAGTACTTTCGGTATCATCACGAGATTACTACAGTAGTAAAGCTTTCGTGGTGAGACCCAATTCTCTAAAACGTCCTAACAAGGTTAAGTTTTATGAATAGAATAACAAACAGAAACAGACAAATCAGTACCTGCTACACAGAAAACGTCTGTTTTTTTTTACAAAATCAAACTCTCCAAACTCAGGAGAGCTTTCAGAAAAGTATATAAAGACCCTGATTGAATTGAGTTTTGGGTCTCACCACGAAGGTACGGCTGATTTCGTGGCGAGACCCGAAAGACTTGGTTGGACGAAACAAGGATATGGTTTTACTATCGAAAGACTGGGAATTGTTGAAAATTGGGAGTCCAGATTAGAGAACATGAGCAGCGGAGAAATAGAAGTATGAGAACTCGGAATCTGCTTTGTAGATTAAATCCTCGAGGAGAATTTTCAGAAGGTTAAACCCAGGTTCAATGTGAGTTTATCACTTCGGGTATCACCCCGGAATTGCTATGGTAGTGAGGTTTTCGTGGCGAGACCCAATTCTCTAAAAAGTGTAAAAATTTGGATACTCAACTCAAAGCTATGTTACAAAGAAAAATAAGACAATCAAAGTTTTCACCGATTAGTCTGCTGAAAATCAATAGTTTTTGAGTTTAGATAAGATTCCTCAAACCAGGGGCTTCCAGAAAAGTATAAGCAAATTGGGTCTCACCACGAAAATGAGCTTCATCACTTTTTTGACTCGAGGTTCTTTAATCACCTTGGCGGACTCATACCTTCCCCAAACTACTAGAAAAAATTACTCTAGTCCAGACAGACGCAATCAAATATGTTTACTTTTTTTTTTAAATCTAGTCCAAGGCTACCATAATCGTTATTTTTCGTGTTTCGTTATCAGGAGGAGACGAGTCGAAAGTTGCAAGAAAACAATTATTTTCTCTCCAAATGAATCAAAATAATTCGAAAATCAGTCATTTGATAATGGTCATTTAATGTTTGATCTACGTTCGGTTGTTCATTTTATTAGGAAGGGACACACAGTAATCACAGAAGAGACAGGTTGAATTGATAAATGCCCTGTCTTTCCACGTGCTGTTTTTGTTTTGATCGGCAGGGAGGATAGACTTATTGATTAGGGATAGGTTACAAGGTAGGACTACTGGTGTACTAATCCAGGAAAAATAAGAAATATCATAGGTGGATAGGATAAATAAATAGATAACTTTTTAAAAAAACATAGGAAAGTTATTCAAAGTAAGTTGAGTCAAAATGAATAGAGACACGAGATTGTTAGTTTGGTGTTCCAGAGTCAAACTGCGATTGCGATAGTAACTAACTTTAAGTTTTCATAAGTCTTTTTTTCTTTGGAAACTAAAAAAAACAGATTCCAAAATTCTAGAGTGTGGTTAATTGGGTGCAGGTTTTTGGGGCAGGTACCACGTTATTTTTTGACAAACGTGTTATTTTTTAAAATTGAGAACGAAATTCTTTGCTTTCAGCACAAGGGAACAGCATTTTGCTATTTAGATGCTGTAAAAATTAACTTTTAAAACGTAACCACTGAGAGTTAGCGCATAAAAAAGAGAAAATTTTAAAAATTTGAAAATGACTAACTTTTGAGAGCGCGTCACTGCTTCATTAATCACCGTAATTATCTTAAATTTATACTGATTGTATAGATCAAGTCTAGATCTCTAACTTTGTAGTTGACCACTTTTTTGTACGGGTGGTCCCCTGGGAAATATAGGGCTCCGAACCACCAGTGGTTATCTTCAGCGTTTTTACAAAAACAGTTGGAAAATGTGAGACAAATACGGTAATTAGGATTATTACAGTATTCCTGATCTACAGTATCTATTTTCGTGGTGAGATCCTACTGATTGAAGTTTGGGTAACGTAAAAATTTTAATTTCCAAATTAATCTTACATTGTATGAGTGAGAAACCTAGGATTCTGAATTTTCGATTTTGTTGAAAATTCCGAATTGTCGAAACGGAGTCAGATGTGTACAAAAGTATTTTGGGGTATTTTGGGTCTCACCACGAGGTTACGGTAATTCTCGAAATATATCGTAACCAAGACAAAGCAACTGTAGAAAGCAGAGACTCAGATCCTATGAAACATTTGGATCTCCAGAATTTCTTTTCAGGAAAAACACAGAAGGAAAATTGGATCGAAATTCCTCAAAAAGAATGTGAGGAAGGGTGGAAAAGTGCTTGTCTTCTTCTTCGTCTATGTCGAGAAAAGAGAAGAGGGAAAACGTATAAACTGGACATCTGATGAAAAGAAAATGAATGAGTGAAATAGTGTGGGATATGAAGAGAGTGCGAGAGAAAACATGGAGATTTCGATCCGAGGGAAACAGACGATTTGAGGACAATGAGATTCGCGGAAAACCCGAGACTTTCTTATTGGAAGAGAAGGCGTTGGAAAGAAATAGGGGAGAAGACAAAAAAGAAGAAGGTGAGAAGATGGATGCATTTTTGGAGGGATTGATAAGAGGATACCGTGAAGGGATGGTCAAAAATCACTATTTTGCAAAATTTGGGTGAGTCCGAAGAGCAGGAATACAAAAACTGAATTTTGAGTAAGATTTTCAAGTTTATCAGAACATTTGTGAAGTTTTGAGCTCCATATTGCTAGGGTTTTGATAAAATTCAATTTTTATTTTTGACGCGACGCGTGCGCTCGACCGCGCGTCGCGGTCAGTACAGTGAGGTAGATCATGAGAAGAAATGAATAGATTTAAAAAAAAGTGAAACGCGATAGAAAGGAAAAAATAATGAATTTGCAAACTTGTCACGGGCCAGGGTTTAAAATTCAAAACATGTCTTGAACGAAATTTTGAGTTTTTTCCGAAAATGTCAAACTTTTGGTTATGCTTCAGAATCAATCAAAAGCTAGTTATGCATAAAGAAGTTGGATTTTTAATGTAGAATTTCTGAAAAATTCAAAAGATTTGGTGAAGCCGGGCAGAAACTTGACAAGTTGAGTTTTTTAAGAAAAATGTGAAAATATTCTCGAGAAAACCTTTAAAAAATCGGTAAATCCTGAGAATCATTGTTTGAAAGATTGATGTTCTAGTTTTTCACAAAATTTTCAATGCGCCCCGTATCAAATTTGAATAATATTCAAATTTCAGACGCGTTGCGTGCGTGCGACGCGGTCGTGTCAGTGAGAGCTGATGAATTGAATGTCGGGAAGCTTAGAACGCAAACATTTGGTAGATCAAAACTTCAGTCATGGCGCTTTACTCATATCGAAGCTCTTCTTTAGCTAGATTCAAATTTCAGAGTCTTCAAAAATACTTTCAAATTCTTCTGAATGTCATTTCTCCTAATAGGCCAATCCAAAAGATCAAAAGGTTTCTCCATTTCCATTTCCAATCAGTCCTCGTCTTCTCCACTTTCGGAATGGCAGAAGAAGAAAAAAGAAGTGCGTGGGTTGTCTCTTCGCCCCGCCCACTTTCTCCTTCGGGAGAAAAAAAAGGAGGAACAGGAAATGGGAATTGAATTGAATGGGGTGGTTATGTGAGGGTGACAAACGAACCGATTGAAAAATGGGAAGAGGTGACAAATGACAAACATTCAGGAACAGAAACAGAAAGTTCTGAAAATACTGTCGACATTGGGTTACTGTAGTTTCGTGGTGAGACCCAAGTTTTCAAATGGTTAGTCTCTGCTCTCTATAAGTACCCTGTCTTCCATAAAAACATGGAAATAATCAATTTAGGTAAGTGGACCGGATTTTTTTAAAGAAAAAGTTGGAATTGAAATTTTCAATTAGAGAATAAATTGTTCCCTCCTTTTTTCTACATATGTGACAACTTCAAGTATCCATTATAGAAAAATAGGGTTTTCGAGGTTTTAAGGCTACCCATTGGGAAGTTAGATCTTAAAAATAGTAGATTCTTAATGAGCGTGACGAGAGCTTTCAGAAAAGTATAATCATGACATGGTTTGGAGCAAATTGGGTCCCACCACGAAAACTACAATAGCCCAAATGCAGGGTTACTGTAGTTTTCGTGGTGGGACCCACTTTGCTCCAAACCATGACATGATTATACTTTTCTGAAAGCTAAGATCACGCTGAATTCAAAAATGACATTTATCTCAAGATTGGATAACATACCATAGAATAAGAAACCGGGAGGAAATGTAGGTTTTTAAGGTCCCGCCACGAAAACAAGATATACCAAATCTCGATGAGTTTCCCGCCAAGATCAAAAAATGACAGTATATTCCATTCAGCTTACTGAAATGACCCACTTCTGATATTTTTAGGTTGCGGGTCCCACCACGAAAATCTAAGGATACTGTATTTTGGCTCAACTAGGGAGATCGTTATTTGAAAGATCCTTACCATTTTATTTTATTTTATTTTATTGAAATTTTTCCAGTCCCCCAACTCACTAGTTTCCGTTATTCTCTCCGTCACGTCACTATTTCCAAACGTGAGCAAGAAACGGGCAGTTTCTCGTCTATCACTGACTCTTTTTCTGTGGTTTTGGAAGAAGAAATTGGTCATCAGATTATTCTTTTATCAATAACTTTTAGTGGGTTTTAGTGTGGCGCCAATGGTTTGAAACCTCATGATTTTATGTTGTACATAATTTTTGAGTGATACCGGGTAGGGAGGGTGGATTGTGAAATTTCTCAATGACGCAATATGGTTTTTTTTTCGAAATTTTTCTAAAAACTCAACATTTTTGTCGTTTTCTAACACTATTTTTATCTTTCTGTTACGGTCATGGTGGCCTAGGTTTCTTACTTTCGGTATTCTAGGTCACCCATCTCCCAAACACTATCTCATTTTGATTTCTAGTGATTTGGGTCCTAACACGAAGACTTAGAATCGTGAACTTATCATACCAGTGGTTATTCCTAATTTCGGGGTTTTAGTCTTCCTAATCAAGCAGCCTTGGGGTCGCCGATCGTTATGTACATTTTTGCGAAATCTGTATCAAAAGCACTCCTTCATTTTCCCAGTTGACACCTTTTCAGTGTGAGCCCTTCTTGAAAAGTTACAGCCTATCAATATTTTAAAAAACTCGAATTTTCATAGGAGACAGTACTTCGGCAAGCTGTATCTCTCTAGAAATCGCTCGCACAAAAACGTGGTCAACTACGAAAATGAAGAAATACTTCTAATCTTCGTAACACTCTCAAAAGTTGTCATCGAAAAAAACTCCAACATTCTTATCGACCTCACTCAACTCGAAGGTACAGTACAGACTACAACCATTGGCCTAATTTCCCTTATCTTGATATACTAGACCACCCTACAACATCTAGTCTACACCGTACCTCCTATATCCAACTACATCCTGGGATACAATACTAGATGAGGTCATTCCCCCCGAAACCCAATGAACCATTGAACAGTTTCTTTTTTCAAGAAAAATATGAAAGAGATAATTGTAAAGTAAGAAAGGGGAAAGAGACACTTTATGGTGTAAACGGAGAGACGGGAAGGTCAAAAACGATTGGTCATGATGATATGGTTTTGACCTTGGTTATTGACTATTGTCTCGTTTGCTAAAGTGGTTTCACTGGAGAAAAAGAGAAGACGGTTTTCTTTTTCGAAATTAAATTGAGAAAAGGGAAAAGAACAACAAAACAAAATGTGACGATACTTGATACCTAACGAAACAGAAAACGCACAATTCGGGTGGAGTGGGGTGAGGAGATGAGAAGTGGTCGATTGTTGGAAAATCTCAATTTTGGAGGAATATCTAAAAATAGATAAGTTATTAGAATTCAGGAAGTAACCAGCTTTCTAATGAGTATAATCATGCATATGTTATGAGAACTTATTGATATTTGGGTCCCGCCACGAAAGTGATGGTACGGTGGATTTCGTGGTAGAACCCAAGGTGAGAGGAGATGCTTATACTCATTCGAAAGCTGTTGATAAACTAAACTCAAAAATTAAAACAACAGTAGGGGAAAATGATCTTGACATGAAAAATTGATGACAGTAAATTCATGATGAGACCCCAAAATTCAAATACGAACATAATCATGATTATACTTTTCTGAAAGCTCTCGACGAGCTAAATACAGAAAAAACGCTAAAAATTATAGTTTAAGTCAGTTTTCTAGTTTCTAAGCCATGAAACTTTTGAAGAAAACGTCTTACAAGATTTAACGCTTTACCAATGGCCTAGAACCCTCAAGACTTGGAACACTAGGCCGCCTGTGCCAAACCACAAAAAATTGACTAAAATTAACTCGACCTAAAGGTACTATGCCACCGGAAAAACCATTTGACGCTGCCAACGAAAAAAAGAGAGAAAACTCACTGAACTATGACTAGCGACGAGAGTATATGGTGGGTGTGTATGTGCGTATATATCTGTGTTACGTAACTGGAAACTAATTCCAAAAAAGGGAAAACGGTGATGGAATAGAGAAAGAAGATAGCAGAATATACAGCTTGATGGATAACCGGTCCTCCCTCGTTCGAGGAAATCCGATTTGTGTTGTGTTGTCGAATGGCAGTGACATAGAAGGAGGATAAACCTAATATGTTACATTATACTTGGGAATTAATAGTAGCCGCACCGCTTTGGAAAAATATGAGTGAAAACTTGATTAGTTTCCTTTTTTATACAATTGCGGAGAGATTTGGAGAGTAGAGATTAACAGAAATTTTGAACTGAAAAACAAAAACAGTATGCGTTCGGGGGGAATCGAACCCCCGTCGAATGCTTGGAAGGCATCCATGCTGACCATTACACCACGAACGCGGCGAATGAAGCAGGTCTCCTTGTCCTATATGAATTCAGGTTTCTTTGTTTCTCTTTACCAAGTTTATGTAGACATCCAAAGGGTTGGATGATTGCCGCGTTCGTGGTGTAATGGTCAGCATGGATGCCTTCCAAGCATTCGACGGGGGTTCGATTCCCCCCGAACGCATACTATTTTTGTTTTTCAGTTCAAAATTTCTGTGAATCTCTACTCTCCAAATCTCTCTACAATCGTATAAAAAAGAGAACTAATCAAGTTTTCACTCTTTTTTCCTTTTTTTCCGAATGGGATGATTCCCCCCGAACGCATACTATTTTGTTTTTCAGTTAAAAATCTTAGTGAATCTCTACTCTCCAAATTTCGTATAAAAAGGAAGCTAACCAAATTTTCACTCATTCTCTCGAAAGGGTTACTCGAATGCAGATAGATTTTTCTACTTTTTGCTTTGTTTTGAATGGAATCAACCCCTGACTAAGAGTGTCAAAACTGAAACAACTTGAACCTGAAACCTGACTAACCACAAATAGTTCCTGTTCCCTTTCTCTTTTTTCAAATTTTCAAAAATACATCCTCTCCTTTTAAAGAATGTCTAAATGAATCACTAAATGAATCACAATCAAACATTTTTGACTCGCTTATGGTGCAAAAATGCTGAAATTGATAAGAGGCTTATCAGGAGTGGGAAGGAAAGGAAGAAGCGACTAATTATAAACAATTTTAGATTTTAAGTACTGTAGGTGAGACTACGGTATTCCTGAGGTACAGTAATTTTGCGGTTTTATGAGAGATTGAAAATTTTTTCGAAAAAGTATTTTTCAGAAAAGTTAGAACCTGGCTGTATCCCTGCACTCAAAAGTGTCTGTCTGTGTGTTCACGTATCCAGATGTACAGTTCTGAAACGATCCGTCTGTGGGCCTAGATGTCAAGATGTACAGATGTCCAGCTGGCCTGTCTGTACGTCCTCGTATCCGGATATCCGCACATGTCTGACTCACACATTCACTCATCAATTGACCAAAAAACTTTCAATTTCTCACGCACACATTCAACAGACACCAATAATAAAAATAATAGTGCAATTAAAAACGAAAAAAAGATTAAAAATTGTTTGGGTGTGTGGTGTGATAAGAAGGGAAAGAGTGGACTACCGTAGTTAGTCATGTTGACATTAAAATGGAGAAGCATATAATGGTTGAACAGGAATTTGGCGTATGTGAAGAGCTCGTTTTTAGACAAATAAAAGTTTAGGTTTTTTAGACAAATAAAAGTTTACTACGTGAGAAAAAGAAAATTCAGTTTTTTGGTAAAGGTGATTTTTTTTATGGAATGTTTCATAACACGAGTTTGACCGGGGTGTGGAACTCATCGTAACCTAGGCGATGTGGGCGGTGTAATGCATTTTTATGCAACATGTCGGTCGGTGTGTCTAGATAATCAGATGTCCGCAGATTGTGCTGGACTCAAATCGAACAGGTCTGTAAGGGGACAGTGTGAAACCTGTGTTATCGGATATAAAAACTTTTGAACCACATTTTTTCGAACCAGACCGTCCTTAGGCAAAAACTGATTCTAACTAGGGAAGGATCCCAAGTCAAGATGGAGTTAAGAAGGGTCTTTTGTTTTGGAGTTTTGGAGTTTTGAAGTTTTGGAAGTCCCAGCCGATTCCCTTTCCAACCATATAGGTCTCGATCAGATAACTCCATCCTGACTCGGGATCCTTCCCTAGTAAGTTCGGAATCGATGTGATTTCAGTTTTCGATTGGTGCAACATATTTTCTATATTAGACCAGGTGATCTGCCCTTGGTTAGACTTACCCACAAAAAATAGGATCTGCACTTTTTAAAATTTGTTCGCTGATTTGATTTCAAAAGCTAGCAGTTTTCAAGTATATGGGAGTGGCTGATAATACGCTGGCACGTGAGCATGCTATTGAGTCTAACTGGAACTCGACGCTGAATAATGTAGTGCAGTTAACGATGCCTTCGAGAAAACTAAACATGATTCAATAGTTTGAGATATTCTGTAATATTTCGAAACCCACTCACGAAAATTCCCAGGTTCTATAAGTATCACACTTTCTGAGGAATCGAAATGGAATGCTCATTCTCAGACTACACGACGCCGATTCGTGTATTTGTGAGTAATGACAATATTGTCTCGCACTCCCCTAACCCAACGTGCTTAAAACAATTCAAAGTTTGATCAATTAACCGGAAATTCCAAAGTAGAAACTTTGAACCGAGTTTTGTATGTGTGTATTGGGTGTGTGTATTATGTC
Organism: Caenorhabditis latens; assembly: GCA_002259235.3. Lineage (NCBI taxonomy): Eukaryota > Metazoa > Nematoda > Chromadorea > Rhabditida > Rhabditidae > Caenorhabditis > Caenorhabditis latens. The sequence goes on from CM056093.1 coordinate 5,831,776, forward strand.
TTGACGGTTTGATAATTAGGTTTGGGTGTGTTTTTGTCACAAATCGCTCTGAAAATAAAGCCGGTCATGAACCCAAAATGTACGTATAAAGCTCCAGATATTTAAGTTTCCGGAATACGGATCACAACATTTTTAATTTCTAGTGTTAGACTAATCCTTTCGTGGATGATCTTGATTGGAAAATGTACAAAGAGCATAGATATTGAAATTTGGAATTCAAATTTTAGACGTGCGAGATTAGTTCTTTTATTTAGCTCCCAAAATTTCAAACTTCAGAGTCAGCCCAATGTACCTCCTCGGCTCTGTAGTAGTCCCCAGCAACTTTTGAAATATTCAGCTGAAAACTTAAAGATTTGTCCGTGTATCACGATGTCATCAATAGATTCATATAGCCAAATTCTGTTTTGGAACTGTTGATCAAAGATAAGCCTCCGATTTTGTATGAGTAATTCCTAAGAAGTTACAGCCAATCGATGTAAAATATTTTGTATTTCTCACCTTCCCTCAAGTTGAACAACTCTCTATTGAGTGCTCGTGCACTCGTTAATTTTCTGAAAACTCTTGACTTCCAAAAGGTCCATTTTGAAATAATTTCCACAGGAAACTCGCCTTGTTAAAACAACATACCACAACCCTCAATTTTATTCTTCCAAGGATCATCACCCTAATCCTCAACTATAATTCTCTTTCAAGCCTTTTCTCTCTGCCATAATTACCTTAACACTGATAAACTCCCATCTTATCAACAAATTTCGTAGTGTTTTTCTCTGTCCCACCACACCTTTATTTGGTGTTTCAATTTGAGTGTCCTCCTCCGACCACGAGAATTTCGAAACTAGACAATTCGAAGGAGTTGTCATGGAAAGAGAAATAGAGCGATAGACAGTTTAAGAAAAGTTAAAATAACTGATAAGGTATTTTGGGCAAAATCGAAGAATATGATTAAAATGGATAAATTGAGAGCCAGGAGGACGAGAGCTTTCAGAAAAGTACAATCATGACCAAAGTCTGAATGTTTGGAATTTTTGGGTCTCGTCACGAATTACAACATACATTTTACACGTTTATCAGATTTAGAGCATTACAACGGTACGAGTAACGACCTGTGTTCAAGAAAATTCAATGTTCGGCTCCACCACGGTTACTGTACCTGCACATCCAACTTGTTGCCTGAATAACTTATTTTGAAGCTCCTGAAACCCCAAATTCGCAGGTTTTCTTGTCGTAAAACTATTCAACCCTTTGACAACACTATTCCCTCTGCCATCATCTTTATTTTCGAATACCGCAAACATTTAGGGTGAGGAAACGAGATGGTGATTTCGAGTCGTCAGTTGATTGCGGTTTTGGAAGAAAAGCGTCATTGCGTTTATCAGTTTTTGACGTTCAACATGGCGCCAATTGTTTGGAGACTTTGGAAAGTTATCTGTTTCAAAAGTTGTGAAATTTCGAGCTTCCGGATTGGTTGTTTTACTTCACAGCAGTTTTTTTTTTGGGTTTTTGAACAAAATTTTCTCGAACTCTTGTGATAATATCATAAAATTCTGAATAAGGACGATGAGAGCTTTCATAAAAGTATAATCGTTACCATGTTTTTGGGTCCCACCAGGATATTACGATAGGCCCGACAATTGAAATTAGCCTATTCGTTTTCAGCTCGTCAATTGCTTTCAGAAAAGTATAATCATGCCTAGATTTCAAACAAATTGGGTCTCGCCACGAAAACTACAGTAATCCGACTCGGGTTACTGTAGTCTTCGTGGTGAGACTCAATTCCCTCCAAACCATGGCATGATTATACTTTTCTGAAAGCTCTCGACGAGCTGAATACGAATAAAATATTTGTTTTCATTACCAGTTCTCGTTTGGTCATTTTTGTGGAACAATAAAGTCAAATAGAAAAAAACCCGTTTATTAATTAAAGCTTTCTCACTTTTTTGTGTCATCACAGAATTATGAAACATTTTGGATTGGAAGAACAATAGAGACCCGTGAAAAAACAGTTAAAGACATGAAGAAAATGATAATAAATTAAATAGCTACTCCACAGAAGATACAGAAATTTAAATATTCTAATAATTTGAAAATCGATAGACTCAAATGCAACTAGAGGTGAAGTCCCATTGCGTGAGATCAAGTAGAAGTTGATGATGACTGATTGATGGAATTTCAGCTAGGGTGACTTCGAAGATGTTGTACGGTAGATTGCACTTCTGGAAAATTACGAAAATTAATTGGTGGTCATGAATTTTGAAAACGAGAAACTTTTATCAAAACCAGTCGTTATAATTGTATTCAGCTAATCGAGAGTTTTCATAAAAGTATAATCATGCCATGGTTTGGAGCAAATTGGGTCCCACCACGAAAACTACTGTAACACGGCTACAGGGTTACTGTAGTTTTCGTGGTGAGACCTTCTTTCATTTAAACCTAGTCATGATTATACTTTTCTGAAAGCTCTCGTTTGGCTAAACCCAAATCTATTAACTTCATGGACTAATCATCCCACTGGTGGCCTAGAAATCCAATTTTAAAGTTTTCAATATCTATTTTTGGTAATCAAGTCGTTTTCCTTATTTATCAAACGTTTCTTATCACAAAATGGAGCAGTCATCATTATTAAATATTGTTTCTAGCAGGAGAGAGAAAAAAGGAAAAGGTGAAAAAACCTACAGTTTGAACGGTCTCCACCAGACACGAGTCTTTGATTTGGACTCGGATATACTTGGTGCTCAAATCGCCCAAAACTTCGTCATTCTTGAAATGATAATGTCCGTGCTCATCGGTTAGTGTCTTGTGATTTAAGTCGATTTTGTTGTGGTTAGATGACTTGTAAGTGGCGAGTTCTGAAAGAAAAATTGGTTAGAGTTCATTTTTGAAAAGTCGTTTGGTAACTAGGCCAAGAGAATGTTCAGTTTAGATTCAGATTGTCAAGTCCTTTCAGAAAAGTATTTATAATCATGAGGGTGATGTTCGAGTTTTCGAGTCTCACCACGAAATTACGGCAGGACTTTTTTCTGCTTTCGTGGCGTGACCCCAAAAACCTATATTTTCAGAACCCAGGCATGATTATACATTTTCGAAAGCTCTTGGTGAGCTGAATACTAGTATGAAAAAAATAATTTGAATCAGCAAAATGGGTCTGAAGTGTGACACGTGCTAAACAAATTGGAAATTTTTTTCAAAAACGAAAAGTTTCAAATAAAAAACACAGTTCTGACTTACCTTTTTCATACTCAATAAAATGAACAGTCGCGTGTGCCACCGGTCTCTCTCCACACTTCACCGAAATGATTGTTTGCTTTCGACCCGTCGGGGCACCGGCGACCCCACAAATAATGAGTGCCACGTGGCACAAAATGACCAGAACTCTGCTGCTGCTCATTGTAGAAATGTTATGTCTTTGAAACGAGTTAGGGGTGTGGTGTTATCAAAATATTTTATATACCCCATATCACATATATTGATGCAAGTTCACGAAAGCTCCGCCCACTCCTGAAAAAAGAGAACGAAATGATAACGGCGGAGAAAGCGCATAGTGAAGTTTTGTTGTTTTTTTGTTGTGTGTATTGATAAAGAATATGTAATAGGAGTAGAAATGACTAAGAAGAAGGAAGGAATACTCATAGGATCTTGGCGTTAAAACTCCGCCCACTATTTTCAGGAAAAAGGAAGTTTTTGGGTGGGAAGAGGACGTGTACTTTTGGATGAATGGAAGGGTGGGTGAGGTAGCAGTGGGAACAAATTTTTTGAGGTTTTGGGTGTGCCCGGGTGTCCAAAATTCCTAATTTTCAAAAATATTGTGATTTGCACGAGAGAGTGTCTGTGTGTCTGTTTGTCCGAATGTGCGGAAGATCCCAGTCTGGATTATAGCCAACTTGGTTTTAATTCGGAACTAAAGTTTGGATTCTGGATTTTCTGTCTGTCTGTCTGTCTGTCTGTTTGTCCTGATGTATCGCCTAAAAGCCTAAAGCGTTTTGGATGAACTGACTGTCGGTGTATCCATTTATCCGGATGCCCAGTTGTCTTTCTATATTGATAATCAAAGGATTGTCTCAAGGAGTGCCAAGATTCTCGGCTTCTCAGCTTCAAACCGAGCCTGTCTCTCTGTCTGTTTGTCCAGATTTCTGTCTTTTCAATATACTCAAATGATTTTAGGCTTCAAAAATTGGAGATCAAGTTCTCAGAAAAAAGATCACTTTTAAACCTGGAAATTTCAATTCAATGATATGAAAAAATTTTCGAACTATTTGTGTGTCTGTCCGTGTGTCTGTTTATCCGGATGTCCAGATATTTTGAGAATTTCATTTTGCTACATGTTCACGTGTTTGTCTTTTCGTTTAACTGAACTTAAAATAAAGAAAACTCACAAAAAATCTTTTTTTTTCAAATTTAGGAAGAGAACCAAATGAATATGCTCAATAATATTCTCAACCCTTCTTCTTTTATACACATTTCTGATTCCCTGTCTCTCAGTTCTAAACCATTTTCCTCATTTTTTCCTCATTTACCGCGAGAAGACAATTGAGGAAAAGAGAGTGATAGTAGTGTGTGAAAGTGCAAACGGTGTCATCATTAACACGGCGAACCGATGTCATAAAAGTGTCAGCGGTTACATTTCCGGTGAAATGAAGAAGAAAACTGTGTTGCTCAGAGTTAAGGATTATAGCTGAAAATAAAACTCAGATGAGAAGTACCTTTGTCTGTATGTCTGAACATGGCACGTTTTGAAACATTTTGAAATTTGAAAATAATTCATTTCAAATGTTGAATATAAAAATAAATATGAACATTATGTTTTGAAAACTCACGGAACTTCTAGACGGAATATTACAAAACAGTTTTGAAACAGAAATTATGGACTGACAGCGTTTTAAGAAAACTTGTGGAGAGTAACTATCATTTTTCCATTCAATTCCTCTCATTACCACCATAAGAAAGTAATGGAGAAGAGAGCTGATACTATCTATCTAACAGGGATTGTTGAAAACACAATCATGAGAAATTATTCTCTAATAATCACTGAAAAATTTGCAAATATGCAGTCACAAGTCCGAATAGTTCGAAACGAATCACTTAACAATCTGCAGTTTTGAAGTTTGATGTCAACAGTTGTATTTATATACAAGTTTATAAGGAATCATGCACTCATTTTTCCTCATAGTTTTCTCATTACCACCACAAGAAAATAAGGGAATGATAAGACAGTGTCATCTCTGCGGTGAAATGAAAGAAAGATGGCGACTCATGTTTCCGGAAAACATAATTGATTGAAAAAGTTCTAGCAGCGTGATAAGTGGCAAGTGAGAACAAGTTAGTCCTCCAACTACATACAACCAAGTCATAAAAATGGTGAGTGATTTCTAGAAATATTGTGCGTAGAAGCATTTTAGATGGTGTAACTGGTTATGAGATTTCAAAAAAGCGGGTAAACTTGAGCTATGGCTTAAAACATTAAAATGGACACCAAAAATTTAGGAAACTCTACTAAATACTTGCAAAATAAAACAGCTCTGTCAATTCCAGAAAACTAAATAATGAAACCGACAGCGAACCCTTTTTAAACAGGTTAGTATTAGCAATTCGAGAAAAATTTCAACACAGTACAAGATAAAAAAAATTCAAGATAAGTTGATGAGATGGCATGTGTGTCGAGATGTTTGCGGTTTTTTTTCTTATCAGCCACCGTTTCCTCATCAAACCGCAAACCACCTGCGAGTATTGAGGAAATGTGTGATTAGATACGTGTTCGTGTTCTTCGAAAATTATGAAATAAGGACTGTTCAGGAACGTGTAAATCTGTCTTCCAGACTAAACTCTTCCTAATGTTCATTAGGTGTGTCGTTACTCCATATGGACGTTTGGCTACACAATTAGTCATCGGCTACTCTCAAAGATTTTTTTCTGAAACTGAATTCATATCATACTTCATAACTCGCAGTATTTTGACTATCAAATTTTATTGCCTCTGAAAACACCCAAACTCCTCTTATCATAACTTGCCAAAGACAAAACAGAGCACTACTTGAGTCATCAAATGACTAAATTGGGTGTCCTCAAAACCATAAAAACCAGTTCTCATGTCGGAATCTTTCTGGTTATTAGAAGAATTGTAATTTGGAGTTTATATGCAATCAAAACGTCTTAGTTTTTGGTACTTTCTGTTAACGTATGTCCTCAAGATCGTTAAAGTCACACACATGATATGAACTGACCATTTGTCAATTTTTTTTGGAATGTTGAAAACACTTTTATGGTTGGCGAAAATCTCTTATGGTTGGCAGAAACCTTTTATGGTTGGCAAAAATCTAGGAGTTTTAGGTTTACAAGTGTGTCGAAGACGACAACAAGGGCGATGGAATATTGAGGGTAAAGCACAGTGATTTCAACAGTGACGGTGGTGACCTGGTAGAAATGTGGACATAAAATTTTCAGGGAGTCTGCAGTTCAACGACTTCTCGAACTATACGAAAGTTTTAATGTATGCCTTAAGACTGACTACTTTGAAACCGGTATAATTGGGAGCTGAACATGATATCAGAACCGATTTAGAATAATGAAGTTTTCTGCTTTCAAGAAATACCGGGCTCTCCATCTAACTTTAAAAATGATCGTTATTTTTTTAGGTCTCCTGATTTTAATTTCTTGTCAGATCAGCTTTCTTTAAGAACTATCAAGAACAGAGCCTTTTTCAGAGGGTCCTATTTACAATGTCACCATCAGACAACAAGTGCGTTGGCTGCTCAAAAATTATAGGTACCTGACTAAACGACGCGCGCTACGATATTTCAGGCTCAAGCAGTCCTCGACTAGTTTGTTGTGAAAAAACCCGTAGTGGAAAGGTAACTGTCTATCACATGTCCCGTTCTAGCCCATTTTCAAGACCTTTAGTGTTACACTTTATGAAAATTGTTGACCAATGTCGCGTAGCTGATCTACAAAACGAGCAGACCATGGCTGACCAGTACTATAACTAACGTTGAACAAGTGATCAGAGGCAATGCCCTTTATTGCGCTCGAAATGGGGCATCCCTCATTTTTTCTGGTCATCTTGGAAAACAGTCCATTTTTGTCGGAGAGTAGTCAAACTTTCACGGATTCCGAAGACATAGCTGGGGACGCGATTTCCAAAGTTTTAAGAGTATAGGTTCATTTTTGACCGTTTTATGACATTCCGGGACGAGCGGAACGGGGACATGGGACGTCCAAACTCGTCCCATTTCGAGCCCTAGTTCTTTAATTTTTGAGAGACAAAGTTAGGGCCGAATTTTGAACCTTCTAGAGTTGCTTTGTGTAAATCTTTAGCAAGTCCTGAGACACTGTGGTATCACTAGAAGCAGTTCCAGCTGGCTGATGACTACCTATTCTAGAGTTCATGTACAACACCATAATTTGCTCGTAGTTTGCTCGTCTAGTTTTTCCAAAAAATCAACATCCTCTCTCTTCCTTTCTGTTTTCCCCCAATTCGATTAACTTCCCTTCCCACTAATTCCCTATAACCCGGTTTCCCCAACCAGATCATAAATTTCCCCTCAAGAAGCTTATATTTGAGTCATGTTCCTCTGACATAGACACCATTCTCTCTTGATTCGGAAGAGTTTTATCAATTTTCCACATGGTTAGTTGCACAATCTTATCATCTTCTCTATTTTCTGGGAAAATTAATGAGAAAAGTTGTTTTAAGATAACAAGCGAGGAGAAGAAGAAGACGGAGTTATTAAATGTGTATGTATTACGAACCAATAGGAAGAATGTCTCATCGCATTAAGGTTTTGCAGAGGACAGTTTAAAATTCAAAATTTTCTGCGGCAAGTGAAAAAGAGGAACTGAAACAGAGCAGGGACTGCAAAGGTCTGAAAATATCCTGTCCCCGGAAATCCTTTCAGCAAATCACGTCAATTCATTTGTGCACTTTCACCTGTTTCGACTGATCTGCGCATCACCTGCCATTGTACTTTTTCAGATGTTCTTACAGGAAGTGCTGAAAATGGAAACAAGTCAAGGAAATGCAAAAATAGATGCATGCGGGTTTTGAGTCATTTGTAAGAGTGACTTTTAGTTTTAGGGGATGTACGTGGTCGATAGTGATCAGGGGTCTACACAAACTTGAAGCACCTAGATTCAGATTATCAAAACTTTCATAAAAGTGTGATCTTGTTTAAGTTCTGAAAAATTGACCTTTTTGGGTCTTGCCACGAAGTTACAGTATCCCTCTAGTTTTGGGACTTTTCGATTATTGTTTCATACGGAACGTTTTGAATTCTTGTGATGGTCTACGTTGATCACTTTCAAGCTTTAGTGCTCCCGCCAAAAAAGTACAGTACGTCAAGAAACTCAAAAAATTAACTCTATGGTAAAAGAGCAATTCTCTAATTTCTTATATGACTACATCAAAACGATACGCACTAAAAGAAGGATTCCAACCTTTATGAATTATACTTCAAAACTCCAAACGCATGAAAAAATCATTTCTTGTTTAAGTTTTCAAAAAGTTTCATCTATTTTCCCTCGGTCACTATCGACCTTTAAGGCCCTGCCACGAAATTTAGATTCCGTGATTACATGATGCTACCCAAAAGTCTCATTTTGCTCTGAACCTGAGCATGATTATATTTCCTGAGAAAAGATCAACCATGTCATACCGTGCTTCTTTTCTAGACCACTGGTTCGGTTGGCTCCTGGTTTCGTAGACTAAGGTTTGTAGCAAATAATACAACACATACTTTTGTTCCGTGGTCATGTTTACCCTCATCAAAAATACACTCTTGTCTACTAGAGCTCACTTACATTGTTTTCATTTTCAAAAGTGATATCAGCTGTGACTTGTGTGGGATACTAGAAAGACACTCCAAATAAAATATTTCAAATTACGGAAAACAAGGAAAAAAAAACAGTCGACCATCGACACACGTGGGCGGAAATAACACGATTCTTTGATTTTTTCTGTCATAAACCACATCATTGCAGTAGTATTTTAGTCCTGTTTCCTATTTGCTCAATTTGGTATTTTCGGGTGCAAAAACGCCATCCAAAAGACGTCATTTTTCTATCTCTTTCTCCATCTAAATCTTCTCAATTAATGCTTTGGGATGGTCGTTTCTCTCTCAGTTTCATTTCGAAAAAACAATCCATTTCGATCGCCCCACGCGCGTAGTTCCCACGTAACAATTAAACAAACATCAGACTAGATATGATGCGTTCTTTGATTTCGACAGGCGGCGTGTTTGCTTTTCGAAATTAACTTTTGAAAATTGACCCATGTCGGGAGTAGTACGTTTTCAAGGGAACTACTACAGTACCTCACATCCGATCTACAGTAATCCGGTTTTTTTGGAAACATGAAGAACCCTACACACCCAGAATCTTGTAATGTTGTTTTCTTTCGCAATTTCGAAGATCATATTTTGAAAATATTAAAATGAGATGAGCAAGAGCCCAAACTGGAAAAATATTAGTTAGACAAAATATTTTTAAGCGAAAACTTACTAAACATGTGTAAAAGTGAGCAAAGTAAATGTTTCTGGAATAATACCTTTTTTCTGGAGATTCTAAATTTATTCCAGATTTCTCATCTTAAAATTTTTGTGCAGATTCAAAAAAGGTCAGAAAATCTTTCTTGGGGATTGGATCAAGTTTTCAGGGAGTCTAGTTTTCAGAGGATGAAGAAAGGGCGGTCATCTTTGGAAGATTACCATGAAGTCCTGAATTGGCGGAGTGCTTTAAATTTTAATTATTAGTGTTTTACTAATCCACGACTATAATTTTGTAGTTAACAACTTTTCAGCACAAATCCTACTCAGAGAAGTATAGTCGTTTGAATCTGAGCGTCAAATTCCTTAAAATTGCACATGCCCACGTTTTACTGTCAAATTGAAAAGATTTTTGGAATAATTTATTCGCTCATTACGGTTTGAGCAAGTTTGCTCTATCGAGATCTTCTTGAAAAAAAAGCTTTTTCTGTCTTTTCATCCTCCACACACTTTTTGAAGTTTCGATACAGCGAGGTTTTAAAAAAGCGTACCGTGCAAAAAACTATTGAGAACGCGTTACATTACAGTAATCATTCTTATAGCGTTTATCGCCTAAAGTAACTACAGTACCCCAAGCCCTCCATGCCACGTCATCCAATATTTTGCAAAAAAACTTATGTTTGCCAAGTCGAGCTGCAAAACACAGACACTATTCAAACACAGAAAGGTCAAAATATATTTGGAGGGAAAGTCCTGGAACCGAAGATGAGCAAGGCAAACTCCAGGTTCGTGAGGTAGGACTTTTTTATTCTAGGTTGTTGTTTTTCAAAGAACTTTACAAAAAAATATTCAAAAAAATGTTCGATTGACGCTGAGCAAAGATGATGACGGTACGATGAGCAAAGCAAATTTTAAAAGAGATTTAAGGGAGAAGATAATCGGGAAAAGGTAGATACTAGGGGTTGGAAACTTACATGTTAGGGATTAACACAGCTTAAAAAATTAAATTACCCGGAACTGAAAGACCTAAGAAATTGTTTTACAAACAACAAAAATAATGACATGGTGTCTGCAAGAGATGTGTTAATCTCACTTCTTCAACTTACACTTTTATAGGTTATTTGTGAATAGGCAAGCTCTCTAAACCTAACATCATTTTCTCTAATAATAAGTGTTCATGCAGTCAGCAATGATATCATTTTCTTCTTGCTCTCAGCTTTGATGTTTCGGTTTTTTGATTATGAAGAAGATATCAAGGTGGCAGACGGTGTTCGAGGGTGATGGAGGTTGCAGATGGTAATTGGAGGGTAGTTGGGGATTATGTTGATGTCATTTTAGTGGGAATTTTATGAAAAGTGATGCATAGATCAAAGTATCAAGCTTGTAGAAAAAGGGACTTTTTTCTTTACTTGAACAAAATTGGTATTAAAATGGGCCACTGATCGTCTCAATATTTGAATGACACATACATATGCTGTAGGTCGGAATTTGTTTAGGCGACCAGGGCCCATTCTCATATTGTTATGTACCGTAGGGTCTTTCGCATTCTGGAAATTTTTCAACCATCCTGTATATCTATGACATAAGGATGGAGGACACATAGCCAGTCCATCAAGAAGTACTCTGGACTCTGGAACCGAAATAAGGGAAAATATTGAGCTGTTTGAATGGTTTAAGATATGGGACTAAAGTTAGGTAGGCGGAATTGAAACTGAAATTGTAGCACTATCTGAAAGTTCTGAGATTGCGTAAAAATTCGTAAGTCGTGTATGTTTACGAGGGATATTCACGAGAGGTGAATAGTTAAAACTTTGAGAAAATGCTACAGGACTCACTTATGTCCAGATTTTTGGTATGTCAAAAACTTGTAAAAAGCAAACAGAGAATTGGTGGTATTGTGACCTCTGAGAAAAGACAGAAAACTTCAAAGGACACGGTGCATTTTAGAAGCACTGCATCGTCCGTATTAGGTCCTTATTCGAAATACTTGTGTTACCAAAAAGAGTTCAAAGAAAACTTCTGAATTTTTACTCTAGAAGCAAAACTGCCAAAAAAGTGCAAATTTTATACTGACCTTGGAGAGGACCAGAAGATTAGCCGTTGTTCAAAATTGCAGCACATTTGGCTAAACCGCGGTTGGCGTTTTGGCAGCAAAGTCTTGTTTTCAGGTTTATCTAAATTCAAGACACTTATCAGAAGCAACCAATTAAATCAGAACTTATCACGAAGTCTACGCGCTTTTCAGATGTTCTAATACACGTATCATTAATACATCTGGACACACATACCTACAGATAATAAAACCCAAAAATGTCTAATGATGACAATTGGTGGTCAACTGTACAACTTTTCGTTGTTGTTCTCCTTCCGTAGAGTTCTTTGTGACCGATCACATTCCCCAGTGATTATCTTTTCCGGAAACGGAGTCCCAAACATCCCATCACCCCACCCACATATTTCTTCTCGAAACGGTCACAAATTCCTTCTGGAAATACCCCCATTTCAGTGGAATATGGAATTCTCTCGAAAACCCACCACAAGAAATTCATAAATCAATCGAGGGTGTGGCTGATAAGAAACGGTCAAATTCATGAAAAATCGAGTTCAAAATTGATAATTTCCGAGTAAAAATACATAAAAGTTTCGGAATTTCTCTCTATTCACTGATAAGAACTGTTTTCGGAGTCATTGAGATGAAACATTTAGACTGCGACGGCGACGAAAAACTGGCGAAATGTAATAGAGAGTGGTAGGAGGAATAATCTTATCAAGTTTGCTAGTTCCTGAATTCCTTTCAGAACAGACAACTCTCTTCTTCACTGTTTTCCACTTTCGGTGTCCGGGATTCCTTTAGGGAAAGAATGCGTAATTAATCATGCTCTTCTTCTTCTTATCAGTGGTTCGATTGGAAACAATGTGTAGGAGAGACCTGTCAGGACATTCAACATTTTTAAAAGTGTAAAAGGAGGACATCGGGACGGACAGACAAACAGGCAGACAGAAGAATAACATTTTGGAATCTAGAGTTGAACAGACGAAGTGTAAGAGACTTGAGCTTCCGGTTACCTTGGAACCGTAAAACTTGAGACTCGAAGAATCTGGAAAAGACTGAACGGAGATGTTACCTAATGATTCGGGCCTCTGGACATCCGGAAAAACAGACATACAGGCAGACATCCGGACACAGTTGCATAGACAGAGATCCTGATATTCGGATGACCAAAAGTCTCAAAATTTGAAAAGTAAAAATATCTGCGAACACGAAAAAGGCAATAGACGCTGTCACTCCAACTTCAAAAAATTCCCATTTTACATAAATGAAGCTGAAAAATTCGTCCATCCGCCCAAAATATGCTACTAACACGTGCTGGACGCTTAACTCTTGACACAAGAAATACACGGACACACAGGTAGAAATCTGGACAGGCAGACAAACAGACATTTCAACAATTTCTTAATTTCGGATATCTGGATGGAAATACCATCTAGTCTTTTCTATTCCACTATCACAATCCACCTTGAGCCAACAAGCAAAAAAACAAAACAAATCATCCCAAAAATAAAATTTATTTGATACAAGAAATCACACGAATGCCAGAGATTTTCTCGTGGTTATAAGCTTATTCTGCTGCCGATAGTTTGATGATGGTCTCTCCAGAGAGTTCCCCAACCGGTTGTCCCGTTGCGAACGGTGCCTTCGGATCACGACAATCCTGCTCGACCGAGGCGAATTGGATGACGAGACGGTCGGCTTGCGGTTTTCCGGGCTGAAAATTATTTATACGGGCGGGAAGCTGATGAAGTGGGGATTCTGAATCTGGACTCAGAATTTACCTTTCTAGTGATAATCAAATCAACGGTGTAGCCGATTTGAATCAATCCATAGATAGTGTTGACGCTGTAGTTGGAGTTGTTCGACGATTTGACCTACAACAAGAACATATGGCCTAGAAAAAGCTCGGCCACTCACTTTATACGCCAACATCTTGTCGCAATGATTGATAATCTTGTGCTTGGAAGTGCCTCCATTCGCTTGAATCGGACAGACGGGCGGGTCCAATGACAATTCGACTCCCATGGTGAAGAGATTGACAAATTTTTGATAGACTGATTGAGGGGGAACTGATTGGAGAGAGGGGCGGGGCAGAGATGATTATCATTTGGGAGTAGGGGGCCACGTTTAGGGAAAAATATATAGAAGGATGTGACGAAATTTTAACAAAAAAAACGAAAAGGGCTTTCACGTGAACTTTTACAACTTGTTAGATTGCAATAAATTGTGAAGATTAAAAATGGCGCCGAAGGCGCGACAGTGTGTATAGACTTTGAAAATAGCGAGTGATCACAAGAATAATTTAACCAATTAACCTGACATGTTTGAAAAAAATATGGAAAAAAGGTCCTGTCTTCTCAATTATTTCTAGTAAGAAACACAGATTTACAGAAACGGTAACGCACACGTCGTGACCGCAACGTCTACTCAAAAACATTCCCCTGCGTTTCTGTTTGTCCCGATGTCCTGCCATCTTACCAACCATTCCAAAAGTTCAAAGGGTATCATATGTCCATAACTTCTAATTCACCAACAATGCATCATCATCTTTCCGCATTCATTGATCATTCATCATTCTCCATTTTCTCATGATTATAATACTCAATGATCAGTTAGGGAGTTGTTGATGACCCCCTGAAATACTTTTGACAGAAATCACATTTCTATCAGCTTCATCAAGAGACAGTTATCCGTATAGCAAAGACCCTAGCCCCCGCAGCAAACTGTTGCTGTAACAGATCTCAATTCACCTGAAAGCTTCCCCCAAATATCTCAAAACTTTTGCAAGACCCTATTCTCCTCCCCCTATTTCCTTCGATCAAAAACTAAACGGATTCGTCATATCCGTCGTCATTTCCCGTCCCATCAAACTGATGTGCATCCGGGAGATGCCAAATGGATGGGCGGTTAGCACTTTGAAAACTTCTTCGTTTTTTTTTGGTTTATTTCTGGGCGTTCTAGAAGTTTTTGGAGCAGAGAGTTTAGCTATTTTCTGGAAACTTCCAGATATTCTTAACCCATTTATTGACCATATTCTCCTTTTTGTTTTCAACTTATTGTCGTCGTCCCAGACAGAAAATGATCTTCTTTTTTTGGTATTGTTCTCTCGGGTTTCCAGTTGTTTTTGTTTGACTAAGAGTATTCAGTTTCATCATATTTGTCTCCCCGTTTTTATACTGGTTCCTTTGTTTTTGGAGGAGAGGTTTGGGACAGTTGGAAATTGAGACGTTTCACAACCGGGACATTTTGAAACTGTCTCAATTCGAACATGATGTTTCTAAACCAGAGTACTTCTCGTTTTACTCAATTATTTTTGGGTTTCGAAATGTCTCGTTACGAAGTGTACCGGTTTTAAAACGCCTTGGCTCTAAGATGTCCTGATACGAATTAGAATTCGAATTTTAGTGATTGTTTGTGCGTCCAGCTATTCAGATGTCTAGAACTCGAATAATTCAGATGTTTCATTTCTGCCTGTCTATGTTTTCAGATGACCGGATGTCATCTAGATTCATGAAATCCAAATGTCTATAGTTGGAACTATCCACGCCCACCCCCTAGAACTTGTTTTTTTCAAAATCTTTGTTTTTTAGGCTCCTCCCCTTTCTGTAGAAACAGTCTTGACGCAGAAAAAACTTTATTTTGAGCAAGATTTTTGAATGTTCAATTAATAAAAATCAAGGATACTCTCTCTTTTACACGAGCTTATCTCTTCTAACGTCACTTCCTCCAAGTCTTCCATCCTCAGCCATCACCATAACCTTCACCGAATCTCCATTCTTCGTATCCTTGATATTGACAATCGCAGGTTTTTCCAGAGAACTCTTCACCTTCAACTTCACAATCACCGATTCGCCACCATTTCCAATTGGGACTCGCTCAAAGTTCGACTCAAATTCCGATGTCTTCTCGATTTCAGCCAAAATCGGTTTGTCGAATTTAATGACGACGGTGGGGGTTTGGAGGGGAACGACGGCGACGAGCTTGGTGGGGTCCGTGGAGCTTTCTGGAATATTGATTTAAGAATTTGATCTACCGGAGTAAGACGGTGTAATCGCGTAGCGTGTGTTTGGCTCGGGACGGAGCCAGCTCTTAAAGATCAGGAGAGCGCAATATCATCCCACCATGGAAAAATCTTAGTAACCGAGCTCCCGGTTTAGAACTGATACAAAGTTCTACCTCCCCCATCGCCCACTCTCTTCCGCCCCAACCAAAAAACAGTTCATAAGACATCAAAAGCCACAAAATGCCGCCCCTCCATCCGTCCAACCAGCACTAGTTCGGACCGCCAAAAGTCATAAAAGATTCCGATCGTAAACAACGATCATAAACTTTGAAAGAGAGGACTTTTTTGCCGTTTTGTGAATGAATGATCGCCATCATTGTCCTCGTAGTCATGACACTAGTCACTTATTCAGTAGGTCTATGTGTTAGAAGTTTCCAGGAACTAGAGAATTTTAACGAGGGTCTCTTTGTCTGGAATAGGGTCACACGGTAGTGCGAGTTTAGGCGCCATAGTGTCAGGATTCTAGTTTCAAATCCTATTATGTGTTCCTGGAATCTCCCAATCCAATATGATTCCACTAGAGCGCCTTTGCATTACTACCGTATAACTCACGTTTCAATGGCACCGGAGCCAAAACGTATTCCACTTTGAGTGGGGCAGCAATAGCTGCTCCAATAACGGCTAGAAGTAGAAAATGAGTAGAAAGAGACATTCTGGAGAATGATGCTCTTGTTGTCTTACGGTCCCCTATTTATATTTTTTGATCGAGTGGTCGCTTGCCTTCTCAGGAAGGGTCTGGGAACCGGGGGATGGTTCTCAAAGCGGTTCCCTTTTGACTGTCCGTAAAATATGAGATTTTGAATCATCGTTTGTTGGTTTTTGGTGTGGTGGCCCAGGGAGAAAGCTAGGCCATTGAGCTTTGACTGGAGGATGGTAGGGGTAGCTCCCGTATCCCAGAAGCACTTTTTCTATCCTTGAAATTGAGGATTTCCTTGAGAAAATGTTCAGGAAAAGTACCGTTGTGATCCAGTAGAGCACGGGCGTATCATCATTATAAAGAGTGACGTCATTAAAATCTCTGTCAGAATCTTCACCATTCTTCAAGCACCTAAAGACTTCTGCTACGTCACATCCACACCTTGATGTTATGCTTCTGACTTTTCTGATTATACGTAATTCTTCGAGTTCGAAAATTTCTAGAAAATGTATGCCTGGTTCAGTGATCCGAAATAACGAGAAGGTGTAGGAGGAGTGACTACGTAGAAGTTGTTTATCTTGTTTTCTGATAGAGCAGTATTTGAGGTTTCGGTTTCAAAAATCTGTGGGTTTTCAGATATGAGTAAAAAGTGCGGGGACTAGTTTTATCAAGTTCATGTTTCTAGGCCACTCAGTTTGCTGCTTTGTTTGAGAAACTATTATTGAAGGATCGAAAATTCCAGACTCTCTTTTTTTCCAGGCTCTAGAAATTTCCCACTTCCCCAGGAGTCCAAAGCTAAGGTCAGTAAGCTACCGGAACGTTCTATTGACAAGGAACTAGTTCTCCGAAACTCTGGCTGCCGAGTTTCAGATTTCTGATGGACTAGTTTTCGAGCTGTAAAGTTTCTAGGCCATCTCCAAAAACTTGTGGACTAGCTTCTTCAAGTTCGAGTTTCTAGGCCATTCAGTCTTCTTCCAGTCATTCTTTTAAGAAGTAGGAGTTTCCCTGCCAACCTTCTCAGGTAATTTTCGGCTTGTTAGCCATCGAAAACGGCAGTTAGCCGAGCAAAAAAATCCGGCTGCCATATGTATATGGCATCCGGTTTTTTTTGCTCGGCTAACTGCCGTTTTCGTCGGCTAACTGCCGCTTTGGTCGGCTAACTGCCGTTTTGGAAGTTTCTTATCCTGGGAGGAATTCGCCATGTAGGTGCCGTTTATACGCCGATACCGCGCTGCTTAGATGCCAAATATTTCAAATATTTTGAAAATCGATTATTTAAGCGATATAAAAGTGGAACACGGCATTCTGTGTCCATTTGTGTGGCCTGAATTCAAACACACGTTGACTACTCTTCATTTTTTATCCACAATCTGTAACTAAATTGGATTGATTTCATGAGCGCTATAATTGATATACTGAAAGGTGTCTGTATCATGCGCTCTCTATCCATGAAATAACAAAAGTGACCGTTTTCCGACATGTTCCGACATGTCTTCAGGTCATGAATCTGATCGTGCCGTGAAGTGTACGGCTCTGACAAAATTGAGACCAGATTAATAGTTTTTGAATGTCATGCCTTTTTCAATAAATATAGAGATATAAAAAAAAAATCGTGGATATATATATCGAAAAGCAGCAACCGACATCTTACGACTTCCGCGCGCCACTATGTTTATCGTGGTGCCGTTTCTATGCACACCAAGACGCCACATGGGCGCCAGTTAGTTGCCAAACGCCACTTAGATGCCGGATACTCCCCGACTTGACCTCATTTGCCGTTCCCATCCCATTTCGGTGCCACAACGGCTAACTGCCATTTACCTCGGCTAACTGCTATTTTCACGGCTAACTCCCGAAACTCGTGGCTAACTCCTATATACCTGCCGACTTCGTGCCAAACATTACCTGAGTTCTCTAAAAAACTTGTCCTCCTCACTCCAAAAAAGTTCACAAACTAACAGCAAATAATCTGTTGTTACCTCCCTGGTGTTCTTCTTTTACTATTTTGTTTCGTCACCTCCAAACAGACATCAGTGTTTGTTCAAATACGAATTTAAGCAAATATTTTGATTCTCTCCCTCACTCCCTCCCTCCACATGGAATTTCGAGGTTCGATGGGTGGCCAGAGGTGAACCTGGTGTTTTTGTGGTTGATGGACTTTTAAACTTTCGAGATTTCTAGGCCACGCTTCTGGTGTTAGTCACCGAAAACCGAAAATCTCCAATTTCCGGGATTCGTTTTTGCACCTGCATCAAGACCACCCATTCAATTATAAATTCGTATTTTTGGTTTATTTTGAAACCGATGTATACAAGCGGAGTTTTCTTGCTTTGAGGTCTTGAAGCGATTTACTTGGTTCGGGGGTTACTGTAGTTTTTGTGTCGGCGACTAGTACGGGATTCTAAGCCATCTTGCTCGGTTTCTGATGGCCTAGTTTTTGTAGGATTAGAGTGTCTAGGCTTTGTGACTAAAACGCTAGTTTCCTGAGATAAGGGATTTCAGACAATATTTTCCTTCTATTCTTCTGTGGACTAGTTTTTCAAGCTGTTTGATTTCTAGGTCACCTAAACTTTTTTTGACATCTGATGACCTGAATCTTTAGGTTTGAAGTTTTAGGCCATCGTCATCTTCCGGTTTTATAATGAAGGCCTTAATGCTCTCCACTGTCGTGGGACTAGTTTTCAAAAGTTAGGGTTTTCGAGCCACTGGAAAGCTCTACTGCCAAAGGACTAGTTTTCACCGTTTTGGGTTTCTAGGCCATATGAACTCTTTGCTTTTGATGGACTAACTCTCAAAACTTCGGATTTCTAGTTATTCCCCAATTCCAATTTTCTAGAAAGTCCTTACCCGGCGACCCAAACTGACTAGGATCCCAAGAAACCGATTTTCCAAGCCGCGATTTTATTCAGGCTTTTGATGGCCTAGCTTTCCCAGTTTTGGATTTCTACTCCATTCCCCCAATTACCACTAAAAGCCACCTATCCCAAAAGTGTAATAAAACCGTTCTTTTGCTCGCTCTCTCGATCTCTTCCTCAATTTTCTAATTCTCTGCGTCTCTCTCTCCCACACACTCTCTCCTCTTCCCATCCGTCCGTTCCCTTTCTCAAATCAACCTGCGCAACTACTCCCATCGTCGTCGCCCCACAACCAAAAAGCTTCAGTATTTTCTTTCTCTTCTTTCAATTTTTGTTCTGTTTGTGTCTGCTTCTCTGCGTCTCTCAGATCAGACACTCTCTCTCTCGTCTCTTTCTTCGGGAGGGCTTCCTGCCCCGTTTCGACTGCTTTTCTCTTGTTTTTCTCTTCGGTCTACAATCGACCAAATTGATTTTTTTGTAGACTAATTTTGGCCTAAAACCCAAAATTAAGTGGCCTAAAACTCTCATAGGACCCAAGCACCGTAACCCAGCCGGGTTACGGTAGTCGTGGTGGGTTACCAATTCCAATTTTCGAGAATTCGGGTTTTTTAGGTCCTGAGTTTAAGCTTTAGGTTTATCATTCTTTTTGAGTGGGGTTCTAGTTTTAGGCTTTCCAAACCATCTGACATTTTTCGGCTCGAGGGACTAGTTTTTCAAATCTTTAAATATCTTGGAGGACTAATTTTACCGTTCGTCTAGAAGTGTGCTACAGCAGTGTGCTACAATATCCTTTTTGGAATTTTCACTCAAAATTTTAAGTTTCGCGCTGAATGTGCAATTGAGCGCATCTGTCAAATCTACAAAGAATTCCAGTTTTTTTCGAAATTTTAGGCCCGAAACTTTTTTTTCTTTATTTTTAGGCCTTTTACGCCTAGGCTTCAACAAAAAAGGTCCCGTCCGAAATTCGCTAGCGAGTCCTCCTCCTCTCCCCATCCGTCAGAAAATAGTACTCTTCTCATCGTTTTTTTCTCATCTAAACAGCACACCAACGACCACCCTCACAGCTTTTTGACATTCTCTATTTCATCTCTCTTTCTCTCCCGCTTCCTGCGTCTCACTGGCGCCGCGGTACTCTCTCGTCTCTCTGCTTCTCTCGCACCCTCCTCGCCACCAACACTCTCTAGTTGCTCTAGTGTTCTCTGCAAAAGACTCCTGTTTCTTCTGCACTATTTTTCGGGCGCCGTTTATTGCCCCCTTTGCTGTCCTCCATCGTGGGGCGACAAAACAGACCGTCCTCACAATGTCCGTATTTTAGGCCGAAAGTCTAAAATCCTAAAATCTAGAGAATCTGAATAATTTTGTTGAGTTTTTTGTTGTTAGAATATTCCATTCCTAAAAAGTGAGTTTTTCTTCTATCCTTGTTTTGCACTTTTCTTTGAAAAATCCAAGAAAATTTATTTCTTTTATTTTTTCCAAAAATCTTACTGTACCTTAAAGGCGCATGGCTCAAAACTTCCCTAAGTCCGCAATCACCCACAAAACCCAATAAATTACGCACAAGTATTATTTTTGAAGAAAAATATTTTTCCCATTAAAAATCCCAAAATTTATTTACTTTTCAAATAATTTTTTCAGATGAATCGCATGACGATGCTCGAAAAGGGGTGTGAGCCGATAGCGGGGACAGCGCCGAAGAATTCCTACATGAAATCTCCAAAACCAGGTTGGTTTTTTGACTGAAAATCTGAAAAAAAAAACTGAAAAATCCTAAATTTTCGCTGGAAATTTCTTCTCGATTACTTCCAATCAATAAAAAATCATATGAGCCGTGTGTTTTCCTTCTCCATTCCCGACCTTAAAGTTCATTTTCTCGACTGTTATCAGCGCCAAGCGATCTCAAATTCTCCTTCAAGCGGGGCGCCAAAAGAGAGGAGATTCTTATCATTTAGTAGAATTTGCGACAGAAATCGTAAAAACTTCAGTCAGCTGTTCGATTCGGAATAGTGCAACAATTCCCAAATTCCTTCAAAATCCACCGAAAAGTTCCGTTTTTTCAACTGAAAATTAGTCAATTTCCAATGAAAAAACCTTGAAAACAAGAACAAAAAAGTTCCGGCTGGTTGCCCTTGTGTTTTTTCAAGTTTTCGACTAGAAAGACGGCCTTGGAAATGGTAATTTCCTGTCGGAAGGGAAGTGGTTTTTAGAGGAGAGAATCCTGAATTTGATCGCTCTGGTCAAGGATTTTTCAATCCGATTTATTGGTCATTGTGGTCAACTAAGACCATAAACGGCCTGAGACAAGCTTAATTTATCGCCAGTCCATTAGAAATCTGGTGGGAATCGACTGAAATCGTTGAAAATTATCTTTAAATCATCAATTTTTCGAACGTTGGGCTTGAAACAGACCTCAGGAGCCTAATCGTGTCATAGTTTTCACAGATTTTAGTTGGATGCGATCGAGTACGTTTTGAAAGGGTTTCTATGCAGTTAGGCCCTTCAACACGGGCCTGAATTGACCTATCAGTCTTAGAATTTGACTCCGAATGAGTAGGAAGCGAAGGTTCGAAAATTGGCTGAAAACTTGCTTCAAATATGTGTTTTTTGTGATTTTGGCTCGAAAATGCTTCGGAAAATTCATCGGTGACAAGCCTATCGGGTTTTTGAGCATTCAGGTTATGCCTGAAACAAGTTTCATTTGGGATATCCGTCTCACTGAAAGAGAGTTAGAAGCCGTAACTCAGCTCGAACTCACTTAGAGAGTTTCGAAATTGCTGATCCTTGAATTTCATAGTTTTTCTCTTTGGAAATACTCGAAAATTGCGATTTTACCCCGAGAAAGCTTTATTGAGCAAAAAATCGGTTTGACAGGTTTCACTTTCAGACGTCCGGGCTCTGAAACTAGCCTGAAACAGAGTTTTTGGGACTAATCAGCCTGACAATCAGAATTCGACTCAGAAGAGATCAAATAACTGAAAGCCGGCTGGAAATTGGCCAGAAATTGCTCAACAGTCTGTTTTATGAGTTTACTAAATGAACGCTTTTTGAGCTTCTAAGCTCTCAATGTTCTCCAATTCAATTTTCCGCTCGAAGACCCAATTTTCCGCATATTTCCCCCGTCACTCCTCTTTCCAATTTCCAATTTCCGTTCGAAACACCAGCCATCAATCAGCTGGGCTCGCCGAGCCCATCGGCAAAAAACACATTTCCAAAATGCACTTTTTCAAAAATAGAGATTTGTTGTTGACCAGTCTGTCCTCGAATGTTTTGGGAATAGTGACGAGAATAAGGACACATCTGTTTTAAAAACAGGGAATTGGATTTGGTTTTTTGGAAGAAATCGGATATTTATAGACCTGGGAATAGTGCACTATGTTTCAGAGTGGTTTCTGGAATTTGAAAAGTTTCCGTGATTGCACACTTTTGAACCGATTCCCACATCCTACAGTATCTCTTGGCAACTCCTAAAAACAAATACATTCATCCCAAGGTCTCCCTCTCTCTTTCTCTTTTTTGACACGTATTCCCCGTCGTCGCAATCCACATTTTAAAACGAACAACAAGGTCATTTGCATTTTTTGTCTCTCTTTTTCCTCTTTGTGCATGATATAGGTTAGGCGGAGAGGATGGGTAGACAGGCGATTGTTTGTGGATGTAAATGTCGAAGTGGATCGAAGGGAGAGATGAAAAGTCAACAGAGGAGGATTTGAAGAGGAGAAATGGAATATTGATGAGGTTCGGAGGGAAAGTCTGGAGGGAATGAGATGAGGAGAATGAGAGGGACCAATATTGAGATTTCTGGAAAATCTCTGGAGGAGTGTTCTAGAAGATCTCATCGTTGTCTGTGAAAACAAGGAGTCGCTGAGCATCGGCTCCAGGAACTATAGACTCTGCCAATTCGGGACTTTTGTAAATTTTTCGATCCGTGATGAGACCCTGAACATGTTGCCATGAGGGTATGAACGACGAACGATCATTTCCGCGAGTCATCAAGACTGTCGAACACGTTTTACTACATTCTTACAATCGGTGCCGAAACGGGCCGACATTAAAATGATAATGGGAACGCGGTCCGGAAAAGAATGCCGAAATTGGCTTAAACACTTTCTAGCTCGACTGGTTTTGTACCAACATTGGTTTCGAAAAACCGAATTGGACTCATCTAAACTGAAACCGGTACACCGTCCTAGCGAACTTGGTAAAAGTAGAGTTGTACTGAATAGATGTTTCTGCTTTCCCAAAACGAGAATTTGGAAAGATTTTGAAAAAAACTGGAATCGCGATCCAAAACCCTGGCGACTGCAAGAAAATGTTGAATTCATTTCGAGCACAAGCCATGCTCCTGATCCATCTCGGCTCATATAGATACAGCAGAGTTGCACGGAATTCCGACTTCCGACTACCGGTTTTTTTCCATTCTGACTTCCGACTTCCGGATAAGCAATTTTCACTTCCATGCAACTCTGACAGACAGGCGATACCGTTCTGTACCAATTCTGAGCCTCCCAGGATGCAACTCTTTCGATTCTGATCGATTTATTCATTTCGAAAGGGATTCTCAGCCTCCTTTCCAGTCTAAAGTTCCCTGTGACGACCTCCAACCTACTCTCACTCCATCTGGATCCCATTCTTCCATCCCTCCACATCAACACCTCTCAATTCGATATTTTACGACCACCATCAAAACTACAGTACCTCTCCAGACACCTCGTCGTTCCCCGCTTTTACAACGATGTTGTTGATCATATACCAGAGGGAAAATTTTGAAAATTTGTCCAAAACTCCAAACTTTTTAGTCAAAAACACGTTGTTTACTCTGATTTCTGTCTGCGTCTCCTCTGATCAAGTGCTCTCTCTCTCCGTCCCCACAGATTTCTCAATTTCTCAAGACCGAAAGCCTCCCCCCATTCCCACCAGATGTTTCTCTTTTGTTTTCGGTTTTTCGTCACCCGCCAGCAGGCTCCGCCCCACTTTAGTAGGCCACACCTCTCCGTCCTACTGACCTCATTCTCGGTGCATTCGTTCGAAAATATGCGGCGCTTATTCTCACCGCATAAATCATCAGAAGCTGGAAAGGCTCTGATGAAGAGTGATGGTCTGGCTAGTGATGGATCGGAGAGTTGTAGTCCGCCGAGAAATTTGTATTCTGTGATTGCAGTAGAAGTGCAAACTAAGACAGAGAAACATGGTTGGTGAACGACATGGCCTAGAAATCCAAACTATGGAATTCTAGGCCATGCTCTCCTTGAGAATCGAATCCGTCCTAAAATCTCATTTTCAGAATCCCCGAATCCAGACCAACAACGCCGCAACTCGACATCTGGCGGCCGTCGTCCGTCCTTCCTCTCCCAAATGCGTGATCTGATTCATCCGCGAACTGGAAGTCTCGGAGCAAGTATGTTCCGTCGTCCGGAAGCCACTCGACGTGTTCAAGTGGCCGAGTGCAACGTGGAAGCGGTATACGATTTGAGGGATAAGCAGGCACACTTTTATGATGATGACAATGGATTCAGAAGACCCCGATCGAATAGTTCAGATTTGTTGATTTTGAGAAAGACGTCGAGACCGATCTCGTTCAATGTCGTCGGGGTTATTGGTGAGTTTTGTGGGATGGATTAATGGATCATCTTGAGATCAAGACAGACAGAAAGATAAAAAGTCGGATATTCGGAAATACAGACAGACAAATTTCACTGTTTTGAAAATTCCAGATGAAAAAAACACCGAAAAGTTATTTTTCTTCAGCAAAATATTTTTGCGAAAATGTGAACTTTAGAAATCTGCAAATCCGGACTCACAGAAAAAGCTAGTCTGCCTTCCAGGCACGAGGAATTTCAGATATTTGTCGAAATCCAGGAGAAAAATTGATTAATTATCGCTTTTTTTTGAAAAATATTGAAAAAATACAGTAGAATATGTAGCAGTTCGTCCGAAAGATTTACACATTTACTATTAGTTTACCATTTCTTTACTTCCGGACATTTGAAAATACTGACATACACTTTTTCTATGAAAGTTTTGTCAAAAATCGCGATTTCCAAATCTGAAGCTAATTTTCTGAAGAAAGTCTTCACCGAAATCTCAAAAAATCTTTTTTTTACATTTGAGAAGTTTAGAAATGTTGATCAGAAAATGTATACAATTGCTGAATCTTTTGACAGACAACCGGATATCCGGATACACAGACAGGTACATCAGAGAGATCTGACAGATCAAACCCCAGGGGACATCAACATTTTCGTAAGAATCAGACATGAAAATTAGGAGTTTTTGATATTCGAAAAATTTATTTTTTTTTAAATTTAAACTTTTTAACATTAGTTTCGAAAGTTCAAAATGGTATATTTGACGACGACATATTCCTCCAGTTTCTGTCATCCGGACATTCGGACGCAAGACAAGTAGACAGACATACGAATGTTCATGTACTGACATTCCTGCTGTGATAAGGAATCTCAATAGTCATAATGGACATCTGGACACACCGTCACACAGATTTCTGTCTGATCGGATCAATAATTTACCCGATTCTCCCCAATTTCCAGATCAAAAAACGGATCCATATCATCAGTACATGTCAGTTGTCGATGTCTACGAACTCTGTCCCAACAACTCAAAAGTGATCATCATCGACGCGACGACTCCAACCACTCGTGCATTTCGAATCATGCGAGACCACAATATCACCACATTAATCGTTTGGGACACCAGTGACTCTCGCCACGTCAAACGAAATATTCTCACTCTCACAGACTGTCTCTATGCGATTCGAAACGAGACGAAACCACAGAAAGAGGGCTCGAAAGAGCTCTGCGCCTCTGATATTCTCTCGGGTTCTCAACTGGTCAGCGTCTCGATCTCATCGAAAATTCTGGAACTTTGCGAAGAACTCCATCAGAATCGTTTGCATCGTGTCGTCGTGTTGGACGATTCGAAAGAAGTCGTCAATATTATTTCAGTGAGACGTGTACTTGCGGCGATTCACAAACAGAATAGATCTCTTCATTTCGCTCAATGGTTGTCGAAACCCATTGGAATGTCAGCTATCGGAACTTGGGAGAATGTAGCTGTCATCTCGGAGACTGAAACGGTTTATCGAGCGATGGAGGACATGTTGGGATTCCATTACACGGCTCTTCCAGTTGTCAATTCGAAATTAGAGGTCATCGGTGTCATCACAAAAACCGACATCTGCAAAGCGCTCCCTCGCAACTTCCTCGAGCCGAAACGTTGGCTCCTGGAGACTACTGTAGCCGATATGCTCCATATTTGCAAATCGGAAGTTTTCATTTCGTCGGCTGATAGTGTTGGACAAGTACTCGACACTCTTCTCATGTCAGATACCCAGAGCGCGTTTGCTATTCATAATAAAAAGGTGAGTTGGCAGGAAGCATTAGAAGTTTGAAATTTAAAAATAAGCTCCGCCCCCTTTTTTTGTAAAAAATTGACAAGAATTGACGTTTTCTTGCGGTTTTTTTCGCGAGAAAATGGAAGAAATCGAGAATTTAAGCCAATATGACTCGAATCCATTTTTCCAATTTAATTCTAAACTCCGCCCACTGATAGGCCACGCACATTTTTTGAACCGGTTCTCCAAAATCACAGATTTCCGGTATTTTAAACTAAGAATTCTATATTTCATTACGAAAAACGCTGAAAAATGTCGAATAACAATAAAATTTAGCAAATCGTTGAGTGACCTATGCGAGAAATCTGCAAAAAGGGGCGTGGCCTAAAATGGGCGGAGTTTTGGTGTCTAATTTAATTCATTGCAACTCAAAAAATGGAGAGCACGGTGGGTGAAAACTGTCAAAGGAAACGCGATTTTAAAAATGGGCGGGGGCATAATTGTGAAACTCGGACTAAAATTCGTTAAAACTCTTCAAAAATGACTGAAATAATGTTAATGAAATCTCGAATTCTCAAAAATGAAGTATGCTCGATCCCCAGATAAACTGCGCATCAAAACTGCTGAAATGGGCGTGTCTTAAAATGAGTTTTGGTATCTAACTTAATTCATTCCCATCGAAACCGGTATATGAGAAAACAATTTCTGAACACTGTCCAAAACACTGAAATGGGCATGACCTAGCCCTAACTTCCTCGAAAAACCATCCAAAACCTCCTATATTCCAGGCAATCGGCGTGATCTCCCTGACCGATTTCCTCGCTCACATTCTCCGTTCCCCACTGGCCACCACCGACGAAGAGCCACCACAACTGGCGATGCCGCCGACTCCAGAATCCAACTCGAGCAGCACTGAAAATATGGCTCATAAATTGTAAAAATCTCCATCATCTCACGATTCCCCACCCGTTTTATCCAGATTTCCCAGTTCATTTTAATTAATTTCTCGGTAGTTTTTCTTGTTTTTTTTCTCATTTTTCGGTTTTCGAAGTAGCTTTTTCTCCAAACTCTTTCACCCAGTTCAAACCAATTCCTTTACCATTTTCTTCGTGTAATAATCATATTCTTGTTTCCTCGTTTTCTTCTCAATCCAATCAATTTCACTCAAATTTCTCCTTCTTACTAGAGCTTTACCGCTACCTCTCTTCTCTTCTTGTTTCCCCCCACTCCCCCGTTTTTTTTCACTTTTCTCGACAATTCCTCATACAAAAACTTTCATAATAATGTACTTATTTTTCCGTTTTGCTCCGACCCGTTTGTCTCCCCCATCCCATCCCAACACTCTTGTTTTCTATTACCAATTTTACTTATAATTATTATAAAAATGGAAGACACTTAAAGAGATGAGTGATAACTAGTCATTTACAGAGGCAACGAGAAATATACAATCAATGATGCCAATCAATCAATAATTTATTTCATTTTCGTGGTGAACTTCTCGACGGCTTCGCGAACTTCGTCGATGTTGGCGGCGTCTCCCCACTCTTTCTCCAGATGAGTGTAGACGATGTTGTTGTTGGCAATCAAGTAGACACCTGGAAACCGAGAAATGTTAGAAAACGCGTCAGAGGTACGCCAGTCTGGTATATTTCAATGCGCTGTTGATGATTTTTTTTTTTTTAATAGTCACAAAAAATGTCTGAAAAGCAGCAGATATTTAAGTTTCTGTGAATTAATTAAGCGCGTTACAGGTGCCCCAGATGCTAAATAGTCAGTTTTTTAAAGATCTGGCGTGTCTTTGGCGCGTTTTAGTTGAATTTTCATAGGCCACATCCACTTTTGCAGTTCATTCGGTTTTTTTGCGATTTTTGTTCAAATTTTATAAGTTTTCACAGAAAATTATAAATTTCTTTGAAAAATTCTAGTTTTTTTCGGTAAAGGACAAAAAATATCAATTGCTATCCCCAAAATTATTCCATACCTCCCAACAATCGTCCCTCTCCCTCCATATTCCCCTCGATTTTCGCTTGTTTTGCCTTGTAAACATTGGAATATGTTCCAATACGAAGGAATCCAACCCAGTGTGGAAGCCAACGCTCATTGGGTCCGTAGAAAGTTCGTTCGGTGTCCAGATAGACGTCGCCGCCTGGGAAATACGATTTGAATTCGTTCGCTCCACGTGACTCGTGCACGACGGCGGCCTGGAAGAGAAAATTTTGAACTAAGCGTCCACGGCGCGCCAGATTCGTTTTCTTACCAATCCGATGCCTTTCTCGTTAAGCAATGGCAACAAAGTGTGCAACTCTGCTGCTTCACGACGGCAGAGCATACATCCTGGACGACGGACGGCCATTACCATAATTGGTCCTTTTTTGAAGAGCTCATCCGCCTGAATTACTCAGAAAATTTCATTTTCATAGAAAAAATGGCAGCTCACCGTAAAAATCTCTTTCTTATCGACAGTTTCGATTTCTTTGAGACTTCCTTTGATCGGAATCAGCTTGGCGGCGGCCAGATGAGCAAATGTTGGAGCGACCGCTCCAATTGTCAAGTAGGTCGGAAGATTTGCGTAGATGAATGCACCGCCCAAAGCGGCAGCAGCACCGTAACCGAGAAATGCCATGTTTTCTCTGGAAAAATGATATTTTAAAGAAATTCTTGGTGTCTTTGCAATAGTTTTTGAGTTTTTAATGTTGGGGAAGAGAGGATTAGTCCGGAAATTCATTGAAAAACGATGAAAAAGGGTTTAAAATTCAAATTTTTGAGCTTCCCGCAAATTTGTTTACTGACTTCTGCATTTTTGCGTGGCGGTGTTTACGGACGATGTGTCAGATTTGACGCACAAAGACGAATACTGTAACAATAAAGAATTTTCAGAAATATTCAGAAAATGAGTTTTTCAGTGTTTTAATGCGATTTTTCACTGATTTTTATGGTTTTTAAAGGTTAAAAAAATGCGTTTGAAATATCAAAACTGCCAAAATCATGTGAAAACCAGGATTTTCACAAGGAAAAGGTTTCCCAATTGCTACAGAACTTCGTGTCAAAAATCGAGCAGAACTGAATATCAAGAGCACCTAAAGCTCTCAAAACTGCCCAGATAGAAGAAAAAACTGCCAAGATAGCAGAAAAAAGTTGCAGAAGTGGTTCTCTCTATGTGACACTGGTAATCGTAAACAAAATAGAGGCGAGGTCTCAGTGTAGTGTCTTATGGAAATAGTGTTGAGAATCAAGAGAAGCTAGAGAAGTGGACAAAAAAGAGGACAACAGAGGGAACGGAGCGCTTGATCTATGAGCTCTGGGGTTTTGGAGATGGGAAAACATGTTGAGAAGAAAATGAGGAGAAAAAGAGGCAAATAAAAAATAAAAACAAGAACTGGTGTCTTGCAGAATGACCAGTGGAAGGTCTGAAATAAAAGGATTCATTCATTAAAACTATCTTGAAATCAAATCCTAAACCGGTAGAAAACATGAAAACAGAAAACTTTTAGCACCAAAACGAGAAAAATCTCATTTTTCCAGTGCTAAAACAGGAAAAAAAGACGAAAAATATATTTACAAAATCAACAATGAGCTATTATCTATTGATTCAACGGCGCCTGTCCCATTGGTTTCAAGTTCTCCGAGATCTTAAATTGAGCGGCGGTGGCCTTCTTGATATCGTCAACAGTCAAGTCTTCTCGTACTTCAATCAGTGTCAATCCGTTCTTTGTGCACACATCAAATACAGCCATATCGGTGATAATTCGAGAGATAACTCCTTTTCCGGTCAGTGGAAGTTCGCAAGACTCGAGAATCTTTGGCTCTCCGTTCTTCGAAGTGTGCTCCATTACTACGATGACACGGGCTCCTGGCGCGGAGACAAGGTCCATTGCACCGCCCATTCCTTTCACGAGTTTACCCTGAAAGAGATGATAATTTGGATGGGAAAGGTGGTCGGCTTGGGGGAATTGTTGTCTGTGCGTGTGTACGGGTATCCGGATATCTGTCTTTCTCGGTAGATGGATTACTGTAGCTTTAAATGTTTATTTGTCCAGATGTCACCTCTCTCCTTCCTAACTATAAACGTGCTCTGATCACACTACAATAAAATTCCTCCATTTCCTTTCTCCCCATTTTCCCATTTTTCACTGATAATTTTGGATCAGTGATCAGTGAAGCGGTGTTCTTTGTGCTTTGATAAAACTTGATGATATTAAAAAAGAAAAGAGAATTAGACGGTGAGAAGTCACTTCCAAGACACACAGTTCACTGATGAAGTGTCTAGCTCCGCCTATTTTGCAAGGATAGCGCATGGCTCAATTTCCATCAAAATCCCATTTTAAAAACCAACCGGAATCATCCAATTAGCCAAATCTCCGAATCTGGAGCATTGAAGTGCTCCGAGTACAGTAATATCCATATGAGATCCACGAATCATTGCAAATGACTCGTCTGAGCCAACGATCGATGCTCCTTTCAGAAGAGTGATCGGCTCTTTTCCAGCATTGATGAGATCGGCGTCTTCGGTTCCTTTCTTTGGGTATGGACCCTGGAAAACAAAGGAATTTTGAGTTTTTGGGGGTTTTGGAGGTGGGAAGTGTGTGTCGTTCTGTGTGTTCGGCTGTCCGGATGTCCAAAGTACTGTCTGTTTATCTTTCGGTATGTCCGGATGTCTACTCTGGTACCGGTTAGGAATCCGTCTGTGGCAAAAACTGTTTTAATGGAGATTTTTTTCCCAATTTTTAAAGTTTTTCGAACGGAAAATCAGTCTTTTGACACCGAAAAATGCTCGAAAACGGTTTTTTTCGACTTGTTTGGGAAGTTGTATCTTACTATTAAAAAATGGTTCCATTCCTACATCTGTATTATTTCTGTCTTTTCAGAAATTTTCAGACCACGAGCAAAAAGAAAACAGCCGTTTCCCCAGTTTTCAGAAAAAATTACATACATTTTTGCATAAAATTGCCACTTTTCTAGTCAAAATCTGCTTTAAAACTGAATTTTCTGTCTGACTGTCGGTCCACCCGTCAATTCAGATGTCTCCCGCATCCTCTCCAACTCACCACTCCAATAATACCATTCTCGCTCTGCAAATGTACAGTAATCCCCTTTGGAATATAATTTGGGGCCAATGTCGGTATTCCGATTCCCAAGTTAGCATACATTCCATCGGTAAACTCCAAAGCAGCACGTGCCGCAATGATTTCTCTCGATCTTCCAGCAGAAGATGTCGATGGTTTCACTGGTCCCTCTTGAGCGAACATTGGTCGTTCAATTGGTTTTTTGTAATCTTTTCCAAGGACCAGACGATGACAATAGATCGATGGAATATGCACATCGTTGGGGGCGATCACTCCGGGCTCAACGATTTCTTCCACTTCGACGATGGTACATTTCGAGGCTTTACACATTGGATTGTTGAAGTTTCCAGCGGCATGTCTGGAAAAAATACAAGTATTTGGGAGAAATTTCGGCTTGAAATTGCTGAAAATTTACTTGAAATTGTCTTTAAAGCGGAAAAAAAGTTAAATTTGACCGGTAATCACTTCAAATTACAATTTTTGAAAATCTAGATGGTTTTAAATCATTGGTTTATCTGCCCGTCTTGTTCTCTGTCATTCCAAATGACTGTCTATTCCCCTTACCTAAATTGAATATTTCCCAAAGTATCGGCTCTCCACGCCTTAATCAACGCATAATCTCCCCAAATCGCTTCTTCCAACACGTAGTTGACTCCGTTGAATTGACGAGTTTCCTTCGGTTTACTCGCGATTTCAATCTTCATCTTCTCCGTCTTACTGTACTTGATAGGGGCGCCTCCTTCCTGAAAACACAGAGAATTGGCGTGTCTGTGTGCCCGGATGTCCAGGTTTCAGAATTTTTAGAATCTGTGTCTGTCTGTTTGTCCAGGTGTCCAGATATTCAAATATTCGGGTTTGCTATGTTTGGTGGGATTTTCCTTTTTTCTTCGGATTAAAAAAATTGTTTCTTTCGTCATTTTGGGTGAAAAAAGTCCAAGAATCAGCATTTTTTAAATGAAATTTGAAACGAAACTGCCCAAAATTATAACTTGAAATGCTCACAATCCTACATAAAAACCCAAAATTCTTGTCTGTCTGTGTGTAGCCATGTCCAGATGTCCAGAATTTCAAATGAACAAAAATGTCGGTCTGTCTGTCCTGATGTCCGGATGTCTACATTTCCAAACCAATCAGTGAAAACCCGTTGTCTTTTTGTAATTTTATTAGTTTCTGTCCATCTATGCATCCGTATATCCAGATGTCTCACCTGAATCTGTGTACCATAACCAGTTGGCGTGTAAAAAGCGGGAACTCCAGCTCCAGCGGCTCTAATTCTCTCGGCCAACGTTCCCTGTGGAGTGAATTCCAATTCGAGTTCTCCACTCAAATACTGTCGTGCGAACTCTCCGTTCTCTCCAACGTATGATGAGATCATCTTCTTGATTTGACGAGTTTGAAGCAATAAACCGAGTCCCCATTTGTCGACTCCAGCGTTGTTTGAGACGCATGTCAGGCCAGTTTGACCAGTCTTGGTGAGGGCTGTGATCAAATTTTCCGGGATTCCACAGAGTCCGAAACCTAGAAAAAAGGAAGTTTAAGCGTATTTTTGTCAGTCATATCCGTCTGTGTTTCCAGATGTCCCGATTGCTCTTACCTCCAACCAACAACTTGGATCCATTTGGAATATCCTTGACCGCCTCTTCTGCTGATTTGAAAATCTTCGCATTTGCTGATGACGTCATAGAGATGAGTCTCATCTGATGTCTTGGCAATGTGCCAAGAATTCCATTTGATGGTGCCCAAATTTTCGAGAGAATCGTCATTTTGGAAGGAGGAAGAAGGTCTGGAAGGAGAGGATTTTGGAGAGAAAAATGAGCGGAAAAGGTCCGAAAAATCAAGTCGAGAATCGGCTTAAAACGAATCAACACGAATAGAAAGATGCTTGTCTAACACGGAAATTGATCACTGATAACTGATAAATCGTGTCTCTTCGCGACGTAATCATTTCACTCTTATCTAGGTGAGCAGAACAGAAAGAACGTTTTGAAATTAGACATCTCGGAGGAGGAGATGTCCAGGAAATTGGGGAATTGGACGTGCTGAATGGGAAAATTTTCGACTAGAATTCGGTGAGCCTATGACTCACAAGATGTTATTGTTAAGCTGAGAATGGGCTGGAAATCGCAAATTTTCGACGGTGAGAAGAGAAAAATAGTTCAGAAGCATGATTCAAACTGTGCCCCAATCGTGCAAAAGGTCCGATTTTGTCATTGCGATGCAGCGAAAGCTGGTTGAAAGTGGAAAATATTCAAAAAATATCCAGAATTTGATAAAATTGCTATGTGGGTACTTTCGGACATCCTAACTTTGAAAATCTTACCAGTTTTGCACAAAAACTCGAACAAATTGAGACAACCAACTTTCAAATGATATGCACAATTCTTACTTTCATTAGATCTATGCAAATACTTTTGAATTAGAAAACAGTTTGTTTTTTCAATTTTCAGAAGATTCACTAAAAAAGTTTTTATGATTGATTTGTCGAACGAAAGCGGTATTTTTACGCAAAATTTTGTCTTCTTTCCAGAACTCCAATCACTACAAAAACACAAATCATTCAACCAAAAAACGAAAGAAAAAACCGAAAACGTGTCAAAATCAAGGTGAAATGGAAGACGATGACGAGTAAAAAACGAGAATAGTCTCTTTTTTTCGTTTCCTTATCATTTCAATCTTTCGGTAGTCAGCATCAATTCGACACGTCTTTTTGATAAGGAAAAGGTATTTGGGAAACGACGATTTTTGAAAAGAAATTTGGTTAGGAGTGAAAAAAAGATGGTTAGAAAGGCTCTCTTTCACGATTCTGACATCTGGATATTCGGAATCACAGACAGTTTTCATCAATGAAAGTTTCAAAATTTAGTGAGAAACTTCACTTTTCAACCTCATTGAACCGAAACTTCCCAAGAGAAAAAAACTCGTAAATAAACCAAAACTCACACAGAGAAAGTTATTGAAGTAGTCTCTGGCTAGTCGCCAGTAAAGTACACAAAACTAGAGACTAATAGAAATTTTGAGAGGAAAAGAGTAAAAAAAATGTTGATTTTGGGGGAAATTTGAGTTGAAACCTGTATAAAACTGATCAAAACTCGCTGAAAAACCTTCCAAAACTGCCCAAAAACTACAAAAACTCCCTCTAGGCGACACAAACCTCATCAGTAGTAGCCTATGTACACAGAAACTTTTTTCCTCTTTTTTTCTCACCACACTATGTTTCAATTCAGAATAGAAAAAGAAGTGGCGAGAGACAGTAGAAATCAGTGGAGACGCAGACAGTCAGATGAAAAAGAAGTGCGTAGTGAAGATGAAACACGTGGTTCCGTCGTGTGGAGACTGACGGAGAAACTTTTGCTTTTTTGAGTGGTGGAAAAGAGAAAGATAGGTAGCGAAAAGAGAGAGGGGCGGAGCCTATTTCGGGGAAGTTTGACGTTTGAAGTGTGATCTTAGTGATAGGAAAGGGTGAAGAATCAGGAAGAACAGGCGGTCAGGACACATTTCGAGTTTAAACTGACGTGTTTAGGATGGAAAACATGAAAGAGAGGGGAAAGTTGAAGTATTACTGATGAATTTTCCAAAAGTCTCACATTTCACTTAAAAATGTAAAACAAAAACTGAAATTTAACATTTTAGATCACAAAAGTCGACAATAAACACGAGAAAACAAAACATAACTACTAAAAACATGCAAAAAATCGTACAAGAGAATTCAAAAATATCTACGATAAGCATACACGGCGATCGGAATCGTCACCAATGTGACCGCAATTCCGGCGAACCAAAAATCGTTTCGGTAATAATTAGAGATTTTCCCTTCTTTCTTGTGGAATTTTGGGTTGATCAACTCCTGCAGGTCATCCATTTCGATGAGCATCAATTCGGTACTCGCACGGAGAGTTCGGATGACTCGGACGAGATTTTTCACGTTTTGAGGGTCTTCGAAGCCGAAATCACGACGATTTTGGGGAGTATAACGATTGATAAGGCGCCTGGAAAAAAGAATTCAGAAAATAGTTTACTAAAAATGTTTTAAGCAAACGAACCCGCAATTTATCATCTGTCTAGTCATTTTCAGAACTCCCAGCTCCGTTTTTGTGAGAATATCGTGAAGACGAAGAACACACACAGAATTTTCGCTCCGATTATTCTCTGGACACGCCAAGTTTTTGAAAATTCTCGTCGCATCCCAATCGAGCCCTACGAATTCCTCCTTTTCCTTATCATTTTCGTCGTCTTCCGATGAAATTTGATCACCAAAACCTCCATTTTTAAACGCTCCAAACAGATTCGCCTCTAGAAACGACCCAGTGAACTTGGCTTCGAAATTTTTCACATCTTCAAATGGACGCTCCGAAGAATCGCCCGTTTCGATGAGTTTTATGGGACTTCTGGAGAGAAAAATTGGTCATTTATGAGTTGTTTTTGTTCAAAATGACTCACACTAGTCGTAGACCATCGAATTCGTGATCTGAATCTCCAGAATCTGACATTTTCGGATCGTTTTTGGACGGAAAAAGTTAAAATTGAGAATTCACTTTTGAAAATTGGTGCGTTTTGACGTGGTGGTGTTTGCACAGTATGAAAACAACCGTAGTTTAAGAAAAATGTTTAAATTCACGATTTTGACTTGAGATTGTTTCTAGAATTCTAGGCTATTTCAACTGCGATTTATAATTACAATAAAATATTTGATACTCTGCAACATATTTGACATTCAATTTTCCTTCAATCGCTTTGGATTTCTTGCAAAAGCTTCCTATTCTGCTTGTCTGCTCGCAAATGAACAATACCTTGTACAAACAAAAACTCGAAATACTAAAAATGAAGTTTGTGCACTTTTACTAACGTTATATAAAAAAATACAATAAAACCACAGAAAATGAGCTGAACTCCAAATTTTGCACCTCAAAAAAGCTCAATTTTAAATCCCCGCCCTTTTAATGGCCGCGGCCGTGGAAATGTTAGTCCCCGCCGTTATTTCGAAGTTTCGTTGCAAACTCTCGTCATCATTTTTATAGCGAATTCCCAGCGTTTTCAGTTGAATTTCACTAAAGTTTTACTGAAATTTTTCAGAAAATGGCAGATTCAGCAGTAACCGAAGAGGCAATGGATACTTCTTCGCCATCATCTATTCAAAACGTGAGTATTTCGAAAGAAGACACGGAAAATACCTTTTAATCAAGTTCCAGATTAAATCCTACGCTATTGGCCAAGTGTTGGAGGCGCACAAATCGGACACGAAGTCCCTTGCGCTCACAGATTCGGGCACTTTGATATCGGGCGGTCGTGATGAGACGGTGCAATGGTGGGGTAAAAGAGCAGGAAAATATGTGAAAACGCTCGCATTCACTCAACCAAAAACGCTCGTCGTCAATTCTATCGCTTACGCTGATTTGGAAGACGGATGGAGGCTTTTTGTCGGCAGAAAAGACGGATCCATCGCAGTTTATGCATCTGGAAGTCAAGAACCAGTCACTATTTTCACGGAGCACACTCAAAATGGTAATTTTTCAAAAAAATTTTGATAGAAAATGTATAAATATTTTCAGTTTGTTGTTTGCACGTTAACCAGAAAGCGACACACATGCTCAGTGGATCCTGGGATTCGAATGTGATCATTTTCCCAATTGCAGAGCTGAATAAGTCAAGTTTCACTGTAAGAATCTCAGAATTTTGATGAACTTATAAGCATTATTTTCCAGGTACTGAAATGCGTTGGTCACACTCTATCCGTCTGGGCTCTTGCTTCGTTTCCCGATCTTCCGGATACTTATCTGACCGCTTCTGCTGATAAAACTATTCGTTTGTGGTATCGCAACGAAACTGCCGCCATCTTCAAAGGACACACAGATGTTGTTCGTGCCCTCGCAGTTCTCTCAAAAGATCACTTCTTATCAGCTGGAAACGATGGACACATTATTCACTGGGACGTGGCGTCTGGTTCAGTTCTTGGAAAGTTCGCTACTTGTGCTCATGACTTCATCTACAGCATGACTTTGAGCGACTCGCACATTTTGACGACTGGCGAGGACGGTACTTTGGAATTCTGGGCAATGCATGCGAAATCAGGCGGAAGGCTGACGATTGCGTCGGAAGAAGTTATCCAGATGCCATCGGCGTCGACTTGGGATGCAAAAGTGCTCCCAAATTCCGATATTGCAGTTGCGGGAAGCGATGGAAGAATCTACATCATGTCGAATGATCCGGAGCGCCAAGCACCGCAAGAAGTCCGAGAAGCATTCGATGCAGAAGTCGTTTCGAAGATGTCTACCAAGTTGGAACGTATCAAGGAGGATACAGCTGAAGTTGTCACTATCAAGGTAGATGTGGACGACCGACCGACACAACTCGATCTTCATTATCGAAAGGGAACCGACCCAGGACTTTGTGCTCAAGAATTCATTCAAGAGAACCATTTGCCGATGCATTATCTGGAAGAGATTACCAAGTTCATCAAAGAACGAGTTCCAGAAGCACGTCTTTATGATATCAAAACTGGTAAAAAGATACATGTCGACGGAGAGGAATACGATTATGCTTTGAGTGTTAGCATTGGAAAAGGAGAGAAAGATATGCAGATGCCATTCAATGTCAACGAGAGTCCCGAGTTCGCGGCTCAAAGATTTGTCGAGAGAAAGGGATTACCAGTCAGTGTGATTCCGGCGTTGGCTGGAATGATCAGCCAAGAAATGGACAAATTGTCGAGAGGAGCAGGCGCCGCACAGGCTGGTTATGAGGATCCGTTCACTGGACCGGGAAGATATGTCCCAGGAGGTGAGGAGTTAGAAAAAATTTGAGAAGAAAATATCTAATTTTTCTTAAATTTAAATTTTCAGGTGCTTCAAACAATGTCCAAAACGTTGCCGACCCGTTCACTGGCTCAGGACGATACGTTCCAGGAGGATCTCATTCCGGAGGCGCTGACGGAGGTTTCTCTGGTGATCCACTCACTGGTGATGGTGGATACCGTGCTTCAAAAGAAAACACCGGAGCCCACGCCGTCCCACTCTCGTCGCTTCCTCAAGATAAGAAGAAACCGAGAGGACCACTCGTACCGGTGCCTGATTACTATATTGTGAGTTTTGGAAGTTAATTTTTATATCTCTATTGAATTGTTTCAGATTGGACTAGCTGGAAAAGGCGAGAAAGCGGTTGCGAAGCTGAAGGAGCTCAACGAGAAGCAGGATGCATTCCAGTTGGGTCAAGATCAAATCAACTGTCTTGAGGAACTCTTCGTACTTTCACCGTCCTCGAATTATTCCTCTGATGTCGCCCAATCCGCGTTTGAAACGGCTCTCCAATGGCCTGTGGAGCACTTGGTGCCAGTTTTAGACTTCTTCCGAGTGGCTCTCACTCATAAATCTCTCAATTCATACTTCTGCGAGGGAGAAAGAGGAAAAGACCTCACTGAAAGATTAATTGCGATTCTGGTTTCGGATCCGACTGATATTCCACTGAAAATTATGGTTTGTCGGTAAGAAATCAATTAATTTCTTTCAATTTTTGTTAATCTTAAAAACTCTGTTTCCAGATGCATCGGAAACGCATTTGCACACCCAGCAGGTCGTCAACTGTTTGGAATGAATGAACTCTCCATCTTGGTTCCATTAGTGCTTCGACAAGTTCTCAGTGATAAAGCAGTTCTCCAGCATTCTGCAGCGACTGCGCTCGCTAATTGGTCACTGACACTGCTCCAGCAGTCGGAGAAGGTTGAGCAGTTGGGACCTAAAGAGGATTTTATGAGAGCAATCATATCGGTGAGTAGCTGTAAAAGAGTCGATTTACCTGAGAAACGCGACTTTTTTTGTGAAATTTGACTAATTTTTTATTTCCAGGGAATCGAGACAGTGGACTCGTTTGGATTTGTCAGCGAGGATGCTATCACCCGTCTTCTCCAAGCTATCGTCACTGTGATGTGGGGTGATGCATCGGTTATTCGAGTGAGTTTTAGCACTTAATGATGTCTTCAAATTTAATATTTCCAGCTCGCCAAGAACCGAAATCTCGCCGCCATCGCCGCCCGTCTCAAGGATGCTGCTCAAAGCGATGCCTCCAAAAATATCGCTCGTGACATTGTAGAAATGACTTACTCGGTGTAAAGCTCCCATTTTCATGTTTTGCCCTGTTTTAATTGTGTAATTTTACGTACGGTTTCTTTCATTTTCATTTTTCCTTTCTGTGTATATCGACGATTATTTATTTGTTTTTTATGCTTCCTGCTCATATAAATAGCACAATTATAAGTAACATTTTCATCCCCTTCTCTCTCTCCCCTCGGTTTTAAATTATTTTTCATCCAAGATTTTTCCTGTCTTTTCCCCACATAAGAAGCTACAATCTAGCCTTTCCTCCGTTTGTTTTCTTATCAATCAATCAATATTGAGACAAGGAAAATATGATAAAAATGATGGATTTTCATCAATTTTTGTCATTGGGTTTATTTCATTTCATTTATTTTTCGCTAGAGCTTGAAATTGGATTTTCTACCAAATACACAATATTTCTCTCGTCTTCTGTCCTCTTTCCGATCATTTTTCTTCGGTTTTTATGTCGAATTTTTCAAAAAGAGATGCGCGCCATCTTCAGAACCCGAATGCCATCAACGACACAGAGGAAAACGGCGGCGATCGTGGTGATTGGTGATGAGATTCTGAAGGGAACGACAAGAGACACAAATTCACATTTTCTGTGTAAACGACTGCATAAATTGGGTGTTAATATTAAAAAAGTAGGTTTTTTTGTGAAAAAGCGTCATAGGTGCGCCAGACAAAAATTTAACTTCGCGATATCTGGCGTACCTTTGACGCATTTCTTGGAAAATGTCTATTGAAAACTGTTGAGTACGCGTCAACTGTACGCCAGATTGCATGAGTTTCGAAATCTGGCGCGCCTTTTGACGCGTTTACAGCACAAAAATCTGAAACTGACATATTAAAACGCGTCAAAGGTACGCTAGTTGACAAAATTTTAATTTAACGAAGTCTGGCGCATCTTTGACGCGTTTTTAGTCACAAAATCGGAACTTTTTGACGCGCCAGATGACAAAAATTTAATTTTGCGAGATCTGGTGCGCCTTTTGACGGGCTTTCGTTCGAAAATTTCAAAAATCGCCAAAGACACACCAGATTACCTAAACTTCGAAAAAATGTCTCAACTGGCGCACATTTTGACGCGTTTTTCTTGCAGATTTCCGTCGTTGGCGACGACATTTCCGAAATCTCGCGAGAAGTCCTCACAGCATCCGGTGCCTACGACTATGTGATCACTTCCGGAGGTGTCGGACCGACTCATGACGATAAAACGTATTTGGGTATGTCTGTCTGTGTGTCGCAAACTTGGAGAATCCAGATGTCCGTTCTTTCAGGTCTCGCCCACGCGTTCACAGATCAACTACACTTTTCGAATGAGATTCGAGAGGCGGTCGATCGATTCCTCCCATCATATATTGATAAGAAAAAGGCGGAAGGCGTTGGTGAGGGGATTGAAGAGGTTGTGAGGATGGTGACGGAGAAGTTGTGTACGGTAAGTGAAAGAAGCGTCGAAGGTACGCCAGGCTGGACATCTGGACAAACAGAGATATAGACAGAGATAAGCAAACTATATTATATACATGACACTATACTGTACTTTGACGAACTTTGATGATGATAAGTCTAGACGGAGAGAAAGAGACTCCGCACGGAACACAGACGAACGGTTTTCTCCCGCCGCCGGTTAAGGCCACGTCGTGGTACACGATTCTTGTTCTTTTCTGTTGGTCGACATCTCGCCATTATCACTTTTTGTCTGGCACTGGTATATGGGGGTTTGGCCGCGTTTTCTTTTCTCTTCTTGAAATTTGATCTTTTCCCGGTTCTTTTACAGATATGATTGCGGGGCCACGCCCATCTCATACGGCAGTCTTCAAAAATTGAATGGAGCGTTGAAATAGGAGTGGGCGGGGCCGCCGCGGGGGCCTTTTCTTGCATAGAAAAAGTGAAATTCATAACAGTTATCATTCAATGTAGCTATAGCAACTACGGTATTCCTGACAAGGGAACGCCTCCAGGTGACCGTGGAGTTATGGGACGTGACCTATATCGTTGGAAAGCTGAAAAGACGCTGATTCCAAATATATATCCAGTTTTTTGTCCTCGATGTCTGGTATTCGAGAAAAACAAGGTCAAAGTTCGGAAAATTAGAGAATTATTACCCTTTTAGAACATT
The DNA here is from genome assembly GCA_002259235.3 of Caenorhabditis latens. Classification (NCBI taxonomy): domain Eukaryota; kingdom Metazoa; phylum Nematoda; class Chromadorea; order Rhabditida; family Rhabditidae; genus Caenorhabditis; species Caenorhabditis latens. The sequence goes on from CM056093.1 coordinate 5,873,465, forward strand.
TTTCATTTTTTCTAAACGTTGACCTCATTTTTCTCAAATAACACATCTCGAGGCAAAAAATGATTATATATTTGGAACCAGCGTTTTTTCAGCTTTCCAGCGATATAGGTCACGTCCTATTACTCCACGGTCACCTGGAGACCTTCCTTTTCAGATTCCACGTGTCTGGCGCACCTTTGACGCGTTTTTTGAAATCTCCAACTTCTCCGGATCCCACTTATTTTCTCAAAGTTTTCCAGATTCCAAAAATGTCGCAACTCCTTTGGGGAACCCAAAAAGTCGACGGACGCATCAGCACTTTCCCAGTCGTCCGAGTCGCCAACGTCGTCGCTTTGCCGGGAGTTCCAAAGTTCTGTGAGCGAGCATTCGATGAGTTACAGGATCAACTGTTCCCTGTCGAAGAGAGACAATCGATGTATTTCGATACGATTTATACGGATTTGGATGAATTCGATTTTTCGAAGAGATTGACGGATTTGGCGACGAGATTCGAGGAGAGAAGTGTACAAATTGGAAGTTATCCTGAGCTGAAAAATAAGTGGGGGCACCTTTGGCGCGGTTTTTTTTTTGATAATTTCTCTTTCAGATTCTTCAAAACCAAACTAACAATCGAATCGGAGTCATCTGAATCAATGAAAGACGTGCTCGCGGCTCTCCGTGAGCTTCTCCTCGGACACATTGTATATTATGATACGCACGCTTGGACAGATACAGTAACCAAATGGAAGTCATTCAAAACTCGAAAAACCGCTGAAAATCACTTGGAATTCGTTCGAAAACTGGAGGAAGCCGAGAAGATTGTCGAGGAAATTGTGGAGAAATATCCGTTGGAACAGATTGCGCTCTCGTTTAATGGAGGCAAAGATTGCACTGTTTTGTTGCATTTGTTGAGGCTGAAAGTTGATGAGTGAGTTGTTTAGATTACGGTAGGGTACGGTAGGTCAATAGAGTCAAAAGCCATTCAAGCTAGGTTACGGTAATTGTAGTCTTCTTTAGTAAGTAAGATTACTGTATTTCATCCATGAGTTACTGTAGGTTACGGTAGTTCTTTAAGCCAACTTGGGTACTGTAGCACGGCCTCCAGCGGAGGCCCTCTCAATGCACTGCGCACAGTACTTTGAGAGGGCCTCTGTGGGAGGCCGTGCTGTAGCTTATCTCGAAATCTATTCTTCAGAAAATACGGTCCATCGACACCGATTCAAGGATTCCATATCATGGTGGAGGATCAATTTCCAGAAGCTACTCAATTCATTATTGATGCTGCTAAATTGTAGGTTTGAAGACATCTGGATGTCTGAACGATTAGACAGACATTCAAATCCACAATTTTCCAGCTACAACATCCAAGTACTCGAATTTCCTGGCCCACTGAAAACCGGCCTCGCCGCGCTGAAAAAACAACGACCCTCCATTATTCCGGTTCTAATGGGAAGTCGAGCGACGGATCCGAACGGAAAATATATGAAAACTCCAGTCGAATGGACGGATTCCGATTGGCCGAAAGTGTTGAGAGTGTGTCCGATTCTGAATTGGACGTATACTGATGTATGGCATATGCTGCGAGGGTTGTGTATACCGTATTGCAAACTTTATGATCAGGTATGGGGTTACTGTAGGCTGGATTGTGTGTAGACAGACATTGAATGTATCAGATTTTACGACAGTTCGCAGTCGAATTCAAGCTTTTAAAAATTACAGGGCTACACATCACTTGGCGGACGTGACAACACAGTCAAACATCCGGCACTTCGAATCGTTTCATCGGATGGAAAAGAGCATTACCTGCCTGCGTACAAACTACATGATGATGCAGAGGAGCGATGCAATAGATCTAATTTATAGGAGAGTTTCGTGTTTTGCTGTTTTTTTCAAATAATTATTAGTAACAAATGAATATTTAGAGTTCAGAAATCAGAGAATGCGGGAATTATGAAACATGACTACTTTTGAGTTACTGTAGTTTCTGAATATGTCCTTCTGAATATGGGCGGAGCCACATATTATTTGTAATCGATTTTTTAGAATATCCACGTGAACCGATCCTTTTCTAAACAATAATTTCCATTACCACTCCCTCCCATTTTCCGCCGTGACCCCCCACATAAAAACGAGTCCAGCCGAAACCAAAAAAATCAGAACAGAAAAAAGAGGCAAAATCGAAAATTTCATCGATTTCCCGTTCTTCCCAAAAACGACAAAAATCTCCTAATCTCTTCATCTCACTGCTGAAGATCATTACGTTCTCTTGTACTACGAGAAATATAATTGGCCATTTCGAAATGATGGAATTTGTTTGGATCTGTTCAGCTGCGTTAGTGTTGTGGGCAAAAATCTTCTGGTTTCTCGTCGTACACTGTGGTTAGTTTTCCAGGGGACATCGGGATGTGCGTGGGGGGACAGACAGACAGATAGGAATATAGAAGATAGGGTGGGGCATTGCAAAAGACATTCATGTTCCAAAGTTGCGGACATCCGGACGGACAGACTGACTTAACAATTTCGGTCACTGTGACTACATAATTTGCGGATATCCGGACTTTCGGACATACAGACCGCCGGACATCGGGATCGGCTGAGTAGGACCAGACAGATAGATAGATGTAACAAATATCAATTCTGTGGACATCCGGATATCCAGATAGACAGACAGACAGATTCCTTTAATTTCCAGGCTGCCTTGTCCTCGCCATCACCTTGGCGACGAACTGCGGCAAACTGTGTGCTCGGAAACCGAAGAAGACAGATCCAAAGAGCAAGAAAGGTGGACGAACCGGAAGAACTGGTAGCAAAACAACTGGCACCACCGGCACAACTGCAACCACCACTACAACAACAACGACTGGAGGAAACACGACTCATGATCCCGAAAACCCTGCTGGAGGCGCTAAAGCTGTTTCAGATGGTGCTGCCGCACATCCACTTGCGAAGAAGCTGTCGACGACGCAGTCAGTTACCGGAGAGACGAAGACGACGGAGAGTATCGCTCAGGAAATTGCAAATGCGAAGAATTCGAAAAAGAAGAAGAAGACAGAGGATGCGGACGAGGGGAAGAATACGAAAGGGACAGTGGAAGAGAAAGGTTGGTTGAGGAAGCTGAAGACTTGTCTCTTGCTTTCTGAAATCTAATTACAGATTTAGATTCCCCCTGACTTTAGATCTCTAACAAATGCGCTCTTTCCAGAGACCGACTACAAACACGAAAACACTCTTCGCATCGAGATGGTCGACGACGATCACACGAAGACCACCGACGCGTCGGCTTGCTTCGACGCCTACGATCCGAATAATCCGAATGGAGAGGCGGAAGGTGGAAAGTTGGAGAAGAAGCCGTCGCAGGCGAAGAATAAACAACAATCTGGGAAGAAGAAGGGCAAGGGAAAGAAGAATAAGAATACGGTGTCGGTGCAGAGTATCGAGTGTCAGCCTCCGCCCGATAAGGAGAAGGTACGGAGGGGCTCGTCACAGGGATTTCCAGAATCGCGTCGTTTTAGGACGTTTTAAAACTAGAACTTTTTAATGTCGGGAGGTTCCAAAATTCTTCACCCAAGTCTAGTGATCTCAAACTGATCCTGAGAATCACCCGTTTCAAAACTGGGACATTTTGAAACCAAGACACTTTGCAAACAGATCTTTTGAAATGAAATGAGTCCTCGGTTACAAAATGACATGGTTTTAAGACGTCCGGTTTTGAAACCCCCCAAACCGCACCGTCCCTATTGTCTTTCAGGTGTCAAACTCGAAGAAATCGAAACGATCTTTGAGAGAGACGAAACAACCGACATCGGGACCCGACAACCAGCCACAATCGAATCCAGATAAGAAGGAGAAGGTGGCGACGATGATTGAAGACGAAGCGCCTGCGAAGGAGAAGGGAGAGAGACAAGAGAAGAGGACTCAGGAGGATTCGATTGATAAATAGATGAATGGAACACCGAGTTGTTCATTCTTTCGTATTTTTTTCCAAAACTTTTGTCTCTCGGAAAAAGTTTTAGACCTCTCCTTCTCACTCTCGAAATGTGTACATTCTTGTGAATTGAAAATAATAAAGAGAAATTGAAAAATAGTGATATTTGTTTGAATACAGTAACCTGGCAGTGGTCCGTAGCTACAGTAGCCTAGATTACCAAAATGAGATCTTAGGCTTCTGCAACATGGAATAATATCTTTAAAGTGCAGTAATCCAGGTCCTAGCTACAGTATCCTGATATTCAATTACTGTAACCTGGTACCACTGACAGGTGTCTAAAACTCCAGTAAACTAGATGTACAGTATTCCAGTGATAAAGTCTGTATAAAATACAGTAGCCTCAGATTCGGATTACAGTAATACCAAGGAAAAACACACACAGATGGACTTTATTTTCAAATAACAATAAAATCCTTGGTGTAGATTTCCGCCGTAGGGGCCTATCTTTCCTATCCAAGAACTCATCCATAAATGACTCTCTTATAAATATCAATACACGCGTACTTATACATTCCACAGAACATTGCGTACTTGTACACTCTCAACAAATCCGGCTCCGTACAATAATTATAGGCGGTACGCTTCGTTCGAGTACACCAGAACTCGATTTCTCGAGTGTAGATGTGCCCCTCATCTTTTCGATGGAATTTCACGGGCTCCGCGGGAACTGGCTCGTTGGGGCAGCGGTCTTGGTAGCGGACACAGAAGTCGACGGCCTGGAATTGAAGGTTAACATCTATCTACAGTAATCCCTTAGCTCACGTTCTCCGCAAAACTTTGAAATCTCAACGGATCCGGGCAGACGTAACGGAACCGCTCTCTATGCTTCTTACAGTAGGCGGTGAAGTCGATTTTGAAACTTCTGGAAAGAGAAAAGTGGGTGGAGCTTGAATGGTGGGTCATGACTCACTTAACATTTGTGAAAATATTAGTAAGCAGTGAGTTCTGACAATTTTTTACAAAGGCCAGACAGAATTCTTTCGTTTCTTGAAAAGCGGCGAGTGGCGGGGTGGCGAAGCACACTTCGTCGTACTCGTCACGCAGGTTTCGGCATGCCTGAAGGTATAAAAGTGCGCTCTAATGATAAAGATTAATTACCGGATCATCTGGGGACGTCTTCTGAATTGCCTTCTTGGCTAGCTCTTCCTGAATAATTTTCCGTAACTCATCTTGGATTTGCTTGGCGGCTAAATTTCTAAATTGCTTCTAATTAAAAGTGATCTTGACCTACTCAATCCTTCCAACTCCTCATCTGGATCAGTAGTGTCATTCGGGTCGACTAGCGTCGTCTTGTTCCCCTCTTTGAATAAAATTTCACCCGGTCCTGCTTTCACAGGAGCAGGCGTTTCTGCGGAGAGTGTCTTGTTGGCGATTTCTTCTGGAGTGGTTACGGTAGCGTTGGGGGTGGCTCTTTCTGCAAATTTTCAGTTATGAAGTTGGGGAAGGGGATGTCCGAGAGGAGTACATTTCTATGTTCTCAATAGTGCGCGGTTTTAATAAACAGCTTCTGGAATCTTCTTTGCAAATGATTTCGTATAGATTTCAGTTTGTCTCCGGACGCCCACAAGTATAATTTATTGTAAACTTCGGTATATCTGTTAGGGCTTTAATTTTTCAGATGTATGCATGTCTGTCCCAACATCCGGATTTCCAGATGTCTGACGGTTTGTCCGGATATCCGGATGTCAGGATGCCTAATTACATGAGTCTTTTAATAAGGTTTTCAAAAGATCAACGGAAAATTGAGGTTTCTTGCTAGGGAATGGTCAGAACTGATTTGGAGTTTAGCGACGAGACCCAGCAGAATTGGAAGACAATTGAATTCTGATGGGAAATCAATTTTCAAAAAAAAATCAGTTTTTGATTGTCTTTCGATTATGCTAGATCTTGTTGCTGAACTCCAAAAGCAGTAAGAAAAAAATAGCAAAAAACCTTCCGGGAATGAATTTATCAAAACTCATGACACAATTTCCACGATTTTCTAGCAACCAGAATTCTGTAGGAATCCCGCTCATCCGTACATCCCACATCCATTAAAAACCTACTCACCCCTTCTCAACTTCGCATAATCCACACAAAATCCACTGTCATATCCATCGGAACTGGTGCAAAAACCAGCCACCGCCTCGATCAATTGCTCGTTTCTTTCCAGAGAAATATCCAATGAAACCACATTAAGAAACAAGAGAATAAATAGAAATTTCATCAGAATAACTCGTGATGAAAACAAAAAGAGAAGTGCGGTTAGGTCATAATATGATAGAAGAGATGAGAAGAAAGAGAACGACATTGTTGTGTAATTTGAAAGAGGGGGGGGGTGACATGATCCCCTTTTTGTTGTAAAATGTAGAAGCAACAAGGTCGTGCGGTTCAAAGTTCAGGTGTCAAGAAGGAACTGGTTTACATGGTGGCCGAGGTATTTCTAGGCCATCTGTTTTTCAGACATCAAACAGAAACGGATTCGAAGGTCATTTAAGAATGAGGAAAATTTTTGAGTGGACATCTGAAAACCCGCCAGATAAGCACACAAACGGGCATTGCGACAAATAAGGACACAAACAGACAGAGAATTGAAGAGGTGCAGTTACCTTTTTAATTTTGACAGTAGGATCTCGAAAACGAGCACTGATCGTTTATAATTTTAACCACAGATGTAAATTGAACCTTCGTGTACCATGTAACACGGTGCGAAGCACCGTGCCAAGTCTTCCTCTACCGTACCCCTAAGCGAGGCCACGCCTACCGGCGAGGAGGAAGCAGGGAAGGACCATCGTGTCAGTTGTGGTGTGATGGAGTAAGAGGGGACGTGAGTAAACCCTTTTCTCTTATATATTTTCTTATATATTATATTCCTTTATCTTATTCTATTCCTTCATTTTATTCTTATATTTATTCCTATTTATATTATCTTTATAATAATCTAATATTCTATATCTCTATACCATATCCACTACTCTCTAATAAATACTTGTAAGATAGAATAGTTGTGTTAGTCTAAGTCAGAGTCTAAAGGGTCTAAATATAACACGATAAGGGGTCGTGTTACGTGGAGGTCCCACCTCGAGAAGATACTTCTTCGAGGTACTCTTCACTTAGGTTAAGGTGTAGTAAGTAGCGTAATAGCCATGTGTAGGAGTCGCTTAGTGAGCTGTATACCTCTTAAGGGTATGCACTGCGCTGCTCATCTTTCCTTGTTTTTTGATAAAATTTTACTGCCCAAGGAAGGTGAGTTGGTGTAGAATCTTGAGCAATTCATAGGAAATTTTCTGGACCCACAAAACCGCCCAGGGCCAGCTATAAGAACAAAACGCGCATAAAATAACTCCAGGTAAACTCTCAGAGAGTCATAACTTAAGATCAGGTTATGAGAGTTTGGGCTAATAATAATAATAAGATCACAAAACGTAAGGAGACTCGATAGGCCTATCACCAACTTAAGTTCTTTATATTTAGTTCTCATAATGTAGTAGTTTAACAAAATTCGCTAGCAAACCTTTTAGATTTTTAGCATTAGAGAAACAAATACACTGGACCGTAAGTTTGAGCATGTTATTTGTATAAATTCACTTGTTGCATGTTCGTCTCTAAAATTTTCGATGAAATTGAATGATCACCGATGTGTAATGGCAGGCATCGAAATGTGATTATGCATGGTTACACTCTCACGTTACGAAGGTATACCGTAACCCATCTATTTGTATAGCACCGGTGAGCTCAAAAAGATTAATGGATTGCATCGATCAAGGAAGAGCGATTGTAAGGAAAGACAGGTGACGGTCAAATATTTGTGACACCCCAGACAGCGATTTATGGCCGACCCGGGATTAGATTACGCAGTAATCTAAGATTGTCACCTCTTATGTTTGCCAGACCCCCTGCTGTCTTTGTCGGCAATTGTATTCGTCATCCGTAAATCTTGAGAGCCCAGGAATGTCTAAGAGAAGAGGTTGTTGAGCAGCTGCTGCATACGGTAAGCCCCACCCCCCTTGGGCTGCCGGGAGGCGGAGCCTCTGCCGTCAGGAACGGATCAAGGGACCTGTGTGGACGCACACAGAAAGCATTTCAGAGATGCTATGGATCGAATTTTCTCCATTGTCCGATTTTCTTTGCATTTTTACGTTGCATGTTTTCTTTCTTTTACATGTTATGTCGCATTTAGAAAATAGTCTTGTTCCTAGGCAGTTACTCAATACTTTACTCATCTCACTTATTACTCACTATCACCACCCAACTCAAACCCCTCGTTGTTGATTATTCGTCGTATGAATCTTTGATTTACAGAAAGTCATCATTGATCGACAACGAGAACAACAAATCCAACGTGATCTACGAGCCGAACGCCGTCGTATCCAACGCCAAGAAGCCTTCGACGAACGCCGCAACATCGGAGACGAAGAAGTTGTTGAAGTTCAGCCGTTCCTCTTCCCGCCGTTCTTTCAAAACCAACTTCCCGCTCCACAAGTACCACCTCCTGCTCCACAACAACAACGTCACCAAGTTGTACAGCGAATGGAGGAAAATCAACAACAACAACATCAAGGAGGTCGTCCTGCTCTTCGGGATGCCCCTCGCTACGATGGAAAGGATTCTTTCGCCAGCTTCATCCGAAGCCTGAATGATTTCCTCAACGCTCATCTCTATGGAGAGGAAGAAGGAAGACGGATGCTACCGTTTCTACTTACGGATTCGGCACGAGACGCTTGGGAAACCATACCTCAAGATGTCCGCGAGGGAGCCTGGAACAACCTATTGGACGCCCTTCGGGACCGAATTCATACCGAGGATCGCCAGTTAGTTGCCCGAGCCGAGTTAAGCACTCTCGTGCAAGGTGGTAGAACAGTGGAAGCTTTCTACCGTCTCTGCAAGGAAGTTGCCAACAAAGCTTACCCAGGTGAACCGATGCGACCAGCCCGTGATGCCATTCTTACAACTTGTTTCATGAACGGGTTGAAAGACGACATCCGAATTCACGTGCAGAGGAGTATGCCGCAGAACGCCGAAGCCGCTCTTCAGACCGCCAAGAGAGAGGAGGCATTGCGAAATGTCAGCAATGCAGACTCAATCACGGCAGCCATCAATAAGCTATCGGACCAAGTCGCCAGATTGGACGTCAAGCCAGCGGAAGTAAACTACATCCAAGGTGGAAACAACAATCGCGGTTACCATAACAACCATGGATATCATGGATTCCGAGGTAATAATAATAATTACCAAGGACACTATGGTTTCCAAGGCCGAGGTGGACGAGGATTCCACAATAATCATAATGGAAACCGAGGTGGAAATCGTGGAAACCGTGGCAACCGAGGATGGCAAAATCGTGGATTTCGTGGTGGACAGAGCAGAGGAGGCGGCCGAGTCAACGCGATTTTCGATCCATGCGAGACCAGCGAGGATTTCGACCGAGTTGTAAACAATGTAAGTGGAATTGGTTTAAAATCCAGCCTTTTGTTCATCGCTTGTTTGTGTGCTCTCTTCGCACCAAGCTCGTGCTGGACAAATGTTAAGCCAATGCCATTCTACGATTGTCATGCACCGTCGGGTCAAGCACTGATTATCCCTCCCAAACCAGTCGAGTGTAAAAGACAAGAGACCACCAACATCAAGAGAGGATCAGTATCCATGTCGATATTGAACCAAACGATGACAGAGCACCGGGCATTCAAGTGCAGGATTGAAGTATACTCTCAATGCGTTAACTCTGCTATTTGGATCCCAATATATAACACGTCTTTTCTCCACATGGAAGCACCCTCCGAACCAGAATGCCAGGAAGCCGTCGAAGAGAAGACATGGAGAGGACAAACTCTGCGGAAAGTCAAAAAAGGACACTATGCCTCTGATACGGAATACATGTGGCCAGCGACTGGATTCTCTGTGAATTCTTGCAACGAAGCCCGCAAAATTACGGTCGAGGAAGGATCTGTGGCACAATTGAACGATGGCACCTTGATCATGTCACTGATGTCCAATCATCAAAACAAGTGTCAAATGGAGGATGGAACATGTCAATCGTCTCAAGCTACAATGATTTGGAAAGTTGCAAAGAAGAGATCCGATTGCGAGACGATCCACATAGGATCATTTCCAGCCACCATGGGAGACAATGTTCTTATTGTCGACCATATGGAGAGCGCATTCCCTATCGATCCGGATTTCACACCATCGTCAATGAAAAGATGTTTCGACAGCAAAACATTCTCAAGTAACGGTGTTACTTTCTTCGAGTTCACTGAAGAGGAAGCTGAGACACCAGATGATGTGGAAGAATTGGCCGAAATTGAAACGACACCATCGGGAGCTGCTGGAGAACTTCTCAATTTGAAGCCACCAAAAGATGTTCGTGTCAGAAGAAATGCAGTAAATGAGTCGGAACTGGAAAAAGAAGAAATTGCTGGAGTGTCGTCGGTTGGTTCAGAATCTCACATCAATTTCATGAAGAAGAGTTACGACGGAGCTGAAAATATCAGAAGAAATCTCACTATGGCAGCAATCAACCATAAAATGCAGTACGTTTCAAACAAGATCGATCAAAACAATAGAGACAACTTCAACCGATTGGTTGACGCCATCTGCCACACACGCAATCGACAACTGAGGATATGGCGTATGTTCTTGGACTTGGATCCTCAGGCTGCGATGCGTGTGCTGCTCCATCGAGACGATATCATCGCGACATTCAAAGGACGAGATGTGGTCCAAGTCAGCCAGTGCCAAAAAGTCATCGTTCACAAAATCAAAGAAGAGAGAAGAGACGGACTATCCTGTACCTCCAAGACCGCCGCCCTTACAACCGATAACAAGGTTGTATACATTCAACCGGGATCGATCGAGGTGGACCACTCAGTGGAGACAACGGATTGCCGGTTCATCACAAACTATATCTGGCAGGATGAACACGGAAATTGGAAAGAAAGCAACCAAACAAGGAATGTCACGAAGATTGAGGAAGGTGGAATGCCGACATACGAGGCCAGACAGTTGATATTCACCGCTGGGGACATTTACGCCGGAGTGAAGGACTCTTCGTTTCCAATGATGCTGGCGATGTCCTTCGGAGCAAGTATAAGATCTCTCCAATATCAGCACCAGCAAGAGATCTTGAGATCCATGACATTTGGCTCAAAAGATGGCTCAAGAACACTCAATGGCATCGGATCTACTGGAGAATACTTGTTTAACAACACAGTTAGCATCGTCGGTGACGTCACAAGTTTCTTCACTGGTATGTATTTCATTTACGGTTGCATTGTCGTCGGAGTACTGCTAGTACTCGGAGTGATTGGATTTTTCGCCATCAAGTTCTACTTTTGCAAAAACATCATCGCAAATACACTCAAAATCAATGCAATCGAAGACGAAATCGAAGCTGACAAAATCAATGCCGTCGAAATAGAAGGACCTGTTGCGAATATCCCAAGACCAGGAAACGGAAGATATACCTTGCCACCACTCTTCATGTACGTCCCGATTGTGATCCCACTCATTTGCTCTGCAACTGCCGCTCAAGCCTCATCGACTATACCGTATGTTCATATCACCATTGGTGATAAGGGCATATCAGCATTGTGGGATTCCGGAGCCAGCATCAGTTATGTCAGTCAGTCTACAGCAAATCATTTGGCTTATTCAGTCAAGCAAGGAACAGTTCGAAATGCCAAAACAGCTAATGGTTCGTCATTTTCATTTCTCGGAAGTTTCTGTGCCCCAGTTCGGATTGCTGATGTCATCATGGAACATGAATTTTTGGTTGCTGAAAATGGTTGCTGTCCAGGCAATGCGTTGCTTGGAGTTGATTTTATGGAGTCACTGGATCGTCGTGGAATTCGAACATCATTGAGACCAGCTGTCAGAAAACTACAAATTGGATCGACACTTATCGATTTTGTTGGACGAAACAGTAAGCCTTTTGAATTGACAAATGCTGTTATGGATATGATCAATGCGGATGATGTACGGTTGGAACCCGGACAAGAACAACTTCTCAAGATTGCCAATGGAAATGATATCGATGCTAATCAAGCTGTACTGCTCAAATCAAAACCAGAAGGTAAATTGATATTCGAAAAGACTGTTTTTCATCCATTGGAAAGCCGCGAAACAAGAATCCGAGTAAGAAATAATTCAAATCAAGTCATTAAAATACGCGCTGGTGATGTGATTGGAAGCGGAAAAGTTGTTCAGTTGAAGAATTTGTCAAAGCCAGGATTACCGGACGTGCCAGCTGAAGCGAATTGGGAAGAAAGAATCTTGGAAACAAATGGAACTAAGTTCATGGACAAGATTGATTGGACAGGATCGGAATTGAATGCTGAGATGAAAGAGTTGCTGAAGAATATTTTCAAAAAGTGCCGTCATGCATTTTTCAACGAAGATGGTGATATTGGTCTTTTCAAAGGAGGAATCGAACACTCAATTGTAATCAGAAAGGATTTGCCTTTTCCCAAATCAAGGACATATCGTGTAGCACTTGGCACTCAAGATGAAGTCGAAAAACAAGTTCAAGAGATGATGTTGCTGGACATTATCGAGGAATCAACATCTACATTCATCAGTCCAATTGTCTTAGTGCGGAAGAAAGATGGTACGTATAGATTTACTACTGATTTTCGTCTGCTGAATGCTGTGACAGTGAAACAGAACTATCAAATTCCACTTATCTCCGATATTGTGGATTTGGCTAGTGATGGGACATTTTTCACAAATTTGGATCTTATCCAAGGATTTTTTCAAATACCGCTAAGAAAAGAAGATCGACCACTTACTGCGTTTGCTACCCCGACTGGAACTTATCAATACAAGAGAATGCCGATGGGATTGTGTGGTGCTCCTCACACTTTCCAAACAGCTGTTCGACAATTGCAAAAGAAAACGAAGGCCAAGTTATTTTGCTATTTGGATGATTTACTCATCGTTTCGAATTCGCTGGAACAACATATGAAAGATATTGAAGAAGTTCTGCAGAATATTGCTGAAATTGGTTTCAAAGTCAAAATCGAAAAGTGCAAGTTTGCTCAACCAGAAGTTACATTCTTGGGATTGCTCGTCGGAAGAAATGGAGTCAAACCGAATCCAGCTAAAGTGAAATCAATCAAGGAGTTTCCTGTACCAAAAACACCAACTGGAGTCAGAGCATTTCTCGGTATGACTAATTATTTTCGGAAATTTATCAGACAATTCGCTGAATTGGCTGCACCATTGCACGACCTTACGAAAAAAGATCAACCATTCGTTTGGGAAGAAAAACATCAAGAATCATTCGATCAATTGAAAGCTGCATTATGTTGTACTCCCGTTCTACAAGCACCAAGAGCTGGTTTTCCCTTTGTTATCGAGTCAGATGCAAGTTCGATCGCTGTAGGAGCTTTGCTTTTACAAATGGGAGAAGATGGAGAACTACATGCAATTGCATACGATAGCCGGAAGCTGACAACTACGGAAAGGAAGTATCCACCTATTGAAACTGAAGCACTTGCCCTTGCATTCGCCGTCAAAGCTTTTCGAACCTATATTCTTGGATCATCTGTCACCGCCATCGTGGATCATCGACCTTTAACCAGTCTTATGCATAGAAGAGATCTCATCGGAAGACTGGCAAAATATCAAATAATTCTTCAAGAAATGGATCTAACGATTATATACCGCCCTGGAAAGCTCAATAGCGTGTGTGATGCATTATCTCGGTATATTGGAAACGAAGTCAAAGAATGCAGAGAAAAGCCGAATAAGAAGTCTGAAGAAGTCCACAATGTGGAAGATACCAGTGAGTCTATCGACCAAAGTGTTATCAAGAAGATTCAAGAAGAAACACCATGGATCGCTGAAATTTCGAAGAAGCTGGAGCAGATGGATCTGAATTCGTTGGAACGTTACCGAAAGGAAGATGGAGTTGTCTATGTCAAGAATCAGAAAGGAGATATGGTAATTTTGGTACCAAGAGAAAAAGATGTCATTAGCGATATTATGAAGAGATTCCATCAAACTGCTCATTTGGGAGCCCATCTGGGAGCTGAAAAGACAGAAGCATCTATCGGAAGAAGATTTTACTGGAACAACATCACCAGGGACATCAGGAATTTCGTTAGAAAATGCGAAGCTTGTCAGAGAAGAAAAATCAATCCGCATGCAGAAACAAAAGAGCCGATGGGACATTTGGAGTTACTTGGAAGACCGTGGGAACGAGTTCATGCTGATATTTGCGGACCATGGCCAGTTACCAAAGATGGAAATCGGTATGTCTTTACAATCAAAGATGATTTCACCAAGTACACCCTTGCGATTCCAATCGAAAAACAAGATGCTGCTACAATGGCAAAAATTTTCGTGGAAACGATTGTTCTGAAGTTTGGAGCGCCGAAAATTTTGTTGACGGATAATGGAACTAACTTCAAGTCGGATTTGTTCGAAGAGATGCTGAGAACAATGAAGATTCAACACAATCTAACGGCTCCATACCACAAATCTGCAAACGGAACCGTCGAGCGAGTTCATCGAACAATCGAGGAAGTTCTTTCATCCTTTGTCAATTCGACTCAAACGGATTGGGACCAGAAGTTGCCATTCGTCATGTTTGCTATCAATTCTGCCCCACATGCCATCACTAAATGCAGTCCACATCAAGCTTTGTTTGGACATGAGTTGCCGACCCCTGAAGATGTGAACCTTGGGATTCCTCTACCATCTTACTTGGATGTGGAAGATTTTCAAGGTCAACTGAGAGCACATCTGAAGGATCTTCATGCAGGAATCAAGGAGAAGCTGAAAATTCATCAAAAGAAAGCTGAGGAACAATACGACAGGACTCATCGGATTGCTGAGAGGAAGATCGAAATTGGAGACAAGATTTTCGTGAGGAGAAATGAACCAAAGAACAAGTTGGCACCAAGATTACATGGACCATTCCATGTTGTCGAAGTGTCACAGTTCAATGTTTCATATCAAGATGGAAAGAAGAAGAAGACTGCCAACAAGAACGATGTTAGATTAGCTGAATCGATGGAGGATGATGCGACAACGACGAGTGATATGGATCAGATGGAAGCTGCACCGATGGACGAGGATTCGATGAAGAAAAATATTAGTGATGCGCCAACGAAGGAAATGAAGGATTCGAGGAAGGAAGACGTTATGGAGCCGACAAAGGAGAATTCGAATGATATGGATGCAAAATCGATGAAGAAGGTATCGTGGAAGAAAGCTGACTCGAAGCACAAGGACAAGCCGATGTCAATGAAAGAAAGCCGCGCCAAGCAGAATGACGTCGAAGCAGTACGCAGATCGGAGCGTCTCAGAGCAAAGAGGATGTGATTCGGATGAGTTTTTCATGTTTTTATTCATTTATTGATTAAATTGTTCTCTCTCATTTTTTTTGTAATTTCTCAATCTCTCTATTTGTATTATTATTATTATTATTATTATTCTTTTTATCTATTTCCTCTCTTTTAATATATCGATTTTTATGTATCTCCTGATCTACTCCCTCTCCTTACTTAATTAATCGTTAATCAGCCCTTTTCAGAGGTAGTCTACGTTTTCTTAACTTTTCCCCAACTCAAAATTTCTTGATCTCACTCACAGAACCGAAAACTCCCTCATCACACCAACCCACAAACACCCAACACCAAATCAAGTCAACTCCCAACCCAATCAAGTCAACTCCCTACCCATTCATGTCAACCTCAAGTCACTAAGTCATTATGCCAACTCATCTAAGGAAATCAGATATATCAAGAAGAAGAATTCAAGTCTACAGAAGGACGATCGAGGGCGCTCGTCTTAGGGAAGGGGGGATGTAACACGGTGCGAAGCACCGTGCCAAGTCTTCCTCTACCGTACCCCTAAGCGAGGCCACGCCTACCGGCGAGGAGGAAGCAGGGAAGGACCATCGTGTCAGTTGTGGTGTGATGGAGTAAGAGGGGACGTGAGTAAACCCTTTTCTCTTATATATTTTCTTATATATTATATTCCTTTATCTTATTCTATTCCTTTATTTTATTCTTATATTTATTCCTATTTATATTATCTTTATAATAATCTAATATTCTATATCTCTATACCATATCCACTACTCTCTAATAAATACTTGTAAGATAGAATAGTTGTGTTAGTCTAAGTCAGAGTCTAAAGGGTCTAAATATAACACGATAAGGGGTCGTGTTACGACCATTTTGAACTGAAATTCTGTAATTGATTCTTGAGTTTTTCGACTTTTTTCAAAGTCGGTTACAGTATCCCAGTGCGCCATTTTAAAGACTTTTGCAGAAAAACGTCCAAATGAACGAAGGTGGGATCAATAGAAACTTGGTAAATTTCGCAGTCGAAGCTTTATCCGCCTCCTCCAGCATTTTCATGACCGATTCCATGCGTCGCCCTTTTTTGAGCGAGTTCCAGAGCATTTAATTTGGCTATTAGAAGTTTTATTGTCTATTCTTGTATTCTATGTGTATCTTACGTTTTGAAATGTGTATATTTGTATTTTTCAAATTCTCATATGAGTACAAATGAATTTTCAGCACTTTTAGCGCATTTTTTTGCGCATTTAAAACTGGGTTTTTCGCAGCCCTGAAAATGCTTCCACGTGGAGTCCGCAAACACCGCCACGCGCAATCGCACAGAACTGCTGACCGTAACCCATCGAATAATATAAAACATTTTCGCGATTTTACCGGATTTTTCAGGATTTTCATTCATTTCTTTTCCAGAATTCATCTCAAATGGAGCGCAGATTAATGCTCATCGAAAATTTCGACACTCCCGTGGGGAATACTGAGGATCTATTGAAGAGATACGGCGAGGAGCCGTATAACCTATTCGACATTGCAAGAAAAGCGAGAGCGGCGTTAAAAAAGGCGGAAAAGGAGCTTGAGAAAGCGAGAAAAACGAAGAAGCACATCGAATTCCATCAGTGGAATATTGAGGATTATGCAGCAAAAATTGGAGAAATCAGAGAGAAAATTCGGGAATTCGAGGAGAAAGTTCGTGTAGAAAAAGGGTGTTTGGAGGCTTTTCAGCAAATTGCGAGAGAACATGGACAGGATATTGAGGTATTTTTCTAATTTACATCCCAAATATATTTCATTAAATAGTTTTTTTTTAGGACACTTGGCTCCGACGCTTCATCATTTGCCACAATCGAATCGCCGGTTATTTCGACTGGCCGCCCGTTTTCGAGCTCGTCCGAATGAATTCCGTGTGGTTTTTCGACGTTTTATTGGCTATTCTTGTATTCTATGTGTATTTAACGTTTTAAAATGTGATTTTATGATTTAATTGTATTTTCTGTATTCTAATTCATGTAATAATACATTTTCCTTGATGTTTTCCAGCCATTTCATGTGAAAAATAGTTATTTTCCTGTGAGGAAGAGAGAATCGAGTTTTTGAGAGAGACGCAGAATGTGCGACTTAAAGGCGCTCACAATTATGAGCGAGGGTCTCGCCGCGAATGGAATGTTAACAGAGCGGCGGGCAGAGAAATTTGAACCATTCTACGTGCGTTTCGTTCGTTTTTTGGTAGGAAGTGTTTGAATTATATGTTAAAAGGGGTATTTTGAATAATAATGTATTTTTAGTGGAATTCATAGGGATGAATTGAAGTTTTCGTCGAAATTTCTCGGAGGAATTCGAGAAATTCGTACAATAATGTAATTTTCAGCAGATTTTATAAGTACGAAGTGAAGTTTTCGGCAAAATTTCACGAAGAAATTTCAGAAATTCGTGCAACAATATATTTTTCAGTGGATCGTATAAGTGCGAAGTGAAGTTTTCGCCAAATTCTAACGAAGAAATTCAAGAAATTTGTACATTAATGTATTTTCAGTGGACGTCAGAAATGTGAAGTGAAGTCGTCGACGGTTTTTCACGAGGAAATTAGTTTCTTAGTGGATTTCATAGGTGTGAATTGAAGTTTTTCGTCGAAATTTGTCGAAGGAATTCGAAAAATTTGTATAATAATGTAATTTTCAGCGGATTTTAGTGTGAAATGCAGTTTTTCGTCGATTTCTTGAAGAATATCGGGAAATTCGCACAATAACGTCATTTTCAGTGGATGTTATAAGGAGGAAGTAACGTTTTTAGTCGAGTGGCTACGAAGGAATTCAGGGAATTTGTACAATTATGTATTTTCAATGGATTTTATGAGTGCGAAATGGAATTTTCGTCAAATTTTCACCAGGAAATTCGGAATTCGTTGAGCAAGTGAGTGCCAGGCGGAAATGGAGAGTTGAGATGGCCGGTGAAGGCGAACAGAATGGAGAATCGAAGGAACATTCCGAAAGAACGTGCAAAAGTGACTTGGATCGGTAATGGCGGCCGTCAGCAACCGAAGGTTGCGCCCACTCGAATAGAAGAAAGTTGGACGACTATCCGGACGACGAAGATTTCAAGAAGATTTTTCGATACTCTAAAATCGAGAAATGCCGAGCGGCCATTGGTGGATAGGAATCCGCGAGCAGCGGCAATACCGGGAGAAGCGACAACTTCGGGCAAATCTGTCGAATTCGGGAATCGGTGGTTGTAATGATCCGGCTCAGCTGACGATGTTGGCTGTAGGAAATGGAAGAGCGTGCAGCTCAACGGGCGTTAAGTGCGGCCAGTGGGGTCACGATACCTCAAAATGACAAGAGAGGTGAGCAGTTTTTTCCAGAGCTATCGTCCCGGGCGAGCTGAGGCCGGAGAGAGATAGGGAGGTATAGAGTCAAAAGTGTTATGTGGAATCCTTTTTCCGCATGTAAGTTGTTCGGTTTTGTTGTGAGAGATCTGAGAGAAAAGACAGTCAGACTGTCGGAGAGGTGATTTAAAGCGGTGCTGCACCGGCTGGAAATGATGAAAGGGAGCCTGGCTCCGTCGGTCCTGGACCGTGAACGATTCCTGGAATCGCTGAGTTTTCTATGTCTCTTGTTACAGAGAAGGAAGCCTTCGCTCGGTCGAAGAGGTCCCACACGAGTGTGACGGAAGCTCGGAAGCCGGTCGGTCGGAAGGTTGGCAAGTAGAGAAGACTAGAGGTGAGTAGCGGATCGACTGTCCTGGTCAAGAGAAGACGGAAGCAGAACATGAGAGGGCTGAGAGTGACGAGTATAACGGAGACTTTGTGCCATATCAAATAGATAAGCGTAAATCGATCTTGAGGAGAATGCTGGAGCGACGAGAACGCGAGTGAGACGGAGTAACGGTTTAATAAGGGTCCAGAGCTGGTTTCCTAGGTAGTCAAGCAGATATGGCGCCTTTTGAGAAAAGGTTCGAAGAATTTACAATTTGCATGAGATCCCAGAGCAAGTTAGGGACGTTTCTTCACAGTAGAAATCGTTAAATTTTTTTCATAGTTTTTTCTCAGAAATTGAAAAGAAGTTGACTTCGCGAGTAGAAGCTTTGATTTTGACGGCTGTCGAGTGGAGTAGCGAGTTTTCTCTTACGGGTCCTGTGCCAGACTGAGTAATTTAGCTGAGACGGGTCCACAGAAAAGGAATGCTGAAACACAGTTGTTGTACTTTGAGAGATTCATGCGAAGGCTCACAAGGAGTGAATCTGGGCAGTCACCTCGACAGAGTCAAGAGCAGATTTGCCTGGTTGGTGCATTCGTCAAACCTTTGCGCAGCGTTTTTGTGAGGGCGCAGAAAGAAGGGTTCTAGACATCCTTTTTTTGAAAAAACTGCCGGACCTTAGACAGAGAAGGAAGCTGCGTCAGACAACTGGTTGGCGTCAGATGGAAGGCCGCGAAATATAGAATAGGTGTGCGCAAACGGAGATTCTTGGCGGCGGTGCTAGAATTTTAGAGATAAACTTCGCCTTTTTGAGTTCTAGCTACCAAAAACAACGCCACTAAAGCCTAAAAACAAGTAATAAACCTGTAATATTTATCTTGGTGTTATCTGTAGAAACTTCGCTACTATTCGATCGATACCGAAACAGGAAAATGTATTATCCCGACCCGAATGGGGAGGAATAATAGTTATTTTCCTGTGAGGAAGAGAGAATCGAGTTTTTGAGAGAGACGCAGAATGTGCGACTTAAAGGCGCTCACAATTATGAGCGAGGGTCTCGCCGCGAATGGAATGTTAACAGAGCGGCGGGCAGAGAAATTTGAACCATTCTACGTGCGTTTCGTTACCCACCCTAGAGTCCCCACCCACGAAACGCACTTCGAAAGGAGAAAGAGGGGCGAGAAATAATCAGAGTTAGTTTTCAGAAAGATTGAGACCCCAAGCTGCCGACCGTCATCGCGGGAAAATGCCTTCGAAAGCCGTTTACATCCCTCAAGATGACAGTTCGACCGGCCAAGGATGAGCAAAAAACTGTGGGGAAGGACACAGTCGTGGATGACCAGTCAGGAAGTACTCTGAAACGGCTGCTGTCAAGATGGAGAGGAAAACAACAGAAACGAGCTCGCCGTCTTCCAGGCATTCCGATCAGTCTTTTCGTCAATCACGAGGAGGTTGCCGCTTTGTTTCAGGACTGCGAGGGACACATCAAGACTTTAGGAGAGCAGAAGCAACAACGACATACAAGACAACGGATTTCGTCCAGAAGAAGTAAACAAGAGATGAAGGTGGAGAGACGATCGAGGCCCGGAACGATATCTCCACGACAGCCCCAAAATCCAAGGATTCAGAGAACAAGAGGAGAGCTGAGAAGACGTCCGTGATCTTCATCTTCATAAAGAACATATGCTTCTAAACGCGTAGTCTGATTTTCCCTTCTTTCCTTTTCATTTTTTCGCTCGTTTTTTCCCTCTCAACCCAACAATCCCAAGTCTCCTCTATGCTAATTTGCCACCAATTTAACTGCCCGTTTTTCGTTTACTGTTCAACTAATCCCCCGCTGCATCATCTGTACGTGTGGTCCGCGCCTCGCGGACCACACCCTACCAAAAACAACGCCACTAAAGCCTAAAAACAAGTAATAAACCTGTAATATTTATCTTGGTGTTATCTGTAGAAACTTCGCTACTATTCGATCGATACCGAAACAGGAAAATGTATTATCCCGACCCGAATGGGGAGGAATAATTGGGTTTTACTGCCCTGAAACTTCTTGAAAAATGGTGCCACGTGAATTTTCCGCCAAGTCAGCAAACACCGTCACGCAAACAATTCACAGAATCGCTGACAGTAACCCGAATAAACAATTAAATAATTTATCAATTTTGGACCAATTTAAAGCAGGTTTTCCATAATTTTTAAATGTTTTTTGCAGAAAAAGAGATTCGAATGGACGAAGAAGTTATCAATCTCGAAAATTTTGGACTTATCTACGGCGAAGAAGATTTATTCGATGTCGTCCAAAGATTCGTGAATGAGCCGGAAAGTTTGTATAAGATCGCAAAGAATACAAGAAAAGCACTGAAAAAGACGGAACAAAATCTGGAAAACGCGATAAAAATGGAGAAACTGATCGAAAATCGCTACAAAAATAGTGAGCATTTTGAAACGACGCTTGCGGAAGCCAGAGAAATAATCAAGTGTGCACAGAAACTAGTCACAGTGATGAAAGAATTGATGGAAACTATACAAGACATTGCAGACATTCTCGAGATTGATATTGAGGTATATCAGCCCGAAAAACTAAAAAATAAATGAATTTTTCCAGGACACGTGGCACCGAAACATCCTCCGCCATTACTACCAAACCATGGATTGGTTCAACGCGCCGCCCGATTTCCAGCCGGCTCCAGAAAATTCCATTTGGTTTTTCAATATCTTATTGTCTATTCTCGTATTGTATGTGTATTTTACCATTTAAGTTTTTTCTGTTTTTTTTTTTAGTTTTTCATTGATTTTATGACTCGAATTGTGCTCAGAATCAGGTTATATATGTTCCCTCATCCCATTTTTGTTAAAAATCGCCAATAAGCCTCAAGACTCATATTCGTAATGTTTTTTTTGTGAAATTTTAAATTGATATCCGGGTCGTCATAAATCTCGCTGTGATCTACATTTTGGTATCTTTTCCGTTATCTATAATTCTATTTTTAGCCAATTATAAGTATCAGATTTGCAACGGGCCAGGTCGGGCCGATTTGAGAATTTTCACCGGTCCGGCTTTAGAAGATTTGTTCTTGATCACCTCCTATTGAGATGAGAGAAAGTAGAAAAGTTGTTCTCGATCACCTCAAAAGAGATATCAAAATGTTGCCAACAGACAAAAGATAGCTAATTACTTATAAAATAGTTCTTCAGTTGGAAAACCCCTATTAGAGGTTTTACGGTATTTTCATCTGAAAACGACAAAAACGTTTCACTTTTTTTCACATTGTTGATTATTTATCAGAAGATTTCAGATCTCGTGATCACCCTGTTAGGAGATCGCGGATTAGAAGAAACCAAGTTATGTCTGTCAATCCAAAACGTCGAAAATCGAAACAGTGACTATTTAACGATACTTGGCTATTATGATAGTCACAATACTGAAGTGGAGTTCTCTTTGAAAACGAGTCGGATTTTCGAGATGTGGAATTCGTTAAGCACCATCCAATATAAATCCCAAACTAGAGGTCTGATTGATGTCAACATCAAGAAACTAGTTGGAGGAGACTTGAAATTTCTCTCGGCACTTTTGGAACATCAAGGACAAGCATCGTGTCCATGTCGTGTTTGCACTACTCCGCGGGCTCAACATGGTGCTGGAATGCTCACACTAAAGAAGCTGGATCTCTCGATGCGGTTGTCATATAGATCACTACCTTCGTATCAAAAAGACTCCAAGAAAAGAGACAATAACAACAGTTTCCGCTTCAATTCTAAAGTTTTATGCGAGGTCGAACCATCAGATTATCTTATCCCGACCATCCACAAAACGATGGGAGTTTATACTTGCTACTTTGACAAGTATTTCGTAGGTGAAGCCAATAGAAAAGATCTGAAGGACTCCAAAAAAGTATCAAAAAATAATCAATCAAATGACACCAGATCAAGATGGTGACGACCAAGAATTCCTCGCTCATTCAACCTCATCTGGGGACAACCAAGAAGATGTCCTTGTCCCCGTAACAGCCACTGAAGTCATCGCGGAAGTAGAAGATTTGATTGACTTCTCAGATGATCCATTGCCTGTACTGAACTCATTAACTGACCAAGATAATGTGGAAATGAACTCGAATGACACAATGCAACAAATTATTGATTTGTTGTTTTGATGGAGAAAAGAAACTAACTTTTTGAATGGGAAAAGAATATAATATTATGTGTATTGATACTGTTTTAAGAAAAAAACGGCATGCAAGTGTTAAGTTTGAGAAAAAATGGATAACATACTCCTTCATTTGGAATTTTCATAAAAATTTCATTGATTTCTAACCCGGGAGGATTCAAATCCGCGTCTGCTGAAGTACACCTCAGCCCGGTTAGTATAGACTACTACATCCTCTGATCGACGAGTCTATCCGGTTCCGACACAGATAAGAATGGTGGGGGAAGTCAATAATGTAAAAAAATAACCCATTTTGTGAATTTTAGTTTTAAAATAGCATAGAAATATCCCGTTTTGTGGGAATTTCAATTATAAAATACCATAGAAAGTATCCCGTTTTTTGGGAATTTTATATAAATTTCGTTGATTTCTAACCCGGGAGGATTCAAATCCGCGTCTGCTGAAGTACACCTCAGCCCGGTTAGTATAGACTACTACATCCTCTGATCGACGAGTCTATCCGGTTCCGACACAGATAAGAATGGTGGGGGAAGTCAATAATGTAAAAAAATAACCCATTTTGTGAATTTCAGTTATAAAATACCATAGAAAGTATCCCGTTTTTTGGAAATTCCAGTTATAAAATACCATAGAAAGTATCCCGTTTTTTGGGAATTTTATATAAATTTCGTTGATTTCTAACCCGGGAGGATTCAAATCCGCGTCTGCTGAAGTACACCTCAGCCCGGTTAGTATAGACTACTACATCCTCTGATCGACGAGTCTATCCGGTTCCGACACAGATAAGAATGGTGGGGGAAGTCAATAATGTAAAAAATAACCCGTTTTTGAGACTTTGATTGTATTTCAGAAACATGAAAATGACCCTTTTTTGGGAATTTTATATAAATTTCGATGATTTCTAACCCGGGAGGATTCAAACCCGCGTCTGCTGAAGAAAACCTCAGCCCGGATAAGTATAGACTCGTACAGCCTCTGCTCGAGGAGTCTAACCGGTTCCGACACAGATAAGAATGGTGGGGGAAGTCAAAGTAAAGAGCGATGAAGCATTCTGATTCTAGGGGACATAACTCACGTCTATCAAAACCATCAAGAGAAGATAGTACAGTCAACATGCTGTCCGAAGAGATGGTGAAGCCAAGAAGAAGATTGGGGACCTTGGAGATCGGGGGCCGGTTGGCGGTCGTCACGATCTTGATGTGGTTCTTCTCGATTTGTTGAATTCTTATCTTCCACTCCAGTAGTCCTCATCCTTCACCACGGCTGGTTTCCTATCCATGCTCTTCACTGTAGCACTGAAAAGAAAACATTAATTTGTAAATGAAGGGAGCAGATAGGAAATATAAGTATGAGACAAATCACGGTTATGGTTGTAACTCAAAGTTCGAAGGCAAAAGAGGAGAAGATAGAAAAGTCACCGTCCAGTACGGAGGGATGGTGCACGACTGAGCCAAGAAGATGAGATGAGAAGACTGTGGGTCAGTGGGCGGAGTCTAGTAGAAAACAGGTGGTCTAATAGGATAGGTTATAAAACGGGATTTCTCATGGAGATATGTGAGCTGGTGGTTTATGTTAACAGTAATGAGACAATAGAAAAATTCAAACGAATGTGAAAAAGAATGACATGAGACGACAGTCATCTGAGGAAGGACAGGTGTGTCCTCTAAACCAACCGTTCAATGTTCCAAGTATCCCACATCAAATGCGTTCGGACCGATTTCCCAAAGAGATAAGGAGGCAGATGGTAATATGTGAAGAAAAATGTCCCAGACGATGTACCGAAAGAGACAATGTGTGAATTAGTTAACATGCTTACGTTGGAAAAAGACAATTGTTATTGCAGTTGGAATAATAATAAAAGGGGTCAGGAAAAGGAAAAAAGAAACTATGAGGGTAACTAAAACTAAGAAAATCGTTGCAGAGAATATTTTGAGAGAGATTTTTAAAAAGTCAGCGTGAGTGAGGCGACTGCGAGTGTGATCTCTCCCACGGATCTCCAACTCGGACTTGAGAAAATTTGATAAATCACTTGGCAGCACCAAATATTCCAAAAAAAGAATCTAATTTCACAACCAATCGATTATCGTAATTCCATTTTAGTTATCCTCATAGTCTTACGAAAACTTGAGTATTCCCTGACCCCTAATTTTATTCCAACTGCGGTAGTTTGAGTAAACAGCAGATGTCTTTATCCAACGTAAACATGTCAACTAATTCACACATTGTCTCTTTCGGTATATTGTCTGGGACATTTTTCTTCACATATTACCATCTGCCTCCTTATCTCTTTGGGAAATCGGTGAACACATTTGATGTGGGACACTTGGAACATTGAACGGTCGGATTAGAAGACACACCTGTCCTTCCTCACAGATGACTGTCGTCTCATGTCATCCTTTTTCACATTCGTTTGAATTTTTCTCATTACTGTTAACAAACCACCAGCTCACATATCTCCATGAGAAATCACGTTTTATAACCTACCCTAGTAGACCACCTGTTTTCTACTAGACTCCGCCCACTGGTCCCCAGTCTCGTCATCTCATCTTCTTGGCTCAGTCGTGCACCATCCCTCCGTACTGGACGGTGACTTTTCTATCTTCTCCTCTTTTAGTCTTTCAGTTATCCCTATAACCGTGATTTATATCATACTTATATTTCCTATTTGCTCCCTTCATTTACAAATTAATGTTTTCTTTTCAGTGCTATCGAGACGACCGCCAACCGTCCCCGATCTCCAATCTTCTTCTTGGCCTCACCATCTCTTCGGACAGCATGTTGACTGTACTATCTTCTCTTGATGGTTTTGATAGACGTGAGTTATGTCCCCTAGAATCAGAATGCTTCATCGCTCTTTACTTTGACTTCCCCCACCATTCTTATCTGTGTCGGAACCGGTTAGACTCCTCGAGCAGAGGCTGTACGAGTCTATACTTATCCGGGCTGAGGTTTTCTTCAGCAGACGCGGGTTTGAATCCTCCCGGGTTAGAAATAAAAGAAATTACAATCAAAACTCCCAAAAAGGGTCATTTTCATGTTTCTGAAATTACAATCAAAACTCCCAAAAAAGGGTCATTTTCATGTTTCTGAAATACAATCAAAAGTCTCAAAAACGGGTAATTTTCGATGATATTGACTTCCCCAACCATTCTTATCTGTGTCGGAACCGGTTAGACTCCTCGAGCAGAGGCTGTACGAGTCTACACTTATCCGGGCTGAGGTTTTCTTCAGCAGACGCGGGTTTGAATCCTCCCGGGTTAGAAATAAAAGAAATTACAATCAAAACTCCCAAAAATGGGTCATTTTCATGTTTCTGAAATTACAATCAAAACTCCCAAAAAGGGTCATTTTCATGTTTCTGAAATTACAATCAAAACTCCCAAAAAGGGTCATTTTCATGTTTCTGAAATTACAATCAAAATTCTCAAAAACGGGCAATTTTCTATGATATTGACTTCCCCAACCATTCTTATCTGTGTCGGAACCGGTTAGACTCCTCGAGCAGAGGCTGTACGAGTCTATACTTATCCGGGCTGAGGTTTTCTTCAGCAGACGCGGGTTTGAATCCTCCCGGGTTAGAAATAAAAGAAATTACAATCAAAACTCCCAAAAATGGGTCATTTTCATGTTTCTGAAATTACAATCAAACCTCCCAAAAATGGGTCATTTTCATGTTTCTGAAATTACAATCAAAACTCCCAAAAAGGGTCATTTTCATGTTTCTTTTGGAATTTTCAAAAAAGTCTTGTTCATTTCTAGATCGGGAGGATTGAATCCCGTGTCTACTGGAGTAAGCCCCAGCCCGGATAAGTATAGACTATTACAGCGCCATGCTCGATCAGTCTAATCGGAACCGACACAGATAAGAATGGTTAGGGAAGTCAATTTCATAGAAAATTACCCGTTTTTGTGACTTTTGATTGTATTTCAGAAACATGAAAATGACCCATTTTTGAGAATATTGATTGTATTTCACAAGGGAAGTACTCGAAGTGTCCTCTCTCAAACGACTCAAAAATTTGGCACCTGATACTTTCAAGTCTGTAGATTCCGAATCTGAAATAAAATTCTGCTAAATGTCTCTGTGAACCGAGTTATGAGCCGTCAAACTTTCCCTATGATTAAGTTTTTGGCGTGACACGCGGTCTGCCGGAATGTCTACCCAAACATATCCCCCCGTTTTCCCACCATCGGTGGTGTAGGGGTTGTGGGCGCGTCTAGTAGTCGAGAGGCTGTGGGTTCGTTACCCCTGCAATGTAAAATTTTTTTCAATTTTTGTTTCATTTTTTGTGGCTCCATATCTGGCTCCCAGATGGTTTTTCAGTAATTTTTTTATGTTCACGGTAAAGATATGATCAAAATGAAGCGAATTAGCGAATAAAAGCAACTACTTTTTTTAAGTCCCATCTCCACTTTTGTCCACCAAGTGACTGCGAAAAATTTTCGAAAAATGTTTTGAAAAATTTTCTTCAATTTCATGTTGGATTTTTATTCCATACTGTCCTCACGTGTTCATATTCTACAAGTTTTGTACAATTACGCCAAGAGCTGGGAAATATGGTACATAAGCCACTGGGTTCTATCTACTGAATAGGAAGAAAGCCAGAAAAAGTGAGTTTAGTATACAGGAAGAACAATTACACTACACGAGGACGGTATGGAATAAAAATCCAACATGAAATTGAAGAAAATTTTTCAAAAAATTTTTCGAAAATTTTTCGCAGTCACTTGGTGGACAAAAGTGGAGATGGGACTCAAAAAAAAGTAGTTGCTTTTATTCGCTAATTCGCTTCATTTTGATCATATCTTTACCGTGAACATAAACAAATTACTGAAAAACCATCTGGGAGCCAGATTTGGAGCCACAAAAAATGAAACAAAAATTGAAAAAAATTTTACATTGCAGGGGTAACGAACCCACAGCCTCTCTACTACTAGACGCGCCAACAACCCCTACACCACCGATGGTTGGAAAACTGGGGGATATGTTTGGGTAGACATTCCGGCAGACCGCGTGTCACGCCAAAAATGCTTAATCATAGGGAAAGTTTGACGGCTCATAACTCGGTTCACGGAGACATTTAGCAGAATTTTATTTCAGATTCGGAATCTACAGACTTGAAAGTATCAGGTGCCAAATTTTTGAGTCGTTCGAGAGAGGACACTTCGAGTACTTCCCTTGTGAAATACAATCAATATTCTCAAAAATGGGTCATTTTCATGTTTCTGAAATACAATCAAAAGTCACAAAAACGGGTAATTTTCTATGAAATTGACTTCCCTAACCATTCTTATCTGTGTCGGTTCCGATTAGACTGATCGAGCATGGCGCTGTAATAGTCTATACTTATCCGGGCTGGGGCTTACTCCAGTAGACACGGGATTCAATCCTCCCGATCTAGAAATGAACAAGACTTTTTTGAAAATTCCAAAAGAAGGAATCTGTTATCGGTTTTTCTCAAACTTGACACACTCGAAGATTTTAGTTGTTCATTCCCAAATCGTTTCGGTAGAGGACACACAGCTCATTGAGTTTGCATGCAGTTTTTTTTCTGAAAACAGTACAGAGAAAAACGTTTTGAAAAAATTCTTCATTTCGAATAATCCTATAATTTCAATAATCAATACACATAATATTATCTTCTTTTCCTATTCAAAAAGTTATTTTCTTCTTCCCATCAAAACATCAAATCAATAATTTGTTGCATTGCGTCATTCGAGTTAATTTCCACATTATCTTGGTCAGTTGATGAGTTCAGTACAGGCAATGGATCATCCGAGAAGTCGATCAGATCTTCTACTTCGGCGATAACTTCAGTGGCTGTTTCGGGGGCAAGGACATCTTCTTGGTTGTCTCCAGATGAGTTTGGATGAGCAAGGGTGTCATGGAATTCTTGGTGGTCTCCATCTTGATCTGGTTCATGGATACACTTCTCAACGAGAAGAGGGAACTCGTGGATCGATGGAAATTTGGACATGACACGAATTGACTGAAAATTGGATGTGGTTAGGAGAGGATAGCGATAATATTTGTTGGGAGGGGAATCAGGATCGGAAGATCCACAGTTCACACTCCCAATCTTACCTTTGAATACCCAAAAATCTGCGACAACTGTGCCAGAATCTCATCCTTTCTCTTCTGCTCCAACTCCTCATTCTCCACATTTTCAATTTCTTGACGAGCTGGGAATTCTCCTTGATTCGCATCGATCGACGGCGTTGGGCTCTGAAATATCAGAACATTTTAAAATCAGACACTCATAATCCCAAACTCCTACCTCCTGCTCTCCGGACTGCGTGCTATCCGTCGAAACCACCGAATCTGTGGCGGCCGAGTGCTTCAGAACACGACGACGTTCGTGCGAACTACGTGGAACTCCTAGCCCAGAATTCATCTCCTGCTCAGACATTCTCGCACGAGTCAACGACGGTCTACCTGCTCCCATTCCTCCTCCGATATTATGAGGATGATGTGGGTTGAGATGTGGATTGACATGAGTCATATGATAGTGTGGAGGCCCTCCTCCAGCAGAGAAACGACGACGATGTTGATAGAATTGATGAGGATTCGGAAGATGGTGAGTCGGGAAATGATGATTGTGATGATATTGATCAGGAGGACCAGCATTATGATGAGCCATTGGAGAGCTCTCGTGATTCATGAGCATCAATGGTTGAGCATGTTTCAGAGTTGGGCGTTGGAATGGATTCTCCAGTGGTGGAGATGGAATCATTGGTGGTCTGGAAAAGGATATCGGGTTACGGTAGGAGGAGATTATTGTAGGAAAAGAAATGAAATGTTGGTCAGTCAGATTATAAAGTGCTAAATTGTCTGTCTGTCCAGATGTCCACGGACTAGAACTGTCAGAATATTGGTAGCATCTCGTGCTCAAATTGACCTGTCTGTCCGTCTGGTTTTCTGTTTGTCCGAATGTCTAATTCTTGTCTGTACATCTGTCCGTCCCAATGTCTTACTGACTGTCAATTTTTTAAGGAAAGTTCCGCTGCTTTTTAAGAAATCCAAATTACAGGATGTCTGTCAGAAATAAACGAAAAACACTTTCTGCATGTCTGTATCAGGATGTTCGGATGTCCACCTAGTTAACAAATGTGCGGATACCCAGCCGAGAGTCTATCTCTTTGTCCAGATGTCCCCTCCTCCTCTCCCCCTCCCCCCAACTCACTCATTCTCAATCTCATTCTTATCCTCCGTCGTTCCTCCACCTGCCTGCATAATCTGAACCATCCGGGTCCATCCGACTTTCTCCGGTACCAAAAGAGCCAACTTCTCCAACCAATGACGTTGATCCGAAAGGAGAAGTTGATGTTCCGAGCAGAGTCTCCAATCGGGAGATCCTTGTTCACATTGGAGAGTTTGTTCCAGAGATGGACCGTTTCTTCCGAGTGGACCGTCGATCGGGAACATGATATCGTCACCATTGAACGTTGGCATTAGGAGTCTGAAATTCGCGATGGAGCAAGCTTGCTACAGTTCCGTAGAGCGCACTTACCTCTGCTCCACAACATCCACCAGATTCGTCTTATTATCCGTAATCCCCTGCATCTGAGATCTCGCCACCAAACAACCGCCCGTCTCATAAGCCCTGTTGACCATGATTCGATTGACTTCCGCATATTTTTCACTTCCGAATCCCGGTGTGAACTCGATGAGATTCAAACGGTAGAGCATCATGAGCTCCGAGTATCTTGACGACTTTTCCGCGTAGTTTTTGAAGCAGTACGGTAGGAGGGCGATGGCTTGATGACCACGACAGATGAAGTGCCAGAGGGCGATGGTGACGCCGCGCACGTTGAGTTTCTTGTCACGGTCGCAGTGGGCGTATCTGGAAATGTTGGGTTTCTAGGTCATCATTAGGGATCCTAGGCCACAAAAAACTCACGAGTATCCAACTTCCACCGCATTCATAAAAACCGGTCTCAACAGAATCGGAATCGTACCTCCATGACGTGGACGGGCGGTCCTCGTCTGCTCGTTCGCCACCATTGATAAGCTGCTTTCCCATCCATAATTATCGACATTCATTGTTCAATACTGTATGTGTTTTTGAGAGAGAAGAGAAGAGAGAGTGGTCAGAAAATTCCAGAAATAATTTTCGAAAGTTTTTCTTGGCAACGCGGAAAATGATCAATTTGTTTTGACCTTCGCGGCCACGAAACAACTCAGGATTCTGGGAGGTCGGACACGTTTTTGTTTAGAAAATTCTTTATTTAATTAAAAAATTCAACAAAAAACAAACTACAGTACACCGGCAATAAAAATTAAGCAACTCAACAGAGCAACAATTAACACTGAGAAATTAGGAAATGATATATTACACATATGCTTGTTATTACACGTGTGACAACTCGAGACTCCGCCCACTTGCTCACAAATTGATTGAGCTTGATGGCAGGATTCATTGGGGAGACCTGCGGCAGATTTCAGGACAGAGAGACCACAACCACGAGCAACGAATGGTTCTAAAGAAGAATGATATGAATAGAAAATGGATGAGGGTATAATGAAACGCGCTCTATTGAAAATTGGGTATCATTAGAGCGCGTTTGCACTTTTTCAAAAATACCAAAAGACTTGAGCCGCACCGCGGCATTAGCCTTCTGGACCCGCTGGAGCCATGTGAATTCTGTGGAAAAAAGAACTGTGATTATAGTGAAGTCATTATTTTAAGAAGCAGTGTGTTATCATGTTATGAAAATGAGGGACTAGAAGTTTTCTAGGCCACCAACCTTCAATTCCGTCGCATGTGAACTTGAAGCATTCCGTTGTTTCTGCAGGGCACTGAACAGGTGAGTATAGCTTTTTCTCGCCTTCAACACACCAGAGACTGTCTGGAAATCGGGATATTTTGGGGTTATGAGAATATCAGATTTACAAAAAGTTTCAAAAATTGGAAAATTTCAAACATCTAGTCCCTGGTTGATAGATTTTGAGTCTCCTTGAGGGTTTTTCAAACTCCCTTTTACTCAAAAACCTCAAAAATTGCTCTCATATCCTTTAAAAATTATCAGAAAGTTTTCTAAACGTTCTTGGTGTTCTCAGTTTCAAGGCTTTTCAAAATTGGTTGCCAGGTAACTCGATACATTTGGAAAAAATTGAATTTCGAAAATAGGTACCCTTTTAAAATCTGGTTTCGAAATGCCCCTTTTTTCCGTTTTTGCAAAAAACCAGAAAGTTTCACAAGGGAAGTTCATGACGAGGCGAGTTGAACTTTTTCTAAAAATTGGACCCCTCGTACATTCGACCCTGCTGATTCCAAAAATGCAAGAAAAATCAGCGAAATGCTCATGTGGACCGAGTTATGACCCGTCAAACTTGCAATTCTACAGCACAAGTGTCGATGAAAACGTGAAAAGCCTGACCACGTGAACAAATTGAAAAGTTTAACGGCTCATAACTCGGTCCACGTGAGCATTTCGCTGATTTTTCTTGCATTTTTGGAATCAGCAGGGTCGAAAGTACCAGGGGTCCAATTTTTAGAAAAAGTTCAACTCGCCTCGTCATGAACTTCCCTTGTCAGAAAAGCTTTTCTATTAACCCATCATATCTAGGTTCTACAACCGCGATCTACCGATACTGGAAAATAACGTTCCTAGTCAGTGTAAAGAAATGACGAAATCAGTTTAAACTGATAGTCATTTATACTATTCACGTCAACTAGTCGAAAGGAAATGATTATCGATATAGTCATAGTCATTTTAGAAATGACGAAAACGATAGTCGATTCAGCTGTTACGTCAAAACTTTTGAAAAATGATCTAAATAGTACAAACGTAAATAGCCGAAACGTGAGTATTCAGAGCAGGAAAAAGGAAGAATTTCAGAAGATTTTAGTCTAAGATTTTTTTTTCCAGTGGAAAACATTTCATGTGAAATTAAGAGACGCAAAGAAAATTTATATTTTGATAGAGCGCGGTTGTAAAAACTGCGTTGTCCTAATATCAGTTTATTGATGACCCTGGACCTCTGAATCCAAAAAACATTATATTTCTTTTATGACGGAAGAGTTTTTCTCTGTGTCTCGGCCTGTCTAGATGTCTTTATCAATAACAAAAACAAGCAAACAACATGCTAAAAACTTTTAAAATAAACTCACTCGGTGCAGTATCCTGTCCATTAACCGTAGGTGTGGACGGTATCAAAATAAGAAGTAAAAAATAAAAATTGATAGCATAAATGAGCACCATGATAACGGCAGCTGGGTTGAATGGAATTTTCGAAACAAAGGTAGATCAAATAAAATGAAACAAATCAGATGCTAACCACCACCAGAAGCTCTCTTTCTTTCCTTTTACAAATCAGTAATGTCAATAACCAAGAACTATCCCAAAGGTATTAGTTCCCCCTCTCTTCTCCTCTACTCGTATCGTTTGTTTTGTTTCGTCTCTTCTCCGTACGTGTGCACATTTATGTGCTCTCACACAAGCTCCGCCCACTTTCCTCTGCAGAGATAGCACGTGGATCAAGGAGACGCAGAGAAAAAGTTGTTAAGTGGTAGAGAGCTCCTTATGTTTTGACAGTTTTTCGAGTTGCAATATGAGTAGGGCAAAGAGTGAAAAGTGGGCAATTCGGGGGGCAGGAAGTGCGCTCTATCGAGAGTTTTAGTTTATGAGTTTACGTGTAGATTTACGAGCTTTTATATCCATTTACAAAGTTACAGTACCGCTCAAACGTTTTCAGTTGAAATTGTCCAACTTTGAGAGTGTATCATGATAATACTTATTGTCCTCTCAAATAGACTTTCAATGATTTATACAGATCAAAAATAGAGCTTCATTTTCGTAGTTGACAACTTTTTTGCACGGGCACTTCCTAGCAAGTTACGTATTGGCAAAGTAATTTCTCCCTCAAATCGACCAATTTCAGTGTAATGCTTTGAGGTGTCGTCTTAAAATGACCATAACTTTCTAGGGAGTGCTTGTACAAAAAAGTTGTCAACTACAAAAATGAAGCTCTACTTTTGATCTGTATAATTAATTAAAATCTTTTTGATGGGACGGTCAGTATTACGTGACACACTCTCAAATTTGAACAATTTCAACCGAAAACGGTCAAAGTTTACAACCTGTTGAGCGGTGCTGTAAGTGTCGATTTACGAGCTGCTTGAAGATTTACGAGCACTCCTCACAACAGAAAAAACACAAGAATATCAATCAAACGAGAGTTTTATTCGAGTTTTACCAAACATTTTGACCGTTCTTTCACTTCCTCGCCATCCCATCAGCAGTGATCACATCCACATCCTCCTCCTTCCTCTTTCTTCTTCTTCTCCTCTCCTTCATCTTCCTTATTCTCATCTCCACCTCCACTTGGATTCTTCTTCTTCTCCGGAAGAGTGTGTCCTCTACAATGTTCTGTCTCGTGCTCATCCGGTTCCCAAGTCGACGGATCATCCCAGCGACGGGGTGGCACGTAGATACAGCAGCAGTTGGATTTCAGACGTCCCATGTGTTCGTTGTCTGGAAAAGTAAAGAGAGAGTCTGTGTGTCGAAATGTCCGGATGTTTGTATATCTTGTGTTTGCATTCAAAAGTTCTATAGTAGTCATATACCGGTTGGATGTTTTAAAGGGACGTTTCAAAACCGTTACAAGGTGAAATTCATTTGGTTTCAAAACGTCCGGATTTCTAAATGTATTGGTTTTGAAACGTCTCGAATGTCTCGTTTCATAAATTTCCACTTTCAAACTGACTCGGTTTTGAAACGTTCTAGATTTCAAATATCTTAATTTCATTACTTTTTTGGAGCATCAAAAGCCAAAAACTTTGAAATTTGGACGTTTTGACATTTTGACACTAAAAAAATTTCATTGTTACCAGCTATCCGGATGTGATCAACTTTCCAAATTTAGCCCAAAACCCCAATGTCTGTCTGTCTGTCTATCTATACACCCAGATGTCCGGATATCAATTCTCCAACTCACCAACAACATCGGCTGCCCACGTGACATGCGGTGGACTCGGCGGTGGTTGAGGTGCTCTGAGACGGAGAACAAGTGGCTCCGGTTGTTGTTGCTCCACCTGATCGTCGTCTTCCTCCTCCTCTCCAAAAGTGTTAGCGGTGACAGTTATCGTTGTCATTTTTGTTATCCTAGGCAAGAGGGAAACCACGGAAATAATGAATTTATTGTGGGGGAGGAGATACGTGGATTCTAGCGAAAGTCACGTGAAATTACTACATTTTTTGGTGTGCGGGATGTCACGTTAGGAATGAAAAAAATAAAACAAAAGTTGAAAAATTTATTCAAATTTATACAAAAAAACCTCTAAAAGTCCCTAAAATCCATCGCTATCCAATACCAAGACCGCTGGACACTCCAATCGGTCCGACACCTGGGACACCGACTCCAACTCCACTACTTATTCCGAATAGTCCGCCATTTCCGAGTCCCAATCCTCCGAGTCCTCCACCACTAGCCGGAGCAGCAGGTTTCGGAGCAGGAGTCGTCGTCCTGCTCACAAATTTGCTTTCCCATTTCTCATCGTCCTCCCAGTCTTTGTCCTCTTTTTTCGAGTCTCTCGCGGCGGCTGCCTCTTCTTCGGACGTTGGAGGAAGGGGGAGTTCGTCGTCGTCGTCTTCAGCTACTGGTTTTTTCTTTTTGTGGGATTCTGGAAAAAAGGTCGTTAAGACATGTACATATATCTGGGAAGCTTAAACAGCGAGGACTTAGAATCAGATTTCAAATTTCTTCCGAAAAATATCCTTTAAAGGGGGACTGCGGTATTCCAAAAATTGAGATTTTTTGATATGGATCGATTCAGAATTTTATAGAAAAGAGAAAAGTCTCTTGGAGCTAGGTCCGAAAATTAGTCTCAAGCGAGTTATGAGGCTTCAAAGTGTCAAAAAAGAGCCCCTCGCCGTGAAAAATCACCTTACTTTTCAATGTAAAATTCCCTCGCCGTGAACGTGAAAAAGTGAATATTGAGAGAATAACGCCGTGAACTCTCTTTTATCAATATATTCTACTGTTCAAATGAGGAAGTATCTTCATGATCATGAAGTCTTTGGCTGGAATCGACCTAAATAATTTGAGAAAACAATAAGAACTTTGCATCATTGGAAAAGTAGACAAATCCTCTAGATATTTTGTTTATTTACACAGTCAGGAGCACCAAAAATTTGACGATATGTTCTCTAAAACTCCATAGCTGTTTCAGAAATGATAACTGTTTGCAGAAAGTTGGAGAAGTGTCCTATTGATACTAAAGTTATGTAACTAAATGAAATATCTAGAGGATTTGTCTACTTTTCCAATGATGCAAAGTTCTTATTGTTTTCTCAAATTATTTAGGTCGATTCCAGCCAAAGACTTCATGATCATGAAGATACTTCCTCATTTGAACAGTAGAATATATTGATAAAAGAGAGTTCACGGCGTTATTCTCTCAATATTCACTTTTTCACGTTCACGGCGAGGGAATTTTACATTGAAAAGTAAGGTGATTTTTCACGGCGAGGGGCTCTTTTTTGACACTTTGAAGCCTCATAACTCGCTTGAGACTAATTTTCGGACCTAGCTCCAAGAGACTTTTCTCTTTTCTATAAAATTCTGAATCGGTTCATATCAAAAAATCTCAATTTTTGGAATACCGCAGTCCCCCTTTAACTCACCATTATCCACGACACTTGCTTCTTCTTCTTCTGAAAACCTAAACTTCTTCTTATTCTTCTTCTTCCTATGCTTTCTTTTCTTCTTCATCCCACATTCATCAACTTCTCCTTCTTCTCCACACCCACTAGAACAGTGTCCCTGACAACCATATCCATGATGATAATACATTTCATGCGGGTCCGTGTACGGTCTGGAAAGAAAAATAGGGAATTTGGAAGAAGTTTAGGGTCTGGTCTGTCGCGTCATACACGGTGATTTTTTCGCTACATTAAATTTGGGTTTTTCTTCCATATTTTTGCTTCTCGCTAGGCCACGACCCCGTGAGGCGAATGCGCTCCGCCGGACAACGCAGTGTAATTTTCTCTGCCATAATCTTTTATCAGCTATATAAAAAAGTAAAATCAAAATTTTCAAAAAAACGCTTCCATAGGAAATTTTTAATTAGATCTAGTTTTTGTAGAAAAAAATTCTAGTTGTTTTGATGACTCCTTCATATAGAAAACGAGATTCTGCTGAAATTAAAACCCGATGGCCTAGTTTTTGAAATGGCCTAGTTTTGAGAAATCTCACGAAGAAGCTCATCATTTACGTGTGATTTAACTAGAGAAAAAAATGGAGTTATGGTTGGAGACTTATATCACTAGAACGGAAATTTTCCACTGATTTCAAATCTGTATTCCAATTTTTAAGAACGATTCTGTGAAAAAAGTTATTCAGGGTTTTTGTGAGATCTCAGTAATAGAAATGGAAAAGTCACGAAAATCGTCCAAAAAGTGAATTCAGTTTGTTTGAAGTGAACCATAGTGCGCTTCAAACGACGGGGCAACATTTTCTGTCGTTTTATGGAAAGAGAACTGGAAGAAACGGATCGTGAAGAATCGAATAGGGAAGTAATGGATCGAGAAAAACGCTTTTTTGAAAGTTTCAGTGTCTGAAATGAAAAAACTGTCATTTAAAAGTGTATTATTGTCACTTTTGATCGTGTTTTCACCTGTCTTTGATGGCAACTTTGAACTTCACTCGAATAATCGTCGTCGCAAAGCGAATTTTCATAAAATCAGCCCAATAACATGAAAACACACCATTTATAAGCGAAATAACTCCACTAAACAGAAAATTATTAACTTTCCGTTCCTTTCAATCACTGGAACCTGCGAAAAAGAGTTCTTCGCGATTCGTCACTTCCGAATTTCTTGTGTGATTGTAAATGTTTCAAATAGGAGTTTACTATATTTCAATTATCAGAATATCTCCTATATGTCTTGAAAACGTTAGAAACTAGATGAATTGATCACAGGATGGCACTTTTTACGCTTCTCTTCGCCGAATAACGGATGAATACAGTTGAAATGCCAAATTTTAGATGTTTTTCACTTCAAACTTTCTGGTTTGATAACAGAAATACGTTTTAGAACGTTTTTTGACTTATCTACCTTTTTTTGTTTCCAAACGAACACTTTTCATAAAACTTCATCTCCACTTCCACTGCAATTTATTAACCTCATTTTTCTGTGCCGCGGGGTTGCATCCTTATCCCCGCCCATTTTTCTGCGCGCCTTGCGTCGAAAAATTGTCAACGGGAAATGTAGCGAAAAAATCACCGTGTCATAGGGGAATTTTTTTT
Source organism: Caenorhabditis latens (assembly GCA_002259235.3). Lineage (NCBI taxonomy): Eukaryota > Metazoa > Nematoda > Chromadorea > Rhabditida > Rhabditidae > Caenorhabditis > Caenorhabditis latens. Next base: position 5,911,828 of record CM056093.1, read on the forward strand.
ATTTTCAAACGTATTTTGCAGTAGAGCACGATTCAAAATTTTTTACATTTCCAATAAATCAGGATGATTTTCGAAACTCACTGGCACAAGCTCTGACAATTACATCCCTGATACAGACTTGGTTGGTTGCAAGCATATCCAGTCATTGATCCGTAGAAGTCTGGAAACTGGGAATACTGTAAAATGAAACATGTTGGAACCGGTTTCAACTCTTGCCTAACACTGAAATGAACTGTATTATAAAACTGTAAGTATGGTATCTCCAAGGATCACATGTCAGCGACTGAAATCTTTGTGAACTTGTTTCATTTTTGTATTGGCTGCAATTCGCAAACTAATTTCGAATCTTCCGGAATTCACTTCTTTGCACATAAATTACTATATCTCGGATCATCTATCCTCCAAAATCTGACAAGTTTCAAACCTACCATAGTCCCAAACCTCTTTGACAATGTTGGAAAAAAATATCAAAAACTTACTGCAAACCGCCGGAATAACCAGAAAAAATAATACAATAGCTAGCTGTTCCGTTGTCATTTTCAGAATTTTGTGACCTTATTTCCAAAATGGTCACTGCCTTTATACTCGGGTCATCAAGGTCAAACCACAAAAAAAGGAACGAAAACATCTTCATTGTTTTCATGGAAAACAAAAAATAGTAGAGAAAAAATACAAGAAGTAACAATGTGAGATCAATCAAAATGTACTTGAAGGACGGGGGGGAAGACACAATTAATCTATTTTCCAATACCAAGACCACTGGACACTCCAATCGGCCCGACACCTGGAACACCGACTCCAACTCCACTACTTATTCCGAATAGTCCTCCATTTCCAAGTCCCAATCCACCGAGTCCTCCACCACCCATTGGTTGGGGTTGGGGTTGGACAACTTGTGGTGGCATTGTGGATGTCCTCATTCGCATTCGGCGTTCAGATTCTGCGATTTCTTCACTTGTAATCTCAGGGAACTCTTCGGAGTCTAGCTTCTCTTCTGGAGTGGTTCGGGTACGTTCAGTCACGAATTTCTTCTCCCAGAGGTCCTGAAAATGGAATTATAGGTGATTTCCTCCTGGTAAATCGACACTTGAATTCGTAAATTAATACATATTAAGTTGAAAAGGGGCTTACTAGTGCAAAAATCAGTGCAAAAATGGGCATTTTCAGGCCTCTCAAAATTAATGTTTTCCTTATTTTTTTCAAATTTCTTTGTATTGTACGTATGACTACGATTGTAAAGATGATTTTGGCATAGTTTGATTTCAGAATATATTTTCAGAAAAAGTTTTGTGCAGTTTCTTAAATTTTCAAAAATGACGCGTCTGCAAAAATTTTGTCTGAAAATTTTCAGAAGGTCTAACACAAACAATACAATCTACATAACTGGAAATACACGTACAATACAAAAAAAATTGAAAAAAATAAGGAAAACGTTAATTTTGGGAGGCCTGAAAATGCCCATTTTTGCTCTGAGAAGCCACAAAAACGCGAATATCTTTTTTCACAAGATCGTTCAGCAAAATTGGAATACAGATTTGAAATCAGCGTAAAATTTCCGTTCTAATGATATATATCTCGACCTGGAACTCCATCTTGACTCGGGATCCTTCCCTAGTTAGTGTGGAATAATGTATGCCGCCCGTCAACCTGTCCACAGAATTTTGTTAATGAACGTCTCCCTAGTAAATCTACACATTACTGACGATGACTACTTGAATCCGTTCAAAAGTTTTAACCCGATGTCTTACCTCATTTTCCCACGAGCTGGCAGCCTTCCCACTGGCTCCACCTGCTCCTCCTCCAGAAGTCACTCTCGACGATTTCTCCTCAATGAATCCTTGTTCCTCACTCAATACTCTCGAAACCTGCTTCCTTGGTGGTAGTGAGATGTCTTCATCTTCGTCCGAATCGAAACGGAACTTGCGACGTGGCTTCTTGTGTTTACGGTGATGATGGCGTCTTCTGGGATAGTATCCCCCACCGCCTCCTGAGCATCCATTGGAGTATCCACAAGGAGAATACTGGGGTTGTTGCATATAACTACTACAGAATGTGGGGCAATTACATTGAGAGTATAATTGGGGTTGATTGCATGCGTATCCACTCATCGACCATGCTGGAAATAGGAGAAAGATTCAGAAACTAGTTTCATGAAATCGATTTTAACTCTCTTCGGAGGGCTTGTACAAAAAAGTTGCCACTTAGAGAAATATAAATCTAGTATGGATCTACACTCCTACAAAACTCTGGTATTCTCAGATTTCCCTTGGTGCCATGACACCCTGTCAAAACTCCTTTAATCTTAACGCCCAAATTCTACAGCATTAAAAAAATCAACTCACTCGCGGCGACAGCACCAAACACCGTACAAAGCAGTAATAATTTGCAAATCGTCATTTCTTAATACATCAGAAAAATGAAGTTATCACTTACCTTGAATCCCCTTTTATGCTGAATTCAAAACAGTGTAAACATGCTAACCTCCCCCGATTCCATTGTTTCGAGAAGATGACAACGGTCATTTTAGAGAAAGAAAAAAGAAAAACGAGAGATAATAGAGAGAGGACAAATCATTCTTTACACTGATAACAGATTTAGAGGTCAGTTGTTGCCGAAAAAAGGAGAAGTCAAGAAGAGAAGGAGGAGGAAATGGACAATGGCAAGAACAACAATAAGACGATTTATTTGATCGTTGGTTCCAGTTATTTTTTGAAATGGATGTATAGGGGCAGCACGGTGTCACAGCTTTGGAAAAAGAGATATCTCGAAACCAGATAGCTCGGAACCAGCTGGTTTTTTTTGTATATTTTCAAATAGGCATTATTCAAAACATCTTTGTTTCAAAATGGATAGTTTCAAAATGTCCCACTACCTGAAAACCAAATCAAACAAGTCTGATGCCTCACTACCTAGTAATCTCCGCAGCTATATTAGCGAGAAACATGATAACTTTGAGATGACATCATGGGGGTCACAAACAAAAAAAAACCGGGGCTGAATTTACATTTGATGAATTGGATATAGTGAGAATTTCACTGTTAGAGTAGGAATCATATTTTTTAAGAATTTCTCCTAAAAATAGTATTTTATTGTCTTTTGAACATTTAGGAGATGGGTACTTCGGAATTGCAACTTGAAGGCTCTTTATCTCTCCATGGGAAACCCGTGCAAAGAAATTGTCAACTACAAAAATAAAACTTGTTCTGTTCAAAAAATATGCTCTTAAAACGTCAGCGCAAATTCTTATCCTGTGACATACTCTCAAAGCAACAGTACCGTGCAGCAGTAAGATATACAATTTGGTGTTTTTAAGTTGCAGATGACCATTTTTGAGAGGTGGGTGTTACGGTATCACTGATTGTCTCACAAAGTAAATGATGTATAAGCTATACAGAACAAAGGTAGAGCTTTGATTTTGTAGTTGACGCCTTTTTTGTACAGACACCCCGTTTCGAGTTTTAGCCATTTTATGTAGACAGCTCAAAAATTGCACATTTTCGCACTGAAATGAGACGATCATTCTTCAAAACCTTACTAAACAATTTATTCATCTCGATGACTAGAACAAGTTCACTTCTTATTATCCTCCATCGACGAGGACGCCGTGGCAGACTTCACCGAGACCGAGGTTCCAGAAGGCGATTGGGTCGGCGTCACCGTCGGCTTTCTCAGAATTCTCGCTTTTCCCATCGTATAGCTGATCTCTTTGAATTTTCTCTTAGGATCTTTCCCAATTTGGTCTTCTTTTTGATTTTCTTTGTTAATGTTCGTGGGATTCTCCTTGAGATTAGGATTGGGAACTTGATTGGGAACTTGATTGGGATGTTCTCTGGGCTTGGGAGTCGGTCGACCTTTTCTGAGAAAAAAGATTGAATTATCTATAGAGCGAGAATGGTCTTACCTATCATAGATGTTTAGTTTCTGAATGTACTCTCCCGGTTTCAGTTTCTTCTTCTCTTCATTACTTGGTTCTACATGCGGTTTCCACCATACTCGTGGCTCATTTGGAGTAGGTTTCCCAGCATCCGTTTCCTTCATCGCCTGGTTCGGATCGAGTTCTTTCTGCAATTCTATCTAGTTTCAAAAACAAAAAGGACAAAGACCCACCTTTTTCTCGTCATATCTCAACTTCTCCTCCTCAAACATAATTGTCGAATAGAATGTGTTCGTCGTGATTCTCTTCAATTCTTTCTCTTTCGCCTTCTCCTTCGCTTCTCTGTCCCGTTCCTTCAATCTCGCCGAGTCCGTTTCCTCCACTCCAATAAATTTATCGATTTGTTTCAACACTTTAAAATCCGCTGTTTTGGGATCGTAACATGATTCTTTAGTTCTTGTGAATTTCGGAAGAAGATCCAGTGAGTTTTTGTCGTATAGTAGTTTCAATGGGCGGTGCAATTGAATCCGAACCTTCGGAGGTGCTTCATCGCCGGGTTGAGGTGTCAACCAGAACGGGCGGTTGTTCAGAAAAATCTCTTTTTCACTGGTACACGGATTCGTTTTTAATCGCATTGCCAGTTGATCATCCTTGAATTCAGAAAACCATTTTCTAATATCCGGTTGAAAATCGGCCTTGTTTTTCATATCGTACTCCGGTGGAACATATGATTTTCCCAGCTGTTCGGTAGTTCTGAAGTTGTTGGAATTCGATAAGAATAGAAAAAAAAGATTTCACTCCAATGGGAATCGAACCAGGACCCTTTGAAAAATAGTCTCCCCTCTTAACCACTACACTACGCGCGCGATCTCGGCGGCGAATCTTTGGGTGATCACAAATGTAGCCCTACCGGAGTCCGAGTCGGAAAACCATCCAAACCCCAAAACTTACGGATCAGCCACACAATCTGACTTCCTTCCCCAAAACTTTGTTTTTTTGTACACATTCTTCAGAAATCCTCTCTTCTTCCTTTTCTTCGCCGCCGCATCGGATCCCTTCGACGACGACATTCCCATATTCGATCTCTGTCCACCAGATCCTTGATCTTTCTGCTCCTTTTTCAATGGTGGAAATCCTCCTGGAGGGGGCGGAGTTTGGATCGGTGGTGGCACAGTCGGTGTATGACCAGGCGGAGTTTGAGCAACAGGTTGCGCTGCTGCTTTTCTCCCTTTTTCGTCCATCGACCTCTCCGGAACAGCCATTATGAGAGAGCGTTCCCGCTTGCCGTCAGGTGAAGCTGCCAGATTTGCATTCTGGGGGTCCGGAGGAGGCTTCTGAAATAAAAAATTATCAAAAATGTAAAGAAAATGCAAAAAGTATCTGCACGAAGTGGGATTCGAACCCACGCACCCATACGAGTACCAGAACACCCAGTCGACCTCGAACTCGAGGCAAGCGATTTCACACTTGAGTCTGGCGCCTTAGACCACTCGGCCATCCGTGCGGCGAGAGAGGTGCAACGGGAGTGTGTAGAGAAAGGGGGAGGACGAGGGAAGTGATGAGAGGAGAGTACGGAGAATAGCCTACCTGTTGAATTTTCCTCTTTTTCGTGTTAACTTTCCCCGACCTTCTATAACTCTTCTTCGCTTCTTCCGAGAACAAATCATCTGCAGACGGTCGTCTATGCAGCCCACTTCTCCGTTTACTGTCCGCTTTATCCGTCGGAGGCGCCAATTTTCGTGTTTTTCTGTCTTCGCTCCGCGCACTCCGTCCACTCAGACCTTCTTTCGCACGTGGCCTCATTTGGGATCTGTCGGTACGAACTTTTTTATCAGAGGCGATAGGAGGCTTCTCGGGCGCAGGCTTCTTCGGATTCTCTTCCTAAAAATGGGGTTGTCTGTGGGTTTGTGAGTCCAAGTGTTCAAATTTCTAATATGTTGCAAATGCGCTCTATCGGAGCCTACTCACCACAATCGGTTGTTCCGGTGGAGCATTCTCCTGCGTATCATCGATTTGTTCTTCTTCTTGTTCATCCGGTGGTTTTTCCATATCATCTCCATCTTCAATCGCCTTATCCGACGGACACATTGGTGTCGACTCGTCATCCTCTCTTCTCTCCACTTTATCATCCGAATTGTTCTTTTTCACTTGTTTTTGAGATGGAAATTTTGGGAGAAGAATTGGTGGTAATTCGCTTTTTTTTCTACGATTTGATCGTTTACTTTTTGACGGACCTTTTGGGTCACTGGAAGAAAAATGTTATGAAGAGTAGTTAATTGAGATGGGATGTTTCGAGAGCCCGTGTTGGTGAGACATGTTATTTATCAAGATAGAATTTATAATAACTATGCAGAACAAGGTTAGAACTGAGGCTTTGTAATTAACAATTTTGTTCGGGGCCATCTAATAGAGTTACAGGCTTCTGAAATGGCAGACCGGAAATTGTTCAAGGAGGCTTTGTTCCAGGCCGTGTACCTCAGCAGGGAGCGTCCGCACAAAAAATTATCAATTACTAAAATAAAGTTCAAAACTTGTTCTACCTAGCAAACATAAATTTAACCTGTTAGTGCAATTAAGCACACTGTGACGTTATCTGAAAATTTGCTTAAAATTCAAGTTTTAGATACTTTTGAATATTTTTGAAACCTTAAGCAAATTTGGTAAGTATGTCAAAATAAACACTCTAGCAATACTATTTTTTTAATCTCATAATATGGGTCCCATACCGATATTTTGATGTAATTGCGGTCCCTTTCCGATTCCCGAAAAGCGCCACCGACGCGCCAGATCTCCCCCTTTCCCCCTAGTGAACTCACTCTTTTAGTTGTCCATCACTTCCAGTTTTAATTACATCTTTGCTATCAGACTCCATTTTTCGAGTGTCTACTGTTTTTAATTTGATTCCCTATCGCAATGTCGCTTTTTTAATGCGGAAATCCGTTCGCCCCTTCGCAGGCGTATAAAATGTGAAATGATCTTTTTCTGGTTGTCGACGTTTTTTTTTGTGAGATTTTTTTAAATTTGAGGAAGAAAAAAATGAACACGTCGAGGTCATGTTTTCATTTTTTGTCGGGTTTTTTGAAATTTTTTGAAAAAATTGAACCGAGGAGGTGAAGGCTGGAATGCTCTTCATGGCAAAATAATGCTTGCGTTGTCTTAGAAGTGCATGTTAAATTCGATAGACATTTCAAAAAATAGATTAAATCCAGCACTGTTATCGGAAATGTTCATCGGATTCTTTGTGGGGAAACTTTACTTGGTTACAGAAAAAAACTAATATAAAGCAACTTTACAAAATGTTATTCCTCTTTTTTCGTTATATTCAGCTCCATTCCATCCGTTAATGAATAGTGAAAATCGTTGAATTCCAATACATCTGAAATAAATTCATAATTATATTTTGAAACATATCATTTTTGGTTTATACCCCATAGGATATTACTACTTAACAAGAGCAACCCAAATGATAGATTCTGGTTTGACTCCTCATGCAAGTCCTTTTGGTTCTTCAGTTTATTGGCAGTTTCAAATACTATGTTCTCAAATCTCTCTATAATTTCTTTGTTAATATTAATTTCCCTCAAGAACCATTCATGTCGTTCGAGTGAAAACTGTTCCAGTTGTTTCAGTGCATTCACTTTTTTCGCTTCAAACTCTTTCGATATCCTTCGTACTAATTCCAAATACGAGGGGTTCTTTTTATTGTACGTTTCCATACAGTTTTCAAAACGCTTAATCTTGGCTTTGGAAGTTTCAATGTGTTGTTTTGACATCTTTATTTCAGTTTTCAGTTTTTCCACATTACTCCTGATCCTATCCATCAACAGTTCATACTCATGAGACTTGTGCTCACCGGCCAATAAACATGTGTGACACATCCTTTTCTCGACAACTTCACAGTTAGACTCCTGAAACCTGAAGGATGTATTCTGACTCTTAATGTATCCTTAAGTGACTGAAACTCACTTTACACCAGAGGTCTGCAATATTGTAAGGGTGTTCAGGACATTTCGGCAATTTGATCGGCTTCTCGGTGAGTGAAGTTTTTTTGTGAGCTGCGAACGTTTTAGGGCGGTGAAGTGAAATGAAGCAACTAAAATTAGCAACTGTTCTGAAAATCGTGCCGAAAAGCCAAACCTTTCACAAAAATCCTCATCACATTGTTCACAAAAGAAAACAGCTTCATGGTTGGAATTTTCAAAACATGGATTTGCGATGGATGTTTCTTCGTCTTTCTCAGAATCAGCAGGTTTTGGGACACATTCGGACACATCGCATTTTTTACGTTCTTGAATCAAACCTACCAAAAAGAAGTTTTTTGGCAGACCGCTAGCATCTCCTGTAAAAATAGTGAAATAACTTTTACTCACCGGTAAAGGAACTCACCTCCGGCTAGAACCGTAACTTTTCTATCAAACGGACAAATAATTTTCGATTGACTCAGCATTTGGTTTGCACATTTCTCACAAATCGTATGCCCACAATAAGTCAGAATTCGAGGGATCAAATCGGGCGTTTCATCATCAAAATCATTATTGCATATTTTGCAGTCAAACGTTGAAACTCTGAAAACATACTTGATTATCACGAATGCATCTTTCAAAAGCTTACATTTCTTGTTTTTCTGTCATCTTTGATGGTGTAACGTTGGAATCAAGGAGAAGTTGTTCGAATTGGTTTGTGGACTCTTTCTACAAATAAGAATGAGTGAAACTGAATTACTACAGTGCCGAGCTGGGATGGGTATAACTAAACCCTTTGGTGTGTATCTTAACTAAAAGTTTGACAAAATGTTTTGATGACTTTGTGGTTTTTAAGCAATTGATTGCTCCTGGTCACAAATTTGAAAATTGAGAAAATATGAAATTATACTCTTGAAGTTTTCGAGCTTTTTGTTTCAGAATGTTGAAAACATTAATTTAAAAACCTGGGTTCGAGAGATATTCACACAAAAAAACGGGAGTATCGAACTGCACTGTAAATACAATACGTGAAGAGAACGAAACAAGTGTCTTCCCTATAAATGACAATTTCCAAAAGATAAGAATAATTTTAGGGAGTGCGCACTGACAGTAAAATACCGTCAACAAAAAATGTTTATTTAGTGAATAGCAGTGAGCAAGAGTGGAATGAATCAAAAAAGAATTCATGTCCTTGTCTAATTTGTTTGGACTATCTACGAATATATTGATTAGCATAAAACAAAATGGAAAACATACATTTGTTTGAGAACCTATAACCATATGATGAATGAATGTCCCGAAGTGCCTAAAAACTGTGAAAACATTATTTTTGCTTTAAAACGGCTGTTATACATACCTATATTGTAAACCGATCATTCATCAATTTATTACAATGAGAGATACAGTCGTTCCTTATCAAACAGATAAGGAAAAATGTAATTATCGCTTCATGAAAAACTTGAAAGTGTTGTGATTTTCGATGACATGAATTTGAGTCATCTAGGTGTCTTTGTATCGCTGTTATCGGAAATATTATCAAATTCTCTGTGGGGAAATTTCACTTGGTTACAGGTTAAACTAATATAAAGCAACGTTACAAAATTTTATTTCCCTTTATCGATATGGTCAGCTCCATTTCATTCGTTAGTGAATAGTGAAAGTCAGTCAATTCCAATAAATCTGAAATAAATTAATAATTATTTTCTGAAAGTCAACTCTTTTGGAATATACCGAATGTGGGCAACTTTTCTGGTAAATTCAAGTTTGCAACCTCATGCAGGTTTTTTCTCAGTTTCTTGACAGTTTCCGATATGTTGTTTTCAAATCCCTCTATTTTATCCTTAGTAAATTCGATATCTTTCGAAACCCATTTTTGTCTTCTGCGTGAAAATCGTTTCAGTTGTTCCAATGCATTCACTTTTTTTATTTCAAACTGGGTTGATATTCTCTGTACTAATTCCAAATACGAGGGGTTCTTTTCATTGTACGTTTCCATACAGCTTTCGAGGCGCCTCTTCTTGGCTTTGTAAGTTTCAATGTGTTGTCTTGACATCTTTATTCCAGTTTTCAGTTTTTCCACATTACTCTTGATCCGTTTCATCAACAGTTCGTATTCATGAGATTTGTGCTTACCGGCCAATAAACAAGTGTGACACATCCTTTTATCGACAATTTCACAGTTAGACTCCTGAAACTTGAAGGATGTCTCTTGACTCTTAATGTGTCCTTAAGTGACTGAAACTCACTTTACACCAGAGGTCTGCAATATTGTAGGGGTGTTCAGGACATTTCGGCAATTTGATCGGTTTTTCCGTGATTGGAGTTTTTCTGTGAGCGGCGAACGGTTTGGGACGGTGGAGTGAGATAAAGCAACTGAAATTAACATAAATTCACAAAATCATGCCGAAAAACGAAACCTTTCACAAAAGTCCTCATCACATTGTTCGCAAAATAAAACAGCTTTATGTTTATAATTTTGAAAGCACGGATTCTCGATGCATGTTTCATTTTTTTTTCAAAATCAGTAGGCTTTGGGACATATTCGGTATACTCAGTAAGTTTTTTGCGTTCTTGAATCTGTCCTACCAAAAAGAAGTTTTTTGGCAGACAGCTAGCATGGTCTGTAAAAATAGTGAAATAGATTTTACTCATTGGTAAAAGAACTCACCACCGACTAGAGCAGTAACTTTTCTGTCAAACGGACAAATGATTTTTGATTTAATCAGCATTTGGTTTGCACATTTATCACAAATAGTATGGCCACATTTTAGAATTCGCGGTATCAAATCGGGTGTTTCATCATCAAAATCATCGTTACAGATTTTGCAATCGAATGTTCTGAAAAGATGATTGATTATCACAAATACATATTCTTTCGAAAAAAAACATCTTACATACATTTCTTGTTTTTCTGTCATCTTCAATACTGTCACGTCGAAGTTAAGAAAAATATGTTCAAGTAGATTTGTGATGTCGTTCTACAAATAAACATTTATTAACTTTAATAACAGCACGGAAATTACTAAATACTTTTGTCTGAATCCAACCTAAAACATGTCAATTTGGCAAAATTTTTTGATGATTTTGTGGTTTTTTAGCAATTCGAGAGAGATTCACTCAAAAAACGGGAATATTCACACATGATCTGCACTGTGAATATGACAGGTGATGAAAACGAAACAAGTGTCTTCCTGATAAGTTAAGGAAAACGTAAAATGTTGGTTTGAATTCCAGAAAGATAAGAACAGATTAGGGCATTGAGAGAAAAATAAGCCGTCAGCAAAAAGAATCGAGAATTAAAATTATCGATTCATGAAAATTTGAACGTGTTGTGATTCTCGATGACATGAGTTTGAGTCATCTGTGTCCTTTGTATTCAATTAGCCAGCCGTATGTTCAAAAAATTTATTTAGTACAAACAAGGTAACATGATAATGTAAACGAAAGACAATGCAAACCTGACAGGAACAAATCGAGGGGGGAACCGTATGAGAATCGAGATGGAAATTTTGTAAAAATGATTTTCTCTTTTTTCAATCAGAAAATCACTCATAATCAGAGATAGTGGAATAGATATGATTATCAGTCTCCAAACAAACATGAAGGACTTGTGAGAGTTTTTGTGGAAGACGTTGTTGACTTGTCTCCTCGTTCGAGGATAGTAGTTGAGATATTCGAATTCCATTGCCTCGGACCCAGGAGAGGAGTTCGGATAGAGCGAGTGAAGACCCTTTGCAAGTGGAGACATCCTGGAATTTGAATGTTTTTGGGTTTAGGTTCGAAAAGTATAGTCATGACAACAATCTTAAAAGATTGGGATCTACAGTTCTCCTCCCAGAAACTCACATTAGCCATATTAACCAACTCCGTCCGCAACTCATCCATTCCCAAAGGCGGACTATTTTTGACACGTTTGAACAAGTCGACTGAAAGGGGGCGGAGTCTGGCAACATCCTTTGCGAATAGAAGACGAGACGAAGGGGAGTGAGCACCCAGAACTGGTTCAGAGAATGAGAAACAATCCATCTGTAAAAGAAGTTTTTAATTTTTTCTAGACATTTTTTAAACTCACCATAGTCTGCGCCACCGTACTCAGATTCGCGTCCATCGACACCGAATGGGGAACATCGAACACTAGCTGGGGATTCCTCACAAAATTCGCCCAAACTCTCAGAACATATCCATTTGCTTTCCACTGTTGACAGATATTCTCTGACACTCCGTTTATCGACGCTTCTCGATCCAGAATATCAAAGAAGAATTTGAGAATCGGAGGATAAGTGGAGTCATGCATGTAGAGGACTGATTCAAGGAAGTCTTCTACGTAGGTTTCTACAGTACCCTTGCTGGTTAGTAGGCGTGTCAGATATACTTCTGGAATTGACTTGGGAATTTCAGATGGTGATGTCTTCTTCTTGAATGTCATAGTTCCAGACGTGGGGTTGGTGAGATGGTAATATTTGGATGATGAGTAGATTGGAGAGCACCGGTCCAAAGATGACCAGGAAGATTGACCGGAGTCGGCGAGAGAGTCTGGAAAAAAAAGGACGGTTTTGTCACGACCGATTCTGATATGGTATCCAGCCTTTTCCAAAAACTCACTTCTATAACTCTCCGCTGTATACGTCGCTGGCGACATCTCCAACATCGACCCATCCTGTATACCGTAATCCGCCAGAGTTAACAACTTCACCGGTAACTTCTTCTGTGATATCGTTTCCACGGCAGACACGTCTGTGAGCTTCACATCTCCACGGCGGGGGCATTTGAATTCTGGAATCAGATAATTGAAAAGGACCGTCAAGTTGAAGAACCTACTCAATTCAAATTGGGTTATCCTTGGTCGTTGCGAGTACGGTGTCTCCTTGTAGACTGCTGACGCAACTTTTTGTTTCAGTTGGCAAATGGCGTCACAGGCATGGACTTCCAGTTGGATAGACTCGTCGCATTTTTCGAATGGAATAATGTTGATTTTCTGGAAAAGAGGTTAAATCATAGTTGGCTTGACATTTTTTTGTCTGTCTGTCTGCTTAGTTTTTATGATCCTTCAACTCACCAAAGTCTTCGTCTCAACACTTTCCCTCAACAACTTCGCCTCATTTATCGTATATCTTGCGTCTCCAGTCACCGCGTCCACCGGTCCTTTATCAGTTTGATATTGCAATGCTTTGTACAAATAGAAGTATGAACTCAGCTGGGGTGTCAAGTGCCCATACAAGCAAATACTCATCCACTTCGAAAACATCTTCTCCACGACCGAATCACTATTACGGAACAGTAACTCAGCCCGTTTCGCTTGCACTGATTTGGCGATATGAGCTCGAAGAAGATCCACCACAATTTCAGTGCAATATGAGAAATTTCGGAGTAAAACTGAAATGAGGAGTGATGCCAATGTAGATTTCTCTGACGTCGAAATAGACACATCTGACTCCGCGGCGTCCACTATTGTGAATATAAATCCTTTGAAACTGAGAAGTGCATGGAATTGAGCAAGGGTAACCGGGAGAGTTCTGGCAAGACTTGGCGCCGAGTTCAAATTGTTATCCGCCCACAACAAGTTCTCCACAAAATGGGGAAAGTTTATGAGCTCCGGTGAAGTTATTGTACCCGTAGATTTAGGAGATAGCACTAGATTTGTCTGAAGTTCCGCAAACGCTTGCTTACATTCCTTCCTCACATTGTTCTCCAAATTCTCCATTTGTAATTGGATCTTCCGGTATTCTTTCTCACGTTCTTGTCGTCTTCGTTTGAAAATCAGACACATTATAATGAGAGTGATGACAATGAACAAGCAGAGTCCGAGGATTAACAAAGACAGTCTGGATGGTAGAGCATGGTCCGAGTATTCAATCAATCCCAACTCCATTCTCAGCGATCCAACTATCACGGTGACCAGTGGGTTGTCTCCGTTGATCGGAACTCCTCTCTCATCAGTGGCCTTTGGTTGTTTGATCGGTCCGGAGCACACCAGTTGTCTCACGTCTACAAGTGTCACATAACATCTCTCACTCCCAATGAATATCTTGAAGTCATTAGGCTCTGCTGCTAGATTCAAGTTATGACCCTCGAGTATCAGTGACTGTTCTCCTTGATGATACCGGATTCCCTTGAACGGCGACAAACTGGGATTCGGGTACACACCCATCTGAATCCGTCGTCCAAGATTTGCTACCGCTGTCACGTTATCCATTAAGAACCCCACTGGCTGTCTCGTATACTCCACTCGTCTTGTGATAGTCTCCAAAATTTTCGGTGTCATGCAAGTCATCAGAGTGGAGTTGATGATATGGCACGGTGCCAGGTCAGAGATCACATCAAAGGGAGGTGTTGGGGATGAGATGAGGAACATTCTAGCAGATTGGACGGTGTTCAATGATGATCCATGTACCGAGATGATTCTTCCACCAGCTTTGAAAGAAGAAAGTGGAAAGATCCCGTTGACAGATGGATCCGATCGATACTCAAATGGTTGGTCGAGTTGGATTTGGGAGTGGTCAACATGAACCACTACTCTCGCAGATTTTCCAACATTCGATCCAGGTGGAGTCAGGCAAGTGAGCACTGCGGATGAGTTCACCTTATCTATCGGACAAGGGTTCCCTCCGACTGTCACACTTATCCGAGATCCACTTGACAGATTCTGACCGTATAGCGTTATCCGGGTACCTCCTGATATCGGACCGTATAACGGGTAGGCAGAGAAGATAGAGATTCTGACGAACGAGAACAAGTCGGTACTTTCTGCCACTGCCATTGTCGCTCGTCCCACTGAAATCCGAATGGGTCCAGAACTAACTCCTTTGTCAACTTGACAAGCTATCATATTAGAGACATGATATTCCACAATGTTGCATCTCGATCCTGCTACGTAGACTTTCCCACGAACATCTTCAACAGACATTCCCAGGTCGTTTCCATAAATTTTGATGATAGTTCCTCCTTCGATCGGCCCGCTGGATGGCTCAAATCTATCAATCCTAGGAGGGTCGCAAACAGCAGTGGCCTTGGCTTCGTGGCATTCATGGGAGCACTTTCGATTGCACCAACCGCAGGAGAGGGATGGAGATAGGGCGAGACAACTGGAGCAGTCGGCGGCCAGGTTTGAGCAGGAGTAGAGGGATACTGTAATACGTAAGGTTCGAGTTTCTGGGTTAGCTATAGGTCAGATTATTCTGAATTATAGAATGTCATAATTGATTTTGAATAATTCTAATAAAATCTCGTGCTCAATCGAAGTGTGAAAAAATGCTTTGAACTTACCATTCGCGATATCCACCACAACATCTTTTGCCATAAAACTCAACGGCACAACCATATTTGCACTTGTCTGATTTTCCGACGCTAACTTCAACTTTCCACATCTGATACTGTCACTTGCTATCTTCGCCGGAGCCACCTGCCCGTTAACTTTACAAAAATGCTCCGTTTTCTTGTCCAATGTATCCAAATTCAGCGCCTCTAGAACTATCTCCTGTTGGGATCCTATTGCAATCGGAACTTTCATAGGTTGAATCTTCACACATGCTTTTGCTGGAGTAGAACCGCACGCGTTGGAGCATTTATGTGTTCCCGAGCACCATTCACATCCGAAGTCAGATGACATACACGTGGAACAAGTACCGTAACCCGAGCAGTCGTAAACAGTGAAGTTGTGGCGACTGATAGGATTCTTCGAGATGGATGTCATCAATGAAATTTCAAACGTTTTCGGAGACTCAAAGACTTCCGATGGACAAGAAATTCCAGATGACGTCCAGTTGGCTTTGGTAGATTTCGAGTGGGACTTCGAACCAAACTGACATTTGTAAGTGAAACCAACGGGAGGTGGAAGATGGTGGATATTGAAGGCGATGGAGGTAGAGGAGTTGACAGACACCATAGAAGGAATCGGGTCCCCATCGACTATCGGACATTGCGTGGTCTAGAATTATCCAGTGAGTTTTTATTGCAAGGCGCAAAAACTTACAACTGGTCCAGTACACCTGGTCGATGTAGTACAGGACTGTGTTGGATGACACCACTGACATAGTGGATCCACGGAAACTAGACATTCGGAGCAGGAGTCATGATGGGAACAGGTGGAGAGCTCTTCCATGATTATCTGAAATAAATTTCATTTTTCAGGATCCTATTGTAGAGTTACGCTTACCCCATAGGGCATCTGCACCAACACAAAATCTCCAAATCTGACCATTTTTGAAATTTCACTTCCAGTTCTTCCATCACCCACTTCTTTCCTTCCATATTCCTCAAGCTTGTTGGTGTTTTGCTCGTCCCATTTTAGCTGAAAATAAGAATTTTATTCAGATGTCTTTGGGGTCTGGGTCATTCATCAAATATATACTTTTCTGTTATTTTTCCCATGTAAACTAGACCTACTGAAATCCCACACTGATGTTTGATTGACATTTGTTCAACTTCTCAAATGAAGATTAGTGTGTCAATGTTTGAAACGAGTGTCTAACACTTGACAATGATATATTGGGTGAGAAAAATAGGAAAACAGGATGGGTATTTTGATCTACAAATGCAAACCTGTTATAACTGTTAACTGTATCTAGCGGGTTTCGTGACGCCATATCCCGAGTTATGTGATCTTTCTCCCAAATTAGAACTGCGCTAATCAAAAACGCCCGGATCAGAACTGATTCGTTTAACCATCTTTTAGTCGGTTCTGATGCGTACCAGTTCTAAATTGGGCCGTTCTGATTCTATTACTACAAACCAAAGAAGCCTAGAAGTCATAGAAACTGTACCCTTCACTAACCATGACAATCTGCGATGACGAGGTTCCCGCAAAGATGGCTTTCTGATCTACAGCCATCAAACTCGTAACCCTTGCGTGAACCTCTTTCGTAGCCATTTCAACCAGCTCAATCGATCCACCAACTCCCAGCTCACAACTGTCTTCGTCAAGCGGAATATGGGCTTTCTGCAAAATTAAGGAAACTTGAAATTAGTCCCCTCTTTCTCTCCTCTCACATTAACACATTTGGTATCCCTTCCGATATGTGGCAACTTGATCGAATCAGTTCCACTTCGACACCTGTCCACATTATACCAAAACGTTAATTTCACTTTTTGCATCGAAAAAACACAAATCGAACTTTTTCTGGAGGTGGGTGACGTGGCAAATGAGGCGATCAATTTATCGCCTGTTTGGACGACGGCGTTGATGATCGGGTAGTTGGTGTTGTCTTCTCCACGACATTGCAGTTCGATTTCAGAGTAAGAAACGAATCTGGAAATAGTCCCCATTATAAAAATTTAGAGGTATGTATTATAATTTAGAATTCGTAGTATTTCTAAGAAACCGTCCAAAACTGTCCAGGCGTTCTAATAGGCTTATAGCGGATCCCGTCGCGCCGAGAATAAGAAAATCTCGGATAAACGTTTCACTTCATTAGATCAATTATAAAAAAACGATTTGCCTATCTGTGTTAACTCACTTCGTATCATTCCTGCAAAACCTTATCAACCTCGTTGTCACTGGGAACCTTGTCTCTCTTGGTGTTACTGTAGCCACCACAAAAATGAAGTGTTGATGTGAAAAAGTGTGGAGAAATCGAAAAGAACTCCGATAAGCTGCTCTCAAAAACACCGCCGCCTCTCCTTCCAGATCTCCTGCATTTTCTACATTCAGTCCAGGTAGATTTCGAATTGCAACAGCCGGAAATGGGTCTCGATAGGGCGATTCTTTTGTTGGACTCGCTGCGACAATCAACCGGTTATCAATTATTTGGGATACTGTAGAGGCATCGGGAGAGTTGGCTGCGACGGGGATACTTGACTCGGTTAGAAGTGAGAGTTTTGAATTGTAGGTGGAGCAGGAGCCCAGTTTCACGGAGCCACATTGAAGGAGTTGGTCAGATGGAAGGACTTGGAGGATCTTGGTGTGGACGTCGGTGGAGAATGGACGATTGTCTCTGAAACGATGGGCAAATTTGTAAAATTTCGGTACAAGTTGTTGGAAAAAGTTGTAACATTGTGTGTTTTTCGTGAAATCGTGATTTTTTTCTTAAAAATCAAGTTTTTTTTAGTCAAAAACCAAAACTTCATGACTCACTTCAAACAAGACTTTCCATCTGCCGAACACCACGGAGAGTCCTGAACGGGACCCAACGAGACTTCATTTTGAATCGAAAAGTTTGAGAGGTGTAACGATGTTATTCGATTGACAGATGCAACGTAGATCTGGAAAATTTTTTTGAGGACCGAGTTTTTACACTTTTATGATTTCTACACCCAGCAAATCCCTTTTTCAAAAAATGAAAACGTCAATCATAGAAAATGCTTACCGTCTGTTGGTCCCTGGAGACGATGAAGTCGTCAATGTGTCCGGCGGAATGAAATATTTTTTGTTTGACGCCTTCTAATACTTCAAGAGACGCCGCCGCCGCGTCGGCTGCTCTCGCCCATAGAATTGGGCTTATTAAGAGTAGTAACGCCGATCGAACGAGGAGCATAATCGCATTTCTGGAAAAATGAAAATTTTGAGAAATGATGGAAACGAAGAGTTAGGAGAAAAGATACAAGGGATGAGAATAAGAAAAGAATCAGGAGAACGGTTTGAAGCTGTTGAGTTCGGAAAAAAGTGAAAATTGACAAAAAATGAAATTTTTGTATTTAACAACTTTTTACAGCCTTCCCATCCAGTCAGTCCACCTGCTGGTGAAATGTCGGATATCTCGATTGAACAGGTTGTAACTTACCAGAAATGGCTCACACAAAAAAGTTGTCCACTACAAAAATATAGGTATTTTTGATTTCTAAACTAAAAGTAAATGCACTACAATAAAATAATTGACAAGGACGTGGTAGGGCGTTAAAGTTTCAAAATTTAAAACTAAAAATAGCAAAATGAAAAGACTGCAATAGGTTTCAATTTCAAAACCTCAAAGTGGTTGATTATCAAAAAACTACCATCCAAAAAGACAAGCGTTCCCCAAAAACCGTTTCGCATGGTCAACGATTCGGTTCACTTTTTCTCTCCCAACACAATGCAATATGTAATTGATGATCATGAGAGGAAAAATGGTCAACCCCCTTCCCCTCTACATAAAAAAGAGAAGTATTGTATTGAATTACAATTACACATTGTCGAATTCGTTCACGTTTCAAATGATTTATAGGTTATGTGGATTGGAGGAGAAGGTGATGGTGGTTAAGGAAGAACATGAATGAGTATAAATAAGGAAGGTCGGGTGAAATTGGGTTTGGTGATTTTGGAGATACAAGTTCGATTTTCGATGTTTCTGAATCAAAATAAGATATTTCAAAACTGGCTTTTTTTTCGTGTTTGCACATGAAAAGTGCAGTTTCGGAAAATCGAAAATTCAAACTTTTTTTAATAGATGTCTTAGATCCGATGCCTATTGTCAGAATTTAGTGCGTATCGGCTCAAAGTTACATCACTGATGATACGGAGCTCAATAAAGCACTCTCGTAGATCTATAATCTAAGACTTGGTAAGCGAGGTGAGATTACAGTACGGCGCTGAGAACTTGTCCCTTGGAAATGGGACATCTGGACGTTCGGACAACCGGACAGACAACTACTTATCAACGAAACTATGAGACCACATGAAATCAGTATACCCACTTTTTCTCATTCCCTTTCCCCTACACATCGCAAAACTCATAAAACAAAAAGTCGAGACGATAGAAAACGAGTAAAAAAATGAAGAAAAATGACATAAATGTAATCCCCAAATGGGTTCTTTTTCGTTTTCCTTCCGGAGAGTTTCATGGGTACATGAAGGGAACATGAAACAACCAAAAAATATTTTTTTAACAAAAAAAGAAAAAGAGAGAAGAGGAAAATACACAATGAAAATAGATGGATGGATAGAGGGCGAAAAATGGGAAACAAGGGGGGGGAGGGTACATGTCCTAGAGGGTGTCGGGAATAAGAAGAAGAAGATGAAAGATGGAAAGGGCGGTGTGGAAATGGGAAGAAATATTTTGGAAAAATGGTTTAAAGTGAAGGAAAGTCTGAAATCAGGGCACCCGGATATCTAGACGAGCAGGTGGTCAATTTGTTGAAATACTCTTGTACAGACTTAAAAAAGAGTGAGTTTAGACATCCGGATACTTGGGCACACAGACAGGTACCAAGGATCAAAACTGACAGGAATTTGACGCTCGGACATCTTCACACATAGACAGACAGACGTACGCTCTTAGAGTGTGAAATTGAGTTACCGATTCCAAGAGTATCAAAATCACCAAATATAGGAAAGAAAACGAAAAATGAGACCTAGTTGATGCCACTACGTTGAAAAATAAAAGAATCTTGACATCCGGAAATCTGGAGCCTTGGACAGACTTCAAAAATCATTTTGAGATTATGGACAGTTATCAGATCGAAGTTACGATATGATGACATCCCGATTCACAGACACACAGACAGTTAGTCAAATGGAGGACATCCGGACAAACTGACTCGCAGACTGACATGACATATGTAAACCACCATCATCAAAACCCCCACTACCCTTCCCAAGTTTCTAAGATTTTCGAAAAAAATAAAAGTCACGAAAAATTCAACTTAATTATCACACGAACACTTGTTCCTTCCTTTAATATTTGCGAAAAGTCAAAAATCTTCCACTCCTTCTCTCTTCACGTAAACCCGAGAATAATGTCAGTAGAAAATGATTAATGAGCTTGATTTGCCCGGGAGATAAATAGATCGATCAAACGGGGCGAGTTGACACATGGTAGTTGCTCAGAGGTGTAGTTCTCTCTCGAGGGAAACCTCTGATAGTTCATTTGACAATAGTTGTAATGTGTTTGATGGTCTGTGGGAGGAGGAGGGAAGTTTGGGGGAAAGTTTGATCAGTAATGAATGAGATTTTTAGAAATTTCAGCAACGTTTCATACCGTAGCAAACTTTCACATTGCAGCTCGATTTTGGTTAAACCCCTAGAAAGAGCTTGAACAAAAAAGTTGTCAACTACCAAGCTGTAAATTTAGATTTGATCACCACGTGAATCAAAACACTGACACCCTCCTGGAAACCAAATTTTTTGAAAAAATTGAAAATTCGATATTTTTCGTTGCAAAACGTTTGCAATAGTACATATCTACCTTTTGCTTCCGAAAATCTTGAGGTTCATTAAGAGCTATGAATATTCAACGGGTAGTCTATTAACCTCATTGAACCCTACACAACAAAACAACATCCAAAGAACCTCAGCTCATTAGTCACCACACCACCAACCTAACCAAGGCATAAGAAACATGACGGATAAGGAAAGGTACACATAAAGCCCCAATAAGAAAAATGGACATAAGCTAATGAGCTGCTACTAGCAGGTGATGATGACGGGAAAGGGAGACGACAAACGGAAATGGACGGGACAGAGAGGAAGGGGGGACCGGGTGTCAAAAACAAACATGGGTGTGGAGGAAAGTGGTGGTAGGTCAGAAGTGGCAGTAACACGAATGGGAAATTTGAGATGAGACAGTTATTTTTGAAAAAATCAATCTTGAGTAACTCTTATCACTCCTTTCCCTTGACAACGACCACCAACTATGCAATATGTAATAAATCTAAAAAGCTATAAAGTAATGTTTTATGATTTGATTACAATTCATGGCGGTGTTGTGCAATCAAGTGTTGGTTGTAACATGTGTAAATATTATACTGGCTAGTTGGTCAGAACAGAGGGAAAGAGAGGGTTATGTAAATCAGGTTGATTGGGTTTGAAGTACTATTATGAGAGTTGTGGGGAGGGATTTTTTGGTTTTAGTGGTGGCCTAAGGAGCCGAATAGCTAGGAAAATAAGAAAAGGTACTGTTTATAAAACTTGGAAGTCAGATATTCGAAAAATGCTTTGGGAAAGCTAACATAAGGTTCTTGAGAGAGGTGGTAATCGTTAGGAGCGGTATTTCAAAAATCTAGATTATCAAGGTAAAACTATAATTTATATGTATATCCGGAGAGGTGAAAACATGACGATTCTGAATCTATTTTGAAAATTCTCGTAGCACCAAAATGAACCGAGTTATGACAAACTTTACAAAAAGAGATTTTTTATTAAATGAAAACAAAGTTTCTCAAGCTTATTACTGCATCAGCCTGTTTCTACCGGTAACCATTTCTTTGGACTAGTGTTCCAAATTCTGAGATTTCGAGGGTATCATGAAAAAATGTCTTGAAACTAAAAACACTATTGGAAAGCTGAAAGCGTGAGGATTCTGACTCAGTTGTCACCATTTTTCAAGCTCCAAAATGAGCCCATTTAGTTTCATGTGAAACTTTAATGTACACTAACAACCTTATAACTTGGCTCGTCAGCATGACAATTTTCAAAATTTGAACGCTTATTCAAAATCATCATGACTCTACCTTTCTAAGGATACCAACTCTGCTCAAAACTTTTTTCCTACCTCAAACCTAAGTTTCCTCTTGGAAAAAACACTTTCTCTATATCTAATTTCACCCGACCACAATAGCACCCCTATAATGATGACACCCTCGACTTCACCGTAAATTCTCAAGAACAATGAGATAATTGGTTATGTGCGAGTATAGAGAAAGAGCACAGTGGGAGCACAAGGAGTCAGTAGAGAACAATAATGACCGTATATATGCAAATAGCTGGATAGAAATGGATGGGATGATGGAGGGAAGAGAAGGAGGTACAACAACTAGTATATATAGAGACAGCTGGCACGATGGAGCTGCCTAAACATTAGCTTTATGATGACAGGAAGGGAAAGGAGTAATTAAAGTTATGAATCGGGAATAATTATGAATAAAATAAGAAACACGGGGGAAGAAAGAGGTGGAAGAAAATCACTAGACCTGGGAAGAAAAGCGTCTAAGGCGCGCCAGATAGACCGTTACTTGGATACTGGATACTGAAGGGGGAAGTGTCTACTCTGAGTTCTTGGAACAAAATATATATAATTGAAAAGCTAGAAGACGTGAGAATTCTGAATGCAAGATTTTTCAGTATAGTAGAATCTTACAACCTTGTATCTCAACATATTGTGGTACTAGAAAATTTTGAAAACAGATTCAGAATTCGCACAATCTCAGCTTTCTATACATATCAGATTCATTCTCAGCAGCGATATTATCATAAACGTTTGAGTTATTTCTGAAATCCCACCTGAATTGGCTCAAAAACCAATAAGTAATACGTATTTTCTTTCGGAACAAAACGTTGTCAAGTGAGAAAAGCCTAGAACGAGACGGAACAAGAAAACGGAGCGTGAGAAAATATGTGTACAAAGGAAAATTAGTTCACTATTCTTGGAGAGTGTAAAAATGGGACAGCTGAAATTATAATGAGCTATATGTTTTCAAAAATGGTCAATGAATATTTCCAGATTCAAATGTTGTTCACAACTCTTCCAATCAGAATCACTGAAAGTTCAGACATTTCGGTTTTCTCTATCATTGCAGTACGGTTTCTGCAACCGTGCTCTACCGGAACGGGCAAAAGCTTAGTTGGCGAGAGAGAGAGAGAGACGCAGAGAAACAGGCATGATCAGAGTAGAGGCGGTGATTACGTAAATTTGGTACAAAAATCACAGATTTGATTCAATTTTTTGGCAAAAAAGCCTAAAACACAATAAAGACTCGGTACCCAACCTATCCAAATCATAAAAATGCAAAGTAAAAGAAGAATAAGAATAAGAATATGATGATGATGATGCATCACTTTACTACACTTTACGAGAGGTATACGTTGGGAAGAAGAGGGGGAAACGAATGTGGTAAAGGATGCACCGCCGACGCTCTTCTGGTGGTCAAATGTGACATTTTTTGAGTTCTTTACGTTTTTACAGTTTACAACAACATTCATATAGTTTGGGACAAAAATGACGTCTGAGGTGCGCCAGACTGAAAAAAATTGGCATAGCTCGGAAAAATTAGTTGCAGTTTTTCTGAGCACACAACGTAACAAATGTTGCCAAGCTTAGCTAAGAGCAAGAAAAAAAAGTCAAGAAAAAGTGAGTATTTCTTTCTTGCTCTCAAGGGGATAACAAAATTCAATTAACCGTTTTCCCCCCTCTTTTGTTTCTTTTTTCTTTTTTATTCGCACCGCCCGTAAGAGAAGTAAATTGAAGGAGAAGAAGGCTTTAGTAGTGCTGAGGACTAACTCGTATTTCATCAATTCTCATTTTGACTCATTGTGTTGAAAGGGGGTAGAAAATGAGGGAGTGGAGGGGGAGGGGTTTTTGTTTGTAAGGGTGAGGGAAAGAAAGAGAAAGTTGGTTTAGGGTACGGAATGACTAAAGTGAAAGTGTGCTCTACTGACAACGGTAAAAAATTAGGGTGGGGTAGAAATTAATTCGGTAGAGCGAAACGCTTACTGAAACTAATTTCCTTTACGAGGCTTTGTCTTGAATTTAAAAAGAAAGGCGGAGCTTCGTAAACCGAGAAATGTAAATCGACTCCAAATATTCACAAAATTTTTCCTTTTTCACTTATAACAATAAAAAAATGGAAGCTAGTTCTTGCATTCTTTGACTGAAAACAATGTTGTCTTTCACAAATATCTGGACATCCGGACACATAGACAGAATGACAGGTAGGAACGCAGGAATGTAAAAATCTAGTTATAAAGGAGGAATTTATACAAACTATGACAAAAGTTTGAATAGGGACGAACGTTTTCAATTATGATTGTTTCGACAGACGGATAAAGCCGGCAAACGGATAAACAGACAGACAGAAATCGAGTAAAACTGGCAAAATGACTCTTAAATTGGGAATAAAAGGTAGGATAAGAACACAATCTGAAACTACTCAATTATTTTCCGATTGGTAATTTCTAAAATTCCATTTAAATGAGGGTTTCTATCGCTTTACCATCCAATAATTCAAAAAGAGTATGTACATCTCTGCGTCTGTCTGTCCAAGTATCCACAAAATCAGAAAAACGTCAAAAGCCCAAAAGTTGCCCAAGTAATGCAACATTTCTAGAAATCATCTGTTATTAGAGGCTCCCAAATCCAGCAGACACTGTATTTTCAGGGATCCAGACAAAGGTGCCAACAGACGGAGATTCAAAAGGAAAAGCTTCGGGAATAAGCTTTCCCTTCAAAACTAGTATACACATACTCCATTTGGAAACCATCCCGTTAAAAGCAACATCGTCCGTTTTTTTCTGTTTCACTTCCAATTAAAAAGTACATCTATACACAAATCTATATGTCAAAACCAATCTAATTCTCATCATCCCAAACTAAGCTTATATAATAGTAGCGGGACGTGAAATGAGAATTAAATTTGAAGAGACGGGTTGTGTGGGGAAAAGAGGAAGAAATAAAGGGGGAGGCACAATACTCATTAGAGAACATCAAAAAGTCATGGAAGCATGAAGGACAGGAAGTGGGGTCTACTCATCGAGGATGTTGCAGAGACGAGAGAACGAGATATTCACTTTTGGTTCATTTCTTTAATTGCGATTTGAAATTTGATCCGGATCGGCAGAGAGACGGGAAAAGGGAATAGATATTTTTTGAAATAAGGAGAGGAGGGAAGATTCAAAATGTGTAAAATGTTGAAGAAAGGGCAAAGATCGAGGATGTCGGGAAACTTGCCTCCGGGACGTTTCGAAACCATAACATTCCCACACTATACGGAAAAAAGTACATACATGCAATCCGGGCCGAACCGGGCCGACGGTATTTATTAAATAACTTTTTTTGAAAAAAATTGTATCGGGTTTGTTAAAAGCTCAAATGATAGAAATTTAGACGTGTCATTTGAAAAAAATTTTAAACTTTACAGCAAATCCACAATCTTGAGTTATTAACCAACACGTATACTGAAAAATGAAACATTTTCTGCTCAATTTTAGGTGAATCGCGAAAAAAAAACTATTTCCAGTATATTTTTTAGCGTTTACTGTCGAAATGCCTGGCCAAACGTCTCGGAGCCAAAAATCAGTATTTTTAAAAACGAATTTTTCATGAAAGTTTTTACAAGGAAAGTCCTCGAAGTGTCCTCTTCCAAACGACTCAACAATGTGGTCGCTGATACTTTCGAGTCCGTAGATTTCGAATCTGAAATAAAATTCTGCTAAATCCTTCTATGAATCGAATTATGGTTGGAAAACTGAAGGATATTCGCGTGCCTCGCGAAACAGCTTAGCCATAGAAAAGTTTGACTGGATAACTCATTCACAGAAGGATTTAGCAAAACTTTATTTCAGATTTGATATCTTAGGACTCGAAAGTACCAGGGGCCAAATTCTTGATTCGTTTGAAGAGGACACTCCCTTGTTAGACAGAGAAGAAAACCGTGAACAATTCAAGCAAAAAGTTCCAAAAAACTATGAACCGTCCAAGAAAATTCCCATAGCTGTTCATCTTCGAATCCTCGTTTACCTGAAAAAACAAAAATTAATTCAAAACTCAAAAAAGATTTGAAAACCACTTCAAACTATAAGAAACATCTAAACGAGGAGGTAAGCAAAACGCGGACAGAAAAGGAAGCGTACACAAGAAAATAGGCGCGTATACATAAATTATGAGATGCCAGATTACGCAATTGACACAAAAATGGAGAGGAGAGAAGGTGAGAGTCGTAAAAATGAATAAAAGAGCAGATAAATAAGACAGGTAGGTAGGGGAGAGGGGGGAAGGGTACTAAAAAAGGTGACAAGGTCAAGAGTGTTTAGTAGAGATTAGGAAAGGGGGATTGGTTTGAATATGGTACAAGAGGGATGTATGTCGGTGTGTCAGGATGTCCAGATGTCCACTAATCCCGAAGCTCAATATCTTCCACATTATATATTCTTACAGACAATTTTCACAGTAACCAAAAGTTTTTGCATGTCTATAAGAGGTCCGCATCTTCTAATCCCCCATATCCTCCATGTCTTACAAGACTTCCAAACGGAAAAATGCAAATGAATGAGCGACAAAAAGAGACAATGTTGTATAATATTTGAGGTCCCCTTCCTCGCGTGTTTGGAATATGAGGGAACAACAAAATGGATGAGTTTCTGAAGAAAAGGAGAAAAAGAAATTGGAATTTTTGAAGGAAAATAAATGAAAATGCAAATAATGCAAAAGAGAATAGGGGTGAACCATTCGAGGAGCAGAGGAGGGAAATTGATGATGACTTGGTGACAAATTGACTTTTGAGGAAGAGGTTGGAGTGAAGACGAAATGGGGTTTTGACTGGGGTCAGGGGATTGCAAACCTAACGTTTCAACAATTTCAGAATTTGGAACGTCATCTAAAAGAACTTCATTTATATATAAATGTTGAGACAAAAATCAGGTGCCTGTCGAAAATTTTTTGTGATTTCTAAGTTTCCAGTGCTGTCATTTAATCTGTATTATAACGGAACCTGTGATACTTACCTTTAATAAGACATAACTTTGTTATTGCTCCAACAAGGAAAGTACACGGCGGACCGAGTAGAAATTGTTCTATAAACTTATAGTTAGCCATAGGTACTTTTGACCCTGAGGATTTCAAATCTGGAAGAAAAATGTTCAAAATGGTCACGCGGACCGAGCTACGAACCATAAAATTGTTTTCTATAATTAGGCTGTTTACCAAAAGTCAAAAGTACCTATGGCCAAATTTTTAGAAAATTTCTACTCGGTCCGTCGTGAACTTCCTTTGTAAACATAGAGTTTTCAACTCCTATAAACACTAAAATTTCTAATAAGCAAGTGGTTTTAAAACCAAGGTTTTAAAAACAGCAAAATTTCATTGGACGCGATTGAAATATAAATATTCAGTTATAATACAATTTCTATGATAGTAATAGTTGATAAACACATTTGTGTTTGTCGGATTTTTGTATTCTGCGTTTTAATATAATTTCAGAAAACGCAATTATTCAACAGATTTGGAAAAAAGTCGAACTTTTCTCAGTATCTCAAAAAATTTCAGACATGAAGCCGACTAGTCTTTCCAGTGTTTTTCAAAGTCAAAACTATATAAAAAGTGTGTTTACTGCAAAAAAGACCCGGATAAAAAGAGATAAGAAGTACTTACAAATTATGTTAGAAATATCCGAATCACATTCTAGAAATTGGGAAAAAGTTAAAGGAATTAGGTGTGCATTGACCACCTCGAGGACATACGTATGCAACTTCCAAAAAATAACATGTTTTCAAAAACGAGTAACTAGAAAAAGTGCAAGCTTTGTAAGTACTCAAAAAAAGGCAGCTTCGAGAAGACTACAAGTACCTCTACTGATTTTTGAGCCATTCTAAACCGGAAATTGGAATCCGTGAGCAAGAATTTATAAAAGTTATTACATCGCTTCAGTATACAAAGTAATGAATCGTAGTAGGCTTTGATGAATATCAAGAAAAACAAAACACGCCAAAACCAATCAAAATCAGAAGCCTATATATTTTTGATTTCCGTTATAGAGATAGAAGGGAAGATGGGAGGGGAAGACAAAAGATACAAAAAATAAATAAGCTAGATATCAGAGGGGTCTTGAGTCAATGGGACAAGTCCGCGATAGATGTTCGAGTCACTGTAAAAATTGTCAGTGTAAGTAACAACGTACTGTGACAATATTTGAAGCATCTCTGAGAACCCAAGGAATTTTAATTAGGGACATCAGGACATACAGAGATACATATTGACGTTGAAATATAAACAACATATCGAACATAATTTAAGATGAAAACGGAAACCAGTTCCAAAATGAAACCATAAACAAAAGAACGTGCTCTTCGCTGCTCCTCTCCCAATAAGTGGATAGCTTTTGACACCCCTTCCATTTCTTTCTTCTTCTTCACCATGGTGTTGCCGTCCTCTCTCACAAATGCGCCAAATGTGTGTGTTTGTATCTCATCCTTCCCCTTCTTCACTAGCCTCCACTTTTGCACTCTTCCCGCCTTCAATGGAATATATTACATAAACAATAGAAGCGGGAGGGATGACCCCAGTGTGAGGAGTAGGTTTAGTTACTCTTTCTCTCCAAGAGATCTAAATGGTTGGTGATGGCAAAGGGTGTTCTCACAATCGGAGAGTCTCAAGTGGGTGGATAGGAGGGGAGAGAAAGAAGGGCTTCTAATAGTTAAGGAGATGGTGCATCGGGAAGTGTGTTAAATGGATTCAGATGGGATTTCGGAATTTGAGAAAAAGATCAGAATTTTGAGGTAGGGGACGAGCTAGAGAATATGGTGAGTTTTCTATCGGGAGCAGAAAAATGTAAAATACCTCTCTGTCCTAAAAAATCTCCGAATTGTTAATTGCTTAAACCAGTTTTCTGTCCGTCTATCTGTGGACATGTCTGCCCAGACGGACATGCTCACAGACATTTAGGTTGACAGGCAGTTGGTGTGCTCCTGTATGTTTTTATGTCTGTCTGCGCGTCAGTATGTCCATGAGTCCGCTACTTTTTTGAAATTTCTGTTGATTCACATAAAATTGCTAATTTTTCAGATGTGCTTATGCTCAAGCTACCTCCAACAACAGACACAACCGGACATCTGGACATTCGGACAGCCAGACTCCCAGAAACCTCCCAGACTCCAAGCCCAACAAACTCCAAGTGTTTAATTGAACTCCTCCGGAATCCACTGACAAGAGTATTGAATGACGTTGAAATTTTATTTGAAATTGAAAGGAAGCGGTCTCCCAGAAAAGGATCATGTGTTCAATTTCATTTCTTATCCATCCTCTTCTCTATCCCTTCTTCTAAACACCAAAATGATGATTTTGGTTTTACGATGACACTTCTGGAGGAAAAGGGATCTTCATGGCTCAAGACGAGGGGAGGGGTGATATTAGTAAAAGAAAATGACATATGGGGCAGGAGGTCCGCCCCTCTAAAAAGACGGAGGGGTGTCAGGGATGAGGAATGGTAACCGGATGTGACACAAGAAGATATGGCGGTTTTGGAAAACAAGGAGAGAAGAAAAAGCTCTGGAGGGGTTTCTTGGATAACTGGAAAGTCAGAAAAAAATCGAGAAATCTGGAAATTTTCACACTCGGATTCCCGCAACAGACTGTCTCTTTACAAAAAGTATGAAATTTCTCAATATCTGAAAAGATTCACTTTTTAAAGAATCTCACAGTTTCTACTCACAAGAGATCTATCTCCTAACAAGAATTTCTAGCAGCCAGGACATCCGGTCATCAGAAAATACCGACAGACACACAAACAAACGGAAAGAAGTTCGTAAGAGTTTTACTGGTTATTATACAAAACAATTTGTTAGTTAAAAGTCTCGGTACTTTAAAAGAAACTCGAACTCAAAATCTCTTTTAAAATTAGGAATTCGATAATTGAACTAAAATCCATTAAAAGATCGAATAACTCTGAAATATGAAAAACGGGGCATTTGAATAACCATAACGATTTCAGAACGATCCAAAAGACATCCGGACAGTCGGACACAGAGACGGACATGCTCAGATGCTTTAGGGCAAAACCAGCAATAATTCCCATTTCTAACCTTTTAAAATGGGCTTTATGAATATTCGAAAATCCGAACACGCAGGAATACAGATGGACAGAAAGCTTAAAAGTTTTCATACATCTGAAAACCAAATTCAACAAAACTCAGAAACTGGGTTTGCGGAAAATCGAGCCAGGTTTTCTGGTATTTCAATTTTTCGGAAATCCGGACACAAGGATAACCAGACAGACAACAGAAGGCAGCAGTCAAAACTCCAGAAATTGTTAAACCTAAACTGCTTCCCATTTCTAAAACGAAACTACTGAACTGACTATTCAAAGTGAAATAGCATAATACCAAAAACGGTAAAAATTGATGTTAATCTTTCTAGGTTTATATTCAACACGAGAACGGAAAGAGAGATGAAACCTTGTCGGCGCCACTTTTACGACCCATCCCTCCCCGGTCCGTCCCTCATCTCACCAGGGTGTCAAATGTTATGTCAACGTGTATATCAGGGGGGCAATAAGACTTTTATTTCTTGTGTATTACTTTTGGAACATTTGAGAAACATGATGAGATGGGTATGCAGGAGAGTAGAATATTTGTTCCAATCAACGACCCGAATCTCATTAGCTTCTTCATTCAATCTTAACGGATGCTTGAAGAAAAGAGGCGGAGAGCGAGAGCGGGAATGTTGGAACAGAAGAGAGAGAGGGAGTTTGTTAAGATGAATTGCTATGAAACGGGAGAGTGTTCAGAAACAAATGAGATAAGATGATTCGGGAAAAAGGGAAAAGATTGAAACGTAGTTTTGCTGATCAAAATTGAGGTACTCGAAAGAAAATCTGGGAATTCTGAGTGGTTTTTGAGTTTGTTCGAAATCTAGTACAAACCGGGCTGCAGTACAATCTTACTGGGTTTCAGGTTTCTGACGATTTGTTCAAGTTAATGTATTGCAGTACCGGCCAAACTGATATCATACTTTGTATTTTTCAGTCGAAAATGTCCAACTTTGAGAATGCGTCATGGTAATACGGACTGTCCTATCAAATAAACTCTTTATGGATCATGCAGATCGAAAGTAGAGCTCCGATTTCATAATTATCAACTTTTCTTAACGGGCACTTCCTAGAGACTTCTAGTAATTTTAAGCAGACAGTTCAGAAATCGCACTATTTTGAATGGGTCGACTTGAGGGAGAAATTACTTTTTCAGTTTGAAATTGCTAGGTAGCATCCGTACAAAAAATTTTCCAACGATAAACATGGAGTTTAACTCTTATTGTTTCAAACCTATAACCTTGCATTCATAATAAGCTTACAAGTGAAAGTCAGTAAGCAGCAAAACGAAGTCTTCTGAATTTTAATCTCAAAATTTATTGGTGGAATCGGATGCCATGAAATACTGTCAGACTTGTATTTTCTGCAAAATTAAGATTTCAAGCAATTAGAAGCCATATTTCGGAACAAGCTTCAAAAAATCTGTTAGGGGTGTGGCTTTCCAACTATCTATAAGTTTTGTACTGAGTACTTTTGATTATGCAGATATCGTTTTCTTTTCTCACCGGAAGAATACGCTGGCTTTTATTACAAAAATGGAATTTACTTAGTCGCGACCGTATAAAGCCACAATGTCAAAGACACCCAGTCCCACAGAAAGTTACAGTTGATAGAAATATTTTTATACTTCAAAACGTCAGGTCACACGGAAACAATCCCAAAGTTTACTGTTATAATAGAACGCCCATCTGTAATTTATCAACATTAAATTAGAGCACTTGAAACAAAACCTATGTTATTCATGATTCTCTGCAAAACTTCATAAAGAACAAAGTGAATGAAAAGTGCTAATTTTTCTGATGGGCTCAAGTTCAAGCTCCTTCCAACCACCAGAAATAACCTGAGTACTAACTATAAAGGTACAAAAAGAAGCGCCAAAGACGAAAAAGAATAGTGTTTTAGTTTTTAAGCACAATTGAGTGAAAGAAGGCAAGAGATGAATCTAATTATGACTCCTTCTCCTTCTTCTGTGTGCATGTTGGCGATGGCATGTACATGATGATGAGCGGCGACGGCGGAAGACGGAAAACGAAAAGACTTCAATATATAGATGTATACTAAGAAGATGTTGATGGAAGAACAAAAAATGAAATAGTGTGGAAGTGCCAAGGCGGACATCCGGACATACAGCGGTTTTGAAGCTGGGGTAACAGTTACAAGTGAGGTGACTGAACTGATTCGCTGTGTCCAATTCCTAAGATTAGTTTTGTCAAACCCAATAAGGTAACAGTCACACTTAAGTGAAACCAAACCCACTTGAAACAGTAATACTGGCAGGAAGAAAGAAGGAAATCTGGC
This sequence comes from Caenorhabditis latens, assembly GCA_002259235.3. Lineage (NCBI taxonomy): Eukaryota > Metazoa > Nematoda > Chromadorea > Rhabditida > Rhabditidae > Caenorhabditis > Caenorhabditis latens. The sequence continues at coordinate 5,944,381 of CM056093.1, forward strand.
TAATAACTGTCTCCTTAATGCCAAAGTGAAACGAGAAATGGGAGGAGAAGGCTTTTACTCAAAATACGTCAATTAAATAAGAGGAAGCCTTCTCCTTCTTCTCCTTCTTCATCCAAAACCAATCTGGCGCATTTTTGCGGACACATACATTGTTTGTGCCCTCTTCCTGCCTGCTACCAGCCTTCTTTAATATATCATTTCCACCAATCTGGTCATCTGGATGACCAGGACTCGCCTTCCTAACCCGATTTGGCTACTTTAATCGACGGCAATTGGTCTGGGGTGGCGACTATAGAGGCATGTGTCACTTCTGGTATAACAAATCACTTTGGGAGACGTTTAGTTAGGTAATAGACCGGTAATAGAGAGTGAACGGTATGCGGGAAACTGTTGATGGCGGGGTGAGTGGTGGTCCGTGGTGATAAGGGGGATGGGATGATAAGGGAGGGAAAGGGGTCATTAGGGGATGAGCTGGTGATAGCGCTATCTGAAAGAGGGATTTAATGACCGTGGTCCCACAGAAGGTTACAGTTGATATTGGGTTGACAGTGGGCAGTGGTCTTAACGATGTGTCTGTCGAAAGAGTTAACTGTTCGTACAGTTGTGTTCTGGTGGAAAATATTCGATTCCAGATTTACTATAATTTAATCGAAAATGAACAAAAAAGTCTGATTCAGAAATACGATTTTGTCTATAAACTCTACTAACTAACAGAAGAGATTAACTACAAATTCTAAGAAACAACACGAGCGTCAATCTGAAACTGTGATGGCCAGTTATAAATTCCAACACGATATTGAGCACGGGAACTATGCTTCGAACTAAAATAGTTGTATCTCACAATCAGGACCGTTTTGGCATCGGGGCAAGTTTGAAAACATATTTTTAATCACACCATGAAAAAAAACTATCGATATTCGGAAAGATTTGGAAAAAATAATTAAAAAGGAATTTGCGATTCTAATCAATTCTTTTATAATCATGAGAGTATCTGTACGCTTTCGACGAGGATCTCTACTATTTCCGAGTACAATATACAATTGAAAAAGACATTACGTGCAAATGGTCAACTTTGTGAGTGTGCGACTTCTTCCCTAATGGCATCACAATACCGATTGGTTATGGAGTGTACAGATCACAAGTAGAAGTTCATTTTTGTAGTTGACACCTTTTTTGTAAATCTTGACTGCATGATATTCTGATAACATTAGAGAAGCCGTCTCACAATCACAAAGTTGGTCATTTTCAACTAAAAACTGCAAAACTCGCATTCTTTATGGTCCATACTGTACAGTTTCCAATTTCCTTAGAAACTCCGACTGGATTAAAGATTTTTTTTTGATGTTACATTTCACTGGCACTCTTCAATCTCATTTTGGTAGCGGTCGAATCTAAGTTTGGTTCAACAAACATCACTACATTCAATTGAATGAATGATACTAACAACCTCTCGAAAAATACTTTTGAATCTAGAAAACTTCTACCTGAACCATGGGCTTCCAAGACTAATCATATTCTATGATTCATCCAAGCCAACAGTTTAATACCTTTCTAGCTTATTGTATCTGAAAAGAAAAAAAAACACAATTTTTTTTGTTGTGAACTATTTATTTGTTCGTTTTTTCACTTCTTTTTTATTACTGATTTCAGATTGACTGGGACTGAAATGTCAATTCCAGTCATATCCAGTTTCAGTAACTAGTTGCACAACATTCTTTTTTTGGGGGAAGGGGGCATGGGGGACAATTTTAATTATGTTTTACAAAAGATGGATCACTTATGAAGCTTTGAATCAGTCGGGATTTTGAATGAATGGAGAAAAAAAAAATTCGGACCTTAAAACTTCAAAAGTCAGGGGTGCAAATAAAAGAATAACCTTTTTAAAAGGGAATTATGGGGGGACTTGACAATAAAAAAAAATGGGAGAAACTTCTGGAGCAAATAATAGAAAAAGTAACCGATGAATGTTTTTGGGGGAGGACAAAGAGAAGAAAGATTTTTTTGGGTTTTAGTTTTCACAGATTTCGAAAAGAGAAGAATTACAGGGAAAAATGGTTTTGAACGGACAAAAAATGAGCATAAATGGGAGGGAAATTAGAAAATAAAAAATCTGAAATTATAAGAAAAGATTTTACGAGAAAAGAGAAAAAGTGGAGAAAGCAGATTGGAGAAGGTTTGACTTATTGGTATTATCTTTTTTACTTATTTTTTTGATTTTCAGAATTTTTGAGTTTTTTTCGATTTTTCTTAAAGAAAGATGAAGAGAGGCAGGGGTGGGTATATGAAGTGAGTGAGGTAGAAAGTGAATATAAAATAAATTGGGGGAAGGTTTAAATATATGGTTTTCAGTTGCCCATCGAATCGAACGGTAGTCGACCGTACTTCTCGTCGATCGGCACTTTATCCAATTCGGCGAACAACTCCAGCTCATGATGGCTTTTGTAGCTGTTGTCCAAGTTTGCTGAAAATGGGAAAAGTTGAGTTCAGATGAGAAAATGTCACGATGTTGGCTAATTTAGATCCAACTGTGATATTGTATTTACGCTAAGTCATACTGTAGCTGTAACAGAGATTACTGAAACTTAGCTGGGAAAATATACTACAGCTTATGGAATGACTAGTACTACAGTAGAACGGTGGATTACTATAGCATGTATCACAAAAGACAAACTCACAGTTGACGCGTCGCACAAGATCATGTAGCAAATTCTTCGGCACAGCTTCGGAGGTGTCTCGAACTCGTTCGAGATACGGGCCGAAGACAAAATCGTCGAGTGGAACAGACGGTGTCGGGATGAAGTACTCGTGCATTACTGAAAAATGTAGAGTTGAATTTATAGGCTACCGTTTTCGAAACATGTGCATGTAGGGAGAAGAATATCGCTATGACTACTAAAAGCTTGACGAGAATCGGACGAGGTGTCTATGATTTAGGTTTTTTTGGCGGGGGATGTGTGTATGTATGTTTGTTATTAGAATTGGCTACTAGGGCACAAAAGTCTGTCTGTGTGTCTATGTTTTCGGATATTGAATGTTCTTAATTTGTCAGTTTGGTGCAATCTATCTGTACATCCCGATGTTCCCTCTTCTCAACTCACACTGCTCCACAACATCTCGGTTCGACAACGGATCTTCCTCTTCCTCTGTCTCATCCACTGCCTCTTCCTCTTCCATTGAAACTCCAGCCATCAAATCACAGAGCTCCGGCACTATCGGTTTCGGTCTCTGCCATTTCATTGGTGTTATCAATTCCACTCCATTCGCCGTTCTCTGCACAATTACCTTGCAATCCTCTGTTTTATTTAACCGATTTCTGACGAATGCTGGTAGAAACGGACAAGAGGCTGCTTGGAATAGTCTCATGTCACTACAACATGGAGCCAGACAGAAGAACTCTTCGTCTGTCAGTGTCTTTCCTTGTGGACGATTCTTGCATGATATCTTCTTCTCGTCGAAAAGTGAGCTGTCTGACGTCGTTGGATGATCTCGTTCAATCATTTCTTCCAGTGACATCCTCGGGAATATATCCTGATCTGATGTCATTTTGAGTGAATTTCGAACTGGGTCCGTGAACTGATCTAATCGGAAATCAGTGATTTCTCCTTGATTAAGACACGTTACAAACTCCCATTTGCTCGGATAATGTGGTGCATTTACACTGGGAATCGGCTCAGGAATACCCGAGCAAGATGCTGTATCATCCTCGGCGACAGTGCTGGTTGGTGGCTCTGCGCATGTTGAAGAAGCACATGATATCGTAGAAGAAGACTCGTCGGAATCTGATGTGGTGGCGGATGTGGTGCTGGATGACGTGGATGACGAGGCAGAAGAAGACGATGATGGAGATGGGGCGGGTGTCGCTGGAGTGTTGGTTCCCATGATTTCCCGAACACGTTGATCGATCACATCTCTGATCAGATCACTGTTAATGATCTCTTGGACGGCAGTGACGACACGTTGTTCGACTTCTGCACTGATACGAGATTCGATTGAACGAAGCGTTTCGTCGATTGATTTCAGGCGATTGCTCATCTGTAAAAGGGAAAATTTAGTATAGGGAGTTGGAAATGGAAATGGGAAGGACAAAAAAGTGTGTATCTAAAGGGGAAACAAGGAGCAGATGTGCCGCCGAATGAAAACTAGGCTACGGCGCAATTGTCATGGATTTCGACTCTTAGTTTCGAATCCTCGCTTTGACTCCTCGTTTTAGAGGACGTCGAGACAAGATTTATGACTTGGTGACGGGCGGTGAGAATCGGTGAAAAAGGATGGATGAGCTCGAGAATAGACATAAAAATGGAAAGGAGTAGTCTGGTTGACGCCTAGAGCTGAGAACATCGGAAATTGAGGTTTGAAAAGGGAGGGATCTAAGAGTTCGGGATGAGGGGAAAAACGGGTAAAGCTAACGCTAGAAGAATTGTAGCTAGATTTTAGTAACAAGCTGACATAGTTTCAGCTCAATTAGCGCTATCGTCACCAAAAATAGTCTCCGCCCACATATATAAGTTTGTCGCGCAATGCATTTCCTATTCGCGAACTCTCAAACTATGACATCCATATGCTCAAAAGTTGAAGCATTCTGTAAACTTTCAGCCAAAATCTGTTGATTAACATTATTAAGAAAGTTTCACAAGTTTCCTGAGCCTCCGACTTTGTTAAAAAATAGCGACGTTGGTAATCTTACTGTAGCGCCTCTTAAGGAATCTGCTGGTGACCGAATTTAACCTCACTCCACCGTGCAACATGTACTAATTGAACCCGACGCATTCTTGAATCTGTATCAACCAACTGGTTTCTCAGTTCTCCGACTAATGATCTCTAACGCCAAAGCTCCATCCACCTTTGTTTTCAATTGGTCTACTCCCGGTGCTCACATATCCACGTTGCTCTTCCTAATGAGCTGTTCCTGCTCCACATCGAACTCGCAAAAACATATAATTAGTCGGCATTACGTCGTCCTTCTTTCAATGTTTCACCTGCAATAGCCTCCACCTCATCAGGATAAAATCAACCAGTACTACTCGTCCACTCTCTGTCTCTTAATCCCCTTGACCAATTATCTCGAGAAGAGAAAACCAGAGGTTGAGTGAAGAGACCATCTTCCTCTTCATTATCCGATCGGTGTCACTAATCCCCTTTTTCCTTTTTGTACATAGATAGAACATTATAACGAGAACAGATTGATGATGAAATGTAGGTGGGCACAGAGAGGCGGCTACCGGAAAAGAAGAGAGAGGGGGAAGGTCGGTTAGGGGACTGTTATCTCGATAATAGGTGGTTTTGGTGAGGGGGAAAGGGAGGGAGAGAGACAGGGGATGGTCTTATGACAAACAAGTGTGTGCTCAGTGAGCAACTGTGGGCTTTCTAATTGTTTTGTTTTGAGGTTGATGAATGGGATGAACTGGATTTCATAAAGGATAAGCTGGAACACTTCAGGAAGAAAATCAGGGAAGGTGTTTTGTAATGTACAGTAACATTCGGAACTACAGAATTGGGAGAGGTTTCGAATACAGTAAGAGACAGTTTTAGGTCTGCTAATTTCGATACGAGAGCAGTGGTTAACTTATCGCATGCAGACGGACTCTTACCCAAGTTACAGATCAGGCTATAACGGATCAGTCAAGCCAAATGTTGGAAAATTTACTTTCAATCAACCCGATAATAGGCAAATCTGGATCATTCAAGTTAGTTATTTGAATAATTATGACTTAACACCCTGTAACTCGGACAGTTAACAAATTTGTGATAGCCGAGAAAGTCCACTGCAAACTGTCATGTTCATAACCGTAGTCAGAATCCAAGAACCTCCAACAATAAACTGTAATTTTAATGAAGCTCACAGTTGTTCCGTTATGATATCCTGGATATTGATAATGACAAAATCAAATTGCAGTTCGATATTCTGATTCCCAATCAAAGCTTCATTCCAATCCCATCCTTTATAAGTTCATATCAGCTGATCCTTTCCTTTCTTCTCCTCACAGATCCCGCGGCGCAACATAACGCAATAACTATCGGATTCTGTCACTTTTTTCTCTATTCAATTCACCTATCTATCCAAGTTTTCATCACCTCCTCCCCCACTTTCCTTAAACATATGTCTCATTTACAGGCGTGGCTACTAAAGGAGAGATAGAGAGACAGAAAAGCATGAATGGAATGCGGAATGCAAGACGAAGGAGGCGCGCGGACAGACGGCAGCACCGTGCGGGAAAAAGATGGAGAAATATGATAAGAGAAAGAGAAACTGAAAATATATGCTATGACACAACTAACCATACGCTCAAATCGATACGAATTCCGACTTCGATCCGCTGCCTCTCGATTCTTCTGAATTTGATGCTGATATTTTTCATTGCGACGAGAAGCGACACTACGACAATCCAGCTGCATGTCTTGACCTGGAACACACAATTTTAGGATAATTAAACTGTAAGCATCTGGAAGACGTGGCAATAGCTGAGGAGAGAAAACGAGAAAATGAGAGAGTGCGAGAGGGAGTCCAAAACGACGCGCCGGGTGGACACGACGATGCGTATAAACAATCGAGTGAGACGCACACGCTGCAGAGACGCAGACGTCTAGAGGGACGAGGGATACACATGGGACATGATGTGAATGGAGAGGGTGACACAGATTGGTGTGGTCGATATGAATGAATGCAAATACCGATATGTGGGGAGAGGAGAGGAGAAAACGAGAGAAGGAAGAGAGAGCGATGCGGACGAAGAGCGGCGGCAAGCGGCAAGCGCGGGACCGAAAGTAGAGGAGAAGGCACTGATAACAGGGGGGGTATAGGGGGGTACTTGTGTGTATACGAATTGGTCGGGATGACTGGGTGGAGAGACAGAGAGAGGGGGCCAATGAGAGGGAGTGTATTATGTATTATTACATGTGAAATTTCGGGAATTATTGGGTGGAGGAAAAATTGGTGATGAGGAAACGGGAGGCGGAGCGGAGGTGGTGGTTCTAATTAGGCACCGCCCATCTGTTTGTTAGGTAGAGTATGGAGGTCTGAAGAAAGGTATTTGGTGGACAGGTGCTAGACACCAGCGTATAGAGATGGGTCGAAAGATTATTAATCCCTATGACAACTGGTATAATTAATGGGTCAGAATTAGCCTAACATCAGAAATTTAAGTGAGATACTAAAACGGTCTAGAAAACTGAAGATTCTGAGATGGTTTCAAGGAGGGCACTGGTACAGTACCAACAGAGACAAGGCAACTAGGTACCACCGACTTTCAAAACGTGGTAGGATGTCATGGATTGACATCCAATAAAATCTAGAGCTCCAATTTTGTAGTTCGCACGTTTTGTAGAAGATAATTCCAATATGGTATGACCCTAAAATTTTCGAAACAAGATGTTTGAAGTTTTTCAGAAGTCAAAACTGAGAATGATGAGTGTAATTACCCGTTTCGAAAGTACAAATCTACGCATATAACCGCTTAGTTATCAGTAACTGGTCATGGCCTAGGAACTCAGGAGTTGGAGTCCTATTACACCGTCTTGCTAGCTCACATACAAGCAGACGCGCGAGGTTCTGCAAAATGAAAATATCTGCTGAGGATCGGAGAACTCTCTCCTCTATTTTCTCAAACTTCATGATCCTTGACGTGGCTCTCAACATGTTCAGAAAATTTATGAGCTAAGTGTCACGACGAAAATTTAGTTTCTCTACCATAGGCTCCCCTGTTCCCGCCTCCTTGCAACCACCCATTTTTACAAATGATCTGTCACTCACACACAGAGTCCGTACTAGGCAGCTGCAAAAAACTAATATATATTTTTAGTACTACTAGTTCGAGACTTTGATTAACGAACTTCATGTGTGCGAACACGGTGACAACCAAAAAGTTGAGGCTTTGATTGACGAACTTTTTCAAGAAGGCAGCTGGATTCTCCCTACAGAAAACTACCAGATTGAAAAATGAGGAAACAAGTGAGGGTTGTCATCGAGTTGGAGGAGTCAAAAATTCGAGAGTAATACTGAAAAAGGAAAGAAGAAGAGTATTTGGGACACTAAAATAAGGAAAACACATAAATATTGTTATTGGGAGTATGTATTAGATAGCGGAAATTGATAGGGATTAACGGTGTCTTTAAAAAACAATCAGAATGGAACAGAGATGAAAACATGACCCTGCTACAATATGAACATCAAGGGTCTGAAGACTGATTAGCGGTTCAAGATCACTTGAAAGTTTTCAAAAAGGTCTAATCAGAAGAACCTAATGGAACTGCAAAAAATTGTTTTCATATCCCTTTTCGAGAAGGACTCAAATTATGCCGTGGAGCAATGAAGCGACTACTTGGGAGTCAGATCAACCTGTAGACATTGCTGACCGGGTGTTCCATCACAAAAAATTGAAATCGGCAACGGACCCCATAACGTCTCAGTTAACCATTTCTTACAAAACATGACTTTTCGCTATTACTGCATAAGAAAAATGACTTCTAGGTTGGTATTCTTCAATCATAGCCAATGCGTTCCGTGATCGAATGTTTGCAGAGAAGTTGTTGCGCAATGCCCGAACGATTGCGCATGCCCAAACCACCAAAAAAGGTTAGTTTGTTGACACGGCATTAAAAGTCATAATGAGATGAGAAGTCATAGAATTGCATAGGTAAAAAATAAGGAATCTGAATCAGTCTAGGTCAATAAGGATTCAAAAACCGATCAAGCTAACAGTGAACTCTGGGTTCGTCTAGACCGAGACCTTGCATTGCGGCACGGTTCATTCTAAAATCGGTCTATAAGCATTGCTATCTCTCTGGAAGGATTTCATCTGCTTGACAAGGTTACTGTGGTCAACCGATGAGCTACGGGACAAAAACTGGAAAAACCACGACATTTTCAGCCAAATCTAGCAGAAAAGTTCGGTTTTTTTTTGCTCTTTCCGGAGGATCCACTTACCAATAATCCAAATTTTTCGTGGTGGGATCATCTCATTCAATCCGGGTAATGCTAGAAAGTGACGTTGACTCCAAAAAAAATGAACAGAAACGAAAAAGTTTCAGAAAACTGACGAATTTCTCAACGTTACACCGCACTTTTAAAGATTTTCACTACAGTAAAAGTGGGCGGAGCATAGATGGTATCGTTGTTCTTTCCTAGTAAACTGTTAATTAAGATTTTTCAACTTGATAATCAGTCTATTTTTGTCACCATTTGGGTCTTGCAGCGAATTTCGACGGGACATGCGCCCCAATCAAAACACATATATTACGGAAGAAGATACGGGATGGATGGAAGGAAAGAAATGTGTGTGTCTCTACGAGTGGGTCGTCGCTTCGCCCTTCGCCTTTCGAAAACGAAACAAATCGCTTCGTTTTTCCGTCCTTCCTCCGCGTCGCCTGTTTTTCTCTGCGCGCTCTCTCGAATCGGCACACTATTTCGCTCCGTTCCTTCTCTCGTTTTTAATCGAGAGAGAGATGCGTTGGCAAAATAGAGGTGAGCGGAGTGGAGGAGGCGAGAAACATCATTCGAAACATATATCAGTTTGGAGGAAAGTTGAAAAAAAAGATGAAAGTTGGAATCGGAACGAGAAAAACATTGAATACATAAAAAGTTGATAAAGTGAATAGAAATTGAGAGATTTTGAAATAGCGGCAAGAGAGAATACGTTAAGAACTGTAAACACTATATGAAAAAGTTTTTCATTTCGAAAATTTTCGAAAATAAAATTTTAGCATGAGCTAATTTTCTAAATTCAAACCTCCGCGCATGTTCCCTCCTATTTTTCTGCGTCTCCTTTCTCTAACCCATGCAGATAGAGCGTACTTGCATTATTATTTTTAATACACGGCCGGGATTCTTCTACTCGTGGCCTAGGAAATTTTGCGACGAGTTACGCAGGTACGCAGCCAAATGGTCCGCAAAATTTGCGTCACGGTGTTTACAGACTGCGTACCGTAATCGCATGAAAAATTCAGGTTTTTTGGCGATTTTTTCAGAAATTTGACGCGGAAAAATACTAAACATATTTAAAAAAGCGAAAAAATGTGCCGGAGGATAGAAGAAGGCTTCGCCGACGTGTGGAAATGCAAAATTTTGACGTCTGATTCGCTCAATTCACATAGTTGGCAAAAACACCTCTAAGTTTGAAAATCGTTCATTTTCTTTGAAAAATATCATTAGCGAGTACTATATTTTTTACAGAAAACGTTCAGCCTTGTCTGGTTTACCTTCCTATCCTGCTCCGAATTTTTTAGTCACAAAACGACGAAATTATGAAGGATTTGGAGTCAATTTTTGACACTTTTCAATTTTTCTCGAAAACGAAGTCATGAACCCCAACTTTTGAACATGTCAGAACGTGAAAAATGATAAGGCGGAACTTTTGGCAAATTTATTCGAAATTCGAGGAACGCGTTTTCGAGAAAAGTCATTTTTAGCTGTTTTTGGCCCATTTTTTGCTTGTTTTTGACTATTATCTCGAAATTGAGGTCATGAACCCCTATTTTTGACCATGAAATATTGTAGAGAACGTTGCTGTGCACGTTCTGGCAAAGTTTAAAAAATTTTGAGGAGAGCATCTTCGAGAAATTTAAGTTTGAAGTGTGTTTTTTCAATTTTTTCGAGGATTCTCCATTTTCTTGAAACGTGAGAAACAAAATCCTAGTGTTTTAGCATGTATTCACGATTCGGACGTGACTGGCGACGTTTCTGAGTTACTTTCGCTTTTCCAACAACTATTCTGAGCCTGAAATTAAGCAAATTCTACACAATATGTGTTTCTGGCCACCTCCGTTGCAATACGTAACTATTTTCAAAATTTTTTGATTTTCTGTAACATTTCACTGATTTTCAACAACTCAGCACCGAAAAAAATCCGAAACAATGACCAAAAACACCGTTTTTTTTGCTCCGAAAGTTTGCAATGCTTAAGGTCACGGTGGCCGAAGTCACTGATTTTTCTAGGCCACGAGTAGAAGAATCCCGGCCGTGAATACAAATTTTCTTTTTTTTTCCTCGATTTCCCCTGAAAATAAACCAGTTTCCTGGAAAATTTCAGCAAAAAATGAATATATCGGAATGGCTCGAACAATCAAAAACTGTTTATAAAGCTCAACTTGACACCAAAATCAAAGTAATTGGAATTGTAAGTGTAAAAACAAAACTTTACTGAAAACTTCAATAAATAATCAATTTTAGATAGGAAAAGACTATCCAGATCACGGAAAAGGCGATAATATTAATTGTTATTTACGGGAGAATGTGTTTCCAGTTACTACTGGTGAAAACGAGACTTGTACGGTGAGAAATTGACTTTTTTGTTTCAAAAATTCACAGAAATATTTGGATAATTTCAGATCTCCGCTCACTTCTCCGACGACGAACAAATCCTATTCCTGGTGATGAACGGTGCTGATGACGTGGCGAATATTCGAAAATGTCTGAATTCTGAAAATAGAAAAACGACGAATTATTTTGATGCGATGGCTGAAAGTGAATCACAAGAAATGAGAATGTTGCATTTTTTGTTCATTTCTTGTCATTTTATCATCATTTTCGAGCAGACGTCGAGAATTGATTTGGAATTTATGCGATTTTTGAAGAAAGTCAATTCGTTGAGGTGAATATTAGAGGAAGGAACATTTAAAAAGACAAAAAAAAACAAAATCATTTTAGCAGGAATGGGAATTACCTACTGGAAATTGATTTTATGATCGAAAAATCTATTCTCCAGATAGAAAAACTGTATTTTTCACCGAAAATAATCACTTTCCTGTCGAATTTTATCAAAAAACCATCGAGTGAGCGTAAAAAACTAATGAAAACTTCTAGTAATCAATGAAAATTCAATCTCTTTCCCAAAATTTAGTATTTTCATTCATTTTCGCGAGAAAAAAAATAACAGTGGCTGCAAACCGAGTTTCTAAGCAAAAATCACAATATCCGTTTTTGAAACTGTTTTCTAAAAAAAAACGAGAAAAAATCAATTAACATTTTCGTTGTTTTTCGCGGAAAAAACGTGAAACTCATAAGAAATACCGCCGACGAAGAGGCGCCAGGGACGTTCAGGAACGTTTTGGTGCCGATCGGCTATTTTCTGGCGTGACTTCGACGCGTTTTTTGGAGGCAAAGGTTTTTTTCTCTCAATTTTCACTGAAATTATATTTTTATGGGGACGATGTCTGTCAGTTTATCTCGATGTCCAGTATCTGGCGTGCTTTCGACGCGTTTGAGACTTGAAAAAAGGAAATTTTTAGAAAAAAGTAGTTTAATATTTTCGTTGTTTTTCGAGAAATTTGGATGGAAAAAGGACGTGGATCTCATAAAAAAATGCGCCTAATGTGAAAATTTAAAAAAAAATTAGTTTGCGTAACAAAAACTTGGTTTAACACTCAAATTGCCAATTTTTTATCGAAATTCTCTTATTTTCTACCAGTAAATCTCAAAAATTGTCAATTTTCCAGACTCCAACTTCGCAAAAAAGTGAACAAACTCCTTGTCTCCTCTGGTCTTCGGGATGTTTCTTTCAATAATAGAACGATGACAAATTCAGAATCCGAAGGTCGAATGGTGATTCCACGTCTTCTGGTTGCATTCCAAAGGAATAATATTCGACCGGATGTTAATATTAATAAAAAGCAAGAACTCTACGAAAAGCTGGAAAAGAATCTGGACAATCAGCTGACGGATATTCTGAAACTGTACGATCTGATAGATTGTGGAGCGAATTCATTGTGTCAACTGAATGAAACCATTCCAATTGTGCATCTTCTGAATCCAAATATTGTCAAGAGAGATATCGTATCGGAGATGTTTGAGATCTTCATGGCAGAGGCTGAAAACACAAAATTGACTGGAAATAATCATAAACTCGCGAGTAATAACTCATTTGTCAAGTTTCTCGAAGACAATTTCCGATCGGAACGAAACGAGATCACACTGGAAAATGTGATAAAAGTGATGACAACACTCCAGTGTGTTCTTGATGGATCACTCGAAGAGAAGCCCGATGCTACAGTAACCCAAATGCAAAGTTTCATCAAAAGAATCCAAACGGATCATTTGGAAGAAGCACGAAGGCTCTATACGAATGAGAAACGACCGATATCTGGAGAGAGAAGAGGATTCAGAATGACTGATTTGGAAGTGACTGAACCGGTTAGGATACGTAGTAAGGAGGAGCATCAGATGAGGGTGAGTAGACTATTTCAGTGAAAATTGAGAAAGCTGGCGCACCTTCGGCGCTTTTTCTTATGAGATCCTTTTTTTTCTGAAATTTTCCTTTTTTGAAGTCTCAAACGCGGCACTTCAGATACTGAACATCAAGACATACAGACAGGCACCTGGACATCGTCCCAATAAAAATATAATTTCAGTTAAAATTGAGAGAAAAAACCTGTGAACCTGTGAAAACGCGTCGAAGTCACGCCAGAAAACAGTCGACTCTCATCAAAATGTTTCCTGGTATTTCGGCGGTATATCTTATGAGATTCACTTTTTTCCATACAAATTTCGCGAAAGACAACGAAATTATTTATTTTTCTGATAATTTCCTTATTGAATTTTCAAACGCGTCAAAAGCACGCCAGAAGTAACGGAGAATCTAAAAAAAAGCTCCGCTCACGTTCCTGTTGAAAAACATGAATTCCGGACATCGGGACTCACAGACAAACATCTGGACATTAAAATCGGTGGAATCTAGAAAAAAACCGCCTGCTTATGAGCTACTTTTCTATTTTTCCTGTAAAAACCTTTGAAATCCCTCAAACTTTCCATATTTTCAGTTCAACGAAGCGACTCTCTACATCGAATCAGTCGTCGGAGTGAACTCTTCCCAACTCCTGTCCGAAATGCAAGCCCAATGCAACGAAATGTGGCAATCGGACCTCCGTGCGTGCGAATCAATCTCAATGATGGGTCATCCGTGTATCAAGAAAGTCCATCCGACGTACGGAGATCAAACTGCTCCAGAATCCAGATGGACGTCGCACGACGCCTCGAATACTTCCGTTGCCACGTGTATTTGTGGAAAGAAACAAATGGTTCGACAGGAACCGTTTTCAGTCAAAGAAGCGAATTGCGACTTTTATGAGAATCCAGAATTCAAATGTTGCAAACGTTTGTGGAGATATCAATTTCAGTTGTATCAAGAGGATGCCGAGGAGAAAGATGACATAATGTGGGCGGACCGCGAATCGAATTCCCTTCGTGCCGCCAAAAAAATGGCTCAACGAGAAGACGAATTGGCAGAAGAGACGATAGATGATCTGGATATACCTGAAAGTCTCCGAGAATCAGAATCCTCTTCTGAATTCACAGATTCTGATGAAGATGAAGACATTCGAGTGCAGAGTGCATCTGATTCCCTCTCCGACACCGACTCATTCATTCGCCCCAATTCGCGTCGTGAAGAGTTGACGTCTTCGGCGAAAACCGAAAGAGATCTGGCGGTGGAACACGCGAAACGAATGCAAAAACTGGAGAAATCGGGAAAAATTGACGAGTTCTTGATGGGTGTACCCAACTCGTTGACCGCTGGAAAACTGCCGATTTTCCCGTCGTTTTTCTTGACTTGTCTCGGTGATTCGAGTATTTATAAGCACGCTGGAGGACTGAAAGATCAACCGAATTTCAAAATGGGAGGAGAGTATTTGAGTCCGGCCGTTGTGTTTTTGGATGTAAGGGAATTTTCAGAGGGATGGGGACATCTGGACAGATAGATTTCTAGGAAAAACAGACACATAGACAGACCGGAATGAGCGCTGAAATTGTAATTTTTCTCTAAAACTGAAGATGAAGAATTTTTCGAGAAAATGTTGCTTTTGCTCAAAAAAGACGAGCTGTAATCGAAGAAACCTAGAAAAATAACTTTGTTCAAAATTGCGGACATCGAGACATTCGGACAAACAAACAGACATACTTTTTATCACTAAATTCACTGTAGAACTACTTAACTTTGTCAATTTACTCGAATTATATCTGAAAATCTCTGAAAAGCTCTAAAATCTCATTTTTCAAAAATATTCGTTGAACAAACATGTTTTTCGGGAAAAATCGCTTCACCAGGGCCAATCCGGGCCAGTTCTTACAACTGCGCTCAACCGAAATGCCCTTGAAAAATGTCTCTTTTTCTCTGAGTCTCTATTTCGCACACAATTTACTTCGATTTCAGTAGAGCGCGGTTTTAAGAAGCGTGCCGTGCTGATAACATAAATTAAAAATCCACAAACAAAATTCTAATTTTCTTATTTTTCCAGGTGAATCCCGACGTGTGGGCTCGTGACGTGAACAAAATGCGAAGTGAAGACTCGAGTCGAAAGTGTGGAAAAGAACAGAAGGACGATGTGCCACGAGTGAAATTGTTCGTTGGTTTCGAATACGAATGCTCTCGTGGACATCGATTCTTTGTCGATCATCGAGGAGAGCCCATCATCTATTCGAAAGGATCGAGCATCATTCGAGAATCCACTCATCGTGCCTCACTTGGAGACGTTCTCGATTCCGATCTACCTCTTCGTCGGCCGTGTACTTGTCGAAAGCTTCCGTTGAAATCGGCACAGCTTCAGAAGATTCACGTGGTGACACCGAAAGCGCCGGTTCATATCAGTATTAATCCGAAAATGCTGGTACCGGGACACGAAGGAGTGTATGGAACTGGACAGGAGCCACTGGAACTTCATCATTCAAAGTGGGTAGTTGGAAAAGGGGGGACATCTGGATTGACAGACAGACGAACAGATAGGGTCTGAACATCCGGATATTTAGAAATACAGACATACGATTTGTTGAAACGTATGAAGATCGAGCAGTTCTTAGATGTCTGGGAATCTAGAAATCGGAAATTCGAAAATCTAAAAATCTGGAGATCCACAAATTTCGACTTCCAGATATTTCGAAATCTGGACATCCGGATATCTAGAAATACAGACAGACGATTAACTGGCACTTATAGTTGGAATGATAGTACATATCAATGCTTACATAACTGGAAATATCTGAATTCTGAAATGGATATCTGAAAATTGGGAAATTTTTGAATCTACGATTTCAAAATTTTGGAAATCTGGAAATTCAAACAACTGCCCATTCACTTCTCCAACCTTTCTCTCATTTCCAGATACTACATTCTCCACCTCCCCGTCATCTACAGTGGACCATCCGGTACTTGGATGCCGGAAGAATACTCTTCGGATAAACAAGGAACTCTCCGAAAAGGAGCCATCAAAGTTGTCTATAAGCCTGTTTTGTCTTTTAGGTGGTGATTTATTTCTTCTTTTTTCCATTTTGTAAAGGTTGTATTGGTTACGTGTATTTTCTCTTTTCATTCGAGTTTATTGCCTTCCTTTGTAACTTTTCCTTTGATGTGTAATACATAGATATAATTTATTGCGTACTCAATTTGGAAAAAATAATCATATTTCATCTTGGTGAAAACCAATCAAAGTGGACTATAAACGAACACTTGGAAAAAAAATCTGAATGAGATGGTTCCCAAGGGAGATATTTATGAAGAAATGCCGGCGACGACAAAGTACTTTTTGTTTATCGATGCTGGTTTTATTGTATTTTCAAAAGGATTTCAGAAAAAAGGTTTTGGCGAAAATGGGCGGAGTTTGGAAAAATGGAATCAAGACTTTTCAGATATTTATTGTTATCGTGATTTTACAAGCTTCTTTTAAATTATTGAAACTACCGTAACTCACTCAATATTTCACACAAATGTTCAAATGTGGCAAATTCGAATTCAGCTCTTCAAGACGCTTCGGATGTAAGGTTTTGGTGATAGTTGGGTCAAACCCCTGGGTTACTGTAGTTTTCGTGGTGAGACCCAACTTGAAGTAAGTAAACCTAGTCATGATTATACTCATTTGAAGCTTCTCAACAAGCTAAATTCAAATTTCTCGATAAAAAATATTGAAAAACTACAAAAATATGTACAGTACCGCTCAAAAGTATATTAGGTTTTGCCGTTTTCAGTGGAGATTGGCCAACTTTGAGAGTGTGTCATGGTGATACTGATTGTCCCATCACGTAGATTTTTAATGAATTATAAGGAACATAGGCAGATCTCCATTTTTGTAGTTGACAACTTTTTTGTACGGACACTCCTTAGAGAGTTATGGTCATTAATAGCACTATTTTGCACTGAAATGGGTCAATATGAAGAAATTACTTTATCGATATGTAACTTGTTAGGAAGTACTCGTACAAAAAAGTTGTCAACTACAAAAATGGAGTTCTATTCTTGGTATGTTCGATCTATAAAACGTTATTTTCTGGGACAGTTAGTTTTACTATGACACACTCTCAAAATTTGTAGTTTTCAACTGAAAAAGGCAAAATATGATATTTTTAATTTTTGGCCGGTACTGTAGGTTTCATCTACCAAGTCTTACAAAAGCTCACTATTATAAGGTTAACCCTGTATCAGAACCGAACAACTGCCCAAATTTTTTCCGAATATTTTTTGCACAAATCCCCCCTACCCGACTCCATTTCCTTCTCTATCATTTCTCCCCTATCCAGTTACTACTACTAAAAGGGGCGGCTCAGATGTTTTATAATTGAAAACGGGCGGTCCCTTCTTCTCCACAGAGAGCCCCCTCTCATCACCAGATTGATTAGTCAAATGCGCTTCTGTTTTCTCTTTTCAGCACAGCTCCAGAATACTAGATTCCCCCTTCTTCTCCTTCTTCTTCCAAAAAAAAACACGACACTAAACCAGTGTTTTTCTAGGTCATCACTCCCTCCCTCTCTCGACTCACTACATTTTCATCAATTCGTCAATTCAATCCGCTTTTAGGACCCCCATTCCACGGACATAGGACTGAAAAAAAACAGATGAAATTTTGAGGGTTGTTCCCTTCATACTCTACTAAACTCGGAGAAAAAAGTGGGCGGAGTTTGTGTGGCGAAACACGTTAAAATGAAAGCTGATCCATTTTCGTTGTTTTTTTGGTTGTTCAGATGGAAAGTGATCTTTTGGACTTGGTTTTGCAAAGACTCGAATGGATGAGTGTCGGTCTGTGTGTCCGGAATGTCCGGATGTCCAAAGTCTGCAAGTTTGGCAGTTGTTACAATTTAGACTTCTTGTCGTAACTTTTGGCAATCTGAAGTCTGTTTGTGTGTCCAAATGTCCGGATGCCAGTCTGTTGGTTTAGAACAAAGTCCTGATGTCCGCTGTTTAACATTCCTGAACGCATGACTGAAAACCCCGATTTCCATGTCTGTCTGTATATTCGCAAGTCCGTCTGACCGTCTGTCCCGGTGTCTGCACGTCCGGAGATCTAAGATTTACGGTAAATCATTCACCCAATTTCTACTAAAACAGTTTCTATCATGCACACGTCTGTCTGTGTGTCCACATGTCCGGATGTCCTAACTTTCAAACTTTTCCAATTTCTGTGCATCCGAATGTCTAGATGTCTTCTATTCACCGACATTAATTCCCGGAATTTAGTCAATCTGAGTTTCTGTCTATCTAGATGTCCAGATTCAATCTCTGTATTTTCGTGAATCTGGATGTCTTAATGTCCTGAAACAGGATATATTTGTAAAGAGAAAATACAAAGGCATGCAGTAGAGTAGTAGAATTAGGGGGTTTGTGATGATGGCCGAGATTTTTGAATATTGGAATTCTAGGCCAGCCATTTTGGATACTCAAATGTTTCCATTCTTTTCGATATCTCTATGTCTGTCTGTGCTTACGAGTATCCAGGTGCCTGCTAGAAAATAAAATGTACATGGAAATCGCCTGTTGTCAGGTAGCCGATCTGTTTGTCCGAGTGTCCTGATGTCCATTTTTGCTTCCAGATGTCCGCATATTTATACCACCTTTTGCTTGTTTGTTCCATCAATAACGTCATTATTTTCCTTTTTCCTAAAACCAGAATCATCTGACCCCCTACTCCCTTTCGTCCCCATTCTTCTCAATGTACTCATCCTCTCTATTCCTATTAACCCTATTTTCCTTATGCTAGCGCCCCTCTCCCCCTGAAATTCACACGTCATCTGAATCAGGCTGAAAATAAAATGTAAGCAAATTAGGAAAATTAAACGATCAAAGACTAATTTTCTGGATTTGAACCATGCCTCTTTTTGCAATTTGGGGGGCACATTCATGCGGCAATTTATGGGGAACACTCCCTCAATACTCTTTTAATCTAGATTCTATTTTGAGATTTCTAGGAGACAGGGGCGGTGCGAAGCCTAAGACCCACATAAAACATGTCTAGTCGATTTCAATCAGGTGAAGGATTTATTATTTTCTGACTATGAGAGCTGGCGGTTGAAATGAGATATCTGAGTATTTTAGTCTGTCTGTTTTTCCGGAAGTCCAGATGTCCAGCGTCTGTCTGTGTGTCTATAAATCTTGATGTCAATCTTACTGTGATCAATGGAATTGAATCTCTCATTCATATTTTTGTCTGTTTGTCCAGATGTTCTGAAATCTGCCTGTACCTCCACTCATCCAGATGTCCATTTCCTTTCTAACGTCATCTCTTCACATATTCTTTGCCCTCCCCTTAACTCCACTACTACTACGACTACATATGTATGTCTATTTTTCTTCTGTTTATTTTTTTTCTAATCGAATTAGATTATATTTTTTATTCGAGTCTCGCAAAAAAAAAATTGTGACATTCATATTTTGGAGTGCTCGTGGGGTGAGCGGAGTGTTTGATGCATCAATTTCACGCTTTTAATCGTGCTGGTTCTTTCTTGATTCGAGAAGAACATTCTGCATATCTCAGTGATTTCTGGTTACTTTTTTCTTCCAAAAAATATTTTTCACCGTCAATTTTTTTTGAACTAACAGATGTTTATTAGACATATTAAAACCGATATGTAGAATTCAACATTTTATAACGTTTGAGATTCTGTCTGTCTGTAGAAATGTCGTTCCGGATGTCCAGATGTCCCACAGGCTGTTTTTAGAGAATGTTCCTGCATCCAAGACTCCGCGAATTCGGTCTTTTTTTCAAAAACTAGTTTTCAAATCATCAGGAAATTACTACATTTCCGACTGTGCACCTGTTTGTCCAAACTTTTTTCTGTGGGTCCATACGTCCGGATGTCCTAGATTATTCTAACGTGCATTCAAGATCTGTCGAACTTTGTAATGAATTTCTATCATGCACGTCTGTCTGTGTATCTTCAAGTCCGGATGTCTGTATGTCCTATCCAGAGGTTTGAGATTCATCGTTAGGACCATTTGTGGCCAGCATTTGCATCTTTCTGTCCGAATTTCTGTATATTGAAATTTCGAATGAAAAAAGTTTTAGAGATCCTCCTCGGACAGTATTTTTTTTCAGATTACTCCCGATTTTTAACAAAATTTGAAAATCTATTCCGAATTTCCATGTCTTATCAGTTGTTCCGCTTTCCGCCTTCCCCATATGTCAAAAACCGCATTCCGGTCAACTCTGGTATGTATGCTAATCCGTGTGTCCAATTCCCCCTGTCTGTACCTCCACTCCCCCAGATGGCCATTTCCTCTTAACGTCATCTAGATCTTAGAACTCTTCCGAATAATAATAATAACACATTTCTTCAAAACGTCACAAAAATGAGCTTAAAAAGTTCATTCTAAAAAAGTGACTACAAGGAATGAATTAATTTCTCTTCTTTTCTTCCTTTCTCTTTTATATTTTCCCCTAAAATCCTATTATCCAGTCCTCCTCTCTTCCACTTTGTCTCTTCGTTCTTTCCCCGATTCCTTCTTCAAAAAATTGTATCATCAAAACACAAGAACCTATTATTTTACTCAAGATTTCTTAACACTTTCTCAAATTTCGTTTAGCTTCGAAATTTCTCTCCTCCTCTCCACTCGGATAGGGAATTCAGTGGATCCTATCAATTTCCGCGGAGGGAGGTCAAATTTCATTTTGGAAAGAAATATCACGGGATAGTTGTTTTCTTAAAATTTTCTAAATCGTTCATTCAATTTTCATTCCAACAAACACAGAACGCATTTCGTGAGTAATATTCTGATCCAAAAAAAACAACAGAGACACACAATCTTGACGTGGTGTCGTAGTAGATATATTTATTTTGAAAATATGAACAATAGATGAGTAAAGAGAATGGCTGACACCTTTTGGAAGAGGATTATCAATAAGAAGTGAGTGAAATGGGAGAGAATAATAGAAAGAATAGAAAAAATCTAAAAACGAAACACGTAAAGCCGAACTGCAAGGGTTTTATCCAGATGTCCGGGTGTTCTGATATATGCCGTTTTAAAGCTGTTTCAATATAGTATCTTACCTCATTTTTCTAGAAGGGCACTTGTCTGGAAACCTTTCTGACCAAGTATCTGAAAACTAAAAAAAAGGGCCCTAAAATTACCGCAAATGCAGCAATGCGCTTATAATTTTCAAAGGCGTCTTAAGAATGTGTTCAAGTTTTTCAAATTGCCGTTAAGAAGCCAATGATGTGCTTATGTAACAGGTTTGCTTCTAATGAAGTCGTATTACAGTAATTACGGTAACTTCTATTAGAGGTTCATCAGCTGTAACTAAAAAATAACGATCTAAAATTTCTATTTATAAAGCCGGCTCCTGTTTTTTTCTGATGATCTTTATTTTGTGTTCCTACTGTTCTCAATGTTTCTGACAGTCTCACTTTTCTGAATTTCTGCAAACCTGCCTGCACGTCCTGATGTCCGCATATTCCTATTTCTCACATTTACGTAAACTCCGCTTCACTCGAATTCAGTACCTAGCAGTGTTGTTGGGAATTCCGAGTTCCGACTCCCGACTTCCGGATGAGGAAAACAGTTTCCGACTTCCGTTTTAGAAAAAATCACTTCCCGACATTTCTGGTAACTAGCCAACTCCAAAACGCAGTTTATAACATTCTTCCATTCACCAGATCTTTTCCTTCTTCTATCCATTATCCATTTCCTCCATCCCTTCCTATCCATGCCAGCTCACATCAGTTCAAGAAGCAAAACGAAAAAAAAACCCCAGACAATTTCCGATCCATGAATACTAACGAGCCGTCTGATTTATTGTCATCCTCCGCATTCTGCTACTTTCCTTTACTGCTCCTGCTACTTATCCTATTTTTATTCCCTTTTTCTGTTCTCGTTTACTCTTATGAACATTCCTTTTTTGGCATTGAAGTCCGGTGAGTCATTTGAAACATCTCGATTCAAAGTTCTATTAAAATTGAAACATTTTGAGTGGGATGACATCGGAACAGTCATCAATCATTAATGAAGTAGATCACATGTACTATGAAGCTAGAAATTTCGGAAAGAAGACACATGTTTTTCATGGGAGTTTTTTGGGATTGAAAACTTTTTTAACTGACTCCCGACAGAATACCGAAATGGGTACCTAGAGGCTCTAGGTACCCATTTCGGTATTCGCCCGATTTTCGACAAGCCTGATCAATTCCACTTTCTAGCTGTCTCGGTTCTGAAATATTGGGTTTAAGCATTTCCCGATGCCGCATTAATAACATAACCTTCAAGTACGGTTTTTGAGATTGGACATCCGGACAAACACTAGAAGGAAGTTTCATGAGATTTCAAGAAAAAAACCCAGGAATAAATTCGAGTATTATGGTTCTCATAAAACTTATGAAGTACATTATTTGAAATTTCTAGCAACCACGTTTTGAGACATACGAGTGACCGGATATCTAGAAGTCCAGATGTCCGATCCATCAAGTTATTGAATATGTGGCAGCGGGAAATTTCAAATCCGAAATATCTCAAAATCAGAGAATTAGAAGTCATGAGAACACACGGAAAAAGAAACAATCAAGTCGATGGTGTAAGCGCTTTTGGATTTCTAGGCTTCCCGTTCTACCCATTAAAAA
This sequence comes from Caenorhabditis latens, assembly GCA_002259235.3. Lineage (NCBI taxonomy): Eukaryota > Metazoa > Nematoda > Chromadorea > Rhabditida > Rhabditidae > Caenorhabditis > Caenorhabditis latens. Next base: position 5,967,173 of record CM056093.1, read on the forward strand.
AAGTTTCGAATCTCAACGGTTCGAGAGCCGAAATATTCAGAATATATGAATCAATATGATCAGGGTTTTTAAAAATACCGTTCTGTCAGAGAACGTTCTTATTTGAAATTCAGTTGTTCTGGTCTTTTTTCCAAAAAGTTCAACTAACTGAAGAGGTTGGAATTTTGCAGATAAAACTGAGTTTGAAACTTTCAAATCTTTCTTTCATTTTTATATTTTTTCCAAAATAAAGTAACTCCCTAGTCCATAACATAAAGCTTCCAGTCTGGGTTTTTCTTTTATAAGTTCACTCCCCCAACCTCTTCTCGACAATGAAATGCCAAAAAAAACGAGGTTGGTCTAAAGTTCAACGTCTCATTTTAAATTCTCGTTTCCCTCCTTCTCCTCCTAAAAATTGCTCCTATTCTCTTCTCTTCTCCCCAATTCATTCATAACTTCTCCTTCCACCCCTCATTTCCCATTGTTCCCTTATTCATCCAATTGGCTTCGTGTGTCTAGAAGTCGAAAACTTACTCTCTTTTTTGTTTCTTAGTCTCCATTTTACACCATTTTTGTTGATTTTTTGACCCCCGTCTGAGCCTATTGTATTGTGTAGCTGAGAGCAGCACCTTCCTAATAAGTCATGCTCTGTAAGAAGACGTCTTACGCGTTAAAATTGGATCAGAAAGCGCTAGGGGACAATGGAGAAGAAAGTGGATTTGTGTTTACTTTTTTGTTGTATGTCTTATGATTCTTTTGACAGATTTTGAAACATTTTTCTAGAAGACAAGTTGTGAAAAGTCTGTGTTTATTTTCGTTATAAACATTGGTGTGCTCATTTTTAGTTTTTTGAAGTTTCGGAATCGTTTAAAAGTATGTGTTTGCTAAAAATAGAGTAAAAATCCGGAAACAAGTGAATGATTCTGTTGGTGGCCTAGAAATCCAAAATTTTGATTAAAGGCCACGAAATTCCACATTTTGAAGCTACCGTAATCAAATATCTACCTATGTGTTCGTATGTCCGGAATTTTTCAAATTTTTGTCTATCTGTGTATCATCCGTCCAGATGTCCTAAATAGGGTCAGAGCCGATTTGAGAATGCCCGGTCCGGTCGGGCTCACAGAGTTTAGAAACTTTATTTATTTTTTGATCAATCAATCTGTCTGCCTGTGTGCTGAAATATCCAAATAACTAAAATAATTTCTGTATTTCTCTCAACACTCAACAGATGCCTGGCGTGCCTTCGACGCATTCTTAAAACTTGAAATCAATGAAAAACGAGCCCAGACTTTCAGCAATTGAAATTTTTACTGTGTCTGTATGTCCTAATGTCTGATCCTTCAGTTACTATCAGAACTACTTTTTCTGAACACCTGACATCCGAAAGGTGTCTGGCTCCGCCCGTTTTTGTTTAGTTGAAGTGAAGTGTCTCAAGTTACCTTCGGGAGGATCTCTACTTATTTTTTGTAAGTGATGATCGGGTCATTGTTTTCTCAAAAATAATTTTAAGGTTAATGTGAACATCTGGACATCCGGATAGACAGAAAGACCTGGGATGAATCAATTTTTGGACATCTGGACATCCGGATATTCCGACACACATACATTTCTCCCTATACCAGTCCCTTCTCCCGTTACTTCTCAATCCTCTTCCAATTTGTGAATCACTTCCTCCAATCTCAAAATCTCAAGAGTTCCCGTTAACGCCTGCGGCGACAATTTTGTGCATCACCATCTCCATTTGATCTCGTTTTCCTCTCTCTGCCTTGAAACCAAGTTCAACGAGAAAAAGTGTGAAGCCCCTTGAGCCTGCTCAAAAGCTCAACATATGAGCATTTTGTTTGAGCATTTTTCTTCAACTTGAGGATGAGATATCCTTTTTCTCATCTAAAAACAGATATGGACTATGGTAAGAGTCTACGTGAGCTTTTTGAGCATTTTTATTATTGGGGGATGGTGAATTGGCAGTCCGTTTATCCAGGATTGATGTTTATCCGTCTCTATGTGTGTCTGTTTGTCCAGATGTCCAACAGACAATGAAATGCGGTAAAAAGTGGGAATTAAACGTCCTTCTGTATCTTCTGTCTGTTTATCCGGATGTCCTGTTACCCAGGCAACTGTAAGACCAGCTCAATTGGTTGAGGTTGGAGAATTTGTTGGGTTTATGTCTAGTTGTCTGTCTGTAAGTTAATTTGCTTATCTGTCTGTATGTATGTCTGTTTAACCGGATGTCCAGATGTCCAGATGCAGAAATCTTAAGCTATTTGGTTAGGACGTCCCAACTTTTGTCTGTCGGTCTGTTTGTCCGATAGTCCAGATTCCTTCTCTAACTCAAACTAGCAAGAACTCAAGTCTGAACCAATTTTCGACTACAGAATATCACTTTTACCGAGAAATGTTATGTATTCATGATCACGGATACAATCAAAACACAAAATCCATAACCCTATATCCCAAAACTCTCTGCAACCATAAAAATGCTATTCCTACATTCCTAGACACATTCACCTCTCTCCTCCCTCTAAAATGCTCGAAATTTCTTTGTTTCTGTTAGGTTGAGACATGTGTTCAACACCTAAACATTACATACATTTTATTGCAAACATTTTTATTCTTTTCTTATAAGAAAACACACAGAAAACGAATAGAAGTGAGTGTAACAGAGAATTTAGAGGTAGACAAGGTTTTCAGAGAGATAGAAAAACGTGTTTTGAGGTCAGAAGTTCATGTTTTTATTAGTTTTCTCATTTTAGGGAACTCATTTTGGGTCTAAATTTCAAGTGTTTCCAGTCATTCTTTTTCCACGAAAAAGATAAGAGGTAAGCCAAAAAACGACGGAAGCCAAGAAGAAAAAGTTTGAAATGCGCCATAAAAAGTTACGGCTTATTTTGTTCTTTTCATCTTTTGGACTTTTTTGTTTTTAGCACTTTTTTGGTTTGAACGGAGCGTTTTTGAGAGTTTGGGACCTTAATAAGCTTTGGGCTCCAAGAGACTGTTATAGTGACTAAAATTACATAAATTTTGTAGATTATTGTAGATCAAAACTGGATCTTCAAATTTGTAGTTGACAGTTTTTCTCTATTTCTGCTAGGTTTTGAGATATGCGCTATTAAAGACAGCTTATTGAAACTGCACTCCTCTAACTCTCTCGCTGTACGGAAGCGTCTCTTGAAAACCGCATATCTCAAAATCTAGCAAGGCTATCAAAACGTTGTCAACTACAAAAATGAAGATCTAGTTTTGTTTGTTCTTCTGAATTTACTAATGCTAGAAAAATCTAAGTTATTCCTGGCCTAGCTGCACCAACTAAAAGTTTAATTATTTTTCAATTATTCATCTACAGTACCGCTCAAAAGTATATTAAGCTGTGCCTTTTTTAGTTGACAATACCCAACTTTGAGAGTGTGTCATAGCAAAACTACCTGTCTCTCAAAATAACTTTTTATGAGATCACATAGACCAAGAATAGAACTCCATTTTTGTAGTTGACAATTTTTTGTACGAGCACTTCCTAGAGAGTTATAGTCATTTTAAGAGGACAGCTCAAAAATCGCCCTATTTTGCACTGAAATGAGGCAATTTGAGAGAGAATTACTTTGTCTATATGTAACTCTCTAGGAAGTGCTCGTAAAAAAATTGTCAACTACAAAAATGGAGTTCTATTCTTGGTCTATGTGATGCCATAAAAAGTTATTTCGTGAGACTGTCAGTTTTGCTATGACACACTCTCAAAGTTGGGTATTTTCAACTAAAAAAGGCACAACTTAATATACTTTTGAGCGGTACTGTAACTGCAAACTATTTTAAAATACCAATCGTTTTCTATTTACCTTTCAGAAACTCTCAGAACAACAGAAACCTTTCTTTGACAATGATCTCTGAGCAAGTTTGTTTCGGAGATCCCCCATTCGGCTCCACCCCCTTTTCAAAGACTCTTCGACACTTCGTGGTCCTTGAACCATTGTTAGGTATCGATAGGTACTAGTTGAAGCCACGTCTATTATTGGGAATCCTTAAATAGGTACACACTCAGGTATTTTTGGGCCATATGGCTCGCAAAATGGGCCATGTGGCCCTTTTTGTGGGCGCAGTGCTCTATTCACGGGCCACATGGCCCAATTGAAAGTTTCTCTGCCCCACCCTTGCCCAAAAATACCTGTGCACAGATTACCAGTACTTTCTGTATCCCCCATATTCTGACTACTCCATTCCCCCATATACCGTAATCCTTATCCATTTCCAAAACTCATTTTCAGCCCCATCAACTCCTTCCTGGTACCCCCCCCTCTTTCTCTCAATTTTCTATTTTTACGACTCTTTTCCGGACTTTCATTCCTTATCTTCTCCCTTTTTTTTTCTTGTTCCACAAACTTTTTGGGTTGTTTTACGAGTGCCTCAATATCCGGTGTATCTCTCTCTTTCACAACTTCTTCTTACTTGTCCACTTGTCTTTTTGCTCATTTTTTTTTGGGATAATAAGTCCGAAAAAAGTTTCTGATTTAAACTGCTGAAATTCGGAAAGTTTGGAACTGAATTGACCTAGGATGTGTACCGAAATCAAATCATTAGCTCATTTTTGAAGTTGACAACTCAACTCCTTTCAGAGCGAAAGGTAGATTTAGTGCAGTCTCCTAATAACAACGGGGGTCTAGCTTGCTTTTCACGCGTTTTGAACTTTCTGTTCTTCGAAAATGCATCTTCGAAGAACAAAAAGTTCTGTCCGTGTGTTCGCCGAAGTTAAAATTTTGTTGATATTATGAGTTTTTTCACGAAAAAGTCAAATGTTCGATCATCATTTAGAATTAGAATAAATTCTGAAAAATCATCAGAAATCACATTTTCGATGAAAAATTGGAAAAAAATTGAAAAGGTCATTATTCGATGTCGGGTCTTCAAAAATTTACCAAGGGCCGGGCTTTGACAAGTATGATAATAGACGCATTACCTTGAGAAGTGGCTGAACTTTTCGGATGTTTCGATTTCCATCTTTTCTAATTTTCCTACCGGTCTCCATTTTTACAGTTCTTCTTACCTGTAATACATTAATTCCTAATGACAGTGATCTTATTTTTCGAATGCTTCAAATTACAGTCAACCATTCCAAGACGACCTAATATTCCAACTTTCATCACACTCCCCTCAGCTTGATAGTCACTCATTTTTTCATCATATTCTCTTTTTCATAAATTCACTCCTCTCATTTACCATCGACTCATCTTTCTCTATTTACCTAACAAAAAATATATTCTCTCAAATTTTCTCTGTTTGCTCATACATCATCATCATCATTCTGTTTTTTTTCAGGGATCCTCATCTAGAAACGACGACACTTCCTGTTTCGAATTCTCACAGTGATTCGAAATTCGACGCTTTTCCCCTCTGTCTTGGCCCTCTTAGACATTTCGAGTGCATTTCACACGCCTTCTTGTTTGTATTTTGGTCAAAAAAAGACAGTAGGATGAGTCCTTTTTCAGTGTTTTCTGATGTTTCTAGGTGTCTGTGTGTCTGTGAGTCCAGATGTCCTCGGATTCGCTCATTTGGTCTGTCTGTTTTTTCAAGGTTTGGAATTAATTATGGTTATTGCTACCTCCGGATGTTCCGATTTCAGAAAATCCGGTATCTTGTCTGTTTTTCCGGATGTCTCTCAGTTCTGTTTGTCTTTCCATGTGTCCAGATGTCCTCAAAATCTTCACTTTACTCATTTTCTGTCTGTCTGCCTGTCTGTTTGTCCAGATGTCCTTCTCTAAAGTCTCGACACTTTTCAATTATTCATCTGTCCGTGTGTCTGTTTGTCCAAACTTTCTTATCTCAAAAAAACCCAAAACTCTTCAAAAAACAAAAATTTCAATGAATGGAACTTCCCCAAAAAACAAAAACAATTCCCAGAATCTCCAGATAGAAATTTCCGGATTAAACTTGGATAAATTTTCATTTAGTTGCTTTTTTCTCTCTTTCCTATCCCCAAAAATATTCGGACACCTCCTTCTTTTTCTCTCTTTTTTCCAGAGAAAAAAATAAAAGTGCGATAAAAAAGAGGGTTGACAGAGAGAAGAGAATCGGGTTAGTTCTCGTTTTTTTGGAAGTCTGAAAAATATGCATTTTCAGTTAAATTCTTCTCCTTCCTTGTTTTTTTTTTCTTTTTTTGGTCGGTTGGTTTTGTGTAAATATCTCCGTGTCGGAAGTTTTGTACTGAAAGGACACGTCTAATGGATATTTGGAACCAAGATTTTATGAAAAACACGTATGCTGTTTTTACTAAAAGGATTTTACTAGCAGACTTGCAAAGTTCCGGGTCCGCCCGGATTCAAATTTTAGAACTTTTTTCTCTACAATTTTTTTGCAAATGTTTTTTCCGAAAACTTTTGAAACCTACAAAACAATTTTCTTACAAGGGAAGTATTTGAAGACGTCGCTCTCAAACGATCTATAAATTTGGTTGTAGGTGTTTTCGACTACGTAGAATCCATTTCTGCAGTCGAAACCTGCTAAATGTCTCTGCGAGCCAAGTTATGAGCTCTCAAACGTTTCATATGGTTAGGATTTTTTACTTGGATTTCCAAGTCGGCCGCATACATGCAACCGCGCGGTTCCTTTCGTGTTCCCCCAGCGGTTTACCTGTGCTCGTTCGTTCCAAAAATGAGAATATCTTGCGAATACTATATGCCGATTTGGAATTCCATATGGATCAGCTTGACCATATGAAACGTTTGAGAGCTCATAACTCGGCTCACAGAGACATTTAGCAGATTTTGAATGCAGAAATGGACTCTCCGTAGTCGAAAGTACCACTGGCCAAATTTATAGATTGTTTGAAAGCAGCGTCTTCAAGGACTTCCCTTGTTAGGATTTTTTTTTTGAAAAAAAAAGTTCGGTTGCAAGTCTGTTTCAAGCATGTATCACAGTGTCACCTATGCCAGGCAGGGTTGGGAAATTCCGGGCCGGGCCGGGCCGACCGAAAAATTTTCCTCGGCCCGGCCCGGTCAGCCCGTCAGCCCGGCCGGGCCCGGCTACTGTAGAAATTTGACATTTTTTGAAATTTTTTTTAATTTTTTGAAAAAATTTTGAATTTTTTGCAGAAAAGTCGAATTTTCGACTATGTTTTGGAATATCGATAAAAACTGAAGTGTATGAGAATTTTAGAGCATTTTGATCATTTTTTAATGAAAATTTCGAAAAAATATGTGAAAAAATTATGCACGATTTTTGAATCCGGGCCGACCGGGCCGGGCCCGGGCCGGACATTTCCTCGGCCCGGCCGGGCCGGCCCGGGATTTCCCAACCCTGATGCCAGGGGATATAGATCAAAGCAATGATTTCATTTTTGTAATTGATTGTTTTTGTACTGATACACTTCCTAGAAAGTTATAGGTCAACAAATGTTCTTGAAGTAATCTTATTCTGTGCAAAAATCAGATTTTTAAGATATTCACTGAGATTGGCTATAACTAGAGTGCCCGTACAAAAAGTTGACAACTACAACAATGAATCCATACTTCTGATTTAAAAATCATAAGAACAATTCCAATTGTGAGACAATCCATGACAGCAGGACACCCTCTCAAAGTCCGTCATCGGTACTTTTATAGCGAGTACTCATGGATTCTGAATCTCCGGTCCTCTTGGTTCCGATTCTGTGACTATTTGGTATCCCATTTTCTAATTCTTCCAATTCTTTTCCTCTTGAAAATAGTGATTTTTGATACTTCTAATCAGAAACTAAACTCTCCCCCAAGTTCTCAGAAAAAACCCACTAGACCCCCTCATTACCCTCAAACTTTAAATAAATAAACTTTTTTGAAACCCCATAATTTGTCATCAAGGAAATGATGAATTCGAAATATAAATTGGGTTCTGATAACAAGAGTTTGTCTGAAAATTCTGGAAATTCCAAAGAGATGGAGAGACTAACTTGTTTTTAAAATGTACATCTATGTGTACATCACTGTTCAGTCTTTTTCTATTTCTCTCTGGGAATTCAACTTTTTTCAGAGAAATACTCCCCTAATGTTTTTCCGTTAGGAAGAGATCAAAAAGCGTGTGGATCGTCGTGGTGGCCTAGGATTCACCTAGGGTTTCTAGGTCACCAATGTGTCGACATTCGGACATACTGACCGATAGGCAGACATTTTGCAATATTTGGAAACTTAGAAATCTAATGACTTGAATCTGGAAGAATGTGCATCAATTTAAAAAAACCGAACTTTTTGAGCATCTGGACATTCGGACACACAGACGCCCAAACTTCGTATACCCCAAAAAGTGGATCCTGGACATCCGGACCCCTCGGATACACAGAATCCCCTTTCCGATCTCTCAAGTCGCCCCACCCCCAGCCAACCATTCGAAACTCATTTGTTTTGTCAGGTGTCGCCACGTTTTATTGCTTTTCCTCACCTTAATCACGTTTTTATTGGGACCCCACACCTCCTGTCATCCCCGCCTCTCCCCCAGGTATCAATCCGCTTTTTATATATCTGTTTTTCGATTAAATGTGGGGGAAGAGGGAGGAGGTGATCAAGAACCTCACGTGAGTCAATTGTGGTGGCCTAGAAATCCAAACTAGGCCAGTACTTTACCCACATCACTTTTTTCTGCTTGACCTCCCGGCTCTTCAAAGAACACAACTTGAATTTTCGATGTCTTCTTCTTTTTTTCGCTTTTTCTCTCCTACGCATTCTCTAATTGCAAATTGAATTAAATTTCGTTTCTTCTCCTTTTTTGGGTGACTGAAGAAGAAAAGGAAGTCAAAAATGTCCACCCCCACTTGAAAACGGAACGTTGTTAGGAGAGTTAAGTGTGCCTGTGGCTCTGATTTTGTTCTTCCTTCGAGTATGGAACATATTTTGTACTTCTGGGATCAGAAAAGGGATTCTGTGCTGGAGAAGACATAACAAGCATTTTGGAAGTTTTTCGGAAAAAAACTATGTAGAATGTGGTGACCTAGAATTCTTGGGATGGGAGGTAAGGCCACCACAAGTGATAATAGTGTTTTCATAAAAAGTTAGCTGGTTTTCTACTAGATCAGAAGAAGAGGGGTTGATTGGCGGCCTAACTTTATCATAACTCACCTTCCAGTGGCCTGAATTCTATGACCTAGCTTTTTCATGACTTCTATATGATGGTCTAAGCTTGGTCTCCCTAACTTTCGCTGAGCTAAATTTCTCATAGCCTAACCGTCTAGAACTCAATGTTTCACGGTCCCAAAATTGGGTGCTCGATTCCTATGGCTTAGTTTTTTTCGTGACCTAAATTTTCTGCCTGTCTGAAAATTTTCTGACTGACCTTTAATGACCTACCTTTCTAAGACACAATGTTTGATAGGAGCAGTTTTACTGTAATCAGTTATCACTACTGCACTTCATATCCCCCATGACCTAGGTTTTTTCGGCGGCCTAGCTTTCTTATAGCCTAAGTTCCCAAACTCACTTCCTACTTTTCTCAAGAACACTTTTCTGCATCTACAACTTTTCCTAATTCTGCATTTCCATTTATTCACACATTCTCCGGAATCTATCTAATGACACGTGTCTGAACTTTTATATCATGTGAGCATACCCCCTTCTCTCCACTGTCAAACTCTCTCTCCCTCGATTCCCATAATTTTCATGTCAAAAAATGTCTCAAGTGGAGGGTAGTTCAGGGGCAGAAGTGACATGAGAATGAATGTGTTTAGTCCTTTCAGTTTAGTCTCTTTTCTTTTTTGCATTCAGAGTCATGCGGATTGAGAAAAAAAGGAAAGGGTACTGTAGGAATCCAGTTTGAGTTCTTATCCGTACCTTTCCATTTATATCCAACCCCATGACTCTCTCTGCTACATTTCAACATCTTCTAGTTTGAAACTGAGAAGTAGAAGTCGTGACAAATAAATTTCTTCCCCTTCCGGAAATTATGGAAAAACATTTCAAAAATAAAATTTATGAAGCATGTCTTAACTTGCCTTCTAGACATGAGTGGGGAGGGGCACCATGTTTTTCCTCATATTTTGAAATGTTGCTGGAATTTTTTGACGTTTTTTTTGAATTTGTTACTTCCGTGTGTTACATGGAATTCACCTCCTATCCTACCTATACTGGAAAACTTCTTGGGACAGTTTTGCGGACATCTGGACATCTGGAAATCCAGGCAGGTAGATATTGCTAGATAGCTGAGAAAGAGGAGATTCTGAATCAGGTTCAAAATTTCGTTCAGTGTCAAAATGAAGCAAACTAGGTCATTTTCAGTTTTAACAGTTTTTGTGGGCGGGATCTGTCTTCGAAATCCAAAATTTTTGTTTGGGGAAAACGGACACATGAACTTATTCATCATGCGGCAAAACTGCAAAAATTGGCGGAGCCTAAGGGTGTCTGCGACTTGAAAAGTAAGAGAATCTTCCAAGATTCTTTTCCATTTTTCTGTCATTTCCGTCATCCGATTCATCTGAATCCCTCCTAGTCTTCCTTTATTATTTTCTCTTGTCAAATGCATGTCCTTTTTGCTCCAATTATTATTAGCAAACATAAGTCTCTTTTCTCTCTCTATTTACTAGGAGAAATGTCTTATAGAATACATTTATATTTAATATATACATCTTTTGGATTGGGACATATTCAGAAGGTCCTTTTTCCCTTTTCGAGTAAAGAAAGAACCCTTTTTCTTGTCTCTATTTCTCCGAGAAGTTTCTACTTTCTATCTCTCTCTTTTCGCCTAGACTTGATCTTTTCATTTCCAATGACATGTGTTGGGAGACTCTTTTCTAATTAACTGGATATATTCCTAAATGGCGTTTTCGAATTCTTGCAAAAATGTTAGTCATTATCGTTGCAAAAGTTGTTACTTTGGACATAAGGACATCTGGACAAACTGACAAACGTCGGTTAACTTTGCGAGCTTATAACAGGGACATAGAAGAGTTTCTTGTTTTCAAATTTGCATATTTCTGGTAGATCAAACCTAGATCTCCATTTTTCTAGTTGACAACTTTCTTCTTGCTTTTCTGAGTTTTGAGAAATGCTCTCTTAAAGACAAGTACCGTAAAAACTGTATTAGAGCGACACCTTTAGTAGAACGACACCTCTAATAGAACGACACCTATCTATACTCAGGATTCATGAATATGAGTATCCCAGTGTATTTTCTTGGTTCTGATTAGAAGCAGCGTGAATAGAAACCTCTAGATCAACAAATAGAACTTTCAAAAAAGTTTTTCCGTTTAACTTTAATGAGTTTCTGAAACCACACAATTTTTCTGAGAGGCGGTTGAAAAATAGAGCGACATGTCGCTCTAATACAGTTTTTACGGTAGCTCTAAACGAGAGAGTGAGAGAGTGCAGAGAAGATAGAGTCTCTGACCTCTCTGCGTCTCACTCTTTCGTATCTGCGCCACTTTTTATTGTTATTGCGCCCAATTTGAGATTATTTTTCAGTGTTTTACTTTGCCGTTTTGAAGCGTCGCAGGCGCCCCAGCCGTCTTCAGATTTACACCAGTATTAGTGTCTTGAAAATATAACTTTGTCGCCAATTCGAGCTCTGGAATGCAACAAACAATGTTTTTTATTTCCCAACTTATCAGCTAAAACTGTTAGCGCCACAAGCACCCCAGGCAATTTTCAAATTACAAAAATTCCTCTAAACGTGTAAGAAAGCTATTCCAAAATCTCCAACCCCCAACTTTCTTTCATTTTGCAAAAACTCCCAGCCCGACGTCACCTACACCCCTAATTGCAGAAATTTTTTCATGACAATTCATAACCTTTTCTGTTTCATCTGTTTCATTTCCGTTTTCACTTATGGCTCCTTCTTTTTCCAGTAGACAATCTCCTGACTTCTTGTAGTACACTACTCCACGAGAAGCCATTTTCCGTGATCTCTGTCTGGTTAGAGGTCTCACGAAACATTTCTAATGATAATGCTGGAAACTTAATCATCGGTGGCTATAAAATATGATATAAATGTTTTTTGTTTTTAGAATGAAAACAACAAAAAAACAACAAAAATAATTATACATTTGTTATACATCTATTAGACAGAACTAGAATGTTTTGTAACTATTTCAAAAACGGTCCCATCGGGATTAAATGACACCTGAGGAGGTGTCTGGTACCGCCCATATGTATCATGTTACCGGATACTCTACACCTTCGTTTTGTTATTTTGTGGAACGTTTATTTGAGTCATTTTAGTCACCGAATTTTGAGATGATGCCACGCCATCTACAGTAGCCCAAAGTTTTTGAATTTTTGGTATGTTATAGAAAACAGTTAGAGTTATAATTTTGTAGTTGACAACTTTTTGATAACTCCTCTAGTTTTCGAGATATAATACTTCAAAAATAGGTATAGGATTTGCAAAAAAAAATTGCGAAATTCTTTGTTTCCCGGTATTTTAAATTTTTTTAAAACTAAGTTTTTGACCTCCTGACCCCTTAAAACCTCTTATTCAAAAAACAAAACAGTTTTGATCACAGGTGGAACCGAACCCTGGTACCTCGGGGTGCAGTGGTTACTGTCTACCTTAACCACTCCGCCAGAATGGAAAATTTCCAGAAGATGGCATACGAAGATTCTTGTTAATTTAAAGACAACAATTTCGAGCTACTACGATGAGGCGCAGAGAAGTCAGACACTCTTGTTTCTCTGCGCTCTCCCACTCTCTCGTCTTAAGCTACTTGTCTTTAAGAGAGCATATCTCAGAAGCTTCACGAGCCTTCAAAACTTGTCAACTATAAAAATGAAGCTCTTTGTTTGATCTACATTACTTAGTTAGTTTGAACTTATTCAGGACGACATAACTAGGTTTACCTACAGTAATCTCTAAACCTCAAAATCCTCTGAAACTTTGCCCCATCCAAACTCCAAAACCTACATTTAAGAGGGTACTTATCTGTCAATCATCTCTCCATTACCATTAACCCGTTCCCCTTATCACCTTCCATTTTCTTTTGCTATTATGACACCACAAACAGCTCGGGGAGCCAATAAATTATCAGAGTGAAAACCTCATAAAATATCGCTGCGTCTATGCAACTTCTCATTGTGTTTTTCTCTTATTTTTCACCGGTTGGTTGTTTTTGTTTGTGGTCGAGAAGGAGATGGGGGAGGGGCCATTGGGGACAAGAACTCATTCACTTCTGCTGAAAGTAATCATATCTCTTCTGTCTCTGAGTTACTACCGCTGTAAGTCCTTGTGTGTCTACATAACGGTCAACCGGGGGTACTAGATTCTCAGTAAGCTTTTTCTCGTCTCCGTTGTAGACACTTCATCTAGTAACATCCGATTAACAACAGCGGCTTCCTCCGGAGAATTGTATGTTTCTGATTAACCCCTTGACTACATATACATGCAGACTTTGACATATGAGTAATAGTATGTCAAGTGTCCGAGAGATTTGTGGAGAGCAGTCTAGGAGTTTATAAAGATTGCTTTTCTTGATCTTTTGGTTTATTCTGAGATTCTCTCACGACCAATTTAATGGTTTGCACGCAAAGCTGTCCTAACTTACCTGGAATTCGGTCTAGAAGAAATAATAGAGCAGTTGTTAGATTTTCTAAACTTTTGAGCACTGGATTTTGGGATACTGTAGCTATTAGCTACCGTACTCATGCATAGGGTACTGCAACATACTCTACAAAGACTTATCAGTGACTCACAATCCATTTTTAGCCCCCTACTTTCTTTTTTCTAGATACACGTGGCGCTTATCCCCCTTCTTACTATTAAATCTGCTCTTGACGTACTTGACTCGCTTCCGAATCTTCCCGATTCCAGATCAACCCGATATCGTTCTCGGTTATTATAGTTTTAACGTGGATTATACATAGTTTAAGTCGAAGATTCTGATGAAATCCATCCCTATTTCTAAACATTGTAAGGAGATGACAACAGACGGATTTCAAAATGCGCGGGTTCTTACTTTTATACAAATTAAATTTTCTTTTGAACTTTTGATCAATCCGGTTTAGGGAATCGTTCCAAATTTCCGTCCTGATTACGCTTGTTAGTTGTTCCACATAGCAAATCGGGTATGGAATTCAAATTTTTGTTCCATTTTAGACTCCGTCCCTTAAACGGAAACACTTCAGACTATCAAACTGTTCAACATCATCTCAAAATTCGGCATTGTTCTATGCAACTTTGGTGACTAAAAAGACTCACCTAAACGTTCCAAAAAAAACGAAGGTGTTGAGTATCCGGTAACATGATAGATATGGGTGGTACCAGACATATTCTCAGGTGTCACATAATCCCAATGGGAACGTTTTTGAAATAGTTACAAAACATTCTAGTTCTGTCTAATAGATGTATAACAAGTGTATAATTATTTTTGTTTTTTTGTTGTTTTCTTTCTTAAAGCAAAAATATGTATATCATATTTTATAGCCATCGATGATTAAGTTTCCAGCATTATCATTAGAAATGTTTCGTGAGACCTCTAACCAGACAGAGATCAGCACGGAAAAAGGCTTCTCGTGGAGTAGAGTAGACCCGTAAATTCCAAACAAAGTTTTGAAATCTGCAAACACAGAGAGCAAAAAATTTGTGAATTCTCATAAGACAGCTAAAATGAGCATAATCTATTCTTGTAAAAGCCTGTAATTAACTGAAGAACCCGTCTGCAGATAAAAACCTTAAAAACCAGAAAAATTTGCGAGTCGTGACTCTGGCAACCACGCTCTACCGAAATCTCCTACAACTAACGGAGTCATCTCTTATACCGGACGTACGGAATCTTAAGAAAAAAAGTATTAAAAAGTATTAGAGTCGATGCTCAGAGAATTTGAAACATGCCAGTGATTTTTTTATTACTCTTTTCTCCGGTCTCGTTGAGGAATTTTGATTTACGGCGGCTCTCTTCTGTACTTTACCCATACAAAGTTTTAAAGTATGGTAATTGTAAGGACACCCACACCTCATCCCTGTGCCAAGCTTTGAGCGAGCGGTCAGCCACCGGAAAATGGACCTGCACATTCCTGTAACATCAAACTTTTCTCATCTCCACCCGTAACCTCCCTCCATCCGCAGAAACCACCTTAGAACGTCACAATTGGTCTCCTAAATCCTTGATCATCCACTAGGATCATAGTATTCTCCTCTCAATCTGTCCACCGACACGTTGATCCCCTTTTTATTATCTTTGCGTCACAATATGCACTGCTGGGAGTTATCCAGATATTTTTTTCTTGCAGTCGCTTCCTAAATTGTATATTTTTGTCTTTTCCTTAGAATGTACCCGCAGGTACAAAAATGACAAACCAAAGGACGCCCATAATCAAAAAGTGCTTGTCAACTCTCTATTTTTTCCGATTTCACACGTTTTTTCGTCTATTTTTTGTCTGTGTTTTAATCCTCTTTTTCAATTTCCGCGTTCTGTTTGTATGCCCTCCATGTAGTTGGTCTACCGGATTGTTTACTCTATTTACAAACTACTCAAGACTCCCACGCCTAGTCAGAGGGGAACTCAATTACATCGGAAACTTCTTGAACTCGGTGTCTTTGGGTTCTATTTTGAAGTCTCATGTATGGTAATTGCAATCTATTGCTAATTACAGTGGAGCGCAATTTCCAAATGTTTTGCACTTCTTGTAACTGTAACTGCGCTCTAATGTAAATCATAGGAAACTAATTTTATGCCTAGGATCCCCATTCATGTTCTCCAAATTCTTAGATCTCAAAACTTTTTCTAATCAGGATTTTCCTTCCGAATTCGATATATGATTTGAACTATAAATATCTTTTTTTATATTCCGAGAACTTGTTTTTTGATTGATTAAGTCATTGCCTACTCAAAATGAATTTCAGTCATAACTTTTGTATACTAGTTTTGATTTATAGCAAAAATAGTAGGAACTTTATTATTTTTTCAAAAAAACCTCAAAACTACAGTTTTTACAAAGAGTTCAAATTTTCATATGTCATCGAAGATTACGGACCTACAGACCCACATATGGGCACCTGGACACCTGAACACACAGCCAGACTAACACCTTTCTTCTCTGAAAAATGCCCATTTTCCCATTTTTCAAACGAAAAATACCAAGCGAAACGCAAATATTTGTCTTTCATTCTTTTTTTTTCCTTCGTCTTCAACTAAGCCCAATTTTTCTCATCCCATTACTCTATTTCCGTTCGTTCTTCTTTTTTTCTCATTTGTCCATATTTTTGTTTTTATTTGAACTATTTTTGGTTTTTCATGAGGTCAGCCTTTCCAGAAGTCCCGTGATTTCAGAAAAATCTTTTATTGATAAATGACTGGAAGAGCTGAAATATCTAGACAGTCTCTCAGGCCACTATCATTTTAGTTTTTACATAAAATATTTCTTGATCAATCTCCGACCGAAGTGAAATACCAAAACATGACTCAGTTCGTTCGATCCTTTCAGACTTTTCTCTTTTTGTTCCCATTCATCTCTTAAAAACGAGCGGATATTAGGGTAGGGAACGACGTAATGATGGATTAGATACCTCCCAAAAAAAGAGAAAAAGGGATGTATATAAGTAGATTAGGGATGGAGAAAACAAACTATTTTGTATACTTTTTTGATTTGCAGATTTCATATTTTGGAACATTTTAATTCCGTTTACTACGACTTGTTTTTGAGGAAATTCAATTCGAAATCTCCAAAAGGACAAAGAAACTGCTAAAGTACTAAGGAAACTTTTGCAGTAGAACATGAGCAATTGTGTTTATAGCCCCGCCCCTTTTTGCAACACATGGTTTAATTCTGTACTATATTAGCCGTTTTACATCTTTCAAAAAGCTTATTGTGAGATTCTGACTCCACCCCTTCTTGTAGTCTTGTCGCATTCTTTTCCATCATACTCTTTTAAGGATTTAGACTCCGCCCACATTTTAAACCCAACCCCTTTTAGTATCTTTTCATTGCATTATCATAAACTCATTTCTTGGTATGTTTTTTCAGTTTATTAAGTCTAGTTTTGGAAGTAGAAGCAGAAAAGAGGGCGGGGCTTATCTTTGACATCCGGACAAACATATACTCTGACAGACAGACAGACGGACAATCATCCGGCTACACAGTCGTGGTCTAGAGTTCCGAAGAACAAATAATGGACGTTCGGAAGTTGTGATCCACAGCCAGACATCCGGACATCTAGAAATACAGACAGACCATCTGGACCCATGAAACTTTGAGCATGCGGACATTTGGACAGACAGAAATCCGGACCTGCCAGACACACAGACATATTAGACCTGACGTACTTGGTCCCTGGCCCCTCTAACAAAACCAAAAGCCAAATAATTCTTTTAAAATTTCGAAACATTTTGTGCTCCTCCTCCTGCCAACCACTTATTCTCGTCTTGCTTGCTCCTTTTCAACAAGTCTTCTTTTCTATTCCAGTTGAATAGTCACTTCCTCTTGTGACCTCTCCTGAAATCCTTAGTCTAGAAAAGAGAAAGAGGGGAATATTTCATATTTTTCACTTGGAATTATTCAACAACCTCGGGGCCGCCTTGACGCCACGCTTCATTTCTTTGTCTTTTCCAACACGAAGAGTCGTCTTGTTTAAATAAAGAATAGAGATGTCTTCTGACGCCTACATCATTTTTTCATGATGACTTCAGATGGTTTCCAGGAATACTTTTGCAGCAAAAAATAACAAATCTCTGTCTGTTTTTCTGTTTGTCCGGATTACCTGAAGTTTTTCACTGTCTGTCTGTTTGTCTGTTGATGCCCAGATGTCCGAAGATTCAACAATTAAATTCTTGAGTGTTTGTCCATCTATACATCAGCATGTCCGGATGCCGTTTTTACTTTTTTGTATATCTGTCTGTGAATCCGAATGTCCAGATGTCCATTCATCCAGAAAACCACTTATTTGGTTTTTCCTAACGTTTGGAATTGCTGTGTGTCTGTAAGTCCGAATGTCTGGAATTTCGAATATCCAGGTCTATCTGTGTGTCTGTCTGTCCAGATGTCCCTTTCCTTTCCTATACACAAATTCGTTTCAAAACTTTGTGTTTTAAAACTTCAACTTCCATTTTCCCCTCCCTTCCAATTTTCAGTCTCAGTTTCCCAGAACTCATTGAACTTCTTCTCCTTCCCCTCCTCCTTTTTTCTATATATATATATATATATATATGATTTTCTGCGAGATTCAATTTCATGGAACTCATAAACTTTTTCGGTTTGTGTGTTTGCTTTCAGAAGGGTTTCATATTTTCATTCGTGAGAGAATTCGTGTCTCCCAAAATATTGGAATGTCTTCTAGGTATTCGTTTGTCTTCTAGGTATTCGTTTTCTAGTTTAAATTATTTTTGTGTCTGTTTGTGCTTCTCTGCTTCTGGATGTCCGGAAGTTCTGGGTTACTGTAGAGATCGTTAAAACCGTCATATCGTTCTTATAATTTGAAAGTGATGTTCTCCAACTTCAAATTTGAACACACCAGCATTTTGAAGACATCCGGACGCACAGATGTACAGAGGGAAGTACCAAAAGTCGTCGCTGATAAAGAAAAAACCGGATATCCTAATTATTGCCAACTGTACAGTCATCCAGATTTTCCAATTTCCAGTCTTTACGTGTGTCCTAATGTCCGGATGTCTCTCTTCTGAAATCTTGTGGCCCTCTATAAGCCCAGATATCCAAATGCCATTCCGTCTGTGTGCCGGGATGTCCAGATGTCCGTGAGACAAGAAACTTTCAAAAGAGCTTGAGAAGATTCCTCAGACTTTCATGGTGTCTGACTGTCTGTTATCTGTATGTGTCTGTCTGTCTGTATTCATGTATGTCCAGATGTCCGAAACCGCCCAACCCTATTTCAACCATTGATCACCAACTGTCAAAACCATTCAAAATATCTCAAAAATCCTCCCCCAAAATATTCCAATTCTCCAAAAATCCGCCCACTAGATTTTTTTTTCATTTCTTCCCCAGTGTTCCTGTTTTTTGTTATGATTTCTCTATTATCCTTTTCTTCATTTTCTTCCTGTCCATGTCACATCATTTCGAAAAAAGTGTCGGCAGCACCCACTTCGAGCACGTTTTTTTGACAGTTCTTGCTCCTCTGTTTTTTCTCATTTTTCCAATTACTCACACACAGTGAATGAATTCTGGATTCTTTTCAAAAAATTATCCTCGAAAAGTGTTTTCTCACTTTCCACCTAATTGCCCAGTATTATATCAATTATTATGCACTTTTTTCTGCTCCGTCTCTTCTTTTTCTTTCTTTTTTCTTGCAAAAGAAACTCATTTTTCAATGTTTTTTGCAGATATGGAATGCAACGACTCCCGATTATTTGACACGACGAACAATGTCACCTACTTTGTTATCGAGCAGTTTTATCGATTCCGATAGTGAGTTAAAAAGGGTTACGGTAGTGGCCTAGGTTTTTCTAGGCCAGGAAAGTTAGGCCAGAGCTAGAAGCTGGGTATGAAATGGGGTTAGGTCTGTCGGTGTTTCTAGATGTCCGGATGTCTTTTCAACTGTTTTTTCATCTTTTCAAAAAACACCATATCACCAGTTACCTCTTAGTCTAGAGCTTTATGTGGTTTAGGTTTTTCTAGGCCACCGATGCAAGACTCGAGCTAGGCATCATAGATCTGTGTGTCTATATGTCCGAACATCTGTCTAGTAAACCTGATTACGTCAGAAAATCACAAAACTGAGCTTTCCTAACTTTCCCGACTCGCGGTTTTTAGGTCACCAGGGAAAATCAATTTTTTTGGGATAAATCTCTCATTCACAAACTATAATCTCCACATTTCCAGCCTCTACTCCAACGTCCACCCCTTCCTCTCGTTCATCCTCTGCGTCCTCGGACTTCTCGCCAATGGAGTTCATATTCTAGTGCTAACCCGTCCCCGAATGCGACACTCCTCTGTACATACCGTACTAGTATGCATCGCAATTTCAGATATGGGAACAATGACTTCTTATTTGGTAAGTGGAAACCTCCAAAGTAGATTTTCCAAATTATTCCTATACTTTCAGATGTACATAACACGATTCGAATTTATGACTGATAAAGAGGGCTACTCATATTTCTGGGCGTTGTTCCTCAAGTGTCATGCGATGCTTTCCATTGCTCTACACGCGATTACACTGTATTTGGTAGTTTTGATGGCGTTTATCAGATTGTCAGCAATGAAATTAACCACGTCGAGATGGTTGGATCATACAAGAGCATTGTAAGTTAAAAGAGGTGGCCCAAGAGTCCCATTGTTTCGTTTTCAGAACATCCGCCATATTCATAGCCTTATTCGTCTTCGTAATGTGTGTCCCAACACTTCTCGCCCATCAAATTGATGAAACTAACAGAGAATTGACTGTAAACGGAATGTACTATAAGTATAGTGTTGGATTCTCGACGTTGATGATGCAGAATGGATGTTTGTTGATGAAAGCCAACTTGTGGTTGACCGGGATTTGTTTGAAGGTGAGAAGATGAGATGTATGTCTGTGTGTCGGTGTGTCCGGGTTCTCGAGTTTCCAGAGAACCGGGTTACAGGGCATCTAGGACTCATTATTACCATACCTGCAAACCGGGCCGACACGGACCTACACGTAACTCGCTTCAAACTGAGTATTATGAGCTGAAAAATGTACCAAAATGTAGATCTTGGCGAGTTCCATGTCCATGACCTACGAGGGGTCGGATAGCTATTCGTTAATATGTCGCGGCCCGGGAAAAAGTGCGAAAAAAGGCTAAAATGGTTGAAAACCACCATTCTAGCCCGGTCCGCGGCACAATAACGAGTATCCATCCAGCCCGTAGTAGGCTACGGACACAGAACTCGCCGAGATCTACATTTTGGATAATTTTTCAGCTCATAATATTGAGTTTGAAGCGAGTTACGCGCCGGTCGGGTTTGTAAGAATGATTATCACTGGATTTATGTCTGTATGAATTTCTATTTTTCCGGGTATCCAGATATTCAGATGTTCGTGTGTCAAGTAGTCACGATATTCAAAACTAGAAACAATTATTGACCTAGAATTCACATGACAAATTTTAAGCTGTCTGTTTATCTGTTTATCCGGATATTCCCACACTTCATACCTTCCACCTTTCCTAACCCCTTACAGTAATATCATTTCCAGGCGGTCCCTTGCCTCCTTCTGCTCACCTTCACCATCGCCCTCATTCACCGACTCCGAGAGAACAACGAGAAACGAAAGATTCTAATCAAAGAGGAACGCGCCAAGAAGCGGGGAGACTTCACCACTTACATGCTTCTTCTCATGGTTACTGTATTCTTGTTCACAGAACTCCCGCAAGGAATTATGGCTATTTTGAATGGTAGGTCACGAAAAATTGGGTGAAGGTTAATCTGATTATTGACATTTCAGCACTGTTTACCACTCAATTCCATCAAATGGTGTATCTGAATCTCGCGGATGTTTTGGACCTTTTGTCACTTATCAATTGCTACGTGGCATTTTTGGTGTACAGTTTCACGTCTTCCAGATATCGACAGACGTTGTTTAGTTTGTTGCCATTGACACGGTAAGATATTTGAAAGGGGCACTTCGGGACAGACAGGAAGACTGATAGTCAGGGAGGCAGATGTACATCTGGACATCGGGACATACTGACAGACACAAGACTGAATTGATTTTTCCAGTTTCTGAGCCCCCAACCAATTCCTTCTCTATTTCCAGAGTCTCCTATTCCGGCATCTCGACCCGTCAAGGAACACTCAAATCCCATCCGAATCCTGGCGCGAAAACTCTCGTCCAACGAGCCAACTCAGTCGAAGTGGCCTCTGTTCGCTCTCCACTTTTTGACAAATCCGCAGCGACAACTCGTCCGAATTCGGCTCAACCCACTGATTTTTAATGACTAATTATGGTTACTGTAAATTAATTTCTTCTGAAACAAACTCTGCCTTGAAAACCATTACTTACCAATTAAAAAAACACGGGCAGTTGCATTTTTAACACAACAACACATGTTCTTCTTGAAATCTTTCCTCACATAAAGAGATTGCCAATAAAGATTTGAATTTTTGGAAAAAAAGATTATTGTTATCCAGCAAAAAATGATTTTTAATCAACATGACCAAAGTCGAATTTCTCGTTCAGCGAAATGCCAAAACTCGCCTACAATCGCTATCAGCGAGTTTCAGACCAAATCAAACAATTCTTTTGATGTGAAAATGAACTCACAGACACACAAACATTATTCTATGAAAAAATCCGAGTTGACTTTAGTACACCTTTGAAGAGAAGTGTTTAGAAAGGGACAGAAGGAGACTTCCATGTAACAATGGGTCGGCAAGTGAGCGAGAAATAGGTCGATCGAATGCCGCCTTCGTTTTCCTTCCTTCCTTTATTTCAATCGGGCTGCTTTCAAATCTAGTGTTTGAATCTCCGTTTCGTATTCACGGTTATTATTTCTCTCTACACGTAATTTTCTTTCAGTTCAATATAATACACTACATATTTTCAGATGAAGAAGACTATGTTGATTACCCTCATCGTCTGTCTCTGTCTTGAGACCAATGCACATTCAGGTATGACTTCCTTAAAAATTAGAATAGATGATTGTGGGTTTTCTATGTTTTAGACTGAATACGCTTAGTATGTGAACAATTTTAGACAGCCTCGTATTCTCCAACAGTTCTGCTTCGACCTCAGCTCCAAATACACCACAAAGATTAACCGAACCATTCTGCGACAAAGACGACGAGTTGGACAAGATCCCGTGTATGAGCGCTGGTGATGTGATCACGAACATCTTTGGGGTGGAATGGTTAGACATGGACTAGCCGAGATGATTAATGGTTTGTTGATAAGAGAAACGTTGTGGCTTATTGGGAAAGAAGAATTGCGCAAAGCGCTGAACTTACCACCTCCACCTCCTTGGACACACCATAACAAGACAAAACCAAGTGAAGCAGAACTCGCGTCGGCACCGACTATCGAGGCTTACTTTTATTTGAAGGAACCGAGACTAAAAATCCACAGCCTTGATAGCAGCCACTTCTTTGAACACAATTTTCCTCCTGTCATTAACTTTCTGGACAAGCGAGCTCCCGTTATTCGGACTTTTTTGAAGTGTAGATTTGAAAATATGCACCAGTTTGATGGAGAAGAAGTGGCTGACAGGCAAACAATCGATCGCATGATTGAAGAGTTTTCCGCGGTTTATAAGATAGTAGATCGTGTGGTGAGTCAGCGATTGTTTCATTATGAATGCTTCAAGGATTAGTTTTTAGAATATTTTGTATAACTATTCTTTTAAACGTTGTTATGAGAGATTCGCATGATTAACTTTGTTATAACATTACTATCTTTTATTAATTTTTTAAAATAATTTTTTGGGTATCTCTTACCAATGGTTATAGATAATAAACGATTGGTTCTCTCTCACTCGTTTTATAAGCCCAAAAACATAATTCATATAAAAATATAATTTCCTATTCAACAGTGTCTCACTCTTTTTTCTTACCTTTTTTTGTCTTACACAATTTTCTTCCTGTGATTGAGGTTTTGGTATCCAGCGAATCCCCGGAACCGACACACAGATAAGAATGGTTGGAAGAATAGTGGAAGAAAAAAGAAATGATCACATTTTTGGTAATTTCAGTTATCATTTTGTTGAACTCAATAGAGCGTATTTTAGAAACATGAAAATGACCCGTTTTTGGGAGTTTTGATAACAATTTCATTTATTTCTAACCCGGGAGGATTCAAACCCGCGTCTACTGGAGAAAACCCCAGCCAGGATAAGTATAGACTATTACAGCGCCATGCTCGATCAGTCTAACCGGAACCGACACAGATAAGAATGGTTGGGGAAGTTAATATCATCGAAAATTGCCCGTTTTTGAGACTTTTGATTACAATTTCATTGAAAATATCCCGTTTTTGGGAGTTTTGATAACAATTTCATTTATTCCTAACCCGGGAGGATTCAAACCCGCGTCTACTGGAGTAAGCCCCAGCCCGGATAAGTATAGACTATTACAGCGCCATGCTCGATCAGTCTAACCGGAACCGACACAGATAAGAATGGTTGGGGAAGTTAATATCATCGAAAATTGCCCGTTTTTGAGACTTTTGATTACAATTTCATTGAAAATATCCCGTTTTTGGGAGTTTTGATAACAATTTCATTTATTCCTAACCCGGGAGGATTCAAACCCGCGTCTACTGGAGTAAGCCCCAGCCCGGATAAGTATAGACTATTACAGCGCCATGCTCGATCAGTCTAACCGGAACCGACACAGATAAGAATGGTTGGGGAAGTTAATATCATCGAAAATTGCCCGTTTTTGAGACTTTTGATTACAATTTCATTGAAAATATCCCGTTTTTGGGAGTTTTGATAACAATTTCATTTATTTCTAACCCGGGAGGATTCAAATCCGCGTCTACTGGAGTAAGCCCCAGCCCGGATAAGTATAGACTATTACAGCGCCATGCTCGATCAGTCTAACCGGAACCGACACAGATAAGAATGGTGGGGGAAGTCAGAAACTTACCAATTTTTGAGTCTCTTTCCGTATGACTGGAAACTCTCCCCGTCGGGGCATTCATCGGTTCGTCTTTGACTCTGCAGTCTTCCATCTTTCAATGCGCAGGTCGTTATCATATCAGCTTCAAGAGGATGGTGGCACACGGTGCTGAAAGTAATAGTTGAATTAAACGTGAACGGTATAACTTGTTGTGAGAAACTGTAAGAAATAGAATAAAACGGAGAAATAAGAAAGATCTCTTCTTGAGCTGGAATGAGGGGAGAATGACTGAGTAGTAGTCTACTAGCAGATGTGTGAAGAGGGCGGGGCTATTTGCCTGCGTCCAGTATGATTTCCCAAGAAGATAAGGTGGCAGATGGTAATACGTGAAGAAAAATATCTCAGACAATGTGTGAATTAGTTGACATGTTTACATTGGGTAAAGACATCTACTATTTACTCGAACTACCGCATCAGGAATCAACAATTGAGGTCAGGGAAAAATAACTTTTCGAACAACTAGGAAATTTATAAAAAGATAACTGAGAAAATCGATTAGTTATGAGAATTGATATTCCCTCGAAAAGTGTAGAAAGTGGGCGAGATAGTGGAGAGTTCATATCAAACTGCTGATATAGTATGAAGGTTTTGAAGAGTTGATGTAGTTTACAGTTAATGTAGTTTGTTTATTTCAAACTCTATCTAAAATTAGGAGAAATACAAAAATTAGTGGTTTTTGACTCTAGTATCAACGTAAAATCATGAATCTAAGAGATTAAAACAGAGAGATTTAGCATGAAGAACTAACTTGAGAAAGAAAGACCGAAAACCAGAGAGCTCGAAAAGAGAGGACTGCTCGGGGCGGGAGTGAAAGGAAGACTGACTGTATTCCAAATGTCTATTCTCATTTGGTCATGGGGGCGTGTCCTATTTGTTGTCATCTGTCAGATTTCCCAGGAAGATAAGTGACAGGTGGGAAAGAATAACAACAAGAACACAGGCCGACATCTTCACACTCATTGTTATTATGGTTACACCTTCCGACATGAGATATCTACCAATTTGTACAATTACTGTTTTTGGGAAATATATCAAATAACTGATGTAATTCAAATATTCAAAAGTTGAGGTTCGGTGTTTTTTTCTCGGTAGTGATTTTTACCTTTTTTATTGGGTTCTAAAAGACCGTTTTAGTTAGTCTGGGCTCTGAACGATCACGCCAGAGGGTGTGGCGTTATCTCAGTGCTTTTGCACCGTTTTAGTGTTTCTCCATTGAGTTGTGTCGGAATGAACCTTATTCCAGAAATCGTGTTTTATCCGTTTCCAACTTTACTAGCTATTAGGAACGTAGGAACCAATATACTTTTATTTTTCAACATGTTGATCTCTGTAATTTCTTAGTCGCCAGTTACTGTCCTCACCGATTCTTAAAAATATTGTCCTAGAATCTGCTGAAATAACTGAAACACAATGAATTCTGACATTAGCTACGGCTTTTTTCCAGTTTGGAAAGTTGGAACCTCGATTTTGAAGATTTGAATTTCTTCATTTATTTGATATATTTCCCAAAACAGCAATTGTACTAATTGGTAGATATCTCATGTCGGAAGGTGTAACCATAATAACAATGAATGTGAAGATGTCGGCCTGTGTTCTTGTTGTTATTCACTCCCACCTGTCACTTATCTTCCTGGGAAATCTGACAGATGACAACAAATAGGACACGCCCCCATGACCATATGAGAATAGACATTTAGAATACAGTCAGTCTTCCTTTCACTCCCGCACCGAGCAGTCCTCTCTTTTCGAGCTCTCTGGTTTTCGGTCTTTCTTTCTCAAGTTAGTTCTTCATGCTAAATCTCTCTGTTTTAATCTCTTAGGTTCATGATTTTACGTTGATACTAGAGTCAATAACCACTAATTTTTGTATTTCTCCTAATTTTAGATAGAGTTTGAAATAAACAAACTACTTTAACTGTAAACTACATCAACTCTTCAAAACTTTCATACTATATCAGTAGTTTGATATGAACTTTTTGAGCATATAGAACTGCCCACGGCCTTTTTGACAGCCCTTCTCATCTTTATCTCGATCATTTTTCCAGGGAATATTAATTCTCATAACTAATCGATCTTCTCAGTTATCTTTTGATTATTGTCTTAGTTGATCGAAAAGTTATTTTTCCCTGACCCCAATTATTGATTCCTGCTGCGGTAGTTCGAGTAAATAGTAGATGTCTTTACCCAATGTAAACATGTCAACTAATTCACACATTGTCTGAGATATTTTTCTTCACGTATTACCATCTGCCACCTTATCTTCTTGGGAAATCATACTGGACGCAGGCAAATGGCCCCACCCTCTTCACACATCTGCTAGTAGACTACTACTCAGTCATTCTCCCCTCATTCCGGCCTAGATAGAGGTCTTATTAATTTTTCAGTTTTATTCTATTGCTTATAGTTTCACACAACACGTTACACCATTTACTTTTAATTTAACTATGTATTTCTTTCAGAACCGTGCGCCACCATCCCCTTGAAGCTGACATAAACATGGCCTCCACGTCGACAGATGGAAAACTGCAGTGACAAAGACGAACCGATGAATGCCCCGACAGGGAGAGTTGCCAGTCATACGAAAAGAGACTCAAAAATTGGTAAGTTTCTGACTTCCCCCACCATTCTTATCTGTGTCGGTTCCGGTTAGACTGATCGAGCATGGCGCTGTAATAGTCTATACTTATCCGGGCTGGGGCTTACTCCAGTAGACGCGGGTTTGAATCCTCCCGGGTTAGGAATAAATGAAATTGTAATCAAAACTCCCAAACGGGATATTTTCAATGAAACTGTAATCAAAAGTCTCAAAAACAGGTAATTTTCGATGATATTAACTTCCCCCACCATTCTTATCTGTGTCGGTTCCGGTTAGACTGATCGAGCATGGCGCTGTAATAGTCTATACTTATCCGGGCTGGGGCTTACTCCAGTAGACGCGGGTTTGAATCCTCCCGGGTTAGGAATAAATGAAATTGTAATCAAAACTCCCAAACGGGATATTTTCAATGAAACTGTAATCAAAAGTCTCAAAAACAGGTAATTTTCGATGATATTAACTTCCCCCACCATTCTTATCTGTGTCGGTTCCGGTTAGACTGATCGAGCATGGCGCTGTAATAGTCTATACTTATCCGGGCTGGGGTTTTCTCCAGTAGACGCGAGTTTGAATCCTCCCGGGTTAGGATTAAATGAAATTGTAATCAAAACTCCCAAACGGGATATTTTCAATGAAACTGTAATCAAAAGTCTCAAAAACAGGTAATTTTCGATGATATTAACTTCCCCCACCATTCTTATCTGTGTCGGTTCCGGTTAGACTGATCGAGCATGGCGCTGTAATAGTCTATACTTATCCGGGCTGGGGTTTTCTCCAGTAGACGCGGGTTTGAATCCTCCCGGGTTAGGAATAAATGAAATTGTAATCAAAACTCCCAAAAACGGGATATTTTCAATGAAATCATGATCAAAAATCCCAAAAACGGGTAATTTTCGATGTTATAACTTCCCCCACCATTCTTATCTGTGTCGGTTCCGGTTAGACTGATCGAGCATGGCGCTGTAATAGTCTATACTTATCCGGGCTGGGGTTTTCTCCAGTAGACGCGGGTTTGAATCCTCCCGGGTTAGGAATAAATGAAATTGTAATCAAAACTCCCAAAAACGGGATATTTTCAATGAAATCATGATCAAAAATCCCAAAAACGGGTAATTTTCGATGATATTAACTTCCCCAACCATTCTTATCTGTGTCGGTTCCGGTTAGACTGATCGAGCATGGCGCTGTAATAGTCTATACTTATCCGGGCTGGGGTTTTCTCCAGTAGACGCGGGTTTGAATCCTCCCGGGTTAGGAATAAATGAAATTGTAATCAAAACTCCCAAAAACGGGATATTTTCAATGAAACTGTAATAAAAAGTCTCAAAAACGGGTAATTTTCGATGTTATAACTTCCCCCACCATTCTTATCTGTGTCGGTTCCGGTTAGACTGATCGAGCATGGCGCTGTAATAGTCTATACTTATCCGGGCTGGGGTTTTCTCCAGTAGACGCGGGTTTGAATCCTCCCGGGTTAGGAATAAATGAAATTGTAATCAAAACTCCCAAAAACGGGATATTTTCAATGAAACTGTAATCAAAAGTCTCAAAAACGGGTAATTTTCGATGATATTAACTTCCCCCACCATTCTTATCTGTGTCGGTTCCGGTTAGACTGATCGAGCATGGCGCTGTAATAGTCTATACTTATCCGGGCTGGGGTTTTCTCCAGTAGACGCGGGTTTGAATCCTCCCGGGTTAGGAATAAATGAAATTGTAATCAAAACTCCCAAAAAGGGGATATTTTCAATGAAACTGTAATCAAAAGTCTCAAAAACGGGTAATTTTCAATGATATTAACTTCCCCCACCATTCTTATCTGTGTCGGTTCCGGTTAGACTGATCGAGCATGGCGCTGTAATAGTCTATACTTATCCGGGCTGGGGTTTTCTCCGGTAGACGCGGGTTTGAATCCTCCCGGGTTAGGAATAAATGAAATTGTAATCAAAACTCCCAAAAACGGGATATTTTTTATGTTACGGACCTCCGTCACCATTCTTATCTGTGTCGTTAAAAACAGTTCAAATTATGGGGATTCGCTGGATACCAAGAAGTCAGATCAGGGGAGAAAAAATGGGGAAAAGGAGGAAAATGTGTTTGAAAATTCCGGAAAGGCTTCATCTTACACCTCTTATGTCTTGAGTTTTTTACCAAAACATTTTCTCTGAGAACATTTTCTCTGAGCTGATTTTATTTCTGGGCGCTTCTTACGGTATTTCGAATAGTTACGAATATTCAGTGCAAACATTCTTCTGAAGCATATCTCTCGTGATAAAGTAGAGGGCAGAGAACATTCCATTGTCTCCTCCTAGACGAATCTCTCACAGTCCATGATTATTAAAGGTGTATTCAGGAATAGGCTTTGATAGTGATCTGTTGCTTGCGATACCTCGAAGAGGCAGTGAGGGAGAATTGACACGGTACCGACAAATACTGTACTTTTACAGTTGGACAAATTGCATTTGAAATATCTGATATCATCTGGTATCTGAAATGCTCAATTTCAGACTTGAAACTCCTGAAATGTCAGACGCAAAAAAAGAAAACCGTGTCAAAGGGTATTCTCGAGCAATAATAGAATGAGTCGCAATGCCATTTTTTATTATTCACCGTCGAATACCGTTTGAGCTTGGTTCTGTTTAACTCACCATTCATCGAGATATAGAGAATAGAAATAGCAGAATATTGGCAGTTGAAAAAAGTTCAATAGAGCGCACTTGCACTATCCCAAAATTCAAATTCCTCTGACTTCATTTTCATTGCTCCAAACCCCGCCCACTGTCTCCCAACATTCCCCGAATACCCTCTTTCTAACCATCTAGATATAAATATATAGCATCATAAAATGAGCAATTATAATACATATTCGCTCAATTTGAGTTCAGCTTCAGAAGGCAAAGAAAAGAAGAAAAAATTAAAAATTCGCAAAATTTTTCGAGTAAAAGAAGAGAAGTGGAAGATGGCATCAGAAGGGTCCATAATAGGGTGAAAAGATGGGGGTGACATATATAAAGAGGGGGGAAGAAGAGAAGAAGACACGTCTCTTTCTCTCTATAATTTAATGAGACTATTGCATGCAATCGAATAAGAAGAAGAACTATGTATGGTGTCATCATCTAATTTTCGGAGCGTTTTTTGTTCGACTTTCTTTTCTTTTATAAGGGCACAGAAGGTTCCCCAGATTTGGAGAGTCGTAGGAATGGAAAGGGTGCTCTATGGAAATGTCTAATTTTGTAATCCTGAGAAGAAACATGAAGAACTCGTGACTGGCGCGTCGGTAGCGCGTTTTTGTCAAGCATGCTGAAGTGCTTTAGAAGATCACTAAACAATAGAGTTTTTATTAGTTTAATTTCTGAATATTATTGTTTGAAATAAAAATTGAGAAACTCTTAGAACAGAATAATCTAAAATATTGTATTTTCTGTTAATCCGAAATTGACCATGTTTGAGAGTGTGCCACGATTACAGATTTTGCTCCTTGAATTTGATTTATTGGTATGTTCTAGAACAAGACAAGATCTACATTTTTGTAGATGATCACTTTTTTGTACGATTCCTTCTTACTCAGTTACTGTAGATCAAAGCGGGGGCACCCTAACAGCTATGGATCACTGGGGATGAGATCTCACCACGGAGGGTTTACAGATAAAAGTTGTCAACTACAAAAATAAAGATTGAGGTTAGTTTTGTGAACATCTTTTAATTTAAAAAAAAATAACGATTTCAAACACCGTGACACTTTCTGAAAACCAGAAATATTCATCAAAGTGGAAAAATTGGCTAGTCTCAAAAAGTTAATCCCAAAAATATCGACTCCTATTATCTACATTAACGAGCTTTGATATGATTAATAGAGCGCACTTCTTCCGTTTCTACATTTTACTTTTTGGAGCAAATTTCCAAAACCAAAATCTGAAAGAAAAGTAAAGTTGTTGCTCCTCCCAGCACACAGGACTCCTAAATACGAAATCAAACGAAATCTGACCTGGCACTTCCTTCTTTATTTGTTCCTCTCGGTTTGACATCTTAGTTTGGTAAGCAGGAGGAGGCGGAAGAATGCAAGGAAACGTCTCAATGACAAGAACCAGAAATTTGGGAAAGGAAGGAGTGTGCTCTGATTTGAATTCAGTTTGGAGACCGGGGACGACTCGCAGGTCGAGAAAAAATATGACAAAGTGTGACAGGTGGAAAAACCATTTTCAGGAGGTTTTCATGCTAAATTGAGCTGAAAGTTTTAGAATTTCAGATATCAAAGAATATAGAGTAGGCGGGTAGGCTTAAGAAAATGCGCTCTACAGAAATTCACTGATAAAATTAGGTCTACCAGTTTTTCGATGGAGCGAGCTTACACATTCTAAATATTTGACTTACAGATTGTCCTAACTCAAACTCTAGCTCACACAGCAAATGCGCTCTGTGGTACACAATGAGTACAGTGGAGCGCATTTGCCTCAACACACAGTTCAAAACACGTACCACTAAGGAAAGCCCAACCTAGAATACCCTGAAACTCTTGATGATTAAATTTCCATCTGCTTCTTCTCCTCCGTCTTCTTTTCCATTTAATCTCAAATTCTAATTCAACCTTCCATAATAAATCATGAAACAGCTGAAATGTCAAATCTGGAGAGAAATGAGGGGAGAGGAGAGGAGCTAATTGAAAATAGCTGGGATTTTGAAGGATATCGAATCTGGTAAAACGGGGAAGTCGGAGATTCAAAATTTTGAGTATTTCGAAACTTGAATTTGCAAAAGATTAGGGTTAAAGCAGGTTTTCCTTTGGAGAATGTCGGGGTGGACAATACGCTCTATAGTACTAAAAAACTATCACAGCGGGAAATTGAAATTTCTTTACTTTGAAAGATTTCTTATTAGAGGAAATAAATCTTGTCATAACAGTTCAATTTTGTGAACTTGGGTGGGTTACACTGACCAAAAGTACATTGACCAGATTTTTTGTCAGTGTAAAAATTGGTCTAGTGTCCTGACACCAGAGACTACCCTAACCTTTTGAAATTAAGCTAATTTTGTAGATCAACTCCAGTTCTTCATTTTTTTTAGTTGGCAACTTTTTGATAGCTCCGCCCCTTTTGAGATACAGCGTTTCGTATAAGCAGGTGTGTGCAATTAAACAAATAATGTTATTTGCAGCTCGGAAATTTGCAGCTCTGAATTTGAAATATGAGAAAATTGGAAAATTGGAAAATCTGAAACATCTAGAGTTTAGATATCAAAAGTTTCAGCGTTTTATGAAATCTAAGAACGTAATAATTCTTGGAATTTGAAAAACTGTGAAGTCTAGTTATTCTGAAATTCAAACATTTTGAAATTCAAAACCATTGGAAATCTTGGAAAGCAGAGACTCCGAAACTGAAAAATTGAGAAACCTGAAAATTGGGCAGCCTAGAAATCCAAGAAACTGGATATTCTGTTGAAACCTAGAAATTTGAAAAACGTAAACTTTGTCAATTCCGAAACCCAAAGATCACTAAACTCAGACGTCAGAAGTTTAAAACTTCTGAATTTAATTATGTTAAGAATTTGACAATCCGAAGATTTGGGAGTTTAAAACTTTTGAAAATGATAAATTGAGGTAGTTTCAATTGAGCGAAAATGCAAGTTGAGTGATTGAATGGATATGAAAACTCTGCAATGCATATTAGCTCGACACAGTTGTTACAACAGCGTTCCACCGAAAAGACCTTGAAAAATGTCTCATTTTATCTGAGTTTCTCAATTTCGGACACAATTTTCTTCGGTTTCGGTAGGGCGCAGTTGTAAGAAGCGTGCCGTACTAATACAATCGAGCTCCTAGATTCTAATTCCACTTGTCGCCTTCTGATACCCAGAATTCAAAAATCTCTGAAATAAATAATTGGCGAAATCCAGGATTCGAGGTTCCGAAAAGCCCGAAAATTTAGGAATACCGGTTTCTGAATTTTCTAAAAACTTACCTCACTCTCTCGAATCTTCAGAATCCCAGTGCTCCAGAATCCTTGTTTCAAATCGAGTGTATCATCATATTGCAAGAGAAAAAGGGAAGAAAAGCGAGAAACGAAAATGACAATTTCATTAAACTTGTTGTTAGTTTCCCCCCTCCTCTGCTCCCCCTCTCTCATCAAAAGTGGGCGTGGCCTGATTTCAACTCCTTCATTATGGCGGGGAAAAGTGGGCGGAGCCTCTCGGGGACCACTACTACTCGCCTATCAAAATGTTAATTCGTTTCTCTCTCTCTCCGTCTGTTTTCGTATCTCTCTGCGTCTCTCACTTCACAACACTCTCTCACCAATTTAGAGTCACAACGGGAAATTGCAGCGAGCAGCCCGTTTTCTTCCAATTTTCTCTATCTATTCATTTACTTTTAACCTCTTTCTCTCTCAGAGAAATGGATGGAAATGGATAAAATTGAAATGGATGGATACGAGAGGGGGGGGGGATCCTTTTTTGTTTTGTCTCTTCATCACTGAATGACTTCACAAAAAGAGACGGAAATGACATGGAAAAAGAGAGAGACAAATTCATTTAGTTTTAACTCTTCCTAACCTCTGGAGGATTTTAAATGGAAGAGAAGGAGTCGAAGCGGAGAGGAGGAGGAAGGGGGAATTGTTGAACGAGCTGGAAATAGATGGGTGTTGACTGGTAGAGGGTCAGTTTGATGTGTTTTTTTGATAAGAATGAAAAAATGATACGGAGGCTACCAAATAATTAAGTTCTTGTTAGTGTAGGAACTGTGCTCTTTTGCACTCATGAGTACAGAAGAATTATCTTGGAAAAACTCATACATACAGTACCGGTTGAAGGGTTATCAAGTTTGGCTATGTTAGAAATTAGGTACAAATTTAGGATTATCAAGTTCGGTTCTCTGAAATACTCTTGAGAAATTTCTCGTGATCTCACAGTACCGCTCCAAAGTTGATCAACTTTGGCTGTTTTCAGTGGTAAATGATCAACTTTGACAGTGTATTTCGGTATCACCTGATTGTCCGGTAATCTTAAATTTGTATGGGTTAGACAGAGCAAAAATAGCACATCATTTTTGTAGTTGAGTTTTTTTCTGTAGTCACACTATGTTGAAAATTACAGGTTGTCAAAGTGAAAAGCTCCAAAATTTTGCTAATGTGCTCCGAAACTAGTTGATTTCTGGGAAAAATGAATTTGATGACCTGTAACATTCATGTTAGGGTCCCTACAAAAAAATGGCCAACTACAAAAATGATGTGCTACTTTTGCTCTGTCCAATCCATACAAAATTGAGCTTGTCGGACAATCAGGTGGCACAGAAATACACTGTCAAAGTTTGTCATTTTCCACTGAAAACAGCCAAAGTTGATCAACTTTTGAGCGGTACTGTGAGATCACGAGAAATTTCTCAAGAGTATTTCAGAGAACCGAACTTGATAATCCTCAATTTGTACCTAATTTCTAACATGGCCTTTTACAACTATACTAGACTTGAAAACTTAATAATCCCTGTTTCTGCTTTCCAGCCAGGAGACAAATCACAATGAGCTCATAGAAAATCTCTTGTTGTATAATTTTTTCCAGACTTCAGCTGTCTGACTATCTAAAATGGTACCACGTACTGACACCAGCAAAATTTGGAAATCATCAAAATATCGCATATCGAATAACAATTCATCTCATGGGGGAATCATTTTCAAAAATATCTGGTTGTCGGATTTGGCAGTAACGTAAAGAAAAGTTATAATTTTTATGGAAAACAAAGAAAATAAACGCAACTGTATTTCATTTAAAGGAGGACTGAGCTCATCTTTTCAGATTATGATACAGACATTTCTAATAGTAAGAAACGTTCATCATCAGAAAAAATGGTAAAAATCGCTTAAATAATTCCCGTTTTCCCGGCTCAGAAGGAACCTAGCTGGAAGAGTTTTTCAGCACGGCTGTGAAGTCCTCTCGGACAATATTTCTCTTCAATTCGTAGCAGCTTTTGAGTCAGGAGAACTGGAAATGTACCGCTTAGAGCGATTTTTAGCATAAACGCCAATGCTGAAAGTTTCTTAGAAACACGACACGCTTCTTACAACCGCGCTCTACCGAAACCCTAGAAAATTGTGTGCGAAATTGAGAGAATCAGAAAAAAAGAGGCAGTTTTCAAGGGAATTTCGGTGGAGCGCAGTTGTAAGATCTGTGTCCAGCTGATGTTCGAAGCTAGAATCTTCAAAATGTGACGGATCAGATTCTGTACTTGCTAAACTTTCCAGTCAGGACCGAGAATAAAAAAGAATTCAGAGTCCTCGAGAATACAAAACCATGGTTATAGACACCACCCATCTCCATCCGCTTATCGTCTACGCCTTTCCCCCTGGTCTTCCCAAAATAATCCATTTAGTGAAAACGGCAATATGGTGCCCCCTCCCCCTGCTTATACCAATTGCATTATTTTCTCCTTCTGAATGCTCTCAATGGAAATGAATGTGCTCTCTTTTCTTTTGCTCCCTAAAACAGATAATTATTTTATTTCTCCTCACTCTTCTTCTCGTTTCATTAATTTATTTGTTCTATTCCATACTATACGGTTTGTAGAAGAGAAGGAAATGAGATGATGAGATTAATTCATTTTACAAGGAAACTGAAAATCCAAGTTAAAGCTATACACATATCCAAGAAGAGACAGTCGAGTAATAATTTCAGTGAAAATCACTAAAATACATATAAATAAAACTGTGTCACCGGTAATGGAAAAAGAATTGGGAAAAAAGTGATTTTTGACAAGAATCGTTTCGATTTTAATGCATGCAATATAGTTATTCTTCATTAAGGCTCCTCTATGGAGTGAATGCCAATCCGAAAAACACGGCGAGGATGGTTCCGACGGCGACGAAGATGAGGACGGCTCCATAGACAACGAATTCACGGAATCGGTTCACCTGGAAATTTAGAGATAGGAAGAGACTGGGGCGCGTTTGGCGCGTTTTGGAGATTTTTCCCGTTGTTCAAAATACTCAAAACTTCACTAATTTTATCAAACTAGAGCTCTGTACGTCTGTATGTCCAGATGTCCGTATTCCATCTTTGCTAAATAGCGGTGGCCTAGAAATCCAAACAATTTGAAGCTCCGGTCACCTATGTGGCCGAACTTTTCTGTTGTGATTTCCTAGACCATTAAAATGAAAATAAAACGATCACAACAATAGGGAAGAGTGCATAAATCTATCTGAAATTGTCTCCTTCTTACCCATAATTTCTTCTTCTCCGCCGGCACCTCTTGATTACTATTCTCCGATGTTGGCGATGACGTGGAATTCGTAATCGTCCACGTGGTTTCAGAATCCTTTTGAGACGTCGGCCTCATCGGAATATTCTCAGTTCGAGCCGAATTTCCATTATTCTGAAATTGAAGATGGGAGGGGTGGAATGGAACTGTGTGGGGGAAAAGCTACAGAGGTAAGAGAATCGATACGAAAGACAAGCAAAGGTGCTCCACCGAAAAAAGATTCCGATAGAGCGCATATGCATATCGAGGGTTACAGGTGCATTTATTTCTCACCTTGGCGAATGATTTGGTGTCCACATCGACGACATTATTGAAGATGATGAAGAACAATGAGAGAGCGAAAATTACAGAAATTGGGATGAGAGCAAGAATGAGTTGAGCGACGTGTCGAGACGGGGTGAAGTGGTATCCGGCGATGCAGATGGCGGTGGCTGGAAAAATGAAAAAAATAGATTTGGAACATCGAAATTACAATTTTATTTCAGGTCTTGCACAGTTCTTACAACTGCGCCCTACCGAAATCTTTTTGAGAAATCTGTATTTTTCTCTGAGTCTCTTAACTACATTTCTTCGGTTTCGGTAGAGCGCGGTTGTAAAAAGGGTGCCGTGCTAATATGTCATCGCAGCA
Organism: Caenorhabditis latens; assembly: GCA_002259235.3. Lineage (NCBI taxonomy): Eukaryota > Metazoa > Nematoda > Chromadorea > Rhabditida > Rhabditidae > Caenorhabditis > Caenorhabditis latens. Next base: position 6,004,072 of record CM056093.1, read on the forward strand.
CGGTCATTAAACCTGCACTCTACCGAAATTCTCCTGAATTTCGGTAGAGCGCAGTTCCTTGCGTCTCTCAATTTTGCCCGCGTTTCGGTAGAGCGCGGTTGTAAAGTACAAACGGGTGTCTGTGCAATTTTCCAGATATCCGGATGTCCGAATGTCTGTCTGTGCGTCTGGATGTCCGCATACATGACATCCACCATAAAAACGGAAAAATTGCCGAAAATGTTCCTAATTTTAAAAAAAAATTGTCTGAAAAATGGTTTTCCTGGATTTTGTTTTGCTGAAAAATCTAATTTCCCGAGCTTTTCTAAGGAGAAATGCGAATTTTACAAGCAAAAATCTTTGAAAATCTCAAGAATTATCTGTCTGTGCGTCTTGTTTATCCGGATGTCACTCTGCCTAAAGGACGACAGAATGTAAGAATAGTTTTATCCTGACTGTCTTTCTGTCTGTCTGTATTTCTGTATTTCCGGATGTCCATATTCTTATCTGTTCAAATTCCCAAGCATCCAGATGTCCCCACTCACTAGCCAAAACCATCGCAATCACTCCGATTCCTCTATGAATATAATTGAAAATCGGGCGTCTCGGATCGTTTGGAGAGCATCTGAGAGTACTAATAAACGGTTGTAACCATGCCAAACACAGCGCAATGATTCCGATAATCGCGTGTTTTCCACCCCATCCAGCCGTCGTGAATTTCCAATCTTTATGGACGAGAATGAACACAAAACCGGCGATCATCAAGGCGATTCCGATGAGATTGGCGCCACGATGGATCTGAAAAAAAGAAAATTAATTAATTATTCTCAATAGAGCGATCTTTCTGACTCACATGGAACCAGATCAAGAGTCCTCCCGGCTTTACAGTTGGCCACGAAGACCTCAAAATTCTGGCGAAAATCACGGCGGTCGGGACCATTGTCATCCAGGCGATAGTCATGAATATGGCGTGGAGAATGAGAAGAGTCGTGCTTGATGTCCCATTTCCAGCATTCAGATCTGTCAGAAGACGTTGAGATGATCTGTATCGATTCACATTTCCATGATAAGTGAGACCACTGGCGGAGGTTTGTCCTTTGGCGACGACGAGATAGTATTGTTGATTTGGAGTGTATTTGAAGATCTAGATAAGATGAGTTTTTAGCTGAAAAGGAGCGGAGCCTATTGTCACCTGTGTATTAGCATTTCCATCGGACCTCACAGTTCCTCTACAATAAATTTTTCCATCGATAAACGATATCTGCGTATTCGTAATATACGTGGCACGAATTGCTTCTTCTCCCGGAATTCTGCTATTCGTTGACGCACTATTCGACGAGAATTTCATTGAAAGTTGTTGATTTCCGAGAGACGAACACTCAATGACATCAGCCGGTCCCATGTTGCCATCTGCTGAGAATCCGAGTGCCAAGTAGACTCCAGAAGACGAAGATTGTGTCGAGGAGAACTCGAACTCGATGGAAGAATCATTAATGACACTGAAAAATGTGAAAATTAAAAATGCAAAAAACGATAGGTTCCACCGAGATTTGAACTCGGGTCGCAGGATTCAAAGTCCTGAGTGCTAACCGCTACACCATGGAACCGGACGGCGGAGACAGGTGACGCAGGCGTATAGGAAAGTGCGGGAAGAGGCGGCTGCGGCGATCACTTACCGATAAGAGACAGCATCGTTGGCGTTCGGCTGGTAGCATGCTTTCGAGTGGGTACACGTGGAGGCGTCGAACGATCCCTGAAACAGAGAAATAGTGAAGATTAAGGGGAAAATATGGAGAAAACTGAATATTAGAGCCGGCAGTGTGGGGGAAAAAGTATAAGATAGTAAGTAGAAGTGGTGGAAATTGGTTTTTAAGAGAGATCTGGGAGAAAAAAATCAAAAAAATCATGCGGCATAGAAGTGGAAAGAAGAAACTGCAAAATCTGAATCTAAAAATGACAAACTTGAGAGGTAGGAGACTGCCGTTTCTGCCGGATTGATGGAATCGTCTTTAAATTTTATTTGAAACGAGAAAAAGGGGCGGAGCTTAATTTTCTTTTGGTCTTGAAAATTTCAGTTTTTAGTATGAAACTGCGCTTTATCGAAATTTTCGAGCCTAAATTCTCTGGAAGGAACATGAAATGGGAGGAGCTTATTTTCAGTTAAAAAATCTAAAAATCAAAACTATTAGCGCGGCACGCTTCTCACAACCGCGCTCCACCGAAACCAAAGAAAATAGTATGCGAACTTGAGAGACGCAGAGAAAAATAGTCGTTTTTAATGGGATTTCGGTGGAGCGCAGTTGTAAGAACTGTGTTTTGCTCATACGCTTCGCCCACGACATGTTGCAAACGCGCTGTTTTGAACACAACGACTAAAACTTTGAATATTTCTAACAATGCAGCCACGCTCCACTGCCCGCAAACATACCTCTCCAGATGGTGGTGGTGCCGTGGTCGGTGGAGCATAATCCGCCAATTGTGTGGCGTACGGAGTGAAACTTCTCACTGTTCGATGATATGCCAGTGATTTCTGAGTTCCATTGGTTCTCGTGTCGCCCTTTGCCATAATAATAGTGTAGTTTGTATCGGGTTTATATTGGAAGACAGTCGGATCATTGCCGATTCCCTCTACTTTAACATCAGCGGAGCAATATAAGACTCCGTCGACAAATTGGACACGTTGATTCGTGAAAAGACCGGAGACATCAGTGACTGGTCGGATGTTTTGATAGTGTTCAGTCACATAATTGTAGGAAAAAGTCATTGAATAGTCTCCATTATCGAAACTCGAACACTCGATAACACTCGTATTTCCCATCTTTCCACTCGTTGAGAATCCCATTGCCACGTATTGATTCGTGGAATCCACGTTTCCAGTGATTTCCACGTGGAGTTTATTGTTGGGAAGTACCGCCCATGACGATCGGATTCCTGAGCAATCAGTGATGTTCACGCAGCCAGTTGGGACGAAACATCCCTTCTTGTCTCCACAAGTGGTGCCGTCGAAACCGTTGACTTGATCGAGGTATGTAGGGCTCGAGGCGCAGGATCCGGTGTGTTGAGTGAGGTCGGTGACGTCTGGAAATTTGGGAAAATTGGAGTGGGATCTGTCTGTGTGTAATAATTTCCGGCTGTCCGAATCACAATATTACGGTGTGCGTCAATTGTCTCGTTAGAAATCTACTTTTTCGAATACAAAATCGAAAATGTTGGTTTTTTTGGTAAGTTTTCTACGTCTGTGTGTCTGTTCGTCAGAATTTTTGAATTTGTTTTCTGCAATAAACTATAATGGGCGGAGTTTATGAAGTCCATCTGTGCTTCCAGATGTCCAGATGTCCGACTAACACACTTTTCGTCTGTCTGTGTGTCTGTTTGTCTGGTCATTCCTTTTTTCTAGTTTAACAAAATGTATGAACAGAAGGATTTTGGATTATGAAAATGTTTCTAATTACTGTGTATGTCTGTCGGTGTGTCCAGGTGTCCAGATGTCCAATTTTTTTTCCAATTTGAGAAAATCATTGTCTTTCTGTGTGTCTGTTTATCTGAATGTCTCTTGATTTTTGGGTAAAATTATAAACTGAAGCAAAAACTGTGTTTTGCTGTCAGAATCTGATAAATCGACTGAAAGGGGGCGGAGCTTTGGCTGTCTGTGCCTCTAGACATCCGGATTTCTAGTTTTTTCCGGAAAAATCAATGAATTTCCACGTTTTTCAGACTTTTTAAACCAAAAAACTCAAAAAAATCGAATGAGAGAAGCTGTCTTTTCTTAGGAAATCGTATCAATTTTTTAGAATCTTTCTGTCTGTCTGTTCATCCAGATGTCCCCTCCCTCATCCTTACTCGTAAATCCAGCAGCGAACATCAACTGATATGCCTGTGTCTGATTCCACTTGAATATCTGCGAGTTGTCTGCGTCTCCTCCCACATTCACAACTCCTTTACAATAGATCTGTCCATCAGCAACTCTTCCAATCGATTGTTTAATCAATTTCGCTCGAATAGCGGGCTCTCCGGCGATTCGAGCATTGTAGAACCCAGGATTATAACTGAATTTCATGGTGGGAGACTGCTCGGAACCGATTTGAGAGCACTCGATCACACTGATTCGGTCCTGAAACAAACATGCTCTATTAATAAATTTTCGATCAATCGTCATATACAGTTGTTACAACTGCGCTCCACCGAAACCCTTTGAAAAATGTCTATTTTTCACTGAGTCTCTCAATTCCGCACACAATTTTCTTTAGTTTCGGTAGAGCGCGGTTGTAAGAAGCGTGCCGTGCTAAAAATACCATTTTTTCATGATCCGAAAATCCGAGTGCCACGTAGACATTCTGATTGACTGTCGTGTTGGCTGGTCCGAAGATCTCGAATTCTATTTCGGTGGAATCGACCATTCGATAAGATGCTCCGATTGTTTCACCGTTCATGTAATGGCAATTTTGTGGAATTGTACAACCCTTTGTTTTTCCGCATTCCGAGCTGTCAAATCCAGGGGAATTCTGGAAAATTTTAAAATTTGACTTTTCCACGAGGAGTACACAGTGGTTTTTTTCGTTCTCAATGGATCGGATTCTCGATTTTCTGCTGTTCTTTCTCCCCAATAAAACCCTCATTCGCGAACTTTTCTGATGCAATCAATACATCAAAAAATAATCTCTATAAAAAAAATTTCCGAAATTTGCGTGCAATTCTTCAACTTTTCCTGGGTTTTATCATCATAAATATACTCTTTTCTCTCCGCGTTTTTGTCATTATTTGAGTTGTTAAAGGTGTGTCTAATCTTTCAACTTAAAAATCATCGTTCATAGTGATAAGAGGAGGAATTCTGGTGTATGGGCAGAGTTTACTGACAAAAGATTAGATTTTGAATCTTGGAAGAGCAATTTTCTAGGCCATCTGATATTTGGGTTTCTAGGCCAGCGGACTTGCAAAATCTCGACCGGAATAAAAATGTGCACATTTTTTTCACAAAATTTTCATCAAAAATTGTCAAAAATCCGCACTTTTATTTAGTAAACACTATATGGCGTACCTTTGACGCGAAACTCTTCTTAGAGGATCTGGTGCGCCTGTGACGCATTTTAGAGCTCCTGGCGCACCTTAGACGCCATTTTGAGGGATTTTTCAGCATCCCACTCACCTCAGCCAACCGAACTTTCCGTGAGACTGACGACATCTCCTTGTGATATCCCAACCCTTTCGCTGTAGTTTTTCCATTTGCCAAAAGAAGATAATATTCTTTCGATGGATCGAATTTGAATACATTTGGATCTGAGTCAGATCCAGACACTTTCACTTTTGATTTACAATATAATACTCCGTTTTGGAATGAAGCGGTCGTGTCGGTGAAGTGGGCGGAGTGGTCCTGAAAATTATGAAATTCAAAAAATAGAGGGTTTGTATAGTAGCACGATACGCTGTGCTGAGCTAATATATAAGTTGAAGTATAAAAAAGTTAAGAATGGTGAATTTTACACAATTTTTCTTTTTAGAAACTCTTCAAAAACTCACCCCTGAAATCCTTTGATTCCCTTTTCCTGTCGTTTTATCGAACGAAAACTTCATACTTGCTGGCTGGGTTCCGATTGCTGAACACTCGATGACTGGCTCGTTTCCCTGGAAAAAATGAATGATTTTTGTAAGGTTTTTGGTTGAAAACGAAAAAAAAGCTATATTTCTCCTAGAAATTTTGAACCGATTTCGGAAAATCTGGATATCTGGATATTCGGAAAAACAGACAGACAAACATCTAAACTTCAATGAGACGGTTACATCTTTTGAAGTTTTTGGAGTGAAAATAGCAAAAATGACAATTTGAAGACGGAAATTTGCAATTTTATGAGTTATTTGCTAGATTTGTCATATTTTTATTCGACTCCCAATTAAAGTTAATTCTTGAAAATTGTCAAAAATTGCAACTTTATTGTAAATTTGAATATTATTTTCTAACTTTTCAACCAATTTTCGTAATAATTTCGCTACTTTTATCCTATTTCTCTCATATTTCAACCACCCACCATGTGCTCATCATCTGAAAACCCAACAGCCACATATCGTCCATTCTCTTGTTCCGCATTCACAAATAACTCCAATTCCAGCGTCTCATCATCCAAAAGATTCCAGGCCACGCCCATTCCATTGGATTGTGATGGTTCTGGGATATGACATCCTTTTGAAATTTCACATTGTGATGCGTCGAATTGTGGAGAGAATTGGGAAAAAGTGGGTCGAATTATCGCAAAAACGAGGAGAAATTTGTATATCATCCTGCAAAAATTTTATGGAAAAAATGTTAAGAAAGAAATTAAAAATAGAGAAAAGAACATTTTAAACCTTAAACTTCTTTCTATCAACAAAACACTATTGCAACTTCCCTCCTCAAAAAGTGGGCGGAGCCTATCCGAATGATGATAAATGTCGAGAGAGACAAGAGTGCAAAGTGAGTGTTCTACTTCCCACAAACATCATTGCCGAAGGAAATGGGCGGTGCAAAAAATTTGTGGAGTATAGTACAAAGACACTACTGATCTTAATCTCGAATAGTAGAGTGACCAGTGGAAAACAAAAAAAAGAGAAAAAACAATGACTGATTTTTACACTTTTAGAGATGAAATAATTTTGACAAAAAAAAAGAAAGCAAAAATTAGAAGAATTTCGACAGAAAAACGGGAATTTTTGAAGAAAAATAAAGAAAAATGAATTATTTTTGTGCAGAAATGAAATAATTTCAAACTGCCACCGAAAAATATTATCAGTGAAGCGCGATTGCTTCACTTGTCAAAAATTAATTTTTATTTTTGAAAAGTCAATTTTTACACATGAAAAACTAAAATTCAGAGTGAATTAGTGTTGAAAACTGGATTTTCAGCGAAAAAAACCAATCGAATTTTCCAAAAAAACCCCCTAATTTCTAGTTTTTCCCCCTCAAAAATGCAATTTCTTGACAAAAACGGAATTTCCTTCACACAAAATCAATTCAAGTCACCTTCTCCCTTGAATTGCCCAATTTCGGACGCTTAATTGGCGGTGTCTCAATGCGTTTTTTGAGTGGAAAACGAGCGTTGGTTGGAAAAATTACACAGTAAAAGTGGTGGTCAGCAAAGAGGGGAGAAATTGGCATGTAGTGGTTTTAAGAGGTGTTCGTATTCTCATTAAAAACCGACTAATACAATGATTAATTAGTTTTTTTCTTCATAATTTAAAAATGTTTTTGCAAAAGTACAAAGTGACGAAAAGAAAACCAGTGGTCAGCAGCGGTGTAAATAGTAAATCAAAAAACTGGTTTTCTGAAGGAAAATAAAACAGAAAAGTAATAAAAATATTGATGAGGTGGTTTAAGAAAATTGTGGTTTTTGAGGTATTTCAGAAGTGGGCGGGGCTTTAGTGAGTCATTTGGATGACTTGGATGAAAACTGTAAAATATAAAAACCGGGGTAGAATTTTATACCGGTAGGATAATAAAAAGCAACAAAACAGGGTGAAATTTATGACGGTATTGACTGGAAATCAGGGATTCTTTTCGGAAAAAAACCAACAAAAATTGGAGAAAAGATGACATTTTTCTCAAAAAAAAACCTTTTTTTCGGAAAAATCGAGGTCCTATGCAGTAAATGCGCTCTATTGTAATAACCCAAAGTGAAAAAGAGCGTGCTTGCATCTCGAAGTCACTAGCAGTGCGATAGCGCTCTAAACTCTAGTGTGTCAATATGGCTATTAGCTCAGCACAGTTCTTACAACTGCGCTCTACCGAAATCTCCAATAATGTCCCTTTTTCTATGAATCTCTCAATTTTGCACACGATTTTCTCCAGTTTCGGTGGAGCGCAGTTGTAATAACTGCGCCGAGCTAATAGATACCAAACGTGCTCTATCGTACTCACTCTGTAGTCCTTCAGAGCGAACTTCTCTTTTCCTACCAATCAACGAATCAAAACGAACCAAAATGTCAACAAGACGATGATCTGTCTTCTCTATTTTATTATGATAATTGTCGCCGTCGCCCCTCGATTTTCGTCCCCCTCTTTTTCTCCACAATTAACTAGATATATTTACAACCCCCACCTCCTCTCTATAATAGTGTAAACTAGCTTTTGGCATATGCCATGCTTTGATTCAAATAGATTGAGAGAGAAAACGGACGGTACGCGGGAAAAAAGGAAACAATGCCCCCTCAGGCAGGGAAGTTCTTCTCGATAGAAACGGGGGACGACAATGAAGATGTAATAGAGAAGGAGAAGACGTCAGAAGAGAGGTATCTTCTGAATTGAAAAAAAGAGGGGAATGAAAAAAATGGAGGAGAGAGACCGGAAACCGGTTGATTTTTTGAATAGATAGAAGGCAGAGAAGCTGTGTGTTTAGTTTGAAGGTTTTCAATAAGTCACACCTTTTCTTGTTATCTATATGTAGGAGAGAGGTGATTTATGAACGTTCTGGTGGAAATTTGCAGTGAAACGGTTTAGATTTATCTGTGTTTCTCAAAAAAAGGAAACGGTGTGCAGTGACTTGGAGATACCGTCACGGCTTAAGGGATAGTTGAAAATGTTCAGTTTTTAGATATGTTCTAGAGCAAGTTTAGCTCTACATTTGGTTAGTTGATCACTTTTTTATGTGTCCCCTCACTGGAGAGGTACAGGTCGTTTCTACAGTATTCCAGAGCCAAAAAAACGGGACCTCCGCTTCAAAGGTTCATATTGGAACAGTTAGGACGTCGTGACAGACGATTTTGGGTTTTCGGCTGAAAATTGTCTTTTTTTGTTTGAAAAAAAGTTTGAAAAACCAAAGTTTCGTCCCTCATTAAAAAAAGGAATCTTTGTGAAAATCGAAATTTTCGGCTCCGCCCACTTTTTCCTTACAAGATACGGTGAAGTGGGCGGAGTCTTCTTCTATAGCTCTTAAAGCGTTACTGTGAATCAATCACATTATGACTCGATTCTAGCTTAAAATAATTAAAAATGAGTTGACCGACTCCGCCCCATTTTCCGCTTCTAAAAAATGGGCGGAGTCTGGTGAACCGTACAGACATCAGTTAGAAGTGAAACACAGACTAATTAGTCATAGTTGACTAGGCTTCTTGAAAGTTCACAGTGACAAGAAATTCAAGTTTTTTTTCAGAAAATCGGGAAATAAGACACACAGACAGACAGTTGTTGGGACATCTGGACTGAAAGACATGAAGACAGATATTCTACCGAAAATGCTCTTGATCTATTGATCCAATGCCAAAAAGTAAAGAAAAAAGTGAGCCGATCACTCAAGTTGTTGATCAAATCAAAAGAGGAACAACTTGTGTACCGGGGAGTTATGAGTAGGCAGGAGGACAACAAAATCAGGAAAAAATTGGTAACCCCTTGCTATCCTGACACGGAGTAGGGGGTGGCACCTGAGTAAATAAAAGTTAGTGGTTTTTGCAGGGACGGTTTATTGATAGTTATGGATGAGTGGATAAACAAGGAAGGGGGGGGCATTCGGATAAACAGACAGACAGCAAGAAGATAGGACCATCAAATAATAGGAAGGTGTAAACACGCTCCACGGAGACTCATTCTTAGAACAAATCAATTGACACAGTTGACAGTAGAGCGTATTTGCAGATGATAAGTTGTTTCGATGGAGCGAGCTTGTCATCCTCTCCTTTTCAACAAAACTAGTCCTCCTCTTCCCTATTTCAACTGATCTACAAAATAGTTTGTACCTCCCGCTCTCTGCCTCTCCGAATGTTACTAACTGATCCAATTGATCGGGCGCCAGAGGGCAAATAGTAGTTTTCTTCCGACGGCGGGGAGTAAGACGAGTGCAACATTTATTTTGTGTGGAAGAAGATCCAAACCAAAAGATGACAAAAAGTTTGTGTGAATTGAGTGAGTCAGAAAAGGGTAAAGATTGAAAAGAAGTATACAGTAGTCTTATTTGTTTGTTTGTACAGTTGTCCTGAGTAATAGAATATTAGAGAGAGGTTTACAATTTGATCTACCTAATAAGTTCGGCAGAGCACTTTTGCTACAAGACTGCTCTCTGGGAATGTAAAAGTGATTCAGAATCCCTAAAGACATCCGGACATCAGACAGACAGACATACCCTACAACTGGTTAGCAAAAGTTTGGCAAACCAACGAACGGAATGAATTAAAATGTCAGGTGAAATTCATGAATGCGCCACCACAGGTGACTAACGATTCGAAAGGTGGAACGGAAGGACGTTATGTCATCGCAACAGTTTGAGAGAAAACTAAACTGCTTATACAAAAAATCGAGTCAATTAAAGTATTTGAAGGGGGGAAATGGGATTAGGTGTCTTTTTTGAAAAAGTGAAAATTGGAAACATTCGAAGATGAGTAGTTTTTCAGATTTCATACTGATTTGATAGATCAAGTCTAGATCTTCATTTTTGTAGTTGACAACTTTTTCCTACGAGCCCTTCCTTGGAAGATATGAGCCGAGAAAGAGGGACGGTTTTCAGATGAGAAGGAGAGAATAATCCACTTCAAGGAGCTGTAACTCCTTAGGTGGAGACCATACAAAAAAGTGGGCAACTGCAAAAATAAAGATCTAGACTTTGTCTATAAGATACCAAAATTTTGAATTGCTGGGAATGAACATGAAATAGTGACACACGTGTGAAGTTGACCTGGTTTATACGATTTGGTGCATACGAATTAAATTAAATGCAAACCTGCTCTAATGCAAGTTATGAATTTTTACGTTGAAAAGAAAAAAACCTTTGAGTGCCTTCTTATCAATGAAGTTCAAAGCTGCTACCAAAGCAAATGCGCCCTACCGCACATCCAATAATTTCCAGTGGTCAAACTTCAAACTATTCTCTACTTGATGTCACTTTCAAAAAAAAACACACCTCTGGGAACATACATAAAAGGTAATAAGCTTACTCATCATTTTCTATTTTTCCCTTCTTTGAAGAACGGTGACTTTAGTTTGATTGTTGTAACAAAGTAATGAGTCACAAAGGGTGACAAATTGGATGACAAATTGGAACTACATAGTAGGTGTGTCTGTGTGTCCGGGTGTCTTCAAAAAATGGGCTACGTGAATATCATCCAGAAAAAGAAAGAATCAAAAGTCTATGATATTTATCACCAGGTTTCGAAAATATCAAAATGAAAATTTTCCAATTTCCGTTCCAAACTAAACACGGAAACGGACTTTCGTCAATCTGACGGAGTTGCTCACTTGGTCTATAACACTTGCTTATTTCGTCTCTCAAGATGGTGTGAGAATTGAAAATTGAGAAGAAATGTACTTCCCTGGGGACGTGATTGGATGATTAAAAATTGTGAAAAAAGGATTTTCATGAAACCAACTTTGAATGGATTTTATCATATCAGGAGTTGCTCTAGGATTTCAAATTTTGAAAGATTCAGTAGGTCTAATCTAGATCTTCCGTTTTGTAGTTGGCATCTATTTCCCATCTGGAATTACTCTCATGTACCTACTTCTTCGTGCTATAACTACTCAAGAACGGCTCGTACAAAAAAGTTGTCAACTACAAAAATAGAGCTCTGGATATGATGTATGCAATAGGCAAAAATTTCAAACAATTAGATTATCTGGAAATAAGTTATGCGGTTTCAAAGTTGGCAAAAGTTTCCTAAAATTGTCTAACTCAACATAACGTAAAGCCTGAAGGATCGGTAACCAGATGTTCACGATCGGACTGTATTTTGAAGCAATCTACTTCAAACTTGAAACAAATAGTCCTAGGTCATCGTTTTTAAAACAAGACTGGTCCGATTGGATAGCTGTGTTCACAAGGATTCTGAACCAGTTTTCAGATACTGGCTAGCACCAAAATGAGCCAAGATACAGGGCTTTCTAGTCAAGTGTCTCCAATCTTGTCTTCATCCTTAGCAACAAACTTGTAAAATTTCTTATTTCACCAAGATGATGACCTAGGAAACCAAACTTAGAAAATAGTTAGTCCATGTTGTTTTCCTCCCTAAACAAAATCAGCTGATTACTTACTCTGTCTCCGCCAGATTACTCACGTAATTTTGCGCAGCTGATGGGCAGCTAGTGCGCCAGTTGCCCAGTGGTTTGGGCGACCGCGCCGGTTTTGGGCAATCCGCGCATGGGCAGCTGATGGGCAGTTACTGGGCAGCTGAAGCGCGGAGATGGGCAGCATCGGCGCGAGCGGGCTCGACACTCGCGCATGTGTGTGGTCGGGCGAGGATGCGCAGGACATGCGCGGAGATGGGCAGCTCACGGGCGGAGATGGGCAGCTTGTGCGCGGAGGTGGGAATCCACGTGTGGAAGCAGCCAGGATGGAACGAACCGCCCATTCAATAATTTCACATTATTCAAGTTCTTATGTCTTTTTCACATTTCTTCAATAATTGATAGTTAGTTTTGCGTTTCTTTATTACATTCCTAGACCGTACCCATTTTTGTAGCCTCGAAATTTCGTCGTTTCGAAGTTGGCAATCGAGAGAGGATTTCGCCCCAATATCTGACGGATCTTCAGCAACAATTAAGAAGGGGACGTGAGTTGCAGTTTTCGAACATTTCTTAGAAAGACTTGAATACTTCCTTATCATGCTTTACCAACAAAATGTTTTACAGAAAAATGGTACAGGGATGGCTCAGCGCACCGAAGCCGACAGCTTGAAATTCGACAGTTACAATGCTCTCAAGACGTCCGAAATCCTCCATCACCGAAAATCACAATTGTTTTAATCATTTCTCTCTTTGTTATTACAATTTCTTTAGGTTTTCTGTCTCTGCTTTTATCCTTTGCCAACTTGTATATTTTTGCATCATAATAAATTATTGTTGTTGAGAAAAATGAATAATAATGGGCAGCTATTGCGCGGGTATGGGCAGGGGTTGGGCAGGATTTGAGCGTAACGGAGCAGCTGATAGGCGAGAAAGGGCAGCTGATGAGCGGAGATGGGCAGCTAATGGGCAGCTACTGGGCAGGCAATGCGCGAAGGTGGGCAGCTGTGGCGCGAGATCTGGCATGAGTTGGGGCGGGCGGCGCTAGGAATGGGCAGCTACTGGGCAGGCAATGCGCGGGGATTGGGCGAACTGCGCTTCAAATGCGCGGCTCGCCGCTGCCACTCCGCAGGGCTGCCCAAATGTCGCGCGAACTGCCCAATGATAGCGCAGTTCGCCCATCAATTACGTGAGTAATCATACTCATAAAGCTTTTCTCTCTCATTTCGTTCAGACAAAGAGAAAAAGAGAAAGAAAATAAATAAAAACCGAAATGAGTTTGCTCATTTTGTTCTGCCAATTGACTCTTTCCTCTCGTGGCTCAACGTCATTTTTTGATATCCAACCCCTTCGAAACTTCACAAAATAGCGAGCAAATAAATATGAAAGAGTTCGTATTTAGACGGGTTACGCATCTGAATTCCACATTTTTTGCTCTCTTGTTGACAAACAAAAAGTTTCGCGGAGAAATTGTGTGGAGTTTAGTCTTTTTTGTGGGAAACGTGGGAAGTGGCGAAGTACAATTAATTGAACAAATGTTGTACTTTTTTCTAGTTGTGAACTTTAGATTTTTCCTTTTGAAGGTTTGTATACAGCAAAAGAAAAAAGTTATCAACAATCAAATCGACGATTCAACTTTAAATAATGTACAGTAGGAAATATATAAACTAGCGCATTTCCAAGCAGCCGACATCTCACGGGTTCCGCCGTTCATGGTCTTTATAATATAAAGGGGCGGAGTTTCGGGTTCCTCGGGTTTTTCAATATTTTCAGCTGTTTTCGCTGTTTTTCAGCCAACTTCCTCATAAAGTTCTAGCAAAACAAGGGTTACAGCATGTTTTACATTTTTCCAGCACATAATTATCAAATAATTCCGTTGTAAAACTGTCAAAAAGTGATTTATTATTGTCGAAATAAAAAAAGTGATACCCGGTGTTTGCGGACTTAGTGCAAAATTTTAAAAATTAGCACTAAGTCCGCAAACACCGGGGTATCACTTTTTTTATTTCGACAATAGCTTTGTGACCGCCTTCGAATTCATTTTGCCGACCAATTATATTCCAGCAAACAAAGTATGCGAATCGACATGTGAAATGTCATAAATCATTTTTCGATTCCACCGAAAATCTTCTTTCCCAACCAAAATTCGTCGGAAATTTTGAAAATCTGAAACGAAGGGTTCAATCAGTTCACCTGTTCGCTTTCCTTGAGACTAGACTTGTCAGAAAACGCTGACAAATCTCGATTCAAACTTTTCCACAATATCTTGTAGGTTGTAGTTTCTCTCACACCGTCTGGCGTTAAACTGAGTAAAGAACACTCATTGTCAGAACACCTCGAAAAAGGAAAACGGCAAGCATATGGGAAAGCGAGTAATTCAAAACCACACCCAAAAAGAGTTGAAAAAGGTGGGGAACTATAAAAAACTTTTGACTCAAAAAGAAACTAAAACATACATAAAAATTTAGTACGTTTAGTCTAGAATCATTATTTCTACACCTAAAAACCGAAAGAAGATAAAAGGTGTTGTGGATGTTTCAGGCGATGATTTTGTTATCAAATTCAAATCACATCATATTCAAATACAGACATTTTCAGAGGGGGCAAAAAATGAGAGAGAAACGAATAAGATACAAACAAAAGCACAATAATTAAGGATAAATCTGTGTCAAAAATAATTTAATCGAGTGGGGAAAGGGGGGTCAAACAGCGGGTAAGAAGAGTAAAACTGGTGAAAACCTGTACATTTTCAAACATTTTTGAAAAAGAAACCGCTTGAATTCTTCCGGTTTTTGTGTTGGCCTACCGGAAATTACATTTTGAGAAAGGGGGCAAAAGGAAAGTGGATAAGACTGAAAATGTGAGAAAAAAGTTCGAGTTAGATCATGAAATTATGGTTTCGATGACACTTCCATTGGCTCATCGGCAGTATTTTCAGCTTCAGCAGAGACGACTGGTGCTGGTGGCAATTGTGGGAATTGCTTGATGACACGAGCCTCGTATATCAGAACGTAGGCACTGTGCCAGTCTCCTCCTCCGGATGTTTTCAGAACAGCCTCCTCGTCGACGATGGTGACATGCTCGTCATCGAACAATCGCCATTTGTTGTCTTCAGTGGAGCGGATCCAGGCGACGTAGTGACCGTCTTGAGAGGAACGTCCTTTGTGGGTGATGATACCCTGCAAACAAGGAATTAGAGGGGAAAAATGGACTTTTGTATTGAAAAGACGGTCAAATTCAGACTTGTCAAAAATCGGGCCGGCCCGCCGGGCCAAGTCGGCCCGGCCCGGCCCGTCGGCCCGGATTCAAAAATGGGTACTTATTTTTTACCGATTTTTTTTTTGAAATTTTTCGAAAAAATAGAGTAAAAATGCTTAAATTATTGTACACATTCACATTTTCATTCATATTTGAATTTTTATTCGAAAACTATACTTTTTTCAAAAAATTTCAAAAAAATTCCAAAAAAATTCAAAAATTCGAAATTTTTACAAAAAAATTTTCAAACCGGGCCGGGCCGGGCCGAGATTTTTCCTGACTTTGGCCCGGCCCGGCCCGGCCCGGCCCGTGAAAAGTCTGGTCAAATTGGATTATTTTCAAGAAAATCGCAATCGGGAACTCCATATTTTAGAGCTAAACAGTACCTTAAGCTCATAGAATCCAGAGTTGTTTGATCCTGGATCATTCTCAAACTCGGTTGGCAGCGCGACTCCATCATCGAAAATCTTGTCACCCTGCTCCTTATCCAACATCTTTTTTCTCAATTCTCTCTCCAACTTGGCATCTTCTTCCAACTTGATATCACCTCGCCGAGGAACAAGTTTATCTTTCAACTCTTGGGTGCATAAGTCGTAAGTATCAAGAGAAATCGGGAATTGCACCGACTTCAGAATCTTGGCGTTGGTTTTCGAGGACTCTTTGAAGAAGAATCTGTTGATATTGACAGTCAAATACTTTGGAAGACGAGAGATTTGAGTGTGATTGTGCCACTTGGCATCACGAGCCAATTGAGCACTGTTTCTCTCAACATCTTGCTCAAAACCAGCCTTGACTCCAGTTTGCAAGAACCGAACGTCTTGATTCACGTAACAAGTGAGCTGATTCAAGCTTTCAGTCTTCACATCAGCTACTTCTTCTGTTTCGAGACATTTCGATGTGGTTTCTGTTTGAATTTTGAAAAGTTTTTCGATTGGGAATCCAGCACGGCCGTAATTTCTGGTGATGTTGTTCAAAATGGCGACGAAGCACTCGTTGGCATCTTGTTGCTTGAATTTTTCGAACTGTGGGAAGGCTTCCGAGAGACTCTGAAGAAATTGAAGTTTATAAGGTCAGCATTCATAAATTATTCCACTTACGATGACCGAAGTGAACGGTTTGATTGGATCTCCCTGGCTTCGGAGAGCTCTGTCCTTATCACGAAGCTGAGTGAGCAAAGTGGAAAGATTATGGCAGAGACGATCGTTCTGTTCACGAATTTTGATTTCATCGGATGGCTTCAGCACCAACTCGTCGAGCTCTTTCAGCACTTGCACGCAAGAGTTGAAGTAGCAGGTGTTTCCGAGATTGGAGAGACCACATGGGTAGAGAGTGTTTGTCTCTTCGGTTGGTTGATTGGAGCTCTGTGCTTGCCCCTCGACGACGACTGGAGCCTTTGGAATTTCGCCAACACTGAAAATGGGGGTTTTATAAGATGATGCTATAATTTCAGTAAAATTTTGCCCGCAAGATATCAAAAATGCATTAATTTCGTTATTGCTAACTATAAGAAATATACTAGAAAACTTACGATCCCATCATCATAATCGTCATATTCTCCTTCACATTGATACCTTCCCACTCGTCATCTCCCAATGTCCGTCCCATAATCACGACTTTCTGTCTTTCGGGAACGACTTGTGTCAAAGCGAACAACTGAGCTTTGAACACCATTGGTGGAGCTGAAGTGTCGATTTCGACAACATACTTCTCCTTTTGCCACTTGACGTTTACAATTGGCATTTTTCTCTGAAAAATTACAGAAAATTAGCGAAGAAATTCGAAAAAAACGGAAGCAAGCAAAAAATAAGATTCAAACGATGACAAAACCTTGGCGCACTTGTCGATACGCGCGTGGTGTGCCAAGGATGAGTCCGCCGTCTCCTTTCGAGATTTTACCGTATTTTCATTAAAAACGTGGCGAATTCAATGGAAAGGAAGGGAAAAGTGAAAGTAATCGGACAAGGAATACAAATTCGGACATCAATAGTGTTTTTTTAGATTCAATTTTCGATTTCGGAGACATCATAGAGCGGATTCTGCTGTATTTCGCAACTTACGCCCTTTTTCAATTTTTTTGGTTCAAAATGAAATTTTCATAAATATTCTTCCCGAAAATTATCTACTCCCGACCCGATGAAAGACACTTCCGAGGGCTTCGATATTCGCTTTCGAAAAGGAATTCTCATTCACTAATCTCATCTCAATCTGCATCTTTTCCTATTATGCGCTTTTCACTCGAATTTTGCTTCAATTTATAGATTTTTAATTCCAACTTTTGAATGGAAGCCTTTAAAATAATCAGAAACCAAAATTTTCCTTTTTTACAGATTTTTAAACTCAAAAAAGCATACTAAAAACGCGATGCACATATTTTAATTCGAAAATAATTTTTGAATGATGACTTCCGTTAAAGGCGCGTTTAATTTTTAGCTTTACTGGTCTCTAACGGAAGAGTCGTTTTCCGTGAAGTCCTCTCGGATTTCTAAATTTCTTTTTACGCTGAAATTAATTTTTTGATTTTTGAAACGTTTCTTTTCAAAAATCACCAATCTCCTTCGTTTTTCGTCGCGTTTTTAAGTCTTCCGTCACTTTTTCTATAAATTTTACTATTTCTTATCACCTAAAAAGGTATGACTAACTTCATTTGTCTCACACTCATATTTGTTATGCAAAAAAAAGGAAAGTGTTTGTTCGTCGTCGGCGTTTCCATATCCATCCCCTCTTTATGTACTTGCGCCACGTTTATGTGTGTTTTTGTGTCTCTCTGTTCTCTCTTTTCCTCTCGTTTTCTTTCCTTTCGCGATTTTTAAAAGAGTTTTCTATTGTTTTCTGCTCGAATCTCATTTAATTAATTTTCCAGATAAAAATGCTAAAAAGGCCGGGAGAGTATGAACCGCCGTTAGGCAAAATATGGACAAGGTGAGCTAGTTTTTGAGTTTTTTTCGGTCTTGTTCAAATTCTTCCTTGTTTTTTTCAGAGCAGAATCTAGAATGTGGACAATAACAATGTTCAGTGGAACTTGTGTTTTGTATGCCGCCCGTGCCAGTCTTCCTATCTGTGCGGCTGCTGTGGCGAAGGAATTCGCGTGGAATAAGACAGATTCGGTATGAAAAAATAGAAAAAACCCGAAATTTTTTGAAAAAAATCGAGAAAAAAGATTTTTTGAACCAAATTTTTTCAATAAACTGGCCAAAATGCTGTGTTTTCAGGGTACCGTACTCTCGTGCTTCTTCTGGGGATACGCTCTCACACAGGTGTTCGCAGGGAGGATAGCTGATAAATATGGTGCTGAAAAGGTGGGTTTTAACTGAAAATTAATTTCAGAAAAAACATCTTTCACCTCCTAAAACCCAAAATCTCATAATTTCCAGATCCTCCCCTACTCGAGTCTCGCATGGACAATGATCACATTCTTCACTCCCCACCTATTCGATTTCGCGTATTGGACTAACTATCCGCTCGTTGTTCTGCTAGCAATTCGTGTTTTGACTGGTGTTTGTCAAGCATTTCATATTCCATCCCTCGCGTCGATTGTCTCGAAACATTTGGCTGCTGCTGACAAGGGACGCGTTTTTGGGATTGTGTTGGCTGGTGAGCATTAAGGAGTTTTTCCAACTGACAGTGTTAGATGACCCAGTTTAATGTCAGGAAAACTCTAACTTTTTAGAAAAGTTGTAACTTGTAAGTTGTAAATGGTGTCAGTTGTAAATAAATAATAATAATAATAATAATAATAATAACTTTCAACTGAAAGCCATTCATTTGTGATTAATTAATTTTTCATTTTATTAATGTGAGTAGTTTAAGCTTCAGTCAGAAAGTACAATGTTTAACGTAGCCGAATTCCGTATCCGAATTTCAGATTTTTGTAAGAATTTCTGTTTTTTCTGGAAATTTTAGCTCCTGAAACAATGTAATTTCGTATAAATTCTATTCTGTAATTGAAATTCTGGAATTTTCATAGTTTTTTGATTTTTTTCCGTTGAAAAGCAAGTTTTCGCCTTTCATTCAGAATTAAAAGAAATTCTGAAAAATCATCAGAAATGGTCACATTTTCGATGAAAAATTTACAAATTTTGAAAATTTCAGAAAACATTTGAAAAGAGAGTCATTTTTGAAGGCGGACCTTGAAAATTTCCTACCGGCCCGGGCTTTCGGGTCTTCACAAGTATGATGGTTCCAAATTTTTGTGAGAATTTCAGTTTTTTTCTGAAAATTTTGATCACTGAAACAATATGTGTTTGTTGCCAATTTTTTCGTATAATTCTCAATTTTTTCTTCAAAAAGTCTGAAAAATTGAGGCTTTTTTTGGAGTCAGCGTATTGGAATTTGTCTAATCTTCTTTCCAACAAATCACGTTTTTTCCCAAAAAAAGTCAATTTTTCCAGGCTCTCACTGGGGAACAGTCCTTGCCGGTGCCATCGGAAGTATCCTCATCGAATGGATCGGTTGGAGGTCTCTTTTCCAATTCGTCGGAATTCTATCACTAATTTGGTGCTGGGTATTCCGATGGGTTCTGGATAAGAATAAGGGAATGACTGGTGGTGGAGGACGAAGTTCTCCGCAACCAGATGAAGAGGTTCTGCTGGATAAGAAACATGTGAGTCACAGAGTTTCAGAAAATTCGAAAAAAATTGATTTTCAGGACACAATCGAATCCCACCTGTCAGCCAACGCCCCGTGTCCATCAGTCCCCTGGGGAACACTATTCCGTCATCCGGCATTTTGGGCGGCCGCCGTTGCACAGTACACTGGTGGCAACTCATACTCGATTCTTTTCAATTGGCTCCCATCGTATTTCCATGAAACATTCCCAACTGCAAAGGGTGTCGTCTATAATGTTGTGCCGTCACTTGCTATCGTTGTCACCTCATTAGTGGCCCCAGTGATGGCTTCACGATTCCTTGCCGAAGGAAAAACGGTGACTTACACGAGAAAATTGATGGAGGGAGCGAGTTTGATTGGAATCGCATTCTGTCTGATGCTTGTCCCAATGACATCATCATTCTGGCTGTCGCTTATGATCTTCACGATGGCTATGGCGGCCAGAGGGTTGCATCACGGAGGTGTTTCCGTGAATCCACATGATTTTGCACCGAATCATGCGGGAAGTGTTTTTGGTGAGTTTGGAAATCATGGATTTTGGGGAAAAAATCAGGAAATCCCGGCGTATAGTTACTTTTGATATAGAGAGTTACAATTGCTGAATAGGACATCGGGATACCCGGATACACATACAGACAACTAGAATTCCAGAAACAAGTACAGATTTCTATGTACTTGTCAAGGGCCGGGTGAATTGGCGGCAAAGGTCAAAATTCAATTTTTTGCGAAAAAGCTAAATTTTCGACTATCATTCAGAATCAGAAGAAATTCTGAAAAATCATCGAACATTTTCGATGAAAAATTGAGACAATTTCAAAAAAATTCCAAACCGGCTCAAACCCTACCGGCTCAGCCCGGGTCTTCGGGCCTTGCCTGTGCGGCCGAAGCTTTGACAGGTATGAACATTTTAACAAAATAATAATACAAGCCTCAAAAATTTAATTTTTTGCAATTCCCGTTGTGTTGAAACAGCGCCAAAGGCACGCCAGAGCTAGCTTGTTTAAGCAGATTTGATACTTCAAAAAACTTCTGAAACGCAATTTTCTCCCATCAAAAACCGCAAAATTCCAATTACCCTATCATTTCCAGGCGTCTTCAACGCTTGTGGAGCCATCACTGGATTCGTCGGAGTCTACATTGCTGGTCACATTCTCGAGGCGACTAACAACAACTGGTCGTACGTATTCGTTGTCACCGCTGCTCAATGTGTCGTCGGAGCAATGGTTTACACACTTTTAGGCACCGGACAGAAGATTATCTGAATTCTTTTCGATTAGAATATTTGTATTCTTGTTCCATAATTTTCCTACCATAACGTGTAATTATTGATTGATTCTCGATTTGGCTCTTCTTTATTTTCTTTATTTTTCTTTGTTGTTTTCCCCTCGATATACTTGCCTTTTTCATATTAAATATCCTCCCATTAGATTCGAATAATTCCTAGTTTTCCTCTTTCCTTTCGCCCGGGTGTTCTCAAATGTCTTTGCCTTTTTTCTCTTAAATTTTGTTGTGATTCAATTATTTATTCATACAATTCCTGATATAATATGATACATTTATAGTCCCAAATAGGTCTTGACGATCTTGATGGAGTCGTCGAGGTTTAACTGTTTCATGTTGGCAGCGTTCTCGCGGAGTTCAGCGTAGAGAGCCGTGGACCTGAAAATTGTTTGATTGTAATTTACTCGAATTTTCCCAAAAACTTACAAATAACGTTCTCCAAAACTGTTCACTGTGGTCACAATCAATTTCCCCTTATTCTCTGGTCTCTTCGCCAGTTGAACAGCGGCACAAACGTTGGCTCCAGACGAGATTCCACCGAGAATCGACTCCTCGTCGGCGAGTCGTTTCGCCATTGCGATGGCATCATCCGAATGGACACGAAGGGCTTCGGTGAAGAGTTTCAAGTCGAGAACGTCAGGAATCATTCCGGTTCCCATTCCTGGAAATAGGGAGAGTGAGATTCTGGGGTACTGTAGCTTGACAAGACTCAAAAAGTCTTCACAAAAACGTCATAACTCTTTCATTTTTGAATTGATTTCAAATTTTATTCCAGATTCGGAATCAGCTCAGCGAGACGGTTCGAATAAGTATAATCATGACCGGTTTTGGACAGTTTTAGTTTTTGGTGTACGGTATGCGCCTTTAAACTTGAAAATTTCAAAAAAAAAACAAAAAAAAATTAACTTGAAAAAAAAAGGACCCAAAAGTGATCAGAATATAGGCATGATTATATTTTTCTGAAAGTGCTCATCTGACTGAACTCGAAAAAGTGAACAAAATTGAAATTGAAGCTGAACTGAAGGAGTTACAACAGATTTTCTATTTTCGAAAATGTTCGAAAAGCTTCAAAACATCATAAAATTGTCGATTTTCAATATTTCTCAAATTGAGCTGTAGATTTGAATTCAGCTCGTTGGGAGCTTTCAGAAAAGTATAATCATGGGCAGGTTCTGAAATTTTTTTTAATTTTGGGTCTCGCCACGAAATTACTGTACCGTGGCGAGACCCACCAACTGATCAAAAAAGCATTTTAATGAAAATAAAATATTCGAATTCAGCTTGACGAGACCTTTAAAATGATACTCGTCATGCTCGTATTTCGTTTATTTGGGTCCCGCCACGAATACCAGTTACAGTAATTTCGTGGCGAGACCCTAAAACCCAAAAACTGTCAGAACCTAGGCATGATTATACTTTTCTGAAAGGTCTCGTCACACTGAATCCAGCTATCCTATTTTCAACACCCCTCCCCTCATTTCCCGCTACTTACCTTGAATCTTATGTGGACTATGTGGGAGTCCATTGATGACAGAGCTCTCAAATGGCTCAACCGGGTAGACCTTGACATTTGGATTCTTCTCCTTCAAATAGCGTCCAACCCCAGTGCAAGTGCCTCCCGATCCGACTCCAAAACACACAATATCCACTTTTCCCTGTGTTTGTCTCCAGATTTCTGGTCCCGTCGTCTTGTAATGAGCCTCCGGATTCGCCGGATTTCCAAATTGATTCAAAATGTAGGCGTTCGGAATGACGTCACGAAGTTGTTCCGCCCTCTCGACGGCTCCCTTCACAGCTGTCGCTGGATCCGTGAGAATCACCTCGGCACCGTAGGCCTTCAGAAGGCAACGACGTTCGATACTCATCGAGGCGGGCATCGTCAGAATCACTTTGTATCCACGTAGTTTGCCGCAATAGGCCAATGCGATTCCCATATTTCCAGAAGTTGGTTCAATCAAGACAGTCTTTCCTGGAGTGATCAATCCAGCTTTTTCAGCTGAATCTATCATGTTATAGGCGATTCGATCCTTAACGGAACACGCTGGATTCATGTATTCCACCTTGACGGCTATCGACGCGTCGAGCCCTTTTCCGATCTTGTTGAGCTTCAGAAGTGGAGTGTTTCCGATGAGTTCACCGCCATTCTCGACCATCAATTCACGTGACATTTTTGGGAATTTGTTGAGGATTTGGAAGTGCTGAAAATGAAAAATAGATATACGAAATGAAGGTAGGGTACGGATTCAGAACGTCGAGTGCTTCAAGTAAAGTATAATCATGGGTCCCACCACGAAATTACTGTATCGTGGTGAGACCCAAGACCCACCAACTGATCGAAAAATGATAATTTTTCAATAAAAATAAAATATTTAAATTCAGCTTGACGAGACCTTTCAAATGATACCCATCATGCCCATATTCCGTTTATTTGGGTCCCGCCACAAAAACCAGTTACAGTAATTTCGTGGTAGGACCCTAAAAACTAAAAACTGTCAGAACCCAGGCATGACTATACTCATTTGAAAGGTCTTGACACGCTGATTTCAAAAAACTAACTAGAAATAGGATTGGATAAGAACTCAAAAAAATACATAACAACTTTATCATTTTTGAAACCTCTCGAAATTGACTACAGATTCGAAATCAGCTCGCCGAGAGCTTTCAGAAAAGTATAATCATGCCTGCGTTCCGACAGTTTTTGGTTTTTAGGGTCCCACCACGAAATTACTACGGTAACAGGTTTTCGTGGTGGGACCCAAATGAACGGATAGTGGGCATGATAGGTTTCATTTGAAAGGTCTCGTCAAGCTAAATTTGAATTTTTTATTTTCATTGAAATGCTATGGTTTTTCGAGGGCCAATTTGATCAGAATATGGGTATGATTATACTTATTCGGAAAGTCTGAACACAATGGGAACAACGAGATTCAAAAATATTCGGACTGAAAGGGGAAATAGCTACTAAATTGATAAAAAATAGGCATAACGTCTTTAGTCAAAAGAGGAAACAACGAAAAAGAACAGATAGAATGGGGAAGACCAACAAAATGGAAGGGTGGGGGAGAATTGGTTGACCTTGATTTATTGTCATCATTCTCTCGTTATCTACTGTTTTTTATTTCATCGTATTTTGGCAAATTGCACGTCTAGAAGTAATATAAAGTAGATCAAAATTCTCAACAAAAAAAACTCTCGAAATTATACTGATTTTCAAAGAAATATCCAGAATCAGCTAGTCACGACGGTTCTAAAATTAAGTGGTACGGTATACGCCTTCAAACTTGATCATCGTGACGAGACCCGATTTGGGTATTATTTGGAAGTTCTCGATGAACCTGGCTAACTTATTTGGAGCAACTTCGCTGAAAATTGGTGGCTTTGAAACGTATCAAATTATACAGAAGAAGAAAGAAACAATTTGATCTACCATACCATCCTCCCCCAACTATCCCCACTTATATACCAATGTCCTACGTGTCTGACCCTCCAATAAGCCCCGCCCCCTTTTCGGCTCCAGATGATGTTCTCGTCATAGTGGTCTTCTGGAGATGTCTGCGTCTCTCCGTCTAATGATTTATCGGGAAATTAAGATAAGATGTCTACGTGCAGAATGGAAGATTGTTTGGTGTTTTGTGATCAAAGAACTTTCGTTTTTTTGGGAAAACAAGTAACTTTTTCAGATTTAAAGATGAATTTTCATTATGATTGAAACCATTTTCAGAATAAAGTGAATATTTGAATTCAGTTCATTGAGGGCTTTCAGAAAAGTATGATCCTGCCTAGGTTCTGACAGTTTTAGATTTTTAGGGTCCCACCACGAAATTACTGTAACTGGTTTTCGTGGTGGGACCCAAATAAATGGAATATGGTCATGATGGGTATCATTTGAAAGGTCTCGTCAAGCTGAATTCGATTTTTATATTTTCATTGAAAAATTATGGTTTTGGTGGCCTAGAAAACGCGTTTGAAAGTTTGTCCGTAGAATTTTTTGTTTTTTATTTCTTCGAACTTTCAAATTATTTTTCAAAGGATCGTTCAAAGTTTCCTTCCACTTTTTTGTTCTTTCTTCGAGTTTTGAGCTTGAATTCCAAAATTCTCAAGTTTGCATCACTTCTTCCCCGAAAAACGTGTTCATCCTTTGATCTTAGATTGACCACAAAGTACTAATTTGTATACGTGACTATTTGCAGATACAGATTCATTATCAGATTGAGAGAGAACGTGCCTTCTGAATTGTCATCATTTTCGGAGGAAGATAACGTTTTTCTCATTTTTTTCTCGTCTAATTCTCTTCTCTCTTCCTTCTCCGTGCCCTCCTCACGTGTCCGTATTCCCTCACTTTTGTCTACGCCCCGCCGACCTTGTCGAATTGTTGGCAATGTGGAGTAGAGGTAGTGTTGCGGTCGGCGGTGCGACTGCTCGCTGGTTCGACTCCCGGGCAGTAGTAACTGTGATCGATAGTCGGGTGCTAGACTGTAAGTGAGGATAATCATAACCTGACATGCTGCCTTCCTTCTGAGTTACTTTTTCGATTTTTTGAATTGAAAAGCAATTTTTATCGCAAATAAAAGTGGAATAAAACATTGAAAGATATTAATAAAAAAGAACGCACAAAGAATATCAATCAAAATCTGAATCGAAAAGCACAGAATAATGTATTCTTAATTTCTGTGATTATACTGTAAAAAAACAGGAAAAAAACGGAACAAACGACATTCAATTAGTATTTCCTAGAATAATCTTCTGATATCTGATGTCATCTTTCTTGATTTCTTCAAAAACTTCCAGACGTCCATTTTGGAAATTCTCTCTCATTTCACTTCTCGGATAATCTATCTTGAAATACTTGTTTGGTTGCTTCAGATTGTACTTTTCCCAACTTCCAGTCGTATTTTTCCCATTCGGATTTCTGAAATTTTCATTTTGATTTCACTTTGAATCTCTTCTTTTATTCTTACCCATATTTTATAAAGTTGCTTACAAGTGTTCCCATCATGTCCATAACTTTGAAATCTTCCTCTGTTGGATTAAACTTTGTCGCAACTCCATCTCCCAGAAAATATGGATGGTCAGATCCATGAGTAGCTGCTTTGAACGGCAACACTCCATATACTGGGTCTTCGACAGTTTCAGTTTTCTTCAAATAATCGAAAGAGGCTAAATATGCGTTGTTTCCATTAGAAGAACAAGATTTTGCAGTTTTCAAAGCAGGAGAATTGAACATGTAGTCACCGAGAAACTGAAAAGAATTGGATATTGAGGAAATACAGTACCATGCAGTAAGATATACAATTTGATCATTTTCAGTAGAAAGTGACCAACTTTGAGAGAGTGTTACGGTATTACTGATCGTCCCACAAAGTAAATAATATATAAACCATACAGTACAAAGATAGAGCTTGTATTTTACAGTTGATAACTTTTTTAGTACGGACACTCCCTAGACAGCTATAGTCATTTTAAGACAACCGCACTATTTTGCACTGAAATGGGGCGATTCGAGGGAGAAATTACTTTGTCAATATGTAACTTGCTAGGAAGTATTTGTACAGAAAGTTGTCAACTACAGAAATAAAGTTCTGCCTTTGTTCTTTATGGTTTATACATTATTTAATACATTATTTAATAATTTATTTTATGTGTGGGACAATCAGTTTTGCCGTAACAGCCTCTTGTTCACTTTCGAATAAAAAAGTTTAAATTGAATATCTCATACTGTAAAAAGATACCTCGACAAGTTTCTTGACAACAACTCCTTGATCTGTCACATCGACGTCTTTTGCGTAAGCGTCAAAGAGCTTCTTCTGAACGGCTTCATGATTATTTGTCACTTCAGGACTGTATGCGTCAGCGATGGCCGTTTTCAAGTTCTTCAAATGATCGTGTCGGTCTGGACATGAGGGATTCATCATAACTGAAAAACACCGTTTTTTCTTTTCTCTCAAGACACAACTTGGGGTCACTCACTCATTCCCAGTCCTTCATACTCTCCAATTAAGATCATTGCGTCTAGTTTTGGTGCTTCTTTCCTCAATTCTTCCATTGGTTTTGGGAAGAAATCACCATCGAAATTAGGACCAAAGTAGATGAATCCAGAGAAGTCTCGAGGGATTTCAGCTGTCTTTTTGAATAAATCAACAGGTTGAGATTGATACCAATCAAGCAAACTATGAGAATCATTTCCCGTGTACCCATGGTACTTGGCAAAAACTTCACAGATATGAGCTTCATCGTGTTTTGAACGGAAAACGAATGTGCAGTAAGCTGTTCCAGAAATAGCGTAGAACCGATGGAAAAGTTCTTAAATTAAAAACTTTAAATTTAGAAGTTTCCTGAAAACACTCACTATTCGAAAATGGACTCAATGCCAGTAGATCAACACTTATTCCTCCAGCACTTGTTCCGGCAATTGTCACATTATCTCGATCTCCTCCGAATGAACCAATATGGTCTTGAACCCATTGCAACGCTAGAGTTTGATCCCAAAGTCCGTAGTTTCCAACTGCCACGTCATCACCAGTCGTGAGAAAACCAAGTGGTCCAAGACGGTAGTTAATAGACACTACAATCACATCTCTCAAAGGAATTGTTCCAGTTAGAGAGTAATCATGGGAGTATGCAGAGTAGCCCACTTCGAATCCTCCACCATGAATGTAAACCATTACGGGAAGACCTTTTGGCTGAAGTTATTTTATATTACCGTAAAAACTGTAATAGAAGCGCATGCGCCTCTATTTTTCAACCCTCGTTCTTAGATGCGCTTCTATTACAGGGGCGCTTCTAATAGAGGGTGCGCCTCTATTTTTCAACCTGTTCGTTCGATTATTTTTTCAACTTTTAAGTGAACAACTTTCAACCAAACTAACATTATCTTGGACAAAAGTGCACGAAAATCCCCAAATTTGCAGTACTTTGAACGAAAAAATTGAGGTTTAGTTGTGTTTTCTCACGAACTTTGATAAAGAATGACTGACAACCAGAAAAAATATTCGAAACGTATTAAGGAGGCGCCTCTATTAGAGGGTGCGCCACTATTATTCAAGCCTCAAATAAAGGCTTGCTTCTATTACAGTTTTTACGGTATTCGAGTTGGAACAAAAAAAACGTACAAACTCGTCAGACTTCCATCTCGGAGCAAATACATTCAGATTCAAACACTTCTCTTCATCGAATACCATCCAATCGTGACACAACTGCAAAGTATTAAAAGAAATAAGAGTTATTACAGGTTTTTGACTCACAACAGAAAAGTTTCCAGCTTGTGGACATCCTGGTCCATATTCATGACAGTTCAGAGGCTCGGACCATTTGTCAGCAGCCACTGGTTTTTTGAAACGAAGATTTCCAACTGGTGGTTTTGCATATGGAACTCCGAGGTATCCATCCACTATTTTCTCACCATGCTTGTAAATATTCCCACGAATTGGTCCACATGTTGCATCAAGTACTTCAGTGTTCTTTTCCGGTTTCAGATGAGACAAAAATCCACCCATTCTGAAAAGAAAACAATGGAAACGGTGAAGAAAACGACTTTATTAGTACAAAAACAGAACATATTTATAGAAAGATCAGTCAGAAACCACATGAAAAGTGTGTCTGGTAAACAGAAAATAGAAGATCAAAATTTGTGATATGAGCGAGAGAACATAGATTTAGACTGTTAGACAATTGAATTTAATGGAGTTTGTAGTTCGCTTTTGGAGTGTGTATGATGTGTTCATGCCATGTTTCACGATTAATTAATTACATTCACATACAAACAATTCAGCAGATAAACTCAAACATATTATGTCTACAGTATAGGGTGTCGTATCGCGAGACGATTCAGCTAAATCCCGCTTCTTCTTGCAATGGTCTCGTTTCGTCGAGCATAAAGTTCAGCAAGCAATCAGCATGATTCTCCTGAATTTGTCGGTTTTGGAGAAGACTTAAAACCAACGACAACAATTTTCCTTTCACTATGGTTCAGTCGGTCTGTTATGTCTAATCTCAAAAAAACTAGAAAAAAAAGTCGATGTTTTTTTTCACACAAGTGAAATCTCTTCTTGTGAACTGCAATTTCAGACGGCATTCTGGATCTCTTTCTCAGCTCTTCTCAGGTACTTTGCTTGCGCTCTTCATTAGTGGACAGTCATACAAATTTATTTCTGCTTTCTCGAGGACTCCTCCTATTCAAGTTCTTGGCTTCCCTATGAACTCCTCCCCCTCAAGATCTCGGCTCGATTATGGGCTCTTCGCGGGCTCCTCCTTTGGTTGTTCTGGGCTTTTCTGGGCTCCTCTTTTGGTTGTGGGCTTCTCCTGGACTGGACTCATCCTGGTTCTGGGCTCGAGGACTCCTCCTCTTCAATTTCTTGGCTACACGTGGCCTCCTCCTCCGATTCTGGGATCCTCGTGGGCTCTTCCTCCTCAAGTTCTCGGCTCCTCGAGGACTCCTGATCCTGGACACCTCCTCATCGTTCTGCGCTCATCCTTGACTGGGCTCATCCTGGACTTCTCCTCATCGTGCTGGGCTCATCCTGGACTGGGGCTGTTTGGATTCCTCCTCATGTTCAGGGCTGCTGATTTAGGACTCCTCCTCATGTTCTGAGCTCTTCCGATTCTGGAATTGAGGACTCCTCCTCTTCAAGTTCTGGTACTGCTGATGTTCACTACTGAGTATCTGGCGAATGAATGACCACTTATGATCAATCATTCGTCGGATGCTCAGTGCTAAACATGTTATAACCGATTGCTCATCGCTGAACATCCAGTCACCGAATGACCATTTATTATAATCATCCAGTCACCGAAAGCTCATCGCTGAACATCCTGTCTTGTGTACTCCTACACAACTATACATGAATCGACAAATTATATATATACCCACCTCTAGCGATGTGACCGACATCTCACGGACTCCGCCATTCGCTGTATTTACTGTGGGAAATGGGCGGACATGGGCATACAGGGATATTGGCTTATAGGCATTTACTGTAGACTCCAATTTCTCAGTTTTGCGATTGCGAAAAGAACAAAAAAGTGCAGAGCGGTCTATGGTGGACTTATTGAATCTGTGATTGAATCCGTAGCTGTGTTTTTTTTTCTGTAAAATTATGTTCAAAATTAGTTGTTTGTAACTGAAAAGTCAGAAATATAGTCTGTAATTCAGAAGTTTTTTTTCTCGAAATGTGAAGGATTCAATAGCTTTGATACCTGTTTATTAATAAATAAGAGGGAAAATTGTCAAAGAAAATAGAAGACTTTCAGAACTATTAAATTTCTTGAGAGACCTTCAAAAGAATGTATTTTTTAAATACTCATCAATCAGGTTACGACTTGGAAGTACGGATGCATACTGGATCACTTTGTTAGTTTCGAAGATTTAGATTTTTGTGGTTCCTCTTTATCAACGGCATCAACGGCAGGGTTGGGAAATTCCGGGCCGGGCTGACTGAAAAATTTTCCTCGGCCCGGCTAGTGTGGAAATTTGAATTTTTTCGAAAAATTTTGAATTTATTTTTCGATTTTTTGCAAAAAAAACGTCGAATTTTGGACATTGTTTTGGAACATCGATAAAAACTGAAGTATACGAGAATGTTGACTACTTTTCAATGGAAATTTCAAAAACATTTTGAAAAATTGTGCACCTTTTTTAAATCCGGGCCGGGTCGGGCCGATCCAGAGCTGACGAGCCGGCCCGGAATTTCCCAACCCTGATCAACGGCAAGGAACAGCGGTATTCTGAAGCGAAGGCTCAACCCAACTCCCAGCTGATCACTGATAAGGTTTTTCCTGAATCTACCGTTTGTGACTTGTAATGAAGCAATGACGTTGTTTCTGGAAAAGTGATAATGCCTACGGGTTGAAACAAAGTAACAGAACAGAAAAGTAGAAAAATGACCTGAACTCCTATCTCCATGTTGTGCTAGAATAATGTTTGGTGTCTTCATAAACTCCAGGCAAAAATTTATGAGAAAATATATGCGAGTTCCAATCGATGATAGATCCAGATGGAAAATGCGGCAGGAAGATTGTTTGATTTGTTAGTCAATTTCAATATTCGATTAATCCATTTTTCGGTGCTTTTTAGGAGCAGCACGATCGTTCAAGTCCAGCAAGCACACTGTAAGAATAGTACATCTTCTACATTCAATGAGTCACGAAATCTTACCAATGTGACAATTTCTGTCTCCATTCTTATGGTGTGAACAAAGTTTTCGACATGGAGCTACATAGCCTTTGGCCGCATCAAAACATGGATAAACATGGACGTCCCTTCCCGAAGACTTTGTGGACCTGAAAAAGTACGATCATTGGGGAGACACAGAGAAAGAAACACCATTACGTTCTCCTTCGTCGCGTCCCGCGTTGACGGCGGGAGACGACGATTGCAGGTCTAGGAATTGAGGCGACGAAACTGTGAGCAGTTTCGACGTGAAATTACTGACTTCTGAAGGTATCAAATTTGGTGAAACTCCTGTGGGCGCTAGACGAATAGCCGAGCAGGCCTAAAAATTCATCCGAATACCGTACAAAATTACTGCACGGTACTGTATTAAATAACATCATCATTTTTGGATTGATATACGAATGAAGAATCCAGAGACCATTCACGAAAAGACAAAGTTGGAAATAAAACTGGATGCGAGATAATAACCATAAAGGCCTCCCTTCTGAGTTACTTCTTCGAAATTTTTCAATTGTAAAAGCAAATTTTATCGCAAGTAAAAGTGGTAAAAAGCATTGAAAGACAAAAAATAGAAAGCACAAATCATATCAATCAAAATCTGGATCAAAAAGCACGACTCGACGACGTGGCGCGGAAATAGATCTATAAATGGATCCACTCGTCTGGGTACACTGTTGACGCATCTTCTGGCGTCGTCGATTCATATCCCATAGTTGGGCTCTCTCGATGACGTCATCCAACTCATCTTCTCCGACTAGATCATCAATAAATAGGTGCATAGTGGAACGGCTGGTTACTGAAAATATGAGAATGAAGGAGTTTTATGGATAGGTGGTTTTTTGAAGTTTCGTTAGTGATTGAAAAAAAACACAACTTTGACAAAGTGTCATGGTGTCTCGAATTTGAATTGGTGATTGATCAATTCAAATTCTTGTGAGTATACAGCACCGCTCGAAAGTATATTTAGTTTTGCCTTTTTCAGTTGAAAATGCCCAACTTTGAGAATGTGTCATGGTAAAACTAACTGTAGAAAAAAGTAACTTTTTATGGGACCAAACAGACCAAAAGTAGAGCTCTATTCTTGTAGTGTACAAATTTTTTGTACGGACACTCCCTAGAGAGTTATGGTCATTTTAAGACGGTAGTTCAAAAATCGCACTATTTTGCACTGAAATCAGTCGATTTGAGGGAGAAATTACTTTGTCAAGATGTAACTTGCTAGGAAGTGTTCGTACAAAAAAGTTGTCAACTACAGAAATGGAGTTTTACTCTTGGTCTGTTTGATTCCATAATAAATTATTTTTTGGGTCAGTTAGTTTTACCATGACACCCTCTCAAAGTTGGGCACTTTCAACTGAAAAAGGCATAACTTAAAGGGGGACTGCGGTATTCCAAAAATCGAGATTTTTTTATATGAATCGACTCAGAATTTTGCGGGAAAGAAAAAATTCTCTTGGAGCCAGGTCCAAAAATTAGTCTAAAGGGAGTTATGAAGCCTCAAAGTGACGAAAAAGGGCCCCTCGCATGGAATTTTTTCATTATATTTCAACGTAAAATTCTCTCGCCGTGCAGAGAAAAAATGTGAAAATTGAGAGAATAATACCGTGAACTCTTTTTTATCAACTTTCCCTCATGTTCAAATGAGGAAGTGTCTCAATGATTATGAAGTCATTGGTTGGAATTGACCTAGATAACTCGAGACAACGACTGTGAAGTAGGAAAACAACATTTTTTATGAAAAAAAGGAAAAGAAAATAACAGAAGATAACTTCCGATCTCAATCTTGAGCGACTGCAGAATAGACAATGTTTCTTGAAGTCTCGTTTCTTGATACAAGCAGCCATTTTGAAGCCGAAATAAAATTGTATCGTGGATCAACTGCATATATATAACGTGGTTGTTTCCATCAATTTGGTTCACGTTCAGTTTTTTCAACTAACTTTTTATTCACACAGATATCCCAAAAAACAATTTTAGGTATAGCATAGCTGAAAACGAAATACAAAAAAAAACAAAAAAGTTATGCAACTGAATGAAATATCCGCCTTATTGACAATGATCATTGACAGTGATCAAGCCCAGTAATCATATTGTTGTCTCGAGTTATCTAGGTCAATTCCAACCAATGACTTCATAATCATTGAGACACTTCCTCATTTGAACATGAGGGAAAGTTGATAAAAAAAGTTCACGGTATTATTCTCTCAATTTTCACATTTTTTCTCTGCACGGCGAGAGAATTTTACGTTGAAATATAATGAAAAAATTCCATGCGAGGGGCCCTTTTTCGTCACTTTGAGGCTTCATAACTCCCTTTAGACTAATTTTTGGACCTGGCTCCAAGAGAATTTTTCTTTCCCGCAAAATTCTGAGTCGATTCATATAAAAAATCTCGATTTTTGGAATACCGCAGTCCCCCTTTAATATACTTTTGAGCGGTACTGTATAAAATAAATCTAGATCTACATTTTTGTAGTTGACAACTTTTTTGTACAAGCTTACACTAAAAAGTTATAGGTATCAGAAGTGACTATACTTGTCGCTGGGTCAAAACGGGGGTCGATCACAAGAAGGGGCATATTTTTATGTAAAATGGGAAATGTAGGATGAAAGTTATTGAAAAATAAAGATCTTGAAGTCTTTCACAAGATGCAATTGTTTGAATTTTAAACTTTTAGAGAAAAACGATTTGAAAAACTGAGACCAAGGTTTTAGAAAAGCTCTTCGGAAAGCCGTTTTTACCGTTTTTTACGTATGCAACATTAGCAAATTGGGATTATTTTCAAGTTTTGCAATTCATGCGGAACGCTTCAAAGGATTCCAAATATATCTTCAAAGAAAAGAAGTTATGAGACACCTGAAGATTCGATCCTGGTATTTCAAGTATTTCTGCTTACTCTGTCAGCAATTACCAGGAGAGGTCCCGTATAGAAAGGTATCAACTACAGAAAGATAAATACAGTTTTGTTCTATTTGCCTACCGATTCATGTAAGTTTTGGTTTGAAATGTAGTTTCAAACATCAAAAACTCACGAAATGTTTCTAAAACTTACCAATTTTCGATTCACTCCTTCCAATTGATCTACCACCCTCGTATCGAATCGGAATCTCATTGATATCCACATCGAACTTCTTCAAGTTCCCCTTCATCTTCTCTTCCTTATTCCCCATTTCAGTTTTCCTCGACGCTTCGGTTTTTTCAGAGTTTTCCATTCTATCCAGCTTATCCACCGACTTCTCCTTCTTCATTTTTTTCAAATTATCCATTGATTTTTCCCGTTTTAAAGTGGTCTCCGACCACTTAGCACGCTCCTTTTTCTCCGGCTTCTCCGGCTTCTCCGGCTTCTCCGATGGTCTCGACTGATTCTTTGGAGCAGGTTTTGGGGGTGGTGGTTTCTCATAAACTTCCGAATTTTCAGATGATTTCTGTGGTTGTTGTTGCGGCTGTTTCTCCATCATTTCCGCCTGAACTCCTCCATTATTTTCATCCGAATTTCTAGTTGTATACGTCGTCTGAGTGACTTGATAAGACCTATGAAACCTCACTTCATCATCGTCTTTCGGTGCGTTTTTACGAGAAATTTTGGAAGTTATCACTGATTCTGTAGTGGTTTTTTCGGGTTTCAGAATTGAAATGACTTCTTCTTCGGTTTTTATCGAGATGGTATCGTTGTCTTTTTGAAGAGGGAGTTGTTGTTGAATGTTGTTTTGAGAAGGAGGTTTCTGGTCGATTGGTGGCAAGTTTTCAGGCGGAGGACGGGTGTCTTCGGAAGTCGGTTTTTGGTTGGAGTCTGGAAAAATGGGATTGGTGTTTTTTTTTCTGAAACCTTCTGTCTCTCCTTATCCTGTGTGTTCTAGAACACCCTCTAGGTTTTGAATCCAATTTACATTAGAACTTGAAATGTCTATATGTGTCTCCATGGATCCAGATGTCCGAATACTTAAAATTTCAACAGTTTTAAAAATCATGGACATTCGGACGCATAAGGAAAACAAACAAGCAAAAATCTAATTTTCGAAAATATCAATTTGCCTGACTAGGGAAGGCCTCCAGGTGACCGGGGAGTTATGGGTCGTGACCTATATCATTGGAAAGCTAAGAAAACGCTGATTCCAACTATATATCCCGTTTTTGCGCTCGAGGGCTCATATCTGAGAAAAACCGAAGTAAAAGTTAGGAAAAAGACAATTTATTGCCTTTCTGATACGCAAAAACTTTTTTGATATTTTTTTTTAACTTTCGCGTGCTATAAAGGTAATAATTCTTTGTTTTTCTGAGCTTTAATCATGCTCGAACAGCAGGCCTCGAGGGCAAAAACAGAAGATATATTTGGAATCAGTGTTTTTCAGCTTTCGAATAATATAGGTCACGTTCAATAACTCCAGTTAGAGTTATGACTTCTGAGAAAATTGAGTTTGGAAAAGTATTATATTTACAGATTTAACTCGATCGATCTGTCTGTCTGTTGGTCTCCCCGTCTTCCATTTTTCCCCTCTCTTTCCCAACTCACTCCTCTTAAAACTGCGATTCGAGTTGAGCAACCGTGGCAACTTGGTACTCGATCCCCCCTTGTCTCCTCTTCCCTCTTTTCTCACAATTTCCGAAGCAGTCGTACTTCCTCCATCCGTATCCTTTATTTCCAGTCTCGGAATGTGTTCTTCTTCTCTTTGAGCAGTTGTCTGTGTCTCCACTTTCACACGCTCTCCCATCATCCATTTTTCGTTTTTTCCGAGCCATGAAGCGGTGCCCAACTCGTTTAAGTGCTCCATGCTTCCGCCAATCTGGAAGAGAAATATGGGGAATTTAAAAGAAGAATGGAATGGGCGGTTCAAAAATCTAATAGTGAGCAAAGTTCAGATTTCGGTAGGGCTGGGGCGCAATAGGCGCGTTTGAGTTTTATCGAAACTGATGAGAAGACTCTAAAACACGGACGCACCCACATAACTTCAAAAAAGAAAAAGTATGATCATTGGACATCGGGATATACAAAAACAACGACAGACAAGTGAGGCGTTTATATCCGGTCTGTCAAGGAATGTTCGACGAATGCATGACTGGAACTTATCAACACGACACGCTTCTTACAACCGCGCTCTACCGAAACCGAAGAAAATTGTGCGTGAAATCGAGAGATTCAGAGAAAAAGAGACATTTTTCAAGGACAGTGCAGTTGTAAGAGGTGTGCCGAGCTAATTTGACAAAAACTTTGAAAAAATCATCAGACTTCTGGAAAAAATATGCGTGTGGAAAACTCAAGTGCAGACAGACATCTGGGTAAACAGACGGACACACAGACACACAAATGGATGTGGGTGCTAGAATCGCAAAGGGGAGCTCCCCTGATGAGCCAGTCTTTGAGACTTGATCTTTGACACAGAAGTACAGACCTTTTTTGGACATCTGGACAAACAGACACACAGACAGACAGTAGTAGAGAAATAATCTTTGTACAATTCTCCCGTAAATCTCTCTTTGGCAGTCCCCTCTTCAACTCACTTTCAACGGTGGAATATGCGATTGCAAGTGCTTAATTTGAATATTCGACGCACTTGGACTCCTTGATAGAATTCCGTCGAATGGATAGGGTAGACCTGAAGAGAGAGAAAGATAATTATGGAACAATTTAGACGGGAACGGAAATATACATATCCCCTCCATTCATTGTTCTATACACTTCCGAATACACTTTTATAAGAGAGAAAGAGTACCTGTGATTGTTCCGTATCCCTCTTTCTTCAAATAAATATCCATACTTTCAGCAGAGTTTAGGAATGTCGGGATGAGTTGGGGAGCACGGATTATTGGGTTGTAGCGCTGAAAAGAGGGTGGAGAGAATAGGGAAATCGGGATGTATGGGCACACAGATAGACAGATAAACGAAAAATTTAGTTGAAGGTTTCAGATAACTACGGTTGGGACATCTGGATGCCTGGACATCCGGACAGACAAGAATACATCAAGGGAAACCTTCGAAATTGAGAATCTTCATCCTTGTCAAGACCCGGGTACTTGATGCTAAAATTCAAAACTCAAATTTTTTCGGATTTTTTGAAAATTTTTGAGTTTTCTCGCAAAAAAGTAAATATTGAAAAATTGAAAAAGTTTCAAAAAAAAATTTGAAAAAAATTGGTTCATTTTTTTTAAAGGGCATTTCCGGGGCTTGCCAAGTATGAGAATTTCAGATAAAGCGATTTGGGACATCTCGACATTCGGACACACAGACAGACAAAATTTTATTTTTTCCGAAAAAAAAGTAACATAACTTTTCGCGAAACCACTACATCAAAACTTTTTTAAACAAATTTTCAGTTTTTGATGCAGACATCTAAACACGCACAAGCACAGATAGACGCCTCGACATCTGGAAAAACAGACACACATACAGATAACCAATCAACCATCTGGATATCTGAATATCTCGACACACATTCGGACATCTGGACAAGCAGACACACAGACACACAAAAACTCACTTTTCCTCTCAACGTAAACCTGCTCTGTCCATAGGGAACATTCACGAATGGACCGCTCTCCACTGCCACGTATTCACCATTAGTCTCTAACTCGTCAAACTGCAAAAATCATGAAATGTCAGAAAATCGAAAATATAAACTTACATGATGAATGGGTATTCCCTGAATTGTGAAGAGCCGTTTCACCGCCGTAGCCGTCCTCAGAAGGGCCGTCAGTGCATCCAAAAAGACAATCCAATGTTTGAATTGCTTACGTGTCACCACCAGAATCCGGCCCTGGTCGAACATGTCGCCGTTTCGGAATACGCGGATCTGGAATATATTTTTTCTCAATTTGAAGCAAACTTCTGTAAATCTTAAACCAAAAAAAAAGCCTACCTTAACGGGAGAGAACTGCCACATCTCTCTAAATCTCTGACATCTCTATGTACTTAACAACTTTTTGTTGAGTTACATGAATATAAAAGGTCAAAAAGCAACACAATGTGTCCCGCATTCCCCCTATTATTCCTCTATTTTCTAAATCTTTTCAAAAAAAAAACGCCTCTTACCCGTAATGGAAAAAAGTCGACATGATGTATGATGGTGTGCAGATTCTCACTCATTCTTCGTCTGGCATTCAGGTATTTTTCTGTTGTTATGTATATCGAAGGAAACGGAAATTTGAATTCGGACTATGAAGGAGCAGAGCAATGAGCTGGAAGGAGACAACACTTTTTGAAGAAGTCAGCTTTTCGAGGTGAGAGGAAGAGAGATATAGAGAGGAGGTAAAAAATATAAAAAAGTAACAAAAAGTATTATGTTGAATCAGAGATCTGAGACGAGAGTTGGTATGTATGTCATTCATGAACTTTCCCACATCTCTTTCTTAGAACCTTTTCTTTTCTAGAACCATGGTACTGTTTAGATCTCTACCGGATTAGAACTGTCTCATGTCAGAACCGATCCTGGTTGGGATGATGACTACCATGAAAAACAGGTCATCGATATCGAAAGAACAAAAACCTACAAATTCGTTTTCAAAATCTACTTTTGAGACATCATTTTCAGTTACTTAATCATAGGAGTTCTCCCGTCTCTTCTCCGTTTTTTTAGAAATCATTCTGATTAAGATAGTTCTGATAAGACAAATGTTATGAACAGGAACAGTTATTTTAAGATTCAATTGGCCGGCACCCTCCCTAGGTGTCTAACTGTAAGTAGCTCGAAAATTGTAGAATCTTTATCTTCCGGCAAAATATGTGCATAGGGGTGCCAGTCTACATAAGAGTCTGTCTGTATAAAAGGAAATACGGTTTGATGAAAGATGAAGGTATCGAAATAACTGTAAAAAATTGGGTAATAAGGTAAAAATGATCAATTTTCAGATGGGAAGTCCAGAAACTTACTGGTCACGGATGCAACTTTTGAAAGTTGATCTATAAGTTTTGAAACATCCTCCATTGACCTGTAAAGGCCGTTTTTGCTGGCATTAAGGAACACTTGAAAGATTTTATTGTAAGTTTCTTATCCACAAAAAATAAAGGGTATTCAAAAACGGTTTTAAAACTCTCTTTTTCATCCTAAAAAGATCTAACATTCTGAGATAACTTCTGACCCCTTAACACCTCCTCAAAGTTCACTATTTCTCAATTTTACAAAAACTCTAGTTTGAAATTCCTGAAATCGAGAAGGGTTCATATTCATAACCGAAAAGTACGATTATGTAAGTAAGCCCTTCTTCGTAAAAAAACATTTCTCAAATAGCTGCTCCCAGTGGGGAGTACAGCACAATTTGGTCTCCTCCTCCATCTCTTATTTCTTGCACACGACTGAACACATCCGGAGATACCTCCATTCTTGAAGAAAAGAGAGAAGCTATTATGTTGTTGAAGGGGGGGGCACCTCTCCTATAGACATCTATTATTGTTATTATTATTGTTATTAGTATTATTATGGGAGAAAGAGAAGGAGGACAAAGAGTAGGAGGAGATTTTTTCTTTTATAGAGAGAA
Source organism: Caenorhabditis latens (assembly GCA_002259235.3). NCBI lineage: Eukaryota > Metazoa > Nematoda > Chromadorea > Rhabditida > Rhabditidae > Caenorhabditis > Caenorhabditis latens. The sequence continues at coordinate 6,043,777 of CM056093.1, forward strand.
AAAATGGACAGGAGTGGACAACGCAACTTTTTTTGGGAAAGGTGTTTTTAAAAGGTTGTGGAGAAGGCGGGAAAACATGTGTGTCTGTGAGTCCGGATGTCCACATTGCTGATGTACCTATGTGCGAACCCATCCGATTGTGAAGAAAATTGAAATTTCAGTGTTTTACACAGAAGGCGGAAGACAAGTCGAGGCTACCGAAAGAGACGTGAACCCATCGTTACTGTTTGGTTTTTTTCCAGGAAAAGGTCATAGAGTTCTGGAAATCTCTGTCCGCCTATCTGTATATCCGGAAGCTCATCAAGTTTGACATTTACAATCAAAATCAGGAAGTTCTGTTTAATTTCAAAATTTTCCATGTTTCTACAAGGAAAGTCTTTGAAGACGCCGCTTTCAAACGATCTATAAACTTGGTTATAAGTACTTCCGACTACGGGGAGTCAATATTTGAAGTCAAAACCTTCTAAGTGTCTCAGTGGACCAAGTTATGAGCTCTCAAATGGAATTTCGAATCGGCAAATAATATACGCAAAGATGTTCTCAGTTAGTCAGTTTGGCAAAGTACGCAGGGTTAATTGCTGAAAAAGCCTAACCATTCGAAAAGTTTGAGGGTTCATAACTCGGCTCGCAGACACATTTAGCCAGTTTTGATGGCAGAAATCCACTCCCCGCAGTAGAAGTACATATGACCAAATTTATAGATTGTTTGAAAGCCACGTCTCCAAAGGTTTCCTTTCTGAATACCATTCTGTTCCTATCAGTTCAGATATCCATCTGTACCACCTCATGTCCTCCCCTCATATCATCAACATTGATGTATACTTTCATCTCTGACTCACCCACCACACATACTTCTCAGAACACATTCATTTTGCTTTTTCTCCACTTTTCTTCATCTTCCCCAACTTTTTTTTTCCAATTTCACTTTCTCTTCCCGTGAGGAACATATGACTGATCTCCCCTCATTTCTTTGAACACATTCTTATTTTATCACTCTTTTCTTTCCTCATCTCAAACAAGAGCACATGACATATCCATTTATCATGCCCCTCTTCGTTTCTCTCCTTTCCTCCGTCCCCCCATTCCCTTCCCATCTCAAAACTCATTGAGCGCCTTCCAAATCACTTCTCTGGAGGCATCTCACACCATCACAAGTTTTCTTCTTTGTTTCTTTTCTCCCTCTCAATTTTATCTTTCTCTCTATCTTCTCCCAAATTTTTCGCTGGTCCGTCAGTTTCAAAAACGAGTGCTCTCATGATTCTAAAGTTAACTATTCTTCTCGGGTTTTCTATATTATTATGTCAGTGTACTACTACAGAGGAGACAACGCAGAATGTTGAAGACGTCAGGACTTCAGAAGCCACGACATCAGATATCCCAACATCAGAGGCACCTGTCGTCACAGAAGCAGAGGAGGTGGTAGTGAATGTGAGTTCAGTAGATTAGCTCAGCTGAAAAGGAAAGTCTTTGGAGACTCCACTTTCAAAAAACTCATTTTTTCAGTTATAGGTACTTTCGACTACGGGAGTCTAAACCTGCTAAATATTTCTGCGAGCCGAGTTATGAGCGCTTGTTGTTGTGATCTCTCAGAAACTTGTGCTTTTTTGTCTCAAAAGTTTCAATCTAGGCGAACATACAGAAAAGCAGACATCAGGATAAGCTTTGACTTGTTTTATAAGATAGACGAATATCTGGCTGGACATCGGGACACTGAGACACAGAGCCAGACATTCGAAATTAAAATTATATCTTTGAGTAATTTTTGTCGCGATTTTTTATCACAGGAATTCGAAAAAAATCCCTAAAGTTCAGTCAGGTATTAGACATCCGGACACACGGACACTCAGACAGGCACATTGTAAGAATTCATAGAATTAGCGAACAATTATTTACACATTTGTTTGGAAACCTGGACACACAGACACTCGGACAGGCATTTCAACAAATTTCACTATTTTTCAGGTCTCGGGAAAAGGAGAAAAATTGGAAGAAGAAATTGAGAAAATAGGAAAAGACATGCAACCAGAAGCAGTCGCTACCAAACAAACTCCTGAAAAAGTCAAAGAAACCGCCGAGCCGAAAATCAATGAGGAGATGGATTTGAAAAAAAATTTGGAGAATTTGACGATTAACAAGACGGAGGAAACTTCATCAACAACCACCACGACGACAACTACTACGGAAGGGCCTGTAGTAACGACTCAGGAGACAGTGGCAGAGGGAGATGGATTGGAGCATGATGAGCAAGGTATGTCTGTCGGTGTGTCCAGATGTCTGAATATTCTGAATATTTAAAAATGATTATAGGAGAGGGGGAGGATGGTGACAACGATTTGAGTGAGTTGGAGGAAAAGGATCGGAAAACTCAAACAGAAGACGTTGAAGCATCAGAAGCTACGACTACGGAATCAAATCTAGAGACATCTGAAACCCCAAAAACAACTGAAAAATCTCCAGATGGTCTCATCAAAACAAAACAATTCAAAAATCAAGAGCCTCCAAAAGAAGGGAGTTTTATCTCAGAAGTTTCGGATGGGATTTTGATTAAAACTGAGGAGAATAAGATGGAAACAGATATTGCAGTCACGGACGAACCTACTACAGAAGAGGAGAATGATAAATGGATTGCTTGGGATTTGATTCATTTTTTGTTGCTGTTGAGTCCATACGATGAAGATGAAATCACGTGGTGGACTATTATTTATGAGGCTGTTAAGGTGAGAATGGGAGGAAACATTGGGTCACGTATGAGCTAGAACATATTGATACAGTACCGCTCAAAAGGTACTTTGGCTGTTTTTTTCAGTGGAAAGGGAAACATTTTAACAGTGTATTTCGGTGTCACCTGAGCGTCCGACAAATTTCATTGTGTATGGGTTGGGCAGAGCAAAAATAGCATGATTTTTGTAGTTGATCTTTTTTTGTAGGGACACTAACGTGAAAGTTACAGGTGGTCTAAGCCATCTCTCTGAAACCGAGTAATTTCAGTTCATAGTAGCGAAATTTTGAAGCTTTTCACTTTGAGAACCTTTATATTTCTCTACAAAAAAAAATGGTCAACAACAAAAGCTATGTGCTATTTTTGCTCTCTCCAACCCATACAAAATAGAGTTTAGTAGCATTTTGAACAGTACTGTAGGTATACCAAGACCAATGGGATGGCAGGAAGTACACGTAATACGAACTTTCGACTTCTGACTTCTGGTGCAGAAGTTTGAAAAAATACTTTTTTTGTTCTTAACTTCTGATCTCTCCTATTTTCCAGTGTTCCCTCCGCAACTGCCCGAACATCCACTCCCACTGGTATCAACGCCCCGTCTATCTTCCGAGAATCAGTCGTCATCGTCGCCAAGATTCTGAGTTCTCTCCGGGCGATATACCCCCAACTAAGAGCACTCAACCTTGCCCATGTCGAGATATTGAGGTATTGAAATATCTGAAGTGAATTGAAAACAAGCATTAAGACTTTTCAGGGGTATTTTGAGAAACTTTATGCATCAATCAATGAGGAATTGAAGAAGAAACAATTGAATTCAACAATGTAATAAGATAATGTATGTAGATCAAATGAAAATAAAGATTGTGATATAGCACCATGACAAATGCCTCGAAGGGAACTTCACATTAAATTCTTACACGATGATGAGAATCTATTGAGAAATAACACAATGCGCAGGAGTTTATTTTGCAATGAATGCTTCGATAGATGAAGAATTTTGAATTGTCTCATGATCTTAATGTGCACATCCGTATCCATGATATTCAGTTTGCTGCTTTCACTTGCTAACATAAAATTCAAAACATCCACCGATCTACTATAATAAGTCCACTTCCTCTCTGCCAACAATCTCGCCATCATTTCTACAACGGCGTCAACGTATTTCCCATTTTCACACGCTGATATAAATTGCTCCCAACTCATTTTATGGACCAGAAGCCGTTCCCAAATCCGATATCCATTAATGAACACTTCTGAATTCTTAGTCACCACACTTAACGTCTCCAGAAATATAACATCGAGCAATGAGTCAGGTATTAACTGTCCGACAGTTATCGAATTCAAAACGCTTTCCGTTATTATAATGCAATCGTTGATGATATTTGTGTAAATTATTCTATCCATTGCTTTACATTTCTTGAACAGACGTCTCAAAACCATTTCGATTTCAAGAAAGCTCCATTTATCCAGATTCTCAGTTTTAAACATTTTGGACAATGCTCGAACCGCCAAGCCTTTCAAGTCTTCCTCCAATGCGTGTCCATCCAGAATAGATATGATCATTTTTAAACAATCCTCGAATTCATCTTGTTCATAGATCTCGAAATTGACGTCGAGTGAGGCGATGAGTATACGGAGACATTTTTGAATGAAAAATGACTTTTTAGTAGATACACTATAACTCAGAGATTTCAGCAAAGAGTGTTCTGTACAATAATTGAATATGTTCACACCAATAATTTCCATCTCCTGAGCCAATGTTTCTGAAAAAAAAACAAGTTGTGCTCTCTTCAATTCCTAAAAAATGCTCACCCATCACAACAGCTGTTTCCAATTTCGGATGTCTTTGAGCAAATCTTTGAAGATCCATTGGCGTCACAGCTGTTTGTGAACAGTCAATACACATCAATTGCTCCATTTCGACACCAGCATCTAACATCATTTCCAACACTCCCAATCGAGGCATAACTCGTTCAGTATCAGATAGATCTCTGTGAGAAAGATAATTAAAAATAACTTTGTATCTCTAACCACTCACTCTGTATTTGAAACATCCAAGTATCTTAACTTCTTCAATCTTGATAACTCTTTGAACCCATTACTATGTGCAATATCTACATTGCACATTTTCAGAACTTCAAGGTTTTGAAGACTTTTGATTCCTTTCAGTGATTGGATGGTAGATGATGATATATCCAACACTCGGATATTGGGAAAATGCATACAAAAGTTGGGAAATCGTGACGATTTATTGAATTTCCTTCGACTAATATCGATACTTTGAAGTGATGGAAGAAGCTCGGAAATCTGAAATTAGGTATACGTATCAACTAACTAAATGTCAGCTTACCTCTCTCGCCCAATTCTTCGGAAACCTCGCTCCTCCACTCACACCCAAATGAGCCAAACTTTTTCGCGAATTCTCATTTAGAGCGACCTTCAAAGCAGACACAATATCAATGACTGGGTAACCTGAAAAATTTAAGAAATCAATTGTTTTTTGTTTGCATAAAAACTGACTGTCGTCATTTGAAAATTGATCATATAGATTTTCGATCTCTCTCAAAGAAAGCGACACCAAATTGAGTGCTGCTAGATGTTTCATGTCAACATCCTCTGAGCATTTCATATCAATTTTTGTAATGCTCAATTTATTTTTGAAATCTTTCAATAATTTGAAACAATTTGGATTGAGTTCTTTCAAGATCGCATCACAACATTTCGCATCTAGAAGGAAGGGTATTGAAATTGTTCCTGTAATTTTATTAGTTTATAAAATCAACGTTGGGAAAGTCATTTAACATCATGAACTCCTTCGGCAACAGATTTCGCAGCAAACTCGAACAAAGTTGGGAATTGCATTATAAAGGTAAAACAGGAGAAAATACAGTAATGATCAATGAATTCTACTAATTAGATTGACAGTGAATAGTCAAGAATCAATAGACTACACGCAGCCGTAATAGGCCTTGTTTGAATGACTGCGTTCGCGCGCTTCTGTGTTTCCCACGCTCGCTCCCGAGTTCTTGCCTTGTGGGAAACACAGTCACAGGGTTGTCGGATATGCATTTGAATTTGTTACTTGGGATTTTGAGGAGGCGTTGCGGTCGCGTCGCGCGCGCCACTGATAAACAGCACCTTGCAAAAAGAAACGAACTTTGACCGTTTTCAGGTGAAATTTTCCAACTTTGAGAGGGTTTCGTTTTGATTCTGATCATTTCTTGTACAATCACTCGCAAAAGAGTTATCGTCATTTTAAGAGGGTAGCTCGAAAATCGCACAATTTTGCACTGAAATGGACGATTTGAGGGAGAAATAACTTTGTGAATATGAAACTTGCGTGGGAAGGCTTGTACGAAAAAGTCGTCAACTACAAAAATGGAGTTCTACTTGTTATCTGTAGGATCCATTCAGAATTGCCACGACACACTCTCAAAGTTTGACAATTTCAACCGAAAACGGTCAAAGCTCGTATATTTTTGCACGGTACTGTAGCTGTTATTCCGCAATTTTCAAACTAGTTGAACCGATAATGGTAGGAAACTTCATGACTCGGAAGTATATTCAGCAAAAACGGTCTAAAGACATTTTTTCATGTCCAAACCTTTTGTTTTCACAGGTGCATACCAAAAAGAAGAAGAAGTTTTAATGCAAAACTTTTATTAAAGTCATATGAATAGATTCTTTCAAGACGGAAACAATTAACATTATGAACAAATCGAAATCTGAAAGAAAAGTTCAGCAGTATGAGCACATGATCAATGGGATTCTTTAGAAAGAACGAGTAAAAACATGTATTAAAAATGTAGCAGAATAGAATATCGATACATATAAATTCTTTAGGAAAATGAGATTAACAAATCAAATGTCAAGATTTTCAACACCTCCAATCGTAGCGGACTTCGAATCCCCTCAAAAACATTGTAGTGTTCGATTAGTTTCAAGTGCAGTCCCTTTTCAATCAAATATTTCCTACTTTTCTCCGATCTTTCCAAGATAAATTGTAGTATTTTCAAGCATCCACCATAATGTCTATACTCTCTTTTTGCGAAAACATTATCCACCATTTCAAAAACCGCAATCACATATTTCACATCATCACTCATGCACTGTTGTTCCCAGTTCATTATTTCCGTTTGAAGTTTTGTCAGAACTGGAAGATAAAATAGACACATGTCGGGTGTTATAGTGAAAGCTTTGGTTATATTCAGAAATATAACACTGAGAAGTGCATCAGGTATCTGTTGCCGAGCAGTCACTGCATTCATAATTGATTCAACGATTCCAAATAAGTTTTGGATGATGTCCATATGCATAGTTCTCTTCATTGCGTTCACTTGTTTGAACAGACGTCTCAAAACTATTTCAATCTCCAGGAATGACCATTTTCCCAAATTTCCCGTTTGAAACATTAGAGACAATACGCCGACTGCATCGTATCTTGTCCAACTATCGACATAGTGTGTTTCCATAATACAGAGCATCACTTTCATAGAGTCAGCAAGTTCCGACCGACTCATGTCATTGAAATTGAATCTGAGGATGCTTTTCAGTTCTTGTAGACAGGTACTTATAAAATTGTGTTTTCTGTTAGAGATACTGTAGTGCAGTGATTTAAGAATATCTCCAGTTTCACAAAAGTTCAGAAGATTGACATTAGGAATTACCGTTGTTTCGTTCATGTTTTCTGAAAAAAAAGAAATGTTTAAAAAGCGGTTACAAAGCGAGGAGACGGAAATTTAGGGTTGTGAATAGCGTGAAACAGATGTGTGGCCGTTTTTACTTACCCAAGGCAACAACTGTCTCCAAATTCGGATGTCTTTGAGAAAAAGTCACTAGCTCATATCGTGTGACAACAGTGCAAGAGCAGTCGATGCATCTTAACTGATCCATTCGAACTTCCGAATCCAACAAATTTTTTATAATTTTGTAAAAGGGATCATAACGGTGGTTAGAGATTCTGGAAGATTTAGTAGTTAACAAGAGAGCTTCTGAATACTAAACTCACTCTGTCTTGGAAATATCCAAATATGTCAACTTTTTCAATTCCGACAATTCTTTGTAACAATCAATGCATGCTATATATACATTACACATTTTCAGACTCTCCAGATTTTGAAGATTTTGAATTCCTAGGAGACTTGTTATATTTGTATTTGATATGTTCAAAACTCGGATATTAGGGAAAGCCATACAAAAGACAGAGAATTGAAAGTCTTGACAGAATGTCGTTTCACTGATATCTATGCTTTGGAGAGATGGAAAAAGTCCAGCGATCTGAAACAGAGACTAGTGTAGGTGAGCTGAAAACCCCACATGTCAATTAACTAACCTCGTTCACCCAATTCCCTGTTAACCTGTCTGACCCTGTTAAGCCCAGATGTATAAGTCCATTATTTGAGTTCTCATTCAATACTTTCTTCAGAAATTGATCAACACTTATGGCGCCCTCATCTGAAAAAAAACACCTATTTGCCGTTTCTACAATCGTTTGCGTCCGCACAGAGTCATTTTTAGTCCATGTGAATTCAAATTATTTTTCTGCAAAGCCGGAAGTCTAGTGAAGCGCGTTTGCACACGATTTGGCAGGTTGCCAATTGAGTCGCTGCTCAGCCATAATGCGGTACTTATAACGTGGACGAAATCCGACAAACGGTAGGGAGTTGAATTGTTCGTATGAAGTAATTTTTTGGAGCGCAGTTGCTTCATATGGACTTTTCTATGACCCTGTGACGACGTATATGAAATATTGGCAAACGTTAGTTTCAAACCAATGTCATGTCATGTTGCAAATCGATAAAATCCAACTTACGTGTTCTGTCTGGTAACTTCAGGTAAAGTTTTGCAATATTCTTCAAAGTAAGAGATTTCAAACTGAATGATGATAGATTAAGAACGTCATATGTTTCTAAGCAATCAATTTCAATTTTTGTGATGTTCAGTATGTTTTTGAAGTTTTTCAAAATCTTGATATCCTCTGAATTAAGACGGAGGAGCTCTTTGTATATTGCATCACTAGGCCTTGAATCCAAACAAAATGGTATTGAAATTGTTCCTGAAATTTTTGTTCAGTTGAAATATTCTCACTTTGAATTCTCACCACGATTAAATCCTTCGGCGACAGCTTCTACAGCAAACTCAAAAAGCGTTGGAAAATTCATTTGAAAAAGCGAAAATACGTTTGCAGCGTATATGATGTAATAAGGAGGCAGAAATCAATAATACAAAAAGGACAGTGATGGGTCTCGTTTGGATTTCTGCCTTAGAGTGCAACGTGCCTCGTAGGAGATCTGTGGGCTAATGAGTGTACTCATACACAGAAAAGTAAAACAAATAACGAGACAAATATGGGGTTGAGTGGAACGAGGTTTTTGAAACAACAAACGGCAGAGTAGAAATGATTGGCTATTGTCCCCGTCTGGCTCCAACCCTTCTGATGACAGAACATTCTCGAAAACATTTGATTTTCAAAAAATTTTCCCAAAAAAAAGCTCTGGAATGACGTTGTATTTTACCGTGAACTCCTAACTCTTCACTTGAGAAAATAATAATATAAATATAACACGTGGAAAAACTAAACCAGGGCATCTTGATACGAAACAAATATAAAAGAAAATAAATTCATTGACACGCGTCAGTCTTCATTTCATGAAAACTCTTGATCAAATTATATGGGAAACGTGTTCTGTGAGTTTGTAATAGCCCAACAAATCAGCTCAATGTGCTTTATTTTCAGACAAAATATCAGATGTCACGAAAAGTGATACTGGATTGAGAAGATAATTGCAATGCAACAAATTGTTTGCAATGTCATCGGGTCATTTGGTGGCAACTCAAGGCAGGCCAAGGAATCTGTCAAATTCAGGTGTAGTTATTGTCTGTATATGTTTCCCCCGTCTCCAAGAAAACTGCGTACCTGACAGCTTCGGCTGGTTGAGAAAAGTAATCTAAAACCGCATCCCTTAGTGAACTTAGTACCTGACAGCTTCGGCTGGTTGAGAAAAGGAATCTAAAACCGCATCCCCTAGTGAACTTAGTACCTGACAGCTTCGGCTGGTAGAGAAAAGGAATCTAAAACCGCATCCCCTAGTGAACTTAGTACCTGACAGCTTCGGCTGGTTGAGAAAAGGAATCTAAAACCGCTTCCCCAAGTGAACTTAGTACCTGACAGCTTCGGCTGGTAGAGAAAAGGAATCTAAAACCGCATCCCCTAGTGAACTTAGTACCTGACAGCTTCGGCTGGTAGAGAAAAGGAATCTAAAACCGCATCCCCTAGTGAACTTAGTACCTGACAGCTTCGGCTGGTTGAGAAAAGGAATCTAAAACCGCTTCCCCAAGTGAACTTAGTACCTGACAGCTTCGGCTGGTAGAGAAAAGGAATCTAAAACCGCATCCCCTAGTGAACTTAGTACCTGACAGCTTCGGCTGGTTGAGAAAAGGAATCTAAAACCGCATCCCCTAGTGAACTTAGTACCTGACAGCTTCGGCTGGTTGAGAAAAAGAATCTAAAACCGCATCCCCTAGTGAACTTAGTACCTGACAGCTTCGGCTGGTAGAGAAAAGGAATCTAAAACCGCATCCCCTAGTGAACTTAGTACCTGACAGCTTCGGCTGGTTGAGAAAAGGAATCTAAAACCGCTTCCCCAAGTGAACTTAGTACCTGACAGCTTCGGCTGGTAGAGAAAAGGAATCTAAAACCGCATCCCCTAGTGAACTTAGTACCTGACAGCTTCGGCTGGTAGAGAAAAGGAATCTAAAACCGCATCCCCTAGTGAACTTAGTACCTGACAGCTTCGGCTGGTTGAGAAAAAGAATCTAAAACCGCATCCCCTAGTGAACTTAGTACCTGACAGCTTCGGCTGGTAGAGAAAAGGAATCTAAAACCGCATCCCCTAGTGAACTTAGTACCTGACAGTTGCCGGTGGCAAGGTACCCCCGTAACCCTGTAGTTATCTGAGTCATCACATTAAATACGCAACGACACTCCGCCAAAGGCTCACGCGCCTACCGTAACCTCAGCGCGTCAGTTCACGTGGACACGTGTACTCCACGTGGCAAATGGAGTTTTCTGAAGTCGGTTGGCTTTCAGAGTTAGTTCTGGTTTTGGCTTTGGTTGTTTTGCTTGGTTTTGTAAGTTTACGCTCTCTTATTATAATTTCTTGCAATACAGTAAATTTATTGTAAGAAACTGTGTTAATTGTCGTCTTATTTTATCCGGAACCTATCACCCCGTATTTATACGCGGGCAACTTGGGGGCCGAACCGTTTTTCTCAATTTTCCGTTACTCTTCCTTGTTTTCTGTTCTTTTCTGGTTTATTTTTCTTCTGTTTGAATAAACGGAGGAAGTATTTACTGGTTTTTGGCAGTTTCTTTCGTTGGATAACGTGGAAACTTGGAGGAGTTCTCCGAAGAATCGAAGTAATCTTCGTCGATTGAAAATCAACGAAAAGTAGACAGTTTTTGGATAAAAACTTTGTTTACGGACAACTACGCAGAAGATGAGCGACAAAACATCGTCGAAGCAGCCAACGTTGGAAGTAGACGACGATCGGATGATCGTTGTGGAGACTCAAATGAGCTTGAAGGAGAGAAGAAAGAAAGTGAAGAAGCTCACTAAATTTATCGCTAGCAGCGTCAAAGTGGAGGACGAAACAAGGTTGCAACTCGGGGAGTTGACAGCAATGTGCGGCGAACAGGAGGCGGATGCGATTCTGGAGCCGATGAGAATTTTCCACAGAGAGTTGTTGGAAAAGTTCGAAGAAATCGGAGGAGATGAATGGCCGCAATCGGTGATTCGAGTTATGAGAGAGTTCAAGCTCGAATCGGTGGAAGAGTTGAGAGAGGCGTGTGCGAAGGCAACGCAAGTGCAAGTCGAGGAGAACTTGTTGACGGAGTGCTGGAATGAGGAAAAGGAGATGCTCGGGGAGCAAATCCGGGAAATCCAGAGAGAAGAGGAGGTGGCTGAGGCTCAGGTCAGTAAGCTGGAGAAGGCGCTGACGCAACTGAGGAAAAAGCTGGAGCAGGAGGAGCGTAAGCCGAATGGCTTGCGGGATGAAACCCAGGAAATCGCTGTGGAAACAGTGACGGGTGACGGAAAATCGAGTAGTGAGGAGAAGAAGGTTTTCATGGTAGGAAATCTGGGAATCCGTGTGGAAAACAGGAATCCGTACAGGGAAACGGCGGAGAAGAGCAAGGGAATCGCTGTGGATACAGGGATGGAGGAGAAAAAAGAAGGGATGAAGCCAAAGAAGACGGTGATTAGAGAATCGAAGATTCTCATAACTCCGAGAATCGGCGTGAAGGGAAAATCCATCTTTGAGTATCGGAAAGGTGCGCTGGACACGTGGAAGAATAGATTCGATTTTGCGAATGTAGAATCGATAGTATTCTTGGTAAATCTCACGGAAGACGAGGAGACTAACCAAAAGTTGGGTGCATTGGTGCTAGAGTTAGCTGAGGAGGTGAAGGAGATCACGATCATTCCATATCAAATGGATTGTGCAAAATCGGGATTGGTGGAAAGTTGGAAACGGAGTTGGATAACTGCCGGTCATGTGAAGTGGAACGATTCGGATGCGAGTGCGGGCGAAAAGTTCAGAACGTGGGAACAACTGCTGGAGTTCCTGGAGGAGAGTACGACGGATAATGTGGTGGTGGTCCAACTGAGAAAGGAGTCGGTGACTTCGGAGCCACGGATAAAGGAGAACAAATGGAGTCGCCAGTGATGTCATCTTGGTGGACAATCCAAATTGTTAACTAATTGTTTTGTTGTTTTAGTAGTAGTGTAAAATTAGGGTAGCATTTTGCATTGAGGTCTCCTAAAGACAACTTTTTGTATATTGTTATGTTAGGGTGGTGTGACTGAGTTTAGGCTAGGTGGTGTGAGATAAGGGGAGAAGAATGTAAGTCGTATCTGTGACAGTACTCGAACCGGTCGGGGTCCGGTTTCTGTAAAGGGGGGGGGGAAGTTGCCGGTGGCAAGGTACCCCCGTAACCCTGTAGTTATCTGAGTCATCACATTAAATACGCAACGACACTCCGCCAAAGGCTCACGCGCCTACCGTAACCTCAGCGCGTCAGTTCACGTGGACACGTGTACTCCACGTGGCAAATGGAGTTTTCTGAAGTCGGTTGGCTTTCAGAGTTAGTTCCGGTTTTGGCTTTGGTTGTTTTGCTTGGTTTTGTAAGTTTACGCTCTCTTATTATAATTTCTTGCAATACAGTAAATTTATTGTAAGAAACTGTGTTAATTGTCGTCTTATTTTATCCGGAACCTATCACCCCCTCAGGAAATTTCTGGCGCGAGGTTGGGACCTATCTGGTAGCTACCTGGGAGTTATCCATGTGAAATGGGAGATAGCCATGTGAAACGGGAGTTAGCCGTGTGAAACGGGAGTTAGCCGATGAAAACGGGAGTTAGCCACATCGGGAGCTGTTCGGGGCATACATGGCGTTTAGGCAACGAGCGAACAGTGGATGCCGCCTTCGGGGCTCAGTCGGGGCGGATCTGGCGTTTTCGGAGGGACCTAGTCGGCACCTATGTGGCGTGCAAACGGGGCGTAGTCGGGACCTAAACGGCGTGCGCAAAGGAAAGTGCTGACCCATTTTTCAAACATGATTGCAAATATTAATTCTATTTTTATGATTTTTACATGTTTTAATAGATTTTGCGAACGATTTTTGTTATGTTCCAACGTGATTTCGTTTTTCAGGTAGAAGAATGAACGTCCCAAGGAGCTTCTCCTGATCGAGTTTCCGAAAAGGTAATTGAAACATAGTCTTTTAAAATACGAAAATCGTTTTAAGAATTGGAGCAAGATGATGGATTCCCACCGTTGTTCAAGCTGCAACCTGGTCGGTTCCTGAAGATTCAACTTCACTTCGAACTTCAAGTCAGAATTTGTACGTTTCTGAACTACCGTCCTAGAAATAATATTATTTTTCAGCACTCGTCGAAACGTCACAGAAATGATGGAGACAGGGTTGGGAAATTCCGGGCCGGGCCGACCGAAAAATTTTCCTCGGCCCGGCCCGGCCCGGCCCGGTCAGCCCGTCAGCCCGGCCCGGCCCGGCCCGGCCCGGTCGGCCCGGTCGGCCCGGCTGCTGTAGAAATTTGAAATTTTTATAAAAAATTTTTGAAATTTTTTGAAAAAATTTTGAATTTTTTTGCAGAAAAGTCGAATTTTCGACTATGTTTTGGAATATCGATAAAAACTGAAGTGTATGAGAATTTTAGAGCATTTTGGTCATTTTTTAATGAAAATTTCGAAAAAATATGTGAAAAAATTATGCACGATTTTTGAATCCTGGCCGACCGGGCCGGGCCCGGGCCGGACATTTCCTCGGCCCGGCCCGGGCCGGGCCGGGCTGACGGGCTGGGCCGGGCCGGCCCGGGATTTCCCAACCCTGGATGGAGAAGACGATTATCAGCACGATTATCAGCACTGAGCACTCTCTCCCGATCCCACTCACCACCATGTCATACCGTACTATCTTTCTTTCAATTGTTCTAAAGTTTGTTCTACGCTCTTTTTGTTCATGTTATCATTATAATCAATAAATGTAACCATATTGGTGAAAAATGAATCCACATTTGGGGTCAATTCGGGGCGCTTATGGCAAAAACTGGGGGAGGTGTGGGCGCCTGGCTGCCGGCAGCTAGCCGCGGAAAACGGGAGTTAGCTGATGAAAACAGGAGTTAGCCGATCAAAACGGGAATTAGCCGCGCGATTCGGGGTCGGTCCCAAAAGCTTTTGAATCGCGCGGCTAACTCCCGTTTTCGTCGGCTAACTCCCCGGAAATTACCTGAGCCGTAATTATACGCGGGCAACTTGACAGCTTCGGCTGGTAGAGAAAAGGAATCTAAAACCGCATCCCCAAGTGAACTTAGTACCTGACAGCTTCGGCTGGTTGAAAAAAGGAATCTAAAACCGCATCCCCTAGTGGACTTAGTACCTGACAGCTTCGGCTGGTAGAGAAAAGGAATCTAAAACCGCATCCCCTAGTGAACTTAGTACCTGACAGCTTCGGCTGGTTGAGAAAAGGAATCTAAAACCGCATCCCCTAGTGGACTTAGTACCTGACAGCTTCGGCTGGTAGAGAAAAGGAATCTAAAACCGCATCCCCTAGTGAACTTAGTACCTGACAGCTTCGGCTGGTTGAGAAAAGGAATCTAAAACCGCTTCCCCAAGTGAACTTAGTACCTGACAGCTTCGGCTGGTTGAGAAAAAGAATCTAAAACCGCATCCCCTAGTGAACTTAGTACCTGACAGCTTCGGCTGGTTGAGAAAAGGAATCTAAAACCGCATCCCCAAGTGAACTTAGTACCTGACAGCTTCGGCTGGTTGAGAAAAGGAATCTAAAACCGCATCCCCTAGTGAACTTAGTACCTGACAGCTTCGGCTGGTAGAGAAAAGGAATCTAAAACCGCTTCCCCAAGTGAACTTAGTACCTGACAGCTTCGGCTGGTTGAGAAAAAGAATCTAAAACCGCATCCCCTAGTGAACTTAGTACCTGACAGCTTCGGCTGGTTGAGAAAAGGAATCTAAAACCGCATCCCCAAGTGAACTTAGTACCTGACAGCTTCGGCTGGTTGAGAAAAGGAATCTAAAACCGCATCCCCAAGTGAACTTAGTACCTGACAGCTTCGGCTGGTTGAGAAAAAGAATCTAAAACCGCATCCCCTAGTGAACTTAGTACCTGACAGCTTCGGCTGGTAGAGAAAAGGAATCTAAAACCGCTTCCCCAAGTGAACTTAGTACCTGACAGCTTCGGCTGGTAGAGAAAAGGAATCTAAAACCGCATCCCCAAGTGAACTTAGTACCTGACAGCTTCGGCTGGTTGAGAAAAAGAATCTAAAACCGCATCCCCTAGTGAACTTAGTACCTGACAGCTTCGGCTGGTAGAGAAAAGGAATCTAAAACCGCATCCCCTAGTGAACTTAGTACCTGACAGCTTCGGCTGGTAGAGAAAAGGGATCTAAAACCGCATCCCCTAGTGAACTTAGTACCTGACAGCTTCGGCTGGTTGAGAAAAGGAATCTAAAACCGCATCCCCTAGTGAACTTAGTACCTGACAGCTTCGGCTGGTTGAGAAAAGGAATCTAAAACCGCATCCCCTAGTGAACTTAGTACCTGACAGCTTCGGCTGGTAGAGAAAAGGGATCTAAAACCGCATCCCCTAGTGAACTTAGTACCTGACAGCTTCGGCTGGTTGAGAAAAAGAATCTAAAACCGCATCCCCTAGTGAACTTAGTACCTGACAGCTTCGGCTGGTTGAGAAAAGGAATCTAAAACCGCATCCCCTAGTGAACTTAGTACCTGACAGCTTCGGCTGGTTGAGAAAAAGAATCTAAAACCGCATCCCCTAGTGAACTTAGTACCTGACAGCTTCGGCTGGTAGAGAAAAGGAATCTAAAACCGCATCCCCTAGTGAACTTAGTACCTGACAGCTTCGGCTGGTAGAGAAAAGGGATCTAAAACCGCATCCCCTAGTGAACTTAGTACCTGACAGCTTCGGCTGGTTGAGAAAAAGAATCTAAAACCGCATCCCCTAGTGAACTTAGTACCTGACAGCTTCGGCTGGTAGAGAAAAGGGATCTAAAACCGCATCCCCTAGTGAACTTAGTACCTGACAGCTTCGGCTGGTTGAGAAAAAGAATCTAAAACCGCATCCCCTAGTGAACTTAGTACCTGACAGCTTCGGCTGGTAGAGAAAAGGGATCTAAAACCGCATCCCCTAGTGAACTTAGTACCTGACAGCTTCGGCTGGTTGAGAAAAAGAATCTAAAACCGCATCCCCTAGTGAACTTAGTACCTGACAGCTTCGGCTGGTTGAGAAAAGGAATCTAAAACCGCATCCCCTAGTGAACTTAGTACCTGACAGCTTCGGCTGGTTGAGAAAAAGAATCTAAAACCGCATCCCCTAGTGAACTTAGTACCTGACAGCTTCGGCTGGTAGAGAAAAGGAATCTAAAACCGCATCCCCAAGTGAACTTAGTACCTGACAGCTTCGGCTGGTAGAGAAAAGGAATCTAAAACCGCTTCCCCTAGTGAACTTAGTACCTGACAGCTTCGGCTGGTTGAGAAAAAGAATCTAAAACCGCATCCCCTAGTGAACTTAGTACCTGACAGCTTCGGCTGGTAGAGAAAAGGAATCTAAAACCGCATCCCCAAGTGAACTTAGTACCTGACAGCTTCGGCTGGTTGAGAAAAAGAATCTAAAACCGCATCCCCTAGTGAACTTAGTACCTGACAGCTTCGGCTGGTTGAGAAAAAGAATCTAAAACCGCATCCCCAAGTGAACTTAGTACCTGACAGCTTCGGCTGGTTGAGAAAAGGAATCTAAAACCGCATCCCCTAGTGAACTTAGTACCTGACAGCTTCGGCTGGTTGAGAAAAAGAATCTAAAACCGCATCCCCTAGTGAACTTAGTACCTGACAGCTTCGGCTGGTAGAGAAAAGGAATCTAAAACCGCATCCCCAAGTGAACTTAGTACCTGACAGCTTCGGCTGGTAGAGAAAAGGAATCTAAAACCGCTTCCCCTAGTGAACTGCGAGAGCTGGACTGACTTTTTCAGGAAATAATTTATTATCAAAAATCAATCAATAATTATCAAATGAAACCCTACAAACACTTAAAAGTGCATGTACAATCACAAGCACACGGCAACAGAAGCTTCTTGTGAATCACTCTGACTGGACTGGCTCCATTCGAGCATTGTTCGATTCCACATTCACAAGAACACTCTTCACATTCGGCTGAAACAAAATCGTAAACTTGTGTAATACCCGAACAAGTTTGGCCTACTTTTTCTAGTGATCACTGGGAAATCAGATGATGAGAACGGACAGATCTCAGTCTTCCACAGAAGGTCTACGAGAGTTCGTTTGCGATCGTATTGATGCCAGCATTGCCAGCCACGGTAGACCTGGAAAATGGGGGTTTTAGGAGAATCTGTGAACTTTAGGACTGTTCTGAAGTGTGTCTGTCTGTTTATATGTGTGTCCGGTATAAAGTCCCATTCTAGGACTACTGGTTTTCACACTTCGAGAGTGACAAGTGTCGGGGTATCTAGAATTGCTTGGATCTGAAGATTTGGGCTCCAAAAGGTGATCTGGATGTCTAGATGTTCAGAAATATGAACTCAAAGTTAATGCTCTTTGTGTTTTGTGTGTTTGTTTGGCCCGATGTCCATCCCTTCTCTTACCAAATCAGCAACAATTGAATGTGAGAAATCATGAGTTCCAGTATTCAACTGATCATTGATACACGATCCAGAATCTATTTGGACGGATGGAGATGAACAACATACTGGATCGAGGCTGAAATTTTGAAAATAATTGCTGAATACTGATATGTTTAAAAACTTACACCGCAGCTTGTGTAGTGTTCTCCAACAGATACACATGGAACCCTCCGAGCCATGTGTTACCAGTGCAGCCTAAAACATTTCAAATGTTTCACTCAAAAGAGGAGCTTCGGCTGGTAGAGAAAAGGAATCTAAAACCGCATCCCCTAGTGAACTTAGTACCTGACAGCTTCGGCTGGTAGAGAAAAGGGATCTAAAACCGCATCCCCTAGTGAACTTAGTACCTGACAGCTTCGGCTGGTTGAGAAAAAGAATCTAAAACCGCATCCCCTAGTGAACTTAGTACCTGACAGCTTCGGCTGGTAGAGAAAAGGGATCTAAAACCGCATCCCCTAGTGAACTTAGTACCTGACAGCTTCGGCTGGTTGAGAAAAAGAATCTAAAACCGCATCCCCTAGTGAACTTAGTACCTGACAGCTTCGGCTGGTTGAGAAAAGGAATCTAAAACCGCATCCCCTAGTGAACTTAGTACCTGACAGCTTCGGCTGGTTGAGAAAAAGAATCTAAAACCGCATCCCCTAGTGAACTTAGTACCTGACAGCTTCGGCTGGTAGAGAAAAGGAATCTAAAACCGCATCCCCAAGTGAACTTAGTACCTGACAGCTTCGGCTGGTAGAGAAAAGGAATCTAAAACCGCTTCCCCTAGTGAACTTAGTACCTGACAGCTTCGGCTGGTTGAGAAAAAGAATCTAAAACCGCATCCCCTAGTGAACTTAGTACCTGACAGCTTCGGCTGGTAGAGAAAAGGAATCTAAAACCGCATCCCCAAGTGAACTTAGTACCTGACAGCTTCGGCTGGTTGAGAAAAAGAATCTAAAACCGCATCCCCTAGTGAACTTAGTACCTGACAGCTTCGGCTGGTTGAGAAAAAGAATCTAAAACCGCATCCCCAAGTGAACTTAGTACCTGACAGCTTCGGCTGGTTGAGAAAAGGAATCTAAAACCGCATCCCCTAGTGAACTTAGTACCTGACAGCTTCGGCTGGTTGAGAAAAAGAATCTAAAACCGCATCCCCTAGTGAACTTAGTACCTGACAGCTTCGGCTGGTAGAGAAAAGGAATCTAAAACCGCATCCCCAAGTGAACTTAGTACCTGACAGCTTCGGCTGGTAGAGAAAAGGAATCTAAAACCGCTTCCCCTAGTGAACTGCGAGAGCTGGACTGACTTTTTCAGGAAATAATTTATTATCAAAAATCAATCAATAATTATCAAATGAAACCCTACAAACACTTAAAAGTGCATGTACAATCACAAGCACACGGCAACAGAAGCTTC